>OY728142.1:1941662468-1951662468 GCA_963277665.1 Viscum album
ATGAATCATGACTGTGATATTTTATATGCATTGTATGATCTTAAAATGTTATGCTCATGTTCTCATACCGTTATTTCCATGTTATGTTTAAATATATCCTTTATTTTTACCCTTACATAGCATCTGATCTCACCCTTTCTTATTTTTTCTTTCCCTAGGTTATGAATAGAGGTTTTAAGTAGGAGTACTAAAGGGTAATATGTTTATGGGAGATGTTGTATATCTTTCAAAAAATTATAATAATGTGTTCCCTGTTTCCAAAGACACTAAACTATTATGGTCTTTCAGAATTTAATTGTGTAATGTGATTAATATTCATCTAAAATGATGTAATATCCATATATGTTAATCTTGGGTCCATATATACTAAATATGGAGGATGGTCAGGTAAGTTCTCATGCTCCCATAATTCATGGATGAACCTTCCTTAAAACTACCAAGACAATAATAAATATCCATGAGGGTACACTTTCTATGTAGTTTAGAGATGAGATCGTAAGATTTCGAATTTTAGGATCCATGAATTACCCCTTAGAAGACCATTTTTCTCTCTTTATCTACCATTCTGACCCATCTTTTGATAATTATCCAAATATTTATTTTCCATCATTTTAAAATGGGGATCATTCTATGATCAAGGAGATTTAGAGTATTGATGTTGTCTTGATGTCTCAAAACATTTCCACATCATTTTTCATTATACAATCTCTCTTGGTACTGATTTTGATTTTTGATTCTGATCTTAGTCATGAAATTTCTGATTATAACATGGTTACTAATTTTATAGTTATCACAGATGTTGATGATTTACATTAAAACGCCAACATACACTATAAAAATATCTCACTTCTAATTTCATTTCCATCAATATAACACCCACCCAAACTGGATCTCAAATCTTTTCCCCAAAATTTGAAATATTCCTTCTTATTGAATGATGAAAATGTTCCTATAATAATTGGAATTAATATATTTCTTGAATAATAATCACAACTTTTAAACTTCTTATGGAATAATATTAGGGAAATTGGGTGGACCTTAGAATCCATACATGGTATTAGCCCCTCTATTTGCATGAAAAGGATTCATTTAGAGGATGTAACTAAACCAGTTGGGAAACCACAAAGAATACTTAACCGCATACTACAAGAACTTTTGAAAAAAGAGGTAGAAAAATTACTCAAAGTAGGTGAATCTCAATGGTTCAATCGAGTCTAGGTTGTACCAAATAAAACTAGTTTCACTGTTGTAAAAAATACAAACGATGAGTTATTTCCTATTAGAGGAAAAAAAGATGGCGAGTATGAATATATTACAGGAAACTAAATCAATCCACTTGAAAATACCATTTCACCCTTCCATTCATTAACATTCTACTTTGTAGACTTGTAGGTAGGATACACTATTATTTCATTGATGTTTTCTTTAAATATTTTTATATTCCTGTTGTAGTAGAGGACTATGAGAATATAGAATTCACCTACCCATTCGGTAAATTTTCTTACTGAAGGGTGTCATTTGGACTTTGTAATGCTTAGGATATCTTCCATAGATATATAGAGAGTTTTTTTATTTTTTTAAGACTTTAATAGTGTTATTTATGAATGATCTTACTATTTTTGGTTTCTCATATGATGAGTGTTTATTGGTTTTGGGTAATTTATTACATCATTGTATTGAGAAAAATATGGTTTTAAACTTTGTGAAATTAAATTTCATAGTAGAGGAGTCAATTTTCTAAGATCATGTAGTGTTATAGCATGGGATTGAGGTTGATATATCAAAGTAAGTAATTATTTCATCCATTCCATATCCTACATGCTTGTGTGATGTTCAATTATTCCTTGGACATGCTAGTTTTTCTTGACACTTAATCATATATTTTAGTAAGATTTCACTACCCTGATCTCAATTTATTAAAAAAATATTGAATTGTTCTTTGATTATTCTTTTATATATTCCTTTAATGATCTGAAATAAATTCTCACCACACCACTGATCATTCATTCACCATGGTGGGAGCTTCTATTAGAGCTTATGTGTAATGCCTTCAACTTCACGGTTGGATCAGTCTTCTCATATAGGGTGGATGGATATTCTTATTTGATCTTATGTACCTCAATAACATTAGATTAAACCTAATAAAACTATACAACCATGTAAAATGAGTTTATAGTAGTCATATTTTCTTTAGATAAATTCCATTCTTATTTATTGGCCTATAACGTAGTTATTTTTTCTAACCATGCATCTTTGAGTTACTTCTTGAAGAAGATAGATGCAAAGAATATACTTGTCCATTTTATTATAAATATTCAATGGTTTTATATTAAGGTAATGTACAAGAGATATTAGAATAACTTTGTGGTATATCACATGAGTAGGATCACTCGCACACTAGAGGATGACACCTTGGACCAGGTACCACTTTGGGAAAAAATTCCCTATGAGAGTCTTTATGTACTCTCAGGTACACATCCTTAGTAAACATTACACTATGAGAATATTTAATAAGAATGTTCTAGATCATTTGTTTCATCATGTTCTACCTTTTTTCCATACACTTTATTAAATAGGAAACTTTGACCCCCAACAGATAGCAAGGAAGGTCTTAAACATGGGTTTATATTGCTCTCATTTGTTCCATGATGCCCATATGTTTTGTGAGTCCAGTTCATGTTTACAACACATTGGTAACATTTATAAAAATTATTTGATGCCTAAACATCCCATATTATTTTGTGAGATTTTTTATGTATGGGATATAAATTTTAAGGTTCCATTTATTGGATCATTTTATTTCTATTGATTATATTGTAAAATGGGTGGAGCCCAAGTCGATCAGGACTAATGATTATCATGTTGTAGTCGATTTTATTAAGGTGCATATTTTTTATAAGTTTGGAATATTTAAGGATATCATCAGTTTCCAAGGGTCACACATTATTAATAATAATTTTTCTTCCTTACTTAGGAAGTATGGTGTAATACATAAAACTTCTACTCCTTACCTCCCCCAAAAAATGGTCACGATGAAGTTTCAAATAGATAGTTAAAGTAGATACTGGATAAAACCATCTATATGAAAATAAAGGATTATATCAAGTGTCACGACCCGACCCATACCAGGGCTCGAACCGCAACTACCCCAAGCCCGCCTCCATAGGTCAGGGGCTGGAGACTAGCACCGAAGGCACAAAAAACTCAAGGAGGCCTTTGCCTAAGAACCCGTACACACACACGCAGCTAACTCAATGAAAAGGTGCAAAGAAAAAGAAGAAGTCAAGGTTCCACACTACTATAAAAAAGGGAACCAAACAAAAAAAATGCATCGACCTCTAACAATACAAGTACAAGAAAAATAAAGCTGAAAGCGAAAGGGGAAAAAATACACACCCAACTAGAAAAATGACACACCCCGGCAACAGGTAAAAAAGTAAAACAGCTGGAAGAGTCCCACTCTTGAATCCCAAGCTACGACTACTACACGCGGTCCAAACACCCCGTATCCTGAAGCTCCTCTGATGTCACGATCAACCTGTCTGTCGTCTGCAAGGGCACACCAAATGCGAGCAAAGCCCAAGCAGGGGTGAGTATAAGAATACTCAGTAGGATTCCCCAAAGGTTCGAGGGAGCAACAAGAGATGTACTAAATAAGAGAGCAGTAAGAGAGAACAAGGTACAATAAGAGTGAACAAAAAGAGTACAACTCCACCTAGTAATAGATATGATCGCTCAAAGAAACCCAAACAATAGAGTAAGGGGATCTTCATCTCACAGATCACACCAGGTATATGCCCATACATATACCCAGGGAAACCAGATATACTTGTAACCCAGACCTTTAGTCTAGAGATAAGTTACACAACTACATACCCAAACTTGGGATCTAGTTTGAAGATTTACACGAAGTACTCATAATAGGGAGAACACACTCCTAGGTCTGAAGAGAGAGACATGAAGCACTCGTTCTGGGATAACTCACTCCACAAGTGCGTAAGAATACAATGTTTAGATGAGGATCACAACCAATAGCTACGGGGTGGTTCCAATAACTTAGTGTGAACTAATCCGCTAAGCAGAGGATCAGAACTTTGGTAAAGTTGGTCACGTCGATACCAAGAACTCTACCTAGGGTACTAGGAAGGAATAGAGGATCTGACTCCAAGTCTCACAGAGGGGATTCCAACAACTCTATTCAGGAAGTCCTGCTGAAGGGATCATACTCTTGTACATAGGAAATGATACCAAAAACCTTTAGGGGAAAGACCAAGGGTACGAACCCTAAGAAAGCTAGTCCAAGTCACAAAAGAAAAATGTCTCAAGCCATGTAAAACAAGTTACACGGTGTGTAGTAGGATCACACACCGTGTTCCTTGACTCCGGGTACTGCATGTGTAATCGGAACAAAAGGTGACCCATGCAACCGGCCTGGTCTGGCCATGTGGTGGAGTATCGACTCCAAAGATAGGGAAACCATCTCAGAGGAAAACGAACTCACACTCATGAGGTGGGGAGTCCCGTCTCTACTAGAGCAGAGGATTAAGGAATACTCACGCCTTGAGTCATCAAGAGAATAATCATCCTTGCTCTCACTAAAAGAAACCCCCTAACTCTGCTCCTCAGGATATCGATCATACCTCAACCACCACGAAGTTCCACAAGGGAGTAGCTCGAAGGACCACTATGTCATAAAGGTTCTACCACGACATATGGTGCGTCAATCGGACGCCTAATCTGTAAGTTATAGGCATTTTATTACTGATGGATCAGTTGGATTCATGCTCGGTCCAACCCGGTCGTATTTTAAACGACACCGGTTAACCAAACCGGTCACACCATTGCGATCCTTACGAAAAAACACACGAGATGGACTACCCATTGGTCCAAAACGGATAGCCGGTGAAAAAGTTGCATTTCATTACAACACGCGCGAACCGGGCCTCGTGGGTCCCACGCCTCAACCTCGACTTAAATATTCAGAATTGGTCTTGAAACATCCTTCTTAATTCCAGGGTCGCAACGTCGCAGACGGTTTGTCATTCCGACACCGTATGAGAGAGATATGTCAGATTCAAGATCCCGTAATATTATTATTATTATTATTATTATTATTATTATTCGGTGTTTCGTGGACCCGAGCCACGAACTATAATTTAGTATCCAACATTAGACTTGAATCGACCGTCTTAAATACAGGGTCACGTTGTCGCTGACGGCGAGTCAATCGGACGTCGCACGCAGGAGTTATGGTGGGTCGAAGATTTAATAATAATATTAAATCTATTATTTTCCGAGCGATTCGGGTACCCGATCTGAAAACCCGAAAAAGACATCTAATATTGGACTCATAATTTCCGTCTCGAAATCAGGGTCACACTGCCGCTGACAGTCAATCAATCAGACGTCGCACGAAAAAATTACGGACAAATTATGGGTTTTCATCTAAAAAAATAATAACATTATTTATATTATTATTTTTTAATTTTTTCTCCAAATTCAATCTCAATTGAGATCACGCATCCATTGCTCCACGCGAGTCCACCAAGCGGCTCCCACTTTTTTTTCCTATTCCTTTTTCTTTTAAATTTTTATTTTTCTTCAAAACATATTCTCTCTCCAATTAAGTCTTCATCTTCAACAAATTCACGCGGCCTCTACCCCAAACAGCCTTCGACTGCGCATCCTCCGCAGGATCATCCGCCGCCACACCCGGTCCCTCTCTGCGCCACCTCCGACTACCTCGCACCCGACCCCATGTCGCGCCAGACCGCCCTGCGCTGCCATGTTGTCCCACTGACTGGACCACCTCGCATGCCGTCAGACTTCCTCTGCAACGCCATGTCGCTGCCCCCTCAATCGGGTAAGGAATTCACAAAGATAAATCCTAGCTCAGGTTTGGATCGATCGTTGGAGAAGATCGCATTCATCAAGATCCGTTCGGTGTTGACGATGATCACACTTTCACAATGATGAGAAGAAGATGTTGCGTTCGTCGTTCTTTGATTCGATTGGATCCGAGGCTTCATTGTTCTTCATTCGTCATTCATCGACGAGGAGAGGAGAGGAGAGGAAGGGAGGGTTTACCGTCGTTGGCCAAAATGAATTATGAGGCCAACCCCCTCTAAACAAAGAATTTATAACCTCTCACTAGGTTAAAATAAATAAAATAGATAACTAAATAAACAATTATTTAATTATTTAATTATTCTCCCATGATGGCGCATATGCCAAGCACCCGATGCAAACAAAGGTTATACCTTTCTTAGTGTAAAACCTACGTTCTGAGCTCATCAGTGACCTTAGATTTTTCATCTGAGTCCCTGTTCTGGAGATATTCAGGTTTGAGATATTAAATGAATAAATTGATAATATAATTTATCCATTTAATACATCGCCAAGGAGCGAGGGGTCCGAACATCCCGCGCCGACTTATTTTATGTCATGCCTAGGGAAACACTACGTTCCGGACCCAACCGCGGTCTCGTATTTCCAATCTGATCAACTGTTTAAGAGATATCTCATTTTCTTTAGTTAACCGCGAGTGCGTAATATAAAAAAACATAACATTTTTTATAAAATTTATTCTGGGCACACCGGGCCTAAGAATTGCACGCCGTCTCAGTGCCCAGCTTTGGAAATATTCTTAGAAATATTTAAAAGTATTATTAGGCCAAAAACCAGGTCTCTACATTATTCCATCTTTCAACCTTTTCGTCCTCTAAAAGCAAAACCATGGAAACCAAACGGGATTCTGAGCACACACTTAGCTCTCCCGCTCCTAGGGAAGCCTGTACGTTTCTGTGCTGCCAAAGAATATGGACCAAATTGTTGGTCCACCCTCATAAGGATTTCTTGAGTTGATGATGTGTGTAGGAACACACAGGTTTCTCCTCAGTTGTGACACATGTAAGGCGTCGTATACCCACTCCAACTATTTGGGATATGGCAAGGCGATATGCAACCTTGTCATCTCCTTACACAGTATCAAAAGACCATATAGAACTCGTGGGAAAGTTTGTCTCCCCGACCGAACCTCTACATCACATGTCACAACTGGAATCACTGTTTGTCACTATGACAAAGTATCATGATTCCCTCCTTCAGAATATCCATATGGTGAAACACCTAAGGAAATCTGATAACACAGGATTTCACAGTCGATGAATCGCAACCAAGACTCTCTTACACGCTCGAGAAGCGAAGGAGTCAACACCGTCGACTGAAGAAAAGTTGTACCCTCTGATTCCACCAGGGTCAGGTACAAGGAAGTTATCTTCTCGGAAACTTCCCGCACCAGGTGATTCTGGAACTTCCCATACTTCTCGCTACGAGAATCTGCTACATAATCGAACCTTGATTGCACAAGTCCGTAAGATTCTTCCACCGTGCTATCACTGTGCTGTTTGGGCCTCATATGACCACATGCATGTGACTGGTCATGATAAGATCTCATATGTTGAGATCTCGTCGTATGGCGTCTTCTAGCTGCAGTAGACGTCTCAGCTCTATTGCGCTTACTATCACAACCAGCTGTATGGCGTGGCAGGAAGATTTCTACCATCAGTGCCTACTATCGCACCTCGACATAGGTGGAGATTCACAAGGGCACTATGATAGCATAGATCTCTCTAAAAAGTCCCCGCTCGAACGTCTATTCTCAGAAACTACTGTTATAGACCAGTGGACCACCGACTCTAGCCAAACCTCTACTGTCTGAGGGTCTGGCTTACTGCGGAACCTCAGTGGTCTCTGGTGCTGGAACTGATGAAGTGCGCTCAACCTGCACACATCCTTAGCCTTCTCAGCTGGGGTTTTCTTCTGCTCAACAGGTAGGGGTGTTGTTACCTGCCCACCTAGAGAAAGGGGCTCGCATGATGGGTCTGGAACTAAGCTCCGGTCGCTCACGGAATCGTCGCCACGAACCGTAGCTAGTATCCTAGATGGCTGTCGTCGCGGAGACATCCTGAATGTTATCAAGGAGTACTGCGGTCAGATGATCATATCTATATATATCAACAACGATGGGGAGCTGACTCGAGAAGGACAGTTAGAGACTCAATCCTATATGATGCATGTACCATTGTCCCCTACAACAGGTGTCTCAGGGTGCCGAGTTGACAAGTGGGTAATCAGGGTCCTGGTGAATGGATACGTTGGCCGCCCGCACCATCACTAGACTTCTTGTCCTAAGAGTCGCTCTCGAGACACATCAACATTGTTGCCCTAAACCCAACCAAGACCATTTTAGGGAAACGTCCAAACAACGTCTCAAGGGTCGAACCACCTTTGATACCACTCTGTCATGACCCAACCTATACCAGGGCTCAAACCGCAACTACCCCAAGCCCGCCTCCATAGGCCAGGGGCTGGCGACTAGCGCCGAAGGCACAACAAACTCGGGGAGGCCTTTGCCTAAGAACCTGTACACACACACACAACTTACTCAATGAAAAAGTGCAGAGAAAAAGAAGAAGGAAAGGTTCCACACTACTATAAAAAGGGAACCAAACAAAAAAATGCATCGACCTCTAACAGTACAAGTACAAGAAAAGTAAAGCTAAAAGGGAAAGGGGAAGAAATACACACCCAACTAGAAAAATACCAGAACCCGGCAATAGGTGAAAAAGTAAAATAGCAGGAAGAGTCCCACTCCTGAATCCCAAGCTACGACCACCACACGCAGTCCAAGCACCCCGTATCTCGAAGCTCCTTTAATGTCACGATCAACCTGTCCGTCATTTACAAGGGCACGCCAAATGCGGGCAAAACCCAAGCAGGGGTGAGTATAAGAATACTCAGTAGGATGACCCGAAGGCTCGAGGGAGCAACAAGAGACGTACTGAAGAGGAGAGCAGTAATGGAGAACAAGGTACAACAAGAGTGAACAAAAAGAGTATAGCTCCACCCAGTAATAAATATGATCGTTCAAAGAAACCCAAATGATAGAGTAATGGGATCTTCATCTCATAGCTCAAACCTGGTATATTCCCATACATATACCCAGGGCAACCAGATATACTCGTAACCAAGACCTGTAGTCTAGAGACAAGTTACACAACTACATACCCGCACTAGGGATCCAGTTCGAAGATTTCCACGAAGTACTCATAATAGGGAGAACACACTCCTAAGTCTGAAGAGAGAGAGACGAAGCACTCGTTCTGGGAGAAATCACTCTACAAGTTCTTAAGAATACGATGTTCATATAAGGATCACAACCAATAGCTATGGGATGATTCCAATAACTCAGTCTGAACTAATCCGATAAGCAAAGGATCGACACCTGGGTAAAGTTGTTTACGTCGATACCAAGAACTCTACCTAGGGTACCAGGAAAGAATAGAGGATCTGACTCCAAGTCTCATAGAGAGGATTCCAACAACTCTATTCTGGAATTCCTGCTGAAGGGATCATACTCCTGTACATAGGAAATGATATAAAAAACCTTCTGGGGAAAGAACAAGGGTACGAACCCTAAGAAAGCTAGTCCAAGTCACAGAAGACAAATGTATCAAGCCATGTAAAACAAGTTACACAACGTGTAGTAGGATCACACACTGTTTTCCTTGACTCCAGGTACTGCCAGTGTAATCAGAAAACAAGGTGACCCATGCAACTGGCCTGGTCTGGCCGTGTGGTGGAGTATCGACTCCAAATATATAGGGAAACCCTCTCAAAGGAAAACGAACCCGCACTCATGAGGTGGGGAGTCTCGTCTCTACTGAAGCATAGGATTAAGGAATACTCATGCCTTGAGTCATCAAGGGAATAGTCATCCTAGATCTCACTAAAAGAAACGCCCTAGCTCTGCTCCTCATGATATTGATCATACCTCAACCACCACAAAGTTCCACAAGGGAGTAGCCCGAAGGACCGCCATGTCATAAAGGTTCCAACACGATAGACGGTGCGTCAATCGGACGCCTAGTCTGTAAGTTATATGCATTTTATTACCGAGGGCCCATTGGATTCATTCTCGGTCCAACACGGTCGTACTTCAAATGACACTGGTTAACCAAACCGGCCACACCATTGTGATACTTACGAAAAAACACACGATATGGACTACCCATTGGTCTAAAACGGATAGCCGGTGAAAAAGTTTCATTTCACCGCAACACACGCGAACCGGGCCTCGTGGGGCCCACGCCTCGACCTCGACTTAAATATCTAGAATTGGTCTTGAAACATCCGTCTTAATTCCAGGGTCACAACGTCGCTGACGGTTCATCATTCTGACACCGTATGAGAGAGATATGTCAGATTCAAGATCCCGTAATAATAATAATAATATTATTATTCGGTGTTTCGTGGACCTGATCCATGAACCAGAATTTAGTATCCAACATTAGACTTGAATTAACCGTCTTAAAGACAGGGTCACATTTCCGCTGACGGTGAGTCAATCAGACGTCGCACGCAGGAGTTATGGTGGGTCGATGATTTAATAATAATATTAAATCTTTTATTTTCCGAGCGTTTCGGGTATCTGATCTGAAAACCCGAAAAAGACATCCAATATTGGACTCATAATTTCCGTCTTTAAATCAGGGTCGCACTGCCGCTGACAGTTAGTCAATCGGACGTTGCACGAAAAAGTTACAGACAAATTATGGGTTTTCAACTAAAAAAAATAATAACATTATTTATTCTCCACGCGAGTCCACCTAGCGGCTCCCACTTTTTTTTCCTATTCCCTTTTATTTTAAATTTTTATTTTTCCTCAAAAAATATTCTCTCTCCAATTAAGTCTTCATCTTCAACAATTTGACCCGACCTCTACCCCAAACAGCCTTCGACTACGCATCCTGCAAAGGATCATCCGCCGCCACACCCGGTCCCTCTCCGCGCCACCTCGGACTACCTCGCAGCCGACTCCATGCCGCACTGGACCGCCCTGCGCTGCCGCGTTGTCTTGCTGACTAGACCTATAATGACCCATACTTTACATACATTGTTAATACTTCAAAATTGAAGCACACTTATTACAACATATGACAAAACCACAAGGACCGTATAGGTATAGTGTCTTTAGAAACTGGGAAACATAAACAACTGGTTCATAAATCTTCTACAGTGTCTCCCATTTATTTCATCATATCTAGGGTCCCTTTTAGCATATTCTACTTAATATCCATCTTCCTGACCTGGGGAAAAGAAAACATAAAAGGGTGAGCTCAAATGCTCAGCAAGGGCAAATAAAGGAAATAAAAATCATATCATATCTTTTTGAAAATCATAACCTGCAAAAGAGATCATAAAATCTTAACATGGAATAAATCATAGAAGTGAAAATGAGATCCCCATAATCATAACATTAAACTTGAAACTTTGTGGCATGCACACATAATCATGGAAAATCATTTCTTGTTAGTCATGACTCATTGCCAAGACTATCTTAGTGGACAAAGTCCCTTTCTGAACCGAGTCACCCTCGTTCCAGTCCTGTTTCACTGAACCGGTATAACCTACCATTCCAGCCATGTCTATCTCATGAGATATAAAATCTTTACCCAATGCATTGGATGGAGATATAGGTCCCACCCATCTTATAATGAATCCTTTCTTATGTGTGCCACATAATCATAAAACATACATCATCGCATAACACATGTAACAAAAATGGGATTCTTGAAACATCATGACATCATAAATCAATTCATATAAGATAAAGGAATTCACAACATGATCAAATCAGTGTAATAATAGGGATAAAAATAGAACCCTTTATTATCTTAGATGGAAAATAATTTTGATAAAACACTTGAACTCCATTCTTGAGGAAAATATCCTTTCTTCTTCAAAAACATTTTTCCTTTCATAACATGTCATAAAACTTTAAAATAAAAGAAGTTGATTAAAAATAAACTTGAAAACTTGTAAAGTAAGCTTCTTGGAAATAATGTTTTAAAAATCCATTCATGCCGTATAAGTTAAAAAAAACATTCTTCGTACTTTTGTCGGAAAAGTCAAAAAAGTACCTCGTACGACAAAAGATTCCTTTCATACATATTACTAAAAACTCACCGAAGGGTAAAAATGGATTTAAACAATTGTAGGTGGATGGAAATAATATTACATATTGATGAAACATGGATGTGGATGATAAAATACACCCCAGTAAATACTTACGAATAAACAATCTCGGATAAAAATGAGATTGTGATATTTCCCTTACCTTAGGTCCGATTTTCTTTGTACGTGTCCGAAGCTCCTGTATAAAAGTTTAAATAATGTTATTGACTTATTCCAGAATCATACATATTTATATGATATCATATATGGTCATATTCTTAGATTCTTGTTAGTAATATTTCATTGTTACTTGTTACTCGGGTCTTTATTGCCTTTTGTTCTTATGCGTGTTTTGCCGAATACATTCTTATTCTTCTTTTAAGGTTATAGATACCTTATATCCAGAATGGTATTAGTGTAACATATATCATATTTATTCATTCAATTCATTTATATAATTACTATGTAATGATGATCATGTAGAACGAGTCGCATCACATCGTGGAGACGGTATTCCGTACGTACGCACGAGTGATGATATCGTTCCTATGATCGTGGAACTATATTGGAGTATATATATATTATTTCAGTATCAATATTACTTTATAATAATCATAAATAGTTACTCATTACACCATTATACCCATCCTTGTAAAGTGATGGTGGAAAAATAGATTACACCACGGCGTGGAGACGGTATTCCGTACGTACGCACGCGCGGTGATTTAATTTTTCCGTGGGATGGATAGAAGGTGAATTAGGGTTGTTTCATATTTATAATAACATATCAGTATGTAAGTAATACTGATGTTATTACTTTATCATGAAACAACTAAAGAAGAAGAAGTTTAAGAAGAAAGAAATTGAAAAGATCGGTAATGGATATTACATCTTCTTTGGAATGCCTCTTTGAATCCTCCACTTAGGGAACTAAGATTGGTCTTTGAAGAAGACCAGGACCTCTAGGATTATTCTAGGGAAGTGTAGAGGATAAAATGGCAGGGGTTGTCCGAGCTTGAGTGCTCAAATTGGTGTGAGGAGGAGGGGGAGGAGGTTCCCTTTTATAAGGGAGGAGAGGGGCACCTTAGGAATATCTCAAAATATTATTTTATATTAAAGTCAAAATCGGTTTATAATGGTTCCAAAGGGTCTTATTTCTAAGCTAAAGTGGGGATGGGTCGAAATCCTATCAACCAATAGGATTTAGACAAGTTTAGGGTATTATTTTAACCTTATCAATTAGATTTAACTCTAAGTTAAATAATTTAACTTTTACCGTGTCTTTTTGTTTTCTTTCACTATATGGTTAATACACTTACTATAACATGCCAAAAGAACCCCAAATTGTTTATTATTAATATATATATCCTTATCTAAGTCATTTGGCCGAACCTTAGATTTTTAGGAATAAAATAACAATTAATAATATAATATTTGATTTAAAAACTATTTTGTGTCAATTTTGACACTATTTGATATATGATTTTTGTGAAAGTCATAACAGAATTATATGTTCGAAACAAGTTGATTAAATCAACATTAATATATCATAGTAACCTAGAAAATTAGTGTAATTCATAAAAATTCTCAAATTACATTTATTTTGGTGTTTATAACATCAATTATGTCAATATTTCATTAATAAGATAATTACTGCATCATCATTGTGTCATAAATAAATTAAATTATTTAATGTCTAAAAATTACAAATAAAATACCATTATGTAGGAAATGTTTTTATCTTTCTAATGAATATTTATAGTCTAATTTATCTTATGTATAACCCCATATTAAAAATGATTTACTTATTAAACTTTGATTTTAACTATTTTAACCCTTCTTTAAATAAATTAATAATAAATGTCCTAATCCAATCCAAGTGGGCCTAAATGGTCATATTTTTATTCCTAAGTTTGTTTTTGGTCGAATTACACTTTTCAAATAGAATTAGGACATGTGTTAGGGTAATATTAATATCATATTTACCCTTAGTTACCCTATTTACTATTAACCGCGGTAAAAAAAGTAAAAAGTTACTATTCACCAAAAAATTATTTTTATCTCATTGAACCACATTTTACTTACTAATATCAACCGTGTCTGTCGGATTTTTGAAATTCCATTCACAGAAGCGGTAAAATTAAGTTTTATGCAAAATTCAGTTTTTAACCTACCACTTAGTGGTTTCACTATTCATCAAAAATTGAAAGTTTTCAGAAAAATACCAAAATTTCACCCTAGGCTAATTTCAATATTCTAAGTCCAAAAATGAAGTCCATTTTGAAAAATAAAATTTATAAAATTTCAAAAAGTGGTTATTACTATTCATAACGGCTAGTTTTAATAGCATATTGTTGTTTAGTGAAACTCGGTATTGCGTACGACGCAAGCTATCGAGGAAGGTCGCGATTGCGTGTAAAGCAAGCCAAGCAAGTGTTGTGTAGAAAAAGATTCCTTTGATGATTTATATAACATAAAAGTCTCAGGTGTTACATTCTACCCCCCTTAAAAATAATTCCACCCTCGAAATTCGTCACTTTGTAACAAACAGATGAGGATACTTCTCCCTCATCATATCCTCAAGCTCCCATGTAGCTTCTTCAAGTTGGTGGTTCCTCCATAAAACTTTCACCAATCGAGTGGTCTTGTTTCGTAGGACTTTTTCTCTACGATCCAGAATCTCTATCGGCTGTTCTTCATAAGAAAGATCTTGTTCCAGCGGTACAACTTCTGAGCTGAGTACATGTGAAGGATCTCGTATGTACTTTCTCAGGAGAGATACATGGAACACATCGTGAACTTGAGAGAGATTCGGTGGAAGCGCCAATCGGTAAGCTACCTTCCCAACACGATCCAGTATTTCGAAAGGACCGATATATCTAGGGCTCAACTTCCCCTTCTTTCCAAATCTCATAACCCTCTTCCAGGGAGATATTCGTAAGAACACTTTATCACCCACTTCAAACTCTAGGTCTTTTCTTCGGTTGTCGGCATAACTTTTCTGTCGACTCTGAGCTACTCTTATGTGTTGTTGAATAGATCTGACCTTTTCTGCCATTTCATCAACGAGATCAGGTCCTAATAGCTTTCTTTCCCCAACTTCATCCTAGCAAGTTGGAGTCCTGCATTTCTTTCCATAGAGAGCTTCATAAGGAGCCATCTGAATACTAGAGTGAAAGCTATTATTATAATAAAATTCCACCAAAGGTAGGTGTTGATCCCAACCTCCTTTGAAATCCATAGAGCAAGCTCTCAACATATCTTCTAGGGTTTGAATTGTTCTCTCAGACTGACCATCTGTCTGGGGATGATAAGCAGTGCTGAAACTCAACTCTGTATCCATAGTATGCTGAAGACTTCGCCAGAACATCGAGGTAAATCTCGGATCTCGATCAGATATAATAGAAAGTGGTACTCCATGAAATCTTACCAATTCTTTTACATATATCCTGGAAAGCTGATCTAGAGAGAAATCCTCTCTAATAGCAATGAAGTGTGCAGACTTTGTAAGACGATCAACTATGACCCAGATAGCATTATTGCCTTTGGATGTTTTAGGAAGTCCTGTGACAAAGTCCATAGTGATGTTTTCCCATTTCCATTCGGGTATGGGTAATGGTTGTAACATCCCCTTAGACTTTTGTCTCTCAGCTTTAACTTGTTGACAAACCAAGCATCAAGAGACATATTCAGCAACATCTCTTTTCATGCCATCCCACCAGAAGTACTCTTTCAGGTCCCTATACATCTTCGTGCTTCCAGTATGAATAGAGAATGATGAACTATGAGCCTCATCCAGCAGCTCCTTCTTTAATTCGGGTATGGGAGGAACACAAACCCGATTCCTGAACTTTATTATCCCATCACAATCAAGGTTGAATTCAGGAACATTTCTCACCTTCTTTTGTAACTCGACATCTTCTTTCTGTGCCTCTTTAATCTTCACATGTATAGATGGTTGAACATTCATTTGAGAAAGATAAGATTTTCCCCCTTCCATTATAATTCCAAGATCCATCCTTTGTAAATCCATAAATATTGGATCTTTTGCGATCCTCATCATGGATAAACTAGCATGGTCTTGTCGACTTAATGCATCTGCCACCTTGTTTGCTTTCCCAGGGTGGTAATGGATTGAGCAGTCATAATCCTTAATCATCTCCAACCATCTTCTTTGGCGCATATTCAGCTCCTTTTGTGTGAAAATATACTTTAAACTTTTATGATCAGTATAAATATCACACCTTTCACCATAAAGGTAATGCCTCCAAATCTTTAATGCAAAGATTACCGCAGCCAACTCCAAATCATGTGTTGGGTAATTTGGCTCATGGATTTTCAACTGTCGTGAGGCATAAGCTATCACCATATCATTTTGCATAAGAACACACCCCAATACCTTCTTGGATGGATCACTGTAGATCACAAACCTTTCTCCACTACAAGGCAGTGTGAGCACAGGTGCACTGGATAACCTTCTTTTCAACTCCTTGAAATTCTCTTCACATTCCTCTGTCCAGACAAACTTAACTCCTTTCCGAGTCAACTTGGTGAGTGGATTAGATAATCTTGAAAAATATTTTACAAAACGTCGATAATATCCAGCCAAACCAAGAAAACTTCGAATCTCAGTTACTGTTGTTGGTCTCGACCATCTTTCGATAACCTCTGTTTTTGCTGGATCCACAGATTTCCCCTCTTTTGAGATTATGTGACCCAAAAATGCAACTTTTTGAAGCCAAAATTCACACTTGGTAAATTTGGCATAAAGCTTCTCCTTTCTCAGGGTCTTCAATATAATTCTAAAGTGATCTTCATGCTCTTCCTTGCTCTTTGAATAGACAAGAATATCGTCTATAAAGACTACCACAAATTGATCAAGATAGTCTCTAAAGACTCTATTCATTAGATCCATGAAGATAGAAGGGGAATTAGTAAGACCAAATGGCATCACTATAAATTCATAGTGTCCATACCTTGTACGGAAAGCCGTCTTTGGTATATCCTCCCTTTTGACCCTTTATTGATGATACCCTGAACGAAGATCAATCTTGGAAAAGTATTGAGCTCCGCGTAGTTGGTCAAATAAGTCATCAATGCGTGGGAGAGGATATTTGTTCTTGATAGTGATCTTGTTAAGTTCTCGATAATCAATGCAGAGTCTCATTGATCCATCTTTCTTCTTAACAAATAGAACAGGTGATCCCCAAGGTGACGCACTAGGGCGTATGAATCCCTTATCAAGATTCTCTTGGAGTTGCTTCTTCAATTCCTGCAACTCAATTGGGGCCATTCTATAAGGTGTCTTTGAAATAGGCAAAGCACCCGGTATGAGTTCTATTGAAAACTCAACTTCACGATTTGGTGGAAGACCCGGTAATTCCTCCGGAAAGACATCATCAAACTCCCGTACAATGGGAATATTCTTAATCGTGAGTTTCTCACCAACCATTTGAGATAAATAACCTTCATTTAGTGGAATCAAGACCCATAAGATGGAAGGAATTTCCACTAGAAGGTTATGTTCATCCTTGCATTGATAGACGATCGTAGATTGATCTGGAATATGAAATGTGACTTCCCTTCTTTGGCAATTGATATGAGATCCATGTAGAGAAAGCCAATCCATGCCAAGAATCACATCAAATTCCACTAAAGGAAGGATCACAAGATTTGCAGGAAGCACTTTCCCACAAACTTCGATCGGAGAAGAATTATAAACTTTTGATGCGACTGTTGTGCCATTAGGTGTTGTCACAGCTAACTCAACATCTAATTGTTGAGGTAATATGGTGATACACTTAGAAAATTCTTTAGAAATAAAAGAGTGGGTGGATCCAGAATCAAATAAAACATTTTCTACTTTAGAGTGGATGGTAAGTGTACCTTTCACCACTTCGTTATCGTACTCCACATCGCTGATAGAAATTGCATGTGACTTTCCTTTGTCTTTAGTCTTAAGATTTTGTTGACGTCGACCATCATCATCAACCCTTGGATTTGGGCATTGATTGGCATAATGCACCATCTCCTTGCACTTGAAACATTGAAGTGTAGTAGGTTCATTCCGTGTATCCCTTCCTTTGTTTGCGTCATTAGACATCTTCTTCCCATTATCACGACATTCAAATGCCCGATGACCTTCCTTTCCACATTTAAAACATTTACTTGTCCCTTTAAGACAACTCCCTCCATGTTTCTTTCCACACTTTGAGCATAAGGGAAAGCTCATCTTCTTTTCAGTGTGCTATTTAGATTTTCCTTTGAATTCCATCTTCCTCTTCTTATCAAACCCATGTGACTGATGGGTTACTCCAATCTCCATCTCGACTTTGAGAGCACATCGAATGATTTCCTCGTAGCTATTGAAGTCCATTATGGCTAACGCCCTTCGAAGACTTGGTTTTAAGCCACTAAAGAATCGATCGATCTTACTCTCAGGTTGGATAATAATACCAGAAGCGTACCTTGCAAGTCTTGTAAAATTTGCTTCGTAGGTACCAACAGATTCATCATCCCTTTGCTTCAGTTCAAGGAACTCTTTCTCCATCTTTTTTCGGAGAATACGAGGGAAGTACTTATTGAAAAATAAGTTCTTGAACTCATCCCATTCCATAGACTCAATTTCATCCCTTTGCCTCGTATTCTTAATAAGATTCCACCATTGATCAACATCTCCTTCCAAACGATACACTGCTAGGACGACTTTATCATGCTCAGAACATTGAATAACTGAAAATATCTTTTCAGTAGTACTAATCCATTGTTCAGCAACTAATGGATCAGTAGACCCGCTGAAAGAAGGTGGAAGCTGCCTCATGAAGGATTCAACAGAATGTTGCTTCTTCCTTTGCTCGTTTGGAAGTCCTGCATGATTCATAGCTTGAGAAAGTTGTGTGAGCATGGCTACAAGATTTTTCATTCCAGCTCCCATATCGTTTGGTAGCTCAGGGGGACAATCATTGCATTGCCCATCGCATTCCGCATTAACACGGTTCCTTCGGGTTCCAGCCATTGACTAAAACCAAGAAGAATAGTGTGAGCAACACTAATTATAATAGGAAAACCACATAATTCAAGAATAAAATTTTCATGCTTAAGGTATTATCCTAGGTTATTCAAGGCCATTTCTAAAACACTAAGATTCTGTTCTATGCTTAAACTTATCCTTAGGGTTCTTACTAAGGCTTTCACATCCTAGTTTCCAAAGGTTGACTATAACTTTCCTCTGATACCAACTATAATGACCCATACTTTACATACATTGTTAATACTTCAAAATTGAAGCACACTTATTACAACATATGACAAAACCACAAAGGACCGTATAGGTATAGTGTCTTTAGAAACTGGGAAACATAAACAACTGGTTCATAAATCTTCTACAGTGTCTCCCATTTATTTCATCATATCTAGGGTCCCTTTTAGCATATTCTACTTAATATCCATCTTCCTGACCTGGGGAAAAGAAAACATAAAAGGATGAGCTCAAATGCTCAGCAAGGGCAAATAAAGGAAATAAAAATCATATCGTATCTTTTTGAAAATCATAACCTGCAAAAGAGATCATAAAATCTTAACATGGAATAAATCATAGAAGTGAAAATGAGATCCCCATAATCATAACATGAAACTTGAAACTTTGTGGCATGCACACATAATCATGGAAAATCATTTCTTGTTAGTCATGACTCATTGCCAAGACTATCTTAGTGGACAAAGTCCCTTTCTGAACTGAGTCACCCTCGTTCCAGTCCTGTTTCACTGAACCGGTATAACCTACCGTTCCAGCCATTTCTATCTCATGAGATATAAAATCTTTACCCAATGCATTGGAGGGAGATATAGGTCCCACCCATCTTATAATGAATCCTTTCTTATGTGTTCCACATAATCATAAAACATACATCATCGCATAACACATGTAACAAAAATGGGATTCTTGAAACATCATGACATCATAAATCAATTCATATATGATAAAGGAATTCACAACATGATCAAATCAGTGTAATAATAGGGATAAAAATAGAACCCTTTATTATCTTAGATGGAAAATAATTTTGATAAAACACTTGAACTCCATTCTTGAGGAAAATATCCTTTCTTCTTCAAAAACATTTTTCCTTTAATAACATGTCATACAACTTTAAAATAAAATAAGTTGATTAAAAATAAACTTGAAAACTTGTAAAGGAAGCTTCTTGGAAATAATGTTTTAAAAATCCATTCATGCCGTATAAGTTAAAAAAAACATTCTTCGTACTTTTGTCGGAAAAGCCAAAAAAGTACCTCGTACGACAAAAGATTCCTTTCATATATATTACTAAAAACTCACCAAAGGGTAAAAATGGATTTAAACAATTGTAGGTGGATGGAAATAATATTACATATTGATTAAACATGGATGTGGATGATAAAATACACCCCAGTAAATACTTACGAATAAACAATCTCGGATAAAAATGAGATTGTGATATTTCCCTTACCTTAGGTCCGATTTTCTTTGTACGTATCCGAAGATCCTGTATAATGGTTTAAATAATGTTATTGAATTATTCTGGAATCATACATATTGATATGATATCATATATGGTTATATTCTTAGCTTCTTGTTAGTAATATTTCATTGTTACTTGTTACTCGGGTCTTTATTGCCTTTTGTTCTTATGCGTGTTTTGGCGAATACATTCTTATTCTTCTTTTAAGGTTATAGATACCTTATATCCAGAATGGTATTAGTGTAACATATATCATATTTATTCATTCAATTCATTTATATAATTACTATGTAATGATGATCATGTAGAACGAGTCGCATCACATCGTGGAGACGGTATTCCGTACGTACGCACGAGTGATGATATCGTTCCTATGATCGTGGAACTATATTGGAGTATATATATATTATTTCAGTATCAATATTACTTTATAATATTCATAAATAGTTACTCATTACACCATTATACCCATCCTTGTAAAGTGATGGTGGAAAAATATATTACACCACGGCGTGGAGACGGTATTCCGTACGTACGCACGCGCGGTGATTTCATTTTTCCGTGGGATGGATAGAAGGTGAATTAGGGTTGTTTCATATTTATAATAAAATATCAGTATGTAAGTAATACTGATGTTATTACTTTATCATGAAACAACTAAAGAAGAAGAAGTTGAAGAAGAAAGAAATTGAAAAGATCGGTAATGGATATTACCTCTTCTTTGGAACGCCTCTTTGAATCCTCCACTTAGGGAACTAAGATTGGTCTTTGAAGAAGACCAGGACCTCTAGGATTATTCTAGGGAAGTGGAGAGGAGAAAATGGCAGGGGTTGTCCGAGCTTGAGTGCTCAAATTGGTGTGAGGAGGAGGGGGAGGAGGTTCCCTTTTATAAGGGAGGAGAGGTGCACCTTATGAATATCTCAAAATATTATTTTATATTAAAGTCAAAATCGGTTTATAATGGTTCCAAAGGGTATTATTTCGAAGATAAAGTGGGGATGGGTCGAAATCCTATCAACCAATAGGATTTAGACAAGTTTAGGGTATTATTTTAACCTTATCAATTATATTTAACTCTAAGTTAAATAATTTAACTTTTACCGTGTCTTTTTGTTTTCTTTCACTATATGGTTAATACACTTACTATAACATGCCAAAAGAACCCCAAATTGTTTATTATTAATATATATATCCTTATCTAAGTCATTTGGCCGAACCTTAGATTTTTAGGAATAAAATAACAATTAATAATATAATATTTGATTTAAAAACTATTTTGTGTCAATTTTGACACTATTTGATATATGATTTTTGTGAAAGTCATAACAGAATTATATGTTCGAACCAAGTTGATTAAATCAACATTAATATATCATAGTAACCTATAAAATTAGTGGAATTCATAAAAAGTCTCAAATTACATTTATTTTGGTGTTTACAACATCAATTATGTCAATATTTCATTAATAAGATAATTACTGCATCATCATTGTGTCATAAATAAATTAAATTATTTAATGTCTAAAAATTACAAATAAAATACCATTATGTAGGAATTTTTTTTAGATTTCTAATGAATATTTATAGTCTAATTTATCTTATGTATAACCCCATATTAAAAATGATTTACTTATTAAACTTTGATTTTAACTATTTTAACCCTTCTTTAAATAAATTAATAATAAATGTCCTAATCTAATCCAAGTGGGCCTAAATGGTCATATTTTTATTCCTAAGTTTGTTTTTGGTCGAATTACACTTTTCCAATAGAATTAGGACATGTGTTAGGGTAATATTAATATCATATTTAGCCTTAGTTACCCTATTTACTATTAACCGCGGTAAAAAAAGTAAAAAGTTACTATTCACCAAAAAATTACTTTTATCTCATTGAACCACATTTTACTTACTGATATCAACCGTGTCTGTCGAATTTTTGAAATTCCATTCACAGAAGCGGTACAATTAAGTTTTATGCAAAATTCAGTTTTTAACCTACCACTTAGTGGTTTCACTATTCACCAAAAATTGAAAGTTTTCAGAAAAATACCAAAATTTCACCCTAGGCTAATTTCGATATTCTGAGTCCAAAAATGAAGTCCATTTTGAAAAATAAAATTTATAAAATTTCAAAAAGTGGTTATTACTATTCATAACGGCTAGTTTTAATAGCATATTGTTGTTTAGTGAAACTCGGTATTGCGTACGACGCAAGCTATCGAGGAAGGTCGCGATTGCGTGTAAAGCAGGCCAAGCAAGTGTTGTGTAGAAAAAGATTCCTTTGATGATTTATATAACATAAAAGTCTCGGGTGTTACAAGACCACCTCGTATGTTGTCATACTTCCTCTTCCAGGCCACGCTGCTGCCCCCTCAACCCAGATACACCGTAGGATACCGCCTCGGCCTGAACCGCACACCGTCGGGCCGATCACCTGCACCATTGCTGGCCACCTCGCCTAACCCGCCCCAGCTGAAACCCACATCAGACCCACTCCATGGGATCCTTCTGCACGCCATTTCGGGTTTGATTAAACTCGGAAAAAAGAGATATGCGGTTTCGTAATCCATGGGTCGAGATCTCCACGTCTGTATGCCGCGCTCAACAAAGCATTGATTTATTGGCGTGCTTAATAAATATTTATCACACTTCAATATTTTCAATCTCAAGATAAACGAGAAGAAATTATTTATTCGACCCATTGTTTTTCGATCTGCGAATTAATTCATTTAATTCACGTTCATCATGAAAATTCAACCGGGTAAGGAATTCACAAAGATAAATCCTACCTCAGGTTTGGATCGATCGTTGGAAAAGATCGCATTCATCAAGATCCGTTCGGTGTTGATGTGGATCGCACTTGAAAAATGATGAGAATAAGATGTAGCGTTCGTCGTTCTTCGATTCGCTTGGATCCGAGGCTTCATTGTTCTTCGTTCGTCGTTCATCGACGGGGAGAGGAGGAGAGGAGAGGAAGGGAGGGTTTACCGTCGTTGGTCAAAATGAATTATGAGGAAAACCCCCTCTAAACAATGAATTTATAACCTCTCTCTAGGTTAAAAGAAATTAATTAAATAATTAAATAAACAATTATTTAATTATTTAATTATTCTCCCATGATGGCGCATATGCCAAGCACCCGATGCGGACAAAGGTTATACCTTTCTTAGGGTAAAACCTACATTCCGAGCTCATCAGTGGCCTCAGATTTTTTATCTGAGTCCCTGTTCTAGAGATATTCAGGTTTGAGATGTTAAATGAATAAATTGATAATTTAATTTATCCATTTAATACATCGCCAACAAGTGAGGGGTCTAAACATCCCGCGCCGACTTATTTTATGTCGCGTCTAGGGGAAACACTACGTTCCAGACCCAACCGTGGTCTTGGATTTCCAATCCAATAAACTGTTTAAGAGATATCTCATTTTCTTTAGTTAACTGCGCGTGCGTAATATAAAAACACTTAACATTTTTTATAAAATTAATTCTGGGCACACCAAGCCTCAGAATTGCACACTGTCTCAGCGCCCATCTTTGGAAATATTCTTAGAAATATTTCAAAGTCTTATTAGGCCAAAAATCGGGTCCCTACATCAAGGGTTTGGATGATGCACTTTTGTATTATAGGATTATATATACGACTCCCATTAGTATTTCCCCATTTTGGATTGTTTTTGAAAAAAAATCATCTCCCTATGGAATTCAAGCATCAATAATTTCGGGTGATACAAAAATGAAATATGGATTTATCCTAAAAGGGAGATCAAAGGAAGATAAAACTTCAAGAACATAAAGATATCCAATTATAATCATATTATAACTAAAGTCTCTATAAAGATATGGGAATAGGAAACCATGAAAAAATGATATAAAAGAGGGAGTTTCATGAGGGTAAAAAGTTATTCTTTACAGTTCATGATTGAAGTTGATGCCCAATAAATTTCATTCTAGATTGTTAGACCCTTATGTTGCATCTAATTTTTTCCCTTATGGTGTAGTAGAGATCAAAAAAGAGGCTTAAATAAGGATATTTATAGTCAATATAATGTCATTTATGAAATATATCGAGGTACTTCCCACACATGTAGTTGATGTCATCACATAGTATGGCCCCATCATCAATTGATAAAATCAGGCTATCCCAAACACTTTCACTTTTATATTATTTATCCTATTTAAAATTATATATTTCAGGTACATATATCATCTCATATGTTCACATTGAGGATAATGTAATATTTTTTATACAGGTAGGGGACATCATTTTAGGTAACTTTATATGATTTTAATTTTTGTGTTTCTTTTGTTTTACTTTACAAAAAAACAAGAAAAAAAAACAAAAAAACAAAAAAAAAACAAGTAACATGCTCAATTATATATGGAACATATTGAAAATACATGTTTTATTTTCCGAAATTCAATGTTATCATGATAATTATGAGAAATATTTCATCATTAAGGGTTGATTTTTTATAAAAATTGAATATATTGATGATATGATTGGTTGTGTTATTATAAAACCATTTAATACTTGACACCATTCGTTGTGATGTTTTTTCATGTTAAATTGTTTCATTTATTTATCTATATGAATTTACAAGAAACCATGATTTTTGAAAATTTTCATACTCAACTGAACATATAGTAAAGTTAGGCCATTTTTTTATCTTACATAAATGGTTGATACATATGTCCGTATCTCTTCCAATAAATTTATTTTCTGTACTGAATTGACATATGTGTGTGTACACAATATCTGATAGTTATACACCCTCAAAAAATCATAAAAATAAGAAATATATATTATCTTATAAATATGGTAACAATGAAATATAAAACATGTGGAGATATATAGGTTGGGAACTTAAGGTTTTACTTTCAGTAATTCTTAAGTGAGTAGGTATTAAAATTTAATTACAAAGTAATATAGAACAGGTTTGGTGAGATTAAACCAGGTAAACCCATGACTTGTTTCTCTATTATTAGTGTCATTAATATAACTGGATTTTGTTTTGATACACTTTTTTAGGAAATTACTTTAAAATTTATTGATATTTACTTAATGATTGGATTCTTAATTTTCCTACATTTTTATTATGGATTTGAAAATGTTAACATTCACATCTTGTCAAAGAGAATGTGAAGGGAGTTGATAAACTACATTTTTATTGAATATTTTATGGATTATAAATGAACTAATTTAATCAAAAAAATATATATATGTTCATTTATGAAATATTTTATATTAGATCATTCATTTAAAAATTTTATGAGATGTCAAATTTTAAACCTTTAAACTTCACAATAGTATTTTAGCCATAAATATTGTCATAAGGATTATTTAAAAATAAAATTTCACAAAATAATTATAAAATCAGTATGATACAAAATTACTTTAGACCATTCAAGATTAATCTTTCATTTTTTTGGATTAAATGGGAAATTAAATCAAATATGGACTGGGTTCATCAAATTAGACACCACTACACTATTTGAGCCATATCTTCTACATATGGAATTAGATTGGTTTAAAATTTGGATACTTGATAAAAGAATCAATTCCTAAAAAATAAACCTTCAAAAATATAGATGGTTCATGTATTTTTTGATCAAAAATTTAGTAAAAATTGGATTAAAATATTTGGATTAATTTCTCATTCACACCTATAAATTATTGAAACCCTAGCCTCTCATCCACTCCATAAATGTGTGTTTTTATAATTTGGAGTGGGTTAAATGGAAATTAGATAATTTTGTGTATAGGAGAAGTGGTTCTCAGAAATTTCTATACCGCATTGTAGGATGAAAGTTCTCAGGCTAGGATCTCCTCTAAAATACTCTTCTTTACCTCTTCTTTATCATAATGTTGTTGTTCTTGAGATAAATTATCTCTTTGTCTTTTATTTAAACTATTTTATTTTATTTTTATTCTTAAATTCTTATATTATTTGGGAATGAAACCAGGATCATAAATGATATTGGGTTACACCCTTTCTATACCTTTTTACATTCAAAATGTTTCTACGATGACTACATCACCCACAGAAGATTGTTTTTTCTTATTAATCCATATAATTTTCTCATTCTTCACTTTTTTAAAATAAATAAGATTTTTTAATTCACTTAATACAATCTATGAATTGATTTTTTGAACTTAAAATAAACTAATAATTAAATTTAATAACTAAAACAAAGTGCGAGAGGTTGAGTAATTTGTGAATTGTGGGAGTGAAATCTTAATCTGTAAAACAAAAAAATATGGGATCATTTTGTGGGGAGAAAATATAATCACAAAACCTAATTAAACATAACTTATAGTATGTATATGATCCCTAATTTACCACTAACAATAATATATCCTTGAAATTTCAAAAAAAATAAGGGTTCAATGATTTCATGTTTTGAAGCTAGCATAGGGGTTAATACATTTCATCTTTATGGTTGATAAAAATTCTCATAGGGTTCATGGGTTGAAAAATGTAGGGATCATAATTAAGTGGATTCTAATTTGAGTCGTAATGATTAATAATTATGTTAATAGTTATATATAGATCTATTATTCCTTCTAAATATATTCTCAAAAAAAGTTATTCTCATTGTGTTTTATCAATGAAATTCTAAAAAGAAAAATACCAAAAATAAAATATTCTTCAAACATAATTCTTATTATGTGATAGGAATCCAAATACCCACCCCATCATTTTTAATAGTGAGTTTCATTTTTTATATTTAAAAGTAACTTTAATATATTGTTTTAAGTACTTCTACCTTAGAGAATGACCTTGGCCAGCCACTCTACTGCACCTAAGCACTAAAAATTACACATCATTTGAGAGAATCCATGACAGTAACTTTCACTCACCACTCCATCCCAACAAAATAGATATAAAAAATGTGGGACATATAGTGCCTTATATGGTTCTATATTCATAAAATAATGATATTTATTAATTTATATAAACTCTTTCAAAGGAAAATGATCGTTCTAAGAACATCCAAAATATATAACACAAGATTTCACATATACTCCATTGTATAAATCATCCTCTAAGTTTGACCATTCTTATATGGATGAAATATTTTTCAATGATACAACTAGCTTATAAAAGAACATTTTAATCCACCACATATCTATGAAGTAAATAACGACCCATATTCAGATACCATTATTTAATGAACTCCATACAACTTCACCACTCCAGAAATATAACATTATACTAGACATTTTAATAAAATCCTCTACTTTATCAGTAAGAGGTGATAAAACATAGTTAACTATTTGTAATAACCCAAATAACATCATAAAATCTCATAATAAGGTAAACTATCCACAAAATCAATAGATATATCCTCCTATTTCAACATTGAAATACTTGATACTTATAACAAGCTAGATAATACCTGATGCTAAATCATAGCCCTAAAACATGTATAAAACATTGCCACAAAATCAGTTACTGATCTATTCATCTTTTAATCCACTAAATAAACATCATCGAAGTATAATATATCTTAAAAATTCCACAGTAAACCACTATATGTATGTTATACAAGTCATATGTGACTTCATCATACATTATATGAGGAATAAATAAGTACTTTTGAAATATAATATGTTTGTCCCCCTTGTCAGAATAACCATTAGAAATATTTTCATGAATAATACAATCCCACTAAACCATAGCCTTAGGATCTCCAAAAATTGAATCCATCACTCACTATACAAAATAATTATTAATCACCATATAATATAAACATACTCAACTATATAATTCTTATATATGAAGATACATAGATGAAAACTCTCCTATCATCTTTCATTCCCTACTCATCTCAAAATACATATCAATATATGATTTCCTACACAAATTATATGTCACCACATTCCATTTTCAAATAATCTATATAATATAAATGTTATAATCCTATAAAAATTCCTCCCTTATCCTCTATCATGATTCTAAATACTTCTAGAAGAATTAGTACTTTAAAATTTTATGATCTATATAGACCTTATAATTTTTCCCAAGTAGGTGATATATCCATATATTAAGATTAGAAATCACCATTTTGGGATATAAATCATGATTAGTGTAGTTTCTCTCATGAGAATATAATAATTTAGAACCATATATAAAAACTCCTCTTTCTTATATCAAAACACATCCAAATCCGGGATAATATGCATCATAGTATACCTCATAAGGAATTCATTCCTCAACTAATCGATGAAATATATCACTTATAAACTTAACTATAAAATTATAAAAAACTTATATAACTTATCTTGATAATCTAAAGTATTTCCTTTCTTGGCCAAAGAAAATAAAGGAATAGTTATTCTATAAAAATTGAGAATAAACCTATTATAATACTCAATTAATCTTAATAAAATTTACACCTTAGAGATATTATTTGATTCATTAAAATAAAAAAAGTCATATTAAGGATATCCAATCATTTTATACATAAATATAACATCATTTTAGATGAATATTCAATCCATATCATAAAAATACACACCCTAGAACCATAAAACTTTAGTTTATTTAGATATTATACACATAATTATATTATTTCATGGATTATTTTAACATCTACCAGAAGGTTATTCTCATATAGTAAAATTATTAAAAATACCCTACCTAAAACCTTTCTTCATAACCTAGGGAAATTGAAACATAATAAATAGTGAGCTAAAATGATCAGTAAGGGTAATCATAGGAGATATAAATAAATGATCATAAGTGAGCATAAAATAATCATAAAGGTATAATAAAATGATTACAACTTATGAAAGTCATTCCAAATAAGTCAAAGTTTATTAGTCATGAATCATGGAATTTGGATTTTTCATATAAAAAAAACATAATTCATAAGAGTGTGGAATCATCATTAATCAATAATGATCCATGAGAACATATAATAATCATAAGACATATATTTTTTTCATACAAAAACTCAAAGAAAATCAATTTATTGGTCATGGATAACTGTTAAGACTATCATAGTGGATTGGGTTGACTCTGTATTCCATCATTTTCTTAGTTATGGTTCACTACCATGACTTTCATATTAGAAAATTTCTATTACTAAAATGGTTTTACTCCCCAATCCAGTCTATATTATCTCATGAGATAACATTGTTTACCCAATGCATTGGAGTGATATATAATTTCACCCCCAACAATAAAATAATGAAAAACATGAATATTTATACCCCATGATTTTAAAACATTCATAAATTTATCATATCATAACCCATTGAAAGGAAATGGGTTTTAAAAACAATACATCATTTCATCATAGAATAATATATGGAAAAGAAATTGGTTTCCTAAAGATTTTATCATAACTTAATTAACCCTTGGGAAAGAAATAGGTTATATAGAATCATCCTTAAATAATAATTATTCTATTTCATACAGTGAATTAAATTTTATGGTATCATATGATCATATCCCTAGTGAATAATATAAATATTTAAATGGTGTTGAAATAGATGAAAAATACCTCTAAAAGAGTATAGGAATTTTTTTTAGAAAAGGGTATATATCCTTTGATTTTGGTATCTTTAAAAAAATTTCCATAATATTATGAAAATTATTTTCTTTAAAAAAATCATGTATACTTTTAAATTAATATTCAGAGAAAATAATATTCAAGTTAGTTATAAAATCCTTTCATGCCGTAAACGTTAAAGCAAAGATTCTTTTCATATTTTTTTTGTTAAAAGACATAAATAACTAGTTCAAAAAACATTGTAAAAATTCATTTTTAAAATTTTGAAAATTGAAATAAAATATCATTGAAAATTATTTAAAAAATCAATTTATCATATAAAGAAACATTTTAATGAACATGGACATGGAAGAAAAATTCTATCGACTAAAGATGAAATAAGTTCAGTTTTTCTTAAATACGTTTTTTGATCATTTTATGTTACGAAGAGAGGAATATGGGTCTATTAATTGAATGTAATAGAAAAAAATAGTATAATAAAATATATTTTTTCTAAATGATAACATGCATATAATTTCCCTCAATTTAAATCAAGTATATACAATCGAAAATAAATGATATTCTAACATAAAATCTTACCTCAAGTCATGTCTTACTTCATAAACGTTCAAAACTACTGTATAATAAATATAGATTTATTTTATACATATAATTTATAAATATATTTATACATAACATAATATTTATCATTACTTTATAATTTATAATTATCCTTTTACTAACAATTCTCCATTAAAATGAGTATTTTGGTAAAACTTTGTTGTTTTACATACATATTTCGGTTCGATGGTTACAGTCCTTTCACCTTGGTCATGGTTTAATCATATAAATAATATTAATAATAAAATAAGTTTCATATTTATTCATTATATACAATTTTGTAAACATTAATATATATAAGTGATGAAAAATAAATTAAATCACTTCGTGGAGGAGGTAGTCCACACATACAAATAAGTGATGTTTTCACCTTTTAATGAATGGATTAAAAGAATGGTATATAATAAATCACCTATATAAAATCATAATTATATAAAACTATCATATATATTATTTAAATATATCCTTATTTTCATCCATAATAAGAAGAAATGAAAAACTAATCACATCACTTTATAGACATAGTAGTCCACAAACAAACACAAGCAACGTTATCAATTTGAAAAAGATGGGAAGGAGATAGAAAATGGATAAAAATTAAACATAAACACATATAATAATAGTTAATATACATATTTAAAAAATTTTAAACTGTTATAAAACATTTTGAGGATGTTTAAGAAGAATAAAACATGAGATCTGTAAGAACATGTACCTCTTCTTTGGGTATCCTCCATTGAAAAGAACCTTAATGATTATTGGGTTTGTATTTACAGAAGACCAGAACCTTAATTTCATGGATAAAGATGTTTCTATAGTATTTATATAGATATTTTTTAGGAAAATTTCTCAAGTGGTGGGTATAATATAGGAGAGTGGGTTTCCTTTTAAAAGTGAGTTGTCGGGAACTTGTAAACACTTACAACTTTATTATATAATATATGTCTTACTCAAGTAAAGATGATAAAAAATTAACAATAATAAAATATAATAAGTATAAGTTTGAGATGCCATAAAAAAATTAAATAAATCGTTTTGTGATATTTTAGACCATATCACTTTGTTTAACCCCTCTTTTAACTCATTTAACCCTTATCATGGTAAAAATATTTTTACCATGGTAAGTATTTATTATGGTAAAAATTTAAGTTAAAAATAATAAATAATATTAATTATATCAATCAAAAACATGAAATATATTTTAAAATATTCAATTTCTAAATGTGGTAGAAAAACATTTTAAAATAATGTGTAAAATGAAAAAAAAATAATTTTTAGAAAAATACATTTTTAAGCATAGATTGATTATATTATTATTCACTGTAGAGTAAAAAACATTAGAAGAATGGTAAATTATTTATTTTAATATTTCAGCTACACATTTAATTAAAATAATTCATCACTAGAGCTTAATTTAATTTTTTAAGATAAAAACACATTGCATGCAAAATAACATTTTTTCAAAAAAACATTTCTTTTTTACCTTCAAATGATTTCATTTTCATAAATAACCAATTAATAACCAATGAATTAATTTTGTAAATACATAAATAATACTTTTAATAATTTATTTATTCCTATTTAAAAACTATGAAACAAATTTATATTTGATAATTTTCACCTAAAATAATAGTATATCCTGGTTTGTTTAACTTGATGTTACATGTAATGAAAACAATCAAAGAAATAAAATTTATTTAAAGAGAAGTATATCGTAAAATCTTTGGTTGTAACATTTTACATCCTTATAATATTTTTTCACACAAAATTTCATCACTCTGATATAAATAAATAAGGATATTTCTTCTTCATCAAATCCTTGGGTTCCCATATAGATTTCTCAAATTTATGGTTTCTCCATAAAACTTTGACCAGGTGAGTTACCTTGTTTTGAAAACATTTCTCTCTTCAATCCAAAATCTCCATTTATTTTTCCTCATAAGAGATATCGTTATCTAGTGGTATAAACTATATTTTTTTTACATGTAAATGATTAGGTATGTAATTCCTTGGGAGATATACATGAAACACATTGTAAACATGAGGGAGATCTATTAAAATCACCAATCGATAAGAAATCATCATGATACGATCAAGATATTAAAAGGAACCAATATAACTAGGGATACTATTTCCCTTATTTCAAAATCTCATTAACTATTTTCAAGTAAAATTTCATAGAAATACCATATTAACAACTTTGAAATCCAAATCCCTCTAATGATTATCAACATAACATTTTGGAATACACTGAGCTACCACGATGTGATGCTGAATTGTTATAACCTTCTCTATCATTTAATTTGTTAGCTCATTTCATAATAGATTTTACTATCTAAGGATGATATATAGTTCCAAATTTCATCTTTATCTTTAAATATTGATGAATTATTCACCAAAATATAGAGTTAAACCTCAAATCACAATCAGACACAATAGAATTTGTTAACACATGAAACCTTACAAATTTCTAAATTTATATCCTAGAAAGATAATCTGGAGAGAGGTATTATATAATTGTAGTAAAATGTGATGACTTGGTAATGAGATCAAATAAATCCCAAATATTATTTCAACCTTTAGAAGTTTTGGGGAGTTCAATGATGAAATCCATGGTGATGTTTTACTATTTACATTTTTGTATAGGTAATGGTTATACCATCCCATTAGAATTATTTCTTGTATCCTTAACTTACTTTATTTCTAGTCATTGAGATACATGATCTACAATGTCCCTTTCATGTTTTCAAACCATAAATACTCTTTTAGGTCTCTATATATCTTCATACTTCTAGGATAAATAAAGAATAATGAACTATGAGGTTATTACATTAAGTCCTTCTTAAAATAAGATATTGATGAGACACAAATGTGGTTTTTTAACCTTATTATTCCATAAAAATAATGGTTTAAGTCATTAAAATTTCTTAGATTCTTCCATGGTTCCAAATATTTCTTCTACACCTCTTTAATCCTCATATAGATGGATGGTTGAACATTAATCTGAGAAAGATATGAATTTCCACTTTTCTCATTATTTCAAGATCTATATTCTAAAAATACATAAATATTGGATTGCTTTCAATCCTTATCAAATAAAAACTATCATGATCCTTTTGACTCATTGCAACAACCACTTTTTCTGCCTTTTGAAGGTATTAATGTATTGAGTTGTAATAATATTTAATCAAATCCAACCATCTCGTTTGTAAAATATTCAACTCTTTCTATGTTAATATAGACTTAAAGTTTTAATGATTATTATATATATTAAATTTATTATTATAATGATAAATGCACTATATTTTCAATGAAAAAATACTATTTCCTACTCCAAATCAGAATGTAGAAAATTTTTCTCATGAATTTTCAATTAAGATAAGGTATAAGATATCACTAAATAATTTTGTATGAGTATTCATCCTAGTACCTTATTTTATTCATGATTATATATTAAAAAACCATCTTCACTACATGATAACATGAGTACATGTGTACTAACAAGCCTTTTCTTCAGTTACTTGAAATTTTCTTCACATTCATCAATCCAAAATAACTTAGATCCCTTCTAAGTCAACTTGGTTATTATATTTTATATCTATGAGAAATATCTCAAAAATCATTGGTAGTACCCATACAAATAAAGAAAACTATGTATCTTATTCACTATAGTATGTCTAATCCATTTCTAAATAAATTTTCTGTTTAAAGGATCCATTAATACACCCTTAATAGAGATTATATGAACTATGAATGAATGTTTATATATCTGGAATTTAAACTATCTAAATTTAAAATATAGTTTATCCTTCCTTGACATATTTAGCACAATCTTCAAATGATCTTCATGCTCTTCCTTTATTTTAGAAAATATAAGAATGTCATATATTAAGACTACCACAAACTGATCAAGGTTATCTCTAAAGACACTATTCACTAAATCCATGAATATAGAAGGGTCGTTGGTAAGTCTAAATATAATTAATATAAATTCATACTAACCATACTTTATACAGAAGGCTATATTAGGTATATTGTTCTTCTTAACCCTTAATTAATGATTTCCAGAATAAAGGACAGTCTTGGAAAAGTATTGAGCACCACGCAGTTGATCAAACAATTCATTGATATGGGGTTGAGGATAATTTAATTTATAGTGATCTTTTTATGTTGTAAATAATCAATTAAAATGCATATTTACCCATATTTATTCTTTATAAAAAGAGAAAGTTAACTTTATGGTGATGAACTAGGGCGTATAGATCCCTTTTCTATATTCTCCTATAGTTTCTTCTTCAATTCATAAAACTCAGATAAGATATTTTATATAGAGTATGTTAAATAGTTGTTCTACTATGTATAAATTCTTCTAAAAACACAAATTATTGATTAAGGGGAATATTATGAAATATTTTAGGAAATACGTTAGCATAAACTAAAAAAATTGGCATATCTTAAATGTTGATTTTATCCCCAACCATTTTAGATAAATATCCCTCATGAATATATAGTAAGACCCATATAATGGAAGTAGTTTCTATTTTAATTTCATTTTCATCATTTCACCAAAATATTAAAATAGATTTATTAAGAATATCAAATTTTATTTTCTTAATCTAGAGATTTAAATGGGATCATTTTAAAGATATATATTTTTAAAAAAAGGTTGAGGATGAAGCCTATTTTTATTATGAAATAAAACACCTCTTTATACATGGGAAGAGGGATACCCATTACATATCCCATAGAACCAAGTTCAAGTGTCCAATTATAATATCCTGAAGTCCTAGTGTGGTGTTTTTCATGCATCACTACTTGTGTCACTATCTTCTTGTGTTTTCGCCTCCATCATAAATCCCCCTGATGTAAGAATAGTAGGATTTTCAATGAGCACACTCTTGCAAACATATAAATGGAATACTCAACTCTATATTATATTATAAGTCTTCATTAGCCATCATAATTAACTTTAGTGATTGACATATCATAAAACCTTTTATTGTCTAATAGTTAGACATTGGATTAGGGAATTGACAAGGATAATTCCCAAGTTACCCACACATACAACATTGAACTATTAGTGTTACCTTAGGATGAACTTTATTTCTCTCCATTAATCCATTTTTAATTGAAAATTAGTTTATTTATTCCATTTTTTACATATAAAACATCTTCCCATTCCTTTAATACATTTCTCTAGGTTTCTATTCCCATATTCTTTCCATCAATGAATCTGAATCTTCATCCCTATATCGCCTTTACAATATTTTTGTATTCTCTCTTATTCCAAGTTCCACCTTCGTAATAAAAATAGTGTGGATACTGACCATATCTTACTCTATTTTTCCACAACCTCTACATTATGGAAGGAATTTTATAATCACCTTAAAGTCACTATTTCTGATACATTCTACCTCTTCTCCCAGCCCCAGTTAGTACAAGTGTTCTATTATCACCCCAACTCATCAATATCTTCAATAATATCATGGATAAACTTCTTCATGTAATTTGGTATGGTCAAAACTATCTAATCCATAATAACAAGACTATCAATATTCAAGCAACACATTTTAGGATTATTACCGCAATAAAATTATCCAACCCACTAAAATATGGATACTTCCACAACTCCATTCATGACCTCATTGTACTATGAAGGTTATTCAGTTCAAAAAATTACAAACCACTAGTAGGAACCTTTTATGTCTTCTAGAAGGCTCTTACTCTAGGCTATATTAAAATTTATGTTGATGGTTATTAAAAAAGTAACCAATGTCCTTCATGTTATGGGGCTATTTTCGTTGGTTATAATGGAAGGGTTCTTAGATGATTTTGTGGCCTGTGTGGAATAATTTTATCTCTATAGGTATAAATTCTTATCACCATCACTGTGGTATCTTTTACAAGGAAAAAAGGTTGTAATAATCAATGGATTGAAAGTGACTCCACCGCTATTGTAAAATTCAATTGAAATGGCATGATTCATATTTAATGGAAACTTATAGATAGATAGATATAATGAATTATCTTCCTCTTTGTATCCAACTACATCATTACTCGTGTTTTCCATGAGGTGAAAATGGTTGTAGATAGAATCGCCAACAATAGAGTCAATAGTGACCTCACATGGTTGGATGACCTCCTTTCTGATTTTATTTTTCTTTTTGAGAAAATATTTAATAAAATTACATATTTTAAACACATGTTAACATTTATTTCTTCAATAAATGGTTCTTTTTCCATTTTAGACAAGGATTCACCCTCTTAAAAAACTAAACCCTACTCTGATACAAACTGAGGTTACCCAAGCATTTCATGAATAAATATTACATTATTTTATATAAATATTAAATACATATCATAATAATATATTACCTATAACTATAATGTTTTGTTTATTTTAATAATATAAATTTAATCATATTATTTCATGAAAGATATTCAATTTCACCCACATTTTTCTTCTCACATAATACACTTTTAAGACATTCACTACTTAATATCTTTATTTGTTACCTAAGGAAAAGGAAACATACGAAGGTTGATCTCATACATTCATTAATGGTAAACATTGGAGATATAAATAAATGAGTATAATTGAGCACAATATAAGCATCATGTATGATAATATGATCATAACTTATGAGACTCATACAAAATCCGTCAAATATATTTAATCATGAACCATAACATAAGGCCATATTAAAACAAAAGAGATAAAACATAAGAGCGTGAAATAATCAATAATAAATCGGGATAAATGAGAACATATCATAATAATAAGACATATATTAGTGGCATACACATAAGTATAAAATAATTTCCTTAGTCAAGGTTCACTACAGAGACTATCATAGTGGATTGGGTTAACTCCCCATTACATTATTTCCTTTCTCAAGGTTCTCTACCAAGACTATCATATTGAATAGAGTCCCCTAATGAACTGATTTCACTCCATATTCTAATCCATATTATCTCATTAGATATCATTATTTACCCAATTCATTAGAGGACTATATAATTCAGGTCCCATGCATCACATATTGAAAACCATACATGTATATTCCACTAGATCATGAAATATTCATAAATTCATCAAATCATAACCCATAGAAAGGGAATAGGTTTCATAAACATACCATAATTTCATTATATCATAACCCATGTAAAATAAATTCTTTTCATAAATACTTCATCATAAATTAATTAACACATGGGAAAGAAATGGTTTTCAAAGAATCATCCTTAAATCATTATCATCATAAGTCATCAATTGAAAAAAAAGTGTCTGGTATCATAATATCACATCCCTAGTTTATCATAACTATCACTAAATGATGGTAACATAAATAAAAAATACCACAAAAGTATAATTTTAATATTTATTTGAAAATAAATAAAATGTCATTTTATTTTGATATGTCTAAAAACTAAAAGATCCTTGAATATTGTGATAACTATTTTATTTTAAAATAAACTTGGAATGTTGTAAAGTAAAATTCCTAAAAAACAATAGTAATGATAATGAGAAAATATATTCATGCATTAAATATTTAAACAAAGATTCCTTTCATATTTTTATAAAAATTAATAAATAACCAGTTCAGAAAACATCATAAAAATTAATTTAACAAAATAAAAAAAATAAAAAATTTTAAATGACTTTAAAAAGTAATTGGATCAATGGAAAAATTTTATTGAAAACATTTTTAATAACATATACATGAAAGATAAATTTCATCGACCAAAGTGGAAATAAAGTTAGTTTTCTATAAAAAAACTTGATCATTTTAATTACCAAAGAAAGGGAAATTTTAATATTACCTGAAATTTACATGAATAACCATATAAGAATGAAATATGTGGGTTTTAAAGGATAATATACATATAATTTTACTCAATGTAAATCTAGCATAGACAATCCCAAAAACGAATTGAGATTGTAATATAAACCCTTAGATTAAGTCTTGTCTTACTTTGTATGGGTTAAAACCTCATGTATAATAAATATATATTTATGATAAATATATTATAGAATCTTATTAATACATACCAAACTATTTATTATTCCATTACAATATCTAATTATCCTTTTATTAGCAATTCTTTATTAAAATGGGCATTTTGGTGAAAACTGATCTGTTTTCCATGCATGTTTTAGTTCGATGGATCTTGTCCTTGTGCCTTGGTCATTATTTCATCATATATAGAATCTTAATAATGAATTAAGTTTAATATTTATTCATTATATAAATTTTTATTTACATTCATATAAAGTAGGGATAAAAAATGAATTAAATCACTTCATGGAGGTGGTAGTCCACACATACGTATGAGTGATGTTTTCACTTTTCGATGGATGGAATGAAAGGAAGGTATATAATCAAAAAAATTAGAATCATAATTGTATCATAAAAATACTATATATTCATTAAATATATCATTATAACCATCTCTATAAATAGAAAATGAAAAATGAATGACGTCACTTCGTGGAGTTCGTAGTCCACATGTACGCATGAGAAATGTTATCATTTTCCAACAGATGGGAAGGTGATAAAAAAATTCTATATAATTAAGAAAAAAAATCAAATTATAGTGAATATAATAATTACATAATTTTAATATGGTTATAGAATATTTTTTGTATTTTTAATAAGAAAGAAACATGAAAAATATCGGTAAGAACATATATCTCTTCTTCGGGTATCCTCCTTTAAAAATCACATTAAGGATTCTTGGATGGTAATTTTAGAAGACAAGAACCTCAAGGTAATTTATAAAGAATTTGGGGTAATATTTGTTCGTAAATTAGTTTAGTTAAATTTCTCACATGGTTCTTATAAGACAAGTGATTCGGTAGCCATTTATAAGTGAGGTGGGTGGAAACCTTTTAAATACTTGATACTTTATTATATAATATATGACTTACTCAAGTCAAGTGGATCCAAAATAAATATTATTCTAATATAATAATTATAAGGTTTAAATTACATCGAATAATCAAATTAATATTAGTTTTCTATGATATTTTAATCATTATATCTTGGGTTAACCCCGCTTTTAAACCTTTAAACCCTTATTGTGGTAAAAATATTTTTACCGTGGTCACTATTCATTATGGAAAAAATAAATTTGAACTTATTAAATAATATTAATTATTATTATTCCAAATATTGAATCTATTTTAAAATTTTCAAATTCTATATGTTTCTAAAATTCCTTTAAAAATAATTTCATAAAATGAAACAAAAATGGTTTTTAGATAAATAAATTTTTAACCAAAAAAATGAATTTATTCTTATTCCTTTTTGATTAAAAATAATTAGATGAATGATATAAAATTTTAATAAATATATTATATCAAAATTTAGTTAAAATATTTCATAAATTCATATTAATTTAATTCATTAATATAAAAATATATTTCACACATAGAAATAGTTTTTTAGAAAAACAACCCTTTTTAACTTTAAATGATTTTATTTTCATTTATAAAAAATTTTAAACCCATAAATTCATTTTACAAATTTGTAAACAATAATTTTTCATAATTTCATTATTACTAAATATACCTTCCAATTCAACATCTAGGCAATAAATATCAAATAAAATAATATTATATTTCCATTTGTTTAACTCAGTATTGCGTGTAGAAAAAAGTTATCAGAAAAATAAAATTTATTTAAAGAGAAATATATCATAAAATATTTGGGTGTTAGATAAATATTTTATGGATCCACTAAAAACCCATATAGTAATTCAACATTCTAAAATAAATTATCCTCACATGTTCAAAAGAAACACTTTAAAATTTTCTCATATTACTCATACTTCCTAAAAAAATCTAGAAAAACACTAATATATTCCATGTAATCCTCCTTTATCATGGGAAAAACAACAATTCCATATCTTAATACCATTAAAAAAGATATCAAATATGGTTTAAAAACTAATCCATCAATCGCAAAAATACCATTAGAGTATTCATAACATTAAATAGCATCGCCATAAACTCAAAATGTATGTGACGATAATGAAAAGTTGTTTTCAAAATTTTCTTATATTTAACTCTCATATGATGGTTTCCACATCATACATCTATCTTTGATAAGTAACTCACACATTTGAAATAATCAAAGAGATAATCAATGCCCGGTTGTGGATAATGATTATTTATAATTACAAGGTTTAACCATTGATATCTTATTCATAATATCATTATACTATCTTCCTTATTATAAAATATCATTGGATATTTAAATGAAGATAAACCTGACCATATAAAACCTTTCAATAAAAATTCATTAGTTTGAATCCTCAACTCCTATAACTATGATACTTCCTTATGATAACTCATCATTGAAATTTGTGAGACGCATATGTATTACTTTATCCCAAAATCAAATGAATTACATGAACAAAACCCCATTACATCATTTGGAAATACAACAAAAAATTCTCATACGTTCCTAAGAATATAATCCTAAAACAAATTAGATACATAAATCACCATGGTTTACAACTATGAGGTAATATCGTAATTCTCAATCTATTGATTCCACAAATGAATACCTCCCTCTTTAATAAAGGTTATGTTATCCCCCTCCAATGTAATATAAAATAACCCTTCAACAACAATAATCCACACAATATTTCACAAAAAAGAATTAATCTATTCTTGGGCTCGTTTTATATGGTTACATATATAATAAATATATATCCCAACAAAGTTGATTATTCCCTAATACCTACTCACATTGAAGACACACCACCAACAATCATGATTGATCTCCAACTAGTGGATTTGATTCAAGTATTCTATAAAGCATTTCTACTAGAAAATATAACCCATGGACAAGGGTATATATATTAAATTAATGTAAATACTTGGTAATAATGAAAATTGATAAAATGATAGAAAATATGAAAAATTTATCTTTGAATAACTTTATTCCCTTTATCACATCCACCTTCACTGCATAAATTTGTTCACATCTAATACATCCCCCTATATGATATTTATTTCCTTTATATCCACACTTATAACTAAGAAGTCATATAAAATGTCATAAAATATCACCAGTAAATCCACTTCTCACTCAACATTTTTGTTTAAGATTTTTCATAACATTACACTATACAAACTTATTAAGAGGTAGCTATCGTTGAGGATAATTTTAAAAATTATATAGTGGTATATTCATCATCTCACTATACGTAAGTCTATAAGAAAGGTATATAAAGCCCGGATATGGATTATACCACCACAAAAATATCACACTTGAACTTGGATACCTCATGATGGTTGAGAGCTACCCACAACAAGTAATCATTATCACTCTGATACTAGTATCACCATTTTTATATCTAGGAAATCTAGAAGTGTTAACTCTTCTACCCTCAAATTTGATACTAGAATGTTTATCATGTCCTATAGTTATAATATATAAGGAAAGAGTCTAGTAAACAACCTCTACTATTTCAACTGCCTCTGAATATATCCCAAATCAGTGATAAGTCACCTGCTACTAAATCTCAAGTCGCAAAGCTGAGTCAAAATGTCCGGATATCAACTTCTCATATGAAATCATGTCTGGAAAATATTGAATGTTATTCATGAATCATTTACTAAAATATTTTATAGATGAACTCCAATAAAAAAAATTATATTAAATTCTATGTCAATGAACCTTCAAATTTATGGATAAAAACCAGTTCTATAAATTACATTAGAATTTATCCCACGATATTGAATTATCATCTCTATTGCTAATAAAAATCCTAAACCACTTCATAATATCATCACAAAAATATCTCATTACAAGAGAAACATGATTCTCATCTAGAGTAAACACAATATGAAAATATATCTCAGCCTCATCAAGCCACCACTCAATTTTCACAATAGAGGAAACACACTCAATATTTAGAAAACTCTACTTTTAGAAATACTGTAATGATGAATCTTAGGTCTCGTCAAATATTTTTCATACAGCTGGTGCATAATGAACCTTCCTAATAATAGTACGATGATGATATTTTCATCGACTAGGTATATCTATAATAGATCATAAATATATTATAATCACATAATGGTTTTGTATGTATAATAAAATGTGAACACCCTAATTCATTCCCCATGTATAAAATTTTACTATCTACAACACACATAATCATCATGACCTAAAAAACATGACTCATATATACACCAAATATAGTACCCTAAAGATTTAAAACCATCCCTTAGGAATAGTTAATATAAAATCATTCTCCTCCCACATAAATGTGTTAACCTACATCATCATTTACTGAGTTACCTAGTATTTAACCAATTATTTACTTATAAATACTATTGCAATACCAATCCACTAAAAACAACCCCAATAATTACTCAAAACACAATACTAAACAATTGATCTAATACCACTTTTTCATGGCCCACTCCACTATAACTCTTATTGAGATAACAATAGGACCATGTATAACTCGCATGCTTTCCTCCAATGGGTGGGGGTTAATAGATAAGGTTGAGGGTATGAAACTCACAAATTAAAGGATTTACCCTCAATAAAATCAAAAAATACTTCAATTAAAATATATAAAATTTGAAAAAACTTATAACCAAATTCATGATAATTTAAGACATCATATCAATACAATAAAATAATAGTAAGGAGGAAATCATAAAATATCCCAAATTTATATCTTAAAATAAAAAGAAAATAATCCTATAAAAGTTTCTTAACCCAAGCTATCAAAAACCATCACCTCTACCATCATACCCCCTATAATATAATAAGTATTCTATATCAAATATGTTCAAAAAATAAACACACTTATAAGGTTTCTTTCAAAAACCATATTTTTTCCAAGTGTATAAAACAAGTAATACATAATGAGGTGATGAAAGTAAACAGAATAACAACTATCAAAATTCCATTATCCAAACTATATCAAACAAAATTTACCCTAACCAAAAAAATAGATAATATATTTCTTATTATATGAGTAACATATAGAAAATATTACAATACATACCAACTTCACTAGTTATCTACTATCTCTCCCAACATTAAACATAATATCTATAAAAGCCTAAATCTAGAAATAGATAAGGGATAGATGAAAATAGACTAGTTTTTATCCATTAATCCCCATATCCTACTAGTTATTATTCATTCTTAACATCAAATATTGATTTTTGGTATCATAGTAGATGATGAGTATGTATATCCACTAAAATAAAATAAAAATAAAAATATACATAGAATTACCATATCGATATCTCCATCAACATAATGTCTCTACACCCCATTGATATACTCTATCTATGGACATATCTACCTAGATGACCATCAATATTACCTAGAATAACCATTGAAAGTTATCTAGAATTAAATTCCAATAACTATCAATAATTACCTAAATGAACTATAAAGTACCCAAAGGTTTTCAAAATATTTGTTATTAATTAGTAATTTTTTTCAATATAATGGATATATCTATAGTTAAGAAATAAGTATCCACCCATGAAAGATAAGTTGATTTGATGAGGAATAAATGGAAAAATAATGAGACTCGGGACCTTGTAATAGCTAGCTATATAGATTCCTTAGTACCTAATAGAGAACCCATTTAAGGAGAAAAAAGAATATTGGCTATTATAATCAGTGCTATATAACTCTGGGAAGAAGGTTGATGGGAATATATTTAGATCAGTATTAACTGAAGAATAGTTACACATAATCTACAATATGAGTTCATAATAAGAATATAATATTCAGTATTTCATATATTATAACAACTTGGAACTATGCTGGAGTAGTTTGAAATTAATTTAACAATTCCAACAATTATTTGAAGAAGTTATAAGATAATTTTAAGATGTTAAAACCTAAAAGAAAAAAAAATTTATTTTTAAGGTACCTATAAAAATATGGTGTTTGGATTTCACTGAAAAATGGATATTCTCTAAGAATAATTCTTTTCCTTCTAGAAAAGATGACCTCACTATGATCATAAGGCTTTATTTTTTGAACATAAGTCTTTACTAATTGTAAGGATTCATCATAAGGATTTGAATTCAGATTTAAATTGACAAAGGTAAAAGCATATGTCTTCTAGATATGAATTTCAGAGTTACTTAATTAATAATAAGACTTTAAAAAGAATACATTATGAATGTAAGATTCTAAAGTTCCCAACATAATGCTTTATATGAGGGTAAAACTTGAACACATCGAGATATTTTTAGAAATATGTTGGCCAAAAATGATGTTCCTACAGTAGAATGTAATTATTCTTCATAATTATTTATAAACATAAGTATTTTAAGTTTCTAGAATAAGACTTCAATACTTAGAGAAATTTTAGAATTTTGGGTGGATATAAAACCGTGTTTCCAAATTTTCAATATGATAAAGATAAAACTAATTAGGATGATACAAGTTTTGTTAAATCATGTTATAAATATTAAAAACACCAATATTGGTGTTTGATCCCAGAATTATAAGTTATATAAGTTGATCTTCATCCATTTAAATGGAGGATCAAAGAAATAAGAAAATATTATTTTTGAATTATTTAATTCTAAGGAAAATATGAGTCTGGTGATATGGAAGCTATGATTTTTAGTTCAAAACATCATGATGTTTAGGGAATACATGATCTAATATTATTTTGAGTGAGATCAAATTATTATTTCCAATGACTATAATCTTTGATGAAGAAAATATAATTATCATGCTTTCAAGAATAATGCAGATGAAGAACCATAGAAGCTCAAGATACTATTTATTATAGACTATATCATTTGATCTAAGGTTGTTCAAGTGTTCAAGATGAGTTGATATGGAAGTCTAGGATTTTTTTAAGAATGAAAGATTGAGAAAAATGATATGAGTTCCATGTTGTAGAAGAAATTATTTTCTATGTACTTTTTACACATCTATGAAGATATGGAGTGTAGATTTTATGGATGGTTTTGAGAAAAAGAAGTCCGACATGTTGAAGAATAAATATTATTTTATTAAAATATATTTTAAAAAAGAGGATCATTTATTATATGTATTTATAAAAATCATTGAGATGAAAAATAATTACAGGGAAAATCATTCAAACAAAAAATGGGTATAATATTATGGTTCTTTTTCAATGGAAGCTATTTTTCCTTCTCATCATAACATTTATAGTATTTAGAAAATATATATTTCATTTATTATAGCTTCCTATGCATGTGTGAAGTTGATACGATCAAGGAGAATAAAAGAATAAGATTTATCCACTTGTATAGTAGAAAACTATGCATAGGGTGTATGATCTGTGAGTATTCGATATAACTAAATCTCTTGAAGAAGAATAAAGGGAAGTTATTTTAATTTTTAGCAAGGAAGAAGTGAGTGATAAAGAGAAAAATTGTTTACTTAAGTTTATATATTCAAGTAAGATTATGATATTGTGTTCCAATGTGTAAATATAATAAAGATATATTTTAGGTTGTATTCATGATAAGTGATTTTGAGAATAAAGTGAATAGATTTTGTATAATTTTGAACTATGAAAACTTCAAGAGAAAGGGTTATGTGGGATGAGATTAAAGATATTATGGTAGTTGAAGACTATAAGGTAAGGAAGAATATCTGATTTTTTTGGTGTAGAGAAGCCTGATTCTTTTAGAATATCTACTTCAAAAGAATAAAGTAAGAATATAATCTTTAGTAACTAAATATTGTGGACTTTTTATAAATAACCCTTCACTTTCATTGTATAGTGATATCTTTTAACCTATGTAATATGGTGACCACACTTGTGTAACATTGTATGAATAGGGTTTTAGGATAATACATTGACACCCATTGTAATTAGTGGTTCAATTATAGTGGATAATCTTGGACTTAATGGGAGTTGACATGGAAAGGAGTAGGCTACCCAATGGCTATACATGTGGTTATAGAGGAATTGTCGAGGTTATCCAAAAATTTGTCTCGGACCAGGACAATGAGGGTTTTTGTTCCTTCCAGATGAACTTGAAATATTCAAAGCCACGATGAGACTCCACCTGAATAGTGCTCCAGACCCATATGGCTTCTCGGACTCTTTCTACAGAGACTCATGGGGGTGGTGAAGGTAGATATTATTCTGGCCATTCAAGATTTCTTCTGGGGAGGGAGTCTTCTGAGGGCTGCATGTGCCACCACTATGATCCTTATTACTAAAAATAGGAATCCCTCCTCCATCACACACTATATACCGGTGTCTATGTGAAACTTCCCATACAAAGTCCTCACAAGTTTCATTAATTCCAGCATTTCCATCCACCTTCCAAGGTGGATTTCCATGGAACATCATGGTTTTGTGAGAGGTCGGTCTATTCAAGGATCTATTGGTCTCACCCAATAAATGGTTAGAGATATTAACCATAAAGCTCATGGATATAATGTGGATCTTATGCTGGAAATGAAAAAAGCATATGAACGAGTGGAGTGGGGATTCATTATCAAGGTAATGGAAGGTATGTGATTTTCTTCCTGGACTACTGATCTTGTTTTCAGATATTTCAGCTCCTCATGGATGGCGGTCTCCTTATTTGGGAATTACTATGGTTTCATTAAAGTTACCCGAGTCCTGAGATAGGGAGATCCATTGTCCCCTAGTATTTTCATCCTCACGCAAGAGGTCCTCAGTAGACTTTTCCATAGGAGCATCAATAATTTAGATATTCTGGCATATCAGTGGAGTATGAGATCCATGACCGTTTCTCACTTAATGTTTGTGGATGATAACCTGGTTTTTATTAATGGAGGGAAAAAATATATTCGAGGATTGAACCGCCTCTTAGAGAATTATAGCCACTGGAGTGGCAAAATTATTAATAAAGAGAAGAGCCACTGCTACATCTCTAACAATTACTTTCCCAGAATCATTTCTGAGATTCAGCTCTTAGTTTCAATGCAAAGAGGATGATTTTATATGTAATACCTTGGAGAACCCATTTCCCCGAGTAGACTGCGGATTCGGGACTTTTACTTTCTTATCAGTAGGATTGTGGAGCGCATACACAATTGAAAAAATAGGTTCAAGTCATTCAGGGGGTCGTATTTCTCTCGTTAATAGTGTCATGTTGGCAACTCGAATCCATGCTCTCTCAGTGGTCAAGGTGAAATAGGGTGTCATATCTAGCAATGATAAGATCATGGACAGATTCCTTTAGGATCCTCTTGAAGATAGGAGAAGGCACTAGGCCTCTTGGTGTAGGCTGGAAAGGCTAGCTAGGGAAGGATGTATTAACATGCGTAGCCTGGATGACACCCTTAGTTTCATGCACGCGAGAATGGCCTAGAAAATCCTGGAGAAAATTAAATTATGGGGGAAAACAATTAATCCTATTTTGAGAAATCTTTCCTTATCTTAGGGTTGGGCCTCCTCATTATGGACTTCATTAATTCATGTGATCTCAGAGCTTCAGTTACAGTCCCAATGGATCATTGGGAGAGGATAAGTTTCCTTCTGGCACCATAACTGGGTTGGGAATGTGATCGGTTTCCCAGGGTGACCTGCTCGTGCCATGTATTTCAGGGAGGTGAGTTTGTATCCGGCTCTTATCAAGGTTTTGATGGACGAAAATCAATAGGACTACTTCAACACAATCGTCTTGTCATAGGATCCCGACTAGTGAATTTTCACTCCTTCTTCAGGGGACTTCAATACTCGGGATGATCACCGGGCTCGAGCCATGCCAGAGGAGTAGGACAGATGGAATGCCACCCTTTGGCCTAAGATAGTTCCTTAAGAAGTTTAAATTTTTATTATGGATGATCAGGTATTGGTCCATCCCTACAGAAAATAATATAAAGTGATGTTGTATCCCATACGTCTTGTGTTGCTCCTACTTTAATGAATGTGAGGAAGAAAGTGAAGATAACCTCTTCTTCAGAGGGTAATGGGTGTGTGATGTGTGCCAGTCCTTTGGGGAGTTCACCAGCTTTCTGGACACTAACTTGGTGGACCTCCCATTCCTAGACAGGTGGTTCAATGGATCTGGAGGCAGAGGGACAGAGCATATGGCTCACTCGGTGATCCTCCTTGCTGGGTGTTGGTCTATATGGAAGGCCAGGAATAAGCTCAGACATGAGGGGATCCATTTAGTGGGTAATTCAATCATCATTATGACTAATAGAATTCTCTTGGATTTGTATTGGATTATTGGAAATAGGAGGGATGCTCCCTCCCTTAGGTGGATGATTCCTTGCTCTCATGATGCCCAGACAGAGAAAAACTTCAACTGAGGTCTTTGGGTGTGATGGAATCCCCCCCTTAGAGGCATGAAACTCAACACTGATGGGTCCTATAGGTTGAGTGTCTTACGTGGGGGTGGGGCTGTCTGGGACTCCCGTGGTTTGGTCCTCTTGGCCTTCTCCCCCAGCTTGGGTCATGGCTCTTCTCTACAGGTCGAAGAAAAGTCCATGCTTATGGGCATTAATCTCTTCCACCAAAAGGGGATCTCATTATCTGAAGTTTAAACGGATTCTAATATTCTTCATGATGTCATGAATTAGTTTTTCTCTCCTCCTTGTTCCATGATCTACATTGTCAAAAAGTGAAAAAGCATGATCCCCAATGGCACCAAAATAAGGGACACCTGGAGTGGGGGTAACTAAGTGGAAGCTCACCTGACTTCGATGGAGGTCCATGTTAAAGATCATGTATGGTTGAATGATATTGTTACATTGAAACCCTAAGGGGTTAACCTGATTAAAGGGTATTCCCTCGACCTCCACCATTTTAGACACCCTTAGTTTTCTTTCTTCCTGTTTCCTTTGTCTTCTTCTCTGTATTGTCTCATTTTTCATAAAATAGTAATTTTGATGATGATGATGATGAATTTATTTTTGGTAAAATTGTACCACACCTAATTGAACCCCCCCAGATGTGTCTGTATGGTCTACTAGGATACTCAAATTGGTATCAGAGAATAGGTTCCCTCTGACTGAATCTTATAAATTATCATAACTAAATCCAAATAATAACGATCCTTCTTATATTTTCTGAAAAAATTTATTAGTTTCTTTAAATGATATACATGATGTGTAGATTTTAGATGCTTGAAGAAGTTCCTCATATTTAAAATTATTATTTCATTCCTATCAAAAACAACTTGGATGTCTTAGCTAAGACCTTGAGAAATAGATGAAACCAAGAGGTGAGAAATTAAATAAAAAAAATTAATAATCAAGAGGAAACACCTTTGGCTAGATATAATCATAATTTTGAGGATTTATTAGTTAAATATATTTATTATTATTATTATAATAATACTAGTTCATGTTTTGGAAGTGGATGTGTTCAATCTATGGACGAACACTCTCTTGAGGTTATTGACTATTTGAAATGGGTCCCTAAAGATGCTTTTGTATATATTTTCACATATTTCATGGGATTTATTTATGATAAATCATATACAGAAGAAGATATTGGTACATTATAAGAAGCATTGGAAAAGAAAATGAGCTCCTACAACACTCTCACTAAGCTAGTGATGGACAATGATGAATATGTCTTACTTTGTAAGGGAAATATTATTTAATTAATAAAAAATTATATAGAGTATAATTTGAGAAATAAATGTTTTAAAAGGTAGTGAAATATGTGTTCCAGTAATTATAGAACTTACATAGAATCTTCATGTATGTCTAGTCTATTGAACAAGAAGTATAATAAAAAAAGGGTGAAAGAGTTGGATAACTTAATAGTTGAGAAAATAAAAAATTTGTAGGATCATGTTAATAATATGGAGAAAGTTTTGAGGGAAAGGATGAGATAATTGGAAAATGATAAGTACACCCTCAATATGAAGTGCCTTGATTTGTAAGTCAATTTGAAAAATATGGAAGAAAATGAATCTGGAACCTCTCAATCTATTGAGAGAAGAATTTCTACCACTCAAACCTCAAAACTGATACCTATATCAAATAATTTTCATAGTATTGACTCAATGAGCTCGATATTATTTGGATAATACTTCACCTCAATATCTTTTAAAAAGGGATCCCATGGCTCAGACAGATTCGATGGCAAATTGTTAGGAATTTCTAGGAGTACTTGATAGATATTAATATCTATACAAACATGGAAGAGTAAAAATTTAGATACTACCCCAATATGTCTAGGATAGAGGTGAAAATTTCTAAGAAGAAATTATCTCCAAAATCTTGGGGTTCTTGCCTAAAATTAGTAAGAATGGAAATCTGGATAGATTGTAATTATAAGAAAAAGAATAAGATTAATTGGAATATATATTTGTTTTTGGACGTTTGGTCATATATCCATTGATTGATAGAATAATATATTAGTGTTTTAAAGTTCAATAAGTACTTAAGAAATGAATATCAATTATCAAAGTCAAAGGAAAATTACTTAAAGAATACAAGATCCATATAAAATGAATAATCTTCCCATGTGGAACATATTTGAAGTAGTGTATAGTGTTTTTGAGATGTGTAGGATTAGTGGTCATGATTATGATGAAAACTAGTAAAATTCTACAAGGCATCAAATATGAATTGAGGATAATAAATAACCATAAAAATATTAGAAGAAATTAAATAAGGAAATTGTTCCTCCCTTGGTAGAAAAATTAGTGAAAATGGTTGTCAATCAAGTAACTCCAAAGAATTAAATGGAGAAGGATGGGAAGGATTCCACACTAACTAATAAGAGAAGATGATACCATTATGGTAAGAGAGTCACAACATAGACCATTGTAAAATTTAAATGAATATTAAAGTGAAAGTGATAAAAATGAAATCAATAAGAGAACATCCGGTCAGATTATAGTACTCAAGAAAGGGTGAATTGAGTATCTATAAAAATTTATGTTAAGAATTGGTTATTTGAAAATTTACCCCAATTAAAAATATAATCTAAGTCAGTTTCAAGTAAATTTAAAAGGTTCATGAATGTTAAATTAATTTCTCAAATGATTTATTAGTTCTCAGTTATACTAATATAAAGATTAATATAACTTTTGAAACTAACCTACTAGTTAAAAATAATTATAAACACTTGATAAACTAACTATCAAAGTTATATTTTAGTTTTATGAAATATTTGATAAAAATAGAATAAAAACTGAAAGGTAAAAACACATCGAATATAAACCAAGAGGTTCAGTCTCAAGTCGATACTTAGTACTCTGCACTTGGTGATCACCTACCACCAAGTAGTTTAAATTAATAAAAATATTGATCCACACTCTGGATCGGGGTTCACAATAGCACACAAGGCTATCCAGGTCACACTTGACCTCTACCATAGTTATTCATGGGAAAAAAAACAAACATGTCAAACTTGACTTGTTCCACAGTTATACGTGGTATACAAAGGGATAAAATAGTGTGGGATTGAGGATATCAAGTATCCTCTAGTTATGCACAGGATTTAGTGTGTGTAATAGACAGATACACAAAATACTCAGTAATAGAAATAAATGAACACAATAGAGATAAATATGTAGAGTAAGATTTAAAATTATTTTTCTATTATGTAGTGCATATTTGGACCCGTTTGGTGTTATGGAAAATAATTTTGTGTCCTCTTCTTGAAGTTGACTCCAAAACAGAGTATTGTAGTCTCTGTGGTCTGGTGTCCAGGAGTTGAAATGTTCATATTTTTGTTGGTAATATGTTCAGGTTAGCTCAGCTGGGTTTTCTTTAATTCTTGATCTCCCCGTATGTTCTTCCTTTGGAGTTCTTGGGTTTTTTTATGTATGATCAATAGTTACAAGAGTTCTCTAGTTTTATTATTTTTTTACTCTTATGCGTACTTATGAAAGATCCATCTACTTATCCTTTTATACTTTAAGGGCCAGTAGAAAGAATGATCTCCCCATGTGCATGTACCTCATATTGTTCTCTTAATATCCTACAGACAACATAAAATAATGTCAGACACATTAATTATTTGAAATATGACTATTAGCTATACATTTGAATTAATAAAATAAAAATAGTTTTTATGACTATTAGTGATTCATAAGTATCATTGAGTCAATATCATCAATTTTTTAGAATTAGTTTATCAACATTGGTCTATTAGTACCGGTCTGTCAGCATCGGTGACTCTCTATATCAGAGACTCCTTTCAATCGGTATCGGTCACTCTGGGTATTGGTAGTCATTTGTGTTATCAGTCTGTCTGGGCATTGGGGATTCATCATCAGTGACTCATTTTGAACTATCGGTGTGTCACCCATCGGTGACTCATCCATCAGTGTGACTAATCATTAGTGACTTGTCCATTGGTGTGAAATTTGTTCTATCGATGAGTCCTGAAATGGTGTCTTCTTCGATCAGTGAGTCATCATTGGTGAGTCATCCATCTGTGACTTCTTAAACCACTCAGTGTCAGGGACTTTGAAAAACTTACAAAGTGTCTCTATTATACATAACAATATTAGATTAAGTGAAATTCATAATTACATTCTAATATACACTTGTAAATATATTTAAACATAAATATCCATAATTTATTGACTTATTGAAATGTATTATATCATGTGACATACTTTATTCATTTATAAATATTCACTGACATGATTATTATTAGTTAAAACATAATATGTGAATTATGAGGATTTGTAAAATAGAAAGAGTTGTGATTATTGAAACAACTATCTCATAAAAGGTCCAACAATATACCCCTTTTTGATAATTACAAATCATGTAATTAATGAGCTATACAAGATGTTAGGGAATAATAATGACAAGACTTAGCATACCAACAGTGAATGTGAATTATCAATATAACTATAAGGTCTTTCCTTTTATGCGCCCAATAAATTATTATATTAGAATATATATATATATAAAAGGTTCCTTTTAAGAGAGGTATATTAGATAACTTTCATGATCCCCCTTATTAAGTTGTGTTAGAGAAGTCTTAGGTATTGATATCAAGGTCGGGATATATATAAATTATGTGGATTATATTCCATCTTTCTTATACCATAGTGAGTCTCCCCCTTAGGTTAAGAGTTTATTCCATCCAAATATTTCTCCCCCTTTTGGGATTAGAAAAATGGTGTCAAGAAATAAAAAGAAGAAAGAAAAAAGACAAAGAAACGTGAAACATATAAAATTCAAAATGGTATTCATTAAGGTACAAAGAGTACAAACATCAAAATATAGACATCAAAAGAAAATTGTAGATCTCTATCAAAGAATGATCCACATATAAGGATTGGGATTTTGAGGAGCTTTCACTCTATCTAAAGGGTCAATTGTATGTGCAAGAGGCGGTGTTGTGGATTTAGGAAGGGATGATCAAATAGAAACACCAAGTAAATCACCACTTGTACGAACATCAGCTTCAAGGCTTGGTCTTCTCTTTGACAGAACACAACTTTCAGGCTTCTCTTGAATCAATTGTATGATCTGAGAGAAAGCTTGAGATACCGTCATCTGAGTAGGAGGTAGGGGACATGTCCAATGAAAGAAACTACTAGTAACAATATATCTTTAGCTGGTACATGAAGGTATGGATTCAGAAGATTAATAAAATCATTTATAATTTCACCTCCATACTTTATTGCCTTTTTAAAATCCTCCTTGTTCTCCAAGAATTTCTCCGAAGTGGAAGTAAACTCCTTCAACTGACCCACTTTTCTTTTTAAGGCCTCAGTTACCGGTGGGATATTGAGGTTCTCATCCAGGTACATAATGTTGTTAATTAGATCATGATTGGTGTAGGTTTTTGAAAAATACTTTTCCACATTTTCTCTAATCTCTTTTTGTGCAGTAGATGCCTCATTTTTAAACAGTCTCACAATATTATAAACAATGTTAGTGTTTCTGTACACCTTAGAAAGGGTATATTTATCAAATACACTCTAAATATACCTCAGATATTCTCTCATCACAATGCTGATAGACTTCATATCATCAGCAGCAGACCCGGTACCTTTAGAACTAGAGGCACCAGAAATCATCTTTCCAAGATCCTCCTTTAACTTCTTAAAATCTACACTTATAAGATGTGTAACTAGGTTCTTAGGAACCTCTATAACACCACCAAGTGTGGTCTTGAAATTAGTGGTTATAGATTCCAGTTCATTACTCATTATCTTCACTTCTTCTCTCAGCATTTTATTATTTCAAATAATGCTCTTGGCTGTAGTGATTAGGTTGGGATGTATCTCCTGAATCACCATTCTTGAAATTTTAGCAGTATATTCCACTTCTCATAAAAGTAGAATCTTCACTTTTGACTCTAATAGATGATCTGATAGATTCATATATATCACATTTTAATTTTTCAAGGCTTGCCTTGGTGACATAGTCACTAGGCACTGCATGTACAATTGGATCATCAATATTAGGTAAGACAGGTGAAGTTGGAGAAATCAGTTCCACTTCAACTTTCAGAGTATGTGGATAAACCATATCCTCATATGATTCATAATCAAGCCCAAATAGAATATAACCTAGATTTCTATTCCACTCCCTAGAACAAGTCCAATCTCTAGGCTCTACAGTATCAATCCTTACTCTTCTTCCTTGAGGCTCATCCTCAACTTGTGCTTCATCATCATATTCTTCTTCTGGATCTTCATCCATAACAATATTCAAAGTCACTCGTACAAATTGAACTTGAGGTTCTACTTGATCTCCATCAACTCCTTACACTTGAGCCACTTGAGGCTCTTCCTCATTCTAAGGAATAGGTGCAATTTGAGCTTTATCATCTTCCTCTTGACCTCCATACATAATTTCATTTAGTTCCTAAATGATTCCTTGAGCATCATCAGGGTGGTCAAGTCAATCCTCATTTACAGTATCTCTATCAACATGATCAACATCATGGTTAGTATCATCTTTTCCAACATGATCAGCATCCACTTATCTATCACCTGTGTCATCATCTCCATTCACAGACTCTTCACCAGAATTAACATATTCTTGACCTGGTTTCAGTGAGTCACTCACATGTCACCATTATCAACCTCATAATCATCACCATACTTATCATGACCATTAGTTTTCACACATATAATTCCACTCTAGAGACTTTAGTCTCTTCATCATCTTCATCACCGAACAAAGTTTCTTGAGAAGGTAATTTCAATAGTGGACTAGAAGGTCCATATGACATGTATTTAAGGATTTCAACAATATATGGGTCACTCCTATCATCTATAAGAGAACCATATTCTCTTGGTAGCTCAGCCTCAACTTGTTCCTCATCAGAATAAACAACCTGTTCACCAGGTTTAAGACTTGAATAATCTTGATACCTTAGTCTGGTAGGATGATCAATGGGGCCATAGTCTTCATATAATTTTTCCTCATATCGTACCCCCATTATCCTCCATGGGTTCCAAAATATTTTAATTCTTTTACAGATGTCCTTTTGCAATAAAAATCCACTATAGGCAAAAATCACTTCTTCTCCATCCTCCACACATCCTAGATTCTTCAATATAGCTGAAAGCATCCTTGGGTTGTGTAAATAGGTTTCTTTCTTGGAAGGTTTGATCATCTTAGTAATGTGTATCATAAATTACCTACATAAATTAAATTTCAACCCATTATTTCATAAATAAATCAGGTAAACATCCTGATATTTCAATGTAGAAAAATCTACCTTCCTTGGGAGGATTTTGTATTTAATGAACTTGAAAAGAAGTATAGCCTCTCCCTCAATAAATGTATCTCTCATTGACTCCTCATTCCCAATCAATTCTTTCACATAATTTTCATATGAAAATAAATATGAGGTAGGTGGAATATTACCCTGGTAATCATTATATATTCCCCCATGTGGAATCTCTAGGAATTCATCCCACTCCTTTTATAAAAATGAAATTTATTTTCCCTTCACCACATACTTCATCCGAGCCTCCTCGGCTCCTTCCAAAGACACTTAAAAGTTGAGATAAAAATCATGTACCAGCTTGGGATAAAATGGTATCTCATTGTTTTCAAACTAGATGATCCATCCTTGAGATTCCAAAACTCTCATCAAGAGAGAAATTCTCGACAATATCCACTCGACAGACACTTCCTTCTCATCAGTTACCATACGACTTCCCAATCCTGGCTTCATAGAACCTATTTTACTACTTGATTATCCTTTCTGAAGCTTGGCTGAGGGTGATTTACTCGGTCCTTCCATCGAGCGCTTCTTCCTTACCATTCCGAAGGTTTGGTTTCGAAGGTAGTCGAATGGTCAAAGGCTCAAAGGTGGAGTGGGTCGTGAAAGTTCAAAGGGTAGAAGTAGTGTGGTTCGCTTTAATTTTATCATTTATGGATTGTAACTCGTAAAAATATAAAATAGAATAACGGTAAAATAATAAACATACAACAGTGACATTTTACTTAAAATAAAACAGATAAATAGATTTATAAAAAATAACATTATCAGTATTGGTCTCACTCCATCAGTTTCATCTGATCGGTTTCACAGATCTGTTTCACAAATCAATTTCATTGATCGGTTTCACAGATCGGTTTCACATATCAGTTTCACTAAAAAACATATTTTTCTAATGGGATAAGGTTAGGTAAGTTTTTGAGATTTATCATTCCTAGTTTATGTCTAATGTAGCCCATTATCTCATTGTTTAAGGGTTTGGTAAAAATATCAGCAAGTGGATGCTCAGTCCCAGTAAACTCAAGATTTATATCACCATTTTGATAGTGATATCTCGAAAAGTGATGTCTTACATCAATATGATTTGTTCTGGAATGAGAAATTGGATTATTAGAAATTTTAATAGTAATTTTATTATCACAATTTATGGGGATATGTCTAAATTAAAATCCATAGACTAATAAAGTGTGTTTCATCCACAAAATTTGTGCACAACAACTACCTACAGCAATGTACTCTACCTTAGCAGTTGATAATGCAATTGAATTTTTCTTCTTACTACACCATGAAATTAGATACTTTTCCAAAAAGTGATATGTTCCAGAGGTTCTTTTTCTATCTAGCTTACTTTTACAAAAATTTTGCATCATAATAACTAACCTAATCAAAAGGATTTCCTCCTGGGTAGAACAATCCTAAGTTAGTTTTATATTTGAAGTATTTAGAAACTCTTTTAACATAATTTAAAATGTGACTCTTTTTGGTTTTCTTGAAATCTAGCACACATACACACACTAAAAATGATGTCTGGCCTACTAGAAGTTTAGTAAAGAAATCTCTCATTCATTTTTTTGTAAGCAGTTCGATCAACAGATTTCCCATTTTCATCAAGATCTAACATACATGTAGAACTCATAGGTGCTTCACTGCACTTAATGATATACAAGACATATCTTTTCAAAATATATTTAGTGTATTTACTCTTATTTATAATAAATCATTTGTTGTTTTTAAATATTTGAAATCCAAGAAAATATTTATGTTCACCCATCAAAATCATTTCAAATTAACTTTGCATCATTTTTTAAAAAACATTACATAATAAATTTTTAGATGATCCAAAAATAATATCATCTACATATATTTGAGCTATTAAAACATCTTTAGAAATTATTTTTATAAATAAAGTAGGATCTGCAACAACTTTTGTAAAACCTTTAGAAATAATAATGTTACTTAACCTATCATACCAAGCTATTCAAGCTTATTTCAAACCATATAAATCTTTAGTTAATTTGAAAACATGATTTGGAAAATATGGATTTTTAAAACTTGGGGGTTTTTCAACAAAAACATCCTCAATTATAAAACCATTTAAGAATGCACTTTTAATATCCACTGGATAAGGTTTGAAATCCAAGTGTGCTGCTAATGCATTTAAGATTCTAATGGATTCAAGCCTAGATACTAGTGAAAAGGTATCCTCATAACCAATTCCCTATTATTTATTATATCCTTGCACAACCATTCTAGATTTGTTCTAATTATATTTTCAGCTTCATATACTTTATTCCTAAACACCCATTTAGTTCTATGGTCAAGGTATCTTTTGGTCTATCAACCAGCTTCTAAACATTATTTCTCTCAAACTGATTAATCTATTCTTTCATATTAATCACCCAAAATTCATCATTGATAGAATCATTGTTATTTTTAGGTTCAAGTTGTGATAATAATGCTTGATTTTCTATCTGATTTCTTAAGGAAACTCTAGTTTGTGTTCCTGTCTTGAAATTTCCAACTATTACATCTAAGGAATGGTTTTTAAGAGTTCTTGATGGTATAGTAAAAGTAGGTCTAGTTATTTTGGGTTCATCACTTGGTTCTAGTTCTTTATGTCTATAATCTTGATAATTTCCAGAACTATAAGTTTTAACATATTCATTTATAGGATGGTTAGAAGGTTTAACGTTATTTTCCAGATTAGACATATCTTCTTTAAGATTTCCTAGTGAATTATTAGGTTTATGTGGATCTGTTTCATCAAACTTGACATGTACAGATTCCTCCACATAATTGGTTCTGTTATTAAAGACTCTATATGCTTTGCTTGAAGTTGAATATACAAGGAATATTCTTTCATAACTTTTGGATTAAAATTTATCTTGATTATATTTAGTGTTAAGAATATAAACATTGCACACAAACACTTTAAAATAATTTTCCTTGGGTTTCCTATTATTCCACAAATCATAAATATTTTTCTTAATAATAGGTCTGATTAAGACTCTATTTATTATTTAAAAAGTTTTATTAATAGTTTCAGCCCAAAAATAAATCGGTAGGTCATATTCATTTATCATAGTTTGGGCAATTTACTATTGTGTTCTATTTTTTCTTTCTAATACACCGTTCTTTTGAGGTGTCCTGGGGGCAGAAAAGTTATTCCTATTTCCATTTTGTGAGAAAAAATATTCAAAGTCTGGATTTTCAAACTCACATCCATGGTCACTTCTTAATGATTTCATTTTAAGTCCACTAATATTTTCTACAGTCCTAGCATATTTGGTAAAATGAGAGAAGGATTCACTTTTGTTAGATAAGAAAAAGGCCCAAGTATACCTAGTGAAGTCGTCTATAAGAACATAAACATAGTGCTTTTCATTGAGACTTGAAACTCTAAATGGTCCAAACAAGTCCATGTGAACCAACTCGATAGGTTGATAAGTTGTAACTTCTTTCCTTAGTTTAGAAGAGATTTTATGTTTCTTTACTTTTTTATTAGGATTTCACACTCTATTATCTGGAAACTCTAGTTTGGGAAGGTCTTTAACTAAACCATTTCTGGTTAATTTCTTAATTGAGTGTATATTACAATGTCCTAGTCTTTTATTCCAGATCTGAGACTCTTTGTGAAAGGCCATTGGGCAGGAAACATTCTATAAGGTTAGTGTGTCTAAATTTACAGAATATACATTATCATTTCTAAGAGTAGTAAATACTAATTTATTATTGGCATCAAAGGAATGGAATGAATCAATTTTGAATTTAAAGTTAAATCCATCATCACACATTTGTGAGATTCTAAGCAAGTTATACTTTATTCCATCAATATAGAGTAATTTAAAAATTGAAATAGAGATAGGGTTACTAATCTGGCCTAAGCTGATGATTTTTCCTTTACAATTGTCACCAAATGTGACATGTCCTCCATCAATTTTGATGGGATTCTTGAAGCTTGAGTAATATCCTATCATGTTTCTTGAAAAACCATTGTCCAAGTAATCTCCTATAATGTTTCTTAAAAATCCATTTCCCATTGGTAAACTTTTCTAAATCCTTCTTCAATTTCTCATGTGACATTTTTAATTCATTATTTTCTTTGAGTGGTTGAGAATTATTTTCCTTTTCAGTAGTAAGTTAAGACTTAATAGTCAATGTAAGAGAATTTTGTTTCTTTAAAGATTAATATTTATCTTTTAGTTTATTAAATGTCTCTTACAACATCTTACAGAATTCAAATAGTTCATCAGTTTTCATATTCTTAGACTCGCATTCATTTTCAGAATATTAAGAATTATGTGCAGGTTAATCTAAAGTTACATTAGATGTGTTTTTCATAAAACACATATTTTCCATGTCATCTCTCTCATCATGATATGATGTTGATTCACTAGAGCTATCCTCAGAGGCACTCCAGGTGGCCTTCATAGATTTCTTATACTTCTTGTCTTTTTTTTCAAAATTCTTTTTGTATTTTAACTTTGTGTAGTCATCTTTGACATGTATAATCCTCTTGCATTCATAGCATACAATATCATATGATTTTTTGTTTCTTTTCCAATCCTTTTTCCAACATCCCTTGTGATTATATCTTCCTTTACAACTAGACTTTCTGAAAAACTTCTTCTTCCTATAGAATTTCTTAAATCATCTAGACAGATGATCCATCTCTTCATCACTATCTGATGTTGATTCATCATTACTGGATCTTTCAACAGAGGCTAACACCTTCTGTTTTTCCTTATTCTTAGAGGCAGTTGACTTGAAAGCTATAGAATTTCTCTTAGATTCATCATCCTCTTCTTTGTTGACTTTCATCTCTTCTTCATACATCATCAAGTTTCTAATGAGTTCTCTGATAGGTAATTTTATGGTGTTGCATGATTCTCTAATAGAGACATAAGTTCCTCTCCATCTATCAGGTAATAATCTGAGAATCATAATGATTTGTTCTTTGGAAGTAACATCTCTTCCCAAAGACACCATAGTGTTCACTATTTCATTAAAATTTAGATACATGTCATAAATATTCTCTTCATGATTCATTGTAAAGTTCTCATATTTAATAGTATATGTGTTAAGTCACATTTCTTAAACACTAGAAGTTCCTTCATATGAAATAGACAAAGTATCCAAAATTTCATGGGTTGTTTTACATGTAGAAATTCTATTAAATTACTCATCTCCTAAAGAGAATTATAAGGCATTCATGGAATTTCAATTATTGTTATAAGTAGACTTAGTTGGGTCATCCCAAGTAGTTCTAGAAGTAGCAGGAAACTTATACTCATATACAATTGAAGACCAAATTTCAAAAACCATACTCTATAAATGCATCTTCATTTTAATTTTCCATTGGGAATAATTTGTTCCGTTAAAGAATGGAGGTTTTTTGGTAGTATCAACTTCTAGTCTATTATCTATAACAAAATTTTGAACCAAATTTTTAAAGAGATAAAAATTTAGTATTGAAAGAAATTTTAAGATCTTTGAAATACAACAAAAATCATAGTTGAAAAGGTTTGAAAAAGATTTTAAAACTTAAAGTTCTTAAATCCTATGATACCAAATGTTGGTCGGAGTAGAGTACTCAAGAGGGGCATAAATTGGGTATCTATAAAAATTTCTGTTATGAATTGGTTCTTTGAAAATTTCCCCCAATTAAAAACATAATCTAATTCAGTCTGTAGTGAATTTATAAGAGTCTTGAATGTTAAATTAATTTATCAAAAGATTGATTAGTTATCAGTTATACTAATATAAATATCAATATAACTTTTGAAACTAACCTACTGGTTCAAAAAATTTATATACACTTGATAAACTAACTCTCAAAGTTCAATTTTAGTTTTATGAAATATGTGATTAAATAGGATAAAAACTAAAAGGTAAAAACACAGTGGATATAAAATAAGAGGTTTAGTATCAAGATGAGACTTAGTCCTCTCCACTTGGAGATCACCTGCCACTAAGTTGTTTAAATTAATAAATAGTTTGATCCACACCTTGGATCGGGGTTCACAACAGCACACAAGGTTGTCCAGGTCACACTTGAACTTTACCACAATTACTCATGGGAAAAATAACAAATAGGTAACAGTTGACCTCTTCCATAGTTCTATGTGGGATACAAAAGGATAAAATATTGTGAGATTCAGGATATAAAGTATCCTCTAGTTATGCACAGGATTCAGTGTGTGTGTAATAGACAGATACACACATTGCTCAGAAATGTAAATAAAATAACACAACATATCTAAATATGTAGAGTAAGGTTTAGAAGTCTTTGTGTGTTACACAATGTAGATCTGGACACATTTGGTGTAGTGTAAATGAATTTTGAGTCATCTACTCAAATTTGACTCCAAAACAGAGTATCATAGTCTCTATGGTCTGGATTCCATGAGTTGAAATGTTCAAATTCTTTTTGGTAAGATTTTTAGGGTAGCTTAGCAGGGTTTTCTTCACTTCTTGATCTCCATGTATGTTATTCATTTTTATTTCTTGGTTTTTTGAAGTATGCTCGAGAGTTGAAGGAGTTATAGGGTTTTCTTGTTTTTTTACTCTTATGTTTACTTATGAAAGATCCATATAGTTATCCTTTTATACTTTGAGGTCCAACAAACAGAATGATCTCCCCACGTTCATGTACCTTGTATTGTCCTATGAATATCCTATAGAAAACATTAAATAATGTCAAACACATTAATTTGTCTAAATATGACCGTTAGCTATAAATTTGAATGAATAAAATAAAAAATAGTTTTTATGACTATCGGTGAGTCATAAGTATTGGTGAGTCAATAGCATCAGTCTGTCAACATCATTTTGTAATCACTGGTCTGTCAACATCGGTGGCTCTCTATATCAGTGACTCCTTTCCATTGGTATCGGTGACTCAAGGCATCAGTGAGTTATTTGTGCTATACGTATGTCCGGGAATCAGTGACTCATTTTGAACTGTCGGTAGGTCCCCCATCGGTGACTCGTCCATCAATAAGTCCATTGATCTAATGGTGTGTCACCCATCGGTGTGACTGATCATCAATGTCTTGTCCATTGGTGTGACATTTTTTTTATCTGTGATTCCTGAAACGGTTTCTTCTTCAATCGGTGAGTCATCATCGGTGACTCCTTAAACCAATCAGAGTGAGGGACTTTGAAAAACTTACAAAGTGTCTGTCTTATACAGAACAATATCAGATTAAGTGAAATTCATAATTACAAGAAAATATAAACTTGTAAATATATTGAAACATAAATATACATAATTTATTGACTTATTTAAATGTATTATACCATGTGACATACTTTATTCATTTATAAATATTCACTGACATGATTATTATTACTTAAACCATAATATGTGAATTATTATGATTTGTAAAATGGAATTAGTTGTTATTATTCAAACAACTATCTCACAAAGGTTCCCAAAAGAACCAATTTAAGAAATATATAGTCGAATTGATGGGATGATTGACACTGCTTGTGAATAGTAAGATATTTTACCTAAAGGAGAAGAAAAAAATAATTAAGTGGTGTGTTGAAGGTATATCTAGGAAATACACAAGGCCATCAAATGCATGATTGTTTTTCTTATGTAACATCTTCCCAAACCCATTGTCTTGAGAAGAGACAGAGTGCCACTAACCTTACAGTGGTTAAAGAAATTAAGGAACAGCACACGAAACCTCTAGACTTGGCCCTGAATCTTCTTTCCTTTAATAGAACAAGTAAGATCTCCTCAAGAATGCGAAAAGTAACATAGTTCTATCAATAATAGAATAGATCAAACATTAATTATGAAAAAATGACTAGGATATCTATGAAGAAAGATAGGAACTGAGGACTTATCATTGATTTTGGATATCTAATGCACTTTGATTCATCAAAAGTTGCTTCTAGATCAAACAAAATCACAAAAGGATCCTAGGAGAGGATATGAGTTTGAGAGCCTAAGATAATTAGATAAAAATGAGGGTTATGAGGCCTTAATATTAATTAATGATTAGTTTTCATATCAGTAACTTCATATCCCATAGTTAGGCCGCCCGGTTTTTCATCCCATACACCAACCATGTGCATGCTACTGGAAAAAATTAGTGAGTTAAACGGTTGTTTCAGATAGTTTAGACATAATGTGATACAACTGCGCACTACCAATAACCATCACTTTGGGGGTTCACAGTTGTGTCGTACTATTTAGAAAAGTTGTGTGTCAACTTTTCCCTACTATTATCCAAGATATCCCACCCTACACAGTTGTACCTAGGCATACACATGGTTTTTAAAAACATTGTGCCTACTTTGGTCCTACTCAATGACTCCTAATTACTCCCTAGATGATTTCCTAGAGTTGGTACATGGTTTTTACTAACTGTACTCAAACTGTGCACATCCACAAACACTTCCAAAACACTCAAAACCCATCAAGAACCTCTCAAAACTCAACCCAAGTTTTATACAATAGAAAAATACATAATAAAAGGGTAAATTACCTGAAATAAAGGGTTTTAAAATCTCCCTATCATTCATCTTTCCATCCACAAAAAATTATAGACTGGAGTTGGTTTGGAGGAGCTTGGGCCACTGTTCCCACATTTCATTTTTACATTCACCCGTATCTTTCTAAATCCGGCCATGCTTCCATAAAACTCTTACTAAACTGTTGATTTCCCCTTATGAGATATTTTCTTCCCTATCCAAAATTTTAATCTACAAATGAATCAATGTAGCATCTAACTCAATATCAACATGGTCCCATCAAATCACATGGTTGGTATTAGTTTTCTACTTCTTCAACTGAGATAAATGAAACATATTGTGTACAAAACTGAATCCCAGTGGTACACATCACTAACTCATTTATGTATCTCAAAATGGATAATGTACCTAGGATATAGATTTCCATGATTAGAAAAAGGATGTCTACCAAGCCTTGTAGGGATTATTAGTAAAACATGATCACCCACCAAAATTGAAGATGGTCAACGAAAGTGATCTGGATACGATAACTAATGACTTGGAGGATTTGCTATTATTTTCATGATCATATTAATCTTCTATATTGTATCATGTACATGATAGGTCTAATAAGTTAATTCTCACCCACTTCCACCCAAAAAAATGGAGAATGAAAAGGAAGTCCATACAAAGCTTCAAAAGGATTCATATGTATTGAGGTCTGATAATAATTATTGTATAAGAACTCCACTAGTGGTATATTCTCCTACCATGAGCCTTCAATTCTATAACATAATATCAAATAATGTCTACCTAAATTTGGAACATCTGTTTAGACTAACCATCCATTTTTTGATGATAATATATACTCATGTTAAACTGGGGAGTGAGGGCTCACTGTAATGATTTTCCCAACCGATATGTAAAACTAGGATCCTGATCAAATATAATTGAAGTTGGAATTATATGAATCTTTAAAACTTCTTGAATATAGATTTTTGAAAAGTATTATTCCATATTGGTTAAAAATATGGATGAAGTGAGCTGATTTTATGAGCCAATCCACAATCACCTTTATGGAATCATGGTTCTAAATCATTCTTGGTAGACATATGAAAAAATCCATAGCTATCTACTCCCATTTCAATTTGCTTATATGTGAATATAGTAACATATCATATGGTAGTTTTTTTCTCTTCCTAGACAATCTAACATGTGAAGAATCTCAAGATAAGCACCATAACTTTTCTCTTCATGATATTCCACTAAAAATGTACTCTTGATGATTTATACATATTTTAAATTATAGAATTAACATACCTTCTTGATTGGTGGTAAGAATAAAGAATTTGTTCATGATAAGTTATAGGAACCAAAATATGATCTCTAAAACGCAACATAAATCTCCCATCTAGAATCCATACCTCGATGGTCTCCCCACCATTGTGTTTTGTCTTCTTGGTTATACATTCATGTTCAGATTATTAAGAACCTTTAACATGCTCAATCAAATTAGGACAAAAATAAAAATGAAAGAAATACATAATATCACCTTGTTAAGCACAATCCAAATGAATATATTCTATAATTATCATTAGTTACCCATAATATATTGCCTCTTTATATAATTGAATGTATAACTTCCTACCCAATGCATCATTCATGGAATTTCATTTAACCTATTTATTCATAAAGTCAAATTCATACATATGAAGATATTACATCCATATTTACTACATCGGACTCAAATCTATTTATGTGAAAATGTGTTTCAAGCATTTATAGTCCATGAAAATCATGAATTTCTCCCCAAAAATATAATGATGATATGTTTTCAAGGCATGGAAAATAAAAACTAATTCAAAATCATGTGTTGGGTAATTCTTCTCATGAACCCCCAAATTTATTCATCCATATGCAACAACATGATCTCCTTACATGATAACACATCCCAATCCAGTTTTTTGATGCATCACAATAGACCACATATCTTCTATTAACTCCAGTAACATAAAGATAAGTACTTATATAATTTGAACCATAATATATTGAAAATATTTTTTCACTAATTAATCCATTAGAAAGGAAGTCCTTTTCTTTTTGAAGAAATAATTGATGAAAAAAGTAATGAAATTTATAGAAAATCATTAGTAATATCCTGCTAAGTTGAGGGAACTGTATATCTCAAAGACATTCTTCAATGGTTTCCAATAGATAACAATTTCTACCTTTTCAAGATCTATGGAGAATCTAGTTTCAAATATGAAATGGCCAAGGAAACGTATCTATTGTATTCATAAATCACACATCGAAATCTTACCTTAAAGATGGTGTTTCTACAAGATACCCAACACTATGGTCAAGTGTTGTTCATGATCGGCCTTAGTCTTAGAATACACCAGAATATCATCATTGAAGACCACCAAAAATATGTTAAGATTCATTTAAAATATCCAATTTATCAATTTTTTAAACACTTATGAATAATTAATTTGACCAAAAGGCATAACCACATATTCATAAAGGCATTAACAACTTAAAAGGCTACTTTCAGAATATCCTCCTTTTAAACTCAAAGTTGATGGTACCCTAATCATAAATCAATCATATAGAACCATATGGTACCACTTAATTGATCAAATAGATCATAAATTAAGGTAATAAGATATTGATTCATTATTATAACTTGGTTTATCTTATGATAATCCACACAAATTTGAAGAGTTCCATATGCCTACGTTATAATAATAATAATAGGTTCCACCCATGGAGACATACTCGGTCAAATGAACCATTTTTATCAAATCTTCCAACTAAACCTTTTCTTTTCTTAATTAAATTGGTTTCATCCTATATTATTAAATTAAAATAAGATTAGTCCTTGGTAAGAGATAAATCATAAACTTAACTTCTATTTTGGGTAGAAACCTAGAGAAATTGTTTAGAAATATTTCAGGAATGTTTTAAATAATGGTTGGAAAATCCTTATATGTGATTACATCAGCAGATTCCAAAGTAGCTTATGCCAACTAGTAAGAGATATTCCCAACCACTGATACCAAAGGTCCTACTCTACTTTAATTTTCATACCATTCTTATTTAAAAAGATTATAAAATCCATCAAAATATTTAAAACCAACTTGTCTAGAATAATAGTCAATGTGGACCTTGAATTATATCAACAAATCCATTCCCAAAATAGTTCATAGAAGTTAATATCAGGAATAAATAAACAAAAAATAAACTTAGCTTCATATATTTTTATATAACACTCTACACACTTAATGTCTTGACACTGTTATTGTCCTAGAGGTTCTTGAAGTTTTAGGAAATGAGCCATCCTTTCAACATTCAAGACCATATGATCCACAACATAAGTAGAAATAAAATAGTGAGATGCACCATTATTAAGAAAAGAATTCATGAGAGTATAGTTCAATAGAAAATCACCTAATACAATCAAACGACTATATTGATTATCTCTAATAGTCTACTCGGCACCATATAATTGTTTACTCGCTCCTCCTTGATCCTTAATTCCTTGTTAGGATTTTATAGTTGGAGGAGTCATGCACTACTAAAAGTATGGCCTTTATCAGTGCTAGAAAAGTGAATTAATAGTGCTAAAAAAAGCGATGTTAATCGAGGTGAATATAAAGGGGGTCCCTTTTATCAATTCTCAAAAAACCAATGATAAAATCCCCTTTTATCAGCGCTAAAAAAACACTGATGAAAAGGTTTTTATCAGCGCTTTTTTTAAGTGCTGATAAATGTCAAAAAAATTAAAAAAAATTAAAAAAATATATAATGCAGAAGGGGGAGATTTTGACAGCACTTGAGCACCCCCTAATTAGTGTTAGGCAGACCCCCTCACACTCTCCCACGCACTTCCCTTACCTGCGCATCCCCCACATGCCTGCGCGCCCCTCCTTGCTTCCACCCGAACTCGTACTTGAGACCTCCCCCCTTGCAGGTCTGCACCTTTACCACTAAGCTCTTTAGTTTTTTTCTCTATTTAATGATATATCTATTTATTTATATATATAGGTATATTTATTCATATATTAATATAGATTCATATAAATATATTTAGTTATATTAATACATATATATTTATTCATATATTAATATATATATATATATTCGTATATTAATATATATTTATATATATATATAGTTATATTTATTTTTATATTAATATAGATTCATATTAATATAAATATATTTAGTTATATTAATAAATATATATTTATTCAAATATTAATATATATATTTATTCGTATATTAATATATATTTATATTTATTTATATATATATATAGTTATATTTATTCGTATATTAATATAGATTCATATTAATATAAATATATTTAGTTATATTAATACATATATATTTATTCATATATTTATTCGTATATTAATTTTTATATATATTTATTTATATATATATATATATATTGTTATAATTTTTTAGCTGTATATTTATTTGTATATTAATATATATTTATAAGATTAGTTTTAAATACATTTATAAAATATGTTTTTTATGTATGTTTATAGATAAATAAATAAATAAATACATACATATTTACAACACATAGAGAGAGAGAGAGAGAGACACACACACACAGATATATATATATATATATATATATATATGAATAAATACATATATGTGTGTATTTGAAAATCTATAGAATGTTAAAATTACTATAACTTTTAATCCAGGTGTCCATTTCAAATCCAAAACTAGTCAAATCAAAGAAAATGAGAAAATATTCAATATGATATGTGGTACAGGCCTATAAGACATCTGGATCATAAGTTATACCTATTTGAATGTTAAAACATCAGGGTATCCCGACTATAAACTCGGTTTTGGAGGCCTTCTAGGCTATTTTGGGCCTCGAATAATGTAATAGAAGGTTCGCTTAATTCACTAGCATGTAGATGCCATAGAAAGCTTCAATTTGATATGTTGTAGAGCTCAAACAGAGACCCATATCAAAATTTATGTCTGTTTGAAGTTTGAGTTACATTTTAAACTTATTTCAGATCTTTTTTTAATTATTATTGATTTTATGTGTCTTCAATTTGTTATTAAATGATTATTAATCAATTATAATTATAAAATTATTAATTAATAATATTTTTTGAAATATTTTAAAGTACTCTTCACTAAATTTCTTATATATTAAATATAATAGCCTATTTATACTTATCTAAAGCATATTTAAACTATATATATTATATTTATATCAATATAAATATAATTATATAACAATATATTATTTTTCATGAAATATATTTTTTGAAATATAAACTTTATCGGCACTAATAAAAAGCACTTATAAAGCCCCACCTTTATCAGCACTACTAAGAAAAGCGCTGATAAAGGGGTCCACTTTAACAACGCTAAAAAAACGATGATAAAGGGGGGCCTTTATCAGCGCTTTTTTTAGAGCTGTTAAAGAGTGGCACTATGGAAAATCAGTTTTGTGGTATTGATGGTGTTCCTAGAATCACCATGTATCACTCAATTCTAATGATGAGAATTATTCTATTTAGATCATCTAGTTAAATCATAATATTTCTAATAAAAATGATATGTATTCCTAACAGTTGATTCAGGAGTGCTATGAAAAAATAACAGAATATATCCCATTTTATTATAGATATGATATGAATTAAGTGGTTTCATTCAATATCAATTCATATTCTTGAATAATCCACATTCCAAATAATTTTTCTTGGTATTAGATCATAGTGGGATGTTAGAAAATCTCATAGTTTAATTTTGAGATTCTCCATTATTCTGGAAGTAAGTGTCCCGCTTCCACTCATTCCTAGAATTTGAGTTCCCACATGTTTTCATGGAGAAAAATTTACCCCTTCCATCTAGATTTCTAGAGATATCCATTTCCAAAATAGTATCTTTATTTACTATCTTTGTATAACCAGTAACACAAAGGAAATCAATCTTCAAGAAAATCTTCAAACACATCCCAGACTCAAAAATGTGTGCCTTCATGGATGTACTAGCATAAAATTCAAGATTAAATGAAACTGAGTTCATAAAAAATAGTGGTATAATCTATTTACAATATATATTTTTTGATTTATAATGAAAAAATAGTTTTTCTTACTATCTAAAATGTGTGAGGATAGATTTTTTGATTGAACAATTCCTTAAAGTCCTCTCATGTAATTTCATAGTTGAATTTAGCTTCAATAGATTAATCCCACCATTGGAATGAAATATATTCCAATATATAGGTTTATAACTTTTTCTTTAGCTTAGATAATGTACCAAGGAAATAAAAATCTTGATTCATTCTATAGATTCACAACTCTGCCTTTCCAGGTTTTGAATCCCCCTGAATGATTTCTGGATTTCTTTTTTGGAAACTGCATGGAATAATCCATTGGTCAAGGTTTATTATTTTGAGTTCCTCTATTAATGGCCTAAAAATATGGAGCAATTCTCTAGGAAGTTGTTGGTTTACCTATTTCTTATGTTCAACCACATTTTATGTGGAACATTCTTGCTAATTTCTATGAGTTATACCCTATGTAGTTCACCATAACTAGACGAAAACACTATTTTATCGTACATCACTAGAAACTAAAGTCTTATGATATTATAAATCATCATAAACAAAAATAATTACAATAAATACTAATATAAAATCATCAAAATCAATAACCATTGTAACTATATTCCTTTAAAAACATAAAAAACATCTTGATCAATGAAATCTAAGTGGAAAGTCTTAGAACAAATACAATATATTCTATACTCACTCACTAAACCCATTATGATGATCTGAAAACAAACCTTGAAATGTTTTAAAACACTCTTTGTGCCTGAACCACCCTAATAACATGATGTTTGGCATAAAGTGATTAGTAATATATTCTTATTCTCTACATTTCAAGTTTCTAAATTTTTATCCCCTTAGTAGCATCCCATGATAAAGGGCCAAACAAGACTGGTTCCATTTTTTAATTCCATTTGAAATATCCCATCCCAAATCATTAGCTTGAGAAGAGACAAAGTGGCATTAAACTTATAATATTTAAATAAATCGAGGATTATAATATGAAACCTCTAGAACTATACTTAATCATATTTCCTTCATTAGATCAAAAAAAAATCTCATCAAGAACATAAAAATATACATAGATCTATCAGTAACAGAATAGATGTAACATTTGGGTGTGAGAAGATTATGAGATATAATAAGAAAGAGAGAAAATGAGGACTTACCTTTGATTCTGGATCTCTAATAAACATTGATTCATCAAAATTTAATTTATAATAAATTGGAACTTACAAAAGGAACTTAGGAGAGGACAGGAGTTCAAGACCCTTAGATAATAGGAGAAAAATGAGGTTTTTGTAGCCTTAATCTGAATTAATGATTATTTTTTAAATAATTAACTACACATTGCATGGTTAGGCTATAAATTTTTTTAAATTGTGTGCATGCTACTAGATAAAATCAATAGAGCCACAAAATTTAGACAAACCATATGCCAACCTTGTGCTGTTACTGGACAACACCCAAGGGTCCACATGGTTGAGCTACATGTTTTGGAAAAACTATGCACTAATTTTTTTTCTTTCCTAGTGACTCCTAGAACCTCTTTATAAGTTTCCTAGAAAGGGTTCATGGTTTCTACTATTCATAACCTCCAAAAACACTTCCAAAACACTCCAAAACTATCAAATACTTCAAAAACTCAACCCAAGTATTATATAACTTCAAAAAACATAATAAAATAGTAAAGTACCTAAAATTGGGGATTTTATAGCCCAGAATGAAAAAAATAGAAACAAATTATTAGATAAAATTCAAAAACTGTTATTGTAAAGAAGCAACCCACATCCAAGAAAGTGTCTAAGAATTAGAATAAATTTTGGGTAACTATATGGAAATATTAGTTGGAGTAGGATAGAAAATTATAATTGGTGGAAAGTAATGATTTTATCTAGAATATCAAGTCAAGAAGTCTACACTATCTATGAATAGAGGTGAAAACAGAAAGAATAACATGTTTCCCAAAGTTGTAAAAAAATTGATGGGTAAAGAAACCATGATATAATATAGATATTTTAGATCTATAATAAATAGAGATTTAGTACTAAAATTTACATTTTCTATAATGGATCATTATCCACATAGTCCCGTCGAAAAAAGTTATTTGTGATGAGATTTTGTCTCTAATGCTCTGTGGAAAAAAACAACATCATGATTATGGTTATTTATGACCGTCTATTGCAAGTAAGGATAATTATGGGGGATCTGGTGGAGGAGGATCAATCGAAGGATATGGGGTATGAAAATCCATACCAAATCCATGCAAAATTATCTACATATACTCCAAAATCTTCTCATATCCCCAATGATTCTAATCACACTCCTCTTACCTCTCTCTCTACATCTGTTGTATCATATCATCATAATCTCTCAAACTCTTCATACTATGCAGAATATGAAGACATTAATTATGAAGCTCCATGATCTCCCTTCACACTCACTAATGAAATCACATAATTACTATAATAAATCATTGTTCTTAGTCAGGAACCAATACCAAACACCCAGCCTTTCTTGACACCATGAAAATTCGCCTGTATCTAGGTCGCATCATCAAAACCTAAATCACCAGTGGCATCTTTTTTTCTCTTGGATTTTCTCTATTGTGAATGATAAGTAATAGCCTCATACGTTTCCTATAAATTTAAATACAAATTAGAATAATAATAAAATTAATATTCATTATATTTAAAAAAATTACTGACCACAATATGGAATTGATGCTCGCATACAGATTCTTCTATATGAGGATCAGTATACATCTTCCTATAAACTTCAAAATCCATGATAGATAGATCATTAGAGGCCTGTATAATATAAAAAAAATTTACAGTTAGAGTATAAATACATTAATAAATAATATCACTTACCATATTTTATCGATGTATGCTAAATGTACGACTGTCGACCTTATGTGTGACCTCTTTCCTCCCTCGGATCTAACGTCCAGATGATGACCACCACCTAAAAGTCTCTCATAGCTAGTAATATCACAATCCAAAACATACATGATTTGATATATATTTAGGCCGATGGGTGACATAAGACCGGTTGAAAACAGTAGCATAAGCTATATTCATAGCCCACCTTTTGAGGTTGTGTAGAAAGTGATGAAATCACTCACATAAACAAATCTACAATTCCTCTCAGATAAGATCTCTTAGGATATTTGGAATTAGAGAGAATAAATTCTGAAAGACAATTAAAAACAATATGTTAGAAATTAAATAAATTTTAAAATTTAAATATTATTTAATAACATAAAATTTAGTGGTCGAACATCTAGTGATGCATGGTAATGGGAACCAGGTCCCATGACACCGTGGCTCAGAAAAATAATTTCTTAGAATTCCACTAGCCATCCCAACAACTAAATGAAAGAAGTATGCAAAAAAAACAAATAATCATAAAATTATTACCATAATTAATACAAAAAATTTATATAAAATAAATATCTTAAACAATTAAACAAACCTTCACAAACAAGGATCACAATAAATAGATAGTCATCTCTCCAAAATAGGATCTGGAATCATCAATTGAGCAAGAATACGCCCCCTCCTAATAGGTTCTCCATCCCGAGGATCATCTAAATCAAGCTCATCAGCAGGAATTCTGACATCAATGAGAGAACAAAATAGATCATCAGGATCATCTTCAACTATCTAAAACAAATATTCATACCTATAAGATTTTTTTAATACAAGTATAAAATATAAAAAATTAATAAATACGGTAATATAATAATCTCATCAATAACAAATTGATAATAGAAATATCAAATATCAAAAACTAATAAATATAATAATATAATAATTACTTGTAACTAAAGACCTGAATATAATACATCAATAATCATCTTATTCATAATTTTCATCAAGATCAATGTATTCATCCTCATCTTCAGGTTCATCAACTTTCATATGTTTTTTAGTTTCATCATCCCTTATTACTTAATTATAATTATATATATCATCATCCCTAAACCGGGGGGTCTCATCATTGATATTTATATCCTGTAGGGTAAAAGATATATTTTGGGATGTTTCTTGAAAATTTTCAATATGTTTCACTTCCACATAACTAATTTCATTTTCAATAAACTAATTATCATGTGATATCATTTTTATCATCGTCCACCAGTTATTCAAATCTCTTGAAACATCAAAGTAATTTCCATTATAAAATTGATGTTCTTGATGTCCCAACATAAATGGTTCATTTTATGCATGAAGACTCTTGTATTTAATGTCAATGATTCTATTTCATGGATGAACTCGCAACCCTCAATCAATATCAAACCAATGACATTTAAACATTTTTACATAATTTAGTCTCAGATAACATAACTCAATTATTTCATTCAGCATTCCATAAAATTCAACTTCACATTCATTATGATGATATCCTTTCAAACAAACACCATTATTCATTGACTTATTTGAGTCACCATATATGTGTGTATAGAATTTAAATCCATTAACCACATACCCATTATAATATTTTACAAATTTCTATGGAGGTTTTTTATCACACATAATAAACTATCAATTTCATTTTCATGTTGTGTTTCCTATAAACAATAAAAAAATATTGATAATATATTTCATTACAAAATTGATTTATTATTCCAACTAAAGAAGCATAAATTAAAAGTATTTGAAACTAATATGAAAAAAAAATTAATGACATTCTTCAAGAGTAGAATATGTAATTTGTATAAATTATTTTTTATATGGCCATAATATAGTCTACAAAAAAGTTAATGTAAATAAATGTATATTTTATAAATATTTAACAATATAATAAAAAACTAGTACTTACTTCTCAAATCTAATCATTTCTTCACAATTTAGCAGAAAATATATATGATCTCAATGTAGTTCTTCATATGTTAGGCATTGTTCCTAATAACCACCAAAACCAAGCTGAGACTGATTAAAAAATAAAAAATGATGGTATGTGACATTATCAACATTTGCCTCATTGCGACCCATATGATTATTTTTTAAAAGGTATCCCAACTGAAAATAATAAGTGTATAAATTTTAAATTTCCTTCTGCAAGTACGCTTCATCAATTGACCCTTCAAGTAATTATTTGTTACGTACTTTATTTTTTAATTTTTTCATACATCTCTCAAATGGATACATCCATCAGAATTCTACTAGCCTTAAACATTTAGCTTCATACAGTAAATAAAATATTAAATGTTCCATGGAATCAAAGAATCACTATGAGAATATTTTCACCAATTTACATAAAATTAAAACAACATATTTTTCTAGAAAACTCAATGCATGATAATCATATGTTTCCACACAATTATCTTAGAAAAATATTATACTTTGGTAAACATTTACCAGATTTAATAATTCAACAACCCTCTAAGACCAATAGGTAGTAATCTTCCAATTATGATCTAGTAGACATGTCTTTTTAACCGAGTATTATTCCTATTTCTGATGCAACGAGAAAAATTTGAATATATCTATCTATTAACCTCAAATATCTAATCCATTGATATAATAATAAATGGTTTTATTTAGTAAGTGAGTAAGTTGATTTTGGATTTATTAATTTGTGTGATCTTTCATCTTCAAAAAAATTCAGTTTAAGATGTCTATAAATCTCGGGAAGATCTAAATATGTTGTTACATTATCTTTGGTCTTACCATATGTGTCCAATATGGTATAAAATATGTTATTAAAAATTATTCTTAATATTCATTACATCTAATATGTGAAGAAGCAATAAATCAAACCAATATGAAATATCCCAAAAAATACTATGTTTTATCCAATTATGGTCTCTCCCAAAAAAATTATTTTTTCATTTATGGTTGGTCCAAAAGTAAAAGGAGGTAATGTAAAGACAATAGATTTTACCTGATTACCTAAGAACATTTTTGGAGGTTCATCTGTTTCAATTAAGAATTTTGTAAAATTATTTTTGTCCCATCAAAAAGGGTTATCTGCGAGAAGAAATATCCAATGAAAGTAAAAATAACTACCCTTTATATAATTACCAAGAATAAATGATTTTTTCTCATCCATGTAGTATGGATATGATTTTAGACTATATGTTCTCCATCCAGATAACGTACCATATACTGGAAAGTTAGTGATCTTCAATATTATTGAAACATTCAAAATAAAATTATGATCTAAAACTATATAAAATGTAGTCACACCATTGTTCCATAATGAAATTAACTCAACAATTAGTGGCTTCAAATAAACATAAATATTTTTCTTTGGATGTCATGGAATTAATAGAATCAAATATAAATATATGGTACCTTCATCAACATCCAAGGAGTTAAGTTGTAAGGAGTACTAAAAACTCTCCAAAAATAATATTGACATTCTTAAGAACTAAATGGACAAAAAACATTAGTAGAAAGACGCATCCATATGTTATGAGGTTCTGAAGCAAAATAAGGAAGCGTCAGATCAATGTGTTTCCATAAATCACCATCATATGGATGATTTACCCTTTTTTGATGAAAATATTTTATTTATTCCATTTCATCAATCCATCTATGTTGTGAGACATAAATAATTACTTTCAATGATGTAAAATTGGAAAATATCTCAACTATTTCATAGGAACTCTAGGATTTCCATATTGTGCCCCTTTATACCTCGATTCTCCACACGTTGGACAATTAACATAACAAAATTAATAGAATTTTTTAATAAAATTTCAATCATTTATTTAAGTTTGTAAATGATAAAACCCTTTATTTTCAATGTTTTAGAAAATTATGGGTAATTATTAATTAGGAATTGAATTAGATTTAAAATAGTAAAAGAAGGGTCGTTTTGGATTTGAAACTTATTTATGAATCCTATTAATTTTTTATTATCTTTGTTGAAATATTTTATAATTATTTTTATGTTTATTGTGTAAAAATTAGGCTAGGACCAATACATCTTTCAACCAAGGCTGGTATTCCACATAGTCATCCCACATAAGTTGGGTGGGTCAGCCAGACCAGCCCCAGGAGGGCAGTTTGAACTGAATGTACATGGGGCATGAAGCCTATTCCCAGAGCATGTTGGGATGAAATCCATGGACCAACATAGGTACCACAAGGTGTGAATAGAAACATGGGGTGACTCTATCCGGCAGTGGGAGGAGGGTTTCATGGGGGATGATGTAGGCTACGCATGGCATAAGGAGTCCTTCGGCTCCAGTACAACTTCATTGTCAGACTGAAGTTGTGATAAGGCTTACAAAGACTTGCTCTGTATCCTGCTATTTTTATGTGGGATTCGGGCTCCACCCCACTCCATCGCAGCCCCACCGCACCCCGCTCCACCACACATCCTTTTTCAGCCACCATTACCTCCGATCTTCACCTTCCATTGTCGCTCCAGTCAACCGAAGCACCTGCCACCGCCATGTTCGACCACATGCATGTGGCCACCGAAATTCACCCTACTATAATGACACACACTCGATCATATCCTCTGGAAAATATTAAATCTAGATCCATATGGATCACCACAATTCCACCACCACCGACTCAAGACCACATCTCCGCCACACGTCATCACGCTCCACTACCTGGCATCACTCTGACACTCCCTCGCTGATCTTCACCCACCCGCTACCACCTATGTCACCTAAGAGCCACCAAGAATTCCTCTCGAGAACTTGCCACTACCACTGCACTCACTCAGATCCACCCCAAATATCAGCATTCGAGCCTCCTCCAACCACTTCAAAGGTCGAAGGAGGAGCAGGCAGTCACACCATCACAGCTCTAAAACCTTCTTCTTGGCCCAATCCTCCTACCGTTGATTCCTCACCACTACAAACATGGCCATTCCATCCTCCTCTGGCCACTTCAAAGGCCATAAGAGAAGATGGAGCCACCATACACGCTAGGTGCCCTATTTACTGCCACCAACAACATGTGAATCCACTACCATGTCTTGAGCCTCTACATGCAGCTACCAATGTGGATCTCATCCACACAAAAAATTGATACGCCTGTAAACCACGAGGGTTTCTGTTTTGATTAGTGGGTCTTTTGGGGAATTAAATCCCCTATAATTTTCTCCTAGATTAAAGGAGTCTAAAGACCCCCCTCTATTGCCTATATAAGGAGGCATCTTCCTGCCTTGAAGGAAACTAGATCACCACTATGTAAGGGATCCCACCAGAGGAGGTTGAGGTTTTTGCGTACTTATCTCCTTCTTCCACATTATTATTTTTTTATTCATTTTGTTTTAATTTTATTTATAATTGTAATTTAAATTCATTTTTAATAAATTGAATTCATTCAATTTTTTATTTTTAAGTGTCACCACCCAATTCTTCCACTAAATTTTCTTCTTTAAATTTTTAGTTTTATTATTATTATATTATAATTATTAGTATTAAAAATATTATTATTATTATTATTATTTTCATTTTAATATTCTTATTTTAAAATTCATATTTATTTTCTTATTTTCTTTTTTCTCTTCTTATTCTTCAAAAATTATTCTTCTCTTGATAATAATAATAATAATAATAAATTACTATTATTATTATATTTTAACATTCTCTATATTATATATAATTTTCTTATTCTTTGAATTTATTTTCTTCTTCCTTATTTTATTCTAACTTTTTTCTATCCCTCTCTATCTCATCTGAATTCTATTTTCTTTTATTCTTTTATTATCTCATCCCATTCCTTTTAAAATTTATTATTTCTTTTATTTTTATTAATTTTATATTTTTATTATCTTCATCTCATTTTCAACATTGTGATCTTTTACTCTCAAAAGTGAGAGGCTGACCTCGGGGCTTGGCCCAAGGAGAGGTCAAGGTGTTATTGAATTTTCCTTAAAGTTTATTTTTTTTCTAGTGGAAAATTTGAGTATAATGCATGGTGAGGTGAATGTCTCTGACCTGGTGACTTCCCACTAATGACATGCAACTAAATTTATTTATATTATTTTATTTAAATATTTTTTTCATATCTCTATTGGTTAACTCTTCATACGAAGGAGTTGAGAAAATCAATGGATGAAACATCATTGATATAGTTGGGTCCTGGAAGATGGCACATCCTAAACTAAGGTGTGTCGTCATCCTTGATTATAGGAGGAGGTGGAATTAAAATTTCGTTGTCATTCAATGATATTTCACAATTTATAAATAAATAATAGTAGATAAAACATGATATTTCATGTTTGGATTATCAAAACAAAATCACAAAATTAATGGTTAATAATGATTGAACCATAAAACAAACCCCAAAACCTAGTTCTTTCTTATTAACTCATTCTTATTATATTTTCATGTTATTTTAAATTTCCATATTTCATGTCATTAGAAAAATAATATAAAAAACCAAAAAACATTGTCATTATTATCCTTTAAAACATAAATAAATAAAAAGAATAATTTAGTTGAGTTAGAATAAGTGGGTGAACAAATTTAAAGGCTTGTCAAGTGATATGACCCTTTTTAGCCATTGTACTTCACGAGGAAAATAAAATTGCTTTTGATCACACCCCATGATAGGTGTGTGTCAAAACTAGCATCATTATCAATGATCCAAACATAAGTTTACTTATATTTTTCTATTTCACATATTATATATATTTTATTTATTTTTTAAAATAAAAACAAAAATACTTGATGTTTTCAAATGAACATTTTTTCAATTCGTGAAAGAATTACTCATAGGTGACAGATCTAGAAGTTGAAGCACCCTGGTCTACAGAAGAGAGTAATTTTTTTGATAAAAAAAATATGAGGAGACCAGATCCAAATTAGAAAAGAGTATGAATTCAAGGACCTCATTCAGAATCTCAAAGAGACCCTCAAGCAATCATTGTTTGAAATATTATCCAGAGAGTTGACCAAATTCTGGGAATAATTCCTATAATTTTATCAACAAGAGGCCAAAATACAAGAATATCCCTCCTTAATTCCTCCCAACACTTTTGAATAAGTTCCCCAAAAATATTTCAAAGGTTAAGTGGAGAAACACAATATCAAATATGAAATTCAAAATCTGAAGGAGACAATGAATGATCTACAAGGCCTAATGGATTTCATAATATCATATGTCAAAACACCGTCATATATATTAGAACCTGAACTAGAATATGAGCCACTTATCTCCACTAATTTATATGAGGAGGCCAAAGAGGAAGACTTTTCTGCTGAGATATATTTGGGAGATCAACAAAAACTAGATGACTTCGAGAATGAATTTGAGGAACTACTTGATATCCCCAAGCATTATAAATAATACGAGCCAACGCCATTTAAGGTTGACACCACCTAAGTGGTGGAATTTGATGTCCAAATAGACGAGCTCAATTAATTTCTTACATCAACTAAGAATCTACTCTAAGAGGCACTTGAAAATTAGGAAAATATTGAAACTGAACCAACTTAGGGATTTAAACCTTTCTTTGACTCTATATCCAATGATTTTATTGAAACTTAATTGTGAATATCTCCCTATTATTCTAAATTTTCAGACTTAGAAAATGTTTTCCACACCTTAGAGAAGAATGAAGAAACTGGACCAACACCAGCTAAGGAACACATATATCTCCTAGAGTTCAATGAACATGTATTTGAGGAGCCCCATCATGAGGAGATCCAAGTTGTTGAGCATGGGGAAATTAGAAGAGAGGCTGGTCATATTAAAGGGGAGAAATTTATTATTAAAAAATCAAATTTTATTCAAGTATAGATAATTTTTTACTTACCATTTGATTATTCAATACATGAATCCCCTATAAATCCATCACTATAAGAGAAAAAGGAGGTTTCACAAGTATCAACCAAAGAAGAGGATGATTCATACTTTATTCTACCTTAACCATGGAAGATATATCTAATTGTGAAGGGAAGGATCTAGTATACTCTATCCATGGATCATTCCTCACCATGAAGGATAAATCACAAGCTATTAAGAGCTACATGGGGTGGTTTAAATCAAAGAAGGTTCATCAATCGACTTTATATAATAGCTGGTACTTCCCTCTAAAGGTAGTAAAAAATTAGGGCCCACTATGGGGATCATACCAAGACTTATACCTTTCATTTTCTTTTTTGGAATTTATATTTCATTTTCTTAGGAAGTAGTCCAACATGTATCCCACTCCCTCTTATCTTTTTTAGCTTAAATGACATGATAATTGTGCTTAATTGAGTAGTTTTATTTTATAGGTTTATGTTGGCATAAGGCAGCCCCAATAGTGAAGGAGAAAAAATTACAAAGGTTCATGGGAAAGGGAGTTCATTTTTTTATGTTTAGCTTTTAAACTCCATACATTTTGTTTTCTGATAATAGGTTTTGATATTTAAAAGAAAAAATTTCATGCCCACACTTGAATTACTACTTTAATTGACTTATATTAGAGACATGATTTTCTTAGGAATCTTGTGATTACATGTTTTAAATTTCAATGATAAAAATATTGAATTAGTAAAATATATAATTTGATTATTAAAGTGAAGCATGGATAATAAAATGAGGACTCATTATTTAAGGTAATTAAATGATTCAAGTAAATGAAATATCCCAAACATTCTTCATGCTTTGAATTTATAAAATTTATCTGAATTTATTTGTTACTGTTAGTAATGACTTAAGTGATTGTCCCAAATCATATGTCCATTCCCGAGAGGATTTATAGACCACATACTTATTATTTATTCTTTATCATATTTATTTAGTGGTCTTGTAACATTTCATCTACAAGAACTTTAATTTTAAATTTTCAAATCTATGACTATGAAAAAATACATTTAAAATGATTGAGGCATCTTTTGATAAACTACATATCCTTAAAAGATCACCTTTACTTCAATCCTTATTAATCCCATAGAAACCATGAATGACCTTTCCTGTAATGAGCCATATTTCAAGACATTTGTATCCATTCATACCCTTCTCTTGGTATTTTTAGGTTATTTTTAATGATTAAGTGTGGGGGTGAATGGAATCAAGGTGGAAGGGCTGATTAAAATTGTAAAGAAAAACTATTGGGGTGATTATTGTGGGAATAAAGTAATATTTTTGATTCATTCATTGTACTTTATTTATTTTTACAATCTTTATATAAAAAATAATATAACAAAAGAACCAAAAAAAATAAAAAAAGGGTTGTGATTTAGAAAAACCCAAAAACACAATTACTAGACCTATGATTTTTATCTTATGTAGTTACGTGGTGTATGTGAGGTTTATTCTCAAACATAAATTTCTAAAAAGATAAAAAAAGAAAAGTTTATTTTAAAAAGAAAAAAAGTATAAAATTAGAGAAAATTTCAAGAGGGTGCACAAATTATTCATTATTCTTAAACTGATCATGATCATTGCTTTGATTTTTGGGGAAGTTAGGAGTTGTCATTAATTAAACGGGAGAATTTCATAACACTTCAACTTTTAATATCATATAATGTAATTAACAGATAAACCTCCTCCTTGAGCCTTAATTTTTAAAGCATAAAATTCTACCAACCCTAATCCTCAGAGTCATTTGATCCTTTAATGAAGTCCCTCATGATTTTATGTGACTTTTGTCTTTAAAAAGTGTATAATGTAGTTAATTTACAATTTTAAGGATATGGAAGATGTTATCACGACATGAGCATAAATATACTTGAATTTTATCATGAGAGATGAGTTAAAATATTCAAAAGTGAGGTAAATCGTGATTTGAAATATTTAATAATTATAAATTAAGGAACTTGAATTAATGAGAAGATAAGTTTCATCATTTTTCAAATAGGAAAGAGTAAATAATTGACTTAAATATTTCTTTGAAAATTGAAAATTTTAATTGATGTTTTATATGAATTTTTAATATTTTATTTAAAATTGATAATAATTTTATTTTATTACTCTAAAATTTTAATATTTTTTACATTTATGACCTCTGATCTTTCATGTTGAGATTTTATTCTTGAGGAAAATCATGGTTAAGTGTAAGGGTATTTGATAGAACAAAATTAATTTAATATTTGTAATAAAATTTCAATCATTTTTTGATTTTTTTCAATGATAAAACCCTTTATTTTCAATTTTTTAGAAAATTATGTGCAATTTTTAATGAGAAATTGAAATGGATTTAAAATAGTAAAAGAAGGGTTATTTTGAATTTGACACATATTTATGATTCCTATGGATTTTTTATGATCTGTTTCAAAATATTTTATAACTATTTTTATGTTCTTTGTGAAAAAAAACGGCCAAGCCCAAGCCAGGCTTCAACCAAGGCTGGTCCGCCGCATAGCCAACCCACACAAGGTGGTCCAGTTGGCCAGACCTGCCTTGGGAGGACTTGTTTGAATCAGTTGCACATGGGGCACCAGACCCATGCACAGGGCCTGTGGGGATGAAATTTTTGGGCCATCATAGCTACCAAAAGGCATGAACTAGTGCAAGGGGAGACTTTGTGTAATGGAAGGAGGTGGGATACATAGTGGGCAGGGTGGTCCATGCACAACAATATGAGTCATCTAGCTCCAGTCTGACTTCGTTGTCGAGTTGAAGTTGCGAGGAGACTTATAAAGCCTCGCTCGGTGTCTCGCTATTTCGATGAGGGATGTGGGCTCCATCGTTCTCTGTTTTATCCCCACTAAACCCCAATCCACTCTACAATTCTTCCTCTCCCATCCACATCCATCAACACTCTATTACTTACTCCACCGCCCCATTCAACTGAAGCACCTATTTCTTCCTTGATAGGCCGCATTTATGAGGCCACCACAGGCCATCCTACTACTGTTCCACACCCCTGATCAACTCTTATGGCCACATTGAAGGCCATATCTAGATGGATCGACCTAAGAACACCACCACCAGCTCGATCCCCTCTCTCTGCTGCATGACGTCGCGCTCTGCTACTAGACGTTGCTCTGCTACTCCCCTACTAATATCCGCTCACCCGTTGGCCCCTCTGTCACTGAAGAACCACCGGGAACACCCCTGAAGAGCTCAGCACCACTACTTACCTCACTCGGAGCCACCCTAAATATCATCATTCCAAGATCCTATGTCCACTTAAAAGTCTGTAGGAGTCGCAGGTCATCTCACCTTCACCGCTCTGCCACCTACTTCTTCTCATCCCGATCCACTTACCGTTGATCACTCACCACTATAAATATTTCCATTCAGGCCTCCTCCATCCACTTCAAAGGACATAATAGAATATAGAGATTCTATTCTCACCTAGTTCCCTATATTTCACCACCAAGCTCCTACTATTGGTGCTACGTGAAGCTGATGCCATGTCCTGAGCCCCTACCTCCAGCTTCCCACGTGGATCTCATCCACATGTCAACATTGAAACACCCATAAACCATGGTTGTTTCCCTTTGGATTAGTGGGTATTTGGGGATTTAAACCCCCCATGATCTCCTCTATGGCTGAAGGATGCCAAATACCCCCCTCTGCTGCCTATATTAGGAGGCATCTGCTTTCCTTGATGGGGACCGGTTCGACACCAAAGGAGGGAACCCACCTAAAGAGGTCAAGACTTCCACATGATCCTCTCCTTCTTCCCCCATTTTCTTTTTTTTTGTTTTATTTTATTCATTTTGTTTTGGTTTTATTCACAATTTTAATTTAAATTCATTTTAAATAAATTAAATTCATTTTTTTTATTTTTGAGTGTCACTACTCAATTATTCTTCCTATAAATTTTCTTCTTTAAATTTTTAGTCTTATTATTATTATATTATAATTATTAGTAGTAGTAGTAATAATAATAATAATAATATTATTATTATTATTTTAATTTTCTTATTTTAAAATTTATTTTTCTTTTTTTATTTTCATCTTTCTCTTATTGTTCTTTAAAAATTATTCTTCTCTTAATTATAATAATAAAAATAATAATAAATTATTATTATTATATTTTAATATTATATATATTATACATAATTTTCTTATTATTTTAATTTCCTTTATTCTCCATTATTTTATTTTAACTTTTTCCTTACTCTATCTCTCTCATCCCAATTCTATTTTCTTTTATTCTTTTATTATCTCATCACATTATTTTTTAAATTTATTATTTCTTTAATTTTTTTTTCTCTTATTCCTCAATTCTTCCCATTTTCCCCATTTTGATCTCTTACCATCAGAAATGAGAGGCTATCCTAGATTCTTGTCCCATAGGGGAGGTCATGGTGTTCCTAAATTTTCCATAAAGTTTATTTTAAGTTTGTGGTACATTTGAGTAGCATGCATGGTGAGCCAAATGTCTCTCATTATGGTGACGTCCCACCAATGGCATGCAACTCAATTTCTTTATATTATTTTTTAGATATTTTTTCCCTATATCTACTGGTTTACTCTTTATATATAGAATTTAAGATGATCAATAGATGAAACAGCATCAATAGAGCTGGGTCTTGGAAGATGGAACACCCATGACCAAGGTGTGTCATCGACCTTGATTATTGGAGGAGGTGGAATTAATATTTCTTTGTAATTCAATGATATTACATAATTTATAAATAAATAATAGTATCTAAAACATCATATTTCATTTTTTGTATTATCAAACCAAAATCAAACAATTAAAGGACAATAATGATTAAACCTTAAATTGAACCCCAAAACTAAGTTCTTTCTTCTAAACTCATTCTGTTTAGATTTTCATGTTAGTTTAAATTTTTATATTTCATGTCATTATAATGGTAATAAAAACCCAAAAAATTGTCATTGTTATCCTTTAAAACATAAAACAAGAAGAATAATTAGTTTAAGTTCTTTAGAATAAGTGGGTGAACAAATTGAAAGGATCCTTGGGTGAGACGACCCTAGTCAGCCTTTGTTAAGAAACAACAATTTATCCAATAGTAAAATTTTATTAAAACAACTATTTTACATTCCAAAATAAGATTTAATAGCCATAAATTTATTAATAGCTTCAGTTTTTCTCATTTGGAATTTTGAATATAAGGCCTCCTCAGAAGATTTCAAAAAACTTTAAAATTGAGAAGGTTCCAATTCAGGATTTGGAATATCATTCTGAGTTGTTGTTTCAGGAATATATGGACCAAAAACCTCATGTAATAAATTCTGAAATGATGGATCTATAACCAAAAAAAATTATTTTCAACTTAATTATTTTCACCATGTTATTACTAAAAAATATAATCTTTCCAAATACCAAAATTTAAAAGTTGAGGTCCAATATTTTTAAACGTTTATAATCTCCTAAGATCACATTTCTCCCATGGACATTTAATTATTCCTTTAGAAACAAAATATGCATTTGATGATGAAAATGATATAAAGGTTTCAACACCTTCAATATAGGAAGGATCGATACCAAATCCGTTTGGATTTTTGTGATGATTTAGTCAATCACGATCACTAATAGAAACCGGTGTCTACTTCCTATGTTCATATTTATCTAAAAACAATAGAAATAAGAATAATTATTACTGATCATTTTGAATAGTTGAAAATTATTATATTTTAACAATTGGAAATAATCGCTAGAATATGATCAGAGTGAGATGTTGGATTAGAACTGGATTATGGGGCACGTAGAGTCTTAGCGCAGATAGAATAAAAATATTACATATATTAAATAAGACACACTCTATTTTTTGAAAATAATAGAATATCTCTTGAATGGTGTCTCATATGAGAAATTTGAGACCAGTGTTAGGTCAAGTATGTGAGGTTTACCCTCTACACAATATTACATTTGTACGCGTTGATATTTTAGTAACATCACAGACGATGGTAATTCCATTAAATATTTTTATTTTCATTTTTTATAAAAACTTTATGTATCTTTTTTAAGGTGTATCATATCAAAAATCTAATACCACCGTCAGATTAGGGATATTGGGTTTACCCGAGGCACGACATAGCATTTTTGTGTGTCAGGTGTTTGGTTACATGGCACATGAAAGTAATTCATTTAATATTTTTATTATAATTTCTTATTAAAATTTAGGTATCCTTCTAATTATGTATCATATGAAAAATAGAAGACCATTGTTGGGTCAGGGATGTGGGGTTTACCCTAGGCAAGATATAAAATTTGTGAGCGTGGGGTGTTTAGTTAATTTGCATGTGAGGGTAATTCATTTAATATTTTTATTATAATTTCATATAAAAATTTAATGTATCTTTCAAACTATATGTCATATGAAAAAATGGTGACCTTTATTGGGTATGGGATGTGGGTTTTACCCTAGGCAAGACAAAAAATTTGTGAGCATTGGGTGTTTGGTAACATCGCACGCGAGGGTAGCATTTTTAATCTTTTATTAATGTTATTTATATTATATATATATATTACAATATTTATAAAAATTATTAATAAGAATTATTTTAATTAAATAAACATTTATATGAAATATTTTGAATTTCTAATAGTTATTAGATTTTATATTTTTTGCAAGGTTTGATAAAAAAATTTGTATTTTATTAAAAATATTTTTAAATTTTTTAGTAGTTGATAAATTATTTGTTAAGTAATACTAATTATTTATTATTTATATCTAAATTTATAATAAATATTAATATGATTTAACAATTACTCATATTTTTTCATTTAATTTTTTTTACATATTTACATAACTTCCTTAAATTTTCAAAATATTAATAATAATTTATAACTAAGAGTAATATTTACAATTTATTAATAATATTTAATAATTAATTATTAATTAAAATAAATTATGTAATGATTATTATTAATTATTTCAATTATTATTTCAATTTTAATAATTACTATATATATCATAATTTCTTAATTAGTATAAATGAATCAAATATATTCTAACTCATTTTTAAATAAATATACAAACACCAAATCTATATAAACAGATATATATATATATATATATATATATAATTTATAAATAATTTTACTTATAGTTAATTTTGATTATAAATATATTTGATTATGTGGAATTAATAATTTATAAAGATAATTTATAAATAATTTCGGGTTAATATTTTTGAATTAATAATTATTTTGAATTGTTATTTATATTTAATTAATAATTTTTTAATTAATAACTTCTACCCAAGATGTATTATAATAGGTTTGCGAGTCTTGGGTTTTTATAACATTTATATCAATTGTTAATACTAATTTTTTTAATTAATATAACATTAATATGAATTATTTTGAATTTATAATAGTTGTTATATAATTTTATAATTTTTTGAGAGATTATTATTATGATTTTATAATCATCACTAATATTTTCAATTTATTTATAATAAAGACTAATTAAAAAATAAATATTTTAAATAATTTAATGATTTTTAATAATTATTCAAATTAATACAAAATTTTTAATAAATAACAATTTTTATAAATTTTTAATAATTATTTCAACTTTTTATATTTTTTAAAAACTATTAAGAAAATTATCCTGATTTTTATTAACTATGTTTTTAATAAATAGTACATATTTTAAATTGTTGTAGTTTCTTTATTAAACTAATTTTTTAATGTTTGTTTATAAATAAAATTCTCATAATTAACGTTTTGTTCAAATGTTTTCTTCAAATTAATTTTCTCATCATTATTAAAAACAACTTGTTCTGATTTATTTCATATGCTATATATATACTATATAATTTATTAATCAAATCTATTAACATCAAATTTATTATTATATGATTCTCTAAACAAATTAACATATCAAATCATATACATACATACACGCGTGTGTGCATGCGCGCGTGCACACACACACATACATATATATATATCTTTAAATAATTAAAAAATTCAAGAATATTTCAATAATCATCAAATTTAAAATAATAATATAAAATAATAAACTTCTATCAACCCTAAACACCAAAAAAATAATCTATTAAATCTGAATATCAAACAATGAGAAAAATAACTAAAATCAAATTAAAATAACTAGTGAAGAACTAGGACACCGAAATAGGGAATAATAATTATAGATTAACCCTAACTATAAAATAAATTTTAAAAAAATTGTTAAATTTATAAACCTAGGTTTTGAATAAACATGTATTTCCAATAATGAACAAAAATATGCAAAAATAATGACAGAGGAGAGAAGTAGAATTTATATCTTGAATATCTAAGCCAAAAAGTGTAAGAAAATATAATAAATGGGTGTTTTAGTAATTTCACAGAGTGGGGTGGCTGGGGATGGTCTGTCGTGTCAATTTTGTAGAGGAAAAAATAAAGGATATTAAGAAGAATGAGGGGATAATCCTATTAAATCGAAGAGAGTTTTTGCAATGGAGTATTTTCAATGGAATTAACTCAGTCTCAAAAAAAATTCATTAAAAGTATTTCTGATTGGAATTAATGACTGATGCAAATAATCCTAATTTGACAGGAATTTTCGATGGAGATAGAAGTCTGTCTCCAATTCCCGTCATGAATATATTTCACGGTAGGTAACTGTAAACCCCGTTAAAACTATTTTCGATGGATTTACTTTTCCATCTCAAATATTTACTATTTGTGATGGAATACTACATCCATTGCAAATAGTTCCCACCCAAATACTATTTGTGATGGGGAATTTGTCCATCAAAAATGGCTCATCACAAATTCTTGAAATTTTTGTAGTTCTGAGTTGAGAAATTTGTCTCATATTTGTTTCTCAAACTATAGACCTATTAGAAGATCTAACCTTTCCCTATATTATTTTTATGTTCTTTACCGCCATAAATATCTTTTTTAAATTTTCTAAAATCCACTTTTTGGGTTAGTGGTAACCGCACAAGAACCAAAATACATTCTGATTTCAGCATTACAGGTTCACAAGTCAAATAGAAAACTAAACAGGATTCCAAAATTCAAAACAAAATAAACAAAAGTGCTTCTCTATTCCCACCAAATCAGCTCCTAGATAGTTGCGAGATCACCACATGGATCGATGTCTGCCTGATGGGTCACATTGTAATCCTAAGCGTCGACGCCATCATTGAATCACCGACTACATTGTCCAATCACCATCATACTCATCACTATTTTTGCCATATCCAAGCGTCGTCGACACCAATACCGATGGTTGTCAGCTAGAGCAACTGCCATCCGGAATCAGTACCATCATCACTGTATAATGAACACCAACATCTCCCCCATAATAATACCATGTTGAACTCACCTCCAGGACACCTGATGTGACTTTTTCTAGTGATCAGAAGCCACCACGCATTGAACTTTAGAAAGAAAGAAAAACATAATGAGGGATGAAAACAAAAGGAACCAGGATGAGGGAAAACCAGAGAAGAAACTCTGAAGGAGACTGGGGAATAAACCCTAAAGGGGATCCCCACAACTTCCAAAACAAAAATCCCAAAACCTTTGGGTTTCCATCACTCCATGTCCGACCCAGAGATCAACGATGGAACGTGAGGTCAGAGCATGGTTTGGCATTCGTGGGTAAAGGGAATAGGGGATGAAACCCAAATGGAATTCAGAACCGAGAAGTAGAACCGGGAACTAAACCCTAAGAAACAGGGTAGGGGTATGAAACCCTAGGAGGAAGGAGAAAGACGACATCCAGGGATAAAACCCTAGGAACCACCAAATGAATAATCCTTCGAAGGACCTCTCCTACAACCACACTCCCAGACCCATCTAAGAACCATCACATCCGACCATATGGAGTCGAGTGTATCGAACTAGACAGGTAGAGCAAGGGAGGGAGGGGAGAAAGTGAGATAGTTTAAGAAGTGAGGAATAATAAATCCTAACAGAAGAGAGCATTTGAGAAGAAAGGGAAAACGATGAGGAAAGGAAACCTGGAGAAGAAGGGGGAGTAAGCTCTAAAATTAAATAAATCTTCCATAATTTATCAAATATTTTTGAGTCTTGAAATCTTTATATCTCCTTAAAAATTAAATAATGTTTTATGATTTCATTCTACTACCACTTTTCTAACATTAATATGTTATGTTTATCAAGAGAGTGTGTTTATAAAATCATTGGGGAAGACATAGAACTTTAAATCTTTTGATATATTTATTCAAGAGAGTGCATGTTCCTAAAATTTATTGAAAATTTCTATTTTTCCCCTTAAATTTGAAAGATAGAAATGGGTATCACATGTGGTAAAAATATGGAAATCTTTTTTTTTCTAAACTTATCACTCTTTTTTTGTACAAAGGGTTATCCCATATAGAGTTTGAGTATATTTTTTTATGGCATGATGTAAAGAGAAATGTAATTCTAAGTTAATTTTAGACAATGTTGTATAGTTATTTAGTTCCCACAATCACTTGTAACTAGTAAGTAGTGTTTCTCATAGAAATTCCTCCATGTGGTATCTTAAATAGTATAGTAATTTTAATAAAGTTCCTCCACTTTTATTTCAATTAGTATCAATTGGAATTTCAATTTGTATTTAGAGTGGTATCAATCTCAAGTTATATCAGACAATAAAGGGGGATAAGAAATTAAATGATGATCATAATATGTTAAAATAGGGGAGAATATCTTAACCCTTTTAATTTGTTTTCAATTGTGAGGATAAAAATTACATTGACCAATGAAGGTAATTTAGAATTGAAAACAAACACAAAGGTGGGGATTAATGTTCCCAAAGGTTTTTTATTGTAATTTTTCAACTATTATTTTTTCAATGTAAATTATATGTATCAGGTAAATAATTAAGTATTCACCCATGAATGTGATTTTGTTTCCTTGAAGAATAAATGTAAAATAAATAAAACCTAGATCCTTGGAATTTCTAGATAAACAGATTCCTTTATACCTAAAGGAGAAACCATCTAACGAAAAAAAATCATGTTTCTTAATACAATCTATGTTATATAACTCAAGGATAAATCTTAATGTGAATATAGATGGATAATGGTTGATTAAAGAAGAGGTTTAGCTGAGATGGAAGAGGAGTTAATAATAATACTCTAATATTTATTATTTTATATGTATTAACACTTTCAAAATGAGGTGGATGAGTTTGGAATTATTCTAATAATTCCAAGAATTACTTGAAGAACTTCTGATATGATTCAAAGTGTTTATAGGATCCCTATAGGTAATCATATTTCATTTTGAAGCTACCTATAAAAATTTAGTTTTTTGAGTTCACTGGAAATTACTAAGATTTTAGTGTAAGGATTTTCCTACTAGAATGGATGAATTTATTGTGAACATAAGTCTTTAGGTGATGAACATAAACCTTTATCAATAATAAGGCTTCATCTTAGTGCTTTTAAGTTTACTAGAAACTGAAAAAGGAATGAGTTAAAGTATTTTAGAGCTAAATTTAATACTTTTTCCATTAAGCCTAAGTATTTGTAAGAAGACATCAAGAATATAAGACTCTGAATTTCCCAACATAAATATTTGGTGGAGCATAAAGAATTAATACTTATAGAAACTTTTATAAATATTCTATATTAAAATGAACAACCCAATGCTGAATATTAGTCTTCATTATAAGGCTTTGTGAATACAAGTAATTGAAGTTCCTAGTATAAGACAACAATACTTGGGAAAATTTTATAAGTTCTACTTGATTAAAATTTTAGTTTTTTGAATTTATGTATGATGAATAAGAAACTAATTGGGATGATGGAAGTATTATTAAAACATGGTATAAGAAACACAACCACATATATTAATATGTGACCCAAGTATGAGAAGATAAATAATTTTATCTTTATCCATGTAAATAAAATATCAAATAATTAAGAAAGAGTAGTTTCTTTATTCTGAGGAAAATACAAGTTTGATGATGTTGAAGCTATTATTTTGATTTTTTAACATCATGATGCTTAGACAATCCATGATCTAAGCTTTTTTTTGTGATATTAAATAAGTAGTTCCACATTATGTTTTCTTTCATGAAGAGAATGGAATTTTTTGGTTTTCAAGAAAAATATAGATGAAGAACCATCAAAGATTGACATGTTTTTTTATCATAGACTATATCATTTTCATCTGATCTTGTTCAAGTGTTTAAGAGGTGTTGAGATAGAAGTCTAGTAATTTTCAAAATATTGACTATTTGATAAAAATTATAATATTTAAATGCCACCAAATAAATGATTTATTGTGTACCTTTTATAAAGCTTTGAAGATCTAGAGTGTGGATTTTATGGACACCTTTGAGAAGAAGAAGTTAGGAATGTTAAATAATAAATATTATTTTATTTGATCATGTTTCAAAATTATGAGAATATATTAGGGGTATTTTTGGAATATTCATTGATATTAAAATTCATTGAATATGAATTCATTGAAACCTAAACAATATATTATATTATGGTGACTTTTTACTGGAAGTAGTTATCTCTTATCAATATACAATTTATTGTATTTGGGAAAGAGATAATTAATTTCATATAGATTCCCATACACATGAGATGTTGAGAAGATCAAGGAGAGGAAGAAAATAAGTCATAGCTAGAGTGGTTGGAGATGTACATGGTGTGTGATCTATGAGTATCTAATATAACTGAAGATCTAGAAGAAGAAAAATAGGTGGAATACACTACAATGTCTAGTGAATATGAATTCAGTAAGAAAGAGAAAACCTATGTGATAAAGTATACATTTCTAGGAAATATTATTTGACCATATTCAATTTTTTTAAATCTATGAAATATATATTTGGATTGTATTCTTGAGAATTGGGTTTGATAAGTTGGTGAATAGATTCATAAGAACTGTGAACAGTGAATACTTCTAGAGACTAAGTTTCATGTTTTGAGATTGAGGAGATTATATAAATAGAAAACTATGAGGTGAGGAAGAATATATAATATTATTGGCATAAATACACATAGTGCTTAGAGTGGGTAAACTTCAAAAGAAGGTATAATAGAACTAGCGAGAGATGAAGACTATTGAACTAGTATAAACACCCCTTCACTTATATTATATAGTTAATTATTTTCACCTATGTAATATCATGACAACATATGTTTAATATCTTATAAATAATGTTTCAGAATGATTCATAGCTACTCACTATATTTGGTGATTCAATTATAGTGGAGAATATTTCACTTAATAGAAGTTATCATTGAAAGTATTTTCTTACCTATACTAGGTCTAAACCTTGAAAAAATACCTATAATATTTTTAATTTAATCATTTGTGATACATATAGGTGTTTGTCATAGAAAAATATTAATATATTAATTCACATTATAAAAGTTGATAAAGGTTAAAAACTAAAGGGGGTTTAAAGATAAAAGGCAAAATATTTTTTGGTAAAATTAGTCCACATCTGATTTACCCCCCCTCTCCATCAGGTGTGTATGCATGGTCTATTAGGACACTACACACTATTTTTAATTACTTGAAAATAATCCTTATTAATTACCTGAAAGAATCATTTATAACTAACTAGACTCAGAGTAAATAATTCACCAAAATAACTGTAACTACCTAAAATTAGGATCTATTCACAGAACCCCTAAAGTAATCTTATCATGCATCCATATCTATATTTATATCTTTATCCATATCTATAACCATATCCATGTCTATTTTAATCACTTCCTTTTCCACATAAATCTTCATTATCTCTAGTTCCTTTGAATTAAATAGAATAAAATTTCCATCTATAAATATTAAACCCTCATATATACACAAAATCAGTTCACCACTATTGATAAATACAATCTATTAATTAATTGAAATTTAGGTTCTCCATTTTAACCATAACCAATTTTGTAAATAATTTAATCTAATATATTTAAACCTTGTCAATTTTATGATAAAACTATTAAAATATAGTGAGTGGAATGCAATTGTTTTGATTTGGCATGGACCCTATGCAAATTTCAGCATAACCAATTATAACTCTACACCACCCTCATGTTAATCTTCATATCAAAGGTGTTATCCTATAGTGTTTGGTTTATTCATTATGCAATAATGGAACATCCTATGTAAAAAACATTATAAGTAAATGTATCACCACCTCATAATCAAATTTCCTAGAAAATAGTAAATTAAGTATTATGGCATACCATTTTTTAGTATCAGTATGTTCTCATTCATATAAAAAATATTATTCATAAATTCTAAAAAAATAACATAACATCATAATATTATCAATAAAATTATTTTGGTGTTTAAATCCTTCCATGATCCATGAAAAATTATTCTATGTTTTATTTATTAAGTAAACCAACATAAATCAAAATTTTTAATAAGAAAATTAATTTTATTCCCCAAATATATATATTAATTTCTCCATGTTATTAAGTTTATAACTTATTCAAAAAAATATAGTCATGTTATATTCATATATAATGTACAAAAATAGTTGAGTTCTAGAATCACCTACCACAACCATTTATCATTATTTATTCTTTGAGCATCAACCATTATTCATTAATCATCCTCCTTTTCTCATTATTTTATATCAATCATTCCATGTAGATAATGAATAACACAATTAACAAAATAAAATCAACAAATAATGAGTGATTATAGAAGGAATTAATGGAATGAAAAATCCCAAATCCATGCTCTTGTTTTATTAGGTGATTTTCCTTCTCCATTATAAATTCTCTAACCCCCATAATAATGATCCACAATAAAATAACTCCTTTAGATTAGAATTTATATCATTAACTTAATCAGATAAATATTTTCTAATTCCCATATTCAGGCCTCTAAAAATCTATATTTAATAGTCATTAAAAGATTCCATGTCAGGAGGAAAATGGATATTACCACCATAAAATCATTATTTTTAATGAAATCAAATAATTGAGAATATGATGAAATTTATAATATTCTTCCATAAAAATAATATATTAAATAAAACAAAATCCTTTATTAATTCTCAAAAATACCCCCATATATGATTGTTACTCATCATGTTAATAAAATTTTTAAAACTACAAAACCAAAAACATGGTCCACTACATAAGCATTATTTGAATTATTTTATTTGATAATAATTATAATATAAAATGGTATGGGGTATAATCCAAAAAGATTAATAAATTATTGGTAATCCATTGTATACTTTAATATAAAAATATCATATAAATATTTGATTCACATTTTTTAAAATATTTAACAGGGGAATGTAAAGGACGAAGTGTTTGATATAAATTTATTAAAATTGGAAGCCAGAATAGTTATTGTAAAAAATATCATATTTATTGATTTTTTATTAATTATATATGTTCCATTTTTTTATTTGAAATGTTATATTTAATTAAGAAAAATTATTGATGGAAAATATATTTATTGTATTACATGTTTGTTAACTAGTGAAAACTAAAAGAATCATTTTAGTGCCCCACCAAATGTTATAATTTTATATTATGATGATTTTAAATGGTTGGGTATTTATTTTTTGTTCAAGTAAAATTTTGTATTTTTCATAATATATTATAATTATAATGAACCTTTAATAATTATTTGGTGGTTTTTGGGTAGGGCATGAGAGTGGTTGGAAGTACTAGATGTTATCAAAGTGGTTAAGTAATTTGAAAATAACTTTATTCAATAACCAGGTGACTTTTAAGTAACCTATACATATATTTAGTTTCTCATCCATTATACATTATTTGTTTACTAAAAAATAGGGAATAACCTTTGAGTATTATGTTTTATAAATAGTTTTCTTGGTATAGATAATGAATGATAATAGTTTCTTAGTCTTAGACATGAGTAGTTTTATGGGGTTGTTTTACCTTAGGAAGATAAAATGGAATAAATGTGAATATGATATTAGGTTTTATGAAAATCATTAAATTGATATTTTATGGGTTAGTTATATATTTTATGCCTTGTAATTTTCATTTTTTTATTACATAATGAGGTGGGTTACTTATCAGAAACTTTTACACACACACATGAATAAACTTGATTCGCGCCCTATGAGTTAGGATTATAGTCTCGGGGATATTATACTAATTGTTTACACTCACCTACTATATATACACTTAATTTTTGGTAAACATGGATAAATTTATTTAAAATTTGTTATTAATATTTCAAGTATGAAATGACCCTCACACTAATGGTTGTTAGTAATCACATTTATAAGAGGAGTCAATATAGACTATTTGATCATAGTCAATGGGAATTTATTATTTTTAATTTCAGTATTGGGTTATGTTTTATACAAAAAAATACTATTTTTTATTGGTTATATTTGACACTGTAACACATGTTTCGGAAGGCATTATAAATTGTATTGAAGTTGTTTTAATTATGATAGGTTACTGAATATATTGTTTTTTTTCTTTTTTCCTATAGAGATTTTTTGGGTATAGTTTTACATAATTGTGGGTCATTCAAAATATTTGGTAGGTTTTATAAATTTAGGAAGATGGTTAATTAGAAGGTAATTTTCAATATATACATGATTTTTAAATCTAGGTGTTAGTCATGTTCCTTGGTAACCCATTCATATGAAATGATACCATTCTATGGGATTATCTTTCATAATGAAATATTTCATTATGTATGTTTATTTATGTTTAATTGTTTATATATCATTACCTTAATTATGGATTTATTATATTATACTAACTTATTTAACTCATAAGTTATCATTTATTATTAATCAAATGATTTTAAAATTTTATATTATTCACTCATGTATGTATTTTTTCAATTGTTACAATATGTTTTGAAAAAGTCATGTGATGTGGGGACATAAGATTATATATCCACACAATAAATTATGTGATTATTAAACCATATATATTATATATATATGAAATTGAAAATTAATCTCACTAAAAACCCTATGGATTTAGAGGAAGATTAAAGATCTCATGGATTATTATGTTGTATCTATTGACAATATATAATGACAACCCCCTCATAATATATTTTTTATAGTTTAAAAAAGTATTTAGTACTATATAGTCTAAAAAAATTTAAGTATAAACTTCAAAATAATTTTAAGTGTTTAATATATTTTTAATATTCACATATATTACAAGGAATATAGTAGAAATGTTTTATATTTTCAGATGATTCTATAATGTGACAAACCATTTTTGTATTTTAAAAGTGGATTTATTTTACAAGTAATCATTTATTAAAATAAATTTTTGATTTTATTAGAGTAAATTGATTCATAAAGAGTTAAACACATGTGATTGTCATAATTTTTCCTAGAATAATGTTATAAAACATTCTTTAAAAAAATAATTTAATACTTTTGTATATTCTACTAAACATATGTGTATGAGATGTTTTTCATGTTTATTCATGTTATTATATGAATTGAAGTTTTTTATATGAAGATTAAATGTAATTATAGATTTTCTATATATTTTTATAAAAATATATACAATTATAAAATTCAATAGTCATCGTTGGAAATATAAAACATACAAGGTTCTTATTAAGTATAAAATTATAAAAAGCAACAATAAAGGTTAACTATATAGAAAAAACAAAGTGAACATTAAAAATAGATAAGGTGACCATGAATTAAAATCTTATATGAAGTGGAATTTATGTTTGATGTGAATTATGACTTTCATATCAAAATAAGTGACCATGAGTTACTAAAATTTAAAAAATATATAAGTGGACAATGAGTTTATCATGAAGGATTCCATGTAGATCAATTAATGTGAACACATATCTAATAAATTCTATAAGGACCCCACCCTAAATTTATTATAAAGATGAACATTATCCCTAATACCCACATCCAATAAAACATAAGTTAATTATAAAAACCAAGGGTGTAGATACAAAATTATAGGATACATTACTCTTAATATGAAAATCTAAAATATATTATATAACTATATAAATCCTAAAATATAGCGTATACATCCTCAAAGAATAAAATTTATATGAACTGCCACAAAAAATCCCCTAGAAGACACCAATGCATCCTCATCTCATCAAAAACTCACATATATATAAAAGTCCACACTAATTTCAAGAGCGATTACATTGAAAAAATCAATGCCTTATCCTATGAAAAACATAATAATTTATGGAGGGGTGAGCATTATTGATATGAATTTTTTTTCAGGGGCCTTACATACAATATTTATTTAAATATAGAATATATTCTAGTGGGACTTTACAGGGTCATTCTCAAGGAGACATTTTTTTCTACTTCACTAATCTCAATCACTTATTAATATTTTTTTTAAGTTTCCTATATTTTTAAATCATGAGAGAAATGTTGTTTGGTTGTATTACGAGTTTTTAACAAACTAGGTTCAATCCCATTTATTAAGGAAAGAATCATCTTTTTCATTATTTTATAAGGTAGTCCTTACATAACACTTAGGCTGAAACATCACATGACTCAAAACCTTAGTCATATATAGAACTATCAAGTAACATTACCACTAAGTAAATGAAAAAAAAGAGTTACTAATTTGAAAATTAATGGTCTTATGATTTATCATAGGGGTTATTCATTATCAAATTTTATCTCACTAAAAAATATGGTCATAAATAATCACTGATTTATCCTCTCTATATAAAGTGTGACACTAAGAACACATGGGAGACCTCCCAATACCTGACCATCACTCCTCATATATAGTTTTAGATAGTGGACTCACCACAATCATAGAAAATCCACAACCCTTCATCTAGTACCAATCATATTTTTTTCATTCATCAATCCAAAAAAACTCCATTGGTATGTTTTATATACCAATATAATGGATTTAGAGATAATTTGATAAATTTGAAAATATAGTAGTGAATATGAAGAGAATATAATGATCATATATCCACTTACCACCCATTTACTAACACATTAAGGAATAAAATTAGAAATTTTCAGTGTAAAATAAATTATTCTAAATTCCCATGTGGTCTCCCTCGAGGAACAAGCCTCAAGTTAGTCTTCAATAATCATTGAAGTCAGATATATCAATCAAAATATGAAGTTATACATCAAAAAATAAAAACAAAATTTAAGAATAGAATAAAATTTAACTAAAAAATCATTAAACATATTGAAATTTACAAAACCATGAGAGAATTAGAACATTCATCTGAAAAATAGGAAATATAGAACTATAAAATACCCATAACCTCTTTTTATATCTTTCCCTAACCCCTATTTTTTAATAAAATTGAAAATTAATTATACCTGTTTGAACTCCCATGATCAATCTCTATACATTTTCTAGAATAGTAAAATTGGAAGAGCATCACTATATCATGGATACAGTGGAAGTCTGTATTTGATGAAGGAAATCTATTGCGTGGTAGTGTTTTTGTGCCTCACTTATGGATGTATTGGGTTAAAAATAGGTTTGAACTACTAAGATTCAAAATTGGGCCTAATACTTAACATGGTCATGTCTGGTGATCTCATGATAGAAACCATGGAATTTTAGTAGAGTAGGAATTCATGAGGGAGTTGTTGAACTTGATCTTGGATATCAATATTATCAAGACTTATAGGCTGTAGGTTGGAACATCATTAGAGTAGACTTATACAAAGCCTAGATCACATGATCAGTTGTCTCCCATGTCTCTATAAATGGTTTCCTCTTCAAATTTTCTCAAACAATAAATCAAACACATGGTTGTGCCAGTATAAATACTCACATCCATATACAAGGGGAGATTTGAGGTCCCAGAACTTTAAACACTTCCATAGTAAATAAATAGTGAATAAATATTTAATTCTTAGTGATCATTAGATTCTGTTTAATGACCTTACTTCTGATTTAATCTTGGTGAAGTTTCTTCATTCATTTCCAAAAATTGGTCTAAGAATTAGATCTAGAATCGATCTCACAAGTGCAGGCACTACTTGAATTTGAGATAGGGTGGCGATATGCTTGTCTTTGCATGAGGATTAGGTAAAGGTACATGGACGGTGGTGGATATGGCCTTAACAAAGGATGCTCTAATACTAGAGAACATGTGTGGGCTTGGAATGGGGAAACGATTGTCCAAAAACCTATTGAAATCCATTAAAACCTATGATTGAGACTATGAGGAACATCTCGAGTGTATTATCAGGTTTGATCTTTGATATCAGATGAAATTTTTTCTAGTATACTCACAATTTTCCTCCAATGTTTTTTCAATCAATTTGGTGGTTTGAATTTATTGTGATATTTTATCAATAACCTAGTGCACAAGAGTCTTTGTACCCATAGCCAGTATATTGGGAATGAACAAATTCTTCACCTTCTTCAAGCTTGTAAGGGGGAGAAACTTGGGTAAATTGTATTCAACACTCGACTAAGTATATCCTGCCTCAAACTTCATTTGGTGTTGGTCAATCCATGGCCTTAGTCTTAAAATGTGAGTTTGGGTTTTGCACTAGTTCAAATTATATAGTCATACATTGAGTATATAGAATATTTTATCCATGATAGCACTCATTCCATACTAGTTCAGCTTCTTTAGTTGATGTGATCAGAAATAGTGGGTTGTGGTAGGTTGAGCATCTCATGTTCAATCGTAGTCTTCCTTTATGGTTGGTGCCTGTGGTAGGTGTACAATGGAATGATCAATCAAAATAAGGATTGTGGTAAACTTAAATGGTATTTATAAAACATATTTGAGTCTTCCTTTTCCATCTATGAAGCTTCATGTGGTAAGTATAGTGACCGTGTTGTGGGTTGAGTATGTACAGTGGATTGAAGGTGATGGAATGGTTGAGTGTTAGTTGATTTGAAGGAGGTGTGGTCAATTGGTTTGTAGCCTTATGGTAGGTTAATGGTTGTGGTTACTGGAGAAACCATGTAACAAGTTTTTGAATGGATAATCATGGTAGGTGGAAGAGATACGATAACTCTAATGACCATTCCTTTAGAGTTCGTAAGCTCATGAATTTACCCTTAGGCCAAAATTCAAGATCACCAACACTTGATATTGAGAACATACTTAGGTAGAAAATAATTAGAATGAAAATTGAAATTCCATATGAAAATTAAATTCTATTTTAAAAAATGATTTAACTATTTCAAAGAAAATTTCTAGAACTAAATGTGAAATTATATTTCATGTTTCCCAAAGAGTCTAGGAATAGATTTTTTTCTAAATTCCATGGGCAAATTTTGAATTTATAATTTAATTCAAAATTCCATGAATTATTAAAAACACCATAATTGTATGAAGTTTAATAAAAATAGGGGAATAAAATCATTTAATTTCACTTTAAAAATTATATTCGATCACTCACACACACTTAGGGTGTTGCACTCTTGGGAAAATTTTTCAATGAATTTATAATTTGAACAATATATCCCTCCTAAATTATATTTTTATAATTAATCATCCTCAAAACCAGATATGCAACTCCCATTATTTGAGAGGAAATAGTGGAAAACCCATGTGTACTGTACACAATTAACGTTGGATTGTATTAGTCCCAAAGACCATAGTTTTAATGAAAATATATACCAAATCAATTTTTTTTATATCAATTTGTTTTTATTTAGAAAAATCAATCAATGAAAAGGAATGGACATACTCTGAAATAATTTGAAATAACCAAGTGAAGTTTTAGGGATCTTTTTTAATTATTTCCACTCAAACTTTCATCATGATTCATTCATAAATTCAATCAACAATCCTCACTTAAATGTAATAAAAATTTCCATTTCTAGGAGTGAAATAGATAGATTTTAGTGGGATTAAAAGTTTTATAAGTGGTGTTTCTATTTATACCTTTCTCAAAAGTTCCTTAAAACATATTCTCAATTTCCACTCTCATAACACCCCAAGATTTCATAATACGTTATCTATTTAAAGTAATATAGTAGCTTATATTTCACACAACACTGACTTGGCTTGCATTATATGGAAGATTGTGTTTTTGAGAAAAAACACATTAGTATTATAATTCTTCAAACGATATATTTATTTATCAAATAAATATTGTAGTACGAATAGTAAAAAATAAATTTTAAATTTTATTTATAATTGTTTCACATAAAAAAACAAATTTATCAAATGTATGTGTTTTATTAAAATAGTTATATATTTAGAAAAACCATTTTCTTAAAATAACTACTTTTTATGTCCTTTTGCGAACAATAGTAAAATTAATTCCAAACACTCTTGAAAATTGAATTTTGTAAAATATAATTAATTTTTGAATTTAGAATATCAAAATTATATTAGGGTGAATTTTTGGTATTTTTCTGAAAACATTCAATTTTTGATGAATAGTGAAAAATACATCATAGTACATAAAAACAAAATTTTTCATTTTTTCCATTTGATTCATTTTATAATATAATTCGATATAAAAATTCATTGAACTTTGTAGCATCTTTTTACCCACCTTCTCGGCACATTTACCCACCTTCTAGGAACATTTTCAAATTAGCATAAAACGTAATTTTGCAGCTTCTGTGAAAGAAATTTTGAAAATCCAACATACATGGTTGTCATGAGTAAGTAAAATTTAGTTCCATAGGATGAAAATAATTTTTGTTGAATATTAACTTTTAAATTTTATTTACCATAGTTAAAAGTAAATAAGGCAATTAAAGGTAAAAATAATATTATAATAATATAAAATTACCACAAAACATGCCCTAATTATATTTGATAAGTGTTTTTAGACCAAAATAAACCTTAGGAAAAAAATATGATCCATTTTTGATCCACTGGGGTTGGATTAGGACATTTATTATATTTTATTAAAAGAATAGTTAAAAGTGTTAAATTCAAATTTTAATAACTAAACCATTTTTAATATAGGGTTATCCATACGATAAATTCAACTATAAATATTCATTAGAAAGATAAAAATATTTCCAACTTCATGGTATTTTATTTATAATTTTTAGACATTAAATAATTAAATTTATTTATAATGCAATGATGATGTAGTAATTACCTTATTAATAAAAGATTAAAATAAATTATATTATAAATATTAAAATAAAGGTAATTTTAACATTTGGATTCTATAAAAGAATTTTATTGACGCCATTTACATATAAGGTATGATTTAATACCTCTGTTCTGAATGAATAATGTTTTTATGATTTTAACAAAAACCAATTACTAAATAGTGTCAAAATTGACATAAATGAGTTTAAAAAAAAATACTATTTTATTAAATGATAAAAAATAATAAAAATATAATATTAGTCCAAATGACTTATATAATGATAAAAAGGTCATTAATGATACACTTGAGGTTCCCTTGGCATTTTATAATAACTAAATTAACCCGATAGTATGAAAATACAAGAAGACATGGTAAGACTTAAACTGTTTAACTAAGGGTTAATCCCAAACGATAAGGATACTTTTATGTCCTAAAAATATATAAAACCTATTTGTTGAGATTATTTAGACCCATAAACATCTTATATTCTAAATAAATAAATTTGTAGCTATTATAAACCAAAAATAATTTTATAATAAATTAATATTTCAACATTTTTCCTAAAGTACCTCTCACCTCTCTTGTAAAAGGGCACCTCCCTTTCTTTTTAATTAACACCTACAAAGCCATTTTTCTCAGCCAAACCCTGTAAAAAACTCCTCCAAACTACCATAACTTCATATTATAGGGATTAATTTGAGAATAAATCCAACCTAAGAATCTCTTTTGTTCAAATAAAAAGGAAACACCTGAAGAAGAGGTAATTACTTTATCACCTTTTTCAAAGTTCTTTTCTTCTTATACTTCCTCTTTATCTATTGTTTCCATGATAAAATAATAACTTCAGTACCTTGTCCATTATGAGATGTTATTATAAATATTGTACAACCATATTAATTATTCTATTCATCCTATGAATGAGAAATTCATTGTGCGTGCGTACGTACGACTTACCGTCTCCACGTTGCGGTGTAATTTTTTATTCAACACTATGCTATTTGGATGGATACATTGATGAGTATAAATTATATAAATAATTAACATAATATTATCATGTTTATTTATAGTAAATTTACCATCCAATTCAATACCATTTAATCATTAAGGAAATGATATCGTCACTCATGCGTACGTATGACTTATCGTCTCCACGACGCGATGAGATTCATTTCCACATTCACCATTCGAGGATGATTATAAAAATATATATTATTAATAAGTATGTAATATATGACATAATAATTATACTAGGAATATATATATATATATATATATATATATATATATATATTTATGTATATTTCATTCACTTACTTCCATTCAATACGATATGAAAATAGAAATGGTGTTTATGAATACGTACGGTCTATCGTCTCCATGAACAGTGTATTCCATTTCATATATCTATCTATTATATATATATATATTTTATATATAAATCATGTTTTATATTCTGTAAAAATTAAATCATGGTCTAAGTGATATTATCAAGAATAACATGTTAATACATGTATAATAAAGAAAGTGATTATTACGCAAAATGTTACTTTAACAAGGATATTATTAATAAATGGGTAGTATGAAGTAATAAATGAATCATATATGATATCATAAATATAAATATGGTTATGGTATAATTTAATAACATACTATGGTTATTATATTGAAAGTTAAACATACCCTCTACTAAAGGAAAGTATAAGGTAAGGGTTAATTCCTCAATCTCATTTTTATCCGAGATTGTTTATGTGTAAGTATTTACTGGGAAATATTTATGATCCTTGTACATGTTTCATAAAAATGTCTTCAAAATGAATTTTGTATGGTTGTATGAAAGGTACTCTTTTAATATATCATCATTTTAAAAAATTTAAATATTTATTTTCCTAAATCTTTTTAATTAATGTCCATGTTTTCAAAATGATTTTAAGGATTTATTTATATGGACATTATTGTTTAAAAATTTTAATTCCTTTCAAAAGTTTCAATGTGGTATGGTACACTTTGATTCAAAAATATCTTTTAAATGAATTCATTTATAAATTGTGTGACTTCTAAATGTTTTCAAGAAAAAGAGATATTTCTCTCAAAGATTTTTACTGATTATTTTCATCTATATCAACATCCTTTATTGGATATTATTCTTGATTGAGGTTGATTTATTATAAAGAAAATCTTCCATATTGTTTTGAATGAGTTATGATATGTTTGACTGTGGATGTTCTATTTTTATTCCATTCATCGTTTATGGTTAAAGTATTAACATTTCATATGCTAGTTTTAAAACAAAAGTATATGTTATGTTTCACCCTTTTTATATGACGAATGCATTGGACTTAGTAAGTGATGAGCAGGGCCCTCTATAGCCCCTCGATGAATCGGTATGTATCATGAGACAAACTAGTGTCTAAGAACATAACCTTGACAATATTTTTATTTGTAATCTTGGCACAAGGCCTTGACTATGTGGTTATGATGTTCGGCATTATGAATTCCATCATTATGAGATTAGTTATTGATGTTAAATATGATTATTTGAATAGTATATTATCCATGTGAATAAATAAATGGAATTATTTGATTTATATTTTACATATTATGCTGATGTTTTTTTTAATGGGATTTTTTTCAATTTTATACCTTACCTTAAAATTTTATGCTTATTTATTATAGTTTTAGTTGTATTATTATCCTTACTGAGCATATGAGATCACCCTATTCTTGTGTTTTATTTTCCTAGGATGCCGATAAGTGTTTTATGTTTGATATGGAGGGTTAAGATAGGGGAATAATGGTTTTCTCAAAGGATTATATATGTTATAGTTTATGTTTTGAATTGTAATGTAAGGATGATGAATGTAATATATTTTCCAAGACTGCTTAACTAATCGGTCCCTCGGGACATGATTCCTTATATCATGACAATGTATTAATATAATGCACCAGCTCTGGGTAACTAGGGTTGGGGCGTTACAATTGGTATCAAATGAAGTTTATAAATAACCTTGGGAACTATATAAATAAAAAATCTTATTAGAGAACATTTTCCTAATATATAATTTGAGGATTATTATAAAAGAACATCCTAGAATTTTGGTAATGTAGAGATTTTTTGAGTTTTCCAAGAAATATGTCCCTGTCCGGATACTACAAGTGGACATAGTTCTAGAACATATGTACCAAGGAGTAACAACTCCAACAAGGTGTTTCGAGACAAACTATGGGTAACTTAGTACATGACAACGAGCCTTATTGTACACCTGGTTTGACACTCCCATGGGATATGCTTAGGATAATTCACATTTTCATTACTAACCATTATGAAGGATTTATTATTAAATATTTCTATAAAGAAAACATTTTTATGATTATTACATTATATATGGATAAAATTTTCAATTTATGTAAAGTATTTTACTAGTTTTGGGATTATTAATTATTTAATCTATTATATGACACTTTATAGAAATGGAACCTAGCAGAAGGAATGAGAACCCAACCAATGCATGTGATCCAAAGAGTAAGAAATATCATGTCTTTGATGGTCTTAATCCGATATTTCAAAGGAAAATAATCTCCCAAGCATTATCATAATATGAGGGAATAATATCATGTGATAGTAGGATAGGTAAATAATATCCTAGGTATTATGACTCTATAGGGAAGCATGAGAAAAAAAATATAGTTGTGAAAAACATGGATAAAGAGAAAATGGGGGAGAAAGATTTTCCCACATGTGATAATGGTGGAAAGAATTACCCAGGGAAGTTCTTGAAAGGAATGGTTGTTTATTATAAGTGTGGAGAAAAGGATCATTAGGAAAAATAATGAAAAGGGAAGAAATAAAAGACTAATATTCAGTGTTTCAACTGTAGTGAAATGGGAATTATGCAAATAAATGTTCTAAGCATCAAGGAAATATAGCTCATAAGAGTCAAAGGGATCAAGGTAAAGCATAAGTTGTTACTACATTTGACGTGGAATAATTAATGTATTAGTGTTTTGGGATTGAATAATTATGTCATTTGAGTGTTGTATCACTGATGTACTAGTTATATGAATTATGGAAATAAATAAGGATTGTACTATAGTACTATTTCATTGAGGATTTGAGATTGTATGGAACTAAGGATAGTTACTCAATAACAAGTTAAACTTTTTAAAAAATACATGGTTGAGGGAAAGATAAACCTTAATATGGTCCTGATACTAAGGTAGTGATTTTGGAATAAGAGATGTTAGATTTGGATAAATTATTTTGGATATTTGCGACTACCTTGGATCTAATTAATTGTTTGTTTATTCCATAATTGTTGGAGTTTAAAACATTTTTGGATTTAAGGAGAATATCCAGTATTCTATAAGGAATAAGGGAGCATGAATTTATTCAATAAGGTTTTATTCTAATTAATGGTGTTACCGTGTTTTAATAGAATACATTATGAAGGTATTCACATGTTATTATGTGGAAAAAAGAGATCTTCATTATGTTCACCTCTCATATAAATTTCTGGACTATGAGTTTGGAAATAAGTATTTTGGATAAGTCTAAAGGTTGGAATAGAGTAAGTTGAACACTTTATGTTGGATACTTTGACCTAACCTTTTGGATTTTAGTAAACATATAGAGGATTAAGGAAATACTTGTGGACATTAGGATTTATCAAATGAACTTCCAATGTAAGAAAATCATTTTTGAACATTAATTTCCTAGTGTATGGGATAAAGTGAAAAAAGAACAAAGCACAACCAAATGATGAGATTATGATTATGGTGGGTAATTAAATCAAGTATGTTTCCTTGATTTCTTATCTTGATAGTAAATTAATCCCTACTCTTCAAAAAAAATTATCTAAAAAATGTTTTATCCAAATACATTATGTTTTGTTGAACCAATTATACTTTAAATCATTATAGGTTTACGACGTTGAGGCCCTCAATTTTCCATTTATTGTTCACTTTTTTGTGATTGATGACCTCGATCACTCCCTATAAATATTTATGGTTTGCCTCAAATTATGTGTCTCTAATTTACACCAATGTTCTTCTATTCAAAATATTAATTTGGTGGTGACTTTTTCATTTCTCTTTCCCTCTTATTAAGACAAAATTTTGTTAACCCTATTTTTGATGTGCGTTTTCCACAAAGGTATTTTTGATTTCAACCTTTTATTTTTGAATGACAATTTCAAATTGTGAGGAAAAAATTTATTGAAGTAGGTGAGAATGTAACACCACAATATTTGATAGTACGTTATCTCTTGAAAGTAAATTAATAGCTTATATTTCACACAACACTGACTTGGCTTGCATTATACGCAAGATTAAGTTTCTACGAAACACATTAGTATTGTAATTATTTAAACGATATATTTATTTATCAATTAAATATTGCAATATGAATAGTAAAAAAAATATTTTAAATGTTATTAATAATTTTTCCACATAAATAAAACATATTTATGAAATGTATATGTTTTTTTTAAATAGTTATATATTTAGAAAATCTATTTTATTAAAAGAAATAATTTTTAATTCTTTTGTGAAAAATGATAAAATTAATTTTTGTCACTCCTAAAAAACGAATCTGGTAAAATAGACTTCATTTTTGAATTCAGAATATCAAAATTAGCTAAGGTTTAATTTTTGGTATTTTTTGAAAACATTCAATTTTTGATGAATAGTGAAAATTACTGCATAGTACATAAAAACTGACTTTTTCATTTAAATAATTATTTTTAAGTATAATTTATCTTAAAGTAAAAATACATAAATGATACATATTATCCCAATGTAATTAATTTTATTAATTTTATAATTTAATTACATATAAAAATTCATTGAACGTTTTAACATCTTTTTACCCACCTTCTAGGAACATTTGCAAATTAGCATAAAACATAATTTTACCGCTTCTGTGAAATTAATTTCGAATATCTAGCATAAATGGTTGTCAGTATTAAGTAAAATATAGTTCAGTAGGATGAAAATAATTTTTAGTGAATAGTAACTTTTTAATTTTATTTACCACGGTTAAAAGTAAATAGGGCAATTAAAGGTAAAAATAATACTATAATAATATACAATTACCTAAACACATGTCTTAATTATATTGGATAAGTTTTTTCAAACCAAATCAACATTGGGACAATAATATGATCCTTTTTTGATCCACTTGGGTTAGATTAGGACATTTATTATATTTTATTTAAAGAAGTGTTAAAAGTGTTAAATTCAAGTTTTAATAACTAAACCATTTTTAATATATGGTTATTAATATGATAAATTAGACTATAAATATTATTTAGAAAGATAAAAATATTTCCTATATCATTGTATTTTATTTATAATTTTTAGACATTAAATAATATAATTTATTTTTGACACAATGATGATGCAGTAATTACCTTATTAATGAAATATTAAAATAAATGATATTATAAATATTAAAATAAATGTAATTTGAAAATTATTATGACTTCCCTTAATTTTCTGAATGACATATTCATGTTAGTGATGAGTTACTACCTTTTTTAAGGAATAAAGTTGTTATGAATTTAACAAAAATCAATTACTAAATAGTGTCCAAATTGACATATATGAGTTTTTAAAACAAATACTAATTTATTAAATGATATAAAAATCATAAAAATATATGATTCAGTCAACTGAACTATATAATGATACAAATTTTATTAATTATCCACTTGAGGTTCCCTTGGAGTTTTATAGTAACTATATTAACTCTATAGTATAAAAATACAAGAAGACATGGTAAGAGTTAAACTATTTAACTAAGCGTTAATCCCAAAATATAAGGATACTTTTATGACCTAAACATATCTAAAACCTATTTTTTAAGAGTATTTAGACCCATACTCATCTTGTCCTCTAAATAAATTAATTTTGAGCTATTATAAAATGAAAATCATTTTATAATAAATTAATATTTCAACATTATTCCTAAAGTTCCCCTTACCTCTCTTATAAAAGGGAACATCCCTTTATTTTTAATTTACACCTCCAAATACATTTTTCATAGCCAAAACCTATCCAAATATCCTCCCAACTACCCTCAATTAATCCTAGAGGGCTTAATTTTAGCATAAATCCAACCTATGGAGCCCTTTTGTTCAAATGAAAAGGAAACACCCAAAGAAGAGGTAACTATTTTATCACCTCTTTCAAAGTTCTTTTTCTTATTATACTTCATCTTTCTATGTTGTTTCCGTGATAAAATAATAACTCTAGTAACTTATTAATTATGATATGTTATTATAAATATGGTACAACCATATTCTTTATTCTATCCATCCTATGAATGACAAATTCATCGTGCGTGCGTACGTATGACTTACCGTCTCCACGTTGTGGTGTAATTTGTTATTCAACACTATGTTATTTGGGTGGATATAATGATGAGTATTATATATATAAATAATGAAATTAACATGATAATGTTTCTTTATAGTTAATATACCTTACAATTCCACACCATTTAATCATTAAAGAAATTATATCATCACTCGTGCATACGTACAACATACTGTCTCCACAACGTGATGAGATTCATTTCGACGTTCACCATTTGAGGTTGATTATAAAAATATATATTATTAATAAGTATGTAATATTTTACATAATAATGATACTGGGAATATATATATATATATATATATGTATTTATGTATATTTCATTCACTTACATCCATTCAATATGATATGAAAATGGAAACAACATTTATGCGTAACTACTACCTACCGTCTCCATGAACGGTGCGTTACATTTAATATATCTATCTATTATATATATATTATATATATATATATATTATTTATATGATATATAAATCATTTTTTATATTCTGTAGGTAAGTAAATCATGATCCAAGTGATACGATCAGGAATAACATGTTAAAACACGTACGATAAAGAAAGCGATTATTACAAAAAATATTTCTTTAATAATGAAATTATTATTAAATGGGTATTATAAAGTCATAAATGAATCATATATGATATCATAAATATAAATATTGTTCTTTTATAATTTAATAACATACTATGGTCATTATATAGGAGGTTAAACGTACCCTTGACTAAAGGAAAGTATAAGGTAAGGGTTAATTCTTCAATCTCATTATTATCTGAGATTGTTTATGTGTAAGTATTTACTGGGACATATTTATCATCCATTTCCAGGTTTCATAAAAATTTCTTCAAAATTAATCTTTTATGGTTTTATGGAAGGGAATCTTTATCTATATCATCAATTTAAATTTTTTAAGGATTTATTTTCCTAAATCTTTTCAATTAATGTCCATGTTTTCAAAATGATTTTATGGATTTATTTATATGGACATGATTGTTTTAAAATATTAATTCCTTTAAAAAATTTCATAGTGTTATGGGACACTTTGATTCAAAAATATCTTTTAAATGAATTCATTTATAAATTTTGTGACTTTTAAATGATTCCAAGAAAAAGGGATATTTCTCTCAATGAGTTTTACTAATTATTTTCATCTATATCAACATCCTTTATTGGATATTATTATTGATTGAGGTTGATTTATTATAAAACAATATTCCATATTTTTTTAATGTGTCATGATATTTTTTACTATAGATGTGCTATTTTTATACCATTCATGGTTTGTGGTTAAATTATTAACATTTTGTATGCTAGATTTAATATGAATGTCTATGTTATGTTTCTCCCTTTTCATATGGGAAATTCATTGGACTTAGTAAGTTATGGGAGGGGACCGCTATATCCCCTCTATGCATCGATAATTCTTATGAGACTAACTAGTGTCTTGGCACAAGGCTTTGACAGTATTTTTATTTGTAGTCTTGGCACGAGGCCTTGACTATGTGGTTATGATGTCTGGGATTATGAATTACATCATTATGAGATTAGATATTGATGTTAAATGTGATTATTAGACTAGTCGAATATCCATGTGAATAATTAAATGTAATTATTGGATTTATCTTTTCCATGTTCTGCTGAAGTTTATGTTTAAAAGGATTCGGTTTCAATTTTATACATTGCTTTAAAATTTTATGCTTATTTGTGATAGTTTTTGTTGTATTGTTATCCTTACTGAGAATTTGAGATCACCCTTTTTTTTTCATAGGATTCCAAAAAGTGTTTTATGTTTGATATACAGGGTTAAGCTAGGGGAATAATGGCATTTTCAAAAGATTATATATGTTATTGTTTATGTTTTGAATTATAATTTATGGTTGATGGATGTAATCTATTTTCCAAGACTGCTAAATTGATCGGTCCTTCGGGACATGATTCCTTGTATCATGCCAATGTATTAAAATAATGCATCGGCTCTAGGTAACTAGGATTGGGGCATTAAAAATTTTGTGATACACCTCAAATAAATTTTCAATATGTCAATTTCCACGTTCTTCATTTGTGTTTAGTATTAACCAAACCTAAATGAATTCTTCTTTTAACAATTAGGCACTTATTGAATTTTTTTCAACCATTATTGTGAAAATCATTGTACAAATCACTTATTCAATATTAAATATTATCATTTACTCACACAGTTAATGGCTAATTTCTCATAGATTCCTTATGGTATATCAATTACCCATTTTAGTATTAAAGGACTTTAATTATTTTTTTTATTTGGATCCTTTAGGTGTTTATTTTTACAAAGTCCAAGTTACTTTGAATTAAATTTAAAATTCATATTCTGTCATGTTATAATTTCAATTCTACAATGATGTTTTCACTTGAACTCCTTTTCCTAATTATAAAACCAAATTTCCATGATAAATATGGGAAAACTCACACAAAAATAATTTATGATTTTAAGGTTAGATGTAGGAAATATGTTTGGAAGTTATGTTAGATGGGTGGTATTTGATGTTTTTGGTTCTTAGCTTCAATTTAAGTGTTACAATATTCTATGAAACCTAGATTATTTATCAATTTTTTCTGGTATTGTATTTGGTACTTATAATTATAGATCTCTTACACTTGAGGTCTTCCATCTATGTAGTAGTTCTAAGATTAGAAAAGTTTTAATACTCTTAGAGGCGTGGTTGATAATGTTTCATAAACCTTGTTTATATCTTACTATCTCACATAATTGGTTAGATCTTCAGTTTTATTTTCAAGAAAAAAATATTTAGAAATGTTAACCTCATGTGATCCACTATTGGTAGTTCTTATACCAAATAACTGAGAATTTATGGATATCCTTTCAATCAGTCCTCTTAATTTATCTAGTGATATGTCTATTTGTGATTCTCCATGGAAAGTATCCATAATGTTATGGTATTTGTATATCATTCCTTAGTAAAATAATACTAAATAATTATGGTCTTTTAAATATTTGTGTGGGTAGGAGTTTATCATCAACTAAAACCTTTACAAGAACCCATATAGGGTTTCTCCACTTTATTTTCTGATTCCATAAATTTTAGTCGTTAGTCAGGTGCTCCTTGAAATAGGGAATTATTTTTTGAGGAACTCTTTCTATAGCTCATCCCAAGGGGTGAATTCCCCTAGATGAAGGTTGTATAGCCACTCTTTAGTTGATCCTTTAAGAGATAAGGGTAACTAATTTGAGCCTTGGTGGCTCCTAAATGTTTGAACCTATTATAGTTGTCTCCAAATTATCTAAAACTCATATTGGTATCTTCTCTAAAAACCCATGAAATTTATGTAATAAACTATCATTTTCATTTTAATCTCAAAGTATTATTAATTTTTTTTTGTTTTTGAAGTCAGTTGTGATTTTTGAAATTAGTTTCAAAAAATTCTATCAAGGTTTTACTTAGTTATGCTAAATATTTATCCATGTTATAACTTCCTATAATGACCCTATAAGAATAAGTGGATGAGGATATATAATTTCTCAATGCGATAGTGACAAATTCTCTTTCCTATTTTTTAGTGATTTTTAGAGTCCTGAGTTATTCTAACATAGTGTACTCAACCTTTGTATCAAAGTCAATGTGGTGATATGAAGTTGAATTTTTCATGTGTTGAATTCATTTTAAACAAAGATAATTACTAATCATTAGCATCCCTAGTAACAAAAATAGGTTTTTTAGAAAGACTATTGAAAACCTTGGATAATAAATTTATTTTAACCTATAATGTAGTCTAGTGGAACTGACCTAGTTCATTCTCAAGGACTCATGATTTGATACTTCACTAATATCAATCACTTATTAATATTATTTTATATTTTAAATGTCTCTATATAATGAGAGAAATTTTGTTTTATTATTTCGGTTTTTGTGATTTTTAGGAAATTTAAACAATATGAAATCAGTAAACACACAATGATCAAGGTGGAATGGAATGCTATTGGGTTTGATCATAGGGGTTATTTATTATCAAAATTATTCTCACATAACAATCAAGTCAAAACCCTTCATGGATTTCACCTCTCTATCTAAATTATGAAACTAAGAACACATGGGAGACCTCCCTATTCATTTCTATCTCTCCTCCTTCACAATGCTATATTATAGTCATTACATGATCATATACTGTCCAAAATACTTCACCCAAGTCCCACCATATGTTGTTATTCCATAAATCCACACAACTTCATTGGTATATTTTGTAGACTAAAATAAGGAATGGAGAGATGATTTAATAAATTAGAAAATATAGCAGTGAACTGGAAGAGAAAATAATGATCATTTATAATCTTCCCTCCCATAATCTATCACATTATGGATTAAAATTATAAATCCAAAATTTAAAAGTATTGATTCATAATTACCAAGTAATACCCCCAAAGTACCAATCCTTGATTTAGTCTTACATAATCATGAAAGTGAGGGATCACATTCACAGGAAAAAGGTAGAGATCACAAAAGAGAAATAGGATTGAGTAAGATAATATAATTTTACTAAACATATAATTAAAAATATTAAATTTAAAAAAAAATAAAAGATAATTAAAACAATCATCTTATGAAGGGGGTATAGGTAACTCTCACATACCCCCAAACACTTTTTATAACTTACCCAACCCCCTATTTTCTAATGGAATTGAAAAATAATTTTACTAATTTGAGCTCCCATTATCAATATCTATACTCATTATATAATAATCAAAGTGGAATAACCTTATTTCATCATAAATATAGTGTAATTTGAGATCTAATAGACTAAAGTGATCACATGTTGGTGGGTTTCTACCTCGCTAAAGGAAACATTAGTATTGAAAATGGGTTTTGACTAATCAGCATCAAAAGTGGTCTTGGTCCTTATCTTGAGTAGTTTCTAATGAGTTCAGTCTTATAATTATGAAACTTTATTGGATTATTGCTTCTTAAGATATTTTTTACACCTTTTCTTAGATATTTGTCTTATCAGGACTCGAAGGCTAGAGGTTAAAACTACCTTTTAGTGTACTGGGTCAATGCATTGGTTGTGTGATCGTTCATATCCATCATCTCCATGCATGGTCACCTCTTCTAATTTTATTATAAAATAAATCAAATACATGGTTTACACTAGTATATATACTCATATACATATCCAAGGGGAGCTTTGATTTACCACCACTTCAAACACATACATAGGGAATAAAAATTTAACAAATATTTAGTTATCAGTTATCATTATCTTTGGTTCAATGAACTTACCTCAGATATATTCTTGACATGGTTTCTCTATTATTTTTCAAAAAAAAAATGTTTCAAGTGATGGATCTAAACTCGAGCTCTCTAGGGTAGGCCTTGTATAAAATTGTGATGGGGTGGTGGCATGTTAGGCTTGGAACGTGGAGGTGGTTGAGTCTATGATTACTTGACTAAGATATATGTTTATACTATTATTTTTGTTTTTTTTAGTTATTTCATATTTCATTCTATTATAATAAATCTTGTAATGGCACACTAGACTCTTAGTGGTCAATTCAAGGAGATTCCCTTTCCCCTTATTTATGATTTTAATACATAAATTATAATCTTATTATATCCATATCTTATTAATTGTTTAACTATATTTATCATTAATATATTTCATTTTCTTCTATGAACTTTAATTATTATTCCTTTATCCTCGGGTTTCATGCACATGATATTAGAGCTTATTTTTTATGTGATCGTAAGTGGTGTGATAAACCAATAGTGATTGGAGTTATCTAATCAATAGGGTAGGTGGCATTATATGTTTTAATGATAATTAAATCCCTATGATTAAGAAAAAATAACTAGGGGTGGGTAGTAATTTGAGGTTTCATTTGACTAGAGAGAGTAATAGGGAATATAAATGGAATAATGATTTAACTATTAAGGAGGTAAATATCCAAGGTTAGGATACTACTCTTTAAATTGGTTCCAAAACTAACTCAATTGTATCCAATTGAATTTACTCATGGTTTTCACACCTCAAACGAATAAAATAAAATAACACACTCTTTACACTCTCCTCCCCATAGAAAACTTGAGTCCCACTACTACTACTACAATAATTCATGTCTAAATTTTGTTTGTTGAAGGCCCCACAAAAGGCCATCCATAAAACTATTGTGACATCCAAAGTGAAATAAGAGGTGTGTTTGGTGAGATCCGGCCTAAAACTATAAAAATTTTGTGAAGTTGGTCTTCTTGAGGGGTCTGTTTCACTTTGTCTTAGATATATGTATCATTGGGACTTAAATGATGGAGATTTTAGCATCTATTGGGTAGACTTGGAAAAAGAATTTTCTTCATGATTAGTTTTCTCCCTCATCTCTGTGTATTATTATAACTCCACATAAATGAATTCTCTTTAGTGAGTAGACAACTTAAACTTCATATGATCCAGGTTAAAAATGGGTTTGGATGGTTAATTAAGGTTAAATTTAATATGGATATGATAATTTCATGCTTTTGAAATTATATTCTTCCCGGAAGCATGATGTAATTTTTAATGGAAATAATTGAAAAAATATCTCTCACTCTTTTCTTGGTAGTAAAAATTTTACGTGAGTATGTATTATCTTATTCATTGATTGATTTTTCTACCAAAATCCATTTGATATGGAATTTATAAATCTGATTTAGGAATATTTTTTCACCAAAAAAAATTATTTTTAAGTCTAATTGATAAATAATTTCTAAGGAGTTAAATATTCCAAGTATGTGGGAGTGATAAAATATGAAATTTCACAATATTTTTATCAATTTATTCACTGAAAACATACCATCAAAAGATCCTAAAATCCTGGAATTAATTAGATTTTCACATTTAGTAATATTTTCAATGAATAAAATAAATTTGATTTAATTTTTTAATTTAGTGATAAATATTTATCTGGAATTTAATTATAAATTTCAAGAATTTTATGGTAAATAGTTTAACATAAATTTAATTCATGTTGGGATTTTCAACCTACCTCATGGTGTTTTCAATGAAAAATATAGGCATGGTCACCCATGTTTTCATGATTCGTAGGAATGGTCAACAATTCTACTATAGGTGCACCACCCATGTAACGTACCATGCCATTCATAGAGTTACAACATGACCACTTTCAACCAACCATGAGACCACTCCTAAGCTACCTCACCTCCTAACCTACTATGTGAAGACCTCTCATAGTTGACCGTAAGACTAGCCAGGTGGTTTTACCTATCATGTGCCAAGGTACCAAAAGGAGAGGCCAACTGAAGATGACACTGAAAATTCCACAAGGTCCTTATCCTATTGTAATATAATCTTTCATGAATGATATTATTTGAGCCTGAGTAAATTCACTTGAAATTAAAATTACTATGAGGAGTGAATCTTACATGCCCCATCCCAACCTACCATGGAGACCTTCTCCAATATTTTTGTTGAAAAATAGATCAATTTAAATATGTTATTTGAGATCTTGATGTTATGGTTTGATAAATGAGGAGATGTATCACCTATGGTAATGCATGAGATATCCCAAAATAGAGATTAATCTTGGATTCATGACTACAATTGATTGAGTTTGTTATGTCCTAAGGATTCGATCGACCTAATCGCTATGAACACCATAGGTTCGAATTAGTACTAATGGAAAAAATAACTAATGAATATAGAAACTAAAGATGAATTAAATAAAATGGTAATATGAGTTCAGATGATAAATCCGTGAGAATTCAAAAACCCAAGCTCAATCTAAATTCATTTATAGGGAATTTTGAGATTGGACAATTCACTTCAAATATATATCAACCTTGATTCCAATATTCTGGATAATATTTTGATACTTATTCATGTTTGGTGAACTATAAATCCATCACTATTTGTGTATGTTCTATGTATATGAGATGGTTTAAGATAGAGGGGGCATCGTTCTCTCCCAATGCACTAGTTACAATTATGTAGCATGATTCACACAAGGTGCTTAATGAATTGTCCCATTGAAATATTAGTTGGTCGATCCTTTCTCATGGGAAATTGATAACTAGACTTAATCCTACTTAAACTATCATCTTCTTTCCCCCATAATAAGACTTTAAATTCCTCACTAGTAAACCATCAATGAAGCATGGAACAACCCAATGAACCAACTTCAGATCACATCCTCACACTAGAATCCATTCATAAATCCTCAAAAACCATAGACCAAGTTCCCAATACCTACCTCAAGCCCTTGTAGTGCTACACTAGGACACACCTTCACCTCTCCACAATTATAGTGAAATAATTATACACAGATAAATAGAATCAATTCACTCAACTGTAGAACACCACACTTGAGATTAATTCAATATAGTCTAAGTCGAGTATGTGTAAGGATAAGAGTCATCTTAAGACATGAAAAAAGATTCACTAATATAAACAAGTCACCTAAAAAAGGAGTTTGAGAAATATAAATTTGAAATAGGAATTGAGTTTTAAGAACAAGAAGAATAAGAAGATAAAAATAGTTTGAGACTATCCATAACAAATTCAAATAATTCATGCTATAATATCACAAGCAGGATGAACCTCTTACCCTAACTCATACCCATGTAAAAAATAAAACCAAACATTTTAAGGCTGACTATTCTCAATCTTGATTCCACTCTAACATGTACATATTTTTTCACAAGGGTGCCAAGAAATACTCATATTCTTTTGAATCCATGAAGGAGTGAATAATTTCACCTCTGATACTTCTCAAATGAGTATAGAATTAGATCATGGGAGATCAACAAGATGTTATTATCTCTTTCAATTCTGTTAGGAAAAAGGATTGGACTAATATATAAAAATAAAAATGAGATGAATGAAAAATGAATCCCACCTTCATGGGATGACATCCAAAAAATTTTATTCTTCTTATTTTGTAATTTTATTCATGTTTGGTTTAGTGGAATTTTGTTCATCTTTCATTTTTGTTATTTTTATTTTTTATTCTATTCCTCTATGTTTTGAATGAAATTTATCAACTCTATGATCTTGGAGTACTAACCTAAAGAAAAGTATCAAGGAAGGTTTCATGGTGATACTAAGTTATTCTCATTTTATTTCTTACAATTTTGATCCTTTTGTGAAGGAGTAGTAGAATTTCTTGAGTATTATGGGTTAATTTCTCACTTTCCCTAGGTAATTTATATATACCCATTAAAAACTCAACCAAAACACTTCCCCTACCTTATATTTTGTTACACTATATATTATCAGAGTTCAGTGGATTGAATGATGAACATTTTACGATGGGAATGGGTAAAGTGTGATGAATTTTCTATGATTTTGGCATTTATATCACATGACACTATGGTGGACATGAGAATTAGGTACCTAGGATATTTTTGAAATTTCACTAAGAATCATAAATCAAGTTAAGAATAGTGATTCATGAGTGGTATTGAGTTAATTATCAATAGGTATTATGAAATTAATTAGTACAATGAAGGAACCATATATTCCTAACCTCATACCAATCCCTTTCCTATTAAAACTTTTGTAAGATTTTATAATGATTTATTTCTTACATGAACTCACCAATCAAGTCACGCTACCTATTTTTTTATTCTTAATATTAATTAATAAAATTAGGAAAATTATTAGTAATATATTGAAATTACTGAAGAACCAACCCCATGAATCCTTGAGAATGTCCTTATTCAGTCCCACTAAACTACATTCTAGGTTTTATAAATTTTATATTCATGTAATATGATAGCCTTTAGCATCACTGGTATTATTTCTAGGTTGCTTCCATAATTACTCAATCGAGAGATGTGTTGTTTCTATTTCTTTTATTGATTTATTATTTAATTGTACTGTAATAAATATTTGGTGATGGAATACTATGTTATTAGTGGCTAAGACAAGAATTTTCACCTTATACCTATTAATGAATTTTAAATTTAGTTGATAAACTCTTCTATTCATTTTCATTTGAATTGTTTGAATTGTTTATATAATTAAGAGATTTACTTATTACTATGTATTTTGGATTTATCTTCCCTATTTCACTAGATCACACACATATGAAACTTAGGTTCTATCCACTACTTGTGATTGTGATCAATAGTTTGACCTAAGGGTGATTGGAGATCTCTAAACATTGGGCTAGGTGAGATTATAGGTTTCAGTGATTATTGTGTCTATTTGATTAAACTGAAACTTCTAGGTGAGGGTAATCAAGTGAGGTTGCACATGACTAAAGGGAACAAATTAGGGTATTAAAAGAAAATAATGATTTAATATGAAAACAAGGGTATATCCATGGTTAGAAACTTTATTTAAAATTTAATCTAAAAAATTATAATTTAATGATATTTTTCACACAATGAACCCATTAAAAAGATGAGAACACACAAAATCACTCTCCTCTTTGGAGACAACCTAATTCAATTATTAATTTATTTAATTATTTTGGTGAGAATTGGTGTGCCAATGAGAACAATTTTTAAGCACTCCACTACTTCAAATCAGCATCTAATCTAGTCTCTATGGATGTTTTAGAAGTATCCAAAACATTCTTCTCGTCATCCTAAGGTTTCATGTGAGGTTATTCACTTCTCAATCATGTATCTCTGGTTTATCTCCACTCTCTATTATTTTCCTCTATATAGTTGAGAAAATGTAAATCTAAATCATAATTAAAATTTTAAAAACTAAATAAAAACAAACACACTTCCATGAAATTGTAAACTCCTTGAATAATTTCAACTTTCTCTACCTCTTTATGGAATAGTGTTCTTAGGAATGGATTTTGGTTAGGAGAGAGATAGTTATCCTCCTCCAGTATCTCTTTAAAAAAACTAGTTCTTATGTAGTGTCATCAATGAAAATGGATAGGGTATATTGGGATATTTTAATCCATTCAATAATTGAAAATTGTTAGAAATATTAGAATATAAATAAATGTCAAATAAAATTCTACAAATAAAAAGATCCTCAAAAAGTTGTTCAGCTTCCTCAGTTTCTTCATATCCCATATCTTTCCAACCCTTGAGAAAATTATATATATATTGATATTACATGTATAGACATTAATTCATGGGTATATCAAGATCAAATATAGGTAGTTCAAAAATCTTTTTTCTTTTCTTTCTTATTTTATCTTCTTTTTTCAATTTCATTTTAGTTCAATATGTTGATTCCTTGTTCTTTTTTTCCTATTAAGCCAAGTAGGTATCTCCAAGGAATTTCAAAATCCAAATATTAGTTACCAAAACCTTCATATTAGGTTCCTTACCTTCGGATCCTATTTTATTTTATAATAAAATCACTTGAGTTGTATCAAATAAGTGGAAAATGGATTTTTTAGGAACGTACATGATAGTGATTATTGAAAGTGCTTCTTGATAAAATTTTAATTCAATATAAATCTAAAATTTATAAACTCCTATAACTAAAACATAAACTTATATGGAAGTGTGTTCAATAGGATAATTAACATAGGATACATGACAACTTTAGTAATACATAAATTAATATTTTCCTTCATTTTTGGATTGTGTGATAAAAAAATTTCATTATATATCTCTTTGAATAATCTATTTAAATGCAGTTCACTATATTGAAAGAGAGTTATATTGAATAAGTGTAGGGGGAATTTGGTGCTGAATGATTTTATTACATTTTTCCATATCTTTTGTAGGGATTTATTGAGTTTTTTAAACCAAAATTAACATTAAATGAATAAATTGTGAATACTGGATAATTTGATATTGAATTTAATAGTCTTTGAATATTTTATTTCTAAATGAGTAAAGGTTGTACTTAAGAAGTCAATAATTCTCTAGTTTATATTTTTCATATTTTTTAAGAACAACATGTTGTTTATTTTTTATTGAAAACTTTTTATCATATTAATTTGATAAGTTTTTATTTTTTAGAATTAATTATTTCTTAATTTCTATTTTTATTTTTGAAATAATTTTTTAGAATTCAATTTTTTTCTCATTTGAAAATTTGAGGGATAAATTCATTGATTATAAGTGTTGATTTTTTTCTTTGAATTTATTATTTTCACTAAGTTTTATAATATTTTTTTAAGAAACTTATCAGGATGTGGTGGTTTTATGGTCACTCAAGAGACTACATGTGGGAAAATTGGAAAAGGATGGAGCTACCACAAGATAAATCCTTGAGATACCATGGAATCCCACTATACCAACTGTTAAACTACTGTAAGATGTATTTCTAAGTGATTACACCTTATTCAAGTGATTTTATAAATAAAACGAAGCTAACATAGAAACTAGAATGTGGGAAAATTCAAAAAGTATTGAAGCTACCATGAGACCACTCAACATACCGTTCTTGAATCTAGGTTATCATGAGAATGAATTCTAATTTCTTAAATAAAGAGTTACAATACAATATTTCATAAATCCACGGTCGATGGAATGAAACTATGTAAATGTTAACTCACCTAATAGAATTTATTATTCCTTACTTAACACTGAGTCCCTATGAAAGTTTAACCAAACTGATTTCATGATGTGAATATGGTATTCATTGATAATTATTATTGAATTGATCAAGAAATTTCAAAAGAAATAAAGGATGAGGTTGATTACAATGATGTTGAGTTTGAATTTGTGTATAGGGAAATGTAATTCAAAGCAAGAGAAAGCTAACTGAACTACGCTCAAAGTATTCCAAATCTCAATTGTTTTGTTTTGAAAAATTAAGATTGGATGAACCAAACACATCATGATGTTGAGAAATGATATACTAGTGATAATAAAACCATGGTATACCTAATACATTTTTGAATAAATCATCAAATGAATTAATATTTCCCATTCTTGATTCAAGATGATGACCAAAGCATGGGAGCTCTCCTTAGATAAAAGTAGATTAGTGGGGAAGATGACCCTAGTCCAAACTAAAATAATGAAAATTCCATGAATTTGATTTATCAGATAAATAACTGATTAGGGATAAATTTGAGAACTAAATTTGTTACTGTATGTGTTTTAAATTTCAGGTTGGGTAAAGATAATGGGGCCTCCAAAGTTCCCCACTAATGCGGTTGAAGTTGTGTTTAAGGTTTCACATGAGTTTATCAACAAAATGCTCAAATTAAGTTCCATCCAGCCAAACTAAAATCTATATTTTATTAGAATCATGTTTTGATCCCCATAAAAAATTAATTTGTGAACTCAAATTAAATTCTTAAGTAGTGGTCTCATCTTGTATCTAGAGACGAGAGGGTTTTGGTGTGTTATTATCTTGTTTAATGGATTTAGTGTATAAAAAACTATGGTTAAATTGTATTTTTTTAGATTCAATTAAAAAAAAGTGGTATAACCTTGTATATTCCCTCATTTTCCTATTAAATCATTATTTTATTTTAATAGTCTTAATTTTTATCTCTAATAAATTGAAACCTTACTTGATTACCCTCATATATAATTTTCCATTTATTATAAGGGGTTTAATAATCACTAAAACTTATAATATATCCTATACAAGTGATCAATGATCTCAAATCACCATTAGATCAACTCATTTCACACGATCTCAAGAAATGGAGAGAACCTAAGTGACATGTGTGTGTGATCCAGTGAAAGAATAAATATGAATTCAAAATGCGTAGTAATAAGTAAGTCTAATAATTGTATAAGTAAATGGAATAAATATGGATAAAAATAATAGAAGATATTATCAATTAAATGAATAATTAATTTAGAGGGGATAAGGGAAATCTATTTATCTCAGTCACTAATGACTTAGTGTGTTATCACTGGAGAGTTATTACAATCGAATGTAATAGGAAAATAGTAAAAGAAACAAAATTACCTCAACTATTGACCAAGTAATCATGCAATAAGCCCCCAATACTCAGTAAATATTTCCCCATTTGAAGAAAAATGATCAGAGGTTATTGGTGCTTAATAAACATTTCTCACATGTGTAGCATGGATATTTATTCTTTTTCTAAAGATTCCAATTCCTTCAATAATATTCCAAGATTTTATCACTGATCTATAGTGTACTCTCCTTCATTGAATGGATGAAATTTTTTATATTTAAGTTCAGGATGAATTTAAATATTAATCTATAATCCTCAATTTTCTTCATAAACCCATGATATAACTCCATATTGGTCCGAGATGAATCAGATCATAAGTGTTTCGATACTTCATGGATTTAGAAAATGTTGAACTCTTCTTGAAGGGGTGAGATTATAAATGTGTTGGGTGGTTAGGTGTCACTATGTATGGAATAAAATAATGGGATTAAATGAGTTATGGCTTATTCCCAGAGGTGGTATTCAATTATATTGTTCTTCAATATCTTTTAAGTGGAATATTTCTAGTAAGTAATAGGTCAGGTGTGATTTCAATGTCAGAAAATTATGGTCAGGGTTGGCTATATTTGATTGAAACATGATCATCATTCTTACATTGATGAGGATCAATGCTAGTGTTTCAACAAGTCCTCAACACTCCTAAAATTTTATCGAACACTTTTAAAGTGGTCGAGCTAGTGCATATACCTAAATTAGTTCTTCGTGGATGTCTGATCATGGCGTGAGTCTACTAGTTTCATTGTTCAAATTCAATGAGGCCTTATTTTGAGTACCTTCAATGAATAATAATTCAACATTGATACCATAGAACTCAAGGGTTTTGAATTCCCCTCTATTATTTTCATGATCAAGCCTTCAAATAAATATAACACCAGCGATTAAAATATACAAAAACATCAAACATAAAGCTTATCTAATGAACTTATTAAAATTATCTTAGTGAGTTCTTGATGGATTTCCATGACATGCAGTAATGGTTCATGGATGATTTTTTTCTAATCATGATCTATACTATATTTACTAATTATATCATCTCAATTTTACCTTAAGATCAATGAAGCCTCTCATATTTTATCTTCAATAATTTTATTATATTCAACTACTCTACGTCAAAATCGTTCATCTTCAAAGAACACCCAATATCATATTCATAGAAAATCTATTTGATTTAAGCTTAAGTATTGAATTCCTAAACTGATGAAGCTTATATCTTGAATGAATTATTTCATTTGATTCTTTTTGGAACCTACTGGTTCAAGATTCCTCCAGTATTCAGCATTCACCATCATAAAGCTGATCTTTAGTCTTAGTCTCGGTCAGCCTCATAATTTATTCACCCTAGATCAGGTCTTGGTTTTCATCTGATAAGGACATGATTTTATCTGATTAAGATATTCCTTCTCAAATTTTGGTTTCTTTGGTGATCTCAACTTTGACGGGGGGAAATATAATCTTCAGAGTCTATCGAATTCATATGGTAAGTCAAACCCTATAAAAAAACAAGATTGTTCATTGGTGTTCACTTTGTAGTTTCAATTATCATGAAATATGTTGAATTACAATGGTGTTTTGTCTTTAAGGGTGTTTGTGGTAACTTGATGGAGGTGCAGTAGTTTGAGTTCCCATGTGGTGAACTGCATGCAATTAGGTGCATCATGGTGGGTAGGGGAGTTCTTGAGAAAGGTTGTAATGACATAAGAGTTTAGTGAATTTCATGTGGTAGATTAAGCTAATATGAGGTTGTTGTTATTTTTCCTTATTGTTTTATCTTATTATTTCCTTCTTAAAACAGTTTGGGGACTTTTCCAAATATGTATGCATAATAGGTTTGTATACATTGTAGCTTGACACACATGATCGATTAACCCTTTTTTCTCATGATAGGCTTTAGGTTTCTTCATACTATACCTCATGGTAAAATTTATGGTGGTTTGATCAACCATGAATTTTAAGTATGACATCTTGAGTTACTGTGCCATTTAGAGTGTGGTAGCTACTTCCTTTACCCTTGCGTCGCAATTTTGGTTCGCCAAAAAACATCCAAAAATCAAAAAATTAATTAATGAATTTCAATAAATTATAAATTGAATAAAATTTAATATTTATGAAACATAATTATGGATTGATGTTTCATGATTTAAAATTTATATCATTTATACAAATTCAATTTATTCATGAAAAACTCATATGTCTACAATTAAAAACATGTATTTTTCAAAAATGATAAAAATCAATAAAACTCAAAAAATTAACCACCACAAAATTAAATTAAATAAATTTATTGAACTAATTAATTGATTTTTATTAATTAAAAATGAATAAAAATAATTAAAATACATATTTAATTAAATTAAAATTTGAGTTCCAAATTCTCAAAAAGTGAAAAAGAAATTGTTAAATTATTTGGGTTTTATCAAGATAAGGGGGATGACTACAATAAAATGAATTCATAAATTTATGAAATATCACTCTAATAATTCCTCCATGATTAAACTATTTCACTCATGATCAATACAATGAATTCCATTTATTAAATGACATGGTCTAGCCTAGAATTAAGTACATAATCTTGAGAAGAATAAAATTGTAAATTTTTCTGCTGTTTGAATTATCATGTGTACCCTGTGAATTAATGTCATTTCCTCACTTAAATTATGTAAAGTTATAAGTACAACTATGGAATTGATGGATTTAAGTGTAATTAAAGTTTAAAAAAGTTTCACTTCCATTTATCACTTTCTCCTAAGTTCATCAAACTGGAGTTCCAATTTACTTTTCATTGATATAAATCAAATGAAATTTTTATAAGTAAATTTATCTTTCTTTATCTGGGTTCAATATTCCCCTACCATAATGAATTCATTTTTTAAATTTATAAACTTGTTAAATTCTTCTTATCTATATATGTTCAAAGTACTCTCCAAATAATTTTTTGAATATAAAAAATGTCATTTACTCACACACTTTGGGTCTAATTCCTAAGAGGTTCATTGTGGGGTCCTAACTATCCATTTTACTTAAGTTTGAAAGGACTGTATAAATTTCCTTTGATTTGGATCCTTGTGGTGTTTTTTTTAAAAGTCCAAGTAACGATGAATTAATTTTAAAATCCTATTTACATCATGTTATAATTTCAATTCCATGAAGATATTTTCACTCATACTCCTTTTCCAAGTTCTAAAACCAAGTTTCCACGAGAGAAATGCGAAAAATCACTTAGTAATCATGAAACTAACAAAATTTAAAAACCAATGTATTCCCTCCATCTTGGCATGGTATTTTTAATAGGAAGGGTTGAATTAATCTCATGTTCTCAAGCTCCAAAAAGTTTAAAAAGAACAATGAGCATAATTTATATATAGACTCTAAAATAATGTTTTTATATACAGTTAGATTTATTATTTTGTTATTATTTATTTATTTATTTTTTATTCTAGGATAAAAACACTTTAAAAAAATTAAATATAAAAAAATAGTATTTACATATTAAGATACTTTTACTCTCCCCTTCACTTATCTAAAATACAATTTCAATAAATTATATCATGATTTTTTTAGAAAAATCAAACTTAAATTAAAAACTATCTAGACTAATGTGAGGGAAAGAGACAACATGGATTTTATTCAATAGAAACAAGTAGAATCTTAGACCCATATATTTTATCTTTCTAAAAATATTCAAGGTAATGATTAACCTATTGTCCATCCACATTAAAGGTTTTTTATAAATATTCTCCTTTAATATAAAATGCACAAAATGGGATAAGATTAGATACTATGTATGGCCCATTCCACTTAAAAAAAGTTTACCAGGTATGAGATTCATTCTTAGTGAGAATAGTAGAACTTTTTTTCCAATTTTAAAGATTCATTTATGGATGACCTTATCATGGACAGAATTGGAATTATCCTTGTACATCAGTGAATTCTCAAAATCCCCCCTTCTTAGTTCCTTAAGTTCTATTATCTATAGTTTCCTATACACTCTAGATTTTCCAAATTTCATATTTACCTTCTTCACATCCTAGTAACCCATTTACTACAACTCAACAAGAGAGTGATAGTGATTTAAAAAAATAATTTTATAAGGGGACATACCTAATGGGGTATTTATGTAGTTATATAATCCCATAATTACTCCCAAATATTCTTACTCCAGTACTTCCTGGTGGATTGTACCATATTCTCCATAATCCTCTTAATATCTCTATTGGACACCTTTTCCTTCCCATTTTTCTATGGGTGGTATAGAGTTTAGGTCTTTTAGTTCACCCCATACCTCTTCATCAGGGCTTATATATTCTAGTTAAAAAAAATTGTGCCTTAGTCACTGATTATTTATTGGGGTATTCCAAATCTTGAAAAATAAATTGATTTTATAAATTCAATGACTACCTTAAAATCATCAGTCTTGGTTGATTTTTCCTCAGTACACTTAGAGACATATTTATCTTATAATAAGATTTATTAGAATCCAAATGTGATAGGAAATGGACTAATAAAATATAATACCCAGAGAAAAAATATTTCATATAAAATCAAATTTTTTTTTTCATTTCAAGTATTTTGGAAATTTCACTAGTAAACTGGTAGTTTGGGAATTCTTTAAAAAAAACATGTGAATATTTGAAAATAAAGTTCCAAAACAAACCAAATTATATCACATTCCTATGAGTTTTATGAGGTCTAAAATTTCCTCCACATTCAAGTGTATTACAAAATGTAATCATGGATTTAATCTCTTCCTCATAGATGCATCTTCTAATTACATGGACATTAAAAATCTTCCATAAATATTGATCTTCCCATATTTAATAATTTTAATTGGAATTCAATTTATATGTTTTATGCTTGATAAATAATGGGGTACAATTTATGTGACTATAAAATTGTCCAAATCAAAATACTAGGGTGTTTTGGTGACATTGTATAGTTTATCATTGGTGAAGTAGTCATCCAAGTTCATCTCAGTGGGTTGTTCTACCTCAATGGTGTGAGGTAACATAGTAATGTGTTCTACCACCATATTTTTACAACCATATTGTAACTTGGTATCTAATCTAAAATCTTGCACAAATAACATTCACATCACTAGTCTTGGTTTTTCATTATTCTTCTTGATCAGATATCTTAGTGTTGTATGATTAGTGTAAAAAATTATTTCATTTCCTAGTAAATAAGAATGAAATATTTATAAAGAAAACAAATTGAAATAATTTTTTTATGTTAATGATTAATTTATTTGGTTTATATCCAGGGTGTTACAATTGTAGGATATTACTTTTGGTTTCTAATCAACTTTTTGGGATATTACAGCTCCAACGACCTTGTTTGAATCATTTTATAGAAAGGGTAAATTTTAGTAATTGATAGATTATGGGGGGGGGGGGGGGGTTGATCAATATTTATTTGATATTTTAAGAAAAATATCCTTCATGCATCATCAAACACAAAATAAAATTCCTTTTAGAGTAGGTTATTAGGGTAAAACCAACCTTGCTAAAGTCCCTAATGAACCTTTTGTAAAATCCAGAATTTCCTAAAATGATTGAATATGTATTGAAAGGGTGAGATAAGGAAAGTTATAAATCACATAAAATTTTGTGTTTTATACTTCAATCACATCCCTATAAATTATCTAGATTAACGCATTTCTTTTATCTACCACAAAATGGAATTTTTTCAAAGTTTAAAACTTGGTTTTATAAATGTATTTTCGTAAAAAAATTCTAAACTATCAGGAAATATTTCAAAATATGTTCCATATATAGTAAAATCCTCAATTAATAAATCCAAACATTTCTCAATAAAATATGAAAATATATGTATTATACACCATTGAATGGTCCCTAGGGAAATAGAAATACCAAAGGGAATCCTTCGGTTAGAAAATGTATAAAATTGACATCTGAATTTGGTCTTGTATTAGTCCTATAGAGGTATTGGAACCTGAAAATACCTAGAAATACCATTGAAGAAAGAGTATTTATCCTTACCCACTATCCTCTTTACCATTTGGTCTATGAATGTAACGGGGATGTGGTGTTTCCTTGTTTCATGGTTCAATTTCTAGTAGTCAATGTGAACTTGCCAAATATTCTGAATCATTGTAGGAACAAACTCATTGTTCTCATTTTTTACAATGGTGTATCTAGTTTTCTTTGGGAAATTTTGATTAGGATATTCCCACTAAGATTATGAGATTGGTTATATGATTCCAACTCCAGAAATTATCTCTAATACATTTTCTATAACTTCTAGTATGGTTAGGTTAAGCCTCTTTTAGGGTCGTCTCATGGGTTTAGATTTACTTTGAAAGACTATATTATGCATGTAGGTGGTAGTTATAATCAAAATAATGTGTCCTAGTTCCCATCCTATTTCCCTATATTTTTTTACATTTTATAAATGTTTTTTCTCTTGATTGGGTTTTATATTTTTTGAAATTATTACTGTGAGTTTCTCATTTTTTCAATAAGTTCATATATTGGATTAGATGTAAGTATCTTGAATTCTTGTTTAGGGGGTTTTATAATGATGTTTTCAACTCAATGTTATCCATTCTTGTATCCTTCCCATGTAAATAATATGTTTCAATGATAATTTTGAGAAAATTTTCAAAACAAATTTCATCAACACACATAATAATTTCCATATTTAACTCATTTTCAAAAATAGATTCATCAATAACATCAGTTGTTTATAGGGTTTCACCTAATCAGATTATGTCATCAAATATTTTAACTTATTCTTTAGAACAAAAAATCAATTCAAAATTGTATAATATAAATATAGACTTCTCCTCATGTAGGTATTTAATTGACTCAAGAATAATAAAGTTCTTATTTATTCCCTAAAATTCATTGAAAGAGTCCCCTCATTAACATTTATTATTATTTTTTGAAATATTAGGAAATTTACTACCAATAATGATAGAGATGTGATCTTTACCTTTTTATTCTTCCATTTCTAGGATATAAAATTTAGAAGAGTATAAAAAAAATTTCACACTTAACAGCACGTCAAAATTCAACCATATTGATAGTGGTTTGGTTAAAAAGTTGAACAAACACTTGGGTGGGTTTGAGCTCACCTGTATATATGGAATAATAAAATGAATAAGTCATTACATTAGTTGATTGTCCAAAATAATATAGTTCATTGTAAAACTCTAGCTCTCCTGTAGTGAAATAGATGGTGAATATACTTGGATCTAGTAATTTTTTAGGTATTCATGGTGTAACAATGGTAAGAACATTTCTACCTAATTTTACCTTTTAATTTCCTTGCAACCACCACTTCTCGATACACATGACTTTGATAAATTTTTAATTATTTGATATTTTTCAAATGGGTTCCAGTGAAGGAGTATTGATTTTAACTTTTTTTGAATATATCCAAGATCACTAACTCTAGTGTTTATTCACTGGGTATCTTAGCGGGGGTTAATCCTTATGGGTAATAGAGGTTGGGGTTTATTTGAGTCGTCCACCTTGTATTTTCCTTTTTCTATATTCACTGGGGGGGGGGTATCCATAGGTGTTTCTTCCTCTAGATATTTCTCAAGGATAGATTGTTCAGGTTCATGGTTCTTTACACTACCACCTTTTTATTGATATGTTCATTATTCATAGTTACCATACTTCTTTACACTATTAAATGTGATATAAATAACATTATCTTTGGGGATAGGAATTTCTTAAGTAGCAAGTGTACCTAACCCATGTTTTTTCAGTTTATTGATGTTTAATGGAATCTGAATGACTTTTGTTTTAAAATCCTTCAACACTAAATCATGAGTGCTGTTGGAATTCATAAGTTGTTTCACTAGGTCCTCCATTTAAGGTTTTTTAGCTACTCTAGATGGTATCTTCTAGAAGGTTGGTAATTATTTCATTAAAAGTTCATTGGCTAGAAGTTTGGTTGATAACCTTTCTAGAAGGGTTATCTCTGAGGTTTTTGGTTTCCTGCTCTATATTGAATGTTGGAATACTCTCTTATTCCTTGGTTTTAGTTTGGATACTTATATTACTATCTTTGGTGTATAGTATCACAAAATTCTTGTATATATAGACATCCATCAGTGTAGTGATCCAAGGATAGATAGAGTTGAAAGACATAAGGGGGTATAATATGCGTGTTCTCTTAAAAACAATCATAACTAACCAGCTCAAAATAGTAGTTAGATATTCTATATTTTTTTTATATAAAGGAGAGTGAAAAAATTATACCTCGTGTACTCCTCCTATTGTAGTTATCATAAAAATATAAGGAATTTTTTGAATTCCTCTCTATCAACTCTCTGACTTCATTGTATGGTTTTTCAATAGCTTTCCCTCTAGATGAATCATCCAAAAGGTTTTGGTCTTAATCAATCAATCCTTTGTAATATAATACCCATAAATTATTTTCTTTGTAGGGTTGTTATGAGAATAATATTTTTATCCACTTAAACCTCTCCCAAAACTTGTAACAAGTATCTCCAGTTGCTAGCTTAAATCCATAAACCTCCTTCATTAGCTAAGAAATACTTCATGTGGGGAATTATTTCTAAAGTAGGGTTTATTTCAATTCATCCCTGGTGATGATCTCTCCAATTTATAGGTTATAAATCCACTCCTTAGTATACCCATAAATGGAGAATTGGAACACCTTATAGTTAAATTTTTCTTCTAAAACTCCTCTAAGTTTTAATTTATAGAAAATTTCACCAAACTCTATCAAGTTTTTCTTAGTATCCTCTCATTCAAATCCATAAAACATGGGAGGGAATTGGATTATTCCTATTTTAATATTGAAGTAATATTGGATATTAGGTTTTTGAAGCTAGTTATTAATGTTGAAATTGGTTGTATATAATTTATTCAAGGTTCAATCTAATTGAACCACATTTACTTCCATGTTTTAACTTCCTAAGGTTACTCTTATGGAGTAAAAACATGAAGAGGAAACCACAGTCAATGGGATTGTGACAAACTCTATCTCCAAATATTCATTTATTTTTAAATTTTTGAGTCTTTATAGAATATTTCATTTAACTTAAGGATCAAAACCAACAAGGTGAGATAAACTAGATATATTCATTTATTGAAATCATTTTTAAAAAAATAAGAAAACTGCAGAGGTCTCCCTGTAAATAGCATCATGTTGATGAGAATTGTGTTGGAAGTACCTCATCCAATTAATTTATAAACCCAAATTAAATGAAAGAATATAGTACTTGGGTTGTCTTTAGAGTGGAGAGTTTTTGGTGTGTTTTTATCTTGTTTAATGGGTTTGGTGTGTGAAAAACAATGGTTGAATTGGATTAGTTTTTAGATTCAATTTTAATTTATGTGGCCTAACCTTGGATATCCCCTAGTATTTATTGTTAAATCCTTATTTTATTTTAATACTCCATTATTTTCTCCCTAGTCAAATGAAACCTCACTTGATTACTCTCTTTTATAAGTTTTGGTTTAATAAAAGGGATGAAATAATTATGGAAACCTATAATATCACCTAATATAGTAATAATATATATCCAGTCATACTTAGGTTAACCCACTACTCATGATCACAACCGATGGATAGAAACTAAGTGGCTTGTGTGTGTGATCTAGTGAAAGAGGGAAGATGAATTAAAAATGTGTGGTAATAAGGAAATATTTTAACTCTCTAAAAAATTGAAATAAATCTAGAGAAAATGAAATAGAATATATTATCAATTAAATACATATTTCATTGACATGATTTAAGGGAAATCTCCTCATCTCATCCACTAAAGGCTTAGTTTTCCATCACTGGAGAGTTATTATAGTATAATGAAATAAAAAAGAAGTAAAATAAATAATAGTCACTCAAATCTCGATCAAGTAATTGAAAAATAATCCACCTATCCACACTGAATAGTTCCCTATTTATAGAAAAATGATCAAAGGTTATTCAAACTTCAGTAGATTCTATCACATGAATTTCATAGTTCTATTTTCTTTTTCTAATGATTTAATTTCCTTCAAGAATACTCCTCAGCTTCCTCATCGAGATACAGTATACTCTCATTCTTCATATGTATGGAATGTATAAAAATTGAGGGCCATGATGGATTTAGCTATGAATCTTAAATATTCAATTTTCTCTATACTCATTCCATGATCAAGATCTATACTAGTATGATAAGAATCATAGTGGAAGTGTTGTAGTATTTTATGTCTTCATTAGACATCAAATTATTCTTGAAGGAGAAAGATGATGTGTATGTTGGGTGGTTAGGGTTCACTGTTCATGAGTTAGAGTGATGGAATTGAACAAAGGTAGGCTTGGTCTAGAAAGTGGGATTCAATTAGCTTGGGCTTTAATAACCTTTAAGTGGGTTGTTCTAGATAATTGTCTAGTCTAGTGTGTTTTCATTATTGGGAAACTAATCTCACTCTAACCTTTCTTGGAATATGTCTATAGAAAACTACTTAAGTTAAGGAAGAACATTACTAGTGATATCCATGAGTCCTCATAGCTCCCACAATTTCATTAAACAATTGAAAAGTTGGTGAGCTGGTACATGTTCTCAAATTGATTCTTCATGGGGTGAGTCTTCTAGTTTCTTTAGTTGAATTCAGTGAGGCATTCTATTGATAACCTTGCATTCATACGTCTTTGACACTAATTCCATAATAGTCAAGGATGTCATCGTCCCCTTTGTTCTCTTCTTAATCAAGCCTACAAATCAAAGATAACACCGGTGATCAAAATATACATAAACTCCAAACATCATGCTTAAATAATTAACTTCTTGATATCATCTTGGTAAGGTCTCAGTAGATTAACATGAATCAGAATAATCGTTCATCAAGGATTCATATTCAATATTGAGCTTCACTTTATCACACGATTCTATCATCTTGAGTTTACTTCATATTGAAAAATCATCTCATCTTCCATATTCAGTTGTGATAACATCATGAACCCCTATATTTTAAACTCAATCATCTTATAATAACACCCAATACCATCTTTATATTGAATCCAGTTGAGTTAAATTTGATCTTTGAAATCCTCAATTGATGAAACATTGATCTAAAAGGAATGAATCAGGTTTATCCATCACCTCCTAGTTTAAGATTCCTCCATCAATAAATGTTTACCATTAGAATGTTGAGCTTCACTCTCAATCTTAGATGGCTTCATCAGTTACTCACCTAATAATGAGTCTTAATTCGCATCTGATAATGACCTACTTCAGCATCGATAATATATTCTTTCTCACAATTATGTTTCTTTAGTGATGTCAATATTGATTGGGGAAATATCATCTTCTAGGTTAGATGACATTACATGATAATTCAAACCCTACAAATAGTGTGGTTGGTCAATGGTGTTCATGTGGTTTGTTTGACTATCCTTTATGCAGTGGGTTAGATTATAGTTATGTAGTGGCTTGAAGGATAGTTATAGTAACTCGAGGAAGGTGAAAAAGATTGAGTGACTGTGAGGTGAACTTCATGTGGCCAATTTTATCACAGTAGGTAGAGGAGTTCTTATATAAAGTTGAAATGACATGGTATTTTAGTGAATTTAATGTGGTATCTTGAGTTATCATGAGGTTGTTTTAATGTTTCCTTCTTTTTAAATATTTTCAATGCATTCTTGTGGATACTTGGGGATTTCCTAAATATTTATACATGGTATGTTGGTTTTCATGGTATATTTACACGCACAGTTGATTTACCATTTGTTTGTATTGTAATAGTTGGTTTCCTAAATATAATTTGAATCGTAACTTTTATTACCATTACATGTTTATAGTTTGATATATACCTAATTTTATTCTTACCATAATAGTGTTGATATTTTTATATCCACTATTTACATGGTAATTTCCCTAAATTACATGACATATCAAAAGTTCATAGCAGTTCCTCGCTATAATGAGAACCTTGAGATACTATGATAGTAATCTTAAACATACATCCTATGGTCTAGATACATCATACTAAATAGAAACATATGATTTCTGACTATCAGGTTTTGAGGGCTCATAATCATTGATACTTCTTCTCATAAAGTTCACATTTTGTGATCTCTAGTAGCGAGGTCATGAGGATAAAACCTCCAATAGTAACACCATATGTTTCGGGTGTCACTAAAAAATATTTCACTATTTCCAATGGGGGAATATATGTTGGTAAAACTGCATTTTCTGTTGGTAAAACGTTTTACCAACACAAATGTCCCTATCAATAAACTTTTGGTAAAAACTCTATCTCTAAATGTTTTGCAATAGATAAACAGTCCTGTTACAATTATTATAATACTAATAGATAATATAAATGTTGGTTAAAGTGTTTAGCAACAAATTCTTATGAATTTTTTTTGTTGGTAATAATATTACAACCATATAATATCTATTTATAAATTACATTTAAATAAAAACTATAAATTTTTATAGATACTAAAATTTCTTATTATTTTTATTAATTTTAAATATTTGATTCATTAGTTTTAATTATTAAATAGAAGATAATTTACACGAACATTCAAACTTGGAAATAAATTAATTATATTAATAATAAAATTTAATACAAAATGAATCAATAAAAAATGTAAGATTCATCCCCCATCATGATCCATCACACCCCCACCCACCCAAAGTACCCCATCCATGCTTAAGACCCATCCATGCCCCAGAACCAGCAACCCAGCTCCAGCACCAGCGAGAAACCTCATATAGATTCCATACCACAACTTTCACCTCCAAGATCTCCACCACACACAACCACATGGAATAAAATAAATGAGTTAGCTCCAATATCAAGTCGCCACTATGTCACACCTTTCAGTCCCAATATTTACATCATAATCTACCAAAAAAACATACTAAAAAAATTAGAGAAAAATATATGTATGAATTGAAACTAAAATAGAAATAAATGAAAGTATAAAAAAAATCATGGTGAAAAATTTTCATCATCACCTTTTCAAACACCTTTGGTGGATATTAATTGAGTTTTGGATTTCCAACATGTAATTGGGATTTCTTATGAGTTTAAGAAGGTGTGATTTGGGCAATGGGTAGATAATTTAATGTGAAAAAGATTTTCATGTCAATTTGAAAGATGCATCAGATGATATTTCTTAGATTTTCGCAAAAATTAATGAAAAATATAATATGGAATCATGAAATCACGAAGTAGTTCTTCCCAATTGTTCACATCTCGATCAAATCATAAAAGACATTCATAATATCATAGTGGGGTCAGTATCTGAAGAATAGAAGCATGTAAAAATCATATAAGAGCATGTGGACTGATTTATTTCTAGAAAATGTGATCCCACCCATTCATTGGAATTATGAATTAATAAGATGATGAAAATCTATACTTCAGTACTAGAAGTCTAAAAAGATCATTCTATAAAACTAAAAACAAAAAAAAATTCTGATCTAGAGAAGATAAGTGCTGACATAATACTGATATATGTGCACCACCCATGAGTCTCCGTTGTGACATCTTTTTCTCATGCTTGAAAATTTTCCCAAAGCTCAATGAAGCCCACAAACCTTAACCCCAATGATGACCTAACAAAAAATCATATCTTCATGTACTACAGCTGACATTATAAGATTTGAACCTAAAACATAATATTTTCCTCACCCTAAGAAGTAATTTATGACATCTTCCCAAATGGTTATACAGAATAAAAATCATCAAGTGGCAAAAATATGAATTAAAACAAGAAGAATAAGAGAGAGAAAATAAAAAACCTTAGAGTAAAAAATCTATAAATGTGTAACACTTCACTCACCCAAATCACCATCAATTGTTCATATCATTCTCGCCAATTTAGTTCTTGTAGTTCTCAGATAAATCAGTTTTCGTTGTCGTGGTGGCAACAAAGATTACAACATACCTTCATTCAACTGTTTCTCTCACGCATCAGTTGTCACTATCGTGGTGGGGAATATGCATGTAGTGGGGAATATGCATGAAGATCACCTACACAAACATGACATAGCCACAATTTCCTATAGTCATTCATGGAAATATACTTGAAACAACACAACACAAACAAACACAAAGTTGCAAAATTAGAATAATGAAAAATGAAAAATGGAACTTGTATAGAATTAGAATGAAGAAGGGTTCACCTAAGTAATACTAACCCTAACAGAAGAAAAAACTTCTAGCTTTATAAGAACATTTAATGTGCTTCAATGATCCATAGATTCACACCCAAAACAAATAGGAAATTAAAATATTGGAACTCGAATGATATGGAATTCCAAATAAAACCATTTCTTACCTAAGAAAAATTATCAAATCAAGACATAATTCTTTTTCAAACTCATACAGTTCATAGCCACCAAACCTTTTTCACATGATTAAATATTTCTGCACCATAATAAAGAGAACCCTACAAAGAAAGTTATAGTACAAGACTCCAAGACTCAAATTATACACAATAACACCATGTTCCCCACTCTCAACTGAAAAAAACACTCTAGAAATCTAGATCAGAGTGAGTGTATGTTGCTAATATTACCAAATTCCCTTCATATATGCCTATAATAAATTTTTTTCATCTATATCTTGGGTAATATAATGTTTAATGAGGTATAAAAAATCTAATAAATTATATAGAAACATCACAACATGAAAAACCCGCTCGATGAAAATATGTTGCATCATCCATAGGGTTTGAACACGAATTCTCCAATCACGAACACACCAATACATTTCTTCAAGGAATCTTCAACACATGAATCAGAAAATAAGGTGAGCATTGATAATATCCATTAATCAAAGGTTGTATCTAAGATAATTTTCACTAATATGGGTCTATAATCATTCAGGGAACTAATATCAATCATATTTAGCACTCAATGCTATGAAAACAATTGGTGTGGACCTTTTTCAAAGTTTTCTAGAGCTTTACATTATGTATATAAACGTTGAAAAAATATTTGGGTGCCAATTATAGGATTCCAAGGTTTTTAAAGTTTTGATGTTAGACAAACACTTTGTTTCCATTGGAAAAATGAGAAAAGGGTTGTGAACCCCTACATGATTCTTCATGATTGTCCTCTAGAGTACAAGAATTTGGAGAACCAAACAAATGTAGAGTTGGTGATATAAGATGATTGGGGAGTATGAAAAATGAAAAAGTACATTGAAAATCATTACATATGGATAAAAAAATTAAAACCTGATTTAGTTATAACTGAGAGAGGTATGAGTGATTTTGAATGTCATTACTTAAGAAAATATTGAGTTAGTGTCGCCATATGATTGAGAAAAGAATATGACATGGTAGTGCAGGCTTATGGAACTGTTTTTGTAAATAAAACTAATGAACATTAGGAATCCAATGTGGGAACAAAAGTTGGGATTTTTCAGGCCAAGAAGATCAGTGACCAACTTTTACTATTTATCCTGGAGCGTTCGGAGCCAATAGCTTGCATCGTTCTTCCAAGGGTTACTAGAAAGGATCCTCTAAATAAAGTGTAAAATAATTTTCATGTTTTTATTCCATAGGAAGAAGCATTCTCAGGAATAAAAATATGATACCTGGTGGTAGTGTTACTGAGATTACCATGTCTTCCACTTTGAAGTAGAATAGCTCATCTATTGAAGCCAATGGGAAGTGACCTTACAAAGCTGCTGCTATTTATTTTGAGGCATTACCCATAACCCTAGAACAAAAAATCAGTGTTAATGTGATTAGGACTATGACTTACCTATATGTAAAGCATGAAAAAATTGAAAATACATGGATTAAAAGGAAGAGAGTATGGGTGTCATTGCTGACATGAAAGAACGGAATATATGGGATTCTTATAACCTGAAGGTTTAAAAGATATAGTATGCTTTCATGGAAAAAAATTTAAAAACTAGATGGAGAATAACAATTACAGACCAGACTTGAATAATTCAGTGCTTACCAGGAAAGTGTAGTGAATAGGTTCCTTAATGTTTCCAATTCTAGGAAACCATAACACTATGATTGAATCATCAAAGAAACACCCTGACAAACAGCATATATGAAATCATGTATCATCCTTTTATTCCTATCATCAAAAGGATATCAAACTAACTCTCCTCTAGCATCTACATTGCTTCAATGACCATCTCTAATGAATTGAGCATACAACCCCTGATTCTTAAAAGCACACACATAAATGAGATAAAAATACCAAAAAAATATAGCTAAAAAATAAAATATAACCAAAGAAAAAGGTATGCCCATCCTATCAGTTCATCATACATATACGGAAAATAAGATGTCATCTTCCCCAACTCCCACCACAAAGTACCATAATTAACAAGAATGAGAAATCATAATAGAACCAAAATAAAAAAAAATAAACATTTATGAAACCACGATAAACCAAAAAGAAATTGGAATGAAACAAAAAGTAAGAAACATAAAAATCGGAACCACTATTAAGATTTCAATTTTCAATAAAAACTATAGGAGATCAACCTTCTTTTACAAAAATATCATGCAGAACACATGCTCCTCACCATACACTGGCCTTCCAGAGAAGAAAAATCCATCCCAGAATTACTTCCATATTCATTTTTTGTTGTATTATTATTGAATAAAAAGCATGATAACTATATAGAATCAAATATTAACCATACAACATAAGGCATTCTATCCAAAAGAACAATTTAAACCCATGTATTTCAATAAAAATAAAAACCAAACTAGGAAAATATTAAACAGGTACACCAACATACAATCTATCTGAATCAACTCATTCAATAGCCATTTTAGACAAAAAAAACATATCCTCTAAGAAACACCAGCTTCATCACATCCCCTCACAAAATACATTGTGATAAATAGAGGAATAGCCACCCAAAATCAGAAACTGGCATGAAAACCCTTCGCTGTTAGGGAGCATGAGCATGAAGAAGGGTCTTGTGCCCGTTGGATCAAGAAGGAAAAAATAACACCACCCTTGGATGGGAGGGTTGTATTCATTCCCTAGAGGGGCGACTAGAGACGATATATATCGAATCTAATTGAATCCTAAATCGACATTCCACAATTGGAAATAGAGAAAGGGAAGATAAAATCCAACTGAGGGTCGATCCGAAATGATAGTGAAGAAACCCTAAATTGAAAACACAAAAATAAACCTAAATAAAACTGAAATCACCACATGAGACTAACCCCACACAACATCACATGCTAGAATAAGAATGTGTCCCCGAAAGCGAGTGAAGAGTGCATCGAGCAAGAAGTAGAAAGCCACGGGAGGGAGAGCCACACATGGGGAGAATGGTAAGGGACCCAGTTTGTGAGTGCTGGTCGAGATCTCCTGTGTGTAAGTGGTGGGAGATGAAGAATTTGGGGGAACAGAGGCACGGGGAAGACCTGAGGATTGACGGATAATTTTTTCAATTATTTATTTATCATTTATTTTTGGTTTTTATTTGTTTTTTTCCATTATATTATTGTGATTTGTTTTTCTAAAAATTCAATTATAATAAAATTGAGTAAAATATAATTTTCATTATATTCCAAAAATAATATATATTGGAAAATTTTCAATTTTTCCTAGATATTTGTGATATTTTATTTCTAATAACACCATAATTTTGTTTTATTAACTTAGATATTAGACTTATAATATTTTTATTTTTGTTAATAGAAATATATATTTAGAACATAATTTATTAATAGTAAAAACAATTTCTGTTGTTAAATTATTTTTTTATATTAAATAAATAAAATCTATAACTTTATATGTTGGGAAAACATTATCGATAATAATGAATAATAATAACATATTGATTTCTTGGTAAAAAAACTATCAGTATTTGTATGATAAAGCAATAAATTAAATTGTTGGTAAAAATATTTGTTGGTATTAAACATTAATTGTAGAAGATATATATGTTCGTAAAAATAAATATTGGTGCTAAAATTAAATATTAACATAATTTAATATCTGATGGAATTGCTCATTTTTAACAATATATATATTTCCTGTCGCTAAATTTATGTTGGTAGAAGGCACTTTTTTGTAGTGTGTCATTGGTTGTTATTATCTAAGAGCATGTGTATTGGTCTCTATACTTTAGATCATTATCAATGTGTTCCATTTGATTATGTACATTGATGAAAGGAGAAAAATGATAAGGAAATTGTGGCAAGGTAGTTTGTTTTGAGTGCATCATTGGTGGTGTGGAATTGGTTTAATGGTCAAGATAGAATTTTTCGCTTCCAAGTTGAGGAAGAGATATTGTGTGGGCCCAAGTTAAAAAGGATGGTATTACCTTCATAAATACATTATCATGGTACAATAAGGTAATTTCATCCAGTAAGGTCACAAAATATAAAATGTAATAAAAGGATGGTGACACAATTTTCCATCCTACATTATGAGATATCACGTAACGAAGAGATTTTATTACACAGTAAGCATTAGTAAAAGGTAGTTGTAGATTTGAAAATCATTATCTTTATAGGTGCATTGATGGTTTTCTAGAATCCACACTTGGTCTATGGATTGGACTCACTACTATCCATATTGGGACCTAGAGGGTCACACGCTAATTGTATCCACAAGTTCCACCTATTATAATGAATAGGAGTTTAGGACAAAGTGGGACCCACGTGTGGGGTTTAGTGAATGTCTGAGTATGAATGATTGAAAATTAAACAAATTCAATTATATTATTAAATTTTAGAATAATAATTATTTAATTTATTTCTCAATGTATTCACAACTTATTTTATCATAAAAGTGAATACGAGAAAATATAATTTTTCGAATGAATATAGGATGTTCAATGTTTATTAAATTACTTGGGGAGCTTATGGGCCAAGTTTATGGTTTTATTTTATCACGTAAAATTTTATAGTGTCATGAGTGAGTGATAAAATATTTTTTACATTTATAAAAAGTTTATAAAGTCATACATGTGCGCAAAGGTCTAAAATGAAGGTTATTACTTTCCATGGACCAAAGTGTAATTTTGGAAAGTATAACCTAAGTATAAAAGATCATTTTTACTTCCTAAATAAAATTATCAACTAGTTTTATGAATTTAGAGAGATAATTTATCCTCTCCACTCCTCTCAAGTTCTTAGAGAGAAATTTTGAAGGAATAACAAGGTCGGATCGATCCCACTTTCTCGATTGAGTATGCGTTCTTCATGAAATCTAAGAGACATCGTAAACTTCTTAAATTTCTTGTGATAACACATGGGAAACATAGATAAAAGATCCAAGAATATTGTATCACATGTTTATGATCTATAGGATTTCAAGGTTGGCATCTTCGATCCACGATACATTGACGGTGAATAAATCAAACCGGCAACTTCAAACGAACGGGGTTTTATTTAAGCTTTCGTTTGATTTTATATTTTCATTATTAAATTGAATTACATGATATCCTTAAAGAAATGAAAGAAAGTGTTTTTTTATATTCAATGTTTTTAACATGAATCCATACCCAAAACTTTAAATTGTGCTTCTTTCACACTTATATCGTGTCTAGGTTCCTATGATTAGTATCCGAGAGAACGTGTACTTATTTTTGTAAACAAAATTAAAATTGAAATTAAAATTGATATTATTTGGAAATAGGGTTTTAATAAAGTCCCAATGTAACTATTGAATAATCAATCCAAGTTCAAATCTCTAATATATTATCAATCAAAGATTTATGGTTTTCGTGTAAAACTTGTCATAAAAATTAATTTTTTTATTCACTTTAATGGAAAATTTTGTGATGCATCTTTAGCCAGAGCATGATGTAAGAATGTTTCATGTTATTTGGATATACCATAATCTAGTTGGGGTAGTCCTTTGGTAATACAATCTTTCTTTGGAAGTTTTATTAATTAAATAGATAAAGCTTCCCTTGGAATCTAGATTAAAGATTCTCATGGAATATTGTTTAATTAAAAGCTTAATGCTTCCCATGGAATCTTGGTTAATTATATGTATAAAGCTTACCATGAAATATTTATTAATTAAATGGATAAATATTCCCATGTAATATAGTTTAAATATTCCCATGGATTCTTGTTTAATTAAATGGATAAAGCTTACCATGGAATCTAGTTTAAAGCTTCTCATGGAAGCTTATTTAATTAAAAGAATACAACTACCCATGAAAGACAGTTTAAAGATTATCATGGAATATTGTTTCATTAAAATTATAAATACTCCCTTAGAATCTAGTTTTAATCTTCCCTTGTAAGATTGTTCAATTAAATAGACAAATCTTCCCTTAGAATCTTATTCAAAGCTTCTTGTGGGAGCTTGTTTAAAATATATATAAAAAAGGATAAAGATTACTTTGGAATCTTGTTATCATTTTATATTATTATTATATATATATTGTTTTCTTTTAAATGGATACCCCATATCAATCTGGACTAATTTGGTTCAGGTTTGTTCAGCCTAACCCATTAACCCATCACTAGTTCAAAATTAATTTTATGGGATCTTATCTAGGTCCAAATAGACTTGAAAAATAATGAAAAATTTCAGAAATTAAATTTAATTGTCTGAGATTTAATAAAATTATTCTAGGTCTTGTGGGATGTGTATATAATTAAATAAAATTATTTTAATGAAATTTAATGAATTAAAAATACCCTCGAGTTGAATTTTATAAAATTTAATTTTTCTTATGAAATATAATTTTATATTGACAGATCATGAGTCGAGACCGACCAAGGCATGTTTTGTTTATTTTTTATTTAATTTGATTATTGAATTTATGTTTTATAAAATTTAATAATTATTTTATTTTGATGATCTGCACATCATCCCTCCATATTGAATTTATATAAGGGCCTGTGTACCCATATCTAAGTGATAAAATGTAATTTTACACCCCGAGTTCCACTCACCTACGTGTGAGTATACATTGTAATGATCAGATGAGTTCATGGAGATGCATTTCATGTCGAGAGCCGGTGTAGACCAAAAAGTGGATTGCACAGGAGTTGTGAGCACTGCAATTCAAGTCAGCTAATGACATAAGGGATTCCCCTAGGGTTTTGGTTAATACATTATTCACTCAATGGATTAACCAATAGTTAATGGCTCATGATCACATCGTTATTTATTTATTTTATCATGTGCATTGTTTATTATTTTTTGAATATGTATTTATTAAATGTGATCACATGGTATAACAATAAACAAGCATGCACAGATAAAATGAATATGTGTGGTGAATGTTTTTTATTTAAAAGCATGTTTAAGTTGTGAGTGAAATCACATAGAACAAGAATTTTAAATTTAAAAGGATTTCATTTATTGAGATTTAATTACCAAATCCCTCAAAGAAAATATTAAGTCACAAATGTCTTTCATCATTTGAATTTGAACAAAATCAGGTGTAGGGTGTGCTCATTCAACCAAAGTTGAGGGTTCCTCCTACTTCTAGTGATTTCTTATGAGAGTGGTGGGTTGACTTAACTAAATTTGGAAATAAAGGGGTATCTAATTCCAGCTTGTTAAACCTTTAGTGGGAAAGAGTTGAGAAATGAAAATTAATTATTTGCAGGAGATGAGACTCCACTCAATAGTTCAAGGAGTCATCAATTAATGAGGTTTTCCAGATTAGTTCCTACCTTAGACACTCTTATTAGTGGCATAAAAAAGGTTTGTAAACTATGAGGATGGGTTTCAAGGATCCTTGATACTAGAATAATCACGAGATATATTATTCCAATTCTAGGACAAAGGGTTCTTAGAGTTTTATAAAATAGTATGAGACATTTAATGATTAAAATGGTAATGTATAAATCATTAATAAAGATAAAAGTACGATCTGAAATATTATATTTTTGTATAAAATTGGAATGTAAATAAAACAAGAAATACTAAAATAATCATTGGAAAAGGCAGTTTCTTATCCAGCAAGAATTTCCAAAGAGTAGCATAAGCACTTGCACAAAATACTATGATATAGGAAATTCAGGGCGTTGGAATCACCAATACCTATTGATACACCTTAGTGAGAGAGGGTGTTAAAAATTCTTATAGGAGACTCATGTATGAAACATATGATAGTTTTTTCATAATGTTATCATCAATGTCTGTTGTGATTTGTGTATACAACATCGGGATATGTATTATTTCACATGTTGTCTCATCTCTGAGAATCTTGTGAGGAGAAAGAAAAGTAAAAATATTAATAGGTTATGTTTACACATGATATGTGTAAATTGAAAGACGGATCATGTTACTTAAATAGATCCATTTCTCATATCATTTTCACCCATTAAATACAATTTTATTTAAGATTAAAAAACAAAATGTATGGAGAAAATTCTTCGTTGCCTTTTGAGTAAGGTTCACCAATAAATAAGAACATTAAAGAAAGATTAATATTTAGTTCTTATGGTGAATAAGTTGAAAGATGAAGTGAAAATACCAATAGAAAGAGTGACTCAAAATGAACCTTCACAACATCCTTCAAAGAAATAGTTATTAAACATAAGTTTATTTGCTTTACATATCATGAAATATATATATGGAAGTTTAAATGCAATGAACTAAATTGAAAAAGCATGTATATGCTTCTTCTTCAAAAATATTCATCAAATATTAGTAATTTTTTGGTTTTTATTCATGGGTATTAAATATAATATTCTTTCCACATATGTGTATTTATATAAAATAACCAAATAATTAATGAAATATTACTATAATTTAGGTGTGTTATCCAATAAGGTGAGAAACTTTCGTTCCTAAATCAGTGGTGAAAAGTACACAACTTCTATATTTCCAAGTTTATTAATTCCAATTAAACACTTTAAGTATCACAAAAACATTAATCTCATGTTTCTATTGGGAACTAGGATAAATTTTTCCTATTTCAGAATGAATTTTTTTTGTGGTGTCGAATACTCAAGTCATAGTTTAGTGATACATAAATCATTGGAAATGTGTGATGAATATAAAATGTAATACTAATATAACCAGTTGTGGAAATAAAATACTTTGTCAAGAAAAGATAAATAGTTTTCAAGGATATACCTAGTGTGGTTTTAGAAACTTCATATTTAAATACCTTAGGTACTATAAAAATACTTATGAACTTAGTTTTAGACAAATAAACCTTTAGAAATGAATGTAAGATGCAAATCTTTTGGAACTAGTTCTACTAAAGAGTGTAAACAATTACAAGGGTAATATACTGGTAATTATACTTTATTAGATTTATTTAAGTGTTTAATGAATGTGGAATTGAAGTACGACACATTCTGAGTGAGAAGATATGAGAGGATTCGAGTTGGTCTGTCAAAGAATATATTGACCAAGCATTCATCAATCAATATAATGTAGTGTTTAGTTATTCCTAAATGCACCTTACCATATACACATAAAAGATATGATTCTAATAATGAGGATTGATGATGAGTCTTACATTTTAACATTGATAAATAAATTTTAGAATGGATCAATTCCTAAATGAATATTTATTTATACACATCAGAGTTATGATGTAAGTAAAAGGAGCATCAATTTTAAACCTCATGTATTACAGATACTTCCATTTATAAAGACATGCTTTGCAAATAATGATGTTATCCCATAACCATATGTCAAATATCATGAAAAATGGATATCATATGAGTTATATTATGATGTAAATCCACTATGTTATAATAACATGTTTTATATGAAAAGATTTTATTTGAGAATATAAGAAAACTTGCATCCAACAAAACACAATGTGCATATAATTTAATTATCCCAAAAGTTGTTTTACGATATTACAGAAATACTTATGATAGAAAATTCCTAGTTAATTGATAGGCTACATTTATATAATAGGGTTTACATATATAATTGGAATAGTGGGATCCATATTGACTTGGGTTTAGTCGATGCGAAAGATGCACAAGTAGTTGGCATAGAAACAAGTTCCACAAGAGAATGTGGAAAAATAATGTTCTATAGACAGATACTGTGTAGGAAGAATAAAACAATGGTTATGGAGTTATATTCACTATGGTAATTGATAAATTATTTGTTGAGATTAATGATTCCTATAAGTAGGAAGTATATAGAAATCATCTAAAATATACAAGATCAATTAAAATTCAATAATGTATTATGTTTATCAAAGTGAAGGAGGATTATTATTTTGAATATTGTAGTGGGTATTCAATTGAGACTATACATGGGTGGTTTAGGTTTGGCACTAATAAGTATCAACTGATAATACCAAGTAATTATATCCAAATCCATTAGAATTTTACTTATCATAGATACTTTCTATGATCGTTAAATTTATCATTGGATGTCAAGACCACCAATCATGGAAGATGTATATATGACGTAACTAGAAAGGGATGGTGACATCTTAGAATTCCAATAAGAATTGAAGTTATTGAAATCTAGATCGGGGTTAAAGTAAGAAACTAGATCATAGAATATTCATTTGGAGTCAATATGTTCCATTTTTTTACCATAAGTTAGTGGGATTTCCATAGTTTTCCATGTAAAATATTTTTTTAACATATGGAAAATAACTATTAATCTTACAGTTAGTTAAGACCAAGATAAAAATAAATCTCTAGAGATTGACTTAAAGTAGAAACTAGAGTTCTAGAGAATGAGATTTTCGTAGGTAGATCTAATAGTTTCTTATACCTAGTCAATCATATATATACTGACATGGTATTTAAATATAAAAGTTGGAAAAATTCAAGAGTGAAACACACGGCCGATTGTCGCCTATCGACCGGTCAAGGTTCTCGTGCTCTGCTAATGTGTATAGCAGCACTCGGGTCGAATCCTCGACGATGATACTTTGTAATAGTCGTTTGTTTTTAGTTAATTGTATTCTGATTGGGGGGTTTGTTTGCAGAGCTTATGAAATAATTTATGTATGATGTTTGATTTAACAAATTTATAAATATTGGGGTGAGTTCATCATTAGGTAGTTAAGCTTGTGATATCCTTGAGCTTTTCTTTATATTGCATTAAATTAACACCCATGTCACAAGATGATGTTGATTTGAATTCCCAAGTGTTAAGGCTTTAATCCAAGCCTTAACTTAACTTAGGGTTTTAATAATTACCATTACTTGTTTATGGTAGTGTATTTTTAGTTCCAATAATCCATGGAATCCACATATTAAACAAAACATGTCATTAATCCATGACATATAAAGTTCAACATACACAATATTAATTTAAAGAACATTCGTCGAGCAAAATCTCTCAATCACTTAACATACATAAATTGTAACTCACCCCAATTAAAGATTTACCCAGCCATCAAAATGATTACTAATCTGGTTATAATGATTATGGTGATTAATTATAAAGAGAAGAAAAAGAAAGGAACAAGATAAGAGTAGTGCGCCGAACACACACACAAATGATGAAGAAAATTAAAAATGGATTTTTGATTGAATGAGGAAGAAGAAGAAGGGAAGGGGATTCAACTGAATTTAAACAATTTTAAGAACATAAATATTAAACTACATAAGGTGGATGAGAATAAGAGATATTGAATAAGTAACTTGCATTAAAACAGAATTACAAAGAAAGAGACTTAAAAAATTACAAAAATGAAGAACACGAAATTAAGTGAAAACAAAGAGAGGAGGAAAGGTCTCTCAACTGAAAACTTGAGTATGGAAGTTCCTCCCAAGACTTTGGAAAGGCTTTGGTCATGCCAATATAATCTCCTCTCTTCTGAAATTCCAACCTCTTGTAAGGAGAGGAGAGGGATGTATTTATAGCCCAAGGAGTGGACTGTTTTCATTCCAAATCTGTCCCTCCACTTTACCCGCATATTTACCAATCTAGACAGATGAATCACGAGCTGGTGTCTTCTTAATAAATGTAGATATTGATGTCTTCTGTCCGCCCTCAAAATCGTGCGGTCATTAGACTTTTTTGTCCAAAGTTATGTCTATTTCATGAAACAAATATAAACTATCCATTTCTATCCATGACTTTTCAATGGATGAAATGTGAATGAATTTCTGAATAGTCATATTCCATAAAATACAGATAGTTTATTCAACAAAGTTTTCCACCTATATCTCCTCTTTCACACTGAAAATTCTCAGCTCAACTGGATTTTTATATAAGGAGAAAATTCCACATTTGTGTGCTGATTTTACTTCCCGGCCAGAATGGTGGGCTGGACTTCATAGAATCATTTGGGCCACTTTTTGAAAACTTTGGGCCTTGAAATTTTTATCCAAGATGAAAAATATTTTCCTCCAAATTATGGGTGAGAATCAACCATTTTGGACTTCTGTATTGAGCCCAGTAAATCAATCTTCAAGGCTGGTCCAATTTGTTCACAGATTCATTGGGCCTTATTGTGTGGTACATATGAACCTTCAAATGGACGAATTGGCACATGATCCCTTCTAATGAAATGTTCTAAATTGAAATAAGAATCCTCCAAAACAAAAACCATGACATTTGGATCAGTATAGTAATAGTTATAGATAATAAATTGAACTGACTCAAATCTGGATTTATTCAAATAGTGCTCAAAATTATATTTAATATTAAAATATGAATATTACACACAAATTATGAACTTTTCATATAAAATCAATAAATGGAGTTAGTAAAATGTAATTAATAAATGAATAACATCAACTTCCCCACACTTAGGATTGTGCATGTCCTCATGTGCAACAAATATAAAAAACATGACAAAATCATTTTCACTCACCAAAAAATATTAAAATTTTATTTTTTTACCAATCAGGGGAGGTTCAGACCATCCCACTCATCCATATTGAATTCTACCACAAATTTTTACAGAAATAATGTTCCAAAAACAATTCATTTTTCATGCTCAAAATTATAAATAGAAAATGTGGGCACTCAAAACTTACTCCACTCAAGATGATAAAATTAATTTATGGAGCTTCACTCATTCACCAACCAAAAGTGAAAATCTTAGAGTTTGAAAGAGCTCTCAGCTTCCATTCTCCATTCTAAAGTGCACAAGATTCAAGAGGACTTTTTAGGGGTTTTTCTGTGGCTATGGTATGGTAGGATTATAATGTTCAAAAGGGTGGAAAGAGGGGCTAAAACACTAACATGGATAAAACAATGCACAATTTTTTTGAAACTGAAACATGGAAGAAAATGGAAACACATTTTTACAAAGGGAAAAATTAATCATGATACAAAAGTGGAAGAAAATTTGAAGGGTATGAGAAGATGGAATATTTACAAAACACAAAGATTCTCCCAATAACATAAGTGTTCCTTTTTTCTTTTCATTTCTTTTTTTTGTATTTTTTCAAAAGTTGAACTTGAAATAGATCTCACACTAATCACCCAACCCATGTTTGATCTCCTCACGACACTAATTGTAATAGTTATAACAAGATCAGAGGTTGAGGAAGAGTGATTTTTGACCTAACCAAGACACAACCCATTCTTTGCATTTTTTTGTTTTTGAATTTGTTTTTGATTTTTTTTGAACACTTTTCAATAATATTTGTAGAAAAGGACGTCAAGATGAGTCCATTACATCAAAACTCACTAAATTATGCCCTCTCTCCCACACTAAAATGGATGCTTGCCATCAATCATATGACAACATGTTGAAAATCAAGAAAAGGATACCCAAAATGAAATCCATCCTCCCCACACTTAAATTTCAAGAAATTATGCAATGTAAATCCATGTAGATGTTGGGTGGAACAAGGTATTGGGTTTGTAATGTGGCTATCAAAGAAAACGTTTACATAGGCTTGAAGGGGCATTCAAAAGGAGTATTAATGTAGGGTAATGGGAGGCTATTTGGCCATTGTGATTCTTATGATGTTAAAAAAAATTCCTCTATCATATTAATGCACACCAAAGTAGGAAATTCAGCTCGAAGGTCCACAAACTCAAGACTCACAAATGGGGGTGAGAAACACACATTTTGAAAAGATGGTCATAGGTGACCTTGGCATGAAAGCTAATGATGTTCCTCACGGTAGGGGTAAATCATTTTCCAAATCAAAAATTGGGCATTCAACATTTATTATTCTTGAAACAAAATTCTTTATCCAAAGTCATGATGAAAATGAAAAATTTTTGAGATGAAAACATGTCTTTCGATTCCCCAAAAAGGTTCGACAAAATTTGAAAATTTAATGGTGAGTAATTATGACTCTCTTTTTTTTACCTTTTGTATTTTACTATTTTTTAGTGTTTTTTTAAATACATAGTCACACAAAAGAGAACGATAAAAAAAAGGGTTCGATGAAGAAAGTGGTAAAAAAAATGAAAGAGAGAGGAAGAAGAAGAAATAGAGAGAGAGGAAGATAGATAGAGAGTTAAAGGGAAAGAGGTACCCCCTGGTTTGGATTTGCTGGGTCTCCATCCAGTGGTGGTTCTATTGAAGTGGATGTGGATTCGATGGAAGTCGACGTGGTTACCAGATTGTGAGACTTCTCATGGTGATGCTTTAACCAATGTCCGTTAACCGTGAATGTCCTTTTGGAAGAGGGGTCTTGGACTTGCATTGCACCAAATGGGTAAACATTAGTAATAAAAAAAGGACCTTCACAACGAGAATTAAGCTTACATGGGTGAAGTCGGAATAGAGAATTGAAGAGCATTACCTTTTCACCTTCATGAAATACCTTTCTCAGGATGTGTCTGTCATGGAGTACCTTAGCCTTCTCTTTGTACAGATTGGAATTCTCATAGGATTCAAGTCGAAGCTCCTCTAGTTCAGCCAATTGCAACAATCTTTCTTCACCAGATTTTTCACAATCAAAATTACAGGTTTTCACAGCCCAAAAAGACTTATGTTGGATTTCAACTGGTAAGTGACACGCTTTACCAAAAACTATCCTAAAAGGAGATATCCCAATGGGTGTTTTATAGGAAGTTTGATAAGCCCAAAGTGCTTCACCAAGTCTTTCAGGCCAGTCTTTTCTGGTGGATTTTACAATTCTCTCAAGCACACTTTTCACTTCTCTATTAGAAAGTTCAGCCATTCCATTTGTTTGGGGGTGATATGCAGTTGAAGTTTTATGTACAACCCAATTCTTTTTCAGAAGATATTCCATGGTTCTATTACAAAAATGGGTTCCTAAGTCACTGATCATGGCACGTGGTGTGCCAAATATTTGGAAGATGTGGGTCTTTAAGAACTCACTAACAGTATGAGAATCATCCTTCCTAGTGGGTTTGGCCTCAACCCACCTTGAAACATAATTGACCGCAAGAAGAATGTATGAGAATCCATTGGAAGGGGGAAATGGTCCCATGAAATCAATACCCCAAACATCGAAGATTTCACAAAAGATTAAGGTATTTTGGGGAATTTCATTTCTTTCAGAGATTATGCCAAACTTTTGGCATGTGGGACATGATTGAAAGAACTCATGTGAGTCCTTGAAGAGGGAAGGCCAGAAGAATCCAGATTCTAGGACCTTTCAGGAGGTCCTTTGTGGTCCAAAGTGGCCACCACTAGGAATTGAGTGACAGAATTCTAAGATGCAAGAATATTCATCTTCATCAACACATCTCCTAATTACCATGTCTTCCCCAGTTTTCCAAAGTTTATTTTCTTCCCAAAAATATAATTTTGAATTACTTTTCAACTTTATTTTTTGTTCTTTTGAAAAAATTTCAGGAAAACACCAGAAACCAAGTAATTTACAATTGGGGCATACCATGGTAGTTTTGGAGTGAGAGATGAAAGGTGCTCAATTGGAAATTCAGGATCAATGATTTCAGAATGGGGAGAATTAGGAATTATACTCAAGTGATCAGCCACGGGGTTTTCTTTTCCAGGTCTATCTTTGATTTCAAGGTCAAACTCTTGGAGCATTAGAATCCATCTTATTAGCCTTGGTTTGGAATCACTTTTCTTGAGTAATAACTTAATAGCAGAATGGTCTGTGAAGATGATGATTTTGGAACCTAAGAGATAGGGACGAAATTTATCTAAGGCATAAACCACAGCTAAAAGTTCCTTTTCAGTCACAGTGTAGTGAGATTGAGTTTCATCCAATGCTTTTGAGGCATAATAGATGACATGAGGAATTTTTTCTCTTCTTTGACCAAGAACAGCCCCGACAGCTCTATCAGAAGCATCACACATCAATTCAAAAGGTAAGGTCCAATCTGGGGGTTGGATTATCGGGGAAGATGTAAGAGCAGTTTTGAGTTCAATGAAGGATCGCTTGAAAACCTCATCAAAATGGAAAGAGACATCATTTTGGAGCAAACGAGTGAGTGGGAGAGAAATTTTACGAAAGTTATGGATGAATCGCTGATAGAAACCAGCATGACCGAGGAATGATCGGATGTCTCAAACAGAAGTGGGTTGAGGAAGTGATTGGATCACTTCAATTTTGGCAGGATCAAATTCAATACCATCTTTTGAAACTATGTGCCCTAGAAAAATACCATTAGCAACCATGAAGTGACATTTTTCAAAATTTAACACAAGGTTACACTTGACACACTTTTGAAGGACTAGAGAGAGTGAATAAAAGCATGAATCAAATGACTCACCATAAATGGTAAAGTCATCCATGAAGACTTCCATGCAGAGTTCTATGAATTCTGAAAAGATACCCATCATACACATCTGGAATGTTGCAGGAGCATTACAAAGGACAAAAGGCAATATTCTATATTCATATGTTCCAAAGGGGCATGTGAAAGTAGTCTTTTCTTGGTCTTGAGGTGCGATTGGGATTTGGAAGTAGCCAGTGTATCCATTAAGAAAGCAATAGTGTGACTTTCCGGCCAATATTTCTAGCATTTGATCAAGGAATGGAAGAGGGTAGTGATATTTTCGGGTTTTAACATTCAATTTCCTATAGTCGATGTACACACGCCATTTTTTCTTCACTCGAGTTGTGACTACCTCTCCATGTTCATTTGTGACAACAATTATCACACCCTTATTAGGTACAACTTGAATTAGACTTACCCATTCACTATCATAAATTGGGTAGATAATACCAGCTTGAAGAAGCTTGGTGATCTCTTCCCTAACTACCTCAAGTATGAGTGGATTGAGTCTTCTTTGGGGTTGTATAACTGGTTTGGATGTCTCCTCCAGATGGATGTGATGCATGAAAAGGGCAGGGTTGATTCCTGGTATGTCATCTAGGGTCCAACCTAAGGCTTTTTTGTTTTCCTCGAACACTTGAACAAGTCTGGACTCCTCGGTTTCAGTAAGTGTGGCAGAGATAATGACAGGATATGAGTGATCATGGAAGAGGAATGCATATTTCAGGTGTGCAGGAAGAGGTTTCAAATCAGTCTCATCTTTCACTTTTGGGATAGACAACTCAGGAATAGAAGAAGGGACTTCAGTTGCTTCAAATTCATTTTCCTTAATACTGTCCAAGGTGGAGCAGTAGAGATTAGAATTGATGTGGAATTCAAGAGAGTTTTCAAGTTCCTCTAGATTGATGGAGTCTATGAATGAAAGGTCCACATTAACTTCACCATTTATGACTTGGTTAATCCTAGTGCAGATTTCACAAGATCCTTTATCATTAGAACATGAAGAACATGGTGGATTGGGGTTTGATTGACTCTTAGAAGTGTCCTCGGAAGCATGGATTGAGAATGCAAAGTGATCCTCAGATGGGTATCGCATGGCTTGGAAAATGTTGAATTTGACCAGTTGGTCACCGAATTCCATGGATGGGATGCCAGAATGGACATCAATCTTGGTTCTCGCAGTCATGAGGAATGGTCTTCCTAGAATTAGGTGAGATAGAGAAGAGTTCATCTCACCTTCCATGTCAAGAACATAGAAATTAGCAGGGAAGATAAGATCATTGACCCGAACAAGGAAATCCTCAATTATTCCCTCAGGATTGGCTGTGCTTCGATTAGTTAACTGAATGACAACACCCATTGGGTGCAAAGGACCTAGACCAAGGTCAGAGAATATGGATTTGGGCATGACATTAATTGAAGCTCATAGGTCTGTGAGTGCATCATCAAAGTTGGAACTTCCAATTTGGCATGGAACCGTAATGGTACCTGGATCTTTACACTTTATGGGAATAGACTACTGGGTGGAAACATTTTCGAAGGTCCTAAGTTTCCTCTTATGGGTACACAAATCCTTGTGAAACTTGGCATACTTAGGAATTTGTTTTATGGCATCTAAGAGGGGACTTTTGACTTCAACACGTCTAAAAATTTCTAGCATTTCAGGATCAGGTTCAAAGGACTTCCTTGGTTTAGAAACAGCTTGTGGAAAAGGAATTGGATTCCTAAGTGGAATGGAAGGAGGTGAGGGAATGGATTCAGGTTCTTTTTCAAGTTTCTTTTTCTTTTCGTTTTCTAGGTCAACATTCAAAGGAGGGTTTGAGGATTTATCTTGAGGCACAACAATTTTCTTTTCCAATCTAAGTTCAATTTCACTTACATTACCCTTGGGGTTGGGTAATGGTTGAGCTGGGAGTTGGGACGAATTTGATTATTGTTGCTGGCTCAGGTGGGATGCAAGTTGACCTATTTGAGTTTCAATGTTTTTAAGGCTAGAACGGGTGAAGGAGGCTAGATCTTCCACTGCACTTTCCCATGGATGCTTGGAAGAAGAGGCTTGTCTCGGATTGGGATTACCTTGATTTTGGTTCTTGGGAAAGCGATTGTATTGGGTTGGGAATTGGGAAGGATCATTCGGATAGTGGAATCTAGGAGGAGGATTGTTCCTTTGATGTTGATGAACAAAAGGATAAGGTTGATGGAAGTTACCACCACCTTGACCATATTGGAATTGGTTTGGATTTTGAGGAGGGAATTGAGGGGGATGAGAGATGGTATTAAAATACCTCAAGCCTGGGTTAAAGGTAGAAGAGAAAGGCTCAGAGTGAGGTTGGTTGAAGTTTCTAACAAACTGACCTGATTGTTGAGGGTTGGGGTTCCACTGAGCATATGCTGCATTGAGCTCCATTAGTCCGGATGAATCAGATTGATACTCTTGAAGTTTTGGACATGTGTAAGTTGTATGAGATGGAGAGTTACAGATTCCACAATTCTTGATAGGTCCAGGGAATAGTGACTGTGGAGAAGATGAGGTTGGGGCTTTGGTAGCCACCGCTAGTTGATTCACAAGACCTGTAAGTTCACTCATCCACTCAGTCATCTTGTTAGGCTCTATGGATTGATTATCATGGGCTTGTTTGACTTGAGCATGTGCTCGATTATGGAATTGTTGTGTGTTTGCAGCCATGTTACTTATGAGATCTCTTGCAGCTGCAGGAGTTTTATCAACAAGAGCACCGCCACTTACGACATCAATGAGAGTTCTCTCCATAGACAATAACCCCTCATAGAAGTATTGGATCAAGAGTTGGTTAGGGATTTGATGATATGGGAAGGTTTCAACAGGCGTTTTGAACCTCTCCCAGTACTCATGGAGTGATTCACTTGGGAACTGACGAATACCACTTATTTCCTTTCGGATAGAAGCAGTACGAGAAGCAGGAAAGAATTTTTCTATGAAAAGCCGCTTCATGTCATTCCATGTGGTTATGGAACCAGGAGGTAGGTAGTATAGCCATGACTTAGTAGTGTCAGATAGGGAAAAAGGGAATTCTTGGAGTTTGATTTGTTCTTCAAAAACCCCTTGAGGCTTCATGGTAGAGCACACTACTTGGAACTCTTTAAGGTGGAGATGTGGATCCTCACCGGCTAGCCCGTGGAAATGAGGGAGAAGATGAATCAAACCCGATTTGAGTTCAAATTCAGCCTCTATATTTGGATATTGAATACCAAGAGGTTGGTAATTCATATCATGGGTAGCGAGTTATTTAAGTTTTTGTTCCCTAGGATTGGCCATATCTAATTCAATTGGTTGTACATGGACTGGTTCTTGGATTATTTGATTATCTCTTATGTTCCTCCAAAGTTGGCGAAGTGTTCACTCAATTTCAGGGTCAAACAAATCCGAGGGATTGTTTGGAAGGTTACGGGGCATTCAAATAGATTTTGGAAGAAAGAGGAAGATGGTTTTTTCTTTGTATTTTTTTTAGTTTATGATTTTTATGAGAAGACAGGGTTTTCTTTATGATTTTTTTTCAATTTTTTTTTAAAATTTTGTTTTTTTTTGTTTTTTTTTTGAAAATAACCAGAAACTAAGGACTAATTAAAGCACCATCCCTGGAAATGAAACCATTTGAAATGCGCAGCTGATTGTCTCCTATCGACCGGTCCAGGTTCCGGTGCTCTGCTAATGTGTATAGCAGCACTCGAGTCGAATCCTCGGTGATGATACTTTGTAATAGTCGTTTGTTTTTAGTTAATTGTATTCTGATTGGGGGGTTTGTTTGCAGAGATTATGAAATAATATATGTATGATGTTTGATTTAAGAAATTGATAAAGATTGGGGTGATTTCATCATTATTTAGTTAAGCTTGTGATATCCTTGAGCTTTGCTTTATATTGCATTAAATTAACACTCATGTCACAAGATGATGTTGATTTGAATTCCCAAGTGTTAAGGCATTAATACAAGTCTTAACTTAACTTAGGGTTATAATCATTACCATTACTTGTTTATGGTAGTGTATTTTTGGTTCCAATAATCCATGAAATCCACATATTAAACAAAACATGTCATTAATCCATGACATATAAAGTTCAACATACACAATATTAATTTAAAGAACATTCATCGAGAAAAAGCTCTCAATCACTTAACATACATAAATTATAACTCACCCCAATTAAATATTTACCCATCCATTAAAATGATTACTAATCTGGTTATAATGATTATGGTGATGAATTATAAAGAGAAGAAAAAGAAAGGGACAAGATAAGAGTAGTGCGCCGAACACACACACAAACGATGAAGAAAATTAAAAATTGATTTTCGATTGAATGAGGAAGAAGAAGAAGGGAAGGGGATTCAACTGAATTTAAAATATTTTAAGAACATAAATATTAAACTACAGAAGGTGTATGATAATAAAAGATATTGAATAAGTAACTTTCATTAAAACAGAATTACAAAGAAAGAGACTTACAAAATTACAAAAATGAAGAACACGAAATTAAGTGAAAACAAAGAGAGGAGGAAAGGTCTCTCAAGTGAAAACTTGAGTATGTAAGGTCCTCCCAAACCTTTTTCAAGGCTCTGGTCGTGCCAATATAATCTCCTCTCTTCTTAAATGCCAACCTCTTGAAAGGAGAGAAGATGGATGTATTTATAGCCCAAGGAGTGGACTGTTTGCATTCCAAATCTTTCCCTCCACTTGACCCGCATATTTACCAATCTAGAAAGCTGAATCACGATCTGGTGTCTTCTTCATAAATTTAGATATTGATTTCTTCTGTCTACACTCAAAATCTTATGGTCATTGGACTTTTTAGCCAAATTTGTGGCTATTTCATTAAACAATGCTAAACTGTCCATTTCTACCCATGACTTTTCAATGGATAAAATGTGAATAGTTTTTTGAATAGTAATATGCCATCAAATACGGATAGTTTCTTCAACAAAGTTGGCCGCCTATATCTCCTCTTTCACACTGAAAATTATCAGCTCAACTAGATTTTTAGATAAGGATAAAAGTCTACATTTGTATGATGATTTTAATTCCAGACCAGAATGGTGGGCTAGACTTCATAGAATCATTTGGGCCACTTGTTGAAGACTTTGGGCCTTGAAATTTTTATAAAAGATGACACATATTTCCCCCCGAATTATGGTGGAGAATAAACCGTTTTGGGATTCTGGATTGAGCCCAGTAAATCAATCTTCAAGGCTGGTCCAGTTTGTTCCCAGATTCATTGGGCCTTATTGTGTGGTACATATGAACCTTCAAATTTCCGAATTGGCACATGATCCCTTCTAATGAAATGTTATAAATTGAAATATGAATCCTAAAAAACAAAAAACATGAAATTTGGATCAGTATAGTAATAGTTATAGATAATACATTAAACTGACTCAAATCTGGATTTATTCAAATAGTGCTCAAAATTATATTTAATATTAAAATATGAATATTACACACAAATTATGCACTTTTCTTATAAAATCAGTAAAGGGAGTTAGTAAAATGTAATGAATAAATGAATAACATCAGAGAGATAATTTTTACCATTTTCACATGGTATATATCTCTCTAGGTATCCATGTCCATGACATATGAGGAGATTAACGTGGTGATTTTAATTCCATATTCTTTAAAAATGGATCAATCACGTATTCCATGATATGTAAAATAATTTATATTTACAATATATACTTTATAGTAGAAAAATATCAGTTATAACCGGGAAAAATGCAAGGGATGAAGTCAAAACTATCCTATTTCACTTGAAGAGGTATAAAGGATGTGTACCTGGTATATGGAGAAGAAAGGATACTAGTTTTTTGGCAGGTAAATAGTCTTCCATGGATTTGTGTGATCTAAAATCATATTTATGCTAAGGTAATCAGAACGAAAATCTCATTCAAGCTAGTGGTAGCCATATCTATAGATACCAACTAGATTACGGCTTCTAAGTAAGCTAAGAAGCAGTATAAAATATGCAATGTTTTGTTATAATTCTTAGAATTTCACCTAGTAAGTAATGTATTATCATAATGTAAATTATGATACTATTACTATCCAATATATCAAGTTTTTATAGATGAAAAAATGTATGCACTTAGGGATTACATCTCTTGAGGAGTTTTACTTAAGGATATGTGGTTGCACATAGTAGAATAGCCATGCATGGGAGACGTGGCAGTCCCGTCAACTAAATTAATGACTCAACAGAAACATGATCTTAATCATGTGAGAGCTAAAAAGTATGATTAGAAATTTGGATCTGGTGCAAGTGAGAGTGTTGTAATAGTGTTTTATCTAGAACTAACTTGAATAATACTTATGATTACCATTACATGTATTAGTTTGATATATACTTGTGTTTATTCATACCAGAATAATATTGATATTTCTAAATCCACTATTTTCATGGTAATTTCCTTAGATTATGTATAATATCAAAAGGTTATAGCAGTTCCCATCTATAATGAGAACCTTGAGAAACTATGATAGTAATCTTAAACATATGTCTTATGGTATGGATACATCATACCAATAGGACACATATGATATCTGACTACCAGGTGTTGGGGACTCATAAGTATTGAGACTTATTCTCATGAATCTTTCACTTGGTGATATCTAGTAGTTAGATCATGTGGAAAGACCCTTCAATAGGAAAACCATATTTTTCAGGTGTCATTTGTTATTCCTATCTATTAACATGTGTATTGGTCTCCAGACATGAGATCATTATCAGTGTATTCCATTTGACTGCGTACTTAGATGCAAGGAAAAAAACATAATAATGAAATTTTTGTGAGGTAGTTTGTGTTGGTTGGTTCATTGGTGGTATGGAATTGGTTTAATGATCAAGATATAATTTTTCACTTTCGAGTTGAGGAAGAGATATCTCGTCATCCCAGGTTGAACGGGATGGTAGTACCATCATAAATCCTTATTCACGGTACAAGAAAGTAATTTCATCCAGTTAGGTCATGAAATATTTAAATATAAAAAATGATGATGACATAAGTGTGTAACCTACTGTATGATATATCATAAGACAAATATATTATATTACACAACAATTGTTCATAAAAGGTAGTCATAGATATGAAATTCCTTATCTCCTTAGGGGCCATGATGGGTTACTAGACATCAATCTTGGCTTGTGGGTTTGACTCACTACTATAAAGATAAGGACCCAGAGGTTCCCACACTAAGTGTATCCATAAGTTTTACATATTCTAATGAATAGGAGTTTAGGATAAAGTGGGCCCCATGTTTTGGGTTCGATGAATGTTTTAGTATGAAGTATCACAAATAAAACTAATTCAATTATTTTATTCAAGTTTATAATAATGATGATTGAATTTATTTATCAAGGTATTCCCAAGTTGTTTGATCATTAAAGTGAATACAAAAATATATAATTTTTTGAATGAAGATATGATGTTAAAGGTTAGTTAAATTATTTTGGGAGCTTATGGGCTAAGTTAATGGGTCATATTTTATCATGTAACATTTTACACTGTTAAAAGTGAATGATAAAATATTTTTTACATTTAGGAGAAATTTATAAAGTCATACGTGTGCGCACATGTCTAAAATTAATGTTATTAATTTACAGGGACCAAAGTACAATTTTGGAAAGTATAAACTAAGTATAAAATATCATTTTATCTTTTTTAATATAAATATCCACAATTTTCACGAATTTAGAGTGATAAGTTTTCTACTACTCTCCTCTCAAGTTCTTAGAGAGAGATTCTGAAGGAAGAACAAGGTCGGATAAATCCAGCTTTCTTGATCAAGTCTTTGTTCTTCATGTGGTTGAAGGGACGTCATAATGATCTTTTATTTCCTATGTTAACACCTAATAAACATATATTTAAGATCCAAGAATTGTGGAGAATGTGTGGGATATCTAGAGGACATCTTGTTTGTCATATTTGAGCCATGAAACATCGACAATGATTGAATCAAACTGGCGACTTCAAACGAACAAGGAAACTTTTAAGATTTCATTAGATTTTATTTTTTTATAGTTAAATAGAATTACATAATATTCTTAAAGAAATATTATCAAGGGGTTTTCTGGATTCAGTGTTTTTAATAAGAATCCATACCCAAAATTTTAAATTGTGCCTCTTTCAAACTTTTTTTATGCTCTGGGTTCCTTCAGTCCTCATGGCATGTTTTAGGTTCCTTCATGTAGTATCTTGAGGATGAATTTTTTGTTGGTGGATAAAATACACGACTTTTTCCCAAGGATTTTAAATTTAAAGGAATAATTACAGTAAGGTAAACTCTTTCCATACTCATTTTTTCATAACTTCTTATTTATTTTATGCTTGAAAATAGTAATATTTCTTTTGAAATTCATTGAGGATATAGTGAAAATAAAGTGTGGAGGATGGGGTAACTTCTATGTTTCTTTATTATAGTTTTTTAGTGATTATTTTAATATAATAAATAAATAAAAAAAAATAAAAAATTATACAATTTTGTAAAATGTAAATAGTTGTTTTTTAATGTTTTTAGTGGTTTTATTCAAACGTTTTTGAGCTGGATGGAAAAATCAAAAGAATTTATGAAATCCATTTAATTTGTGAGGTTATTGATCACATCATTGACCCTTAAAAATAAATGAGTATTGATTTGTATTTTTTTCCTTTGAATTTTGTTTTGAATAATTTTCATGATCTTTCATTAGAAATTGAAATCAAAATCTATTAGTGACGTTTCCAATGTCAAAATTATTCTCCTGAGAGGTTTTTGAACAACCTTGAAATCATCTTTCTGATACCCTATCTTCTTGAGAGGGTCTTGAGATTTTTTTATGAACTAAAACTTTTATCTATTCCCTTTCAAATATTTTTAATTCAGGAGATACTTTCAATATGATTGAGGAATTGAATTAGATAGGCCCTCATCTATCCTAGAGACATACCTTGAAAATTTACCCTAGTTAATCCCTTAGATAATAATGAATGCCCTTATAGGTTTAATAAAGATTTCAATATTAATTATATCTTACCTAACCTCACTCTAAAATACATTTTCATGATTATCTTGAGTCTAAGTGTGGTGGAAATTGGGCTTCCTTATGTTTTTCTTTGGGAAACACTGAATGTGTAATTTTTTCTATTTTTTTTAATAATTATCAAAAATGGGGATTTATAATTAGGAATGGTCATTAAAATAGGTCATGTCTTGTGATCCTGGGCTTGGTCCATGTCTAGTGATCTTGGCTTTGGAATCATAGAAGTTTGGAAGGGACGAGTATACCAAAAAGGGGATCTCACACTGAAATCATTTTTAAAAATTTGGAAATTATAAAAACTTTCGCTTAATGTATGGGAAAAGAAATATGTGAAGAAATTATTAAACAAAAAATACTAGAATTTACTCACACACCCAGTGTGTAACTATAATAGTGTCTGACCTATTGTGACCATGAAAAGATGAAGTGCCTTTTTCAATTTCAAATCCATCATGCCATGTGAATGTTCTATAAAAGTCACCAATATTGTTGCTACCATTTCACAACCTAAATTACTTTACTCCAACATATAATATCATTATAGATTAATCAATACAAACTCATATACCTCTTAGCAACTCAGACCAGCACCTGCGTGCTCCATTATTCATCTAAGATGGGATTGAATCAACCAAGGCTCGAGCTCACCTAATTAGACTAGCGCAAACCCACTAGACGAGCCCAATTCTATCCCTATTAAATACTTAAATACAGAATAAGTCTGGGATAGTATTGAACAGCTCTAGTGTTGAAGCCCACTATTTTTTGAAAAAAACTAGCCTCCTCCAAACACATATAGGTTCAAATAAAACATTTAACTACATGTATTGAAATTAAATTCCTAGAATATAAAAATCACATCAAAATACATTTACATTAGTTCACATAAATTGGGGAAGAGATCCTCTTACTAGTCTATATGGAAATCATCCAAAAAGTGAAGTAGAATATCTGGGGAAGGAATCAAATCCAGTAGAATGTTTTAGATAAGACCACCTAATAATATATAGACCCTCTAAAATGGACACATAACAATAATCTAAGGTATAAGTAGAAGGGAGATCTTAATATTTAAACTTTTGAAGGAGGTGGAATAAGAAGTCGTTTCCTATAAATATTTTTCCCTCTCCACTAAAAATGTAATCGACTCTTCCAATTATAGCTAGGAATTTACTATTTCTCATATTTTAATTCAATTCAATTAATGTTATATTTTTTGTATTATGTTGTACTACTTTGATTATCCCTTAACCCAATTTATTTATGTTTTATTCACCTCTATGATGAACCCAATGATATCATTCTCAGTGATCATGGATAAATAACCTAATATGGGTGATCTGAGGTGAATTTCCACATTGTATTGAGTATCAAGATTCAATTTCTCAAACTATTTTCACTGGTTCTATGTAGAAGTGATGATATGGTTGGATAAGGGGATTACCATTCCATATCCCATCATTGATATTGAATATCCACATTGTTGAACTCTAAAAAATGAGTTAAGGATCTACTCAAAGTAATACAAGCATGTTGTTTTTATCTTATGTTAGAAAACAATGGGGGGTGATTAAATACATGATATTGAATCTATTAATTTAATTAAATAATTTATAATATAAGTAAATGAAGATTCATCCCTTTGGAATTTATCCTCATGAAATCTACATTTCTCATTAACTTATTGTGTGTAATGTTTTCCTTTTTTGAGTTTAATATAATCAAAAAACAAAAAATAACATCATATCAACCTAACTCATGCTTTCAAAATTATGAAAACAAAATAATTTTTTGTAATTTATTGAGATAGTTAAGAACTAACCCCATGAATTATTGAGAACAACCGTATTCAATCATGTTTGACTAATTCTAGGTTTTACATTTTTTTTATACAGGGCCCATGATAACCTTTTGTATCATTGGTGGGATGAATTCCCTAACTTTATAGGTTCAATGGCCTTACATTTTTATCTCTTAATTGATGAACTCCAACAAAATGAGTTAATGATCTATAAAAAGGTATTAAAGAATGTTATTTTTCTATTACATTAGAAAACTATGGATGGGGATGAGTAGATACATGATATTTCATCGGATCGTTAAATTAGATGATTTAGAACATAAGTTAATAATGATTTTATCTCACTTGATTTTATCCTCAGACCACATATATTTCTCATTAAATTTTTTTGTGAGATTATTTACTTTGTTTTAGTTCAATAAAATCAAAATCCAAAAACACATCATATCCACTTATCTCCTTCATTAAAAATTAATAAAACAAAAAAAATATTAACAAGTAATCAAGGTAATGAAGAACATACCCCATGACTCCTTTGTAATGTCCTTATTCAGTCCCACTAGATTGAATTCTAGGTTTTTGAAATTTTTTATGCAAGTCCCATGATAGTATTTTGCATCACTGGTGTCATTTCTAAGGAGGCTAGAGTTTAGTTTTTACTTTTTTTAAAATAAATTCATCATATGACCAAGTCTAGTTCTTCTTACCTCATGGGATTTGATCTAGAGGTCAAAAAAAATATGATAGAAAGACTCGGGACCCTAAAAATAACTACATAAGAGGATATAAAATTATTCACCATTTCATTGAAAAATTATCAACCCTCATACACTTATTACACTAGGTTTACTATAGGAAGTAAAAACATGGATGGAATTTTAGCACAACTAAATTAAAACATGAGATAACTCTACAAACCCAATTTAAACAATTAAAATTAGATTTAAACACTAAATGATCAATGGGGTTATAAGATTAAAATATAATGATTGGTTTACTACCTAAATTTCATGGGTTTTTAGGAGAAGATCCCAATAGGAATTTAAGACTATTTGGAGAAATTTTCATTGGGTTCAGACCTAGAGAATTCATTGAGACTCAAATTAGATGGAATTCCTTCCCCTTATCTCATGAATAATTGTCCAAGGAGTGGATATATAACCTCCATCCTAGAGAATTACATATCTAGAATGAGCTTCAGAAATCCAAAAATACTTCCCTACCTTGAGGAGTACCTAGTGTGAAAAGTATTTAAGTTCCCTATCAATGGAGCCAGTGATGCGAGAGGCTGTCACAAGCCATTTGAAAATGAATTTATGAACCTAAATTGAATGTAGTAGTAGTGGACTCTTTTTGTATCATGGGTATGGATTCACTTTCTAAAAAATTATGAATATAAGTGGTAGTTATAATCCCTAAAATGTAACGACCCAGAAATTCATTAATGAAAATTCCTCTTGGTCTATTTAAATATCTTCTTATGGTTATGTAAAATATATTCACTTATTCGATTTTATGCTTTTGATTTGAAAATAACGTTAATAATTGTGACCGTTTATAATATAGTCATTGAACAGTGATCACATGATTAGTATAAATATAGGGCTTTAACAAAATCCAATTTACTCAGACAAAGGAAGTGATGGCCTAATCCAGTATACTTTCCCCATTTGAATCCCATTTGTCGAAGATTGGAAAGTAGGTGGCTTCATTGGGGCTCTCTCTTGACCAATCCCAAGCCGAGATTGAATACGTTAATCTTGAGCGAAACTGCCTATGGAAAAAGTGGAAGTTGATAGAGATTATCACCCGAGCAATGTTATCCGAGCCACCCCAAGAGTCTATCACCATCGCGCACCTTACCCTAAGGTATTATGTAGGTGTTATAAGGGGTTATGAACAATACCTTAGCACTATTATTATGTACATTATTTTTTTATATAATAAATAATATATATTCATTTTATTATTTTTATGTTGTAAATAGTTTTTAAAGCACAAATAGTACTTTTAGTTAATATTCACCTAAAAAATATATTTTGATAAATTAATGTATTTTTTAATTAAATAATTTTTTAATAAAACATTATTATTATTAAATTACTTTTATTAATTATAAATGATCTTATAATTTTTATGAATACAATTGTAATTTTTATTAAGGTTTGAAAGTATTTTTTTGTCAAAACCCATGAATTTTCGATAAATGAGGGTTTTTTATTTTAAAAGTAAAAATTCACATATTTAGAAAATTATTTAGATAAAATTAATATTATATTTGGAATCAGGACATCAAAATTATCCAATGGTGAATTTTTCATAATTTTTTGAGACATTTGATTTTTTGGGTAAAAATTAAATACCGTTTAAATATATAATGTATTTTATGACATCATAAAGACCCAATAGTAATGTAATAAAATAATATAAAAATTATTTTCAGAAAATATTTGTTTTAACATAAAAATAATTTGATTTTAGGTTTGTTTCATTTATTTTACAAGGATTTAGTGGACCCTCCAAGACTTATAAAACATTTTAGCTTTTTAAATTGATTTCCTTGAGAGTGTGACTCACCTCCACATAAGAAAACCTATTATTTAAATATGTTCGGCCATTGGCCTTATAAAATATTTTTTTCCAATACCCTTTGGCAATAACCATGGGAAAAAATCATGGTATGGTTTGTGGTGTTTATTAATTTAATGTGTGGTGTCCAAGTAAGGAACTTCTTCCTTTCTAAATCTTGTCCAAGTTTCATTATATTGTTATATCCTTTTTCTTTCAATTAAAAATGTTGGGGTATGATTTATCACCTCCCCCATACTGCCCTATTTATTTTTTAATGATGATAGACCCATTTTATCTCTCATTAAATCCTCCCATGTACACCTGTTACCATACCGAAATTCGGTAAGGAATTTCTCTCTCCTCGTTTACATTCAAGCAATTCTTTTGTATTATGAATCAAAATTCCAATACCTATGTTGGGACATGTATCTATATTACCACATTATTGTTAATTCCATTTAAATATTATTAAACACCCTTTTTTCTCTCATCAACCTTTTTTATGAAGTCTTATGTCACGCGGTTATGCTACCGAAATTGTGCAGCGTTTTTTCAAGCAAGCCATTATGTAGTGAATACCCCACCCATTTCTCTATCAGGGGTATTCAACTTTATAAACATTTAATTATTGATTATATAGTTTCATGTATGAATTCCAAATTTCATTATCACGGAATAAATGATGATGAATCCATGTTTTATGATCCATTTGGCACACTTATGCATGAAATGAAATGTTTAAGAAGGGTGCGCCCTGATAGCACTCCAATGCATTGGGTAAAGTATAGTATCATGATAATTCATGTGCAATGGGTGTTGAATCATGATAATTTGAGTGAAATGAGGATTTAATCATGATTCATGTGCAATTATGGTTTACTCATTCTCCATGTGTAATGAGCCTTGGTTCATACTAGTTCCATGTTAAGTGTTATTTCCACATCTCTATGTTATGATTATCAGGCATAATCATGCCTTTATGTTCATGTTTCTCTTGTGCTCCATTGATATTCCTATAGTATAACATGTATTGTATTCCTCATGTTATTCCATGTTTATTCCCTTACTAATCTTTATAGCTCACCCTTTTCTTATTCATGTCCTCAGGTTATCTCATGCAATGCTATGTATGAGGGAATGTAGTGGTCATGTAAAGGAAGTTTTCAATAAATATGTTGTATTTTATGTTTTAAGTTGTTAATTAATGATCCCAATCCCCAAATACACAATCCCTCTCAATATTCTATGTTGTATAAATTAAATTTTATGTAATAAATCATGTTTAAGTGTGTAATAAAGAGCAGGGTTGTTATAGTTGGTATCATAGGAATAGGTTTAGTTATTTTTGGGATTAGGATTAGAAAACCCTGGAGAATCCATAGAGACTATACTAAGTATAAAAACATCCCTACGTTTTGGTGAGTATTTAGTAAGTGCTTTATCAAGAAAATACATCCCTGTTTGGATATGATCAGGTAGAGGCGGCTCTGGAACAGATGTACCTAGGAGTGAAAAATCTGACAAGGAGTTTCGGGATTGACCTGGGGTATCCTGGTACACGACAACAGGTCTTTCTACACTCTTGGTTATGACACTCCCAAGGGATTTGATTTGGTAAATTAACAAGATTAGTATGAACCATTATTAATGGAATTTTAAAAAAATGCCTCTAAGAATACATGTTAGAATGTAGATCATGGATAACATAGATTAAAGCCTATAGATTCATAAGCTAAGGAAATAAAAGTTATTTATAATTCATCATTTTTTATCTTTTGATTACCCTTTACGTGTTACCCCTAACTCTCCTTTTATTCCATCCAATGGCCGGTAATAGGAGGACTCAGGATAACAACTGATTTGAAGATCAATGTGATAACAATTCTAATGAGATCCCCAATCCAATGGAGCAGGAATGACGAACTTTTTCATGATACTATCTAATTTAAATCAATAATTGAATAATAACATGGGTCAAGAAGAATTTCCAACCCCCCCCCCTAAGAAAGAACAAGTCACTATCGAGAGCTTCATGAGACAAAGGACTCCTACTTTTAATGAATCATCTGATCCCTCAATCGAGGAACAATGGATGAACTCCATTGAAAAGATCTTATCCATCCTTCAATGCTCTGAAAAAGAGAAGGTTATCCTGGTTACGTATTTTATGGAGGGTGAAACTAATCAATGGTGGACATTGATCAAAAATATGAAGCTTGAGGAGGAGATTGAGGCGTCAGAATGGAAGGATTTATGGAATATGTTTTTTGATAAATATTTTCCACACACCCTCCGACTTAAAATGGAAAAGGACTTCCTTGCCCTCAATAAAAAAGACGAAGAATCTGTTAGAGCATACAAGGTAAATTTCACAAGTCTTACACTATACACCTTCGGCATTTTCATTACCCCTGAATGAAAGTTTTACTGCTTCTTTGGTGGGATAAAACCTAGCCTACGGAAATCCCTAGTGATATGTGAATTCAAGAGCTATGAAGAAATTGTCTGATGTGACCTCAAGGTAGAAATGGAGATCAATGAATCTCAGGGGTATCATTGGGATGAAGAATTTTAAGGTGGAATTAAATTATGGAGTTCTGATGGATAAATCCAATGGTGCTAAGAAAATCCAGCACCCCACCTTCCAATGGTGTGGAAAGAAGCATCCCGTAAATTGCCTAAAGGGGACAAGGAAATGCTTTAGGTGTGGAAGAGAAGGGAACCTAGCTATTAACTGATGACAAGAAAAACATGTGGCTATGATAGAGGAGTGGAATGATCTATTCGAACATCAACTCATTGTTCATTGCTTCAACTGAAAAGAACTAGGGCACCTTGAAAATCAGTTCCCTAATCCAAGATTTTTTTAGGCAACCTACAATCTCCAAGGTAGCAAGGGAAAGCTTTTTCCATCACTACTGCCTAAGTAAACCCTAAAAACGAAGTGGTGACAGGTACGTTAGTTATTCATTCAAGAATAGAGAATTTTCTTTTTTATTCTAGTTCTAAGAATTCTTTTATATCCCAAAATTTTAGTAGAACAATCCCAACACCACCACAAATCATGTAAGTAAATATGTCGGTAAGTACAGAAAATGGGTCAATCATTGCATCCCGTGAATATAACTCCTCCCCTATCATAATTTGTGGATTGAACTTCCCATAGAACCCCGTCATACTCCCTCTGGTGGAATTTTATGTAATTATCAGCATGTATTGGATTTCCTTATATAGAGACAACATAAATTGTTGTGAGAGGGAAATCACTCTCCATTTGAAGAATCAACCCCCAATTATGTAAACGTGAAAGGAGGAGGGTGAATATTCTTTAGTTCCATCATCTCAAGCATGGATATTACTTCCATATGAGCATGTGTACCCGGATCAGATGATCAAGTCCAAGGAAGAAACCATCCTTGAAGACATGCTTATTGTGAGAGAATTCGCTGAAGTGTTTCTCGAGGAATTTCATGGTTTCCTCCTAGAAGATATGTTGAATTTTCAATTGATATTATACCTGGGGTGTTTATAATATCCAAGACTCTATATAAATGGATATTGTAGAGTTTGAGGAGCTGAAGAAACAACTACAGGAGAATCTGGATAAAGGTTTTATACACCCAAGTGCTTCACCATGGGGTGCACCATTCATCTTCATCAAGAAGAAGGATGGATCAATGAACCTTTGCATTGATTATAATGAGCTCAAAAAAATCACGATAAAGAACAAGTATCCTCTTCCATGAATTGATGACTTGTTCGATCAGCTGTATGGAGAACAATACTTCTCCAAGGTATATTTGTGGTCGAGATATTATCAAATAAGGGTGAAGAAGTAATATATCGTCAAGACTATTTTTTGTACAAGATATGGGAACTATGAATTAATAGTAATGACTTTCAGAATCACTAATTCTCCAAATATATTGATGAACTTGATTAATATAGTCTTTAGAGATTACCTTGACAAATTTGTGGTAGTATTTATAGATTATATTCTAATATACTCCAAAACCAAGTAGGATCATGAGGAAGATCTAATAATTTTACTAGAGACCTTGTGGAAGGAGAAGCTCTATGAAAAGTACAGCATGTGTGAGTTCTGGTTGAAGGATATCTCATTATTGGGTCATATCATCACAAGTAATGGAATATTAGTGGATCCCTCCAAGATAGCTACAATTGAGGGATGGATGAGGCCAGCATCGGTAACAGATATCTTTATCTTCTTGGGGTTAGCTGGATATTATCTCTGATTTGTGATAAATTTATCACAATTTTCCAACCCTATTACCAATCTAACTCAAAAGGGAGTAAAGTTTTCTTGGAGTGATGAATGTGAAGAGAGCTTAAAGGATTTGAAAATGAGCCTTATCACTGCACCCATGCTCACATTACCCACGAGTTTTGAACTTTTTGTGGTATTTAGTGATGCTTCGAAGAAGGTCATGGGTTGTGTGTTGATGCAGAATGATAAAGTGATAGCTTAAGCCTCAAGGAAACTAAAAATCCATGATCAAAACTATCGCACGCATGATGTGGAGTTGGCGACTGTGATCATCATTGCATTGAAAATCTGGAGGCATTATATCTATGGGGAGAATTGTGAGATATATACTGATCACAAGATCCTCAAATATATATTCACACAAAAAAATATTAATATGTTCCAATGAAGATAGATAGAACTCATCAAGGATTATGACTGCTCAATCCATTACCACCTTGGGAAAGTGAACAAGGTGGAAGATTCTCTAAGTAGAAAGGATCTAGTGATTCTGTCATTGATGAGAATTGATAAGGATCCAATCATCTTAGATTTGCAGAGGATGGACAAGGGAATCATTAAGCGAGGAACATCATCAATCCTTTCTCAAATAATTTCTCAACCATCACTCTTGGAGAAATTAAAGGATTCTCAAAGAAAGGATGTGGAAATTATGAAAAATTTGGAAGCTATCAGAAATGGGAAATCCTTAGAGTTAATGGTTGAAAAGGATGGAATTGTAAAATTTGGATCACGATTATGTGTACCATAAAATCCATATATAAATAAAGAGCTTTCGAATGACGCACATAGATCAACCATCACTATTCACCTGGGGAGCACAAAGATGTATCGAGATCTCCGAGAAAACTTTTCGTGGGACAATATGAAAAGGGAGATTGCAGAATATATGTCAAAGTACCAGGTATGTCAGCAACTGAAGGTTGAGAGGTAAAAGTCTAAGTGGGTGATGCAACCACTACCTATACCAACATAGAAGTGGGAAAACATTACCATGGACTTTGTCACTGTAATTCCAATGAAATATAGAGGACAAAATGCTATATGGGTCGTTGTTGATCATCTTACAAAGACAACTCACTTTATTGTGATTCGATAGGACTTCTCATTGGATCAACTTACACAAATTTACATCAAAGAAGTGGTAAGGCTTCATGGAGTACCACTATCTATTGTATCAAATAATTATCCTAGATTCACCTCGATGTTTTGGTAAAGTCTCCAACATGATCTAAGCACTGAACTGAACTTCAGTAAGGCTTATCATCCTCAAAATGATGGACAATCTAAGTGAGTTATTCATCCACTGAAAGATATGATAAGATCATGTTCTATGGACTTCAAAGGAGGGTGGTACCAACATCTTCCACTGGTTGAATTCTCCTACAATGAAATTTTCCACTCGAGCATCTGAATGCCACCATATGAATCCCTTTGTGATAAAAGTTTCAGAACATCAGCATGTTGGGATGAAGTCGGTGAGCGTAAGCTGCTAGGACCTAAAATGGTCGAAGAAATGGTAGAGAAGGTGAAAACCATTCAGTATCATATCAAGGAATCCAAAAGTCAACAGAAGAGTTATACGGATAACCGTCGATGAGACCTTGAGTTCAGAGTTAGAGACATGGTGTTTCTACGCATATCTCCGTGGAAGAAGGTAATAACGTTTGGAAAGAAGGGGAAGTTAAGTCCTAGGTACATCAGCCCCTTCAAGATTCTTGGTCATTTTGGGGTTGTGGCCTATCGACTAGAACTTCCACCTACCATGGAAAAATTACATGATTTCTTTTATGTATCCCTCTTAAGAAAGTACATACCAGACCATTCACATGTACTCTCTTTATAGGTAGTACAACTAGAGGATAATCTTTCTTATGAGGAGAAACCAGTGAAGATCTTAGATCGTTGAGAAAAAGTTCTACGAAATAAGATAATGCCCCTCGTCAAGGTGTTGGGGAAAAACCAAAAGTTTGAATAAGCGATGTAGGAATCAGAGGAAGTGATGAAGTAGAGTTACCCACATCTATTTTATTATGGTAAAAGGAAATTTCTAGGGTGAAATTTCTTTAGGGAAGAATATTGTAACAACCCAAAAAATCATTAATGAAGATTTCTCTTGGTCTATTTAAATTTCTTCTTATGTTTATATAAAACGCATGCACTTATTTGGTTTTCTGATTTGGATTTTAAAATACCGTTATGAATTGTGACCATTTCTAATATAGTTGTTGAACAGTGATAACATGACTAGTATAAATATAGGGATTTAAAAAAATCAAATTTTCTCGGACAAAGGAAGCGATGGCCTCATCTAGTAGACTTTTCCCATAAAAATCCCATTTTTCGGAGATCGAAAAGGAGGTGGATTAATTGGGCTTCTCTCTTAACCATGCCCAATCCAAACTTGAATACGTTAAGCTTGAGCAGAACTGCCTACAGGAAAAGTGGAAGTTGATAGAGATTACCACCTGAGCAATGTTATTCGAGCCACCCCAAGAGTCTGTAACCATCACGCACCTCACCCTAAGGTCTTATGCGAGTGTTAAAAGGGGTTATGTAACAAGACCTTAGCACTATTATTATGTTCATTATTTTTTTATATAATAAATAATATACATTCATTTTATTATTGTTACATTGTAAATAGTTTTTAAAGCACAAATACTATTTTTAGTTAATATTAAACTAACAATTCTATTTTTATAAATTAACAGATTTTTTAATTAAATAATATTTTAATAAAAATATTACTATTATTAAATTAATTTTATTAAGTATAAATTATTTTTTAATTTTTATGAATACAGTTGGAATTTTTATTACGGTTTGAAATCTATTTTTGTCAAAACCCATGAACTTTCAATAAATGTCGGTTTTTCTTTTAAAATTAAAAATTCACATATTTAGAAAATTATTTAGAAAAAATTAATATTATTTTTGGAATGATGATGTCGAAATTATCCAATTTTTAATTTTTCATAATTTTCTGAGACAATTGATTTTTTGGGTAAAACTAAAATACCCTTTAAATATATAATGTGTTTTATGACATCATAAAGACCCAATAGTGATGTAATAAAATACTATAAACATTATGTTCTTCCAATATATTTTTTTCCATTAAAATAATGTGATTATAGTTTTTTTTTATTTATTTTTTAAATCTTTAGTGGACCCTCCAAGACTTATAAAACAATTTAGCTTTTTAAATTGATTTCCTTGAGAGTGTGACTCACCTCCACATAATCAACCCTATTATTTTAAGAATTTAGGAAATTGGAATTATAAAATATTGTTTTCCACTCCCCTTTGTAAAAAACATGGGCCAAAACCATGGGATGGTTTGTGTTTTTGATTAGTTTAATGTGTGGTGTCCCAAACCTAAATAATAAAGAATTCCCCCTCCTTTCCTATATAAACCCACCCAAGATCCCAGTTCATGTTCACTAAAAGCCTTTGGAGTTCATCCAACTTATGACCTCCTCTCTCTAAAATCCACCCATGGCACCCCCAAGCTCCCAAGAAGCCCCTCCCAAGCCTTTGGGATCACACTTCCAAGTAAGGGACTTCTTCCTTTCTAAATTTTGTCCAAGTTTCTTTATATTGTTATATCCTTTTTCTTTCAATTAAAAATGTTGATTTATGATTTCACACCTCCCTCATACGACCCTATTTATATTTTAAGGATGAGAGACCCATTTTCTCTCTCATCAATGCCTCCCATGTACACATGATACCATGTCGAAATTCTGTAAGGAATTTCTCTCTCCACATTTACATTTAAGAAATTATTTTGTATTATGAATCCAAATTCCATTACCTATATTGGGAAATGTATCTATATTACCCCCTTACTATATACTACATGTAAATATTATGAGACACTCTTTTATCTCTCATCAACCTTTTTTTATGAAGTCTTATGTCACGTCGATATGCTGCCGAAATTGTACCGTGTTTTTCCAAGCTGAAGTCATTGTGTAGTGAATACCATGTCCATTTCTCTATCAAGGGTATTCACCTTTATACACATTTACTTATTGATTATAGATTTTCATGTATGAATTCCACATTCCTTTATCATGAATAAATGCTGATTAATCCATGTTTTATTATCCATGTGGTACACTTATGCATAAAATGAAATGTATAAGAACAGTGCACCCTGATAGCGCTCTAATGCATTGGGTAAAGTATAGTATCATGATATGTCATGTGAAATTGGTGTTGACTCATTCTAATTCTAGTACAATGTGGTTTTACTCATTATTCATGTTCAATGAGGGTTTACTCATGCTCTATGTGCAATGAGTCTTGGCTCGTGCTAGTTCCATGTTAAGTGTTGTTACCACATCTCCATGTTATGATTATCATGCTTAATCATTCCTTTATGTTCATGTTTATCTTGTGCTCCATTGATATTACTATTGTCTAACATGTATTATATTACTTATTTTATTCCAGGTTTATTCACTTACTGGGATTTATAGCTCACCCTTTTCCTATGCATATCCTCAGGTTATCCCATGAAATGATAAGTATGAAGGAATGTTGTGGTCATGTAAATAAATTTTTCAATAAAGATGTTTTATTTCATGTTTTAAGTTGTTATGTAATGATCCTAATCCCCAAATGCACTATACCTATCGATCTTCTATGTTCTATCACGTAAATTTTATGTAATAAATCATGTTTAAGTGTGTAATAAAGAGCAGGTTTGTCATATAGAATGTTTCATAGCATCCATCCTATTAACCATAATATTTTTTCCCTAATTTATAGATGTTGGTTCTCTTCATTGGTTATTATATTTTTTAAAATTAATACCATTTGTTTCTCATTTTTTCAAGAAAAAATAAATTTTAGGTTGTTTGATAGTAAATTTAATTCCAGTTAAAAGATTTTTCTAATGATATTTTCAACTTAGTGTTATCCATAATATAATCTAGTATATGCAAAGAATAATTCTTACTGAAAGATAAGAGAAAATAATCAAAATAAATTCCACCAAAATAGATTTCATCAACATACATAACAGTTTCTAAATTTAATTTTTTTCAAAATCATATTCATCAATAAGATCAGGTGATTCTAAGGATTAAACTAATCTAATTATTCTATTGAATATTTCAATAAATTATTTTGAGAAACAAGATAATTAAAAAAAATTAATGTAAAAATTGACTTCTCTTTATTTGGGTATTTTATTTAATAAGGAATATTAAATTTCACTATTTGTTCTATAACTTTCATTGAAAGATTTACCTAATTAACATTTATTATTTTTTTGGTAGTCTAGAGAAATGGAATACATATAGTGATAAAGGAGTGGTAATTACCTTTTTCTTAATCTATGTTCAGGATATAAACATAATCAGGGTAAAAAAATCATAGTACATATATCATATCATCTTCTAGAACTCCACCCAAATAGGCAGTGGTTCGGTAAGTAAGTTGAACAACCACTCAGGTGGGTTTGAGCTAACCTATCTGTAGGGAAGAATAAATTGAATAAGTAATGACATTAATTGATGCTCCCAAATCACGTAGTGTATTGGAAAAAATTAGTTATCCTATAGTAAAATGGATAGTGAATATACCTAGATCTTATAATTTTCTAGGTATTTCTAGGGTAACAAGGGAAGATACTATAATGAACCAGCCTGAGTCAACTTGAAATGTCAACTGATATAGCTGTCCACAAGGCCCCAAGTGTGCCTCCTAGAATTCCAGAGGCTACCGACTAGCAGTGAGGGTCTATAAGGTGTAGTGGGGAGACTATACCCTCTGGTTAGAGTATAATAACAATGGAAAAATAACCAAACTCATACATAGGAATGGACATCAAAGTATGAATAATAAATAAAATGAAACATTAGTGTGCTATAATAAATGAAATGTAGCATACACTAATATAGAATATGAGCATGAAAAACATAAAATCTATATAATTCCTGAGTTTTACCAACCTGATCATAAGACTCCACATGAGTATCTCCACTTGATCAAGAAACTTTAGGCCTCAACCCCATCCATCGCGCAACCTGTTATCTAACCTGAAAACAATCATCAGGTCTACATGAACACCAAGGTGCATGTAAAATGGTTGAGAAATAAATCTCAGTAGGCCACCCCCAATGGTGGACCTATAATCTGTTGTCTTAAAAAGTGAATGCACACCTGATATGTCCAGCCTAGCTGAAAAATAACAGTGGCTAGAATAAAAGAATCAACTATACATAAATAAAGGGGGAAATAAAAAAGAAAAAAAAACCAACTGTAGGTTCTAATTTGAAACCAAATGTAAATATATCCCCACTCTGGCCAACACCAGAGGATTTACATTACATGGTTCACCCATCCACATGAAAATCGTTGTGCCCACTAGATCTAAATAGGAGATCCCAATAAGAATGAGTGTCGGACCCAAGGTAATAACCATAGGAATCCACATGAACTATGTGTATCTACCAGGCTATAGGACTCTGATGGTATGATCTAAATTGGTGACAAAATATCCCCTCCACACTTAAAAGATCTTTCATGTCCTGTAATTCCTGTAGAATGACTCAGGATCCACCAAGGACTCGTTAGATGCACCGCCCTATAGGATCCATCCACATGGACCCGGTGGATGAACTATACAAGGTTTCCATACAAAAGGTCCTGAGTGAAATATAATCTATAATAAATAACCTATATCTAGGTTGAATACTCAAATAGAGGGGTGTACTCATCCAGATCATCCATTATCTCCCCAAGCCTGTCTAACAATGACCATAAAATGGAGGAGAGAACCATATCATAATGTAGGGACAACACCTAATCCAATATATCCTAAGGGTATCCTCCTCAACCCATAGTTCTGACCAAAAATTACCTAAATATTTAGGTCTAATGGCCAACCAAACGTGGGTCGATCCACTACTTGAACCCACCATCCAAATAGATGAACTTTCTACGTCAATCCACTCTTAGACAACAAGTAATCGGGCCTCCTTCAGTAACATGGATCTCAACATCCACAAAAACATCCCCCATAGCCTCTCCATGACCCGCCTTAGGGCCAAACCAAACTTGGGGCTCCCACAGTTCCTGAGGCCATAGTATAAAATGACATCCAACTAGGTACTCCCATGTTGTACCAAAGATATCGGGTCATGATCATCCAAATATCTACAACTGTACCAAGGAACAAACCCATAGTATGAAAACCTACAAGGGGTTCTTTTAGCTCATCCAAAATCATTGGACATTCCTAGTGTAGAAAATCACAAATTTCCCTCAATGGCCTCCAACTAATCCTTGATCATCAATTCACCCAAAGGGGAATCCATAAGCACAAGCCCACCAACAAGGACATTCTCAACATTCCTCATAACCACCTCAAAGAAGAACCCTACATAAGGTATCCTAAATATAATGAAACCTTAAGGAAAATCCCAAGTAAGAAAAGCCTCATCCACCCTTCCTGGAAAACAACCCATCCATGGGTACCAACTCTCCCACAAGGGCATCCAAAGAACATCATGCCATTTAGGAATTCTTAATAGTTGTATATGGTAACCATTGATAATTTGATCAGGAAGGAACCAAAAATAGAATTCTCTAGATTCCCTTAGACTCATCTCAATAGCATAATGACACTCAGGAATAACCACCATCCAAAGGTGTCAACCCATCCCAAATGATCCAACACCTCTAATCCATAAACATAAGAGATAAACCTCAAATGTTATAAACTCAAGAAAAGGGTCCCAACATTTAGGGACAAAACATGATATCCTTAGAGATACTAATTGATCCCACATTTATAGATCCATCTAAATGAACCTTGAACAACATTGGATGGAATCCATAAGTCAGTCTCACTAATGAGCTCACATCCCTCACTCGAGCCTCGCAGATCACAACCCAACCCATGGAAGGATTCTAAAACCAAACCTCAAATAAATCCTCCTACTAAACTCTCTCAGTCAAAAACACCATCTAGATATACTCTAAACACTAAATGGATTCTTCCATTGTGATCTACATGAAAAAATGCTTATAATTGACAACTCACAAGTCCGATTATAACACCAGGGTGAAAATAGGGAAAAAAAAGTTAGGGTGGGAAAATTAAAAGGTGTGAACAATGTGTACACAGAGTGTACCTAGATAGTCCCCATGGTCATGTACCTAAGGCCACGCAGCTTGTACATTTCTAAAGTGCATGACATGTGGACCTTGTATACAACATGTACCCCAACATTGGTACATGCCTATATACCTCAACCCAAATCAACATGTAAAACACCCGAGCACATTGTGTGTACCTATTATACATGGAATGTAACCCCACATGGGGTACCAACCTGTGGAATAGACCATGTACACCTACATGGATTTCACCCCACCTGGGGACTGGTAGTGTACTTCCACACAGCCAAGTACCCCCACATGGGGTGTCCATCCAAGTACTTGACCACACCCAAGAATCTCACTACATGGAGTGTACCCTCAGTATATGGAATGTAGTCCCACAAAATCCATCTTCCCCATTTGGTAAGAGCACACAGTGTGAGTTCTTTGAACCATATGTCGTGTACATTGGTTTTCTTGAATAGAAACCCTTCAAATCAGCCTGAAATGCCTGATTATACCCCGAAGTCCACAAATCAACACTCAAGGGGTCTCCAACAACCAATAAACATGATTAAATCTTAAAAAAAATATTTTATCATTATTTTCAGCATAAAACATAAAACATGGCTACCTTTAAGGGGAAACCACTAATGATTTGGTATGATCCACGATCTACAGTTGTCACATGATGATTTGGTGTGATCTAGTCTCTACACTGGTGCCTCATCCTCTACCTCTCCCCCTCTCCTCTCCCTCACCCTCTATGGCCAAATACACTTAATGAGAATCCCCCAACGATCATATGCGAAAAGATAAGGGAGAAAAAAAATAACAAAAGTTAAAAGGAAGAAAAAAGAAAATGATAAGGAAAAAAGGAAAGGAAAAGGGGATCGGGCCCAGCCCTGGTTCCCAATGTAAGTTTTTCCTCACCTAAGAAAAAACCATCATTATGTTCTCAAATTTGGAGATGGAATCTCAATCCAAAACTTTTCAAAATATACGACCGAACGAACATTCACAGAAAAATTTATAAATAATTAAATAAATATTAAATATTCTGTAAAAATTAGAACATCTTGTATTTTCCCCAAACTCCTATCCCATGGTAAACACCAAATTTTTTGACCAATGTATTGGGTATAAAAATTATTCGATATAATATTATACGATACATTTCCATTTTTTCACTGAACACTCTTGGGGAAAAAAAGGTTCCAATTTCCCTTGATTTTCACTACCCGTGATGACACGATTCATGATAAAATCCCCACCACAAATTCTTCTTGTCCTCGAGAAGCCTACGCAGAAATATAGTAGCCATGTTATCCCCAAATAACTAGTGCAGCTGACACTATCTCGACTATCCAATGATCACTCTTACAGTGTCTGCAACTCTCTCCAAACATGGGAGATTTTCAACTACAGTTTCTAACCAAATGGAAAAACGCTTGGAAACACTTCATCTATCACTAAGATCTATGGATAAACATGTAAAAACCTCTCACATTGGAGAACCAACCTAAAATCCCACAACCTTCATGCTCAAAAAACCACTTAAAATGAGGCTTGTAACCTCCAACAACCTATGGTGAAATCCTGACCAAACATATTTCTTTAAACCAATTTTAGAAGCACAATAAGATGCACACTCACATTGGACAAGTCCTAAAAGAGCTAGGATAACATTCCTAAAACCAATGATATTGTTCCTCATGCAGTTTGGTTCCAAAAAACTGATTCACCCTCAGTACTCCTCTTCAAAAACAAGGCATCTAACTCATTCCATGATCAACCACCCAACCATCCTCCACACAGGTGTCGATATAAATCCAAAATAGTCTAACCTAGCTTCCACTTTGCTACCCAAATCACAACAACAAATGATTTGGGATAGGAAACCAACCAAAACTAGCCTCTCAATCTAGCTATGATACAGGGAGCACTCCCAACACTCCACTTCTCAAACACTAGGAATCATCATTCCTAACCACGTCCTAGTGATAGAAGACCTCAACAGTCCCACCAAGGAATAAAATCCAAGCCTACCCAATCCATCGTTTATAGTAGGAACATGGTCCCCACCACATAACCTAATAGAAAACACATGTCCAAAATAGTTACCTCCTAAGAAACATGAAATTGGGACTTTAGGGGAACCAACAGCTCAGGAAAACTCAGGCCTAATCCAAATATCCCTTAAGAATCCTTTCCCTCATCTATCATCGAACAAGGAACTCGGGTCCCACTACCAACCCACTAGGGTTTCCATACATCCCTCGATGTAGGGATTGCATCTCGAACATCGGAAAACATCTCACCACATGATCCACATGACCTATCATCGAAAGAAAATGTGAAATTCCATAGACATGAATATTTTCTATGAATAATATGTGCCTAGAATGATGCATGAAAAATAGCCTCATACCCTTTGGATAATATCCAAAACCCATAATTAACTATAAATTCAAAAACTAAGTGTATCAAACTAGGTGAAATCATGAAACCATAAAACGGAATCCAAGAACAAATATTCCATGCCGTACAAACTTAGAATCCCTATCGGAAAATGTGTTCACAACACGCCAATATAATATCCATCTCAATCTCTAACACATTCCTAGAACACCTTTCTACCAACTCCCCAAATCATAAAACCATATTTCTCTAATATAATTTTTTAATAAACCATCTCGAGTTGACCTAACACACAACTCAATATGGCCCACCACAAGGCCTCAAGAATGCCTCCCTTAATTCCATAGGATTACGACCAGTAGAGAGGGTCTATAAGGTGCAGTGGAGAGACTATACCCTTTATCAGAGTGTAATAATAGGAGAAAAATAACAAAATTCATAAACATGAATGAACATCTAGGTATGCATAATAACTAACTAAAACAAAAGTATGCTATAATAAATGAAATGAATCATAAATTTATATAAACTTTGATCAAGGAAAACATACAATATTTGTTCAATCATGGGGTAGAAAACATATTCAAAATATATAAACTGAAAATATATACAACCGACTCTACTGTAAACTTCAAGCTAAACAACATACCTAGTCTCTACAATGTTTGAGTTGTACCAGCCCAATCCTGAGACTCCACACAAGTGGATTACCTTGATAAAGCAAATCTAGTCTTCATACCCATCCATAACTTACCTTTTTCTCCAACATAAATTTAGAAATTAGGTATACACACATGCTTAGGTGAACGTATAAGTGGGGAGAAAAAAATATCAGTAGGAAACCCCCAATAGTGAATGTATAATCTTCTATCATAACAGGTGAATATAGACATGATATTCCCATCTTAACTAAAAACTAACAGTATCTAGAATAAAAGAAACAACTGCATAAAAATAAATGGGGAAAACAAAACAAGAAAAATAGAAAATCGAGGGTTCTGGCCAGATACTCGAGGAAAATCTACTCCCACTATATCCCACACCAAAGGATTTATAGTACATGGATCACCCAAACACATGAAAAAAAGTGTATTCAAAATATCTATGTAGGAGCTCTAAAATGTTTAAATGAAACATGCATAAATTTTGGACCCCAAGGAATAACTATAAGCATCCACATGAACAAAAAGAATCTACTAGGCTCTTAGACTCTAATGGAATGATCTGAACTGGTCATAGAATATCCCCTCCACACATCAGAGATATGATATGTCTCAGAACTCCTATAGAATTACTGGGGTTTCAACATGGGCATGTTAAATGAACCAACCTAAGGGATCAATCCTCATTGAACTGACAGATTCACTACACAAGGGGTCCATACACAGTTTTTGGAGAACAATAGCATCCCCAATAAATAACCACTAGTCAAGGTGAATAATCAACTGGTGGGGTGCACTCATCTAGATAATCCATTAGCTCCCTAATCCAATTTAACAAAATCCAGTCGATGGAGGAGAAAACCAAATCAAATCTCATAGTCAATGCTCTATCTAAGATATCCCAAGAATCTCCTCCTCAAACCACAGTCCTTAGTAGAAACTGCGTCAAACATCATGAAAATGGCTAGCCAAATATGGGTCTATCCACCAATCAAACCCACAATCCAAATAGCTAAACTTGAAGTCCAATACATTATCATACAATAAAGAAATGGGAATCCTCCAATACCCTAGATCTTAATATCCAAAAAAACATCCACCACGGGCTTTCTACGACCTACCTCAGGCTCGAACCAAACTCAAGGATCACATGATCCTTAGGGCCACAACATAAAGCAGCATCCTACTATGGACTCCCCTACGACACCCAAGCTCTCAGTCCATGATCATCCATAGATCCAAAATTGTACCAAATACCATAGAAAGAGTAAGATACCCATTGAGGGGTTCCTCTAGATCATCCAAAATCATGGGACACTCCCAATGTGGAAACATCCCAAATGGCCCATGGTGGCCTCCAACTGATCCTCAATCAACAACACATCCAAATGGGAATCCAAAAGCACAATCCTGCCAGTAGGGGAATTATCAATAGTCCTCATAGCCACCTCAAAGTAGGATTGAACATAAGGGATCAACATCACAACAAAACCTCATGGTAAATCCTACAAAATAAAAACATCAACTATCCTTCCTAAAAAACAACCCATCCATAGGTATCAACTCATCCATAATGGCATCCAGAAAATATCATGTCACTAGGGAATTTTCAATAACCGACTATGTAAATCTATGATTCATTAATCAAGAACCTACCCACAAGGGAATATTCAAGAGTCCCTCAAACTCATCTCAAAAGAATTATGTCACCTAGACATAACCGACATCCAAAGGTGTCAACCCAGCCCTAAGGCTCCAACATCTCTGATCCATAAACATAGGATCTAAACCTAAACATATATAACCTCAAGAAACTGGTCCCAACATGCTAGGAAAAACCAAGATATCCTCATATATACTAATAAATCCCACCTTCTGAAATCTATTTGAAAGAACCTAGAAAAACATCGGCCGACATGCACAATCCAAGACCACTAATGAGCTCACAACCCTCACTAGAGCCTCAAATCTCATAACCCAACCCCCAGTAGGATTCTAAAACCAAACCTCAAAGAAAAATCTTACTAAAATATATCAGTCTAAAACACCATCCAAACTACATTTAGACACTGAAAGGATTCCACCATCATTATTTACATGGGAAAACATTTATAATGGACCACTCACAAGTCCAATTCTGACACCAAGGTAAAAAATTGGAAAAATGGGCTAGGGAAGGAAAAGCACACAGTGTGTACTATGGGTACATGGTGTGTACATAGTGTGTACCTATAAGGGTCCCCCATGATCATGTGACTTAGGCCACTCAATGTGTAATTTTTCAAATTAGTTGGTGTGTGGAACCTGTACATGGAATGTACCCTAACATGGGTGCCTTCCCATGTACCTCAACCCCACTTGGTGTGTAAAATGCTCGAGCCTATGGTATATGCCTCCTGTACACATCGTGTAACCCCATATGGGTTACCAGCTTGTATATCAAACCAGGTACAATAACTAGGAATGTATGCCTACATGTTGTGCACCCCACCTAGGGACTAGTCGTGTACTTCCACACTGACAAGTACCCCTTCATGGGGTACCTAGATGAGTACTCAGCCACACCCTAAAAGCCCATTTTATGGAGTTTCCCCTCGGTACATGGTATGTAGTCCCAAAAACATTATCATCTATATATAGAAAGAACACATGGTGTATTTTATCTATACCACACATCGTGTACATGAGTTTTCTTGAATGAGAACCCCTCAAATCAACCCCAAATGCCTGATTCTTCCCTGAAATCCATAGATTGACCCCCAAGGGGTCCCCAAAAACCTATAAATGGGATTAAAACTTAAAAAAACTAAACTGTACATATTTTAATCATAAAACATAAAACAAGACTACCTCTAGGTGGAAACCAATGATGCTTCAATCTGATTTATAATACGTCATTGATACATGATGAGTTGGCATGACATGTGCTCCGTAGCGGCACCTCCTCATATTACTATCCCCCTATTATTTACCTCTCCCTCTATAATCTAAATATCTCTAAGGGGAATACACACATGGGTGTATATATAAATCCAAGGAAGAAAAAAAATGAAAAGGAAGAAAAAATAAAAGGGGCTAAAGCCCAGCCCCAGCGCCCAATGAAAGGTTATTCCTTGCCTAAGAAAACCCCTATTAAAAACTCAAACATGGATATGGAAACTAAATATGATGCTCCATTAAAAAGACACAACCAAACAAAAATGTGAAAAGAAATTAATATTTAATTAATTAAATATTAAATATTCTGTAAAAATTTGAGTACCTCGAATTTCCACCAAACTCCTATTCCAAGGTAAACACCTCGTTCCAGGATCAACGAGATGGTAAAAATAATTATTTAAGATCATCTTGTAGGATAAATTACCATTTCTTACCAAAACACTCTTAGGGAAAAAATGGTTCAAATTTACCCTAATTTCACTACCCATGATGACACGGGTCATCACAAACACATTTCAACCTATGTTTACATTTTCATTTTCTTAAAATCACCTCTTCCCGGTGCTTATATATTTGATAAATTTTTCTTACCTTAGTATTTTTTAATGGATTCTAGAAAAGGAATGTTACTCTATGCCTTTTTAAATATCTATATGATCTCTTATTATATTACTAGGTCTCTTGATTGGGTTTAATCTCTATAGGGATGGGATTTTGGGGTTGATTTGAGTCTTCTACCATATATTATCCTTTTTCTTTCATCACTGGGGGTGTATCCACATGTGGTTCTTCCTCTAGATCTTTTTCAAGGATATATTCTCTAGGTTTATGGTATTTTGACTTATAGATTCATCTTGAGATAATATTTCTTGATTTTTTCCCCATATCCTTGACATTTTTTAATATAACAGAACAAAAATTCCCTTTAGGGTAAGGAATTGATTTATTGGGAAGTGTGCCTAAACCTTGGGTTTTTAGTTCATTATTGGAAGATATAATATGCCTGATATTTCCTTTCATATCATTAAAATATAAATCATGAGTGATGTTGGACTTTATAATCTATTTCACTAGGTCCAATACTGAAGGTTCTTGAGCTTTCCTTGGTTGGTATCTTGTGGAAGGTTAAAAAAATTATTTAAAAGGGTGGTGTCTAGAAATTTTTTTAATAACTTTGATGTAAGGGTGTTCTTTGAGGTAGCTAGTTTTAAACATCATATTTAATGTTGGAATACTCTACACTTCCTTTATCATATCTCAATTACTACTAGTACTATCTTTGGTACATGGAATCACAATGTTTTTTCATGTGTGGGTATCCATCGGTATAGTGCTTCAAGGAGTAACAGAGTTGGATGAACTAAGGGGGTACAGTAGGTGTTTTATCTTGAACTTTTTTTCATAACTAACTATATCAAAAAGGGGTTATATCTTTCATATGTTATTCATATAAATTATATTGAGAACATTTTACCTCATATTCTCCTCTTGTTTTGGTTCTCTTATCATATTATTGAGATTTTTTAGAAATCCTCTCTATCAACTCTTTGAATCTGATGGAGAATTTTTCAATTAGTTACCCTCTATAGGAAGTATCCAAAAGGTTTCAGTCACTATACATAAATATATGGTAAAATAATACCAATAAATGGTGTTCTTTATTGGGTTAGTGTGGGTAATATGTTATTAATCATTTGAACATCTCATAAAACTTGTAAATATTCTCTCCACTTTTTTCTTAACTCTATAAATATCATTCTTCAATTAGATTCTCCTTGATGTAGGGAATTATTTCTATAGGAAGGATTTGTGAAGTTCATCCTAGATGGGGATCTCACTAGGATAGAGGTTGTAGATCCACTCCTTGGAAGACCCTTCAAGGGATAATGGGAATGACTTGTAGTTGAATTTTTCTTCTAAAACGCCTCTTGGTTTGAATTTATAGAAAATTTAACTGAACTTTCTTAAGTTTCTATTAGGATTATTTTATACTAATCCATGAAACATTGGTAGGAATTGGATCATTCTAGTTTTAAGCTAAAATTAATGCTGGTTATTGAGTTATTGAAGTCAATTATTAATGTGGAAACTTTTTGTATATAATCATATCAAGCTGTTATCTAATTGAGTTATATTTTTATCCATGTCTTCACTTCCTACAGTTACTCTTATAGAGGAAGATGATGAAGTAGAAGAGTTGTAATATAGAATTGTGACAAACTCTCTCTCCACTTCTTAAGTGATTTTAATGTTCAGATTTTTTCCAACATGGTTTGTTCAACCTCTATATCAAAACTAGTGAGGTGTGATGAACTAGATCTGGTCATTTATTGAAATAATTTAAAAAAAACGTAACACAAAATAGGAAACGATTCTAGTGAGAGAAAAGGTTCAATAAATTTCTCTAATTCTCTCATTCTTTTTTAAATTTCAATCTTTTTAATTCTATGTTTATATAAATTATTTACTATTACACAATTATATCCTTGTTTTATGATATATATCTTAATTATTTTATTTTGATCTATCAATTCCATGATTATGGAGTAATAACTAAAGGCTTGATCCTTGGGGGTATTACCTGGTCATTTGGAATCACAACTTTTCAATTGCCCATTTCTACTTTTCAACCTTAATGTGGTATTAAATGGGAGGGAAGTGGATATTTGATCATCATATTCTCTTCTCATTCACTATTGTATTCTCCAATTTATTAAATAATATCTCCCTACCTTAGGTTGGTCTACATGTCATTCTAGTGGAGTTGTGGGATCAATGTGTAGAGACCCTAATCTTGACGTACATGGAAATTACATTACTTTTGCGGAATACTTAGTACATTACAAAAACAAACACACAAGGACTGTAATAGTTTAGTGTATTTGGAAACTCGGAATATAATCTTCTAATTTTGGTGAAAGATCTTCAACATCTACCATAAAGATCTTCCCTTTTTTTCTTACCTAAAACCTTTCTTTATATCCTAGGGAAAAGAAAACATAAAATGGTGAGCTCAAATGCTCAATAAGGGTAAACAAAAGAAATATAAATCACATCATATTCATAAGAACATAACATTTTGGAAATCTTAACCTGCAAAACAGATCATAATATCATAACATGGTATAAATCATAGTAGTGAAATATAATCCCAATAATAATAACTTAAAACATGAAACTTTGTGTCATACACACATAATCATAGAGAATCATTTCTTATTAGTCAATACTCATTGCCAAGACTATCTTAGTGGACAAAGTCCATTTCTGAACCGAGTTCACTCCTCGTTTCAGTCCTGTTTCACTGAACCGGTTTAACCTGCCGTTCTAGCCATGTCTATCTCATGAGATATAAAATCTTTACCCAATGCATTGTAGGGAGATATAGGTCCCACCCATCTCATAATGATATCATTCTTATGTGTGCCACAAAATCAAAAAACATACATCATTGCATAGCCCATGTAATAAAAATAGGAATCTTAAACATCATGCCATCATAATCCATATATGATAAAAGGACATCATAAAAATAATTCCATCATAAAATAATCAAATCAATGTAAAAATAGGGATAGAAACATAACCCTTTATTTAGATGGAAAGTAATTTTGATAAAACACTTGAACTCCATTCTTGAGGAAAATATCCTTTCTACTTCAAAAACATTTTTTTCCCTTTCTTAACATGTCATACAATTTTAAACTAAAATAAGTTGATTAAAAATAAACTTGAAAACTTATAAATGAAGATTTTTGGAAATAATTTTTTCAAAATCCATTCATGCCGTATAAGTTAAAAAAACATTCTTCTCATAATTTTTTCGGAAAAGTCAAAAAACACCTCGTACGAAAAACGAAAAAAGATTCCTTTCATATATATTACTAAAAACTCACCGAAGGGTAAAATTGGATATAAACTATTGTAGAAGGATATAAATATTACATATTGAGGAAACATGGATGTGGATGATAAATATTCCCCAGTAAATTCTAAAGTATAAACAATCTCGGATAAAAACTAAGATTGTGAGATTTTCCCTTACCTTAGGTCCGATTTGCTTCGTAAGTGTCCGAACCTCCTGTATAATTATTTAAATAATGTTATCGAATTATTCCAGAATCATAATAATTGTTATGATATCATATATGGTTCACTTATGACTTTATTTTACCCGTTCTTTTGTAAATTCCATGTTAAAGAGCATTTTGGGTAAAATCGTTTCATTTGTCGTCCGTGTTTTGACTTGTAATTATTCATATGATTACTTAGATCATGATTAATTAATTACAGAATATAAAACATGATTTATATAATATATATTCATAATATACATATATATAATAGATCAGTAAATGGAATGAAATACACCGTTCATGAAGACGGTAGGTCGTACGTACGCATGAACGCTGTTTTCGTTTCCTTATTGAGTTGAATGGAATTAAGTAGATGACATAAATATATATACACATAAATCCAGTATCATTATTATGTCATATATTTCAGTATTACTTATTATATATACTTTATAATCATTCATGAATGGTTAACATGGAGAATGAATCTCATCACGTCGTGGAGACGGTAGTCCGTACGTACGCATGAGCGATGATATCATTTTCATGATCGTGGAATTGTATTTGAGTCTATGAATACTATTTAAGAATTAATAACACTTTACAATAATCATATATAGTTGTTTATTTTCACCATTATACCCATCCATGTAAGGTGGTGGTGGAAAATAGATTACACCACGGCGTCGAGACAGTATTCCGTACGTACACACGCGCGGTGATTTCGTTTTCTGTAGGATGGATAGATGGTGAAATAGGGTTGTTTCATAATTATAATAACATATCAGTATATGAGTGATACTTATGTTATTACTTAAAAATGAAACAACCTAAGAAGAAGAAGTGGAAGAAGGAATAAAGTTGAAAGAATCAGTAACAGACATTACCTCTTCTTTGAAGAGCCTCTTTGAGATCTCATTTTATGGCACTAAATTTGGTCTTTGAGGAAGACCAGAACCTCTAGGATGTTTATATGGAAGTGTAGAAGAGAATTTTTCAGGGTTTTTCCGAGATTTAAGGCTCAAAGTGGTGTTAGGAAGAGAGGGAGGAGGTTCCCATTTATAAGGGAGGAGAGGGGCACCTTTGGAATAACTAAAAATATTATTTTATTATTAAGTCAAATTCGGTTTTTAATAGTTCAAAATTGATATATTTAGAAACTAAGGTGGGGATGGGTCGAAATCCTCTCATCCAATAGAATTGAGGCAATTTTAGGTTCCTATTTTAACCTTATCATTTAGATTTAACATTAAGTTAAATAATTTTACTTTTACTGTGTCTTCTTGTGTTCTTATACTATAAGGTTAATAAACTTACTATATTCAGCCAAACTAACTCAAAGTTGTCTATTATTAATATATATAACCTTATATAATTCATTTGGCCGAACCGTAGATTTTTAGGAATAAAATAACAATTAATAATATAATATTTGTTTTAAAAACTATTTTATGTCAATTTTTGACACTATTTAGTAATTGATTTTTCTGAAAATAATAACAGAATGATTAGTTCTAAAAAAGTTAATTAAATAAATAATAACATGTCATATTAACCTATAAAATTAGTTCAATTCATAAAAATTCTCAAATTATATTTATTTGGGTATTTATAACATCAATTATGTCAATATTTTATTAATAAGATAATTACTGCATCATCTTTGTGTCATAAATAAATTAACTTATTTAAAGTCTAAAAATTACAAATAAAATATCATTATGTAGGAAATATTTTTATCTTTCTAATGAATATTTATAGTCGAATTTATCTTATGTATAACCCTATATTAAAAATGATATACTTATTAAACATTGATTTTAACTATTTTAACCCTTCTTTAAATAAACTAATAATAAATGTCCTAATCTAATCCAAGTGGGCCTAAATGGTCATATTTTATTCCTAAGGTTGTTTTTGGTCGAATTAAACTTATCCAATAGAATTAGTACATGTTTTAGGGTAATAATAATATCATTTTTACCCGTAATTACCATATTTACTTGTATCCGTGGTAAAAAAAAGTAAAAAGTTACTATTCACCAAAAATTATTTTCATCTCATTGAACCACATTTTAGTCCTTGATATTAATCATGTCTCTCGGATTTTCGAAATTTCACTCACAGAAGCGGTAAAATTAAGTTTTATGAAAAATTCATTTTTCTTAACTACCACTTAGTGGTTTCACTATTTATCAAAAAAATGAAAGTTTCCAGAAAAATACCAAAAATTAGGCCTAAGATATATTTGATATTATGAACTCAAAAATGATTTCTATTTTACCAAATTTAAAACATATCAGTTTCATTAATTAATTCCTGTCGTCAAAACAAATAGCGTGTTCTTAAGAGATAATAACTATCAAAAGATTGACACTTGTTTATGTCTGGTTTAAATGTGAAATTACATCCAATGAACAACATTGTATTAAATTGTAAAAATATATTCTAAATATACTTTAAAACCACTCAAATTAATAATTTATCACTATTAATTATTTCTATTAAAAAGGTTGTTTAGTAATTTTCACTATTCATCAGAAAATGAAAGTTATTCGAAAAGTACCAAAATTTCACCCTAAGATAATTTCGATATTCCGAATCCAAAAATGAAGTCCATTTTGAAAAATAAAATTTACAAAATTTTAAAAAGTGGTTATTACTATTCATAATTGCTAGTTTTAATAATATTTTAATAGCATATCGTTGTTTAGTGAAACTCGGTATTGCGTACTACACACGCTATCGAGGGAGGTCGCGATTGCGTGTAATGCAAGGCAAGTCAAGGATGCGTGTTGTGCAAGATCCTTTTGGTGTAGCGTACAACACAAGACATTAATGAAATTAAAAAGAATATTTTTCATAAAATCTAGGGGTGTTACATTCTACCCCCCCTTAAAATGAATTTCGCCCTCGAAATTCGTCGGGGTTATAAATGGTTTACTACTCGAAAGTTTCTTTAATAGAAACCCATATCGTAAAAAGGAATCCTGAAACCAATCTTTCAAACAAATAATGAAACGTTACGGTTACCCAAATAAACTAATCACTGGGTTTCCACATAGATGAAAATATGGATATGGAAGAGAAATCTAACCATCATGTTCTGATGGAGAGTGGTAGAGAACATGGCTATAGAAAATCCAGCAATCAAAAAGCCATAAATTTGTGATGATCTAAGGTACCATCTGATTCATCAGATATAAGAGCACTAGGACAACATTTTTGGTTTTCAAGATCATTTCCCTAAATTTGAAGAATTTAAATTAGAATAAATACTTAATTTATTTTGGTAAAATCTCACTATTGTTCGTGCCTTGAACAATTTCCACTTCATCTCTTAAAGAAATGAAGTTGAATTTGTTATTTGTGAAGTGTTAGCAGATCATGTGATAGAATGACGGGTCATTCCATCTATCTCAAACAAAAGGTTAGCAAAAGTTATTAAATATACATAAGTTGATCTATAGTGATATTAATCATATATGGTTCCTAAAATGGACTAATAATAATTATATCATAATAAAACTAGTTTATACTAAACAGGGACTTCCTGTAGGCCAGTGGTAGGCGATAAAGGCCAGTCACACTTCGGTTGTGGGTTCGATCCCCACAGCCTTGTCCGATGTAATAGGTTGTCGCCCATCCTGTAGGTTGTCCTTTTTCTAAAACTAAATTACTATAACATCCCATAAATAATATCCAAAAAACTTATATCCTTAAACAATACTAACTTATGTCCGACATAATCCATCCCAATATTTAGGCTTATCCAAAATACTTCGGTCCAAGCTCATAGTATAAATAAAATGATTACTAAAATGTCACATAACAATCACGTGAATGCCATCATTTATCCCCCATATATCATAAGATATATCTTGTCGGTCAAATTACAAACATGTGAATACCTTAATCATGTATACCCATTGAACCTTAGTGAAAACATGAATGCAGTTAAAAGTTAACACTTTCCACAAACCAAAATCCTCAAAATTATTTATACTCAAACCATTATATCACTTAGTCCTTATATCAATCATGAGCTCATGAATACAATCAAACATATCATTATCTTCTTATCCCTTCATTATGCGCATATCATCTGCTTACCAAAAATATATCAATCACTTTCCATGGTTACCAGTACCATAAAATTATTGAAAACCACAATATACCAATACATAAATATTCTAATATTCCACAATACTATATACAACATTATTTTGGAATCCCATTACATAAACAATTAATCATTCCACCACATCGTTGTCATATTCAACATCGCCAATAGTGATCGCATGTGACTTCCCTTTTTTCCTTTTCCTTAAGTGGTTGCTCATGTTGATCATCATTAACCCTTGGATTAGGGAATTGATTAGAATAATGCCCCATTTCATTGCACTTGAAGCATTGAAGTGTTGTTGGTGCGTTCCCTGCAGTCTTTTCTTTATTCACACCATTAGCAACCCTTTTTCCATTACTTCGACACTCAGCTGCTCGATGACCTTCTTTTCCACACTTAAAACATTTTCTAGTCCCTTTAAGACAATCTCCACCATGCTTCTTTCCACACTTTGAGAATAAGGAAACATTCATCTTCTTTTCACCATTATTCTGAGATTTCTCCTTGAACTCCATCTTTCATTTCTTGTCAAAACCATGAGATGAATATGTAACACCAACTTACATTTCTACCTTAATAGCACAACACACAATTTCTTCATAGCTACTGAAGTCTCTTATAGCTAATGCCCTTCGAAGATTTGGTTTTAAGCCACTGAAGAATCGATCAACTTTACTTTCAGGTTGGATGATAAAGCCATATGCATACCTTGCAAGCCTTGTAAAATTTGCTTCGTATACACCAACAGATTCATCATCCTTTTGCTTTAGTTCAAGAAACTCCTTCTCCGTCTTTGTTCGAAGAATACGAGGGAAGTACTTATTGAAAAATAAGTTCTTGAACTCATCCCATTCCATGGACTGAATTTCATCTCTTGGCCTCGTATTCTTGATAAGATTCCGCCATTTATCCGCTTCACCTTCCAAACGATATACTGCTAAGATGACTTTATCATGTTTAGAACATTGAAGAACTGAAAATATCTTTACAGTGGTACTGATCCATTGTTCAGCAACAAGTGGATCAGAAGACCCACTGAAAGAAGGTGGACGTTGCCTAATGAAGGACTCAATAGAATATTGTTCCCTTCTCTGCTCATTTGGAAGTCCAGAATGATTCATAGCTTGTGTAAGTATAGCAATAAGATTTTGCACTCCATCTCCCATAACATTTTTTTGTTCAGGAGGAAAATCATTGCATTGATCAACACGGTTCCTTCGGGTTCCATCCATCGTCTAAAACGCAAAAAGAATAGTGTGAGAGGAAAAAATCATGCTAGAGAAAACAAAATAATAAAGGGGGAGTACCTTCAATATCTAACATCTTAGGTTACCGTAATTCTAGTACTATAACCTATACTTATACTTAACCTTAGGGACATCCCTAGACATACCTTAGAAATAACTCTAGGGATCTCACTAAAGTTCTCGCATCCTAGTTTCCAAAGGTTGAATAAACCTTTCCTTTGATACCAACTATAGAGACCCTAAGCTTGAAGTACATGGACATTACATTACTTTTGTGGAATACTTAGTACATTACAAAAACACACACACAAGGACCGTAATAGTTTAGTGTCTTTGGAAACTCTGAATATAATCTTCTAACCGTGGTGAAAGATCTTCAACATCTCCCGTAAAGATCTTCCCTTTTTTTCTTACCTAAAACCTTTGTCTATATCCTGGGGAAAAGAAAACATAAAAGGTTGAGATAAAATGCTCTGTAAGGGTAAAAAAAATAAATATCAATCACATCATATTCATAACAACATAACATTTTAGAAATCTTAACCTGCAAAACAGATCATAATATCATAACATGGGATAAATTATAGTAGTGAAATGTAATCCCAATAATCATAACTTAAAACATGAAACTTTGTGGCATACACACATAATCATAGAGAATCATTTCTTATTAGTCAAGAATCATTGCCAAGACTATCTTAGTGGACAAAGTCCATTTCTGAACCGAGTTCACTCCTCATTTCAGTCATGTTTCACTGAACCGGTTTAACCTGCCATTCCAGCCATGTCTATCTCATGAGATATAAAATATTTACCCAATTAATTGGAGGGAGATATAGGTCCCACCCATCTCATAATGATACCATTCTTATGTGTGCCACAAAATTAAAAATCATACATCATTGCATAACCCATGTAATAAAAATGGGAATCTTAAACATCATGCCATCATAATCCATATAAGATAAAATGACATCATAAAAATAATTACATCATAAAATAATCAAATCAATGTAAAAATAAGGATAGAAACATAACCCTTTATTTAGATGGAAATTAATTTTGATAAAACACTTAAACTCCATTCTTGAGGAAAATATCCTTTCTACTTCAAAAACATTTTTTTCCTTTCTTAACATGTCATACAATTTTAAACTAAAATAAGTTGATTAAAAATAAACTTGAAAACTTGTAAAGGAAGATTCTTGGAAATAATGTTTTCAAAATCCATTCATGTCGTATAAGTTAAAAAAACATTCTTCTCGTACTTTTGTTGGAAAAGTCAAAAAGCACCTCGTACGAAAAACGACAATAGATTCCTTTCATATATTTTACTAAAAACACACCAAAGGGTAAAATTGGATATAAACTATTGTAGAAGGATATAAATATTACATATTGAGGAAACATGGATGTGGATGATAAATATTCCCCAGTAAATTCTAAAGTATAAACAATCTCAGATAAAAACGGAGATTGCAAGATTTTCCCTTACCTTAGGTCTGATTTGCTTCGTAAGTGTCCGAACCTCTTGTATAATGATTTAAATAATGTTATTGACTTATTACAGAATCATAATCATTGTTATGATATCATATATGGTTCACTTATGACTTTATTTTACCCGTTCTTTTGTAAATTCCATGTTAAAGAGCGTTTTGGGTAAAATCGTTTCATTTGTCGTCCGTGTTTTGACTTGTAATTATTCATATGATTACTTAGATCATGATTAATTAATTCCAGAATATAAAACATGATTTATATAATATATATTCAGAATATACATATATATAATAGATCAGTAAATGGAAAGAAATACACCGTTCATGAAGACGGTAGGTCGTACATACGCATGAACGCTGTTTTCGTTTCCTTATTGAGTTGAATGGAATTAAGTAGATGACATAAATATATATACACATAAATCAAGTATCATTATTATGTCATATATTTCATAATTACTTATTATATATACTTTATAATCATTCATGAATGGTTAACGTGGAGAATTAATCTCATCACGTCGTGGAGACGGTAGTCCGTACGTACGCACGAGCGATAATATCATTTTCATGATCGTGGAATTGTATTTGAGTGTATTAATACTATTTCAAAATTAATACCACTTTACAATAATCATATATAGTTGTTTATTTGCACCATTATACCCATCCATGTAAGGTGGTGGTGGAAAATAGATTACACCACGGCGTGGAGACGGTATTCCGTACGTACACACGCGTGGTGATTTCATTTTCCGTAGGATGGATAGATGGTGAAATAGGGTTTTTTCATACTTATACTAACATATCAGTATATGAGTTATACTTATGTTATTACTTAATAATGAAACAACCTAAGAAGAAGAAGTGGAAGAAGGAATAAAGTTGAAAGAATCGGTAACAGACATTACCTCTTCTTTGAAGCGCCTCTTTGAGATCTCCTTTTAGGGAACTAAAATTGGTCTTTGAGGAAGACCAGAACCTCTAGGATGTTGCTATGGAAGTGGAGAAGAGAATTTGGCAGGGGTTGGCCGAAATTGAAGGCTCAAAGTGGTGTGAGGAAGAGAGGGAGGAGGTTCCCTTTTATAAGGGAGGAGAGGGGCACCTTTGGAATAACTAAAAATATTATTTTATTATAAAGTCAAATTCGGTTTTTAATAGTTTAAAATTGATATATTTCGAAGATAATGTGGGGATGGGTCGAAATACTCTCATCCAATAGAATTGAGGCAAGTTTAGGTTCCTATTTTAACCTTATCATTCAGATTTAACATTAAGTTAAATAATTTTACTTTTACCGTGTCTTCATGTGTTCTTATACTATAAGGTTAATAAACTTACTATAATCAGAAAAACTAACCCCAAGTTGTTTATTATTAATATATATAACCTTATCTAAGTCATTTTTCCTAACCTTATATTTTTATGAATAAAATTACAATTAATAATATAATATGTTTTTTAAAAACTATTTTATGTCAATTTTGACACTATTTAGTAATTGATTTTTGTGAAACTCATAACAGAATGATTAGTTCTAATAAAGTTAATTAAATCAATACTAACATGTCATATTAACCTATAAAATTAGTGGAATTCATAAAAAAACTCAAATTATATTTATTTGGGTATTTATAACATCAATTATGTCAATATTTTATTAATAAGATAATTACTGCATCATCTTTGTGTCAAAAATAAATTAACTTATTTAAAGTCTAAAAATTTCAAATAAAATATCATTATGTAGGAAATAGTTTTATCTTTCTAATGAATATTTATAGTCGAATTTATCTTATGTATAACCCTATATTAAAAATGATATACTTATTAAACTTTGATTTTAACTATTTTAACCCTTCTTTAAATAAACTAATAATAAATGTCCTAATCTAATCAAAGTAGGCCTAAATGGTCATATTTTATTCCTAAGGTTGTTTTTGGTCTAATTAAACTTATCCAATATAATTAGAACATGTTTTAGGGTAATAATAATATCATTTTTACCCGTAATTACCCTATTTACTTTTAACCGTGGTAAAAAAAGTAAAAAGTTACTATTTACCAAAAATTATTTTCATCTCATTGAACCACATTTTAGTCCTTGATATTAACCGTGTCTCTCGTATTTTCGAAATTCCACTCACAGAAGCGGTAAAATTATGTTTTATGAAAAAATCATTTTTCTTAACTACCACTTAGTGGTTTCACTATTCATCAAAAAAATCAAAGTTTCCAGAAAAATACCAAAAATTAGGCCTAATCTATATTTGATATTATGAAATCAAAAATGATGTCTATTTTACCAAATTCAAAACATATCAGTTACATTAATTAATTCTCATGGTCAAAACAAATAGCGTGTTCTTAAGAGATAATAACTATCAAAAGATTGACACTTGTTTATGTCTGGTTTAAATGTGAAATTACATCCAATGAACAACATTGTATTAAATTGTAAAAATATATTCTAAATATACTTTAAAACCACTCAAATTAATAATTTATCACTATTAATTATTTCGATTAAAAAGGTTGTTTAGTAATTTTCACTATTCATCAGAAAATGAATGTTATCTGAAAAGTACCAAAATTTTCCCCTAAGCTAATTTTGATATTCTGAATCCAAAAATGAAGTCCATTTTGAAAAATAAAATTTAAAAAATTTCAAAAAGTGGTTATTACTATTCATAATGGCTAGTTTTAATAATATTTTAATAGCATATCGTTGTTTAGTGAAACTCGGTATTGTGTACTACACACGCTATCGAGGGAGGTCATGATTGCGTGTAATTCAAGGAAAGTCAAGGATGCATGTTGTGCAAGCTCCTTTTGGTGTAGCGTACAACACAAGACATTAATGAAATTAAAAAGAATATTTTTCATAAAATCTAGTGGTGTTACACAATGGATGAACAATATATGATTGTAGCTGGGTGAAGGGCAGTGGATTTTTTATGATTATGGCATGTTATTCATCTGACACTATAAAGGTGAGATAGATATTCATAGGTTGATTACTTGAATTATGACCTCCCTATCAGATGTTGTAATGGTTGTTCCCAGCATTGTTTTAGTAAAGTGGTGAGTATTCTCACCTCTCATGTGGCTGACCCGGGTTCGACTGTCATAATGGTAGGTTTCAGGGTCCTTTGTGATCTCGAGTCTAGATTCAATGATCGAACATTTTTTTAGAAAAAATGAAGAAAACACACTGATATTAGATCTGATGAAATTTCATTAAATCAAAGTTAATGGTCATTTAGAATTAAATATTTTTTCATTGTTTGTTACATATATATTTGTTCAAATTAATGGGACCTCAAAACTCCCCTTGGCTGTAGATGTGAGTATATATACCGGTGCACAAAATGTTTTTAGTTTATTGACTAAAAATTTTAATATGAGGTTGGGTAAGAAGATGAGGGAAAAAACTAATCACATGGATGATGACTTTTCCAAGTCCACTCCATGGAGAGACCAACCTATGGCCTTTAAGTCCTAATAATATAGATATTCAAGAACAAGTGAAAAAACTCTTTCAAGAATCCTTGATGTAATAAGTTCCATAGTTATAGGCCTCACCTCTTACCCCAGATCAATACCAAGTTAAGCACCATGTCCAATTTTAAATATGGCCATTAAAAACCCATATTCAAGCCCAATATAACCCTCAGGGAGAAATAAAACCACCAACATGTGATCACTTTCCTCCAACAGATCTTGACTTCCACTATAACTTTCATGTAGAAAAGAACTTCTATTTTGATTATTCTAGAACACAAATAGAGATCAATCATGGGAACTTAACTGAGTATAATTATTTTTCAATTCCTTTGGAAAATAGGGGTTTGGGTAAGCGATAAAAATATGTTGAGGGTATGAAATATTTACCTTTTCCCCTATTATGGAATGATTGTAGCATAAAAAAATTATTAGTATTTGATGAGTAGCCTATCACGATCCCCTTAGAAAAATAATTTTTAAAACTAAATAAATTTATCAATATTAGACTTGGTTTGTCACATGAAGAGGAAAATATTATGGGTGTATTTTTATTTTATTTAATGTGTTTGATTTTATAAAAAATAGAAATGGAATAAAACTAGTTTTTAATACCAATATTAAAAACTAGTGGTTAAATTGGATTAGTTCTTAAATTCGGATTTGGAGGTATTGGCCTAACCTGGAACCATCCCCTCACCTCACTTGAAAAATCATAATTCTATTTTAACTCTCTTATATTCCCTCTCTAAATGAGTGACACCTAACTTATATTACATTATCTTGGAATTTTTGGCTCAAGTAGGGGATTAAAATGATCATTATACACCCAAATCTCACCTAGCCTGGCGATTATATATCTTTGATCACCCTCCACTTCACCCACTACTCACTATCGTGTGCAGTGGAGTGAGCCTGAGTGGCATGTGTGTGAAATCTATATATGTATGTAAGAAAATTTTAATGTTCATAAGTAGAAAAAAATCTATTAAAACCTAAACATGTAAAAAATATATAGAGAGATTAATATAAGGGAAAATCGATTAGAACATTCAATTAATTTGCAAGTAAGTAAGGATAATATCCCCATATCAGCCACTAATGGATTAGTGTTCCATCACTATATAATTATAGCTAATGAAAAATGAAATAAATCAATAAAAAATATACCAAAATAGCTATGGTTTTATGGTAATGGAAGCGGCCTCTTGTCTCTAGCGAATAGTTCCATATTTATAGACTGTACATAGGTTCTTCAGGAACTTCATAATTCCGTCCACATGAGTAGCATGGGTTTCTTCAACTCCTTCTAATGACTCCAATAATTTGCCTTAGTTTTAGTTTCAACCTTAGTTCCTCCTTCTTCATATTTCTTCCATATTCACAGCTTGATGGTCAATATTTCTTGAAAACGGCATAATTGAATATTTTCTATTGAAATGTTTCTTTTCCCCTGATTGAGATCGATACTCCTTCATAAAGGATCAAAGTGGTATGATTTTTTAGCTTCACTAGATGTCAAAGTTTACTTGGGGAAGGTGATAATATACATTCTATAGTTGGATTTGTGGGATTTTGACCATTTAATTAAATTGGAATGGGAATACACATTGTGTTTAGGTGAGGATGAGTCGGTATTGGGCCTAGGATGTGTCTATATATTGAAATTGGGCACGTATGTAATTGTATTTCACACATTTATGTACTCTTCATGGAGATGGTATAAGAACGAGGCTATAATAGTGAGGCTAGGAACTCTGTCTTCATGTGCTATATAGGGGTAACACCAAGAGAATAAGCTCTATATCATATGAATTTCCATTAATGACCTTAGTTTCTAATTGATCACACTATCGATAATAAATCAAAATAGGATCTTAGAATTTTCAATTTGAGTGTGGTGGCTCAAGAAGGTTGTTCTATACACAGAGGATTTGGTTATTAGAGTGCAGGTAAGGGGGATTTTTGATCAACTAATTGTGACTAGACTATGTATTAATGTCTTTTCATTTGAACTAGATATTTGGAGCCCAAAACAACTATGTTAGTGAATGAATGCTACTTTTAGGGTCTTCCATGGGATATAGTGGAGCTTGGGTAGTGATGGTATTGGATTCATGCATTTTTCTTCATTGGTAAATTTCATCGAGTAGTATGTGTGCATCTTAATTCAATGAAATAGCTAGTTCATTAGATACGAGTCATATACTACTCTAGTATACATCTCTGTATAAGGAAACATGCAAGACTAAAGAAAGAAAAAATGGCGTAACTTGAGTGTATCTTCTTCAAATTGCAGTTCAGTTTCACAGTCATCTATAACTTCGGTTCAGTATTCAACAGGTGGTGTGGATAAATTTGATTCCTGATGGTTAATATAGTTTGGAATCTTCTTCATAGTTTTAATTTAAATTGATTCAACTTTACTTAGTTCTAGATCTAGGATTTGTTTGGCTTCAATGGATCTCATCCTTCGCTGATTATAAACCTATGTTTGGTTCTTTGTTCAATCTCCATCATCGCCCGACTATAGGGTAGTGAAGCTTGGTCATATTGCATCATATTATTCCATATTGGAACTTGTAGGTTCTTCATCCATGGGAATGGGAGGCTTCAAACTTCACCAATGGTGGTGTGGAATCTCATTTCCAAAGGAAGAATCCCCATCATGGATTTAATTTCATCTGTTCTTCATCCGATCTTGGGTCTATGATAGCAGCTCTCATACTAGCTTCTTGATTCAAAGGTCTTGGATGTGAGGGAGGTTTATTGAGTGATAAATCCATGAGGAGATGGTATGGTAGCAAATTTTATAGTCACTATATCAACCATGGAGAGGTAGGTGTGGTTGGTGGGTGTAAAGCTCGCAATTGATCCCAAACATGGTGTGGTGGATTGGAATGGGTAGTCATGATTTATTGAATGTTTTCAGTTTCATTCCTTGGGAAAATTTCCAAAAATTTCAATAATGCAGTCTTATAGAGGTGGGTACTCATGGTATCTTTGGTACAATACAAATTTTTTACACAGGTTCACTCCAGATTTATCATAAAACAACTTTATGAGTTTACCAAAACAATTATTCACTCACAATCTCCTAAAACTATTAGTGTCTGACCACATTAATACTTTTCCAATTTTCTAGTGAACTGGAATGATCACTTCATGTATTTTCAAAATTTGGATCTAACCTACACATCACACAATTTTTTTTAGTGTGGGCAGTTTTGTATTTAAAGTCTGATGACAATAAAATTATAAATTAACCTCCAAATTCTATAAAAAATTAAATTATGGTATTCAATTAATTCAAAAAAATTGAAGTTTTTAACAATTTAAATTTAAAAATGATTTAAAAATTTAAAGATTAAAAAAAAGAAACCCATGATCTGTCTAATTCCAAAATTATGGCTAGTAAAAGTAAATCAACAATTGATTAAATAATTAAAACTCCTTATCAAATCCATTTCCAAAATTAAGTCTAGAATTATCCAAATGAATTAAAAAATTAAAAATCATGGATGAGAATCCTTTTAACACATGAACTCAATTCCCATAAAATTAATGTATGGTTATCAAAAATATAATAAAACTCCCAAAATCAATGTTTTAGACACTTATCATTTAAATTCCATATTTATACAACAATAAAAAAATAAGGACATTTATCGAGGTTCTAAATTAATAATGGGGGTTAAATTCAGTGAAAAAGGGTTAAAAGTTATGAAATTTTGTCTCTCATCAATATTTTATACCACTGGAATGTTTCAAATTCCCACATGAAAAGTGGGAATACTTGATGCTATAATTTTTAGCAAGTCTTGGGATAAACTGATCACCCTCATAGAAGAGAAGCTTGAGCTATAATATGAATAAGTAATAGTATGGTATTAAGAGAACATAAAGGAGGTATCTAGGTTTCCCATTGAGGTAGAAAAGGAGGAAATGGACACCACTGCCCATCAATCCCAAGATGAAGCTGAAGAAAATAATCCCAATATTTTTCTATCACCTCCATATCTTGGTGAAATCATCAAAAATGTGGTGTTAGAGAACATGTGTGGTCAATAAGAGGGACATGTTAAAGAGAATGAGAAGAGCTGTGGAAAAATAAAAATGTGGTAGACCTTACCATACAATCCTAACACACCAAATAACTAGGGATAATCTAAGTGTTATCTAGATCAAGACAGGATAAATTATAGAACCTCTTGGGGGTTTTTAACCAAGCTCTTTCTCCCTTTTCTCCATTTTTCCTTTATGTTCAGTTCTATGGTTTAGTTTTTAATAAGAGACTAAATTCTTCTTATTTTCTTATACTAAACGCAAATGGAAAGTATCTTCAAAGCTTATTTTAAGAACATTAGAATCCATTAAAGTTGGAATGACACCATCCCAAGGCTATCCAAAATCAAGGAATAATTGCAGCAAGGTGAACTCCTTCCATACTCATTTTTCTCACTGTCCTATTTAAAATCTACTAAAAACTTCATGATAAGTGTTGCATTTCATTAAGGATATAGTGTAAATTAAGTGTTGGGGAGAGGGATTACTGATAGTTGATATGTTTTCTTTATCTTCTTTTTTTATTTATATTTTGAGTTTTTCTTTAAAAAATATATATATAAAAGAAAAACATAAGAAAATTACACTATTTTGAACATATAAAAATATTTTTGTATAGTTTATGAGTTTTTTAAACTTTCATAAGCTATATTGAAAAAGTATAAGTACCTTTTAATTCCATGTTGATTGTGGTGAATTTTATTGTATTATCAAAAACTTTAAATATTAAATGATTTTTGAGTGATTTTTCCAACTATTCACATAGAAATTTGGTTTTAGAATAAAAAAAAGTAGTTTGGGTGAAAATATATTTATGGAAGTGAAATTATAACATGAGGTCATGGAAATTTTGAACTTAATTCAAGGTAAATTGGAATTTTTGAAAACAGAATTCCACAAGGATCCAACACAAAATAAACAGATATAAGTCCTTAAAATAGACTAAAATGGGAAATTAGGATCCCACAATGAAGCTATGTAAAATTAAGCAGTGGTTGTGGGATTAAATTCCATTTTTTTATATTCAATAACTTCTTTTCATATATAATTTCACAATCATAGCTAGGAAAAATTCAATAAGTGTCCAATTGTAAAAAAGTGCATTCATTTAGATGAAGGGAATATTGAACCTATATGAAAAAGGGAAAATTTAATTATAATAAATTCATTTGAGTTGTATCAAGTGGAAATTGGAACTCCAGTTTAAGGAACTTATGATAAATGGATAAATGGAAATACAACTTGTTAAAAATTTTATTCCACTTAAATTTATCTATTTCACTCCTGGACATGGAACGTTTTCTTACATTGAAATGGGGATAATGGATTATATTCATGTATGAAGTAGGATGAAATATTTAGTGGAAAGAATCAAAAAATTTCCCTCACACTTCACTTGGTTTGAAATTGTTTCGGAGTATGTATTTTCATGTTCATTGATTGAATTACATAATAAAATTTAAATTGATTTTTTTTGAGTTGTGAGAATATGTAAATACTTTAATAAAGTTGGACGAATGTGAAAATAATCATTGAAAGAATTATCTTAAAATATATTGCCGATAGTTTGTTTGGATTCAATTTTTCACATGACTTAAAGTTTATTATGAAAAATTATTACCTGGGAGTTAAATATTCTATGTATGGGGGAGTGATCAAACCCCACTTTTTTCAAAAAAAAAACAAATCATTCATTAATATTATCCTGCTATTTTTGTTAAACATTAGTAAATTGTGGTATTTTTTCAATTAATTTCATTTGGGTATAATTTTTAAATACATGAAATTCACCTAGATTTTAGAAAAAAATATTCTAAGAATCTTTTGGAAACATGACATATAATTTCACATTTTATTAAAGAAATTTTATTTGAAATTGGTAAATCATTTTTTGAAATAGAATTAAATTTTCATATGGAATTTTAATTTTCATTGGGATTATTTTCTACCTAATTTTGTTTTCAATATCAAATGTTGGAAAACCCAAGTTTCAACCTAAGGGTAAATGTATGAGTTTCTGCACTCCAAAGACACGGATGATCGAGCTACCAAATCTCTTCGACCTTCCATGCTTAGCCAGCCATAGACCCGATGCATGGTAACTCTGCTAACTAAAACTGACCAATCTTCCACAAGACCAAAAACCGATCGATCATGCCTCCTAGAGATCAAATCACAGTCCACCATGCCATCACCTTCAAGCTACTGCACATACTCAACCCACCATATAGTCGCTCCACCTATCGAATGAAGCTTTATCGGCCATAAATGCATACTATGTTTCTACAAGAAGAACATTTTAGTAAACCACAAACCTTCTTTCAATCAAATGTTCCATTTTCCACCTACTGTGAGCGATATCTATAAAGGTGGACTACCACTAACCATGAGATGATTGACTTACCACAACCCGTTGTTTCCCGATCACACCAACTAGGGAAACCGAACCATCAAGTAAAACCTACTACCATGGATAAAATATTCTACATGATCAATATACCACCATCGATCCAATGTTGATGGAACAAGATCTTGAAAACGATGAGAACTCTAAATTCTAAGTAGTGAAGAATCCAAGCTCATGCTTGAAGCTGAATACCAAGGACCAAATAACACTAAATGAAGTTTGAGGCTGTAGATGCTCCATCGATTGTTGAAGACAATTTTTCAACTACATTTTTTCTTTGTGCAGTCTTGAAAATGGTGGATACCTCACCCATTCTCAAAGCACTGATTGTGACTACAAAGACTATTCACACCAGGTGCTCAATATAATTCCTTAGTAAATGAAAACCACCCAAAGTCTTAATGAATTGTTGGAGGATAAGTAAAAGTATACAGGAAATAATTTTTTCCAATGTTAGTGTTCGAACTAGAAAATACACTCATTTTGGTCCTCATGGTCTCAGTCATTTATCGCTGTAGACTTCAACTTGATTTCTATCGACTTTTTTTCTATTCCAAGCATGTACCTATTTTATATAATCATAGAAACATTGCTCGTGGCCATTTCCACTAACCCCTAAGAACCATTTCCTACTCATTTTTCTAATAAAATAATATCACCACCTGCCCCCCGTGCTCGGATGGGTTGGTAAGTGTTGGGAAGGGTTTGGGGTGTGGTCGCGGTGTCAAGTCTGAGGCTAGCAGTTTATCTGTATTTTCCTTGTTTCATTGTGAGCCACTTTTACTGTAGTACCCAATTTAAAATCATGTCACCACCCCATCTTAATTTCAAGTAGCACTTACCCTTTCGATCTCAAGTCTAGATCTAGTAATCAAACCTTTTTTTAAATGAATGAATAAATCCCACTAAACTTAGATTTGAAACAAGGTTATTGAACCAAAGATAATGATCACTAAGAATTAAATATTTTTTCATTTTTTTTCCTTGTGATGGTGTTCAAAGTTGTGGGACCTCAGAGCTCCCCTTGGATATAGTTGTGAGTATATATACTGTCACACACCATGTGTTCAATTTATTTTCCGAGAAAATTCAAAGAGGCCATTATTCAAAGAGATAAGGGAGAAAACTAATCTCACAACTGAGGATTTGACAAAGTCCAATCCAAATAAGTGATAATATTCAGCCTTAAAGTCTTAAAATGATATATATCTAAGACCAAGTGAAACAAATCCCTCAATAAGGCCTACTTTACTAAAACTACATGGTTATAGGTTAAACCTCCTACCCCAACTCAATCCCAAGTTAAATACCTATCTGAGTTTTTACACAAACCAGTCAAAAACCATTTTCAAAATTAATCTTTCCCTTAGTGAGTTACACACCCACCATTATGTGATCATTTTCCTCTAGCATATCTCAACTTCTATTATAGTTGCGATACAATGAAGCACTTCCTCTTTGATTATTCAAGAACAAGTGTAGAGATCGATAGTTAGAGCTCAAATGAGTACAATTATTTTTTAATTATATAGGAAAATATGGTTTAGGAAAATATATAAAAGAGCATTAGGTTATGAAAGAGTTCCACATGCCCCCTTCATGGGATGAATGTTCTAATTATATCATACTATTTTAAATTTAAATTTTTTAATCCTCTGTTTACTGAAATTATATTATCTTCCTCGATTTTGTTTGTGTTTATTCATATATACCTCCATTTTGTGATTGTGATCTCTCACTTACATGATTATAGAAAACAATCTCATGCCTTTTCCCATAGGGGATATTACATGGGAATTCAAAATCACTACATATCAATTTTTCATTTCTAATTTTCATCTTTAATGAGACAGTAAATGAGAGGGAAGTGGATATATGATCATCATTTACAATTCCTATTCATTATTGTATTATCTAATTTATCAAATCATCTCTCCTTCCCTTTTCTTAGTATACACATTATAATAGTGGTGTTGTATGGATCAATGGTTGAACAACATATGATTGGAGCTTTGAGTAGGGTGCTTCATTGTCTACGATTATGGCATGTCCATAATCTAACACCATAGATGAGGTTAGTTGGACATACATAGGGAGGTCTCTCATGTGTGTTTAGTCTCACAATTTAAATAGAGAGAATCATTCAGTGATTGGTTATGACTAGATTATTGGGTGAGAACAATTTTTATAATGAAAACCCTTGTGATCAATCCTAGGATCAGTCTCTTTCACCTTGATCATTGTGTGTTTACTACTTTCATGTTTTATTAATTTCTTAAAAATCTTAAACCCCAAAACAGTTAAAATAATTCATCACATGCTTTAAAAATATAGAAAGCATAATAAAATATTACTAGGTGATTGAGATTAGTTAAGACTAACCCATGAATTGTTGATAAGGATCTTGGTTAGTCCCACTAGACTCCTTGGGAACAACCATGTTCACTTATCCATTTTTTTTGGTTTCGATGATTAAGAAATTTGATAGAGGGGCCACGACATTAAAATATAATCTGATTGTAAAGGTGTGGATTGATGCACATGAGGTTCTTGATGAACTTTATATGAGGAACTAATGTTTCCAATATTGGGTTGACACCATGAAGTCTTGATTGAGGTTATTGATTCATGTTTCTAGTATTTGAGCTACATAAGGGTTATGAAACATGCACTTGAGTTCTACATCAAGATATAATTTCTATCACGTCAAGGTAACTAATGACTAATGAATGTTAAAGAATAGTTCATCCACTTTTGAGTGCTTCATCAAGGTTAATTATTTTATTTAAGCTAAATAAGGGTATATAAATAGAGAATTACAATGCATGAAGCTCTATTCCTCAATTCAAATTGAAGGGAATCTGAGCATAGGGAAGAATTCCAGTGAGTTCAAATACTCAAATCTGAGTACATGATAAGATTATATAATTTTCTTATAAATATGGTAGAGATTTTCAGAGGACCTGATTAACTATTAACCCAACTAAGAAGGCATCCAGATTCAAATTAATTATAGTCAAAGTAAGCACATGTGTGGTTGTTGCATTCAGTTTGAAGGTTTATCTAGATTCACTATAAATAAAATGATCTATAGTAACAGGTATCCATGAGGATGGCCAATCATTCACACATTCGGAGAGAGGCACATGACTAAGAGTGGAATTAATCTAAAGGCTAGGATACACTCAAGTAGTAGTCAGTGTAGATTGAGCTTGGTGAAGGAGGATTATTTCAACAAATAATATTCCTTATCTCTTTCTCTTTTCTTCTAGTATCATTTTATTGAGATTATCTTACTTAATATATATGTTGTTTATGCTAGAATGAATAGTTAATTCTATTAGGGGAATAATATTGTGATGAGTTTAATTCTTTTTTTCATCTCTTTTTTTCAAAATTATCTCCAATTTCATCTTTTGTTCATTTCTCTTTTTTTCTCATGAGTCTCATTTCTATACTACTCTATATACCAATGAGTGAAAGTTGTGGAAAATTTACATTTTAATATCAATCAAAGTAATTAAAATTATAAAATATTTATGATTATTTTCTCTATAAGAAACTATTATTTTCTTGAGTCTTGGTCAATAATTCATTTATAAAGAGATTTCATTATACTGTGTTGATTACTAAGTGGCATTTAGGTATTTCAACATGTATTCTTCAAGGTATTGGCATAATTTTAATTATATTGAAGTAAGAATAGACAATATTTTTAATCAATTCATATTTTTTGGTTCCCTAACTCATTTATGGTTCCTCATTCATCTTTTGTCTTGGTTTCTTGCACTCACTAATCTCTTAGCTTATAGTTCTCTTCTTTTCATAGGTTGCATACTTTCATTTTGTAGTCCTATAATTTTTTTCTTCTTTATGTTTTTTTAGTTGTTTACTTTTGTTTATTTTATATTTTATTTGGTTTTATAACTTTATATTTACTTATGGTTCAACCTTTCTCACCACTATCAAAAGTAGTTAGTAAGTAAAATAATTAATTAATTTTATAAGATAGTAAATGACATAGCTTCATCAAATTTTGATGATTTAAAAATAAACAAATTGATATTTTAAATGAAATATATCAATTTTTTTCCTTTTCTTCAACCTTAATTATTAGAGATTTGGGTCAAAAAATTATTCCTTCTCTTTCATTTTGTAAAAGAAATTAATATTTTTTAATTAAATCTTAAAATTAAAAAAATGGATCCTCACCCTTATGACCAGTTTACATTCCAAAAAAAAGTATATAACTACTATATATGGGGAGGAAACCAAGAATAAGATATCTAAAAGAGTGAAATATAAAAGATATTAGACAAACTTGGTTTGGTCAACAAAGCCACCTTGGTGCAGGAAGAGGAGGAAATGCAATTACTAAGCATGGTTGAACTGCAGGCCTTTCTTGATGAAGTAAAATAAAAAATTTAGCATTCTATGAAACAAGAAGAATAATATTATTTGGAGGGAATTAAATATGATGAACCTAAATTTAATTTCCTGGTTATCATAACAACTAAGGCGAAGGGATAACTTAAAGAGCATGAAGAATATGATGAAGTATCACTATTTAAAACTGAATTCATCTACCCAGTGGCTCTACACTTTAATGGATAATTTAAAGTTAATAAAAATGAGAAAAATATTGTTACCTTTAATACATTGTCATTTTATTTTATTGATGTAATTCCCCAAATCGTGAGTCACTCAAATAGTGCTTCGGGCCAGTGCATCATCAGGCATTTGGAACACCTCCCCATATACCAAAGTTTTCCGACTAGAACTGAGGGTATATTGGGTGATATTGAGGAGACTATACCCTATAGTGATAATAATAATAATAATAGTCATAATAAAAGCACTATATAGGCCCTCAATTAGACTCAATGTAAGAAATATAAAACAACATAATAAGAAGACAAAATTATACCTGCTATACATACTAGATAATATCTATTTGTCATGACAGTCATACAGATGTATGAAAGATTTCTCATGGGTTGATCATATATGTATGTAAGGAAAACCCCAAAAAGAAACTCCAACTTAGCCTAAAGGAACCACCTTTCCATCCATCCTATTCACCTTGGTACATCCTAGATCACTAAGATCCAAACCATGCTCTTGATCCCTTTCTTGAACTCAAAGGAATAAAGTCTGCACACATCATTAGGGGATCATTTAGGGTGTGAGTATAAACTCAGTAGGCCACCACCAAAGTGTGTCTATCTTACATCTGTATGTATACTTATTTATAAAAAATGTGAATAAATAGAATCAAATCACACATCAAATAACATTCTTCCCTTGTGTTCAATAGCCACATGGATACATTTACTTTATTTGGCCAACACCAAAGTGGAATGATGCATCCACTATTTTTCATTCTAGAATATCCCTCAATCTCCATCCATTCACATACTACATAGAATCATGTGACAACAATTACCAAATATACAACCTTTCAAGTGAATCTAACATCCAATGAAACACTCATAATTACATCACAAGTCCATTGGACTTCCATTTATTTAAACATCTTCGGCTTGGAAACCTGACATCCCAAGTCATAACAACATCTGAAGTTCCCTAGTCCTGGCCCTTCTGCCCCAACATCACAACAAGCCTCATCCCCCATCTAATGGTATCACAAACCATCACATGTGGCTTTCTATGGTGATAACTCCTCCATTATTATGGTCATCACCATCCCATATGTTTCTAAGTTTATGGAGTCCTCCACCCACATCGAGTGGTCAAAACCATCTCACTAGGCCTATATCCTATGTGCACATGACCCCAATAATTCTTTTAACCAACAATTGTGATCAGTAATCACCAACAACCTAATCTACGCATTTGGTGAGCCTTCGTCGCAACATGCTAACCACATCACCCCAATTGTGATACTGGTCATCACCATATTCCACATCCTAATGAACCACATTATCCTGCACCTGGTGATCAACATCACCTAATGTTTCATAGACCATGTCCAACATTTTTCAACAAAACTAACATATCCATTGTCTCATATTAAATAAATTAAATAACCATATCATCCTACTAAACTAACAAAAAATCTTATTTCACAACTTTCATTCTATATAAGGCTCAAACGTACCTTATCACACAAGAGACTACCTCCTGGTATCTCCCAAGAACAATAAAAACCCAATATAGAAATTTTCTCACTAGGACCACCCCACTCACTCTTACTTGTCATATGTCACATAAACATACATATAAATTAGAAGAAAGCTAAGCTCCAAATACCACATTCTTAATAAGAATTTCTCATCCTATATCATCCTTTTATTCAGGCCCAAGTGATAGAAAATGTGGAATAAAAAAAATACTAGAAATAGGGAATATTATCTTGCATAGAAATTGCATTCCAAGCGGTGATAGAAATGAATAAAGGAATAAAGATGAATAAAAAAATTATTACATGATATTCAAAGTGGTGAATATTGTGTGAATCGGATGACATATGAAGAAAATCCTGAGAAACCTATGAGAGGGAAGGAGGGGGGAGCTCCCACGGTTGGATGGACATAAAAAGGGCAGAAGAAAGGTGGTTGAAGGGTTAAATATACCAAGGAAAAAAACATAATGCCACCCTTTTTTAATTGGTTTCATGGTTTGGGTATACAATTTGGCTAACCATGTGCCAACTATATAGTGTCATTATCCATACACTCACCCCCTCACATGGCTAGGTGCTTGGTTTGAAAAACCATAAAAATCCATGTTACTTACCTTTACAATTTACTAAAAACTTCTCGCATGGTCATGTGGACTTAGGTACACATTTTTAATTACCGTGTGACACCCCTACAGGGTCACACAGTTTGGGTGCATGGTTAGTACTAATTGTGTGCTAACTGTGTGCCTCCCCTTGTCTTTCCAAAATCTAGGTTCTTTCACGATGATCACGTAACTCATTTGAACCTCAAAGACACAAAATAGTCCTTAACACTCATCCAAAACAAGACTTTAAAGTGTTATGACTCTCATAAAAACATTCCAATGATTAATTTGAAATTTTTCCCATCCACCAAACTAAAGGTTCAAATTCTCATGGAATTTTTTACTTGCTTAAAACATGAAAACTTACAACCCCCACCCCAACCATATCTCATACCTAGTATATTTTTACACATGATGAACCAATATCTTACGCATATAGAGAATATATCTCTCCAAATTCCTATATGATGATATAATACTGAACATATCCATCTTAGTTTCAACACCTCGAACCATCGTAGTTAATTACTCACATATGATTCCTTATATGGTGCTCCCCACCTTAGGGATCACCTAACTAATCATTTCTCGACCCACTTACCAACATTATAATAGTCCCTTACCGACCACCCACCCCCCTCCCCCCAATACAAACACCCCCAAACTATCACATACCATCAATCTTGCATCTCATCAAATGATTATTTCACACCCATGTCACACATGACATCCATAAGGTCCCACATCACATATGATTCTTAAAAAACTTGCATCACACCAAATAACAAAAAATCCCCACATCATGTACATATATATAATACCCACAAGATTTTATCGATTCCCACACATCATTTATAAGTCACACACCATTCCCAATGCCCACATATTAACCATAACCAGGTTAATTCATTTACCATACGTGCACCTCGTGCACCAGTGTTTTTCAAACAAAAAAAAACAAGACTACACTCATATAATAACTCAAAATATCATCAGCTCCTTAGCCTACTCTAAACCTGTCATCTCAAACCTATACAGCTAGCCTGAGGCCCAACTGCCTAACGGTTGTCCTCCCTATGGATTTGTACCCTTTGTCAGTTACTTCCACCACTGGTGTGTATCTATCTCGCTGTCATTACGTGTGTTTATATTCGTATCCCAAATACCTTCTCCTAGTATTTCTCTTAGTCCTACCTTAGATCTATATTTATAACCTGATCCCTGACTCCCAACTGTCTAAGAAGTCCTTTGAAAAAACCTCTCTAAATGCCCCATCTGCCCACACACTTAATTCTCTTTTGGAGGTTGGTCACACTAGGTATAAACATGAATTGGTTTTCCACCATAGATTCATACAATTTACAATATAATCCTCGATGTTCTACCCAAGTCTCTGACCTTGCAAGACTATTGAGACTCCCGGTGGCCTCACTTCCGGCTACCTAAAGCACCACTGCCTCGATCACCTGATTCCATCAGCCTGCTCAATAAAGTATTATCTTTCAAGTTTCCCTTGGCTATCAATGTCTATTTTAATACCTCTGAGAATTTTTAACTCCCCAATCTTCCAAATTACACTTCTCTTTGAATAATACAATAGCTTCCGTTGCATGTAACATCGAGTTCTAGCACACCACGACCAATCAAACTAGCCATTTAAAAAAGTAGTTATGAATAGAAATACCCACTTTTTGAAATTTAATAAATTTTATTTTTCAAAATGGAATTAATTTTTTTATTTAGAATATCAAAATTATTTTATGGTGAATTTTCGGTATTTTTATGAAAACATTCAATTTTTGATGAATAGTGAAAAACACTGCATTATTGTTTAAAACCTACTTTTTATATAATTAATTAATTATTTTATTTAAATTTATTTTAGGTAAAAATATCTATATAATACCTATATAAGTTCAATGTAATTAATTGGAGTCATTTTATAATAAAATTATATGTATAAAATTTTATTGAGCATTTTAACGTCTTTTACCCACCTTCTTCGCACATTTTGAAAATTTTCATAAAACATAATTTTACCACTTATGTGAATTGAATTTAAAAAATATGAGAGGAATATTTGAAATCATTAATTAAAATTTGGTTCAATAGGATGAAAATAATTTTTGGTGAATAGTAACTTTTGAATTTTATTTACCACGGTTAAAAGTAAATAAGGTAATTAAAGGTAAAAATGATATTATAATTACCCTAACACATGTACTAATTCTATTTGATAAGTATATTTCGACCAAAATCAACCTTAATAATAAAATATGATCCTTTTAATCCACTCGGATTAGACTAGGACATTTTTTATTATTTTATTTAAAGAAGAGTTAAAAGTGTTAAATTCAAATTTTAAAAAATAAAACATTTTTAATATAGGGTTATACATAAGATAAATTAGAATATAAATATTCATTATAAAACAAAAAATATTTCCTACATAATGGTATTTTATTTATAATTTTTAGACATTAAATAATTAAAATTATTTATGACACAATGATGATTCAGTAATTACCTTATTAACGAAAGATTAAAATAATCGATATTATAAATATAAAAATAAATGTAAATTGAGACTTTTGATGCATTAAATTAATTTTCTAGGTTAATATGACATGTTAGGGTTGATTAAATAAATTTTTTTTCTAAGTGATAAAATTTTTATGACTTTCACTAAAACAAAATACTAAATAGTGTTAAAATTGACATAAATGATTTTTAAAAAAATACTATATTATTAAATGATTTAATATTCCTAAAAATATAATGTTTCTCTAAAGGACTTATATAAGGTCAGATATGTAAATAATGAACCACTTGGGTTTCTCTTGGATTTTTATAGTAATTTTATTAACCATTTATTATAATAATACAAGAATACATGGTAAAAGTTAAACTATTTAATTAAGAGTTAAATCTAAAAGATAAGGTTAATATGGTGACCTAAACCTGTATAAAACCTATTGGTTAAAAGGTTTTCTACCCAGAACCACCGTATCCTATAAATAAATCTTTTTGGATCCATTATAATCTGAATATGATTGTATAATAAATTAATATTTCAATCTTTTCCTAAAGTGACCCTCACCTCTCTTATAAAAGGGTACTTACCCTTATCTCAAAATCACACCTACAAATCCATTTTTCTAGGATAAACCCTACTCAAATATCTTCCCAAATAGCCTCACTTCAACCTAGAGTCATTAATTTTATCATAATTCCAACTTAAGGAGCCCTTTTGATCAAATCAAAAGGAAGCACTGGAAGAAGAGGTAATAATTTCATCACCTCTTTCAAAGTTCTTTTGTTATTCCACTTCCTATTTCTTTGTTTTTTATATAACAGAATAGTAAATACAATACCTTATACATAATATGATCTTATTATAAATATGTTACATCCATATTCATTATTCTATCCATCCTATGAATGAAAAAGTCACCATACATTCGTACGTATGGCTTACTTTCTCCACGGCGTTGTGTAGTTTTTTATTCAACACTTAATTATTTGGATGGGTATAATAATGAGTATAATTGATGTAAATAATAAATATAATATGTTAATTACTCTTTATATATGATATACCATCCATTTACATATGATTTCACCATCAATAGAATGATATTATCGCTCATTGTATGTACGAATTACCATCTCCACGAACGCGATGAGATTAATTCCCCATCGTAACCATTCGAGAATAAATTTAATTTTATGATTAAAAAATAATGTTTAAGAACTTAATATCATTCTGGATATGAATTAAATACATCCTATCTATAACAAACATGACTTACGTAACAAAACATATAAAGTAAAACGAATCATTTAACACCCAAAAATATGATACTACTGAAATATCATTAACAAAGAAATACTAGAAGATCATATATGATATAATATTTATGTATGTGGTTCTTGTATAATTTAATAACAATGATTTCACCATTATACAGGAGGTTAACCTACCCTTAACTAAGGAAAAATACAAGGTAAGGGGTTTTCATCTCACTTCTTATTCCCATGAGATTCATGCTATATTGCCACTATTTCCTTTTGTGGGGTGTATGTACTACCCATGATTGTATTATTTATGTAATATAATTTAATTTATGGGTATTTAAATCTTCATTTTATGACCCTTATTTCACATGTTGTATGTTTCTTAAGTTACCAAATTTGTAAGGTAATTTCTAATTTCGATTTCCACTCATTTGGTTTTATGCAAACTTTATTGATTATTTTACTCCAAGATTATTTGTAAAATAACTATTTATTTATTTATATAGTAATTTCCACTCATATTTTTCTGGATATACATTTGATACACATAATCACTCCATTTATAAATTCTCAAGTCATCTATATGAACTTGATAAGAGTAATCTTAACTCAATTTACATTTATTGAGTTAAACATCCAAGTCATTGGTGTTGTTCTTACAAGAATATGTGTGAATTTCCCCTAATTTATTTACATTGAATATCCAATAATATTGATTTTATTTATATTTTTCACACATTATTATGTCATTGATTTATCCTTAACCTAAGGATACAGTCTTTATAAGGGATTTCATCTCAATTTACATTCCATTGAGACTTCTTTTTTGTTATGCACCAATTCACTTTTATATGGTGTACATACTTTACTTTTACATAGTATAACTTGAATACATTTATTCTCATGATATTATAATGTTTTTATTACCTCAATTATTTTTTGTTCAAGCATCTCTCATTTGTTTAGGAACTCTAACTAAAATATCATTTTAAATTTTTTAAAGATTTATTCTTCTAAATGTTCATGTTTTAAAAATGGTGTTAAGGATTTATTTATATGGACATGAATTAATTAAAATTAAAATTCCTTTTAAAAGTTTCAAAGTGGTATGGGACACTTTGATTAAAATATCTATTTTTAACATCTTCTTGATAAATACTAATACTTTTAAATGTTTTCAAGAAAAAGGGGATAATTCTATCAAATAGTTTTACTGGTTATTTTCAACTATGTAAATATCCTTCATTATTCTTGATTGAGGTTGATTTATTAGAATAAAACCTAAAATATTGTATTTAATGTGTTATGTTTGACTGTGTAAGTGCTATTTTTTATACCATTCATGATTTTTGGTTAAAATACTGACATTTCATATGCTAGTTTTAATACGAATGTTAATATTATGTTTCAACCTTTTCATATGAGGAGTGATTTGGACTTAGTATGTGATGGGTGGGGCCTGCTATAGCTCCTCAATGCATCAGTAGGTATCATGAGACAAACTAGTGTCATGGAACAAGGCCTTGAAAAAAACTTATTTTTAGTATTGACATGAGGCCTTAACTATGTCGTTATGATGTCTCGCATTATTCATTCCATCATTATGAAATTAGCTATTATTATTAAATGTGATTATTCGACAGTAGAATATATATGTGAATAAGTAAATGGAATTATTTTATTTATCTTTTCCATATTATTCTGAAGTTTAAGTTTAAAAGGCTTTTTTTTAGTCTTATACATTTCCTTAAATATTTATGCTTATTTATGATTGTTTCCGCTATATTGTTATCCTTACTGAGCATCTGAGATCGCCCATTTATTATGTTTTCCTTTTTCCAAGATGTGAAGAAGTATATTATGATTAACCTTCAGGGATAGGATAAGGATATGAGTCTGTTCAAAGGGGACACATTGTTTTTTTTATTTAATGATGTAATGTAAAACTTAGGTATGTATCTAGTACTTCTAAGGATACTAAAATAATAGGTCATTCCAGACTTGATCTCTTGTGATCGTTCCAATGTTATGTAATAATAAACAAACTCTAGGTAATTAGTTTTGGGTCATTACAGTTAGTATCATCAGAAGATTATTAAAATCCTTGAAAGCTAGATTTAGAAAAACTCTGATTAGAAAAACACTACCCTAAGATAGACTTTTAGGATTAGTATAGAAGAACATCCAAAAAAATTGGTAAGGTAAATATTATGTGGGTTTTTCAAGCAATGCATCTGTATCTGGATACGATCAGGTAGAGGCAGCTCTGGCATAGATTTAACTAGGGGTTAAACCTGTAAACACCGCTTTGAGCTAAACTCGAATGGGAACTGGTGCACAATAACATGCCTTGTTGTACTCTTGGTTAAAAAAATCATGGGGCATATGATTAGGATAATTCACATTTTATTTACCAAAATATTTGAATTATTGTAATATAAGATGAGAATAAATAACCTTGGTTAATCCTAAGGTGTTTTAGATTGAAAATAAGGTGTCATGATATTCTCTAAATGATTTTATGTCTATTTTTACTCACACTATGATTTCTAGTTTTAGTAAATTGTTGGATTCCAAGGAAGTAATAGTAATATTGAATATGATGTACAAGGTGGGAATAATGGTGGAAATGAGAAACTAAATGGAATGTTGATAGTCATAAAAGATATCATGTTAATGCCAAAGCAGGTTTCCAAAAATATGATCAATAAGATATACATTAACCAACTCCCAAAATCAACAAAGAAGAGAAAGGAGGATAATGATAAGAGATCCAACAGTGGAGACTGTGGAGAAAATAAAGCTCAATTTACATCATGCCAAAAATGTGGAAAGAGACACCCATGAAAGAGTTTCAATAGAACAAAGAAATTCAATATGTGGGGGAAAGAAGGACATAAAGTAAAGAATTGCCGAGGAAAAATGAAGAGTACAATTTAAGAAAATAGAAATGATCCTAAGAATCCATTTACAGTAATTTTCCATAAATTTATGGGACCTAGGAATTACCCAAGTCAATGCCCTATTCTATAGGTTAACCTCTTGGTCAAGGAAGAAACTGTGTGGAAATAAAGGGATGAAAAAATATTTAAAATTATTAATTCTCTTTGTTGATGGGATTACTTTGGATGACTTTTCTCTTGTATGTGTAACCCTAAAGTTTGTTATGTGAAAATGTTATTTGAGGAATAATTATCTTTTTTTTGGATATAGTTATAAAGAACCATTTGGGTTTATATGATCCTTGAATTTGAGTCAGTTACAGGTTATTACTTTTTGGATGAAAATGCAAAGTATGAGATAACATTTGTGGTTAAAATAAGTTATGGTTATTTATGAGGAATTTATCTCTCTTTTTTTGAAATGTTATAAAATTATATATTTTTTGAAAAGGGACAACACACAAACCATGTGAAAACCTGTCACGTTGGACAAAGCTGCGGGAATCGAACCCACAATTAAAGTACAACTGATATTTATCGCCTACCACTGGAATACTGGAAGTCCCTGGTTATTATGACTAATTACTTTTAGTTGAATTATTTTTTGGATCAATAATATATTTATTTTGGTAACTTATGATTTATCAAATGGATTTCATTCGTATAGGAAAATGATTTTGTGATTAAGTGATAAATTTTATTTTGGAAGATGTTCACTCTTTTAGTAACACTATGTGCCTAAGGAAAATAGAATACTATAGGATTTCATTTGAAAAGTAATGATGGATTTTTTTATTTTTTAATAATCTATGTTTTTTATAGAGATTCAGGTTATTAATGGAATTGATTAACCTATCATAGAGAATATGTTATTTGGTTCAACACACTTTTGTATGAGACTTTAAGAGTAGTTGATGTTATTTGAAGATAAATGTTAGATTTTACTATGAAAGACTATGTGACCAAATCCTTCTGAATTTTGGGTTTCAAACATAGTTTAGATTATTTTGAAGAATTTTAAGGACAATTGTTTATCGAATGGTCGTTGATGAACTTTGGGTACTGTTTGATTAATTTTGGAAATTAAGATTAGTATTTCTTTCTATAAAGGATTATCCATTTTGGGGATCATCTAATCTTGTACTAACCATTTTGGTTTTGGTTAATCTCTAAAGATAAGGGAAATATATATTTCATATTTTGTGGATTATGTGATTCTCTAGAAGTTTATTATAGAGCTTCAGGTGTGACCAAGTCATCTTGAATACTCATAGTTTTGAGAAAAGATGAGTTAGTGGTAGAAATTTATTAATGGATGACACTCTACATGAAAAGTAAGTATATACCATTATGTTATTATTCAACCTCATTAATAAATTCCTCAACATTATTAAAAAGAACTTCAAACAAAAACTTTGTCTGTTTACTCTTCCTATTGGGAAATCAATGACCGTTTAACCCATCAAAAGTTTATGGTTTTCTTATAATTAACTTTCTTATGATCATGTTTTCTATCACTCTCCGTCAGAACTTGATGGTTTTTTTTTCTCATCAATATCCATGTTTTATTACATGGAACCCTAATATAGTTTATCTCAGGTAACCTTTTTACTTCTGTTTCTTTCTTTTAAAGTGATAGTTTTGTTAACTCTTTTTCTGATGTGGGATTTCAACAAAGATATTTTGAAATGTCAAACCCCAAGTTTTTGTTTCTGAGTTTAAATTTAGAGGAATAAATTATTTGAAGTAGTGTAGAATGTAACACCCCAAGCTTCCTTGGTACATTTTTCTTTGAATAATACATAAGCTTGTGATGCATGAAACTTCGAGTTCTAGCACACCACGACTAATCAAACTAATCGTTTATAAAAAAGTTATGAATAGTAATACCCACTTTTTGAAATTTTATAATTTTTTTTTTCAAAATGGGCTTCATTTTTGGATTCGGAATATCAAAATTAGCTTACAGTGGATGTTTGGTATTTTTCTGAAAACCTTCAATTTTTGATGAATAGTAAAAAAACACTGTTATTGTTTAAAACCTACTTTTTATATAAATAATTAATTATTTTATTTAAATTTATTTTAGGTAAAAATAGATACATAATACCTATATAATCTCAATTTAATTCACTAGAGTCATTTTATAATAAAATTAGATGTATAAAATTTTATTCAATATTTTAACGTCTTTTACCCACCTTCTAGGAACATTTGCACATTTGCATAAAATATAATTTTACCGCTACTGTGAATTTAATTTAAAAAATTAGAGAGGAACTATTGAAATCAGTAAGTAAAATTTGGTTCAATAGGATGAAAATAATTGTTGGTGAATATTATCTTTTGAATTTTATTTACCACGGTTAGAAGTAAATAAGGTAATTAATGGTAAAAATGATATTATAATTACCCTAACACATGTCCTAATTATATTGGATAAGTTTATTTCTACCAAAATCAATCTTAGAAATAACATATGATCCTTTTGATCCATTTGGATAAGATTAGGACATTTATTATTATTTCATTTAAAGAAGAGTTAAAAGTGTTAAATTCAAATATTCATAACTAAAACATTTTTAACCTAGGGTTATACATAAGATAAATTAGACTATAAATATTAATTAAAAATATGAAAAGATTTCCTACATAATGGTATTTTATTTATAATTTTTAGACCTTAAATAATTAAATTTATTTAGGACACAATGATGATGCAGTAATTACTTTATTAATGAAAGATTAAAATAACTAATATTATAAATGTCCAAATAAATTTAAATTGAAACTTTTGATGCATTACACTACTTTTATAGGTTAATATTACATGTTAGTGTTTATTAAATTAATTTTTTCTAAGTGATAAATTTTTTATGACTTTCACAAAAACAAAATACCAAATAGTTTCAAAATTAACATAAATGAGTTTTTTAAACAAATACTATATTTTTAAATGATATAATATTCCTAAAAATATATTTTTTATCCAAAGGACCTATATAAGGTTATATATGCCAATAATTAACCACTTGGGGTTCTATTGGATTTTTATAGTATGTTTATTAACCATTTATTATAATAATACAAGAATACATGGTAAAAGTTAAACTATTTAACTAAGAGTTAAATCTAAAAGATAAGGTTAATATGGTGACCTAAACCTTTCTAAAACCTATTGGTTGATATTTTTTCGACCCAGAACAACTTATCCTCAAAATAAATTATTTTTTATCCATTATAAACCGAATATGATTGTATAATAAATTAATATGTCAAGATTTTCCTAAAGTGACCCTCACCTCTCTTTTAAAAGGTTACTTCCCCTTATCTAAAAATTACACCTCCAAAGACATTTATCTTGGACAAACCCTACTAAAATATCTTATAAACTAGCCTCACTTCAACCTAGAGGCCTTAATTTGATCATAAATCCAACCTAAGTAGCCCTTTTGTTCAAATCAAAAGGAAACACCCGAAGAAGAGGTAATAATTTCATCACCTCTTTCAAAGTTCTTTTCTTCTTCCACTTCCTCTTTCTTTGTTGTTTCCATGACATAATAATAACTATAGTACCTTGTACATACTTTGATGTTATTGTAAATATGGTTTAACTGTATTCATTATTCTATCCATCCTATGAATGACAAAGTCACCATAGGTGCGTACGTACGGCTTACTGTCTCCACATCGTGGTGTAGTTTGTTATCCAAATCTTCATTATTTGGATGAGTATAATAATGAGTATAATTGATGTAAATAATAAATATAATATTTTAATTATTAATTATATATTATTTACCTTCCATTTACATACTATTTCACCATCAATAGAATGATATTGTCGCTCGTGTGTGTGTATGGATTACCGTCTCCACAAAGGCGATGAGATTCATTCCTCATCATAACCATTCAAGAAAAAATTTCATTTTATGATTAAAAAATAATGTTTAAGAACTTAATATAATTATTTATATTAATCAAATACATCCTATACATAACAAACATGACTTACATAACAAAACATATAAAGGAAAACGAATCAGTTAACACCTAGAACGATGTTACTACTGAAATATCATTAACAAAGAAATATTAGAAGATCATATATGATATAATATTTATGTATGTGGTTCTTTTATAATTTAATAATAACTATTTCACCATTATACAAGAGGTTAAACTACCCTCGACTAAGGAAAAGTATAAGGTAATGGGTTTTCATCTCATTTCTTATTCCCGTAAGATTCATGCTATATTGCCACTATTTCCTTTTGTGTGGTGTATGTACTAACCATGATTGTATTATTTGGGTTATATAATTTAATTTATGGGTATTTACATCTTCATTGTATGATCCTTATTTCACGGGGTGTATGTTTTGTAATTTACCAAATTGGTAAGGGAATTTATAATATATATTTTTACTTATTGGGTTTTATGCAAACTTTAATGATTATTTTACTCCAAGATTATATGTAAAATCACTATTTATTTATTTATGTAGTAATTTACACTCCAAGTTTTGTGGATATACTTTTGATACACATAATCACTCCATTTTTAAATTCTCATGTCATTGATATGAACTTGATAAGAGTATTCTTAACTCAATTTCCATTCATTGAGTTAAACATCCAAGTCATTGGTGTTGTTTTTACAAGAATATGTGTGAATGTACTCTGATTTATTTACATTTAATATCCAATCATATTGAGTGAATTTATATTTTTCACACATAATTATTTCATTGATTTATCCCTATCCTAAGGATACATTCTTTATAAGGGATTTTATCTCAATTTGCATTCCCTTGAGACTTATTTGTGGTTATGTGCCAATTCACTTTTATATGGTGTACATACTGTACTTTGACATAGTATATTATGAATAAATTTATTATAATGATATTATTAAGTTTTTTTACCTCAATTATTTGTATTCAAGCATCTCTCATTTGGTTAGGAACTCTAACTAAAATATCATTTTAAATGTTTTAAATATTTATTCTTCTAAATTCCCATGTTTTAAAAATGGTGGCAAGGATTTATTTATATGGACATGAATTATTTAAGTTAAAATTCCTTTTAAAAGTTTCAAAGTGGTATGGGAAACTTTGATTCAAAAATCTATTTTTAATATCTTCTTGATAAATAGTGATACTTTTAAATGTTTTCAAGAAAAAGGGGATATTTCTCTCAAATAGATTTACTGATTATTTTTATCTATGTCAATACCCTTAATTATTCTTGATTGAGGTTGATTTATTATAATAAAACCTTCAATATTGTATTTAATGAGTTATCTTTGACTGTGGATGTGCTGTTTTTTATACCACTTATGGTTTGTGGTTAAAATATTGACATTTCGTATGCTAGTTTTAATAAAAATGTTTAGATTATGTTTCAACCTTTTCATATGAGGAATGAATTAAACTTAGTAAGTGATGGGTGGAGCCCGATATAGCTCCTCGATGCATTGGTAGGTTGCATGAGACAAACTAGTGTCTTGGCACAAGGACTTGAAAAAATCTTATTTGTATTCTTGGCACGAGGCCTTGACTATGTGGTTATGATGTCCAGCATTATGCATTACACCATTATAAAATTAGATATTGATATTAAATGTGATTATTAGACTAGTATAATATCTATGTGAATAATTAAATGGTATTATTTTATATATCTTTTTCATATTATGCTAAAGTTTAAGTTTAAAAGGATTTTGTTTTATTCTTATACATTGCCTTAAATGTTTGTGCTTATTTATGATACTTTCCACTATATTGTTATCCTTACTGATCATCTGAGCTCACCCCTTTCTTATGTTTTCTTTTTCCCGAGATGTGAAGAAGTATATTATGATTAACCTATAGGGATAGTCCAAGAATATGAATGTGTTCAAAGGGGACACAATGTTGTTTTTTTATTTCATGATGTAATTTAAAACTTATATATGTTTCTATTACTTCCAATTCTACTAAACTTATCAGTATTTTGAGACTGGATATATTGTGATCATGCCAATGTTATGTAATAATGCACCGACTCTAGGTAATTTGGGTCGGAGTGTTATAGAATGAGTTCAACCTAAATATGTTCACCTACACCCTGATGTTATGCCTCAAACCATCTTTGAACCATATCACCCTAGCAATGTTATCTCCTTCCATAGAGGGTGAAAAACAAGATAGGTATGTAAACTTCCTGGCATAATCCATGATTGATGTGTCTACCTTCTATAAGTTTATAAATTCTTGAACTTGATCTACCCTCAATGTCTCAATAAATAAGCACTTAAAAAATAGTCTTGAAGTCCTTCCATGCCAGTCCCTCATGCCTTCTAGCATGTACCTATACATCCAACCACTATTTCATCATTCCTATGAGGATATAAGTGGGCAAATTTACCCTCTTCCCTAAGGGTGTCTCAATCTACTCAAAAATAGTCTACACAGACTCTATCTAGAACTCTACTGCCTATAGTCCACCATCACCAAAAAATGAATGGGTTTTTGTGATTGAAACTCTCACATAAGATATTCCATGGACATCTCATCTCCCTAATCTCCCTAGTCAATTATCTGAATGATATGCACTAATCTCATCCTGAGATACTCATCTTTCCATGGCCCAAACTCCACTTCCCATTGTGGTTGTCTCTCTTTCCTTGGAGCCTCTACATATGGATCATTCTAACTACCACCCTTAGTGGATTCATCCTATACATGCCCTGGATGCACCATATCTCTACCCTATTGACGCTCCACTGGACCCCATCTAGGTGGAATCACACTGAGAACAAAGATCCATGATCAATTACAATAATAATTGTCTAGATATCACAAATAGGGAAAGCTATAATAGGTTGTGCATATCACCACCCTTAGACTTCCCTACCGCACCCAGATCACATATCATTTAGCCTCATGGCTCCCTGTCTACCCATATCATAGTTTTTCATCTCATACTATCACTCCATAAACCACCAATCTGGGATGGCTAAGCATAATTCCACCAAGAGGCTATGTAGAAAAATACTTTTTAGCCTGTTGTTGAAATTTTAAATAGTTTAACCCCTTTTTTATTCATTTTTACCCATATCAAAGTCAAGAATCACATACACCATCTCCAAATATGATCACATAACAATCACATCAGTAACCACATACCTGGGATATATGATTATAATGTCACAAAGAGGATATGTAGGAAAAAATTTATTATCCTATTGTTGACACTTTAAACATCCCAATCCCATTTCCTATATTCCAATTTCCAAGAAACAATCATAGGAACACACATATTTCATGTAAACCTAAATTCCTATCATGATACATGAATTCTCTCCTCATTCCTTTTAGGCCAAGATTCCAAACAAAAATCAATAATATCAAATTTAACATTGACTGAATCAAATAGATCAACTGTAATCATGAAAAACTAGAACAAAAATCCCTTTTTCCCTAGTAACTTGGACTTCATTTCATGCAGTTGTTGGTTAGACACACACACAACCTCTATCCCAAGATTCTCACACATTACTAAGATCTGGTCTACCATAGCTCAAATAACAGAGAATTTCAAAAAACATGCCTAAAATACACTTGGAAACCAACTGAACATTATTTCCACTTTGTAACCAACCTAAACTTCTCATGCCACTTGTAATTCCACGACCTGGGAGTCACTCAATTGGTGCTCTGGGCTGGTGCTCCACCTAGACTTAGGATCACTTCTAGTATTCCAAAATTTGACTACTAGAATCATGGGTCTATTAGGTGATAGTGGGAAGAATATACCCTATTTTGATAATAAAAATTATAATAACATTCATAATAAATATATTAAGGAAATGCTCAATCAGACTTAGTAGAATAAATATAAAACAAAAAATAATGAGCCAAAATTAAAATTGTTATACATACCACATAATATCTACATATCATGAAAATCATTAATATGCATTTAAGATCATGTGTGGGTTGATCGTATAAGTACGTAAGAAAAAAACCCAAAAAAAAACTCCATATCAGCTTAAAGGAATTGCATAGTTCTTTTACCAAAAACCATTCCATCTATCTTGTGCACCTCAACACATCCCAATAAGGTCCAGAACAAGAGCCTGATCCCATTCCTACACTTAAATCCATAAAGTCTACATGTATCTTGAGGGGACTATGTAGCGTGTGAGTATGAACTAAGTAGGGAACCACCAATGTGTGTATGTATTACACCCATACATATACTTTTTTATGAAAAACGTGAATAAAAATAAACTAATCACCATTCATCCAATGGACCGAAGGCCATCATTTTTTATTGATTTTTGATAATCCACCTTTCAAGGGGTAAGGGGAACCCTTATAAGGCCCATAAGTGTAAGTATTACATGGACCATAGGCCTTCGAGGATTTTATTTTTTTCTCATAGGCTTCAAACATTACATACAACCCAGACTAACTACTTGGAACTGCTCCTCCCCAGCATCTTCATCGTGAAATCATCTCTCCACCTTCTCATGGATGTTTGACTAGGAATTCCCGTGCATGCATAGGCTTGTGATCGATAGTAATAAGTATGTGTTTACCTACTTCGACCAAGGCCAGAGTGGAATTATGCATCCTCAGTTAGTCATTCCGGAAGAACCCTCAGTCTCCATCCATTCCCATGACATGAAACATCACATGATAACCATTACCACATATATAACCTATTGAGTGAATATGAAATCCATCATAATTCTCATAATTACATCACAAGTCCATTAGACTTCCATTTATTAAAAGACCATCAGTTTGGTATCCCAAATTCCCAAGGAATGGTAATATCCAACCATCCCTAGTCTCGGACCTTTGGCCCCAACATCATAGAGAGTCTAAGCTCCCATCTGATGGTATCACACACTATCACATATGAATTTCTACTGTGAGAACCTCCACCGTTATGATGTTCATCACCATCCCTTGTACTGTTAAGTTTACAGAGGCCTCCACCAACATTGAGTGGTCAAAACCACCTCACTTTCCCCATATCATGTGTCCACACAACCCCAACCGTGTATTTGGCCAACAACATTGAGAATAAATCACCAACAACCTAGGCCACACCTCTTTTGAACCTCTCTAAGAACATGTGAACCATGTCTCCCCAACTACAATACTATTCATAACCATCCACCTCATCATGATGAACCACATCATCCCATTTCTAGTGATCAACATCACCTAATGTCTCAAGGTTCATTCCCAACACGTTTTTATGAAACCAACATAGTCATAAGATCATATTAAATAAATTTCATAACTATAACATCCTACAAAACCAATTCCAAACCATGTTTCACACCTACCATGCCATACAAGTCTCAAACATACCTTATCACACATGAGACTACCCCTCATCATCTCCCAGGAACAATAGAAAAATAAAATAAATATAGAAAAAATCACACCCAGACCACCCCACTCTTTCTTACTTATCACACATCATATGAACACACATATAAATTAAAATAAATATAGGAACCACCTAGATAATTCTTAAGAAGGATTTTTTGTTTGATACCAATATTTCATTCGATCCAAAATGAGAGAAAATGAGGAATCAGACAAATGCCCTGGAAATAAGGAATATTTTCTCACATGGAAATAACATTCCAAAAAGTGAGAGAAACAAACAAAGGAATCAAGTGGAATCAAAGACTTACAACTGGTTATCTAAAATGATAAAAAATTCTGGAATCAAACATCATATGAAGGATATCCTAAGAAAACTTGTAGAGGAAAGGAGGAGGGAGTTCCCATGGTTGGTTGGGATTGAAAAATGGAGAAGAAAGGTGGTTGAAGGTTTAAAGGAACCAAGGGAAAATCAGAATGTCACCCTTTTTAAAAGGGAAGCATGGTTTGGCTGCATGGTTTTTATAACCACGTGCCAACTGTACAGTTATACTACCCAAGCACCCATCCCCCACACATATTTTGGTTAAACAGTTTTTATAACCTTGTGTCAACCGTACGGGGTTGTATGGTTTGGGTGTACAATTAGCACTAACCATGTGCAAATTGTACACCTCCCCTTATCTTTCTAAAAACCAGGTTCTCAAGGCTCGACACTCTTATAACTTATTTAGGCCCATGTGATACCTTCTAGGCCTTAAACCCCATCCAAAAACAAGTGTTTAAAGTATTATAACTCTCATAAATCCATTCCAAATATTCTTGTGAATTATAGTCCTCTCACCAAACTGAAGGTTCAAATTCTCATAAACTTTTTTACTTTCTCAAAACACAGGATCTTACAATTGAATACCATTTAAGTTATTATTATCCTTGTGATTTGAATATATAATAAAAACCAATATTGAAAGACCTGGAAAATGAAGAAGGAAAGTAGGGGCTTAAATTTGAATCAAATCTGGAATGCTTAGTGCTTTCTACATCCAAACTAGAAGACCTAAAAGTGGCCTTTCATTCGGAACAAGAAACAAATGTTGAAACTAAAGAGGGGGATACCAATTACTAATATTCCTTTTCATATAAAATTTTACTAGCTGAAATATCTACTAATCTCCTTAGATTTAATTTTATAATTCCAGGTCAACTAATACCCATATTGGATGATGAGGAAGAAAAGCTAGAGGGATTTCATTTTGATCATATACTAAAGAACCCACAAGATACATGAATTATATATGGCCTTTCAAGGGTGTTTCATGAGCAAAAAGGGTTTCAACCTAGATTATATTAGTTAGTGAATCGACCCTTATGATCCTTTGACTTTAGAAAATCGGTTTTACATCTCAATCTACCTACTTTTTAGATTCCATAATTAGTACCACTTTTCTCACCCTTGTAGAAGATGAATAGGTTATAGAAAAGGAAAAATATGAACTCGAGGTAGCCACCATATAAGAAAAACTCGATCTATAAATTGAAGACAAGTATATCCAATTGGAAGAAGAAAACAAGGAAGAATTATTGGGTTGTCCAAGTATATCAACAGAAGTAGTGAAGCTTAATGAGGACTATTTTGATAGTCTGTTTGAATTATATCTGGAGGAATTCCTAAGAGATTCTCATGAAGAAATAAATTACCAAGCTATTGTATATGAAGTTTGGGTATTAATTTAAACTAATTTTTTTTTAATTTTATTCAATTTTAATTTCTTAATAACTCCTCCTCAGTTGAATATGTCCAAAAATAATTATTGGAGCAGCCATCAGAAGAGAAGTTTCATGACCCATCCCATAGGGGCTCATGTTGTGACTACCCCAAGCCCGCCTCCAATAGGCCAGGAGACAATAACTATCACCTAGTAGGCATATCTAACAAATGGTAGGCATTTTCCTAAGTACTTATATGCACGTGCACATCTCTAAGCCAAAAATTCTGAAATTTAAAAGCATTTAGTAAAAAATGCATATAAACCATTGTATCCCACAACCAGAGTGAAATATTGAAAGTACTAGAAATTAAATAGGGATAAAACAAGCCCACCAAAAGAAAAGAGTCTATATCCACAAGTCCAACTTGTAAAGTAATTGGTACTGGGACTATCGTCATAAAAAATGTTGGAACACAGCTCAGCCTATACGGTCTCACCAGGCACCACCTAGTCCTGGTCTTCCCAGAACTCCATTGAAGATCCAATCATCTATACAAGACACGAAATGTGTGGGAAAATCCTATACATAGGTGAGTATAACAATACTCAGTAGGACACCCTGAAACCACAAAGTAATACCACAAAGGAAATACCATGAAGGAATACCACAAAAAAATACCATAAAAGAAATACCATGATGGAATACATAATCACCTCCCCACAGATATATTTCTATATAAAAGATATCAAGAACATCCAGATATATTCAATCCAATAAGACACAAAGTATCAACAAGACCCATAGTCTATATAAGACACACAGTCTCTATAAGACACATAGTCTCCATAAGACACACAACCTCTAGGTTATATCCGTCCACATAAATGTTTGCTTGAAGCGCACTCATTCCAAGAGAACTCACTCCCCAAGACATTAGGTCATATGCTAACTCACAAATAAAACCCAGTTACGATATCTATAAATGATTCTCTCATCTTGGGGGTCCCAACACTGCAGAAGGATTTTCAAATAGGACATCCAGTTTGAAAGTTATTGATGTTTGAAAATTTCAGAAGGGGGTTCCCTGGGTCGTGGACTGACCATGAGGTCAGCCCACCAACCATGGTGGTCGATCACCGTGTTCGACCACCCCACACAAAACTCGAGCTATGGTGGAATTCAACTGCTCCCCAGCTATCATGGTCGCATGACAGCTCAGTCGTACAAGGCTCACAGTTTACCATGTCCTAGTTTGGTCGCTCGGGTTCACCCCGTCTCATGGGGTCCGACCCAACCTCTCAAGTCGACCCGACGCACTGGGCCTAGCCCGCTCCAGTTAGGACTGACCCACCTCACTTTCCCTCCCTGATTCAACTGGGCATAGACCACTCTGATTGGGCCCGACCCCCCTCATCAGCCCGATCCGGCCAACTCACCCGACCCGATCTGCTTTCCGGGTTGGTCCGGCTCACGTGGTCGTCTACAGCGACCGCTACCGGTCCACATAGCAACCCTGTCACATCCTACGCAGCGTTGTCTATTTTTGACCTTCCTTCCATAGTATGTCATTATTCCTATGGTTATCCAATCTCTGAAATGAAGATAATTATATGATCCTCAGGTTTTGATCTATATTAATTCGGCCTTTATTACATCTTCCCACCAATCCATAGGTCCAATCGCATTCGGAGCCTCCCGGAAAGTCAAGTCATGATCATGAGGATCCAGCGGTGAAGAAAATCAAGAATAGGGGAGAGAAAGTGCATTAATTTCTTAATAATAAACCTTGTCCTTTGTTCATGACGGCCTTGATTCGTTCTCATTAGAAGGATAAACAAAGTGGATAAACTATTATCCCGATAATCCTATATCAATAAACCATCAGCAACAACAATCGAACCGCAGATCAATCTGTTTTTGGATTGATTCATGTTCTTCATGGAAATAAATAACACGGGAAATAAATCCAAAATAAAATTCCCTACCTGGGATATGGATCGTACGCTGTTGAGGATTGATTGTCGTTGGCGATCCATCAAGAATGATCTCTGATCCTGATATTTTTCGTCGTTTTTGAGAGAATTCTCTATGGATTATCTCCAAAGAATCTAAGTAATTTTTAGGGTAATGATCCTAACCTTGGGTACCAACCTAGCTCGTCATTTAAAATAAATAACATCACTACATCGATGTAATGTTAAAATAAAATAAACTCGTAGTTTATTTTATTTATTAAAACATCCATGAACTATTTTTCATAGTCGACCCGCACCGGCCAGTGTTAGGTCTCACTTAGGGAAAACACCACATTACGAACTCAATGGTGGTATCATATTTCTATTCCAATTCACCTTTCATGATTTATTAGGATTTTAAAATAAAATAATTTTATTTAATTATTTCATTTATGGTTACATACTTGGTGACTTTTTCTTCAGATGACCCGTGTCGACCAAAGTTAGGTTGCGCCTAGGGTAAATTTTTTATTCTGAGGTCAACAGTGCCCTCATATTTTTGATATAGTCACCCATTTAAAAGATATTCCACTTTATCAAGAAGTCATGTGCGTGTGCTATTAAAAACTTAACATTTTTCAATGAATTCCTATGGGTACACCGGGTCTCAGAATCACACGTTGTCTAAGTGCTTGGTCTCAGAATTTTCCCAAATAATTTCTAAAAATAAAATTAGTAAAAATATGGGTCATTAAATTATCCCCACCTTAGGGATTTATCTCCCTAAAAATATAAAACAAGGTCTACTCGAACAAATGATGGAACCGAGCACAAATCTGAGCCTCTTTATCTCATGTGCTCTCCTCGAGATTCTCATGCTGCCACCATAAAATCACTAAAAGAATTGACCTCCCATGAAGGATCCTCTCCTACCGATCCTCAATATCAAATAGGTACTCTAAAAAATTATCCCCTTCTTCAATTTCCAGCTCACCCCAATCAATGACGTGCGATGGGTCATACACATACCTCCTTAGTTACGGCATGTGGAAGACATCGTGTACCTGATCTAGCTGCGGTGGTAGAGCCAAGTAGTAAACCACCTCACCAACTCTATATAGTATCATAAAAGGTATAATGAACCTCAGACACAGCTTGTCTCCTTGACCAAATCTCTGAAATCCTTGTCAAGGTGAGACCTAAAAGAACATGTGGCCTCATTCCTCAAACTCCAAAGGCCACCATCGTCATTCAACATAAGACTTATAACATCTCTATGTAGTATTAATCCACTCCTAGATGATCTTCACCTTCTCTGTAGTTTCATGTACCAACTTCAGACCCATGAGTACTGACTCTCATGGGTTCATCCAGAAAAGCGGTGACCTGAAGGATCGCCCATACAAGGCCTCTAATGGTGCCATACTGATGGTGTAATAGTAATTGTTGTTGTATGAAAACTCTATTAGGGGAAGGTGATCCTCCCAACTGTGTCCAAAATATAACATGAAAGCCTGTAACATGTCCTCCAAAACCTATATGGTCCACTCTGTTTGGTCTTCCTTCTGTGGGTGAAACGTTGTTCTCAAGCGTAATAGAGTCCCAAACACCTCCTGCAATCCATTCCACAACCGAGATGTAAGTAAATCATCATGATCTGGGACTATCATCGATGTAACTTTATGGATTCGAACTATATCATGCACGTAGATGTGTCCCAATATCTCTACTGAACTCGCTCATGAATATCTAGGAAGTGGGACAACATGGTGAGTTGATCAATGATCACTCAGATAGTATCGTGTCCCCTGGACATATGTGGAAAACCTATCATGAAGTCTTTTGATATCCCATTTCACTTCTATTCTGGCACCTCAAGTGGTTGAGTCAAACCCACTAGAACCTGGTGCTCAGCCTTCACCTGATGACAAGTGAGGCATCGAGAAACAAACTCTACAACTCCCTTCTTCATCCCTAGCCACCAAAACTAATGTCAGAGGTCTTGGTGCATCTTCACCACTCAAGATATACCACTAAAGGGGATGTATGTAAATCACTCAAAACCTCCTACTACAACACCACTAGTACTATTGTGCACTCTCTTAAAAGAACAGAATGCTCCCCACCTTTGAATGTTCATTAGGGGCATTCCCTATAGACATCTAAGCACGTAAAGTCTCACAGTAAGTATCCCCAAGATGTGACTCCCTAACTCAGTGTAAGAGTGGAGTGGTAAAGACCATCGAATGGATGTAAGATAATCCTTCCCCTTCCATAAAGGATATCTGCAATGAGGATAACTTCTCTAATTCCTCATTCAGAAATTGTGAATTGGATCTCTTGCTTAGATCATCTGCCACCAAGTTCTCATTCCCAGGAGTATAGAAAATTTCAAAGTCATAGTTCTAGAGACACTATATCCATCGCCTATATCTCAAGTTCATATTCTTTTGATAGAAGATATACTTGATACTCTTGTGGTCAGAGTAGCTGATAAATTACTCACCCATTAGGTAGTGTCTCCACATCTTCAAAGTGAAGACTACTGCTGATAACTCAATATCATGGGATGCGTAGTTTTGATTTTGTGGTATCAACTGGTGTTAACCATAGTTAATCACTGATTTCCCCTTAATTAGGACACAACCAAGCCCATTTCCTGATGCATCACAGAACACTGCGTACTTGGTACCCTCCTCTAGAAATCTCAAGATGGGAGCGCTTTTCAATCTCTTCCTCAACTGTTGAAAACTCTCATAGAACTTCTTCATCCATGTAAAAGGTTTCTCCTTTAATGTGAACTTTTTAAAGGATGTTGCCACTCTATAAAATTCAGGTAAAAATCTTCGATAGTACCCATCCAAACTACAAAAATTCTAAACCTCAGTAACACTCTTGGGTAGATCCCAAGAAAGTACCGCCTCAATCTTCACTGGATCCACTGCAACTTTGGCCTATGAAATGATGTGTCATGACCCTCCTTCTTCAAGATGAGGGAAGGGATGGAAAATTTCCATGACCTTCCTTCTTCAAGATGGAAAAGATATAATTACCCCTGAGTCCCACCTCCAATAGACCCCAGGGTGGCGACCAGCACCAAGGGTATACAAATCTCAAAAAATGGGAGGCATTACCAATTTTATAGTAACCAAGATTAGGGGATAAGATGTATCAACATCAAAACAAATACAAGACATATATATATAAAAATCCAAAATCCATCCCACAAGCATATTCAAAGTAAAAATTCTAGAGATACACAAAAAACTCCAAAGAAAGTACCAAAATAAAACTAAGTAGCAACACGACAATTATCCCCAACATTCGAGCTAGTAAGGTCCAGCACGGTTTTCATAATCCCCCTAGAAACATGAAAACAATTTTATATACATAGGTTGATCATACAAGTATACTCAGTAGGAAAATACAAGGTCACCCGTACACAAGTGGGAGAAGCATACTAATGAACCTATGAGAAAATATCAGAAACTCAAAAGAAGCTAATAAGGTATACTATCCACCCCAACCTCACCAAGTCACACTCACCAAATAAAGCAATTCAAGTAAAGTAAAATAGTAAGCACATCGATATTTGTGTACCCCCCACTACTTCCCATTGGTTAACTGCTCATCCCTAACGGTGAATGTCCTGACTTTGCCATGCTCATACATAAGTCCTACTGTTACAACCTTTCCACACACACCTAGGACACATACCATATCCCACCTACAAATAATTTATCCAAAACCACATCACATCCCACCTGTAGACACCTAGGCCACAAAACCACCACCTCATCATAAAAACACCTAGGAAAGAACACCTCACCCACAAACACCTGGGCCTCATAACCGTACCACAACCTGATCGAAGAGTCTTGGGCTACCAATGCCTATAAGAGGGAGTATAGAAGATCCAATAACTATCCATTCATCCTACCACCAGGATGCTGGGAAAACACCCTCCCCCATAATTATAGGGGTGTTCAGTATGTAGTTCTCAACACAGGTGGGGTGCATATATAAAATCACAAGGAACTACATGTATATGTATATATCTACCAAACACTCATCCCAACAAATGGGTTTTTAAAACAAAAACCATCCCACACCAAAAACTCTCTTGCTCCCAACCCTACATTCATGTACTACCACGAATGATGGTCACTTCCGTAATTTGATAAATGAATGCCTTTTCACTACCTACCACAACTCAAAACATACCCCCATCCAATTCATTTAACCAGTTGTCATTCTACATTATAAATTAATTTATTTATTCATTCCATCCCTACTTGTTAAACTATGAAACACAACACACCATAAGTAGCATCATAACCCAAACATACTTCATAAAGGTCCCTGAAAACTCCGGGTGAAAGGCCCGCGCAAGGTAACAACATCCTTATTCGAAATCATCCCTCCCAATCCATCCTCGGCAGCCCCGTTGCATGAAAATCACTACATTCAGTGAAACAAAATTCACCCATATTGTTGTCCTGCTGCACACTCCCCTCTCTTGAACACACGTTCAACCACTGCCACCATTGTTCTTCAAATTCATGTCACCTTATCCTTACCCTCAATAATAAAACCCCCCACACACCTCATTACTACATCACAAAGAAAAAAACACAAGCACAAATCAAAACAACTCTGGGTACTGGGCACAAATTTGTATCTCTTGATCCCAATTAATCTCCTCCATGCCTCCACAACACAAAAACCGAAGGAATTGTCTATCCACATAGCACCTTCTCCCAACGATCCTGGATCTCCACTAACCACTCCATGAATTTTTAATCCTCCTAGATATAAAACTCTCACCATTCAATGACATGGGAGTCATTGTGAAGATACTGAAGAATCTTTGAGACTTGCACGACACCATGGATATTCCTCAACTATGGTCGAAACTCCAACTGGTATGCCACCTTGACAACTCACCCCAACACCTCAAAGGGTTCGATGAACATGGGGGAAAGATTTATCCCTCGGCCAAACCTATACTTCCCACGTCAAGTGGAAACCTTCAAGAACACATAGTCCCTAACCTCAAAATCCAATTTCCTTCTCCTATGATCGATGTATGATTTATTCTGATCTTGTGATTCCTTCATCCTCTGACAAACAAGCTGCAAGTTCTTTGTTATACTCTGCACCACATTCAGACCAAGAACAGATGCTTCCCTAACTTCCATCCAGCATAAAGGTGAATGACGTGGTCTTCCATATAAATCTTAGAATGAATCCATGCCAATGGAAGAGTGTTAGATATTATTTTAAGTGAACTCTATAAAGGGAAAGTGTCATACCCATGATCTAACAAAGTCTAGAACAAATTCCTACAACATGTCCTCCAATGTTTGGATGGTCCTCTCTATCTTCCCATCTGTTTGAGGGTGGAAGGAAGTGCTAAGGTGTAATTGAGTGAAAAAATCATGATTCAATACCCTCTAGAATAATGAGTTAAAACATGAATCATGATCTGAGATAATGGATCTTGGAACCCCATACAGCCATACCATCTCATCTACATACCTCTGCGCTAAGGTATCCATTGTGCTCGACTCCTTTATTGCTAAGAAGTGAGCCGATTTCATCAGCTGATCCACTAATACCCAGATTGCATCACATCCTCCCTGAGCCCTGGGTAATACTGTGGAGAAATACATTGAGATGTCATTCCACTTCTACACAGGGAAATATAAGGGCTGAAATAAACCACTGGGAACAATTTGCTCAGCATTCACCTACTAGAACTCTAGGCACTTTACCACAAACTATTCCACTGCCTACTTTATCCTGGGCCACCAAGACTATTACCTCAAGCCACGATACATCTTAGAAACTCCTAGGTGTACCGATAGGGGTAATATATGAAACCCACAGAGAACTCTCTGACGCGTCGCCTATGGAAAAAACATCTTCTCGCATAACAATATCTGATTATGACCATCCCTTTAGAGCATCACCCTGGTCAATATGATCACACATCATCTCTTCCTCAGAGTCTACCCACTAAGACTCCTCGACATACTACCTCAGAGATGACTGCACCTTCATCTGAAAAAGATATCCTATGACGCCATCCATTCTTGCATCTAGGTGCAAGGACGCAAACTCCTCTATCTCCTTCCAAGCATCCAAAGATTCCCAAACCACATCCTTCTGTGACTTCCGGCTCAAATAATCGACCACAAAATTACCTTTTACTGAGGTGTAGGATATCTCAAAATCATAGTATTGAAGAAACTCCATCCACCTCATCTTTCTCAAGTTTAGATCTCACTGGGAAAATATATACCTCAACATCTTGTGATCTGTGAAGACCAGAAAGTGCTCCCCAATGAGGAAATGTCTCCAAAACATTAATGCGAACATAACTGCTGAAAGCTCCAGATCATGGGTGACATAGTTATGTTCATGGGGACATAACTTCCTAGACCCATAAGAGATCACTCCCCGTTTCTACGTCAACACACAACCCAAGGTCAGATGGGAAGAATCGCAAAACACCTCGAACATCACCCCTTCCTATGGAAATCAGAGCACTGGGGCGCTAACCAACTTCCCCTTCAGAAAGTTGAATGCTACATAGAACTACTCACCCCACATAAAATATTTCCATTTTCTGGTCATATCTATCGACAGAGCTTCTAATCGAGATAAATCAGGTACAAATATCTTGTAATAGCCTTCCAGACCGAGAAAACTACGAACCTCGACCACATTCTTGGGTGCTTCAAAATAAACAACCACCTAGACCATTGACAGATCCACTACTATAACCTACTCAGACACCACATGGCCAAGAAAGTAGACCTAACATATCCAAAACTTTTACTTGTACAAATTCCCATAGAGATGGTGGCGTCAAAGAACCTCCAAGATAGTTCTGAGATGCTTAGTATGCTCTTCTAATGACTTCAAGTAGATCAGGATGTCATTGATGAATATGACAACGAACTGTTCCAGGAACTCATGAAAGAGGGTGTTCATAAGCCCCATGAACATGGCTGGTGAATTCGTAACACCGAACGGAATAACCATGAACTCGAAGTTCCCATACCTACACCTGAAATCAATCTTTAGGATTTCACCCTCTTTCACCCTTAACTGGTGATACCCCAACCATAGATCAATCTTAGAAAACCAACTTTCTTCCCTTAGTTAGTCAAAAAGATCATCTATCCTCAATGACACATCGAGGGGGTAGAGTCACAACCTCATTGGGGAAAACATCCAAGAACTCCCTGAAAACTCCCGAAACCTCCACCATCATAGAATCCACTGATTCCACTTACAACTCATCCAACAAGGAAAGAAAATACTCCATACACCTACTTCCCATCATATGACTCTACTGGCCAATGAAATCCACACGTTGTCCACCCACATTTGAAAACATGAATCCTCTCTGGAAGTAGTTGATAACAACATGCATAGAGTACAACTATTTGATGCCAAGGATAACACTGTATGGATTCATATGCATCATAAAGAGATCCTTGTTGGATTGATGTGGCCCCAACGTCAGTCTACATCCCCAACAAACATCAAACAAGCTAGTTTGACCTCCGACCGGTGTACTCAACACTACAGGCATGGAAATTATCTCTATGTACATTCCTAGAGAATGGGTTATACTGTGTGGAACGAAAGAGTGTGAAACTCCTAAATCAAACAAGGTACAAACAAGAGTACTGAACAAACTGATCATACCTCGAATGATCTCCAGTTCTGCTAGAACTGTTTCCTCTGCGGTATGCAACTTACCACGCCTATACCCTATGCCCCTCTATTATCAGCCACCTCCATGACCACGTCCTAGTCGAGGTCCCTAAGGAACACCCTAATGTTAGCCTCTGCCTGCTCCATATCCCCTTCGTGGAGCAGGAACCTGTTGTCCCTACTGTTGAAATGGCCCGGTCGACAACTGCTGCTGAGGCGAGTGCTGAACCTACCCACATCCACTATACTGAGCTCAAATTGGGCACTGACTATAAAGGTTCCCATGGCCTTCACAAGTGAAACACCTAGGTCCCAATCCTATGGGGAAATCACGATGACAATAAGGTCAAAACTGAAAATTCTGAGGTTGACTCCTCACAGGCTAAAACCTCGAAGGCCCTGGCGCCTGAGGCCTGCTGTTAGAAGCCTTTCCCTTTGTGGAACCCTATTAGATCCCCTATTTCGGTATAACTCATCATTATTGAATCCTATCAACCACCTTTTCCTTATTCTGGACCTCTAGATATATCTTCAAGGTGAAGGGAGTAATTGCGTACTGGAGGGAAGGACAAAGTGCCTCCTCTAAACGTCTCACCTGAGACTTCTCATCTAGAAAGAGGTTCGGGGAAAAGAAAAGTAGATCCTTGAAATTGATCCCCAACTCTCATACTGACATACTCCCCTATAAAGGGAGAATATTTCCTACCTCTTCTCGGCCTTCATCATCTAAGAAATGAATTCTTCCTGGAACTCCTTCCCAAAGTCGACCCACAGAACATCGGTCTCCTTCCTCTCCCCAAGGTAAAGCATCCACCACTAACATGCTGCTCCCCTCATCTGGATAACTCCCAAAAGAACACAATACTCCTTTGGAGCCTAGGTAAAGCTTAGAGTGATCACTATATTCTCAAGACAACTCTTTTTCTCTGTATCTTAAATGTTTCCTTCGTACTTTCCCAGAGTCTACCACTGGAAAGAACGAAGCGTCTTCTTCCACTAATCAACCTCCCCCACTGGGTCAACCCTTTGTTGGTCGACCGGGTAAGATTGTTGAGCCTCCACTACTCGAGATACTTATAGAAGAAAATTGGGTTCCATAGCTAAAAGGTAAATAAGGAACTCCTAAGCCCGAGTAGTATGGAATTTATTTAGGATTCATTTTGACTCATTATTTATTTAAATTTTCCCAAAACACCCAAAACAAACAATAATGCAAGTCATCATGATGCATGTACCTTTTCTAGGGTCTCTACCCCATAAATGGTGTAGACCCACTTGGACGTTCGGTAAGCTCAGAGTCCTTGCAATGGATCACGAGGGGCCCTAAAATCCTATGTCCTAGTCAGTCTTCCCTAGACTATGTCATTCACCAAGATCACTTGACACTATTACCCTACCAACCCAGGAAATCCTCATTGTGCATAACTCCAAAAAACATCCTGTCTCTCAACCATCACATTTGATACCACTCTATCATGACCCTTTTTCTTCAAGATGAGGTAAGGGATAGAAAAGTGTCATGACCTTCCTTCTTCAAGATGAAAAAGAGATAATGACTCCTGAGTCCCACCTCCAATAAGCCCCGGGGTGGAAACCAGCACCAAGGGTATACAAATCTTGAAAAATGGGAGGCATTAACCTTTTTATAGTAACCAAGATCAGGAGACAAGATATATAGGCCTAAAAAAACTCCAAGACATATATATATATATATATATATATAAGAATCCAAAATCCATCCCACATGCATGTTTAAAGTAAAACTTTTAGAAATACAAGGAAAACTCCAAAGTAAGTACCTAAATAAAACTAAGTAGAAACACATAAATTGTCCCAAATATCCGAGCTAGTAAGTTTTAGCATAGTCTTTGTAATCCCCATGGAAACCTAAAAATAGTTTTATATACATAGGGTGATCATACAAGTATACTCAATACAAAAATACATGTTCAGTCATGCAAAAGTGGGAGAATCCTACTAATGCCCCTGTGAGAAAACAGTAGAAACTAAAAAGCATAAAACAAGGTATACTATCCACCACAACATCACCAATGAATTATCACCAAATAACGCAATTCAAGTATAGTAAAATAGTAATCGCATAAATATTTGGGTACCCCGCACTACTTCCCACTAGTTAACAGCTCATCCCCAATGGTGAATGTCCGGATGCTACCACGCTCTTCCACAAGCCCCACTATCACAACTTGTCTTCACACACCTAGGAAACATACCACATCCTACTCGCAAACACCTGAGATAAAACCACATCACATTCCACCCATAGACACATAGGCCATAAAACCACCACCTCATCACAAAAACACCTGGGAAATCACACCTCGCCCACAGACACCTGGGTCTCACAACCATACCACATCCTTCCTGAAGAGTCTTGGGATACCAATGCCTAGAAGAGGGATTAGAGAATATTCAATAACCATCCATCCATCCTCCCATTGGGATGTTGGGAAAAACACCCTCCCCTATAATGATGGGAGTGTTTGGCACGTAGTTCTCAACACAGGTGGGGTGTGTATAGAAAATCACAAGGAACTATATGTATATATATAGGTACCAAACACTTAGCCCAACCTATGTTTTTTCAAAACAACAACCATCCCACACCAAAACTTCCCTTATTTTCAACCCTACATGCACATATCACCACAAAGGACGTCCACTTCCATAAGTCAATAAATGAACATCGCTTCACTAAAATACACGACTCAAAACATACCCCCACTCAATTCATTTAACTAGTTGTCATTCTACATTATCAATTCATTTATTTATTCAATCCATCCCTACCCAGGAAAATACCCAATGCAACACACCATAATTCACCTCATAACCCACACATACTTCACAAAGGTCCCTGAAAACTCCGAGTGAAATGCCCGCGTAAGGTAACAACATCCTTCTTCAAAATAATCCCTCCTAAACCATCCTCACTATCCCCACTAAAAAAATCACCACATCCAACAAAAAACTCACCTAGATTACAGTCCCATTGCACACTCCCCTCTCTTGAACACTCGTTCAACCACTTCCACAATCATTCTTCAGAGTCATGTTGCCTTATCCTTCCTATCAAAAATAAAACCTCCAAGACACCTCATTTCAACCACACTTGGAAGCCCCACTTCATAACAACACCACACTCAGCACCCCCAAAATTTAAACATAACACAACCTGAACCTGCAGCCCCGCTACCTAACCACTGCCCAGATGCACTACAAATACATAACAAGTTCATCCATTCTACAATCAACCAATCTCTCAACCTGAGATTTCATTGCACCACATGTACCACCCTATACTCACAACTACACTCCCAGCCAAAACACCACATGACCATCACAAAACACAAAGTCAAACTGATCCATACACAACACACAACCACACCAAACAGTAAGGTGTATTCATATTTAGCAACCCTCGTTCTTTAATTCCACTTTCATTATTCAGGGGTGATCACAGAATAAGTTTATTCCTTTGGAATCCATTTATTTAACCAGGTATATGTGATAAATCAAGTTTTCATATCCACAGACATTCAATATAATATTAACAAAAAGTGTTCATGAGTACGGTCCAAAAACATATACCACCAATGTCCATGATTTTCAGAGGTAATACGGCCAACACAATTCACATCATGGATCAAAGATAACAGATAAAACAATGCAAACATCATTTTTATCTCCCTACCCTTTCTTTATTACTTCGTTTAAAATGATCTGACCATATTCACAAGAAGACATTAGTATACCCATACCGCATGATAGACAATTAAAATAGAGGCAAATTAATCCCTACTTGGAACAACAGATGACCAACAATTCCTCCTGGTGCTAAAAAAGGGGGTCATGCTAGCAGCAGGAGAAACTCCTAAGGAAAAATTGAAGTGACTATTATAGAACAGGCACATGATTCCTCAGGGAAGAAAGGTTTTAGGAACCCCAAGAGAAAATGAGAACACACTAGGAAGATAAGGTCTCATCTTAGAAAATGTAGATCTTATATTAATGGAAGGGAAATGGGTTCAAGGACCATTAAATTTGAATCTTGTCCAAGACCACATGGTTTGACTATTTCAAAGTCTCAAGAGAATTAAGTTATTAAAGATATAATTAATATCCTTTGAAATGCCTTTATAAGTGATCAAACATGAATTTAAACTTGATTTATGTCAAATAAAACATAGGAGGGGTGAAACTGGAAAAACTGGGAAAATCCGAGAATGAGTCACCGATGGGTGAGTCACTGACACGAGTCATCGATGACTGAATCACTGATGGATGATCCACCAATGTTGATCCATTAACATGACTCACTGATAGTGTTTCAACTATTTGACTCACTAATGCCTTGACCTACAGATACCTCGACCTACCGAAACCTTGACCTAGCGACGCCTCGACCTACCGACACCTCGACCTACCGACACCTCGACCTACTGACGCCCCGACCTACTAACACCTCAACCTACCAAAGCCTAGCCATGTCGAAACCTCAACTGACTGAAGCCTCAACCTACCAATTCATCGAACCATCGACACCCTAACTCAATGACGCCCTGACTCGCTGACACCTTGACCTACTGATGGAAAAATTGGAATTTTGGAAAACTCTTGAAACGGGATACTATTACCTCTTAGAACTCCCAAAACACTGGATTTTGATAAAGTAATAGATCAGGGAGGTTTGGGCCATTACATGATGTGTCCCAGAAAATGGACCTTCCAAATCCAGAACTGACACTTTGAGAGATTCCCTTAAAGTCGGTTCTCTCAAAGTATGTCTAGGACCATCCTCAAGTGTCCTGCATTCTCCTCTTTAGACGCCGAGTACACTATTTTGTTAACAATGAAGACCACCATGAATCGGTCTAAGTAAGGTTGAAAGATCCAATTCATTAGTCCCATAAAGATTTATGGGGTGTTTATCACACTAAATGACATCACCAAGTACTCATAGTGGTCGTAATGACATTTGAAGGCTATCTTCAATATATCCTCATCTCATACTCATAGCTGGTAAAATCCAGATCTGAGGTCAATCTCTGAGAACCACCACACCCCTTTCAACTGATCAAAGAGGCCATTGATCCTTGGTAGTGGATACTTATTCTTTACGGTCACCTGGTTCAGTCTTCGGAATTCCACACATAACCTCAAGCTCTCATCTACCTTATTGGCATACAAAACCAGGGTTGCCCAGGGTGAAACACTAGGTCACACGAAGCCCTTCCTCTAAAAGTCCTCTAACTGCACCCCCTCCCAACTCATGAAGATCTATGGGATCCATATGATATTAAGGTGTAGATATCGACACCATATTGGGGTACAGATCAATGCATAATTCTACCTCCCTATGGGGAGGTAATCCTGGAACATCCTCAGGAAAGATGTCCCCATACCTCTCAATCGTTGCAAGAAATTATGGACTTAAATCATCCATTACACCAAGGTTGAGGCTAGAAAACTGATGAGTTATTTGCTACACCCTATAATTTGTGAGTCTATCATGTTCTACCTATGTTTCCTTTTTACTAATAAAGTAAAACCTGGTCCCATCACCATGGACACACCACACTCTTAACCTAAAATAGTCAATCTGAGCATGAATTGTGGATAACCAGTTCATAAATAGAATGATGTCATAAGGTCTCGACGCCTCTACCAAGATATCCCAATCGAAACCATCGCCTCAAAGAGTAAGTTCATGTTGTCTGCACCAGTGTGTGATAATCAAATCTCCTTTCGTAGGATTCTCGAAGTGTAAGGGTCGAGTCAACGGTTCAACCGGAATCTCCAAGTCTCAAACAAGGTTTATGTCAAGAAAGTAATGAATGGAACCTATGTCTATAAAAACTGTAGCTAATGTGGAAAAGACACATATTGTACCTATAATCATCCTTGGATCCTCGGGTTCATAAGCCTCCATCGCATGTATCTGGCCTCGTACCTGTCCACCAGCTCCCTGAGCCTGTCGTGAACCACCTGGGGGTAGTGGTGGTAATAGCTCAGACCTCCGACCGCCTTCTACCACTCTTATTTCTACCCTTACATGTTTTGTACCCTAAGAACCACCCTCTCCTACCTTTTCCTCTGCCTCAGTGGCCCCTTGACTATCTCTTTATCAAACGTACGATGGGTTGGGCAATCTCATCTCAGATGTCCCCGACCACCGCACGAGTAATATAGTATGTCCCTCAACTAACTTGAGATACACTGGGAACCCATCACTGCTAATCCTATGTCATGGGATCATCTCCCAAAGCACCTAACCCGATTGGGTCCCCATGACTATTGTTGGCTACCTACTTCTAAGGTCTCAGCTACCTGGTGCCTTCTCGTAGCTCCCACTATTGGTGCATGCTCCGCTAGAAAGATCTCAACTAAAAGGGATCACTCAAGTACCCTAGAATAGGTAGGAATGCTAAGGGATATCATGGATTCCTTGATCTCTATGTATAATCCCTACTCAAAGGTATGATCCCTGAAGAATAGGTCTCATACAATATTCATGGAGTAGTGAGAAAGATCAGTAAATCATTCCAAATACTCCTCCATTGTCAAACTGCCCTGCTGAATATGTATAACCTCATGTATGAGAACCGACGAAAAAATTGATGGAAAGAACTCTTATTTGAAGAGACGCTCGAATTCCTCCTAAGAGAGAGTTGTCTCATCGTGTTTTTGGGTCACTAAGCTCCACCATTGCCCCACAGAGCCCTGAAAGGGACGCATAGAAATGACTGCCATCTGGTCGGAAGGCGTCCTCACAAAGCAGAAGACATGGGTAACTACATCCATCCAATCCTTAACTACCTAGGGGTCTAGCTCACCCTGAATCCTAGGTGGTCGCTTCCTCTAAAACTAATGAAATGTGATCAGTCTGCGTGAATCCTTAGCTGGTAGTGTTGGTAGTAGTTGTCTCTCGACGGGTGGTGGTATAGCTAGTAAATCACCCTGAGGTGCTATCTCTGGTACAAACCCCTATACCTATGCCCCGTCTCTGGGAAGATCATCCTCGTGATCACACAATGGAATCCTAGATAGCTATCTGTGTGGAGGCATCCTGTAATAAAACAAGATGTACCATGATTAATATAGTATATCTGGAGAGATTAATCAATAAGGACATGGAAGACACAACTCATTCTTATATGATGTATGTGCTATTATTTTCCATGCAACCAGTGTTTTCATGTACTAAGTCGAAAAGTAGATTCCCAGAGTCCCGGTGTATGGATACATCGGTCACCGCACCAACACTAGATTCTATGTCTTGAAAGCCGAACTCGGAACACTTAAATTTTTTTCCCAAAACCAACCTCACAGACTCGTGGTCCTGAACTAGAACTGACCTCCTCTGATACCATTCTATCATGACCTGCCCTAGAGGAACCCATTTCATGCCTACCCAAAGACCACCTCTAATAGGCCAATTTCTAGTGAATAGCACCTAGTAGGCATATCCCACAAATGGGAGTCATTTACCTAAGTACTTGTATGCACACACATATCTCCAAGCCACAAATTCTGAAACGTAAAAGCACTAAGTGCACAATTCATGCAAACCACTATATCCCACAACCAGATTAAAAATTGAATTTACTGGAAAGTAAATAGGTCCAAAACAATCCCACCAAAAGAAAAGAGTTCTCAGCCACAATTCCAACCTGTAATGTAAGAGGAACTGGTACTGTCATTGGAAAAGATACTGTAACACGCCTCAGTCTATCTGATCTCACAAGGAACTTCCTGGTCCTGGTCTTCATAGAACTCCATTGAAGAGTCAATTGTCTGCATAAGACATGAAATGTGTGGGAAAATCCTGTTTAGGGGTGCGTACAACAATACTCAGAAGGACACCCCAAAACCACAAAGGAATACCACAAAGGAAATACCACGAATAAATACCACAAAGGAAATACCACGAATAAATTCCACAAAGGAATACCAAAAGACACATATTCTAAACAAGACACATAGTATCCATAAGACACACAGTATCCATAAGACACACAGTCTACATAAGACACATATTCTCCATAAGACACATAGTCTTCATAAGAAAAAAAGTGTCTATGTCACAGCCATCCATAGAAATGTTTGCTCGAAGCATGAAAGATATAACCAATCCAATGAGACACACAGTCTCAATAAGACACTTAGTCTCCATAAGACACATAGTCTCTATAAGACGTGCAGTCTTCATAAGACACACATTCTCCATAATACACATAGTCTTGATAAGACACAAATTATCTAGGTCACAGTTATCCACACAAATGTTTTCTCGAATAACGCTTGTTCCGGGAGAACTCACTCTTCAATTAATTATTTCATATGAACACTCCCACAAAAACCCACTTATGATATCTCAAAATTAATTTCTCATCATAAGGGTACCAATAATGTATAAAAATCATCAAGCGGACATCCAGTTTGAAAGTTATGGTCATTTGAAAATTTCATAAGGGGGTTCACTAGGTCGTGGACCGACTATGGCGGTCAACCACCGTAGCCGATCGTGGCCTAGTCTGGCCACCCGGGTCTGGGCCGGGTCCACCCCATCCCACGAGGTCTGACCAAACCCACTGAGTCAACCTAGACCACTAGGCCTGGCCTGCTCTGACTGGGCCCGACCCACATCGTTGTCCTGACCCGCTCACCCCACCCGGTCCACTTTTCGGGTCGGTTCGGATCACGTGGTTTCCTGTGGAGACCACCATCAGTGCCCTTCCTTCCGCGGTCCGTCATTATTATTTCGGTGCTCCAATATCTGAAATCAAAACAACTCTATGAACATCAGGTCCCGAGCTACACTGATTCGGCCTCTATTTTGTATTGCCTCCAATTCGGGGGTTCGATAGCATTCAGAGCCTCCTGGAAAGCCGATCCGCGGTCATGAGGATCCAACAGTGAAGAATGCCATGAATAGAGGAGATAAAGCAAAAGAAAACCTAAAGAATGAAACTTGGATTTTGTTCATGTCAACCTTGATTCATTCTCATTAAAAGGATACACGAAGAGGATAAACAAATCTCTTAATAATCCTACATCAATAACCCATATCGTAACAAAAATAGAACCACAGATCAATCTTTTTGTGGACTGACTCATGTTCATCATGAAAATAAGTAATGGGGAAAAGAAATCAGAAATCAAATTCCCTAACTGGGATATGGATTGTTCTCTTTCAAGGATTGATTGTCTTTGGCGATCCATCAATAACAATCTTCGATCCCGGTGTTTGTCATCACTACTGAGAGAATTCTCTAAAGATTATCTACAGAGCCTCCATGAAATTTCTAGGGTTATGAGCCTAACCCTGGGTCCCTTCCTAGCTCTAAATTTAAAATAAATAGCATCGTTGCATTGATGTAATGTTAAAATAAAATAAACTCTTGGTTTATTTTATTTATTAAAATGTCTAAAAATTATTTTTAACAACCGACCCACGCTGGCCGATATTAGATCTCACCTGGGGAAAACACCACATTATGAATTTTATGGTGGTCTCTGATTTCCAATCTGATTTACCATTCATGATTTATTAGGATTTTAAAATAAAATAAAATAATTTAATTATTTTATTTACGGTCACGTCCTTGCTGATGTTTTCTTCAGATGAACCACGCCGACCAAAGTTAGATCGCACCTAGGTTAAAGCCGTCATTCTGAGCTCAACGGTGCCCATAGAATTCTGGTATGGGAACCCATTTAAAAGATATTCTACTTTTTCATGAATGTTGAGTGCACATTTTATTAAAAACTTAATATTTTTTAATGAATTGTTCTGGGAACACCGGGCCTCGGAATCATACGTTGTTTCAGCACTTAGTCTCGAAAATTTCCAAAATAATTTATAAATATAAAATCAGGAAAAATATGAGTCATTACAAGAAAGAAAAAGGTTTTGTGGCTTAGGATACCCCTATATAGTATCCCTCTAACATAAATTCACAGAATTCATCCCATTAATCTGGGGTGGATATGAAATACTCTGTCAAAGGGAACCTCCAAAAGAAAAAGGGGTCTAAGAAGAGTTATTTAAAATATACAATTTTGTGCTTTTTACTAAAAAAATATTGCCCATTGATATATTGGGTATAATCCCAATGTTTTCTGAATATGGAAAACAAAACAATTCAACACATCTTGGGGGTTTAACCAAGAATATTCTCTCATTTCTTAATTTTCCTTTACTTTATATTTTGTTTTTTAATTTTAAATTAACTGTTAAATTTTTCTTATTTTTCTATACAAGACACAGATGGACACTAGCTTCAACACCTTCCTAAAGACCATTACAATCCAATAAAAAGTGGGAATGACTTCTTCCCAAGGTTTTACACATGAAATAAATAACTACATCAAGGTTAACTCTTTCCATACTAATTTTTTCATGTTTTCCTATTGATTCCTTCTTAAAAATTTCATGATTTATGATGAAATGTATTTAGTATTTGGTGAAAATGAAGTGTGGGGGAGGCTATAACTGCTGACGTCCATGTTTTTATGTTCAGGTTTGTGTTTTTTAGTGAGTTTGTTAATGGAAAAATAACAAAAAAAACAAAAACAAAAAAAATTATGAGAATCATGTCGCGGGGCCCTTAGAAAATTAATTTATGAACACAAATTAAATTCAGTAATAGTGTAATTAGGTTTTCTCTAAAGAAGTGATAATGATCACAATGTTTCTGAAGTGCATGAAATTTTGGAAATAATGTTTTTTAACTAAACTTTTAACCTTTAATTTTGAACTACTAAATTGTAAATATTTTTTAGTTTGATTTTTTAGTGTTTTTATCACCCTATTATTAAACAATGGGGACTCTAATGATCCAAGCTTGATGTACATAGATGTTACATTTCTTTTCCAGAATACATATTACATTACACAAATAGATTCCCAAAGGCCATATTAGTTTAGTATCTTTGGAAACTTGGAACATAATCTTCTAACTTGGTGAAAGATCTTAAACATTTCCCACAAAGATATTCCTATTTTAATTTCCTACCTAAAACCTTTATTTATATCCTAGGGAAAAGAAAACATAAAAAGAGTGAGCTCAAATTCTCAGTAATGGTAAACATAGAGAACATAAAACAAACCATAAACATCAGAATGTAAAAACATGAACATAAAGTTGAAATATCAAAATCTTGAGTCATGAAATAAATCTTGATAGTATGTAAGGCATAGATAGTAAAGGAACATTAAACATTATAAAATAGCATAGGCATAAAACATGGAATTAATAGATATAAATAAGAACGTGAGGAATTTCATAAAGGCAAGAGAAAGAGGACTATTATAATAATAAGAACTTGGATCATATCTTGAAAATGTGGCTACTACATTTAATTTAGACATTCATACGCATATCACCAAGGTCCATCTCTAAGGTTTCATATCACCATGGTTCACCCCCAAGGCGTCATATCACCAAGGTCTATCCCCATGGTGTCATAATAAATTACTCAGGTTATTCACCAAGGTATCGTAAAAATTTTAATATCTAGAGATTAATTTCTTTACCCAATGCATTACATAGAGATATAGGTCCCACCCATCTCATAATGAAATTATTATTACATGTTCCAAAAAAATATAAATCATTCCTCATAGCATAACCCATCAAATAAAATGTATTTCTTAAACATCGTTTCATCATAATTCATATAAAATAAATGGATTTTATAAAAACATCCATCGTAAATACAATAAAATAAAAGTAATTATAGGGATAGAAACATAACCCTTTGTAATATTATATGTAAAATAATTTTGATAAAACAGATGAACTTAATTCTTGAGGAAAATATCCTTTCATCTTCAAAAAAAATTCTTTTCTCAAAATGACACATAGTTTTAAGAGAAAAGAAATTTAATTGAAAATTCACTTCAAATATTGTAAAGGAAGATTCATGGAAATAAGGTTTTATGAAATCATAATAATCCATTCATGTCCTATAAGTTAAAAAAACACTATCCTCATACCAATGAATGAAAAGTTAAAAAAAGGACGTCGTGTAGAACAATAAAAAAATATTCCTTTCATACCATTTAGTAAAAATTCACCAATGGGTAAAATTTAATTTAAAAAATTTTAGAAGAATAAAAATAGTATTATATATTTATGGAATATGGATTTAGATGATAAATATACCCCAGTAAATAATTATGTATAAACAATCTCGGAAAATAATGAGATTGCAAAATTATCCCTTACCTTATGTCTAATTTCTTCTTTCTGTGTATGAAACTTCTATATAGTGGGTTTAAACATATTATTAACATGTAATAGAACCATAATAATATTTATTATATCATATATGATTCATTTATGACTTTATATTACCTGTTTATTTATCAATTCCATGTTAAAGCAACGTTTTGGCTAATAATCGTTTTAGTTATCGTGCATGTTTTGACTTGTTATTATTGATGTAATTAATTAGATCATGATTTAATTACTTCCATAATGAAAAAAAATTACTTATATATTATAAATTATTATTATATAAATATATATAATAGATAGATAAATTAAATGGAATACACTGTTCATGGCGAGGGTAGGTCATACGTACGCATGAACAGTATTTTTGTTTCCTTATTGAATTGAATGGAATCAAGTAAATTACATATATATACATAAATAAATTAGAATTATTATTTCATATATTTCATTATTATTTATTATATATTCTTTATAATCATTCTTGAATGGTTAATGTGGAGAATGAATCTAATCGCATCATGGAGACAGTAAGTCGTACGTACGCACGAGTGACGATATCATTACCTTGATGGTTAAATGGTATTAAATTGTATGGTATATGAATTTTAAATAAATAATATCATGTTATATTTATTATTTAAGTTATTTATATTCATCATTATACCCATAAAAATAAAGTATAGATGAAAAATAGTTTACACTACGACGTGGAGATGGTCAGTCGTACGTACGCATACATAGTGATATTATTTTTCATAGGATGGGTAAAAGAAGAAATATGGTTTCATAATAATTATAATAATATATAAAAATATATTATATTCTGGATTTATTATTTTATTATGGTAACAACTTAGGAATAGGAAGTAGAAGAAGAAAAGAACTTTGAAAGAAGGGATAAAACAATTACCTCTTCTTCGGGTGTCTCCTTTTGATTTTCACAAAAGGACTTCTTAAGTTGGTTTTCTTCCCAATGGGTGGACTCTATGATGAATTTACAGAAGTTGAGAGTATATTTGGTTAGGTTTTTTCTGAGAAAAAGGTCTTTGAATGTGTGAATAAAAGAGAAGGAGAAGTGCCCTTTTATAGGAGAGGTGTGGGAAACTTTAAGAAAGTCTTGAAATATTAATTTATTATAAATTCATTTTTGGTTTATAATTTCTCTAAATTAATTAATTTAGAGGATAAGATGGGTATAGTAATAAATCCTCTCAACTAAAAGGTTTTATACAAGTTTAGGTCACAAAATTAACCATATCTTTTAGCTTTAACCCTTTGTTAAAAATATTAACTCTTACCATGTCTTCTTGTATTTTCATAATATATGGTTATTATATTTACTATAAAATGACAATAGAATAAAAAGTGGATAATTAATAAAAATTTTAACATTATATAAGTTATTTTTCTGAATATTAGGTTTTTAGGACTATTATATCATTTAATAAAATAGTATTTGTCTTAAAAACTCATTTATGCCAATTTTGATACTATTTAGTAATTGATTTTTGTTAAAGTCATAACAACTTTATTCCTTCAAATAAAAGGCATTAAATCATCCCTCACATGTCAGTTTCATCCAAAAAATTTGTTTATGGCATAAAAATGTTCAAATTACATTTATTTTAATATTTATAACATCATTTATTTGAATATTTCATTAATAAGGTAATCACTACATCATCATTGTGTCATAAATAAATTAATTTATTTAATGTCTAAAAATTATAAATAAAATACCATAATGTAGGAAATATTTTTAGATTTATAATGACTATTTATATTCAAATATATCTATTATATAATCACACCTTAAAATTGTTTTAGTAAAAACATACATGTTTATATTATATTTTCCTTTACTTTAAATTAATTATTATAGCATGCATTTTCACACCCAAGTGGTTCTCAAATACCAAAAATCCGGCCTAAGGGTTGTTTGTGTCTCCTATGACTCATATAATTAGATTATTACATGTTTTAGGGTATTTTTATATTATTATAATATTATTTTTACCCTTATTTACCTGATTAACCAACCATGGTAAATAAAAATAATAATTACTAAAGTTACTATTCATAATGTCCAAAAATAAAAAGGAACTATTTACATAATTTGGACCTTATGATTCCAAATATCTAATCCATTTTTATAAATTTAAAACATAAAATTGGAAAAAATTAATTTAAAATTATTTCTCATTGTCAAAACTATAAAGTGAGTTTTTAAGAAGTAAAAACTTCAAAATATTGAGATTTATTTTTGTCCAATTTAAATGTGAAATTAATTCTAATGAAAAAAATTGGATTAAATTATAAAACATAATCCAATTACACTTTAAAACTAATTAAAATATAATATAACTATATAAGTAAATTAGATGAAAAGGCAGTTTTTAATTAAAATGTAGTATTTTTCACTATTTATTAAAATATGAATTTTAACAGAAAAATACCAAAAATTCAACCAAAATTAATTTTTATGTCACTATTCCAAATAAGAAGTTTATTTTTTCAATATAATATATAAAAGTGTTAAAAAATATATTTGAAATGGGTGCACCATCAAAAGGTGGAAAAACTGCATTTTTTTAAATACTTCTTTTATCCGATAAATTGAATTTGTTCTTATATCATGTTTAGAAAATACATAAGATGAATTCTAATATTATATAAAATTAAAAATTCCATTAATAATTTTCATAAATTCTAGTTTATATCCCATTAAATAATAATATTTTAATAATATATCATTGTTTAGTGAAACTCGATATTGTGTACAACGCATGCTATTGAGGAAGGTCGCTCTTATGTGTAATGCAAGCCAAGTCAACGTTGCGTGTATTGAAATATTCCATTGGTTTTTCATATATCATAATCCAAACTTATTTCTTTTATACATTGAACAAAATCTATACTCAGTGTTTCATGTATCGTATGCCAACTCGGTGTTGCATGTAACATATGACAAGAGGGTTTAGTGTGAAAGGAATATTTGACTTAGTGCATTACAAGATATAAATGAAAATTTTAATTTATTAAAAAAAGTGGTATATAAGAACTTGGGTTTTTACATTATACCCCTTAAAATGAATTTCACCCTCAAAATTCGTCGGGGTTATAAAAGGTTTAAAACATGAAAGTTTATTTCATGGAAACCCACATCATAAAAAGGAATACTAGAACTTCATTTTGAAAAAGGAAAATTAGAAACATAATGGTTACCCAAATTAACTCATCGTTGGGTTTCCATATAGTATAACATGAGTGGGAAGTAAAAATATGTATATGGAAGATATATATAATCATAAAGTTCTGATGGATAGTGATAGAGAACAAGGTTGGAGAAAGTTAACAAACATAAAGCCATAAATCAGTGATTATTTAAGGGACCATCTGATTCATCAGATAAGAAGGTACTAAGATAAAAAAAATTAATTTTCAAGATACTTTCCCAAAATTTGAATAACATTATAATAAATACTTACTTGATTTCATTACAATCTCAATGTTGGTCTTTCCTTGAATAATTTTCACTTTATCTCTAATTCAAATAAATGAAGTTGAATTTTTCATTATTGAAGTTTTAGTAGATCATACTATCCATAAATATAATGATAGGTCATTCCATATATCTCAAAAAAAAGGCTAGAATATGTTATCAAACATTCATAAGTCCATATATTGTGAGATAATACTTTATTCTAACAAACTTCATCCAATTCTTAATTTAAACTTTTCAAAAATTTGATAACCTTACAATCCTTTTGAAATATGAAAATCCAAAACTATAGAAAAAGGTTCACAAACTAGACTTAACATTTATCCCCCATATATCATAAGATATCGTTGGTTGGTCACATTCCAAAGATGTGAACACCTTAATCATTTATTCTCTTGAGTCATAGTAACAACCTAAATTATCAGATATCCTTATTGAAAACATGCATGTTTCCTTGTTACAAAACATAATGGATTATTCCTTAAGTCCCAAAATGTTTTATACTTCATCCATGATATCATAACCCTCTTGTAAATAACTCCATAATTAGATGTCAAGAAACTATCATCATCCAATTTACTTATTCAAATCCAACATATCTTTATCCAAACAACATTATATTAACATAAGGGACATATTAAGGGTTATCTTCCCCTTAATAATGTGTTCTAGAAGTATATTTCATTACCATTAAATCACTTTTATGTCTCCTTAGAACTATTAAAAATATCCTTTACAATCCTTAATTAAAAACTTATACTGAAAACACTTATATATTTCATGATTTATATAACATAGTCTTTGAAATCCAAAACATATACACCTTAATCATCCAACTTTATACTTAAACCATTACTCAGGATCCATCATCTTCATCTTTCCTAAAATATGAATCATGTGTTAAGGTTTCTCAAACTAAATCTTCTTAGGTTTAATGTAAACAATACTAGAAGAACATCACATAATGTTCACATTTCATTTACAATCTCTTTATCCTTAGCATTGTAACCAATACTCGTATCATCACCATGATTCTCTTCATGATATTTCCACTTAATAAATTGATCTTCATAATTCCCATACTTTCCACATCTGAAACAATCAATGGTTAACCATGTGCTATGTAGTTCTAGATATTGACTAAGACTAAAAAGTGATGTGTGAGAAATACATATTAGAGAATAGAAAAATATAAATAAGGTAAATTATATATAATATTTCAATATATGATATCTTTAATTTAACCCTAAGTTAGTCATGATTATTACAAAAACCCTAGGATTGTAACCTATACTTGAATTATCCTTTGTACATCCCGAGACATGTTCTTATAAATATATCTATGGATCTCAATAAATTTTCTGCATCCTAGTTTCCAAAGGTTGACTAAACCTTTGTGTTGATACCAACTCTAATGACCAAAGCTTTACTTACATGTACGTTACATTTCTTTTGTAGAATACATAATAAATTACAAAAATAGACTCCCAAAGATCGTTTTAGTTTACTGTCTTTGGAAACTTGGAACATAATATTCTAACTTGGTGAAATATATTCAACATCACCCATAAAGATATTCCCCTTTTCATTTCCTACCTAAAACCTTTCTTTATATCCTAGGGAAAATAAAACATAAAAAGGGTGAGATCAAATGATCAATAAGGGTGAACATTGAGAACATAAAACAAACCACACACATAAGAATGTAAAAACAGGAACATAGAGTTGAAATATCAAAATCTTGAGTCATGAAATAAATCTTGACAGTACGTAAGGCATAGATTGTAAAGGAACATTAACCATGATAAAATAGCATTGGCATAAAACATGGAATTGAGAGATATAAATAATGACATGAGGACTTTCATAATGGAATGAGAAAGAGTAATATCATAAAAATAAGAACATGGATCATATCTTTAAAATGTGGCTACAACATTTAATTTATAAATTAATAATCATATCATTAAGGCCCATCACTAAGGTGTAATATCCCCAAGGTCCATTCCCAAGGTGTCATATCCCTAAGGTCTATCCCAAAGGTGTCATAAAAAATTACCATGGTTATTCACCAAGGTATCATAAAACTTGTCATCTTTAGAGATTAATTTATTTACCCAATTCATTGGATAGAGATATAAATCCCACCCATATCATAATTAAATCATTCTTACATGTTCCACAAAAATATAAATCATTCCTCATAGCATAACCCATGAAATAAAATGGATTTCTTAAACATCATTCCATCATAATCCATATAAAATAAATAGATTTAATAAAACAATTCCCTCATAAATACAATAAAATAAAAGTAATTATAGGGATAGAAACATAACCCTATGTCATCTTATATGGAAAATAATTTTTATAAAGCACTTGAACTTAATTCTTGAGGAAAATATCTTTTCTTCTTTAAAAACATTTTCTCTTCTCAAAATGCCTTGTAGTTTTAAAAGAAAAGAAATTTAATTGAAAATTCACTTAAAATATTGTAAAGTAAGATACATGGAAATAATAAATTATGAAAGCATAATAATCCATTCATTTTGTATAAGTTAAAAAACACTATCCTCATAGCTATGCAGGAATAGTCAAAAAAGTACCTTGTATCGAATAATAAAAAAATATTTATTTCATACCTTTTAGTAAAAATTCACCAATGGGTAAAATTGAATTTAAAAAATTTTAGAAGAATAGAAAAAGTATTACATATTTAGGGAACATGGATTTTTATGATAAATATATCCCAGTAAATAAGTATGTATAAACAATCTCATATAATAATAAGATTGAAAAAGTATCCCTTACCATAGGTCTGATTTCTTCCATATGTGTCTGAAACTCTTGTATACTGGGTTTAAACATATTATTACCTTGTAATAGAACAATAATAATATTTATGATATCATATATTATTCACTTATGACTTTATATTACCTTTTTATTTATCAATTCCATGTTAAAGCAACGCTTTGGGTAATAATCTTTTTATTTATCGTACGTGTTTTGACTTGTTGTGCCTGATCTTATTACTTAGATCATGATTTAATTACTTATAGAATATAAAACATTATTAATATATCATAAATATTCAGTATTTATATATATATAATAGATAGATAAATGAAATGGAACACACTGTTCATGGAGACGGTAGGTCATACGTACGCATGAACACTGTTTCTGTTTCCTTATTGAATTGAATGGAAGAAATTAAATGAAATATATATATATATACATAAATACAGAATCATTATTATGTCATATATTTCATTCTTATTTATTATATTTACTTTATAATCATTCTTGAATGGTTAACGAGGAGAATGAATCTCATCGCATCGTGGAGACGGTAAGTCGTACGTACGAATGAGAGACGATATCATTCCCTTGATGGTTAAATGGTATAGAATTAGATGGTATATAAAATTTAAATAAATAATATCATGTTATATTTATTATTTAATTCATTTATATTCATCATTATACCCATCTAAATAAAGTATATATGAAAAACAGTTTACATCACGACGTGGAGACAGTAAGTCGTACGTACGCACGCATGGTGATATTGTTTTCATAGGATGGGTAAAAGGAGGAATATGGTTTTACCATAATCATTACAACATCTCATAATATATTATATTCTGGAGTTATTATTTTATTATGGTAAAAACTTAGAAATAGGAAGTAGAAGAAGAAAAGAACTATGAAAGAAGGGATGAAATGATTACCTCTTCTTCAGGTGTCTCCTTTTGATTTTCTCAAAAGGACTCCTTAAGTCGGTTTTATGCCCGAAGGGTGGCCTCTAGGATTAAGTGAGGGAATTTGGGAGGATATTTAGTTAGGTTTTTTCCAATAAAAAGGTCTTTTTAGGTATGAATAAAAGATAACAAGATGTTCCCTTTTATAGAAGAGGTGAGGGGCACTTTAGGAAAGTCTTGAAATATTAATTTATTATAAATTTATTTTTAGTTTATAATGGTTAAAAAGTGATTAATTTATAATATAAGAAGGTAATATTCTGAAATAAACTCAACCAATAGTTTTTATACAAGTTTAGGTTACAAAATTAACATTGTCTTTTAGCTTTATCCCTTAGTTAAAAACATTAACTTTTACCATGTATTCTTGTATTTTCATAATATATGGTTACTATGGTTACTATAAAATTCCAATTGAATCACAAGGGAATATTTAATAACATTTTTAACATTATATAATTCATTTTTATTTATCTTAGATTTTTAGGACTCATATATCATTTAATAAAATAATATTTGTTTTAAAAACTCATTTGTGTCAATTTTGATACTATTTAGTAATTGAATTTTTTAAAGTCATAAAAACTTGATTACTTTAGAAAAAAAAGACATTAACCCATCCCTCACATGTTTGTTTCATCAAAAAAATCATGTATTACATAAAAATATTCAAATTACATTTATTTTAAAATTTATAATATCATTTATTTGAATATTTCATTATTAAGGAAATCACTACATCATCATTATGTCATAAATAAATTTAGTTATTTAATGTATAAAAATTATAAATAAAATAAAATCATGTAGGAAATAGTTTTATATTTCTAATGAATCTTTATAGTTAAATATATCAATTATATAACCCCACCATAAAATTGTTTTAGTAAAAAGATACATCTTTATGTTATATTTCTCTTTACTTTAAATTAATCATTATAACATATCATTTTCACACCAAAGTGGTTCTCAAATGTCAACCAATCAGCCTAAGGATTTTTATGTTCGCATATGACTCATCTAATAAGATTATGAAACGTTTTAGGGTAGTTTTATATTATTATAATATTATTTTTTACCTTTATTTACCTGATTTACCCTTTAACCATGGTAAATAAAAATAATAATTACTGAAGTTACTATTCATAATGTCCAAAAATAGAAGGGAACTGTTTACATAATTTGGAATTTATGATTCCAAATATTGAATCTATTTTTATAAATTCAAAACATATAATTGGAAGAAATTAATTTAAAGTGAATTCCTATTGTCAAAACCAGAAAGTGGGTTTTTAAGAAGTAAAAACTATCAAAAGATTCACTTGTGTTTATGTTCAATTTAAATGTGAAATTACTTCTAATGAACAACATTAGATTAAATAATAAAAACATAATCCAATTATACTTTAAACCCAATTAAAAATATAATCTAACTAAATAAATATATTAGATGAAAAGGCAGTTTTGAATTAAAATACAATATTTTTTACTATTCATTAAAATATGAATTTTAATAGAAAAATACCAAGAATTCAACCATAGTAAATTTTGATATCCCTATTCCAAATAAGAATTTTATTTTATCAAATATAATATATAAAAGTGTTAAAAACTATATTTGAAATGGGTACTCCATCAAAAGGTGGAAAAAATTCATTTTAAGAAAAATACTTTTTTTATTTAAAAAATTGAATTTGTTCTTATATCATGTCTCGAAAATAAAAAAGATGAATGTTAATATTATATAAAATTAAAAAATTTGGTTAATATTATTCATAACGTCTAGTTTATATCCTATTAAATAATAATATTTTAATAATATATCATTGTTTAGTGAAACTCGGTATTACGTACAATGCAAACTATCAAGGAAGGTCACTCTTGCATGTAATGTAGGCCAAATCAGTATTGTGTGTAGTGAAATATTCCTTTGGTGTTGTGTGTAACATAATCCAAACTTAGTTCTTTTATACATTGAACAAAATCTATATTTGGTGTTGCATGTATGGTACACCAACTCGGTGTTGCGTGTAACATATGACAAGTTTGTTTTGTGTGAATGGAATGTTTGACTTAGTCCATTGAAAGATATAAATGCAGATTTTAATTTATTTAAAAAAATGGTCAATAAAAACATGGGGTGTTACTAGGAAAATGTTTGTTTTTAAGTGTGAGGGGGGGCTTGAATGTGCTAAACTATATTTCAATATTGTACCCTTCAAAAACCCCTAAATTTTTTTGAATTTGTTTTTTTTAAGACTATATTTGGATTTTCAGTGGATGAAAATTTTTCTTGAATTTGAAGTTTGTGATGTCACATTGGATAGGTTAATCTATTTTACCCTATACATTCATTTGGGGAACATTATTTTATTTCCCTCTTTTAAGAACATACTTTTATTAAAATTGAGAGATAATGTTTTGTCATCATTTACTTTTTACATTTAAAATTTAAATTAAACTCATAAAATATGCATCAATATGGGATAAGAAATGAAAATCCTAATCTACGTTGAATTCGTACTCTTTATTCTTTATTATTTCAACTTTTGGATGAGTAAATTATGTTTTCTGGTTATTCATTAAATTCTTACTTATCCAATAGTGTGTATATTTATTCTGAGATGTTAATTATGTGTGTCTATTCACCTGGAAGTCAATAAGTGTTTGGAAGATCTAGTTAAATACAAATTAAAGTGCGTTTAATTATTTTCAAGGTTTTCAAAGTTAATCATTTTTATAGAATAGGAAACCAATGTTTCATAGAAGTCGTTTTATTTTAAGAGGGTGGTCACTTTGTGAACTTAAGAGGGTCTGAGGGGTAAATATTTTTGAAAATTGTATCCTTGTGCCATTTTAGTTTTTCAATCATAAGATTTATTTTCTTCCAAATTTATAAAATAGATTGTTTGAGGACAAAAAATTTTCTAAGTGTAAGAATTTGATGTGAACTTTATTTGATTTATGTCTTTGTAATTTTAATGATATTTTTTATGATTATGTACTCACTGTGTGTGATAATTGATAAAATTATGAATATTTATTATCTTGGATGGAAATATAATTCTTTCAATTATTGTATGGAATATTGCTAGTTTGGTGTTTAATTGATTAAATGTTCTTCTTGTTAATATTCATTACTTTTAAGAACATATTTTCAGTTTGATTTTTAATTGAATTGATATTTTCAATTTTGTTTAATTGAAGTGTTTTGAGTGTTGATACTTGAATTCATATTTTCAATGTTTTATGGTTTAATCGTATAAATATTTTGTGGAATATAATGTTCTTTGAAGTCAAGAAATGCCATTTATTATCATCAATTCTATGATTCATCGTGTCAATGAGAGCTATCACAATACCGAAGATATAAAATTAGGTGGGCTGAAGTACAAATGGAAGGTGGAGCTCGACGAACTGGATGACTTCTGAGATGAACTAAGGAAACAGATTAGAGAGGATCTTGACATTGTTCAAGCTTGAAGTTGACCTGGGATTCGTCATTCCAAGGATATGAAAGAGGTGTTTTGCAGAGGATGTGCACAGGAAGAACCCGCTTCGCGACTAAGAAACTCGATTTCGGGGGTTCAAATACAATGTATTCAAGAAGACATTGAACAACCGGGGAATTAATACGATGAACCTAGGGTGTAATCAAGCCCCAGACAAACGAGTTCAATCAGAACTATTAAAGATTGTATGTGATGAGAACACATGGTCATCATTTCCGCATTCAACCAACTATGAATAAGATGGCTCATCTTGGTTGTGACTGTTGTGTTTCACTGACCACTAAGAGAGATGAATGGAAGAGGAAACGAAAATTTATTACACTAAGAACAAAGGACTAAAATTACCCCTCCCACACCTCCCTTTATTTCACAAACATTGATCTCTCAAGGCTCTCCCAAGGATGAAGCTCTCTTGGCTCATATTTGATCTCTGGCTTGGATATCTGATCTATATGAAGGAAGCACCCCAAGGCCTCCTTAAATAGCCATGGTGGGAGGTGTCATGTTTGAAACACCTCTCCTACCAACCCTCCACCAATCCCCCCACCCACCGTGGACTTCTCCCATGGATTCCACCTACCATATTGGGTGGAGTTAATGCACCAGCCACCTACCAAGGTAGCTAGAAAAGTAAAATTTCCAACAATTCTCCCCCTCTAGCTGCATTCCGCTGGAGCATCTGCAAAGGTCCTACTTCTCCCAAGAAACCACATTTTTCAACATATCTGTCGGGTTCTCCTTCGTGTGGATCTTCACAAGTCTCACCATATGTTGATCCATCATTTCTCATATCTAATGATAGAAAATGTCAATATGATTATTAATACCCTTATGGCTTCCCCTCATCAGTCAGCAATAGGTAATATGACTCTGAATATTTTTTTGATGTTATCATTCCTCGTGAAGATCTTCGAACCTGTAAAATGTTATTTTTGGGAGGCACAACATCATCAAGCTCTTGTGATGGTTCTGCAACTTATTGTGGAGAGGATTGAGTCTCCCCCAGCTCAATATCCTCTTCCACCACCTCCTGGTCTTCTGTTGATGAGTCTTCTTGCACCTCCTCCTCTTCAATGATAGGTGGTGTTGGTATAGGTGTTGGATCATGAATTGATTCCTCAACACTTTCCCTTCAAGACATTCTAGGATTTTGAATTTCATAGATCATCTGGTTCTCATGGAACACGACATCTTTGCTTCTGATCACCTTCTTCTCTTTCAGGTCCCAAAGCTTGTATATGAACTCCTCATCTCCATAGCCGATGAAGATTAATGGAGTAGATCTCTCGTATAGCTTCTGAATGATATCCTTGGATACATGTAAAAATTACAAACATCCAAATACTCATAAATGAGAGTAAGATGGATGTTTACCAGACCATATCTTCTACGGAATCTCAAAATTCAGCAGGACTGATGGTGATCAGTTGATGAGGTAGCAGGTAACCTGAACAGCTTCTCCCCAGAATAGATTTGGGAGCTTATCCAAACTCATCATGCTTCTGACCTTATCTATGATGGTTCTGTTCATCCTTTCTGAAACTCCATTGTGTTGTAGGGTGTGAGGGATCATCCTCTCCTGGAAGATTCCATGACTCCTAAAATAGGCATCAAATTCCCTGAATGTGTACTCTCCTCTATTGTCTGAACGAAGACACTTCAGCTTCCTTCCAGTTTCACGCTCCACCATGCCATGGAACATCTTTAAGTATTATAGTACTTGTTCCTTCGTCTGCAATAAGAACACCCACACCCTTTGAGATGCATCATTAATAAAGGATAATAAATATTTGTTACCTCCGAGTGAATCCACCTCCATGGGTTTTCATACATCAGAGTGCACCATATCCAACAACTCTGATCTCCTTGATGAAGTAGTACTGAATGAGACTCTATGCTGCTTCCCATACAAGCAGTATTTATAAGGATCAAGTGATGAATCCTTCTCAATAATTATGTACTTCTTCTTTTTTAGGGTAGATAACCCTTTTTCACTCATGTGGTTGAGCCTTCTATGCCACATATTGGATGGCGTCTCTCTTTCCATCGTGTTGACGCTGTCTGCACATATCTTCACATGAGTTTTGTAAAACGTACCGCATATGTGTCCTCAATCGATGATGATGGATCCTTTTTTCATCTTCCATGATCCATTACTGAAGATGTTTTCATATCCTTGTTGATCAAAGACTATATCTGATAACATATTGAGTCAAAAACTTGGAACATGCTGAACATACTTCAGGGTGATTTTGTATCCAACATTTGTCTTGACTTGGATATCACTCATTCCAACAATCTCTTCCGAACTGGTATTCCCCATCTTGGCTGCAACAAAGTCACCAGTTTGATAAGTCAGGAAATACTCACGATGCGGCGTGACGTGGTACGATGCTGTAGTGTTGACCACCCTTTCCGTATCTTGTCCTGATGTATGAAATCATGTCTATTCTTTGTCTTTGGAGAAAAGTGTGATTTCTTCGGAGACTTTCACATGTGCATCTCCATTTCCTTTTTTTCGGTTGATACTTTAACCCTTTTCTTGTAGAAACCTTCTATAATTCTTCTTCATGTGACCCATCATGCCACAATGATAGTATTTTTATGATGGTCACCTACCATCTATATACCTGCTCTGTCTTTGGCATCTGTTTCTAGTCCATCAACCACTTCACGTGGATGGTCCCTCCATGGAATTTCAATTATACAAAAATTTGTGTAGAATCTATAAAAATGGAGCTCACCAATACGTTCAGAACGGTTTAAAATGGTTGAATCGACTCCTAGATCATCGATATCAGATACTGATTGATCAAGTTATGATCAAAACAGTATCAACGGCCGAGATCATCTGATGACATGGAAATGACGTGGAGATGACGTGGCACACCGGAGTAGCTATCGGAAACCCGCTAGAAAAGTTGTCGGTGCCAGAATAGTACCTTCTTCTCTATCAAGGGGGTACCATAGCACCCGAAGTTTTACTGAACTTTTATCGGGCCTAGGAAGCTCGTTTTAGCTCCGTTTTTGATGTCGTTTATGTCTTTAGAATTATCTTGACATAGGTTTTCAGAATATACCTCCAAAACACGATTCTGGACAACTTAAAATTTTTGGTCATCGGAAAATTTCCACTTCCCGTCGCCGTTTCACCGGAACCTCCTCTGATACCACTTGTTGTGTTTCACTGACCACTAAGAGAGATGAATGGAAGAGGAAACTAGGCTTTATTACATGAAGAACAAAGGAATAAAATTACCTCTCCCACACATCCCTTTATTTCATAAACATAGAGCTCTCAAGGCTCTCTCAAGGATGAATCTCTCTTGGCTCGGATTTGATCTCTGGCTTGGATTTCTGATTTGTTGGAAGGAAGCACCCCAAGGCCACCTTAAATAGCTGTTGTGGGAGGTATCAAGTTTGAAACACCTATCCCACCAACCCTCCACCAATCTGCCCACCCACCATGGACTTCTCTAATGGCTTCCACCTACCATGGTGGGTGGAGTTGATGCACCAGCCACCTACCAAGGCAGTTGGAAAAGTACAAGTTCCAACATTAACCAGTGCTATATTGGATCGAGGAATGATTTTTCTTTGGAGGATCATAATACTAGATGAATACTTGCGATTGAAGCTTCACGACCATTGGAAAAATGTTGAGCTGGTTGCACGGCTGACCGAGGCTTGCCATAAGTATGAATTAACCAAGCGATCATGGAAAAATTTCGGTCGAAGAATTTATGATTACTGGATTTATGTGGTTGATTTTCAAGGTAGAAGAAGAGATGTGAAGATAGATTCATGGATCTCGCTAAGATCACAGATGATCTGGTGTGTACACTGCAAGTTTTTTTGAATGCTTAAATGAACTGTCGACTGAAAAAGGTCCTGAGTTGAGGTCAAATCTCAACTAGGTGGATGACTATAAAATCCAATCAAATTAACTTTATATCAAAATCCCGTTGAATCCATGGATGTGGATGAACCAAACTTGGGCCTCAACTGTTGTTGATTAGTGATTGAGTCTTAATCTTGGAAACCCTAGATTGAAGTTGAACAAGGATGAAGGTCAAATCAAGTGAAGTTCATTAAAGGCTGATTGTTGGATTGAAGCTGGAAAAGGATCGAAGCAAATGAATATGAGAAGGATCATTGGAAATCGTAGTTGATAGTTATCGAAGAAAACCTGTTGAAGAAAAGTCCTAATATCATTCGGATAAAATCTATCACTTCACAAGCGCTATGTTAAGGTTCTCCACGAATTCTAAAGCCCTGTCGATGTGATGTTGAGGCCTCAAAATCCAGTAGAAAGGTAAATTCTACATTTATGACTATGTCAAGGTTGATTACTGTGAATTTTTTTTAAAGGAATTTGAAGCCCTAAAATTCATAAATCAAAGTAAAAATTGAAATAACAAGGAGATGTCGAGCTTGAAGCTAAATATGTGGGAATATTCTGGAATCTTATTCCAAAGCTTGTGGATATTGTTAAAGGAGTTGATTAATCATTAACCTAGATAGGATTCTCATACAAATTCAAATTACTTGGAGTTGAATCAAGTTGCACATGGGTTGTTGCATTCAGTTAGAGGGTTTCAACTAGAGTCATGCAAAGGGAATGATGAACACTGAAGGTGGCTATTGAGGAGAAGACTAATGTTGATGCTAATGATGTTGGTTTTGATTCTATATTTGGCGTGCTTCTTAAATAATTGTACACAGTTGATTTACCAAAATCGATCTTTGTACACATTTAGGAAGCGCTTTGTTGTATCACAACTATAGTGGAAGTCAAGACCCTTGGGAGGAAAATGATTATGTATTGGTGGGTGTGTGTATCACTAAGGGAAAACTTCGGCTTGAAAATGGGTTGTGAATGGTTGGATTTAAAATTGGGCCTAGTCCTTAACTTAGGTTGTGCATGGTGATCTCGGGCCTGGAACTGTGTAACTTTAGTGCAAACCTTCTCGAGGGAGTAGTTGCACTTGGTCTTTGATATCTGGATTATCAGGACATGAAGGTTGGAGGTTGGCACCGACTTGGAGTGGATTTGGACAAAGCCTTGGTCATGTGATCAGTTATCTCCATCATCTCCTTATGTGGCTGCCTCTTAGAATTTTCCCAAATAATAAATCGAACATATGGTGTGCATTGGTCTATATACTCACAGCCTTAGCCAAGGGAAGCTTTGAGGTCCCACCACTTTGAACACCTTCATAGGGAACAAACAGTGAACAAATCTTTAATTCTTAGTTATCATTAGATTTGGTTCAATGACCTTTATTCTGATCTAATATCAGTGGGGTTTCTTCATTCATTTTAAAAAATGGCTTGAGAATTGGATCTAGACTCAAGATTGAAAGGGAAGGCGCTTCTAGAAATTGACATAGGGTGGCAGCATGCTTGGCATGGTGTGAAGAGTGGTAAAGGACGTGTGGAGTGGGCAATGTCACTTGAGTGTTAGTGGAGATGGCATTGAGCAAGGATTCTCTAATCATGGTGAACAAGTATGGGCTTGGAACGGGGAAGCGACCTGCTAAAGACTAGTCGAAGTCTATTGTGAGTAGTGACTGGGATAATGAGGAAAAACTCGAGGGTATTCTCTAGTTCGATCTTTGACATCAGGAAAAATTATTACCTACATACCCGCACTTGTCCTGCAAAAGTTTTTTGATACTTTGGATGGTTCAAATTCATTGAGCCATTCTGTTGAGCACTTGGTGTATAAAAATATTTTCACTCGCAGCCAGTGTGTTGGGAATGAAAAAGGTCTCCATAGTCTTAAAGACTTTATAGGGAACAAATGCGATAGATAAATTATCTTCAACACTCGATCGAGCATCTCCAACCTCAAACTTTAATTAGTGTTGGTCAAGCCTATGTATTTTTCTTCAACTGTGAGCTTGGGTTCTTCCCTACTTTGAATTTGATGGTGGTATGTTGAGTATACTGAATCTTTTATCCATTTCAGCACTCGATTTTTACTGGTTTGGTTTCCCCAGTTGGTGTGATCAGGCAATAGCAAGTTTTGGTAGGTCGACACATCTCACGTTCAGTGGTAGTCTATCTTTCTGGTTGGTACTCACGATAGGTGGAGTAAAAATGGTCGATTGAAGGCATACAATCGACTCAAATGGTCTTCATGCGGTAGCTTCAAGTATTCCATTGGGATTGATGAAGCTTTATTTGGCTAGTAGAGTGACCGTAAAGTGGGTTGAGTATGTGAGGTAGCTTGAAGTTGTTGGCACGGTCGACCATGAGTTGATCTGCAGGAGGTGTGGTCGATTAGTTTATAGCCTTACAGTAGGTTGATGGGTAGTAGTTAGTGGAGCTACCATGCAGTGGGTCTGTGACTGCTGAAGCATGGTGGGTTAAAGAGATATGGTAGATCGATCGACCACACCTTTAGAGTGCGACAACTCATGCATTTTCCCTTACTCCTTAATTATGGCTTGAAATCATTTGATATTGAAAACACAATTAGGTTTCAAATAATTACAATGAAAATTAAAGTTACATATGAAAATTAAATTATGTTTCAGAAAATGATTTACCAATTTCAAATAAAATTTCTAAAATTAAATGTGAAATTATATTTCATGTTTCCTACAGAGTCCAAGTATATATTTTTATCTAAAATATAAGGAAAATGTGTTTTTACAATTTACATATAAATGCCACGAAGTAATAAAAACACCACAATTTCCCATAGTTTAATAAAAATAAGGGAATAAAATCAATTAATTACACTTTAAAAATTTATAAAAATTTCATTTGATCAACTATGCACTCAACATGATCATTTCCTAGAAACTAAAGAGTTACATTATGAAAACAACATATTATTTTAAAAAAATATATGAAGCAAATAAATCAAGAAATATCATTACTAGATACCCAAAACAACTTAATTCTAATTCCTATAATAAAATAACAACATTACCAAATCTACTAACCGCTCTATAAAAACTATTTATTAGCAATATTGTATTCTCATAAAACTCTATAATCAATATCAATAACAAAAACAACATTAAATAAAATAAGGATATAAAAAACATCAAGAATCAAGGGCCCAAATCCAACCCTTGTGCTTACTTATTAGTCAAGCACATCTCCTCTCATCTAATTTGCAAGCCCCAAGAAGGTAACACCATGTTTAATTAATCCAGAGGTAGGTCACAATAAAATAAAAACATATAATCAAAAAATAGAATATCAAACATCATTATTTCTCAAAATTATTTTATAATGACTACATATTTTTTCAACATCATTAATTCCTATAATTATATAAATTAAATAAAATTATAAATATTTTTTTTACCTTATCTATTAAATAATATCATTTTAGAGTATGCATCCATATTCAAGTTTATATTTTATTCCCTTTCATCATTTCATATTTCCAAAACATCTTCAAATATTTATAACCACATTCATCATCATTATTATAATATTTTATCCATAATTTCAATGTCATTTATCAACAATTAGACTCATAACATCATTTAAGGACCATTTTAATTCAAAATAGGAGTATAAATCTATTAACCACAGTGTCAAACCATCACCAAGATATCCTGACATTACTCCAAATAAAAGTTAAGGAAAAAAAGAAGAATGGTATCTGACCTGACCCTCATGCTCTTTTAGCATTCTCTCATACATGATCGACATAACCTCATGTAGATAAAGAACAACACATGTGTAGTTATTTAGAAAGAGGATTCCCAAAACTAGTAAGTGGCATGACCCCCATGCTATATGACACATCACCCATATAACTTACTGTAACAAGATAATAGAATATACAATTTCAATGAAAATAATGACATAAAATGGAATGACCTCGTACTGAATCAACAAGTCATCATTAAAACTTCTAAAAATAATAATTATATTTCATCCTCATCCCATGTAAACCCATAATAAATTCCCTCTAACCAATCTCAAACTCAAGATTTTAAGAAGAGAGGATCACAATGACTTAGAAAGGAAAAATTAGATGAATATATCTTATTCAATAATAATATATATATTTTTATAAATAATTAAGAATCCATCAAAATCTTCTACCTAAAGGTGGTTGATTATTCATCAAGGGGCAAGGTTATTTTTTACTACACTTAGCTATATCAAATTATCAAACCACTGCTAAGTGAAAAAATAAAAAATTAATGGGATGGACTATCAAATGAGAGAAGAAAGGAGAGAGTTTGAATCATAAGGAGGAAAGGATGACTCTAAAACCTTGATTTGTAATATAAATTTTAACTTATAACCTTTATTCTCCATGTTTAACTACTTTTTAAATAAAAAATTAAACCACCGTCTTTAATAACAATACGAGTATACCACATTGAATATCTTGATCAAAAAAACATATATCACCCATTGTTTTGTTCTCGTATTCAATAATTCATTTATAATTTAGGAATAAATAAATATCTCACTATCAATCATATTTCATCACTAATTAATAATTAATATTCATATATATAATTATATATTTAAATTATACCAATAATAATGACATAAATCACATTAAAAACATTTAACCAAAGAATGTGTTAATTTCCAACATATATATCCATTTAAATTCTAATTAAATAATGAATAAAATGAATAACCATTTCCAATACATATATAAACAAATAGCTTCTTCTATTCCAACCATAAAACAATATATATACATTTAAAAAATAATAATTTGATAAATCAAATATCAACTATATTACATCAAATAGTAATCAATTATATTATAAAAATATTTTCATATTAAATACATTTTGACTTAGAATTATTCACCCTACCATATAGTAATATAATACAATATAAAAATTGTTCAATACCTCAAAAATAAAACTCATTAATTATAATATTATTAAGAAATTATTTTACTTAAGAAAATAATTGTATTCTATTATTGAAAAATATTTCTCTATCAAAATTTAATTATAAATATATTCCACACATAAAATTTTATAAAACATCATTAAATGATAAATATTCTACTTTAAGATTTATATTGCGACATATAACAATTTATTTTACTACTCTTAGTATTTCCATTATTCAACAAATAATTAATCATTCATCACAAATAAAAAATATTAATTCCACAAATATTAACACAAAAAATAATAGTATTTTCCTCTATTTGAGTAATCCTTCATTAATACTTTGATGACCATCATATAATCAAAATATTCAATGTAGTGTTAATTATTTAACATAACATGAATAACCAATTACAAATAATAGAAAATGTATCTTATTATTTATCTAATCATTTAATCATATTAATTCCATTAAAATGCACTCTCATAGGCTAGTGGGATATAGGGGAATATTTAGGAAAAATATGGGCTTTATCAAGTGAACCATTTTCTGCTTCCTTGGACCACACATTTCCTTTGAAGTGGAAATTTGGGTTTTAATTTATGCGATGAATCGTGTATCGTAGTTTCAAAGGTATGATCATTGGATTGAGAGTTATTCAATTTTAGTGTTCAACCTAGTTAAGCATTGATATTATACTCTCCCATGAAAACTTTACATATCCAAGAATTCTTACTTGGATAATATGTCAGATATTCATATCATTATTTCACACATCTATAGGAAAGGTAACATGATCGTTGATGTGCTCCCAAAGAAAGTGATAGAGACTAAAAACTCTTTATGGTATTACCATTTATGTGATGATATTAGGTCCATATATCTCTCAATTGTAATGAGGGGTGTTTATACCTAAACCTCATAACTCTTTTCTTTTTTTGTACCTTTATTTTCATTTTTTGAATGGGAATGGGATTCCTACCCATATCCTAGAGTATTTGTATTATAATAAAGTCATCAAAAAATATTCTTAAGAAAATACCTTGATTATTTCATTAAAATAAAAAAATACCATTCCAAATTTTGTTAACAAAGTAATAAATATGAATTTTTATGTTTTTATATTATGAACCCATTTTAAAAAATTTAATCCTAAAAAGATTAGACCATATATTAAGAAAATAAAGATGAGGAAAAAATTTATTAATAAGTAAGGTATAGATTTATATAATCTTCAAGGATTTTCCTTCTATAAAACTCAAGTACATGATCATGCCACAATGATATCAAGATAGCGGAAACTAAATTAAAGAAGAAAACATGAAGTGTCAGAACTAAAAAAAACTAGATTCAGTATATCATTACTCAATTACCCATTTGAGCCACCATGCCTTCACTACATCACTATAATAAATGTAATTAGATGATGTAAAATCAACCTCACCTATCAAAAATATACTATCAAATTCAAACTCTTCCAATTTGTTCACAAAAGGTTATAACTATAATGTTAAGAAATAAGGGAAAAAAACATATAAGAAAGGAAACATATCACTTATAGATGAAGAGTATTTTCAATACTTATACTCATTGATATATCTTGAACTGAGGTACATTCATAGTGTTGATGTCTTACTCTATTACATAAGAAATAAATCAACTAACCCAATCTGGAAGAACTTTAACTACTCATACCTAAATCCCCCAACTGCATGTGATCTCAATGAGCATGAATTATCCTTTACTTTCAAGAACTGCTAAGATAAAATTCAAAACTTATAGAATTAATCACACCATTCTCATTATCTTGATTATGAGTCTTGTTAGAGACTAAATTTCTTAACAAAATCCTTTTAAAAATTTCTACATGATTCCTCACCTTCATTAAGGTCTTCAACCTTAATTTACAGACTTTAAGTTAAATCTTTAATCAGAAATTAGATGTAAATCTTCTTTCTCACATATCTTCATTATTTGGAAAACTAAGAAAATAACTAATTAATTTCCAATGAAAAACTCTAATCCATCACACACTAATTTTTCCTTGTTAAATTTATATAAGATATTGAATATATTCTCCTTGAGAATGTATAGAATAATTTTTTTATTAAATAAATTATTCCCATGTTAACTTCTCGTTATCACCATGAATCATTCTCTACTATTATCTGGACATATCTTGAGGAAAACCACAATAATGGTTACTCAAAATCAATCTTGGGTTTTCATAAAATTAAAAAAAACTTAAATTTCATTTATCTTTTTCTGAGATTCTTGACTTAATAGTCAAACTAAAAACTACAAGACTCCCAACTGCTATAAGGTAGATAATACCTCATTCTAAGACACCTTCATTCTTTCCTCATGCCCAAATTTTAGAAAATTATTTAATGGAATCTCTTTAACACAACAATTTCATTGAACCATACCATGTTTTGTGGAAGTAAATATCATCATAAATTTTGAAACCATTATAGCAACTACCATGGACCCATACTTCTATATGAAATGAAAACCATGACTTGACTAATACTAGTTATCCACAAAATAGAATAAGAAATCATAAATTATTACTTTTGATCTATATGGTGAATTATCCCTCACCTATAATTGTATCTCTATGAGAATATGCATATCCTTTGGTTATATTATATCCTACCCTACATAGTACATCACCATATGTGCCTACATAAATCTCTATCTTGATTAACCTTGCTCCAATATAATTCTATCATGACTAGGTTCTACTAGGACCCCACCCTTAGTTGGTGACAAAATTGAGCATGATCCTGGAATCCTTCCACCAATAGTACCTAGATTAGAGGAAAGTACCAAGGGTATGAACTCACAAATTATAGGAGACATTACCCTTTATATGAAGATATAAAACAAATTATATGACTATATAAATATAAAAATATAATGTATACATCAAAAAGGAATTACATGAATATTAACAACCAAAAAAACTCTTCTAAAATAATCTGAGTATCCTAACTTCTCATTCATTCATGTATATCTAGAAATCTCGACCAACTACTCGAATAGTTATATTAAAATCTCTATTGAATCATCCTATAAAATAATTTAATAATACATGGGTTTGTGATCACTCTATAATTTAGAGGATTATTTTTTGGATTCTAATCAGTTTCATTATGAAAATAAAAAATTATTAAAAAATATATAAAACAAATAAATCATTTAAGATAATCACTACATATTAAAAACCACTCAACTCCCCTTCTAGAAAACCAAAATATCATGATTTTTATTAAATAATACATAAAAAATTTGTTAAAAAATATTACATTCACAATAAACTTCATAATCAATATCAAGAACAACAACAATATAAAAAAAATGAATAATGGACATCAAGTATCAAGAGCCCAAAATCTGATAACTACACTTAACAGCCAATCAGGTGTATATCCTCTCACCTGAGTTGTAGGCCTCAAGAATGTAACAACTCCTTTAATTGATATATGGGTTTATAAAAATAACATATACAAAAATAATAGAGTATAATATTTATTTTCATTATTTCATGAAATTATTTTATAATAGGTGGATTTTCTTGCACCACCACCAATTTTTATATTTCTTATAATTAATTAGAGTTATAATCAAATCATTCTCCTTTCCCACTAAATAATCCCATTTTTGAGTATATATACAAATTCATGTTCATGTTGTATTAAATTTAATCATTCCGTGTTTCTAGATCATATTCCAATATTCATAACCATATGCATTATCACCATTACTATATTTTATCCATTATTTCCATGCCATCAATAAAAAATTAAACTCGTAGCATTATTTAAAAGATATTAATAATTATAAAGAGGAGTATAATTTTTTTAACCAACATGTTACACCAATACCAAGCTATCCTAACATTACATCGAGACAAATTTAATGAATGGTGAAAAATAATAGTATATGGCGTGTCCCTTATGCTCTTTTAGTATGCCCTTACACAGGATTGTCATAACCTCATACTGATATAGAACGACCCCTATGAAACTCTATGGATGGAATACTAACAACACCAATAAGTGTCACAACCTCCATTCTATATAAGTCAAAAAACTATATAATTCACTGTAGCATGATAATAGGATATATGAGTATGAAGGAAATGATAATAGAAAGTAGAAAGACTATATATCGAATCAATATACCACCATGCTAACATAAAAAAATAGATATTTATAGAAAGATCAACTTCATCCCAAGGAAACCCATAATAAATTAAATTTAATACATCTCAAACTAAATATTTCAATAAGGATACATTAAAATAACTCAGAATGGAAGATTTAGATTAATATATCTTATTAAATAATAATATATTAATTTTTTAAAGATTTGAGAAGCCCTTAGAATACCCTACCTCAAGATGGTTGATATTTCATAAAGGGCCAATGTTCTTCATCACCACACCTCGTCGTCTTGAATGATTAAACCACTTCTAAGAGAAATAATAGAAATTCATTTGGGAGAACATTCAAATGAGAGAACAAGGAATAGAATTTGAATTGTAGGGAGAAAAGGATGACAATACAACCTCAATTTTATATTTGAATTTCTTACCCCCCCCCCCACCTTAATTACCCATGTGTATCTACTCTTAAAATAAAAACCATAACCATAATCTTTAATTACAATTTTAATGGATCATAAATAATTTTATGACAAAAGAAACATATATCACTCAATTTTTTCTTATCATATTCAATAATGAATTTTTAATTTATGAAAATAAATATCTTACGCTCAACTAAATTTTATTTATTGTGAATAATCAATATTCATTTATTAATTATTTATATAAATTATACCAATAATAATAATAACATTAAATATATAAACAATATTAAGAACATTTGATTAAAGAATTTTGTTATTTTTGATATATAATATCCTCATAAGTTCAAATTAAATAAAAAATAAAGTATATATTCATTTCCAACACATAAATAAAAACAACTTCTAACATTATAATAACAAAAAATTATTTATCCAATTAAAAACATTAATTTAATAAATAAAATATGAATAAATGACTTTTTTACAAAAAATAGAAATAAATTATATTATAAAAATATTCTCACACTAAATTCCATTTGACTTATAATTCTCTATAAAATATTCAAATAAAAAATAAACTATTAATACTATAAAATAACCTATAAATATATCCCATAAAAACAAAATATCAATCAAAAATTATTTTATTCACCAAAACAATTATATTCGATTATTAAAAATTATTTCTCCATCAAAGACCCATTATAAATATTATATATATATATATATAATTTTATATAGCATCATTAAAGAAATATATCGCATTCTAATATTTTTTATTTATCACATGAAATTTTATTTTACTACACATAATATTTCTCTTTTTGATAAATATTTAATTATTCATCATAAATAAATAATTTAATGTTGAAAACATTAATAAAAAAAATAATATCATTTTTTAATTAATATTAATGCTTCATTAATACTTTAAACACAATCACATAATAAAAATATTCCATTTAAAGTTAATTATTTAACATAACATGAATGAAATATTAAAAAAAACATCTTACTAATCTCCTCCTTTAATCATATTAATTCCATTGAAACATGTTATTGTAATTATTATTATAATATTATCATCAGTATTTAATAAAGTAACTTAATTATTTCTTCAAAAAAGTTACAATTCTTCCTTAAAAATTTTAACAATGTACCAAATATGAATTTTTTGGCCTTTAAAATCATGAGTATTTATTTTCTCAAATTTAAGAGATATTGTAGTTATAAATCTTGGATTTTAATATGTATTTTCATTTTATAAATAGTATGATAAATTGCAGTCTTCATGAAATTAATTTTTATAATGTAGAATAATACTTGTATATAAAATAAATCATATGTAATTTACAAAGAAATGACCATTACTTTATAATATAAAATTACAAATGAATGATGTTTATAATATAAAATAACAAATGAAGGATGTGTACATTTCATAGGATGGAATTGGGATAAATGAAGCATAAATATATTCCATAAGATTAATAAACATACAATAGGATAATAAAGTAAGGTAAATAAAAAAGGACTATAGGCTTGAAATATTCTTCCTCACAAGCTCCCAAAAGAATCATATAACCCAATTTAATTAAATAAAAAATAAAAAATAATAGATTAATGATAGACATTTTTAAGGTGGAAATAATGAAATAGAATGAATGCTTTTCAGAAAAATATTTATAGTTATATATAAGAATGGAAAAGGGTAATATGATTGTTATATTTATTTTGGGTATATAGTCATTAAATATAAAGACCTAACCTTATTAAATTACATAATCTTGAATTTAGTCAAGAAATAACTTCTTTTCACGTTGAGGATATTTTCAATTTTAGAGCTTTAGAGAAATGGGACATAAAACATTCATGACATTACACATTAATATAGAGTGGATACCATAAAAACAGTATTCATTTCTTCCAAAATATAAAAATTTTATAATGAAATATGATTTCATTTAAAATTATTCAAACATTTAATGTGGCTTCCTTATTTTTCTTACACATCCTTACAACCTGTGAAAATCATTTAAAATCTTGGGATGATCACAAAAATCATAGTATGGTATATAAAAAGAAGGAAAGAACACATTAGTCCATGAATACTTGTAATGTATGAAATCATTTTTAAAAGACATACTTGTCACCCATATATACATACTTTCTAAAACATGAGATTTCTACAAGATCCCCACAAAACATAAGATAATAAATATAACCCTAAAGGTATCTTGGGTTATTAATTACATAATCTTGTAACTCTCTCAGCTACCTTATAATTTGTAACCCTCACAGCTACCTTACAATTTTTGTAGCCATCGCAGTTACACTTGGAGTAACCATAAGGCCGACCTCCAACTTGTTTGTGCATGTGCATATTTCCTTTAATTTGATTTCATATGATTTTGTTTGATTACTTTTCCTCTATATTTTGATGATATCTTAATTTATGTTATTTGGATTTTTGTGATTCTTATCACATTAGAAATATAAGATATTTATCTATACTTTATTAGTTAATGAGGAAGTTTGAAAATGCTTATCTATTTCTCTAAAAATTAAATGAAGTTGCTACTATGGTTTTAAAAACTCCACATTTAACTATTTCAAAACATTTCTGTATTTATTTTACTGCAACTTATATAGTTATCTGATTTTCATGAAACCTGATTCAATAGAAATCTAAAATTTTTATCTTGATTTCATTAGTTTAAATCAAAGTCTAAAAATATCTTTTGAATGGACTTCTAATTACTTGAAGTTATGCTATGCTGTTTTGTAATTGCAGTTTTCCCAGAATTTTTTTGCTTCTATTTTTTGATGATTTTGGGATCTGTAGATGTCGATTTTAATTGATTATTTTTTTTTGTAAATATAATATTTTTTTATACAAATTATTAGTTTTGACCAAAGTCTGAATCTGCTGTTAAAAGACCTTAAAAATTCGTTGATGTTTGTCAAAATATTCTATCCAGTTTTTTCACAAAGTATGGTTTGGAAACCATATGTATTGTTCATACCATACATTACGTCATTGTTCATACCCTACGTTATCTTATTGTTCATACCATATGTTATGTTACTGTTCATACCATACGTTATGTTACTATTCATCATCCCTACGTTACGTTATTGTTCATACACTATGTTATGTTATTGTTCATTTCACAAAGTATGGTTTTGAAACCATATGTTATTGTTCATACCTACATTACATTATTGTTCATACCCTATGTTATGTTATTGTTAATACCCTATGTTACGTTACTGTTCATTTCAGATAGTATGTTTTGGCAACCATACATTACTATTCATCATCCCAACGTTATGTTACTGTTCATACCCTACGTTACATTAATGTTAATACCTTCTGAAGTTTCTGTTCATTCTGAAGTTACTGTTCATTCCGAAGTTTTTGTTCTTTCCAAAGTTACTATTCATTCCATGCAATTTTTTTAAAAAATTGATTTTCTCCATACATATGGATTATTTTTCAATGATTTTTTTGTGAAAAATTCTCATTAAATATAAGGATCGTAATCAAAGAGTTTTTAATGTTTTGGTGATATATTTAGAGATATAAATTAATAAAAAATTTCAACGTCTTTTGCAAATAAATTTGGACATTTCAAAATTGTTTAAATTAACATGTTTGAATTTAATTTCAGAATCTGCTACTAGTTTTTGGGAACTGTTTTAACTATGTCTAAAACATTTTAAATGGATTTAAAATGTTGTTTTAAATCATTTAATGATTTTATTATTCTGGAGATTTTATTGGAAGACTTATTCAAAATATTTTGAATTATTTTGTTAGATATTTATTATACAGGAATAAAGAAGCAACGGTGCTGCTATTTTTATGGAGATATTTATGGAAGCTCTTGACTCAATTAATTGTGAATATCCGAAAGAAGAAGAGTTTTTGTACCTGCTATATATTTTATTCTCTATATATATCATTCTCTCTTGCAGGTAAAAAAGACAATATAATTGAAATATAAAGAGAAAGTGTTCTAAACTTTGAACCTGTTGTGCATTTGCAACGTCCTGTGACACCCTGCTTCACCACCTGCCCATTCTCTCAAATACCGAATTAATTCTGCTTTGACTACAATTGCATTGACGAGATGTTCTGATCTAAACCTCAAGAACCAGTACCTATGCTTTAATTTTTATCTTCTCTTTCATCTGGTTCTGAGTCTGTAATACTACTTCACATCTCTCACACGCACTCTATTTTTCTGTTTATGATTTTTCACATGAAAGAATTATTTGTTATTATATTTCCTCGGGTTGTGACACCCAGATTCTGAAGTCGGGATATTAGGGTTGTGACTCTTTTTATCTAAAGTCAGTACTGTTTGGGTTGTAACTCCTAGTATCTAAATTCAGGTTGTAAGGGTTGTGATTCCCCACACAAAAGTCAGTGTCCTGGTTATCCCTCCACTAGAAAAGTATTTTTTTAATTGGTTTATGGTTTCCCATTAAAAATAATTTTATTGCACACGTATCTCTCGCCGAGTAGAGAGGTATTAGAGTATAGTAGACCCACTTTGGACCAAACTACTATAAAAAACATCCTTGATTTATTTACTTTTTCTGCTGCTAAATAACCTTAATAATTAACTTTGATATTTAATTTAATTAATCAAATAATTTGATTAAAATTTTCAATCTGGTCTATTCAACCCCCCTCTAGACCATCTTCCATTACCTTGTCCGACCTAACAATTGGTATCAAAGGCTAACCTTATCCATAATAGTTTTTCTCTATCATTATATTTCATTATACCAAATATCGGTACCACTGCTTGTTCCTTAAAGAATTTATCCAATCGTTTTATTGAGTCTGCTTTTATATTTTATTGTGCTAACCTATTATTAGACCTCACAATCTAAGGATAAATATCTTATAAGATTCTAGGATTGAACCCGAATGATGCTTGGATTCCTCAGAAGCCACCATAATTTTATGGAAATGATTATGGATACTGGAGATCCCAAATGGAGGCATACCACAAAAAGTTGAGCATTGAGAACCTGTCTATCATGTCCGAACAATACACACTGCCTGAAGCTAACCCAGATACTCTTACAGGAATTAATGATACTAGTTATGTCTTAAATTAAAAAGTTGTTAATATTTTATATTTTTCTATTAACAGAAGTGTTTTTAGTCATGTGTCTCCATGCAAGACAGCTCATGAGATTTGGAAGATTCTGTAAGTTACTCACCTTGGCTCTGAAAAATTGACTCGAACCAAGCTTGGAATGCTTCGTGTTGAGTATCAAGACTTAAAGATGGGTGGAGATGAAACTGTAAACCAAATTTTCCATAGATTCACAATCATTGTGAATGGAATGAATTCTCTTAGAGAAGCTCTGGAAAATCTAGTAATTTTTGAAAGAGTCCTGTGATCATTACTAAAGAAATGGCATGCAAAGAAGGTTTCTATTGATTAAAGCAAGAACTTCAAAGAGTACACTGATGAGGAGACAAAAAAAATTGTAAATTTTAAGTCTTTAAATGTTATTTCTAATGATTCTTTTGATTTTGATCAATATGATAATGAAAAGTAAGACATGGCTTATATTGTAACTGGAGTCTACAATAGAATGAAAAATAAAGGATTCAAAAACCAGTTCAGAAAAAACCCTCAAAAAGAAAAATATAAAGGAGATGAGAAAGGTGATACAAATTACAATGCTTCAGATGTAACTTGTTATGAGTGCAGGAAGAAAGGTCGTATCAAACCTGATTTCCCTAAACTAAATAATAAAGACAAATACAAAAAGAATGATAAAAAGGCATTGACAATCAACTGTAGTTGTCCTGAAGAATCTAATTCTAGTGAACAATCTGGAAATGAAAAATAATATCCTAACTTGTGTTTCATGGCATCACTAGATAAGGTTTGTAATTTTAGTTATTATTCTGAATATTCTGATTTTGAATATGAATTTGAAAACCTCAATGTTTTTGAATTAAATAAAAAATTTAAAGACTAAGAAAATATATTTTCAAAGCTGTTGATTTATATAACAAACTTTAAAAAGATAATGAAAAACTTATTTTTAAAAATAAACTAAGTTTGCAAGAAAATTAAAAGTTAACAAACACTGCTTCTCCTTTTCATTCAACAGTTTATGATAATTTGAAAATTGCTCAAGATTTTAATGAGAAATTGAAAACAGAAGTTGAATGTATTAAACAAAACCTATATACTTTTATTCAAGGTTGTCAAAAATATCATGAGATTATGTCTTTGACTAAAACAGATAAAAATAAATATGTTTTTGGTTATGAGAAAAGATTACCTCAGATGTATAAAACCTATTTTTTTTAAAGTAAAAATGGTTGTACTTCAACTGTTACTTGTTTTAAATGTGGCATGAATGGTCACTATGCAAATGAATGCTCACTTAGATTTAATCAATCTTTGGGATTTACAAAAACTAATATTTATAAATCCTTGTTATCGATATTACCTTACAATACATGTTTAAATTCTGTATGGGTACCTAAAAATTTTATTACTAATCCTATTGGACTCAAAGTAGCTTGGGTACCAAAATTGTCAATTAATTGATTTTTGTAGTAAAAATGCCTTGGATGCCTCCAGAACGACATATGGTACATGGACATTAGATGATCTAGACATATGACCGGAGACCCATCAAATTTTACCTCATGCAACACATGTGATGGAGGCAATTTTACTTTTGGAGAAAATTCCAAAGAAAAAGTAAAAGGTTTTAGTAATGTTGGTATTTCAAATTCTACATTTATTTCAAAAAAATTATATGGTGAATGTTTAAAACATAATTTAATTAGTATACCACAATTATGTGATGATGGAATGGAAGTTAACTTTCAAAATGATAAATTTTTAGTTTTTAACGATGATTCTTTATTATTTTATGCTAATCGAAAAGATAATATTTATAATATTGGTTTTCCTTAACTAATTGTTCAACATGTAAAGTGTTTGAATGTTGTACAGAATAACAACATCCTTTGGAATCGATGTTTAGGTCATGTTAATTTGAGAATGTTTCATAATATCTCAAAGCATGGGAATGTTTTACAGCTTCTTTCTTTGAAGAAAGAAGAACTTCATGTTTATGATGCCTGCATGAAATGGAACCAACACAAAAAAAATTATACCTATCAATAAGATAAGTTCTAATAAGCCATTAAAGTTAGTACATCTTGATTTATTTGTTCCAACTCAAATTTCTATCCTTAGTGGAAATAAATATACTTTAGTTATTATTGATCATTATAGTAATTTACTTGGGAATGTTATCTAGCTTATAAAAATGACACTTTATCTAAATTCACTATTTTTGGTAAATTAGTTCAAAATGAAAAAGGAAGTATGATTATTTCTATTCATAGTGATAAACGAGGTGAATTTCATAATTTATATTTTGAAAAAATCTGTGAAAAGAATGGATATTTCCATAATTTCTCTACTCCTAGAACACCATAAAAAATGGTGTTGTAGAAGAGAAAAATAGAACTCTTATTGAAATAGATCGAACTACATTATGTGAATATAATCTGCCTAGATATTTTTGGGCTGAGGCTGTTTTTTCTGTATATTATATTTCAAATATAATTTTTATTATAACTTTTCTAAAGAAAACTCTTTATGAATTATTCAAAAATAAAAATCCTAAAGTTAGTTATTTTTGAGTTTTTGGATGTAAAGTTTTTATTTTAAATTCAAAGGACAATTTAGATAAATTTGATGCTAAAAGTGATGAAGGTATTTTTCTTGGTTTTTCTAATAATAGTAAATTTTATAGAGTTTATAATAAAATAATGATGGTTATTGAAGAATCTGTTTATGTTATGTTTGATGAAAAAATGTTAAAATAAATTATGATTCTAATGTTATTGATGATGAGTTTAGAGATTTTAATTTTGGTGAAGATATTCTTCAAGATAAGAGTGAATTGATTGAGGGGGAGAATACTCATTCTCAACCTGATCCAATATCATAGAAGATTCAAAAATATCATCTTGTTGAAAATATAATTGGCAAAGCTGATTCTGGTGTCAAAACTAGAAATTATATTTTAAATTATTGTGTCAATTTTGCTTTTATTTCTGATTTTTTCCTATTAATTTTAATGATTCTTTAAAAGATAAAAACTAGATTGTTTTTATCCAATATGAATTAAATCAGTTTGTTAGAAACAATGTTTGGACCATAGTAGAATTTCCGTAAGATAAGCAGGTAATTGGAACTAAGTGGATCTTTAGAAACATGCTGGATGAATCTAGAAATATTGTCAAAAAAAATAGAGACTTATTTCTCAAGGATACTCTCAAGAAGAAGTTATAGACGTTGAATATTCATTTTCACCTGTTGCCAGGTTAGAGGCAATTATAATTATTTTTGCTTTTGCGTGTTGTTAGGGTTTAATATTATATCAAATGTATGTAAAAAGTGCTTTCTTAAATGGTTTTATTACTGAAGAAATTTATGTTTCTCAACCCCCTGGTTTAGAAAATGAAAATTTTCCCAACCATGTTTTTAAATTATCTAAAGCTTTATATGGTCTCAAAAAATCACCTCGTGCTTGGTATGAAAGACTTTATTTATTCTTATTAAACAATGGTTTCAAGAAAGGAAATGTAGATCCAACTCTTTTTATTAAAATATCTTCTAATTATATTTTAACTGTTCAGATCTATATTGATGATATAGTTTTCGGATCATATAGTGAAATACTTTGTAATGATTTCTCTTCATTGATGTCTTAAGAATTTGACATGAGTTTAATGGGAGAATTAAATTTCTTTCTTGGACTTCAAATTTTTCAAAGGAAATATGTAATTTTTCTTAATCAATCTAAGTATGCTAAAGATTTAGTTAAATGATTTGGTCATGATTCCTCTAAATCCATGAAAATTCATATGGGTACTAATTGTAAATTAGATAGTGATGCATCTGGTAAATTAGTTGATTTCACAGTTTATAGAGGTATGATAGGTATCTTGCTATATTTAACAACATCTAGACCTGATATCATTTTTTGTGTTTGTTTATGTGCAAGATTTCAAGATGATCCTAAAGAAATTCATATTAAAGGTGTAAAAAGAATAATTAGATATGTTAAAGGAACTTTTGATTCTGGTTTATTTTTTCTAAAATATAATTATTTTGGTTTAACATCTTATTCTGATTCTGATTTTGGAGGCTATAGAATTGGCTGAAAAAGCACATCAGGTATTTGTCATTTTTTGAGAAAATTTTTAATTTCTCGGTCATCTAAGAAACAATTATTTGTTGATTTATCTACTGTAGAAGCTGATTATATCTCTGCTTCCAGTAGTTGTGCTCAAAGTTTATGTATTAAGAAAACTTTATGTGATTTTGGTGTTTATCTTGATAAACTAGCTATTTATTATGATAATACATTTGCAATTTCTATTTCTAAAAACCCCTTACAACATTATAGAACAAAACATATTGATCTTAGATTTCATTTTATTCGAGATCATATGAATAAGGGTGATATTGTTTTAGAATTTATCCCATCTGAAAATCAGATTACAGATATTTTTACAAAGCCTTCAGACTCTACTCAGTTTGAGAAAATTAAATTTTCTCTTGGTATATTGGAATTTCAAATTTTATTTACTGAATTTGTTTAGTGGGAGCATGTTTTCAATTTTTGTTTATTTACAAAAAGGGGGAGAAGTTTTGGAGAGAAGTTTAGTTGGTTTAATCATTTTAAAAATTCATTTATGGTTTAAATGTTTTGGTTTTGTAATCAAACAAAAATGGGGAGATTGTTTGTGCATGTACATATATCCTTGAATTTGATTTCGTATGATTTTGTTTGATTGCTTTTCCTATATTTTGATGATATATTAATTTAATTTATTTGGATTTTTTTTATTGTTACCACGTTGGAAAGATAAGATATTTATCTATAATTTATTATTTAATGAGGAAGTTTGAAAATGCTTATCTATTTCTCTAAAAATTCAATTAAGTTGCTAATCTGGTTTTAAAAACTCTATATTTCACTATTTTTAAACATTTCTATATTTATTTTTTTGAAACTTATATAGTTATCTGATTTTCATGAAACCTGATTCTATGGAAATATAAAATGTTTATCTTGATTTAATTAGTTTACATAAAAGTATAAAAATATCTTTTGAATGGACTTTTAATTACTTGAAGTTATGTTATGCTATTTTGTAGTAGAAATATTTCCAGAATTGTTTGCTTCTATGTTTTTGATGATTTTGGGATCTGTTGATGTCAGTTTCAATTGATTATTTTTTTGGAAATATAATAAGTTTTTCTAAAAATTATTAGTTTTGACCAAAGTCTGGATCTGCTGTTAAGAGCCCTTAAAAATTTGTTGGAATTTTTCAAAATATTTTGTCTTGTTTTTTCACAAAGTTTGGTTTGGAAACCATATATTAATGTTCATACCATACGTTACGTCACTGTTCATACCCTACTTAACATTATTATTCATATCATACGTTACGTTACTGTTCATACCATACGTTATGTTACAGTTCATACCATACCTTACGTTACTGTTCGTCATCCCTACATTACATTACTGTTCTCACCCTACGTTATGTTACTATTCATTTCATAAAGTATGGTTTGGAAACCATAAGTTACTGGTCATCCCTATGTTACGTTACTCTTCATACCCTACGTTATGTTACTGTTTGACTATGTCTAAAACATTTTAAATGGATTTAAAATGATTTTTTAAGTCATTAAATGATTTTATTATTCTAAAGATTTTGTTGGAAGACTCATGCAAAATATTTTGAATTATTTTACTAGATATCTATTCTACATGAATAAAGAACCAGCGGTGATGATATTTTTATGGAGATATTTATGGGAGCTCTTGACTCAATTAATTTTGAATATCCAAAGGAAGCTGAGTTGCTTCACCTGCTATATATTTTATTCTCTATATATATCATTCTCTCTTGCAGGTAAAAAAGACAATACAATTGCAATACAAAGATAAAGTGTTGTGAACATTGAACCTCCTTGGCATTTTCAACATCTTGTGACACTCTTCTTTACCACATGCACATTCTCTCAAGTGGCGAATTAATTCTGTTTCGACTACAATTGCATTGATGATATGTGCTAATATAAACCTCAAGAACTAGTACATGTGCTTTAATTTTTATCTTCTCTTTCATCTGGTTCTAAGTCTATAATACTACTTCCAATCTCTCACATGCACTCTATTTTTTTGTTTATATTTTTTCACAAAAAAGAATTATTTGTTATTCTTTTTCCTCGGGTTGTGACTCCCGGATTCTAAAGTTAGTATCTTAGGGTTGTGACTCCCTGTATCCAAAGTCAGAACTATTTGGGTTGTGACTCCCAGTATCTAAATTCAGGGTGTAAGGGTTGTGATTCCCCACACAAAAGTCAGTGTCGTGGTTATCCCTCCACTAGAAAAGGGTTTTGTAACTAGGTTGTGATTCCACTTTAAAAATCATTTTTAGTATACATGTATCTCTCGCTGAGTATAGAGGTATAAGAGTATAGTAGGCCCACTTTGGACTGAATTACTATAAAAAAACATCCTTTCATTATTTACTTTTTACGCTTCTAAATATCGTTAATAATTAACGATGATAATTAATTTAATTAATCAATTAATTTGATTAAAATTTTCAATCTGGTCTATTCACCCCCCCCCCCTCTAGACCATCTTCCATTACCCAGTCCGACCTAACAATTGGTATCAAAGGCTAACCTTCTCAAGAATAGTTTTTCACTATCATTATATTTCAGTATACCAAATATCGGTACCATTGGGTGTTCCTTAAATAATTTATCCAACCATTTTTTTAGTCTTCTTTTATATTTTACAGTGATAACATATTCTTAGACCTCATAGTCTAAGGATAAAGATCTTATAAGATGGAAGGATTGAACCCAAATGATGCTTGGATTCCTCAAAATCCACCATATTTTGATGGAAATGATTATGGATATTAGAGATCCCAAATTGAGGCATTCTACAAACAGTTGAGCATTGAGCACTGGTCTATCATGTCCAAACAATACATACTTCCAAAATCCGACCCAGATTATCTTACAGGAATTTATGCTACTAGATATGTCTTAAATTACAAAATTGTTAATATTTTATATTGTTCTATTAATAGAATTGTTTTTAGTCATGTGTTTGCATGCAAAACAGCTCATGAGATTTGGAAAATTCGTAAAGTTACTCACATTGGCTCTGAAAATTTGATCTGAACCAAGCTTGGGATACTTCATGTTGAGTATCAATACTTCAAGATGGGTGAATATGAAACTATAAACCAAATGTTCCATAGATTCACGAGCATTGTGAATGGACTTAATTCACTTGGAGAAGCTCTGGAAAATCTTGTACTTGTTGAAAGAGTCCTACAAGCATTAAAAAATAAATGGAATGCAAAGAAGGTTTCCATTGATGAAAGAAAGAACTTCAAAGAGTACACACTTTATGCATTGATTGGATTACTACTCTAATATGAACTGGAACTGAAGAACATAGCTGATGAGGAGACAAAAAAAGAAAAGGTGTAGCTTTTAAGTCTTTAAATGTTATTTTTAATGATTCTTCTGATTCTGATCTATAGGATATTGAAAAGGAATACATGGCTCAGATAGTAAGTGGAGTCTATAATAGAATGAAAAAGAAAGGATTCAAAAACTAGTTTAGAAGAAACCCTCAAAAAGAAAAATTTAAGGGAGATAAGAAAGGTGATACAAATTACAATGCTTCAGATGTAACTTGTTATGAGTGCAGGAAGAAAGGTCATATCAAACCTGATTTCCCTAAACTAAAGAATAAAGAAAAATAAAAAAAGAATGATAAAAAGGCATTGACAACCAGCTGGAGTTGTACTGAAGAATTTGATTCTAGTGAAAATTCTGGAAATGGAAAATAATTTGCTAACTTGTGTTTCATGGAATCACTAGATAAGGTTTGTAATTCTACTTATTATTCTGAATGTTCTAATTCTGAATATGAATCTGAAAACCCCAATTTTTTTGAATTAAATAAATAAATTGAAAGATTAAGAAAAGATTTTTTCAAATATTCTCATATATATAATAAACTTAAAGAAGATAATGAAAAACTTATTTCTGAAAATAAATTAAGTTTTCAATAAAATAAAAAGATAACAAACATTTCTTCTACTTCTCATTCAACAATTTATGATAATTTAAAAACTGCTCAAGATTTGAATGAGAAATTGAAAAGGGAAGTTTAAAGTCTTAAACAAAATTTATCTACTTTTATTCAAGGCCGTGAAAAATATCATGAGATGATGTCTATAAATAAAATAGATAAAAATAAATATGGTTTTGGTTATGATAAAATATTTCCTCAAATGTATAAAACCTATTTTATTAACAGTAAAAATTGTTGTACTTCAACTGTTTCTTATTTTAAATGTGGCATGAATGGTCACTATGCCAATGACTGCTCACTTAGATTTAAACAATCTTTGGGATTTACAAAAACTAAAATTTATAAATCCTTGTTATGCAGAGTACCTTACAATAAATGTTTAAATTTTTTATGGGTACCTAAAAAAGTATTACAAATTGTATTGGACCCAAAGTATCTTGGGTGCGAAAATTGTCAATTAATTGATTTTTGTAGGAAAAAATATTTGGATGTCTCAAGAATGACATATGGTACATGGACAGTGGATTCTCTAGGCATATGATCGGAGACCCATCAAAGTTTACCTCATACAAAACATGTAATGGTGGCACTGTTACTTTTCGAGACAATTCCAAAGGAAAAGTAAAAGGTTTTGGTAAAGTTGGTATTTCAAATTCTACATTTATTTCAAAAGTTTTAAATGTTGAAGGTTTAAAACATAGTTTAATTAGTATATCACAATTATGTGATGGTAGAATGGAACTTAATTTTCAGAATGATAAATGTTTAGTTTTTGAAGATGATTCTTTATTATTTTATGCTAATCAAAAAGATAATATTTATATTATTGATTTTGCTGAACTAACCATTCGACATGTAAAGTATTTGAATTTTATATAGAATGAAAACATCCTTTAGTACTGACATTTAGGTCATGTTAATTTCAGAATTTTTGATAAGCTCTCAAAGCATGAGAATGTTTTACAGCTTACTTCTTTGAATAAAGAACAACTACATGTTTGTGACGCCTGCATGAAAGGGAAGAAACACAAAATATCTTTTAGAACTATCAATCAGATAAGTTCTAATAATCCTTTATAGTTAGTACATCTTGATTTATTTGGTCTAACTCAAATTTCTAGCCTTAGTGGAAAGAACTATACTTCAGTTATTATCAATGATTACAGTAGATTTACTTGGGTATATTTTCTAGCTCATAAAAATAATACTTTATCTAAATTCACTATTTTCTGTAAATTAGTTCAACATGAAAAAGGTTTTATGATTATTTCTATTCATAGTGATAATGGATGTGAATTTCATAATTTAGATTTTGAAAAATTCTGTGAAAAAAATGGATATTTCCACAATTTCTCTACTCATAGAACACCACAACAAAATGGTTTTGTAGAACGGAAAAATTGAACTCTTATTGAAATGGCTCGAACTATGTTAAGTGAATATAATCTGGATAGATATTTTTGGGATGAGGCTGTTTTTTCTTCTTGTTATATTTCAAATAGAATACTTATTAGACCTTGGCGAAAGAAAACTCTTTATGAATTATTCAAAAATAAAAATCCTAAAGTTGGTTATTTTATAGTTTTTAGCTGTAAAGTTTTTATTTTAAATTCAAAGGATAATTTTGATAAATTTGATGCTAAAATTGATGAAGTTATTTTTCTTGGTGATTATAATAATAGTAAATCTTATAGAGTTTATAATAAAAGAACAATGGTTATTAAAGAATTTGTTCATGTTATGTGTGATGAAAATAATGTTAAAATAAATTCTGATTCTAATGTTATTGATGATGAGTTTAGATATTTTAATTTTGGTGAAGATATTCCTCATGATAAGAATGAATTAATTGAGGGGGAGCATACTCCTTATCAAACTGATCCAAGATCATAGAAGATTCACAAATATCATCCTATTGAAAATATAATTAGTAAAGTTGATTCTGGTTTCAAAACCAGAAATTCTATTTTAAATTATTGTTCCAATTCTGCTTTTAATTCTGATTTTGTTCCTGTTAATTTTAATGATGCTTTAAAAGATGAAAACTGGATTTTTGCTATGCAAGATGAATTAAATCAGTTTGTTAGAGAAAATTTTTGGACCTTAATAGAATTGACTGAAGATAAGAAAGTAATTGGAACTAAGTGGATCTTTAGAAACAAGATGGATGAATCTGGAAAGATTTTCATAAACAAAGCCAGACTTGTTGCTCAAGGATACTCTTAAAAAGAAGTTTTAGAATTTGAAGATTAATTTTCACATGTTTCCATGTTAGAGGCAATTAGGATTTTGTTGGATTTTGTGTGTTTTCAGGGTTTCAAATTATATCTAATGGATGTAAAAAGTGCTTTCTTAAATAGTTTTATTACTAAATAAGATTATGTTTCTCAACCCCCGGGTTTCGAAAATGAAAAATTTCTCAACCATGTTTTTAAATTATCTAAAGCCTTATACGGTCTCAAACAATCACCTCGTGCTTGGTACGAAAGACTTTTTTTATTTTTATTAAAATATGGTTTCAAGAAAGGCAATGTCGATCAAACTCTTTTTATTAATAGATCTTATGATGATATTTTAATTTTTCAGATCTTTGTTAATGATATAGTTTTTGGATCATCTATTGAAATACTTTGTAATGGTTTTTCTTCATTGATGTCTTCTGAATTTGACATGAGTTTAATGGGAGAATTAAAGTTCTTTCTTGGACATCAAATTTCTCAAAGGAAATATGGAATCTTTCTTAATCAATCTAAGTATGCTAAAGATTTAGTTAAATGATTTGGTCTTGATTCCTCTAAATCCATGAAAACACATATGGGTACTAATTGTAAATTATATAGTGATGCATCTTCTAAATCAGTTGATTTTACAGTTTATAGAGGTATGATAGGTAGCTTGATATATTTAACTACATCTAGACCTAATATCATTTTTAGTGTTTGTTTATGTGCTAGATTTTAAGCATATCCTATTGAAATTCATATTAAAGATATAATATGAATAATTAGATATGTTAAAGGAACTGTTGATTATAGTTTATTTTATCCAAAATATGACTGTTTTGATTTAACATCTTATTCTGATTCTGATTTTGGAGCCTGTAGAATTAACTAAAAAAGAACATCAGGTATGTGTCATTTTCTGGGAAAATTTTAATTTCTAGGTCATCTAAGAAATAATTATATATTGCTTTATCTACTACATAAGCTGGGTATGTCTCTACTACCAGTAGTTGTGCTCAAAGTTTATGGATTAAGAAAACCTTATGTGATTTTGGTGTTTATCTTGATAAACTACCAATTTATTGTGATAATATATCTTCAATTTATATTTCTAAAAACTCCTTAAAACATTCTAGAATAGAACATATTTATCTTAGATTTAATTTTATTCGAGATCATGTGAATAAGTGTGATATTGTTTTAGAATTTATCCCATCTGAAAATCAGCTTTCAGATATTTTTAAAAATCCTTTAGACTCTGCTCAGTTTGAGAAAATTAAATTTTCTCTTGGTATGTAGGAATTTTAAAATTTCTTTACTGTATTTTTTTAGGGGGACAATGTTTCACTTTTTGTTTATTTATAAAAAGGGGGAGAAGTTTTGGAGAGAAGTTTAGTTGGTTTTGGGGATAAATAATTTGGTTTTAATCATTTTAAAAATTCATTTATGGTTTAAATTTTTGGGTTTTGTAATAAAACAAAAAGTGGGAGATTGTTTGTGCATGTGTATATTTCCTTTAATTTGAATTCATATGATTTTGTTTGATTACTTTTTCTCTGTATTTTGATGATATCTTAATTTATGTTATTTGGATTTTTGTGATTCTTATCACGTTGGAAATATAAGATATTTATCTATACTTTATTAGTTAATGAGGAAGTTTGGAAATGCTTATCTATTTCTCTATAAATTCAATGAAGTTTCTACTATGGTTTTAAAAACTCTACATTTCACTGTTTTAAAAAATTTCTGTATTTATTTTACTGAAACATATACATTTATACGATTTTTATGAAACTTGATTCTATGGAAATATTAAATTTTTATCTTGATTTCATTAGTTTACATCAAAGTCTAAAAATATATTTTGAATGGACTTTTTATTACTTGAAGTTATGTTATGCTGTTTTGTAGTAGCAATTTGTCCAGAATTGTTTTGCATCTATTTTTTTTATGATTTTGGGATCTGTAGATGTCAGTTTCAATTTTTTTTGGAAAGATAATAAGATTTTCTACAAATTATTATTTTTGACAAAAGTCTGAATCAGCTGTTAAGATCCCTTAAAAATTCATTGATGTTTTTCAAAATATTCTGTCCAGTTTTTTCACAAAGTATGGTTTGGAAACCATATGCTACTATTCATACCATACGTTATGTCATTGTTCATACCCTACATTACGTTACTGTTCATACCATACATTACATTACTGTTCATAGCATACGTTACGTTAATGTTCATACCATACGTTACATTACTGTTCATCATCCCACGTTACGTTACTATTCTTACCCTACGTTACGTTACTGTTCATTTCACAAAGTATGGTTTGGAAACCATATGTTATTGTTCATCCCTACATTACGTTACTGTTCATACCCTACATTTCGTTACTTTTCATACCCTATGTTACGTTATTGTTAATACCCTACATTACACTATTGTTCATACCCTACATTATGCTACTATTCATACCTTCTGAAGTTGTTGTTCATTCTGAAGTTACTATTTATTCTGAAGTTTTTGTTCTTTCTGAACTTGTTGTTCATTCCAAGAAATTTTTAAAAAAATGATTTTCTACTTATATATGTATTATTTTTTAATGATTTTTTTATGTGAAAAATTCACATTGAAGATAAGGATTGTAATCAAAGATTTTTTAATGTTTTTGGTTCTATATTTAGAGAGAAAAATTAATAAAAAATTTCAACATCTTTTGCAAATAAATTTGGACGTTTCAAAATTATTTAAATTCAAATGTTAGAATTTAATTTCAGAATCTGCTTCTAGTTTTCAGGAACTGTTTTGACTATGTATAAAACATTTTTAATGGATTGAAAATTCTATTTTAAATCATTCTATGCTTTTATTATTCTTGATATTTTATTACAAGACTTATTCAAAATATTTTGAATTCTTTTATTAGATATTTATTCTACAGGAATAAAGAAGAAACGAGGCAGTTATTTTCAAGGAGATATTTATGGGAGCTCTTGAATCAATTAATTTTAAATATCCAAAAGAATAAAAGTTGTTGTACCTACTATATATTTTATTCTCTATGTATATCATTCTCTCTTGCAGGTAAAAAAGACAATACAATTGCAATACAAAGAGAAAGTGTTGTGAACTTTGAACCTGATGTGCGTTTTCAACATCCTGTGACACTCTGCTTTACCACCTTCTCGTTCTCTAAAGTGCCGAATTAATTCTACTTCGACTACAATTGCATTGATGAGATGTGCTGATATAAACCACAAGAACTAGCACATGTGCTTTAATTTTTATCTTCTCTTTCATCTAGTTCTGAGTCTATAATACTACTTCCCATCTCTCACACGCACTCTATTTTTATGTTTATGCTTTTTTATACAAAAGCATTATTTTTTATTCTTCTTCCTCGGGTTGTGACTCCCGGATTCTAAAGTCAGGATCTTTGTGACTCCATGTATCTATAGTTAGGACTGTTTGGGTTGTGACTCTCAGTATCTAAAGTCAAGCTGTATGGGTTGTGATTCCCCATAAAAAAGTTAGTGGCGTGGTTATCCCTCCACTAGAAAAGGATTTTTTTAATTGGGTTATGATTCCCCTTTAAAATAATTTTTAGTTCACATGTATCTCTCACCGAGTAGAGAGGTATAAGAGTAGAGTAGTCCCATTTTGGATTGAACTACTATAAAAAAACATCCTTGTGTTATTTAATTTTTTCGCTGCTAAATATCCCTAATAATTAACATTGATATTTAATTTAATTAATCAATTCATTTTATTAAAAATTTTAATTTGGTCTATTCACCCCCCCCCCCAGACCATCTATCATTACCCTGTCCGACCTAAAATTTTGGTATCAAAGGCTAACCTTTTCAAGAATAGTTTTCCACTATCATTATATTTCATTATAACAAAGATCGCTACCATTGGTTTTTTCTTAAAGAATTTATCCAACCTTTTTTTTGAGTCTGATTTTATATTTTACGATGATAACCTATTACTAGACCTCAAAGTATAAGGATAAAGATCTTATAAGATGGAAGGATTCAACCCGAATGACGCTTGGATTCCTCAAAAGCCACCATATTTTGATGGCAATGATTATGGATACTGGAGATTCTAAATGGAGGAATACCTCAAACAGTTGAGCATTGAGCACTGGTATATCATGTCCAAACAATAAACACTGCCTGAATCTAACCTAGATACTCTTATAGGAATTGATGCTACTAGATGTGTCTTAAATTACAAAGTTGTTAATATTTTATATTGTGTTATTAACAGAAGTGTTTTTAGTCATGTGTCTCCATACAAGACAACTCATGAGATTTGGAAGATTCTGCAAGTTACTGACCTTGGCTCTGAAAAATTAATCTGAACCAATCTTGGAATGCTTCATGCTGAGTAAAAAGACTTCAAGATGGGTGAAGATGAAACTATAAACCAAATGTTTCAAATATTTACAAGCATTGTGAATGGAATGAATTCACTTGGATAAGCTCTGGAAAATCTTGTTCTTGTTGAAAGAGTCCTACGAGCATTACCAAGAAATGGAATGCAAAGAAGGTTTCCATTGATTAAAGAAAAAACTTAAAAGAGTACACACTAGATTAATTGATTGGATCACTACTCCAATATGAACTGGAACTGAAGAACATAGCTAATGAGGAGACAAAAAAATAAAAGGTGTAGATTTTAAGTTTTTAAATGATATTTCTAATGATTCTTATGATTCTGATCTATAGGATATTGAAAAGGAAGACATGGCTCAGATTGTAACTGGAGTCTACAATAGAATGAAAAAGAAAGGATTAAAATACCAATTTAGAAGAAACTCTCAAAAAGAAAAATATAAGGGAGATAATAAAGGTGATACAAATTAAAATGATTCATATGTAACTTGTTATGAGTGTAGGAGGAAAGGTCATATCAAACCTGATTTCCCTAAACTAAAGAACAAATACAAATACAAAACGAATGATAAATAGGTATTGACAACCAGTTGGAATTTTACTGAAGAATCTGATTCTATTGAATAATATGGAAATGAAAAAGAATCTGCTAACTTGTGTTTCATGGCATCACTGGATAAGGTTTCTAATTCTAGTTATTATTCTGAATGTTCTGATTCTGAATATGAATCTAAAAACCCCAATGTTTTTGAATTAAATAAAGAAATTGAAAGATTAAGAACATATATTTTCAAAGATACTGATTTATATAATAAAATTAAAGAAGATAATGAAAAACTTATTTCTGAAAATAATTTAATTTTGTAAGAAAATAAAAATTTAACAAACACTGATTCTACTTCTCATTCAAAAGTTTATGATAATTTGAAAACTACTCAATATTTGAATGAGAAATTGAAAAAGGAAGTTGAATTTCGTAAAAAAAATTATCTTCTTTTTTTCAAGGTCGTGAAAAATATCATGAGATGATTTCTTTTACAAAAACTAATAAAAATAAATATTTTTTTTCTTATGAAAAAATATTACCTCAAATGTATAAAACCTATTTTCTTAAAAGTAAAAATGGTTGTAGTTCAAATGTTACTTGTTTTAAATATGGAAAGAATGGTGACTATGTCAATCACTACTCAATTAGATTTAAACAATCCTTGGGATTTACAAGAATTAATATTTCTAAATCCTATTATCGAGAGTACCTTACAATACATGTTTAAATTCTGTATGGGTACCTAAACATTGTATTATTAATACTATTGGACCCAAAGTAGCTTGGGTACCAAAATTGTTAATTAATTTATTTTTGAAGGAAAAATTCCTTGGATGTCTCAAGAACAACATATGGTACATGGATAGTGGATGTTCTAGGCATATGACCAGATACCCATCAAATTTTACCTCATACAACACATGTGATGGAGACACTATTACTATTGGATACAATTCCAAAGGAAAAGTAAAAGGTTTTGGTAAAGTTGGTATTTCAAATTCTACATTTATTTCAAAAGCTTTATATGTTTAAGGTTTAAAACATAATTTAATTAGTATATCACAATGATGTGATTATGGAATGGAAGTTAAATTTTAAAATGATAAATTTTTAGTTTTTAAAGATGATTCTTTATTATTTTATGCTAATCGAAAAGTTAATATTTATGCTATTGATTTTGCTGAACTAACTACTCAACATGTAAAGTGTTTGATGTTGTACAGAATGATAGTATCATTTGGCACCGATGTTTAGGTCATGTTAATTTCATAATGTTTTATAAGATCTCAAAGCATGAGAATGTTTTAGAGCTTCCTTCTTTGAAGAAAGAACGACTTCATGTTTGTGATGCCTGCATGAAAGGGAAGAAACACAAAATTTATTTTAGACCTATCAATCATATAAGTTCTAATAAGCCATTACATTTAGTACATCTTGATGTATTTGGTCCAAATCAAATTTATAGCCTTAGTTGAAGGAAGTATAATTTAGTTATTGTTGATGATTATATTATATTTACTTGGGTATATTTTCTAGCTCATAAAAATAAAACTTTATCTAAATTCACTGTTTTTTGTAAATTAGTTAAAAATAAAAAAGGTTGTATGATTATTTCTATTCGTAGTGATAAAGGAGGTGAATTTCATAATTTATATTTTGAAAAATTCTATGAAAATAATGGATACTTCCATAATTTCTCTCCCCCTGGAACACGACAACAAAATGGTGTTGTAAAACGGAAAAATAAAACTCTTATTGAAATGGGTCGAAGTATGTTAAGTGAATATAATCTGCCTAGATATTTTTGGGATGATAAGGTTTTTTCTGGTTGTTATGTTTCAAATAGAATTCTTATTAGACCATTGCTAAAGAAAACTCCTTATTAATTATTAAAAAATAAAAAACCTAAAGTTGGTTACTTTAGAGTTTTTGGCTGTAAAGTTTTTATTTTAAATCCAAAGGATAATTTAGATAAATTTGATGCTAAAAGTGATGAAGGTATTTTTCATGGTTATTCTAATAATAGTAAACCTTATAGAGTATATAATAAAAGAACGATGGTTATTAAAGAATTTATTCATGTTATGTTTGAGGAAAATAATGTTAAAATAAATCATGGTTCTAATATTATTGATAATGAGTTTAGAGATTTTAATATTCGTGAAGATATTCCTCAAGATATGAATGAATTAATTGGGGAGAATACTCCTTTTCAACTTGATCCAAGATCATGGAAGATTCAAAAAGAACATCCTGTTGAAAATATAATTGGCAAAGTTTATTCTGGTGTCAAAACTAGAAACTCTATTTTAAATTATTGTACCAATTCTACTTTTATTTCTGATGTTGTTCCTGTTAATTTTAATAATGCTTTAAAAGATGAAAAATGGATTGTTTCTATGCAAGATGAATTAAATCAGTTTTTTAGAAACAATGTTGGGACCTTAGTAGAATTTCCTGAAGGTAATCAAGTAATTGGAACTAAGTGGATATATAGAAACAAGCTGGATGAATCTGGACAGATTTTCAAAAACAAATCCAAACTTGTTGATCTAGGATACTCTCAATAAGAAGGTATAAACTTTGAAGATTCAATTACACCTGTTTCCAGGTTAGAGGCAATTAAAATTTTGTTGGCTTTTTCATTTTTTCAAGGATTCAAATTATATCTAATGAATGTCAAAATTGTTTTCTTAAGGTTTGTTTATTACTGAAGAAGTTTATGTTTCTCAACCCCCTGGTTTCAAAAATGAAAAATTTCTCAACCATGTTTTTAAATTATCTAAGGATTTATACGGTCTCAAAAAAGAACCTCATTCTTGGTTTGAAAGACTTTATTTATTTTTATTAAAAAATGGTTTCAATAAAGGCAATGTTTATCCAATGCTTTTTATTAAAAGATCTTCTGATGATATTTTAATTGTTCAGATCTCTATTGATGATATATTTTTTGGATCATATAGTGAAATACTTTGTAATGATTATTCTTCATTGATATATTCTAAATTTGACATGAGTTTAATGGGAGAATTAAAGTTCTTTATTGGACTTCAAATTTCTCAAAGGAAAGATGTAATTTTTCTTAATCAATATAAGTATGCTAAAGATTTAGTTAAACAATTTGGTCTTGATTCCTCTAAATCCATAAAAACTCCTATGGGTACTAATTGTAAATTCGATAGTGATGTATTCGGTAAATCAGTTTATTTTAAAGTTTATATAGGTATGATAGGTAGCCTACTATATTTAAGTACATCTAGACCTGATATCATTTTCAGTGTTTATTTATATGCTAGATTTCAAGCTGATCCTAAAGGAAGTCATATTAAAGCTGTAAAAAGAATAATTAGATATGTTAAAGGAACTTTTGATTGTGGTTTATTTTATCCAAAATATAACTGTTTTGATTTAAAATATTATTCTGATTATGATTTTGTAGGCTGTAGAATTGACCGAAAAAGCACCTCAAGTATGTGTCATTTTTTGGGAAAATGTTTAATTTCCTGGTATTCTATTAAACAATTATCTGTTGGTTTATCTAATGAAGAAGCTAAGTATATTTATACTAAACGTAGTTGTGCTCAAATTTTATGGATTAAGAAAACCTTATGTGATTTTGGTGTTTATCTTGATAAACTACCTATTTATTGTGATAATACATCTGCAATTTCCATTTCTAAAAACCCCTTACAAAATTTTAGAACAAAACATATTGATCTTAGATTTCATTTTATTCAAGATCATGTGAATAAGGGTGATATTGTTTTAGAATTTATCCCATCTGAAAATAATCTTGCAGATATTTTTACAAAGCCTTTAGACTCTACTCAGTTTGAGAAAATTAAATTTTCTCTTGGTATGTTGGAATTTTAAATTTTCTTTACTGCATTTTTTTAGGGGGAGCATGTTTTCACTTTTTTTTATTTAAAAAAAGGGGGAGAATATTTGGAGATAAGTTTAGTTGGTTTTGGGGAGAAATAATTTGGTTTTAATCATTTTAAAAACTCATTTATGGATTAAATGTTTTGGTTTTGTAATCAAACAAAAAGGGGGAGATTGTTTGTGCATGTGCGTATTTCCTTTAATTTGATTTCATATGATTTTGTTTGATTAATTTTCCTATGTATTTTGATGATATATTAATTTATGTTATTTGTATTTTTTTATTCATATCAAGTTATAAAGATAAGATATTTATATATACTTTATTAGTTAATGAGGAAGTTTGAAAATGCGTATCTATTTCTCTAAAAATTCAATGAAATTTCTACTCTGGGTTTAAAAACTCTACATTTCACTATTTTAAAACATTTCTGTATTTATTTTACTGCAGCTTATATAGTTATCTAATTTTCATGAAACCTGATTCTATGGAAATATGAAATGTTTATCTTGATTTCATTAGTTTACATCAAAGTCTATAAATATCTTTTGAATGGAATTTTAATTACTTGAAGTTATGTTATGCTTCTTTGTAGTAGCAGTTTTTTCAAAATTGTTTTGATTCTGTTTTTTGATGATTTTAGGATCTGTAGATTTCATTTTTAATTTATTATTATTTTTTGGAAAGATAATAATTTTTTCTACAAATTATTAGTTTTGAAAAAAGTTTGAATCTGGTGTTAAGAGCCCTTAAAAATTCGTCACATTTTGTCAAAATATTCTGTCCAGATTTTTCACAAAGTATGGTTTGGCAACCATATGTTACTATTCATACCATAAGTTACATCACTGTTCATACCCTAAGTTATGTTACTATCCATACCATATGTTACGTTACTGTTCATACTATATGTTAAGTTACTTTTCATCATCCCTACATTACGTTACTATTTATACCCTACGTTATGTTACTATTTATTTCATAAAGTATGGTTTGGAAACTATACATCATTGTTCATCCCTACGTTATGTTACTGTTCATTTCATAGAGTATGGATTGGTAACCATACATTTTTGTTCATCATCCATACATTATGTTATTGTTCATACCCTACATTACGTTACTCTTGATACCCTATGTTATGTTACTGTTCATAACCTACATTACGTTACTGTTCATTTAACAAAGTATGGTTTAGCAACCATACATTATTGTTCATCCCTACGTTACATTACTATTCATTTCACAAAGTATGGTTTAGAAACTATACGTTATTGTTCATCATCCCTACGTTATATTACTATTCATATCCTACGTTAAATTATTGTTCATACGCTACGTTACATTACTATTCATACCCTACGTTACATTACTATTCACTTCACAAAGTATGGTTTGGAAACCATACGTTACTCTTCATCATCCCTACGTTATGTTACGGTTCATATCCTACGTTACGTTACTGTTCATACCCTATGTTACATTATTTTTCATACCTTCCGAAGTTTCTGTTCATTCCGAAGTTATTGTTCATTCTGAAGTTTCTATTTTTTCCAAAGTTACTATTCATTCCGTGCAATTTTATTAAAAAACTGACTTTATGCATATATATGGATTATTTTTTAATGATTTTTTTTGTGAAAAATTATCATTAAATATAAGGATATTAATCAAAGTGTTTTTAATTTTTTTGGTTCAATATTTAGAGAGAAAAATTAATAAATTTTTTCAACGTATTTTGCAAATAAATTTGGACGTTTCAAAATTGTTTAAATTCAAATATTAGAATTTAATTTCAGAATTTGCTGCTAGTTTTCAAGAACTATTTTGACTATGTCTAAAACATTTTAAATGGATTTAAAATGATGTTTTAAATAATTAAATATTTTATTATTATAGATATTTTATTGGAAGACTTATTCAAAATATTTTAAATTATTTTATTAGATATTTATTCTACAGGAATAAAGAAGCAACGGTGCTGCGATTTTCATGGAGATATTTATGGGAGCTATTAACTCAATTAATTTTGAATATACAAAAGAAGAGGAGTTGTTGCACCTTCTATATATTTTAATATCTATATATATCATTCTCTCTTGTAGGTAAAAAATACAATACAATTACAATACAAAGAGAAAGTGATGTGAACTTTGAACCTACTATGCAATTGCAATGTCCTCTGACAATCTGTATCACCGCCTTCTTGTTCTCTCAAGTGCCGAATTAATTATGCTTCAACTAAAATTGCATTGATGAGAAGTGTCGATCTAAACCTCAAGAACCAGTACTTGTGCTTTAATTTTTATCTTCTCTTTCATATAGTTATGAGTCTGTAATACTACTTCCCGTCTCTCACACGCACTCTATTTTTTTGTTTATGATTTTGAACACAAAATAATTGTTTGTTATTATTTTTCCTCGGGTTGTGACTCTCGGATTCTAAATTCAGGATCTTAGGGTTGTGACTCCATGTATCTAAAGTCAGGATAGTTTGGGTTGTGACTCTTAGTATCTAAATTCAGGCTATAAGGGTTGTGATTCACCACACAAAAGTCAGTGTCATCATTATCGCTCAACTAGAAAAGGATTTTGTAATTGGGTTATGATTCCCCTTTAAAAATCATTTTTATTGCACACGTATCTCTCGCCGAGTAGATAAGTATAGGTGTAGAGTAGGCCCACTTTGGACCGAAATACTATAAAAAACATCCTAGCCTTATTTACTTTTTCTGTTGCTAAATAACCTTAATAATTAATTTTGATATTTAATTTAATTAATCAATTCATTTGATTAAAATTTTCAATATGGTCTATTCATCCCCCCCTTCTAGACCATCTGTCATTACCATGTTTGACCTAACAATTGGTATCAAAGGTTAACCTTCTCAAGAATAGTTTTGCTCAATCATTATATTTCATTATACCAAAGATCGGTACCATTGGTTGTTCCTTATAGAATTTATCAAACCTTTTTTTAGTCTTCTTTTATATTTTACTGTGCTAACCTATTCCTAGACCTCAAAGTCTAAGTATAAAGATCTTATAAGATGGAAGTACTAAACCCGAATGATGCTTGGATTCCTCAGAAGCCACCACATTGTGATGGTAATGATTATGGATACTGGAGATCCTGAATAGAAGCATACCTCAAATAGTTAAGCATTGAGCACTGGTCTATGATGTCCAAACAATTCACACTTCCTGAAGTTGACCCACATAATTTTACAGGAATTGATGCTACTAGATATTTTTTAAATTACAAAGTTTTTAATATTTTATATTGTGCTATTAACAGAAGTATTGTTAGTCATGTGTCTTCATGCAAGACAACTCAGAAGATTTGAAAGATTCTGCAAGTTACTCACTTTGGCTCTGACAAATTGATCTGAACCAAGCTTGGAATGCTTCACGCTGTGTAACAAGACTTCAAGATGGGTGAAGATGAAACTGTAAACCAAATGTTCCAAATATTTACAAGCATTGTGAATGGAATGAATTCACTTGGAGAAGCTTTGGAAAATCTTGTTCTTGTTGAAAGAGTCCTACAACCATTACCAAAGAAATGTCATGCAAATAAGGTTTCCATTTATGAAAGAAAGAACTTCAAAGAGTACACACTTGATTAATTGATTGGATCACTACTCCAATATGAACTGGAACTGAATAAAATAGGTAATGAGGAGACAAAAAAATGAAAAGGTGTAGATTTTAAGTCTATAAATGTTATTTCTAATGATTCTTATGATTCTAATATATATGATGTTGAAAAGGAAGACATGGATCAGATTGTAACTAGAGTCTATAATAAAATGAAAAAGAAAGGATTCGAAAACCATTTTAGAATAAACTCTCAAAAAGAAAAATATAAGGGGGATAAGAAAGGTGATACAAATTACAATGCTTCATATATAACTTGTTATGAGTGAAGGAGGAAAGGTCATATCAAACCTGATTTACCTAAACTAAAGAACAAAGACAAATACAAAAATAATGATAAATAGGCATTGAAAACCAGTTGGAATTGTACTGAAGAATCTGATTCTATTAAACAATATAGAAATGAAAAATAATCTGCTAACTTGTGTTTCATGGAATCACTGGATAAGGTTTCTAATTCTAGTTATTATTCTGAATGTTCTGATTATGAATATGAATCTAAAAACCCCAATGTTTTTTAATTAAATAAAGAAATTGAAAGATTAAGAAAATATATTTTCAAAGCTACTAATTTATATAATAAACTTAAAGAAGATAATGAAAAACTTATTTCTGAAAATAAATTAATTTTTCAAGAAAATATAAAGTTAACAAACACTGCTTTTGCTTCTCATTCAACAATTTATGATAATTTGAAAACTTCTCAAGATTTAAATGAGAAATTGAAAAAGTAAGTTGAATGTCTTAAACAAAAATGATCTTATTTTGTTCAAGGTCGTGAAAAATATCATGAGATGATTCCTTTGACTAAAACTAATAAAAATAAATATTGTTTTGGTTATGACAAAATATTATCTCAAATGTATAAAACATATTTTGTTAAAAGTAAAAATGGTTGTAGTTCAATTGTTACTTTTTTTAAATGTGGAATGAATGGTGACTATGCCAATGAATGCTCACTTAGATTTAAACAATCTTTTGGATTTACAAGAATTAATATTTCTAAATCCTTTTATCGAGAGTACCTTATAATACATGTTTAATTTCTCTAAGGGTACATAAAAATTGTATTACTAATCCTATTGTACCCAAAGTAGCTTGGGTACCAAAATTGTTAATTAATTTATTTTTGTAGGAAAAATTACTTAGATGTCTCAAGAACCACATATGGTACATGGATAGTGGATGATTTAGGCATATAACTGGATACCCATCAAAGTTTACCTCATACAATACATGTGATGGAGGCACTATTACTTTTGGATACAATTCCAAAGGAAAAGTAAAAGGTTTTGGTAAATTTGGTATTTCAAATTATACATTTATTTAAAAATATTTATATATTGAAGGATTAAAACATAATTTAATTAGTATATCACAATGATGTGATGATGGAATGGAAGTTAAATTTAAAAATGATAAATGTTTAGTTTTTAAAGATGATTCTTTATTTTTTATACTAATCGAAAAGATAATATTTATGCTATTGATTTTGCTGAACTAACAAGTCAACATGTAAAGTGTTTGATGTTATACAAAATGATAGTATCATTTTTCACCGATGTTTAGGTCATGTTAATTTCATAATGTTTCATAAGATCTCAAAGAAAGATAATTTTTTACAGCTTCCTTCTTTGAAGAAAGAATGACTTCATGTTTGTGATGCCTCCATGAAAGGGAAGCAACACAAAATTTCTTTTAGACCTACCAATCAGATAAGTTCTAATAAGACTTTATAGTTAGTACATCTTGATGTATTTGGTCCAAATAAAATCTATATCCTTATTGGAAGGAAGTATACTTTAGTTATTGTTGATTATTATAGTAGATTTACTTGTGTATATTTTCTAGCTCATAAAAATGAAACTTTATCTAAATTCACTATTTTTTGTAAATTAGTTCAAAATGAAAAAGTTTGTATGATTATTTCTATTCATAGTGATAAAGGAGGTGAATTTCATAATTTATATTTTGAAAAATTCTATTAAAAGAATGGATATTTCCATAATTTCTTTGCCTCTAGAATACAACAACAAAATGGTGTTGTAGAACGGAAAAATAAAACTCTTATTGAAATTTGTAGAACTATATTAAGTGAATATAATCTGCCTAGATATTTTTGGGTTGAAGAAGTTTTTTCTGCATGTTATGTTCCAAATATAATTCTTATTTGACCATTGCTAAAGAAAACTCCTTATTAATTATTAAAAAATAAAAAGCCTAAAGTTGGTTACTTTAGAGTTTTTGTTTGTAAAGTTTTTGTTTTAAATCCAAAGGATATTTTAGATAAATTTGATGCTAAAAGTGATAAAGGTATTTTTCACAGTTATTCTAATAATAGTAAACCTTATAGAGTATATAATAAAAGAACGATGGTTATTAAAGAATATGTTCATGTTGTGTTTGATGAAAATAATGTTAAAATAAATTCTGAATCTAATGTTATTGATAATGAGTTTAGAGATTTTAATTTTGGTGAAGATATTCCTCAAGATCATAATGAATTAATTGAGTGGGAGAATACTCCTTCTCAACCTAACCCAAGATCATGGAAGATTCAAAAAGAACATCATGTTGAAAATATAATTGGCAAATTTGATTCTGGTGTTAAAACCAAAAATTCTATTTTAATTATTGTACCAATTCTGCTTTTATTTCTGATTTTTTTCCTGTTAATTTTAATGATGCTTTAAAAGATGAAAACTGGATTGTTGTTATGCAAGATAAATTAAATCGGTTTTTTAGAAACAATGTTTGGACCTTATTAGAATTTCTTGAAGATAAGCAGGTAATTGGAACTAAGTGGATCTTTAGAAACAAGATGGATGAATCTGGATAGATTGTCAAAAACAAATAGAGACTAGTTGCTCTAGGATACTCTCAATAAGAAGGTATAGAATTTGAAGATTCATTTACATCTATTGTCAGGTTAGAGGCAATTAAAATTTTGTTGGCTTTTGCATGTTTTCAAGGTTTCAAATTATATCAAATGGATGTCAAAAGTGTTTTCTTAAGTGGTTTTATTACTGAAGAAGTTTATGTTTCTCAACCCCATGGTTTCAAAAATGAAAAATTTCCAAACCATGTTTTTAAATTATCTAAATATTTATAAGGTATCAAACAAGCACCTCGTTCTTGGTATGAAATACTTTCTTTATTTTTATTAAAAAATGGTTTCAAGAAAGGCAATGTCGATCCAACTCTTTATTAAAAGATCTTCTGATGATATTTTAATTGTTCAGTTCTCTGTTGATGATATAGTTTTTGGATCATCCAGTGAAATACTTTGTAATGATTATTCTTCATTGATGTATTCTAAAATTAACATGAGTTTAATGGGAGAATTAAAGTTCTTTCTTGGACTTCAAATTTCTCAAAGTAAAGATGTAATTTTTCTTAATCAATATAATTATGCTAAATATTTAGTTAAACGATTTGGTCCTGATTCCTATAAATCCATTAAAACTCCTATGGGTACTAATTCTAAATTAGATAGTGATGTATTTGGTAAATCAGTTGATTTTAAATTTTATATAGGTATGATAGGTAGCCTCTTATATTTTACTACATCTAGACCTGATATCATTTTCAGTGTTTGTTTATGTGCTAGATTTCAAGTTGATCCTAAAGAAAGTCATATTAAAGATGTAAAAAGAATAATTAGATATGTTAAAGGAACTATTGATTATGGTTTATTTTATACAAAATATAACTGTTTTGATTTAAAATATTATTATGATTATGATTTTGTAGGCTTTAGAATTGACCGAAAAAACACCTCAGGTATATGTCATTTTTTGGGAAAATGTTTAATTTCCTGTTCTTCTAAGAAACAATTATCTATTGGTTAATCTAATAAAGAATATAAGTATATCTCTACTACCAGTATTTGTGCTCAAATTTTATGGATTAAGAAAACCTTATGTGATTTTGGTGTTTATCTTGATTAACTACCTATTTGTTGTGATAATACATCTATAATTTCTATTTATAAAACCCCTTACAACATTCTAGAACAAAACATATTGATCTTAGATTTCATTTTATTCGAGATCATATGAATAAGGGTGATATTGTTTTAGAATTTATCCCATCTGAAAATAATCTTGCAGTTATTTTTACAAAGCCTTCAGACTCTGTTCAGTTTGAGAAAATTAAATTTTCTCTTTGTATGTTGGAATTTTAATTTTTCTTTACTGTATTTGTTTACGGGGAGCGTGTTTTCTCATTTTGTTTATTTACAAAAAGGGGGAGAAGATTTGGAGAGAAGTTTAGTTGTTTTGGGGGATAAATAATTTGGTTTTAATAATTTTAAAAACTCGTTTATGGATTAAATGTTTTGGTTTTGTAATCAAACAAAAAGGGGGAGATTGTTTGTGCATGTGCATATTTCCTTTAATTTGATTTCATATGATTTTGTTTGATTACTTTTCCTGTGTATTTTGATGATATATTAATTTATGTTATTTGGATTTTTTTATTATTATCAGGTTAGAATGATAAGATATTTATATATACTTTATTAGTTTATGAGGAAGTTTGAAAATTCTTATCTATTTCTCTAAAAATTCAATTAAATTTCTATTGTGGGTTTAAAAACTCTACATTTCACTGTTTTAAAGCATTTATTTATTTATTTTACTAAAACTTATACAGTTATCTAATTTGCATGAAACCTGATTCTATGGAAATCTGAAATGTTTATCTTGATTTCATTAGTTTACATCAAAGTCTACAAATATCTTTTGAATGGACTTTTAATTACTTGAAGTTATTTTATGCTGTTTTGTTGTAGCAGTTTTTCCATAATTTTTTTTATTCTGTTTTTTGATGATTTTGGGATCTCTATATATCGATTTTAATTGATTATTTTTTTTGGAAGGATAATAAGTATTTCTACAAATTATTAGTTTTGACCAAAGTCTGAATCTTCTTTTAAGAGCCCTTAAAAATTAGTTGAAGTTTGTCAAAATATTCTGTCCAATTTTTTCACAATGTATGGTTTGGAAACCATATGTTACTGTTCAAACCATACGTTACGTCATTGTTCATACCCTAAATTATGTTATTGTTTATACCATACGTTATACCACTTTTCATACCCTACATTACATTATTGTTCATACCATACGTTACATCACTGTTCATCCCTACGTTGTGTTACTGTTCGTACCCTAGGTTATGTTACTGTTAATTTCACAAAGTATGGTTTTGCAACCATACGTTACTGTTCATCATCCCAACGTTGTGTTACTGTTCATACCCTACATTAAATTACTGTTCATACCCTACATTACCTTACTGTTCATACCTTCTGAAGTTTTTGTTCATTCTGAAGTTACTATTCATTCCGATGTTACTGTTCATTCAGTGCAATATTTAAAAAAAATTGATTTTCTCCATATATATAGATTATTTTTTAAAAAAAATTATGAAAAAATCTCATTAAATATAAGTATTGTAATTAAAGAGTTTTTAATGTTTTTGGTTCTATATTTAGAGAGAAAAATTAATAAAAAATTTCAACGTCTTTTGTAAATAAATTTGGATGTTTCAAAATTGTTTAAATTCAAATGTTTTAATTTAATTTCAGAATCTGCTGCTAGTTTTCAAGAACTCTTTTGACTATGTATAAGTCATTTTAAAGGGATTTAAACTGCTATTTTAAACCATTCAAAGCATTTATTATTCTAGATATTTTATTAGAATCCTTATTCAAAATATTTTGAATTCTTTTATTAGATATTTATTCTACAGGAATAAAGAAGCTAGGGTGCTGCTATTTTCATGGAGATATTTATGGGAGATCTTCACTCAATTAATTTTGAATATACAAAAGAAGAATATTTTCTACATCTACTATATATTTTATTCTCTATATATATCATTTTCTCTTGCAGGTAAAAAAGAGAATACAATTGCAATACAAAGAGAAAGTGTTGTGGACTTTGAACCTGTTGTGAAATTGCAACATCCTATGACACTCTGCTTCACCACCTGCCCATTCTCTCAAGTACTGAATTAATTCTGCTTCTACTACAATTGCATTGATGATACGTGCTGATCTAAACCTCAAGAACTAGTACCATTGCTTTAATTTTTATCTTCTCTTTCATCTGGTTCTGAGTCTGTAATACCACTTCCCATCTCTCACACACACTCTATTTTTCTTTTTATTCTTTTGCACATAAAAGCATTATTTGTTATTCTTTTTCCATTTTTTGTGACTCCGGGATTCTAAAGTTAGGATCTTAGGGTTTTGACTCCATGTATCTAAATTTAAGATTGTATGGGTTGTGACTCCTAGTATCTAAAGTCAGGTTATAAGGGTTGTGATTCCCCACACAAAAGTAAATGTTATGGTTATCCCTCCACTAGAAAAGGATTTTGTAATTAGGTTATGATTTCCCTTTAAAAAACATTTTTAGTGCACAAGTATCTCTCACCGATTAGAGAGGTATAAGAGTAGAGTATTCCCATTTTAGACCGAACTACTATAAAAAAATATCCTTGTGTTATTTACTTTTTCCACTTCTAAATAACAATAATAATTAACTTTGATATTTAATTTAATTAATCAATTAATTTGATTAAAATTTTCAATCTGGTATATTCACCCCCCCCCCTCTAGACCATCTTTCATTACCCCGTCCAACCTAAAAATTGGTATCAAAGGTTAACCCTCTCAAGAATAGATTTGCTCTATCATTATATTTCATTATACCAAAGATCAATACCATTGGTTGTTCCTTAAAGAATTTATCCAACCATTTTTTTGAGTCTTCTTTTATATTTTACTGTGCTAACCTATTCCTAGACCTCACACTCTAAGGATAAAGATCTTATAATATGGAAGGATTCAACCCAAATGATTCTTGGATTCCTCAGAAGCCACCACATTTTAATGGCAATGATTATGGATACTAGAGATCCTGAATGGAGGCATACCTCAAACAGTTGAGCATTGACCACTGTTCTATCATGTCCAAAAAATACATACTGGCTGAAGCTGACCCTGATACTCTTATAGGAATGGATTTGGCTAGATATGTCTTAAATTAAGAAGTTGTTAATATTTTATATTGTGCTATTAAGATAACTGTTTTTAGTCATGTGTTTGTATTCAATAAACCTCATGAGATTTGTAAGATTCTACAAGTTATTGACCTTGGCTCTGACAAAATTGATCTGAACCAAGCTTGGAATACTTCGTGTTGAGTATCAAGACTTCAAGATGGGTGAAGATGAAACTGTAAACCAAATTTTCCATAGATTCACAAACATTGTGAATAGAATAAATTCACCTGGAGAATCTCTGGAAAATCATGTACTTGTTGAAATATTCCTACAAGAATTACCAAAGAAGTGGCATGCAATGAAGGTTGGAATTGATGAAAGAAAGAACTTCAAAGAGTACACACTTAATGAATTGATTGGATCACTACTACAATATTAATTGGAATTGAAGAACATAGATGATGAGGAGACAATAAAAAGAAAAGGTGTATCTCTTAAGTCGGTAAATTTTATTTCTAATGATTCTTCTGATTCTGATATACATGATATTGAAAAGGAATACATAGCTCATATTGTAACTATAGTCTATAGTAGAATGAAAAAGAAAGAATTCAAAAACCAGTTTAGAAGAAACCCTCAAAAAGAAAAATATAAGGGAGATGAGAAAGGTGATACAAATTACAATGATTCAGATGTAACTTGTTATGAGTGCAGGAAGAAAGGTCATATCAAACCCAATCGCCCTAAACTAAAGAATAAATACAAATACAAAAAGAAGGATAAAAAGGCATTGACAACCAGCTGGAGTTGTACTGATGAATCTGATTCTAGTGAACAATCTGGAAATGACAAATAATATGCTAACTTGTGTTTCATGGCATCACTAGATAAGGTTTTTAATTCTAGGTATTATTCTGAATGTTCTGATTCTGAAAATGAATTTTAAAACCCCAATGTTTTTGAATTAAATAAAGAAATTGAGATATTAAGAAAAAATATTTTCAAAGCTACTGATTTATATAATAAACTTAAAGAAGATAATGAAAACTTATTTCTGAAAATAAATTAATTTTGAAATAAAATCAAAATTTGACAAATAATAATTCTACTTATCATTCAATAGTTTATGATAATTTGAAAACTGCTCCATATTTGAATGAGAAATTGAAAAAGGAAGTTAAATGTCTTAAACAAAATTTATCTGCTTGTATTCAAGGTCGTGAAAAATATCCTGAGATTATTTATTTGACTAAAATTGATAAAAATAAATATGGTTTTGGTTATGATTAAATATTACCTCAAATGTATAAAACATGTTTTGTTAAAAGTAAAAATGGTTGTACTTCAACTGTTACATGTTTTAAGAGTGGCATGAATGGCCACTATTCCAATGACTTCTCACTTAGATTTAAATAATATTTGGGGTTTACAAAAACTAATATTTGTAAATCCTTGTTATCGAGAGTACCTCAGAATACATTTTTAAATTTGTTATGGGTACCTAAAAATTTTATTACTAATTCTATTGGACCCAAAGTATCTTGGGTACTAAAATTGTCAATTAATGGATTTTTGTAGGAAAAATGTCTTGGATGTCTCAAGAACGACATATGGTGCATGTAAAATGGATGATCTAGGCATATGACCGGAGATGCATCAAAGTATACCTCATACAACACATGTGATGGAGGCACTGTTACTTTTGGAGACAATTCCAAAGGAAAAGTAAAAGGTTTTGGTAAATTTGGTATTTCAAATTCAACACTTATTTCAAAAGTTTTATATGTTGAAGGTTTAAAACATAATTTAATTAGTATATCAGAATTATGTGATGATGGAATGGAAGTTAAATTTCAAAATGATAAATGTTTAGTTTTTAAAGATGATTCTTTATTATTTTATGCTAATCGAAAAGATAATATTTATACTATTGATTTTTCTGAACTAACTGTTCAACATGTAAAGTGTTTGAATGTTGTACAGAATGACAACATCCTATGTAACCGACCTTTAGATCATGTTAATTTCAGAATGTTTCATAAGCTCTAAAATAATGAGAAGGTTTTACAACTTCATTCTTTGAAGAAAGAACAACTTCATGTTTGTAACGCCTGCATGAAATAAAAGCAACACAAAATTTCTGTTAGACCTATCAATCAGATAAGTTTTAATAAGCCTTTACAGTTAGTACATCTTGTTTTATTTGGTCCAACTCATATTTATAGCCATAGTGGAAAGAAATATACTTTAGTTATTATTGATGATTATAGTAGATTTACTTGGGTATATTTTCTAGCTCTTAAAAATGAAACTTCATCTAAATTCACTGTTTTTTTTGTAAATTAGTTCAAAATGAAAAGGTTTGTATGATTTTTTTATTCATAGTGATAAAGGAGGTGAATTTCATAATTTAGATTTTGAAAAATTATGTGAAAAGGATGGATATTTCCCGAATTTCTCTGCTCCTAGAACACCACAACAAAATGGTATTGTAGAATGGAAAAATAGAACTCTTTTTGAAATGGATAAAACTATGTTAAGTGAATATAATATGCCTAGATATTTTTGGGATGAGGCTGTTTTTTCTGTATGTTATCTTTCAAATAGAATTCTTATTAGACCTTTGCTAAAGAAAACTCCTTATGAATTATTCAAAAATTAAAAGCCTAAAGTTGGTTATTGTAGAGCTTTTGGCTGTAAAGTTTTTATTTTAAATTCAAAGGATAATTTAGATAAATTTGATGCTAAAAGTGATGAAGGTATTTTTATTGGTTATTCTAATAATAGTAAATCTTATAGAGTTTATAATAAAATAATGGTGGTTTTTAAAGAATCTTTTCATGTTATGTTTGATGAAAATAATGTTAAAATAAATTCTGATTATAATTTTATTGATGGTGAGTTTAGATATTTTAATTTTGGTGAAGATATTATTCAAGATAATAATGAATTAATTGAGGGGAGTAATACTCCTTCTCAACTTGATCCAAGATCATGGAAGATTCACAAAGATCATCCTGTTGAAAATATAATTGGAAAAGTTGATTTTTGTGTCAAAACTAGAAATTCTTTTTTAAGTTATTGTGCCAATTCTTCTTTTTTATGATTTTGTTCCTATTAATTTTAATGATGCTTTAAAAGATGAATACTGGATTGTTACTATACAAGATAAATTAAATCAGTTTGTTAGAAACAATGTTTGGACCTTAGTATAATTGCCTGAAGATAAGCATGTAATTGGAACTAAGTGGATCTTTAGAAACAAGCTAGATGAATATGCACATATTTTCAAAAATAAATCCAGACTTGTTGCTCAAGGATACTCTCAAGAAGAAGGTATAGACTTTGAAGATTCATTTTCACCTATTTCCAGGTTAGTGGCAATTAGATATTTTATGTCTTTTTCGTGTTTTCAAGGTTTCAAATTATATCAAATGGATGTAAAAAGTTCTTTCTTAAATGGTTTTATTACTAAAGAAGTTTATTTTTCTCAACCCCCTGGTTTTGAAAATGAAAAATTTCCCAACAATGTTTTTAAATTATCTAAATCTTTATACGGTCTCAAACAAGCACCCCATGCTTGGTATGAAAGAATTTATTTATTTATATTAAAAAATGGTTTCAAGAAAGGCAATGTTGATCCAATTATTTTTATTAAAATATCTTCTGAGGATATTTTAATTTTTCATATCTATTTTTATGATATAGTTTTTGGATCATCTAGTGAAATACTTTGTAATGATTTTTCTTCATTGATGTCTTCTGAATTTAACATGAGTTTAATGGCAGAATTAAAGTTCTTTCTCAGACTTCAAATTTATCAAAGGAAAGATGAAATTTTTCTTAATCAATCTAAGTATTCTAGAGATTTTGCTAAACGATTTGGTCCTGATTCCTCTAAATACATGAAAACTCTTATGGGTACTTATTGTAAAATAGATAGTGATGAATTTGGTAAATCAGTGGATTTTACAGTTTATAGAGGTATGATAGGTAGATTTCTATATTTAACTGCATCTAAACCTGATATCATTTTTAGTGTTTGTTTATGTGCTTGGTTTCAAGATGATCTGAAAGAAATTCATATTAAATCTTTAAAAAGAATAATTATATATGTTAAAGGAACTGTTGATTCTAGTTTATTTTATCCAAAATATAACTGTTTTGATTTAACATCTTATTCTGATTCTGATTTTGGAGGCTGTAGAATTGACCGAAAAAGAACATCAGGTACGTGTCATTTTCTAGAAAATGTTTAATTTTCTAGTCATCTAAGAAACAATTATCTATTATTTTATATACTGTAGAAGCTGAGTATATATCTTTTGCCAGTAGTTGGGCTCAAATTTTATAGATTAAGCAAAACTTATGTGCTTTTGGTGTATATCTTAATAAACTACCTATTTATTGTGATAATGCATCTGCAATTTCTATTTCTAAAAACCCCTTACAACATTCTAGAACAAAAAATATTTATCTTAGATTTAATTTTATTCAAGATTATGTGAATAAGGGTGATATTGTTTTAAAATTTATCCCATATTAAAATCATCTTGTAGATATTTTTACAGAGCCTTTAAACTCTACTCAGTTTGAGAAAATTAAATTTTCTCTTGTTTTGTTGGAATTTTAAATTTACTTTACTACATTTGTTTAGGGGGAGCATGTTTTCACTTTTTGTTTATTTACAAAAGGGGGGAGAAGTTTTGGAGAGAAGTTTAGTTGGTTTGGGGGAGAAATAATTTGGTTTTAAGAATTTTAAAAATTCATTTATGGTTTAAATGTTTTAGTTTTTCAATAAAACAAAAAGGGGGAGATTGTTTGTGCATGTGCATATTTCCTTTAATTTTATTTCATATGATTTTGTTTGATTACTTTTCCTCTGTATTTTAATGATATCTTAATTTATGTTTTTTGGGTTTTTGTGATTCTTATCATGTTGGAAAGATAATATATTTATCTATACTTTATTAGTTAATGAAGAAGTTTGAAAATGCTTATCTATTTCTCTAAAAATTCAATAAAGTTGCTACTATGGTTTTAAAAACTCTACATTTCACTATTTTAAAACATTTCTGTATTTATTTTCCTGCAACTTATACAGTTATCTGATTTTAATGAAACCTGATTCTATGGAAATCTAAAAAAATTAACTTGATTTAATTATTTTACATCAAAGTATAAAAATATATTTTGAATGGAATTTTAATTACTTGAAGTTATGCTATGCTATTTTGTAGTAGCAGTTTGTCCAGAATTGTTTTGATTCTATTTTTTTGATGATTTTGGAATTTGTAAATGATGTTTTTAATTTATTTTTTTGGAAAGATAATGAGTTTTTCTACAAATTATTATTTTTTACCAAAGTTTGAATCTTCTGTTAAGAGCCCTTAAAAATTCGTTGAAGTTTGTCAAAATATCTTGTCCAGTTTTTTCACAAAGTATGGTTTGGAAACCATATGTTACTATTCATACCATACGTTACATCACTTTTCATACCCTATGTTACATTACTATTCATACCATATATTACATCATTGTTCATACAATAATTTAGGTTACTATTCATACCACACGTTATGTTACTATTCATCATCCCTAGGTTACGTTACTGTTCTTACCCTACGTTACGTTACTTTTCATTTCACAAAGTATGGTTTGGAAACCATACGTTACTATTCATACCCTACATTACGTTATTGTTCATACCATACGTTATATTACTATTCATTTCACAAAGTATGGTTTAGAAACCATACGTAACTGTCCATCATCCCTACGTTACATTACTGTTCATACCCTACATTGCGTTACTCTTCATACCCTATATTATGTTACTGTTCATACCATACATTAAGTTACTTTTCATTCTGAAGTTTCTGTTCTTTTCAAAGTTACTATTCATTTAGTGCAATTTTTTTATAAAACTGATTTTCTGCATATATATAGATTGTTTTTTAACGATTTTTTTTGTGAAAAAAAATCTCATTAAATATAAGGATTTTAATCTAATATTTTTTAATGTTTTTTTGCTATATTTGGTTAGAAAAATTAATCAATTTTTTCAACGTCTTTTGCAAATAAATTTGGACATTTCAAAATTTTTTAAATTCAAATGTTTGAATTTAATTTCAGAATCTGCTGCTAGTTCTTAGGAACTGTTTTGACTATGTCTAAAACATTTTAAATGGATTTAAAATGTTGTTTTAAATCATTCAATGCTTTTATTATTCTGGATATTTTATTGGAAGACTTATTCAAAATATTGTGAATTCCTTTATTAGATATTTATTCTATATGAATAAAGATGCAACGGTGCTGTTATTTTCATAGAGATATTTATGGGATCTCTTGACTCAATTAATTTTGAATATCCAAAAAAGGCAGAGTTGATGCACCTACTATATATTTTATTCTCTATATATCTCATTCTCTCTTGAAGGTAAAAAATACAATACAATTTCAATACAAAGAGAAATTGTTGTAAACTTTGAACCTACTCTGCATTTGCAACGTCCTATAACACTCTGCTTCACCACCTGCTTGTTCTCTCAAGTTCCGAATTAATTCTGCTTCGACTACAATTGCATTGAAGAGATGTGATGATCTAAACCTCAAGAACCAGTACCTGTGCTTTCATTTTTATCTTCTCTTTCATCTGGTTCGGAGTCTGTAACACTACTTCACATCTCTCACACGTACTCTATTTTTCTGTTTATGCTTTTGCACACAAAAGCATTATTTTTTATTCTTTTTCCTCAGGTTGTGACTCCCAAATTCTAAATTCAAGATCTTAGGGTTGTGAATCCCTATATCTAAAGTCAAGACTGTTTGGGTTGTGACTCCCAGTATCTAAATTTCTGTTGTAAGGGTTATGATTCCCCACACAAATTTCAGTTTCATGGTTATCCCTCCACTAAAAAGGATTTTGTAATTGGGTTATGATTCCCCTTTAAAAATCATTTTTAGTGCACACGTATCTCTCACCGAGTAGAGATGTATAAGAGTAGAGTAAGACCATTTTGGACCGAACTACTATAAAAAACATCCTTGCATTATTTAATTTTTCTACTGCTAATTAACCTTAATAATTAACTTTGATATTTAATTTAATTAATCAATTCATTGGATTAAAGTTTTCAATATGGTCTATTTACTCCCCCTCTAGACCATCTTCCATTACCCTGTCCGACCTAACACAACTTAGACATACCAATGAATTTTAGGGAGATATAGGTCCCACCTTTCATCATAAAAACTTCCCAAGAACTAGAACATAATCAAATAACATGAATAATTTCATAAAAACATTTCTTTTGAATTTTGTAAAATAGAATTTTTAAAGATAATTTTTAAAGAAAAACCCCTTAAAAATATCATATAATTCAAGTGAGACTTAATATAGTGGATGGAATATTTATATACACTATAAAAAAATAATTCAACATAATATGAACAAATTTGATCACACAGAAAATTTTAATACCACATAAATAATGAAGTAGAAGGTTAACCCAAAGAATGGAAATCGGGTTAAGAATTCTCTTACCTCATGTTTATCTTACTTCAAAATTGTTTTAAACCTCTTGTATAATGGTTAAAAGAGTGTTATTAATATCTTAAAGAAAAATATTAATTTTTATAATATCTTATATGATCATTTAATTACATCATTTCTCCCTTTAATTGTTAGTATTTTGTTCCTTCCATTGTTTTGGGTTCGTTCTTTACATGATTTACATGACCGATTCATGATGGATATTATTGTCGATTGGAAGTGACACTCCATAATTGGAATAGATTGGTATCTACATGTTTCTAGAACCAGAAATTACTCCTTTAATCATTTTTAATTCTTACATTATTATGATTCATAAGTTAAAGTATTATTGGTATTTGTTTAAGTGATTTTGGCGATTCTTCGATCGTAAAGAACTCATTTTGTTTTAAAAGTTAATAACATGTGTAAAAAATGATTCCAGAACATTATTTAAGTTATAATACATAAATTATAATCTGTTTAAACCATAAAATTGGTTTCATGACCAGTCTTGAATGAAGTAAAAGAAATTGAAATCACATCATCCACGATGTCGGTAAATCAACACATCACATACAGTGTTTTAATTTCTTGAATAAGTGGAAGATGAGAAGTAATATAATGGTGAGTATTCCATAAAAATGATAAAATCAAGAATATGTAATATAATGGATCATTAATGTCTCTTTTATAAGGGGATGTGGGTAAATAAAAAGAAAATAAAGGAATCTCGAAATAAAAGAAAAGTTGAGAAATCCCTTACGAAAACTTGGAAGCCTAACGGCGTCGCTTAAAATTTCATAAAATATTTTGATGAGAGAAAAGTGGTATCTCATCATTATTAAATAATATGGTCATTAAGGTGGATATGTAATGGCATATCCCAACATAATCCAATGGAAATTAAAAATAATAATATAAAATGAAATCTTGAAAATGAGAAGGGTGGTGGATTCCCGTACCTTGTAGAGTAACTCCTGAAACATGAAGGTTGGGACCTTAGAGGATTTATGACACCTTAGGAGGACTACTAGGGAGGTAATAAGACCAAATATTCATTGAGGAGGAATTTTTAATGAATGTAATGAAGTAATGGGTTGGTATTTATAGTAAAAGTGAGGGAATATTTTATTAATTTCCAAGGGACACCTCATTAGTGGTATTTGGAAAACCATGTGCTTGCCCATGGTATATTCCCATGGTATTGGATACTTGTGACACCTGATAAAATTTTTTACTATAAAAAATTTGACCATAATTATTAAATAATTATTACATTATTAATGATGTTATTAAACATACCGAAACTCAAACTATATTTTCACTATTCGCTGAAAATTCAATTGTTTCAGAAAAATACCAAAAAATCACCCTAACCATTTTTCTATGTGTAGAATTCAAAAATTAAAACCTTTTTTGAAAATAATTTTATAAAAATTATTAATTTAATTTAAAATAAAATCATAATTTATTCAAAAATAACAGTTCTAAATATATAACTCTTTTTTTAACACCTTGATAAATTAATCGACATCTCATTATATTATATCCTTAAGAAAATAAATTAATAATATGATTTACTCTTCATAAGTTTCATATTACTATTCATATTAATATTCATAAGGGTATGTTACTATTCACCTAAAAAACAAGTTTGTTCTTTCAGACATGAAATAACTTACTGATCACAATTGTAGATGACCGTTTCTTGAAATTCAAAACATAGAAGTGGAAAATTATGTTTAAAGGCTAGTTATAAATATCTACTTAAAATAAATTTTCATGCAGTATAATTTATTTTTAGAAAACCTTGGGGTGTTACATTATCCCCACCCTTTGAAAATTGAGTCCTCTCAATTTTATTTACTTATTAAACAAGTGAGGGTACCTTTCTATCATATCATTTTCAAACTCCCATGTTTCTTATTCAACCATGTGGTTTCTCCACAAAACATTTACCTGGTGGATTACCATATTTAATAATACATATTCCCTTGAATTAATAATCTGAAGTGGTTTCTCTTCTAAGAAAGGTTCTCTTCTAGCTGAACTGCTTTTGGGCTCAAGACATGAGTTGAATCTGGAACATACTTTCTCAACATCGAAACATGAAAAACATTATATACCTGAGACAAACTCGAAGGAAAATCTACTCGGTATGAAATTGGTCCAACTTTCTCCAGGATTTCAAAAGGATCAATAAACCGTGGACTTAGCTTTCCTTTCTTAACAAAACACATCACACTTTTCCAAGGAGAGATTTTAAGTAAAACATGGTCACCTACCTCAAAAGAGAATTCTTTCCTTTTGTTATCTAAAAAACTTTTCTAACTGCTCTGATATGTCCTCATGTGCTACTGGATCATATTCACTTTCTCATACACTTCCTCTACTAATTCTAGTTCCATCAACTTACTTTCCCCGACTTCATCCCAAAAAGATGTAGTTCGACACTGCTTTCCATACAATGCCTCAAAAAGAGCCATCTGTATACTGGAATAAAAATTTTATTATAAAAAAAATCAACTAAGGAAAGATGTTGATCCCAACATCAGTGGTAATCCATTTAACAAGCTCAAAGCATATCCTCTAGAGTCTGAATTGTTCGTTCTGACTGCCCATCTGATTGAGGATGAAAAGTTGTACTGAAATTTAATTTTGTCTTCAACGACTTCTGAAGTCCCTTCCAAAAATTAGAAGTGAACCTGGTATCATGATTAGATATAATGTAAATAGTAACACTCTGTAACTTGACAATATCTTTGTGGTACAATCGAGAAAGATGATCCAACGACATTTTATCTCAAATAGAAAGGAAATGTGCAGATTTTTTCAGCTGATCAATAATAACCCAAATCTCATTGTTACCTCAATATGTCTTAGTTAGTCCCACCATGAAGTCCATAGATATATTCTCTCATTTCCACTTTCGCACTTGCAAAGGCTGAAGCATCCTCTTTGGTAACTGCCACTTTGTTTTAACCTATTTACATGTCAAACATTTCATAGTAAATTATACAATATCATTTTTCATTCTATCCCACCAAAAATACTTCTGAAGCTCTATGTACATCTTAGTACTTCCAGGATGAACTGAAAATGGAGAACTATGAGCTTTATACAACAAATCTTTCTTCAACTGGGAATTAAAAGGCACACACAACCTTGTACCAAATCTTAAAACACAGTCTTTATCAAGGTTAAATTCTGGAAACTTATCCATTTTAACCAATTTTACCTTTTTCTCTAGCTCACAGTCTTCCTTATACGTTTTCTTAATTCCATCTAATAATGATGAATGTAATGAAAACTAAAACAAAACATAGTTATTTCTTGCACCAACAACTTCTAAGACAAAACTCATCAAATCATTAATCAAGGGATCAAGTTCCAAATGTAACATGGTTAATGAAGCATGATATTATCTACTCAAGGCATCCGCCACTTTGTTTGCTTTTCCCATATAGTAATTGATCATTCAATCATAATCTTTTATCAATTCAAGCCATATTCTCTTCCTTATGTTTAATTCTTTATGAGTGAATATGTGCTTCAGACTTTTATGGTCAATATATATTTGACATTTGGATCTATATAAACGATGCCTCCAAATTTTCAAAGAAAAAAACCACAACTGCCAATTCCAAATCATGTGTGGGATAATTTAACTCATGAGGTTTTAGTTATCTTGAAGCAAAAGAAATTAACTGATCATTCTGTATCATAACACAACCAAGTCCCTTTAATAAAGAATCATTGTAGATGAAAAACTCAGCATTTTGGGAAGGTAGGGCCAAAACTGGAGCATTCAATAATCTCTTCTTCAGTTCCTAAAAACAAACATCACATTCTTCTGTCCAAATAAATTTAACCCCTTTTCATATTAACTTAGTTAGCAGGATAGATAACCGTGAAAAGTTTTTAACAAACCATCAGTAATAACATACTAATCTAATAAAACTATGAATCTATATAACATTTTTAGGTCTTGGCCATTCATTAACCACTTTTGTTTTGGAAGGATAAATTGTTATTCCATCCTTATTTATAATGTTCCCAAGAAAATAAATCTGTTGCAACCAAAAACCACACTTTCTTAATTTTCCATACAGTTTATTTTCCTTTAAGGTTTTTAAAATAACCCTTATATGTTTTTCATGATCTTCTTTACTCTTAGAAAATACAAGAATGTCATCAATAAACACAACTACAAACTTATCCAAGAACTCATGAAATATTGTATTCATAAGATCCATGAATATAGTAGGTTCATTAGTTAACCCAAATGGCATAACAACAAATTCATAATTCCTATATCTAGTACAAAAATCTATTTTCGGTATGTCATCCTCCTTCACCTTTAGCTGATGGTATTCAGATCTCAATTAAATCATGGAAAAGTACTGAGCTCCCTGGAGATGATCAAACAAGTCATCAATATGAGGCAAATGATACTTGTTTTTAATAATGATGTTATTGAAATATCTATAATCAATGAAAAGTCTCATGGAACCATCTTTATTTTTAACGAACAAAATAGGGGAACCCTATGGTGAAGTGCTAAGACAAATGAAGCCTTTATCAAGAAAATCCTACAACCGATTTTGCAATTCAATAAGTTCCATTCGAGCCATAATATATGGGGGTTTTGAAATTTTATTAGCATTAGGAACTAAGTCAATAGTATGCTCAAACTATCAATTAGGAATAACACCAGGAAAATCATCAGGAAAAACATCCAGGTATTCATTTACCACTAGTACATCATTAATCTAGATAGTTTCATTATCTTAAAAAATATGAGTAAGATAACTTTCATTTCTATCCTTTAATAGTTTCTCAGCTTACTGATACGTTATTAATGGTATGGGTTCATTCTTGTATACAAATTGAAACTCTTTTAGAAAAACAACTTTTTTAGCTCTAAAGTCAATATTATCATGATAAACAGAAAGTCAATCCATTCCCAGAATGACATCAAACTCTACTAATGGTAAAACAACAAGGTTTTTAGGTAAATTATTTCTATATACCATAATATAAATATTCTTATAATTCCTCTTTGCTATAATATTTACCCATGGTGTTTCAAAAATAATCTATGGTCTCATTTTTTGAGGTGATATTTCCAATTAACCAGAAAATTCCTCAGAAATAAAGGAATGTGTAGACCTCGTATCAAACAAAACATTAGAAAAATCTGAGTAAACAAAAAAGTACCTGATACAACTTTATTGGATGGCCCAATGTCTACTAACATAGTTGCAAAGGATCCCACTACACCTTTTTTGTTATAGCCTGGCTTCTTTGAATCAGTCAAATCTCTCTTTGGGTAGAAATTTTCATAATCACCCATCTCACCAAATTTAAAACACTTAACAGTTTTATTTATCAGTATTAGTCTTAGGATCATTTTCATTACAATCTCGGGCTAAATTTCTAAGCTTACCACATCGAAAACACTTCCCGGTTTGGGTAAGGCATTCCCCAGGGTTCTTCTTTCCATACTTTTCACAAACTAGAAACTGGATTTTCTTACCATAATATTTATTTGGATGGTTCATACCCATCGCTTTCCATCTGGATCTCTCCTTCTCCTTTTTTTTCAAAATGCATATGATCATCAACAAACTCTATCTCTACCCTCTCATCACATCAGACAAGTTTCTCATAACTTTTGAATTCATGGGAGTCCAATGCCCTTTGATTCCATGGATTTAATCCTATGTAAAGGCGGTTGATTTTGCTATCAAGATCCAAAATAATATTTGGAGTATACCACACTAGTCGTGTGAATTTCTCTTCATACACGGACACTAAATATTCCTCCTTTTGTTTCAATTCAAGGAATTTCTTCTCCATCCTAAGTCAAACCACCTTTGGAAAATATTTTTCAAGGAAAAGACTTTTAAATTAATCCCACTCTAAAGCATAAAAATCCTCTCAATCCATGATATTATTGACCATTTACCACCACTGATCAGCTTCACCTTCAAAATGATAAATGTAAAGAATTACCTTTTGATTATCTAAACGTCCCATAACATCGAATATCTTTTCAAGGGCTTTAATCCACCCTTCAACTGCTACTGGGTTAGAAGATCCATTGAAAGCAGGAGGGTGTTGTCTCATAAAATTTTCCACTATTATCATGTTCTGTTGTGGTACCTCTGGTTGTTCTCTTTCATGGATACCACCACCATTTATTACCTTCGTTAGCTAATCCATTACTATCCCAAACTTCTCGGTTCCAATCCCTACCATTTTGGGCTGCAGATTTGGAAGGATATCGTTTTGACGGTGCCTCTCCTCTTCAGCTTCCCTATTTCTTCTATGGACAACCATTATGAACAAACATATATTAGTCGAATAAACATGGTAATATTTAAATACTATAGAAAGTCAAATTAATCATAGAGTAAAAATCATTTATGTTATTCTATTAACATCACCCTAACCCCTAAAGTTATCTAAAACATTCTCTGATACCAAATATAAATACCCGACATTATTACATTACATAATCTTGAATTTAGTCAAGAAATAAATTCCTTTCACATTGAGTATCTTTTCAAGTTTATATATTTAGATAAATGGGACATAACACATTTGTAACATTACAAAATAATATAGATTAGATACCATAAAAACAGTACTCATTTCTTCCAGAATATGAAACTTTTCAAATAAAACTGGATTTCATTGAAAATTCTTCAAAAAATTAACTTGGATCCTTTATTTGTCTTACACATCCTTATAACCTGTGAAAATCATTTTAAAACTTTGTATTATCACAAAAATCTCAATAAGGGATATAAAAATAAGGAAAGAACACATTAGTCCATGAATACTTGTAACGTATGAAATCATTTTCAAAATACATATTTGTCACCCATATATACTTACTTTGTGAAACATGAGATTTCAAAAAGATCCCCACAAAAAATAAGAACATAAATAGAACCATAAAGGTATATTGGTTCATTACTTACATAATCTTGTAACCCTCTCATCTACCTTATAATTTGTAACCCTCACGGCTACCTTACAATTTGTGTAACCATAACAGTTACACTTGGAGTAACCATACGGATGACCTTAAACTTACACATACCCAATGAATTGAAGAGACATATAGGTCCCACCCTTTATCATAAACAATTCACAAGAACCATAACATAATCATACAACATGAATAATTTTATAAAAACATTGCTTTTGAATTTTGTAAAACAGAATTTTAAAAGAAAATCCCCTTAAAAATTTCATATAATTCAAGTGATACTTAATATAGTGGATGGAATATGTATATACATTGTAAACAAAAATAATTAAAAATAATATAAACAAATTTTATCATGCATACAATTTTAATAACACATAAATAATGAAGTAGAAGGTTAACCCAAATAATGGAAATCGGGTTAAGAATTCCCTTACCTCGGGTTTGTCTTACTTAAAACATGATTTAAACCCTATTATAATGGTTTAAAGAGTGTTATTAATATATTATAGAAACATATTCATGTTTATAATACCTTATATTATCATTTCATTACATCCTTTCTCCCTTTAATTGTTAGTATTTTGTTCCTTCCATTGTTTTGGGTTCGTTCTTTACAAGATTTCCATGATTGGTTCCTGACGGATATTCTTGTAGATTGGAAGTGAAACTTTGGAATTGGAATGGAGTGGTATTTAAATTTTCCATAACCATAAATTATACCTTTTATCATTTTTAATTCTTAAATGAGGATGATTCATAAGTTAAATCATTATTGGTATTTTTTTAAGTCATTTTGGCGATTCTTCGATCCTAAAAAAGTCATTTTGTTTTAAAAGTTAATAACATGTGTAAAAAATGATTCTAGAACCTTATATATGTTATAATACATATATTATAATTTGGTTCAACCATAAAAAATGGTTTCATGACCATTCTTTAAGTAAGTGAATGAAATTGAAATCACATCGTCCACGATGTCGGTAAATCGACACATCACAGATGGTGTTTTAATTTCTTGAATAAGTGGAATAGGAGAAGTAATATAATGGTGAGTCTTACATAAAAATGATTAAATCTAGAAGATTTAAGATATTGTATCATTCATGCCTCTTCGATAAGGGTAAGTTAGGAAAGAAAAAGAAAAGAAAGGAATCTTGAAATAAAAGAAAAGTTGAAAAATCCCTTATGAAAATTTGGCATCCTAACAGCATCGCTTAAAATTTTGTAAAATATTTTGATGAGAGAAAAGGTGTCTCTCATAATTAATAAATAATATGGGAAGTAATGGGTACATGTAATGACATATCTCAAAATAATCCAATGGAAATTAAAAAGAATAACATAAAATGAAAGCTTGAAAAAGAGATGGGTGGTGGATTCCCTTACCTTGTAGAGTAACTCCTAAAACTTGAAGGTTGGGACCTGGGGGCTTGAGGACACCTTGGGAGGACTAATATGAACGTAATAAGACAAAAAATTCATTGAGGAGGAATTTATAATGAATTGAATGAAGGAATGGGGTGGTATCATTAGAAAAATTGAGGGAATATTTTATTAATTTTCAAGGGACACCTCATTAGTGGTATTTGCAAAACCATGGGCTTGAACATGGTATTTTCCCATGGTATTGGACACTTGGGACACCTCATAACAATTTTTACTATACACATGTAATTCCCAAACCCTAGTTACCCAAATTCAGTGCATTATTACATAGTATTTTTATGATCACAAGAGATCAAATCTCATAAGATTGATTAGTTTAGTAGCCTTGGAAGTACTAGATACATACATAAGTTTTACATTACATCATGAAATAAATAAAAACAACATTTTTTACCCTTTGAAAACACTCATATCCTTTTTAAAATCCCTGAAAGTTAATCATAATATAATTCTTTACATCCTGGGAGAAATAAAACATAAGAAAGGGGTGATCTCAGATGCTCAGTAGGGATAACAATATAGTGGAAACTATCATAAATAAGCATAAACATTTAAGGAAATATATAAGACTAAAAAACAAGACTTTTAAACTTAAACTTTAGCATAATATGGAAACTATAAATCAAATAATTCCAATTACTTATTCACATGGATATTTTACTAGTCGAATAATCACATGTAATATCAATTGCTAATTTCATAATGATGGAATGGATAATTCTATACATCATAACCACATACTCAAGGCCTCATTCCAAGACTAAAAATAAAGATTTTGTCAAGGACTTGTGTTAAGACACTAGTTTGTCTCATGAGACCTACCGATGCATCGAGGAGTTATAGCCAGCTCCACCTGTCACTTACTAAGTCCAATGCATTCCTTATATGAAAAGGTTAGAACATAATCTAAACATTCGTATTAAAACTAGGATACGAAATGTTAGTATTTTAACCACAAACCATGAATGGTATAAAAATATCACATCCACAGTCAAACATAACTAATTAAATACAATATGGAAGATTGTATTATAATAAATCAACCTCAATCAAGAATAATAAAGGATATTGACATAGATGAAAATAATCAGTAAAATTATTTGAGAGAAATATCCATCCCTTTTTTCTTGAAAACATTTAAAAGTCTCACTATTTATCAAGAAGTATTTTAAAATATATTTTTGAATCAAAGTGTCCTATATAAATTTGAAACTTTTAAAAGGAATTTTAATTTTAAAACATTAATGTCCATATTAATAATTCTTTAAAACTATTTTTACAACATGTACATTAATGAGAAAGATTTAGAAGAATAAACATTTAAAATTATATTTTAGTTAGAGATCCTTACCAAATTAGAGACGCTTGAATAAAAATAATTGAGGTGATAAAAACCTTATAATATCATGAGAATAAATGGATTCATGATATACTATGTCAAAGAACATTATATACACCATATAAAAGTGAATTGGCACATAACAACAAATAAGTCTCAATGTAATGTAAATTGAGATGAAATACCTTATAAAGACTGTATCCTTAGGTTAAGGATAAATCAATGACATAATTATGTGTGAAAAATATAAATACATTAAATATTATTGGATATTTAGTATAAATCAATCAGAGTACATTCACACATATTCTTGTAAAAACAACATCAATGACTTGGATATTTAACTCAATGTATGGAAATTGAGTTAAGATTACTCTTATCAAGTTCATATCGATGACTTGAAAATTTATAAATGGAGTGATTATGTGTGTCAAAATTATATCCAGACAAAGGTGAGTGTAAATTACTACATAAATAAATAAATATTGATTTTACACATAATCTTGGAGTAAAATAATTAATGATGTTTGTGTGAAACCCAATGGGTGGAAATTGAAATTAGAAATTCCCTTACCGATTTGGTAACTTACGAAACAGACACCCCAAGAAAGAAGGATCATATAATGAATTTGTAAATACACATAAATTAAATTATATTACACAAAGAATACAATCATTAGTAGTACATACACCACACAAAAGGAAATAATGGAAAATATAACACGAATCTCACGGGAATAGAAAGTGAGACGAAAACCCCTTACCTTGTACTTTTCATTATTATAGGGTAGGTTAACCTCCTGTATAATGGTGAAATCATTGTTATTAAATTATACAAGAACCACATACATAAATATGATATCATATATGATCTTCTAATATTTCATTGTTAATGATGTTTCAGTAGTATCATTGTTTTGGGTGTTAACTGATTCATTTTCCTTTATATGTTTTGTTATGTAAGTCATGTTTGTTATGAATAGTATGTATTTGATTCATATAAAGAATTATATTAAGTTCTTAAACATTATTTTTAATCATAAAATGAAAATTATTCTTGAATGGTTACGATGGGGAACGAAATCTCATTGCGTTGTGGAAACGGTAAGTCGTACGTACGCACGAGTGACAATGTCATTATACTAGTGGTTAAATCGTATATAATTGGATGGAATACTATATATACAGAATTATTAAAATGTTATATTTATTATTTACATCATTTATACTCATTATTATACTTATACAAATAATGAAGTGTTGAATAACAAACTACACCACAACGTGGAGACGGTAAACCGTACGTACGTACGTATGGTGACTTTGTCATTAATATGATGGATAGAATAATTAATATGGTTGTAACATATTTATGATAACTTCATAGTATGTAGAAGGTACTGGATTTATTATTTTGGTATGGAAACTACAATGAAAGAGGAAGTGGAAGAAGAAAATAACTTTGAAATAGGTGATGAAATTATTACCTCCTCTTCGGGTGCTTCCTTTTGATTTGATCAAAAGGGCTCTTTAAGTTGTCTTTATAATAAAATTAAGGCCTCTAGGTTCAATTGAGAGTATTTTGGAGGATATTTTAGCAGGTTTTGGCCGATCCAAATGGCTTTGGAGGTGTGATTTTGAGAGAAGCGGAAGTACCCTTTTATAAGAGAGGTGAGGGTCACTTTAGGAAAAGCATGAAATATTATTTTATTATAAAATAATTTTCGATTTATAATGGCTTAAAATAGATTTATTTCAAGGATAAGGTGGATATGGTTCGAAATACTCTCAACCAATATGTTTTAGACAAGTTTAGCTCACCATATTAACCTTGTTTTTTAGATTTAATTCTTAGTTAAATAGTTTAACTTTTACCATGTCTTCTTATATTTTTATATTACATGGTTAATAAACTTACTATAAAATTACAAGAGAACCTGAAGTGGTTAATTAATGACATATATATCATTATATAATTTATTTGTCCAAACCTTATATTTTTAGGAATATTATATCATTTAATAATATAGTGTGTTTTTAAATACTCATTTATTTCAATTTTGACACTATTGTGTATTTGGTTTTTTTGAAAGTGAAAAAACTTGATTACTTCAAAAATATATATATTAAATCAACCCTAAAATTTCATATTAACCTATAAAATTCGTGAAATGCATCAAAAGTCTCAATTTTCATTTATTTTGATATTTATAATATCAATCATTTTAATCTTTCATTAATAAGGTAATTACTACATCATCATTGTGTCATTGATAAATTTAATTATTTAATGTCTAAAAATTATAAATAAAATACCATGATGTAGGAAATATCTTTATATTTCTAATGAATATTTATAGTCTAATTTATCTTACGTATAACCCTATACTAAAAATGGTTTAGTTATTAAACTTTGAATTTAACACTCTTAACTCTTCTTTAAATAAAATAATAATAAATTTCCTAATCTAATGCAAGTGGATAAAAAGGATAATATTATATTCCTAAGGTTTATTTTGGTATAAATAAACCTATAAAATATAATTATGACATGTGTTAGGGTAATTATAATATCATTTTTACCTTTAATTGCCCTATTTACTTTTAACAGTGGTAAATAAAATTCAAAAGTTACTATTCAATAAAAATTATTTTCATCCTATTGAACCAAATTTTACATACTTATGTCAACCATGTGTCTCATAATTTTTAAATTCAATTCATAGGAGTGGTAAAATTTTGTTTTATGCAAATTTGCAAATGTTCCAAGAAGGTGAGTAAAAGACGATAAAAAGTTCGATAAAAAATTATATATCTAATCTTATTATAAAATGACTTCAATGAATTACATTGGAACAATATAGGTATTATGTATCTATTTTTACTTTAAAATAAATTTACATTTAAAAAAATTATTTAAATAAAAACTCGGCTTTAGACAATAACGCAATATTTTTCTCTATTCATCAAAAATTAAAAGTTTTTAGAAAAATACCAAAAATTTACCCAAATATAATTCTGATATTCCAAATTCAAAAATTATGTATATTTTACCAAATTCAAAACATATAAGTTTTATTTATTAATTTAAAATAAATATTCTTGTTGTCAAAACCATAAAGGGGGTTTTTGAGAAGTAAAAACTATCAAAAGATTGATATGTGTTTATGTCCAATTTAAATGTAAAATTACTTCTAAAGACCAAAATTGTATTAAATGATATAAATATAATCTAATTATACTTCAAAACCATTAAAATGTATAACTTAATACTATAAATTATTTTGATTAAAAAGTTGCTTTTAATTAAAATTTAGTATTTTTCACTATTCATCAAAATATGAAAGTTATCAGAAAAGTACCGAAAATTTATCCAAACTAAATTTTTATTTCCCTCTTCTAAAGAAGAAGTTTATTTTTTCAAATTTATATATAAAAGTTTCAAGTATTTTATTTAAAAAGGGTTCTCCATTAAAAGGCGGTAAAATTGCATTTTTTGAAAAATACTTATTTTATCTGAAAAATTGAATTTGTTCTTATATTATGTCTAAGGAACACATAATATGGATGTTAAAATTATATGGAGTATATAAAATTCAAAATTTAGTTAATATTATTCATAACCATGTTTTGAATGGCTAGTTTAGTAAGTCGTGGTGTGCTCGAACTCAGTGTTGCGTGTAGTGCAAGCTATTTAATAACTTTAATGAAAATAAATTACTATGAAATCTTGGGGTGTTACAACACAAGTATACCAGAATTATTACATAATTATTACATCATTAATGATGTCATTAAACACACCGAAACTCAAACTATATTTTTACTATTCACTGAAAATTCAACAGTTTCACAAAAATCCAAAAAAATCACCATAACCATTTTTTGACGTGTAGAATTCAAAAATGAACTCCTTTTTGAAAATAATTTTCTAAATATTATTAATTTAATTTTTAAAAAAAATCATAATTTATTCAAAAATAACAGTTTTAAATCTATAACTCCTTTTTTAACACCTTGAAAAATTAATTGACATCTCATTATCTTATATCCTTAAGAAAATAAAATAATAATATGATTTACTATTCATAAGGTTCGTATTACTATTCATTTTACTATTCATAAGTGTATGTTACTATTCACCAAAAAAAACAAGTTGGTTTTTTCAGACTCGAAATAACTTACTGATCACGATTATAGATGGTCGTTTCTTGAAATTCAAAACATAAAAGTGGAAAAATTATGTTTTACGGATAGTTATAAATATCTACTTAAAACAAAGTTTCATGCATTTCAATTTATTTTTAGAAAACCTTGGGGTGTTACATTGAAGATATAGTCATTGGGTATGTAAATAGTTTTTATATGATCATAAGGGTATATTTTAATTTATCACTAAAATAAGAAGGAAGATACCCATTATATGACCCATTATGTTAATATAATATGATCAATTAGACACAATATTAACAAATATGATTTATTTAATGGTTAAATGTATTTATTTAGCATAATTTATCATTTTGATCTAATTATTTAATTATTAGATATTTTATGGATGGATATTTCTATTCATTCAATGAATTTATATTGAAATTTTTGATAATTTGAGAAATAAATATGTCATGGTGTAAAACAATAATGTGGCATTTCATTTGAAATGAAATATTTTTCATTCTAAAAAATATTATTAAAATATTATGAATTTATATTTAAAAATTTAATATTTTTAATTACATATTTATTTTAATAAAATGAATTTCATATTTTTTTAATCATCGATTAGAAATTAGGCCGAATTTATTTAAAAAAATATAAATAAGAAGTTATAATTGAAAATATTAAAAGTGACGTGCAATCACATGTTTTGTTAACAAATCATGGTAAAAGTTTATAAATTATATTTTTATTTAAATTAATTCTTCTAAGACTTTAAAACATTATTTTTTTGAATTAAATATCCAATTGTTTTATAATATGATTGATGCATTTCAATTCTCATTTCCCTTAAAAAAATAAAAGTTTGAGTTCAAATTGAATTCTATTAATAATTATTTTTTAAGTACCTATAATGTTTTAAAACAATTTATAAATATATATAATATTTTATAATATTTGAGAAATAAAAAAATTAAAAAAAGTTTAATATCCAAATAACATTTGATTAACGTTTGATTAATAGAGTTTAATTCCTTTTCAAAATAAGAGTCCATCTTCAAAATGAACTTTATAACCCATTATTAAATAGGTGTATAAAAAGCTATAAATCACATGTGAAGGGTATTAAACATGTAATAATAGTATATACATGAAATATTTATGTTTAAAATTAAATTAAAGAATTCAAATTGATTATAAGTTGAGTAACACATTTAAAATAATTTTTTAAAATAACAGTTCTGGTTCACATGGAATTCTAACGCTTATTATTAAATTTATATAAAAAAATTAGAACATTTTAGAAACCTATGTAATATGTTTTATAAGATTAGATACTTAAAATATCAAATAAATATTATCCAATCAATAGATATTGATTCGTATGTCATGATAATTATCCAAATGCTTATGTAATGTTGATGCGATTCTTGCGCAGTTAGGGAAAAGTCAATAATGGGTGCCTGTGGGTTTTATTATGTTGATTATGGAAGTATATATATTTTTTATTGGTTTTAGTTCTATTATAGATTATTAATCAATGATGTTGATGTAAATTCTTGAATTTTAAAAGTATATAATAAAATAATTATCCAAACACTTATCTAATGTCGATTCAATGCATGTGCAGTCTATAAAAATTCAAAACAATTAACATATATATGGTTTCTATGACAAACATGGGAGAAAAGAGTTTCTTGGAAAAAAAAATTAGTGATAAATTTGATTAATAATAAATTATTTTTATATTAGTATTAAATTAAAAATATATAAAACATGATAATTATCTAAATGATTATATAGTGCTAACTCAACATTTTAGATCATATGAAGTTTAATATGGTAGATAGATTTTATTCTATATGAAAATTATAAGACATTAATGGTTTGAATGAATAAATATGTTGACTAGTATATGTTAAACGTTGCATTCCAAAATGATCTAGATATTTCAAAATTCAAATTATAAGATTAAGCATAAAGTCACTATAAATGGGATATAATGGTAAAAATGATTTATAAATTAATAAAAAATCATAAAAACATATCTTGAAACATATTTGGATGATAAATTTATGAAACCCTTATATTTTTACATTTTTAAGTCACTTTTCGCACAAAAATATATTCATTAACCATTAATGAATGTGTATTTGCAAAAAATGCCACAAAAATATGTCTATAAAAGGGGAATGCTAATATCCATTGCAAAACACATATAAAATTTAGTTTTCAATCCATATTCTATCCAAATTTATTCCCCTATAATCTTTTCCCACATTGAATATCATTTTTTATAAGAAAACGTCCCAAATCCTTCATTTCGTCCAACATTAACATTTTTATTTCAAAAGAGTCAAGTACAAGTACAACCCAATTACAACACGTGAGACCCCATCTAGGGAGGCTGAAAATAATGAAGACCCAGGGAATCACCACTAATAAGGTTCACCCCCTCCAACTTAAAAGAAGAAACATTAGAGTAACAAATCACAAGAAATTTAGGGACCCCAAGGGAGGCCAAGTAATCTGCCACTTTGTTCCCTTCACGCCAAGTATGAGTGACCCTAACATTGTCAGAGATGAGAGCCTTAAAATGTCTAATGGTATAGGTGATTGACCAAGGAGTGGTACCCCTCCTAAGAAAATCATCCTAAATGACCTTTGAGTCTGTTTCAACCTGTGCGACATTAAGGTTCTTCTGTTTACACACAGACAGTCCTGTGAGAACTATAAGAGCCTCTACCCTGACCGGACAACCGCTAACATAGTGAGCCAAGAAATCCAACACCACACTTCCACTATGATCATGTAAGACCCTAATTCCACGCATGACATCAACAACACAGGACCCATCAGTATTCATCTTGAAACCTTTCTCAGGAGGAAACCAACGGATCCATCTCCCCTGCACCCTGGAACCATTCCTCCTTGCCTCAGCTACTGGAGACTGCAAACAACGAAACGAAGGTGCCTCCTTCCCAATACCCGCCGCACCAACTAGATCGATTAGCATGCACCTGGTTCTAGCCACCACCTCCCTCACTATAGATGACATCTCTTCATACCTGGCACGTTTCTTGGCTTACCATAACACCCAACAACCCACGTTGTAAATGAATGCTCGTTCCTCTACCTCCCTCATATTATCGCTACTTCCTTGAAACCATTGATCCATGAACTACTCATGGTTTCCAGCATGGAAAGAAAACCCTGCGAACCCCCAAAAGAAACCCCAAAACTCATGGGCCTAATCGCCATCGAAGAAAATATGATTCATTCTCTCATCCTTCCTATATTTACAGCAATGGAAACATGAGACCATGCAAATTCCCATCCTTTTGACGTTATCATCTGATGGAATGGCATTGTACTGCATCCACCAAGTAAGAAAGTTAAGCTTTGTTGGAATATTCTTCCTCCACACCACTCTGTTCCATCTCTCTTGAGGACCCCTATCCAAGGTGATCCTTCAAAAGTATTTGGAATTGAAACTTTTTGATAATGAGGGGGTAAACACGCACCTATCCTTCTCCAAGTTGAATAGGACAGAGTCAAACACATTCTATTGAGAGGAATTCAGGACCGATCTAAAAAAAAGAGGGTGCGAACTAGCCTCTCTAAAGTAAATGAATAGATCTGGGCACCCTAGATAACCCAGCACCTTCCCTGACCAGTTCTGATGCCAAAAGAGGAAACTCCCCTCCCCGATAATCAATTGGGAATGAGAAAGAAGCATGGGAACAATACTTCACACCGAAGCCCACAGAGATGCCCCTATATCCAAGGGATGATCCACGCCTGCCTTGTATCACTGAGACATGCATCTTCCCCATAGGGTACATTCCTCCATGATTTCCCATGCAAGATTCACACATACCCCATGCACTGTCTCCGATATGCTCTTGACATTGATCCCTCCTTCCCCAAGCAGCCGATTTAACTTCCCCCACGCGACCCACGACCTTTTCCTTTCTAACGAGGCATCCCAGATAAACCGACCCATGATTCTATTCATGGACCTCATGACCCCCTTTGGCACACTCGTAGAAGCCATTGCATGCACTGGCATCGCAGACAACACGATGTTCACTAAAGTGATACGCCCCCCAAAAGATAGGAAATGGCTTTTCCAATCCAAAATGCGGGCCAACATCCTATCCACCACTTTGTCAAAATCCCTGGTACGCATACTACTATAGGAAATCGGTGTACCCAGGTATTCCATTGGGAAATAACCCTTCCCCGTACCCAGCTCACTGCTCAACCCGGCCACCCTCCCTTCATCACAAGTACTAGCAATGTAAAAAATACACTTCTATCTATTAACAACCTGGCCACTCCATCGACAATACTCCCCCAGGATTTTGTTAAACTCTCGAATCGACCCCCTCTCGGCATTCATGAAACTAATAGTATAATCTACATACATTAAGTGTGAGATGGCTGGATGAAAGGGAGAAAATCCCCATTACCAACCCCTTTATTAATCATCCCACTAAGGGTGTCCTGCATCAGTATAAAAATACTCAGAGATAAAGGATCCCCTTGTTGAAGGCCACGAACTGTTTTGAAGAAACCATGAATTCTCCCCATGAAATACACCACCATCCACGGTGAGAAAACACACCTGGAGATGATATCACACACCCACTTTGAGAATCCCATCTTGGAATGAACCCTGATGATAAATCCCCATTCCACCCTATCATACACCTTGCTCATGTCAAGCCTGACCGCCACATTATAGCCACGAGCTTTCATAGTCATATCCCTCATCATCTCTTGATCCATCACCACGACCCCTTTAATTGAACGTCCATGCACAAAACTGTGTTGTTCCATGGAAACCCATCAAGGTATACAACTTGATAGTCTCCAGTTGATCACGCAATCCAAGACTTTGTATGGGAAATAGCACATACCCACCAGACAATAATTATTGAGAGAACACGGGGCTTTAGTCTTCAGTAAGAGAATCAAAGAAGTCGCAGCCGTAACCCGAGGGATAATACCACCATGAAATAAATCCTGAATACCCCAAACCATCACCCCTTTAAAAACCTCCCAAGAACCCCTGTAGAAAGAACCCGAGAACCCGTCAGGACCAGCTGCACTGTCCGGATTCAGATTCCACACTGCCTCCTTCACTTCCTCCTCCTCAGGGATTCCTTCTAGCATCACATTCTCCTGGTCTGAGACAATATTCAGAATATCCTCTCAAAGAAAAGCCTCCCCAAATGGATACCCCCTAGACATACATTCATTTAGACCTTCCAGAATATCTTTAAAAAACTTCAAAGCCCAACCCTCAACCACCTCCCTATCATCCGAAAATGAGTCGTCCTCCATCGCCAGGTTAGGCTTCACAAAGCGTTGCTTATCCCTAATTCATGCATAGAAGTATGTAGTATTCTTGTCCCCTTACCTGAGCCATTTTGTCCTGGATCTATCCCACACCCTACGTTCTTGAGCCAGCAACAAATCCACCAAGGTTTCATTCTTCTCTTCCAATTCCTCAAACAGAGCATCATCCCAACAACCCTCTAAATCGGCCTCTAGATTCTCGACATCCTGCTTAAGGGTATCCAGATCCCTATCCCATGGGGGGAGGGATCTATCCCAATGCATGAGGGCCTAATTCAACCACCTTGGATTGTAGTGTAAATCCACCCACGAATAACCCCGAGACAGCTCGCTCTAGGCCTGGGACACAACAAGATGGGAGTTCGGGTTTCCCACCCACTGACTGGAAAACCTGAAACACTCCTGAGAGGCCTCCAACTTACACAGCGAGAGAAGAAGTGGGGAGTGGTTAGAGATACTTTGTGTTAGATGTCTAACATTCACATCTGAAAATTTATCGATTGCATACACATTATCCATGTACCGATCGAGCCTGCTCCAATTACGCCTGTCCCCTCTATGATTGTTTCACCATGTGAAGCAGTCGCCAGGGAACCCCACGTCCATTAGACCCTTACCAGCCATACACTGAACGAACGCCAAACTTGCCCACCTCGGAAAATCACCACGCACTTTCCTCTCGTCAGGCCCCGATACAATATTAAAATCCCCACCAACCAGCCATGGAAGATCCCCCGGGTCGAACCCGTTCAACTCCGACCAAAGCACCTCCCTGCGTTGTGCATCACAGCTTCTATAGATGAAATAAATATACCACTCCACACCCTTACTCAACACCTTTGTCATCAAATGTTGGTCCCCAACCTAGATCTTAATCACCGAGACACCCTTCTTCCAAAATAACCATATATGGTTATTTTCTGGGGCCCCATTCATGGATTCATGCATACCGATCTTCCGAGTGACCTCCTGAATCTTAGTACTATTTTTCTTATTCTCGATAATCACAACCAACAAGAATTTGTGTTTCTTGGACTCCGAAGAGATGTAATTGGTCTTCACCCTAGCCTCTATTCTACAAGAATTCCATATCAAGATGGGAAAAATTTAAACCAGATCCTGTCTGGGTTTGTCCCTAGGAAAAGTGGACATCTTCACAGGGGAGAAAGCCATCTCCCTAACTTGAAACCTCTTCAACATCAGCCTCGTGCAAATACCTGAGCTCACAGTTGACCCTTCAGAGCATGAAAGTGTGGAGATAGAAGATAGTATAGAGGAACCCCCACCTGTCCCCTTACAGACCCCCACAGTCGAAACGCCAATCGTTGTTGTGGTATCCCGATCCTCACTGATAGCAGAGACAACAGGACCGCTCCATCTCAAACATCCAACTTCCTCGGGAAACATCCCTCCAGAGAGCCTAATTCCCTTTCTAGAAACAGAACCCCCTGAGACTCGGAGCCCCCCAGCCATCCAGCCCCGGGAGGGAAAACCTCCATCCTCCCCCACCCCCACTCTAAATCCCTGAACCCCTAGACATACCAAACGGGCCTAAGGAGGGGGGAACCTAGACAACCCTGAACCTTCTTAGCAAATAATGAACCAAATATCTGAAAGGAATCATCAAAGAGGATTCCAAAGAGCCCGACTGTGCAGGCTGCAGAGAGAAGAGAACCAATTCTGAGCATCTGATGCTGCCATCGCATCCAGAAGAGGCCATCGGGCTAGAGCCCAGGAAGAGGTCGTCAGGACATGAAGAAAAGCCTTCCACCAGATGCTGAACCGAGGACAAGGGAGACTTTGACCTTTCCTGGGCGTGACTAGGCACTTAGTACTGTGACAAGGATGAGGGAAACCTTGGCCTTTATCTAGCGAGAGGAACAGATCGGTGAGGAGCCACAGCATGAATGCCACCACGAAGATTTCAGCAAGACTGCAATGAGTGCCCCTGCAGCAAATAGAACGAGCAGTATCTAGGGAACACCAGAAATGTGATTGCCTGAGACCACTCCACTGTACCAGGCACAGAAAGGGAGATCTGCTCAGGTATCAGGAGAGAAAGTTCTAGCTCCACAAAAATCTAAGGCACCAGAACCTCCACACCATTGTGGTTGCTATCAGCCGAGCAGATAAATCCCCCCAAAGCATCACCAATGGCCTTGAGGAATGCACCATTCTGGAAAGGAAGGGGAATCCTAGGAAAACTAACCCACATGGCATCTTGATAACCCTCCTTACCCATGTGCACCTCCATCGACCATCGGGATAAATTAAACCTCCATCACCCCCAAGCCCTAGGAGCCTTGCACCAAGCGAACACAAAATTTTCCTCTAAGGAAATCACCATGAAAAAGGAGTGTTGATGAATCACCGACACCCGCACTTCCCCCTGCAAACCCCAAGAAGCCACGAAACGTTGAAAAACTGGAAGAGAAGGTTTTGCCGAGCTGAACCTCGCAACGAGAGTCCATTTTAATCCAGCCACCTCCTCGTAAAACGCCTGATCTAGCGCCACCAATGAGAGAGAGGAACTATCCCTCACAACCGAGTGGGAGAAAGGATCGATCTCCTAGAAACAATGGCGCGAGACCGCAGGACCCGAATCGGGCACAACATCCCTGAAAGACCTCACCAGACGATCCCACCTTCGTGAAGAGTCATCAAGCCCCCAAGGGGGGTGTGGGGCTGATGCCGGAGGGCTAGGCCCCGGATCAAATGCTTCCAGAGATGAAGATTACGGAGGAGGAATAGTCAGGGGGAAGAAACAGTCAAAATTTTTTAAAAAATTCCAGGCACGTGCAGCGCGTTTTTTTGAGAGCAGGAATCCATTTCTTCATTACCAAATCCTTCATTACAAAGAAGGTCCTTAACGGAAGATTTGAGTCTTCAACATAAATAACATCTTCTTCATTATTTATTTTCATTGTCTTCTTTATATACCTCATATTGAATATGATTTAATATATTAATAACATGAAATTAATGTAAATATAATTATATAATAATAGTATAATAATAAAATAATGATTAGTTTATAATTATTTATTTTCTATAGCACGTTCATGTTTGGGTTAGTTTAACCACCTACATGAATGATGCCACGCTATTTTATAAGTATAATTATGGATGGTTAAAAAAACTAATATTGGGCATTTATTAATTTAAGTTATTGTTATGGTTCTATAATGGTATAATTTAATTGAATATTCATTATAATGTAGCTCTTTATTATTGGTGATGTTACCAAAAATGTGCAAGATGTATATTTCTTCCATGACAACCATACCTATAACTCTCATTTAATGAAAACTTGAATTTATAAATCACTATAACGTTATGATTCTAGTACCTTTACTATGGATATTATGAACTCATGAAGAAGTAATGATGATATGGACTACCATACCAAAACGAGCATGAAACCATGGGAACTATTAACATCAAATGATTAATATAAATTATCACTAATGAATAAAAAATTAATAAATGAATATAATTAATTAAAAAATAAATAAATAAATAAATTATTTTTAACTTGATTATTAATAAGACTAATTTAATTATTTTGGGAATCAGAGCACGTTTAAACAAGCCAAAAGTTAAAGGAAATTGATTCTCCCCCAATTGTCTCAATTTTAGGTTTGAATCAATTATTACTACCCATTTTTGATTTATATATTATGTTATGCCATATTTATATCTATTATTTTATTTTTATTTTTATTTTTTGGATATTATTTCTTTTCATACCCTATTATGTTAATAATAAACTTTGCGAAGGGAATTTTTCTTTTCCTCTTTTTTAATTGAGATGTTTTCCATATCATTATTATTTAAGTTATATATCTTTTAATAGATATAATTTATACCATTTTACCAATTTATATGAATTTTTTATGTCTTTTTATATTGATATTGGTTTACTTATGAAGCTGGGAAATAAATATTTCTCTCTCATTTACCTTACATTTCTCACTAGGTCTCTTTATGTCACCGGTTTCTTTTATTTTAATTAAGAGGAATTATATTGAATTATTTTCACATCATTTTCTTTAAATAATCATTTTTCCATTTCACCTATATTTTTAGTTTATTTAATCATAATTTCATTTTTATAAAAACATCAAAAAATAAGATATGTTTCTTCATAAATTTGCAGGCATCTTCTTGTCTTCCTCTAGAGTATTTTTCATTTATATCAATGAAATTTTATCTAAGAATATTATTTCTCATATTTTTATTAACATTATACTTATATTCATCATTATTCTATGATTCTATTTAATTCAACTTTCATTGGGTAATTGGTTAACCCATTTTATTTTATTCATTTTCATTCTTTGGGTTAACTTTGATGCTTATTCATATTAATTGAAATGCAAGATCCTGTATATTTTATTCATGATATGATTATTATACATTATAAATGATAATTAGTGGTCCTTGTATATATCCCCTTCAATTCATTGTATAATGATTTATTCTTTGGAGAAGTTATATTAGAATTAATAAAAAAAAATTTAATTATGAGTGATTATGGATGATTATGAGTGACATGAATATGATGTTCTATGAATATTTCATGATTATTACATTGAATTTAAGATTAAATATGAGTTTTCTTTATGATATTATTTGGATTCCATCAATATGAGTAAGAATTAGTCAATATATCTTTCCATTTTTTCACATAAACTATATTTAACTTCATGAGTTTTCATGTATTTCTTGGCCTACAAGATTTATTCTCTTTGTTTACCCCTATATATATATATATATGCACATTCCATGTTTTATTACGATATTTTTAGGTGTTATGGAATATTAGGAATTATAATGAGTTCATAGTTCATGTTATGATTATTGTTCTTCAAATAAGAAAGTGCATGGTTTATGACATTCTTTTGTGGAATAAATGCACACTTATTTAGTGGAAGTGTGGATTTTGTTATATAAGGTTGTGTAATGGATTTTCTAATCCTATAAACTCTAAACCTAAAGGTAATAGGAATTTAAGTGTTTAATAGTTATATAAAAACATGTAAATATAAGATGTTTATATTTAATTCATTATAGTAGTGATGCTACAATGCTCTGTTTTTTCATTAATTCACACTCAATGGGTTTTCATTAAATATTTGACCATGAAATTGAAATGTGATAGTGTGGAACTTATCTCAAATATTACTTTCAATATATTTGATTGATGTAATAGATATTTAAATATATATATATATATATATTTCAATATCTATAATACTAAAATATTTATTTTTATGTTGTTATTGAAATTATCAACCAGATATATCATGAATAAAATTTAATTGATATAATTACTAATTTAAAATAGAGAATTATACCAAGAGATATAGACCAATACATGTCAAAATAATTCAAACCAAAGAACCTTAATAATTTTTTTTTAAAGGCAATGTCTTGGTCAACGACCAAGATATAATTTATTAAAAGCAAGCAAGGAAATTATAAGAGTCTGAAAGAGGAAATTTTATTATAATCCTTTTCATAAAAAGGGAGAAGTTAAACTGGAAACTCATCAGTCCACGTAATGGCCTGGTTGATTCCCTTGTTAGCAAGACCATCAGCCACCATATTCACTTTGTGGTAGGCATGGGTGGAAATGTATCTGAGCTCCTGAAGCGAGTTAAGTAAATTCTTCCAACTCATAGTAAGAGTCAAGTAAAGTTGAACCACCCCATTCCAAATTGAAGATCCTTAGTAATTTTAAATGTACAATTGGATAATATTTCAATGATCTGATTTTGGAGTGAATTCCATTAATTCAAATTATACAATTAATAAATAAGAATATATTTATTATTATTTTAATTAATATATATGTGTGTGTGAATAAATGAATATTTTATAAAAAAAGTGAATGTAATTCCCTAGCCCGAGTTCCACTATAATCAGTCCCCTGAGCCAGTTCACCACATGAGCTAATACGATGGAGGTTATCGACTAGAAGCGTGGGTCTAAAGACAAAAATTAGGAAACTATACCCTATTATTAGATAAATTCCAAAATATAAGTAATATCAAGAGATGTAATAACCAACAAGAATAATAAATTGAAAAAATATGGTAAGATCCAAAAATTAACCAAGTAACACATTCTATAACAATATGATGGACACACTACATGTCAGGCAGTCATACAGTAAAGACCCCAAATACCAAAACTAAGAAAATACATGACACATTGTCCTAAGTCCAAGCCCAATCTTGACATCCCATTCTCCAACCCATCATCCCATGAACAAACCAAACACTAGTTCCATGTCCTAAAATTGTACTAGAAAACAAGTATCATCTACTCGAGTACCCATGTGCCACAGCAGGCAAAGCATGGTGTGAGTACAACTCAATAGGCCACCACTAATGACGTCTAAAGAAATAACCAGTATTTACAACAGTGTATGTAGACAATCAAGGTATATTAAATAAATAGGGAAACAAAAGAAGCATGTTTCACATTTAAATATTTATTAATTAACCATTTTATCCCTTAATCCTCATCAAGAAATCCAACCAACATAACCCACACTGGCCATGCTTAAAGTCTAAGCCATAGGATAAAGGGGTAACACACTCTTACTCAAAAAGGGGAGTTTAATAATCAATTCAACTTAACTATGTACCTTAGATCATCAGTCCAGGTAAACATTTCATTTACATACTTTGGGATCACATAGTCTCAGTTTTAAATCCCAAACTATACCAATTTTAGGAGCATGGAGCCTCATCCTAACATCCTAAACCATATAAACTTTAAGTGGGGATAGAGAATTATTCTATCACGACCCATTGATGTGGAGTTTTAGTCCAAAACTCTAGTCATACAAAACATTGGTGGGGAATGGAGCATCATTGTAGCCCGACCCTTGAGAGTAAAGCCTCAGTCCAATACCCCACTCATACCATTTACCACATGGACATGATTATTTAACCATTTATCACATTTACCCATATTTAATTTCAATTACCAAGGTCCCAACAGACCCTTAAAACCAAATCATATCATAAATAAAACCAACCCATTTCATATGGCATAAATAACCAAAATGAAACACTATTTTTAAATCATTTAGAAACCCCATTTAAAACATGGGTCTTCCTCCTTAAATAAAACTAAATCAATCCCTTATGCTTTCATTTCCATTTCCAACCATTCAAAAGTTATATTAAACTATTTTCAAAAAAAGGGAGACCACACCCCCATTTTAAATCATCATTTGAAAGCTAACAATAAAAACCCTTTTCCAAATCACCTTGAGGTAAACACATTATTTTGAATCACAAACCCATTTCTAAATCATTATTTCCTTCATTGAAAACCCTATCTAGATAAAAATACAAAATACTTCTTATAAAACACTTCAAAATCCTCTTGGGTATTTTAAAAAAAAGTTAACATATAAACATTCCAATTATACCATCAACTATGCCCGCATACCAATTACAATTCACAACCCATTTACTTTCATAATTAACCTATCTTAATGTTTACTAAAATTTTTCACCATTTATAAGGGTTTGGAATACCCCATTGGTAGCCCTTGTTCTGGTATCTATCATTAATAGACCCAACAAGGTCCATAAAGGGTCTCATACCTCAAATTAAATCCCAATATACATTCATTGGCCAAGAACACAAAAACACATCAAGACAGTAAATTGGAACAACAAAATACATGTATAAAACTATAATACCATGGGAAAAACTTGTAGATCACATGCCTCATTCTTGTAGACAACTGCACATCCAACCTTGACCCTTGATTTGAGCTAAAATGACATAAAATCCAAGATGAAGAACACCCTAGAAAATAGGGGTTTAGAGATTTAGAAGGAGAGGAAATAACACACCTAACCTCTTCTAGAAAATGAAAAAAAGTGGAGTTGAATACTTACTTGGAACTTTGATTCGCAACCAATGACACTCCAAACATCTAATAATCGAGGGAGAAATGCCAATGTAAGAGGGAGAGAACTTGGTTAATTACCCTCGTTATAGGGGTTCAAATGGGGAAGAAAATAAGGAGAGAAGAAATAAGACTGGGAGGAAAAAATGGGAATTTACCCATTTTTAAAGTGAAGCATGGTTTGGACGCATGACTGGACAAACTGTGCACCAACCCTATAGTTCCCTTTGTCCAAGCAGAAACTGAGTCCCACAGTTTTCATGGCCACTCACATGGTACTAAAAAACCATGTGGTGGTTGTGTGCTCACCACTATACAAGGGGAGATCGATCCATATGGTCTTCTAGGACACCCTGCATGGTTCCCCTAACATGTAACCCCTTCTATAGGTTTCATAGTTAGGGCACATGGTTACTACTCACCATACACCAAATGTTCTCTCAACACAAATTAACATCTTTTCCTCCTTTACCATGCCCCAAACCCTTGGAACACCTGAGAGACCTTTCCTACACATGGGAAAAATTCCATTAACCCATTTAGGAGGAGTTTATCAAAAATTTAAATGAAAACAAGTCTCATCGCACAGCGGAATCCTATAACCTCCCCACCTTATAACCGTTCATCCTCAAGCTACACTTTTCAACATTATTAAACCCTAAGCGATGGAGTGTCGGGCCACTAGGCCTACATATTATCTTCCCTCTCCCAATTTAATTACTTAACACTAAAATTATATCACAAAATTCATATCAATTCATGGTCTTACCCCATAAAACTTATCTCTATAATTAAATTTAATAGTCAAATGCTCCTCAAAGGACACACCCACATTAATCCCAACATTACCAACTTCAACAAAAAATATAAAAGTCTGGGTATTACCACTGAAAATACTAAAAAAATAGAGCATTTTAATAATAACTACTATAATGGGAGAACCAATTAGTACCCCTCTAGTCTGATTCTCCCCACAAGGATAAAAAACTAGTCATAAAAAGTTACCAACCTATCCTACTTTCTAAACATGATAATGACCCAAACATGGTTTCACCCAATGAAACATGCGATTAACCAACCACATTCCCTGAACTATGTTGGTCCACAACTAAAGGACCAATGACCTCATTCCATACCCAAATACCCATAACACAACCCAAGTACAAACTTTATATCATGGATCTCAACCGTTCAAAACCTGACCTAACACCTATTTCCAAACCGAACACCAAGATAGAACTTACCCAATCCCATCCAGACCATAACACTGATAATGTCACTAACCTACAAATCCTCTACTATGGTGCTTCCCACCATACAATTTAGCTCACAAACAATATATTATAATTGTTGGAACCTCCATCATGAGAAAAGGACCACTAGAACCTCAAACTCAAACTTACACAAAACTCCCAATGTGTTCCCCAACTTACCATGTCCAAACATCCAATAGAGAACCAACCAACATTTTCATCCTTACTTTCCATCGAAACCACATGGAATGGATGCAACTCCTCCTTCCATACATCAATTAAATATAATTTGGTTCTTCCTTGAAACCTGTTTCCATTCTGGAAATGAAATTGTCATTTCAAAAAATCAAACGGTGGTGGATTACAATTCACCACATCAGTTCCTCTTACCTATCCAAGTCAAGCCATCCCTAGAATACTCATCCTAGAAATGACCAAATTTCACCGTTGGTACATTCCCAATATACTTGAACAATATTATTTCATACATAAATACATTTCAATATCAAAAAAACAAACCCACAAGATTCCATGCCTGACTCTTGATGGGTATATAGCACCCAACCTCCATTTCCCATGAGCCATTTTCATGAATTATTATGATCATCAATGATTCTAACATAGGCCCCTTGGATTTCTTTTAGAACCACCCTGAGCTCAAAGCCAACTCTTGTCTTGATAAACCACCACATATGTGTCCCACATAGAATTCTTGGGGAATCAAAACATGCACCTCAAAGGTTCCTAATTGGTATCTCAATTCCACCACATCTAACCCACAGTATGATCCACACATCTATGACAAACATATTGATCCCCACCTTAGGAGTTTCATTGTCACCACTTTACTCTAGAAACTTAAACATCCAAGGTCCATGATCTAACACTACCAACCTAGGATGTAGATTTGGAAATCTTGATCTCACTCGAGTAGAAAAATAAAACAACAACCCTCACATACCCTCGAATTCCAGAAATGGAATTTGTGGCATTATCCAACACCCGATCCATCATGAGAACCCTGCTTACAACTGATGATGGTGAACCTCCCACCATGTATATTTTCTCATATTGTTCCATGAAAATAACCACCAAGAGGTTCTCCATCTGAACAAAATAAAACCTTTAAGTACCTTGGATTATAACCAATTCTCTCTTATTATACTCATTATGATGCCAAGATATTGGGCATGATCATCTTTAATCTAAAAGTACAATAATATGTCATCGATGGGTTCTACCACAACCGATTCATTACCGATGACACCTATCACCATAGATACAACTTAACCCACTATAAATATCTAAGATTACTCTCCCACAAATGACTCATCAATACCCGACCATCACAATTAGGTGTAATTGAAAACCCAAAACTCACCATTTCCCCATGAATCTATTCCAAAAAGATGTGATCCAACATTCTCCATGTCACTACTCTTACCACACCACATGAGTTATTCCAGAAAAAACCTGGAGATTCATAGCAAAAACACAATTATCCAACATGATAATCCAAAACAAAATAGTGTCTTACATAACCAGTGATCCCACTTTGGTTTCACAGAAATGATAGGAACTTACTCCTGGATCACCTGTTTACATACCCCAAATGACATCACACATCTTTAGAATGTTTGCAACACCTGATCCTCATTAGAACCCTTGAGGTCATGTACTTTCATTTGATCACTCACTGGACTCGACTCAAAACCCCATTTTCCATATCATTACTGTAACTAGGCTCAAACTCTCACTTATATAACCCACCATGCCTCCTGATCCATCAACCTCATTGGACCTGAGGTGTTCTCGATGATCCCTTCCAACAACCCAACCTTCCACACAAAAATCACAATGACATGACCACCCCTCACTCTAGGTGTCACTTCTATAACCAAATCATTTGTACACTATTTGGTCGCCCTTGTCTTGTATCCCCAATTTCAACACTGAGTCCCTCATTAATCATCCTCAAAGCATATGGGTCATACAACTAAATGTTCTAGAATATTAAAAACTCATCCTTATAACCAACCAAATTCACTCAGGTTCTTCCCTTGGAAGAAACCGAGACATAACCATGATCTTTTACCAAAATTTAATGGCACCCACTTTACATTGATTCCATTTATGATCATCCTTCTAGATTCACACTCTAAATCACCCATAACACTAGGATAACCTCCCTCAGGGTCACCCTCGATCTCCCAAACCATAAAATTACACACAAGGAAGAACTCTTCGTTTCACACTACCAAAATCCCACAACATCAAATTGTGTCTTGCACACCCAAAAGAGTTCACAACTCAGCCAACCTCTCTCATGGTCCACCCTCACAGATCACACAATATCAAATCCCTTAACTAAAGTCACATCTAGAAAGGGATACTTAATCTCCCTCTAACCCATACACATCAAACCTCAACAAGTTTCTTCCCACATGCAGTAGCCCTACCCCCATTCTAAAACACACCTCATCTAGCATTCCAAGAGACCATTTATGTTAGGTTCCACACCAACCACAACGCAACTACCGCTAAAGTCACCTCAAACCAAGACTCCCATTCTTCAGTTACAACATAAAACCCACATGATCACAATCCACAAAGGTTACCACTTCCACATTAACATGAAACATCTCTAAATTTCAAGGCCAAAACCCTATAAAAGGAACAATAAGGAACAAACTTCTATCCACAAAACAAAACTCATCAAGGCCTCTTGAACCAAAACCAAGGTCTCATTCTTGGGAACTATCACTACCCAAACAATCCATATAAAATTCCAGATAAAAAACATAACAGATACTCACCACCAGTGTCCCCAAAAGTTCCATCATTTACCATTTCCATTTTTAAGTAATCTTTACCATTTAAAAACTGATGATTCGCATTTCAAAAACTTTAATTGACTAGATTTTAAAAATTATCATGTTTTAATTCAACTTCACAAATCAATCACATAAAACATATGGATGACCTATCAATCTTATATTCTTAGTATGATGTATGAACCCACACACCCTCTGTTTCCATTTCAATCTAAGAGATCAAACATCACAAACCAATAACATCACATCTAAGTGCACCACTCTTTGTTAAAGAATGAATCAATCATAAAATCACAAAACAAAACATCAATTTCCACCCATAATAACTTGATTTTTAACTCATATGTGGGGTTACAGGAACCCATAGATGAGATCATTACCAAGCCCCATCAAGATACCGGTCTTCTATCTACCATGCCCAAAATAGTTGGACAAAATACAACACTCTGATACCACTTTGTAATGCCCTAGTCTGATTTCCACTATAAACAGTGCCCTGATTTAGTTCTTCGTATAACCTCAGGAACACCTCCCCATATTCTAGAGGCTTCTGAATAGAAGCACGAGTCTAAAGAAAAACATGGGGAGACTACAACCTCTTATCAAAGTAAATCCAGAACAAAATTAATATAAAAAATGTAAGAACCAGTAGGAACCATCAATGGAAAATATATTTAAATACATAATAAGTAACCAAGTAACACATGCTATAATAATATGATAGATACACTACATGTTAGGAAGTCATACAGTAAAACCCCCAAATACCAAAACTAGGAAAATCCCCAACATGGTCCTCAGTCGAATCACAGTCCTAAAATCCCATGCTCCAACCCATCATCCCATACATAAACGAAACACCAGGTCCCTATCATGAACCTATACCAGAAAAAAACTAACATCTACTCAGGTACACAAGTCCCACGACATCCCAAGAAGGCTGTGAGTACAACTCAGTAGGCCACCACTAACAGTGTCTAAAGTAATAATCCATCTGTAAAATAGTGTATACAGATAATCAAGGTGTAATAAATAAATAAGGAAACAAAATAATAATGTTTCACATTTAAACAATTATTAATGAACCATTTTACCTCTTAAGTTTTATCAAGAAATCCAACCAACCTAACATGCTCCGACTATATCAGGAGCCTAAGCCATAGTATAAAGGGGTCACATACTCTTATTCACAAAGGATAATTCACTAATCAATTAACTTAACCACGTACCTTTGAGAATCATTTGAGGTAACTATTTCATGTCCATACTTTGGGAGCATAGAGCCTCAGTCTAACATCCCAAACCATACCAACTTTAGGAGCATAGATCCTCAATCCAAAATCCTAAAACATGAAAACTTTTGGTGGGGCCTAGCTTATTAGTCTATCCTAACCCAGCGATGTGGTGCCTCAATCCAAAACTCTAGTCATATAATACATTGGTGGGGAATAAAGCACTAGTCTATCCCAATCCATGAAATTAGATCCTCAGTCCAATACCCCACTCATACCATTTACCCCATGGAAATTATTCTTTAACCATTTATCACACTTACCAATATGTCATTTCAATTATCGAGGTCCCAACAGACCCTTAAACCCAAATCATGGAATAAATAAAACCAACCTTTTTCTTACGGCATAAAACCCCAAAACCAAACACTCTTTTTAAAATAATCTAGAAACCCCTTTAAAACATGGGTCTTCCTCATTAAATAAAACTAAACCATGCCCCAAGGATTCTATTTACATTTAAAACCATTCAAAAGTTCCATTAAATCATTTTCAAGAAAAGGGGGATGACAGCCCCCATTTCAAATCATCATTTGAAAACTAACAAGAAAAACCATTTTTCAAATCACCTTGAGGTCAACACCTCATTTTGAATCATAAAACCCTTTTTAAATCATCATTTACTTAATTTAAAACCCTATCCATATCAAAATCCAAAAAACTCCTTTTAACCATTTCAAAATCCTCTTGGGAATTTTACTAAATCTAACATATATACATTCCAATTATCCCATTAACCACGCCTGCATACCAAATTAAAATTCAAAATTTATTCACTTTAATAATTACTTTATATCAATTTTTACCAAAATATTTTACCATTTACAGGGGTTTGGAATACCCAATGGGTAGCCATTATTTCAGTCTCAAGTCATCAATAGAAACAACAGGGTCTGTAAAGGGTTTCACACCACAAATTAATCTCTAATATACCTTACTTAGTCAAGAACATAAAAAAATGTCAATGCAATAAATTGGAACAACCACATACTTGCATAAAGCAATAAGACTATGTAAAAAATTGTATACCACCTACCTCAAACTTATAGACAACCATTCATCTAATCATGTCCCTTGATTCGAGATAAAACGGATTCAAACACTAAGTTGAAGAATAACATGAAAAATAAGTGTTCATATATTTGGAAGGAGAGGAAACAAAAAACCTAGAATCTTCATGAAAATGGAAGAAAATGGAGTTAAAGACTTACCCAGAGCTTCGATTCACAACCAACGACACTTCAAATCCCTAATAATTGAGGGAGAAACACCCATGGAAGAGGGAAGAGCTCTTGGTTAACCACCCTTTCTATTGGGGGTCAAATGGGGGATACAAATGGGGTATAAAGAAATAATATTGAGAGGAAAAAATGGGAATTTCTTCATTTTTAAAGAGTTTCATGTTTTGGTCGCATGATTTTCCAAACCATGCACAAACTGTATAGTTCCCACCATCTAAGAAGAAACTGACCCACACAGTTTTCATAGACACCCACATGGTTTAACATACTGTGTAGTGATTGTGTGCTCGCCACTATCCAAGGGGAGATCAAGATTCATGATCTCCTATTTTACCATACATAGTTTCCCTAACCGTGCACCCCCTTCTGCAATGTTCATGGTTATGGTGCACGGTTAATACTAATAATGTACCAACTATTCTCTCTGCATATATTGACCTCTTTTCCTTCTTGACCATGTCCCAAACCCTCAGAACACCCCCGATATCTTTCATAAACATAAAAAACCTACCATTTACCCATTTAGGTTGAGTTTAGCCAAAATTTAAATGTAAATTAACCTTGTCACACAACGGGATCTTACTGTGAACAACATGTGGGTAATCAATAATGAATTTAAAGAACCTAAGGATTGTGAGAATATTAAGATTGACAGTATTAATGTTCAAGTATTATTAAAGTACTTTATTGGTCCTCAAAACAAATTGAAGAAGATCCAAAATTGATTCATTAACATCATAAATCTGAAAGAATATCTTTTTCAATCATTTTTTAAATATTCATTGTAAATGAGAGGGATTCTAATTTTTTTTCAAGATACATTCCTTAGGAAAAGGATGATACCATACAATTTTTTTATTTACTTTATCATATTTTTTAATCATTTATGAATTATATTTTACCAATTATATTAAGGGAATACTCACCCACCTTGGGGTGAAAATGTAAAAACATGTGTGATTACTATTATAGTTTTACTTTTGTAGATGAATGAGAGTGAGATCTATAAAGGAGTAGTTTTTTACTCTAATAAGTACAATATATTTATTTTAATAGAAAAATCATAAAAAATTGGAAATGTTAATAAAACCTATACTACTACCTTCTCAATATTTAATCCAACCTATATTATGGCACCACACTTAACCATTATGATACTACGACTTAGAAAAATTCATTTCCATATGATGTCATGGTGGTTAGACTTAAAAACAATTCTATAATATCTACACCTAAAATTAATTATATTTTATAATTTCTAATGATTCAATTTATGAATTATGAAAATATATTAAATTTTTATACTCCCTCTTGTTAATTCTCCATCGGTACACTAACTGTTCTTATATAAAACTCTTACCATGATTTATATTCTAACACTTTCTTATTTAATTAAAACCTTTAAAGACTAAGAGTTTATGTGAGGTATAAGGGTTAAGAAACATGTATGGATTGTGAAAATTTATAGAATAAAATTTTAAATAATTTTTTTATTATTAACCATATATAATATTCTTAGTTCTAAAAAATAATAGACTTGTGATTTTGATAATTGGGTGTATGTAGTAGTATTTGTTCTATATATGAAAAAAAGTTTTCTAAAAAAAGTTATATAATTTTGTGTTATAGGCATCACATGATTTATATAATATTATTAATATAATATTATTAAATTACTAAATATTATATTGACATGTATTACTTTTTCATTTAGTATTTTATTTAATTAGTTAACTTATTTCCTAAATTACATTAGATTTTTACATAAAAATTATAAGAAATTATAATGATAATGATATTATTAAATCCCTCTCATATCAGTTGATACCTAAGAGGGATTGAAATTTGAGAGGTTCCTATTTCAAAACCCAACACCCACTTAATTTAGTAAATATTTATGTAGTATTGTATAAGGCACTATAATAATTACTTTAACATTCACTATTATAGGTATTGTAGTAGTTACTATAGTAATGAAATTTAATCTTTTATTCACTATCAAGTGAGTCCCCTATGTCCATATTTTGGTATTTGATAATCATTCCTCAATTAAATACTTAGGCCACCCATAATTACACCTCTGTGAAGTTCCCAAATCCGATCAGATCACTCAGAGTGGAAGGGGTGAATCAAGGATCTCTTTTTCTTTTTACGAGTTACTCCTTTAAAAAAAACCTATATGAATGGTTAAAATCTTGATCTAAATTTAAATAAATATCTCACCCTTAATAACATGCATACATATGAAATCATGGAAAATGAAGATGATGATTTACAAGGATTAACTGAAATACCTACTCCTTTACATTATTGGTTAGACACCCCAATCATGGATTAAATACTATAAATGAAAGTGGTTACAGTATAAGTTGGTTAGAAACCCCAACTAAAATACTTTAACATTTTTTTATACACCCCAGTTACAAATCTTCTCTTCAAAAATTGGTTATACACCCCAATTGAAAACTGTAATTCGATGATAGGCTATACACCCCAATCACAAGATCCTTTAATTTTGATTCAATGATAGAAATACCTTATTTTTTAGGGTTACTTATATACCTACTTGAGATTATATTCATCCACAAGCCTATGAGATTAAGTTTTCTTAGGTACATTTTCTCCAAGATCTTCAACAGTTGCCCGAACAAGCTTGCTAGTATTGAGCCTCACTCCAAATTCTATAAAATCTGGGTTTTCATCAGTCTTTTGAATACTCATGAATACGTGTATTCTTATCCTATGTTAGAACTTTCAGCTTCATACTCTTCTCTTCTTATCGATACTCAAGTTTATTGGTCTCTTAGAAAATAATAAACACCTATTTCTTCCTCACACCTATATCTTATATATTTACCTAATATTATATGAATATTCATTTAAATATTTATTTTTATAGAACCTTCATAAATCTTTCATTTAAATGGTCATAATTACTGGGATATTTTTTTCCAATAAATCCCATATGATATTCTATTAAAGGTAAAGATATCTCCTTGATTCTGTCACTGCTTTTAAAATAGATAAAAAAATGTTTTATCTTCTCATCTCAAATATTGAGTTAAGCTTCTTTGAGATCTCTAAAATTTTCTATAATTTAAAAACTATTTTAAATCTCTATGAAATCCACTAATTTTAAATAAACTTGGAATAATTCAAGAAAAAACAAAATTTATTTTGTAATGATTATCTATGATGGTCATAAAAGAAATCAAGAAAAGTGTATGTGGATGAAAGTAAATTGGTAAATAGAATTTTGGAAGTGTTTTTGAGTTATTTTAAGTGGCCTAAGAATGATTAGAAGATACCCATAATTAAATTTTATTGAATTTTGAAATTTTAGTATCAAAGGAGAAATTTTAAAAAGGTAGTTATCCTAAGGCATATGATATTTCATCTACTCAAGCTGACTGTATGATATTTGAGAAAGTTGAAATTTCACAAATGATTTTATCCTACATCATATCAAATTTTGGAAAGTTGTGTGATATTTTGAATATACTGTCTGGAGATTTAAAAATGGTAAAGAGGATTATCCTTTGTAGATAATGGGTTTATGATATTTTACATACATATAACTTATTAGAAAAATGGGAAATCTATAAAGGATCCATATGTATTAATTTTTTTTCATGTATGATATTTGAGATGCTTGTATGATAGTTGAGCTTGCTATAAATTTTCAAAGGAAAATATCATTTGATGTATGACTTCTTTATAGGTCATAATAGAATTATAAATCTCATATGATATTTAAGATCCCATATAACTTTTGACTTGGAAATTTTTTTAGAGTTTTATGGAAAAGTAAAATATTTTATGGAATAAGATATTTTAGTTTGAGAAAATTTGTGTCTTATAGAATAAAATATTTTGAGTAAAATAAAACAAAATTCTGATGATACATTCAAGCATACCTTCATGGATCAAACATCATAATCACATATGGATATTGATTCAAGTAGAGATTAAGGAATAACAATCAAATGTAGAAGTTTGTGTTTTTGAGATGATTTCTACACCAAAAATCGATAAGTTTCTAAAATGAGGAGAAGACTCACAACATGTTTTAGTGCAATTTCAAAGGCCATTTTGGTGGGTGTTTTTGAAAAAAATACAATCTATGAGAAATAAAAAGTTTAAACATTTTATGGTCTATTCCTAGGGACTGTTTTGGGTTTCCCTCGACACTGGATGTCTATCATGGTGATTTCCACACTATAAATAGAAATTCCACATGAAAATCAATAATGTTATCATGCACATGTATTTTTTTGAGGAATTAAATGTAGTGAATTTAATAGAGATTCAGCGAGGTTTTAAATTAAGAAAAATCTTGGATATATTGAGGTGTCTTGACCCAAGATTTGAGATGATAATATATAATATGTTTTTACGTCTATTTTAAATGTATAGAGAGAATCAAGGATCTAAATTTACCCTGATTAGAATATTATAAGATATTTTTTGGGAAAAAATCTCATATAATATTATAATAAAGGTAAATTAATATTCTTGATTCTATATCTAATTTTAAAATAGACACCAAAACGTATTTTATCTTCTCATGTTAAATATTGGGTAAATCCTCCTCGATATCTATAATATTTTTTTAATTTTAAATCTACATGAAATGTGTTGCTTTTAATTACTTAAAAAATTCTACGTTCATGGAAAAATTATTTATTATCATGTGTAATTATTTTTTATTGTGTGAAAATCCCCATGATAGACCTTCAATGCCAAGTTAGACTCAAAATGGTCACCAAGAATGGACCACAATGTGTTCAAAATCACTATCTCTCATAAGTGGTAATTTTGTCTAAAATTACCACCAAAATGGACATATCAAATGCACGATGGTGTGGTGTGATTCTTTTTCTCATTTTAGAAAATAATCTATTCCTAGTATGGAACTCATCTAAAAAATGTCAGCTTCTCCATTTTCTCATTCTTACTCAATCACTACTTGAATCATTATCCATATGTGATCATGATATTTGAACTATAAATCTTGGATTAAAAGCATCATCTGAATTTTTTTTCCTTTTACTCAGAATATTTCATTTTGGAAGAATCAAATTTTCTCAAAGTAAAATATCTTATATTATAAGATATTTTCCTTTTCCATATAACTCTAAAAAATAATCCAAGTAATAGTTTTTATAATATCATAAATATCATATGAGCTTCACAATTATCTTATAGCCTATAAAAATTCACATTATGTATAATATTTTCCATTGAAAAATTCCAAAAAAATAAAATATCATACCATCATATAAAATCCCCTACATGACCAAAACATCGTATGTTTGGATTCCTTATAGATGAATTCCATTTTCCATTTTTTTCAAAAAGTCATATATGTGTCAAATATCATACGCGCTTTCTCCGTGTAGAAAAATTCCCTTTTTTATTTTTCAAATTCTATCCTGCACACTCAAAATATCATATGACTTTTAAAAATACCATACACCATATGATAATTTCTTTTTTAAAATTTTAACTTGCTTAAATATCATATGGGCAGCTCACGCAGCTGAAATATTTCACGTCGTAGGATAAATGCCTTAGTGAAATTTGTAATTCAACACTCAAATTATAAAACTTCACCCCAATTTAATTTTATGAATCTTTTATTCATTATAATTCCACCTCAAAAAACTCATGCACAATTAAAAAATTCCATAAACCAACGTACCTTCATCCACCTACACTTTTCTTGATTTAATTGATGATCCACACACACAATCTCCAAAAACTAAATGTAGATTTATCTTGAATCATTCAAAGTGTCGTCAAATATGTCAATAATTAATCTTCAAGATTTATCCTTAAATATTTTTTCCTTTAACATGGTAGTAACACAAAAAATTCATAGTGACTCACCAACACATATTGAAATCTTCTCGACACTAAGGTAGTATTCTTTGTTGATAAAAAATAAAATACATATAATAGGCACAATAATTTTGGATATCAAAGGGCCTATTTATTATCCTCAAGTGGGACTGGTCTTAATTAAAAATTATTTGGGAATTTTTTTAAATTTTCAAGAATTTAATAAGCTCAAGTGAATCCAATAAAAAAATAAAAATCTTGGGGTCTCTAAATCAGTGGTAAAATTTAAATATTTTTGTTCATCAAATTAATTTTAAGTAATTTGGGGGAAAACTCAAATTTAAAGGTGTTTGAGTCACATTAAAATTTATAGTCTTAAACTATCCCTATAAATTTAATGGTCATCAATGAAGCATCACACCCTGTCATAATAATTTTACTAAGGTTAAATTCCACATGGAAACAAGTACACTCCTAGATTACTAGGGTTTAGAGGATAGCATCAAGAGTTTTATAGAATAAATTATTAAAACTAAGATAAAGGAGACTATTAAGACCATACTTTCTATAGAGTATTTTAGTGTTTTAAGAATATGAACCCATAATAACAAATTTCTTTTCAAAGGTGTATTTTATTGAAGTAATGTGAAAGTAAATTATATGTGATAGGTTTTTTCTTTTTTGTCAACATCTCAACACAATTTTTCAATATTGAATCACATTAAAAATAAATTAAACCATGTTGATTCATATGATTTGAAGCTAATTTAAAAGTTTAAAAGAGTATGGAGAAGTTTGGAATTAAGAAAATGGTGTTATAATGAAGCTATGTTTTTGTAGAAATGATTACTCTGTAAGGTTTGATATAATGTTTCAAAATGTAGTAAGATATATTAAACATGCTATAATTATATTTTTCACACCATGATTGGATTATTAATCTAACAGTGTTATTTGAGATTATTCTTTATGATATGAATTCATTCCATAAGTTAAGGGATATTATTTTTCATGTTCTCGCAAGTTTTAGATACAAACACATTATGCCATGAAAGTAAGATTCGTGTCAAAATACACATGAATGAGGAAATTTGAGTGAATTGAGAAAGATGTATTGTTTTATAAAGAATTAGGTTGAACCGTTGAGAATAGATCCATACCACAGTGATCAGGATATGATAATTATATGCATATCTTGAATTCAATGTGCAAATGATCACACTACATAGGAGATAGTCATACTGCAATTTAAGAGGAATTTTTCAAGTGGTTGGAGGAAAAATAGTTATTACATGAAGATTTTGGTTATTCCATGATATTGGTAATCATGTTGTGATATATTCTAGAATCCAAAATTCGATTTTTTTTACTCATGTGGACCACATAGTGATACAAAAGCTACTCCAACTTAATCCTTTAATCCCTTTAATCATTTACAAGGGTTTATATAAGTCTAGGATAAATCATATGACTATAAAATAAGTGGGAATAATATATGTGGGAGTAAATTACTCTAATTAGGATATATATAATCCATATTTGGAGATTTTAGAGTGATAAAAATAGGTTTGATACTATGTAATAGTAGAGAATAAAAAAATTAGAGAGGAATAAGAAGAAGATAAAGAGGAAGAAAGGACAACAACAACATGATGGAATCCTATTTTTGGTGAAGACTCTCTTCTTAATTGTATCTAATATTATTTATCATTATTTATGTAGGATAAAATTACACAAGTTGGGTGAAACATTATGTATTATTAGATCATGGATAATACCTGTTCAATTTCAATCGACATGGTGATTCTAGTGTCTTGTGTGATCATGGGTTTTACAAGATTATTCCAAGGATATATTTCCTTTTTTTTGAGTAGTAAAACTTATAAAAATCTATTTTTCCAACTGTGTGTGTACCTATGATTTTATGTGGTTTGTGTGTAGTGATATTTTCATTCTCTTTAATAGGTGTTGAATCTTGTTTGAATGAAAAAAATAAATAGAAGTGAATTCACTGATTTCCCCCCAATGAATTCTCAATGTTTTTGTGTTACCTTTTCATGTGGAATATGAGAATCAAGGTTCCCTTAAAAGATGATGTTATTTAGATATTGGTGAGAATATAAATTCCTCTATGTTTAAATTTTCAAGTTATGAATTTTTATATTGGATATAAATCACATTAATTTAGTAGACAACTAGGGGATTCCTAATTTTTATGGGAATAATTATTACATATAAAAATATTACATGTTTCTATATCTATTTTCATGTTTTGTAGGTTGTAAAAATGAATTTTCACCTTATGATAAAGGTTTTATGATGATAGTAGTTGATAAAAGAATTTATAAAATGATGGTCATGCTTAAAATTCCATCTTTTCATCTCTTTTGGAAAATTAATTTCTCAAATTTAAAGAGATTATTAAATAATAAGTTATTTGGGATAAATTTTAAAATATTAATGAAGGTAAAGTTAAAATAAAGATATAAGAGTTATACATTAATATATTGAAATATGAATATCTAAATATAAATGAGTATGAAATGATTGATACCTTCTTCACTAAAGACAATGAAATTATGATCCCCATTAGTTTTTTTGGTGGGAAGATAAAAGAATATATGGTTATAGAAAAGATACTATATATCTTACTGGATATATTTGATACAAAGTTCTTAGTAATCAAAAACTATTATCTGGGAACAATTCCATTGGATGAATTACATAATATTTTTACAACTTATAAAATATGGAAAGGGGTGTTTTAAATAAGAATAGAAAAATTTATAAGGAAATATCCATTAAATATTGGAAATAGTATAAGAGAGAGAAAGAAGTTATTGTGTAATAAGATTATTTTGGTGAATAAGGGGATGTATAAATGAAATTTTACAAACTGGTGCCATTCCTTTTATGTAGTGTGAGAAGATGAAAATGAAATTATTAGTGAAAGAAACCATTTAAGTGTTATAGGTTTGGAGTTATTAAGAATATCATAGTGAATTATCTAAGGTTAAAGGAAGATTATGATTGAAAATATGAGTATGTGATTCCAAATAGTTCCTTAAATATGAAATCTTTAAGATTTTATAAGTAAATTTTTTCTTCAAAATTGAAAGGTAATAATTTTTATAAAACCCAAAGGATAAATTTCTTATCACTTTTTTATTATGATGATAATAGTAAGGATAAAGATGAATTTTAGACTTCTATAGAAGTTTGTAAAATGTTTCTAATTGAAATATTTAATGAATAAAAGTTTAATAGAGATGAAATAATTAATTATATATGTGTGGGAAAACTCAATTAAAGTTCATTATAAAGAGAGAACATAAGTAATTTCATTCAAATATTTTAATGTTGGAGAATTTGAAAAAGAATATAATGAAATAAGGTCAATCATTATGAAATAATGACACATTACATATTGAAAATAAATCAAAACTGATGAATGAAATTGAAAAATAAAAAAATTTACTAGATGAAGAAAATAATTTGAATACATGCATGGAAAAAAAGCTAAAGAAATGAAGATTGAGCTTGAAATTATTAAATAAAAATTGGTAGAATTCAAGAAATAATTGAAAAAGTTAAAATATAAAATTAATTTTTTTTAAAGATGTTTGAGAAATATTTAAGAGGAAGAATATAATTTAGAAGGTTGATATAAATACATAGGTAGAGAAAATCGAGTTTATGGAAAAGTAAAAAACTTCTTAGAAATATAGAAATCATGGTAACACTAACCTAAAATAGAAATATACTAATAATAGATCTTATAAATTATTAGTAAATAATACTATAATAAAGAAGAAAGTGATTTGAATTTAATATTATTTTATTTTATAGAAAAAATCTAAGGTTGATAGTTAAAAGGTTGAATAATGGCAGAAATCCACTTCGGGACAATAAGTAGTTTTCAAAAGGATCTACTCATTTTATGGATACTACTACAATTTTCAATGATTTGGGTATATTTAAAGGATATTTTGGTTCAATTATCAATATTTCTATAACCCTAGAGGATATGGGAGTTAAATATTAAGGGTTATTCAATCCACTCAAAAAGTTAAAGTTAGAAAATAATCTAAAAATTATGGACTATAAGCTGAAAACAAGTTCAAATCATTGGAATAAGTTTGTGTAAAGTGTAAAAAATTGGATAAATACACCGAATATTATCTCACCATTATACTACATCAATTGATTATGAATTTAAACACTCAAATTTTATAAAATAAAAAAATATAAAGGAAATGAGAAGGCATTAGTTGTTGAAGTGGAACTCAAAGAATCACAAAAGAAATGATCATGGATATTTAATAGTGGATGATCATTATACATTATATGATATTTTAAGCTCTTTAAATATATTAAGAATTTCAAGGAAGTATCAGTGAACTTTGGCATTGATGGTACACTTAAGATAAAAGGATTTGGTTCATTGGTTTTTGGAAAAGACAAGCTAAAGAAGATATAAACTTTATTTATTGATAGATTGAGACACAACTTAATAAGGGTGTCTAAATTTTTTATATGGGAAATAAAGTGGTTTTTTTATAAGTATGAATGTATTTTTAAGTGGTTATGTAATATCCCACATCTGTTTGGATCAAAAAATTCTGAAGGAATTTGAATTTTTTGTTATTGGATGGGTCGAATATTGAATCAAGACTAAAAATGGATCTATGAGAGTTGGATTGTATCAAAATTGTTATTTTGAGATGAGGAATGATACATGTGATGTATCCTGGGTATTTTCATGAGCTTTGGAGGATTCAGGTTGGCTTTTAGGATTATTGGATTATTATAGAAAGGGTACATTGTTTGGTGTGCATGGTTTAAGAGAAACTGTGCGACACCTTAATTCTCAAGAGATGTTTAGTTCATTTTGAATTGACTATGGTTGAGTTTCATGGTTAGATCATGGTTTTAGGTAAAACATGTGAGGGAAAATGGGAAATTTTATGAGTATGAGGAGATTCTGAGACATGGAACATAGGATGCTCATGGTTTTAGAAAAACTATGTGCCTTGTAGGTGGGAGACAGAGCTGACAACATGGTTGGTGCATAGTTTTCCAAACCATGTGGCATAACTGTGTGAACATGAGGGTATTGGAATTTAGGGGTGCACACAGTTGGTGTATTATTTTTCTAACTTTGTGTCCAAATCATGTGATTGGTGGATTTGGACTGATCCAACTGCATGGTTGGTGCATAGTTTGAACAACTATGCAGCCAAACCATGCAACGACCCAAGAATTCATTAAAATGGTAGTTTTATCATTTTATACTCTAAGATTTTTAGTCATTTATCCACTCTCTCCCCCTCACACATACGAACTAGAGGAGGGTTCTCCTCCTTTACTCCCTTATTCAATCCTCTCCAAAGAGGTGATTTGGTGGTGTTTCTTCGGTGTTTAAGGTGATATTTCCCTTCACCCTCCTTATCTTTCTTCCTTCCCTTGGTTTATTCTAATTTTGGATGTGTGGGTTAGGAAATTTGTTCTTATTCCATTAGAGCATGGTGGAATCATCCAAGGATGATGCATATTTTATTTGACTTGGGTAGAGGAGGTCCCGAGAGGGATTCTTCACTTTGTTGCATTACATTTCGTCAAGGTATGTGATGATGATGATTTTTCTTAGGTTTTTACAAAAAAATTAATTTTATTAATTGTTGATATGGTATCAACTCTTATTTATTTTCATAGTAATGTTGTTGGGATTCTGTTGTGGACCTTTCGTGGCAGTTTCTTGGAGTTTTTACAAGAGGTGGGCACCCTATGAGTTTTTTGGCATTATGCCATGGTGGGTTCCAATTAATTAATTAATTATAATTATTATAATTAATTAATTTGTGTTATTTGGTATGTGGTTAAGGTTTGGGTGATCGAGGTGAGACCAATTTGTTCTTGGGGAGTGCGGAAAAGACTTGGATGGGTCTTGTCATCGTCGACGTGCTTTGGAAATGTTTTGGAAAGATTCATTGATGTGGTTGGTGATCTAAGATCTTTACCCATAGTCTTGTTAATTTATTTTTTATGTGTATGTGGTGTGCTCCTTAAATCCCATGATTGGAATGTTTGATTTCATGGATTACATTAAGTAGTTGGGTGATGGGAATAACTTAATTAATCTTAATGGTTGATGTGATAAAATAGTAAAAAGGGGATAATGGGTAGAACTTAGAAATAAAGGGGTGGAAACTCTTAAGGGGATAAAATGTGTTATTTTATCAGGTGAGTTTTTTGAATTTCCTATATGTATTATTTAATGGGTTTAAATATTCATATTGGGTTTTGATTTGTTTTTGGATGAAAAGGGGAAAAGTTATGTTTTGAAATAATTTTTTTAAAATGAGGTGTTGACCTCAAGGTGATTCTAAATGGGTTTTAAATGGATTTCAATTGTTGGTTGGTGTGTGGTGAATTCTTAAATGGTTTACATGTAAAATAATGGTTTTGGACCTTGTTTAAATTTTTAAATAGGGATACCCATATTTAAGGGGTGGTTTGAAAATTTTTAATGATAATGTTTGATTTTGGGGATTCATGACATCAAAAAGGGTTTGGATTTTGTTGATCTATGTATTGATTTAAGGTTCTGATGAGACCATGGTAAATTTTTTGATTAATAAAGGAGGAAATGGTTAATTGTGAATTTGGTTTTATATGATAAATTTAATGTACTGTGAAAATGTTAAATGAAATGGTAATGATTAATGGTGACATTGTTTGGGGATAACCATACATGAAGTACTGAATCCCGATTGGATTCATGGACCGATGATCCATTTTTGTTGACCTGTGACTAATGGTTTTGGGATGTTGGATTGATTCTATACTCCTTGGTTTTAGGAGGTCTATACCGATGCTCTAGGTACCCTGGTGCACTCTAGTTTTTTGGGGGAAGGACAGATGATCCTGAACCTAAGGGTATAGACATGGTGTTCCATATTAATGTTGGGATGGTTAGACATGGTGTTCCAAGTCATGGTTTGATTCATTGACTGATGCTCCAGGTTTTTCAAGTAGTTACCTAAAGGTTGGGATGGTTGTATGTTGTGTTCCAAGTCCTGGTTTGATTCATGGACTAATGCTCCATGTTTTTTGACTTATGAACTAGTGGTTGGGAAGGTCGGATATGGAGTACCAGATCTCGATTGGATACTTAGACTGAGGATCCTTATTTTCCAACCAGTGAACCTTGTGATATATTTCTCAGATTATTGGATTTGGCTGAGGATGTTTGATGAAAATTGGTAAGCTTTTTGAAGTAAAGAATAAAATCAATTAAAATAATAAAACTTGTGTTATTCACCTTCTTGTCCATGGTTTATTCATACACATTCATACACCATTCTAATGACTAGTATTTTTATTAGACAACATTGTTGCTGGCCTACTGATTTTTACTCACACCCTACTTAGGCCAACATTTCACTTGGGAACCTGAAAATATCTCACATTTTTATTGCAGGCATAGGTTCGGGCTGAGGCCTACATTGAGTGTTGGTTGATCGAGCAGGATTTCTTGAGTGGTATTAGGTAACTGGATGGGTTTGGATCAGTGATGTTGTGAAGATTTTTTGCAGTTTGTTTTATTTTTTTTATGTTGTTTAACTAGCCCAGTGGTCAGTTGGTTGAATGTATGACATGGTCATTATGGCCTTTATTTCATTTCATTTTATTACAACATGTTTCAATTTCTATTTATTTATTCTTTCCTCATACTCTGATGTGTATGATATTTAGTTATTTACTTATGGTTGTGCACTCTGATATGGGGGTATAGTCTCCTCACATCTCTATTTTAGACCCCCCCCCTGTTGGTTGGCAGCCTCTAGAATATGAGGAGGCGTGCTTGAGGTTATGTGGATAACTGGATTGAGGAGTCTGAGTTGGGATGTTACAAAGTGGAATCAAAGTTGTTTCCTTCATATTATTTTACTATTTAGATTTTAGTAGACATTAGATATAGGAATGTGTCGGATCTTGAGATAGATACCAAGATGGTGTTCCATGAACACATGTTCTGGTAGGATGTATAGGTAATTAGGTGTTGATATTTATGTTCAATATTTACAATGGTATAGTTTTATATGATTTTCACTTAGATTGATGTACAGGTTGTTTAGATTTGATGGTTTATGATTGATTTCAGGTTCTTCGCCTATTGTAAAGAGGCCTTGATGTAGTTTTATCTCTTTTTCTTAAAAGAAAATACGTGTCTCATGCATTATGTTAATCATGTAGGATCTACATGTTATAGGCCTACTAGTGTGTGATTTTATGTATTTCCTTTTGATGAAAGGTTATGTAGATCTACAATTAGAAACTTGACGGTGAGGAAACTAGTGTTGTCCTTGTATATGGTTAGTGCAGGGACCCTGGTGGGTCAGTGTGGTATGAGTTTTAGGTTTTTGGAACTATGTGGGTAGTTTTTTTGGGGGATTATTTGTATGTTTGATTCCTCTAGGGAGCTATCTGACATGTAGATGGTTGGAGATGGCAGACACCCTAGTTGTGGGAATTTGGTTGGTATATGATATCCTTATGATGTGAGACCCTAGAAGAGGGTGTTATTACTTTATTGGTATTTTTTTATTATGATAATAGTGAATTATATATTCCCCATGAGTTGTGGCCTTTTTGGAGATGGAATAGACGTTGGGAGATTGGATCTAGTGAACTTTTGACATGACTCCCGTTTTGGGAGTTGGTATTGTGTGGCCTTCGAGGGTGACCTGTGAGAGGGGTCATCAAAGTTATATGTGCTCTTGGGTGGGCAAGGTAAATATGAATGATTTGTATTTTTTTCATGGTGCACAAAGGGTGTAGCCTATTATAGAGTTTTGCAATGTAGGATGTCTTTAGTTTTGATAAAGAGGACTTGAGTGGTAGTGTTTTAACTTCATGGTTGGATTCTTAAGGGGAAGGCTTGTTTGGGTGCCTTACTCGAGTGGTGGTTGCACAGGTAAGGTGTTTCTGATGGTTATGATATGTATTAGGAGCACAAGGGGTTCTGGAGAGAATATAGTTTTATGATCACACATCCACTTCAGGTGGAGAATGAGCGTGTGAGGTTTTTCTTGGGTAAGAGGCATAGGGAGGTGTCTGTTTTTCTTGAAATGGGAAACACTCGAAGTATTGGAATTTTGGTAGAACATGTGGTTTATGGGGGTGGATTGGTTGGATGTCTAACCTGGTTAACTCTGGATTCATCTCTAGGAGCGTGGTGAGATCATACTTGAACCTAGAGGAACTTTTTAATGACTCTCAAGTCTTGAGTGGTCATGAAAGTGGTTGTGGTTCAATGAGTTGATTTTGGTTCTATATAGTACCAAGGGTTCTCTACCATGGGTGATATGGGAATACAAGGTAGGAATGACCAGTGGATGGGGCTTGTGAGATAAGGTTTTAGAAATATTTACCCATTAGAGTTAGAATCAGGTTTACTAGTGGGGTCACATTGGAGAATGTGTGATAGTTAAGTGTAATGGGATCTTGGAGGCATGAGCTGATGGTGACACATTGTGTTTTTTGGTTTGTGGATCAGACATTACAAATTTTATGTCTGAGGTGGTAGGGTTATATGGGAAGCTATGAGTAGGATAAGGACTGATGTGGATATGATGAGATGCTTGCAAACAGGGAGGCCCAATAATTTTTATGGTTTGACATGTCCCTATAGATAGAGGTGACATCGAAAATGGATGATTGGTGGTGGTGTTTATCAATAAAATCTTAGCATACTCTTAGTTAGGGATGATTATGTAAGTTCCCTCAACCTAAACTTCCAGATTCAATACTAAAACTTTCTATTTATTTTTGTTATAACAAATAACTGAAAAATACACAGTATATTATACAAATGAGTACCTTTTCCAGTCTAGGTTCTGGAGAATTAGACAACAACTTACATATATTGATTCAGAGTTTACAAAAAAAATTACAATATAACTAATTGGTTCCATCTATAATAGCACCTTAATTTTACTTTGAACATATAAGGAATCATGTGAAAAACATTTTAAAAACATGGGATGAGCACACAAAAACTCAGTAAGGTGCATAAAGAATGAAAAACCATTAGTCTAGTGGAAACATGAAAACCCTTTAAAACCCCTTTTCTTGAAAAATCACAGGCATGGATAGAAACATGATGTATTTTCCTTGGGACATACTTACCATATCACTATTAAAATCACCCTTACACATGGAATAACCATTCAGTCGACTTCCATATCCAAAGTACCCAATGAATTAGAGAGCTATAATGGGGCTCACCTGTCATAACTTGAGCTATAATGGGCTCAACCCAACACATCATGAGCTATAATGGGCTCAAACAAAAATATCCTGAGATATAATGGGATCAACCCAATATATCGTGAGATATAATGGGCTCAAAGCTACATAAATATGTCCAAGGAACATATCATGAATAAAAAACTTGATAACTCATTTGAACCCTTGAGAAAATCACATTAATGTTTTCAAATTTCCCTTTTTCGTAAAACAAATCACTTTTAAAATATAAAACCCACGAAAAAAATAATATAATAATAATCATAAAAAACTACCATGTCAACATATAATGTAATCATCATAGTAACAAATCATCATGAAATCATCATAACTACTCATGTTATATAAACAATCTTTTTGAATTTCATTAAAGAGATTTTTAAAAGGATTTTAAAAGGAAAGTCCCTTACCAATATAATTGGAATGATAATTACTAGAATGGAATAGATATGAGTATAAACTATAAATACACATAATAAAACATAATATAAACAAATATTCATCACAAAAAACAATTTTAATACCACATAAATAATAAAGTATAAGGTTAACCCAAAGAATGGAAATTGGGTTAAGAATTCCCTTACCTCAGGTTCGAATTCCCTAAAACATGTTTAAACCTCATTTATGAAGGTTAAAAGAGTTTTATTAATATCTTATAGAAACATATACATGTTTATAACACCTTATATGATCATTTTATAACATAATTCCATCCATTAATTAATAATATTTTGTTCATTACATTGTTTCGGGTGAGTTCTTTACATGATTTCCATGACCGGTTTGTATTTGATTTTATTGTCGTATGGAAATGAAATATCAGAAGTGGAATGAAATGGTATTTATATTTTTCCATAATATTTAATGATACCATAAATAATTTTGTTATAATATATGATTATGATTTATCATATAAAATATTAATGATGTTCGTTTAGATCATTTTGGTGGTTCTTTGATGATAACGAACTCATTTTGTTTTGTAAATTAATATCATGTGTAAAAAATGATTAAAAAATCTTACATAAGATATAATAAATAAATTATAATTTGGTTCAACCATAAAAATTTTTTCATGACTAGTCTTGAAGGAAGTAAAAGAAATTGAAATCACATCGTCCACAATGTCGGTAAATTGATACATCGCGGACTGTGTTTTAATTTTTTGCATAAGTGAGAGAGGATAATAATTATAATGGTGAAACTTCCATAAACATGATGAAATAAATAATATTTAATATAATGGATCATTCATGCCTCTTTGATAAGGTTAGGTGTGGAAAGAAGAATAATTGAAGGGAAATGAAATGGAATGAATGAAAATAAAAAGAGGATGTTTACCTCTTGATCTCTTCTCATTGAGATCCTTCTTAAGGCTCTCGGTTTTGGCCTTTTGGTCAGAATAGAAGGTTTTGGACGTGGTTTAAGGGTCTTGGGAGGAGTATTGGGAAAAAAATTAGGCAAGTATAATGGCTTGAGAGGTGTGGGAGGAAGAGGAGAATGAGGGTGGTATTTATAGTGGTGGAGAGGAGAGGTTTTACATTATTTAAATCATTAGTTTAATATTTTTGCTCAAGAATATGAATAGTCTTTATTCATGTGACAAAAAATAGTAATAATTTCATGTGATTTCAAACCAATTGGGATTACATCATCCTTAAATCACCTATGATGCAGTAAAACAAGTATTTATCATTTATCGTAATTTAGCATATTTTACTATTCATAAAAAATTAAAGTATTTCAGAAAATTACCAAAAAATCACCCCAACCATTTTTCGTAATGTAAAATAAAAAAAATAAACTCAATTTTATCAAAATAATTTTCTAAATATAAGAAATTTAGTTTTTAAATAAAATAATATTTTATTTGAAAAATAAAAATTTTAAAACATTTATTTACTTATTCCAAGATATGGGTATATCATACTTTTAATCAAATATTATATATATACTATCATTGGTGAGGTTACTATTCATAAGGGTATGATATTATTCGTAACGGTAACATTACTTTTCATAAGGGTATAATACTATTCCCCAAAAAATATGTTGGTCTTATCAGACTCTAAATAACTTACTGATTGCAACCGTGTATGTCTGTTTTTCAAAATTCAAAACAAAAAAGTGGGAAAATCATGTTTAGTGATAATTATAACTATCTACTTAAAACAATGTTTCATGCATTTCAATTTAATTTTAAAACCTTGGGGTGTTACATTATCCCCACCTTCTAGAAATTGCATCCTCGCAATTTTATTTACTTATTAATCAATTTCAGATTCTCATGTTGCTTCTTCTACCATATGGTTTCTCAAAAAAACCTTTACCTGGTGTATTACCTTTTTCTATGCTACTTTCTCTCTATGATCAATAATCTAAATTGGTCTCTCTTCATAAGTAAGGTTCTTTTCCAACTAAACTACTTTTGGGCTCAAAACATGAGATGAATCTAGAACATACTTTCTCAACATTGAAATATGAAAAACATTGTGTACCTGAGACAAAATCAGAGGCAATGCTACTCGATTTGAAACTATTCAAACATTCTCCGTGATTTCAAAAAGACCAATGAACCGCGGACATAGTTTTCCTTTCTTACCAAAATGCATCACACTTTTCCAAGGAGATATTTTAAGGTAACCATGGTCACCTACCTCAAAATAGAAGTCTTTCCTTCTATTATGTGCATAACTTTTCTTCCTACTCTAAGTTGTCCTCATGTGCTACTGGATCATCTTTAATTTCTCAGCCACTTCCTCTACTAATTCTGGCCCCATCAACTTTCTTTCACCGACTTCATCCCAAAACACTGGATTCCGATGCATCTTCCCATACAATACCTCAAAAGGTTTCGTCTGTATATTATAATGAAAACTTTTATTATAAAAAAACTCAACTAAAGAAAGATATTGATCCCAAATTCCATGGTAATTCATTGAACAAGCTCGAAGCATATCCTCCAAAGTCATAATAATTCATTCTGACTGCCCATCTAATTTAGAATGGAAAGATGTACTGAAATTTAATTCTATGCCCAACGACTTCTAAAGGACCTTCCAAAAATTATAAGTGAACCTGGGATCCCAGTAAAATAAAATGGAAAGAGGCACTCCATGTAACCTGACAATCTCTTTGAGGTACAAACGAGAAATATGATCCGAATACATTGTATCTTGAATAGGGATAAAATGTGCATATTTATTCATCCAATCAAAAATAACCCAAATCACATTATTACCTCGAGAAGTCTTTGGTATTCCCACAATGAAGTCCATGGATATAATCTCTCATTTCCACTCTGGTACTGGAAAAGGATGAATCATCCCCTTCAGTAACTGCCACTATACCTTAACCTATTGACATGTCAAACATTTCATGGTAAAATCAGAAATATACCTTTTTATTCCATCCCACCAGTAATACTCCTGAAGGTATCTATACATTTTAGTGATGCCAGGATGAACTGAAAATGGAGAACTGTGAGCTTTACATAATAATTTTTTCTTCAACTGAGAATCAAAAGGCACACACAACCTTTTTCAAAATCATAAAACACAATCTTTATCAAGGTTAAATTCTGAAAACTTAACCATTTTAACTAATTCTAATTTTTTCTGTAGCTCCCCATCTGCCTTATGTTTTTGATTTATTCTCTCTGAAAAAGATGACTGCACTAAAACCTAAAATAAAACAAAGTAGTTTCCTGCACCAAAAACTTCCAAGCCAAATTTTATCAAATCAGTTACCAAAGTATCATGTTCCAAATGTATCATGGTTAATGTAGCATTACTTTTCTGACTCAATGAATCATCCACTATGTTTTATTTCTTAGAATGGTAATGAATCATGCAATCATAATCCTTGATTAGTTCTAGAAATATTCTTCGTCTCATGTTTAATTTCTTCTGATTGAATATATACTTGAAGCTTTTATGGTCAGTATATATTTCACATTTTACTCTATACAGATGATGCCTCCAAATTTTCAATGCAAAAACCACAGCTTCCAATTCCAAATCATGTGTGGTATAATTTAACTAATGAGTTTTTAGTTGTCTTGAAGCATAATAAATTACCTGACCATTCTGCGTCAGAACACAACCAAGTCCCTTTAATGAAGCATCATTATAGATGAAAAACTCACCATTTTGGGAAGGAAAGGCCAAAACTGGAGCATTTACCAATCTCTTCTTTAGTTCCTAAAAACAAACATCACATTCTTCTATCTAAATAAATTTAACCCCTTTTCGTGTAAAATTTTTTAGCAGTCTAGATAACCATGAAAAGTTTTTAACAAATCTTCAGTAATAACCTACTAATATAAGAAAACTATGATTCTCTTTAACATTTTTAGGTCTTGTACATTCATTAACCAATTTTGTTTTGGTAGGATCAACTGTTATTCCATCCTTATTTACAATGTGCCTAAGAAAAGAAATATGTTGCAACCAAAAATCACACTTTTTGAATTTTCCATACAGTTTATTTTCTTTTAAGGATTGAAAAACAACCCTTATATTTTTTTCATGCTCCTCTTTACTTATAGAATATATCATAATGTCATCAATAAACACAACCACAAACTTATCTAAGAACTCGTAAAATATTCTATTCATAAGATCCATGAATACAATAGGTGAATTAGTTAACCCAAAACCTATAAATATAAATTCATAATGACAATATCTAGTACGGAATGTAGTCTTTAAGATGTATTCATCTATTACTTTCAACTGATGGTACCCCAACCTTATTTCAACCTTTAAAAAATACTGTGATCCCTAGATATGTTCAAACAAATCATCGATATGAGGAAAAAGATACTTGTTTTTAATAGTAATGTTATTCAAGGCTCTATAATCAGTGAAAAGTCTCATTGAGCCATCTTTATTTTTAAGAAACAAGTAAGGAGTACCCCATGGTGAAGTGCTTGGTCGGATGAAGACTTTATCGAATAATTCATACAACTGCTTTTTTAATTCCAGAAGTTCCATTTGATCCATTCAATAAGGGAGTTTAGAAATTGGCTTAGCACCATGAACTAAGTAAATAGTAAACTCAACCTCTCGATCAGGAATAAAACCAGGAAAATCATCAAGAAAGACATCCAGGTATTCATTTACAACTTATATATCATTAATCTAGATAGTTCCCTTATGTTCAAAAATATGAGAAAGATAACTTTTATTTACATATTTTATCAGTCTCTTAGCTTCATGATATGTTATCAATTATATGGGTTCATTATTTTACACAAACTGAAACTTATTCTAAAATAAACTTCTTTTTCTCAATAATCTATCTTATTATGATAAAAAAAAGTTATTCCATACCCAAAAAACATCAAACTCTACTAGAGGAAAAAGAGTAAGTTTTGTAGGTAAACTCTTTCCATAGACATAGATAGGTAGATTATTATAATTTATTTTTTCCACAATATTTCCTCTAGGTGTTTTTATCATGAGTTATGGTTTCATTTCATGAGGTGGAATTCCCAATTTTTCCAAAAAATTCTTAGAAATGAATGAATGTGTAGACCCTGAATCAAACAACACATTTTTGAAATATGTAAAAACAATAAATCTACCTGGTTCCATATCATTTGATGGCTCAACATCTTCTGAAGTGGTTTCAAAGGATTTTTACACACCCTTTTTCTTCCAATCGTGCTGATTTCTAGCCTGAGTGACTAGCTTTGGACAGACATTAGCAAAATGACCCAATTCCTTACAGTTAAAGTATCTCACCATCGGATTCTAATTAATTTTCGGATCATTTTCCTTAAAATAATGAGACATGTGTAAAAACATTACACGTCCATAGAATTTCACAGAATTTACAAGACATTCACTAACATGCCTTTTACCACACTTTTCACAAGATGGGAAATTGATTTTCTTACCTCCAGATTTCTTTAACGAATTATTCCTTAAATCCAGCCAACCTGGCTGCTTCTTATTATTGTCATCATGAGGCATATACATTTCATAAAACTTCATATACACTTTTTCAGCATAATGAACAAGTTTCTCATAACTTTTAAACTCTCGTGAATCCAAATCTCTTCACAAAAATGGTTTCAAACCAGAGTAAAATCTATTAATTTTACTATCAAAATTATGAGTAAAATCTGGTACATACCTGGATAGTCTTGTAAAATTGGCTTCATATACTGCCATATAATCATCATATTTTTTCTTTAGTTCCAAGAATTATTTCTCCATCCTGAGTCGAACAATTTTAGGAAAATATTTTTCCAGAAAAAGACTCTTAAAATCATCCCATTCCAGACTATCACGATCATCTCTTTCTATTGTATTATTAACTAGAGATCACCATTGATTGTATTCACCTTCCAAATGATAAATGGATAGTATTACCTTTTGACTCTTTGAATATCCCATGATATCAAATATCTTTTGTAGAGAATTGATCCATCCTTCGACTATCACTGGATCTATGGTTCCACTGAATGTTGGAGGATGATACCTCATAAAATTCTCCAAAATACATATTTATTCATGGTATATCATGTTTCTATCTAGCATGGATACCACCAAAATTTATTTATTGACTCAACTAAACCATTACTGTCACAAACTACTCAGTTTTGATTCCCACCATTCCAGGCTGCAGATTTGGACAGACATCAGCCTCTTGGTACCTTCCTACTTCAGTATCCTTATTTATTCTGCAGAAAACCATTCTAAATAGACATATCTTAGACAAAGAAACATGTTAATATTTAAATTCTATTTCAATTTAACCATATAGTAAAAATCATTTATGGTATTCTCTTATCATCATCATAACCCCTAAATTTATCTAAACTATCCTTTGATACCAACTATAAGAGCCATGAACCCGCACTTCCAGATTCAGTACTAAAACATATTGTGTATTTTTTTTTATGATATATAACTGAAAAATACTTAGTAAATTATACAAATGAGTACCTTTTCCGGTCTAGGTTCTGGAGAATTATACAACATCTTACATATATTGATTCAGAGTTTACAAAAATAATTACAATATAACTAATTGGTTTCATCTGTAGTGGAACCTTAACTATCCTTTGAACATCTAAGTAATCATGTGAAAAACATTTTAAAAACTTGTTATGATCACAAAAATCTCAGTAAGGAACATAATGAATTAAAAACCTTTAGTCTAGTGGAAATATGAAAACCCTTTAAAACCCCTTTTTCTTGAAAACTCATAACCATGCATAGAAACATCATATAGTTTCCTTGGGACATACTTACCAAATCCCTCTTATAATAACCCTTACACATAGAATAACCATTCAGTAAACTTCCATCTCTAGAGTACCCAATGCATTGGAGATCTATAATGGGGCTCACCCGTCATATCTTGAGCTATAATGGGCTCAACCCTAACATATCATGAGCTATAATGAGCTCAACCCAACATATCTTGAGATACATTGAGATAAACCCAACATATCTTGAGATATAATGGGCTCAAATCAACATAAATATGTCCAAGGAATATATCATGAATAAAACACTTGATAACTCATTTGAACCCTTAAGCAAATTACATTAATGTTTTCAAAATTCCCTTTTTCATAAAACAAATCACTTTTAAAATATAAAACTCGTACACATAATAATGAAATCATATTCATAAAATAATACCATGTCAACATATAATGGAAACATAATAGTAAAAAAGAATCATGAAATCATCAGAACTACTCATGCCATATAAACAATCTTTTTTAATTTCATTAAAGAGACTTTTAAAATATTTTAAAAGGAAAGTACCTTACAAATATAATTGGAGTGATAATTAATAGAATGGAATAGATATTCATATAAACTGTAAATACACATAATAAAACATAATATAAATAAAAAATCATCACAAAAAACAATTTTAATACCACATAAATAATGAAGTAGAAGGTTAACCCAAAGAATTGAAATTGGGTTAATAATTCCCTTACCTTGGGTTTGAATTCCCTAAAACATGTTTAAACCTCGTGTATTAAGGTTAAAATAGTGTTATTAATATCTTATAGAAATATATCCTTGTTTATGACACCTTATATGATCATTTTATAGCATCATTCCATCCATTAATTAATAATATTTTGTTCGTTACATTGTTTCAGGTGAGTTCTCTACATAATTTCCATAGACAGTTTGTATTTTATTTTCTTATCCTATGGAAATGAAATTATAGAAGTGGAATGAAATGGTATAAATATGTTTATAGAATATTTAATTATACCATAAATCATTTTTTTATCATATATTATTATGATTCATTAGATAAAACATTAACGATGTTCATTTAGATCATTTTGGTGGTTCTTTGATTACAGCGAACTCATTTTGTTTTGTAAATTAATATCACATGTACAAAATTATTACAAAACCTTACATAATATATAATACATAAATTATAATCTATTTCAACCATAAAAATGGTTTCATGAATAGTATTTAAGGAAGTAAAATAAATTAAAATCATATCGTCCACAATGTTGGTAAATCGACACATCACAGACGATGTTTTAATTTCTTGCATAAGTGGGATAGGAGAAGAAGTATAATGGTGAATCTTCCATAAACATGATTAAATAAATAATATTTAATATAATGGATCATTAATTCCTCTTGGATAATGTAATGTGAGTAAAAAATAATAATTGAATATAAAATGAAAAGGAATGAAAGAAAAGAAAAGAGGATGTTTACCTCTTGATCTCTTCTCCTTGAGATCCTTCTTAAAGCCCTTGGTTTTGGCCTTTTGGTGAGACCAGAGTTTCTTGGACGTGGGGAAGGGTCTTGGGAGGAGTATTGGTAAGAACTTATGCATGGATTATGGCTTGATAGGTGTGGGAGGAATAGGGGAATGAGGGTGGTATTTATAGTGGAGGAGAGGAGAGGTTTTACATTATTTAAATCATTAGATTCATATTTTTACTCAAGACTATGAATAGCCTTGATTAATGTGAAAAAAATAGTAATAAGTACATGTGATTTTTAACTAAGTGGGATTACATCATCCTTGCATTTCTATGATACAGTAAAACAAGTATTTAGCATTTATCATAATTTATCGTATTTTACTATTCATTAAAAATTCAAGTATTTCAAAAAATTACCAAAAATTCACCTCAACCATTTTTCGATGTGTAGAATCCAAAAATAAACTCAATTTTATCAAAATAATTTTATAAATATAAGAAATTTAGTTTTTAAATAAAATAATATTTTATTTGAAAAATAACAATTTTAAAACATTTATTTACTTATTCCAAGATATGGGTATATCATACTTTTAAACAAATATTATATATAAACTATCATTGGTGATTTTACTATTCACAATTTTATGTTACTATTTATAATAGTAACATTACTATTCATAAGGGTATGTTACTATTCACCAAAAATTAAGTTGGTCTTATCAAACTCTATATAACTTACTGATTGCAACCATGTATGTCCGTTTTTCGAAATTAAAAGCACAAAAGTGGGAAAATTAAGTTTAGTGATAATTATAACTATCTACTTAAAAAAATGTTTCATTCATTTCAATTTACTTTTAAAATTTGGGTTGTTAGAGATTATGTCCAATATCTTGACATCATCTTAGGTAATCTAAGAGATAAAAGTCTATACACCTAGATACCCTATTTTCATTTGGTTGGATAAGGGGCCTCTGAAGTTTCTCTTATTGAGAAATGAATGTGGAATCACATGGTTGGAAGTGCAGCATTGAACATTTGCGGGTGGGGTCCTTGGGAAGGAATAGATTTCATAGAATACCATTGGTTTCATTCTTGTATGCTAGGGATTGGTATTATTTTATTTTTCATTTGGTTTCTCAGGTGAAGGAAAGATGGTCAAGTCTGATTCTTGGGTTGGAAATGGTTAGAGAGTTGGTTGAAGTGGTTGAGGTTTTTTTGGGTAAGTTGATGACTATGACACTCTAATGTTGGGGAGTGATATATTAGTTATAGAGGTGAGACCCTCATGCTAAAAGGGTCACAGGTGTGTGGGACTGGTCGTGGATTGGTTGTGGTCGCATTGTGATGCCATTAAAGGACCGTTGAGGTGTGTTATTAAATTCCATGGGGAATGAAAATGGGTAATCATTTGTCGTGGATGATCAAGTCAAGTGTTTTATTTGGGATCAAGGTGGTTCTAGAAAATATTTTTAGTATGGACTCTAGTGGGTATTTTGGGTGGTTGTTAAATTTCTCGGGTTGGGAAGGAATCATGATTAGGTGTGGTGTAAATAGACCGACAATTGTAGATGGGTATTTTTGGGGACAAGTTGGTTGAGAATAGTCTGACTTGGGTTAGCATACAATTTTGGTGCATAAGGTTTCAAGGTACATCTAGTGCATCATTTTTGGAATGATGAATGTGCTTTGTGTTTGAGTTGGTATCTTAAGGAAAAGCCAGTATGTTCTTAGTTTTGATTGGATGGTGGGTATGTGTCCACTTGGGTTGGTTTTCGAGGATTGGGATGGGTGTCGATGATGATTGGAATTATCATGGGTGTTGGGGAATGGTAGTTTGGGATCCATTCTAGGTACGTTTTGGGAATACAATTTCAGTCTGGTTGGGATTTCTTGATGGAAAGGGTGTTAAGTATCATAAGTTGGTGGATATAATATAAAGCATATGGTGGAAATAACCATAGATTGAATATTGTTTAGTTAATGCTTTAATCAATGTTTCAGATGTATGATCTTAGTTAAGCACCGTTGTGGTGTTCTGATATTGGTAATGGGTGTTAGGTTAGAGGTTTTCCTAGTTGAGGGCCTTGAGTGGGAAGTTGTTCCTTGGTAGTATCTCAGGATATCGAAAGTTGGATGAGGCTATTAGTTAAAGATATATTGAATGACATAGGTCAGGTGGTGCATATGGATTACCACCAAGACTTATTGTGGATGATAAGTATTATAGTTGGGAGGTTGTAAGATCCCTTATCTGATTGGATCAAAAATTTCCAATGGAATTTTATTTTTTTGTTACCAGAAAGGTTGAATATTGAATCAAAACTTGGAATGGATATCAAAGTTTTTTATTGTCTCAAAAGTGTTGTTTTGAGATGAGTAATTATTCTTCAGAGGTTTCTTGAGTGTTCAGTTGAGATTTGGAGTCTTTATGTTGGATTTTGGGAGTTTTTGAGTCTTTTGGAAAGGGTGCATGGTTTGGTGTGCATGGTTTAGAAGAAACCATGTGGAAACTTGATACTCAGAAGATGTTTAGTTCATTTTGAATTGAGAATGGTTAAGTTTCACAGTTAGAACATGGTTTGGGGTAAACTATGAGAGGTAAAATGAAGAAATTTGTGAGGATGAGGAGGTTTTGAGACATGGAGGATGGGTTGCACATGGTTTCAGACAAACCGTGCACCTTGTTGTAGGTGGGAGACAAAGTTGAAAGTATTATTGGCACATAGTTTCAAACTATGTGACACAATCATGTGAAGTTGAAGGTGTTTTAAAGTAGGGGTTCACATGTTTGTCAAATGGTTTATCCAACCGTGTAGCTAAACTATGTGAGTGGTGGTCTTGGATAGATCTAACCACACGGTTGGTGCATGGTTTGCAAAACCATCTGGCCAAACTTCACAACTACCCTAAATTTCATTTAAATAGTATTTTTACCATTTCCCCTCCATGATTTTTAGTCACCCCTTTCCTTTCTCTACCTCTCATGTGAACGAACCAGAGGAGGGTTCTCCTCCTTCCTCACTTCTTCAATCTTTTACAATAAGGTGATTTGGTGGCATTTATTTGGTGTTTAAGGTGATATTTCCCTTCATCCTCCTCCCCTTTCTTCCTTCCCTTGGTTCCTTCTAATTTTGGATGTGTGAGTTAGGTATTTGGTTTTGATTCTAATAGATCATGGTGGAATTGAACAAGGATGATGGGGATTTTAGTCATCTTGGGTAGAGGAGGTCCTGAGAGGGATTTTTCACTTCGTTTCATGATGTTTTGTCGAGTTATGTTCTTGCGGTGAATATTATTAGGTTTTTCTAAATGAATAAATTTTATTAGTTTTTTAAATGGTATCGAATCTTAGGTATTTTCCCGAGAATAGTGTTGGGAGTCTATTTTGGAATTCCATTGCGGTTTCTTGGAGTTATGAAAAGAGGTGGTAACATTGTGATTTTTCCATCATTTTTCCATGTGGGGTTTTGTTTAATTAATTAATTATAATTTTTATAATTAATTAATTTTTTTTGGTATGAGGATAAATCTTGGGTGATCAGGATAAGCCCATTTGGGTATCAAAGAGTGGGTACAAGACTTGGATGGGCCTTATAAAGGACTTCGCACTTTGGAAATGTTTTGGTAATCTTCATTAATGAGGTAGGTGGTCTAATAGATTTACACGTATTCTGGTTTATTTTTTATGTGTATGTTGTACAAGATTTAAATACCATGAGTGGAATCGTAAAGACCTCATCCCTAGTAGCCCAGAGTTGGTGGTTACTTTATTACATTGGTATTAAGTACAACCAATCTCATCCCAAAGGAATGAATAGTTTATTGTCTTTGGAAAACTAGATACAAACATAAGTATTACATTATAAATTGAAATTAAATACAATATATTATCTCTATTGGAAACACCCTTATTCTAATAAATTATCCTTTAATATCAATCAAAATATACATCATATAATCTTGGTGAAAAAATAAAACATAATAAAGGGAAGAGCTGAGATGCTCAGTAAGGGTAAGCATACAGTGGAAGATATCATAAATAAACATAAACAATAAGTCAAGGTGGATAACTAAAAACACATTTCATTAAAACATAATATTGATCATAATATGGAAGGAATAAAAGTTGATCTAATAATGCCAGATAAATAATCACATGATAATGAAACTTAACCATGGATATTCTAATCAAATAATCACATGGATTATCAATAAATAATCTCATAATAAGGGAATGTATGATGCAGGACGTCATAAACATACCTTCAAGTATTTGGTCAAGACATGATACATAATCAGGTAAGACATCGGCCAATAACCAAACTAGTTTGTCTCATGAGACCTACCAATGCATCGAGGGGAAATAATGGGCCCCTCCCTTCACTTACTAAATCTAATGCATTCCTCATATAGAAGAGGTGAAACATAATTAATATATACATTCATATTGAAACTAAAATATGAAATGAATTTCTATAAACAATAAACATAATCATAAACCATCCAGTGTAATATGATGAATGGTATCAAAATAGCACATTCACAGTCAAAATGATCATAAAAAATCAATAAAATATTGTAGATGGTGTAATGAACCAGACTTTTATAAATAAAATTCCCCTTTTAGTTTTATTAAATATCTTAGTATGGTTATAGAAAACACATACACTTATTTTGTCTTATTATGCTAATTGGATTTAAAATACCATTATGTATCATTACCATTGATAATATATCCATTGAACAATTATCACATTATAGGTATAAATATAGGGTTTTAACTAAACCAATTGTCACAGACAAAGGAAGTGATGGCCTCAACCAGTAGGATCATATCATATGAAGCCCATTTATCAGAGCTTTAGAGGGAGATAGAATTTTATTTATTTTACCTTGACCAAGACCAAGCTGAGATCCAAAAACTTAAGCATGATAAAAACCATTTATAGGAGAAACAATTTATAGGATAAGTTCAAGCTCATCGAGATCACAGCCCAAACCATATTCACTGAACCACCTCATGAAAGTACCATCATTGCGCACATTACTCTTAGGGAGTTTGTTAGTGTATTAAAAGGATATGTATCAATACCCTATAAATATGAGTATGTACATTATTTTTTATAGAATATTGATTATATTATTATCCTATTATTTTTACTTTGTAAATAATTATTATTTTGATACAATAAAGCATATATAATATTTTTGGTTAATATTCAAATTCAATTAAGAAATGTATTTTGATGAATTAATGGATTTTTGAAATAAAAAATATTTTAATAAAATATTATTATTAAATAAAATTTATTAAATATAAATAATCATATAATTTGTATGAATTCAAAAGTTTTTTTTATAAGGGTTAAAAAATATTATTTTCAAAAACCAGTCATTTTCAATAAATGTCAGCTTTTATTTTAAAAGTGAAAATTCACATATTTAGAAAATTATTTAGATAAAATGAATATTATTTTTGGATTTAGGACATCAAATTTATCCAACGATGAATTTTTCATAATTTTCTAGGACAATCAAATTTTCGGGTAAAAATTAAATACTGTATAAATATACTTTGTATTTTATGACATCTCAATGACCCAAAAGTGATGTAATAAGTAATATAAATGAGATCCAAGACCAAATATATTTTTTCCATTTAAAATAATTTTATTTTATGTTTATTTTATTTATTTTGTAAATCCATTATGAATAATCTAAGACTATAATATATTTTATGATTTTAAAATCATTTCTTTAAGAGTGTGACTCACCTCCACATCACCAATTGTAATATTTAAATAATTTAGGATGTTGGGATTATAAAATAATGTAATACACTCCCATTTTTTAGATACCATGTGCAAAAACCATGATATGGTTTGTGGTTTTGGATATTTTATTATATAGAGTCCAAAACCTAAATAATAAAAAAAATCCTACTCTTTTCCAATATAAACTCACCCAAGATCCCATTTATATTTATTAAAACTCCTTGTATAATTTCCACACTCTTCCCTCAACTCTATATATTCCTCCCAAAGATCCCCCAATCTTTTAACAATCCCCTCACAAGCCTTTTAAGTCACACATTCAAGTAAGGGATCTTCCACTCTCCTCTTTTATCAAGCACTCCTTTTATGTGATGTCTTTTAATTACCATTTTTGTAAGTTGTGATATGTTCATCCATATCATACTTACTGTAAATTTCATGTAAAAATTATGATATCCCATTTCCCTCACATTAAGCCACTCATTATCCTTTATGTACACCTTTTACCATGCTGAAATATAGTTAGGATTATTTTCTCTATTCAAGTTTATTCATTACCTTATGCCTTCTATTTTCAAATTTCTAATGTTGTGATATGCTTTACCATGTCCCTATTACTTCCCATTTTATTTATATGTTATTATAGATCCATTTTCCTCTCATCAACCCATTTTTATGAATCTTTAAGTGACGTTGTTATGCTGTCAAAATTTCACCATGATCTTCCATGCCAAAACAATTGTGTAGTGACTACCATACCAATTTCCTATCAAGGGTGTTCACATTTATTCACATATAGTTTTTAGTTTGGGACATACATATATGTATTTCAAACACTTTAATCATGTAATAAATTATAATGATGAATGAATCCATGTTTTATGATCTATGTGGTACACTTAATCATGAGAATGAAATGAATATGATGGGTGAACCTAGATAGCACTCTGATACATTAGGTATGTTTAGTATCATGATACATCATGTTGGGATAGGGGTGTAATTGATTCCTTTATGGTAATTTTTCCAACATGAAGTCTTGGAGGATTTATCCTTAACTTATGTTTATGATGGATTGTTTTATGTTATTTCCACATTTTCCATGTTGCCTTTATGATCATCATGTTATATCACGTCTCATTCATTCTTCATGTTATTCCTTGTTTATTCCATCACTGGGATTTATAGCTCACCCCCTTTTTATGTTTGTCCCAAGGTTATCCCATACAGTTTTAAGTTCTTTGTAATATTATGATCATTTCAAATAAGTGTTCAATAATGTATTGTACCCCATGTTATAGGTTGTTATGTAATGTACATAATTCCCAAAGACACTAGACATCTCAATCTTTTGGGTTGTATTAAGTGTACTTTTATATAATAAATCAAATATTAATGTGTAATAAAGAGTAGGGTTATTATAGTTGGTATCAAAGGAAAATTTTAGTTATTTTTGGGATTAGTATTAGAGAACTCTAGGTAAATCTTTAGGGATAAGACTAAGTATAAGAAAAAATCCCTAAATTTTGGTAAGTATATAGTAGTGTTTTATCAAATAAAATACATCTCTATTTGGATAATACAAGTGGATTTTGTTCTAGAACATATGTACCTAGGAGTAAAAACTCCCACAAGGTATTATGGGCCCAACTCAGGGTAACTAGGTACATGACAATGGGCCTTACCACGCACCTGGTTTGACACTCTGAGAGGATATTCTTTGGTAAATTCATAAGATCATTATGAACCAGTATTAAAGGAACAATAAAAATGACTTTAAGAATATATGTTAGGAAATAGATCATGGATAACATATATTGAATCTTAGAAATTCATAAGTTAATGAAATAAATGTAAGTTATAAGTTATCCATTTAATATTATTAAATTCTCATTTATGTGTTTAATAGTTTAAATATACTCACCCCTAAGTCAATTTTGGATATTATAAATAGTTATAACCATAATTAAAAATTGAAAGGTAGGGTTATCGTTCATATTTATATGAATTCATTCATATAATTAATGTTTAGTATAACTATTAAAAACCACCGCAAAGTATGGAAGTAGAGATATCAGTGAAAATGGAAAATGGGGAAATAATTTCATCCCATGTACATAACTCCTCCCCTATCACAATTTGTTGGATGAACTTCCCAGCGAACCTTGTCATAATTCCTTTGGTGGAATTTTATGCAATTTTGGGTAGGGATTGGTTTTCCCTATATAGATCCAACATAAATTTACAAAAGAATTAAATCACTCTCCATGTGGAGAATCGACCCCTGATTATGTACAAGTGCAAGGAGGAGGATTCTTATTTATCTCTGTCATCTCAAGCATGGATGTTATTACCCTCCAAGAAATAGTATCTAGATCAAATGATTGAGTCTAAGGAAAGTATAATCCTCTAATACATTCCTATTATGAGGTAATACGATGATGTGTTTTCCGAGGAATTTTTCAGTTTTCCGAGGAATTTTTCAATCTTCCTCCTACCAGGGAGGTTGAATTTTCAATAGATCTTATACCTGGGGAATTTCCAATATCCAGGAATTTGTATAGGATATTTGTTGTGGAACTTGAGGATATAAAGAAACAATTATAAGAGAATATAGATAAAGGGTTTATATGCCCAAGTGATTCACCATGGGATTTATCGGTCCACTTCATCAAGGTATGGGCACTATGAGTTCATAGTAATACCATTCAGACTCATTAATGCTCTATAAATCTTCATGGAATTGATGAATATAGTATTTAGATATTACATTGAAAATTTTTTGGTAGTCTTTATAGATGATATTATAATATACTCAATAACCAAATAGGAGTATGAGTTACATCTGAGTACTGTGCTAAAGACCTTGAGAAAAGAGAATCTCTTTGAAAAGTACAAAAAGTGTGAGTTTTGGTTGAAGGATCATTTTTTGGGAATATCATCACAAGAAATGTGATATATTTGCATCCTTAAAATAAAAAATAAATTGAAAGATGGGAGAGTCTAACATTTGTGATATATATTCATAGTTTCCTTGGGTTATCTAGGTATTATCTCTGATTTGTGAAAATTTTATCATGATTTTCAAACCCTCTTACCAAGATAACACAAAATGGAGTCAAGTTTTCTTAGAATGATGAATGTGAAGAAAGATTCATGGATTTTAAAAGTAGGCTTATCAATCCCATGTTCTCACACTACCCACAAGTGGATAACTTTTCATAATATTAAGCGATGATTTGAAGAATGGATTAGGATGTGTGTTTATATAAAATGAAAAATTCATAGCCTATTCTTAAAGGAAGTTGAAAGTTCATGAATAAAACTATCCAATGTATGATTTGGAGCCGAATGTAGTAATATTATCTTTAAAAATATGGTGGCATTATCTCTTTGGGGAGAAGTGTGAAATATATACAGATCACAAAAAGTCTCAAATATATATACACACAAAAAGAGATGAATATGCATCATCAAAGATGGTTAAATCTCACTAAGGATTAAAACTGCTCAATCCATTACCATCTTGGTAAAGAAAATAAGGTGGAAGATTCCATAGGTAGAAAAGATCTAGAAATTTTATTATTGATGATAATTGATAAGGATACAATATTCATAGAATTAAAGAGTATGGGAATGGGAATCATAAATAAAGGAACTTAATCAATCCTTTCACAAATGATTTCTCAACTGCCTCTTCTTGAAAGGTTAAAGGATGATCAAAAAGATGATGTGGGAATTTAGAAGAAAGTGGAAACTATAAAAAAATAGAAATACTTGGAGTTAAATGATAATGAAGAGGGAATTGTGAGATTTGGGATAATATTATGTGTTCCATCAAATCTTGAGTTAAAGAAGGAACTATTGGATGATGCACATAGTTCAACTTTCTCCATTCACCTAGGAAACACAAAGCTGTATCAATATCCTTGAGAAGACTATTGGTGGGACAACATGAAAAAGGAGATTTCTGAATATATATCAAAGTGCATATGTCGGAAAGTGAAGGCTGAAAGATGGAATTATAATAGGATGATGCAACCATTACCCATACCAACAAGTAAATGGGAAAACATCACTATATACGTTTTCACTGGACTTCTGAAGACATCCAAAGGAAACAATGGTATTTGGGTTGTTGTGGATATCCTTACAAATACCACACACTTCATTATGATTCGAGAGGAATTCTCACTAGATAAACTTGCATGGATATACATCATAGAAGTGGTAAGGCTACATGGAGTACCACTATCAATTGTGTATGATCGAGATCAAAGATTCACATCTATGTTCTGGAAAAGTCACCAGCATTCTCTAAACATTGATCTGAAATTTAGTATGTCTTATCACCCTCAAACTAATAGACAATCTGAGCATACTATCCAAACACTTGAGGACATATTGAAATCATGCTAAATTGAATTCAAAGGAGGATGGTACCAACATCTTCATATGGTCAAGTTCTCTTATAACAACAGTTTCCACTCGAGCATCCAAATGGCCCCCCATGAAGCCCTTTATGGGAAGAGGTGAAAAACACTGGCATATTGGGATAAAGTTGGGGAATGAAAACTTCTAGGTCCTAAAATGGTTGAATAAATGGTGAAGAAGGTTAAGACCATTCAGAAACACTTCAAGGTTGTTCAAAGTTGACAGAAGAGATATGATGATAATCATCGATGAAATATAGAGTTTTATGTTAGAGACACGATATTCCTATGCATATCTCTATGGAATAAAGTGATGATATTTGTGAAGAAGGTAAATCTTAGTCCAAGTTAAATCAGTCCTTTTGAGATCCTTGATCGCATCAGAGTGGTGGCCTATTGACTAGCACTCCCACCGAACCTATCTCAAGTATATGATATATTCAATATATCCCTCTTGAGGAAGTACATACCAGACCCATCACATGTAATTAATAGTGAGGTGGTTCCATTAGAGAATGATCTTTCATATGATGAGCAGCTGGTAGAGTTCTTAGATCGTAGAGAAACTTTTCTACAGAATAAGACAATTCCCTTAGTCAAAGTGTTGTGGAGAAACCACAAGTATAAAGAAGAAACATGGTAACTAGAGGAAATGATGAAGAAGATTTACCCTCATCTGTTTTAGTGTAGGAAAAGAAAATTTCAAGGGTGAAATTTTTTTAAGGGGTAAGATTTTAATGCCCCGGACTTTTATAAATAAAATTCCCCTTTCATTTTTATTAAATGTTTTATTGTGGTTATAGAAAATACATTCACTTATTTCATATTATTATTACCATTGGATTTAAAAGACCATTATGTATCATTATCATTGATAATATATCCATTGAACAATGATCGCATTATTAGTATAATTATAGGGTTTTAACAAATCCAATTATCACATATAAAGGAAGTGATAACCTCAACTAGTAGGATCATGCCCTATGAATCCCATTTATCAGAGCTTCTGAGGGAGATAGAATTTCTAGAATTTTCCCTTAATCATTCCCAATATGATATCGAACAACTTAAGCATGATAAAAACCATTTACGGGAGAAGTTCAAGCTTATTAATATCACAACCCAAACCATGTTTGTCGAACCACCCCATGAAAGTCCTACCATCACACACCTTACTATTAGAGAGTTTTCTGGTGTATTAAAGGGATATGTATCAAGACCCTATAAATATGATTATATACATGATTTTTTATATAATAATGATTATATTTTCATCTTATTATTGTTACTTAATAAAAAAAATTATTTTGATATAATAAAGCACATATAGTATTTTTTCTTAATATTAAAATTCAATTAAGAAATATATTTTGATGAATTAATGGATTTTTTAAATAAAAAATATTTTAATAAAATATTATTATTTAAAAAATCATTAAATATAAATGATCATATAATTTTTATGAAGTCAAATGTGATTTTTATAAGGGTTCAAAAAAATGTTATTGTCAAAAAATTGTCATTTTCAATAAATGTCAGTTTTCAATAAATGTTATTGTTGGTTTTTATTTAGATAAAATTAATATCATTTTTTGGATTTAGGATGTTGAAATTATCCAATGGTGAATTTTTCATAATTTTCTGAGATAGTCGAATTTTTAGGTAAAAATTAAATATCGTATCAATATACTTTGTGTTTTAGGACATGAAAATGACCCAAAAGTGATGTAATAAGTAATATAAATGGGATACATGACCAAATATATGTTTTAAATTTAAAATAATTTGATTTTAATTTGATTTTATTAATTTTATAAAGTCATTATGAATTCTTCAAGACTTATAATATATTTTATGATTTTAAAATCATTTCATTAAGAGTGTGACTCACCTCCACATCACAAATTTTAATATTTTAATAATTTATTCCCCTATACTTATAAAATAATTTAAACCAATCCAATTTGGTAGAAATCATGGGCAAAACCCATTAGATGGTTTGTGTTTTTTGGATATTTTATTATGTAGGGTCCAAAACCTAAATAATAAAGAAACCCCCCTCCTTTCCTATATAAACTCACCAAGCTCCCATTTCTCTTCACTAAAACCCCTTGGAGAACGTAAAAAATCTTTCATAAACTCCCTAGAGTCCTCTAAGGGTGCACCAACCATTCAATAATCCCCTCCCAAGACTTTGGATTCACACATTCATGTAAGGGATCTTCCCCTCCCCTCTTTTATCAAGCACTCCTTTTATGTGATGTCTTTGAATTTTCATTTTCTTATGTTAGGATATTTTATTCCATATAATCCTTAATGTAAATTTGATTTAAAAATTATGATATCCTCTTTCCCACTCATTAAGTCACCCATGATCCTTTATGTACACCCGTTACCATGCTGAAATATAGTTAGGATTCTTTTCTCTATTCAAGTTTCTTCATTATCTTATGCATTCTGTTATATAATTTATAATGTTGGGATATGATTTACCATGTCCCTGTTACTTCCCATTTTATTTCTATGTGATTATAGATGCATTTATCTCTGATCAAACCATTTTTATGAATCTTTAAGTGACGCCATTATGCTGTTGAAATTTTACAACGATCTTCCATGAGAAAACAATTGTGTAGTGAATGTTATACCTATTTTTCTATCAAGGGTGTTCACATTTATACACATATACATTTTGGTTGGGGACTTACATATATGTATTCCACACTCCTTAATCATGGAATAAATTATGATAATGAATGAATCCATATTTTATGATCTAAGTGGCACATTTATGCATGAGAATGAAATGAATATGATGGGTGCGCCCAAATAGCACTCCAATGCATTGGTTAATGCTTAGTATCATGATACATGATGTTGGGATGGGGTTGTACCTAATTCCTTTATGGAACTTTGTCTACCATGAAGTCTTAGAAAATTTAGCCTTGACTTATGTTTATGATGCAATGTTTTAATTTGTCGCTACATTTCTCATGTTTACTTTATGATCATCATGCTCTATCATGTCTCATTGTTCATCTTTATGATTCCTACTTTTTTTTATGCCCCATTGATATTCCTATTTTCTAACATGTATCTTTTTCTTCATGTTATGCCTTTTTTTATTCTCTTACTGGGATTTATAGCTCACCCCTTTCTTATGTTTTTCACTAGGTTATCCCATGCAGTTTTAAGTTCATTGGAATATTATGATCATACAAAAGAAGTGTTCAATAATGTTTTGTACCCCATGTTATAAGTTGTTATGTAATGTACCAAATTCCCAAAGACACTAGACTTCTCGATCTTTTGTCTTGTATTAAGTGTACTTTTATATAATAAATCAAGTATTAATATGTAATAAATATCAGGTTTTTTATAGATGGTATCATAAGAGATTAACCTCAATTAATCATAAGATCCAACAAAGGTTGTTGGCATAGATGAAAATAAAATCATTGATTTTATTTTGAGGGAAATACCACTTTACTTTAAAATCATTTATTCAAAAAAAAATGCACAACTATAAAAGAAAAATTTTTCTTCAAAAATAACCTTGTAAACTTGTAAAGGATTCCTCAATGCATTAATAATTCATGAAAGTGGGAAAATTTTATCTTTCTATATAATATAAAAAAACATTCCTTTTAAATTTTTAAAAATAAACATTTAAAAGAGTATTTATAAAAGAAAGTGTGAGCATTAACCAAATGAATCGATTATGTGTATCAACTATAAATCCACATAAAACAAGTTGAAATACAATATAAGATAATAAAAATTCATTTCATCCATAATCATAGAATTACATAATCAATGGAGTAAAATTATAAACCAAATAATGTAAATTGTGTTAAGAATTCTATTACCACTTTGTTATAAGTCGAACTGTATGCCTCATAAAATTAATGATCATAAAATGAAAAATTGAATTTCATAAATATGAATCCATCCATGATATTATATTTTAAAAGGAATTATAAACAACATACAATATAAATAAGGGTTGAATAATGAATATATCTCACAGAAGTAAAAGTGAGATGAAAAACTCTTACCTTATGTATAAAAGAATTATACACTTGTACTTAATATTTTCGATAATAAAATTAGATTAATTAATTAATTAATTAAGAACCTATTAAAAATATATTTTATTTATTTTAATTTTATTAAGTTTATTTATGTCCATTATTATGAGTTATAATGTTTAATTTCATTTTTTGGGAGCGTTCATTTCATGGTTTTATGGTCGGTTCCCTTGAGTATAAATATGGGATTTATTATAAAATGGGAATAAATTCTAAAAAAGTTAATTTATTTAGTATTAATGAACTTCCATAAGTTTAAATGGTCTCATATATCATTTTTTATATGTTATGAGTATGATTCATTAGATAAAATGTTGATGAAAATGTCTTGATTTATTTTGGAGGTTTTTATGACCATCACGAACTTGTGTCATTTTATTTAATATTATGTTTATATATATATTGGTTAAAGAATAATGATATAACTTATAATATGTATATTAAAATCTTATTTAACCATAATAATGGTTTTATAACCAACCTTGAAGGCATTAATGGAAAATTAAAACTTTCCATCCACAACGGCGGTGAATTGACACATCACGGACAATGTTTTCATTTTTAAAAATAATAGGAGAGAAGAAGGGATTTTATGATGGATAATTAATTTTAAAAATATTGTTATATTATATATATAATACTGGAGTTACCATTCAATTTGGATAGGGTAGTTGAGGATAGAATAAGAAAATAAAAGAAATTAAAAGAGAAAGAATGGGGATTTTACCTCTTGAATATAGTCTCCTTGGGAACCCCCTTAAGACACTTGTATTTGGTCTTATGGAAAGACCAGAAGATATTATATGTGGTAAAGAGGCTTGGGAAGTTAATTGGAAAGAATTTAGACAAGATTCAAGGCTTATAAGGTGTGAAGAGAAGGGGTGGTGAGGGTGGTATTTATAGGGGAGGAGAAGGGTGTTTTTGATTATTTTATTCATTTATTTATTATTTTGGATCAAGACTATTAATAGAGTTGATTATTGTTACTAAGTATAGTAACTATTTTATGTGAGTTATAAATAATGGGTGATTACCTCCTCAATGACTCAAAAATTCATGTATTTAACTTATAATGTTAAATATCGTAAATTATCATATTTCACTATTCATAAAAAAATTTAACTATTTTAGAAAATCCAAAAAATTAACCCTAATAATTTTTTGACATTTATATTTCAAAAATGGACTCTATTTTATGAAAATAAATTTCTAAATATGATAAATTTAATTTTTAAATAAAATCATCATTTATTCAAAAAATACTAATTTAATATTATATCTGATTTTATTACACTTTGATAAATTAATTATGGTCTCATAAAATTATCTTATGAAATAAAATATTAATTTATGAATCTATTTTATAAAAATAAATTTTATTTTAAATCATTATATTAATTATAAAATTGTAAATAAACACTTAAGTTTCCCAAAACTACCAACACTTAATTTATCATTTTTAAAACATTTATTTACTTATTATAGGATATAAATATATTATATTTTCATTTATGAGATACCTAATTTTATTTATACTTTCATAGGTGCTATTATTATTATAATGGATATATTACTATTCCTAATGGTCACATTATTATTCCAACAGTCATGTTTATATTTAATAGTATATCACGGTTCGTTTAAGCTTGGTGTTGTGTGAAACATAAGCTCTAGAATAAATTTAATTTTTTTAAGAATATAAATACCATAAAATATTGGTGTTTTATATTCTTCCCTCCTTCAAAAAATTTCATCCTCAAAATTTTCCTGAGTATTAACTTCTAAATAGATGAGGGTGGTTTTTCTTCATAACATCCTTAGATTCCCACATTACTTCTTCCATTTTATGGTTTCTACAAAGAACCTTTACCAGTTAAGTCATCAAATTTCTCAATACCTTCTCTCTATAGTTGAGAATATAGATAGTCTCTTCATAGTAAGAAAAATCAAGTTCTAGTTATATTTATTCAAAGGTGAAAACATGTGTTGCGTCAGGAATATACTTCTTTAACAAAGAGATGCAAAATACATCATGTACTTTAGAAAGACTAGGTGGCATCACCAAACTATAAGCCAAAACTCTAATTATTTATAGAATTTCACATGATATTATGTATCTGTTGCTCAGTTTCCCTTTCTTATTGAACCTTATGATACCCTTCCATGGAGATACTTTTAGAAAGACATGATCTCCTACTTGAAACTCCAAATCCTTTCTTCAGTTGTTAGCATAAATATTTTTCCAACTTTGAGATTATTTAATATGTATTTGAATAGTATTTATCATTTTTGTTGTTTCCTCCATAGGTTCTAGGCCTACAATCTTCCTTTCACCAACTTCATCCCAACAAGTTGGTTTATGACATCTCTCTTCATAAAACACTTCATACAACACCATTTGAATACTTGAATGGAAAATATTATTGTAGAAAACTCTACCAATGGTAAATGCGGATCCCTCATACCTTGAAAGTAAACTGAGAATGATCTCAACATGTCTTATAATGTTTTAATGTTCCTTTCAGATTTCCATCGATTTGAGTGTGATAAGCGGTACTCAAATGAAGATCAGTATCCATAGCTTTCTAAAGACTCTTCCAGAATTTTTGTATTAGACGAGGCTCTTGATTAGACACAATCAATAGAGGTATACTGTGAAGTCTTATAAATTCATTAATATAGAGTCACAGAAGTCAATTTAGTGGAAAATCCTACCTTATAGTGAGGAAATGTAAATATTTGGTAATTTGATCAACAATTAACCATATTTCACCATTCTTTCTTTGAGTATTTTCTAATACAATGAGAAAATCCTTAGTAATGTCATCCCATTTACATGTAAGAATAGGTATAGGTTGTATGAATCCCCTAGGATGTTGTCTTTCAGCCTTTACTTATTGAAAAACAAAACATCTTGATACATAATTATTAATTTCCCACTTCATATTTTCCCACCAAAAACATTCCTTCAAATCTCTATACATCTTAGTTCTACTAGGGTGTATAGATAAATATAATATATGAGAATCATCCAATAATTACCTTTTTATATCTGGTCAATAGGGAACACAAAGCCTCTTCCCAAATTTAAAAATTCCATGTTCATATATGAAGTATACCGATTTCCCATCATTTAAAGCTTTAATTTTCTTTTGAAAATTCTCATCATCAGACTGAGAACTTTTTATATTTTCAAATAAATATGGTTTGTAAACCATTTGAAAACGTAGTGATGCTTCGTCTTGATAATTCACAAGCCAACTTTACTAGATTCATGTACAAGAGATTCCTATCAATACTCATTTTGTTCAGAACTCCATGATCATTCATGCTCAATGCATCTGTTACCTTATTTTCCTTCCCTGGGTGATAGTGTATTGAATGATCATGATTATTGATTAGCTTGAGCCATCACCTTTGTCTCATGTTTAGTTCTTTTTGTGAGAATATATATTTCAAAATCTTGTGATATTTATATATCTCACATACTTCACCATAGAGATAGTGTCTCCATATCTTCAAAAAAAAAATATTATAGTTGCTAACTCAAGATCATTAGTTGGATAGTTCTGTTAATGATTTTTTAACTGCCTTGATTCATAGGCAATAACTCTGTCATTCTACATAAGGATGCAACAAATTCCTTTATTCGATGTATCACTATAAATAAAAAATCTACCATTTATTGATAGTATATTCAAGACCAGATCATTCAAAAATATCCTCTTCAATTATTCAAATCATTCTTCACATTCCTTTGTCCAACTAAACTTAACCCCATTATGATTAATACTGGTTAATGGGTTATCTAATCGAGAAAAATTATGAATGAAACATTGATAGTAACCTTCTAAACCAATGAAACTAAAAACCTCAGTTGTGTTCCTTGGTGTACGCTATTACTGGACTGGATTTGTCTTCACATGATCAACATAGATTCTATCTTTGGAGACAATATGGCCAAGAAAAGAAACTGTTTGAAGCTAGAATTCACACATGACAAGCTTACCATATAAATATTTTCTTCTAAGAGTCTCCAGACCAATATTCAAGTGGTTTTCATAGTCCTTGATGCTTTTGGAGTACACCAAGATATCATCAATAAATACGACAACAAAATTATCAAGATATTCCTTAAATAATTTGTTCATTAGATCCATAAAAATAGAGGGTTCATTATTTAGTCCAAATATAATTATTGTAAACTTTTAATGTCCATACCTTGTTCAAAATGATGTCTTTGGAATATCATCCTTCTTTACATGCAGTTGGTGATATCTAGAATGAAGATCAATCTTTGAAAAATATTGATCTCCATGAATTTTATTGAATAAGTCATCAATGAGAGGTAGATGATACTTGTTCATTATCATAATAGCATTGATCTCCCTATATTTAATGTACAGCCTCATATATCTATATTTCTTTTGAACTAAAAGAACACAAGCTCCCCAAGGTAAAACACTAGGGTGTATAAATCCATTACCACTCAATTCCTCTAGTTATTTATTTAACTCTATTAACTCCATCGTGACCATTCTATAGGGAGTCTTTGATATAGGTCTTCCATTAGAAATTAAATAAATAAAAAACCCAACTTCCCACTCCGTACGATGTCTAGGTAATTCCTCTAGAAATAGATCAATGTATTATTATACAATAGATATATCTTCAATTTAAAGATCACCCTTTTCATCAGTAGGTTTTATCTACTCTTATTATCTAAGAATGTCATTTAAAAGAACTGCTGGAGGAAGATCCATATATGAATCAAATGATGAAGTATACCCTCTAAAGATGAGAAGTTAAATATATTCATCATGAATCATAATTTAATTCTCTTTGTAATAAATTTTTTCATTATATTTTGAAAGTCAGTCCATACCAAGGATTATATCAAAATCAACCATAGTTATGATAATAAAATCAGTAATTAGAGCATGTTTGTGTTTCATAATAGGAATTTTTTGAAACATATTTATTTCAATAAGGTTTCTACTATAATTTTTAATTGATGAATCCCTTGTTAAGGTGAATTAGAAATATATAATTTTTATAAAAAACTGGGAAGATATAAAAGAATGCGATGATCTATAATCAAATAGATATTTTGATAAATTTTAGGAGATGATTAAAGTAATGGAAAACATATCATTAGGAACTTCAACCTCATATGTTGTGATTGCATAAGCATGGCCTTGTTACCTTGAAATTTTCTAGGTCAATTTTTCTTGACTTTTAGGATAGTCATGTGCTTAGTGTCCCATCTACTTACAACTGAAACATTTCACATTGCTGACTTCTTTCTTTCCCTTACAATCATGGGTCTGGTGTCAATTTTCTCCATACTTGTAACAAACTCTCATTCCCAATAGTCATGTTCTATGATATTTCTTTTCACATTTATTGAAATTTGTAAATTCTATTCTTACCATATTCCCTTTTTCCTTATTTACTTTTCTAGAGTACTCAGTAGCTCTCTTCTTATCTTTCTTCCCTTCAAAACCATATGGCTTGGAAAATTATTTCTCCGTCTTGATGGTACATGATACTATATCTTCATATAATGAGAATTTTTTGGATACTAGATACCTTCATAAAAATTTTATTAATACCATCAAATAAATAGTCAATCATTCTCTTTGGATTATGTATATAGTTTGCGACATGCATTAATAACCTTGTAAAGTTGGAATCATACTTAGCAATATTTTTATCCTCTTTCTGTCTTAGACTCAATAATTTTCTCTCCATATTTTCACACTATTCATGAGAGAAATATTTTTACAATAAAGTTTCCTTAAAATCTTTCCATTCCATATTTTTAATTTATTCCTCCTACTTTTTATTTTGAATTAATGACCACCACGGATCTGTATCTCCCAAAAGACGATAAACTATTGTGATAACCTTCTCCCTTTCATTACTTCACAAATAGAGAAATATCTTCTCTAAGGAACTTATCCATTTCTTAGCTATAAATGGTTTTGTAGTCTTGTTGAATGATGAAGGTTTTTATCGCATAAAGCGGTCTAACATTGTTACACTGCATTATGGATCAGGATGCTCTAGGTGAGTAATGTTATTTCTCATAACCTGAGTTATTTGTCCCAGTATAGTTATAAGTTGTTCATATCAAGTTGCAGCTCCAACTCTAACATCATTATTTCTCATAGGAGTGAAATCCCTACATGGAATACATGTGTTGATACAGTTTCCATTCCTTCCACTAGGTTTTATTTCTAAATAATGGCATACGCTAGATTATATTATGAAATTTTAAAAATAGTGAAGCACTTAAAAATTTATGTATAACTAATCTCAAAATCATAAGCTTCATTACCTTGTTAATGTTCTCAAAGTCAATTATAGGGTTATATTTCCCTAATTTTTGTTTTCCTAAATCTAGTTTCTAAATTTTCTAATGAACCTCGTTCAGATACCAACTGTAAAGTGCCTATCCCCATTAGCCTAGAGTTGGGGGTTTCATTATTAAATTGGTACTAAGTACAAGAGATCACTTCCCATTAGACTGAATAGTTTATTATATTTGGAAAAATAGATAAAAACATAATTATTACATTAAATCTTGAAATGAAATACAACATAGTAACTCCATTGGAAACGCCACTATTTTCCTAGACTATCCCGGAATTTCAATCATAATATACATCTTAGAATCCTGGGGAAAAAATAAAAACATAAGAAAGGGGTGAGATCATATTCTATATAATGATAATCATATAGTGGAAGATATCATAAATAAGCATAAACAATAATTCAAGGTGGATAACTAAAAACATATGTCATTAAAACATAATATTGAGAATAATATAGAAGGAATAAAAGTTGATCAAATAATTCCATATAAATAATCACATGATAATAAAAATTAACTATGAATATTATACTAGTATAATAATCACATTGATAATCAATAAATAATCTCATAATGTGGTAATTCATAATGTGGGACATCATAAACATACCATCAAGGATTTAGACAACACACCATACATAATTGGGTAAGACATCAACCAATACCCAAACTAGTTTGTCTCATGAGACCTACCGATGTATCAAGGGGATATAGTAGGCCCTTACCATCACTTTCTAACTCCAATACATTCCTCATATGAAAGGGGTAAAACATAATAAACATATACATTCATATTGAAACTATCATATAAAATAACTTTCCCCAAAAAACAAACATAATCATAAACCATCTAATGTAATATGATGAATGGTATCAAAATAGCACATCCACAGTCAAACTGATCATTAAAAAATAAATATAATATGGTAGATGGTATCATAAGAGATCAACCTCAATTAATCATATATTTAAACAAATGGTTTTGATATATATGAAAATAAAATCATTGAAAATTTCTTGAGAGAAATACCACTTTACTTTGAAATAATTTATTTAAAAAAAGTTGTGCAATTATAAAAGAAAACATTTTATTTGAAAATAACCTTGTAAACTTATAAAGTATTACTCAAAACATTAAGGTGTCATTAAATCAAGAAAATATTCTCATACCATATAATATAATAAAATATTCTTTTAAAATTTTGAAAAAGAAACATTTAAAAGGGTATTTATAAAATAAATTGTGAGTGTTAACCAAATGAATAGATTATGTGTATCAGTTGTAAATACACATAAAAAAGTGTAAATAAAACATAATATAATCAAAATTAATTTCACATATTATCATATCATGAAATAATCAATAGAGTACAAGTTTAACTCGATGAATGAGAATTGGGTTAAGAATTCCCTTACCACTTTGTAATCAGTCGAACCGTATGCCCCATAAAATTAATGATCATCAAATAAAACATTGAATGACATTAATATAAATATATTCATGATATGATATGTTAAAGTGTATTTCATACACCACACACACAAAATAAAGGTTTAATAAGGAATATATCTCACTGAAGTAAAAGTGATATGAGAAATTCCTACCTTATGTCCGAAAGAATTGTGTACCAGTACTTAAATGTCTTGGATAATCAAATTAGATTCAATAATTACTTAATTAAGAACATATTAAAAATATATTTTATTTATTATAATTTTATTTAGTTTATTTATGGATATTTAGATGAGTTATAATGTTTAATTTTTTTGTTCTGGGAGCATTCATTTCGTGGTTTTATGGTTGGTTCCCTTGAGTGTAAATATAAGAGTTCTTGTCAAATGGGAAAAAAATATCTAGAAGTGAAATTACTTAGTATTTATGAACTTAAATAAGTTTAAATTTTCTCATATATCATTTGGTTATATTATATTAGGATGATTTATTTGATAAAATGTTGATGAAAATGTCTTAATTCATTTTGGCGGTTTTTATGACCATCACAAACTTGTGTCATTTTATTTAATATTATGTTTATATATATTGGTTAAAGAATAATGATATAAATTATAATATGTATTATAAAATATTATTTAATAATAATAATGGTTTTATGACCAGCCTTGCAGGCGGTAATGAAAAATAAAAACTCATCGTCCATGAAGGCGGTGAATTGATATACCACGGATGATGTTTTCATTTTTAAAAATAAAAGGAGAGGAGAAGATATTTGATGATGGATAATCCATTATCAAAATAATATTACAGTATATATATATTATAATAGATTTACCACTCCACTTTTTAAAGGGAATCTGAGGAGATAATAAGAAAAGAAAATAAATTAAAAGAGAAAGAAGGAGGACTTTACCTCTTGAATATCATCTCCTTGGGAACCTCCTTAAGACACTTGGATTTGGCCTTTTGGTATGACCAGAAGGTCTTGGATGTGGGGAAGAGGCTTTTTAAGTTAATTGGGAAGAATTTAGACAAGTTTCAATTCTTATAAGGTGTGATTATAAGGGGTGGTGAGAGGTGGTATATATTGGGGAGGAGATGGGTGTTTTTTGATTATTTTATTCATTTCTTTATTATTTTGGGCTTAGGGATATAAATAGTGTTGATTATTGTGACTAATTAAAGTAGATAGTGCATTTTCATTCAAAATAATGTTTTCTTACATCATCAATGACTCAATAGTTCATGTATTTAACTTATAATGTTAATTACCGTAAATTAACGTACTTCACTATTCATAAAAATTCAACTATTTTAGAAAAATCCCAAAAATTCACCCTAACCATTTTTTGATGTTTATATTTAAAAAATGGACTACATTTTATGAAAATAATTTTCTAAATTTTAGAAATTTAATTTTAAAATAAAATCATCATTTATTCAAAAAATTCCGATTTTAATATTACGACCGATTTTACAACACTTTGAAAAAATAATTATGGTCTCATAAAATTATCTTATGCAATGAAATATTAATTTTTGAATCTATTTTATGAAAATAAATTTTATTTTAAATAATTATATTAATTATAAAGTTGTAAATAAATATTGACATTTCACAAAAATACCAACACTTAATTTATCATTTTTAAAATATTTATTTACTTATTCCATGATATAAATATACCAGATTTTCATTTGTGAGATACTAAAATTTTATTTATAATTTCATAGGTGAGTTTATTATTATAATGGTCAGATTAATACTCCTAACAGTCACATTACTATTCAAACGATCATGTTAATATTTAATAGTATATCACGGTTCATTTAAGATTGGTGTTGTGTGAAATGTAAGCTATAGAATAAGTTGGATTTATTTAAGAAGATACATAACATAAAATATTGGGGTTTTATAGGCATGTTTGATTTCTTGGTTTAAATATAGTAGTTAGGTGATGAGCATAACTTAATTTAGCTTGGTGTTTGATGTGAAAAAATTATAAAAAGGAGCTAAATGGTAGAACCTGGAAATAAAGGGGTGGTGACTCTTAAGGGAATAAAATGTGGTGTTTTATGGGTTTAATTTTTTAAATTTCCTATGGGAATTTTTTAATGGTTTCAAATATTTTTATTGGTTTTTTATTGTGTTTTGGATGAAAAGGGGGAAAGCCCTGTTTTTAAATGACTTTTGTTTTGAAATGAGATGTTGACCTCAAGGTGAATTTAAATGGATTTAAAATTTTTGTTAATGTGTGGTGGATTATTAAATTGTTTACATAGAAAATGAAGGTCTTGGACATTTTTTGAATTTTCAAAGAGTTAGACCTATGTTTAAGGGGTGGTTTTGAAATTTTTAATGAGAATATTTGATTTTGGTGATTCATGACTACAAAATGGGGTTGGATTTTATTGATCCATGTATTGATTTAAGGGTCTGATTAGACCATGGTAAATGTTGTGATTAAGAAAAGAGGAAATGGTTTAATTGTGATTTTTTTATATGACGAAGGAAATAGATTATAGAAATGTTGAATGAAATATTAATGATTAATGATGACATTGTTTGGGGATGGTCAGACATGATGTTCTAAATCATGATTGGATTTATGGACCGATGCTCTATGTTTTTTGACCTGTGACTACTAGTTTTGGGATGTTGGAATGATTCTCCACTCCTCAGTTTTGGGTGGGCTGGACTGATACTCCAAGAACTCCAGTGCACCATAGTTTTTCAGGGGAAGGATTGATGCTCCTAAACCCAAGGGTATAGACATGGAATTCCATATAAAGGTTTGTATGGTCAAACATGGTGTTCCAAGTCCTAGTTTAAATCATGGAATGATTCTATGTGTTTTCCAACTTGTGACCTAAAGGTTGGGATAGTCAAAAATGACGTTTTGATTCCCAGTTAGATTCATGGACTCATTCTCCATGTTTACCAAATTGAGATCTAGTGGTTGGGATGGTTGGACATGGCATACTGAATCCCCGTTGGATACTTGGACTGAGCCTCCTTACTTTCCAACCACTGGCCCTTGTAATATATTTCTTAGAAGACCAGCTTTGGCCGAGGAGGTTTGGTGGAAATGGGTATCATTTTTGAATCATATAATAAAATATATTAATTCAAATGTTATTAAATAATAATAAAAAATTATTTACCTTCTTGTATATGGTTTATTAATACACCTGTATACACCATTATACTGACTAGTACTTTCTTTAGACATCGTTGGTGGTGTCCTACTAAGTTTTACTCACACCATGCTCAAGCTGCCATTGAACTTAGGTACCCGAGCCACTCTCACATGTTTTTTTACGATCACAGATTCAGGACGCGGCCTGCATTGAGTATTGGTTGATTAAGAAGGATTGTCTGAGTGGTATCAGGTGACTGGATGGGTTTGGCTTAATGATGTTGTAGATCCTTTTGTAGTTACTTTTATTTTGGTATGATGTGTAACCAGCCCATTGGTTGGTTGGATGTATGTATGAAATGGTCACTCAAGCCTTTATTTCATTTAATTTTATTACAACATGTTTTAGTTTCATGTTATTTATTCTATATGTGTACTATGATGTGTATGATATTTTGTTATTGAATTCTGATTGTGCACTCTAATATGGGGGTATAGTCTCCTCACAACTCCATTTTAGACCCTCGCTATTGGTCGACATCTTCTGGAGTACGAGGAGGTACACTTGAGGTCATATGTAGAACCGTCTCAGGGCACCGTTCTAGTGGAACCTAGGCTAGGACATTACATGTTAAAATATGGATGTGTTTTGACGAGAGGAAAGTGAACACATGACAATTTTTTCTAGGTTGGTGATTCTGAAAATACATGTGATATAATCCTAAAGAAATAATTTTCATGATGTATTAATTATAAAGAGAGATAGATAGAAATTTCTATTCTATATATTCTAGAAGGGGGTTATTGTTAACTATTTACATAGTAAAGTTAATATTTAAATGTCTCACCCTTTATAGCTCATTCATTTAGATGTTTGTGGGCCTATGGGGAATAAATTGATCAATGAATAAAATTATTTTATTTAATTTATTGATTAATTCACTCAAATTACCTACATTGTTTTTATGAATTAAAATCCAAAGGCCTTGGAATTGTTTAAGTGTTTTAAAAGAAGTAAATAATAGGCATGTGGTTTCTCCTTGAAGAAGTTGGAGATGAAAAATTATGTTGAATACATAAGTGGAAAATTTAAATAATATATTATAAGCATGATATTCATCATGAGTTTATTATACCATATACCCCCCCCCCACAATAAAATGGTGTTGCGGGAATGAAAAATAGGATCTTAATGGAAATAGATCACACCATATTGGTGGAGCATGATACTTCTCAATTTTTATGTTGGAAATAAATTAGTATAGTTGCTAAAATTAAAAATAGATGTTTCTGATGACCCAACTCAAATATGAGACATGTTACAAGAACCTAAGACTAAAATACTTTATTGTATTTGGTACCCCATGTATTATCAAGGTTAAAGGTGAAAACATGGGGAAGTTCAAGTAAATATGAGTTAAAGGTATCTTCCTTAGTAATCCTCAAATACAAGAGGATATAATTATTACAATAAAGATAAATGGAATATTGTAGATAAGGATTATTTTATGGTGTCGTAACACTAAAAGAATAATGTTACAAATCAAGAATCAAGTTCCAAAAGTGACAATGATGAAGTATATTTTTTTAAGAAGCAGGATGAAGTTTATAAAAATTATGGGAATTACAAAGAATAGAATGTTTAAGATGAGGATTATTCTATTTCCAGTGATGATTAACAATCATGTGTAACTCATCCAAGGCATGGAAAGTATGTGGAGTTTTAAAATATCACTAGAGATTAAAGAAATCCAATTCAAACATGGAGAACTTTGAGGACAACAACGCATACCTTATTGTTTTCTCATGTTGATCCAATAAATGTGAAAGAGCCTTTTTAGAATTAAGAATAGATCGATACTATGAATGAGTAGTAATATTAGATAAAAATGAAGTATAATTGGGATTTGGTACCTATTCTTGAAAATAATAATGTTATCAGAACAAAGTGGGTGTTTTATAAAAATTTGAATAAAAAATGAGAGGGGATGAGAAACAATGAGAGATTCATGTTCAATGGTCAACAACAGGTTGAAGGAATTGATTTAGATGAGATATTCACACCAATTTTAAGTATTTAAATTTTTTATATCTTCCCTATTATCACTACATAATTATGATACAAGATCTACAAAATGGATATAAAGTAATCCTTTCGCAATGGAGAGTTGTAATAAGAAGTGTACATTGAGAAACCTAATGGATTCTTACTTAAAGAAAATGAAGGATATGTTTCAAGTTGAATAAGGCTCTATATAGATTGAAAAAATACAATATATCATGATATTTGAAGTTATAAATTTTCTTGAAGTTTTTGAAATTTAGTAAAGGAAGAGTGGTGGATAAAGGAGTTTGGAAGATAAAGTGTGTTCCAAATAAGGATAAAATATTTAATGTGTTCACTAAACCACTATCAAAGAATTAATTTCATAAAATAAGGTTAATTTTGAGAGTTCAACATAAATCCATTCAAATATAAGGTATGGTGAATCTATGCCCCCCTTCTTGTCTTTGTGTTTTTGTTGTTAATGGGGGAGTAGAACAATATAAATTTAAAGAATATGTTTTTACTTAAGGGGGAGAAAATATTTAGGATGAGTTTTTAAAAGGGGAAATATATGAATTTAGTGTGTGTGTGTGTGTGTGTGTGTGTTGGTGAAGAATATGAATTATTCTAACAATTTTGTTAATCATGTGTGCAGAATGGTTCTATGCGGCACATGAAAGGATAGTTTTTAAGAATTGTGAATAGAGATGTTGTAAATGAAGTTGTGGAAGAAGTGAATATGATTTACCTAAATAGGAAACATTGGTATTATTTTTCATAGTTCTTATTTTCTACACTGAATTCACTCATGTAGTCTTAGAATTTTTGAATGATGATTCATTTCTATATTGAAAGGGTGCTTTATGTTCAATGGTTAAAAAAAATTGTTTTGATGGTTGATTCAATTTGATGGTTGATAAAAAAATCCAATTGTGGAGACTTTTAAAACCAAGTTGAATGAGACTATTGAGACCAGAGTGTTGGTAGAGTTTTCTAGAGTTGAAGATAAATCCTCATATAATGAATTGTTTGTCAAAGTATGATTTTTTTGAAGTGAAGTGAAAGTGAATTGGATATGATTGTTGTTATCTTTTGTTGTTAACATCTTGAAATAATTTTTTAATAATGAATCACATTAAAACTTGAGCGAATCACATTGATTCATGTGAGGTGAATCTAATTTTCAAGTTTTAAAGAGTATAGAGAGGTTTTTATTTGAGAAGTTGGAGTTATTGTGAAGTTATATAGTTACAGATAACATCACTCTGCAAGGTTAGGTTTTACCCCACAACATGTGGTAAGATATATGAAATCATACCACAATGGTATTGTTCGTGCCATGATTAGAGTCTAAATCTAATGATATTTTTAGAGCTGGTCATTCACAACATGAAGTCACACTATAAACTATAAACAATAATTTATCATGTTCTCATTGTTTTAGGAGTAAAACATGTTACACTGTTAAAGGAATACTCATTCCACAATGCACATAAATGAGGACATTCAAGTGAATCAGGAAAGAGGTCTTGAGTTATGAAGATTTAGTATACACCATAGAGAATAGAGTCATGGCACAGTGATCTGGCCATGAGAATTAAATGCATCTCTAGAATCGAATCTGTAAATGGTCACATCATTTAGGGAATGGTCACCCCACAATGGAAGATGTTTTGTTTTGATTAGTTGAAAGAAAACTAGTTGACCACAATGTGAATATTTTGGTTATGTTGTGATATTGATAATCACACCATAATATATAGGGTCACACCATTATATATACCAAAATATAGAATTCATGTAGTTTTTTTATGTTCCCACTTGGAGCTTCAAGTATTTCTCCAACTCAATCCTTTAAGCCCCTTAATCATTTATAAGGGTGGCTAAAAGTTCTAGATATATCCAATGGCTAGAAAATAAGTTAGGGTGGTTTAAGTGGAAGTTACATGCTCTAATTTCAATATAGAATTCAAATTGGGTGAGTAGAGAGAGAAGAGGCTTGATGTTGTCAAAGAGTATAAAATAATCAAATTAGGGAGGAAGAAGAGGAAGAGAAGAAGATAAATAGGAATAAAGCACAATGACAACATGATGGAGGTTTATATCTGGTGAAGAATATCTTATTATTTCTATCTCAGATTGTATATCTTCATTTTTATGGGATCACATTATAAAAGTTGTGAGACACATTGTTTATCATGAGTTCAAGGATAATCCTTACTCATTTGTAATCCACATGGTGATTCTAGTGGAAGGTGTGATCATGGGTTTTACCATATAATTTGAAGGATGCAGTTGTTTTTTTAACAGTGAAATTTTTAAAAATTTATCATATCTATTGTATTGTGACTTGGAGTTTTTGTGGTCTATGTATAGAAATCTTGTCATTCACTTTAAGAGATTTTGAGGGTTGTTTTAATGGAAATTATAAAAGTGAATTCACTAATTCAATCCCTAGAGGAATTCTCATCCTTTATATGGGCCCATTTCATAAATTAGGGAGCAATTTGACCTCTTATGGATTATAACATTTGAATTATAGAAAAAAACATTTAATAAACTAAAAAATATGTAAAAAATTATATATATGTATATATATATATATAGCTAAATAAAATCCCAAAAGTTCCCAAAAATGCATGTAAATTACATACAATATGACATAATGAAGTTCATATTCATAATACATCTTCCCAAATTTCATATAGTCAAATAAACAAAACTAAAATAACAACAACAACAACAACAACAACAACAACAATAATAATAATAATAATATCCCCTCCATGATAACACCAAATCATGTAAAAATGAGTCTCAAATACTATATAGAGAGCATTTTCCCGTAATTCCATCATAGAAAATAAAATATGTATGTATATGAGGTGTGTATATACCATGTGTGAGAAAAATATTTAGTAGGATGGAACTATAAATCTCTAAAAAATTCCTAAGATGTACCACATTCACATATGTATAACGAAATGAATTGTTATTTATTTAATATCTTGAAGAAATCAAGGGTAGCAAACATACAAAATGTTTATGCATTTACCAAGACACTGACATTTAGATTTACTTTCTTTAACCAGTGAAGGGGGAATAATCAATACTTCTATCGTATCACATATCACATCCCACATTTCATATCATATCATAGCCAAACCCATAGAAAAACACATATCTCATACATCTCAGATTACATCATAGGAAAACACATGTCATTACCCATATCTCATCACATCTCATATTATAGCACAATTAAGCCCATGGAAATTCTTATAACTCATCACATCTAAAATTATAACATATCCAAACCCAAGGAAATACTTAAAGCTCATCATATCTCATGTTATAGCCAAGCCAAACTCATGGAAATACTTATATCTCATCACATCTTAGATAAAGGCATAACACAAGTTATCTTAACATTTCATCATAATCATAATAGAATATCAATTATATCATCACAATATAATATCAATCATAAGAATAAATTCAATATTTGTATTCAATCTCATTTAATCATTTCCAACACACTACAATATCCAAATACCTTTACTCATTAAAATAGAATATCTAATTACCCAAACACTAATTCCAGGATTTAATAACATCAATTATAGTATGAAAATCACCTTTTAAAATCATATTTGATTATTTAAAAATTTATAACATAATAAATTTATAATTCAATTGAGTATATGAGACTTTCCATATCTCTAAACACATTAAGAAAATAGATTATCATGTACAAAATCACCATCAAGGTTAAAGCAGTTCATAAATATCAATTTAATTTAGAACTGAATATTGATTACCATTTATTAACTATCCTGAGCTAAATCCAAACATCACATTAACATAATACACAAAGAATAATGAATTATATGTAAGGAAATGTTTAATGTCACCTATATAGAGTTTAATTAATGCCTTTAATGGAGATTGGATGATTGATTCTTGAATAAACCCTTAAAATCTATCAAAAAAATCAAACTCAAAGAGAAAAAACCAAATTAGATAAAGAAAATAAAAATGAAGAAAAACGAATGAGGAACCTTAAGGGTTACCTTCACCTCGGCCACAAAAATCTAACACACATGACAGATCATATTTGTTTTTGAGATTTAAGAAGTTTTGAAGGATTTAAATGGATAGAATGGCCTAGCATGCATGAAATGTTAAGAAATTTTATTCGAAATAAAAGGAGGGGGAGGCCCAAACAAGTCATGGAGGTCTAAAATAGTGAAGTCCTAGGGAATTCACCCATACAAGGTTAATGCACTTAGGGGGAATGAATCCAGTACTATTAAAAATGATGCATGGGTTTTCCACCATGTTGCCCTCTCTCCATATATATGCAATATATGTGTCATTGGTAAGAAAATTCCCGCACTTGCGCACAAGATAAATAATTTCCCAAGGAATGGAAGTCCCTCCTTGGATAGACCTATGAATAATTGAGGAATCTGTCTCCACCACTTCCAAATTAAGTCTGTGAGAGACACAATTCCAACCCTTTGAGCATGGTAATGTCTTCAGCCCCGAGAGAGTCACCTTGGCCAAGGAATAAACTAAAAGCAAAGATAACTAAACCATTTTGATAAAAAAAAACCCTCCTCCCGGCATGCATCCCTCAATACATGAACCATTTGGACCAGGGGAACTTCCCACATTAAGGCTAGTAATAGCCCCCCCCCCCCCCAATATTTCTTTCTCATCTAGAATTCCCTTGAAAACCCATTAATGATAGGAGAGATCAAATGAGTTATAGAATCAAAAAGATCACTCTATCCTCTAGGGTAACCGTTTTGTATATAAAGATTAGAATCCTATAATAAGGAATAAAAATGGGATGTGTCCATACATCCAACCACTTACGGATCATTGGTTAAAGATCCATCATCAAGTGGTATTTGGAACAATAGAATGCCTTCTCTCTTTGATGCATGCCTGAAAGTAAGTAGTGTTTTTATCTCTCTCTTTAATCCATTTTACCCTCGAACATTCCCTAGACACTCTTTCCTATTCAAGAAGCAATTAAGCTAAATGGATCTTTAAGAAAACAAGTTGGTTGAATGTATCATCATCCCACCGAGCTTCAAGCCCCATCTCAATCTATTCAATGTTATCTTTAAGGGCATCTAGGTTAAGAAAACGGGAAGGCTTTCTGCTATCCTAAATACGAAGGCCTTATTTCAGTCGCCTAAGATTGTTATGAAATCTAACCCATGAACTATCTTTCTTGGGTTTTTACCGAGAAGAACGAACAAAATCTTGATATGTGGAGTCGGCCTCCCATCTGCTTGAGTAAAAGAAATGTCCGTTGCTAACACTACTCCCAGCAAGGCGTAGAAGGAGTGGAGAGTGATGAGAGAGTGCTTGAACTAAATGTTCAACTATGGCATTCAAGGAGGAGGAGACGACCCATAGATTGGCTAGAAAATGATCTAGTCGACACCACCTATTCCAGTCCCCTCTTTGATTATTTCACCATGTATATTTGTTCCCTGTATACCCCATGTCCAAGAACCCATTACAAGATGAAAAAAACGCAAACACTTGCCTATCTCTCAAAGGATACACCCCTCCTCCTTTCCTCAATGACGGGTCCATGATGCTGTTAAGTCTCCTACCATAAGCCACGCTCATTCCCCCAGGTTGAAGCTGCTAAGATCCAGCCAGAGGGACTCTCTCTCCCTCACATCACATTTAGCATAAACAAGACATGAAGGAGAAACAATCTTCAGAACTGATTTTTATGGAAATGTGCTGATTCGAGACCGTAATCTTCTCAACTGAAAGGCAATTACTCCAGAAAATCTAGATATACTGGTTATCTAGTTCACCATTCATGTAGTTGTGGAGGCCGATCTTTCCTGTGAATTCACGAATTTTCGAAGGGTGATGTTTGATCTCAAGTACAGCCACCAAAGCTACCTTGTTACGATGAATCTCAGAAGTAAGGAAACCAGTCTTCACCTGGGCCCAGGCCCCCGGGAATTTCAAATAAGTAGGGGGATCATTTAATCTGGAGGCACCTAGATTTGGCCGGCAGCATCAATTATCACTTATATTGAAGCACTTACTTTAGGGTAGGGCCTTCGGTCGGTCCCCTATCTGGCGGCGAAGTAGATGCAGGCATCAGATCTGAAGCCCCGAGGGAATGGGACAAGTTGGGGGGAAGTCGGGAAGGATCATCTGCCGAGGGAGCAGGCAATGCCAACGCTTCCAGTGAGGGTTGAGCCAGATACGCAGGATAAGGACGAGCAGCGGCAGGTAGAGGTGGACCAGCTAACGTAGAAGAGGGCGGCGGTGAAGCGTCTGGGAGGGCCAGTGGAAGGAGCGCGGGTGGAAAAAATAGGAAAATAAAGGAAATAACTTTTAGAAAATTACTAAACCATCCCTCATTAAAAATTAGACTGATCAACTCAGTAGGATCCCACACCACATATTTCTTAGTGGCTACCAAGTTCCCATAGCTCACCAATGGACTCTTGGTGGTGACCAAAGGCTTACAGAGCTTATGGTTTTCTCATCAGATAACTAGTTATAATGACATGTGAATTTTAGGGTTGTTAATTTTTGAAGAGAGTTTGAATTTTTATCTAGATTAGGGTTTGTTTTCTGAATTACTATTCAAATCGAGAATCCAAACTTCGAAACATCTCAAGGAGATGTTTTTAGATTTGAAATGAGACCAAGTTGGGTGCTTGGGTGCTTGGGTAAGCGGAGGAGAAGGGTCGAGGTGGACCTACAGTTGAAATTTCAAGTGCAGGTAACCACCACGATGCATCATGGGATGTTTTAGTATGGTGTCCATGGTTGAGGATGACCATGACACAACCAAATAAAGTTGCACCATAAAGAGGGAATGGGGTTGTGGGGTCAACTTTGCCGTTTGGGGGGCTCACTATGCCACAACCTAGAGAGCCATGATGTAGCATGGCCATATGGGGAGACCATGACATTGTTTTGAGAGTCCATGTCCTAGAGTTCCCTTAGGGGGTATCCCTAAGGTGGGTTGTTTTGTGGAACACCGTGCTTAGGGAATAAGGGTGGTCCTTCCTACTGCAACCCTGAGGGTTGCCCTGTGAGGCATCCCCAAGCTAGGAGATTGTATCGTAAACCCTATGGCCACGGTATAAGGGAGTCCCTACCTAGTTTATTTTAGAGGGACAAACCCATAATCTCATGGATCATACTAATTTTGTTTTAGGTCACCATGTCACATAGGATGACCCATTTCGATTAGCTATCTCCCTCCTCTCTTCTCCCTTCGATCCCCCATACCAAGGGATGATTTTTGGTAGAATTATTATGTAGATCTAAGGTACATTCTTACACTCTTCCTCCAATTTAGTTCCCCCTTCATATCCATTTGATTTTGGTTTGATTTCAGTTAGGATTTTGGTGTTAATTTCACTACATCATGGTGGAACCGAGTGAGGAAGATGGGGCTTTCATGTGGCTTGGGTAAAGGACATCCCGGAAGGTTGATATCATACCATCAAAAGTAGTTTTGTTATGAAAAGTATACATAGCGTGTTTTTTATGATTATAAATATTTAATTTATTTTGAATAAGTTATTGTAATGATTATAATTAATTATTTATATCAGTTGGTGTGAGATAAGATCTTGGTTGGTGGTGTGAGCTTAGATAAGGAATAAATGGACTTAGCCAAGGTGGTGCTCATGCTTGGCAAGGGGTTAACACTATTTCAGAGGTAGGTGGTCCCTTTAATATAAATTCATATATTTGTTTATGCATGTTTTCTTACCTATATAAATATTGCATGGTACCAGGTGATAGGATAGGGACTGGGAGCACCTTAGAATAAGTGATAGGATGGTTCTAAACCTCCTTTAGAACAAGTGATTCTTAGCACTTTGAGTGTCTTGAAATCATTCGAAAACTATGTTTACAAGGTTAGAGAGAATTTATTGAGTTAATGAGATACTTTGATTATGTATTGGGGTGCATGATGAGTTATGGGTAGCTTAGTATGGGTTCTCTATGGCTTATCGGGTAGGCATGATGGGATTAGGCCTAATGGGAAGGGTGAGACGACTGTTTGTCTCACACATGGTGACAGAAACATTCTAGACTGTGGACTATGACTTGGTGAGTTTTGTGAACGGGGTGAGTCCTTAAGGACTAGATGAAGTCAGATGGAGAGGGTTTTCTTCCGAGTGATGAGTTAAGGGATATTCTTAGAGCAATGGGAGTTGAGACCTGTGTGATATGTAATGACCCGGACCCGAACAGCCACCCGAACAGTGCTAAACGGGTCGGGTGTCACTACCTTAGGTGCACCTCCCCGGACGCCAAAGGCTACCGACTAGCAGCGAGGGTCTCATAGGTATAATGGGGAGGCTATACCCTCTCGGAGGATCATAATGGCACTGGTCCGAGTATAATAATAAAGATGCAGTGGAATAAATGACTCAGCAGACTCGAACCAGACCCACAGAGCAGAAGCACATTCAATATTGAATAAACAGCAGAAACAATAAATATAAACAGCATCAGAAGGTAAACACAACAACATACAGATCACTTGTAACTACTATTGAAAAAAAAAACATGCATCCAAAGCAGTTATACATATCCATGTAAAGGCGCCAATGACTAACCAACTGTAGCTACAAAAGTAAGTATACTGATACATGAAAGAAAGTAAACAATGTAACACCAGCTAGGTGAGACCTCAAGGTCCCTACCATCTCCATGAAACCACTAAAGTTGCCCAGATCTTGAAGCTGAGCTCTTTCCTGCACGTAAATCCATAAAGTCTGCATGCGTCCCAAAGGGCCCGTGCAGGGTGTGAGATGAATCTCAATAGGATACCACCCAACAGTGCGTACCTAATACGATTGTTTAAGAAGACATGCATTTATAGGAAAAAGTAAACAGTATGATGCACACAGCCAAACCCAAACTCCACTGGTACTCAGCAACCACCATGGAGTGTCACCTGCTTTGACCAACGTCAGAATCTCTGTCTCGTAACCCAGCACCATGTGCCCCCTGACACTGCGTGTCTCAAGTACCGACGTCCCGAAGGCATGCCCAACAATAGTAACCCGGAGGAACATCGATGTCTATCCTCAAAATAAGTAGCTGAGGGATAGCGATGTCAGCCCTCAAATAGAGTAACCGGAGGGACAACGATGTATGCCCTCAAAATAACGACGAGCCTCTGTCCCCAACCCGATAGCCTCAACGCTATCCCCTGAAGGCTCCTCACCTTTCACATGGCTTCCTACGACAAGCACCCCCAAACCAATAGTACCTAAACCGCAACTAACGAGGGATTCTACCCACACGAGTGGTCAAAACCACCTCATCACGGAGTCTCTCTGTATGCACACTACTCATAGTTCTGGGTGAGTGGTAATCACCAAAATATCACCCAAGCCACAACGTCTCTGACACCTCGTGTCCCTGCAACCATGTCACTCAAGTATGATGGCCTTACCATCCCAGTAACCTGGGCCATGCCCAACCTGACAGTCACCCTGCCTCAAACCGATGTCCATGACGCCCAATCCCATGGTCAGGACCACCCAATGTAATTCGGGCCAAGCCTAACACAACCCGAAGGTTCCAACATATGAAATATCACACATCACATATATAATCTCAATGGAATACTTTAAACAGGCAAGACAATGAAACAGTTGAATTGCACTAGCAAGGTGTTGTCCCATACCAGCACTGAGGTCTTGAAAGCCTCTAATAATTCATATCAAGGATGAATAAAATAAACCTATCAGTTTCAAACATCACAGTTAAATTACAACCATTTTGGCTTCCCCCAACCAAAATGCCCCAATTGAGCGACGACCCCTCGCCTGACCCCGCTCAAGAAAAACAGGTAAAGAGAATACCCAAAGGCATCCCACGGGTCTAATAAACAATTTAAAATGCAATATCAGATAAAACTGGGTCCTGTTCAAAATACCTGAAAACACGCCATAGGACGCACCACCCAAAGACTGAAAAAACACAAAAAAAGATATGCACCACCTACCTGAGACTTGTACGAGGCTACTCCTCTGATAATAGCCTCCAATTAGGTCTAAAACGCTGTAGATCTACAAAAGAATCAAAACTACTCAAACCCCTATAACTCATTCGAGAACAGAAATCACGAAGAACAGACCAAGAGGAATCAAGGTCTTACCGAGGGGGTTCCAATGCATCCAACTGTGATCGAATCCGACTTCGGGCGAAGAACCAGGAGGGAAAATGAGCTCCGGCTGGCTTGGTTTGGGAAACCGGGCGACACAAATGTGTTCTGCCTAAAAAATGAGACTACTACCCGTTTTAGCGAAAAAAAGAAATTACACGATGTGTAATTTATGACTACATGCCATGTATATCGTTTAACTGTTCATTTGGTGGCTGGAATTCTGCCGACTTACTTTCTAGAACCTGCCTATATGCGTACACGGTGTGTACCTAGGGATACACGGTGTGTACTTCATTTCCCTTCTCTTCCTCGCCTGACTTACCCACACGCCATGTATTTCTCTCATACACAGCCAGACTACACAGTGTGTCTAAGAGGGACACGGCGTGTACTTGGTTAAACAAAACTATCCGGCCTACACGCCCTGTGTGGCCTCTACATGGTCAACTGTACACGGCGTGTCTCAATCTAAACATCGTGTAGTAAGAAATTTCCTACACGGTCATCATATGGCATGTACTCGGCGAGCACACGGTCGTTCACTCGCTTAATATGTACATGGCGTGTACTTAAAGTACACGACATGTAGTCTGGAAATTTCTAGAAATTTCCCAGTTTCTCCAGCTTCCTTAGAAACAAGCCAAAAATTCAAACAGAGTCAAGATTCTGACCCATCTAAAAACTCAGGTTCTTACAATATCCCCACCTTAACATAACTCATCCCCAAGCTATCAAATGAAACCCATAGATGGCACCGAACGTACCACCCTGATCAAGGTAACCCGGACTGCTCCAGTCTCAAAGATTTTGGATAAATTCCTCAAGGGGCTCCCCACCTTAGGATTGCCTAACTCGGTCTCAACCGACAAGACTCAAAACAAGAAAGGATTTACTAACCTGCTTCCAGAATCATGGTCCTCCTATGACGCATCATCACCCCTGCGCCTCATTGGTGCTCCTGTGTCATTTCTGACACCCAACGTATCCCGCACTATATCGGTGTCCGCCTCCATGAGGTCCTGCATCCCATAGATGCTCAAAACAAACTTGGTGCCTAGAACCTCAAGTAACCCGCATCCTCGATGCCCCGATTCCCAAGGCACCTCAAGTAACCCACATCCTCGATTCCCCGATGCCCAAGGCACCTCAAGTAACCCGCATCATTGATTCCCCAATGCCATGCATCTCATACATATATCTAAGTATATCATGCACCCGATATGGCGCCAATCCCACTAACCACCATCTAGTCAGTTCACATAAATCATGTGCATCTTATGCACTCAAAACGGACATGCCTTAATAGGTCATGCCAAAAAGAAAACTAGGGAAAATCACAGCCACACTCGTGGTGTACCCCTAACCATCATCGGCTCACCAGCATGCTATGCTTCTGGCAGCTCCATGACATGCACCTTGCCAGAAGCACGACTGCCTGATGCCTGACCTCCTTGTGGTGCCGCTCCAGTCACCGACCACTAACCCCTCAGTTGGGTCCCACTGTCTCTGTCACGTCCTCCGCGTGTAGATGAAACTCGGTTACCCTCTCCTGGTACCAAACATAAACCAACTCCAGATGCCACAATCTGTCCTGATCCCTATCTGCCAACTGTCTGAGAAGGTTGCCTGCAGAACCTCTCCAGATGCCCGATCTATCCACATGCCCGACACTCCTTTGAAGGCATATCGCACTGAGTCCGAATATGTCCTGGATGCCCACACTGAAAGCAAACCACTGAAGAACTACCACGAGGTGATCTAGCTGAGTCCTTGGCCTGACTGCCCTGCTGGAACTCATCCCGTCCTCGCTTCCTACTATTTGAACCATCACCTGAAGTCTTCACCCGACCAACATGGGGCATATCCCTCTGGTTACCCTTTGCTATGAGCGCCTAATTCATCACCTCTGAAAAGGAACCCAGCCTGAAGATATTCACCTGGATCTGAATGGTGTGTAGTAATCCATCCTCGAACCGCCTCACCCTAGCCGCGTCATCGCTTACCATACCAGGTACAAAGCGAGACAGCTCAGTGAAAGTAGCTACATAGTCTATAACAGACATGTCTCCCTGCTGAAGGCTCAAGAACTCCTGAGCTCTCTCTGCCCTCAGTGTCTCCAGGTAAAAGTGCTTGAAAAAACTATCCTCGAAGTCTTTCCATGCTAGTCCCATGTGCCTGTGAGACTGAACCTGTACATCCCACCAACGCTTTACCAGTCCTCGCAGCATGTATGTCACCAACTTGACCCTCCGCCCTAGAGGCGTCTCGGGCTGCTCGAAGATCATCTGCATGCTCTCTATCCAGTTCTCAGCCGTCTGTGGACCACCCTCACCCTGAAAAAGAAGCGGGTGCTGCGACTGGAACTCCAACATCAGATATTCCATAGATGGCTCTGTACCATGCACACCTCTATCAATCCCCTGCAAAACACGTACCAGGATATCTCGGAGCTGCTCCTCAAGTCATGGTCTGAACGTTTCCAAACCCGGTTGTTGTCCTACCTGCACTGGATTCTGGACCTGATCTTGTCTCTGAGCCTATACTTGTGGCTCATGCTCTATCTGCACCGAATCCTGAACCTGATCCTGCACCTGTGGCACTGTATCCTCACTCGCCTGACGCTCCATTGAGACGTATAGGAGGAACCCGCTGAATACCATAAATGGTCAGACAACCCATATATATATGAAAATATATATTCAATGCAGATAAGGAAAGCAGTAAAGAGCAGCATAAACCCTTACTCTCCCCTATCGCAACCCATGCCCACGACATCCCAGCCTCATGGCCTCCTTACCCTCCACCGAGCCAAGTATCAAAGTACCTCGGGCCATGCCCGTCTTGACAACTAACGTTGCCTCAAACTGACAACCGAGTCGCCCAATATTGATTATCAAAATCACCTCAACCACAGTACTTGTCTGCTCGTACAAGAGCCAAACCCAAATATCCTGCCACATTCAATTCTACAATATACAAAGCATAGAATAACACATTGCAAACAAACAAGAAATTCTATCAGAAATTTCACCTATTAACTTTTCAAAAGAATAAAAAGTATGGAAATTGACGTTATTCACATGGAATTATCACTTCACAAAGCATATGTGCAATTATGAAATTGAAATACCCTAAATATGTGCCTATCAAAATCCAAACGATCACGCCTTGAAATACCGGGCCAAGGTCCAATTATCCCTTACCGCACTGGGTCAAGGGTCACATATCACAATCAATAACATCACACACCAATTGAGCCACCGAGGTGGAAATCCTATAAACTATAATCTGAGCAAAAAGAAAACAGTAATTCTCACCCAAGGCAACTTGGTCCATCTCTCGTACCTGGGGCTGCAGGCACCCAAACACAAGCTAGAAACCCAGTTCCAGTAACAACCTATCTTTAGTCTATCATATCACAAATAGTAAACTAGTAGAAATAAAAAAGAGAAGTCGCAATCTCATTAGTAGCCAGAAAAACACTACTACTAAATCCCTATCAAGAACTCCTCTGATACCACTTTGTAACGACCCGGACCCAAACAACCACCCAAACAGTGCTAAACGGGTCGGGTGTCACTACCTTAGGCACACCTCCCAGGACGCCAAAGGCTTCCGACTAGCAGCGAGGGTCTCATAGGTATAGTGGGGAGGCTATACCCTCTCGGAGGATCATAATGGTACTGGTCCGAGTATAATAATAAAGATGCAACGGAATAAATGACTCAGCAGACTCAAACCAGACCCACAGAGCGGAAGCACATTCAATATTGAATAAACAGTGGAAGCAATAAATATAAACAATAGAAGCAGAAGGTAAACACAACAGCATGCAGATCACTTGTAACTACTACTGAAAAAAAACATGCATCCAAATCAGTTATACATATCTATGTAAAGGCACCAATGACTAACCAACTGTAGCTACAAAAGTAAGCATGCTGATACAGGAAATAAAGTAAACAAAGTAACACTAGAGAGGCGAGACCTCAAGGTCCCTACCATCTCCATGCAACCAAAGTTGTCCAGCTTCTGAAGCTGACCTCTTTCCTGCACATAAATCTATAAAGTTTGCACGCACCCCGAAGGGCCCGTGCAGGGTGTGAGATGAATCTCAATAGGATACCACACAATGGCGTGTACCTAATATGAGTGTTTAAGCAGGCATGCATTTATAGTAAATAGTAAACAGTACGATGCAGACAGCCAAACCCAAACTCCACTGGTGATCAACAGCTACCATGGAGTGTCACTTGCTTCGGACAACGCTGAAATCTCTATCTTGTAACCCGACACCATGTTCCCCATGACACTACGTGTACCGACGTCCCAAAGGAATGCCCAAAAATAGTAACCCGGAGGAACAACGATGTATGTCCTCAAAATAAGTAGCTGGAGGGACAACGACGTCTACCTTCAAACAGAGTAACCAGAGGAACAATGATGTCTTCCCTCAAACAAAGTAACTGGAGGGACAACGATGTCTGCCCTCAAAATAACGACGAGCCTCTGCCCCCAACCTGATAGCCTCAACGCTATCCCTTGAAGGCTCCTCACCTTCCACGTGGCTTCCTATGGAAAGCACCCCCAAACCAATAATACCTAAACTGCAACTAACGGGGGCCTCTACCCACATGAGTGGTCAAAACCACCTCATCATGGAGTCTCTCTGTGTGCACACTACTCATAGTTCTGGGTGAGTGGTAATCACCAAAATAGTACCCAAGCCACAACGTCTCTGACACCTCGTGTCCCTACGACCATGTCGCTCAAGTCTGATGGCCTTGTCATCCCAGTAACCCGAGCCATGCCCAACCTGACAGTCACCCTGCCTCAAAACGACATCCATGATGCCCAATCCCATGGTCAGGACCACCCAATGTAACCTGGGCCAAGCCCAACACAACCCAAAGGATCCAGCATATGCAATATCACACATCACATATATAATCTCAATGGAATACTTTAAATAGGAAAGATAACAAAACAATTGAATTGTACTAGCAAGGTGTTGTCCCATACCATCACTGAGGTCATGAAAGCCTCTAACAATTCATATCAAGTCTTAATATACTAAACCTATCAGTTTCAAACATCACAGTTAAATTACAACCATTTTGGCTTTCCCCGACCAAAATGCCCCAATTGAGCGACGACCCCTCGCCCGACCCCGCTCAAGAAAAATAGGTAAAGGAAATACCCAAAGGCATCCCATGGGTCTAATAACAATTTAAAATTCAATATCAGATAAAACTGGGTCCCGCTCAAAATACCCGAAAACGCGCCATAGGTCGCGCCACCCAAAGACTGAAAAAACACAAAAAGAGATGTGCACCACCTACCTGAGACTCGTACGATGCTAATCCTCCGGTAACAACCTCCAATTAGGTCTAAAACGTGACAGATCTATAAAAGAATCAAAACCGCTCCAACCCCTATAACTCATTTGAGAACAGAAATCACGAAGAACAGACCAAGAAGAATCAAGGCCTTACTGAGGGGGTTCCAACTCATCCAACCATGATTGAATCCGACTTCAGATGAAGAACCGGAAGAGAAAATGAGCTTCGGACATCTTGGTTCGCGAAACCGGGTGACACAAATGTGTTCTGCCTAAAAAACGAGGATACTACCCATTTTAGAGAAAAAAATAAAGTACACGATGTGTACTTTATGACTACACGCCATGTATATCATTTAACTGTTCATTTGGTGATTGGAATTCCGCCGACTTACTTTCCAAAACCTGCCTACATTCGTACATGGCATGTACCTAGGGATACATGGCGTGTACTTCATTTCCCTTCTCTTCCTCTCCTGACTTACCCACACGCCATGTATTTCTCTCATACACAGCCAGACTACACGGCGTTTCCAGGAGGGTCACAACGTGTACTTGGTTAAACAAAACTATCTGACCAACAAGCCTACATGCCCTGTGTGGCCTCCACATAGTCAAGTGTACACGGCGTGTCTCAATCTACACGTTGTGTAGTAAGAAATTTCCTACACGGTCATCACACGACATGTACTCGGTGAGAACATTGTCGGTCACTCGCTTAACATGTACGCAGAGTGTACTTATAGTACATGACATGTAGTCTGGAAATTTCTAGAAATTGCCCAGTTTCTCCAGATTCCTCAGAAACAAGCCAAAAATTCAAACAGGGTTGAGATTATGACCCGTCTACAAACCCAGGTTCTTACATGATACTTGTGGAAAGTATGTATCCCAAATTATTTAGGTATGGGTCAAATGAAGCCTATGAGTTGTGGTGTAATCGATGGGTGATATACTTGAGATGGTACCGATGATATGGTGAGCTTGTGTGATGGGTTGTGGGACATGTGTTCTATTTCATGTGCATGCCTGGTTTTGTGCTTGTGATAGGCGATGAACTATGGTATAGTAGAAGGATCCTGATGCCTATCTATTCCATGAGTGATATGGTGCTATAAAGACTATTATTCATGATATGAGGTTCTCATTGTACAAGAATTTTGGGCCTACCATGAGTTAGAAGGAAAAAATTGAGACCAGTTTGGCTTCACCTAGAGTGAGAAGGCATTGTCATGGATCTTACCTTTAATGTGAAGGAAAGGGTTAGGATGGAGTACAGTCTTGAGTAAGAAGAATAGTATGGGTGTAATGTGACATAAGACATGGGAATGGAACCTTACCTTGAGTGATAAGGTAGAGGTTGGCACTTGAGGGACAACCCCTATTGAGTGATAAGGGTTGGACTAGGACTTGGACAAGGGACCCTACCCAGCACCTTTGGGTAGTAGTCAAGAAATTGGTGAGATTACTACCTCGAGTCTTTGGGTATGGGATAGTATTTGGGTTCAATGGCACTAAGAAATGAATAGGTTCTATAATGGTGTATAAGTAGGTATGATCAGGTGTCATGGTGGTCTGGTTTCCAAGTGGTGACCTAATGTGTAAGGATTCATGGTAGTTTGGTTAGCACACAAAGCCAATTTTCTTGTGTGGCATATTTATTTTCCTCATAAACACACATATATAATGGTGTATACTTGGAGAAATTGGTGAGACTATACGGATATATATTTTTCACACCCTATATGGGAACTTAGGTCAACATACAGACCTTATATCTACTTTTCAGGTCAAAGCATAGGGCATGTAATGGATCGGGATGGATCATCTTGACAGGGTTTTAGAGACTAGGATTGGGATGTATCCTAGGGATTTCAATAAATCATCTTATATATTTTTTTCATTTCATTTTTTATTTACGATCATTCTAGTGGGTGATTTTTATTTATGTATGATTGTATGATTCAACATGATACATTTGGTATGACAACATGTTTTATTTATTTATACATATTGTGATGATTGCTATATATAATGTTTATTTATTTTTATTATGCTGTATAACTCTGATTTGAGTGGATAGTATTCCCATTATATGTATTAGGATCCTACATCTAATTTGAATCCTCTGATGTATGGGGAGGTGCACCTGAGGTCTTGTGACGACCTTATCCTAGGCCACTGAGAGTGGTTCATGGCATGGGACATTAAAAAATGGTTTTATAGCATTTTATATTGTTTTATTATTTGGGGAGATGATATAAAAGTGTTATAGGAATGTGACAAATCTTGTGACAGACCTTGGATTGGTAAGTCAAGAACACCTTTCCAGTGGAAAGCCCTAGTTACCTAAGGTATGGTATTATTGTTCTCAGTTTCTGCTGTTATGGTTGAGATGTTTATTAAAAATGATGCATTCTTAAAGGTTTTTATTTATGTTTATGGATCTTATCCCATTCGAAAGAGTCCAATTTACATGTATTATATTTTGAACATAGGATTTATGTGACATATGTGTTCTTGTGTGAGATTGATTTATCGATGATTGGTTCAGCTATTTAAAGTGTCAACACTAACTTATATAGAGTCTTTTTACACAACGTTTTGGTGCCATTCTACTCATCTAGACTATGATTTCACTCATGATTATATTTTTGGTGTCCATTCATGATGAGTTTATAGTAATTAATTCTCTAATGATGGTTATACCACCCCTATATGCAAGTGATATAAAGAGACCCTGAGTGGGTCAGCACAGGCATGGAATGCCTATGGAATGATCAGAGGAAGGACATGGGTTTCCTTGACTACTACAAAAATAAGCAAGGGATGCACTTCACTTTTATCAATGCTAAAAAAAAGTGCTGATAAAGGGGGTCATTATCAGCGCTAAAAAAAAGCGCTGATAAAGGGTCCCTTTTATCAGCGCTAAAAAAACACTGATAAAGGCCCCCTTTATCAGTGCTTTTTTTAGCACTGATAAAGGCCCCCCTATATCAGCGTTTTTTTAGCATTGATAAAAGGGACCCCTTTATCAGTGCTTCTTTTAGTAGCACTGATAAAGGGGGGATTTATTAGCACTTTTCCCAAGCGATGATAAATGTTATGTTTCAAAAAAAATATTTTTTCAGGAAAAATAATATTTTGTTATATAAGTATATTTATATTGATATAAATACAATATATATTTTTTAAATATGTTATAGATACGTATAAATAGACTATTACATTTAATATATAAGAAATTTAGTGAAAATGGCTTCAAAATATTTTTAAAAATTATTATTAATTAATAATTTTCTAATTATTATCGATTAAAAATAATTTAATAATAATTTTAGGACACAAAAAATCAAAACAATTAATATAAGATCTAAAATATGTTGAAAATGTAACTCAAACATCAAATGACCATAAATTTTGATCCGGGTGTCCGTTTGAGCTCTACAGCATATCAAATCGAATCTTGCGATGAGCTCTAAGCTCTAGTGTCATAGGAAAATCCTTTTTCACATTTTTAGAGCCCAAAGAAGGCCCATAAGGCCTCCAAAACTGAGTTTTTAGTCGGGATACCCCGATTTGTTAACATTCAAACAAGTATAACTTCTGATCCGGATGTCCGTTAGGCCTGTACCACATATCATATTGAAGATTGTTTCATTTTCTTCGATTTGACTGGTTGTGGAGTTGAAAATGGATTCTAGATTATAAGTTATGGTCATTTTAACATTATTTGTCTTTTCAAATACACATATATATGTATTTATTCGTAAATATATATGTGTCTGTGTGCGTGTGAGTGTCTATGTGTGTGTCTGTGTGTTGTATATATGTATATATGTATGTATTTATTTAATTACTTATAAACACACATCAAAAACATATTTTTTAATAAATTTATTTAAAACTAATCTTATAAGTACATTCTATGGCTTTTCAAATACACATATATATGTATTTATTCATAAATATATATGTGTTTGTGTGTGTGTGTGTCTCTGTGTGTGTCTGTGTGTTGTATATATGTATGTATGTATGTATGTATGTATTTCTTTATTTATAAACACACAAAAAAACATATTTTTCATAAATGTATTTAAAACCAATCTTATATGTATATATTAATATAAAAATAATTATACGTATAAAAAATTATAACTAAAAATATATATATAAATATATTAATATACGAATTAATATATATATTCTAATATATGAATAAATATATTTATATTAATATAAATCTATATCAATATATGAATCAATATAACTATATATATAGATATATCATTAAATAGAGAACAAAACGAAATGACTTAGTGGTAAAGGTGCAGCCACGAAAGGGGGGAGGTCCCGGGTTTGAGTTCGGGTGGAAGCGAAGGGGGTGCGCGCGTATGAGGATGCGCGGTAAGGGCAGCACGCAAAAGAACTCCTAGAACTGATAAAGGGGGTTTGAAGTGCTGATAAAAGCACTCCCTGCATTATTTTTATTTTTTGTTATTTTTTGTAATTTTTTTTGACCTTTATCAGCGCTAAAAAAAGCGCTGATAAAGGGGTCTTTTATCAACGCTTTTTTTAGCACTGATAAAAGGGGCCTTTATCAGCGCTTTTCGGAGCGCTGATAAAAGGGACCCCCCTATATCAGCGCTGAGCTTTACAGTGCTTTTTTAGCGCTGTTAAAGCCCTTTTTTAGCACTGATATAGGCCGTTTTTGTAGTAGTGATGAGGTTTGGTTACTTAAAGTGTTAACAACAACCTATATGGTGTTTCCTATATAGTTTCTTAGTGGAATTATACTTAACTGAACCATGTGGTTATACAGAAACCCTGAGCGGGTTAAAGAAATGCATGAGAAATTTATTGTATATTTGGGATGTGAATCATTTAGGCAATTTTGGTATCAAGGATAGATGAGACGAGAGGATTAGTGGATGTATAACTGTGCATAATTTGGTATGCTTTTAGTGGTGTTATGGGAGCATAGAGAAGCACTCGAGGTTTTGGAATGTTGCTCAGGTGGTGAGTGGTTTTGTGGTCAGTCTTGGAACGATTAATATACCTTGGGATATCAAGTGATATTGGTCTATGTATCATTAATGGTCAATGGTTTAGGTGTGTGAGCCTAGGTTAAACATGATGTAACTCATGGGAGCATAGATTTGGTTATGTGATTGGGTTGTATGGTGGTGTGTTAGCTATTTGGTTTGGGTGAGGTCGAGGTAGAGAGTGAGCGAGAACCTATGATGGTTTTCTTGATGGATTAGTCTACCTTTAGTAGAAGAGTGAGGTTTGGAATGACTTTTTGGGAGAAATTTGCATTATGAGAGGCCTTGTGCATGCTAGTTATGTGTGATTCCCATTTGAATTGCAGATTGATTAATGGGTTGTGTGTGGGGACATTGAGGATTGTATGGGTTATAGATGAACCCAATTATTTATATGATAGTATTTTGATGGTGATATGTGAGTGATCATAGTGGCCTAGAGTTTTGGTTTTTGTCGGGGGTTGACAAGATGAGTGAGAGTGTTGTTGGGACCCATATGGGTTTTTGCACGAGGTTCAGTGTGAGGGAAACCATATGGTGGGGAGAGCACTATTGGTCATTTGAGGACGTAATACTCATTGTGAGGGGTTTTTTGGATGATTAGGATACCATTAATGGTAGGCCAGGGATGGGAGTGGTTTGGGTTTTATATTTTAACTCGAGTATGAGTGGGATGGTCATGTTTGGTCATTATGTTTGGGAATGGATGGAGTGTGGGTTGTGGAGATCAAGTGTTTGGTTTTGTAGCATGATGATAATGATAATCTTATGGTAGTGAGGATCATATCAGTCATAAGTGTATGAACCTCATGTTGGTTGGGTCATATATGCAATGAGATTGGTTATTAGATGGTTAAAATAACACTAGCATGTTGATGCGGGGTAAGATCTAATTATGATCTAGTTCCTTAGTAAATACCAAATTTGGGATTTGGATGCGATTTTGAGTAGAATTAGTTCATTAGAATTAACTCGAGTAAGAGTTGGTGTCATCTGAGGGTGAGTCGGATCAAAGGTGCACTACTGCTCAGATATTTTTATTTTTAGTTAGTGATTTCCAAATGAAAAGTGTATTTTTTCCTCAAGAAATATTCCACTGATCTTTAAAATAAATTTTAATCTATGATAACATCCTTTGAAGTTAATTATGACTTAATAGGGGTATGATCCAATGATACCATCCTTATTCTTTCTATGGATGTTTTATGATTTTGATGATGAGATTTATATGAAACCAATTTATTTTCTATGGTTTATGATATGATGAAATGTTTATGAAACCATTTTCCTTTCCATGAGCTATGTTATAATGATATAATGAATTTTTTATGATCTTATAGAGAACATATGTATGGTTTTCATTATGTGATTGGTGGGACCAGAATTATATGTCCCCCAAATTCATTGGGTAAAGCTTTATTTCTCATGAGATAATTATGGGAAACAAGTTGATGTTCTTGATACATTATGGGAAACCAATAGGGTTGTATAATCCACCATGGGAAATAGGTGGTGATGCATGATCCGTTATGATATGGTAAATAAGTGTTGATGCCTGATCCACAATGATTTTATGGTCTTAGTTGTTAATCTTGTCATATGAAATGGTTTTAATGATTATGTTGGTTCCAAACTCTTATGAAATGTATTTTATGATTATGATCTAAAATTACGGTTCATGATTGATTTATGATGATTCCTCACTCTTATGATTCATGTATTTTGAAATGATAAAGTTTTATTCCATGACTCATATTTCTTACCCATGATATATTTGTCACGAATATTGTAAGTTATTGTCATGATATCATACCCTTATGCTTATCTTATTCTTTTATATAATTATTTATTGATATCTCTCATTTTTACCCTTATTTAGCATCTAATCTTCCCCTTTATTATGTTTCCTTTCCTCGGGATATGAAGAAAAGTTTTAATTAGGGTGTGTAAAGAATGGTATAAAGTGACATGATCATTATAAAAGATGACAAATAATGTACCTAAATAAGATATTTATGTATCTAGTCTTCAAATACACTAAACCTTTATGGTTATAGCATGGATCATGATGTTATTTATTTAATATTCATCTAAAATGATGTAATATTTACATATAAAAATATTAGGTATCTATACTGACCATAAAATTATGGGTCTTACACTCTAAAAAACTAGGAAGAGACTCCCTTGGGGAATGGACATAGGGGACATGAACCAATACCTCTGCCCAAGGCTACCTTGAGGTATAACCCTTATGGTTTTAATGTAAAGGACCTCACCCAGTTGTCGGATATGGCATGAAGTAAGGCTATGTAGTGTATCCCACCTCATGGTAGCTTGATACTAAACCTCAATAGGTACCTCCATGGAATATCACCTTAGGTATGTGTCATAGTCTCCCCATTAGGACACATTTTAATGTGCCTCTCCTGGTGCAGTTCAATGAGCCCCCAAACAATAGAGCTCACCCCGTAGACCCCACTCTCCATGGAGAATCCCCCTCTATCCATTTCATTCTCTTCCATGACTACAAACCCCATGCCACAACATTCCTCGTAGCCATATGTTGGTTGCATGTAGCTGAAATTTTAGCTACATCACCACCCTAACCCTTCTTTCTTGCTTACCTAAGCACTGAAACACCCACCCATGCCTCATTTCTTATCCAAAACATCTCCTTGATATGTTCCAATGTTTGGATTCCCAATTCTACTACCAATTCATGAAATTACCCCTAATATGGATCAAAACATAATCTTCCTCTAAAAAGTAATAACCCTAAAATTCACATGTTGTTACAAACTCTCAACCATAACACTTCTTATCCTTGAGAAGATGCAGTAGTCCTTGAATCATCTTTCTAACCTACTTCATCCATCAATTCACTATATACTTTCTATTTTCTATCTTCAAACACTAAATTCACTTCTATTGTGAAAATACAACACCAAGCCTCATTATTAGCCATAGGCTAAGACACCCTCTCACCAAAATGATTCTCAACTACACCAATCAATCTAGAGGCACCATAATGTCTTCATCCAATTAATCCCTAAGATTATAGTTCTCCCCATCATAAGGATATTTTTATAATTACTGATTCTACTCTATGGTGCTCCCCACTACATGAATCCATTTTTTATAGGAGATTAAAATTTCCAATGGTCCAATGACATGTTTGGTGTGCTTTCCACCTCAACACACCCAATTCAATGTGAAAAAATATAGCCCTCCTCTGGATAACCTTTCTCAAAAAATCTCTACCTCAACCTCCAAAAAACTATCACACCATCTCCTCCAATCATGATACCTTAACTATCCAGGAAATCACATAACCACCCTAACACTCACACTGAAGTCCAAACCTGACTCCCAGTGTAATTCCATGGTGGTTGGTAATCCAATCATGGAATTACACTGGGAGTCAGGTTTGGACTTCAGTGTGAGTGTTAGTGTGTTTATGTGAATTCTTGGAGAGTTTAGGTATCATGATTGGGGGAGATGGTGTGATAGTTTGTTGGAGGTTGAGGTCAATATTTTTTGAGAAAGCTATTCTAGAGAAGGACTATATTTTTTCACATTTAATTGGGTGTGTTGAGGTGGAAACCACACCAAACATGTCATTGGACCATTGGAAATTTTAATCTCCTATAAAAAATGGATTCATGTAGTGGGGAGCACTATAGAGTAGAATAAGTAATTATAAAAATATCCTTATGAGGGGAGCACTATAATCTTAGGGATTAATTGGATGAAGACATTGTGGTTCCTCTAGATTTATTGGTGTAGTTGAGAATCATTTTGGTGAGAGGGTGTCTTAGCCTATGGTTAATAATGAGCCTTGGTGTTGTATTTTCACAATAGAAGTGAATTTAGTATTTGAAGATAGAACATAGAAAGTATATAGTGAATTGATGGATGAAGTAGGTTAGAAAGATGATTCAAGGACTACTGCATCTTCTCAAGGATAAGAAGTGTTATGGTTGAGAGTTTGTAACAACCTGTGAATTTCAGGGTTATTACTTTTTAGAGGAAGATTATGTTTTGATCCATATTAGGGGTCATTTCATGAATTGGTAGTCGAATTGGGAATAAAAACATTGGAACATATCAAGGAGATGTTTTGGATGAGAAATGAGGCATGAGTGGGTGTTTCGGTGCTTAGGTAAGCAATAGAGAAGGGTTAGGGTGGTGATGTAGCAAAAATTTCAGCTGCATGCAACCAACATATGGATATGAGGAATGTTGTGGAATGGGGTTTGCAGTCATGGAAGAGAATTAAATGGCTAAAGGGGGATTCTCCATGGAGAGTGGGGGCTACGGGGTGAGATTTGTTGTTTGGGGGATCATTTCACTACACCAGGAGAGGCACATTAAAATGTGTCCTAATGGGGAGACTATGACACAAACCTAAGGGGATATTCCATGGAGGTACCTCTTGAGGTTTAGTATCAAGATACCATGAGGTGGGATACACTACATAGCCTTAATTCATGCCATATCTGACAACTGAGGGAGGTCATTTACATTAAGACCATAAGGGTTATACCTCAAGGTAGCCTTGGGCAGAGGTATTGGTTCTTGGCCCCTATGGCCATTCCCCAAGGGAGTCTCTTCCTAGTTTTTTAGAGTGTAAGACCCATAATTTTATGGTCAATATAGATACCTAATATTTTCATATGTAAATATTACATCATTTTAGATGAATATTAAATACATAACATCATGATCCATGCTATAACCATAAAGGTTTAGTGTCTTTGGAGACTAGATACAAAAATATCTTATTTAGGTACATTATTTTTCATCTTTTATAATGATCATATCACTTTATACCATTCTTTACACACCCTAATTAAAACTTTTCTTCATATCCCAAGGAAAGGAAACATAAGAAAGGGGGATATTAGATTCTCAATAAGGGTAAACATGAGAGATATCAATCAATAATTATATAAAAGAATAAGATAAGTATAAGGGTATGATATCATGACCATAACATACAATATTCGTGCCAAATATATCATGGGTAATAAATATGAGTCATGGAATAAAACTTTATCATTTCAAAATACATGAATCAAAAGAGTTAGGAATCATCATAAATCAATCATGAACCATAAGTTAAGATCATAATCATAAAATACATTTCATAAGATTTTGTAACCAACATAAGCATATAAACCATTTCATATGACAAAATTAACAACTAAGACCATAAAATCATTATGGATCAGGCATCAGCACATGTTTCCCATATCATAACAGATCATGCATCCCCACCTATTACCCATGGTGGATTATACAACCCTATTGGTTTCCCATAATGGATTAAGAACATCAACTTGTTTCCCATAATTATCTCATGAGAAATAAAGCTTTACCCAATGAATTTGGGGGACATATAATTCTGGTCCCACCAATCACATAATGAAAACCATACATATATTCTCTACAAGATCATAAAAAATCCATTATATCATTATAACATAGCTCATGGAAAGGAAAATGGTTTCATAAACATTTCATCATATCATAACCCATAGAAAATAAATGGGTTTCATATAAATCTCATCATCAAAATCATAAAACATACATAGAAAGAATAAGGATGGTATCATTGGATCATAACCCTATTAAATCATAATTAACTTCAAAGGATGTTATCATATATTAAAATTTCTTTTAAATATCAATGGACTATTTCTTGAGGAAAAAATACACTTTTCATTTAGAAATCACTAACTAAAAATACAAATATCTATAAAATATTATGTAAAATATTTTATTTGAAAATAACCTTGGAAAATTATAAAGTAAGTTTCAAATATTTGAGTTTTCATAGTGGTGGGAAATTATATTCATGAATTATATGTTAAAACAAAGATTCCTTTCATAAAAAGTCAAAAGTACCTCATTTAGAAAACAACAAGACGATTCCATTGATTTTTTTCATAAAAAAATCAAAAATAGGTAAAAATTAATTTTAAAATAATTTTAAAATAATTAAAATTATTCTTAAAAAAATTAAATAAAACATTTACATAAAATAAATAGATTCCCATCTAAATAGTAAAACATGGTCAGTTTTCTTTAAAAACATTCTTTTGATATTTTGAGTACTTAATGTGAGGAAAATGAAAGTAAACACATATTTAAAGGAAATAAACATAGGATAATAAAATTAAAATGGATTTATAAAATAAGGATCATATAATTTCCTCAATGAAAATTCAAGCATAAACAAGCCTGGATAAAATGGGATTTAAACGTAAATCTATTACCTCAAGTATCGTCTTTCTTTGTATGCATTAAAAACTAATTTATAATAAATATGGATTTATTATAAATTTATCATATAATAATACGTATACATATCATACCTTATATTATTTACTTATATCATTTTATCACCTTTTTATTGACAATTGTTTATTAAAATCATTGTTTCTAGTGACAACTACTTCGTTTTTCGTGCATGTTTTGGTTCGGCAGTCCCAGAACATGTACTTTGATCATGGTTAAATCATATAAATAATTTTAATAATGATATAAATATAACACATATTAATTATATATATTTAGATACATCCATAAAAGGTAGATACAAAAAATGAATTACACCATTCATAGAGACGGTAGGTCGTACGTACACATGAGCGCCATTTTCACTTCTTAAAGAATGGAAAAAAGAAGGTAAATAATAATTAAACTTTATTGAATAATTATTATATCATATATATCATATAAATTTATTAAATATATCCTTATTATCATCCATTTAAAATATAAGTGAAATACGAATCACATTGCTTTGTGGAGGTGGTAGTCCACACATACGCATGAGCAATGTTATCATTTTAAAAAGGATGGTAAGAAATTGAATAATGGTTGTTACATCATAATAAAAACAATTAATTATATTTAAGATACTAAAGTTATTATTTTATAATGGATAAAATGTATTTATATGAGGTATCATAAGAAATAAAATTGAAAACACTCTCTTAAGAAGTAAACCTTTTCATTGAGAAACCATCTTTGGATTACACCTTAATCCTTGAAATGATGGTCTTTTGGAAATCCCAAAACCTATATGATGTGGTGAAAGAATATAGTATGATATTAGGTTAGTTATTTACTAATATATAATAATAAAATATTGTGATTAATGAAGGAAAGAAGGTTCCCTTTTATAAGTGAGGGGAGAGAACTCTTGGAATTACTTAAAGTGTTAAATTAATATAAATTAATTTTCATGAAAAAATGGATAAAAATGATATAATTTAAATATAATATGAGGATGATTTAAATTAATCAAATAAAATAATATTTTAAATAATTAGGGTTATTTTTTACCCTTATCTCTTAGTTTTAACCCATGTTAGCTCTTTTGAAAATTACCAAATCGTCAAAGTTTTCTAGTCTGTAAGTGTTAGGAATGTTATCATAAAAGTAAAAGTGACTCTTAAATGGACCAAGAATGAAAATTTAAACCAAATTTAATTCAATTTTATGAATATTGTATTTTTATGAATTTTAAATTGTTTAATAAAATATTATTTATTATAAAATATCATTTATGTTATTTTTGGAAGTATTTAATTTAATTTGACTTTGAAAACAACATCACATTAAAGGAATTATAATATAAAACATTAAAACATCTCTAATATGTTATATTTAACGGAAAAATTCTTGTAACATAATAATTCATCCAAAGTTTATTACTTGTAGTATTTTTAAAATCATTTATTTATTTTTCTATTAATTGAATAAATATTGTATCGGTATTGCGTACACATTTAAGGTAATTATTCATTCAATAAAAATTAAAAAATAAATTAAAATGATAAAAAATAATTCATATTTAAAATAAATATTTATAACTGAACATACCCACTTTTATCCTTACAAAAATTTAGAGATATTTAAGTCAAGAGGGTAAAATTTTGTATTTATTATTTTCTTAAATTAATATAAAGGTCATAATCAAATAAAAATGTAACCAAGTATCCATATATTATATAATTTTATAGACATGTACAAACTATACTAATCAAATATGATAAATAAAAGTTTTTAAATGAATTTGAAGCCTTGTCAGATTAGTTTTTACTCTAACTCATTTTACCGTTACCGTCGTAATAAAAAATAACTGTGGTTACTCTTCATATTGACCAAAAATAAAAGAGTTAGATTTAATAAATTTGGATCTCATTATTCCAAATATGGAATCCATTTTTCAAGATTCAATTTATAGAAGTTACAGGAATTAATTTAAGATAAAAATTCAAAAAACACAAAGAAAATTTGTTTTTTAGAAAAAATACTTTTAAGTATGAAAAATATTTTTATAAAAAATTCAAGAATAAAATTTATTCAATTGAAATTAATTAAATTGTTAAAAATATAATAGATCTAAAATTACATTTAATTTTTTTTAAAAGAAACGAAACTTTGTTAATAATTGAAACAAAATACAGTTTTCAATAAAAACCATTATTTTTCATGATACACTAGAAAATCAATCTTTTCAAAAAAATCAAAAATCGTCACCCTAAGATAATTTTGATATGTTTATTTAAAAAATGAAATAATTTTTATAAAATAAAATTTATAAAAGTTCCAAAAAATTAATTATAATATTCTCTCAAAAAAATCATTAAACACTATATATAAAGAAAATATTTTTTTTGAAGGATGAAGTGAGTTTACTAAACAATGAGTACTTATTAATTAATAAATTTATATTGAGTAGGACCTTTATATATATTCCATAATATGGATAATATAATTCATACCCACTAATTCAATCACTATGAGATAATTATCACATTAAATAATAATATTTCAATAGAATAATATGGATTGTTTAAACTCAGAGTTGTGTGTAAAGAAAACTATTAAAGAAATATATTTTTTATATGTAACTATGTCATAAAATCTCTGGGTGTTACATTATACCCTTATTAAAGTGAATTCCACCCTTGAGATTCCATCACTTTGATATAAACAATTGGGGATATCTCTATTTCATTATATCCTCAAGTTTCTAAGTATCTTACTCTAATTTATGGTTTCTCCACAAAACTTTGAACAAGTTAGAAGTATTGTTTCATAGCTCTTTATATCTATTATAAAAAACCTCTATTTATTAGTCGTCATAAGATATATCTTTATCTAGTGGTATGACCTCTGAGTCCATTATATGTGAAGGATTGAGTATTTACTTCCTCAAGAGAGATACCTAGAACACATCGTTAACTTGAGAGAGATTTGGTAGAAGTTTCATATGATAAGATATTATCCTAATACATTCATTAATTTCAAAGGGACCTATATATATTGGGATAATATTTCCCCCCAAGTTTTTCTGTTCCCATCCCTAGCCCTGGGTTATGGGGCTACATTTCTTATTATTAAATAAAATTTGTGTTGTTGTTGTGATAAGAAGTATTAAAACACAACTCTAAATATGAAGCTCATTGAATACTTCACCAAAAACTGTAAGGTAACCCCCATATCTAGATCAGATATAATAGAATGTGGTACTACATGTAATCTCACCACTTCCTTAATGTATAGCTTGGAAAACTAATCAAGAGAGAAATATTATCTAATGGTAATGAAGTGTGCTGACTTCATAAGAAGATTGACTATATCCCAAATAGAATTATTCCCTTTAGATATTTTGGAGAGTTAAATAACTAAATCCAAGGTAATTTTTTCCCATTTCTATTCAAGTATGAGTAATGGCTGTAACATACCCTTAGACTTTTGTCTCTTAGAATTGAATTTTTGGCATACCCAGCATCAAGATACATACTCTACAATATACCTTTTCATGTTTCCCCACTATAAATACTCTTTAAGATCTCTATACATATTAATAATTCCATGATGAATAGAGAATTGTGAACTGTGAGCTTCATTTAACAGTTCCTTCTTCAATTCTGGTATTGATGGGATACATACTCAGTTCCTAAAACTTATCATTCCATAACTATCATGGTTGAACTCAGGAACATTTTTGACCTTCTTCTATAGTTCAACATCTTCCTTCCATGCCTCTTAAATCCTCACATTGATATATAGTTGATCATTCATTTGAGAAAGATAGTATCCATCCCCTTTCATAAATATTTCAAGTTCCATATTCTCACAATCCATAATTATTGGATCTCTTTAAATCCACATCATGGACAAACTAGTATGGTCCTTCTGACTTAAAGCATAAACCAAATTTTTTCACCTTCCCATGGTGGTAATGCATTGATAAGCTATAATCTTTAATCAATTCCAACCATCTTATCGTGTGAATATTAAAATCTTTTTATGTGAAGATATATTTAAAAAATTTATGATCCGTATATATGTTACACCATTCACTATAAAGATAAATCTTCCATATATTCAATGTAAAAACTACCGATGCCGACTCCAAATCATGAGTCAGGTAATTTTACTCATCTGTATTCAACTGGCACGAGTCATATGCTATCACCATATCATTCTGCATGAGGACACATCCCAATCCCTTCTCTGATGTATCAATACAGATCACAAACCCTTATCCAATATAGGGTAGTGTGAGCATAGTTTTATTTACTAACCTTGTATTCATATCCTTAAAATTCTTCTCACATTCATCCATCCACAAGAACTTAACCCCCTTCTGATTAAACCTGGTTAGTGTATTATGATAACTCTCCAATACATGTCTGTTCTAGGCCATTGCTCAATAATTTCCATATTTTAAGAATCCAATAACATAACCTCACTTGATATTATATGACCCAATAATGAAACTTGTGTAGCCAGAATTCACACTTGGTAAATTTTTCATATAGATTATCCTTATTTAGGGTCTTGAGTACAATTATCAAATGATATCCATGCTCTTAATTTCTCTTTAAATATATAATAATATCATCTATAAATACTAAAAAAACCAATCAAGGTAATCTCTAAAGACACTATTCATTAAATCCATGAAAATAGCAGGGGAATTAGTAAGTCCAAATGGTATCACTATAAATTCATAATAACCATACCTCAAAAAAGTTTTCTTAGGTATATCTACCTTATTAAATCTTAATTTATGACATCTAGAATCAATTTTAATCTTGTAAAAGTATTAAGTTCCCCATAATTGATTAAACAAATCATCAATACGGGGTATAAGATACTTGTACTTGATAGTGATCTTGTTAAGTTTATGATAATCAATGTAAATACACATTGGCCCATATTTCTTTTTAGCATAAAGAACATGTGTAACCTATAATGATTCACTAGGGAATATGAATCCATTATCAAGGTTCTCTTGTAGTTGTTTCTTCAATTCCTATAACTCAATTGGGTCTATCATATATGGAGACTTTGAAATGGGCATAGCACCATGTATGAGTTATAGTAAAAAATAAAATTTATGATTTGGGGTAAAACTAGGAAACTATTATATAAATATATAAATAAAATCCCATATAATAGGTGAATCATCAATGTTGAGTTTCACCCCAACCACCTGAGATAAATATCCTTCATGTATAGGAATTAAAACCCCCAAGATAGTAGTAATTTCCATTATAAGTTTCTATTCATTATTACACTGATAAACTATCATAGGTTCATTCATAATATGAAATGTGAATTCCCTTACTTAGAAATTGATATGGGGTCCATATAAAAAAATCCAATCCATGCCTATAATCACATTAAATTTAACTAAATGGATAATCACAAGATTTTTAAAAATCATTATACCACAGACTTCAATTCGGGAGGAACTATAGGCTTCATATGCGACCACCATACCATTAGGATTTTTCACCAATAAATCAATATCTAATCATTTAGGTGGTAATTTGACATCCTTAGAAAATTTCGTAGATATAAAAGAGTGGGTATAGATAGAATCAAATAAGACATTAGTTTTTCTAAAGTTGATAATAAGTGCACCTTTAACCATTTCATTCTTGTAACCCACTTTTATAAACGTTATCGCATGAGATTTAACTTTTTATTTGGTATTAATAGGTTTTTTATGATGATAAAAATCATAAACCTTTGTATTTATGCACTGGTTAGAATAATTCCCACACTCCTTTCATTTTAAGAATTGTAGTTTGGGTGGTTCATTAGTTAGTATCTTTTTTCCTCTATTGAATCAACTATAATGCTCATTACTTTTCAACATTCACAAGCTTTATGACCAAAATTTCCACATTTAAAACACCGCACAATTCCATTCAATAAATTTCTTTGATATTTCTTCCCACATTTCTGGCATGTATATGGCTGTAATTTCTTTCCACGATGTGATTTATTTGAGTTTTCGTGAGACTCCATATTAATTTTCTTATGAAAACCATGGGAATAGTAGGAATTAATAATTTTCATTTTTATCATGAGTTCACAAAAATTGATTTATTTTTTAGCTACTAAAGTATCTTATAGATAACACATTTTAAATACATGGTTTTAAGACATACAATAATCAATCAATTTTTCTTTCAAGGATGATGATTAAACTAGAAGCATACGTAGAAAGTCTTGTAAAATTTCCCTCATAGGTACTAATGGATTCATCAAACCTCTGCTTAGCTCCCAAAATTCATTCTTGATTTACATAAATATAATACAATGGAATTAATTCGTGAAAATATCCTCTTAAACTCATCTCATTCCATGGATTCAATTTATTCCTCTTTCCTTGTATTCTTAATATGATTCCTCTATTTATCCTCTTTTGATATTAAATGATAAATTTTTAGAAAAAATTTTCATGTTCTAAACACATAAAAAAAATCTCAATGGCACTAATCCATCACTCATACACTAGTGTATTAGAAGTCCCACTAAAAGAAGGTGAATGTTGCCTCATGAAAGATTCAACAATACATTGTTACATACTTTGATCATTTGGAAGATCAATATGATTCATGGCTTGAGAAAGTTCCATGAGCATAGTAATAAGATTATGTATTTAGATTCTATAGAATTTGGTTACTTAGGTGGAAAATCATTTCATTGTTTGTCACATTTGTTGTTAGCATGATGTCTTCTGGTTCAAAACATTAACTAAAACCAAAAAAGGAAAGTGTAATCATCAAGCTGTAATAATCAGAGTGAGCTATCATATAATCATGAAATATCATTAATAGCATTTATAAATCATGAAACATTCTTCTCAATCTATGGAACTGTAGGTTTAACCTAGGTTATCCATGGTCATTACCAAAACATTATAATATTATCCTATACTTAGAATTATCTGTTAGACTTTCACCAAAGTTTTTTTAAATCCTAATCACCAAATATTGACTAAACCCATATTTGATACCTAATATAGGGACCTCATTTTTCATATATAAATATTATAAATTTTTATATTAATATTCAATATATAACATCACGATCCATGAAAAAAAAGGTTTAGTGTCTTTGGAGATAAGATACATAAAAATCTAATTTAGGTACATTCTTCACCATCTCTCATAATGATACTCTGAATTTTTACCCTTATTTACATACCCTACTTAAAACATTTCTTCATAACTTGATGAAATTAAATATAAGAAATAATGATCTCAAATTCTTAGTAAGGGTAAACTTGGGATATATCAATCAATGATCATATGAAAGCATAAGATAAGAATAAAGGTATGATATCATTCTTATAACTTACAAAATTAAAACCCAATATTCCATGGATAATATACATGATTCATGGAATAAAAATTTAACATTTTAAAATTTATGAATCATAAGAGTGAGGAATCACCATTAATCAATCATGAATTATAAGTTCATATCATAAGCATTAAAGATATGTCATAAGAGTGTGGAACCATCATAGTCATAGAAAAAATTTATTATATCAAGGTTAACTAACAATATAATCAAATAATAGTGGATAAGGAATCAAAACATGTTTCCTGTATCATAATGGATCAGGCATCATCACCTATTTCCCATAGTGGAGTAGGAATCCCTATCTATTTCCCATAGTGGATCAAATACATTGAATTGTTTCCCATAATTATATCATGAGATATAAAGATTTACTCAATGAATTGGATGGATATATAATTCTAGTGCAACCCATTATATAATTAAAACCATATATATGTGTACCATAATATTATAAAACATTCATCATATCATCATAACATAACCCATGGAAAGGAAATAGGTTTCATAAACATTCCATCATTTCATTATATCATAAACCATGGAAAATAAATAGGTTTCATATAAATATCATCATCAAAATCATAAAGCATACTAATAAAGAATAAGTATGGAATAATTAGATCATATCCCTAGTAAATTCATAATTAAATTCAAAGTAAATTATCATAGAAGAAAATTCATTTTAAACATCACTAGAATATTTCTTGAGGAAAATACACTTTTTCATTTTGAAATTAATTATTGAATATATATATATATATAATATGATGGAAACATTTTATTTGAAAATAAAATTTGAAATTATAAAGTAAGATTCAAATATTTGAGTGATCATGATGACAAAAATTATGTTCATGATGTGTACATTAAAATAAATATTCTTTTCACAAAAAGTCAGAATTACATCATTCGGAAAACGACAAGAATATTCCTTTGAAAATTTTCATAAAAATTAAAACATGAGTAAAAATTAATTTTGAAAACCATTTTATAATAATCAAAATCACTCTTGAATTTTTTTTTAAATAAAACATGGACATGGAAGAAAATTATTCCCGAGCGAATAGTAAAACATATTCAGTTGTTCTTAAAAACATTATTTCAGTATCTTGAGTACTTAAAGTGATAAAAACAAAATTAAAACATGTATTGACTATAAATAACTTAATTATAATAAAAATTAAATTAATTTACCAGATTAGTACCATATAATTTTCTCAATGGAAATTCAAGCATAAACAATCCTGAATAAAATGAGATTAAAATGTAAATCCTTCACCTCAAGTCTCTTCTTTCATTATACACATTCAAACCTCCTATATAATAAATATGGATTATATATATATATTAAATAACTATACTCATACATATAATACCATATATTATTTACTTATAACATATTATCACCTATTTATTACCAATTTATTATTAAAATCACAATTCTGAGGGATAACTGCTTAGTTTTTCATGCTTGTTTTGGTTCAGAAGTCCCAATACTTATACTTTTATCATGGTTCCATCATCTCTAAAATTTTATTCATGATATAAATATCATATATATTCATTATATATATATATATATATATTTATAATCATCCATAAATGTTAGAGATAGAAAAATGAATTACACCATTCATGGAGACGGTAGGCTGTACGTACGCATGGACAATGATTTCACTTCAAGAAGGATAGAACAAAAGAAAGGTAAATAACAATTAACCTTTAAAATCATTATTATATCATATATATCATATATATTCATTAAATTTATCCTTATTACCATCCATGTAAAATATAAGTGAAAACTAATCATATCACTTCATGGAGGTGGCAGTCCACATGTACGTAAAATAGCGTTATCCTTTTCCAATGGATGAGAAGAATGTGGATAATGGTTGTTTGAACATCATAATAACAATTTAATAAATTTTGGATACTTAATTAATTATTTTTAATGGATACAATAGATTTATATGATGTATAATAAGAAATAAAATTAAAAATGCTTGGTTTAGAGCTATACCTCTTTGTTGGGAAACCTTCTTTAGATTACACTTTAAGCCTTTAAGGGATTCCCTTTTAGTAATACCAAAAGCTCTAGGATGTTGTGAAATAATATAAGATGATATTAGGGAATTTATTTTCTAATATATAAGGATCAAACATTTTGAATAATGAATGGGAGTAGGTTCCCTTTTATAAGTGAGGGGATAAGAACTCTTGGAATTACTTAAAAGTATTAAATTAATATAAATTAATTTTCATGAAAGAATATCTCAAAATTTATATAATTAAAATATAATTTTTTGATTGTTATAAATTATACCATTCAATAAAATTTGAATTTTTTTTTATGTTTTTACACTCATATCTTACTTTTAACCCCCGTTAACCCTTTTGACAATTACCAAAGCATCACAGTTTTCTAGTCATTAATGGTTAATAAAGTTGCCATAAAAGGAAAATTAACTCATAAATTTACCATAGTTGATATTTTAAATAAAATACCATTAACTTGGATGAATATAGTATTTATATGAATTTTAGATTATTTAATAAAATATTATTTATTATAAAATATCATTAATGTTATTTTTAGAACTATTCAATTAATTTGATTTTAAAAACAAAATGAAACAAAATAATTAGAATATAAACATTAAAAATTAACTAATATGTTATATTTACCTAAAAAATTATGGGAACACAATATTTTATCCAAATTTTATTAATTTTTAAAATCATTTATTTTATTTTTCTATTAATTGAATAAATACTGTATTAACATTGTGTAAGAATTTAAGGTAATTATTCAGTAACTAAAAAATTAAAATAAATTACCATGAAAAAAATTAATCCATATTTAAAATAAAAATTTATAACTTATCTTATCCTCTTTTTATCCTTATAAAAAAATTAGAGATATTTGAGTCAAGAGAGTGACATTTTGTATTTATTCTTTTATTAAATAAATATAAAGGTAATAATCAAAGAAATATGGAACTAAGTGGATATATATATTCTAGAATTGGATGGAAATTTCCAAAATAAACTCATAAAATATGATAAATTTGTTTGTTTGAATGAATTTGAAGTCTTATCACATTATTTTTAACCCTAATTAACCCATTTACCTTTACCGTGGTAACAAAAATTTATTATGGTTACTGTTTGTATTAACTAAAAATAAAAGAGAAATAATTATCAAATTTGGAACTAATGGTTGCATATATGTAATAGATTTTTTATGTTTTATTTTCTATAATTGGAAGTAATTAATTTAAGATAAAAACACAACAAAAAATAGTTTTTCATAAAAATGCATTTTTAAGTATAAAAAATGTTTTTATACCAAATTCAACCATAAAATTGATTCTAACAAACTCAATTGAATTATTAATAATAAAAGAGATCTAATTTTACTTTTAAATCTTTTTAAAACAAAATATAACTTTTTAAATTCTTGAAAAAAATACAGTTTTTAATAAATATATGTATTTTTCACTATTCATTAGAAAATCTATTTTTTTTAAAAACCCCAAAATTCACCCTAAGATAATTTTTATATGTTTATTTAAAAAATTATATCCTTTATATGAATTAAAATTTCTAAAATTTCTAAAAAAAACTAATTATAATATCATATCACAAAAAATAATAAAAACCATTTTTAAAGATAAAGTATTTTTTGAAGAAAAAATCGACTTTACTAAAAAATGAGTACATATTAATTAATACATTTGTATTTAGTGGTAACTTTATATATATATATATATATATATATATCATAATATGGTCAATAATATTCATAGATGCTAATTCAAAAGTTAGGTGATAACTATCACATTAAATAATAATACCTCAATAGTATAAGGTGATTTGTTTAAACTCAGCGTTGTGTGTGAATCATGATATCAAAGAAATAAATTTTTATTATAATGAACTATATCATAAAATATAAGAGTGATATAGTCACCCCTTTAATTTTTAAGTCTTTTAGGATTGTGGGGAGAGTTATTTCGTCTTTCTCTCCCCCTTCTCTCTTCTCCCTTCGACCCCCATGTCGGAGGATGATTTTAGTAGCATTCCTATAGTGATATGAGGCATGTTCTTCCATTATTTCCCCATTTTAGTTTCTCCTTAATATACCTTTTATTTTGGTTAAATTTATACTAGGGTTTGAGTTTTGATTCCACCAGATCATGGTGGAATCATGTGATGATTATGGGGATTTCACGTGTCTTGGGTAGAGGATGTCTCTAAAGGTTGATTGCATTTAGGGGTGTCCATGGGTCGGGTTGGGTCGGGTTGGGGGGTTTTTTGGACCCGACCCAAGCACAAGGGGTCGGGTCGGGTTGGGTCGGGTCGAAGAGATTTTTTAATTCGGACCCGACCCGACCCAACCCGTCTCATATCGGGTTGGGTCGGGTCGGGTTGATCGGGTTACAGAAAAAAAAATGTTCGGTGCTTAATATTTAGGATCTCGCCCCGCAGGTTGATCGGGTTAGGGCTTCCGCTGCGTATCTTCCTCGCCACGCCAGGGAATGCCCACACCCACTACACTGCGATGAATCGACCCCAAAAAAACATCGGTTGGTGGTGTGATCAACTCGTCAGCCTGCAGGTAGTCATTGACGTCCGAGGAGGTTGAGTCTAGCAGGGTAACAAGGATGCGGTATTGTCTGACACAGGCAGATATCTGGGGTCACAATCGTGGCAGAGATGGAGGCGGTGGAAGAGGCACAGGGGGTAGATGCGGTGCGGTGCGGTGGAGACGTTGGAGGAAGAAGACACCGACAAGGGGGTGAGGTCGATGTGGAATGATTGTTTTCTTGGCCGATCCTCCACTGTCTGATATTCAAATCTTTAATCGACCACCAGTCTTCTTGCGTTTTTTTTCTTGTTATTTAGTTATCCTTGTAGCAGAATCAAATGAAATCTAGTTATCTTTTTGTTGTTTGTTGATCTGGAAATGGAATCGTTGTTTTCTGATTTCACATGTCTCGATTCTTCTAAATTTGTTTTATGCTTGGCTAAGAAAAGCCATAGAAGATGGAAGTTTCAATCATCTTCACAATTAATCCAGTATTCAAGTAATGGTGGGTGATGGCATGGAATCCATGGACAACGTAGGTGAGGAAGGCATCATCATGGGTGAGGGTGAGGGTGAGGGCATCAGGTCGAGAGGTGGGAGGGAGAGGCGGCAGTAGGCAGCGAAGACTGAAGGGAGGCGGACGACTCACAACAGTCGGGTTGGTTGGGTCGGGTTGGGTTAATTTTTTACCAACCTGTGACCCGACCCAACCCAACCACATTACAATCCAACCCGACCCAACCCGTGGTATATATTTTTTAACCCGACCCAACCCGACCCAACCCGGTCGGGTCGAGTCGGGTCGGTCGGGTTGGGTCGGGTCTGGACACCCCTAATTGCATTCCTTCAAAAGTAGTTTTGGTGTTGTGAGGATTCATAGTGAGTTTTAGGAAATTATTACTATTTAATTTATTTTGAATAATTATTTATAAATTTTTATAATTATTTATTTGTGTCAGTTGGTGTGAGATAGGAGCTCGGGAGGCAATACGATCTTGTATGAGGCATGTACAAGCTTAAATGATGTGGTACACATGATTAATGAGGGGTTAGATCTATTTTAAAGGTAGGTGGTCCCATTAATATAAATTTATATGAATTTTTATGCATGTTTTCTTGACTACATACATATTTTATGGGATTGGGTAGTGGTATATGGTCTAGGATTGCCTTAGAGAAAGAAAGAGGGTGGATTCAAGCCTCCCCAAGTTAGAACAAGTGCTCATTATCACTTTGAGGTTTTTGGGATCACTTGAAGATTGTGTATCTAAGGGTAGAAAACATAAAATGTGTTGAAGATAGACTTTGAATAGGTCTTGGGGTATGAGATAAGTTTTAGGCAGCCTAATATGGATTCCATGGGGATTTTAGAGTAACTATTAGGGGCTTAGTCCTAGAGGGAGGGGTAAGATGATTGTTCATCTCATGCCTAATGAGTGACACCATCCTGAGACTGTATTGAGACTTTAAAATTTATTTGATCATGATGATTCCTTTGGTACTAGACAAGGTGTAATATAGATGGATTTACTCTGAGTTATGGGTTAAGGGATCTTCCAATAGAAATGGGATATAGGACCCAAGTGAGAGTTGTGGAAAGGATATAGACCAACCTCTTTAGGCCTGGATTAGATAGAGCCTATGGGATATAGGGTCACTGATGGATAAAAAAATTAATATGGTACATATGATATAGTGAGCTTGTGTGATGGGTTATGATCCTTGTATTTTATTTCATGCATATACTTAGTTGTATGCTTATTAGAGGTGGAAAAATCTCATATGGTAGATAGATCTTGAGGCCTGTCCCTTCCATGAGTGATATGACACCAACAAGACCGCCATGCATGATATAGGGTCTTAGTTATTCATTAATTATGAGAATAATTTATGTAAAAAGATATGGATTAAGTATAATTTGTCTCCACCTTGAGTGAGAAGGTGTTGCAATGGACCTTACCTTGAGTTAGAAGGCAAGAGTCATGATAGTGGACAATCTTGAGTAAGAATATTTGTCTGGGTGTGTTATAATATAAGACGAAGACATGGGGCCCTACCTTGAGTGGTAATGTCAAGTTCAAGACCAGATGGACTACCCCCTTGAGTTGTGAAGGTTGGTCTATGACTTTGATAATTGACCTTACCCTATACCTTTGGGTAGTGAACGTGGACTTGGTGAGGTTATAACCCTGATTCTCCAGGTACAAGCTGAGATATGGGTTTGATTTCATGAGGAGATGATGGGATTCTAGAATAGTTACAAAGAAGATATAATTATGTTTTATGATTTCCTAGTAATCACATGGTGACATAATACACAGGGAGTTGTGGTGGCCTGGTTATCACATGATTCCCATGTGCTTTGTGACATGTTTACTTTCCTCATGCATGCATGTATATGATGGTGTATACTAGGGTAACTTTGTGCGACACTATTGATATATAATTCTCACACCCTTCATGAACACTCTGTTATGTATGTTGACCTTTTTTCCTTCTTTTCTGGTAAAATCATAGGAAATGAAATGGATTATACTAGATAAGATCAATGGGGAATTGGATACTGGGATTGGGATGAGGCTTGGGGATATAAGTAGAGTCTCTTGTATTTTGTTTTTAGTTTATTTTGTATTTTTGATCGACCTAGTGGGTGATAAGTATTGATATATGATTGTATGATTCCATATAAGAAATTTGATATAATACTCTATCTATTTGTTTTTCCATACTTTTATGCTCTCTATATGTGATATTTAGTTATTTCTGTTGTGTTCTATGACTCTTATTTGAGGGAATAGTCTCCTAATTGTATGGATTAGTCCCTCACTACTAGTCAGCAGCCTCTAGTGTCTGGGGAGTTTTAACATAGGTCTTTTTCTAACCTCATCCCAAGGTAATAAGAGTGTTCCATGGGTCGGGACATTACACCAGTGATACCCCACTAAGTTTTCAATGGATATAGTAGATATCCCCTAAATCCAAAACACTTATAAATATCTAATTTTCCCACTTTAACCTATAAAACTCCAAAAATTCAATAAAAAAACTTCCAAATAAATCTAAAAACACTAAAAAATAATAGAAAACCTATTAAAAGATATAATTAATTACAAACACCATACTATAAGGATTTTTTCTCCAAGAAGTGTCACTGAGCATCTAAAGTGAATAGCTCTAACCACTGAGATCTCATTTCTACTTCATGATCCCAAGTATCCTCTTAAACCTGACCATTATAATATAATACTTGTACCAATGGTATATCTTTCCATAGTATAAAATGTATATTGGATTATTAATAAAAAAATCATTTACTTTCAATTCAGCATAATCAAATTTAATAACATGAGATAGATATGGATTATACTTCATCAATGGTGACATTTGAAACATATCATGTATTCCAATGGGTCATGGAGGAAGATCTAAATGATAAGTAACTTATCCAATCTATTCCCAGATATTAGAAGTATCCAAAAAATGAGGTGTTAACTTTCCTTTCTTTATTAACATCTCTTGTATTAGTCAAGGCGAAACTCAGAGAAACACATGATCACACACACTAAATTCTAATGGTCAATTTCTTATGTTTACATAAGATTTTTTCCTAATATAGCATCTAGAGTGAAAATGGGTATATCCTCCCCACCATAGACTATTTCATGGAAAATATGGCATTTAGAATTTTCATTATTACTCTCTTTTACCCATTACACCAAGTATGACATGATTCTTAAAGAAAAGAATGCAGCCATACCTTTATCTTTTACCATATATAAATATATTTCATAAAAAGGGAAGTAAGATATTTCAGTATTCATTATATTCTTACAAAACATCCAACTATGAATTCTAACTAAGAGCATCGATAACCACATTTACCTTTCCTAGAGTATACTCTATCTCAAATAAAAATATTTTAGATACTCCACCAATCTAATTTGATTGATATTAAATACATTTGGGATAATTTTTACTTAAAACTATTATAAAATTTATAGTTAATAAATCATTCAGCAAATAAACAATTCTACCAACCAATAAGAGTATGCACAGCTGTATCCAGCTCAATATCATGATTTGGATAATTTTTATCATCTGGTATATGTGATAAAGAGTGGTATTCTACCACCCAATATTCTTGTATCAAAACACAACCTAGTACCACATCAAAAGTATCATAATAAAATATATACCTCTTATTTGGATTAGAAAAAATAATAATTGAATTAGATGTGAGCCTCTTATTAAACTCTTAAAAGGAAGCATCACAATGGCCACCCCACTAAAATTTCAATCCATTTCTAGTTTAAATATTTATTAATGTCTCTAGTTGAGAGAATACTTAAAAAGTAAATGTTAATAATATCCCATGACTCAAATAAAAATATTAATAAAAAAGACATTCCTAGGTACTATCCAAAACATAACCACCACATCTTCTAAATATCCATTGAAATTTTATCTTTTGATACTAAATTTCCCATAAATTGTACCTCTTTCATGAAACTTAGAATGATTGGAATAAATCCTATGATCTAATAATTTCTCTAGGGAAATGACCAAATATTTCCCATGCCCCACTTTTAAATAATAATATAATAATATATCATTAAAAATAATGATCACAAAGAAATCAAGATATTGATGAAATATCATTAACATTATGTCTATGACTAAAACATGAGAGTAATTTAATCCAAAAAACCACACTAAAAATTTATAATGAATGTAATGAATCCTAATGTCATTTTCTATGTATCTTCAACTCATACTTTGTGTTAATAATAACTATATCACAAATAAACATTAAATAATAATTATACTCCCTTCAATTTATCACTCAAATCATCTATCTGAGGAAATTTATATTTAATTTTAATAGTCACTTAGTTTAAATTTTTATAATCCATGTATAGCCACAAAATTCTCACCACAGTCTTTTTAAACAATAGTATAACACATCATAGTAAAATAAAATGTCTAATAAATCCCTTCAATTCAAAATCCTAAATTTTTTAACACTTTATGTTTATTATGATCCATTTGATAAAGATAAATCAATATAATATTAGTTCTTATTATACAGTAACTATTAAAATTAACCACTATTTTTGCAGATAAACCCAATAAATCATTAAGAAACATATCTGGAAAATGACCAACTATTAAGGAAAAATAATATTAATATTTCCTTTAAGTGATTTAATTAACTAACTTAAATCATGTACTACTTGACTTTTATTAAAATCTTATTCACTGATAAAAATGTAGGAGAGATAAACCTAAAACGAAAGAGCTAATTATCACCCAAAGTAATTAATTTGATCTTGGAAACAAGTTAACCAATCCATTCTCAAAATCATGTAATAAATCATCATGTATTCGAAAATAAAGTCCAAAATATGTAAAATATAATTTATAATGATAGAATATATTAGACATATTCTAATGTGTTATATCTTATTATCTAAAGGAGTTTAATAATTTAATACTCAAAACTAACTAAAGGTTCCAAACCATGATATATCTAATCATCATGAGCAACACTTACCCACTGAAATAATCCTAATTGACATTACCCTACTCTATGAATAGATATCATAGAAGAAATATGGTTTCCACTCTACTAAGGTCCTTTTTTCTAAGAACATGGTGCATATATAAAATTGAAACCTCATATATCACCTCTAGAAACTCCTCTCCAATAATATCACTAAATATTCCATAATAAAACGTAAGAGAGATACTCCTTTGGTTTAGTCAAACATATAGTTTATTTATATCCTAAAAACCCACACTAAACTCACTCTAATGGATCATTTCACTAAAATAGAGAGGAATAAAAAAATCATCAACCTCTTATTTTCTAAAAACTCTAAAAAATACTTTAAACCTATTATTTGTTTTTCATGACAATGTATATACAAAAAATTTAGTCATCACACCCACAATAGTTATTTGAATCTCAATCAAATATTTTTATACTATCAATTCCTTATTCACTACTTTAGTAAAAGTGGTTAAACAAAACAACGTAACCTAAGAATGAAGTGGTGGCGGCAAAGTGATCTCAAACTGTGTATCCATAGTATCATCCCCAATTAATTTAAGTATGAGCCTGAGTAAATCAATGAACTTCATTGCATACCACATAAAAAATATATTCCCCTTCTTCAGCTCTATAAACATATTTTCCTATCTATTATTAATTTTTTAAGAAAAAAACATCAAATCATACACTTTGAAACCCATCCTTGGATAACCCATTTATCCTTTTCCTTTACACTAGGATGTCCCACTAATGTTTCTCTAGACCTTATAGAATAAATTACACTAACTAAAACTTCTGATTATTAGAATCATAAAGTTTATCAAAGATTATACTAATCCCTTCAATCCATTCTTCTATACTATTAGGTCTGATATATAAGTGGTTATTTCATCTGTAAATTTTGGGTGATATAAGTTATCATTACCCATCCTCTTATAATACCTATATCTATATATGAAAGTACCTTTAAAAGTCTAATTATAATTTTCTCATTAACAAGAGGTTTAGTAACTTCTATAGGTAGAGAATTCTCAACTTCAACCTCCTAATACTCTTCAAAGAGTCATTCCAGGTCAACTTCCTCCACATGATTTTCCTCAAAAAAACTTCTTATGTTCCCTAAATATAAAACATTAAACATAAATTTAAAAATAATAAACATTATACATAATCTAAAATCAGTCATATATTACACACAAACTCCACCTTTAAATAAAAAAAATATAATTTATATAATTTATCACTTAATATATCTTAAGTGTAATAATCTGTAATCATCATCCCCACAAATATATCATAGAGAATAAAAATAAAATGAATCACTTTACCATATTTATAAAAATAGTTTTAGTAACTTATTAATTAATAATAATTTAATAAATAATAACCTAATTAACATGATAATGATTGAATTATTTTACTAAATTAAAAATCTCATACCATTTTATAATAATTGTATAAAAAATTATAAGAAAAAATATTCCATGATACTGTTTATTGAAGATGATGCATGAATAGATTCTTTATTATCACGCTAATCAAGAGTAAATCATCAAATCATGAAAAATATACACATTGAAAATCTATAAACTATAATACCCTAAAAAATATAAATTCAAATCCCACACTCTTTAGTAACTTAAAATTCCAATGTACATGTTCTGTCGAGACACATGTACAATTTCCATTTTTATTTTCAACATCTACATATCATTTATACTAATATTCAAAAATATAAAATTTAATTAATAAAACAAGACTACACTAATACCATTTTTAACATCCAACCCTGGAATAAACCTCTCACCAAAGTGAAATTATACAAGGTCTAAAATTCACTCATTGATCATTAGAGGATGATTACCAGAACTAATGGTATTATAATGTAAATTTGTGATAAATCTACTCACTTTTGGATCATCACTTTTAAATGTTATAAATAAAAAATTAATAAACCAAAAACAATATATATAACATAATAAAATACCAAATAGTCCCAAAAATGAATATAAATGATATAAAATAAAATTTAATGAAATTTAAATACCTAATACATGTTTCAAAACATGTAACATATAAATAAAACAAAATAAAATAGTTAAAAAAACCTATCTAAGATATTACCAAACCCACTAAAAATAGCCTTTAAGGCTCAGTCTAATATCCCTCATCTACATATAATCTTTAACTATACCTTTATCATGATTATTGATATTTTTATATACTTTAGTTGTGTACACATAGGGTGTGAAAAAATACTCAGTATGATGTAATCCGATAGAGCTAAATATTTCCTAAGATTTAACATGTTATAATATATATAATTGAATGAAATATTTTGAATTAAACATCTTAAATAAAATAAAAACAATACAGATACCATATTACTATTTACTTAACAAGTAGTGGTTTGATTTTTCCTAGTCCTCCAATTTTCACTTTTCAAGAGTAAAAGATGTTAGAGAAGATTTTGGAAGTGGTTTACATGACATGGTTTGGTCTGTATTATATCATAGTGTATTCAATTTCCACATGTTTTTTTTGTGTTCAAGTAAAGGTGGTTATTTTTTGGGGAGAATAGAATTTTAGTTGAATTTAGTCATTTTAGAGGATGATTACATTAAGGTATTTTCATTACAATGTGGATGTGCCTATTTTGATGTTGGGTTTTTGAGGAAAATGTATATTTTCTATAAGGAAGGTGGAAACACATTTGGTTTAGTTGATGGTGTTAAATAACATAGTGTGGTTAATTTTATGTCATGGTAGTATTGTGGTTCAAATGGGGGATTGATGGGCTACGCCATGGTTTAACATACCAATTTCATGGTTTCTTCAAACTACATGAATTTAAGGAGGAAATGAAAAATGGGTTTTAATAAATTGGGAGGATCTAATTCATCATAATTTCCTCATATCCATTGATCAAGATAAACCATAACATAGTTTAGGTTCACTACATCATAGTTAAGCTTCCTGTGATATTTAATTATAAATTTGGTCACTCCTTCTCTTAACATTCAGTTCCCTAGCTTTCTCCTGGACCCTATGTAACTAATGGGTTCATTTTTTAGGGTTTAAATGCCTATAAGGGTTCCCTTTGACCCTTGGATATATTTTTTTGAGTTATCATTATTCAAGGTACCGTTCTTCCTCTTTTCTTATCTTTATCATGAATATTTTATCTTGAACATTTTTTTACAGTAAATATTATATTGTTATGATATAATATTGATGTAATAATCATGGTAAGTTTGTTTTATGAAGTATTCTTGTATAATTGTGTAATTTTGAGCAATATAGATCCTTCTTTAGTGATGTATTAGTTCAAGATTCATTTGAGGTATGGGATTATTACTTTAATTTATGTGTATTGATTAAATTTATATAATTGGGTTGATTTGATGATTGATAATGGATGAGTTATTTGAAAATAAAATAAAATAATAATAAACATAAAATAATAATTAGCATGAAAATTTAAATAGAATATATTAATGAATTTCCAATGGTGAGAATCAAAAGTATAATGGGAGTTTAGAAATGTGGAAAGAGCGAAATACTCATTTTTTGTGTTATATTATATGATGATGATGTATTTAAGATATAATATCTATTCTTATTAATTATTGTTGTGAGCCATGTTATTATTGATATTATGTTTGATATTGAGGAATACTAAGGTTTTGATTAAGTGGTGGTCGAAACTAATTGAATTGCTAGTTTTTTGTGTGGATAATTGTAGTTTATGAGGGACATGTATATGCGGTATAGACATTGGTGTGAAAATTTAGAACATTAAAGAACCATTTTGAAATATTTGTTGAGTTTCCAATTGTGTGTGAATTGTGGTTACATATATATTGATGTTATTATTTGATAGGTTGGTTTCTTATATGATATTATTTCACTAATCAAAACTTATTATCTTGTAATCTTGAGGTTGTTGGAGGGATGTGGTATTTCTTTACGTTGATATGGTATGAGGGATGTTGTATTCCCAACATAGGTGTAGTTTTTATTTATTTAGTTATATCACCATGGAATTATGGTTTTTGGAGTAGCATAGTCTTTGTTATAGTGTCAGGTAGTTGTTCTGGTTGTAGATTATTTCATTAAAGTTGTGGATAACATGAAAAGATGTTGATAGGATTATATTGATATTGGAGATAGAGATTAGGATGAATTGTGTTTTTAGTTATATGGTTATTATTCAAAATTATTTTATTAATTATGTTATGATTATATATGTCATTCACTAGATTTTTTATACCTATTTTCTTAACATTGGTAAGATTAGAGGAGGAGTGTACTGATCATACTTATATAGTCACCCTATCATTTCTATTTTTTTTAGACTTATACGATCATGTTGAGGGTGAAGATAAGCATCCAAACTTTGGGCATGTGGAGACTTAATTATAAGTAAACAAATTATTTTTTATATTTTTCTATTTTCCCTTATTTTATAGTGTTTTGGTCTGGTTTGTTTTCCAGAATATTTGATATGTGCTTTTATTGATTTATTTTAGAGAACGATTTTTATATTTGAGGTTTTTTTGTTTTTTTGATTAAAATATTTATAAAAATATTAATTTCTCCCATATATTTTGTTTTATACCCTTGATGCTTGTCATCACCCTATGCCTAATTAGAGGTGGGATTTAGGGGTCACTCTTGATCTCATTATTGGCTCAAGAGGGGTCTTAGTGGGATCAAGTCATAAAAAATTGTATTAGAGTAACTATTTTGGTATGGATTTTAGAGTATGTATTGTTGGATATTTCATGGGTTGGTAAGATTGTCATAATAATTAAACCTGATATTTTAAATAGGATAGAGAAACTAACCTGATGCATAGTGGGTCCTTATGGTTCCATGTATAGACTTTGATTACTTACATATCATAACTAAGGGGGTGGTGTATTGTCAGTAAGGTAATTATACAGGTTGGGTCCCATTCATCATATAGTACCAAGACATGATTATTTTGTGTTCTACATTGAACTATGATCTATTATTTATTTGAGTTAATTTATGAACATCCACATTATACTTAGTCTAAGTAGTATTTTAGTTATATTTATTTCACTCATATGTTAGAATCATGGGGACGAAAAAGAGAGGGTGTGGGGGAACTCTAGTTATTCATCAAATATTGGGAACGGAAGTAGTAGATGTGTGAAGAGTTATACTAAAATAGTCCCAATAGAAGAACCTACCAAATTATTAAGAACCTAATTTAAATAAATAACTAGATAAGTGGCTCTAGGAAGTATAGATACCCATTTAGCTTATTCAGGTAGTTAAGGAGCACTGAATTCTAATGGCTATGATTGTTTTGTGCAGAGCAACATGATACTATTTGGAACTATATTTGGGTGAATGTGATGTATATATAGTGAAGTGGTTTAACTTTTGGGATTAGTTTTGTGAGGATTTTTTTATTACTACCTTTTGAAAAAAGTGACAGTATGAGATAATTAACAATATCTAAGAATGTTTGATGAAATTTATAAACTTTATACGATATTATTTTAAGTTTATAGCTGATGGAGAGTGAATATCTCACTATTTAAAGATAAGACTGTAATTTAAGATTCAAAAATACATTAGTAATTTTTCTCTGAAAGCATATTATGAGGTTTTCAAGATGTCCAAGATCAATGAGAATATATTATAGAAAAATAGTGGAATGGTACATTATAATGGTATTCATAGTATGTCATAAAATAGAGTTGAGTAAAAGAGATCATTGATTTTTGGGAAATTGGTTCATTGATGCAGGACTCTTTATTCACAAATCTCAAGAGCTGGAAATTCATACACCTCAAGTGTGGGTGTTGATACAGTATATTATTTATATAAAGGAAAAGTACATCGACAGTTTATGTATCTATCTTACTAGATATGATGGTTTGGAACAGAGCACAATGTGATGATGGAATGAATTCTTTTTCAACCATAACAACCACTTTGATAATTTCAACCATGTTCACACCAATAACTAGATTAACCACTAGTGAAAGGTAGTGGTTGTAGAGGTTTTCACAGGAATATTCCTAGTCCTTCAGGATAGGGAAATTATTAGAAGTTGGGTGGTAGAAAAGATGGGTCTTGAGGTAGAGTATATGCTCATAGAAATATTCATACAATATAAGTTGATGATATTGAAGTACCTAATATGGTGATAGGTATGATTTAAATCCTTTCAACTTTTACTTCTAATGTATTTGATTCCAGTGAATCCCATTCCTTTATTAAACCTAAGTTACAGAGAGGGTTGGAGCTATTAGTTAATATACCTTTTCAACTACTTTATCTTTAAAATCTTGTTTTGGGGTCCATGTTCGTTAAAGTAACATGTGGATGGGAATTGGTGGTTAGAGGAAGCTTTATGAGATGAGACCTAGTCTTACTAGACATGTAGACATACAATTTCATACTTAGTATGAATTAGTTTCATGCAGTGAAATTCTATAGTGATTTTCATTATATGAGGGTGACCTTATCTGGTGTGAATAGATATTGTGTATTGTTTTTTGCGAGAGAGATTAATGGAACGAGTTTCAGTATATTTAACCACAAAGCATTACTTTCCAATTTAAAAGCATAAATCTTTGTTATTATAATATAAAAGGTATGACTTTCCCCTAAGTGTTGAAGGATTTAATTAATGTGTTTCATGATGATATTATAAGTTTTTTTATTGATGTGGGAGATCAAATTTGGTATAGATCAATATCTTGGTATGTCTCTAGTGTTCATGATTTTTTATTAGATGACACTTGAAGAGCTTTAGGAATTATAGATTCAAATCAATGAAAAGTTTCAAATAGGTTTTATTCATCATAATATATCTCCATGGGGTTCTCCAATTCCTTTTTCTATTTTTTGGGAGTATTATATTTTTCATTGATTTTCACTAATAAAACCAAGTAATTGTGAAAAATCATTACCTCTTACTGAGTATTGACGATCAGTTTGAAAATTTTAAGGAATTTAATTATTTATCAAAGATAGATCTATGATTGAGATACCACCATATAAGGTTTAATTAATAGGATATCTATAATAACACATCTGATGTCTCTATATATATTCTGAATTTATTAAGACACCCTTAAAATCTACCAATGCATCAAAAGTGTTTATAATATTTATGCATTGAGTGTTCCGGCCCTATCATGATCATTTTATTATATTATTTATCCATGATGATTTGTTTTTATTCAATGAACTAATGGGAGTATATAGATAATTTATGGAAGGTATTTTAAATCCTCCTTCATCATAGATTATATAGAAATATGTAAATGTGTAGATTTCAGGCATAAGAAGTTAATTCCCTTAGGCATGACATTTCTTGGAATAGAGTATTTTTGGACCCATCTATGACTGAGGATTATTTTCATGAAATGTAATAAATAATTTATTTGAGGTGTGGAATTCCCTAAAATTAACTGGATATTATAGTAGGATTTTATTTGATTTCTCTCAAAATTTAACACCCTTATCATAGTTGAGTAAGAAGGTCCAATCTTTTATTCAAAATACACAGTTTTGGTTAGTTTTTTAATTTTTAAAGTAAAATTTGACTAGTGAAACTATCCATCACCTACTCATGGAATGAGTAATTTTAGTGGTTTATTATGGTGTTCCACATCATATATTGGGGTGTAGGTTAATATAAGAGAGAGAAGTTATATCTTATAGGTCCAAAAAACTATGATTACATGAATGTAATTATTATAATCATGACATTGAGTTCACAAATATTATATTTTCATTAAATATATAGAGATATTACCTTCTTAGAGAGAAATTTGGGGTTTTAAATAACCATTATATCTAGCTACAGATTCTTATAGAGAAATTGAACATTTTTCAATAGAGGTGGTTGCGGTTTATTCACGACTACGATTTTAAGATTTTATATAATACTAAAAAAGGAAATATAGTGGATTATTTTTTGAGAATAAATATATATAAGAACGTTGTTTGAAAATAATTTTGTGAATGGAATATGATGAATAAAACCATATCTTTACAGTTGAATTTGGATGATGTTGGTGGTGGAGTCCATTTATATGAAATGATGGTACATTTTCTCTTATTTCAAAAAATGGTAAAATTTTAATTGGGATACCTTGGGTTGAATTTTTAAAGGGATCATATCATTTAGGGTGATTCTCTTAATGTATGGTCAAAGTATGATCAATGTTGAGTGTTTTTACATGGTAAGGTGTTCATCCTCTATGTCTTATAAGAAATCATGTTGCAAAAGTTTCATAGCTTGCCCCTAGTAGTGCGTCATACTAATTCCAAGATGTTTCATGATTTAAAAGAGAAGTTTTGATGGGATAGTATAAATATGTTGGTGGAATAATTCATATCTTTTTGTTTTATTTATCATATGTTTAAGGCTAATCATAAAGTTCAATATATGTTATTTTATCCTCTGAAGGTTACCCAATGTAAGAGAGAGAACGTCTCTATAAATTTTGTGATAGGATTTTCTCAAGAATCAGGAGGAAAATATTCCATATGGGCTGTTAATGATCTCTTAAAATATTTATCACATTTTCTAGTATTTAGGTGGTTGAGTATAGTGGATTCATTAGAAAGTTAGTATGTAAAATAGGTGGTAATGTTTTATCTAGTTCCAACGATGATAATTTCAGACACAGATCCTTGTTCCACCTCATAATTATAGAAATAATTATTATATTATTTTTCTCAAATTTTTTCCTTAGAATAACATTCCATATTCATAATTATTTGAATATGTAGAGGACTATTCAAATATTGGAAGGCATTATTTATGCATGTTTCCTCAATTTTAGAGGATCTTAAGTAAAGTTTTTACCTTTGATTCAGTTTTCTTACAAAAAAAACTATCATTCATATATTGGAATGAAACATTTTGAGTTATTTTATGAACAGAAATGCATATCACCTTTGTGTTGGAGTAAGTTTTGATAAGTGATGATTATTAGTCCCAACTTATAGTAGATCATGATAAAAAAAAATTGATAGTTAAAAAATGAATTAAAGCTACTTAGGATTGTCGAAAAGCTTATTTATATCATAGGATGATACCATTGGAGTTTGAGGATGATTATAATAGATTTATAAATGTTTCCCCTCATCATGGGAAGTGGAGTTTCTGTAGAGGTATCAATATTTATCTTCAATTTATTAGACCTTTTGAAGAGATACAGTGGACTGGTGAAGTGGCATATACATTAGTACTTCCACCCCAATTTTAAATATTAAATGTTCCCTTATATGTATCATATATGTGATGGTATATATATGATAACATCTATGTAATTTATTGGGGTGAGTTTTACATTGATGGGGATTAGATTTTTATATATAGGCCTATTGAGATTAAATATTTTCTAGAGAAATGTTTTCAAGTATGCATCATTCCCTTGGTACATGTATTATAGAGACATGATGGATTATAAGAATGTATGAGAGAGTGATAATTTTATATGTGGTATAAATTTATACAGTTGGTTTGATGTTTGATTATTAAAGGATATTGGTAATTAATTTATATTGAATAAATCAAGTTTTTATTCTCTATTTCTAGCTGTGTTTTTCATTTGTGATGGAAGTATTCCTATTTGAGTGTTATCTCATGAGATGTTTTAAGGTTGTATTATTCCTTCCTGGGTTTGGTTTTGATTCCGAAGTATGGGAATAATTTGATAGGTATTTAATGTAGAGGCATGTATTTTCCTACTACTTTACATTGTGTTTTTTAAAATCATGATGTGTTATAGTTAAGTTTGTAAGTGGTTTTGGGATTAAGAGATTAATTTTTGACTCTTGTAGGGAACCATCACATGGTATGATCTACATCACATTGTTTTGTTTCCAATTTACTCATTGTTTTAGTTGTGTTCATGGTTGGGTGTCTATTTTTCTAGAGAAAAGTCATTGATTTGAATATTTTCATTTTGGTGGATGATTATTTCATAGAATTTTTATTATGGTGTGGAGATTATCATTTTAATTTCATGATTTTAAGTAAAAAAATTACATGAGGAAGGTTGAAAGACTCATGGTTTTGATAGTGTAAAATGGTGTGGTTTGGTGAACTTTATGTCATGGTGATATCATATTTCAAAGAGAGGATTGAACATATATATAATGGTTTGATATAGCAACATCATAGTTGGGTAAATCATTATGATTTTAAAAGAAAACATACATTGATTTTAAGGGGGTGGAGGAGGCATGTTATCACAGTTTTTGGATCATCATTGACCAAGATGAATCGTGATGTGGTTTAGGTTCATAGTTCTAGGATTAGGAAACCAAATATTTAATTATAAATTAAGTCATTACCAATTCTACTATTCAATCCCTTGGTTTTCTTTTAGGCCTTATGTGACTAAGGGGTTAAGTTTTGGAGGATTTAGATGCCCTTATAGGTTCCCTTTTTTCTTGGTTTCATGTGACTGATCTATTAGAATTTAAGGTACCATTCCTCTTCTTTTAATATCTTTTTCTTGATTCTTCCATCTTGAATGTTACTAGAAGTAAATATTATATTATTATGGTGTAATATTTATTTAAATATGATATAGATTTTATTTATTGAAGGATTCTTCTATAAGCACGGAAGTTTAAGCCTTATAGATCCTTATTTGGTGGAGAGTTGGTTTAAGCTTAATTTGAGGAGGGGGGGGGGGATAATTTTACTTTTATCTATGTTGATTGGATTAATATAATTGGGTTAATGTGATTATTGGTAATAGATATGTTCTTTGAAAATTAAATAAATATAATATTGAAATTCATGGTGTCACTATTTGATAGGTATTTCATATATTGATCATTTGATGGATTTCATTGGTGTTTGGAGTGAATTTCATGATCTCATGAAGGAATTTCCAAGATTCATAGTTTATATTCATGGTTTTTACTACCATGTAACCTTTCATGTAAAAAAACACTTCTAGTGGCCCTTGTATAGTTTTTGTAGGGTATCAAAAACCCTACACTTAAACTATTCACCCCTTTAAAACCTACAAAACTTGTTTTTTCAAAAAAAAAAAGTGATTCTTGGACTCATTTATCCCCCTCATTCTTGTTTATACACCAAGCATCAACACCCCTTGTATCTTATCTATTTATTTATTTTTTTTGGGTGATTTCTTATCAAATTGGAGTGATTCTTTACTATTAGTAACTCTAAATCACTTTTTATATTCATATTTATCTTTATTCCATATTTATCATGATCTATCATGTCCATGTAATATTAGGGTTTTAGTTTGAAGTTCCCAAGTTGGGTGAGATCATTGAGGGTTGGGGGTGAATCAGTAGTCCCCTTTTCTTTTAATGAATTTCTCCTTTACTTAGACCTCTATGGAAATTTATTACCTCAATTCATTCTTCTTGTGTATCAATGCTTCACCAAAATAATGAAGTAATTTAAAGGAATATAAAACAAGGATTTATAAGGTTTGAACATGAAATAAAATTATTTTATATTTTTTGGTTGAGTTTTGAGATCATGTTTCTCTACTATAAATCAACTTGAGTACATGAACAAACTACCACCCATAAAGTATATCAGTGAATTTACCAAAGTACCTGGTCTGAAATGATCATAGTAGACAACTCCTAAAGGGTTATTTATACTATCCCTCACCATTTAAATCCATATCCTCAAAAATTTTGGCAACCAATTAATGGTTTCTTTATAACACCTTCTGACAATTATTCAAGGGTCCTTCCAAACTCCTTGAATAAGTCTTCGAACCCTTCTATATTCTATTGAAATTTGTAAGAGGAATTATTCTTCTTAAATTCATCACATATTTATATTATTAGTATCACTTAACCTTAATAATTTTATTTTTATTATGATATAAAGATATTGTAGGAAGAAGGAAGAGGTTACTGCCACTAACTTTCTTCTCAGCTTCAACACTACAGCAATAGCTTTGGCCTCCTCCTCCTCCTTCGATGCATAGGGAATTACTGGATAAAGTTGGGTTCTTCTTATTATATCTCTTTAAGAGATATTTTTCTCTCATATTATCATTTCATATTAATAAAGATCTTCAATTCTCTCGACACACTCAACAACTCCCACACCCCCATTCCATGTGAAAAAATATATTTTATTCTTCTTTCCACTCAATATTTCCCAGTCTTTGTAGTCCTAAAATATTTCCAGCTAAGAAATTTAATTAATTACAAAAAAATATAAGTAAAAAAATGTTATATAGGTAAGGCTTTTAGTTTCTAACTGAAAATAACTAACATAAAATAACTATTTTTGGTTACCCATGATATTTTAGTGTTCTTCTTAAAATTATCTTACATGGAACAGATCTCCACATTTATTTCTAAAAATACCCTTTTGATATTTCTCTTTATTTTATCACAGCTAAATATATGTATAAATTTTGTCCAATATAATTTGAGAAATACTTCTCAAAATTAAACCAAATAGATACACACATCAATTAATATTCATTTCTACAAGAAAATCATACAGCAGTAATAGTTAAAACATTGAGCTTTATTTTATAGTGTGTATTTATTCCAATCAAAGATCAATATCCTTATTTATAGTGTGAAAATAATTTACTCAATTAACAACATTAATCACAACTCATTTGTGATATTTGGATCATTAGATAATAGATAAAGCCTCAATTCTTTCATTGTTTTCATAATTCATGAAAGTAAATAAATGGAATATTGAACTCCTGTACTTTTCCTCATTTCATTCTTCCCAACTCATGGATTAAATCATGAATTAAAAAATTTCATGATTTTATTAAACATTAATGAACAAATCAAGTATCATCCCAAATTGTTCTCTTCAGAATGATAATATTGCTAAAATAATAGAACTTCACCTTTAAAAACTCAATTTTTTTCAATGTATAAAGTCATACAAGATCTTGGGAGTCACTTCATATGAATTTAAATTCGTACACTCAAAGTGAAACAAATTTTATAATAATTTTTATGTCATAAGAAGATCATTAATATTTATTTAGTATATTAATTCTTATAAAATACCTTAAAATACATATTCCTAATATAAAAAATCATATGATGGGATTGATTATTTCAATTTTTGAGAAGTGTGTAAGTTATATGATCAGACCAAGTTAAATACTCATAAAATAATTTCATATATTTGGACATATAGAATCATACACCCTAAGGATTTCCAAATTTATACAATCTATCTTAATAATTCAAAATTTTCTATAATAATATCAAATCTTATTCCAATCAAGTTAATCCTTTATAAAAACCTTTATCTAAGTCTATTCTTTACTGATTTAATCATTTTATAAGAACAACACTACATGGATGGATATACATATTTAGGAAAAATTTTCCTTTTCTAAGAATATATCTTCAATATCCCTACAAGTTAGTGAAATGGCCTAATATTTTAGAATTTATTTTATTCAAAAAATATATTTGATAGCATGTGGAATATACAATACCGATCTTAAACAAACCATGATATACCACAAAAGTATTAATATTTTAATATGACCGTTATGAAATAGTCATTGATTTTATAGATATGAATATGAATAATATTATCATGAAATATATGTATAAATTTTTCACTTAATAAAATTAATAATCAATTTAAATTTATTTTCAATTGGTTGTAAATTATGATAAAATCTTTTGAAGGTAAAAGAGATATTCATTATAAAACTATTTTTATGCGCAATGTAATTTTATATTAATGGATTAAATTAATCACTATTGTTAAAAGATTCTAATTAAATAATTATATTTTATTATAAATTTAATGAATTAAAAATCATTTAATTATGTTTAATATGAAAGTAATGAGAATAAATTCATTTTAAGCTTTAAAAATACATTTTCTTCAAAAATGGTTTTTATTGCATTTTATGCACAGATATTATAATTAATTTATAACAATTTTAGAAATTTTATTTGAAAAAATGAACATAATTTTTTAAATAATAATTTCATAATAGTCTTAAGATGAATTGTTTTGATTTTTTTCTAAAAAATTGTTTTTTAAGTGAATAGTGAAAAATGACAATTTTCGCAATACTGTCATTTATTTTCTTTAAATAAAGTTATTTAAAATTAAAATTATTTTTTTAATTTGATATTAAAGTAAAATATGTATAATTTAATTATGAATAATCTAATTTATTATATATTAATTGGTATTATACATGATTTTGGTATAAGTTCATTTTTGTTCTTAAAAACACATTTTTTTAAAAACTACTTTTCATTGAATTTTACACATTTATACTAAAATGGATTTATGAAACTTCTAGAAATTTAATATTAAAAAATAAATTACATATTTTAAATCATTTGGTTCAAAAAATTTAAATAGTTTCCTTTTATTTTTTGTCATTATGAATAGTAACCATGGTAAATATTTTCCACCTCAGTAAGGGTAAAACAGGTAAAACTGGGTTAAAAATTTGAGGTAAGGCTTTCAAATACCTATAAAAATTTCATTGAACCAATTGGATGGAATTTTTTGAACGAAAACCATCCTAGATATAAAAATATTGTAATTTATTGAGGCTTCCATTTGATTATAACATTTATATTATTTTAATGAAGGGATAAATAAAAAATGTCACATTCTATATTTTAATTTGTATTATATATTTTAATAGGGATAAAAAGAATTTATGAATGAATATAAAAGTTTATTTTGAACCTAAAAAATTTATTTTTATTATTTTTATTTATCTTTTATTTTATCCATGATGTAATAACCTTAAACACTTACGTAATACCGATACAGTGCTTGTAAAAGCTGTAGAAACATCAAGATAAATTATTTTCAAAATAATAAAAATAATATTTTTTGGATTAATTATGGTGTTAATCTAATTTAATAGGTAATTATAAAGTATAGTTAATGTTAAATGCGTTTTTATTATAATTTAATTTGTGTATTGGGGTATTTTATGTCAAATTAAATGGATAGTCCCAAAAAAATTAATGATGTTTTATAATAAATAATATTTTATTAAATAATTTAAAAATAAAAAAAATATTAAATAGGATATGTGTGGTATTAAATGTTCTAAAATCTCGTCCATTTTCCATTTATGAGCCAATTATTACCTTATAATTAAATTTATGACCCTTAAAGGTTAGAAAATGTGTTATAATGCTTAAGGTTAAAAAGAGTTAATGAGGGGGTTAAACCAAAAGAAAAGGTTTAAAATGTAACTTAAATGTGCCTAAATTTTATTGGTTGAAGTTTTTTTGACCTTATAGTGTCTTAAATTATAAATTATGGATATTTGATTCCACTTTACATGGTTATGATATATATTATATTTAAATCATTTAAGTAATTCCAAGTGTGTATTTTCCTTCAATTATAAAAGGGAACTACCTCTACTCTATTACTCAAACTTAATGAGTCTTTTAGTCTATAAAATACCAGTAAAAATCCATTCCAAAACTTCCTCCCTAGATCCTATATGTCCTAGTATTTTGAAAATAACAATCCTAGAAGGCTTAATATGTAATCCAAATGGAGATATCTACGGAGAAGGTATAAGTCATAACCGATATATTTCAAGTTAATCTCTTCTTCTACCTCTATAAAATCATATTCAACCATGATGAAATAAAAAAACAATATATTCCATATACATAAATTTTATTATGATTATGTTACAACCCTTTTTAATCTCCTTTTCCATCCTATGGGAAATGAAAACATCGCTCGTTCGTATGTGTGGACTACCACCTCCATGAAGCAATGTGTTTTTTTTCATCACCACCTCATAAGTATGGTTTATATGATGAATTTAATAAATAAATATTATATTCATGAAATAATTATGATTCTAGAAATATAATATATGACTTAACTTCTTACCCTTTCACTTGTTAAAAAATGAAAATGTCGCTCGTGCGTACATGTGGAATACCACCTCCATGAAGCAATGTGATTAATTTTTCATATACACCATTATAAAATTGTATTTGATGTATAAAAATGATACTTATTTGATGATTAAAATTATTTATATAATGGTACAATTACCCCTTTTACCTTGGTGAACCTACCAATTTTTTTGGGGATTATTAACCGAACTCCCTCAAAACGCCCGACATGATTTCAATAAATTTAGTAACTATATAAGATATGGTAAAAATTGAAGTAAAATATATTATGATAAGTTAATCAAGTAAATAATTAATATAAGTTTATTATATAAGAGTTAAAGAACAAATGAGGCAATTTAGAAGATGAGGTAAATGGATTTTTCATCTCAATTTCTTTTTGTTGAAACTTATATAATTTTCACCACATATTTTATTTTGTGCTATGTATTAACTTTCTTATAGATGTATTTTATCATTAATTTATAAAAATTAAGGTGTTTTTAAAATTAATTCCAATTTCTATTCTTAAACATCCTTTTGTTTTAAAATTTATGAAAGTCGTAAGGGATTTTCTTTTAAAACATTGTAGTAAACATTTTAAACTCTTTCTCCTCTATATACATGTTCTTATAAATATTACAATAATGATTTATTTTTACATAAAATATTTTTTAAATTAATTTTCAAATAATTTTTAATTTATTTTTAATGTTTTAAAAAGAAATCATTTTTGACTTTTTTTACCAAAGTGAAAAAGAATGTTTTTTAACATATACAGCCTAACAACATTTTCCCACTATCATAGATTTAATTATCAAGAATAATTTACAAGTAATTTTTTTAATAAATATCGTATAACCTATATTCTATGATTTTTTTATTTTTTATAGTTTTCAAAGAAAAAGGATATTTCTTCTTATGATTATGAAAAAAATAGAAAGTGTTTTTTTATTAGTTCAAATGAGTTTTTAATGGTTTTTTGATGAAAAAGTGAAATCATAAAAATGTTTTTTTAATTATATGTTAATTTATCATTATATATGATGATGAGTGATACTGATATATCTCATGACGACTGGTGATCCTGATATATCTCTCCAATGTTTTGGGTAATGATTTAGTTTGTGAAAGTGAAAAAATAGGGAGATAACCAGGATGATTACTCCTATGGAATTAACTAGGATTTAGTTATTTTTTACATGGTTTAAACATGAGTTAACATGGTTTATGAATATTATGCTTTAAGTTACCTATTTTATTTTTTAGATTTTTTTATGGAAATATTTTCATCTCATAAGGTAAGAAATGTTTGTGAAAGGTTAAAGGATTATTTTTAAAATAAATTATTTCAATATTCTTTAATGGTTTTACTATTCTATATAATGGGTTTCAAAGGTTTTATTTGATAAATAGTTTTATTTTATTACGTGGATTTGTTTTATTTATGTGATCAATGTTTTATTGTGAAAAGGTAAATATTATCATTGGTTTTCATGTATTTCATTAGACTAATAGGATTATATTATTTTTATATACCATACTGATCTTGTTTAGCTCATCCCATGTTTAAAAATGTTTTTCATAGGATATTTGGATGTGTAGAAACTATATCAAGGTCAATCAATCTGGTATGATGACTCTTCTAAAAAGATGAAAAAGTGTTTTGAATGAAAAAAGAGTTTAAATATAAGAATCATAGTTTGTGGAAAAAATCTACACTATTTTTCCATGTTCCCTATATAATGTATTGATTTTTATAATTCTCTATATCTATAAACCTACAAGATATTCAAAATTTAAGAAAGTGAACCCCTTGTTATAAATAATGTAATTAATTGTTGTTTATGTTATGAGGTGTTATAGATGATATCAAAGGAATGGTTTAGATAAATTTAATTGTTAGGATGATTTAGATGAGGATATTTTAAGAGTTTTAAATACCATCATGGGTCAATAAGCCTAAGGTTTATCATATGTTTAAAGTCATAAATACCCTTTTGATGTTTTATTTAATGGAATTTATAATTATTAAGGGTATTTTTTGTGACATTTATGGGTATAAAAACCTTGGGTTTTGTATATGTCTTAGTGAAATGTTATTTGAGGATTAATGATTTTATATTTTTTGTATATAAGTTGAAATGTATTCATAACCTTTTAGCTTAATAGATCTTTTATGTTGAGGTAATTATGGATAATTAGGATAAAGGGTTATTACTTTTTAGGAACATAAGTTTTATTATATAGATAACCATGGGATTCAAAAGGAATTTGGTGAATATTTGATTAAATTTATTTTTTAAAGAGTCCACAACATTGGGATCATTATACAATTAAGGTAAATGGAAATATTTTTGGATTATATGAAATTTTATTTGATGAAAAAATGTTAAATTATATTTTAGAATCATATATGATTTTATTTTGTCTTTATGGTGATTCAAGTTATTTGTGTAAAATATTTTTATCTTTTGAATATTATATGATTAAGTCATATAAATTTTTGGGTATATGAATTTATGAATGACTAATATTTATTAGAGATTAATTTTTAGTTTATCTTGAAAGAATATGTGATCAAATATTTCTGATTTTTGAGTTTTGAATTGACTAGGAATATTTCTAATGGATTTAAGGTTAGTTATTTATGGAATGTTTAAAGTTTAACTTTGGGTGTTATTTTTGAGACTTTGGTGGTTAATGAATTATTTATTCATATAGGATGATATATTATTTTTTTCTACCCATTTTGGTTTTGGTTAATGTATAAATATAGAAGGAATAAATTGTTATCATTTTATGCATCATGTGATCCATTATAAGTTTATTTTAGTGCTTCAAGCATGAAAAAATCATCTTAGATATTCATTTATTAGTGTAATAAATTAGATAGTAGCGGTGAAACCTCTATAACCACAACTGAAGGTTAGAATTGTGCTTATGGAATGGAAATAAATCATGTAAATATATTTTCTTGTTTTATTTATCCTAATGGTAAATGAATCCATCAATGTTAGAAAATAATATTAAAAATGAAAATTGTATCCTTTTATGATCATTTCTAATGAATTGATGGTATCTTTTCTTATTATAAAATAACAATGATATCTTTAAAACGACTCTTCTTTCCAATTCCATGTTTTCTTTTCCCAATAATGTTTTATTTATTTGGGAACCCAGTTATGTGTTATTCTATGTGAGATTCCTATTTCACTTTTTACTCTTTTAAAAAGGAAGTTTTATTATCATTTTTTATGATGTGGGTTTTAAACAAAGAAATTTTAAAAAAATAAAAAGGTTTTCCTTTCATGATCATATATTTTGTCTTTTGCTCTTTATAATTGATGTTAAAAATATTTTAAAACCTTTTATGGGACACAAGATAAAATTGTGAGGAATAAATTAATTTTATTGTAGAATGTAACACCAAAATATTTTATAATTTATTTTATTTAAAAAATATATTATATATCTTGTGGTATGCACAATAACGAGCTTAAAAAAACCATGATATATTATAAAAATATTATTATTTAAATATGACCATCATAACCTAAATGTTGATTTGGTGGGTATGAATTGAAATAGAAATATTATGAAATATATGTATAATTTTTTCATTAATAAAATTAATAATCAATCTTACATTGATTATAAATTGGTTGGAAATTAAAAAAAATATTTTAAAGGTTAAAGAGATATTTTTCATAAAATTGATTTTTTGTATGTAATGCAATTTTATCTCAACATATTAATTTAATCAATATATTGTTAAATGATTAATATGAAATAATTTGATTATATATTCAATTAAAATAATTAAAATTCATTTAATTATGGTTATTATGAATGGAATGAGAATAAATTCATTTTATACTTCAAAAAACATTTCTTCAAAAATGGTTTTTATTGCATTTTGTGCACATATATTATAATTATTTTCTAACACTTTTAGAAATTTTATTTGAAAAAATGGAGATAAATTTTTAAATTAGAATTCAATAATATGTTTTGGATAAATTTTTTGTGATTTTTTCTAAAATGATTGGTTTTTTTAGAGTGAATAGTGAAAAATGCATATTTTAAAAAACTTTCATTCCTTTTCTTTAAATAAAGCAATTTAAAAGTAACAATATTTTTTAAATTTGATATTAAATTAAAATATTTATAATTTAATAAAAAAAATTTGATTAATTATATATTAATTAGTATTATACATGATTTTGGTTTAAGTTCATTTTTGGCCTCAAAAACACATTTTTATAAAAAAATGTTTTCCGTTGAGTTTTATGAATTTATACTAAAATTGAATTTTTCCACTTATAGAAATTTAATATTAAAAAATTGATTCAATATTATAATCAAGAGGTTCAAATTTATAAAATAGGTCTCATTTATTTTTTTTCATTAAGAATAGTAACCATAGTAAAGATTTATCACCTCAGTAAGGGTAAAACACGTAAAATTTGGTTAAAACCATTGTCCAAGGATTTGAAATCTCTATAAATACAGAATTTATCCTATTTAATTAGTGTTTTTAAACTAAATACATCCTATATATTAAAATATATAAATTTCTTTCCACTTTACTTTGATTATAATATTTATATTATTTTAAGGAAAGGATAAATACAAAATGTCACCTTCTTTATTATAATTTATCTTATATGATATCATAGGGGTAAAAAAAGTAATGAACGAATAAAAAAATTTATTTTTATAATTTTTTTTATTTTTAGTGATGATATAATTACCTTAAATTCTTATGAAACATCGATATAGTGATTGTGTAAGTAGTAAAAAACTCAAGGTAAATGATTTTAAAAACAATATAATAAATATTTTTTGGATTAATTGTGGTATTACAAAAATTTAATAGGTAATTATAAATTATAAGTAATGTTAAATATTTTTATATTATAATCCCATTATTTTCTTGATGTATTTAAATTCAAATTATTTGAATAGTTTCAAAAATGACTTTAATTGTATTTTATGATAAAAATATTTTATTAAATGATTTAAAAATAAAAAATATATATTTAAATTTGAAAATTGGGATTCTAAATGGTCCAAAATTTTATCCAAGATATATTTTTATCCACTTTTCACCTTAGAAGTAAATTTATGACCCTTAAAGACTAAAAAATGTGTTACCATGATTAAGGTTAAAAAGGGTTAATAGGGGCATTAAACCAAAAGAAAAGGTTTCCAAGGAAACATAGAGATGTATAAATTTTAATTAAAAAAGTTATCAAGACCTTATAATGTCCTAAATTTAAAATTATGGCCTTTTTTCTAAATTTATTGATTATGGTATATATTATATTTAAATCTTTTAAGTAATTCCAAGGATGTGTTTTCCATCATCTATAAAAGGGAACCACCTCTCCTCTCTTCCTGACACTTTTTTAGCCTTTCAGTTTGGATATTTCATATATAAATACCTCCAAAACCTTCCTACTCATATCTTAGAGGTATTTGTATTCTCAAAATACCAATCATAGAAGTCTTAAGGTGTAATCCAAAAGTAGATATCCAAGGAGAAGGTATAAGTCATAACTGACCTATTTCAAGTTTATTTCTTCCTATAAAACCATAAAATATTCTTTCATCATTATGAAATAATAACATAATTATCTTATATATACTTAAATGTTGTTATAATAATGTTAAAACATTTTTCATCTCTATTTCCATCCTATGGGAAATGAAAACATCGCTCGTGCATACGTATGAACTATCACCTCCACAAAGTGAGGTATTTCGTTTTTCATCATCACATAACAAGGATAGTTATTATGTAGAATAAAATATATATATTATTAATTAAATAATTTTTATTTAAAAAATATAATACATTAATTTCCTTTTTACTCTTCCACTTTTTAAAAAATAATAACATCACCCCTGCGTACGTGTGAAATACCACCTCCACAAAGTGATGCGATTTATTTTTCATGTAAACATTTCATGTATGATTATAAAATTGTATTTAATGTATAAAAATATAATTATTTAATTATTAATAATCTGTATATGATGTTCCAATGATCCCTTTTACCTTGTTCTACCTACCAAAGTTATTTTGTGGATTATGAACAGAATTCCCTCAAGACATATGACATGAACTTAATCGATTTAGTAACTATATAATACATGGTAAAAATTAAATAAAAGATATTATGACAAGGGAATAAACTATAAAATTTTAATTAATAATTTAAATAATCAATATAATTTTATTATATATGATTTAAATAATGTATGTGGTAAGTCAGGATATGAGGTAATGGGATTTCTCATCTCAATTTCCTTTTATTGAGACTTATAACATTTTCAACACATGTTTTATTTTATGTGGTGTATTAACTACCATATTAATGTATTTTATCATTAATTTACATAAATTAACGTGGTATATAAATAAATTTCATGTTCTCTTTTTCAACGTCCATTTGTTTCAAAATTTGTGAAAGTTATAAGGGATTTTCTTTTAAAATAATGTTTTAAATATTTTAAATTATTTATCCTCTATATCCATGTACTTATAAATATTCTAATAATTTTATTATTATTTCATCAAAGGTTATCAAAATTAATTTTCAACTAATTTTTAATTTATTTATATTTTTTAAAAAAATAAAGTTTTTAAAAATTTACTATACATGACATTTTTTACTTTTTTGTTTACCAAAATGAAAAAGAATATTTTTAATGTATACAGATTAATCGAATTTTCCCATAGTCATAGATATTATTCATTATAAATATTACTTTACATGTTAACATAGGTTTTCAAATAATATCCTATTCCTAAACTTCTAGGAATTTTATATTTTTTCCAAAGAAAAATGATATTTCTTCTTATGATTATACAAAAATGAAAAGTGTTTTGGTTATGGGTTCAAATGAGTTTTTAAATAGATTTATGATGATAAAGTGAAATCATAAATTTTTTTATTCATGATATTTTAGTTTATAATTATATATGATGATAAGTGATACTGATATAGATCATGTCAATGAGTGATCCTGGTATAGCTATTCAATGTATTAGGTAATGATTTAGTCTTCAAAGGTGAAAAATGAGAGAGATAATGAGGATGGTTATGCATATAGAATTAAATAAGATTAAATTATTTCTAACATGGGTTAAACATGAGTGAAAATGGGTTATGAATATGATGATTCAAGTTAACTACATTATTATTATTAAAAAATTTTATGTAAATCTTTTGATTTCATAAGGTAAGTAAAGTTTGTGAACTTTTATAGGTGAAAGGGTTTTTTAAAAGAAATTTTTCCATGATTCTTTCATGGTTTCCCTATCATTTATAATTTGTTTAAAAGGTTTTCTTTGATATATTTTTTGATTTTATCATGTATGTGTATGTTTTATTTCTGTGGTCAAATTTTTATTTTGAAAAGTTTAAAAATTATCATTTTTTTCATGTTTTTCGATAGAATAACAGGATTCCATTATTTTTTTATACCTTACTAAGATTTTTTTTCTCATATCATGTTTTAAAATGTTTTTCATAGTAAATAAGGATGTGTAAAAACTTTACCAAGGTCAAAATTTCCACTATGGAGACTCTTCTAAACAGATGAACAGGTGTTTGTAATGAATCAATAGTTTAAATTTAGGAATCATATTTTGTAGAAAAAATGGAAACCGTGTTTCTGTGTTCCCTATGTAATATAATGATTTTTTCTCTCTAAAACTCTAAATCTAAAAGATATTTTAAATGTAATAAAGTGAAACCCTTTTTATAAATCATGTAATTATGGGTTATTTATGTTACGGGGCATTATAAATATCTTCTTCATCATCAATTTTTAATATTATAGACAATAATAGAAGCATCAAAACTTTTCTTTAACACGAGGAACATCTCTTTAATCATTAGATATAATTGTTTTCACTTCAATCTATCTAAAAAGTTATTCAAGAAACAGCCAAGTTCTCTCATCATTGATGATGATAGCACCTCATCATTTCCTTCACACATCACCAACACAAATTGATAGGTTCAATCATCATGGAATATGTGATTATTTACAACAAATGAATTTAAAACATGGATTCTTCAATCTCCCCATCATTTTTATTGTCAATAACACAAAATCATTATGTCAATATGTGTGACATTTTCTTCTCCTATTTGTTAACAATAAATTCAAAAGGAATGTGAGAAAATATCTCACTCAACTCATCTCTATGATTATTAAAACAACTTCTTCATCTGTAACTTTAATTCAAAATCATTTATTGGTACACTTATTCATATAATGATAGAATAATTTAATTTTTAGTAATGATCCCTTGGTTAGTAAAATCTAAGTTTACATGGGAAAACCTAGTGTATAAAACAAAAGTGATTTCATTAAGAAATAAATTATTTCCATTTTATTTCTACCATGTGATACCACTTTAAAATCTCTCAATTTAGGTGTTATAAAATATATTTATCAAGAATACATGTATCCTACACTCATCTCAACCAACACATCAAAATAATTCAGGTGCCAGAAAAGTTACTCCCCCTTTATCCTATCTTTCCCATTAACCAACACTTACCCTTATAAAAATATTTAGTAAAGTCAAAATAAGGATGAATAGTGTTATTAGCACATATAAAATTCTAGTTTTAAAGGGTTATATAGAAATTTTAGATTTATAAAAATATGCCTCTTAGTATCATTCTTGTTATATTTTTTCTCCCTCAAGGGAAGCACTCACTCACTTTATATCATGTAAGGTTACTCATTCCATGATAGATTCCTTTTCCTTACTATATATAGTGATTAAAACACTCATCATCTCCTCATATAGATCTTATCCTTAAATTCAATTCATGTTATCACAAACATAAAAGGTTAAGGGATTAAGGATTGATATCTCCTTGTGCTTCAATAATGGAAACAATGTTGAGAGTTCCCTCTCAACTAGGATCCTCCGTGTTTCTTAGTTTTAGATCTTAATGAGATATTCATGCCTAATTTGTTGAATTATTCATTATTAATTTATATGTACTACTTGGTTTCCTTCTTTATTTCAACTCTTTACTTGTGTGATTAATTCTTATTTTGATCCACAAAGGAACACTCACCTTTATATGTTTGGATTTTCTTCTTCTTTGGATTCTCATGATAAGATGGTTCTAAGTTCTATTCATATGGCTTAAAATTCCAACACAAAATCTAATGTTCTTCTAGTTTTTAAATATTTGATAAACTATATACTTCTTGTGAACATTTTTATTATATTTTTCACAATAATTTCCTTATACCACTTTCACCTTCATCTTTTTACAAGAATAAAATTGAGCAAAATAGTTAGGTTTCTCCTTTACCTTTTGATTTCTCCTCTTGGGTAGCCTGAAATCCCTATCTTGGAATAAATTTCAAAAAATATTCAACATTATGACATTGTTAATAAAATATTATAAAAATATCCTCTAAGAATCGATATGTATTTTTTGTAGAAATACTTGTATATTTTCCATCATCAAACTTCTATTTTGTAAGAGTGTTTGTTCTTCTAATAGAGCTGCTCCTCTTCTTTTTAATTCCTATGCCCCTTGTTCCTCTTTCACTTTCCTTTTAAAAAACATGCGATTTTATCATTTCATAGTTAATGAGGGTGTTTTTTAGTTCAATAATGGTGAGGTCACCTATCTCCTCTAGAGAATATATTTTTTAGTTGAATCTATCAGGTAAATTAATTATCATCTTCTTCACAATTTTTGAATATTCTAAATTATCTTCAAATCCTCTAAAATGGTTATAAATATTATTAACCATGGTAAATTAGTTATTTTTTACCCTTATCATCAGACATTTGAATATCTTAAAATTTTTCTCACCAAATATAACTTTTTTGTATCCTTAATCTTCACATTACCTCTATATATATTTTTGAGCTTATTACATATCTTCTTCATTGTTTTAAGACCCATTATCTTGGTTTTGAATTTATCAGATAGAGATGATATGATGGAATTTCTAGTTTTCTCATATATTTTGAGATTCATCTAATCGATATAATTCCTGGTATAATCTATTCTAAGTAGAGTAAAATCCACCATTACAGCATCACTCACCTTAAGACTGTGTGATATAAAATATATGAGTATCTATTTCTTCCATCTATGAATATTATTACCATAAAAAAATTCACTCCTATTCTGTTGAGAGGATTGAGATCCTCCATGCTACTCTATGGATATTATATATGAATCTTGTATTATCTATGATATCAATTGAAGTTCCCAGGTTCGGTGATATCACTAAGAGGGTTGGGGTGAATCAATTATCCATTTTTTTCTTTTATGAATTTCATTACTACTTTAACTTTTTTATCCGTTTAAATCCTCGATCCACTCTTATGATGAATCATAGACACACTAGAATAATGTAATAATTTAAATGAATAGAAAATAAGTATTTACAAATTTAAACCTTGAAAAACTACTCCGTTATAGGTTTGGGTTGAGTTATGAGACCTTGTTTCTCCACTATCTTGAGTACAGATACAAACTACCACTTGAAAAGTTTTTTAGGAAATCTCATAAAGTGTTTGGTATCAAGTGATAATAATTGCTGCCTCCTGGTGGGTTCTTTATACCATATCCCTCAAGTTTAAGTTACCTCCTAAAAAAATTATATCCACCTCATGGTAGATTTTTTATAACACCTCCCAATATTTAATCAAGGGCCCTTCTAAACTTATCCTTGAACAATTAATCAAATTCTTCTATATTATAGTGTCATGTGCATACAAACTTGTTCATCTTAAATTCCTAGCATTCAGATATTAGTAGAATCAATTAGCCTTTATCACTGTATATCCTAATGATATATAGATATTGAAATTAATAGGAAGTGGTTCCTTCCTCTCACTCTATTCTTGGAATTGACACTACAATAACATCATAGGCCTCATTATTTATCTTATTCAAAATGTAGTGAAGTCTTGGATTCTATGGGGTTATCTTTATCATATATTTTTTTGAGATATTATTCTATAAAATTCTAAATTATTCTTAATTTAGATATTTAGTTCTCTAATCACACTTAAAAAAACCTACAACAACATTTTGTGTGTCCAATTATATTTTATTCTTCTTTACACTCAATATTTCTCAGTCTTGATAATCTTAAATATTTTATATCCAAGAACATTAATTAACTCCCATCAATATCAATAAACAAAAATTTCATATAGGGAATAATCTTATCTTCTATAAAAAACAATAATATAAAATAACCTATTTTTGTTACTTGTGATCTTTTAGTACACTTCTCAAAAGTATCCCATGTGTAATAGATCTCTACATTGATTTCCAAAAAATTACCTTTTGATATTTCTTCGTATTTTATCATAGATGAATATATATACAAATTTTCACCAAAATATTTTGAGACATACTTCTAAAAATTTAACTACATAGATAAACACTTATTTTCCATTTTCATATGAAAATCATACATCAACAATAGTTTCAACATAGTTTTATCCTTCATGGTGTGGCTCTCTTCCATTCACAATTTGATCTTATTGGTTTTTCCTTCATGGAGTGTCTCTCTTTCATCCACAATTTGATCATCTTATTTATGGTGTGGATATCATTTTTTAGATAATGAAATGAATCAAAATTCATTTTTTATATTTGAATCACTGGATAACAAATCAATCTTCAACTCTTTCAATGAATATATTATTCTATAAAATTAATAAATAGAACATTGAGCTCCTCACATTTTCATAAATCCATTATTATCATATCATTTCTTGAACCATGTATTAAAAAAACTTCATAATGTTTTTAATAATGAATGAATAACTTAAGTATCATCCCAAAAAAATTTCTCTTTAGATTAATAACTTCTGAAAATTATCATAATTTTCCTTTAGGAACTCAAAATTTGTCAAATTATAAGGTAATACAAGCTCATAGGAGTCCTTTTATATGACTTTAAAGTCATACAGGATCCTTAAATCATACACTTAGAGTGGAGCACATTTCATAACATTTTTTAAGTCGTTTGAATCTAATTAATATTTTATAATACTTTATAGCCTTATAAAATATTAGGAAGTCTTATGGTTAATTTCATATGGTGAAGAAGTCTTACAAAATACCTTCAAATTCATACACTTGGTACAAAAAGACATACAATGGCCTTTAATTTTTCAAATTAAGTAAAGTGTGAAGTCATATGATCAAGCTAAGTCATACACTCATCACACAAATTCTCTCACTATGATATATAAAATAATATTCCCTGGAGATTTTCCATTTTACCAAATCCATCTCAAGAATTCCATATTTTATTCAATAAACACAAATAATCCTTCAATTATCTTGATCCTTTATAAAACCTTCATCAAAGTGTATTATTCACTTATTTAAATATTCTAAAAGCACAAAACTATATGGTTGAATACTCTTCATCTTTAAACTAGAATTTTATTTTCCAAGAACATTTCTCCAATCTCCTCATGTGATATCTTTTTCAACTTCACTTTTAAATGTTGTAGACAACACTATAAACATAAAAAATTCTCTTTGATATGATTAAACTCTATAAAATTGTGATATATAAGGACTTATACTTTAAACTATACCACCAAGTTCTTTAATAAGCTACCATGTTATCTTTTCCAATAATGAAGGAAACACCTCATAATTTACTTCACAAATCACCGACACATATTGAAAGCTTTAATCATCATGGAATCAATTATTATTGAAAAAAATGTAATCTAACACATGGTCTCTTCACACATAGATGAATTTTAATTTATAGTTTACTAATTTTAGGGTTGGTAATTATCTTCTAAGGATAATACCTTGTTTCTTATGGTCAAAAACATTTTCCACTCTAATTTCATCAATTATTAGTAAGTAGATATCATTTATTTTACTTTTATTATGAAACCATGAGTTATTATAATTTTCAAACCTATGTTTTTTATTTTTGAAATAATTTGTACAATGATTATCTATGTGAATTTCCATTGTTTCTTGTCATGTTATTTTGACATCAATGAGGGTTTCCTATATCTAAATGTCTAAGTTTTTTTAGGGAAACAGTTCAAGCATAATATTAGTTAAAATTTCAACCATGGATTTTTATTAAAGACTTGATGTGGTTTTCAAGAAATGATTTATAAAAATTTATAATGAATAAATATTTTGTTTTTATTAAAGATTTAAAATTAGAAAGATTTATTTTGATGCTTTAAATTTGGTTCATCACATATGTTAAAAATATATATGTGTTCCTTATTTCCATGATTGTGTAATGTTTTAGTTGGGTTATAAAAGGGTAGTTTCAAACTCTATATTATTTTTCCTAAATAATAGATCCTTTTTAGATTGTTTTTTAAATTTTATTGATATTGATTTCTATTATGACCTTGAAGACATTCCCATTGTAATGTTTTATGTGAACATGAGATTATATGGTGATATATGATATTGAATGAAATTGGATTGATATTGGTATTTTAGGGGTTGTTTCTTTGAATAGTGTTTAGAGGTGAGGTGTGAGATTATGAATTATGATACTTTATATTGTATTGATTTATATTAAATTGATTGACCACTTACATTTATATTTTTAATATGAAGTCTTGGGTAGTTAGGAAAAAATCAAGTGATGTGTACTCTACTAGTGGATGATCTTTCTTTTTCCAGTGACCCATAGTTTAGACTATGCTCTATCTAAGGAGTTTTCCACCTACTCAATCTAAGGAGAGAAAAATTGAGTGTGAGGATAGTTTGGATTACATTACTATAATTTTGATTTAAATAGATTCTACTTTATTTATTCCCTAGATTATATATGGAGAACCTAAGGAATTTACCATGATACTTTAGATATGATTATTAATTGTATTTATATTTTTTATAATCATTTTATTATTATTATTTATCTGTGATTATATTTTCATAAAGAAAATTTAATGGTATAGGTTATTATAAAGTAATGATTCTTAGCTTAAAAGTGATATTTTTACTTTAATTTCCATTTCCAATTTGTAGGATTGAAATAGTATATGTAGATGCTAAATTATAAAAGTGAGGGGGGTGAATTGTAAGTTTAAAAACTTTTGTTTTTAACCTTAAGGAAAACTATGTTTAACAAAGTTAAACAGGGTAAATTCATAAAGCCTCTTTTAGTTCTATGAAACAAAATTTCTTAGGTTCCAAAAATATGAATCTGGAAATAAAACTTATGAACAATTTTCTTAATAAAAGATTATACCTTAAAGTGTATAGAATCTTATTTATCAGAGTAAGTAAAGTATAAGAAAGTATAAAAAAGTTATACTTTCTTCCTTTATCAAAATACAGTAAAAATAAAAACTTGAAACAAAAACAAGTAACAAGTAGGAAATATTTTCATCTAAAGAGTAGGGTATCAAACAACCTTGGATAAAGGTCCCTTTATTTTTACTTTCAATAATGTCTATCTTACCTACACCAGGGTAAGCCCTCGATAGGAATATCGAAGTTTGTCTTGCTATCCCCAAAAGCCCTCGATCTTTAAGGTAGTCGGCACCTCTGTCTTCCTATCCCCAGAATCCCTTGATTGTACTCAATAATAATCGAAGTCACACGAATCAAGATGAACAAGATGTTCACTCCTAAACAAGATGTTCATAAAACACACAAAGTAATGAGAGTATTTCTCTCTCTAGAAATCACTTCTCAGCATCACAACATGTAATCCCTAGGTTGATCAATAGATATCGAGCTCGTTAAAATGAGCTCTTATTTATAGGCAAAGCTTCAATGGTCGGCTCCCTCCTCCAATGGTAATATTTTCCCTTGAATTCTGGAGGGACCTGTATATATGTCACTCAACCAACGGTTAGTTAAAAACAAAATGTACAAAATAGTTTTATAATTAAAAAATCATGTTTAAGGAAAAAATGAATTATCTTAACCAATTATGAATATCTGGAGTCTAAGGAAAAATATATTTCAGAGTCTAATCATATAATCAATCTGATTCTAGAAAACATGGATATTTGGATCCTATTTTAGAATATTAATTCTATAGATTTAGGGGTTTGAATTCCAATGAATTTAGAGTCTGGATTCTGATGAATTTGGAGTCTGAATTTTGAGGAATTGTGATTCTTAATTCTAAGGAATTCGGAGTCTGAATTTTACAGAATTAAGAGTTTTAAATTCATAGAATTAGGAGTCTTAATTTCAAAGAATTCAGAGTCTGAATTTTAGATAATTCAAAGTCTGAATTTCAGAGAATTCAGAATCTGAATTTCAGAGACTTCAGAGTCTGAATTTCAGAGAATTCAGAGTCTGAATTTCAGAGAATTCAGAGTCTAAATTTTAGAGAATTCATCATATGAATTTTAGAGATTTCAGTGTTTGAATTTTAGAGAATTTGGAGTATAAATTTTAGAGAATTCAGAGTCTGCATTTCAGAGAATTCGGAGTCTAAATTTTAGAGAATTCTGAGGCTAAAAACAAGAAGACTCTATATCCAAGGAACTATAAGATTCTATGGTTTTTAATAAGGATATAAATTTTAGACTTAGTAATAAAATTAATTTGTTTTTGAGAGATTATAAAATGAGACAATGAAAAACAAAGGTAAGGATAAAAATTTCCTTAAAGAAGGGAAATTTTCCTTAAGAAATTATTCCTTAGGGAAATATAATTTTATTTAAGATAAAGTATTTGTGATTTTCAAAACATAGAGAAATGGAAGGGTCATAAGAAAATCTTATTGAATTACAATCTCCCCCTTTTTGTAAAGCACAAACAACCTTTTGAAAAAGAATATAAGGAATAAGAATTTTCTTTATGAACTTTAAAAGAAAACTTATCTCCCTTTACTTATGAACCATAATGAGTACGACTAACTCCCCCTTAGGTTTTGAAGTCCATAAGGATCGTATTCTTGAATTATTTTAAGAAAATTTTCATTAAGTAAACTCCCCCTTACTTAAACTCCTCCTTTCTTAGGGAATTATATTATTTTATACTTAGTATTCTATTGATCATTCTTTTCTCCCCCTTTGTGATTTTCAAAAAGGAAGTGGGAATGGAAAAAATGGTACCTGAAATATTAGAACTATACAAAACAAAAAAAAATGAAGGACAACAAAATTTTCATTATGATTGAAAAAATTGATATAGGGTAATATAACAAAAGATCAGAATTGAGGGGAAAAATTATTCATCCTTATTTTACTTTGGAAATATATTCCTCACAATAGCCTTTAACTTCTTCATCTCCTTATGATCATCCTCAAACCTCTTGAGCAATAATTTCTGATCCTAATTTTTTTTATCCATAGACTTTATTTTTTATTCCTAAGACTTAAGAGTTTCTGCCTGAGACTTAAGTATCACCTCTTCCTGGTTGAACTTTTCTTCTAACTCTTCCCTGAGTTCCCTTTCTCTCATCAAATTTTTAGAATCTGAATTTAACTTTCCATACAGATCTTTATCTTCTTTCTTCCAGACTACTTATTCAAGGTTCAACTTCTCTATAAAACATTTTGTAATATTTTTTATCTTGTTATATGACTTATTGAAGCCATATTTCATTGAGTCTTAGAAGTCATCTAATATTCTGAAGTCTTCAATTTTTATTTTGGACCACGTTTTAATTTCCTTACAAGATATCCTGTGAGAATCATAATCGATATAAATGGTTTTGAAGTCAGACTTGAGATTGATGAATTTTTCCATGAGCATGCTTATAGAATCTGTCTTCTAATTAAAGGAGTGTTAAAGAAACTGGAATATCGAATCAATACTCAGAAACAAAGGAATGGTGTCTACTAACTTCTTTAGAGACTGTACCAGGAAATCCTGACCCATGGAAGATGATTCAGAATTTGATTCCCTTGCAGCTGAATATTATTTTTCTAGCTCAACAACCTTCCTTTTTGGATGATCCACCAGAATCCTTCTTAAACACCACAACCTTATTAGGTGTATTAACAATCACATATTTTCCTTTTTTAACTTTTGAAATAGTCTTCACAGTTTTTATAGATTCATGATCACTATCTGAAAGTTGCAAAATTTTATCTTCATCAATCTCTTCTTTCTCAGAATCTTCCCTAAGATCATTAGGTTGGATAAAGTTGTGATTTCTACTTTCATCATAAAAATGTTTTTTAACCTCTTCCTGATCCTCATCCTCTTTTCCTTGAGAAATTATTTTAGTTTATTCATCTTGGGAAGTCTAGATTGAAAGATTTTTAGGACTTTCCTTCTCATGATATTCTTCAACTTTCTTTATAACATCATCACTTTCATACCCTTATTCCTCTTCTTCTTCATATACTTCTTCCTCATGAACTATTTCTTCTTCCACTTCAGGTTCCAAAATTATGACTTTCATTCCTAGAGTCTCTATTTGTAATGGTTCTTTGATAAAGGATTCCGGTACCTGGATCTTTTCAAAGGATTTCTCAGTATCCTTGATAAGTTCTTGAACAATCCCAGCTTCAGACATTTTATTCTTTTGTTTCTTCTCTTTTTCTTTCTTCTCTAGTTCTTCAGCAGTTTTAATCTTTAGGGCATTTACCTCAACAGGATCTAGACCAAAACTAGGATCTCCTTCTTTATTATCCTTCTTCTATTCCCTCCACTTTGATACTACTTTATCAGAGAAAGTTTTTTTCTTTTTTAGTTTTGGGGGTGCTGACTAAATTTCCAAAACTGTAGGCTTCTCTTTGGTTTTCTGTTCTTTTTTATTTCTCTTATTTTGAGATTTATTGTAAGTATCTCCTACTTACACTTTCTTATCTATAGATTCAATATTTATTTCTGAAAGATTATAAAATTATTTGGACTTGGTATTGAATCCAACTTTCATCCTCCTCAAGGTGTCATCACTTAGTAGCAAGGTCTTGAAATTTCTTGGCTTAGAGCTGCATGGAATTTTGAACAATTATAAGCATAGCACTATGATATTAGAAATTTTTTTTGGATACATGATGATATAGGATTTGAGAGTTCCATTATTAATGTTGGTGATTGTAAGAAGAATATACTTTACCAGGTTTATCTTCCTCAGGTTAACCAAAAAATCCAAGACAAAGATGTCACTTTTCTTTAAGGAGTCCTTGTCTCTTTTTCTCAGAATGAGGAAACCTTGTACCCATATTTCTAGTATCATGAAATTCATTGAGTGATGGTTGATCTTTGGTGTTTTTACTCCTTTGAGTCTAAGGAACTCTATTGGATTTTCCTTTTCAAAACTTCATGATTGATCTGGAAGCTTGTGAGTGCAGAAAATTTCTTCTCCTTCATATGAAACTCCAATGATATTTGCTTCCATATTAAAATATAGGGAATACATTTTCCCATAACTCTTGAAGTAAAATTTTTCTTTTCCAGCTTCTTTAAAAAATGTTATTGTATCATATAACTCTATAAGTAACTCTAGATAAATTAGATCCTGACTTTGTAGCTTCGCTACACAAAATCTCTCCTATAAATTTAGCTTAATGTTTTGTGTAATCAAGGAATTATACTTAGAAAAAAATCTCAGATCAAATAACCTTTCCCTATATATTTTCCATTTGCATAATTCTTTGGTTGAAGACATCTATTTATGTGGGGAGGCTTACAACTACATTCATAGTCTAAATAATCTTGTAAAAACATAATGAGCTTTTTGAAGAGGGTAATATCATCAACACAAAAATCTTTGAGAACTGATGTGGCACGATGAATAAGGGGGCCTTTATATAGGCATCGAGGTAATGGTTCGAACTCCCAATTTGATCTAATGGTTGAAAAAATCTCAAACTGATCTGATGGTTGATATAAAAGACTAAGAAGGATTTGGTAGGTTCTGGTCTTTTGAGATTTTAAGGAAAAATTTTGGATTTAGGAAAAGTGAATCTGATAAAAATTTTCTTATATACCACCAAGTAAAAAATTCAATTACAAAAATTTAATTAAGGAAACATAGCTTCCGAATTACTGGGAAAAAAATTATCAGTAATGAAAAATATTCTTCTTGAAGAATTTTAGATTTTGGAAAATTTTATTAAGGAAATAAAATTTTGGTCCCAGAATTTTGGGTTCTGGAGAATTTTGGTTATGAAAAAAATTTGATTAAGGGGAAAAAAATTGATTACGAAAAAATTGATTAATGAAAAAAAAATTGATTGTGAAAAAATTTATAAGAAAAAAAATTTGATTACAAAAAATTTGATAAAAAATTTTGATTATGAAAAATTTGATTACGGAAAAAAGGGAAACAAGAAAATATACCCCCCTATGAAAAGCAGTTTTTTAATGTAAGGAGATAGATATCAACAAAAATTTAATATGGAAGATTACCTTATGGTTATAATTCCTAACTTCTGTTTAATGTATTAAAATCTATCAGAGAGTAAATATTTTGTAAAAATATCAGCAAGTTGATCTTTCATTCTGATAAATTGAAGAATGATATCTCCTTTAAATGTGTGATCCCTAAGAAAGTGATGCCTAATATCTATGTGTTTTTCATGGGAGTTATGTGAAGGGTTTTTTCTTAAGAAAATGACACTAGTGTTATCACACACTATCTATGTTTTGGTAAAACTTGATCCATAGTTTGTGAGTGTGTGTTGTATCCCCAACACTTGGTTACAACAACTTCTAGCTACTACATATTCAGCTTCAGCAGTGGAAAGTTATACTGAGTGTTGTTTCTTTCATGAACAAGAAACTAAAAAATATCCTAAGAAATGAAAAGTTCTGAATGTAATTTTTTAATCCATTCTATATCCACCAAAATCAGTATCCGAAAATATTTTTAAAACAAAATAATTTCCAGAAGTATAGAAAATTTCAAAATCCATGGTTCCCTTTAAATAATGAATTTTTTTCACTGCTTTTAAATGAGATTATTTTGGATTATATTGATATCTTGCATATAAGCATACTGAAAAACATTAAGTCTGGACGACTAGTTTTCAAGTATAGTAAACTTTCTATCATACCTCTAAATGATGTTTGATCTACTGGTTTCCAAACTTCATCAAGATCAAGAGAATTTGAGGTACCGATTGGAGTACTTATACTTTTAGTTTTTTCATATCCATACTTTTTAAGAAGATATTTAATATACTTATGTTGTTATATATAATTTCCTTTTAGTTTTTGATAAATTTGAAATCCTTGGAAAAATGTTAATTTACCCATCATACTCATTTCAAACTCATATTTCATTATATTTGTAAACGAATCATTTAAATATTGCTGATTCGAACCAAATATAATTTCATCAACACAAATTTGAACAATTAAAACATTTTTATTATCTGTATTTATAAAAAGAGTTGGATCAACAGTTCCCTTAACATAATTGTTTTGTATCAAATATCATGTAAGTCTATCATACCAAGCTCTAGGGGCTTGTTTAAGTCCATATAAAACTTTAGTAAGTTTGAAAACATGTTTAGGATATTTTTTGTCTTTAAAACCAGGAGTTTGATCAACATAAACTTCCTCTTTAACATAAAGTACACTTTATGTCTATTTGAAAAAGTTTTAAATTAAAGAATGCTGCAAATGAAAGTAAAATGTGAATAGATTCAATTCTAGCTACTAGAGAGTATGTTTCTTCATAGTCTATTACTTCTTATTGATTACAGCCTTTAGTAACTAATCTAGCTTTATTTCTTACTATGATTCTATTTTCATCACACTTATTTCTGAAAACCCATTTTACACCAATTACAAAAGATTCCTTTGGTCTTTCAACCAATGTCCAAACTTTATTCCTTTTAAATTCATTTATCTCATCTTGAATGGATTTAATCTAATCATAATCACCTAAATCTTCATCAGTTGTAAGAACCCGGAGCTTCGGTTTCAGGTAAGGATCTCTTTTATGGGCTTTTTAAGGAAAAATAAAGAATCTGGAAATTTTCAGAGTACATGTTGTGTACTTTTTGAGTACATGCCATGTACTCCTCTGCCGCTCGAAGCTGTGTTGTGGCCATACCCGGGCCAAAGACACGGTGTATAGGGGTGACGTGGAGGCCGATTTTGGCGGAGTATGGAAAGATCTAGTACACGTCGTGTACTCTAAAAGTACACGTCATGTGCTTTCTTTTTATTTCATTAATAGGACTGGGGTCGCACCTAATGCTCATAAATGTATTCTTATTTTCCTAATTCCATACAGACCATTTGAGGAGGTCGATTCTTCTCCGAGCCACTGATCTGTAACCAGTTGTCCGAATTGAACTCCGTCGATTGCAGAAGAATCGCAGCGGTGAGTTATTGGTTCTTCTTTGGCCTCATTTCCTGATTCCTTTTCTCATGTGAGTTATCTGAGGTTGAACGTTTTAGAAATTTTTACAGATCTACTTTGTTCTAGGTCGATTCATGAGCCGAGGTTCAATTATATCGATCTTCGAGGATCAAGGTAGGTGGTTTTTTTCCCTACGTTGAAGTTCTTTGAGTTTTGGTTGCAAAAGTCCTGAATACCTATATATCGGGTATCCTGGGTTTAGGATTTTGATCCTATTGTTTATTTGCCCTATATTTCCTATTAGCTTATGATTAATTGTTGCTAATGTATGCTTGGTAGCATTTTTGAGAATCACCCCATGGGTGTTTTTCCCTGTTTGGCTGTTTATCGTCGTTTGGCACCGTTTGCCTGTGAGGAAAACCTTATTACAATTGCTAGTTTACTTGTTATAACTGATTGCAGGTGTTTCCAACTGTTTAAATATTTTTGATTCATTGTAGATATTAGCCAAGTAGTTGTTTAACTTACTTAGGGCTACTGACAGTCGATTACGCATGACTGGACTGCTCAGGGCTATGAGAACCTGGTGCGGGAGATCAAAGAGGGAATAGACGATTAAGTGCTTCCCTAGAGGGTCTGTTGGTTTTAGTTTTGTATGCATGACCTATGGGAATATGACTTTTTGCTTCCCAAGAGTGTTATTATTTTATCCACGCATCAAGACCACTTGAGGAATTAGACGTAAGTGCTTCCTCAGAGAGTCTATAGCTATCGTTGCAAGACCATATGGGAATTGACGTGAGATCTTCCCAGAGTGTCTGTGCCTTGTTTGATTACTGGACAATAGGGGTCTACTAGTTTGAGCCACAAAGAGAGTCAGTGTTAATTTTTATGGTTGGTTATGATGAGTCCACCAAGCCAAAAAACAAGCTTGGGTTTTGTACTGCTTGTGTTTAGGTAGTCTTTTGAGATACTTATTGTGATACTTGCTTTACCATGGATTAGAGGACTTGCTATTTTTCCTTGGTCGTTTAATTAAATGAATGTGAATGGTAATTAGTAGGATTATTTACTAGTGTACTCCTAGTTCATTACTGTATTTCTTTTCCTTTACTTTTGATATATTACTCACTAACAGTAGGGCACAAATCTTGTGGTGTTTGTCTACTGGGATTAGTCTCACACCCTATTTGGGTTCTGATTTTTGGCCCAAACAGATTATATGGTTGTAGGTTTAGGTAGGTATTGTGGCCCTTCTACCTCAGGTACTTGATTTCTGGTTAGAGCTGGAGAGCATGAGACCGGGCTTTGGATCGTGATGTTGTTAGAGTTGCTGTTTACATTTAGAACTTTGGTTTCAGTTGTATTTCAGCACGTTGATTTGTTTACTGTTTTCCATAGATACATGTATTATACTGCATCATTATTATATCAGACATTGCTTCTGCTTTTAGTTCAGTTGTTGTATGCTGTTTACTGCTTCCGTTATTGACTATGTTATTTTCCTTCCACGACATACTTTACCAAATGAGGGCATAGTTTCCCCACTGACTCACAAAGGCCCTCGCTGCTAGTCAGCAGCCTATAGCATTTGTGGAAACTCGCTTGAGATCATCTGGCGAACTGGGTACAGGGCTCCAGTTATGAGGCCCCAGATTCGAGTCCTTACAAAGTGGTATCAGAGGGGTTTTCTTCTTTTCTATTGCCTTACTGTTTTGCAACAATATACAGGGATAGGAAGAAATGGGTAGTTAGTAATTAACTGTGCCCAAGAGTAATTAACCCGTGTATAGGGAAAATCTATATTACCTCGTAATTGCAATTTTTAGTTTTTGCAAGTGTTACACTTTATTATACTTCACCTTTGGGTGATGCACATGTTTTGTGCTGTTATAGTTTATATGATTGTGGTTCTATTTTGTTGCAACCCGATGAGATGAGGGTGTGCCATCCCATGCATCATATAGGAACAGGGTAGGAAATCACATGTCATGCATTTTACCATGCTATCTATGGTGCATTATAATTTCATGTTGTTGTGATAGCTGTTGTGATAAATTATACATGTTGTTGTGATAGTTGCTGTGACAGACATACTTGCTATGCTGTTTTACTTGATATATGCATTATTATGATGCCAAGATTTGATTCGCGGGGAGTATGGGCCCCCACAGATCGGAATTTGGCACATAGATGTTGTTTTTCCATGTTTCTGGCGTCCAGAGCAGAATCTAAGCTACTGCCTGGAAAAACCCAGAATACAGGGCGTGTACTTTATTAATACACGCCGTGTAGTTTTAAACCGTTTTACTGACTGTGAGAACAAAACATGAGGTGTCGGAGAGTCTTCGGGGACACACCGTGTACCTTAAGTACACGCCATGTGGTAGTCAACTGTGTACCCGACCGTGTCACTAACAACACGGGTCAGGGAAACTCGTGCGGTACACACCGTGTGTTATACGAACACGCCGTTTAGTTTTCTCCTAGATACCCGGCAGTGTCAAGAACAACACGGGTCGGTGTTATCTTCTCCTATAACACACCGTGTTTGTTCAGAACACGCCGTGTAGGAGTTAGCCATGTGGTCGGCCATGTAACCTGTTACACGGGTCGCCGATCCTGTCTAGTACATGCCGTGTGTTATAAGAACACACCGTGTAGTTTTTTTCTCAGTACCCTGTCATGTCACGAACAACACGGGTCGGTGTGATCTATCCTTATACGCGCCGTGTTTGTTTGGAACACGCCATGTAGGATTCAGCTGTGTAGTCGACCGTGTAACTGCTACATGGGTCACCGAAACCTGTCTAATGCATATCGTGTCCTTAGTGAACACGCCGTGTAGTTTAGAATTAGAAGGATCGTGTAGGCTAGTCGTGTAGAAAGACTCGGGCAAGGGAGTGGAGTTCAAGTACACACCTGTTTTGGGACAACACACCGTGTAGTCTGGGATGTTACATGACCAGTGGTGGTAGAGTTACATGCCCATGTGGAAGGATTAAAAAACACGCCATGTAGTTTAAATACACATCGTGTAGTCTTGTTTTGAAAACTTAAGTGTTTCTCTCTCCTGTTCCCATTTTGTACTCTTGTGTTTTCTGTCCCTGTTAATCCTAAATCTGAGGTGTGATTTTTACCTTTCAGGGCCATGGCACCAAGATGTCCTCCTGTTTCTCGTCAGGAACCAGGCAGTGACCGTACACCTGATACGGCAGACCAGGGACTACCAGTAGTTCCGCCAATCGTTCCGGACATGGCACCTGCAGTGATTCTAGAAACTGGTGCCGACGGTCAGTTCAGAGAGGGTTTCATGAGGTTCATGCAGACCTTACAAGGAGATTAGCATCTTGCCTCGTCTATGGAAGAGCTGGCGCGAGTCTTCTAGCAACAACATCCTCCCACTTTCACAGGGGATGGAGGACCTTAGGCTGTAGAGTCCTGGATAGAAACCATGATTTCCATCTTCGAGCATCTGGAGACACCCCCAGACAGAAGGGTGAAGCTTGCAACTTACATGCTGTGAGATTCTTACAATAGATGGAGGGATGTGGTCTCGCAGGCAGGGCGCCAACAGACTATGGCTTGGGATGAGTCGCACGTTCTACGACTACTTCTATCCAGCGACGCTAAGGGACAACAGAGCTAGAGAGTTTATGAACCTGCAACAAGGCACTCTTTCGGTTATGGAATATTCCTCCCGTTTCACTGAGTTATAGCGTTTCACTCCCATTCTGGGAAATGACCAGCTATTTTTGGCAAGGAAGTTTGAGGAAGGCCTCAAACCAGAGATCAGACCACAGGTGAACGTCTTCCAGTTGAATTATTTTACCCTAATAGTCAACCAGGCACTGATCACTGAACGGAATCTGAGGGAGACTGGAGTGGTAAACTAGGGAAGTTCAACATCCAAGGCTGATTCATTTCATACTGATAGCAGGAAGCACCACCGAGAGTCTACTCGAGGTGACTCGAGGAAGCGAGGTATTTCTTCTGGTAGACAGGATCTTCTTTCTGGAAACCAGGTGGTGTGATATCAGTGTGGAAAGAGAGGGCATAAGAAGCCTCAGTGCCCGAGAGATCCATTGGAGTTCCGAGCTTGCGGCAAGATGGTTCATCTGCAGCGTTTTTGCAGGGTTCTTCAACCAGGAGCTAGCGAAGGAGGACCAGTTTCTAATCCTCGTACAGGAGATGGATTACCAGTTCCATAGAAGACTGGGGACTAGAGTTTTATAGGTCATTCAGGCCAGGGTAGAGGTCGCGGATGCGGTGGTCAGGCTCAGGGAGGATCAGCTCAGGGATATCAGGCTGCTACACAGTGTCGTGGTATTGGACAGACGTTTGCGTTAGAGAAGATCCATCGGGAGCAGGATCCTGGACCTTCCACAGTTCAAGGTATGATCTTAGTAGCCTCAGTTTTATCTTCCACACTTTTCGATACCGAAGCTTCTCATAGCTTTATTTCTATACACACTGTGGAGAGCCTTAGACTTACTGTCTTTATTTTTGAGTATATGTTGGCAATAGACACTTTTTTGGGACATAGAACTACTAGTGTGCGTTAGTGAAAGGAGTGACCCCTTGAGGTTGGTGGGTGTCACTTCTTGTGGGTTCTTTATGTCCTTGAGATGATGGGTTATGATGTCATTCTCAGAATGGACTGGCTAGTTCCTTTTTAGGCCTTTGTCGATTGTTATCACTGCAGGGTGAGTTTCACATCACCAGAGGGCGGGTCTTTTCTTCACAAGGGATAATGGGATGTCCAGGAAAGAAGAGTGGGACCAGAGCATCATGGGTTGGGTAGTGTTACAACCTAGATTGCTAGTTTATATCTGGACGATCAGGGGACTTCTCAGGTGGACTTTCCTCCATTAGTTGACCATTTTCCAGATTTTTTTCCAGAATACTTTTCAGGGTTGCCTCCGGAGCATGAGGTAGACTTATATTTTGAGCTTGTTCCAAGAGCATCAGCGGTATCCATACCTCCTTATAGGATGGCTACGCCTGAGTTGCAAGAACTCAAGAAGCAGTTAGAGGAGTTGCAGGTGAAGGGTTTTATATGACCTAGTACTTCCCCTTGGGGTTCGCCTATGTTGTTTGCGAAGAAGGCGGATTGTACCTTACGACTTTGTGTGGACTATCAGAAGCTAAACGAGTTCACGGTCAAGAACCGATATCCATTGTCGAGGATTGATGATCTTTGAGATCAGCTTCGAGGAGCCAGGGTAATCTCGAAGATCAAATTGAGATCCGGATGTCATCAGTTGCAGGTCAGACCATCTGATATACCTCTCACAGCTTTCCGAAGCAGGTGTGGTCTGTACGAGTATCTGGTTATGTCATTCAATCTCACAAACAAGCCGACAGTTTTCATGGTGCTGATGAACATAGTTTTCCATCCTTACTTGGAATCCTTCGTCTTTGTCTTTTTGGATGATATCTTGGTGTACTCTCACACTCGACATGACCATGCTACCCATCTTGAGATCGTATTGAGTACACTGAGAGAGCATCATTTATATTCTAAGATCTCAAAGTGCCACTTCTGGATGGACGAGATTCACTTCCTGGGTCATGTCATCTCAGAGATAGGAGTATCGGTAGACCCAGAGAAGGTGAAAGCAGTAGTCACCTTGGAGCAGCCGAAGAATGTCTTCGAGGTATGTAGTTTCTTGGGACTGGATGGTTACTAAAAGTGGTTTATACAAGACTTCTCACGCTTAGCAACACTATTGACGGGCTTGACTAAGAAGGGTGTGAAGTACGTTTGGTCAGAAGCTTGTGACTCAGGCTTCCAGGAGCTAAAGGGGAGATTGACTTCCGCACCGATTCTAGTTCTACCGGATCCGAGCAAGAGTTATACGGTTTTCTGTGATGCATCTGGCATCGGTCTTGGAGCAGTGCATATGCAGGAAGATCATGTTGTTGTGTACAGATCTCGGCAGTTGAGGACACATGAGAAGAACTATCCTACGCACGACCTGGAGTTGGATTATGTTGTTCATGATTTGCGTTGTTGGAGGAACTATCTCATAGGAGAGAATTTTGTGGTATATACTGACCACAAGAGCCTCAGGTACATATTCACGCAGCGTGAATTGAATCTGAGACAGCGGAGGTGGGTCGAGTACCTACAGTCTTTCGACTTCAAGCTTGCTTATACGCCTGGAAAAGGCAATGTTGTGGCAGACGCACTAAATAGGAGGACTCAGTTTCAGGCAGTTCAGGAGGCCAGAAACGAGTGGCAACTTATGACTCTATTCTCTGAGATGCATTTGGAGGTGCATGACAGACATGGGTAGATGATTCTTTCTTCTGTAGCTGTTACCTCTACTCTTTTAGATCGAGTTTGAATGAGGCAGCTATCAGACCCAGAAGGCATAGTCCTACGGGAGGGTGTTTCAGATGGAGACCCAACTCCGGGGTGGACAGTGGGAGATGATGAGGTGCTACATTTTCATGGCCGCGTATGGGTTTTAGCAGACATACGTGAGGAGCCGATGCAGGAGTTTCATGCTTCATCTTGGGCAGTTCATCCTGGTGTCACCAAGATGTACCGAGACTTGCACCATCAGTATTGGTGGCCAGGTATGAAGAAGGATGTTGCTGGTTTTGTTATGCGGTGTTCCACCTGTCAGTAGGTGAAGGCAGAGCACCAGCGACCAGCAGGGCTTTTACATCAGTTTCTCATTCCTGAGTGGAAATGGAATGATGTCGCGATGGAATTTGTGACAGGGTTACTGAGATCGCCTTAAGGAAATGAGGCGGTTTGGGTTGTAGTGGATAGGCTCACAAAGGTTTCACACTTCTTTCTGATCAAGGAGACCTTCATTGTTGATGAGCTAGGACGGTTTTACATCCGAGAGATTATACGTCTGCATGGAGTTCCACACTCCATTGTTTCAGACAGAGATGTGCATTTTACTTCGCACTTCGGGCAGGGGCTACAGAGGGCTCTGGGTACACAAGTGCTTCTGAGTACAGCTTACTATCCCCAGACTGATGGCCAGTCTAAGAGTACAATCCAGGTGCCTGAGGATATGCTCTGAGCTTGCATTCTAGAATTTGGCGGTACTTGGGAGAAGCATATCCCTATGGTGGATTTCGCCTACAACAACAGTTTTCAGGTGACTATTCATATGGCACCTTACGAGACTTTGTACGGTATGCCATACTGATCACCTTTATTCTGGATAGAGGTAGGTGAGGTAGCTTTGCTGGGACCTCTTCTTGTTCAGGAGACCTCAGAGCAGATAGAGTTGATTCGGAAGAGGATAGATACTGCACAGTCTCGGCATAAGTCGTATGTCGATCAGCGGAGACAACCTCTGGAGTTCAAGGTCGGAGATCAGGTTTTCCTGCACGTTACCCCGAGGATGGGACATAAGAGGATTAGGAGATAGGGGAAACTCTCACTGAGATACATCGGGCCGTTTGAGGTTCTGGAGAGAGTCGGGCTGGTTGCTTACAAATTGCAGTTACCTCAGAGGTACCGGGCTATGCATGACATCTTCCATGTTTCTCAGCTTTGACGGTATTTCTCCGACCCATCTCATGTTTTTCAACCTAAGGAGGTTGATCTGGAGCAGGATGCATCTTTCGAGGATCATCCTATCTGGATTGTTGATCGTAGTATGAAAGTCCTCCATGGTCGGTCTGTTCCTCTAGTACGGGTGTTATGGCAGCACGGGCGAGTACAGGACGAGACCTGGGAGAGGGAGGCTGATATGCGATCATAGTGGCCAGATTTGTTTGAGGTTTCTTCTTCTACACCTTATTAGGGAAATTAGGGGACGAATTTCTTTAAGGGGAGAAGTTTGTAAGAACCTGGAGCTTCGGTTTTAGGTACGAATCTCTTTTATGGGCTTTTTAAGGAAAAATAATGAATCTAGAAATTTTCAGAGTACATGCTGTGTACTTTTTGAGTACACGCCGTGTACTCCTCTGCCGCTCGAATCCGTGTGCTGGCCATGCCTGGGCCACACACATGGTGTGTAGGGGTGACGTGGAGGCCGATTTTGATGGAGTACAGAAAGACCTAGTACACGCCGTGTAATCTAAAATTACATGATGTGTACTTTTTTTATTTCATTAATCAGACCAGGGTCACGCCTAATGCTCATAAACATCTTCTTCTTCTCCTAATTCCATCCAAAGCGTACAAGGAGGCCGATTCTTCTCTGAGCCACAGATCCGTCACCGGTTGTCCGAATCAAACTCCATCGATTGCAGAAGAATCCCAACGGTGAGTTCTTGGTTCTTCTTTGGCCTCATTTCCTGATTCCTTTTCTCATGTGAGTCATCTGAGGTTGAACATTTTATATGTTTTTACAGATCTACTCCGTTCTAGTCTGATTCACGAGCTGAGGTTCAAGTATATCGATCTTCGAGGATCAAGGTAGGTGGTTTGTTGCCCTACGTTTAATTTCTTTGAGTTTTGGTTGCAAAAGTGTCGGATACCCATGTATCGGGTATCCCAGGTTTAGGATTTTGATCCTATTGTTTATTTTCCCTAGATTTCCTATTATCTTATGATTAATTTTTGCTAATGTATGATTGGTAGCATGTTTGAGAATCACCCCATGGGTGTTTTTTCCTGTTTGGCTGTTTATCACCGTTTGGCACCGTTTTCCTGTGAGGCAAACCTTATTGCAATTCTAGTTTACTTGTTATAACTGATTGCATGTGTTGACTATTGTTTAAATGTTTTTGATGCATTTTAGCTATTATCCAAGTAGTTTTTGAACTTACTTAGGGCTGCTGATAGTCGATTACACACGACTGGACTGCTCAGGGCTATGAGAACCTGGTGCAGGAGATCAAAGAGGGAATAGACGATTAAGTGCTTCCCTAGAGGGTATGTTGGTTTTAGTTTCGTACACATGACCTACGAGAATAGGAATTTGTGATTCCCAAGAGTGTTCTTAGTTTACCCACGCATCGAGACCACAAGAGGAATTAGAAGTAAGTGCTTCCTTCGAGAGTCTATAGCTATCGTTGCAAGACCATAGGGGAATTGACGTGAGATCTTCCCAGAGTGTCTGTGCCTTGTTTGATTACTGGACTGTAGGGGTCTTCTAGTTTGAGCCACCCAGAGAGTCAGTGTGAATTTTGATGGTTGGTTGTGACGAGTCCACCAAGCCAAAGAACAAGCTTTCATTTTGTACTGCTTGTGTTTAGGTAGTCTTTTGAGATACCTATTGTGATACTTGCTTTACCTTGGATTAGAGGACTTACTAGTTTTCCTTGGTCGTTTAATTAAATGAATGTGAATGGTAATTGGTAGGATTATTTAATAGTGTACTCCTAGTTCATTACTGTATTTATTTTCCTTTACTTTTTCTTTATTACTCACTGACAGTAGGGCAAAAATCTTGTGGTGGTTGCCTACTTGGATTAGTCTCACACCCTGTTTGGGTCCTGATTTTCGGCCCAAACAGATTATATGGTTGTAGGTGTAGGTAGGGATTTTGGCCCTTCTACCTCAGGTACTTGATTACTGGTTGGAGCTAGAGAGCATGGGACCGGGCTTTGGATCGCGATGTTGTTAGAGTTGATGTTTACATTTAGAACTTTGGTTTCATTTGTATTTCAGCACGTTGATTTGTTTACTGTTTTCCATAGATACATGTATTGTATTGAATCATTATTATATCATACATTGATTCTACTTTTAGTTCAGTTGTTGTATGTTGTTTACTGCTTCCGCTATTGAATATGTTATTTTCCTTCCGCTGCATACTTTACCAAATGAGGGCATAGTTTCCCCACTGACTCACAAAGGCCCTCGCTGCTAGTCGGCAACCTCTGTAATTTGGGGAAACGCGCTTGAGGTCATGTGGAGAACTGGGTACGGGGTGCCAGTTATGAGGCCCCAGATTCGGGTCGTTACATCAGTGATTTTTGATTCTAATTGGGAAGGAAATTATAGATGTTCTACTTCATTTATTAAGGAACTTCTTGTCCTTACAGGTTGATTTAAAACACCAATGATACTATCACTGAGATGATTCTTAAGAAACAACTGATTTGGGTTTTCTAAAACATGTTTATCAACATATGGTAGAAAAATATCTAGAGTCAATTCTTTAGAAATATTTTCTTGAATATTTTCCTTATTAGAATAATATTCTATAAAAGGTTGATAATCAGTTTTTGAAAACACATATGAGAATGTAGGTTGGGGTTGTTTAAAAACAAAAGGACCAGTTTCATCAAATTTTACATGCAATGTTTCTTCAACAGTATAAGTGTTTTTATTGAAAAAATCTATAATACTTAGAAGTAATGGAATAGCCAAGGAAAATTCCTTCATCGTATTTGGGTGAAAATTTATGTAAGTTATCTTTAGTATTCAGGGTGAATACTTTGCAACCAAATACTTTGAAATAACAAAGTCTAGGTTTTCAATTAGTCCACAATTCATAATGTGTTTTTTAAGAAAAGGGCTGATTAAAACTCGATTTATAGTATAACAAGCAGTACTAACATATTCATCCCAAAAGTGTATACCAATATAATATTCACTCAACCTGTTTCTAGTAATTTCTTGAAGAATTCGATTTCTTCTATCAACAACTTCATTATATTGAGGAGTTCTAGGAGCTGAGAAGTTATGAGTAATGCCTTTCTTACAACAAAATGTTTCAAAATCTGAATTTTCAAATTCTTCTCCATGATCACTATGAATAGTTATCAATGGAAGTTTTTTCTCATTTTTAACTCGGGATCTAAAAGTTTTGAAATAAGAAAAACCTTCAGATTTATTTTCTACAAAATAGATCCACGTAAATCTAGTGTAATAATCAACCAAAACAAATATATAGTATTTTCCTCCAATACTTCTAGTTTGTGTTGGACCAAAAAGATCTATATGAACTAACTATAATGCATCAGAAGTTGAGACTTCACCGATTGACTTAAAACTTGAATTATGTTGCTTTCCTTATTGACAAGGATCAAAAACTTTAGAAGAATCAAATCTAAGATCCGATAGATCCTTAATAAGTATTTTATTTTAGATTTTCCATAGGTCCCTAATGTTACAATGTCCTAACCTTCTATTCCATAACCAAGATTCATCTTCCATTTCACTAAGGAAAGGTAGATCTTGGTTCCTAAGGTCTTCTATGTTTAGTGTGTATAAATTCTCATGCCTATGGGTAGAAAGAATAAACTCTTCCTTGTAATTTTGTAGTAAGCATTTATCATTCCTAAAATTAAAAAGGTAACCTTCATCACATAATTTAATTATGCTAATGAGGTTGTTCTTAAGACCCTTAACAAATAAAATATTTGAAATTAAAGTTTTTCCAATAAGAACAATGTTACTTATACCAATAATTTCTCCCAGAGAATCATCTCTAAAAGTTACTTTTCCTCCTTTCGTCTTAATAATCTTTTCAAAAAAAATTTTGTTACTAGTAATATATCAAGAACACCAACTATCCATGTACCATGTATTTTTGTTGGTACTTTCTTTATTTTCCTGAAAATAAAAGAGTTAGACTTTTGGAATCCAAACTTTCTTGGATCTGGAAATTTCAGAAAGTAAGATTTTAGGAATCCATATTTTCTTAGAAAAATAAGCTTTATGAAAACCTAAAGATTGGATTTTGTTTAAAGAATAATTTATTTCCCAATGTCCACCACACTAACATTTGGTTCAAAATGGAGCACTTTGGGTAACGAAATAATTATTACTAAAAACAGGTTTGGAGTGAGTATAACCAATTCTTGAACTATTCCTTTGAGGAATTGTAATTCCCCGACCCTTGTTCCCCAGAGTTGGTGAATTATTACATAACAATGGCATGATAACAAGAAAGATCAAATCTCGAAATACCAATTGGTTTAGTAGCCTTGGAACACAAGATATATTCATAAAGTTTTACATTACATCATAAAAAAATGAAAACTACAACAACATATTTTCTTCATAGTTCACACTCATATCCCTACATACTATCCCTGTAGGTCATTCATAAATTACTTCTTCACATCCTGGGAAAAATTAAACATTGAAAGGGGTGAGATCAAATGCCCATTAAGGATAACAAGTAGCATAAACTTTCATAAATAAGAATAAACATTTAAGGCTATGTATAACTAAAACAAAAGCCTTTTAAACTTGAACTTCAACATAGTATAGAAAAAATAAAATGAAATAATTCCATTTACTTATTCACATGGATATTCTACTAATCGAATAATCACATGCAAAATCAATAACCACTTTCATAATAATGGAATGCATAATGCCAGACTATCATAACCACATAGCCAAGGACTCGTGCCAAGACTACAAATAAGATTTTTCCAAGGCCTTGTTCCAAGACACTAGTTTGTCTCATGAGACCTACCAATGCATCGAGGAGCTATAGCGGGCTCCACACGTCACATATTAAGTCCAATTCATTCCTCATATGAACAGGTTTAAACATACATAAACATTCGTATTAAAACTAGCATACGAAGTGTAAATACTTCATCCATAAACCATGAATGGTATAAAAATAACACATCCATAGTCAAACATATCACAAAACATTCAATACAATATAGAAGTTTTGTATCATAATAAATCAACTTCAAGTAAGCATAAAATCCATCAAAGGATGTTGACATAGATGAAATCAAAACTCTTTTTAGAGTAATATCTCTTTTTTATTTTGAAATCATTTAAGAGTCATATATTTATAAAATATAAAATTTTCTTTGAAAATATTCTTATAAGATTGTAAGGTAAGCTTCAACGATTTTATAACGGCGGAAAATAGCCGCACCTACCGTATAAGTTAAAAAAACATTATTTCCTTAATTCTGTCGAAAAGGTTAAAAAGCACCTTGTTTGGAAAACAACGAAAAGATTACTTTATAAACCTCTTATAAAAAGTCAAACAAGGGTATAAATGACTTTAACCCATATTCTATTAAATATTAAAAATGTTTTGAAATAAATTTTTAAGAAACATGGATGTGGATGATAAAGAGATCCCAGTAGATTATTACGTATAAGCAACCTCGGACAATGAAGAGATTGCGAAATAAACCCTTACCTTTTAATTTTCCTTGGTTGAGGGTAGGTTAACCTCCTCTATAATGGTTAAATAATTGTTATTAAATTATACAATAATCATATATATTAATATGATATCATATATGATCTTTTAACATTGATTTGTTAATAATATCTTAGTATTATCGTTGTTTCGGGTGTTAACTTACTCGTTTTCTTTTATATGTTTTGTTATGTAAGTCGTGTTTGTCATGGATAGGTTGTATATTAATCATATCCATAATGATATCAAGTCCTTAGATACTATTATTAATCATCAAATGAGAATTAGACTTGAATGGATACGATGGAGAATGAATCTCATCGCATTCGTGGAGACGATAGTCCGTATGTACGCACGAGCGACAATATCATTCTTTTTCTATTAAAATAATATATAATTAGATGTTATATCATATATACAGAATCATTATCATGTTATATTTATTATTTAAATTAATTACACATCATTATTATACCCATCCAAATAATAATTTATTGAATAACAATTACACCACGACATGGAGACGGTAAGCCGTACGTACGCACGTATGGTGACATGCTATTCAAAGGATGGATAGAATACTTAAATATGGTTGTAAAATGTTTATAATAACATAAAATTATATATAATATACTTTATTTATTATTTTATAATGGTAATAACAAAGAAAGAAGAAGTGGAAGAAGAAAGGAACTTGAAAAAAGGTGGTGAAATCATTACCTCTTCTTCGGGTTCTTCCTTTGGATTTGATCCAAAGGGTTCCTTAAGTTGGATTTCTGACTAAAGGAAGGCATCTAGGTTGAAGTGAGGTAAGTTTAGAGAGTATTTGGGCAGAGTTTTTCCAAACCAAAAGGCTTTGAAGGTGTGAGTTAATGAGAAGGGAGAGTGCCCTTTTATACGAGGGGTGATGGGCACCATTGGAAAAGCTAGAAATATTATTTTATAATAAATTCCTATTCGGTTTCTAATGGCTCCAAAGTGGATTATTTAAAGGTTAAGGTGTGGATGGGTCGAAAACCACTCAACCAATAGAATTTAGACAGGTTTGGGTTACTATATTAACCTTATCTTTAAGTATTAACTCTTAGTTAATTAGTTTCACTTTTACAATGTCTCTTTTTATTTTTATATTATATGGTTAATAAACTTACTATATACATCCAAGAGACCCCCAAGTGGTACATTAATGATACACCTATCATGATATAAGTCTCTTGGCTGAACCTTATATTTTTAGAAATTTAATATCAATTAATAATATAATATTTGTTTTAAAAACTCTTTTATGTCAATTTTGACACTATTCAATAATTGATTTTTGTAAAAATCATAACAGAATGATTACTTATAAAAAAGTTAATTAAGTCAATAATAACATGTCATATTAATCTATAAAATTAGTTTAATTCATAAAAAGTCTCAAATTATATTTATTTGGGTATTTATAATATCAATTATTTTAATTTTTTCACTATTATGGTAATTACTGCATCATCATTGTTTCATTAATAAAATATATTATTTAATGTCTAAAAATTATAAATAAAATATAATTATATAGGAAATCATTTTATATTTCTAATGAATATTTAAAATCGAATTTATATTATGTATATCCCTATATTAAAAATGTTTTAGTAAATAAAATTTGATTTTAACTCTTTTAACTCTTCTTTGAATTAAATAATAAATGTCCTAATCTAATCCAAGTGGACCTAAATGACAATATTTTATTACTAAGGTTATTTTTGGTCGAGATAAACTTTTCCAATAGAATTAGGACATGTGTTAGGGTAATATTAATATCATTTTTACCCTTAATTACCCTATTTACTTTTAACCGTGGTAAATAAAAGTAAAAATTTACTATTCACCAAAAATTATTTTCATCTCATTGAACCACATTTTACTACTTGATATTAACCGTGTCTTTAGGATTTTAGAAATTACATTCATAGAAGCGGAAAAATCAAGTTTTATGAAAAATTCAGTTTTTTTTAACTACCACTTAGTGGTTTCACTATTCATCAAAAATTGAAGTTTTTCAAAACAATGCCAAAATTTCACCCTAAGATATAATTGATCTTCCGAATTCAAAAATGATGCCTATTTTAAAAAATTCCAAACATATAAGTTTCATTAATTAATTTTATAATTAATTCCCACTGTCACAACAAATAGCGTGTTTTTAAGAAACAATATATTTCAAAAGATTGGCAATTGTTTATTTCAAATTTCAAAGTGAAATTAATTATAATGAACACCATTGGATAAAATGGTAAAAATATATTCTAATTATACTTTAAAGCCACTCAATAATATAATTTATCACTATAAATTATTTTTATTAGAAAATTTGTTTTTAAGTATTTTTCACTATTCATAAAAATTGGAAGTTCTCAGAAAAATACAAAAAATTCAACTTAGGATAATTTCGATATTTCGAATCCAAAAATGAAGTTAATTTTGAAATATAAAATATATATAATTTCAAAAAGTAGGTATTACTATTCATAACGGCTAGTTTGATTGGTTGTGGTGTGTTAGAACTTGATGTTGTGTACAACACACGCTATCGCATTATTCAAAGAGAAGCGTACCGTAGAAGCTTGGGGTGTTACATTCTCCCCTCCTTCAAATAATTTCGTCCTTGAAATTTCTAGAATAATACCGCATGAAAAGACTTGGGTGATTCTTCATCATAAGTTCCTCGGGTTCCCACGTTGCCTCTTCTATCTTATGGTTTCTCCACAAAACTTTTACCAGACGCGTCGTCCGATTTCTCAGTACTTGTTCTCTCATATCAATAATCCTGACGGGATCTTCGCAATAAGACAGATCGGGTTTCAGTTATAATTTCTCATAGGTGAGCAAATGCGTTGGGTCAGACATTTATTTCCTCAATAGAGATACGTGGAACACATCGTGAACTTTGGAGAGACTTGTCGGCATTGCCAATCGGTAAGCTACATCCCCAATTCGTTCTAGAATTTCGAAAGGTCCGATGTACCTAGGACTCAATTTACCTTTCTTACCAAAACGTATGACTCCCTTCCATGGAGATAACTTCAGGAAAACATGATCATCGACTTGAAATTCCAAATCCTTCCTTCGATTATCATCATAGCTCTTCTGCCTACTTTGAGCTGCTTTGATATGGTTTTGGATTACCTTCACATTTTCCATCGTTTCCTCCACCAGTTCTGGCCCTACAAGTTTTCTTTCACCAACGTCATCCCAACAGGTTGGTGTGTGACATCTCTTTTCGTATAATGCTTCATATGGTGCCATCTGAATACTCGAATGGAAGCTATTGTAATAGGAAAATTCTACCATAGGTAAATATTGATCCCACATACCCTAAAAGTCAAGTGGGCAGGATATCAAAATGTCTTATAAGGTTTGAATAGTTCATTCTGATTGTCCATCTGTTTGAGGGTGGTAGGTAGTACTCAAATAAAGTTCAGTATCCAAGGATTTATGAAGACTTTTCCAGAATATTGAAGTAAAACGGGGATCAAGATCAGAAACAATCAATAGGGGTACTCCATGAAGTCTCACAACTTCATCAATATATAGTCTTTCTAGACATTCCAATGGTAGAACTTCTCTTATAGCAAGTAAATGTGATGACTTGGTAAGACGATAAAAAATGACCCATATTGCATTGTTCCTTCTAGGAGTCTTTGGTAGCCCCATGAAAAATTCCATCGTAATATTGTCCCATTTCCACTCCGGTATGGGAAGAGGTTGCACGACTCCTCCAGGCCGTTGCCTTCCAGCTTTCACTTGTTGACAAACCATACATCTTGACACAAAATCAGCAATCTCCCTCTTCATTTTGTCCCACCAAAAATGTTCCTTCAAATCTCTATACATTTTGGTGCTCCCAGGGTTTATAGAGAAATTAGAAATATGAGAATCATCCAGCAATTCCCTTTTTAGATCAGGTATATTGGGAACACAAAGTCTCTTCCTGAATTTTAAAATTCCATCTTCATACACAAAGTCTCTCAATCTCCCATCATTCACAGCTTTAATCTTCTTTTGAAATTCTTCATCATCGGTCTGAGAACTCTTAATACTTTCTAGTAAAGATGGTTTGAAAACCATTTGAAAAAGAATTGATGTTTCACCTTCCATGGTTATTCCCATGTCCATCTTTACTAGATCCATGAAAATTGGATCCCTTTTAATTCTCATATTGTTCAAAACTCCATGATATTTTCTGCTCAAAGCATCTTCCACCTTGTTTTATTTCCCCGGGTGGTAGTGTATCGTACAATCATAATCCTTGAGTAATTCAAGTCATCTCCTTTGCCTCATGTTGAGTTCTTTTTTTGATAAAATATACTTCAAACTCTTGTGATCAGTATAAATCTCACATTTTTCACCATAGAGGTAGTTCCTCCATATCTTCAAAGCAAAGATCATAGCTGCTAACTCAATATCATGAGTAGGATAGTTTTGCTCATGAATTTTCAACTGTTGTGATGCATAGGCAATAACCCTATCATTCTGCATAAGGACACAACCAAGTCCTTTCTTCGATGCATCACTATAAATAACGAACCCATCATTCCCCGATGGTAGAGTCAATATAGGAGAATTGACTAATCTTCTATTTAGTTCTTCAAAACATTATTCACACTCTTTTTTCCAAAGAAATTTAACCCCTTTACATGTGAGCTTTGTTAATGGGTTAGCCAATCGGGCAAAATTCTGTACGAAACGTCGATAATAACCTGCTAAACCAATAAAACTACATACCTCAGTTATACTCGTAGGTGCTGGCCATTATTGGATTGCCTTGGTCTTAGATGGATCAATAGAGATTCTATCTTTAGAGACAATATTTCCAAGAAAAGAAATTTCCTAAAACCAAAATTCACACTTGCTAAAATTCCCATATAATTCATGTCTTCTCAGAGTCTTCAGGATAATGCGCAAGTGATTTTCATGATCTTCATATCTTTTGGAGTATACCAAGATATCATCAATAAATACCACCACAAATTCATCGAGATATTCCTTGAAAACTCTATTCATCAGATCCATGAATACAGAGGGTGCATTAGTCAATCCAAAAGGCATTACAGTAAACTTGTAATGCCCGTACCTGGTTCGAAATGCTGTCTTCGGAATGTCTTCCTTCTTCACACACAACTAATGGTATCCAGATCGAAGGTCCATCTTTGAAAAGTATTGATCTCCATGCAGTTGGTCAAATAAATCATCAATCCGAGGTAGGGGATACTTTTTCTTTATTGTTATAGCATTGATCTCCCTGTAGTCGATACATAACCTCATAGATCCATCTTTATTTTTAACAAAAAGAATAGGGGCTCCCCATGGAGAAACACTAGGGCAAATAAATCCCTTATTACTCAATTCCTATAGTTGTTTCTTTAGTTCAACTAATTCTATAGTGGCCATTCTATAAGGGGTCTTCGATATAGGCCTTGATCTAGGAATTAAATCAATGGAAAACTCAACTTCTCGTTCTGGAGGATGTCTAGGTAAATCTTATGGAAATACATCTACATATTATTTCACAACAGGTACATCCTCTATTTGAACATTCCTTTCCTCACCCACAGTCATTTCATTCTCTTCCTCCCCAATAATTGAATTTAGTTGAGCTACTGGGGTGGATCTAGATAAGAATTAGGTGGTGATGATTCTTCTCTAAAGATAAGGTGTTCCTTATCATCATCATCAAAAATCGTAACCTCCTTCTTCTTACAATAAATATCTGCATCATAGTCCAAAATCCAATCCATACCAAGGATTATATCAAACTCAATCATAGGTATGACGATGAGATCAGCAGATAAAGAACACTTATGTGCTCTAATGGGGACGGATTCACAAAACTTTGTTGCAATGATACTTCCTTTAGGAGTTTTAACTGACAACTACCTTGTTAAATCAAATTGAAAACATCTAATTTTCTTAGAAAACTGGGAAGATATGAAACAATGTGATGATCAAGAATCAAATAATGCATTTACTAAACTTGAGGAAACCATTAAATTACCTGCAACCACGTCTTTCGGAGCTTCTACCTCAGCAGTAGTGATAACATAAGATTGGCCTTGATCCCTTGGCCTTTTCTGAGGTAAGTTCCCCTGACGCTTAGGACATTCATTTGCATAATGTCCCATCTCCCTACAATTGTAGCATTGAACATTGGTATCTTCCTTCTTCCCTTTGCAATCATGAGCTTGGTGGCCTTTTTCACCACACTTGTAACAGACACCCATTCCCTTCAAGCAAGTACCAGGGTGTTTCTTCCCACATTTACCACAGGATGGATATTTAAACTTTCCCTTCTTCCCCTTATTTCCATTCCCAGATTGATCAGCAGATATCTTCTTCTCTTGCTTTTCTTTAAAGTTATAAGACTTAGAGAATTCCTATTCTGTTTTGATAGCACATGAGAAAATGTCTTCGTACGATGAAAAGTATTGTGAGACTAATGCTCGATGTAGAAATGGTTTTAACCCATCAAAGAAATGATCAATCTTACTTCTTGGGTTACGTATATAATCTCTAGCATACCTTGCTAACCTTGTAAAGTTAGCCTTATACTTTGCGACATTCTCATCCTCCTTTTGTCTCAGACTCAGAAATTGCCTTTCCATATCTGCTCGATGGTCATGAGGAAAGTATTTTTCTAAAAATAGATCTTTGAACTCCCTCCATTCCATATTTGATACTTTATCATCTTCCTTTGTGTTTTGAATCAATGACCACCATTGATCAGCATCTCCAGTGAGGCGGCCATGATAACCTTTTTCCCTTTCACTACTCCCCAAAGCCTGAAATATTTTCTCTAGGGAATTTATCCATTGCTCAGCTACTAAGGGATTTGTACTTCCATTGAACGTTGGTGGTTGTTGCCTCGTGAATAGATCTAACATTGATCCTCCATGTTGCAGATCAGGGTGCTCCATATGGTTAAGGTTATTATTCATAACCTGAGTGAGTTGTCCCAGTATGGTGATTAGCTGATCGGCACCAGTTGCATCACCAGCTCCACTATAATTATCTTGAGCAGGAGGGAAATCCCTACATGGAGTGCGTGCATTGATATGGTTTCTATTTCTTCCACTAGGCACCATTTCTAAACAATGGCATAAACTAGATCAGTTTATGAATCAAAATACATAATCCCATACTTATAAAACACTTAACATAAATTGAACTATTTATGGATATAATCCATAATCATAAAAATGTTTTCTTTGAAGAAGTATATACTCATAAACCCTTAATAATGATTTGTAAAGAAAATGAGAGTTATCCTAAGCATATCCCTGGGGAGTGTCGTAACCAAGAGTGCAACAAGGCCCGTTGTTGTGCACTAGTTCCCGTTCGAGTCTAGCTCAAAGCGGTGTTTTTGGGTTTTATCTCTAGGTAAATCTGTGCTAGAGCCGCCTCTACCTGCTCGTATCCAGACAGGGATGCATTGCTCGGAAAACTCCCAAAATCTCTACAATACCAAAATTTTAGGAAGTTATTCTATACTAATCCTCAAAGTCCATCTTAGGTCTATGTGCTCTAATCAGAGTTTATCTAAATCTAGCTTCCAAGGTTTGTACTAAAATTCCTCTGATACCAACTGTAATGCCCCAGCCCCAGTTATCCAGATTCGGTGCATTATTACATAACATTGGCATGATCACAAGAAAGATCAAATCTCAAAAGACCGATTGGTTTAGTAGCCTTGGAAACACTAGATATATTCATAAAGTTTTACATTACATCATAAAAAAAAGGAAAACTACAACAACATACTTTCTTCATAGTCCACACTCATATCCCCACATACTATCTCTGTACATCATTCATAAATTACTTCTTCACATCCTGGGAAAAATTAAACATTGAAAGGGGTGAGCTCAAATTCCCAGTAAGGATAACAATATAGCAGAAACTTTCATAAATAAGAACAAACATTTAAGGCAATGTATAACTAAAACAAAAGCCTTTTAAACTTGAACTTAAAAATATTATGGAAAAAATAAAATGAAATAATTCCATTTACTTATTCACATGGATATTCTACTAATCGAATAATCACATGAAATATCAATAACCACTTTCATAATGATCGAATGCATAATGCCAGACTATCATAACCACATAGCCAAGGCCTCGTGCCAAGACTACAAATAAGATTTTGCCAAGGACTTGTTCCAAGACACTAGTTTGTCTCATGAGACCTACCGATGCATCGAGGAGCTATAGCGGGCTCCACCCGTCACATATTAAGTCCAATGCATTCCTCATATGAATAGGTTAAAACATACATAAACATTCGTATTAAAACTAGAATACGAAATGTAAATACTACATCCATAAACCATGAATGGTATAAAAATAACACATCCATAGTCAAACATATCACAAAACCTTCAATACAATATAGAAGTTTTGTATCATAATAAATCAACTTCAAGTAAGCGTAAAATCCATCAAAGGATGTTGACATAGATGAAATCAAAACTCTTTTTAGAGTAATATCTCTTTTTATTTTGAAATCATTTAAGAGTCATATATTTATAAAATATAACATTTTATTTGAAAGTATTATTATAAGATTTTAAGGGAAGCTTCAATGATTTTATAATGGCGGAAAATAGCCGCACCCGCCGTATAAGTTAAAAAAACATTCTTTCCTTAATTCTGTCGAAAAGGTTAAAAAGCACCTTGTTTGGAAAACAACGGAAAGATTCCTTTATAAACCTCTTATAAAGAGTCAAAAAGGGATATAAATGACTTTACCCATATTCTAGTAAATATTAAAAATGTTTTGAAATACATTTTTAAGAAACATGGATGTGGATGATAAAGAGATCCCAGTAGATTATTACGTATAAACAACCACGGATAATGAAGAGATTGAGAAATAAACCCTTACCTTGTCCTTTTCCTTGGTTGTGGGTAGGTTAACCTCCTGTATAATGGTGAAATAATTGTTATTAAATTATAAAATAATCATCAATATTAATATGATATCATATATGATCTTTTAACATTGATTTGTTAATATTATCTTAGTATTATCGTTGTTTCGGGTGTTAACTTACTCGTTTTCTTTTATATGTTTTATTACGTAAGTCGTGTTTGTCATGGATAGGTTGTATATTAATCATATCTAGAATGATATCAAGTCCTTAGATACTATTATTAATCATAAAATGAGAATTATACTTGAATGGATACGATGGAGAATGAATCTCATCGCGTTCGTGGAGACGGTAGTCCGTACGTACGCACGAGCGACAATATCATTCTTTTGATATTAAAATAATATATAATTGGATGTTATATCATATATACAGAATCATTATCATGTTATATTTATTATTTACATGAATTACACATCATTATTATACCCATCCAAATAACAATTTATTTAATAACAATTACACCACGACGTGGAGACGGTAAGACGTACGTACGCACGTATGGTGACATGTTATTCAAAGGATGGATAGAATACTGAAATATGGTTGTAAAATGTTTATAATAACATCAAAGTATATATAATATACTGTAATTATTATTTTATAATGGTAATAAAAAAGAAATAAGAAGTGGAAGAAGAAAGGAACTTGAAAAAGGGTGGTGAAATCATTACCTCTTCTTCGGGTTCTTCCTATTGATTTGATCAAAAGGGCTCCTTAAGTTGGCTTTAAAACTAAAGTAAGGCCTCTAGGATGAAGTGAGGGAAGTTGATAGAGTATTTGGGCAGAGTTTTGATGAACCAAAAAGCTTTGAAGGTGTGAGTTAATGAGAAGGGAGAGTGCCCATTTATAAGAGGGGTGAGGGGCACCTTTGGAAAAGCTAGAAATATTATTTTATAATAAATTCATATTCGGTTTCTAATGGCTCCAAAATGGATTATTTAAATTTTAAGGTAGGTATGGGTCAAAAAACACTCAACCAATATAATTTATACAGGTTTGGGTTACTATATTAACCTTATCTTTAAGTATTAACTCTTAGTTAATTAGTTTCACTTTTACAATGTCTCTTTTTATTTTTATATTATATGGTTAATAAACTTACTATATACATCCAAGAGACCCCGGAGTGGTCCATTAATGATACACCTATCATGATATAAGTCTCTTGGCCGAACCTTAGATTTTTATTAATTTAATATCAATTAATAATATAATATTTGTTTTAAAAACTCTTTTATGTCAATTTTGACACTATTCAATAATTGATTTTTGTAAAAATCATAACAGAATGATTACTTCTAACAAAGTTAATTAAGTCAATCCTAACATGTCATATTAACCTATAAAATTAGTTTAATTCATAAAAAGTCTCACGTTTATATTTATTTGGGTATTTATAATATCAATTATTTTAATTTTTTTACTATTATGGTAATTACTGCATCATCATTGTGTCATAAATAAATTAAATTATTTAATGTCTAAAAATTATAAATAAAATATAATTATGTAGGAAATCATTTTATATTTCTAATTAATATTTACAATCGAATTTATCTTATGTATAACCCTATATTAAAAATGTTTTAGTAAATAAACTTTGATTTTAACTCTTTTAACTCTTCTTTGAATTAAATAATAAATGTCCTAATCTAATCCAAGTGGACCTAAATGATAATATTTTATTCCTAAGGTTGTTTTTGGTCGATATAAACTTGTACAATAGAATTAGGACATGTGTTAGGGTAATATTAATATCAATTTTCCCCTTAATTACCCTATTTACTTTTAACCATGGTAAATAAAAGTAAAACGTTACTATTCACCAAAAATTATTTTCATCTCATTGAACCACATTTTACTAATTTATATTAACCATGTGTCTTGGATTTTAGAAATTCCATTCATAGAAGTGGTAAAATTAAGTTTTATGAAAAATTCAGTTTTTTTAACTACCACTTAGTGGTTTTACTATTCATCAAAAATAGAAGTTTTTCAGAACAATGCCAAAATTTCACCCTAATATATAATTGATATTCTGAATTAAAAAATGATGTCTATTTTAAAAAATTCCAAACATATAAGTTTCATTAATTAATTTTATAATTAATTCCCGTTGTCACAACAAATAGCGTGTTTTTAAGAAACAATATATATCAAAAGATTGACAATTGTTTATGTCCAATTTCAAAGTGAAATTAATTCTAATGAACACCATTGGATAAAATGGTAAAAATATATTGTAATTATACTTTAAATCCACTCAATAATATAATTTATCACTATAAATTATTTTGATTAAAAAAGTTGTTTTTAAGTATTTTTTACTATTCATAAAAATTGGAAGTTCTCAGAAAAATACCAAAAATTCAACTTAGGATAATTTTGATATTCTGAATCCAAAAATGAAGTCCATTTTGAAATATAAAATATATATAATTTCAAAAAGTAGGTATTACTATTAATAATAGCTAGTTTGATTGGTTGTGGTTTGTTAGAACTTGATGTTGCGTACAACACACGCTATCACATTATTCAAAGAGAAGCGTATTGTGGAAGCTTGGGGTGTTACAGGAAAAATTTGATAATACATTTCATCAAATTCTTTCCTTATTAAGGCAAAATTTGATAAAAGTTTATTTAAGGAAAAAATTTGGATTTTTGTTTAATGACTAAATTCTTATCCTCATAGTTATCAGAACTAGAACTTGAGTTAGACTCTAAAATATTTTTCTTAGAAATAACATTTTCAAGATACTTAGAATATTTATCCTTCTTGGAATTAACTTCATTATGTTTTTTAAAAACCCTTTCAAGATAAAAAAAATTTCTTTTTAAGATCTTTATAAATATTTGATAATTCTTTATTTAAAACAGAAATTCTAGAATTTGCCTTCTCTAAATTCTTTTTTATCTTACAATTTTCATTTTCAAGTAGTTTGGAAAATATAGAAACTTCTTCAAATGAAGGTAAAGAGTTATCTTCATCATAATAAGATTATTTGTAACACCCTGACCCTAGTTTCCCAGATATGGTGCATTATTTTAATACATTGGCATGATTATAAGGAATCATGTCCCGAAGGACTGATCAGTTTAGTAGTCTTGGAAAATAGATTACATACATTAACTTTACATTAAAATTTCAATCATAAAACACATCATATATAGTTATTTTAGAACTCCATTATTCCATTTATATTAAAGCTGCATATCAATCAAAATACACTTCTTGGAATCTTGGGAAAATAAAACATAAGAAAGGGGTGATCTGAGATGCTTAGTAAGGGTAAATAATTTAGCAGAAGCTATAAAATTTTAAGGAAAGATGTGTGATAAAAACAACAGACCCTTTTAAACATAATCTTTAATATAATATGGAAAAAATAAATCAAACATTACCATATAAATATGCACATGGATATTCTACTAGTCGAATAATCACATGTAATAACTAATTTAGTAATGAGGGAATGCCTAACGCCAGACATCATTACCACATAGTCAAGGCCCCGTGACAAGAATACAAATAAAATTTTGTCAAGGCCTTGTACCAAGAAACTAGTTTGACTCATGATACCTACTGATGCATCAAGGATCTATAGCGGGCTCCACCCGTCACTTAATAAGTCCACTATATTCCTCATATGAAAATGTTGAAACATAACATAAACATTCGTATTAAAATTAGCATACAAAATGTCAATACATTAACCATAAACCATGAATGGTATAAAAATAGAACATTCACAGTCAAACATATCATAGCTCATTCAATAAAATATTAAAGATTGTATTTATAATAAATCAACCTCAATCAAGAATAATATCCAAAAAGGATGTTTACATAATTGAAAATAATCATTAAAAACCGTTGAGAAAAATATCCTTTTTTGTGAAATCGTTTAAAATTAAAGAATTTATAAATGAAGTCATTTAAATGAGATTTTTGAATCAAAGTGTCCCATACCACTTTTAAACTTTTTAAAAGTTCATTATTTCAAAACATCCATGTCCATATAAATAAATCTTTAAAATCATTTTGAAAACATGGACATTAAATAAAAGGGTTTAGAAAGATAAATCTTTAAAACATTTAAAATGATGATATAGTTAAATAGACCCTCCCATAAAACCTTAAAATATTCCTTTTGAAAACATTTTTATGAAATATGGGTATCGATTATAATTATATCCTAGAAAATACATACACATGAACAATCTCGGATAATAATGAGATTGAGGAAATAACTCTTACCTTGTACTTTCCTTTAGTCAAGGGAACGTTTAGCCTCCTGTATAATGACCATAGTATGTTAATAAATTATACCCTAAATATATTAGTATTTATGATATCATATATGACTCATTTATGACTTTATACACCTCATTTAATAATAATTCCCATGTTAAAGTAACATTTTGGGTAATAATCACTTTCTTTATCGTACGTGTTTTAACTTGTTATTATTGTTAGTATTCCTTAGATAATGATTTTCATACTTCCAGAATATAAAACATGATTTATATATCATATATATTCAGAATATAAATATTCATAATAGATATATTGATTAAATGGAAACATCGTTTATGGAGACGGGAGGTCGTACGTACGCATAAACGCCGTTTCCATTTCCATTTTCATATCGTATTGAACGAAAGTAAGTGATTGAGATATATGTAAATATATATATATATATATATATATATATATATCCAGTAGCATTATTATTTCATATATTAAATACTAATTAATAATATATATTTTTATAATCATCGTTTAATGGTGAATGTGGAAATGAATCTCATCGTGTCGTGGAGACGGTAATCCATACGTACTCACGAGCAACAATATTATTTCCTTAATGATTAAAATAATATATAATTGGATGGTATATCATATATATAAAGAATAATTATCATGTTATATTTATTATTTACATCAATTACACATCATTATTATACTCATCCAAATAATAATGTATTGAATAACAATTACACCACGACGTGGAGACGGTAAGCCGTACGTACACACATATGGTGACATGTCATTAAAAGGATGAATAGAATAATGAATATGGTTGTACCATTTTTATAATAACATAACAATATATAGAAGATACAGGAGTTATTATTTTAGAATGGAAACAACAAAGAAAGAGGAAGTGGAAGAAGAAAGGAACTTGAAAGGGGTGATGAAATATTTACCTCTTCTTTGGGTTCTTCCTTTTGATTTGATCAAAAGTGATCATTAGGTTTGATTTCTGACTAAAGTAAGGCCTCTTGGATGAAGGGAGGGAAATTGAGAAGGTATTTGGGCAGGTTTTGGCCAAGAAAAATGGCTTTGTAGGTGTGATTTTGAGAGAAGGGGAAGTGCCCTTTTATAAGAGGGTTGAGGGTCACTTTAGGAAAAGATTAAAGTATTAATTTATTATACAATAATATCCAATTTATAATGGTTCCAAATGAATTTATTTCGAGTATTAGGTGGTTATGGGTCGAAATACTCCCAACCAATAGGTTTTAGACAAGTTTAGGTTACCACTTTAACCTTATCTTTTAGATTTAACTCTTAGTTAAATAGTTTAACTTTTACCATGTCTTCTTGTATTCTTACTCTATATGGTTAATAAACTTACTCTAAACAGAACCTAAAGTGGCTCATTAATGAAATATATAATATTATTTAAGCCATTTGTCTGAACCTTACATTTTTAGGAATATTATATCAACCAATAATATAGTATTTTTTTTAAATATTAATTTATGTCAATTTTGACACTATTTGGTATTTTGTTTTTGTGAAAGTCATAACAACTTGATTACTTTGAACAAGATACATTGAATCATACATTACATGTCATATTCACCTATAAAATTATTGTATGTCATAAAAACTTTTAAATTATATTTATTTTAATATTTATAATACCATTTATTTGATTCTTTCATTAATAAGGTAATTATTGCATCATCATTGTGTCATAAATATATTAAATTATTTAATTTCAAAAAAATATAAATAAAATAAACTTATGTAGGAAATCCTTTTATATTTCCAATGAATATTTATAGTCGAAAATATGACTTATATAACCCCATGTAAAAATTTATTTACTAAAAGATATTTGTTTTTATCATTTTGCATTTACTTTAAGTTAATTAAAATAAAGTGTCATTATCATTCATAAGTGGCTCCATGGGCTCCGAAAAACAACCCAAAGATACCCATGGTCGGTAATTGCTCATCAAATAATGTTAGGATAAGTGTTAAGGTAATTTTGTATTATTATAAAATTCTTTTTACCTTGAATTACCCTATTTACCTTTAACCGCAGTAAATAAAAGTCAAAAGTTACTATTCACCAAAAATTATTTTCATCTTATTGAACCAAATTTTACTTAATGAGGTTAACCATGTCTCTCAGATTTTTTAAATTCAACTCATAGAAGTGGTAAAATTAAGTTTTATGCAAATTTGCAAATTCTCCTAGGATGTGGGTAAAAGAGGGTAAAAGTTCAATAAATTTTTTATATATCTAAACTTATTATAAAATGAATCCAATGAATTATATTGAGCCTATATAGGTATTATGTATCTATTTTGACCTAAAATAAATTGAAATAAAACAAATAATTATTTAAATAAAAAGTCGATTTTAACCAATAACTCAGTGTTTTTCACTATTCATCAAAAATTGAATGTTTTCAGAAAAATACCAAAATTTCACCATAAGCTAATTTTGATATTATGAATTCAAAAATTAATTCTATTTTACTAAATTCAAAACATAGAATTTTCATTTATTAATTTAAAGTTAATTCTCATTGTTAAAACCAAAAGGCATATTTTTTAAGAAATAGTAACTATCAAAATATTTACACTTGTTTATGTCCAATTTCAAATTGAAAGTACTCACAATGACCATAATTATATTAAATGGTAAAAATATAGTCTATTTATACTTACAAACCATTAAAATGTATAATTTAACACTATAAATTATTTTGATTAAAAAAGTTTTTTTCAATTAAAATATAGTATTTTTCACTATTCACCCAAATATGAAAGTTATCAGAAAAAACACCAAAAATTTATTGAAACTAAATTATAATTTCCTGATTCTAAAGAAGAATTTTATTTTGTAAAATTAAATATATAAAAGTTTCAAATATTGGATTTAACAAGGGTTCACCATTAAAAGGCTATAAAAGTGCATTTTTTTTAAAAATACTTCTTTTATCTGAAAAAATGAATTAGTTCTTACATTATGACTAAGAAAATCATAATATGGATTCTAAAATTATAAGGATTGTATAAAGTTCAAAATTTAGTTAATACTCTTCAAAACCGATTTTGAACGGCTAGTTTGGTAAGTCGTGGTGCGCTTGAACTCGGTGTTGCGTGTAGTGCAAGTTATTAAATTACTTTGACGAAATAACGTACTATGAAATCTTGGGGTGTTAAATTCTTCCCTCCTTCAATAAATTGAATCCTCATAATTTTAAATTGTTCTTCGAAAATAAAAGGTTGAAAATAGAAAATACCTTTATAGGAAAACCCACATCGGAAATTGGGTTAACAAAATTTAGTCTTAATAAGAGGAAAAAGGGAATGAAAAAGTCACCACCAAATTATGATCTCGATTAGGAGAACATTTGTAGAAATTAGAGACACATAATTGGAGGAAAACATAAATATTTATATGGAGTGATTGAGGTCATCAGTCACAAACAATTGTAGAATTGAGGGCCTTAAAGCCATCGATCTATGATGATTTAAAATATCATCAGTTCAACAAAACATAAGGTATTAGGATAACACATTTTTAGTTTTAAGATCCCTTACCTAAATTTTAAGAATTAATTTCTTCATAGAATAAGAGAATATATATATATATATATATATATATATACTTGACAAGTAGAGTTCCATCCTTTAACTAATTTCTACCACAAACTCATCTTTCACTCTAAAAGATAATAGATCTTAAAAAAATATATTCTATTTATCCTATTTGTATAGGGTTCCAAAAAAATGAATTTATATTTCATCTACCAGACCTTTTAAAAAAACTATATTATTCAATCCAGGACATCATGTGGGCTAGTGGTAGTTGATACACCCTTGTCGCACTTCGATTGCGGGTTCAAGTCTCGCGGCCTTGCCGGACGCGACGGGTTGCCGCCCAACCTCCAGGTTGTCCTTTTTATGGAAATCCAAAAATAATCTCAACGAGACTTATCCAAAATACCTCTTTCCAAACTCTCAGTCCAAAATTTATAAGGAAGTTAAACACAATGAATATCCTTTTTTTTCAGGTAATAACATGTGAACACCGTTATCATGTATTATTTTAAAACACTGCAACATTCTGAATTACCATAAAACCATATTGATTACATTCATGCTCCCTTATTCCTTATAGAATACTGGATATACTTCTTCTATCTAAAAATTTTGTAAACTCCAACAATGATGGAATATACAAATCATTAATCGGTTTCAAGGTAGTCAATAATATCCAATATAATTTATCCAAATCAACCATCTCTTATTCCAAAATCACTACCTCATTATCAGGACCATATTAAGGATTACCTTTCCTTTAACCATGTATTTTCAAAAAACTTTAGCTTATTATTAAGTCACTTTTCTTAGAACCATATAATCTCAAATCCTCAATAAAATAGTACTGCAGTAAAATCCTTATTTATCTCCATAATTTATATAACCAGTATATTGTTGATACAACACTCAAATGAAATAATTCTATAATAACAACATAAGAACACTAGTCATTCCTCTTCATCTGAGGTAGTATCATAACTTTATTATTATCAATAGAATCATTTGCGGTATACTCTGATGACTGGGACATTGATTCACGTAGTGTCCCAACGCCTTGTAGATGAAGTATTTTACATTCAGAACCTTTTTCTTACCCTTGCAATCACGTACTCGGTGTCCTTTTTCTCCACACTTATAACGAACTCTCATTCCCTTCAAAAAATTTACCAAGGTGATTCTTTCCACATTTATCAAATATAGAAAAATCCTTCTTTCCCCTCTTCTCTTTATACATCTTTCTCTCTACCATTCTTTTCTTTTCTTACTTCCCTTCAAAGCCATAGGAATCAGAGAATTCTTTACTTATCTTATTAACAAATGATATTATTTCTTCATATGTTAAGAATACATGGGAGGCTATTTCCCTTCTAAATTTTGTCTAATACCATGAATGATATGATCCTTCTTACTCTTTGGATCATATGTATTGCTAGAGTTCTCATTCCTTCTACTAGGTGCCATTTCTAAACAGTGGCACACACTAGGTGAGTTTATGAATCGCAATGAATAATTCCAAACTTGTAAAATACCTAATGTAAATTGAACAGTTTATGGATATAATCCATAATAATAAAAATGTTTTCTTTAAGTAAGTATATACTCATAACCCTTTATAATGGTTTGTAATGGAAATGAGAATTATCCTAAGCATATCCCCTGGGAGTGTCGTAGCCAAGTGTACAACAAGGCCAATTGTTGTGCACCAGTTCTCGTTCGAGTCTAGATCAAAGAGGTGTTTTTAGGTTTTACACCTAGGTACATCTATGCCAGAGCCGCCTCTACCTTCTTGTATCTAGATAGGGATGTATTTCTTGGAAAAATCACAAAATCTCTACAGTATCAAAATTATAGAAAGTTCTTCTATACTAATCCTCAATGTCTATCTTAGGGTAATGTGCTCTAATCAGAGTTTAACTAAATCTATTTCTAAGGTTGTTGCTAAACTTACTCTGATACCAAATGTAACACCCCGACCCCAGTTACCCAAATACAATGCATTATTTTAATACATTGGCATAATTACAAGGAATCAAGTCTCAAAGGACTGATCGGTTTAGCATTCTTGGAAAATAGATTACATACATTAAATTTACATTAAAATTTCAATCATAAAACACATCATAGATAGTTATTTTTGAACTCCATTATTCCCTTTATCTTAACCATTCATATCAATCATAATAAACTTCTTGAAATCTTGTGAAAATAAAACATAAGAAAGGGGTGAGCTCAGATGCTCAGTAAGGGTAAATAATTTAGCGAAAGCTAAAAACTTTTAAGGCAAGATGTGTGATAAAAACAAAAACCCTTTTTAAACATAATCTTGAACATAATATGGAAAAATTAAATCAAATATTACCATATAAACATGCACATGGATATTCTACTAGTCGAATAATCACATGTAATAACTAATTTCATAATGAGTCATAATGAGGGAATGCCTAACTCCAGACATTATTACCACATAGTTAAGGCCTCGTGCCAAGACTAAAAATAAAATTTTTGTCAAGGCCTTGTGAAAAGACACTAGTTTGTCTCATGAGACCTACTGATGCATCGAGGAGCTATAGCAGGCTACACCCGTCACTTACTAAGTCCACTACATTCCTCATATGAAAATTATGAAACATAACATAAACATTCATATTAAAACTAACATACGAAATGTCAATACATTAACCATAAACCATGAATGGTATAAAAATAGAACATTCAAAATAAAACATATAATAGATCATTCAATACAATATTTAATATTTTATTTATAATAAATCAACCTTAATCAAGAATAATATCCAAAAAGGATGTTGACATAGTTGAAAATAATCATAAAAAACCATTGAGAAAAATATCCTTTTGTGAAATCATTTAAAAGTAACACATTTATAAAGGAAGTAATTTAAAAGAGATTTTTTAATCTAAGTGTCCCATACCAATTTGAAACTTTTTAAAAGAATCATTATTTCAAAACATTCATTTCCATATAAATAAATATTTAAAATAATTTTGAAAACATGGACATTAAATAAAAGGGTTTAGAAAGATAAATATTTAAAACATTTAAAATGATGATATAGTTAAATAGACCCCCAAATAAAACCTTAAAATATTCCTTTTGAAAACATTTTTATGAAATATGGGTATTGATGATAAGTATTTCCCAGAAAATACTTACACATGGACAATCTCGGATAATAATGAGATTGAGGAAATAACTCTTACCTTGTACTTTCCTTTAGTCGAGGGCAAGTTTATCCTCCTGTATAATGGACATAGTATGTTATTAAATTATAAACTAACTATATTAATATTTATGATATCATATATGAATCATTTATGAATTTATACTCCTCATTTAATAATAATTCCCATGTTAAAGTAACATTTTGGGTAATAATCGCTTTCTTTATCGTACGTGTTTTAACTTGTTATTCTTGTTCGTATTACTTAGATCACGATTTTCATACTTCTAGAATATAAAACATTATTTATATATCATATATATTCAGAATATAAATATTTATAATAAATATATTGATTCAATGGAAACACCGTTTATGGAGTCGGTAGGCCGTAGGTACGCATAAACGCTGTTTCCATTTTCATATCGTATTGAACGGAAGTAAGTGATTGAGATATATGTAAATATATATATATATATATCCAGTAGAATTATTATGTTATATATAAAATACTAATTAATAATATATATTTTTATAATCATCGTTTAATGGTGAATCTGGAAATGAATCTCATCACGTCGTGGAGACGGTAATTCGTACGTACGCACGAGCGACAATATCATTTCCTTAATGATTAAAATAATATATAATTGGATGGTATATCATATATACATAATCATTATCATGTTATATTTATTATTTGCATCAATTACACATCATTATTATACTCATCCAAATAATAATGTATTGAATAACAATTACACCACGACGTGAAGACGGTAAGCCATACGCACGCACGTATGGTGACATGTCATTCAAAGGATGGATAGAATAATGAATATGGTTGTATAATTTTTATAATAACATCACATTATATAGAAGATACTGGAGTTATTATTTTAGAATGGAAACAACAAAGAAATAGGAAGTGGAAGAAGAATGGAACTTGAAAGGAGTGATGAAATATTTACCTCTTCTTTGGGTTTTTCCTTTTTATTTGATCAAAAGTTCTCCTTAGGCTGTCTCTCTGACTAAATTAATGACTCTAGGATTAATGGAGGATAGTTTAGAGGGTATTTGGTCAGGGTTTTTCAGAGCCAAATGCCTTTGGAGGTGTGATTTTGAGAGAAGGGGAAGTGCCCTTTTATAAGAGGGTTGATGGTCACTTTAGGAAAAGATTAAAGTATTAATTTATTATACAATCATATTCTATTTATAATGGTTCCAAATGAATTTATTTATAGACTTAGGTGGTTATGGGTATAAATAATCTCAAACAATAGGTTTTAGACAAGTTTAGGTTACCATTTTAACCTTATCTTTTATATTTAACTCTTAGTTAAATAGTTTAACTTTTACCGTGTCTTCTTGTATTCTTATTCTATATGGTTAATAAACTTACTATAAACTTACAAGAGAACCTAAAGTGTCTCATTAATGACATATATAATATTATTTAAGCCCTTTGAAAAAACCTTAAATTTTTATAAATATTATATCAACCAATGATATAGTATTTGTTTTAAATATTAATTTATGTCAATTTTGACACTATTTGGTATTTTGTTTTTGTGAAAGTCATAAAAACTTTATTACTTCGAACAAGATAAATTTAATCATCCCTAACATTTCATATTAACCTATAAAATTCGTTTATTTCATAAAAACTTCGAAATTATATTTAGTTTAATATTTATAATACCATTTATTTGATTCTTTCATTAATAAGGTAATTACTGCATCATCATTGTATCATAAATAAATTAAATTATTTAATGTCAAAAAATATAAATAAAATAAAATTATGTTGTAAATCATTTTACCTTTCCAATTAATATTTATAGTTTAAAAGATGACTTATATAACCCCATGTAAAATTTTATTTACTTAAAGATATTTGTTTTTGTCATTTTGCCTTTACTTTAAGTTAATTAAAATAAAATGTCATTATCATTCATAAGTGGCTCCATGGGGTCCAAAAATCGACTCAAAGATGTACATGGTCGTCCATGGCTCATCCAATAATGTTAGGAAAAGTGTTAAGGTAATTTTGTATTATTATAATATTCTTTTTACCTTGAATTACTCTATTTACCTTTAACCGCGGTAAATAAAAGTCAAAAGTTACTATTCACCAAAAATTATTTTCATCTTATTGAACCACATTTTACTTACTGAGGGTAACTGTGTCTCTTAGATTTTTTAAATTCAACTCATAGAAGTGGTAAAATTAAGTTTTATGCAAATTTGCAAATTCTCCTAGGAGGTGGGTAGAAGACGGTAAAAGTTCAATAAAATTTTTATATATCTAAAGTTATTATAAAATGACTCCAATGAATTATATTGAACTTATATAGGTATTATTTATCTATTTTGACCTAAAATAAATTTAAATAAAATAAATAATTATTTAAATAAAAAGTCGGTTTTAACCAATAACTCAATGTTTTTCACTATTCGTCAAAAATTGAATGTTTTCAGAAAAATACCAAAATTTCACCCTAAGATAATTTTGATATTATGAATTCAAAAATTAAGTCTATTTTACCAAATTCAAAATATATAAGTTGAATTTATTATTTTAAAATTAATTCCCGTTGTCAAAACTAAAAGGCGTATTTTTTAAGAAATAATAACTATCTAAAGTTTGACACTTGTTTATGTCCAATTTCAAAGTGAAATTACTCCCAATGACCAGAATTTGATTAAATGGTAAAAATAAAATCTATTTATACTTCCAAACCATTAAAATTTATAATTTAACACTATAAATTATTTTGATTAAAAAAGTTGTTTTCAGTTAAAGTATAGTATTTTTCACTATTCACCTAAATAAGAAAGTTATCAGAAAAACACCAAAAATTTATTGAAACTAAATTCTTATGTCCCGATTCTAAATTAGAAGTTTAATTTTTCAAATTTATTGTATAAAAGTTTAAAATATTTGATTTAACAAGGGTTCACCATTAAAAGGCGGTAAAAGTGCGTTTTTTTGAAAAATACTTCTTTTATATGAAAAAATGAATTAGTTCTTAAATTATGTCCAAGAAACTTCTAATATGGATTCTAAAATTATAAGGATTATATAAAGTTAAAAATTTAGTTAATACTGTTCATAACCGCTTTTGAACGGCTAGTTTGGTAAGTCATGGTGTGCTTGAACTCGGTGTTGCGTGTAGTGCAAGTTAATGAAACTTTGAAGAAATAACATACTATGAAATCTTGGGGTGTTACATTCTTCATCTAAAGACTTATAATATTTATAATCAGTATAATTTTCATTTAAAGATATATTGGTGATAGATTCGGCATTCTGTACCTTGGCCATTAGACAATGATTTTCAATAGGTAGTTTGTCTAGTAGACCAAATTTTTCTAACTAGAAGTTTCATACTTTGAAGATTCATCAAATGAGTCACCACCATTTGAACTCCATGTATCATTATCCTTCAATACTTTCTTTTCCTTAGACTTGTAATACTTCTTTTTATTCATCTTAGAATGCTTTTATTTTCTATCTTTTCTTTTAATCATTGGACAATATGGCCTGATGTGTCCGAATCTTTTTCATTCATAGTGACTTCCGAGTCTTTCTTGTCTTTTCTTTATTTCTTATTATGTCTATACTGAAAGTATTTCTTTCCCACTATATTTTTCATCATTTGATAAAGATTAGCTGACTCATTTTCAGAATGTTCACTTTCACTAGACTCAGATAGAATAGTGACTTTCTTATACTTAGATCTTGTAACCCTTTCTGGAGTCTTGACTTTAGTAGTAGTAAAGTCTACACTTCCATTTATATTCTTATTCTTATTCATATCACCATCTCTTTTCATTCTTGTATCATTTTTAAGAAGAGTTCCAAAAATTTCATCAATAGTAATATTGGAAACTTTCATGTTCTCATCAATGGACATTCTTTTGGATTCCCACTCATTGGGTATAATATATATAATCTTGTCCACAATAAATTCATCATCTAAACCTTTTTCTCCTATAGATTGAAGACTATTTACAATGTTCATAAATCTTTGTTTCACTTTTCACACAGGTTCTCTATAAGGAAATAAGAATCCATGATATCCATCTCTCAGCATAGCTCTTCTGGTTTCTATCACTTTGGAAGCCCCAAAATGTGCAACATAAAGTTTCTTCCAAATGCAGTTGGAAGCTTCACATCAAAATATTTTATTATATATGTTCCTAGTAATAGAATACAACAAAGTATTGCATACCTTGTAGATTAGTTGATATTCTGATTTTTCTTGGTTAGTGAAGGTTTTTACTTCCTTTTCTGGAATTTTGTAATCATGAGTATGTATAAAAAAATTCTACTCTGATGTTAATGAAAAAGGTCTTCATTCTATATCTCTAGTACTCATAATCATTACCATAAAAAATTGGTGGTCTGGTAGGATTAATATTTCCAATGGAACCCACATTTATACCTTCTATTCTATAAGAAAATATCTTTTACACAAAAACTTGTTAGTGGAAAGAGTTTATAAGTAAAGATAAAATATTTAATTAAAACTAGAATAAGAAAATTTCAGAAATAAAATAAAACATGAGCAAGAAAACTTATATGTGAGTATAAGTATTTCAGAAACTTGCTCTGATACCAATTATAGGATCAAAATAGTGTTTGTATATGCTAAATTACAAGAGTGAGGTGAATTGTAAGTTTAAAAACTTTCGTTTTTAACCTTAAGGAAAACTATGTTTAACAAAGTTAAACAAGGTAAATTCACAAAACTTCTTTTAGTTCTACAAAACAAACTTGCTTGGGTTCTGGAAATATGAATCTGAAAATAAAACTTAAGAACAATTTTCTTAAAGGAATATTATAACTTAAAGCGTATAGAATCTTATTTATCAGATTAAGTAAAGTAAAAGAAAATATAATAAAGTTATACTTTCTTTCTTTATCAAAATACATAGGAAATAAAAACTTGAAACAAAAACAAGTAACAAGTAGGAAATATTTTCACTCAAAGATTAGTGTATCCAATAACCTTGGATAAAGGTCCCTTGATTTATACTTTCAAGAAAGTCTGTCTTACCCAAACCAAGGTAAGATCTCGATAATAATATCAGATTCTGTCTTTCTATCCCTGCAAGCCTCGATCTTTAAGGTAGTCGGCACCTTTGTCTTCCTATCCCCGGAATCCCTCAATTGTACTCAGCAACAATCAGAGTCATACGAAGCAAGACGAACAATATGTTCACTTATAAACAAGATGTTCATGAAACACATAAAGCAATGAGAGTCTTTCTCTCTCTATAAATCACTTTATGAAATTAGATAATGTAATCTCTAGGTCAATCAATAGATAGTGAGCTAGTTCCAATGAGATCCTATTTATAGGAAAAACTTTAATAGTCAGCTCCCTCCTGTAATAGTCATATTTTTCCTTGAATTTTGGAGGTACATGTACATGTGTCACTCAACCAACAATTATTTAGAAACAAAATACACGAAATTGTTTTATACTTACAAAAGCATGTGTAAGGAAAAAATAAATTAGCTTAACCAATTATGAATATCCAGAGTCTAAGGAAAAATATAATTCATAGTATAATCATATAATAAATCTGATTCTATAAAACATGGATATTCGTATTCTGTTTTGGAATATGAATTTTATAGATTCTGGAGTCATAATTCCAATGAATTTGGAGTATGAATTCTGAGGAATTTGGAGTCTGAATTTTAGATAATTCAAAGTCTAAATTTCAGAGAATTGGGAGTCTGAATTTCAGAGAATTTGGAGTCTGAATTTCAGAGAATTTAGAGTCTGAATTTTAGAGAATTCAGGGTCTTAATTTCAAAGAATTTGGAGTTTGAATTTTAGAGAATTCAGATTCTGAATTTTAGAGAATTCGGATTCTTAATTTTAGAGAATTCAGAGTCTCAATTTCAGAATATTTGGAGTCTAAATTTTAGAATATTTAGAGTCTGAATTTTATAGAATTCGGAGTCTGAATTTCAGAGAATTCGGAGTCTGAATTTCAGCGAATTCAGAGTCTCAATTTTAAAGAATTCGGAGTCTGAATTTCAGAGAATTCAGAGTCTGAATTTCAGATAATTTGGAGTCTAAATTTCAGAGAATCTGGAGTCTAAAAATAGAAGAATCTATATCCAAGGAACTATAAGATTATAAGGTTTTTAATAAGGATTTGAATTTTAAACTTAGTAATAAAATGAGTTTGGTTCTGAGATATTATAAAATGAGACAATGAAAAACAAAGGTAAGGATAAAAATTTCCTTAGATAAGGTATATTTTCCTTAAGAAATTAATCCTTAAGGAAAGATAATTTTCCTTAAGATAAAGTGTTTGTGATTTTCAAAACATAGAGGAATGAAAAAGTTATAAGGAAACCTTATTTACTCAACATAATTTAGTTTTTGTATATTACATGTGGTTTGGATATTCAAAAGTTATAAGTAATGGTTATGGTTATTTATCATTTTATTGTCTTTTATATTGAATTAGTACCTTTTTAGATGTTTTTTCTTGAGAGGTATTTATTTTATTAGTATGTAAACTCAAACTTATATAGTAATCATGTAAGATTCTAAGTTCAAATAAAATTATTTGATTTTGTTTATCAATAGGATAAATCATTTCTAATTGTGTAAGGTGGGTTCCATTTCACTTTTTTCCAGATTGTAATGATTGGGAACACATTTCTGGGCTTTGTTTGGGATATGACATAGAAGTACTGGTCTTGGGAAGGTTTTAAGGAAATTTTTATTGAAAAATTATAACCAAAATAATAAAGATGGTGAAGGGGATGGAGTTATTATATTATTACCAAAACAATTGTATATTATTGGAGTATGAAAATAATTTTACTGATATATCTTTGTATATACCCGAGCTAGACTGAAATGATGTTTTGAGTGCTTGGCATTTTGAAAGTCGTATTCATCAATATTCTCATCCAAATGTTTCTTTATCCATAATGAATTCTTTTATATATGTAGTGAAAAAATATGATAATAGAAGAAATCATGGTTGGATTGATTGATATGGGTTATTTTTCCTCTATACTAATAAGCGGTTAAGGGGATTCTAGTGGTGAAAAATGGAAAAATCTTGAGTTCAATCATAAAAGTGGTGGTGGGATTAGGAGACCATCTTGATATTCTTCTTTAGAATCTACTAATAATGAATATATGGTATGTCATAATTATATTAAGTTAGGGTATACAAAACTTTCATTTTAGGGATATTCTATATCCTATCGTGGCTATGGATGGTTGGTTCACCTATATAGATTTTGTAGATGAGAATATTTGAAGAAAGGTTTATCTATTTTTAACCTTTTAATGGATCCTCAGTTACCATTTGATGTATTATAGGGAAACTATACTTATTCTCAGAAATGATAGAAACTATGTTTTTTTGGTTAAATTCTTATTTTGATAAAAATTATTAGTTTTATATTGAAGCAGGGAAAGTATTGGGAGTGGATCATATACCTGTTAAGTCTTAAGCTGAAGCATCAGAAACTGGAGGTATCAATTTTATGTTATGAATAATTTCTTTATTTGATGAAGTTTTATATATTTATTATATATATATTGAATTTATGAATTTATTTTGGTTATATCTATAGTGACTAATGTTCATCCCTAGTTTCGATTCATCATGAAAGTTTGTTTACCTTTTGATGTTCTCATGAAATTATAAAGGCTTATATTTTCTTGGTGCTTATTTAATATATCTTATATGAATTATTACCACTTCTATTAGTGTTTTCAGTGTTTTTTCCTCATCCAAGTTGAGAGGAGTAAATAATATCCAAATTCTTTTGATAATATAAAATAATTATATTTCATCCCTTTTTATTTCTTATTAACTTAGAGAAGGTTGTCCTATTAGTCTCTATACTTCTTGTATGGGATAAGTTTTGTGATTATCATAAATGATAATCTAGTGGAATGTGGACTTTTTACATATTATATATCAAACCCAAGACCCAATTTTATTAGTGGTTTTATATTATAGAGAAATTTTGGTATCATTTACTGGTTCATGAAAGAACTTTGACCTATAGTTAGTTTGTCATCAAATTCTTTTTCATGAATCTCCAAACATATAAAATAAAAGAACCTAGTAAGGGGTGGAAGTTAATGAATCTTTTAATATTGTACTAATTTTTAAAAATTATATATCTAACATTAAGAGTCTGTGTATTATATGAATCCTATATGGTGGGTAGACCACCAGTAAATAGTCTCTTTTCTTTTACAGTGTTTCTCATTTAAATAATTTATCTTTGATTTCTATTTTCATTAAGAAGGATAGTGATGGAAGGATATTATTCACATATATATTATATTTATTAGAGTGATTCCAATATACATTATAATGTGAAATATTATTTCTGGTGTATTGGAATAATGAGAGATTTATTATTATATCCTTGCCATTTTACTCGTCAAAATGTAAAACTATGACCTCGGAACATGTAAAAGTTTTTTCACCATATCACTCCTTACTTAAAAATTGGGTATGAGGACTTTGTTAACCTAAATAATATGTTAACATGGAATTATTATGGTAATTTATGCTATCATATGATCATAAAATGTATGAGGAGTTATTGAGTGTAATAGGTTGTGAGGTGGCACAATCTTCTCTCAACCTATATACCAAAAAATGATTCTAGGAGAGCTGAAGTTTCAATTAGATCATTACATAACATATCATACCTAATATCATGATTAATTAGAGGGAGAGGTTTAACTTTTCTAATAAATATTGTGTATTAGATCATGTAACATGAAACCTTTCAAGAAAATTATATATTTTTGTTTAAGTTATCCAGATAATGGTAATCAATCTTCTATGAAGATAATTTCTTTTAAGGATCTGAGTAGATTGTCTTCTTAGCTTATATAAAAAAGGGTCATATCCAAGTAATCCTTTCTATGGGACTATATATACCATGGTATATGTTGAAATAATATCAGTTTATTCAAAATGTTTAGGTGAATTCAAGAACAATATGGTTTATATGTTGAGAATCAACATATATCATCTTAAAATATGAGTATATTACCTCTTTGGTAAAAAGAGTAATTTTTTTCCTTAATAATTTTAATGAAATACTGTAAGGAAAATTTTATTTATAGTATCATGGTAATTATTCACTTATTTTAGAGTGAAATAATATAATAAGGGGTCTTAGCCTTAGTATTTCCTAATTAATGGTCTTTATAAGGAATTTTTTAGGTCATAAAATGGCACCGTGGGGAGAATTATGACACCCATGACATCACTGCTTGATATGTATTTGATATATTAATTATTTGAGAGATTTTATTAGTATTTGTAGTAATGATTTTGAAATTTTAAATGAATGTATAGGATTCACAATTTATGTTCATGGTTTTTCTAACCATATATAATCCATGAAAGTTGAAAAGAAAACACTTCCAGTAGCCCTTCATAATTTATGCATGATTTTATATACCCTAAAAAAACTATGAACCCCTTTAAAAAAATTACTTTTTTAAAAATATATTAAAGTGATTTTTCCCCATTTATCCCCCACATTCTCAGTTATACACTAAGAATCAACCCCTCTTGACTTTTTTTTAATTTCATTCCATTTTTTTCTTAATTATCATCAAATTGGAGTGATTTTTCAAGGTTATTTTCTCTAAATCACCTTCTCTCTTTATATTTTTCATTATCCCCCCATTTTCTCAATTTCACATGTCGATGGTAGCCTATAGTTTCATATAGATGAATTTTATTATGGATTTTTATAATTTTAGGGGTGATAATGATCTTCTAAGGATCTATGTTTATTTTTTTAGTGGAAAAACATATCTTAACTCTAATTTAATCAATTTAAGTAGGTTTATTTTTATATTTTCCTTTGTTTATATAACCATGATTTCTTACATGTTTCAAAACTATGTTTTAATTTAAAATAAATTTAATACTTATTATCTGTGATAGTGCAATGAATTTTCCTTGTTTTTCATGTTATTTTGATATCAAATGGGGTTTCCTATATCTAAATATCTAAGCGTTTTTTCATGGAAATAATGAACATATAGGGTTTTTAAAATGATAACCATGGTTTTTCATAAAATAATTGGTTTGGTTTTCATGAAATTATTTATCATGAATTTCAAGGAAATAATACTTTGTTTTTAGTTTCAAAGAAGAAGGATGTGTTTGGATACTTTAAAACTGCTTTACCATGTATATTAAAAATAATTTTTTTTACATATTTCCATTATTGAGTAATGTTTTAGTTGGGTTATAAAAGGGGAATTTAATGATCTTTATTATGTTTCCTAAAGATTAGAATTTTTTTATTGTTTTGAAAATTTTATTGAAATTTATTTTCTTTACACCCATGAAGATATTCCCCTTGTTATCATTTATGTGATTATGGGATTATAGTATGATATTTTATATTTAAGGAAGTAATTTTGATATTTTTATGTAAGGGGTTTTTTATTTAAAGGGCGTTTGGAGGTGAGGTATGATATTGTAAATTTTAATACTATATATTATATTGATTTATATTAAATTTATTACTCACATATATTTAAATGTTTTATGATAATCCCTGGGTAGATGGGTGGGAAGCCTAGGGATGTTTACTACACTAGTTTATGATCATACTATATCTAGTTTTCCCTAGTTGTAATTAAGATCTTTCTTGGGTGATTTCCACCCATCTAGATTGGGAGAGAAAAACCAAGGGTAAGGGCAGTTTGGATAGTGTCACCGGTATGCCGATTTAGATTTATTCTTTAGTTAGGTCTTGGATTTTCTTTGAATAACCTAAGAAATTTTCCATGATACATGAGATGTGGTTGTTAATTATATTTATATTTTTTATATCCATTATTTTTATTATCATTATTTATCCCTATTTATATTTTCATAAATCATGTTTAGTGACAATGGTTATTATAAAGTGATGATGTTTTCCATAAAAGTCAAATTATTCCATTATTTTCTATTTCCAATATAGTTTTTATGCATAAAATGTGGTTTTTGATATTAAAAATTTATAAGTTATGATTTTAGTTATTTATCATGTTATTATGTATTATATTGAATTTTATGGACCCTAATCAATGAATATACCCCAAGATGGGGGGGGGGGGGTAAATCAATGTATTTTAGAATAATTTAATTCAAAACCTTAACCATGATCTTGGTCTCTCAACTTGAGTAACACTTCAATATCTACCCCAAAACCTCTCCATGATCATTGAAAGTAGTAAATAACACAAGTAATTTTACTTGGTTCACCCTCATTAGGATACTCTAAGGAGCACGCGTGACAATTTTCTTATGCACTGGAAACAATAAAGCTCACTCCTTTTATATTACAAATTTGGAGTGGCCTCACTAACCCTACTAGTTTAAAATCATAAATGTATGGAAAGATCAATGTTATACTTTACTAGGGAACTCACTACTCCTCATGGTCCTCACTTATTCTTTAAAAGATAATGATTGAAATATACACCATAGATAGTGTTTCTATTCTGCATTATTGCGACTAACTTTCAGATAGAAAAGAAACTCCTGGAACACCTCCCGTTTTAGATTCAACCATCCAAAAGAGATATAAAATCCCTTTCAATATTTATAGTATGAAATACAATTTACCGTTTCTTTTTCATGATCTATTTTTTATGATTTTTTTTTCTTTCATCCCGATAAAGTGTCCCTCCTTTTTAAATATCTTATTTCATGCCCATTCCCCACCTATAAATTGATGGTGATTAATGTATATTTCAAAATTCACCATAACTATTCAAAAATTTATGGTTATAACTTTTATAAATCCCTTAATAATTGTGACATGTATTCTCAATATTTTACTAACTCAAACTTCAAAACAGACATCTGAAGAGCTTGATTCCATACACCACAGTATGGCATGTGTGTATCCCATAAAATTACCCCTCAACATGCCCATATCCATGAATAATTGTCCATTATACCTTCCAACTTCAGAACATTAAATTCACATTTCATATTACCACCATAGTCATCAAAACACCTAACATTTTTTCACCATAGCATAACGGCCTTCCATAATTTAAGCTAGTGAAAGACCATGATGACCAGATCCATGTCCATTGTTATCCTTCTCATATATCTTAGGTGGAATTTTAGTCCACCAGACCTAGTTAAATGGTGTGGTATACTTTAGTTGGTTATTTTAACCATCTTTAACTCTTGATATTCTATACACTGCAACCTCCCAACTATGGCCTCCACTTATGCCACAACACCCATTTTGGGTTGTATCATTTTTCACGGGTAATATTCCAGACCAAAACTCCCACTAAAATAGCATAGTCACCTAAACCAATATCCAATATTACCATTAATAACTAAAACATTTCTAAGATTATTTCCCCATGGGATGGTCCATGTTGTGGTGAAGATCTACTTAACCAAAATGAATAAAAATCTTAAGGCTCCTTTATTAAAACCAATTCTTATTTCTAGGAAAGCGTAATCTATTAAATTTTTCAACAAACACAACCCCAAAATTCTTAAAGGTAAATTTTTGCTAACAATATCCCCCTTTGGGTTTTTTACAACTACAAAACTCTAAAACACTCTAAATTTAAACCATCACCATCAAGAACATGTATCAGTGATTCACTAATCACCAAATCTAAGCCTACAAGATTTATTCTTATTATAAGAAATAAGATTCGAATGAAAATATCATCATGAGTACATGTTTAAACTTCCAACACACAAATTCACACATTCTCCCCCTAATTCAACATCAAGATATTCTACCCCTTTTAATTATACTTTCATAATTTCTCCAAAAATGGATAAATATATTTCCCCCACTTTTTCAACGAATCCAAATAGATCCCTAATCTAAAAGGGTATATAAGAGGATTGGAAATATGAAAATGAAAAATGAAAAAGTTACATACATTTACATTTATATAAGTTACCATGGGGGGAGTGGGAGATCCTTATTTAGTTCTTCTAAGTAAATGGATTAAGTTGGAATCCAAAAGCTAACCAATGTTATTCAAAATCAAATTTGTATAGTGACTTTGTTATAATATTTTCCACTTGTTCTTGAGTTGACACATACTCCAATTACACTAGGGGGTTTTCAAATTTATCCTTTATGAAATTATGTTTAATCTTAATTTTATTGGTCCTCAAACGATTAATGTGATTTTTTTCTAAGGTGTATAGCACTCAAGTTGTCACATATAATGAAAATATGACATCCAACATAAATTATAATGTCTTGAATATGTTTTTTCATTTAAATTAATTAAGTAAAAGATTAAATTGACATAATATATTTATCCTCTATAGTGCTTAAATGAAATCTTACTTCTTATTGAAATATGAGATGAAATAACTAGTATGGTAAAACACACCACCAAAGGTAAAATTTTTATCATCAATTGAACCTTCCCAATCAACATCGGTAAATCGCAATAACAACTATTGTGAATTACTATTGTAAAATATCCCATAATTCATTTTATGATTGATTTATCTAAGAATTATTTTTACGAATTTCATGTGAATTTATTTTGGATAACTTTGATATTGTGTTTCTTGACAAATAGAAAACATAATATCAAGTTGAGTGGATATAAAATAAATAAAACTATCTATAATTCTTCAATAATGAGTCACATCTACCACATTTCCTTATTCAACTCTTGATAATTTTAATTTATTTTATATTGTTGTTGTCATTATCCTTGATTCATCCATCCAAATCATTTTTTCCACTTTCCTTTCATTTTTAGTTTAGGATATTAAAGTCTCATCCTTTCATTGAATTACATATAGGCCAAGGAAAAATGATACTTCCCCAATAAGAGACATCTCAAATTCAAACCTTATAAATTATCAAAACTATTTTCATTGGGTGCCATCTGAGCCTCCAAATATGATTTCATCAATGTATATAAGCACTACCATCTTCTGGCCATACTCCTTATAGATATAGAAATTGTGATCAACCCTACCCCTTGATAATCATGCTTCTTTAGGTACTGATACAGCTGTAATTACTTGGATATTGGTTCTTATTTTAGTTTATATAAATATTTATTCATCTGGTTTAATTTATTCTCATCATCATGAATGAGAAATCAATTTGGTTTCTCTATGTATACTTCTTTTTCAAGAACTCCATTCTAGAACACTAGTTTGATGAACATAGAATCCTTTTTCAAAGGCATGGATAAAAACTAACTAATAATTTCAAGTCGATCTACTGGTGAAAATGTTTCATCAACATCAATACCATCAATCTGGGAATAGCCTTTTCAAATTGGACATGCATTATTCTTTTTCATTATGCCATCATAATTGAGTTTGTTTCTGAAAACCCATTTGGTTCTAATTACCTTCTTATTTTTAGATCTCAATAAAAATTCCCAAGTATTTTTTTTCTTATTTGAGTAGGGGTGTTTTGGTATCCCTTGATGTTGTTTTCAGTGATTTCAACCCTGTTAGATTGTCTTCTTGAACCTGATATATCGATTGTATTTTCTTCATCATTTTAACTATCATCAGATTTATTTACATACCTTGAATCTCTCCTTGAGTCACACACATATTCATCATTTTCAACTTCAAAAACTAAAATTTTTTCATGATAAATCTTCTCACCATAATCTATAACCTGCTCATGTGTAATTTATATATACTCATTTTAAACTATGATGAAATCATTACTACCAATATTTTTTCTAAGGCTATTATTGAATCACTTATAAGATTTTATTTTTTTATGAATATCTAAGGAAAACAGCTTTATAACAATGATCTTTGAAATTTATATTATTTTATTTTTTGATAATAAAACACTTACTTCAAAACACCCATAAGTATTTTAGTGTGGGCCTATTTACATACCAAATTTCCTATAGAATATTTTCTTCATTAGGGAAAAACGTTCCTAATTATATATGTAAATATATTTTAGAACCAATTCTTTCAATATTTATCTAGTATGAATTTTTTAATATTCATATACTTTTCCATGTTGTTGATGATGTGATTTCTTCTCTCAAAAACTCTGTTTTATTGAGTTATTGACACTAAATATTAATGTTAAATTCCATGTTTTTATAAATATTATTACACTTGAGTGTTTTTAAATTAAATATCATTTTTATGATTTTTTTTAATTTTTTTACCAATTATTTTTTTCAGCTTCTCTTAGATATTGTGTGATATAATTATACACTTCAGTTTCATTAGAAATCACCATCAACCAAGCCATCCTACTAAAATCATCGACAAAAAATATATAATAAATTTTAATTTCAAATGATTTAGGAGTTATTGGCTCATATAAATACACATGAATAAGATCCTTTACTCTTGATGATTTTCCCTTCTTTAGATTGTAGTTCTTCTAGATAGTCTTCCCTTTTTTGGAATTGTTGACACTCCCATTTTCACATAAGGATGAAGAACTTCAAAGAAAAACATATCAAGTATTGGGAGGAGGAAAAGGAATGAAAGGTGAAAAAAACCCTTGAGTCCCAAATATCTACCTAAGTGGACCTCATATAGACACAACCTTCGTGACCATACTCATGTAGGTCCCACCAGCATGAACACACTTTCACATGTCCCACCTGTGTAACCATACTCATGTAGGTCCTACCTGTGTGGCCATACTCGTACAGGACCTGCATGCATGACCAAACTCATGAAGGTTCCATCTACATGAGAGACCTTCATGAGATACTTTCATGAACCACCTCCTTCACATAGGGTCCTGATATTTCTTATAAATAGGACCCTTAGGCTCCTCATTTGACATGACTGTAAGATGAAGAGTCAAATAAAATCTCTCCTTGCATAATTCCTTCCCCCAAGCCTTCAAAAACCTATAGTTAGTTTCCTAATCCTACCAAATAAGATGGAATTAGTAAGATACAGATGATTTGAGATTCTATGAGTCTTAAGAACATCTAAGATGCATGTGAGGATCCTCCCCCCAATCCAAAGATACTAGGGTGAAGGTACTTTACTTTGTTCAAAACTTGAATTCCATATCACCTGAGGAGACCCTTGGATATTAAAGGATGGACTCACCCAAGTGTGGTTTCCTAGTTGGTTCTTCACCCAAAAAGTAAGTTACGGCTCACCCAGGTGTCACCTAGGTGATATTCCACCTAACTTTCCTAGGTATCACCTGAGTGAGATCCTATCAGCCCACCTAGGAATAATTTGGGGGAATCCATCTCAACCAATCATTACCTGGTTGAGGTCATGTCCAAATTTTCCATGAATCACCTAATAAATGTCTAATAAATATCATCCAGGTATCACCTAGGTGAGGTCCTCCTAAGCTACCTAAGAAATACTTGGTCTAAGTCAATGATACCTCTCCCATAGGAGAATAAAACTCTAACTCACCCAAGTATCACCTAGGAGAAGTACCTTCTAATCCCCCTCTCATATCATCAATGAAAGAGAATCACTTTCCTTGGGACCCCCATCCAAAGGAGACTAAATTAAAACCTATATTGAATCCACCATATTTTCATGATTAGAACACATGATATGTTATTATGTCTCCCATTATATTAAACATTCCATTTGTAAAAGATGTCATGTACTTATCCTACATAATATGTAAGGTCCTAGGGGTGTTTCAAAATTGTGAATCCCCTCAATAATGAGGAACCCAACCTTATAAGAAGTTCTAGGGAACTCCTTATTTCAAACAGTGAGGGGAACCACTTAATTTTCCATTTTATGAGGGCTAGTACTATAGCCTTATCTTATCCTCTCTGAAATCGAGAATTGGTTACTCTCATGGTGTAAGCCCCTAGTTATTCTTGTGAGACATTCCCCCACCTTTTATAACCTAACCCTAATCCACTAGTGGATAGAGGAGATTGTGTGAAATGATAGATATTCCACTTCCTCTTTTTTCTCACACCGATCATGACTCATGTGGGATTATAGGTTAGTGGTGATCATGTCATCAGCATGATCAACTATCCACCCCATGAGTCTCCTACTTGGTGTAATCCCCAAGTATTTCGAACTACATGGGATTTGATTCCTATCCAAATAGGATACATAGAAAACCTCTATGAGGTTAAAACCTGACACCCCAAACTCACCCTAATATCCTTTGTGATATATTCCTAGCATGTTCATATCCAACCCGAAGGGCCATATTCCTTCTAGGTCCCCCTATCATCATCCTTATTGGTTCACATTCCCAATAAGGTCAAACCCACACTAGGAAAGATATATTCCTTCCAAGTCCTTTTTACCTCATCCTCATAATCCTGAATCAATAGTGTAGTTCATCCCATAATAGGGACATATTCCCTACTAAATAAACCAGAAAGATCTATTTTAGTATAAGTACCATGACAAATTTATCTTGGCCTCTTTTTCCTATATATACTTACTTCGTGAAACTAAAATACATGATTTGGTCCTTGTAACATGGCCCTAAAATGTATGATGCATCCCGTTAAGTGGAACCAAAATATATGAGTTTTGATTCCCCCCACAACAATATGTAGGAATCCCATATCATGGGCTCGATCCCAACATCAAAACAACTCATGTATCCCTGGATGATAATAAATTCTAGAGTGACTAACCGTGTGGATTAAAAATAGAATCACAAATCACTAAAAATAACCAAGATAGATAATATATGATACATACAAATGGTCTCCATCGATGAAGAACCTTGAATAAATACATATGGATTCCCATAAATACATGTGAATAACTTATTGTAATTACATAGGGGTGACCGGTTCCATATTTTAAATTTAAATGGGATTCATGAATCTGTCTTAAATCTATAAGAGAGCCTTAGAGTATGAAATAATTTTCCCCAAAAGGGTGTGATGAGCCTAACCTCTCGGACAATTAACCAATGTTAGTTTTTAATCATCTTTGGTTAATTTTCCCAATGAATGCCTGCCTTTGGAAAGTGGTCCCATGAGTCATCATGGATGTGAGATTTGTTGGGTATTTTTAGTTCCATGAACAAACCCAGTTGTAAACCGACTCACCATGAATGGGTGGAAAAAATGAAGAACCTAATGTGAATCCTTTCATTAACCAAAATAACTATGTTTCCCACCTATCAGGCCCCTTTTTTACTCTTATAAAGTGAAATCAGTCCAAACATGGACCTCTTAAGACAATTAATTTCACACATGTTTGTTTATTGTGATTTTGCTTTGCTGAGATCTCTAGTTTTTTATCACATAAACCTCCAAGAGAATTCATATGAGATCTATTCAATCCAATTGTATCCTACCAACTGAAAAAACATATGATTAAACTACCACACAAGATGGGTCCTTATCAAACCATAGGATGTCATCACTAACCCAATGTATTAAAAATCAGGTTTCAAATATACTAGTTCAAGAATACCACATTATCTGTATTATACCAACCTTGGAGGTCACATAAGAAATCCTATAAGATATGAATCAATGCCAGGAATACACTCAAAGATGATGAGTGTAAAAGAAATAGATGGCACATATTTCCATATCAAACCATTTTGGGTGCCTTTATCTAGAACACAATAATAGGTTCCTCCCCTAACTTAGAGAGGTAGACAAGGAGGTCAGTGATGGCCTCATCTCTACTGCATAGGGGACATTCCATAGGGATCCTTCCAACAACCATCTCCTCTAATGACACATGGTTCTAAGTCCTCAGCACAATGAGGATATCACCCTATGGGATCCGGCTTAGGTCACTCAGACATGATCGCCTAGGGAACCCCACTGAGGGTGATGATCGAACAACCGAGAATATGATAACATCCCTATTACTACCAAGGAATCCTACCCAGAATATGTGGAATAAACCTATAAGTAGGACCATATAACTACTCATGAACATCAAGCTTTCCAATAAAATTTATCAGTTACTGGAGAAACCTACCAGTACACCCTGACATCAAAAAGGGGGTCACACCCATGTATCTTCCCCCACAAATGAAAATTATTGGTATATCCCAGAAATAAATAGAGGAGGGTAGAAGGGGTATATCCTTGATCCAACCACAAAATGAGCATATATCCCTATTCCAGCTGAATAAGACACACAATACATCTTGGTGATGCTGAAAGGACATGCAGCAGTCTCTGCCCAAATTTTATAAACCTACCAGGATATAATGACCACAATAGTAGTGGTTAAGATCTAGGAATACAACCCCACATATGCAATAAGAGTGGTCCATTAGCATAATACGATGGCCACTCAAGAGAAAATACACATCTCTACTCTTATTCAGGAGGTTTGTTAGAAAGATACCATGATAAATGGATAACAAGATTGGGAACACACACCCATTACAAATGGATACAACTGGACCCCTTCAACTAACACTCTAGGATGGGAATATATCCTTTCCAAAACTCTAGATACTTATCAGTAAATTATGAAAGTAACATAAGAGTCACTCAGGATGTCACACCCGGATGTTTGAAATATTATTATTATTATTATTATTATTATTATTACTACTACTACTTTTATCATTGTTATTGTTATTGCTATTAGTATTAGTTTTTTTATTTTTTATTTTTTAATTTATTATTTAATTTTGTTTCTCTCTCATTAGGGTTCCCCCCCCCCCTTGTGCGTCAAAATCCTCTCCCCCTACCCCCTTTGTGTCACGACCGACACCACCCCTATTTTCCCTGTTGTGCACTCCACCTCTCTTATGGCTGGTCGATTCCTCCTCCTTTCTATGGAACCTTATTTCCAGAACCCCTCCTTCTAAAAAACCTATGGAGAACCATTTTACCCCTAGTGTGACCCATATCCGGCGTCCTGTTACTTCCCAGGGTGTAACCTAGCTGGCCAACCCTCCTGCTTCCATCCGAAGAACCTCAGGCTAGCTTTCCTCCACCCTGCTGGTGCCATGCACCCCTCGCACACCCATCATGCACCCCTCGTGCCACCTAGATCCCCTTCCGCAACCCCCAACTAGTGAAGTAGCCTCCAACGCGGCCTCGTACTTGTGTGATCTACTCTAGTATCCCTTTTCCCCTCCTTGTTAGGGTTTTGGTTCATTTTTATTTGGGGTTTTAGGTTTCGATCAGGTAGGATATTATATTTAGAATTCATTATTGATAATTTTGGTTCCGTTTTTTGTTTTAGGATTCCTATAATTGTTGTAGAATGTTGATGGCTTCTTGAGGTGTTGCGCTCACATGTATAGGTATGTGTACACACACACACACACATATATATATATATATATATATATCTTACTTTCACATTTTCCCTCATGGCATGGGGAAAATGTATAATGGATTAAGCGTATACATACATACATACATACATATATATATATATATATAATAATAAATGTGTGCGCAAGTGCGGGGTAGTCTTCATCAAGGGTTTTAAGTGTCGAAGTGCTATGGCTAGGTCTTCTCCTCTATGGGGTAAGTTCCTATACAATTTGTTTCCTATGGAATTCTGATATGATTTTTCTTTATTTCCCTTTGATGAAAGTATAAATATATTTGATATCCTTGTGTTTATTTGAACCCATTTTAATATTCCTTAGCTTTGGCATAAATGGTTGGTTTCACGAGTCCTCATTTTATGATTTAATTTGGAATATTTAATTTTTCTAGGCCTCCCATGAAATGAATTTGGGTCCTTTAAATGGTTTTAATGTGGGGAAATGGGTCTTGTCCCGTCTTGGTTTTTATTGGGTGAAAATTAAGTCTTAAAAAAAGAATTTAGTTTTAAATTGGGGTGCGACCACAAATGATTTCAAATGGGGTTTTCAATTTTATTCGAAATGGTAGATTGCCTTGCAAATGGAACTTGGTTTTGAAATGGGGTTTTATGCATTCTTTATGTTTGATAAAAATTCCAATAAATGTTTTTAGTGTGAAATGCACTTGAGTCTTTGTGTTCGATGGGTTTACTTAATTTAAAAGGGTGTATGGTTTTATAAAATGGAGATAGAGTTTCCCTGGATTTATGTGGGTAAACTTGAATATGCTTATGCCTTCCTTTGGAACTGTGTTTGAAATTTCATATTTTTTTAGAAATGGATTTTCAAATTTTTATGAAATGATTGAAGGCCCGGTTGGCACTTGTAATGTGATATTAGTTTTTCCTTATTGACCCCCCTTGTTGCATATGAGTTTTATGTTATTTATGTGATTGATTCCTATGATATTGATCTCTTCTTATTATTCTTTTAGGTGCCTTTGATTTTTTAAATAATAAAATGATTTATTAATTAATTAATTGAAACCATAGGTTAGGTATTGATTCGGGTTTTGTGATTTCTTATGGTTTAAGGTCATGCGAATGGTCCACTGATACCTATTCTTGTGGACTCTATCAACCACCACCGAAGGAGAGGCATTTTGGGATATTTCGGTTCACTTCCACCATCTGAGGTATGGATTTTATGTCATTTCATGGTTTGGTACCATCTTAATTTGGGGTTTTTTTAAGGTTTTTAGTATTTATGGTGTAGTGTGTTGAACTCTTCTTAATGGTTTTGAGGCGTCAGGTCTAAGGAGACTCACCTGCTTGTGGATAGGTAAGTATATGTGTGTGTGTAGGTCCCCCCTTATATGTATAGTCGTCCATGTAAGTGAATATACATGTATGGGGCTAGGTGTATCCTTGTATATATATGAAAATATATACATAGGTGAGTGGTGACTAGTATATGCATATAAGCATATGTGTAAGGATCCCCTTACACATGTTCATGGCCATGATGGTGTGTGCATAGGGGATAGATTTCCTTACATGTATCTGAAGGTGTATATACTGAGTGGGGGAGCTGCAACTTTTAGTTAGAAATCACCAAGAGCCGAAGTGGACGACTTGGTTCAACCCTGATGTTGGTCCCCTATTCCTATGCCTTTAATTTGAATTTCATAATTTCTTGATTGTTTTAAAAATATGTTTTACATTTATTTTATATACACATGCTATGAAATCTAGTTGCAGTTGCTAGAAATGATTATGCCTTTGTTTTGTAAATTTAAATGTACTTCTAATTCTCATTGGTCTTAAGTGACTTTTCTTGAAAATTGATTTCCCAAGTGGTTTTGAATTGGTAATGAGTGTTTTTAAATGCATTTGTCCTTTTGACTGGTTAGTTATAAAAAGTGTTCCCTGTTTGTAATTAATCCAATTTGGAACCTTAATAATGCTTTATGAAAAAGAAAAACCTCTCTTAAGGCATGCCCCCTTGTTTTAGAAAATGATGTGTTTGTTGAATGATTGATTTATGGTCTGTTCTAAGTAAGTAGGATTATGCATTATTGTGTGACAGACAAAGGGGGGATGCGCTCAAGGAGGGAGATCAGTGGTGAGAGGTTAGATTTGTTTTTAAATAAAGAAAATTATAAGTATATATATGTTTTATTAATAAAAACTCACCACCACTATAAATGGAGCACAATGGGAAACTTGGGTATCTAGGTGGTTGGACTAAGACTAGTACACTAGATGACACGTAAGTAGTTCGTCCCAATTTTGTCTAGCAAGATTTATGCTACAACACTAACTAAACATTTGTGATGATTGGAGACCACTAGGTTATGGGTGTGTTCTATACTAGTGTCTCTTGCATGAGAATATAGATCGTTGTGGCTCCTATTCCACGTTTCACTGAGGTAGGAGGATCCTAGGTCCCCAACTAACACTAGCTACTTAGGGATTTCCCATGGTGCTTGTGATGTGATTTCCATTTCAGTCATTTCGTACTTGATATCTTATTTGTGAAAACCATATTTTAATCTAAATTGGTTTCCTTTCATTTTGAAATCTTAATGCATGCTTGGAACCTATTTTGAAAATGTAGTGGGAGAGAAACTCTTTACTTGAAAATGCAAAATTTTTACTTGAATTTGAAAATAATGAAAACATTATTTTATTATGTCCTATTTTTAAACTATCATGTTTTGAATTTCTTATAAAAGGAAAGGGCATAGGGAATTGTTGTATCTTAGAATTCCTACTGATTATCTCAGTTATCATGCCTAATTTTCATTTTGGTTTCAGATTCCTCTAGTTTTGGATCGCTCTTGGACTAAGTGTAGTTTATGTTTTGTGGTGACCCATGAGGTCACTTGAGGTACGCCTCATTGCTTCGTTTATTCATTTTTTTATGCTGCCTATTTTTTTGGTTTATTTTTATTTTTTATCTATTTGTTCAGTTTATAATTATTTATTTTTCTTTGTTATGTGCCAAATAGTTTGAAACTGTTCTATCTCGATGCCTGATACTAGTTGTCATCCCCTGGGGATTGGGAACACCCTTCGGGCCATGTCGCAGACCGAATTGAGAGACTGGTTCCGGGTCGACCCAGGTTTTTTCGTGACAAAATGGTACCAGAGGAAGGTTCTTGTTATTTGGGGTGTTAGGTAGCTTAGTGATTAGGTATGTCGGGACTCAAGAGGTTGGTGCGAGAAGGATTTCATGAACCCTTTCCCATCCCGAGACTTGAGTTTCCAGGGGTAGTTCAGGATTTGAATTTTCTTCTTGTTCTTGGTTTGTATGGATGAGGGATGAAAAAGGAAGTGATCCAATGTTACGCGGTAGTCTTTCATGGAGTAGTGTCCCATGTAAATCCTGAGTGCACAGTTCAAGATGCTTCCTGTTGCTAATTCTCACTCAGAGCATGGTCTTATAATCCATGTTACTAGTTGGCATAGCCACTAGTCCATTATTTTTTTAAGTTTTGATGTGAGTTATGTTTGGGATTAGTTTTTAATGACTTGAGTGGATTTAAAAAATGAAAATGGTTCATAGAAAATGGATTTTTCAAAATGGAATGTGGTTTTGGAGTGGAAAAGTGATTTTTAAATGTAAATTGTTTTCTATTAATGGAATGTGTGCTTTAAAAGGAAAAAATGGGAGGTTATTTGGAAGTTGTTTTGGGATTTGATTAACACTTTTTGGAATGTGAGTTGGAAATTTTTTGGGAATTTTTAAATGTATTTATTTAATGATAAGTGACATTTTCAAATTGGTTGAGAATTTGTGCTTTACGTTGAATGATCCATTTTGAAAGTGAGATGTGTTTTGAATTAACCCTTGGTATTCCTATGAGGGATCACATATATAAATGTACTCATGTGGGATAGGGATAATTGGTGGTATGTGTGGATGGGTGCATGAGATAGAATAAGGGTATATGTATATGTGAGACTTCATGGGATACCAACGAAGGATATTTAAGTTGTTTTGTTTGCTGAAAAATGGTTTTCAAAAAGGTAATTTAAATTTTTTGAAAAGTGAGTGAGAAATTGTTTAGTGTTCTATTTTCATGTTTGGTATTTTTTTCATGGGTTCTAGGTTTTGACATACTGAATTTTTGTGGGAATGGTGGTTTGATTTTGAGATTTAGTTTGTTATTGGGATGTGGAATTTTTATTTATAATGAATTTTGATTCATATTTGTGCCTCTTGTTTTTGAGTATTCTACCGAGAAAAGTCCCGGAGGTTTCTAGTGAGTCTCTTCTAGTTGTTGGTTCTACCTGGACTCTTAGTCGAGTGGTGGAATTGAATTCTTTTTAGTTGTTGTCCGTCTTCTGTGGTGATCATGATCTATCAAAGGTAGTAAACTAACTTGGTGAAATCGTTGGTGTTTTTAGGTTATTAGAAACTCCCAAAACTATGAGAGTCTATGATGGTTCGAGTTCATTGGAAATTCCAGCTTTGTATTGGTGAAGGAGATAATCCTAGCCTCGTTTCATGATGGGATATCTTGGAAGGTGTTTAAGAACACTCTCGTCCGATGGTTTATACCTGAGGAAGTGAAGGTAAGGAAAGTGACAGAGCTCGTGAGTGTCCAGCAAGGCCAACAAACAGTAAAGGCTTATGTTGGTAATTTCAAGGGGTTAGTTCCCTTTTATCTGAAGGTAGCGTCGTAGAAACATTTAAATTTTCTCTTGCATGGGGTCTTTGTCCAGGGTTCAAGGAATGATTCTTTTTTTGTTTTTGGGAAGTTTCCCCATTCAGTGATGAGAGAAAACCAGAAGAACCTATCTCAGATGAGTTTTCTTGTTAATTCCATCTTCTATTAGTTGGGCCACTCTCTTGTTTGCTTCTGATGTGGTCAGTTTGGGTGATTTAAGTCACCTTGTTGTCATCCTACTAAGGCTTTCCATAAGTGTGGCCATTTGGGACACTTGGAGAGGTTCCTCTAGTGGCATCGTCAGAAGGAGTCTCGACCAGAGGATTTCATCTCCTAACTGCGGGGTAGAAGATGCTTCAAGACATGAGAGCTCTAGCCACAAGTCTCGGAGTGAATTTTTCATGCAGACATGAACCGTTCCGTGTGGGGAACCTTGGTCTAACTTTTGTCTCCAATTCTGAAATGGGGATGGTTTACATTTCTCTGTTCAAGCTTCCTTTTCTCTGAAGGTTTTTTTTTCTATAAGAGGCATAGAGGTCCCATTTCCTCATTATGGTCTTTATTCTTTGAATACCCTACCTTGGTTTTAGGAATGCGTGGTGATATTGTTTTCTTGTAATTATAGTAGTTGTGCCTCCTCAAATGTGAGCTTCAAATATTGTCTCTTTATGGTTGTGATTCTAAAGATGATTGTCTCTCTTTTGTGGCTATCTCCTTTGGTGACCCGCTCTTGTTTTAGGATCTGATCATTTTGGAGACACATGTGTCTTAGGAAATAATGAATATGGATTTTTTCTACCATTCAGTTTGGGGTATTTCTTCGGGGACCCCATGTGTTGTGGGTTTGGTTTGTGAGGAGATTTCATGGATTTTTTTGTGTTGGGTTTCTTGTATTGGTATGTGCATTTTCCTAAGCTGGTTAGTTCTTAACTGGTGGGAAGATCCACCATGTATCTTGCTATGCCTTATTTGAGAGTTGGTTTGTGTGGGAGTTTCGGTCTGTGTTGGTGGTTTCCTATTTGGATCAAGTTAGCAGTTCCAGAGTTAGCCCGTGATGAGAGTCTCAATGTTGGTCGTGCTAGTCAGATTCTTGAGGTGGGGATAACCCTCCTCATTTCCTGATGTCTATTCTCTTTGCAGTTTACCTTAGAGTTTCTTTGGTATGACTGATGGAGTGAAAATTCACACTGAGTTTGTGATTTTTTTGACCTCATTCAGGTTTGAACTTGATTTTGATTCCTTTTTAGTTTAGATGATTTTCTGGGGGTAGAAAGTTTTATGGTGGGGAGAATTTTCACACTCGGATGTTTGAAAAAATATTATTTTATTATTATTATTATTATTGTTGTTGTTGTTGTTATTGTTTTTGTAATTATTATTATTATTAGTCCATTTTATTTCTTCATTTTTAATTTCTTATTTAATTTTTTTTCTCTCTAGATAGGGTTCCCCCCCTTTATGCGTCGAAATCCTCTCCCCCCTACCCCCTTTGTGTCATGAATGGTACCCCCCCTATTTTCCCTTGTTGCACATGTTTCCTCCCCTATGGCTGGACAATGCCTCCTCCCTACTCTGGAACCCGATTTCCAGCGCCCCTCCTTCTGAAAAACCCATGGCGCACCATTTTTCCCCCTCACGTGACTCGTATCCAGCGTCCTGCTTCTTCCCGGTGTGCAACCCAACCGGTCAACCATTTTTCCTCCATTTAGAGAAACTCATGCCAGATTACCTCCACCTTGCTAGTGCCATGCACCCCTCTTGTACCCCTTGTGCCACCAAGCTCCCCTTCCACAACCCCCAGCAGACAAAGTATCCTCTGACACGGCCCCTTAATGGCATGATCTACTCCAGTATACCCTTTTCCATCATTTTTAGGGTTTTGGTTCATTTTTATATGGTGTTTTAGGTTTCAAGTGGGTGTGATATTAGATTTAGAGTTAATTCTTGATAATTTTGGTTCCGTTGTTTGTTTTAGGATTCCTAGAATTGTTGTAGAATATTTATGGATTCTCGAGGTGTTGCGATCACATGTATAAGTATGTGTGTGTGTGTGTGTGTGTGTGTGTGTGTGTGTGTGTGTGTGTGTGTGTGTGTGTGTGTGTGTGTGTATTCCTTCCTTGCACATTTTCACTCATGGCGTGGGGAAAATTTATAATGGATTAAGGGTATACATGTATATATAATAATATATGTGTGCGCAAGTGCAAGGAAGTCTTCATCAAGGGTTTCAAGTTCCAAAGTGCTCTAGCTAGGTCTTCCCCTCCATGGGGAAGGTTCCTATGCACTTTGTTTCCTATAGAATTCTGATATGATTGTGCTTTATTTCTCTTTGATTCAAGTATAAATATATTTGATAGCCTTGTGTTTATTTGAACCCATTTTAGTATTATGTGGCTTTGGCATAAATGGTTGGCTTCATGCGTCCTCTTTTTATGATTTAATTTGGAATATTTAATTGTGTTAGGACTTCCATGAAATTTATTTGGGACCTTTTAATGGTTTTAAAGTAGGGAAATGGGTCTTGGACCGACTTGGTTTTCATTGGGTGAAAATAAAGTCTTAAAAAGGGAATTTGGTTTTAAATTGATGTGTGACCTCAAATGATTTCAAATGGGGTTTTCACTTTTATTCGAAATGGTGGATTACTTTGCAAATGGAACTTGGTTTTGAAATGTGGTTTTATGCATTCTTTATGTTTGATAAAAATTCCAATAAATGTTTTCAGTGTGAAATTCACTTGAGTCATTGTATTTGATGGATTTCTTTAATTTAAAAAGGGTGTTTGGTTTTATAAAATGGAAATGGAGTTTCCCTGGATTTATTTGGGTACACTTGAATATTCTTATGCCTTCCTTTGGAACTGTGTTTGAAATTTCATATTTGTTTAGAAATGTATTTTCAAATGTTTATGAAATGAGTGAAGGCCTGGTTGTCACTTGTGATATGATATTGGTTTTCCCTTATTGAAACCCCTTGTTGCATATGAGGTTTATGTTGTTTATGTGATTGATGCTTGTGCTATTTATCTCTTATTATTGTGATTTTGGGTGCCTTTTATTTGTTAAATGATAAAATGATTTATTAATTAATTAATTGAAACCCTAGGTTAGGGATTGATTCGATTTTTGTGATTTCTTATGGTTTAAGGTCGTGCGAATGGTCCCATGGGACCTATTCTTGTGGACTCTGTCAACTGTTTCTGAAGGCGGGGCGGTTCGGGATATTTTGGTTCACCACCGCCATCTGAGGTATGGATTTTATGTCGTTGCATGGTTTGGTACCATCTTAATTGGGTCCTTTTTTGTTTTAAGGCTTGTAGTATTTGTGGTGTAGTGTGTTGAACTCTACTTCTAGGTTTGGAGTCGCTGGGTCTAAGGTGAATCACCTACGTGTGCATAGGTAAGTATATATATGTGTGTGTATGTGGGTTTCCCTGTTACATGTATAGTCATCCATGGCAGTGAATATACATGTATGGGGCTAGGTGTTCCCATGTATATATATGAAAATGCATACATAGGTGAGTGGAAACTAGTATATCCATATAATAATATGTGTAAGGATCCCCTTGCACGTGTTCATGTCCATGCGGGTGTGTGCATAAGGGCTAGGTTTCCTTACATGTATGTGAAGGTGCATATACATAGTTGGGGAGCAGCAGATTTTAGTTAGAAAGTGCCAAGAGTAGAAGTGGAAGACTTGATTCCACCCTGAGGTAGGTTCCCAATGCCTATGCCTTTAATTTTAATTTTATAATTTCTTGCTTGTTTTAAAAATATGTTTTACATTTATTCTATATACACATGCTATGAAATTTGGTTGTGGTTGCTAGAAATGATTATGCCTTTGTTTTGGAAATTGAAATGTATTTCTAACGCCCATTGGTCTTAAGTGACTTTTCAAGAAAATTGATTTCCCAAGAGATTTTTAATTGGTAATGATTATTTCTAAAGGAGTTTGGCCTTTCATATGGTTAGCTATAAAAAGTATTCCATGTTTGTAATTAAGCCCGTTTGGAACCTTAAGAATGTTTTATGAAAAAGAAAAACCTCTCTTGAGGAACACCCCCTTATTTTACAAAATTATATGTGTGTTGAATTTGTGATTTATGATATGTTCTTAGTAAGAAGGATTGTTCATTATTTTGTGACAAAAAAGGGGGATGTTCTCAAGGAGGGAGATCAGTGGTGAGAGGTTGGATGTGTTTTTAAATAAATAAAATGATAAGTATCTATATGTTTTCTTAATAAAAACTCACCACCACTTAAAATGGAGAACAATGGGAAACATGGGTATCTTGGTGGGTGGACTAGGACTAGTACGCTAGATGATACATAAGTGGTTCTTCCCAGTTTTATCTAGCAAGATTTATGCTACAACACTAACTAAACATTTGTGATGATTGGATACCACTAGGTTATGGGTGTGTTCCCAAATAGTGGATCTTGCACAAGAATGTATATTGTTGTGGCTCCTATGCCATGTTTCACTAAGGTACAAGGATTCTAGGTCCCCAAATAACACTAGATACTTAGGGATTTACTATGGTTCTTGTGATGTGATTTCCATTTCAGTCATTTCATACTTGATGTCTTATTTGTGAAAACCTTATTTTAATCTAAATTGGTTTCCTTTCATTTTGAAATTTTAATGCATGCTTGGAACCTATTTTGAAAATGCAGTGGGAGAGAAACCCTTTAGTTGAAAATGAAAACTTGTTACTTGAATTTGAAAATAATTAAAACATTATTTTATTATGTCCTATTTTCAAACTAGCATGTTTTGAATTTCTTATAAAAGGCAAGGGCATAGGGCATTGTTGTATCTTGGCATTCATACTAAGAATCTCGGTACTCACTCCTTCTTTTAATTTTAGTTTCACATTCCTCTAATTTTGGATTTCTCTTGGAGAGATTGTAGTTTATGTTCCGTGGTCACCCACGACGTCAGTTGAGGTATGTCTCGTTTCTTCGTTTATTATTTTTTTTCCTCTGCCAGTTTGTTCGGTTTATTTTCTTTTGTTTATCTATTTTTTCAGTTTATGATTATTTATCTATATTTTTTATGGACCAAATTTTTCCCAACTGGTTTATCTTGATGCCGGACACTAGTTTCCAGCCAGTGGGGATTGGTAATGACCTTCAGGCCATGTCACGGACCGAATCGGGTGACCGATTTAGGGTTGACCCGGGTTGGTTCGTGAAAAAATGTTATCAAAGGTAGGTTATTGTTATTTGGGGTGTCAAGTAGCTTGGTGATTAGGTGTTTCGGGACTCGAGAGGTAGGTGTGAGAAGGATTTCATTAACCTTTTCCCTTCCCGAGACTCAAGTTTCCAAGGGTAGTTCGGGATTTGAATTTTCTTCTTTGTCTTGGTCTGTGTGGATGAGGGATGAAAAATGAAGTGAGCTAGTGTTACGCGGAGGGCTTGAATAGATTAGTGACCCATGTACAGCCCGAGTTCACGGTTCAAGATGCTTCTTGTGATTAATGCTTGCTCAGAGCATGGTCTTCTAAGCTATGTTATCAGGTTGGCATAGCCACTAGTCCCTTATTTTTGGATGTTTTGATGTGAGTTATGTTTGGTATTAGTTTTGAATGACTTTAGTGGATTTAAAAAATAAAAATGGTTCATGGAAAAAGTATTTTTCTAAAGGTAATGTGGTTTTGGAGTGGAAAAGTGGTTTTAAAATAGAAATTGTTTTCTTTTAATGGAATGTGTGGTTTCAGAGGGAAAAAATGGGAGGTGCTTTGGAAGTTGTTTTGGGATCTGAGTAACACTTTTTGGAATGTGAATTGAAAAATGATTAGGAATCTAGAAATGTATTTCTTTAATGATAAGTGACATTTTCAAATTGGTAGATAATTTTTGTTGTACGTTGAATGATCCATTTTTATAGTGAGATGTGTTTTGAATTAACCCTTGGTATTCCAATGAGGTATCACATATATAGAGGTACACATGTGGCATAGGGATAATTTTTGGTGTGTGTGGATGGGTGCATGAGCTATCACAAGGGTATATGTATATGTAAGACTTCATGGGATACCAATGGTGGATATTTAAGTTGTTTTGTTTGCTGAAAAATGTTTTTCAAAAAGGTAATTTAAATGTTTTGAAAAGTGAGTGAGAAATTGTTTAGTGTTCTCTTTTCTTGTTTGGTATTTTTTTGGGTTCTTGGTTTTGACATACTAAATATTTGTTGGAATGGTGGTTTGAGTATGAGCTTTAGTTTGTGATTGAGGTGTGGAATTTTGATTTATAATGAGTTTTGATTCGGATTTGTGCCACTTGTTTTTGAGTATGTTTCCTAGAAAAGTTCCATAGGTTTTTAGTGAGTCTCTTCTAGTTGTTGGTTCTACCTAGACTCTTAGAGAAGTGGTGGAATTGAATTATTTTTTGTTTTTTCCATCTTCCATGGTGATCATGATCTATCAAAGTTAGAGGATTGGCTTGGTGAAATTGTTGGTGTTTTTAGGTTATTGGAAACTCCCAAAGCTATGAGAGTCTATGCTGGTTCGATTTCATTGGATATTACAACTTTAAATTGTTGGAGGAGATAATCCCAGCCTCGTTTCATGATGTGAAGTCTTGGAAGGTGTTTAATACCACTCTCATCCGATGGTTTATACCTGAGGAAGTGAAGGTGAGGAAAGTTTCAGAGCTCGTGAGTGTCCAGCAAGGCCAATGAACAGTAAAGGCTTACGTTGGGAATTTCAAGGTGTTAGTTCCATTTTCTTCAGAGGTAGCATCATAGAATAAGTTAAAGTTTATCTTTTGTGGGGTATTTATACAGGGTTCAAGGACTGATTCTTTTTGTTGTTCAGGAAGGTTCTCCATTCAGTGAGGAGATAGAACTGGAGGAACCTATCACATATGTGTTTTATTGTTAATTCCATATTTTATTAGCTGGGTCACTCTCTTGATAGCTTTTGATGTGGATGGTTTGGGTGATTTAATCCACCTTTTCATCACCCTCTAAAGGATTTCCATCAGTGTGGCCATTTGGGACACTTGGAGAGGTTCTTCTAGCGACATCGTTAGAAGGAGTATCGACCGGAGGATGTCAGCTCCTGACTGCGGGGGCATCAGATGCTTCAAGACATCAGAGCTCTAACCACAGGTCTCAGAGTGAATATTTTCATGTAGTCAGGAATCGTTGGGTGTGGGGAACCTTGGTATAACTTTTTTCTCTAGTGTTGAAATAGGTACTGTTTAAATTTCTCTATTCAAGCTTCTTCTTCTCTGAAGGTTCTATTTTTCTATAAGAGGAATAGAGGTCTCATTTCCTTATTATAGTATTTATTATTTGAATACCCCACCTTGGTTGTAGGAAGGTGTGGTGATCTTATTTTCTTATAATTCTAATAGTTGTGCCTCCTCAAATTTGGGCTTCGAATATTGTCTCTTTATGGTTGTGAGTCTCAAGAGGATTTTCTCTATTATGTGGCTAGCTACTTTGGTGACCCACTCTTGTTTTAGGATGTTATTGTTTGGGAGACACATGTGTATTTGGAAATAATTAATAGAAGTTTTTTTCGCCATTCAGTTTGGGGTCTTTCGTAGGGGACCCCATGTGGTGTGTGTTTGGTTTGTGAGGAGAGTTTGTGGATCGGTTTGTGTTGGGTTTCTCATATCGGTCTGTGCATTAGCCTAATATGGTCGGTTCTTAACAGGTGGGAAGATCCACCATGGATCTTGTCATTCCTTATTCGAGAGTTATTTTGTGTGGGAGTTTTTGTCTATGTTGGAAGTTTCCTCTTTGGATCAAGTTAGCAGTTCCAGAGTTATCCCGTGCTGAGAGTCTCAATGTTAGTCATCCTATTCAGATTCTTGTGGAGGGGAGAACTCTCCTTGTTTCCTGATGGCTCTTCTCTTTATAGTTTCCCTTAGATTTGGTCGGGTGTGACTGATGAAGTGAATATTCACACTGAGTTTGTGATTTTGTTGGCCTCTTTCAGTTTCAAACTTGAGTTTGATTCCTCGTTTGGTTGGGTGACTTTTTGGGGGTAGAAAGTTTTATGGTGGGGAGAATCATCACACTCAGATGTTTGAAATAACAATATTTATTATTATTATTATTATTATTATTATTATTGTTATTATTATTTTTATTATTATTATAAGTTTATTTTCTTTATTTTATTTTTCAATTTCTTATTTATTTTTTTTATCTCATTAGGGTCCCCCCCTTTGTGCATTGAAATCCTCTCCCCCTACCCCCTTTGTGTCATGACCGACCCCCCCCCCCTATTTTCCACTATTGCTCACGTCGGATCCTCTATGGCTGGTCGATGCCTCCTCCCTGCTCCAGCACCCGATTTTCAGTGCCCCTCCTTCTGAAAAACCCATGGCACACCATTTTTTTCCCACTCGCGCAACCCACATCTGGAATCTTGCTTCTTCTCGGTGTGCAACCCAACTGGCCATCCCTTCTACTTTCGTCCATAGAACCTCGGGTCGGCTTCCCTTCACCTTGCTGGCGCCATTCACCCCTCGCACACCCCTTGTGCACCCCCTCGTGCCACTTGGATCCCCTTATGCAACCCCCAGCTGGAAAAGTAGCCTATGACACGTCCCCTTACCGGCGTGATCTACTCTGGTAGCCCCTTTTTCCTCCTTGTTAAGGTTTTGGATCATTTTTATTTGGGGTTTTAGGTTTCTAGTGGGTAGGATATTATATTTAGCGTTAATTCTTGATAATTTTGGTTCCGTTGTTTGTTTTAGGGTTCCTTGAATTGTTATAGAATGTTGATGGATTCTTGAGGTTTTGCGCTCACATGTATAAGTATGTGTGTGTGTGTGTATATATATGAATTCATTTCACATTTTCCCTCATGGATCGGGGAAAATTTATAATGTATTAAGGGTATACATATATATATAATTATACATGTGTGCGCAAGTACGGGGTAGTCTTCATCAAGATTTTCAAGTGCCAAAGTGATCTGGCTAGGTCTTCTTCTCCATGGGGTAGGTGCATATGCAATTTTTTTACTATGGAATTATGATATTCTTATGATTTATTTCCCTTTGATTCAAGTATAAATATATTTTATAGCCTTGTGTTGATTTGAACCCATTTTAGTATTCCCAGGATTTGGCATAAATGGTTGGTTTCGTGAATCATCTTTTTATGATTTAATTTGGAATATTTAATTGTGACAGACCTTCCATGAAATGAATTTGGGTCATTTTAATGGTTTTAAAGTGTGTAAATGGGTCTTGGCTCGACTTGATTTTCATTGGGTGAAAACAAAGTCTTAAAAAGGGAATTTAGTTTTAAATTGAGGTGCAACCTCAAATTATTTCAAATGGGGTTTTCACTTTTATTTGAAATGGTTGATTTATTTTAAAATGAAACTTGGTTTTGAAATGGGGTTTTATGTATTTTTTTTTTATTTGATAAAAATTCCAATAAATGTTTTCAATGTGAGATGCACTTGATTCATTGTGTTCGATGGGTTTCCTTAATTTAAAAAGGGTGTTTGGTTTTATAAAATGGAAATGGAGTTTCCCTGGATTTATATGGGTACACTTGAATATGCATATGCCTTCCTTTGGAACTATGTTTGAAATTTTATATTTGTTTAGAAATGGATTTTCAAATGTTTATGAAATGAGTGAAGGCCCTATTGGAACTTGTGATGTGATATTGGTTTTCCCTTATTGAACCCCCTTGTTGCATATGAGGTTTATGATGTTTATGTGATTGATGCTTGTGATATTGATCTCTTCTTATTGTGCTTTTGGGTGACTTTGATTTATTAAATGATAAAATGATTAATTAATTAATTAATTGAAACCCTAGGTTAGGTAATTATTCAGGTTTTGTGATTTCTTATGGTTTAAGGTCATGGGAATGGTCCACCGGGACCTATTCTTGTGGACTCCGTAAACTGCCACCGAAGGTGAGGAAGTTCATGATATTTTTGGTTCACCGCCTCTATCTAAGGTATGGATTTTATGTTGATGCATGGTTTGGTAGTATCTTAATTTGTATCCTTTTTTTAAGGTTTGTAGTATTTGTGGTGTAGTGTGTTGAACTCTGCTTCTTGGTTTGGAGTCTCCAGGTCTAAGGCGACTCACCTGCGTGTGCATAGGTAAGTATATATATGTGTGGGTTACCCCATTACATGTATAGTCATCCATGGCAGTGAATATACATGTATGGGGATAGGTGTTCTGATGTATATATATGAAAATGCATACATAGGTGAGTGAAGACTAGTATATGAAAATAAGCATATGTGTAAGGATCCCTTTGCACATGTTCATGGCCATGAGGGTGTGTTCATAGGGGCTAGGTGTCCTTACATGTATGTGAAAGTGCATATACTTAGTGGGTGAGCAGCATATTTTAGTAAGAAAGTTCCAAGAGATGATGTGGATGACTTTATTCTACCCTGAGGTAGGTCCCCTATGCCTATGAATTTTATTTTAATTTCATAATTGCTTGCTTGTTTTAAAAATATGTTGTACATTTATGAGATATAAACTTGATATGAAATATAGTTTCGATTTATAGAAATTATTATGCCTTTGTTTTTTAAATTTAAATGTATTTCTAATGCCCATTGGTCTTAAGTTACTTTTCTTGAAAATTTATTTCCCAAGTGGTTTTGAATTGGTAACGAGTATTCCTAAAGGCATTTGGACTTTCGGCCAGTTAGTTATAAAAAGTGTTCCCTGTTTGTAATTAAGCCCCTTCAGAACCTTAAAAATGTTTTATGAAAAAGAAAAATCAATCTTGAGGCACACCCCCTTGTTTTAGAAAATTATGCGTGTGTTGAATGTGTGATTTATGATATGTTCCTAGTAAGAAAAATTGTGCATTATTATGTGACGAAAAAGGGGGGATGCGCTCAAGGAGGGAGATCAACAGTGAGTGATTGGATGCGTTTTTAAATAAATAAAATGATAAGTATATATGTGTTTGATTAATAAAAACCCACCACCAATTGAAATGGAGCACAATGGGAAACCTGGGTATCTAGGTGGGTGGACTTGGACTAGTACGCTAGATGATACATAAGTGGTTCATCTCGGTTTCTTCTAGCAGGATTGATGATACAACACTAACTAAACATTTGTGATGATTGAAGACCACTAGGTTATTTGTGTGTTCCCTACTATTGGCTCATGCACAATAATGTAGATCTTTGTGGCTCTTATTCCATGTTTCACTGAGGTACGGGGATCCTAGGTCCCCAACTAACAATAGCTTCTTAGGGATTTCCCATGGTGCTTGTGATGTGATTTCCATTTTAGTTGTTTCATACTTGATTTCTTATTTGTGAAAACCATATTTTAATCTAAATTAGTTTCCTTTAATTTTGAAATGTTAATGAATTCTTGGAACCCATTTTCAAAATGTAGTGGGAGAGAAACCATTTACTTGAAAATTCAAACTTGTTACTTGAATTTGAAAAGAATGAAAACATTATTTTCTTATGTGTTATTTTCAAACTAGCATGTTTTGAATTTCTTATAAAAGGCAAGGGCATAGGGAATTGTTGTATCTTGGCATTCCTACTAATCATCTTGGTTCCCATGACTGCTTTTCATTTTAGTTTTAGGTTCCTCTAGTTTTGGATCGCTCTTGGAGAAAGTGTAGTTTATGTTTTGTGATGACTCATGAGGTCACTTGAGGTATGTCTCATTGCTTTGTTTATTCTTTTTTTTCACTGCCAGTTTGTTTGGTTTATTTTCTTTAGTTTATCTATTTTTTCAGTTTATGGTTATTTATCTATCTTTATTATGGGAAAAATCGTTCCCAACTGGTTTATCTTGATACCTGGAACTAGTTGCTAACCTGTGGGGATTAGGAAGGCCCTTCGGGCCATGTTGTGGACCGACTCAGGTGACTAGTTTAGGGTCCACCCGGGTTGGTTCATGACACAGGAAATCTAACATATATAAAATTTATTCTCCATAGTATGTGACTCTAGAATCCTAAAGGAGAACACCTAATAAAGAGTCTCACCAAAGGAAAATTTAAAACCAAGAGTAGATGAATGATCCTTTTCTAATTAAGGCTGGCATTATTTAGTCCATCAAACATCTATCAATGGTGGCCTAGGATTCTAATGATCCATTACCAAATTATAGAATAAGTAGTCATATTTATGAAGTTCCTCCTCATTACAATTGCTACCATCAACTCTAAAGTTCCTCCCCATAATATATACCATGAAGGCTTCCTTCATGGTTATGAATTAATTGATAATGATAATACCTCTTGGATCAGTACCATGGAAACCCCCCTCATGGTCAAAATATTAAATGGTAAGAAGGTACTCCCCTTAACATCATCCACCCTGAAGTTCCTTCATATGGTATACACTATATAAATTATTATTACAATCATATGTTAATCCCTGATAGTAGTCCTCCCCATCATGGAATTCTCAATGAAGATCCTCCACATGGTAATATTTCATTTCGAAAAGTTTATACCCTTTATGAATCAATTGTGAGAAATCCCTCATATCATGAGGAACTTTAGAAGATGAGGCTAGAAATTACTGATGCCTTATAATTGAAAAGTGATATCCTTTCAAAATTATTTTATAGTCCAAGGAAAAAAATCACTCTATGAACCACCCTTGGATTTCCTGCCCTCCAACATAGTAGAGGATATTCCTTATAACCAAAAATATTTTAAAAAGTTAGTTGGGAAACACTCACTTCAGTCAGATCAAGTGGAGGAATATTCTACAGAAGATGAAACAGACACATTTCTTATTAATAAATAGTTGGTTGAAGAAAATATATTGGTCATGTTTTGGACCTCATCTAATCCTCAATATGGAGTTCTATATTTTTTTTGAAGAATGTGTGCATGAAATTCACCTGAATATATGTAATAATATTCATCACCTGAGGACTAAATTATTACCTTATGATGGATATAAATATAATGTTAAGTTAATCTAAGAACTATATTATCAAAATGACTTAGCTTCTCTCTCGACTATATGATGCCTGAAATTGGGGAAACAACGGGAGGTCCTCCAATATGCATGTATTAATGCATTGAGAAAGATACTCCAGTTTATTTCTAATTCCCCAACCAGTTTCTAAATCAGGGGATGGGGTGAGCATAGAGAATTGTGTTTTACCCACCCTCGATTAGTTGGGCCCACCAGAAGTGATTTCATGAAATGTCATTTCTTTTAGATGGATCTTAGAAGAAATTTTTTCTCATTCTAGATGGAACACTCAACAAGAATCATCCCTAAACAAATTTTAGAAGCATCGCGCCTAATGAGAGTGATACATTTAAATACTCTTGAATGAGGAAACTAGGAAGGTTGTGCAAGTTTCTAATTTAATAAAGGAAAATAACAAAAAAAACAGTTCCTTTGAAATAAAGTATCTCACATGAAGAACATATGATGTACCTAGATCATGTTCAAAAAAAGATTTTCAAGATTAAGAGATAAGTCGTGGAATCTACATCCATAGTGATACAGGAGAAGCCCTATCCCGTAGGGTTAGGGAATTTTTAACACAACCCCCACATGGCTAATGAATTTTATCCAAAAAATTTCACTAGTGGAATAGGAACAACCCCATCCCATAGGGTTGGGGGGGATTTTACCTAATCTTCCTCCCCAATGTAGGAAAGTATTTTCCTAATTATAAGGAATTCCAAAAGAAGAACTCTCCCAGTTTATCCCATTTTGTAACCCAACTTACTTGATCATAACATGAATGATGAAACTATCAAGATATTCCTTTTGAGTAACCCTTTTCTAGGAATATCCAAGGGGATCATTGAATGAGAATATGAGGCCCCATAGGGGGTGCAAGAAAGGGTGATCTATCAAGGGTACAATCACCCTTTAAGATTTTATCCCTTTATACATATATCCCTGGGGACACTGGATCTCCTTTCATTCCAATACTAATGTGACATATGCAATTAATTATGAATCAATGAACATCATTACCACCACCCTTATGGACACTACAGAACATGAAGCCAATATATAGGAAATTGAGGAGGAGGTTTCTATTTGAAATGTGGTCCATGCTGAAATGACCAAGGAAGGTGTGAGTACTAGGAACGATAGGCTCACTAATAATTTAGGGACTCCCTCAAATGACCCTACAACCTCCTCAATGAGCATCTTCCAAGGAAAAGGGTGAAGGTGTGGTTTTATCTTACCCTCTTCCTGGATATGTTTAACCTATCATGCTTGAGGAAATAATTGCTCAGTATGAGTAAGAGATAAAGGATTTGATAAAATTTAATGTAGAACTACTTAGAGGAAACATCCCTACTAGATATGTTCTTTAAGAAGAGCCTCATATCACACAGCCAGATGATGTACCTTAGTAAAGATTATTTTCCATAACAAATGAAGTGGAGTCAGAACATCCAATCAATATGGTATACCGACATCCCATATACTTGGACCCCACGATAGTGGTATATTAGGAGTTCCCCCCATTTAGGACGTGACTAGAGCTAGTTTAGATGCATCCTAATAGGCCATCCCATGCAATTCACCCATCATGAGTATAGAAAAAACTGCCACAACTAGCTCAACTCGTTGTTCCCCCTATTCAGGCTCCTTCCAAGTTGGTTGTTCCTTCCCATATCATCAACACTATTGAGTCAATAGTAGTTCAATTTAAAGCTATGGAAGAAAAAAGTGCACCAGTACAAACAAAAATGAATTCATACCCTAAATGGGTGGGCGTGACTCTTCCCCCACCAATATTTTGGAATCCTACATTCCCAATATTCAATGTCTTGGGGGATCCGAAATAGAATATGATGCACTTTGTGTCAGGGTGTGGTCCCATAATGGGAACCCTTAAACAGTAAGAGGTATAAAACTCAGGTGTTTCATGCATAACTTAAAGGGACCATCTTTCACCTGGTATACTAGTATACCATTTGAATCAATTAAAGGGTGAGAATATATTCGATGACAATTCCTCTATCAATTAATCTTTACATTGTAGAAGACAATGGGTTTCAGATTTTATTTCCAAGTGCAAAGGTTTGACTTACTCCTTGAATTTTTAGCATCATTAAGAGAATGTATTGGGACTTTTCATTCAGAATATTCATGATGAACTATGAACACCACTTATTCTAGTAAAGTATCCAGGTGGAATTTTGGATTTTTCACAGTAATATAAAGGTTAGAAGATTCTATTTTGTGAACCAGTCCCAATTCTCATCCAGTACTGGAAGCCCAGGGAAAGATAATGGGTAGGGTGGAAACCACAATGGTCTCCTTAAAACTAGAATATAGTCCAACTATAACTCTAAAGTTCGCACCTCCTCATACGGAACCACCTCTTGAACAGAAAAATTAACAACAATACCCCAGTCCGGATAAGTGAAGGGAACCTAAATTTTACCAATTTGAAGACCATAAGAATAAGTTTTATCCCTTCTAAGATTATAAAGTTATGGGATAATTTATAATATCCATAGAAAACAATTTATATAGGCTTCTATAGACCAATAGGCCTGATCAAGTTGGTCTTGATGAATGAAAAAATTATTTTTATGATCATCTAACATTAAGGTACGCCATCCAAGATTTTATTTGTTTTTAAAGACATCCTACAGAAGATGGTTGACTCTAGGAAAGTAAATCTGGATAAACCACTAGCATAAGTGGCATGTTTTTCTACTATAAATCCAAATGAAAAAAGAAGAATGGTATGAATTTATGAGTAAGAGTTCATAAAATTTAAATGATTGGATGACAAGAAAAAGAATCAATTGAAATCATTCTATCCTCAGGGAATAGTTAAACCAATCAACTATTCCCATGGTCTCTTCTATTGCAGCTCAACTAGTGTCAATAACACTAAAGTCTTCTAAGATCCAATCCTCCAAAAATTAGTATATCCATAAGATTAAAAAACAAGAATAGTAAGACAAACCCACACTGAGTCCAAATTTGTTTTTGACCCTTTCAGACTTCATGAATCTATTAATACCATGATAATTATACCACCAAATGATACTAGGGGAATTTTCCCACCAAGAGGAATCCCCATTAGAAAAATATTTGAAAGTTGGTTCCATTAATTCCATCCATTTAATGGATCACTTCTCTAATTATGAGTAAGATTAAAAACTCAAGTTCCCTATAAAAAATCAAAGAACCACAGGTAGAGTCCACAGATTCCATGGTGGCAGGGGAAGACATAGTCATGACTGAGGTCAATATTCTAGCCATATCCCCACCAGAGCCATTTACACTACTGAAACTCATGGAAGATCTCTTTTGTAAGCACATGAAGAATAGGAAAGCACACCTATATTTATTAAAATTCTTACAAGCCTGATTATTTTGGAAGAATGACTAGAAAGGGTGTAGTGGTCTTGTCATCCTAGGTAGGTGGTCATACCAATTTGGCCTAATCTAGCCGCAAAAAAAGTTCCCTCAATGTCTGTTTAACCACCCAACTCGCCTACCCCAGGATCTTCAACTTCTAAAGTGCCTTCTAAGGAATAACTCCCTCTAGGAAGGTGTAGGTCTTTGACTTAGAATTATGACTTCCTAAATCAGTTGGATACTATTCCAGTGAATCTATTAATTATGGATCCTCTTAACCTATCAAAGTATCTAAGGGAAGAACTTGTAGAGGCTCTGCTAATCCCTTAAGAGTTTTAATTCTAGGCCACTTCTACTAAGGTATAATGAGTAGAGATCAACACCATATAATTTTATTTTGTAATCTCTTTCATAGAAAAGTACAAGAATGATGTGATACTAGTACACATCAGACTCTTATATTTTTTGGGTAGACTAAATGACATTGACGTCATATGAACTTACATTTATAATGGATCAGGGGTCAATCTCATTCTGATCCAAATTCTTCATTGATTAGTTTACAGTGAATCTAGCCTATCTCCTTCTCCCATGACTCTCCAAGGATACAACAAGAGTGAAAAAAATCCCCTTGGCTAGATCAATCTCATAACTCAATCTGGGGACCTAGTTTCCAATTTTGAATTCATGGTCATTTGAAAAGATAAAAATTTTAATGTCCTTCTTGAAAGGCCTTCACTACACCAACATATATAAATACCTTCATCATATCAATAATTTATAAAATAATACATCAATGGGAAAGTGGTACATTATAAAATGATAAATCTATGTTTGAATCCTATAAGTCTCAATACAATGATGTGGGATTTTATTGGAGATAATGGAATAAACCCATGACCGATGATTTTTCTTGGTTTACCACCCCGAATGGTCTAGAAACCACATTGTCCAACCCATTTAAGGAGTTTCATGATGAATATTTGCTACCCATCAACCAAATTAAAGATGTCAGTTTAAAACATGGAATTCACTCACCAACCCTCAAGACATCAGTCATGTTAGTTAAAACCAACCATACTGAAGAGGTCTCTAATCCTCCTATCAGAAGAAATGATTTAAGTTAAAATTCCCTCACTTTATTCCCAGAAAATTAGTAGAACTCGACTTCATCAGCTGAAACTAAAGGAATTTTCATATCACCACTATCAAATTGAGATATCTTTACCTATGAATATCATAATATAAATATTTTTACTAATTATAAAGATTCACATTCATTAATAATATATACTAATGTAGTAATGGGAGAAGGAGAGGAAGAGTAAAAGTAAGATGAATATGAAGAGGAGGAGGAAGAGGAAGATGACCTTGAAGATGCTCCTACAACATTTTATGAGGGTGTCTCTAACATGGTCAATGAACTCTGATAGTAAATCTAGGACCAAAAGAATATCTTCAAACTACACTGATTAGTGAGGCTATAAAATTAAATAATAAGATATATATACCTTTTTTATAAAGAAGTATCAAAATTAATTCACCTAGAATTACAAAGAAATTCCAGGCCTTGATCTTATTGTGGCCTCCCACCACCTCATTCTTCCAAAATATCATCATGGTTATAAGAAGGAAACTAGAAGAACACATCAGACCCATACTACCAAATTCAAATATGAATTTGAAAAGATTATAAAAGAAAAATTCATTTAGGAATTTCAGTACCCAAAATGGATTTCCAATATAGTCTCAGTCAAGAAGAATAATGGGCATATTAGAGTGTTAATCAACTTCAGAGTTCTCAAATGACACTGCCTAAAATATGGAACCCCAGTTCCAATTATAGAACTTATTATTGATAAAAATACTATCTACCAAGCTCTATCCTTCATTCATGGCTATTAAGGATATAAATAAGTCTGGATTTCCCCTGAAGATTAAGAATCCACTGCCTTTAGGGAACTCCAAAGAGTACATTTATATCAGGTGATTCCCTTAAGTATAAAAAATGTTGGTGCTGTATACTAGAGTTACATGCACCACATCTTTAAAACTTTTGTATTAAAGTCTTTCAAGTGATTTTTTGATGATGTGGTAGTAAAATCTTGACAATGTTCTAACCATATTTCCAAACATGAGATGTTTTTCATCAAATAGTCAAAACATAGCATGAAAATGAACCACCTAAAATGTAATTTTGGTGTAACCTTAGTAAAGTTTCTCAACTTCATTTTATAACATCATAGTGTCAAGGTAAATCCCAAGAATACAAAGTATATCATTTAAATTTTACCTCCTTGAAACCTCAAAGAGTTTATAGTACTATAAGGAATCCTTTTCTATATTCAATGATTTATAGAAAATATTACTAGAAAGTGATTTCCCTTCACTAAGTTGATGAAAAAAGGGTCAGATATCAATGTAATGATGATTTTCAAGGGTAATTTGATAGTCTCAAGAATTATTTGTTTAGTCCACCAATGCTGATGCTGCTTGTCAAATTAAATACACACATCTTATATGAGAAAGCCTTAGAGTGATCATTGGGTGATTTCCTCAAACAAAATAATGATTCCAAAAATGAAAACATACTCTATTATCTCAATTAGATCATGGTCAATACTAATAATCATTATTAAGATATTTAGAAGAACTATCTAGTGTTAATATTTGTTGTTCAAAAAATGAGGCACTAATTGTAATATCACGAGGTTCATTTGGTCTCTCAAACTGACCCACTCAAGTATATCCTCAACCACCCTTTATTGACCAGATGTTTGGCATGGTGGGTGGTCATCCTGTATCAATCTGACATCTAGTTCATACTATATAAGGCAATTAATGGTAAAGAATTGGAATATTTCCTCACAAGGAATCCTTATTTAGAAGAAACACTTATGGACACTAAACTCCAAGATGGAGATATATTCTTTATAAAATACTCCTACAAGAAATGGTAAATGTATTTTGATGGAATATCTAGGATCCCAATAGTAAATAGGATGGAATATCAAAATAATAATAAATATAGTTATGGATTTATTATTATCTCTCCATAAAATGAAGTATTTTCTTATTCCATCCTATTGTTATAATGTTTCACCAATAATGATATAGAGTATCATTCCCTCATTAAAGTCTTATAAATCACACTGAAAATTATGGTGAATATGAATGTCAAAGGTGATTCATATTTGGTAATCAAACAATTAAATGGTGATTACGCTATCAAAAAAGAAGATCTTATCACCTTGATTAACTATGTATGAGTATTGATTGTTGAATTCTCCTTAGAGACCATGTTGACTCATTTATCATGTTCATAGAATGCTTAAGAAGATGCATTGGAAAATACAGCTACATATTTGGAAGATTTGAATAGGGTAAAAATAGTCATCAATATTACGCATTGTAAAATGGTATCTCCATTTGTTGGAAGTAGCATGGAAGATATCAATGGGGTCAATTCTACCCCTGAACCAGATAATATTGTGAATGGTTGGATGACACCCATACTAGACTATATCTAAATTGTGTCTCTTCTATTAAAAAAGTCTATAAAATAGTATATCCAATGATGAAAAATTAATTTTAGGCTATATAATAGTCTGAGTCATCAGAAGGTCCTCTATAAACGAGGATTTTTATGAGGACTTACTCAGATGCATTGATTGAGAGGAGACTATCTACATTATGAAAGAAGCCCATGTCAGTGACTGTGGTTCCCATCAGTCACAGGCCAATATTTCCCACCAAATTAGAAGTCTTGGATATATATGGCCTTCGATGACATAGGATTGTACACAATTCACCAAAAAATTTCATCCATGTCAAGTGAAATATAATTTTATCCATCAACCCCCATAGTTGTTACACACTGCCAAATATTTTTGGTTATTTTCCATATGGGGAATGGATATTGTGGGACCATACCCTCCTACTATATTCAAGAAGTTTAAATACATCCTCACTTTTAATAAATTCTTCTTCAAATAGGCTAAAGCAATACCCCTCAAAGAAGTTGGGATAAATAGTATCATCAATTTAGTGAAGCCCAACATTATTACCAGGTTTGGTGTCCCTCATAAAATATTGATAGAAAATAGTACCAACTTCAGTTATTACAAATTGAAAAGGATGTACCAAGGATATAACATTGTGTCTAACCATCTTTCTGACTATCATACAGTGTAAAATGGATAGATAGTGGCATTAAATAAAACTATATTAAACATAGTCTATAAAATGGTGTAGAAATATAAGAAATCATAGCCCTATAAGCTTCTACATGCCTTGTGGGCATGTCGTACCACAACTTGTACTTCTATGCAGGTGACCCCATATTCATTAGTGTATAGAATAAAAGTATTTTTTCCCATCTAATTCATATTTCTTTCACTATTCATTTCCATTTTTGATTATTTTTTCATAGATGAGTAGTCCTAGAAGTTTCTAGATTAATTGGAAATTTTAAATGAGAAGATATTGCACACCTTGCATCATTTATAGGTTCACCAAAACTAAATATGTCGATATTTTATCAAGAAAGTTATCCTTCATTCATTCTAACACGGGAACTAGTTTTGGTCCTCAAGACCCCAATGATACCTGATAAGAAACCTCTAAATATTAAACCAAAATAGGGAGGAAATTTTTCTATCCATAGGGTCTATTCCAATGGAAAATATTAATTGATCACCATAAATGGTGAATATACTACATCACCTACCATTGAAATATTTATCAAGAAATATTTCATGTGGTTAATGATGTATAGTCCTAGTCATATGACCCAAAAATACAAGACACCATTCATCTTTACTTCATATTGTTAAACTACAGAGAACGATCTTTACTTCATGACCTATATCATCATAGTCACAAGATGTTAAATTGTACAAAAACTTATTCAACATATGATGTTAAAATGCAGTCCTACCCTATGAACCACGCATATTATTCCTTGGGAGATAAGCCTAGGAATCCTAACACAACGAGAATGTGATGCCTCTTGTTATGAGATAATTTCCCGAATGCATGGGAATCTTTTAATGTGTAATCCCCACATCCCTTATTGTCGCTCCTTCTATGGAACCTAAATACTTACCACATGATGTTAAAATGCATGGAATGTTGAGAACTATGTGAAAATAGATTCTCACTTTCATGAGATACATAATGACACCCAGGTCTTATATCTTAGTCCAGCCACAATATGATAAATGTTGCCTCATTCTCAACATATAATTATGATCAGTGTAGGGAATCCCTACCCATATCTATGTACGGATTGATTCCCATTTCCACCAGATATGTAATGAATTCTAGACCTCTAGTATCAGTCCTGACCACAAATTATAAACTTGGGTGTGACTTTTTTCACTAGTATTTGACTTAATGTCATTCATTCATGTCAGATACCTCCTTAACAACTGATGTATTCACTCTATACCCACTAGTGTTAATCGGTCACTTCACAAAATTTCTTTGAATTCACCCTATATAAAAATGGGAACCCACACTATTCTTTGTTTCTTAAACTGAGAATATCTCACATGATCTTAGGAATCATGGTAAGGGACTCCTCAAATGGCCATGTCACTTAGTTATCCAGGAACTATGACCTTAAACTATGTGTACTTAATTCCAAAGTTTTTTATGCAATACAAGAATTAAAAAATCCTCTTCACTTTAGGTAACTTGTATCCTTTCATCATGATGTTAAAATACATGATTTATGTCCCTTCCATACAATGTTAAATTACCCATTATAATGGCCCTTGTTAGAGAGAACCACCATTACCAGTGTTGGTCCCTTACCACACCTATATCTCATAACTGAATGTGTCTTGATTCTCTTCCTAATGAGGTACATAGTGAAACCAAAAGTCTACATCCTAGATGAGTCGCAATATGATAAAATTCCCACTCCCTACACAAGAACTCGACCAGTGTGGGGAATATATCCTATAACTATGTGTGGCTTGATTCCCATTACCACAGGATGTATAGTAACATGTTAATCTTAAATCCTAGGTGAAATCACAAATTTTACCTTCATTACATATGATTCAGACTTTTGTAAGGAACACTCTATATGTTCCCAATCAATTTCAGCCTAAATTTTCCCTTCATACACAAGCATGTTCCTTTCACAAATTACACTTCATGTCTTGGAAGACTCAGATCCCCATAAATTTCATCTGGATATCGGTAATAATATAATCTAACTCTAAAGGACACCTTTGTTTTGACTATGCACAGTACACCTCAAAACACAGCTTTTTATAATACACATCCAATTGTTACTTATCAATCAAAGTCATTTCCATCCCCAAAAAAAATCCTCATATATTCATATGCTTTGAAGACATCATAATGGAAACCACTTTTTGAACAAGGTCTGTAGTCATCCCTTGCATGCATGTCCAATCCCACTACTTTAGATTCGATAACCCCAAGGCCAAAATTTAAATAGAAACCCTCAATTCTCATAAATAGAAATTATATAACTTTTGGGTAACATTTAATAATTTTAAAAAACACATTCCTAAAGACCATATTAGTTTATTGTGTTTGGAAACATGGAAACATAAACACTAGTACATAAGTAAGCTACATTTTCTCCCCCTAGGTTCACCATGACTATAGGTAACACAAATTGATGTAATATTAGATGGAAAATAATATTAAAAAATCTTTTAAAAACATTTCTTGATTAAAATATCCTTTCTTTTTTGAAAAATAATTTTTAAAACATAAAACATTATAAAAAATACTTTTCTTTGAAAATAACTTTGAAAAATTATAAAAAAATTTGAAAAAAAAATTAAAAAAAAAACTTCTTTGAAAATATATTTTAAAAAATTATAAGGGAAGCTCTAAAAAATGGATTTTTAAGGATGTTAGAGAATTATATACCTAGTGTATACTTAAAAACAAAGAATCCTTTCATATTCTTAGTAGAAGTCAAAAGAGACTTGATCAGAAGTTGATAAGAAAATTCCTTTTAAACCCATTTTTAAAAAAGGTAAAACATGGTTAAAATTTTCTTTTAAATAAAATGGTAGAAAATTTTCAAAAACATTTTTAGAAAACATGGTTTCAGGTGAAAACATATTTCTAACTGAAGATGGAAATAAGGTCGGATTTTCATAAAAACATTTTATTAATCATATTAAGTAAAAAAGAGTGAAAATAAAACCAGTACATGAAAATATTTAGAATAACCATAGGATAATAAAATTTATGATAGTTCTTGAGATGTGGATCAAAATATTTCATCAATTGAATCATAATTATAAACAATCCTGATAATGATGAGATTATAGTAGTAAACTCTTACCATTTTAGTAACTTTGAATCATAATACCCACAATATAATGAAATTAAAATAATATTTAAATATAATTAAAATAAGGATATTCATGATACAAAATTTTAAATGTTATTATATACATCTTGTAAAATAATATAGGTGGATAACATAACATGTGTCTCAAAGAAAAAAAATTGATACAAAATTACCTTACCGATTTGGTAAATTTTGTACTATAAACCCTATGAAATAGAGGTCATAACCCATAAATTTAAGGATAATAATCATATAATAAATTATTGGGCAGTATATACACCATAAAAATGAAATTAATGGTGAATAAGGTATAAGTCTCACAGAAATAAAAGTGAGACTAGAAATCCCCTTACCTTATGTCTTGACTCTCATCGTACTCGTTAAAATATCTTTTATAATAAATATAAGTTTATTATAAATATATTAAATATAAGTTTATTATAAATATATTAAATAACCATATTAAATTATATCATACCATATATGATTTACTAATGACTTAATATTACCCATTTATTAACAATTCCATACTAAAGTTATGTTTTGGGTAATAACCACTTTGTTTTTTGTACATATTTTGACTTGTTATTCTTGTTCCTATTACTTAGATCATGATTTACTTAATTCAATAATGCATAAAATTATATAAATATCATATATATTCAGTATATATGTATTTATAATAATCTGAAAAATATATAAATAGGAATTAAATACATCGTTCATGGAGATGGTAGGCCGTACATACGCATGAACATTGTTTCCTTTTTCTTATTGTATTGAAATAAATAAAATTAAATGATGTATATATATATGATCATTAAAGTGTAATTATTATTTCATAAATATAATATATTTTTAATAAACCCATCCTTAATACACTCCATGTAAATCACGAATGAATCACATCGCTTTGAGGAGGCGGTAGTCCACATGTCCAAAAATGATATTATCGTATTCACACAAAATAGAAAGCATGAAGGTATGTGTTATATAATAATTAAATAAGAATAAATAAATAATAAATATCATATATATCATATAAAAACAGTAATTGCATCATTATTCCTAACATTTAGAGGTGTTAATATAAGAACGAACAACATCGGTTCGAGAGGAGGTAGTCCTCCAAACACACGAACAATGATTGTGTATCCCATTTGATGGAAGTGTGTAAAGGTATAGGAAGTAATCATAACATAAAAAAAATATAATTATATTTAGGATACTTATTTTATAGTTTAATATTGATATAAGATTATTTTAAGGTGGTGAGAAGGAAACAAAATAAAAATGCATGTTGATGAACGTTACCCCTTCTCCGGGTAACTCCTTTTGGTTTACACCAAAGGGATTCCTTGGTTGGATTTGTGAAAAAAGTGAGGATTATAGGTTTATATGAGGGATTTTTTTAGGATATTTTTATATGTTTTTTCTAAGAAAAAGGTCTTGATAGGTGTGAATAATTTAGGGGGGGATTTTCTTTTTATAGTGGAGGAGAAGTTGCATTCTTGTAAATACAAAAAGGTAAACATTATTGAGAGGTCTCCCTTAAATAATCTGACTCAAATAATAGTCAATTTTTGATAAAATAGGTTCAATGGTCTAAATATGGATATAAAATTTATTTTGGAAAAGTTTATAGGTTATTTATCCTTTTAAGATTAAATTTTAACTAAAAAGTAAACTCATTTTTACCTTAATTACTATAATTAATTTTAATTGATTTCACTAAAATTTTTGGTGAAAAACTAAGTATACCTTATTATAAATTATAAATTATTATGATTAAAAATATTGAATCCATTTTTCTAAATTATAATTATATAAGTGTAATAAATTAATTTAAAATTAATCTTGCACACGACATGAGACAATGAGTTTTTAAAGTGAAAAATTTCAAAAGATTAAAAGGTTTTTATATCTAATTTCAATGTTAAATTGGTTCCAATTAATTAAATTGGATTAATTTATGTATAATTGATCTAATTATACTTTAAAACCAAATTAAAATATAATTTATCTAAATAAATAAATTAAATGAAAAAGAATTTTTTAACTAGAATTTAGTATTTGTCACTATTCATCAAAAAATGTAATATTTTAGAAAAATCCCAAAAACCCCTAAGATAAATTTTACATTATGAATTAAAAAATGTAGTTTATTTTATAAAATTAAATTTATAAAATTTTCAAAAATTAATTTTATTATTGTTCATAGAAGGACATAAAAAGCGGTTCTTTTTAGAAAAATGTATTTTCAAGCATATAAAGACTTTACTGAAATTTTTGTATTTTATTGTCAATATGTTTTCTTTATTTAAAAAAATTACAAATAATATTTAAAAATTAGTTATTACTATTAATATTACTAAGTTTAATGGCTAAGTTGTAACTTTCTTGTTTAAATAGTTATAATTATAAAATGTCGTTTTGTAGAAACTTAGTGTCGTGTGTAATGAAAGATAAGTCAACGATGTGTGTAGTGAAAGATTAAATTGATGTAGAGTATAATGTAAGTTTAACTTGGTGTAGTGGGAAAAGAAATAAATCAAATAAATTTATTTTATTTGAAAAAAAAAAGTTTCATAAAAAACTTAGGGTGTTACATTCTACCCCCCTTAAAATGATTTTTCCCTCAAAATCCATCATTATGGTACAATAAAATGATAATACTTATGCCTCATCATATAATAAAGTTCTCATGTAGCTTCCTCTAACTGGTGATTTCTCCTCAAAAAATTTATTAGGTGAGTGGTCTTGTTTCACAAAACTTTCTCTGTATGATCCAGAATTTCAACTAGTTATTCCTCATAAGAAAGATCTTGCTCAAGGGGTATGAACTATGAGTTTAGTACATGTGAAGAGTTAGGTATGAAATTCCTTAGGAGAGATACATAGAACACATAATGGACTGAAGAGAGTTTTTGTGGAAGCACCAATCGATAGGATACTATCTTGATATGATCAAGAATTTCAATGGGACTGATATGCCTAGGGCTTAATTTCCCTTCCTTCCTGACTTTGAGCTGCCTTGATCTACTACTGAATTTTTATAAACTTCTCATCCATTTATTCAGCTATCTCATGTCCCAATATATTTCTTTCTCCAACTTCATTCCAACATGTTGGATCTCTGTATTTAGTTATATATAGGGCTTTATAAGGATCCATATGAATTATTCAGTGAAATATATTTTTGTAAGAAAACTAAAATAGAGTATGGTGTTGATACCAAGCACCTTTGAAATCCAGAGAACAAGATATCAACATATCCTCTAGGGTTTGAATTGTTCTTTTATCTTGAACATCCATCTGAGGATGATAAGAATTTTTGAAACTCAATTCCACATCAAGTTATTTTTGAATACTTCTCCATAACTTTGAGTTAAACCTTGAATCCTAATCAGATACAATGGAATTTGGTACTCCATACAACCTTACCACTTCTTTAATGTATATCCTGGAAATATGATCCAGAGAAAAGTCTTCTTCGATAGCGATGAAGTGTGATGACTTAGAAAGGGGATCGAATATCACCCATATAGAATTATTCCATTTATAGGTTTTGGGATTCCAATGAAAAAATTCATAGTGATGTTCTCCCAATTATATTCTAGTATGGGTAATGGATGAAATATTCCCTTAGAATTTTGTCTTTTAGCCTTAAATTTCAAACATACCAAACACCGAGATACAAAATCTACAATATATCTCATTATGACATCCCACCAGAAGTAATCATTCAAATATATATAAATTTTCATACTTATAGGATGAATAGAGAATTAAGATCTATGAGATTCTTCTAATAACCCCTTCTTAAAATCTGGTATGGAGGAAACACATACACGGTTCATAAATATTATCATTCCATCCTGATCAAGGTTAAACTCAAGAACATTTCTAACTTTATTCTATAGTTCTAAATATTCCTTATTCACCTCTTTAATCTTAACTTGGATAGATGATTGAAAAATCAATTGATAAAGATAATATTTTCCACCTTGCTTTAGGATTTCCATATCCATCCTTTACAAATCCATAAATATTGGATATTTTTTATCCTCATCATGGATAAGTAAACATGATCCCTTCAACTCAAAGAATCGGCCACCTTGTTCACTTTACAAGGGTGGTAATGTATTGAGTAGTCATAATCCTTTATCATCTCTAACTATCTTCAATGGTGCATGTTCAACTCATTATTTGTGAATATATACTTCAAAATTTTAGGATCGGTATATATATCACACTTTTCTCTATAAAGATAATGGCTCCTGATAGATATAATATTTTCACAATTATTGATATGTTTTGTAATGATTTAATCTCTACTAATTGATAAATTTTAGTATATTTTCATCATTTTAGTATTTTTGGTGAATTTAGGGCTTAATTGTGGAAATTTCTTAATTCTATAAATTTAGCAGTTGTACAGAGCTTCGATTTTTCAAGAATAATTTGTACAATTTTGATCCAATTGAAGTGATTTTTTTTGGATTCCTTTTTTTTTGTGGAATTAATTTTTTTATTATAGACCCAAATCCAATTCAAAACACACTAGCCTATAAAAATAAATCAATGTAGAAACTTTTTTGGAAGATAGAATGGACCCCACCTTAATAACAAAGGCATATCCCAACCTAGAAAAATCCAAATCTAGTTATTCCAACAGGAGGAAAATAGTACCCACATACTTATTTTAATATTAAATTTTATATATAATTTATATCATTAAACCATCCATTTAATGAGAAAAAGTGGAGGGAGTTGATGAGTATCCTCGGGAAGAAAAGTATTCTTTAGTGATTTGGGTATAACATTTTTGTAAATTGTCCAAATAAGCTGATATTTTTTGGATTCATGGAAAAGAGAGATAGGAAAAACTTTTATGAAATAAAATTCCCCATACTAGGCCATTTTACATGCAAAATAAACTGAATATTTTTGTGTAAGGAATCTAGAGGGAAATTTTTCCACCCCTCAACCCTATAAATATGAGTGTTGACTTCCATTAAAAGGTGTTTAAGAAGAGGAAGGATAGTTTGTGCTAGAGGATAGAAACCCTGAAGTGTTGTAGATTTTATCTTTTTATTTTTCTTAGTTTCATAATTCTCTCTTCTTCCCCATTCAACCCTATTACCCTTCACATGGAGGGGTAAATCTTTTGAGTGATTGGGGAAGGGGGAATTTTCCTTTAGTAATGTTGGAGTCTTGCAATTTAATTTAAAACTCTCTATTTTATATTGAATTATGAATATTTTTATTGGTTCTAAATTATATTAATGTGATATTATTTTGGGTTTTAGTTTCATTCATTGTTTATAGATTTGGTTGAAGATATTTAAACTCCCTCTGCCTAGTAAAATTTTTCACGATCGAGCATATTGTGTTAGATGGTGAGTGTCTAGAGATCATTGGAATGTTTATGGAATAATTGAATTGTTTCTAGATTTATAAGGATAAAAAATTCCCGATATAGACTTTCCTTACTTTTTTGGGAATGGTTTATGAATTTTCTTGAATAGAAGAGTTGTTTCCATCGCATCCTTCAACCCAGGGTGATTGAGAACTTGATCAAGGATTCTTTCATTTATCATTCAATAGGAAGAGAGTGGTAATAAATTTTATGAATATGATGACATTGAAAAATTTAAACCTACCTTGACCCCATCACTCACTTCATCCATTTTTTTCAACCTTTATTTTAATTTATTTCTTTATTTTAAAATCAAACAATTTCAAAAGAAACCCCCACTTCTTTCTATAATTTCAAGTGACAATGTGATTTATGTCTGATCTTATATATATAAAACCTAGGTTGACCACTATATTTCATTCTAACTTAGGAATTTTTTTTGTCACACCCCACGATAGGCATGTGTCAAAACTTTTCACCATTGCTGGGGAGGTGGTGTTAACAATTTTTTTCTTATTTTCTTCTTTTCTTTTTAAAATTGAATGACCAGAACCAAAAACACTTAACTTTTTCCCCTTGATCCTAAAATTGAAAGAACCTTGTTGAATAGACTTAGAAACCTTGATTTTCAATCTAAATTTGAGGAAATTTATCTCCCAGACTCAAGAGAAACTTCAAGTGTTCAGTCTGAGCCTGATATCATGGATAGAAATCAGAACCCAACCCTTATAGACCTTTGTGCACCACAATTCCTTAATAAAAACAATAAACTTTCCATGATAGTGTTACAAAATGATTTTGAGTTGAAACCTAACATGATTCCATTACTCCCAAAATTTCATGGTTTGGAGGGAGAAGACTCAAACAAACATATTAAAGAGTTAACACGTGTCTTCTCCACTTTCAGACCTCGAGAAGTAGATAAAGAGTAGGTAAAGTAGAAGGAATTACCATTTTAATCAAAAGTAGATTCCAAAGAATAGTTTTATGTCCTACAACCAGGATATTTTAATGATTGGAATGACTTAGTGATATTATTCATGTAGTGATTCTTACCCACCTCCAGAAGAACAACCATCATAAAGGAAATATATACTATTAGACAGTCATATGGAAAAACCATTTACAAGTACTGGGAAAGGTTTAAAAATATATATTCCAGCTTCCCACGTCAATAAATTGAGGATAATCACTTTATTGTATTCTTTTACCAAGTATTACTATAAAATAAAATAAACCTTATGGATCCATAATATGTAGGATCATTGATTGACATGTCACCAAAAGAAGCCAAGGGCCTGATTGATGAGATTTCCTAGAACTCATAAGAATTTGGTACATGAGGTATTGGAACAAGATTAAATCGTGAGGTAAGAACTTCTTATCCATCACCTTTATGGGAAACTAATATTGATGAGATAATAAGTATAGTGAGGCATATGGCCCTAAAACAAGTGGGTGACCAACAAACATCACCTAAGGTATTTGTTTTATACTCATCACCTGATAATTTCACTAACCAATGTGTAGAAATATAGGGAATAGAAACTTGTGTGGTATCCTTTCATCCAAGTTAGTTCCAAAAAATAAAGTATGGAGAGATCCTAACCAAGTTCAATATGGATTTTGAAATTAGTATAATCAAGTTATACCCCCATACCATAACTAGTTCTAAAACTAACCCCCATCCTAGTAACAATTCCAAAACACACCACCATTTAAAAAAATATCCTATAACCATCCTTATTACCACCAACCACCCACTTTACAAAGACCCTATGAGAATCTATCCACCAGTCCACAACCACCAATTCAAAACCAACCATATATATCTGATATTGAGGGGTTGAAAGACCCGTTAAAATATGTGTCCAATAAGTTCAAAAGTATCATGGACTTACAAACCAAAAATCCATGGAAAATACCTTCCCAAACAATCCCAAAACCAAATGATAATTCAAGCATGATAACAACAAGAATTGGAAAATAACTCTCACTACTAGTATCCCATGAACTTGAAACAAGACCACCTGAGTTAAGGGGGAATGAATTTGGAAATTCTAAAAATTCTATGAAAATTCACTAAGAAGAAGAAAGGAAATAGGAGGAGGAGAAGCATAAGAAGAGGAGAAAGTGAAAAGAAACACTATTTAAAATTCAAAAAAGGGATAATAATTACTTACCCCTACCATTTCCATCAAGGACGATTGAATCAAATAGATTACGAGAAGAATCACTTCAAAAATAAATTCTGGACACCTTCTAGAAAATGGAAATTAATACCCCCTTGCTTGAATCACTCAAAAATATTACAAATTATGCTAAATGTTTAGAGTATATTTGCACCAAGAAAAGGACACTTTAAGGTAATTAAAGGATAAACTTGGTAAGAAGTTTCTCATCCCTTATTAAACCATAATTATCAACCAAATTTCAAAATCTAGAGACATTTTACATTCCATGAACCATTGGATATTTAAATTTCTCTAATGATTTGTGTGATATAGGTGCTTCAATTAATGTATTTCCTCACTTAGTATATACTTCTTTACAGATATGATATTTGAATCCCACTAGAGTGGTGGTCTAGCTTGCAAAAATATCCACAGTTTTCCCAGCATGAGTTCTAGAGGATGTCCTTATGAAATTCAAAGATCTATTATTCTCAACTAACTTATATATGCTGAATATAGAAGAATATAGTATCCTATCACACTCACCCATAATTTTGGAGAGAATATTCTTAAATATGACCAAAACCATCCTCAATGTCCATGAAGGGACACTCACCATGAAGTTTGGAGATGACACTATCCACTTAAATATTTTTGAATCCATGAGAAACCCATCAGATGATCACTCTCTATTTTAACTCTCCAATGAATTTGGTACTGATACAATTGAAAAATCATGTATCTTCATAAATTCTTATCCTGAGAAGATAATTTTTCCATTGAAAATATCATTGAACATATGGATACCCAAAAGGGTGGATATTTTGATTTCATGTGGGAAGAAGAGGTAAAGTATGATTTATTTGATGATTTGTTAAATGATGAGGAAGATGATATGGTTTCTTTTGTTCATAAGGCCCAACCTTTGGAAGTGGGGACCCTTATTTTAATTGTATCTATTGATAATCCCCCTGATCTAGAACTAAAACAACTCCCCACTGATTTAAAATATGTGTACCATACAGAGGGAGAGAAATTACAAGTGATAATTGCTAATAATCAGTATGAAACCCAATAAAACTCTTTTATTGGTATTTTTAGAGATAATGACCAAGAAATAGGGTGGATCTTAGGTAATATCAAGTAGTAAACCAAAAAATATTCTCACATATAAGTTTTCTTGAGGGATATTCCAAAACTGTCACACAGACTCAAAGGAGGTTGAATCCCACCTTGATGGAGGTTGTGAATAAGGATATTGAGAATCTCTTAGAAGTTGGTATCATCTATCCCATCTCATATTCACAATGGGTTATCCCTATTGATACAGTTCCAAAAAAATCGTCCTATCTACTATGAGGAATGAAAATAATGAATTAATCCCTTTAAGAATTCAGAATAGATAGAAAGTGTGCATTCTTTTTTGGAAGTTGAATCATGTAACTCGAAAATATAATTTCCTCATACCCTTAATTGATCATATGTTAGAGATATTAAAAATTAGAAGTCATTATTGATTTTTGGATGTATTTTTAGGCTATTTTCAGGTACCTATTTCTCTCGATGATCAAGAGAAGACAAATTTTACTTATCTCTTAGGAACTTTTGCATATTAAAGGATTCCATTTAGATTATTTAATGATCCTGGTACATTTTATAGGTTCATGGTATGTATTTTATTTGATCACATTAAATATTTCTTGGAGGTTTTATTGGATGATTTCATAGTTTTAAAAATTATTTTGACCATTGTTAGAAAAATTTGGAAAAAGTTTTGAAAACATACATTGAAAAGAATTTGATTTTAAATTTTTAAAAGTTTCATTTAATGGTTGAGATAAGAATTTTCATTGGGAATTTCATTTAAAAAAAGGAATTGAAGAGGATAAATCAAAAAATAAAGTGATAAAATCATTTCCTTACCCAACTTGTGTGAAGCATGTTAGATCATTTTTAGGACATGTAGGATTTTATAGTAGGTTTATCAAATATTTTAGTAAGATTTATGTCCCTCTCTCTAGATTAATTTTCAAAGATTTTTATTTTTATTTCAATTTTTCATGTAGGTAATCCTTTTATGAGATGAGGAGGAGATTTATTACACCACCAGTGATGAAACCACCAAATTGGGAAGAGGTATTCGTGCTACTTTGTGATGCTTCCAACCAAGAAGTTGGTGCAGTCCTTTCTTAGTGAATTTAGGGAAGTTAAAACATCATTGAATATGTATCGAGAACCCTATATGTGGCTAAATTAAATTACAAAACCATATAAAAATAGTTTTTAGATTTTGTATTTTCTTTATAAATATTTAGATCATATCTACATAGAACTAAAATCACAGTGTTTTCTGATCATGCAGATCTTGGGTACTTAATGAAGAAGTATGAATTTAAACCGAGACTAGTGAGATGGATGTTAATACTGCAAGAGTTTAACATATAAATCATGGACAAGAAGGGTGTTGATAAACAAGTGGCTTATCATTTAATAAGACCACCCAACACTGCTGAAGCTGAAATTCTAGAAAATGAATCATTGAATGATCACCTTCCAGGAGAGTAGTTGTACTTGATTGAAGAAGAATTGCCTTGGTATGATAAAATGTTCAATTATATGGTAACATATTAGGTCCCATATCATTTTAACTCCCATAAAATTCAAAAACTAAAATCTGAGTCTAGATATTACATCTAAGATGATTTATTTATTTAGAATATTTGTAATGACCAAGTGATAAGAAGATGTTTTCTTAAGAGTGAAATTGGTTATGTATTTGATTTTTGTCACACTTTATCTTATGTAGGTCACTTTTGACCTCAAAGGATAGCAAGGAAGTTTTTAGAATCTATACTTTATTCGACCACCCTTTTTAAAGAGGCTCATGAATTTTGTAAAAGGTGTTAAAAATGTCAGTTTTCTGGAAATATTTCAAAGAGACAAGAAATTCCCTAACAACCACTTATTTTTTGTGAGATTTTTATGGTTTTGGGAATAGATTTTATGGGACCTTTCCTAATGTTATTTGGAAATTATTATATATTGCTTACAGTTGATTATATTTCAAAATGGATGGAAGTAAAAGACACCAGGATTGATGATTCTAAAGTTGTTTTTGATTTTGTCAGGGCTAATATATTCTGTAGGTTTGAAGTGACTGGAGACGTCATTAGTGATCAGGGGACTCATTTTTTCAATAGAATAATGGGGAATTTTCTGAAGAAGTATGGGTTACATCATAAAACATCAACTCTCTATCATATAGAAACTAATGGTAAAGCCGAAGTGTCCAATAGGGAAATCAAATGAATTTTGGAGAAGACTGTTAAAACAAATAGAAAGGATTGAAGCCAAAATCTAGAAGAAACATTATGGGCTTACAGAAAAGCCTAAAAAACTTGATTTTAAGGAGTCTATATAGGTTTATTTATGGTAAAATCTTTAATCTGTAGGTGGAATTGGAGCATAATTCATACTAGGTTGTGAGGAAGATGAATTTGGATATTGAAAGTGCTAGGATAGAGAGAAGATTTTAGTTGTAAGAGTTATTGGAAAGTAGAAGGGAAGCAATTGAAAGTTCCATGATTTATAAAGAGAGAACAAGATTAGATCATGACATGTTGATCCAACCAAAATACTTCCATTCTGGAGACAAAGTGTTGTTATTCAACTCAAGACTCAAGCTAATGCAAGGTAAACTTCATTCCAAATGAGAAGTTCCATTTATTGTTACTCATGTATATACCTTTAGTGTTGTGAATATTTTGAAGGATGTAGAGTATGATTTATTCACTATTAATGTACATAGGATAAAGAAATTCCATGGGACCATTCCATCATATCTAGTGTAGAAGATCACACTACTCCAACCTATTTATCAATAAAATCCATCAGGTCATACCTCTCCTTTAAACTTGATTGGTTATTTTGATTAATTTAAAAATATTATTAAATGTTAAATCTATTTGAATTAATTATTTACAATTCATCATTTAAGTTTGGGGGAGATAACCTTTTTATTTTAGGATTTTCAAATTTTTTGTTTTTCTATTTTCCAAAAAAAATGTGCGTTTTTCAAATTTTTGTGTGTTTATTTTTCCTTTTTAGTTTATTTTTAAAACTTGTGAGATAAAATGATTATCTTTTCCATTTTATAAATCCATGACCATGATTGAAACAATTTATTCTATGAAACTAAGATTAAATTAATGTTGAGAATGACTTTGTTTCAAGTTCAAATATATGGGAATTTCATGAAAAGTACTCTAATTTTTGAATCTCATGCCACGTATCACTGTATTTATATTTGAAATAAATTTACTATGTGGATTATAAACCAATTTTTCATATTATTTTCATTAACCTCACTTATTTATAGAACCATACCTTTCTTATTATAACTAGAATTTGATTTATTCCTATCAAAATTGAAGGTTTTAGGTACTTGTGTTTTAAATGATTGAGGAATTTCTTTGGTTTTTAAATCCACCTTTTCAAAATAATCCTTTTTATTCTGTATTTACTTGTAAATTTAATCCCTTTATCCCTTATAATCCATGGATAACTATTTGAATTAAATATGGATGAGTGAAATGGTCTAAACCTTCCCTGATTGGGGAAAACAAAAGTTTAATATTTGTTGGCGAGTGAGAATGATTTAGTTATGTTTTTTTGCACATGAGGAAATGAAAAATAATAAGTGTGGGGGATTTTATTTTATTAATTTATTCATAAAATGTTTTAAACTATATTTAGTAAATTTCATGTAAAAGTGCATAATTGGTGTGAGATACTCATGTTTTAATACTAAATATAATTTTTTATCATTATTTAAAGTAGTACAATTGAGTCAGTTTACTATTATAATTATAACTCTAACCCTAAATATCCAAATTTAATGGTTCTTATTTTTTAGGATTCCTCATTCAATATACAACAGTTTATTAGAATTTATCTTGGGAAAATTCTCCCATTTGAAGGGTTGTATGGACCACACAAGAAGGTTTACATAATCTGTAAAGAAAATGGATCAGCCATGAAGATTGACTTAATAGGATCAATACAGAAGTAAAAAAAGATTTTATTCTCCTCTAAAGGTAGGTTGAAAATGAAATTCATCTTGGATAAAATTTTCAATGACCAACTCCACAAAAAAAGGTCCCAACTGATGAATTTAATTCCAGCCCACCATTCTGTCTGGGAATTGAAATCAGCACACCATTAATGATTTTTCTCCTTATATAGACATCCATTATAGATGATATTTTTCAGTGTGAAAGGGAAGATATAGGTTGCCAACTTTTTTAAATAGATTGTTTGAATTTTATGGCATATTTCTATTCAAAAATCCGTTCGCATTATGGCGTTTGAAAAAGTGTTGATGAAAATGGATAGGTGCGAACTGTTTAATAAAATATCCATATATTTGGCTCCAAAAGTCGAATGGCCTCCAAATTTTGATGGATTACATTAAAGATAAATATCTACAACATTAAAGAAGAGAATATTTCTATATTTAGTTGTATTTATGGCCAAATTGGTGATCCAAGTGGAGGGGAAGATTTGGAATGCAAACAGTCCACCACTTTGGGCTATAAATGCATCCCCCTATCATTCTTTCATGGGGTTGGAAATTATGAATATAGGAGGATCAATTGGAATGAAAAAGGCTCTTAAAAAATACTGGTATTAAATTCCAAACTCAAGTTTTCACTTGAGATACCATTCCTCCTCTCTTTGATTTAATTTACTTTTGTGTTTTTCTTCATTTCTAAATTCATAAGTGTTTGTTTTTTTCAATTATCTTTTAATGAAAGTTTCTTATTCATATTATCTTTTAATAATCCACCATATATTATTAAATATTAATAATATAAAAATATTTTAAATCATGTTGAATCCCCTTCCCTTATTTTGCTATCTCATTCAATCTACAATATGTTTTTAATTCTCATCACAGTTTGTGTGTATGTGTTCGACACATAACTCTTTTCTTATCCCATTCTTTTCATTCTATTTATAGTCAATCACCATAAACACATATTACCAGATTAATAACCATCTTAATGGATGAGTAAATATACCATTGGGGTGATTCATTATTTGGGGATGTTAAGTGATCAAGAGCTTTTGTTCGATAAATATTCTTTAAATTAACATTGTGTATATTAAACTTAAAATGTCATGGATTAGTGGCATTATTTGTTTAACATGTGGTTTCCATGTATTATTGGAACCATAAATACACTACCATAAATAGGATCTGATTAAAATTAGAAACCTAATTTAATTTAAGGCTTGTATTAAATCCTTAACACTTGGGAATTCTGATCAAATTCATCATGTGAAGTGGGTGTTAATTTAATGCAATATCAAAAAAAGCTCAAAGATATCCAAATATTAACTCCCTAATAATGAAATTACCCAAATATTTATCAAATTTTTAAATCAAACACCATCCATTTATCACTTCATTTAATCTCTGTGAAAAAAAACCCCAATAAAAATACAATCAATTAAAAACAATCGTCTATACAAAGTATCATCGTCAAGGATTCGACCTGAGTGCTGCTATACACATTAACAGAGAACCAGAACCTTGAATGGTCGATAAGAGACAATTAGCTGTACTTCAAATGGAATCATTTCCTAATATGGTGCATTAATTATTCATTAGTTATTTGTTATTGTAAAAAAACAAAAAAAACAAAATTTAAAAAAAATTGAAAAAAAAACACAAATAAAAACTCGCCTTCTCATAAAAATTATAAAAGGAATAAAGACAAAGAAAATACCATCTTACTCTTTCTTACAAAATATATCTAAATTCCCCGTAGCCTCCCAAACAATCCCTCATATTTATTTGACCCTGAAATTGAGCGAACTCTTCGCCAACTTAGGAGGAACATTAGGGATAATCAAATCATTCGAGAACCAGTCCTTGTACAACCAATTGAATTAGATATGGTTAATCCTAGGTAATAAATCCTGAAAGAACTTGTTGCATTTGATATGAATTACCAACCTCTTGGTATTCAATATCCAAACATATAGGCTGAATTTGAACTCAAATTGGGTTTGATTCATATTCTTCCTCATTTACATGGGATAGCCGGTGAGGATCTACATATTCATCTTAAAGAGTTCCAAGTGGTGTGCTCTACTATGAATCCTCAAGGGTTTATAAGGAACAAATCAAAATCCTATCATTCCCTTTCTCCATAGATGATACTTCCAATTCATGGATCTAGTACCTCCCTCCTGGTTCCATAACCATGTGGAATGACATGAAGTGACTTTTCTTAGAAAACTTATTTCCTACTTCTCGTACTGCTTCTATCTGAAAGGAAATAAGGGGTATTCATCAATTACCAAATGAATCACTTCATGAGTATTGGTAGAGGTTCAAAAATCTTTTGGTAACCTATCCACACCACAAAATTCCTGACCAACTCTTGATCCAATACTTTTATTAGGCATTATTGTCTATGGAGATAACTCTCATTGATGCTGCAAGTGTCGATACTATTGTTGATAAAACTCTCGTAGTTACAAGAGATCTCATAAGAAATATGGATTAAAACACACAACAATTCCATAATCAAGATCATGCTCAAGTCAAACAAGCCCAAGATAGTCAATCGATAGATCCAAACAAGATGACCAAGTGGATGAGTGAACTTAAATATCTTGTGAGACAACTAGTTGTGGAAGCCAAAGCCCCAACCTTAACTTCTCCAAAATCTATATTTCTTGGACCTATCAATAACTATGTAATTTGTAGCTCCCCATTTCATCTAAATGACACATTTCCATAACTTCAATATTATCCATCTGATTCATCTGAAACAATGGATCTCAATGCAGGATATGCTCATAGGAACACCAAACCTCAACAATCAGGTTAGTTCATTATAAACTTTAACCAATCCCACTCTGATCTCTTCCCTAACTACCTCAAGTATGAGTGTATTGAGTATTATTTGTGGTTTTCTAATTGGTTTGTATGATTACACAAGATGGATGTGATGCTTGCAAAGGGTAGGGTTGATTCCTAGTAAGTCATATAGTGTCCAACCTAAGGCATTTTGGTTTTCTCTAACACCTGAACAAGTTTGGCCTCCTTGGTTTCTATAAGTGTAATAGAGAAAATGACAGGATAAGAGTGATCATGGAAAAGGAATACATGTTTCAGGTGTACAATAATAGGTTTCATATTGGTATTATATTTCATTTTTGGGTTAGACAACTCAAAAATGGAGGAAGGGATTTGAGTTGGTTTTGATTCATTTTCCTCAATATTATCCAAAGTGGACCAATAGAGATCAGAATTGAGATGGGATTCAAGATAATTTTCAATATCCTCTATAATTATGGATTCTATTAATGAGAGGTCAACCTAAACTTCCCCATTTATGACTTGGTTAATCATGGTACAAATATCACAAGATCATCTCTCATTAAAACATGATGAGCATGGTGGAATGGGGTTTAATTGATTCTCAGAAGTTTCCTTAGAAGCATGGATTGAGAATGCAGAGTGATCTTCATATGGGTATTTCATGGCTTGTAAAATGTTGAACTTGACCAATTGGTCACCAAATTCTATGGATAAGATGCCTGAATGGGCATCAATCTTGGTTCTCAGTGTCATTATGAATGGTCTTCCAAGAATTAGGGGAGATCGAAAAGAGTTCATCTCACCTTCCATGTCAAGGACATAGAAATCAGAAGGGAAGATAAGATCATTCACATGAATAAGGAAATCCTCAATTATTCCCTTAGGATTGGAAGTGCTTCGATTGTCCAATTGAATGAAAACACCTGTTGTATGTAAGGGACCTAGACCAAGGTTGGAGAAGATAAATTTGGGCATGACATTAATTAAGGCTCCTAGGTCTATGAGTGAATTATCAAAGTTGGAACTCCCAATTTGGAATAGAACCATAAAGGTCCCTAGATCTTTTCACTTTATGGGAATAGAATATTGTGTGGAAACTTTTTCAAAGGTCCTAAGTTTCCTTTTATGGGTTCACAATTCCTTAAGAAACTTGTCATACTTAGGGATTTGTTTTATGACATCTAAGGGGGGAATTTTGACTTCAGCATGTCTAAACATGTTAAGAATTTCAATATTGGGATCAAAAGACTTCCTTGGATTAGAAATAGCTTGAGGAAAAATAATTAGATTCCTAAGAGGACTCTGAGTAGGTGAGGTAATGTATTCAGGTTCATTTTCTAATTTATTTTTATTTTCTTTGTCTAGGTAAACATTTAAATGGGAGTTGGAGGACTCATCCTGAGGCATAGAAATTTTATTTCCTGATCTAAGTGAAATTTCACTTATATTACCCTTGGGTTTGGGTAATGGTTGAGCTGGGTGTTTGGAATAATTTTATTGGTGTTTCTAGCTTAGGTGAGATGCAAGTTGACCAATTTGGGTTTCAATATTTTTAAGGCTAGAATGGGTAAAGGAGGTAAGATCTTCCACTGCACTTTCCCATGGTTTCTTGGAAGAAGAGGCTTGTCCTGAATTGGAATTTCCTTGATTTTTCTTCTTGTGAAAGTGATTGTATTGGTTTGGGAATTGTGAAGGCTCATTAGGATAGTGTAATCCAGGAGGAGCAAGAGGAGGATTGATCCTTTGAGGTTGAGGAACAAAAGGGTAAGGTTGTCGGAAGTTACCAACACGTTGACCATATTGGAATTGGTTTGAACACTTAATGTACCATCCCTGACAATGACTCTATTTGAAGCATGGTCGATTGTCACATATCGACCATTCAAGGTTCTTGTGCTCTGCTAATGTGTATAGCAGCACTCGGGTCAAATCCTCAACAATGATACTTTGTATAGTCGATTGTTTTTAATTGATTGTATTTTGATTGGGGGGGGGGTTGTTTGCATAGTTTAATGAATTGATCAATGTTTAGTGTTTTATTTAACAATTTGATAAATATTGGTGTGAGTTAATTATTAGGGATTTAAGATTATGATATCCTTGAGTTTTTCTTTATATTACATTAAATTAACACCCACTTCACAAGATGACTTTGATAGGAATTCCCAAGTGTTAAGGCTTTAATACAAGCCTTAACTTAAATTAGGGTTCTAGTATTAATCAGATCTTTTTTATGGCAGTGTATTTATGGTTCCAATAATACATGGAAACCACACATTAAACAAAGCATTTCATTAATCCATGAAATTTTAAGTTTAACATACACAATTTTAATTTAAATAATATTCATCGAGCAAAAGATCTCAATCACTTAACATCCCCAAATAATGACTCAACCCAATGGAAGATTTAATCATCCATTAAGATGTTTAATAATCTGGTAATATGTGTTTATGGTGATTAATTATAAATATAACAAAAAAATGGGAGAAGAAAAGATTTGTGCGTCGAACACACACACAAAAACGGTGATGAGAATTAAAAATGGACTTTAGATTGAATGAGAAAGAGAAATAATGGAAGGGGATTCAACATGATTTAAACTATTTTAAGAGTATTAATATTTAATAGTATAATTTGTATTATTAAAATAGAATATGAATAAGAAACATTCATTAAAAGATAATTACAAAAACAAACACTTACGAGTTTACAAATGAAATAAAAGAGAGGAGGAAGGGAATATCAAGTGAAAACTTAAGTTTGGAATGTCCTCCCAGGATTTTGGAATAGCTATGGTTGTGTCAATTGATCCTCCTCTATTCTTAATTTCCAACCCCATGTAAGGAGGAGAGGGGTATTCATTTATAGCCCAAGGTGGTGGACTGTTTGTATTCCAAATATTCCCCTCCATTTGGATCGCCAATTTGACCATACAGAAAGCATAATATTGAGATATTAGCTTATTTAAAGTTTTATATATTGATTTTTACTATAATCCCTTAAAATTTGGTGGCCATTTTAATTTTTTATCCAAATATATGTCTATTTTACTAAACAGTTTACACCTGTCCATTTTCATCAACACGTTTTTTAATACCATAATGTGAATGGGTTTTGAACAGAAAGGTGCCCTCAAATTCAAACAATTTATTCAAAAAAAATTCCACCTATATATTCCATTTAACACTGAAAAATATCATTTATAATGGATTTCTATGTCAGGAGAAAAATTATTAATGGTGTGTTGATTTCAATTCTCAGACATAATGGTGGGATAGATTTAAATTCATCAGTTGGGCCCCTTTTTGAGGATTTGGGCCTTGAAATTTTTATCCAAGGTGAATTGAATTGTACCCCAACATTTTGAGGAGAATAAAATATTTTCGAATTCTAGATTGAGCCCAGTAATTAAATATTAGTGGTTGTTCCATTTTCTTTATAGATTCTATGGGTCTTCTTGTGTGGTTCATATAACACTTCAAATGAAAGAATTTTCCTAAGATCCCTTCTAATGAAATATTATATATTTAATGAGGAAGCATAAAAAACAATAACCATGCAATTTGGATATGTAGGGTAAGAGTTAATATTAAAATACTAAAATGAATCAATTGGACTACTTCAAATAATTCTCAAAATTATATTTAGTATTAAAAAATGAATATCTCACAACAATTAGGAACTTTTACATGAGATTTCCAAAAGAGAGTATAAATAAAGTTATGAATAAATGAATAACATCAACAACCTGTTAGGTTAGCCACATTACAAGAAAATTTTCCTTTTCCAACCTACTCTTGAAGTGAAATTGCATGATCTAGTTGAACTTAAGTGTGGGTAGAAGGTATCTTGTGAATTGATACATCATTTGGTGAAAATTTGGGTGGAAAATAAAATTATTAAGAGAAGTGTTTTCTGATGAAAAAAAAATCATTCTTTCAAAAGCTTCATCTATCTATAGCTTTCATGATAAGAGAGGTTGTGCCTTTCTAGAGCTTCTAATAGAGAAATAAAGTTGTTTCTATCTGGATCCTTCAAGAAAAACTATTTTTGAAAAAATTGACATTTTTTATATTGAAATGTTGAATGGTATCCACTTTACTTGATTTATCATTATGATGGGGCTGATTTTATACTAAGGTGAGTGAGTAGGAGACCATACTTGAGTGAAAATTAGAATCATGAAAATTTGCTTCAAAAAGAGCCAATCCCTCCTCATTCGATCTCATAATTTTTTGACATCTAAATCCTACCAACCAAAATCCACAGAACAACACTGAAAATTATTCATGATGAAAATATTTTTTTGAATCACATCAGGTATATATGTAGTAATTCATCAAGCCTATGGTGACCCTTTCATGAGTATGGATGATAAAATACTTGTTAAAAATTGACATTTGTGAGATAAGAGAAAATTCATGTGAGGTGGGTGTTTTGTGTTCATGGAAGGAGAAATTAAGTGGAAATATATTGAATTATCTGAATGGAGAACTTGAAATAATGGTTTTTTATGTGACATGATATCTTTTTTTTCTTGTTGTGGAATTTGTGGATCTCATGGGTATGTGTTTTTAATTGTCTTTGATTTGATTCTGATGTTGAACTGTCTAGGACTCCAAGTATTAAGTGTGGGGAGAATTGACATATGTAATATTTTTATAATTATTCATATGTTTTTTAATGATTTAATATCTACAAATTAATCAATTTGAGCTGATTTTCATCATCTTAGTATTTTTGGTGAATTTTAGGATTAATTGCAGAAATTTCTTAATTCTGTAAATTTAGTAGTTTTCTAGAGCTTCTATTTTTTGAGAATAAATTTTACAATTTTTATCCAATTTAAGTGATTCATTTTTTATAGGATTAATTTTTTTAATGGTATTCATGTTTTTATTCTATACCAAGATCTAATTCGAAACACACTGGCCCATAAAAATCAATCAATTGGAGAAATTTTTCTAGCTGATAGAATGGACCCCACCTCAGTAATGAAGACATATCTTGGCCTAGAGAGATCCAAATCTAGTGAATAAAAATTAAGGAGAAATAGGACTCCAGTATTCATTTTAAAATTAAATTTCATATATAATTTAGTTCATTATTACATCCATTAAATGTGACAAATTGGATGCAGTTTATGAGTCTCCTCGGGCATAAAAAGTCTTATTCAGTAATTTGGGTATAGGTTTTCTGCCACTTTTCCAAATAATCTTAGATTTTTTTGGAGCATTAAAAATAGATAAAGGAACTACTTTTATAAAGTAAAATTATCAATATTCTTCCATTTTCCATGTGAAATAAACTCAATCTTTCCATGGAAAGAATCTGGGGGGAAAATTTTCCACCCCTCAACCCTATAAATATGAGTGTTCACTTCCATTAAAAGGTTTTAAAGAAGAGGAAGGATTGTATGTGTTGGAGTATTATAACCTTTAACTACTATTAATTTTCTCTTTTCACTTTTCTTAGTTTTATAATTCCCTCTTCTTCCTCATTCCACTCTATTACCCTTCAGATGCAGGTTTAAATCTTTTGAGTGATCGGGGAAGGGAGAGTTTTCCTTTTATAATGTCAGAGTCTTGCATTTTAATTTAAAAATATATCTTTTTATATTTAATGATTAATATTTTCAGTGGTTACAAATTATATTAATGTGATCATATTTTTGGGTTTTGGTGTCATTCATTATTTATAGCTTTGGTTGAAGATCTTTAAACTCCCTCCACCTAGTGTAGTTTTCCTCAATCCAACTGATTGTGTTAGGTGGTGATTGCCTAGGGATCGTTGGCATGTGTGTAGAATGAGTGAATTTTTTTGAGATTTATAATGATAAAAAATTCCCAATCAATAATTTCCTTATTTTTTGGGAATTTTTTATGAATTTTCATACACACAAGAGTGATTTCCATTGCATCCTTCAGCCTAGGGTGATTGACAACTCGATCGAGGAGTCTTTAATTTATCATTCAATAGGAAGAGAGTTGGAATAATTTTTATTAATATCATTGCATTGAAAAATCTGATCCTACCCTGACCTTATCACTCTCTTCATCCATTTGTGTTCAAACTTTATTTTAATTGCTTTATTTCTTCTAAAATTGAACAATTTCAAAATCAACCTTCACTTATTTCTATAATTTCAAGTGACAGCATGATTTTTGTGTGATTTTCTATGGAGAAAACCTAAGTTAACCAATAAAATTAATTTAAAATGAGGAAATATTTATTTTTTTCACACCCCGTGATAGGCACATGTCACCTCCATATCTTCAATTCAAAACTTACCGCAAGTAACTCCAAATAATAAGTTGGGTAATTTTGTTCATGAATCTTCAATTTTCATGAGGAATATACTATAACCTTATTATTATACATAAGAACACATAAAAATCCCTTCTTGGATGGATCACTATAGATTAAAAAACCTTCTCTACTACATTTTAATGTAAGCACGGGTGCGTTGGCTAACTTTCTCTTCAGTTCCTTAAAATTTGCCTCACATTCAACTGTCCAAAGGAACTTGGAACCCTTTCATGTTAACTTGGTTATATTATTATATATTCATGAGAAATTATCCACAAACCATAAATAATGTCTATCTAAACCAAGGAAAATATTGATCTCTATCACCGTGGTTGGTCTGGGCTAACATTAAATGGACTTCGTCTGTGATGGATCTACTGTTATACCCTATCTTGAGATTATATGACCCAAAAATGAAACCTTTTTAATCCAAAGTTCAAAATTTGAAAATTTTTCATACATATTATCCTTCCTTAGGGTCTGTAGTACAATTCCCAAGTTTTCTTCATTATCTTCCTTTCTCTTTTAGTAGATAAGAATATCATCTATAAAGACTACCACAAACTAATTGAGGTAATATATAAAGACTCTATTAATCAAATCCATGAAGATAGAAGGTGAATTAATAAGACCAAAAGACATCACTATATATTCATAGTTTCTATAGCTTTTACGGAATGTCGTCTTGGGTATATCCTCTTTTTGACCCTCAATTGATGATATCCAGAATGAAGTTCAATCTTGGAAAAGTATTGAGCTCTGCATAGTTGATCAAACAAGTCATCAATATGGGGAAGAGTATACTTGTTATTTATTGTGATCTTGTTCAACCTGATAATCAATAAAAAGTCTTATTGATCCATCTTTCTTTTTCACAAAAATAATAGGTGCACCCCAAGGTTACACACTTGGCTGAATTAATACCTTGTTAAGGTTTTCTAGGAGTTACTTCTTTAATTCCTGTAACTCAATCAGGTTCATTCTATAGGGAGTATTTTAAATTGGTGTGTAATCAAGTGTGAGTTATATTGAGAACTAAACTTCACATTTTGGTGGAAGGCTAGGAAACTCTTCCATAAAGGAATCCAAATATTCCAAAACAATAGGTATATTATCGATGTCGAGTCTCTCACTAACCATTTGAGATAAAAAGACCTTCTAAATGGGAATTAAGACCCATACACTTGATGTAATTTCCATAGGAAGTCCATACTTATCATCACATTAATATATTATCATAGGTTGGTTTTAAATATCAAACATAACTTCTCTTCCTCAAAAATTGATGTGGGATTTATGCAGATAAATCCAATCCATGCCTAATATAACATCAAATTCTACCAGAGGAAGGATAACAAGATTTATAGGAATCACATTCCCACCAACATCAACCAGAGAGGAATCATATACATGAGATGTAATTAGTGTACTATTATAAGTTTTCACTTCTAATTCCAAATATAATCATTTGGGTGGAATATTAATACCCTTATTAAATTATTTAGATATGAAAGATTGGATAGATCCAGTTTCAAATAAGACATTATTTGTTCTAGATTGGATGGAAAATTTACCTTTCATCACATTATTTTCACACCCCTCATCAGAAATAGTGATAGCATGAGATTTTCCCTTGTACCTCGGCTGAAGAGGTTGCTGAAGTCGATCATCATCATTAACCTTTAGGTTTTTACACTGGTTAGACTAATTCCCATTCTCTTTACACTTGAAGCACTGAAGTGGGGGAGGTTCATTATGTGTAGCTTTCTCTATATTCACATTGTTAGATAACTTATTCCCATCACTTAAGCAATCAAATTCATGATGACTTTCCCTTACACACTCAAAACATTTATTAGACACATTAATATAATTTCATCCATGATTTTTTCCACACTTAGAGAATAAAGGAAAGCTATTTTTCTTCTCTCTATGGTTTTTAGATTTTCCTTTGAACTCTATCTTACTTTTATTAACAAAACCATGATATTGATATATAACTCCAACCTCTATTTCAATCCTGATTTCACAACGCACAATATCTTCATAGCTATTGAAGTTTATTATGGTTAACTCCCTTATGAAACTTGGATTTAAGACACTGAATAATCGTTTAGCCTTACTTTTAGGTTAGATGATAATTCCAGAATCATAACTCAAAAGTCTTGTGAAATTGGATTCATAGGTACCAATAGATTCATTGTCCCTTTGATTTAACTTGAGAAAATCTTTCTCTATCTTATTATGAAGAACACAAGGAAAAGTACTTATTGAATAATAATTTCTTTAACTCATCCCAATCCATGGATTCAATTTCATCTTATTTCCTCGTATTCTTGATTAGAGCCCGCCACTAATCCTCTTCACCTTTTAAATGATAAAAATCCAGAATTAATTACTCATGCTCCGAACATTGGAGAATAGAAAATAACTTTTCAGTGGTACAGAACTTTTTTTCATCCACTAGTGGATCAGGAGACCCACTGAAATAAGGTGGATGTTTCCTCATAAAGGAATCGACATAACATTGTTCCCTTCTTTACTCATTTGTAATCTCATCATGATTTATAGCTTGAGAATGTTAGGTGAGAATAGCAATGAGATTTTTATTCTATCTCCCATATCACTCGTATGCTCAAGAGGGAAATCATTTCATTATCCATCTCACTCAGCATTAACATGGTTCCTTTGGGTTCTAACCATGGACTAAAATCATGAAACATAAATTAAGGACAATATTCATAGTGGGAAAATACATAATCATGGAATCACTTATAACATGACTAAGTTATGACACTTTCTTTAAACTATGACACATTATATTTATCCTAGGTTATTCATAGCCTACTTCTATTTAAATCCTTCATGATGGTTCGTGAAGAGTTTTTGAATTTACAAAGTATATCCCTCGGGAGTGTCAAATCTAGTGTGTAGCAAGGCTCATTGTAAAGCACCAATTCTCGATTGATTCTAGCTCAATATGGTGTTTTTGGGGTTATTACCCCTATGTACATCTATTCCAGAGCCACATCCACTTGTAGCATCCTAACAAGGATGTATTTCTAGGAAACCACTCACTCTATCCTTTACCAAAATTCCAATACATTTTACTATACTTTTCCTAATCCTTAGACTTATCCTTAGAGTAATGTCCTTAGGGGTTTTACTAACATTTTATCATCCTAGTTTCAAAAGGTTAATTAAAAATTTTCTATGATACCAACTATAGAGACCCTATATTCTCATACATAGACATTACATAACTTTTGAAGAACATTTAATAGTTTATAAAAACACATTTCCAAAGACCGTATTAGTTTAGTTCCTTTGGAAACATAGAAACATAAACACGTGTATATAAGTGAGCTTCATTATATCCAACTAGGTTCCCCATGAAAAGAACCCTTCTTAGACACATCATACATAATAAATATTTTTAAAACCTAGGGAAAGTAAACATAATAAAGGGTGATCTCGGATGCTTAATAATGGTAAAAAAGGAGATATGTAAGCATAATAATGAGCATAATTTTATAATATAATTATCATAACATTATATGGCCGTACCCAACATATAAAAGATCATAATCAAGAGTAATGACATAAATATTAGAAGTTCATAAAACATGAATCATAAGGGAATCAAGATCATAATCAATGAAAGCATAACATAGGAATAAGATGTGGTATTTTGGTAGATGAATAATCATATAAAGTGATTTCCATATTATTTAAGGTGTAATTCCAAGGCCATGTTAATGGAATGGGTTCACTCCCCAAACCATATTAGTAGTCAAGGTTCACTCCCAATACTATCTTAGTGGAAAAGGTTTTTACTGAACCGATTTCACTCCTAATTCTAGCCATGTCTATCTCATGAGATATAAATATTTACCCAATGCATTGGAGGTAGATATAGGTCTCAACCGTCTTATAATGAAATTATACATATGTGTGCCACAATATTATAAAAAATCATCATATCATAACCCATGAAATGAAAAAAAATTGGGTATCATAGTCATTTCATCATATATTAACCTTTGGAAAAGAGAAATTTTCATAATCATTTTATCATATAATAACTCATTAAAAGAAATTGGTTTCATGAGCATTTATCATGGTATAACCCATGGAAGAGAAACGGGTATCATAAACAACTTTTCATAAAAAGCATAACCATTAGGAGAAAAAATAAGAATGGTATCATTGGATCATAACCCTAGTAAGACATAGGTAACATCAATGGATTTCATCTTAGATAAAAAAAAATTTGGGAAATCTTTTAAAAATATTTCTTGAGTAAAATATCATTTCTTATTTCAAAAATGATTTTTAAAGCATAAAACATTTTAAAAAAAATACTTTTCTTTGAAAATAAATTTGAAAACTTATAAAGGAAGCTTTGAAAACATTTTTCTTTGAGAATATTCTTTAAAACTTATAATTTAATCTTCAACTAATGTATTATTCATGACGGTGGATAATTTCATACATGATATATATATAAAAATAAAGATTCCTTTCATATTATCAATATAATTAAAAAGAGCCTTGATTAGAAGATGATAATAAAATTACTTTTAAAACCATTTTGTAAAAAGGTAAAACATAGTAAAATAAATATTTTAAAAATCATGGTAGAACGTTTTTGAAAACATTTTTAGAAAACATGGTTTTGAGAAAAAAAACATATTTCCGATTAAAGAGAAAAATAAGGTCGAATTTTCATAAAAACGTTTTCTTAATCATATTATGTACCAAAGAGTGTAAATTTAGTAAGAATACGTGAATATATAACGAATAACCATAGGAGAATAAAATTAATGATATTTATTTAGATATGTATCATAATATTTCATCATTATAAGCACAATCATAAACAATCACAATAACGCTGAGATTGTAGAAGTAAACTCTTACCACTTTAGTAACTTTGAATCATAATCCTCATGATAGAATGATATTAAAAGAAGTTTAAAATTTCATAAAAATAGTAAGATTCATGATAAAAAAAATTAAAAGTGTATTATATACACCTTGTAAAATAATATAGGTACATAACATAACATGTGTCTCAAAGAAGAAAAATTGAGATAAAATTACCTTACCGATTTGGTAACTTTTGAACCGTAAACCCCATGAAATAGAGTTAATAAAATGAAAAAGTAAATAACAAAAAAATTAAAGAAAAGTATAATATAATATATTCATTTTCATTATACACACCACTTAAAATAAATGAGTGGTCAATAATGCATGAGTCTCACTGAAATAAAAGTGAGACTAGAAATCCTCTTACCTTATGTATTGACTCTCGTCGTACTCGTTCAAACCTCATGTATAATAAATATAATATTATTATAAATATATTAAATAAAAATATTCAATTATATCATACCATATATGATTTACTTATGACTTTATATTACCTATTTATTAATAATTTCATGTTAAATATATGTTCCAAGTAATAACCGCTTTGTTTTTCGTACATGTTTTGACTTGTTATTCTTGGTCCTATTACTTAGATAATGATTTCATTATTTATAGAATTTAAACCATGATATAAATTTAATATATATTCATTATATATTTATTTATAATAATATATAAAACATATAAATAGAAAATTAAATACACCATTCATGGAGACGGTAGGTCCTACATAAGCATGAATGTTATTTCCATTTTCTTATTGTATTGAAAGAAATAAAAGTAAATGATGCATATATATATATATATATTATAATTATAGTATCATTATTATATCCTAAATATCACTTATATTTAATAAAACCATCCTTGAAACATTCTATGTAAATCGTGAATGAATCACATCGCTTTGAGGAGGCGGTAGTCCACACATCTACAAACGGTGTTATCGTATTCCCACAAAATGGAAGGCATGAAGTTATATTTTATATAATAATTAAATAAAAATAAATATATCATATATATCATATATATCATATAAAAACAATAATTCCATCATTATTCCCAACCTTTAGAGGTGGTAATGGAAGGACGAACGACATCGGTTCGTGAGGTGGTAGTTTGTTGTACTCACGAACAATGATTGTGTATCTCATTTGATGGAAGTGTGTGAAGGTTTAGGTTTAAAACTTAACATAAAAACATATAATTATATTTAGGTTACTATTTTTATTGTATAATATTGATATAATAGTAATTTAATGGGGAAGGAAACAAATAAAAATTTACCTGGATGAACATTACCTCTTCTTCGGGTAACTCTTTTTTGTTTACACCAAAGGGATTCCTTGGATGGATTTTGGCCAACATTGAGGCTTATAAATTATTATTAGGTATTTTTTGAGTATATTTGGATATCGTTTTCCAATAAAAATATCTTTAGAGGTTTTAAGAAGTGAGGGGATGAGTGCCTTTTTATAGTGGGGGAGGAGTGACATTCTTGTAAATACAAAAAGGTAAACTCTATTGAGAGGTATAGCTTATATAATGTGCCTTCAATAATGTTAATTTTTAGATAAAATAGGTTAAATGGTATAAATATGGCCAAAAATGTATTTTTAATAAGTTTATAGTTCATTTATCTTTTTAAGATTAATGTTTAACTGGTAAGTAAACTCATTTTTACCTTAATCATTGTAATTAATTTTTATTGGTTTCACTAGTATTTTAAGTAAAAAACCCAAGTTTAAATTATTAGAAATTATAATTTATTATGATTAAAAATATTTAATAAATTTTTTTAAATTATAATCAAATAAGTGGAAGAAATTAATTTAAAATTAATCCCGCAGACAGGATGAGACAACAAGTTTTTTAAGTGAAAAGGTTCAAAATTTTGAAATGTTTTTATATCCAATTTCAATGTGAAATTGGATAAAAGGACAAATATTGGATTAATTTATGTATAATTTATATAATTATATTTTAAAACCAAATTAAAATATAATTTTACTAAATAAATTAATTTAAAAAAAGGAAATTTTCAACTAAAATTATGTATTTGTCATTATTCTTCCAAAAATGAAATATTTCAAAAAAATCCCAAAAATTAACCCTAAGATAATTTTGAAATTATAAATTAAAAAAATGAAACTTATTTTATCAAATTAAATTTCTAAAATTTTTAAAAAATAATTTTTTTATTGTTCACAGAAGGACATAAAAAGCAGTTCTTTTGAGAAAAAAATATTTTCAAACATATAAAGACTTTACCAAAAAATGTGTATTTTATTATCAATGTGTTTTATTTTTTGTAAAATAATTATAAATAATATTTAAAAATTATGTATTACTATTCATATTACTATGTTTAATTTCTAGGTTACAACTGTCTTGTTTAAATAGTTATAATAATAAAATATTGTTTCGTAGAAACTTAGTGTTTCATGTAATGAAAGATGAGCCGATGTTGTGTGTAGTAAAAGATTAATTTGGTGTAGAGTATAATGTAATTTTAACTTGGTTTATTATGAAACACAATACATCAAATAAATTTAATTTATTCAAAAAAATGTTGATAAAAATTCATGGTTTTATAGTCTATAACTGTCCCTTTTCACACCTAGAGAATATCATAGAATTCTTGGATGGATCTCCATAAAATGGTTGGTCCTAGATGAAAGAATTTAAAAGAAACACCATAAATCCTTGTTTTGTGATGTTAAACTATATAGCAACATCATTTCCACGTGATGTTAAACTTCATGGTTCATATCCCTATCATATAATGTAAAACTATGCATTGTTGTGTCCCTCGCCCGAGAGGACCACCATTCCGGGTGTCGATGTCCTATAATTACTTTATATCAGAACTAAATGTTCCTTGATTCTCATTATAATGGGATATGTATTGATGTATGTATCTCTTATTATGGTCCCAACCTACACGGTAAAAAATTTCAACCCCATCTCTCCCACACATGGTCCTAATCTATGATAGGAATTCTAGGGAAAGTCCCTTCATTGAAAAACTCATGATTAGAGTAAAATTACATTCCCTTATCCACAGAAAATGTAAATATAAACGTTTCATTAATCCCCAAACACATTAATTTCACAAACCACACTTCATGGTTTCCGGAAATAGAAACTTTCATGAACCTCCTATGGCCATCGGTAATGAGAGTGTCCAACTCTGAGGGTAACCTCTATTTTGACTATGCATAATACGCCTCAAACATAGGTTTTCATAATATGCCTCAAAATATGGCCTATAAATCAAATTAATTTTCATCCCCATGATAAAATCTACTAATATCTTTATGCCCTAACAACATCTCAATGGGAGTCTCTTTTATAATATAATCCATGATCATTCTTTGTGTACTTATCCCATGTCATCTCGTCAAGTCTGAAAATTACCAGATCATGACATAACAATTTTAATCCTCATGTTAATTTTTTTTTGGATAATTCTTGGCCCAGAAGTCTTACTTGGGTCATTATCCCCATAACTTTATGTCAAATTTGTTTGACTTAAAACATCAGTTTCATTGGCCCAACTTGTAAGGCCTTAAACTGCCAATGAAAGAGACAAAAATCACTAGGATGAAAAATCCCAAAGGTAACCTTGAGAAATATTTGAGTTTCATCATGCTATATGTTCACTTCATATGATTTAGGTAATTGAGATATTGAAATAAAAAGGCAAAAAAACTCTTTAGGTCAAAAAACAATAAAGGGAGGCCAAGGAAAAATGTCAAATCCCACTCGCTAAGTCATATTTATATTTGAATTAGGTAAAAATTATGGAGGTGATGAAAAATACACAAATATTATAGGGCCTATCATGTAAACCTATAAATAGTTATACTATGATCACAGGGTTCCGTGAACTTAGAAAAACATAGGGAATCTTCCTGTTACTATCATTGTAATTACAACACATTAACACAAGGATGTTCAGTTAAATGATACAACTTCAGTGTTATGTTATAATTATAGGGAAAATAGGGACAGAGACATAAATGGTTGAGGAAAAAATTCTTTTCATTCATAGAGAAAAATTCATAGGAGCATCCACTAGTTGGAGTCTCACTATCATACTTTACAAAATACCATGAATATAACTTTTGAATTGTAGGATGGAATCTTGGGCCTTATCAACAACCTATCAAATCCTAGATACCTGGGTAATCTTAACCTCCTTAGTAAGTTGGATCTACTCTACTACGTTCTTAGTTTTAGTATTTCCCTCAGCCTGAACCTCTTCCAGCAAATGGTGAAGTTGTACATGATCCCCTCTGGCAGTATCCATCTCTTGTTAGAGTTGTAATATTTGAATGGATTTATTGTTAATCCATTTATTTCATTCCTCCAACTTATTGGCATGATTTAACTCCACTTAGGATAATGTGGCTCAAATATCATCAGTTTTTGTGAGAATCCATTATTTAATAAAGAGCTATTGTGACTCGTGTTCTCACTCGCATCAGTGAACAATTTCCTTCACAATATAGTGGATCATTCAGAAATCAAATTCACTATACCCCAACATTCTAAACATGTTGATCATTATCTAGAGTTGATGAAGTTGTGATGGTAGATCTTCCATAGGTATCTTTGAGACTATCCCTTAGATATCTTTCTATATGAATTGGTTACATACCCAAAGAGTATATTGAGCCTCCTGGTTTTCCTAAGAGGTAGTATCAAGAGGAGAGGTGTACTCAAGGATTAAATTACTTATATAAGTGGATTATGTTATTCTTACCCTCACCTTGAACCATTGGTTGAATTGAGGTAGAGGTTTCCCCTTCAAGTTCGACCATTGGGGCTGATGGCACTAAAAGATGAATGAAATTAGTAACCTACATTATAATAAAGTAAATAGAAAGGAAAAAAGGTGATAAAAGAGATTGATAACACCCACTCATTGATGGATCAGTTTATGGGATGGATTTCTCCCTAGTATCCCTAACCTCATTATTTTGAGCTAAGATCTTATAAAAAGGAGAATATTTATGATTTTTCTTAAGAACCTCCATGGAAGGCTCACAAGAATTCCCATATTTGGAACCTTGAGTTATTTTTCCTTCTATAATGGGAGTAGGAGGTACCTTAGAACCCTGGTCCTGGATTCCCTTAGAAATATTTTCTACAGATATAGCTACACCATTCATGGACTTTAATTTAATACATTGGACATAATAAGGTTGCTCGTGTGATAAAACACTAAAGGTGAAGATTGATTCCATCAAATTCCTTATTAATGTCCTCAAAATCCTCCAAGGATCTATGATTATAAATATCTTGAAAAAAAATATTCCATTATCTCATTATATAATGATTCAAGTTTCTCAGCATCCTCACCATTAGGGGTATCTAATATGCTTGGATTAGGACCCAAATTGGCTCTCATGTCAATGTCATCTACATTCTTTTCAGTGGGAAAAACCTTTTTAGGCCCCATTTAATAAGTATCAGCACAAAAACCTTCATTATACTGTCTAATATCCATGTCAACCCCTTATGGGATAGTGAAAGGGTCGGTGGTGGTTATTATAGGGTCCTCCAGTGTATGTGGTGGATCTGAAATATCATAAGGTAGAAAAGTCAGAGACTATCACATGATTCCTTATGATTCACATTTAATATTATCAGGATTCTTATCTCCCTCTACAATAGCAGGAATATATATTGTCTCACCCCTTGGTACTTCTCCTATTGGGGTAATAGATTCACCAGTAAGAATGTGTGTCTCGCCTGGAGTATCCTCCTCAGTTCTCGGGGGAGGGGTCAACCCTAATCCCCTTGAGAGAAGATAGGGGAGTGGATTATATAATCCAAAACAACCATCAAATGAATAATCTAAACAATTTGAGAGAAAATGGGTTTGTATAAACCCACCATGACTAGAGATGAGCTTGGTTAAGGTTTTTATTCTCCTCCATTCCTTTACTTGTGATAGAGGGAGACTAACACTCATTTTTGGAAATATGGATACCGGGGGAGTAAGGTGAGGATGTCCTACCTCCATTTCCTCCTCCATCATCCTTTGTCCTGGGGATAATTCCACTGATTTAGGAGTGGCACCCTCATCCCTGATAGGGGTACTGGTTAGGCCATATTGTAGTGACTCCAACTCTACTGACTCTTCTTCCTCCCTCTATGAATCAAAGTTATGTACTTATTTAGAAAGAGACCCTTAAAATGGGTGGATTCAAGGAAAAGGAAGGTAAGGAGAAAACATACATCAGCAATATTGATGAATTAATCCCATTCTTTAGTAGATTGATCAGACACACCCTCATAAGCACACTGGTCTATCATATCATTCACCTGCTTTATGGATAAGATCCATTCATCAATGGAATATGTAAGTATATCTAGATTTTGGATATAATTCCCCACCTCAATAGTTTTAGTATCATAGTAGATATCAATGGGTGCTCAAATATCCCCAATCTGTAGGATCTATATGATCTGTAAGCTGGCGTGAAGAAATGACCACAAGTCCTTGGCGTCGATATGATTGTCTTGTCGGAACAGAACCACCACGGTCCATATATAGTCTGAGGTCACCCCATATGACTGTGAATTATACCCCATATCCCTCAATTTCATGGGTTTTTCTAGCCTCTTGGATTCATAGAGAGGTTGGGAAACCAGATACTAAATCCTCTCTTGAATATGATGGCAAGACCACCATGGTTCATCTACAACTAGGGCAATAGTATTTTCAGTTCTAGCTTACCGAGTGGCTCGAGATCAGGGTTGTGGAGGAATTTTTTCACTATCACTCTCAAAATGAGCCCTATTTACCTTATGAACTCATTTGGAAACAATTTCTTTAACTAGAGGTATGTCCTTCACCAACACCCCTTTAGGATATGAGGAAATCCAGGACTTGGCATACTAACTATTCAACCCAATGGGGTTATTCAGTGATGAAAACTCAATCATTTACCCTGATATTTCCTATTCCATGAGATTACAGATTTGAATAGATACCATCAAATGATTCTCTGATTGAATATCCATATGAAGAGAGATGGTATGTTGTTAAATACATTTTAATTTTCATGAAAATATTTAGGGAACATAGGCTTCACAGATAATTTCACCAACAATACTCATCACCAACACATGGTCTCTAAAAGCCTTCATGTATGATCTAAGCTTGTAAATATTAATTTCATCATAATTGATAATTTTGGTAGGAAAATAACAGTATAGGAAAATTTAAAATCATTATATATTCTTATAATCTTCAAGGCCAGCCCATATTTCAAGGTTAGGGGTTTAATACTACAGATGACTTGGAAAAAGGGTTGAAATCAACATCTTGGGATGTTAAACTCACTAAACACCTATTATGATATGAAATACGTTGTAATCCACCCCCAAAACATGTGGAATAGCCCTGAAATCCTAAAGGGGGTATTCCCTATGTACACATGTAGTAAACACCAATGTATCTTTGCTAGAGTGAGAGTTTCCAATCTTATATGCTCTCCTTCTTCTAGCTTGGACTCCATGAAAAATGTTCCCAACCTTACTCCACTATTGGAATCTCATATCTATGACATGTAAATTCTCATCCACATATCTAGAAAACTAGCGAGGTGGGTCTTGGTATAAATTTTGGGTTTTATGGAATACCCCCATATTATGTACTGACCTTACTCCAACATGGGCCAATACATTCCAATAATGCCTCACTTCTCAACTGACGTACATCATGTTGGGCATTTACATGTGGGACCCTCTTCTTGGGCTCTAGGAAAATTTTCTTCCATGCCTTAGGATGAAAGTCACCCGAAAGGTGGGTGTCTTCCTTTCTGACCTCCTAATCCATTTCTAATCATTCATGGGATAGTGTGGGTGTTCTTTCATGGTCACCCCATGTCACCTTTGGTTGTATGAATTCATCATACATCACTCCTAGAATAGGCGCTCCAAAAATATTGTAAACATCCCACAAAATGATTCCAAAACTCTCCAAGATCTATGTGGAATGTATTTTTTTTATTAGTTACAATGACTTATAAAGTATAGGAAAATATCAGATGGTTTGTACACATACATCTACACCACCCAAATAGATTCACAAATATCGATGTCCTTCAACTCAAATGAAAATTATACACATTTCCTATGCACCCAATCATCCCATGTCCATTAAAGCCTGACCCCTCCTCCATCATGGAAGTTACAATATTCCTTCCAAACCATTGATGTATCTTTAATCAATTGATGGAAAATGGTCATGTAGAAATGGGTATTTGAATAAAAACATGGGATTCAAAATTTGGAGTAATGGAAGTATGGTGCATCAGTAACACTATGGTATTTATTCCTTCATTGATATACACACCCCTAACATAAATGTTGGTAGTGATGAGGTTGTATATTCTTTGAACTAAGAATTCATAAAGAAATCCATCAGCCTTAGGATGAGAACATCCTCTAGAAGTCCAAAGTCGTACAATGATAGTAGATCACTCTCAGGATATTCAAAATGACATTTCTTAAAATATTTCACAGGATTTAGAAGCACGATGTCATATGATCTCTAAAAATGTTGTCCCAACAATATCTATCATATCCTCAATAGATGTAGAAACTTTTTCATCAGAAATGTGAACTATTTAATAAAATGTTGAAAATTTGTAAGGAAACACTAAGATTTTCATTAGATATAGGGTTTTAGATTTAAATATTATAAGGGAAAATTTTTTCACAAAGGAAAGACTTTGTTCAAGTCACCTTACCTCGGTGAACCCATGAAGGTCACCTCACCTAGTTGACCTCAGGTGGGTCACCTCTCCCAACTGACTAGGCAGAGGCACCTCTCTAAAGATACACTATGTACAAGAATCATGTAGGTGAAGATGTGTCATGGATATGTGAGTAAAACATGTGCGTAAGACATGAATGAATGACTAGTGTGAATGACTAGCATAGTAAGAGTGTGCAGGTGACCAAATTGTGTGAGTGAGTAGAAGGAATGTTGGCTAGTAAACTCTATTTATAAATGTGTGGGTGCTTGTGTTGTCGACCTGTGCAGAAGACTTGGATGACCAACCTGCATGACTGAACTGCCTGATCTTCCTATATGACTGACCTGCATGGACCATCTATTTATTCCTACCTTATGAGATACAAAAGCCTTAATTTTCTCCAAACCTAATCATAACTGCATATGAACATGTGAATAACAATGAATGGAGGATTCATCAAAGACTATATTGATTTCTCTTTACCTTAGGATCAGATCCTCTTCTTCTAATTAGAACCAATCCTGAGGGGAGGATTTTTTTACACTCCCATTTTCACATAAGGATGAAAGAATTAAAATAAAAAATCTCAAGTATTTGGAGGAGGAAAAGGAATGAAAGGTGACAAACACCCCTTTAGTCCCAAATTTTTTCTTGAGTGGACCTCATGTACGTCCAACCTGTATATCCATACTCATGCAGGTCCCACCTGTGTGGACATAATCATGTAGGTCCCACCTACGTGACTAGACTTGCACAGGTTCCATCTATGTGAGAGACATGTGTGAGATACCTGTGTGAATTTCTTCCTTCACCCATGGTCCTAAGATTTCCTATAAATGGGACATGTGGGATCCTCATTTGACATGACTGGAAGATGAAAAGTCATCCCAAAGCTTTACTCACCCAAGTCCTTCACCCAAGTCCTTCACCTAAGTCTTCAAAACCCTCCAAGTAGTTTCATAAGATATCAAATAAGAGGGAATTGTTAAGGGATAATTTATTTGATCTCCTCATAGGACCAATAACATTGAAGGCACATACATGGGGCCCCCTAGTCTAATGATACTAGGGAGAATGTCCCTTTATTGGTTCAAAACTTTAGTGACCACTACCCAAGATCACCTAAGGAGACCCTTGGAGATCAGAGGATGGACTCGACTAGGTGTGTTTTCCCAGGTATTTCTTCACCCAAGAAGTCATCTCTGGATTTTCTAGGTATCAGCTAGGTGATATCCAACCTAACTCGCTTAGGTATCACCTAGGTTAGATCCTACTAACCTGATCAGGAATCATCTAAGTGAATCCATCTTACCCAATCATTAACTAGGAAAGGTCATGCCCAACTCATCTAGGAAACACCTGATCTAGATCTAATAAATCTCGGCCAGACATCACCTAGGTGAGGTCATCCTAAACTACCCAAGAAACACTAGGGAGAAACCAAAGATACCTTGACCAGTTATCACATGGGAGAAACATCCTCTAACTTTCCGAATTATCACCTGGGAAAAGTACCTTCTAATACCTCTATCATATCATTAATGACAAGGAATATTTTTCCTTGGTACCCCCATCTGAGGGGGACCAAATCAAAGCCTCCATTGAATTCCTTATATTTTCATGATCAGAAAATAAGAAACATCACCGTGTCTCCCATTTTATTATTAATTCCCTTAGAAAAAATATATCCTATACTTATCATACCTAATAGGTAAGTTCATTGAGATGCTTACAATTGTGCATCCCCTCAATAATGAGGACCTCAAACTTGGAGGAAGTACCAGGGACCACCACATTTCATATAGTGAGGGGAACCACTTTCTTTCCCTATTAATGATCCATAGTGTTGTATCCTTCTCTCATCCTATCAGAAAACTAAAATTGGGAATCCCTAAAAGATTAAGCACCTATTATTTCTTGTGGAACAATCCCCCACATTCCATTCCCTCATCCTCATCCACCAGTGGATGAAGGAGATTGTGAGAAATTATATATCTTCCACTTCTTATTGTTTCTCACATGAAACATAAATCATGTGGGCTTAGAGTTTAGTGGAAATCATTTCATAATAATGATTGATTATCTACCAAATGGCCCCCCTACTCGGTGTAATCCCAAACCATTATGAACAATGTGGGATTTGATTCCTATCCAAACAGGATATTTATAATCCTCTCTAAGGTTCAAAAATTACACTATAAACTCACCAAAATATCCTATGGGCCATATTCCTAATAGGTTCAAATCAAACCTGAAGGGAAATAATTCTTCTAGGTACCCCCCCCCCCCATCATCATCCTTATTGGGTCATATTACCAGTAAGGTCAAACCCACACTTGGGAGGATATATTCCATCCAAGACCTTGTTACCTCATTCTCATCGGTCTAAATCCCTGATGTAGTTCATCACATAATAGGTCCATATTCATTGATAAATAAAATATAAATGGTAGTTTCATTTTAAGTCCCAAACCAAATTTTTCTAGGCCCCTTTAGCCTAGACATCCTTGTCATATGACATTAAACTGCATGGTTTGGTCCTTTTCACATGACCCTTAAAGGTGTGGCATATCCCATTAAGTGTTTCTAAACTATATGGGTTTTGATTACTCTCATGAGGATATATATGAAGCCCCTGTCATGGGCCCAATCGCAACATCAAAACAACTCTAATATATATAGATGAAAATAAATTCTAGAGCACCTAACTTTGTGGCTTAAAACTAGAATCACAAATAAATAAATGTAACCAATATGAATAACCTATGATATGCACAAATGGACTCCATTTATATATAACCTCACATATATACAGATGGTTTCCCATAAATACATATACATAACTCATTGCTAATACATAGGGGTGACATGTTCCATATTTGGAATTTAAAAGGTATTTATGAATATTTATTAAATCTGTAAGAGATTCTTAGAGTTGGAAATAATTCCCCCCAAAAGTGTGTGATGAGATCAACCTCCCATCCTCTCGAACAATGTGAGTTCTTGAACATAATTATTTAATTACCTAATGACCACCTACATTTTGAAATTAGGTCCATCATCCATCATGGATGTGAGATCCATTGGGTGTTTTTGGTTCCATGAAAAAAACCCATTGGAAACTAACCCACCATGAACTGGTGGTAAACAGACATGAATTTCATGTATGGGTATTGTCACATATGAGTTGGGAAAAATCATATTCTCAATTATTCACAAAAATTTTCCAATTATTTTATTCCCAAGTCCCCAAAACTATTATTCCAAAATCTTATTTTCATATTCCTTGTACAATATGAAACTATTTTCTTCACTAATAAGATAGAAATTCCCCTTGTTTTTTATTCCTTATAAGACAAGTGAACCAACTATAGATTTAAAAGTGCACCCATTTTTACCAAATTCTATAGCATTTCATGAGACATACAACTGATTCACACTTAGAAGGTTGTGGCTATGTCCTTCCACTAATATCCCATCTGTCTTTCTAATATACTTTTGACAACAAATTTACTTCCCAAAGCCAATTATTTTTATTCCCAAATCATTATCCAATCAAAACACTCTAAATTTTTCATATTTTATGTTGGTGATAAGATTTTAATTTCAATCCACATGTGAGGTACATCAACTATCTAGAACCCATAAACCAGACCAGTTTATTTCTCTTAAATTAATCTCAATAATATTGTATTTATCATACCATTTTCTATTTTTTTATAATTATTTAGAAACTTCTCTTGATGATTGATAAGTCTTTTTCTACCCCAGGTCAAAAATTTCCTCTTCATCTTAAAAAGAATAGAATCTATTTTCATTTTTCAAAGTGTTTATTATAGTTCCCAACTACTGATTACCTTATTTCAAAGTCTCCCTAGACACTTCCTATTAAAACCTTAAAGCGCAATAGGCTTCTTTACACCCAAATACTTCACACAAAAATCAATAACTATTAAAAGCATGGAAATATAATGAAAAACCACTTACTTGTATTTATTTTTTATTATAATTACTTGATATTTTATGATATATTTCTCTATAAATAATTTTAATTTATTCCATATACTTTTTACACATAATAATGAATTTATTTGAACTATGATATACTATTTAAATATTGTTATTAAATGTGACAGTTATCGCTTAGTTGTTGGATTGGTGGGTAAGAATCAGAAAAATTAAATTATGAAAAAATTATTATTTACACATGTATAAAATTAATTCATTGGTTATAAATGAAAATAAAATCATTTGAAAGTAAAAAAGAGATGTTTTTTCATAAAAAAAATTGTAAGCGATAAATGTGTTTTTATCTTAATAAATTAAATTAATCACTATTTATTAATGATTTTAATGAAATTTGTTGATAATATATTATATAAAATATTTTAATATTCATCTAATGGTTTTTAATATGCATGTAATAATAATAAATTCGGTTTTATATATAAAAAACATTTTTATAAAAATGGTTTTCATTTAATTTTGGGAAATTATTTTAAAATAAATTTATTTCACTTATAAAAATTTAATATGATAAATAGTTTCTATATTTTTAATCATCATTTCCAAAAAAATAACAAGTTAATTTTTATTTTTGGTCATTATTAATAGTAATTGAGGTAAAAATTCATTACTTCGGTAAAGGATAAAATGGTTAATGATGGGTTAAATTAAAGAGATAAGGGTAAAAATAACATAAAAATTGTATAAATATTATTTTTTTAGATAATTTTAACCCAAACTTATCTTATCCTTAAATTTTGGTTGCTTTGGCACCACTTTCACTTGAAAATGAATTATTATATTTTAATTTTTTAAGTATTAACAAGTGTCACTCCCCTCAGTTATAAAAGGGAACCTCATATTCTCTCTTATCCACACCACTTTCGCCCATTAACTTGACCAATATATACCTATATAATCTCCCAACATTCTTATCCATGACCTTGAGGTGGTGTTATTCCTAAAAAATCCATCCATGATTCCTTAAGGTGCTTTTCAAAGGAGGATGTATGAAGAAGAGTTAAAAGTTATTACCGATATTTTTCATGATTATTTATTCTTAAACCTAATCCATATGTTATATAACTATCATAAAATGATTTAATTAGTTTATTTACTATACTAAGTGGTTTTTATGTTAATTTTATAGCCATTTTCTATCTTTTTTCCATCAGTTGGAAAATGATAATGTCGCTCGTGTGTATGTGTGGACCACCACCTCCACGGAGCAATGTAATTAATTTTTATTTTACTATTTAAAAGGATGGTAAAAATGATACATTTAATGAATATATATGATATTTATTATATTATTATGATTCCATATAGGTTAATTATTATTTACCTTTCTTTCATCCCTTCTATCAAAAAGTGGAAACATTGCTCATGCGTACGTACGAACTATCATCTCCACAAAGTGATGTAATTAATTTTCATCAACTATTTATATAAATGGTCATAGAAGTGTATATAATGAATAAATATGATACTTATGAAATTATTAATATTATATAGATGATGAAACCATGATAAAGTTTTTTAAGTACTAGAACCATTGAACTGAAACATGCATGGAAAACAGACCAGATTTCACACAAATATTCATTTTAATAAAGAATTTGTAATAAAAGGAAAATTAGAAATTATAAAGTAATGATTAATAGTAATTTGTGTATGAATATAGTTATATAATAGATATATAATAAATCAATATTAATTATATATAATTTTTTGAACATGTATGAAGTAAGGTAGGACTTGAGGTTGGGTTTTATTTTATAATCTCATTTATTTTCGGGATTTTCTATGTTAAATTTCCATTTAAGGAAATTATATGATCCTTATCAATTAAAAACAAAATATTTTATTCTACTTTTTTATTTATGGTATTCTAAATTAATATTACCATTTTAATCTCTTTAGTACTTAAAATAATTGAGAAAATGTTTTAAGAAAAGCCGACATTATTACATCTTTAGTCAAAAAAAAATTTATTATATATCTTTATTCTTTAAAATGTTTTCAAAAATGATGTTTTATATGATAAAATGATTTGTTAAAGTAATTTTAGACCATATTTTACTTTTTTTCAAATTTTTTAAAAAATATTCTTTTTTCCTAAATTAGGTTCTTTTGGTATTTTTACCAAAAGTGTGAAAGGAGTCATTGGTTTAATGTTTACCACACGAAAAATATTTCCTATAATCATGAACATTATTTAATATTAAGATTCCATTATAATTTTCCAGGGTTATTTTCAATGAAATTATTTTTCTAAATATTATAAAAAAATTAGTTTTAAAGATATCCTATGAAAGTTTATTTTCCATTATTTCAAATAAATCTTCAATTACTCTTTTAAAATTAATTATCATCTATTTCAATAACCTTTTATATTTCTTATTTAACTAGGGATATTATATAATGATACCATACATGTTATTTTCTATATATCCTATGATTATGTGATGATGAAATTTTTATAAAACCTATTTTTTTATATGGGTTATGCTCTGATTAATTGATGGATGTTTTTATGATCTTATGGCACACATATATATGGTTTTCATTATGTGATGGGTGGGTATTTTAAAGTCCTCAAATTAATTGGGTAATATTAATATCTCATAAGATAATATGGACTAGGATGGGGAGTTAACCTATTTTAGAATGGTATATTGTTCACTATGATAGTCTTGTGAGTGAACCTTGACTAAATAAATGATGGAATGGGTAGTGAACACAATCCACTGCATGACTTTTTCCACTATGATATTCATGGATGTAAACCATGAATAATGAAATGATTTTCTATGCTTATTATTATTCTAAAATTCATATTATATGTTCTTATACTTATGATCTACTCTCATAGATCGTGATTTATTAATGATGAATCCTCACTCTTATAACAAATTTCTTTTGAAATGTTAAATATTTATTCCACGACTCGTAATTTATGATCTATGACTGATTGGCTATTAAATTTTTAAGTTATGATCCTGAAATTATACCCTTATGATTATCTTATGTTTGTATATGATCATTATTTGATATTTACTATGTTTAACCTTAATAATCATCTAAGATTACCCTTTATTATGTTTAAATTTTCCCTAAGTTGTGAATAAAGTTATTAAGTAATAAATGTCTAATAAGGTCACTATGAGAGAAGAAAGTTGGGAGATATATTGAATATCTTTCATGAAATAAGATCATTATGCATACAATCTCCAAACTCTATAAATGTTTATAGTTTTGGGGTGTGTATTATTATAAGATGTATTGAATATTCATCAAAAATGATATAATATTTATGTATGTAATGATTGAGTTTACTCAGTTGGTATTAGAGAAAGTTTTAATTAATTTTAGAGATTAGTACTAGAGAAATTTGTTTAAAATCTTAGCAATAAGTCTAATTATAGGATAATATCCTTAAGTTTTGGTAAATTAGATATTGGTGGTGTACTAGAAATGACATCCCTATCTGCGTACAAGAAATTTTATGCATATATTTCACAAAAACACCTAGGGGTAAGAACCCTAAAAAGGGATAGTTGATTATCAACATGATATTCACTCAATGAACTATGAGTGGGCCTGAGACTGCATAGGTGGTTCGAAACTACTGGGGGATATTCTTTTGTTAATTCATATTCTCTTTATGAACCATTATGTTGAATGGGAGGATATAATATATTATAACTTATGATAATCCATTGTGATATGATATGAACTTAAAGTGTAATGGGTTGAAATAATGTTTCATAATTTAGGTTATCACAAGAATTATTTTCATAATCATATGAATTATTACTCTTATTATCGATGCTTGATAATCACGCTAAGTTTTTGGTTTTAGTAAATAGCTAGAAAAAGGAGTAATAATGTGAAAAAAATATAACAGCCAGTGCAATGACCACCCTCATGAGAAACCAAATTAAATGTTTGATGGAATGTTAAATCATGTGATTATACCTAACCATTTATCTCAATTTATGATAAAAAACTAAACATAGGTGGATTTTAAATCTACTAAATACGAGAAAAATGGAATTTCAGGAAATTTCATGTGATAATGACCATAGAGGGAAGAATATTTAGCTTATGGTATATTAAAAATATGGGGAGAATCACCAAGAGAAATGTCTCAAAGTAATGAGAATATGTTTTATGTGTGGAAAATAAGTGAATAAAGAAAAAAAATACCAAGGAAAAATAAAGAGTTCAATGGAGGTAAATAAAGTTCATCTTAAGGTAATAGTTCAATGTGTTATGAGTGGGTAACTTGGGAATTATCTGATTCAATTCCCTAATCCAAGGGATAAATGCTATAACAAGAAAGGGAATATGCTCTGTTAATTTCTTAAGTGGATTATTATGGTCAAGGAACACTTATCCTATAATCCAAAGTTTTAGATGTCATGTTAATGTCTATAATAATGTTCCCTATGAAAATATTATTATTATAACTTAAGTGGAAATTAATTTAATTTTGGGAATTGATTAAATCTATTTATATAGAGACCATATCAATTTCCAAGTATTTTAAGTCACATTTGATATTCTAAATCAACATATTCTCATCTTTTAGCGTGAGTATGAATATGAACTTACAATGGAAATTACTTCCATTGTATGGGTTTTACTGACTATTCATAAGAGGTATTTATCTCAAATGATTGGAGAGAAACTCAACAATGAAGATATGGATATTGTTTTAAAATATTCTGATGTATTTCCTAAATACTTTCCAAGTATTCTACAGAATCATGAAGTTTATTTTTTAATAGAACTTATACTTGGTGCTACAACTATTTTAAATACTCCATATAGAATGAACTTGATTGAGTTGAAAAAATTGAAGAATAAAATCCAAGAGAATCTTGAAAATGGATTCATATTCCTAAGTGTGTCACCATGAGGTAAACATATTTTTTTGTTAAAAATAAATATGGGTAAATTTTTATTTTCCTTGGTTATCAATAACTTAAAAAAGATCACAATTTAGAATAAGTATCCTCTACCCCATATTGGTGATCAATTTAATCATTTTCAGTGATCTCAATGTTTTTTCAAGATTTATCTTCAATCTAGTTATCATCAATTGATGGTAAATAAGGATGATATACCCAAGATATACTTCTATATGAGGTATAGTCATTATGAATTTATATTAATTCCATTTGGACTTACCAATTCCCCTTCTATCTTTATATATTTAATGAATAGAGTCCTTAGTGATTACCTATATCAGTTTGTGGTTATCTTTATAGATGATATACTTATATATTCCAAGAGAAATTAATATCATTAATATAATTAGAGGATTTTTTTTATGACCTTAAGGATAATTTGTATAAAAAATTTATCATGTGTTAATTTTGGATATATAAAGTTTCATTCTTGGGTCATATAATCTCAAGCGAGGGCATGTCGGTTGATCCTTCAAAGACTGAAGTTATTGAGAAATGACACAAACCAACCACAGTGACTAAGATATTTAGTTTTCTTGGTTTTGGTGGATATTATTAAAACTTTTTGACAGATTTATCATGGACATCTAATCTAACACAAAGTTTACATATAATTGATCCAAGTTACTTTATATGGATGAATTTGAGGAAAATTTCAAGGAACTGAAAAGAAGTTTGGTTATTGCACCTATTCTCATACTACTCTATAATGGATAAGGGTTTTTGATATACAATGATTAATAAAATAAGGGACTAGGAATATTCCTCATAAATAATTATATATTTATGGATTATGCCTCACACTAATTGAAAATTTATGATAAAATTTCCCTGACTCATTATTTGGAGTTTACAGTGGTAATTTTTTCATTAAAAATACGGAGGCATTATATTTATGGTGAAATAAGTGATATATACAATTATCATAAAATATTAAATTATATATTCACAATAAAAGAGTTAAATATTCACCAATAGATATGGTTAAAGTTGATTAAATATTATAACTTCTCAATACATTACCACCCTAGGAAGGATAATAATGTACTGATGCCCTGAGCCAAAAGGACCATGCTAGTTTTTCTATGATGTGAGTTGAAAGAGGTATAATAATTATATATTTTCAAAACATGGATCTTGAAATAATGATGAAATTTTATAGATCATATCTTTCTCAGTTGAATTTTCAATCATCCTTCCATGTTAGGATTAAAGAGGCGTAAAAGAAATATGTGGAAATACAAAAGAAAGTGAGGGATGTTCTTAAGTTGAACCACGATTGTGATGGAATGATAAGGTTTAGAAACAAATAATTCATCCTATAAATACTATATTTGAATGAGTTTTTAGATAAATCACATAGTTTATCATTTTATATTCATCTTGGAATTATAAAGATGTACAGATATCTAAAATAGTATTTCTAGTGGCACAACATGGAAAGGGACATTGCATAGTATATATATTGATGTATAGTATGTCATCAAGTAAGGTATGAGAGATATAAGTCTAAGGGTATGTTACAACTATTATCTATACCATAATGGTAATGGGAAAACATCGCCATGGATTTCATCATCAGACTCCCGAAAACATCTAAAGGACATAATGTTATTTGGGTTATATTCAATCACCATGTGAAGTCATAACATTTCATTTCAATCATAGAATATTTATATCTTTATAATATTTCTATGATATAAAATAAATAAGTAGTAAGTTTTCATTGATTACAACATTATCTCATATAATATCAGGATCTAAGGTTTACCTTGAATTTTTGAATAATTCTTCAATAAGATTTGGATACAAAGTTTAACTTTAGCACTACATATCATCCTTGGATAGATGTTTATTATGATAGGAATATTCAAACCCTATAAGATATTTTTAGATCATATTTTATGGATTTAAAGTTTTTTGGGATCAATACCCTTATTTTTTGAGTTTTCTTACAATAATAGCTTTTACTCAAGAATTTAGATAGCTTCTTATGAATCCTTTTATGGTAGAAAGTGAAAAAATCCAATGTGTTGGTACAAAATTAGAGAGATAAATCTATTAGGATATGAGCTAGCTAATTAAATGATAGATAAGGTCAGTTTCATTTAGTATCACATTAGGGTTTCTCAAGGTTGAAAGAAAATTTATACCAGAAATCATTGATGAGATATAGAATTTAAAGTTGGTGAAAAGGTATTCCTATAAATATATCCTTAAAATAAGTTTATGAGATTTGTAAAGAATTGAAATATGATACATAGATATATCAGTCCCTTTAAAAAAATTGATCGCATTGGGATGGTTTCTTATCGCTTGGTTCTCCACTAAATCCTCTCAAGTTTGCATTGTGTTTTATGTATATCTCTCGAGGAAGTGCATACTTGATCCTTCACATGTACTTAACTCAAAGGTAATACCACAATACTATAATCTCTATTATGAGGAATAACTCTTTGGGAATCTAGTTTGAATAGAGAAAGTGTTTTGGAACATGACCACTCACATGGTAAATGTTTTGTGGTAAAACCATAAATTTGAGGAAGTTATGTGGGAACCTCAGGATTTAATGATGCATATGTATCCTCAATTATTTGTATTAGAGTGATGTAATTTAAAGGGATAAATTCATATAAGGGGGTATAATGTAACACCTTGATATTTTATTATATTTCTCTTTAAATAAGTTTTATGTCTTGGATAGCTTACTTTACACACAACACCGATTTTAAATGAACTGTGATATACTATTGAAATATTATTATTAAATATGATATTTATCACCTAATAGTTGGACTAGAGTGCATGAATAGGACTAACAAAATTATGTAAAATTATTTTTTAAACATGTAGAAAATGAATTCATTTGTTATAAGTTGGTTATATATGAAAATAAAATCATTTTAAATTAAAATTAGATGTTTTTCTGAAAAACTTTTTTTATGCATGCAACGAGTTTTTATCTTAATAAAATTATATTAATCACTATTGATGAGTGTTTTTAATGAAATATTTATATGATATATTAAATATAATATTTTAACATTCATTTAATGGTTTTAACTTGTCAAGGAATAAGAATAAATTCAGTTTTATGTTTCAAAATGCATTTTTCTAAAAATGGTTTTGGTTGTGGTTTTCACACTTATTTTAAAATAAATTTCTAAAACTTATAGAAATTAAATATAAAAAAATGGATTCAATATTTATAATTATAATTTACAAATTTTCTAATGATATTATTTTCATTTTTTCCATTATGAATAGTAACCAAGGTGAAAATTCATTACTTCGATAAAAATTAAAAGGGTTAACAATGGGTTAAATTAAAGAGATAAGGGTTAAAATAAACTAAAAACTAGTATAAATATTATTTTTTAAGTTTATTTAAATAAAAATGTGTTTCATTTTTTAATTTAAGTTTATTTGGTGCCACTTTCACTTGAATATGGATATATTATATTTTAATGTTTTAAGTATTTACAAGAGTGAAACTCCCCTCATTTATAAAAGGGAGCCTCCTCTACTTTATTATCCACACTAATTGTGTAATGAACCGAATAGGATCAACCCGACCTATCACTCAAACTAGCCCGCCACATAGCCCAAAGCACATTTTTAATAATCATGGGATGGTGAAAATCACCGAGCATAACCAACAATATCTTGTGGACGGTTTTATCCATGGTAAACCTACATGACACATCCATAGAAAGGGACGACCACACCAAAAATAATCATAGTAAAAATAAATACTAGGTAGATACCTTAAGAAGAAAAATACATTATAAGAAAAACATGCCATAATATGACATATATACATTTTATCTCATGTCAAAACCTAAAACTCAATAGAATGGGGTCAATGATGGACAAGGCCTAAACATACATCCTGGAAAATAAAAAATCCATAAAATGTCAAAATATCAATCCATGAGGCCATGTCTCCTCCACAAAACATTGGATGACAGTAATCAATAAGATCCACCCATGTACATAGTGCCCTTGCCTTTACCTATGTCCTATAAAATGAAATCTACACACACCCAAAGGCATATATAGGGCGTGAGGAACAGATCCCGATAGGATAACACTATGAATTTATTTAATTATTTTACCCATGAAAACTAAAAAACTATTTTAAAATAACATTTAAAAACTAAACCTCCTTGAAAAACATTTAACTTTCAACCAAATATTTTGAAATCCATTTGGTTTTATTTATAGAACAAAAAAAAATTCAAAATCAATTTATAACATGAAACAAATAAATAAACAAGGCCAAATGTCATAACATACTCAACATATACAACATGTCATAATAAAGATGGGTATAAACATCATAATATTACCATATAAATGAAAATGGTCATAACAAATTCATAACATCAAACAAGGCACTAATAAAATGAATAAAAGCATGTAAAACAATCTGGCATGAGTAAGTACACATAGATCTATAACCATAAGGTTATATTTTGAGTGTTTCTAAAAATTTATTCTAACCAGATAAGAAAAATTAAATCTCTCATGGTATTCCACATGAGAAACTCTAAGATCCCTCATGTTCTCTTAATAACCAAATGGAAGATATCACGGTCTTCCAACCCAAAGGATTTCATGGTCCCTTAGAAACCAAAATGGAATCTCTCATGGTCTTCCTCCTAGAAGGATCTCACGGTCCCTCAAAAAACCCCTCATTCAAACCCCAGTTAACCCATGAATTACTTCATTCCAACATAATCACAAACAAGTTTCATACATGTAAAGTCATTTCTCAATAAAAATTTCACAATCCAACATACCCAGTATAAATAGAATATCTTTCATAAGGTAAAACCATTTATAAAATTATTTTCTAAATCAATTTAAAATAATAAAACCAATTTGATCCATTTTACCAAACATTTGGAGTGCACTCAAGGAACTCCCATTTGGAAACCCCACTTTAAACAACCAATTTCTAGCTCCAACCATGAATCACATAAAAAATGGTATGAACATTATTCATAAAACATTGGAATGGAAATTAAGAAAAAATAAACCAAAGGTGATTCATAATTTTAAGGTAATATATGGAAATAACCTTAAATAGAGACACCTACCTTCAAATCGGTTCCAAATTCATTACCTATGATGAAAACCACCTGGAATAGTTAATAGAATACCCCAAACACCTAAGACACATGAAAGAAAATCCCATTAAAACCATAGATTTTTTCAACCCCACCATCTAGGGTTTCATACATTTGTGTAAATGAGAGAGAAAAGTCTTAATAAGGTGAAAAAGAAGAAGAAATAAATTGTAAATAATATTACCTCAAGAAAAACCACCTTGATTCCTAGAAGAAATCCACCACCAATGAGAGGGGGAATCCTAAAGGATAAGAAGGAGGGAATGCACAAGATGGGGATGTAAAAATGAGGTCCAAAAGACTTAAAAATCAACAAGGGAAAATTCATAAAAGAAAACTTTTTAATAAGTTGGATAGGTAAACATGATTAGGCCACAAAGTTAGGCAAACCATGCACCAACCATGTGAAAGCTATTTCCTCTAAAAAAATAGGTTGCATGTTTTCCACTGGGGCTCATATGGTTTGAAAAACCATGCTCAAACTATAAAAAATACCTCTATACTAAACCCAACACCCCTCGAATGGTTATCCACATTGTTACACAAAGCATGCGACAATTGTATGCCTTGGTATGTCTTCCCTAAAAACTCTAATTTTTTACCCCCATAACCTGGTAACTCCAAAGGTGAGACAAATGATAACTAAAACAAAAAATTATATATACCGGTGAACCAAAGGGTGTCACAAACTCCCCCCATTCCACTTTCTTCCCCAATAAAATCACCAGGCACCCTCGGAAGAAAACTGGTGAAGACACTTCCCCATCACCAAAGATTCCCACTCCCATGTCTCATGGATCTCACCACCATGATTCTAGATAACATGGACCAATGGGATAAAATTAACATGGAACACATTTTTATGATAATCCAAGTCATGAACAAGTTGCTCCATGGCAGTTGCATCAGGCTTAACCTCCAAATCTTTCCACTCTAACACATGATATGGGTCCAGATGGTATCTATTCAAATAGTAAAGATGGAATACTTCATGGATTGAGGTCATCCATGGTGGAAACTCTAATCGATATGCTACCTTAACAAGATGCTATACAACACAAAATGACCTGACATAACTTAGTGCTAGCTTTCTCTTCTTTCCAAAGTGATGATGTCCCAGACAAACTGATACATAAAGAAACACTTGATCATCAACTTTAAACTCCAAAAAATAATAATAATGGTCGATATATGAATTCCAGTGACACTAATCTATCGATAATCATTTCTAAATTAGCTGGAATATATTGGTCATCTACTAGATGAGACTTGATCCAACTAAGGAATTCTCACCCACCTCAGCCCAAAACAACAGGGATTGGAACAACTGCTTGTACAACCCCTCAAATGTGGTCATCCTAATCAAGGCCTGATAAGTGTAATTATAAGAAAAATTCTAAAATGGAAGGTTACTTTACCATGAACCTATGAAATAAATCACACACACTTGAAATGTATCCTTGAGATTCTGGATGGTCCGCTCAAACTAACCATCTTCCTGTGGGTGATATGCGTTACTCAATCTTAGATCAGTTCCCAAAGCCTCCTAGAGTACCTCACAAAATTGTCAATTGAAATGGGAATCCTAGTCTAAAAAATATCATGTAGGGAACTCTATAAATCCAAAAACCCTATTATACATACAAGAATCTAAGGTCCTCTACCTTCTTCGACTCTCTAATGGGAATAAAATGGGAATATTTCATCAAACGGTTTACCATAACCCATATAGAATATTTCACACTAAGAGTATAAGGTAGTCCAATCATGAAATCCATAGATATCTTGTACCACTCCCACACTGGAATGGGAAGTGGTTTAAACAACCCAACTAGCCTCTAGTGCTCCAATTTAACTCTCTGGTAGGTCAAACAATGGGAAACAAAGTCTTATACTACATGCCATATCCATATCCACCAATACCGACCTATCAAGGCATAGAACATTTTTTTCACCCTGAGGTGAACAACCCAACTCGAATGATGCACTTAATACATAAAATATTGCCTCAATATCAAAGGAGAAACCAGATACTTATTGAATAGGAGATAACCATTATGATACTAATATGAATCACTCAAGTTCTCCCCACTATTTAAAGCATAACTAATTTTCTAGCACTTGTGGTGAGATACCTGCTCACTCCTAACATGGTCAGTGAGAGGGGGTGTAACCTATACATTGGACAAGAACACCAGTTCTCCATCCTCCTGCACCTCTATATTTATATCAATAATCAAACTCATCAAACCACATTAATACACTGATTCTCAAACTTTATGTATTGGAAGTTTCCTACTCAACTCTTCGACGACCATATTCCATTTCCCAGATGTATATAAAATATCTAAATCAAATTTTTGAAGCTATTCCACCCATATTATCTCTCTAAGTTTCAGGTCCCTTTGGGTAAAAATATACTTTCAACTCTTATGATCAGAATACACTATAAAATTCTCATTGAAGAGGTAATTTCACCACGTCTTCAGCACCTCCATCACAGTTACTCACCCCAGGTCATGGGTGGGATAACTCTACAAATGTGGGTGTAGATTTTATGATCCATAGGCCACCACATGGTCATCCTACATCATCACGCATACCAATACCATTCTATAATAATCATAATACATGGAATAATATCTCCTAGGATTGAAAATAACCAAAACTATTATGGATTTCAAATGGTTCTACAACTTCCAAAAATCACACTTGCGCTTCTCATCCCACTCAAACTTCACACCTTTTCCGGTCAAGGTCATAAAGGGAGAAGTTATCCTATATAATTACCATAAAAATAATATATAATACCCATAAAATCTAAAAAGGCCATGGATCTTGAACATATTATTGGGCTCCTTTCAAGATATGATTGCTCGAACTTTCTCTGGATCCACTAAAACTTCTACCTTTGAAATCATGTGTCCCAAAAACTTCACTTACCTAATCTAAAACTAACACTTGGATATATTTTCATATAGATTATTCTCCATTAAAACACCCAAAAAAATTTGGATAGTTGGCATTTTCCTGCTATATCTTTCAATACACCAAGATTTAATCCGCAAACATGACCAAAAATGAGTCCAAAAAGAGATGGAAGATCTAGTTATCATTTCTATAAATACCATCAGAGAATTGGTAAGCCCAAATTTCATAACCAAATACTCAAAATGTTTATACCATATTCAAAAGGTAGTATTTGGAACGTCCTTTTCCTAAACACTCAACTAGTAGTTCCTGGATCTCAAGTCGATCTTTAAAAACAAACGATGTCACACCCCAACCCAACACTGCTATTTGATTTTAATTATTTTATTCATCCTTAGTATTATTTTATTTTTTGTTTGAGTGATTTGAGTCTCAGTTTGAATTTTTGTAGTTTTTATTTGGAAATGGGCATTGTGGGCTTAGAAGCACATGGCGCGCAGATAGAGCATGGTTTGGGAACCCTACAGCTTCACCCAGGTAATTGTGTGGTCTACCTATGTTTTAAGATAAAATAAAGTTTAAATGAAAAATAAAATAAAATATGAAAAATGAAATAAAAATTAAAAGAAATTTTAAAAATAATATTCATATTATTATTATGAATGTTATTGTTATAAGTATGAATATTATTATTATTATTAACTTTTATTTTAATAGAAACCCCAAAGGGGTTATCTTCCTCACCCTCACGTGACCCCCCACCCCTAGGCCGAACACCTCTCGCATGACCCCTCCTATGGCACAATCTCCTCCTCTCGGGCTCCCTCTCTACATACTGTTTCCACCAGTTTTCAGGGAGATTTTTGTCTAAATCTCTGAGGTAATCCCTTCTCCACCTTTTTCATCCTATCACTTTGTCTGATTTATGTCCCCATGTTTCCCTATTTGGTTCAGCCATACCTAGGGTTTAGCTAACCCAAGTTTTTTATTTTTCAATTTTGATGTTAGGGCCAAAAATGTGTTCCTTGGGTTGGATTCATTGTGTTCCGGAATCCATCATTGAAGGCGAGGCGGATGGGTTTGATTTCACTCACCGCCATCATCTGGGGTAAGGTTCTAAAATATTATATTGGTTTCATACCCTTTTTTTAGAGTATTAAGGTGTTTATGGGTTCTTAATAATTTAGTTGAGGTGTGTTAAACTTTTCCGCTGAGTTTTTATGGTTCCTAGTAATTGTTGTGTAGTGCATTGGACTATTCCGAGTGGTTTTGAGTCACTGGGTCTAAGGTGACTCGCCTACATGTGCATAGGTAAGTGTATATATATATATATGTGTGTGTGTGTGTGTAGGTTCCCCTGTTATGTGTATATTCATCCATGGCAGTTAATATACATGTATGAGGCTAGGTGTGCCTATGTATATATATATATATGAAAATGCATACATAGGTGAGTGGAGGCTAGTATATGCATATAAGTATATATGTGAGGATCCCCTTACACATGTCCATGTCCATTTAGATGTGTGTATAGGGGATAGGTGTCCTTATATGTATGTGAAGGTGCATATGCTCAGTGGGGAAGCATCATCTTTTAGTTAGAAAATTCCAAGGGTCGAATGTTTGGTTTGGTTACACCCTGAGGTAGGTCCCCAATGCCCAGGCCTTTATTTTGAATTACATAATTTCTTGAATGTTTTAAAGAGTATTTTTAATATTAAATAGTTTATACATGCTATGAAAAGTGATGATGATGTTTGGTGTTGTACTTTCCTTTATTTTTATTATTCTCCCTTAGGTTTCGAAATGTATAATCTTCATTCAAATATACTTCCAAGATTTTTTTAGAATGCTTGACACTTTAAATGCTTAAAGGTGTTTTCAAAAATGGTTTTGGGTGTGCGGTTGGTAATCCCCATTATGTTTGGTGTTTTGAATATCAGTTGTGAAATTTTAATTGAGTGAACATGGGTTTTTGTGAGATTTAAAAAAAGGAAAATCTCATGTTTTGGGATGTTTTGAAAATAACATGGGTTTGTAGGATCAAAATGATGATGTAGATGCTCAATATACAAGAGGGGGTGAATTTTATACTTTAAAAATTCCTTTGGAACCTTTAAAGTTGGTATAAAACTTTAGTTTTATACCTTGAGTAAAATTATGTTTAACAAGGTTAAACTAAGTAAATTCAGAACACCTCTAAGTTCTACAAACTTGCTTGATTCTGGAAATATAGTTCCGAGAAATGAGGTTTCGGAAATATGGTTCCGGAAATGAAACTTAAGTAAAAAAGTTTACAAGTAAAAGATTCTACCTTAAAGCGTATAGAATCTCACTAATCAGAGTATGCAAAAATAAGGAAGTATAAGAAAGTTATACTTTCCTTTACAATCTAAATGCAGCAAAAAAAAACTTGAAACAATACAAGTAACAAGATTGAAATCTTTTATCCCAAAGAGAAGGGTATCCAATAACCTTGGATAAAGGTCCCTTGATTTATACATTCAATAAAGTTTGTCTTACCCACACCAGGGTAAGCCCTCGATACGAAGAACGAAGTCTTTCATGTTATCCCTACAAGCCCTCAACTTCAAGGTAGTTGGTACCTCTGTCTTCCTATCCCGGAAGCCCTCAAACTTCAAGGTAGTCGGCACCTCTGTCTTCCTATCCCGGGAAGCCCTAAAATGTACTAAGCAGCATTCAGAGTCGCACAAAGAAATCTAAAAAAGATGTTTAGTATACACTAAGCATGAGAGTTTCTCTCTAGAAATCACTTCAACATAATGTAATCTCTAGAGTTGTAGATCAGTTCATCAAAGTTCTGATCTCTTTCAAATGAGCTCATATTTATAGGCACAGCTTCAACGGTCATCTCCCTCCTCCAACGGTCATATTTTTCCTTAAATTTCGGAGGAACCTGTACACATGTAACTCAAACAACGGTTAGTTAGAAACTTATTGTACGACATCGTTTCAAAACTATAACAAGTATAAGAAAAAAATATGGTTGCTTAATCAAATCCAAGATTCGGAGTCTAAGAAAACTAATATTTGGAGTCTAAGAAAAAAACCAATCAGAGTCTATATTACAGGATATTCGGATTCTTTTTTTCAGAAAGTTCGTAGTCTGAACTCATCAGAATTCATAACAAGAATTCAGAGTCTGAATTCATCAAAATTCATAACCAGAATTCGAAGTCTGAACTCATTAGAATTCGTAACCAGAATTTGGAGTCTGAACTCATTAGAATTCATAACCAGAATTCAGAATCTGAACTCATCAGAATTCATAATCAGAATTTGGAGTCTGAACTCATCAGAATTCGTAACCAGAATTTAGAGTCTGAACTCATCAGAATTCATAACCAGAATTTGGAGTCTGAAATCATCAGAATTCGTAATCATAATTCAAAGTTTGAACTCATCAGAATTCGTAACCAGAATTTGGAGTCTGAACTCATCAGAATTCATAACCAAAATTCGGAGTCTGAACTAATCAGAGTTCGTAACCAGAATTTGGAGTCTTAACTTAAAAGAGTTCAGAGTCTGAATTCAGAGAACTCTGAGTCAGAAATCAGAAGAGTTCAGAGTCTGTATTAAGAGAACTCGGAGTCATAACTCAAAAGAGTTACGAGTCTCTATTCAAAGAACTAGGAGTCAGAACTCAGAAGAGTTTGAAGTTTGTATTCAGAGAACTTGGAGTCAAAACTCAGAAGAGTTTGGAGACTATATTCAGAGAACTCGGAGTCGGAACTTAGAATATTTCGGAGTCTAAATTCATATCCTAAAACAAAATTCTCTAAATCCAGGTAAATACAGGATTTTGAGGTTTTGGGCACAAACTGAATTTTACATTTAGAAAATTATGACACAAACAATGAAAACATGGTAAGGATAGATTTCCTTGGGGAAGGAAAATGTTCCTTATAAAAGTAAAACAGGGTAAGGAAAAACTTTTCCTTGAGGAAGGAAAGTTTTCTTAAGGAAGGAAAAATTTCCTTAAGATACATTTTACCTTAAGATAGGTTTTTGTGCTTTTCAAAACATGAAGGAATGGAAAATTCATAAGGAAACCTTATTGATGCAACTATCTCCCCTTTTTTGGAAAGCACAAAAATTTGTACGAAAAAGAATATAAGGCCTTGAAAATAAAACTTATCTCCCTTTACTTATGGATCAGAGTGAATACGACTAACTCCCCCTTAGGCCTTGGAACCACTAAGAATCATATTCTGATTTTATGAATGAGATTTTTCATTATCTTTTATATGGAAAACATCATGATGAAATCTCACCCTTAGATGAACTATCTTCTTCTACTTAGTATTCTTTTCTATATTTCTTCTCCCCCTTTGTGGTTTTCAAAAAGAAATATAGGTAATGGAAAATAAAAAATGCTACTTGAAAGATTAGTACAACACATGAAAAAGACAAGAAACCAAACATTTCATATTGATAGGGAAATTTTATTCAAGGAAGGAAAATACAACAAAATATCGGATTTGAACAAGTTTATCCTAAATTTACTTCAGCATCAACTTTTTGACTATAGTCTTAAACTTCTTGAGCTCCTTGTGATCTTCCTCTGCTCTCTTAAGAATCTGATCCTGATCCTCAACTTTTATCTCTAAAACTTTGATCTTATCTTCCTAAGTCTTAAGAGCCTATGCCTGAGCCTTTATCACTTCATATTTCTTGACTATCTTTTCTTCAATCTCAATCCATATATCTCTTTCTCTTTTCCAAATCTGAGCTACTGAAAGAAACTTCCCATTTAGATCATTTAATTATTGCTTCCGAGAAGTCTGTTAAAGAGTTAACTTTTCTTCAAATGTATTAGAAAGATACTTGATCTTGCCTTCTTCTGTGTCAAAAGCATCTTTGACAATATCTTGAAATTCATCAAGATTCTGCAAATCTTGAATTGTTTTATTTGACCAACTGGTCATCTTCTTGCAAGATCTCTTGTGAGCTTCATATCCAATAAGAAATGATTTGAAGTCAGCCTCTAGCTTGACACATTTATCCATCACCATAGATACCGAATCTGATTTCTGGTTCAAGGTGTATTAAAGCATCTGACATCTAAAATTTATTCTTGGAAATATCAGAATGGTCCCAACAAGATTCTTCAAGGACTGAACAACAAAATCATGTCCAAGAGATGATGAATCCGAATCTGAAACTTTTCTTGGTGAGGGATCTTTTTCTAGCTCAGTAAGTTTCCTCTTTAAAGATCCAGTAACTTCCTTCTTCTTCACAACAGCTTTACCAGGTGTATCAATAACCACATATTTTCCCTAATCAGTTCTCAGAATGGATTCCTTATCTGGGGATTTATGTTCATTTTCAGACAGCTAAACAATTTTGTCTTCATCAACCTCCTACTTCTTAGCTCCTGCCTCAAAATTCTTTGGTTGAATGAAGTCATGATTAGAAATTTCTTCCTCAGACAACTTATTGACATCTTCTTCATCCTTATTATTCTCTCCTTTCTCATCTTTCTTAGGAGTAGGGATCTTTGAAGACTCTACTTCAAAATATTGGATAGAGAGGTTCTCAGATGGACTTCCTTTCTCATGAAAATCTTCAACTTTCTTAATGAGATCTTCAGTGTCACCACTGTTTTCATCTTCTTCTTCTTCTATGACTTGTTTTTGGATTTTTTTCCAGAGTGACATAATTCTTTCCAGGGGTCTCCGGTATAGATTCTACCAAGAAAGATTTTGGTAATGGTATATTTTCATATGCTACCTCTGCATCCTTTAGAAGAGATCAAACAATATCTTCTTCAGACGTCTTCTTCTTTTGTTTCTTTTCCTTAGCTTGCTTCTCAAGCTCATCGACAACCTTTTCTTTAAAAGATTTTTCTTCAGCAGGATCCAAACCAAATATCGGCTCCCATTCTTTCTTCGTCTCTTTGTATTCTCTCAACTTAGCAACTACCTCATCCAGATATGATTTTTTCTTCTTTTGTTTTGGAGGTGCGTATTGGGTTTCCTTAGGCTCTGGAGTTTTTCCTTCCAATACTACTTCCTTCAACTTCCTCTTTCTTCCTCCCTTTTTGGATGGTTCAGCCACTTCTTGTTTCTTCAGAACAACTTTAGTTTCTTCCACTGGTAGGTCGTAAAATTCTCCGAATTCTGTGGAAAAACCAATATTCATCCTCTTTAGGGTATCATCACTGACTAACATAACTTTTCAATTCCTTGGTTTCGAACTGTAATAAATTTTGAAAGATTCTAAGTACCAAACAATTAACTTGAGGAGAATCACTAGATACATGATAATATGAACCTTAAAGTTTCCTTTCTTAATATTCTCAATCGTAATGAGAATATTCTTAACCAGATTGATCTTCCTTTGGTTCACCAAGAAATAAAAAATATACATGTCACTCTTCTTCAATGTGTCCTTGTTCCCTTTTCTCGGAATGATGAATCCCTGAACCCATAATTTGAGAATCCGATGATTTGTAGACAAGTGAGCGATCTTTGGGGTCTTTACTTCTGAGAGTCCAAGACATGCCATAGCCTTCTCCTTAACAAAAATTCCTTTGACATCCAGTAACTTATGGGAATAGAATTCAGCTTCCCCTTTATATGGTATTCCAACCAAGCTATCAGCATTGGTGTATGAAAGAGAATAAGTCTTCCCATAACTCTTAAAAGAAAACTTCTCTCTGCCTTCTTCCTTAAATAAACTAACTAATTCATAAAACTCAACTAGAAAATCCAGATAAACAAATTCTTGAGCACCTGGCTTTGATACGGAAACGCTATCCCATCCATTAAACTTAATGTTCTTAGAGATTATAGAATCATACTTTTTGAAGAAGTTAGGATGCACTGACCTTTCTCTATACACTTTCCACTCTGATATTGGCTTGACAGTAGACATATCTTTCTGATAGGATTCTTATACAAACATTTGGATTTGATAAATCTCTCAGAAGTTCAGATTGGGCTTAAGTAGAGAGGTAGAGCTTCAGCACACAAAATCTTGAGTTTTGATGTGGGACAACCATCAGGGGTCCTTTATATAGGCATTTGAGGTGACAATTCACCTTCCAAACTCAATACAATGGTCAAAAAAACCTTCTGATCAGATCTAACGGTTGATAATAATAGCCAAAATTAAAATTTGGTAGAATCCGATCTTTTTAGGTTTACATAAGAAAAACACATCCGAAAATTTTAAAACCAAAGAAAAATACCAACAAGGAAAAATATGATTATGAAGATTTAAGGAAGGAATCAAACCTTTCATATTTCTAGGAAGATTATTCGTAATGGAGAAAATTTTTCTTGAAGAACTTTGGTTTCTGAAGGTTTTAAAATACACAAACTTTTAAAAAAAACTTCATTACGAAAATTTGAGAACTAAAATCTTCATTACGAAAATTCTTAGTATGAAAATTTTAAGAACTAAAATCTTCATTATGAAAAATTTAAGTACAAAAATTTTAAGAACTAAAATCTTCGTTACGAAAATTCTCAGTACGAAAATTTTAAGAACTAAAATCTTCATTACGAAAATTCTTAGAACAAAAATTTTTATTATGAAAAATAAAATTTGAAAAACTAAAAACGAAAAATTTTTATTACAAAAAATTTTGAAAATCTAACTACGAAAATTTTCATTATGAAAAATTTTGAAAACCTAAATATGAAAATTTTCGTTACGAAAAATTTTGAAAACCTAAAAAGAAAATGTACCCCCCCTATGAGAAGGAGTTTATTACTGTAAGGAGATAGGTTTTACAGAAAGCTATTAAGGAGGATTACCTTGAATTTATCATTCCTAACTTCTGTTTAATGTATTCAAATCTATCAAAAGGTAAATATTTTTTGAAAATATCAGTAATTTAATCTTGCGTTCCGATAAATTGAATAATGATATCTCCTTTTTGTGTGTGATCCCTAAGAAAGTGATGTCTAATATATATGTGTTTTGCACGAGAGTGATATGTAGGGTTTTTACTAAGGTCAATGGCACTAGTGTTATCACACAAAATTTGTGTTTTGGTGAAACTCATACTATAGTCTGTGAGTGTGTGTTGCATCCACAACACTTAAGTATAACAACTTCCAACTGCTACATATTCAGGTTCAGCAGTGGAAAGTGCTACTGAGTGTTGTTTTTTGCATGACCAAGAAACTAATGAATCTCCTAAGAAATGAAAAGTTCCGGATGTAATTTTCCTATCCATTCTACACCCACCAAAGTCAGCATTTGAAAAACTTTTTAAGACAAAATCATTTCCAAAAGTATAAAAGAGTCCTAAATCCATGGTTCCATTTAAGTAGCGAAATATTCTTTTCACTACCTTTAAATGATATTCCTTAGAATTGGATTGATATCTTTCACATAAGCATACTGAAAACATTAAGTCTGGACAACTAGTTTTCAAGTATAGTAGACTTCCTATCATACCTCTAAATAATGTTTGATCCACTAGTTTCCCATCTTCATCAAGATCAAGTGATTTTGAGGTACAAATGGGAGTACTAATACTCTTAGTGTTGTCAAATACATAATTTTTAATAATATCTTTAATATACTTATTTTGGGATATATAAGTTCCTTCTAGTTTTTGAAAAATTTGAAAACATAGGAAAAAAGTTAACTCACCCATCATACTCATTTCAAACTCAGATTTCATTAGATCCACAAAGGAGTCAGTTAAAGATTGCTGAGTTGAATCGAATATAATGTCATAAACATAAATTTGAACAATCAAAAAAAATTCTTATCTTTCTTAATAAAAAGGGTTGGATCTTAATTTCCCTTAACATAATTATTTTGAATCAAAAATCATGTAAGTCTATCATATTAAGCTCTAGGTGCTTGTTTAAGGCCATATAAAGCTTTGGTAAGTTTAAAAACATGATCAGGATGTTTTTTATCTTCAAAACCAGGAGGTTGTTCAACAAAAACTTCTTCTTGGACATAACCATTAAGAAAATCACATTTCACATCCATTTGAAAAAGTTTAAAGTTGAAGAATGATGTAAAGTAAAGTAAGATATGAATAGATTTAAGTCTAGATATTGGAGCATAGGTTTTTGTATAGTCTATTCCTTCTTGTTGATTATAGACTTTAGCAACTAATCTAGCTTTATTTCTTACAAAGACTCCATTTTCATCACACTTATTTCTGAAGACCCATTTTACTCCAATAACAGTAGTTTCCTTAGGTCTTTTAACCAAGGTCCATAAAATATTCCTTTCAAATTCATTTGGATCATCTTGCATAGCATTTATCTAGTCATCATCACCTAAAGCTTCATCAGTGCTTTTTGGTTCTAATTGGGAAAGAAATGCTAGATGTTTTACTTCATTTCTCAAGGAATTTCTATTCCTTACAGGTTTATTTACATCACCAATGATACTATCACTAGGATGATTCTTCATAAACAACTGATTTGGGTTTTTTAAAACCTGTTCATCAACATATGGTAGGAAATCTTCTGGAGTGAATGTTTCAGAAACATTTTCTTGAACATTTTCCTTATCAGAAGGAAACAAAGGGATTAGTTTCATCAAACTTAATATGTATTGTTTCCTCAATAGTACAAGTGTTTTTGTGGAAGACTCTATAAGCCTTAGAAGTTGTGGAGTATCCTAAGAAAATTCCTTCATCAGATTTTGGTGCGAATTTATATAAATTATCTTTAGTATTCAGAATGAATACTTTGTAACCAAAAAACCTTAAAGTAGGAAAGTCTAGGTTTTCTACCATTCTATAACTCATAAGGAGTTTTATTAAGAAAATTTATAATTAAAACTCGATTTATAGTATAACAAGAAGTACTTACAGCTTCAGCTCAAAAATTCCTTGCTATAGAATATTCACTCAACATGGTTATTGTTATCTCTTGAAGAATTCTATTTCTTCATTCAACAACACCATTTTGTTAAGGAGTTCTTGGTGTTGATAAGTTATGAGTAATTCCTTTTCTACTACAAAAGTTTCAAAATCAAAATTTTTAATTTCTCCACCATGATCACTATAAATAGTTTTCAATGGAAGGTTTTTCTCATTTTTAACTTGGGCTCTAAAACTTTTAAAATAAGAAAAATCTTCAGATTTATTTTCTAGAAAATATACCCATGTAATTCTAGTGTAATCATCAACTAAGACAAACACATAGTATTTTCCACCAATGCTTCCAGTTTGTGTTGGTCCAAAAAGGTCCATATGCACTAACTGTAATGATTCAGTATTTGTGACTTCACTGACTGATTTAAAACTTGATTTATGTTTCTTTCCATATTGAAAAGGGTTGCAAACTTTAGAAGAATCAAATCTAAGCTCTGGTAGATCCTTAACTAGTCTCTTCTTAGAAAGTTTACATAAGTTCCTAAGGTTATAGTGTCCTAGCCTTCTATGCCATAACCAAGAGTGATCTTCCATTGCACTAAGGCAAGTTAGGTCTTGGCTCCTAAGGTCTTCTAAGTTTAAAGTGTAAAAATTCTCTTGCCTATGGGCAAAAAGAATAAACTCTTCCTTGGAATTGTGTACTAAGCATTTATCATTCCTAAAATTCATAAGGTAACCTAAATCACATAATTGAATTATGCTAATGAGGTTGTTCTTAAGACTCTTAATAAATAAAACATTAGAAATCAAAGTTTTACCAAGAAGAACAATATTACATATTCTGATAATCTCTCCCTTAGCATTATCTCTGAAAGTTACTTTTCCTCCTTTCGTCTTGACAATATTTTCAAAGAAGTTCTTGTTACCAGTCATATGTTGGGAACACCCACTATCCATGTACCATGTATTGTTGTTGGTAATTTCTTTATTTTACTACAATTAGAGAAGTTAGATTTTTGAAATCCAAAATTTTTTGGATCTAGGAATTTTAGAAATCAAAATCTTAGGAATCCACATCTTCTTAGAAAAATAAGATTTGTGAAAACATAAAGATTGGGTTTTATTTAGGGAACAATTTTTTACCCAATGCCCTCCACACTGACACTTAGTGCATAAAGGATCACTTTTAGGAACAAAATAATTGTTACTGAAAATCAGTTTGGAACTAGCATAACCAAAACCTAAATTATTCCTAAGAGGTCAGATTTGAGAATACATCTTATCAAAATTTTATTTACCTAAGGTAAATTTTGACAAACACTTCCTCAAGGAAAAAATTTCAGATTTTAGTTTAATAATTAAATTCTTATCCTCAAAAACATTTTCACTAGAGTTATGCTCGAAAAAAATTTTCTTAGAAATTACTTTTTATAAATCCTTGGAAAGTTTATCCTTCTCAGAATTTACTTCCTCAAGTTTCTTCGAAAGGTTTTTCAAAATATCATTTTTACAATAAATATCTTTAGTAAGATATGATATTTCTTTAATTAAAATAGATTCTATAGAATTTTCTTTTTCAAGTTTCTTTGAAACTTTACAATTCCTTATCTCAAGAAACTTAGAACATCTAGAAACCTCCTCATAAGAAGGCAAATCATTTTCATTATCTGATGAAGAAGATTCTTCATCTGAAGAAAAATCTCTATCAGGAAAATTTTCACTCAAATACATATTGGTTAAGGATTCAAAAGTTCGTACCTTGGCCATAAAATAATGATTTTGAAATGGATCTCTGGATATTAGACCAATATTCTTTTGCTCATAAGATTCATATTCTGAAGAGTCATCCGAAGAATCTCCACCGCTGGCACTCCAAGTGTCATTGACTTTCAAGACTTTATTATTCTTTGATCTGTAGAACTTCTTCTTGTTTCTTTCAGAATTACTATCTTTATTGTCTATTTTCTTAAGAAAGGGACAATCTGGTCTAATATGACCAGTTTTTCTAAATTCATAACATGTTACTTCTCCATCTTTCTTATCTTTTCTATCTTTATTTTTGTATCTGTACTAAAAATCTTTCTTCCCAACTATCTTATTCATCCTTCGAGAAATATTAGCTAGTTAATTTTTAGAACGTTCACTTTCACTTGATTCAGATAAAATAGTGACCATATTAGATTTAGATCTCATAGGTTTCTCAGGAGTGTTGGATTTCACATGATTAGAGGTGGTTGTAAAAGCTACACTTCCATTCCCATTCTTCTTCTTGACATTGTCAGCATCTCTCTTCATTCTAGTCTCATATTGAAGAAGAGTTCCAAAAAGTTCATCAAGAGTGATCTGTGAGACTTTTCTATTCTCATCTATAGCTATTATTTTTGATTCCCACTCATTGGTCATGATGTTAATAATATTTTCCACAAGTGCCTCATCATCCGAACTTTTTTATCCCATAGATTGTAAGTTGTTGAAGATAGACATAAACCTCTGTTGTACCTTAAAAACTGGTTCTCCATAAGGAAAAATAAAACTGTGATACTCAGATCTGAGCATAGATATTCTCATTTCAATAACTTTGGATGTACCAAAATGAGTAACTTCAAGCTTCTTACATATGCAATTTTCTGCTTCACATGAAGAAATCTAGTTGTATATATTCCTAGTCATGGAACATAACAAAGTATTGTGTACCTTATAGTTTAGTTGATATTCTCACTTCTCTTGATTAGTAAAAGTTCTCACTTCCTTATGAGGAATTTTATAATCTCCAGTCAGCATGACAAAGTTTTCCACTCCAGTATTGATTACAAAAGTCTTCATTCGGTCTCTCTAATATTCGTAATCATTACTATCAAAAATAGGTGGTCTTGTAGGATTGAGATTTTCTATGGAACCAACATTAATTCTTTTCATCTTAAAGACAAAATATTTCTACACAAGATAGTTAATAGTAAAAGTTCATAATCAAGGAAAAATAATGAGCAAGGAAGATATTAAAAAAATGAACAATGAAATCTTGAGCAAGGAAAACTTATATGTGGATATAAGTATTTTAGATACCTCCTTTGATACCAATTGTAGGGTTGAAATGATGACGTAGATGCTCAATATACAAGAGGGGTGAATTTTATACTTTAAAAATTTATTTGGAACCTTTAAAGTTGGTATAAAACTTTAGTTTTAAACCTTGAGGAAAACTATGTTTAACAAGTTTAAACAAAGTAAATTCACAATACCTCTAAGTTCTACAAAATTTCTTGATTCTGGAAATATGGTTCTGAGAAATGAGGTTTCAGAAATATGGTTCCAGAAATGAAACTTAAGTAAAAAATTTACAAGTAAAAGATTCTACCTTCAAGCATATAGAATCTCACTAATCAGAGTATAAAAAAATAACGAAGTATAAGAAATTTATACTTTCCATTACAATTTAAATGCAGCGGAAAACAAACTTGAAACAATACAAGTAACAAGATTGAAATGTTTTATCCCAAAGAGAAGGGTATCCAACAACCTTTGATAAAGGTCCCTTGATTTATACTTTCAAGAAATTTTGTCTTACCCACACCAGGGTAAGCCCTCGATATGAAGATCGGAGTCTATATTGCTATCCCCGAAAGCCCTCAACTTCAAGGTAGTTGGTACCTCTATCTTTCTATCCCAGAAGCCCTCAAACTTCAAGGTGTTCGGAACCTCTATCTTCCTATCCCAAGAAGCCATCGAATGTACTCAGGAACATTCGGAGTCGCATGAAGCAATCTGAAGAAGATGTTCAGTATGCACTAAGCATGAGAGTCACTCTCTAGAAATCACTTCAACATCATGTAATCTCTAAAGTTGTAGATCAGTTCATCAAAGTTATGAGATCTTTCAAATGAGATCATATTTATAGGAACAGCTTCAATGGTCGTCTCCCTCCTCCAACGGTCATATTTTTCCTTAAATTTTAGAGGGACCTGTACCCATGTCACTCAAATAACGGTTAGTTAGAAACTGATTATACGACATTGTTTCAAAACTATAACAAGTATAAGCCAAAATATGGTTGCTTAAAAAAATCCAATATTTAGAGTCTAAGAAAAATAATATTCAGAGTCTAAGAAAAAACCAATTGGATTCTATATTACAGGATATTCAGATTCTGTTTTTCAGGAAGTTCATAGTCTGAACTCATCATAATTCGTAACAAGAATTCAAAGTCTGAATTCATCAGAATTCATAACCAAAATTTGAAGTCTGAACTCATCAGAATTCGTAATCAGAATTCGGAGTCTGAACTCATCAGAATTCGTAACCAAAATTCAGAGTCTGAACTCATCATAATTCGTAACCAGAATTCGGAGTCTGAACTCATCAGAATTCATAATCAAAATTAGGAGTCTGAACTCATTAGAATTCGTAACCAGAATTCGGAGTCTGAACTCATCAGAATTCGTAACCATAATTCGGAGTCTGAACTCATCATAGTTCGTAACCAGAATTTGGAGTCTGAACTCAGAAGAGATCGGAGTATGAATTCATAGAACTCAGATTCAGAACTTAGAAGAGTTCGGAGTATGTATTAAGAGAACTCGGAGTCAGAACTCAAATTAGTTTGGAGTCTGTATTCAGAGAACTCATAGTTAGAACTTAGAAGAGTTTTGAGTCTGTATTCATAGAACTCGAAGTCATAACTCAGAAGAGTTCGGAGTTTGTATTCAGAGAACTCGAAGTTAGAACTCAAAAGAGTTCAGAGTCTGAATTCGGATCTTGAAACATAATGCTCTAAATCCAAGTAAATACAGGATTCTGAGGTTTTGGGTACAAACCAAATTTTACATTTATAAAATTATGAAACAAACAATGAAAACATGGTAAGGATAGATTTCCTTGGGGAAGGAAAATTTTCTTTATGAAAGAAAAATAGGGTAAGGAAAAACTTTTCCTTGAGGAAGGAAAGTTTTTTTAAGGAAGGAAAAAAAAATTTAAGATGCATTTTACCTTAAGATAAGTGTTTGTGATTTTCAAAACATGAAGGAATGGAAAAGTCATAAGGAACCCTTATTTACTCAAAAGGATTTTTGTGTGAGTTTTAAATTAATTGGTAGTTTTCCTTTCTCAAATTGTTTGCTTTGGTTTAGGCATGCTTTCAAGCTTGTTTGTAAGTGTGTGGTACATTGGTGCTTCAATTGAGATTTTAAAGGATTTTTCAATTAAAAGTGTTGGGTGATTGTGTTTTCTAAAAATGAAAGTATTCCTTATAAAGTAATGAGGCCCATTTTTCATCTTGAAAAATGATTTGTGAAAGTGAAAAAAAAATCCTCTTAAGGGATTCCCCTTAATTAGAGAAAAGTGATGAAATTTTTAATGTGTTATTTGTGATATTTTCTTAGTGTAAAGGCTTGTGCGTGGTTGTGTGATGTAAAAAGGGTAGTGAACTTAAGGAGGGAGATCAGTGGTGAGTGGTTGAATGAGTTTTGGATAAATAAAGTGTTATGTTCATATGTGTTTTCTTAATAAAATCTCACCACAATTTGAAATAGAGAACATGGGAAACCCTAGGTACCTAGGTGGGAAGACTAGGACTAGTACTCTAGATGATTCGGAAGTGGTTCATCCTGGTTTCTTCTACTAGGATCGATGCTACAACACTAACTAAACTTTTGTGATGTTTGGTGACCACTGGGCTTTTGGGCTGTCCTCTCCTAGTGTCTCATGCATGAGAATTCTAATGTTCATGGTTTCTAAGCCATTTTTCACTGAGGTATGGGGATCCTAGGTCCCCAACTAACACTAGCTTCTTATGGATTTCACATGGTGCTTGTGATATGATTTTCATTTCAGTAGTTTCATATTTGATGTCTCATTTGTGAAAACAATATTTTAGTATAAATTGGTTTCCTTTCATTTTGAAATGTTAATGAATGTGTGGAAACTATTTTGAAAATTTAGTGGAAGATAAATTATTTCCTTAAAAATGTAAACTTGTGACTTGTTTTTGAAAATAATGAAAAACATTATTTTAATATATACTATTTTCAAACTAGTATAATTGGGTTTCTTTTTAAAGGCAATGGAATAGGGCATTTTTTATCCTTATCATTCTTATTAAGCATCTCGGCGCTCAAACCTACTCTATTTTTCAGTTTTAGGTTCCTTTAGTTTGAGTCTCTCTTGGAGTGAGTGTGGTTTTGTGTCCCATGGTGACCCATGAGGTCACTTGAGGTATGGTTCGTTGCTTAGGTTATTTTTATTTTCACTACCAGTTTGTTCAGTTTATTTTATTTTGTTTATCTATCTTTTCTAGGATAAATTTTACCCAACTACTTTATTTGGATTCCTGGCACTGGTTTCTATCCTGTGGGGATCATAAATGCCCTTCAGGCCTTATCGTGGGCCAACTCAGGTGACCATTTCATGGTTGACCCAGTTGGTTTGTGAAAAAATGGTATCATAGGTGGTTTATCCCATGTATTTTTGGTATGTACAGTAGTTTGAAGTTATGATTGTTAGAATTCAAGTGTCTGTTTGTGGCTAGGTTCTTGATCACCACCTATTCAGAATGACGCTTGAATTGTCATGGTGGTATGGGATGGTCTTACCTTGAAGTACATTCTTGTTTCTCAGTTGTCTTCAAAGTCCTTAGTCTTGTTTGAGTGTTTTAGGTTAGTTTTGAGATTTGGTGTCTATTTTGGAGGGTTCATGGTTGGTGTGCATGTTCTAGAAATCCATGTGCATACCATGCAATTGCCTCTGATGACTTCTTATGTTCTCACCCGATTAGTGCACTATTTTCCAAACTATGTGACCAATTCATGTGTATAAGTTGTTTATTTGAGAATTTTTAATCTTGATTCACCAATTTAATTGATTGCTTTTGGATTTTCTTAGTCTAATTTTTAGTTGGTTTGGGGGTGTTTTTATCAGGTTGAAAAATTGATGATTGGTCTATTGAAATTGGATTTCCAAAATTAAAATATTGGTTTGTTTGAAAATGAAATGACTTATTTTGAAAATTGATGTTATTTTGGGAACTTTTTTGGGATCTTTGAAATATTTTATAAAGCATAAATTGGAAGTGGATTAGGAAAATATTTTGGGGTTTTTGAAATTTTTGTGAAATGTGAAATTTATGTCTCTTGGAAATGGGAATTTGTAAATTATTTGTTTGACCTTTGTTATTCTTATAGATATCATGTATATGGATAGTGTACATGGAGTTGGTATGTGTGGATGGGTGCCAATTTGATGTGGGAATGTACATACATGTGAAACTTCATAGAATACCAATGGTGGGTGATTGGTTTCCAAGACTCGTTTTGTTTTCTAAAAGTATGTTTTAATAAGTGGGTGAGTTGGAATTATTTTTTTCCAAAAATGGCATGAAATGAAAGTGAATTTTGAAGTGTGTTCTAGTGTTCAGATGTTTTTTAAAGTAGAAAATGGTTTGAGTTAGAAATGAAATAGGTTATTTTATAAGGGGATTTTTGGTTTTATTGTGTGGTGCTTGGTTTTTGAATTAGTATTTCAGGGTTGAGAAGATGTTCAAGTTAGGATTTTATTTATGATTGGGTGTGGCAGCTTGTTTTTCAATACGCTTTGAGTTGGATTCATGTTTCTCATTTAGAGTATTCCACCTAGAAATGTCCAATTTCCTCTTAAGAATCTTTTGTGGTTGATGGTTTTACCCAGACTATGAAAGGATTGTTGGGGTAGAGACCTCTTTGTATGATGTTTTTACCTGTGGTGATCGAGGTTTGATAGTGGTTGTGGAGTAACTTGAGGAAGTTGGGTGTACCTTCAAGTATTTACAAATTCTAGATGTCATAAGGGAGTTAGTAGTTTTGGTTCTGTAAAAAGGACCCTATTCGAATTGGTTAAGGGTACTTTCCCTTTTCTTTTTTCAATATTGAGTCACAATAGGTGGACTGTGATAGGGGGTGTTTTAGTTTCTTGAGGTTCTCGTGAAAGGTTCCTTATCCAGTGAGGAGTGTGAACTGGAGGAACCTGTTCATGGGGTGTCTCCCTCATCACTCCCTATTTCTAAATCTAAGAACCTCGTGATTTTTGGTCCTAATGTTTTTAGTTTGGCACTCTAAGCCCATTTTTCCTTAATCCTTCAAAGGCTTGCTGAGGGTGTGGTCGTGGAAAAGTTATGTAAGCTAATTTTTCAAAGGATAAAGCCTTGGTTGAAGGTTTTCAGTTCTTGACTACGGTGCAACATATTCTTCAAGACATAAAAACTCCAGCCATAGGTCTCAGAGTGAATCTTTTCATGTAGTCAGGTAGTCGCTAGGTGCGGGGTGGGGGGGGGGGACGAATCCAACCTATTTTATCTGACGTTGTAGAGGACACTAGTTTAATTTCCATTTCCCATGGTTTTTTGTTTTGGGCCCTTTTTCTTTGAAAGTACTAGTGTCTACTTTCCCGAAGTTTTTTTGGGTATGTCTCATGGGATATAAACTTTTTAGTGACTAGTCTTTCTTTTAAACGGTTTTGGGTTTTTTGGTGTTACCCATAGAGATGCTTGTGTTCTAATGAAGTGATGAGTCGGAAATCAGTTTTTTTTTGGGTTATTTCCATTAGGGACCCCTCCCCCCCTATCTTGTGTTAGGAATCGGTCTGTGTTGTTGGGTTCATGATGGAAGGTCAGACCCACATTGTGCTAGCTTTTTCTTAAAATGGTGGGGAGACCCATAACCAGTCTCGCAAGTATCAAGAGTTAGGTTTGGTTTTGTGAGTGGTTTCTATTTGGAAGGATAAATATTGGCCCAAATCCTAATATGATGTGGAGATCATAATGAAACAAACCCAAGGGAAACTCGGTCTTCAAAGAGCTCTAGATAGGGCAATCCTTTGTTCCAGTTCCACCTGACTCTGAATGTGATAATTATTTATCCAGGTAAAGTTTCACTTGATGAATTTCTATGGAAGTTCCACTTATCTTTGGTAATTTCTAAGTTAGGGGTTAGGGTGTTCCATATTGTGGTCTTGTTTAGATATTAGGATCCTTCGCTCTAGGTCATCTCATTTAGTGGTTCTAGTCTTGGGATCTCGTTGACTGCTCTTTTGGTTATTGAGTGAGTTTTCAGATTTCAGTCCTTAAATGACAAGGGTAAAATTTTCATAATTACTGTGTTGTGATTTATTATTTGACTAAACAAGTCATTTAAGACTTTTTAGGGGAAGAAATTGTCATGATGGGGAGAATTTCCATACCCCGACCAAACACTGCTCTTTTATTGTAATTATTTTATTCATTCTTGGTCTTATTTTATTTTTTGTTTGAGAGGGTTGAGTCTCGGTTTTATTTTTTTAGTTTTTATTTGGAAATGGACATTTTGGGCTTGAAAGCACCTGGTGCATGGGCAGAGCACAGTTTGGGAACCCTATGGCATCACCCAAGTAATAGTGTGGTCTTTTTGTGTTTAAATATAAAATAAATATTAAATGAAAAATAAAATAAAATATGAAAAATGAAATAAAAATTAAAATAATGTTTAATATTAATAATAATCATATTATTATTATGAATGTTATTATTATTAGTATGAATATTTTTATTATTATTATTTAATTTTGTTTTAAGATAATCCCAAAAGGGGTTATCTTCCTCACCCTTGCACGACCCCCCCCCCCCCCCTCTTTGGTTGAACACCTCTCACACGACCCCTCCTATAGCACAACCTCCTCCTCCTGAGATCCCTCTCTACACACTATTTCCACTCAGTTTCTTGGCAATTCTTGTCTGAATCTTCAAGGTAATCTCTTCTCCACCTTTTTCCTCCTTTGATTTGGCCAATTTATGTCTCCACATTTCCCTATCCGGTTTGTCTAAACCTAGGGTTTGGCTAACCAAAGTTTTTGTTTTTCTATTTCGATCTTAGGGTTGGAAATGGGTTCGTTAGGTAGGATTCACTCTGTTCCAGCATCCTCTACTGAAGGTGAGGAGGATCGGTATGATTTTTCCCTCCATCGTCATTTAGGGTATGGTTCCAAAACCGATGATTGTTTTAACACCCTTTATTTGAGAGTATTAAGGTGTTTATGGGTTCTTAATAATTTATTTGAGGTGCATTGAATTTTTCCACTGAGTTTTTATGGTTCCTAGTAATTGTTGTGTAGCATGTTGGACTGTTCTGAGTTGTTTCGAGTCACCGGGTCTAAGGTGACTCGCCTACATATTCATGGGTAAGTATGTGTGTATATATATATATATATATGTGTGTGTGTGTGTGTGTTTGTGTGTGTGTAGGTTCCTTATTTATTTGTATATTCATCCATGGTAGTTAATATACGTGTATGTGCCTAGGTATGCCTATGAATATATATGAAATTGCATACATAGGTGAGTAGAGGCTAGTGTATGCATATAAGCATATATGTAAGTATCCCCTTGAACATGTTCATGGCCATGAGGATGTGTGCATAGGGTATAGGTGTCCTTACATGTATATGAATGTGGATATGGTTAGTGGAGGAGTAGCATCTTTTAGTTAGAAAGCACCAAGGACCGAATGTTTGGTTTGGTTCCACCCTAAGGTAGGTCCCCTATGCCCAGAACTTTAATTTTAATTCCTTAATTTCTTAAATTTTTTAAAGAGTATTTTTAATATTAAATAGTTTATACATGCTATGAAAAGTTATGAAGATGTTTGGTGTTGTAATTTCCATTATTTTTATGATTCTCCCTTAGGTTTTGAAATGTATAATCTTCATTCAAATATGCTTCCAATATTTCTTGAGAATGCTTGACACTTTAAATGCTTAAATGTGTTTTCAAAAAAAAATGTGTGTGTGGTTGGTAATCCCCATGAATTGTTTTTTGTTCATATTAGTTGTGAAAGTTGAATTGAGTGAACATGGGTTTTTGTTTGATTTAAAAAAAAGGAAAATATCATGTTTTGGGATGTTTGGAAAAGCGCATGGGTTTTGGTGTGAATTTCATATTAATTGGTATTTTTCCTTTCTCAAATGGTTTTCTTTGGTTTAGGCATGATTTCAAGATTATTTGTAAGTTTGTGGTACCTTGGTGTTCCAATTTATCTTTTGAAGGATTTTTCAATTAAAAGTGTTGGGTGATTGCATTTTCTAAAAATGAAAGTATTCCTTGTAAAGTAACGAGGCTCTTTTGGAACCTTGAAAATGATTTTTGAAAGTGAAAAAACCCCTCTTAATTCATTCCCCTTAATTCAAGAAATTTTATATAAGTGTTAATGTGTGATTTTTGATATGTTCTTGGTGTAAAAACCCCTCTTAAGGCTTGTGCGTGGTTGTGTGATGTAAAAAGAGGAATGTGATTAAGGAGGGAGATTAGTGGTGAGAGGTTGAATGAGTTTTGGATAAAGAAATTATTGTTTTTGTATGTGTTTGATTAGTAAAACCTCACCACCATTTTAAATATAGCACATGGGAAACCCTAGGTACCAAGGTGGGAATACTAGGACTAGTACTCTAGATGATTTGGAAGTGGTTCCTCCCGGTTTCTTCTAGTAGGATTGACACTACAACACTAGCTAAAATTTTGTGATGTTTGGAGACCACTAGTCCATTGGGGTGTCTCCTACTAGTGTATCATGCATGATAATGCTAATGTCCATGGATTCTAAGCCACGTTTCACTAAGGTATAAGGATCCTAGGTCCCCAACTAACACTATATTCTTAGGGATTTTCAATGGTTCTTGTGATGTGATTTCCATTTCAGCCATTTAATACTTGATGTCTCATTTGTGAAAACCATATTTTAGTCTAAATTTCTTTCCTTTAATTTTGAAATGTTAAAGAATACATGGAAACTATTTTGAAAATATAGTGGAAGATAAATCTTTTCCTTCAAAATGTAAACTTCTGACTTGTTTTTGAAAATAATGAAAAACATTATTTTAATATGTCTTATTTTTAAACTATAATGATTGGGTTTCTTTTAAAAGAAAAGGGCATATGGAATTGTTTATCCTTGTCATTCCTAATGAGAATCTCAATGCTCATGCCTACTCTATTTTTCAGTTTCAGGTTCCTCTAATTTGGGTCACTCTTGGAGCGAGTGTGGTTTTGTGTCCCATGGTGACCCACGAGGTCACTTGAGGTATATTTTGCTACTTAGGTTATTTTTATTTTCATTTCCAATTTGTTCAGTTTATTTTATTTTATTTATCTGTATTTTCTGTGATAAATCATTCCCAAATTCTTTATTTGGATGACTGGCACTAGTTTCAAGCCCGTGGGGATCAATAATGCCCTTCAGGCCTTGTCGTGAGCTGAATCGGGTGACTGGTTTAGGGTTGACCTGGTTGGTTCATGAAAAATTGGTATCAAAGGAGGTTTAGCCCATGTATTTTTGGTATGTATGGTAGTTTTGAGTTAGGATTTTAAGAATTCAAGTGGCTAATTATAGGTAGCTTCTTGATCACCATCTATTCGGAATGACTCTCGAATTTCTAGGGTGGTCTAGGATGGCATTTCTTCAAAGTATATGCTTAGTTATCGGTTTTCTTCAAAGTCCTTAGTCTTTTTTGGGTTTTTTGGGTTAGTTTTGATATTCGTTGGTCATTTAGTAGGGTTCATGGTTGTTGTGAATAGCCTGGAAAGCCATGTGTAGACCATGAAATTGCCTCTGATGACTTCCTATGTGCTCACCCGGTTGGTGCACAGTCTATCAAACTATGTGACCAAGTCGTGTGTATAGTTGTTTATTTGAGGATTTGGAATCTTGATTCGTTGAGTGAATTGATTGGTTTGGGATGTTCTTGGTGTGAGTTTTAGTTGGTTTTGGCGTGTTTTTCTCAGGTTTCAAAATTGATTGTTGTTCTATTGAAATTGGATTTCCAAATTGAAAATCTTTGTTTGTTTGAAAACGAAATGAGTTATTTTGAAAATGGAAGTTCTTTTGGGAACTGTTTTGGGATATTTTAAATATTTTATAAATAATAAATCGAAAGTTGATTTGGAAAATGTTTTGATGTTTTTGAAATTTTTATGAAATGTGAAATTGATGTCTCTTATAAATGGAAATTTGGAAATAATTTGTTTGACCTTTGGTATTCTTATGGATCTCACCTATATGGATATTGGACATGGATTTGGTATGTGTGGATGGGTTCTGAGTTAGTGTGGGAATGTATATACATGTGAGGATTCATAGAATACCAAAGGTGGGTCCTTGGTTTCCAAGGTTAGTTTTGTTTTCTAAAAGTATGTTTTGATAAGTTGGTGTATTGGAATGATTTTTGTTCAAAAAGGGTATGAAATGAAAGTGAATTTTGAAGTGGGTTCTGGTGTTCATATGGTTTTTAAAGTGTAAAATGGTTTGAGTTCAAAATGAGAGCGGTGATTTTATAAGGAGATTTTTGGTTTTATTGTATGGAACTTGGTTTTTGAATTAGTATTCCTGGGTTGAGATGATGTTCAAGTTAAGATTTGATTTATGATTGGATGCGGTAGCTTATTTTACAATGTGCTTCAAGTTGGATTCATGTTTCTCATTTATATTATGCCATCCAGAAATGTCTAATGGCCTTTGAGGAATATTTTTCAGTTGATGGTTTTACCCAGACTCTGAAAGGATTTTTGGGGTAGAGACCTCTTTGTATGAAGTTTTTACCTATGGTGATCGAGGTTTGATAGTGGTTATGGAGTAACTTGAGAAATTTGGGTGTGTCTTCGGGTATTTGGGAATTCAAGATGTCGTTAGGGCGTTATCATTTCTTGTTTAGTAAAAATGACCATATTTGAATTGGTGAAGGGTACTTTCCCTTTTCTTTTTGCAAGATTGAGTCAGAACGGGAGGACTATGATAAAGGGTGTTTTAGTTTCCTAAGGTGATCATGAAAGGTTCCCTATCTGGTGAGGAGTGTGAACCAGAGGAACCTGTTCCTAGGATTTCTCCCTCATCTCTCCCTGTTTCTTGATCTAAGAACCACACACTCATTTCTTCTAATGTTGTCGGTTTGGCACTCTAATCCTTGTTTTCCTTAATCCTTCAAAGGGATACTGAGGGTGTGGACATGAAAAAGTTATGTAAGATTTGTTTCCAAAGGATGAATCCTCATTTGAAGTTTTTCAGTTCCTGAATGCGGTGTATAATATTCTTCAAGAAATAATAACTCCAGTCATAGGTCTTAAACTAAAGCTTTTCACACAATCGGGTAGTCATTAGGGACAGGGGTGGGGGGAATTTAACTTATTTTCTCTGATGTCGAAGAGGATTCTTTTTGAATTTTACTTTCCCGTGGTTGTTTTTTTTTGGGCCCTTTTTCTTTGAAGGTCCCAGTGGCCTATTTCTGAAAGTTTTCGTGGGTGTGTCTCATGGGATATAAACTTTAGAGTGACTAGTCTTCCATTTAAATGGTTTTGGGTTTGGGTATTACCCATTGGAGATGATCATGTACTGAGGAAGTGATGAGTCAGAAAATCGGTGTTTGTTTCAGGTTCCTTCCATTGGGGACCCCCCTGTGTTGGGAATTGATCCATGTTGGTGGGTTTGTGAGGGAAGGCCTAACCCACGTTGTTCTAGCTTGTTCTTAAAATGGTGGGGAGACCCATCACCGCTTTCACATCTATTAGAAGTTGGGTTTCATTTTTTGGATGATTTTAATTCAGAAGAGTCAATGTTGGACTGAATTCTAATATGGTAGGGATACTATAATGAAATGAACCTAAGAGAAACATGGTCTTTAAAGATATCCAAATGGGTTAATCCTTTGTTCTTGTTCCACCTGACCCTGAATGTGGTAATTATTTAACTGGGTAATGGGTCTCTTGATGAATATATGTGGAAGTTCCACTAAGCTTTGGTAACTTCTAAGTTAGGGGTCAAGGTGTTCCATGTTGTGGTTTTGTTTGGAGATGAGGATCCTTCTCTATCGGTCCTCTCATTTAGTAGTTCCAATATTGGGATCTCATTGACTGTTATTTTGGTTATCGAGTTAGTTCTTGGATTTTAGTCCTTAAATGATCAAGGTATTATTTTCAGAATCATTGTATTGTGATCTATACTTTGACCGAATGAGTCATTTGGGACTTTTTGGGGGCAGAAAGTGTCATGGTGGGGAGAATTGTCACACCTGACACAACACTACTCTTTTATTTTAATTATTTTATTCATCCTTGGTCTTATTTTATTTTTTATTTGAGTGGGTTGAGTCCTGGTTTGAATTTTATTTGTTTTTATATGGAAATGGGTGTTTTGGGCTTGGAAGCACCTGGTGTGCGGGCAGGACACGGTTTGGGAACCCTGCAGCTTCACCCAGGTAACCGTGCGGTCTGCCTATGTTTTAAGATAAAATAAAGTCTAAATGAAAAATAAAATAAAATATGAAGAAATGAAATAAAAATTAATAGAATGTTTAATAATAATAATCATATTATTATTATGAATGTTATTATTATTATTATGAATATTATTATTATCATCATTTTTTAATTTTGTTTTAAGAGAAACCCCAAAGGGGTTCTCTTCCTCACCCTCACACGACCCCCCTGGACGAACACCTCTTACATGAACCCTCCTACGGCGCAAACTCCTCCTATTGGGCTCCCTCTCTGTATGTCATTTCCACCTGGTTTCTTAGAAATTCTTGTCTAAATCTCTAATGTAAGCCCTTATAAACCTTTTTCCTCCTTCACTTCGGCCGATGTAGGTCTCCACATTTCTCTATTCAGTTCATCCAAACCTAGGGTTTGGCTAACCCAATTTTTTGTTTTTCTCTTTTGATGTTAAGGCTAGAAATGGGTTCCTCATGTTGGATTCATTGTGTTCTGGCATCCTCTGTCGAAGGCAAGGCAGATGGGTTCGATTTTTCTCGCCACTTTAAAGACCCGTAAAATTCAAGGAAAATTTTTTCTTAATTTTCTTTGGGATTTTACAAGAACGCAGTTTCTGACGGCACTTGATTCTGAGGCCCGGTGTGCCCGGAATTCCTATCTGAAGTTTAGCTCGGGTACGTTCAGTGAACGAACGAGAGGGAATTTCTAACTCTTGAACCGGTGCTCGGAATCGAATTCCGAGGGCACCGATGGAATCGCAGCATTGGTATTTGCTTAGTAACACCTCTTCTAGAGTAGCTTTTTCATGAGAGAAGTTGATAAAATTTGTGGAAGTTAAAATAAAAATTTAACTACAATTTTTATTTTTCTAAGTGGTTAAAACCATGGGGTGGAAGTTGGGGAAAACCACCCAACTTCCCATGGGAGGTTAGGAGGGTGGTGGGGGCCACACGAACCCCACCCTTTAATATTCTCTAACTCCCTAAACTCACCATTAATTTGATAACTTAAGTTATTTAATTAAGTGAGTTAAATGTGAATGTTTGAATTTCAAAAGTTTAAGTTATGTTAATTAATTATGTGGATTAATTCAAACTTTTAAATTTCAAACTCAAGTTGTGTTAATAAAATATGTAAGGGACTTATTTTATTTTGGGTTGGAGGCTTTTTTCTTGAGAGCTTTAGGAGAAAAGCTAAGGAAGGATTGAATATCTTCATCTTCTTCGTCGAAGAACACGAAGAACGCGAAGAACGCGAAGAACGCCGGAATCCTCGGAGGTCGACGTCTCCTTCCGCGACGCCTTGTACCGCGATGCCAATGACGCCTTCTTCCGTGATGATTCTCCTTTTGCAACGCCTCTTTCCATGACGGTTATCTCCGCGATGAATCCTCACTCAACTTGTTCGATGAGGTAGGGGTTTATTTTTTCTTCGTGATTACTACCTTGATGTTCTTCGTGAATTATGACCATTTCCTATCGATTAACGAGAGGGGGTCGGACCGCACAAACACAGTTGACCCTCCTCCCTTATCTATATTGTTGATTCTAATGTGGATTGGAACGGGAATGGTGTGGTGTCGTCGCACCGCGCAGGATCATGCGGCAAGGAATGCGCGGCACCGTCGCGCCGTGCCGTGAAATCGAACAAGGTCGTGACGCCGTCGCGCCGCGTCGGAGAAACCCGAAGACACCACGGCCGGAGCGGGGCCGTGGAGGAAGGGCGCGGCATCGTCGCGTCGTGCCGGACGAATCAAGGTCGCGGCCGGTTCCGGGCCGCGGCGGAGCAGGGAGATCGGCGGCCGGTTCCGGGCCGCCGGCGTCGGAGCAGGGGGGACCGGCCGTCGCCGGTCCCGTGGTGGCAGAAGTCGGCCGGCCAAGTGGGCTGGCCGGTCAAAGAGAAGTCGGGGGTTACGAACCCCCGGCAGCCAGCTCAAGCGGTCCCCCTTAATGGGGGTCACGGTTACAAAGGACGGGGGGGCAGGCGCCCCCCCCCCCTCAAACGGCTCGGCCGTTTGGCCGAGCTCCTGGCCAGCGCGCCGCGTCCAGGCCGGGCCGGCTGCCTGGCCGGTCCGCCAAGCCAGGCCGCGCCCTGGCCGGGCCGGTCCGCGCCGGCCGGGCCGGACCCGGATCGGGTTTGGGTTGACCCGGTTCGGGCCGACCCTGAGGGTATCGGGTCGGGTCGGACCAGGCCCGAACCCCTTAATATCGAACCTCTTTCGTTCAGTCATCCATAACTTAAGCTACGGGCCTCCGATCAATGCACCGTTAGTTGCGATGCGATCCTTGGATCAAGATGGTCGTTTCGGAATATCGCACTCAAGGTTTCGGAATACTTTGGATTCAACTAAGTTGGTTCGTACATGAAACCAACCGGGCCCTCGGAGCGGAAACGCTCATATCTTGAGCTCTGGACGTCCGATTGATGTGCCGTCAACTTTGTTGGATTCCTCTTAGTGAGATGGATTTTTTGGATTACTCCGCCCGAGGTTTGGACACAGGTGGAGTACGGTCGGGTTGGTTTTGACTTAAAAACCAACCGGGGCCCTGGGACGAAAAAGCCAACAACTCTCAGACCGGGCGTCCGATTGACGCGTCGTCTGCGACGTTGAGTTCCCGTTGACGAAACGGAACTTTTGGATACATCAACTCTGGACTATGTGTCATTTGATGTATCAGCCTCTCGGCTTGTGGAGCAGACCCTCTCGAACGAGCTTGCTGTGTGCAGGAACCCTAGTGTTGGCTGCGTTTGTGACTGCGATGACGACGACTGTGCAGAGATCCTCAGTGGATTCAACGGCGACGACTACAACACTCAGCGATCCTTTGTGGATCAGTGCTACCGATCCTGTGTGGGTCTGATCCAGTGTGGGTCAGCGCTCAGCGGTCCTGTGTGGGCCAGCGCCTATCGATCCTTTGTGGGTCAGATCCTTTGTGGGTCATTGTGGGGGTTAGTTACCTATCGATCCTTTGTGGGTCAGATCCTTTGTGGGTCATTGCGGGGGTTAGTACCTATTGATCCTTTGTGGGTCCGACGACTTAGATGAATCAGTGGCAATATCTGATCATCTCTATCATCATACAAAGAAGTATTCCTGTGTGATCTGAATCCTATTTTGCTTTCCTTTGTGGATTGTGTTGTGCTATCCTGTGTGGATTTACGTTTTGCTTTCCTGTGTGGACTGGGTTGTACTTGGGCTCGGATATCGGAGCCGAACGAGAATTGATGACTTAGTTATATGTATGGGCATATACCTAAGCAGTGTCGGATGTTACTTTGTGATTGTATCTTTCCTTTTTGTATTATCCTTTGTGGATTCTGGGAGACCTTCGGGGGTCTCGGGGTCCCTACTGAGTAGCTTATACTCACCCCTTCACGGGCTATGCCCACACTATGTTGTGTTGGTTGCAGACGACAGACAACGCTGATCGCGATTGAGGCTGGCGGAGCAGGTCGGTACCCGGAGGTGGACCACTGGGTGGGACATACTCGGAGCGGACGGCTGGACCCGAGGAGCGTAGAGGCTATCTGTACTCACCCTTCAGGTGGGACTTCCAGTGGACAGCTCGACGTTACGGCTCTACTTTTCAGTTATTGTTTTCCCTTTCCAGTTGTACTTTACTTTCAATTTGGTTTTGTATACTGGCCCACTTACTTTTCCGCACTTACTATTGTACTCAGTTTTTACTTAGTGTTTACTTCTACTGCTTGCTTGCTCTGTGGTGTTTGTTTACTTTATAAAGGCAATGTCTTCCCTTTTTACCGAGAATTACGCCTTGGTGCTAGTCGTCAGCCCCTGGCCTATGGAAGGCGGGCTTGGGGTAGTCACGGCATGGGCCCCAAGGACGGGTCGTGACAAATTGGTATTAGAGGAGTTCGGTTCTACCACAGAACTTGGGACTCCGATCTTTTTCTATGTGAAGCAATAGTGTTAAGCGTATTGGGTGTGGTTATCAATCCAGGGAGTCCAGTGTTGGTCCGGCGGCCGACATATCCGTACACCAGGACCCTAACTTCTGATTTCCGACTTAATGCACGAAAACATTGATTGCATGTGTGTTTCAAGTTTTCTTTGTGATTACTTTGTTTCAGCTCACCAGGTATATTGTTCTGACCGTGGCGCACCTGTTTCCTTTTCAGGATGGCCCCATGACAGCAGCCATCTAGGGTTCCGAGATTTGAGCATGATGACAGCCCACTGAGTGACGAGGCCTCGGTGCAGGGCCCTTTGACAGCAGAGGCACCGGCGGTACCTCTACCCGCCGAGCCACCGATGCTACCAGCCCCAGCCGCTGACGATGCACGTCGCCTTAGTGCACTGCACGAGTTTCAGTGCTAGTGACCGCCGAGGTTCCACGGGGAGACGGACCCCCAGGCAGCCGAGGACTGGCTGGAGGTAGTGGTACGGGTTTTCAAGTTAGTGAGGACACCAGCAGACCTCATGGTGATCCTCGCAGCGAGCCTACTGCACGCGGCAGCAGGCAGATGGTGGAGCTTGATGCTCCAGGTGCATGACGAGGCATCTCTCCTCTGGACGGACTTTGAGAGCCTCTTCCGCTCTGAGTTCATCCCATCCACCCTCCGTGCGGTACGCATCCATGAGCTTCTACAGCTACGGCAGGGAAGCTTGAGAGTCGCCCAGTAGTCAGCGAGATTTACCGATCTCTCGCGCTACTTGACAGACATGGTATGGGACCCATTATTCCGGGCCCGGACCTTTGAGCAGGGATTGAGGCATGAGATCAGGGCATCTATGATCTCCCTCAGCATTCTGACCCAGGCAGGAGTACTGTAGCGAGACCTTTTGATCGAGAGCTTCCTTGTTGAGCCTTCTTCAGCAGCGAGACCTACCGCAGGGCGGCAGGTAGCAGAGTCTTCTACAACAGGCATTCGACGGATGACTCATGGGTCCAAGCAGACCAGACCCTCAGGCAGACGACCTCAGGACACTGTCTCAGCAGTGCGGGGCACACAGCGCGGAGCCAGTCTTTCGAGAGGCAGGCAGTGCTACTCATGCGGCGGGCAGGGCCACATGGCTCGTGACTGCCTGACCCTCCGTGCCGAGGATCAAGAGACGGTTGAGGGACCACCCAGGAAGAGGAATAAGGTCGACCGTGGTGGTCCGTAGGGAGCAGGCGGACGAGGCAGAGGAGTTGGTCGAGCAGCAGGTGGTGGGCGACGCTTTGAGGATCTACAACCACCACCACCAGGAGGTCCACCCCGACCACAGGGAGCTGGCGGGCAGAGACAGGCATAGCTCCAGGCAGCGGAGGCCTATGACCACGGCGCACCCGAGATGATTCGAGGTACTATATGTGTCTATTCCACCCTTGCTGCAGTTCTTATAGACACAGGAGCGAGTCATTCTTTCATAGTCGCTGCCCTTGTTCGGAGCTCGAAGATTCCGACAGAGTCATTGGCTCTATCCTTACGGGTAGAGACTCCTACGGGAGCAGACTCGATGATTACGCACTGGTGCTGGCAGTGTGAGCTTACTCTAGGAGGCGAGATCTTCGGCTGGGATCTTCTTGTAGTAGCGTCGAGGCCTTACGACATCATCTTGGGCATGGATTGGTTATCTACAGTCCATGCTCATATTGACTGTATTAGGCGCAAGGTGCGATGTGTACGCACTGACGGGAGAAGGTTCACCTTCACCGGAGAGAAGGGAGTCTTCGCAGCACAAGATGGACTTCCGTAGAGGAGAGGACAGCCCACCACTCATCAGTTGTCTAGCCTCATCCTAGGATCAGTTGACGTGCGGAGTCCTAGTTTTCCTATAGTGGTGGATCAGTATGCGGACATCTTTACCAACGATGTTCCAGGACTACCTCCTCGCAGAGAGGTAGACTTTCATATTGATTTGTACCCCGGGACATCCCCGATATCCACTCCATCATATCGGATGGATCATGCCGAGCTTCTAGAGCTATGGGTACAGTTGGAGTACTTGCAGGGCAAGGGTTTCATCCGACCCAGTGTTTCACCCTGGGCTTCCCCGATATTATTTGCCAAGAAGGCGGACGAGAGCTTGCGACTTTGTGTCGACTATCGTCGCCTGAACCAGGTGACAGTGAGGAACAAGTATCCACTACCGAGGATTTATGACCTCTTCGATCAACTCAAGGGAGCATGGTGGTTCTCAAAGATAGACCTCAGGTCAGGCTATCATCAGCTCAGAGTTCGGGACGAGGACGTGCAGAAGACAGCCTTCAGATGTCGGTATGGACACTGTGAGTTCTTGGTTATGCCTTTCGACATGACCAACACTCCGGAAGTGTTCATGGGCCTCATGAACATGATATTTTATCCATGCCTCGATCGATTTGTCGTGGTCTTCATCGATGACATTTTGATATACTCGACGACTGAGGAGGAGCACGCCTACCACTTGCGAGTTGTACTGGACACACTTCGAGAGCACCAACTTTATGGAAAGCTCTCGAATTTTAAGTTTTGGATACGTGAGGTCCACTTCTTGGGACACGTCATCTCTGAGGTAGGAGTTGCAGTGGATCCTGCGAAGATCGAGGCAGTGCTAGCTTGGGAGCCACCCAGGAGCGTGACGGAGGTGCGGAGTTTCTTGGGACTAGCTGGATACTACCAGAGATTTGTTCCAGACTTCTCCAGAGTTGTGGCACCACTCTCAGCTTTGACGAAGAATGGGAAACCCTTTGTGTGGTCAGAAAGATGTCAGCAGAGCTTCCAGGAGCTAAGACAGAGATTGACCAGTGCCCCTATCTTGAGGTTGCCTGAGGAGGAAGTAGGGTACGTAGTCTACTGCGATGCATCAGGGACCGGAATCAGATGTTTTCTAATGTAGGAGCGGGCAGTGATCGCCTATAGATCACGTCAGTTGAGTCCGCATGAGCAGAACTACGCTACCCATGACCTGGAGTTAGCAGCAGTGGTCTTCACTCTGAAGACATGGCGACACTATCTGATGGGCGAGCGATTTATAGTCTTTTCTGACCATCAGAGTCTCAGGTAAATCTTCTCTTAGAAGGACCTGAACCTGAGACAACGGCGATGGCTCGAGTTCCTCCAGGACTATGACTTTTTGATATTCTATACTCTTGGGAAGGGGAACGTGGTAGCCGATGCTCTCAGCAGGAGGACGGGCATTCAGCTACTTGAGGAGGCGACAGAGCAGCTAGCTGCCTTGCAAATATCCTTTGTGGATAGAGATGGAGCAGCCTTCCTTCAGTCTCTCACAGTCACCCCTCCACTACTGCAGTGGGTCAGAGAGGCACAGTGTGGAGATGCTGACTGTGAGACATGGCGTGCACAGATATCCTCAGGTCAGGCACCTGATGGTTTCTCCTTTGGAGCAGAGCACGACGTCCTTTTCAGAGGACGTACATTGGTACCAGTTGCTTTACGGGAGGAGGTGCTAAGAGAGTTTCACACTTCTCCTTTAGCGGTACATCCTGGAGTGGCGAAGATGTACCAGGACCTCAGACGATAGCACTGGTGGCCAGGCATGAAGAAGGTTGTGGCATAGTTTGTTTCTCGATGCCTCACCTACCAGCAGGTGAAGGCAGAGCATCAAGTACCAGCAGGCTTGGTACAGCCCTTGGAGGTCCCGGAGTGGAAGTGGGATGGGATATCTATGGACTTCGTGACTGGACTTCCACGCACTTCCAGAGGTCACGACTCTATTTGGGTGATTGTCGACCGACTCACCAAGTCGGCTCACTTCTTACCCATCAGAGAGCAGGGCTCAGTGGAGAGCTTGGGACGTCTCTAAATTCAGGAGATTGTATGGCTTCACGGTGTTCCATCATCTATCGTCTCTGATTGAGATGTTTACTTTACTTCCCGTCTTTGGAAAGGGTTTCAGTAGGTGTTCGGGATGCAGTTACGTCTGATCACCGCCTTTCACCCTCAGACGGATGGTTAGATGGAGAGGACCATTCAGACTCTCGAGGACATTCTCCGAGCATGTGTCCTCGACTTTGGTCGCAGCTGGGAGGACCACCTACCCTTGGTGGAGTTTTTGTACAACAACAGATACCACTCCACCATCGAGATGGTACCATACGAGGCGTTGTATGGCCGACCTTGCAGATCTCATTTGTGTTGGACAGACCCTGGGGAGTCAGCACTTGTGGGACAGAAGATGGTCCAGGCCATGACAGATAAGGTCCAGGTCATCCAGGAGTGGATGAGGACAGTTCAGAGCCGGCAGAAGTCTTATGCTGACAGGAGGCGGAGGCCACTAGAGTTTGAGGATGGCGACCACGTCTTCTTGTGTGTCTCACCTCGATGTGGATTACGAAGATTTGGCTGAGGAAGCAAGTTGTCTCCACGCTTCATCGGACCATTCCAGGTCCTTAGCAGGATTGGCGAGGTGGATTATCGCCTGGCTCTACCACCTTAGTTGCACCGGGTGAACGACGTCTTCCACGTATCTCAGCTGAGAAGATACGTGCACGACCCGTCACATATCATTGACCATGGGGAGCTAGACGTTGATGATGGGGAAACTTTTGCGGAGGTCCCGGTGGAGATCGAGGATTGACAGGATCGGGTCCTACGTGGAAGGTCGATTCCTCTAGTGCGCATCAGATGGAAGTATGGAAACCTCCAGGAGAGCACTTGGGAGCGGGAGGCTCAGATGCGTGCTCAGTACCCACTTTTGTTTCCCTAGCTTATGATGTATCTTTACGGGGACGTAAATCCCTGAGGTGGGAGTAATGTAAAGACCCGTAAAATTCAAGGAAAATTTTTTCTTAATTTTCTTTGGGATTTTAAAAGAACGCAGTTTCTGACGGCACTTGATTTCGAGGCCCGGTGTGCCCATAATTCCTATCCGAAGTTTAGCTCGGGTACGTTTAGTGAACGAACGAGCGAGAATTTCTAACTCTTGAACTGGTGCTCGGAATCAAATTCCAAAGGCACCGATGGAATCGCAGTGCCAGTATTTTCTTAGGAACGCCTCTTCCGGAGTTGCGTTTTCACGAGAGAAGTTGATAAAAATTGTGGAAGTTAAAATAAAAATTTAACTACAATTTTTATTTTTCTAAGTGGTTAAAACCTTGGGGTGAAAGTTGGGGAAAACCACCCAACTTCCCATGGGAGGTTATGAAGGTGGTGGGGGCCAAACGAACCCCACCCCTTCATATTCTCTAACTCCCTCAACTCACCATTAATTTTATAACTTAATTTATTTAATTAAGTGAGTTAAATGTGAATGTTTGAATTTCAAAAGTTTAAGTTATGTTAATTAATTATGTGGATTAATTCAAACTTTTAAATTTCAAACTCAAGTTGTGTTAATAAAATAAGTAAGGGATTTATTTTATTTTGGGTTGGAGGCTTGTTGCTTGAGAGCTTTGGGAGAAAATCTAAGGAAGGATTGAATATCTTCATCTTCTTCATCGAAGAACACGAAGAACGCGAAGAACGCGAAGAACACCAGAATCCTCGGAGGTCGATGTCTCCTTCCGCGACGCCTTGTACCGCAACGCCAACAACGCCTTCTTCCGCGACGATTCTCCTTTTGCAATGCCTCTTTCCACGACGGTTATCTCCGTGACGAATCCTCGCTCAACTTGTTCGACGAGGTAGGGGTTTATTTTTTGTTCGTGATTACTACCTTGACGTTCTTCGTGAATTATGACAATTTGCTATCGATTAACGAGAGGGGGCCGGACCGCACAAACACGGCTGACCCTCCTCCCTTATCTATGTTGTTGATTCTAATGTGGATTGGAACGGGAATGGCGTGGTGTCATCGCACCGCGTGGGATCTTCCGGCAAGGAATGCGCGGCGTCGTCGCGCCGCGCCGTGAAATCGAACAAGGTCGTGACGCCGTCACGCCGCGTCGGAGAAACCCGAAGACACCGAGGTCGGAGTGGGGCTGCGACGGAAGGGCGCGACGATGTCGCACCGCGCCGGACAAATCAAGGTCGCGGCCGGTTCCGGGCCACAGCGGAGCAGGGAGACCGGCGGCCGGTTCCGGGCCGCCGGCATTGGAGCAGGGGGGGACCGGCCGTCGCCGGTCCCGTGGCGGCAGAAGCCGGCCAGCCAAGCGGGCCGGCCGGTCAAAGAGAAGCTGGGGGTTACGAACCCCCGGCGGCCAGCTCAAGCGGCCCCCTTAATGGGGGCCTCGATTACAAAGGACAGGGGGGCAGGCGCCCCCCCCCCCCCCTCAAACGGCTCGGCCGTTTGGCCGAGCTCTTGGCCAGCGCGTCGCGCCCAGGCCGGGTCGGCTGCCTGGCCGGTCCGCCAGGCCGGGCTGGGCCACACCGGTCGGGCCGGGCCGCGCCCAAGCAGGCCGGACCCGGTTAGGGTTTCCCGGTTCGGGCCGACCCTGGGGGTATCGGGTCGGGTCGGACCGGGCCCAAACCCCTTAATACCGAACCTCTTCTGGTCAGTTGTTCATAACTTTAGCTATGGGCCTCCGATCGATGCACCGTCAGTTGCGATGCGATCCTTGGATCAAGACGGTACTTTCAGTATATCGTACTCAAGGTTTCGGAATACTTTGGGTTTGGCCGAGTTGGTTCGTACACGAAACCAACCGGGCCCTCGGAGCGGAAACGCTCATATCTTGAGCTCTGGACGTCCGATTGACGTGTCGTCGACTTTTTTGGATTCCTCTTAGTGAGACGGATCTTTTGGATTACTCCGCCCAAGGTTTGGACGTAGGTGGAGTACGTTCGAGTTGGTTTTGACTTAAAAACCAACCGGGCCCCTGGGACGAAAAGGCCAATAACTCTCAGACCGGGCGTCCGATTGACGTGCCATCTGCGACGTTGAGTTCCTGTTGACGAAACGGAACTTTTGTATACATCAAATCTGGACTATGTGTCGGTTGATGTATCAGCCTCTCGACTCTTGGAGCAGACCCTCCCGAACGAGCTTGCTGTGTGCGGGAACCCTAGTACTGGCTGCGTTTGCGACTGCGACGATGACGACTGTGCAGAGATCCTCAGTGGATTCGACGGCGACGACTACAGCACTCATCGATCCTTTGTGGATCAGTGATACCGATCCTTTGTGGGTCCGATCCTGTGTGGTTCAGCGCTCAGTGGTCCTGTGTGGTTCAGCGCCTATCGATCCTTTGTGGGTCAGATCCTTTGTGGGTCATTGTGGGGGTTAGTTACCTATCGATCCTTTGTGGGTCAGATCCTTTGTGGGTCATTGCGGGGGTTAGTACCTATTGATCCTTTGTGGGTCCGATGGCTTAGATGAATCAGTGGCAATATCTGATCATCTCTATCGTCATACAAAGAAGTATTCCTGTGTGAGCTGAATCCTATTTTTATTTCCTTTGTGGATTGTGTTGTGCTATCCTGTGTGGATTTACATTTTCCTTTCCTGTGTGGACTGGGTTGTACTTGGGCTCGGATGTCGGAGCCGAATGAGAATTGATGACTTAGGTATATGTATGGGCATATACCTAAGCAGTGTCGGATGTTACTTCGTGATTGTATCTTTCCTTTGTGGATTATCCTTTGTGGATTCTGGGAGACCTTCATGGGTCTCAGGGTCCCTACTGAGTAGCTTATACTCACCCCTGTACGGGCTATGCCCGTACTACGTTGTGTTGGTTGCAGACGACGGACAGCACTGATCGTGGTTGAGGCTGGCGGAGTAGGTCGGTACCCGGAGGTGGACCACTGGGTGGGACATACTCAGATCGAACGGCTGGACCCTAGGAGTTGTGGAGGCTATCTATACTCACCCTTTAGGTGGGACTTCCAGTGGACGGCTCGACGCTGCGGCTCTACTTTTCAGTTTTTGTTTTCCCTTTCCAGTTGTACTTTACTTTCAGTTTGGGTTTATATACTGGCCCACTTACTTTTCCGCACTTACTGTTGTACTCAGTTTTTACTTAGTGTTTACTTCTACTGCTTGCTTGCTCTGTGGTGTTTGTTTACTTTACAAAGGCAATGCCTTCCCTTTTTACCAGGAATTACACCTTGGTGCTAGTCGCCAGCCCCTAGCCTATGGAAGGCGGGCTTGGGGTAGTCACGGCACGGGCCCCGAGGACGGGTCATGATAGCCATCGTCATTTGGGGTAAGGTTCTAAAACTAACTATTAATTTTTCACCCTTTATTTGAGATTATTAAGGTGTTTATGGGTTCTTAATAATTTATTTGGGGTTCATTGAACTTTTCTTCTGAGTTTTTATGGTTCCTGGTAATTTATGTGTAGCACGTTGGACTGTTTCTAGTGGGTTTGAGTTTCCAGGTCTAAGGTGACTCACTTACATGTGAATAGGTATATATATATAGGTTCCCCCATTATTTTTATATTCATCCATGGCAGTGAATATACATGTATGGGGATAGGTGTGCCTATGTATATATATGAAAATGCATATGTAGGTGAGTGGAGGCTAGTGTATTCATATAATCATATATGTGAGGATCCCTTTTCACATGTTCATGGCCATGAAGATGTGTGAATAGGGTATAGGTGTTCTTACATGTATATGAATGTTCATATGCTCAGTTGGGGAGTAGAAACTTTTAGTTAGAAAGCTTCAAGGGATGAATTTTCAGTTTGGTTCCACCCTGAGGTAAGTCCCCTATGCCCAAGACTTTAATTTTAATTCCTTAATTTATTGAATGTTTTAAAGAGTTTTTTTAATATTAAATAGTTTATACATGATATGAAAAGTGACAGTGATGTTTGGTGTTGGACTTTCCTTTATTTTTATGATTTATCCTTAGGTTTTGAAATTTAAAATCTTCATTCAAATATTCTTCCAAACTTTCTTTAGAATGCTTAACACTTTAAATACTTAAATGTGTTTTCAAAAATGGTTTTATGTGTGTTGTTGGGAATACCCATGAATTTTTTTTTGTTTATATTAGTTTTGAAATTTTAATTGAGTGAACATGGGTTTTTGTGTGATTTTTTTAAAAAAAGAAATCTTCTGTTTTGGGATGTTTGGAAAATCAAATGGGTTTTGGTGTGAATTTGATATTAATTGGTATTTTTCCTTTCTAAAATGGTTTTCTTTGGATTAGGAATTATTTCAAGCTTGTTTATAAGTGTGTGGTACCTTGTTAGTCTAATTGATCTTTTAAATGATTTTTTAATTAAAAGTGTTGGGTGATTGTGTTTTCTAAAAATGAAAGTATTCTTTGTAAAGTAACAAGGCTCATTTGGAACCTTGAAAAATGATTTTTGAAAGTGAAAAAACCCCTCTTTATGCATTCCCATTAATTTTAGAAATGTGATGAAAGTGTTAATGTGTGATTTTTGATATTTTCATACTATGAATACTTGTGCATGGTTGTGTGATGTAAAAAGGGTAATGCGCTTAAGGAGGGAGTTTAGTCATGAAAGGTTGAATGAGTTTTGGATAAAGAAAGTGTTGTGTTTGTATGTGTTTACTTAATAAAACCTCACCACCATTTGAAATAGATCATGTAGGAAACCCTGGGTACCCAAGTGGGAAGACTAGGACTAGTATGCTAGATGATTCGGAAGTGGTTCGTCCTGGTTTCTTCTAGAAGGATTGACGTTGCATCACTAACTAAACTTTTATAATGTTTAGAGACCACTAGGCCATTGGGGTGTCCCCTCCTAGTGGATTGTTCATGAGAATGTTGATTTTTGTGGTTTATAAGCCACGTTTTACTAAGTTATGAGGATCCTAGGTCCCTAACTAACACTATATTCTTAGGGATTACCCATGTTTCTTGTGATGTGATTTCCATTTCAGTCATTTCATACTTGATGTATCATTTTTGATAACCATATTTTAGTCTAAATTAGTTTCCTTTCATTTTGAAATGTTAATACATGCGTGGAAACTATTTTGAAAACATAGTGGAAGAGAAATAATTTCCTTAAAATGTAAACTTCTGAATTGTTTTTGAAAATAATGAAAAACATTATTTTAATATGACTTGTTTTAAAACTAGCATGATTGGGTTTCTTTTTAAAGTCAAGGACATAGGGAATTATTTATCCTTAGAATTCCTATTGATCATATCGGTGCTCACGCCTACTCTGTTTTCCAGTTTCAGGTTCCTCTAGTTTTGGTTGCTTTTGGAGAGAGTGTGGTTTTGTGTCCCATAGAGACCCACGTGGTTACTTGAGATATGTTTCACTGCTTAGGATAGTTTATTTTCACTGCTAGTTTGTTCAGTTTATTTTCTTTTATTTATCTATATTTTCTGGGATAAATTGTTCCGAACTACTTTATTTGGATACCCAACACTAGTTGTCAGCCCGTGGGGATCAGGAAATCCCTTCAGGCCTTGTTGCAGGCCGATTTGGGTGACTGGTTTAGGGTTAACCTGATTAGTTTGTGACAAACAAGATTCTTTAAGCTAATAAAACATATCATAAATTCTAGAAAACATGTATCTATTCTTTACAGTCACTTGGTTAAGACTATGATAGTCTATACAATGTTGAAGTATTGTATCCACCTTATTTTCAAATAGTGATGATGACGCCTGTAGTGACACACTGGAATGGATAAATCCTTTCCCTTAATATCCTTTAGCTAGACTTTCAACTACTTAAACTCATCAAGATACATATGGTAAGATGATAAGGAGATCAGTCTCATCTCAGGGATCATATTGATAGTAAACTCGACCTCTCATTGGGGAAATAGTCCAAAAAAAACACCTGAAAAACATATGGGTACCTTTCCATGACCACTAGAAGTCCGCTCATAGAAATTTACTCAAAATAACCAAGAAACAACCTGAAAAGATGGCATGAAATTAACCACATATTCTGAATAAATCGGTCCTACCCTCCTTAATTGTGGATCTCACTCACCCTAAAGGATGTGATTTCTCTTATCAAGAGTAAGAAACTGGACACTATAATGATAACAGTCAATAAATTCCTTGAAGCTATTCAACCAATCCATACCAATTATGGGGTCAAAAACATATAGGTCCAACATGAGGAAATACCAAACTAATTATACATTAGTAATTAAAAAAAGACACTCTAGGAACTAGAAACCCCACTCCCTCTTTCTACCCAATGGGGTTTGTAAATCTATGAAAAATGGCATAAACTATCCTCGCATACTCAGAGCATAAAGTAGATTTAAGGTGATAAAATAATGGGATGTGATTGTCTCAAATAAAATATATTCCATAGAAGAAGCAATAGATATCCTACCTCTCAGGATGGTAGTCCAAAATCCAATTCCTCTTGCATAACTTCTAATGCATGAAGATGGCTTGCCTTAGGACTAATCTGAGCCTTTTCCCCTAGTGATAATCCCCTTTTCCTAAAGGGTGAGATCCTCCATCCTTAGAAGCATAATATTTCACCTAATATCTCTTAGAAAATATATATCCTACACCACTCCCCCATAAAACAAACTGACATAAGTGATAAAGATGCCCCAAACATCCACACTGGTGGTACGTCCTTGGAGTCTTTGGGAAACTAGGCCTGGTGTGGCCACCTTTCCCAAACTGGTAATAGAAAATTGGTCTATGCTCTATAAAAACCACTTGTATTGTACCTAACAACTTATAAACACTCTTTCCACTACCTCAGTTAGACTTGTTCCACTTTTACTTCTAACCAAACAAAGATCTATGGTTACCACCCACTAAAAGAACACCAATGACACCCGTCTTTCCAGCAAAATCATCCTCTTTCATAGTTAACTTTTCAAACACCTCTAAGTAGGTGAGTAGAAAAATAAGAATAAGCATATACCTAATATTTATCCTTAATCCCATATCAAAATATCGAGCCTTAAGGTAACCATCTACGAGGATATCCAGAGAGACATGTAACAACTTGGTAAATCTTTCAACATACACCATCACTAAAAAATCCCTTCACTCCAACTTCAATAACTAATGGGCCTTCACTACCATCAAGTTCTTTGGGTATAACTAATGATTAAACTTAACCTTGAAATTTTTCCATGTGAGATCCTCATTCCTCCTCAAAATCACTATCTAATTCCACCACTTCCTACCCAGTCCTTCCAATATATATGTGGTGAATCCCAATTTAGATATATCAAGGATCATCAAAAACTAAAAAATATGATCGATACAACCCAACCACTTCTCAAGCTCATTGGGTCCCTTATTTCCATAGAACACTGATAGTTTTTTCCTTATAAACACCTAAGTATAGTCCACCATATGTTCATGATCTCGACCACCAACTTGACCTAATGATTAGATCATACAAATCATTGACTCTATCAAATCGAAATCAAGATAAGGATTCACTTATGATGTGTTCTCTATATCACCCTCTCTACAATTGGATGATGTCATTCTGGGGGAATTGTCTACAAGACACAAAAAATAAACTCTTATGAAACAAAATTCAACCTTAAAACACATCAAAAGAACCAAAATATTCCCTCATAATTGGTTTCAATAACCAATACTATCATCACAAGTAACTCTAAACAAAAAAGAAGAAAAAACACCAAAAAATACAATTATTTCCCACTTTACATGGTTTAGCCACATGATTAGAATAAACGTGTGCCAACTTTATGGGTGTCACTGGAGTTGGTAGGAAAGGTCACACGGGATACGCATGGTTACTACTAACTATGTTCTTTAATGGTTCACCTCCTCCAGACCTCCTTTTTAAACCACCAAAACTCAAATCATCACCCAAGATCACCCCATGGATCAACACCAACTGGTAAATAATTTAAAATTTCATCTAAGAAACCCATAACTAAGCTCAAAATATAAACATATTCCTAGACCATCCATGGGAACTTGAGTTTCATTGCAAAGAAGAGTTGTCCAAAAACTACCCCATTCCTACCTCCTAATCCCTGAAGGTACTAGATCAATTATACCACTAAATCCAAAAATAAAATAGCTTTGATACCATTTTCTAATGAACCAACCTATGTCGACCTGAACCGTCACTTGATCCAGCCCGCCACATGTTCTGAAGCACGTTCACGTTCACCACGGGCTGGAAACAAGCACGGGGAATAACCAAAAATTTCTAGGGAACAATTTTTTTCAAGGTAAAATAGCATGAAACATCCATGAAATGGGATTTAAATGAAAAAATAATCATAGTAAGTAATAAATACTAGGCATATACCATAATCCAAAACATACATTATAAACAAAACATGCCATAACAAGACATATATACATGGTATCTCAAGTCAAAACCCAAAACTCCAAATAATGGGATCAATTCCAAATAAAGACTAAACATATATCTCGATGAATAAAAAATCCCCAAAATGTATCTATAAGATCTCACTCCATGAGAATATGTATCGTCCCAAAACATCGGGTGACAATGATTAAGAAGATCCACCCAGGTACATGGTTCCCTTACCTTTACTTATATCCTACAAAATGAAATATAAATATGACCAAATGCATATATAGGGTGTGAGGCATATATCCCAATATGATACCACCATGAATCTATTTAAGGGTTTTACCCATGAAAACCAATAAACTAGTTTAAAATCACATTTTAAAACTAAACCACTTTGAAAAACATTTCACTTTCAACCAAACCATTTAAAATACCTTTGGTTTTATTTCCCTAAAAAATGTCTAAATCAATTTCCAATATGACTCAAATAAATAAACAAGGCCAAATTTCATAACATGTTCAACATATCCAACACAGTATAGTAATGGTGATCATAAAAATCATCATATTACCATATAAATGAAAATGGGAATAGAAAAGTCACCACATCAAACATGGAACTATTAAAATACATAAAAGAATTTAAACCAATCCGACATGAGTGAGTGAACCCAAGACTCTACTATAAGGGTTTAGTAGGCTAAGAAAAATGGAAGTGCTCACAGTATTCTCTAGTCCCAACTCCAATATCTCTTATGGTCTCTTGGAAACTAAATGGAAGCTCTCATGGTCTTCCCACCCAAAGGTTCTCATGGTACCTTGGAAACCAAAATGGAATCTCTCATGGTATTCCACCCTAAATTATTTTGCAGTCCCTTATATAACCCATATCTCACACCCTAATTAAACCTAGATATAATCCATTCCAATATAGTCATAAACAAGAACCATACATGTAAAATCATTTATCAATCCAAATTTCACAAGCCAACATGCCCATTTTAAATATAACACCTTTAAAAAGGTAAAATCAATTCTAAAATCATTTTAGAAATCCATTTAAACCCATAAAACCTCTTTGATTCATTTTATCAAACATTTGAAGTGAACTCAAGACACTCCCATTTGGAAAACCAACTTTAAACACCTAATTTCCAACTCAAACTATTAATCACATCAAACAAGGTATGAAAATTGGTCATAAAACATTGGAATGGCAATAAAAGAAAACTAAATGTGATTCAAAATTTGAAGGTAAGCCATAGAAAACACCATTAAATAGAGATTAATTCCTTGTAATTAGTTTCAATTTCAGTTACTTCAATGATAACCACCCAGAATAGGTATGAGAATACCTCACACACATAATCCACATGAAAACAAAATAAAAATACCATTTAAACCATGTTTTTATCCAACTCCACTATCTAAGGTTTCAAAAATCAATGGAATTGGGAGAACATGGCTTAAGAAAGGGAAAGGAAGAATAAGTCAAGAGGAAATGAGCTTACCTAAAGTAAAAACACCTTGATTCTAAGGAGAAAACCACCACCAAGGAGAGATGGGAGCTTCAAGTCCAAGGAGGAGGGATTATTCATGATGGAGAGGGAAAATGAGGGCCAAAATCCTTAAAATTGATAGGATAAAATGGTAAAAGACCACTTTTTAATGATATGGATAGGGTCATGCAGTTAGGTTACGCAGTTAGGTAAATTGTGTGAAAGATACTAGCTCCCCAAAAATAGGTCACACAGTTCTCCCTTGGACTCACATGGTTTAAAAAACCATGATCAACCCATGAAAAATCCCTTTGTCCCAAACCCAACACCCCTTGAATGGTTAGCCTTATTGTTATAAAAAAACATGCACCAACCATGTTCCTTGGTCTTTCTTCCCCAAAAACTCTAACTTATGACCCTCGACACCTAAGAACTCCAAAGGTGATCCAAACGATGACTAAAACTCAAAATTAGATGTACTAGTAACCTAGAGTGTGTCACAACTTGATCCCTTTATCTCAACCAATATCTAAAAAAATACTCTCCCAATATCCTTATCATCTACCTTGAGGTTATGGTCTTCCCAAAATACCCATCCAAGAATCCTTAAGGTTCTTTTTAAGAGATAATTCCAAAAATAGGTATATGTTTTTACTGATATTTTATATGTTTCTTTCTTATTAAACATCCTCCAAATGTTTTATAACCATCATAACATGATAGAATTATTATCTTTAATATACTAATATTTTGTTATGTTAATTTTATATACATTTTCTTTCTTATTCCCATCCATTGTAAAATAATAACTTCACTCATACGTACATGTGGAATACCACCTCCACAAATTGATGTGATTCATTTCTCATTTACTCTTTACATAGCTGGTCATGAGGACAGATTTAATTAATTTATATGATATTTATGATATAATTATGATTCTATAAAGGTGAATTATTATTTAAAATTCTTTCTATCTATCCATCAAAAAGTGGAAACATCACTCATGCGTACATACTGACTACCACCTCAACGAAGTGATGCAAATCATATTTCAACACCAATTTATATGAATGGTTATCAAGGTGTATATAATGGATAAATATTATACTTATGACATGATTTAGATTCTAGATATGATAAAACTATGAAAAAGGTGTAAGGAATGAAACCATATAACTGAAACATTCATGGAAAACAGACTAGTTTTCACCTAAATGTTCATTTTAGTGAAGAATTTTTAATAAAATAATAGTTGAAAATTATAAAGGAATGATACATAGTGTTTTATGTGTGTATATGGTTTTATAATAGATTCATAATAAATACATATTTATTATACAGGATTATTGAACACTTATGAAGAAATATGGGACTTGAGGTTAGATTTTATGTTATAATCTCATTTCTTACTCTCTTTAGAAGTTAAAATGATCAAGAAAATGTTTAAAGAAAAGTAGGCCTTATTTCCTCTTTGGTCAGTGAACTTTTTATTTCATTTCCATTTTATTGAAAATGTATTCAAGAATTTCCTTTTATATAATAAAATTATTATTTAAATCCATTTTCAAATATATTTGACTTTATTTTCAAAGTTTTAAAAGGAATATTCTTATCTTTTTCTTAATGAGTTACTTTTTGAATTTTTACCGAAAGTGTGAAAGGAATATTTTTTTAAAAAAATTACTACACTGATAAATTTTCTCATAATCATGACCATTATTTTCTTTGGATCCTCCTTTATAAGTCTCCATTTTTATTTTTAAATAATATATTTTTCTCAATATTCAATAAATTTTTAGTTTTAAATATATTTTTGGAAAAGGAAATTTATCTAATTTTCAAAGAAATGGTTAAATAATCTTTTAAAGGTATTTTTCATCTATGTAAACATACTTTGATGTTTCTTATGCATAAATAGGGATATTATCTAATGATAAAATCCTTGTTATTTATCTGAATAACTTATTATTATGTGATGATGGAATATTTATGAAACTCATTTATTTTTCAGGGATTCTGTTGTGATAAATTGATGAGTGTTTTTATGATCTTATAGTACACATATATATGGTTTTAATTATGTGATTGGTGGTTCTATTAAATCCATCTAATGAATTTTTTAATGATTGATATCTCATAAGATAATATGGATTGGAATAGGGGTAAACCTAGTTCAGTATGGGACTCTTTCAACTATGATATTCTTGAAAGTAAACCTTGACTAAGGAAATGATGGAATGAGGAGTGAACACAATCCACTGTGTGACTTTGTCCACTATGATAGTCATGGAAGTGAACTTTGACTAGTTAAATGATTTTCTATTCTTATTATTGTACCGCAATTCCAATAACATGTTCTTATGCTTATGATATGCTCTCATGGATAATGATTGATTAATGATGATTCCTCACTCTTATTATTCATGTATTTTAAAGTGGTTAAGATTTATTTTGTAGCTCATGATTTATGATATATGAATTATTGGGCATGGAAATTTTAAGTTATGGTCATGATCTAATACTCTTATACTTATCTTATAATTTCATATTATTATTAATTAATATTTCTCATGTTTACCCTTATTGGGAATTTGAGCTCACCCTTTCTTATGTTTCTATTTTCCTTGGATTATAAATAAAGGTATTTATTAATAAATTTATAATAAGAGAACTATAAGTAAGAACTTTATAGTATATGATGAAGATATTTTATGAAATAATATGATTATGTATCTAGTATCCAAATACACTAATCTTTTATGGTTTTGGAGCATGTATTATTATAAGATGTATTAAATATTTATCTAAAATGATGTGATATTTATGTATGTAATTTTTGGTTCACCTCATTGATGCCCTCTAAAAGAATTTTTTTTAATGGAGCATAAATTTTGAATGTGTACAAATTTTCCATAGATATAACACCTAATTTTTGGTGTTATCTTTCCATATTGTGTTGCTGGATATGATGCCTTTTGAGATTCTCCCAAGTTTACTTTCCTCTGAGGAGTTGATTCTTATAGTCTATCATGAGGCATGAATTTATTTTACTTATGAACATTATCCACTATATATTTCCCTTTTTAACATTTATACACATGTGGGATGAGAATACACACTTTATAAATCACAATAGAGACTTCAATAACTTCAGTTGGGATTGGTGTCTTTGAGAAACCCGATACCATGTTGGATATAAGGATCCTTTCTTGATCCTCACACTTTCATCACCAAGTCATGACTTATTATTCAAGTCATTCATAACTTTTGACCCTTCCATTCATTTTATTGGTCAATCCATTAATGATTAGAGCTTGTTCTTCCCCTTTAATATTAAGCTCAACTTCTATTTCAAAGTTTCCTGGTTATATATATTTTAATTTTTCAATTTATGCTTTCAAATCTAACTTCTCTTCCTCATAATGATTAATGTAGATTTTAGAGTCATGAACAACTACATTTTCATTCTTGGTTTTAGTCCTCTATTTGTTAATTTATTTAAGGGTTGCTTAAAGATTAACCTGAATATTGACTATACCCTCAACATCATCATTTATAGCATCACTATCATCATATTTTGAAATGTCAATCATAAATACTAAATCATATTATTTAAAGTCCATTAAATCCTTGAATTCATTCACTTTTGACTCATTTGAGTTTTTATCTTCATGAGATATCATATTTTTCCTCTTTAATAATTTATATTGGGGTATTATTCTTCTTTTTTAGCCATTGAAATGTTTTTTCATAGAATCTTCATCTCTATTATCATGAAAATTGTTAATCACTTAGCAGCGAAATGGTAAATATTATTGCATCAAAAGAAATTAAGTGGAAGTTTGAATTTGAATTTTTATTTTCCCATATTGAGGTTTGAGGAAAATAATGTATAACTTCATAAACTTGGTTTTCATTTAGAACTTATTTAATAGATAGTTTCTTTATTTCTTTAAATGCAATCTCTTGAGTGTTCTCCTTTACCCTATCCTCATTTTCATCATCTCTCATTTCATATGTGACAAATTTACTATCAAGGATATCTAGAGATAATTCTTTTATATCCTTGTATTCAATCATAGATAACTTTGAATTGAACCATAGTGGTAGTCTCCTCAAGTTTCTTTTAATGGTCATGGTATATTCAATATTTTCTCCAAGACCACTTATTTCTTCTTTAAGAGAATATAGATGATCAAATAATGCATCAACGGTTTTAGTCAAACTCATCATTAAATATTAAAATATATTCCACCACACTTATAACTTTTCATAAAAAACATTTTAATAATCTTTATAAATATTCAATATATTTTCCCTCATATCCTAATAGGTTTTATAGAAAGCTACCATGGTGTATATAGGGCTAGACATATCTCCATATAAAGCATTGATTACCTTTGTATCCACATCCAATTCCTTATGGTAACTATTTGATAAAGCCCTAATTTCCATGTTTGTTGATATACCATGAGTGGATGTCATGTAAACATCAATTCCTAATGACCATAAGTGGTGTTTCAAACTATTCTTCTATAACTAGAAATTATTTCCTTTAAAAATTAGTATTCCTTTGTGATTAACAATTACTACTACTACTATGATTCTAAGAGAGAGAAATCATCACCCTGAGAACCTACTATGATATCGCTTGTTGGTTTCTAATAAAGTAATATTCCTTTAGGGGGTGAATTAGGGTAATTTAGAATAATTGAATTTAAACCCTTGATCTTGATATTGTTTTCTAAATATGAGGAACACTTAAATCTATCCAAGATATTTGAAATTAGTAAAGAAAACAAGTGATTTTTCTTGGTTCACCCTCACTAGGCTACTCCAAGTAGCATGCATGACAATTTTATTATGCACCAAAAATAATAAAGTTCACTGGTTGTAGATTATAGATTCATAGCAGCCTCACTGACCCTCTTGGTTTATAACCATGAATGGATGGAAATATCATTTCTATTCTTCACTAAGGAACTCACTAATTCTCATGGTTTTGACTTCTTCTTCATTAGATGACGATTGAAATATACACCACATATGGTGTTTCTATACTTCACCGTTGAGTCAAACTTATAGAGAGAAAAGGGACTCCTAGAACACATCATGCTTCAACTTTAACTATCTATAAGAGTTCTAGAATCCTCTTTAATCTTTCAAGGAAGAACTATAATTTACCGTTTCTTTTTCATTCCCTGTTTTATACGCATTGTTTTTTTCTATCAACCTGATGAAAAGTACTTCCTTTTTAAATCTCATCTATCATGCACATCCCACTCTTAAAAATTATCAGTTCTTAATAGAGATTTTAAAATTCAAAATAACCATTAAAAATAGTCATTTTCAACTTTTATATATCCCTAAATAACTATAACATGTATTCTTTATATTTTTTTGGATTGAACACTGGAATGTCCAACAAAATGGATTGATTCTTAACACAGTGGTGTGACATGTGTGTATCTAGGAAAAAAATACTTTCAATATGCCCATCCCTATGGCCTATTATCTATTTTTCCTTCTGACTTTGTAACATTAAACTCACTTTTCATAAGACCACCATGGAAATAAAAAATTATAACATTTTTTCATTGTATCATAGAGGTGTTATTGAATTTCAGCCAACCGAAGACCATTATGGCTAGATCCATGCTTATTTTATGCCTCCCCATTTCTCTAAGGTGTCTTCCAAACCACCACACCCAGTGAAATGTAATGGTTCTCTTTGGTTGGATGTTTTGTCCATCTCAAACTCTATATATTCTACAAAATGAAACCTCTTGACCATGACCTCCACTTATGATACAATTCATTTTTTCATCTATGGTGCTTCACACAGTTGATATTCTAAACCAAAACACCTAGTAAAATGGCATGGTCATCTACACCAATCTTCACTCTATCCATTACAAACTACAAAAAGTCTTGGATGAGTTCACTACAACATGGTCCATGTATTCTTGAATATCTTATTCAAAAAATAAAAAACTCCTAAGACGCTTTTATTTAAACCACTTATTATTTATGGGAAAGAATCATTTATTAAATTTTTCAATAAACACAACCCAAAAAATTATTAGGGGGATTTTTCTAATGGAATTAGTGAAATTTTTTAGTGTTATTTTTTTGAGAAGTGTTTATTTTATTGGTATGTAAACTCCAACTTATTGAGTGGTCATACCAGATTCCTGGTTATAAGACAATCCTTTGGTTTTATTTATCATTGGGTGTTATTGTTCCCAATTGAGTATGGTAGATACCCCAACATTTTTTCTAGCATGTGGAAATTAAGAACATACTTCAAACCCTGTGGTAGGATGGCTTGGGTACCATTTTAGGGTATCCCAATTTGGTTTTTTATAGTAATTATAAACATAAAACAAGAAGTATTATAATGAAGAAAATGGTATCTAAGAATGAATCATTAATGGTGAGAATCAAAAGAAGAATAGAAGTTTATAAATGTTGGAATGATAGAATATTTATTTGATGTGTTATATTATATAATGCTTATGTGTGTTATATATCATATTTGTTCTTGTTAATGATTATTGTGAGCCTTATATTTATTGATACTACTTTGGATATTAAATAAGAACAAGGTTGTGATTAAGTGTTGGTGAAACTAATAAAATTGAAAGGTTTGGTTGATGATAATTGTATTTGGTTTCCTAAGGACATGTGGATGTGGTATAGACATTGGTATGAAAATATGTAAGATTAAATAATCATTATGAGATGTTTTATGAGTTTAATGTTGTGTGAAAATTATGTTTTCATGTATATTGATTTAATTATTTGATATGTTTTGGATTATATAATATTATTTCACTACCCTAATCATGTTGTTGTGTTATCTTGATATTGTTTAAGGGATGTGTTATTCCCTTATTTTGATGTGGTATGAGGGTTATTGTGTTCCCACCATAAGTATAGTTTTTGTAGTTGTAGTTGTGTCACCATGTAGTTGTAGTTATTATAGTTTTATGGTCCTAATTATGGTGGAAATAAGTTGTTGTGGTTGGAGCCACCATTGTTAGAGGTGTGTCTAGAATGTAGAGATGTTGATGGGATGATTTTGGTATTAAATATGGAGTGATGGATGACATGCATATTTATCAATGTGGTTGTTATTCATAATCATTTCATTAATTTAATTAAAATTATATATGTCATTCAATGGCTTTACTATGCCTATTCACTTAAAATAGGAGTGGTTGGAGGAGGAATCTATTGAGTATAGTTTTATACTAACCCTATTACTATCTATTATTTTTAAAACTTCTAGGATCACGTTGAGGTTTGATCCAAGAATCATTAGTTTGGGCATATGCTGACCCAGATAGGAGTAGGTGGTTTCATTTTTTATAGTTTAATTTTTTTTCCTCATGTCGGATAGTGTTCTAGTCTATTTTGTTTACATACATATTCACGCATGTGTTTTTATCAATTTATTTTAGATAATGATTGTCATGTTTGAGGTTATTTCGGTATATTATGGTTGACTATTTATACTTAAAAAGAGAAATACATCCTATGTATTGTTTTTTATTCCCTTGGTGTTAGTCGCCACCTCATGTCCTATTGGAGGTGAACTTCAAGGGTCACCCTTTATCTTCTAATCAGCTTAGGAGGAGTCCTAATGGGGTTAGGTCATGACATAAAAATCCACCACAACATCTAGATTTACCTTCTTAAACCAATATGTAAGACCCTAGATTCTACTATAGTGAATAAACACTTCATCACAATAATTATTGTGAAATACACATCATATTATTTCATTATAATAGTATAATATGTAGTAGTACAATAAAAAAACTATAAACTTATTTTTATAATAACAGGTCAAAATAGTGCTATAAAACACATTATAATATAAGGCACCACCATAATCATGAAATCTAGAGGATCTTATTCTAAAAATAATGAAAAATATCTAAGATACATTTCTATTATGAAGGAAACAATAAGCAATGGGATATACATGGTTTAAGAATAAATAAAATTATATAAATACTTTTCTATATTAAAATAAAGCATATATATATATACGGAGTAGTATAAATTTTGGGAGGGTAAGGTGAATGTTAGAATTTGGTTGTTGGAATTTGACAATTGGAACTGAACCATTGTAATAGTAATGCGGTTATTATACAAACAAGAATCCAATAAAATAAAAAATTAATTGATAATAATATAATTACACACATATGTTTTTTAATAATAACAATATTTATTAAAAATGAGTTTTTAAATTTTTGGTTCCAAATGTATGTTTTTTAAATACATAATGTTTTTTATTTAAAAAATAAATTTCTCGTATATAGAAAATTATTTTAATAATAAGCACTTCAAATTTTCAATTTGTGTGTCGAAATTAGACAATAATGAATTTTTCAAAATTTTATAAAGAAAATTGAATTTTCAGGTAAATATTAAAATATGCTATGAATATATGGTAATAATTATGATTGTGACACCCTGAGATTTTAAAAATAAGACTATGTTCGATAGTGTATATGACACACAACACCAACCTTAAACAAACCATGAAATATTATTATTTAAATATGACCATTATAACCAAACTGTTGAATTGGTGGGAATGAATTTTAATAACCAAATTATGAAATATATATAATTTTTATACTCAATAAAAATTTATTAATAAATTTTTAGGAAATAAATACTAATTTTTTTAGTAAATTCATTTTATTCTTTAAAAATATGTTTTCTTCAAAATGATTTTTCTTGCTTCTTGTGAGAGAATACAATAGTTAATTTTTGGAAATTTTATAAATTTCATTTGATAAAAATTATATCAATTTTTAAATCATTATATCAAAATTATCTTAGGGTGAAATTTTTGTATTTTTCTAAAAAGATATATTTTTTAATGAATAGTGAAAATGCCAATTTTTGTAAAACTATCATTTATTTTCATTAAAAAAGATCATTAGTATTTTAATTTTATATTAAATTAATATAATAATTATTTATTTATAAATAATTTAATTAATTACCTATTAATCATCTTTATACTTGATTTTTGGTATAAGTTATTTTTTGGGCTTAAAAACAAATTTTTTCAAAAAACTTTTTTTAGTTGTGTTTTACACGTTTATATTAAAAGTAATTTATGTAACTTATAAGAATTTAATTTGATTAAATGGAATTAGTTTTTTTATTTATTAAATAAAATTTATCCTAGTATTTTTTTTATATTTTTCAGGAGAAGTTAATTTTTTTATGAATAGTAAAAAAATACATTTTTTATGAAATATGGTAGCTTTTATGATATCCCCAAGACATAAATATGGAATAAAAATTTAATAAACTTATATAAAACATAGTTTATGATAATATAATATAAAAATTATCAAAACATATAAATTATAATTTTTTATGATAAATATGAAAATCATTTTTAGTGTTGACGCAGTGCTTGCGCAACACTGGAAGAGTCAAATTTGGTGTCCTAAAGATAATATTTTATAAGGAATAAGTCTTCAACAGACTTTTTTAATAAATATAAATTATTATTAATTATTTTTATGGATATATTCTAATTTTTTATGTATATAAAAGGTGAATTATCCAAATTCTTATGCAATGCTTGCGTGAGGTTAAAAAAGTCAAAATAACATATTAAATAAGTTTTCACAACATATATGTGAGTAATTATACATGTTAAATTAATATAAAGGGTTATTGTGAACTTAATTTATTTATTTTTATGTTGGTAAATTATTTTATAATTTTTAATGATGAAATGATTACCTTAAATTTTTATGCAATGTCAACTCAGTTCTTGTGTAAGCAGTAGAAAAATAAAGAAAATTATATTAAAAACTATAAAAGTAATATTGTTTAGGTAATTTATATTTTTGTATGAATTTCTAAGATATATATAATATATTATTATTGTTTTAAAGGTTTAAATTAGAATTATATTGTTGTATTTTTTTCTTTCAAAGTCAAATTATTTAAATAGTTCTTAAAATCACATTAAGAGTATTTTATGTAAAATATATTTTATTAAATTATTAAAAAAAATTTAAAGAGTAAAATTAGTTTGATAAATGATCTAAATTTTCATCCATTTTCCATTAATTATCCAATTTTCACCTTATAAGTAAAATTATGACCCTTTATATTGAAAAAGTTATTACCATGGTTAAGGTTAAAAACGGTTAACGAAAGAGTTAATCCAAAAGATAAAGATTGAAATGATATCTAAACCAGTAAAAATTTGATTTTATTATTATATTAAGACCATATAATACTTATATTCAAATAAATATCATTTTTGAACCATTTTAAATGAGTTATACCCTTATTAAATTATAATATTTCATGTATTTCTAAAAATGACATTAATGGTATTTTATAATAAAAAATATTTTATTACATGATTTAAAATTCATTAAAAAAAATATTTGGACAGGTGAATGGTATATTGTTTAAAATATCAACCATGGTCTATTTATGGGTCATTTATCCTTTTATAGTAACTTTCTTGACCCCTAAAGTGTAAAAAACAATGATATCACTGTAATTATCGAAAGGGTTAATGAGGGTTAAAACAATGAGATAAGGGTAAAACCTTAACTAAAACTGGTCAAAATATTATTATATGAGATTATTTACACTTATAATCATCTTATATTAGAATTATATCTATTTATATCCATTTTCATGAAAATTAATTTATATTAACTTAATAATTTAAGAAATTCTAAGAATGCCCCTCCCCCCATTTATAAAAGGTCACCTCCTATTCTCTCTTCTGCACACTTAAAGAGTCATTTTTTCATCAAGTACCTAACAAAATACCATCCTAACATCCATCCCAACATTCTATAGGTATTATTTTTGTAATAATACTAACCTTATAGGACTTAATGTTTATATAAAACGTTGTTGTTCGAAGAGGAGGTATAGCTTTTAACCAAATATTTTAGTTTTATTTCTTCTTATACATCTTTCAAATATTATTAAACTATTTTTAATTAATAAAATAATTATATTACATGTATTGGGATGTTATTATGTTATTTTTTCAACCTATATCCATCTTATCTTCCATCAAATGACAAATGAAACCATGATTCGTGTGTACGATAAACTACCGGTTCGCAAACTGATATTATTCATTTTCCATCATTGCCTTTCACATATGGTTATAATGATGGATTTAATGTATATATATAATATTCAAGACATATTTATAATTTTTTAAATGTAATATATCATCTAATTTCTTACCTTTATATCTATTGAAAAATTATAATGTCGTTCGTGTGTACATATGGATTACCATCTCCATGAAGCGATATGATTCGTTTTTCATGAACACATCACATGAATAATATATATATATAACTAAATAATGTGATTTTTATGATATAATCATAATTATTTAAATATTAAATAATGCTTACCTTATTTTTATCACGTTCCTTGAAAAATGAAAACCTTACTCATGCGAACATACGACTGATCGTCTCCATGATTGTATGGTAGTTCATTTTTCATAACCATATTTCATAGTTGATTTAAAAAGTATAATTTATATATAAAAAATGATAATTATTTTCTTATTATTAATATATATGTGATAGAATAATTTCCAATTTGACCATATTCAACTTACCGAATTCATTTTGGATATATGAGCTAAATATCATCAGAACGTCCAACATGAACCTAATTGATTAAGTAATTGTATATGGCATGGTAATAAGTGAAATAAAAAGAATAATAAAATTTAAAAAGGTTCTTATTCTTGTAAATAATTTATATAATTTTATTATTCAGGAAGATAAGGAACACACATGACAAGTTGGACTCAAGGTAAGAGACACTTTGCTTTAAAAACCTCGTTTAAAATGTTTTGACGATTTATTTTCCAAATATTTTTCTTCCATGTCCATATTCTTAAAATTAATTTATGAATATATTTATATGGACATAAATTAATTATAAATTAAATTTTATTTCACTTTTTAATTTCTTTCAAATGATTTCAAAAGGAATCTTTTTATGTATTTTATACATAGTTTTTTGATAAAATAGAAAAAAGGAATGTTTTGTTTTAACATATATAACATCAACAGTTTTTCACACTGCCATAACCATTATATGATGTTTATATTCCTTTTCACTAATTCATGTTTTATTCAAATAAAAACCCTAATTCCCTTTGTTCTGGTTATTTTCAAAAATTATTTTAAATGGATATTTCATTATCTGGAAATGTTTTCTTATGGACACAAAGAATGTTTTTATGAGTATGATGATGGAAATATAATATTTAATATGATAAAACTATGTTATGTTTCTTGGAAATTTTTTATAATTAAAGTTGGTTCTTTTAAAAATCAAGGATGGTTGGTTCTATTATAAACTAAGGATGGGTGATTCCATTATAAACCAAGGATGGGTGGTTACATTATAAACCATAGATGGGTCAGTATATTATATTCATCCAATGCATTGGGTAATGATTATGTTCACTAGATAATTGTTATATAAGTTTACCTTATTGTTTATTCCATTTATAAGAGTGATATAGAAAATGATATCTCAATTTACCTACATTATTTATTTATTCTTTCTATGTTTTTTTATGGAAATTGTATGATTTCACAAGGTAAGCTAATGATCTTATGTTTAAATGAATGTATATGATACTTCTTAAGGGTGAAATGTATACCTTTTTTAAATAGTTTGTTCAAGTTTTTCATGATTTCAAAGAAACCTTTATGAGTTTTATTTTTTATTTTAAGTTTTATTATGAATTTTTTTATGAAAATATTTGTGTAGATAATTTGATTTATTAGGTAAGAAAATGTTTGTTTTGATCCCAAAGTTTATTTTGAGAAAGGCATATTTTTGTAAGTATTCATGGACTAATAGGTTTATTTATTGGTTTTTATGTATCCCTTATTATATTTTTGTGATCATCCCATGTTTTAAAATGTTTTTCATAGGGTTTTAAGGATGATTAGGGACAAGGATGAGCTCAAGATGAAAATTTTGAATATATTTCATGAAAAGAAAAGTTGTTATGTATTAAAAGTTTTGTATTATGGGAAAAATGGATACTAAGTGGGAGTTTCCACCTTATTATGTGATATTTATTTATATATGGTTGGTGGTCTAATTATCTAAAACTTTAAATTGTAAATATTCTAAAATTTTAAGAGAGTGAATTATTGACTTAAAACTCAAAATTATGCAATGTTTAAGGTTGGTTCCTTATAGTTGGTATCAGAGGAGGGTTTAGATAACTTTGAAGATTATGATGTTTTCATGTGTGGTTAACTTAAGAGTTATAGATATCATCATGGGTCTATAATTTTAAGGTTTATCATAAGTTCAAAGTCTTACACACCCCTTTTGAGGTGATTTGAAACTTTTATTAGGTTTTCAGAATAAAATATATTGAGGTTTAAATAACCCTTTGGGTAAGTATATGATTTGATGTTAAGTTAATTATGGTCTATTGGATAGTGGTATGTAGATAATATTGATGGTTTAATTATTGACAAAGTGATATTTTTTGAGATATTTATGGTTAATTTAAGGATTTCTTTTTAGGTTAGTATCTAAATTTGATTCATGAAATTTTGGTGAATTTCACTACATTTTAAGATTTTAATGTAATTTATCATGGTTATTAAATGATATTTTGTGAGACATTTTATTAGGTTGAGGTTTATGTAACCCTTGGGTTTAACAAGAAGTATTATTTTAGAAGGTTGCAATTGCATTTTTAGGGATGTAAGCTGAAAGTAATGAGATGACCTTTAAGGTTAATTTTTTTTTAATATTGAAGTTATAAAGGTTATTTTGAGGATTTTAATTATATTTTTGGTAACATTATAGGAATTATATTAATATAGTTTTCGTAAAATGATAAACTATAGGTTATATGACAACCTCTCACATCTGGAAATGTAATAAGGCTTTTTCCCACAACCAAAGGGAGACAAAGGTGCATCTCCTACCACTGGCCTATATGATGTCCTTGTTAGTATGAAAATTGTTTACTTAAACAATTTGATATATAAAGGTTGAGTTGATTCTAGGAACATATGTTTTATCATATGAATAACTATGAGATTGAAAAGTGATTTAGTGATTAAGTGATTAATGATATTTTGGAAGAAGATCGCTATAATTTTGGGGAACATTACCTGATTAAGGTAAATATAATATTGTGGTATTTTACTTAAAGAATAAAAGTTGAATTTTATTTTGAAAGTGTATATGATTTTATTTTTCCTTTTTGGTAATTCATGTTATTACCGTGTTTTATGAGAATATATGATCATGGTATTCACATATTTGGTATGTAAAATTTAGAGCTACTTTATGTTATTTAGGGGATTAATGTTAAGATGATTTTTGAAATTTAGTGAACTTATTTCTAAATTTTTGGATTTTGAATTTGGTCAGCCATATTTTGGAAGGGTTTTAAGATTAACTACTTATAGAATGGTTTACATTAAAATCTAGGTATTATTGTTTGAGGTTAAAGTATGATCTATCGTATTGAACAACTGGTGCTAATCATTTTTTTTATAAATATCAAAAGATATGAGGAATAGATTTTTATCCTTTTTTGGATTATGTAATATGTTAGAAGATGATTTTAGTGCTTCAGGCATGAAAAAATCATCTTGAATAATCATCATTTGGGACAAAATATGAGACTGTGCTGAAAATAGATTAAAGGATGAAATTATACTTTTCAAGTATGTATATTTCCTTATGTTCTTATTCTACGTGGAAAAGGAATTCCTCAACTCTATAAAAAAGATCTTGAAACAAAAAATATTATCTAATTACCTTTACTTTTTATGAATCGATTGCCTTCTTAATCCCTTATTGATTTATGGTCTTTTGGTCATTAAATTTATCATGACCACATTCTCTATAACTTTTTATCATTTGGGAATTAATTTTTTCCTCCATTTTTATATTTTTACTTCCCACTAATATTCTCATATTTGGAAACTCAGTAAGTTTTATTCCTGATGACCTTCTTATTTCTCTTTCCCTCTTTTCAAAAGGAAGTTTTCTTAACCCTTTTCTTGACGTGGGTTTTCAAAAAATGTATTTCTAAATGTCAAACACTTTATTACCGAGATCAAGTTCAAATTATGGGGATTAAATTTATTAAAGGTGGATACTATAACACCCTGATATTTTAAAAATAAGACTATATTCGATATCGTATATGACACGCAACACCAAGTTTAAACAAACCACGAAATATTATTATTTAAATATGATTTTTATAACCTAGTCGTTGAATTAATGGGTATGAATAAGAATAAACACATTATTAAATATATATATATAATGGACCTACTCAATACAAATTTTTTGATGAATTATTAGGAAAGAATCACTCATTTTTTAGTAAAGTCATTTTATTCTTCAAAAATATGTTTTCTTCAAAATGCTTTTTGTTGATTTTTGTGAGAAAATACTCTAATTAATTTATGGAACTTTAAGAAATTTTATTTTATAAAAAGGAAATAATTTTTTAAATTATAATATCAAAATTATCTTTGGGTGAAATTTTGGTATTTTTCTGAAAATATTGATTTTTTATTGAATAGTGAAAATACTAATTTTTGTAAAAGTTTTATTTATTTTCATTAAAAAGAGTAATTATTATTTTAATTATATGTTAAATTAAGATAATAATCCTTTAGTTATAAATAATATAATTATTTACATCAGAATCAGCTTTATACTTTATTTTTTGTTTAAGTTCATTTTTGGGATTAAAAACACATTTTTTCTCAAATTTGTTTTTCATTGTGTTTTGTGCATTTATATTAAAAGTAATTTATTACAATTATAAGAAATGAATATTATAAAATGGAATTAATTTTTTAATTTATCAATTAAAATTTATCCTATGATGAATTTTTGAGATTATTCTGAAGAAGTTAATTTTTTGTGAATAGTAAAAAATACAGTTATTATGAAATACGGTATATTTTATGATACCACCAAGACATAAATATGATATAAAATTTATTAAAAAAAATTATTAATATTTATGATAATATAATTCAAATATCATATAAAAATAATTCAAAACATATAAATTAGAATTTATTTCATGATAAATATGAAAATCATTTTCAGTGTTGTGTAGTGCTTGTACAACACTAGAGAAGTCAAATTCAATGTCTTAAAGATAATATTTGAGAATAGATAAGTATTTTATTTAATTGGATAATAAATATAACTATTATTGATTATTTTTATGGATATATTATAATTTTATAGTTATATAACACGTGACTTATCCAAATTCTTGTGCAATGTCTGCACAAGGCTAAAAAAGTCAAAATAACATATTAAATAAGTTTTCATGACATAGATATGAGTAAATATACATATTTAATGAATATAAAAGGTAATATTAAACTTAATTAATTTATTTTTAGGATTATAACTTTTTTTAATTTTTAGTGATCAAATAATTATCTTAAATGTTTACACAATGTCGACTTGGTGTTTGTGAAAGAAGTAAAAAATCAAGTAAATGATTTTAAAAGCACTAAAAGTAATATTTTTTGGGTGATGTAAAGTTTCATAAGAATTTTTAAGATAAATATAACATATTATAGTTGTTTTAAAGGTTTATATTCTAATTACATTGTCTTCATGTTAGTTTCAAAGTCAAATCCAATGAATAGTTCTTAAAGTGATATTAATAGTATTTTATGTAAAATATAATTTATTAAATTATTATAAAATAATGAAAATATTTAAATAGGATAATTAAGACATGAACCATCCCCCGAGGCCCGTGCCATCACTACCCCAGTCCCACTTTCCATAGGACAGGGGTTGGCGACTAGCACCGAAAAAGGCATAACCCAATAACAAGAAGGAATTGACTTTAAACCTGTACAAACGCATAATCCAAGAACACAATAAGTGGAAAATACAAAGTAAACTGCTATAGTAAAAAGTTTACTGAAATAAAAGGGGTTTGAATACAAGCACAACTGAAAAGTACAAGTATAACTGAAAAGAGAAAACAACTCCTAGATCGTCCACCGAAGATCCTACCTAAAGGGTAGGTAAAGATCATCTTCATAGATCTCTACATCAACCCATATCCTCCGTGTACCACCTGGTCCTGGATCCCTTAATTCTCATCCCAGCTTCTCGTCATCTGCACAAGACACAATAAGTTGCGGGCAAAGCTCGTGTAGGGGTGAGTATAACAATACTCAGTAGGGATCTCGAGACCCCTTAAGGTCTCCCGGAGTTCTACAAAGGAAAAAACACAAGGAAAGACCTCAATCACAAAGCACGAAGTAATAGTCAGCTCACACCTAATAGACAACTCAGAGTTCAAAAATATAGATGATTAGTCTTAAGTTATATCATCTTATTCCATTTTGAAGTTCCTCAGGTGAACCACAAGAAGTTTTTCTACTATCATTCCACTCTTGGACGTAAGTCACTGTTCCACGACAGGCCACTGTAATGTGGGTCCTTGTCGGGTCATGCTACTGCTGATCCACACGGGGTCTCTAGAATGCTGATCCACAGAGGGTCACTGGAATGTTGATCCACACAGGGTGACTGGTATGTTGATCCACACAGGGTCACTGAAATGTTGATCCACACAGGGTTGCTTGATACTGATCCACACAGGGTCTCTATTTGTTGATCCTTGAGGAGCCTCTCTAAAACTGGTCCTCGTTAGGTAGCTACGATGCTAATCCACATAGGGTCTCTATGATGCCGATCCACACAGGATCACTAATTCAATTGACATCCATCCATAGGATTCCCGCTCATAGAATGCTTGATTCTGGGAGAACCGCTCCTCAAGCTATCGGTCATATTTCAACTGGTATGAAGTCCCGCAAAAATCATACCAAAGGGACTGCCCTGTCATAGGGGTCCCAACGTGACAGACGGCGTGTCGATTGGACGCCCGGTCTCTGAGATATGGGCACTTTTGTAAAACAGTCTCAATTGGATTCAAGTCTCATCTAACCCAAGTCTCATGTAAAACTCCATAAAAACTCACTTAGAGTATCTCCAAGGGACCGCCTTGTCACAAGGGTCCTTATGCCACAGACGGCGCGTCGTTCGGACGCCCGATCAGTTAGTTACATCCCTTTTCATGAAACAGTGGTGATCGCACCTCAGTCCGGCCTAGCTTGGTTGGTCCCACCGGAATATGCCAAATGGACCAATTCCCAAAATGGGTCCCAATTCCACTGACGACGTGTCAAACGGACACTCGGTTCGTCAGTTATGGGCGTTTCTTTATTCTGGGGCTGGTTGGGTCTGGGCTCGGTCTGACTCGATCATGTCGGCCCAACGCAACGGGTCCCAGGGTCTACGTAACCCCACCTGGGTCCGAATCGTTAAGGTTCAGCCCAGTTCACTAAGTCTGGACCATCGGGGTCGGCCCGATACGGTTCACGGGCCTGGGCTGCGTTTGGCTTGGCCCGCCATCTGGGGCTCGGCCCACCCACACTGGACCGTCGGGCTATGGGTCCGGCCCGCTTGGCCGGCCCACGTCTAGCTCGGTTTGCTCAAAGGCTGACTGTTGTGTCCTGCTGGCCTCATGGTTGCAGGGCCGTTTCTCTAGCCATTGGGGCGTTACCCCACCGCACGAATGATCGGCCCTTTGGTCGACTGGGTTCTGCCAACGTGGCATGACGCAGGGCCGCGCCGCTTCTTCCTGCCACGGCTTACTGGTTGCGGTTACTCCATGTTTCCCCCTTCTATCACGGCTGCTTCGCACTGCCGGTGGCGCCTGTGGGCACCACTCTTGTCCCGCGTGGCCGGCTCAGGTCAGCCGCCTTCGGCCACCACAGTGCATCATTGCGCGCCAACTGTTTCATCCACGGTCCACTGGACATGCTTTGATGGTCCATTCTTGGTGTCGTCTGTGCCTATGGCTCTCCTGCGCTGCCGCCATCATAGCGTGACCTGCTATTTCACGTTGCCTTCAATCTGGGTAAACTGTTCCCGTAGAACGGAGCATGAGCGAAGCGGCAGAGGGTCCGACCTTATTCATTTGGCCCACGCGCACCGTGTCAATGTGATAGCAGGTGGGATCAAGGTAAAACATCAAAGATAACTTTTAAACAATCTCCCTACCTTGAAGAGATGTTTACTGACGACGATCGATGGAAATTCTTCGTTGTTGTTGTCATTTCGTGATTTGGTGATGCTCAGCACTGCTCACTGAAACCGGTCTCATCCTCCAAGTGGTTGGCATCGTGTTACTTTTCCAGAGCTTCATCGCTTGGTGAAGTTTTTCCAACACTCCACCCTGATCTCCATATAAATATGAGAGGGGAAGTGTGAGTAACGCGCATGTAATTAATGAGGTTCATTTAATTAATGAACCGTCCAAGTTCCAATGGTGCGGTTAAAAAAATAAAGTAGAGTCAAGACATTTAATGGATTGACATGTTGTTGGTCCTGCCACCGTCACTCGTCCATTGGAGGAAAAGAAGTAGATAAATAAAATAACATTGTTATTTTATTATTCTTTTAAATGTCCAAAAACTATCTTTTTCTCCCGACCTACTACGGTCGAAGTGAATCCTCCCTTAAGAAAATCCTGGCACTGCGGATTCAATGGTGCCCTAGGATTTCTAATCCAAACACCGGTTCAAAAGTTAGAAAACTCTACTCGCGCGTTTACTGAATGTACTTTAAAAAAATTTCATAAATTCATTTCAGGCGCACCAGGCCTCGGAATCATGCACCATCAAATTTCAAAAACTCATAATAATTCCATATAATTAAAAAAATTACATGGAAAATCCGGGTCTTTACATTCTCCCCACCTTAGGGATTTTCATCCCTAAAATCCACAACATAGACTAAGGAAACAAATAGGGGTACTTAGCATGAATCTAAGCCTCCCGCTCCTATGTTCTCTTATGGAGGTTCTCATACTACCAAAAAACATGCACCAAAGGAATCAATCATCCATGAAGGACCCTCTCTTGTCGATCCTCAATCACCAATGTAACCTCTTTAAACATCGCCCCATCATCAATGTTTAGCTCGCCCCAGTCGATAACGTACGGTTGATCATGCACATACTTCCTTAGCTGCGACACATGGAAAACATCATGCACCTGATGCATCTATGGGGGAAGATCTAGGCGATACGCCACCTCACCAACTCTACTGAGAACCTTAAAGGGTCCGATGAACCTCGGAGATATCATTTCTCCCCAGCCAAATCTCTGCAAACCTCTTCGAGGTGAGACTCGTAAGAAGACATGGTCTCCCTCCTCTAACTCCAAAGGTCTTCGTCTCCTATCAGCATAAGAATTTTGTCTACTTTGTGTAGTCTTCATCCTCTCCTAGATGATCTGCACCTTCTGAGTGGTATCTCATACCAACTCTGGACCCATAGGTGCTGACTCCCCCAGGTCTGTCCAGCATAGAGGTGATCTGCATGGTCGACCATACAAGGCCTCAAATGGTGTCATACCGATGGTGGAGTGATATATATTATTCTACGTGAACTCCACCAAGGTCAATTAATCCTCCCAACTGTGGTCAAAACCTAGGACGCAAGCACGAAGCATGTACTCTAGTGTCTGAATGGTTCGCTTCATCTAACCATCCGTATGTGGATGAAAGGCAGTTCTTAAACGTAACTGAGTCTCGAACGCCTCATGCAATCCCTTCCACAACCGGGATGTAAAACGTGTGTCATGGTCAGAGATTATCATCAATGGAACCCCATGGATCCATACAATCTTCTGGATGTAGAGGCATCCCAAACCCTCTACTGATCCCTGCTCTCGGATGGGTAGAAAGTGGGCCGACTTGGTGAGTCGGTCAATGATCACCCAAATGGAATTGTGGCCCATAGATGTACGTGGTAGCCCTATCATGAAATCCATGTAAATACCATCTCACTTCCACTCTGGTTGTAATGCCCCGACCCCAGTTACCCAGAGTCGGTGCATTATTACATAACATTGGCATGATCATAAGAAAGATCAAATCTCGAAATACCGATTGGTTTAGTAGCCTTGGAAACACTAGATATATTCATAAAGTTTTACATTACATCATAAAGAAAATGAAAACTACAACAACATCTTTTCTTCATATTCCACACTCATAACCCTACATACTATCCCTTCAGGTCATTCATAAATTACTTCTTCACATCCTGGGAAAAATTAAACATTGAAAGGGGTGAGCTCAAATACCCAGTAAGGATGAAAATATAGTGGAAACTTTCATAAATAAGAATAAACATTTAAGGCAATGTATAACTAAAACAAAAGCCTTTTAAACTTGAACTTCAACATAGTATGGAAAAAATTAAAATGAAATAATTACATTTACTTATTCACATGGATATTCTACTAATCGAATAATCACATGCAATATCAATAACCACTTTCATAATGATGGAATTCATAATGTCAGACTATCATAACCACATAGCCAAGGCCTCGTGCCAAGACTACAAATGATATTTTTTCAAGGACTTGTGCCAAGACACTAGTTTGTCTCATGAGACCTACTGATGCATCGAGGAGCTATAGCGGGCTCCACCTGTCACATATTAAGTCTAATGCATTCCTCATATGAATAGGTTTAAACATAACATAAACATTCGTATTAAAACTAGCATACGAAATGTAAATACTTCATCCATAAACCATGAATGGTATAAAAATAACACATCCATAGTCAAACATATCACAAAACCTTCAATACAATATAGAAGTTTTGTATTATAATAAATCAACTTCAAATAAGCATAAAATCCATCAAAGGATATTGACATAGATGAAATCAAAACTCTTTTTAGAGTAATATATATTTTTATTTTGAAATAATTTGAGAGTAATATATTTATAAAATATAACATTTTCTTTGAAAATATTCTTATTAGCTTGTAAGGGAAGCTTCAACGATTTTATAATGGCGGAAAATAGCTGCACCCGCCGTATAAGTTAAAAAAATATTATTTCCTTAATTCTGTCGAAAAGGTTAAAAAGCACCTTGTTTGGAAAATGACGGAAAGATTCCTTTATAAACCTCTTATAAAAAGTCAAACAAGGATATAAATGAATTTAACCCATATTCTTTAAAATAGTAATAATTTTTTGAAAAACGTGTTTAAGAAACATGGATGTGGATGATAAAGAGATCCCAGTAGATTATTACGTATAAACAACCTCGAATAATGAAGAGATTGCGAAATAAACCCTTACCTTGTACTTTTCCTTGGTTGAGAGTAGGTTAACCTCCTGTATAATGGTGAAATAATTGTTATTAAATTATACAATAATCATATACATTAATTTTATATCATATATGATCTTTTAACATTGATTTGTTAATAATATCTTAGTATTATCGTTGTTTCGGGTGTTAACTTACTCATTTTCTTTTATATTTTTTGTTACATAAGTTGTGTTTGTCATGGATAGGTTGTATCTTAATCATATCCAAAATTATATCAAGTCCTTATATACTATTATTAATCATAAAATGATAATTATTCTTGAATGGATACGATGGAGAATGAATCTCATCGCGTTCGTGGAGACAGTAGTCCGTACGTACGCACGAGCGACAATATCATTCTTTTGATATTAAAATAATATATAATTAGATGTTATATAATATATACAGAATAATTATCATGTTATATTTATTATTTAAATGAATTACACATCATTATTATACCCTTTCAAATAATAATTTATTGAATAACAATTACACCACGACGTGGAGACGGTAAGTCGTACCTACGCACGTATGGTGAAATGTTATTCAAAGAATGGATATAATAATGAAATATGGTTGTAAAATGTTTATAATAACATCAAAGTATATATAATATACTAGAGTTATTATTTTAGAATGGTAATAACAAAGAAAGAAGAAGTGGAGGACGAAAGGAACTTGAAAAAGGGCGGTGAAATCATTACCTCTTCTTCGGGTTCTTCCTTTTGATTTGATCAAAAGGTCTCATTAAGTTGGCTTTCTGACAAAAGGAAGGACTCTAGGATGAAGTGAGGGAAGTTTAGAGAGTATTTCAGCAGAGGTTGGCCGAACCAAAATGCTTTGAATGTGTGAGTTAATGAGAAGAGAGAGTGCCCTTTTATAAGAGGGGTGAGGGGAACCTTTGGAAAAGCTAGAAATATTATTTTATAATAAATTCATATTACATTTATAATGGCTACAAAGTGGATTTTTTAAAGGTTAAGGTGGGGATGGGTCGAAAACCACTCAACCAATATAATTTAGACAGGTTTGGGTTACTATATTAACCTTATCTTTAAGTATTAACTCTTAGTTAATTAGTTTCACTTTTACAATGTCTCTTTGTATTTTTATATTATATGGTTAATAAACTTACTATATTCATCCAAGAGACCCCCAAGTGGTCCCTTAAGGATACACCTATCATTATATAAGTCTCTTGGCCTAACCTTATATTTTTAGGAATTTAATATCAATTAATAATATAATATTTTCTTTAAAAACTCTTTTATGTCAATTTTGACACTATTCAATAATTGATTTTTGTAAAAATCATAACAGAATTATTACTTCTAACAAAGTTAATTAAGTCAATACTAACATGTCATATTGACCTATAAAATTAGTTTAATTCATAAAAAGTCTCAAATTATATTTATTTGGGTATTTATAATATCAATTATTTTAATTTTTTCACTATTATGGTAATTACTGCATCATCATTGTGTCATAAATAAATTAAATTATTTAATGTCTAAAAATTATAAATAAAATATAATTATGTAGGAAATCCTTTTAGCTTTCTAATGAATATTTAAAATTGATTTTATCTTATGTATAACCCTATATTAAAAAAAATTAGTAAATAAACTTTGATTTTAACTCTTTTAACTCTTCCTTGAATTAAATAATAAATGTCCTAATCTAATCCAAGTGGACCTAAATGATAATATTTTATTTATAAGGTTGTTTTTGGTCGAGATACACTTGTCCAATAGAATTAGGACATGTGTTAGGGTAATATTAATATCATTTTTACCCTTAATTACCCTATTTACTTTTAACCGTGGTAAATAAAAGTAAAAAGTTACTATTCACCAAAAATTATTTTCATCTCATTGAACCACATTTTACTACTTGATATTAACCGTGTCTCCTGAATTTTTTAAATTCTATTCACAGAAGCGGTAAAATTAAGTTTTATGAAAAAATCAGTTTTTTTTTAACTACCACTTAGTGGTTTCACTATTCATCAAAAATTGAAGTTTTTCAAAACAATGCCAAAATTTCACCCTAAGATATAATTGATATTCCGAATTCAAAAATGATGTCTATTTTACAAAATTCCAAAAATATAATTTGCATTAATTAATTTTATAATTAATTCCCGTTGTCACAACAAATAGCGTGTTTTTAAGAAACAATATATATCAAAAGATTGAAAATTATTTATGTCCAATTTCAAAGTGAAATTAATTCTAATGAACACCATTGGATAAAATGGTAAAAATATATTCTAATTATACTTTAAAACCACTCAATAATATAATTTATCACTATAAATTATTTTGATTAAAAAAGTTGTTTTTAAGTATTTTTCACTATTCATAAAAATTGGAAGTTCTCAGAAAAATTCAACTTAGGATAATTTTGATATTACAAATCCAAAAATGAAGTCCATTTTTAAATATAAAATATATTTAATTTCCAAAAGTAGGTATTAAAATTCATAATGGCTAGTTTGATTGGTTGTGGTGTGTTAGAACTTGATTTTGCGTACAACACACGCTGTCGCATTATTCAAAGAGAATCGTACCGTAGAAGCTTGGGGTGTTACATTATCCCCTCCTTCAAATAATTTCGTCCTAGAAATTTATAGAATACTACCGCATGAAAATACTTGGGTGGTTCTTCATCATAAGTTCCTCGGGTTCCCACGTTGCCTCTTCCATCTTATGGTTTCTCCATAAAACTTTTACCAGATGCGTCGTCCGATTTCTCAGTACTTTTTCTCTCGTATCAAGAATCCTGACAGGCTCTTCGCAATAAGACAGATCGGGTTCCAGTTCTAATTCCTCATAGGTGAGTACATGCGTTGGGTCAGGCATGTATTTCCTCAGTAGAGGTACGTGGAACACATCATGAACTTTAGAGAGACTTTGCGGCATTGCCAATCGGTAAGCTACAGCCCCAATTCGTTCTAGAATTTCGAAAGGTCCGATGTACTTGGGACTCAATTTACCTTTCTTACCAAAACGTATGATTCCCTTCCATGGAGATACCTTCAGGAAAACATGATCACCGACTTGAAATTCCAAATCCTTCCTTCGATTATCAGCATAGCTCTTCTGCCTACTTTGAGCTGCTTTGATGTGATTTTGGATTACATTAACCTTTTCCATCATTTCCACCACCAGTTCTAGGCCTACAAGTTTTCTTTCACCAACGTCATCCCAATAGGTTGGTGTACGACATATCTTTCCGTATAACACTTCATATGGTGCCATCTGAATACTCGAATGGAAGCTATTGTTATAGGAAAATTCTACCAGAGGTAAATATTGATCCCACATACCCTGAAAGTCAAGTGAGCAGGATCTCAACATGTCTTATAAGGTTTGAATAGTTCGTTCTGATTGTCCATCTGTTTGAGGGTGGTAGGCAGTGCTCAAATGAAGTTTAGTATCCAAGGCTTTCTAAATACTTTTCAAGAATCTTGAAGTAAAGCAGGGATCATGATCAGAAACAATCGATAGGGGTACTCCATGAAGTCTCACAACTTCATCAATATATAGTCTTGCTAGACGTTCCAGTGGTAGATCTTCTCTTATAGCAAGAAAATGTGATTACTTGGTAAGACGATCAATAATGACCCATATTGCATCATTCCTTCTAGGATTCTTTGGTAGCCCCATGACAAAGTCCATCGTAATATTGTCCCATTTCCACTCCGGTATGGGAAGAGGTTGCATGACTCCTCCAAGTTGTTTCCTTCCAGCTTTCACTTGTTGAAAAACCATACATCTTGACACAAAATCAGCAATCTCCTTCTTCATGTTGTCCCACCAAAAATGTTCCTTCAAATCTCTATACATTTTGGTGCTCCCAGGGTGTATAGAGAAATTGAAACTATGAGCATCATCCAGCAATTCCCTTTTTAGATCAGGTATATCAGGAACACAAAGTCTCTTCCCGAATTTCAAAATTCCATCTTCATACACAAATTATCTTAATATCCCATCATTCACAGCTTTAATCTTCTTTTGAAATTCTTCATCATCGGTCTGAGAACTCTTAATCCTTTCTAGTAAAGATGGTTTGGCAACCATTTGAAAAAGAATTGATGTTTCACTTTCCATGGTTATTCCCATGTCCATATTCACTAGATCCATGAAAATTGGATCCCTTTAAATTCTCATATTGTTGAAAACTCCATGATCTTTTCTAATCAAATCATCTTCCACCTTGTTTTCTTTCCCCGGGTGGTATTGTATCATACAATCATAATCCTTGAGTAATTTAAGCCATCTCCTTTGCCTCATGTTGATTTATTTTTGTGAGAAAATATACTTCAAACTCTTGTGATCAGTATAAATCTCACATTTTTACCATAGAGGTAGTGCCTCCATATCTTCAAAGCAAAGATCACAGCTACTAACTCAAGATCATGAGTAGGATAGTTTTTCTCATGAATTTTCAATTGTCGTGATGCATAGGAAATAACCCTATCATTCTGTATAAGGACACAACCAAGTCCTTTCTTCGATGAATCACTATAAATAACGAACCCATCATTCCCCGATGGTAGAGTCAATATAGGAGCATTGAATAATCTTCTCTTCAGTTCTTCAAAACATTCTTCACACTCTTTTTTCCAAACAAATTTAACCCCTTTACGTGTGAGCTTCGTTAATGGGTTAGCCAATCGGGCAAAATTCTGGATGAAACGTCGATAATAACCTACTAAACCAATAAAACTGCGTAACTCAGTTATACTCGTAGGTGCTGGACATTCTTGGATTGCCTTGGTCTTAGAAGGATCAACAGAGATTCCATCTTTAGAGACAATATGGACAAGAAAAAAAATCTCCTGAAGCCAAAATTCACACTTGCTAAACTTCCCATATAATTCATGTCTTCTCAGAGTCTTCAGGATAATGCGCAAGTGATTTTCATGATCTTCATAGATTTTGGAGTATACCAAGATATCATTAATAAATACCACCAAAAATTCATCGAGATATTCCTTGAAAACTCTATTCATCAGATCCATGAATACAGAGGGTGCATTATTCAATCCAAAAGGCATTACAGTAAACTCATAATGCCTGTACCTGGTTCGAAATGCTGTCTTTGGAATGTCTTCCTTCTTCACACACAACTGATGGTATCCAGATCGAAGTTAAATCTTTGAAAAGTATTGATCTCCATGCAGTTGGTCAAATAAATCATCAATGCGAGGTAGGGGATACTTTTTCTTTATTTTTATATCATTGATCTCCCTGTAGTCGATACATAACCTCATAGATCCATCTTTGTTTTTAACAAAAAGAATAGGGGATCTCCATGGAGAAACACTAGGGTGAATAAATCCCTTATTACTCAATTCCTCTAGTTATTTCTTTAGTTCAACTAATTCTATAGTGGCCATTCTATAAGGGGTCTTCGATATAGGCCATGATCTAAGAATTAAATCAATGGAAAACTCAACTTCTCGTTCTGGGGGATGTCCAGGTAAATCTTCCAGAAATACATCTACATATTCTTTCACAACAGGTACATCCTCTATTTGAACATTCCTTTCCTCACCCACAGTCGTTTCATTCTCTTCCTCCCCAATAATTGAATTTATTTGAGCTATTGGGGGTGGATCTATATAAGAATTAGGTGGTGATGATTCTGCTCTAAAGATAAGGTGTTCCTTATCATCATCATCAAAAATCGTAACCTCCTTCTTCTTAAAATAAATATTCGCATCATAGTCTGAAATCCAATCCATACCGAGTATTATATCAAACTCAATCATAGGTATGACGATGATATCAGCGGATAAAGAACATTTATGTGCTCGAATGGGGACTGATTCATAAAACTTTGTTGGAATGATACTTCCCTTAGGAGTTTTAACTGACAACTCCCTTGTTAAATAAAATTAGAAATATCTAATTTTCTTAGCAAACTGGGAATATATGAAACAATGAGATGATCCAGAATCAAATAATGCATTTGCTAAACTTGAGGAAACCATTAATGTAACGACCCAAAGTTTCATTAATGGAAAATCACTCTTGATCCAGTTAAATGTCTCTTTATGAAAAATGTTTTTATAAGATGTCAACTTATTTGGTTTTATGTTAAGAATTTTTATCATTGCTAATATAGTCGTTGAACAGTGATCACATGATTAGTATAAATATAGGACCTTAACAAATCCAATTTACTTAGACAAAAGAAGCGATGGCCTCATCTAGTAGAATTTCCCCATACGAAGCCCATTTGTCAGAGCTCGGAAAAGAGGTGGCATCCTTGGGCTTCACCCTTGACCAATCCCAAGCTGAGCTTCACCATGTCAAGCTCGAACGTGGCCGTCTACGGTAAAAGTGGAAGTTGATTGAAATTACCACTCGAGTGATGCTATCCGAGCCACCCCAATAGTATGTCACCATCGCACACCTTACCCTTAGGTCTTATGCATATGTTTTAAGGGGTTATGTAACAAATAAGTAGTGCTATGCTCATGTAAAATATTTTTGTATATAATAATGAATATAATTTCTAGTCATTTTTGATACATTGTAAATAGTTTTTAAAGTACAAATGGTGTTTTTAGTTATTATTTAATTAAGAAATCTATTTTATAAAATTAAGGGATTTTTGAATTAAATAATATTTTAATAAAATAATATTATTATTATTAAATTAATTTTTATTAAATATAAATGATCTTATAATTTTATGAATGCAATTAAAATTTTATATTAAGGTTTGAAAGTCATTTCTGTCAAAACCCGTGAATTTTCGATAAATGTCGGTTTTTATTTTAAAAGTGAAAATTAACATATTTAGAAATTTTTTTAGATAAAATAAATGTCATTTCTGGAATCAGGACGTCAAAATTATCCAACGATTAATTTTTCATAATTTTCTGAGACAGTCAAATTTTTGGGTAAAAATTAAATACCGTTTAAATATATAATGTGTTTTATGACATAATAATGACCCAATGGTGATGTAATAAAATACCATAATCCTTATTTTCGGCCAATATATGTTTTATCATTAAAATAATGTGATTTCGGGTTTTTTTGACTTACTTTTCAAAGCATTAATGGACCCCTCAAGACATATTCAACACTTTGCCTTTTTAAATTAATTTCCATGGGAGTGTGACTCACCTCCACATAAGAAACCTTATTATTTTAAGAAGTTAGGACTTGGGCCTTATAAAATATTGTTTTCCTCTTCCCTTTTCTAAAAACCATGGGCAAAAACCATGGGATGGTTTGTGGTTTGGATTAATTTAATGTAAGGGGACCCAAACCTAAATAATAAAGAATTCCCTCACCTTTCCTATATAAACCCAGCCAAGCTCCCACTTACTCCTCACTAAAATCCCTTGGAGTTCTTCCAACCTCTGGCCTAATCTCTCTATAATCCTCCCAAGGTGCCCCAAGCTCCCAACAAGCCTCTCTATAGCCTTTGGAAGCACACTTCCAAGTAATGGTTTTTTCTTCCTTTCTCATTTTTGTCAATTTTCTTTAAGTTGTTTTGCCCTTTTAATTTCAATTATGAATATTGGGGTATGGTTTCTCACCTCCCCCATACTGCCCTCTTATTTTTTGAATGATGGGAGACCCCTTTCTCTCTCATTAAATTCCTCCCATGTACACCCGTTACAATGCCGAAATTCCGAAAGGAACTTCTCTCTCCTCTTTTACATTCAAGCAATACTTTTGTATCATGAATCTAAATTCCATTTCAATTGTTGGGACATGTATCTATATGACCTCCTTAATGTCCATTACATTTAAATATGATGAGTAACCCCTTTCTCTCTCATCAACCACTTTTATGAATTCTTATGTCACGCCGTTACGCTGCCGAAATTGCACCGATTTTCTAAGCCAATGCCATTGTGTAGTGAATACCATGCCCATTTCTCCATCAAGGGTATTCACCTTTATGCACATTTACTTATTTATTATAAAGTTTTATGTATGAATTCCACATTCCTTTATCATGTAATAAATGATTATGTTTTATGAGTCCATGTTTTATGATCCATGTGGCACACTTATGCATGAAATGAAATGTTTAAGAAGGGTGCGCCCTTATAGCACTCCAATGCATTGGGTAAAGTATAGTATCATGATACGTCATGTGCAATGAGTGTTGACTCATTCTAATTCAAGTGCAACGAGGGTTTACTCATGCTTCATGTGCAATGAGGGTTTACTCATGCTCCATGTGCAATGATCCTTGGCTCATGCTAATTCCATGTTAAGTGTTGTTGCCACATTTCCATGTTATGATTATCATGCTTTATCATGCCTTTATGTTCATGTTTCTTATATGATCTATTGATATTCCTATTGTCTAACATGTATTGTACTCCTCATGTTATTCCATGTGTACTCCCTTACTGGGCTTTATAGCTCACCCTTTTCTTATGCATGTCCTCAGGTTATCCCATGCAATGCTAAGTATGAGGGAATGTAGTGGTCATGTAAAGGAAGTTTTCAATAAAGATGTTGTATTTCATGTTTTAAGTTTTTATGTAATGTTCCTAAGCCCCAAAGACACTAAACCTATTTATCTTCTTTGTTTTATCAAGTGAAGTTGTATGTACTAAATCATGTTTAAGTTTGTAATAAAAGCAGGGTTGTCATAATTAAATTACCTGCCACCACATCTTTCGGAGCTTCTACCTCAGTAGTAGTGATAGCATAAGCTTGGCCTTGATTATAGCATCCCGTCTTTTTATAACATAACTTTTCATTCCATTACACGGAACTGAGGATCTTTAAGGTTTAGTGTCTTGGAAACAAGGAACATAAAACATGAAACAAAAAAAACATTCTTCTTAAACACTTGAAAGGATTCTCCTCATGTTCACCCTAGGCTCATTACTGCATCCCATAACCTGGGGACATACATCAAAGGGAAGGGTGAGCAGAAGGCCCAGCAAGGGAAACAAGTGAAACATTTTACATATGAACTTGAGATACATCAATAAAGTCATGAAAAGAACATTAAGGCATGAAAATGAAATCATGAGGCATATCATAATAAAAATAAAACTTTTTCATAACTTGAAGATGTGGCTACATCATTTAACATAGACAATCATGAACATATCACCAAGGTCCATCCCCAAGGTGTCATTTGAAAATTACCAAGGTTATTCACCAAGGTATCGTGAAAATTGTAATCTCTAGTGGTTACATCATTACCCAATGCATTGGAGCGCTATCAGGGCGCACCCTTAAATTTGCCTTTATTATCATGTGAGCCACATATATCATCATCAAACATTTCATAAATAACCCATATAAAATAAATGGGTTTCATTTCATAATCATAACGTAAAAAAAACTGCTTTAAAGACATGATCCTTACGTCACTTTAAAACCCACAGAAAAGGAAGGTGGGTCTCATGTATGTAAATCCCAGAATTTAAAATAGAACATTTTGGTATATATGTGAATACCCCTTTAGAAGAAATAGCTTTGAGTATTCACTTAATAAAATAAAAGAACTTTAGAAAAAAGAGATAGACATTTTGAGACAGAAATTCTGCAGCATAACGGCAATGTTCCGAGGTTTTAGAAGACATTAAAAGAGAGGTAAAATGGGTCAAACATTCATAAATGACCCATAAAATAGTACATGGACAGAATAAGAAGGATACATGATCATGGTAATGAAATATCAAGGACATACCATTTGAAATGAAAAACATGGAAGGAAGAAAAAAAATTAGATTTCTCTTATGAAAGTTCGGCAGCCTAACGGCGTCACTTAAACTTCAACAAAATTGAATTGACAAGGTCAAATAGGGTCTCTCATCATATGAACATAAGAGTCCAGTATGATAGATATAGAGTTCATACCCCAACATAATATAAAGGAACTTTAAAGAATTGACATGAGAGTAGAACTTCAAAACGAGAATGGTGAAGAACCACTTAAAAATTCGGCAGCCTAACAGCGCCACTTAAACTTCAACAAAATACTGAATTGAAGATATCAAATGGGGTCTCTCATCATATGAAAATAAGAGTCCAGTATGATAGATATAGAGATTGTACCCCAACATAACAAAAAGGAACTTGAAAGAATTGACATGAAAGTAGAACTTCAAAACGAGAAGGGTGAAGAACCACTTAAAAATTCGGCAGCCTAACGGCGCCACTTAAAACATCAAAATACTGAATTGAAGAGATCAAATGGGGTCTCACATCATATGATCATAAAATATCAGTATGATAATTTATAGATCATACCCCAACATAATAAAAAGGAACATGAAAGACTTGAATGAAAATAGAACTTGAAAACGAGGAAGGTGAAAGAATCCCTTAAAAATTCGGCAGCCTAACGGCGCCACTTAAACATTCTTAAAACGAATTGATGAGAGCAAGGGGGGTATCTCATCATATGAACATGAAATAGGCAGTAGGATGAATATAAAAGAACATCCTACAACATAAGAACATGGAGTATAAAAGAAATGACATAAAAGAGATTACTTGAAAAGAAAGAGAGGGGTCGGATCCCTTACCTTAAAATGTAACTCTTAAACCTCAAAGGTTGGGACCTTGAGGGCTTGAGGGAACCTTGGGAGGACTCCTTGGGAGGTAATGAGACCAGAAATTCGTTGGTAATGAGTGGGGAGTCGAATGGATGAGAGGAGGGCTTGGTATTTATAGGGAAAGTGAGGGGACAAGGCATTAATGGCCAAGGGACACCTCACATGTGCTTTTCTCAAACCCATGTGCTCTCCCTTGTCATTTATCATGGAGTTAGGCCACATGGGGCCCCCAAAACAATAATTCATCACCCTTGACCGGCCAACCCTCAAAAGATCTCATGACATCATCATGACACCATTATTATGTCATTAAACATACCGAAACCCTAAAATTGTATTTTTACTATTCACTGAAAATTCAACTTTCTCAGAAAAATCCCAAAATTTCACATTAACCAAATATCAATGCTCTGATTTCAAAAATGAAATCCATTTTATAAAAATAATTTTCTAAATATTTTTAATTTAATTTTTTAAATAAAAACACTATTCATCGAAAATTCATTTTTTCAGAAAAAACCCCAAAAATTACCATAACATAATATCGATGCTCTGAGTTCAAAAATAAAGTCATTTTTATAAAAATAATTTTCTAATTATTTTTAATTAAATTTTTTATTAAAAAAACACTATTCATCCGAAAAAACTAATACTTGAATAATAATTAATGAAATCGTTATTTAACTATTTTATTGAATCACATTACTTAATCAAGGTGCCTAGATTATTTTAAAACTTTCTTTAAGTGAGATTACTAATCCATCTGGTCATATTACTAATCCTAATCATAAAATCACTATTCATAATTTACTATTCATCAAAAATCAAGTTGATCTTATTAGACACTAAATTTAGTACTGAACATAATTGCAGAAGACCATTTTTTGAAAATCATTACACATTTTTAATTATTTAGGGTTTACATAAACATATTTAAAATATCATTTTTCTAAAATTCATCAAAAATATGCATACTATATTTATCCGGTCATTTCAAAATTCATAAACTTCATCATAAGAAGAAATCCCAATTTTTATTTAAAACAAGGATTACACAAGGTAGTTACGGTCTCGTTACATAACCCCTTATAATACCAGCATAGGACCTAAGAGTAAGGTGTGCTAGGGTGATAGAAGCTTGGGGCGGCTCAGTCAACATTACCCGAGCAGTAATTTCTATCAGTTTGAACTTCTCACGAAGGCGATTCCGTTCCAGCTTCACATGATGAAGTTCGGCTTGGATTTGATCCAGAGCAAAGCCCAGTGGTGCTACCTCCTTCCCAAGCTCTGTTAGATGGGCTTCGATCGGTCCAAGACTACTAGGTGAGGCCATCAAATCTTCTTTCTATAATAATTAACCAAGATTACTTATATTTAGAGACAAAAATCAAAACATTTTGTTCACAACGGTCATATTGACCGATGGTTATATAATAGTCAAAACCCACTAATCTCATTTTAATTATAATCATTTTTATCAAATAAAACATTTTTTTTGAGTATAACAATAACACATAAAATTGGGAAACAAAATTTATTTAAAAAATTTCGGGTCGTTACAATCTTCCCCACTTAAGAAATTGCGTCCTCGCAATTTTAAAATTGGGTTTTGAAATTTCATTGAAAGTCCCACATCGGAAAAGGAGTCAGTAAAACTATTACTTTAAAATAATGAAAGGGAAGTACAAAGGTCACCCGAGTTAACCCACACTAGGGTTCCATGTAGGAAAACATGGACATGGAGGAGAAAACAAAGGGTCAAGTTCTGAGGGAGAGTGATAGAGAACATTATTAGGAGAAAGTTAACCATGAGAAAATCCAAAACTTATGATGTGTGTAAATGGTCTTTGATTACCTAGTATGAAACGTAAACCAACAACATTTTTGTTTTACGTTTCTTTTCATAATTTTGAGGATTTCATTTACTACATAGAACAAAAACATAAGAAAATATACCTACCTTCAAGTAGAGTTTCATCCTTTAACAAGTCCCTACCAACACTAATCTTTTCTCCAAATGATGAGAATTCAAAAACACTTGGTCTCATAAAAGCACAAGAATCATCTTCTATAGAATCACATAATCTACAAAAGATTAACTATCTATTTCTTCTATCTTTAAACATTATCCCAAAAACATAAAGGTTAAGGTAAAACAACTCTTCAAAAAGAAATAATCTCATAGGAATGGAAACTACTTTTAAATCATCAAAGTTCCATGGTACTACCCAAATTTCATCATAGACCATTCCATAAATAACGGTCCTTAAAATTCCTCAAAACAAACCAAACTAAGATTGAAACCCAAATACAATAAGGATTTGATAACATAGTCTTCCAAAACAACTTCATTGTTCATCTCCAGACAACATCAACCACTCCTAACATCTTATAAAAAAAGTATCTAACCTAAACATATTTTACCCAAGATAGGTTAGTCATTCCCCTAAGTAACCTAAATTACTATAAGTTCACCTTAAATTCATCGATTCTTCAAAATATAAGTCAACCTTACTCCTCAATGAAAATACCGTAGTTATCTATTTACCTCGATCAAATATGGTTCCCAAAATAATGAACGTCTTCCAAAATAATAATCATATTTTAATCCCCTAATCATCCCTGTCATATTAGTACGAAAATCGTCGCATTTCCTATCACATTGGTTGTCGGAACATGTTCTTCCATTTCCCACCATTAACTAAGAAGAGAAAGCATAATTATGGGCTTAAGTACTTAGCTAATAATCATGAAAAGGAACTGAAAGCATATAAGGATAACTTGTATATGAAAGGTATACCCTAACTTGTGATCTCCTAGGTTCCCATCTAGGTTATGAATGATCATATATTCTTATGTGAACCTTTATTTTATTTTATCTTTGTTCCTTTAACAATGGTTCATACCAAGCTTATGAATTTACCAAAGCATATCCCCCGGGAGTGTCGTAACCAAGAGTGCAGCAAGGCCCGTTGTCGTGTACCAGTTCCCGTTCGAGTCTAGCTCAAAGCGGTGTTTTCGGGTTTTACCCCTATGTACATCTGTGCCAGATCCACCTCTACCTGCTCGTATCCAGACAGGGATGTATTTGCTTGGCAACCCCTTACTCAATACTCACCAAAATACCAGGAAGATTTCCTATATTAAACTTTTCTATAGGGTTCCTCCTAGAGTTTTCATATCCTAATTTCCACAAATAACTAAACCATCCTTTGATACCAACTATAGCATCCCGTCTTTTTATAACATAACTTTTCATTCCATTACACGGAACTGAGGATCTTTAAGGTTTAGTGTCTTGGAAACAAGGAACATAAAACATGAAACAAAAAAAACATTCTTCTTAAACACTTTAAAGGCTTCTCCTCATGTTCACCCTAGGCTCATTACTGCATCCCATAACCTGGGGACATACATCAAAGGGAAGGGTGAGCAGAAGGCCCAGCAAGGGAAACAAGTGAAACATTTTACATATGAACTTGAGATACATCAATAAAGTCATGAAAAGAACATTAAGGCATGAAAATGAAATCATGAGGCATATCATAATAAAAATAAAACTTTTTCATAACTTGAAGATGTGGCTACATCATTTAACATAGACAATCATGAACATATCACCAAGGTCCATCCCCAAGGTGTCATTTGAAAATTACCAAGGTTATTCACCAAGGTATCGTGAAAATTGTAATCTCTAGTGGTTACATCATTTCCCAATGCATTGGAGCGCTATCAGGGCGCACCCTTAAATTTGCCTTTATTATCATGTGAGCCACATATATCATCATCAAACATTTCATAAATAACCCATATAAAATAAATGGGTTTCATTTCATAATCATAACGTAAAAAAAACTGCTTTAAAGACATGATCCTTACGTCACTTTAAAACCCACAGAAAAGGAAGGTGGGTCTCATGTATGTAAATCCCAAAATTTAAAATAGAACATTTTGGTATATATGTGAATACCCCTTTAGAAGAAAGTGCTTTGAGTATTCACTTAATAAAATAAAAGAACTTTAGAAAAAATATATAGACATTTTGAGACAGAAATTCTGCAGCATAACGGCAATGTTCCGAGGTTTTAGAAGACATTAAAAGAGAGGTAAAATGGGTCAAACATTCATAAATGACCCATAAAATAGTACATGGACAGAATAAGAAGGATACATGATCATGGTAATGAAATTTCAAGGACATACCATTTGAAATGAAAAACATGGAAGGAAGAAAAAAAATTAGATTTCTCTTATGAAAGTTCGGCAGCCTAACGGCGTCACTTAAACTTCAACAAAATTGAATTGACAAGGTCAAATAGGGTCTCTAATCATATGAACATAAGAGTCCAGTATGATAGATATAGAGTTAATATCCCAACATAATATAAAGGAACTTTAAATAATTGACATGAGAGTAGAACTTCAAAACGAGAATGGTGAAGAACCACTTAAAAATTCGGCAGCCTAACAGCGCCACTTAAACTTCAACAAAATACTGAATTGAAGATATCAAATGGGGTCTCTCATCATATGAACATAAGAGTCTAGTATGATAGATATAGAGATCATACCCCAACATAACAAAAAGTAACTTGAAAGAATTGACATGAAAGTAGAACTTCAAAACGAGAAGGGTGAAGAACCACTTAAAAATTCGGCAGCCTAACGGCGCCACTTAAAACATCAAAATACTGAATTGAAGAGATCAAATGGGGTCTCACATCATATGATCATAAAAGATCAGTATGATAATTTAGAGATCATACCCCAACATAATAAAAAGGAACATGAAATACTTGAATGAAAATAGAACTTGAAAACGAGGAAGGTGAAAGAATCCCTTAAAAATTCGGCAGCCTAACGGCGCCACTTAAACATTCTTAAAACGAATTGATGAGAGCAAGGGGGGGTCTCTCATCATATGAACATGAAATAGGCAGTAGGATGAATATAAAAGAACATCCTCCAACATAAGAACATGGAGTATAAAAGAAATGACATAAAAGAGATTACTTGAAAAGAAAGAGAGGGGTCGGATCCCTTACCTTAAAATGTAACTCTTAAACCTCAAAGGTTGGGACCTTGAGGGCTTGAGGGCACCTTGGGAGGACTCCTTGGGAGTTAATGAGACCAGAAACTCGTTGGGAATGAGTGGGGAGTCGAATGGATGAGAGGAGGGCTTGGTATTTATAGGGAAAGTGAGGGGACAAGGCATTAATGGCCAAGGGACACCTCACATGTGCTTTTCTCAAACCCATGTGCTCTCCCTTGTCATTTATCATGGAGTTAGGCCACATGGGGCCCCCAAAACAATAATTCATCACCCTTGACCAGCAACCCCTCAAAAGATCTCATGACATCATCATGACACCGTTATGATGTCATTAAACATACCGAAACCCTAAAATTGTATTTTTACTATTCACTGAAAATTCAACTTTCTCAGAAAAATCCCAAAATTTCACATTAACCAAATATCAATGCTCTGATTTCAAAAATGAAATCCATTTTATAAAAATAATTTTCTAAATATTTTTAATTTAATTTTTTAAATAAAAACACTATTCATCGAAAATTCATTTTTTCAGAAAAAACCCCAAAAATTACCATAACATAATATCGATGCTCTGAGTTCAAAAATAAAGTCATTTTTATAAAAATAATTTTCTAATTATTTTTAATTAAATTTTTAATTAAAAAAACACTATTCATCCGAAAAAACTAATACTTGAATAATAATTAATGAAACCATTATTTAACTATTTTATTGAATCACATTACTTAATCAAGGTGCCTAGATTATTTTAAAACTTTCTTTAAATGAGATTACTAATCCATTTGGTCATATTACTAATCCTAATCATAAAATCACTATTCATAATTTACTATTCATCAAAAATCAAGTTGATCTTCTTAGACTCTAAATTTAGTACTGAACATAATTGCAGAAGACCATTTTTTGAAAATCATTACACATTTTTAATTATTTAGGGTTTACATAAACATATTTAAAATATCCTTTTTCTAAAATTCATCAAAAATATGCATACTATATTTATCCGGTCATTTCAAAATTCATAAACTTCATCATAAGAAGAAATCCCAATTTTTATTTAAAACAAGGATTACACAAGGTAGTTACGGTCTCGTTACATAACCCCTTATAATACCAGCATAGGACCTAAGAGTAAGGTGTGCTAGGGTGATAGAAGCTTGGGGCGGCTCAGTCAACATTACCCGAGCAGTAATTTCTATCAGTTTGAACTTCTCACGAAGGCGATTCTGTTCCAGCTTCACATGATGAAGTTTGGCTTGGATTTGATCCAGAGCAAAGCCCAGTGGTGCTACCTCCTTCCCAAGCTCTGTTAGATGGGCTTCGATCGGTCCAAGACTACTAGGTGAGGCCATCAAATCTTCTTTCTATAATAATTAACCAAGATTACTTATATTTAGAGACAAAAATCAAAACATTTTGTTCACAACGGTCATATTGACCGATGGTTATATAATAGTCAAAACCCACTGATCTCATTTTAATTATAATCATGTTTATCAAATAAAACATTTTTGTTGAGTATAACAATAACACATAAAATTGGGAAACAAAATTTATTTAAAAAATTTCGGGTCGTTACAATCTTCCCCCCTTAAGAAATTGCGTCCTCGCAATTTTAAAATTGGGTTTTGAAATTTCATTGAAAGTCCCACATCGGAAAAGGAGTCAGTAAAACTATTACTTTAAAATAAAGAAAGGGAAGTACAAAGGTCACCCGAGTTAACCCACACTAGGGTTCCATGTAGGAAAACATGGACATGGAGGAGAAAACAAAGGGTCAAGTTCTGAGGGAGAGTGATAGAGAACATGATTAGGAGAAAGTTAACCATGAGAAAATCCCAAACATATGATGTGTGTAAATGGTCTTTGATTACCTAGTAGGAAACGTAAACCAACAACATTTTTGTTTTACGTTTCTTTTCATAATTTTGAGGATTTCATTTACTACATAGAACAAAAACATAAGAAAATATACCTACCTTCAAGTAGAGTTTCATCCTTTAACAAGTCCCTACCAACACTAATCTTTTCTCCAAATGATGAGAATTCAAAAACACTTGGTCTCATAAAAGCACAAGAATCATCTTCTATAGAATCACATAATCTACAAAAGATTAACTATCTATTTCTTCTATCTTTAAACATTATCCCAAAAACAGAAAGGTTAAGGTAAAACAACTCTTCAAAAAGAAAGAATCCCATAGGAATGGAAACTACTTTTAAATCATCAAAGTTCCATGGTACTACCCAAATTTCATCATAGACCATTCCATAAATAACGGTCCTTAAAATTCCTCAAAACAAACCAAACTAAGATTGAAACCCAAATACAATAAGGATTTGATAACATAGTCTTCCAAAACAACTTCAGTGTTCATCTCCATACAACATCAACCACTCCTAACATCTTATAAAAAAAGTATCTAACCTAAACATATTTTACCCAAGATAGGTTAGTCATTCCCATAAGTAACCTAAATTACTATAAGTTCACCTTAAATTCATCGATTCTTCAAAATATAAGTCAACCTTACTCCTCAATGAAAATACCGTAGTAATCTATTTACCTCGATCAAATATGGTTCCCAAAATAATGAACGTCTTCCAAAATAATAATCATATTTTAATCCCCTAATCATCCCTGTCATATTAGTACGAAAATCGTCGCATTTCCTATCACATTGGTTGTCGGAACATGTTCTTCCATTTCCCACCATTAACTAAGAAGAGAAAGCATAATTAGGGGCTTAAGTACTTAGCTAATAATCATGAAAAGGAACTGAAAGCATATAAGGATAACTTGTATATGAAAGGTATACCCTAACTTGTGATCTCCTAGGTTCCCATCTAGGTTATGAATGATCATATATTCTTATGTGAACCTTTATTTTATTTTATCTTTGTTCCTTTAACAATGGTTCATACCAAGCTTATGAATTTACCAAAGCATATCCCCCGGGAGTGTCGTAACCAAGAGTGCAGCAAGGCCCATTGTCGTGTGCCAGTTCCCGTTCGAGTCTATCTCAAAGTGGTGTTTTCGGGTTTTACCCCTATGTACATCTGTGCCAGAGCCACCTCTACCTGCTCGTATCCAGACAGGGATGTATTTGCTTGGCAACCCCTTACTCAATACTCACCAAAATACCAGGAAGATTTCCTATATTAAACTTTTCTATAGGGTTCCTCCTAGAGTTTTCATATCCTAATTTCCACAAATAACTAAACCATCCTTTGATACCAACTATAGCATCCCGTCTTTTTATAACATAACTTTTCATTCCATTACACGGAACTGAGGATCTTTAAGGTTTAGTGTCTTGGAAACAAGGAACATAAAACATGAAACAAAAAAAACATTCTTCTTAAACACTTGAAAGGCTTCTCCTCATGTTCACCCTAGGCTCATTACTGCATCCCATAACCTGGGGACATACATCAAAGGGAAGGGTGAGCAGAAATCCCAGCAAGGGAAACAAGTGAAACATTTTACATATGAACTTGAGATACATCAATAAAGTCATGAAAAGAACATTAAGGCATGAAAATGAAATCATGAGGCATATCATAATAAAAATAAAACTTTTTCATAACTTGAAGATGTGGCTACATCATTTAACATAGACAGTCATGAATATATCACCAAGGTCCATCCCCAAGGTGTCATTTGAAAATTACCAAGGTTATTCACCAAGGTATCGTGAAAATTGTAATCTCTAGTGGTTACATCATTACCCAATGCATTGGAGCGCTATCAGGGCGCACCCTTAAATTTGCCTTTATTATCATGTGAGCCACATATATCATCATCAAACATTTCATAAATAACCCATATAAAATAAATGGGTTTCATTTCATAATCATAACGTAAAAAAAACTGCTTTAAAGACATGATCCTTACGTCACTTTAAAACCCACAGAAAAGGAAGGTGGGTCTCATGTATGTAAATCCCAGAATTTAAAATAGAACATTTTGGTATATATGTGAATACCCCTTTAGAAGAAAGAGCTTTGAGTATTCACTTAATAAAATAAAAGAACTTTAGAAAAAAGAGATAGACATTTTGAGACAGAAATTCTGCAGCATAACAGCAATGTTCTGAGGTTTTAGAAGACATTAAAAGAGAGGTAAAATGGGTCAAACATTCATAAATGACCCATAAAATAGTACATGGACAGAATAAGAAGGATACATGATCATGGTAATGAAATTTCAAGGACATACCATTTGAAATGAAAAACATGGAAGGAAGAAAAAAAATTAGATTTCTCTTATGAAATTTCGGCAGCCTAACGGCGTCACTTAAACTTCAACAAAATTGAATTGACAAGGTCAAATAGGGTCTCTCATCATATGAACATAAGAGTCCAGTATGATAGATATAGAGGTAATACCCCAACATAATAGAAAGGAACTTTAAAGAATTGACATCAGAGTAGAACTTCAAAACGAGAATGGTGAAGAACCACTTAAAAATTCGGCAGCCTAACAGCGCCACTTAAACTTCAACAAAATACTGAATTGAAGATATCAAATGGGGTCTCTCATCATATGAACATAAGATTCCAGTATGATAGATATAGAGATCATACCCCAACATAACAAAAAGGAACTTGAAAGAATTGACATGAAAGTAGAACTTCAAAACGAGAAGGGTGAAGAACCACTTAAAAATTCGGCAGCTTAACGGCGCCACTTAAAACATCAAAATACTGAATTGAAGAGATCAAATGGGGTCTCACATCATATGATCATAAAAGATCAGTATGATAATTTAGAGATCATACCCCAACATAATAAAAAGGAACATGAAAGACTTGAATGAAAATAGAACTTGAAAACGAGGAAGGTGAAAGAATCCCTTAAAAATTCGGCAGCCTAACGGCGCCACTTAAACATTCTTAAAACGAATTGATGAGAGCAAGGGGGGGGTCTCTCATCATATGAACATGAAATAGGCAGTAGGATGAATATAAAAGAACATCCTCCAACATAAGAACATGGAGTATAAAAGAAATTACATAAAAGAGATTACTTGAAAAGAAAGAGAGGGGTCCGATCCCTTACCTTAAAATGTAACTCTTAAACCTCAAAGGTTGGGACCTTGAGGGCTTGAGGGCACCTTGGGAGGACTCCTTGAGAGGTAATGAGACCAGAAATTCGTTGGGAATGAGTGGGGAGTCGAATGGATGAGAGGAGGGCTTGGTATTTATAGGGAAAGTGAGGGGACAAGGCATTAATGGCCAAGGGACACCTCACATGTGCTTTTCTCAAACCCATGTGCTCTCCCTTGTCATTTATCATGGAGTTAGGCCACATGGGGCCCCCAAAACAAAAATTCATCACCCTTGACCGGCCAACCCTCAAAAGATCTCATGACATCATCATGACACCGTTATGATGTCATTAAACATACTGAAACCCTAAAATTGTATTTTTACTATTCACTGAAAATTCAACTTTCTCAGAAAAATCCCAAAATTTCACATTAACCAAATATCAATGCTCTGATTTCAAAAATGAAATCCATTTTATAAAAATATTTTTCTAAATATTTTTAATTTAATTTTTTAAATAAAAACACTATTCATCGAAAATTCATTTTTTCAGAAAAAACCCCAAAAATTACCATAACATAATATCGATGCTCTGAGTTCAAAAATAAAGTCATTTTTATAAAAATAATTTTCTAATTATTTTTAATTAAATTTTTAATTAAAAAAACACTATTCATCCGAAAAAACTAATACTTGAATAATAATTAATGAAACCGTTATTTAACTATTTTATTGAATCACATTACTTAATCAAGGTGCCTAGATTATTTTAAAACTTTCTTTAAGTGAGATTACTAATCCATTTGGTCATATTACTAATCCTAATCATAAAATCACTATTCATAATTTACTATTCATCAAAAATCAAGTTGATCTTATTAGACTCTAAATTTAGTACTGAACATAATTGCAGAAGACCATTTTTTGAAAATCATTACACATTTTTAATTATTTAGGGTTTACATAAACATATTTAAAATATCCTTTTTCTAAAATTCATCAAAAATATGCATACTATATTTATCCGGTCATTTCAAAATTCATAAACTTCATCATAAGAAGAAATCCCAATTTTTATTTAAAACAAGGATTACACAAGGTAGTTACGGTCTCGTTACATAACCCCTTATAATACCAGCATAGGACCTAAGAGTAAGGTGTGCTAGGGTGATAGAAGCTTGGGGCGGCTCAGTCAACATTGCCCGAGCAGTAATTTCTTTCAGTTTGAACTTCTCACGAAGGCGATTCCATTCCAGCTTCACATGATGAAGTTCGGCTTGGATTTGATCCAGAGCAAAGCCCAGTGGTGCTACCTCCTTCCCAAGCTCTGTTAGATGGGCTTCGATCGGGTCCAAGACTACTAGGTGAGGCCATCGAATCTTCTTTCTATAATAATTAACCAAGATTACTTATATTTAGAGACAAAAATCAAAACATTTTGTTCACAACGGTCATATTGACCGATGGTTATATAATAGTCAAAACCCACTGATCTCATTTTAATTATAATCATGTTTATCAAATAAAACATTTTTGTTGAGTATAACAATAACACATAAAATTGGGAAACAAAATTTTATTTAAAAAAAATTTGGGTCGTTACATTGATCCCTTGGGCCTTTTTTGAGGTAATTTTCCCTGACACTTAGGACATTCATTTGCATAATGTCTCATCTCCCTGCAATTGTAGCATTGAACATTGGTAGCTTCCTTCTTCCCTTTGCAATCACGAGCTTGGTGGCCTTTTTCACCACACTTGTAACAGACACCCCATTCCCTTCAAGCAAATACCGGGGTGTTTCTTCCCACATTTACCACAAGATGGATATTCAACCTTCCCTTCTTCCCCTTATTTCCATTCCCAGATTGATCAGCAGATCTCTTCTTCTCTTGCTTTGCTTTAAAGTCATAATACTTAGAGAATTCCTTTTCTGTCTTGATAGCACATGAGACAATGTCTTCGTACGATGAAAAGGATTGTGAGACTAATGCTCGACGGATAAATGGTTTGAAGCCATAAAAGAAACGATCAATCTTACTTCTTGGGTTACGTATATAATCTCCACCATACCTTGATAACCTTGTAAAGTTAGCCTCCTACTTTGTGACATTATCATCCTCCTTTTGTCTCAGACTCAGAAATTGTCTTTCCATATCTGCTTGATGGTCACGAGGAAAGTATTTTTATAAAAATAGATCTTTGAACTCCCTCCATTCCATATTTGATACTTCATCATCTTCCTTGGCGTTTTGAATCAATGACCACCATTGATCAGCATCTTTAGTGAGGCGGTAAACTGCCATGATAACTTTTTCCCTTTCACTACACCCCAAAGCCTGAAATATTTTTTCTAGGGAATTTTTTCCATTGCTCAGCTACTAAGGGATTTTGTACTCCCATTGAACGTTGGTGGTTTTTTCATCATGAATCGATCTAACATTGATCCTCCATGCTGCGGATCAGGATTCTCCATACGGGTAAGGTTATTATTCATAACCTGAGTGAGTTGTCCCAGTATGGTGATTAGCTGATCGGCACCAGTTGCATCACCAGCTCCACTATAATTATCTTGTGCAGGAGAGAAATCCCTACATGGAGTGTGTGCATTAATACGGTTTACATTTCTTCTACTAGGCGCCATTTCTAAACAATGGCATAAACTAGATCAGTTTATGAATCAAAATACATAATCCCATACTTATAAAACACTTAACATAAATTGAACTATTTATGGATATAATCCATAATCATAAAAAAAAAATTCTTTGGGGAAGTATATACTCATAAACCCTTCATAATGATTTGCAAATAAATTGATATTTATCATAAGCATATCCCCCGGGAGTGTCGTAACCAAGAGTGAAGCAAGGCCCGTTGTCGTGCACCAGTTCCCGTTCGAGTCTAGCTCAAAGCAGTGTTTTCGAGTTTTACCCCGAGGTACATCTGTTCCAGAGCCGCCTCTACCTTCTCGTATACAAACAGGGATGTATTGCTCGGAAAACTCCCAAAATATCTACAATACCAAAATTCTAGGAAGATCTTCTATACTAATCCTCTAAGTCCATCTTAGGTCTTTGTGCTCTAATCAGAGTTTATCTAAATCTAGCTTCCAAGGTTTGTATTAAACTTCCATTGATACCAACTGTAACGCCCCAGCCCCAGTTACCCAAAGTCGGTGCATTATTACATAACATTGGCATGATCACAAGAAAGATCAAATCTCGAAATACCGATTGGTTTATTAGCCTTGGAAACACTAGATATATTCATAAAGTTTTACATTACATCATAAAAAAATGAAAACTACAACAACATATTTTCTTCATAGTCCACACTCATATCCCCACATACTATCCCTGTAGATCATTCATAAATTACTTCTTCACATTCTAGGAAAAATTAAACATTGAAAGGGGTGAGCTCAAATGCCCAGTAAGGATAACAATATAGCGGAAACTTTCATAAATAAGAATAAACATTTAAGGCAATGTATAACTAAAACAAAAGCCTTTTAAACTTCAACTTCAACATAGTATGGAAAAAATTAAAATGAAATAATGCCATTTACTTATTCACATGGATATTATACTAATCGAATAATCACATGCAATATCAATAACCACTTTCATAATGATGGAATGCATAATTCCAGACTATCAAAACCACATAGCCAAGGCCTCGTGCCAAGACTACAAATAAGATTTTTCCAAGGCCTTGTGCCAAGACACTACTTTTTCTCATGAGACCTACCGATGCATCGAGGAGCTATAGCGGGCTCCACCCGTCACATATTAAGTCCAATGCATTCCTCATATGAACAGGTTTAAACATAACATAAACATTCGTATTAAAACTAGCATACGAAATGTAAATAATTCATCCATAAACCATGAATGGTATAAAAATAACACATCCATAGTCAAACATATCACAAAAACCTTCAATACAATATAGAATTTTTGTATCATAATAAATAAACTTCAAATAAGCTTAAAATCCATCAAAGGATGTTGACATAGATGAAATCAAAACTCTTTTTAGAGTAATATCTCTTTTTATTTTGAAATCATTTAAGAGTCATATATTTATAAAATATAAAATTTTCTTTGAAAATATTCTTATAAGCTTGTAAAGGAAGCTTCAATGATTTTATAATGGCAGAAAATAGCCGCACCTGCCGTATAAGTTAAAAACACATTCTTTCCTTAATTCTATCGAAAAGGTTAAAAAGTACCTTGTTTGGAACACGACGGAAAGATTCCTTTATAACCCACTTATAAAAAGTCAAACAAGGGTATAAATGACTTTAACCCATATTCTGTAAAATAGTAATAATGTTTTGAAAAACGTTTTTAATAAACATGGATGTGGATGATAAAGAGATCCCAGTAAATTATTACGTATAAACAACATCGGATAATGAAGAGATTGCGAAATAAACCCTTACCTTGTACTTTTCATTGGTTGAGAGTAGGTTAACCTCCTGTATAATGGTGAAATAATTTTTATTAAATTATAAAAGAATCATATACATTAATATGATATCATATATGATCTTTTAACATTGATTTGTTAATAATATCTTAGTATTATCGTTGTTTCGGGTGTTAACTTACTCGTTTTCTTTTATATGTTTTGTTGCGTAAGTCGTGTTTGTCATGGATAGGTTGTATCTTAATCATATCCAGAATGATATCAAGTCCTTAGATACTATTATTAATAATCAAATGAGAATTAGACTTGAATGGATACGATGGAGAATGAATCTCATCGCGTTCGTGGAGACGGTAGTCCGTACGTACGCATGAGCGAAAATATCATTCTTTTTATATTAAAATAATATATAATTGGATGTTATATCATATATACATAATAATTATCATGTTATATTTATTATTTACATGAATTAAACATCATTATTATACCCATCCAAATAATAATTTATTGAATAACAATTACACCACGACGTGGAGACTGTAAGCCGTGCGCACGCACGTATGGTGACATGTTATTCAAAGGATGGATAGAATACTGAAATATGGTTGTAAAATGTTTATAATAACATAAAATTATATATAATATACTGGATTTATTATTTTATAATGTCAATAACAAATAAAGAATAAGTGGAAGAAGAAAGGAACTTGAAAAAGGGTGGTGAAATCATTACCTCTTCTTCGGGTTCTTCCTTTTGATTTGATCAAAAGGGATCCTTAAGTTGGATTTCTGACTAAAGTAAGGCCTCTAGGATTAAGTGAGGGAAGTTGAGAGAGTATTTTTTCAGATTTTGTCCGAACCAAAAGGCTTTGAAGGTGTGAGTTAATGAGAAGGGAGAGTGCCCTTTTATAAGAGGGGTGAGGGGCACCTTTGGAAAAGCTAGAAATATTATTTTATAATAAAGTCATATTCGGTTTATAATGGCTCCAAAGTGGATTATTTAAAGTTTAAGTTGGGTATGGGTCGAAAAACACTCAACCAATATAATTTAGACAGGTTTGGGTTACTATATTAACCTTATCTTTAAGTATTAACTCTTAGTTAATTGGTTTCACTTTTACAATGTCTCTTTGTATTTTTATATTATATGGTTAATAAACTTACTATATACATCCAAGAGACCCAAAAGTGGTCCATTAATTATACACCTATCATGATATATGTCTCTTGGACGAACCTTAGATTTTTAGGAATTTAATATCAATTAATAATATAATATTTGTTTTAAAAACTCTTTTATGTCAATTTTGACACTATTCAATAATTGATTTTTGAAAAAATCATAATAGAATGATTACTTAGAAAAAAGTTTATTAATTCAATCCTAACATGTAATATTAACCTATAAAATTAGTGTAATTTATAAAAAGTATCAAATTATATTTATTTGGGTATTTATAATATCAATTATTTTAATTTTTTCACTATTATGGTAATTACTGTATCATCATTGTGTCATAAATAAATTAAATTATTTAATGTCTAAAAATTATAAATAAAATATAATTATGTAGGAAATCATTTTAGCTTTATAATTAATATTTACAATCGAATTTATCTTATGTATAACCCTATATTAAAAATGTTTTAGTAAATAAACTTTGATTTTAACTCTTTTAACTCTTCTTTGAATTAAATAATAAATGTCATAATCTAATCCAAGTGGACCTAAATGATAATATTTTATTCCTAAGGTTTCTTTTGGTCTATATACACTTGTCCAATAGAATTATGACATGTGTTAGGGTAATATTAATATCATTTTTACCCTTAATTACCCTATTTACTTTTAACCGTGGTAAATAAAAGTAAAAAGTTACTATTCACCATAAATTATTTTCATCTCATTGAACCCAATTTTACTACTTGATATTAACCGTGTCTCTCAAATTTTTGAAATTCCATTCACAGAAGCAGTAAAGTTAAGTTTTATGAAAAATTCAGTTTTTTTTAACTACCACTTAGTGGTTTCACTATTCATCAAAAATTGAAGTTTTTCAGAACAATGCCAAAATTTCACCCTAAGATATAATTGATATTCCGAATTCAAAAATGATGACTATTTTATAAAATTCCAAACATATAAGTTGCATTAATTAATTTTATAATTAATTCCCGCTGTCACAACAAATAGCATGTTTTTAAGAAACAATATATATCAAAAGAGTGACAACTGTTTATGTCCAATTTCAAAGTGAAATTAATTCTAATGAATACCATTGGATAAAATGGTAAAAATATATTCTAATTATACTTTAAAACCACTCAATAATATAATTTATCACTATAAATTATTTTGATTAAAAAAGTTGTTTTTAAGTATTTTTCACTATTCATAAAAATTGGAAGCTCTCAGAAAAATTCAACTTAGGATAATTTTGATATTCCAAATCCAAAAATGAATTCCATTTTGAAATATAAAATATATATAATTTCAAAAAGTAGGTATTATTATTCATAATGGCGAGTTTGATTGGTTGTGGTTTGTTAGAACTTGATGTTGCTTACAACACATGTTATCGCATTATTCAAAGAGAAGCGTACCGTAGAAGCTTGGGGTGTTACATTCTCCCCTCCTTCAAATAATTTCATCCTCAAAATTTCTAGAATACTATTGCATGAAAATACTTGGGTGGTTCTTCATCATAAGTTCCTTGGGTTCCCACGTTGCCTCTTCCATCTTATGGTTTCTCCACAAAACTTTTACCTGACGCGTTGTCCGGTTTCTCAGTACTTGTTCTCTCGTATCAAGAATCCTGACGGGCTCTTCGCAAAAAGACAGATCGGGTTCCAGTTCTAATTCCTCATAGGTGAGTACATGCGTTGGGTCAGGCATGTATTTCCTCAATAGAGATACGTGGAACACATCGTGAACTTTGGAGAGACTTGGCGGCATTGCCAATCGGTAAGCTACAGCCCCAATTCGTTCTAGAATTTAAAAAGGTCCGATGTACCTAGGACTCAATTTACCTTTCTTACCAAAACGTATGATTCCCTTCCATGGAGATACCTTCAATAAAACATGATCACCGATTTGAAATTCCAAATCCTTCCTTCGATTATCAACATAGCTCTTCTGCCTACTTTTGATCTTCTCTAATGGGGACTGATTCACAAAACTTTGTTGCAATGATACTTCCCTTAGGAGTTTTAACTGACAACTCCCTTGTTAAATCAAATTATAAATATCTAATTTTCTTAGAAAACTAGGAAGATATGAAACAATGCGATGATCCAGAATCAAATAATGCATTTTCTAAACTTGATCAAACCATTAAATTACCTGCCACCACGTCTTTCAGAGCTTCTACCTCAGCAGTAGTGATAGCATAAGTTTGGCCTTGATCCCTTGGCCTTTTCTGAGGTAAGTTCCCCTCACGCTTAGGACATTCATTTGCATAATGTCCCATCTCCCTGCAATTGTAGCATTGAACATTGGTAGCTTCCTTCTTCCCTTTGCAATCACGAGCTTGGTGGCCTTTTTCACCACACTTGTAACAGACAACCATTCCCTTCAAGTAAGTACCGGGGTGTTTCTTCCCATATTTACCACAGGATGGATATTCAACCTTTCCCTTCTTCCCCTTATTTCCATTCCCATATTGATCAGCAGATCTCTTCTTCTCTTTCTTTTCTTTAAATTCATAAGACTTAGAGAATTCCTTTTCTGTCTTGATAGCACATGAGACAATGTCTTCCTACGATGAAAAGGATTGTGAGAATAATGCTCGATGGGGAAATGGTTTTAACCCATCAAAGAAATGATCAATCTTACTTCTTGGGTTACGTATATAATCTCCAGAATACCTTGCTAACCTTGTAAAGTTAGCCTTATACTTTGTGACATTCTCATCCTCCTTTTGTCTCAGACTCAGAAATTGCCTTTCCATATCTGATCGATGGTCACGAGGAAAGTATTTTTCTAAAAACAGATCTTTGAACTCCCTCCATTCCATATTTGATACTTCATCATCTTCCTTCGTGTTTTGAATCAATGACCACCATTGATCATCATCTCCAGTGAGGCAGTAAACTGTCATGATAACTTTTTCCCTTTCACTACTCCCCAAAGCCTGAAATATTTTCTCTAGGAAATTTATCCATTGCTCAGCTACTAAGGGATGTTTACTCCCATTGAACATTGGTGGTTGTTGCATCATAAATCTATCTAACATTGATCCTCCACACTGCAGATCAGGGTGCTCCATACGGGTAAGTTTATTATTCATAACCTGAGTGAGTTGTCCCAGTATGGTGATTAGCTGATCGGCACCAGTTGCATCACCGGCTCCACTATAATTATCTTGAGTAGGAGGAAAATCCCTACATGGAGTGCGTGCATTGATATGATTTCCATTTCTTCCACCAGGTGCCATTTCTAAACAATGGCATAAACTAGATCAGTTTATGAATCAAAATACATAATGCCATACTTATAAAACACTTAACATAAATTGAACTATTATATAATCCATAATCATAAAAATGTTTTCTTTGAGGAAGTATATACTCATAAACCCTTCATAATGATTTTTAAAGAAAATGAGATATATCCTAAGCATATCCCCCGGGAGTGTCGTAACCAAGAGTGCAGCAAGGCCCGTTGTCGTGCACCAGTTCCCGTTCGAGTCTAGCTCAAAGCGGTGTTTTCGGGTTTTACCCCTAGGTACATCTGTGCCAGAGCCGCCTCTACCTACTCGTATCCAGACAGAGATGTATTGCTTGGAAAACTCCCAAAATCTCTACAATACCAAAATTCTAGGAAGTTCTTCTATACTAATCCTTAAAGTCCATCTTAGGTCTATGTGCTCTAATCAGAGTTTATCTAAATCTAGCTTCCAAGGTTTGTACTAAACTTCCTCTGATACCAACTGTAACGCCTCGGCCCCAGTTACCCAGAGTCTGTGCATTATTATATAACATTTTAATGATCACAAGAAAGATCAAATCTCAAAATACTGGTTGGTTTAATAGCCTTGGAAACACTAGATATATTCATAAAGTTTTATATTACATCATAAAAAAAATGAAAACTACAACAACATCTTTTATTCATAGTCCACACTCATATCGCCACATACTATCCCTGTAGGTCATTCATAAATTACTTCTTCACATCCTGGGAAAAATTAAACATTGAAAGGGGTGAGCTCAAATGCCTAGTAAGGATAACAATATAGCGGAAACTTTCATAAATAAGAATAAACATTTAAGGAAATGTATAACTAAAACAAAAGCCTTTTAAACTTGAACTTCAACATAGTATGGAAAAAATTAAAATGAAATAATGCCATTTACTTATTCACATGGATATTCTACTAATCGAATAATCACATGCAATATCAATAACCACTTTCATAATGATGGAATGCATAATGCCAGACTATCATAACCACATAGCCAAGGCCTCATGCCAATAATACAAATAATATTTTTCCAAGGCCTTGTGCCAAGACACTAGTTTGTCTCATGAGACCTACCGATACATCGAGGAGATATAGAGGGCTCCACTCGTCACATATTAAATCCAATGCATTCCTCATATAAACAGGTTTAAACATAACATAAACATTCGTATTAAAACTAGCATACGAAATGTAAATACTTCATCCATAAACCATGAATGGTATATAAATAACACATCCATAGTCAAACATATCACAAAACCATCAATACAATATAGAAGTTTTGTATCATAATAAATCAACTTCAAATAAGCGTAAAATCCATCAAAGGATGTTGACATAGATGAAATCAAAACTCTGTTTAGAGTAATATATCTTTTTATTTTGAAATCATTTAAGAGTCATATATTTATAAAATATAACATTTTCTTTGAAAATATTCTTATAAGCTTGTAAGGTAAGCTTCAACGATTTTATAACGGCAGAAAATAGCCGCACCCGCCGTATAAGTTAAAAAAACATTCTTTCCTTAATTCTGTCAAAAAGGTTAAAAAGCACCTTGTTTGGAAAATGACGGAAAGATTACTTTATAAACCTCTTATAAAAAGTCAAACAAGGGTATAAATGACTTTAACACATATTCTGTAAAATAGTAATAATGTTTTGAAAAACATTTTTAAGAAACATGGATGTGGATGATAAAGATATCCCAGTAGATTATTACGTATAAACAACCTCGGATAATGAAATGATTGCAAAATAAACCCTTACCTTGTAATTTTCCTTGGATGAGGATAGGTTAACCTCCTGTATAATGGTGAAATAATTTTTATTAAATTATAAAATAATCAATACATTAATATGATATCATATATGATCTTTTAACATTGATTTGTTAATAATATCTTAGTATTATCGTTGTTTCAGGTGTTAACTTGCTCGTTTTATTTTATATGTTTTGTTACGTAAGTCATGTTTGTCATGGATAGGTTGTATATTAATCATATTCAGAATGATATCAAGTCCTTAGATACTATTATTAATCATCAAATTAGAATTAGACTTGAATGGATACGATGGAGAATGAATCACATCGCGTTCGTGGAGACAGTAGTCCGTACGTACGCACGAGCGACAATATCATTCTTTTGATATTAAAATAATATATAATTGGTTGTTATATCATATATACATAATAATTATCATGTTATATTTATTATTTACATGAATTACACATCATTATTATACCCATCCGAATAATAATTTATTGAATAACAATTACACCACGACGTGGAGACGGTAAGTCGTACGTACGCACGTATGGTGAAATGTTATTCAAAGGATGGATAGAATACTGAAAAATGGTTGTAAAATGTTTATAATAACATCAAAGTATATATAATATACTGGATTTATTATTTTATAATGGTAATAACAAAGAAAGAAGAAGTGGACGAAGAAAGGAACTTGAAAAAGGGTGGTGAAATCATTACCTCTTCTTCGGGTTCTTCCTTTTGATTTGATCAAAAGGGATCATTAAGTTGGATTTCTGACTAAAGTAAGGCCTCTAAGATGAATTGAGGGAAGTTGAGAAAGTATTTGGGTACAGGTTGGATGAACCAAAAGGCTTTGAAGGTGTGATTTAATGATAAGGGAGAGTGCCCTTTTATAAGAGGGGTGAGGGGCACCTTTGGAAAAGCTAGAAATATTATTTTATAATAAATTCATATTCCATTTCTAATGGCTCCAAAGTGGATTATTTAAATTTTAAGGTGGGGATGGGACGAAAACCACTCAACCAATATAATTTAGACAGGTTTGGGTTACTATATTAACCTTATCTTTAAGTATTAACTCTTTGTTAATTAGTTTTACTTTTACAATGTCTCTTTGTATTTTTATATTATATGGTTAATAAAATTACTATATACATCCAAGAGACCCCCAAGTGGTCCATTAATGATTCAAATATCATGATATAAGTCTCTTGTACAAACCTTAGATTTTTAGGAATTTAATATCAATTAATAATATAATATTTTTTTTAAAAACTCTTTTATTTCAATTTTGACACTATTCAATAATTGATTTTTGTAAAAATCATAACAGAATTATTACTTCGAAAAAAGTTAATTAAGTCAATTATAACATGTCATATTAACCTATAAAATTAGTTTAATTCATAAAAAGTCTCAAATTATATTTATTTGGGTATTTATAATATCAATTATTTTAATTTTTTCACTATAATGGTAATTACTGCATCATCATTGCATCATAAATAAATTAAATTATTTAATGTATAAAAATTATAAATAAAATATAATTATGTATGAAATCATTTTATATTTCTAATGAATATTTACAATCGAATTTATATTGTGTATAACCCTATATTAAAAATGTTTTAGTAAATAAACTTTGATTTTAACTCTTTTAACACTTCTTTGAATTAAATAATAAATGTCCTAATCTAATACAAGTGGACCTAAATGATAATATTTTATTCCTAAGGTTGTTTGTGGTCGAGATAAACTTTTCCAGTAGAATTATGAAATGTGTTAGGGTAATATTAATATCATTTTTACCCTTAATTACCCTATTAATTTTAACCGTGGTAAATAAAAGTAAAAAGTTACTATTCACCAAAAAATATTTTCATCTCATTGAACCACATTTTACTACTTGATATTAACCGTGTCTCTTGAATTTTCGAAATTCCATTCACAGAAGCGTTAAAATTAAGTTTTATGAAAAATTCAGTTTTTTTTAACTACCACATAGTGGTTTCACTATTCCTCAAAAATTGACGTTTTTCAGAACAATGCCAAAATTTCACTCTAAGCTATAATTGATATTCTGAATTCAAAAATGATGTCTATTTTACAAAATTCCAAACATATAAGTTGCATTAATTAATTTTATAATTAATTCATGTTGTCACAACAAATAGCGTGTTTTTAAGAAACAATATATATCAAAAGATTGACAATTGTTTATGTCCAATTTCAAAGTGAAATTAATTATAATGAACACCATTGGATAAAATGGTAAAAATATATTCTAATTATACTTTAAAAACACTCAATAATATAATTTATTACTATAAATTATTTTGATTAAAAAAGTTTTTTTTAAGTATTTTTCACTATTCATAAAAATTGGAAGTTCTTAGAAAAATACCAAAAATTCAACATAGGATAATTTCGATATTCCAAATCCCAAAATGAAGTCCATTTTGAAATATAAAATATATATAATTTCAAAAATTAGGTATTACTATTCATAACGGCTATTTTGATTGTTTGTGGTGTGTTAGAACTTGATGTTGCATACAACACACGCTATCGCATTATTCAAAGAGAAGCGTACCGTAGAAGCTTGGGGTGTTACATTCTCCCCTCCTTCAAATAATTTCATCCTCGAAATTTCAAGAATACTACCGCATGAAAAGACTTGGGTGGTTCTTCATCATAAGTTCCTCAGGTTCCCACGTTGCCTCTTCCATCATATGGTTTCTCCACAAAACTTTTAACAGATGCATCGTCCGGTTTCTCAGTACTTGTTCTCTCGTATCAAGAATCCTGACGGGCTCTTCGCAATAAGATAGATCGGGTTCCGGTTCTAATTCCTCATAGGTGAGTACATGCGTTGGGTTAGTCATGTATTTCCTCAATAGAGATACGTGGAACACATCATGAACTTTGGAGAGACTTGGAGACATTGTCAATCGGTAAGCTACAGCCCCAATTCGTTCTAGAATTTCGAAAGGTCTGATATACCTGGGACTCAATTTACCTTTCTGACCAAAACGTATGATTCCCTTCCATGGAGATACCTTCAGGAAAACATGATCACGGACTTGAAATTCCAAATCCTTCCTTCGATTATCGGTATAGCTCTTCTGCCTACTTTGAGCTGCTTTGATGTGATTTTGGATTCCCTTCACCTTTTCCATCGTTTCCTCCACCAGTTCTGGGCCTACAAGTTTTCTTTCACCAATGTCATCCCAACAGGTTGGTGTACGACATCTCTTTCCATATAAAGCTTCATATGGTGCCATCTGAATACTCGAATGGAAGCTATTGTTATAGGAAAATTCTACCAGAGGTAAATATTGATCCCACATACCCTGAAAGTCAAGTGATCAGGATCTCAACATGTCTTCTAAGGTTTGAATAGTTCGTTCTGATTGTCCATCTGTTTGAGGGTGGTAGGCAGTGCTCAAATGAAGTTTAGTATCCAAGGCTTTCTGAAGACTTTTCCAGAATCTTGAAGTAAAATAGGAATCACGATCAGAAACAATCGATAGGGGTACTCCATGAAGTCTCACAACTTCATCAATTTATAGTCTTGCTAGACGTTCCAGTGGTAGATCTTCTCTTATAGCAAGAAAATGTGCTGACTTGGTAAGATGATCAACAATGACTCATATTGCATCATTCCTTCTAAGAGTCTTTGGTAGCCCCATGACAAAGTCCATCGTAATATTGTCCCATTTCCACTCCAGTATCGGAAGAGGTTGCATGACTCCTCCAGGCTGTTGCCTTCCAGCTTTCACTTGTTGAAAAACCATAATCTTGACACAAAATCAGAAATCTCCTTATACATGTTATCCCACCAAAAATGTTCCTTAAAATATCTATACATTTTGGTGCTCCTAGGGTGTATAGAGAAATTGGAACTATGAGCATCATCCAGCAATTCCCTTTTTAGATCAGGTATATCGGGAACACAAAGTCTCTTCCCGAATTTCAAAATTTCATCTTCATACGCAAAGTCTCTCAATCTCCCATCATTCACAGCCTTTAATCTTCTTTTGAAATTCTTCATCATCGGTCTGAGAACTCTTAATCCTTTCTAGTAAAGATGGTTTGGCAACCATTTGAAAAAGAATTGATGTTTCACCTTCTATGGTTATTCCCATGTCCATGTTCACTAGATCCATGAAAATTGGATCCCTTTCAATTCTCATATTGTTCAAAACTCCATGATCTTTTCTGCTCAAAGCATCTACCACCTTTTTTGCTTTCCCCGGGTGGTAGTGTATCGTACAATCATAATCCTTGAGTAATTCAATCCATCTCCTTTGCATCATGTTGAGTTCTTTTTGTGAGAAAATATACTTCAAACTCTTGTGATCAGTATAAATCTCACATTTTTCACTATAGAGGTAGTGCCTCCATATCTTCAAAGCAAAGATCACAGCTGCTAACTCAAGATCATGAGTAGGATAGTTTTTCTCATGAATTTTCAACTGTCGTGATTCATAGGCAATAACCCTATCATTCTGCATAAGGACACAACCAAGTCCTTTCTTTGATGCATCACTATAAATAACAAACCCATCATTCCCCGATGGTAGAGTCAATATAGGAGCATTGACTAATCTTATCTTCAGTTCTTCGAAACATTCTTCACACTCTTTTATCCAAACAAATTTAACCCCTTTACGTGTGATCTTCGTTAATGGGTTAGCCAATCGGGCAAAATTCTGGACGAAACGTCGATAATAACCTGCTAAACCAATAAAACTATGTACCTCAGTTATACTCGTAGGTGATGGTCATTCTTGGATTTCCTTGGTCTTAGAAGGATCAACAGAGATTCCATCTTTAGAGACAATATGGACAAGAAAAGAAATCTCCTGAAGCCAAAATTCACACTTGCTAAACTTCCCATATAATTCATGTCTTCTCAGAGTCTTCAGGATAATGCGCAAGTGATTTTCATGATCTTCATAGATTTTGTAGTATACCAAGATATCATCAATAAATACCACCACAAATTCATCGAGATATTCCTTGAAAACTCTATTCATCAGATCCATGAATACAGAGGGTGCATTAGTCAATCCAAAAGGCATTACAGTAAACTCATAATGCCCGTACCTGGTTCGAAATGTTGTCTTCGGAATGTCTTCCTTATTCACAAACAACTGATGGTATCCAGATCGAAGGTCAATCTTTGAAAAGTATTGAGCTCCATGCAGTTGGTCAAATAAATCATCAATGCGAGGTAGGGGATACTTGTTCTTTATTGTTATAGCATTGATCTCCCTGTAGTCGATACATAACCTCATAGATCCATATTTGTTTTTAACAAAAAGAACAGGGGATCCCCATGGAGAAACACTAGGGTGAATAAATCCCTTATTACTCAATTCCTCTGGTTGTTTCCTTAGTTCAACTAATTCTATAGTGTCCATTCTATAAGGGGTCTTCGATATAGGCCTTGATCCAGGAATTAAATCAATGGAAAACTCAACTTCTCATTCTGGGGGATGTCCAGGTAAATCTTCCAGAAATACATATACATATTCTTTCACAACAGGTACATCCTCTATTTGAACATTCCTTTCCTAACCCACAGTCGTTTCATTCTATTCCTCCCTAATAATTGAATTTAGTTGAGCTACAGGGGATGGATCTAGATAAGAATTAGGTGGTGACGATTCTGCTTTAAAGATAAGGTGTTCTTTATCATCGTCATCAAAAATCATAACCTCCTTCTTCTTACAATAAATATTCGCATCATATTCTGAAATCCAATCTATACAGAGGATTATATCAAACTCAATCATAGGTATGATGATGAGATCAGTGGATAAAGAACATTTATGTGCTCTAAGGGGGACTGATTCACAAAACATTGTTGCAATGATACTTCCCTTAGGAGTTTTAACTGACAACTCCCTTGTTAAATCAAATTGGAAATATCTAATTTTCTTTGAAAACTGGGAAGATATGAAACAATGAGATGATCCAGAATCAAATAATTCATTTTCTAAACTTGAGGAAACCATTAAATTACCTGCCACCACGTATTTCGGAGCTTCTACCCAAGCAGTAGTGATAGCATAAGCTTGGCCTTGATCCCTTGGCCTTTTCTGAGGTAAGTTCCCCTGATGCTTAGGACATTCATTTTCATAATGTCCCATCTCCCTGTAATTGTAACATTGAACATTGGTAGCTTCCTTCTTCCCTTTGCAATCATGAGCTTGGTGGCCTTTTTCACCACACTTGTAACAGACACCCATTCCCTTCAAGAAAGTACCGGGGTGTTTCTTCCCACATTTACCACAGGATGGATATTCAACCTTTCCCTTCTTCCCCTTATTTCCACTCCCAGATTGATCAGCAGATCTCTTCTTCTCTTGCTTTGCTTTAAAGTCATAAGACTTAGAGAATTCCTTTTCTGTCTTGATAGCACATGAGACAATGTCTTCGTACAATGAAAAGGATTGTGAGAATAATGCTCGATGGAGAAATGGTTTTAACCCATTAAAGAAACGATCAATATTACTTCTTGGGTTACATATATAATCTCCAGCATACCTTGATAACCTTGTAAAGTTAGCCTCATACTTTGCGACATTCTCATCCTCCTTTTGTCTCAGACTCAGAAATTGCCTTTCCATATCTTCTCGATGGTCACAAGGAAAGTATTTTTATAAAAACAGATCTTTGAACTCCCTCTATTCCATATTTTATACTTAATCATCTTCTTCGTGTTTTGAATCAATGACCACCATTGATCAGCATCTCCAGTGAGGCGGTAAACTTCCATGATAACTTTTTCCCTTTCACTACTCCCCTAAGCCTGAAATATTTTCTCTAGGGAATTTATCCATTGCTCAGCTACTAATGGATTTGTACTCCCATTGAACGTTGGTGGTTGTTGCCTCATGAATCGATCTAACATTTATCCTCCACGCTGCGGATCAGGGTGCTCTATACGGGTATGGTTATTATTCATAACCTGAGTGAGTTGTCCCAGTATGGTGATTAGCTGATCAGCACCAGTTGCATCACCAGCTCCACTATAATTATCTTGAGCAGGAGGGCAATCCCTACATGGAGTGTGTGCATTGATATGGTTTCCATTTTCTTCCAATAGGCGTCATTTCTAAACAATGGTATAAACTAGATCAGTTTATGAATCAAAATACATAATCCTATACTTATAAAACACTTAACATAAATTGAACTATTTATGGATATAATCCATAATCATAAAAATGTTTTCTTTGAGTAAGTATATACTCATAAACCCTTCATAATTATTTTTAAAGAAAATGAGAGTTATCCTAAGCATATCCCCCGGGAGTGTCGTAACCAAGAGTGCAGTAAGGCCCGTTGTCCTGCACGAGTTCCCGTTCGAGTCTAGCTCAAAGCGGTGTTTTCGGGTTTTACCCGTAGGTACATCTGTTCCAGAGCCACCTCTACCTGCTCGTATCCAGACAGGGATGTATTGCTTGGAAAACTCCCAAAATCTCTACAATACTAAAATTCTAGGAAGTTCTTCTATACTAATCCCCAAATTCCATCTTAGGTCTATGTGCTCTAATCAGAGTTTATCTAAATCTAGCTTCCAAAGTTTGTACTAAACTTCCTTTGATACCAACTGTAATGCCCAGACCCCAGTTACCCAGAGTCGGTACATTATTACATAACATTGTAATGATCACAAGAAAGATCAAATCTCTAAAGACTGATTGGTTTAGTAGCCTTGGAAACACTAGATATATTCATAAAGTTTTACATTACATCATAAAAAATGAAAACTAAAACAACATATTTTATTCATAGTCCACACTCATATCCCCACATACCATCCCTGCAGGTCATTCATAAATTACTTCTTCACATCCTGGGAAAAATTAAACATTGAAAGGGGTGAGCTCAAATGCCCAGTAAGGATAACAATATAGCGGAAACTTTCATAAATAAGAATAAACATTTAAGGCAATGTATAACTAAAACAAAAGCCTTTTAAACTTGAACTTAAACATAGTATGGAAAAAATTAAAATGAAATAATTCCATTTACTTATTCACATGGATATTCTACTAATCGAATAATCACATGCAATATCAATAACCACTTTTATAATGATGGGATGCATAATGCCAGACTATCATAACCACATAGCCAAGGCCTTGTGCCAAGACTACAAATAATATTTTGCCAAGGCCTTGTGCCAAGACACTAGTTTGTCTCATGAGACATACCGATGCATCGAGGAGCTATAGCGGGCTCCACCCGTCACATATTAAGTCCAATGTATTCCTCATATGAACAGGTTTAAACATAACATAAACATTCGTATTAAAACTAGCATACGAAATGTAAATACTTCATACATAAACCATGAATGGTATAAAAATAACACATCCATAGTCAAACATATCACAAAACCATCAATAATATATAGAAGTTTTGTATCATAATAAATCAACTTCAAATAAGCGTAAAATCCATCAAAGGATGTTGACATAGATAAAATCAAAACTCTTTTTAGAGTAATATCTCTTTTTATTTTGAAATCATTTAAGAGTCATATATTTATAAAATATAACATTTTCTTTGAAAATAATCTTATAATCTTATAAGGGAAGCTTCAAAGATTTTATAACAGTGGAAAATAGCCGCACCCGCCTTATAAGTTAAAAAAAACATTCTTTCCTTAATTCTGTAGAAAAGGTTAAAAAGCACCTTGTTTGGAAAACGATGGAAAGATTCATTTATAAACCTCTTATAAAAAGTCAAAAAAGGGTATAAATGACTTTAAACCATATTCTGTAAAATAGTAATAATGTTTTGAAAAACGTTTTTAAGAAACATGGATGTGGATGATAAAGAGATCCGAGTAGATTATTACGTATAAACAACCTCAGATAATGAAGAGATTGCAAAATAAACCCTTACCTTGTACTTTTCCTTGGTTGATGGTAGGTTAACCTCATGTATAATAGTGAGATAATTGTTATTAAATTACACAATAATCATATACATTAATATGATATCATATATTATCTTTTAACATTGATTTGTTAATAATATCTTAGTATTATCGTTGTTTCGGGTGTTAACTTACTCATTTTATTTTATATGTTTTGTTACGTAAGTCATGTTTTTCATGGATAGGTTGTATATTAATCATATCCAGAATGATATCAAGTCCTTATATACTATTATTAATCATCAAATTATAATTAGACTTGAATGGATATGATGGAGAATGAATCTCATCGCGTTCGTGGAGACGGTAGTCCGTACGTACGCACGAGCGACAATATCATTCTTTTGATATTAAAATAATATATAATTGGATGTTATATCATATATACAGAATCATTATCATGTTATATTTATTATTTACATTAATTACACATCATTATTATACCCATCCAAATAATAATTTATTGAATAACAATTACACCACGTCGTGGAGACGGTAAGTCGTACGTACGCACATATGGTGACATGTTATTCAAAGGATGGATAGAATACTGAAATATGGTTGTAAAATGTTTATAATAATATCAAAGTATATATAATATACTGGATTTATTATTTTATAATGGTAATAACAAAGAAAGAAGAAGTGGAAGAAGAAAGGAACTTGAAAAAGGGTGGTGAAATCATTACCTCTTCTTCGGGTTCTTCCTTTTGATTTGATCAAAAGGGCTCCTTAAGTTGGCTTTCTGACTAAAGTAAGGCCTATAGGATGAAGTTAGGGAAGTTTAGAGAGTATTTGGGCAGAGTTTGGCCGAACCAAAAGGCTTTAAAGATGTGAGTTAATGAGAAGGGAGAGTGCCCTTTTATAAGAGGGGTGGGGGCACCTTTGGAAAAGCTAGAAATATTATTTTATAATATATTCATATTCGGTTTCTAATGGATCCAAAGTGTATTATTTAAAGTTTAAGTTGGGTATGAGTCGAAAACCACTCAACCAATATAATTTAGACAGGTTTGGGTTACTATATTAACCTTATCATTAAGTATTAACTCTTAGTTAATTAGTTTCACTTTTACAATGTCTCTTTGTATTTTTATATTATATGGTTAATAAACTTACTATATACATACAAGAGACCCCCAAGTGGTCCATTAATGATACACCTATCATGATATAAGCCTCTTGGACTAACCTTAGATTTTTATGAATTTAATATCAATTAATAATATAATATTTGTTTTAAAAACCCTTTTATGTCAATTTTGACACTATTCAATAATTGATTTTTTTAAAAATCATAACAGAATGATTACTTTGAAAAAAGTTAATTAAGTAAATCCTAACATGTCATATTAACCTATAAAATTATTTTAATTCATAAAAAGTCTCAAATTATATTTATTTGGGTATTTATAATATCAATTATTTTAATTTTTTCACTATTATGGTAATTACTGCATCATCATTGCGTCAGAAATAAATTAAATTATTTAATGTCTAAAAATTATAAATAAAATATAATTATGTAGGAAATCATTTTATATTTCTAATTAATATATGCAGTCAAATTTATCTTATGTATAACCCTATATTAAAAATGTTTTAGTAAATAAACTTTGATTTTAACTCTTTTAACTCTTCTTTGAATTAAATAATAAATGTCCTAATCTAATCCAAGTGAACCTAAATGATAATATTTTATTCCTAAGGTTGTTTTTTGTCGAGATACACTTGTCCAATAGAATTAGGACATGTGTTAGTGTAATATTAATATCATTTTTTCCCTTAATTACCCTATTTACTTTTAACCGTGGTAAATAAAAGTAAAAAGTTACTATTCACCAAAAATTATTTTCATCTCATTGAACCACATTTTACTACTTGATATTAACCGTGTCTCTCAAATTTTCGAAATTCCATTCACAGAAGTTGTAAAATTAAGTTTTATGAAAAATTCCGTTTTTTTTAACTACCACTTAGTGGTTTCACTATTCATCAAAAATTGAAGTTTTTCAGAACAATGCCAAAATTTCACCCTTATATATAATTGATATTCCAAATTCAAAAATGATGTCTATTTTACAGAATTCCAAACATATAAGTTGCATTAATTAATTTTATAATTAATTCCCGTTGTCACAACAAATAGCGTGTTTTTAAGAAACAATATATATCAAAAGATTGACAATTGTTTATGTCCAATTTCAAAGTGAAATTAATTCTAATGAACACCATTGGATAAAATGGTAAAAATATATTCTAATTATACTTTAAAACCACTCAATAATATAATTTATCGCTATAAATTATTTTTATTAAAAAAATTGTTTTTAAGTATTTTTCACTATTCATAAAAATTGGAAGTTCTCAGAAAAATACCAAAAATTCAACTTAGGATAATTTTGATATTCCGAATCCAAAAATGAAGTCCATTTTTAAATATAAAATATATATAATTTCAAAAAGTAGGTATTACTATTCATAATGGCTAGTTTGATTGTTGTGGTGTGTTAGAACTTGATGTTGCGTACAACACACGTTATCGCATTATTCAAAGAGAAGCGTACCGTAGAAGCTTGGGGTGTTACACTGATACCTCTAATGGTTGCACTAAACCTGCTGGAACCTGATGCTCGATCTTTACTTGCTGACAAGTGAGGCATCAAGAAACAAACTTTTCCACTACTTTCTTCATCCCTGGACACCAGTGCTGATGCTGGAGGTCCTGGTATATCTTTACCACACCAGGATGTACCACCAGAGGGGATGTATGGAAATCCCTCAAAACCTCATCTCGTAGCACCATCGGTACCATGGTGTGTCCTCTTAAGAGGATGACGTGCTCCACACCTTCAAAAAATTCATCAGGTGTCTGTCCTAAGGATATATGAGCACGTTGAGACTCGGAGTAAAAGTCCCCAAGTTCCACCTTCCTGACTTGCTGAAGGAGTGGGGGAGTGACTGTCATAGACTGTAGGTAAGTTTCTTCATCTCTATCCACAAAAGATATTCGCAACGCAGCTATCTGCTCTATCGCCTCACCCAACAACTGTAGACCAAACCTTCTGCTGAGTTCGTCTGCTACTACATTCCACTTCCCAGGAGTTTTGACTATCTCAAAGTCATAGTCCTGGAGGAACTTTAGCCAACTCATTGTCTCAGGTTCAGGTCCTTTTATGAGAAGATATACCTGAGACTCTTATGATCAGAGTAAATAGTAAATTGTTCACCCATCAAGTAGTGTTGCCACATATTCAAGGCGAAGACCACCACTACCAACTCTGGGTCATGGGTAGTATATTTTTGCTCATGTTGTCTTAGATATCATTAACCATAAGAGATCATTGCTCATTCCTGCATCAGGACACATCCAAGTCCGGTCCCTGATGCGTCATAGTAGACTACATACCAAACTCCCTCTTCGGGTAGCCTCAATATGGGGGCACTCGTCAGTCTCTGCATCAGCTCCTGAAAACTCTGCTGGTATCTCTCCATCTACACAAAGGGATATAGCTTCTTTATCAATGCTGAAAAGGGTGAAGAAACTCTGGAAAAATCAGGTACGAATCTATGGTAGTACCTAGCCAACCTTAAGAAACTCTGAACCTCGGTCACACTCCTGGGTGGATCCTAAGCTAGCACAGCCTCTATCTTTGCTGGATCCACTGCAACTCCAGCCTCCGAGATAACGTGTCCCAGAAAGTGGACCTCCCGTATCCAGAATTGGCACTTCGAGAGCTTACCATAAATTTGGTTCTCTCAGAGTGTATCCAGAACTATCTAAAGATGATAGGCATGCTCCTCCTTCGACACCGAGTATATCAAGATGTTGTCTATGAAGACCACTACAAAGCAATAGAGGTATGGATGAAAGATCTTGTTCATGACTCCCATGAACACCGTAGGGGCGTTGGTCATTCCAAATGGCATAACCAAGAACTCATAGTGGCCATACCAACATCTAAAAGTCATCTTCTTCGCATCCCCATCTTGTACCCTGAGCTGATGATAGCCTGATCTGAGGCCTATCTTCGAAAACCAATGAGATCCATTCAGCTGATCAAAGAGATCATAAATCCTTGGAAGTGGATACTTGTTCTTCACAGTCACCTGGTCCAGGTGTCGATAATCCACATAGAGCCTCAAACTCCCATCTACCTTCTTGGAGAACAAAATTGAGGCTGCCAATGGATAAACACTTGGCCTTATGAACCCCTTCCTCTATAAGTCCTCTAGCTGTACCCATAACTCACGAAGCTCCACAGAAGACATCTGATATGCTGGTTTAGATATCAGTTTCATCTCAGGGTATAGGTCAATGTAAAATTCCACCTCTCTGTGAGGAGGTAGTCCTAGAACATCATCAGGGAAGACATCGACATACTGGTCCACCAAAATAGGATAGCTCGGACTCTCAACATCAACTAATTTGAGGGTAAGGATATCCAACTGATGTGTGATCAGCTACACCCTCCTCCAGGTATGTCCATCTTATGCTGCAAAGGTTCCCTTCTCTCTAGTGAAGGAAAACCCGGTCCTATCCTTGTAGACACACTGCACTTTGTGCCTAATGCAATCAATCTGAGTATGGACTGTGGATAACCAGTCCATACCCAAGATGACGTCATAAGGATTCGACATCGCTACTATAAGATCCCAGCTGAATATATCACCTCCTATAGTAATCTCACACTTCCAGCACCAATGTGTAATCCTTGAATATTCTCTTGTAGGAGTCTTCAATCGCAAGGATCGAGCCAATGGCTCCACTAGAATCTCTGAGCTTCAAACAAGAGCTGTGGAAATGAAATATTGACTAGTAACTATGTCTATAAGTATTTTATCTAAGGTTAAGTAGACATAGATCATGCCTCGAATCATCTATAGAGAGCCATGGTCATAGGGCTCAACTACCTGGAGCCGAGCTCATCCCTGTCCACCTGCTCCCTATGGTCGGGGTGGACCACCTGGAGGTGGTGGCAGTATAACCTTGAATCGCCACCCACCGCTTGCTACACGGCTAGCTCCTATGACACATCTGCCGCCCTGCAGACCTCCTCACTCGAATCTCTACCTTAGCCTCGGCAGTCTCTTGACCATCTTTTGGTCTTCGGTGCAGCTGGTCGGGCAGTCGCGAGCCATGTGAGTCTGCCCGCTGCACGTGAAGCATAGTCTGATCCTCTGCTGGCATGCTCTACATCATGAGCCTCGCACCTCTGAACCTACATCCCAAGGTCGTCCACCAGAAGGTCTGGTCCACTTGGACCTCTATGTCATCTACCTACTACCAGCCGCAGATGACTCTGTTATGCATCGCTCGGTGGTGGGTCTCGTTGTTGGTGCCTACTCGGTAAGGAAATCTCCACCAAGAGTGCTCTCTCCAGCACTCCAGTATGCATCGAGATGCTAAGATATACCATCGAAGCTCTAATATCCCATCGGAGTCCCTACTCGAAGGTCCGGGCCCTGAAGAAAGGGTCCCTCACCATGTTAGTGGAGCAACACGAGAGGTCGGTGAACCTCGCCGAGTACTAGGCCAGGTTCATGCTTCCCTACTGCAAGTGTAGCAGCTCATGTATACGCACAGAGCATAGAGTCGCTGGAACAAACTATTCACTGAAGAGGCCCTCAAAATCTGCCCAGGTGAGGGTTGCCTCATCATGTATCTAGAGAATCAGGTTCCACTATCTCCCTGCTACTCCCTAGAAAAGACTGGAAGCTAGGATCACCATCTAGTTGGCTATTGTCCCAACCAGGTGGAAAACTCTGGCCAGAGCCTCTAGTCAGTGCTCAACCGCCTGCGGATCTGTCTCGACTCCGAACCTCTGAGGCCTTTGCTGCTGGAACTTGTGCAACATGCTCAGTCGGCATGCATCGTCTTCTAGTGGGGCTGGTGGCAATGGTTTCCCAACGAGTAGTGGTGATATTGGTACACCACCTGATATTACTATCACCGTAAGAGGACCTTGAACCAAAGCCTCATCGTTCGGTGGTCCTTCATCATGTACTCTCTCAGGAATCCTGGCTGGATGTCTACATGGAGACATCCTGAAAGAAAACAGGTGCACCATGGTCAATAAGTTATACCTGGTGAGTTGACTCAAAGAGGTCAAAAATAAAACACTTCCAAAACACACGCAATCAGTGTTTTCTCACACCGAGTCAGAAATCAGAATTCAGGGTCCTGGTGTATGGATATGTCAGCTGCCGCACCAACACTAGACTCCCTGAACTGAAAAACACACTCAAAACACTTAACACTATTGATATATTAAAATTTCAAAGTCCTACTTCTTCGGTAGAACCGAATCCTCTGATACCACTTTGTCACGACCCGTCCCCCGGGGCCCGTGCTGTGATTATCCCTAGCCCGCCTTCCATGGGCCAGGGGTTGGCGAATAGCATCGAAAAAGAAATATACCTATAACAGGAAGGAATTTCCTTTAAACCTCTACAAACACGCAATCCAAGAACACAACAAGAGGAAACTACAAAGTAAAATGCTATAGTAAAAATTGTACTGAAAGTAAAGGGGCTGGAATACAAGCCCAACCGAAAAGTAAAAGTGCAAATAAAAGGAGAAAACAACTCCTGGATTGTCCACTGAAGATCCTACCTAAAGGGTAGTTAAATATCATCTTCACAGCTCTCCACATCATCTAGTCTCCTCTATGTACCGCCTATACTTGGCTCCCTCAAGTCTCAGCCTAGCTGCTTGTCGTTTGCACAAGACACAATAAGGTTCGGGCAAAGCCCGTGCAGGGGTGAGTATAACAATACTCAGTAGGGACCCCAAGACCACCGAAGGTCTCCCAGAGTTCCATAAAGGAAAAAACACAAGGCAATACCTCAATCAAAAATCACTAATCAATCGTCATCTCACACCAAGTATAAAAATTAGAGTTCAGTAATATAGATGATTAGTATTAAACTATATCATCTTATTACATTTTGAAGTTCCTCAACTGAACCACAAGAAGTTGTTCTACTATCGGTCCACTCTTGGATGTAAGTCACTATTCCATAATGGGCCACTGTAAGGCATGTCCTCATCGGGTCACGCTACTAATGATCCACACAGGGTTGCTAGAATGTTGATCCACACAGGGTTGCGGGAATGTTGATCCACACAGGGTCACTGGTATGCTGATCCACACAGGGTCACTGAAATGCTGATCCACATAGGGTTGCTTGATGTTGATCCACATAGGGTCTCTAGTTTATAATCCTCGACGGGCCTCTCTAAAACTGGTCCTCATCAGGTATCTACGATGCCGATCCACATAGGGTCACTTTGATGCTGATCCACACAGGATCGCTACTTCAATTGATAGCCAGTCACAGGATTCCCGCTCATAGAACGCTTGATTCTGGGAGAACCTCTCCTCAATCCATCGGCCATATTTCAACCGGTATGAAGTCCCACAAAAATCACACCCAAGGGACCGCTCTCATAGGGGTCCCAATGTGACAGACGACACGTCAATTGGACACCTGATCTGTGAGATATGGGCACTTTTGTAAAAAGATTCCAGTTGGATTAAAGTCTGATCCAACCCAAGTCACACATCAAACTCTATCAAAACTCACTTATAGTATCTCCAAAGGACCTTCTTGTCACAAGGTTCCTTATTCCATAAACGGCACGTTGTTTGGACGCTCGGTCTGTTAGTTACATCCCTTTCCGTGAAACGTGGGTGATCATACCTCGATCCAGCCCAGCTTGGTCAGGCCCACTAAAATATTCCAAAGGGTCCACTTCCCAAAAAGGGTCCCAATTCCACTGACGGCGTGTCAAACAGACACTCGGTTCGTCAGTTACGGGAATTTCTTTATTCAGGGGTCGGTTGGGTCAGGGCCCGGTTGGGTCAAGGCCCGGTTCGACTCAGTCATGCTAGCCCGACACAACAGGCCCTGGGGTCTACCTAACCCCTCTGGGGTATGGCCCATTAAGGGTCATTCCGGTTCATTGAGTCCAGCCCATCAGGGTCAGCCTGGTTCGGTTCGCGGGTCCGACCCGCTTGGTCGGCCTGCGTCCAGCTCAGTCCGCTCGAAGGAAGATTCTTGTGTCCTGCTAGCCCTGCGGTTGCAGGGTCATTTCGCCAACTAGTGGGGTGCTGCCCCACTGCACAAATGGCCAGTCGTTTGGTCAACCAGATTCCACCAACACGGTGAGGCGTGGGGCCGAGCCGCTCCTTCCTGTCGCGACCCACTGGTTGCGGCTGCTCCGCGCCGCCCCCTTCTGTTGTGGCCCGCCGGTCGTGGCTGCTTCGCACTGCCCTTGTCCTGCACAGCTGGCTAGGGCCGCCGCCTTTAGCCACCATGGCGTGCTGTCATGCTCCTCCTTCCACCACCCGCGGCCAGTTGTCGCAGGTCTCCTCCAGCCACTGTCGGCCGCCGCCGACATGGCGTGCCGGTGGTTTCTTCCTCGGGCCACCAGACGTGCTTCAGTGGTCCATTCTTGGTGTTGTATTTTCCTAAGACTCTCTCACGCTTCCACCATCATAGTGTGACCGCTATTTCACGTTGCATTCAATATGAGGAAATTGTTCTTGAAGAATGGAGCATGAGTGAAGCGGTGGAGGGTCTGACCTTGTTTGTTTGGACCGCACCCTCCGCGTTAATGTGATAGCAAGCAAGATCAAGGTAAAACATCAAAGATAACTTTTAAATAATTCCCCTACCTGGAAGAGACATTCACTAATGATGATCAATGAAACTCCTTCGTCATTGTCGTCAGTTCGTGATTCGGTGGCACTCGTCACCGCTCGCTAAAACCAGTCTCATCCTCCAAGTGGTTGTCATCATGGTACTTTTATAGTGCTTCATCAACTTGTGAATTCATGCCAACACTCCACCCCAAGCTCCCTATAAATATGACAGGAGAATGGTGAGTAATGCTTGTGGAATTAATGAGGTTCATTTAATTAATGAACCTTCTAAGTTCCAATGTTTTGGTTACAAAAATAAAGGGGAGTCAAGACATTTAATGGCTTGACATGTCGTTGATCCTGCCACTACCGCTCGTCCGTTGGAGGAAAAGAAAAAAGAGAAATAAAATAACATTGTTATTTTATTATTCTTTTAAATATCCAAATACTATATTTTTCTCCCAACCTACTGCGTTCGAAGTGAAGCCTCCCTTAAGCGAATCCTGGCATTGCAGATTCAACGATGCCTGATTCATGCTCAAATTTACCCAAGAGATGAAGGTAAAATGCTCCTTGTAGTTTAGCTTGGGTTGTCGAATCCTTAGAGACCTAAGTAGTAACCCACAGACATATACATTATATGGATTGTTTTTTGCTATGAAGTGGCCAACTTGGGTTGATATTATATGGTTTTCAGTGAATACTAAGATACTTAAGTGAATTCAAATTAAAAGAATGAGTTGATCCTAGGTTATCACTTGGGGTGGATTAGATGCATTCCTTTTCATCTATTTCAATTTCTTATATTTGATATGAGTTCATTTAAGAAGATCAAACAACATCATCACTTACTATTTTAAAACCTACACCTTTTAATACTAATCACCTATACACTTGAAGGATAAAATTTTTGAGCACTTCAAGGTAAAGGTTCGTATTAGCACTTGAAGTGTGTGGCCTTAAATTCAACAAGGATAAAGGAGTTTAAAGATCTTCAAAAAAAATCTCAATTAAAAGAAGTGATTAGAAATTAATGGAGTGAAAAATAACATCCAATCCAGCCCCTTTCTAATCCCTTGTATCAACCCATAATTGGGTTATCCCTCTATTGATTCTATGTTTTCAATGGAAGTGGAATGTAGACTCATGAGGGAGGAAATGGAGAAGTAAAAAAACAATGAAGTAACGATCACTCCACCGTTGTGTGATAATTTCACAAGGTTTAGTGTGAATAAATTCACACCTTGAACCAACGGTATCAAATTGATATGTAGAACAACATAATAAGAGGATAATAAGAACTTTTATTAAGAAACTAAAGTGAATTAAACAACTTACATGTGAAAGACAAACTTGAGACAACAAAATCGCAGCATAACATTACAATTGAATAAAGAACCAAAACAAATAATCAACTTCTTCACCAACACTACCTTAAATAGGAATATAAAGAGGCATGGGTAGAACTCCCAACATTACAAAGCATCCCACTTGATTATGGTAGGCCTAGGGTGGTGGAAAGTAAGGGAGAGTGGACTTCTTTATCCTTGGCCCGAGGTGGCAGACAACTTTCATACACCGAACATACACATCTAAATGGAATTCTATATGGAAGAATTGTAGTGGACCATAGAATAAAAAAGTGAATTTACTGATGTATCCTATCTCTCTGTAAAATTTCATCCCAAATGTATTTGTTGTTGTCAAGATATGATTAAATTGGTGGGCTGTTTTTCTGGGCCGCAGAATCTGATCCAGAATTTTGTCTCTAAATTGGACCGGCTTAATAACCACAATGGAGGAAGAATTAGCTCTGTATACTGAATAATTATATGTTCCTCTATATTTCTTCTATAATCAAATGAAATTTGGGCTTCATTGGGTCTGTATTGTGGGTCCCACATTCTCATCAGTATGCTGGTGTATAATCTGCCTTCTCCAGAATTGTTTCCTTTCATCGCCAAATATCTCCATCATAATTTGGGAATCCTACATTGATCCCTAGATGAAAAATTTTCATATTTAAGTGTAGATCAATTTACCAAAATATAAAATTAGAATATGTATAATTACATTCCTTAAAATCAGATGAATCATTGGGCCTAAATTGGTGTACATTAGGCATGAAGTGCACAAATGATGAGAATGGATGTTAAAAATTAAAATTCACTAACTCAGGCCCATAAGATCAAAAATTAACATTTAATACCATTAAAATTTAATTAAAATATGTATTTTTATTGGTTAATCACACCCCCCAACTTGATATTTGCTAGTCCAGAGCAAAATATATCTCAACAATATGAAATTCGAATTCCCTTTTCCAAAAACATTTTAATACACAATGATCACCAAAAACCCTTATAACAAACAATAATGAAACCCATCAAAATATTTTAATAAAAGATATTTTTATAAGAAGATCTCAATCCCAAGCCCATTCCTTTGTTCAAGTTCATTTCCATATTTCATCCAATATAAATTAAGTATGAGGATGTGTTGTGTATCACAATAGACATGGGGGTTCATCTTTATTCAAGGGGGAAATGATGGAAGTGCTATGTGGAATAACATTTCAATATTAATATTAGTATTCATTTTTTTTTTGTAATATTTCCATGGTAATTGAAATTTCACTCAAAAGAGTCAACCCATGTAGTGAGACTTTGTCGATGACTCCCAGGCTCAAAGACCTTAGGGCACCAAGTGAAGCCCACATACTCAGGCATCATCTTGAGTTAACTCAGTCAAAAATAAAGTCAAATTACCACAAATAGAGATAAAATTACTAACTTTGGGCCAAAAAACTATGGAGTCATGAGCCCCAAGTGCCGAAATCCATGCATTAGGTCATTCCATTGCTCTATGCGCAAATTTATTATTATTATTATTATTATTTTGAATACTCATATTAAAACTAAAATGATTAACAAAACTATGCTATTTATTTGGGGGGCCCCATGAACTCAAACTAATACCCCACTATCCAAAGGATGTGAATTGTGATCTTTTTTTTATTTAGATGAAAATGTAAATGATGAAATATCACATTGGATAGCCACACTTTCCAAAATATATGCTCATGAAATTATAAGTGGATTAAAATTAGAATCGGGGAATGATAAATTATTTGATATTTAGTTTCAATGTTTTCAATTTGTATTATCATGTTCAAAGTTAAAGGAAGTTTTCCTTCCATTTACACACATTTTTTTCAAATCATTTTTTTTCACACAAAAGCAAAAAAAATTATTTCATCTCCCCCCCCCCAACTTAAAATAACAATGTCCCCAGTGTTTGAATAAAATAAAATTTAGAATGAGTAGAGGAAGATAAGGGAATTTTAAAAAGGAAATTGAAATATGAGGATCATGGAATGAAGTCAGCTGGTGGTTGAAGTTGAAGTTCTTGCTACTTCAATTTAGTCCTTTGATATCCATGTCACTTACAGAGTTCCCTAGAGGAAAAAGGAAAAAACAAACAAAAAAACAAAACAGAACAATATATATATATATATAAAGGTAAAATATAGTATATATATAAATTATAGAATAAGGAAGCACAATAATCCGTAGGTTAGTGGTAAGTGTGTGCCCCTGTCTCCCTTCGGTCCCAGGTTTGAGTCCCTATGGCTTCACCGGTTGTGATGGGGTTTGCCACATGACCTACAATGTGGCCTTTTAATTTTATTATTATTATTATGTATATTTTTTATTTTAACCTACAAACACATAAAAATAAAATGAACTTATGATACATTATCTTCTTTTTAAATTTCTGGGTAAGGTATTACTCAAGGATCACACCACGTGACACAAATAAATATGGTGCTCCTATTTCATACCCATCCATACTCATAATAGAAGAACATGTCAACAATATAAATATTTTTTTTATTTTTTTTAAATATCAAAATGATTCATTAATCCTATTTAAAATATAAAGTTGATTAAAACAACAAAATAATTGGAAACTTGAAAATCATGGGTTGCCTCCCATGCAGCGCTCTGTTTAACATTGTTAGCTCGACTTGGACCCCTAATTGATTAATTATTTTCGTCATCTAAGGTAGGTTCAAAGAATTATTCATCAACTTCATGTTTTTGGAATGGATCTATGAATGTTTTGACTCTATGACCATTAACTTTAAATGTTTGACTATTGGTGGGATCTTGAATTTCAACAGCCCCATGGGGGTACACCTTATGCACTATGTATGGACCTGACCATCTAGACCTCAACTTTCTTGGGTGTAAATGAAGTTTATAACTATACAAAAGAATAGGTTTACCCAGTACAATGTGTTTGGTTTTAATATTTCGAGATTGGTAGGCTTGTACTTTATCTTTATTGATCCTTGAATTTTCATAAGCCTACATCCTAGTTCCTCACATTCATTGAGATCTAATTTCCTTTTTGTTTCGTCCAATGAGAGGTCATAATTCATTTTCTTAATTTCCCAAAAAGACTTATGTTCAATCTCCACTAGCCAATGGCATGCTTTACCATAAACCAAACTATATGGGGACATTACTAAAATGGTTTTATATGTGGTTCGATAGGCCCAAAGAGAATCTAAGAGTTTTCTTGACCAATATTTCTTAGATGGATTAACAGTTTTCTCAATAATTTGTTTGATTTCTTGATTGGCTAACTCAACTTGACCATTGGTTTATGGGTGGTAAGCATTAGACACTTTGTGAGAAATTCCATACTTTTCCATGAGTGGTGAGAATGGACAGTTATAAAAATGAGTTCCACAATCACTAATGATAGCCCTAGGAATTCCAAATCTAGAGTAGATGTTTTCCTTGAGAAATCTAATCACAGTTTGATGATCATTGGATTTTTTTGGAATGGCCTCAACCCATTTGGAGACATAATCAATAGCTAAAAGGATTTACATATATCCCCTATAGTTTGGGAAGGGACCCATGAAATCGATTCCCCAACAATCAAATATTTCAATCACTAAGATGGGATTGAGTGGCATTTGATTCCTTTCTGTGATGAACCCTACTTGTTGACACTTAGGACAACTTTGAAAAAATGTTTAGGAGCCCCTTGAGAGGGTGGTCCAGAAGAGACCACACTGAAGAACCTTAGCAGAAGTTTTCTTAGAGGAAAAGTGACCTCCACATGCCTGTAACACCCCGATCTTCCATGATACGCTTCTCATTTAATAATGCAATAGCTTGCATGGTACGCAAGTTTGAGTTCTAACACACCGCGACTAATCAAAGTAGCCGTTATGAATAGTAATAACCACTTTTTAAAATTATAGAAATTTTATATTTCAAAATGGACTTCATTTTTGTATTCGTAATATCGAAATTATCCTAAGTTTAATTTTTTGTAACTTTCTGAGAACTTCCAATTTTTTATAAATAGTGATAAATACTTAAAACAACTTTTTTAATAAAAATAATTTATTGTGATAAATTATACTATTTAGTGGTTTTAAAGTATAATTAGAATATATTTTTACCATTTTATCCAATGGTGGTCATTAGAATTAATTTAACATTGAAATTGGACATAAACAATTTCCAATCTTTTGATATAAATTGTTTCTTAAAAACACGCTATTTGTTGTGGCAGCGGGAGTTGATTATAAAATTAATTAATGCAACTTATATGTTTGGAATTTTTTAAAATATACATCATTTTTGAATTCGGAATATCAATTATAGCTTAGGGTGAAATTTTGGCATTGTTCTGAAAAACTTCAATTTTGATGAATAGTGAAATCACTAAGTGGAAGTTAAATAACTGATTTTTCGTTTAAATGAAATATTACCACTTCTGTGATTTTATTTTAAAAAATCCGACATACATGGTTGTCATTAAGAAGTAAAATTTGGTTCAATGAGATTAAAATAATTTTTGGTGAATAGTAACTTTTAAGTTCTTAATCACGATTAGAGGTAATTAGTGTAGTTTAAGGTAAAAATAATGTTTTAATAATATGAGATGAGCTTGACACATGTCCTACCCTCATTGGATGTTCCATGGCCGACCAATACAATCCATGGGTCAACTTGGGGACCCCATGAAGCCACTTTAGTTAGAAAATGACATAAATACCTTTTATTTAATGTTAAAGTAAAAAAATGACACAAACATGAAATTTTTTACTAAAACAATTTTTAAATGGGGTTATACAAGTCATATTTTTGACTATAAATAGTCATTAGAAAGATAAAAAGATTTCCTACATCATAGTATTTTTTTATAATTTTTAGACATTAAATAAATTATATTATTTATGACATCATTATGATGCAGCGATGACCTCATTATTTAACGATTTTAATAAAATAAAAAGATAATGTAAAATCCAAGGTTTAAACTTGTCCAAAGACTATTTTATGGGTATATTTCGAACCCTTATCACCTTATCCACTAATTATATAAGTTTGGGACCTTTAGAATCCGAAAATCATTGTATAATAATGTAACATTTCAATCTTTCCAAAAGAGCCCCTCCTCTCCTCTTATAAAAGGCCCCCACCTCTACCACCTCATTCACACCTTCAAGCCATTTGGCTCGGCCAACCTCTGCCCAAATACTCTCCCAAATTCCCCCTCTTACTCCTAGAAGGCTCACTTAGGGAAGAACTCTTCCCAAGGAAGCCTTTGCCTCAAATCAAAGAGTGTTACCCGTTTTAAAGGTAGTGTTTTCTCTTATGTTCTTTTGTTTTATTTTGCTTCTCCAACCCCCTAAACTCTTTTTATTCTTTTCTTTTGTAACAACACCAGTATCCTAAATATACTAGGATGTTGTTATAAGAATTATTCGAGCTACACTTACACACACCTACATCTAATGGTTAAAGAACATATTGTTTCTGTGGATGGTGAATTTCTGCCTCACGAAACGATGATTGTTCAACACTCATATAACACCTTAAAAGGTGGCCATTAAGATGTAACTATATTTATATATGATATATAATATGTTTATGTTTTAATTATGCTTCTGTATTTCTCATTTATGGCATACTTTATGATTTCCATTATGGGTAAAACGCGATAATTTCATTTTAGGAAGTGCGGACTACCGCCCCCTCAAAGTGATTTGAATCGTTAATGCCATATGTGGGATGTATAAAGGATGGATTAAATGGTATTATACACTATATTATACTGTAATTATATTATAAATTTATATCATTATTATTTAATTCCATTAAATATGAAATAGAAATGAAAGTAGCGTTCATGCGTACGTACGGCTTACCGTCTCCATGAACGGTGCATTTCATTTCTTACCTCTAAATGTTACGTGACATTATGAATGAATGTATATACTGGATATATATCATATATATGATATCTACATCATGAATATAATTCTGGATATAATGGATATTTCACCACATGAACAACTTGTAATTATAAGAAGTTTATTTTTGACTCAAGTACCAAAGATCGACAAAACGACCGTTATTAACTTAAATAATTACATAATGTTCATAACATGGTAATAAGGGATATAAAAGGAATAATGAACATGAAAAAGGTTCTTAAGTAAATAGGAATTAACTCTATTTTATTATTCAGGAGGTTAAAGAACGGTCGAGTCAGGACAGGACGCAAGGTAAGGGAACTTCTTCACCCAATTTCCATTCTTTGGGTTAATCTCCTACTTTCAAATTATGTCATGATATTATTATGTCGTATATTGTATTTATACTTTCTTTATGTGTACATATAGTAAATACACATAATAGATATATTTTATTTAAAAATGATCTTTTTAAGGGACTTCGTCTCAATCTCCATTCATTGAGGCATATTTTGTTTTATACACAAATTTCTTTTGTACAGTGTGTAAACCCCTTTGAAATTTTACGTTTATTCAAAAGGAATCTTTTTATACGAAGCGTTTTACTAAACGAAAAAAAGGGAATGTTTTTCTTTCCGTACATATGCGGCGACAACGACTTCTCCGCCGCCGTGACCATTATTTGATTTTCGGCTTCCTCTACAAGCCATCATTTTTTTTGATGAAAAATAAATACAAAGTTTTAACTTTCTTTTATTTTGGTATTGAAAATGGTTTTGAAAGCATTTTTATTATATCAATGTGTTGTATTGATATCTTGTGATTGAAATGTGGAAATGTTATGTTTCCTTTATACATGTTTTATGTGATACGATTATGTTATGGTTTATGATATGTTTAAACCTATTCATATGAGGAATGTATTGGACTTAATAAGTGATGGGTGGAGCCCGCTATAGCTCCTCGATGCATCGGTAGGTCTCATGAGACAACTAGACGTGGAATTGGCCGAGGCCCTTTCCCAATTTTATTTATGGTTTTCGCCGAGGCCTTAATCATTTTAGACGTCTTGGTCGAGGCCTTGACAAAATGTTTCAGAATGTCTGGCATTATACATTCCCTCATTATGAAAGTGGTTATTGATATTGCATATGATTATTCGACCAGTAGAATATCCATGTGAATAAGTAAATGGCATTATCTCATTTTACTTTTTCCATATTATGTTGAAGTTCATGTTTAAAAGGATTTTGTTTTAGTTTTCCTTAAAAGTTAATGTTTATTTATGAAATCTTCCGCAATATTGTTATCCTTACTGAGCATTTGAGCTCACCCCTTTCAATGTTTTAATATTTTCCAGGATGTGAAGAAGTATTTTATGAATGACCTGTAGGGATAGTCAGAAGAGGATATGAGTGTGGACTATGGAGACTTTTTTTATTGTAGTTTTTCACTTTATGATGTAATGTAACGTTTATGAATGTATCTAGTGTTTCCAAGGCTACTAAACTAATCGGTCTTTCGAGACTTGATCTTTTGTGATCATGCCAATGTTACGAAGTAATGCACCGACTCTGGATAGCTGGGGTCGGGGCGTTACAATTTGTATCAGAGGCAGTTTAGTACTAACCTTGGAAGCTAGATTTAGATAAACTCGGATTAGAGCACATAGCCCAAAGATAGACTTTGAGGATTAGTATAGAAGAACTTCCTAGAATTTTGGTATTATAGAGATGTTATGAGTTTTCCGAGCAATACATCCATGTCTGGATACGAGCAGGTAGAGGCGGCTCTGGAACAGATGTACCTAGGGGTAAAACCCAAAAACACCGCTTTGAGCTAGACTCGAATGGGAACTGGTGCACGACAACGGGCCTTGCTGCACTCTTGGTTACGACACTCCTGGGGGATATGCTTAGGATAATTCTCATTTTATTTACAAACCACTATGAAGGGTTATGAGTATATACTTCCTCAAAGAAAACATTTCTTTTATGATTATGGATTATATCCATAAATAGTTCAATTTATGTAAAGTGTTTTACAAGTATGGAATTATGTATTTTGATTCATAAACTAATCTAGTTTATGCCATTGTTTAGAAATGGCGCCTAGTGGAAGGAATGGAAACTGTATCAATACACAAACTCCGTGTACGGATTGCCCTCTTGCTCAAGATAATTATTGTGGATCTGGAGATACAACTGGTGCTGATCAACTTATTACCATACTGGGACAACTCACTCAGGTTATGAATAATAACCTTACTCGTATGGAGCACCCTGATCCGCAACGTGTAGGATCAATGCTATACCGTTTCATGAGGCAACAACCACCAACCTTCAATGGGAGTACAAATCCTATAGTAGCTGAGCAATGGATAAATTCCTTAGAGAAAATATTCCATGCCTTGGGGAGTAGTGAAAGGGAGAAGGTTGTCATGGCAGTTTACCGCCTCACTGGAGATGCCGATCAGTGGTGGTCGCTGATTCAAAACACAAAGGAAGATGATGACGTATCGAATATGGAATGGAGGGAGTTCAAAGAGATTTTCTTAGAAAAATACTTTCCTCGTGACCATCGAGCAGATATGGAAAGGCAATTTCTGAGTCTGAGGCAGAAGGAGGATGAGAATGTCGCAAAGTATGAGGCTAACTTTACAAGGTTAGCGAGGCATGCTACCGATTATATACGTAACCCAAGGAGTAAGATTGATCGTTTCTTTTATGGGTTAAAACCATTTCTTCGTCGATCTTTAGTATCACAATCCTTCTCATCATACGAAGATATTGTCTCGTGTGCTATCAAGACAGAAAAGGAATTCTCTAAGTCTTATGACAACAAAGTAAAGCAAGAGAAGAAGAGAACGGTGGAACAAGAGACAGATAAAGGGAAAAAGGGAAAGAAGGATTTTCCATTATGTGATAATTGTGGGAAGAATCACCCTGGTACTTGCCTAAAAGGAATTGGAGTTTGTTATAAATGTGGAGAAAAGGGTCACCAGGCTCGTGATTTCAAGGGAAAGAAAGAGGCTATCAATGTTGAATGCTACAATTGTAGTGAAATGGGGCATTATGCAAATGAATGTCCTAAGCATCAAGGAAACTTACCTCAGAAAAGGCCAAGGGATCAAGGTCAATCTTATGCTGTGACTACAGTTGAAGAGGAATAATTAATGTATTGGTGCTTTTGGACTCAAGGATTATATTCTGGTTATAAGAATAATGTGATATATATAAAGATTGTACTGCAGTACTTTTTGATTTCAGTAAGGTTTTAATATGATTAAGGTAATCATATTTTTAGTATGTGACAATAAGAGAAACTTTTCTTTGTTTGGGGAATCTGATGTTACAATTGATTTTGGAATTTAGAGACCTTTTAGAGAAAGTCTGGACGAAGGTATTTTGGATAACTATTAAGGTTGGAATGGATTAAGTTGAACCATGGATAGTATTGTTTAAGGTTAAAGCATTTCTGAAGATTATTTTTGGAATATTATAATACTATAGTTTTAGGAAAAGGACAACCTGCAGGGTGGGGAATAACCTGACGCGTTGGACAAAGCTGCAGGAATCGAACCCACAACCATAGTGCGACAGGCCTTTATTTCCTACCACTAGCCTACAGGAAGTCCCTGGTTATTACAAAATAATTTTACTAATCTAAATGGTATGTGTTAACATTTGTAACCTTATACAATTAGGATAAGTATAATATCTTTGGGTTCTATTATCTTTTTGAGTGAAAGGTGAGTTGAAGGTTGAAAATCTAATTGTCAAGCATAAATATATATATACCTATCTGTTATTCAATGAATAAATTAATTCTTAAACTTTAGTAAAGGGATATTAAAACAAAAAAATGTGTTACCCTAATACCTTATGTCTTGTTGAACTGATGATATTTTAAAACAACATAGATTGAAGGCTTTGAGGCCCTCAATTTGACAGTTGATTGTGATTGATGACCTCAATCACTCCCTACAAATATTTACGTTCTTCCTCCAATTATATGTCTCTAATTTCCACCAATGTTCTCCTTATCGAGATCATAATTTGGTGGTGACTTTCTTATTTCCATTTCCCTCTTATTAAGGCTAAATTTTATTAACCTTATTTCCGATGTGGGTTTTCCACAAAGGTATTTTCTATTTTCAACCTTTTATTTTCAATGAAAAATTTCAAATTGTGAGGACGCAATTTATTGAAGGAGGGGATAATGTAACACCCCGAGCTTCCATGATACGCTTCTCATTTAATAATGCAATAGCTTGCATGGTACGCAAGTTCGAGTGCTAACACACCGCGACTAATCAAAGTAGCCGTTATGAATAGTAATAACCACTTTTTAAAATTATAGAAATTTTATATTTCAAAATGGACTTCATTTTTGTATTCGTAATATCGAAATTATCCTAAGTTTAATTTTTTGTAACTTTCTGAGAACTTCCAATTTTTTATAAATAGTGATAAATACTTAAAACAACTTTTTTAATCAAAATAATTTATTGTGATAAATTATACTATTTAGTGGTTTTAAAGTATAATTAGAATATATTTTTACCATTTTATCCAATGGTGGTCATTAGAATTAATTTAACATTGAAATTGGACATAAACAATTGCCAATATTTTGATATAAATTGTTTCTTAAAAACACGCTATTTGTTGTGGCAGCGGGAATTGATTATAAAATTAATTAATGAAACTTATATGTTTGGAATTTTTTAAAATAGACATCATTTTTGAATTCGGAATATCAATTATAGCTTAGGGTGAAATGTTGGCATTGTTCTGAAAAACTTCAATTTTGATGAATAGTGAAACCACTAAGTGGAAGTTAAATAACTGATTTTTCGTTTAAATGAAATATTACCACTTCTGTGATTTTATTTTCAAAAATCCGACATACATGGTTGTCATTAAGAAGTAAAATGTGGTTCAATGAGATTAAAATAATTTTTGGTGAATAGTAACTTTTAAGTTCTTAATCACGATTAGAGGTAATTAGTGTAGTTTAAGGTAAAAATAATGTTTTAATAATATGAGATGAGCTTGACACATGTCCTACCCTCATTGGATGTGCCATGGACGACCAAGACAATCCATGGGTCAACTTGGGGACCCCATGAAGCCACTTTAGTTAGAAAATGACATAAATACCTTTTATTTAATGTTAAAGTAAAAAAATGACACAAACATGAAATGTTTTACTAAAACAATTTTTAAATGGGGTTATACAAGTCATATTTTTGACTATAAATAGTCATTGGAAAGCTAAAAAGATTTCCTACATAATAGTATTTTTTTTATAATTTTTAGACATTAAATAAATTATATTATTTATGACATCATTATGATGCAGCGATGACCTCATTATTTAACGATTTTAATAAAATGAAAATATAATGTACAATCCAAGGCTTACACTTGTCTAAAGACTATTGGATGGGTATATTTCGAACCCTTATCACCTTATCCACTAATTATATAAGTTTGGGACCTTTAGAATCCGAAAAGCATTGTATAATAATGTAACATTTCAATCTTTCCAAAAGAGCCCCTCCTCTCCTCTTATAAAAGACCCCCACCTCTACCACCTCATTCACACTTTCAAGCCATTTGGCTCGGCCAAAATCTGCCCAAATACTCTCCCAACTTCCCCATATTACTCCTAGAAGCCTCACTTAGGGCAGAACTCTTCCCAAGGAAGCCTTTGCCTCAAATCAAAGAGTGTTACCCGTTTTAAAGGTAGTGTTTTCTCTTATGTTCTTTTGTTTTATTTTGCTTCTCCAACCCCCTAAAATCTTTTTATTCTTTTCTTTTGTAACAACACCAGTATCCTCAATATACTAGGATGTTGTTATAATAATTATTCGAGCTACACTTACACACACCTACATCTAATGGTTAAAGAACATACTATTTCTGTGGATGGTGAATTTCTGCCTCACGAAACGATGATTGTTCAACACTCATATAACACCTTCAAAGGTGGCCATTAAGATGTCACTATATTTATATATGATATATAATATGTTTATGTTTTAATTATGCTTCTGTATTTCTCATTTATGGCATACTTTATTATTTCCATTATGGGTAAAACGCGATAATTTCATTTTAGGAAGTGCGGACTACCGCCCCCTCAAAGTGATTTGAATCGTTAATGCCATATGTGGGATGTATAAAGGATGGATTAAATGGTATTATACACTATATTAAACTGTAATTATATTATAAATTTATATCATTATGATTTCATTCCATTAAATACGAAATAGAAATGAAAGTAGCGTTCATGCGTACGTACGGCTTACCATCTCCATGAACGGTGCATTTCATTTCTTACCTCTAAATGTTACGTGAAATTATGAATGAATGTATATACTGGATATATATTATATATATGATATCTACATCATGAATATAATTCTGGATATAATGGATATTTCACCACATGAACAACTTGTAATTATAAGAAGTTTATTTTTGACTCAAGTACCAAAGATCGACAAAACGACCGTTATTAACTTAAATAATTACATAATGTTCATAACATGGTAATAAGGGATATAAAAGGAATAATGAACATGAAAAAGGTTCTTAATTAAATAGGAATTAACTCTATTTTATTATTCAGGAGGTTAAAGAACGGTCGAGTCAGGACAGGACGCAAGGTAAGGGAACTTCTTCACCCAATTTCCATTCTTTGGGTTAATCTCCTACTTTCAAATTATGTCATGATATTATTATGTCGTATATTGTATTTATACTTTATTTATGTGTACATATAGTAAATACACATAATAGATATATTTTATTTAAAAATGATCTTTTTAAGGGACGTCGTCTCAATCTCCATTCATTGAGGCATATTTTGTTTTATACACAAATTTCTTTTGTACAGTGTGTAAACCCCTTTGACATTTTACATTTATTCAAAAGGAATCTTTTTATACGAAGTGTTTTACTAAACGACAAAAAGGTAATGTTTTTCTTTCCGTACATATGCGGCGACAACGATTTCTCCGCCGCCGTGACCATTATTTGATTTTCGGCTTCCTCTACAAGCCATCATTTTTTTGATGAAAAATAAATACAAAGTTTTAACTTTATTTTATTTTGGTATTGAAAATGGTTTTGAAAGCATTTTTATTATATCAATGTGTTGTATTGATATCTTGTTATTGAAATGTGGAAATGTTATGTTTCCTTTATGCATGTTTTATGTGATATGATTATGTTATGGTTTATGATATGTTTAAACCTATTCATATGAGGAATGTATTGGACTTAATAAGTGACGGGTGGAGCCCGCTATAGCTCCTCGATGCATCGGTAGGTCTCATGAGACAACTAGACGTGGAATTGGCCGAGGCCCTTTCCCAATTTGATTTATGGTTTTGGCCGAGGCCTTAATCATTTTAGACGTCTTGGCCGAGGCCTTGACAAAATGTTTCAGAATGTCTGGCATTATACATTCCCTCATTATGAAAGTGGTTATTGATATTGCATGTGATTATTCGACCAGTAGAATATCCATGTGAATAAGTAAATGGCATTATCTCATTTTACTTTTGACATATTATGTTGAAGTTCATGTTTAAAAGGCTTTTGTTTTAGTTTGCCTTAAAAGTTAATGTTTATTTATGAAATCTTCCGCAATATTGTTATCCTTACTGAGCATTTGAGCTCACCCCTTTCAATGTTTTAATATTTTCCAGGATGTGAAGAAGTATTTTATGAATGACCTACAGGGATAGTCAGAAGAGGATATGTGTGTGGACTATGGAGACTTTTTTTATTGTAGTTTTTCACTTTATGATGTAATGTAACGTTTATGAATGTATCTAGTGTTTCCAAAGCTACTAAACTAATCGGTCTTTCGAGACTTGATCTTTTGTGATCATGCCAATGTTACGAAGTAATTCCCCAACTCTGGGTAGCTGGGGTCGGGGCGTTACAGTGCCTCACTATGACAAAATTTAAGGATGGACTCTTGTTCAGATTCTGAGACACACCTCCTAATGGCTTGGTCAGGGTAGAACTTATAGAGGTAAGGATCATCAAACACATAGTGTCTAACATTAGAAAAGAATTTCCTTCAAGCTTGAGTCCCTAAGAATTTTGGAATGACTCCTGTAACTAAGAAGTTGGCTATGTCGGCATACCAAGGGTATTCACTCACATAGTATAGGTGTTCATCAGGGAATGAATCAGATACAGAAAGGTGAGAAAATTTGTCATTGAATTCTATCCTAGAGAGGTGATCAGCTAAAACATTTTAAACACCCTTTTTTTCCTTGATTGTGATGTCAAATTATTATAAAAGAAGGACCCACCTAATCAGTCTAACCTTAGCATCTTGTTTTTGGAAGAGGTATTTCAATGCAGAATGGTCATTAAACACAGTGATGGGGGATCCTAAGAGGTAGGACCTAAACTTCTCTAAGGAAAACACAATTACAAGTAACTCATTTCAGTGGTGGTGTATTTTATTTGGGCATCATTTAAGGGTTTGTTTGCATAAGCAATGACATAAGTATTTTTATCACACCGTTGTCCTAACACAGCTCCTACAAAAAAGTCACTGGAATCACACATGAGTTTGAAAGGAAGGTTCCAATTTGGAGATTTCATGATGGGAGGAGAAGTGAGATAGGATTTGAGGGTTGATAATGAACCCTCATAGCTTTCTTTCCAAACAAATGGAGCATCCTTTACTAAGATAGCACAAAGGGGATGGGATATTGAACTAAAGTCCTTGATGAATCTTCTATAGAAACCAGCATGTCCTAAGAAAGACCTCACTTCCTTCACAGTTTGGGGTGATGGAAGGTGACGAATGATGTCAAACTTGGATTTATCAACTTCAATCCCCCTACCTGAGACCATATGTCCTATAACTAGTCCCTATTTAACCATGAAATTGAATTTTTCCCAGTTTAGGACCAGATTCTTTTCTTCACATCTTGACAGGAATCTCTCCACATTCTGCAGACATCCCTCAAATGTATCCCCAAACACAGAGAAGTCATCCATTAAGACCTCTAGAAAATCCCCTACCATGTCTGAGAAGATTCCAATCATGCACCACTGGAAGGTTCCAGGGGCATTTCATAAACCTAAGGGCATGCGTTTGAAGGCAAAGGTGCTGAATGGACATGTGAATGTAGTCTTCCCTTGATCTTCTAGGGATACCTCAATCTGATTGTACCCCAAGTACCCATCTAAGAAATAGTAGAAGGCATGACCTACCACTCTCTCAAGTACTTGGTCAATGAATTGTGAGGGGAAATGGTCCTTCTTGGTAAATGAGTTTAGCTTCCTATAGTCGATGCAGACCCTCCATCCACTACTCACCCTAGTTGGAAGAATCTCTACATCCTTATTGGTTATCACTGTGATTCCTTCCTTCTTGGGAACCAATTGGATTGGGCTTATCCACTCACTCTTAGCTATGGGATAGATGATATTATCTTTTAACAATTTCAGACGTTTCTTCCTTACTACCTCCATGAGATTAGGATTGAGTCTCCGTTGAGGTTGACAACATGGATTTGAATCAGATTCTAGAATAATCCTATGAGTCCCAATTAGTGGGCTAATACCAAGAATATCAGATAGGGTCCAACCAATGGATTTCTTATGTTTCCTAAGGATATCTAGAAGCATTCTCTCATTATTGGCTTCAAGATAAGAAGAAATGACAATAGGATGTGTTTTATTGTCCCCTAGGAAGCCATACTTGAGTGCAGCAGGAAGTTCTTTCAATTCAAGATCAGGTTGGTTCAAATTTTCAGCATAATATTGGGACATTGGATCAAGATCGATTTTGTTTCCTATAATTTTATATAGAATTGAATCTCCATGTGTAGAAGTTTCAGCTATAAGATTGGTTTGATTAGATTTAGGGAAGGAAGTTTGATTAGTCTCCATGAAAGTGGTTTCCTGAAAGGTTTCACTGATTATTGGACCCAATACTTCATCATAAGAGTAATTTTAAAATGATTCCATCCAAGTAGATAAACTTCCTTCATGTGAACAAAGGAAATCAATCTCATCCTGACTTAAACATCCATCAAATATTCCTTGATGTTATATGGATTCATTATCAATGCTTCCTATAATGTTTACTTCATGAATGTCCTAATCATCCCTTATTTGTGATATTTCATTACATATGTTCAAGTCTATAATCATATTTCCAAAGGTGATGGTCATGGTCCCATTTTGGACTAGGATAACAGAGTTGATTGTTGCAAGGAAAGGACGACCAAGGATGATTGGGGTTTGTTCCTTATTTCCTAAGTTTGGATGGTTGTCAAGGATAATGAAGTTAGCAGGGTAGATGAAGTTTTCAACCTTTACCAGAACATCCTTTAAAATCCCCTTTGGAACCCTAATGCTTCGATCAGCAAGTAGAAGTGTGACAGATGTGGGTTGGAGATCTTCTAGACCTAACTAGCAGTACATAGCATATGGGATGATATTGACACTAGCACCTAAGTCATATAAGGCCTTGACAACTTTTCTATCTCCTAGTTCAACATTGATGTAAGGGAAACCCAGGTCTTTCAACTTATGAGGAATAGTCCCTTGAATGGTGTTACTCACATTTTCAGCCAAAAGGACTTGGTTTTTATGTGAAAATTTTCTTTTAAAATTGCACAATTCCTTAAGGTAATTTGAGTAGGCAGGTATGGTTTGGATTGCATCGAGAAGGGGAATGTTCAACTTGACTTTTGAGAAGATTTCTCTTAATGTTTCACTCAATTCAGGCTTGGTTTTACCCCTCATCTGTTGAGGAAATGGTGCAGGTTGTGGGGTTGTTTGTTGAAGAGTTGTTTCTTTGAAAATTTTATCGTGTTTTTTAGTTTGATCAATTGGTTCATTTGAATTTTCATCCAAGTTTTAATCTTCAAATGGGTTCTGAATTAGTTTTTCAGGTTTCTCAATTGATTTCCCACCTATTAAAACAGTCACAGCCTTTAGTTTTTCATGAGTTGTTTGAGTGCAACTTGACTCTCCCCTTAAATTTGAGGATGGTACCGCCTGAGTAGGCATGGGTGCCTTTCCAATTTTTATGGTTTGAAGTTCTTGTTTAAGGGAAGATAATTCTGAGTTCATTTTGTCCATTTTTTTGCAAAGTTTTTCTAGTAGGCTTTGTGAAACATTTTGGGTTGGTGCTTGAGAAGATTGGTTTATCCCAGTGGGATATTTTGGAGGTGGGATGGTTTGTTGAAAATGTACTGGTGGATGTTGGTATTGGATAGGTTGGGTTTGGAATTGGTTATGGGTTTGGTAGTTCTGATGGGGGTAAGGATTTTGTCCCTGTGGTTGGCTAGGTTGTTGGGTTATCTTTCCAGTTGAATCCTGGGTGGTCATTATACCTTGGGTTGAAGGTGTTTTGGTATTGAGGCTTTTTAAAGTTCAAGGAATTTACTTCCGCTAGGGGTCCTCCTAAAATAACATCATTGATGGATGTAATGGTTGGGAAGTTGTCTATCTTATGGTCATTTTTTTCACAAATTGTGCAAACAGGGTCTACAGTTTGGATTTCATGGACTTTCCTAAGGTCTATCTCTTCAACCTTACTAGAGAGTGCTGTGAGTTTAGCACTAAGGCTTTACTCTTCTCTAAGTGTATAAATTCCAGTAGTTCTTTTTGGATTTTCAGAATAATGTGAAGTTCCCCATGTTTGGTTTTGTTCAGAAAGGCTTTCCAGATACTCGTAAGCATCATTTGGGGCTTTGTTTTTAACGGTTCCATTACACATAATGTCAATAAATTGTTTGTTCCCCAGACCCAACCCTTCATATAAAATTATCACTTGTTTAGGAATAGAAAAACTATAGTGTGGAACCATGTTTAGAGTGTCCTTGAACCTATCCCATGTTTCATAAAATGACTCTCCCTCTTTTTCAAAAATGTTTTGGATGCTCTTTTTAAGTGCAATTGTTTTGTGGTGGGGAAAGTATTTTTTGTAGAATTCTCTTTGTAATTGGTCCCAAGAGTTGATGGATGATGGTCTCAAACTTTTTAGCCAATTTTTAGCTTGATCCTTTAAATAAAAATGAAATAGTCTCATCTTAGCTGATTCTAGTTGATGTGGGGGACACATGGTTTCAACAATGTCATTGAACTCCTTAATGTGAAGGTAGGGCATCTCAGACTCCATTCCATGGAATGTGGGAAGGTGGTTTAGGACATGGGGTTTAAATATGTAGTTGGAATATTCTAGGTAATTGTGTCTAATACATGATGGGGCATTGTTCTAGGTATGTTTGAGGTAGTCATTCATGGTTTGATCGACTCCATTCCCCAAGTTTGGGGCTGCCTCATTTGGATTTCCATTTTGCTTTCCACCCAGATTTATGAGTTGGTGTCTTTGAAGACCTTCCATTGAAATGGGCTCAATTTTTGACTCTGGATTATTATGAAGATTAGGATCTAATGGAAAGAGTTCCCTTGGTGTACTTGACTCCCCAACCCCAGGACTATCCACCCTAACTAGACAGTTTGATTGATCACGAGTGTAGGCAGACATGCGCCAAAAGAAAAAAAATGAGAAAGGGAAAAGATAAGAGAATTTGGATGAGAATAGAAGAAATGGGGGAGAATAGAATGTGTGTTGAGATGAATTACTTGGGTCCCAAACAATGGTTCCAAAATCTCATTCACACTCAAATTTACCCAAGAGATGAAGGTAGAATGGTCCTTGTAGTTTAGCTTGGGTTGTCGAATCCTTAGAGACCTAAGAAGTAACCCATAGACACGTACATTCTATGGATTATTTTTTGATATGAATTGGAAAACTTGGGTTGATATTATATGTGTTTAATTTAATTCTAATATACTTGAGTTAATTCAAATTCAAATAATGAGTTGATCCTAGGTTATCACTTGGGGTGGATTAGATGCATTCCTTTTCATTTATTTCAATTTATTATATTTGAGATGAGTTCATTTAAGAAGATCAAACAACATCATCACTTAATGGTTTAACACCTACACACTTTAATACTAATAACCTATACACTTTAAGGATCAAATTTTTTAGCACTTCAATGTAAAGGTTCGTATTAGCACTTGAAGTGTGTGGCCAAAAATTTAACAAGGATGAAGGAGTTTAAAGATCTTCAAACAAAATTTTCAATTAAAAGAAGTGATTATAAATTAATGGAGTGAGAAATAAAATTCAATACATCCCCTTTATACTCCCTTGTATCAACCCATAATTTGTTTATCCCTCCATTGATTCTATGGTTTCAATGGAAGCAGAAAATATACTCATGAGGGAGGAAATGGAGAAGTAAAAAAAAATAATGAAATAACGATCACTCCACCGTTGTGTGATAATTTCACAAGGTTTGGTGTGAATAAATTCACACATTGAACCAACAGTATCAAAGTGATATGTAGAACAAAATAATAAGAGGATAATAAGAACTTTTATTAAGAAACTAAAGTGAATTAAACAACTTACATGTGAAAGACAAACTTGAGACAACAAAATCGCAGCATAACATTATAATTGAACAAAGCACCAAAAAATCAACTCCTTCACCACCACTAACTTAAATAGGCATATCAAGAGGAATGGGTCGAACTCCCAATATTACAAAGCATCCCACTTGATTATGGTAGACCTAGGGTGGTGGAAAGTAAGGGAGAGTGGACTTCTTTATCCTTGACCCGAGGTGGCAGTCGGCTTTCATCCACTGAACAGAAACGTCTACGTGGCCTTCTATATTTCCAAATTGGAGTAGGCCATAGAAGAATAAAGTAAATATACAGATTTCTCCTAGCTATATGTATAATTTCATACCAAATGGATTTGTGGTTGCCGAGATATGATTAAATTGGTGGTCTGTTTTTCTGGGAATCTGGCCCAGAATTTTATCTCTAAATTGGGCCGCCTGAATAACCACAATGGAGGCTGAATTAGCACTGGATAATGAATAATTATATGTTAATATATATGTCTTCTATCATAAAACGAAATTTTTTCTTCATTGGGTCTGTATTGTGGGCCCCACATTCTCATCAGTGGGATGGTGTCCAATCTACCTTCTCCAGAATTGTTTCCTTTCATCGCCAAATATCTCCATCATCCTTTAGAAATCCTCTATTGATCCTTGAATGAAAAATATTTATATTGAATTGTAGATAAATTTAAAAAAATATCAAATTAAAATATGGATAATTATATTCCTTAAAATCAGGTGAATCATTGGGTCTAAATTGGTGTACATTAGGCATGAAGTGCACAAATGATGAGAATGGATGTTCAAAATTAAAATTCACTAACTCGGGCCCATAAGATCTAAAATGAACATTTAATACCATTAAAATTTAATTAACATATGTATTTTTATTGGCTAATCAGTTCCCTTGAATTTTTAATCCTAGCACCGGTTCAAAAGTTAGAAAGCGTCGCTCATGCGTTTACTGAACGTACCTTAAAAAAAAGTTCAGAAATTCATTCCAGGCGCACCGGGCCTCAGAATCATGCACCGTTAAATTTCGTAGACTCATAATAATTCCATATAATTAAAAAAATTACATGTAAAATCCGGTTCTTTACAAATTATGATGATATATTGTCACAAATTTCATCCCTTTTCCATTTATGATCCAATATTCACCTTAAAATTGAAATTATAACCCTTTATATTGAAAATATTGTTACCGTAGTTAAGGTTAAAACTGATTAATGGAAGGGTTAATCCAAAATATAAGGTTTAAAATGATATCTAAACCTATAAAAATGTAATTATATAATTATATTATAACCATATACTATTTATATTCGAATAAATATCATTTTGGAACCATTTTACATGAGTTAGATACATATTAAATTATAATATTTCATATATTTTCAAAAATGACATTAATGATATTTTATAATAAACAATATTTTATTAAATTATTTAAAATTTATAAATTTAACACCCCAAGATTTCATAGTACATTATCTCTTCAAAGTAATTAAATAACTTGCGCTACACGCAACACCGAGTTCGAGCGCACCACGACTTACCAAACTAGCCGTTCAAAAAGAAATTATTAATAGTAATAACTTAATTTTGAATTTTATATACTCCATATAATTTTAAAATCCATATTATGTGTTTCTTAGACATAATATAAGAACAAAAAAAAATTAGATAAAGGAAGTATTTTTTAAAAAATGCAATTTTACTACCTTTTAATGGTGAACCTTTTTTAAAACCAATATTTGAAACTTTTATATATTAAATTTAATGAAATTAAATTATTCTTTAGAATCGGGACATAAAATTTTAGTTTGGATAAATTTTTGGTACTTTTCTGATAATTATCATATTTTGATGAATAGTGAAAAATACTAAATTTTAATTGAAAACAACTTTTTTAATCAAAATAATTTATAGTGTTAAATAATTAATTTGAATGTTTTGGAAGTATAATTAGATTATATTTTTATCATTTAATAAAATGTAGGTCATTATAAGTAATTTCACATTTAAATTTGACATAAACACATGTTAATCTTTTGATAGTTTTTACTTTTTAAAAACCCTCTTTTTAGTTTTGACAACGGGAATTCATTTTAAATTAATAAATGAAACTTCAATGCTTTGAATTTGGTAAAATAGAATTCATTTTTGAATTTGGAATATCAAAATTATCTTAGGGTTAATTTTTGTTATTTTTCTGAAAACTTTCAATTTTTGATGAAAAGTGAAAAACACTGCGTTATTACTTAAAATCAACTTTTTATTTAAATAATTATTTATTTTATTTAAATATATTTTAAGTAAAAATAGATACATAATACCTATATAAGTTAAATATAATTCATTGGATCCATTTTATAATAATATTAGATATATAAAATTTTATTGAACTTTTTACCGTCTTTTACCCACCTTTTAGGCACATTTGCAAATTTGCATAAAACATAATTTTACCACTTCTGTGAATTGAATTTAAAAAATCTGAGAGACACGGTTGAAATCAGTAATTAAAATGTGGTTCAATAGGATGAAAATAATTTTTGTTAATTAGTAACTTTTGAATTTTATTTACCACGGTTACAAGTAAATAGGGTAATTAAAGTTAAAAATTATATTATAATTACCCTAACACATGTCCTAATTCTATTGGATAAATTTATTTCGACCAAAATCAACCTTAGGAATAAAATATTATCCTTTTTGACCCACTTGGATTAGATTAGGACATTTATTATTATTTTATTTAAAGAAGAGTTAAAAGTGTAAAATTCAAATTTTAATAACTAAAACATGTTTAATATAGGGTTATACATAAGATAAATTCGACTATAAATATTAATTAGAAATATAAAAATATTGACTACATCATGGTATTTTATTTATAATTTTTAGACATTAAATAATTAAATTTATTTATGACATAATGATGATGCAGTAATTACCTTATTAATGAAAGAATCAAATAAATGGTATTGTAAATATTAAAATAAATATAATTTCAATGTTTTGATGATATACACGAATTTTTTATGTGAATATGACATGTTAGGGTTGATTCAATGTATTTTTGTTTTTTGAAGTAATAAAGTTTTGATGACTTTCAAAAAAATAAAATACTAAATAGTGTCAAAATTTACATAAATGAGTTTTTAAAACAAATACTATTTTATTAAATTATATAATAGTCCTAAAAATATAAGGTTCGGCCAAATGACTTATATAATGATAGATATTTAATTAATGAACCACTTTAGGTTATATTGGTATTTTATTGTAATTTTATTAACCATATAATATAAAAATACATGTAGACGTGGTAAAAATTAAACTATTTAACTAAGAGTTAAATATAAAAGATAAGGTTAGTATGGTGACCTAAACTTGTCTAAAACCTATTTGTTGAGAATATTTCGACCCATCCCCACCTTAGGCTCTAAATAAATCCATTTGGAGCTATTATAAACAGAAAATGATTTTAGAATAAATTAATATTTCAAGCTTTTCCTAAAGTGCCCCTCACCTCTCTTATAAAAGGGTACTTCCCCTTCTCTCAAAATCACACCTTCAAATCCATTTGGCTCATAAAACCCTACCCAAATCTCCTCAAAAATTACCTCACTTTAACCTAGAGGCATTACCTTAATCATAAAGTCAACCTAAGGATCCCTTTTGTTCAAATCAAAAGGAAACACCCAAAGAATATGTAATTATTTTATCACCTCTTTCAAAGTTCTTTTCTTCTTCCACTTTCTTTTTATTTGTTATTTCCATACCAGAATAATAAATCCAATACCTTATACATAATGTGACATTATTATAAATATGGTACAACCATATTCATTATTCTATCCATCCTATGAATGATAATGTCACCATGTGTGCGTACGTACGGCTTACCGTCTCCACACCGTGGTGTAATTTGTTATTAAACACTATGTTATTTGGATGGATATAATGATGAGTAATATGTATATAAATAATGAAAATAACATTATAATTTCTCTGTAAAATTAATATACCATCCAATTTCATACCTTTTAATCATTAAGGAAATGATATTGTCGCTCGTGTGTACATACGGCTTACCGTCTCCACGACGCGATGAGATTCATTTACATGTTCACCATTTAATAATGATTATAAAAACATATATTATTAATAAGTATGTAATATATGACATGATAATGCTACTGGAGATATATATGTGTGTTTTTGTGTGTGTGTTTTTGTGTGTGTGTGTGTACTTACATAAATCTTATTCACTTACTTCCGTTCAATACGATATGAAAATAGAAACGGCGTTTATGCGTACATACGACCCACCGTCTCCATAAACGATGTTTTCCATTTAATATATCTATATATTATACATATTTATATCATAAATATATATGATATATAAATCATATTTTATATTCTGTAAGTATTTAAATCATGATCTAAATGATACAAACAAGAATAACAAGTTAAAACACGTACGATAAAGGAAGTGATTATTACTTGAAATGTTAATTTAACATGGAAATCATTATTAAATGTGTATTATAAAGTCATAAATGAATAATTAATGATATAATAAATATGAATATGGTTTTTTTATAATTTAATAACATACTATGGTCATTATATAGGAGGTTAAATGTACCTTTGACCAAAGGAAAGTACAAGGTAAGGGTTAATTCCTCAATCTCATTATTATCCAAGATTGTTTATGTGTAAGTATTTTCTGGGAAATATTTATTATCCATGTCAATGTTTCATAAAATACATTTCAAAATTATTCTTTTAAGTTACTATTTAACTAGAACATCATTTTAAATGTTTTAAATATTTCTTCTTCTAAATCTTTCTCATTAATGTCCATGTTTTCAAAATGGTTTTAAGGATTTATTTATATGGACATGATTGTTTTAAAATGTTAATTACTTTAAAAAATTTCAAAGTGTTATGGTAAAATTTGATTCAAAAATATCTTTTAAATTACTTCCTTTATAAATGTGTGACTTTTAAATGATTTCACAAAAAGATATATTTCTCTCAAAAAGTTTTACTGATCATTTTCAACTATGTCAACATCCTTTACTGGATATTATTCTTGATTAAGGTTGATTTATTATAATAAAATATTCTATATTGTATTGAATGAGTTATGATATTTTTTACTATGGATGTGCTATTTTTATACCCTTTATGGTTTATGGTTGAAGTATTGACATTTCATATGCTATTTTTAATATGAATGTTTATGTTATGTTTCAACATTTTCATATGAGGAATGCGGTGGACTTAGTAAGTGATGGGTGGAGTCCTCTATAGCTCCTCAATGCATCATTAGGTCTCATGAGACAAACTAGTGTCTTGGAACAAGTCCTTGAAAAAAATATTTGTAGTCTTGGCCCGGGGCCCTGACTATGTGGTAATGATGTCTGGAGTTAGGCATTCCCTCATTATGAAATTAATTATTACATGTGATTATTCAACTAATAGAATATACATGTGCATGTTTATATGGTAATGTTTGATTTATTTTTTCCATATTATGTTCAATATTATGTTTAAAATGGATGTTGTTTTTATTACACATCTTGGCTTAAAAGTTTATAGCTTCCGCTAAATTATTTACTCATACTAAGCATATGAGATCGCCCCGTTCTTATGTTTTATTTTTTCAAGATGCCAAGAAGTGTAATGTGATTTATTTGAAGGTTTAAGGTATAAGAATAATGGAATTATCAAAGGATTATCTGTGTTGTATTTTATGTTATAAATTGTAATTTAAAGTTCATGTATGCAATCTGTTTTCCAAGACTGCTAAACTGATCGGTCTTTCGGGACTTGATTCCTTGTAATCATGCCAATGTATTAAAATAATGCATCGGCTCTGGGCTTCTAGGGTCAGGGCGTTACAATAAAAATAATATATTTGTCCAATTTAATGTGATATAGTTTAAAATAACAAATATGGTCCATTAATGAGTCATTTTTTTCTTTTATAGTAACTTTCTTGACCCCTAAATGGTAAAAAGTATTGATATCACTATAATTTTCAAAAGGGTTAATGAGGATCAAAACAAAGGGATAAGGGTGAAAACATAAAAAAAAATTATCCAAATTTTATTGTATGAGATTATTTATACTAATCCTCATATTATATTCAAATTATTTCAATTTGGAGCCATTTTTCATGAAAATTAATTTATATTAATTTAAAATATTAAACAATTCCATGAATTCTAATCCCCTAATGTATAAAATGTCACCACCTATTCTATTATATACACACTTAAATATCCATATGGTTTATAAAATAACCTCCCAAATCTATTACTAATATACCTACCCACATTTTATAGGTCTTAGTTTTGGTAGAATACCAACCTTAGAAAACTTAAGGTGTAAAGCGAAAGATATTTCCTGAAGATGAGGTATAACTTTTAACTGAATTTTTTAGTTTTATTTCTTATTATACATCCTTAAAATATTATTCAAATATGATAAATCAATATCATAATTATCTTTTTTAGACTTAGATTTTATTATTTTAATGTAATAACCTATATCCATATTATCTTCCATCAAATGGGAAACGAAACTGTCGTTCATGTATACGGCGGACTGTCGCCTTGTAAATCAATGTTATCCCATTGCATCTCACAAATGGTTATAATTATAGAATTAATGTATATATATGATATTCATTACATAATTATAATTATTTAAATATAAAATATCATCTATTGTTTTACAATTCCATCCATTTAAAAATGATAGCATTGTTCGTACGTACATTTGGATCACCACCTCCACAAAACGATGTGATTTTATTTTCATAACCACATAACATAGATAATATATATAATTATATTTAAATAAATAATATTATATTTATGATATAATCATTATTATATTAATATTAAATAATACATAACTTCTTTTTATTATGTTTTTTGAAAAATGGAAACCTTACCCATGCGTACATATGACCTACTGTCTCCATGATTGTAACATAGTTCATTTTTCATAAGAATATTTCCTATTTTGTTTTAAAAATATAATTGATATATAAAAAATGATAATTATTTAATAATTATTAATCTATATATTATGTAATAATGACCTCTTTGACTATATTCAACTTACCAAATTTATTTTTGATATATGAACTGAATATCGTCAGAACATCCGGCATGAACTTAATTGATTAAATAATTTTATATAACATGGTAATAAGTAAAATGAAAGGAATAATAAACTTGAAAAAGTTTCTTAATAAAGTTAATAATTAACATAATTTTATTATTTATGAAGATAATGAATGCGCGTTATGAGTTGGACTCGATGTGAGGAACAATTTACTTTAAAAACCTCATTTTAAATGTTTAAAGATTTATTTTCTAAATATTTTTCATTCATGTTAATGTTATTAAAATTATTTTATGAATGTATTTATATGGACATGAAAAAATTATAAAGGAAATTTTATGTCACTTTTTACTTTATTTAAAAGTTTTTTAAAAATTAATATATTTTCCTATTTTATACAAAATGTTTCAACAAAAAGGAAAAATGAATGTTCTATTTTAACATATATGACATCAATTATTTTTCCCTATACCATAACTATTATTTTATTTTTTTATTCCTTTTCAATATTTCTTGGTTTCTTCAAATAAAAATCCTCCTTCTATTTGTTCTGTGTATTTTCAAAAAGGGTTTTAAATGGAATGGATATTTAATTATTTAAAAATTATTATGATGATGATGTAAATTAAAGTTTTAATATGTTAAGATTATTTTGTAGTAATTGGGAATTGTTTACGATGATGGGTGGTTATTTTGTAAACCAAGGACGGGTGGTTCTATTATGAAACAAGGATGGGTGGTTCTATTATATACCAAGGACAAGTGGTTACATTATAAACCAAAGATGGGTAGGTTCATTACAACCCTCCAATGTATTGGGTAATGATTATATTCTTTAGATAATTATTATGGAAGTTTATTGTATTAGTTATTCCATTTGTAATAGTTATATATAAAATGATTTTCTAAGGTACCTACATTATTTATTTTTTCATTCTATGTTTTTTTACAAAAATCTTATGATTTAACAAGGTAATATAATGAGCTTATGTTTAAAGGAAAGTATGTGTTACTTCATAAGGGTTAAATGAATAACATTTTGAAAATATTTTTATGAGTTTTTTAATGATTTAAAATAAACCTTTATGAGTTTTATTTTTTCATTAATATTTATTATGAAATGTTTTATAAAAATCTTTGGGAAGATATGTTGATTTATTGGGTAAGAAAATATTTATTTTGATCCCAAAATTAATTTTGTAAAAGAAAATTTTTTATAAGTATTCGTGAAATAAGATGTTTCTTTCTTTCTATTTATATGTACCTTATGGATATTTTTATACTCATCCCACATTTTAAAAAAATCACATGGCTTTAAGGATGAGCATGGACAAGGATGGGGTCAAGATGAAAATTAGGAAGATATGTCATGAAAATAAAACTTTTCATACCTTAAATTTCTTGTATTGTGGTAAAATGGATACTAAATAAAAATTTCCACCTTGTGATGGAATATTTATTTATGTAAGGGTGATGGAATAATTCTCTAAAACTCTAAACTATAAAGATCCTCAAAATGAAAGAGAGTGAATTATTGACTTAAAATTCAAGATTATGTAATGTTTAAGGTTAAGTCCTTATAATTACTTCATTATGATGTAAAAAATATGTAATAATTAAGTGTATACTTGACTGAAAATGTGTTAATTTAATAAAATAATCTATTTTAAAACATTGAAATTAATTTTTATTCCTATAATCAACATTCCAAAGTCTAAAATTGATATCAAGGTTTTAAAAACAATTCTTTTTAAATGAAAGTCTTTTCCATGGACAAAGAAATATAAAATAATGGAGATCAGTTCTCAAACTTAAAAATGTATAAAACCATGCGATACATTTCAAAAACCAAGTTTTAAAACCATGGGTAAGCCAATGGTTTTTTGTTTTACACAACCTATATTTCAAAGGCATGTGTTTATAAATTCATAAAAAATTCTCCATCATTTTCTATAAATAATCATCCTTCCTCCCATTAATATTCACTCCAAAATTAGTGAGCATGGATATCCTCTAATTTTACCTCTCAAGATCCCCTCAAATTAGCTTAAAAGGTTATATGGTGTTATTTATCAAACTTTAAGAAGTTATTTTGCAGGGTATGGTTTCGTAATCTCTTTTCTTCCTTCATTTTATATAATACTTTCCAATTCCTTTTATTTTAAATATATAGTGTTTTCAATCATAATTTTTATAAATTCCTTATTTTATTATTAATGAGAGGTCACTATTCTCTCTCATTATACCACCTTCCTATGTCATTATAATGTTATAGTATTTCTATGCTAATAAACACCATTATCCAAATCCCTACGTATGCCATGTATTTGTGGTATTATGGATGAATTATTTCCAAGAGGGGGGATTTTTATAAAGTAAGGATGACTATGATGCATCTAGGGAAGCCTCTATGAAGTCCCTAGTGAATTATAATCTATTTTTGGCACAAGTTCTTCTTTGGATATCATTATATACCAACCTACAGGTTTCTTCTTGAGGAAATTTTGTATCCCTAATAAATATAAAATATATGTATCACATAACCATATTTTTTAGAGAGTATTTTTCAATAATTTATTTGGTATCCTACCATTTCAAACTATTTTATTCAATAACTATTTACTATTTATATCCTTATACCATGAATGTACCATACACTATTACTTCGTTAACATTCTTTTAAAATGGGTACTTTCCATTGAATTGAGAATATCCTATAGATTTTAAGTTGATTGTCGGATATTCACCTAGATAACCATATTATTATATTGAATAGGGATATATTTATATTCCTTATATTCTTTATTTATATATTTTTATCTGTTTATTACTTAGACATGATTATGTGTGAGGTTATTTAGGGAAAATCATGATATATATTGTTTAGTCATTCTATTTAGAAGATGGATGGGTTGAACATATTATGTGATGGGTGGGGCCTGAAATTATATATCCCTTGATGCATTGGTAGGTATCATAAAACAAACTAGTTTGGGTATTTGTTGTATGTATTACCCATTTATGTAAGATTTCTTGGAATGAGGCTTTGATGATATGTTTATAATATCTGACATTATGCATTCCATCACTATGATATTAATTATTATTGTCCATGTAATTTATTTATTTCTTTTATTATGTTATTTAAGGATTAATTATGCTCATAGTTTCATTTTTTTATGTTATAATTTTATTATTTATTCCTTTCATATTATGTTGTTCATGCTTATGCTATATTAGCTTTCATTGCACTCTCCACCTTATTGAGCTTCTTAGCTAACCCCTTTATATTTTTTACCATTTACCTAGGAAACCATGGAGATTAATATGTATAACTTAAGGATAATAAAGGATAAATAATAATGTTTTCATGTATTCATATGATGTAATTTAAGTTTCCCATGTAATTTAATGTTTATTTATATAGATTGTTTCCTACAACTACTAAACTATTATATCGTGTAGATTGTGATCTATGTATTCTATGCCATTGTAATAAAATAACCACTGGATCTAGGTTCTATATTTGAAGATGTTATAGTTCGTATTTGAAAAAATTTAGTAGAAACCTGAGGAACTAGATTTAGAAATATATAGTTAAGGAACATGAGCCTATGAAAAACCCTCAAGTGATTCTAGAAAATATTTCTAGAATTGATAGAACACTATACATGCATTTGTAATAAATATATAGTAATTAAAAAATATGATTCCTAATTCATGGTGTTATTCATTATCTAATTAAGTATATTACATTCTTTAGAAATTGTACCTAATAGAATGAATATAAACTATGTCAATGCTCATAATCAATGTAGGGATTTCCCTCCTAAGAAAGTCAATGATGTTAGCGTTAAAGATGAGAAGATTATCACTATATTAGGGTAGTTAACTTAGGTTATAATGAATAAAATTTCCCATATGAAACAACTTGTTTATCTACAATATAGTGTAATAATTTTGGGCCTCCTTATGTGGTGGAAAACTCTATCATTTAATGAAAACACTAATCCATTAGTAGCTAAATAATGTAAGTCCCTGGAAAAGATATTTCTCCCTTTGGGATGTCATAAAAGTGAGAATTTTATCATGATAGTATATTTTATAAGGGTATATTTTGATCAATGGTGGTCATTAACTCAAAATAATAAAAAAGAGAAAAATATAAATCATGGAATGGAAAACTTTTAAGGAAATGTTCCTTGAAAAGTACTTTCTTTAGGAATAGAGAGCTATTATGGAAGAAAATTTGTGAATTTAAGACAAAGGAATAATTTTTTTTCTAAGTATAAGGATAAATTTACAAGGTTAACAATACATATTTTAGATTTTGTATATAATATTTAAAGCAATATTGAACACTTCTTTGATGGATTAAACCCAATACTTAAAAGGGCATTGGTCTCTCAAAAATTTTCCTCATATGAGTAGATAGTGACAAGAATAATCAAGACTAAGAAGGATTTCTGTAAGTCTTATATTTTCAATGTAAATTAATAGAAGAAATGGTATATTTAGAACCATGTTAAAAAAATCTGGTAAAGAAGAATAAGGGAAGTGTGGAATTTTCGACATGTAATAATTATGGAAAGAAACACCATAAGAAATAATTGAAGGGTTTATAAGTTTTATTAAAATATATAGATAAAGGCTATCAAGATTATGAATTAAAAGGTAAGATAGAAGTCATTAATTTCTAATGATTAAATTAAAAGGAGATAAGACACTACTCAAATCAATTCCCTAAGCATTAAAAGAATCTATCCCAGAAGAGGCCAATGGGGGAGTTTGGGATTATGCAATCATAATAGTAGAAGTTGAAGTTACAAATGATTTCATAAAAGGTAATTTTATCATAAAATTAAAGTTGGTTAATGAATTATTTGATTCCAAATACAATGAATCATCCCCTGATGCATTAAGGAAGAATTTGTGAGTCAAAACTCCTATTGGAAATCTTTTTAAAAAAATATTGGGATATCTCTATTAAAATGCATGAAGATTTCCTAGTTTGAAACCTTTTTTATATAAATGGTTTAATTTAACATAATCATTAGGATAAATTGTCTCTCAAAGTAAAATTCAAGAATTTATTACCAATAGAAGAAGATTATAATTTGTGATGTTGGCATATAATCTCCTATTTTCAAAGGAGATACTTCATTGCCTTAGTCTTATCTAGAACCACCTCCAGTAGATCATATTAATAAAATTCTTAGAGAATATGTATCTAGATATCCATATTATCATGGAACTGAATTGTCTATAGATATTATCCCTAATCCAAAGCTCGTATCTAAGCCTCCCAATAGAATAAATCTAGTGAAATTGGTGAGATTAAAGAAACAACTACAAGAGTTATATGATAAGGGATACATGTATCATAGTGTTTCACTTTAGTAATAAAATTTCTTATTTTTGAAGAATAAGGATGGTTTTATAATTTTATGCATTGATTATAAATAAATCAATGTCATTACCATTAAAAAACTATCCTTTACCTCGCATTGATGATCTGTTTGATCAAATTCAAGGAGATTAATGATTTTTATAGATTGATCTTTATCCCAGTTATCATCAATTAAATTTAAATAAGTATTATATAAAAAATATTTCATTTCATACAAGTTATGTGGATTATGAGTTCACAGTAATTCCTTTTGGGTTAAAAAATTCACTATCTATGTTTAAGGATTTTATGAATAGAGTATTCAAGGATTATATTGATAAATATATTTTGGTATTTATTGATGATATATTGATGTAATCTAAGTTCTATTAAGATCATGAAAAATATTTTCAAATTTTTCTTGAGGCTCTAAGAGAGAAGCATCTATATAGGAAACTCAGTATGTGTGAGATTTGTCTTCAAAAAGTATCTCTTTTTGGCCATATTATCTCCAAAGATGGAATATCTCTATACCTCTCGAAGGCAAAGGTTTTCAAATAATGAACTGAACCAATGAATATATATGATATGATAGTTTCCTTGTCATAAACAGATACTATAAGTGATTTGTTAAAAATTTTACTCAATTCACTAATCTATTAACCAAGTTGACACATAAAGGGGTCAAATTAACATGGTCGGGGAATGTGAAGAAAATTTTGAGGAACTAAATAATAGAATAATCAATGCACTGGTATTAACCTTGATATATGGAAATGAGGTATTTTTATATATAGTAATTCATAAAATAAATGTGTAGGGTGTGTCCTTATATAAAATGCTATAGTTGTTTCTTATACATCAAGGAAATTAAGTACGCATAAACAAAATTATCCACCTCGTGATCTTAAGCTGGTAGTTATAATCTTTGATTTTAAGTAATTGAGACACTATCTTTATTGTGAAGGATATAATATATATATGTGTGTGTGTGTGTGTGTGTGTACCACACAAGTTTGAAGTATATATTCACATTAAAAGAGTTTAACATGAGGTGAAGGAGATGGATTAAACTGCTCAAGGAAAACAAGGGGAAACATAATGGAGTTATATCCATGATGAGGAGAGATAAGGATCAAATATTCATGGATTTAGTAAATTTAGAAAATGAAATTATTAGGAAAGTGTAAACATAATTTCTTTTCTAATTAATTTCCCAACCATCTTAACTAGAGAAGATAAAGAAGTATCAACTTGATGTGAAGTGGATATATAAGAAAATTAAAGTCATGGAAGATGGGAAGCTCAAGGATTTCATCAATGAAGATAGAGTTTTTATGTTTTGAATGATACTATGTATACCACTAGTATGTGATATAAATAAGGAATTATTAGATGAATCTTATAGATCAAATTTCTCTATAAACTCTAGTAGCACCAAGATATATAGTGATCTAAGATAACACTTCTTATGGGACAATATGAAGCAATAAATTGGTAACTATGTGTCAATATGATTAGTATTACAATAATTAAAGGTTGAGATAAAACTTATAAATGGTTTTATGAAACCTCTCCTTCTATCAATGTGGATGTGTGACAATATCATTATGGACTTTGTTACTGGGTTGTCTAAGACATCTATGGGGAATGATGTTTTATGTGTCATTATGGAATTCTTTACCAAGTTCGTACATTTCCAAGAAATAAGGGAGGATCTACCCCTTGAACAACTTATTTGGATTTATATCAATGAATTTGTGAGTCTTAATGGTACACCTTTATCAATTATATATCATCGTAACCCATAGTTCACATCAAAATTTTAGAGGAGTATTCATAAATAATAGAACATTAGGATACACTTGAGCACCACTTATCATAATCAAATCTATGGGTAGTCTAAAAGGACTATCCAAACATTAGAGGACATTATGAGATCATGTTCACTTGACTACCAAGGAATATGGGACTATTATCTACCTCTAGTGTAATTTAATACAACAATATCTTCTATTCAAGCATATAAATGGCATCATATGAGGCCATGTACGGGAAAAGATATCATACTCCAACCTATAAGGATGAAGTTGTGGAAAGTAAGTCAATAGGTCCATAACATGTTGAGGATACAACTAAGAAAGTGAGATCTATCCAGAATCATATCAAGGCGAATCAGAGTGTACTGAAAATCTATGATGGTAATTGGAGGAAAGAATTGGACTTTCAAGAAGGGGATCATGACTTCTTGAAAGTATCACTATGGAAGGTAGATATAAGGTTTTTTTAGAAGGGGAAGCATAGTCCAAGGTATAATGGGCCTTTTGAAATTTTATAATGAGTTTGTGGTATAGATTACCATTTATTTATGTCCCCCAACCTCTCTAAATTGAATGAAATCTTCAATGTATTGTTGCTGAGAAAGTACATTCCAGACACAACTCATGTACTCACCACTAAAGAAATAAATCTAGAACCTTACCTGACTTATAATGAATTACTATCTAGATTCTTGACACTAGAGAAAAAGTGTTTCAGAATCAAAAAACTCGACTGGTGAGAGTATATTAGAGGAATCAAAAGTTTGAGTAAGTAATACAGGAACTTGGGAAGGAAATGATAGAGAATTAACCACATAATTTTATAGACTGAAAACTATCATAAATTTCAAGGATGGAATTATTTAGTGGGAGAGTGTAAGAGTAGAAATTCTACTATAGTAAATAATAATTTCATTATAATAACTATTTTTCAATAAACAATATATTATTTCATCATAATAATATAACACATTATATTACAACACAGAACAATAAAATTACATTCAAAATAATGGCCCCAAATAGTGTTATAAAACAAATTACAATATAAGACACCACCATAATTATGAACTATGGAGGATCATACTCCAAAAATAATTACTTATATATAATATACATTTCTATTATGAATAAACAACAAGAAACGGAATATACATGGTTTAGGAACTAATGGAAGGATATTAATAATTTTAGATATTGAAATGAAGTGTATATATAGTGGATAATATGACTGTTGGAAGGGTAAGGTGACCATTGGAATCAGATTGTTTCAATAGTAATTTAATCATTATATGTAAAAGTATCTAATAAAATACATAAAATAATTTTATAACAATATAATCATAAACATATGTTTTATAATAAGAATGATATTTATTAAAAATGAGTTTATAAATGTGTATTGTCGAATGATTTTTTTTTTGAAATACACAAAGAGTTTTATTTAATAAATAAATTTCTTATATATATAAAAAAAATTCATAAAATCACTTCAAATTCAAAATCATTATGTCAAAATTATCCAACAATGAAATTTTTATAATTTTATGAGATAGTTGTATTATCAAGTAAATATTAAAATAGGATATGAATATACGTTAAGCATTATGGATTAATTATGATGTAAAAATGATGTAATAATTATTATATGGTAATAATTAATAAAAAATGTGTCAATTTAATAAAATAATGGATTTTAAAATGTTAAAATCAATTTCTAAACCTATAATTAACTTTCCAAAGTCTAAAATTGAAATCAAGGTTTTAAAAACAAGTCTTTGTGAATAAAAATATTTTCCATGGACAAAGTAATATAAAATAATGGAGTTAAATTCTCAAACATAAAAATGACTAAAACAATGCCTTAAATTTAAAAAATATGTTCTAAAACAATGGGAAAGATAATGGGTTTTCATTTTCCACAACCTATATTTCAAAGGCCTATGTTTAGAAATTAATAAATAATTCTCCCTTGTTTTCTATAAATACCCACCCATCATATCATTCCTCTTCACTTTAAAATTGGTGAGAATTTTTATCCTCTCATTTTACCACTAAAGATTCCCTTCAAGGAGTTTTTAATATTATGAGGTGTTCTTTTTCAAGCTTTAAGAAGTTATTTTGCAATATAAGGTTTCATAAGATCTTATCTTTCTTTATTTTATATAATCCTTATCATTTCCTTTTCATTTCAATATGTAATATTGTTATTCCACATTGTTATAAATTACTTATTATATTAATAATAAAATATCACCATTCCCTCTCATTATACCACTTTTATGCATCGTTATAATGTTAATTTAATTTCATGCCCATAAACGTGATTATCCAAATCCCTACATACTCCATGTATTTTTGGTATTATGTATAGATTATTTCCAATAGGGGTAATTTTATATAAGTATGATTGTGACATATCTACTGTAGCCTCTATTAGGTCTCTAGTGTATTAACTCAATTTTTTACATAAGTTCACCTTTGGTGATCAAAGCATATTGACCTAAAAGTTTCTTCTTTGCCAAATTTTTTATCCCTAATGCGTATCAAATATGTGTGTCGCATACTCCAAATTTTTAGAGGGGATTTTTCTATCATTATTTTGTTCTCCTAATATTATAAACTATTATATTCAATGATTATTTCTTATTGATATCATTATACCATGAAAGTACCATGCACTATTACTTTGTTATAATTCTTTTGATAAGGGTACTTTCTATTTCATTGTATATAGCCTATAGTTTCTAAGTTGATTGCTGGATATTCACTTAGATAACAATATTATTCCACTGAATGGGGAAATATTGATATTCTATATATCTATTATTTCTATATGGGTAGCTATTGATAACCTCTCTATAATTATGTATGAAGTTCCTTAGAGAACATTATGATATGTATTGTTTATCCATTCTCTTCATATGATGGATGCATTGGACTTATTTTTTGGTAGGTGGGTCCCATAATTATATATCTACTCAGTGCATTGGTGGTTCTCATGAGATAATTTAATTTGTGTATTTTGTGTATATAATACCCGTTTATTTATGATGACTTAGCATGAGACCCTAATGATATGTTTATGATGTCCGACATTATGAATTTCATCACTATGAGATCAGTTGTTATTATTCATGTGATTTATTTATTTTCATTATTATGTTGTCCATTGATGTATTATGATCATATTTTTATTTTTTATTTCATTATTTTATTATTATTCCTATCATATTATGTATGTCATGCTTTTTCTATGTTAGCTTTCATTGTACGCTACCCCTTGTTGAGCATCTGAGCTCACCCCTTTATATTATTTCTCATTTCCCCCAAGAAACCTTGAATAACACTACATATGACCTAAGGATAAGAAAGTATAAATAATAAAATTTTCATGTATCCATGTGATGTATTTTAAGTTTCCCATGTAATGTAATGTTCATTTATATATCTAGTATCCTCAGACTACTTAATTGTTAGATTCTGCATATTATGATCTATGTATTCTATGTCATTATAATAAAATAACCACTGAATCTTGGTTATTGGAGTCAGGATTGTTACATAGTTTCTGAAAAATAAGTAACACCTTTTCCATATCACATATCTTATACCCGCTTATCATATCATTTCATAGATAAACCGAAAGAAAAACTCATATTTCATGAAATCTAATGGTATATCATAGTCAAACCTATGACAATGCTTTTATCTCATCGAATCTCATGTTATAACATATCCAAACCCATAACAATACCCACAACTCATCACATTTTTATTATATCATATCCAAGCCCATGGAAATACCTACTACTCATCACATCTCATATTATAACATAGTCAAACCCATAGTGATACTTGTATCACATCATGTCTTAGACTAAGGCATAACATAGCTCATGGTAAAACCCATCATAATCATAATAGAGTATCAATTATACCATCATAATATAATATCAATTATAGCAAGAAATTTAACATTTTCATTCAAGCTCATTTAATCATTTTCCATACACTATACTTGTAAAATACCTCTAATTAATCAAACATAATATCTAATAACATAAACATTAATACCAGGATTAAATCACATCAATTCTAGATAAAATATACCTTTTTAATTCATCTTTATTTATATAAAACATTATAATATAATAAATTTCCATTTCTTGAGAAGGTGAGATTTTCCTCATCTTTAAATAATCTAAAAAATAGTTTATCATGAGCAAAATTATTATCACGGTCAAATAAGTTCATAAATATAAATTTCATGTAGAATAAAACCTAAATTATCATCTAATTAAAGTTTTGAGGTTAGCTACATAGAGTTCAATCAATGTGTCTCATAATATATGGATGATCAATTCATGGAAAATGACACAAATCCATTAAAACATCAAACTAGAAGAGGAAAAGATGAATTAGACAAAGAAGAATAAAAAAAGACAGTTGAATGAGGAACCTTGGGTCTTACCTTCACCTTGACCTCAAAAATTCAATGTACTTTATGGATAATAATTCTGTTGAGATTTAAGAAATTTAGAAGGATTTAATTAGAGAGAATAAACCAAGGGAAATGAAGAGCTCACAACTATAAATGTTTTAAAATTAGAAGAAAAATAAAAAGGGAGAATAACAAGACAATTACTAAATTTACCCACTTTAAAAATGATCTTGGGAAACCCACCAAAATCTATATGGAACACCATAAAATTCCATGTGTCCCACCACTAAACTTCCAATGGTGACTAAGGAATACATAATGAGTATTTCATAATGAGTGTCACATTTTTGTTGTATCATCCTATTACTATTTTTAGGTACTCCTCAAACCCTATTTTGATCATTATTTGGTTGGGTCTTGTTTAGGGGTACTTCATATGGGGTGCTTCATATGAAATTTTTAAAAAAATCAAGGGCTCTTAGGTTGTGCACAGTTGGTGCATGGTCTTCCCAAACCGTGCACCCTACTAGTGAAAGCTATGCAAACCCAAGCAGTGAGGGTTTTCATGGTTAGTGCATGGTTTGAAAAACTGTGCTCCCACCTGGTAGAAACCATGCACCCCTTTAGAGGGGTGCATGGTTAGAGTGCACAGTTTGACAAACCATGTGTCCTTACCTAGCTAACCATGTGTGTGAGATATAATCATTCTGAAAATTGTTAAAAAAATCCATGAACCCTATTTTGGACCCCCCACTCAACCCTAACTCGGATAATTTCTCTTTCCAAGGTTGGGAGGGCTCCCAAGGAACCACTTTGGCTCCTCTAAACCCTCTCCAAGGTGGATCAAAGCCAGGTAACCATTATTTTATCCTTTCCAAGTAAGAATTATTTCCTTAATACTTCTCTCCCGCTCTCTCCTTATCTCCTCCCTAGGGTTTGTTAGATCTTTGTGTTTTTGGGGGATCTAATCCATGTTGTTTTAGATCTTGAATCTAGGTTTGATTCTCAGATCTCCTTTTTTGACATTATTCATTGGAGTTTCCCATTATGAGGTGTGATCTCTTTGTTTTGATAGGTGGTTCTATTTAAGTTTGTCCAATTGAATTAACCCTAGATTACTTGATTATGATCAAATTTCTTTCAATTTGATTATGAAAAACCTAATTTTCATCGAATTGGGATTTGAATTTTATTTGGCATAAAATTTGGGGGGAAACCCCCAATTCCATTAAATTAGGGTGTGATTATGGAATTTGATGGAAATTATGAAATTAAATTGTGAAATTCATTTGTGAGTTTGATTTCAAATTTTTATTTGAGAAAAATGGATTAAATTATTTTGATGAGGACCTTGTTTGGTTTCATCTGGGAAAATTCATAAATATATTAAAAAACCATTTTGGTTTTTAAATGTAAATTGGCATATTTAAGTGGAAAATGGATTAATTGTATTTTTGAACAGTTTTGAGATAAATTACCCATTATTGATTATTTTTTTAGCACATGAAAACTTAGGTATTTATTGAGTTATTTAGGAAAACTTTATATTGACGCTTTATAACTCTAACAAAAATACTGCAACATGTGCGATGTTGATGATTCATCTTTGACCAGTTTTTGAGGTATGTGTGTACATATATTATCATGATCATTTATTCAAGTGTGTGAGGATCCCATAACCTAGAACTATTGTACCTCTTAATAGATGATTGTGTTTCTTGTTTTTGATTATTTTGATACATGCCATTATTTGTAAACTATTTTACACATGAATTGTGAATTTATGTAAACTATTTTACATAAAATATTTATTAAGAAATTGTTTTAAATGTTTCCATAAACTAAAAATAAAAGCATGATTTTTTTTTAAATATGGTCTTGTATTTCCATGCCTGTTTTTTTTAAATTAAAAGATTTATTTGGTTAATTAATGTGGCATCTTATTGTGGAATATTTGGTGAGAACCTACTGGGGTTTTAGCTTACACCCTACCTATGCCTTCGGGCATTTTAATATTTCCTCCTTCTAGGTTCGAGCAAGGTGAAAGCGCCACTTGGAGGTGTTAGTTGTTGTTAACCTTTGAGCATTGAGATACTGTGTCCACTGGTAATTGGGTTATTTGTCCTATTTTCTAGAACTTTGTGGTTGTACTTTTGGTTTATACACCTGTTTGAATTCTGGTACTATTCTCCCTGTGGAGTTTTCTTTTGTGTATGTTGACTTGTATCTGTTTCTTCCACTGTTTTTGTAGAAAAAATATTCCCACCTTTATCTTGTATGATGTCAGGTGCTAGTCACCAACCTGTGGGGATTGGGAATTCCCTTTAGGACATGTCAGTGATGGATTAAATATTAGGGTATCAGGTTATTCATGTTGTTTCATAATAAAGTGGTATCAAAGGTGAAGGTTGAGCATCTTTCCTTGATGTTAGTATGCAGTTGAGTAATCTTATCAGTACTTAGGTGGTAGTTCCGAGTGAGTGCCTAGAAAACTCTCACCGTAATGATCCTTAAGTCTCTATGGGTGGTTTGGGAAATATGTCTTAGTGATTAGTCCTATAATTTTCCATGATTTATATTTGGATAGGTTGAAATAGAAATATTTTTTATCTACCTATTGGGATTAATTTCCCAATTTCTCTTATTTAAGTGTTGATCTGAGTATCCTTTTTGAGTTCTTCAATGTTTTTTTATGATTTTGTGTAGCACCATACCTTTGAGAGGATGTGTAAATCATATCTAGGAGGAAGCTACTGATGAACCACTGTGAGAAAATCCTCACGTGGACTAGAATCAGGTTGAAGTTATTGTGTATGTTGTCTAAGATCTGGGACATGCACCTTCACCTATTCCAGTCCAGGATCTAGCTGTGGAACCTTAGAGGGATGACTTTAGGATTTTTGCTCAAGAGTTAATTTTCCAAATGAATCCAAAGTTCCAAGGCTCTAATGATCCTCAACTAGCTGAGGGTTGGTTGATAAATATTGAGCTTCTATTTGATTTCTTGGAAACGCCTGATGAAATCAAGGTAAAATGTATCACCTTCAAGCTAGAGGGACCTAGACAGAGATGGTGGGACATGATGGTGATGGTGAATAAACACCAGGTCTTAGAGTGGAAAGACTTTAAATCTATTTTCATTGAACAGTTCTATCCAGATTCGATGGTGTTGTCTAAGGCTATTGAGTTTTTAAAACTCGAGCAGGCTGTTAGGACAGTGAAAAAATATGAAAATCGTTTTCCTGAGCTTGTGCATTTTTTACCTGAGATTATGTTGAATGATAAGATGAAGAGTTGAAAATTTGATATGGTACATTGATATGATATTTTTTATCAGGTTTTCTTGTTGAATCTTCCTTCTCTACAACAAAACAGGCCTTTAATAGTGCTAGAAATGGCCTTTATCAGCGTTAGAAAAGTGCTGACAATGTGAGCAATGTTAAAAGCCCAGTACTTTTATCAGCGTTGAAAAATAGATGATAAATAACACATTTATCATCACTTCTTAAAGAACCATTAAAATAATTATTTATCAGCGTTGTAGAAGTGATGATAAAGTATAGCTTTATCACCACTTTTAGAAGTGCTGATAAATACATTCTTTATCAGTGATTTTAAAAGTGCTGATAAAAGGTCATACTATAGTATGTTGTAACAACACACTATAGTACCATTGTAGTGTACTGTTACAGCACACCACAACACCAGAAGCACCAAAAACACACTAGATATATCAATAAAAACAAGTCTCAATACAGAATTCAAATAAAATGAAATTTACAACACAAATACCAAAAAACAATATATTATAGACATTTCAAACATTTATGTATACAATTACATAAATACAAATTATTACATACAATCAAAAACAATCCTAACTGTCAATGTTACCATAATTTCTATTGAATTTCTTTTTCGAACTACCAACACTGCATGAGCAGCTTTGAACAAACCACATCAACTCGAACAAAAGAATCCACTTGTATAAGAAAACAATTATTATGTGAGTAATACTAAGAATAAATAAATTTAACATAAATATTAAATAATACATTAATTATATGGAAAATAATTTTACTATGTAAATATCAATATTACCTTTGTGATTAAGTAGAGATAGTGTCGTTGCTCTTCCTGAAAAGGTAGTGGAGGTAACTTAAAAGAAAGTGATAAATGTACCAATGCAGGGGTGAAAATGTTTTAAGGGAGAAGAAGCATGAAAGTTGGACAGAGCACCCCAAATCAAAAAAAAATGATCCACCTATATAAGAAAACAATTATTATGTAAGTAATACTAAAAACAAATAAATTAAACATAAATATGAAACAATTCATTAATTCTATGGACAATGATTTTACTATATAAACATCAAGATTACCTCTGTGATTGATCAGAGGCGGCATCGTTGCTCTTCTTGTAAAGGTAGTGGAGGTAACTTGAAAGAAAGTGATAAATGCACCACTGCATGGATGAAAATATTTTAAGGGATAATGAGCATGAAAGTTTGAAGGAGAACCCCAACTCGAACAAAAGAATCCACCTGTATAAGAAAACAATTATTATATGAGTAATACCAAAAATAAATGAATTAAACATAAATATTAAACAATACATTAATTTTATAGACAATTATTTTACTATGAAAACATCAATATTACCTCTATAATTGACTAGAGGTAGCATCGTTTATCTTCCTACAAAGGAAGTGGAGGTAACTTGAAAGAAAGTGATAAATTCACCACTGCGTGGGTGAAAATATTTTAAGGGAGAAGAAGCATGAAAGTTGAACAGAGCACCCCAACTCGAACAAAAGAATTCACCTATATAAGAAAACAATTATTATGTGAGTAATACTAAAAATAAATTAATTAAACATAAATATGAAACAATACATTAATTCTATGGAAAATGATTTTACTGTGAAAACATCAAGATTTTCTAACACATAACAATCAAGTTTCCCTGTTACGCAGGATTCCCTTTTAGTTGTGCTCAATCAAGTTTTGCATTCACATGTCACTAACATAGCACATTTACACACACAAGTCATTCCAAACAAAGTACACATAGTGTAACACTACTTGAACACCCAAACCCCATTTGAAAACATAAGCACACCAAATCATTTCATAAACATGCCTCGCACCTATTATGTATGTTAATAATTAATTTAAAAAGTTTTCTAAAATAACCCTCAGAGGCACCGTAAGGCTTTACATAAAAACACACCCAAGTTCACATGAAAATCCTACTTTTAAAATCAAACACATCGTATAACTGCATCAAACATAATTTGCAACACTTATATAATTTAATAAATCTATTAACTATTTTGTAGAACACTTCCAATTAACAAAACTAAAGTTTACACCAATTCGCAACCAATTCCATAGCAAGTCCTTTTTTAAAAAATTTGTACACATCCCAAAATCATTTTTAAAACATGTCTTCCATCCTTTAAAACAATTTACAATTCACATTAAAAAAAGGTACAACGTGTTCAACGTGGAAAAGTATGTCAATTTCCTTTAAGAACTTACTTCCAAACCTATCCGCATTTATGCGCCTTTGAAAACATTATTTTCACCTTTCAAACAACCCATAAAACCCTTCCATAGAACACCACACTAAAACACACACACACACACAACATATCCATTTTCCATTACAAAACCCAAACCCAACACAAAGCATGCCAAACCCTTCAAAAACACATTTTGCATCACTCACACCATTTAATAAACCATTTACACATCCCAAATTTCATTTCTAAAACAAATTCTTCATTATTTAAACACTTCACAACTCATACTTAAAATCACATTATAAGGCTAGCATGCCCAAAATGATCCATTTCTCATCAAAAATCCTTTTTCAACACATGCACACCTTAAGAACCCACAAAAAAACATTTCACACTACCCAAACAATTAATTGAACTCTTCCACTGATTTTTTACAACAAGGCCTATATAGAAACATAACAATTTCTCTTTTAAAAATTTATTTTCAACACAAATGCATGTCAAAGAATTTCCAAAACATGTTCTCACCACCAAAATAAATTATAGAGCATGAAAAAATTAATCAAGAAAGCAAATTAAATTATCTAAAATTGTTAGGACATGAAACCACCTACCTCAGGTGGAAAAATTGTCGGAAAAGTGATGTGAAACCCCATTCGCGTCGCAACCGAAATCTAAAACTGGATACCAGACGAGATGTTCATGCAACTAGAGCACCGACAATAGTCAAGAGGTGTGATTCGAGCTTTGATTCACCGAGGAGGAGCGCCGACAGTGGGTGGCTTCCACATAAATATCTTGATATCGCGACGAGTTCACAAATGGTTAAGGTTTTAAAATATATCGGGACACTTTTATCAACACTTACAAATAAGCATTGATAAATAGACATTTTACTAGCGCTTATAACATAAGTGTTGATAAAAGCACTATTTATCAGTGTTTTTTTAGTGCTGATAAAGACCTATATTTATCAGCACTAAAAAAGCACTGATAAAACCAATATTTATCAGTGTTAAAATTAGAGCAATGATAAATGTGTGTTTTATCAGCACTTTATTTAGCGCTGATAAATCCTCATCTTTATCAACGTGGAAAAAGAACTGATAAGGATTCTTTTATTAGTGCTTATTACTGAATCACTCTTAAAGGATTTATAATTATAAATATAAATAAAAAAATTGTAAAAATTTATAAATACTTAATAAATACATATAAATATCAATATAGTAAATATATTCTTTTTTAAATATATTTATTATAATTTTATAATTATTTATTTCTAATTATAGAAATATTTTCAAAAAATATTATTTATATCATTGTATATATTTATATAATTATATATATATATATTTAATAAATATATATTAAATATAAATATAATAAATATATTCATTAATTAAGTAAATTTATTATAAATTTAATAATTATTTAAATATATATAATTATTTATTTACAATTATATAAATACTTTTAAAAAAATATTTATTTATTTATAATTATAAATATATAATTGTATAAATATAGTGATTGTTCATTTATAAATATTTTTATTTATAAATATTTTTATTTATAAATATTTTTTTACAAATATTTTTTTAACATTATTAATGAATATCTCCTTTTAAGTGCAAGTATCTATGTTAAAATTGAGTGAAATTGAATAAATTAAGAATAAGTACACTTTAATAATATTGAAAAAATAGATAAGTTTGGTGTCTATGCATTGTATATAAAAATGCATTAATTACGTATATATAAAATCAATATAACACGCATTTGATCTATGTTAAATTGAAAAATAAAACGACATTCAATTATATGTCGATTACTGTGCAATTATAGTCAATATTTTTAATTCATATTAATTTTTAATTATAAACCAATATTCAATAAACATGTGACTATTTAATGTAAAGCTCATAAATATTTTTTAATATATAAATCATATTTATATACATTAATATATATTTATATATTTAATATATACAATTTAATAACATTAATTATCATAATTATCTAATTAATAGAATGTTTAATAATTAATAATTTATAATCAATCTATTCATTTTTATCAATAATTATTTAATTAATAAAATTTGTAATATTTTTTTAATAAACGCGTTTTTATTTTTTATTTATTTAATTATTTCATTTTATTTATATAAATATTAATCAGTACTAAAAATAAAGCACTGATAAAGGATACCCTTTATCATCACTAAAAATAAAATCACTAATAAAGAATACATTTATCAACGCTAAAAATAAAGCTCTGATAAAGGTTTCCATTATCAGCGCTAATAAAAAGGTTAAATTTATTAGCACTTTATTTAGCACAAATAAATATGTCATTTATCATCATTTTGTTATAGCACTGATAAATACCAATGTTGTTAAAGGTGTGTTTTGTAGTAGTGCTTCTTATGCTAATGTGTTGGATAGAGCATTGATGATTGAAATTGACCTGGCAGGTATGTCAGGGTTGATGGGAGTTCCTTTTTCTCCCAGTGGAAGTTTTGTGAGTTCCCATAAAAGGGAAGAGGAAGCGTGATGATTCTTATGTTGGTTCTCAAAATCATAGTTTTTCTAGACCTCGTGTGGTGTCTGGAAGAGGCCCTTTGATTTTTTACTAGTGTGGATAACCTGGGCACTCAAAACAGGTTTGCACTGAGGCACCCAAGGTATGTGGTTCTTGTGGACACTCAGGTCACTTGCAGAAGTTTTTCCATGTCTATTATACTCCCCATAGTGGCATGGGATCATCAGTGCCAAAAATTATTATGGTGATATTAGATGCTTCACGAACAAAGGGGTTCCAGCCATTGGCATCCGGAACGAAACTTATTTACGCAGTGGAAGAGTCTCTAAAGGAATCAGATATGGGTCCAGTAACTGTGAGAGGTACCATCACCATTTCTTCATCTTTAGTGACTGCTTTATTTGATATTGGTGCATCTCATTCATTCATTTCAACTCGTATTATGAATTTTCTTAATCTTTTTATGGAGATTTTATCTTATGTGATGGATATTACTACACCCCTCAAAACAAAGAGAGAGTAGAGACTTTGTTGTCCTACTGGTGTGTTCTCTTTATCAGAAATTCATCATGCTTGGGATTTTCTGGTTCTCAACATGAAACCTCTTGATGTCATATTCGGGATGGATTGTTTCATTTCTAATAAATCCTAAATTGATTATTATCTTCAACGAGTCTCCTTTACTTCACCCAATTGGGTGTGTCGTATCTTTCAAGGAGAATGGGACCCGAGGTTGAGCAAAGTCAAAACTTCTTTTCCAGAGTCGGGGAAAGTAATATCGGTGTTTGCTTTTGATCTAGAGTGAGACTCTTTGAGCAGTGATATCCCTCTAGTTGTCATCGAGTTTCCTGATATTTTTCCTTCTGACTTCTCTAGTTTTCCACTGGTAAGGAAGATAGAGTTTTCCATCGACTTAGTGTCTGGTAATCAACCAGTATCTATTCCTTCTTATCACATGACACTAGTTGAAATGAAAGACCAAAATACTCAGTTGGGTGATCTTTTAGAGAAAGGCTTCATACGCCTGAGTGTGTCACCTTGGGTGGCGCTTGTTCTCTTTATGAAGAAAGCTGATGGGTCACTTTGACTTTATTTTGATTACCAAAAACTCAATCGATTTATGGTAAAGAAAAGATATATATTATCATGGATTGATGACTTGTTTTACTAGTTGAAAGGGGTGAAGTGGTTCTCGAAGATTGATCTTCGATCTGGTTACCATCAGTTATGAATAAAAGAATTTGGCATTCAGAAAACTACTTTTCGGAGAAGGTATGAGCATTATGATTATCTTTTCATGCCATTTGGTTTAACCAATGCTCCTATGATTTTTATGGATTTAATGAATAGAATCTTCCATGATTATATCAATATTTTTATGGTGGTATTTTTGAATGAAATCCTTTCTTAATCTAAGCCCAGGGAGGATCATGTGCATCATATGAGAGCAGTTATGGAATTGTTGATAATTATCCGACATTATGCCAAGTAATCGAAATGTGATTTCTAGATTTGGGAAGTAAAGTTATTGGGACATGTGGTGTCAGAACATGGTGTTTCACTTGATCCTAAAAAGGTGAAAGCTGTTATGACATGGGAGCAACCATGAAATTTTTTTGAGATTTGGAGCTTCTTGGGTTTAGATGGATATTATCACAGGTTTCTAAAGGACTTCTCAAAGTTGGATTCTCCAATGACTGTCCTAACTCAAAAGGGATTAAAGTTTGTTTGGGATAAAAAATTTTAGAATTCTTTGTTTGACCTAAAACATATTTTTACTACTATGATGGTGGTGATGCATTAGGTTCAGGTTTGAGTTGTGTTCTTATGCAAGGTGATCATGTGGTAGCTTATGGCTCTCGGCAGCATAGGCCACATGAAAATAATTATCTGACCTATGAACTTGAACTCGCAGCTGTGATGCATGCACTTAAGAGTTGGTGGATTTACCTTTTCATAGAAAGTTCTATTGTGTCACTACCACAAAACTAGGTTTCTACAACACCACCCTTTATCAGCACTTTTTTTAGTAGCGCTGGTAAAGGGGGGGATTTATCAGCACTTTTTCCTAGCGCTGATAAAGTTTATGTTTCAAAACAAAAATCATGAAAAATAATATATTGTTATATAAGTATATTTATATAAATATAAATATAATATATATTTTTTAAATATGTTTTAGATAATTATAAATGGACTATTACATTTAATATATAAGAAATTTAGTGAAAATGGATTTAAAATATTTTTTAAAATATTATTAATTAATAATTTTATAATTATAATCGATTAATAATCATTTAATAATAATTTTAAGACACACAAAATCAAAAACAAAAAGATCTAAAATATGTTGAAAATGTAACTCAAACTTCAAACGGTTGTAACTTTTGATCCGGGTGTTCGTTTGAGCTATACAGCATATCAAATCAAAGCTTGCGATAAGATCTACGTGCTAGTGATCCAAGGGAATCTTTTGTCACATTTTTCGAGGCCCATAAAGGCTTAGAAGGCCTCCAAAACTGAGTTTTTAGTCAGGATACCCCGATTTTTTAACATTCAAACAGGTATAACTTCTGATACGGATGTCTTCTAGGCATGTACCACATATCATATCGAAGATTACTTCATTTTCTTAGATTTTAATAGTTTTGGAGTTGAAATGGACTTCTAGATTAGAAGTTATGGTTGTTTTAACATTCTATGGCTTTTCAAATACACATATATATGTATTTATTCATAAATGTGTGTGTGTGTGTGTGTTTTATATATGTATTTATTTATTTGTTTATTTATTTATAAACACACATAAAAACATGTTTTATAAATCTATTTAAAACTAATCTTATTTATATATATTAATATACAAATAAATATACAGATAAAAAATTATAACTAAATATATATATATAAATAAATATAAATATAAATTAATATACGAATAAATATATATATACTAATATATGAATAAATATATATGTATTAATATAACTAAATATATTTATATTAATACGAATCTACATTAATATATGAATAAATATAACAATATATATATAAATATATATATATATATTAATATACAAATAAATAAATATATATATATATATGAATAAATATATATGTATTAATATAACTAAATATATTTACATTAATGTGAATCTATATTAATATATGAATAAATATATATTAATATACTAATATATATATATATATATGAATAAATATATATGTATTAATATAACTAAATATATTTATATTAATATGAATATATATTAATATACTAATAAATATAACTATATATATATATATAAATAAATAGATATATCATTAAATAGAGAAAAAACTAAATGTCTTAGTGGTAAAGGTGCAGGCGCGCAAGGGGGAGGTTGCGCATTCGAGTTCGGGTGAAAGAAAGGAGGGGTGCGCGGGCATGTGAGGGATACGCGGGCAAGGGCAGTGCACAGGAGAGTGGGAGGGGGTCCCGCCTAGCAGTGATAAAGGGGGTGTCTAGCGCTGTTAAAAGCTCCCCCTAGATTATATTCTTTTTAACTTTTTTTTGACTTAGCGCTTAAAAAAAGCTCTGATAAAAGGTGTCTTTTATCAGTGCTAAAAAAAGCGCTGATAAAAGACCTTTTTATCAGCATTTTTTTAGCGCTGATAAAAGACCCATTTTATCAGCTCTTTTTTTAGCACTGATAAAAGGGGCCTTTATCAGTGCTTTTCTGAACGCTGATAAAAGGGACCCCCCCTTTATCTTCGCCTCGATTAACAACGCTTTTTTTAGCGTTGTTAATGTACTTTTCTAGCGCTGATAATGGCCATATTTGTAGTAGTGTGTATTCCGACCACAAGATCTTAAGTTATATCTTCTCTCAAAAAAATTGAATCTCCGCCGAAGTCATTGGGTGGAGTTCCCATAATCTTTTGATTTTGACATCACCTATACCCTGGGGAAAGGGAATGTCATCTCAGATGTTTTAAGTAGGAAAATTCCGACCCATGCCATGAAAAAATCATCGGAAGAGTGGAACTTGATGGATCTTTTTTCACAATTGCATATAGGAGTCCAAAAATTTGGGGTTGAGGTTTCCGTGGCCAGTGTTTAGTTGACCTCTTCTCTTCTCGATTTGATTCTTCAGGAACATCATCTTGATAATGAGCTCTGTAACATTAAATACTCTCTTTATGGTGGGGAGACTATTGTTGAGTGGTTATTCTCTACAGAGGGTATTCTATGCTATCAAAATCGTTTTGTGGTACCGTTATCGGTCAGGAAAGTTATGATAGGAGATTTCCATAATTCTATGTAGGCATTGCACCTAGGAACCAAAAATATGTTCTATGATATGCGACATAGATTCTAGTGGACAAGTATGAGACGAGGCATTGTTGATCTTTCCTCCCATTGTTACATGTGCCAACAGGTCAAGGTTGAACACCAAAGACCTTCGGGTTTGATTCAACCACTTCTAGTCCCGACTTGGAAGTGGGATGAGATCTCTATGAACTTTTTGGTTGTGTTTCCATGTACCTAGATAATAAAGAATGCGATGTGGGTTGTGATCGATAGGCTGATCAAATCAGTTCACTTTATACCCATTTGTGATTCAACCAAAATTGAGGAGCTGGAAAATATCTATGTAAAAGAGATTGTTCATTTTCACGGAATTCCATCTGCTATAGTCTCTGATAGAGATACTTGGTTTACTTCTCGCTTTTGGACAAGCCTTCAAGAGGCACTCGGATCTTAGGTTTGTTTGATTATGGCATACTATTCGCAATCGGATGGCCAAACAGAGAGAGCTATATAGATTATGGAGGATATGTTCTACGTCTATGTCATTGACTTTGGTGGGTCTTGGGATGACCACGTGGGGATGATTGAGTTTTCTTATAATAATAGTTACCAGTCTACAATCTGGATGGCTCCTTTTGAGGCCTTGTATGGCTGGCCTTGTAAATCTCTGTTGTGTTGGTTGGAGATTGGTTAAAGTTCTTTGGTTTGACTGAGCTTGGTTCAAGTGATGATAGAAAAGATTTATTTGATTTTTCAAAGAATGATAATGGCACAGAGCCGGTATAAGTCTTATGTTGATCGTCATTGTAGATCATTTGAATTTTTAGTTGGCGATCATGTGTTCTTGAAAGTTTTACCCCGTTTGGATCATTGATGGCTTTGGAGATAGGAGAATATCGCTCCTCATTTTGTGAGACCTTTTGAGGTTGATGAGCAGGTGGGGAAGGTGGCTTATCGTTTAGTACTTCTGTCGCAGCTCACATCGATACATAACGTGTTGCATGTATCTCAGCTATAAAAATATCTTTCTAATTCATCTCATGTTCTGAGCTAGAGTGATCTTGATATCAAGCCTATTTTATCTGTGAATGAGCATCCAGTCAGGATAGTTGATTTTGAAACCAAGTTACTTCATGGGAGGATGATACATTTGGTTTGAGTGCTATGGCAACATGGTTTTGATACTCATGAGACGTGGGAGAGGGAGACACTGATCAGAGAGCAGTGACCTCATTTTTTGACATGGAAGCTTCTTGAGAGGATTTCTAAGGACAGAAAGTTTCTATGGTGGGGAGGTTGTAACATCCAGTTACTATTTTTAGGTACTCCTCAACCCCTCTTTTGATCATGCTTTGGTTGGGTCTTGTTTAGGGGTGTTTCAGCTGAAATTTTGAAAATTTTGAAGGGCTCTTGGGTTGTGCATGGTTGGTGCACAGTTTTTTCAAACCATGCGCCATGTTGGTGCAAACCATGCAAACTCAGACAATGAGGGTTTTCATGGTTGGCGCACGGGTTGAAGAACCGTGTGGCCCTGCCCACCTAACAGTGCGTGCAAGATTTAATTATTCTAAAATTTAAAAAAAATCCCCAAACCCTATTTTGGACCCCCGCTTGACCCTAACTTGGGTTATTTCATTTTCCAAGGTTGGGAGGACTCCCAAAGACCCATTTTGGCTCCTCCAAACTCTCTCCAAGGCGGATCGAAGCAAGACGATCATCGTTCGATTCTTTCTCGATAATAATTCGTTCCTCGATCCTCCTCTCTCGCTCTCTCCTTCTCTCCTCTCTATGGTTTGTTAGATCTCTATGTTGTTGGAGGATCTAATCCCCATTGTTTTAGATCTTGAATCTAGGTTTGATTCTTGGATCTCATTTACATAAGTTCTTTGTTGAAGTTTCCCGTTGCGGGCGTTGTGAGGCATGATCCCTTTGTTTTGGTAGGTGGTTTTGTTTAAGTTTGCCCAATTAATTTAACATGAAATTGTTTGATTTAAATCAAATTGATTTCAATTGGATTATGAAAAATCTAATTCTCATCGAATTGGGATTTGAATTTTCTTTGACATTAAATTTGGGGAAAACCTCCAATTCCATTGAATTGGAGTGTGATTGTGGAATTTGATGGAAATTGTGAAATTAAAATTGTGAAATTAAAATTGTGAAATTGATTTGTGAGATTGATTTCAAATTTGTATCTGAGAAAAATGGCTTAAATTGTTTTGATGAAGACCTTAGTTGGTTTCATCCTGGAAAAGACATAAATTGATTAAAAACTCATTTTGGTTTTTAATTAAAGTGGAAAATGGGTTAATTGTATTTTGAACGATTTTGAGATAAATTACCCATTATTGATTATTGTTTGAGTGCATACAGGCCTAGGTAGTTAGTGAGTTACTTGAGACAACACTCTATTGACGATTTACGACTCTAACAAGAATACTGCAACAGGTCACATCCCTGATGGGATGGTGATGAGTCGGTCCTCTTTGACCAGTGTCCAAGGAACGTGTGTACACCTATATTGTCGTGATCACCTATTCGAGTATGTGAGGATCCCATAACCTGGATTTATTGTACATCTTGGAAGATGACCATGTTGCTCGTTTTTTATTATTTTGATATATGTCATTGTTTGTAAACTGTTTTACACATGCCTTGTGAAATTATATAAAATGTTTATTAATCCATTGTTTAAAATGTTTCCATCGATTGAAAAGAAAAGCATGATATTTTTAAATATGTTTTTGTATTGTCATGCCTATTTATTTAAAATTGAAAGCTTTATTTAGTTAATTAATGTGGCATCTTTATTATGGAATCTTTGATGAAACCCTACTGAGTTTTTAGCTCACACCCTACTTGTGTCTTCAAGCGTTTGTAGATTTCCTCCTGCCAAGTTCGAGCATGGGGAAAACACCGCTTGGAGGTGGTAGTTGGTGTTGCCCTTTGAGCTTTGAATTGTTGCGTCCATTGAGACGTTGTTTATCCTGTTTTTTGGTACTTTGCGGTTGTACTTTGGGTTTACACACCTGTTTGACTTTTGGTATTATTCTTCCTGTGAAATTTTCTTTTGTGAACACTGACTCGTATCTGTTTTCCCGTTGTTTTTGTGGCAAAGCCGTTCCCACATTTATCTTGTATGATGTCAGATGTCAATTGCCAACCCGTGGAGATCGGAAACGCCCTTCGAGTCATGTCAGTGCTGGCCCAGGCATCAAGGTACAAAGGTATCCAGACCAATTCGTGACATTTGTGAATGGGTATTTCATAAAAAATTACATCAAGAATGATACTTCTTTAAATAATATATTAATAAAAACTTCGATTATGTCACATTTTTGTGATTGAGTTGTTCATGAAAACAACATTTGGTTATGCTCATCTAAAGTAGCCACCCTCTCTCTTTAAAAAACCCTTTGATATCATGCTCTCATGATAAAACAATTTTATTATAGAAAATAATTTTGTTTCATCATTAATTTGATATATATATTTTTTTATTTTTTTTCATTGCATAAAAAAAATCCAATTTGGGCTTGCGAGTTTGGAAGATTATTTTGATTTGTAAAAATTTTTATTCACGCTTGGTCATTGGATGTCATTTTATCCATTGTATGAATATTTAGTACAAATTTTTTAATAATTTTTTAGGTTATTTTACCTTCCCATTCTCACATGATTCGGAGCCCCGACAGTATCCATCTCAGATCGCTGCTCCGACGCTGTGCGTTTACCTCTGCAGCTCCATCGTCCTCAAACGGCGCTCTGCTATCGATTCCATGGCAGCTCGAGGAGGTCGAGCATCTTCTGCTGGGGCTGGCTGCCCCCGCATCTCCTACCGGATTTTCGTCTCCGCCATGTTCACCCTGCTCTTCTTCGGAACCCTTTCTGTCCTCTTCACCGCCAACCCTTCTCAACCTAATCTCGGTTCTGTACGTAAGCTGTAATCCCTCCCCCCTCTTCTTCATATTCGATGTGTTTTTCATTGTAAAATTTGAATTCGATGGTTCAATAATTGAACAAATCTTCGCCGCATTTACCGTTCGATGCGCGCAGGCACTCCCCGCTACGGGAAACGCTTACGTCCACCGCACGTTCTTGGCTTTGCAATCGGATCCATTGAAAACCAGGCTGGATTTGATTCACAAGCAGGCCGGCGACCACACGACCCTGGTGAACGCGTACGCCGCCTATGCCCGCAAGCTCAAGCTCGATACGTCTCGCCAGCTACGGGTGTTCGATGATCTTGCTCGGAATCTGACGGATCTGACGCTGCGCCCAGCGTATCGGGCCGCTTTGTTCGAGTCGAACGGGCCGGTGGAGGAGGACGTGCTCCGGCAGTTCGAGAAGGAGGTGAAGGATAAGGTCAAGACTGCTCGACTCATAATTTCCGAGGCCAAGGAGAGCTACGATAATCAGCTGAAGATCCAGAAGCTGAAGGACACCATATTCGCAGTGCAGGAGCTGCTGGTTAAGGCGAAGAGGAACGGTGCATTCGCGAGCTTGATCGCCGCCAAATCCATCCCTAAGAGTCTGCACTGTCTCGGGATGCGGCTGGTGGGGGAAAGGATCGCCCACCCGGAGAAGTACGGGGACGATGAGCCAGATCCCGAGTCCGAGGACCCCACCCTGTACCACTACGCCATATTCTCTGACAACGTGATTGCGGTGTCGGTGGTGGTGAATTCCGCGGTGAGCAACGCGGAGGAGCCATGGAAGCACGTCTTCCACATCGTCACCGACCGGATGAACGTCGCGGCGATGAAGGTCTGGTTCAGGATGAGGCCAGCGCAACGCGGGGCACACGTCGAGGTCAGAGCGGTGGACGACTTTCCGTTCCTGAATTCGTCTTACGCGCCGGTGCTGAGGCAGCTCGGCGCCCCGAACCTGCTGAGGCTCCGCCTCGGGAACCAGACAGAGAAGGCGCCCAGGGATGCGTCCGAAGCGAAGCTCAAGAATCCTAAGTACCCGTCCATGTTGAATCATCTGCGGTTCTACCTGCCGGAGATGTACCCGAAGCTGCACCGCATCCTGTTCTTGGACGACGACGTGGTGGTGCAGAAGGACCTGACGGCTCTGTGGAGTATCGATCTGGATGGCAAGGTGAATGGAGCCGTCGAAACCTGCTTCGGCTCCTTCCATCGTTACGCCCAGTATTTGAACTTCTCGCACACCCTTATCCGGGAGAGCTTCAACCCCAAGGCCTGCGCGTGGGCTTTTGGGATGAACATATTCGACCTGGATGCATGGAGGATGCAGAAATTGACTGAGCAGTACCATTATTGGCAAAACTTGGTGAGCCCAACTCTGTGTTCTTCCTAATTTTCTTACCCTCCGGCATACTACTCTAGCATTTGGTGTAGTTTCTTTCTCATGAACATTCTTTGTCAGCCAATGAATATTTCTTGAGGACGCTGGACCAGCATCCTCTCCATTACCTAGGTTGGTCTTTTGCTAAATCAACGGATCAGATTCTGCCAATTGGGACACACTCAGCTTGTTGGCTGAATACATGCCGTTGGATTTGGCCAAGAACCTTCCAAGCCAATGACAAGCTTAATTAGTAGTCTAGAGTTTGGAATTACAACTACATTAAATGCTCATTGAGGGAGTTTTAACATCCCTTGTAGTTCCACTTCATCATGAACCCAAATTCTTCTGAGTTCAATATAGCTACTAGGATACTGGGTGGTTATCATTGGGGGGTGGTGCATCCTTGTTCACACGTTATAATGTATTCTCAAAAACACCATCGATTCAACATTTACTGTATTTTTGGTTCTGAATTTGCTGAGTTTTTATGTGAATCTGAAACAGAATGAAGATCAAACCTTGTGGAAGCTTGGCACGCTACCACCTGGCTTGATCACCTTCTACTCGACAACCAAATCGCTAGACAAATCATGGCATGTGCTCGGGCTGGGCTACAACCCGAGCATCGGCATGGATGAGATCAATAGTGCAGCCATCATTCATTTCAATGGAAACATGAAGCCGTGGCTGGACATCGCGATGAACCAATACAAGGAATTTTGGACCAAATATGTGGACAGTGAAATGGAGTTCGTGCAGATGTGCAATTTTGGGTTCTGAATTGCATGCCATTTTGGGGTCGGTCATCATTTCCCAAGAATTTGTACATGCCTGAGGAATTCTGTAACGTTTTTGAGAGCAGCAAAGGTTAGATCGTTGTTCACATTTTTTTTAGATTTGTAGTTTTTTGGTATATTTTAGGGGTAATTCATTTCGACACTATTCTTTTGAATTACTACTGCAATTGTTTTGTGGGGTTTAATATATTGGTTTTGATTCCTGATTTTGTTTTTTATGTTGGTTTCAATTTCTAAGATCGTTTTTATGCTTTGTATTATTGCTTTTGTCATAGTTTGTATGTTTAAATTTAAGTTTAATTTCAATTCTAGAATAAATTTTCTTTTGTACATGTCATGTATTATTTTGATTTATTGAGGAATTTTGGTATTTTTTTTTGGTTTTTTTATGAAGTTTGTTATTGTCTGAATGAAGCACAATAAAACGTGTCATCCAAGATATTTTCTTAAAAAATATGGTTTTTGATAGAGCTAATTGGTGATCTTTGGTCTATGTAGTTAATCCCACCCATTTAATTGGATTGAAGTTTTGTTTTCTGTTGTATATTATTTCTGTCTTTTTCTTTATATTTTGGTGATTTTAATATTTTTATGTTATCAAACTGTTTTTGTTTGATTGTTGGGTTTTGTAAGATTTTTTTCTTGTAGTTTTATGCCTGTTCTAAGTTTTTTTTTCTTGACTGTTGATTTTATATTTTAGGTAATATCATAATTCAGTAGAAATAGGACACGTTCCATTTTTGTTTTGTTATTCTATATAGATTTTTGTCTATGCAGTGCTTTATTATTTATTTTATTTTATAAGATTTTAATCTTAATAGCTTTGTGTGAGTTAATGTTGGTTAATTATGTTTTGACCAACTGTTATGTGAATCAATTTTTTTTGTTATAATTAATTAATTGTATAATTTAGGGGTGTCCAGACCCGACCCAACCCGACCGACCCGACTCGACCCGACCGGGTTGGGTCGGGTTGGGTCGGGTTAAAAAATATATACCACGGGTTGGGTCGGGTTGGATTGTAATGTGGTCGGGTTGGGTCGGGTCACAGGTTGGTAAAAAATTAACCCAACCCGACCCAACCAACCCGACTGTTGTGAGTCGTCCGCCTCCCTTCAGTCTTCGCTGCCTACTGCCGCCTCTCCCTCCCACCTCTCGACCTGATGCCCTCACCCTCACCCTCACCCATGATGATGCCTTCCTCACCTACGTTGTCCATGGATTCCATGCCATCACCCACCATTACTTGAATACTGGATTAATTGTGAAGATGATTGAAACTTCCATCTTCTATGGCTTTTCTTAGCCAAGCATAAAACAAATTTAGAAGAATCGAGACATGTGAAATCAGAAAACAACGATTCCATTTCCAGATCAACAAACAACAAAAAGATAACTAGATTTCATTTGATTCTGCTACAAGGATAACTAAATAACAAGCAAAAAAACGCAAGAAGACTGGTGGTCGATTAAAGATTTGAAGATCAGACAGTGGAGGATCGGCCAAGAAAACAATCATTCCACATCGACCTCACCCCCTTGTCGGTGTCTTCTTCCTCCAACGTCTCCACCGCACCGCACCGCATCTACCCCCTGTGCCTCTTCCACCGCCTCCATCTCTGCCACGATTGTGACCCCAGATATCTGCCTGTGTCAGACAATACCGCATCCTTGTTACCCTGCTAGACTCAACCTCCTCGGACGTCAATGACTACCTGCAGGCTGACGAGTTGATCACACCACCAACCGATGTTTTTTTGGGGTCGATTCATCGCAGTGTAGTGGGTGTGGGCATTCCCTGGCGTGGCGAGGAAGATACGCAGCGGAAGCCCTAACCCGATCAACCTGCGGGGCGAGATCCTAAATATTAAGCACCGAACATTTTTTTTTCTGTAACCCGATCAACCCGACCCGACCCAACCCGATATGAGACGGGTTGGGTCGGGTCGGGTCCGAATTAAAAAATCTCTTCGACCCGACCCAACCCGACCCGACCCCTTGTGCTTGGGTCGGGTCCAAAAAACCCCCCAACCCGACCCAACCCGACCCATGGACACCCCTAGTATAATTAATCATTTGTTTCATTAATTTATCATTTGTGTGTTGTGTGGTTTCATAATATACAATATATTTTGACAGACCGATATTAAAAAAAATTAAAATTTATAACAAACATAACAATGAAGTAAATACATTATCAACACTAATTGATTTAATTGTATATATTTTAAGATTTTTAGTCAAAATTAAGAACAATTTAGTACAAAACATATGTTTTGTCATGGCATATGAATCAGTTTGAATGTAAAAAATAATAATTAAATATATAATAAGAGTAATGAATAATTAATTATGGAACATTTGTTTTGGATGAAGACCAAAATAATGAGAAAATGGTAGCTTTTGGATACAAAATATATGTTACCTCATGATAATTTTGTCTTAAGAGAAGATGTATTTTGTGCTTGTGAAATCTAAAATGTGTGATTAAAAATGCAATCGATATATTTTTTTTTTAAAAAAAACATGTTTTTTAACATGAAAGTGTTATCTGGTTTTAGTCTTTTCTTGCATGCTATAACGTGTGTTCTGAATATGGGGATTAACACCAGGAGATAAATGTGAATCAATGTTTAATTTATTTTGAACAAAATATTTGTCAACTGTTTAATCATTCACAATTTACATATTTTTTGTGCAAATCTATGCACGATAATTGTAGAAAATTATTGCAACTAACACGAGAAAAAACACATTTTTTACGGGGTTTACATAGTTACTCTTTAGGTTTGAACCATTTATTCTCACTCTCTCATCATAGGGTGCCCATGATATTGAGAGTAAGTATTGCTCACTATCTTTTATGTAAAAAGGGGATTTTATAACTCTTATAACCTATGATCAATGGTAGGTGTTAAAACTTGTGGTCACTCATATAAAGTGCTTGATACAATGACATGAAGTCCAAGGAAAAGTTGAGAGAATTTTAGGATTATTGAGCCGGGCAAGCTAAGGTCTTACCTCAGCGTGCACCAAGGTATAGTCTTGGTTCTGCGTGCTACCAAGGTATAGTCTTGGTTCTGTGTGCACTTAGCTCAAAGCTCAGTGAATGCCAATGTTGAAGCTTGGTGCATCGTTGACCTTTGCATATAAAAAGACCGTTCAACTTCTCATTTAAGGGGAGGAAGCCCAAGACTCATGACTCAAGGAAGAAAGCACATTAACTTTAACAAATTTCAACATTGCAAAGCCCTAAAGAAGATGCCTCCTGGAGGTGATTTACAAATCAAAACCTGAGGGAGATGGGTGACTTTGAGTTATTTGAAGGTTTGACCAAGTGCACCTTCACGAAAGACCACTTTGCCAAGGTTCAAACTTCAGACCTTGGTGAAGGTCACCCTTTTGACAACAATTCCAAATCAGGCTTGGCAAAAATCATCCCCACCTTGCCCTTTTGAGCCATAACCATCTCCGCCAAGGTCCCTTGCGAAGCCATAGTTTTCACTAAAGTCACCTACCCCTACCTTGGTGAAGTCAGTCCATTTCGCCCAAGCGACTCCCCTGACCTCAATGGTCCAGTCTCACAAAGGTTTTGGTTCTAAAAGTATGTTTCGCTAAGGTCTTCATTGTTGTACCTCTCATTCTCTTAGACGGTTTAATTATGACAAACACCATTTATTGTTCTAACAATTTCATTCGACTATATTTCAATGATTATGATTGGATATCAAGTTAGAAAGTCGATCGATCGATCAATGAGTTCAAGAAGTGCTTGGAGGGCCATTTTGATGGCCCTCATTGAGCAGAGCCATCGGCTAATCAGAGGCAAAACATCGACAAACTGGTAGGCCAAAACATAATCACCTAGACATTGCCAAGCCCATCGGCTACCCGATGGCAGACCACCGGTCAACCGATAGGCAAAACAAAATCATCCAGACACCGCCAAGCCCATCGGCTACCCGATGGTAGACCACCAGCCAGTCGATGAGCCTTATTGGCCAGCTGGATAACCCGTTAGCTAGTCGGTGGTGTCTAGCAGCCGACCGATGTCCCTTTTCCATAAAGTCAAACTAGCCATAATGGCTTGTCCCCTTTGGCCCCTCTCACCTCCCAATAGCTCTTTTGGACTCCCAACACCTCCAAAACCACCTTGGGACATCAGGAGGCTATAAATACACCCCCAAGAAGGCTTGAACATTACCGGTTACTATTTTGGCTTCACTTGAGCTTCATTTATGCTTTCTCATTGTAGTATTTTACTCTCTCATTTCTTTATCTCTCTCATTTTTCTATTTCAATTTTACTGAGAAAATTGAGATTGTGCTGTAAAGGGTTTGTTCTTAACAAACCTCTTCGTTTTCTTCTTCTTCTTGGGTGCCCACTGAAATTGAAGTGAGAGTTTTTGGGTTTCCTACTTTCATGATCGAAAAGTAAGTGTTTTTGGATTTCTTGCTATAACTGTTAAAAAGCAAGTGTCTCATCCTTTGTATTGGGTTTCTTGCTACAACTAGTTAAAAAGTAAGGTTCTCCGGGTATCTTGGCTACTGTTGAAGGGATTAACAGAACCCTCAGGCCTTTGAGGGGGGGGGGGGGGTGGATGTAGGCACTCATATTGAGGGGAGACACTTGAAATTTCCAAATATTTGAACTTGAAACAAAGTCATTTTCAACATTCATTTAAGCTTAGTTTCATGGGATAAATTGTTTCAAACATTGAAATGGGTTTCAAAATATGTGATGATAATCATTTAAGCTCAATAGTTTCAAAAACACACAAAATTTTGAAAAACACACAATTTTTTTTAAAACAAATAATTGAAAATACTAAACTTCAAAGGTTCCCTCCCCCACACTTAAATGATGCAGTGTCCGCAATGCATTCAATTGGATTTAACATGTAATTACAGTTTAAATTGAATCACAACAATCAAGCAAGAGATAAGGAGAGGTACAACATGACTTATTGGTAGTGCAATGTTGAGTTAAGCTCCTAAATGTTACGCATATAAAAACCTACAAAGGTAGATAACAAAACACAATAAATTTATTAAAAGTAAAGAAAATAGAAATAGAATGAGAATAGAAGGATGAATCTTGATTTAACCCCCCAAGTGGGCCCTGAGTTTTGACTGCCTCAAGATGAGCAGTTTTAGTTGGTTATCCCCAATCCGATGGTGGGTGAAGTTTCTTTAATATGAACCACCAAAACTTCTTCTTTCCATCTTGAACTTCTTCCTTTTTGTTGAGGACTACATGGATATAGTACACCAAATCCACCCCTATGAAAATGATATTAAACTTGCATGGCGGGGGTAGGACAAAGAATGAATCCTCCTCTTTATTGGTTTCCACTTCCACAACTTCTTCATTCTCCATTGGTGTCATAAGGTAAGTTGTATCAAAAGAATAATCAATGGGAGAATCAGAAAGTAATTCAATTTGAATAAAATTAAAGCAGGAAGAATCAAAATAAAATTCTTCCCTTTCAAAGTATGCATCATGTGTTTCTATTTCCTCATGGAAATCCTCTTTGGTATCCTCTTGAACTCCCTCCAATAAGTGTTCATTTAGTTCAGGGAGCCCCATATTTTTCTTATGACGTGTATCTTCTTTTTCTTCCACATCCACCAAGACAATACAATTATTGGCCAAATCTAAAAATTTATAACAAGGGGAGGTAATACTCAATTCAGATTTAATAAAATCAGAATGAAAAGAGTTAAGAAAAAGATTATCTCCCTTAAATGGCTTGACTTCAATTGATTCTTCAGTATGAGGTTCCTCTTGTAGTTGAATTTCACAAGATAGAGGTAGGTAGTCAGGCTCCTCCATCTTTTCTTCAAATTCCACCACTTTGGTGGTGTCTTCCTTCAATGGTTCTGGTTCTTCTACTTTATAAGGAATATGTGGATCAAGTAGTTCTTCACACTCAATGTAGAAGCCATCCATATCTTGTTGATCATCCACATGTATCTCAGTAGTCAATTCTTCCATCTTGGCCTCCTCAAGTTCATTTATAGGTTCTGGTTTTTCCATCAATGCACGGACATATTCAAATGAAAGTTCTACTTTGTTCTCTAGTTTTGCTATGTCATTTCTAAGTTCTTGCATCTGAACTATATCATAACCAGCCTCATCTACTTGTTCCAAATGTGGGTAGTTGTTACATGAATTAAAGATATAATCATTTGAAAACATCATGGAAAAATATTTTTTTATGTTTTTTTGAAAAGTGTTAAATATTTATAATTAGATTGTGGCACTGCCTCCCTAGCAACAACGTCAAGTTTTGACACGTGCCTGTCGTGGGGTGTGACAAAACAATTATTTTTGTAAGTTAAAATATAGTATAGTGGTTAACCTAGGTTGTCTCCAGAGAGGAGTGCTCAACAATCACTTTTGTCACTTTAAATTTGATAATGAAATGATGTTGTTTTTGATATTGTTTGGTTATGAAAACAAAGCAACAAAACTAAAGAAAGCAATAAAGTAAAAGAATTAAAACAAATTGAAAAATAATGCAATTAAAAATAGTGACAATAATTGGGTGATCATGTTGGGGTTGGTTTTTCAATTGTATGGACTGAAACAGGCTCCCAGGCAGTGGTACAAGAAGTTTGACTCATTCATGGTGAGTCATGGCTACAAGCGGACACAGGCGGACCAGTGTGTCTACATCCAGAGATTTCAGGATGGTAACTTTGTTGCCCTTCTACTTTATGTTGATGACATGTTGATCATTGGGAAAGATGCAGTGACGATTAGCCAGTTGAAGAAGGAGTTATCCACCACGCTTACTCTTTCTTTTATTGCTTAATTTATTTTAATTTTTAAAGGCAATTCACCATACTCTTTCCATCCTAATCGGACCAACAATTGGTATCAGAGCTATTCTTGGTTTCTAAACCTTAACTGGTTTTAAAGAACGATCATAAGGGATGACCACTTCCTCTAACACCCAAGGTGCTCCTGAAGGACACTCAATGGGCCGAGCTCTATTATTTGATGGCTCAGATTATAGTTATTGGAAAACTCATATGACTACATTTCTTAGAAGCATTGGTTATCCCGTTTGGAAAATTGTCATGCATGGTTATACACCCACTAATGAATCAGAGGACAAATGGACTCCTGATGATATTGCGACCTTTGAACTTGATGGAAAAGATATGAATGCCCTTCATTGTGGGCTATACCGCAATGACTTTAATTGTATTTCCACATGAAAAACTACACATGAAATTTTGAAACTTCTTGAAGTCACACACGAGAGCACTAACAAGGTCAAGGACACTAGACTTGGCATGTATCATCAAGACTTTGAAAGTTTTAACATGCATTCTAACGAATCAATAATCGTTTTTACTTGCTTTACTGATACTTGCAATGGTAGAAAATATATTGGTGATGTTCTTGAAGGGTTTCAAACGATACTAATAAGACTTATTAGATCAAGCAGAAGCAACTAAACCCATGTCCAAGGATCACCCAAGCATAGAAATATGAAAAACTACATAAATAAACAAAAATGAAGAACTACTATAAATACACATCATTCACCGAAGATGCCTCCATTACCCTTGATTGTCACTTAATATGTTTGAAGTAGATCACTAAAGTGGCAAACAAAAGCTTCCCACCTCCATAGTGTATCCACGTGCCAAATTGAATCTTTCATCGTAAGAGAGGGATTCTCCTTCTCTCACAATGTGTTAGCACACTACTGCAAATTGGGGCTTTAACAACGCTAGTAAAAGGGCTTTATCAGCGCTATAGAAGCGCTGCTAATGTAAGCAATGTTAAAGGGTTAGATTTAACAGCGCTCGCAAAAAGCGTTGATAAAGGTGACCTTTAACTGCGTTAAAAAAAGCGCTAATAAAAGGGGTCTTTATCAGTGCTTTTTGCGAGCGCTGTTAAAAGCCACCTTTATCTGCGCTTTAGATAATCCCACCCCCAGCGCACGCCCCTGCCTCTAGCAAGTTTCGAACCTGAGACCTCCAACAAATACACTGTTAGGATGGTATGACTCTGAGTATGATATACTCTGTGATACCAAACGTAGGATCGAAATAAGAATGAGATTCTCAGATACAAGAGGGGGGGGGGGTGAATTGTACCTTTTAAAAGTTCCCTTAGGAAATTTTTAGGTTGGTTATGTTTAACAAGGTTAAACATGATAATTCACAAGACCTCTATGAGTACTAAAGACTTGCTAGATTCCAAAAAAGTGATTCCAGAAATGAAACTTAACAAAAGTTTACACCGACTAAGATTCTACTTTAAAGCGTATAGAATCTAACTAAATCAGAGTACAAGTAAGGAAGTATAAGAAAATTATACTTTCCTTAGCAATACAAAATGCAGCGGAAAAACAAGTAGTAAAACTACAAGTAACAAATAACAACTCTTTTAACCCAAAGAGAAGGGTATCCAACAACCTTGGATAAAGGTCCCTTGATTTATACTTTCAAGAAAGTCTGTCTTACCCACACCAGGGTAAGCCCTCGATACGAAGATCGAAGTCTGTCTTGCTATCCCCGCAAGCCCTCAACTATCAGGTAGTCGACACCTCTGTCTTCCTCAGCAAGGAAGCCCCCAACTTCAAGGTGTTGGAACCTCTGTCTTCCTATCCCCAGAAGCTCTTGATTGTAATCAACAACAATCAGAGTCGCACGAAGCAAGTCTGCACAAGGCAAAGTTTGAACAATCCGTTCAAACTTTCTGCACGAAGCTTGAGAGTTGATAAGAGTCTCTCTCTCTAGAAATCACTTCAACAACATGTAAGCACAGTTATCAAAGTTGTGTCAAATTTGTTGTCGACTTTCAAATGAGCTCCTATTTATAGGCGAAGCTCCAACGGTTGGATCCCTCCTCCAACGATCATATTTCTCCTCGAATTTCGGAGGGATCTGTACACGTGTCACTCAACCAACGGTTAGTCAATAACTGATAGCACGACATTGTTTTGTAATGAAATGAGTGTAAGCATAAGTAAAACTGAAGTTCAGAATGTAAGCAAATAAAAGTTTGGAGTCTAACCAAAATGGAATTCAGAGTTTATAATAAAGAGATATTCGGATTCTGTTTTGTAGGAATTCAGAACCTGAATTCTGTAGAAATCCAGAGTCTGAATTTCTAAGGAAATTCAGAGTCTGGTTTCACTAGAATTCGGAATCTGAACATACAGAGTTCGGAGTCAAACTCGTAAAAGTTCGGAGTCGAACTAGTAGGAGTTCAGAGCCGAACTCATTAAAGTTCGTATCCATAATTCAGAGTTGAACTTTGTTAGAGTTCGTATCCAGAATTCAGAGTGGAACTTTATGAGAGTTTGTATCCAGAATTCGGAGTGGAACTTTATGAGAGTTTGTATCCAGAATTCGTAGTGGAACTTCATGAGAGTTCGTACTCGGAATTCGGAATGAAACTTCATTAGAGTTCGTATCCAGAATTCGGAATGGGACTTCATTAGAGTTCGTATCCGGAATTCGGATCCTAAAACAGAATGCTTCATATCTAAGTATTATATGATTTTAAGGTTTTAGGTATGAATCCAATTTTTATACTTAAGGAAAATATTGATATGAGCAATGAAAATATGGTAGGGGTAAATTCCTTTGGAAAGGAAATTTTCCTTATAGAAGTGAAATATAGATTTGCTTAAGTATAAGGTGTTTGTGATTTTCAAAACAAGAAAGAATGGAAAAGTCATAAGGAAACCCTTATTGACTCAACAATCTCCCCCTTTTTGGAAAGCACAAACAACCTTTCAAAAAATAAATATAAGGACATAGAAAAATTTCTTTAGACTTTGAAATTAAAACTTATCTCCCTTTGTTCATAGATGATGATGAATACAACTAACTCCCCTTAGGCTTAGGAACTATAAAGATTGTATTCTGGATTTCTGGAATCGAGTTTTCATTATCATGGGAATGAAAAACTTCGAAATGAGAAACTCCCCCTTTCTTAAGGATAGTTCTTAACTTAGAAATTTTTCTTCTCCTTTTTAGATTTTTCCTTCTCCCCATTTGAGTAGTTCTTTTTCCTTCTCTCCCCTTTGTGATTTTCAAAAAGAATTTATGGGAATGGAAAAGAAATAAAGTACCTGAAATATTAGTACATAATAACACAAGATACAAACAACCAGAGATTTCATTAGAATTGAAATAATTTTTACAAGGAAAGACATTACAACAAAAAATTGGATTGGTCTATTTGTCTTCCTTTTCCTTGGGGATTAACTTCTTCAACATGGTTTTCAGCCTCTTCAAGTCTTTTTGGTCCTCCTCAGCTTGTTTTTCTAAGGCTTTAATCCTTTCATCTTGAGCCTTCAGAGCCTCAGACTATGCCTTAAGAATTTCATCCTGCTTCACAAGCTTCTCTTCGATCTCAATCCGGAGATCTCTTTCCCCTTTCTAGTTTTGAGTAACCGAGTTAAGCTTCCCATTCAGATCCCTCACCTATTGATTCCGAGTATTTTGCTCAAGGGTCAGTTTATCCTAAAGATTCTTCATCTTGGCATCCTCGGTGTCAAAATCTTTTTTAACATCATTCTGAAATTGATCAAGATCTGCCATGCCATCATCAATTTTCTTTGACCATAGAGTGGTTTTGCTGCATGACTTTCTGTAAACATCATAATTGATGAGAAAATTTCTATGCTCAGCCTCAATCTTCACACACTTATCCATTACCATGGATACAAATTATGATTTCTGATTTAGGTTGTGTTGAAGCATCTGACATCTGGAGTCTCTGGTGGGAAAGATCGGAATTGTATCCACCAACTTTTTCAAAGACTCAACAACAAAATCGTGACCCAGTGCTGATGATTCCGAATCAGACACCTTGCTTGGGGATTGTTCTTCTTCAATTTCCACCAACTTTCTTCTTGAAGAGCCACCAACATTCTTCTTCCTTATGACATCTTTTGTTGGGGTGTCCATAAGCACTTGCTTACCTTTATCAACTTTTGGAATGGGTTCTTCATCAGGAGATTCTTCCTCACTTTCAGATAGTTGAACTATCTTGTCTTCATCAGGTTTCTCCTTCTCTGCTCCTTCTTCAAGAAAGTGTTTCTCATAGCTTTCTTCCTTAGATAATTCATTTTCTTTCTCTTCTTCCTTGCCATCATCTCTCTTACCATCTTTCTCATCTCCCTTTCCCGGAGTGACAAGCTTTGAGGACTCGGCCTCAGAAGTTCGGAGTAATAGTTTTTCTGATAGGTTTGCATTCTCTTGATAATCCTCAACTTGTTTAATCAAGTCATCTAGATCACCACTGTATTCTTCTACTTCTTCTTCTTCTTCTACTTCCTCCTCTTCTTCTACACTTTCAACAACTTCTTTCTCTCTAGGTTTTTCCAGAGTGAAGTAGTTCTTTCCAGGGGTCTCCGGTAATGGTTGAACAACAAAAGTTTCCGGTACGGGAATCTTCTCAGAAGCTGCCTCTGTGTCTCTCAAAAGGGATTGCAAAACTTCAGCTTCAGACATCTTCTTCTTCATCTTCTTTTCTTTTTCTACCTTCTCCGGGTATTCAGCGGTCTTCTCCCTTAAGGATTTAGCTTTAGCAGGGTCCAATCCGAACTGAGGTTCCCCTTCTTTCCTTTTCTCCTTATCTTCCCTCCATTTAGCAGCCACCTCATCTGAATATGCTTTCTGTTTCTTCGTCTTGGGAGGTGCGGATTGGGTTTCCTTAGCTTTAGGGGTCTTGCCTTCAGCTACCTCTTGTTTCAATTTCCTCTTCTTACCAACCTTCTTTACTGGCTCAACTTTCTCCACATTTTCCGGAACGACTTCTGCCTCCTATAGAAGATCGTAAAACTCACCTGACTCTTTTGAAAAACCAGCTTTCATCCTCTTTAAGGTGTCATCACTTATCAGCATCATCTTACAAATTCTCGGCTCAGAGGTGCAAGCAACCTTGAAAGAATCAAGACACCGAATAATAAGCTTGGAGATAAGAGCAGGATACATAATAATTTGAGCTTTCAAAGATCCATTCTTGATGTTCTGAACTGTAATAAGAACGTGCCTCATCAGATTGATCTTTCTTAGATTTACCAAGAAATCCAAGATGTAAATATCACTTTTCTTTAGGTTATCCTTTCACCTCTTCTCAGAATGAAAAACCCTTGAATCCACAACTGCAAAATCCGGTTGTTGGTGGAAAGATGAGCAATCTTTGCTATTTTGTCATCTTTAAGTCCAAGGCATTCCATTGCCTTCACTTTGCTGAAACTTCCTTGCACATCCGGTAACTTATGTGAACAAAATTCTACTTCACCATCGTATGAGAGCCCCACTAAGCTTGCAGCCTTGGTGTAAGAAAGCTTGTAAGTCTTACCATAGCTCTTAAAAGAGAATTTTTCTCTTCCATCTTCTTCATAGAAGGAAACAGACTCATAAAATTCTACAAGAAAATCTGTATAAACAACATCCTGATCCCCTGGTTTCGATACGCAAAAATCTTCCCATCCATTGAGTTTGATATTCTTAGAAATTAGAGAATCATACTCACTGAAAAAGTTCGGATGTACCAACCTTTCCCTGTAGACTAACCATTTTGAGGTTGGCTTCATAGAAGACATATCTTGGGAAGTGGCTTCTACAGATATTCGGAATGGAGGAGCACTGAAAGATTCGGAACGGGCTTTAAGAACTGAGGCAGAGCTTTGACACGCGAGGGCTTTGAAATCGATGTGGGACAACTATGGGGGTCCCCTTTATATAGGCGATGGAGGTGACCTTTCAACTTCCAAAACAATCTAACGGTTGTCAAACTCTCTGATCTGATCTGACGGTTGAAAACATACCCGCAAGGAAATCTTAAATCCGATCTTTTGAGGTTTTAAAAACATTCGGTTTTAAGAAGAAGCAAATCTGAGAAATTTTATAAGAAAAAGAAACTACCATCAACTAAAAACGATTACGAAAACTTAAGTAAGGAAGTCATACCTTTCAGATTGGCTAGGAAGTTTATTCGTAATAGGTAATATTCTTCTTGAAGAATATTTGACTACGAAGAAAAAAAACTCACTATGAAAAACTGACTACGAAAATATGAGTAAGAAGATTCCCATTACGAAAATTCTCATTACGAAGATTCTCATTACGAAAATTCTCATTACGAAAATTCTCATTTCGAAAATTCTCATTACGAAAATTCTCATTACGAAAATTCTTATTACGAAAATTCTCATTACAAAAATTCTCCTTACGAAAATTCTCATTACGAAAATTTTCATTACGAAAATTCTCATTACAAAAATTTTAAGAGTCATTACGATTTTTTTTTTTGAAAGGTTAACAAACAAATGTACCCCCCTATGAAAGAGTTTATTACTGTAAGGAGAATGGTTCAACAAGAAGTTAATGAAGGAAGATTACCTCACGATTATCATTCCTAACTTCTGTTTAATGTATTCAAATCTATTGGAGGGTAAGGATTTTGTGAAAATGTCAACAAGTTGATCTTGCGTTCCGATAAACTGAAGAATGATATCTCCTTTTAGTGTGTGATCCCTAAGAAATCGATTTCTAATATCTTTGTGCTTTGCACGGGAGTGATGTGCAGGGTTTTTACTAAGGGCAATGACACTTGTGTTATCACATAAAAATTTGAGTCTTAGTAAAACTTAAGCCATAATCTGTGAGTGTGTGTTGCATCCACAACACTTGAGCACAACAACTTCCAGCTACTACATATTCAGCTTCAGCAGTGGAGAGTGCTACAGAATGTTGCTTCTTGCAAGACCAAGAGACTAATGAATCTCCTAAGAAACGACAAGTTCTGGATGTACTTTTTCTATCCATTCTACATCCACCAAAGTCAGCATCTGAAAAGCTCTTTAAAACAAAATCATTTCCAGAAGTATAAAATAGTCATAGATCCATGGTTCCCTTTAAGTAGCGAAAAATTATTTTCACTGCCTTTAAATGAGATTCCTTAGGATTGGATTGATATCTTGCACATAAGCATACTGAAAACATTAAGTCTGGTCGACTAGCTGTCAAGTAAAGTAGACTTTCTATCATACCTCTAAAAGATGTTTGATCTACTGGTTTCCCAGCTTTATCAAGATCAAGTGTGTTCGAGGTACCAATAGGAGTACTTATACTCTTAGTGTTGTCATACCCATACTTTTTAAGAAGATCTTTAATATACTTATGTTGAGATATGTAGATTCCTTCTGGTTTTTGAGAAATTTGAAAACCAAGGAAGAATGTTAACTCACCATCATACTCATTTCAAACTCAGATTTCATTAGATCCGCAAAGGAATCAGTTAAATATTGCTGAGTTGAACCAAATATAATGTCATCAACATAAATTTGAACAATCAAAACATTTTTCTTATCTTTCTTTATAAAAAGGGCCGGATCTGCATTTCCCTTAACATAGTTATTTTGAAGCAAAAATCATGTAAGTCTATCATACCAAGCTCGTGGGGCTTGTTTAAGGCCATACAAAGCTTTGGTAAGTCTAAAAACATGATCAGGATGTTTCGTATCTTCAAAGCCAGGAGATTGTTCAACAAAAACTTCCTCTTGAACATAACCATTAAGGAAAGCACATTTCACATCCATTTGAAAAAGTTTAAAATTGAAGAATGCTGCAAAGGCAAGTAGAATACGAATAGATTCAAGTCTAGCTACTAGAGCATAGGTTTCTTCATAGTCCATTCCTTCTTGTTGATTATAGCATTTAGCAACTAATCTAACTTTATTTCTTATGATAATTCCATTTTCATCACATTTATTTCTGAAGACCCATTTTACTCCAATTACAGAAGTTTCCTTAGGTCTTTAAACCAAGGTCCAGACTTTATTCCTTTCGAATTCATTTCGTTCATCTTGCATGACTTTAATCCAATCTTCATCACCTAAAGCTTCATCAGTGCTTTTTGGTTCTAATTGGGAAAGGAATGCTAGATGTTCTACTTCATTTCTTAAAGAACTTCTAGTCCTTACAGGTTGATTCACATCACCAATGATACTATCACTGGGATGATTCTTTAGAAACGACTGGTTTGAGTTTTGTAAAACCTGTTTATCAACATAGGGTAGGAAATCTTCTGGGGTAAATGTTTCAGAGGTATCTTCTTGAACATTTTCCTTATCATAAGGATTTTCTATCAAAGGTTGATAATCAATTTTTGAAAACACATCCGAAGATGTAGGTTGGGGTTGTTTGAAAACAAAAGGACCAGTTTCATCAAATTTGACATGTACTGTCTCTTCAACAGTGCAAGTGTTTTTGTTGAAAACTCTATAAGCCTTAGAGGTTGTGGAGTAACCTAAGAAAATTCCTTCATCAGATTTTGGTGCGAATTTGTGTATGTTATCTTTAGTATTCAGAATGAATACCTTGCAACCAAAAACCTTAAAGTAGGAAAGTCTAAGTTTTCTACCATTCCATAACTCATAAGGGGTTTTATTAAGAAATAGTCTAATTAAAACTTGATTTATAGTATAACAAGTAGTACTTACAGCTTCTGCCCAAAAATGTTTAGCTATAGAATACTCACTCAACATGGTTCTAGTTATCTCTTGGAGAATTCTATTTCTTCTTTCAACAACACCATTTTGTTGAGGTGTTCTGGGTGCTGAAAAGTTATGAGTAATACCTTTTTTACTACAAAAAGTTTCAAAATCAAAATTTTGAAATTATCCTCCATGATCACTATGAATAGTTTTCAATGGAAGGTTTTTCTCATTTTTAACTTGGGCTCTAAAACTTTTGAAATAAGAAAAAATTTCAGACTTCTTTGCTAGAAAATAGACCCATGTAAATCTAGTGTAATCATCAACCAAGACAAATACATAATACTTGCCTCCAATGCTTCCAGTTTGTGTAGGACCAAAAAGATCCATGTGTACCAACTGTAGTGCATCAGTTGTTGAGACTTCACCAATTGATTTAAAACTTGTTTTATGTTGCTTGCCATATTGGCAAGGGTCACAAACTTTTGAAGAATCAAATCTAAGCTCCGGTAGATCCTTAACTAAACCTTTCTTAGAAAGTTTGCATAAGTTCCTAAGGTTACAGTGTCCTAACCTTCTATGTCATAACCAAGAATGATCTTCCATTGCACTAAGGCAAGGTAAGTCTTGGCTCCTAAGGTCTTCTAAGTTTAGTGTGTAAACATTCTCTTGCCTATGGGCAGAAAGAATAAATTCTTCCTTGGAATTGTGTACTAAGCACTTATCATTCCTAAAATTCACAAGGTATCCTTCATCACATAATTGACTTATGCTGATGAGGTTGTGCTTAAGACCTTTAACAAACAAAACATTTGAAATCAAAGTTTTTCCAAGAAGAACAATGTTACCTATACCAATAATTTATCCCCGAGCATTATCTCCGAAAGTTACTTTTCCTCCTTTCGTCTTGATATTCTTTTCGAAATAGATTTTGTTACCAGTCATATGCCGAGAACATCCACTATCCATGTACCAAGTATTGTTGTTGGTACTTTCCCTATTTTCCTGAAAATAAGAAAAATTTAGGTTTTCAGAATCTAGACTTGCTTGGATCCGGAAATCTCAGAAAGCAAAATTTTGGGTACCCACATCTTCTTAGAAAAATAAGCCTTATGAAATCCTAAAGATTGAGTTTTTTTTAATGAACAATTCTTTGCCCAGTGACCACCACATTGACACTTTGTGCAAAATGGGGCACTTTGAGGAACAAAGTAGTTGTTACTAAAAATCGGTTTAGAACTTGTGTAACCAAAACCAGAAGTATTCCTTCGAGGTCGAATTTGTTAATACATTTTATCAAAATTTTCCTTACCTAGGTTAAGGTTTGACAAACACTTCCTCAAAGAAAATATTTCAGATTTAAGTTTTATAACAAGGTTCTTGTCTTCAAAAGCATTTGAACTAGAGCTAGGCTCGAAAATATCTTTCTTAGAAATTACATTTTCAAGATCTTTTGAAAGTTTATTCCTCTCAGAACTTACTTCCTCAAGAATTTTTGAAATACTTTCAAAATCAGCATTTTTCGTATCAAGATCTTTAGAAAGATCTGATATTTCCTTAGTAAGAATAGTATTCCTAGAGTTTTTCTTATCAAACTTTTTCATGAGTTTTGAGTTCTCAATCTCAAGAAGTTCAACAAACCTAGAAACTTTTTCATAGGTAGGTAAAGTATTTTCTTCATTGGAAGAAGATTCTTCATCAAAAGAGTTATAATATTTACTATCATTAGCATTTAAAAAAACACTGGTCAATGATTCAGCATTGTGTACCTTAGCCATCAAACAATGATTATCAATAGGTAACCTGACTATAAGACCAAGATTCTTCTGTCCAGAAGATTCATAATCCGAAGATTCATTTGAAGAGTCACCACCACTGGCACTCCAGATGTCATTGGCTTTCATAACTTTCTTAGCTTTGGGCTTGTAATACTTCTTTCTGTTCCTTTCAGAATGTCTTTCTTTTCTCTCTTTTTTTTGAGCATAGGACAATCAGGTCTTATGTGTCCAGTTCTCTTGCATTCATAGCATGTGACCTCTGAATCTTTCTTTCCTTTCCTTTCCTTCTTCTTATACTTGGATTGGAAATTTCTCTGTCCAACTATCTTGTTCATCCTTCGAGCAAGATTAACTAACTCATTTCCCGAGACTTCACTCTCACTAGATTCGGATTGAATAATAACCTTCTTAGATTTGGATCTAGTAACTCTTTCAGGAGTCTTAGCTTTCATATGATTTGAAGTTGTAGTAAAAGAAACACTACCATTTCCATTCTTCTTCTTTATGTTGTCAGCATCTCTCTTCATTCTAGTTTCATGTTGAAGAAGAGTTCCAAATAGTTCATCAAGAGAAATTTGAGTAACCTTTTTGTTTTCATCGATATCAGTTCTCTTTGATTCCCAATCATTTGGCATGATATCTATGATCTTGTCAACAAGAGCTTCATCATCTAGACCTTTCTCTCCCATAGATTGTAAGCTATTCACGATAGTCATGAATCTCTATTGCACCTTGCAAATTGGTTCTCCATAAGGAAAATTAAAACCATAATACTCAGCTCTGAGCATGGCTCTTCTAATCTCAATCACTTTAGATGTACCAAAATGTGTAACTTCAAGTTTCTTCCATATACAGTTAGCTGTTTCACAAGAATAAATTTGGCTATATATGTTCATAGTTATTGAACAAAGTAAAGTATTGCGTACCTTATAGTTGAGTTGGTATTCATACTTTTCTTGATTAGTAAAAGCACTAACTTCCTTGTTAGGAATTTTGTATCCTCCGGTAAGCATGACAAAGTTATCTACCCCAATATTGATAATGAAAGTCTTCATATGATCTCTCCAATATTCATAATTATTACCATCAAAGATAGGTGGTCTAGTAGGATTTAAGTTGTCGATAAAACCAACATTTAAACCTGCCATCCTTAAGAAAATCTTTGGCACACAAACTTATTAGAAGTACAAGTCTGTAAACAAGAGAAAATATTCTAAGCAAGAAAATTTTTATCTCTAAGAAAAAAGTGAATCCGAACTATGATTCCAAAAAATAGATTCCGAAAAGTATGAATCTAGAAATATGAATCCAGATAATCAATTCTGAGAATTCTCTTCTGAATCTAATCGTGAGATTAATTCAGATTGAACCTAGTCCTCTGATACCAATTGTTAGGATGGTATGACTCTGAGTATGATATACTCCGTGATACCAAACGTAGGATCGAAATAAGAATGAGATTCTCAGATACAAGGGGGGGGGGGGTGAATTGTACCTTTTAAAAATTTCCTTAGAAATTTTTTAGGATGATTATGTTTAACAAGGTTAAATAGGATAATTTACAAGGCCTCTATGAGTACTAAAGACTTGCTAGATTCCGGAAAAGTGATTCCGAAAATGAAACTTAACAAAAGTTTACACCGGATAAGATTCTGCCTTAAAACGTATAGAATCTAACTAAATCAGAGTACAAGTAAGGAAGTATAAGAAAGTTATACTTTCCTTAGCAATACAAAATGCAGCGGAAAAAAAAGTAGTAAAACTATAAGTAACAAACAATAACACTTTTAACCCAAAGAGAAGGGTATCAACAACCTTGGATAAAGGTCCCTTGATTTATACTTTCAAGAAAGTCTGTCTTACCCACACCAGGGTAAGCCCTCGATACGAAGATCAGAGTCTGTCTTGCTATCCCCGCAAGCCCTCAACTATCAGGTAGTCGGCACCTCTGTCTTCCTCAGCAAGGAAGCCCCCAACTTCAAGGTGTTGGAACCTCTGTCTTCCTATCCCCAGAAGCCCTCGATTGTAATTAGCAACAATCAGAGTCGCACGAAGCAAGTCTGCACAAGGAAAAGTTTGAACAAGCCGTTTAAACTTTCTGCATGAAGCTTGAGAGTTGATATGAGCCTCTCTCTCTAGAAATCACTTCAAAAGCATGTAAGCACAATTATCAAAGTTGTTGTTGACTTTCAAATGAGCTCCTATTTATAGGCGAAGCTCCAACAATCGGCTCCCTCCTCCAACGGTCATATTTCTCCTTGAATTTCGGAGGGACCTGTAGAAGTGTCACTCAACCAACGGTTAGTCAATAACTGAAAGCACGACATCGTTTTGTAATGAAATGAGTGTAAGCATAAGTAAAACTGAAGTTCAGAATGTAAGAAAATAAAAGTTCAGAGTCTAACCAAAATGGAATTCGGAGTTTATAATAAAGAGATATTCGGATTCTGTTTTGTAGGAATTCGGAACCTGAATTTTTTAGAAATCTGGAGTATGAATTTCTAAGGAAATTCAGAGTTTGGTTTCACTAGAATTCGAAATCTGAACATACAGAGTTCGGAGTCGAACTCATAAAAGTTCGGAGTCGAACTAGTAGGAGTTCGGAGTCGAACTCATTAAAGTTCGTATCCATAATTCGGAGTTAAAATTTGTGAGAGTTTGTATCCAGAATTCGGAGTGAAACTTTATGAGAGTTCGTATCCAGAATTCGGAGTGGAACTTTATGAGAGTTCATATCTAGAATTCGTAGTGGAACTTCATGAGAGTTCATACTCGGAATTCGGAATGGAACTTCATTAGAGTTCATATTCAGAATTCGAAATGGAACTTCATTAGAGTTTGTATCCAGAATTCGGATCCTAAAACAGAATGCTTCATATCTAAGTATTATATGATTCCGAGGTTTTAGGTATGAATCCGATTTTTATACTTAAGAAAAATATTGATATGAGAAATAAAAATATGGTAGGTGTAAATTCCTTTGGAAAGGAAATTTTCCTTATAGAAGTGAAATATAGATTTGCTTAAGTATAATGTGTTTGTGATTTTCAAAACAAGAAAGAATGGAAAAGTCATAAGGAAAACCTTATTGACTCAATATACACCAGTGCATTTTCCACCCCCTATACTGTTTTGTTTTACATTTTATGATATATCTATGTATTTATATATATTTTGTTATCCATATATTTATATATATATTTTTATATATTTATATATATTTATATATATGTTTATATATATTTTTTAAATACATATTTATGTATATATATATATATTTTAAAATGGATATTAACTCTAATTTTTTTTAAAACACATAAAAACGTTAAGAAACTCTGAAAACCTTAAAACCATAAAAACCATGAAACAACCATAACTTCTGATTTGGGAGTCCGTTTTAGCTTCACATATAGTCAAATTGAAGCTCATGAAACGATCTTCGATATGATATGTGGTACATGCCGAATGAACACCATGATCAGAAGTTATAGTCATTTTTTTTAAGAAACCGAGGTCAGAGACAAAAAACAGAGTCTTGGAGGCCTTCTGGGCCTTTCTGGGGTTGAAAAATCGGATAGAGCTTGTAGACCCCAATTTGAGACCCTTTCTGGCATAGAGCTTGTCGCATGCTTCGATTTTATATGTGGTAGAGACCAAACAGACACCCAAATCAAAAGTTATGGTCGTTTGAAGTTCGAGTTCGATTTCTGACTTTTTTTTGAAATAGTAATATATTTTATTCCTTTGATTATCACATGATTTAAATATCATGTGGTTTTAGCTCGTTTCATAAGCTTCAATTTGACTGGTTGTGAAGCTGAAACAGACCTCCGAATCAAAATTTATGATCTTTTCAGGGTTTTCAGGGTTTTTTGGGTTTTAAGGGTTTTTTACATTCGACGGCCTTTCAAACAACCATAACTTCTGAACCGAGTGCCTATTTTGCCTCTACCACATATCAAATTGAAGCTTGCGATGAGCTTTATGCATCGATGACTCACGAGAACCCTTGATCACCTCTATTGAGGCCAAAAAAGGCCCAAAAGGCCTCCAAACGGTCATAACTTATGCTACAAGTGTCTGCTAATGATTTTTTTGAAATATATCCTTTATCAGCGCTAGCAAAAAAGTGCTGATAAAGGGAGGGTTTTTATCAACACTTCTAAAAAAACACTGATAAAGACCACCCTTTTATCTGTGCTTTTTAGAAGTGCTGATAAAACCCCCCATTTATAAGCAATTTTTAGAAGCATTGATAAATGCCAGTTTTATCAACGCTTTTTTACTAGCACAGATAGAGGGCTTTATCAGCACTTTTTTACAATCGCTGATAAAGAGACCCCTTTAACATCATTTTTTAGCGCTGTTAAAGATCCTCTTTAACAACGCTTTTTTTTAATGCTGATAAAAGAGGTTTTTAACAACGCTTTTAGCGAGCACTGTTAAAACCCTAGCGCTGGATAAACCCAATTTTGTAGTAGTGACACCTCGATATGCTAAGGAAGAAGAAGAAGAGCGCTTCGGGTCTTTGAGAGTTTTGGTCGAGCACAAAGCAATCACACATACTGCCATCACATGACAGTGGTTTATATAGGCAATCAAGGAAGCTCCTTAATCGCTGTCTCATTTATTTATACATTACAACATATGAATAAATGTTATGGACAATATATGCATTCATTGTATGAATGCATAACATCCTATACATTTCATCTTATGAAACAATTTCTGAATAAATGATAGCTTAGGTGGAAGAAGACTCGGGTATCCAGCTAATACTGGCAACATAGGCAGTATAGAATAATATACTTCAATATGCATGCAAATCAAATTTTTCATGCAAGACCAAATATCATATATATACATATATAAGGCTTTAGAGCATATATCTGCTTCAATCTCCCACTTGCACTAAAGCTTAACAGACTGTGCCATTTCACCTTATATTGTATCGTATACAATAACTTGTGAAATCATATCCAAAACACTTTTGGAAAGCTATCATTTACTTCAAATTATATCACATTATAAACAATACCTTGTGAACACCTACTCAAAACACTTTTGGATTAACTCTAAAACAATTTTTAGAGCATCTATCTGAATCAAACTCAACCCCCATTTCGTCAATCACAAAGTGTGACCGAATGAGCCTTTATAGTATTGACAACAAATATGAATCTCCAGATCTATATATGTAAGCAAAGAGCCTCTAGCAAAGCGTCAATGCTACTCAAGCTATTAGGGGATCTGACACGATCTCCATCAAACACATGTATCTCTATACCTATGTCCACCAGTCTGCATCATATGCAAATATGCATTCTCATATTTTCCTTTTGTCCAAGACATCGAGTGACCATGAGACACATAACATGTCAATCCCATATAAGAAACTCATATGTTCTTGATTCTTAGAGTGTAGATTGATCTGATTGATGAATACATCACATGCCATTCATCCATATAAATAAGCACATCACATGTCCCTTATTTGGATATATATACAATATCTAGGTGTGGTTGGCCACTCCCATAATTTATCTCATTCGAGGGTCCAAATGTCATACTCGTCATACAAGAGGACTGTAACATCTTGTTACTGTTTTCGGGGATTTTTAACCACCTCTTTTTATTATGATTTGGTTGGATTTTGTTTGGGGTTGTTTCAGGATAAATTTTAAGAAGTTTTGAAAATTCTGGGCTAGTGCACGGTTAACGTATGGTATGCCCAAACCGTGCGCCCTCTTAAGACAAATCGTGAAAACCCAGACAATGGTGTTTTGCACGGTTGTCGCATGGTTTGTTAAACTGTGTGCCCACTTAGGAGAAACCATGCAACCCATTTAAAGGGGCACACAGTTAGGGCGCACAATTTGGTCTAACCATGCGACCCTACCCGACTAACTGTGCGTACAAGATTTTTTAATCCGGATTTTGCTTTTAAAATACTTGAACCCTTATTTTTAGACTCCCAACAGACCTGTTCGACCCATTTATGAATTCTTCTTCCTTGGAGGCTCCCAAGAGCTGTTCTTGGCCCCTCAGAACCCTCCCAAAAGCGGATCAAATCTTAGAGAATGACGGTCGATCCTCTCCTGGTTAGTTTCCTCTTCCCATTCTCTATCTCCTGCTCTCTCTCTCTTCCTCCCTAGGGTTTTTTAGATCTTTGTGTTGGGTGGAGGATCTAATCCCCTTTGTTTTGGGATCTTAAACCTAGGTTTGATTTCTGGATTCCATTGTCTTCATTCTTCATTAGCGAATCCTGATTAGGGTTTGGTGATTCAAGATCTAGCGATTCTGAGGTAGGTGGTTTCGTCACGATGCCCAATTTTTATTAACCCTAAATTGCTTGATTTAAATTCAATTTTTGATTTAAATTTAATTGTTGTTATAAATGAAATTGATTTCAATTGATTGATTAAAAACCCAATTCCATTGAATTAGGGTTTTTAAAAATTGAATTTTGGCATGAAATTGAGAAAACCCCCAATTCCATTGAATTGGGGTGTGATTGTGAAATTGATGGAAAATTGTGGAGATTTAAATTGTGAAATTGTTGGAAATTGTTTCAATTAAATTGTTGAATTTAATTTTGGGAATTGAATTGTGAAATTGAATTGTTAATTGATTTCAAATTCTTATTTGGAAAAAATGACTTTAAATGGTTTTGATAGAAACCTTTTGGTTTTATCTTATAAAAAGACTTGTTTTGATTAAAATCCCATTTTGGTTTTAAAATGGAAAGTTGGAATTTTTGAAATGGGAGAATGAGATTTAATTGGATTTTAAGGCTACTTAAAATAAATTGCCCATCATTGATTTGTACTAGAGCACATGCAAACCTAGGTAGTTAGTGAGTTATTTCGGAAAAACACGCTAGGATGAGAATGCCCTAGCATCAGATTGACGTTTTACAACACTAACAAAACATTCTTTCAGCACATCTTATTCCTCAGTAGGACATAGATGAGTCCTCTATTACCAGTGCTGAGGGACATCTGTACACATTACGATTATTATCACATGAGTGCGTGAGGATCCCATAACCTGGAACTATCGTACATCTTGGTAGATAACCATGTTCCTCGCTTGTTTATATATGATATATAAATATATGCTAATGTTTGTGAACTATTTTACACGCCTTCTAAATTTATATAAACAGTTTTATATAAAATGTTTATTTAAGACATTTGTTTAAAGTATTTCCATCATTTGAAATGTATTCCATCATTTGAATTGTAAAACATGATTTATTTAAATATGCTCTTAAAATGCCAAACCTGTTTTATTGAATATTGGAATCTCTCTATTTGGTTAATTAAATGTTGGCATCTTATTATGGAATCCTTGTTGAGGCCCTACTGGGCTTTTAGCTCACACCCTATCTATGCCTTCAGGTGTTTGTAGATTATCTCCTTCTAGGTTCGAGCAGGGGTAAAACACCACTTAGAGGTGGTTCTAGCTATTGATATGTGGACTTGGTGAGTTGCGTCCATTGGGACTTGGACATTTTTTCCTGTTTTATGGTGATTTTTTGTAGTACTTTGGGTTGTTATACCTGTTTGACTTTTGGTATGCTTCTTCCTGTGGAGTTTCTTTTGTATGCATACTAACTTGGTTGTCTTTACTTTCACAATGCTTGTGGAAAAATCGTTCCCACTTTCTTTTTGCATGATGCCAGGTGTTAGTCGCCATCCCGTGGGGATTGGGAACGCCCTTCGGGTCATGTCAGTGTTAGTTCGGTTATCGGGTTACCAGGGTACCCAGGTTGGTTCGTGATAAAGTGGTATCAGAGCTCCAAGTTGAGATTTTGTCTTGAAATCAACATGCTTTGTGTAATCTTGTTGGGACTTAGGAGGTAGTTGCGATTGAGTGCCTGACCAGCTCTCACCACAATGAACCTTAAGTCACCAAGGGTGGTTTGGGAAAGATGTCTTGAGGATTAGTTCTAGTCTTTTCCCTACTTTTGATTTAGATATATTGAAATCCAAATCTTTTTTGTTATATCTGTTGGGATTAATTTCCCTCATCGCTCTGTTTAAGTGTTAATATGATATCTTCCTTATTGTCTACTGATGTTTTGTAGCATCATGCCTCTGAGAAGACACACACATCAAATCTAGGAGGAAGCTTCCGCTGACCCTCAATGAGTAAATCCCCTTGTGGACCCTAGTTTGGTTGAGGTGATCGTGCGTACTGTCCAAACTTTGGGACAGGTACCTGAACCAGTTCCTGTTCAAGCTCCAGTTGTGGAACCTCAAAGGGATGATCTTCAGAATTGTTCTCAGGAACTCCTTCACCAGAATCCAGCAACGTTCAAGGGATCAAATGATCTTCAAGAGGCTGATGAATGGTTGAGCATGATGGAGTGTTTGGGTTCTTGGAGACACCTGATGAAATCAAGGTGAAATGTGACACCTTCATGCTGGAAGAACTGAGTAGGAGATGGCGAGACATGATGGTGACAACGAAGAAGCATGAGGGCTTTGAGTGGAAAGACTTCAATGTTATTTTCACCGACCAATTCTATCCAGAGTCGATGTTGTTGGCTAAGACTGTTGAGTTTTTCAAACTCGAGCAGACTGAAAAGACCGTAATAGAATATGCAAACCGTTTTGTTGAGTTTGTGCAATTTTCACTTGAGATAGTATCAAATGAAAAGATGAAGGCTCGACGGTTCGAGTCGAGACTATGATATTATATTCTTTCTCAGGGTTTCTTGCTGAAACCAACTTTTTATGATGATGTGTTGGATAGAGCGCTGATGGTCGAAATAGACACGATTGGAAAGTTAGGGTTATCGAGAGTTTCTTTCTCTCTCAGTGTTAGTGTGAGTTCCTTTAAAGGAAAGAAGAAGCGTGGTGATTCTCGTGGCGGTTCTTGATAACAGGGTCATTCTAGACCTCCTGTAGTGCCTAGAAGAGGCCTGTTGATTTGCTATCAGTGTGGCAAGCCTGAGTATTCTAAGATGGTTTGTACTAAGGCACCCAAAGTATGTGGTTCTTGTGGACACTCTGGTCACTTAATAAATTCTTCCGTATTTATTCCACTCCATGTAGTGACACGAGATCATCAGCTCCTTCTAAAACTGCATGGCAATCAAATACTTCAAGGATAAAAGGGTTCCAGCCACATGCATCCGAAATGAAACTTCTTCACATAGTGGAAGAGTCTCCAGAGGAAGCGGATATGGGTCCAACGACTGTGAGAGGTACCATTATTATAGCTTCATCATTAGTGACTGTTTTGTTTGATACTGGTGCATCTCATTTGTTTATTTCAACCCACATTGTTAATCTGTTAAATCTTCATATGGAGCTTTTTTTCTTTTGTGATGGATATAACTACACCCCTTGGAACAAAGAGAGAGCAGGGTCTCCATAGCCCCGCTTATGTTTTCTCTCTATCAAATGTCGATCTTTCTTGGAGTTTTCTGGTTCTCGGCATGAAATTGCTTGACGTCATTTTTGGGATGGATTGAATCATTGCCAATAAATCCCGAATTGATTGTTATCTTCGACGGGTCTCCTTTACTACACCCGATGGTGTATGTCGTATCTTTTAAGGAGAATGATACCCAAGGTCAATTAGGGCCGAACCTTCTTATAGTTGCAATTGGGGAAAGTGATATATGTGTTTTCTTTTGATCTGGAGCGGAAATCTTTGAGCAGTGATCTCCCTCTAGTTGTCGTCGAGTTTCTTGACGTGTTCCCTTCTGACTTCTCTGGTTTTCCACTAGTAAGGAAGATAAAGTTTTCTATTAATTTAGTGCCCAATAGTCAACTAGTTTCTATTCCTTCTTACCACATGACACTCACTGAACTGAAAGATTTGAAGACTCAGTTGGATGATCTTCTAGAGAAAGGATTTATATGCTTGAGTGTGTCACCTTGGGTGACACCAGTTTTCTTTTCTAAGAAGGCTGATGGTTCCTTCGCCTTTGCGATGATTTCCGAAAACTCAATCGAGTGACCGTAAAGAACAAGTATTCATTGCCAAATATTGATGATTGTTTGATCAGTTGAAAGCTGTGAAGTGGTTCTTGAAGATTGATTTTCGGTCTGGCTACCATTTGTTGAGGATAAAAGAATCCAACATTCTGAAAACTGCCTTTCAGAGCAAGTACAACCATTATGAGTACATTGTCATGCCATTTGGTATAACCAATGCTCCTGCAGTTTTTATGGATTTGATGAACATGATTTTACATGGGTATATTGATACCTTCGTGGTGGTCTTTGTGGATGTCATCCTCATTTACTCTAAGCCCGAGGAAGACCATGAGCGTCATCTGAGATCAATTTTAGAATGGTTGAGAAATCACCGACTTTATGCCAAGCTTTCAAAATGTAATTTTTGGATTCAGGAAGTGAAGTTCTTGGGACACATTGTGTCAGAATATGGTATTTCAGTCGATCTTGAAAAGGTGAAGGCTGTTATGACATGGGAACAACCGTGAAATGTTTTCAAGATTCATAGCTTCTTGGGTCTAGCTGGGTATTATCGCTGGTTCGTTAAAGACTTCTCAAAGTTAGCTTCTCCGATGACTGCTCTGACTCGAAAGGGAGAAAAGTTTTCTTAGGATGAAAAATGTTAGAATTATTTCGTCGAGCTGAAACATATTTTGACTACTACACCAGTGTTGACTCTTCCAGATGTCGGGCAGGGCTATGTGGTCTTCTGTGATGAATTAGGTTTAGGTTGGGGCTCATTTCTTATAGATCTCGTTAGTTTAGGACACATGAGAAGAATTATATGACCCATGATCTTGAACTCGCAGCAGTGATGCACACACTTAAGAGTTGTTGACATTACCTTTATAGAGAAAGGTTTACCGTGTTTTTTGACCACAAGAGCTTGAGTTATATCTTCTCTAAAAAAGATTTGAATCTCCGTCAGAGGTGTTGGATTGAATACCTACAATATTTCAAATTTGACATCACCTATACTATACCTTGGGGAAATGTAATGTCGTCACAGATGATTTGAGCAGGAAACTTCCCACCCAGGTCGTGAAAGAATCACCAAAAGAGTGGAACTTGATGGCTCTTTTTGCACAATTTTATATTAGAGCCAGAGAATCAGGGGCTGAGGTTTCTTTGGCCAGTGTCCAGTTGACATATGCTCTTCTCGAGATGATTCTTCAGGATCAACAGCTTGATGACGAGTTCCGTAGCATCAAAGACTCTCTTTATGGTGGGGATACTGTGACTGACTGGTCATTCTCTACCAAGGGCATACTATGCTATCATAATCTCTTTGTTGTGCCGTTAGTAGTAAAGAAATCTGTGATGATGAATTTCCATAATTCCTAGTGGGTTGTTCAACTATGAACCACAAAGATGTTCTATGACATGCGACGATAGTTCCAATGGCCAGGTATGAGATGGGGAATTGCTGATTTTTTTCTCATTGTTACACATGCCAACTGGTCAAGGACAAGCACCATAAACTTTTGGGTTTGTTTCAAAAACTTTCAGTCCCTACTTATAAGTGAGATGAGATCTCTATGGACTTTGTGGTTGGGTTTCTGCGTACCCAAAGTAAGAAGGATGTGATATAGGTTGTTATTGACAGGCTGACCAAGTCGGCTCACTTTATACCTATTTGTGATACAACCAAATTTGAGGAGTTGAGAAATCTCTATGTGAAGGAGATTGTTTGTCTACACAGAATTCCATCTGCTATAGTTTCTGACAAATATCCTCAGTTCACTTCTCGCTTTTGGAGAAGTCTCCAAGAGGCACTAGGATCTCAAGTTCATTTGAGCACAACACACCATCCGCAGTCGGATGTCCAGACAGAAAGACCTATACAGATTATTGAGGATATGCTTCGTGCTTGTGTTCTCGACTTTGGTGGGGGCTTGGGATGATCATTTGGGGCTGGTTGAATTTTCTTATAATAATAGTAACCAGTCTGCAACCAGAATAACTACTTTTGAGGCCTTATATGGTCGGCTTTGCATATCTCCATTGTGTTGGTCATAGATTGGTGAAAGTTTCTTGGTTGGACCAAGCTTGGTTCAAGAGACGACATCAAATATTCAGTTTATTCGTCAAAGAGTGTTGACGACACAAAACCGATATAAGTCTTATGTTGATCATCATCGCATACAGTTGGAGTTTCCACTTGGTGACCAGGTGTTCTTGAAAGTTTCACCCTGGTTGGGTCATCGATGACTTGGGAGGTAAGGGAAACTTGCTCCTCACTTTGTGGGACCTTTTGAGGTTGTTGAGCAGGTGGAGAAAGTTGCTTACCATTTAGAACTTCCACCGCAACTGACGTCGATACATAACGTGCTCCATGTGTCTTAGCTACGAAAGTATCTATTTGATTCATCTCACATTTTGAGCTGGAGTGATCTCAATGTCGATCCTGATTTATCCATGACTGAACGAACAGTATGGATAATTGATTCTAAAACCAAGGTACTTTGTGGGAGGACAATACCTTTGGTTCAAGTGCTATGATATCACTGTTTTGATAATCATGAGACGTGGGAGAAAAAGGCACTGATGAAAGAGCAGTGGCCTCATATTTTTGGCATGAAAACTTCTTAGTAGGCTTTTTGGGGACATAAAGTTTCTATGGTGGGGCGGTTGTAACATCCTATTACTATTTTCAGGTATTCCTAACCCCCTCTTTTTACTATGTTTTGGTTGGGTTTCGTTTGGGGTTATCTTGGGATAAATTTTAAGAAGTTTTGAAAATTATGGGAAAGTGCATGATTGGCACACGATTTTCCCAAACCGTGCGCCGCCTCAAGGAAAATCGTGCAAACCCAGGTGGTAGAGTTTTGAATGGATGGTGAACGGTTTTTCAAACCCTGTACCCACTTAGAAGAAACTGTGCACCCCATTTAAAGGGGTGTACAGTTTGGTCTAACCGTGTGGCCCTGCCCAGTTAACCGTGCGTAAATGATTTTTTAATCCAGATTTTGGTTTTAAAATTCATGAACCCCTTTTTTAGACCCCCGATGGACCTGTACGAACCATTTACAAATTCTTCTTCCTTAGAGGCTCTCAAGAGAAGTTTTTGGCCCCTCGAAACCCTCCCAGAAGCGAATCAAAGCTTGGAGAATGTCGGTTGATCCTCTTTCGATTAGTTCCCTCTTCTTGTTCTTTATCTCCAACTCTCTCTCTTTTCCTCCCTAGGGTTTTGTTGATCTCTGTGTTGGTTGGAGGATCTAATCCCCTCTGTTTTGGGATCTTAAACCTAGGTTTGATTCCCGAATTCTGTTGTCTTTGTTCTTTATTGGTGAATCCTGATTAGGGTTTGGTGACTCGAGATCTAGTGATTCTGAGGTAGGTGATTTCGTCATGTTGTCCAATTTTTATTAACCCTAAATTGCTTGATTTAAATTCAAATGTTGATTTAAATTAAATTACTATTATGAATGATACTGCTTTCAATTGATTGATTAGAAACCCAATTCCAATGAATTGGGGGTTTTTGGAAATTGAATTTTGGCATGAAATTGGGAAAACCCCCAATTCCATTGAATTGGGGTGTGATTGTGAAATTGATGGAAAATTGTGGAGATTTGAATTGTTGAATTTAAATTTTGAAATTGTTTGAAATTGTTTCAATTAATTTTTTGAATTTAATTGTGGGAATTGAATTATTAGTTAATTTAAAATTCTTATTTGGAAAAAATGGCTTAAAATGGTTTTGATGAAAACCTATGCATGGTTTATCTTGAAGAAAGGCATGTTTTGATTAAAAACCTGTTTTGGTTTTTAAATGGAAAATTGTATTTTTTTGAAATGGGAGAATGAGATTTAATTGTATTTTTAGGTTGCTTAATATAAATTTCCCATCATTGATTTGTATTAGAGCACATGCAAGCATAGGTAGTTAGTGAGTTATTTGGGACAAACACGCTACGATGTGAATGCCCCAACATCGTATTGACATTTTACAACACTAACAAAACATTCTTTTAGCACATCTTATTTCTCAGTAGGACATAGATGAGTCCTCTATTTCTAGTGATGAGGGATGTGTGTACACATTGTGGTTATTATCACATGAGTTTGTGAGGATCCCATAACCTGGAACTATCATACCTCTTGGCAAATGACCATGTTGCCAGCTTGTTTATATATGAGATATAAATGTATGCCAATGTTTGTGAATTTTCTTACATGCCTTCTGAATTTATATAAACCGTTTTATATAAAATGTTTATTTAATCCATTTATTTAATGTATTTCCATCATTTGAAATGTATCCCATCATTTAAATTGTAAAGCATGATTTGTTTAAATATGCTCTTGAAATGCCAAACCTGTTTATTTGAAAATTGAAAGCTCTCTATTTGGTTAATTAAATGTTGGGATCTTATTAAGGAATCCTTGGTGAGACCCTATTGGGCTTTTAACTCACACCCTACCTGTGCCTTGGGGTGTTTGTATATTATCTCCTTCCAGGTTCGAGCAGGGGTAAAGTACCACTTGGAGGCGGTTCTAGTTGTTGATCCATGAACTTGGTGAGTTGTATCTGTTGAGACTCGGGTAGTTTTTCCTATTTTCTAGTACTTTTCTATAGTTCTTTGAGTTTTTATACCTATTTGACTTATGGTATGCTTCTCTTTGTGGAGTTTCTTTTGTATGCATACTATCTTGGTTGTCTTTACTTCCACAATGCTTGTGGAAAAATCGTTCCAACTTTTTTTGTATGATGTCAGGTGCTAGTCTCCAACCCATGGGGATTGTGAACGTCCTTTAGGCCATGTCAGTGCCGGCTCGGTTACCGGGTTACCAGAGTACCCAGGCTGGTTCATGACAAGGAAAAATCCTATCTTGGTTAAGCTCTAACAGACAACATGATCATCAACATACCCAAACACCCTTGTATTAGCTAAGTTAATATGTAGACTTGGTTAAGTAGAGTATCAAAGTATGGAAGTTCTCATGCTAGGTATCTCACCAACCTCAGGTAGTGGGGGATCAAATATGATCCATGCACCCCTAGTATACCAAAGACATCTATATGACACTCAATGTGGTATAACTGGTAGGCCATCCAACTCAAACAAAGAATCTTATTCTTTATTTTGTGCCTCATGAGCGTATTCAGTATATCTATACAAGAATCCTGCTCATACTAACCTTAACATTTATTCATAATGTATAAAACTTCACGACGAACATTAATTAGGGATAAACTCAAAGTCGTACTTTGAGAGGTTAATTATCATTACAGTTCACGAAATATACACACAAATTTATGTAGCCAACATGTAAGAATTATAAAATGGAGGTTTCCTTTAATACGATACATTTTATATTCTTAAACACTTTTAAGAATATTTAACAAACCTAACACAAACACCGATTTATCATATTATATATGATAAATTTCCAAAGCAGCCTTATGTTTACTACACTTTTTGGGTTTTGTTAACACATTACATCATATGTAATCTTTGTCACATCTCTATGCAATCATCTGAAAAAACACTCCCACTAAACTCTTTAGTGAGAAGAATTTATGAAGTAAGATAGTTTGAATAATGGTGAAACTTAGGAATCATATTCTTAATTGTTCAACTACTTGAACATATTCAAGCCTCTTAACTTCAAAATAAAAAATGTTACAATGTCAACTTCTGTTGTCTACTTAGAACTCTTTCTAAGTTCGCCATCATCATTCTTGAAACCCTAATACATCAAGCTTTTCCTTGAAACAATTTAACTACTTACATTATTTTTTACCAATACATCCTAAAATCCTTTAGGATATTAAGTAAAATTCACTTTAAAGTTAGTCTGGTATAGTCTTTTATTTGTTAACTTTGAATTTATCTAAGTCCAAATATACTCCCACTAGCCTCTTAGAAACTATATTATCTTCAGAATATTTTTCTAAGATTCAACTCAAACTACATTGTGTTTAGTAAATAACACTTATTTCCTTTTAGTAGGAACATTTAACAAATAAACTATTGTTTCCATATCATGTAGGATATTCTATGTGTTTGGAAAATTTTCTTTTAAAATGATGAATTTATTAAAACACACCACTGATGGGTGGCGGGAACACATTTCCTCATATTTTTAACAAATATCTAGATAAATATTTTATCTTGGATAAAACATTTTCATCCATATCTTCTTCTCAAAACATGTTATAGAAATTGATGAATCATAAACCATGAGTATATATTTAATCATCTCATACTTGTTCACAACAACTCTTTGTTATTAAACAAATACTCTTATCATATAAGAGAAATAAGATAAAGATACACATCATTTTTATTAAGATTCATATGAGCTTGACACATTCCTTTACATTGAAACTTTTTATGTAGAAACTCTTTCCTTCATGAATGTAAACTATAAGACCAAACAAATCACCCTTTGATTTTGAACTCCTGTAAATTTTCAACCCTTGTAAAATATACTTGTAGTATCACATACCCTTCAAAATCAAAGATTTGGTCTCTATGACACTCATACCTGACCTAGAAATTTATGGAGTTTCCTCAACTCCTTCAAGTATCCAGAATAATCCCATCATATGGAATCATTGCTTCTCCTTTCTGGCAACCTTAGATTTCTGTAACCTTGAATGAATTTTTTTGAAGAATCATTGTTTAACTTTTAAACCTACTTTTCTTCTTCTGATTTGAACTTTTACCCCCAACACTACCTATATAGTACTTTAAAACCTAGATATCATATGTTTAGTTAACTTATTCTCAAAACTTTGAAAACATCAGGTAAAATTTTCTTGAATTTATTCATCTTGTTAGAGCATTTCCATAAATGAAAACAGGATGAATTCCATAACCAAAACAATCCATTGTAAGTCTCTTTAAAGCATTAAATAAATCACAACTATGTGTATCAAAATCCACCCCATTTAATTAAAACAACCACTGTTTACAAGCTCTTCTCAAGAGAAAAATGAGAAAAATACACATCTTATGAAATATTCATCTGATCATGAAGTATCTAAGTATCTAACATAGTAATACCTTTGCTCTATCACTTGGGCATCAACTTTAAGCTTGATCATTCATTTATTTTTTTACTTATTCTTATATTGTCTTGTATATTTACTATACCTGTAAAATATACAATTGGCATCCCATTCCATTCAGATAAAAGAAATGAATTCTATAACATCCACACCTCAAGTGGACGGTCCATGTGGCTTCTTACAGACCTTCAAGTAACTCAGACAATTTCTTCTCCACCGGCCAACTTTGTTACAATGAAAATATTATCCTTCCTTTTTCTTTCTCAGTTTGATAGATGGTGTGGATTTTCCATGAAATATTTTCTTCCCCTTTTGGCTAGAAACTTTACCCATATTCTTATATACCATCATCATGGTACTTGAGCCTAGACCACCCATGTCTTGTTCAACGATCCTTAACATATCGAGGAGACTGGATGAAGGTTTGCAGAGTTCATTTATATTGTAATTCACAACAAACTATCAAAAACTTTCCAGCAATGGTTGTAGAATGAAATCTGTTTCCAGTTCAAGATTTAGAGGCAAACCCAGTCTCTCTAAGTCATTGACATATCCAATCATGTTAAGTATGTGAGTGGAGACTGAGGTTCCTTTTTTCATATTTCAACAAAAAATATTATTATAAACTTCATACCATTCATACCTTTCTTGCTCTTGATAGTGAATTTTCAGGTTATCTATCATTTGAAATGCATTAAGGGTATTATGTTTGTCTTAAAAATTTGACTCCATAGTAACTAACATGAGTGTAGAGACTTTCTATAAATCATTTTGATGTTTATCATAGTTATCCAAATCCTTTTGTTGAACCACTTCACTAGATGGTTTATCAGGAAGTGGTTGTTCTAACACATAGAATTTTCATTAATATTTGAGAAAGATTCTCAAATTCCTATAAAAATCAAGGAAGTTGCTACCATTAAGTTTTTCTTTATAAAAGAATGATCTTAGGGTCAAGGTTGATGATGATGCCATTTATCTATAATAGAAAATTTTATAAGATGAGTATCATGTTTTATAACCATTCAATAAGGGATTTGATTAAATGGTCTCCCATTAAAATGATAACCCTTTTAAAAACACATCATATCCATTAGTGGGCCAAGATCCATATTTCACCATGACTCACACTGGTTATCATGTAAATAAGCCATGACTATATCTGGTAGACAATAATGATCAATCATATCATATATGACTCTTGGATAGTTGAGTAGACAACTCTTTATCTAATCCATCATATGGATATACTCAACTCTATCCCTCTAGCATCCTAACCGTTAGTGCTTCCCAGTTAGTGTAACCCAAAGAAAATGCTAAGAACAAGACAACACAGGACAATCAAGGGATACTCATGCTAAGCCCGACAATACCATCAAGATAATCTAAAGTAACTTATAACTTGAATGTCTTACACAAGATAATCCAGGGGTACTCATGCTGAGCTCGACAATACCCGATCGAATTGTCAAGGGATTGATAAGTGCTTCTTTAGAAGGAATATCATGCTTAGTATTTAAAGGAGATTTTAATCTCACCATCTTATCTCATGTTATTCCCTTTTATGTATGCATGTTTCTAATAATTTAGTTTGGAATCGTATTCCCTACACTGTAACATCACGTTACATTTTTAGGTACTTTTGATGTTTTTAAGTACCTCTGTTTTGGATTAAAATACTTGGGTTTCATTTGGGTGAACTTTTAAAGAAAAACTAGAGGACAATGTGTTGTGCACGGTTTGCGCACGGTTTGACAAACCGTGCGACCAAACCGTGCCAGCCTTGAAACCTGGACAGAAGCTTCTGCACGGGTGGCGCACGGTTTGTCTAACGGTGTGGCCAAGCCGTGTGAGAAGGGTGGCCGAGGCAGTAACTCACGCACGGTTAGAGCACAGTTTGTCAAACCGTGCGGCCAAACCGTGCGGTCACTTAAATGAGATCCTTAAATTGTGGATCTCTCTCAGTTTTGCCTCTAAGTGTCTCATTTTCCCTCTTAAGCGGCCCTAACTTGGGATTTGTCTTCTCCTAAGGCCAGACAGGGTTCTCCCATCGATCCGGAGGTGATCCAAAGGCTCCTCTTGGTGAATCAAAGCCGGATTCTTGAGGTATGTGATCGTTCTTCATTGTTCTTGATTGGTTTCTTAGATCTACTTAGATCTACTTCTCTTCTTCCCTCGGTTCCTTGGATTCACACCCGTTGTGGGTAGATCTATGTGTGTGGTACCAGGTTTGATGAGTTTTGGTCTTGATCTTTCTAGGAGAAGAGATCTAAGGTGGGTTCTTGAAGAAGCAACCCAGTTTTCTTGAGCATTCTCGATCGTTGTGGTCTTGGTCAAAACCTTCAAGGTAGGTGGTTCTGTCCCGATTTTCCAAATTGATTAACATTGTATTTGTTTGATTTATTTCAATTGTTGATTTAAATTCAATTTCTCAAAGTTTTCTTTCTATTAAATTGATAAAAACCGATTCCAATGAATTGAGGTATTTGAAATGGTTTTGGCATGGGAATTTGGAAAACCCCAATTCCATTGAATTGGGTGTGTTTATGGAAATTGACTGATTTAAATTGTTGGATTTAAATTGTGGATTTGATGGAAATGATTTCAATTAAATTGTTGAATTTAATTGTGGAAATGAATTGTGTAATGATGGAAATGGTTTTGTATGGATTTCAAGCTGGTGAAAATGACTTAAAATGATTTGATAGAAACCCATTGGTTTTATCTTGTGAAAAAGGCATGTTTTGAATAAAACATTTTTTTGGTTTTAAATGGAATGAAATTGGCACTTTTAAAATGGAAGAATGATATTGATCGTATTTTAAGCATTCTTAAAATAGTTTTCCCATCATGTAAGAGCGCATGCAAGCCTTAGGTAGTTAGTGAGTTATTTGGATACACTCTACGCTACGACAATGTTCTAAAACATACTTGAAATAGGTCACATCCTCGATGGGTTGGTGACAAGTCTCCTTTGGCCAGTGTCATAGGGACGTGTGTATACACATTTTTCTGAGTTCACATAGAGAGTGCGGAATCCTATAACTGATTAATACTATCGTACCTTTTGGAAGATGACCATGTTGCTCGCTTGTTTGTTTATATTTGAGATATAAATGTATGCCAATGCTTTTGAACTGCCTTTCATGACTGCTGAATTTATATAAACCATTTTATATAAATGTTTTTCATAAGACATTGTTTTAGAAATATTCCATCATTGTAAAACCGTTGTTTAATGTAATCTTCCATCATTTGAAAATGTATAACATATTTTGTTAGAATATGCTTTTGATTTTCCAAAACTGTTTATTTGAAAATGGAATACTTTTCTTTGGATAATCTATGTTTGGAATATGTTATGGAATCTTTGGTGGTATCCTACTGGGCTTAGGCTCACACCTTACTTTTGCATTCGGGTGTTTGTAGACTTTCTTCTTCCAGGATCGAGCAAAGGGGAGGGACCTTTTGGAGGTGGATTCAGTTGTTGATTTTTGGACTTGGTGAGTTGTGTCCTTTGGGACCTTAGGACTGTTTCCCCTTTTGGTACTTGGGTTGTAGTACTTTGGAATTTTATGCCCCTTTGTATTCTGGTACATCACTCCCAGTGGAGTTTCTTTTGTTATGCATACTGTTTGTTTTACTCTTGCTTCCGCATTCTTGTGGTAAAATCATTCCCACTTGTATGATGTATGATGTTAGGTGCTAGTCGCCGACCCGTGGGGATCAGGAACGCCCTTCGGGCTATGTCAGGGTCGGCTCGGTTATCGGGTTACTAGGGTACCCGGGCTGGTTCATGACAAAATGGTATTAAAGGAAGGTTAAGCATATTGCCTTGATGATAGTATGCCTTTGAGTTTTCTTGTCGGGACTTAGGAGGTAGTTACGATTGAGTGCCTGGACAGCTCTCACCACAATGAACCTTAAGTCACTAGGGTTGGTTAGGGAAATATGACTTGTGAATTAGTTCTAGTATTTTCCCTATTTTGATTTGGATATAGTGGAATCCAAATCCTATTGTCCATTCTTTTAAGAATAGTTTTCCTTGTTGCTCAGTTTGGGTGTTAATTTATGTCTTTTTATGCTATGTAGCATCATGCCTCCGAGAAGACGTGGAGCTCAGATCCAAAAAGAGGCTGCTGCTGAACCTCAGTAAGCGAGTCCTATTGTGGATCCGAGTCTGGTTGAGGTGATTGTTCGCACTGTCCAAGATCTGGGACATGCACCACCTCTAGTTCCTATTCAGACTCCAGCTACAGATCCTCATAGTGATATTCTCCGAAGTCGTTCTCAAGAATTCCTATGCCAGAAGCCACCAGTTTTCAAAGGCTCCACTGACCCTCAACATGCTGAGGAATGACTGAGTAAGATTGAACATCTGTTTGGGTTTTGGAGACACCTGATGTGATCAAGGTGAAGTGTGCCACCGTCGTGCTGGAGGGACCAAGTAGGAGATGGTGGGACACAATGGTGACGACTGGGAAACATGAGGTCCTGGAGTGGAAAGACTTTAGGGTTCTTTTCACTAACCATTTCTATCCAGAATTAATGGTGTTGGCCAAGGCTATAGAGTTTTCAAGCTTGAGCAGGCCAACAAAACCGTGACTGAGTACTCAAATCGTTTTTCTGAGCTGGTAAAATTTTCTCCTGAGACTGCATCTAATGAGAGGATGAAGGCTCGACGATTCGAGTTGGGAATTCGATCAGATATCCGTTCTCAGGTTTTCCTACTGAATCTACCCACCTATGCTGATGTGCCGGATAGGGAGATGATGGTTGAGATGGACTTGGCAGGAAAGTCAGGGTTGAAGGAGGTTGTTTTTCCTCCTAGTAGAAGTGTGGGCTCCTTTAAAGGAAAACGGAAACATGACTTTTATCATGGTAGTTCTTGACAGAAGAGTCATCCCAGACCTCTAGTAGCACCAGGAGGGGATTCTTTGACTTTCTATCAGTGTGGGAAGCCAGGGCATTCAAAGAGGGTTTGCACTGAGTCACCCAAGAACTGTAGCTCCTGCGGACGTTTAGGGAACCTACAGAGATTATGCCATCACTTCTCTACTCCGCGTAGTGGAACAAGATCATCGACACCTCCAAATACTGCGGGGAAATCAAATGCTTCACGTACAAAAGGGTTCCAGCTACAGGAATCCGAAACAAAGCTTCTTCACATAGTGGAAGAGTCACCAGACGTAGCTGATATAGGTCTTGGAACTGTGAGAGGTACCATTACTATAGCTTTGTCTTTAGTGACAACTCTTTTTGATACTGGTGCATCTCACTCTTTTATTTCAACCCATATTGTTAATCTTCTTAATCTACCTATGTAACTTTTATCTTGTGTGATGGATATTACTACACCTCTTGGTACAATGAGAGAGAAGGGTCTTCGTAGTCCTGCTTGTGTCTTCTCTCTATCAGATGTCGATCTTGCTTGGAGTTTTATGGTTCTCGACATGAAATCTCTTGATGTCATATTTGGGATGGATTGGCTCATTGCAAATAAAGCCCTGATCGATTGTTATCTTCGATGGGTCTACCTTACTACACCCAGTGGTGTGCCTCTTGTTTTTCAAGGAGAATGGGACCCAAGGTCAAGCAGAGCTGGACCCTCTTATCCAGATTTGGGGAAAGTTATATTAGTATTTGCTTTTGATATGGGGAGAGATTCATTGTGTGGTGATCTTCCTCCAGTCGTCGCTGAGTTTCCCAACGTGTTTCCTTCAGACTTATCTGGTTTTCCACCAGTAAGAGAGGTTGATTTCTCTATTGACTTAATGTCTGGTACTCATCCGGTTTCTATTCCCTCTTACTGAATGGCTCTAGCAGAACTGAAAGAACTAAAGTTTCAGTTAGACGATCTTCTTGATAAAGGTTTTATACGCCTGAGTGTGTCCCCTTGGGAAGCTCCAGTTCTCTTCGCCAAGAAGGCTGATGGTTCTCTTTTCTTATGTGTTGATTATCGAAAGATCAATCGATTTATGATAAAGAAAAAATATTTGTTACCATGAATTGATGATTTGTTTGATCAATTTAAAGGGGAAAAGTTGTTTTCAAAAATTGATCTTCGATCGGGTTACCATTAGTTGAGGATAAAATAATATGACATTAAAAAGACAACTTTTTGGAGTAGGTATGGCCATTATGAGTACCTTGTTATGCCCTTCATCCTGACAAACGCTCCTGCAGTTTTCATGGATTTGATGAAAAAGGTTTTCCATGAGTATCTAGATACTTTCGTGGTAGTCTTTGTGGATGAAATTCTTGTCTACTCCAAGTTTGAGGAGGGACATGTGAATCATCTGAGAACAGTTCTGAGTCTTCTAAGGAATCACCGACTTTATGCCAAGCTTTCGAAGTGTGATTTTTGGATTCGAGAAGTGAAATTCTTGGGACATGTCATGTCAGAACAAGGAATATCATTTGATCCTGAAAAGGTGAGGGCTGTTATGACTTAGGAACAACCACAAAATGTTTTCGAGATTTGGAGTTTCTTGTGCTTAGTAGGATATTATTGCCGGTTTGTTTAAGACTTCTCAAAGTTAGCTTCTCCAATGACTTCTCTAACTTGAAATGGAGTGAAGTTTTCCTGGAATGATAAATGTCAGAGTTCTTTTGTTGATCTAAAGTTTCTTTTGACTACTGCACCGGTGTTAACTCTTCCTGAGGTTGGGATAGGTCATGTGGTCTTCCGTGATGCATCAGGTTCAGGTTTGGGATGTGTACTCATGTAGAGTAATCATGTTGTTGCCTATGGGTCTCATCAGCTTAAGCCTCATGAGAAGAACTATCCTACCCATGACCTTGAACTTGCAGCTGTAATGCATTCACTTAAGTGTTGGAGACATTACCTTTATGGATAAAGGTTTACTGTGTATTCAGACCACAAGAGCTTGAGTTATATCTTCTCTCAGAAAGATTTGAATCTCTACCAAAGGCATTGGGTGGAGTACCTGCAATCGTTCGAATTTGACATTTCCTATACCCCGAGGAAAGGGAATGTAGTTTCAGATGCATTAAGCAGGAAACTTCCATCACAGGTTGTGAAAGAATCTTTAGAAGAGTGGAGTTTAATGGATCTTTTTTCTCAGTTTCATATTGGAGTTCAGTGGAAGGGGAATAAAGTTTCTTTCGCCAGTGTTCAGTTAACCTCTTCTCTCCTTGAGTTAATTGTTCAGGAACAACAACTAGATGATGAATTCCATAGCATAAGGGACTCTCTTTATGGTGGGGATACACACTCAGTGGTCGTTCTCCAAAGAGGGTGTTATGTGTTATTGAAACCGTTACGTTGTGCCGTTAGAGGCAAGGAAGGATGTGATGGGGGGTTGCCATAACTCTCAGTGGGCTATACACCCAGGAGCCACGAAGATGTTCTATGATATGCGACGACAGTTCTGGTGGCCAGGTATGAGATGAGACATTGTTGAGTTTGTATCTCGTTGCTATACATGCCAGCAGGTGAAATCCGAGCACCAGAAACCTTCGGGTTTTCTTCAACCACTTCCAGTCCCTACATGGAAGTGGGATGAAATCTCAATGGAATTTGTGGTTGGGTTACCTCAAACCCAGAGGAAGAAGAACGCGATATGGGTTGTGATCAACAGGCTGACCAAGTTGGATCACTTTATACCTATTCGAGATACAAACAAAGTTTAGGAGTTGGGAAATATCTATGTGAAAGAGGTTGTCATTTGCACGGAGTTCCATCTGCTATAGTCTCTGATAGGGATCCTCGGTTTACTTCTCACTTTTGGAGAGGCCTTCAGGAGGCACTGGGATCTCAGGTCCATTTGATCACGACCTACCATCCACAGTCAGATGGCCAAATATAAAGAGCTATTCAGATCCTTGAGGATATGATCCGCGCTTGTGTTCTTGACTTTGGTGGGTCTTGGGATGATTATCTGGGGCTAGTTGAATTTTCTTATAACAACAGTTATCAATCTGCGATCAAATTGGCTCCTTTTGAGGCTTTGTATGGTCGTCCTTGTAAATCTCCTTTATGTTGGTCCGAGATTGGTGAAAGCTCTTTGGTAGGACCGAGTTTGGTCCAAGAGACGACAACTAAGATCCAGTTGATTCATTAGAGAATGGTGACAACACAGAGTTGGTACAAGTCTTATGCTGATCGTTGTCGTAAGCCTTTAGAGTTCGTAGTTGGTGACCAGGTGTTCTTGAAAGTTTCACCCCGATTGAGTCATCGACGGATTGGGAGGTAAGGGAAGCTTGCTCCACGTTATGTGGGACCTCTTGAGGTTATTGGTCTTGTGGGGAAAGTTGCTTACCGTCTTGCTCTACCACCACAAATGACGTCGATACATAACGTGTTCTATGTATCGCAGGTGCGGAAGTATCTCTCTGATCCATCTCATGTTGTGAGCTGGAGTGATCTTGAGATTGAACCAGATTTATCTGTGATTGAACGACCAGTCAGGGTTGTTGATTCTGAGACCAAGGTACTTCATGGGAGAATGATACCTCTAGTCCATGTACTATGGCAGTATGGTTCTGATTCTCATGAGACGTGGGAAAGGGAGGCTCTAATGAGAGAGCAGTGGCCTCATCTTTTTGTCGTGGAGGTTTCTTCATAGGATTTCTGGGGGAAGAAAGATCTTATGGTGGGGAGGTTGTAACATCACGTTACGTTTTCATGTACTTTTTATGTTTTTAAGTACCTCTGTTTTGGAGTAAAAGACTTGGGTTGTGTTTGGGTGAACTTTTAAAGAAAAACTAGAGGACAGTGTGTTGTGCATGGTTTGCGCACGGTTTGAAAAACTGTGCGACCAAACCGTGCCAGCCTTGAAACCTGGACATAAGCTTCCACAAGGGCAGCGCACGGTTTGTCTAACCATGCGGCCAAGCCGTGCGAGAAGGGTGGCCGAGGCAGTAGCTCACGCACGGTTAGCGTACGGTTTGTCAAACCGTGCGGCCAAACCATGCGGTCACTTAAATGAGCTCCTTAAATTGTGGATCTTGCTCGGTTTTGCCTCTAAGTGCCTCGTTTTTCCTCCTAAGTGGCCCTAACTCGGGATTTTTCTTCTCCTAAGGTCAAAGAGGGTTCTCCCATCGATCCGGAGGTGATCCAAAGGCTCCTCTTGGTGAATCGAAGCCGAATTCTTGAGGTATATGATCGTTCTTCATCGTTCTTGATTGGTTTCTTAGATCTACTTAAATCTACTTCTCTTCTTCCCTCGGTTCCTTGGATCCACACCCGTTGTGGGTAGATCTAAGTGTGTGGTACCAGGTTTGGTGAGTTTTGGTCTTGATCTTTCTAGTAGAAGAGATCTAAGGTGGGTTCTTGAAGAAGCAACCCGATTTTCTTGAGCATTCTCGACCGTTGTGGTCTTGGTCAAAACCTTCAAGGTAGGTGGTTCTGTCCCGATTTTCCAAATTGATTAACATTGTATTTGCTTGATTTATTTCAATTTTTGATTTAAATTCAATTTCTCAAAGTTTTCTTTCTATTAAATTGATAAAAACCGATTCCATTGAATCGAGGTATTTGAAATGGTTTTGGCATGGGAATTTGGAAAACCCCAATTCCATTGAATTGGGTGTGTTTATGGAAATTGTCCGATTTAAATTGTGGATTTGATGTAAATGATTTCAATTAAATTGTTGAATTTAATTGTGGAAATGAATTGTGTAATGATGGAAATGGTTTTGTATGGATTTCAAACTGGTGAAAATGACTTAAAATGATTTGATAGAAACCCATTGGTTTTATCTTGTGAAAAAGGCATGTTTTGAATAAAACCTATTTTGGTTTTAAATGGAATGAAATTGGCACTTTTGAAATAGAAGAATGGGATTGATCATATTTTAAGCATTCTTAAAATAGTTTGCCCATCATGTAAAAGCGCATTCAAGCCTTAGGTAGTTAGTGAGTTATTTGGATACACTCTACGCTACGACAACGTTATAAAACATACTTGCGGCGGGTCACATCCCCGATGGGTTGGTGAAGAGTCTCCTTTGTCCAGTGTCATAGGGACGTGTGTATACAAATTTTTCTAAGTTCACATAGAGAGTGCGTAATCCTATAACTGATTAATACTATCGTACCTTTTGGCAGATGACCATGTTGCTCGCTTGTTTGTTTATATTTGAGATATAAATGTATGCCAATGCTTTGGAACTGCCTTTCATGCCTGCTGAATTTATATAAACCATTTTATATAAATGTTTTTCATAAGCCATTGTTTTAGAAATATTCCATCATTGTAAAACAGTTGCTTAATGTAATCTTCCATCATTTGAAAATGTATAGCATATTTTTTTAGAATATGCCTTTGATTTGCCAAACCTGTTTATTTGAAAATGGAAAGCTTTTCTTTGGATAATCTATGTTTGGCATCTATTATGGAATCTTTGGTGGTATCCTTCTGGGCTTAGGCTCACACCCTACTTTTGACTTCAGGTGTTTGTAGACTTTCTTCTTCCAGGATCGAGAAAAGGGGAGGGACCTTTTGGAGGTGGATCCAGTTGTTGATTTTTGGACTTGGTGAGTTGTGTCCTTTGGGACATTGGGACTGTTTTCCCTTTTGGTACTTGGTTTTTAGTACTTTGGCATTTTATTCCCCTTTGTATTCTGGTACATCACTCCTAGTGGAGTTTCTTTTGTTATGCATACTGTTTTTTTTACTCTTGCTTCCACATTCTTGGGGAAAAATCATTCCCACTTGTATGATGTACGATGCTAGGTGCTAGTCGCCGACCCATGGGGATCGGGAACGCCCTTCAGGCTATGTCAGGGCCAGCTCGGTTATCGGGTTACCAGGGTACCCGGGCTGGTTCGTGACATACACCAAATCAATATATTAAAACTATATCGGTGTGTAACTCTTTAAACAACCCACACATTTCTGTTACTCACCCAAAATTAGAAGTCAAGTATATTTATACAGATCTGAATTCATCATATTTATAATGTACATTAACAATTCATGTAAAGGTTTAGAATTATATGATATTTACAATCTTCATATGAGTAAGCCCTGAGTGAAAAATAACCAATACTATTCACTTTCTTGGACAAGACATAGACCTTTAGGTAAGTGGGTAGTCTAACCCCAATTCCCTCTTCCCTGGGGACTTTAATCAAGTGATAATTCAATTCATAATAATTCTAACACCTAATATGCACAAACTTTTCCCAACAACTAAATTTACACTAATAAATCCATATACAAACCAAGTTCAAGGTAGATGAAAAACTAAATTCATAAAAATACCTAAATTGTAATGCAAGACTCTATCCTAGAAGCAGTTTAACATTTTAAATTAAAGAATTAACAATATTCATATTTCTTAATTTTTTTTACTAAACATGAATATAGTAGGGAATAACCTTTTAAATAAAATAAAATTCAAATATTTAAACAAGAGATAAATGATTCATAAATAAAAGATAACTATAAACCCTTTTATAATTTTAGTGTTGACACTATGGACATTCCATAAATTTTAATATAAACATGTTATATTCATTCCAATATTAACTCTTCATATTATTTATTATATGACATTTTAATCTTAAATATATGATATTTTATGAATTATAAATATTTTAAAATCCAATTTTGATTATGTAAATATTTTACATAATCTAAATATCATATACTTAATTATTTTTTAAATCTTGATGATATCATTCATAAAAACACTTTTGATGTGGCTTAAATAATATTTAAATATATCCCCCTTTTATTTTGAATAATTCAAAATAAGTAATTATAAACAATTCATAATTTAAATATAAACTTCTTTATATTTTGACCTTATTTCATAATTTATAGCCTTTATAAACTATCACTTATGATTTATAAATAAATACTTTTATTTCTAGATCATAAGACATGCCATACAATTTGGTTAAAATCCATTTCAAACATTAACACTTAATATTTGAGAATATAAAAGTTTCACAAACATTTATTTAATTAATTATAAAGAATTTATAATTAATTAATTAATTTATTACTTCCTTATAAATGAAATATTCCCCAAATACCTTTTAATATGATTTACAAACATTTTATAAACCATAAAAACCATTTTAAATTATTATTTTTAAAACTTTTCTATTTACCCTTATGCGGTATCCATATTTTTTTAAGTTTATAATCTTACCCCTACGTAGATGGCCTTTGTAAGAGTATATATGCATGATCCTTACATAGCAGACACTGTATAAGGATATACCAAGTCTTACATTTATGTGAACTCTTCACGTAAGGGTAAGTACTCATCTACCTTTACATAAACCTTTAAAATAATGCATCACCTTTATGTAAATATGTAAATCCTTCATTGCGTCAAGGTATCTTGAAATAAACATTACGTAATCTATTAAAATATAGCATTAACTTTATGTGAACTCCTTTGTGTAAAGGCAAGTCCTTGGTTACCTTTGTGTACCAGCGTTTTGCGTAAGTGTAAGTTGTAGCTTACCTTGTAATGTCTCAGATTTTCCATGTATTATTTTTTATTATTATATGGATTATTTTCGAGACTAGGTGTTGAGACAATATATGATTTTGAGGGCTAGTATGCTGAGAATAAATGTTTGAAATATATTAAATATATTAAATAGAACACCTATGCAGTTTTCTTGAAAAATTGGAATAACTTATAAATGGGTGTCTAGATAAAAAATTCAAGGGCACCGTTGAGTTCAGAATGCAGGTTTTACATTAGGTGTGACTTAACATTAGTCGGCGTAGGTCGTTTGTGGAAAAGTCATCATGGGTGTAAAAATGAATAAAATAATTAAATAAAATTATTTTATTTCGTTGTTTGATGCAACGACTATTTAGTTTTTAAAAAGACTATTATGTAATAATTCTAGGGTTATTCGCATAACCTTAGAACCTCTGGAGAACCGTTGGAGAGAGCTTCGAGGATTCTCTCTCAGGTGAATGGTGATGAGATCATGGATTGACGATCAATGCACCTCAGATTCGACGGATCTTTCCAAAAACACGACACGACTTCATTCTTCATCAGTGATCGAACCAAATTGATGTAGGGCCTGTGTTTTGATTTTTTTATTCCCCGTTCTTGATTTCTATGATGAACATAGATGAATCAACAAACATATTGATCTATGGATTGATTGTCTTGCGAGATGAGTATGATTGCAGGAATTATTGGGAGAATTATCTTTTTGATTGATTTATTTTGATTTTTGTTTCTAATAGAGACAGATCGAGATCGACATGAACACTGATCTTGGTTCGTTCCTCAATTCTATTCTTATTATTTTCTCCCCCCGGTCATCATTCATCACAAAAATTCTTCATTTGGCCCGCAGCTTGACAAATCTCGATCAATCAATCGTTGCGCACTTGATTCTTGGCGCAATGATATGATATCATAGATCTTGGATCGGAACGACACAAAAGTGGTGCGACGATAGAGACAAAGTGATTTAGATGATAGTGGATTCCCGAATTTACGTTCTTTGGCGTTCTTTGGTGCACAACGAAGAACGAAAGTTTGATCCATTTTCCGAGAAAATATGATAGCAGAATGCATTGTTCGACGATGGTAAGGCTTAGACGAGATTGGATCTTCAATTTCATGGTAAAAAGAGAATTGTATCGAAGGATAACAGTAGAGGAGGCGTGCAGGAGAAGCTTATGCGATTATAGAAAATTGTGAACTACACGACGTGTAATCCCGGGTTACACAGTGTGTGGCCCCCCTATGTGGCGGCTAGGGTTTCTGGAGGGAGTTAAACATCACATGGCGTGAGGCCCAACCCACATAGCATGTGGTCCCTCCCTAGACACTCAACGTGTACTTTGGAGATTACATGGACACGAGGTGGACTACACGGCTATCCTACACGATGTGTACTCCCCCACACGACACGACATGGACCATGTACATGGGCTACCCCATGTACTGGTTCATAGGCACGAGTACACGGTCTGACAATGTGTACCAATACACGATTGGAGTACATGAGCGAGGCCCATGATATAGGGACACGGTGTGTACCCCCTCTTACACACCATGTACTTTATTAAACTTGGATCAGATCTCTAGTCCTCTATATCTTGGAAAAGTTTGTTAGGGTTTTTTCCCCTTATCTTCTCTCTGAAGGTTGGTATGAAATAATTTCCTACTGATAGGCCAACGATCCCTTCAGCATGACTTCTTGGATAGAGTCCTTGGAATCCCTTTGAGAGGCCCGAAATGAGATCCTTTATTCATCTTCATGCCCTAGGTGGAGTTCTTTGTATCTTCGTGATCAACACTATGTGGGAATCAATCCTCTACTTAGTGGGTTAATCTAGATTGAGTTATTTGGTATCACCCCATGGACTTGGCAGTGATCCTCATCTGTGTATCACATTCTCATCAGACTATCAATGTATTCTTCTCACGATGAGACCCGACGAGTAGTACCTCTTAGACGGACGTCATCAACGCTATCAGATTCATGAGTGTGTTCTCCCAAATGAGTGATTTGTGGAATCTTTGTGATGGAATACTAGGGCTGTAATACTATGATTGTGACTTACCTTTAGACAGTGTGTCTTTGTTGAGTATATCTGGATATTCTTATTATATGTGCTATAGACATATACCTATGTAGAGCTAACTATAGTTTTCTTTTTTGTATGCTTTGTGTTTTTAGGGCGTCCTACTGAGTATTTTTATACTCACCCCTGCATGGGATTTTCCCGCACATGTTGTGTCTTGTGAAGACAATTAACCTTTTGACAGAGTCCTAAGATGGCCAGGACCAGAGGGTGCTTAGTGAGACCGGACAAACCGAGGTGTGTTCCTATGGATTTCAGACATTAGTCCCAATACCTTTACTGTTAGGTTGGACTTATGTTACAGAATCTTTTTGGTGGGATTGTGTTTGGACTTGTTTACTTTCTTTTACTTCCCGTCACACTCTGGTTACAAGATTTAGATATATGCATGCATGGTTGTTCAGCTATTTTTATATTTCAACATTGTATAGGCTTGGAGATGTGTGTGTACATGTACTTATGCTAAGGCCTCCCATGTCAGTGATAATCCTTCTTGGTGCTAGTCTCTAGCCCATGGCCTATTGGAGGTGGTCTTGGGGAGTTATGACATGAGCCCCACTAGGACGGTTCATGATAGAGTGGTATTAGAGCGGATCAGTTCTAATTCAGGATCAGGAGTCTGTAATATTGGTTTGGAGAAATAGTGTTAAGTGTTTCAAGTTTTCTTTTAAGGTCAGAGAATCCATTGTTGGTGTGGTGATCGATGTATCCATACACTAGGACTCTGATCACCTGCTTTTTGACTCGGTACATGAGAACACTGGTTGTAGGGTAAAAATGGTACATGCATCATATAGGAATGAGTTCTGTTTTCCATGTCCTTCTTGATTCATCTCTCCAGATATACTCATTGACTGTGGTACATTTTTTTAACTTTTAGGATGCCTCCATGATGTATACCAACTAGGATTCAGCATGATGATCACGGGGATGATCCCCTTAGTGATGAGGTGTCGATACAAGGACCAATTCCCGAGATGTTATCTCCAGGTGGTGCACTAACCATTCCACCTATAGAGTAGCATGTGGTACCTGCAGTACCAGCGGATGAGGTGCGCAGGCTGAGTGTGATTCATGAGTTTCAGAGACAAATACCCCTCATGTTCTGAGGTGATCCCAAACCACAAATGGATGAGGATTGGTTTGAGGTGGTGACCTGAGTTTTCCGTCTGGCCAGGACACCAGTAGATCAGATGGTAGTCCAGGAAGTGAGCCTTCTTCACAGCTTAGCAGGGAGATGACAGGGTTCAGTAACCGAGTCTTATGATGAGGTGAATTTTTCATGGATAGAGTTTGATCGCCTTTTTAGAGAGGAAACGACAGGAGCAGGCAGGTCTACAGGGTGGAGGACATGGCCAAGGAGCTAGGAGAGCAGTAAGAGGTGGTCGACATTTTGACTTGTCACCACCACCACCCCCAGGTTCCACACTAGACTTAGGGAGATGAAGGACATGGGTGGGTATGACTGCAGGCGGCCAAAGTTTACGACCTAGAGGCTCTTGGAATGATTTGAGGTACGATCTGTGTCTTTTCCAATTTAGTTGTAGTACTGATAGACATAGGTTCTAGTCATTCCTTTCTCACCATATATCTTTTTCGAGACTTAGAGATTCTGGTTGAACCATTGGCTCGACCCTTACGCTTGGAGACTCCTACCGGAGAAGACTCGGTGATCACACACTTGTGACGACAGTGTGACCTGACTCTTGGAGGCGAGAGTTTTGATTGGGATATCTGGGTATCAGTGTCGAGGCCTTACGACATCATTCTTGGTATGAATCTGTTATCTATAGTCCATGCCTATATTGACTGTTTTAGGTGAAGGGTGTAGTGTGTCTGCAGTGGCTAAACAAGGTTTTCTTTTTTTGGTGAAAAGGAAACCCAGACAGCGCAGGATGGACTCATGCATAGGAGGGTGAAACCAATTACTCATCAGTTGGATAGCCCGAACCTTGGTGTAATGGATGTTATGAGTTCCCAGTTTCCTATAGTGGTGGTGGAGTATGAGGATGTCTTCTTTGAAGATGTTACAGGTTTACCTCCCCATTGAGAGATAGAATTATTCATTGATATACACCTCAAGACGACACTGATATCTGCACCAACATATCAAATGGATCCCAGAGAGCTTCATGAGATGAGGGTGCAATTGGAGGACTTGTAGAGGAAGAGATTTTTTGACCTAGTGTTTCACCCTGGGCAGCCCCAGTTTTGTTTTCCAAAAAGGCAGATAAGAGCTTGAGTTTGTGAGTAGACTATCGGCAATTGAATTAGGTGACCATGAAGAACAAGTATCCAATACCGAGGATCGATGACCTCTTTTATTATCTGATAGGGGCACAATGGTTCTCGAAGGTTAACCTCAAATTAGGCTATCACCAACTGTGAGTACAGGATGATGATATACTAAAGATGAAATTCAGATATCTCTATGGTCACTATGAGTACTTGGTTATGCCATTTGGGGTGATGATTTCCCCAGTAGTGTTCATGGGACTCATGAATCAGATCTTTCAGCATCACTTAGACCAGTTCGTGGTAGTATTAATCGACGATATCATTGTGTAGTTGGCGTCTGAGGAGGAGCACATGGGATACTTTAGAATATTTCTATATGCACTCTGAGAGCACTAGATTTATGAAAAGATCTTGAAGTTCTAGTTCTGGATACAAGCAATCCACTTTATAGGACATGTTATCTCAGTATATGGAGTGACAGTGGACTCGACCAAGGTCAAGGCAGTGTTAAATTGGGAGCTACCCAAGAGTGTGACGAAGGTGTGGAGCTTCCTTAGGTTGGAAGGTTATTACAAAAAATCTATACATGATTTCTCTAGGATATCAGCACCCATGACAACTTTGGCTCAAAAGGGAAAACCTTTCGTGTGGACAGAGAAGTACCAACATGATTTTCAGAAGTTGAGGTAAAGTTTGATGAGTGCTCCCATATTGAGATTTCTAAAGGAGGATGTTGAGTAAGTAGTATTCTATGATGAATTAGGAATCATACTTAGTTGTGTTCTGATGTAGAGGAATGCATTGACTGCCTATGGTTCATGCTAGTTGAGACCACACGAGTAGAACTACATGACCCATGATCTTGAACCAGTAGTGGTTGTCTTCGCTTTGAATATGTGAAAACACTACATGATGGGTGAGTAGTTTATCATCTACTCTAATCACAAAATTCTCAAGTATATATTATCTTATAAGGATCTCAACTTGAGATAGAGGCAATGGATAGAGTTCCTCTAGGATTATGACTTCAAAATTTTCTATACTCATGGTAAGGGGAATGTGGTAGTAAATGCTCTCAGTAGGAGATCTTATTCGCAGTTACAGAACGAGGCGTAAGAGAAGTTGGACTCATTGCAGTTATCCTTTGTGGATGGATATGAAGATGCTTACCTCCAGTAGATGCTTGTTACTCCTATTCTCTTGCAGTGAGGCAGGAAGGCACAACTTAGGGATACCGATTGTGAGACACTACATGCTCAGATATCCACATGTCATGCTCCTGATGGATATTCTAAAAGTGGGGAGCATACTTTTCTTTTCAGAGGATGTACGATGGTAATATTGATGTTGTGGGAAGTGGTTCTAAGAATGTTTCATACACATCCTTTGGTGGTACATCAAGGTGTGGCAAAGATGTACCGGGACCTCTGATGTCAGTTTTGGTGGCCAGGGATGAAGAAGAGAGTTACAGAGTTTTTCTCTTGATACCTTACTTGTTAGTAAGTGAAGGTTGAGAACCAAGTTCTAGTGAGTTTGGATAAACCCCTTGAGGTTCCATAATGGAAGTGGGATGATATATCTATAGACTTTGTGATGTGATTACCACGTACATCCAGGGGACATGATGCCATTTGGGTGATTGTAGACTGAATCACCAAGTTGTCCCACTTCCTAGCTATGTGAGACCAGAGTTCAGTAGAGAGATTGGGATGTTTCTATGTTTAGGAGATAGCCCGACTCCATGGAATTCCATTGATGATTGTTTCTGATTATGATGCTCTCTTTACATCCCGGTTGTGGAAAATATTACAAGAGGTTTTTGTGACTCAGTTACACTTGAGAACAACGTTTCACCCCTAAACCAATGAACAGACTGAGAAAACCATTTAGGATATGGAGGATATGCTGCGAGCTTGCATGTTGGACTTTGACCGTAGTTGGGAGGATCACCTACCACTGGCGGAGTTTGCATACAATAACAACTACCATTCCACCATTGGCATGGAACCATTCAAGGCCTTGTACGAGCGACCCAACAGGTCACCACTTTGTTGGACTGACCCAGGAGAGTCAGCATTCATGGGCCTGAATTTTGTGTGATCTACAACAGAGAAGGTGTAGATCATCCAGGTGTGGATGAAGACTACACAAAGCCGTCATAATTTTTATGTTGACAAGTGATAGAGACATTTTGAGTTCAAGGAAGGAGACCAAGTGCTGCTACATGCTTCACCTCAACGTGGATTATAGAGATTTGGTCAGGGCGACAAGCTATATCCAAGGTTCATCGGCCCTTTACAGATACTACGAAGAGTTTCTGAGGTGGTATACTACTTAGCTCTACCTCCGTAGTTAGACTGGGTACACGACATCTTCCACGTATCATAGTTGAGGAGGTATGTGCATGACCCATCGCACGTTATCGATTGGGGTGAGCTGGACCTCGAGAATGGAGCAAACTTTACTGAGTACCTGATGGAGATCGAGGATCAGCTGGAGAGGATCCTTAATGGGTGATCAATTCCTTTAGTTCCTATTCGGTGGCAACACAAGAATCTTCTGAAGAGCACATGAGAGCGGGAGGATCAGATTCATGCTCAATACCCACATCTTTTTGAGTATCCATTATTTTGTATTTTTGGGATGTAAAACCCCAGGGTAGGGAGAATTTAATATCTCATATTTTCTATGTATTATTTTTGAATACTATATGGATTATTTTCGAGGCCAGACACTGAGCCAACGTGCGATTCTGAGGCCCAATGTGCCTAGAATAAATGTTTGAAAAATATTAGATATATTAAATATCACGTGCATGCAGTTTTCTTGAAAAAGTAGAATAACTTCTAAATGGGTACCCATATCATAAATACGAGGGCACTGTTGAGTTCAGAATGTGGGTTTTACCCTAAGTGCGACTTAACATTAGTCGACATAGGTCATTTGTGGAAAATTCATCACAGGTGCAGAAATGAATAAAATAATTAAATAAAATCATTTCATTTTTTCATTTGACGTAGCGACCATTTAGTATTTAAAAATAATATTATTTCATAATTCCAGGATTATCCGCATAACCCTAGAACCTCTGGAGGACCATTGGAGAGAGCTTTGAGTATTCTCTCTCAGGAAAACTATGACAGGATCATGGATTGACAATCAACACACCTCGGATTCGACGGATCTTGCCAATGATATGAAGTGGATTCGTTCTTTGTCAGGGATTGAACCAAATCAAGGTAGAGTGTGTGTTTTGATTTTTTTATTTCTTATTCTTGATTTCTACTATGAACGTAGACCAATCAACAAAGAGATTGATCCGCAGATCAATCATATTGCGAGATGGGTATAATTGTGGGGATTATTGGGAGAACTATCTTTGTGATTGATTTATTTCAATTGTCGTTTCTAATGACGATAGATCAAGATCGACACAAACATTGATAGAGGTTTGTTCCTAAATTTTTTTCTTGTGCTTTTCTCCCCCTGTTCACCATTCATCACAGGCGTTCTTCATTTGGACCGCGACTCAACAAATCTCGATCAATTGATCATTGCACACACAATTCTTGACACAATGATATGATATCATAGATCTGGGATCGACACAACACAACGGAGGTGTGACGAAGGAGACAAAAAGATTCAGACGATAGTGGATTCCCGAATTCATGTTCTTCAGTGTTCTTCAATGCACACCAATGAACAAATATTTGATCCATTTTATGAGAATATCTGATGGCAGAACACATTTTTCGATGATGGAAAGTCTTGGATGAACTTGGATGTTTGATTTCGCAGTGAAATAGTCACCAGATCAAAGGCTGATAGTGGAGATGTGTAGGAGAATCTCCTGTGATTCTGGAAAATTGTGAACTACACGACTTGTAATTTGAGATTACATGACGTGTGAGCCCCCCTATGTGGCGGCTAGGATTTCCATATAGAGTTAAACATCACACGACATGTAGCCCAGCCCACACGGTGTGTGGTGCATCCCTGGACACTCAGTGTGTACTTTGGAGAGTACACAGACACGGGGTGGACTACACAGCCAGCCTACACGAAGTGTACTCCCCCACACGACACGTCATAAATCATGTACACTGACATGGGTACACGGTCTGAGGCCGTGTACTGGCACATGACTGGAGTACATGGGCAGGACCTGGGATATTGGGACATGGAGTATAACCCCTCTTATATGACGTGTACTATATTAAACTTGGATTGGATCTCTTTTACTTTGTATCTTGGATGAGTTTCATTAGGGTTAGTTCCCCTTATCCCATCCTTGAAGGTTGGTATAGAATTGTTTCCTACTCATAGGCCAATGATCCCTTCATCAAGACTTATTGGATAGAGTTGTTATAATCCCTCTGAGAGTCCCGAAGTGAGATCCTATATTCATCTTCGTTCCCTAGGTGGAGTTCTTAGTATCGTAGTGACTAACACTACACATTCATCGATTCTCTACTTAGTGGGTTAATCCAGATTGAGTTTGTTGGTATCACCCCATGGCCATGGAAGCAATCCTCATCTGTTTATCGTATTGTCATCAGACTATTAACTTATTCTTCTCATGTCGAGACCTGATAAGTAGTACCTCTCATATGGACATCACCAGCGCTATTAGACTCAGGAGCATGTTCTCTCGGGTGAGTGCTTTATGGAATCACCGTGCTGGAATCCTAGGGATGGTATACTATGGTTGTGACTTACCTCTAGGCTATGTGTCTTTGTTTAGTATATCTAGATATTCTTGTTATATGTGTTGTAGACATATACCTTTGTAGAGATAACTATACTTTACTTTTTGTATGATTTGTGGTTTTGGGGCGTCCTACTGAGTATTGTTATACTCACCCCTGCATGGGATTTTCCCACACATGTCATGTCTTGTATAGATGATCAACCTTTTGACAGTGTCCTAGGTAGACCAGGACTAGATGGTGCTTAGTGAGATCAGACATACTGAGGTGTGTTCCTGAAGCTTTCAGACAACAGTCCCAACACCTTTACTTTTAGGTTTGACCTATGTTACAGACTCTGTGGTGGGATTGTGTTTGGACCTGTTTAATTTATTTTATTTTCGGTCACACTCTGGTTACGGAATTTAGATGTATTTATGCATGGTTGTTAAATTGTTTTTACATTTCAGCATTGTATAGGCTTGGAGATGTGTGCGTGTGTACATGTGCTTAGGCTAAGGCCTCCCATGTTAGTGATATGCCTTCTCGGCGATAGTCATTATCCCTTGGTCTATTGGAGGCGAGCTTAGGGATTCACAACACATGACTCACTGGGACGGGGTGTGTCACACCATTACATACCAGTATTTTGCATAAGGGTAAGTTGCATGTCACATTTACACAATCCTTTGAAAAACACAACTACCTTTATGCTACCCTTACTTTGCATAAAGGTAAGTTGTGATAACCCTTATTTAGAACAATCTACATATGGGTAAGATGAGATGAAACTTAAGCAGACCAATCCACATAAGGGAAATGTCTTGGTTACCTTTATGTAACCAGCTACGTAACGGTAAATTGTTTTAAACCGAATTTCCAGAATGCTGAAATTCGATGCTCTGTTTTTCATGATTTCTTTATTTCAAGAAAGATTTCACAAATCTAAATCATGATATCCCTATTATACCACTAAAGGGTTTCAAATGATACTAATAACACTTATTATATCAAGTGAAAGAGATTAAACCCATGTTAGAGGACCTCCTATGCATAGAAATATGAAAATATGTGAAAATAAATAGAAATGAAGAACTACTATAAATACATACCATTCAACAAATATGCTTCTTCCACCCTTTATATTCATTTGATATGCTTGAAGTAGATTAGTAAAGTCAAAAACAAAAGCTTCCCACCTCCTTAGTGTATCCACAAGAAAAAATGAATCTCTCATTGCATTAGAGGGATTCTCCTTCCCCCATGGTGTGCTTGCACCTTGACATGATAAGGAAGAAGAAGAGATCTTTGGGTCCCTATGAGTTTTGGCTAAGCATGAAGCAATCACACATACTGCCATCACATGATAGTGGTTTATATAGACAATTAAGGGCACTATTTAATTATTGTCTCATTTATTCATACGTTGCAACATATGAATTAATGTTATGTCCAATATATGCATTAATCATATGAATACATAACCTCTTATACATTTCATCTTATAAAACAATTTTTGGATAAATTATCACTTAGGTAGAAGAAGACTTGGGTATCCAACCAATACTGCCAACATAATAAGCATAGAATATGTTGGACTCCTCATGTATTAATCATGTTTTAATGATCACAAATCTCATTAATTATCACAAAATCTTTAACAATCCCAAATCTCATTAATGATCACACATCTTATTCAATTATGTGTATTTATGTTTCAAATTCACTCATGCTTTATAATGGTTACACTCAATCAAATTTATGCATATTTTTGTTTAAGTTTGAATACTATTATTTGCCTAAGTACAAGACACTGTGAGTTAGACATCGTGAGCCAGGCACCGTGAGCAAGACACCGTAAAGCCAGACACAGTTATCCAGACACTGTAAAGATCAGACACCGTAAGCCAAGACACCGTGAAGACAAGACATCGTGACTGAGACACCGTGACTAAGACACTGTGACCAAGACACTGTGAAGATAAGACATCGTGACACTCAGACCATGACTCTCAGATACCGTGACACTCAGACACCATGAAGGAGACACCGTTTTCTCAACTTACTGTGACACCGTTTATTAAACTATTTTGTCATCTTTAAATTTAATGTTTAAAATTCATATTTGATTCCTTTAATGCACTAACATAATTAATGTTTCTTTGTAGACATAGTATAAGGTACGAAGCATGAAACACATGGAACCTGTCGGCTAAATCTCATGAATTCAAAGATAGAGAGTGCCCAACGACAATAGCGTGCGATACTGAACAGAAAACAAGTGTGTGAGCATGACCATGAAGAACACTTTTGTAATATTTTCAAAGAAAGAATTTTCACATGCATGCAATCCGACTCTGATGAAGAACATACGAAGTACACTGGAATCTAGAGAACATCTTCACATTGTCAAAGCTCGTGGAGAACACAAACTGAATCGCGACACTCTTTTTTTCAAGAAAAAAACCAGAGAAGGACTCAGAAGCACTTCTGCTAAATTGAAGGAGTCCAGAGATGCAATTCAAATCAATAGAGCATTCTAAACTCATATTTACTCTCTCTTAGTGATTCTTTTACTTATCTTTTGAGAAGTGTGTGTACTCTGTATATTCCACACACACTGACTCCTGTGCTAAACTGAAGGATTTTTAAATCCTTACACCAAACTCTCTATTTCTATTTACCCACGACAATTGTGGAAGAGGTCCCTGTGTGGCCTGGTTATTATTTTTGATTACCCACGAAAACTATGGAAGAGGTCCCTGTGTGACCTGTACAGTCTGTGTACTGTTGTTAACCCCGATCCAGGGTGTGGATCAAAGTTTATTTATATAAACTGCTTGGTGGTAGGTGATCACCAAGTGGAGTGGATTAGGTCTCGGCTTGAGACTGAACCACTTGTTTTATATCTGCTGTGCCATTTAAATTTAGTCTTCTCTTTTTACTTCTTTATTGCATAATCCAGAAACTCTAATTTTACTTTGATAGTTAGTCTTGGAAAGAAGTTATAACTGATTTGTCTTAGTAGGATAACTTCAAAAGTAATATTAATAATACATATTAAGATTACTGAGAACTAATCAATCTTCCAAGAAGTTTTTTAAACATTCAAACTCTTATAATAGTATAGCCTTGATTAGCTGGGATGTATCTATTATTGGGGAAAACCATTTCTTTTAAAATAATATTTTTTTTGTAACTAAAATTTTTATAGTCACTCAATTCACCCCTCCCCTCTTGAGTGAACTAATCCGACCAACATTTGGTATCAAAGGATTATTTATTAAGACTCTGTGTAATCTTAATCAATTATGATTATAGTTGTACTTTAAAGATCTGTAAATTTCTGTTAATTCTAAATTTCTAGCTCTTTTAAAGTAATTTGTTAGTATGGATAATAGATTGGAAGGTGCTGCAACCAATAGACCACTATTTCTTTAATGGAACCAACTATACTCAATAGAAAATTAAAATGAAAATGCATCTAGAGAGTATGATCTTTGAAATTTGGTCATCAATTATATATGAATACAAACTTCCTGTGACTGATAGAATTACATGGGATGAACCTACAAAACTTTCTTACAATAACAATTGCAAATCCATGAATGCTTTATACCATTCCTTAGGAGATGAAGGATTTAATATGATTTCTGCTTGTAAAATAGATCATGAAATTTGGGATACCTTGTCTGTCTCGCATGAAGGCACATCTAGTGTAAAGGAAATGAGACTTAATACTTATACTACAAAATATGATAATTTCAAGATGAAACCTGATGAGCCTATTTCTGACATGTATCTTAGGTTCAATGAGATTGTCAACACACTGATTTCTCTTGGAAGAGAAGTCACTGCCAAAGAACAGATCATGATAATTCTTAGGTGTTTACTTGATAGATGGAGGGGAACCTCTGTCTCAATTAGAGAATTGTGTGACATCAGAAAGATACCTGTAAAAGAACTCATTGGGAAACTGATGATGTATGAGGAAGAGTTGAAATTCAACAAAGAAGAGGAGGATGAACCAAAGATAAAATCTGTAGCATTCAAGACCACCTTCTCAAAGCACAAAGACAAAGGGAAACTAGAAGCTTCTGTAGAAAGTTCCACCACTGAACAATCATCACCTGACAGTGATGAGGAGATGGCTCAACTAGCTAGAAGATTCAAGCATTTTTACAAAAAGAAGAACTTTTTCAGAAAGCCTAACTTCAAGGGAAAGTATGATCAAAAAGGGAACTGGAAAAAGGAATGGAAAAGAAATGAAAAAACTGATGAAATTGTATTCTATGAATGTAAGTGAAAAGGAAATATAAATTCTGACTGTCCAAAGATCAAATATAAGAAGAAGTATGTGGATAAGGACAAGAAGTACAAAAAGGCAATGAAAGCAACTTAGAGTGCCTCTGAGGATAGTTCAAGCGACTCAGAGAAATCACATGATGAACAAGTTAACAAAGCCAATATGTGTTTTATGAAAAACACATATGAGGTAACACTAAACTCTTCTATGCATAATTCATACTATTCTAAAGAGGAAATTGACTCTGAAAATATTACTAATGAAGAAATGTTTGAATACTGTAACATTCTTGAAGAAACATGCAATGAATTAAAAGATAAATATAAACCATTGAAGAAACAACATGCTCTCACTGCAAATTCTAAATCTGAACTTACTACTGAAAAGGATAAAAATGCTCAACTGCTCAAAAAAAATAATGAATTAAAAATGTATAATGAGAAATTAAAACGTGACTTAGAAAAGTTTACTAATGGGAAAAATACCCTTACCCAAATTCTAGGAAAAAAAATCGACCCTAAATACAATACTGGCATTGGTTATCAACTTGGTAAAAGAAACCTTGGTAGAATGAATTTTATTTCCAAGTCTAGGACATATAATTTTGTTCCCAATTCTGGACATAACTCATCTAGCTCGAGTCATGATACATACTCTACTGTTTCATGTTTTTGTAGACCGAATACATTTTATTTTTCAAACACTTTACATAATGATTATAGGAAACCTATGAGACAAATATGGATTTCTAAAGCACTTATTACTAATGTTACTGGACCCAAACAAGTATGGGTACCAAAATCTGTCTTTACTTGATCATGTTATAGGAAAGATGATTAAAGAGATCCTGCAAGAATCTATGGTACTAGGATATTTGATGTTCAAGGCACATGAAAGGAGACTACTCATGCTTCAAGAATATGATAAAAGTAGATGGAGGAAATGTCACATTTGGTGACAATGCCAAAGGAAAGATAATTGGATTAGGCCAGATTGGTAACTCTGATTCGATTTTAATTTCTAATGTACTATTTATTAATGGCTTAAAATATAATCTGCTTAGTATCTCACAATTATGTGATGATGGATATCATGTTAAATTTGAAAATGATGCCTGTAATGTCTTTAATTCTAAATATGAATTAGTATTTTCTGCATCAAGGAATGAGAACGTTTATTCTGTTAATTTAGATTCCTTAGCCTCTAAAATTGTTTCATGCTTAAATGTATTTCATAAAGAATCTTGGCTCTAGCATAGGAGACTAGGACACTGTAATGTTCACTCCCTTATAAAGCTAACTAGAAAAGGACTAGTTAAAGACTTACCCAAACTTGAGTTTCCAAATGGAAAAGTGTGTAATCCTTGTCAAAAGGGAAAACAACACAAAATATATTTCAAATAAAAGAAAGAAGTTTCAACTTCTCAACCTCTCGAATTGGTTCACATGGATTTGTTTGGACCATCTAGAGTTTCTAGTTTAAATGAGAAGCACTATGTTTATGTTCTAGTAGATGATTTCTCTAGATATACCTGGACCTTTTTCATGGCTCACAAAAGTGAAGCCTGCTCCTATTTTTCTAAGTATTCCAAATCTGTAGAAAACCTTAGTGGCCTTAAAATTAAATCTTTAAGAAGTGATCATGGCCATGAGTTTGAAAATCAAGAGTTTGAATCCTTTTGCTCAAAAAATGGTTATAGTCACAATTTCTCTTCCCCTAGAACACCTCAGCAAAATGGTGTTATAGAAAGAAGAAATAGAACCTTGCAATAAATTTCTAGAACTATGCTTAGTGAATATGACTTACCTATTTAATTTTGGGCTGAAGCTGTCAATACATCATGCTATATAATTAATAGAGTCTTGATTAGACCAATTCTCAAAAAGACCCCGTATGAACTCTGGAACAATAGGAAGCCTAAGGTTAATTACTTTAGAGTTTTTGGTTGCAAAGTATTTATTCTCAACACTAAAGATAATATTGACAAATTTGCATCCAAAAGTGATGAAGGAATTTTCCTAGGTTACTCAATATTAAGTAAATCTTATAGAGTATTCAATAAGAGAACTAAATGTGTGGAAGAATTCGTTCATATCAAGTTTGATGAAATAGATCCACATGAGCCTAGAACCATCCTAGAAAATATGGAGGATGATGTATCAAATTAGAACATCAACTCAAAATCCTCAAATTCCTCTGTGAAAGAATATGTGAAAACTTCCAATTTTGGAAATTATCTTTAATCGAGTCATAATGAACCATAATCTATTGATGAACCTGAAATCACTAGTCCCTCTTTTTCTAGAAAGGTTATAACCCTTAGAAACCATCCCTTAGATGCTGTTGTAGGAGACTTAGAGAAAGGAACACAAACTAGAGCTTCTCTTAGAAATCATGTTGAATATCAAGCCTTCTTATCACAACTTGAACCTAAAAACATTGATGATGCCATTAAAAATGAATTTTGGGTAATGGCTATGCAAGAAGAACTTAATCAGTTTGAAAGAAACAAAGTTTGGAAACTTGTTGAAAGACCCAAGGAAACTTTCATCATAGGCACTAAATGGGTGTTTAGAAATAAACTAGATGAAGCTGGAAACTTAGTTAGGAACAAGTCTACATTATTTTCTCAAGGCTACAATCAAGAAGAAGGAATTGAATATGAGGAGACCTTTGCTCCAGTAGCCAAAATTGAAGCCTTCAGAATCCTACTTTCTTATGCTGCACATCTGAATTTAAAACTATATCAAATGGATGTTAAAAGTGTATTCTTAAATGGGTATATAGCCGAGGATTTCTTTGTTGAACAACCTCCTAGATTTACAAATCCCCATTTTCCCAATCATATTTTCAAACTATCAAAAGATTTATATGGTTTAAAACAACCTCCAAGAGCTTGGTATGACAGATTAAATACTTTTCTTATTTCCAAGGGTTTTACAAAAGGAATATCTGATCCTAACCTCTTTATAAAACAAATTTCTAATGATGTTTTAGTAGTTAAAATCTATGTAGATGATATTATTTTTGGATATTCAAAAAATTCATAATGTATTGATTTATCTAAAATGATGCAAAACGAATTTGAAATGAGCTTAATGGGTGAACTAAAATTCTTTCTTGGATTTCAAATCTTTCAAAACAATGATGGGATTGTTTTAACTCAAAGTAAATACACTAAATATCTTCTAAAATGTTTTGGATTGGATAACACTAAAAGTAGTGACACTCCCATGAGTACCACCTGTAAGTTGGATCTTAATGAAGATGGAAAATCTGTTGATCAAACCACTTATAGAGGAATGATTGGAAGTTTACTCTAATTAACTGCTAGCCATCCTGAAATTATGTTTAGTGTGTGTATGTGTGCTCATTTTCAAGAAAATCCTAAAGAATCTCATTTAAATGCTGTAAAGAGAATTTTTAAATACCTCAAGAATACACCCAATCTAGGACTGTTCTATACTAAAGGAAAATCATTTGAACTAGTTAGTTATTCTGATGCTGAATTAGGTGGCTGTAAGTTAGATAGAAAGATCACCTCTAGAACATGTCACTTTTTAGGCAAGTCACTAGTATAATGGTGTAGTAAGAAACAAAACTCTGTTGCATTATCTACTGCAAAATATGAATACATAGCTACTGGTAGTTGTTGTGTACAAATTTTTTGGATGAAACACACACTACTAGATTATGGATATCAATTCAGACATGTACCAATAAATTGTGACAACACAAGTGCTATTAACATCTCAAAAAATCATGTTTCACAGTCTAGGACAAAACACATTGATGTAAGACATCACTTTTTGAGAGATCATTATAAAAAAGGTGATATTACCTTGGAATTCATTGGTACTGAATATCAAATTGCCGATATATTCACTAAACCATTAAATTATGAGAGAATGAACTACATCATACATGATCTTGGAATGATAAATATAAAATATATATCTTACTTGTCTTACTGTCCAATATTTTACTATTTTCTACTTTACTGTTTAATGATTACGGTTTCTAAGTTACCGTATCTCATGTTTACGGTCTCACCATTAGCACTTTGTAATTACGGTCTAACATTTACTATCTCACCGTAACGTGCACTGAAAATTTCGCTCACTGTCTCACCATGACGACCACTTGCTATCTCACCGTAATGACCATTTACTCTCACACTGTGACAACCATTCACTGTCTCACCATAACAACCATTCACTGTCTCAAAGTGAAAATTATTTATGAATTTATTTAAACCTGTATCACGGTAATTTTTACTTCACCTCTTTTACTTTCCCGCGTTTTTGTTTTTGTGACGTTTGACATTACCAAATGATAAAACAAAGAGTTTCACTCTATTCTTCACCCGAACTTTTCCCTACTCACTCGATTTGAACCCTTTCAACCATTAAAACGTCTTTCTATCTCGAACTTCGGTGAATGCCAAGAATGAAGTGACCATCTTCATCCACACCTGAGAAGCGCAACTCGAAGAAAAAGAAGATAGAACCTAAGACGACGCCCGAAGGACCGTTGAACCCGAACCTGTTAAATCGAAGTGTTGTTCCTGAGAAATAAATTTTCCTCGAATGGCTCTTGTCTAGAAAATCTCTAGTCATAAAAGTTTTAAGAGAACAAGGCTGGTTAGAATGGTTTTAAAAGGAAAATAGACCCATTTATCTGAGGTTAGTTGCTCAGTTCTATCAGTACGCACAGTTTTCGTTTGACTCTGGTGAAAGCTTTGTTGTGAGGAGCTGGATTAATGGACAAAGATGTTCCTTCTCATCGAGGTTATGGGATTCATGCCTTAGGATACCTCACGAAGGAATTTGTGATGATTATCATAGAGAACCCCCACCTACAACTAATATCTTTGATCTCGAAGATGCTATGAAAACCCTAAACGGGAATGAAACCAAGAGAAGGGCCATAACTGCTGAACTTGATGGGGAAACAAGGATGTTGTTTAAGTTTGTTCAAAATTTGGTTAGTCCAAGGAAAGGTGAATTTGCTGTATTAAAGTACCAAGATGTGTTCTTGATTCATCTTATGAAGAATGGATACAAAATCAACCTGTGCAAGTACATCATTCACCATATGTGTGAATTGATCAAGGTTACATCCAAATTCACCCCTCTATTATACTCTAGGCTGATTTCATCCATGATTGTTGCCAAAGGAGTAGTTGGACCCAATGAATAAGTGCTTGTGGATTGCGAGTACTGTCTCTCTAAACCCATCATCATAAGAATGAAAATAAACTGGAATACTTGGAAAAAAGGAGTGGGTGGAAGACAATGATAATATTTATGAGAAGTTTAATCCTGTGGATTATCCATCAAGGCCGAAGGACATTGCTGATCCTAGTTTGGAACCAGATGAACTTGGTGAGTATTCAGAAGAAGAGGAAGAAAAATATGAAGTACCTCATAGGGAAGAAGTTGTTGTTGAGGAAGAAAGGCCTATCATTCCTCCTGTTGTTCTTGATTAAGAACCTCCTTCCCCTAGAGATGATGTCAGTCTGAAAATCCAACCTGAGGCTGAAAGAGAAGCAGTTGTCACAGAAACTCAGAAGCAAGCCATGGAAGAGGCTCTAGTAGAAGAACTCCCTGCTATGCAAGAAACAAATCTGGAACAACTCCTAGTTATGGAAAGAGAAAATATGGAAGATCTCCCAAAGGAACAACCTATTCCTGAGATAATACCCCCTGATGAAGGATGGAGATAGCCTTTAAGTTGGCTAGAAAGAAGATGAATGAGGAATTAAGAGATGAAACTGTGAATTTAGAATTAGCTCCTGAGCCTCTCGATCCTGAAAAGTAAGCATCTGCTGGTGGGGAGGAAACCCAAAATCTTTATACTAATGAAGCATCACATCCAGCTGAGTCTAGTCCTGTGGAAACTATGTACAAATTCCCTATATTTTATGATGTGAGTGAATCTCAAAAAGTTACTACCACTGGGATTGATCTTTCCTCACTGTTTTAGTTAAAGTCAGTTTCTATCCTTGTCCCTGAGAAGAAACCAGAACCAGAACCTACCCCTGTACCAATTCCTTCACCTGAACCTGCACCTAAACCTCTACTTGCACAGCTGTCCTTTGTCAGTAAGGACGATTTGAAGGATTTTGGAGACACTATCTTGTCTGGAGTTGAGAAGCTTTTGAATTTCCAACCTCGTGCTGTGACACATCTAAGTGAGATAGATGCCTCAATGCTTTTGAAGAAGATTATTTGGCAGATCCAACCCAAAATAATCCATGAAATTCAAGAAGTTTGAGTTGAAAATAAATTGCTCAGCAGTGAAGTCTCAACCCTGAGAAGCATGGTTGAAGATATGCAGAAAGAACTACATTCCAGATCAAAACCTGTTGCTACCTCTCTAGAACCTTATGTGTCTCAAATCTCTCGAGATGTTGTGTCTCAGATTCACCCTTACCTGTTATCCTTTGATGAAAAGATTGCAGAAAGGCACAAACAGTTGTTGAAAGAAATGAGAGAGCTTGTGTTGAACCTAAATAAACTGACTGATGAGTAAAATGGCTGTCTTTAAAAGGTATTGAATCAGCTGAAGTCTCTAACCACAACTGTCAAAGCTTCTCATACCTCTGGTGGACCCTCTACACCTGCCTTGGACAGTTCTTTGCTCAGATCTATAGTCCAAGAAGAGATTCAGAATGATTTCAGTGGCTTCACTGTGACCTCTTTCTCTGAAGTTGTCAAGATCAGTGATAGAGTTCTTGATCTTGTGCAAATTCATTCCAAGATTTCCAATGATTCCCAGTAGGATATTTCTAAGAAAGTGGATTTCTATTTCAACCATATTTTCTCCAATACTGAAATGAATAATCACTTCAAACACCTTGTAGAGAATATGATAATTCCTCCTATAACCCAAGCCTTCAAAAAACAAGTCCAGAAGCTAACCGAGTTTACTAGATTGTTGTACAAGTTCATGGAAAACAAAGATGAATTTGAAAAGGCCATGAAATATGGTGGAGAAATCATTGCAGACTTCATCAAACTTCTGAGACCGTATCTCCATGTCCAAAGTACATCAATTGTTGCTCCAACGGATACTCCTCTCAGACCTGTACTACTTACTTTTACCTCTGCCTTACCCTCAACTACCATGTCTGTTGGCCAAGCTCTTAGTCAGATCCGGCCTGTCATTCTTGAATAGAAACTTCCAGGATCTTCCACTGCTCCTATATTGGCTTCCTCAGTCTTCAAAAGTCTCCCTTTACCTTCTCTATCTACCAACTCTCTGACTTCTTCCACATCAACCACTGCCCATATGGATTCCTCTTCTGCTGCTGATAAAGGCAAAGAGAAGGCCAATCCCTAAAGAAGACCAGTGCTTACTACTTTTTGATGGGGATTCCATTTATTTCTGTATTTCTACCTTATTATTTACTACACTCTGCTTATTTTTTTAATGGAATGTTCACTATTTTCCCTCTCTTATTTCAACCTTTTGATAATCCCAAAAGAGGGAGAAGTTATATGTATAGCTGCATCTAATTTCCACTTTAACTGTTTATGATTTGTGATCATCAAAAAGGGGAATATTGTTGGACTCTTCATGTATTAATCATTTTTTAATGATCACAAATCTCATTAATTATCACAAATCTCTTTAACAATCCCAAATATCATTAATGATCACACATCTTATTCAATTATGTGTATTTATGTTTCAAATTAACTTATGCTTTATAATTTTTATGCTCAATCCAATTTATGTATATTTTTGTTTAAGTATGAATACTGTTATTTGCCTAAGTACAAGACACCATGAGTCAGACACCGTGAGCCAGGCACCGTGAGAAAGACACCCTAAAGATCAGACATCGTGAAGCCAAACACAGTTAGCCAGACACCGTAAGCCAAGACACTGTGAAGACAAGACACCATGACCGAGACACCATGACCGAGACACCGTGACCAAGACACCATGAAGAAAAGGCACCGTGACACTTAGACCGTGACTCTTAGACACTGTGACACTCAGACACCGTGAAGGAGACACCGTTTTCTCAACTTACTGTGACACCGTTTCTTAAACTATTTTGTCATCATTCAATTTAATGTTTAACGGTAATATTTTATGCCTTTAATGCACTGAAATAATTAATGTTTCTTTGTAGACATAGTACAAGGTACGAAGCACGAAACACATGGAACCTGTCGGCTAAATCTCATGCATTTGAAGATAAAGAGTAGAGAGTGCCCAACGACAATAGCGTGCAATACTGAACAGAAAACAAGCGTGTGAGCATGACCACGAAGAGCACTTTTGAAATATTTTCAAAGAAATCATTTTCACATGCATGCAATCTGACTCTACTGAAGAACATACGAAGTAAACTGGAATCCAGAGAACATCTTCACATTGTCAAAGCTCGTGGAGAACACAAGCTGAATCGCGACACTCTATTTTTCAAGACAAAAACCAAAGAAGGACTCAGAAGAACTTCTGCTAAATTGAAGGAGTCCAGAGCTGTAATTCAAATCACTAGAGCATTCTAAACTCATATCTGCTCTCTCTTAGCAATTATTTTACTTATCTTTTCAGCAGTGTGTGTACTCTGTATATTACACACACACACTGACTCCTGTTCTAAACTGAAGGATTTTTAAATCCTTACACCAAACTCTCTATTTCTATTTACCCACGACAACTATGGAAAAGGTCCTTGTGTAGCCTGGTTATTATTTTTGTTTACCCACGAAAACTATGGAAGAGGTTCCTGTGTGACCTGGACAGTCTGTGTACTGTTGTTAACCCCGATCCAGGGTGTGGATCAAAGTTTATTTATATAAACTGCTTGGTGGAAGGTGACCACCAAGTAGAGTGGATTAGATCTCACCTTGAGACCGAACCACTTTTTTTATATCCGCTGTTCCATTTAAATTTAGTCTTCTCTGTTTTACTGCTTTATTACATAATCCAGAAACTCTAATTTCACTTTGATAGTTAGTCTTGGAAATAAGTTATAATTGATTTTTCTTAGTAGGATAACTTCAAAAGTAATATTAATAATACATATTAAGATTACTGAGAACTAATCAATCTTTTAAGAGGTTATTTAAACAGTCAAACTCTTATAACAGTATAACATTGATTAGATGGGATGTATCTATTATTGGGGAAAACCATTTCTTTTAAAATAATATTTTTTTGTAACAGAAATTTTTATAGTCACTCAATTCACCCCTCCCCTCTTGAGTGAACTACTCCGACCAACAGAATAATATACCTCAATATGCATGTAAATATCAATTTTCATGAAATCCCCAATATCATATATATACATATATAAGGCTTTATGGAATATATATCATTTAGTTATTACTAAAAAAATTCTTGTTAAGAAGATACTTTGGGTGTTTCCAAGATCTTGGTCACCCAAGGTAATGATAATTCAAGAAGCAAAAGATACTAAGAACATACTGGTAGAATAACTCATTAGGTCACTCATGACATATGATATTACCATGAAGTGACAAGGTAAAAAGGAATCCAAGGAATCCAATGAAGCCAAGGAGATAAAAACTATTACCTTTAAGTCAATCGATGATGAATCTTCTGGTAGTGATTCTGAAATTGATCACTTAGCCAATAAGATGAAAAAGTTCACAAGGAAGAATAAATATTTTCATCATTCTAAAAAGATGAATCAATGTAGAGAGGTGAAGGTAACTTTATATGAATTCAAGAAGAAGGGAAACACCGAATCAGAGTTCTCCCATTCAAAAAATAATAAGAAAGAAAATAAGAAAAGCAAGAAAGCCTTCAATGCTTCTACATGGAGTGATAGTGATGACTCCCTCTCTTCAACTGAATCAAATGATGATAGTTCCAAATGTATCATGGCCAAAATTTTGGTAGATTATGAGGTAAATTATGCTACTTACTATATTTCTTTAAGTCATTTAAATTATGAATATCTTAAATATGATAGAGATCTATTTGAGGATGGATTTTTTGAATTTACCACAAAATTAAAAGAGTTAAAAAAGAAATATAGTCAAGTAATTAAGAAGAAGGATAAGCTCTCCAAAGAAAAGGATGAATTATCCTTATAATTAAAAGTGCAACCAAATGTAGAAAAATTAGAATATACTATTAAGGAGCTTAACAATTCTCTTACTAAGTTTAACCAAGGTGAGTATAGGTTAAATAAAATGCTGGGTTCCCAAAATCATGTGCAAAATTGTTATAGGCTTGCTTTTTCAAATCAAGCTAACACATTTAAAAATACTACTTTTTTAAGAGGATGATCTCAAAATAATTTTTTCAATTATTTTCATAAAATTGGGCATCTTATTTATAAATGTGATTGTAAAAATGTTCGATATGGTAGACCCAAAAGGGAACATCTCTCTTCAAATATTTCATTTTAAAAATCTTTTACAAACCAAATATGGGTTCCAAAATCTCTTTTAGATAACATTAGTAGATCCAAATTTATTTGGGTACCAAAGGATTTAGTATCATGATTATTTTCTAGAAAAAATGTCTCAATATAAAATCCCAAGGAGCTTCATGGTACATGGAAAATAGGTGCTCGAGACACATGTATGGTGACTACTCTGAGTTGAACCATCTTGGAAAGCTTTATGGAGGCCATGTTAACTTTTGTGATAACTCAAGGGGTAATATCATCAGAATAGGTAGCATTCATGTTTTTAAATGCTACCATTATTTTTGATGTTTTATATATTGATGGTTTAAAACATAATTTTCTTAGTATTATCCAATTTTGTGATAGCGACTTTAAAGTTTCTTTTGAAAATGTGGTTTGCAATGTTTTTGATTCCAAATGAAATCATTTATTTTCAGATTCTCAATTTCAAAATGTTTATGTTATTGATTTAAAATATCTTGATAGCCAATATGTTAAATGTACAAGTGCACAATACTGTGAGTCATGTCTTTGGAATAGACTCCTTAGTAATTGCAGCACACACATACACACTTGTTAAAATCAACTGAAATCAACTAGTATGAGATTTTCCCAAATTAAATTTCAAAAATGACATTGTGTGTGGGACTTTCCAACTTGGTAAGCAGAAAAAATATTCCTTTAAATCTAAAAAGGAAGTTTCCACCTCTAAGGACCTTGATATTGTACACCTTTATTTATTTAGACCAACCCAAGTTGCAAGTATATGAGGTAAGTTTTACAATTTTTTAATTATAGAAGATTTACTTGGTTTTATATCTTGGATCATAAAAATGAGGATTGTAAAGTATTTTTTAAATATACCAACAAGGTCAAAAGTTAAAATTCAATAAGATCATATCAATTTATAGTGATCATGAGGGATAGTTCAAAAATAAGGATTTTAATGAGCTTTGTTTTTCACAAGGCTATAACCATTAATTTTATGATCCTAGGCCTGCCAAATAAAATATGGTTTTTGAAAGATGAAATTGATCTCTACAAGTGATTTAAATAAATCTCTTGAATGAATTTAAAATCCTTTAATATTTTTGGGATGAGGTGGTCAATATCACTAGTAATACCTTGAAATATGTTCTCTTAAGACCCATCCTTAAAAAGACCCCCTATGAGATTTAGAAAGGAAAATAATATAAATCTAGTTATTGTAAGGTGTTTAGGTGTAAATGCTATATTCTTAACACCAAGGACAACTTTAGAAAATTTGAGCCCAAATACAATGAAGGTGTTTTTCTTTGGTACTATAACTCGAGTAAATCGTACTAGATTTTTAATAAAAGCACCAAGATCATAGAAGAATCAATTCACATCAAATTTGATGATAATTTTCCTAAACCTCATCCCCAAATTGATGATGTTTATATTTAACTAGAAAATTTAACCTCGAATGAACCACATCATTCTAAAGAAATCGATGTTGTGTAAGAACCACTATCTATCCCTTTACCCAAGGCATGGGTGAAGTCTAAAGACCATCCCTTAGAAAATGTTATCGGTGATTTTCAATCTGATCATCATACTAGAAGGTTAGTTTTAAATGATATCAAACATCATGTTTTTGTTATGATGAAGATTGGTTACTTTCAATGAAATAATAGTTGAACCAATTTACAAGGAACAACATTTGGAATCTTATTGAAATACCCGATGATCATCCCATTATTGGTACCAAATGGGTTTTTAGGAACAAGTTAAAAGATAAAGGTAAAATCACTCATAAAAAAGCTAGAATTAAAGCTAAAGGCTATCATCAATAAGAAGACATTGATTATAGCGAGTATTTTTCATCCATCACACAACATGAGTCCATTAGAATCATATCTATATTCATTTCCCACTTAAATTTTAATCTTTTTCAAATGGATGTTAAAATTATTTTTTAATGGTTTTATTACGAAAAATGTTTTTGTTGAAAAACCACCCAGTTTTGAAGATTCAAAATATAAAAATCATCTTTTTTAATTAACCAAGACTCTTTATGGTTTAAAATAATCCCCTTAGGCTTGGTATGTGTGGTTAAATAAATTCCTCTTAGCATTTTTTTAAATGGGAAAGATGATTCAATTTTTTTAAAATATATTTCAAATGATTTATTAATTGTTAAAATATATATAGGTGAAGTTATTTTTGGTTCTAAAAAATAATCTCTTTGTATGGATTTTAATATTTAATGATAAAATAATTTGAGATTAGTTTTATGGGAGAATTAAAAATTTTCCCTGGTTTTTCAAATTTCCCAAAATAAGGATGGTATTTTTCTAAGCCAATGAAAATACACAAATGAACTATTAAATAATTTTTCATAGATCAAGGAAATAATTACACCCATGAATCCACCATTGTATAAAACTAGTAAATCGGTTTACAACACACTCTATAGAGGCATGATTGATAGTCTTATTTTCCTTATCGTAACCTAACTAGAAATTATGTTTAGTGTTTGTATTTGTGCTCATTTTAATAAAATCCTAAAGAATATCATTTAAAATCTCTGAAAATAATTTTTATATATTTAAAAGGTTCTAAAAACCATTCTTTATTTTATCCAAAATATACTTCATATGAAATTTCTAGTTTTTTAGATACTGATTTTGGAGGATTCCAATTAGATAGGAAAAGTACAAGTGGGAATTTTCATCTACTTAGAAAATACCTGGTCTCTTGGAGTAGAAAGAAGAAAAAATATATTTCTCTTTCTATAGACTAATCATAATATATAGCCATGGGAAGTTGTTGGACCCAAATTATTTGGATGAAAAACACTCTCTTAGATTATGGGCTAACATACGACCATGTTCCCTTTAAGTGTGATAATACTAGTGCAATTAGTATTTCTAGGAATATCATTCAACACTCACACACTAAGCACATATATCTTATGCACAACTTTTTGAGTGATCACTTTTGAAAAGGAGATATCGTTTTAGAATTTTTCACAAATCTTCAATTGGATAACATTTTCACAAAAACCCTTTCTTTACAATGTTTTGATTTTATTAAGGGAGAGTTTGGTATAACTCACTAGTGACACTTACTTTTGACTTAGGAAAGCTTCAATCTTATCCATTTCTTAATTCTTTTAAAATAATTTTATCATTCCTTGAAATTTTTTTTATATGTTTTCATGGTTCCTTATTTTTAACATTTTTACTAAGGGGGAATTCACATTTTAAAATACCCACTATTTTATCTTTTCAAATGACTTAAAATGGATAATCATATTTTAAGGGGATCATCTTTAGTTATTATTTGAATATTTCATTTTAAAGCATGTGTTTATTTCTTTTTGAGTGGGGGAGTTTGTATTTACATTGAAAAATCTAATATATAGCACTTGTAACTTATATTATTATTCCATTTTAAAGGGGGATAATATGTTATCTATTTAATTTCTATGATCTATACATATTCTCTATATAACCTTTATCTTGAGTTTTTGATGATCACATAATGGGAGAAAGGTATCCATGCTCTTATTTCTCTAGAGGTTTGAAGGTTTAAATAATATTATTTTATTTATTTTAAATCCTTTTATCCTTTTAATTATTTTAAGTCTTTTTAAATTAAATTTAATCTTGTATTATATTCCTTTGGAACTTCAATTGTCTTAATATATTTTTTAATTTTTTGAGTATTGAAAACTATTTTAAAATATATTTTAAATTTAATTATGAAATATTGAAATTCATTTTGAAATTACCTTGGATATATTTATTTGAAATGAATCTTATCTTTTTCTTTTAACCCCTTATCTTACCTTTTAATTCAAGTATTTATGATCATCAAAAAGGGGGAGATTGTTGTACCCATCGCTCTCTTAGATTTTTTAATGATAAAAAACACCATTTATTGTTATAACCATTTATTTTGACTATATTTCAATGATTATGATTGGATATAAACTTAGGAAGTTGACTGATCAATCAATGGATTCAAGAAGTGATTGGAGATCCATTTTAAAGCCTCTCACTAGGCGAAACCACCACCTAACTAGAGTAAACCCCACCAGCTATCTGGTATGAGAAAATTTACCTAGACACATCCAATCAAACTGATTACCCAGATCCAGACCACCGACCAATCGATAGGAAAAATAGAATCACCTGGACACTACCAATCCCACTAGCTACCCAGTGGAAAACCACCGGTTAACCGATGAGATGTATAGTGGAACCTGAAAAATTTCTAGCCTCACCAACTAGCTAGTGAGCCTCATTATCTAGTCAGTGAAGGTAGGATATCCAACTGGCTAAATGGTGGAGCCTAGTGACCGACTAGTGGGCCTTTTCTGGAAAGTCAAACTAGCCATTATGGATTATTCCCTGTGGAATCTTTAACCTCCTAACGGCTCTTTTGGACCCCCAAAATCTCAAAAATCACAATGGGACCTCAAGAAGATATCAATACACCCCCAAGAAGGCTTGGAAACTACCAGTTATTATTTTGGATTCAATTGATCTTTATTTGTGTTTTCTTATTTTTCAATATTTTCTCTCTCCCATTTCTTTATCTCTCTTTATCTCATTTTTCTATTTCAATATTTTTGAGAGAATTGAGTGTGTGATGTAAAGGGTTTTTTCTTAAAAAACATCTCCTACTTCTTGGGTTCTCACTACTAACAAAGTGAGAGTTTTTAGGTTTCTTAATTTCACCATTTAAAAAATTGTGTTTTTAGATTTATTGTTATAACCAATAAAAAGAAATTGTCTCATCCATTATATTGGGTTTATTACTATAAAAAAAATTAAAAATCAAGGTTCTTCAAGTATCTTGTATACTGTTGAAACCAAGAGATTAACAGAACCCTCATACCTTTGAGAGGATGTGATATAGACATTCATATTTAATATTGGATGAACTCCTTTATCATATTTCATTTTTATTTTATTTATTCCATTTTGATTACTCTTTCATTTATCGCTTTATTTATTTTATTTTTAAAGGAAATTCACCCTAATTTCCATACTAATAAGACCAAAATTCATCTCCAAGAATCTCTTTACCATGATGAAACATTTCTTTCTTTTCCAACAAGACCATCCGACCTCACTGGTTTAAATCCACTCAAGTTGTCATACACTAGAGCCTATCTTAGAGAAGGTCACTTACCTTCACAAATTTCATCAACAAAACCCAACCACTAGGATACTTTGTAATACCTAATCATATCATGTAAATTATTCATTTTATTAGAACCCAACCACATCATACCACAAGGATTTTAATGCCACTTCTATCACGACCCGTCCCCCGGAGCTCGTGTCATGACTACCCCAAGATAGCCTTCTATAGGCCAGGGGTTGGCGACTAGCACCAGAAAGGCATATCCCTAAAATGGGAAGGAATTTCCTTTAAACCTGTACAACACACAATCCAAGAACACAATAAGATGCAACCATGAAGTAAAACTGTAGTAGTAAAGGTGTGTACTGAAAGTAAAGGGTCCAGAATACAAGACCAACTGAAAGGTACAACTATAACTGAAAAATAGAAAACATCCCCTAGAATCGTCCACTAAGGATCCTACTTGAAGGGTAGGTACGACTCATCTCCACTGCTCTCCCTGTTATCCAATCTCTTCTGTGTACCACCTGGTCCTAGCTCCCTCAAGTCTCAGCCAAGCTGCTCATTGTATGCACAAGACACAACAAGGTGCGGGCGAAGCCCATGCATGGATGAGTGTAACAATACCTAATAGAGACCCTGAGAACCCCAAAGGTCTCAAAATTCCACAAAGGAAAACCACAAAGAATGATCTCAATCACAAAGCACAAAAAAATAGACACAACTCAAACCAGTTATAAGTATAGCACCGAAGTACAGATGATCAGTTGAGAAGATAGATCATCTTATTCTGTCGAGAGGCACTACTGCTGACCATACATAGTCTGATACACACATGATCTAACCCACCTAGGATCAATAGGTACTAACCTCCGTCGACCCATACTGGATCTGACCCACATAAGATCGGCATGCGATGACCCACAAAGGATCGCTGAGCGCTGACCCACATAGGATCTGATCCATATATGATCGGTATGCACTGACCCACACATGATCGCTGAGTGCTGACCCACACAGGATATGACCCACACAAGATCGGTATGCACTGACCCACAAAGGATCGCTAAGCACTAAACCACATAGTATATGACCCACATAGGATCGGTGCTAATCCACACAGGATCGATAGGTACTAACCTCCATATGATCTATCTTCAACCTCTGCCTTACTGCTAGCCACTGGATTCCCGCTCATAGTATGCTTGATTCTGGGAGAACCGCTCCTCAAGACATCAGTCATATTTCAACCGGTATAATGTCCCACGAAGAAGTAACCTGATGATTTTTCACATTATAAGGGTTCCAACACAATAAACAACATGTCAACCGGATGCCCGATCTGTAAGTTATTGGCATTTTAGTGCTGAGGGCCCGGTTGGATTCAGAGTCAATCCAACCCAGCCATACTATAACTTTCTCCAAAGCTCTCGTGGAGTAACTAAGAAGGACTATCTTGCTCCAAGTATCCCAGCTCTATAGACGGTTCATCTAACGGATGTCCGGTTCGCAAGATACTGTCATTTAAGCACATCTGGGCCTGATAGGGGTCCGGGTCCGATCCAACCCAGTCAGACTGACCCAGACCAAACCGGCTTGGGCTGAACCAACCTGATCTGGGTCTGACCCGAACCGATATGGGTCCGCCCCAGCCTGCCCCAAACCGGCCTAAGCCGTCCTGTTTGGGCTAGGCCACGGACCGACCCGGCCTGCCGGCTATGCGCGACCCACCGGGAAACGTGGCCCAGTACGCTGGCGCGGCTCTCCAGCGAGGTGGCTACCAGCTCCCTGAACGGATCAATAAGATCCATTCGACTCTTAAATTAACGGCTCCACTTGGCACCGACACGTGGTCCACAGGACCCGCGGGGCGCGAGTCCTCCTCCTATCGCGACTTTGATGCCGCAGCTCCTTCTCTACGGCGCGCGACGATGCGCTGCCTTGCCAACACGGATGACCTATTGCTGGCCACCTATTTGGGTCCACTGTAGTGCCAAGTGGCACTACCCTCTTATGCGGCCGGCGAGCGCCAGCCACCACCCCCACTGCCGACACCGGTTGCCGGTGCCACCATGCCAGTGTCACGCTGATAAATCTTCCACGGGCCACCGGGTGAGCTCCAGTGGTTTGTTCTTACTTCTGAATGCACCTACGGTCCTCCAGAAATTCCACTGTAGTTGTGAGCCTCTTGGTTTCAAGGTTCTGTCAAGTTAAAACAACCGGCCTCTGAAGAACGTAATGAAAATCAAGCGGCGGAGGGTTCATTCCTTATTAGTTCGGCCTGCGCCCTCTGCGTTAGATTTATTACAAGTGGGAGTAATTTATATATCACGTTAAAAATAACGATAAACCCCGTTCAAATCCCCACATCGACCAACCAAAAAATTTAAGAACGAGGAGAAGAAACATGGAAAAAATATTGAATTAAATAACAACCCCTACCTCATGAACCTTTAGAGGTATCGTGGCCGTTGGTGGGAGGAGAGTCCCCATTGGAGTGAGGTTGTCTGTGTTCGTCGATCCCGGTTCGTCGCCACCCAAGCTGCTTCCCTCCATCGGTGGAAGACGCCGCGTCACTTTTCCAGAGATTCCTTGCTTAGTGAAGCCGTGTTAAAACTCCACCCCGATCCTCACTTAATAGAGGGGGAAAAGTTAGTAACGCAATAAGGAATTAATGAGGTTCAATTAATGAATGAACCTCTTAATTCCCCAATGGTGTGGTTAAAAATAAAGGAGAGTCAATCCATTAATTGTCTTGACAAGTCACCGGTCCCCACCACCACCACTCATTTGCTGGACAAAAAGAGATAAAATAACTTTGTCAAGTTATTTTTTTATTTTTTTTGTAAAGTAAAAAATTTAACTTTTTCTACCGGCCTACTACAATCAAAGTGAAGCTCCCCTTAAGTGAATCCCGGTGCTGCAGATTCAACGATGCCCTTATATTTTTAATCCGAGCACAGGTTCAAAAGATAGAAAACACCGCCCGTGCGTTTACTGAACGTACCTTAAAAAAAGTTCAAAATTTCATTACGGGCACACCGGGCCTCGAAATCACACGTCATCAATTTTCACAGACTTGTAATAATTCCAAATAATTTGAAAAAAAAATTACATTGAATTTTTGGGTCTTTAAAATTTCCCCACCTTAGGGATTTTCATCCCCAAAAACCACAAAATATCTAGAGGAACAATTGGGGGTACTGAGCATGCATCTGATCCTCTCGTTCCTATGTAGTCTCCTGGAGGTTCCCATGCTGCCATCGAACTTGAACTAGAGTAATCGACCTCCCACGAAGGACCCGCTCCTATCAATATTTTATCTCCACCGAGAACTCCGTAGACGTCACCCCATCGTTGATGTCCAGATCATCCCAGTAGATAACATGCGATGGATCATGCATGTATCTCCTCAGCTGCAACACCTGGAAAAAATTATGCACCCGGTGCATCTGTGGGTGAAGTGCTAGATGGTATGACACCTCCCCCACTCTGCTGAGGATCTGGAAAGGTCCGATGAACCTCATAGATAGATTTCCGCCCCAGCCAAACCTCCGTAATCCTTGTCGGGGTGAGACCCGTAGAAAGACATGGTCTCCCTCCTCAAACTCCAAGGGTCTCTGTCTCCTGTCATCATAAGACTTTTGCTGGCTCTGTGTAGTCTTTATCTGCTCCTGAATGATCTGCACCTTATCTGTGGTAGCCTGTACCAACTCTAGACCCATAAGTGCTGACTCCTCTAGGTCTATCTAGTAAAGAGGTGATATGCATGGTCGCCAGTACAAAGCCTCAAATGGGTCCATGTCGATGGTTGAGTGATGACTAGTGTTGTATGAAAACTCCACCAGGGGGCAAGTGGTCCTCCCAACTACGGCCGAAATCGAGGACACAAGAACGAAGAATATCCTCGAGTGTTTGTATGGTCTGCTCTGTATAACCATCTGCCTAAGGGTGAAAGGCAGTGCTCAAGCGTAGTTGAGTCTCGAACATCTCCTACAATCCATTCCACAAGTGGGATGTGAAATGTGCATTGAGATCTGAGACGATCGTCGATGGAACCCCATTAATTCCTACAATCTTCTATACGTAGAGACATTCCAATCCCTCCAATGATCTCTACTCTCGGATGGGTAGGAAGTGGGATGACTTGGTGAGTCGGTCAATGATCACCCAGATGGAATTGTGGCCCCTAGAAATACGTGGTAGCCCTATCACGAAGTCCATGGAGATACCATCCAACTTCCACTCTGGCACCTCAAGTGGCTGAGCTAAGCCCACTGGTACCTGATGATCGACCTTCACTTTTTGGCAAGTGAGGCATCGGGATACAAAGTCTGCCACTTCTTTCTTCATCCCTGACCACCAGTACTGACACCAGAGGTCTTGGTACATATTTTTCACTCCAGGATGTACTGCTAAAGGGGACGTATGGAAATCCCTCAACACCTCCTCTTATAGCATCACTGGTACCATGGTGCGTCCTCTGAAGAGGATGATGTGCTCCCCACCTTCATAAAACCCATCAGGAGCCTATCCTGAGGATATCTGAGCACCTCGGGTCTCATAGTCTATGTCTCCAAGATGCGCCTCCCTGACTCTCCGTAGAAGTGGGCGAGTAACTATCATATATTTAAGGTAAGCGTCTCCATCACTATCCATGAAGGATAACTGAAATGCAGCTAGCTGCTATGTCACCTCACTCAGCAGCTGTAGACCAGACCTCCTGCTGAGTGTGTCTGCTACTACGTTCCCCTTCCTAGGATATAAAATATCTCAAAGTCATAGTCCGAGAGGAACTCTAGCCATCGCCACTATCTCAGGTTTAGGTCCTTTTGTGAGAAGATATACCTGAGACTCCTGTGATTAGAGTAAATAGTAAACCATTCACCCATCAAGTAGTGCCACCACATATTTAGCACAAATACCACTGCTGCTAAATCCAGGTCATGGGTAGTGCAATTCTTCTCATGCTGTCTCAACTGCCATGAGACACAGGTGATCACCGCTCTCTCCTATATTAGTACACAACCCAGTCTGGTCCCAGATGCGTCGTAGTAAACTACGTACCCAATGCCCTCTTCTGGTAGCCTCAAGATGGGAGAACTCTTCAGTCTCTACCTCATCTCCTAAAAACTCTGTTGGCACTTTTCTGTCCACACGAAGGGCTTTCCCTTCTTTTTCAAAGCTGAAAAGGGTTCCGTAACCCTGTAAATTTTGGGTATGAATCTCTGGTAGTACCCAACCAATCATAGAAAACTCTGTCACACTCCTAGGTGGATCCTATGCAAGAACTACCTCTATCTTTTCCAGATCCAATGTGACTTCAGCCTCCAAGATAACGTTCCCTAGGAAGTGAACTTATCATATCCAGAACTGGTACTTCAAGAGCTTTCCATAAATCTAGTGCTCTCGGAGTGTATCTAGAACTATCTGTAGGTGCGTGGCGTGCTCCTCCTCCGACGCCGAGTATTTCAAGATTTCATCGATGAAGACCACCACAAAGAGATCGAGGTATGGCTGAAAGATCCTATTCATGAGCCCCATGAAGACTTACAAAGCGTTGGTCATGATGAAAGGCATCACCATGAACTGATAATGTCCATACCGACATCTAAAGGTTATCTTCAGTACTCCCTTAGCCCATACTTTGAGATGATGACAGCCTGATCTGAGGTCTATCTTTAAAAACCATCAATCTCCCTTCAGATGGTCTAAGAGATCATCAATCCTCGAGAGTGGGTACTTTTTCTTCACAGTCATCTGGTTCAGGCACTGATAGTCCATACAAACCCTCAAGCTTCCGTTCGCCTTCTTAGTGAACAAGATCGGGGATGCCCATGGAGAAACACTGGGCCTTATGAACCCCTTTACCTGCAAGTCCTCCAGCTGTACCCTCAGCTCACGAAGCTCCACGGGAGCCATCCGATATGCTGATGTAGATATAAGTGTCGTCCCAGGGTACGGGTCGATGTGAAAGTCAACCTCTTTATGAGGAGGTAGTTCCAAAACATCATTAGGGAAGACATCAACATACTGGTCCACCACTACAGGATAACTCAGACTCCTCACGTCAACTGATCTGAGGGTGAGGAGAGCCAACTGATGAGTAATCGGCCGCACCCTCCTCCGAGATAGTCCATCCTGTGCTGGAAAGGTTTCCTACTTACTGATGAAGGTAAACTTGATTCCATCCTCGTGGAAACACCGCACTTTGTGTATAAAATAGTCGATCTAAACATGGATTGTGGATAGCCAGTCCATACCTAAGATGATGTCATAAGGCCTCGACACTGCTACTAGGAGATCCCAGCCAAATCTCTCTCCTCATAGAGTGATCTCACACCGCCTACACCAATGTTTAATCGTCAAATATTCTATCATAGGAGTCTCTAATAGCAAGGATTGAGCCAAAGACTTCATCATAATCTTAGTGCTCCAAATGAGTGGTGTGACAATGAAAGAGTGACTAAAACCTGTGTCTATAAGTATTGTAGCTAGGGTGGAATAGACACAGATAATACCTCTAATAATCTTCAGAGCACTATGGTTATAGGCCTCTGCTGCCTGTAGCTGTTCTCGCCGCTGTCCACTTGCTCCTTGTGGTCGGGGTGGACCTCCTGGTGGTGGTGGCGGTAGAACCTCAAATTAACTCCCACCACCTTCTGCACGACATGCTCCTCTGCCTCATCCTCCACCATGTGGACCTCCTCGCTAAAATCTATGCCTCTTCCTAGACGGTCCCTCGATCTTCTGCCGATCGTCGGTATAGCGGGTCGGGTAGTCGCGAGGCATTTGACCCTTCCTGCTGCAAGTAAAGCATAGTCTGCCTCCCAACTGATCTTCTCTACCTCACAAGTTATGAACCTCCGAATTTACGTCCCAAGGTCATCCACCAGTGGGTCTGGATCACTTAGACCTCTGCATCATCAGTATAATTTCTCCTGCAGATGACTCATCTACCTGTCGTCTGGTGGTGGCTATCACCGTTGGTTCCTACTCAGCTATGAATCTCTTCACCAACAATGCTCGTTCAAGCACTCCAGCCGATGTTGGGATATTCAGCGATATCATTGACGCTCTGATCTCCTACTGGAGACCCTACTCAAAGGTCTGATCCCTGAAGAATGGTTCCCCTACCATGTCGGTGGAGTAGCGCGAGAGGTCAGTGAATCTCACTGAGTACTGGGCTACTGCCAGGATGCCCTATTGTAAGTGCAGGAGCTCCTGAATATGCACAGAGCATAGTGTTGCTGGAACGAACTCCACCCTGAAGAGGCTCTCAATGTCCGTATGGGTGAGGGTCACATCATCATGTGTCTGGAGTGTCAGGCTCCACCATCTCCCTACTATTCCCTGGAAAAGTCTAGCAGCTAGGATAACCATCTGCTCTACTGGTGTCTCAACCAAGCAAAAAACTCTAGCCACAGCCTCCAACCAGTCCTCAGCTACCTGGGGATCTATCTTTCCTCGAAACCTTGGAGGCCCCTATTTTTGTAACTCGTGCAACATGCTCAGTTAGCATGCACAATTTATTGGTGGGGATGGTGTAATCTGCTTCCCAAAGGGTGGTGGTGCTGCTGTTTCACCACCTGAAGGTGCTACCACAGTAAGAGGTCCCTACATCGAAGTCTCGTTTCTCAGTGGGCCATTATCATATACTCTCTTAGGAATCCTAGCTGGCTATCTACGTGGTGACATCTTGAAAAGAAACAGGTGCTCCATGATTAATAAGTTATACCTGGTGAGCTGACTCAAAGAGATCAAAGTAAAATCGTTTACAAAACACACACAATCAGTATTTTCGTGCATCGAGTCGGAAATCAGAATTTAGGGTCCTCATGTATGGATACATCGACCGTCACACCAACACTGGACTCCCCTAACTAAAAACCACACTAAAAAAATTTAACACTATTGCTCTATTAAAAGATCAGAATCCTAGTTCTTCGGTAGAACCGAATCCTCTGATACCACTTTGTCACAACCCATCCCCCAGAGCCCGTGTCACAACTACCCCAAGCCCACCTTCCATAAGACAGGGGTTGGAGACTAGCACCAGAAAGGTGTATCCCTAAAACAGGAAGGCATTGACTTTAAACCTGTACAACACACAATCCAAGAAAACAAAAATATCCAACCATGAAATAAAACTACAATAGTAAAGGTGTGTATTGAAAGTAAAGGGAGCAAAATACATGATCAACTGAAAGGTACAACTATAACTGAAAAACAGAAAACAGCTCCTAGAATCGTCCACCGTGGATCCCACCTGAAGGGTAGGTATAACTCGTCTCCACTGCTCTCCACATCATCCAATCTCTTCCATGTACCGCCTGGTCCTGGCTCCCTTAAGTCTCATCCAAGCTTATCATCATCTTCACAAGACATAACAAGGTGCGGCTGAAGCCCGTGTAGGGTGAGTATAACAATACCTAGTAGGGAACCCGAGACCCCCGAAGGTCTCTCAAAATTCCACAAAGGAAAACCACAAAGCATGATCTCAATCACAAATCACAAAACAATAGACACAGTTCAAACCAGGTACAAGTAAAGCACATAAATACAGATGATTAGTTGAGAATCTAGATCATCTTATTCTGTCGAGAGGCACTGCTTCTGACCATACAGAGTCTTACCCACACAGGATCGATAGGTACTAACCCCCGCTGACCCACACAGGATCCGACCCGCCCAGGATCGATAGGTACTAACCCCCGTTGACCCACACTGGATCTGACCCACATAGGATTGGTATGTGTTGAACCACAAAGGATCAATGAGCGCTGACCCACATAGGATCTGACCCACACAGGATTGGTATGCATTGACTCACACAGGATCGCTGAGCGCTGACCCACACAGGATCTGATCCACACAGGACCAGTATGCACTGACCCACATAGGATCACTGAACGTTGACCCACACAGGATCTGAACCACATAGGGATGGTGCTGATCCTCATAGGATCGCTAGGTACTAACCTCCATATGATCTGTCTCCAACCTCCGCCTCACTGCCAGCCACTGGATTCCTGCTCATAGTACGCATGATTCTGGGAGAACTGCTCCTCAATCCATAGGTCATATTTAAACTAGAAAAAATTACCACGAATAAGTAACCCAATGATCCGTCACGTCATAAGGGTTCCAACGTAACAGACGACGCATCAAACGGATGCCCGGTCTGTAAGTTATTGGCATTTCAATGCCGAGGTCCTGGTTGGATTCAGAGTCAATCCAACCCATCCATACTCCAAATTTCTCCAAAACTCTTGTGGAGTAACTCAAAAGGACCATCTTGTTCCAAGGATCCCAGTGCCACAGACTGTTCGTCAAAAAGATGTCCGATTCACAAGATACAGCCATTTAAGCACATCTGGGCCTGAGAAGGGTCCGGGTCCAGTTCGAACCAATCAGGCTGACCTGGCCCGACCTAGTGTGGGCCGACCTGACCCGGTTCGGGTCAACCCGAACCTGTCTGGGTTTGAACCGGATCGGCCTGAACTGGCCTGGGTCGGCCCGGTTGGTATGGTCTGTGGACCAGCCCGGCCCGCCGGCTGGGCGCGACCCACCGGGAGACGCGACCCGGTGCGCTGGTGCAGCTCACCAGTGGGGTGGCCGCCAGCTCCCTGAACGGCTCAAGAAGAGTCATTTGACTCTTCAATTAACGGAACCACATGGCGCCACCTCATGATCCGTGGGACCCGCGGGGCGCGGGTCCTCCTGCTGCGGCTTCAATGTTGTGGATCCTTCTCCGCGGCATGCGACGGCGCGCCACCTTGCCAACACGGTCGGCCGGTTTCCGGCTGCCCCTTCGGGTCTGCTACGGCGCCACCCTCTTCCACAACCGGCGAGCGCCATCCACCGCCTTCACCGCCAACACCGATCGCCATGCCACCACGTCGGTGCTAGGCCAATGAATCTTCCACGAGCCACCGAGTGAGATCCAGTGGTCCGTTATTCCATTTGGACGCGCCTACGGTCCTCCCATAATGCTGTTGTCATTGCACACCTCTCGGTTTCAAGGTTCCGTCAATTTGGAACAACCCGCCCTTGAAGAACGCAATGAAAATTAAGTGGCAGAGGGTCCGGGCCTTGTTCGTTCAGCCTGCGCCCTCCGCGTTATCTTTATAACAAGTGGGAGCAATTTATACATCATATTAAAAATACTGATAAACCCCATTCAAATCCCCGCATCGACCTCCCGCAAAATTTAAGAATGAGGAGAAGAAATGTGAGAAAAATATTGAATTAAATAACAACCCCTACCTCGTGAACCATCAGAGGTATCGTGGTCGTTGGTGGGAGGAGAGTCCCCATCGGAGTGAGGTCATCGTTGTTCATCAATCCCGGTTAATCTCCGTGCAAACTTCCACCCTCTTTCGGTGGATGACGTCACGTCACTTCGCCAGAGGTTCCTTATTTGGTGAAGCCGTGTCAAAACTCCACCCTGAGCCTCACTTAATAGAGGGAGAAAAAGTGAGTAACACACTGAGGAATTAATAAGGTTCATTTAATGAATGAACCTCTTAATTCTCCAACGGTGCAGTTTAAAATAAAGGGGAGTCGAGCCATTAATTGGCTTGACAAGTCACCAGTCCCCACCACCACTGCTCATCCGCTGTATAAAAATAAATAAAATAACTTTGTCAAGTTATTTTTTTTATAAAGTCCAAAATTTAACTTTTTCTCCCAGCCTACTACAGTCGAAGTGAAGCTTCCCTTAAGAGAATCCCGACACTGTGGATTCAATGATACCCTCAGATTTTTAATCCAAGCACTAGTTCAAAAGATAGAAAATGCCACCCACACATTTACTAAATATACCTTAAAAAGTTCAAAAATTCATTCTGGGAACACTGGTCCTTGGAATCATGCGCCGTCAATTTTTTCAGACTTTTAATAATTCCAAATAATTTAAAAAAAATTACATGGAATTTTTGGGTCTTTACGACTTCAACCGCTTTTGCTAAGTCCAAATAATATTACATGAACTCATCTTCCTACCTGTATCAGTCTATGTCACATCATATAGATATCGATGCACCATGGGCTTCTTTTATGTGAGCCTCACATAATGGTCCTTGATGCATGGATATAAACTACATGACACATGGTCTATCTAGTAAAAATTTAAACTACATGGAGTAGTATTTACTGCATAACCTAAAACCACATGGTACTGGTTCTTTCCATATAACCCTAAACTATACAGTGTATAATACTTTATATACAATGTTAAGCCACATATTACTTCCTCTTTCATGGATTTAAACTTTAATAATCATTTTCAAGGATGAGTTTTATGCCCTCCTCACATGACTTTAAACTACATATTATGCCTTTTTTATCCAACTTAAAATACATTTCTTTTTTATCAAGGATGAGTGTCATGCCTTTGTCACATGGTCTTAAACCGTGACCCCAAACTATATGAGTATTGATTCCATTAACTAATATAAATAGGAAGTCTTATAGAGGTTTAATCCCAACATCATTGTAATTTCCCCTATTTCCAAACCATTTTCATCTTCCTGGATGACATTAAACTCAAGCATAACCTATTGGACTGGTGTATTCCAACCTATTTGGATGATTTTGGGCTAAATAATAGTGTCCCTACTGCACACCAGGCTGAGATTCGCTGTGACCCCATTGAGGGTTGTTGGGGGAAACACACCCCTACTCCGAGGGTCTAGGGGCTGAAGGTCCAAGGGCCATATTTTGTGGCACTATAGAAATTCTGACCAACTGTAGCAGAGCTGACCGGGCGACACCAACAGATCACTATAGCGGTACAAAATTTGGAATAGCTACTATAGGAGGTCAGATTTTGGAGACAATAGTACTGTAGCTTCATGTACTTCTTTCCACTATCCACTATAGCATCTTGGACTTGGGTGACCGCAACACTGTAGAAATGAAGACTTACAACCACCTTTCACTATAGAACAACAGACTTTATGTGTAGTTGGCGGAACAATGCTTCATCCTCTTTATTAGATAATTTCAAGATAGGGTTTATGTCTTATGAAACTATGATATTCTCTCTGTATTTTTTCTCCCAAATCAAAGTGAAATTATGCCTCTCCATATATGTATGGATTATTCTCGAACCATGCAAATCACTGTGTATTGTGATATCTTCTTCTCATTCTTTTCTCATTGTTTTATTCTGTCTTTTCTTCATATGCAAACATGTTTTGTCACTGTGAATCCTGGTGTTTCTTCTACATAACCTTCACGCCTTCCCATCTAGATTTAAATTTAAATGCAACCTTTTTCCTTTTTATATAACATTATTCCTTAGCGCAAACTTCACACCTTCTTGCCTAACTTTAAATTGTAGTGTAAAATTTTGGATTCTTGAATGAAATTAAACTCTAATGTAACCTTTAACCTTCCTCAATGACATTAAACTCTATCATAACCATTATTCCTTCCTATCTAGATTTAAACCATGGTGTAAAACTTTTCCTTCTTGGATGACATTAAAGTCCAACATAATTGTTCCTTCATATTAGGTGTTAAAATTGTTGGAATGATAGAGTTTGATCTATTATATGGAGTGGGGCCAAGTTCTAGAGGCTCATATTAAATACCTCTCCAATTCCTTTTGTGGTTAAACCAATTATAGTAAAGCTGATTGATGACACCAACAATGAGTATTGTAACAACACTCACCACACCAACATGAGGTACCATAGCATCATGGACAATTGTGCGGATTTGGGGTACAACAACCTATATTTTTAGTGTGTATATTTTGTATATTTTTTCATTTAACATTTATGTATGTCATGATTAATTTTATTTCCTTTTTTAGTAATTTTTTTTATTTTAAAATAATTTCATATATAACTAAATAAATTTGATAAAATAAACATAATTTCATTATTTTGTTTAATTAATGAGAAAATAATGGATATATAATCATCATATCCAATTTTATATAAAATCATAATTTAATTAAATATATTGTTAAAGAGATGTATATATATAATGACTCATAATATTTTATAATATCCATGTCTATAATGATTACAATAGGTGTAGACTTAAAGAGGTGATGGGGTGGGGATGTTCCAGTATACTCAGATCAAATAAAGATGTAAGGGTTTGTGCTTCTGGGCCTCTGGGGAATGTAATTTATGCCTTTGTGCCTCTAGGACCCCAAGCTATGTAAGTGTTCCCTATTGACCCAATTAAAAATATGGCTTATCAAGAAATAAAAATAGGAATCAATGTTACTATCCATGTAATAAACATTTCAACACATGCATCACATCATAATTTTTTTGTTACTTAATAACATAATGATACAAATCTAAGGTAAATGTAATACATAATAATGTATAATATATAAAAATAAATTTATCATAAAACATAATATCTAGCAAAAATTATTTTCATAATAAATATGGTACATAAGACAAATATAACAACTCATAAAATATATATGTTTTAGAGTAAAAATTATTTCATAAATATAATATAATGGTATATGGTTTCATTATTTGTCAGAGACCATTGAGTATATATTCACTATCATTATATAATATGTAAGTGAAATAAATTTATATATATATATTTATACATCATTATAACTGAAATAATAATCATACATAAATATATGATTTTATGAAATTTATTTAATGGTATGAAATATCTTTTATCCTATAATCATGATATTATAATCCACTATTTATCATATTAATATATATTTTCATAAAATTTATAATGTACCTATATGAATCCATTGTTTATGTTGTATTTAATATTTATAAATAAGGTTTATTATTTTACCTCCTGGCTTTCTGGTCAATGAAAACCCCCAAAACCTCCTCCAATTGGTTAAGGACTAATGAATAGTGTAGATGTATCCACACTGAAATGGGATTCATTACCTCTAATGAACATCACATCTCTTTTTATAAGGAAAGAAACTGAAGATATGGATAAAATTAAAAAAATCAAATTACATGAATAAGATCCAACTCTACCATGAATTCTAGGAAGGAATAAATAGAAACATGTTACAACAATGCCACTGATCCTACTGCTACTCCCAGTATCCTCTAAAGCGTTTAGAGGATCTACATGGGAACAAGTGACAGAGAATAAATATGCATGCATGAGTGAGAAATAATACTCAGTATGATCATACAAAGCAGTGTCTTAACATGTAAACAATGAACAACTATTATTACAATAATAATTAATAAAGTGTAGGAAAGAACATGCATAAACATGTCATCCTAGTTGATAATAAGGTCAAAGATTAGGTTCTTAGAATTAACCTTAACTCCCCCTTGAGAACTCTTCAAGTAAAAAAAGATAATAAAAACAAAATATATCACATCCTATAGGAGTAATCCCCATTCATAATGTAATGAATCATACTAAGATTCCACCGAACTTGGCACCCGACACAATTCACCCCAAGTCCTTAAGGGAATTCCCAATCCCCAAAGGCTGACAAATAGTGCTCAAACATCACAAGAATCCCTTTGGGAATGATTTCACCCAAAATAGAGATAAAAGAAAATAGAAAAAAAAACATAAGATCCAAAATAAATAGACATTCCAATAGGTCATAACCAATGGCAATGATTCAACCTATTTACATAAATACAACACTAGTAGGAAGCATAATTTTAACATCACATTTATAACATCGATTCTATATACACCGATGATATAACTATAAATGATTTATATTTGGCATCAGTTATTATAATAATTGACACCATACTATTTAGACTAACATTTTCAGCGTCACTTTTATAAAAATATGACTGAAAAATTTGTATTATATTTTTGGCATCAATTTTCCTATAAACCGACATAAAAAATACTCAAAGAAGTTCTTTTTCTCACCAGTTTTAAAGAAAAACGACGTGAAAACAAAGCGGCTCAGATTTTTGGCATTGATTTTTAAGAAAAACAATGTCAAAATCAAAATTTTTAAACTTTTTTAATACCAGTTTTAGGAAAAACCAACGTTAAAACACTTTAAAAAAAATCCTACCCCAGAACCCTTATTTAATTTTTCGATTCTCCTTTCTTCTCTCAACCTACAACGAGTATAAAGGCTAATGACACTCTTCTATGGATATTGTAGTAGATATTGTTTGATTTTAATATCATTTTCATGATTGCGGACTATCAATCATTCAACCTACTTCCTTGTTTCACGATCCAGGTTTTTATTTCATCTTTATAACCCTTTTACGATCGAGCACACCCCTATTAGAGGTTTTTTTGTTCTTTTTTTTGTTCATTTCTTTGAAAATGTTATAATTGTTCATTTTACTTTTTTTTATTTTCAATGAATTCAAGGGAAATTATCTATATATTTTGTATTTGAGAATAGAACCACGATTAGAGGTTTTTTGTTTTTCTTTTTTTGTAAATGTTTTAATTATTATTTTTAGTGTTCTTCCTGCCAATGAATTCAAGTGAATTTATTTATATTTAGGATCAATATTTCATTGTATAACTCCAAAATTTGTAAGCAGTTTTAATTTTTTTAAGATAAATTCGTTATCTATTAGTTATAAATTTGATTTATTCATTTATTTGTATTCATTTGACTATTAATTATAATTTTTTGTTAAAGTTTGTTTAATTATATAAATCATTTATTTTATAGAGTTATCAAATGCTTTTGTACAATATATACAGGAATGAATATAGTAGTCATGTCACAATTATTTTATATATAAGTCAAAACTGGCATTGCATATCGGAAAATAAGAACATATGTAAATATGTATACTAGAAAATAAATACAAATATGAAACTATATAGAGAATAATTGGTGTTGAAATGTGGAAGGAGAAATCACATCCTTTATTAACATAACTTAGAAATTCACTAAGAGAAAATACATAGACATAGATTCATCAACAACTATTTTCACTTGGGACCCCTGACTGCCACAACTATATTATTGGTTTCATTCAAGCATACATGTATCAAATTTTTACCTTAATTAGTCAATTAATTAGAAATTGTTAAATATTATTCTATTTTCAATTCCATTAATAAATAAATTAATCCTTCTTATCATGTGACTTATTCACTCTAATTTCTCTTATCTTTATTCTCAAGTATGTCATCATAATATATAATCACCACGAACAAAATCTTTTTTTTACTAATTCCATTATATTTTCAAATTTAATCAATCTATTTTTGGTATTCATTCAATGCCACCAAAAAATGATGTAATAGTTTTAGAGAGTCAAATTTCAAAAAATAGATGAAACCAAATCATAAAATTTATATCTTGCCATTTGGGAATTGAGAATGGGATCATTCAACACAAATTATTTATAAAAAACTATTCTAATGCCCATCTTGGAATAACTGGTTTATTTTACTTTAGTTTTACATACAGAGAATAAAATATGCAGTATCTAGAAAATAAGTGTTTCATGAATATATACATATGGAATTTTTGTTTAACATTATTTGTTCTAGGTTATAAATAAATAGGAATATTGATGTCTATTTTAAAGGATCTAGGTAGAACGAAAGCAGTGTTGTCTGATAGCCGTTTAAAAAAAATCCCTCTAAACTTGAAAAATATATTTATTCCTTTATTATAGTCATCAAGAATTATTTATAATTATTTATTTAAATAAAATAAATACCTAGAGTAATTTATTTATTATTTTATTCTTAATAATTTTTGATATCTCTCACCTGATCACAATTTTTTTGATTAAATTTTTATGTTTAAAATTTATCTGTTTATATATATATTTTTAAATATCTATATGTTATATATATATATATGTATATATATCAGTTGAAATTATTAGTTGTGATATTTTTAATTTTTGATTCTAATCAAATTATCTAATTTTGGATTAGCATGACACATCATGTAAAATAAATACTTAGAGTAGATTAGTTTTTATTTTATACCTAATAATCGTTAATATTTCATATATGACTACCAATAATTTTTATTGTATGTTTTTATGTTTAAAATTTATATGTTTATATATATATATTTGAATGTTTATATGTTTTAATATATTCACTAATTATATTACGATCTCAGGTATTGAATAGATCATAATTGGATAAATTTATGAAGAAACACGAATGGATATGAAAAAGGATTTGATTATTTCTTGTAATTTTATACACAAAATATTCAAAAAATAGATTTGGTTTTCTATCCATGTGTGAAGTGTTTGAAAATGATAAAGTTAAATTCTATAGAAATCAAGGATCATCTCATTTGTTATGGTTTTATCCTTAATTATACACATTGGATTTGGCATGGTGAAAGAACTGTAAATTCAATATCTATTGTTGATGAAAATATTCGTAATGAGACAAAGGATCGTATTGAAGAATTAATTCATGATTTAGGTGTTGAAATTGTTGAAAAAACAACAACTATTGAACAATTGTATGTATATTCTAAAAACCCATTATTCCCAATTTTTAGTAAATATATAATGTTATTAGTAGTTTTGAGATTGGTTAACTTGAAAGAAAGAAATTGTTGGAGTGATAAAATTTTCTCTAACTTACTTGAGATTTTGAAAGTTCTACTTACAAAAGGTAATGAGCTTCCAGATTCCAATTATGAGTTAAATAAAATATTATCATGTTATAAATAGATACATGCTTTCCCCAATTATTGTGTATTGTATAGGAAAAAATATGAATTTTTATCAAAATGTATTACATGTGGAACATCACACTATAAGATGGATGAAAAAGTCAACTCAAATTCATTATCAGGTACTGACATCTAACCTCATGCTAAATCAAATAATTACTTCCAATAATCCCTTCATATAATTCCAATAAATTAAATCTTATTCATTCTCAGGTACCAAAATCAAATCCCCTACTGAAATTTTTTGGTACATTCCAATAATTCCTTGTTGGAAGCATCTATTTTCAAATTCAATTAATGCAAAAAGGTTAAGATGAAATTCATATGAACACATATCTGATGGTAAATTACATCACCTTACCGACTCACCACAATAGAATAGATTTGATAAACGATTTCCTGATTTTGTAAGTGAAGTTAGAAATCATAGAATGGGAGTGTGTACAGTTGGAATGAATCTATATTGTAGCCTAAGTAGCCAACATAGTTCATGGAATGTTTTGATGGTAGTTTACAACTTATCCCCACATATTTGTATGAATAAAAAATATGTTATGATGAGCTTGATGTTTTTTAGAACAAAACATCCAGAAAACGATATTGATGTGTATCTTTCACCATTGATTTATGATTTAAAACTTCTATGGTAGGAAAGTGTTAATGTTTTTTATGCATACAAAAAAGAGTATTTTATTTTTCACGCTATGATAATATTCAGTATAAACGAATTTTATGCACATGGAAACTTATCTGGATATAGTGTTAAGGGACATAAATAATTTCCAATTTGTGAATAAGAGAGTTCATATTATCAATTTCATAATAGAATAAATACAATGCACATGGGACATTAAATATTTTTGCAAATTGATTATCCTTATCATAGATTGAAAAAGGAATTTAACAGTTTACAGGAATAAAATCTTCCCCCACAACCATTTTCAGTTGAATAATATTACAACTAGGTAAAAAATATTTATTCAACATTTGTAAAGAAAAGTTATGGTATTAAAAAAAATCTAGAAGAAACAGTCTATTTTTTAAACTACCTTATTAGATATTTTTAGAGATAAAACATAACATTGATGTTATGCATGTTGATAAAAATATCTGTGATAGTTTGATTGGAACTATGTTAGACACAAATAGAAATAAAAAATATGGATTAAATTATAGATTGGACTTGATATCAATGGGGATACGTTTGGAGTTATCTCCCACTATGAAAGGAAATAAAATTTATTTACCTTCAGCTTGTCACACATTAATCAAGAGTGAGAATTCTAATTTTTTTCATTGTATGTATGGTATAAAAGTACCCAGTGGATATTATTAAAATGTGAAGAATTTTGTGTTAGTTAAGGATTGTAAATTAATAGGTATGAAATCTCATGACTATCATGTATTTATGTAACAAATGCTACCATTAACACTGCATGGTATATTTATATCAGCTGTTAGAAAGACTATCGTCAGGTTTTGTAATTTTTCAAATCCATTTGTATTAAAGTTGTTAATCCAAATTTGTTAGATGAGTTGGAGAATGAAGCTACTCTTATACTTTGTCAACTAGAAATGTATTTTCCACCTACATTTTTTGATATAATGGTTCATCTGTTAATTCATCTAGTGTGTGAGATAGGAATATGTGAGCATATTTATCTATGTTGGATGTATCCTTTTGAAAGGTATATAAAGTTTTTAAAGGTGTATGTTAAAAATAATTATCAACTGTAGGCCTCTATTGTTCAAAAATATGAATCAAAAGAGTCTATTGAGTTTTATACTAATTATTTGTATGAAGTGGAGCATATTTTTCACCCTATATCTCGATATTTGATAGTTGATAGTGAAGGTAGAGGGATTAAAGTCTTGAAGGTAAAGTTTATTCCACGTGATGAAGGGATGCAGGTATATTTATACATTTTGAATAACACAGATGATGTTCAATCATATATATCATCACATATTGCTAAATTAAATATACGATATCCAAAAATAAATGAAAAGTGGTTGATGATTGAGTATAAAAATATATTTGTTTCATGGTTTAAAGAGAAAGTGATCACACACATATATATACATCAGAAACATTGAAATGGTTTGCAGGGGGACCATATCTTAATGTGATAATTTGGTCTAGTTTTGATATTAATGGGTATATATTTTACACAAAAAATCTAGATGACATGAGTACCATTCAAAATAGTGGTGTGATGGTCATCACTTAAATAGTGAATTTTTTGAGTGTAAAAGATAAAAAACCAATTTTTTGCTTCTTTTACATATTTTGGAGTTCTTGAGAATATATGGGAAGTTGATTATAAAAAATTTAGAGTCATAGTTTTTAAGTGTAATTGGATTGATAGTAATAGTGGTGCGAAACATGATGATTGTGGGTTTACACTAGTTGATTTTAAAATATTTAATTATAATGAGGAACCATTTATCATGGAGACACATGAAAAGAAGATATTTTATGTCATTGATCCATTGAATGATCAATGGTCCATAATTTTGCAAGAAAAAAGATACTATTTGGGTGATTATGATGATGTTGATGATTATATCGATTTAAATGAGTCTTATTCATCTATTATGTGATTTCTGGATGATTACAATGATTATAAGGAAGACATAGTGCATGCAGTATTTAATGATCATGATGAAGGTATATGAGAAAACATTAAATTACTCTCCTAATTATTATGGTAATTATTTATATTTTGTTTATTTTTTGAAATTTACATGTGTAAAAATACTATTTTTAATAGGTTAGCTTGAATATATTTTGGTTATAAGAATCATGAAATGATTATTTTTTTTGAAACTTACAAATGCATACCTCTTTTTTTTCTTACACATTTTTTTTCATCCTTGTTTCTAAATATTCATTTTTCTATTGATACAAAGGTACTAAAAATTTTATTACACTTCCCCATGTCAATGTCAGATACAAAGAGAGAGGAGAAGTTACTGAGGTATATCTATTTTTTTATATGATTAAATATTCAGTAATATTATCATTTAATGAAAGAAAACTTTTAATTTATAAAAAATATTTGCAGGACTACTGATACATCTTCAGAAGAGGAGACTTATCCTGTTACTATAGAGAAATCATGTTCTTGAGTTCGAAAACGTGGTATTACACGTTTACCAAAACTATCACTTTCTCATGGAGACAAGAGATTAAATATTTGTTTTGATGATAATAATAATGAAACTTGACCAAATTCAATTCATTTCATCAGTTATATATCAATGTAGATTTGTTACAATATTATCATTTTATACCCTGATTGGAAGTCCATCAACATGATAGTGAAACCTCAGCTTTGGGAGGCTGTGACTGTAAAATATATCAATTGATTTATTTTATATCATTTTTTTAATAATAAATATTTTAAATGACTAATATTTAATTTATTCAATTACAGATGACATTAAATTTTGAGGAAATGAAAACAATTAGGAAAAGATATATATCTTTAGTGGCGGTTTGATGGAGATATTTTAAAAAAAAATTGACAAATAATTATGTTTTTGGAAAGAAAAAGTATGAAAACCCATTCCTCAAGTATGAGTTTATAGATGCAAATACTTGGAAGAAATTTTTGGACAACCAACATGAAGAAAAATTTCTCGTATGATAATTATTTTATATTGTAAAATTTATTATATAGTTATCTAATTAATTATTAGTTTATTTTTATATAACAACCTCTGGGATATATCATCAATAGATCCAATTGCAAAATATATACCCTCATACTTTATCATGTGGAGGGTATCAGTTATTTTAGTAGAAAATTATTGAATAAAAATATAAAGTATTAAGAGCTCGATCTAGTAGCGGTTTAGAAGAGGTCCAGTTTGGTCCTCCATCTTTGTCCACTCACCATAAAAAATGGAAATGAGTGAGAAGAAGGAAAAATAAAATGTATCATACAGAGAAAGCTATGGAAGTAGCTGAAAGAATTATAAGTAAATATATTTTTTATCTTTCATTGATGTTTTTATTTTTTAAATTTAAAACATTGATATAAAAATTTAATTTCATATTTTAGGATGAATTTCAGGATAAAGATAGCAAAGAACTTCTATCCCTGAGGGTAGGATAGATATCCTAGCTACTGCTTTAGGAAAGCAAGAACACCGAGGCCAAGTAAGAGGATATCAAATGGGTGTTAGTATTATGAATGTTTTTGGTAATCAAAGTAAGTAGTAAATATATCTAGAAATATATTCCTTAAAATATGAGTTGAAAGAAATAAAATAGTCCATGGGTGATCAAATTCAATCACCTGTACAAGCTATGCTTAAAAAATTGAAGATAAAATCATAGCCTGCTCAGCTGTGTTGCAATTGTTTTCCATGTAAGTAAATTTATGTTTGAGTATAAAATTTTCTTTAAATAAATATGATTTTAAGCGATTTTATATTTTATTTATTTAATTAGGAATCTATAAATGATTCTTATAAAAAATGAGAACACTAGTGTTTATGGTCTTATAGATTTAGAATTCGTTTAAACAGCTGTGAAATATGTGAAGACTGCTGATAGTGTTAAATATATATGTTAGAGATTATCAAACAAAGAGATTGGATGTTGGTTATTACCATTACTTGATGGGTAAGAACATGAACATAATTATGAACTAATTTTCATTATAATGTCATTAATTGTGAACATTTTATATTATATAGTGAATTGGATGTTAGATGTATTTTTTCCAAGTGAATGCACTTTATACTTGTTTTTCTATTTATTAGGCCCTGTTTGTAAAAAATTTAACACCTTGTTAGAAAAGTAAGTTTTCTTATTTTTTATAAGTTCATTAATTTTAATTTTATTATTTATACATGTTTTATTAGTTGATATATATGAAAATGCATGTCATGGATAAAGTTTAACAAAGATCACTTGTCGATAAAGAATCCAAATCCAATCCAATACATGAAAGTACAGGTAAATATTTTTATATTACATAATATTTAGATCTTTGATATATATAAATATGTTGGTTTTTAATATCAAGTTAATGTTTTATAACCTCAATTTTATCTTCAACAAAGAATCATAGAATGTGGTTATTATGTTTTATGATTCATGTATGAGATAATCACAACTGGAGTAACAATTGATTTTTATAAGGTTTGTTAATTATATTAACTTTTTTTTTGTTTTATTTCATAATATTATATTTTTAATCTTATAACATTTAATGTTATTGTAGATATTCAATGAAACTGAGTCGTATATGAATGATGAAATTACCCATATTTGATCCTTTTTTGAGAACTGATTTTTAAGTATAGTTGTGATTTAAATTATCAGGTATGTTTCTTTTAATGTTTATTTTTAATATTATATTTTTCTAAAAAAGTGTTCAAAAAACTAATACTTTTTTTAAAATATCAGTTTAAAGTTAATAATATCAAAGTAATTCTTTATAAATAACTGCAGATGATTATATTATAATTTATTAGGTATGTATTTTTGAATTCTAGTTTAAAATATTATTAAGTAAATGTTTTTTTAATTAATTTGTCAAATTTTTTACAGTTTTTTACTCCTCCTACCTATGCATTGCTTTATATATTTTTTAGTATTATAGGTTCAATGTTTTTTTGGGGCTATAATATTTGTAATTTTGTTAATTTTTTTACTTTCAATGTCAGTTTTTATATATACCGATGATGAAGACCCATTTTAGAGAGGTATTTGACATCAGTTTCTAGTAAAACCTACACTGATATTGTGAAATTTCATTATCGGTGTTATATTTTCTTTATAACCAATTCTGTATATCTAATATTTTTTCATCTTCAATTTTATAAAAATTTATGGCGTTAGATTTAAAATTAAATAAAAACTAATGCCAAAAAATGGTTTTACACTAGTGAAAGCACGATTCATAAAAAAAAAGATATAGACAAGTTGAAAATATACAATAGATAAAAATAAAAATAAAAAAACCACCAACCAACTCGATCCATGCCTAAACCATCTTTGTGAAACCTCCAGTTTCTCACCACCACCCAACTCACCCCACATCGACCATGATGAACAAAACAGAGTCAACCTGGGAAACTAGAACCTGAAATATATAGGTGTGTGCTAACAAGACCTATAGGTCACCACAACCCTTCAAATCTATGAAATATGTTTCAATGGAAAATTTATCAATGCTAGTTTGAAAATAGAACTAGAAAGTAATCTCTTCACATATATATTATGGAAAGACAAAATCAATTCCATAATCCAGTTATATAACATTTCTATTTATTTTCCAAAACTAAACACACATTTTTTAAAAGTAAATCCATCAGCCCAATCCATTTTGAAAACAAAATATCACTGTTAAAATTTCTCAAAAACAAACCACTTGTTTTATTTAAATGAAAATGGCCACTTAAAAACATTTTACTGGTCAAAACCATATAAAATAATGCATTTTGAAATCCGCATCATGAACTCACAAATGAGTCTTTAATTTCAAATTTTTTTTCCAAACACCTTTGAAAAATTTATAAATATATAACCTAAAACACACATATGGGTAAAGCATAAAAAATCATACACCATAAATCACAAGGAATATACCAAATATTAACAAGAAGAGGTTCCATAACAATGAAAGTAGGGGGAATGATGAAGAAGAACACTATATCAAACTCCCCTCAATCAATATCCAAAAAAGCAATCAAATGTTTCATGGGATTTACCTTGGGATTCTTAATGTGTGAATCACCAAATTGTATGAGCCACAGGTCATCCAATTAGCCCAAAAAAACCTCATTGCGATGAAAAACTCCCACCCAGTACTTTATGCCTAGAAAAACAGGTGGGAAACTAGAGATGTGTGAACCAACTAGAGGAAAAAATTAGATCTTCCACTTAGTACCTAGTTTTACATGACCAATATTGTAATTAAGGTGTATAAAAAACAATCTAAGTCTAACACATAAGACATACCCTAGGCTACCCTCACCTCAAACACCCAATTATGAATAACCCCATAAATAAAATGTACCTACGATGTGTCAAGAACATTCCCACACAAGGGGAGAATCAAGAATCACATAGATATTAATATCCCACATGAGGGGTAAAAAAACAAGGGGGAAATCATGGGATGTATTTCACATCACCATTTTAAAAAGAAAAGTGACAACTGATCCTTTAACACTAAAACATGTCTTAGGATTCCAATCCATTTTACACTTCATAAAACACCACTTAAAAAATTTCTACAAAATTATGGAAACCACTCACATTGTTTAAAAAATTTCAAATCCACCCATCATACATGGGATTCACCCTTTGAAATCCAAAACAAGGCCAACGGCCATCCATTTCCTTTAAAACATGTTAAAGGATCCACCATGGAATTCTCCCAAGGGGTAAATCAATCACACATTTCAAACCATCATTTAAAATCCATTAAATAACCCCTTTATAAAACACTTCAAGGTCCAAATGTCACTTCAAAACCAAATTCCATCTTTAAACATTATTTAACTCATTGAAAACCAAAAAAAATTCAAAACCTAACATGAAAAGCATTTCAAAAACCCATGTGAGAATTTCACAAAAGCTTATCACCCTTAAACATTAAATTTCAAATATGAATACATGGAATTCACATGGAAAATAAATTATTCCAAGATCAAAACATAATGAAACGGTTCCAAAACACCACAAAGATACCACATATAACCATGCTTCCATAAAAAGGGAATTTAGAGAGCACAATAACTTTTTTAATTATAAAATGAAACAATTTCATAGCGACACCTACCTCAAGAGATAAGAATCAAATAAAAACACATTGTAATATATCTCTTTTGATAATGAACACACCTGTAGAGATAAAATGGGGTCTAATAACAATAGACACCAAAAACCCCAACATTAGGTCGAACTAGAAACCTAAAATCTGCAACAAGAGATCTAGGGTTCTTGGGGGAATCCAAAAACCAAGATATAAGAGAGGGAGAAGGAAGAAGAAGGAAAATAGAGGAATAAATACCTAAAAACACTTGTAAACCACCAAAGGAAGACCAATAATCAAGAGGAGGATGAAGATGGTGCACCTACTTGTATCCCAAGGGTTGATTGATATGAATGTGGGAGAATAGGGGTGAAAAATGCTTAAATTTGAAAGGGGTATTTTAGAAAATACCCCAAAATTAATCACCTAAGAAAGTTGTATAGTTTGGCCACATGATTTTCCTAACCATGTGATCATTGTGTTATATCCTATACCTAATAAAAAAATTCCTTAAGGTTTACCTTGGGATGCTGCACAGTTTTAACAAACCATGTGCCACACCACACACACACCCAAATCCCCACATGGTTTCTGGGGAGCTCCGCATAGTTAGAAAAACTTTGTGAAAGCTGTAAAAAATGGCTCTATAAAAATGAAATCCCCCCCAAAAGGTTATGGAATAGTTATTAATAACCATGAATTATTATCATGATCCTCAAAAAAATCTTCTAAAAACTTTAATTTTTTGCCTACAACCAACTGAAACTCAAAAATTCTAAAAAAGGTAAAATTATACAAAATAAAAAACAACGTGACACATGGGGTGTCACAAACTCCCCAACATGCCACTTTATTCCCCCATAAAGTCCATGGTAAAAAAAAATGAAATATAGGATAGAGGATCCAAATAGAAACTAACCCAAAAGAAGCACTCAACACGATACAAACTCAAACCTACAACTGAGATCCTAAAAAAGATCAAACCGATTAATTGAAAAATTCCCAAATATATCCATGAAAAACCAAAATCAGAACCTCAAAAAAGAATTCATACAGAGAATGTGAGACCAAACATGGTCTCCCCACTATTTATAGTTCCTCTAATATGGTCTCCACACCATTTATAGTCCCTCTAATATAAGGAACCAACCTTAAACATTACTTATTCTAGTGATTTTAAACTAGATTTCAATTTCTTACAATAATGGGGATCCTTTTGGTTTAGAGTTTTATAGAATTAGGAAAAATTATTACAAGTAAATTCATACATTACAATGGACACTTCTATACAGTATCAATTTTTTCTATAAAACATACATCTTTAAAATAAAATGTGATTTCTTTTCATGATAATCTTCGCAATTTTTTTTCTTAACATCATACTTATCGTTACTCTCCATTAAAACCTGTGATTTTTTTAAAATGTGATTAGAACAAAAATATCAGTAAGGGAAATAAAAATAAAGAAAAAAATTAGTCTATTGAAAAACATGAAAAACATTTTCTTAAAAAAATACATTTTTACCCTAAAAAAAGAATAATCTTTTTTAAAAGATCATTATCTTACTTTTTAAAATTCAGATGATTTCCATGAAAACTCTTTAGAATGAATATAAAATTAATTAGGAAACTTGGGAAATTATTTTTCATATCAAACTTACAAATGGAATAAACAGTATGGTCACCTTCTAACTCCGAAGTACCCAATTCATTGGAGGTTATAATGTAACCACCCTTGGTTTATTACAGAACCAACCGTCATTAGTTAATAACATAACTACCCATACTTGGTTTATCATAGAAACATGCATTATTGGTTTATAATGTAACCACTTGTAATTATAAACAATTACCAAGAACTATATAATAATCATCAAATATTAATTCTTGCATATTAAAAATATTCTTAATAAAAATAACTCTCTCATTTTTAAATCACATATTTTTTGAATAACTACGCGCATAAAAAGAAAAAAAATTTATTTTAAAATAAAAATGTAAAATTTTAAATGAAGATTAAAATTAATCATTCACAATGAAGTTAGGAAAAAATTATGACGCAATATCAGTTAAAAAAACATTCCTTTTTGAATTGTGTAAAAAAATTAAAGAGGAACTTTAAAAGAGGATTTTTAAAAAGAAAGTCCCTTACCTCGAGTTCGATTCATCACGTATGTACTTTATCCTAATGCATAATAAAATTATGTTAATTTTATACTTTATTAAAAACCTTTTTTAAGTTTATTATTCCTTTTGTATCACTTATTACAATTACTTAATCATTCAAGTTCACATTGGATGTTTTGAAAATATTTGGTACTTAAGTCCAAAATGACATAGGTATGATGACTAAGGTCATATTGATCATCATTACACAATATCAAGAATAATAATCATGAAATAATTATCACTTTTATACATAAATTATACTTTTAAATCCATCCATTAAATATGGTTATGAAAAATGAACCACATTACGATCATGAATATGGTAGGCCATACATACGCATGAGTAATGTTTCAATTTTTCAACGAACATTATGGAAAGAAGGTATATATTATTATTTATTTAAAAAATTATCATAATATCAAATATATAATATTATTTATTTAAGTATAATTTTATATATCATTCATGTGATGTCGTGATTAAAAATTAATCACATTGCATTGGGGAGGCGATAGTCAACACGTACACACGAACAATGTTATCATTTTTTCTATGCATGGAAGACTAAGAATTCAAGTGATTTATTATGTTATAATAATTATAAACATGTCATGAATATCATATATAAACATTAATTCTATAATTATAACAAGTATTTAGAGATGGTGATGAAAAATTAATTATATCGATTCACGAGGCAGTAGTCCGACGTACACACTGATGATAAATTATTTTCCCATTTTATGGAATAAGAGATGGATATGGGTAATTACATAAAAATAATTACATATAAGTATATATATTATACTTCAGTTATTATTTTATCATGGTTTAATAATATTTTAAGTAATTGGAAGAAGAAACAAAACTAAAATGCGAAGTTGAAAACTACACCTCTTATTTGGAAAACCTCCCTTTCTTAACAGATTAATCCCAAAAAGTTTGGTATTATACCTAAAAAAATAACTATAGAAAGTGGTAAGGTATTATAGGAAAATATTTGGGTAGGTATTGGCTGAAAAAAAGGTTTTTTAAGTGTGTATAAATGATAAAAAGAGGTTCCCTTTTCTAAGATAGGGGAAGGGAACTCTTGGTGTTTCTTAAAATATTAAATTAATATAAATTAATTTTCAATTATAAATGGCTAAAAAGTGATATATTTAGAATATAAGATTATTATTGGTATAAATAACCTCATAAAATAATAATTAGATCAGTTTTGACTATATTTCTACCATTATCTTTTGGTTTAAACCCTTATTTAACCTTTTTTACTCTTACCACGACAATAAAGATTTTTACTCTTTGAGCATTAATATAGTTACTATAAAATTAAAAATGAACCATAAATGGATAATGGTTGATATTTTATACCTTATAATAATAAATTTTTAAAATTTTATATTTTTAGGAATTTTATATCATTAAATAACAAAACATTCGTTATAAAATATCAATAATGTCAATTTTTAGAACTTTTCATTACATTGAATTTAATAATATCAAGATAAAACTTATAATTCAGAAAAAAATATTTTATTATATCCCTAAAATGGTAAATTAATCTACAAAATTCATTTATCAAATTAATTATCTAAAATTGTATTTATTTTAATGTTTTTAACACCATTTATTTGTTTTTTCCATTAATTAAATAATTATCGCATCAGCATTGTGAAAGAATTTATGGTAATTATTTCTTTAATTAAAATTAAAAATAAATTACCACAATAAATATAAATCTATTATATTTCAAAATAATATTTATAGTTGAACATATATTCTGAATAACAGCATATTAAAAATATTACACTTATTAAAAACAACCGTGTGACGTGTTTTACTTTTCATGAAATAAAATACTATAAAGGTCATAAAATTATAAAAGTGGACCAAAAAGGGCATGAATTCAACCCTTGGATGATTATGGTCTATATACACCCATAAAATAATATTTAGGTAAGTTTTTGGTGTTGATTAAAAAGTTTTACTTATGAATTTTTCATTCCTTTAGTTTTAGAAATCAAAAATTATTTCTTAAATACTAGATTACTAACTCTTTATGTCCCAAAGTGTTTTAGAATATTTTTAAAAAAAATCATAAATGTTTACCATACTTATAATTAGTATTGAAGTATTTTAGAATTTAAAGATAACTTTCTTTATTACGATTATCATAATGGGTATAGACTCAATAATCACCAGACTCATCTTTATAAAACCATGTGTAAGAATTTTTATCTTATCTTTCATACTGAAGAAATATTCATAATCAGACCGATATCGAAACCAATGAACATATAATATACATTCATAAATATTATCATAATTATATTTGTAAGAAATTCCATCGGACTGACCAAATTTAAATTTTGAATACTGAAAATGGATTTCTATGGTAATGGAATAACTTTGACACTATAATGGTATAAATAAATATGATGTTAGAGAATCTGTTATGATATAGCTATTGAAATTCTAGCTGTACAAGTTGTTGAAACAAACTTAGAGAAAATATGACTGTTGTAGAAAATATGACCATTGGAAGGGTTGACTATAAATACCCGATCATTCAAAAAGTTTGATATTGGATGGATTTATTTTTCAAATTCTTATTTTTGCAAGAGATATGAAGATTAAAAATCATGAATGAATTGTTCTTAGTCTTTTTTAATTGTTTTAAAGTTGTGTATTCTTAAGGGAACCTTGTCATGTTGTACCCTTAAGAATTATTTTGAATTGTAATCATGTATCCGATCATCGTATTGATCAGGGGATTATAGAGATAGTAAGACAAAGAATCTGATAATTGTATTGATCAAGGGCTTGTGGGGATAATAAGATAAATATAATCAATTAGATCTAGGGCTGTTAGGAATGGGTATACATAGAATCCGATATTCATATCGAGGGTTTTCCTTTCTAAGGAAAGACAAACTTTCTTGTAAGTATAAAATAAGAGACACATTTAGCTATTGTTTGTGGCTACCTTACTGTTAAGGTTAAAATAGATTTATTCTTTTAATAGATACAAGCCATTATTATTATTTTTCTATTGTTTTACTTATTTCTTACAAGTAATTTAAATTCCACTTTGCTTTTATGTTTTGATTTTATCGTAATGAATCTCATTATGATAGAAACAATTTTTGTGAATCCTAGAAAAACTACTATAATCATATATATCTTGAATATGATTTGTTTACTTTGAATTAATCATATAATTTGTGATTAATTTTTAACTACTCTAATATATCTAAACCTATCTTGATTATGATACTTTAGTAATTGGACTGAGGGCCAATTCTGAATCTGATCTTTTTATATTAATAGGTTTTGTGAATTGGTTTAGTTTAAATTATTTTAAACTAATGTTTTTAAAACTAAAATTCACCCCCTATTGTAATTGATCCATATATAATACATTATTAGACCCTAATATCAATATATCTTATACTGATATCCAAAAATTGCTATCATAGCTAGATTCCACTTCTCATAGTTTCTAAGTTTTTTTTCTTCCTTAATGTTGTAAGTTAGTTTAATTTTGTCATAGAATATTTGTTTGTAATAATTTCCTCACTAATGTGTATTGTGGAAAAGAATTTTTGTATCTTTTCTTTTTAAGATGGTAGGAATAAATGTTATATCCATAGATAATTTGAATACTAATAGACCTCCAATTTTTGATGGTGATAATTATGAATACTAGAGGGATAAAATGAATACTTTTGTGATCAAAGTAGGGGTTAATAATTTTGTCATTCTAACTGGTGATTATAAAATACCTGATAAGAAAGTTATAGTTTTTACTAATCAAGAGAAGATGGAATATCAGTTGAATTACAAAGGGATACTTTTTCATGTTCCATTACTAGAACAATATATATCCAAATATCATCATGTGAAGAAGAAAATAGTATTTGAAAAAAGTTATAAGTTACTCACTTTGAAACTTCAAAAGTTGTTGAAACCAAGAGAGCCATGTTAAGATATTTCTATCACTCTTTTGAATTTTTTCCTAGAGAATGAATGGATAAAATATATCATAGATTTATGAATGTTATAAATAGTCTTCAATAGATCAGAGATAAAGGATTAGATGATGAAATTATCATGGATAAGATAATAGATATCATGCCCAATGAATGAGAGTCTAAAAGAACTACTATTTATAAAAAAAGGAAGGTTAATAATATCACCCTGGATGATCTTATGGGTACCTTGATGCAATATAAAATTAGATTAAAAAGCGATGCCGAGAAATATAAGAAAAGGAATAGTGGTATTGCTTTCAATAAAAAAACTACCTTAACTTCCAAATATCCAACACCAGAAAAATTTGTTAAGTCTTCCAAGAAGAAAAAGGTTGTTATCCAATCCGATTCTAGTGGTTATGAACAATCAAAAAATGAACTAGATAATATTTCTTGAAGGATAAACAAGATAGTTGGTAAGAAATATTTTTAGTATCAATATAAGAAAATTAACAAGAATATAAACGATAAGAAATTTTTTGAAGTTGCTTGTTATGAATATAAGAGAGCATGAAATATCATGCCAGATTTTCCTAAGCTTAATAGGAAAGATAGGAAATAAATGAATTCTGATATAAATTATAAATAATATTACAATTTGAAAGGAAATAATGTTCTCAAAGATAATGACTATTGAGTGTAAGTGGACAAGATTACTTAGATAATTCTTCTGAAAATGAATGTTTCAGACAAAGGAACATTGGTCTTATTTCTATAATACCCAATGAAAATAATCGTTTAATGACTAAGGTATGCACTGTTGTAAACATTAAAAATTTATCTTTAAATTGAAATTATCCTGAATCTGATAATGAGAAAAATTTTAAATCTTTAGATGAAGAATCTTCCTCAGCTGAGGATAATACTCTTTCTTCTTATGAAGAAGTTTAACATTTTTCTAAACTTCTTGAAAATCAGAATTGAAAATTTAGTAAAAAACTTGATATGGTAAACTCAAGGATTGAAGTTAAAAAAATAAATATCTAAATTATCAAAATATCTTGATAAGTCTATTTTAAAAAAATAATATATTTCCAAATATTTAGAAAATGTTATTTCTCAAAAAGAAGCTTTGCAAATTAGTTTTGATAAACTCAATTATAAAACTAATACTACTGAGGATAAAGATTTATTTGTAAAACTAAAATATGACAATTCTTCCATGATGATTTTTTTTTTCAAACTTTACCACTGGTAAAGAAATTTTTGATAAAATGTATAAAAAAATATATCCTCATGATTCAAGTTTTGGAACGGGGTTTACCCATAAAAAACCAATTTTTAAAAACAATTACTTTATTCCAAAGAGTGCACCCTTTTTCACTAATTGGAAAAGTGGTGGACATTTTAAAAATAATTGTTCTCTAAATAATGTTAAATCCTTTGGTTTCCACAAATCCTATTTCTCAAAACAAATGTGGATTTCAAAATTTTTGTTTTCTATATTTTTCAGACCCAAAAAGATTTGGGTTCCCAAAACCTAATGTTTTTTCTTTCATAAAGAGAAATAATGTACCAAAAATAAGAATAATTGGTACATGTATAGTGTATGTTCTCAACATATGACTGGTAATGATTTTTTTTTTAAAAATATTATCAATATGAATGGTGGAAATATTAATTTCATAGATAATTCTCAAGGATATATTATTGGTATAGGTAACATAGTTATTCTCGGTAAAGCTTTAATTTAAAATTTTTTATTTGTTAAAGGCCTTAAGAACAACCTTATAAGCATAAGTAAAATATGTGATGAATTATACCCTGTGAATTTTATAAATGATAAATGTGTAGTACACAATTCCAAGGATGAATACATTCTTTGTGAAAATTGGTATAAGAATGTTTATACTATTGACTTAGAAGACCTTAGAATCCAAGACTTAACTTGCCTTAGTGTAATGGAAGATCAATATTGGTTATTAAATAGAAGTTTAGGGCACCATAACCTTATAAAATTATGTAATTTGACTAAGAAAAGACTTGTTAAGGATCTACTGAATCTAATATTTGATTCTTAAAAAGTTTGTGACCCTTATCAATATGGAAAGAAACACAAGTCTATATTTAAATATATTAGTTTAGTCTCAACTAATTATGATTTACCATTAGTGAACATGAATTTATTTAGTCCTACAAAAACTGAGATTATTTGGGGAAAATACTATGTATATGTCTTGGTTGATGATCACACTAGATACACATAGGTTTATTTTCTCACAAAGAAATCTTAAGCTTTTGGTTATTTCAAAACCTTTGTATCCAAAGTTAAAAATGATAAAAAACTTCCCTTAGTAATTATTAATAGTTATCATGGTGGATAATTTATAAATTTTTATTTTGAAAATTTTTGTAGTAAAAAAGGCATTACACATAACTTTTTAGCTCATATAAATCCTTAGCAAAATGGTGTCGTTGAAAGAAGAAATTATATTCTTCAAGAAATAACAAGAAACATGTTGAGTGAATACTCAATTTCTAAATTTTTTTGGGATGAAGAGGTCAGTACTACTTGTTATATTATAAACCAAGTTTTGATGAGACATTTTCTTAATAAAAATCAATATGAGTTGCAAACTAATCAAACACCAGAAGTTTCCTACTTTAGAGTTTTTGGATGAAAAGTATTTATCTTGAATATGAAAGATAACTTACATAATTTTCACCCAATTATGATGAAGGAATATTTTTAGGTTATTCCACTACTTATAATTCATATATAGTTTTTAATAAAAATTATTGTATTATTAAAGAAATAGTACATGTTAAGTTTTATTAAACTGAACCTTTTTTTAAAAAAACCCAACAAAAATCATCAGATGTGTTTTCTATAACTAATTCTCAATATTTTATGGAAAATTCTTCTTATAAGAAAAATACCAAAGAAATAGTTTCTGAAGTATTTACTCAGGAATATTTACAACCTTATGTTAATGAATAGGTTTTACAAAACCCAAGTCAGTTGTTTCTTAGGAATCATCCTAGTGATAATATCATTAGTGATGTTGATCAACCAGTTAGGACTAGAAGTTCCTTATGGAATGAAATAGAACATATTATTTTTCTTTCCCAATTTGAACCTAATAATCCTGAAGTGGATTTAGGTTAAGAGGATTGGATCAAGGCTATAAAAGATGATGTAAATGAATTTGAGAGAAACAAAGTCTGGAACTTGGTTGAACGAACTCAATAAACTTCTATAATTGGAGTAAAATGGGTTTTTAGAAAAAAATGTGATGAAAATGGAATTATAATTATAAATAAAGAAATACCTATTGCTAAGGGTTATAATGATAAATAAGGAATAGAAAATGAATAAAACTATGTAATGGTATCTATATTAGAAGTTATTCGTATTCTTATATCCTTTATAATATTCTTTAATTTCAAACTTTTTAAAATGGATGTGAAGTGTTCTTTTATTAATGGATATGTTCAGAAGGAATTTTATGTTGAACAATGACTGGTTTTGAAAAAACAAAACTTCCTGAATATTTTTATTAAATTAAAAAAAAATTTATACAAACTTAAACAATCCCCAAGAGTATGGTATGATAGATTAACAAGATTTTTGTTACAAAAAAAATTTGTTAAGGGAGATGCAGATCCAACACTTTTTATAAAAGAAGTTAAATTTTTTTTTATGATTGTTCAAATCTATGTTGATGAAATTATATTCAGATAAACTCAATAATATTTAACATATTCCTTTGTGGATTTTATGAAATAATGAGTTTTAGATGAGTATGATGGGTGAGTTAACATATTTTCTCAGCTTTCAAATTTTTCAAAAACTAGAAAGAACATATGTATCTCAAAATAATTATATAAAATATATTCTAAAAAGTTTGGATATGATAACACTAAAAGTATTAGTACTCTCATTGGTTCCTAAAATACACTTGATCTTGATGAGAAAGGAAAACCAGATGATCAAAATATTTTTAGAGATATGATAGGAAGTTTACTATACTTAACAGCTAGTCAACCAGACTTAATTTTTCCTATATTATTATGTGAAATATATCAAGATAACTTAAAAGAATCCCATATTAAAGCTGTAAAATGAGTTTTTTGTTATCTTAAGGGAACTATGGATTTATTACTCCTCTATTCTTCTGGAAACGATTTTTAATTAAAAAGTATTTTTGATACTGAATTTGGTGGTTGTAGAATGGATAGAAAAAGAACATCCAGAACATGTATTTATTAGGATACTCTTTAGTTTCTTAGTAATGTAAGAAACAACACTCGGTAGCACTTACCACTACCAAAGGAAAAATATACTGTAGCTAGAAGTTTTTGTGCTCAATGTTTTTGGATTAAACACACACTCACTGACTGTGGCATGAGTTTTACTAAAACTCAAATACTACATGATAATAGTAGTTCCATTGATTTAAGTAAAAAACTTGATCATCACTCCCATGAAAAACACATAGATATTAGGAATCACTTTCTTAGGGATCACACACTTAAAGGAGATATCATTTTAAAATTCATTAGAATGCAAGAGAAAATTGCTAATATTTTTACAAAACCCTTACCTTCTGATAGATTTGAATATATTAAATAGAAGTTGGGAATGATTAATGTAAAATAATAATTCATATATACTTCTTATTTAACCACATCCTTACATTAATTTAATCCTATTAATAGGGGGATTACATATTCTTGTTGTTTTTTAAAACTTTTAAGATTTTCAAACTTTTAATTTTATTATTTTTTTTGTAATGGGTTTTATGGACTCATGATTCTTTATAAAATTTTTGGAGTCAGAATTCCTAAAAGGATCATCAGACTTAGAATTTTTTTTAAATTTTCTAGACTATTATTTTATAAAAAGTTTTCAGATTCATAAAAATATTATAACAAGTTATATTTTTCTCTATATCTTATTTTAACTTAAAAAAAATCAATTTAAGTTTTCTTTCAAAACTTCTCTATTTGGTTGTTATATTTAAAACTATTGTAATCAAAATAGTTTAAAAAATTCAAGAAGAACATTATTATCATACTGATAAGTCTTTTCAGCTCTGAAAGGTATTCTTATTATCTTTTAATTTTTGTAATATTTCATTAAATTCATTATCTTTGTTGTTGTTATAATTTCTTTTAGATCTCATAAAAACTTTTTTTTTGTTTTTAAATTTTTTCTAATCATATTCTATCTCAATATGATAATTTTTTTTAAAACCTCAAGAGTTCAAAAACCATTAAAAATTTCTTAGAAGTATTTTAAACCATTGGATTTTTTTTGAATATAAACCATTACCCCACCGACTCTATAAATGAGGGAACCCCTCCTATCCCACATTGAATATTTCAGACTCTTTTTCAATGAAGTCCTGTTACTCTTAAAGTTTCCCAGTCTGATAAACTCTCATTTCTTTATGTCTGAATCACCAATCTCTTCTCAGAATACAATTCCGTTGGAAAAATATTACAGTGAATGGTTTATCTTATGAGTAAGTTTATTTGATGGATAATTTTATATTAAGTATGATTCTAATTTGAAAAGAATTATATATTTTCAATGCTGTATATTTATTTTCATAGAAAACTCTAGTGAAATCCATGACCATGTTTTTCTGGATCTTGATCAAATTTTTTATAATACTATTATGTTTTTCATAGAAGATGAAAAAAAAGGTTTATTTAATTATATATGAAAAATCATAAAATATTTCATATAATAAAGATTCCAATGTTAAATATTCCATCGGACAGAGAAGCATTCTATCATTCTCACAAGTTATCAGATAAACTCAACGATGCCTTCATATTTCTAATCCAAGCTCTGATTTGAGAGTTATTCTAATTTTTTAGGAAGACAACACATGTATGTTATTTAATATATTTAAAAAATTTATTTCGGGAACATCGGGCCTCAAAATCACACGCAGTATCAGTGACTGATAAAAAAAATGGTCAATATAATATCAAAAAAATAATACACAAAAAATCCAAGTCATTACATTCTCTCCACCTTAGGGATTTTCGTTCTGAAAATAGAAAAACCTACTCAAAGAGATGAGGGTACTGGGATCGCATATTGGTCTCCCTCTCCCAGGTTCTATCCTATAGGTTCCCGAGATTCCACCAAAAATGAACTAGGGGAATTGATCACCCATGAAGGGTCCTCTCTTACCGATCCTTGATCTCCACTAGTTACTCATAAAAGGTAGCTCTAGAATTGAAGTCCAGATCTCCCTATTTGATAACATGAAATAGGTTGTTCACGTATCTCCTCAACTATGGCATGTGGAAGATATAGTGTACCCCATATTGATATGGTGGTAGAGCTAAGCTGTATGACACCTCACCAACTCTATGAAATATTTGTAAAGAACCAATGAATCTTGGTGATAACTTGAAACCCTGGTCAAATATCAAAATCTACATCAAGGTGATACCCTTAGGAACACATGTCCTCTCTCTTAAAACTCCAGAGGTCTCCATAGTTAGTTCTCATAAGGCTGATGAGGGATTTATGTAGTCCTTTTTTGATCCTAGATCATCCATACCTTCTCTGTAGTAGCTCACACTAATTTAGGGTCTGTGAGTGCTGGATTTCCTAGATCAGTCCAACAAAGTGGTGACTTATAGGGTCACCCATACAAGGCATAAAATGAAACCATACCAATGGTGTAATGGTAGCTCTTGTTGTATGAAAACTCCACAAAGGTTAGATGATCCTCTCAACTAAAAAAAAAGTACAACATGCAATCTCGTAGCATGTCCACCAAGACATGAATGGTCTGCTTAGTCTGGCCATCATTCTAGGGGTGAAATGCCATGATCAGTTGTAGTTGAGTTCTGAAGGTCTCCTGAAATCCTCCTTGTAATCATGATGTGAAGCGAGTGTCACAATTTGAAACTATCATCAAGGGAACCCCATGGAGTCAGACTATCTCTTGCATATAGAGGCATCCCAAGATATCTACTGAAATCTGCTTTTGAATAGCTAGGAAGTGTGTCGACTTGGTGAGTCAGTCTACAATCACCCATATGACATCGTGTCCCATGGAAATATGTGATAAATACTTCACAAAGTCCATGAATATCCCATCCCACTTCCACTATAGAACCTTAAGGGGTTGATCTAAACCTACTAGAACATGGTGCTCAACCTTCACTTACTAAAAAGTGAGGCATTGAGAGACAAACTATGAAACTCCCTTCTTCATGCATGGACACCAAAACTGATGTCATGGGTCCTTATATATATTTTCCATGACTGGATGTACCACCAAATGGGTTGTATAAAACTACAACATCACCTCCTCCTACAATGTCAAAGGTACCATCATCCATCCTCTAAAAAGTACAATATTCTCTCTACCTTTAGAATATCTATTAGAAGAATTTCTAGTGGATATATGAGTATATAAGGTCTCATAGTTGGTATCTCTGTGCTGAAAATCCCTAACACGCTGTAAAAGACGCGGGGTAACAACCATCAACTGAAGATATAAAGCACCATACTTTTCTACAAAGTACAAATAAAATGAGGATAACTACTCCAATGCAACAACTAAAAACTGAGAGAAAGACCTCCTAATGAGAGCATCTTCTACCACATTCCCCTTCCTAGGAGTATAGAAAATATTGAAGCCATAGTCATGAAGGAAATCTAGCTATCTACTTTATCTCAAGTTAAGACCCTTTTGACAGAAGATATACTTGAGTCTCTTGTAGTTAGAGTAAATGATAAATCACTCACCCATCAGGCAGTGGAGCCACATCTTAAGTGAAAATACTATTAATGCTAACTCAAGATCATGGGTCATGTAGTTTTTCTCATGTGGCCTCAACTGACATGAACCATAGATAATAAATGCCTGTATCTACATCAGAACACATCCAAGTCAGGTCCCTAATGCATCTTAGAAAACTATATACTCAACACCCTCCTTTGACAATCTCAAGATGGGAGCACTATTCAATCTCTGTCTCAGCTCCTAAAATCACTTTTGGCATATTTAATTCCATAAGAAAGGCTTCACCTTCTGGTTAAAATATATTTAGGGTTCTCCTAATCTAGATAAATTTGTTAAAAAAATATAATAAAACCCTAAAAACCCAAGGAAACTCCGCACCTCGGTAACACTCTTAGGTGGATCACTAGAAATAACTACCTCAACATTTACTAGGCCTACTTATAATCCAGCCTTTAAGATTATGTTTTAAAGGAAGTGGAACTCTTGAATCCAAAACTAAAAATTAGAGAGCTTCATATAAAGATGGTGATCTTGGAGTGTGTCTAGGACCATCCTCAAATTCCTCACATGCTCCTCATCAGATACCAAGTACACTAGGATGTCATAGATAAAGACTGATATGATCTAGTATAAGAAGGGTTTGAAGATCCGGTTCACTAGTCCCATGAACAATATTGGGGTGTTCATCATGATGAATGGAATCCCCAAGTACTCATAGTGACCATAGAGACACCTGAATATCTTCATCGGTATATCCCCATCCCGTACTCACAACTGGTGATAACATGATCTGAGGCCAATCTTTGAGAACCATCATGACCCTCTCAACTGATTGAAGAGGCCTTTGATCCCTGATTGTGGATACTTATTCATCACAATAACTTAGTTCAAGAACCGGTAATCTAAACATAACCTCAAGATAATGTCTGCCTTCTTGGCGAACAATGCCAAGGACACCTAGGGGAAATAATGGGTCTCACAAATCCCTTCTCCTGCATGTCCTCTAACTGCAACCTCAGCTCCTAAAGCTCTATGGGAGCCATCTGATATGATGGAGAATATATTGGGGCCATCCTGGGGTATAATTCAATAAATACGTCTATCTCTCAGTGGGGAGGAAAGCTTGGAATATCCTCACGAAATACATCATCATATTCCACCACCACTATAGGGAATTGGTATCCCACAACATCCACTACTCCAAGAGTCATGCTAGCCAACTGGTGAGTATTTGGATGCACTCTCCTATTCCGGAGCCCATCCTACTCTACAAAGGTTTTCTTTTCACTCACAAAGGAAAAAATCATCCCATCAATATGGACACACCACATCCTCCACCTAAAATAGTTAATCTGGGCTTGAACCATGGACAAATATTCCATACCTATGATGAAATCATAAGGCCTCATCACTATTACTAAGAGATCCCATAAAAAAAATATAACCTCCAAGAATCAGGTCAAACTATCAACATAAGTTCTCAATCACTGAGTTACCACCTATCAGAGTCTCCAACCATAAGGGTCGAGCCAAAGGCTCAACAAAAATCTCTAAGTCTCAAACCAGAGAAGTTGCAAGAAAGGAGTGACTTTAACCTATTTTTATCAACACTAAATATAAATTAGAAAAGACACAAATTATACCTCATATCATCCTTAGAGACTTGAGGCTATAGGCCTCTATATCCTAAATATAGCCTCATCCCTAACCAACAACTCCCCGAGCCTAGTGTGGACCACCTATGGGTGGTGGTGGTAATAGGTCAAACCTCTGACCACCTCCTGCTTCTCTACTAACCCTTCTTCCATGCCCAACACCCTACGGACCACCTTGACCCTTCCTCTATCTGTACCTCAGTGTTCCCTCAAACATATATTGATTGGTTATATGACGGGTTGAACAATCACTAAGCCAGATGTCCATGACCATTTTAGGAGAAAAACTGCCTCTCCCTCAGCTGATTCAAGCCATCCCAAGAGCCCTAAACTACTGACCCTATTTACTAAGATTGACTCCTAAAGTTACTAACACACTTGGATCCATATGACTTATGTCAACTAATTACTACTGAGATATCAACTCTTGGGGTGCTCACTACCAACACCCACTATTGGTGCTCAATCTGTTAGGAAGCTTTTCACCACTAAGGCCCACTCAAGCACCCTAGCATAGCTTGGAATAAAAACCACTAAAGCCTTGATGTCCTGAAATAATCCCTACTCAAAGGTATATACTCTAAAGAAAAGATCTTGATCCATATACATGGAGAATATTGAGATATAATTAAACCGCAATGAGTACTCTTCCATGGTCAAAATTCCCTACTACAGATACATAATCTCCTGTAAGCACATTGACCACAGCGTGGTTGGATAGAACTCATCCTTGAAGAGATACTCAAAGTCTGACTAGGAGAGATCTTTCTCATCATGTGAATGAATCACTAATCTCCACCATTTTCTATAATGAACCTAAAGAAGAATCTCTATGAGTATTTACATCTAATCTGTAGGCATACTCACAAGGCAGAAAACTCGAGTGACTGACTCTATCCAGTTCTCAACCACTTAGAGGTCTGGCTCACCCCAAAACCTGGGAGGTCACTGCATTTGATACTCGTGCAGTGAACTCAGCCTATGTGCATCATCAACTAGCACTAATAGTGCTATATGATTCTCAATGAGTGGTTGTATAGCTGGTAAACCACCCAAAGGTGAAATATTTGGTATATGCTTCTATACTGATGCCTCACCACTCAATGAATAATCCTTATGACCATATAGTAGAATCCTAGATAGATTTCTGCTTGGAGGCATCCTGAAATAAACATGATGTACGAAATTCAAAGAGTATATCTAGGGAGATGACTGAAAAAGGAAATGAAAACCACAAACCATTCCTATATGTTGCATGTATCAATGTTTTTTCTACAAAAATATTTATATGTACTGAGTTGAAAGGTAGATGATAAAATTCTTGGTGTGTAGATATATCAGCCGCCACACCAACACTGGAGTCCCTAGCCTAAAATAAAAAATAAAAACACCTAACACTGTTTCCCCAAACCAATCTCACAGTCTCCAATCCTATGTTATAAATTAATCCTTAGCTACCACTTTATCAAAACCTGAACCAACAAGGTATTACCTATGATTACCCCAATCCCACCTCTAATAAGTCAGGGCCTAGAAACCAGCACTAAGTAGGCATGTACCACAAATGGGAGGCATTAGAATAATGTACCAGTACACAAGAACACATCTCTAAGACCATAAAATGATGAAATATAAAACAACTAAAACTAATTCATTTATACATCTATAATCCCACAACCCGAGTATGACCATAAATCAATGAAAGAGGAAAAGGGGCCAAATAAAATCCCAACCAAAAAACTATAAAGATTACAAACTTTTTCAAGGGAGAGGACTATGATCAAATAAAATATATCGAAAAAAATCAGTCTGTCTAGCTCAAGCTATGCTCTTCCTGCACCGCGTCCTCCCAAGACATCATGAAAAGGGATGTTGCCTACATAAGACATGACACGTGTAGGCAGAGCCCATGCTGGGGTCAGTATAAACATACCCAGTAGGACATCTTGAAAACACTAAACATTAATCATCAATAATATTCATCTCAATACAAGGATATAACAATCAATGTATAATAGAAAACACCTAGATATACTCAATAAGGACACCACCCCACCGAATGGTCGCAACTAACTGCCAGCCACAAGATTTTGCTCGAAGAAATGTTCATTATAGGATAATCTACTCCACAATCCATGCCATCCCTGGATACATTCATTCAATAGGTCAATATCATTGGGACCTACCTAATAAAGCTTATTGATCTCAGAATACCCTGATACTCAAATAGGGGATCACGTCCAGAACCACTGGGGAACACCACGAACCTAATCTAGATTAACTCTCTATGTAGGGGATCGTATGAAAATGATACCAAAAACCCTACTAATATGAATTTATAGAAAGATGATCAATTACCTACTCAAGGAGGTCACATCGATTCCACAAACCCCACATAGGGTGTAATGATGATAGAGTATCTCACTATAGTCTCACAAAGGGATGCCTTGAACTCTATCTAGAATTAATCCTCTAGAGGGGATCATAATCCTAATATGTGAATTTAATGATGAAATATAACCTTTATGGAAAGGACTAAGGGGAGAACTAATCAACCAAAACTAGTCTGAACTGAAGAGATGAAGAGCTCCAAGAAGTCCCTAAAGGAGTACATGATGTGTAAATAGATTACAAGATGTGCATCACTAAACCTAGATCTACCCATGTGGTTCCCACTGACATGAAATTTAATCTCTATGTACAAGGTGTGTAGATAAATTACACAACATGTAGAGATTATTCGATACCTTTCCCATGTTTCCTGGCCATGGCCGTATGCCGTTGGCCATGCCCGTGTACACCTGGTTGTGTCCGTGTCAGAGTACATGGCATGTTTGAGCCCGTGTACTCCTGGCCGTGTCCATGTAAACTCCAAGGTACATGTCAAGATTCTAAATTAGGGTCACATGGTGTGTGATAGTGTCACATGATGTTTGATATTTAACTCACCATGGAAAACCTAGTGCTGCAGCTAGGGGGTCCCACACGACGTGTAATCCGGAAATAAATGCTGTGTACCATAGGATTTTCCAAAACCATTGGGATCACTTTTGCATCATCCTATGAGTCACCAAAGATGATTAAATTTCTGAAACCTATATATTGGAGTTCTTCTAGTCCTTTTTATCATCGATAGCTAGAATTTGTGTTTAGATCTTCATAGAAAATGATCCATCAAGCCAATCCGTCACTATGTGTTAAAATCGGGAAGAACAGAATCTGAAAATCCATTAAAATCTCACTCCGATCTCCCACCATAATTTCCTCACCTTGATCGTATCATTGTTCATGAAACACACCTATGGTATTGATCCATTATGCTGAAGAATGGTCACGCAATGATCAAATACTCGGTATTCATCGAACCACATGCCAAAAGAAATTCCCGTGATGAACATCCAAAGAAATGGGAGAGAAAAGCACAAGCTATAAAATGTGAAGAACGAACCTCGAACTTTTCTCCTTCTTCCTTGATCCGTTGTTATATAAAAATACAGACGAAGAGGATAATCAACACAAAACACAAAATAATCCCATGAATTTAATCTTCCATCGATATGAGTATCAATTCTATTTATGGAATTGATACACATACAACCAAGATAAAATAACATGATGGAAAACTCAAAATCAAATATCTCATCTATATTTTAGATCAATCTTTAATGAAGATCGATTTTGTATTGTTTTCATTGATGAGATCCATGAACTTCGTTGGTGCAATGATCCACAATACGATCTCGATCCCCTGTCATTATCTGAGAATTCTCTCCAACGGTTGTCTAGGTATCTAGGGTTTTAGAAGACAACCCTAAGACAAAACCCATGATTATATATTTAAATAAGAAAAGTTCACTATGTTTAAAAAAATAAATTAAAAAATTTAATTAATTAATTTTATTAATTTTGTACCCATGATGAATTTTTCACAAAAGTCTCATGCCGACAAAGGTTATGTCACACCTAGGGTAAAACCTATGTTCTAAACTCAATGGTTCACATATATTTATGATCCAATCCCTCATTTAGAAGTTATTTAATTTTTTTAGGAAGACTGTGAGCATGTGTTATTTAATATATTTAATATATTTCAAACATTTATTCTTGGCACACCTGGCCTCAGAATCACACAATGTCTTAGCCACTGCTCTAAAAAATATCATATAAAATCCAAAAATAATACATGTAAAATATAACTCATTACAACCCCACTCCCAAAGTTCCCTTATGCACTAGATAAGGGTTCACCTAGTGTGGGGGTTACATGTGTCACCCCTAAGGTGCCGGGGGGTGTTGACCGCCATGTTGTACTGCTCCAACCAACATGAAATTATCATAGTCATCCGATCTTGATCAGATGACCTTGGTTTACCTTTCTTGGTATAAGATGAGCCTACTCCTTTGTGGATGATACAAATACTATTGGTATGTGAAGCTTAGTTTCAGGTTACCAGAAGTTCATACACTAGATTTATGTTTATCAGAAATATGATCAATAATAGGAGGATAGACTTGGTGTTCAAATAATAAAATTTCATATCTTTATGGTTAGGAGGACCATCAGTAATTTGTTCAATCGATGACATCCAAGGGAGGTCCAGAATGATCAGTGAAATCTCTAAAATAAAGTCTCTCAAATGAAGACTCTATAAGTTGACCGATGAAAGTGGTCAAGGTCAATGAGGTTATAAGAAATCAGTAGCGACATTCCATATAGAGTATCTCCATGAATGTGGGAAGGTGGTGTGTCCAGGATTAATGACATAGTTTCCTATAGAAGGAATTGGGTAATACCCCTAAACAGTGTAAGATATACACAAATAGGGATTACTGATCATGAACAGTGCATGTGAGAATCACATAGTGAATCATAGAATTACCATGTGTTAATTATTCTATAATAAAATAGTATTATCAGATCTATTAATTGATTTTAATCTTTGTACTTAGGGTAATACAGGAGTGACATAATGTTTCTACTATGTATATAGTACAAATTGTTTTAGGAATGTTAATATATTATGTTCTTTTACTTATTTTTCACATTTTACCACTTCTCAATTTTCTATAGTTTTGAATGTTTTTATGTTTTTGATAAGGTGTGTGAAAGGTTGAATTTGTATAGTGTGTATGGTTCCTTTAATTACTACTTCTTTTAAACTTAGTTAAGGGGAGGAAAACTCATGTAAGATTGGTTTTATTGTATTCTGATCTATATGTGATATTTCAAAGGATTTATGTGATAAATTCCCAATGGTTTTACTTATAGAACAAGAGATCATATTTTTAGCATTTTCAGTGTCTTCTCCTCCTAACAAGTGGTATCAAAGTGGAGGCACAACAATCAGTCATCCCATTGGTAATTTATATGGTTGGAATCAGATAAAGGGAAGATCCAGATCAAGAAATTTGATGGAGTGGATTTTGGATTCTTGAGGATGCATATAGAATATTATATTATCCAGAAATATCTGGAAGTACCATTGAAAGGTTTTAATATTGATATAATAGAAAATATAGAATGTAAAAATAGGTGTAGAAAAACATTGGAAATAGTAATAATTTATTTGGTATAAAATTTTTCTTTTAATATCCATGATAATGAAAAAACAATGGATGTTTTAAAGGATTTAGAGAATATGTAATAAAATAAAACAACACTTAATATCGTTTTCATTTTGTGATGGTTTTTTGGTTTAATGTTTTCAAAAGGAAGACAAGATCTAGATCATGTGAATGATTTCAATATGATTCATGGGTAGTTTCAATTAGTAATTATTGCATTTTATAGTGATGTAAATGAGTTTATTATACTATCTTCGTTATTGTAAAGTTGGGATGTGATGGTTACTGTAGTTAGTAACTATCACAACCTGACCCACTAGGGCCTACATGGCTAGTGATAAGCCAAGTGTCACACCCCAAGCCTGTGTCCAATAATTATGGGGCTAGATACCAGCACCAAGTAGGCATATCACACACATGGATGGTATTAGACTAATGTACCTATATACACACACACATCTCCAAATACCCATAAAATTAAAAAAAGAAAATAAAACTAATATCATAATTCATGCATAACATCTATCTCACTTTAGATTATGAAAAGAATATTAAAATCCATAAAGGTCCAAATACAAGCCTACCTACAAGTGAAAGCAAGTCCAAAATGTTAAGTATAAGGGGACTAATATCAAATGTAACACCTGGTCCAACCATATTGTATATCCCAAAAAATTTTACTCCTACTCCTAGTCCTCCAAGGACTCCGTAAAAAGCTTTTCATCTATATAAGACATGGCATGTGCGGATAGAGACCATGCAGGGGTGAGTATAAAAATACCTATTAGGACACCCCAAAATTACCAAACATAAAGAATAAAGATGCTAGTTATATAATAATAAGGTATTTCAATTAAGATATGAGATATAGAAATAATAAAAACAAGAACTAGATATACTGAAGATATACTTCAAGTATCGAAGAGTTCTCAACCACACTACCAGCCACATGATTCTTCTTGAGGATTCAAGGTAAAACTTGTCTGAGAGATACCACTCCATGATCTATGATTTCACTTATGGTGATTACCTGATAGGTCATTATCATCATGTATCTCTATATAATACTCATGCTAGAAATATGAAGATCTTGACACCCAGATAACAGACCACAACTAAGATCACTGGGGGACACATGAACCCTACTAGAATAAACTGCTAAGTAAGAGATTATATATACAACAATACTGAAAAGCATACTAGATTAACGTACTAGATAGGGGATCGATGCCCTGTGTATGGTTTTAAAGTTGGTACCAAGAACCCTACCCAGGGTGGATGAATGTATGCTAGAGGATCACACCCTGGGTCATACGAAGGGACACCACAAACTTTATCCAAGACTCATCCCGTAGAGGAGATCACAATCCCATAATAGGGATATAATACCATAATATACCCTCCCAGGTATAGACCAAGAGAACTAACTCAAATGATATTGTTATATACTGAAACAATCTAATGGAAAACACCTAAGATCACACCAGAGATGAAATGAGAAGAAAGAGGGATCCAACCTACCCTTCAAGGAGTACACAACGTGTCCCATAAGGGTACTTGGTATATCTCACTAATCTTGTCAATTTTTATGACTTGTTCTCACATGAAATTAATTTATAAAAAATACATTGCATGTACCAAGGGATATACGATCTGCAGATGTTAGTATGGAACTTAGTGTGTTGTCTGGTCTAGGTCATATAATATGTCCCATGACCATGTACTCAGGGCATGTTCGTGTACATCAACCATGTCCATGCAATGTTTTATGTACCAGACATGTTCCCCAAATCACATAACATGTAGGGGCCTAGGAAAAAACTCAACATGTACCTTCTGACCTTGCTCATGTACCTTCTAAAGTACACAGTGTGTGCCCCACCATACACAGTGTATGGGGCCACATGGGATCCTGGGCATGTACTAAATTTATAAACTGGGAAATCTACTAAGGGTTACATGGTGTGTGACTTGGAACACACAGAGTATAGCACCACATGGATTTCTGGGCATGTATTCCCTATACACATCGATCTGGCTGGTTAAGGGTTACATGACATGTGATATTTATATCCATACTAAAACCCTAACCTTCACATAGGGTAGAATACATAGTATGTGTTCTTGAAATACATTCCATGTAGTCGGGATTTTACTAGAAATCCTAGGATGCTATACATGTCTCTCCCACACCGCCTCTTCCATTGGATCCTATGTCAAAAAAATCATTAATTTTAGTTCAGGTGTAAACCATGCCTCATAGTCACTGATGGTCGGATTGCTGTCACTGATTCTCCTAGAAATCAGTTCCCCATCAAACCACATCATCACCATATGCCAAAAAAATGTGAATCCCAAATCTGATCCGGATCCTTTTCTAATCATATACCATTTTAATCACACCTAGATCGTGAACCCAATCCTATGGTGATGATCTGTTTCACCAAAGATCGAACACATAATGATTGGCCACCATGTATTAGTCAAATCACTGGTCGAAAGAAATACCTACAATGAACATATTTAAAATGGGTGGGGGGATCCATGAAAAACAAAAGAGGAATAAACCTTGAATGTTGTTCAATATATCCTTGATTCATTATCAATAGAATGAAAAATAAATATCCAACAATAAACAAGTAAATAAATCAATTCCTAAACCATAGAAAGATAAATAATCACCCAAAATTGACCATCAACCTGAAAACCAATTTTGTTACATGAATTATCCCTTGTTCAACATGGGATATAAAAATGGGATAAATTAAAATAAATAAAATTACCTACCTTGATTATGGATCGATTTTTTGTGAATAATTCATCCACAAGTGATGAATATAATGATCCTTTTACATTCACCGTCCATATTATGGTCCACATTGATCCATTCGTCATCGATCCTTGATCCACCAGTGATGAAAAATTTATCTATATCTTCCTATAATCATCCCAAGTTTAGGTGGATAACTTTGGAGAAACATAATAATTAAGTATTTAAATAGAGGATTAGGTTTTTGGGGTATTATATATATAAATTAAATAAATTAATTATTACACTTAACTCACACACAAATCAATTACAATAACCAAATGCCTAATGCCAACAAAAATCATATTGAGCCTGGGGTAAAACCACACTTTAGAATCAATGGTGGTCTTAGATTTACAATCTAATACTATGTTTGGAATTTTTTATTTGATTTCAGAAAAACTGTGCCCATGTGATATAATATATTTAATATTTTTATTATATCAATACCGAGGCTCTCTAGGGCTCAAAATCTCACACCTTTTATGTAACTAACTCAAAAAATATTCCTTAATATTTTCTAAAGTCTTATAAAGAAAAAAGGATGTTACATTCTCCCCACCTTCAAGGATTTTTACCTCGAAAAGAGAAAACCTAATCACAAGTGAGGTTATCGAGATCTCAACTAAGCTTCTCACTCCCCTAAGCTCTCTTGAAGGTTCCCATTATGTAAAAAAACATTCACTCAAGGGAAATAGTTTCCCATGAAGGTTTCCCTATAGTTGGTACTAAAACACCACCGAGCTCCTTGAACTCCTCAAAAAGGTAACTCGATCATCATTGTCTAGATCATCTTGGACGACACTGTACAATGATTCATGCACATGTCTCCTTAGATACAACATGTGGAAAACAACAATCACCCAGTCTAACTGCGGTCACAGGGTCTAACAATATTCCTCCTCACTAACCCAACACATTAACTAGAAAAGGGCCTATGAACCCCAGAGATATACTTAAATCCAAGCTCAATCTCCCTATTCCTCAATTAGGGGAGATCTCTTAGAACATATGATCTCCTATTAGAACCCAAAGGCTGCTATCATTGGTCCACACAGAACTCTTAAAATTATTGGGTAGTCCTCATCCACCTCTAGATAGACTACACCCTTTACAATCATCACTAAAACTAACTCTAGGACCACAAGCATTGTCTACCACCAACTCCAACCAATACAGTGGTGACCTGTAGGGTCTCTCGTACAATGCCTCAAATGTTGCTACACTGACAATGGAGAGGTAAGTATTGTGATGCAAAAACTCCACTGATGGTAGATTATCCTCCCAAATATTGAATTAAGCTAACATGAAATACCAAATATTTTTCTCTAGAACCCGAATGTACTACTTTACCTAAACAACTATCCAGGGTAGACAATCCATGATCAACCACAACTAAGTCCCAAAGACTCCTGCATCCTCACCCTAATCATTTCGTGAAGTGAGCCTCATGATCTAATATGATCTTTTAGGGAATTTAATGAATCTAAAATACCTTCTGCATGCATGGAAATCCCAAACTCTCCACTAAGATTTACTCTTGAATGAATAGGAAGAGGGAAAACATAGTGAGTTGGTTGAAGATCACTCAGATAGCGTCATGACCTCTCACTAGTCATGGAATCTCCAGCATTAAACCACAAGGATACCATCCCATTTAAACTTCCATGAGGGAACCTTGATATTCACTTACTGATAGGTGAGACATCAAGAGTTAAACTCAGAAATAATCTATAACATCCTTGTCCACCAAACCCAATTCCAAAGGATATTAGAATATCCTCATCTATCCTAAATGTATTTATATGGGAAATAAACCTTCTTAGTACTTCCACTTATAATGTATCTAGTGTCATTTTACTACCTTGAAATGATGAAATACTCCCCATCATTAGAAGATATATCAAGAACATGTCCAATGGGTATCTTTTCACAAAAGACCTCATAATCGATAACCCCAAGATGTACTTCCCTAAATCATTAGAGAAGTAGAGGGGTAACAAACATCTATTGGAGATAATATAAACTATCATTGTCCTCAAGGTTCAACTATAAAGAGTTCAACTACATCGTCACCTTTATCAACAATAGTGGATGGAAAACTACACTATGCGAATCTACTAATATGGCCATGCCCTTGGGTGGATCTCAAGTGAGAACTGCCTCAAAATTTACTAAGTCCATTATCACCCCTATGTCTGAGAAGACATATCCTAATAAGTGGACCTCCTAAATCTTAAAATGATACTTTGAGGGATTCCCATAAATTCATTACTCCCATAGCATGTCTAGAACTATCCTCAATTATCTCACATGATCATCCTAAAACACTAATTACACTAGGATATCATTAGAGGAGACTACCATGAACTGATCCAAGAATAAGGAACCAGTTTATGAGTCTTAAAACATGCTGGGGTGTTCAACATGCTGAAATTTATCACCAAGAACTAAAAGAAACCGAATCAGTTTTAGAAAGGCTCATTTGGTACATCCTCCTCTTAAACCTGGAGTTAGTGATAACCAATATTGAGGTGAAACTCTAAGAAACACATTTAACATAACCAAAGGGTGAATAAGTAATTGATTCTCGAGGGTGGAAAATTCTCCCCGATAGTCTCCTAATTTAGGTAACATTAATCAATACCCTACTATAGGATCTCATTTGTATCCTAGGAAAATAACATAGGGAAACCTAGGAAAACACACAGAGTTTGATAAACCCCTTCCTCTCCAAGTCCTCTAACTACAAATTCAGCTCACAAAGTTTGGTGGGATCCATCTGATATGTTGGTAATAATATCGGGGAAATACCTAAGTGAAAGTATATATAGAAGTCTATATATAGGTAGGGAGTTAGGCTCAAAATGTACTCAAGAATGAAATTATCATACTCCTCCACTACTAAAGGATCTGAAAGACCATAACATCCACTAATCCAAGGGTAATATTATAAAACTAGTGAGTATTCAGCTGTACCCTCCAAAACATGAGATCATCCTTCCATGGCTGAGTTTACTACTTAACAAAGGAGTAAAAATCCATACCAAAACTCAGATTCATTAAAACCCTCACTTATAACAATCATCTAACATGGATAGTAGACAGCCAATCCCTACCAAGGAAAAAATTATAGGGTCCCAATACTGCTATGGAAAGGTTCTACATGGGGATCTCTCTCCTCCATAGTAAAGTTACATTGAAAATATAAGTGTGTGATCATCGATCCACTATTTTAGAGGCTCCTAACACACGAATCAAGCCAAGGGATCAACTGGAATATCTACGTCTCAAAATAGGGATATAAGAAGAAAATAATGGCTCAAGACTATGTCTATCAAAACTATAGGTAAAGTAGAAAATATATATACCATACCTTGAATCACTCCCAAATCATCGGGGTCAAAAGACTCCAGTCCCTACAACTTCCCAAGTCCCTGACCATCATCTCCCTAAGCTTGGAGTGGACCTCTTGGGGGGGGGGGGGTGGAAATTTATCAAAGTTCCAGCTGCCTCATGATTCTCTCCTAGCTCCTATACCACATTCTCCACCCTAAAGACCTCTCTATTACAAATGATGCCTCTACGTATGTGGTTTATTGATCGTATGTCTATCTGCAACTTGATGGGTAGGGAAATACCATGTGATATATCCTCATCCATAATAAGCATAAAAACATCTCTATATCGATGGAAAAAGATTTCCCTAAGAAAATTGTGAATGACACAACCTACTATTTCATGACCTGTGTCATTCACCTACAGTTTGTGGGCCCTACTCACCCTGAATCCCAGGTGATCTATGATATAAAATTTCATGAAACACATTTGATCCATGTGAATCATCATCCTAAACCAATATATACATACAAGTATCAATCTAACATGATGCATCTACATGTACCACCGAAGGTGGGTCTATGTACTGATCTACAGATAGAAGAACCACCTTCTATGCACTCGCAAAGAAAACCACCTCATAACCAGGACCTTACATGGAGGCCACATCACCCATTGGGTCATACTCTTGACCCTACTATGGAAACCTCACTAGATTTCATCATGGAAAAATCTTGAAATAAGAAAATATGTACCACCTTTAATGAGTATATCCAGGGAGATGACTCAAGAAGGACATGGAAAACACAACCCATTCCTATACAATGAATGTACCAATGTTTTTCCGTGAAACCAGTTACTACATGTAACAAGTCAACAAGTAGGTTTTCAGAGTCTTAGTGAATGGATAATCCAATCACCACACCAATACTAGAGTCCCTTTCCTGATATTTGAACTTGAAACACTTTAAAAATGTCACTTAAAAAACCTCAAAACAAACATCACATATAGGCAAACTCCAAGCTTTGAGCCTAGGATGAAACTTCTATGATACCACTCTATCATGACCCAAACCACCAGGTCCCTCCTGGATAACAATAAGATGAGCGTGACACACCAATCCCACATCTAATAGACTAGGGTATGGAGACCACCTACAACTAGGAATATCATAGATATTATAGGCATTAGCCTAATTTATTTGCACACACACACACACACATCCAAATACCCATACAATGCTGAAAGGTAAAAACAAATGACATCATAAATCATGTATAACATCTATACCATATTAGAGTATGGAAACAGTACTAAAATCAATAAAGGTCCAAATAAAAGACCATCCAAAATTGCAAAAGATTCTAACCTATTAAGTTGGAGGGGACTGATATCAAATGGAACACCTAGTCCAAACACGGTCTATCAGCCCAAACTATACTTCACCTACTCCTAGTCCTCCAAGTACTCTATAAAAAGGTCTGTCATCTTCATAGGACATGACAAGTGTGGGACGAGCCCATTCATGGGTGATTATAACAAAAACCGATAAGACACATCAAAATAACCAAACATAAAACATCAAGATACTAGTCAGCTCATAACAAGGTATGTAAATCAGGACACAAGACATTGAAATAATAATAATAAGAACCATATATACTCAATATTAACTTCAAGTCTTGAAGAGATCTCAACCATACTTCCACCAATAATATTACACTTAAGGATTCAAGGCAATGATCATTTAGGATATCCCACTCCATGATCTATTATATCACTAATGGCGATCACCTAATAGGTCATGCTCATCGGGCCTTGGAATAGAAGATACAAACTGGAACTCTGAAGATATTGACACCAAGATAGGCGATCACACCCAAGAACACTAGGGGACACCATGAACCCTACTAGAATAAACCGATAGGTAGGGGATCATATATATGATGATACCAAAATCCCTAATATATTAACCTGTTATATAGGGGATTGACACCGTGTGCATGGTGGTCACACCAATACCATAAACCCTACACAGGTTGGATGAAATAATGATAGATGATCACACCCTAGTCATATGAAAGGAAACTATAAAATATATCTGATACTCATCCCATAGAGGGGATCACAATCCCATGACGAGGATATAATTCCATATAGTACACTCATAGAGATAGATCAATGGAACTCACTCAATCGATACTGGTCTATACTAAAATACTCCAAGGGAAAACACTCAAGCTCATACCAAAGTTGAACTGAGAAGAACAAGGCATTTAACCTTTCCTTTAAAGAGTATATGGAGTATCCCATAAGGGTACACAATGTTTATCACTAATCCTTGAACTTCCCATTTATTATGCTCACACAACATGAATTTCTAAAAATAAATGGTGTGTCCTAAGGGGTACACGACGTGTATATGCCGGTCTAGAATTTAGTGTGTTGTCTGGTCTAGGCCATGTATTATGGAATGTTCAAGTGCACTTAGGGTGTTCCCATGCACACCAACCATTTGAGTACTTTTCAAAGTACACGGAATGTTATCCACATCACACAGTGTATAGGGGAATGGGCCGAAACTCAGCATGTTCTATATACCCATGCCCGTATACCTTACAAAGTAAACTACATGTGCCCCACCATACATAGTGTGTGGGGCCAGATGGGCTCTATGGTGTGTAATACCTGTACATGATGAGCTATCCACCAAAGGTTACACAAAAAGTGACTTGGAACACATAATATGTAACAACACATGGATTACTGGGAATGTACTCTATGTACATGCCAAGTTGGATATCTAAGGGTCACACAACTTATGGTCCCCCCACACGAATTGTGATATTTATCTCCCTGTGGGAACTACATAGGGGTGGCTATACGACATGTGTTCCTAAACAAAACTACTTATAGTTTGGATTTTTCTAGAAATCCATGGATATTATATGTGTCTCACCTATGCTACCACTTCCAACCAAGACGATAATTGTGGTTCTAGTGTTGACTGAGCCTCTTCACCACTGATGGCCAGATTTTGGACACTGATTCACCAAGAAATCGGTTCTCCATCTAACCACATCATCACTGCACACCAACGCATCAGGAATCACCAACTCTGACCATACACTGTCTTCATTGCACCTTTATTATTCTATAGATCACAATCCTAAACCCATGGTGATGATTCATTGCACCAAATATCAAATTCACAACAATAATCTATCTAGTATTAGTCTAATCACCTATCAAGATAAATAATTGTGATAAACGTACATTGAACGGGGGGGGGGGGATCCATGAAACACAAACGAGGAATAAACCTTGTCTATTATTTTGGATGGAACTGATTTATTTTTTTGAAAAAAATATAAATATACAATGATAAATAAATAAATAAATCAATTCCCAAACTGTTTTAAGATATTTAATCAATCAAAATTGAGCATCAACCTATGAACAATTTTTTTTGATGAATTGTTCTGTGTTCGACATGGGATATCAAAATATGATAAATAAAAATAAAAAATACCCTACATTGAGTTTGGATCAATCATTAATGATGAAATTTTTTGCAAGAAACAAAGATTATTATCCCACTATGTTCTTCATCTATCTCACGATCCACCTCGACCAGTTCATCATCGGTCCTTGATCTGCCAATGAAGATAAATTTCTACACCACCTCCTCTAATACTACAAAGGTTATGTGAATAACCATGTAAAAACATAATAATGATGTATTTATAGAGATTAATTGGTTTTTGGGATATTAAATAAATAAATAAATAAATAAATTAATTCACTTAACGTATCCGCCAACCACTTCCTCTAACCGAATTCCCAATGCTAACGAAGCTTATATCACGCCTAGGGTAAAACCATATTCCAAAATAAACATCGATATCATATTTCTAATATGAGAACAAATTTAGGAGTTGTTTTATGATTTTGGAAAAACTATTCACACATGATATGATATATTTAATATGTTTATTATATCAATACCAAGGCTCTTCGGGCCTCAGAATCCTACACCATCTCAGCTCTTGGTTTTGAAAGTATCCCTTAATATTTTCTAAAGTATTATAAGGATAAAATAGGGATGTTACAATAAATACTATAGAAAAATACTATTTTTGTTTAATGGTATAATTAATTTTATCTTTAAAGAAGATCTCAAATGGAGGAAACTTTAGGTACCCTATAGCAATTCCCTTAATACTGATGGAAGGGGAAGTCCATCCCCTCAGAAATAAAAAAAGAAACTAATAGAAGTGAAGTACCATGAAATAACATGAAGTAAGTCATATGGTTATAATCCTATATGATGGAAATATATAAGGAAAAGATATATAAATAAGGATTGCAATAATATTAAAGAGAACTTTAAAAGACCATTTAACTCTTGTAGTTCAAATTTCATTATTTTTCCATAAGGGAATAATAATTATTTGTGGAGTGTGAATACTCCTGTAAAATATTATATTATTTAATCTAGAGTATCTTTTTATTCAAATAGTTACTAAAGATACAAAACCAACTATGTATTTTGAAAGTTCGGTAAATTTAATCTAGTAGATGATGAAGCCATAGAAGTTGTTGGAAAAGGATAATTCAACATCTGGATGAAAACAAGGGATTCTCAAAACTATCATAAGTTCACATACCCCTGATCTTAGGAAGAATATTATTTATATTTTGGAAACTTGATAAAGTAGGTTATAGGGATATTTTTGAAAATGGGGTATGAAAGCTTACTCAAGGATCCTTGATACTTGCATGAGGAGTAAAGGATGAAACACTTTACTTGACTAGAAATTTAGATGGCATTGAAATTTCTAGAAGTATAATTTCTAATGATTAGATTTTTTTGAATTATAGTTTAGGTAAACTTAGTGGGATGAATATTTAAGTTTTAAAGGACAATGGAATAATAAATCTTGATCATACATAAATAGGAAAGTTTTAAATTTTTATGAAGTGAAAAAAATAAGAGTTTCTTTTAACTTAGATGGTCGGAATCCTAGGAACTGGAAATTGGAACTTGTTCACTCATTCAGATTTTTGAGGTCCTAACCCTATTTAGTCCTAATATAGTTTCTTATAATTTTTTAATTTCATTGATGATGCTACTAAAAAATTATGGATTTATGTTTTTGAAGCATAAGTATGATGAATTTTTGGTGTTTATTCAGTGGTAAGATTTAGTGAAAAGAGAATATGATCAAAAGTTGAAATTTATTCGTACATACAAAAATGGAGAGTACACCAGACAAAAATTCATAAAATTTATCTAGAATAAGGGAATAGTACATGAGAAGGAAGTTCCTATAACTATATATTATAATGGAGTGTTTGTAATAATGAACATAAATATGTTGGATAAATCTAGGAGTATGAGGTTGAACTTGAGAATGCCTAAGGAAATCTGGGCAGAGGCACTCAACACAACAACATATATCACCAACATAAGTCCAATATCAGTAGTTTTAAAGGAAATTACAAAGGAGTTATTATAACACATTAATATTTTATAATTTATTATAATAAATACTATGTTTGATAACATGTACCACACACAATACCAATATAAAAAAACCACAATATACTATAAAAATATTATTATATGACTATTATAACCTAGATGTTAGTTTAGAGTGTATAAATAGGAATAATTGTGTAAAGAACCGTAAAATTCAAGGGAAATTTTTTCTTAATTTTCTTTGGGATTTTACAAGAACGCAGTTTCTGACGGCACCTGATTCCGAGGCCCGGTGTGCCCGGAATCATTTTCTGAAGTTTGGCTCGTGTACATTTAGTGAACGAATGAGCGGGAATTTCCAACTTTTGAACCGGTGCTCGGAATAGAATTCCGAGGGCACTGATGGAACCGCAGCGCCGGTAGTTGCTTAGGAACTCCTGTTCCGGAGTTTCGTTTACGCGAGTGTTGATAATAAAAATTTTGGAAGTTTATTTTATACTTACACTACAATTTTTATTATTTTACTCTAAGTGTTGTCTTGATGGAAGTTGGGTAACCACCCAACCTCCCTTGGGAGGTTATGAGGGTGGTGGGGCCCACACAAACCCCACCCCTTCATATCCTCTAAAACCCCCCTCAACTCCCACTTTAATTTTGTTATCTTAAGTTATAACCTATGACTTAAATGTGATGAGTTTAATGAGGTGAGTTGTGGGTGGTTTTGAATTTCAAACTCTTAAAATGCAAATGTGTTGTTGTGTTAATAAAATAAGAAAGAGTCTTATTTTATTTTCTTTAGTTAGAGTTTTGTCACTTTGAGAGAGTTGGGAAGCATCTTCTTCTTCTTCTTCAACCTCGACGAAGAACACGAAGAACGCTTTGGCTCCGACGAAGAACACCATCACCATAAGAAGAGAAAGACGTGTCGTCTCTTCTCTTCTTCACAGTCGGCGTGTTTTCGAAGATCGACGACGCCGCTTCTTTTGATCTTCTTCCCGTGTCAACGAAATGAGATGCCTCTTCCTCCTCGGTCTTTCTCCATCAGCTTACGAAGCTTCTCCAGCGACGTAGCTCTTCAGACGCACCTCGACGTCAACGGAATCGACGTACGATTACCGCGACGCCCGACCTCCGCGACGCCTGTCTTCCGTGGCTTGTTGATGTGCTCCGCTCTTGAAACCAAGGTAGGGGAATTTATTTTGGAATTCTATTATCTTTTGAGAATATAATGACGAGCGCAGACCAACCAATTCCAGGTTGATCCGTAGATCATTCGTTCATTCGGATTGATGTTGAAGTTTATTATTTAATTATTTCGTTCGTGAATTCTACCTTGTCATCCTTCGTGATTTTACAACCAGTTGTTATCGATTAACGAGAGGGGGCCAGACCGCACAAACACGGCCGACCCTCCTCCATTATTGATATTGTTTCTAATATGGATGGAACGGAATGGCGTGGTGCCGTCACACCACGCGAGAATCGCTCGGCAAGTATTAAGCGACGCCGTCACGCCACGCCGAGAAGTCGAACAAGAACGCGACGCCGTCGCGTCGCGTCGAAGGAAGTCGAAGGCGCCGCGGTCGGAGCAGAGCCACGGAGAAGGGGCGCGGCGCCAGCACGCCGCGCCGGAGAACCACGAAGACGGCGCATTTCGTTTTGACATGCGGATTGACGGGCGACGACGAAGCAGACCGTTTGGGCGTTTGAATCCCTTCGCAGTAAAGGTGGGGTCCCGGGGGGACCATAGGCGAAGACGACAGAAGGAACGGACCACCGGAGCGCAACCGGTGGTCCGCGGAAGGCGGCGGTGGCGCGCCACCCGAAGTGGCCGGCGGCGGTTTCCGCCGGTGTCAATCAGCGGTGAAGGGGTGGCGGCCGCGCGCACCCCCGCCGCTCCGCGGCGCCCGCTCGGCCGCGGCCGGCCGGTCGGGCCGGACCGGACCGCGCCAGACCGAGCGGGGCGGGGCCGGGCCCAGCCGGGTCGGACCCGGGCCGGGTCGACCCAGTTTGGCCGACCCAGGGGGGGGGGGGGGGTCGGGCCGGGTCGCCCCGGGCCCAGACCCCCGTCTTCGGACCATTTTCGGTCAAACACCCGTAACTTGAGATACGGGCCTCCAAACGACTCGCCGTCAGTGGCAACGCGATCCTTGGATCGAGACGGTCGTTTTAGTATATTGCAATCAAGGTTTCGGAATACTTTGAGTTCGGCCGGGTTGGTTCGTACACGAAACCAACCGGGCCTTCGGAGCGGAAACGCTCATATCTTGAGCTACGGATGTCCGATTGACGTGCCGTCAGCTTTGTTGAATTCCTCTATGTGAGACGGATCTTTTGGCGCACTCTGCCCGAGCTTTGGACACAGGTGGAGTACGGTCGGGTTGGTTTTGCCTTAAAAACCAACCGGGCCCCTGGGACAAAAAAGCCAATAACTCTTAGACCGGGTGTCCGATTGACGCGCCGTTTGCGACGTTGAGTTCCTGTTGACGATACAGAACTTTTGGATACATCAACTTCGGACTTTGTGACAGTTGATGTATTGGCCTCTCGGCTCGTAGAGCGGACCCTCCCGAACGAGATTGCTGTGTGCGGGAACCCTAGTGCTGGTTGTGACTTCGACGACGACGATTGTGCAAAGATCCTCAGTGGACTGCGACGATGAAGACAGCTGGTCTTGTATCCTATGTGGGTCCCAGCTTAGATGATTCAATACTGGTCTTGTATCCTATGTGGGTCCCAGTTTAGATGATTCAATACTGGTCTTGTATCCTATGTGGGTCCCAGTATATATGAATCAATAAAGACAGCTGGCCTTGTATCCTATGTGGGTCCCAACTTAGATGATTCAATACTGGTCTTGTATCCTATGTGGGTCCCAGTATAGATGAATCAATGAAGACAACTGGTCTTGTATCCTACGTGGGTCCTAGATGTGCTGGTCTTGTATCCTATGTGGGTCCCAGCTTAGATGATTCAATACTGGTCTTGTATCCTATGTGGGTCCCAGTATAGATGAATCAATGAAGACAACTGGTCTTGTATCCTATGTGGGTCCTAGCTGTGCTGGTCTTGTATCCTATGTGGGTCCCAGCTTTGATGATTCAGTACTGGTCTTGTATCCTATGTGGGTCCCAGCATAAATGAAACAATGAAGACGGCTGGTCTTGTATCCTATGTGGGTCCCAGCTTAGATGATTCAGTATCTATGTCTGATCATCTCTTTCACCTTTTCGATGAAGTATACCTGTGTGAGCTGAATCCTGTTGCTTTCCTGTGTGGATTGTGTTGTGCTATCCTGTGTGGATTACGTTTTGCTTTCCTGTGTGGAATACGTATACTTTCCTGTGTGGACTGAGTTGTACTTGGGCTCGGAGGTTGGAGCGTATTGAAATGATGACTTAGGTAAATGTATGGGCATATACCTAAGCAGTGTCGGTTGTTACTTCGTGATTTTTATCTTTCCTTTGTGGTTTATCCTTTGTGGATTTTGGGAGATCTTCAGGGGTCTTGGGGTCCCTACTGAGTATCTTATACTCACCCCTGCACGGGCTATGCCCGCACAACGTTGTGTTGGTTGCAGACGACGGACAGCGTTGATCGTGGTTGAGGCTTGCAGAGCAGGACGGTACCTGGAGGTGGACCACTGGGTGGGACGTACTCGGAGCGGACGGCGGGACCAGAGGAGCTGTGGAGCTATCTGTACCCACCCTTCAGGTGGGATTTCCAGAGGACGACTCGGCGTAGCTGATTTTACTTTTCAGTTGATGTTTTCCTTTTCGAGTTGTACTTTACTTTCAGTTGGGGTTTGTATACTGGCCCATTTACTTTTCCGCACTTATAGTTGTACTCTGTTTTCACTTAGTGTTTACTTTCCGCTTGCTTACTCTGTGGTGCTTGTTTACTTTACAAAGGCAATGCCTTCCCTTTTTACCGGGATTTACGCCTTGGTGCTAGTCGCCAGCCCCTGGCATATGGAAGGCGGGCTTGGGGTAGTCACGGCACGGGCCCTAAGGACGGGTCGTGACAAATTGCATTAAAAAAATATATGTATAAAATCTTCCCTTAATAAAAATTTATTGATTAATTTATAGGAAATAAGAACTTAATTTTAAAAAAAATTATATAATATTAAAAGAGATATTTTTCAAAAAATTGATTTATGTGTGCAATTTATTTTTATCAAATTAAATTAAATTAGTCACTATATATCAATGATTTTAATTAAATATTTGGATAACATATATAATAAAATAAATTAATATTCATCTAAAGTTTGTTACTTGGTAATTAATGAGAATAAAATAATTTTATTCTTTGAAAATACATTTTTTTCTAAAAATGGGTTTTACACATTTTGTGTGTAGATATTAGAAATAATATCTACCACTTTTAGAAATAAAATTTAATAAAATGATATTATTTTTTGGATACATCAAGTCAAAATTATCTTATTGTGATTTTTTGTGATTTTTCTGAAAGATTGATTTTTGGGTAAATAGTGAAAAATACCAATTTTATTAATAAATTTCATTGCTTTTCAGGTATTTAAAAAGTATAATTCAATTATGGATTGGTTTAAAGTGATATTAGTCCCATTTTAATAATAATTGTTGGAATAACCTATTTTGATAATCCCAAATCATGTTTCATTTACGTGATAATCATGTTTTTATATATGATAACCGTGTTTCATTATTATTCTTAGTTTCTATCAAGTAATAACCATGTAATTTTAATCTCATAGATCTCTTGTTTAAGATTACGGTGAAAAATTTCTCTAAGTATGAAATGTCACCGATAGAAAGGTCACCTATAGAAAGGTCACCGATGAAGGTCACCGATGAATGGTCACCGATGAAAGATCACCGATAAAGGTCACCGATGAAAGGTCACTGATGAAGGTCACCGATAGAAGGTTACCATTGAGAAGGTTACCGCTGAAGGATACCGTTGAGAAGGTTAATGCTGAAGGCTACCGTTGAGGAGGTTACCATTGAAGGATACCATTGAGAAGGTTACTGCTAAAGGATACCAATACAGTCTACCGATGAAGGATACCATTGAAGCCTACTATTGAGAAGGCTACCACTACTAGTCTACCGATGATCACTCTTCTACTCCATACTTTGTAAAATTATTAAGGTTATTCTAATGGTCATATTTGGTAAATTTAATGCTTCTAACATTAATTAATTCTGATTTTAGACATATCAAGAGACTGTATTTGGGGACAATATGAGGTACGAGGATGAACACACGTGGTTTATTTATTACTATTTTCGGAACTCAAATATAAAAGGGAAGACCGAGGAAGAAAAGAATGTGTATGAGCGTGCCGAGAAGTGAAGAAAAGAAATGCGCAGAAAAGAAAATACATGATAAAGAGATTACTTGCTAGATCAAATAGAACAAAGAAGAACCATCCAGAACTTACACTAAGAACCCAAGAGCTTCAAGAAGATAATTTTGGGAGAAAAAATTCAAGACTGTATTATGTGCTTCATCAACTCTCTATCAACTCAAGAAGAATAACATCATAGTTCCTGAAAGCTAGAACCTAGAGTTGCAGCACTCTATTTTGAGGACAACTTCCAGAGAAAGATTCGAATTGCAATTTCTTCACTCCAAGGAGTCAAGAGCTAAACTGAAAACACATAGAACATTCTAAACTCTATATTACAATATTTACTCTATTTTTTTATTTTATTTTTATATCTCTGATAAGTGTGTGTTTTTCTGTTACACACACTATGTCCTGTTCTTGAACATGAGAATTTTAAAAATCCTCACACCAATCATCCTTTATTATTCTATTCCCCATGAAGAACTGTGGAAGAGCTCGTGTGTGGCCTAGTTGTGTGTTTATCCCAAGAAGAACTATGGTAGAGGGTGTGATCCCTGGACAGTTTGTGAAAACTGTGGTAAATCCCAATACAGGTTGTGTATAAAGTTTATTACTTATATAAACTACTTAGTGGAAGGTGATCACCAAGTAGAGAGTATTAATTATTTTCTTGAGACTGAACCTCTTGTTTAACTCTATTGTGCACTATATTTAGTAATACTCTGTTTTGTCTATTTTTCTCTACTTATAATTTCAAAAATAGAAAACTGTTTTAAATTGACTCTGATAGTTAGTTATGGTTAGTGTGTGTATGCGTTTAATTCAGTAAACTTATTTCAAAAGTTGAAGAAGTGTTTTAAACTGATTCAACCTAGGACTAATCACCCTTTGAGAAACCTGTTGACCAACTAAACATTTATATATCTACTTCCTTAATTAACTGGGCTATTTCAAAATTGGGGGATCTTTTTCATAAAGTTTTTAACAGAAATTTTAAGTAGGAACTCAATTCACCCACTCTTGATATTCCACTCTGACCAAAAATAATGATCCAATTTATTCCATATTAATCAAAATTATAATTGATTTTGGTATAAATTTATTTTTAAGCTAAAAATGTATTTTCATATTTTTTTCATTACATTTTACATTTTTATATTAAAATTAATTACATCTAATTATACAAATTTAATCTTGAAATATTTAATTGGTATTTTTAATCAGGAGGTTCAAATTTACTCATGAGGTTAATTTCATTTTTTATCACAATGAATAGTTACCATGGTAAAAATTAGTTACCACGGTAAAGGGTAAAGCAGGTTAATTAATATAAAAAAAAATCATAAGGTCACAAAATGTTATCTTAATTATTATTGGATGAGATAAATTTTACCCTTATCACCTTATATTTAAATTGGTTTTATTTAGTCACACTTTAACATGAGTAATACCTTTATAATATTTAAAATTTAAGAATAATTACAAGAGTGCCACTCCCCTTACTTATAAAAGGCCACCTCCTCTCTTCACTTATTCATAAAATTTTAGCACTCTGTATTATAAAATACCTACAAAAATCCCTTCCTAAATTCCTTTTTCATGTCACATATGTTTTCTTCTCTCTATAAAACTAACCTATAAGGCTTAAGGTATAATATTAAAGAAGTTTTATAAAGAAGATGTATAAGTTTTATCTGAGTTCTTTATTTTTTATTTCTTATTCTACCGCAATTAAACCTATAATAACCATGATGATATTATAACATAAATATTTAAAATATAATAAACTATTATTATGTTTATGTTACGACCCTTTTTCATCTCCTTGTATATCCAATTGGAAATGAAAATATTGTTCGTACATACTTGTGGACTACTACCTCCATGAAGTGATGTATTTTTTTTCATCACTGCCTCACACAGTTGGTTATAAAGATGGATTTAATGAATATATAAGTTTTTTTATAATATTACTTTGATTCTATAAATATAATATTTTACTTACTATCTTACCCCTACTATCCATTGGAAAATGATAACGTCACTCACATGTACTTGTTGACTACATCCCCCATGGAGCAATGCGATTTGTTTTCATTACCACATCACATGGATAGTCATAAGAATGGAACTAATGAATAAATATGAAATTTATAAAAAAATTATGATTCTTTGAAAGTAAAATATTATCCAAATTATTTATTTTACAACCAATAGTAAAATGAAAATATTGTTCATGCATATGTATGGACTACCATCTCTATGAAATGATGTGCTTAATTTTTCATGACCACCTTACATGAATAGTTTTAAAAATATATGAAATGTATAAAAATTATAATTATGTCCTGATTAATATTTTAGAGATGATTCAATATTTTTCTAGAGTGGAAAACTCAAGAGGGGTTGATTTGAGTTTATAATTAAAATTTATGTTAAAAACAATTTAAAACCAAATTCCCCAATTTCTAAAAATATAGCCTAGTTAACTACAATAGTAGAAGTATAAAATTTTATGTTACAAAAATATTCTTAGAAGTTTGATTACAACTCAGTCAAAATAATTTTAAAACTATTTTAACTTTTTAAATAGATTAAATTTTAAACAACACAGTATATAAAACACTTATTAAAGTTAAATATTATAGTAGTGTTTTATAATAGAGTTTTTAAAACTATTTTTTTTAAAACAGAGTAAAAAAATGAAAACAAAAATTATAGTAAAACAATAGGTTCAGTCTCAAGCTGAGACCTAGTCCTCTATACTTGTAAATTTACCCTACTAAGTAATTTATTAAATAATAAAATGATCCAAAACCTGGATTGAGTTTTTAAAAAAAATGTATGAATATAGTCTAGGATACACAACCACTTCCATAGTTCTTCATGTGATAATAATAGAGTAACAAATATATGTAGGAATTCTAGGATATACAGAGCCTCTTCCATATTTGTTGTTGGATAAAAAATTTAAATAATGGCAGAGAGATTATGAGTGTACTTTCCAATACAAAATAACAGTTTTTTATTGAAAAATAAAACTATTACAATTATAAAAACTCAAAATAAAAGAAAAAAATCAAGATAAGTGAAAGAATTAAATGAATCATAGAATGTAGTTCTATTGTTCTACTGGTGATTCTTATCTTCATGAAATTGTATTTTGATTTGGAAATGATGTGTGAATATGAGAAGATGTTTTTTGTTGTTTCGTTGATGTTCAGGTGAGAAAATAGTGTCATAGATGTTTAAAATAGAGAATAAGTTCATCCTTTTCATTTTTTAAAAGTTATACTATCTATGTGTCATAACCAATTTTCTCTGTATTTGGTCTTATATAAAATCATATTCTTTCTCTGAAAATATCCATTAGAAAATCATCATTGTAGATCCTTGTACTTTGTCACAAAATTTGGACTCATTAAATGCTTCTAATTGTTATTTAATTCCAAACATAAAATTAGTTGAATTAATATATTTAATAATAGAATACTTAATTTTATATATGTTTTCTTTAAGTTTTACACATCATCATTCATGATCGCTTTAATACTTTGTGAGAATTCTGGTTAGATTCCTCGATAGACTATATGTTTAGTCACTTGAACTTATGGTTGATCATATTATACTTATAGTTAATCACCTGAACTTACAGTCGATCAAATTGATCTTATGGTTGGTACAATAATGTGAAAAATTACAACTACTAAACATGGTAATTACATCTTTTCATGTGATTGATTATTTAATTTTTCAAAAGTCTACATTTCATATATTATCACTTTCTTCAACACATGGTCGCTTGGAAATCAATGTTTAGTTGATCCATCACTTTGAAATATTTATAAAAGATACGTGGTCACTTCCATATTGATTTTAGGTTATAGGGTTTCTTGTGTAGTTTATCAAACTTTACTTTCAGTCGATCTAACTAGCTCTGTGGTCGATATATCCCTTTACCAAAAACAATATCGTGGCCCCTTGAGATATAACCTGCGGTCACTGAAATATATATTGTGGTCTCTTGAGTCCTTTTCCATATATTTTTCATGGTTGATCTGGTAGTCATGTGGTCTATTCATTTACCATGTGGTCAATATGGTACTTTTCAAAATTTCTATTTCTCATACTTATGATCAATTGAGTGTCCAACTAAGCTTCATGATCAATTCAAGACATAGAAAAATTTACACTATTTTTCAAAAAATGAATTATCTTATATAAAAAATAAGATATGTTAGAAAAAATATAAACATGATTTGATATTTTTAAAATAAGTAATTTCTAGACTAATCCAATAGTAATAATGACTTCTTTGACTATGGTCAACCAACTAATGTTTTTTGAGATTATGAATTGAACATCCTCCAAACTCCTGGCATAAACTTAACCAAATTATTAACTAAAAAAATTATAATAAATGAAACAAAAGGAATAATAATAATGGAATGAACTTGAAAATGTTTCTTAATAAATTATAAAATTAATACAATTTTATTATTCAGGAATGTAAAAGACTTATGTGGTGAGTTTGGAGATGGGGTAAGATATTTCTTATCTCAATTTCCTTTATTTGAGACTTATTCTATTCTCACCACATATATTATTTCATACAGTTTATAAACTACCATATAGATGTCTTTTATCAAATTTCATGAAATTTAAGTGGATTAAAAATACATTTAAAGTTCTATTCTTTAATTTCATTTTGATTAAAAAGTTAAAATAGTCATAAAATATTTTCTATAAAATATTTTTTTAATGTTTTAAACTAATTTCCCTCCATGTCCATGTTATTTTTAGTGTTTTAAGAATATTCTTATTTATAATTTAAAAATTTTAAAGGTAATTTACAACTACTTTTAAATTTATTTATAAAGGTTTTAAAAGTAATATTTTCCATATTTTCATAAATTTATTTTTTGACTTTCTTTACAAAAGTGTAGAAATAATTATTTTTTAATTTTTATAACATGATTTTTTTTCATATTCATGACCATTTTTATTTAATAATATTACTCTATATGTTTCATGTTTTTCAAAGAATATCCTATTTAAAATTATTATAGTAATTTTTTTTATTAATAGATTTCAATGGAAAAAAGATTTTTATCCCTATTTTTATGTAATACCTGAAAGTTCTTCTGAATATGAAAAAGTATTTTTTTATATTTTTTGATTTAAATGAAATTTTTTATGTGTTTTATGGTCCTTGAATATTTTTCATGATGATGGGTGATCCTTATATCTCTCTCTAATTCATTAGGTAATATGGATTGAGTTAAATGATTGCAAGTTACTCATATTAAGTGGTCAAATTTAACTAATTATAAATTACTTCTATAAAGTAGACAGAGTTAACTATTTATAAGTTACTATTATGGAGTAGCTAGATTAATAAGGTAGGTTTTCCTTTGTAAGAGTGATTTTAAGAGTGATATGAATATAATATCCCATGGTTCCTACATGTTTGTGGGTTTTTATGGAAATATTTTTATTTCAAAATGTATGAAAATGGTTTTATAATTTAAAGGAAGGTTATAATATTATAAAGGTGAATGGTTTGTTTTCATGTAAATTTTTTCATATTTTTCATGAAACCCTAATGAATTATGGTTTTTCCTTTATGTATTTCTACAAATTATTTTATGAAAAATTTAGTCTTTGAAGTTGATTTCATGATTTAATAAATTATTATTTGAGATAAAAGTTTACTATGTAAAAAGTGCAATTTTATTTTGGGTTTTCATGAGTTAAAAATGTATTAATGGGTCCCCTTTATTTTTATATCCCTTGTTGAGATTTTTTTATCATCACACATTTTTAAATTTTTTTCATAGGTCTTAATAATTTATAGAGATTATATCAAGGTCAATGGTGACATATCCATAATGAATAAAAAATTTCATAAATGTAAATATAGAGACTCATTTTTGTGGAAAAAATGTACACTTTTAGGAAATGTACAATTTTTTATGTACTGTTTTTCTTAATTATTAAAAAATATTAACCTAAAAGATCTAGAAAATATAATAAAGTGAAACCCATGTTATGAAACATAAAATTTTGGTTGATTATGATACAATGTGTTATAGTTGGTATCAAATCAAGGGTTCAGACAAATTTAATGTTTAGGATGTTATTTAAAAATATGTTATAAGTATTCTATAACCTTAATGGTTAGTATGTTATAGAGAATTTTAATTATTTTTTAATCAATAAAAATATTTGAATAAAAAATTTCATTGTTAAAAATAACTTAGTATTTATCCTTCCCATAAGATAGGTTATTGTGATTTAATTTGATATACTCACACTAACCATTTTTGGATTTAGTAAATGGACCAAACCAATAGGAACCAAGTTAATAATGGATGTGAAGGAAAATGCAGTAGTTTTATGAATAAGAAACCAAATATTATGGGATTTATATTGAAACATTTTGTGGTTTTTCTTAACAAACTTCTCAATTAATGATTAAAAAATGGAACCCAGATTAGTTTCCTAACATACCAAATAAGAGAAAAAATAAGTTTCATGGAAGCTCTGGTGGTAAAGATCATGAAGGTAAACATATTCAACTTTCTATGTGTTAGTAATGTGGGAAAAATCACCTAGGTAAAATCCTTAAAGTAAAATGAATAAGTTTTATATGCTGTAAAAGAGGGAATAGAGAAATAATCTGCCAAGGAATAGGGAAGAGTTCAATTAACATAATAAAGGTGAATAAAGTTCTTTCTAAGGAATAAATTGAATATTTTAAATATGTTGAGTATTTTCATTATAAAAATTGATTCCCTAGGATAAAATCTCAAGAAGGGGATTAGAAAGATCCTAAAAATAAGGGTTTTTTAGATCATATGCTGAAGATGAAGAAAACTTCAAATAACATATAAAAGGTATGGATTATTTTAATAGTTTTTTAATGTTTAAAATATGAAACATAATTAGATTGAGATTGTTTAATCTCAGGTAATGATTTATATTTTTTATTATAGTAATAAATAATTAATAATAAGACAACAAGTCATGATTAAAGGTTTATAAATAAATTCAAATGATTGAAGTATCTACATGTATGGTTTCAAGAGTCATGATGTAGTTATAATTTATTTAATGGTTGATAAATTTAAAGATTACCATAAGTTTAAAGGAATTGATATACATTTTTGAGTTTTATTTGATGGGAGTTTAAGATGATTAAAGATAATTTAGGAGACATTTATTGATTTTTAATAGATAATTGAGGTATATGTAACCCTTATGTTTAATATGTGTTTTAGTGTGAAAGTTATTTGAGTAAGAATGATGTTATATTTTTTGGAAATAAGTTGAAAGGTATTGATGACATTTAAGGTTAATTTGAACTTTGATATTAATATGGTTAATTTGGATAAAGGGTTATTGAATTATGGTAATATAGGATTTATCATATAGATAACTGTGAGATTGAAAAGTAATTTGGTGATTAAGTGATTAATATTATTTTTTAAGAAGTTCACTATATTAGAAACATTATATTATTAAATTAAATAGAGTATTAGGAATAAATATTGAATGAATTTATGGAATCATATATTATTATATTGTAAATTTATGGTAATTTTTGTTTTTTACAGAAAAGATTAGCATATATTTGAAATTATATCATTAGGAAATATACATTTTTAATTTGTGACTTTTTGAGTGACTGATATTTCTTGGAGATAAATATTATATTTATTTTGGAAGAATATATGATAAAATCATTCTAGTCTTTGGGTTTACAATTTATTATGGCATATTTTAAATAATTTTAAGGTTAGTTATCTATATAATAATTTAAGTTGAACTTTTGGTATTATATTTTCTCATTCCAGCCATTTTAGGTGTTAGTAAATGTCTAGATATAGGAATAATAACTTATAATCTCTTTTATAGCTCTTATATTCCCTTGATAGTTAATTTTAGTTCTTTAGGAATGAAAAAGTCATCATGATTAATTATAATTTAGAATATTAAATATAACATAGAGGAAAACTGTTTGAAGAAAAACCAAAGGATGAAGTTGTACTTATGGATTTGAAGAAATTAAGCATGTATATTTTTTGGTGTTCTCTATATTGATGGTAAAATAATTCTTTAAATCTTGATAAAGGATATTGAAATGAAAATTTCATTATTTTAAAATATTTTTTTGATTAATTGATGGAGTCCTATCTCTTTGGGGAAAATGATTTTTTAATTAAAAGCTTCTTCCTTGATGAAATTATTCTTATTAAAAGTATGGTTAGGTCCCATATGGGTGTTGGAAATGGACAAGAGGGGGGGGGGGAGGTGAATTTATTTTATCTAAAAAATAATTAGAGTTTAAACTTTATAATAATAAAGTGATCAGTTCAACTATTAAACAATTCCACCATGTTAATATAAGAAAATAGAGATAAAAGAAAATGTAAAAAGTAAAATATGAACATAATAATTTTATATTGGTTTAGATATAAATGATCCTACTCCACTCTTCACCCCTCTTGTGAACTAAGAGTGATTACACCCACTATAGTATATCACTATTAAAAGAGAGTGAAAAATATTTACATACTCTTTTATCAAACCTATTGGCTTAAACTAATTCCATTTTCTTTTATAGGTTTAGTCAAAAACACATCCTTTTATAGGTGAAGACCCAACCTATACTTTCATATGATTAGTACTAAAATCTTATATGTTATGGGTTAAGAGGAACCCTATCTTCTAAGGGGAAAAACTATAGCCTAAATCTTAAAATAGTAGTCATTTTATCCTATATTTTATAGGTTAATTAGATATCAATATTATAAGGTTATAGGATAAACCTAGTCTTCTCAGGGGACTGACCAAAACCAAACATACCTTTTTAGGGTAGTATAACCTAATGAAAGAATAAGATAGTTTAAACAAGTGAAAAAATATTGATGAATAATGGTGGTGTTTGGATTAGGTAGTTCTCATTCCGTTCAAGAGGTTGAAATATTTAATATTAATAAAACATCAGTTTAATTTAGAAAGTAGATGAACAATGGAGCTCTAGGTTTTATTTGCAAACCATACATCAAAAATTAATAAAAATAGAGTCATATATCTTTCTTAACCTCATGATTTGGTCTTTGTATACACCAAAATATCAATGAATATTTACTTAACTATAAAATCCATGAATATCCTTCATAAATTCCAATGAAAAAAACTTCACATGGAAGAATATTTTAATTATACTATGAAAATGAAAATCATGTTGTACAAAAATAATTCTCAAAACCATAAAAATCAATACAATCTTAAATATATAAATAAAAATTTATAATAAATTCCTTGGAATAATCCAATAATTCATGAGAGACAAACTATTAATATTCCTAAATAATTATAATTTAAACAGTTTGCTTTCAATACATTCATACTACTCATTATTATTTTCCCAATAAACAAATATAATTTATATCAATAGAATATTTCTCTCGATATCAAGTTTAGAATAATTAATATAGTAGTTAATAATCCATATTAATATCCTTGAAAAACTCCCTATCAATATTTAAGACACAATATTCATATTCCAACTAGTTTTTATTTTAATATCACTTTTTCCCAAATATCAATGTGAATATCCACATACACTTAATCCCATATGAATATTAGTTAATTATTCATCAATAATTTTAAAACCTATTTTCATGGTCTCTAGATAATTAAAAAGTAATTTGAGAATAAATAAAACATTAAAAATATTAATAATAAACTTGTATAAAATTGAAGTTCCAAGTATTATAAAAAATATAGCATATTTATTGGTTTTAGAAAAACCTATAAAAATTCACTAAACCATGTAGGAAAATACATATAGGGAATCTTCACATAACCATTTTTACCATGTAAGAGAATCTATGTAGCCAAATCTATACAAGGCAATTTACAAAGTAATTTTATGTATTTGATTTAAAATAATCTAAATCACGTAGGTATTTCATGTACTCTATTTATCATAGGTGATTCACATGCCTAATTTCACATAGGAAATTCTGGAAATTTATAGACATCTTGACTTTTAAAATTTCATACTTAAAAAAGACCTTATAAATAGAAGAATTAGATTTAGATCCAGTTGAATTATATTTATATAATTTCATTATATTTCCATATAATTAAAAATAACCTTAATTTTACTTATATATCTCAAGTTATCATTAAAATACTATAGTAAAATAATTCTGTAAAACTATCAAAATCTAACTGAAAACATGATGTAACTTCTAACCTGATTTTGAACATGATAGAGATTGATTCAGAATATTTTTTTCTAATGAAATATATATAATTTTTATATTTAAAATAAAATAATAATAAATAAATTTTGATTTATTCAGCTCACGTTATGGTCTAAATACATAAGGTAACCAAATCTGGAAAAATTGGCTATGCGATGAACAATAAATTAGCCAAGTGAGAGATTTGGATAGTGAATTGGCTATGTGTTAGAAAGTAATACTATAATTGGATATACAAGAGTAGTAAAAAACATGAAAAAATGATATTTTAAGGTTCTAAATGATGTATTTTGACTAGAAAATCAATATGAAACTTATATAATATGTTATAACCATTCAAAACATAAATTTGAAGATATTTTATGAAAATAAACATTATGATCAAATAAAAGTTAAGCATACTTTAATAAACACATAAGATAACTAACTAAAGATAAACTAAATTATATGAGAATCATACTAAAGTTAACATTAATCAATATATATGATAACAACCTAAGGATAAAACCTAATTAATACTTATGTTAAATAGAATAAAACAAGTTAATTTATTAATGTATTAAGACTAATGTTAAATAGAATAAAAGAAGAAAGGTTAAAAATTAATTAATACTTATGTTAAAGATAATAAAAAAAGTAAATATATCAATGTATTAAGAATTATAAATAATAAAAATAATAAAAAACTAAAGACAATACATAGTAAAGTTATGTAAATTATAATTAATCATGATATGATATTTTGAAATTATCAAAACATGATGTGGTTTAAGGATCCACTCAATAATATAACATACTTGAGAATAATCCTAATCATATAGTAGATATTTATTTTTATATATATATATATTTTAACTTCCCTACAATTCTATACTTATTTGGGAAACTAATTATGTGTTATTCCCAATGATCTTTATATTTCTATTTTATTCTTTTCAAAGGGATGTTTTATTATCTATTTTTTAAGATATGGGTTTTCAAAAAAAGTATTTTTAAATATTAAAATGGGTTTCATTTCATGATTGTATGTTTTATATTTCAATCCACATTTTCTAAGGATAACATTTATATTATTTTTTAAAGTTTTAATTTTAAGGATTATTTTGAGAATTATGATGTTCAAATACCTCTTTCATCTATTAAAATTGGTTTTAAAAACGTTTTAATATATTTTTTCACTTTATAAACCCTTTATTACTAATATTGAGATAAAATTATGAAGAAAAAAATTATTTAATGGGGGTAAATAATAATACCCATATATTTTAGAATTTATTTTAATAAATTATATGTTTGATAGTGTGTACAACAAACAATACCATGCTTAAAATGGACTGTGATATACTATAAAAATATTGTTATATGACCATAATAATATAATAATAGGTTTGGAATTTATGAATTAGAGTAACTGAATTGTGTTATATATATATAGAAAATTTTTATTTAATACAAATTTATTGAAAAATTATTAGGAAATAAGAACTCAATTTTAAATAAAATCATATAAGATTAAAGAGATATTTATTCTGAAAACCGATTTAAGTGCGCGATGTATTTTCATCAAAGTAAATTAAGTTAATCACTATATAAAAATTATTTTATTGAAATTTTTGGATCATATATTTAATTAAATAAATTAAAATTCATATAATGGTTGTTACTAGGAAAATAATGAGAATATAATCATTTTATGCTTTGAAAATGCATTTTTTTTATAAAAATGGTTTTTATGCATTTTTTGTGAAGATATTAGAAATAATTTATGAAACTTATATAAATTTTATTTAATAAAATTATATTCATTTTTGTATTCATCCAATAAAAATTATCTTATGGTGAATGTTTTGTATTTTTTTGAAAAGATAGTTTTTGAGTCAATAGCGGAAAACACTGATTTTTATAAAAGCTGTTTTTATTTTCAAGTATTTAAAAAGTATCATTTTTTAGATTGATTTTAAAGTGTAATTAGTCCAATTTGACTAAATATTATCCAATTAATTCCATAATATTCACAATTATAGTTGATTTTGGTATAAATTCAAGTTCAGGATTAAAAACACATTTTTCTAAAAAACTATTTTTCGTTGCATTTTCCATTATTATATTAAAATTAATTCTTATCACGTATAAAAATTTAATATTGAAATATGGATTTAATATTTTTAATAATGTGGTTCAAATTTATTAATGATTTTAATTTTAATTTTTTTCATAATAAATAGTTACCATGGTGAAAATTAGTTACCATTGTAAAGGGAAAAACATGTTAATTAAGGTAAAAAATAAGTAATAAGGTTAAACAGTATTATCTTAATTCTTATTGTATGATAATATTTTCAAACTTTTTTAACCTATATTTGATATTGGGTTGATTTAGTGCCACTTTACCATGATTATAACATTTATAAAATTTAAAAGTTAATAATAACTAAAAGAGTGCCACCCCCTTCATTTATAAATGGGAACCTCCTATCCTCTCTTATTAAGAAAATAATATCACTATGGATCATCCAATAACTACCCAAATATCTTCATAACCTACTTACCCATGTATTATTGATTTTTTCCCTCCAAAATACTAACCTATAAGGCTTAAGGTGTAAGAAAAGGTATGTTTTCCAAAGAAGAGGTATAACTCTTAACCGAGTTCTTTCATGTTTATTTATTATTATACCTCCTTGAAACCCATAATAACCATGATGCTATAATAACATAAATATATATAATATAATGAAATTTTATTATGTATATGGTAAAACTCATTTTCATCTCATTTTCTATCCTATGGTAAATGAAAACGTCACTCGTGCATACATATGAACTACCACCATCACATAACAATGTATTTAGTTTTTCATCACCACTTCACATGGATGGTTATAAATATGTAATTATTTATATATTATACATTTATTAAATTTTTATAAATTTATAAATATAAGATATTACTTACCTTCTTACCCGCCCATTCGTTGAAAAATGATCATGTCGCTCGTGCGTACGTGTAGACTACCACATCCACGAAGCGATGTGATTCATTTTTCATTACCACCTCACAAGGATAGTCATAAGGATAGAAATAATTAATTAACATGTCATTTATAAAATATTTAAGATTATAGGAGAATAAAATACTATCTACTTTATTTATTTTCCACTTAGTATAAAAGTTAAAACTCCATTCATGCGTATGTACAGACTACTATCTCTATGAAATGATGTTCTTCATTTTTCATGACCGAATTAGATAGATTTTTGTAAAATTATATTAAATATATAAAAGTTATAATTATTTCATTATAAATATCTTTTAGATGATGAAACAATGACCCCTATGAACATGGTCAACCTTTCAAAGATATTTTGGGATTATGAACCGAACATCCTCAAAACGTCTGACATGAACTTAACCAATTTAGTATCTAAATAAAAATGGTAATAAATGAAATAAAAGGAATAATAATAAAGGTATTAAATTTAAAAATGTTCTCAATAAATTATAAAATTAATAAAATTTTATTATTTAGGAAAGTAAAAGATGTATGTGGTGATTTAGGAGATGAGGTAAGGGATTTCTCATCTCAATTTCCTTTATTTGAGACTTATGTAATTTTCAATATGTTTATTAATTTGTGGTGTATAAAATTCCATATGTATGTATTTTATAAAATTTAATGAAATTAAATTTGTTTAAAAATACTTTTTAATTACTCTTCTTCAATGTTCTTTTGATTCAAATGTTACCAAAGTGGTAAGGGAATTTTTTTAATACACTTTGTAAATTTTATTTAAAATGTTTAAAGATTTTTAGTATTTATAATTACAATATTACTAATAGTAATTTTAAAATAATTTTAACTTTATTTATAGAGGTTTAAAAAGGAATATTTTCAAAAATTTATATAAAGTTCATATTTGTGATTATTTAAAAAATTAAAAAAAGAATGTTTTTAACATATTAAACATAAAAAAATTACCCACCATCATGATCATTATTATTTTAAAATATTAATCTATAAGTTTTCTTGTTTTTAAATAATATTTCATTTCCCATTCTTATGGTAATTTTTAATTTTAATAGTTTTCAATAGAAAAAGGATTTTTATCCTTATATTTATATAAATCCTGAAATTTATTATATATATATATATATATGAAAAAAATAATATTTTATGATATTTTATAATTTAAATAAAACATTCTATTTATTTTATTATCCGTGTACATTATTCTTGATGATGGGTGAGCTCTATATATCTCTCCAATTCATTGGTAAATGTGGATAAAATTAACAAATTATAAGTTATTCCAATGAAGTGGGTATAGTTAAATCTTTATAGGTCACTTCTATGAAAGAGATGTAGGTAATTATTTATAAGTTACCTCTATTAAGTAAATGAAATTTACTAGGTAGTTTATTATTTTTAAGAGTGATTGTAATAGTGATATGAATATAATGTCCCAAGGCACTTATATATTTTTGGGTTTTTATGTAAATATTTTGACTTAAAAAGGTAAGAAAATGAGTTTATAATTTAAAGGAAGGTTTATGATTTTAGAAAGGTGAATGGTTTATTTTTAAGGAAACGTTTTAATGTTTTTGAATAAACCCTCATAAATTATGATTATGACTTTATGATTTATCATATAATATTTTATGAAAACTATATTCTTTGAATTTGAGTTAATGAGTAAATAAATGATTATTTGAGATCAAATTTTATTCAAAAAAATGGAAAACATTCTTATGTGTTTTCATGAGTTTCAAATGTATTAACAACTTCAATTTATTTTTATATCTCTTACTAATATTTGTTTTTACCATCTTAAATTTTCAAATGTTTTTCACATGGATTTAGGATGTATGTGGATTATAAAAAGGTAAATGGTGACAAATATTAAATAAATAAAAATTCCATGCATAAAAGTGAAGTGAAAACATAAGAACTATTTATGTGGAAAAAATGTTCAAAGTGTGAAAATGTCATATTTATTATGTAATGTTGTTCCTAATTATTTAAAAATGTAAACTTAGAAGATCCTATAAATATAAGGAAGTTAAAACCTTGTTATAAAACATGTAATTATAGATTAATTATGATAAAAGGTGTTATAGTTGCGGTTAGAAAAAAAATACCCAAAGTTCAAATTATTAGAGTCTGGTAGTTTAACATTTGTATATATAAATTCTATGGAAAGAGATAAAATTTAAATAAAATCCAAAATTTGTTTTTTTACTTGGATACTAGGATGTAAATTTTGGATATTCATTATAGTATGATTAAAGAAAACAAATCAATAGGTTTAGATATGTTTTCTTTATTGAAAAAATTATATGGAAAGATAATAATTTGGTAGGCAAAAAGATTAAGATAAACTATTTAAGTCTATATTGATCAGAGTAAGGATACCAAATGTTCTCAACTTCTGAAGAAATAAAATGAGAGTGATAAAATAACCTAAAGTATATGAGAAATTCCATCAGTATAAAAACCAGAAACTTTAATGGATGTTGATTCTTGAGTTGGAGTATCCTAAGTATGGGCCCTAGAAGTTATAGTATCAGAAGTTTGGGTACTAGAAGTACAAAAAGATATGATTAATATAGTTTATCCAACTTAGTTGAGTAGATAAAGTAGAGTTAGAATTACAGTTTATAGTTTTTGAGATGATATGAATTTTCTACTCCTAATAGATGTGGGATAACCTAAAAATATGATGGAGACTAAAAATAGTAAGAGGCATCCATGAATGTAGAGATAGATTTATTGATGTTCAATGGAATTTGTATGATGACTGAAATTACAAAAGTAAAAAAGGTAATAGAAAATGAGTGGGTTTACTAGATTAAGTAACAGGTTGATGGAATTAAATGATACAAATCATGAATTATTGTAAAGGGTTATCAATAGGAAGTATTTTATTTCTTATAAATATTCTCAACAAAAGTCAAACATTCTACCATCCATACAGCGATGAGTTTTATGGAATCAAGAAATCAGTATTTGGAATAGACAGATGTTAAAAAAACTTTCCTTAATGGTGTGTTAGAATAAAAAATTTATATGAAGAAACCAGTAGGTTTTATAGTAGATGAGAACCAGAATTTGGTACGTAAATTGAAGAAAATATTGTATGGACTAAAGTATTTACCATGATATTGGAATTGGAAATTTGAATAATTCATTTTGAAATAAGGATTAGGTAGATGTAATGAAGATCATTATTGTTACCAAAAGTAATGGGATGATGGTACCTTTATCAGATTTATTTTTTACATTTATGAGATGTTTTTAGTTAGACCAGATGATAGAAAGATTTATAACTTGAATAATATTTTATTTTTAAGTTTCAATAAGAAAGGTCTCAGGAAATATAAGAAAATATTAGGGATAAGGATCAAGAGAGATAGAAAGTTGAAAATTTAATACCATCTCAGAAAGAGTACATCCAAAAAGTCATAAAATGGTTAGGGATGATCAAATGAAAAAGAATATCTACTAGTCTTACTAGACACTTTAAACTATTAAAATAACAAGGACACATAACATAATATAAGCATCTATCTATAGAAAATGTCCCTTATTCTTCATCTATCATAATTTTAAAGTATTCTATGATTTATACTCAATTAGATATTAATTTTTAGAGGAATTTCAATTCAATTTATATCTAACCTAGGTAAGTAACATTGGGAAACTATTAAGTGTATCCTTCAGTATTTTAAGAGAATAGAAGATATAAATATTTAATTTGGGGAGGAAGATACTTTGCAAGGATTTTTTTAATGTTGGATTCACTAGAGACTCAAAAAGCCAAGAGAAAAACATGTTTTGTTTTTTAATTATTAGGGAACAAAAATAATTTGGATTTTGTGAATGTATAATATTTTTACATTAAGTACAATGGAAATAGAGTATATAAAAACAATGAAATCTGGGAAGGAGATGGTTTGGTTGAAGCAATTGCTGAAGGAATTGGAATGAATCTAAAAATGAGTGATTCATTTCTATAATATCCAATGTGTGATTAACTTGGATAAAAGTATAGTATTTAATACAAGGATTAATCAAATAGACCTAAAGTAACACTTCATCAGAAACATGTAGGAGTAGAAAGTGTTAGATCTTTAGAAGATAGCTAATAGCCATAATCTAATAGAAATGTTCACCAAAACTTTAGTTCAATAAATCTTGAGGCAACATCATGCCTTATTAGGTCTTGGGTGAATAGAAGGAGGTTTATAAACACTATTACTATAAGAAATGGAAGGTAAGAAAATTAATAAATATTTACCTAGGTAATTGTAATGACCTAAACTTTTATAAATGAGATTTCCTTTTTAACAAATAAATGCATTATCAAAGTAATGTAGTTATAGAAAAAACATGAAAAACTGTAATTTTTTATTATTATATGATATATACTGATGTATTTAAAATAACTTTACATATAATAACCATTTATAATATATGTATTGTATAATTATAATTATGATTAGTATATATTAAGGGTTATGATAAATCCTGTTGGAATAGACAAAAGAAGTGACGACCTTGACCAGTAGAATTGTACCCTATGAATCCTATTTATTGGAGATTTAAAGGGAGATAGAATAACTTGGATTTTCACTTTACCAACACCAATATGATATTTATCAATGAAATAATGATAAAAAACATTTATTAGAGAAGTTAAAACTCATCAATATCATGACCCAAACCATGTTTGCTAAACCTCCCCAATAAAGTGTCACCATCACACACCTTAATCTCAAGGCGTACATTGGTGTAATAAAGGGTTATATATCTAGAAACTAACAGTAAGACTTTTTATATTTTTATTTTTTAATTAATGATTATATTTATCTCTATTTATTATTACCTTATAAATTATTAAATAACGAGTTTGATAAAAATTAGATTTTAATACGATGAAACTAAAATTATATTTTTGGGAAATATATAGTATCAATAAAGAAACTTTTTTTGGTGAATTGAATAATTTTTGAAGTAAATTTTATTTTAATAAAATATTAATATTAAGTATTATTTAATTAAATATAAATGATAATATAATTTTATGAAGTCAAATGTAATTTTATATGGGTTAGAAAATTGTTATCATCAAAAAAAAGTATTTTTAAATAAATGGGGATTTTAATTTAAAAGCATAAACTAGTATATTTTGAGAATTATTTTTATAAAATAAATATTATTTTTAAATCATCACATAAAAATTATCCAACTATTAATTTCTCATAATTTTTAGAGACAATCAAATTTTGGGATAAAAATTAAATATGGTTTAAATATACAGTGTGTATTATGATATCATAATAGCCCCAAAAGTGATGTAATAAATATTATAAAGATTATACATGACCCAAATTATGTTTAACATTTAAAATAATTTATTTTTAAATTTAATTAATTAATTATATAAACCCTTAATGAATGTTCTAAAACATATATTATATTTTATGGTTTTAAAATTAATTATTTACGAACATGACACAATTACAATCACCAAGGGTATTTTTTTAATGAGTTTGGTTATTATATTTATAAAATAAAAAAAAATCCTCTTTATTAGAAAACATGATAAAAAACCATGGGATTTTTTGTGGTTTGGATTAATTTATCATTTAGAGTCCAAAACCTAAGTTTAGAAATTAATAAATAAACATCCTCTTTTTTTTTTCTATAAACCCACCCGAACTCACATTTATCTTCACAAAAAACCCTTGGATCATGATTTTAATATTACCTTCCCTCTATAGATACCTAACAACCTTTCCCCAATATCATAAGAAGCTCCTCCTAATATTTTAAAAGTGCCCTCTCAAGGTTAGGGATCCTCTCATTCTTCTCTTCATTCAAGCACCTTATTTATGTTATACCATATTTTTCCAATTGTTTCTACTGAGATATGTTTTTACACATCCCTATTACTATAATTATGATTTAAAAGTGATGATATACCCCTTTAAGTATCATTAAAACCTTCCATGAATTTTTATGTACCCCCGCTATGCTGCTAAAATTATCCAATTATTTTCCATGCCAAACATTTTTGTAGGGAATACCCATCCCCATTTACCTATGATTGTGGATTTATATGTATTTATCCCACAATAATTAATCACTGGGTTAAAATTGATGAAATATGTCCTTATGTTTTATGATATATGTGGCATACTTATTCATGCACATGATATGAATGTGATGGGTGGGATCAGAAATATATAGCCCTCCAATGCATTGAGTAATGTTTTTATCTCATGAGATGCCATGTATGGTGCTCAATATGTTACCCTAAGAAAACTATGTTATGATTTGTTGGTGGTTATCCTCTACTTATTCTTATGGTGTCATATTTTATGTTATTTCCATATTACTATGTTTTCTTTATTATATCATCTTATATCATGCTTCGATGTTCAAGTTTATGATTCTCACCCTCTTATGTCACCTTGATATGCATATCAAATCACATATAATAATTTACCTTATTATATTAATTTATTATTCACTCAATGGGATTTATAGATCACCCCTTTCTTATGTATATCCCTAAGTTATCCTGTGCAGTTTTCTGATATCAATAAAATTTAAGGTCATGTTATGGAGTTTTAGTTTATGTGTTTGTATTTTTTTTTCAAGTTATTATGCTATAAAATTAATTAACCAAATATACTAGGCCTCATAATCTTATGGGGTTATATTAATTATATATTTATGTAATAAAATATTAAATAAAGTGTATGAAAATATGGGTTTTCACAGTTATTATCAGAGTAGAGCCTAGTTATTTTTGGGGATTAGTATTCAAAAACCCTAGTGAAAGATAGGTATAAAACAAAAAATAGGAAAACATCCTTAAATTTTGGTAAGGCATTGAGTTAGCGGGTTAAAAAAACATCTTTGTATAGATAATACAAGTTGATATAGATCTGTAATAGCTGTACCTAGGGTAAATAATCCCCAAAAGGGCGCATTGAGATGGACTTGATCATCACCTGGTGCATGATAACGAGGCTTAATGTACACCTAGTTTGACACTACCAGGCGATATTATTTGGAAAATTCACAAGATATTTAAAAATCATTATTTAGGGAATAAAAATTCCCATATGATTCTATATTATTAAATAGATCATGTATTGAGACCTATAAATTCATAGTTTAAAGAATATATGATATATATGAGTTATCCCTTCAATTTTCATGGTTCCCCATTCACACATTCTATAGTTTGAAAATTATTATCCAGAATTATATTTTGGATTAAGTAAATGACTACAAATAGAATCAAATCATGAAAGGAAGGATTATCTTCCATGGTTTTACACCTTCTTTTATATTAAAAAAGTTTAGTAGAACTATTCAAACATCACCATAAAGAAAAGAAGTAGGGATATTGGTGAAAATTAAAAATGGGGAAATTATTTCATACCAAGTATATAACCCCTACCAAGTAAACATTTGTGGTCTGGATTTCACAAAAAACCTTGTCATACTCCCTTTATTATAATTTGATACTATTTTGGGCATGAATTGGATTTCCTTGTATAGAACCAATATAAACTACTAAGAGAAGGAAATCAACCTCTGTATTGAAAATCACCCTTCGATTCTATACAAGTGCAAGGAAGAGGATGAATATCCTTTGGTATCATCATCTAAAGAATGGATATTATTTCCTTATCAGTGAGTGTATCTAGTTTAAATGATTGATAGAAAATAAAAGATAATCCTTGATGATGTTCCCATTTTAATGGAATTCATTGATGTGTTTCCTAAAGAATTACTTAGTCTTCATCATAACTGAGAGGTTGAGTTATCAATAAAATTTATACCCAAATATTTTCCAATATCCAAGGATCTATACAGAATAGACATTTTTGATCTTTAATATTTGAAGAAATGATTACAATAGTATTAGGATAAAGGGACTATACACCCAAGTGCTTTACCATGGGGTGCACCGATATTTTTTTTTTCAATAAGGAGGATGGTTCAATGAACCTATGAATTGATTATCATGTGATCAATAAAAACACAATAAAGAAAAAGTACCATATTCCATGAATTGATGAATTGTTTGACCAGTTATTTGGGGACCAATAATTCTCTAAGGTGGATCTTTGGTTGGGATATAACCAAGTAAAGGTGAAGAAAGAGGATATCCCCAAGACTGATTTTCTTACAAGGTACGGGCATTGAAAGTTCATAGTGATTCTATTTAGACTCAATAATAATCTATAAAAATTAATTGACTTGATGAATATAGTCTTTGGGGATTACCTTGATAAATTTATGGTACTCTTTATAGATGATATTCAAATCTACTCTAAAAGCATGGAAGAACATGGGGATAATTTGAGTGTCGTACTGAATAATTTTCTAAAAAAAATTTCATTTTTAAAGTAAAATAAATTTGAGTTTTGGATGGAGAAATTAACCTTATTTGGACATTTTATAACTAGTAAAGGGATGTGGATACTTTAAAATTAAAGGCAATTGAAAGATTTACTAGACCATTATATGTGATGAAAATTCGTAGATTACTTGGATTAGTTGGGTAATATGTTTTATTTATGAGAAAATTCTCATGATTTTCAAGTCTAATAACCAATATAACTTGGAATGGTGTTAAGTTTGTCTTGAATAATGAATTTGAATAGATATTTAAAGAGTTGAATAAGAGGCTAATAACTTCACCTGTGCTCACATTACCTACTAGTGGGGAAGGATTTGTGATATACAATGATGTGTCCATAAAGGGATTAGGTTGTGTACTCATGCAAGATGAAAAAGTGATAGACTATTCCTCCTTCCATTTAAAGATACATGAGTAGAAATATTGAACACATAAACTATAATTGGATACAATGATATTCATGTTGAATATTTGGGGACATTATCTCTATGAGAAGATGTGTGATATATATATGGATCATAAAATCCTAGAGTATATATCCACACAAAAGGAGATCAATATGCACCTACAGAGGTGGTTAGAGATGATAAAATATTATGAATGTTCAATCCATTACCATCTTGGGAAATAAAACAAAGTGGAAAATTATCTAAGTAAAAATGATCCCACAACCCTATCCATGATGAGGATTTCAAGGGATCTAATTTTCTTGTACATGAAAAGGATATAAATGGGAATAATAAAAGGATATTTATCTTAAATTTCTCAAATAACTACTCAACCATCTATTCTTTAAAGGATTAAGGAGGCCCATAATAATGATGAGGTGTTACATAAAAGGTAGTGAATAATCTAAAGTTCAACTTTACTAAATATAGAGTTGTAAAGTTTCGAACCCAGACATGTGGGCCATTAAAACTAGAACCTAAGAGAGATGTTTTGGATGATGCATATAGCTCATCCTTCCCTATTCATCCAAGAATCACTAAGAGGTATAGAGATATTAATAAAAAATCCTAGTGGTATAACACTAAAAAAGAGATTATAGAATTTTTATCTCGATGCTTGGTATGCCAATATGTAAAGAATGAACCAAAGAAGTGTAAGGGTATGATGAAACCATTTCCCATACTAGTATGTAAATGGTAAAACATGACCATGTATTTCATCATATGACTCCCCATGACCCCTAAAATAAATAATTCCATCTTAGTGGTAGTTGATCACCTTATCATGTAAGTGATTTCATTACTATTAAGGAATATTTCTCTCTTGAATAACTCTATATGATATACACAAGGAAAGTGGAAAGGCATCATGGAGTTCCACTCTCTATTGTATCTGATTGATATTTGAGATTTAACTCAGGGTTTTGGAGAAGCCTTCAAAAATTTTTAGATACGAAAGAGATCTCCAGTACTTATTATCACCCACATATGGATGGAAATTTTGAAAGAACCATTAAAACTCTAGATGATATTTTGAGATCATGTTAAATGGATTTACAAGGATGTTTGTCTCAACACCTTACCCTAGTGGAGTTTTCATATTAAAATAGGTTCAATAATATAATTCAAATGGAACATAATGAGCCTTTGTATTGGAAGAGGTGTTAGACTCTGACATGTTGGGATGAAGTTAAAGAGCATAAGATTATGGGAACTAATCTTATCTAAGATATGATAGAGAATGTTCACAACATTCAGTTTCATATGAAATTCTCAAAAATTCAACATAAAATCTTTTTAGAAAATTTCTGATGTGATCTAGAAGTTGATGTTAGAGATAAGGTATTCCTTATTATATCACCATGGAAGAATGTCACGAGGTTTTGAAAGAATAGAAAGATTATTCCAAGATACACTGGACACTTCAAGATCCTTGATCACATCATAGCTCTGACCTATCCACTAGCACTCCCACTAAACCTATCTCAAGTACATGATGTGTTCCATATATCCCTCTTGAGGAAGTACATACCATACCCATAACATTAACTGAATCTAGAGGTGGTAACATTGGATAATTATATTTCATACTATGAGTAGCTAATGATGATATTACATTGTAAAGATGAATTTATAAGAAACAAGAAAACTCACTTGGTCAAAGTGTTGTTGTAGAACCACATGTTGAAGTAAGTAACTTAGGAACTAGAAGAGGTGATAAAATAGAAGTACCCGCATATATTTTAGTGTATGAAATGAAAATTTTGAAGGTGATATTTTGGAAGGTGGAAGAATTAAATGACCCAAAATTTTATAAATTAAATTCCTTTTTTAATTAATAAATGTCTTATCAATGTAATGTAGTTATACAAAAAACGTGAACTACTTTGGTTATTTTTGTCCCTTATAAGTTATATCCATTTTGGTTTAAAATTTTATTACACATCATAACTTTTAAAAATATATGCATTTTATAGTGATCATTATGATTTATATATATTAAGTGTTATGATAAATCCAATTGACACAGATGAAAGAAGCGATGACCTAGAAAAGTAGGATCATACCATTTAAATCCAATTTATCAGAGTTTATGATGGATATGACATCACTGATATTTTCCCTAGATCAATCACAAGAAAAGATTCAACATCTAAATCATGAAAAAAACTATTTATGGGAGAATTTAAAGCTCATCAAGATCACAACTCAAACCATATTCATCAAACAACCCCAAGAGAGTATCACCATCACACACCTTTCCCTTAGGGAATACACTGGTGTAATAAAGGGGTTATGTAGATATACCCTAACTCTATAACTTTTTTAAAATTTTATTTTTTAAATAATGATTAAATTTACCCGTTTTTCTTATTACTTTATAAATTATTCAATAATGAGTTTGATAAAAATTATATTTTAATATGATGAAAATTGAATTGTATTTTTTGGAAATTTATAGTTTCAATCAAGACACTCTTTTTGATGAATTAAATAAATTTTAAAATAAATTTTATTTTAATAAAATATTTTTATTAAATAATATTTAATTAAATATAAATGATAATATAATTGTATGAAGTCAAATGTAAATTTTGAGGGTCAAAAAACTTTTATTGTCACAAAACCCAATATTTTTCAATAAAGGAGGATTTCGATTTAAAAGTGTAAATTATTATATTTAGAGAATTATTTTTATAATTTTTTTTTGAAATAAGCATAATAAAATTATCCAATAGTGAATTTTTCCTTATTTTTGTAGGCATTCAAATTTTTGGGTAAAAATTAAATACAGTATAAATATATGGCGTGTATTATGATATCATAAAATACAAAAATTAATGTAAAAAAACTATAAAGAGTATCCAAGACCCAAATTATGTTTCCCCTTTAACATAATGTGTTTTTTAAGTAATTTGATAATGTTATAAACCATTAATGAATCCTCCAAAACCTATATTATATTTTATAGTTTTAAAATTAATTCTTTATCAACATGAATAAATTCCACATCATAAATGGTATTATTTAAATTAGTTTAGTTATTATAATTATCAAACAATTAAAAAAACTTTTATTTTTTATAAACCATGGGAAAATACCATGGGATGGTTTGTGGTTTGGATTAATTTATCATACAGATTCCAAAACCTAAGTTTTGAAATTAATAATGAATTATCCTTTCTTTTTCTATAAAAACCCATCCAAAATCCCATTTATATTCACTCAAAAACATTTTATAATGAAGTTAATATCACCTTCCCTCTATAATTCCCCCCAAGGTGTCCCCAATATCTTAAGAATATCATCTCATGCTTTTATAAGTGTTATCTCAAGGAAAGGGATCCTCTCCTTCCCCTATTTATTTAATCACCTTCTTTATATTATGCCTTTTTATTTCAAATTTTTCATATTGGGATATGATTTTACACATAACTATAACTATAATTATTGTTTAAAAGTGACAAGATACCCATTTATTCTCATTAAACCCTTCCATGAATCTTTATGTACCCCTGTTATGCTATCAAAATTATCCTGTGATTTTCCATGACAAACATTTTACATAGTGAATACCCATACCCATTTAAACTCAAGGGTATGCATCTAAATTTAACTATAATTAATTTAATGTGTAATTAAATGTATATAACCCACAATCCTTAATCAATGGGTTAAAATAGTGAAATATTTTCTTATGTTGTATGATTTATATGACACACTTATTCATATACATGATATAAATATGACGGGTGAGCCCAAAATTATACATCCCTACAATGTGTTGAGTAATGTTTTTATCTCATGATATTCCATTTATAGTTCATGGAAGTTTATCCTAATCACATTATGTTATGATTTATTGGTGTTTATACTTGAATTATTCTTATGATTTTATGTTTTATTTTGTTGGGACATTCCCATGTTGCCTTCATGATAACATCTTATATCATGCTTTGATGTTAAATTTTATGATCATCACCCCTATTATGATACCTTGATATTTCTATTGAATAAAATTTACTTATTTACCTTATTATATAATTTTAGTATTCCATTAATGGTCTTTATAGATCACCCATTTCTTATATACATCCCCATGTTATGCCATGTAGTTTTAGAAGATCAAGGAAATTTAAGGTCTTGTTATAGAGTTTTAGTTTATATATTTTTATTTTTGTTTCAATTTGTTATGATATATATATAATTATGAAAAGTATATAGGCATCATGATTTTATGGAGTTTTATTAAGTATATATTTATGTAATAAAACATGAAATAAAATGTATGAAATATATGGGTTGTCATAGGAATTTTCCTGTACAAGTCTTCAAGTGGGGGATCGTTGGTATGAAAAGCCGAGTTTCAGATTACTGGAAGTTTATGCACCAAATATATGTTCATCAGAAACATGGTTAGTGTTTGGAGTCTAGAATTATTGTCCTGAAAATGTCAATTCATCTCTTTAGTGGCAGTGGGGCTATCATTAGTTCGTTCTACCGATGACACGAATGGTAAGTCTAGAATGATCAGTGACTCTCTAGAAGGAAGTATCTCAAATTAAGACTATATAAGATTAATAATGAAATAATTAAAAGCCAATGAGTTTACTGAAAATCAATAGTGACATTCCATATGGATTCTCTTAATGAATATGGTAAGGTAGTGTGATTAGGAGGAAAACTAGGGTTCCTATAATAGGAAGTGAGGGATGAAATTGAAAAATGAATAATATATAAGAACAATTAATATTGATCCTAAATAATTCATGTGAAACATACATATTTAATCAAATGACTACATTATGATAATTATTTTGTAATTAAATAGTACTAAGATATTTTTAGTTGATTATAATCCTTGTACTTATAGTAATACAATAGTGGTGCAATGTTTCTCCCATTAATTTAAGAAAAGTTTTCCAAAGTATATAAATCTCCGATGTTATTTTAATACTTTATGTACTTTTATTGAATGTTTTACCATTACTATATTTTCCATTGTTTTGAATGTTTGTAAGTTTCTTATAAGGTGTGCACAAGTTTAATGTTTTGTGGTGGGTAGGGTTCCTTGAATTTCTACTTCTGATACACTTAGTCAATAGTATATAGAATATTGGAGGATCATGTTTCCACCATATAGATATATGTTAATTCATCCACAGTATTGATTTGATGAAGTTATGGTGGTTTTACAGGTATCAAAGGATATCAGATTTCTACTATTTTAGTTTTTCGGCATCCGCTCTTCCCAACATCCATATAGGGTACCATATTGTCTATTCGATCAAGACACCTTGATTTGAGGTGTGTGTGTGTGTGTGTGGGGGGGGGGGGGGTAATGTATAAATCTGGGGTTTTTTTTGATCAATTTTATTGGATGGTTTCTTGGTCCCCATTCGTTATCATATATATCATATAATGTCATAAAATCATCGATATACTTTGGGGTGAATAATTTTTATAAATCCCCATAACCTATGGTTCAAAAGATACCTAGAATGATAAAATTCATACTTTTTTACCTTAATTACAAAATTCAAAAGCGATTTAGAAAATTAGAGGGTGGTTGGGTTTGTTGATGACCATGTCATCAGTTGGAGTGTATCTAAGATAGGATTTTCCCACTAGTATGATTAGTAAATACATCTACAACTTGATTGAATTAGATTTAGGAAATGAATTTCCATGATTAGTTGAGTCAGATATGATGTTTTCAACTACTTGTATGAGGTATATGTGATGTACTCATCTATTTTATTAATGGCATGTAATGTATTCATTATATTGGTTAGTCTTTTTTTAAGAATCAAGAAAAGATGAGTTGTACTATATTATATTGACACGTTCCATGTATAATGGTAACTTGATATCATGGAAAAATAGATTATATAGGTGTAAATATGATTTAGATTATAAATATTATAGTCTACATGTTTGTATAAATATATGACTATATTTTGTGGAGATCACACCAGACACCATAATAGCTTGAGTAACACTAATGATTTTATAGAGGCTTCTATTTTCTTACATCTATGAATTAAGGATTTTATTTTTTTATTCAATGTTTTTAAGGATCATAGGGTAAAAAATTTAGGCCCTTAGATAAGGATATTTTTTTTTAATTTTTTTTAATTCCAAAATGAAGAGAACTTGATGAAACTGTATGTAAAAGAAGTTTTGGATGGATTCACAAAGAGTTGTAAAATTTTTCATGGAGTCCTTAGGGATTTAAGTGAAATTGAGATATTTTTGGATGTTTATTTAAATTATAATAATGTGATTTATATATCATAAGGATATGTTGAAGATAACACATCCTTAAATGGAACCTAATACTATGTCACACCCAACATAGGGTGCACATCCAACTGGAACTGCCACAAAAAAATCTAACACATGATTTGTTAGTTTTATTACATTATGAATGGATTAAACATTTCATTAATGTACATTGACTAATTTAAATATATATAAAAATGGAAATAAATTCAATTTTATGTGTCAAATATTTCTGATATGTTTATTCATTAAAATAGGAGCATCGAGGAGGCCTATAAGAGGAATATGATCCCTCTTATTGGTATGTTCCAAGAATTGGTGATTGTGATCACCAGTTTCTTGAAAAGTCTTTATATCTTCATTAATTATAAAAATAATATTCATCACTTATCTATGAAGGCACTAACACACCTTTGGTTTTTGAGATTCCTCCTGTTATAAACTATGACCCATTGACTGGTGTACTCCCTTAGAGATAAGATGCTTTTGTTGTGTTGCTTTGGTGATATACATCAAGCTCCCTCCATAAAAGAAGAAAATGTAAGTTTCTGAATAGGAATTATAAGTGTTCGCTATTTTATAATATTTTTACTATTTTTATTTCTTATATTTTTTCATATTTTGATGACTAAATATCATAAGATAATCCTATGTAACCTGTCAGCTATAAATAATAAAAAACAGTGCTTGAAACTATAATTAATAAAGTGGAGGAAAGAACTTGTATAATCATGTCATTCTGATGGATTGTAAGGTCCATGATTATAATATTATAAACACTATGAACTCACCTTTGAATATCCTCTAAGTAAAAAGATATCATACTAACACAATCTTTCATATTCTATAAGAGTACTCCCCATTCACAATATTACCCTCAATACACCAAGATGAATGTTAGGGGAAATAATTTTCTCCACAAATCTATGTAATGAAAGATGAAATAATAATATACATAGATATGATGATATATCACTATCTAACTAAGTATCTTAGTCCCAGTGATGTACATGAAAAATAAAGAGGTTTTTCGTTGCACTACCCAACTCAATCCATAAAGGTGTATCTCATAGGTGACATATAGATAACCTCAAAGTAGAAATAGGTTCCTAGGGTTACTTAAAATCATCATGGTCAATAGTAACTATGCACAGAGTAGTATGGGAGAGTGAGTATAAGTTTTAACATCATAATCAATATTCAAATCACTCAAAGAGTAAGAATGAAGTGATTACCAATGATAGACATAAACAACATCCACTATTAAACTACATCCAATAACCACTAGGGTTTTACCATTGAAGAGTTCATAAAAAGATCCACTATTCTACATCATAACTAGATAATTTTAGATTCCAATAACTCAATCATTTTCCATTCTTTAACAATATCTCTATTACTTTGTACCACTATATTTCATCATGAAATATATCCATTGAGAATGTAGTTACAATAAAAAAAAAATCCTTTTTTATGTTGTAATATAATTATACAATAATTATACAATTAATTCCCAATATAATATTAAACTCCTTACATAATTATTAAATTTATTCAATTAATGTTCCATAATCATTGGTATTGTCAAAGTGGGGACTCCTCAGTGTTTGGAATGACGGTTAGAAATTTAATGCTTTGAATTTTTTTAACTATTGTTAATTTAAAAAATTCACCATATTAGGGTCCTCATATTGGTCCAAGAAGGATGATATTGGGTCTAGGAAATAAATATGGCTTCGAAAAAATTTTTAGGGATAAAAAACACCTCCCCACATGACATTATGCATGGGAGAGGGGTCCATCTAGTGAAGGGGTTCCATGTGGAAACCCTCACATGAAAAAAGGCACTAACCATTGCAGCACTCTAGCTAGCATGGAATTATCCTGGACATCCGATCTTGATTATATGACCTTTTTTCTCTCAGATTAGTATGGATTGAGTTAGATCCTTCAGGAATGAAATGACCACATGGGATTTTATACCATCTATTAAATTGGATTACATTGATTTGAAATGGGTATGTGTGTGTGTGTGTGGGGGGGGTGTACCTATTTGGATAATGTGGCCTCAAAGGATACCATCTGATAGATTCAATAAGTCATATGGATAGGTATAGGTCATTACAACATATGAAATGTGGTACGATCCGCGTATGGGATGTGTGGTGAAAAACACATCATTAGATAAAATGATTGGATGATCATAGTTTATAGAACCATTGGGTATAATGGGAAGGAACTCAACTTGTGCGCTAGTTCCATATAGTCACATTTGGTTTATTAGTGCCTAGATCAAATGGACTAGATCACCCAATTATATTCTTCACCAAATGTGAGGTTCACCACCATCCACCACCACCTACTATAGTTATTTATAAAGATAAGGTGTCTACAATTCACCAAAATTTCACACTAGTATCTTTTTGTCATCTGGATAACAAAAATGTAATTATTTCCTCTTAAAGTTTCCATTAAAGAACATAATTTATATAGATAATTAAAATGAGGGTGAAAATTCTCTGCGATAGAACTTCTTATCCATAAATCAGATGGACCTAAAACTAGTCTCATGAGATTATTATAGAGAAGAGCTATATGGGTGTAATGTTCCGAACCGGGTGACACACAATAGTTCCCCGAGATAGTTTTCCACGTGACCTCTAGTGTGCCTCCCCATATTCCAAAGACTACCGACTAGAATTGGGGGTCTAATATCAGTCATGGGAAGACTATACCCTATTTGTGAGAGTAAAAAACCAGCAGAAATAGATATACAATAGCCAAATAATGATAGAGAATAATATAAAAGAACCAATATCACAAGATGACCAAAACTAAGAACACAATATCAAATCTAAAGTAGAAAATATACGATTACAATGTATGAGACAAGTGTCTAAAATGAAACTCAAAATAAATATACTGAAAAATCCCCCAAGTGGGTCCCAAATTGTGTATGATTCCCTCATACAAGCTCCCTACCATATCATCCATCTAACATAGGTCCCTTTCCCTTAACCTATTCAGAAAACATAAAGTTAATTCAGGTACCAATCATGCAACTTGAGTAGGGTGTGAGTACAACTTAGTAGGCCACCACCAATGACATCCAAAACAATATCCATTCAATAGAAAGTGTATGAAGTTGTATAAATAAATATTTATAATGCATAAGTAAATAGTTATCATATTATCAATTAATCTTTATTTAACCACATAAATCCCCAAGTTCCCATAGACACCCATACCCTAATCCCTACTTCGGCTCTTGTCGAAGCCCAAAGTATGTCTGAGGTACATAATATATCAAAATTTCATTGTTACCATTATTTAATTCATAATTTAATTCTCATTTTACCATTCACAATTCACACAATTGAATGACCATTTTCCCATGCATTAATTCACACTTAAATGCCCATGTTACCATTCATAGTCACACATTACAATGAACATGTTACCATTATTTATTTAAAAACTATATGACCATGTTACCATTCATGACACATAATTAATTCAACAATTAATTAATCACATTAGTTCCATCACTAATTAAACATTTATATAAACACCACCATTCTATTAATTAATTAATTAACTAACAAAATTAATAAAATTAATTAATTCAAAATTAATAAATAAATTAAATCATATTAGTTAATTTGATAATTAATTAATCACTTCAATTCTATTAGTTAACAAAACAATTAACCAACCACACCAATTTAATTACTGATTCAAAAATTAGTTTATCACATAATTCCTCTTAATTAATTTCCCAATTAATTAATTATGGACATCACGTTAATTAATTTATCAATTAATTAAATCAATATAAAAAAACTCAAAATCCTATAATTAATTATACAATTAATTATATCAAATCAACCACACAATATCTTATAATTAATTCATCAATTAATTAACTAAATCAATAACCTAAATATATCATAATTAATTATACAATTAATTATGTCAAATCAATTATTTCAAAATATCATAATTAACTCAATAATAAATTATCTAAATCTATAATCTCAAAATCCACAATTTCACATATTCTCAATTAATTAATTCACCAAATTAATTAATTAAATAAATAACTCAATTGTTAAAAATCTAGTAGAAATTATACAATCATATACACATAATTTAAATTAGTAGTGTTAGATTTGAATTATAGACCACCTACCTCGATTCATTGATGAGCAATCGCCCAACAAAAATCCCCAAAATTTGAGCAACACAATGATGTTGAACAAGATCGAAATATAAAACCCCAAATCAAGATCAAATAAATCAAGATCCTAATCCAAAATCCTAGATCTTGATCTAATAAAAATAGGAATAACAACACCCTTTTTGAATGAGATAATAACTGAAAAGGCATTGGAAACCAATGGGACATGATTGAATTCTCAAGAGGGGTGCAGATCTTCGATCCAAACATTGAATCATGAATAAAGGTGGTTAGTAAGGCTTGGAATCTATCTGAAGGGATGTAAAAACATTAAAGAGATCCTAGGGTCTAATAGGGAAAGTTTTGGGGGTTTGGGTGATTTAAAAAATATTTTTTGGGTGAATTAAATTACAATTCATGGTTTTATGGTAAGGGGTTCACCGTTTCCCCTAACCGTGCTTCTAATTGTGCGCCAACCATGAAAATCCCCACATTATTGGGTTTCATGGTTTTTTGTGGTGAGGTACATAGTTAGGGAAAACCGCACATCAACCATGCACTACCATTTTCCCTTAAAAGTTTCTCAATTTCCTCCCAAAACACTTCAAGATAAAACCCAAATAAATAGTACTCAAATCAAAGAAAAAGAGTACCTATAAAAAAGCCTGAGACAACTCTAGAAAAAGTCAGTATCTTATAATCTCCCCACTATATAAAAAATAATCCTCAAGATTTACTCCCAATAATCTCTAAGATTTCAAGTCAAAAATATTGGGCCAATGAGCCCTCATATCTGCTTCTCTCACACAAGTTTCCTCATGAAAATAGACATGTTTCCAAAACACATAAACTATCATCACATTATTTCCATGCAATACTTTTTTACCTCTATCAAGAACATGTATCAGATGTTCCTCAAAGGAGTCTTATATCTCAATATCAACATCATCCATTTTGATCACATGATAAGGGTTGGGGTGATACCACCATAGTTGTAACACATGGAAAACATCATACATAACACTATATCTCTATGGAAAATCCAAAAGATAATTCCACCAACATTTTAAATCATAAACCATTGTGGTCAACTTGAGATCATGCATATGATAATATTTTTCATGCGGCCTCAAATTTTGTGAGCCATACAACACAACCCAGTCTCCTTACATCAAAACTTCCCCAATACCAATAATATATTAAACACAAAATAATGTATACTCTTTACCCAACTTGGATATGATCGAAATCGGTGTAGTAGTAAAATACCTCTTTAAATCCTGGAAATAATTCTCACATGCTCCAAACTACTCTAACTTTCCACCCTTTTCATTTAATCCTAAAATTGGTGCTTCCAAGTGAGAAAAATTCTTGATGAATATCCGTTAATATCTCACCAAACCCAAAAAGATCCAGATATCAAAAAAATTCTTAGGATGATCCAAAGATACAACTGATTGAACTATCTTTGAATCCATTGATAAACCTTACTCGGAGATGATGTGACCCAATAAATGTACCTTATCATTCCATAAGTGACACTTAGATATCTTAGAGTATAGAATATTCTATCTTAGTGTACTCAGGATGATGTCAATGTGTTTTCCATGATCATCATGGGTCTTGGAGTACACTAACATTTCATGAGTCAAAAAAATTATAAAATAATACATATATGGATGGAAGATTTGTTTCATCAAGGCCATAAAAACTTCTAGAGAATTCATAATCCTAAATGGAATCAGAAAAAAATCATACATGCCATACTTAATCCTGAAATAAGTCCATGGTATATCAGATGGTCTCACCCTCAACCGACGATACCCAAACCTCAAATAAATTTTGGAGAACATATAAGAAACTTTTATCTGGTCAAAAAGGTCATAGATACATGAAAGGGGATACCGATTCTTAACTATCATCCGATTCAACTTCCGGTAATCGACACACAACTGAAAAGTCTCATGATAATTATTAGTAAACAAAACTGGTGAACCCTAAGGTGATATACTTGGATGGATAATTCCTTTAAACTATAACTCCTCTAGTTGATTCTTGATCTCTTGAAGCTATGTTGGTTCTATTATATATGGAGTAATGGAAATCGAATCATCTCTAGGTACTAACTTAATCGTGAAATCAACATCTCGCTCAAGTAGAAACCTCAATAAATCCTTAGGGAACACATCCTAAAACCAATAAATTATTAGAGGGAATTAAACATGCCCAAATCCCCCATCATTAAGCACAAAAAATGCCACTTGGGATGTAAGTTCACCCAACTGATAATGAACTAGCTCTGTATAGCTTGCCTAGATATTACATTCCCCTTAGTGAAAATAAGTGACACCCTCAAGTGATATGAATGTTACCCTTTGATGGTAATAGTCAGTATGGTAATGATAAAACACTACATGAAATCCACCGCATAACAGTGGTTTTTTTGTTATAGTGGTGGTTTAATAAAACCACTGCTAAATTGGGTGTTGGAATTCAATACCCAATGATTTATTCAATTTAGTGGTGGTTTCTGGAAACCATCATAGTAAACACATTTAGCGGTAGTTGGTGTGGTTTTCACGGAGGTTTTCCCGAAAAAATAATTTTTTTAGCAGCTGTTAAAACTGACTCCAAAAAAAGTTTCATTTTTTCTCAGGGAAAAGGCTGTGAAAACCACACCAACTGCTGCTAAATGATAATTGAAACTAAGAAGTGTTTAGCAGATGTTGGAACTACTGCTAGAAAATATACATTTTTTTACAAAAAAATGCCTCTAAAGCACAAAATCACTTCTAAATTACACCATGCATGTATTTAGTGATGGTTATAACCACCGTAGATAATAAAATTCCAAATTATAGCGGCAGTTTAAATTGCCACTAAATATGGTCCATTTACCTATTGGAGGTTTAAAACTTCGTTAAAGGTAGATTTAAAAATAAAAAAATATTGATAATTCTACCACCCCAGTACCAGTACCCTTAAAAAACAATGTGGAAAATTTATATAATAGATGGGATGGCTAGGGTACATATATGAATCAAAAGACACATATAATGCACACACACACACACACAAACAAACAAACACACACACACACACACACACACACACACACATATCCACATACATTCCCATTCTATGGGTTGGAAAAAAGAGTGAACACCAAATCAAAAAATCACCACCAAAGTTAATATTACACTTGGGATAGGTGTGGTATATATAGAAATCAAAAGAAACATACAATTAACACACACACACACACACACATATCCACACACATGCCTATCCTATGGGTTCACAACAAGAGTTCCAACCAACTCAGAACATAACCACTAAACCTCACAACCCCCACCACTTTTACAACCACCACTAAATTCATAACACCATAAAATCAATCCAAGAGACACAATTTAAATCCAACTTTCTTTTCAAGTTGACTTATCTCCACAATCTCTAATCATCATACATAATCAGAAGGGAAACTGACTCTATGACCAGATTTCCTAGAATCTGGATAAGTAATCATGAAGCTCCATCCATAGGGACCCATAGGAATCAAATGGGAGAACTATCTTCCCTCTAATAATATTACATACATCTTAAAATTTCATATTTTTCTCTATACTTGTATTGTTTCCATATTTTATGAACAAAAAGTTAGTTTAAAAAAAGTTCAATAAATTTATTCATATTAAAATTTGTACTTATAACAGTAACCCTCTAGTATCCCCATGAAGAACTAGAAATGGCACTCACCTCCTCCTTGGAATTCCTATCATTTAATCAAATAAAATTAAGTTCAGAACATATATTTTAAAAAATTTATGCAGAAAAAAAATTAAAAATTAAAACTGATGCACAATAATAACAAACAAAATATACATAACAATGATAATGAATGACTATACAAAGATTATAATCCATGATGGACCATACAACTCATTAAATGAAACTAAAAATCAGTCAATTTTTGCCAATGAGATAAATGACTCGAGGAAAATGAGCCCATAAGGGGCCTATCTTGATGCTAGGTTTCCCTCATCACCACCTTCCTCTCCCCCATTGAAGATTTGCCTTGTTATCCTTATGATCGGCGCACTCGTGGATCACAGGATCTTCCAGTGATGGTGGATTTCCATTTCTGGGGAACATCCTTACTACAACATGAGGCCTTATCCATTTTTCTGGCTAGGGCTTCCCATGGAACCGCGATGTTTGTCCCGGGTGGTTGATGTTGTGGTCTGGGGGTTGACGTTGCGATTCGCGTCGTCTATGGGTGTGATGGGTAGATCTGGCCCCGGGTGCGGTTTTGAAGGTGGCGACGGGATTTGCGGAATAGGATTGCGGAGGGGTCCCCTACCAGCAAGATCTGGCCTGGTTTGTGTTTGTACACTTTTATCTATGTGTTTTTCTTGGTTTCTTGGTGCAATGGTTTTTGCGGAGCACGGTGTGGACTCGGCTCCGATTTCGGTGACCGGTGATGCATTCTTGGTGACCAAAATCTTGGTTTTGGGTGATGTGTGGCATTATGTGATGGCTTCACGGTGGAGAATCATATTTTCTCAGACTTGTAGTGGAATTTTTGCAGCATGTTGGATGAATCTGTGATTGTGGTTTGGTTTTCTGTTTGTTCTTTTTGAATTTGTGATATGATGTATGGATGTCTCGTTTGTGGTCCATGATGGTTGGAGTTCCTGGCGATTACATGAAAACAATGGTGGTGAATGTCGACGATGGGATCGAGAGGTGGAAGGGATTGGAAACTGGTGATGCAAATGGTGTTTTGTCTGTTTTTTGTAGGTTCTCACTAATCCAAAAAGTGACTTATTTGAAAATCAAAAAAGAAGAAGTTTCAGTCAGAATGACTATACAAATGAAATAAGTGGTTTATAAATGAATGAATAACTATACATACAATCATTTTACTCTTCAATCATGTTGGTTTCGTGATCCATTACTTCATCCACTTCATTCATCCTTGCTAGACTACGATTTTTAATATCACAATGGACAAATAAGTCCACTTATTGCTGTTGATGAGATTCAATATCAAAGGTCAAATCTCCCACTTTATGACCCATATCATATAAAAATATTTGTTTTACATGATAAAATACACTCCAACCTTCATACACAACACCATTCACATAATATATAATTTTCTCTTGCGATGATAAGATATAAATATCATACAGTTCATGATCACCAACATCCTTCAAGTGATATAAGTTCACAGAAGTAAATTATAAGGAATCTCTTTTAACACCTCTAATTATATCAACCCAATTGAATTTGAATAAAACAACTGAAAAATTCCTGTGGTAGTTTAATTCAATAATAACAGTCAACTTTCCATATTATCCCACTTCAGAAAATGTAAATATACCACTATTCTGTGTTTTCAAACCCTCTTCTCGATCGACTATATAAAATCTAAATCCATTTACATTGTAAGCGTTGAACTTTATAAGTTTTTTAGAGGACCTAGGGAAAGAAAATTTAAATCTTTTGAAAAATATATCGAGTATCAGTATTCATGATCTAAAAATAGAAATATACATTATTAGATTTAAAAAATATATATGTCAACCTAATATATATATTTATTTCAATATTTATGAACTTACACATCGTGAAAACCATTATACAAGATATTTATTAATATATTTAGTCATATATTTCTCATTTCATGTTTATCCTATCATTCATCTTTTTGTTTGTATCCTCAAATATTCAATAAATGGATATTCAATTTTACTATTCTACAACACATATCTATGTGCCCGTAATAATTCCATTTCTCTCAGTGTAACATTTGAGGTCCTCCCAAATGATCGGCCAATAGTAGGAAATATTTTTTATTTCCCATGTATTTGAGATTGAGTTGATGTTTAATTAACACGTCCAAATCTATTAAATCTTATCTCAACATCATCCAAGTATCTAGAAAAAAAGGTAAGACACTCCTTTTCCAAATATCCTTCAGAAATAGAGCCTTCGGGTTGTGATTTATTTCTCACGTATGATTTCAAATACCCAAGATATCTGTGAAATAAAATAAAAAAACATAATTATGTATTTAATTAAGTGACAAGAATTTTTTACTTAATTGAAAAATATATAAATAAAGTACCTATCAATTGGATACAACCATCGATAATGTCTGGGGCCTCTTAATTTAGCTTCCTCAACCAAATTCATATTTAAATGCATCATGACAATAAAAAAACAGAGGAAAGATCATCTCTATTTCACAAAGTGTCAATAAAAATCTCTCCTGAAGGTTTTCAATCTCAAATGGATGTAGATATTTCTCTCATAGTTGTCTAAAAAATTTGCAGAATTGGAGTACAATAGCAGTAACCTTTTCTGGTAATAATGTACGCAATGCCAATGGTAGTAACTAATATAACAAAATATGTGAATCATGACTTTTCAATCAGTGTAACCTATGATTATTTAAGTCAACAAACCTTTACATGTTACTTTAATACCTATCATATACCTTCACATTCTTTAAAATTCAAATTAATGCATCTTTGTCCCTATTTTTCATTGCAAAAATTTCCAGAGCATACTTTTCATTCTCATCTGACCAGAGATCACGTTTTATGTTATTTTATTATAAGTATTTATGATCATTGAGAATATAATTCATCACTCCATGCTCATTAAGCAATGTGAAGATAATTTTTTTTAAAAAATTATTCTCAATATAAATCACATCAAGATTATGCTGCAACAAATTAAATTCCCGATATGGAAGTTTGAAGAATACACTTATTTTCTTTCATTGTTGCGTTTTTATTTCACTTGATGATGCACTTTGAAATAATTTTCCACTACCATTCAAATGATTCCCCTTCCCAAATTCTATTTTAATATTTCCAAGTTCTTACAATATTTCATAACCAGTCAACAACTTTGGAGATGGCCTATGATTAATGAAACTGTTGAACCTGTTTAGCCAAAATCTATGATATGCATCAAGAAATATTCGATGGAACAAGACACACCATTTTCTAATGTTAGGTATCCATTTAGGATCAAAATAAAAGTTGCAAACATGAAAATCAAAACCTGTTTAAGTGTTCCAACTAGCTAAATTCCCAAGTCTATGGAAGTCACTAATGATCCACATTAGAGCATCATGCATTTTGAACATTGTTTTAGAAGAAAAATCATATGTCTCAACACTGTTGCTCTATAACTCCTATAATTAGTCAATTAAAGGCTATAATTATACATAAATATCATTTCCAGGAATTGGTTTTCCATGAATAATCATCAAAATGATAAAATATGTTTGTTTCATACACATCCACAAAGGCATATTGTAAGGGATCAAAATAATTTCAAAAATGCTATAACTGGTACTCAAAGTCTCAAATGGGTTGAATCCATTGGAAACCAGTCCCAATCGAACATTACTAGGATCAGATGAGAAATATGGATATAATGAATCATATATCATATGAGATTGTGAATCTCGTGGATGTCGCATTAAACCATCATCATTATTATCTAAAGAATGACACTTCATGTGTTCAGCAGTTTTCGATGACATGAATAATCTTTTCAATTGGGGATTTAAAGGAAAGTAATTAAAAACCTTGTAAAGTGTGTTCATTTTCTTCTTATTTATGGTAGTATATTGATTCAGACATCCAACATCACCCATTGACTTCCATCTATAAGAAGAACATTTTTTTCAATCATATATACTTGAATCCTCTCACCAATAAAGCATACAATCATTGGAAGAGCATGCATTTTTGTATAATTCAGACCAATAGTGTTAACAACTCTTTTCATATAATAAAATACTTGGGGATGTTTAATTTATGAAATTCATCATGCAACAATTCCAATATCATGGACATTTCCTTATTTGTAATTCCACATAGTCATTTTATATGGTATAACTTCAACAGAAAAGGAAGTTTTGAATATTTAAAACATCCACTATAAAACTCTTGATTTCCATATTCAACTAAACCATGAAATATATTTTTCTTAGTGAAGTTTTCTCTTACATTAGTCTCAATAGAATCAAGAGGAGGATCCAATGATATGTTACAATCTTGATCCGGTTTTCCTACAGTCTCAAAAACAACACTTGTCACATTGCTATTTGTAGCACCCTAAACTGGTTGTTCTAATATGTTTTGATGTTGATTCTGGTGTCTTGCAATGTATAATTCATCATTTATAATGTTTTTCATTTCATTTTCCATTTTTGATGAATTTGGGAGCTCATTTTGTGGATTGATATCATTGCTCAACCTTTCTGTAACGTTCGATTTTCCATACCAAATACAACAAAAATATTGAGTAAGGAATTGCTTCAATATCAACTGTTCATAAACTTCATCTATCTTCAAATATCTTCTAAATTTACATTTAGGACATGGAAATCTTATTATCCCTTCAATGGATTTATTGGAAATTTCAAAATCTAAAAACTCTTCCAAACCCTTAGCACACTGAGGTGTGTTCCTTAGTAATGTGATCCAGCTTTTATCCATGTAAATCACAATGTGCCTAAAAAATATTAAAAAGATTAAAACACATAACTATTAATAAATAGGGAAAGATATTCATATATACTAGTTGAAAAAATGAAAATATGTTAAATAATATTTTCTTATATAAATATATATGGTAAATAATGAAGCATTTTAAAAGGGATAAATGAAATCCATAAAGTCTAGTTGTGAGGAAAATGATATGTAAAAGAGTTAAACCATTAAGAAACCCAAGAGGAAAAATACATGTTGAAATCTATTTTTAATAAAAATATTATTTTAATAAATCATTGAAAAAATTATCACAATCCAATATCAATAATTTATTAGAAGACCAATATGGTTCTCAAAATTGTTAAGCTACTATCACGATACTCTTTTTAATTTAATGGATACATTTTGTAACATTTTATTCATTGATTGAATTGGTGGACTGATGATGATAAATGATGTTTTATCCAAATTGTATAGAAAGGGTGGATTCTTTAGTGGATCCTATTTGGATTGAGTTTTTGGGTATAACAATTTATTTTTTCAATATTGAAGTTATAGGTGTAATTTCATTGTTTGTAAGAAATCCTATAATTTTTTTATCTACAAGGATGCTAAACAGACTTTTAGTTGGAAGGGAATGCATTTATGTTTATGTGTTCTTAGATCTACTTTAGTATATTTTGATTTAGAAAAAATAGTTTATATTCCTTTAGGAAGGGACTCATGAGCACATTCATATGTTTTATACTAAATTCATGAAGTCATAACATGTATATTCGTTATATAGTATATCATAAGGTACAACCGGCATCATAACCAAAATCATAGTTAAATCCAGTGTTGTTAAAGGCATGAACCTTAGGGCGCCTTGTAGGGAGGCATAGTGAGGTGAAACTGGAGCGCCTCATCATAGGTGAGGCGAGGAGACCTCACTGAGGCGCACCAAAGGCGCACGCCTTGCGTGCCATCTTAGGAGGCGGTAAGGCACTATAATGACGCGCCCCCTGAAAAAACCAGACCTCCTTTATAAAATTCAACACAACCACAATGACACCAACAAAAAACTAGAATCACACAATAATATATTTCCAAACCACATATTTTAACATAATTATTTTAAATGAGGAATTCACATTAAATCATTTTTTTATGCTTGGGTATTTTTACACTGTTTCAATATTAACACAATAATCAAATTAATTGAAAAATATTAATATTAATACTTTTATGAACTATGTGTTTAAAAAAAAATTAAATTTAAGGGTTATCAAACCACAACAATAGTTTAAAATTTATAGAAGCAACAACATGCATATCACAACATGTTAAAATATTTGAGAGAGAATAGTCAGAAATAATGAGGAAATTGATAAAACCATGTGATTAAACCCATTTCCTTCCAATTAAATTTAATATAGTTATTAACAATCATGAGTTATTCCATATAACCCACCCAATATAAAACACAGTCATGCAAATTAAAAAGATCCATAAAAGAAGAGGAGAATAAGGATCCCATCCCTGTAGTTTTTTGTATGTCGTGCTACACCAAAACAGATGAAAAAACTAATGATTATATAACTTATATATCACTAAGGAAAGGTCTTGATAAATCATATAATAATTTAATAGAAGTTAGGAATATGAAATGGAAACAAACTCATACCTTAAAAATGACTCACTACTTTATACTATACATGGGGAACTAAGATGTATAACATTCAAGGAATCATAAAGTGAAAGGATTCACAACTAGGGTAAATTAATCCAAGGCTTATGATTAAGGTATTTATTTTTGCAAACTTAAAGGAAAAATGAAATTTCTAAGATAAATGAAATCATTTATATTAAATTTCCCAAAATAGAACCTAGAATAACACTGAAAATTATTGTTGTCAATATATCTGTTCAATTTCCATTTAATTTTGTTTCATTTATAGAAAGTGGGATAACCTATTAAATCCATAGTTTTATGGAATTAAAATAAAATATTCAATCCCCAAAAAATATATATTAAAATATTTATTTATGACTTTAATTGTACATTTTATATTAATATCATTTTCACATAATTTTATAAAAAATATTTTTATTTTTAAGAACTCGAAATTTTTACAAACTGTTGAACCGACCATGAGAATGGATCAACCACTTAGAGATAAAAAATTAATAAAATAAAGGTACTAACCAATCATAAGAAATTTCTATCCAACTGTATTAAGGAGAAAGTGGCTACAAGAAGAAATAAACCAACTGCATGAAGGAACCAATCAACCGCAAGATGAAACAAACTGAATGAATGAAGGAATATGTGAATATAGAAAGAAACCAACCAACTTAATTAAGGATCGAGTGACTAAAACAACAAATCAACCAACCATAATAAGGAAAAACTTGACCGAATAAAAGAACCAAAAAACTGCAAGAAGAAACCAACCAGCCGCGTGAAGGAACCAACATACCACAAGAAGGAACCATCAAACCGTACTAAGGAACTGACCGACCGTACCATGGAACAAAATAACCACACATAGGGTAAAGTGATAACATTGTTGGTCAAGGGACCATTTATGAAAATATATAAATTTCAAGTGGGAATTTCCTTGAACTCCCCCTGATACTTCTAAGCCTTGGGAAATTAGAAAGGAAAGGTTTTAGAAACCCATGATATTATAATTGAAAAAATAAGAATTGGATAGGATAAAATTATTAGTAAGATAAAAACTTATCAATATAACATTAATGGTTATATCATAAGTATATAGTAAACATGAGCATGGAATAAATAACTTATTGAAAATGTCATGGATTAATGAGAGTTGATCACATGTCATGATATAAGGACATGTAATCTCAAATGACAAAACATATACCATAGTGTGATATTACAAAAACATAATATAATAAATTTGATCCATTGACCATAACATAGGCATTTAATAGTGTGGCATAAAATTGTCACATAGAAATAATCATAGTAAATAATAACATATATGACCTGCTATCACAACATACTTCCCCTAATATAGTGGAGTATGTGTTAACACTTGATTCCCATAACATAGTGGAGAAGACATCATTACCTAACATCATGATATAACCCAATACCATTAATTCAATACTCAAGAATACAAGTATAATTACTAATATTTATACAATTCATGGAACACATTTAGAAAGAATAAAAAATAAGTCACACATGAAACCTAACCAATTTCATTTTTAAAACCATCTTTCAACCATACGCACCTCAAAACCCTTTGAAAACATATTTATCTACATTTACACAATTCATAAAACACAATTAAGTAGAAAATCAAGAATACTAAATTTATTTAATAATGTTAAATTATGTAATCACCTACCATAATCTTGGAAACTTCCATAATCTTGTGGAAAACCACAACCGCACCACAATGGGAACCTACAAAATCAAGATCATACTGAAACCGTTAAGATTGAAAATAAAGAGCTAAGATTCGACCCAATTTAGAGAAAAAAACCCATGATCATACGACAATCGTACCACAATTGTATAGAGACCGGTGCCAAGGGGAAGTGAAGGTAGTGGCCGACAATGATGGGTGGTGAGGCACGATGAGGCGCAGTGAGATGTGTCGAGGGGCGGTGAGGGTTAGGACCGGAAGCAAGGGAGGTGAGGTTCGAGACTTCTAGGGATTTAGGGGGTCGGGGTTGTGGGGGGGGGGGGGGGTTGGGGGGAGAAGTGTCAGGTCTGTAAAAAAAAGGTTTAGCGGCAGTTTTAAATAAACCTCCAATAAATTAGTTAAAAAAAATTAGCGGAGGTTTAATAAACTGCTACTAAAAAACTGCCGCTAAAGGCTAATTATATTGCATTGAAACACCAACCAATCCATCCCCAATATCAGGTAAAAACCTAATATATCAATAATAAAAAGGCCCTAATAGAAATTGTACGCACCAACCTCAAGATAACACTCCTTACATTGTCTAATGTTTTATTCTCCTACCCCCAATGGTGTGTCAATTGACATAACCACACACATATGTTCCACTGCTTGATCCAAAACATTTACAACTTGAGAATATATAAAAGAATGTGAGGACCTTATATCGAATAAAGAACTAGAAATCTTGGAGTCTATAATAATCATACCTCAAACAATTGATGTACCAGCCTTGCTACCACCAGGTGTAAAAAGAACCACATGAAGATGACTCACCCCTTTACCTTGGGTTCTAGTCTGAGTCACTTATGCTACATTACCCTATTGGAAAGGATTATCTTATCCTAAAGCACCATACCTTCCTACTTGGCTGGTATGTCTAGTAGAACTCTGAATGCCTACCTGGTATGGGGTATCAAACCCAATTACTACACTCTACAATGGTCTTGACCCTCCTTCACTACCCACCTTGCTAGGGGTTTCTACAGAACCTCAGTACATGTCCCATCCTAATGCATGCTGAAAACTTAACTAGTGGTCGGGGAAACTGACCACACATGTGTACCAACCTGCCAAACTGATAGAAGAAAAATTAATCACTACCCTAAGAGGTTAACCCTCTTCCACATCTGCTCTATCTACCAATTACCTGGTGATAAACCTCAAAGCAGCACTTCCTAACATCAAAAGTTGTACCTCTAGACTACCCAACTAGAACCACATGAACACCACTAGAAGCCTATTTTATATTTCATTCTGAGATGTGATCTTGATAAACTGCCTCAATAAACATATTTAAATAGAATATATTCACCTACTAATTGATCTCATGTATATTTCCATCCTAAAAACATCTCACTGTAGATGCTTCATCCCCTACCAATTCTGTAATGAAGAATTGTAAGTCATTGAAGTAACCAACATAATCCATCACAAACATAGTACCTAAATTAAAACTTATAAACTCTTAAAATTTATCCTATATCAACATCTCTAGATATTAGTGTTACAGAAACATTTCCTAGAAATATTTCCATTACATACCATTTTCCTACTTAGTCTGAACTAGGATATCCCACCAGTGCTTCACTGGTCCTCCCAACATGTAAATATACAACTTGAATCTCTTCTCACAAAAATTCTCCAAGTTATCCAAAATTATTTGGAAGGAATCTATCTAGAACTTAGTTGCCTCAAGTCCACACTCTCCAAAAAACATAGGATGGAGCTACTACTAAAACTCTATATTCAAGTCAAACATACTTGACATATCCTTCTCTGGGCCTCTCTCCATAATCTGCATAAAATGAGAAAATTTCTCATACAAATTCTATTCCCCCATATTATCCAAAACCAAGGGGGTTGTCTACTCTACTATTAAAGGAGAATTCTTAGTGATACCCTCTTATCTCCCAACTATTAGACATCTTCATGGCAGTATCTCTCTACAATGACAAACAAACACTCAAAACACATAACATAAGGTGTTCACAGTTTAAACAGAATAAGGATCACTACTAGCCATAGAAAACCCATTTTCATACACTATCCCAATGAAAATGACCACATCTCTATAACTATACTCAACAACCCCAATATTAGGTCATGGTCAACATGGGTTAAACCCAAACTTACACAAACACACACCTTACATTAGACACCCTTTTAAACCATTTCACTTTCACCAACACAAATTTTCCCTATTTAGGCACTATTTTAACCATTTCAAAAATATATTTCAATTCTTTATACAATTATAACATCTATATTAGGTACATTTCCTTTAAAAACTAAATATTATTTAAAAGTGAATTCCAATTCCCATAACTGACCATAACATGTTTCCCATGTGTGCCTAAGATGATGTATGTCACATATATCCATAAGTGCCTAAAATGATGCATGAATATAAAAAAATCATTCTATCTTGACCCACAACCAAAATCTCATAAACAATAACATCACACATAAAGTGTATCACCCAAGGTGAAATAATATTCAACTGTAATAATGAACATCAAGAACAAAAATCCCACCCTGGGTACTTAGGTTTCCCCCCATAAATGGGTTAGCTACTCCTATTCACGATATCATTGCTAAGGCCCAATAGATCCTAATATATTTCTAGTTTCCCAAAATAAAATAAATAATATAATGGAAAACCGCTCTAATACCACTTTGCAACACCCTGGCCCAAGTTCCATTATAACTGGTGCACCAAGATAGTTCTTCACATGACCTCAAGCATTCCTACCTATATGCTACAGGATTCCAAATAATAGTGATGGTCTAATGAAACATGTATTGATAATATACCATCTTTATCATAGTAATACATAGAATATAAATAATTAATAATAGAATAACACAAATTATGATCATGCATCACTAAAAAAATTTCCCCAAACTGGGTACATGCCCAAATCAAATAATAAATATGCCTTTTCATGTCATATTTTTCCAAGTGAAAATAATACCAAATATAATGAAAATTTAAAAATCCATAAAACGGTTCCTGATAGTAAGTATGTTCCCCTACTCTATATACATTCCATATCCATAAATTATTCCTCCATCATAGGTTCTTTTCTCTTGTCTTGACATGAAACCATGAATTTTACTCGGGTACCCAAATGTAGCTCGAGCAGGGTGTGAGTAAAACTTTGTAGGCCACCACCAATGGTGTCTAAAAAATATCTAGTCAAAAAAGTGTATGCAAAGGTATGGTAAACAATAAGTTAAAAAAAGATAAACTAGGTTTTATTTATTAACATGTTTTACATTATTCACTTTCATCATTTTCCATGTGTTACCCATATTCATAAAAAATGATTTGGCCCATTCTAGTCATATACCAATTTATAAGGGGAGTCTAGTTCCCTACATCATAGGGACATTAATTTCACAAGATAGAAACATAATAAGTTACCTTAGAGCCTCAGTCTAGGTAATCATTCTATGTGAATTTTTTAGGGGCATATATCATCAGTCCGACACCTTAATCCATGAAAAAAGAGTTGGGGCCTAGATCCTCAGTCTTGCCCAACCCATGGGGGTGGAGCCTCATCCAAAACCCCATGGTAGTAGATCCTTAGTCAAAAATACCACACATACCATTTACCATATAAGTATGCTCTTTAAACAATTAACACATTTACCATTTACATGTCATAAATAATTTAACACATTCAAGTTAGGCCAAACAATCCCTTATACCATTGAATATATTAACATAATTATAATTGGTTATATTTCATAAACCCATGTTACCATGCTAAACATAAATATCATAGGCTATACCCATAACCCATCAATTCCTTATCTAACAAACCAATTTCCAGGTTCAAGGGGGTGGCACACTGCATGTGTGGCCCTTAGCCCGGTACATTCAAACTAAACAGATCCCATGGGGATCATGAGGAGTCTAATCCATCATTAAATTAATCTAATAATCACTTACTAACAAGGAAACCAAACAGACAACATGAAGGTACCACAACACAACTACATACACATATAACAGGGAATCAAGATTATGGGATATAACTTATATACCACCTACCAAAAGTTTGTAGAAGAAAAATTTCTTAACCTCATCATTTTATTTTAACTCAAAACCCATTTAAATTACCAACATAAAATCTTTTGTAAAAGTGAGCTTTTAGATCTTCAGAAGGAGAAGAACGATTCCACAAGCACTATTCTATAAAATAGGGAAAATAGGAGTGTTATAATCACACAGATCTTTTATTTGAACCCAAAAACAATCTCAAAGGATAATAATCGAAGAATAATCACCTCTTAGAATATTGGGGGAGAATGTATTATTACCCTCGCTACTTTATGGTGAAATGGGAGGAAATTAGAGTGAGTTTTTATAAACCATGAGGGGAAAAATAAGATTGTTATAATCACCCAAATCTTTTATTTGAACCCCAAAACAATATCAAAGGATAAAAATTGAAGAAGAATCACCTCTTAGAAGATTGGGGGAGAATGTATTGTTACCCTTTCTACTTTATGGTGAAATGATAGAAATTAGAGCGAGTTTTTATAAACCCTGAGGGGAAAAATAGGAGTGTTATAATCACCCAGATCTTTTATTTGAAACCAAAGAAATCTCAAAGGATACTAATTGAAGAATAATAAACTCTTATAAGATTGGGGGAGAATGGATTGTTACCCTTTCTACTTTATGGTGAAATGGGAGGAAATTAGAGTGAGTTTTCATAAACCCTGAAGGGAAAAAAACAAAAATCACCCTTTTTTAATTGGGTGCATGGTTTGGACGCATGGTTAGATGAATCATGCACCAAATGTGCTTCAAACTATGTAAAAAATGGGGCCCAAGTCACACAGTCTTCTAGGAAGACCACACAATTTGAAAAACCATACAGAGGTCGTGTGGGGCAACTTTGTTCAAGCCTTCACAGTTTGGTCCCCCTCTATGCATGGTTTTACCAACCATGAACCACCCCTCCCAGGGCACACAGTTATCCATAACCATGCACCAACCATGAAACCTATATTTTATGTCCTCTTTCCCTTCTATTTCACATCCTAAACCCCATAGAAACCCCCCAAGTCTCCTCATATTATTAGGAAACATTTCATTAAAAAATCTAAGGTAGTCAAACAAAAAAATTAAAAAGGAAATACTTCCATGAACGGTCAGGATATTAAAATATTATACATTTTAAACTATAATGTGAATTTTAAGTATGTATATAGTTTACCAATACTACTAAACTATTCGGTCCTTTGGGATGCGATTTATTTTATATAGTGATAATGTAAGAAAGTAACCACCGACGTTGGGCTACTAGGGTTAGGGTATCTACATATACCTCATTTAAATATTATATAACCATACTAATATAATAAAATCATTAACTTCCATGTTCTTAAATCCTATTATTATATTATAAAAATATATATTTATCTCCTTCAATCATATGTAAAAATAAAAATATCACTCATGTGTACGTGGGGTTACCATCTCTACGTAGCGGTGTAATTCATTTTTTCATCAAAACTTTAATTAGGTGGTTATAAAGATGGAAATAATGAATATTTATGATATTAATAAAACAATTAAAATTATTCAAATATAAGAAATCATTTAACTTCTAACCCTTCCACTCATTAAAAAATGATAACGTTGATCTTGCGTACATGTGAACTACCACCTCTTTGAAGCGACATAATTAATTTTTCATGTCCACCTTTCAAGGATGAATCTAAATATATATATAATGAATATATATGATATTTATATCATTATTATAATTTTGGATATTATGGAAATATGATCAAGATAAAAGGACTAAAAATATTGATCAAAAACTTATATGAAAAATGAAATAGCCAACACTTAAGAAAAATGATTTATTAAAGACTTATTAATAAATTGGTGTTGAAATGTTATAATTAGATCATATATGATATTATAAATATTTATATGGCTCTATTATATAACTTTAACAAATATAAATTTATTATATAGGAGGATAAAAATACATACAAGCATGTCAGACACAAGGTAAGGGTTTATTTCACAATCTCATCATTATTCTGTATTATTTATATTTATATTTCCATTGGGGAAATTATATGAAATATATATCTAAAACACAATATTTTATTATTATTATATATTTATTTATATTTATTAAAATATTTCATTTCTGTTTCTTGTCTCTAAGAACTCAAAATTCTAAAAAAACATTTGTAAGAAAAATTGACTTTATTTTTTCTTTCGACAGGGAATATTTTTATTCCATATCCATGTTTTATTTAATTTTTTTTCATGAATTTTTTTAATATTATCCAATTATTTTTCAATGTAATTTTTATCCATGTTATAATTTTTATAAAAACTATTAAAATTAATCTTATTTTCATTTTCTGAATGAGGTGGTTTTTACTGAAGGTTTGAATGGAATACTTGTTTTAACATACACCACAAAAATTAATTTTCCTTACATCATGGATACTATTTTATTTGAATATTATTTTAAACTTTTCTATGGTTCTTTACAAAGAAAATTTATTTCCTAATATCATGGAAAGTTTTATATTTTAAATAATATATTTTTAAATGAGAAGGTTATTTTCCTTAAGAAATCTTACAGTGATCTATTAAATTGTTTTTCATCTATATCTACATACTTTAATAAATATTATTATTTATTGAGGATATAATCTTAAGATTTAATTCAAATTAATTATTTTTTTCATTATAATCATTTTTAATGGGGGAAATTATTAACATTCCACATGATAGTTCTTCTAATAGGGATAATTAATGATTATTAAGTAATGTTGATTAAGTTGTATTGTTTATTTATATGATGAGTGAATTAGAATTATTAAGTTATGGGTGGGGCCTAGTATTATATATCCTATTGATGTATTGGTAAGTATCACAATAAAAATTAGGTTGGGTAATTGGATAAGACCATACCAAATTATATAAAATTTCTTAGCACGAAGCCTTGAAAATAAGGTTAAGATGTATAACATTATGCATTCCATCATTATGAAATATTTTATTGATGTCCATGTGATTATTCAAATAGTTGTGTTATCCATGTATATGTTTCAATATCATGTGATTATTTATATGAAATTATTTAATCATCATTTATTCCTTATTTATTCTATGATATCATATATTGCACATATTCCTTTACTAAGCATTTGAGACCGTACCTTTATTTTCATTACTTTATCCAAGATTTTAGGAAGTGTACTATGATTGATATGAAAGGATATTCTAATGGTAATAAAAATCTTCACAAAAAATACTATGTTTTATTTTATATTTTCAAATGTAATATGAGATTCAAGCGTGTATCTATTTTACCAAGAAAACTAAACTATTCGGTTCCTTGGGATGTGATCAATTTTATCTAATTCCATTGTACTAAATTACCATTGAATATGGGTGACTCAGGTTAGGGTTGTTACACTTGGTATTAGATAAATTTTAGTCGAAAAATTATGAAATAGATTTATAAAAATGTATATTAGGAAATGTAACCCTATAACTGACTTTGAGGACATGTATAATTATAGGATAATATCATAATTTTTTTATAAGGTAGTGATTATATATTTTTCCTATAAATACATCTCTCTATGGATACCAAATTATGACATGGTTTTGTAAGATATTCATCTAGGGGTAATAACCTAAAAAATATTTGGTTGAGTATATCTTAACCCTTATTATAGTAAATGGTAAATGATTCCTTATTGTGCACTTGGTTTGACACTCTGAGTTGATATTCTTTGGTTAATTTACATTTTATTTATAAATAATTATGAAATATTTGATTCTTTTATGATTTGATAATATTCCCAATGACACTAATCTTATGATTATGAGAATACCTATTCATAAATTTTCAATTTATGTTAAGTGTTTCACCTCTTTTAGAATAATACATTATGGTTCATAATTTTATGATCTAATTTAGCATATTCCACTCTTTAGAAATTCCTCTTATAGGAAGGAATAAAAACCATAGCAATGCATTAAATCTATATAGGGATTTACCTCCAGGGAAGGACAATGAGCTAAGAGATAGATATGGTTGTGGAATTGAAAAAATAATAACTATATTAGGGAAACTGACTTAGGTTATGACTAATAAACTTTCTTGTATAGAGCATCTTTCTGATCTAAAGTGTAGAGTAACAATGTTAGACCATTTCATACAAAAAAACCCCATCAATTAATTGAACAAAAAATCCATTATTAGTTGAGAAAAGTATAAGTTCCATAGAAGAAATATTTCTCTCTTTGAGAATTAATGTAAGAGAGAAGGTTGTAATGGCCATTTATTTTCTCATGGGGGATGTGGATTAATAGTGTTCTCCGATTCAAAACACTAAGGACATGGACGAAATAATTATCATGGATTAGAAGGATTCTAAGGTAATTATATTGAAAAACTAATTTTCGCATGATAAATGAGGTGATACAGAGAGACAATTTTTGAGCCTTAGAAAAAAGGCAGATGAAAATTTTACTAATTATAAAGTCAACTTTACAAGGTTAGAAAGGCTTGATACAAACTATGTATGTAATCTAAAGGTTATGATTGACCGTTTATTTGATGGGATAAATCTAATAATTTTAATAGAACTAATATATAAATAATTCTAATCATATGAGGATATAATATCATGTGATATCAAGACAGAGAAATAATTCTAAAAGTCTTATGAATTTGAAGGAAATAAAGAGAAGAATGGGGTAGTTGAGCACCTCATGATACAAAAAAATGGACAAGTGGAAGAAAATAATGGGGAATTTTCAATATGTGATACTTGTGGAAGGAAAAATCATGGTATATGACTAAAGGGAGAATGAGTTTTATTCAAGTGTGGAGATAAATTCCACCACGATAACGAATGAAAAGGTATGGAAGAATTTATAAAAGTATAATTCTTTAAATGTAAAGAGATGAGGCACTATTCCAACCAATTACAAAAATGTCAAGGGAACTTACCAAAGAATAGGGAAAGAAGATAATTACAATGTTATTAAATTACTAAAACTAAATTTGAAGTTACTAGTGATGTGGGGGAAGCAAATTTGATCCCAACTTCAATATTAGATAATGATTTATTCAATTATATATCTAAAAACTCCTTTATATCTTCCTTGATTGACAGGAAAATTAAATATTCTTCTATCCTTTTAAAAATAGAGTTATAAATAAATACACCTTGAGGAATTAATATTATAACAAATAAATGTCAATCAATACCCATTATTATCTACAAACATACCCTATTTTACATTTTTATTATTATACATATGCTAGACGATGATATAATCCTCGATATGGATTTTATTTCAAAGTAAAATGAAAAAATTTATTTCCAAGATAAGTAGATTAATATTTGTGATAAAGATATGGAATTAATTATATTTAAAAAATATACTTAATCATTTTAATCATGATAATATCCAACCCTAATAGTTTTCCTTAATGAAATTCTAGGAGAATAAGAGTATACACAACCTATGGAAAGGACAGGTAACCCTAGGATAAAATATGTTATTATTGTGAAATAATACATTGATGTGTTTTTTAAAGAACTTATTGGATATACAAATGAGCATTAAGTTGGGTTTGATATTAAACACATCCCTAATGAAAAACCATTATCTAAGGCTCTTATAGGATAGAACCATGGATCTAGTGGAGTTAAAGAAATAATTATAGGATTTTTGTGACAAGAGATTCATATACCCAAGTGTTTCACCTTAGGGGGTTCCTATTCTATTTGTTAAAAATATGTATGAGACTATGAGGTTTTGCATTGATTATATGGAAATCAATTCCATTACTAGGAATTAAAACTATATGGTTTTGTTATATAAGTATAATAAATTTAATTTTATTATGTATGAGGATAAAATTACTTATAGGAAGTCCAAACATGAGTTAAGGTTTTATTTTGAAAATCTCATCATTATTTGAGATTATTTATATTTAAGTTTCTATTAGGGGAATTATATAATATTTATATTTTAAAAAATATATATATTATTCTCCTCTCTTCATTTCTAGAAATTATAAGTTTTTATTTCATTTTCATCTCTTCATGTACTCAAAAGTCTGAAATAATGATTTTAAGGAAAACTAACTTTGTTTTTATTTTGGTCAAGAATATTTTTCTTCCATGTAAATGTTTTATTTAAATTATTTTAAATTATTTTTGGTATTATCCTCCAATTATTGATTAAAGTCATTTTTCCTATGTTTTTAATTTTTTTAATAAAATGTTTAAAAGGAATATTCTTTTCATTTTTTTAACAAAATTATTTTTATTGATGGTTTTAATTAAATATTTGTTTTTAAAAACACCGAATGAATAAATTTTACTACCACCATGAATAATATTTTGTTTGAAGTGTCTTTTAAAATTTTCCATTTTTCTTTTTAGAGATTTTTTTTCATAATATTTTCGAAATTTTTAGATTTTAAATAAGTGATTTCAAACTAAAAAGGGTGTTTTCCTCAAGAAATATTCCAGTGGTATTTTAAAATTATTTTCATATATGTCAACATACTTTTATTAATCTTATGATTTAATGAGAATAAAATTTAATGATACCATTCAAAATATTTTTCTATATGGATTTTGATCATTTTTAATGGGGAAAGTATTGACATTCCATATGATAGTTCTCCCAATATTTAAATTTATTTATTATTAAGGCATATCGATTAAGTTATTTTGTTTATTAATAATATGAATGAATTATAATTATTAAGTGATGTATGGGTCCTAGAATTACATATCCCCTTTGATGAATTAGTAGGTATCACGAGACAAAGAATGCCAGATATTTGGCCTAGGAATTACCCATTTAAGTAAGATGTATTGGTATGAGTCCTTGATGTTAATTTTAAGATGTCCAAAGTTATGAATTATATCATTATAAAATCATATATTGATTTCCATGTGATTATTAGAATAGTTATTCTATCCATGGATAAGTTTCAAGATCATGTGATTATTTATATGGAATTATTTGATCATAATTTATTCCTTCCATATTATTCATAATATAGCTATTTTATGATATCTTCCACTATAAAAATTCTCTTATTGATTATCTAATCTCACCCATTTTTTATCCCATTCCCTAGGAATCTAAGTAGTGTACTATGATTTATATGAAAGAGTATTATAGAGGGAATAAAACTGTTCAAAAATAAAATAGTATGTTGTAGTTTATGTTTTCAAATATAATATGAGATTCAAGAATGTATCTTGTTTACCAAGACTACTAATATATTTGGTCCCTTGGTACATGATCACTTATATCTAGTACCATTTTAATAAATTACCACTAACTCTAGGCTACTAGGGTTTGAGTTGTTATAATAAGCGATTCTTCTTAGATATAACAAAGTAGTAAATTATCCAATTATAAAAAAAATTATATCTCTATGTTATTTTTAGAACTACAGGTAGAGATTTATCAAATTTAATAAAATTTGAAATGTTTATAGATAAATAATAACATATTTGAATCAATTTATGACTTTATGGTTTGGACTTATAAAATATAGAGACAAGTTTTGAGAATCCAAAGTTCTCTCTAAATTTAGTCAAAATTGATTTTTCAAATTTCAACCAAACTAGATCAACTATTTAGATCCTGATATACAAGATAAATTACTAAAATTTCAGATTGAAATTCATCTATTTATTTTTTAAACAAAAATAAAGTGTTTTCATGGGTAAAAATGACATAAAATGCGATGTAATTTTACCCAAAGAACCATATATTGAGTTTTTATCTCTTATTTCTACTTGATTCTCTCTTTCAATAGAATACTTTTATCTAGAGAAAAATAGAACTAGGGTTCATGCCAATTAAATTTGTCTAAATAGAAATAATAGGTATTTTAAGGAGAATAAGGTTTTTAAGTAATAATATCATTATAATTACTTAACCTCCTCAAAATTTCCTAAAAAATGAACATATCAAAAAAATTCATTAAATTCTTACCAAAATAGAAACCATGAATTCCAAATAAAATTAAAACATTTAATAATTTTTATAAAATTTAAATGAATTATTATAATTTACTTTATACCCATTTTAAAATTAATTAATAATTTTAAAAAATTACATTGAAAATCCAATTACAAAAAAGTAAAAAAGTATCCCTTAGGGTGAAAACCAGGGAATTACATATTAATCTATATATAATTATATAATTGTATATATAATTTAAGAAAAATATTTATTTTTTAAAATGGTTTTATAAAAAATCTTTTACCAGATTCACGATTCTTTACCATTTATATTTTTTATATTTATTTATTTTTCATGTGGACTATATAGTAGTAATTTAGTCATTATAATATAATTTTTATAATATTATTATTTGGGTAACTTGCAACCATTGGAAATAATAATTTTTTATATAAATTATTAATGTGAAATGAATTTTCATATACATAATAAGATAAAATAAATGGTTAAATAATATTTTTACTATAAAATAATATTTTATGAGGTATTTATAATTTTCAAATAATAATTAATTGAATTTATAAATTAGTGTTTATAAATTCATAAACTAATATGCTATTCTATGTACATGCTTTTATACTCTAAAACATTTGTTTTAAAGGAAAAGTATCATATATTTAACTAAAATAATGTTTTATAAAGTATTTATTTTTTATTTTAGAATTAATTTATCATAATTAGAGGATTATTATCATAAAATAGATATAAAATTTTAACAAGGTTGTTATTAGAAAAAAATGTGGATGTTAGAATGGAAATGAAGCTATTTTAAATAACATTAGTCTTACAAAAACTATATTTATAAGTATTTGATTAAAAGGTAAATTTTAAAAAATTATAATATAAATTTGATAAAATGTATTACATATTTTTAATTACAAAGTCAAAACTAGGTAAGGTGTGAAATTTGGATTTTTTTGGTAAAAAATAGTAAAATTATGAAAAAATGGTGAACTACAATAATATATGGTAAACATGACATCATATATATAAACATGACAAAAAACAACCAATTTAGTTCTCTTAGACTAATATTGGTGTGAAATAATATATTGGAGCATTAAGAGAGATTGTGGGGTTCTATTGGTATAGTGGAGAAAATGAGATAATGGAATAATTAATTAATGAATAATTTATTCTATGGGATTCCACTCACCACACCTATAAATAACCACCCACTATTCTCATTTATTCACAATAAAAGTTAAAATTATCTCTTTATACTTCCATTAATGAGTATATCCCATATTTATATCTTCAATATTGAAGAGTTTTGTCTGTTTGAAGGACCATTTCCAATCCAAGATGTTTAAGTAACATAAAGGTTCCCACTCCCTTCCTATTCATTCCCAATTGTAATTATTTTTATATTATCTTGTAAAATTAATTTTAATTTGGTTATATACCCATATTTTCATTATATTATCATACCTTTGAGTTATAGTTCATGGGAGATTATTCATTTAGCATCATTATGCCTTTTTCCCTAATTCATTATTATACTATTGTAAGGATTTCTATTTGGATCTTTTTTTTTCAATTATAATTATTTTATTATAATATCTTTTGAAATTCCATTTAATATGATAATATGATTCAATTTAAATAATTTTACCTTCCATTTTATGTATTTTAAATAATATATTACTCATTCACTCTCATTATACCCACTTTGTTTGGTCCCCATTATGCTAAAGTAAGGGTTTCTATATGCATATATTTATTTCCAACTGTGGTTATTTATTTTTAATATATTTTAAAATTTACTTTAATATGTTTATTTTTTTAGATTATATTATATTAATATCACTTTTATATATTTTACATGAGATATATTTCATTAAATCTCCTAATATCCCTTTTCTCAAGCTATTATAATATTGATGTATTTGTTCCCATTCGTTCCCCTCTATTTTCAATAATGATTCATTTATTAAAATATACTTCAAAATTCCTATTTCAGATGATTCCATACATATAATATAGTATATTAAAATCAATTTAATTTATTTTTTATTTGATATCATTCACTCATTCTCATTAGGAACTCACATAATCCATTATAATGCTGAAGTAAAGAATTCCTATTCCTATCCCATTATTTTTTAAATAATAATTATTTTATTGTAATATCCTTTAAATTACCATTTAATATGATTATATTCTTATAATATAGAATATATTACCATCAAATTGATTTATTTTTATGTGTTATTATTCATCCACTCTCATTATACCCATTTTATAAGTAGTTACCATGATAAAGTTTGGATTCTTAATCATCTTCTTTTCTTTTCTAAATGAAATTTTTTGATTTAAAAATATTTTAAAATAATTATTAATATTAATCCATGATTATTATTATATGGTTTTATCATACCTTTAATAATTCATCCACGAGATATAAACTTATATCAATTTTTATAACATTTTCAAATCTATACCATGTCAAAGTTAATGATTTCTATCTATTTCTCTTGACTTTATATTATGAATATTTTTTTATAAACCTTTTAAAACTTAATTTACTATGATAACATAATCTTATATGTGGTATATTATCATCCATGGGATATATTATCAAAGTTCTAATTCCAAATACTTCTCATTAATCCCTTATAATAATACATTACTATGCCAAAATGATCCAATGAAACATGTTCCATTTCTCAAGTTTCTATATATCTATAATGTCATGGAAATGAAACTTATTTGAAGGGATTGATTTATCACTATATTTTACTTTCCTTCTTATTATCCCCATGAATGTAAATTTTTCTAAAAATACCTTTACATATACTTTAATCATAATAAAAATCCTCGTTATTATAATTTCTCTATGTTCCTATGGAGGGGTACTGAGAATATATAGTTTAAAAGGGTAATTTATAGAAGTTAGGGGGTTACTCAGCCTCTATATATTTCTATAAAAAGAAAAAATTACTTTTGAATTCTCTAATGGAGTATCGATAAAATCATTTCCTTGGATTATCCTTCAATATTGTTATACTTAAATGATTGAAAATAAATTGACCTAAACCTTTGAAAACATTGATATAGAGGTTACCTTTATCATATGATATGAACCTTGAATACAATGTACATCCATATTCTTATTGATGGGTATTCACTAATAAACCATTATTATCCTTTTATTTGGGAAAAATATTGATAAGATATTATATTATTTAATTATATATGGTGTGAATATCTTATATTTAATTATTTTGATTCAAAGGCAATCATCAAGATGCACTTTTCAGTATATTGATTGGAAAAAACTATTTAAAAGACCATATATCCTATTTTTTGTATATGGTGTGAATATCTTATACTTCATTATTTTTATTAAAAGGTGAATCTGGTTTTTTGGTTCAATGGTTGAGTAAGGTTCCCACTTAACCAGAAATTGGTTTCTCAAAATAAAAAAAGGGTTTGAGGATTATTCTTATTAAAATGTATTCAACTAGATATAATTTTCATTTGATTAACTGGGGAACACTATTGATAATATTGTATATCCTTTTATTCTACATGATGTGAATATCTTAAACTTCATTGTTATGATTGAATGGTATTCACCTAGATATCCATTTCATTCGATTAACTTGAAAACACTATTGATATATATCTATATCATTTTATTCTATATATTATGAATGTCTTACACTTCATTATTCTAATTGAATGTAATTTACCTAGATATCATTTCCATTAAATTTACTAGGGATTTAAAAGATTAAAACCTATATCCATAACTCACGAGTTAATCATTTAGTACTTATGAATGATTTATGTTTATGATATATTTTATGAATTTCAAGTTATGAATGGATATTTAATATGATATCAGATGGTTCGTTCTGAACATATTTCCCTCCAAAGCATCAGGTAATGTTTCATCACCTTAGACACTATGTGTATGGAATCACTATGATATCATGGAATTAGCAGGTAGCCTTTTCATCTGAAACATTTAGATATCATGTTATTGGCATGTAGCCTTTCTTTGAGAGGAATTATGATATCCTGGTAATAGCAGGTTTACTTTCCATCAGATCCATCTAGATTCCTTGGTATTGGAGGGTAACCTTTCCATCGTATCCCATATGATATCATGGTTTTGGTAGTAGAAATGCCATTAAATCCATTGAGATACCATAGTATTGGAAGTATCCAAGACATTAGAGCCATAATGATGTTTCGATTATCACAGATTACTTATTTTTTTTATATATTGTATAAATAAATCTTGTACTCTATGATATCATTTACCCATTGATGATATCCTATGATTCATATTGATTATGTTCCATGATAATTTTTTATTTTATTCATGTTTTATGATCATTAATTATCTAGCACAAGTTTATAATATGTTCTAAACTATGTTTATGGAGGACTGTTCTTAAATACGCTATCATAATTATTGATCCCCTTACTGAGAATTTGAAAACACCCTTTTATTATCTTTACCCAAATACCCAAGAAAAATGTATATTTTAGAGGATATATGGAATATGGATTATGGGATATATCTAATATATCTTTAATATCAATTTTGATGTATTATTTCTCATGTATTATAAAATAGTTCCAAAATAAACTAAACTTAATGATTTCATGAAGTGTTTCCATGTAATAAATTTTAAGTCATGTAATGAATGTTATAAAGTTATATCACCAGATCTAGGAGTGCGAGTTTGGGGATATTTATTTGATATTAGAGTGGTGTTTAATTATTTTTTATAATTAAGAAGTTAAAATTGGGAATTAGGAAAATATATTTGGGAATTAGTATGTTATTATCAAGAGCTAGGAATGACAACCATAGGAAAGAAAACCCCCAGTTTTAGAGAACTAGTTTAGGTATAACTATTAAAAACCTAAAGGGTTAACATTTTAATCCTATTAATCGAAATTAATATTATGATATTAGTATAATTAGTTTAATGATTAATATTTTGGTCAGTGAACAAAGTTAGAAATAGAAAATTTTTAGATAAATTCAACATGTTATAATATTATATACTAAATATATTAATTATTATATTAAAACTATCAGAATTCATTTAAGGGTTTAGGGAATGAAACAACCCAAATTTTTAGTGTTTTAATTTTTAATATTTTGTTTTATCTAGAATTTAGGTCTATCATGATTAATTTGATTTTACATTTTTAATAAAAGAAGTCTTTTTTAGAATAATTTCACAATAAGTCAATGAATATGATAAAATAAACAAATTTTCATTATTTTATTAAATAAACATATAAATAATTGATATATTCATTACATATAAAACTATATCATAAAATAACACAAATTTCCCCAAGTAATCAATTTAAAGTACATAAAGGGCCAAGAACTATCTCTTTAATGATCACCATCATAGTATTGAATTATAGGGGACTCAGTTCCCTAGAAAAGGGAAAATTTATACATGTAGAAATTAACACCTCATAATTATCACTAGTGGCTCACCTAGAATCTAATATTAGAGATTATGATATAAAAGGAGTAACTATAAAATTATTCATTAAAAATTATATGTGGGAAATCCTATGAAACAAGTACATATAGATATTTTGGAAAGACCATTTGTAGTCAGAGTCTATCATCCTATCCCCCTAACATATCATGGTAAAGGTTAACTATTCCTACCAAACCATTTTAATTTCCATGGTCTATATGAAATTTGATATCCCAAAAATAGAATCCATTTAGCATGGAATTTATCTAGTTGACCACGAAACTATTTTTGAGTTCAATGTCGATGATTTCAATACCATTTTAGATTAGTCAGAGAAAAAATGAGTTTGTTAATTCTCTACAAAAATCATGCAGGACATTAATAGGTTTTCTCAGACATGATGGTCTTATTGATGTGGGAATCTTAGGTAACCATTACACATGGTGTAATAATAAGAAATACATTAGGAGTAAAACATGTTTCCTTAGGTGATATCTTTATAAAAATTAGGGGATTGATCTCTTCCCCAATATTTGAATCACACGCTTAGCTTTATCATTATTAGACCACTCCCTCATTATGATAAAAATTTCATGATCAGAGTTAGATATCCCCCAATTATTATTATTGATGATTAGGATGAAGGAACATGACTTCTTTAAAGCTATTGATAAATATTTTAGAGATCCTTTTATAGGAAATCCACGGGGATTTATGCATTAAAATATTATAACCCTCAAGAATAACATTCAAGTATAGGATAAGGAACACACTAAAAGTAATAAAAATATTAATGACTTATATAAGGAGATATAGAAAATTGACTACTATATATATAAGTACCTAAACATTAAAAACCCAAAAAATTAATTATTTAGACAATAATTCATTTCCTTTCATTACCATATATCTTTTTGGTTTAGAGTTTCATAGAAATAGGTCATCACCATTACATAAATATGTATTACATAAAAAAGTACACACTACCACTTAGTATCCATTTTTTCCATAATATAAAACTTTTAAAATAAAACAAGCCTTGTATTCATGAATTAACATCATAATTTTCATTTTGACCTCATATTTAAATATCTAGAAAAAAACATTCAAAAATTTGGGATGATAAATAAAAATATCACTAAGGGATATATAAAAATAAAGAAATAAACCCATTTATCCATGAATAATCTTATAATTTTTCATTTTTCAAAATAGAATTTGGGTTCAAAATAAACATTTTATTACCCAAGAAAAAAATTCTCTACAATAATTTTTTTATAAATAATTTCATAAGAAATATTGAAGGTAAAATAAAATTCAAAATATTGCTTTAAAATTAGGAAAAACTTATGAAATGTTATAAATTTAACCCTTATGAAGTGGCATAAAAATACCTTCAAACATTGGATCATTATATTACATTGTGAAATCATAATATTTACATGAAAACCAATAAAAGAATAGATAAACCATGAAGGGAAATTTGTAAATAATTTACATATCACTCTTACAAATGGAACAACATAATTAGTAAATTATAATAATCTCTTAGGAGAAACCTATATTTTTTACTATATCCCTTTACCCAATGAATTGGTGAGCTATATTGGGATCACCCATTCTTGGTTTATAATGGAACCACAAGTCCTTGGTTTATAAAGGAACCAACCATAATCATAAACAATTCCCATGAGACATATTATAATGATAACACATAAAATATTTAATTTCAATAATCATACTTATAATAATTTTCTTTTTTACCCATAAGAAAAATATTTCCATATATTGAAATATCCATTCCATTTAAAACACTTTTATTGAAAATACCCAGAAAAATAGGAAAGAGGGCTTTCCTTTGAAGAAAACCGAAATTATTTTAAAATAATCCAAACATAAAATAACGATTATGGTGGTGGGAAGAACCATTGATGTTGTATACATAAAAATAGAACATACCTTTTTTCCTTTTTGTCAAAACATTTCATATAAAATACGTAAAAATATACATTTTCAACACATTTGAAAGAAAGTCAAAAGTGACATAAAATGTCCTTTATAATTAATTTATATCCATGTAAATACATACATACAATTATTTTAAGAATATAGAGATGGAATAAAAATATTTAGAAAATAAATATTTAAAATGAGGTTTTTATGGTAAAGTGTCTCTTACATTGTGTCCAACTCATCACATACGTTATTTATGTTCCTATTCTTTAGACAACCAATTTAGGTTTATTACTAAAGCCTTCCTAGGATAATTTTAGGATAAAAAAGGGAATATAGGATTTGGGGAGGGATATAAAGAAGGGATTTGGGTAGGACTTGGGAAAAAAATGGCTCTTGAAATGTGGAGATAAGAGCAGAGGGGGTGTCCTAATATAAGTGGGGGATATGACACACTTGGAATTTTTAAAAATAGTAAAATATATTAATGTCTTACTTAATAAAAATGGATCTAAAATAGACAATTTACATATATCAGAAGATATAGGATTTTAATATATCTGGTAAATATAATTAAGACAAGTTTTAAGGAAAATTTAACCCTTATCAGTTAAGTTTAACCCCTAGTAAACCCGTTTTAATATTATCCATGGTATCAAATTTTTAAATCTTTTCATATTCATTATAACCAAAAAAATTAAGCTGACCTTATTACCTAATATTAATTATGATGATTTAAAATATTTACTCCATTTTTATCAATTTTAATTCATAGAAGTTTAATAATTTAATTTAAAACTAAACTCAAAAAACATTCTGAAAAATGGTTTTTTAGAAAAATGCATTTTGATGTATAAAAATGTTTTTATATAAAATTAAAGCATAAAATTAATTAAAAATACCATAATTGGAATATTAATAATATAATTGAAAAAATTATATTTGAAACAATTTTAAACTCAAATTTATCTTTTTAAACTCTTGAAATGAAACGACAGTTTCTAATAAAAAATAATACTTTCACTATTCATTTAAAAAATTAAAATTTTCAGAAAATTCTCAAAAATTCATCATATAATAATTTTAACACGATGAATTAAAAAATGAATTTCATTTTCTAAAATTAAAATTATATAGTTTTAAATTAAATCTTTTAAATATAACCATATAATGAATGAAAACACGTTTTGGTTAGAAATAAAGATTTTTTCCTTTACACTAAAAAATTAACTAATATTATAATAATGAATATAAATATATAAAATATAATTAATAAATATTAATATGAAATAAAAATTATTTATATTGATATTACGTAGGTTTTTACATTCTTCCCCTATTTTAGATCTTATCCTCACTATTTTATTCATTACTTAAATAGGTGGGGATATTTTTTCTTCTTAGAATTTTATGAGTCCCATATTGCTTCTTTAATCATATGGTTTAAAAAAAACTTAACCAAGTAAATCAATTTGTTATAGTAAAATTTATATCTATGGTCAATAATGTTTACTGGTTGTTCCTCATAAGAAAGGTTGTAAACTAGAAAAACTATTATAGGGCTTAAAACATAAGATGCATCTAGAAGTTATTTTATTAACAATAAAACAGGAAATACATCATGTAGTTTAGATAAACTCATAGGAAAGTAAAATAGATATAAACTGATTAAACTTTATCTAAGATTCCATATAGTCCAATAAATATATTTCTTAACCTTCATTTTTTACAAAAACACATAACACTTTTCCATGGAGATACTTTAAGAAAAACATAATCCCCTACCTAGAAAGAAATATATTTCCTCTGGTTATGTGCATAATTTTTCTGCCCGCTTGAAGTCTTGATTATGTGCTAATAAATCATATTCACTTTATTAACCATTTATTATACTAATTATGGTCCCTAATAACCTTATTTCCCTAACATAATCCCAAAAATCTATAGTTTGACACTTATTTATATATAATGAAACAAAAGGTTCCATCTTTATGTTGGAATTAAAACTTTTATTATAAGAAAACACAACCAAAGTATTCCATTGATCCAAAGTTCCCTAATAATCCACTGAACAAGTTCAAATAATATCCTCCAAATTTTAAACCATTTTCTCTATCTATCCATCTAATTGAGAATGAAAGGATATGAAATTTAATTTAGTATCTAATGAATTCTGAATTTTTTTCTAAAAATTAGTGGTAAACCCTAGATCACAACCATATATATTGGAGAGAGGCACTCAATATAATCTAATCATCTCTTTAAAATAACATTTAGACATATGATCTAAATATATATTATCTCAAATTGGATGAAAATACATAGAATTAGTTAATTGATAAAAAATAACCCATATCACAACATTACCTTGATATAAATTTGGTAATCCAATGATTAAATCCTTAGATATATTATTTCATTTACATTATATCACTAGAAAAGGTTGAATCATTCCCTTTTAAATTTTTTGTTTGGATTTAACATATTAACAAGTCAAACATTTTTTTAAAATTAACTATAACTTTATTCATTATATCCCACCAGAAATGTTCTCAAAGGTCTCTATTTTTTTTCCTAGGAGGAATTAAAAATGGAAAGCTTTGAGCCCCAATCAATAATTATTGCTTCAATTAAGGGTCGCATAAATCACATAACCATTTTTTGAATCTCAAAACACATTCTTTTTCAATATTAAATTCAGGAAACTTACCTTTATTAATCAATTATAAAATTTTCTATAAAAAATTTCCTTCCTTCTAAGCTTGATAAATCTAGTATGGAAAATATTATTTTACCGACACTTAAAAAAATCATGGGAGTTCTTACATGCACAATTTTTAAGCTAATAATCATCAAATCATTAACCAAAATATCATGTTCTAGACACAACATAACTAATATAGCATTATCTTTCCAATTCAAAGCATCAAATACTCTATTTTCTTTACCTAGATGGTAATGAGTTGTGAATTTGTAATCTTTTATCTATTTCAACCATCTATTCTCTCTCATGTTCAACCCTTTTTGAGTGAACATATACTTAAATATTTCATGATCAATATATATTTCAAACTTTACTCCATATTAATGATGCCTATAAATTTCTAAATCAAAAACTACAACCACCGGTTCGAGGTCATGTGAAGGATATTTTTTCTCATAAGTTTTAAATTGACACGAAGCATAAGAAATTACCCAATCAATCTATATTAAATCCTAGCCTAGTAACTTCAATGAATCATCTATATAGATATCAAATTCACTATTTTTGGATGCTAAGGGAAAAAAATGGAGCATTCAATAATCTTTTTTTTCGATTCATGTAAAAATTAATTTCATTAGTTTTTCTAGATGAATCTAAATCATTTCTATGTTAACTTAGTTATTGGAATAAATACCCTTGAAATGTTTTAAAAAAACACCAGTAATAGCCTTCTAATTGAATAAAACTAAAAAACATAGTCACATTTTAGGTCTTTTTTATTCATCTAGTACTTTAGTTTTAGTAGGATCAACAGTTATTCCATAATTATTTTTGATACGTCTAAGGAATGAGATCTACTATAACCAAAAATCACACACTAAATATTCTATATAACTTATTTTTTTTGGGTTTGTAGAAAAATCATTAAATATTTTCATGGTCCACATAAATTTTAGAATAAAAAAATACCATCAATAAACATTACCAAAAAGTTATACAAATATTCTAAAAAACTCTATTCATATGATCCATAAATACAATTCAAGAATTAATCATCACACAATGAATAACCATAAACTCATAATTCTCATGCCTAATAAAAAAATTTGTATTAGGGATGTTATATTACTTTACTATCACCTGATGGTACCCAAAACTGATATGAACTATTGAACAATACTGAGCTCCTTGGAGCTGATCAAACATGCCACTCATATGAGCCAACAAATATGTATTATTAACAATAATGTTATTAAATGATGTATAATCAATAATAAGCATCATGGAGACATATTTATTTTTAAAAAATAATATAGGATCACCGCATAGTGAAGTCATAGGATGAATGAAACCTTTATCAAGGAACTCCTTCAACTAATTTTCAATTATAGAAGTTCAACTCGATCCATTTGATAAAAAGGTTCTGAAATTGTCTTAGCATCATTCAATAAGTCAACAATAAATTCAACTTCTTGATTAGTTATAATACCTAGTAAATCATTATTTAACACCCCCAAATTATAAAGGGTTAAATGACTAAATGATATGACTCATGTCAATAAGGTGCACCTTCCTTTTCAAGAGCCTGTCTGATTAGAAGTCCACGTTTAAGTGTGCTTGGCCTGGAGTAGTGATCAGGCTGGGTGACCTTATGGGAAGTTTCTCAGGGTGTGTGTGAGTGAGGACAAAACACACTGGAAAGGACATGTTTTGTCTTGTGGGGACTATCATTAGTCAGATGACCCGTTCGGGCATGTGGGTGGGCCCCACGATGGGGACCATGTGTCTGCGGGGTAACTGGTGGTACCTGGCGGGTTATGAACCAATGACCATGTTAAGGGAAGGGTGTATATGCTTTCACCGGGACTCAATTGTTAAATTTGGTATTAGACGTGGTACCTAGCCTTAAGTGCGGTGCACTGCCTGAGTTGAGATGTAGGGCCCACAACGAGGACGTTGTGCTCTGGGGGGGGGGGGTGATTGTAACACCCCCAAATGATAAAGGGTTAAATGACTAAATGATATGACTTATGTAAACAGGGTACACATTCCTTTTCGAGAGCCTGTCTGAATATAACTCCACAGTTAAGCATGCTTGGCCTGGAGTAGTGATCAGGATGGGTGACCTTATGGGAAGTTTCCAAGGGTGTGTGAGTGAGGAAAAAAAACATTGGAAAGGACATGTGTTAGCCTATGGGGACTATAATTAGTCAGATGACCATTCAGGGATGTGAGTGGGCCCCACGGTGGGGACCACATGTTTACGGGGAAACTGGCGGTACCTGGCGAGCCAAGACCCGATGACCATGTTAAGGGAGGGGTGTTTATGCTATCACCAAGACCCATTTGTTACATAAAATACTGGTAGTAACCAGCTAGACCTAGGAAACTACGCACCTCCATCACATTCCTGGGTGGCTCCCAAGCAAGAACAACCTCAATCTTCATTGGATCCACTACAACTCCTGTTTCTAAGATGAAATTTCCCTGGAAGTGAACCTCTTGGATCCAAAAATGGCACTTCGAGAGATTACCATAGAGATGGTGCTCTTGGAGTGTGTTAATAACTATTTGGAGATGATAGGCATGCTCCCCCTTTGTAGCTGAGTATATCAGGATGTCGTCGATGAAGACTACCACAAAGTGATCGAGATATAGATGGAATATTTTGTTAATGAGTCCCAGGAAGTGAACCTCTTGGATCCAGAACTGTCACTTCGAGAGATTACTATATATATGGTGCTATTAGAGTGTGTCAAGAACTATTTGGAGATGATAGGCATGCTCCCCCTCTATAGCTGAGTATATCAGGATGTCGTCGATGAAGACTACCACAAAGCGATCGAGATATGGATGGAATATTTTGTTAATGAGTCCCATGAACACTACTGGGGCGTTGGTCATGCCGAATGGAATAACCAAGAACTCATAATAGCCATACCGACATCTGAAGGACATCTTCTGCACATCCTTGTCTCATTCCCTAAACTGGTGATAACCAGATATGAGGTCTATATTCAAAAACCACCATACTCCCTTTAGCGGATCAAAAAGATCTTCAATACTCAGTAGTGGGTACTTGTTTTTCACGGTCACCTGGTTCAGACACCTATAGTCCACATAGAGTCTCAAACTCCCATTTGCCTTCTTGGAGAACAAAATCAGGGCTATCTAAGGAGAAACACTAGGCCTAATGAACCCCTTGCTCTGTAAGCCCTCCAACTGTACTCACAGCTCTCAAAGCTCTTTGGGAGACATCCGATATGCTGGTGTAGATATCTGTACTGTCCCAGGGTACAAGTCGATATAAAAGTCCAAATCTCTATGAAGAGGTCGTCCCAGAACATCATCAGGGAAAACATCAGCATATTGGTCCACCACTAAAAGATAGATTAGACTCTCAACATCAACTGCCTCGAGGGTAAGGCTAGTCAACTGATGTGTGATCCGCTGCACTCTCCTCTAGGTAAGTCCATCCTGTGCTGCAAATGTTCCCTTCTCACTGGTGAAGGAAAAACTGGTCCCATCCTCACGGACACACCACACTTTGAACCTAATACAGTCGATCTGAGCATGGACTGTAGATAACCAATCCATACCCAAGATGACGTCGTAAGGCCTCGATGCTGCTACTAGAAGATCCCAGCCAAATCTCTTGCCTTCTAGAGTAAGCTCACACTACCAGCACTAGTGTGTAATCATTGAATCCTCTCTCGTAGGAGTCTATATCCCTAAGGATCGAGCCAACGACTCCACCAGAATCTCTGAGATCCGAACGAGGTCCGTGGCAATAAAAGAGTGACTAGAACCTGTGTCTATAAGTACTCCAGCTAAGGTAGAGTAGACACATATCATACCTTGAATCATCTCCTGAGTGCCGTGGTCATAGGCCTCATATGCCTGGAGCTGAGCTTGTCCCAATCCACCTGCTTCCTGTAGTCGGGGTGGAACAACTAGAGGTGGTGGTGGTAGAACCTCGAATCATCTCCCACCTCCTACTGCACGACCATCTCCTCTTCCAGGTCTTCCTACTTCCTACGAACATCCTCAATCAAATATTTTCCTCTACGTAGGCAGTCCTTCGACTGTCTGTTGGTCATCCGTACGATGGTTCGGGCAGTTGTGAGCCATATGACCCTACCCACCGCATGAGTAACACTGCTTTCTCCTTGCCTGAAGAAGACTGTCAGCAAGGTTCACCATGAGATTAGCTGGTGTCCCTACCTGTCGAAAAACTCTAACAATGGCTTCCATCCAGTCCTCAGCCGCCTGTGGATCCATCTTACTGTAGAACCTTGGTGGCCTCTGGCACTAGAACTCATGCAATGAGCTCTATCGGCGTGCACCCTCTACTGCTATAGTTGGTGTAATCGACTGACCAATGAGTAGTGGTGAAGTTGGTATACCACCCGATGGTACAACTACCGAAAGGGGGGCCTACACCAAAGCCTTGTGACTCGGTGGGCTGTCATCGCATACTCTACGTGGAACCCTGACTGGTTGTCTACATGGAGGCATCCTGAAAAGAAATAGGTGCGCCACTGTCAAAATTTATACCTGGTGAGCTGTCTCGAAATAGATCATAAAGAAAACTTTTCAAAAACACACACACAATCAGGGTTTTCGTGCACTGAGTTGGAAATCAGAATTCAGGGTCCTATTGTAGGGATACATCAGTCGCCGCACCAACACTGGATTCCCCAAACTGAAAACCACACTCATTACACTTAACACTATTGCCGAATTAAAAGATCAAAGTCCAAGTTCTCAGGTATAACTGACTCCTCAGATACCAATTTGTCACGAACCATCCCTCAAGGCCCGTGATGTGAGTACCCCAAGCCCGCCTTCCATAGGCTAGGGGCTGGAGACTAGCACCAAAAGGCGTATTACCTAAAATGGGAAGGAATTTCCTTTAAACCTATACAAACACACAGCCTGAGAACACAATAAGAAGCAACTATGAAGTAATATCCGTATGGTTAGAAGCAGTGCCTCTTGACAAAATAAGATGATATAACTTCGCGACTAATCATCTGTACTTCTATACTTCACTAAAAACCTAGTTTGAGCTGAGAATCTAATTGATCTGGTTATATTAATTTGTGATTTGTGATTGATATCATGCTTTGTAATTTTCCTTGAGGAATTCTGAGATACCTTCGGGGGTCTCGGGGTCCCTACTAAGTATCGTCATACTCACCCATGCAAAGGCTACACCCGCACCTTGTTGTGTCTTGTGCAGATGACGAGCAGTTGGGCTGAGGCCTGAGGGAGCCAGGACTAGGTGGTACATGGAGGAGATAGGTGTATGTGGAGGGCTGCGGAGGCGATCTATACTTACCCTTCAGGTAGGATCCCCGGAGGATGACTCAATTCATGTTTTCCCTTTTTCAGTTGTATTTTTATTTTCAATTATATCTGTACTTTTCAGTTGTACTCGTACTTCTAGCTGGGATTGTATTCTGACCCCTTTTACTTTCAGTACTCATTTTCCTATAGGAGGTTACTTCATAGTTTCTTCTTGTTCTGTTTTGAGACCGTGTGTTTGTACAGGTTTAAAGGCAATGCCTCCCTGTTTTTGGAAATATACCTTTCGGTGCTAGTCGCCATCCCTTGGCCTATGGAAGGCGGGCTAGGGGTAGTCACGACACGAGCATCGGGAGACGGGGCGTGAAACATTAGAAAAAACATCTAGATATTCCTTTACTATGTAGACATAATTAATCTGAATAGCTACCTTATTTTCAACAACTTGAGAAGTGTAAATTTTATCTCTATCTATTAAAATCTTCTTAGCTTATTGATATGATATAAAAGGTATGAATTGATTCTTATATATAAACAAAAAAAGATTTTGAAAAATAACTTCATTGCCTTTGTAATATATCTTAACATGATTAACTAAAAGCCAAAACATACCTTGAATAACATCAAATTCTACATTGGGTAAGACAATAAAGTTTGTGAGAAAAATATTACACATATAATAACATGAAGCTCTTTTTACATTCCCTTTTCCTTAATATTACCCCCATGAATTTTTAAAAAAAGTTATGAATTCATTTCTAGAGGTAAATTTTTCATTTTACTAGTAAATTTATCCTAAATTAAAGAATGTGTAGACCCCAAATAAAACAAGAAAATAACATAAATTGAATAAAAAAGTAATTTACATGTTACCACTTCATTCAATGGCCCAAAATCTATTTAAGTAGTTGTAAAGGATCACCAAACGCTTCTAATTATAGTCTTGATACTTCCCATCATTTATGATATTCTTCAAACACAAATTCACATAATTACCCATCTTATTACATTTAAAACACCTTACCACTTTCTTATCATAATTGGTCATACCAATACTAATATATTTTTATTTACAATCATGATCCATATGCCCAAACTTACCACATAAAGAGCACTTCTTATATTTCATAAGACATTTCCCAAGGTTCTTTTTACCACACCCATCATAAACTAAAAACTTTATTTTCCTACATTCATATTTGTTGATGTATTATTCCCTTTTACCTTCCACCTAGATATCTTTTTATTCTTGTTGTTATGGAATACATAGTTATAGAAAAACTCCATTTTTTTCATTCTTATCATAATAAATAACTTTCTAAAAACTTTTAAATTCAGGAGAGTCCAAATTTTTTCAGTATATTAGCTTTAATCTAGTGTAAAACTGATTACTTTTTCTATCAATATTTTGAATAAAATTTGAGGTATACCTTTCCAATTACGTGAATTTTTATTTATACACATCCACTGAATATTCCTACTTAAACCTAAAGTATAATAAATTTTGTTCCATACTATATCAAACAACCTTAGGAAAATACTTCTCAAGGGAAAGAGTCTTAAATGTATCATATTCCGTGGAATCAATCACTTCTCTTTCTGTAGTATTTTTAATAAGTGACCCCCATTGATTGAATTCACCCTCAAAATAGTAAATATAAAGAGTAAAAAAAATCCAAAATTTGAAATTTTTTTCTAGAGATTTAATACACCCATCAGCTATCACTAATTTAGAATATCAACTGAATAGAGGAGGGTGTTGTCTCATAAAATACTCCACTATTGACATGTTTATCTATGGTAGATCTTGTTTCTATCAAGCATGGATAACATCACAATTTATTTCTTATTTAAAATGATCCATAACAATATAAAATTGATTAGTTCCAATTCCAACCATTCCGGTTTATTGATTTGGAAGGATATTGTCCTCTTGGTGACTTTATACTTCATTTTCCCTACTTCCATAGTGAAAAACCATTCTGAACAAGCATAATATTGATGTAGAAACATGAAAATATTAAAATTATATATCATTATAACTATAAATAAAAATCTATTAATGGTATTATATTACAATATCTTAAAATCTATAATTATCTAAACCTTTACTCTGATACCAACCATAAGGACCGAAACTTAAACAATTCATAAAATTGATTCTTTAGAAAATAATTCATTTCAGTACATTCTTTGATATCTTTTAGGTTTAGATTTTTAGATAAATATGACATCAACATTACATAAATAATTATTACATCAAAAAGTGGACACTACAACTTAGTACCCATTGTTTCCACAATAAAAACTTTTTAAATAAAGAAATTATCCTTTTCATGAAATATCTTCATAATTTTTATCTTGAACTCATCCTTTTCTATACTCATCCTTACAACCCTATGATTTTTTTTAAACATGGTATGAGTACAAAAAAATCAATAAGAGGAATGTAAAAATAACGAAAGAAACTCCTTTAGTCTATGAATACTCTTTAAAATTTTCCTTTCTCAAAATACATTTTGGTCTTAACTAATAAATCAGCTTCTCCACACTAATATTTTTATAAATAATTTCATAAGAAATATCAAATGAAAAATAAAAATCATAAATGTTTATTTCTAATCATGTATAACTAATGATTTTATTTATATTTCATCCTTAATAAGTAGTATAAACTTCTATTTAAACTTATTACCAATAGCTTACCTTTTAAAATCATAACATTTCCACAAAATCCAATAAAAAGAAAAAATAAATCACATAGGTAACTTGGTATTTCATTTCCATTTCACTATTACAATCACTCTTATAAATGGAATAACCTACTTAGTAAATTCCAATAATCTTTTATGAGAAACCTTACTAGTTAAATCCATACCTTTACCCAATGCATTGGACAACTATATATGGCTCACTCGTTCTTGGTTTATAATATAACTACCCATACTTGGTTTATAACGGAACCACTTGTCATAATAAAATATTCCAAAAAAGTATAAAATAATCATAACACATGAAATATTTTATTTCCATCATATTACTTACAAAAAATTTCTTTTCAACCATATGAAAAATATTTTATGATATCAAAATATTAATTCCATTTAAAACCTTTTTTTGGAAATACCTCGAACAATAGGAAAGAGTGTTTTTCATTGAAAAAAATATGAAATATTTTAATAAAAGAAAAACATAAAAGAAAAATTATAGATAAGGAAGATCCGTTGATTACATATTCACCAAAATAAAACATTCCTTTTTTCTTTTCATCAAAAAATTTCTATATAAAATATATAAAATATTCCTTTTAAAAACCATTGAAAAAAATTCAGAAGTGATATAAAATGTCCTTTATAATTAATTTATGTTCATAAAAATACATCCATAAAATTATTTTAAGATAATAGACATGGAGTAATTTTTTTAAAATATACATGATCAAAAAGAGGTTTTTGAGGTAAATTGTCCCTTACCTTGAGTCTAACTTCTCACGTACGTTCTTTATATTCCTCTTCTTCAGGGAACCTATTTAGGTTTATACATAAAGCCTTACTAGGTTAGTTTTTTAATCAAACTAGGACCCTTAGAACACGAGGTGGTATGTAAATAATGGATTTGTATTGGGATTGGGTAAACAAATTTCTCTTGAATTTTGGTGATAAGTGGAGAGAGGGTGTCCTTTTATAAGTGGGGGAGAGGATAAAATTAGAATATTTATAAATAATAAAATATATTAATGTATTAATCAATAAAAATGGATCCAAAATGGACCATTTCTAAAGATTATATGAGATATAGTCTAAATATGTCTATAAAATATTATTTATAGTAGTTTATATGTCATTTTAAGCTTTGTAACTTAAGTTTAACCCCTGGTAAACCTATTTTAACCTTATCTATAGAAATAGATCTTTTATATTTTTACTATTCATCATGAAAAAAATTAACTTGAACTTATTAAATAATAGTAATTATGAATTTTATAAATATAGAATCCATTTTATGAAATTCAATTCATAGAAGTGGTATAATTTAATTTAATATTAAACCTGAAAAATGAAATGAAAAATGTTTTTTAGAAAAATGTATTTTTGACTATAAAAATATTTTTATACCAAATTAGAGGATAAAATTTATTCAAAAGACCATAATTTGACTATTAATAATATAATTTATGTAATTTTTCTTTAAAATCATTTTAAAAAAATAAGACTTTATAGATTCTTGAAATGGAAAAAATGTTTCCAATAAAGATCAGTATTTTTCACTATTCATTAAAATATCAGACAATTTAGAAAATTATGATAAAATAATAATAATATATTGTTGACATGTTAAATTAAAAAATGAAATTAATTTTTACAAATTAAAGTTATATAATTTTAAAATAATTTTTTAAATAAAACCAAATAATTCATGAAAACCCAATTTGGTTAGAAATAAATCCATTTAATTTTGAAAAAAATACCAAATATTATTATAATGAATATAAATATATAAAATCCCACTAATTAATATTAATAATTTAAAAAAATTATTTATCTTAACATTACTTGGGTTGTTGTAGTCCACAAGTGAATTTCACTGATGACCTATTCATGACACTAAAATCCAACTAAAAAAACCCATATGATAAGATTATCATTGAAAAGAGTATGTACCAAGATAGATCCAAGAAACTATATATTAAATATGGGGATAAAAATACATCTCAATTACACACTTGTATCATGAAGACTTATTTTATGGAGAATATTAATATGTAACTCTAGGAAGTTATTTCTTCAAGCAACATTAACATCTCAGGGACCATGGCTATTGAATATTTATCTTCATTATTGTCTACATAATGTGATGGATATCCAAGGGGGGGATATTTCTTCATAGATACAACTAGGACCATTTTTGTTCACACTAATGAGATTTTAAAATCTATCATGAATGAGGAAGAGATCTTAGAGGTGATGAAATGCCAAAATCCAGAAAGTATGCCAGGGTCGAACGATATCCCACGGTTATTCAATGCCACTACATGGGATACGATCATGAAGGATATAACCAAGTATATTAAATTTATTTCAAGGATAGTGAATTGTCCATGGTTTCATGTTCAACATACCCTATTCTCATCTTGAAGCCGTAAAAACCTAATTACTTTTAGCATTACCACCCGATCAATATTTTAAATTTTACTTAAAAATTATATAAATATCATAAATGAAAGATTATTTAAGATTATTATAACCCTATTGTTTGATGAAAAAAAAACTATAAAATACTCCTCTAGCTTATGAACACTAATCTCTGCTCAAAATAGAAAAATAACTACTAAGACCTTAGGTTTACATCCCCGTATTCTAAAGGCTACTGACTAATAGTGGGTGTATAGGGTAGTACTATGGGGATACTAAAACCTTATATCAAAGTGGAAAATAATAGATAAAAATGACATAGAATCATCCATGAACATATCAGATTATGAAAAACAAATAAATAGAACATACTATATCAAAAATGGGTATGAATAAGTATACAATCATATAGACTCACTGGCCTTACAACTAGGATGACAAAATATAAAAAAGGAAATAATAATAATAATTGTACAAGATGATCTACTAATTCTACAATACACACCTACACAAAATATATAGTCTTGTTTGAGCTATCCCACTTAATAAAGATACTTTAAGCCTCTACCAAACCTAAACTGGAAAACAGTGAGGTCTGCTCAGGTACCAAAGTTTCATGTATTCTTGAGCAAGGTTTAGTATAAATCAAAAGGTAACCACTAATATAGTACAATATATAACCTGTAAATGAAGTGTGAACATGTGGTATGCTCAATAGAATAAATAAACACAACAATTGTGTAAACATAAATTAAATACCTACCGTCGACCCTTGGGTTCTAATATGACACCCACGATCAACTATACATATTTTAGATAGTGATAGAGTATCTCTGATTATGTCATATAATCATGATAACCAAATAATAGGTGAAAATTCGAACACCGAAGAGGTTATACCGGGTGTTCTATAGTATCGAGCATAAAGTATATCCATGGAGGAATGATCCTAGGATATCAAATAGTATCATCAAGAAAATAACTAATTCCTAGGTGTATGAACCTAGGAAATATTGTAATAGAATCAGTATATATAGTCGATTCCTAATGGGATAAACCTAGGTAATAACAATGTCAGGCTCAACAGTCGATTCCTAGGGGTATGACCCTGGCAATAAATAACATCATGCTTCAAGTTGATTACTTGGGGATGAATCTTGGAAATCAATAATATCCGACTCCAAACCTATTCCTAGGGGAATAAACCTAGAAAAATCAATGACATCAGTCTCAATGATAATTCTTAGGGGGATAACCCAATGAAATCCAATAATATTAGGATCGATAGATGATTCCTAGGGGGACGAACCTAGACAATCCATAATGTAAGGATCAATAAAATATTCACTAGGGGATGACCTTAGGAAATCTATATAGACCTCAATGATTATATCCCACCTTTTTGGGAATCCAATCTCATCTAGAAACTCATGTGATTTTCCTATAAATAAAGAAATTCATAGAGTAGGCGGCATGTAAATGAAACCTAGAGGGATGAACCTAGGTAATACTCACAGTCAATATGTGTAATAATAATTTCTAATAGGTAATCCTAAGTGATCCAATAAACAAAAATAATCATCATTATATCCAAGGATCATGTCCAAAACATACCATAGTAGCAGGAATCATCACCAATTATTAGGCTGATGACACTAGTAAATAAATCATTGTAGGAATAAATACAAATTTCTAGGGGGTGAACCCAAGAAATCCATATAAAATGGGTTTACATCATCAATTATATATCTTAGGAGACACATAAAATCACCATTATCCATTTCCAACACTACCCTATTTAAGTTCAACATAACACTGGGGGACCTACCTTGGGTTCCCTAGGGCTAAAGCATAACTAGGATAACCCACATGAGATCCTCTATCTAATACTAATATCTTGGTTCAAAACCATCACTCATATTAAGTAACATCCCTCAACATAATTATAAACATAACATGGACTCATTTGCCTCCTAGGAAGAGTCACATTGGAACCACTCCGTAGAGATGGTATAAATCCTTTCTCACACCCCAAGTCATCATTAGGTCAGTTCTCATTCCCAATAAAACCATAAATTTCCATAGGGTCTACCAACCTAGGTAATAAAGTCTTAGTGGGGGGGGGGGGACTCTCAACCCATATTCATCTCCCAATACGCTAGATAGCTTTTACGTATCTTAATGTTCACACATGGCTCATCCCTAGTCCATCCATCTCAATTTATCACTCACCTCTACCCAAGGTTCACTAAGGTAATCTATCACTAAGGACACTGCATATCGTATTTTTTATTTTATTTTCTTCACACCCCTCATGGGGGTTTTTATCTCAATTTATACATCAAAAATTATTCTCTTGATAATCGGTGGATGAGATTTCTAGAAAATGAACAAGTGTCCATTGCGTCCCTTGGAACTTTTTTTAATCCAATTGGTGAATTTTAAATAAAAAAATTAAGTTAATAAAACAATTTTATATCCTATAGTGGTGAGATCAAACATATAACATTTTCTATATATATATATATATATATATATATATATATATAAATGAAAATTCCATAGGGTCATGTATAAGGACCACATATCTCAAATTAGAGTTATTATCTTTTGATCATATCCCAAAAACTCTTTCCCTAGCCCCTAAATCTCCAACGACCATTGTCTAAATCACTTGATTCCCTAACTTACACAAAACATCCAAAATAATTAATTATTATAAAATTATAATTAATTAAAAAATTAAAAATAATTTTCATAATTAATTTACAATTCAATTTAGTTAGGTGTTATTCCTAAAAACTCATTGGGCACTCCCATCACATCATAACCACAACCAAACACCCACAGGAGGTCCATAATGCACTCCTGACACTATTTTAAGAAAAATAAATAATAAATGGAAATGATTCATTCATCAATTTAATTTAATTTATGAATAAATACTTGAAGAATCCCAATAGTGACGTACCTCAACAAAAACAATGTGCGACAATAGGAAGATATCATATCAGGATTCCCACTACACAGGTTGAGAAAAATCCCCCTCAAAATTGGAAGATTCCACCATGATCTATCATAATTATCACTAAAAATATAAACAAAATTGATCCAAAATCAGTGACCATTTAAGAAAAAGAAGAAAATAGGAAGAAACAGGCACCCTAACTTGGATCTAAAACATAATATCACCAAGAACCCAACCCTTTCAAGGGGGATTGAAGGAGAGTCTAGTGAGGTGGAGAATCAGACAAAAATGAATTCTCCTAATTCTAAACCTCTCTATAAACCAAATTACCCAACTAGGAAAAGATTAAGGTGCCAATATTTTAAAAAAATTCACCCATAAACCTTTTAAAACATGGACATGGTTTTTATACTGTGAACTACCTAGGAAGAGTGACCCTCCCTCTTATTCTATACTTCTAGAGAATAAAAATTATGTTCATTCTAGGAATAGGATAATTTAGCTATTTTTAGCAGACTTTCCACCTGAACCATCTTCAATTTCCATCCGAACACCCGTGACAAAACATAAGACTCAAAATCTATCCGAAAACACTATTTAAAGATGTTCAAACTCTTGGAATCTCATTTTGAGTCATGGTTCTAAAAAAAACCCTTAACTAAATAAAAATTCAAATCTCCTTGGAATTTAACACCCTAAAAAGGTACAAGGTTTTAAAACCTCCCCACCGTAGCACTTATCATAATCAATAAACTTAATTAGTCCTTAAACCATTTAACTCAACCTATCCTAGTTTACAATTAATGAACAACTCACCAAGCTCTACCCCATAATTCCTAATGATCTCCAAATACATAACTCCAAACATGAGAAATACTATTAATCAAAAGCTAATCCACCAATCATCACCATCATTAAAACATTGAGACAGATCATTTCTATACTTATCTATCCCAATAAAACATAATTTCATAAATAATTTTATCACCAGGTTTATGGTACTCCCCACCGTAAACCTCGACTCATAATAATCAATTATAAACTATAGGGATTCCCACCATCAAAATAACATAATGAAAACACTTTATTAATAGTAAATGGACCCAATCAATGTGATTTTCAACTCACCACACCCAACTACTTGAAAAACACATGTTGAACTTCCCATGTCTTACCTTTCTAAAAGAGTCTCAGCATCACCCGCTAAAGTGCTATCAAATTACCTGACCTTAAAGATGAAATCATATAAGGCATCCCAAGATTGTTTAAAGACTGACACCGAAGTAAAAAAATGACCCTTAGTGAAATATTAGGTTTAGATCCTCAACTAACAAAATAATACATCCTAATCTCACCTGAGAACTAAAACACCATCAATCTAAACCACCGTTAGATCACATTAAAACCATTCCGTACCCATTTTCAATGCACATAATCCATCCAAAATTGTATATGAAAACCCAATTTTATATTTAATATGAGACCAGATAAATCTGATTCACTTGCTCACTGGAATCCAAACATCACCATGATCATCCACCGACCAGTCTCATGAATCCATGACCCTACCCGTATAGGGTTGTTCATCCATGACTCACAATATTTCTGTTACTATACATAATGACTACATTTTTCCATCCTGCATATACCTAAGTGCCAAGATGAAACATCAAGAATAAAATTTCTCAACTCAATAAGAAAATCATCCTCGATATCCCCTGAAATTCCATATATCATGAGGGTCATGCCCTCAAATGGCCAATAGTTAAATCCCCACCATATGGATTTATATTTATTTTTCCTTGAGAACAAACCCAATAGGTTCAAATAAATTACACACATGGCTCTCTTCTATATCCACACTCATATCCTATCAATATTGAAACCACACCATCTATTGTGACATCATCATCATGGAGACAACACCTCTCATTCATATAAAAACTCTAGGAAACCAATACCGTAAGTGTTTAATTAAAACTATATATCCTTGAACCACACATAGATACTCACCAACCAATATCTCAACTGCATCATTCATGATTAGTGCATACCACCTTGGTCTCATCTAAATACAATTGGTGTATACTCTTACAACACCCAGCAATATACCCGAACTCATGCTCCCATGTGTCACACGTCATAAAATCTAGGATCAAATTCCAAAAACATTTGGCCAAGATCCATGAAATGTAATCATTATCTTACTAGAATAACCCATGATACTACCCTTAAAAATAAAGCATTTCATCTATCCCATGTTCTACCACACGACTTCCTTCTAACTAAATTCATTTCCAAATAAAAAGTTACTACCATGATTTAAAACTATTCCACTTAGAAATACATCCAAAATACATTGGTATAGTAATCCTATTGATATTATCCTCAAAACAAAAAATTGATACCAAAATCACCCACAATGAAGGTACTTTTATCATAAAAACTCTAAGGCATCTTTATGACTATACCATACCCCATTAGCACCTACGATGACCTAATGTCATAACCCAAAGAATTATCGATGATTATTATCTCTAAATAATTAAAAATCTTAGTCTAACCACTATCTTGACCCTAATATATCAATCTATACCCTAATATATGGCTCACATACCATGAATCATATCTCAATGTACTAGGATCTACCACCTAAACCTCATGTCACATCTCATATAAATCACATCTCATAGGGATACATCCCTAACCCATCTAAAATATCATCTGGAAAATCACATGACCATCTACCCAATATAGGGCATCATATATACATATTCCCTTATCCACAATCACATGCCAACTAATCCCCACATTAGGGAACTGGTTCTCATTAGGCCCCCACATACAAGATTACCCCTTGACAATCATGATCTCATCACATATATACATATAGAAATCACATGCCCAATTATAATCCATAATAGGGTACTAATTCAAACTAGGAATTTACATACAGACCCCACCCTCATTAAAAATTAGAATCATAGGCTGATCCTCACTGGGCCTCATTATATGGTATTCACCCCCTTTAGGTTCAAATTCTCATCTATCACCACATGTGTATACAGAATCATTCTAGATGATCATTCTTGGGAAAATAGAAGTAATTTAGTTTAGATATGTATAATTCCACTAAAAAACAATATAGGAAATCACCATATTTTTTTTATTATTGAAACTTTAAATAACCAAACCTATTAACCTTGGAACCAATATAAAATAAAAAAAGTTATCCACCTTAAATGAATCATATGTGTCACACCCGTTATTTCATGTATTTATTGTGATCTAACATGTCTGGGAATCCAAGTATTTTCTAGGGTTATAGGTGTGATGGGTGTTAATTTTTGGAGTGTTTTATTTTTCTAATATTTCCCTCTTGGTTTCCCCTTGTTTCGTTTTCATGTTTTGGAGAAAAGATAAAATATTTTTCATGAGAAGGCCCTTCACACGATTGACACACAACTGTATGGTGACTTATGGGTAATCGTGAGGTATGTATAAAACCTACCACCTAGATACAGAACATGCATGTGACCACTTAGGAGTGGCTCTGCGGTCGACCCTGTGGCTGCTTCATGGTTTGGCGCATGGTTTAATAAACCGTGTGGCCTAACCGTGCGACCTTGTCAAGAATTAAAAATGATATTTTTCAAAGTTTGAACCCTTAGGATTTTAGCCCCTTTTGGGCCAAAGTTTCTTTACCCTAGTGCATCCAGACCTAAGTGATCTCCCATGGATTCCCAATACACTCCACTTCCTTAATTTGTGTAGATCTAAAGGAAGATGAATGGATGACTAGTTTCCGAGGTGAGTTTCCTTATATTCTCTTCTGTATCTTCCTTCTCCTTCCAATTTTTCTTAGATTTATCTTATCCTCTAGTAATTCAATACCCATGGTTCTATTATCCCATGATTTTTAATGTGGGTTTTGTTCATTTAGGGATGTTCCTCATAGGTTTAGGGTTTATAAACCCTCAGAAGGTGATATCAGGTGTGCGTTTCCATTCCTCTATGGTTTTGAGGTAGGTTTCCCATTTCACATGTCCTTTTTATTTTAGATTAATATTTTTCAGGGTATTTTTACCCTCTACACATTCTGATTATTGTTTATAAGCATTCAATAACTTTATTTGGTGTGGAAAGGGGTGTTTATGCCTTGTTTTATAAAAAGTAGTGTTGTTTTGTTATAAATATGAACACCAAGTGTTCATTTAAATGTTATATTATCTTTCTCGCATGTTTTTTTATGTTTATAACCTATTTTATAAATTTAAATAAATTTATGGCATGAATTTTTTTATAACCATTTTAGTGTTAAATAGATTTTTTTATTAAATCTTGTATGCCTCGTTTTTAGGAAAATGCCTGATTAGATTTTGTGTGCTCAAGGTCATATAAAATGATTGGTTTGGATTATGAAAAATATTGGAAGCATGTGAATAAATGTTTTTTTTTCTTTATAAGGATTTCAATAAGGTTTTTTGTTTTATAATGTAATGAGTATTGGTTTTTAGGATGTTTTGGCACGTGTTCTCAATAAATGCATGTTTGACATCTTTATAGAAATCGATGGGTTTTGAATGTGTAACCTAAAATCTTTAAGGTATTTAAGTAGATGTTTTGTTGATACCAATGGTTTTTTTACACATCTTTATGAATATTTTAATTGTTTCTTTTGATAAATTTTGTTTTTGTGAAGAATTCTTAAAGACTAGTTTGACATTTTTCTTATAAAAATGGTTTTCATGTGTATTTCATGTTGTGTCATTTAGGGTCATTTAATGATTCATGAAATTGATTTATTAAATAGTTTTTTGGTTGTACAATTTGGTTTGATATGATATATTTGGGTTTTTAGCCTTAAAGGGGCATTTTTAAATTAATTTTATGCGAAAAGCCTTGTTATACTTCTTGGAATTATTTTATGAAAATTTTAAGTGGTTTATTGAATCGTGAAAGAAGTGAGAAACATGTTTTCTGGATATTTGGCATGTGCATGAATTAGAAAAATAATTTTCATGTGAAAATTGTATTTGATAACATGTGTAACTTTATTGAACACAAAGTTGGAAACACGAGTATCTAGGTGGGCAGATGTGTACTAGTATGCTAGTGATCTGATGTGGTTTCATTCCTATTTCACAAAGAAAGTTTGACGATGAAAACACTAAATAAACTATGATGATGATTTTTTGGACCAATAGGTAATGGGAATTTTTCCTTACTAGTGTCTCAATAACAAGAAAAAATATTTGTTATGGCTACTTTTACACCAAGATATGAGGTCCCTGGGGCCCACAACGAACTATTTCCTAAGGGTGTTCTCATGAATAGTTCTCATTGGATATAATGTATTTACCATGGGTATATAGTGTGTTTGGATGAAACATTTAGTAGAATATTTTTTTTTATTTAAAAGTGTAAATTCTTTAAAGCAGTTCTCTTGAAAACCGTTTTCATTTTTAAGCTGCATATCTTTGAAAATTGTTACTATCATTCTTGTTTATAAAATTTGAAAGATTTTGTTTGATAACTTTTATATAATGGAATCTTGTCAGAAAAAAATATTTTATATATTTTAGTTCAAAATTGTAAATGTATGTTTATTTTATTTAAAGGTAGTGAATTAATAATAGATTATCAAGCTATCCTACTGAGTTTGAATAATCACGCCTATAGTTCTTTTATATTTTTATCCCTTGTACATGTTTCATATTAAGTTTGATCACCTTGAGAAACTTTTGATTGTTGTTTTGGAGAGTGACCAGCGGGGTCACATGGAGTTAGTTAGTTTTTAGTTTTTTTCAGTTCAGTTGTTTGGTTCAACTGTACTTTTAGTTTCATGTTCAAATAATGTTCAGTTAAACTTTTTATATAAATGTGTATTGGGATGTCTATTTGTTTTTTGTTGTTTAATTGTTTATATTTGGGAGAAATCATTCGATTTTCGCTCAAATGATTCTATTGGTGCTTGTATCCATCATGGGAGGATCTAGAATGCCTCTTGGGGCTTGTCGTAGAGTGTCCTGGGTGATTGGTTCAAGTTCAAATCGGGCTAGTTTGTGACAAAATGGTATCAGAGGAGGTCAGATCTTAGTGGACCTTACTTTTTGGAGAACCCTTGTTATTTGGGGGGATGTCAAAGTAGATATAGTAGGATTTTAGGGACTTTATTGGTAGGTTCAGGAAGATCATCGTGAACTCTAGCTCATTCTGATCCTCAGGTGTGCATGGGAAGTTCGATTTTATTAGTTTATTTTGTTCTCAGGGATTTTTTAGTGATTGGGATACAACAAGGGGAGTTGGACTAATGGCCTCCATGAGCATGTAGGGTTTGGAAAGACATGTGGAGACATGGCATGGTCCTAATAAGGTTCTCTATGTTGGTGGTGTGTTTGACATATGGTCAAGTCACCCACCGACACTAGTTCCCTGTTTATGGGTCTCTTGGACCTTTCTTCAATACTGAATTTTGTTTTAAAAATCCTTGTGTGAGAATTTTGGAAGTGGGTTATCAATGCTTAATATAAGAAAGTTTCTAGGAATTTTGGGTTTTTGTGAAACAAATTTTGTGTAGGAAGTGGAAAATTATTTAAAAGGATTGAATTTCCTTAATCTAAACTTATGGTTTGTTGAAATAAAATGTTTCAAAGGCATGAATTATTTTAAGATGATTATAAAAATTTTGTTTAAAAGGTATGTTTTGGACCTATTAAAAAGTGATTGAATCTGATAAATTGTTTTTGGAAATTGGATTTGAGTGGTTGATATTTTCTTAAAAAAGGGTTTTAGTCATTTTGGATATCGGTTTATTAAAAGAGGCTTGAGTGAATTTTTGAAAAGGGTAAAGGGATTTTTGGAATAGAATGTTTATTTTCGAAGTTTTATTAAATGAAATGGAGTGGTTTTTTAACCAAAATATCATGTTCTAGACATAACATAACTAATATAGCATTATCTTTCCAATTCAAAGCATCAAATACTCTATTTTCTTTACCTATATGGTAATGAGTTTTGAATTTCTAATCTTTTATCTATTTCAGCAATCTATTCTCTCTCATGTTCAACCCTTTTTGAGTGAACATATACTTAAAGATTTCATGATGAATATATATTTCAAACTTTACTCCATATTAATGATGCCTATAAATTTCTAAATCAAAAACTACAACCACCGGTTCGAGGTCATGTGAAGGATATTTTTTCTCATAAGTTTTAAATTGACACGAAGCATAAGAAATTACCCAATCAATCTATATTAAATCCTAGCCTATTAACTTCAATGAATCATCTATATAGATATCAAATTCACTATTTTTGGATTCTAAGGGAAAAAAATGGAGCATTCAATAATCTTTTTTTCGATTCATGTAAAAATTAATTGCATTAGTTTTTATAGATGAAACTAAATCATTTCTATGTTAACTTAGTTATTGGAATAAATACCCTTGAAATGTTTTAAAAAAACACCAGTAATAGCATTCTAATTGAATAAAACTACAAAACATAGTGACATTTTAGGTCTTTTTTATTCATCTAGTACTTTAGTTTTAGTAGGATCAACAGTTATTCCATAATTATTTTGGATACGTCTAAGGAATGAGATCTACTATAACCAAAAATCACACACTAAATATTCTATATAACTTATTTTTCAGGGTTTTTAGAAAAATACTTAAATATTTTCATGATCCACATAAATTTTAGAATAAAAAAATACCATCAATAAACATTACCAAAATGTTATACAAATATTCTAAAAAAATCTATTCATAAGATCCATGAATAAAATTCAAGAATTAATCATCCCACAATGAATAACCATAAACTCATAATTCTCATGCCTAATACAAAATTTTGTATTAGGGATGTTATATTACTTTACTATCACCTGATGGTACCCAAAACTGATATCAACTATTGAACAATACTGAGCTCCTTGGAGCTGATCAAACATGCCACTCATATGAGCCAACAAATATGTATTATTAACAATAATGTTATTAAATGATCTATAATCAATAATAAGCATCATGGAGAAATATTTATTTTTAAAAAATAATATAGGATCACCGCATAGTGAAGTCATAGGATGAATTAAACCTTTATCAAGGAACTCCTTCAACTAATTTTCAATTATATAAGTTCAACTCGATCCATTTGATAAGGAGGTTTTGAAATTGTCTTAGCATCAGTCAATAAGTCAACAATAAATACAACTTTTTGATTAGTTATAATACCTAGTAAATCATTATGTAACACCCCCAAATGATAAAGGGTTAAATGACTAAATGATATGACTCATGTCAACAAGGTGCACCTTCCTTTTCAGGAGCCTGTCTGATTAGAAGTCCACATTTAAGCGTGCTTGGCATGGAGTAGTGATCAGGATGGGTGACCTTATGGGAAGTTTCTCAGGGTGTGTGTGAGTGAGGACAAAACACACTAGAAAGGACATGTTTTATCTTGTGGGGACTATCATTAGTCAGATGACCTGTTCGGGCAAGTGGGTGGGCCCCACGATGGGGACCATGTGTCTGTGGGGCAACTAGTGGTACCTGGCAGGTCATGACCCAATGACCATGTTAAGGGAAGGGTGTATGTGCTTTCACCGGGACTCAATTGTTAAATTTGGTATTAGAGGTGGTACCCAGCCTTAAGTGCGGTGCACTGCCTGAGTTGAGATGTAGGGCCCACAACGAGGACGTTGTGCTCTGGGGGGGGGGGGTGATTGTAACACCCCCAAATGATAAAGGGTTAAATGAATAAATGATATGACTTATGTAAACAAGGTACACATTCCTTTTAGAGAGCCTGTCTGAATATAACTCCACAGTTAAGCATGATTGGCCTAGAGTAGTGATCAGGATGGGTGACCTTATGGGAAGTTTCCAAGGGTGTGTGAGTGAGGAAAAAACACATTGGAAAGGACATGTGTTAGACTATGGGGACTATAATTAGTCAGATGACCGTTCAGGGACGTGAGTGGGTCCCACGGTGGGGACCACATGTTTACGGGGAAACTGGTGGTACCTGGCGAGCCAAGACCCGATGACCATGTTAAGGGAGGGGTGTTTATGCTATCACTGAGACCCAGTTGTTACATAAACTGCTGGTAGTAACCAGCTAGACCTAGGAAACTCCGCACCTCCATCACATTCCTGGGTGGCTCCCAAGCAAGCACAACCTCAATCTTCGTTGGATCCACTGCAACACCTGTTTCTAAGATGACATGTCCCAGGAAGTGAACCTCTCGGATCCAAAACTGGCACTTCGAGAGATTACCATAGAGATGGTGCTCTTGGAGTGTGTCAATAACTATTTGGAGATGATAGGCATGCTCCCCCTTTGTAGCTGAGTATATCAGGATGTCTTCGATGAAGACTACCACAAAGTGATCGAGATATAGATAGAATATTTTGTTAATGAGTCCCAGGAAGTGAACCTCTTGGATCCAGAACTGGAACTTCGAGAGATTACTATATATATGGTGCTCTTAGAGTGTGTCAAGAACTATTTGGAGATGATAGGCATGCTCCCCCTCTGTAGCTGAGTATATCAGGATGTCGTCGATGAAGACTACCACAAAGCGATCGAGATATGGATGGAATATTTTGTTAATGAGTCCCATGAACACTGCTGGGGAGTTGGTCATGCCGAATGGAATAACCAAGAACTCATAATAGCCATACCAACATCTGAAGGACGTTTTCTGCACATCCTTGTCTCATACCCTAAACTGGTGATAACCAGATCTGAGGTCTATATTCAAAAACTACCATGCTCCCTTTAATGGATCAAAAAGATCTTCAATCCTTAGTAGTGGGTACTTGTTTTTCACGGTCACCTGGTTCAGAAACCTATAGTCCAAATAGAGTCTCAAACTCCCATCCGCCTTCTTGGAGAACAAAATCAGGGCTGTCTAAGGAGAAACACTAGGCCTAATGAACCCCTTGCTCTGTAAGCCCTCGAACTGTACTCACATCTCTCGAAGCTCTTTGGGATCCATCTGATATGCTGGTGTAGATATCTGTACTGTCATAGGGTACAAGTCGATATAAAAGTCCAAATCTATATGAGGAGGTCGTCCCAGAACATCATCAGGGAAAACATCAGCATATTGGTCCACCACTAAAAGATAGCTCAGACTCTCAACATCAACTGCCTCGAGGGTAAGTCTAGTCAACTAATGTGTGATCCGCTACACTCTCCTCTGGGTAAGTCCATCCCGTGCTGCAAATGTTCCCTTCTCACTGGTGAAGGAAAAACTGGTCCCGTCCTCACGGACACACCACACTTTGAACCTAATACAGTCGATCTGAGCATGGACTATAGATAACCAATCCATACCCAAGATGACGTCGTAAGGCCTCGATGACGCTACTAGAAGATCCTAGACAAAGCTCTCACCTTCTAGAGTAAGATCACACTACCAGCACTAGTGTGTAATCATTGAATCCTCTCTCGTAGGAGTTTATATCCCTAAGGATCGAGCCAACGGCTCCACCAGAATCTCTGAGATCCGAACGAGGGCCGTGGAAATAAAAGAGTGACTAGAACCTGTGTCTATAAGTACTCCAGCTAAGGTAGAGTAGACAGAGATCATACCTTGAATCATCTCCTAAGCACCTTGGTCATAGGCCTCAAATGCCTGGAGCTGAGCTTGTCCCTATCCACCTGTTTCCTGTAGTTGGGGTGGAACACCTGGAGGTGGTGGCGGTAGAACCTCGAATCATCGCCCACCTCCTACTGCAAGACCATATCCTCTTCCAGGTCTTCATACTTCCTACGAACATCCTCAATCAAATATTTTCCTCTACCTAGGCGGTCCTTTGACTGTCTGCTGGTTGTCCATACGATGGGTCGGGCAGTTGTGAGCCATGTGACCCTACCCGCCGCATGAGTAACACTGCTTGCTCCTTGACTGAAGAAGACTATCAGCAAGGTTCACCATGATATTAGCTGGTGTCCCCACCTGTCGAAAAACTCTAACAATGGCTTCCATCCAGTCATCAGCCGCCTGTGGATCCATCTTACCCTAGAACCTCGGTGGCCTCTGGCACTAGAACTCATGCAATGCGCTCAATCGGCGTGCACCCTCTACTGCTGGAGTTGGTGGCATCGGCTGACCAATGAGTAGTGGTGATGTTGGTATACCACCCGATGGTACAACTACCGAAAGGGGGCCCTACACCGAAGCCTTGTGACTCAGTGGGCTGTCATCACATACTCTACATGGAACCCTGACTAGTTGTCTACATGGAGGCATCCTGAAAAGAAACAGGTGCGCCACTGTCAAAATTTATACCTGGTGAGATGACTCAAAATAGATCATAAAGAAAACTTTTCAAAAACACACATGCTATCAGGGTTTTCGTGCACTGAGTTGGAAATCAGAATTCAGGGTCCTATTGTAGGGATACATCAGTCGCCGCACCAACACTGGATTCCCCAAACTGAAAACCACACTCATTACACTTAGCACTATTGCCGAATTAAAAGATCAAAGTCCAAGTTCTCAGGTAGAACTGACTCCTCAGATACCAATTTGTCACGAACCATCCCTCAAGGCCCGTGGTGTGACTACCCCAAGCCCGCCTTCCATAGGTTAGGGGCTAGAGACTATCACCAAAAGGAATATTACCTAAAATGGGAAGGAATTTCCTTTAAACCTATAAAAACACACAGCCTGAGAACACAATAAGAAGAAACTATGAAGTAATATCCGTATGGTTATAAGCAGTGCCTCTTGACAAAATAAGATGATATAACTTCGCGGCTAATCATCTGTACTTCTATACTTCAATAAAAACCTAGTTTGAGCTGAGAATATAATTGATCTGGTTATATTACTTTGTGCTTTGTGATTGATATCATGATTTGTGATTTTCCTTGAGTAATTCTGAGATACCTTCGGGGGTCTCGAGGTCCCTACTAAGTATCGTCATACTCACCCATTCAAAGGCTACGCCTGCACCTTGTTGTGTCTTGTGCAGATGACGAGCAGTTGGGCTGAGGCCTGAGGGAGCCAGGACTAGGTGGTACATGGAGGAGATAGGTGTATGTGGAGGGATGAGGAGGCGATCTGTACTTACCCTTCAGATAGGATCCTCGGAGGATGACTCAGTTCATGTTTTCCCTTTTTCAGTTGTATTTTTCTTTTCAATTGTATTTGTACTTTTCAGTTGTATTCATACTTCTAGCTGGGCTTGTATTCTGAACCCTTTTACTTTCAGTACTCCTTTTCCTATAGGAGGTTACTTCATAGTTTCTTCTTGTTGTGTTCTCAGACCATGTGTTTGTACAGGTTTAAAGGCAATGCCTCCCTGTTTTTGGAAATACATCTTTCAGTGCTAGTCGCCATCCCTTGGCCTATGGAAGGCGGGCTGGGGGTAGTCACGACACGGGCATCGAGAGACGGGTCGTGAAACATTAGAAATAACATCTAGATATTCTATTACTATGTAGACACCATTAATCTGAATATCTACCTTATTTTCAATAACTTGAGAAGTGTAAATTTTATCTATATCTATTAAAATATTCCTAGGTTATTGATATGATATAAAAGGTATGAATTGATTCTTATATATAAACAAAAAATGATTTTGAAAAATAACTTCATTGCCTTTGTAATATATCTTAACATGATTAACTAAAATCCAATACATACCTTGAATAACATCAAATTCTACATCGGGTAAGACAATAAAGTTTGTGAGAAAAAATATTACACATATAATAACATGAAGCTCTTTTTACATTCCTTTTTCCTTAATATTACCCCCATGAATTTTTTAAAAAAGTTATGAATTCATTTCTAGAGGTAAATTTTTCATTTTACTAGTAAATTTATCATAAATTAAATAATGTGTAGACCCCAAATAAAACAAGAAAATAACATAAATTGAATAAAAAATTAATTTACATGTTACCACCTCATTCGATGGCCCAAAATCTATTTAAGTAGTTGTAAAGGATCACCAAACTCTTCTAATTATAGTCTTGATACTTCCCATCATTCATGATATTCTTCAAACAAAAATTCACATAATTACCCATCTTATTACATTTAAAACACCTTAGCACTTGCTTATCATAATTGGTCATACCACTACTAATATATTTTTATTTACAATCATGATCCATATGCCCAAACTTACCACATCAAGAGCACTTCTTAGATTTCATAAGACATTTCCCAAGGTGCTTTTTACCACACCCATCATAAACTAAAAACTTTATTTCCCTACATTCATATTTGTTGATGTATTATTACCTTTTCCCTTCCACCTAGATATCTTTTTATTCTTGTTGTCATGGAATACATAGTTATAAAAAAACTCCATTTTTTTCATTCTTATCATAATAAATAACTTTCTAAAAACTTTTAAATTCATGAGAGTCAAAAATTTTTCAGTATATTAGCTTTAATCTAGTGTAAAACTGATTACTTTTTCTATCAAGATTTTGAATACAATTTGAGGTATACCTTTCCAATTACGTGAATTTTTATTTATACACAGCCACTGAATATTCCTACTTAAACCTAAATTATAATAAATTTTTTTCCATCCTATGTCAAACAACCTTAGGAAAATACTTCTCAAGGGAAAGAGTCTTAAATGTATCATATTCCGTGGAATCAATCTCTTCTCTTTCTGTAGTATTTTAAATAAGTGACCCCCATTGATTGAATTCACCCTCAAAATAGTAAATAAAAAGAACAAAAAAATCCAAAATTTGAATATATTTTCTAGAGATTTAATACACCCATCAGCTATAAGTAAGTTAGAATATCAACTGAATAGAGGAGGGTGTTGTCTCATAAAATACTCCACTATTGACATGTTTATCTATGGTAGATCTTGTTTCTGTCAAGCATGGATAACATCACAGTTTATTTCTTATTCAAAATGATCAATAACAATAAAAAATTGATTAGTTCTAATTCCAACCATTCCGGTTTATTGATTTGGAAGGATATTGTCCTGTTGGTGACTTTATACTTCATTTTCCCTACTTCCAAAGTGAAAAACCATTCTGAACAAGCATAATATCGATGTTGAAACATGAACATATTAAAATTATATATCATGATAACCATAAATAAAAATCTATTAATGGTATTTTATTACAATATCTTAAACTCTATAATTATCTAAACCTTTACTCTGATACCAACTATAAGGACCCAAACTTAAACAATTCATAAAATTGATTCTTTAGAAAATAATTCATTTCAATACATTCTTTTATATCTTTTAGGTTTAGGTTTTTAGATAAATAAGACATCAACCTTACATAAATAATTATTACATCAAAAAGTGGACACTACAACTTAGTACCCATTGTTTCCACAATAAAAACTTTTTAAATAAAGAAATTATCCTTTTCATGAAATATCTTCATAATTTTTATCTTGACCTCATCCTTTTCTGTACTCATCCTTACAACCCTATGAAAAAAATTTTAACACATGGTATGAGTACAAAAAAATCAATAAGAGGAATGTAAAAATAATGAAAGAAACTCCTTTAGTCTATGAATACTCTTTAAAATTTTCCTTTCTCAAAATAAATTTTGGTCTTAACTAATAAATCATCTTCTCCACACTAATATTTTTATAAATAATTTCATAAGAAATATCAAATGCAAAATAAAAATAATAAATGTTTATTTCTAATCATGTATAACTCATGATTTTATTTATATTTCATCCTTAATAAGTAGTATAAACTTATATTTAAACTTATTACCAATAGCTTACCTTTTAAAATCATAACATTTCCACAAAATCCAATAAAAAGAATAAATAAATCACGTAGGTAACTTGGTATTTCATTTCCATTTCACTATTACAATCACTCTTATAAATGGAATAACCTACTTAGTAAATTCCAATAATCTTTTATGAGAAACCTTACTAGTTAAATCCATACCTTTACCCAATGCATTGGACAACTATATATGGCTCACTCGTTCTTGGTTTATAATATAACTACCCATACTTGGTTTATAACGGAACCACTTTTCATAATAAAATATTCCATAAAAGTATAAAATAATCATAACACATGAAATATTTTATTTCCATCATATTACTTACAAAAATTTTCTTTTCAACCATATGAAAAATATTTTATGATATCAAAATATTAATTCCATTTAAAACCTTTTTTTGGAAATACCTCGAACAATAGGAAAGAGTGTTTTTCATTGAACAAAATATGAAATATTTTAATAGAAGAAAAACATAAAATAAAAATTATAGATAAGGAAGATCCGTTGATTCCATATTCACCAAAATAAAACATTCCTTTTTTCTTTTCATCAAAAAATTTCTATATAAAATATATAAAATATTCCTTTTAAAAACCATTGAAAAAAATTCAGAAGTGATATAAAATGTCCTTTATAATTAATTTATGTTCATAAAAATACATCCTTAAAATTATTTTAAGATAATATACATGGAGTAATTTTTTTTAAAATATACATTATCAAAAAGAGGTTTTTGAGGTAAATTGTCCCTTACCTTGAGTCTAACTTGTCACGTACGTTATTTATATTCCTCTTCTTCAGGGAACCTATTTAGGTTTATACATAAAGCCTTACTAGGTTAGTTTTTTAATCAAACTAGGACCTTTAGAACACGAGGTGGTATGTAAATAATGGATTTGTATTGGGATTGGGTAAACAAATTTCTCTTGAATTTCAGTGATAAGTGGAGAGAGGGTGTCCTTTTATAAGTGGGGGAGAGGATAAAATTAGAATATTTATAAATAATAAAATATATTAATGTATTAATCAATAAAAATGGATCCAAAATGGACCATTTCTAAAGATTATATGAGATATAGTCTAAATATGTCTATAAAATATTATTTATAGTAGTTTCTATGTCATTTTAACCTTTATAACTTAAGTTTAACCCCTGGTAAACCTATTTTAACCTTATCTATAGAAATTGATATTTTATATTTTTACTATTCATCATGAAAAAAATTAACTTGAACTTATTAAATAATAGTAATTATGAATTTTATAAATATGGAATCCATTTTATGAAATTCAATTCATAGAAGTGGTATAATTTAATTTAATATTAAACCTGAAAATGAAATGAAAAATGCTTTTTAGAAAAATGTATTTTTGACTATAAAAATTTTTTTATACCAAATTCGAGGATAAAATTTATTCAAAAGACCATAATTGGACTATTAATAATATAATTTATGTAATGTTTCTTTAAAATAAATTAAAAAAAAATAAGACTTTATAGATTCTTGAAATGGAAATAATGTTTCCAATAAAGATCAGTATTTTTCACTATTCATTAAAATATCAGACATTTTAGAAAATTATGAAAAAATAATAATAATATATTGTTGACATGTTAAATTAAAAAATGAAATTAATTTTTACAAATTAAAGTTATATAATTTTAAAATAATTTTTTAAATAAAACCATATAATTCCTGAAAACCCAATTTGGTTAGAAATAAAGCCATTTAATTTTGAAAAAAATACCAAATATTATTATAATGAATATAAATATATAAAATCCCACTAATTAATATTAATAAGTTAAAAAAAGTATTTATCTTAACATTACTTGGGTTGTTGTAGTCCACAAGTGAATTTCACTGATGACCTATTCATGACACTAAAATCCAACTAAAAAAACCCATATGATAATATTATCATTAAAAAGAGTATGTACTAAGATAGATCCAAGAAACTATATATTAAATATGGGGATAAAAATACATCTTAATTACACACTTGTATCGTGAAGACTTATTTTGTGGAGAATATTAATATGTAACTCTAAGAAGTTATTTCTTCAAGCAACATTAAAATCTCAGGGCCCATGGCTGGTGAATATTTATCTTCATTATTGTCTACATAATGTGATGGATATCCAAGGGGGGGGGGGAATATTTCTTCATAGATACACCTAGGACCATTTTTTTCACACTAATGAGATTTTAAAATCTATCCTGAACGATGAAGAGATCTTAGAGGTGATGAAATGCCAAAATCTAGAAAGTATGCCAGGGTCGAACGATATCCCACGGTCATTCAATGCCACTACATGGGATACAATCATGAAGGATGTAACCAAGTATATTAAATTTTTTTCAAGGATAGTGAATTGTCCATGGTTTCATGTTCAACATCCCCTATTCTCATCTTGAAGCCGTAAAAACCTAATTACTTTTAGCATTACAACCCGATCAATATTTTCAATTTTACTTAAAAATTATATAAAATATCATAAATGAAATATTATTTAAGATTATTATAACCCTATTGTTTGATGAAAAACAAAACTCTAATATACTCCTCTAGCTTATGAACACTAAGTTGTGCTCAAACTAGAAAAATAACTACTAAGACCTTAGGTTTACATCCCCATATTCTAGAGGCTACTGACTAATAGTTGGTGTATAGGGTAGTACTATGGGGAGACTAAACCCTTATATCAAAGTGGAAAATAATAGATAAAAATGACATAGAATCATCCATGAACATATCATATTATAAAAAATAAATAAATAAAACATACTATATCAAAAATGGGTATGAATAAGTATAAAATCATATAGACTCACTGGCCTTACAACTAGGATAACCAAATATAAAAAAGGAAATAATAATAATAAATGTACATGAGGATCTACTACTTATACAATACACACCTATACACAATATATAGTCTTGTTTGAGCTATCCCACTTAATAAAGATACTTTAGGCCTCTACCAAACCTAAACTGGAAAAAAATGAGGTCTGCTCAGGTACCAAAGTTTCATGTATTCTTGAGCAAGGTTTAGTATAACTCAAAAGGTAACCACTAATATAGTACAATATTAACCTGTAAATGAAGTGTGAACATGTGGTATTATCAACAGAATAAATAAACACAATAATTGTGTAAACATAAATTAAATACCCACCGTCGAACCTTGGGTTCTAATATGACACCCACAATCAACTATACATATTTTAGATAGTGATAGAGTATCTCTGATCATGTCATATAATCATGATAACCAAATAATAGGTGAAAATTCGAACACCGAAGAGGTTATACTGGGTGTTCCATAGTATCAAGCATAAAGTATATCCATGGAGGAATGATCCTAGGATATCAAATAGTATCATCAAGAAAATAACTGATTCCTGGGTGTATGAACTTAGGAAATATTGTAATAGAATCAGAATATATAGTCGATTCCTAGGGGGATAAACCTAGGTAATAACAGTGTCAGGCTCAACAGTCGATTCCTAGGGGTATGACCCTGGAAATAAATAACATCATGCTTCAAGTTGATTACTAGGGGATGAATCTTGGAAATCAGTAATATCCAACTCCAAACCTATTCCTAGGGGCATAAACCTAGAAAAATCAATGACATCAGTCTCAATGATAATTCCTAGGGGGATAACCCAATGAAATCCAATAATACCAGGATCGATAGATGATTCCTAGGGGGACGAACCTAGACAATACATAATGTAAGGATCAATAAAATATTCTCTAGGGGATGAACATAGGAAATCTATATAGACCTCAATGATTATATCCCACCTTTTTGGGAATCCAATCTCATCTAGAAACTCATGTGATTTTCCTGTCAATAAAGAAATTCATAGAGTAAGCGGCATGTAAATGAAACCTAGAGGGATGACCCTAGGTAATACTCATAGTCGATATGTGTAATAATAATTTCTACTAGGTAATCCTAAGTGATCCAATAAACATAAATCATCATCATTATATCCAAGGATCATGTCCAAAACATACCATAGTAGCAGGAATCATCACCAATTATTAGGCGGATGACACTAGTAAATAAATCATAGTAGGAATAAATACAAATTTCTAGGGGGTGAACCCAGGAAATCCATATAAAATGGGTTTACATCATTAATTATATATCTTAGGAGACACATAGAATCACCATTATCCATTTCCAACACTACCCTCTTTAAGTTCAACATAACACTGGGGGACCTACCTTGGGTTCCCCAGGGCTAAAGCATAACTAGGATAACCCACATGATATCCTCTATCTAATACTAATATCTTGGTTCAATACCATCACTCATATTAAGTAACATCCCTCAACATAATTATAAACATAACATGGACTCATTTTCCTCCTAGGAAGTGTCACATTGGAACCACTCCGTAGAGATGGTATACATCCTTTCTCACACCCCAAGTCATCATTAGGTCAGTTCTCATTCCCAATAAAACCATAAATTTCCATAGGGTCTACCAACCTAGGTAATAAAGTCTTAGTGGGGGGGGGGGACTCTCAACCCATATTCATCTCACAACAAGCTAGATAGCTCTTACGTATCTTAATGTTCACACATGGCTCATCCCTAGTCCATCTATCTCAATTTATCACTCACCTCTACCCAAGGTTCACTAAGGTAATCTATCATTAAGGACACCACATCTCATATTTTTTATTTTATTTTCTTCACACCCTCATGGGGGTTTTTTTATCTCAATTTATACATCTAAAATTATTCTCTTGATAATCGGTGGATGAGATTTTTAGAAAATGAACAAGTGTCCATTGCGTCCCTTGGAACTTTTTTAATCCAATTGGTAAATTTTAAATAAAAAAATTAAGTTAATAAAAAAATTTATATCCTATAGTGGTGAGATCAAACATATCACATTCTCTCTCTCTATATATATAAATGAAAATTCCATAGGGGCATGTATAAGGACCACATATCTCAAATTAGAGTAATCATCTTTTGATCATATCCCAAAAACTCTTTCCCTAACCCCTAAATCTCCAACGACCATTGTCTAAATCACTTGATTCCCTAACTTACACAAAACATCCAAAATAATTAATTATTATAAAATTATAATTAATTAAAAAATTAAAAATAATTTTCATAATTAATTTACAATTCAATTTAGTTAGGTATTAATCCTAAAAACTCATTGGGCACTCCCATCACATCATAACCACAACCAAACACCCAGAGGAGGTCCATAATGCACTGCTGACACTATTTTAAGAAAAATAAATAATAAATGGAAATTATTCATTCATCAATTTAATTTAATTTATGAATAGATACTTGAAGAATCCCAATAGTGACGTACCTCAACAAAAACAATGTTCGACAATAGGAAGATATCATATCAGGATTCCCACTACACAGGTTGAGAAAAATCCCCCTCAAAATTGAAAGATTCCACCATGATCTATTATAATTATCACTAAAAATATAAACAAAAATGTTCCAAAATCAGTGACCATTTAAGAAAAAGAAGAAAATAGGAAGAAACAGGCACCCTAACTTGGATCTAAAACATAATATCACCAAGAACCCAACCCTTTCAAGGGGGGTTGAAGGAGAGTCTAATGAGGTGGAGAATCAGACAAAAAGGACTTCTCCTAATTCAAAACCTCTCTATAAACCAAATTACCCAACTAGGAAAATATTAAGGTGCCAATATTTTAAAAAAATTCACCCATAAAACTTTTAAAACATGGACATGGTTTTTATACTGTGAACTACCTAGGAAGAGTGACCCTCCCTCTTATTCTATACTTCCAGAGAATAAAAATTATGTTCATTCTAGGAATATGATAATTTAGCTATTTTTAGCAGCCTTTCCACCTGAACCATCTTCAATTTCCATCCAAACACCCGTGACAAAACGTAAGACTCAAAATCTATCCGAAAACACTATTTAAATATGTTCAAACTCTTGGAATCTCATTTTGAGTCATGGTTCTAAAAAAAACCCTTAACAAAATAAAAATTCAAATATCCTTGGAATTTCACACCCTAAAAAGGTACAAGGTTTTAAAACCTCCCCACCGTAGCACTTATCATAATCAAGAAACTTAATTAGTCCTTAATCCATTTAACTCAACCTATCCTAGTTTACAATTCATGAACAACTCACCAAGATCTAACCCATAATTCCTAATGATCTCCAACTACACAACTCGAAACATGAGAAATACTACTAATCAAAAAATAATCCACCAATCATCACCATCATTAAAACATTGAGATAGATCATTTCTATACTTATCTATCCCAATAAAACATAGTGCCATAAATAAATTTATCACCGGGTTTATGGTACTCCCCACCGTAAACCTCGACTCATAATAATCAATTATAAACTATAGGGATTCCCTCCATCAAAATAACATAATGAAAACACTTTATTAATAGTAAATGGACCCAATTGATGTGATTTTCAACTCACCACACCCAACTACTTGAAAAACACATGTTGAACTTCCCATGTCTTACCTTTCTAAAAGAGTCTCAACATCACCCGCTAAAGTGATATCAAATTACCTGACCTTAAAGATGAAATCATATAAGGCATCCCAAGATTGTTTAAAGACTGAAACTGAACTAAAAAAATGAACCTTAGTGAAATTTTAGGTTTAGATCCTCAACTAAAAAAATAATACATCCTAATCTCACCTGAGAACTAAAACACCATCAATCTAAACTACCGTTAGATCACATTAAAACCATTTCATACCCATTTTCAATGCACATAATCCATCCAAAATTGTATATGAAAACCCAATTTTATATTTAATATGAGACGAGATAAATCTGATTCACTTGCTCACTGGCATCCAAACACCACCATGATCTTCCACCGACCAGTCTCATGAATCCATGACCCTACCCGTATAGGGTTGTTCATCCATGACTCACAATATTTTTGTTACTATACATAATGACTACATTTTTCCATCCTGCACGTACCTAAGTTCCAAGATGAAACATCAAGAATAAAATTTCTCAACTCAATAAGAAAATCATCCTCGATATCCCCTGAAATTCCATATATCATGATGGTGATGCCCTCAAATGGCCAATAGTTAAATCCCCACCATATGGGTTTATATTTATTTTTCCTTGAGCAAAAACCCAATAGGTTCAAATCAATTACACACATGCCTCTCTTCTATATCCACACTCATATCCTATCAATATTGAAACCACACCATCTATGGTGACATCATCATCATGGAGACAACACCTCCCATTCATATAAAAACTCTAGGAAACCAATACCGTAAGTGTTTAATTAATACTATATATCCTTGAACTACACATGGATAATCACCAACCAATATCTCAACTGCATCATTCATGATTAGTGCATACCACCTTGGTCTGATCTAAATACAATTGGTGTATACTCTTACAACACCCAACAATATACCCGAACTCATGCTCCCATGTGTCACACGTCATAAAATCTAGGATCAAATTCCAAAAACATTTGGACAAGATCCATGAAATGTCATTATTATCTTACTAGAATAACCCATGATACTACCCTTAAAAATCAAGTATTTCATCTATCCCATGTTCTACCACACGACTTCCTTCTAACTAAATTCAATTCCAAATAAAAAGTTACTACCATGATTTAAAACTATTCAACTTAGAAATACATCAAAAATACATTGGTATAGTAATCCTATTGATATTATCCTCAAAACAAAAAATTGATACCAAAATCACCCACAATGAAGGTACTTTTATCATAAAAACTCTAAGGCATCTTTATGACTATACCATACCCCAGTAGCACCTATGATGAACTAATGTCATAACCCAAAGAATTATCGATGATTATTATCTCTAAATAATTAAAAATATTAGTCTAACCACTATCTTGACCCTAATATATCAATCTATACCATAATATATGGCTCACCTACCATGAATCATATCTCAATGTACTAGGATCTACCACCTAAACCTCATGTCACATCTCATATAAATCACATCTCATAGGGATACATCCCTAACCCATATAAAATATCATCTGGAAAATAACATGCCCATATACCCAATATAGGGCCTCATATATACATATTCCCTTATCCACAATTACATGCCAACTAATCCCCACATTAAGGAACTGGTTCTCATTAGGCACCCACATACAAGATTACCCCTTGACAATCATGATCTCATCACATATATACATATAGAAATCACATGCCCAATTATAATCCATAATAGGGTACTAATTCAAACTAGGAATTTAAATACAGACCCCACCCTCATCAAGAATTACAATCATTGGCTGATCCTCACTGGGCCTCATTATATGGGATTCACCCCCTTTAGGTTCAAATTCTCATCTATCAGCACATGTGTATACAGAATCATTCTAGATGATCATTCTTGGGAAAATAGAAGTAATTTAGTTTAGATATGTATAATTACACTAAAAAACAATACAGGAAATCACCATATTTTTTTATTATTGACACTTTAAATAACCAAACCTATTAACCTTGGAACCAATACAAAATAAAAAAGTTATCCACCTTAAATGAATCATATGTGTCACACCTGTTATTTCATGTATTTATTGTGATCTAACATGTTTGGGAATCCAAGTATTTTCTAGGGTTATAGGTGTGATGCGTGTTAATTTTTGGAGTGTTTTCTTTTTCTAATATTTCCTTCTTGGTCTCCCCTTGTTTCGTTTTCATGTTTTGGAGAAAAGATAAAATATTTTTCATGAGAAGGCCCTGCGCACGATTGACACACAACTGTATGGCGACTTATGGGTAATCATGAGGTATGTATAAAACCTACAACCTAGCTACAGAACAGGCATGTGACCACTTAGGAGTGGCTGTGCGGTCGACCCTGTGGCTGCTTCATGGTTTGGCGCATGGTTTAATAAACCGTGTGGCCTTCTCAAGAATTAAAAATGATATTTTTCAAAGTTTTAACCCTTAGGATTTTAGCCCCTTTTGGGCCCAAATTTCTTTACCCTAGTGCATCTAGACCTAAGGGGTCTCCCATGGATTCCCAAGACATTCCACTTCCTTAATTTGTGTAGATATAAAGGAAGATGAATGGATGACTAGTTTCCGAGGTGAGTTTCCTTCTCTTCTCTTCTGTATCTTCCTTCTCCTTCCAATTTTTCTTAGATTTATCTTATCCCCTAGTAATTCAATACCCATGGTTCTATTATCCCATGATTTTTAATGTGGGTTTTGTTCATTTAGGGATATTCCTCATAGGTTTAGGGTTTATAAACCCTCAGAAGGTGATATCGGGTGTGCGTTTCCATTCCTCTATTGTTTTGAGGTAGGTTTCCCATTTAACATGTCCTTTTTATTTAAGATTAATATTTTTAAGGGTATTTTTACCCTCTAAACATTCTGATTATTTTTTAAAAGCATTCAATAACTTTATTTGGTGTGGAAAGGGGTGTTTATGCCTTGTTTTATAAAAAGTAGTGTTGTTTTGTTATAAATATGAACACCAAGTGTTCATTTAAATGTTATATTATCTTTATCGCATGGTTTTTTATGTTTAGAACCTATTTTAGAAATTTAAATAAATTTCTGGCATGAATTTTTTTATAACCATTTTAGTGTTAAATAGATTTTTTTATTAAATCTTGCATGCCTCGTTTTCAGGAAAGTGCCTGATTGGATTTTGTGTGCTCAAGGTGATATAAAATGATTGGTTTGGATTATGAAAAATATTGGAAGCATGTGAATAAATGTTTTGTGTTCTTTATATGGATTTCAATAAGGTTTTTTGTTTTATAATGTAATGAGTATTGGTTTTTAGGATGTTTTGGCACGTGTTCTCAATAAATGCATGTTTGACATCTTTATAGAAATCGATGGGTTTTGAATGTGTAACCTAAAATATTTAAGGTATTTAAGTAGATTTTTTGTTGATAACAATGGGTTTTTTACACATATTTATGAATAGTTTAATTGTTTCTTTTGATAAATTTTGTTTTTGTGAAAAATTCTTAAAGACTAGTTTGGCATTTTTCTTATAAAAATGGTTTTCATGTGTATTTCATGTTGTGTCATTTAGGGTCATTTAATGATTCATGTAATTGATTTATTAAATAGTTTTTTGGTTGTAAAATTTGGTTTGATATGATATGTTTGGGTTTTTATCCTTAAAGGGGCATTTTTAAATTAATTTTATGTGAAAAGCCTTGTTATACTTCTTGGAATTGTTTTTTGAAAATTTTAAGTGGTTTATTGAATCGTGAAAGAAGTGAGAAACATGTTTTTTGGATATTTGGAATGTGCATGAATTAGAAAAATAATTTTCATGTGAAAATTGTATTTGATAACATGTGTAACTTTATTGAACACAAAGTTGGAAACACGAGTATCTAGGTGGGCAGATGTGTACTAGTATGCTAGTGATCCGAAGTGGTTTCGTACCTATTTCACATAGAAAGTTTGACGATGACAACACTAAATAAACTATGATGATGATTTTTTGGACCAATAGGTAATGGGAATTGTTCCTTACTAGTGGCTCAATAACAAGAAAAAATATTTGTTATGGCTACTTTTACACCAAGATACGAGGTCCCTGGGGCCCACAATGAACTATTTCCTAAGGGTGTTCTCATGAATAGTTCTCATTGGATATAATGTATTTACCATGGGTATATGGTGTGTTTGGATGAAAAATTTAGTAGCATATTTTTTTTATTTAAAAGTGTAAATTCTTTAAAGCAGTCCTCTTGAAAACTGTTTTCATTTTTAAGATGCATATCTTTGGAAATTGTTACTATCATTCTTGTTTATAAAATTTGAAAGATTTTGTTTGATAACTTTTATATAATGGAATCTTGTCAGAAAATTTTTTTTTTTATATATTGTAGTTCAAAATTGTAAATGTATGTTTATTTTATTTAAAGGTAGTGCATTAATAATAGATTATCAAGCTATCCTACTGAGTTTTAATACTCACGCCTATAGTTCTTTTCTATTTTTATCCCTTGTACATGTTTCATATTAAGTTTGATCACCTTGAGAAACTTGTGATTGTTGTTTTGGAGAGTGACCAGTGGGGTCACATGGAGTTAGTTAGTTTTTAGGTTTTTTCAGTTCAGTTGTTTGGTTCAACTGTACTTTTAGTTTCATGTTCAAATAATGTTTAGTTAAACTTTTATATAAATGTGTATTGGGATGACTATTTGTTTTTTATTGTTTAATTGTGTATATTTGGGATAAATCATTCCATTTTCACTCAAATGATTCTATTGGTGATTGTATCCATCATGGGAGGATCTAAAATTCCTCTCGGGACTTGTCGTAGAGTGTCCTGGGTGATTGGTTCAATTTCTAATCGCGCTAGTTTGTGACAAAATGGTATCAGAGGAGGTCAGATCTTAGTGGACCTTACTTTTTGGAGAACCCTTGTTATTTGGGGGTTGGGGGTGTCAAAGTAGATAGAGTAGGATTTTAGGGACTTGATAGGTAGGTTCAGGAAGATCATCGTGAACTCTATCTCATTCTGATCCTCAGGTGTGCATGGGATGTTCGATTTTATTAGTTTATTTTGTTCTCAGGGATTTTTTAGTGATTGGGATACAAAAAGGGGAGTTGGAATAATGGCCTCCATGAGCACGTAGGGTTTGGAAAGACATGTGGAGACATGGCATGGTCCTAATAAGGTTCTCTATGTTGGTGGTGTGTTTGACATATGGTCAAGTCACCCACCGACACTAGTTCCCTATTTGTGGGTCTCTTGGACCTTTCTTCAATACTGAATTTTGTTTTAAAAATCCTTGTGTGAGAATTGTTGAAGTGGGTTATAAATGCTTAATATAAGAAATTTTCTAGGAATTTTGGGTTTTTGTGAAACAAATTTTTGGTAGGAAGTGGAAAATTATTTAAAAGGATTGAATTTCCTTAATCTAAACTTATGGTTTGTTGAAATAAAATGTTTCAAAGGCCTGAATTATTTTAAGATGATTATAAAAATTTTGTTTAAAAGGTATGTTTTGGACCTATTAAAAATTTCTTTAATCTGATAAATTGTTTTTGGAAATTGGATTTTAGTGGTTGATATTTTCTTAAAAAAAGGTTTTAGTCACTGTGGATATCGGTTTATTAAAAGAGGCTTGGGTGAATTTTTGAAAAGGGTAAAGGGATTTTTGGAATAGAATGTTTGTTTTGGAAGTTTTATTAAATGAAATGGAGTGGGTTTTTAAGAAAATGGTTCTTGATAAAGTGTAGTTTACTAAGATACTAGAAAAAGTTTTTATAAATATGAAAATGATTTTTGATGGAAATCAGTGGGGTTTATTTTTCAAGCATGGTAAAATGGTTTGTTGTGTGGAAATATGAAAATGGTTTTTGACTTGGTTGTTACTGTTCCTATGGAAGGTACATGAATTTTAAAATGGGATGAATGTTTTGGATTGGAAATGAGGATGTTTGTTTTATCCTTTGGTGTTTTCATGGGTGATCACATGCATGGTTTTATATAGATATGTTGATGGATTACCGATATCACATAGTGGATGGGTTCCCGAGGTGGCACAAAAATTTTCATGTGAGTGAGACTCGATGAAACACCATTGGTGAGTGTGAAAAATACACCTAGTTTATTGTTTATCAAAAGGGGTTTAAGATGAAATTTTTTGGTGTTTTTGTAAATCTGTGTTTATGTGGAATTGTTTTTCATGTCTTAGAACTTTGGTTTTTTTGGTACACTTCCTCGTGATCTGGAAGTGATAATCTTGGTGTGTCTTGATATGGTATCTTGTTAGTGGCTTGGTTTTGGAGAAATTGTTAGTCGGTTTCTAAATATATGTTGGATGTTGTGATGTGTCCATAGATAGTTCTCTATTTGAAACATTTTCAGTTGATCAAACTAAGGATTCTTTCTCATGTTTTAATAGCTAGATCCAACTCTTATAATAATTCCCCATCCCATTTGTTGAAATAGAGAGCTATTTGGACTTGATTTAAAGTTCCTTCCTGTTATGGTGATTCTCTTGATTATAGCAGTTGTGTTTGGTGATTCTTAGTGTGATTCGCCGTGTTAATTGTTCATTTTACTCCTCATTTAGATAAAGTTATAATGGTGGTGTGTATACCTAAGTATATTTTGGTTAATGGTGTTTTTTTTGAGATATTGAGTTTCTTGAGGTGTTGTGATTCATAGCTCTTGACTGCAGCACAAAAGATGATTCAAACATCAGGGTTCTAGCCATAAGCTTTAGAGTGAATCTTTACACGCAGTCCAGAAATCACCAGAAGTCTAGGGAGATCATCTATGATCCTACCTCCACCATTGTGATGAAGTAGTTTTTATGTTTCTATTGTGGTTCCTCATCACTATGAACTTCCTCTTATCACAAAGAGAATGGTGGACTCACCCATCATGAAGTGTCTATGGTTATTACTTCTCGGATGTGGATTTCTGATCAATGTAAATATGTGGACTGCCTATGTGAATCAGGTGTGATCTTGGTTTTACCTATTCATAGGTGGAGAGTTTTTGGTAGTTCCTATATTTATTTTGTGTTTTAATTGGCCTAATGATTGGGCCCCCTTCCCTCCTGGCCCCAAGTAGTAGGGTTTTTGATCCATGTAGAAAGTGTTGGCCAAGTTCTTGTCCCCTCTATTTGGGAGTCGACAGTTTAAATGTTCATGTTTTAATCCTATTAACTTGGGTTTTAGGTTGTTATGGGAGAGTTTTTGTGGTCCTTCACGGGTGAGTAGCAATTCTAGTTCATGTTTAATTCTTTTTTGTTCATTGCTAGTTGGTTTTTAATGCTGGGGAGACAAACTGTGGGTCTCAAAGATATTTCCTTTAAAGATTTTCCAGATTCTAGTTATACTATAATAGTGGGGAGTCCATTTAGGCCCCCTCCCAAATTAATTGGATTTCTTGAGTGATCTTTGGTTTAGGTAATCGTTGGGTTAATTAGAATAAGTTACAACAATCGGTTTCTTATCCTGGTTGTGGAGGTGGCAGATTGATCTTTCCGTTGATTCTCAGGAAGTGGTTGTGAGTTAGTGTTTTTTTGGGAAAGAGTATTAAAGTCCCTTAATAGTAAATGATATTTCATTGGATTAAAAGGATTGATCATACTGGTAAGGAAAACTTTTGTGTTAATCTTTCATCTGGAATGTGTTATGGCTTTATGGGGGTGGGAAGCTTAAATGGTAAGGAGAATTGTCACACCTGATTTTTCTTGTCTTTGTTGTGATCTAGTACGTTTGGTAATCTTGGTATTTTCTTGGGTTCTGGGTGTGATGGGTTTTTATTTTTGGAGTGTATTATTTTCCTAATCTTTCCCTCTTGGTTTCCCCTTAATTGTTTTGGGATTTTTGGAGAAAATATAAATTTTTTGGCATGAGAAGGCCCTACCCACGGTTAGCGCATGACCGTGTGGTAACTTAGGGGTAACCATATAGTAGTTATAAAACCTACCACATATATGGATCACAAGAATGAAGACACTTAGGAGTGATCATGTGGTTGACCCTGTGGCTGCTGTAGGGTTCGGGGAATGGTTTAACAATCCATGCCACCTAACCGTGCGACCCTGTCCAAAATTAAAAATTGTAATTTTCCATGTTTTCCCCCTTATAATTTTTAGCTCCTTTTGCACCCAAATTTCTTTCCCCAAGTGTGTCCAGACATAATAAGGTATCCTATGTATTCCCAATCCATTAAACTTCCTCATTTGGTGTAGATCTAATGGAATATGAAGGGTTGATTAGTTTTTAAGGTGAGTTTCCTTCTCTTCTCTTCTCCATCTTCCTTATCCTTCTAATTTTTCTTGGTTTTATCTTATCCCCTAGTCATGAAAGACCTAGGGTTATTTTATACCATAAATTTTATGGGTGTTTTGTTCATTTAGGGCTGGTATTCATAGGTTTAGGGTTTATAAATACTCAGAAGGCGATATCGGGTGTACTTTTCCATCACTCCATGGTTTTGAAGTAGGTTTACCATTTAACACGTCCTTTTTATTTAATATTCATCGTTTTCATGGTATTTTTTCCATATAAACATTCTGATTAATTTTTTATAATCCTTTAATAACTTTATTTGGTGTGAAAACTAGTGTTTATGCCTTGTTTTGTGAAAATTAGTGTAGTTTTGTTATAAAATTGCAGACCAAGTGTTCATTTAAATGTTCTATTATCTTTAACACCTGTTTTGTGATGTTTATAACCTATTTTAGAAATTTAAATAAAATTTTGGTATGAAAATTTGGTTTTATAACCCTTTTAGTGTTAAATAGATTTTTTATTAAATGTTTCATGCCTCGTTTTTGAGAAAGTGCTCGATTTGATTTTATGTGCTAGAGGTGATATAAAATGATTACTTTGGATTATGAAAAATATTCCTAGCATTTGAATAAATATTTTTGGTCTCCTTATGTGTGTTTTAATCTGGTTTTTGGTTTTATAATGAAATGAGTATGGGTTTTTAGGATGTTTTGTCATGTGTTCCTGATAAATGGCCCGTTTAGAATCTTTATAGAAATGGATGAGTTTTGAATGTGTAACCTGAATTTTTAAGGGGTTTAAGTAGATATTTTGTTTCTCCCAACATTTTTTTAAAACTCTTTATGAATATTGGAATTTTTTATTTTGATAAATGTTGTTTTTGTGAAGAATTCTTAAAGTCTCCTTTGTTATTTTTCCTGTAAAAATGGTTTTCATGTGTATTTGATGTTGTATCATTTGGGGTTATTTAATTATTCATTAAATTGATTTATTAAATGGTTTTGGGGATGAAAAATATGTTTTGATATGGTATTGATGGGGGTTTGGCCTTGAATTATCATTTTTAAATGGATTTTATTTGTAAATCCTCGTTATACTTCTTGAAATTATTTTATAGAAATTTTAAGTGGTTTATTAATCTATGAAAGAAGTTTGAAACATTTTTGAGGGATGTTTGGTGTGTGTATAATTTTGAAAAATGACTTTTCATTTGAAAATTGTATTTTATAGCATGTGAAAATTGATTGAGCACAAAGAGGGAAACCTGAGTATTTAGGTGGGCGAATGTGTACCAGTATGCTAGTGATCCAGAGTGGTTTCATCCTTGTTTCACATAGAAAGTTTGATGATGAAAATACTAAATAATATATGATGATGATGTTGGGGAACACTAGGTTATGGGTATTATTCCCTACTAGTGGATCTTTCATGAGAACTGATATTTGTTATTGTTACTTTTACACTAAGATATGCGGTACCTGGGGCCCACAATGAACTAGTGCCTAGGGGTGTTCATATGACTAGTGCTCATTGGATATATTGTATTCACCATCAAAATATGGTGTGTTTGGATACAAAATTCATAAACACGTGTATTTTATTTAAAATTTTACATTCTTTAAAGAATACCTCTTGAACACCATTTTCATTTTGAAGTTTCATCTCTTTGAAATTTTTTTCTAGCATTCTTGTTTATAAAACTTGAAAGATTTTTTCTGATAAAATTTATAGCATGGAATATTGTTGAAAAAAATAATTTTATATATTTTAATTAAAATGTTTAAATGGATGTTTCTTTTATTTAAAGGTAGTTCATTGGGAATAGATTATCGGGCTAGCCTATTGAGTTTTAATACTCATGCATATAGTTATTTTCTGTTTTTATCCCCTATGTAGGTTTCAACTTGAGTTCAATCACCTTAAGAGACTTGTGATCATTGTGTTAGAGAGTTACCAGAGGGGTCACATGGAGTTAGTTGGTTTATAGGTTTGGTCAGTTGAGTTGTTTGGTTCAGTTGTACTTTCAGTTTCATGTATAAATAATGTTCAGTTAAACTTTTATATAAATGTGTATTGGACTGTCCATTTCTTTTCGCTATTGTTGAATTGTTTATATTTTGGTGAAATAATTACCTTTTCACTCAACTGATTCCCTAAGTTCTTGTATCCATCTTGAGAGGATTGGGAATGCCTCTTGGGACTTGTCGCAGAGCGGCCTGGGTGACCGGTTCAGGGTCGACTCGGGCGGGTTCGTGACAATATACATTTTCCAACTTACTAGGGTCATTATACATCCCATACAGGAGAGATCATATAGTATTCATCAAGGAGAATCCCATCATAAATCCACATGAACTTTCATGAGAATAAAATTTACTATGGTACAATTGAGTATAATAGAACTAAAAATATATTTTTAAAAACACCATTGAATATTTTAATGATACTTTAAATAACTGAACCCTATCATTGTGGATCTCAATCATATTTAAGCACCTAAATTTCATGTGAATCCTATGTTCTAGATGATATCGTAACACTGAACTATTTCCAATGAACAGGAGATAAAAAAAATCATAAATCCATAATCAAGTGCACCGTACTAGGTGAAATTAAGAAAATATAACATGTAAAAGTAAGAACATAAATCCAAATCCCATGGTAGCCTATAATTATTATTGAGAAGGGAGTTCATGATTCACTAATACAATATTAATCATAAGTGCCAACACATTCTCATGTTACCTATACACAATCGTTTATAATAGTAATATAAAAAAACTCTGATACATTCTGTGATATTGGTCACATAAACCACTTTGTAACATCCTCCCTTAGTCCATGGACATTGAGTAGTGCCCAGACCATATGAGTAGTCACTGGGACTTTATCTCTCCTCCCCATATGACATAATTTTCTGATTAGAAGTAAGGGTATAGGGTATTACAATAGGGAGTCTATACTCACATATCATAGTATGGAATAAAAAAGTAAAAAACAAAGTATCATCTATAAACATATCAGAGTACAAAAAATCAATAAACACAATTTATGATATCAAAATGAATATGTGGAAGTATATATTCTTATAGAATCACTGAACACCAACTAGGAAAACCACATATACAAAATGAAAAAAAGAATACAATAAACCTAAAATTGGATCTACAACATACTAAAGCCTCACTTTATCTAAATCTCCAATCCTATTTGAGATATCCCACTTAATCAATCTACTCTAGGCCTATTCCCAACATTAACCTGAAAATAGTGAGGTCTACTTGTCTACCCAAGTTCCATGGCCACTCCAGTAGGGTGTGAGTAAAAATTAATAGGGTACTAAGAATGTGCTCTTGCACATAACCAATAGATTTAGTGAACACATGTGATGTACTCAGTATAATAAATAAATAAAACAAATGTGAAAGCATAAATTAAATAACCACCACTGATACTTGGGTTATAAAATGACACTCATGATTGAGTATACCAGATTTAGCCTATGATGGAGTCTATATGATAATCTCTTGTAATCATTCTATCCAATCAATAGATGAAAACACTAACCAACAATTGGTTATATAAGGTGGTTCATAGTATCTCGTATAAAGCCAATCCCTAGGGGAATGAACTTAGGTAATATAATATTAAAATCTAGAATAAAACTTATTCCTAAAAGGTTGAAACTAGAAAATATAGTAATATAAACTATCTCAACAACTGATTTATAGGGGGATGGACCTACATAATTATAATTTCAGGTTCAACAATAGATTCCTAGGGGGATGACTTTATGTAATCAATAACATCAAGATATAAGATGATTTTTTTCGGGATGACTATTGGAAGTAAATAACATAAAAAATATAAGAATATTCGTAGGGGGATGACCCTAGGCAATCAATGTCATCAAAATAAAAGTCAATCCCTAGGGATATAACCATAGGAAATCAATAACTCCAAGTTCCATACCCTTTATGAGGGGAATATCCTAGGCAATCTAGTAATATCAAGATCAAAATTAGAATCATTGGGGGATAACCCCAAAAAATCCATAATATAAGGATCAATATATGATTCCTAGAAGGATGGCCTAAATAAATATATATAGACCTCAATGGAAAATTCCTAAGGTCTTGGGCATCCAATATCATCTGAAAACTTGGGATTTCACTATTGGGAATGAAAATCACATAGTGGTAGGAATACGACCGATTAATAGGGGGATGACCCTAGGTAATCATCAGGTGTAAAGTTAATCCATAAGAGATAATCCAAGTAAATCCAACAAACATTAAAAATCATATTAAATCCAAGAATCATGTCCAAGTTATCCCCTAGTATCAGGAGTCATCACTAATTCCTAGGGATCGAACCCTAGACAATTAATCATATCAGGACAATTATTAGGGGATTATCCTAGAAAATTCATATAGAATGGGATTAAATCATCAATTAAAGTTCTAAGGTGGAACCCAGTATAATCAAAATCCATTTCATGAATTACCCCATCCTGGTTCAACATAACACCAGGGGACCTACCTAGGGGTACCTGGGGTTAAAACATAACCGGGACACGCTGAACAAGTTCCTCTATCTCATACTTAACCATCCAAAAAATCCCATCACTTATAGGTAATGGAATCCATCATCATAGTCATAAACATATGATGAACTCATTTTCCTCCTAGGAAAATCCTTAGTGTCACCACTTTATGGTGATGGTATAAATCCTATCTCACATCGCAATTTATCTCTAGGTTGGTTATCAAATCCAACCGAACCATAAATTTCAATAAGGTTTACCCACCTAGGTGATATCATCTCAGTAGGGGAGTAATTATCACCCTAAATGCATCTCATAGCTAGCTAGACAATTCTAAGGCACCTCAAAGTTAAGACATGGCCAATGCCCAGGCCATCCATCTCAATTTATCACTCACCACTACCTGGAAGTCACTAAGGGTACGTAAAACCAGGGTTGATACATATATTACATTTCATATTATTTAGTTTACACCCATTATGGGATTTTTTATCTCAAGTAATATCATTTAAATTATTCTCTAAAATATCAAAGACCAAGACATCCAACCAATGTACAAGGGTCCATCGTTTCACTAGAAACATTATTCAATCTAGGTAGTTTAGTTTAAATAAAAAATAAACTGAATAAAAAAGGTTGATCACCCATAATGGTGAGACCATATATATCCCATCCCATATATATATAAAAAATTTAAAATACCATAGGGGTAAACATAGGGATAACCTACATCAAATCATAGTTATTCCATTTTGATCATAACATAGAAACTCTTTCCAAAGCCTGTATAAGTCCAATGACAATCATAAAAATAACTCAAGGCCCTAAATCAGTCCAAAATATTTACTTTAATTAATTATAATTATATTATTAATAATTATAAAATTAAAAATAATTTTAAAAAATTATTGATAGTTTAATTCAATTAGGAATAATTCCTAAAAACTCAACAGGTACTTTCATTACACTAAAATCACAACCAAACACTCGTGGGAGGTCCATGATGCACTATCGACACTGTTCAAAGAAAAATACCTAATAAAAATCACTGATTCAATAATAAATTTAATTTAATTTAGGCTAAAGCCCTTGAAAAATCCAAATGACAATGTATCTCAACCGAAATAATGTGAGATGGTGGGAAGATATCCTCTCTGGATTCCTTGCACTTAAGTTGAGAAAAACCCCTAAAAAATTATTTTATTCCATTATGATCTAGTGGAATAAACATAGGAATCCTAAATAAAATCGATCTAATTTTTTTCTAATTAATATGAAGAAGAATATAGGAAGAAACAAACAATCTACCTCATATATAATTTAGAATCTCACGAATAACCCACCCATTTCAAGGGTGATTGAATGAGGGAAAAGGAGGGGGATAATCATACAAATGGACTTATTATATCACCAAAATCCATAAAAAACAAAATCCCATGACCAAGAAAAGATTGAAATTTGCTCTCTAAAAAAAGTCACCCAGAAACCTTTTACGGTGTGAACACAGTGTTCATGACATGAACCACCTAGGAAGAGGGACTGTTCCTGTACTCTAATACTTCCATAGTGTAAAAATTTTGTTCAAAAAATGAATGCACTTATCCTACTATTTTTAAATATCCTCACCATCCAACACTTCTCCCATTTCAACCCATACATCTATAACACTATCCAAGCCTTAAAAACAATAAAAAACATTGTTTAAAGAAATTAAAACTCTTGGAATATCATTTTTAGTCTTGGTTCTCAAAATGAACCCACTAACAAATAAAAAATTTAAATTCCCACAGAATTTCAAACCCTAAAAAGGAATGGTGTTTTTCACCAATTTTATCAAAGAAAGAAAAATACAAGGATACATAGAGCTTACCCAATAGATTCCAGCAACTTCTGATAGAAATTTACTTAGAACTAATATCATTGTTAAGGTGGAATTAGAGAAGGTATATGATAGGATGCACTAGAATTGCATCATTAACATCACTCATTGGTGTAATTTTTCAGAATGGTTCTTTGAATAGGTCTTAATATGATTCTCATCCATGTGGTCCTCAGTGAATATTATGAGAAGGAAATATAATTTCTTTAAATCTACCTAAGGAATGATACAAATAGACCCCTTATCTATGAGTATTTTCATTATTTACCATGATGCTCTTAAAAAAAACCTAAACAACACTATATTTACTTGAAATGTGGGATCCTTCAAAGGTATGTATGGAACTAAAGGTATATCTGAATTATTTTTTCCAATTAAATTATATTATTTTTAAATTATAAATAAAGATCCATTAAGGTTTTAAATGATATTATATGGATTTATGAAAAATGGTGTGATAATAAGATCAATCCTATCAAAATAAATGTTTTAATATATTATCTATTATTTAATTTAATATAATCAAGAGGTGTATTGGATTACCTAAGTGAAGCTTTGACATTGATTACCTTGGCACACAACTATACATAGGTTGAATTCAGATCTAGTATATCACTAACCCGATCAATTGGATTAAGTCTCACATACTCAAATGAAAAAAATAAATTCCACTCCTTTAGTGGTACAATGACCCTCATAAATAGTGTTCTAGCCTCAATATCAATGAATATAATATCTATTATCAATGTTCTGAAAACTGTTATAAGAAGTATGGAAAAAATATTTTCAAACATTCTCTAGGATATAAATTCTGAGGGGTGTATCCATTGGGTGAGATGGAAATGTTTTTCTAGGTTGATTGAATAAGGGATAATCAACTTAAAGAGTCTTTATGAATCCATGATCACCCTATAAGAAAATTTAGAATGGGAATATATAGTAGGGAAATCCTTATGGGATTGGTTTGTTATAAATAAGAATGGAAAGCTAGTTGACACCATCCACAAGGTAAACCCCTCTACTTCCCATATCTAGAACAACCTCTAGTACTCCCTTAGCAAGTTGGTGAACCATTCCAATTGGATTATTGGTAAATGTGATATTATGTTTTTAAAGGATAAATAGGTTCAATGTTTTTTATATTTCCTAGGTTTACCAACACCTGATATAATTTTTAGGAAATTTATTGAACACTTGAGTTTCATAAATATAGCACTTGATGATGATAAAAAGAAAATGTTTTAATGTTTTCAAACTATAGATGAGGAATATCACTTTTTTTTATGCCAGTAGAGTTTATCCATTTCAAAATGAAGGATTTTTGAAATCATAATCACATTTATCAAAGTTTCAATCCCTAATACAAAACAAATTGGGATATAGATTTCCCTATAAAACTTAGCTTCTTGGTATTGAAAGCTTGGTGTAGTCCATTACCCACTAGCCATGCGATCTAATAAAAAGGAATTTTTATCTTATATAAACACTACTATTTATAAAACTCAAAAATAGGAATTATTGATCACCTATTCCTTGAAGGGAATAGACTTACTTCATTAGGAACCTACTTGGTGGATATATGAGCATCAACCCCAGCCTAGAATATTTTGATAAGATCCTATCCTCATGGATCAATGATGCCGATCTTAACTCCATTGATGGTTTTAAAGGAGTGTTATTCTCAAAAATGAGTGATGGACGATCACATATTCCTATAACAAACCCAAAAATTAAGAAAATTTAATTGTAATGATTATTTGTGTATTAAAGATGCTTTATATGATTGTTGACATATCCTCTTGATATAGAAGAAAAAAAATCTCACCAGCACTTCAAAACTTCCCTCAACACATTTACACATCATGGAATACTATGGAAATGGGATTTAGAGGGAACTAGGTTCACTAGAAGCCTCCAATGTAGGGTAATAAACTAAACATGGATGGATCCAATGATAGTCTATCCATGTATGTTTGGGGTATCATTTGGGATCCGAGGGACTTGGTTCAACTGGCGTGCAATTATTTTTTATAGTCATTGTAATATTATCATCGTAGAGGCTAAATAAATTCACACTAGTCTTTATCACTACATAGACCACAATATATCTTTAACCCTGTTGGAAACAAACACTAATATTATTTTTAAATTTCTTTCTGAGTAAGGAAAGAACCATTGGTTCGTGGTTTATGATATCTGGGGGGTGCAAGAGGTTGTTGTGGTATGATGTGGGGATCCTTAAGAATTAGAATAAAAGAAACATGAAAATATATTATATGTCATCAAGGGGATACCCAGCTAAATACCACATTATCTATTCTAGTATATTTTCACTTCCACTAGAATTATTTAGTATTGTGATTGGAGGTTCTCTCGACCTTCATTACTACATTCCCCCTTGATATAACTTATGTGAGACTTATGCCATATTCACCACTCATTTATTTTGTGTGGTGTATATAATTCTCTATTACATTTTATATCATGAATTTACTTTATTTCATGATATTAAAAGTTTCAATTTATGTTATTATTTCATGTATCTCATGATTCAAAAGTTACTCAAGTAGTTAGGGTTTTTTTCATCTTACTTTTATTTTTGTAAGATACATGCCATATTCACCACTTATTTTTGTTGTGTGGTGTATATACTACCCATTAATGTATTTAATGATTATAATACTTTAATTTATGGAGATTTACATATATATTTTGTGATGTCTCTTTCATGGGGTTTACGATTTCAAAAGTTACAGAAGCGGTAATGGATTTTTTTCACAATTTGCCTTCTTTGAGACTTATTTAATGTTATGAACATATATTATTTCATGATGCGTGTATAGAAACCATTTGAAATTTAATATCATGAATTTATTTATTATCATGGTATTTTAATTTTCTTTTAATTTAATCAAATTATGGGGATTAAAATTCCTAGATACCAAAATTGTAAGAGTTTGATATTACAATCTCATCAATTATTGGGATTGTTTGTGATTAAGTCTCCAATATTGACATCTTATAATCTACATATAAAATGTTATCATTAATTTTGTTCTCTTATTTTTATGTCATGGGAATAATTTTTTCCCTTTCATTTTCCTCTATTTATATACTCAATAATATAAAATATTTTTTTTATTAAAAATCATATTTTTGGTCAAAAACTATTTTCTTCTAATGTAATGTTGTTTAGAAACGTTTTAAAAGTGTTTTAAAAAATGTCTTTCAAATAAAAACAGATATTTTCATCATTAAATTATTTTAAAACTTCATTTATATGTTTCCATTGTTTAAAAAATGTATTTTAAAAATGATTAATATTTTTAAAAAGTGATTTTAAAAATGAAAAGGGTACTTTCCTAAAAAATGTATTAATGATATTTTAATGGTATTTCCATTAATAAATTTAAACAACCCTTGTTGTTAATTATGAATTAGTGGGGATATTTTGTAATTATTCCATCCTCATTCTTTCTTAGGATGGATTAAGATTGTTTCAAAGATATTGTTATAAAACCAATTTCTTTTACATGGTTTATTCATGTTTCAAAGAGATTGTCATGGAACACATTTTTTTACAAAGGATAATCATGATTCAATGATATTGAAATTAAACCCATTTCTTTTACATGGGTTAATCAAGTTGTAAAATAAATAATGATTGTTTCTATGAGTTTTATTATGAAATATCTATGTATATTATTCATGTTGTGTCTCGTATAAATCTTATACGATGGGGAGGACCATGTAGTGCTTGGTGAGCCCATCATATATTTGATGATGGGGTGGGAAATATAGCACCAGTTGAGCCCATTACATTTTAGATGATGGGGTATCCTAGGTAGACCTGGGTGAGGACATTATATCCTAAAGTATGGATGTGCCAAGATAGCACTCAAATTCATTAAGTAATGTACCTTATCTTGAGAGGAAAGAAGGAGGGAGTTACTTGAGGGGGTTTCTTATGGATTTAACAAGGATTCAATTAATTCTGATATGGGTTTAAAATGGGTTATGAAATTGATGCTCCAAGTTACCAAAAAGGGTTTTAAGTGTTTAATATGGGTTTATAATGTTTCTCATGATCGATATTGATATCACATGGCCCATGAATATTAATTCTATTGACTCTAAAATTTTATATGTTTTTATATTTTATGATCTAGGTATTTATGGGAATGAATTCTATTACATTTCACTCATTCACTCTGATTATATTGTTATAACCATATCCACTTCTTATGCTCATTGATGACATTCAATTACTAATACTTATTTTTACCCTTACTGAGCATTTGAGATCACCCTTATTATGTTTCCTTTTCCCCATGTTTTAAATATTTATTTTGAATAAGTTATGTCTATTATGGATTTCATTTGGACAATGATGATGTATTATTGTGAAAAATAAGATATGGGTTCAGTTGGAGAAATACTCATTTAAAGTCACGTGAATGGTTTATGTTGTAGTTTTTCCTAATTCTCTAAAACTCTAAACATAAAAGGTCCTTAAGGTTTTAAGTTATCAATTATTTTCATTTTTATATTGTATTGTTTAAATGAAAAAAATTGGGTCATGATTATAAAATAAAATATGGAAATGTAAAGTTTATGGATTTTAGCATAGGACCCTAGAGTACGGGTCTTGGGATGTTATATTTGGAATCAAAGGTCAATTTAGATAACTTTGAAGATTATTATGTTTTCATGTGAAGTTATATTAAGTGTTATGGATACCATATTAGGTCTATATGATTAAGGTTTATCAAAAGTTAAAATCCTTAGATACCCCTTTTAGGTTTTAATTAGTAAAATTTTTTAATGACTTTTTTTGAGATTTTTTAGGTTGAGTTATTTGTAACCTCTATGATCAACTAGGAGTGTTATTTATGGAGGAATTATTTTTCATGTTTAAAGAAAAAAAAGCACAACCCATATGATGGGTGACAACCCATCGTCTCCAGCTAGGTGGTGGGGTTTGAACCCATGAATGAAGGACGATAAGGGTTTCATTCCTACCACTAGCATATGTGATGTCATGGTTAGCATGACCTTTTTTTACAAGTAAAGACTAAATTTATTTTAGAAACATATAGTATTTTATTATGGGAATTATGGATGATTTATCTTATTATAATATATTATCAAATACTTCTAATCATTGGGTTTCAAACTTAGTCAGGAAATGATTAAAGAATTTTAAGGATAGTAATTTTAGGAATGATTTGGTTTGAAATTTGGGTATTATTATTGAAATTTGGAGATTAATTTATTAAGGTTTATTAATTTTGGGAATTATCTTACCATATGTTAACCATTTTTGTTTTAGTTAATGTCTAAAGATAGGTGTAAAGCTTGACTATCCCTTTTATGGTTATGTGGACTTTAAAAGTTCGTTTTTGTGCATTAGGAATTAAAAATACATCTTGAAGGCTCATCATTTGAATAAAAAGATGATATTTTGGTGGAAATTGGTTAAAGGATGAAATTTTACTAGTCAAGTAAGTATATTTCATTATGTTTTCAATCCAGATGGTGAAATAATCCTTCAAATTTTGGAAAAATGATCTTGAAATAAAATTTTATCCTATTACCATATTTTCTAATGATACCAATAACCTTTTACAAACCTATTTGGATTTTGGTTTTGTTTTCATTGAATTACCCTTGAAAATGTTATCTATCACTCTCCATTATACCTTGTGATTTATTTTTTCTGTCAAATCTATGACTTCTTTTAAAGGTATTTTTCATTTAATTACTATTATTTATTTGTTTTTAGGGGTTACCCATGTAGTTTTGGAGGAAAGGGTGTGTTTTCATGATTTGGGCCAAACCGTGAGCCCATTTCATGTTTTAAAAATAATTTTTTTTATAAATCTTTCATTTTTCAACATTTTCACCCATTCCACTTCCAACATGGCCTCCACCAACCTATTGACACCACCATATCAATTTTTACCCTCTAGGAATCCATAATCATGGTGGATTTGGGTTTTTATTTAAGGAATTGGGCCAGCCTGTAAGCTCATTTCCAGTTAAAAAAAATTGTTTATTTAAGAACTTATTCATTTTTCACTCTTTTCCCCATTTCAGTTCCTACATGAACTCCTCAGCCTTATTCGAACCTCACTTACATTTTTATCTATTTTTAAAATCATCTACTGATGTATTTGGGGCATTTTATTCAAGATATCTCAAGTAAGTGGGTTTACTCTCATGTTCCTCCAATTTTCTAAGGGTTTCTTCCACTTTTCTTGAGGTTTTAAAATGTACAGAAGCTAGGGTTCAAACATAGGGTTTTATTTGTGTCATTTAGGTGAAATATTGTGGATTAGGGCTTGATTTCACTTCTTTTATGGTGCGAAAGTGCTGCGATTGAAGATTCGCACAATGGTTTGGGGTTTTTGGCACAAATGGTAGGTGATTCCATGTGTAAGCATTATTGGATGAGTTAGTTTTTCTTGATTTATATTATTTTCATGATTCTCTTCCATTTTTTTAGTGTGAAAATTGTAATGACCCGCCAATTCTCATTAGCTTGAGAGATCAACGAGTCATTACTAGGCCATAAGCGACATCCCCAAGATGCCAAAGGCTGGAAATAAATGCAGAAGGGTCTCAAAACAAGTGGGGGACAATTTACCCTTTAAGAACATACCACAAATCCAACAACCATAACCAAAAAATCTACTAATTATGCATGTTAAAACTCAGAAAACTCAACCATTTAATTATAAAAAATTCAACCAAGAGTACCACAGTGGGAACCAACACTAAAACATCAGAGTAAACAGTGGAAAGACAACTCAAAGACTAAAAGACAACAACACAACTCCATGATCCACAAGCTCCAAGATCCAACATCACAAACCAGCCCAAGTATCATGAAGCAATGCTCTAAACATGTGACACTTTACCTTTTCCAACGTCCTGGTATATGACATCTGCAAAATCACCAACGTTCCAAAGAAGGGGGTGAGTAATGAAACTCATTAGGTTTTTCCCGATGACTTCCCAACCCATGCCTCTAGGATAAAACATGTTAGAACATTAATATAAAACAATTTATATAAAATAATTTCAAAGCAGTTCACAATATAACAAGTTCCATGTCAAAAACCATTTTCCAACAAAACCCATCTTTCTCAAGAAAATCAACCAAGAAAAGTTCCCAATTCCATTAACATTTCCATCTGGAACATTCATTCCATTTCACCAATCTACATAACCAACCATGCATGAAACCTGGACCTCCCTATACTTGCGAGTGGTGAGTTATCCTTCCACTAAGTCGTCACTTAGTGAACTACCTTGACAGGGGTACTTCAAGACCTTATCCGTACCAACCTATTGATGGGGGGACTTCTCAACATTATCCATCCCAACCTATTGATGGGGGACTTCTCACCCTTATCCATCCCAACCTATTGATGGGGGGACTTCTACCCTTATCCATACCAACCTATTGATGGGGGGGAATTCTCTCCCTTATCCTTCCCAATGCACATGAACACACACCACAACCCATGCAATCCATGCCCAAAACCAAGTGAGTTCAAAACCTTTCAATAAATCATTCACCCTTTTATTGAAGAACCATTTTTCCCGCAACCCATTTTCCAAATCCATTAAAACCATATTTCAAAATCACTATTTTAAAATCAAGAAACCAAAACACTTTGCACAACCATTCTTTCAATTTCCACAATTTCATCAAAACCCATAAATCATCACTAAAAAATATTTATAACATGTTTTGCACAAAAATTTCACAATAAAAACCAAGAAAATAAATCAATTTGAACTAAGCCTTCAAGTTCTAAGAAATAGGAATTGAGAGTAAAGCCACTCACCTCAACAAAATGGGTGAAACCAAGCCACAGACGAAGAACGCTCAAGAACACCGAGTCAAAACTCCAAAACCCTCCTTATATCTCTTCTCCTAACACAACCATGACCAAATATTGTCATATTTGGCATAAAAAACTTTCGATCTACCCATAACGGGCCTAGATCTAAGAAAACGAGTGAAGAGGAGAAGTAGATCTAAGTAGATCTAAGAAACCGAACAAGAATGATCACATACCTTAAGAATCCGGCTTCGATTCGCCAAGAGAAGCCTTAGGATCACCTCTGGAATGCTTAGGAGAAGTCTTCCAACCCTCAAGGGAGATTAATCCCAAGTTAGGGCAGCATATGAGGTTTAAACAAGGCAATTAAAGTCAAAACGAGTTAGATCCACAATTTTAGGATCTAACTTTAAGTGACCGCACAGTTAGTCCGCACGGTTTGAAAAACCGTGCACTAACCGTGCGTTAGCTTCTACCTTGGCCAACCTTCACGTACGGTTTGTCCAAACAGTTAGACAAACCGTGCGTCGACCATGCAAAATCCACTACCTCCAATACCCACTACGCACGGTTTGTCCGCACAGTTAGGCAAACCGTGCGCCGACCGTGCGACTTCCCCTTTGCCTCCAAACATCATTCCAAGTTCTCCCAACTCTCCCATTCAACACCCTTAACTTTAAAACGATGAAAATCATCAAGATATGGTTACATAACAGAAACCATGGGTACTAAATTCTCCCCACCATTGGACTTTCAATCCTTGGAAAGTAGAAAACCATAACTTGACTGAAAGAGTTCTGGCCACTGCTCTCTCATTTCTTTCTTGCATTCCCAAGTCTCTTGCTAAATCTGACCATGTTGCCACAAAACCCGCACTAGGATGATTCTTTTTCCAAGAAAGACTTTATCCTGCCTATCCACAATCCGCATCGGGATATGTACCAACGAAGCATCCAGCTCTAGGTCAACGTGATCCCATCTGATCACATGGTCAGGATCAGGCTGATACTTCTTCAACCGAGATACATGGAACACATTATGTACTGCACTGAACTGTGGTGGTAATGCCAATCGATATGCCACCTCTCCAACCCGTTCCAGTATCTCAAAAGGCCTATATATCAAGGATATAATTTTCCCTGCTTTCCAAAATGACGTTGTCCAAGCCTTGGAGAGATTCTCAAAAAGACATGATCACCCACAATGAATGAAAACGGTCTTCGATTGTGATCTGCATAAAATTTCTGACGACTCTGAGCCATCTCTATAACCACCCGAGTCCGGAGCCGCATAACTGACACCCCTTACCCGGTTCTCCACATGACCTCAAGTGATTTACCCAAACGCTAGAGACTGCCGACTAGCAGCGACGACCTTGGTGAGTCAGTGGGGAAACTATGCCCTCATTTGGTAAAGTATACAGCAGAAGAATAAGCATAAACAATAGCGGAAGCAGTAAATAGCATGCAACAACTGAACTAAAAGTAAAATCAATGTCTGATATAATAATGATGCAGAATGGTACATGTATCTATGGAAATCAGTAAACAAAACAACGTGCTGAAATACAACTGAAACCAAATACTAAATGTAAACAACAACTCCAACAGCATCGCAGACCAAAGCCCGGTCCCATGCTCTCAATCTCCAACCAGAAATCAAGTACCTAAGGTTGAAGGGCTACAATCCCTACCTATACCTGCAACCATATAGTATTTTTGGGCTGAACAGCTGGACCCAAACAGGGTGTGAGACTAATCCCAATAGGCAACCACAACAAGATTTGTGCCCTACTGTCAGTGAGTGATATAGAAAAAGTAAAGGTAAACAAATGTAGTAAATAATTATACCAATTACCATTCACATTCATTTAATTACACAACCAGGAAAAACCAGCAAGGTTTCTATTCCAAGATAAGAAAGTAACACAACATGTATCTAAAACGACTACCTAACACAAGCAGTACAAAACCCAAGATTGTTCTTTGGCTTGGTGGACTCGTCACAACCAACCATCAAAATTCACACTGACTATCTGGGTGGCTTAACTTGAAGACCCCTATAGTCCAATAATCAAAGAAGGCATAGACACTCTGGGAAGCTCTCACGTCAATTCCCCTATGGTCTTGCAACGATAGCTACAAACTCTCTGAGGAAGCACTTACATCTAATTCCTCCTATGGTCTCGATGCATGGGTAAACTAAGAACACCATTGGGAAGCACAAAGTCCTATTCCTGTAGGTCCTACATACGAAAATAAAACCAACAGACCCTCTAAGGAAGAACTTAATCGTCTATTACCTCTTTGATCTCCCGCACCAGGTTCTCACGACCCTGAGCAGTCCAGTCATGCGTAATCTATTGTTAGCATCCATAAGTAAGTTAAACAACTACTTGTATAATAGATACCATACATAAAAAGAATTTAAACATCAGGAATCATATGCAATCAATGATAACAAGTAAACTAACAATTGCAATAGGGTTGCCTCACAGGAAACGGTGCCAAATGGCGATAAACAGCCGAACAGGGGAGGAAAAACCCATGGGGTGATCCTCTAACATGAAACCAAGAATAAAGTAGTAGCAATTCATCATAATCTAACATTCAATCTAGGGCAGATAAACAATAGGATCAAAATCCTAAACCCGGGATACCCAATACATGGGTATCTGGTACTTTTGCAACCAAAACTCAAAGAACTTCAATGTAGGGAAACAAACCACCTACCTCAATCCTTGGATATCGATAAAATTGAACCTAGGCCCGTGAATTGGCCTAAAATGGAGTAGATCTGCAAAACCGTCTAAAATGCTCAACTTCAGATAACTTACACGAGAGGAAGAATCAGGAAACAAGGCTAAAGAAGAACCAAGAAATCACCGCTGCGATTCTTTTGCAACCGACAGAGTTTAATTCAGACAACCAGTGACATATTGGTGGATCAGAGAAGAAATGGCCTCCTTGGACATTCTGAATGGAATTAGGCAGAGAAGAAGATGTTTTTCATCATTAGGCGCGACCCTGGGTTGATTAATGAAATAAAAAAAGTATATGACATGTACTCTTAAGGTACATGGCGTGTAATGGGTTTTTCCGTACTCCGCCAAAATCGGCCTCCACGTCACCCCTACACACCATGTGTGTGGCCTGGTCTTGGACAACACACGGCTTTTAGTGGCCGAGGAGTACACGGTGTGTACTCAAAATGTAAACGGCGTGTACTATGAAAATTTCCAAATTCTCCATTTTTTTAAAAATCCCGTAAAAGAGATTAGTACCTGAAACCGAAGATCCAGGTTCTTACAAACTTCCCCCCTTACAGAAATTCATCCCTGAATTTCCCTACAAAGGTGTAGAAGAAGAAACCTTGAACAACTCTGGCCACTGTGATCGCATATCGGCCTCCCTCTCCCAAGTCTCATCCTATATACGGCGTGCTGCCATAACACCTATACTAGAGGAACAGACCAGCCACAGATTAATTTTGCACTACGATCAACAATCCTGATAGGATTCTCCTCGAAAGATGCATCCAGCTCCAACTCAACCTCCTCAGGTTGAAAAACATGAGACGGGTCTGAGAAATACCGTAGAATCTGAGAAACATGAAAGATGTTGTGCATGGCCTGGTACCTCTGAGGTAACTGCAACCTGTAAGAAACCATACCGACTCTTTCCAAAACCTCAAAAGGCCTGACATATCTCGGTGAAAGCTTTCCCTATCTCTGAATCCTCTTGTGTCCCAACCTCGGTGCGACACGCAGGAAAACCTGATCCCCGACCTCGAACTCTAGAGGTCATCTCCACTGATCCACATAAGACTTCTGCCAAGACTGTGCTGTTGCCATCCTCTTAAAAATCAACTCTATCTGTTCTGAGGTCTTCGGAACAAGACGAGGTCCCAACAAAGCTGCCTCTCCTACCTCTAGCTAGCATAAAGGTGATCGGCATGTCCTACCGTACAAAGCCTCATAAGGTGCCATCTGAATAGTTTCTTGAAAACTATTGTTGTAGGCGAACTCCACCAAAGGAATATGCTTCACCCAAGAACCGCAAAAGTCTAGAATGCAAGTTCGGAGCATATCCCCAAGCACCTGGATTGTATGCTCTGACTGGCCATCAGTCTGGGGATGGTATGCTGTACTCAAAAGTACCTGTGTACCCAACGCCCTCTGTAGCCCCTTCCAGAAGTGCGAAGTAAAACAAGCATCCCTGTCTGAAACAATGGAGTGTGGAACTCCATGAAGACGTACAATCTCTCGGATGTACAAATATCCCAGCTCATCAACACTGAAGGTCTCCTTGACTGGAAAGAAGTGTGCAATTTTTGTGAGCTTGTCCACCACAACCCAAACCGCATCATTTCCTAAAGGCGATCTCGGTAAACCTATCATGAAGTCCATCGCGAAATCATTCCATTTCCTCTCAAGAATGGGTAACTGTTGCAAAAGCCATGATGGTCGCTGATGCTCTGCCTTCACCTACTGACAGGTGGAACATTGCATAAAAAAACCAGCCACATCCTTCTTCATACCTGGACACCAATACTAACAGTGCATGTCTCGATACATTTTGGTGACACCAGGATGAACTGCCCAAGCTGAAGCATAAAACTCCCGCATCAGCTCCTTACGTATGTCCACTGAAACCCATACATGGCCATGAAAATGTAGCACCTCATCATCACCCACTTTCTACCCCAAAGTAGGGTCTCCATCTGACACACCCCCCCGTAGGACTAGGCCTTCAGGGTCTGATAGCTGCCTCATTCGAACTCGATCAAAAATGGTAGAGGTAACATCTACAGAAGAAAGAACTGTCTGACCCTGTCTATCGTGCACCTACAGATGCATCTCAGAGAACAGATCCATGAGATTCAATTCACTACTAGCCTCCTGAACTTCCTGAATCTGAGTCCTCCTACTCAGTGCATCTGCCACAACATTGCCTTTCCTAGGTGTATAAGAAGGCTCGAAGTTGAAAGATTGTTGGTACTCGACCCACCTCCACTGTATCAGATTCAAGACACGCTGCGTAAAGATATACTTGAGGCTCTTGTGATCTGTATATACTAATAAATTCTCTCCCATGAGATAGTGCCTCTAAAAACACAAAGCATGAACAACATTAGCCAACTCCAAGTCGTGCGTAGGATAGTTCTTCTCATGTGGCCTCAACTACCGAGATCTGTACGCGACAACACGATCTTCCTACATAATAATTGCTCTAAGACCGATGCCAGATGCTTCACAGAAAACTGTATAACTCTTTCCCAGCTCTGGAAGAACTAGAATTGGTGCTGAAGTCAATATCCCCTTCAGCTCCTGGAAGGCTGATTCACAGGCTTCTAACCAAACAAACTTCACCCCCTTCTTAGTCAAGCCCATCAACGGTGCTGCTAGGTGTGAGAAGTCCTGTATAAACCACCTGTAATAACCAGCCAGCCCCAAGAAACTACATACCTCGAAGACATTCTTCGGCTGCTCCCAGGTGACTACTGCTCTCACCTTCTCTGGGTCTACTGACACTACTGTCTCTGAGATGACATGGACCAGGAAGTGAATCTCATCCATCCAAAAGTGGAACTTTGAGAGTTTAGCATAAAGCCGATGCTCCCTCAGTGTACTCAAAATGATCTCAAGATGGCATGCATGGTCATGTCGAGTGTGAGAGTACACCAAGATATCGTCCATGAAGACCACGACGATGGAATCCAAGTAAGGATGGAACACTCAGTTCATCAGTGCCAGGAAAACTACTGGCGTGTTTGTAAGGCCAAACGGCATAACCGTATACTTGTAGAGGCCATACCTGCTCCTGAAGGCTGTCAGAGGTATATATGAAGGCCTAACGCGCAACTGATGATAGCCGGATCTCAAGTCGATCTTTGAGAACACCTTGCCTCCTCGAAGATGATAAAAAAGATCATCAATCCTCAGCAAGGGATATCGGTTCTTGACCGTCAATTGGTTCAACTTCCGATAATCCACGCAATGCCGTAAGGTACCATCCGCCTTCTTCGCAAACAACACAGGTGAACCCCAAGGGAAAGTACTAGGTCAGATGAAACCCTTAGCCTGCAACTCCTCCAACTGCTTCTTGAGCTCTTACAACTCAGGAGTATCCATCCTATAAGGAGGTATGGATACCATTGAGGCTCCTGGAACAAGCTCAATCGAGAAGTCTACCTCACGCTCCGGAGGCAAACTTGAAAATTCTTCTGGAAAGACATCTGGAAAGTGATAAACAACTTGAGGAAAATCTAACTATGAAGTCCCCTAGTCATCCAGATAAAGACTAGAAATCTGGTCCATAACACTGCCCAACCCATGATGCTCTGGTCCAGCTCTGCTTGCCTAGAAATCCCATTCACCCTTGTGAAGAAAATACATGCCCTCTGGTGACGTGAAACTCACCCTGCAGTGATAACAGTTGACAAAGGCTTGAAAAGGAACTAGCCAGTCCATTCCGAGAATGAAATCATAACCTTTCATCTCAAGGACATAAAGATCCCACATGAAGTGACACCCACCAACCTCAAGGGGGCACTCCTTTCACTGATGCACATTAGAAGTTCTATGTTCCAAAGGAGTGTCTAGTGCCAACGTATCCTCAGAAGTAAGGATTGTGAGTCTAAGGCTCTCCACAGTGTGCATAGAAATAAAGCTATGAGAAGCTCCGGTATCGAAAAGTGAAGAAGATAAAACTGAGGCTACGAGGATCGTACCTTGAACTGTGGAAGGTCCAGGATCCTGCTCCCGATGAATCTTCTCTACTGCAAACGTCTGGCCAGTACCGCGACCCTGTGTAGCAGCCTGATATCCCTGAGCTGATCCCCCTTGAGCCTGACCACTGCGTCCATGACCTCTACCCTGGCCTGAACGACCTGAAGAAATCCAGCCCCCAGTCTACTGCAGGACAGGTAATCCTGCTTCTGAACGAGGGGTAGAAACAGATCCTCCTTCACTAGCCGCTGGAAGAAGAACCCTGCAAAAACGCTGCAGATGACCCATCTTACTGCAAGCTCAGCACTCCACTAGATCTCTCAGGCACTGAGGATTCTTATTCCCGCTTTTTCCGCACTGATAGAACACCACCGGGTTTCCAGAAGGAATTTCTCGTCTACCAGAAGAAATGCCTCGCTTCCTCGAGTCACCTCGAGTAGACTCTCGATGGCACTTCCTGCTGTCAGTATGAAATGACTCAGCCTTGGATGCTGAACCGCCCTAGTCAACATCTCCAGTCTCCCTCATATTTCTTTTGGTGATCAGTGCCTGGTTGACTATCATAGTAATAGAAGTAAACTGGAAAATGTTCACCTGTGATCTAATCTCTAGTTTGAGGCCTTCCTCAAACTTCCTCACCAAAAATAGCTCGTCATTTCCCAGAATGGGAGCGAAATGCTGTAACTCAGTGAAGCGGGAGGAATAATCCATAACCAAAAGAGTACCCTGCTGCAGGTTCATGAACTCCCTGACCCTGTCGGCCCTCAACATCACTGGATAGAAGTAGTCATAGAACGTATGCTGGAATTCGTCCCAATCCATAGTCCGCTGGCGCCCTTCTTGTGAGACTACATCCCACCATCTCTTGGCAGAATCTCGTAGCATGTAAGTTGCGAGCTTCACCCGTTTGTCTGGGGGTGTCTCCAGATGCTCAAAGATGGAAAGAATGGTTTCTAGCCATGACTCTGCAACATGCGGTCCTCCATCCCCTGTGAAAGTGGGAGGATGCTACTGCTGGAAGACTCGCGTCAGCTCTGCCATAGATGGGGCAGGATGCTGAGCTCCCTAGAAGGTCTGCATGAACCTCATGAAACCCTCTCTGAACTAATCGTCCACACCAGTGTCCAGAATCACTATAGGTTCCATATCCGAAACAATCGGCGGAACTACTGGTAGTCCCTGGTCTTCCGTATCAGGCGTCTGCCTGGTTCCTGATGTGAAAAGGGAGGACGTCTTGGTGACATAACCCTGAAAGGTCAAAAACACCCTCTAGATTTAGGATTAACAAGGACAGAAAACATAAGAGTACAAAATAGGAACAGGAGAGAGAAACACTTAAATTTGAAAAACTGAACTACACGGCGTGTATTTAAACTACATGGCGTGTTTGTTAAGGCCATTTACATGGCTGTGTAATTCTACCACCATTGGTCGTGTAACGTTCCAGACTACACGGCGTGTTGACCCAAAACACGACATGTACTTGGACTCCACTCCCCTTCTCGAGTCTCTTTGCACAGCTAACCTACACGGTCCTCCAAATTCTAAACTACATGACGTGTGCACTAAGGACACGACGTGTACAAGCCAGGATTTGGCAGCCCGGGTAGTAGGTTACCCAGCCGGCCACACGGCTAACCCCTTACACGGCATGTTCCAAACAAACATGGCATGTATTGGAGAAGATAACACTGACCCATGTTGTTTGTGACACGGACGGGTACCTAGAAGAAACTACACGGTGTGTTCTTATAACACACGACATGTACTACACGAGTTTCCCTGACCTGTGTTGTTAGTGACACGGCCGGGTACACGGTTGACTACTACACAGCGTGTACTTATGGTACACGGCGTGTCCCCGAAGATTTTTCGATACCCCGAGTTTTTGTTTACATAGATAGTAACACGGTTTAAAAACTACAAAGCGTGTATGAATAAAGTACACGCCGTGTATTCTGGTTTTTTCCGGACAGTAGCTCAGAAACTGCTCCGAACGCCAGAAACACTGAAAAAACAACATCTATGTGCCAAATTCCTATATGTGGGGGCCCATACTCCCCGTGAATCAAAGATTGACATCATAATCATGCATACAATAAGTAAACAACATAAAAAACAATGATCCTCCAAATTCCAATCCTCGAGGGCCATTAACACCTCCAAGACCAGACCTTGGTGCCCATGCTAAACAGACTGTAGAAGAAGTAATACTCTATCAGCGCAACAAGTATTTCTATCAAAGAAACTACCACAAAGGCATGCATAATCTATCACGACATCTATCACAACATCATGAAATTATAATGCACCCTAGATGGCATGGTAAAATGCATGAAAAGTGATTTCCTACACAGTGCCTATATGATGCATGAGATGGCACACCCTCATCTCATCGGGTTGCAACCAAATAGAACAATAATCATATAAACTGTAACATCACAAAACATGTGCATCACCCAATGGTGAAATATAATAAACTATAACACTTGAAAAAACCTAAAATTGCAATTACGAGGTAATATAGCTTTTCCCTGTACACGGGTTAATTACTCCCGAGCACAGTTAAGTACTAACTACCCATCTCTTCCTATCCCTGGCTATTATTGCAAAACAGTAAGCAATAGTAAAGAAACAAAACTCCTCTGATACCACTTTGTAATGACCCGAGTCCAGAGCCGCATAACTGGCGCCCCGTACTCGGTTCGGCACATGACCTCAAGCACATTTCCCCAAAGGCCAGAGACTGCTGACTAGCAGTGACGACCCTGGTGAGTCAGTGGGGAAACTATGCCCTGATTTGGTAAAGTATGCAGTGGAAGAATAAGCATAAACAATAGAGGAAGTAGTAAATAACATACAAAAACTGAACTAAAAGTAAAAGAAATGTCTTATATAATAAGGATGAAGAATGGTACATGTATCTATGGAAAACAGTAAACAAAACAACGCGATGAAATACAACTGAAACCAAATACTAAATGTAAACAGAAACTCCAGCAGCATCGCGGACCAAATCCCGGTCCCATGCTCTCCAGCTCCAACCAGCAATCAAGTACCTGAGGTAGAAGGGCCACAATCCCTACCTATACCTGCAACCATATAATCTGTTTGGGCCAAAAAGCAGGACCCAAACAGGGAGTGAGACTAATCCCAATAGGAAACCACCACATGGTTTGTGCCCTACTGTCAGTGAGTGATATAGAAAAAGTAAAGGTAAACAAATACAGTAAACAATTCTACCAATTACCATTCACATTCATTTAATTACACAACTAGGGAAAACCAGCAAGGTTTCTATTCCAAGATAATAAATTAACACAACAGGTATCTAAAAAGACTACCTAACACAAGCAGTACAAAACCCAAGCTTGTTTTTTGGCTTGGTGGAATCGTCAAAACCAACCATAAAAATTCACACTGACTCTCTGGGTGGCTTAACTAGTAGACCCCTATAGTCTGGTAATCAAACAAGGCATAGACACTCTGGGAAGCTCTCACGTCAATTCTCCTATGGTCTTGCAACGATAGCTACAGACTCTCTGAGGAAGAACTTACGTCTAATTCCTCTTGTGGTCTCGAAGCATGGGTAAACTAAGAAAACTCTTGGGAATCACAAAGTCCTATTCTCGTAGGTCCTACGTACGAAACTAAAACCAACAGACCCTCTAGGGAAGCACTTAATCATCTATTCTCTCTTTGATCTCCTGCACCAGGTTTTCACGGCCCTGAGAAGTCCAGTCACGCATAATCGACTGTTATCAGCCCTAAGTAAGTTAAAAAACTACTTGGCTAATAGCTACCATACATCAAAATAATTTAAATAGTATGAAACACATGAAATCAGTGATAACAAGTAAACTAACAATTGCAATAGGGTTGCCTCACAGGAAACGGTGCCAAACAGCGATAAACATCTGAACAGGGGAGGAAACACCCATGGGGTGATCCTATAACATGCAACCAAGCATAAAGTAGCAGAAATTCATCATAAGCTAACAATAAATCTAGGGAAGATAAACAATAGGATCAAAATCCTAAACCTGGGATACCCGATACATGGTTATCTGACACTTTTGAAACCAAAACTCAAAAAACTTCAACGTAGGAAAAAAAACCACCTACCTCGATCCTCAGAGATCGATATACTTGAACCTAGGCCCATGAATCGGCCTATAACGGAGTAGATCTGTAGAAACGTCTAAAATTCTCAACCTCAGATAACTTACACGAGAGAAAGAATCAGGAAATGAGGATAAAGAAGAACCAAGAACTCACCGCTGCGATTCTTCTGCAACCGACAGAGTTTGATTCGGACAACCGGTGACGGATCAGTGGCTCGGAAAAGAAACAACCTCCTCGGATGTTCTGGATGGAATTAGGCAGAGAAGAAGATATTTTCTGTCATTAGGCGCGACCTTGGGTCGATTATTGAAATAAAAAAAAGTACACGACATGTACTCTTAAAGTACACAGTGTGTAGTGGGTTTTTACGTACTCCGCCAAAATCGGCCTCCACGTCACCCCTACACACCGTGTGTGTGGCCCAATCTCGGCCAACACATGGCTTCGAGTGGCCAAGGAGTACACGTCATGTACTCAAAAAGTACACGACATGTACTATGAAAATTTCCAGATTCTCCATTTTTCCTTAAAAAGCCCGTAAAAGAGATCTGTACCTGAAACTGATGCTCCGGGTTCTTATAATCTCCATCCTATTTCTAATCAACTGAATCTTTTCCATTGTTTCTTGGACAAGTCTTGGCCCAACTAGTGAAGTTTCACCAGTTTCCACCCAGCATAGTGGAGAACAACAAGGACACCCATACAATGCTTCAAACAGAGCCATGTGTATCAAGACCTGATAACTGTTATTGTATGAGAACTCCACTAAGGGTATATGATCCTCCCATGAGCCACCAAAGTCCATTACACAAGACCGCAACATGTATTCTAATTTTTGTATCATCCGCTCAGATTTCCCATCTGTTTGAGGATGATACGCCGTACTCATCGTCAACTGAGTCCCGAGGGCTTGCTGTAATGATTTCCAGAAACGAGATGTGAACCTCGGATCTCTACATGAGATGATAGACACTGGTACCCCATGCCTCTTTACCACTTCTCATATATAGATTTTTGAAAGATATTCTACCATATAGGTTTCACAAATTGGGATGAAATGGGCCGACTTGGTTAGACGATCCACTATCACCCAAATGACATCGTGTTTCCAGACCATTCTTGGAAGACCTGTAACAAAATCCATTTCTATCTAATCCCATTTCCACACTGGGATAGGTAAAGACTTTAACATACTAGCTGGTATCTGATGCTCTGCTTTAACTTGCCGACAATTTAAACACCTTGAAACAAATTAAGCTACCTTCTGCTTCATGCCGCTCCACCAAAACTGCGCCTTCAACACCTTATACATCTTCTGTGTACCCAGATGTACAACCCATCTCGAATGGTGGTAAGCATGAAGGATTTGTTCCTAAAAAAACATCGGTACAACCATTCGATCTCTGAAACACAAAACTGCACTCCCATCTAGCTTCCATCCCTCAATGGTCTCCCCACCATTGAGTTTTGAACTCATTGCAACACAGTTTACATCAGATGATTGTTCCTTATTTACTATCTCCACCAAATCAGGAACAAGTATTTCTAAGAAGAAAACGGAAACCTGACCTTGGTTTTCACATTCCACATGCATGTCGGCTAAGACCGACATCAACTGCCATTCATCTAAAGCTTCCTTTTCCAACTGGTCATACGACTTCCTGCTCAATGCGTCGGCCACCGAATCTCCCTTACCCAGTGTATACATTAAGTCAAAGTCGAACATTTGAAGGTACTCCTTCCATCTCCTTTGCCTCAGATTCAAATCCTGTTGTGAGAAAATGTGTTTCAGGCTTTTTTGATCTGTAAACACAGAAAATTTATCACCAAAGAGATAATGTCTCCATGTTTTCAAAGCATGGACGACTATAGATAACTACAAATCATGTGTTGGGTAATTTTTCTCATGCACTCTCAACTGACTTGAGCCATAAGAAACCACATGGTCTCCTTTCATGAGAACACAACCCAATCCTGTTCCTAAAGCATCACAATACACCACATACCCCTGTCCTGATTCCAGCAAAATCAAGATGGGTGTCGATGTAAGGTGAACTTTCAACTCTTGAAAAGATCTCAGACATTTCTCAGTCCATTGAAATGTGCTGTTTTTCTTTGTCAATGTTGTCATAAACGAATCTAGTCGTGAGAATTCACACAAAAAGCGTCGGTAATAACCAGCTAGACCAAGACAACATCGTATTTCAAAGACATTCTTCAGCGTTTACCAAGAAAGAACAACTTCTATCTTTTCTAGATCCACTGAAACACCTTTCTCAGAAACAACATGGCCCGAAAAACGTACCTCTTGTATCTAAAAATCGCACTTTGATAATTTGGCATACAATTGATGGTTCCTCAAGATTTCCAACACTATCGCTAAGTGTTGCTCATGCTCATCCTTTGTTCTTGAATACACCAATATATCATCCACAAACACCACAACAAAAGAATCCAGATATGGCTGAAATATCAGATTCATCAGAGCCATGAAGACCACTGGTGCATTCGTAAGACCAAAAGGCATGACTTTGTATTCGTAGTGGCCATATCTGATTTTGAAGGCTGTCTTTATAATATCCTCCTTCCGAACTCGCAACTGGTGATATCCTGACCGTAAGTCAATTTTGGAGAACCACTGAGCTCCCCTCAATTGATCAAACAGGTCTTCAATGCGTGGAAGTGGATATCTATTCTTTATCGTAACTTGGTTAAGTTTACGATAATACACACATATCCTCAAAGTTCCATCTGCTTTCTTTACAAACAAAATGGGTGCTTCCCACAGAGACACGCTTGGCCGAATAAAACCTTTTCTTTCCAGTTCATCCAACTACACTTTCAATTCCTTTAACTCCGTTGGTGCCATCCTATAAGATGTAAGTGAGATAGGACTGGTCCCCGGAAGGAGATTAATCGTAAACTCCACTTCTCTTATAGGTGTTAACCTTGAGAATTTTTCAGGGAAAACATCAAGAAATTGATCCACCACAGCTGGAAAACTATTTTCCGCGATCTCTTCCAATGATGACAAAGTAAACGCTACGAACTGGTAAGAGATCGTTCCCACCATTGGTGCCAACAAACTCTTTGCACCTTTCTTTACCATCCTCTCTCCTCGGAAGAGATGAATGATTCCATCCTCAGTCATGAAACTAACCGTTCTCCTATAACAGTCGATATGAGCCTTAAACATTGACAACCAATCCATACCCAGGATTACATCATAGATATCCATATCCAGTATGGAGAAGTACAATTTCAGCTCAGCTCCATCAACAGTTATAGCACATGTTCTACACACAAAGGCTTGAAATTCTCTTTCACCCAGAGGAGTTTGCAGTTTTAACATAGAAGGCATAATTTCATGTTTTAAACCACACTCCCACCTTGGAAGTAGGTGTCCCTCTTTTTCTTGTTTCTAGCATTAAAGTTCCCACCCATTCCCATGGGTATCATCATGCTTCCTCCTATCGATCCCGAGATATCATGTTCATCAACCATTTCTCTGTTCACCATCTCTGTATAATCCGTAATACAGAGCAACGCAATCTTCGATTGAATCTCCTGCCTTAGCCCCGATTCTAAGATGAATGCCTTCAAAGAATCACTTGCCGCAACCTCTGGTGAAAAACGGACTAAATTCATGAACTTAGCCGCATACTATGTGATAGAGAGGCTCTCTTGTTTCAAGCTGAAGAAGTACGTCATTTTATAGATCTTGAACATGTGAGGATATAATTGTTTGTTAAACAATTATTCAAAATACTCCCATGTAAGGCCTTCATCCAATTTAGCCTGCACCTCTAAATCCCACCACTGACATGCAAGATCCTCGAGAATATATGTCGCCAGCTTTACTTTCAGCTCTATTGGTGTGTTGATGAAATCAAAGATACGATTCATCCTACTCAGCCACACCTCCACTCGTTCTGGTTCAGAATCACCCCGAAATATGGGTGGATTCTGCTTCTGGAACTGGATGGAATGGTCTACATGACTTGAATCATCCCTCCGATTCCCTGTGTCCACAACTTGGAATGCTTTAACGATACTCTGAACCATCTCTTGGTTCACACGTGGTTCAGGTACAACCACACTCTCCGTAGCTTCTTCGGGTTAGTTTCTACGATGCCTAACGGGTGCCATTTTCTATACAAACAACGCACGCCGTTAGTCTCACTTCCTAGCAACTGAAGGCTTATAATTTCAATTTCTATCACATCAAGTATCACATCGTTGTTTTCCAACCATCCAACTTATCCACATGTTCAACCATTTTTGAAAACATCCCACATACGTTTTGAAAATCCACCAATTTTCAAAATATACTAAATATCCAGTTTTCAAAATCGTTCATTCGAAAATCAATTTATGCATTTTTCAAAAATTTGCACCTTGCCCAAAATCATAAATCATTATTCGCAATGAGATTTTCCATCCTAGTGGGAAGTCATTCCTCTAATGCATGTCATGCTCATCTCATTGGATAAACCCATGACAATGAGGTTTGCAACATTCTAGAAGTGTATCCAAAACACTTATGTATCCAACACCCTAGTAACTTAATGTTCAACATAAATGGGTTAGCTACGTCCTTTTATGCTATACATTTCAAGTTCCGAAAATCATACTCCTATCTAAGATGATCACCCCAGGAATAGACAAAAAGTAATTTCAACTCCAAGATAAGAACATCGATGACCACTTGTTAGGAAAGAAAAAAACAAGCTGATACCATTTGTAATGACCCGCTAATTCTCATTGGCTTGAGAGATCAACGAGTCATTACTAGGCCTTAAGAGACATCCCCAAAGAGCCAAAGGCTAGCAATAAATGCAAGGGTTTCAAAAGAAGTGGGGGAAGATTTAACCATTAAGAACATACCACAGATCCAATAACCATAACCAACAAATCTACTAATGATGAATGTTAAAACTCAGAAAACTCAACCATTTATTTATCAAAAATTCAACCAAGAGTACCACAGCGGGAACCAACACTAAAACATTAGAGTAAACAACGGAAAGACAACACAAAGACTACAAGACAACAACACAACTCCATGCTCCACAATCTCCAAGCTCCAACATCACGAACCAGCCCAAGTATCACGCAACAGTGCTCTAAACATGCGACACTTTACCTTTGCCAACGTCCCGGTATATGACATCTGCAAAAGCACCAACGTGCCAAAGTAGGGGGTGAGTAATGAAACTCAGTAGGTTTTTCCCGATGACTTCCCAACCCATTCCTCCAGGATAAAACATGTTAGCACATTAATATAAAACAATTTATATAAAACAATTTCAAATCAGTTCACAATATAACAAGTTCCATGTCAAAAACCATTTTCCAAAAAAACCCATCTTTCTCAAGAAAAGAAACCAAGAAAAGTCCCCAATTCCATTCAAATTTCCATCTGGCACATTCGTTCCATTTCACCAATCCACATAACCAACCATGCATGCAACCTGGACCTCCCTATACTCGCGAGTGGTGAGTTATCCTTCCACTAAGTCGTCACTTAGTGAACTACCTTAACGGGGGTACTTCACAACCTTATCCATCCCAACCTATTGATGGGGGGACTTATCTCCCTTATCCATCCCAACCTATTGATGGGGGTACTTTTTTCCCTTATCCATCCCAACCTATTGATGGGGGGACTTCTCTCCCTTATCAATCCCAATGCATATGAACACACACCACAACCCATGCAATCCATGCCCAAAACCAAGTGTGTTCAAAACCATTCAATAAAGAATTACCCCTTTTATTGAAAACCCCTTTTTCCTGCAACCCATATTCCAAATCCAGCAAAACCATATTTTAAAATCACTATTTTAAAATCAAGAAACCAAAACACTTTGCACAACCATTCTTTCAATTTCCACAATTTCACCAAAACCCATAAATCATCACTAAAGAAGATTTATAACATGTTTTGCATCAAAAGTTTACAATCAAAACCAAGAAAATAAATCAATTCAAACTAAGCCTTCAATTTCTAAGAATGGTGAATCAAGAGTGAAGCCACCTACCTCAACAAAATGGGTGAAACCAAGCCACGGATGAAGAACGCTCAAGAACACCTGGTCAAAACTCCAAAACCCTCCTTAGATCTCTTCTCCTAACACAACCATGACCAAATATTGTCATATTTGGCATCCACACCCTTATATCTAACAATAACGGGTGTAGATCTAAGAAAACGATAGAAGAGGAGAAGTATATCTAAGTAGATCTAAGAAACCGATCAAGAATGATCACATACCTTAAGAATCCGACTTTGATTCGCCAAGAGAAGCCTTCAGATCACCTCTGGAACTCTTGGGAGAAGTCTTCTAACCTTAAAGGGGGAGTAATCTCGAGTTAGGGCTGCTTAGGAGGTTTAAACAAGGCAAATAAAGGCAAAAATAGTTAGATCCACAATTATAGGATCTAACTTTAAGTGACCGCACGGTTAGTCCACATGGTTTGACAAACCGTGCGCTAAACATGCGTTAGCTTCTGCCTTGGCCAACCTTCACACACGGTTTTTCCACACGGTTAGACAAACCTTGCACCGACCGTGCGGAAGCCACTGCCTCCAAGACCCACTGTGCACGGTTTGGCCGCACGGTTAGACAAACCATGCGCCGACCGTGCGACGTCCCGTTTTCCTCCAAACATCAATCTAAGTTTTCCCGAATCTCCCATTCAACAAACTTAACTTTAAAACCATGAAAAGAATCAATAAAGGGTTACACACCAAAAAATGGGGGTACTACAAAAATTATATTTGGTAGCATTTGTTAAGCAGTTGGTTTTTAAGTGTCATTTTTTTTGCAAAAATGAATATTTTTGGTGTGTATTCCATGTTGTGTTCATTGGGGTTGTTTTATGATTCATGGAATAGTTTTATTAAATGATTTTATGGCTGAAAATTATGGTTTTATGTGATATTGGTATGCTTTTGGTATTAAAATATGGGTTTTAGAAGGATTTTATGTGTAAAACATGGTTACACTCCTTGGAATTGTTTTGTGAATGTTTTAAATGGTTTCTTGATTTATGTAAAAGGTGAAACTATGTTTCAAAAATGTTTTGGTAGGAGTGTAATTTTGAAATGGTCTATTTTAATGTGAAATGGATGTTATGTGATGTGTAATATCTTATAAAGGTTTTATAAAATTGTTTAAAGTATTTGTTGAAATGTAAAAGAGAGGTGAAACATGTTGTGGGCTGTTTTGGTGTGAGTTTGTTTTACAAAATGAATTTAAATGAAAAAGGGGATCATGTGACATGTGTGTTGGATATTTGGTGTGTGTTAATTAGAAGTGGTATTTTTATCTGAAAATTTTACTCCATGTCTTGTGGAACTTTTTTGAGCACAAGAGGGAACACTTGGGTATCTAGGTGGGTGGACGTGTACTAGTAAGCCAGTGACCCCATGGGGTTTGGACCCTGTTTCACGTAGCAAGTTTGATAATGAAAAAACTAACTAAAATATAACGACGATGATAATGATGATGTAGGGGAACCAATAGGTTATGGGTATGATCCTTACTAGTGGCTTGTGTGCATGAGAATGGATATTTTTATGGTTACTTTCACAGAGTACGAGGTACCTAAGACCCACAACGAGCTAGTGCCTTGGTTGTTTCTTGTTTCAATACTCATTAGATATTTTATGCTTAGCGTTGACATACAATATGTTCTTCTGGAGAAAATAGGTAGATTTTTCATTCTATTTAAAAGTGTGGATTTCTTTTAAAGTAACCCACTTGAAAGATGTTTTTATTTAAAGTTTTATCTTTTAGAAATTGTTACTAACAATTCTTGTTTACAAAAAATGAAAGATTTTTTGTCTTATAATGATTATCACATGGAATATTTTGTGGTGGAATACTATTGGAATTTGGCTCACACCCTCCTTACACCCTTGGGTGTAAGTAGACTTGTTATTTTTTCACAGGTTTGGGTAAAGATTTTAGTGCTAGTGGTTCGAGTTTCTAGTGGTCCTTCTTGGCATAGTGTCGTAGAGATGGCTTGAGGGTGGAACCCCTTTCCATGAGGAGGTTCTTGGGATATAATTTTTAAATTTGTTCCTTTTTTTATAGTATTTTAGATTTTTTCTAGATTATGTAATTCAATTATAAATTTTTTGCAAAAGATGTTTTTGTTTGAAAAATTCAGATGTGGTGTATTGGATTCGTTTGTTGTTTTATATTTATAAACTCTGGTAAATCATTCCTAAATTTAATTTTTTGATACCCGGAAACTTGTAACAACCCATGGGGATTGGGAATTACCTTTGTGACTTTCCACAATCCAGGTTGGGTGCTGATTTTTATGGAGACCCAATTCAGTTCATGACATTTTCCTTCCCAATCCATCTTTTAATTTCCCACCAATGTTCTCCCTAAATGGAATCATAATTATGCATAAAATCAGGTGACCATTATGTTTCCCACTTCCCCATTTAAGGTAAATTTTATTTATTTAATTTTTAGGATGTTAGTTTCAATAAAGGAATTCAAAAAATATTAATCCTTTGATAAACAAGACTAATTTTGAGGTAAAAATTCATTTTAAGGGGGGTAGGATGTAACATCCTAAGATTTTATGAAATATATTCTTTCAAATTAATTTAAATTCTTTGACAGAATGAGTTACATTCAAGGCATAGTTTATCTTGTTTTATATTCAACAAAAATTTTATCTTTCATTGCATGTAACATGAATTTTATTTTATAACTTGTGTTATATACAAGACTGAGTTTTATCAAACTATAATATACTATTAACATTATTATTAAAATATTATTGTTTTTATCACCTAAGAATTAGAATGGAATATATGGAAAAGATTAAATAAATTATAAATTTTTTATTTATCCATTTTTATAAAATGTATTCTTTTTAAATCAATTAATTATAAATTAATGTAATAACTATATGAAAATAAAGAAATTCCTCTTCTGAAAAACTAATTATCTATGCACAAGCATGTTTTATCTCAATAAAATAAAAAAAACACTTTTGATGAATGATTTAAATTAAATTTATATATTATATATTCAATAACATATTTAACATTCATCTTATGGGTTTTTTATAAGAGATAATAATAAATGAAATGTTACACATAAAAAGATGTATTTTTCTGAAAGGCAATTTTACCGACATTTAACGGAACAATTATTTTAAAAATAATTTTTTACCCTTTTATAAATTTTATTTTACAAATTAAAATTAATTTTGGAAAGAATAATTTCAAAATAATATTATGGTTCGTTTTTTGTTTTTACTGAAAAGTTTCATTTTTTGATGAATAGTAAAAAATACAAAATTTTAATTTAAAACTATGTTTTCATATAAATAATTTATAATGTTAAATTATATTTTGAATTAATTTTAAAGTCAAAATATATCAATTGAAAATATATTAATCTAATTTAGGTCATCTGAATCAATTTTAAATTGAAATTGGATATAAAAACACTGTAAACTTTTGAACATTTTAACTTTAAAAACCCACTTTATCATCATGTCTATAGGATTAATTTTAAATTAAAATTTTCCATTTATATGAGTTGAATTAGGAAAAATGCATTACATATTTTTAATCATCATAATTAATAATTTATAATAAGGATAACTTAATTTTTTACCAAAGTGATTAGTGAAAACATTTAAATTTAAATAATACGAATGAGGTTAAAATAGGTGTTTGCGCATTACATGCGTTTTCATTAAATTTAATTTTACACACACATATGATTTTTATTTAATGAATTGGAATACATATTTAGAATAAGTTGGTAAAAATTATCAAAAAAATATATTTTTATTTATAGTCATAAAGTATGAATTACCTAGGTAAATAAAAAGATACAAGTTACCTTAGTAAAAACTATAAAGATGAAATTGAGTAAACTTAAGGAATAAGGAATAAATTGATAAAAAAAGCGTGTGATTTTTTGGTAGAGGTTTTTATAGGATAATTAATCCCTAAAATTAATTATTTTTCACTTTTGGAGGCACATGAGGTAAGTGATACCTCCCAATAGTGTTTACTTTCTCGTACTTAAAAGAATGAAACTCCTCCTCCATTATAAAATGGAATTTACTCTTCCAAATTTCTCACACATATCAAGACATTTGGATTGAAAAAAATTATTAATATATATTCCCAAATTCCCTCATCTAATACTCAAATTCTTAATTTGGGATAAAATCCAACCAAGTAATTCTATTGGTGCAATCCAAAATCAGTTTCCTGAAGAGGTAACGTTCATCAACGTGCATTTTTGTTTTATTTATTTCTACACCCATTAAATTATTCTTATAAAATGATTATATAATAACATAAGTATAAAAAATATAATTATATGTTTTTAGGTTAAGTTTATTACCTAAAACCACACACACTTCCATCAAATGGGTTATGAAATCATTATTCATGTGTACAAGAGACCATCGCCTCGTGAAACGATGTTGTTTGTTTTTCCATTACCACCTATAATGGTTGTGAATAATAATGGATAAAATGTTTATATATTATATTTATGATATTTATAACGTAATTATATATCTTTATTCATTATATCAAATACATACTTTTTACATTTTATACCATAGAAGATACGATAACATCAATCGTGTGTACAGCGGATTACCTTCTTGCGAAGTGACGCGAAATGTTTTTCACTAATATGTTACATGAAATGAAATAAAGGTAAATATAATGAATATATATGATAAAAATGAACTAATTATTATATTAATGACATTATTATATTTTTGGGAATATAATATATAATTTTCATCTTACCAATTCACACATTGAAAAAGCGACGACATTGATCGTGGACGTGTGAACTACAACCCCCTCAAAGTGATGTGATTACCTTTACATAAAACTAATGACATATATAAGTATATATAATTAAATAATATGGTATTTATTATATAATTATAATATTTTAAATATATATGTTACTTACCTATTTCAATAATGATTATTGAAAAATGGGAACGTTACTCATGTGTATGTATGACCTACGGTCTCCATGATTGTAATGATGGTTCATTTTTAATAAAAATATTAAATTATTGGGTTTAAAAGAATAATTTATGTATAAATATTATTATTATGAAATTATTATTATTCTATATATGTTTAAATAATGACCTCATTGACCTTAGTCAACTTACCAAATTTAGTTTTGACACATAAGCTGAATATGGTCCAAACACACGACTTAATCTTAATTGACAAAGTAATTGTACATAAAATGGTAACAAGTTAAATAAAAGTAATAATAAACTTGAAAAATGTTCTCAATAAAGTAAATAATTATCATAATTTTATTATTCGGGAAGATAAATCACAATCGTGATGAATCAAACTCAAGGTAGGGGGATCTCTAGTCTCACTTTTATTTCCGTGAGATTTATTCCATATTCACCACTTGTTTATTTTGTGTGGTGTATATAAATAAATATGACATGTAATATAATTAATTTAATTTATTTCATGATATTAAAAGTTTCAATTGATATTATTATTTCATATATCCCATGATTCAAAAGTTACTTAAGTAGTAAGGGTTTTTTCATCTCACTTTTAAATCTTTGAGATACATTCCATATTCACAACTTATTTTTGTTGTGCAATGTATATAATATCCTTGAATTTATTGTTTTATTATTATAATTAAATTTATGTGGATTTAAATATCCATTTTTTGATGTATATTTCATGGGGTTTATAGTTTCAAAATTAACTGAAGCGGTAATGGATTTTTGTCACAATTTACCTTCTTTGAGACTTAAGTCATATTATACACCTATCTTATTTGATGAGGTGTATAAAAATCCCCCTTTACATGTAATATCCTGAATTTATTTATTATAATGTTATTTTAGGTTTTATTTAATGTAATAATTTCATGGGGATTACGATTCAAAGATACCAAAGTGTTAAAAGTTTGATATTACAATCTCATCGATTATCGAGACTATTTGTGATTAAGACTGAATTGTTTAAATATTATGATATACCTCCCAATAATTCCAATTAATTTTATTATAATCCATTTCTTTCATGAAATTAAATAGTTTACCTTAAATTTCCTCTCTTTATGTACTCAATAGTTCAAAATAATGTTTTATTAAAAATCATCTTTTCAGTCAAAAATCTTTTCTTCCAAAATAATGTTTTCTAAAATTGTATTAAAAAGTTTTTTTAAGTTCAAAATGACATTTTCTTCAATAAATTATTTAAATTATTTTTAAAAATTATTTTATATGTTTCTAGGTTTTTTTTCAAAGAAAACAATTTTCAAAATATTTTATGTTTAAAAATAGATTTTCAATATGAAAATGGTATTTTCCTCAAAAATGTTTTTAATGATATTTTAATGGTATTTCCATTCATAAAAAATAATAACCCTTGTTGTTTATTATGCTAAAATGGGGATATTTTTTAATAATACTATCATCATTTTTCATTGGATGGATTAAGATTGTTTCAAAGAGATTATTGTGGAACCTTTTTATTTTCCATAGGTTAACCATGTTTCAAAGAGATTGTTATGGAACCAATTTATTTTCCATGGTTTAATCATGTTACCTGAGATTATTCTGAAACCTGTTTATTTTTCATGGGTTAATCATGATTAAAAGATAATGAAATGAAACCCATTTTTTTCTTATGGGTTAATAAATTTTTAAAATGAATAATGATTGTTTTTATGAGTTTTGTGATAAAATATCTATATACTTTATTCATGTTTTGGTTCTTAGACATATTATATGATGGAGTTGATTAGATAGTTCCAAGTGAACCTATTATAGATTAAATTATGGGGCGTCTTAGATAGTTCCAGGTGATCTCATTACAACTTAGATGATGGGATATCCCATATCACATCGGGTGATCCCATTATAGCTTAAATAATGGGTTCTCACAGATAACACTAAATTGAATTGGGTAGTATACCTTATTTTGAGAGGTAAGAAGGAGGGAGTTACTTGAGGGTTTATCATATGGATTTGACTAGGATCCGGTTACTTCTAACATAGGTTTAAAATGAGTCATGAAAGTGATGCTCCAAGTTACTGGATAAGGTTTTAAGTGTTTGATATGGGTTTATAATGTTTCTCATGATTGAGATTGATATCATATGGCTCATGATTATTAAATCTATTGGATCTTTCCTTTTCTATGTTTTCATATTTGATGATCCAGATATTGATAGGTATGAGTTATCTTATGTTTCACACATTTAGTATGATTATATCATCACACCCATATTATCTTATTAGGGTTATTGATGAAATTCAATTGTTAATTCTTATGTTTAATCTTACTGAGCATTTGAGCTCACCCTTCGTATGTTTCCTTTACCCAAGTTTTAAAGAATTATTTTGAATGATTTATATACATAAGGGATTTAATATGGATGATGATGATGTATTAATGTGAAAAATAAAAGCTAGGTTAAGTGGGATAAATGCTCATTTAAAGTCATGTGAATTGATTATATAAGAGTTTTTCCTAATTCGCTAAAACTCTAAACCTAAAAGGTCCTACAGGTTAAAAGTGATTTTTTTTATTTTTTATGTTTTATGGTTTAGAGGAATAAAATTGGATCATAATTATCAGAATCGATATCGAACATGTAAAGTTTATGGATTTCAGCCCAGGATCTGGGATTCTGGGTCCTAAGTTGTTATATAAAGGTATATGGTTTCATTATTTATTAGAAAACTATTGAGTATATATCCACTATCATTATATATTCATTATGTGAAATCATTATATATATATATGTACATATTTATCAATCATTATAAATGATATAATAGTTATATTTAAATAAATAATTTTATGAGATTATTTTAATGGTATGAAAATATATTTCTTCAAGAAATCATGATATTATAATGCACTATTTATAAAATTTATATATGTTTTCAAAAAATTTATAATTTATCTATATATAAAAATTGGTTATGTTGTATTTAATATTTATAAATAAGGTTTATTAATATATTTATAATAATTTCGTTATATATATATTTTCTTAATAATATTTATTTCTTATAATTATTTTATAAAAAAACCTTTTTCCGAATTCATGACTCTATGATATATATATTTATTAAATTTATTATTTTATTTATATATAACTATTATAATAGTAATTTTGTCATGTAACATGTTAACATTGAAAATAATAAGTTGTTTTATACCTTGTTAATATCAAATGACATTTCACATACATAATATGATAAAATAAATGGTAAAATAATATTTTTTGAGGAATTTATAATTTTTACATAATAATTAATCTTATCTATAAATAATTTTTTATATTTTTAAAAACTAACATACCATTCTATGTGATGATACTCATAAAAAAATATTTTAAATGTTAAGTAACATATATTTCACTCAAATAATATTCTATAATTATTAATTATTTTAATTTGGAAACTAATTTCTCATATTTTGATGATTATTATCAAAAAATAGATATCAAATTTGGATAAGGTAGCCATTATAAAAATATTTTGATTCTATAATATAAACATAGTTTTTTTGAATTGCATCTATCACACAAAAAAGTTTTGATTTTTTTTTATTTAAAATATAAATTTAATTAAATTCAAATATTAATTTCATAATTGGAATTAGGATATCGATATCATTTAAGTGGTAAAATATAGTAATTTTTACTAAAAATAGTAAAATATGGTAAAAATGGTTAAATTCAGTAATATACAATAACTATTACATATTATATTTTTAATGTAATAAAACAACTTAAGATACCTAAACCTAGTACCTGTGGTGGCCCACCATAAGGCTTGGGACACATTACTAATTACAGTGGGCTGGAAACAAGTTCTATGGGAATCAAATACCAATGATGGGAATGATTTCACCCATAAAATATTTAATGAATAAATAAGACTAAATTAATAAAACCACACAACATCCAATAAACAATAATATATAAGATTACATGAAACACCCTAATGTGAAAAAAGTATACACAACTAATATAGGGGATAAAATACTAAAATCAATTAAAATAAATACACTTCTAACTCTTAGTGACACATGAACACCTTCATATACCACCTCCTCTATTACTTCATAACCGAGACAATGGTCAAATCTCTATATAATGAAGAGATTACATCCACACCTAAAAATAAATCTAATAAACTCGCTCTAAATACCCTTAAGGGTGTATGTAGGTTGTGAGATAACATTCCTAGTAGGATTACACAACCTAATTTGTGAGAAACCTTTACTAAATAAACAATAACATGATATTTTAAACTAAAAAAATATAAACATACTTTTTTTAATTTAAATAAAAATTTTTCATGTTATAATAGATTTAAAACAATAATATTTCAAATAAATAAGTTTTTTTTAAAGGTTGGAGCCGAAGCCTCATTTATTATTAAATCAAAGAAAATACCGCTTTTAATTGGGTAGAGGGAGACCCATTACATAGCCCGAAGGCCCAGTGGGCATTTAGCCCATTACATGACCCGTAGGCCCAAATTTATGGCCCAAAGACCATTCTGTGAATAGTACTACTACAGTACCCGTAGCTATAATACCACAGAGTACCCGCTGCCGCTACAATGACCTGCCACTACTACAGTGGCTTGCCACCGCTACAGTGACCTGCCGCCGCTACAGTGCCCGCCGCTGCTACAGTATACTACAGTACTGCTACAGTACCTACGCCCCATGGGTTTTGAACCCCCATTTTTCATGTAGCATTACAGGGTTCTTACCACTAATCCAAACCCCAACTACTCAAATAAATAAGTTATAATATGTATTTATAAAGAATACAAGTGGTGATGTAAAAATGTGTATAAATAAATGCTTTATTAAAACCAACTAAGCATCATGGGGGATAACCTAGGGATACTGATGTAAAAAAAACTAGAATCATCTTACTAAAATATCATCATATAAATATCTATAGAAATATTCCAAGAAAAGATTCATTATGTACTATCATGAGTCTCTAAGTATAATTAAGTGATATCTATTATCCATGGTTTTACTATTTACTAACACAAACCCATGGTGGGGAATATAATGACATCCATTAGCCATGATGTTTCCATTAACTAACATTATCCCACAATGTAAAGTATAGTCTTGCATCCACAAGGTCAAGTGTTATTATAATCCTATAATGGTACTTGTCCTAGTTTCCCACTTATGTTCTCAAGTATTCCCATGAGAAAATTCTATAATCAAGGGGTTTAGACTAAAAAAATATTTATATTATAAACAATTCATTTAAAAAAATCATCAATGCTTATCAAATCAAAACCAAACAATCAAATCATTTGAAAAGAATGGGAAATAACTCAAATAAGAATAAAATTTAGAATACATTTTTTTGAATTTCCAAACAACCCATTATCCAAGAATTCTTTCCACAAAATCACCTTTATAAAACATTATAAAAACGTCTTAGTCATTCTAATAAAAAATAATCCAATATTTCAAAGAAAATAATTAATAAAATTTTATCACACTTCTTGTATACATATTATAAATGAGAAATCATCATATATTTTTTAGGAAACTACTTTACCAAATTAATGGAGAAATAAAACAAGAAAACGTTTATGAATTATGAAAATCATCATAACTATCACAATACATTTCATTTATATGAAAAAATATATAAAAACCTCAAGAATTTATGGTTCTTAGAATAAATAGAGTCACATAGATGCACCTTCCTCTTTAGATCATTTTAATAAAGTCAATATGAATTTTACTTGTAATACACCTCTTATAGATATATAAAAATATAAAAAATAAATTAGAAACCTAAAAAATTAGATTTAGAAAATACATTGAATCATTGTAAGTAAAAAACATATTGGAAAGACATATAAGGAAAATAAAACAACACATCTAGTGGGGATTAACCATGGAATAATTATTTTATAGTATTTGGTGGAAGACTCATGGATTTTAGGTGTTTTGACATGGAATGAATTAGCCCCAAAATATAAGAACCCCATGTTTATAGACAATGAGATAAAGATGATAGATTAGGGAAAGGTAGAAGATAAAGTCTTAGTATAAGAAGGGATGGTAGAACATACCTTGATTTCCATGGAGGTTGATAAGAGTAAACATTTAGAAAAATAGGTGGAGAAACAACAGTGGTTTCCCCTCCTTAATGGCAATGAGCAAGATAAGGTAATGAGGGGGTTCACCCAACTTTAACTAATATTTATAAATACTATTAAGTTATAAGAATAATAATAAGGATATTATAAAAATTATATTTTAAATACCATTATTTACATTTATATTTAATCACCACAATTTAAAACATTAAAATTATTATTCTATATTAATAAAAATTAACATAATTATTCATATAATATTATTCAAAACCCAAAAATTACTAGAACTTATGAATATATATATATATATATATATATATATTTAAGAAAACAAGAGTTTATCATTTTAAGCACCATTAATTAGTTACACTAACATATTAAACATTCATAAATAATCTAATAGAAATCTAATAGTTAATTTCAACACATATTAGGATGTCCAGACATGAAATTTAGATATTTGATAATTATTCATGGTGTGATAGTATCAATAAATATATTTAAAATAATAATGGCTAGGGTGTCACAATTATTGTAAGACCCCACTCTCTAGGAGGTATGGTGATGTGTGAATTTTTATTTAACCTTGATCATGACCCTGTTTTTAGTGTGTTTTAGGCGTAGAAGGTGTGTTAGGAGTGAACCAAAGGCTCAGTACAAGAAGTTGGGGCTACAACATGATTTTGCAACACCACTGACTAACTGATGGCCTTGGTAGTAACTATAAAGGAAAGGTGAGATCACCCACTAGCTACTGGACCATTAGCTAGATAGTGGAGGCTAGTGTCTTGATGGTGGCCTCTTGGCGAGTTTTTAAGTTGGGTTCATCCACATCATTTCACTCGAGCCACCCTATTTCCTTCTTACTCAAAATTGTGGCCTAATTCTTTGGCCATTAACCCCTATTCCATGACCTTTTCTCCCTCTATTTCTCAATGGGTGATCTCCTTGATCCTTTTTCATTAGAGTTTCTTCTTTGTGAGATCAAGAGAATATGATAAGGATATGAATTGTAACAACATGTAACTATATAAATGGAATTTCCATTCTTATAAATGTTCCATAATTAGTAAAAAACATGTGCCACATGATAAAATCAAAAAATAATTCTTATAATAATTTAACCATTACATTTAGTGAAAAACTATATCTATAAGGATTGAAAATATTACAATGGGGTAAAAATAAAAAATAAGGTAACTAAAATATGAAAATATAGATATTCTTGATCCACTATAATAACCACACTCATGGATAACAATATTGAAATGAAATAGAATATTTATAATGAAATATAAATATTTCAAATAAAAATATATATTACCTCAAGATAAAATAAAACTGTATTAAGAATGAATAAAATATGACATATTTATATAATGTAGGCAACCCATATAACTATTACAAATATGATCGTTGAAATAGTAATATGACCATTGGAATAGTAACTTGATGATTGGAATAGTAATATGACTATTAATAATAGTAACCTGACCATTAGAATAGTATCCTTGCCTATGGAAGTGTAAAATAATATTTAAGTATCTTATCAAATTAAAATATGACTTATTTATATAATGATACAAGTAAGTAAATGTTTTAAAAATATAAAATAAGTGTTTGTATTTTTGTAAAACACAATTGATTTATTTGAGTTTTTATAAAAAATATAATGATTTGAAAAAAAATTAGTTTCATAAAATGGGGTTATATATTAATATTTTATTTTATTATAATTATAATATAATTTTACAAGACCAAAAGTAACTTTTCAAATGGTTAGAAAAATGATTATAATATCAAAAATTGTATTTTTTTGAATAAATAATGAATTTATTTAAAAATTAAATTTCTAATATTAATAAAATTATTTTCTAAAAATGGATTTCATTTTCGAAATCCAAAGGTTATAAAATGGTTAGGGTGAATTTTTGGTATTTTTCTAAAATTGTTGAATTTTTAATGAATAATGAAATATGGTAAAGTACAGTTTTTAACATTATAAGTTAAATACATAATTTATTGCATATGATATGATTTTAGAACCAATTATTTCAATATCAAATGAACCATTCACTGTATATAATCACATTAATAAACACTTTTGGTAGTATTGATAAAAAAAATAAACTAATGAATATAAAATTCAAAAACACCCCTCTCCTACCCTTATAAATATCACCCCTTGTCTTCATAACTTCCAAGCCTTGAGGCTTACCCAGAATCTTCCCTACAATCCCCTCACTTCTCCCCCACATCTATATAAGCCTTGTTCTTCAACAAAGAGAAATCCCAAAGTGCCTTAAGGTGTATTTCAAGAGGCGACATTCAAGAGGTAATAATGGAATGTGCCCTTAAAAATCAACAGATAAATCCCAAGGAGGAAATAAAACTCAACTATGCACATGTCAAAAGTGTGGAAAGAAGTATCTCAGAAAATGTTTGAATGGAATTGAGGGAAGCTTCATGTTTGGAAAATCGGAGCACCAGGCAAATCAATTTGAAAAGTAGATAAAGAATCCCACTAAAGCGATGGTAGAAAAGAAGGTATAGATCAAAACTTAGCCTCTATTACAATGTTTTAGTGGAAAGGAACACATACATTATGGAAGCCAATACCCGATGATAAGGGAGGGATTAACCTAATGTACTTGTATATACACATTCATTACCAAATGCCTATATAATACTGAAAGGTAAATACAACTGATATTATAATTCTTGCATTAAAACTATCCCACATCAAAATATGAAAAAAAATACTGAATGTAATAAAAGGACAAATACTAGAACACCCAAAAGTGAAAAAAATCCAACTTGCTATATAGGAGGGGGCTGATATCAAATGTAACACCTGGTCAAACCATGATCTGTCTATCCCAAACAATGATTCAATTGCTCCAGATCCTTCAAGGACTCTATAAAAAGGTCTTTCATCTACATATGACACAACATGTGCGAGCAGATCCCATACATGGGTTAGTATAACAATATCCAATTGGACACCCTGAAATAACCAAACATAAAGTATCAAGATACACAACAACAAAATGTACAATATAGATCGCTAGGATTTATCAGTGCTAGCGAAAAGCACCAATAAAGGGTATCCTTTACCATCACATTTTTTAGCATTGATAATGGTCCCAATCATACACGCCAGTCCCACAGAAGAATTCAACAGGTTAGGATACTTCTTTAAAAATGATATGCATCATAAGCTTGGAATCCTACTACGGGGATGGGATCCCACATACACCTTCCACATACTTTCATATGGGCCCCTTCAAGGGCCTATGCCGACCGAGGCCCACTCTATGCTTTCTGCGTGCCTTGGCCCACCCTCATACACACTATCTAGTCCTACACAACCCAAACCACCTAATGGTCAAACCTCATTTATTAACTAATAAAAGAAAAATACAAGTATTAAAAATATTAAAAATTGAAAAAATTAAACAAATAAAAATAAAAAATGAATAAATTTAAAAAATATTAAAAAAATTATCAATTAAATAATCACTAATAAATTATATATATATATATATTATAAATATTAATAAGTTGTATATATTAATTATATATATATATATAATGAATAAATTGAAATAACTAAATAAATAAAATTTAAAAATGTGAAAATTTTAAAAATATTAAAAAATTTACTAATTAAATTATCATTAATATATTATATATATATATATTACAAATATTAATAAATATTATATATTAAATATAAATATAAAAAATAAATCTTTTGTCAGGTGTTGGGCCTCCCTCAAATACACTACCTGGTCTTATATGACCTGACCCACCTACCTGATAACACTATACATGGTTCGGCCCCATGTTTTAACTAATAAAAAAAATAAAATTATAAATAATATGAAAAATTGACATAATTAATCAAATAATAATTAAAGATGAATAAATTAAAAAATATTAATTTTTATTAATTAAATAATATTTAATAAGTTTAATATATATATATATATATATTATAAATAATAATAAATGGTATATAAAAAATATAAATATATAAAATGAAAAAGCTTGAAACAATTAAATAAATAAAAATTAAAAGCATAAATTTAAAAACAAAAATTTAATTAATTAAATAATAATTAATAAATTTAATATATATATATTATAAATACTAATAAATAGTATATATTAAATATAGATATATAAAATTAATAAATTTAAATAAATAATTAAATAAAAATATAAAAAAGAGTAAATGAAAAAAATATTAATATTTTTATTAATTAAATAATTATTAATAAAAATGAATAAATCTAATATAAATATATATAAATTATGAATATTAATAAATATTATATTGTAAATATAGATATATAAAATGAATTAATAGTAATAATTAAACAAAAACATTAAAAATGAATAAACTATATTAAACATAAAAACTAAAAATGAATAAATTGTGTTAAATAAAAAAATTAAAAATGAATAAAGTGAAAAATTATTAAAAACATTATTATTGAAAAAATTATTAATAAAAATGAATAAATATAATACATATATATTAATTATAAATATTAATAAATAAAATATATTAAGTATAAATTTTAAAAATGAATAAAATGTAATAATTAAAAACATATAAATTTCTTATTCAGTTTTAATAGTTTTTATAAATAATTATTCATTAATACATTGAATATTGAACTATATTTATATATATATATTAATATGTTGAATATTTCCAAAAATATGATTTATATAATAAAAAATACTTATGCTTACATAAAACAAGTCATATATTTAATGAAAAATGATTTATACTTTAAAATTAATATTAATTAAAAATATTGAGTAATTATCTCATGAAATAGATATTAATTTAATGTCATTTAGTTCATTTGATTTTTCAATTTAACATATATCAAATGTGTGTTATATTAATTTCACAGATACATTTATGCAATTAATGCATTTTTATATACAACACACACAGACAAATATTTGTGCAATTAAGGAAATATTATATAGAAATACATACAACTAATATTTATGTAGTTTATTCAAATTTTATTATTTATTTTCTAATTTCATTTAGTAACATGATACATTTAATATATTAAATTTTTAATCTGTATTTGTTTTTATTTTTTTAATATTATTACTTTTAGGTATTATATATTCATTTTTTAATTTTTTTAATTTTTTTTGGAATTTAATCATTTTTGAATATTTATTTATACATATTTATTTATTTTGTTTTAATATTTTCAATACGTAGTCATCTTCATTTCAGTACACATCCATTTTTTAATAATATATATTTAATTAATAAAAATTATCAAAATTATCAATAATTTTAAAGTGCACTCATTTTTAATTATTGAATTTCACTCATTTTTAACATTCATGTATTTAATATTATATATTAATTAATAATGTTAAAAATATATTTGTATATAAATATTTATAAATAAATATATTTATAAATGTATATTTACTACATTTATAAAATTATATATTTAGAATTATGAATAAATAGATATTTTTTAAAAGTATTTATATAATTATAAATAAATAATCACATCTTTACATAATTATAAAATTTAAATAAATATATTTAAATAACGAATATATTTACTATATTTATATTTACATTTACATTTACATTTACATTTACATTTACATTTATATATATTTATTAAATATATATATATATATATATATTTAATTAAATAAATATATATCATGATATAAATATGTAAATATTATTTTAAAAAAGTATTTATATAATTATAAATAGATAATTATATATTTTAATAATTATAAAATTATAATAAATATATTTAAATAATGAATGAATTTACTGTATTTATATATATTTATTATATATATATATAATTATATAAATATATATAATGATAAAATATATTTATAATTATTAAATTATAATAACTGTAGTCAAATAATGAATATATTTACTATATTTGTATTTATATTTATATATATTTAGTAAATATATGTTTAGTTATATAAATATATATAATGATATAAATATATTTATATTCATAAATTAACAAATATAAATATATTTTAAAAAATATTTTTAATTATAAATAAATAATTATAAATAAATTTATATATGAATTTATTTATAAATGTATATTTAATATATTTATAAAATCATATATCTATAATTATGAATAAATAGATATATTTTTTAAAAGTATTTTTATAATTATAAATAAACAATTATAAAATTATAATAAATATATTTAAATAATGAAATTGTACCCCCAAACACCTAATATATATATATATATATTAAATATATATATATAATTATATAAATATATATAATTATATAAATATATATAATTATATAAATAAATTTATAATCATATAAAAATATTTATAAAAATATTTACAAAAATATTTATTTATAATTATAATTATAAATCCTTTATCTGGGAAAATGTTTTAACATCAATAAAGATAGTTTTAATTAGCGCCAAGAAAGCATTGATAAAGATATATTTCATTACTGATTATTATTTTATCAATAATAAAATGTATCTTTATTAGTGTTTGTTTGGAAGCGCTGATAAAACCCTACCGATCTATTTAAAAGAACCCTAACATAACTAATTTTAGTCATGCCTCTCAAGATATCACAGAATTACACTGTTGTCATTGCTCACCCTCATATCCCTCTCAAATGATTCAAACATCGAATCGAAGGTATGTTATTTTTTTCACATTCTTTCTCATTCCTTACTTGTTTGTTTTCCACATTATGTGTTAGTGCGACGTTTTCTTAGATCGTTACTATCGTGCATTCTAAGTTTAGGGTTCTAAACCTCCTCATTTGACTCATATTGATTTCACAAGCCTGGATGATTAAAACCTCACCCTTTGAGTTCAACGATACCCCTACAATTGGTTTGGGTTCCTTAGGATTTTTCGGCCTACAATTGATTTCTTCCTCATCGTTTTTCTGTCCCTATGCAATGAGTTATGCCATCATATCTCACTTATATATCAAACATGTTCCCTACTATATGGAATGAGTATAATTCAACTTAGTAGAATGAAAACTCTCATCATGCCTATGGTTTTTTGGGAGTTTCAAAAAAAACATTTCCGTGCCAAAAATATTATAATTACAATTTTGGCCTTTTTTATTGAATATGATAAATGAATATTATGATTATTATGTGAGGTATTTATGAAAAATCTAAATAAGATTTTTTATTTTATTGAATCCATTGAATTTTGAAAACTCATAGGTGAATCTGATCTTTTCCTATGATATCATATGATCTATTTTTTTATTCTTATGATTTTATATAGAAGATAACTTTATTTAAAATTGATTATGCTTTTGTTCTTGATAATTTTTATATTCACTGATGAAAATAGATTTTTTAATATTTTTTAGACATTATTATTTTTTATAAAAAAATATTTTTTAATGTTAAAAGTATATCGGAGCTTTTTGAAAATATTTTTTTTGAAAATAATTTCATGGTATATTTTATTTTGATAAATAAATGTCCATATAAAATATTGATATTGTGATTTATAGTAAAAAAGGATTTAAATTTAAGATAATAATTTTTTTTAGAATTATTTTATGAACCAAATAAATAATGGATGTGTTGGTCAGGAAATTATTTAATATAATGCTTCTAGTTTTTGAAGAATGATTTCAAAATAATATCTTTAGAGATAATCCTAACCCGGTCCAATAGATTCCTTATTTAGAATTAGGTACAAAGGCCCCACCCAAAGGTTGGTAGATTCTATGTTCATATGGAGGGTCTAAAACTCTAACTCTCACTTGAGGTTGGTAGATGCTATGTCTATATTGAGGTCTTAGAGTAGGTTTTCAATATGGATTATAATATCTTTTATATATGAATTTGTTCATTTGAAAATGTGATTTTTATTAGAGTTTTACTTATATTTCCAATGGAAATTATTGTGAAATATAAGACAACTTCAACTTATATTACTCCATTGTCTGCCCAATGATTTTCAACTTCAACTTAATTTTTCTTTAAAACACATTTAATTTAAATTACATGGACATAAAATTGACAAAAAAATATAACTTCAACCCATGGTAACTTCACCGATAAATTTAATTTATTAATTTTAAAATTTCTAATGCTTAATAAAAATAGTTCTTTGGTGATCAGTCAAAAAATGATGACATTCTCTCATGGTTTGTATAGTCCCTTTGTGAAATAATAATGTCTCTTATTGGAGTATTTTTTTGACTTTCTAAATAACATCACAAAATATGTATGAATAATTTACAAGATATTTTTATCCTTAATTCATGTTTATTGTAGATCACTTACTAAGCGGGTGTCAATAAGGAAATTAATTCAACAATATATTTCTTTATTTAAAAACACCAAAATTAGAATATGTTGTCATGATAAATCATTGTAGCCCCAAAATGAACTTCAAAGCTCAAAATAAAGCATTGGATCCACTAGAAATGGTATCCATGCTCTTAAATAAAAGTGTGGATATGGTAATATAGTCTATCTATCGATTCTTCCCCATTACTTAAGGCAATATTCTCTTCCTTCTACATTCATAAATTATATAATAATTTTATATCACACTGATCTAACAACATGGATATCACATTAATCCTCATGAAAATAAAAAATCCATTATTTCTTTAATATATATAGAAAAATCTGGAAATAATCTCATTAATTTCCTTTTATGAATATATTCCATCACTACTTGAGTTGGTGTTTTTATACTCAATGAATCTTCCACCAGATTTCCTCCCCTCAGTTTATACAAAACCCCAAAAAAAATTTTTTAATGAAAATACACCCAACTTTATTATATGAGTAAAATATCATCTAGTACATAAATATACTTCAAAATATCATGATCTGTATACACTATAAATATATTTAAAAGATAACGTACCCAAGTTTTGAAAGCAAGAACAATATAGAAGAACCCATGTTTTTTATTGGATAGTTCTTCTCATGCATTCTTAATAACCTAAACCCATACACCATATTATTTTTTCCATGCATCAAAACATATCCTATGCTCAATCCATATGCATTAAAGTTCACTATATAATAATCTCTCAGCTTATGTAAAATAAAAATGAAAGTTAAAGTAAGTCTCTTCTATGATTCCTAAAATACCTTTTGGAACTTCATATTCCCATAAAATTTTGATCCTTTCAAATTCAAGGTTATCATTGATGAATCTAACTTCAAGGAGTCATAAATAAATGCCTAGTAATACACTATCAATCTAAAAATATTATATTTCAATTACATTCGTAGTATTATCCATAAATATTATAGCCTTCACCATGTCAAGTTATATAAAAAAATCCTTTATCTGAAACAACATGTCCTAGATACATACCCTATAGAATCTTAATGATACATTTAGATTATGTTGTGTAAAACATATTATCTCAAAAAAATTCTAAAATAACTTATATATATCTCTAATAATAAAAATTTGACTGTGATTAAGTCAAGATATAATTTATAAAAACTACCGCAATAGTGTCTAAATACATGTGGAATATGATACCAATGTCTTGAATAATTGTACCACATCTACTTGTATTAACATATCACTCTCCAAAAAAAGTATGAATGAATTCACCTAGTGATAAAATGAGATATATTAAGTTATAATAATATATTTTAGTATTTCACTTAAAAAATAATCCATTATTATAATTAGATTATAAGTTTTAATCTAGTGGAGTATAAAATATCTAGGGTTCATAGAATTTGAAGAATATTATTTATCATCTCCAACCATTATTTATGTTGATCGGGTCCTGTATCACCTATAATTATTAGTATATTCTACCTTATAAACTCTAATTCTCAATAAATATCTTATGTATTATCTTAATTATCTTTAAAATTAAACAAATTGATAGTATGTATAATGTTTATTACCAACTGAGGATCGTAGGATCAATATCCACCTCTCCCCATCCCTATACAATGAGAACCCTTCTAGTCAACATAGTTTTATAATTTACAAAAGAATTTATTCTAAATCACATAATTTATCAATCACCCATCTTTAAAATTCTACTTTAAAAAAATTTATAGATAGACTTTTATCCATTTCTTTTAGTTAACATATTTTTGAATTTTTTATTATTATAATTTATTAATTTTTTCATAACTTTATTTTGAAATCCTATTTAAAAATGCTTAAAATATCTAATTAATTGAAAATTTATTTTAATATAAGAAAATAATTTCTATAAAACCATACTCATTTAATGTTATTATTACCATTCCAAATATAATTCTTGAAGTATTTTGAAATCTGACCCATCATAGAAAAACTTGAGACAAAAACAACATCCTATGAAATCGTCATCAAGATCTTATTTTATCCAGACTTCTCGATAGATTTATTTTTTCCATAAAATATAGTTATATTTTTTTGAGTACATTAAGAGTCTAAATCTCTCATTTTATATTTAGGTAACAAACTACGAAATGTTTTCCAGGGCTTTGCCAACTCCCAACTTTGGAATATTTAGATTTAAGGAGACCACTATCATCCTCATCCACTTTATCTCCTAAATAGTTATTATTTCATTTTGTTGCTTGAGACTCATCCACCATCTCTTATGGACATGAACCTATGTTTCTTGAACTACCCTAAGTTTTATTCAACCCATAATGGGTACTGATAATCATTTTGGATGAAATCATATTATAACACCTACCATAGAGGAGTAATTATTTTCTTAAATTCAATTACCCATTTCCTTCAAATCATATTGAAATTATTCAAAACAATAAAATATTGGGTTAACCTTATTAGAATTAACTATTACATTAAACATTGATAATGAATATTTTATGTGTATTTTTTTACAAAATGAATATTTTATAAATCAAATAGGATGGATATGAATATAAAATATATGCACGCTAATCATATGAAAAAAGAGTATGAATATGGAGTTAAAGAGTTTATCATGTTTTCAATAAATCATGCATACAACCCTTCTCAAATCCCTTTTCTATGTTTATGTTGTTTTTATTAAATAAAAATTTATCCAGAAGAGTTGGAAGAACATTTTATTTGTTATTGAATACATCAGAGCTATAAATGTTGGAATACACATGAGAAAAAACTAAACATGCACACCGATTGAGATGATAAAACATTTTATGGAACATTTAATATGAATACCAGTGTGAGTAATGATGGAGATATCATGGAAGAAATAAAAATGGGATTTTAAGATGACCTTTTTATTGTAAAATGTTGTTTGAGAAGTTAAGAGGCCATTGTATGCTGGTTTTAATAAATAAAAAACATTTTCAATTGTATTTATGTTTTATAATTTTAAAGATGGCAGTGGATGCAACGACACTGACTTTATAGAACTACTTCATCTCCTAAATGATATGAAACTAGAAGAAAATTAAATTACTTGTCAAACATATGATACTAAATGAATGATATGTTCATCGGGAATTATATCTAAAAAATACATTCTTATCCAAATGATTGCTTATTTTTTCACAAGGACCATGAATCACTAATTAAATTCCCTAAGTGTTGTGTAGATCAATACAAGAAAGACGAATAAAGTACTTAGAAGGTATTATGGTGCTTTCATATCATCCAAAAGTTTATAAGAATATATGGATGTCAAGAAACCTCAAGAAAATTTACATGAAATGCACATACAAGAATTAAATATGGGAACCTAAATCATCCAGAAGATGCTCCTTAGTGGAAGAAAATTTATTAAAAGTATATTGAATTTAGAAATCATCTGATAAAATTCCATCTTGTATTATCTACATAAGGAATAAATACTTTTGGTTTACATAGTATTACTTAGAGTACATGGACCATCATGTTGGTAAATTATAACTTTCCACCATGGTTATGCATGAATCACAGATATATTATGTTGTCTTTGCTTATATCTGGACCAATGTAACCCAATAATGATATTGATGTCTATTTGGATCTATTTATTGAATAATTGAAATTGATGAGGGAGAAAAATGTTACAATATATGATGATAATAGAAGTAAACAATTCGCATTGAGGGCCATGTTGTACAAGATGATAAATGAATTTACTGCTTATGGAAATGTTTTAGGCTTTAACATTAAAGGAATGTTGGTGTGTCCCATTTACAAATAATGCCACACTTTGTTTAGTTGATACATTCCTTATAGAATGTGTTTTTAGGACATCCGATTTTTTTACCTTGATGATATAAATACCGATCTTGGACGACATCATTCGATGGGAATACCGAACAAGGTACAACACCGTCTCCAATAACAGGTGATAAACTATTCTATAAAGTAAAATATATTGAAATTATTTTCATTATAACATTTTCAATAAAACTTAAAAAATCATATTGAAAAAAAATATCAATTTCCTTTGAATTACCATGTTGTAATTATTTATATGCTAGAAATTTTCTTGATGTCAAGAATGTAGAAAAAATGTGTTTGATAGTGTTATTGGAAGGTTAATAAGTGATCCTAGAAAAACAAAATATAGAACCAATGCTAGGTTGGACATAATTTACATGAAGATAAGGGAATATTTGGAACCAATGGAGGGTATAGGGCATAATTTTCTTCCTCCAGCAACTTACACTCTATATAGATAGGAGAAGTTGTAATTTTTAATTTTTCTTAATGTTGTAAAAGTTCAAAAGGGATATTCCTAAAATATCAATAATTTCATTTCAATAACTAATTTGAATTAATATGGAAAAAAATCACCAAACTGTCATTTTTTGATGCAATATTTTATTCTTGTTGCTTTACATTGCATTCTAGCTTAAAATGTAAGACATAAATTAACCAGAATCTACTTATTTTCTAAATCCATATGTTTAAATTTATAGACCCAATGAAGTTTCAAATCATTAATAAGAAGGTTTAAATAAAATTATATGAATTATATATATTCTTTACACCTTAATTATTTGATATAATAGTCCACCTGATAGTTTACTGGGTTAAAGAGGTTCAACTATGTGGTCCTATACATTATATATGGATGTACCCCATTGAATGATATATGATGATTTTTAAAGGATATGTAAAGAATCAAAGTCCACCATAAGGTTGTATTGAAGAGCGATATAATTTTGAAGAAGATGTTGAATTATGTATCAATTACCTATCATATTTTGAAAGCATCAGAATCCCAAAGTCTCATCATAGAAAACTCCTTATGGAAAAATGGATTTTCGAAGGAGATGTTATTACAATTACCATTATAGAATGGGAACAAGTGAACCTTTACATTTTACACAATAGTAAAGATGTTTATCCATATGTTGAATCCTAAAAAGTAATTATTAGATATTTGAATCCATCAAGGGATGAAGGATTGATATGAAATACACATAATAAATATTTTATAGGATGGCTATGAGATTATATTTATAAGGATTTATCTAAAAATTGAAAGTAAATTTATAAACAACTTCAATGACTATATTGTGGACCAAATGGAAATGTTATAACTTACAATTTTTTTTAATCAATGGTTATATGTTCTATACAAAAGAACATGGTAAATATAGTATGATTCCAAATAGTGGGTTTATTCTTATGGTGGATGAGATTCCCATATCTAGTTCCAAGTATAGAAATACAATTCATGAGAATATGTCACATTTCATCATTATCGAATAGATATATTATTTGTATTATAAAACATTTCAAGTGCCAATTTTCCATTACAAATGTGTTGAAAACATGAGAGTAGTTAATGTTGATGTAATTTGCTTTGTGAAGGTGAATTTGGGTGCAAAAGGGGAAAATGATGAGCCTTTCATAATGGAATCACAATCATTGAAAGTATTTTATGTCTCAGATCCAGAAAACAAGAATTGGTCGATTGTCCAGTTGGTGACTAAAAAAACTATAGGTTCAGATGAAAACTAAATCGAGGATGACCCTTTTATTTGGAGATCACGATCAATTAAAGGTGGTCCCAATGTAGACAATGACTTATACATTATAGGGGACTAAAAATATGGGATTTGGATTCTCAATAGAGGATCCAAATCCCTTTAACCTTTTAATAAAACAATGAGAGTTAAATGAGAAGGTAAAATTGTTTTTTAATATACTATCATTTTCCTCATAATATTATGTGTTATTTATTATATTAACATAATCTAAATTAAATTATTGACTAATCATGAATACAATATATTCTGAACATGATGATGTTACCATTCCCAGGGAAGAATGGGATGTTGATTCTGAAACATAAAAATTATTAGGGGATCAACAATATGTTGATGAAAAAACAAGAATAAAAAAGCATCATAGTGTTGACTAAAATTAACAAGGAAATAAGTATGGATATAAAATTTGAGGTTGGATGGAATCAATGTGGCCAAATTTCTGACCCCAAAAAGTCAATGTTCATTAGTTAGGTTGGGGTCAAAATGATGATGAATGTGCCAATTGATATAGAGTCATGGTACCATGTCCAACCTATAACAATGGAAAACCTTTGGGAAGATATAAAGGTAATGTTACAATAACCATTATTTCTTTTACAAAAAAAGTATATAATGAAACATTGATTTAATTTTCATTATTCCTTGTATAGTTCATTTATTTTAGATGATATCTATAAGAAATATGCCTCAATGTCCATTGGAAAAGACCATAGAGGATTTTGAATTCTTCTTACCAAATTTAATACAAGGTATGATAAGGGGAATGTAAATACCCACCAACTAGAAACTTATGAAAACATTATAAAATAAGAAACATGGAATGATTTCATCATCCATCACGATAAGAAATCATTTAAGGTGCATTTTAGTCTATAATATATTATTAGAAATTATATATTTTATCTAATTTGATTCTAAAATTTTAATTTATGAAGCATAAAATGAGTGATGAAAATAAATAATGTGCATCAAAACCTATGTAACCTTATTGCAAAGCAAAGATGAGGAAAGCTTCACTAGAGAAGAAATTAATAAGTATTTAAAATCAACAATAAATGTTTTATAAGATACGAGACACTATATGTTTATTTTTTTATATGAATATTTATAAATCAAAATAAAAATTCACTTCCATAATATGTCATATGATATGAAAGGAGGATTGTATAAATAAAGTGGGTAAACTAGTCAATGAAAAGAAAAAATAAGTATGGAAAACATGTGTAAGTATGAAATTATAATAATTCATTTTGATTTATAATATTATTACATAAAAATATATATTTATGTTTATAAATTTTTATATAGTTTAGACACAAGAAGAAGTAGTGACCGTACTAGAAGAAAACTATTTTTAGTAGCTTTGAAGTGGCTAGAAAAATATGATTGCATTAGAGGAGTAGGTTTTGGAGTGTCTCCTCAAGCATATTTAGCAATGAAAAAACCATAATAAAATAAATATTAGATGATGAGAGGATTGATGGAACAAATAGATGATTTTCAATATATTATTATCTAGTCTAGTTTGGAAGACCAATATATGAGAAAGGATTAATGAAAACTAGTGGTGAAACAAAGATCCACACATGAACAACCAAATGACCCTACTAGCATTGAGGTTAGTCATTCCCCTCAACCACATACCTTACCTGAGGCAATCAATTTTTTCATTAATATTTCTCCTAAATTTGAATTAAACAACTTTTGATGACTTTATATTATTTGAATTATATAGGGTAACATTGTATATGATTTTTATCTGTCAATACCCATGAACCACCTTGTTGTGAGGGGTATGGTGTATAATATCCTGGGATAAATGACACACAATAAAGAAATCATAAAAGATCACATGAGAGTGAGGATTGAAGAAGATAAATATCCAAACACTGAGATTCCAATTCCACTTGATGATCAAGATATTTCAATGTTCAATGATTCTACTGGAACTGTCATGGATCCTTCCCCATAAAGATACCTCAATGAGAGGAGAGAGAAAATGACTACCTGAGTCCTACCTCCAGTAGGCCCTGGGTTTGTGACTATCAGTGAGGGTATAATAAGAATATATATGGGAGTAATTACCATCTAAGTGAATATTTAGAAGAGAGAGATAAAAATTATACACCAAACAACATCTTCTCAAACACATATATATATATATATATATATATATATATCTGTGTGTGTGTGTGTAAAGAAATCACAAGTGAAAACATGAAATGCCATACAATACTAAAATAAATGAAAGGGAAACTACAAGTTCCAAAAAGGTAAATATAATAATGACCATGAAGCCCAAAAAACTACTATTAAGATCCAAGTTAGTAATAGCTAGCGAGATCTCTAACCCGCTCTAGCTGACCGATAATAAACCAACCCTGGAAAACTAGACAAGCCACCCAAACCAGCCTATCACATGATATGGGTAAAAAATACCAGAACAGGCTAAAGAAAAAATCAAGAAAAAAATACCAGAGTAAAAAATCATAAATAGATAATAGAACATAAATACATACAATCCCAAACCAAAAAAGGCTAAATAAAAAATTATGTTATGTCCCCACATGACCAACAATCACCTCCAAACTAACTTGAACTGAAAGCAGAAACAACAAGATAAGACAAAATACTACAAGTTGATATTATATTTACATGGATCCTTCAATAAAATATCTAAAAACACACAAAGTCACCATAGGGTATGAGATAAACCCTAATAGTATACCATTATAGTTTCTATAAAAGGTCTAATATCAAGAATAAAATAATTATAGATTAAAAAAAAACATTTTTACCAAGTATTCTTATAAATAAAAACCAATTATTAAATATTTTACCATTTTATTCCTTTGGTATTATTTGTATCCTTTAATATTATTGATATAGAAATATGAAAAGTATAAGTGATTAAAATATGAAATAATATCAACGAATCAAGAGGCATATAGTTAAATAGATATCCTTTAAATAACTTATCATGTGAAGCTTTGTGATACAACCTTATATATAATTTTTTTGAGAAACAATCCATGACAAAAACAGTCATGAAATAAACAACTATAAATGAAAAATACCAAATCACATCATATTGGGATCTAGTATATGGTACAATGTGTACTAGAAACTCCCAATTCTAAATAGGCATACATTGGATCCAAAAGATTTGGAGTCCTTCTAGTCGATATCACAAAATGTTACCTACTAGTGGAGAAACACACACTAAGGCTACTAGTGTCTCTATCCCGATGAAACCAAGGTTATAAATGTGTAATTTTCTAATAAATTTTCAAAACCATGCTCAAAATTTCATAAAATATTTTCAAATCCAATCTAATCCACTTCAAAGTTTGAAAACCATTTCTAAATCACGTAATTCCATTTTCAAAGAAAAAAACCTTTTGAAAAAAAATTTTATTTCCAAAAAATAATTTGAAACAATTTATCACTTAAAATAAATGAAAAAAACAATTTAATTTATCAAGAACAAAATGAACTTCATAAAATTAACCTATTTAATAGAAACACCCACCTCAACATGGTGAAAACCTAGCTTATTTCAACAATGGAGACTGAAAACCAAGAGAACACCGTTAAAAAAGAAAGGTGGGACTAGAATATAAAAATTATAAATATAAAAGACTATCCGATCCTAAATCCATATCTAAACCATATATTAAAACAAAACCAAAGAATAACATTAAGTATTACATACCCAGAGAGAAGCAATACAACCCCAATAGTAATCAATCACTGAACAAAGAAATAAAAAAGGAAACGAGTCACCCAAAATATCCTAGTGTAAGATATGGATCGAAGAGAGTGTATTCGAGTCAAATGAAATAAAAATTAAGTTGATCTTAGTTCTTAAAAACACCCCTCACGAGACTTACATTACATGTAATTATCAACTCAAGTATACACAGAAAAACCCATCCCCTTTCTATTAAAAATTTATTTTTTCCCATTACACAATGTGAAACTGTTAGAAAAATTTTATACCTTTAACATTATGTATCTAGTACATGAGTTATATCTTGAGGCCATTGCACATCTTGTATTCTCATTACACATCGTGTAACTACCTAGAAAACAACAAAAATGAATTTTTTATGCTGAAAATTACAAAAAATACCGAACTTCACCACTATAGGTATCCTCCCAAATCCTTCTCACCATTTAAAAACCATTAAAAAAGTAAATCCACAATAAATGTTAAAATATACCTGATAGAAAGGTAATAAGGTGTTATAATCTCCCCACCATAAATTATTTCTTCCCCCATAAATCCCTTAAGATCCTAAATCTGCTAAAAGAGAAGCCCACTTCTTCATTATCAATGTCTCTCATTTCCATGTCTCGTGGATAACCTTTCAACACTATCATAATACCCAAAAAAGGGGGATCACTTTACAATACAGTACCTTATCCTAGAAATCTATAATTTGAACTAGCTACACAACTAGAGTGGTATCATGCTCTTGATCAACATCTTCCCATATAATCACTTGGTAAAGATATTGTATAAACCCCCTCAACTGGGAAACATTAAATATGTCATCGATAACTATCAAACTACATAGAAAGTGAAAATTACAGGCTACCCTTCCTAGTTTTCCAATGATCTCAAAGGGGCCCAAAAACATTGGTGCCAACATACCTTATTTACCAAACTTTTGATGTACCAAGCGAGGTGAAACTCTAAGAAAGACCTGACCACCAACCTCAAACTCCAGCAGTAGATGCCAATGGTCTGTATAGGCTTTATGGAAACTATTTTCCATGGTAAAATGTCTATAGATCAACTGAACCATCTCTGTCGTCTCTCGAACAACACTTATCCCAAAAAAGTACTGATCTCCCAACTCTTCCCAATACAAGGGAGATCTACATGGTTGACCATAAAAATCCTCACAGGGAACCATCTTTATCTAATCTTGATAACTATTGTTATAGGTAAACTCAAACCAAAGTAAAATTATTTTCCCAAGATCCTCTGAAATCAAGAACATAATCCCAGAGTATATCCTATAGAACCTGGATATCCCTCTCCATCTGTCCATTAGTTTGTGGATGATCAGATGTGCTTAATTTAATTTGGGAACCCATAAACTCTTTTAAAACCTTCCAAAAACTAGATGTGAACCTTGGATCCTTGTCAGAAACATCTGAAGATGGAACCCCATCATGTCCCACAATCTCTTAGACATACAAGTCCCCAAGTTTTCCCACTTTCTTCATATAATTGATAGGTATGAAATTAATAGATTTTTTAAGTCAATCAATGATAACCCAAATTGCATTCTTACCACTAGGAATCCATGTAAAACCAATGAATAAATCCATGAAAATATCATCCCACTTCTATGTTATAATGGGTAAAGGCTGAAACAACCCTGCATGTCTTTGGTGCTCTGCCTTAACTCTCTAACAAGAGAGAGAACTCAAAAACAAATCCAGATAGTGACCATATCATCCCCTTCCACCAATATCGACACATAAAATCGTGATACATCTTGGTATCCCTAGGGTGTATGGACCAATAAGAACTATTTCCACTATCAAACAACTCATTTCTCAAGGAAAATGGAACAATAAACCTTTTAGGGAAGAAAAAATATCCACTATGAGACCAAGACCACTCATCCATGGTCTCCATACTATAAAATATTTCATTAAATCATTGAAACTTGGTGTTTTTCAACTGATCGAGAAAAAATCCCTCATAAAATGATGATTCATCTTTCATTTAATCCAAGTACACCTATCCACAAACCTCTTCCACTTCCAAGATCATCTTAGAAAACAAAATCAGTAGAGACCACACCTCAACTAATTACTTCCCAGATTGAGTCAGTAATTTTCTATTCAATGCATCATTAACCACATTCCATTTCCCAGAGGTATAAACAAAATCAAAATAAAACGTTTGAAGATACTCTACCTATTGTGTCTATTGAAAATTAAAATCCTTATGAGTAAAAATATATTTCAAGATATTATGATCATAATATATTATAAATCACTCCCTAAAGTGATATTGATTCCATGTTTTGAGTGCAAGCGTAATAGCTTCCATCTCCAGATCATGGGTAGGGTAGTTTTAATGAGGGAGTAAATGGGAAGATACATAAGATACAAACTATTTCCCCTGCATCAAGAAACATCCCAAACCCATACCATAAGAATCATATAAAACCTAATAACCTGATCCTAGTTCCAAAAAAATAAAAACTCTTGCTGAATTCAACCTCACATTTAGCTCCTCAAAATATATATGACACTTTTCAAACCATTCAAACATTACACCCTTACTGGTTAATGCTATCATCGGGGAAGCGATCTTGGAGAAGTAATAAACAATACTTCTATAGTATCCAACCAAACCCAAGAAGATCCAGATTCTAAAACGTTTATAGTATGCTACCAGTACATAAATTTTAGTACCTTATTAGGATCTAATGAGATTCCCCTCTTAGATATCACATGACCTGGAAACTTCACTTCCTATATCCAAAACTCACACTTGGAAATATCACCACACATATGATGTTCTTTCAAGGTTAAAAAAATGATATCAAAATGGTCCATGCGATCATCATATAACTTGGATTACACCAAAATATCATCCATGAACACAAAAACAAAATATTACAAGAACAGATTAAAAATATGGTTAATTAAATCCATAAACACTATAGGAGAATTAGTGAGACCAAATGGAAAAATTAGAAACATAAAATTCTCACATCGACTCCTAAATACTGTATAAGGTATATCCTCTTATTGGAATCTAAATTGGTGACACCATAACTGGTGGTCAACCTTATAAAACCAATGAGATCTTCTTAGATAATAAATAAGATATTGAATCCTGGTAAAATGATTTTTGTTCTTAAAGATTACTAGATTTAACTTCTAGTATTTGATAAAAAGTATAAGATCCCATCTTCCTTATTAGAAAAGAGGACAAGTGAAGTCCACAGTGACATGAAATAATGAATAAATCCTTTATCTTATAGGTCCAAAAGATGGACCTTATGTTCTATCAACTTACAGGTTCCATATGATAAGATGACATAGACATTAGAATTTTACCGGGGATCATGTAAATAGTAAAATCAACACCTATATGTAGAAAAAAACCAGAAAATCATCTAAAAATACCTTAGGTTACTAAAAAAACTACAATAATTCTACCACCCATGAAAGGGTCAACTACATCAAGAAACTTCTCTAACAACTGGAATGAGACTACCCCAACATATGGAACAACTGGCTATGACCTTCCCAATCTAGAGTCCCACTCACCCTAGAAAACATGAGTGACTCCATCAGTAGATAAAAATTGAACTTGATGATGATAATAGTCTATCTAGGCCATAACACTGATCATCCAATTCATTCTGATAATCAAGTGAAAGATGTAAAGATTAATCACTAAGAAGTCCCACTCTAACTCAATGTTAACTATCATAACTTGACACATGGGACATATGAAACCTTGTTCAGACCTATTTCCCAAAGGTGTGGAAATATCCAACAAGAATGTCATAAGTTCTAAATATAAGACCAAAACATTAACTTAATTTGACAATATAAAAGAACGAGTATCACCCATGTCAAAAAAATCTTACTCCATAGATGAAGTACAATACCTCTAACAATAGTTGGTCTTGCTTCATATTCTTATGGTGAATACTCCATTGCATAAAGTTATCTAGTCTTATCCACATGAACATATCCCTTGGCTTGAGGATTAGACCCACCACCCTTGGAAGCATCTTCACGAACCTGCGAACGCTTAGTGATAGTGGATCCTCCCCTACTACTCTGAGATATATTTTCACAAAATCACTATATATGGCTAGATTACCCCCAAAGATGAAAAGTATTAAGGGACTCTACATTGTTCGGCTTGGTATGAAATCACCTTCCAAACTAGTATAAGAAAACCAGATGCTACCCTATCATCGCCCATGAGATTGGTCCTGAGGAAAACTAACCACTCTTATTCTTCCTTTTCTGGCTAGAAGTTACACCCAAGCTAACTACATAACCAACTAAAGATCCACCCAAACCTGTCTTCCCAGCTATGACTGGCTTAACAAAAGTATCTTTATCAACTACCTCCATAAAGGTTGGAAGGTACTTGAGTATCAACATCCATTGAATATCAAGCTTCATTCCTAACTCAAACCTCTAATCCTTTAAGTACTCATTTGTGACAATATCCTCTTCCCAATGTACCAACTTTGAAAAATGGGTAGAATATTATATAATGGTATGATCTGCTTGCTCTATGGTCATAAACTAACATGTATTTTCCACACATAATGTATTAGGATAAAAATACCAGTTAATAATTTTCTTGAAGGAATACCTGGTAAGATCTTTATTCAACTTAACTTGCACAATAGAGTCCCACCATATCCTTCCTAGTCCCTTAAGTATATACAAGGAAAACCCACCTTAGAGTCTTCCAAATTCTTCAAGAAGTTTAAGATCTGATCTATTCTCTCAAGACACTCCTCATATTACTAGGTTCCTTTGTCACCATGAAATATGGGTGGATACTACTTAGTAAACTTTCATCCATTATCCACTATGAATATTGGGTTCTTGACAACCACTTTACCCAGAGTATGAATAGTGTAGATAAGAGCTTCTACCTGAGTCAGGTCCATTGGAGGGCTCAAATGTAGAACCTGTATTGTAGCATCCTCTCTCAGATTTTAAAGATCTCTTATCAGAGGCATTTTAAAACAAAATACAAAAACCGGTCAATCAAGATAAAATTAAAAAAATCATGTGATCAACTTCTTGTATTGATAAAAAATCCTTAAAAAATTAATAATTTAATGAAATTATGAAAAACCATACAAAAAAACGAAAAAAGGTCAATTTAAATAATAATCCCATACAATTCATTCAAATGAACTAAAATTCAAATTCTCAAACCTGGTAAAAATCCATAAACACCCATGGTAACTCTTTTTCAGTCATGGAAGTTAGTTGGACATACCCCTTTTCTGCACCTACTATCTGAATTCATACATTTTCAACTCTGGTCTACCCAAGACACATAACCAAACTAAGGAAGTTCTAACACACTTCAGGATGAGCATCCATCTGATACCAATTTATAACGAACCAACCTGGTTTAACTAGACAAGCCACATGAATTAGCCCATCATGTGATATGGGTAAAATAGAAAAACAAAAAATAGTCTTTAATTTAAGAAATATAAGAAAAAACCAAAGTAATAAGTGAAAATATACAAGATACCACAAGGAAATATAATTCCATGAAGAAATAGGATAAATCAGAATGTAAGTCAAGTCCCCACATAGCCAATAATAACCTCGAGAACAACCTAAACCTAAATCAACATCAATAATAAAATCCATAATAATATACTATTATCTTCCCTTTACCTTAATCCTTTAATAAAACATATAAAAAATACCAAATGAACAACTAGGTTGTGATCCAAATCTCAGTAAGATAACACCATAGTTTTTATATAAGGTATACATCAATAATGGAATAATTCTAGATTTTAAAACAAAATAGTTTTAAAAATAATTCTTATAAATCCAAATCATTTATAATTTTTCCCCAATTTTCTTCTTATAGTTCTCTTAATATCCTTTCATATTATCTATCTATAAATATGAAAAGTAAAAGTGATAAAAATAGTAAATCATATCCATTCATTAATTGGTATATAGGTAAACACATATCCATGAAATAATCTATCATGAGAAGCTATGTGATAAATCTTAATATATAAAAACCTGTGAGAAATAAAACATGATAAAAAAATCATGAAATAAATAACCATAAATGAAAAATGAAAAATAACCTCATATTGGGATATTGAATATGTTACAATGTTTACTAAACACTCTCAATACTAAACAAGAATACATTGGATATAAAAGACATCGAGTCCTACTAGTCTATATAAAAAAGGTTACCTCCTAGTGCTGCAACACACACTGAGGATACCCGTGTCTCTATCCTAATGCAACTGAGGTTCCTAAAGTGAAATTATCCAGTACATTTTCAAATCAACGCTCAAAATTTCATAAAACATTTTCAAATCCAAGCTGATCTACTTTATAGTTTTAAAAACCATTTCTAAATAAAGAAAATCCATTAAGAAAACACTTTTTGAAAAAAGTTTCCTTTCAAAGAAATAATTTAAAACAAGTTATCACTTACAATAAGGGAAAAACCTAAAGGAATTTATCAATAACAACATGGAATTCATCAAATTAACCTATTTTATAGAAAAACATTCTTCAAAATGGTATAAACATATTTTCTTCGACATTAAAGATAAAAAACTAAGAGAATAACCTTTGAAAGTAAAGGAACACCAAGAATCTAAAAAGGATTTATAAGAAACACTATCATATTAGAAATTCATAGACAAACCACAACCACAACCAAAACGAAATAAGAACCTAAAGGATTACTTACCCATATAGAATCAATCCAACCCTAATGATGATCAATTAATGAATGAAGCAATTTGGAAGGAATGGAGTCACCCAAAATTTCCCAGGGTAAGCTCTGGCTCGAGAGAGAGTAGCTACAGGTCGAATAAAATAATAATTCAATTGATCTGACTACTTAAAACCACCCATCATGAGACTCACACAATTTTTAATCCCATTACACATGTAATACTTTAACCCCATATACACCAAAAAAACCCTTATACTTTTTACTAAAAACAAGATTTTTCCCATTCCACAACATTAACATGTTACATGGTGTGTAAATCTTTCACGTTGTGTATCCAATTCATGGGTTCTGTCTGAAATCCATTACATGTTGTGTATTCTGATTACACATTGTGTAATTTCCCAATGAAAAGAAGATATAAGTTTAATACTGAGAATTAAAGAAAACCCTTGACTTCACCATTACAAGTATCATCCCAATTCCTTCTTGAAATTACAGAACCAATGAAAAAGTAAAACCACAACAAAGGTTAAAACATTCCTGACAGATAATTAACAAGGAATTACATGACCTGAAAAACAATTTATATGTACGTAGGGTGATAATAACAGTATTCTTAGTTGGATCCTTCCTAGAGCCTCTCATAAAAAATATAAATAAAGTATGATAAAACATAATGAAAAATAATGAAACTAACTTGTCACCTAAATATATACACAATGTTTCTAGCCTCACCACAGATAACTCTCCCCAAGTATCACATACAAGAGAGAATGTAATATAATAATGAAACAACAAGGGTACCACTCTCCCTCTTCCCCAATATTTTTCCACTCTGCCCAAATTTCGCACGTCCAGATCCATTTCTCTCCCAAAGTACGACAAACCGAAATCAGATGGGAAAATAATCAAAACATGCAGATCATGCATCGCATCATCATATCATCCCATCCACATATCCATATATTATTACCAAGCAGTTTCTGGGAGCTTCCATATCCCGTATGTTATATATCAAACAATGAGTATTATACCTCAAGCCATTACATCCTATACACTATGTAAGTACCTCAAGACATCATAGCTTATACACATCAAACTTATAATAATCCTTTGGATACTATATCCGGTAATAAATTTGTGTAAAATAACTAGAATCCATCACATCCCTCTACACACATATACAGTAAAGCTAAATTCCATGCATACAAGCATGATTAACTACCAAGTGAAGAAATTAGGTCCAGAGGGGGAAGTCATCCATCCATACTCCCATTGGAATTTTATGGAAAAAACCCTCCAAGAGTAAATTGGGTGTCAGTTTCCTTAACCAAAATGGGCGGAGAAGTGTATGAAATCATAGAATATGCATGATATAATATCACTCACAATAACACTACTGGAATAACCCAGTCTTATACTCAACTACAACTAATGTATCTTGGAATCCTCATTTCCACAACAAAGACTAGATATCCTATAAGCATACAAGCATTTTAATGATCCACCTTAAATTAATTATTTACTTTAAATCATTTAATTTCATTAATTAATTCATTATCCATTAATTAACCATTAAAAAACTCCACATTAAATTACAATAATCATTAGAGTAAATTCCATTCCCGCAAAGTATAATCCAAAATGAAGACTTGGTTTAATAATATTAATATATATTTTAGAATTTTCATTCCAGAACCAACCAACCCCATGGGTTAAAATTTATTTATTCATTATTTGAATCATTCCATATCCAGGTACTATAGTAAAACCATCCTAAGCTACTGCAAAGAGGAAAAATGAAACTAAGGAAATCTAGATGTCTTAATTAGTGGGGATAAGAGTTAAAATAAAACAAGAAACTTATCAATCGACCATTAAACATATCCACACGTTAGTATCCCAAATCTCAAAATCACATCGATAGGTAATACCAAATTCAACCCACTCCACCATATCTGGTTCCATCCCCAATGGAAAAATGAAAATAACATTACATATCTCCATAATAGGAATTAAATTATGCCACATCATCTAGGCCTCCCCACTCACATATCACGTCATCCATCCCAGGCTCAACCATCACAGGCTCATAGCACATCCTAGCCTCCATAGCCCATATCAAATTATCCATCCCAGGGTCATCCATATCAAGACCATAACAAAAGGCTTGTATCTAGATCACATCACAAGGAAGAACGAAACAAAAAATAAAGCATAACCAATAAGGGAATCTTGGCCCTAAAAACAAGGCATCCATCCTTCACAAAAAGAGCTCTCACAGATCAAAACACAAGGCACTCGACCATCTCAAGAAAGTGGACAACTCATTCCCTAGATGTTATCTTTATCACACAATCAGTTCTTATTCCATCTTTAATTAACCGATTCATTATTCATATGTTCCAACTATGATAAATCTATGGCATTAAGATATAGCAAGATACTAAATTGATTAAAAAATTAATTTCAACATGCTTAAAATCCTCCAAACCTTCTCATTTGGCATTCATTTTATTATCATCAAAAATCATTAACATGCTTCAAATTATTTATCAATTATATTAATCACATGGAAGATCATATTTTAAAATACACATGCTCATTGAATCAATTTTATTATCATAAAAATTTTATCAACCATCAGATTAAAAACATGAATCTTATTTAATTTATTTATCTAATTAATTATAAATTAATACAGATTTATGTTTTTTATCAATATGACATACTTATCTAAGCATAAGAACATAATATCAAGGCATAAATAATAGATATCACACTATGTAGAAAATAATGAGGCAAACCTATATCACGGTTCAAAGAAACATCATCATCAGTATGTGATCAAAACCAAATTATGTAATCCTATTCAATAATTATTAGTTCAATTTCATTGCCATATAAAGAGAAAAATCAAGATCAATTTACAATTTCATGTAAATAAATAGAGAATCAACAAATCTCCTACCTCAAAATCCATCAACATTATTCACACAAGAACAAGTCATGTCATGGATCTCTGATCACCTATCCCATAAGAACAGAATCCATTTGAGGATTTCACCCCATAACCACACCAAAAAATAATAGAAAGCCCCATTATAAACATGGTAGGTCATACTCTATCACATGTAAATGAGAATATTAGGAAAAAAATATTGAAAAAACGATAAACCATAAGAAATAAAGGCATAACTCACCTTATATCACCATGGATAGAAAACATTTGGATAAAGATTGACTATTGTGAAATGGATCTAAAATTCCAAGGGAGGGAGCTTTTGGTCGCCTGGAATGAGATAGGGTGGCACTGTAGGCTGTAGGGTTCATGAAAAATCTGATTGGTTGGGCACTTTAAAGATGAACTGCACATGGGATTTACAAGACATGTAATCCACTTTAATATCATGTAATCCTTAGGGTTATGTATACATATAAAAATGTTCCACCTTTTATTATTAAAACACAAAAATATACACATCATGAACCAACCCTTAAAAATATGTGAACCACCCTTTCATGTTGTGTAACTTTACACAATGTAAATTCCTTTGTCTTCTATCCTTTTACAACCAAATCCCTTTATACCACTTCCAAGCTTCCTCTAAGAACCATGATCCTTGGAAACACAGAAAGGGACATTTCACACCGATCCATGACCTTAAATTAGATACCAATAAAATAATTCTCTTCCTCAATAATCCAATACCAAACCAATGAGAAAATAGAAATGGGTCATCCGAACATCCAACTTGTGAGATACCTATCAAAGATATCACCATTTTAGGAGCTTATACAGCTCATCAGAGGAATAATGTGAAACCACACAAAAAAAAACGAGATACTAAAAACTCTCCTGGGGGATACACCTCTCTAATGTGAGTAATGCGACAAGAAGGAATAAAAATAAAGCATATAATAAACTATAAAGGCCAAAATCCACAAGAGAACAATGTTATAAGATAAGATCTAAACATCAAATAGATCAGGGTAATAAGTACAAATCTATGATTCACGTTCACATATACTATTCTTTATGACACCATGCCTCCATAAGACAAGAATCAAGAGAATACCACACCCACAAAACACCATATCATGGAGGTCTTGGATCTCCATCATCATTAAAACCAATCTCTCCCAAATCAATGTAATGAGATTTATCATGAAGATAACAACAGAGTTGCAACATGTGAAAAAAATCATGTATCTGGATCATCTATAGGGGAAGTAATATCTGATATTCCATGACTCCAACATGATCCAACACCTAAAAAGTCCCAAAAAACATTGAACAAAGATTACTCCCTTGAACAAACCTTAACTTACCATGATGGGGAGTCACCTTAAAGAACACATGTTCTCTAATTTCAAACACCAGAAGTATCTTCATATGATTGGAATTAGATTTTTGATGATCCCGTTCCAGCCTCAACCTATCAGGAATTTCCTGAACCATCTATGTCATATTCTCTACTAGTTCTAGATCGATAATTGCAGCCTCTCCAACCCTGGTCCAACACAATGGAGAATGTAAAGGTAATACATTCAAATATTGAAACAAAACCACAACAATGGGGGAGTGGAAACTATTATTTTAATTAATCTTGACTAATTGTAGTATACTAATCCAAGAACGTCAAAAATAAAATACAAAATAGTTTAACATGTCTTCAAGAGTTGGATGGTCTGCTCTATATGGCGGTCCATATGAAAATGAAAATAAATTCTAACGAATAACCAAGAACCAAAAGAATTATGGAGACCTCTCTACACCATGGAGGTAAAATGAAAATCTTGATCAGATATGATCATCCTCAGGACTCTGTAGAGTTAAAAAACCTCATATGGATACTGTCTAAAAGAAACCTTCACTGATCTCAACTCCTTGAAAACTATAAAGTGGGATGATTTAATCAAACAATCCACTATCACCCATATATAATCATATACTCCTTTAGGTAGAGGTAAACTACAAATGAAGTCCAAAAACATGTCTTACCACTTCCAATGGGGAATATTTAAAGGATGGAGAAACCTACTGGGAACACAATGCTTTAACATCACCTTCTGGAAGACCAAACACCGATAAAAAAACTCTACAACTACATGTTCCAACACAGGCCATAAAAACTGACCTCTCAAGGCTCAGTACATCTTGGTAACACCGAGATGTACCACAAATGGAGAACTACGTAATTCTTTAATAACTATCTCATACATATTTAAAGGAATAAAAATCATTCCCAATAAAAACACCTGGTTCCATCCACCCTCAAACGAACCATTAGTGGAATTTCTAAAAAAATTCTATCACTCCATACCTACACCTTATGCTCTTATTGTTTGTAAAAACTACAAAATGCTCATCAATGAGGAAATGTTTCCAAAAATTCAAACAAAACAACACCACTTCCAACTCATGGTCATGGGATGTATAGTTACACTCATGGGGAAATAACTTCCGAGACCCATAAGAAACAATTTTTTTTTACATCATAACACAACTTAAACCAAGATGAGAAACATCACATATAACCTCAAATTTAACTCCCTTGTCTTGAAAACAAATAACTTGAGCACTGAATAACTTATCCTTCAGGTACTCAAAATATTATTGACACTATTCATTCAAATATCATTCTTGATAATTATGGGTCAAGGTTGTTAGAGGAGTCGTAACTCGAGAGGAATTGGCTATGAACCAACTATAATAGCTAGTAAAACCAAGGAAAATCCTCACATATGCCACCGTATTTGGGTATGTCCAAGAAATAACCACATCTATCTTAAATTATCCACAACTACAACATATTAGGATACCACATGTCCCAATAAATGGAATTCACAATCCAAGAACTCACACTTCGAAAACTCACCAAATAGTTTCTCAGGTTGAATAAATCCAAAAATATAACATAAATTCTCTGTATACTCCTCCTTAGATGAAGAGTACACAAGGATGTCATCAATGAAAACCACCAAAAAATTATCTAGAGACTCTATGAACACTGCTTTCATAAACCCCATGAATATAGACGGAGTATTCATCACTCCAAATCACATCACAAAAAAAATACTAATGCCTATGATGACAATGGAAAGAAGTATTCTGAACATCCTCATCCTTCACCTGCATCAAATAATATCCTAATCATAAATCAATATTAAATGACCAACTTACTCCCTTCAGTTGATAAAATAAATCATCAATGTAGGGGGTGCATGATTTTCAGGATCTATCACTGATGTGATAGTTCCCATGGTGAAGATACTCATTTAAAATTTGAAATTTGAAATATGTGGAATATTTTAATTTTGGATATGTGTCCCACTGGTTTTTTGGTCATGTATGGCTCCCAATATTTCCTTAAATGCGTTTTTATGAATATAAAAAGGAATTATTTGGTGTGTGAATAATAAATCCATGGATGAGAATAATGGTTCTTCACTATAACTTGATCCAAGTGATGATAATTGATAAAAATATGAAAACTACCATCATCCTTATTCACAAGAAAAACTGGTGCACCCCAAGGTGACATACTTAGACAAAATAAATATCAATGAAATAGATAATTGAGCTATACTCATAGCACTCACAACTATGAAGGATCCATCATGTATAGATACATCAATATAGGAGTCATGTATGGATGTATATTGATCCCAAACTTGATCTACCATTGAGGGGGTAACACTACAACCTCTTCAAGACATCATGGTACTCTTCCATAACCTTGGGAAAAACTAACTGCTGAACCAGTGATGAGCTCAGTATCATCTTGAGAATCAAAGAAGACAAGGTTGGAACATGTCTCTGACCAATCTAAGGGTCTTTATCACTAAGAAAGACTGTTAGATATTCATTAGCTTCATAGAACATAGATTTCCTCCAGAAGAATTCCATGATAGCCTAAACCGAACAAAACCAATCCATGATGAGTATAATTTCATATGGATGTATCTATAAACATAGGAAATATTCCCAATATCGGTGGTTTTCTAGCACTATCTCATAGTCTTTACATGCTTCATACAAGTAAACTCTACCTCTAACTATTGTATTCAATGACAAAGGAACTAGAAGCTTCTATACCTCAAGTACCAAAGAATGGATACATGTAGGTTAAATAAAGCAGTGTATCACTCCTAGATAAAAAAACCATGCACCCATATAGAAAATAATAAATGGGTACCTTGAACGATGTCTATCTTACCTCACGCTGGAAATGCTAAATCATGAAGCCGACCACGACCCTCTACATGACCTCTATGACCCTTCTGAAAAAAACTTCCATGGAATCATTATTCTCTCCAAGGATGATGATAATAATAGGGATATACTCTACCTACCCAATTTTCTCTTTAATGATCCAAAACTGGACCTCCCAACTGCTGCTACCTTGGATGAAACAGCCTCAACGGTGGAAACTAAAGTAGAAGATCTGGTATATGATGACTAATGAAAATGGAAAGGAACCCTTTACACCAATGACATTGGATTATAAAAAAACACAAGTATGATCCTTTGGCACAAGCCTGAGAGCTGCCTCCCTTGGAGAAATAAGATGATGAGGGTTAGGAACTACCCCCAGCTAACTAAAATCTATTTTTCTAGGAAATGGGGAACCCCAAACCACATCTCAGCTTCACAAGGAATCCTGACCACTCACCTCTCATGAGGATCCAATTCTGGCTAGAATCTTTTCAATAACCGCCACTCTTTCTAGTACCTTGAGATATGTCTTTGGTATAAATGGGTTGATTCGGTGTTGGATATCTCAATGAAAATACTCCTCAAAATTCCTTATACTGGCCTCCTAATATGGAAATAGGTCTGAAACATATTGTGAAAGTGTCCTGAAATAGATCCCAAAATCTCACACACTGAATCTCCCATTCTGAAGGTTAAGTAGCTCCTAGAAACTGACCATCTTCATGGTTAAAGAGAGAAAATATTCTATGAATTGGTACCAAAAATTCTCCCATGAGACTACAAACTTCTTATTATCCTTGAGTAATAAGAACCACCATTGCCTCACTGCTCCACACCACATCATCACAGATAATGATTCCGAATGCTTCTTCCAATCACAAATCAAACTGAAAGATATTTCAACCACCTCCAACCAGTCCTCTCTGAATAAATCTGAAATAGATACCTCATACTACTATAGAATCTGGAGATTAAACTCTCATAGTTTCCTCCTCTAATCTTCATCATCCTCAACCTCTAATCTATGATGCTTTGTTGGCACATACTGCTAAACATATTCGGTGTAAACATAATAAGGACGTCGACCTGGAGCCATTCATATAAAAAGAAAAAACTTGTTAGAATTACTAAACCAGAAATATGGAATATTTAAAATTAATTAATTATTTATTTTATTTAAGTTTTTAACCTGTCCAAAGTTCTACCCATTTTAAACACATACATGAAGATGAATGACGAATGATCATTTCCTAGGTCTTTACCCTGTAACCATTATCACTTTATTCAGTAGGTTCAGTAAACTTAAAGGTTCATGAATAAGTCACAGGGGCCCTAAATACCTATTTCTCATCTAATATCTTATGTTTACATCACTAGATAAACATAAGTAACACTATTTCCCTAACATCCAATACATCCTAAACTATTTCTAATTCCAAACACCATCATACCCCTTAACCCGAACCTTTGATACCACTATATCATGACCCCATTCCCATAAAGATACTGAAATTATTGGAGTGGGATTGTTATTTATAGAGTCCCACCTCTAGTAGTACCCGAGTTGGAGACTATCACTGATGGTATAATAAGAATATCTATGGTATTCATTACCCTCTAAGAAAACATGAAGAAGAGAGTGATAAGAAGGATACAAAAAAAACCTACTCTCTCTCTCTCTCACACACACACACAAATATTTATATAATGAAACCCCACATGTAAACATGAAATTCCATATAGTACAAAAAAATGAAAGGGAAACTACAAGTACTAAAAAGGTGAATATGACCTAGACCACAAAAGAAAAACATATCTTTATAATCCTAGAGCTAGTAATATCTATCCCAATATCCATCCTACTCCAGATGACCTAAAAATAGTTTATATATATAGGGTGAGAATAATACTATACTCAATAGGATCCTCCCCAAAGACTATTGTAAAAAAGATAAATAAATCATGCTAAATTATAGTAAAAAATACCGAAACTAAATCCACACCTAAATAGGTACACTATGTACCCATCCTCACCATGGATAACTCTCAATAACTATTGAATACAAGAGAGTATATAATATAATAATGAAACATCAAGCGTATCCTGATCCCTCTTCCCCAATGTTTTCCACTCTTCCCCAACATCAAACATCCTAAGACATATTTCTCTAAAAGTAAGATGGCTTGGAAACACTTGGGAAAATCATCACAACATGCACCTCATGCATCACATCATCACATAATCACATAAACATATCCATATATTGTAATTAAGTAGTTTTTAAGAGCCACCATATCCCATATTATGCATATCAAACATCATGTATTGTACCTCAATCCATTATAGCCCATACATTGAGTAAGTACCTTAATCCATCATAGATTATACACATCATACCTATAATAATACTTTAGATACTATATTAAGTAATATATGTGTGTAAAATAACCACAAGACATCATATCCTTCTACACACATATATGGGAAAGCTAATCACCGTGCATAACATCACATGTAACACCAAGAGAAGAGATAGGGGCCTGAGGGTGTAGTCAGCCATCCATCCCCACACTAGGATGTTGGGGAAAACACCCTCCCAGATTCCACTAGGTTTTGTTACCCTAACCGACATGGGTGGAGAATCACATGAAATAAAAAAATATAAATGATATAATATAGCTCCCAACCACACCATGGGCATAATCTAGTCTTAGACTCAATTGCAACTAATGTTGCTCAGACTCCCAACCACCACAGTTAAGACCCAATATCCTATACGCATACAACCATTTTAAAGAGCTACATTAAATTCAATATTTAAATTATATCATTTCCTTATGTTAATTAATTCATTATCCCTTAATTATCCATTAAAATTATTCCATGTTACATTAATCATTAGAGTAATGTATGTTCCATCCAAGAATAATCCAAACCGAGGACTCTGTTTAACAATATTAACATATTTAGCATTGGAATTCTAGTACCAAACAACCCCATATGTAAAGAATTATTTATTATAAATTAACATGATTCAATATGCAAGTATTATATGAAATAAATATTAAGGTACAACCAAGAGGAAACAAGCAACCAATCACATCCATACACCTAAATAAGTGGAGAATGGAATACAGATAAAATAAGAAACCCAGTCACCAAACATTAAATAGACCCACAAGTGATCATCCCAACTCTCAGTATCACATTGATAGGTAAGACCGAATTCAACCCATACCATCATCTCTAGTTCTACCATTGACACCCATATGCATATACCAATTTATCTTTCCATTACAATAATCAACTAATACCACATCATCTGGGCCTCCCTGTCCACATATCACATTATCCATTCCAGGATCAACCATTACAGGATCATATCACATCAGGGCCTCCCCACCCTATATCACATTATCTATCCTAGGCTCAACCATATCAATATCATAACACGAGTCTCATATCTATAAAACAACACAAGTAAACTAGAAACAAACAATTAACCATAACAAACGGGGAAATCTAATACCTAAAAATAAGGCATCCATCCTTTACAAAAATGATATCTCATGGATCAAAACTCATGGAACTCAAATTTATCATGAAAGAGGAAAAATCAATACCTAATAATTTTATTTATCACACAATTGGTTTTTATTCCATCTTGAATTAACTAATTCATTATTCATAGGTTCCATATACAGGAAACCCAAGGCATCAAGCTATAACATGTTGTTAAATTAATTAAAAATTTAATTGAAACATGATTCTAAGAATCCAAACCTTATCATTTATCATGGATTTTATTATTATAAAAAAACATAAACATACTTAAAATTATTTATCAATTCCATTAATCAAAATGTAGATCACATTTTCAAATAAACATGCTCATTGCATCAATTTGATTATCTTCAAAATTAAGTCAACCATCAGATTACAAACACAAAGCTTCCTTAATTTATTAATCCAAATAATTATCGATTAATTACGGATTTACATTATTTTTCAATTCAAAATGATACTAAAAGAACACAAACATTCTATCAAAGAATTAAAATATTTAAATCATAATATCTTTAAAATCACGAGGCAAACAACTATCATGGTGAAAAACAATAACATCCCCAACATGTGATGAAAACCAATTTCTTTAATTTAGTTCAATACTTATTAGGTAAATTTCATTTCCATCCAATAGGATAAAGAATGGTCAATTTACAATTGCATGTAAAATAATATATAATCAATGAATACCCTACCTCAAAAGTTGTCAACATTCTTCACACAAGAAAAAACCACATCGCGGATCTCCGACCACCTCTCCCACAAGAAATAAAAAAATATAAGGATTTATTCCCATTGAAGGGATATAAAAAATCCAAGGGAGGGAGTTTATTGTTTCCTAGAACAAGAGTAGTAGGTTCTATATTCCATAAGGTACTGAAATATCTGATCAGATACACGATTTAAAGATGTGTATTGCTAGGTATTTTCATGATGTGTAATCCCCTTTAATGTTGTGTAATCCTCACGGTTAATTTTAAGTCCAAAAATTCACCCCCTTTTATTATTTAACCCTAATAATTTACATGTCATGAAAGATCCTTGGACAATCTATGGACTACCCTGTCATGTTGTGTAACTTTTCATTACTTTAATTATTCATTATTCTATCCTTTTGTAGCTAAAACCCTCTAGATGACTTATAATCCTACTCCAAGAACCAAAAACCTCAACAACACACAAAAGGTAAGTCCAAATGGATCCAAGTCCTTACGAAAACTTTTTTAGTATGTATGAATATTATTATTAATATATATGTGACATGCATTTAAGATTTTTTTTTCAAATTAAAGACCTATAAAAATTTTGGAAGAAAGGTTTGAAGTGAGGTATGAAATTAAATACAGATAAAGCGATGGGGAAATGGAATGTCAGATCCAAAAATCTAGTAAATTGACCAATAAATCAAAAAGAACTTCTAAAAATACCTTATCTCTCCCAGTTCCACTCCAACACTTATTATCATTACAACTTCATAAAAAGACCACATTTAAAGATAGAGAAATTTATTACATTCCATATGAATAATAAATATTCATAAATTTCATTATAGACATAGTTGGTATTGAGAGTATAAATGAGATTCTAAAGTTTGAATGGATAGGAGTATCAATTGTGAATACACACATAATCTATATTTTCATAATACTTTTTTCCAAAAAATGATATAATATAATCTTTAATGTTAATAAATATTCATATTTTCTACAGATGTTTTTATTACTACTATCTAAAGGGAAAACCATGAGAAACATGATTTGGATTCATTAATCCCTATATCATTTTTGTATAAGAAACTTATTTGGAGAAGGAATAAATTGATAAGAAAAAAGATGAGCTAAATGATGCATTTGAGAAATAAAATAGATGATAGAATAATTTTGATGCCTACAATTCTGGGGTAAAACTCTATTCTAATCACATAAAATATATTTTTATTTTTTTCATTATTTATTTGTTTTTGTTTTTTATGAAGCATTGGATACTGATAGAAATAAATCTAGATACCTCATTTTTTTTTGATCCTCTGCATGGATATACAACAAAACTACTACACATCATGTGTATTGTGAATTTGTAATACACTAAAATAATGATTTTATAGATATAATTTTTATTATATATTTCAGTCTATATTTTTTCAAGAATTTTTAATGTTATGGTGGTCACTAAATATTGGATAAATCACGGTATGAAGTCGGTGACTGAATATAAGAATCCTATATATTACATAAAAGTTAAACATATTAACATATATATAGAAATATTAAACTATCCAAACATATTTCAAAATAATTTACTTATTTTGGTCAATGTTTCTATTGTGTTCGAACTAAGATAATAATAATGAATTTTGATATTTTTTTTAAAATTTATGAGAGATATCATAATTAATGAAAAGACTTGCATCCCTAAAAAGGAAATTTACAAATTTAATTACAATTTCCTTAAAAAAAATTCTTAGTAATTTTTTTACATATTTTCCTAGTACTACCAAGATTGAAAACAACCTTCATACTCAAAAGAAGAAGTAAATATGTTTAGAGATGAGTGCCCAATGTAAAAGGTATCAGAATGTTTTCTGACATTAAATTTATGTGACTACCTACTATGTTTATGATATAGTATGGTCTATGAACTTATAAATATATATGTGGTGTGAAGCATTAGTGTCATAATACATATATATTATATTTTATTTGTTTCTATAGGAGAAGTACATTTAATTAAATCAATTTGTTTAAAATGAATGGGAAGAATACATGGTGTCAGAATGTATACAGACATAATTAAAGGGGTGACTTCATACTACTTATTTAGTTAAATTTATCATAATTTTATCTAATTTTTTAGTTATTTTCATTATCAATTTTATCTAATAATTATTTTTTTAAATTTACATATTAGTTCAAGACACATGTCACATTCTCAAAATTGAGAAAACAAGCTCAGATTGTTTTTAAAATTTAGGCAATTATCCATAAGTCATTTTTGATGTGTTGTAATTAACAACATACAAATTTGACACTTGATGTGATCGGTATGGCTCAAAGTATTTGTTTTCAATAAAAAATTTTCATTTTTGTTTAAAACATACATCAAATAGTCAGAACTAAGAAAATGATCTTGGATTTTTTTTCAAGAATTAGGAAAATGATCCATAATTAATTTTTCATATGTAATAATCGACTGCATGTCAATCCGACACCCGATGTGGTTGGTATGACTCAAAGTATGTGTTTTCAATACCAATGTGTCTTTTTTTCTTAAAACAAACATCAAATAGTCAAAATCAAGAAAACAAGATTATATTGATTTAAACATTATAAAAACAATCCATAATTCATTTTTCACAAGTAGGAATTGACCACACACCAATCCGAAAAATGATGTGGTTGATATGACCCAAATTATGTGTTTTTAATACAAATACACCATTTTAGTTTAAAATGTATGTTAAAATATCCAAAACTAACCAAAAAATCCTATAATGTTTTTAAACATTAGGAAAATGACCCATAATTCATTTTTCATGTGTATGAATTGACCACAGATCAATCCAATTAACGATGTGATTGTTATTACTCAAATTGTTTGGTTTGTGTTCAAAATTTACATTTTATTAAAAAAAGGAAAGTAACATACTCAAAACTGAGAAAATCATTCAAATATATTTTATATTTTATGAAAATGATCCCTCAGTCATTTTTGACATGGAGGAATCAACCATACCTCAATCCAATACAATGTGTTCCGGCTATAACTCAAAATTGTGTAGTTTTGGTTTAAAATTGACAATTTATTAAAGTATTATTTCATATTTTTTTTAATTTATTTATTTATAGTATTACTAACATAAGAATTGTTTTCTTATACACATGGATTATTTTTTTGAGTTGGGGTTGTTTTATTGAATTTTCTTATGCTCATGAGATATTGGACTTTGAGACTGCAAATGAGATAACAGAAGTAAGGAAATGGGTCAAGAATGTATACATACATCATAAAATGGTGAATTCCTACTACTTATTTAGTTAATTTTTTCACCATTTTATCTACCATTTTAAAGATAATTTCCTTATAATTTTTATCAAATAATGATTTAATTTTTTTCACATGTATTTTGGGAAGTCATATTTTTCTTTCAAATGTTTACAACAAGCTAGAAAATAGAGAACATGTTGCTTTTGGTTGGGGTATTTCATGCATCATGGGTTTTCCTCTACCATCCAAATGTAACATGTTATTTCTTTTCTAACATGTTATAGACAGTTTAAGGTAAGACACACATAACAAAATCAATCAGCAGCATGACAATCTAATACATAGTGTGCTCGATATGACTTGAACTATATGTTTTTTATTTTATAATTTACATTTTAGTTCAAAACACAAATCACATACTCAAAACTGACCCAACACATCCATATTGTTTTGATACTTTAGGAACATTAACCATAAGTCATTTCTTTCATATAGGAATTAGACAAACCACAATCACACATACGGTGTGAATGGTATGACTCACGTTTGTCTTTTTATTTAAAACTGACATTAATTTTAGTGAAAAACCCATGTTACATACTGAAAACTATGAAAATGCATTCAGATTGTTTTTATAATTTATTAAAACAATCTATAAGTCATTTTTGACATGTAGGAATCATAATTACCTCAAAATGATACATGGTGTGTGTGGCATGACTCAAAGTTTTTCTTTTTATTTAAAATTGAAATTAATTTTAGTAGAAAAGAAAAGAGACAAACTCTAAACTGAGCAAACAAATTTATATTGTTTTGATATTTTAGTAAAAAATCCATAAATAATTTGTGATGTGTAAGAATAATCCTCACCTTAATAGGATATATGGTGTCCTCAGTATACATCAAAGTGTATGATATTAGTTTAAAAATGACATTTTAGTTCAAAAAGTGTGTCACTCACTGAAAAATGATAAAAAATTATCCTATTATCTTTATAATTTAGAAAATTTATTCATAAGTCATTTTTTATGTATAATAATTAATCTCACTTCAGACCTACACATGATGTGACTAATATGAATCAATGTTCATGTTTCTATTTTCAAATGAAATTTTAGTAGAAAACATAATTGACATGATCAAAATCAAGAAAAAAACATTAGCATAGTTTTGAAACTTTATAAAAAAGATCCATAAGTCATTTGTAATGTGTAAGAATCAATTGCACCTCAATTCGATACACAATGTTACCAGTATGACTCAAACTGTGTCTTTTTATTTAAAATTGACATTAATTTTAGTAAAAAATAAAAGTTACATACTCAAAAACAATAAAAAACATTCATATTGTTTTGATACTTTAAGAAAACAATCCATAAGTCAGTTTTGATGCGTAGGAATCATCTTCACCTTAATTAGATACACGGTGTTCCCGATATGAATCTATTTATGTCTTTTTTATTTATAATTTACATTAATTTTAGTATGAAGACATGTGACATACTTAAAAAAATAAGAAACCACATTCATATTGTTTTGATACTTTATGAAAACGATCCATAAGACATTTTTGATGTGTAAGAATCATCCAATCCTCAGTTTGATGCATGGTGTTCTTGGTATAACTCATAGTTTCCATTATCATTTTAAAAATTACATTTTAGTTCAAAAATTGTTCCAATCACTAAAAACCAAGAAAACATGCTCAAATTGTCTTGATAATTTAGTAAAAAAAATCATAAGTGATTTGTTACATGTAGGAATCTATCTCATGTAAAATCGACACATGATGTGACCAGTATGACTCAAAGTGTGTGTTTCTAGTTTAAAATGACATTTTAATAAAAAATACCAATGAAATACACAAAATCAATAAAACACATCCATATTTTTTTATACTTTATTAAAAATATCAATAAGTGATTTGTGATGTGTATAAATCAACCACACCTCAATATAATGCATGGTGTGATTGGTATGACTCAACATGTGTATTTTTATTTAAAATTGACATTATTTTTTATAAAAAAGAAAAGTGACATACTCAAAACTGATAAAAAAATTCATATTGTTTTTATACTTTAGGATAATGATTTTTAAGTCATTTGTGACATCTTGGAATCGGCCAAATCTCAATCCGATGCACAATGTTTTGTGTATGATTCTAAGTGTTTCTTTTTATTTAAAATTGAAAATAATTTTAATAAAAAAGAAAAGTGATATACTCAAAACTAAGAAAACACATTTTTATTATTTTGATACTTTAGGAAAATGATCCATAATTCATTTGTGATGTGTAGTAATCAAATGAACCTCAATATAATGAACAATGTTACTAGTATGACTCCAAATGTGTAATTTTATTTAAAATTGATATTAATTTTAGTAAAAAATACAAGTTACAAACTCAAAACCAATAAAACACATTTGTATTGTTTTGATACTTTTGGAAGACAATCCATAAGTCATTTGTGATGTGTAGGAATCATCTTCACCTCAATCAGATACACGATGTTCTGAGTGTGACTTCATGTGTGTCTTTTTAGTATCACAATGCATATATATTATTTTTATATGTTTTTATAGGAGAATTATAATGGAGGAAATCATTTTTTTAGAAATTAATGGTCATAATACATAGTGGAAGAATGTATATATATATCATGAAGGGGTGAATTCGTACTACTTATTTAGTTAAAATTATCATCATTTAATATATTTTTTTAGTTAATTTCCTTATCATTTTTTTCTAAAACATATTTTTTTAAATTTACACATTAGTTGAAAAATACATGTCACATAATCAAAATTGATAAAAAAAGATGATATTGTTTTCAAAAATTATGGCAATGATCCATAAGTAATTTTTCAAATGTTGGAATTGACCACATATCAATCTGACACTTGATGTGCCCAGTGTGACTTGAAGAATGAATTTTCAATAAAAAAATGTCATTTTAGTTTGAAACATACATCAAATAGTTAAAACTGAGAAAACGAGCATAGATTGTTTTCAAAAATTAGTAAAATGACCGATAATTCATTTTTCATGTAAACAATCTTGGATTGTTTTCAAACATAATTGGGAAGAATACATGGTGTCAGAATGTATATAAAAAACATGAAGGGGTTACCTCCTCCTACTTATTTAGTTAACATTATCATCATTTTATCTACTATTTTAGGTTGTTTTCTTATCATTTTTATCTAATACTTATTTTTTTTAAATCTAGACATTAGTTCAAAACACATGCCACATGCTCAAAACTGAGAAAACAAGATCATATTGTTTTCAAATGTTAGGGAAATGATCTATAAGTCATTTGTGAAGTGTTGGAATTTACCACATATCAGACCGACACTCTATGTGATTGGTATGACTCAAAGTATTTGTTTTCAATAAAAAGTATTATTTTAGTTTAAAGCATATATCAAGTAGTCAAAATCAAGAAAACAAGCTCGGATTGTTTTCAAACATTATGAAAACAATCCATAATTCATTTTTCACATGTACGAATTGACCACACATTAATATGGTACACAATGTGGTTGATATGACCCAAATCCTATGTCCTCAATACAAATTCACAATTTTAGTTTAAAATGCATGTTAAAATACCCAAAACCGACCAAACAAGATCAAAATGTTTTCAGACATTATGAAGATGATTCATAATTTATTTTTCATATGTAGTAATTTACCACATATAAATCCAATGCATGGTGTGACTGTTATTACTCAAATTATGTGGTTTCTGTTTAAATTTTATATTTTTTGTAAAAATGATAAGTGACATACTCAAAATTGAGAAAACACATTCAGATATATTTTATAATTTATGAAAATTATCACTCAGTCATTTATGACATGTAGGTATCAACCATACATCAATCTGATACACAGTATAGCTAGTATGACTCAAATTGTGTGGTTTCAGTTTAAAATTGAAAATTTATTTATGTATTATTTCATATTTATTTTTTATTTATTTATTTATAGTATTACCAACATAATAATTGTTTTTTTATACTGTTGAATTATTTTTCTTGATTTGGGGTTGTTTTTTAAAGTTTATAGTGTTCATTAGATATTGGAATTTGAGGCTGTAACTAAGATAATGGAAATGAGGAAATGGGTCAAGAATGTATACACACATCATGAAAAGGTGGATTATTAGTACTTATTTAGTTAATTTTGTCACCATTTTATCTACTATTTTAAAGATAATTTCCTTATCATTTTTATATAATAATTATTTAATTTTTTGGATAGATTTTTTGGAGATTCATATTTTGTTTTCAATTATCTACAACAAGCCAGAAAAGAGAGAACATATTTCTTTTGGATGGGGTGTTCCATACAGCATGGGGTATCCTCTTCCATCAAAATGAAACATGTTCTTTATTTTCTAACCTGTTACAAATAGTTGAATTCAAAAAAAACATAACATAATCATTCTGCCTCACATCAATCTGATACACAATGTTCTTGGTATGACTTGAACTGTATGTTTTTAGTTTATAATTTAAATTTTAGTTTAAAACACACATCACATAATAAAAATTGAACAAACACATTCATATTGTTTTGATACATTAGGAAAATTATCCATAAGTCATTTGTGTCATATAGGAATTAGACATACCACAATCAGACACACAGTGTGACCGATATGACTATAATTTTTTTAAATTAAAATTGACATGAATTTTAGTGAGAAACACAACTGACATACTCAAAATTGAGAAAACACATTCATATAATTTTGATACTTTATGAAAACAATTTATATGTCATTTTCTACATTTTTGAATTATACTTTCATGAAAATGATACAAGGTTTTCCCAGTATGACTCAAAGTATTTATTTTTATTTAAAATTGACATTAATTTTAGTAGAAAAGAAAAGTGAAAGACTCAAAACTAAGAAAAAACATTCATATTGTTTTTATAATTTTTGAAAATGATCTATAAATCATTTGTGATTTGCAAGAATCAGCCTCACCTCAATCTAATACATGGTGTGTTCAGTATAACTCAAAGTGTCTATTATTAGTTTAAAATTGATATTTTAGTTCAAAAAGTGTGTTTCTCATTAAAAACTGATAAAAAGTGCTCATATTATCTTGATAATTTAGGAAAATGATTCATAAATTATTGTTGATATATAGGAATTAGTCTCACTTCAATCTGACACATGATACGATCAATATGAATCAAAGTGCATGTTTCTAGTATAAAATGACATTTTAGAAAAAAATGTAAGTGAAATTATCAAAACCAAGAAAGGACATTTGTATTGTTTTAATACTTTTGAAAATAATTCATAACTCATTTGTGATGTGTAGGGATCAGCTGTATCTTAATCCGAAACACGATGTTACCAATATGACTCTAAGTTTTTCTTTTTATTTAAAATTGACTTTACTTTTAGTAAAAAAGACAACTTACATACTCAAAACCAATAAAAAAAATTGGTATTATTTTGATACTTTTGGAAAATAATCTATAAGTCATTTATTATGTGTAAGAACCATCCACACATCAATATGATAAAATATGTTCTCGGTATGACTCCATGTGCATATTTTTATTTAAAATTGACATTTTGTTTCAAAAAAGACATGTAACACACTCAAAACAAGAAAAAACATTTATATTGTTTTTATCCTTTAGTAAAATGATCCATAAGTCATTTTTGACGTGTAAAAATCATCCAAAACTCAATATTATGCCCGGTGTTCCCGGTATAACTCAAAGTCTTCATTATCAGTTTAAAATTGACATTTTAGTTCAAAAAGTGTGCCACTAACTGAAAATAATGAAATCACACCCAGATTGTATTTATAATTTAGAAAAAAACTTTATAATTCATTTGGTACATATAGGAATCAGTGTCACTTAAAATCGACATGTGATGTGATTGGTGTTACTCAAAGTGTGCGTTTTCATTTTAAAAAGACATTTTAATAGAAAATACCAGTGACATACTCAATAACAATAAAAAATATTCATATTTTTTATAATTTATGAAAAAGTTACATATATCATTTTTGATTTGTATAAATCAACCACACCTCAATATGATACACAATGTGACCAGTATGACTCCAAGTGTGTCTTTTTATTTAAAATTAACATTAATTTTAGTAAAAATTACAAGTGACATACTCAAAATCGATAAAACACATTCATTTTTTATACTTTATAAAAATGATTAATAAGTCATTTTTGATGTTTAGGAATTAGTCAAACCTCAATATGATTCATGATGTATCTGTCATGACTCCAAGTGTGTATTTTTATTAAAAATTGACATTAATTTTAGTAAAAAAGAAAAGTGACATACTCAAAACCAATAAAACATATTTTTATCATTTTGATACTTTTGAAAAATGATCCTTAAGTCATTTTTACATATATTAATCAACTGAACCTCAATCCGATACACGGTGTGTAACGACCTGAAATTTTGAATAAACCTTATTTCCTAATTTTGTGTGTTATTTTATTTTATTTTTATACTCAACAAAAATGTTTCATTTGATAACATGAGTATAATTAAAATGAGACCGTTGGGTTTTGATTGTTATATGACCATTGGTCAATATGACCGCTGTGAACTAAACGTTTTGATTTTTTTCTTTAAATACAAGTGATCTTGGTTAATTAATATAGAAAGAAGATTCGATGGACTCACCCAGTAGTCTTGGACCAATCAAAGCCCATCTAACAGAACTTGGGAAGGAGGTAGCACCACTGGGCTTTGCCCTGGACCAAACCCAAGCTGAACTTCATCGTGTGAAGCTATAATGGAATCGCCTTTTCGAGAAGTTCAAATTGATAGAAATTACTACTCGTGCGATGTTGGCCGAGCCTCCCTCGGATTCTCTCACATTAGCACACCATACACTTAGGTCCTATACTGGTGTGATAAGGGGCTATGTAAGGAGACCGTAACTACCTTGTGTAATCCTTTGTTTTAAATAAAAATTAGGACTTCTTCTTATGATGAAGTTTATGAATTTTCAAATATCTGGATAAATATAGTATGTATATTATTGGTGAATTTTAGAGAAAGGATATTTTAAAAATGTTTATGTAAACCTTAAATAATTAAAAATGTGTAATGATTTTCAAAAAATGGTCTTCAACAATTATGTTCAGTACGAAATTTAGAGTCTAATAAGATCAATTTGATTTTTGATGAATAGTACATTTTGAATAGTGATTTTATGCTTAGGATTAGTAATGTGACCAAATGGATTAGTAATCTCACTTAAATAAAGCATTAATATAATCTAGGCACCTTGATTTAGTAATGTGATTCAATAAAATGGTTAAATAACAGTTTCATATATTATTAGTCAAGTATTAGTTTTTTCAGATGAATAGTGTTTTTAATTAATAATTTAATTAAAAATATTTAGAAAATTATTTTTATAAAATGGATTTCATTTTTGAACTCAGAGCATCGATATTATGTTAAGGTAATTTTTGGGGATTTTTCTGAAAAAAATAAATTTTTGGTGAATAGTATATTTATTTAAAAATTAAATTAAAAATATTTAGAAAATTATTTTTATAAAATGGAGTTCATTTTTGAAATCATAGCATCGATATTTGGTTAAGGTAAAATTTTGGGATTTTTATGAGAAAGTTGAATTTTCGATGAATAGTGAAAAAACAGTTTTTAAGTTACAGGTGTCTAATGACATCATTAAATGATGTATTAAGTATGAAATCAATATGGTCGACTTATGAATAGTAAGATAAGGTATGAGGTGTCCCAAGTGGAAAATACCATGGGAAAATACCATGGGCAAGCCCATGGTTTTGCCAAAACCACTAATGAGGTGTCCCTTGGCCATTAATGCCTTGTCCCCTAACTTTCCCTATAAATACCAAGCCATACTCTCATCCATTCGACACCCAACTCTCCCCCAATGAAGCTATGGTCTCATTACCTCCAGAGGAGTCCTCCCAAGGTGCCCCCAATCCCTCAAGGTCCCAACCTTTGAGTTTTAAGAGTTACGTTTTAAGGTAAGGGATCCGACCTCTCTCTTTCTTTTCAAGTAATCTCTTTTATGTAATTTCTTTTATGCTCCATGTTCTTATGTTAAAGGATGTTATTTTATATTCCTCTCACTGCCCTTTTCATGTTAATATAATGAGAGATCCCCTCTTACTCTGTAACACCCTAGGTAAATAAAGAATATGACATTTTCATATTTATCCATATTTGTGAATAAAATATTAATATGACTTTAAAGGGGACGCTATGCTCGATGACGTACCCAACACGCAACAATGAGTTTCTTGGAAATCTTACGTTGCACTCTAATAATAAAATAATATTATTTTAAATGGTAGTTAACATTTATCCGTTTTATTGGTGGGAATGGATAGAAATAACTAAAATATGATTATATATGTTTTTAAATGTTTTTACATTTATCCAATAAAAGATAAAGGCTTAAAATACGGAAAGAATTCAATTTTAGGCGTATATGCCCTAGTTTTCACTAAAAGTTCACTTATCGCCTTTTGATGGAGAACCGTCATTAAATATAGTTTTGTTCACTCTTATACATTCTATTGGACCAAATAATACTCTTCTTAAGAATTGGGACATCAAAATTTACTTTGTGTAAATTTTTGGTATCTTTCCGATAAAGTTCATTTTTTAATGAATAATGTAAAATGTTGTATTTTAATTCAAAAACTCTTTTTAATATAATTTATTTATATGATTATATTATCTTTTGAATTGGTTTTAATGTGAAATTATAATATATTTTTACCATTAAATCCAACAGTGGTCGTTGGAATTAATTTCACTTTGAAATCAGACTTAAACTAGTGTCAATCTTTTGATACTTATTGTTTCATAAAAAAACACTATTTGCTATGACAACGGGAATTAATTATTAAATTAATTAATATGACTTATATGTTTGGAATTTTGTAAAATAGAATTAATTTTTGAATTTGGAATATCAAATATAGCTTAGGGTGAATTTTTTGGATTTTTCTGAAAAACTTCAATTTTTGATGAATAGTGAAACCGCTAAGTGGTACTTATAAAAACTGATTTTCCATTTAAATGAAATTTTTCCATATTTGTGTTTTGAATTCAAAAATCCGACATACATGGTTTTCATTAAGAAGTAAAATGTGGTTTAATGGGATAAAAATAATTTTTTTGGTGAATAGTAACTTATTAAGTTTTTAATCGCGATTAGAGGTAATTAGTGTAGTTTATGGTAAGAATAATGTTTTAATAAAATTAAATGACCTATAAACATGTCCTACCCTAATGGGATGTGTCATGGCCGACCAAGAAAATCCATGGGTCAGCTTGGGGACCCCATGGAGCCACTTTGGTTGGAAAATGACATAAATATCTTTTTATTTAATGTTAAAGTAAAAATGACACAAACATGAGATGTTTTACTAAAACAATTTTTACATGGGGTTATACAAGTCATATTTTTGACCATAAATAGTCATTGAAAATCTAAAAATATTTCCTACATCATAGTATTTTTTTTTATAATTTTTAGACATTAAATAAATTAAATTATTTATGACATCATGATGATGCAGCGATGACCTCATTATTTAACGATTTAAATAAAATGGAAAGATAATGTAATATATAAGACCTAAACATGTCCAAAACCTATTTTATGAGTGGATTTAGAACCCTTATCACCTTATCCTCAAAATACATCAATTTTAGACCTTTAAAATCCGAAACTATTTTGAAAATAAAGTAACATTTTGTAACTTTACAAGAGTGCCCCTCCTCCCCTCTTATAAAAGGCCCCCACCTCTACCTCCTTACCCACACTACCAAAGCCTTTGGCTCGGCCAAAACCTTCCCATTTTGTCTCTCCACTTCCCTCTATAACTCCTTGAAGCCTCACTTTGGGCAGAAGTCTTCCCAAAGAAGCCTTTGAGCTCAAACCAAAGGGAGTTACCCGATTTTAAGGTAATGTCTTCACTTGTGTCCCTTTGTATTATTTTGCTTCTCCAACCCCCTAAACTCTTTTATTCATTTATTTTGTAACAAATACATTATATTAAATATAATAGGATGTTTTTATAATAAGGATTCGAGCTACACTTACACACACCTACATCTAATGGTTAAAGAACATACTGTTTCCGTGGATGGCGAATTTCTGCCTCCCGAAACGATGATTGTTCAATATTCTTCTAACACCTTCAAAGGTGGCCATTAAGATAACACTATATTTATATATGATATCTAATATGTTTATGTTTTACTTAAGCTTATGTATTTTTCATTTATGGTGTACCTTTATGGTTTCCATTATGGGTAAACGCGATATCTTCATTTAAGGAAGTGCGGACTACCGCCCCCTCAAAGTGATTTGATTCGTTAATACCATATGTGGTACGCATAAAGGATATATTTAATGATATTATATATGATACCATACTGGAATTAAAATACTATTATGTATAATTATGTTTTAATTCCATTAAATATGAAATAGAAATGGAAGTAGCGTTCATACGTACGTACGACTTACCGTCTCCATGAACGGTACATTTCATTTCTTATCTCAAAATGTTATGTAATATTATAAGTACATATATATAATGGATATATATGTAATATATTACATATAAATTATGGATATCAATATGGAATTATAACATATATATATCTCTCTCATTTTGTTTTAATTCCATTAATATGACAAAAAATGAAAGTAGCGTTCATGCGTACGTACGGCCTACCATATCCATGAACGATGCTTTTCATTTTTTATATCCAAATGATATGTAATAGTATAAAATTAATATTTACTGGATATATATGATATTTTAATCATTAATAATATTCTGGAAATTATTTACATATAACTATATGGGTAATCTTTTTTCAAACAAGTTCATTTTTGACTCATGTACCAAACATCGACAAAAACGTCTGATATGAACTAACATTATTAAACAATTATTATAACATTATAATATGTGATATGAACTGAATAATAATCTATAAATTATTTACTTAGGCAATTATTAATTGACCAAAGTTTATTATTCAGGAATATAAGGAAACGAACAAGACAAGTTGGACTTGAGGTAAGGGATCCTACTCCTCTCTTTCTATTTAAGTACACTCTTTTATGTCATTCCTTTTAAAGATCATATTTCTTGTTATTGGGATGTTCTTTTATATTACTCTTAGTATAATTTTTATGTTCATATGATGAGAGACCCTATTCTCTCTCATCAATCCATTTTGGAAGTTTTGAGTGGCGCCGTTACGCTGCCGAATTTTCGTAAGAGATCTAACCTCTCTCTTTCTTTTTAAGTACTCTCCTTTATGTCACTTCTTTTAAGGTCCTATTTTTTATGTTGGGGGATGTTCTTTTATATTCATATTTCTATAAACTTTAAGTTAATATGATTAGATACCCTATTTTATCTCATCAATCCATTTTTGTAAGTTTTATGTGGCGTCGTTAGGCTGCCGAGTTTTCGTAAGGGATTTTTCATCTCACATTTATTCCCATGAGATTTATGCTACATTTGCCATAATTTCCTTTGAGTGGTGTATGTACTGACCATTATTTTACTCATTTTGTAATATACTTTCTTTTATGAGTATTTACATAAATATTTTATTGTCTTTCTTTCACGAGGTGTATGTTTCGAAAGATACCCAAGTCGGTAAGGGAACCTTTCACCCTCCTCTTTTTAAAAGACTTCTTTTGTTGGGTCTTTTAATTTACATATTTTTATGTTGGGATATGTTCTCATATATCATTATTTATGTAAATTTTATGTTGAAGTGATGAGATAGACTTTTTATCTCTCATCAACTCATTTTTATGTGATGTCGTTAGGCTGTCAAGGGAACATCTTAACCCAATTTTTATTTCTTTGGGTTCAACATGTAGTTATTGAATATGTCATCCTTTGAATATGTGTGAATGACCTTTGATTATTTTACACTTAATATCTACTTATATTTGGTGTATTAGTTTGTCACACATAATTATGTAATTGATTTATCCTTAAACCAAGGATACCGTCTTTGTATTGGACTTCGTCTCAATCTCCTTTCATTGAGGCATATTTTATTTTATACACAACCTTCTTTTATATGATGTATAAACCCCTTTTACTTTTACGTTTATCCAAAAGTAATCTTTCTTTATACGAAGCGTTTTACTAAATGACAAAAGGGAATGTTTTTTGTCATACGTATGCGGCGACAACAACTTCTCCACCGCCGTGACCATTATTTGAATTTCGGCTTCCTCTACAAGCCATACCTTTTTTAAAAGAAAAATAAAAACCGTGTTTTACTTTTCTTTTATTTTGGTAATGAAAATGGTTTTCATAATGTTTTTATATCAATGTTTTGTATTGATATCTTGTGATTGAAAGGTGGAAATGTTATGTTTCCTTTATGCATGTTTTATGTGATACGATTATGTTGAGGTTCTTGGGCATTATTATGAAGATGGGTGGTTCTGTGATAAACTAAGGGTGGGTGAGCTCGATATAGCTCTCCAATGCATTGGGTAACGCGAAGGAGTGAAATGTTAAGGTTTCTCCGAAGATATTTAGGGAATATACTGTGGTGGGTATTCCAAACGTAACCAAGAGGGTTACTCCCTACGTAAGAATGTTATGAATGCCTCAAGTTACCTTTTATGTCATATGATTTATTCATGATTTGATTAGTTATGTTAAAGTGCCTATGTTTTATGGGTAAAGTATGATTTCATTCTTAGGTATATATGAACTCATGTTTCCTTTACATATTTTTATAACCCTTACTGAGATTTTTATGCTCATCCCAAGTTTTTGAAATGTTTTTCACAGGTCAAGGGAAAGGTACTTGATGTGATGATAGTGTCAAGGATGTGTCAAGAAAGAATCCATGTTTTATTTTAAATATGTTTCCGTTGATGGGAAGAATGAATACTGTATTTTATGTAACCACTTTGTTTAAATGTGGAATATAATACAAGTTTCATGATCTAATTCTCTAAAACTCTAAACCTGAAAAGATCCTCAACGTGTAATCTTGTAATAACTCAAGATTAAGTAGGTTTTAAGGCTGGGGCCTTATAGTTGGTATCAAAGGTCGGTTTAGATAACTTTAGAGGTTAAGGTATTCTTTAAGCATAAGTAGCATTACCACAATGGTTAGGATTTCAGAAAGAGTCCTAGTTTTAGATAAAGTGAATGAGTAAGTGTATCTTAGTGTTTACCTTCCTCATTAGTACATGATGATTTTGTTGATATACTCACACTGACATTTATGATTTTAGTGAATGGATGGATCTAGCAGGCACCAAAGAGACAACAGGTTTGAAGGAAACTATGGTGGTTCTATGATTAAGATACTAGATAAAATGGGGGATTCAATGAGGAAACTCGTGGTTGTTCTAAACCAACTATCAAGGAGTCATGATCAACCACTTGAACCTTGGTATGATCTTTAATGCATCATGTACGAGATGACCAATCGATGTGGAAGTTCATGTAATAATTATAAAGGTAACCATTAGAGTTTATATGATCCTTACTTTTGAGGTAATTATGGGTTACTATATGTTATGATTGAAGTGAAAGGCATGAGATAAAATTGAGGTTAAATTATGTTACGGTTATTTTTGATGATTTTATCCCTTTTTGGGGAATTATTTGAGAATTATATAGTTTTGGAAAAAGGACAACATGCAGACCGTGTGACTACCCGTCGCGTCGGACAAAGCTGCGGGAATCAAACCCACAACCAAAGTGCAACTAGTATTTATCGTCTACCACTAGACTACGTGAAGTCGCTGGTTAGTTTGAATGATTCTTTTTAGTTATATGATTTTATGAATTAAGAGTAAGTTGATTTTTGGTTATTTATGAAAATGATTAACCTATCATGGAGGATATGTGATTAGGTTAATTACTTTTCAATACGAGACTTTAGGAGCAACTGATGTAGTTTGGAGATAAATGTTATGATTTAACTTGGAAGACTATGTGAATAAATCCTTAAAATATTTGGGTTTCAATCTTAGATTGGTTTACTTTGAATAATTTTATGGACAAATTGTTTATCGGATGGTCCTCGTTGAACTTTGGGTTTTGTTGGACAAATTTTGGAGATTAAGCTTAGATTTTATTTTTAAAGGGTTATCCTTTTCTGGATTATCTGACCTTGTACTAAACTTTTTGGTTTTGATTTTGGTTAAGGTATAAAGATATGGGAAGTATATAGTTATCTTTGGTAGATTAGGTTATTCTCTAGAAGATTATTATAGTACTCTTAATGCGAACAAGTCTCCCTAAATACTCATCTTTTGGAAAAAAATATGAGATTTATTAAGGAATCTAGTAAAAGTTGAAAGTCAACATGATAAGTGATTATGTTTCCTTATGAATAAATTCCTCAATAAAAAGTAACTTAAAACAAAAATGTTGTCTATTAACCTTTCCTACTGGGGAATCGAATACCGTTTAACCCATCACAAGTTTGTGATTTTCTTATGGTTAACTTTCTCCTAGACATGTTTACTAACACTCTCCCTCAAGAACATGACCCTTTGATTTTTCTTCCATGTCTATGTTTTTTACATGGAATCATAGTATGGGTTAACTCGGATGACCTCTGTACTTATCTTCCTTTATTTAAAAGTGATTGTTTTACCGACTCTTGTTCCGATGTGGGACTTTCAAGGATGTTTCCAAGCTCAATTTTAAAAATTGTGAGGACGCAATTCCCAAAAGGGGGGAAGGATGTAACACCCTAGGTAAATAAAGAATATGACATTTTCATATTTATCCATATTTGTGAATAAAATATTAATATGACTTTAAACGGGATGCTATGATCAATGGCATACCCAACACGCAACAACGAGTTTCTTGGGAATCTTACGTTGCACTCTAATAATAAAATAATATTATTTTCAATGGTAGTTAACATGTAGCCGTTGTATTGGTGGGAATGGATAGAAATAACTAAAATATGATTATATATATATTTAAATGTTTTTACATTTATCCAATATAAGATAAAGGCTTAAAATACGGAAAGAATTCAATTTTAGGCGTATATGCCCTAGTTTTAACTAAAGGTTCACTTAACGCCTTTTGATGGAGAACCGTCATTAAATATAGTTTTGTTCACTATTATAAATTCTATTGGACCAAATAAAACTATTCTTAATAATTGGGACATCAAAATTTACTTTGTGTAAATTTTTGGTATCTTTCCAATAAAGTTCATTTTTTAATGAATAGTGTAAAATGTTGTATTTTAATTCAAAACCTCTTTTTAATATAATTTATTTATATGATTAGATAATCTTTTGAATTGGTTTTAAAGTTAAATTAGAACATATTTTTACCATTAAATCCAATAGTGGTCGTTGGAATTAATTTCACTTTGAAATCAGACTTAAACTAGTGTCAATCTTTTGATACTTATTGTTTCATAAAAACACGCTATTTGCTCTGACAGCAGGAATTAATTATTAAATTAATTAATGTGACTTATATGTTTTGAATTTTGTAAAATAGACTTCATTTTTGAATTCGGAATATCAAATATAGCTTAGGGTGAATTTTTGGGATTTTTCTGAAGAACTTCAATTTTTGATGAATAGTGAAACCACTAAGTGGTACTTATAAAAACTGATTTTTCCATTTAAATGAAAATTTTCCATCTTTGTGTTTTGAATTTCAAAAATCCGACATACATGGTTGTCATTAAGAAGTAAAATGTGGTTCAATGGGATAAAAATAATTTTTTTGGTGAATAGTAACTTATTAAGTTTTTAATCGCGATTAGAGGTTATTAGTGTAGTTTATGGTAAGAATAATGTTTTAATAAAATGAAATGACCTAGAAACATGTCCTACCCTCATTGGATGTGTCATGTTCAACTAAGAAAATCCATGGGTCAACTTGGGGACACCATGGAGCCACTTTGGTTGGAAAATGACATAAATATCTTTTTATTTAATGTTAAAGTAAAAATGACACAAACATGAGATGTTTTACTAAAACAATTTTTACATGGGGTTATACAAGTCATATTTTTGACTATAAATAGTAATTGAAAATCTAAAAATATTTCCCACATCATAGTATTTTTTTTTAATTTTTAGACATTAAATAAATTAAATTATTTATGACATCCTGATGATGCAGCGATGACCTCATTATTTAATGATTTAAATAAAATGGAAAGATAATGTAATATCTAAGACCTAAACATGTCCAAAACCTATTGGATGAGTGTATTTAGAACCATTATCACCTTATCCTCGAAATACATCAATTTGGGACCTTTAAAATCCGAAACTATTTTGAAAATAAAGTAACATTTTGTAACTTTACAAGAGTGCCCCTCCTCCCCTCTTATAAAAGGCCCCCACCTCTACCTCCTTACCCACACTACCAAAGCCTTTGGCTCGGCCAAACCCTGTCCATTTTGTCTCTCCACTTCCCTCTATAACTCCTTGAAGCCTCACTTTGGGAAGAAGTCTTCCCAAGGAAGCCTTTGAGCTCAAACCAAAGGGAGTTACCCGATTTTAAGGTAATGTCTTCACTTGTGTCCTTTTGTTTTATTTTGCTTCTCCAACCCCCTAAACTCTTTTTATTCATTTATTTTGTAACAAATAAATTATCTTAAATATACTATTATGTTGTTATAAGAAGTATTCTAGCTACACTTACACACACCTACATCTAATGGTTAAAGAACATACTATTTCCGTGGATGGCGAATTTCTGCCTCCCGAAACGATGATTGTTCAACATTCTTCTAACACCTTCAAAGGTGGCCATTAAGATGACACTATATTTATATATGATATATAATATGTTTATGTTTTACTTAAGCTTCTGTATTTTTTATTTATGTCATACCTTTATGGTTTCCATTATGGGTAAACGTGATATCTTCATTTAAGGAAGTGCGGACTACCGCCCCCTCAAAGTGATTTGATTCGTTAATACCATATGTGGTACGTATAAAGGATATATTTAATGATATTATATATGATACCATACTGGAATTAAAATACTATTATGTATCATTATGTTTTAATTCCATTAAATATGAAATAGAAATGGAAGTAGCGTTCATGCGTACGTACGGCTTACCGTCTCCATGAACGGTACATTTCATTTCTTATCTCAAAATGTTATGTAATATTATAAGTACATATATATAATGGATATATATGTAATATATTACATCTAAATTATGGATATCATTCTGGAATTATAACATATATATATATATCTCTCATTTTGTTTTAATTCCATTAATATGACAAAAAATGAAAGTAGCGTTCATGCGTACATACGGCCTACCGTCTCCATGAACGATGCTTTTCGTTTTTTATATCCAAATGGTATGGAATTGTATAAAATTAATATTTACTGGATATATATGATATTTTAATCATTAATACTATTATGGAAATTATTTACATATAAATACATGGACAATCTTTTTTCAAACAAGTTCATTTTTGACTCATGTACCAAACATCGGCAAAAACGTCTGATATGAACTAACATTATTAAACAATTATTATAACATTATAATATGTGATATGAACTGAATAATAATATCTAAAGGAGTTACTTAGGCAATTATTAATTGACCAAAGTTTATTATTCATGAATATAAAGAAACGAACAAGACAAGTTGGACTTGAGGTAAGGGATCCTACTCCTCTCTTTCTTTTTAAGTACACTATTTTATGTCATTACTTTTAAAGATCATATTTCTTGTTATTGGTATGTTATTTTATATCAATATTACTGTAAATTTTATGTTCATATGATGAGAGACCCTATTCTCTCTCATCAATCCATTTTGGAAGTTTTGGGTGGCGCCGTTAGGCTGCCGAATTTTCGTAAGAGATCTAACCTCTCTCTTTCTTTTAAAGTACTCTCCTTTATGTCACTTATTTTAAGCTCCTCTTTGTTATGTTGGGGGATATTCTTTTATATTCCTCTTTCTATAAACTTTAAGTTAATATGATGAAATACCCTATTTGATCTCATCAATCCATTTTTGTAAGTTTTATGTGGCGTCGTTAGGCTGCCGAGTTTTCGTAAGGGATTTTTCATCTCACATTTATTCCCATGAGATTTATGCTACATTTGCCATAATTTCCTTTGAGTGGTGTATGTACTGCCCATTATTTTACTCATTGTGTAATATAATTTCTTTTATGATTATTTACATCAATGTGGTATTGTTCTTCTTTCACGAGGTGTATGTTTCGAAAGATACCCAAGTCGGTAAGGGAACCTTTCACACTCCTCTTTTTAAAAGACTTCTTTTGTTGGGTCTTTTAATTTACATATTGTTATGTTGGGATATGTTCTCATATATCCTTATTGATGTAAATTTTATGTCGAAATGATGAGATACAATTTTTATCTCTCATCAACTCATTTTGATGTGACGCCGTTAGGCTGTCAAGGGAACTTCCTAACCCAATTTCGATTTCTTTGGGTTCAACATGTAGTTATTGAATATGTCATCCTTTGAATATGTGTGAATGACCTTTGATTATTTTACACTTAATATCCACTTATATTTGGTGTATTCGTTTGTCACACATAATTATGTAATTGATTTATCTTTAAACCAAGGATACCGTCTTTGTATGGGACTTCGTCTCAATCTCCTTTCATTGATGCATATTTTATTTTATACACAACCTTATTTTATATGGTGTATAAAACCCTTTGAATTTTACATTTATCCAAAAAGAATCTTTCTTTATACGAAGCGTTTTACTAAACGAGAAAAGGGAATGTTTTTTATCATACGTATGCGACGACAACAACTTCTCCACCGCCATGACCATTATTTGAATTTCAACTTCCTCTACAAGCCATACCTTGTTTTTAAAAGAATAATAAAAATTGTGTTTTACTTTTCTTTTATTTTGGTAATGAAAATGGTTTTCATAATGTTTTTATATCAATGTGTTGTATTGATATCTTGTGATTGAAAGGTGGAAATGTTATGTTTCCTTTATGCATGTTTTATGTGATACGATTATGTTGAGGTTCTTGGGCATTATTATGAAGACGGGTGGTTCCGTGATAAACTAAGGGAAGGTGAGCCCTACATAGCTCTCCAATGCATTGGGTAACGCAAAGGAGTGAAATTTTAAGGTTTCTCTGAAGAGATTTAGGGAATATACTGTGGTGGGTATTCTAAACGTAACCAATAGGGTTACTCCCTACGTAAGAATGTTATGAATGCCTCAAGTTACCTTTTATGTCTTATGATTTCTATGATTTATTCATGATTTGATGAGGTATGTTAAAGTGCCTATGTTTTATGGGTAAAGTATGATTTCATTCTTATGTATATATGAACTCATGTTTCCTTTCCATATTTTTATAACCCTTACTGAGCTTTTTATGCTAATCCCAAGTTTTTGAAATGTTTTTCACAGGTCAATGGAAAGGTACATGATGTGATGATAGTGTCAAGGATGTTTCAAGAAATAATCCATGTTTTATTTTAAATATGTTTCCGTTTATGGGAAGAATGAATACTGTCTTTTATGTAACCACTTTGTTTAAATGTGGAATGTAATGCAAGTTTCATGATCTAACTCTCTAAAACTCTAAACCTGAAAAGATCCTCAATGTGTAATCTTGTAATAACTCAAGATTAAGTATGGTTTAAGTCTGGGGCCTTATATACTCTCATTATTTCGTTTTATGAAGTTTTAAGTGGCGCCGTTAGGCTGCCGAATTTTTAAGTGGTTCTTTCACCTTTCTCGTTTTTCAGTTCTAATTTCATGTCAAGTCTTTCAAGTTCCTTTTTATTATATTGGGGTATGATATATATATCTATCATACTTATATTTTATGATCATATTATTAGACACACCATTTGATCTCTTCAATTCAGTATTTTTAAGTTTTAAGTGGCGCCGTTAGGCTGCCGAAATTTTTAAGTGGTTCTTTCACCCTTCTCATTTTCAAGTTCTACTTTCATGTCAAGTCTTTCAAGTTCCATTTTATTATGTTGGGGTATGATATCTATATCTATCATACTGATATTTTATGATCATATGATGAGAGGCCCCATTTTATCTCTTCAATTCAGTATTTTTAAGTTTTAAGTGGCACCATTAGGCTCCCGAATCTTTAAGTGGTTCTTTCACATTTCTCCTTTTTCAAAGTTCTAATTCAATGTCAAGTCTTGAAAGTTCTTTTTTATTATGTTGGGGTATGATCGATATATATATCATACTGATCTTTTATGTTCATATAATTAGAGACCCTATTTGATCTCATTAATTCATTTTTGGTTGAAGTTTATGTGATGCCTTTAGGCTGCCGAATTTTCATAAGAGAAATCTTATTTTTGTCTTCCTTTCATGTTCTTCATTTCATATGGTATATTTTCAAATTTCATTACCATGTTCTTAAATACCTTATATTCTATCCCTATACTGTTTTATGGGTCATTTATGATGTTTTTACCCATGTCCCCTCTCTTTTCAATGTTTTCTAAAACCTCGTAACATAGCCTTTATGCTGCAGAATTTTCGTCTCAAAATGTCTCTCTCTTTTTTTCTAAAGTTATTTTATTTTATTAAGTGAATAATCAAAGCTCTCTCTTCTATATGGGTATTCAAATATATACTAAAATGGTCTATTTTAAATTCTGGTATTGACATACATGAAACCCGCTTTCCCTTTCCGTGGGTTTAAAGTGACATAAAGATCATGTCTTTAAAACAGTTTTTAAAAAGTTATAATTATGAAATGAATCCATTTTCTTTTATGATATGTGGGTTTTTTATGAAATAATTTATGATGATATATGTGTCTCACATGATAATAAAGACATGTCAAGGGTGTGACCAGATAGCGCTCCAATGCATTGGGTAAAGACTTAATCTCTAGAGATGACCTTTTAGACTGATACCTTGGTGAATAACCTTGGTAATTTTTAATGACCCCTTGTGGATGGACCTTGGTGAAATTAAATGATTGTAAATATTAAATGTTGTAGCCACATCTTCAAGTTATGAAAAATTTTATTTTTTTATGATATATTTCATGATTTCTTTCTCATGACTTAAAGTTCTTTTCATGACCTTATTGAAGTATCTCAAGTTCACATGTTAAATGTTTCTCTTTTTTCCCTTACGGGTCCTTTTGCTCACCCCTTCTTTTGATTTATGTCCCTAGGTTATGAGTTGTAGTAATGAACCTAGAATGAACATGAGGAGAAGCCTTTCAAGTGTTTAAGAATAATGTTTATGTTTTCATGTTTTAGGTTCCTGGTTTCCAAGACACTAAACCTTAAAGATCCTCAGTTTTGTAAAATGTAATGAAAAGTTATGTTATAAAAAGGAAGTATGCTATAGTTGGTATCAAAGGATGGTTTAGTTATTTGTGGAAATTAGGATATGAAAACTTTATTAAGAAACCTATAAAATAGTTTAAATATAGTAAATCTTCCTGGTATTTTGGTGAGTATTGAGTAAGGGGTTGCCAATAAAATACATCCCTTTCTGGATACGAGCAGGTAGAGGTGGATCTGGAACAGATGTACATAGGGTTAAAACCCAAAAACACCACTTTGAGCTAGACTCGAACAGGAACTGGTACACGACAACGAGCCTTGCTTCACTCTTGGTTACGACACTCCCGGTGGATATGCTTTGGTAAATTCATAAGCTTAGTATGATACATTGTTAAAGGAACATAGATAAAATAAAATAAATATTCACATAAGAATATATGATCATGGATAACCTAGATGGGAAACTAGGGGATCATAAGTTAGGGTATACTTTTATTCTACAAGTTATCCTTATATGCTTTAAGTTCCTTTTCATGATTATTGGCTAAGTATTTAATCCCCTAATTATACTTTCGCTTCTTAGTTAATGGTGGAAAATGGAAGAGCATGTCCCAACAACCAATGTGATAGGAAATGCAATGATTTCCGTATTAATATGACAGAGATGATTAGGGGATTAAAAGATGATTATTATTTTGGAAGACGTTCACTATTTTGGGGACCTTATATGACCAAGGTAAATAGATTACTACGGTATTTTCATTGAGGAGTAAGGTTGATTTATATTTTGAAGAATCGATGAATTTAAGGTGAACCTATGGTAATATAGGTTACTTATGGAAATGATTAACCTATCTTGGGGAAAATATGTTTAGGTTAGTTACTTTTGTTATAAGATGTTAGGAGTGGTTTATGTTGTTTGGAGATGAACGATGAAGTTTATTTTTGGAAGACTATGTTATCAAATCCTTCTTGTATTTGGGTTTCAATCTTAGTTTGGTTAATTTTGAGGAATTTTAAGAACTGTTATTTATGGAATGGTCTATGATGAACTTTGGGTAGTACCATGGAACATTGAAGATTTAAAAGTAGTTTCCATTCCTATGGGATTCTTTCTTTTTGAAGAGTTGTTTTACCTTACACTTTCTGTTTTTGGGATAATGTTTAAAGATAGAAGAAATTGATAGTTAATATTTTGTTGATTAAGTGACTCTCAAGAAGATGATTCTTGTGTTTTGATGAGACCATGTGTTTTTGGATGCTAATCGTTTGGAGAAAATATTAGTTTTGGTAGAAACTTAATAAAGGATGAAACTCTACATGAAGGTAGGTATATTTCCTTATGTTTTTGTTCTATGTCGTAAATGAATTCCTCAAAATTATGAAAAGAAACGTAAAAAAAATGTTGTTGGTTTATGTTTCCTACTAGGTAATCAAAGACCGTTTACACACATCATAAGTTTGGGATTTTCTCGTGGTCAACTTTATCCTAATCATGTTTTCTATCACTCTCCCCCAGAACATCACCCTTGGTTTTCTCCTCCATGTCCATGTTTTCCTACATGGAATCCTAGTGCGGGTTAACTCGGGTGAACTTTTAACTTTCCTTTCTTTCTTTTAAAGTAATATTTTTACTGACTCCTTTTCCGATGTGGGACTTTCAATGAAATTTCAAAACCAAATTTTAAAAATTGCGAGGAAACAATTTCTTAAGGGGGGAAGATTGTAACGACCCAAAATTTTGAATAAATCGTGTTTCCAAATTTTGTGTGTTATTTTATATTATTTTTATACTCAACAAAAATGTTTCATTTGATAACATGAGTATAATTAAAATGAGACCGTTGGGTTTTGACTATTATACGACCATTGGTCAATATGACCGCTGTGAACTAAATGTTTCGATTTTTGTCTCTAAATACAAGTGATCTTGGTTAATTAATATATAAAGAAGATTCGATGGCCTCACCCAGTAGTCTTAGACCGATCGAAGCCCATCTTACAGAACTTGGGAAGGAGGTGGCACCACTGGGCTTTGTCCTGGACCAAACCCAAGCTGAACTTCATCGTGTGAAGCTATAACGGAATCGACTTTGCGAGAAGTTCAAACTGATAGAAATTAATACTCGTGCGATGTTGGCCGAGCCTCCCTCGGATTCTCTCACCTCAGCACACCTTACACTTAGGTCCTATGCTGGTGTGATAAGGGGCTATGTAAGGAGACCGTAACTGCCTTGTGTAATCCTTTGTTTTAAATAAAAACTGGGATTTCTTCTTATGATTAAGTTTATGAATTTTCAAATATCCAGATAAATACAGTATGCATATTATTGGTGAATTTTAGAGAAAGGATATTTTAAAAATGTTTATGTAAACCTTAAATAATTAAAAATGCGTAATGATTTTAAAAAAAATGGTCTTCTACAATTATGTTCAGTACGAAATTTAGAGTCTAATAAGATCAATTTGATTTTTGATGGATAGTAAATTATGAATAGTGATTTTATGCTTAGGATTAGTAATGTGACCAAATAAATTAGTAATATCACTTAAATAAAGCATTAATATAATCTAGGCACCTTGATTTAGTAATGTGATTCAATAAAATGGTTAAATAACGGTTTCATAAATTATTAGTCAAGTATTAGTTTTTTTGGATGAATAGTGTTTTTTTAATTAAAAATTTAATTAAAAATATTTAGAAAATTATTTTTATAAAATTGATTTCATTTTTGAACTCAGAGCATCGATATTATGTTAAGGTAATTTTTGGGGATTTTTCTGAAAAAAATGAATTTTCTGTGAATATTGTATTTATTTAAAAATTAAATTAAAAATATTTAGAAAATTATTTTTATAAAATGGAGTTAATTTTTGAATTTATAGCATCGATATTTGGTTAAGGTGATATTATGGGAGTTTTCTGAGAAAGTTGAATTTTCGATGAATAGTGAAAAACCGTTTTTAAGTTACGGGTGTTTAATGACATCATTAAATGATGTATTAAGTATGTAATCAATATGGTCGACTTATGAATAGTATGATAAAGTATGAGGTTTCCCAAGTGGTCAATACCATGGGAAAGCCCATGGTTTTTCCAAAACCACTAATGAGGTGTCCCTTGGTCATTAATGCCTTGTCCCCTAACTTTCCCTATAAATACCAAGCCATACTCTCATCCATTCGACTCCCAACTCTCCCCCAATGAATCTCTGGTCTCATTACCTCCCAAGGAGTCCTCCCAAGGTTCCCCCAAGCCCTAAAGGTACCAACCTTTTAGTTTTAAGAGTTATGTTTTAAGGTAAGGGATCCGACCTCTCTCTTTCTTTTCAAGTATTCTCTTTTATGTCATTTATTTTATGCTGCATGTTCTTATGTTAAAGGATGTTATTTTATATTCATCTTACTTCCATTTTCATGTTCATATAATTATATATCCCCTATTACTCTCATTATTTCATTTTATGAAGTTTTAAGTGGCGCCGTTAGGCTGCCGAATTTTTAAGTGGTTGTTTCACCTTTCTCATTTTCAACTTCTAATTTCATGTCAAGTCTTTCAAGTTCCTTTTTAATATGTTGGGGTATGATATATATATATATATATATATATATATATATAATACTGACCTTTTATGATCATATGATGAGACACACCATTTGATCTCTTAAATTCAGTATTTTGAAGTTTTAAGTGGCGCCGTTAGGCTGCCGAAATTTTTAAGTGGTTCTTTCACCCTTCTCGTTTTCAAGTTCTAATTTCATGTCAAGTCTTTCAAGTTCCTTTTTATTATGTTGGGGTATGATATCTATATCTATCATACTGATATTTTATGATCATATTATAAGATAACCCATTTTATCTCTTCAATTCAGTATTTTGACGTTTTAAGTGGTGCCATTAGGGTGCCGAATCTTTAAGTGGTTCTTTCACCTTTCTCCTTTTTCAAAGTTCTAATTCCATGTCAAGTCTTGAAATTTCCTTTTTATTATATTGTGGTATGATCTCTATATCTATAATACTGATCTTCTATGTTCATGTAATGAGAGACCCTATTTGATCTCATTAATTCATTTTTGGTTGAAGTTTATGTGACGCCGTTAGGCTGCCGAATTTTCATAAGAGAAATCTTATTTTTGTCTTCCTTTCATGTTCTTCATTTCATATGGTATATTTTCAAATTTCCTTACCATGTTCTTAAATCCCTTATATTCTATCCCTATACTATTTTATGGGTCATTTATTATTGTTTGACCCATGTCCCCTCTCTTTTCAATGTTTTCTAAAACCTCGTAACATAGCCTTTATGCTGCAGAATTTTCGTCTCAAAATGTCTCTCTCTTTTTTTCTAAAGTTATTTTATTTTATTAAGTGAATACTCAAAGCTCTCTCTTATATATTTTTATTCACATATATACCAAAATGTTCTATTTTAAATTCTGGGATTTACATACAAGAAACCCACTTTCCCTTTCCGTGCGTTTAAAGTGACATAAAGATCATGTCTTTAAAGCAGTTTTTAAAATGTTATAATTAAGAAATGAAACCCATTTCTTTTATGATATATGGATTGTTTATGAAATAATTTATGATGATATATGTGGATCACATTATAATAAAGACATGTCAAGGGTGCGACCTGATAGCACTCCAATGCATTGGGTAAAGACTTAATCTCTAGAGATGACCTTTTAGACTGATACCTTGGTGAATAACCTTGGTAATTTTTAATAACACCTTGGGGATGGACCTTGGTGAAACGAAATGATTGTCAATATTAAATTTTGTAACAACTTCTTCAAGTTATGAAAAATTTTAGTTTTATTATGATATATTTCATGATTTCTTTCTCATGCCTTAAAGTTTTTTTCATGACCTTATTGAAGTATCTCAAGTTCACATGTAAAATGTTTCTCTTGTTTCCCTTACTGGGACTTTTGCTCACCCTTTCTTTTGAGGTATGTCCCCAGGTTATGAGATGAAGTAATGAACCTAGAATGAACATGAGGATAAGCCTTTCAAGTATTTAATAAGAATGTTTATGTTTTCATGTTTTAAGTTCCTGGTTTCCAAGACACTAAACCTTAAAGATCCTCTGTTGTGTAAAATGTAATGAAAAGTTATGTTATAAAAAAGAGGGATGCTATAGTTGGTATCAAAGGATGGTTTAGTTATTTGTGGAAATTAGGATATGAAAACTTTAGGAAGAAACCTATAAAAAAAATTTAATATAGTAAATATTCTTGGTATTTTGGTGAGTATTGAGTAAGGGGATGCCAAGAAAATACATCCCTGTCTGGATACGAGCAGGTAGAGGTGGCTCTGGCACATATGTACATAGGGGTAAAACCCGAAAACACCACTTTGAGCTAGACTTGAACAGGAACTGGTACACGACAACGGGCCTTGCTGCACTCTTGGTTACGACACTCCCGTGGGATATGCTTTGGTAAATTCATAAGATTAGTATGAACCATTGTTAAAGGAACAAAGATAAAATAAAATAAAGATTCACATAAGAATATATGATCATGGATAACCTAGATGGGAACCTATGGGATCACAAGTTAGGGTATACTTTTCTTCTACAAGTTATCCTTATATGATTTAAATTCCTTTTCATGATTATTGGCTAAGTATTTAAGCCCCTAATTATACTTTCTCTTCTTAGTTAATGGTGAGAAATGGAAGAACATGTCCCAACAACCAATGTGATAGGAAATGCGATGATTGTCGTATTAATATGACATAGATGATTAGGGGATTAAAAGATGATTATTATTTTGGAAGATGTTCACTATTTTGGGGACCCTATATGATCAAGGTAAATAGATTACTACAGTATTTTCATTGAGGAGTAAGGTTGACTTATATTTTGAAGAATCGATGAATTTAAGGTGAACTTATGGTAATATAGGTTACTTATAGAAATGATTAACCTATATTGGGGAAAATATGTTTAGGTTAGTTACTTTTTTTATAAGATGTTAGGAGTGGTTTATGTTGTTTGGAGATGAACGATGAAGTTTATTTTTGGAAGACTATGTTATCAAATACTTCTTGTATTTGGGTTTCAATCTTAGTTTGGTTAATTTTGAGGAATTTTAAGAACTGTTATTTATGGAATGGTCTATGATGAACTTTGGGTAGTACCATGGAAGTTTTAAGATTTAAAAGTAGTTTCCATTCCTATGGGATTCTTTCTTTTTGAAGAGTTTTTTTACCTTACACTTTCTGTTATTGGGATAATGTTTAAAGATAGAAGAAATTGATAGTTAATATTTTGTGGATTAAGTGAATCTCAAGAAGATGATTCTTGTGTTTTGATGAGACCATGTGTTTTTGGATGCTAATCGTTTGGAGAAAAGATTAGTTTATGTAAAAACTTATTAAAGGATGAAACTATACATGAAGGTAGATATATTTCGTTATGTTTTTGTTCTATGTAGTAAATTAATTCCTCAAAATTATGAAAATAAATGTAAAAAAAATGTTGTTGGATTATGTTTCATACTAGGTAATCAAAGACCATTTACACACATCATAAGTTTGGCATTTTCTCATGGTCAACTTTATCCTAATCATGTTTTCTATCACTCTCCCCCAGAACTTGACCCTTTGTTTTCTCCTCCATCTCCATGTTTTCCTACATGGAATCCTAGTGTGGGTTAACTAGGGTGACCTTTTAACTTCCCTTTCTTTCTTTTGAAGTAATATTTTTACTGACTCCTTTTCCGATGTGGGACTTTCAATTAAATTTCAAAACCAAATTTGAAAAATTGCGAGGACGCAATTTCTTATAGGGGGGGAGATTGTAACGACCCAAAATTTTGAATAAATCTTGTTTCCAAATTTTGTGTGTTATTTTATTTTATTTTTATACTCAACAAAAATGTTTCATTTGATAACATGAGTATAATTAAAGTGAGACCATTGGGTTTTGACTATTATATGACCATTGGTCGATATGACCACTGTGAACTAAATGTTTCGATTTTTGTCTCTAAATACAAGTGATCTTGGGTAATTAATATAGAAAGAAGATTCGATGGCCTCACCCAGTAGTCTTGGACCGATCGAAGCCCATCTTACAGAACTTGGGAAGAAGGTAGCACCACTGGGCTTTGCCCTGGACCAAACCCAAGCCGAACTTCATCGTGTGAAGCTATAAGGGAATCGCCTTTGCGAGAAGTTCAAATTGATAGAAATTAATATTCGTGCGATGTTGGACGAGCCTCCCATAGATTCTCTCACCTTATCACACCTTACATTTAGGTCCTATGCTGGTGTGATAAGGGGCTATGTTAGGAGACCGTAACTACCTTGTGTAATCCTTTTTTTAAATAAAAACTGGTATTTCTTCTTATGATTAAGTTTATGAATTTTCAAATATTCGGATAAATACAGTATGCATATTATTGGTGAATTTTAGAGAAAGGATATTTTAAAAATGTTTATGTAAACCTTAAATAATTAAAAATGTGTAATGATTTTCAAAAAAATGGTCTTCTATAATTATGTTCAGTACGAAATTTAGAGTCTAATAAGATCAATTTGATTTTTGATGGATAGGAAATTATGAATAGTGATTTTATTCTTAGGATTAGTAATGTGACCAAATGGATTAGTAATCTCACTTAAATAAAGCATTAATATAATCTAGGCACCTTGATTTAGTAATGTGATTCAATAAAATGGTTAAATAAAGGTTTCATAAATTATTAGTCAAGTATTAGTTTTTTCGAATGAATAGTGTTTTTTAATTAAAAATTTAATTAAAAATATTTATAAAAATATTTTTATAAAATGGATTTCATTTTTGAACTCAGAACATCTATATTATGTTAAGGTAATTTTTGGGGATTTTTCTAAAACAAATGAATTTTCGGTGAATAGTGTATTTATTGAAAAATTAAATTAAAAATATTTAGAAAATTATTTTTATAAAATGGAGTTCATTTTTGAATTCATAGCATTGATATTTGGTTAAGGTGATATTCTGGGAGTTTTCTGAGAAAGTTGAATTTTCGATGAATAGTGAAAAATAGTTTTTAAGTTACGGGTGTTTAATGACATCATTAAATGATGTATTAAGTATGAAATCAATATGGTCTACTTATGAATAATACGATAAGGTATGAGGTGTCCCAAGTGGAAAATACCCTGGGAAAGCCCATGGTTTTGCCAAAACCACTAATGAGGTGTCCCTTGGCCATTAATGCCTTGTCCCCTAACTTTCCCTATAAATAGCAAGCCATAATCTCATCCATTCGACTCCCAACTCTCCCCAAATGATGCTATGGTCTGATTACCTCCTAAGGAGTCCTCCCAAGGTGCCCCCAAGCCCTCAAGGTCCCAACCATTGAGTTTTAAGAGTTACGTTTTAAGGTAAGGGATCCGACCTCTCTCTTTCTTTTCAAGTAATCTCTTTTATGTCATTGCTTTTATGCTCCATGTTCTTATGTTAAAGGATGTTCTTTTATATTTCTCTTACTGAAATTTTCATGTTCATATAATGAGATATCCCCTCTTACTCTCATTATTTCGTTTTATGATGTTTTAAGTGGCGTTGTTAGGCTGCCGAATTTTTAAGTGGTTCTTTCACCCTTCTCATTTTCAAGTTCTACTTTCATGTCAAGTCTTTCAAGTTTTTTTTATTATGTTGGGGTATGATATATATATATCTATCATACTGATATTTTATTATCATATGATGAGAGACCCCATTTTATCTCTTCAATTCAGTATTTTGACGTTTTAAGTGGCGCCGTTAGGCTGCTGAAATTTTTAAGTGGTTCTTTCACCCTTCTCATTTTCAAGTTCTACTTTCATGTCAAGTCTTTCAAGTTCCATTTTATTATGTTGGGGTATGATCTCTATATCTATAATACTGATATTTTATTATAATATTATGAGATACCCCAGTTGATCTCTTCAATTCAGTATTTTGAAGTTTTAAGTGGCGCCATTAGGCTGCTGAATTTGTAAGTGGTTCTTTCACCTTTCTCCTTTTTTAAAGCTCTAATTCCTTGTCAAGTATTGAAAGTTCCTTTTTATTATGTTGGGGTATGATATCTATATCTATCATACTGATCTTTTATGTTCATATAATGAGAGACCCTATTTGATCTCATCAATTCATTTTTGGTTGAAGTTTATGTGACACCGTTAGGCTACTGAATTTTCATAAGAGAAATCTTATTTTTGTCTTCCTTTCATGTTATTAATTTCATATGGTATATTTTTAAATTTCCTTAACATGTTATTAAATCCATTATATTCTATCCCTCTACTGTTTTATGGGTCATTTATGAATGTTTGACCCATTTCCCCTCTCTTTTCAATGTTTTCTATAACCTCGTAACATAGCCTTTATGCTGCAGAATTTTCGTCTCAAAATGTCTCTCTCTTTTTTTCTAAAGTTATTTTATTTTATTAAGTGAATACTCAAAGCTCTCTCTTCTATATGGGTATTCACATATATACAAAAATGTTCTATTTTAAATTCTGGGATTCACATACCTGAAACCTGCTTTCCCTTTCTGTGGGTTTAAAGTGACATAAAGATCATGTCTTTAAAGCAATTTTTAAAACATTATGATTATGAAAAGAAACCCATTTCTTTTATGATATATGGGTTGTATATGAAATAATTTATGATGATATATGTGGCTCACATGATAATAAATACATTTCAAGGGTGCGCCCAGATAGCGCTCCAATGCAATGGGTAAAGACTTAATCTCTAGAGATGACCTTTTAGACTGATACCTTGGTGAATAACCTTGGTAATTTTTAATGACACCTTGGCTATGGACCTTGGTGAAAAGAAATTATTGTTAATATTAAATGTTTTAGCCACATATTCAAGTTATGAAAAATGTTATTTTTATTATGATATATTTCATGATTTCTTTCTCATGCCTTAAAGTTTTTTTCATGACCTTATTGAAGTATCTCAAGTTCACATGTAAAATGTTTCTCTTGTTTCCCTTACTGGGCCTTCTGCTCACCCTTTCTTTTGATGTATTTCCCCAGGTTATGAGATTCAATAATGAACCTAGGATGAACATGATGAGAATCCTTTCAAGTGTTTAAGAAGAATGTTTTATGTTTTCATGTTTTAAGTTCCTGGTTTCCAAGACACTAAACCTTAAAGATCCTCAGTTTTGTAAAATGTAATGAAAAGTTATGTTATAAAAAGACGGGATGCTATACGGTGTGCCCGTATGACTCCAAGTGTGTCTTTTTATTTAAAAGTGACATTAATTTTAGTAAAAAATACAAGTTACATTCTCAAAACCAAGAAAATGAATTTAGATTTTCTTATATACTTAATGAAAATGATCCATAAGTCATTTTGACATGTAGTAATCATCCAAACCTCAATTTGATGCATTTTGTGCCTGATATAACTCAAAGTGTCCATTATCAGTTTAAAATCAAAATTTTAGTTCAAAAAGTGTGTTACTCACTAAAAACTGAGAAAGATCTCTAGGATTATATCAAACATTTAAGAAAATAATTCATATACATTCTGTGACATGTAGGAATTACTTTCACATAAAACTAATACATGATGTGACTGGTATAACTCAATGTATGTGTTTTCAGTTTAAAATGACATTTTGGTAAAAAACACAAGTGACATACTAAAAACTGAGAAAAATAGAAGTATTGTTTTTATACATGAGGAAAAGGATCCATATATAATTTTTAATGTCTAGGGTTTATCCAAACCTCAATCTGACGCATGATGTGACGAGTTTAACTCCAGCTGTGTCATTTTATTTAAAACTGACATTAATTTTAGTAAAGAATAAAAGTGACATACTCAAAAATTATAAAATGCATTTGATTTTCTTGATAATTTAAGAAAATTATCCATAAGTAATTTTTGACATGTAGGAATCAGTTGTATCTCAATTTGATACATGATGTGTCTGGTATGAATCAAAGTGTCTGATATCATTTTGAAATTGATATTTTAGTTCAAAAAGTCTTCCACTCACTAAAAACATATAAAATATGCTTGTATTGTCTTAATAATTTTTAAAAATAATTAATAAGTCATTTGTGACATATAAGAATCAGTCTCATTTCAAAACAACACACGATGTGACTAGTATGACTCAAAGTACGCATTTCTACTTTAAAATGACATTTTAGTAAAAAACACAATTAACATAATCAAAATGGAGAAAAAAAGTTTATATTATTTTTATGTATTAGGTAAATTATCCATAATTCATTTTTGACTTACAATAATAGACCATACATTAATACAACACTCAATGTGGTCGACATGACTCAAAGTGCATGTTCTCAATATATAAGTTCCATTTTAGTTTATAATGCGCATCACATCGCTAAAAATGATAAAATGAGACCATATTCTTTTCTCATAAGTTTATCTTCTATTACATAATTAGTTTCCTTATAATTTTTATGTTATACTTATCTAGTTAATTTTCATAGGTATAATTCTTAAAGATGAACAAGAAATGGTGGGACATGCAAGAATCAACCCCAAATCAATAAGATACATGGTGTTCCTAGTATGACGCAAATTTTAGTTTTAAATTTACACTTTCTATTTAATTTATTTCTTTATAGTATTACTAACATAATATTTTTTTTCTTATACATGCACATTCTTTTTCTCAAGATGGGGATGGTTTGTTCGGTAATAGCATGACCGGGGGTCGGGGGAAAAAGACAAAGGAACATTGATGTTTTTAAATGTTTATGATAATTTTTAATTACACATGTAATTTTACAAACTGATGTTTTAAATTTATATAATATAGGGGTTTTACTTGTATTTGTGTTGAAAATTTTATTTCATTTAAATTCTTTTTTTTTCAACTTGTTTTTTCTTCTATTTTTGCTGCTACAGTGTGCTAGAAATTCAATTGCACACTACAATATGAAACTTTATTAGAACTACTAAAAGAACCTATAAATGAATCCTTTATTAGTTCTATTGAAATCACTAATAAAGGGTTCCTTTACCACGACTAAAAAATCATTGATAAAGAGTCCCTTTATTAGTGCTGTTTTTAGCACTCATGACAAGTCCCTTTATCAGTGATTTTTTTGCACTGATTAAGGACACCATTTATCAGTTCTTTTAGTGGAACTAACAAAGTACACCTTTATCAGGGATATATATAAGCATTAATAAATATGTTCCTTTATCAGTGCTTATTTTAGCAATGATAAAGTGTACATTTATTAGTGTTTTTCTAGTACTGATAAAAGACTAGGGATTTTTATCATGCTATGGTAGTCTTCACTTTTTTGGTGATGATAATGGGAAATTTTAGCGATGTTAAAGGCCTATATTATGGAAGTGATTATAGTAATCTCATAACAATGTTTTTCAATCAGGATATGAGATAGAGAAATAACAACAACAATTACCAGATATACTCAAGATATATATTCAGTTTTGTAGAGGTATCATCCATACTATACACATAGGATTCTTCTTGAGGATTAAATGTAATGATCCTTTGGGAGATCCCACTCCATGACATATAATGTCACAAATGGTGCTCACCCAAGAGCTCAGTCTCATCAGGACTCACTATAAAAGATACACATTTAAAATCCATATATCTTGACACCCAGATAGGGGATCACACCTTTTACTAATAGGGGACACTAAAAAACCTACTGGAATTAAATTATAATTAGTCTAACATATGGTTAACACCTATGGATTAGAAGGGAACCTATCAAGACATAGACCATCTCATATTCAGTGGAAGATATAGCCTTTCTTACCCGGTATCCAATAGAACTTTCGATGGATTATTGGAAAGGGTGATATAAGTTTTTGGTTTCATAACTAGCCAGGGAAAGTTCTTGTGTTTCTAGGATATCCAAATCTATCTATTAGCTTTAGGGAGGCTTGTGACCATCCCACTCACATTTTTATGAACTTTGATGACAATCAGATGGATCTCTTTGATAATATAGTGCTGAATAGTGACCCCAATAAATGTGTCTTCATAAGATCTTCATCTGAGTACTTCTCTCATAAATCTTTCATTAATATTAAACCCTCAGATGCTTTAAAGGACTTTTGGGGTAAAATTTTATGGTTCAAGGAGATTCCAGTGAAATTACTCTTCCTGATGTGGAAGGTATGGCAAAATGACTTACCATGTGATGTTAATGTTCATTATCGGGGAATTAGCCTTTCCTCGAGGTGTCTATGTTGCAGGGAGCCATCCTCAAAGTTTACAGAGAATATTTTCTTCAACAGTGAGTGGGAAAAGCTATTTTGGAGTTAATTTTTGAAGTTTACAGGTTGTTCTGACCATTATCTCTCCACTGAGTCTTTCCTCCAGTGCTGGTTTCAGAATGTGGCTCGTTCCATTGTAGAGAGAAATTATAGGGCTTTTATCCTCACTGATAGCTTATGGATACTTTGGTTCTCTAGTAATGATAATATCAATCAGTATATAAGCTTATCTTCCAAGAGTATCATATTTAAAACTCAGAACCTTATTATTGATCTCTTCAGGTTATGTAAGGATGTGGCCAATTCTCCCTCAATCATGCCACTATTCCCATCACATTCCTCCCTTAACATTAATACTTCAGCCCGAGGATCATGGATAAGATGGATACCTCCTCCCTTTGGGTAAAAAATTAATACCGATGGATCCTACCATTCAGGATTCATGCGTGGTGGTGGTGTTATCAGAGATACCAGAGGCTCAGTTGTGGATGAATTCTCAACCTTCTATGGGAGTGGTGATTCTCTTCAAGTGGAAGCTTGCGCCTTGCTAATAGGCATCCTCATATGTAACCAAAAGCATATTCCTTTATCAAATATTGAGATGGATTATTTATAAGTATAAAATTATTTTTTAGGTAAAGTATCTATCCCTTAGCCCATTGAATATTCCACTAGAATATGTAAGATCCTTTTGAATTATCAGCTGTCCATCCTTTATTCCTGATGTGAGGGCAATATGCTGGCAGACTTTCTTGCTTTGAGTGCATCCCAAAATGATAAGCTCATTATTTTTTTTAAATTTGGGATAGCTTACTATATAGGGTCTTCATTTTTTTAGGATGATGCTCTTGGATTTCATTACTTTAGATATCCTTAAATGTTTTTCTTTGTAGTATTTTGAGCTACTTTTCCTTTAATAAATAAAAAAGTCATTTGATAGTCTATATAAAATGATACTGGAAACCCTATAGGATTAACTTGTTAGATAAAGTATTTAAACTCTATGCATAGTGGTCACACTGATACCATGAACCCAACCCATGGTGGATAAAATATGATAGAGGATCACACAGTTGGTCTTACAGATAGACACCACAAATTTTATCCAAGAATCATCTTGTAGATTTGATAAAAATCCCAAATTAGGGTCATAATGATGCGTTATACCATCATAGGGATAGACCAATGGAATCCAATCAATATAAATTTTTCTACATCAAAATAGTCTAAGGTAAAACACCTAAGATCATACTAGAGGTGAAATGAGAAGAATGAGGCCTCAAACCTACCCTTAAAGGAGTACATGATGTGTCCCGTAAGGGTACATGAATTGTATTCCCAAGACTGGTACTGTTCATGTCTCCCTCTCACATGGAATTCATTTATAAAAATATAAAACTTTTCCCATGGGGTAAAGAACATGTCGATTCCGGTCTAGAACACAACGTTCCATTTCGCCTAGGACATTTACTATGGCCCATTCCCATGTTCTCTGGGCATGCCCGTGTACACCAAATGTGTCTGAGTACTTTTCGAAGTACATGGTGTGTTACCCACATAAGATGACATGTAGTGGATTAGGATGACACTCAATGTATTTTGTCTACCCATGACCATGTACCTTCTGAATTATACGGTGTGTTCCTCATCATGAACAACTTGTGGGGATACATGGGATACTAATTGTGTACTGTCTGTACATACTGAGATGTCCACCAAGGGTTACACAGCATGTGACTTGGAAAAAATGGTGTGTAGTACCAAATGGATTCATGGGAATGTACTCCACATACACATTGACCTAGATAACTAATGTTCACATGGGATATAGGCTTTCCACATAACATGTGATATTTATACTCTAGTAGAAACCCTAGATGCCTCACATGGGATACTACCCAACATGTGTTTCTGAACTACACAATGTGTAGTTGGTATTTTCCTACAAATCCTAGTATTTTATACGTATCTCTCCTAAACCACCTCTTCCACTAGATCTACTTCCAAGAAAGATGATAATCTCTGCTTTAGTGTTGACTGAGCCTCATCATTGTCGATGGTTGGATTCTGGCCATCGATACACTTGGAAATCGGTTCCCCATTGAACTGTATTGTCTTCATACACTAAGCCAGAATGAGAATCACCAACTATGATCCCAATAAATATTTAACCATCCATTATTATCATTTCAAATTAATATCTACATCGATCCCAAACCCATACCTTTGGTGAAAATATACTGTGACAAATATTGAATGCACAATGATTGTTTACCAGGTATTGGTCGAATCACCTGTTAAAATAAATACCAGTGATGATGTATGTAGAATGGGGGGGGGGGGATTCATGAAACAAAAAAGAGGAAAAAAACTCAACCATTATTCAGGATGAAATCAATTCATTTCTGTTATAATAAAAAATGAATATAATAAATAAATAAATAAAAAATTCCTAAACTATAGTAAGATAAATAATCAACTGAAATCTACCATTAACCCATAAAAATCTTTTTTAGATGGTTTGGTACGCATTTGATATGGGATATAAAAAAGGGATAGATAAAAATAAATTAAATTCACTACCTCAAGTTTGGATTGATTTTTGGTTAAGAACACATCCTCAAGATATTAATATAATGATCTCACTGCATTTTGCATCGGTCCCATGGTCCACCTTGATTTATTCGTCATTGATCCTCGATCTTCCAACAATGAAAACTTTCTACAACTCCTCCTATAATCCTCCCAAGGTTATTAATATAACTATTAAAAAAACATCATGATGATTTATTTATAAAGAGAATTATGTTTTTTGGATATTAAATAAATAAATTAAATAAATTAACTAATTTATTTAACAAACCTGCCTATGGATGCCTCTAATTGAACTCCCAGCGCTGACTAACCTTATGTCGTGATTGGGGTAAAACCATGTTCTAAACAAAAACGTGGTCTCATATTTATGATCTGAGACTTTATTTTATATTTATTCCATGATTTAATAAATATTTCTCACATGTGTTATAATATATTTAATATTTTTATTATATCAATACTGAGGTTCTCTGGGCCATGGAATCTCATTCCATCTCAGTGATCGATTTCAAAAATATTACTTATAATTTTACAAATTCTTCAATGGAAAAAACATGAATTCTACATTCTACCCACATTTAAGGTTTTTCACCCTGAAAATAATAAACCAACTCACAAGTGAGCGTACCGAGCTCTCAACCAAGCCCACTCCCCCAATATCTTTTGAAGGTTCCCATGCTTTCAAAAAACACATACCCAAGGGAAACTGTTTCCCATGAAGGGAATTTTATGGTTTCTAATCAAACACTACTAATCTCTTAAAACTCCTCAAAAGGTAACTCAAACCGCCTTGACCATCTCATTCTAGTCGACATTGTGCAATGATTTGTATACATGTATCCTCAGTTGAAACATGTGAAAACCCCAAGCACCCGGTCTAACTGTGGTCATAGGGTCTAGAACTATGACACCTCACTATCCCAATTTAGTAACTAGAAAAAGATTCTACAAACCCCAAAGATATCATTCCATCCTGGCTAAATACCCATATTCCTCGATGAGGGTATATCTATCCAAACACATGATCTTCCCATTGAACCCAAAGGTAACTGTCTTCAATCCATAAGGAACTCTTAACATTATTGGGAAGTCCTTATCTACCTATGGATGGACTAATCCATATACAACCACTTCTAGTACCAACTTTAGGCCCAAAAACCTCATTTCCCACTAGCTCTGACCAGTATAATAGTGATCTATAAGGTCTCCCATACATGAACTCAAATGGTGTTACAATGATGGGGGAGAGGTAACTATTGTTATACAAAAACTTCCCTAATGGTAGATGATCCTATAAGATATGGCCACAAGATAACCTAAAATCCTAAAGAATTTTCTCAATATCCTAAAAGATAAACTTTACCTGGCCAACTTTTTGGGGTTGAAAATATATACTCAACCACAAATGAGACCCAAAAACTCCTACATTCTATCCCTGATCAAGCTGTGAAGTGAGAATGATGATCTGAAATGATCACAGGGGGAATCCCATGAATCCAAAATACCTACATAATGAACATGAATTCTAATCACTCTACTAATCTCTTCTCTTGGATGTTTAGGAAGTGAACCAACTCGGTGAGTTGGTCAATGATCATTCATATAGCATTGTGACCTATCACTGGTTGTGGAAGATCCAATATTAAAACCAAAAGGATTCCATCCCATATCTGCTTCCATCCAAGAACCTTGAACTACACCTACTGATAGGTGATTCATCAAGTGTTAAACTCAACAACAAGATACAAAAACCTTGGCCACCAAAACTGATACCAAAATATCTTGTCACATACTCATCTATCCTAGATATATTTCTAAGGGAAATAAACCTACTTAGAACTTCCACTCATAGTGTGACTAGTGTCATCATGCACCCTCATAAGGATGAAGTACTCTCTAATGTTATAGAATCTATCAAGAAAGTGTCCGGTGGTTATATATTCACACAAGACCTCATAATTTATATCCCCAAGATATACCTCCAAAACCCATTGAATAAGTGGAGGGGTAAAAACCATCAACTGGAGATACTCTAAACCATCATTTTCAAAAAGGGTCAAATTCAAAGAGATAAACTACTCAATCTCCTCAAAAAAAGTAGATGAAAAAATTCACAGTGAGCACACTACTATGGGTACACCCTTGGGTGGATCTCAAGCCAACACCGCCTCAACCTTTACGGGGTGAACTGTAACTGCGATGTTTGAGAATACATATCCCAAGAAGTGTAACTCCTGAATTTAGAACTAATACTTTGAGGGATTCCCTTAAAGTCAGTAATCTTAGATCATGTCTTGAACAATCCTCAAACATATCACATAATCCTCCTTAGATGCTGAGTGCACTAGGATATCATCAAAGGAGACTACCAAAAACTGATCCAAGAATAAGGACCTGATTCATAAGTATTACAAATCATTGGGGAATTAAAAATATAAAAAGGTATCACTAAGAACTCAAATTATCCATATTGGGTTTATAAATAAACCTTTGGTACATCATCACGTCAAACCTAGAGCTAGTGATAACCTGTCATGAGGTTAAACTCCAAGAAACACTTTGCCCCTAAATATAAGGTGATGAAGTTATTGAATCTAGAGTGTGGAAACTCATACCTGACAATAACCTAATTTATCTAACATAAATCCACACCTAGTATAAATCTGTCATCCTTCTCCTAATATAGTTACACAAGGATGACTAGGTGAATACACTAGGTCTAACAAAATCTTTCTTTATAAGTCCTCCAACTGCACCTTAAGCTCACAAAACTCGGGAGAAGCCATCCAACATGCTAGAATATATATCAAGGTGGTTCCTAGGTGTAATTAAATACAAAACTCCATATATTAGTGGGGAGTAAGGACTAACATGTTCTCATTAAATATGTTCTCATACTCTTCCACCACAAAAAGAGTTGAAATCCCATAATACACACTGCTACAAGGGTAATACTATCCAACTAGTCGGTAATTGGTTGCATCCTCCTACACATGATATCATTATTCTACACATGAGTTCAATCCTTACCAAAGGAGGAAAACTTCATTTCAGAATTCAGATTCCCTGAGATCATCTACGGTAATATTCAATATTTTTTAGATGATATAAAACTATTCCATAATGAGGAAAAAATCATAGGGTCTCACTGCCTCTATGGAAAGGTTCCACATAGGGCTCTCTCTATCTCTCCTCTAGAGTTAGGTCGTGCTGACACTAGAAGTGTATGATCAATGATCCACTCTAATGGAGCTTCCTAACAAAAGGGTCCAGCCAAGGGCTCAACCAGAATATCTAAGTCTCAAACTAGGTATATAAAAAGAAAAAGTTGATTGTTTTTGTGTTTGTAAAAACTATAGATAAAGTATAAAAGATATAGAATATACCTAGAATAACTCTCGAAGCCTATATTTCAAAATTATCCAGTACTTATATCTACCCATGTACCTAACCAAAAACTCCCTGAGCCTGGAATGGAACTCCTAAGGGTGGTGGTGGTGGTAATAGGTCAAATCATCAACCACCTCCTCCTACCCTCCAAGATCTTATTCCACACCCTCCACCCTATAGACCTACCTATTCAATCAACTACCACTTCCTCAATGGTTTATCAACCATCTCTCTATCTGTATCACGATGGGTCTGAAGATACCATGTGATATTTTCTTATCTATCAAAGAATTATAATGACACTACCTCGATGGAATGATATATCGCTGAGGTCTTCGTGAAAAAAAACCTCTCGTGTCATGAACTACGTCACACACCTACTGTTAGCAGGTTTTTTCTCACCTTGGATCCTAAGAGATCACTTATATAAAATACCAGGATTTACATTTGAACCCTGTGAATCATCATCTAACACTAAAATATCCATCCAAAGATTATCATTACATGATGAATTCACCTGTACCACCAAAGGAGGGTCTATATATTGATCAATGGGTGGATTCACTTCCTTCTATCCACCCAGAAATAAAATCACCTCGTTACCAATCCCCTGCATAGAGGCCTCATCACCCATAAATTCATACTCTTGATCCTACTATGGAAACCTCATTGTATTTCATCATGGAAACATCCTGAAGGAAGACAAGACGTACCATGGTCAATTAGTATATCTTGATATATGAATCAATAAGTACATGTAAACTACAAAACATTCCTATATTATCCATATACCAATGTTTTTCTAAGAAACCAATACCTATAGGTATCGTGTCAACAAGAAGGTTTTAAGTGTCACAGTAAATGGATATGTTATCTTGCACACCAAAATCTGAGTCCTTTGCGGGAGAGACAAACTCAAAACAATTGAACACTATCAATTAAAAAAACCCAAACCAAACCTCACAACTAGAAAAACTCCAAACTATGGTCCTTGGATGAAATTTATATGATACCACTATTTCATGAACTAACCCACTGGGGCCCTCCTTGCTGATGATAAGCCAAGTGTGACACCCTAATTATGAGTCTAATAGGACAAGGGTTGGTCACTAGTTCCATGTCTGCATATCAAATATATGGGAGGAATTATTCTAATGTTCATGTACACACACACACAACCACATCTCCAAATACCCATACAACCTTGAAAGGTAAATACAAATAAATCATAATGCATTAATAATATCAATACCACACCAGAGTATGAAAAAATTACAAAAAGTGATAAAGGTCCATATACAATCCCACCCAAGAGTGAAAAAGTGTCCAACCTACTATATAGGAGGGGATTGTTATCAAATGTAAAACCTAGTCTAACCATGGTCTTAATAGACAAAACTATAATCCAAATTCTCCTTGTTGTCCAATTAATCCATAAAAAGGTTTATGATTTTTATAATACATGAAATGTGTGGGAAGATCCAATGCATGGGTGAGTATAACATTACCCAATAGAACAGCCCAAAATCACCACATATAAAACATCAAGATACTAGTTAGCTCATAACAAGATATGTGAATCAGGATATGAGACATAGAAATATCAACAATAAAAACTAGATATAATCAATATATACTTGAAATATTGAAGAGGACTCAACCATACTTCCATACATAGGATTCCACCTGAGGCTTCAAGGTAACACTTTTTTATGAGATCTCACTCCATGAGAAATGCTATCACTAATGGAACTCACTCAAGAGGTCTTTCTCATTGGGCCTCACCACATAAGATAAATGTTTTAAGTCTAAATATATTAGTTCCTAGATAAGGGATCACACCCAATATTATTGCGGAAAACCAAAAAACCTCATGGAATAATCCACTAAGTAGGGGATTGTATATATGGAAATACCGTGAACCCTATTGGATTCACCTTCTAGATATGGGATCGATTCCCTATGAATGGTGGTCACATTGATACCATGAACCCTACCAAGGGTGGATGAAATAATGATAGAGGATCAGAACCTGAGTCATATGGAGGGACACCATGAACTCTATCTGAGACTCATATTGAAGAGGGGGGTTATAATCCCATGCTGATGACATAATGCTGCACTATACCCTCATAAGGATAGACCAAGGTAACTCCCTCAACCAATACTGGTATACACTAAAACAGTCCAATATAAAACACCCAATGTTATATCAAATATGAACTAAAAATAATGTGTGCTCCAACCATTTATTCATGGAGTACATGGAATGTACCATAAGGGTACATGAGGTTTCTCACTAAGCCTTTAATGTATTTCTCAAAATAAAGATCATGTACTAAGGGGTAAATAATGTGTAGATGATATTATAGAACTCAACATGCCATCTAGTCTAGTAAGTGTACTATGGACCATCCCCATGTACTCAGGGCATTCCCATGTAAACATTCAATGTATGAGTACTTTTTTAAGTGTGCGGCATGTTTCCCACATCACACGACGTGTATGGGACTAGTCCGACACTTGAAATATTCCATATTACCAGTCCAATATACCTTTCATATTATATGACATGTGCCCCACCATATGTAGTGTGTGGGGCCACATGGGATCCTGGGTGTGTACTATTTGTACATGTTGATCCATCCTTAAAGGGATACACAATGTGTAACTTGGTACACATAGTGTGTAACACCACATGGATTTCTGGTCATGTACTCCCTATACACACCAAGATGACGAGATAAGGGTCACATGGTTTGTGGTCTTACCATATGATGTGTGATATTTATATTTCAAGGGAAATCCTAGCCGTTGCACCGGGGAGACTACACAATGTGTGTTATTTAACTACATGTTGTGTAGTTAGGATTTTTCTATGAATCCAAGGATGCTATATGCATATCTCCCATGTTACCTACACTACTAGTTCAATCAGAAAACTAGATGATAATCATGGTTTTGGTGTTAGATGATCCTCATCATGACCAATGGATATATTCTGGACACTAATTTTCATATAAATCAGTTCCCTTTTGAACCACGTGGTAGCCACATGATAAACCACATTGAAAATCCCCAACTCTGATATTGATCAATATATGATCATCTTCTATTTACATCACACCTCGACCACTACCTTAATCATGATCCCAAACTTGTAGTGATGATTGTTTGAACCAAATATCGACTGTGCAATTAGAATCCACCAGTTATTAGTCAAATCACCGATCGAAATAAATAATGGTGATGAACAAATGTAGAATGGGGTGGCGGATCCATGAAACACCAAAGATTCATAGACCTAGACTATTTTTTTTGGGATGAATTTGATTAAATTATGTTAAAATTAAAAATTATGACCTAATGGTAAATAAATAAATCAATCAATTTCCAAACATTAAGAAGATAAATAATCAACTAAAATCAAACATCGACCCGCGAACTAGTTTCTTAGATGAATTGGTCCGCATTTGACATGGGATATAAAAATAGGATTAATAAAAAATAAAAATTCCCTTACATGAGTTTATATATATCATTGGTAAATAACTCATCTACAAGTGATGAAGATGATGACCCCACTTCATTCATCATTTGTCTCATGGTTCACCTTGATCTGTTCGCTGTCGATCGTCAATCTGCCTGACACGAAAAATTTCTCCACCTCCTACTACAATCCTCCCAAGGTTATATAGATAAACCTAGAAAAAAATTATGATTTATTTATAGGGTGGATTAGGTTTTTGGGATATTAAATAAAGAAATTAAATATATTAATAAATTCACTTAATGCATCTTCCAACAACTGTCTCTAACCAAATTCCAAACACTGACCAACCTTATATAGCGCCTAGGGTAAACCTACATTCCAGAAAGAGGTGGTATCAAATTTTAGATCCGAGAATATTTTTATAAATTATTAAATTATTTCATAAAATCTACACAATAATGATATAATATAGTTAGTATTTTTATTATATTAATATTGAGTCTCTCCGGGCCATGGACTCTCACACCGTCTCGGTGCCTAGATCTAAAAATATTCCTTAATATTTTCCAAATACCTATAATGAAAAAATAGGGTTGTTTTAGTAACTCCTATAGAAAAATATTTTTTTGTTTTTAATGATATATACAATTTTATCTTGAATGAATATCTCATACGGAGGGATGTTCAGACACTATCTAGAAGTTCCCTTAATGCTAATGGAAGAGGAAGGTCATCCCATCAGAAATACAAAAAGAAACCAACAGAATTGAAGTACCACTAAAGGACCCAAAGTAAGTTGGATATTAATAATAATATATTCTATAAAAATGGATGGAAATTATATATAAAAAATTATTTAATTTATTTTATGTATAACTACATAAGACCATGTAACTTTAGTAGTTCAGATTTTATTAGTTTTCCTAAACGGAATAATAATTATTTGTTGAGTGTGAATACTCTTGTAAATGATTGGGTGATTGAATCTAGAGTATATTTTAATTAAAATATTGATATAATATACGTATTCAAATATTTATCTGGAATTTTTGTTAAAGTTCATATAGAATATTATGATGCCATGGAAGTTGTTGGAAAAGGATATGTCAATATTTGGATGAAAAATAAGGGATTATTGAAGCTATCAGAAGTTCACCCCAACCCGAGTCTTAGGAAGAATCTTATTTCTATTGGAAAAATTGGTGAAGAGGTATATGGGGATAGTTTTTGAAATGGGGTATGGAATTTTACTCAAGGATATTTGATATTTTCATGAGGAATAAAGTATTATACTCTTTACTTGACTATAAATTTGGATGGGATTTCAATTCCCAGAAGTATAACTTTTGATGACATAAAAGTTTGGAATTTTAGGTTCAATCACCTTAGTGGGAATAATATTTTTGTTCTAAAGAATAAGGTGAAGATTTATCATATATAAATAAGAATTTGTTAAAATTGTATTCTTTAGAAACAAATTAGAGTGTCTTTTAACTTAGATGGTTAGAAGCTTAGGAACTAGAAATTAGAACATGTTTAGTTAGATGTTTGAAGTCCTTCCCCTATCAAGTCTTATGATGGTTACCTATAATTTTTTAATATAATTTATGATGATACTAGAAAATTATGTATTTAATTTTTGTAAGAATAAGTATGATGTATTTTAGGTGTTTATTCGATGTAAATATTTGGAAGAAAGGGAATGCGACCATAAGTTAAAATTCATTCAAACAGACAATGATGGTGAGTACACCAGACAAAAATTCACAAAAATCAATTTGAATAATGGAATGGGACATGATAATATATTTAATATTACTCCATTTTATAATGGAGTGGTTTTAATAAAGAACATGAATCTTATTGAGAAATATAAGAGTATGAGGCTGCACTCGAGAATGCCTAAGGAAATTTGGGGAGAGGAACTCTACTCAACTACACATCCCATGAATATAAGTACAAAAATAGGAGTTATAAAGGTACTTATAGATAAGTTATTTTAACACCTTGAGATTTTATAATTTATTTTAATAAACACTATATTTGATAATGTGTACCAAACACAATAATAATCTTAAAACGAACTAGGATAAACTCTAGAAACATTATTATATGACTGTTATAACCAAGATGTTAGGTTCATGAGTATGAATAGAAGTAACTGAATTATTAAATATATGTATAAAAATTTTACTTAACACAATTTTACAGATTAATTCCTAGTAAATAAGAACTCAATTTAAATAATCATATATGATTAAAGAGATATTTTTTAAAAAACTGATTTATGTGTGAAATGTATTTAAATTAAATTAAATTAAATTAATCACTATATATGAAGGATTTTAAGGAAAATTTTGGATTATATATTTAATAAAATAATATAATAGTCCTATAATGGTTTTTACTTGTCAAGGAATGAGAATAAAAACAATTTATGCTTTGGAAAAACATTTTTTCTAAAAATGGTTTTTTTACATTTTTTTGTACGGATATTAGAAATAATTTCTTCCAATTTTAAAAATTATATTTAATAAAATTATCTTTATTTTTGTATTCAACATGTAAAAATTATCTTATATTTATTTTTTTATATTTTAATAAAAAGATTGATTTCTATATGAATATTGAAAAATAATGATTTTTATAATAGTTGTCATTGATTTTCAGGTATTTAAGAAGAATAATTCAATTATAGATTGGTCTTAAAGTTAAACTAATTAAATTTTAGTAATATTAATTCAATTAATTCTATATTAATTAATATTTTACTTGATTTTGGTATAAATCCATTTTAGTCTCAAAAATGTATTTTTTCTAAAAAAATTCATTGTGCTTTGTGTTCTTATATTACAATTAATTTTATCCTCTTATAAAAATGGAATATTTTAAAATTTATTTTATATTTGTAATTAATATGTTTAAATTTAATCATGATTATAATTTCATTTTTGATCATAATGAATTGTTACCATGGTACAAATTACTTACAATAATAAAGGGTAAAACTGGTCAATTAATGTAAAAACTAAGTGATAATGTCACAAAATATTATCATAATTCTTATTAGATGAGATAATATTGAAGCTTATCACATTATAATCTAAATTATATATTTTTATTTACAGTTGACCATGATAAATTCATTTATAATATTTAAAAGTTAATAATAATTATAAGAGTGACACTCCCCTCACTTAGAAAAGGGATCCTCCTATTCTCAATTATTTATAAAATTTGAGCACTTTATCTTAGACAATACCTACCCAAATCCATTAAAAAATTAGATTCAATGTCATATAGGTTTTTCTATCTCAAAAATACAAACTTATAAGGATTTAATTGTAATCCAAAGGAAATTTTATGAATAATAGGTATAAGTATTAACCGAGTTCATTCATATTTATTTCATCTTCTACATCCTTTTAACCTATCATAACCATAATTATATTATAAAATATTAATATAAAATATAATAAATTATTATTATTTTTATGTAACAATCCTTTTTCATATCTTTTTTTATTCTATGGGAAATGAAAATTTTATTTGTGTGTACGTGTGGACTGCCACCTCCATGAAGGGATGCATTTTTTCATCACCACTTCACACAACTAGTTGTAAAGATGGAATTAAGGAATATATAATAGTTTTATGACATTATTATGATTCTAAAAAGAAAATATATTACTTACCATCTTACCCTACCATCCATTGTAAAATGATAATGTCACTTGCCTGTACATGTTGACTACCACATCCATTAAGAAATGTTATTAATTTTTCATTACTGCTTCACATGGATCGTGATAAGGATGAAAATAATGAATAAATATGACATTTATAACATTTTTAGGATTTTTAAATGTAAAATATTATCCACATTATTTATTTTCCACCTAGAAGCAAAATGAAAATGTCATTCTTGTATATATATGGACTACCATCTCTATGAAATGATGTGATTTGTTTTTCATGACTGAATTACATGGATGATTTTAAAGGTGCACTTAAAGTATAAAAATTATTATTATATCCTGATTAATATTCTATACATGATGTGACTTTTGTTCAAAGTTTAAAACTAAAGAGGGGGTGGATTTAATTTCCAATTAAAATTTATGTTAAAAATAATTAAAAGATAAATCCCCCAATTTATAAAAATACAACCCAATTAACTCAAAATTGGAGAAGTATATAACTTTATGTTTCAAAAATCTTATCAGAAGTTTGATCACAACTTAACTAATTTTTTTAAAAACTATATTAACTTTTGAAATAGATTTAATTATATCAGAATTAGTCTATAAAACACTTATTAAAGTTAACTATCAAAGTATTGTTTTAAAATTGATTTTTGAAAACTATAACATTTTTTTAAAATAGAGTAAAAAAAACAGGTAAAAAAACATTAGAATAAAATAATGGGTTCAATATCAAGATGATACATAGCCCTCTACACTTGGAAAACAATCACTACCAATCAGTTTATTAAATAATAAACCAAAATACAAAATATATTTGGTTGTACAAAAAATTGTATAAAGAAAGCCCCTCTAACATCCTGACCCACTGGGAACTAAAACAGATGCCCTGATCTGGGTCACCATATGATGTTAGGCATGCCTCCTCATACGATAGAGGCTTCCGAAAAGAAGAAAATGTCTAAAGAAAAATAGGGTTTACTATAATATCTTATGAGAGTAAATCCACAATATAAGTATTATCAATAAATACGACAAACAACAGGGAAAATAAATGATCAACATACAATAAGATCCAATAATTTACCCAGTAGCACATGATATAACAATATGATGAATAAAATACATTTCATGCAGTCATAAAAAATGAAATCCCCAATAATAAAACCATAAAATATCCTACGCATGGTCTTGAGTCCCAACCCGATCCTGATATCCCATGCTCCAACTAGTCATCCCATGCAAAAACTAAACACTAGTTCGATGTCCTAAACCCATGATATAAAACAAGTATATTTTTATTGGGTACCCAATTTCCATAGAATCCCGAGAAGGGTTTGATTATAACTTAGTAGACCACCACCAATGTTGTGTATGGAAATATATACTCTATACAATAGTTCATACAGCTAATCAAGAAGAATTAACAAATAAACATCAAGGGGAAATGTGTTTTACATTAAAATATTTTTAGGTATCCATTTACATCTTTATGTTTCATCACATCATCACCATGGGAATATAGCAGTTTATTTCTTAAGGGAATTTATTTATCAATTAATTTAATCCAGTGTACCTTAGAGCATCAGTTTGGGTAACCACACTATATATCATAAGGGTAACATGTTAGAAATCAAGTATCCTTAGTCTATGAATCTAACTAGGATCGGGTACGTCATGTTCGTTCATCGAAACCACTAGGTCACAAGTAAGAAAACTTGGATCATCAGTCCATGAATACAATCAGGATCTGATACGTCATGTCTTTCTATCCCAACCACTATGGAACTAGTCAGAAAACATAGATCATTATTACATGAATCCAACCAAGACTTGAAATTCCATGTTCAGCCATCCCAACCTTGATATGAAACGCCATGTCTATAACCTTTGGTCCAGGAGTATCAGTTCTTCCCCAAAATGATTATGGTGCACCATTGCACCTGAAGCATCCGTATGGCCTGCCCAAAACCAGAGAGTGGAGCATCAGTCCAATACGCCAAGCCATTTATTGAAGGTAAGAAAACTAGATTATTGGTATATTAACCCAACTAGTATTCAACACGTCATTTTCAACCATCCCCAACCATTCAATTATCAATAATTTCTATCTTTATCACATAATTTATCATAAACCCATTATCCTTAACCATTCATCATGTACCAGGGGCCCAACCGACTATTTAAACCAACATGTCTCAATGTGACCCAAGATCCTTTTTATGAGTTCCCAAAACACCACTTAATAAATTCTGAGAGCCTTAAAAGACTACCCACTTCATGAAAACATTTCAAAACTACCCTTCAACAAGGGTATTACTCTTAAACATGAAAACATGGACAATAGACATCTTTTACCTTCTATTGAATAAAATAAACCTCCATAGCATGTTAAAAAGTGTAAAACCACATAAAAAATATAAAACCATTTGGAATCCAAGAGGAATCAAAATTTAAACACTTTGATGTCAACACCTCTTTTTAAAACATTACCCAATTTCAAACACCATTTCCTTCATTGAAAACCAAGATAGATCGAAATCTAAATCAAATCATTTAAAGGATTTACAAACCTCTAAGGCATTTAACAAAGGATAACAAATAAATTTTCAATTGTTTTTCAAACCATGATCATTTAATAAATAAACAATTACAAACCATTCTTCTTAATAATTACCATATCTCTAATTTTACCATTTCATTTCACCACTATTATGGGTTTAAAAAAACCCATGGGTAGACCTAGGTCTAATATCACATCATCAAAAAACCCAAGGGGGGTACATGAAGAGTATTTTACCTCACATTAATACCCAAATTACACTCCTTATAAAAAGACATAAAAAGAAATCATGGAAACAACTTGGAACTTCTACATACACATGTGAAACATCAATACTATGGGAAAAATATTAAATTCCACCTACCTCAAGCTTGTAAACAACTGATCGTCCAACCTTGACGCTTGATTCAAGATGAAATGAACTCAAACACCAAGAAAAATAACACCATAGAAAAAAGGATATATATTTTTCAAAGGAGAAGAAAAAACACCAATAATATTTTATAAAATGGAAGTAAATAGAGTTTAAGACTTACCTAGATCTTTGATTCACTCCCAAAATCAATGTAAATGCCTAAGAATTGAGGGAGAAATGCCCTTGGAGGAGGAGGAGGAGGTTTATAGTTCATTACCTTAGATGTAGGAGGTTGAATGAGAGATATATTTTGGGGAGAAACATTTAAAGGTGGAAGAGAAAAATGTTAAAAACTCTATTTTAATGAGGTTCATGTTCTGACCACATAGTTTTCCAAACTGTGCACCAACCATGCAGTTACCTATGTCCAAGAGGAAACCATGGTGTATAGTTTTCATGGACACTAGTATGGTTTAAAAAACTATTTTTTGGGTGTGTTTTCAACACTGTCTAAGGGGATCTTAAGCCACATGCTCTCTTGGTCCACTCTGCATGGTTTCCCTAACTGTTCACTCCCCTTCTATAGGTTGAAATATTATGGCACACTGTTACAAATAACTATGTACCAATCATGATATTAGAATATATTAGCCTATTTCCCTACTTTTCCATGTCCTAAATCCCTAAGATATCCCTGGTACCATTCCCACTCCCGATAAACACTCCATTAACCAAAACATTCAATCTAGTATTTGTAAGGGTTGGTGTCCTGAGAACCAACTTTTTTTTACTTTGATTACATGAATGTACCTTTATTATATATTTTTCATTGTTCTGCATGACTATAATATAATAATTTCCTGGAATATTTGTTGCATTGATAAGGTCATGGAAGATCCCCGCTATGATGAGAACCTTGAAATTCTATAACAATATTTTTAAATAATGTTCTACGGTTGGATGACATACTATGATAGGACACATAGTATATATACCGTCATGTGAGAGTAATCATAAGAAGATGAGACTCTCTCTCATGGATTTTTCACTTGGTAATCTCTAAGATAGAAGATTATGAGAACATGCCCGCCAGTAGCAATTCTGCATGTCTTGGTGTCATCGGACATTGCTGTCTATGAGCGTGTGTAATGGTACTTAGACAGTAAGATTATCATTAACTCATGTAACGACTAACATACTTAGATTTACTAATGAAAACTGTCACACAGACATTTGGTGGGAAGTAGGGTACGTTGGCTATGTCACGAGTGGCATATTGTTAATGGATAAGTTGAGGAAGGATGTGTCCCTTCTGTTTATGGAAGTTGATAACTCGACCCTTTGATTGAAATAGAACCATCGCATGAAATTACATGGCCATGGTGTAATGACGAGTTTATTTCAAGTAGTCAAAGAATGACAGATCAAGCATATAGGTTTATGACACTGCCATGAAACCTGCTTGATGAGATATTGAGACAAAATGATTAAATTAAACAGTAAGTGTTCATATGAGGTGACACGTCAATGCGGCATAAACTTCTTTCTCTTGGGTACCTTGACCCATTTCTAGACAGTAATCATGGAATTTAGGCAAGCCCGCCTAATGCCAACGAGAAAGAGGCATAGAGGGTTACACACTAAGTGTATTCAAGTATCTCAAGTAGAATAATTATTATTCTCATATGTGGTTTAATAATTATTCAAGGAATCCTAAATCGTTTTAATGATGGAGGAAAAAGGAAAGGAAAAACAAGATATACACGTCATGTATTAATGATTACACGCCGTGTAGTTTTATGGAAAACAAGCACACTCCGTGTATTAACGATTACACATCGTGTAGTTTTCCAGTCGGGATTTTGAGGATATAATATTGTTTTATTAAATTATATTTATTATAATCAGTGTGGGAGCATGTCAAAGAATTAATTATTCGACATGAGAGTTTTAAATAAGAGTCAATGAAGTAAATAAAATGCGTAACGCATTTATTTGTTGTCATAACTCTACAACCTCAAACCTGATTATAAATATCCTCACAACCCCAACTCTTTTCCTACACAAGAGAATTAATGTCCACAATAATTCTGGAGAATTATTTCAAGGCCGAAAGAACCTCCTCCTCCAAGAATGATCTCAAGACCGAGAGAGATCCTCTTCCATTAGATCAAGACAATCTAAGGCAGACAACGCAAGAAAAGGTTTCTCCACGCTAGCACCCGGAGACTCCTTTGACGACGTCCAGAGATACAAGGTGGACGTGTGGATCACTGCTAGAGGAAGTCTACCCTTGGATTCTGCGACGCAACGACACATCACATCAGAACGTGATCAGAAATATCAATGAAGAAAGAATGCCAAAAGGTACTTATTTTCAATTGATTAAATTAATTATAATAAACTATAACGATCCTACTTTGTGGTTCCAGGACTTTCCTTTTCTTTGTATATTTCTGTGATTCAATCCGTTGATACTGGCATTTATCGTTATATTGATCCTAGATTAATCATTGTTAATGAAAAAAAGCCTAGTGGGCACATCCACCCATGCGCTTCCGCTGCACTCGGAACCTTGAAATGGTATTAGAGGGAGGTTACAACATTGATTATAATTATTTAATTTTCGTTGATAATTTACGCATTTATATTTGATTGAATTCGAAATAAATCATTCTATAAATCTGAATAAACGAGATCTGTTCTTCCTCCTTCGTTTCTCGATTCACATCATAGAAACAACCCTTTAATTTTAATCCTGATTAAAATAAAAATGAGGAACTCATCTGGAGGATCCACTCTTTCTGTCTGTACAACACAGGAATACACGGCGTGTAATGAAAAACTACATGCCGTGTACTTAGGTTCAATGAACCGGCACTAGTTCACAAAACCACGCTGTGTGAATTGAGTATTCCTAAGTATTTATTATGCCATGTTGACCAGAATTGAACGGAGCTAAATACACTACGTTTATGTTGGAGAAAAACGTTGTGTAATCCGATCCGGCCCAAGTGAAACTGTGTACAAAGGATAAGCCACGTACCACGTACATGGGATTTCCTGTCCGGTTACCATGTAACAAAGAAGTACACGCCGTGTATGATTTATCTATATTCCGTGTACTCCAAAAATTCCAAAGTAGAGAAAACACACCAAAGCCCCCGACATGTACTTTGGATAAAGGGTGAAAAGAAATACATGCCATGTAATTATAAACTAAATGTCATGTACTTTCCAGAAATGGAATTTCACTAGGTTTCCTCCAAAAGTAAAAAGACCTGTACAAGGAATATGGATGCGAAGAATCTCAAGGAAATTCAGAAAATAATTTAAGATAAAGAATTGATTAATTATAAGATCCTAATTAATTGAATTCAAGCGCGACTTATTTTAAATAATAGAATGATTAAAAGAATTTGAATTCTAAATATGCGTAAATGTTGTTTAATTCTATGGATGATCATGAGCTAGATCAAAGAACCTTTGTATGTGTGTATGGTTTCATTTAAATTTGTTTAATTTAAATTTGTTGGACTATGATCCTTCTTCCAATAAAATGTAGGGCCTACATGCCCATGGTTTTTTTAATGTAAACCCATGTAATGTAGGATCTCCAAAGCCAGAGGAGACGGTTCAAAACCCAAAGATGAGGTGAAACCAACCCATGAAGATACAAATGAGGACAGGTGGGAGCTGCAAAACATGAACCATCGGTTCAAGGTGTTTTTCCCTAGGTCATGGTTAGCTTATCAAACCTCTAGATAATCTAACCAATAGAAGCTCATGATCATGCCATCTTATTTTATTTCTGTCTAATTTCATGGTTTATTTATTATGTATGTGTTGTCGTGATCAAATAATTAATGAAATAAACAAGCATGCAAAATATGGAATAAAATAAAACCAGACTATGCGTAAACATTATCAGAACATGGTTAATCACTTAAGCAAGAATCACTTAAGCAAGAATCACTTAATATTAACAAGCATGTGATAATGCAAAACTACACATAAAGAATAAAATCCATCAAAAACCATATTATGTCAGACCAAGCCTTCCGTTACTTTATTAAGGGAAATACTCAATAAATATATGTGTTTGACTAACCCTTGTTGGGACACTTACTTTTATAAAGGAAGCCCTTATGAAAGGTTTTGGGTCGACTTGAACATATTAAATCAAGAGGAGTATCCCTTGCTAGACTTGGTGTAATATTGGAGGAAAGAGTTGAGGAAATCCATGTCAAGATTTCAGGATTGGGGAGTCCACTAAATAGATCTAGGAACTGTAAGCTCACAGTTGGAAAAGACCTTCCTACCTAAATACCTTCAAATATCTTGACCAACCCTTGCTGGGGTTAGGCGAAGGGTAATATGGATCCTTGCCACTAGAATATAAAAGAAACTAGACATTCTGAGTTCAATGGTGAGAGCCGTTGGGACTTGATAAAATAGTGGGAGACTTAATAAAATTTATTATTTCTCATAAAATGTAATTAAGAAAGTACTGATAAATATGCTCTTTTAATTTGTAGAATCGAAATGAAAAACTCGTCAACCACATTTTCTCTATGATCAATTATGGATAAAGACAATATCCTCACCAGCAGTAACTTTCAAGAATAGTTTAGGCGCCTTCAGGTTATCCTACACCATGAATAAAAGATTTATGTGCTGGAGTTTTCAATTCCTAATTCACCCACCCAAGGGGAAAGTGATAAAGATTTTTTAGTCTATGATCAACATTTGAATGATGCACTCGACATTCAATGTTTGATTCTATCATCAATGTCTAGTCAGTTCATGAAGTCTCATGAAGACATGGATGCCTATAGCATGCTCGAGCACCTCCATGGTCTATACCAAGAGAGAGAAAGACAAGAAAGGTTTGATATCTCCAAATCTCTCTTCCAGAGAAATCTTGGAAAGGGCGCCCTATCTGGGCCTCATGTAGTCAAAATCATTGGATACATTGAGCGCTTGGAGGTTCTAGGGTTTAATCTCCCCGAAGAACTTGGTACCAATCCCATTCTTTCACCACTCCCCCAGAGCTTCTCAAAATTTGTTGTGAACTTCAACATGAACAACATTGACAAGTCTCTGTCTAATCTTCTTATCCTCATTCGCCAAGTGGACAATTACATGAAGCATGAAAAGCCTTCTGTCCTCATGGTGAATAAATGGAAAGGGAAGGCAAATAGATTTAATCCCAAAGCTTCTTCAAGGGCTTCCAAGAAAAGGAATATCAAAGGGTAGGTAAGGGAACAAGATACTGTTTGTTTTGCATGTGGAAAGAAGGGCCACTGGAAGAAAACTGCACCCATCCAAGGAAGCAAGGGGAAGCTTCAAATGCATTTTTTATCGAATGCAATATATCTGTCTCTACAAATTGGGTATTAGATACAGCTTTTGGTTCTCACATATGTATCCAAATACAAGAACCAAGTAGATTTAGGAATATTAATCGAGGGGAGGTAGATCTATGAGCAGCCAACGGAGCCAGACTTTCTACGGTAGCTGTTGGGGACTACCACCTCGCATTTCCTACTAGGATGGTCTTGATTTTAAAAGGATGTTATTATGTACCCTCTATAACCAAAAAAATTATTTCAGTATCCAGATTAGATATTGATGGATTCATCTTCAAGTTTGGAAATTAATTTTTCTACTTTTATAAAGATAGCATTTGTTTTGGTAGGGAACATTTATATAACGTCCTTTATGTGTTAGACTACACAAACCAAGTAATGGAAATCGATGACAAAGTTAATTCACATGACTCATACCGCACCCAACTTTGGCATCACTGGCTAGGTCATGTCAATGAGAAATGTTTGAGAAAATTACATCAAAATGGGTATTTAGATTCTTTCAAACTAAAACCACTTGGTGTATGTCATGCGTGTTTACACAAAAAAATTACCAAAGCCCCATTTAGTGGGAAAGGTGAAAGGGATAAAGATCTTCTAGAATTAGTTCACATAGATGTGTGTGGACCATTTCTAGTTGAAGGAAGGGGTGGGTTCTCATACTTCATAACTTTTACTAACGATTTTAGTAGATATAGATATATTTACTTAATGAGGTATAAGTAAGATTCTTTTGATCGGTTCAAAGAATACAAGAATGAATTTGAGAAACAGATTGGTCATAAGATTAAGAAACTCCACTTAGACAGAAGAGGAGAATATCTTAATCAGGACTTCATTGATTTCTTACGGGAGTTTGGGATTCTATCTCAACTCACTCCTCCTTACACACCTCAGTGGAATGGTGTAAGTGAAAGGAGGAACCACACACTATTGGACATGGTGAGATCAATGATGAGTCATGCGAGTCTTCCATTATCCTTTTGGATATATTCATTACAAACTGCAGCAAACATACTAAACTAAGTACCAACTAAATCGATAAATGGTATTCCATACGAGTTATGGAGTGGACACAAATCCATGTTATCGAATTTACATGTGTGTGGTAGAGAAGCCTTTTTTAAGGCCTCTTCAGGTAACGAAATTGAACCCCGAGGACAAAAGTGTATCTTTATAGGATATACCAAGGAAATAAGGGGATATTACCTATAAAACCCCTCAGAAAATAGGTCACAGTGTCAAGACACAACATATTCCTTGAGAGGGAGCACATCTCTAAAAGAGATAGTGGGTGCGAGATAGACTTCAATGAAATTGCGGCTCAAGATACACAGGAGTTGGTACAGGAACAGATTCCACAAAGCCCCATGGAAGAAAAATCTATTCCAGAGACACAAGAACTGCGTAGGATCACAAGAGAGGTGAGAGAACCAGAACAATATGGTTTTCTTGTCACCGAGGATGGTGACTCATTATTGGTTGAAAATGATGATCCTCTTACCTATAAGGAAGCAGTTAAAGGCACATATGCTTCCAAGTGGCAAGAAGCCATAAATTCTGAAATGTATTCCATGTACTAAAACAAAGTTTGTATTTTGGTAGATTTTCCAGTTGATGTAAGTCCTATTGGTAATAAATGGGTATTCAAGAAGAAACTGTACATGGAGGGGAAAGTTTGCACCTATAAGGCATGACTGGTTGCCAAAGGTTTTAGACAACATCAAGGAATTAACTATGATGAAGCATTTTCACCATTTACAATGCTGAAATCCATCAGAATCCTATTGTCCATTGTTTCTTACCATGACTATGAAATTTGGAAAATGGATGTCAAAACAGCATTCCTTAACGGGAACCTCCAGGAAGATGTCTACATGACACAACCTGAAGGGTTTGTGACTCCAAAGGATACCAATAGGGTATGAAAGTTACATAAATCCATTTATGGATTAAAGCAAGAATCAAGGTCAGGGAACATTCGTTTTGATGAAGCCATAACAGAATTTGGATTTGTTAAGAATGAATGTGAGCCTTGTGTCTACAAGTGTTTTAGTGGAAGTGCAATCATTTTCCTAATAGTATATGTTGATGAAATATTACTAATTAGAAACGAAGTACTTGTCTTACAGTCAGTTAAGGCATGGTTAGATAAATGATTATCCATGAAAGTCTTGGGTGAGGCAGCATATATTATTGGGATCAAGATCCATCGTGATAGATCCAAGAGAATGCTTGGCCTGAGTCAAAGTACATACACTGACAAGATACTGAAGAGATTCAGTATTCAACAGTCCAAGAGGGGATTGTTTCCAGGGTCACATGACATTCATCTTTCCAAGAAAATGTGTCCACAAACACATGAGGAAAGAATGAAAATGGAAAGGATCCATTACACATCCACAATTGGGTCATTCATGTATGCTATGCTATGTACAAGGCTAGATGTTGCCTATGCATTAAGTGCGGTAGGTAGATATCAAGATAATATAGGAGACCGCCATTGGATGGCAGTCAAGACTATCCTTAAGTATCTGAGGCGTACTAAGGATATGTTCCTAGTTTATGGAGGAGATGAGGAACTAGTCATAAGAGGACATGTAGATGGTAGTTTCCAGACTGATCAAGATGACATGAAGTAGCAGAATGGATACATATTCAGTTTGAATGGAGGTGCAGTGAGCTAGAAGAGCTCAAAGAAAAGTGTGGTGGAAGATTCTACACCAGAGTCCGAGTATATCACAACTTCTGATGTAGCTAAAGAATCAGTATGGATGTGAAGCTTCGTCCAAGAGATGGATGTAGTACCTAGCAGTAAATATCCTATCACACTCTATTGTGATAATACTGCAGTGGTGACACTTGAAAAAGAGCCAAGGTCACATTAGTGGACAAAACACATACTTCAGAAGTATCATCTCTTGAGGGATTTTTCTCAGAGAGGTGAAGTTGCAGTGAGAAGTATTTCCACGGAAGACAACATGGAGGACCCCTTGACTAAATCCTTGACTCAGCAGAAACATGATCATCATGTGAGGTCTAGAGGACTAAAAGTCGTAAGCAGTTGGTGCTAGTCAAAGTGGGAGTTTGTAAGGGTTGGTGTCCTGAGAACCAACTATTTTTTACTTTGATTACATGAATGTACTCTTATTATATATTGTTAATTGTTCTGCATGACTATAATATAATAATATCCTAGAATATTTGTTGCATTGATAAGGTAGGGGAAGATCCCCGCTATGATGGGAACCTTGAAATGCTATAAAAATATTCTTAAATAATTTTATATGGTTGGATGGAATACTATGATAGGACACATAGTATACAGACCGTCATGTGCAAGTACTCGTAAGAAGACGAGACTCTCTCTCATGAATTTCTCTCTTGGTAATCTCCAAGATATGAGATTATGAGAACAAACCCGCCAGTAGAAATTCCACATGTCTTGGTGTCATCGGACATTGCTATCTACGAGCATGTGTAATGGTCCTTAGACTGGAAGATTATCATTAACTCATTTCATGACTCACATAATTTGATTTACTGATGAAAACCGTCACGCAGACATTTGGCGGGAAGTAGGGTACGTTGGGTATGTCATGAGTGACATGTTGTTAATGGACAAGTCAAGGAAGGATTTGACTCTTCCATTTATGGAAATTGATATCTCGGCCCTTTGATTGAAATAGAACTTCCACATGAAATTCCATGGTCATGGTGTAACAACGAGTTTATTTCAGGTAGTCAAAGAACGACAGATCAAGCATATAGGTTTATGACACTGCCATGAAACCTTCTTGATGAGATATTGAGATCAAAGGATTAAATTACACAGTAAGCATTTGTATGAGGTGACACGTCAATGCGACGTCAACTTCTTTCTCTTGGGTGCCTTCACCGTTGCTAGATAGTAATCTTGGACTTTAGGAAAGCCTGCCTAATGTCAACGAGAAAGAGGCCTAGAGGGTTACACACTAAGTGTATTCAAGTATCTCAAGTAGAATAAAGATCATTCTCCTACGTGGTTTAATAATTATTCAAGGAAGCCTAAATAATTTTAATGATGGAGGAAAAAGGATATTAAAACAAGATATACACGCCATGTATTAATGATTACACGCCATATAGTTATATGGAAAACAAGTACATGTCGTTTATTAATGATTACACGCCGTGTAGTTTTTCAGTCGGGATTTTGAGGTTATAATATTTTTTTATTAAATGATATTTATTATAATCAGCATGGGCGCATGTCAAGGAATTAATTATTCGACATGGGGGTTTTAAATAAGAGTCAATGAAATAAATAAAACGCATTACACATTTATTTATTGTCATAACTCTACAACCTCAAAACTGATTATAAATATCCTCACAACCCCAACTCTTTTCCTACACAAGAGAATTGTTGTGCACAATAATTCTGGGGAATTATTTCAAGGACAAAAGAACAAATTCCTCCAAGAATGATCTCATGTCTGAGAGAGATCCTCTGCCATTGGATCAAGACGATCTAAGGCGGAAAACCAAGCAAAGGTTTCTCCACGCTAGCACCCGGAGACTCCTTTGGCGACGTCCAGAGATACGAGGTGCATGTGTGGATCACCGCTAGAGGAATTCTACCCTTGGATTCTATGACGCAACGACGCATCACATCAGAACGTGATCAGAAATATCAATGAAGAAATAACACCAAAAGGTACATATTTTCAATTGATTAAATTAATTATAATCAACTGTAACGATCCTAATTTGTGGTTCCGGGACTTTCCTTTTCTTTGTCTATTTCTATGATTCAATCCGTGGAGACTGGCGTTTATCTTCATATTGATCCCGGATTGATCATTGTTAATGAAAAAAATCCAAGTGGGCACATCCACCCACGCACTTTCGCTGCACCCATAACCTTCAGTATTTACCAAATCTTAGGGTAAGGATCATAAAACTTCCCCACCTTATAAAAAGTCACCCTTGATCTACATTCCCTAGCATCACAAAGCCTCCAAGGAAATTGTTAAACCACTGATCCCCCTTATCAAATTTCTCCACCCATGTTTCCTCCTAAGCATGACCATACTGGCACAACAATCATATCTATGAACAGATCAACCTTGAAGAACTTTCACATTGTGATCCACAACACGAACCTAATGCTCCTCAAAATATGTATTAAACTCAACTCAACATCATCAACACTAATCACACACACCGTGTGAGGGAACCAGTTAAATAACATAGGAAATGAGACAAAAAAAACATCAAGAGATCCCTAAACCACCCTGGAAGAGCCAATCAGTATACCCTTGGTCTGATTCTCCCCAAAAATATCAAACAACCTAACACAACTTTCATCATCTGAAGAATCATATGATCTTCCAATGATATACTCTAACATATGTCAACCCAAAAATCAAGGCCCAACAGACTCTCTCCATATCTGAACATCTGAAATACAACCAAATCCTAACACTCATCTCATGAATTTAATTGGACAAAACCCAAGCCAACACCCATACCTAAAAACGAACACCAAGGGGGAATTTACCTGAACCCATCAAACCCATAACATTGATCACATCATCAACCGAGTAATTTTCCACTATGGTGATCCACAACATACGCTTGGGCTCAAAACCACCAAATTCTAGTTTTTAGGACCTCTATCATTGAAAAAGGACCCCCAATACCTTAACTCAAGCTTCCACAAAACACCCAATGCGTTTTCCTAATCATCATTCCCAAACATCCCTAAGGACACAATTCAACATTGATGTCTAAAATTTCCCTAAAAACCACCTAGAATGGATGCACCCTTGCTATTTATACACAAAATAAAGGTTACTTGGTTCCTCCTCAAATCTGTTTCCATTATTGAAACACACTTATATTTTCAAAATTCTAAATGGTGGTGGATAAAAAACCACCAAATCTGTTCCTTTTATGCGACCAAGTCAAGACAACCTAGACCAACTCATCCTAAAGGTACCCAAATCTTACTGTTGGCACATACCCACCATAATTGACTAAGATACCTTCATACATAAGGATATTCCATGATCATCTAAACACACCTACTAAAATCCAAGTTTGATTCCTACTGAGGTTCTAGCACAAAACCCACATTTCCCATGAACCATAATCATATATTATTACACCATCAACCCAAGGTCCATCCCACATATACATGATTGAAACATATCTCCCCACTTTAGGAGTGTCATTTCCACCACCTCACCTAACCAAATTCAACCACCATAGGGAACATTTCCATCATTGTGGATCCCCAAAGGTTAATGGTCCATATAAACCTTGATCAAGAAAATAATAATAATGATAACCAGATATAGTCCTAGTATTATAAGAATGGGACCTCAAGTATTCATAAACATGGAATCCATCACATATATCCCACTGGAAAATGGTTGGTGGTTCACCTCCCCCCACATGGCTTCACTTATAAATTTCTACAAGGGAGAAACCTTAAATAAGGCCCTTTATCCCAACATAATAAAACCTTTAGTAGCATGGCGTATAGACAATGCTATCTTGATATACCCCAAACGATTTTAATATATTGGGTATTATCCTCTATAATATTAGAGTACACCAAGATGTTTTCAATGAAAACCACCGCAACCCAAGTGTGATTCATAAAAAAACCCCACTACTTCACAACTCACTACAAAGAATACGTGAACCTACATTTCCTTTTCCACTACTACCACCACACCACACAAGCTCTTCTAGAATGTGCCTACATCCTGATGCCACCAGAAAACCTAAGGTTACACACTTTTTGGAAACTATTTATTAAACAAAAATACAAGCTCCATAATTCATACATCATTAGAGATATTCCCAAATGTATGATTACAAAACTAACAATGCCTCCTGGTCCGTCCACATCATCAACTCAAGGAATTATCAATGTTTACATACAACAAACCAACATTTCATGCAAAAAAATCTCAACCATATGACCATAACTCACCATGGATGTCACTTCTATAATAAAATCATTCATCCATGATTTGGTCACCCATATATTGTCTTTCCATATTCAACACTGAGTCGTCCATTAAACGTATTCAAGAACAGAAGGTTCAAACACCCAAAAAATACTTCCTCCTTTGTAATCGACCTCATAATAAACCATAAGAACTCAGGTTATTCCCTAAGAAAGAAACCATGTCATAACCATGCACTTTTCAAAAATTTGATGGTGTCTACCATGAAATGATTCCATCTCTAAAGCACCCACCCATGCTTCACACTTCAAGGCACCTGTAACACTATGCTAACCTCCATTGAGGTTACCATTTATTTCTAAAAACAACTATATAATGAAAAAAACTTTAGTAGAATCTCCAAAAACATTAAATTCCCCACTTATCCCTTTAGGACAATGCACATAAGGTAGTGCTCGTTGTACACTACTATCAAAGTAAAAAACATCCACATATTCCATAAGAACCCAAAATCACTAGAAACCCGATCAAACTCTCTCACAGGTCATACTAAAATATCACATGATATAAGATCCCTAAAATAGAGTCACATCTATCATATTCCACTATCTCTCCCTCTAATACATACACACCAACTTCCAATAGGTCACCCCTCATGAGAAGCACTCCAAACCCCATTAAGAAACACACTAAATCTAACGCACCAAGAGACCATTACAATAGGTCCCACACTAAATATACACACTCTCATACATCAAAAACTTGGGATAAACACTCTATATAGGGTACAAAAACAACTCATAAGGTCTAAAAACACAATGGTCACCACATCCATGTTAACAAATGACATTTAAAAACCTTAAGGTCATAACCTAAATGAAAGAAAAATGAGAACACCCTTTTAACCACACATCAAACTCACCAAAACCTCATAAAATATAACCGAGACCTCATATGTGAGAACCCTTACTTCCCAAAACACCCTTAAACAGGTTCCAATCACCACACAAGGGATACTCACTACTAGTGTCCCTAAAGGTTAAATTATTTCATATTCCCACTTTTTAATTAACTTTACCATTTAAAAACTCACAATTTCAAATTTCAAAACATTCCATTTTTAAAACATGAACATTTACATTTTCCAAAACCCTTTTATTAACCCACATTTCAAAATAACTCATATTTATTGATATCCACATTTCAAAAAAAAAATTCATTAACAAAAATTTCAAAGAAAGATAAATAGGAATAAACCATAGATAGATATTACACTACCAATACATGATTTCAAAGGAACTATCAGTCATAGGAAATATATGAATGAACTATCTATCTAATGTGACTAGAATGATGCATGAAACCACACACCCTCTCTTTCCATATCGGTCCAAGAGATGAAACCTCATAAATCAAAAACATCACATCGAAGTGAACCACTCAAGAAGGAAATATCAATCAAATATAAAAGAATAAAGAAGAACATCAATTCTTACCCATGGAAACTTGGGGTTTCTCCCATACATGGGGATATAGGAACCTAGGAATGAGATCATTACAAAGACATGACAATATCATAGTCTCATATCCTCCATGCCCTAAATAGTAAGACAAAATACACCACCCATGATTCCACTTTGTAATGTCCCAACCCAGTGGAAACTGAAACTGATGCCTCAAGCTAGGTCACAACATGAACTGAGGCACACCTCCCCATATGCCATAGGCTACTGACAAATAGCATGAGTCTAAAGAAAAAAATGGGGAGTCTATACTTACTTATGAGATTAAAAAAAAATTAATATCAAAAGATACATTAACCTGTTGGAATAATAAATATACTACATACAAGAAGATCCAACAAGTAACCAAGTAACACAAGGTATAATAATATGATGAATACATTATATGCCAGGAAGTCATATAAATAAAACCCCCAATACCAAAACTATAAAAATATCACACACATAGTCCCAAGTCCCAACCTAGTCCTGACATCTCATGCCCCAACCCATCAAAAATTCATAAACCAAACACTAGGTCTCTGTATTGAACCTATGATAGAAAACAAGTAGTATCTTCTCAGGTACCCAAGTTCCATGGAAGCCCAAGAAGGGTGTGAGTACAACTAGGTAGGCCACCACTAACGGTTTGTAAGGTATTATCATATCTATATAATAGTGTATGAAGATAATAAAGGTGAAGTAATAAATAAACAGAAAGGGGAAATAGATTATAAATTTCAACATTTATTAATTAGTCATTTACATATTTATGTAACGTCACATCACCACCATGAGAATATAACATTTTATTTCAAAATGATACTCATTTATCAATCACTTTAATATAGTGTACCATATAGTACCAGTCTAAGTACAAAAACTATATATCACTAGTGTCACAATTTGGAGATCAAGGCACCTTAGTCTAAAAATCCAATCAGGATCTGGTACGTCATGTCCGTCCATCCCAACCACTAGGCCATAAGTCAAAGAACATTGAGCCTCATTCCAGAAATCTAACTGGGATCTAGTATATCATGTATGGCCATCCAAAAAACTATTTCACAAGTTAGAAAAAATAAATCATCATTCTATGAATCCAATAGGGACTCAGAACGTCATGTATGACTATCCCAACATTGATAGGTAACACCATGTCCATACCCTTGGGTTCTGGAGCATAAATTCATTTCCCAAATAAATATTGTGCACCAAGGCAACTGGAGCATCAGTCTGGCATACCCAAAACATGGGAGTGGAGTGTTAGTATAGCATCCCAAACCATTAGTCAATGGTCGGAAAACATGGAGCTTCATTCCATGAATCCAACCGGGATTCATCATGTCATGTTCAACCATCCCCAACCATTCCGTTATCAATTATTTACGTATTCATCACATTATTTATCATCATCATTTTACCCTTAACCATTCATCATTTACCAAGGTCCCAACAGAACTTTAAAAACCAACATGTCTCAATGTGACCCAACCTCCTTTTTACAAGTTCACAAAACACAAATTAAACCCTTTTGAGAGACTTAAAAAGCCACTCATTTCATGAAAACATCTCAAAACACCCTTTAACAAGGGCCTTTATCTTTAAAAAAATACATCCAATGCCCATCCATTCCCTCTAATCTATTAAAATAAACAACCATAGCATTTTAAAACGTGAATAACCACATACACAATTAATAAACCATTTTGAATCCAAATGCAATGCATTTATAAACACTAATAGGTCAATACATTACCCATTTTCAAAAACAATTTTCTTTATTCAAAACCAAACCAAATCAAAATCCAAATTACATCATTTAAACCATTTCAAAACCTATTATGTATTTCATAAAGGCCAACATATAACTTTTCAATTATCCCACAAACCATGTCTATTTACCAAATAAATAATTACACCCCATTCACCTTTATAATTACAATATATCAACTTTTACCAATTCATTTCACCACTATCATGTGTTTTTTATACCCTGTGGACATCCCTAGGCCTAGTATCACATCATAAATGGATCCAATGGGGTCTGGGAATGGTCTCACATCTCAAATTATTTCCAAAATTACTCTATTTAGATAAATACATAAAAACATAAAAAGGTAGAAATTTGGAACAACAATATACACTTGTGAAAACATAAAGACTATGGGTAAAACCTTTAATAACCTCTTCCTTCTGCTCCTAGACAACCACTCATCTAACCATGAACCTTTATTTATGCTAAAATAACCTCAAACACCAAGATGAGGAACACCCTAGAAAACACGGGTTTATAGATTTAGAATGAGAGGAAAAAACACCAAATCTCTTCTATAAATTGGAAGGAAATAGAGTCAATAACTTACCTGGAGCTTCGATTCACACCCAATGACACTCCAAACACCTAATAATTGAGAAAAAAACACCCATGGAGGGGGATGAGGAAGATGCTGGTTCATTAAACTATCTATAGGGGTTCAAATGGGGGAAAAATTTGTAGGATAAACATTTATTGTCGGGTGGGTGAAATAGTAAAAACCACCAATTTTAATAAGGCACATGATTTTACTACATGGTTTTCCAAACTGTTCCCCAATCGTGTGGTTTCCTCTGTCCAAGAGAAAATTGGGCTGCATTCTTTTCTTGGAAACCCAAACAGTTTGAAAAGCAATGTAGTAGTCATGCATTATCTACATTATGAGGGGAGGTCAAGCTGCATGGTCTACTAAGCCACACTACATTGTTTCCCTAACTGTGCACACCTATTCTATAATCCATATGGTTATGGCGTAAAATTACTACTAACTATGATCTGAGCATGTTATCCACATAGATTGGACTCTTTTCCTAATTTTCTATGCCCTGAACCCCCGATACCACCTGGTACATTCCATACTCCTAGGAAATATTACACAATCCAAAAAATTCAATAAGGGATGTACCTTATATTAGGTTCAGGATCATACAGTCCAGGATACACAACTTCTTCTATAGTTTATAATGGGATAATAAAAGTTTAACAATTATACATAGCTAGTCTAAGCTATACAGATCCTCTTTTGCAGTTTCTGTGGGATATAAGACATAAATAAAGTTATAAAGTGTATCAACCTACTTTATAATACATCATAGAAGTTTATGTTCAAAACATAAAATCATTACAATAAGAAAAAATAAAAATATAAGCAAAAGAAATTAAGAGAAGTGAAATAATTCAAAGTATCTGTGAATGTAGTTCTATTGTTCTAATGGTGAATCTTCTCTTTTTGAAACTGTATTTTGATTTCTAAATGATGTGTGAGGAAGATAACATGTTCTCTGATTTTTCATTGAAGTTTAGGAAAGTACATAGGGTCTTAGATGTTCAAAATAGATATTAATTTCATCTTTTTCATTTGTGAAAAGTTCTTATGTCAATGCATCCAAAACACTTTTTCTCTGAATTTTTTATTTTAAAAAATTAAGATATTTCTCTAAAAAGATCATTTGAAAAATCATTATTAGAGATCCTTAAACATTGGCACAAAATCTAGGCTCATTAAATGATTTTGTCTATAATTTAATTATGTATAACAAAGTACTTTGATTGATAAATTTAAAAATAATAATACTTACTTTTAGATATAGACACTTTATATTTTCCACATCATCATTCATGATCTATTTAATAACTTTTGAGAATTCTAGTCATATTTCTCAATAAGATGTATGGTCAATCATTTGAACTTAGATCTAGACATCTTATACTAATAATTAATCACTTGAACATATAGTTGATCAAATTGATCTTATTACCATTCTAGTAGTTTGATTTTTTTTGACTACTAACCCTGGTCTCTATAACTAGTCATGTAGATGATTCTATACATTTTTAAAACTCTAAATTATACATATGATTGCTTCATTCAACATGCGGTCACCTAGAAATAAACATGCAGTTGATCCATCACTTTGTGAGATATTTGATAGAAATTTAGTCCCTTATATATGGATTTATGGTCATAAGGTTGCTTGTGTGGTTGATTATTGATAGGCCCATAGAGATTTATTAATTCTCTATGGGTATATGCAATTTTTTTCATAAACACTCAACTATGATACTAAATTAATTAAAATATAGTAAATAAAAAGGTCTTGATCAATACAAATAGATGAATAAATAAGTTTATTTTGTTTTTAAATTTTTTTTAATTTCATTAATTTGGAGAAATATGTGAGAAAATATTGGTTTGATTGATTTTAATAAAGAGAAATATTAAATTGAAGCAGATTGATTGGTGGAGAAGATTTTGAAATCATGCCATGGTTTTGTAATTTTAGGGTTCAAGTGAGATTTTATTTAAGAAAATATATTGATTAATTCATGATTCGTGTCAAAGAAGAGATGAGGAAGATCCATTGGTCATTGTGTCTTATATTTAATGTGGCAATACTTAATTTCACTTAGTTTAATAGTTTAGGATTTTACCAAATTAAGTTTGTCCAGATACCATATTGAAACCTAATTTCCCTTAATTTGACAATGATAATTACTTATTTAGGGTTTTTAGTTGTGAAATTTTAATATTCAGTTTTGATTTTATTATCAATGGTCATGATAGAAGAAAAATAAAGGGATTGGATGATGATAAATAAATTTCACAAACCAAATAAATGAATAAATAAAAAAGGATTAAATCCAACGAAACATTTCCCATTCAATTACATTACCCCAACACATGGAGGGTTTACCCCCTCATCCTAGTGATGAGATAATTGGAGGGAAGGAGAAAAGAAAAATAATGCATAAAGAAAAAGGAGATAAACTCGGTTAAGGCGCAACATCTCACTCAAATATTTTATCACCAATATATCTGGATCTCCTTTATAAGTAGGGTAAATCAAATTTTATAGGCTCCACATGGTCCCAAATATTGATTAGGATAATTATGAATCTGTCCAACAGTGGTCTTGGGTGGGTCCCAAGTCATATATTTGGTGAAAAATTGATGATACACAGAATATAAACTTTGAAATCCCATCCCGTGAATTCAAATAATATGTAATGTGTTTACATGATGTGTAATCTTTAAATTTTTACGCATCACAAATTTTGGTGTATCTCTTAAAAAAACTCATCCTAAAAAAAACTCACATCGTGTAATTGGAATACACGACATCTAATTTGGTCTTCCCTAGTTTTCCATCTCTGCTTTATCCTCAAAAATACAATGTTGCGTCGTAAGAGTAGCTCATGGCATGAAGTGTCATTTTTCTCCAATAGTTCCCACTTTTCATTCCTTTTCCAAATATTCATTGTATCCTACCATCAAACAAAAAACAAGTCAATCTATTCCAAAACTGTCAAGACTATTTATTTTAATACAAAAACCAATAGATTAAAATACCATAAAATGTATGCATGAAATAAACTTATCAAATACCCCAACACATGAATTCATACACGTCCTCAATGATGGAATATCAACATGCTACAGAGGAATCTCACCTTAACGTGATTTAAATTAAATTTCAATAAAAAAATTTGATCAAATGGAAAATTAAATGTTTGAGTATCACACATAAAAAATTTATCAACACCTCATTTTTCAAAGAGTGAAAATCAACCATGAATTTTACTTTTACTATTTTGAAATATCCAATCGTTTTCATTCATCCATTTTAATTTTTCAATTCATTATTACTATGAATCCTATTTTCAATTTACCTCTCTTTGAATTTTCCACTCATCATCAGGGTATGAATGAATAAAGTGTTCCACATACCACAAGAACATGTAACTTACCATAAGCTTGCAATGCATCTAACATCTCCACTGTGTAAAGAAAAAAATAACAATTAATCATGATGGATTCACCATTTAGGATCAAATGGCTTTGAGTATTAGGGATTTTAGTTAAATTTTTTAAATCAAGTATGGTACAAAAAATAGGTTCTACACTAAATTAATTTTCATGAAAATAAAAAATAACTGAATGAACGTATCCTTTTCCCAGAGTATCTCAGATTAGGATCATAACAAGGTGAAATTTACAAAATGAAATAACCTCTTTTATTATTATTTTTTATTTTTTATTTCAAAATTTATGCTATGGAAAATTCTAAAATCCACCACACAACCCCTAATGATCTTCTCATGAAACTATTTGTAATAGTTATAACAAGATCACTGGTCAAGTAAATTGTGATTTTTGAATTTCCCAAGACAAAACCCAATTTCCCCCCTTTTTTAAGATGGTGTGCAATAAATAAAATTAATTTTACCTCCCCAAATATCATGAAATTTCCCTTATACTTATTCATTAAAAAATGTCCATCCCTTTGACAGTTTTTATTTCCCCCACTCTTATGTTTGGAAATCATTCAAAATATTTAGAGGAAGGTAGGAAAGGATCATATAGGCTTGTAACATGGACCATTTCTTAACAATACTTTTCATGGATTCTATGGGTTTAAAAAAAATTAATGCAAGGTGGGTCTCGTGATAAGGGATAAAAAAATAATGTCATAATCATTTTAAAATTGATTCTATTTAGTCATAGATTCAATAAGATTCAAAGAAATTTCTAGAAGAAATAATGAATGAGTTTCTTAAGAAATATATTATAGAAATAATGGAAAATATTTTCTTAGTGGATGTATTGGTAATGAGATTAATGGTTTGGAATAATCACTCATAAAAATGCATAATAATAATTAAATCAATGAATGAAAATATCAAAAATTCAAAATGTGTCCAAATCTTAGAAAAATTTTCTTTACAATGATCAACATGCTTCTCTAAGTAAAAATTTTTCAAATCCTAATCCACATGTTTATCTATACTAACTATTTATCCATTTATCTCATTAAAATTTATTGAAAATGAAATTTAAAATCATGGTATGATAATTTTTCTTAGCAATTTCATGTCTCTGAGTTTAATTGATTGAAGAAAGATTCAAGGGATAGAATACAATTATTATTTAAAAACTCTAATTAAATGTGGGGAATATAGTAGAAATTTACATAATTGAAATGATTTGTACCCTATAAATTTTTTCTTCAATCATGGCTGTGCAGGTTCAACCTACTCCAAATTCACGATGTGCAAATTCCCTTCATGACGTGTAATTTTTCAACAATATCTTCTTTTGATTCTTGCTGGTTATTGCCACCTGGGGTCTTCATGGTCTTGAAAATTAAAAATGAATAGGTGAAAGAACAGGAAATTATCAATTAATTTTTAAATATTTAGAGTGATTTAATATTCTTCTCTAAAAATAGAAAATAAATAATCAAAAACTAAAAACTCGGGTTGCCTCCTGAAAGAGATTTTGTTTAACATTGTTGGCTCGACCTTACCTACTTCGTCCTCAAATCACATGACATATGATTGAAAATTTTGTACCTCTTAGGGGTCCAAAAATGGTCTTAGTTGTGTCATATACACATAGGATGGTCTCTATCATTCTTATCTGAATATTTTAATTCTTCCAGATGGTAGTACTTACTTGAACTATATTATACCGATCCATAATTTCTTCAATAATCTTGATGAACTAAATGGAATTTTATGTACCATCCATACTTTTTGTACTTTTTCAAATGCACTGGAGTCAGTATCTCTTCTGTTGTCAACGTTTTTGGTTGTTAAATTATCAATATTCTTTAGTTAATCATCCTCTTTCACAACAACATCTAACTCATGCACCTCTTCAATTTCAATTAAATCCTCAGCTTCATGTGTTTCTCCTTCTCAGAAATCATTTTACTTGTTCACGTTATAGTTATTAATTGATTGGTGGATTTTGAAGCTTACTTGATCACAACAAACTCTCAAATAGAGTTATCCATTTTGAACATTGATCAGAACACTCCATGTGTCTAAAAATGGTCTTCTTAGAATGAGTCTATTTCATTCCTCTTTTATATCCATCAATTGGAACTCGATGGGGATGTATAATTTGTTGAAGCTAATTAGTATTTCCTCAATTGTTCCTCAAGGATGATTCAATTTTTAGTCTTCTAATTGGAGTGATACTACTATGGGCTTTAATATATATAGTCCCAAACTTTTGAAAGTTTTATACGACATGGTATTGACACTTTCACCTAATTCACACAAATATTTTTCACATTTGTTAGCTCTAATAATGATGGGAATTGAAAAGATACCTGGATCAATTTAATTTTTAGGTAGGTACTTTGATATCACTGCTGAACACTCACATGTCAGGGGAATGGTTCCAATATATTCCAGATTATTCTTGTTGGTTACCAACTCTTTCATGAATTTTTCATATGCTGGCATATTCTTGAGAGCCTATGGAAATGGTATATTAATATAAAGTTTTTTAAATTATTCCAAAAAATTTCATTTATATATATCATTATTAACTTGTTTCATTCATTCTTGAAAAGGTATTCTTGTATTTTAATGTGGGGGTTCTTCTTCTTATTTTTCAGTTACTTGTTCTTTATTAGCTTCCTCTTCTCCTTCATCTAATAGTTGTTGTCCTGAAAATTCTATACCACTTCCTTTCATTTTATTACCACTTATATGTTGTACAACATTCAAATCTTCAGATGGGAATAATTTAGGGAATGATGGTGGTGTTCTGCTAGGTATCTCTCTAAGATGGTCAACAATTTTGCCAACTTGATGCTCTAGATTTTTTAACATGACCTTTTTGTTCGACGATTGTTACTTTATTTTTTTAAGTACATCCCCACAAGAATTCATGAATATAGCAAGTGTATATTTAAATGTATGGACCTAGATCATTAGTGTGGGACTTTGGGGTGCTTTTATTCAGTACCATTGTGATCTTTGTTGAAGTCCTTATACCTATTTTTGTTGTGGTTTCCAACCCTGCAATTGATTACCCTAATTATAATCAGCATAATTTACATCTTCTATACATGTACCTTGGGGGTTTTTCTATGGGCATATAATGATTTCCATATTATTATTCAATGAATCCAATTATTCTTCCATCTAATATTTATTTTTGATCATATGAATTCCTTTGTGTTGGTTTCCTTCTCATTTATAATGAAAACTATTGCTTGCCATCTCATCCAGAAAGCTGTAGCTCACTTCAGGTGACTTCTTCAATAATGATCTTCCAGCTACAACATCAATAATTGACCTGTTTCCCTATGAAACCCATTATATAAAGTTTTTATTGGTATCCATAAATCTATACGACGATTATATAATTTTAAGACATATTTTTAAAATGTCTCAAGGTTATAAATATAGTGAATTATCTTCAAATTGATTTTTTTAGAATATTTACCTGTATTTACATTGACTTAGAAGGTAGAAAGAAGCATGTGAGGAATTTATTATCCAGATCATCCCATGTATTGATGGAATGTATAGGAAGTCTTTGAATCCAATGTTGAGCTAGACCATGTAATGAAAATCGGAAAAGAAAAAGTCTTACCGCATCTCTTTAAACATTTTCGAATTGGAATGCCTCACAGATGTCAAGGAAATATCCCAGATACTTGTTTGGATCTTCATGTGGATGTCTAGTAAATTTCATGGTATTTTATATCATCTAAATGATTATATGCTTTATTTCAAAGTGATTTTCTATAATGGGGGTGCCATGTTTCTTTTTTGTAGTCTAGTGTATGATGGAAACCAGTAGTCTGCAAGCGCCCACAACCTCTGATCTCTTTGAATAACCCCAAAAGGTTGTTTTTTTGGAACCTACCATGGTTGTATTAATTTTAAACTATATTCTTGTTTCATAATGGTGTTTTTAATTGATGGTGTCTTTTCTCTTCTTCTGAGTGTTGTAGTTGTGCATTAGAAAAATAAGAAACTCAAAATAGATAATACCCAACATAAAAGTTAGAATTGAAATAAACCAATACAATAAAATCTAAAATTAAAAATAAAAAAAAACTAAAAAAAAACTGCCCACAGAAATGGTTCCAGTTTGATAGTCTCAGAGGGTGTCATTAATCCCCTATGGGTATATGAATTTTTTTTAATAAAAAATCAACTATGCTACTCAATTAATTAAAATGTAGTAAATTAGTAGGACAAGATCGATCCAGATAAATGTAGAAATTAGTTTATTTTTGTTTTAAAAAATATTTATTTTCATTAATTTGTAGAAATAGGTGAGAAAATTTTGGTTTGATTGATTTGAATAATGAAAAAATATGAAAGACAAGAATATTGACTGGTTGTGATTAGATTCTGAAAGTGCACTAGGGTTTTTTAATTTTAGGGTTCATGTGAAATTGGATTTAAAAAAATATGTTGATTAATTCATGATTGGTTTTAGTGTAAAGAAGAGGATGATACAATGGTCATGGTATCTCCTCTAAATTGTGACAATACCCTGTTTCCCTTGATCCAGTTGTTTAGTTTTTCTTGGAATTAAGTTTGTCCTGATACCATATTTAAACCCAATTTCCCCTAAATTTGACAATGATAATTACTTATTTAGGGTTTTCAGTTGTTAAATTTTAATATATATTTAGGATTCAATTATCAATGGTCATGATAGAAGAAAAATAAATAGATTGTAAGTTTAAAAATAAATTGCACAAACCAAATACATGAATAAAAAAAATTAAATCCAATGACACCTCCCCATTTCAATTACATTAACCTAACACATAGAGGGTTTACCCCATCATCCTAGTGATGAGAGAATAAGAGGGAAGAAGAAAATAAAAAGGAATTCATAAAAAAAAGGATATGAACTCGGTGAGGGTTCATCGTCTCGCTCCAAGATTTTTTCTCCAACAGATCTAAATCTTCTTCAGTAGTAGGGTATCTTGACTTTTATAGGCTCTACATGGGTTTCGATATTGATTAGGATCATTAAAAATCCATCCAATGGTGGTATTAGGAGGCTCCCAAGACATCGATTTATTAAAAAATTGATGATATATAGAATCTAGACTTTGAAATCCCATCCTTTGAATTTACATGATTTGTAATATTCTTACACAACGTGTAATCTTAAAATTTTAAGGTGTATTAAACTCGAACATATCTCTTACAAAAAATTATCCTGAAAAAACTCACATTCTATAATTAGAAGACGTGACATGTAATGTGGTATGTTCCAGTTCTCTAGCTTCGCTTCATCCTCTAAAAGTCATTTTCATGCCGTGAGTGATGCTCAAAATGTGAAGTGTCATTTTTCTCCAATATTTTCCTCTTTTCATTACTTTTCCGAATATTCATTGTATCTTTCCACGAAACATAAAACATGTCAATATATTAATTTTTTTTAAATATTATTCATTTTAATGCACAAATCAATAAATTAAAATACCATAAAATGAATGCATGAAATACACTTATCAATCCTACTTTCCTTATGGCCGATCCAACTATCCTTGCACTCAATTCATCACTTTGTGAAAAACTATGTCTTTGTTTCTTGAGATATAGATTGAGGTTGATGAAATATATATTTAATACACTTAATTAATTTTCTATATATCATCCATTGCCGATCTGTTGGTCATGCGATCTATCTGGTACTTTGAAAAATCTCCATTTCTAAGACATGTGTTTGATTGACTATCTAGCTATGCTTTAATATCGATTCAAGTCTTAGGAAAATTTCCACTATTTAAAAAAAAATAATTAACTTATATAAAACATAAGATAGGTTATAAAATACATAAAAATGATTTTTTTTATTTGAATAATTATTTTTTGGACTAATCCAATAGTAATAATTACACCTTTGATCATGGTCAACCTACTGATGTTTTTTTTGGGATTATGAACCAAACGTCCTAAAAAATGATGTCATGAACATAACCAAATTATTAACTAAATAAACCAAGTTAATAAATGAAAAAATGATTAATAAAAGGGAATGGACTTGAAAATGGTTCTTAATCATGTATAAAATTAATATAATTTTATTATTTAGTAATTTAAAATACATATGTGGTGAGTTGGGAGATGAGGTGAGAGATTTCTCGTCTAAATTTACCTTATTTGAGACTCATGCCATTCTCACCACAGGTATTCTTTTTTGTAGTGTGTAAACTACCATATGGGTGTCATTTATCATGTTTCCTAAAATTTAAGTGGTTTAAAAAAACATTTATGTTATATCATTCAATGTCCTTCTGATTTAAATGTTACAAAAGTGGTAAAATGTTTTTCTTTAAAATGTCGTTTTAAATGTTTTAAACTCTTTTATTTCATGCCCATGTTATTTTAAGTGTTTCAATAATATTCTTATTTATTCATAAAATATTGGTACAGTTCGTGTCCAATAACTTTGTGATTTCTTTAAAAATATTTAAGAAGGTTTAAAATGGAATATTTTCTACATTTTCTATAACGAACTTTTTTTACTTTCTTTATTAATGTGTAAAAAGAATTTTTTTAATTTTAAGGAATGAAGAAAATGTACCATATCCTAACCATTATTTTTTAATAATATTCATCTATATGTTTTACGTTTTTTTAAAGAATACCATATTTCCCATTCTTTTAATAATTTTTTATCTTAAGAGTTTTTAATTGATATATGTTTTTTATCCTTATTTTTATGTAAGTCCCAAAATTTATTTTTCATATGTGATAAATAGAATATTTTATGATATTTTATGATTGAAGTGAAATATTTTATATGTTTTGTGGGCCTTGAACATTATTCATAATGATGGATGATCCCTATATAGATCTCTAATTCATTAGGTTATATGGGTTGAGTTAACTGATTATTTGATACTCCTATGAATTGGATAGAGTTAAATTTTTATAAGTTACTCCTATGAAGTGTATAGAGTTTAATATTCATAATTTACTCTTATGGAGTAGTTGGATTTACCAATAATGCTATTTCGTTATAAAAGTGATTTTAAGAGTGATATGGAGATAATTTCCAAAGGTACCAACATGTTTGTCGAAATATTTTTTTTCAAAAGGTAAGAAAATTAGTTTATAAGCTAAAGGATAGTTTATGATTTTATAAAGTTGAATGGTTTGTTTTCAAGTAAAAATTATCATGTTTTTCAAGAAACCCACATGAATTAATATTTTCCTTTTATGATTTCCTACAAAATAGTTTTTTTAAAACAATTTAGGGTTTGAAGTTGATTTCATGAGTAGATAAATGATTATTTGAGCTATAAGTTTATTATGTAAAAAGAAAAACGTTCTTTTGGTGTTTTTATGAGTTTCAAATGGATTAATAGGCTCCCTTTATTTTCATATCCCTTAATGATATTTTTTTTCTCATCCCATGTTTTCAAAAGTTTTTCACACCTCTTAAGAATTTGTAGAGATTATAACATGGTCAATGGTGAAACGTCCAAAATGAATAAAAAGTGTCATGAATGTAACATGAGTGTAAACATGAAAACCTTATTTTATAGAAAAAATTTACACTGTATGAAAATGTACACTTTTTTATGTAATTTTTTTCTTAATTATTTAAATCTCTAAACCTCAAAGATTCTAGAAATTTAAGGAAGTGAAACCCATGTTATAAAACATGTAATTATTCATTTTTTATGATGCAAAATGTTATAGAAGGTATTTGAGTAATGGTTTAGATAAATTTAATGTTTAATATGTTATTTTAGAATAAGTTAAAATAATTCGATAACCATAATGGTTAGTATGTTATAGGGAATTATAATTATTTTTGACTCAATCAAAAGAGTTGAATAAAAGATGACATGGTTACAAATATCTTTGTATTTATCCTTCCAATAAGATATTTTATTATTATTTTATTTTATATAATTGCAATAACCATTTTTGGTTTTAGTATGTGGAAATAACTAGTAGGAACCAAGATAAAAATGGATGTGGAGGAAAATGTGCTGGTTGTTTGAATGAGAAATTGAACATGACAGAAGCTATATTGAAAACTCATATGTTTATCATTAATCAACTATATCGATTCATGACTAAAAACTTGAACCTAGGTGAGTTTACCAATATACCAAATAAGAGAGAAATTAAGTTTCAAGGTATTTCAGATGATAAATATCTTGAAGGAAAAATAAATTCAACTTTTTATGTGTTAGGTATGTGGGAAGAAGCACCTAGGGAAATATCTCAAAGGAACATGAATATGTTTTATATGTAATAAAGGATAGAATATAGAAATAAACTAACAATAATAAAGGATGAGTTCTGTTAACACTATTATGGTGAATAAAGTTATTTCTATGGTATCAATTAAATGTTTTAAATCTGGTGAGTATTGTAATTATGAAAATTTATTCCCTAATAGAAAATATTGAGAAGGGGATAAACAATATTGTATGAATAAAGTCTTGGAAATATCATATACTGAAGATGAAGAAAATAGTGAATGACATATAAAAGGTATAGATTATTCTAATATATATTTTTATATTTATTTATGAAACCTGATTAGACTGATATTGATGATTTGTAGGGAATTATTTATATTTTTTTATTATAGGAAGGGAATATTAAAGAATAAGATAACAACCCAGGATTAAATTTTTATAAAGGAAGTCAAATTATTGAAGTATCTACATATAGGGTTTAAAGAGTTATGATATGGTTGTATTTTATTTCATGGTTGATAAATCTAAAAATGATCATATATTTAATGGCACCGAAACCCATTTTTAAGTTTTGTGTGATGGGATTTTAAGATGATTAAATATAATTTGGGAGAAATTTAGTGAGTTTTAATAGATAATCGAGGTATGAGTATGAGATGGTTATTTAAGGAAGAATTATATTATATTTTTTGGACATAATTTAAAAGTTATTGAAAAAATTTAGGGTTAATATGATATTTGATATTAACATAGTTAATTGGAATAATGGTTTATTAAATTTTTGAAACATATGATATATCATATAGATAACCATACAATTAAAAAGTGATTTTTTGACCAAGAAATTGCTATTATTTTTTTACAATTTCAATTTATTAGGAAAATTACATGATTAAGGTAAAAATAATTTGAGGAATAAATATTGAGTTAATTTGTTGAAGAATATATGATTTTATTTTTATTTTATGGTAATTCAAGTTATTTATAAAAAAGATTATCATATCTTAGAAATTATTTGATAAAGAAAAGGTATGTGACTTTTTGAGTGACTGATGTTTCTTAGGGATAAATATTATGTTTATTTTGGAAGAATATGTGATAAAATCATTTTAGTCTTTGAATTTCAAAATTTTTATGGCATATTTTTAAGTTTTTTAAATTTAGTTATTAATGTAATTATTTTAGTTTAATATTGTGTACTATCTTTTATTATACTAAACAATTTTGGTTTTATTAAATTTATAGATTCAATAGGAATAACTGATAATATATTTTGTAGATCTTATGATCCATTGATAGTTTATTATAGTGCTTTAGGCATGAAAAATTAAATATTATTACTTTCATCTAGAATATGAAATGAATTCGAGATAAAAAACTTCCCATAGAAAAACCAAAGTATGAAATTATAATTATATATTTGAAGAAATTAATTATGTATATTTGTTAGTGTTCTCATCATGGATTATAAAAGAATTATTTAACTCTAGAAAAAGGATCTAGAAATAAAAATTTCAGTCCTTTACAATCATTTTGATGAATTTATGGTATTTATATCTTATTGGAAAAGGATATTTTAATTCAAATATTACAACTTGATGAAATTATTCTTCTTAAAATTTTATTTAGGTCCTAGAGGGGTGTTTGAAATGGAGGGGGGGGGGGTGAATTTGCTTTCTTTAAAAGTTAGTTAGAGTTTAAACTTTACGAGTGGAAAGTGATCAGTTGAACTATTACAAAATTTAACCACAACAATATAAGAAAATAGGGAGGAAAGAAAATGAAAAATGAAAAATATAAACATAATAATTTTACTATGGTTAAGATCTAAATGATCCTACTTGTAACATACTGACCCTGTTGAACACTATGATGGTAGCCAGACTGGTGGGTCACATGGCCTCAAGCGCGTCTCCTCAAATTCTAGAAGTTTTCGACTAATAGTGCAGGTCTAAGAAGGTGATTTTGGGGAGAATATAACCTCATATCAGAGTAGCACAATGGTATAACAGAATAAATAACAATTAGTAGTAGAAGCAGTAATAAATTAAAGACAACAACAGAAGGAAAATAATAACAATTTAATGTCCAACACTATTTTATAAAAATTACACATGATATATTTTGACACATAAAATTTAACAGGAAACAAAAAAACATAATTTACAATAAATTTAAATATAAGAGTCAAGTAAAGAAAAGAACTAAAAATCCCTAAGGTGATTTCCACGAGCATCCTGAGCTTCAGCTCAGCCGTTTTCTCCTAACGCCTCTGGTACAATTATCACATCACAAGAAATCAACCAAGGTTAGAAATCCTATGAACAAGAGAGTCTACTTGGGTACGCTAGTGCAATGGTGGCCCGAGTAGGGTGTGAGATATAAATCATAGTATGTTGTAACCCATTGTGTCTAGCCCCATATGTATAGTGAAAAATAAATTCAGCAGTGTGAAGGTATGGAAGGAGTAATAAACAGAACTATATAAATAAATCACAACCCGTCTAGCTTCGAACGCGACACATGATGGCTAAACCTATTTCAGATCATATCTAAAATAAGAGTCAATTCATGTAACTATAAATATATATATATATATGGTATCATTATATATATATATATATATATATATAAGGATATATGTTGGGATGGATCAATATGCAACTCTAATATATCCAATTCCAGGGGAAGCTCCCATGGCCTAAACCCTTACCCAACTCCAAGAGCTCTCATGCCCTCTTAGAATGCACGTGCTATAAAGACCAGGACATAAATCAAGACATCCATTACCAAGGGAGCTCTCACAGTCAATCCCCTAGCCCAGCTGTAAATCTCACACGGTCTTTCCCTCCAAGGGCTCTCACGATCCCTTGGCTCCACATGCTGTAAGGACTAGGACATAACTCTAGACATCCTTCACCAGGGGAGATCTCACGACCAATCCCTTGGCCCAACTGGAAAGCTCACACAATATTTCCCCTAAAGGTTCTCACGGCCCCTTGGCTCCACAAGACTATATGGCATAATCATTTACAATATATAATGCATGCGGAATTAACCTCTCATGTATCCCATTGGCCCATTTCATTTACATCCATTATCACAATTATAATATAATGCATAAGGTAGTACCTCTTATGCATTTAAATAGCCACAGTTCCTTCCCTTATAAAGAATTACATTTCATATGATGTAGTTAATAAAGCATAAACAAGGGCAGATCTAACCGTCCCGTATTTGTCATTCCAGTTAAACCATCATTTACATTTAACATATAATTCACAAGGAAATAAATCTTATGCATTTCATTAGCCATGTACATATGCATAATTTAATACATAAGGCATAGAATATTATTTTTTTCAATTATACATCAGAAAAGGCATGTTTATATATATAAATTAATACATGAGGCAAAGACCTCTCATGTATGTCATTATTTAAGTCAATTCCATTTGAAACCAATCGATTCAATTTAAGAAATGAAAACAATTAATTATGACAAAACCATTTAATCAAGACACCCCATTTGGTGTGAGCCCTTCTACTCCAGGTCATCTCACTCAATTTTCTTAAGCATGGAAAATTGGTTTAAGGTTCAAGTTCTAAAGGAAGGGTTCACGTTCATTACCCAAAAATAATTCTACCATATTTCATAATCCACTCTAACATTTCCATTCAATTTACTAAAACATGAAAATCAAACTCTTAAACTCAATGAACACTTAAGATACTATTGAAAGAGGGAAATTACCTACTTGGGTAATTCCATTTGTAAGACATGCCAAATTCCTAAACATTCTATTTAATTAACCAAGGAGAAAGCATAAGGAGCTACTAAGCAAAATGGATAAGCATGATAGAAGTCACAAATCATCATTGTGAGTTTTCGAAGACACACACCTCAGTTGGATGAGTTTTATTATAAAACCAGGACTTTTTATAAAACAAATAATGTAACAGAACTACTAATTTCACTCATCATGGAAAATCATTTCAGAAGATTACCATAAATGGAAAAGCATTAATAAAGGTTTGAAGAACATGAAATTAATTAATTAATGATTTTTAAATAAAAAGGTCAAAGAAAGGGGTCCTACCTCATGTAGTAAACCAAATTGAACACTCACCACTTGAAAATTTTATCGATGACCACTCAGAACTGCTCCACACCTGCATGAACATACATTTATATAAATGTATACATATATATATATATATATATATATATATATATATATATATCTTTTAACCCAGTGCCCGTATTCCTCATTCCATGAGGGAATACATACATGGAATATATATATACACACACACATACCTAAGTATATGAGCACAAGTCTTCAAAGAAAAACATAACACACTAAAAAATATACATGGGACTCAAAACACCAAACGACCTGAAATACAAGTGAGCAAGAAAAGGAAACAAAAATAAAATCTTACCTCAGATAACGATGACAAACCAAATCGACCCAAAACACAGCACCTTCGGTGGTGAACACCAAAACTCGTACGTAGGAGTCCTGATAGACCCTTCAAATAACCTTACACTGAAAGAAAAATCGAAATCCGGGTTATCCCCAAACCGTTACGGGAAAAATGGAAATTCACGATGGGTTATTTGCGATCGGTCAGGGGGCCATCGCAAATAACCCATCAAAAGAGTTTATTTGCGATGAGACAATCGGCCCGTCACAAATAATAGGTATTTGCGACGGGGGTTAGGACCCATCGCAAATGGTTTGACACCCAATGCGCGCCAAACCGTGGGTAGGGGTATTTGCGACGAGTTTTTATTCCCGTCGCAAATGCCCGACGACGATATTTAGTATTTGCGATAAGATACTTGTCCTGTCACAAATAGTATGTTGGCAGGTACCCATTTGCGACGGGTCCCATCACAAATAATTTATTTCAACCGACTGTAATTAATGCGGGCAGTGGGCATTTGCGACGAGTCCCGTCGCAAATAATCAAACCTATATATACCCCCTATCAGTTTTTCATCTCATTCTACTTTTTTCTCAACTGCTCTCTCTATCCCTTCTAAAATAATTAGGATTAATTCATAATAATTAGGATTAATTAGAAATAATTACGATTAATTAGTAATAATTAGGATTAATTAGAAATAAATTGTAATAATTACAAATAAATTGTAATAATTAGCAATAAATTGAAATAATTTGTAAGAAATTTTAATAATTTGTAATAAATTGTAATAAATTGTAATAAATTGTAATAAATTGTAATAAATTGTAATAAATTGTAATAAATTGTAATAATTTGTAATAATTAGTAATAGTTTTTAATAATTAGAAATAATTTGTAATAATTAGTAATAATTTGTAATAATTAGTAATAATTTGTAATAATTTGTAATAATTATTAATAATTTGTAATAATTAGTAATAATTAGTAATAATTAGTAATAATTAGTAATAATTAGTAATAATTTGTAATAAATAGAAATAATTTTCAATAATTAGAAATAATAATAAAAAATTAGTAATAATTAAAATAATTAGTAATAATTAAAGTAATTAGAAATAATTTATATTAATTAGTATTAATTCGTATTAATTAGTAATAAATTGTAATAATTAGTAAAAAATTGTAATAATTAGTAATGATTAGTAATAAATTGTAACAGTTAGGAAGAAATTGTACTAATTAGTAATAAATTGTAATAATTAGTTATAAATTGTAATAATTAATAATAATTAGAAATAATTAACAATAAATTGTAATAATTAGTAATAAATTGTAATAATTAGTAATAAATTGTAATAATTAGTAATAAATTGTAATAATTAGTAATAAATTTTAATAATAAGTATTAAATTTTAATAATTAGTAATAAATTGAAATAATTAGTAATAAATTGAAATAATTAGTAATAAACTGTAATAATTAGTAATAATTTGGATTAACTAGTAATAGTTAGGATTAATTAGCAATATTTAGGATTAATTGGTAATAACTATGAAGAATTAGTAATAATTAGTAATAATTAGGATTAATTAGTATTAATTAGGATTAATTAGTAATAATTAGGATTAATTAGAAATAATTAGGATTAATTAGAAATAAATTTTAATAATTAGTAATAAATTGTAATAAATTGTAATAAATTTTAATAATAAGTAATAAATTATAACAGTTTGTAACAAATTGTAATAAATATTAATAAACTGTGGTAAATTGTAATAAATTGTTATAAATTATACTAATTTTTAATAATTAGTCATAATTTTTAATAATAAGTAATAATTTCTAATAATTTGTAATAATTAGTAATAATTACTAATAATTAGTAATAATTACTAATAATTAGTAATAATTAGTAATAATTTGTAAAAATTTGAAATAACTTGTAATAATTCGTAATAATTAGAAATAATTAGTAATAATTAGTAATAATTATTAATAATTAGTAATAATTAGAAATAATTAGAAATAATTTGTATTAATTAGTATTAATTAGTAATAAATTGTAATAATTAGTAATAAATTGTAATAATTAGTAATAAATTGTAATAATTATTAACAATTAATAATAACTATAATAATTAACAATATTTTTTTAACAATTAGTAATAAGTTTTAATAATTATTAATAAATTTTAATAATTAGTAATAAATTTTTATAATTAGTAATAAATTTTAATAATTAGTAATAAATCGAAATAATTAGTAATAAATTGAAATAATTAGTAATAACTTGAAATAAATAGTAAAAAATTAAAATAATTAGTAATAAATTGGAATAAATAGTAATAAATAAGAATAATTATTAATAATTAGGAACAATTAGTAATAATTAGGATTAATTAGTAATAATTATGATTAATTAGTAATAATTAGGATTAATTATTAAAAACCAACAATAATTAGTAATAATTAGTAATAAATTGAAATAAATAGTAATAAATTGTAATAAATAGTAATAATTTGTAATAATTTGTTATAAATTAAAATAATTTATGATAAATTTTAATAATTTGTAGTAAATTGTAATAATTTTTAATAAATTGTAATAATTCGTAATAATTATTAATAATTATTAATAATTAGTAATAATTAGTAATAATTTGTAATAATTAGAAATAATTTGAAATAATTAAAAATAAATAGAAATAATTATTAATAATTATTAATAATTAGAAATAATTATAAATAATTTGTATTAATTTGTATTAATTAGTATTAATTAGTAATAAATTGTAATACTTAATAATAAATTCTAATAATTAGTAATAAATTGTAATAATTAGTAATAAATTGTAAAAATCAGTAAAAATTAGTATTAATTAGTAATAATTAGAAATAATTAGAAATAATTTGTAACAATTAGTATTAATTAGTAATTATTAGTAACAATTAGGATTAATTAGTAATAATTAGGATTAATAATTAATAACTAGGATTATTTAGTAATAAGTTGGAATAAATTAGAGTATATTGATAAACTTGAATAATTTCCAGTGGATTGGCGGCATTCCTTTTGATCGATGCCTCATCTCTTTGTAACTTTCTCCCACCCAAATCAGTATGAAAAATCTGCTCAGACGCACGTTAGAGTAGATTTTTCATGGTGATTTAAGTAAAAGAAAGTTGCAAGGAGCTTAGTCATAGGAAAAAGAGGCTCTTTTCCCCAAAGACTCCTCTCCTTGGAACCTTTCCAACTAAAATAACTATGAAAAGTATGCTCTGATGCATGAATATCAATTTTCGTATGCACAACCATAGAGAGTAACACAGCGAGACCTCCATAATCTCCATCCTTGTGCATACAAAAATGGATATTCAAATGTTGAAGAAGACTTTTCATAGTGATTTGAGTTATAGAAAGTTGTTAGGAGAGGAGTCATCGGGAACAAGTGATGTAGCAAATCCATTAGAAATTATGCCGCCCGTAATTAATAATAATTAGTAAAAAATACCTATAATTAATAATAATTAGTGGTAATTAGTATAAATTTTAATAAATGAGTGTAGATTAGTATAATAGCATAAAAATAGTATAAATAACTATAAAATAATATAAATTATTATAAATTTCTCGAAAATAAAATTTAATGGTCTTTTATTTTTTGGATAGTGTTTATCTTATATCTAATTATACAAAACAACTAATTATTTCATATTTTTTAGAAAAAATGTGGAACAAGGAAGTCAACAATAATCATTATTAGATGACCATTCTTGGATAAATCAGCACATGAATCTAAACGGTTCTAGTTTAAATCCAATATATATTAAGGGTGTTCAAGATTCCTTATCATTTGCATCATCACAACCAAAATTTGTTTCAGAAGAGACAATTAACTGTCCTTGTTAAAAAAAATTTCTCCGAGGACTTATGCCACATTTGACAACATTGGTGTTCATTTATTGCATTTTGGTTTTCAACTAGATTATGTTTTTTGGTATCAACATGGTGAACACAGTTCCAAAGAAGATACTAATAATTTGGTTCCAGATCCAGCACAGTTTCAAAAATTTGTAGATGATGTGGAAGATCAATATTTTCAAAAAACTAAAACTCAAAATGATATTGATTTAACTCCGGAGTTTGAACCATATAATTTATATGTGTTTTTGAGGTATGATGAGGTTTCCTTATATCCCAGTTTTAACATAATAAAGTTTGAATCAATTATTAAATTTATGGCTATTAAATAAGATAATGGAATATAAAATAGTTGTTTTGATCAGATATTATCTTTGTTAAAAACACTACAACCTGATGGAAATGTGTTGCCTGTGAATTTCTATGAGAACAAGAGCATATATCATAATTTGGGTCTTGGTTATTATAAGATTAAAGCATGTTCAAATGAATGAATCATATATTATGGTGAAAATGAGTCATTGGTTAGTTATCTTACATATGGAAAATCAAGGTATAAAGAATCTCAACTAGCGAAGTATGGATTTATTCCTGTAAAATAGTTGAGATATTTCCTGCTCACACCCAGATTATAGTGTTGATTTATGTCTCAAAACACAATATCATTGATTTCATGTCATAAAATTAATATTTCAACTTCTAAAAGATTAAACCATTCCTCTGATGGTGATTCATGGAAACATTTTAACCAAGTGCATCTATATTTTACTTTAGAATCCCAAAACATGTGATTGAGTCTTTCTACTGATGGTTTCTATCCATTTGGTTCTTACGGTATTCAGTATTTATGTTGGCCTATCTTTATAACTCCGTATAATTTACCTCCATGGATGTTGATGAAGGATCCATATATATTTTTTACCTTATTAATTCTAGGTCATCTAAAAAATAATATTGATGTTTATTTGAAACCATTGATTGATGAGTTAAATATATTATAGAGTAATGGTGTTAGTACATATGATGTTATTGCAAAATAAAACTTCATACTGAAAGTCGAATTGATGTGGGGAATTAGTGACTTCCTAGTATATGACATGTTATCAGGTTGGAGTACACATAGTCCAAAATCATGTCCATACTATATGAGAGACAACGAATCATTTACAATCATCAATGGAAATAACATTTTTTTAATGTCATCAAATATTTCTTATAATAGATCATCCTTTTCAAAGAATCAAATATCATTACAGAAAAGGAATAGTTGAAAAATATGGGCCTCCAAAAACGATCTCAGGTAAAAATTTAAAATCAATTGACTATTCGTTAACTCCCATCACATTTGGACCAACAATAAACCAACAGAAAGTGGATGGGTTTGAAAAAGATTACAATTGAATAAAACAGATCATTTTTTGGGATTTTCCATATTGGTCTGATTTGTTGGTTTATCACATGTTGGTTGTGATTCATATTAATATGAAATGTTTTGATAATTTATTTCATACAGTTTTGGATACACCAGGTAAGAGTAAATATAATGTAAAGGAATGATTAGATCTTGCCCAAATTTTCAAGAGACCATAACTTGAACTGTTTGAAAATGTTTGATCACAGAAGTTAATGAAGCCAAACGAAACTTATATACTATCCAAAGAGAGTTTCCTTTTATTTTGGGTAGTGGATTTTAGATTTGAGACTTCCAGACAATTATGATTCCAATTTGGGTAGATGTGTCAGAAATAGTCATATTACCAAATTGAAAATCCACGACTATCATGTTTTAATGGAAAGAGTTATGCTGATTGAATTAATAGGTTTGTTAAATACTATGATTTGGGATAAGATATTAAACATATCATATTTTTTCAAGATATTTATGAGTCGACAATAGACTACGATGCAGTAAGAAAAATACAAGAAAATGTCATTTTAATTTTATATAAACTGGAAAAAATCTTCTCACCAAGTTTATTTAACTTAATGGAACATTTGATATTACATTTTCCACATGAAACAAAATGTGGAGGTATAGTATAGTACCAATGGATGTACCCATTTTAGATATTTATGAAGAAATTGAAAAAATGTACATAACAAAGCATCAATTGAAGGCTCAATTACAGAAGATTATTTTCTAGATGAAATTTCTTTTTTTATACTCTCATTACTTTTAGTATGAATATGTCTAAAAACACAACCGCATGATCTATAACGAGGGAAATTTTAATGATGACATGAGAAATAAATTATCAATTTTCAATCATCCTGAACATGGCTTCAGTGGAGTTCATAAATTATAGATTTCAGATAATGAACATCATAGTGTTCATACATATATTCTTTTCAACTGTGAAGAAATGAAACCATTTTTATGGTGAGTGCTCCTATCACTTATTCTATAATTTTTGAATCAGTAAATTAATTTTATTTTATTTTTAGGTTGTATGATAATAATATCAAGAAACAGTTTCCATAAATTACAAAAGTTCCTCTTTAAGAACATCATAAAAAAAATTTCTTATTGGTTTCAAAATCTGGAAAGATAAATTATTTTCTATTTCACATAAAAAATAAAATTAATACTTGTTATAGAGATTATTGTTTTAAAAAATTTCAAGTATCTCAACATATTGATAAAATTGATAATAAACAGTGTGTATTGAGTAACCCACCATCCATAATTTTTAAATATTATAATGAAAATGTGGTGAATAGTGTTTGATTTCATACACGTGTATATGGAGAATAAAAAAACAATGAATAATGGTGTTTTCTTGAGAGGATATCATCATAGAGAAACTGAATTTAACTTTTACAGAATGCTGGAAGAAATCATTAAACTGTGCTATCTAGGAAAATATTACATAATGATGTTTAAATGTCAGTGGTTGGATACTGAGAGGGGCATTCACATTCATATGATCCATTGAATCTTTGATATTAAATATAAAAGTCTTCATGCAGTAAATAAACCATTTTTATTGTCTAATCATGAACATCAAATTTATTATGAAAATTACTGTGCTAATTAAAGGGCGTTGGTTGATTGGTGGAGCATAATAAAAAAATAAATCCCAAGAGAATAGTTTTCTAAATGTGAATGTGGTTCCACTGAAGTGTAAGGAATTAGAGTTTTTTAAGAGACTGCTCCGAATACATCTTTTTTTCAAAGAGACATGAATATCATTGATTACACCCCATATTTAAGGGACGATGGTGACGATGATATTAATGATGTTACAACGGAATTTGAAATGAAAAGAGATGATGAAACTGAAACTAATATGGAAATTGATAATATTGAGAAGGAATATGAAGTCATTGACATCGAAAGCTATAAATATAAGGATAAAGATGGTAATTGACATAGTTAAATTCTAGTTATAATCTTATATAATATATATCTATATGTTATAGTTGTTTTCAAATGTTTTCTAACAACCATCATTTCATGTTTCATATAGACGAGGATTTGTATGGCATGTTGAAGGAGGTTGATCTACCTTTGGATGAGCAGGATGTTGGATCATCTAGCCCTCAGACTGCTAGTGGTTCAGGGGGAACTTGGAGGGGGTGTGGTCTTTCCCAAATAATGATTCCTAACCCTATCTTCGAGCGACGTCCATATCTCGGTTTTGATCCACACATGTAGAGGTATTTTTACCTGTGTATTTTAGTTAGTTTTCATTAATTTATTTATATTATCATTTTTTGATTAATTATTATTTTTTTCACAGCTTTATGAATATAGCTCTTGGATAGGGGAGTTCTATATTCCACAATTATTTTTCTGATGCATGGGTGTCATGGGATTAGATTCCCATTGATATACAACACCGAATGTTCAAGCATTAGATGGTACATAAATAAAGAATATTAATTTTTAAATTAATTTAATTAATAACTTGATATCATAAAATATTTGTAGGGTTTACGGTATCCCATTGATGAGATAATGTATAAGGCTATCTGGAAGGCATGGTAGGGAGCTATGCATCCACATTGCACTCAGGTTTTGCACAATTTAAAAGGAAAGCAATGAAAAAAGTAGAAGTGGCAGAGTTTGATGAGATTTTTCGCATCCACCGACTAAATTATGTTTCATCTTAGGTTTGAGATTGATTATGTACACACTGGTTGAGTAGGAAGTTTTAGAGTATATCATCAGTAGGTCAGAAAAATCAGGGGAGATAGGAGGTGGCAGATCGAGCTGGTAGTTGTACATTCATTACACATATAGAGAATATGTTAAGTATAATTTTTAAATATTTTATATAACTTTAAATGTAAATGGTTTATTTTATATTAATATTGGCATTTTCATAGCCCTGTATTACAGAGTTCTATGTTTATAGGAGGATGTACAGTGATCCATCCACTAGAGAGATTAGAGGTGCTCGATAGTGTCATATTGTGGTCAATATAATTTCATTTTGAGTTTTAAATTTAACTACAAATAATATTTTAACATTTTAATTTTAAATTGTAATTGAAGGAGTCAGATGAGGCTATAGCGTCTTAGACACATAATGAGAGTTAGGACGAGACTGATGGTCAGACCATTTCCCCCTGATTTGATGAGGTATTATAGATGAAGATGACCAAGTATACCCTAGATAAAAGCTGAGTTATTGGTATCGCCTCTCAATTGACACCTATGGGTTTTTATGGAACCTCTATGATGTCAGTTTCCAGCTTGAAATGAGCTCATAGAGGGCCATCATCATCTCAAGCATAGTATGAAGAGTAATTGCGAGCTTAGAGTGACCTTATAGAGACTTTATGTTGGGAGAAGGAGAAGATGCGTCAGTGATAGTTGTAGAAACATGAAGAGTTTCTACAACAACATCAATAACACCAGGATATGTAAGATGAGATGTGTCGATTGTGGAATTAGGAGAAGCATAAGTAATCGGAGTACGTGCGACGTCTAACTCGTATTTTAGGGATGGAGTTCTCTCCACCATCTCCTCTAGCTCCACTAGACGACCATCCCCCTCTGTTATGTATTTTTATTTTATAATGAATCATTTTAATGTAATTTTATTTGTAATATTAACTATTTAATGTTTTAAATATTTTTTTTATATTTTCTCGAATATTACAGTTTTTATTATTTATTTAATTATTTATTATATTTATTATTTTATTAATTAATTTATTTTTATATTTTTGTGAACACTGAGGTTTTTTATTTTATTACTAGTATTAATATTATTATTTCATTAATATTAATAATAACATTATTATATTTTTTAATTATTTCATAATTAATTTTATTTTACGAATATTAATATTAATATTTCATTTCTATTAATATTATATTATTATTATTATTAATATTATTGTATAAATAATTTTATTGTACTAATATTAATATTATGTTTTCATTTATATTAATATTATATTATCATTAATATGGTTTTTTATTTTTTTCAACTATTTGCGTCTCGCTCATCGCAAATACTAATTGAAACAGTTCATTGAAAAAAGGATTATTTTTTTTGTATTTTCTGTAGTATTTGTGATAGACTGTCACAAATACTAATTGCAACAATTCATTTGAAAAAGGTTTATTTTTTTTTTTGTATTTTCCATAATATTTGCGATAGACCATCACAAATACTAATTGCAACAGTTTTCACATTTTTTTAAAAAAAAAGAGAAAAATATTTCTGATGGGTGGTCGACCCATCTCAATATAGTATTTTAAAATAATGATGAACCCATTTGTTATGGTGCCACTGCTCGTTGTAAATAATAAGTTTTTTTCTATGGACCGTCACAAATGTACTATCACAAAAGACCTATTTCAAGTAGTGTAGGTTCACCCGAACCTCACTGGGCAATGGAGAGGGGAAAAATGTCCAGAATAGGGAAGGTGAAGGTAGGAGGAGGCCTACCGTGAAGGTTCAATGCGAAATTGTCAAGAGTTCAAGACGAAACCAACCTACGGAGAGGAGGCTAGGAGAGGGGGTCGTGCGACATGGGAGTTGAAGGGTGGGGGGGGGGGGGGTTATTCTCACATGAGTGAGAAGGGCAAAAGGGTAAGTTAGGGTTTTAATTTTATTTCATTTATTTAATAATTAAATTAATTCATTTTTTAAAGTAGGTCATTGTGCATGGTTTGGGCCACAAAGTTGGGAAAACCATGTGCCAATCGTGTTCCCTCTACTTGACACCTAGGGCACCCCACACGGGCTAGCCACACGGTTTGGAAACCATGTGGTGAATGGTGTTGAGGTACTTCCTCTTACCACTGACTGTGTAGGCAAGGAAGACAGTTTGGAAAATTGTGTACAATACATGTGACAGCCTCTGTTTACATGCATAAGGCAACACATTTTCATACTATGGGCTCACAATTACAGACAAACCATACACTTAGTGTAGGTCCTTAAATACTGGAGTTTCTCAGTCTGGTGCTCCCGAAACTCCCTGAGACACCTGAGAAACTTGTCAGGCCTGCACCTAAGTCCAAAAACATCACCTTGAAGGGTTCTAACTCTCATAATTAGGTTTCAATGTTCAGTTTCAATATTAGATCGTCTAGTAAACAAAAATTTCAAATTCCATTGATTTTTTTTCCATTTCAAAACCTAGATCATTAAACCCTTCCCACCATAGAACTTATCATGCCCGAGAAGCCTTTAAGAACAACACCCAACTCAAAGGTGTCCTAAAGTCTCATTCAAATGATCTAGTTTCATTTCTGAATTCCCAATGAACCTAAGATATTTTATTTAAGAAAATGGAACTTAAGCCATTAAAACCCAAGCCAATTCTCAATTTTCAATCGAAACATCAAGAAGACACTTACAAAATCTTGTTAAGCCAGATAAATGATCACATTGTTATCTCTTTAAACACCCAACCAAAGGTTCTTCCAAACTTAGGCTTTAACATTTAATAGGGTCAATTCCAAGTCACGACATCCTCACCATTGGAATTTCTTTTCAAATCATTACCTTAATAATTTTGACAAAAATCTAGGTGTGTTATTGAAATGATCAAAAGTCGATTTCCCATTGACCTCAAAGACCATATTGGGAAGAAATTTAATGAAAACACCTAGATGATACATACCACACTCATATCCACCTAATGATGGGAAGGATATGGTACTTCACTGACTGTTCATTTTGGAAGGAGGGGTAATGAGTCGAGCCACTATGGATGACCATTCTCAAGATGCTTAGATTAGGTGGCTGACAAATTTCCTGTTGAACTGAAATTACTTCTCCAATAGAACCTCATATTCACTATAAACACGTCTTCTGAAGTCCATAATTGAATCCTGATGATTTTTTGAGATCAAAACACCAACCAAACATTTAAACCATCATGGATCAATACAAAAATAGGTGAAATCCAGATCCAAATGAATGGAACAGACATCGCCTTTTAATATTCACCTATGAGATTGACTACTAGTATGGGATAACATCTGATTTCTATTACTGGAGTCCAAGGAACTAACCCAAGTAGTCCAAATTCTATAATTACAAGTGAGACATTGACTAAAAGCCAAAACGTCTACATTATAACTTTGACTAAGCCAATAATGGCATCCTCTTGGAAGTCACATTATGAGAAGATTCCGAGTCTCCAAGAGTCTATTTAATGTGTTTCTACATGGGTACCCATGGATAACTCATGAAAAAAAAGACCTAATATGAACCACACATCCATCATGAAACTCTTAAAAGGATCAACAAAACAAGATGAACGACTTTTTATGCTTTAGAGAGGTGTAATATTGATGATCTATTAGAGAATCAAGAACAATTTCAAGATAGGAGACATGCTAATAACTTAGTAGAATACCCTAAGAGGATTTTAAATATTACCAAGAAGATCAGTCGAACCATAGATGATCGACTTCAAAGAGGAAACTCGTCTTCACATGTCGCTGCACCATTATTAACCAAACACATGCCTTTACCACCTGATGGAATTCCATGTTTATTCAATATTTACCACCGAATTCTAACCATGAAAAATGTTGTTCCTCAAGGGTTTCTTACACCACCAACCTCATCAATTCCATGTTTCAAGGAAATCACCAACATTTAAAAAACCCAACAACCCCAAGGGATTTTACAAAAATTGACCCTGTCCAAATGGTCATTCTTAGTGTGTTCATTCTACTTAGAAGGACACATAACCACCCAAACTGAAATGGTGCTCCACACCTTAAGAGTTTTATATTCAGTGATAGAGAAGAAAAACTAGCCATTCATAATAATTCTAGACCAAAAACACCTTAAATGAAGATGTGATTCTCCTCTGATCCATGATCACAACATCAAAACAAAAAAAGAAGGACAAAACTAAAACCAAAATGATCAGCATGTCATAACACCTGAGTATCTAGAAAATCCTATTCTGAATTGGGAAGAACTTGTTTATCTGATGCATATGTCACTCTACTCTAAAGATTACCTAAGACTAAAATCGATTATATATGGATCAATGATTCAGCCAAACTCATCTGGTTCATTATACCATTTTCACTCAACGATACTATGTATATCAACGCATAATACCCTAAGGTTACACAAGCAAAGGAAACATCATAAATACTACCCATAGGCTAATCAGCAATATTCATTAAAGTATTGGATATGATGTACTAGATACTTAACCCAAAATCATATTTCTTTATACGACCAATAACCAAGATGGTGATGTACTAATTCATCCATCATTAAGGAATATAAAAGGGGTCAAATGACCAATGAAATAGTTTACCATGCATGAGGAATGTATAACCAACTTAAACTGAGAATTACCTAATTCTCACACCAATAACAAAGGCCAAAAGCACAATGACCACCCATACAAACTAGGGAGTCATTAGAAATAAAGATTCCTATAAGGGAAAATGAAACCTGAATGACAAAAACTGTCAGAAAACTCATGGAACTGGCCAGGCACAGAATCTCTAAGGGTGATTCCTACCATGAGCTATCCCCTTATTAAGAAACACCATCAACCCTATCATTCGGTCATGCTAAACAGAAGTCACTAGGCTCAAAATCATATAATTCATTTCATTAATAAAAGGGAAATGACCAACAAAAAATCTTTCCCTTCAATTCCAAGAAAACTCAAAGGAGGAACTCAAACTACCCTTACACGAGAGTTTTAAATAGTGGACACCACTAAAGGTCCAATTTCTAAGTCCTTTGAATTTATTCACATTTAATTTTGAATAATTAATATATTTAAACAAAATATCAAGAATATTTTTTTTTCAAAAAAAAAACAAGGTACTTGATTTTAACTAATTAACTAATGAAAAAACAGGAAAGTTATATCAAACATCATTTTTAAAACACAAAACACTTAAAAGATTTAAATTAAGGCACAAAAAACAATATGAAAGTCTCATAATACATCCTTTTAAATATTTAAAATTTATAAAATCCTATCATAAATTGGAAATTTAACATCTAAATTTCTTTTTAATAGACAAGGTGACCTACGAAGGTCCCATCGAACCAACCTGGGTTCTCTAAAAAGAAAACGAAAAGGATTTTTGCAAATATAAAAGTTTTTAAATACCAAAATGGGTCATCTTATAAGATAAATACCCACAATTGACCTACTTGGGCCTAGTTATGCATTTAACAGTTAACCAATTCATTTCAAATTATAAATTACACAACCATTTAGATTATAATAATTTCACATTATAACATAGTCACATAAAAAAGTTTGACTACATTGGTTATCATTTCCCAATTCATGAAGTGACCACACAATTCATGGATTGAAAATTGGCTCCCAATAATAGAAATCAATCCATGTTCATAATTTAACATGCTCAAGTATAATGTTCCAATCATATGGGTGGCCATCTATCAAACTATAAACCACCCATACACTTTATACAAGGCATACATGATATATGTTGATATATAAACTTTAATAGGAAACAAAAATCATAATTTACAATACAAATAAACACAATAATCATGTAAAGAAAGGAACTAAAAATATCTAAGGTGATATTTATGATCATCCTAAGATTTAGCTCAGTCCTTTTCTCCTAACTCTTATAGTAAAAGCAGTACAATAAAAGTAATCAACTAAGGTCTATAGTCATGAGAACAAGAGAGTATACTCGGTTACCCTAGTGAAATGGAAACTTGAGAAGGGTGTGAGATTTAAATCATAGTAGGCTATTAATAATAGTGTCTAGACCAATTCTTAGAGTGTAAAATAAATTCAGCAGTGTTCATGTATGAAAGGAGTAATACATGGAACTGTATAAATAAATCACCACCCGTCCAGGTTCCTAAGGGACACCTAATGCACATATATAGAATATGAGTTTGTTCACATCACTATATATATAGTATCATTATATAAATACATATATACATATATATATATATACATATATATATATATATATGTTGTGATGGATCATTATGTAACTCTCAAACATCCAATTCCATGGGAAGATCCCATGGTCTAGCCCCTAACCCAACTCTAAGAGCTCTCACGGTCTCTTGGAATGCCCATGCAGTAAGTACCGATACATTACTATAGACATCCGTTACTAGGGGATCTATAACTTTTAACACTCTGGACCAACTGTAAATATCACATGGTCTTTCCCCCCAAGGGATATCTTGGCCCCTTAGCTTCACAAGTTGTAAGGATCCGGACATAACTACAGAAATCTGTCACCAGGGGATCTCTCACAGTTAATCCCCTGGCGAAACTGGAAATCTCACACAGTCATTCCACTTAAGGGCTCTGACAGTCCCTTGGATCTACATGCCTATATTGAGTAATCATTTAAAATATATAATGAATAGGGAATTATCCTCTCATGCATCCCATTATCCCATTTAATTTTCATCTATTGTCATAATTATAATATAATGCATAAGGTAGTACCTCTTATGAATTTCAATAGCTATAGTTTTTTTCTATATAAATCATTACATTTCATATGAATTATTTAACAAATCATAAACTAGGGAATGATATAAAAATCCACTATGTGTCATTCTAGTTAAACCATCATTTAAATTTATAATATAATTCATAAGGAAATACCACTTATGAATTTTATTATCCAATTACATAATCATAATTTAATATGTAAGGCAAAACCGATTATGTTTTTAAATTAAACATAAGAAAAGGGATGGTTATATATAAAAATTAATACATGAGGTAAAGACATCTCATGCATATCATTAGCTAGGTCAATTTAATTTGAAACTAATTGATTTAATTTTAAATATCTAAATAATTCATTATGACTAAAAAATTTAATCAATACATTCTATTTGGTGTGATCCCTCCTACTCAAGGTCATATCACTCAATTTTCTTAAGAATGGGAAATTGTTTTAAGGTTCAAGTGACAAAGAAAGTGGTCATGTTTATTACCCAAAAGGAATGATACCTTCTTGGATAAGGCATTCTAACAATTCCCTTAAATTTACTAAAATATGAAAATAAAACTCTTAAAATCATTGAGCACTTAGGAGATACCATTGAAAGAGAGAAATTACCTACTTGGGAAATTCCAATTTATAAAATAGTCCAAAGTCCTAAACATGACATTTAATTAAACAAGGTTAAATCATAAGGAGCTACTAAAAATATGGATAAGAAAGATAAAAGTCACACATCATCAATGTGAGTTTTCGAAGACAGTACACCTCCATTGGATGGGTTTTGTAATAAAACTATGAATTCATTTATCAAAATAATCATGTAATAGAACTAATAATTTCACTCATCAAGAAAAATCATTTTAGAAAACTACCATACATGGAAGAACATTAATAAAGGTGAGAAGATCATGAAATTAATTAATTAATGATTTATTAAGTAAAAAGGGAAAGGAAAGGGGTATTACCTCCTGAAGTAAACCAAACCGAACACTCGACATTGGAAAGTTTTATCAGAGACCACTCAGAACTGTGCCACACTTTCATGAACATACCTTTATATATATATATATATATATATATTTATCTCTTAACCCAATCCAAGTATTCCCACCACCATGAAGGAATACGTACATGGATGATATATATTTATATATATATATACATACCTAAGTATACGATTTCAAGTCTTCAAAGACAAAAAAACTCACTAAAAAATATAAACCAGACTCAAAACACCAAACAACATCAAATACAAGTGAGAAAGACAATGAATTAGGAATAAAATCTTACCTCAAATGACGGTGAAAAACCGAATCGACCCGAAACACATCGCCTTCAGCAGCAAACACCAAAACCCACATGTAGGATTTCAGAGAGACCCTTCCATAACCTAACATTGGAAGAAATATTGAAATCTGGGTTATCCCCAAACACTTGGTTTTGTCTCACCTCATCGGGATATGGAAAGTGAAAAAATGACCGAAATAGGGAAGGGGTAGAGAGGTTGAGGCCTACCTTGAGAGGGGAGGAAGTTTTGGGTAGGGTTTTAATTTTATTTCATTTTAATTTTTAATTAAATTAATTCAAATTTATGACAATTAACTATGCATGGTTTGGACCGTATTGTTTGGAAAACTGTGCACCAACTGTGAACCCTCTACTGGACACACGGGGCACCTCGCATGGGCTGGCTGCATGGTATGAAAATTTTTCACCAACCATGTGGTGAATAGTGTTGATGTACTACCTCTTGCCACTAACTTTGTGGGTGAGTCACACTGTTTGGTAAACGGTGTGAAAATCACGTGATAGCCTCTATCCACCTTCATAAGACTACACAATTTCCTTCTGTGGGCCGCTTGGTTTCAGACAATCCATACACCCAACATAGGTCCTTCAAAACATTATTTTCTTGTCCGGACACTTTAGAAACTCTTCAATACACCTGGGAAACTTTTTGGGAATTCACCCAATGAAAATAACATCTCCTTGAAGGGTTATAACTCTTGTAATTATATTTTTAAGTTCCATTTTAAAATAGGCCTTCCTAGTAAAAAAGGTCAAGTTCCTTATCATTTTTATCCAGTTCAAAATACAGATGATTATACTATTCCACTCTTCTCCCCTCTCATGAACTTAGAGAGATGACACCCAATATGATATATCACTATTTATGAAGAGTGAAGACTCTTTATATACTCATTTTACACCTAGAGGATTAACCCAATTCCCTTGTCATTTATAGGTATAGAAAAAACCCATCATTTTATAGGTATATACCCAACCTAAATTCATAATCTTATTATTAAAATATTCTATATTACAGTTCTAGAGGGAAAATATTTTCTAAGGTAATAGACTAAACCTTGAATCATAAAGGAGCATTCATTTCCTCTACTATTTTATAGGTTAATCATAACCCTATCTTCTAAGGGGATAGACTAAACCCAGTATTATAAGGGGAAATCCAAACCCATAAATACATTATTTAGGGTAGTATAACCCCATTAAATATGCATTAAGTATAGATAATATAGCCCAGATAGTTACAACACAATTAAAGAATAAGAAAATTTAACCCGGTGAATAAATGTCAATAAAAACACTGGGGTTTGGATTAGGTAGTTCTTAAACCCTTCAAGAGGATGAAATATCAAATCTTAGGAAACCATGAGTTTACTTTTGCATAAAGAGAATAAATGAATCTCCGGGACTTAGTTGTAAGATATTCATCACAAATGAGTAAAAGCAAAGTCTTTTATATTTCTTTACAACATGATTTGGTATTTTTAAACCCCAAAATAAAAAAACTACTTTCTTTACTTTAAAATATTGGAATCTTCTTTGTAAATTACAATGATAAAAAAATTATATTGAGTAAGTTATTAAATATATTATGAAAATTAAAATCATATTGTACACAAATAATCACTAGAATAAGAAAATGTTAATACCGAAGTAAATATGTCTATAAAAGTTGATAATAAATTCCTCGAAATACTCCTATAATTCATGTAAGACTAAATCATAATATTCTGAAACAATTATAATTTAAAAATTATGATTTTAATACATTGATACTACTCATTATCACTTCCCAAATAAATAAATATAATTAATATCCCTATGATATTTCCCTCAATATCAAGTTTAGAAGAATTAATATAGTAATTAATAATCCATATTAATATCATTGAAAAACTCTATGTCATTATTAAAGAAACACTCTTCATATTACAACTGTGTTGTCTTTGAACATCACTTTTCCCAAAATACCAATGTAAATATCCATATACACTTAATCCCATATGAGTCTCATTCAATTTTTCATCGAACAATTTAAAACCTGTTTACATAGACTCTAGATAATTAATAAGTAATTTGAGAACAAATAAAATAGCAAAAATATTGATAATAAAAATACATAAAATTGGAAGGTAAATCATTATATAAAACATATCATATTTCTAGGTTTTAGAGTGACGTGTATAAATTCACCGAACCACATAGGCAAATCCACATAAGGGATTTTCAGAGACCCATTTTCACTTCACAAGAGAATCTATATAGCCGAATATATGTAAGGGAATTCACATATATTTTTATGCACATTATTTCATAAAATAGAAATAAAATATAAATATCATGTACTTGATTTCTCATAGAGGATTCACATACCCAATTTTATGTAGGTGATTCTAGAATTTTTTTGGAAATTGACTTTAAAAGTTCATTATTAAAAAAGGCCTTATAAATGGAAGAATCAGCTTTATCTCTAGTCGAATTATAGTTATATAATTTCGTTATCTTTTTTTATAATAAATTCTAAAATTAATCATACTTTAATATATCAAGTTATCATAAAAATATAGTAACAAAATAATTTTGGAAAATTACAGAAATTAAACTAAAAACATATAATAAATTATAACCTAATTTTTAACATGATAGAGATAGATACATAATTTTTTGTCTTATAAGAATATATATATTTTATCTTTCCAAATCAAAAATAATGACTCAATTTGGACTTCTTTAGTTTAATTTATGGCCTAAATACAAAATGTAACCAAATCTGGAAAATCAACTACGTATTGAAAAGTAAATTGGCCACACATAATATTTGGATAGTGAATTAGATACATGGAAGAAAGGGATATTTGAATTTTCTACATTTTAATTGTAAAAAATATGTAAAAATGATATTTTATTTACATAAATAATTTATTTTTCTTAATAAATCAACATGAAACTTGTAGAAAATGTTATAAAATTCAAAACATAAAATTTAATGATATTTTTTGCAAAGAAATATTATGATCAAATGAAAGTTAAGCATAATTTAATAAAAAAATAAATAAAAAAACTAAATATAAAATAAATTATATAATAATAACAGTAAATTATAACTTAATTTTTATATTAGATAAAAAACTAATGATAACACTCAATTAATACTTTTGTTAAAGATATTAAAATAAGTAAAGTTATAAATATAGTAAGACTAATGTTAAAGAAAATAAAACACGTAAGGTTATCAATGAATTAAGACTTATGTTAAAGGGAATAAAAAAGGTAAAATTATCAGTGTATTAATACTTATAAATAATAAAAATAATAAAAAAATAAATACAATACTTATTAATGTTATGAAAATTATTAATAACCATGACATGATATTTTGAAATTATCAAAGCATGAATTTATTAAAGGAGCCACTCAGAAAGTATAACATTGTTGAGAATAATTCCCATAATCTTTACAATATATTTATAGCATATTCCCATATTTTCACTTCCCAATAAGTTTCTCCAAATTTGGGAACCTGATTATGTGTTATTCCTAGAGACCTTCCTATTTCCCTATTCTTCATTTCAATTTGATGTTTTAATATTTCTTTTTATGATGTTGTTTTAAAAAAATGTATTTTTAAATATTAAAAATAATTTTCCATTCATGATTTTTTATTTTATCTTTCAATACACATTTTATATAAAAAAATTATGTTTTTTAAGGTTCTATTATTAGGGTTTCTTTCAAAAATTATGATGTTCAAAGAGCTCTTTTACCTATTAAAAATGGTTTTGAACATATTTTAATTTTTTTTCACTTCATAAACCATTTATTACTACACTGAAGAAAAAATTATTAGGAAAAAATTTAATTAATATAGGTAGAATATAATATCCAAATATTTCATAATGAATTTTAACAAATACTAAGTTTGATAGCATGTACCACAGATAATACCGTACTTAAAATAAACCATGAGATGCTATATAAATACTATTATATGACTATTATAAGATAGAATTTTGTATGTAAGGTATGAATATGAGTAACTAAATTATGTAATATATGTTGAAAATTTTTCATTAATACAAATTTATTGATAAATTCCTTGCAATTAAGAACTCAATTTTAGATAAAATTGGATAATATTAAAGAGATATTTTCTTCAAAAATTAGATTTAAGAGCGCAATGAATTTCCATCAAAGTAAATAGTGTTAATAACTATATATGAATGATTTTATTAATTTATTTGGATCATATTTTTAATTAAATAAATTATCATTCATCTAATAGTTTTAAATAGACAATGAATGAGAATAGAATCATTTTAGGCTTTGAAATACACTTTTTTTTCTTCTAAAAATGGTTATCATGAATTTTGTGTGAATATATTAGAAATAAATTCTTAAATTTTTAGAAATTTTATTTAATATAATTATATTCTATTTTTGATTCATCATTTAAAAATTATCTTATGTTGATTTTTTGGTATTTTTCTGAAAGATACTTTTTTTGGTCTACAACAAAAAATACTGATTTTTATAAAAGCTATAATTTATTTTCAAGTATTTAAAAATTATAAATATATTTTGGATTGGTTTTAAATGAAAATAATTTAAATTTTACTAAAAATTATATAATTAATTCCATATGATTCATTATTATTAATGATTTTGGTATAAATTCATTTTTAGTCTTAAAAACACATCTTTCTAAAAAAACATCGTTGCATTTTCCATTATTATATTAAAATTAATTATTGAAACTTATAAAAATTGAATCTAAATAAAATGATTTAACATTTTTAATTAGGTGGTTATATTTTATTAATGATTTCAATATAGTTTTTGGTCAAAATTAATATTTATCATGGTAAAAATTAGTTATCGCGGTAAAGGTAAAAATATGTTTCTTAAGGTAAAAACAAAGTAATAATGTCTCAAAATCATATTAATTCTTATTGGATGATAATATTTTTCCTTTTCACCCTATATCTTAAACTAGGTTTATTTAGTTCCACTTTACCATGAGTATAACATTTATAATATTTAAAATTTAAGAATAACTAAAAGTGTGCTTCTCCCTTCACTTATAAATGGGAACCTCCTCTCCTCACTTATTAAAGAACTTCTAGAATTATATATAATACAATCCCTAAAAAAATATAAATTACTAACTTCATTCCCCATATCTTATAGGTTTCATTCCATCCATAATACCAACCTAGAAAGTTTAAGGTGTAAGGAAAAGTAGATTTTCCAAAGAAGAGGTATAACTTTTAACTGTGTGCTTTCATGTTTATTTATTATTCTAAATCCTTCAAACCCTTTATAAAAATGATGATATAATAACATAATTATCTCTAATATACTAAAATTTTATTATGTTTATGGTAAAACCTTTTTTCATCTCCTTTTCTATCCTATGGGAAATGAAAAGGTCGCTCATATGTATGTGTAAACTACCACCTCCATGAAGTGATGTATTTAAATTTTCATCACTGGTTCACAAGGATGGTTATAAATATGAAATTAATAAATATATAAGATTTATATTAAATCATTAATAATCCATAAATATAAGATATTACTTATCTTCTCACCCTCTCATTTCTTGGAAAATTATAATGTCTCTTGTGCGTACATGAAGATTACCACCTCCACAAAACGACATGATTTGTTTTTTATTATTACTTCACATGGATGATCATAATGATAGAAATAATGAATTAATATAAAATTTATAGCATGTTTTTCATTCTGGAAAAGTATAATCTTATTTTAATTATTTATTTTATACCTACTAGAAAAATTAAAACGTCATTCATGCATATGTACAGACTACGCCTCTATGAAATGATGCGCTTCATTTTTCATGAAAACCTTACATTGATGGTTGTAAAAGTATATTAAATATATAAAATTATAATTATTTGGTGATTAATATCATTTAGTTTATGTAATAATTCCCCCTTTTAATATGGTCAACCATCAAATGTTATTTTGGGATTATGAATAAAACATCCACAAAACATCTGACTTGAAATTAACCAATTTAGTAACTAAATAAAAATGGTAATAATGGAAATAAAAGGAACAATAATTAAGTAATTAATTAAAAAATATTCTTAATATAGTATTAAATTGATAAAATTTTATTATTCTAGAAATTAAAAGATGTGTGCGGCGAGTCTGGAGATGAGGTAAGGGGTTCCTCATCTCAATTTCTTTTCTTTAAGACTTATGTTATTCTCAACACAAGTATTATATTTTTATGTTGTATAAACCTCCATATAGATTTATTTTATAAAATTTAATGAAATTAAAGTGGTTTTGAAGTCTATTTCATTCTCTCCTTTTCAATGTCATTTGTGTTCAAAATTTATCAAAGTGGTAATATATTTTTCTTTTAAACACTGTTTTAATTGTTTTATACTAATTTTCCTACATGTAAATGTTATTTTAAAATTTTGAAGAATTTTATTATTTATAATTAAAATATTTATAATGTTCATTTTTAAATGACTTAAATATCTTTATAGAGGTTTAAAAAGGAATATTTTAGGTAATTTCTGTAAAGATAATTGTTGAATTTATTAATAAAATTATAAAGAGAATGCTTTTTAACATATAGAACATGAAAAAATTCCCCAACATTATGATTTTTATTAGTTTATAATATTACTACATGAAATTTCATTATTTTTAAAATAATATATTATTTTCCATTTTTTTGTTATTTTTTATTTTATGATTTTTCAATAGAAAAAGTATTTCTATGATTATTTTTACGTAAAGTCTAAATGTTCTTTTGTATATGTGAAGAAAACATATTATGATATTCTAAAATAAAAATGAAATATTTTATGTATTTTATGGTCCTTGTAAATTATTCATGATGATGGGTGAGCTTGATATATCTATCCAACACATTGGTCATTGTATATGTAGTTATCTAATTATAAGTTTCTCATATGAAGTATAGAGAGTAAACTACTTATAAATCAATAAAATGAATAGGATGTAGTTAAATACTTATAAGTTGCTTCTATAAATTAATTGGAATTAACTAGGTAGGTTATTACTTTGTAATAGTGATTTCAAGAGTGATATGAAGACAATGTCCCATGGTACCTATATTTTTTTTGGGGTTTTAATGAAATATTTTGATTTAAAAAGGTAATAAAATGAGTTTATAATTTAAATTAAGGTTTATGATTTTATAAAGGTGATTAGTATGTTTTAAATGAAAAGTTTTAATGTTTTTCAAGAAAACCTCTTTAATTATGATTTTTCATTTATGATTAATTATATAATATTTTATGAAACTAATGGCATTGAAGATGATTTGATGAGAAAATAAATGATTATTTAAGGTCCTTGTTTATTTTGAAAGAGGACAATTTTTATGTGTTTTCATGAGTTTCAAATGTATTAATGGGTTACCTTTATTTTTATATATCTTTCTAATATTTTTTCCTTATCCCACATATTCAAATGTTATTCAAATAGATTAAGAATGTGTAGGTATTCTAACAAGGATTATGGTAATACATCTTGAATAACGAAATAATTACATGAATAAAATAAAAGTACCATCATAGGAAACTATTTTGTGGGAAAATGTAAAATTTGTGAAAATTTATTCTTTATTATGTAATGGGTTTCCTAATTATTTAAAACACTAAGCATAAAAGATCCTATAAATGTAAGAAAGTGCAACCATTTTTATAAAACATATAATTATGGGATGATTATAATATGATTCTTTATATAAATGGTATAGAAAATGATCGTAAGTTCAAATTCATAGAGTCTTTGGTAGATTATAATATGCATATATTAATTATAAGTACATAGAAAAGATTTATAAAAAATTCAAATTTTTTCCCTTGGGTATAAGGATGTAAATTTTAGATATTCATTATTGGATTATGAAATGAAACCAATTTTTATGATTAGAGATATTATCTTTAATAAATTTTTTTAGAAAGATATGAATTCGGGAGAAATTTAAGATGAAGATAAATTAACTTGTGAGGTATAGATTGATAACAGTAAGGTTACAAAAATTTATCAAAATCTTGAAAAATAAGATGAGAGTTCTAAAATAACATGATGTCTAAGAGGAATACCATCCATAGAAAATATAGAAAGTTCAATTGGTTTTGATGCTTGAGTTAGATCATTATAAGTAAGAGATATAGAAGTCAGAGGACCAGAAGATCAAGTAAAATATGTATTAGAAGATCATATTAGTATAGTTTATCAAAATTATTTTGGGAGATCAACTAGATTTAGATATCCAGTTTAGAGGTTTGAAGATGATAGGAATTTTCTACTTCTAACAGATGTAGGATAACCTAAAAATATTATGGAGGTATCTCTTCTCAAGGAATCAAATAATAAGAGAAATCCATGAATAAAGAGATGTATGAATTGAATTTTAATAAAAATTATATGATGATCTAACTTTTAAACGAAAAAAGGCACAAAAAATAAGTGGTTTTCTAGATTAAGGAAGAGGTAGATGTAATGAAATGTTACAAAGAATGGATTTTTGTGAAGGTTTTTCAATAGAATGAAGGAGTTGATTTCTTAGAAATATTCTCATTGTAACTGAAACATTCTTACATACATATAGTATTGAGTTTTGTGGCATCATAAAATTAGTATCTTGAATGGCTGTGTCTTAAGATAACATTCATTCATGGTTATTTAGATGAAGAAATTTATATGAATAATCTAGTAGGTTTCATAGAAGATGAGAACTAGAATTTGGTATGTAAATTTAAAAGCAAATTTTATGGCCTAAAGTATGTTCTGTGAGAATTGAATGGGAAATTTGAATCATTAATTTCGGAATAATTATTAGGTAGATGTTATAATTGTCACTTATATTACTATAGGTAATGGGATGATAAGAACTTTGTCATATTGATTTTATATATCGATAAATTTTTTTCGTTAGACAAGATGATAGAAATATTTTTAAATATAATAATAAGATATCTGTAAGTTTTAATAAGAAAGATATTAGGAAATACAAAAAAATAATAGGGATGAAGATAAAGAGAGACAGAAAGTTGGAAATTTAGTAGCATCTTAGAAAGTGTAAATTTAGAAAACCATTAAATGGTTGGGGATAATTGGATGAAAAAATTATTTACTTATCTTTTTGAACACTTTCAAATATTAATATCACAAGAAACCATAAAAAATACGATCATCAATATTTATAAAATTTTCCTTAATCTTTACCAGTAAAAATTATAATGTATTATTTGTTTTTTATTCAACAAGATATTAATTTTTTAGTAGGAGTTATAATTCAATTTTTATTGAACCCATGTGAAGAACATCATGAATCCATTATGTAGATTATTTGATTTTTAAAAGGAATAGATGATATGGATCTTTGATTTGTGTAGGAAGATCCATTTCAAGGATTTGGTAATGCTGACTTCATTAGAGACTTAGACAGTTAGAAGAGAACAACATGGTGTTTTTACCTATAAAGTAACAAAACTAAAATTCATATTTTGATTGTATAAATTTTTTACATGAAGTGAAATATAAATAGAGTATGTAGTAGGAATAAAATCTAGGAAAAACATGTTCTGGTTGAAAGAATTCCTGAAGGAATTATAAATAATTTAGTGAGGTATTAGTTGTTTGATAGAAAAAGTGTTATTAAATAGGATAAAAATATAGCAATTCTTGAAAGAATTTATCATATAATCATGAAGCAACACTATCAAAAACATAATGGAGAATAAAGAGTTAGTTCTTTGGAAGATATCTAGTAGCGAAAATCTAGTATACATGTTCACTAAAACTTTAGTTCAAGAAACTTTGAGGCATTATTTCACCTTATTAGGGCTTGGGTGAATGTAAGTAGGTTGAGAAACATTATTACTATAAGAAAAAAAGTAGTAAATTTACTGAATATTTAACTTTGGAATTTGAATGACCCAAAATTTTATAAATGAAATTCCCATTTTAATGAATAAATGGATTATCAAAGTAATGTACTTATAGAAAACATATGAACTACTTTGGTAATTTTGGTTTTGTATAAATTATATTATTGAATATTTAAAAGACCATTCAACATTATAACCATATATAATATATCCATTGTATAGTGGTATTTATGATTAGTATATGTTAAGGTTTATGATAAATCCAATTATCACATATGAAATAAGCGTTGGCCTCAAACAATAGGATTGTACCCTATGAAGCTTATTTATCAGTGATTTTAATGGAGATAAAATCACTAGGATTTTTCCTTTACTATCTCAAATATTATTTTAAACTACTAAATTACATGGGAAATAGTTTATGTCATAATTTCAAGCTCATGAAGATTATGACCCAGACCATGTTTTCCAAAACACCACAAGAAAGTGTCGACATCACACATCTTACCCTTTGGGAATATAGTAGTGTAATATGGTTTTATGTATCCAGAAACTAAAGTATGTATTTTTTATATTTTTTACTTTTTAAATAATTAATATATTTATCCATAATTATTATTACTTTATAAATTATTGAATAACAAGTTTGCAAAAATTAGATTTTAATACAATGAAACTCGAATTGTATTTTTTGGAAATATATAGTTTCAATAAAAAAAATTCTCGATGAATTCAAGAATTTTTGAATTTTTTTAATAAAATAAAATCATAAAATAATTTTTAATAATATATATATGATAATATAATTGTATGAAGTAAAATATAATTTTATAAAGGCCATACAATCATTATCGTTGAAAAAAATAGTATTTTTCAATAAATGGGGATTTCAATTTAAAAGTGTAAATTCATATATTTAGATAATCATTTTTATTAAATAAATATGATTTCTTAAATTTTTACATTGAAATTATAAAATGGTTAATTTCTCATAATTTTCAGAGATAGTTTATTTTTTGGGTAAAAATAAAATATAACATAAATATACAGTGGGTATTATGACATCTTAAAATCACAAAAGTGATATAATAAATAATTTAAAGAGTATCAAAAACCCAAATTATGTTTACCATTTAAAATATTTTGTTTTTAAAGATATCATATTAAGTTTATAATCCCTTAATGAATCCTCCAAAACCTATGTTATATTTTTTTGGTTTTGAAATTAATTATTTATGAAAAAGTCTCAATTTTGAATCAGCAATGGTATTATTTTATTTTTTTGGTCCTTATATTTATGAAATATTTAAAAAAAATTCTATTTGGTAGAAAACATGGGAAAAATCCGTGGTATGGTTTGTGGTTTGGATTAATTTATCATATATAGTCTAAAAATTAATTTTAGAAGTTAAAAAATAATTCTCCTCTATTTTTCTATAAATACTGTAATGGCCCACCAATTCTCATTGTCTTGAGAGTGCAATGAGTCATTACTAGGACTTAAGAGACATCCCCAAGACACCAATGGTTGGCAATAAATGCCGAAGGGTCTCAAGGATAAGTGGTGGACGATTTACCCTTTAAGAAATAAACCCATCCAATAATCATTCACTATATAATGCATGAACAAAAAAAGAACAACCAACAAATTCATTTATGTTAAACCAAATTAGAGTTCATAACATCATAATACCAAACCAAACATCAAAATACACAGCGGAAGGACAACAAAAGACTCTCAAAACACACCACGACTCAGTGGTCCACCAGATCCAAGCTCCACAACATCTCCCAAACATCACCATGAGCTATTAGTAATGAGATGCTTTACCTTTACCTGTGTGTCAGAATACAATATATGCAAAAGAAACAAAGTTCCAAATAAGGGGTGAGTATAAAACTCATAAGGTTTTCCCCAATGACTTCCCTACTCACGCCACTAGGATAGAAGAGTTAGCAACATTTATATAAAAATATTTTATATAAAACAATTTCACCAAAGCAGTTTATAACTAAATATAATCAAGTTTTTAAAAACTGTCCATGATCAAAAGAATCCATGTGTAAGTTAAACCAACATTTAAAACACATTATTTTTCTAGAAAAATAACCAAACAAATTTCCAAACCATTTTACAAACATCTCGTTTTGACAAACCAACCCATTTCACAAACCCGTGAAATCAACCATGCACGATTCATTATGACAGTTCCATACTCATGAGTGGTCTCTTGTCAATCTACCAAGTCATAATAAGGTAATTATTTCCCATGTTACATTACACATTTGGAACCGAGCACAAGGTCATATTTCAACCAATCCTCATACTTAAAAGTCCCATGTGCCATTAAACATTTGGCACCGAACATATGGTTCTATTTCAACCAAGCCTCATATATGAAACATGAAAACATACCACATATTCAAAAAAATAATTCCAAAACCATACTTTATATAAAAAACCTTTTATTGAAAAAAATTTCCATCAAAACCAAGTGTGTTCAACTATTTCAACCCATTTCAATAAAACTGTACTTTTATTGAAAACCAAAGAATGAACCAATTTCATCAAGCCATTTCAATACCAAACCATTTCAATAAAACACCCCTTTTTATTGAAAACACATCTTTCATCAAACCATTTACCATTATAGAAAATCTATAATTTAAAATCAACATTTTAAATTCAAGAATCCAAATCACTTTGCACAACAATTCACAATGATTTCACAATTTCATCAAAACCATAAATCATCACTAAAGAAGATTTATTCCATGCTTTTCACAATAAATTTCATTCAAATAATCAATTTTAATATAATACAATTCATTCTAACAAGAGGAGTTGAGAGTGAAGCCACCTACCTCAACAAAAAGGTGAAACCAAGCAACGGACGAAGAAAGCTGAAGAACATCGGGTCAAATCACTAAAACCCACCTTAGATCTCTTCTCCTAACACAACCAAGACCAAATCTCAACATATTTGGAATCCACATACTTAGGTATACCCCTAATGGGAATAGATCTAAGAAACTAAGAGAAAGGGAGAAGTAGATCTAAGTAGATCTAAGAAACCATTCAAGAACGAAGGAGAACGATCACATACCTCAAGAATCCAGCTTCGATTCGCCTAGAGAAGCCCTCGGATCGCCTCTGGAATGATGGGAGAACCTTCTTTGACCTTAGGAGAACCAAAATTCCAAGTTAGGGCCGCTTATAATCTTTAATGAGGAAATTAGAGGCAAAACGAGTTAGATCCAAAATTTAAGGATCTAATTTAAGTGACGACATGGTTAGTCCGAACGGTTTGACAAACCGTGCGCTAACCGTGCGTTAGCTACTACCACGGCCACCCTTCTTGCACGACCTCATCGCATGATTTCCCTTAACCGTACACAAATTGTGCAGAAGAAACTACCTCCTCAGTTAGCCACGCACGGTTTGGCCGCATGGTTTAGACAAACCGTGCGCCGCCCGTGCACCTTCCCCTTTGCTTCAAACTTCAGTCCATGATCTCCCAACTCTCCCACACGTCACCCTTAACCTTTAAAACTAAGAAAAGCATCAAGTAAGGGTTACATACCAAAAACCAGGGGTACTAAATTCTCCCCACCATTGGCCTTTCTATCCCTGGAAAGTAGAAAACCAATGCTTGTCTGAAAGAGTTCTATCCACTGCTCTCTCATTTCTTTCTCACGTTCCCAAGTCTCTTCTTGAATCTGACCATGTTTCCAAAAAACCCGTACGAGACCTATGCTTTTTCCACGCAAGACTTTATACTTCCTATCCACAATCAACACCGGGATATGTACCAATTATGCATCCGACTCTAGGTCAACGTGATCCCATCTGATCACATGGTCAGGATCGGGTTGATACTTCTTCAACTGAGATACATGGAACACATTGTGCACTGCACTGAACCGTGGTGGTAATGCCAACCGATATGCCACCTCTCCAACCCATTCTAGTATTTCAAAAGGGTCTATATAACAAGGAGATAACTTTACCTATTTCCCAAAAAGATGATGTCCAATTCTTGGAGAGATTCTCACAAAGACAAGATCACTCACCGCAAACAATAACGGTCTTCGGTAATGATCCGAATAAGATTTCTGAAGACTTTGTGCCGTCACCATATTATTTTTAATCAACTGAATATTCTCTTTTGTTTCTTGGACAAGGCTCGGCCCAACTAGTGATGTTTCACCAGTTTCCACCCAACATAGTGAAGAAAAAGAAGGACAACCATACAATGCTTCAAACAGAGCCATGTCTATCAAGGCTTGATAGATGTTATTGTATGAGAACTCCACTAAGGGTGGATGCTCCTCCCATGAGCCACCAAAGTCTATTACACAAGCCAACAACATGTCTTCCAATGTTTTTATCGTCCGCTCATATTTCCCATCTATCTGAGGATGATACACCGTACTCATCGTCAACTGAGTCCCCAGGTCTTGATGTAATGATTTCCAAAAACGAGATGTGAACCTCGAATCTCTGTCTGAGACTATAGAAACTAGTACACCATGCCTCTTTACCACTTCTCAGATATATATTTTTGAATGATCTTCCACCGTATGAGTTTCACGAATCGGGATGAAATGGGCCAACTGGGTTAGACGATCCACTCTCACCCAAATGGCATCATGTTTCCGGACCGTTATTGGAAGACATGTAAACAATAAATTGCTATCTTTTCCTATTTCCACATAGGGATAGGTAAATACTGTAACATAAAATATGGTCTCTGATGCTCTTCTTTAACCTGCTAACTAGTTAAGCATCGCGAGACGAACTCAGCCATCTTCCTTTCCATGCCGCTCCACCAAAACCGCTCCTTTAGCACCTTATACATCTTCTATGTACCTGAATGTATAGCCCATATTGAATGGGGGGAAGCGTTAAGGAGTTTTTCCTGAAAACTATAGGTACAACCATCCGATCTCTGAAACACAAAACTGAACTCCCATCCAGCTTCAATCCCTCAATGGTCTCCCCACCATTGAGTTTTGAACTCATTACAACACATTCTGCATCAGATGCATGTGTCCCCTTTACTATCTACAAGAAATCAGGAACAAGTGTAGCTGAAAAGAAATAGCAACATCACCTCAGTCTTCACATTCCACATGCATGTCGGCTAAGAATGACATCAACTGCCCTTCATTTGAAGCTTCATTTTGCCAACTGAGCATACGACATATTGCTTAATGCATCGGCCACCGAATTTCCCTTACCCAGTGTATACATTAAGTCAAAGATGAACATTTGAAGATACTCCATCCATATACTCTAACTCATATTCAAATCTCGCTGTGAGAAAATGTGTTTCAGGATTTGTTGATCTGTAAACAAACTAAATTTCTTACCAAATAGATAGTGTCTCCATGTTTTCAAATCATGGACGACTGTAGCTAACTCTTAATCTTGTGTTGGGTAATTTTTCTCATGCACTCTCAACTTCCTTGATCCATAAGAAACTACATGGTCTCCTTGCATGAGAACACAACCCAACCCTATTCCTGAAGCATCACAATACACCATGTATCCTTGCCTGGATTCTGGAAAGATTAAGATTGGTGCTGATGTAAGGTGAAATTTCAACTCTTGAAAAGATCTCTGACATTCTTCAGTCCATTGAAATTAACCATTCTTATTTTTCAACGCTATCATAGGCGAAGCTAGTCATGAGAAATCACGGACAAAGAGTCGGTAATAACCATCTAGACCAATAAAAATTCACATTTCAAAGACATTCTTCGGCGGTTTCCAAGAAAGAACAGCTTCTATCTTTTCTGGATCCCCTGAAACACCTTTCTCAGAAACAACATGGCCTAGAAAACGTACCTCTTGTATCCAAAAATTACACTTTGATAATTTGGCATACAACTGATGGTCTTGCAAGATTTCCAACACTATCACCAAGTGTTTATCATGCTCAAACCTTGTTCTTGAATACACCAATATATCATCCACAAACACCACAACAAAAGAATCCATATATTGCTGAAATATCTGATTCATAAAAGCCATGAAGACCACTGGTGCATTCATTAGACCAAAAGGCATGACTACATATTCGTAGTGTCCATATCTGCTTCTGAAAGATGTATTTTGGAATATCCTTCTTCCGAACTCGCAATTGGTGATATCTTGATCACAATTCAATACTGGAGAACCACTGACCTCCCTTTAATTGATCAAACAGATCATCAATGCATGGAAGTGGATATCTATTCTTTATCGTAACTTGGTTAAGTTTACGATACTCAACACACAGCCGAAGAGTTCCATATGCTTTATTTATAAACAAAATTGGTGCTGCCCACGGAGACATGCTTGGTCGAATGAAACCCTTGATTTCCAGCTCCTATAACTGAAATTTCAATTCCTTTAACTCCATTGGTGCCATCCTATAAGATGGAATTGAGATAGGACTGGTCCCCAGAAAGAGATCAATCGTAAAATCCACTTCTCTTAAAGGTGATAATCCTGATAATATTTCTGAAAAAACATCAGGAAATTGATCCACCACAGCTAGAAAACTATTTTCCTCACTCTCTTCCAATGATGCCAAAGTCAACGCTTCCAATTGGTAAGAGATCGTTCCCACCATTGGTGCCAACAAGCTATTTTAACCTTTCTTTACTATCCTTTCTCCTCTAAAGAGATACTCAAAGTCGTCCTCAGTCGTGAAACTAATTGTTCTCCCATAATAGTTGATATGAGACTTAAATGTTGTCAACCGATCCATACCCAGGATTACATCATAGACATCCATATACAACATAGAGAAGTCCCATTTTAGATCAGCTCCATCAACAATTATAGCACATGCTCTACACATGAAGGCTTGACATTCTCTTTCACCAAGAGGAGTTTGCAGTTTCAAGATAGAAGGCATCATTTCCAGTTTTAAGTTCAGAAAATCAGCAATACAAGAAGAAAGAAAGGGATACAATGCACCAGTATCGAAAAACACTTGCATGAGGGTAGAATTCAAAAGAATCGTACCTCTCACCGTAGATGGTCTAGCCTGATCATCGACCATCATCTGTTCAGATCCATAAAATTGCTTTGTTGCTGCACTTTGCTCCTTATTACCTTGTTGAGATTTCCCTACCTGAGAAGTCATGGTATTCTTGGAATCACCATAACTAGATCTGTTCTGCTGGCGAGACTGATTTTTCTGTCCTCGCCCTGTCGAAGCATACAATTCTTGCGACGCCTGATAAGTGTCCCGAACACCCGATCTTGGAGCACTGCGACAATATCGTTGAAGATGCCCCATATTGTTGCAATTGTGGCATGATCTTAGTGGTGCTTTACATTCTCATTTAATGTGACCAGTCGAACCACATTGAAAGCATACTGCTTTACTCTGGGGTCGTGGAGGATGGTTGACTGATCCCGCCGTCTAGTTCTGATTTGCACTCCCACCTTGGAAATAGGTGTCAATCTTCCACTTGTTCCTAGCATTGGAGTTCCCACCTATTCCCATGGTAATCATCATGCCTCCTCCTATCGATCCTGAGATATCATGTTCAGAAACCGTTGCTATGTTCACCATCTCTGTATAATCCATAATATAGAGCACCAAAATCTTCGATCGAATCTCCTACCTTATCCCCAATTCGAAGATGCATGCCTTCAAGAAAGAACTCGCCGCAACCTATGGTGAAAAAACGGACCAAATTCACGAACTTAGACGTATACTATATGATAGAGAGGCTCTCTTGTTTCAAGCTGAAGAAGTCCGCCATTTTCTGGATCTTGAACGTGTGAGGATATAATTGTTTTTTAAAAAATTATTCAAAATCCTCCCATATAAGGCCTTCATCCAATTTAGCAGGCAAAACTAAATCCCACCACTGACGTGTAAGATCCTAAAGCATATACGTCACCAGATTTACTTTCAACTCCATTGGTGTGCCAATGAAATTGAATATAAGATTCATCCTGCTTAACCACACCTCTTCTTTCTCGGGTTCAACATCACCCCTAAAGTTCGGTGGATTCTACTTCATGAACTAGATGGTATGATCCACATGTCATGGCTCATTCCTCTGGTTCCCCATATCCATAGCTTGAAAGGCTTGGACAATACTCTGAACCAGCTCTTGGTTCACACGTGGTTCAGGTGAAACCACATTCTCCACAGCTTCTTCGGGTTGGTTTCGACGATGCCTACCCAGTGCCATTTTCTAAACCAACAACAAACTCCGTCAATCTCACTCTCTAGAAACTGTTCGCTTATCATTTCAAATTCTATCACATCAACTATCACAACATTTTTCTCAAACAACCTTTTTCCATGTTCAACCATTTTTGAAAACATTCTACATACTTTTCTAAAATCAATCCATTTTCAAAATACACCAAATACCCTGTTTTCAATGTCTTTCGATTGAAAACAATTTCCAAATTTTTCAAAAAATTGTCACCTTTCACAAAATTCTTACTCATTCCTCACAATGAGATATGAAATACTAGTGGGAATTCATTCCTCTACAATGCATGTCATTCTCCTCTCATTGGCTAAACCCACGACAATGAGATTTACAACATTCTAGAAGTGTATCCAAAGCACATATGTACCCAACACTCTCATAACTTAAAGTTCAGCATAAAGGGGTTAGAAAAGTCCTTTTATGCTATACATTTAAAGTTTCGATAATCCTACTATTTTCAAAGAAGACCACCCAATGAATAGACAAGAAGGAATTTCAACTCCATGACCAAGAACATCGATGACCACTTGTTAGGAAAGGAACGAACAAGATTATACCATTTGTAATGGCCCGCCAATTCTCATTGGCTTGTGAGTGCAACAAGTCATTAATAGGCCTTAAGCGACATCCCCAAGACGCCAAAGGCTAAAAATAAATGCTGAAGGGTCTCAAGAATAAGTGGGGGACGATTTACCCTTTAAGAAATAAACCCATCCAAGAATCATTCACTATATGATGCATGAACATATGAAATACCAACCAAAAACTTCATTTATGTTAAACCACATCAGAGTTCATAACAGTGGAATACCAAACCAAACATCAAAATACACATCATAAGGACAACACAAGACTCTCAAAAGACACCACGACTCAGTGGTCCACAAGCTCCAATCTCCACAGCATCTCCCAAACATCAGCACAAGCCATTAGTAATGAGATGCTTTACCTTTACCTGTGTCTTGGAATACAACATCTTAAAAAGTACCAAAGTTCCAAAGAAGGGGTGAGTATAAAACTCAGTAGGTTTTCCCCAATGACTTCCCTAAACACGACACTAGGATAGAGGAGTTAGAAACATTTATATAAAAATATTTTATGTAAAACAATTTCACCAAAGAAGATTATAACTAAATATAAACAAGTTTTCCAAAACCGTCCATGCTCAAAAGCATCCAACTGAAATTTAAACCAACATTTACAACACAATATTTTTCCAGAAAAATAACCAAACAAATTTGAAAACCATTTTAAAAACATCCCGTATTGACATACCCAACCATTTCACAAACTCGTGAAATCAACCATGCATGCTATGTTATGATAGTTCCATACTCATGAGCGGTCTCTCGTCGATCTACCAAGTTATCACAAGGTAATTATTTCTCGTTTGTCATTACACCTTTGGCACTGAGCACAAGGTCATATTTCAACCAAGCCACGTACTTTAAAGTCCCATGTGACATTAAACGTTTGGCACCGAGCACAAGGTCCTATTTCAACCAAGCCTCGTATATGCAACATGAACACACACCACATATTCACAACAATAATTCCAAAACCATCCTTTCAATAAAACACCTTTTATTGAAAACCATTTCCATAAAAACTAAGCGTGTTCAACCATTTTAAACCATTTCAATAAAACCACACTTTTATTGAAAACAAAAGAATGAACCAATTTCATCAAGCCATTTCAATACCAAACCATTTAAATAAAACACCCCTTTTATTGAAAACCCATCTTTCATCAAACCATTTACCATTCTAGAAAATCCATAATTTAAAATCAACATTTTAAATTTAAGAAGACAAATCACTTTGCACAAAAATTCACAATGATTTCACAATTTCATCAAAACCATAAATGATCACTAATGAAGATTTATTCCATGCTTTTCACAATCAATTTCATTTAAATAACTTAATTTTAATCTAATCCAATCAATTTTAACAAGATGTGTCAAGAGTGAAGCCACCTACCTCAACAAAAAGGTGAAACTAAGCAACGGACGAAGAACGCTCAAGAACACTAGGTCAAATCTCCAAAACCCACCTTAGATCTCTTCTCCTAACACAACCATGACCAAATATCAACATATTTGGCATCCACATACTTAGGTGTACCCCTAACGGGCATAGATATAAGAAACCAAGAGAAAGGGAGAAGTATATCTAAGTAGATCTAAGAAACCATTCAAGAACGAAGTTGAACGTTCACATACCTCAAGAATCCGGCTTCGATTCGCCAAGACAAGCCTTCAGATCGCCTCCGGAATGATGGGAGAACCCTCTTTGACCTTAGGAGAACCAAAATCCCGAGTTAGAGCTACTTAGGAGCTTTAATGAGGAATTAGAGGCAAAATGAGTTAGATCCACAATTTAACGATCTAATTTAAGTGACCGCACAGTTAGTCCGCACGGTTTGACAAACCATGCGCTAACTGTGCATTATCTACTACCTCGGCCACCCTTCTCTCATGGCCTAATCGTACGGTTTCCCTTAACCGTGCACTGACCATGCAGAAAGCCACTGCCTCCTCAGTCAGCCACACACGGTTTGGCCGTACGGTTTAGACAAATAGTGCGCCGCCCGTGCACCTTCCCCTTTTCTATAAACTTCAGTCCAGGATCTCCCAACTCTCCCATACGTCACCCTTAACCTTTAAAACCAAGAAAATAATCAATTAAGGGTTAAATACCAGAAACCAAGGGTACTACAAATACCAACCCAAAATCCTATTTCCCTTCACTAAAAACCATTGGATCCAAATGTTACTCTATCCTTACCTCTATAAATCCATCCCAAGGTGTTTCAATCTCTTAATAAACTCCTCCCAAGATTTTAAAAGTTCTATCTCAAGGTAAGATATCATCTCCTTCTCCCCTTTATTAAAACACCATCTTTATATTATGCCTTTTTATTTCCAATTATTCACATTGGGATATATGTTTACACATCCTTATTACTATACTTATTAATTACAAGTTAATATATACCTATTTTACTCTCATTAAACACTTCCATGAATCTTTATGTACCCCCAATATATTGTCAAAATTATCTTGTGATTTTCTATACCAATCATTTATGTAGTGAATACCCATCCCCATTTCCTTATGATTGGGGAATTCCATGTTTATTACCCAAAATGATTAATCATGGTGTTAAAAGTTATGAAATATTACCTTATATTTTATGATATATGTGGAACACTTATGCATGTACATGATATAAATGTGACTAGTGGGTCTAAAATTATATATCCCTCCAATGAATGAGGTAATGTTTTTATCTCATGAGATGCCATGTATGGTGCATGAAAGTTTATCCCAAGTACACTATGTTATGATTTCTAGTATTTTATCCTTGAATTATTCTTATTATGTCATGTTTTATGTTATTTCAACATTCCTATGTTTCATTTATGATATCATCTTATCCCATGATTCTATGTTTATGTTTATGATTCTCATCCCCCTTATGTTACCTTAATATGCGTATTTAATCACATATAATGCTTTTTCTAATGTTATTATTTTATTTTTACCTTACTGGGATTTATAACTCACACCTTTATTATGTACACCCATAATTTATCCTATGTTGTCTGAGAAGATCAATGAAATTTAATGGCGTGTTATGGAGTTTTAGTTTACATATTTCTCTTTTTGTTTCAATTTGTTATGATATTTACCTAATTACCCAAATAAACTAAGAATCGTGATCTTATAAGGTTGTATTAACTATATATTTATGTAATAAAACAATAAATAAAGTTTATAAAATATATGGTTTTTCATGTTTGGTATTCGAGAAAACTCTTGTTATTTTTGGGTATTAGGATTAGAAAACACTAGTGAAAGTTAGGGATAAAAATAATAATAGAAACACTTCACTAAAATTTGCTAAGGTATAGTTTAAGTGGGTTCCAAGAAAATAAATCCATGTCTAGATAATTCAAGTGGATGTTGATCTGAATTAGTTGTACCCAGGGGTAATAACCTCAAAAAGGGTGAACTAAGCTAGAATCTATCTTCACCTAGTTTACAACAATGAGCCTTGTTGTACAACTCATTTGAAACTCCCAGGGGATATGATTTTTTAAATTCATAATATATTTATGAACCATTATGGAATAAAAAAATTCCCATAATATTATCTATTAGGGAATAGATCATAGATTGAATCCAATAAATTTGTAGGTTAAAGAATATATTTCATTTATGAGTTATCCCTTCATTGTTCATGGTTTTCCATTTACGTGTTTAATAGTTAAAAAATACTCATTTATAAGTCTATTTTGGATGAATTAAATAATTATAACCATAATAAAATAGAGAAAGGTAGGCTTATCATCCCAGGTTCTACACATTATTTCATATCCTTGAAGTTTAGTAGAACTATTCTAAAACCTCTAAAAAACATGGAAGTACAGATATTGGTGAAAATGATAAATAGGGAAATTATTTAATCCCAAGTATATAAATCTTACCGTATCAATATTATTTGGATGATCTTCCTAGACATACTTATAATACTCCCATTAGTGTAATTTAATGCTATTCTAGGAATGGATTGACATTCCTTGTATAGATAAAATATAAATCTCTGAGAGAAGGAAATCACCCTCCGTATCCCAAATCACCCTATGTTTCTATACAAGTGAAACTAGCTGGATGAATATCATTTTAAATCATCATATTAATCATGAATATTATTTATTTATAAGTAATCATATATTTTTTAAATGATTGATACTATATAAAAGATAATCCTTGATGACATTCCCATTTTAATGGAATACACTAATGTGTTTCCTGAAAAAATTACTTGGTCTTCATCAAAGACAATAATTTTCTAAATAAAAATTATACCAAATTCTTTTCCAATATCTAAGAATCCATTTATAATGAACATTTTTAAATCTTATGGATCTGAATAAATAATTATAGGAGATTCTAGGTAAAGCGTTTATACATCCAAGTGCTTTGTAATAGGGTACACTGGTCCTTTTTTGTCAAGTAGAAGGATAGGTAAATGCACCTCTACATTGATTATCATGATATCCATAAAAGAAAAAAAATAACAAGTATCATATTATATAAATTTATGGATTTATATATTAGCTATTTGGGGACAAATTCTTCCATAAGTTGGAACTTTAGTAGGGATTTTACCAAGTAAATGTAATATAGAAGGAATTCCTGAAGACTAATTTTTGTCCAAGGTACAAAAAAAATGATTTCATAGTGATTCCATTTGGATTCAATAAATATATGAAAATATTTATGGAATTAATGAATAGATTGTTTAGGGATTAACTTAATAAATTTTGGGTAGTCTTTATAGATTTTATTATTATCTACTCCCAAAGAAAGAAGGAACATGAGGAGCATATGAGTTCCATATTGAATAATTTGAGAAAGAAAAAGTTATTTGAGAAGTACAATAAATGTGAGTTTTATATGGAGAAAATCACATTAATAGGTCACGTTATCACAATTAAATTGATATATATAGATACTTCAAAAATAGAGGCAATTTATGGATGGATTAGACCAACATCTATGAAATAAATCCATAGTTTCCTTGGATTAGCTGGGCATTATCATTGTTTAGTGAGAAACTTATTATGATTTTCAAGACCACTAACCAAGATAACATGATAGGGTGTCACAATTTTCTAGACTAATTAATGTGAATAGATCTTTAAAGAGTTTAAGAGGAGGATAATCACTACACCTGTTCTCACATTAACTAGTACTGGGGAAAGATTTGTGATCTATAATGATGTGACCAAAAAGGGATTGTTTTATACACCCAAGAAAGATGAAAAAGTGATATCATATGCCTCTAAAAAAATCTATAATAATAACTAATAAACACATGAAATATAATTGGCTAAAATTATATTTTCATTGAATATTTGGAGACATAATATCTACGGAGAGAATGATGACATATATACAGACCATAAAATCCTCAGACATATATTCACATAGAAGGAGATGAATATGAAATAATGGAGGTGTTTATAGCTGATCAAGCTTTATAATTGTTTAATCCATTACCATCATGTGAAATAAAAAAGATTATAAGATTATCTGAGTAGAAAGGATACTTAAACCCTATCAATTATGAATATTTAAAGGGATACAATCTTATTGGATATGAAAAGGATTAACATTATAATAATAAAATGATCATCATATCACCTTGCTTAAATAACTGCTCAACCATCTATTCTTAAGAAGATTAAGGAGGCTTAGAAAGATGATGAATTAATGTAGAAAAAGGTTTCTAATATTCTAGAGTTCAACTTTTATAAAGATGGATTTATAATGTTTGGAAACTAGATATGTGTCTCATCAAATCTATAGCTGAATATGGAACTTTTTCATGATGTTCATAACTAATCTTTCACAATACATCCAAGAAGAACAAAGATGTATAGGGATCTGAAGAAAAAATTATGGTGTGATAACATTAAGAGAGTGATTTTAGAATGTGTATCTCAATGTTTGGTATGTCAAATAATTTAAGGATAAATGATAGAAGTATAAGGGTATGACACAAACATTTCCCATACTAGTATAGAAATGGTAAAACATAAACTTGGATTTTCTCATAGGACCCCTCAAGACCCCTAAAGGAAATAATTCTATCTTAGTGGTATTTGATCACCTTACAAAGTAATTTCATTTCATTTCTATCGTGGAATATTTATCTATTAACCAAATCACCCAGATATACATAAGGGAAGTGGTAAGATTTCATGGAGTTCCACTATCTATTATATTGGATTGAGACCCAAGGGTTACCATTTGGTTTTAGAGAAGCCTTTAGTAAGCACTAGATATAGAACTGAGCTTTAGTACTTATTATCACCCTTATATGGATGTTCAGTTTAGAAAAACCATTTAAACTCTTGAGGATATTATAATATCATGTTCAATATATTTATATTGATTTTGGGATCAAACATTCCCCTAGTGGATTTCTCATATAACAACATCTTACATTATAGAATTAAAATAACACCTTATGAGGATCTGTATGGGAATAAGTGTTGGAATTTGACAAGTTGGGATGAAGTTGTAGAATGGAATATCATGTGGAATAATCTTATACAACATATGAAAGAAATGGTTCAAACCATTCTGTGTCTTATAAAGAATTACAAAAATTCAACAAAAAAGATATGATGAAAATCACTGATGTGATCTAGAGTTTAAAGTTGTAGATAAGGTATTCCTTCATATATCATCATGTAATAAAGTCATGAGGTTTTTAAATAAGGGAAATCTTAGTATAGGATATGGAATCTCCCTCAAGATCCTTGATTGAATGAGAGTTGTGGTTTATCAACTAACACTCCCACTGAACCTATCCCAAGTAAATGATGTGTTCTATGTATCCCTATTGAAGAAGTAAATATCAGTCCCCTAACATTTAAAGAATCAATATGTGCTACTAGTTTAGAATGATCTTTCATACAAGAAAAATATGAATACTATCTTATATTTCATAGAAAAATTTATACGAAGAAAGAAAAATCACCTGATCAAAGTGCTGTGGTAAAACCACAAGTTTGAGGAAAAAACTTGGGAAATAGAAGAGGTGATAAAACAGAGGTAACCTCATGTTTTTTAGTATATTAAATTAAATTTTTTAGGGTGATATTTTTGAATGGGAATAATGTAGGGATCCAAAATTTTATAAATGAATTTTTTTAATGAATAAATTCATAATCAAAGTAATGTTGTTATAGAAAAAATATGCACTAATTTTGTTATTTTATAGAATTATAAGTTACATACTATCAGTTTTAAAAGACCATTACACATAATAACCATATAATATATCCATGGTATAATGATCCTTATGATTAGAATATATTAATGGTTATGATAAATTCTATTCATATAGATGAAAGAAGTGATGCCCCAACTTATAAGATCATATATTATGAAGCCCATTTTATAAGATTATAAGGGATATGGTATTAATATGATTTTATCCTGACCAAGACCAAAAAAATATTCAACAACTAATGTATGAGAAAAACCATTTATGGTAGAATTTTAAGATCATCAATATCACAACCCAGACCTTGTTCAACAAACCACCCATTGAAAGTGTCACCACCACAAACCTTACCCTTAAGGTGTACTTTGGTGTAAAAAATGGTTGATGTATCTAGACCCTAACTGTATGATTTTTTATTTTTTTATTTCCTAAATAATAATTATTTTTATCCTATTTTATTATTACATTATAAATGATTAAATAAGAGTTTGATAAAAATTAGATATTAATATGTTGAAAATCAAAATGTAATTTTGGGAAATACATAGCTTCAATAAAGACACTCTTTTTGACTAATTAGATAATTCATAAAATAAATTTTATTTTAAAAAACTATTATATTTTAATAACATTTAATTAAATATAAATGATAATATAATTATAAGAATTAAAATTTAAGTTTATAAGGTTTAAAAAATTGTTAACGTCGCAAAACAATTATTTTTCAATAAATGAGGATTTTAATTTAAAAATTAAAAATTATATATATTCCTAAAATTATTATATATAATAAATTTTATTTTTGAAATAATAATATCTAAATTAACCAATGGTGAATTTTTCATAAGATTTGAAGACAATCAAATTTTTAGGTAAAAATTATTATGGTATAAATATATTGTGTGCATTATGACATCATAAGGCCCATAAGTGATGTAATAAATATTATAAATATTATAAAAGAAAATAAATATTTCTATAACTTAGAATAATGTTTCTTTTTAAATATATTTCATTAATTATATAAACACTTAATGAATCCTTCATAACCTATATTATATTTTTAAGTTTGTAAAATTAATTCTTTATGAACATTACTCACTTCCACATCACTAGTGGTATTATTTTAATGAGTTAGGTTCATTAAATTACAAAATAATTAAAACCACTCCACTTTTGCAGATTGTTTGAAAAAACCATGGTATGGTTTGAGTTTTTTATTATTTATTATATAGAGTACAAAACCGAAGTTTAGAAATTAATAAATAATTCTCCTCTATTTTTCCATAAAACCCACCCAAATTCCCATTTAACATAATTAAAAACCCTTGGAGTACAATTTTACATGCCAATTTCTTCTATATATACCTCCCACAGTGTCCCCAAGATCTTAAGAAGATCCTCCCAATATTTTAGAAGCACCCTCTCAAGGTAAGGGATCCTCCCCTTCTCCTCTTTATTGAAGAACCTTATTTATATTATTATAAAGCCCCAGCCTTAAACATTACTTATTATTGAATTAAATGAATAATTCACATCGAGGATCTTTTCAGGTTTAGAGTTTTAGAGAATTAGGACATAACTATTACATCTCAAAAGATTACAAAGTATACACTTCTACTATGTTTCCATAAAATAAAAACTCTTAAAAAGAAACTTTTCTAGTTCCATGTTTTAGATAGCATGACGTTTCCTTGTTCCCATCCTTGACCCTATTCCACAATAAGTCATGTGAAAAAAAATTCAAAAAAAATTGGGGTGAGCATAAAAATCTCATTAAGAGATACACAAAGAAGGAAAACTGTTAGTTTTTCAAAACAACAAGTAAACTATGTATACTTTATCAAATTAATACTTTTCACCGTTATGAAGTAGTAAAAAACTCTTCACTGAATAAAAGATCATTACTTACCCTTTTGTAACCAAAATATTACCATAAAACCCATATAAAGAACACATAATATATAAAGGTAACTTGGGACATAAACATACTTAAATGAAATAACCATACGGTCGACTTCCAAACATGCTTAATGGAATACCCATACGACTGACTTCCATACCCAATGCATTGGAGGTTATAACGTAACCACCCATCCTGGTATTCACGACACCACCCGTCATATGTTTTATCACTTAACCACCCTTAAAATGTACAAGTACCATTATTACCCATAAAATATTGAAAATATAAACATTTCAATAACAACATTTCATTTGCAATCACAATAATTAATTCCAAGATATTGAATTAATCAATTCATTTTCAAAAATCATTTAAAAGAGATTTTTGAATCAAAGTGTCCCATACCACTTTGAAGCTTTTAATGGAATTACCATTTTAAATCATTAATGTCCATATAAATAAATACTGAAAATTATTTTGAAAACATGGACATTAAAGATAAATATTTAGAATAATGAATCTTTAAAACATTTAAAATGATATTTTTGTTACAGAGTTTTTAACAAAATGAGAGACTCTTGAATACAAATAATTGCGGAATAACATTTAATCTGAACTTTATAATATCATGAGAATAAAGGAAGTCATGATATAATATGTCAAAGGAAAGTATACACACCATATAAGAGTGAATTGGTGCATAACAACAATGAAGTCTCAATGGAAATGTAAATTTAGAGAAATCCATTATAAAGATGGTATCCTTAAATTAAGGATAAATCTATCACATAATTATGTGTGAGAAATAAAAATACACAAAATATAAGTGGATATAAAGTGTGAAACAATCATAGGACATTCACACATAATCTTGGAAAAACAAAACCAATGGCATAGATATTTAACTCAATGAAATGAGATTGAGTTATGATTTCCCATAAAAGTTCATAAGAATTTATCAATGAGATGATTATGTGTAGAAATAGTATATCCACACAACGTTTTGTGGAAAATTACAACATAGAGATTCCATACATAATCTTGGCATAATAAAATCAAGAAGTAGAGGTTTAATCCAAACAATTGAAAGTGGGTTAAGAAGTTCCCTTACAGAAATCCGACAGCCTAACGACATCACTTTAAAATTCATAAAATGAGTTTATGAGAGAGAAAATGGTATCTCATCATTTGGACATAAAATTTACATAAATAAGGATATATAATAGAATATCCCAACATAATAGTATGTGAATTAAAAGACATAACAAAAGAATTCTTTTAAAAAGAGGAGGGTGAAATGTCCCCTTAACGAGTTGGGTAACTTTCAAAACGTACACCCCATGGAAGAAGGGTCATACAATGAAGATGTGCATACCCATAAATGAAATTATACTACAAAAAGTGTATAATAATGGGTAGTAAATACACCAATCAAAGGAGATAGTGTCAAACATAGCATAAATGTCATGGGAATAAAAGTGAGATGAAAAATGCCTTACGAAAACTCGACAGCCTAACGACGCCACTTAAAACTTCCAAAAATGGATTTATGAGATCAGATATGGTCTCTAATAATATGAAAATAAAAACTAAAGTATGAAAAATATAAAATAACATCCCAAAACATAATAAATATGAGCTTAAAAGAAATGACATAAAAGAGATTACTTAAAAATAAAGAGAGAGGTTGGGTCCCTTTCATCAAGTCTGACTTGTCTTGTTCGTTTATTTATATTCCTGAATAATAAACTTTGGTCAATTTATAATTTCTTAATGAAATCTTTTAGAGATTATTATTCAGTTCATATCACATATTATAATGGTATAATAATTGGTTAATAATGTGAGTTTATATCAGACGTTTTTGTCGATGTTTGGTACATGAGTCAAAAATGAACTTGTTTGAAAATGATTGTCCATGTAGATATATATAAATCATCTCAAGAATGGTATTAATGATCTAAATATCATATATATCCAGTAAATCTTCATTTTATACTACTCCATAACATTTGGAGATAAAAAGAAATGAAATTCACCGTTCATGGAGACGGTAGGTCTTACGTACGCATGAACGCTACTTTCATTTCTTTGTCATATTAATGGAATTAAAAATAATTTAGAGATATATATATTATAATTACAGTATAATATATATGTTATATAGGTTACATATGTTCATTAATTGCATTCTTTATACATTCCATGTATTGCATTAATGAGTCACATCACTTGAGGGTGCGGTAGTCCACACTTCCTCGTATGAAATTATCGCATTTTCACAACATGAAAAGCATAAAGGCATGTTTTAAATATAAAATTAAGAAGCATATAGAAAACATAAATAACATATATATTATATATAAAATATAGTGACATCATAATGGCCACCATTAAAGGTGTTAAAAGAAGATTGAACAATCATCGTTTTGTGAGCCAGAAATTCGCCAACCACAGAAACAATATGTTCTTTAACCATTAGACGAAGGTGTGTGTAAGTTTAGCTCGAATACTTCACATAAAAAAATCATAGTATATTTAAGATACTGGTTTTATTACAAAATAAAGAAATAAAAAGAGTTTACAGGGTTGGAGAAGCAAAATAAAACAAAAGAACACAAGTGAAGACATTACCTTAAAATCGGGTAACTCTTCTTGATTTGAGCTGAAAGGCTTCCTTGGAAAGGATTTTTCAAAAATGTGAGGCTTCAATGATGAATAGAGGGATGTGTAGAGATGAAATGGGCTGGGGTTGGCCGAGCCAAAGACTTGAGAGGTGTGGGTAAAGTGGTAGAGGTGGGGGCCTTTTATAAGAAAAGAGGAGGGGCACTCTTGGAAAGTTATAAAATATTACTTTATTATAAAATGATTTTCGGATTTTAAAGGTCCCAAAAGGATATATTTCTAGGATAAGGTGATAAGGTTTCTAAATAAACCCATCCAATAGGTTTTTGACAAGTTTAGGTCTTAGATTTTACATTATCTGTTCATTTTATTTAAATCATTAAATAATGAGGTAATCGCTGCATCATCATGGTGTCATAAATAATTTAATTTATATAATGTCTAAAAATTATAAAAAAATATCATGATGTATCAAATATTTTTATATTTTTAATTAATATTTATAGTCAAAATATGACTTGTATAACCCCATTTAAAAACTATTATAGTAAAACAACACATGTTTGTGACATTTTTATTTTAACATTAAATAAAATGTTTTTAATGTCATTTTCCTACCAAAGTGGCGCAATGGGGTCCCAAAGATGACCCATAGATTTTATTGGTCGGACATGACACATACAATAAGGGTAGGACATGTTTCATGATCGTTTCATATTATTAAAACATTATTTTTACCCTAAATTACACTAATTACCTCTAATCGTGATTAATAAAACTTAAAAGTTACTATTCACAAAAAATTATTTTAATCTCATTGAACCAAATTTTACTTACTAATGAAAACTATGTATGTAGTATTTTTGAAAATCAAATCACAGAAGTGGTAAAGTTTCATTTAAATGAAAATTTAGTTTCTTTAAGTACCACTTAGTGGTTTCACTATTCATCAAAAATTGAAGTTTTTCAGAAAAATACCAAAAATTCACCCTAAGATATATTTGATATTCTGAATTAAAAAATGATGTATATTTTAAAAAATTAAAAACATATAAGTTACATTAGTTAAATTGACAATTAATTCCCGCTGTCAGAACAAATAGCGTGTTTTTATGAAACAATATATATCAAAAGATTGACACTAGTTTAAGTCCAATTTCAAAGTGAAATTAATTCCAATGAACACTATTGGATTAAATGGTAAAAATATATTCTAATTTCACTTTAAATCAAATTCAGAAGATAATCTAATCATATAAATAAATTATATTAAAAAGAGGTTTTGAATTAAAATACAACATTTTTCACTATTCATTAAAAAATGAACTTTATCGGAAAAATACCAAAAATTTACACAAAGTAAATTTTAATGTCCCGATTCTAAAGAAGAATTTTATTTGGTCCAATAGAATTTATAAGAGTTACCAAAAATATATTTAAAGAGGGTTCGCCATCAAAAAGTGATAGTTCGACCATTTAGTGAATATAAGAAGATTTATGCTTAAAATTGGATTCATTTGCATTTTACGCCTATAACATTTATTGGATGAAAGTAAAAATATTTGACAAACATATATAATCATTTTGTAGTTAGTTCCATTATTTCCCTCCATTACAATGGCTAGGCATTAACTACCATTTAAAATAATATTATTTTATTATTAGAGTGCAACGTAATATTTCAAAGGAACTCTCGCATATTGGGTACGCCATCTAGCATAGCATTCCCTTTAATGTAATATGAATATTTTATTCACAAATATGGATAAAAATAAATATGTCAAATTCTTTATTTACTGGGGTGTTACAATTATACCTTTTTTGTTTCCAATTATTCACAATAGGATATGTTTTTAGACATCCCTATTACTATAAATATGATTTCCAATTGAATATATACCCCTTTAACTCTCATTAAACCCTTACATGAATATTTATACACCATTTTATGCCGCTAAATTTATCATTAAATTTTATATACAAAAAATTTGTGTAGTGAATAACCATCCACATTTATACTCAAGGGTATTCAACTAGATGTACCAATACTTCATTGATTATTAAATTATATATATTTATCCCACACTCTATAATCATGGGGTTAAAATTGATGAAATATGTCATTATGTTATACGATCCTTGTCATACACTTATGCAAATAAATGATATGAATTTAATGGGTAGGATCGAAATTATATATACCTATAATGTATTGGGTAATGTTTTTATCTCACGATATTCCATATATGGTGCATGGGAGTTTATCCAAAGAAAATTATGTTATGGTATCTTGGTGGTTATCCTTGACTGATTCATATGATGTCATGTTTTATGTTGTTGCCACATTTCCATGTTGCCTTTATGATATCATCTTATATTATGATTTGATGTTCATGTTTTTGATTATAACACCTATTAAGTTTCCATGATATTCCCATTGATTAACATGAACTAATTTTACTTATTATATTCTATAATTATTCCATTATTAAGATTTATATCTCAACCATTTCTTATGTATGTGCCCAGGTTACCTCGTACAGTTCTAGAAGATCAAGGAAATTTAAGTGTGTGTTATGGATTTTTAGTTTATATATTTATCTTTTTGTTTCATGTTGTTTTAATATATACCAAATTACTCTAATACACTAGGAATCATGATCTCATGTACTTGTATTAAGTGTATCTTTATGTAATAAAACATGAAATAAAGTGTATGAAAGATATGGCTTATCATAGGAATTTCCTTGGAACAAGTATTTAAGTGGGGGACTGTGGGGATTCAAAGCCTAGATTCATCTAACAATAAGTCTATTCACAAAACGTATATTTAATAGGAATATGTTCCATGGTTGGAGGATATACTTGGTGTTCAAATGATGTCAGTGCATCTCTTCAATCGTAGTGGTACTATCAGTAGTTCATTCTACTGAAGACAAAAAAAGACAGTCTAGATTGATAAAAGAATTATCTAGAAATAAGTATCTCAATTTATGAATCTATAAGTTTACCAATGAAATAAGTTGAGTTCAATTTGGTTATTTGAAATCAATATTGACATCCCATTTGGAGGCTCTCAATGAATTTAGGAAGGGTGTGTGATTGGGATGACCATCAAAGGTTATTATAAAAGGAAGTGGGGAATGACCTTGAATAGTGTATATCATATATAAATAGTGAATATTAATCATTTATAATTAATGTGAGACATACATGGTGAATCAAATAAATAAATTTTGTTAATCATTCTATAATTAAACAATAATGACTTATTTTTTAGTCGATTGTAATATTTTTACATCCATTAATATAATAGTGGCGTAATGTTTCTCCCATGAATGTAAGAAAACATGTCAAAAGTACATTAATATCTTGTGTACTTTTACTTATTTATGTACTTTAGTTTCATTATTTACCATTAAATTATTTTTATTTATTTTAAATGTTTGTAAGTTTTTACTAATATGCTCTCATGGTCGACATTATGTGGTGGGTAGGGTTCCTTGAATTTCTAATTATGATACACATAGTCAAGGGGATATATAATCTTGTAGTATTTGGTTTACAATATAACTAACTATGTTAATTAATACAAAGGATTTACCTAATGAAGTTCTAATGGTATTAAAGGTATCACAGGAGATCATATTTCCACTCTTTTGGGTTTTCGACAGCTCCTCCTCCTAAAAACCACATAGTATACCATCTGATGTATTTTATTAGATCACCATACTTTTAAGAGTGTTTGTGTGTGTGGGGGGGGGGGGGGGGGGTGGTGGTGGTGGTAATTTATCCAAATGGGATTTAATTTTATAAATTTGATCAGATGGTTTCCTAGGACCCTTATGTTACGGTATTTCTCATGGAATGTCATACAATAATCGATATACTAATGGGTGTAAACTTATTATAAATCCCCTTTACCAATGTTTTTAAAGATAAATAACATAATAAAATTCATGATTTGATACATTAATTAAGTAATTCAAGATTTATTTAGATAATTAAGGGTGTTTGGGTATGTTGACGATCTTTTCTTTAGTTAGAGTGTATCCAAGATAGGATTTTCACTTGTATGATGAGTAAAGAAATATATAACTTGATTGAATTATACTGAGGAAATTAATTTCCATGCTTATTTGAGTAACATATGATTTTTTAAACTACTTGGATGATGTACTTGTAATGTACTCATATGTTTGAAGAATTACATGTGATGTATTTATCAACATGGTTTGTCTTTTTCGGAGAATGATGAAAAATGAGTTGGACTATACTATATTAACATGTTCTATGTCTAGTGGTCATTTTATATCATGGTAAAACAGATTCTATAGGTGTAAATATAATTTAGATGATATATATTATTGTGTACATGTTTTATTGATATATGAGCATGTTTGATGCAGATCACACTAGCCCCTGAAATAGCTTGAGAGTTGATGATTTTATAGAGGCCTCTCTTTTGTTACATATATGATGTTAGTATTTTATATTTTAGCCAATTATATTAAGTATCATAGGGTCACACAGTTAGGCCCTTAGATAAGGATATAGTTTTGGATATTTTTTTAGTAAAAAATGAAGAGATTGATGAAACCGTATGCAAAATAAGTTTTGGATGGATTCACAAAGAGTTGAATTTTTTTTCATTAATTACTTATGGATTTAAGTTAAAGTGAGATATTTTTGGATGTGAACATAAATTATAAGCATGTGATGTATATATCATAAGTATATGTTGAAAAAACAAATACTTTAATAGAACCCTAAGACAATGTTGCACCCAATGTAGTGTATAAATTCAGGTGGCACTACCACCACAAAATTTCCCATCTGATTTATTCAGTTTATTCCATTATGAACAGATTAAACATTGAATGAATTTCCATTAAATAGGTTAAATGGATCTACCGATGGGAAGAAATAGATTTTATCTTTCAAATATGGACAAAATGTATATGTATTAATAGAGGAGAATCATGGAGCACTATAAAAGGGATGCTATCCCACTTGTTGGTATGTGATAAGCATTAGAGATTGTGATCACTAGTTTCTTGAAAAAAATATTTTATACATCCCTTACCCCTAAAAACACTATTCATTAATTATCTATAAATTCCCTAACACACCTCTAGAATTTGATAATCCTCTAGTTATAAACTAGGATCCATTGACCGGTGTAATCCCGCAGAGGTATGATGCTTTTATTATATTACTTTGGAAATCTATATCAAGATCAATCCATCAATAAAGAAGATGGAAGTAACTGAAAAATTATTATAAGTACTCTTTATTTTATAATATTTTTAATAATTTTATTTCTTAAAGATAGATTAGTCTATTTTTGTGTTTATTTATACTACTAAATATCGTAATATTATCCAAAGTAACCCATCACTTATAAATAATAAACAACCTTTCATAAAACAATAATTAATTATGTGATAGAAAGAACTTACATAATCATGATATCCTAGTAGATTTTAAGGTATAGTATTGGGTTCTTAGAACCAAATTTAACACTCATTTGAACATTCTTCAAGTAAAATAGATGATATTAACAAAATCTATCATATTCTATAGGTTTGATACCCGTTTAAAACAATACAATCAATGAAAAAAGATGGATACTATAAGGAATACTCATCTCCACCTATCCATGTAATTCTAGAATAAATACTCATATACATTACTATGGTGATATATATAGACACTAGATAAAATATATGTGTCTAAGGAAACATCCATATACCTAAATAATAGAGGAAATACACATATCTAGAGTGTAGCTATCTAACTATGTATCTCATTCCTAGTGTTATGGGTGAAAGAGAAATAAGTATTTTGCATCACTTCCCAACTCATTCCCTAAAGGTGTAACTTCTAGGTAAAGGATAAATAAACTAAAATTTGTAATTGTTTCACAAGGATACTTAAAATCATCATGGTCAACCATGATTCTTTGTAGAGAAATAGTGGAGAGTGAGTAAAACCTTTAACATCATCATCAAAATCTATATCACTCAAGGAGTATGCATGGAGTGATTACAAATGATAGACATTGGAAACATCCACTATTAAACTACATCCAATAAGCACTTTGGTTTTACTGATGAAGATTTCATAAAGATATCAACTATTCCACATCATAACCAGTGTATTTGTGAATCTAATAAGTCAATCATGATCCATTCTATAATAAGATCTCCATTAATTTTTACTTATATATTTCTTCATAAAACATATCCACTATGAATTTCATTCCAATAAAATAATCCTTTTTTATGTCATAAAATAATTATACAATAATTATCTAATTATTTCCCAAAGTAAAATGAAACTACTTGAATTATTGTTTAATTCATTCTAGGAATGATCCATGTAACAACCCCAAATCTAGTAACTGGATCGAGTGACTAATATATTACATAGGATTATATACAAGGGGTCAAATACGGAAGAATCAATCAGTTTTTTAGTTTTGGAGAACTAGATAAAAATATGAGTCCCATTTTACATAGGTAAATAAATTAAAAATAATTGTAATGGATAAAATTTGACAACCTTGAACTCATCGCTAGAATTATTCTTCATATCCCGGGGAAAGGAAAAAAAATAATGGTGATACCAAATGATCAGTATAGATTACATAAAATAGAAGATATAATGAATCAATAAATAAGAATAAATATGGAAGGTTAAATTATATACAATACATTCCATTTAATAAATAACTTGAATATCATAATTTGATAAGGAATAATCAATAAGGAGAGGTAAATAATTGAAAACAATTCCCATTAAATCAATAAAAAGAGAATGAAATACATCTAGAGATAATATCATTGTGAAACTATCACATATAAAATTAATAAATTAATTCTAAATAAATTAAATAATTAATTATTAGACTTCATGATATAAGGTATCTGGAATATCTCTACTTTCAAGACCTTTTTAGGATAGTTTAAAACTATCACGTAAAAACACGCCCAATTTAGCCAATTGATTTATCTCATGAGACATATCGATGCATCAAGGGGATATATTTAAGTAGGAACAACATGTAAAAGAATTTAAAAATAATTCATCATATATCAAATTATGAATTTAATTCAAGAATTTATATGTGTTATCAATATATATCCATATTGAGTAAAGAATACAGATTTATCAATATTTCCCTAGTTAATTGAATAACATTAAAAGAAAAAAACTGTATGTAAAAATTGAATATGGTTTATAAAATAATCATATAAATGATTAAAATAATATGTATATTTAATATTAATTTAATATTCAATTAAAAATTATTATAATAATGTAATTGTTCGATGAGAAAGTTAAAAATCACAAATGAAAGTGATAATGAACAATAATTTTCAACTTTTTGGTAAATTTTAAAATTTAACCCCATAAAGAATTAACTTAAAATAATTAATCATCTTGAATAACTAGTTATTAATGTTAAATGAATAAAATGGAGAGTATATGCACCATGTAAAAGTTAATAGGTGTATATTTACAAAAATTTATCAATTGAATGAAAATTGTGACAAAATCCATTATAATGATCAAAATGTTGAAGTGAGAATTAATAAATGAATATATTATTAGTTTCAAGAGTAAATTAACATAAAATTACTGTAAATACAACATAATATATCAAAATTTACTTACAAAAATAATCTATGAATATAAAAGATAATTAATATGTAATTTTAGGGTCCTGCAAAATCCGCAAAGGATATTTTACCCAAATCCCCCAAAAGAATTGGGGGTGAATAATCAAAGAATATTCACAAAAGGTCCGGTCCGCGAACTGGCCCATGGAAGCGTGACGCGGCCATACGCCACGAAGCACCCCCTCTGCGAACCATTGTCGTTCGTAAAATGGAGGCGGAGAGGCTCCGCGGTCGCGAGGCAGGATGGACGCCAGTCCGGTTCATCGTCGCGAACCGCCCCAACTGTGGACCGCGTCGACCAGATCAAGCCGCACCCCCTGTCGTTCGCGGAATGGAGGCAGAACCCTCCGCAACCGCAGAGCACTCCCTGAGTTCGCCTCGCGGAGGAGGGGAGCGATCAATACCCACCGCGAATCGCGAATTGACCAAGTGAGCTGTGAACCAGGTATTTTGTTATGGGCCTCTGAAAAAGGTGCCACATGGCCACAGAAACACTCCTTTCCCCACTCTATAAAAGGAGACCAAGGGGGAAAGAAGGAAGGATTGGAGAACTGGAATCAGATTCGTAGGGATAGGAGAACGGTTGAAGGAAGGCTTCAGATTTCGCAAATAGCAAAATTCCCACTCGCGAACCACAACAGGTATATGAATTAAGAAGGAATTGGAAAACGCATAATAATTTGGTGAACCGTGAACCTAAATAATAAAAAAGGATAACCACGAACCATACCCCATCCGCTGATGACTTCCCCACAGACTAGGGAATTTATGCCTCTTTTCCCATCCATCGTATTGCATGGAATCCTCCTTCGCGGTCGAAACCCTGACTGACGAGCCTCAGATCGGCACCACCCTTGGCCACAGCTGCCTGCTTGAAACCCTCCGCGAACCACCCTGGTTCGTGGATTGAACATGAATCTGCGGACCACCCTAGTTCGCGGGTTGAACCAGAAACCGTGAACCACCCTGGTTCTCGGGATGCCGATCAGTTTTCTGACCACCCTGGTTCGCGGAAGGCTTCTCTAGCCACGTGGAACTTCTGCACACGAAGGTCTCCTCCACCCATACCTCTCGGTGGCCTTCCAAGTACTTCAGTGTTTTCATTTCCATAGTCAGGTAAAATCCTTCTGATCCAGCCAGTCCCTCTGTGACTCCCTCATTGGCCTATTCATCGACCCCGAGCCGAGGCCTCCGCCAGAGCCACCGGATCTGCGTGGTATAACTTTCATCCAAATCAGTGCACCATTTTGAGTTCACATACCCATGATAAACAAGGGAAAAGGGGTTTCCCCCACCCCTGGGTAGATTCCCGAAGCATGCCTGGGTTCACATTCCCATGGTAATATGGGGTCTAAGCCCGAGAGCCCCCTTCCTTCCTCTACTCGCCAGGACGAGGGATTGCACACTTCTGCGGTCGGGAACTTCTCCCCCACCCCTAGAGAGGGGGCGGCAAACCCATCTGAAGTCAGTCGTCCCCATGCACCTCGGTACTTCCCCGGGTATCTCTCCGGGGAATAAGAGAGGATATGGGGATAGGATCACCCCCTTTCCCTCTCTCGCTAGGCTTTGCCACCCCGGGTGTCCATCTCGGAGTAAGACCCAACCTTATGGGCCTCCTCAGAGTGTAATCCCACAATCCAAAACCCTAGGCCGCCTTCATACGTAAGCCCCACTCCGCTTCTCACGGACGCACCTTTCGCGACGTGATCGTCTGGTCCCTACTGCCTCTTGTTTCTCACACCGAGCATGACTAATGTGGTCTTAGAGTAAGCATCGACCATGACATCCTCTTATGGGCCTCCTTAGAGTGTAAGACCCAACCCATCATTATGGGCCTCCTCAGAGTGTAAGCCTCAAACCATCATTATGGACCTCCTTAGAGTGTAAGCCCCAAACCATCATTATGGGCCTCCTAAGAGTGTAAGCCCCAACCCATCATTCTGGGCTTCCCCAGAGTGTAAGCCCCAAGCCAAAGAGAGCTACAGGGACATTGATCCATGTCAAGGCATGGTACGTAGGAGGCCTCCATGAGGTTCAATCCCACCACTCGGTCGTTTCTTCACGTCGAGTTTCACCCTCGTCCAGCACGACGTTAAACTGTCTATCCAAACTTTGTGGACTTTGATACCTGCCTCCTAGATAGAGTACGTAGGAAGCCTCCATGAGGTTCAAGACCACCACCCATTGGACCACCTGGTCCCTCTTCACTTCGGTTCCCCAACTCCTATCCAAACTACATGGAATTTGATCTCGGATTCCTAAGCAGGGTACATAGGAAGCCTCCCTGAGGATCAAGCCCAACAGCCGGTCGATCTGACCATCTCCACGTCAGTTCACTGCACCACTCCTAGTGCCGCCTCAGGATACTTCCAGCCCTTCGGGGTCATTAATCCAACGAGGGATGGTAAACCTCGGGCATAAATGATTCTGAACCCCTGCGTCCAGCTAACCGTTTCCCACCAGGGTTGAATCTGTGGATACTATGTTTGGGTATAAACCAATGATTCGCGAACATATGAATACGTCTTAAATCTATAAGAGAGTCCCGAAATAGGAAATAATTTCCCCCCAAAAAGGGTGCGATGAGCCCGACTTCCCATCCTCTCGACCAATGTGAGTTCTTAAGAGTTGCTGGTCAGACCATCCGGCGAATGCCTACCTTTGGAAAGCAGGTCCATCAATCATTGGATATGGAGCCGTTGGGCGTTTCGTGGCTGAAAACCAGAACAGAACAAAAAGATGGTGAACCCGACGTGAATATTTAACCAAACATGACAGATTCAACCTAATCTCACCCAGTGCTCCCTTATGCTCTAAATGAGGGCCATGAAAGGTCACCAATTAGGCATGGGAGTTTGAGATGCTGCTTTGATGGGTTTGCTGCTTGTATTTGCTAAAATGTTTTGCAGACACTACTTTCAGGACTCCCTTTGATCCAATGGCATCATAAAGGAACTCAAAAGTGAATGCTTCCAACAACGCAAGGATGGGACTTCCTCAACAATGGAGGACCCCGTCACCCACCCAGCGTATTCAACGCTGGGTCTCGGATGTGCTGATCTAAGAGTACCATGTGAATGGTACTCTTCCAACGGTGGAGGCGGCCATGCACACCCTCCAATCCATCAAGGTACGCCAGTCGCCTGCCCAGCAACGACAGCAAAGGCGGATCCAGATAGCCCCTTTCAATGTCTCAAACCGTTTCAGGAGTCTATCCCTGGAACGAGACAATACATACCTCCCTTATCTTAGGGAGGGAGATGAGGTCGACGTTGAGGACTTCATCCTTGTCGAACGGGGGTTCCGCTCTCAGGCCCCTGCCGAAAGGCATCATCGCAGTCACGCCACGACCCAACATCCTCGCGCCGAGGAGGATGTATCCCCGAGGATTCATGCCCACGCTCCCTGAGCTCCGGCCCCTCGGACCGCTCGACGAGGGCGGCAGATGTACAATCGGGGGCCGGTTATCACCCTGGTCCCTGAGGAGGAGCTCCGTTGCTCAGCCATGGAGGCGTACCACGAACAGGCTCATACACCTGTTCGCTCCTCCCAAGCCCGCCATCCAGACATGGAGGCATCATATGAGCCGACGTGCATCCCCGCCGAGCCCCATCAAGCCTGTCACTCACGCAGGACATCACTTACCGGGAAGGAACCTCTCCATGCCTAGGGTTATGAATCCCACAAGCTCGACATGGTGGCAGCCCGACACCTGCAGGACCAGCTCTTGGAAGTTCCTTCAGACGCCCTCCATCCTGATATGTGGGCGATCAACAAATCCCGCAACCCAGATGTGGCGGAAAATCATAGGTGGGCACGTCTCCCGGCCAACAAAGGCCACCGACTTGATACAGTGGAAAATAAATACATGCAGGGCCAGCTCCCTGTGGATGCAAGTAAAGTCCACCACCCCGATGAGGCGGAAAACAGAGAGAGAAATTGGCGTGTCCCGGTACAGGGGCAGATTCGTTCACCTGCCCCGACACAAGAGAATCGTCAGTACCCATTGACCACTGGAGGACCAGAGTAGGATATTCCTAATCCAATACCAGAATGGGACTTCATACTTATTCCAGCCAAATATGTCTCTCTACATATGTTGGAAATGATGGAGGAGCAGTTATCGATCCCAGATTATATCTTACAGACTTGCCAGCATGTAATTGCATCGACGACAACAGAAAGGACTCGGGCCCGTGATCCCATCTCCCCAATTGAGGCGACTCATCTAAGAGACAAGATAGCCACCTCAGATCAGATCTGCATCCCTGCATCAGCCCAAGAGGGTCGCTGGCTATATTCAGCGATACAAGGGAAACCAGATCGAGCAGCTTCACTCATTCCAACTGGGGGACACCCGTCCATCACGGTCGATTCTCCAGAGCAGGCATATATCCCTGCTAAAAGTCAATATGTTCATCGGAATATCCTGGAAACCTCACAGGACCCAATTAGTCAGGGACCCAAAGGAGGTGAAGGTCATTGTCAACAGCAGACGGTCCCCGCTGCCTACAAAAGAGCGCCCCGAACGCACCGAAGGCAACCAGAAAATAAAGAGCAGGTTCATGACTCCGCTCTGCTGAAAGCTGGGGTTCCCAATGCCGCTAAGCACACATCAAAGGCTCGAAACACTACCCACCGATTACCATATTATGGGAGTGGCAGTAGCAGTTGTGAAGGTCCTCCCGGCAATGTTGCTACCAGCAGCTCTGAAGGTCCTCCCCAGAGCACCCGTGGGGGCCTCCCCCGCGGGCATATAACGATCGGCCATGAGAGCTTCTCTCTTGATTCAAGTCACAAAAACCCTCCACGTGACCATAATATCGAGCAGAAAGAAGGTCCTACACTTGCTGCGGTCCACCCTGAAGGTCCTCCCCAGGGTATACACTGCAATCACTCTCCATGTAGTGGGACCACAGATTATGATGGTAATCCTCGCTATCATAGTCGCAACTACGGAGGCCCTCCCCATAGTGACGTCTCATCATGACAAGAAGGTCCTCCCCTTGTCGTGGCCTGCCCTGAAGGTCCTCCCTAGGGGTTACACTACAATTGAACTCCACGCAACCAGGCATCAGGTCACTGTGGTAGTCCTTTCCACCCTGATAATGGATGTCCTCCCCAGAGAGACGTTGAGCAACGAGAAGGCCCTCCCCTCGTTGCGGTACATTCTGGAGGCCCTCCCCAGGAAGTATCCCGCATATATACTCCCTGCGGTAGTAGTATTGGTAGTCCTCTCCATTGCCACAGCTGTGATGGTAGTCCTCACCACCACGACCGCCATTGTGAAGGTCCTCCCCGAAATGGCCCCAAATGAAAAGAAGGTCCTCCCATTGTCACAGCATGTCCTGAAGGTTCTCCCTAGGACACGCATCGAATGTCAATCCATGATGGTCATCCTCACCATAATGGTATTTGTTGCGAAGGTCCTCCTCGTAACAACTCTACGCAGCCAGAAGGTCCTCCCCTTGCCGCAACATGCCTTGGAGGCCCTCCCCAGGGTGTGTACTTCAAAAGTCTTCTATGCAGTGAGGCATCAAGCAGTGATGGTAGTCCTCGCCATTATGGCCATCATTGCAAAGGTCCTCCCCGCGACGACACATTATTTCGACAGGAAGGCCCTCCCCCTACCGAATCAAGCACCGAAAGGCCCTCGTATGCCAAGGCACTCAGAAGGACGGGACCAAGTATGTCAGATTCCCATCTTGTCGCTAACAACACCCTTCTTTGATCAGGAGATGGTCCGGGGCCACGTTCATCTTCTGAACCACCTCAGAATCTTTTATATAATGACTCAGCACCTACCGGTCCCACTGCCTCTGATCACACTAGCAGTGAGCACCTCAGTTGGGCTGACCAGGTAGAGGAATAAATGGCAGAGGAGTATGCAAATAGGCTGCACCAGAGGAAACAACTGGCCAAAAATGATATACCGGTTATGTTTTGGCCTACGCCCACCTCTCAGTACGACATACCCAGGGAGTTGTTGGATGAATTCATGCACAGCATGCGCCATAATATATGGACAACCCTCCGCCGGCTGAAATTGAGCTTCCTACCCTATGAAGGGTATGTAGACCATATCAAGATGATAAGGGACCTCCTGCATCACATCGAACTGGAGACCCTTTCCTCGACACGACAACAACACCCTGAGAGGCGCAAAAGAAATGTGGAGGTAGCTTGCCTCCATTCACTACACGAACTGCGCCGCGTCATCGGTGACGCTTCGACGGGAGTCCATATCAGGGGCTAGGGGGAACACGAAGCTCTTCATTTCACTCTGCTCCCCGCCCAGAAAAACCTGTTCGGCATGGTATCATGTAACGTCGTCACATAGAGACGACAATCGTGTGGACCCCCTATTCAGGAAAGGCAACACACCCAACAGAGTCAGGCCTCAAGTAAGTCCTAGAAGCATCTGGCCCGGTGGGAAAGAGCCATTCAAAAACTCCTGAATCAGGCCACCAAGAGAATACAGCAGGCCTCTCTCCTAAGAGAGGCTAATCAAAAATCTCTGTCTGACCCCCAGAAGGGACTGATCCACAGGTTAATTCGACCCCAGATCCGGATCACCCACAGATGGGGGCACGCGAGATCAGGCAGTTCGCAATAGCCGCAGCCACTACCGCAATCTAGGGTCAACCCCAGCCTGCAGGGCTGGGGGAATTTTTAATAACAAATGCCCCCATAAGACCAATAAAACCAGGAAGAGACTCAACATCTAGGGAAAGAAGCATGCCCCAGCCCTCAGGGCTGGGGGCATTATTACCCCCTCAACAACAACCTCCCCCATGAGAGTCGGTATTCTCTCGTCTAGGGAGGACAGTCAGAAGAGGATGTTCTCGTCCTATCCCGTCATATGAATCATCATCCCCTATGAGAGGAAGGTTCACCGTGAGGTCGCATCAAAGAACTCTCAATGTCACCCTTCGCCAAGAAGTCTGAGGGCAATCCCAGGTCATGAGAGGGAAGTCCAGCAGAAGACGCAGGATATCCTCTTCCTATTTGGAAGATAAAGCCCCCTCCACCCCAAAATATGCGTTCATTAACACCATATAGGCTAACCCCATGGGTGACACCAGAGAAAATGAAAATCCAGATGGATCGGGAGATAACGGTTCCGGTCAGGCTGTGACTCACAATGAACCCCCAAGTGTACGCATCTGAAAAAAGAGGCCGCTTTAAATATGGCCACCCCTTCAGCTAACCTCTCTCCTCCTACCCTGCGAGCTTCCAATAAGGATAATAACAAAGGAACAATTAGCCTTAACCTGTCCCCCTCTCTCGATAAAAACAAGCCACTCACGCTCGAAGAGAGGTTCGCTCGACAGGAAGAAGAGATGAAAGAATTATGGAGGCTTAATGCCAAGATGCTCCAGAGGAACCACCTTATTAAAAGTGCATCCCAAGAAGAGCCACGTCATGTACTCCCAACAAATTCACCTCAAAGGCTAAGGATTGCCCCAGAAAACGAAGCATGATCAGGGCTCCTGCCCAATGAGGTGTCTGGTCCGTCCAACTACCTAAACGTGGACGATGAATACAAGGATTTCCCTCCTCTTAGGAGGAAACTAGAGCAGGTACACCCGAACCCTCCGAGGGTATCCCAAACGGAATATACACCCTTTGTGCCGGCCAATCCGGATCCTCAGGCAATGCATCGGGCTACGCCTGCCCAGGACCGGACCCAACAGGATGTAAACCAGGGACTCACCAATACCATTGAGGCATTAACAGCTTGATTGGAAGCGATGGAAGGTCGACGTGCTCCGATACAGCCAGAGTGGAAACCCTACCCAGATTGGGTGACCAACACACCACCTCCACCCAATTTTGGGATCCCTGTATTCCCCATCTTCAATGGATCAGGCGATCCGGAGCAGCATTTGATGCATCATGCATCCTATTGCGACCCTATGATGGGGACTCCGGAACAACAAGAAGTAGTGAAACTCAGATGCTTTGTGCATAACTTTCAAGGATCCGCCTTTTTCTGGTATATGAGTCTACCATCCCAGTTAATAAAGAGCTAGGAGGACCTCCGTCAGCAGATCCTGTTCCACTTCAGCTCGACGCTGCCTAAGACAACAGTTAGTGATCTCATGAACTGCAAGCAGAGGGAGAATGAGAGGGTCTAAGATTTCACCGCTAGATGGAAAGGTCTGACCTATTCTCTGAACAGGCCAATGCCTCAAGATGAGATGCTAGCCATATGCATCGATAATCTTAGAGATGAGCTGCGAACACCACTCATACCGGTGGAGTGCACCACTGGCTTCCGCCATCTCTTGGCCATTACCCAGAGAATTGAGGACTCCCTACAGCAGACTAATTCAAAGTCCCGAATAGCCTCGTAGGCTCCTTCTAAGAGAGATCCTAGAGCTGAAGCGTCCGCTATCACACTCAAGCCGACCCCTGTGCCCGCTCCACCGCTCAGGCCTCAACCAAATCGTCAAGGTCCCCCTACATATCAGCGGCCACCCCCACATAAATGGGATGATCAGAGAGGACCGAAGCGGAACTAGTTTCTGGAGATAAGACAAAAAGTATACTCATTCCGAGATGATCAAGTTCATGGCTACTTCATCACTGCCATGAACTGCAACTTGCTCCGCTTCTCGGAGCTGAGGAAACATGAAGAAGTCAGCCACGATGACATGCCAGATTACTGCCCCTACCATCGGATGTTGGGGCACAATATCCGAGAGTGCTTCTTCTTCAAATAACTCCTGCAGAGGATGGTAGATTCCGGAAAAGTCAAGCTGGGACCACCCCCAGCACATGTGGCATGTATTTCTACCACCAAATCCGACAAAGAGGAGGGGTGTCAGAAAGTCGCCAGCAAGCAGGGGCAGAAATTTGACAATTGGATGACTTGGAAGACTATCAACCGAGCCCAGGTCATACTCCGAGCTCAGCTACAGCAGCCGGTGTTGCCACCACCAGCCCCTGGAGCCTCAAACCAGACCACATCGGCCTCACAAACCTCCACAAGCCGGTCATCCGGACGGAGCCGAAAGAGGAAACAATCACAAGAGGAGCAGTCCACGACGGGGCCAAAGTTAGTCCTGACCCTGGAGGATTTCATGCACTAGGATCTGGAACAACGAGCACCGACCCACCAAATGACACCATCAGAGACAACCGACCCGGTTGACCTGTCAGAAGATGAGGAGCCGACCTTTGGTTCTATCAATGTCATCCATCTCGTGGAATCATTCCCTGACGAAGGGTATGACTACTAACCCGGTTTTTCTTTATGAGTAGCCGGGAGGAGGAATCATAGAGGTAGGGGATATCAGGGGAGGCACAGCCGTGGCCAAAACCTATTATTGGACCCCGGCCCAGACCATCAATATTGCGAAAACCCGTGGGAGAGCCCTTCAACAAAATCAATAGGAGAGAGAACGCCCTTACACCTCCACAAGAAGCCACTCTGGCCCTGTTATTCTGCGATACCTACCAGAGGGGGAACAAGTGTCTGGTCACCTAGGGTGCACAAACGGACTAGCCAATCCAAGTCATAAAAATGAAGGAACACCATCGACATTCGTCCCCGTGGCCGGTCCCTCCTCATCAAATGCTCCGGCTCCCAAAGAACCCGCTAAGACTCTTCCATCAACGGAGAAGCGTCGACCGCTGGAGCAAAAATACGGCATCCTTAAGCAGCTGGCATCAGTACCAGCCAAGTTTTCAATCTTGGATGCCCTGGGTTTGTCAGCTGACCTTAGGGAGGCGCTTATCGAAGCTTTGATCAGCCCCCAGGAATTCTAAGCCGAGGTAACTGCCGCTGAGATTTACCGGACAGAGACTGGCCCGACTAAATGCAATGTGGTGATTTCCTTAACCGATCAGGATGAAGATGCAATCATGAAGGGACACATCAGACCGTTGTATGTGTGTGGAACACTGAATGGTATTGAGATCCGAAAATTATTTATAGACAATGGCTCTGGAGTTAACCTCCTTCCCCTACGGACACTCCGTAAGTTAGGCTACAACTAGGATGATCTAATTCCCTTAGCCAAAACTCTGTTGGGTTATGATAGGAGTGAGAAGAAACCAATGGGACATATTAAGATAATGACCCATTTTGGTGACCTGGTAGCCTACACAAAATTCCTGGTTGTCCGGCAGAGCACAATATTCAATGCCCTGCTAAGAAGGCCATGGCTCCATAAACACATGGTCGTTCCTTCATCCTACCACCAGTGTATCAAGTACTATGTCAATTGAAAAAGTGTGACATTGCATGCCGAAAAGGCCCCTTTTGAGCTCTCCCAGTAACATTACATCGACGCTGGGTTCTGTGAGAAAAAGAAGAAGAAGCCTTTGGTCAACAACATCAACTGGATCGCCGCTCCAAATGGCCTGTAAATGGTCCCCGATGACCCCCTCAGGCAGCTTGGAAGTGATTATGTCATGACCATCAACCATGTTGAGAGAAGGAGTTAGAGTCTAGACACACATGCGGATGTCCTCATGAATTCAGCCATGATGAACGAGCATGACAACCCGGGAACGTCTACCAACCCTCGACTTGGGGACGAATACTCAAGCAGGGATGCTCATGATGCCTCTCCCTCAGACCCTTGAAGGCTCAGACCAGAAACTCTCTCCTCACCAGACCAAGAAGATGAGGAATTGGGAGAAGAAGAGGGGGAAGATCTTCGGGATTCACCCCCTGCATTTGAGGAAGGTATCTCCACCACTGTGAATGGGCTCAGGGAAATAAACCTGGGTACCGAAGAAGACCTGAGGACCACTCTCATTAGAACGACCATATCTCCTGAGGAACACGAGGTATATACCTCCTTCCTAAGGCAACATTGGGATGTATTTGCATGGAATTACACAGAAATTCCAGGACATGATCCCGAGGTAGCGACGCATCACCTGGGTCTTCCAGAAGACCACTGGGGCTACAAAAAGTCCTCCAGAAGGACACACCCCGCACATGATGCCAAGATTGAGGCTGAAGTCGATAAGCTCATTAAGGTAGGCTTCATCAGGGAAGTACAATACCCCATTTGGTTGGCCAACATCATCCCTTTCAAGAAAAAGAACGGGAAAATCTGCGTCAGCATTGAATTCAGGGTCCTTTATCGGCATTTTCCGAAAGATGACTTCCCGGTTCCAATCACCGAGTTGTTAATTGATGAAACGACTGGGTATGAGGCTCTATCCTTCATGGATGGATATTCTGGGTATAATCAAATCCAAATGGCCTGATAAGATGAAGAATTCACTACCTTCAGGGCCCCTCAAGGGGTATTCTATTACAGGGTCATGCCCTTTGGTCTCAAGAATGCTGGCACCATGTATCAGCATGCCATGCATCGGATCTTTAAGCTGTTCTTGGGGAAATTTGTTGAATGTTACGTGGATGACCTAGTAGTCAAGTCCAGACAGCGCTCGGATCACCTGTCGGACCTTGAGACCGTCTTCAACAAGCTCCGACAGAATATCTTGAAGATGAACCCCTTGAAATGCGCCTTTGGGGTTACCTCAAGGAATTTCCTTGGCTTCGTCATACGCCATCACGACATCGAAGTCGACCCTGAGAAGACGAAGGCTATCCTGAGCCTGCCACCCCCTTGAAATATCACTGAGCTGAGGGGGTTCCAAGGACACCTATCCTAAATTAGGCGGTTCATAGCCAACCTAGCAGGCAAATGTTTGCCTTTCACCAGGTTGATGAAGAAGGGGGTTACGTACCAATGGACGAATGACTGCCAAGAAGCATTCGACAACTTGAAGAAGTAACTCTTAAGCCCACCAGTGCTCATGCCCCCGGTCGAAGGAAGGCCACTCATTCTATATGTGACGACCCTAGAGCGGTCATTGGGAGCCTTCCTCGCACAGAAGAACGATGCCAGAAGCAGAAACAGTCTCTATTACCTCAGTCGAACCATGGTTGACGTGGAGACTCGATACTCAAATTTCGAGAAGATCTGTCTGGCCTTGGTCTTCGTGGTTCAAAAGTTGTGACATTATCTATAGCATAATGAGGTCTATTTTATCTCACAGAGTAACCCGCTCAAGTATATCATCAGTAGCCCGATGATAATCGGACGCCTATCCCGATGGGCGGTCATCCTACAGCTATTCGACATCCGGTTCATGCCTCAAAAATCCATCAAGGGCCAGGCATTAGCAAACTTTATGGCAGAGCAACCTTCAACAAGGACCACTGCACCGGGCGCTGAACTACCTGATGATGATATCTTCTCGGTTCAAGAGGAGGTCTCAGCATGGGAAATGCACTTTGAAGGCGCATCCCGAAGCCCTACCGGGAAGAGGATAGAGGATCCCGGATTCAACAAAGTGGGTCTGGGGATAATACTCGTGTCCCTAGAAAAGGAAGTTTTTCCGTATTCCTTCCTCCTGTCAGAGGGGTGTACAAACAATGAAGGGGAATTTCAAGCCCTCATTGCAGGACTGGAACTCGCACTCCAGGCACGAGTACAACACCTTGAGGTAAAAGGTGACTCGGAGCTGGTAATCAAGCAAGTAAATGGTGACTATTCTATTAAAAAGGAGGAATTGATCTCCTTGTTTGACCATGTCTGAGGGTTAATGGCCGAGTTCTCCACAAAACCGACATTGACTTATATTCCCCGGTCCCAGAATGCTCAGGCTGATGCATTAGCCAACGTGGCGATGACCCTATCCGACCCAGACCGGGATGAAACGGTCATCATTGTTGCTCACCGTCGAATGGTATTTCGATTTTTTCAAGCTAAGACTGAAGAAATACACGAATTCAGTCCTGTCCCCGAGCCATATGCTCCTGCTACCAGCTGGATGACTCCCATCACAAACTACCTTCAATGGGGAGAGCTTCCATCAGACAGGGCTGAATGAGAGAAAATAAGTAGAAGGGAAATCAATTTTGTCCTATATGGCGGTACAGGTCAGCAAGAGGCCCTATACAAATGAGACCTCGATGGAGTGCTCCTCATATGAATTGACGGAGAAGAAACCGCTGCCGTCATGACTGAAGTACATGCAGGAGCATGTAGAGTGCATCAACCAGGGACTAAACTTTCCCATCAAGTTCGAAGGATTGGGTACTACTGTCCCACTATGGCACGAGACTGTGAGCATTTTACTGCAAAATTCCACTCATGCCAGATCCATGCCAACTTCATACACCAGCCCCTGGAGTTGCTTCATCAAGCTAAGTACTCTTGGCCGTTTTCCGTCTGCGGGATGGACGTCGTGGGACCATATCCTCCCACCACGGCCAAACAGCTGAAGTATATCCTCACGGCGACCGACTTCTTTTCCAAATGGGCAGAAGCCATACCCCTCAAGGAAGTCGGGGAAAGAGATATTTTCAGCTTCGTGAAGGCTAATATCATCACCAGATTTGGTTTCCCTCATACTATTCTGACGGACAACGACACCAATTTATGCTCTGCTGAGTTGGAAAAGTTATACCACGAGTATGGTATCAAGGCTAGCCACTCATCTCGCTACCATGCAGTGGCCAACGGACAGATCGAAGCTTTCAACAAGACTCTGTCCAATATCCTCCATAAAATGGTGGAAAAAGACAGGAAGTCATGGACGGATAAAATCCTCCATGCATTGTGGTCTTATAGAACCACAATCCACACCGCTACTCGGTCTACCCCATACTCATTAGTGTACAACACGGAGGCGGTCCTACCCATTGAACTCCAAATTCCATCAATCCGCATTGCCATCTGTGATCAATTATCTGATGATGAGCAGTCAGAAAAGTGGTTAGGTGAATTGGAACAGCTAGATGAGAAGCAGATGCACACTCTGCACCACCTGGAAGTGTACCAGAACCGGATCACACGAGCCTTCAACAAAAATGTCTGCCTCCGGTCTTTCTTGGAAGGATAATTAGTACTGGTCCTCCGGGCCCCAATGATACCCGGCAAGAAGCCTCCAAAGCTAGATCCCAAGTGGTAGGGAACATATGTTATACACAAGGTATAATCCAACAGAGCATACGCCCTGATCTCCATGGATGGGAAATTCACTACGACTCCTACCAACCCGAGATTCCGGAAGAAGTATTTCGTATAAGGACCGAGAAGTATCTATGTCCTTAACGCATGATGTTAAACTGCACAGATTCTAGATAACTATGTATGGATTGATTCCTTCCCTAAAAAGATACGTAGTGATGCCAGAATTCCACACCCTGGCACAACCACCTCAAAAAAAAAAGAAAAAAAGAAAAAAAATATAAAAGTGCCCATTCCCCCATGTACGAACCAGACTGGGGCGGGGTGTATTCATGTCCTCACCGCATGACATTAAACTTCATGGAGTTCCTCCTTACCACACGACGTTAAACTGCACAGAATCTAATAATTCCTCTCATCCTAACCACAAGACGTTAAACTGTATAGACTTTGTCCTTACCACATGACGTTAAACAACATAGATTTTAGAGAACTATGTACAACTTGATTCCTTCCCTCATAGGATACGTATTGACGCCCGAATTCCACACCCTAGCCCAGCCACCACAAACAAAAAAGAAAAAAAATATAAAAGTGCCCATTCCCCCGTGTACGGACCAGACTGGCGCGGGGTGTATTCACATCCTCACTGCATGACGTTAAACTGCATGGAGTTCGTCCTTACTGCACGACATTAAACTGCATGGAATCTAATAATTCCCCTCTACCTAACCACAAGATGTTAAACTGTATGGACTTCGTCCTTACCACATGACGTTCAACTGCACGGATTCCAGAGAACTATGTATGGCTTGATTCTTGCCCTCTCAGGATACGAAGCGACGCCGGGATTCCATATCCTGGCCCAACCATTTCAAAAAAAATGTCCCCTTTCCCCTGTGTACGAACCAGACCTGCACGGGGTGTATCATATTTACAGAGAACTACGTATGTCTTGATTCCTACCCTCGCAGGATACATAGTGACGCCAGAATTCCACACCCTGGCCCAGCCACCTCAAAAAAAAAATATATAAGTGCCCATTCCCCCGTGTATGGACCAGATTAGCACATGGTGTATTCACGTACGCACCGCATGACGTTAAACTGCATGGAGTTCATCCTTACTGCACGGCGTTAAGATGCATGGAATCTAATAATTCCCCTCATCCTAACCACAAGACATTAAACTATAAGGACTTCGGCCTTACCGCATGACATTAAACTGCACGGATTCTAGAGAACAACGTATGGCTTTATTATTTCCCTCGTAGGATACGTAGCGACGCCGGGATTCCTTATCCTGGCCCAGCCACTTCAAAAAAAAAATCCTTCCCTTTCCCCCGTGTATGGACCAGACCTGCACGGGGTGTATTGTCTTTATAGAGAACTACGTACGACTTGATTCCTACCCTCACAGGATACGTAGCGATGTTATGATCCTCAGTCTTGGAATAGACCTTCAAAATTAAGAATGGCTCCTTTCCCCCATGTACGAACCAGACCTGCACAGGGTGTATATCCTTGTCCTTACCGCACGACGTTAAACTGCACAGACAATGACGTTAAAAATGCCCCTTCCCCCATGTACGGACCAGACCTGTATGGGGTATATATCCTCGTCCTTACTGCATAACGTTAAACTGCATGGAATTTGTCCCCGTCACATGACGTTAAACTGCGCAGACCCCTTTTTTCTTTCATGTTGGGTCACCTTCGTCCTTACCACATGACGTTAAACTGCATGGAGTTTGTCCTCACCTCATGAAAATAAACTGCACGGACTTCATTGCGACCCACCCAAGACACATGGCGATACGAGGTAGAGATACTCCTTGCACATTTGGATACATCCTTTCCATACATCAGAATCAATGACCGAGATAATTATGGATCTTCATAACCACTCATGGCCATCGGAAGTGGAAAGTCATCAATCCGTGGACACCTTTGTACGACTATGCATACCATGCCCTCAGAAGCTCTGCATAATGATAGCCCCTGACTCGTCTATAAAAGGCAAGATTTCCACAGGCAACACTCTTCCTAGCTCCGTACGCTTACCGGCCTCAGATCCCCCAGACCATATCTCTTGATCCAGAAGTTTATGGCGAAGTGGTTTACAAGTTCATTCCCCTTTTCACATTCGGGTGTTTCCAGGGTTTCCCTATTTGGACAGCCTGTGTGCCCTCCAGTGGTTCACACAGCGACCTGCATCAACAAAAATCAAGCCAGGAATAGGCTACGTTGACTCAACGGACAATTTCAGTAAAGATGTTTTCTATGTACCTGGGCATCATTATCCCCACATGCCAAACACTGCGCTGGGAGCAATCACGGATTCTCATAATCATTCATGGCCATCAGAAGTGGAAAGTCATCGACCCGGGGACACATTTGTATGACTATTCATACCATGACCTCAGCGGCTCTGCATAATGATATCCCCTGGCTCGTCCATCAAAGGTAAGATTTCCTCAGGTGGTACTTCTCCTTGCTCCGTATGCCTACCGGCCTCAGAGCCCCCACACCATACCTCCTGATCCGGGAAAGCTCAAAGTTGCAGTTTACGACCTTCATCCCTCGCCCTGTTCTAAGTATATCAGAACATGTTGACACAGTTATCCTTCGAGTGACTGCAGCAATAGTCACCCAATGGTCTGAGCTCTATGACTGATAAACTAGGAGTACTTCATCCTCACCGCATGATGTTAAACTACATGGAGTGAAGGCACACCCCGCGAACAAGATAAATCAGCGCAGGGGGGATCTTTATGCTTTAACAGCAACCAGGGATGGATGTCCCTGACATGCCCAGATATTTCCTCACCAGATGATAGACTTTGTGGCCCAAACAATTGCGGATCCCCATGACCACTCACGACCATCGGAAGTGGAAAGTTATCGACCCGTGGAAACCTTTGTATGACTATGCATACCATGCCCTCAGCGGATCTGCATAATGATATCCCCTGGATCATCCATCAAAGGCAAGATTTCCTCAGGCGGTACTTCTCCTAGCTCCATATGCTTACCGTCCCCAGAGCCCCCATATCACTTCTCCTGATCCAAGAAGCCCTGAAACCATTATTTACACCAATCAACCCCCTTCCACCTCTGGGGCATGTCGAGGTATTCAAGCCCAGTTATAGTCTGATGAATAGCAACATTCAGAATAATTCCCCACGTCCTCGCCGCATGATGTTAAACTGCACGTCAACCCTTAAAGATATCTTCGTCCTTACCACATGACGCCAAACTGCATGGAAGCCGTCCTCACTGCATGACATTAAACTACATAGCGACCTTCAAAAATGCCCTCGTCCTCACCGCATGACATTAAACTTCACGACAACATTTAATAATGCTCCTCATCCTTACCATATGACGTTAAACTGCACGATTTAACCCATCACGAGGTAAGTAAGAAACATAGGATTTTCTCTGTCTTTCAGTGCACGGGTCAGACCTGCACAAACCACTGCCTCACACCAGCATGAGAAAGAATTACTTCACCTTTTCTTGGTAAGTTTAGTCTAGATATTTTCCCCGTATTCAGGCACCCTCTCATCATAAACCATACTCTGTACTCAGAAAAAGCTGAGATATCATAATCCATACCTGGTGGTTCCAAATCTCAACTTACCTAAAGTTTCTCGGCTATCGGAAGTGGATAGTATTTGACTTAAGGACACCTTTGTATGACTATGCATACCATTCCCTCAATGGCTCTGCATATTGATTTCCCCTGGCCCGTCTACCAAAGGAAAGTTTTCCTTGGGTAATGTTTCTCTCCGTACGCCTCTTGGAATCTGAGCCCCCATTTCTATCTGAGGATTCAGAAACCCTCTGAGCTACAGATTACCAAACTCTTTCACAATCCTACCAGAATGTGGTGAAAAGTCTTTAACGAGATCACTGAGAACCAGGAGAATTCGTTCCATTTCAGATAATGTCTCAGCTGCATGAATTTAAACTACGTCAAGCCTCAACCATCCCTTACGCTAACTAAATGCATAGGGGGGTGGTCTCCAGACCATGCTCTTGATTTGTACAGACATTCCCAAAACCCTTTCAGATGTCACACTCCCCTTCTGAGCCACCCCTGATGGTTTTTATTTCTTTCCATGCCACCCACCGTGGTTTCCATAAGCCGGACTTCCACGAAGTCCCCTGGCCATCAGAAATGGATAAGTCTTTGACTTAAGGACACCTTTATATGAATATTCATACCATTCCCTCATCGGCTCTGCATATTGATTTCCCCTGGCCAGTCTACCAAAGGAAAGTTTTCCTTAGGCTATGCTCTTCCTGCCTCTGTACGCCGATATGGCTCCCATGCCTTGAGACATGCCCTGTATGCCACTAAAATACAAATATGTTTCCCCCCATGTGTGTTTAAAGGGTATTAAGACATATTTTAATCAGTTGAATCCAATTGGGGCCCTCGACCCTCCTTATTTGGTCAAAGCTGTTCGACCTAAAACATCAGTAATGGTAGTCTTGTCGGCGGGACTTTAACCGCTCACAGAAGAAAGAGGCACAAATCCTGTTAGTCCGAAAACCCGAAAAGGGCGACCTAAGCAAAAGCCATGTTATACCCATTGGGTCCACATTAAGGGGCCTGAGAAAAATTAGAGCATTAAAATAAGAAAAAGACAAAATGTTTGTAGGGTTTTCCTATAAAACCTTAGTAATAGTCAGACTACGCTCGCTGGATCCCATGGTCCGGGAAAAAGTTAGAGCTTGATTTACTTTTAGTGCTGGACTCAGATTATTCTATGTTCAGAGGAATTAACATATGCGGCAATCATATCAAATAGTTTCTATCACAGGAAAAGGCGACAAGGGTACCAAGGAGAAATGTTTCTATATTCCATAACAAAGTGGGAAAGAAGGGAATCCACAATCCGGAGCCTCCTCTATTGCAAAAGGTGATTACAAGAGATTTTCGGCAGATTCCCAAAGCTGTATCAGGCGCTTGTGAGAATCCTCGATTACCTGAGAGAGATTCTGTAGTAGAGCCATCTCAGCTTCTGCGCCAGCCCGGAATTCTTCTGCCTCCTGAGCCGCCTTTGTGCTTGCCCTTATTTCCTCCTCCATCCACCGCTCCCCTTCTCTGATCACGGCGGTGACATTGGCCTCTTCCTGCTGCAGCAGCTGTATCTCATTTCTCGTCACCTCTAGATGAGAACTCTGCTCAATAACTTCTCTCTAAAGCCCTACGACAACCCCGGTGTGGTCATGGGCCTCTGCTAGGAAGAGCTGTCGAGTCGCGGAAAGGTAGGCTTCAGATTGGGCAGTAGAAAGGTGAGATTCAAAATCACCTAGCCTCTCCCGATCAGCTACTACCTGCTTGAATATGTCATAAATACCATGATAGTCGAAGCCATCAAATCCCAACAGCATAAAAAAATTGTGTAGCCTTGGTAATTTGGTCGGCATCTTGACCAAGGGCGTTTGAGAGATTAGTCTCCAGATTTTCTCCCAAGCCCTTTGGCGAGTGAGTAGAAGGCTAGAGAGGACTTGTTGATCGGGCTCCAAATCACTCCAAGATTAGGACACATATTCGGGGATGAACGTCACAAAGGAGGGACCCGAGGTGGCCTCACCCGGAAAATCTGGCAATGTGGCAGCTTCGACCCCGACAGTTGTGGTCATGGGCACAGCCGGGTCTGGAGACACCGTTGTCAGTGCCAGAGGTTGTGGTCCTAAAGCCGAGAGTCAGTAAGACAGATGAGTACCCCTAATTAGAAAAGGGAAGAAAAAGCAGTCAGTAGTAGAAGACTGGGGAACTTACTCCTAATGAACTAGGCATCTGCATTCGTAAGCTCTGCACTGCCACGACAACCACTTGAAAAGGATTCCACATCTTCGATAGGAAAGGGAATCCAGGGATCCCCCAGAGGGGTCCAGGGCCTGAGGCTTTGCCTAAGGCCCGCAGTCTCCAAAGTCATCCGCAATTGGTCACCTACGAAGACCAAGCTCGAAGAAATCAATCCCCTGGTGAACAAGATAATGGCCCTCTCCGGGTTCCCAGTAACCGGATTAATAGCAGACTCTTCATCCATCATCACAGAATCCGTTGAGCCTGGGGTGGTTGGCTCCATCAGATCTGGATCCCCCTCAGTAATCATGGGCACCCTGTCGTCCTTCGTAATTGAAAAAGTTATCTGATCAGCAAGGGTCTCGGATACCAGCGGTTCTTCATCTGGCATATCTCTGACTGATAAGGGTGGGAGTAAAGATTCCATATTGTCGGCCTCTCTAGAAGGGCTCACCATATCGTCGCGACCAGGCATGGTTACAGGTTATTCCATAGATGGCAAGGAGGCAGAAGGTAGAACCACTTGGGCAGCCACAACCAGATCCCTGAGTGGTCCTGCACCATACGTCTAACAGTTAACGACTGATGAAGTCCAGGAATGCAAGTTGGCGAATGAGAAAACGGGAAGTCATGATTACCCGACATTCCCTGTTTGAGATGTTCCGATAAACGGGACGCCTGTTTCCATTTCTGGATCTGCCCAGGGGACAGTTCGCCCAGAACTCTGGAAGGGACGGGAGGAGGAAAGACCCTGGCTGAATTTGTGATGGTCACCTCTATGATCTCAGTTGCGCCAGGGGATCCTTCCTCGATGACCCTTGTGGGAAAAAGCACATGCTCCCCCACCACGGTACCGCGAGGGTTATACTCTAGAGAAGGAATCACCCCCTGAGATTCTTAGGCATTCTATATAAAAGGAAGAAACCTTATAACCTCCACAATAAGGGGGGGGGGGGAGTCAGAATGGGCGAGTAGAGTAACCTCTTCTTCAGGGTCTGACAATTTGTGGCGTCTAATAATCATAGACACCCGAATGATCCCATAGAGATGATTATGGAGTGAATGAATGTACGCATCCATCTCCTTTAATGAAGAAACTATTTCATCTAAATCCTCTTCCAACTACAAGTGGGGTGGAGCGAAGATCATCCCGATACCTGGAAGTTTAAGTGGTCCTGTTTGAAAAAACACCCAAAATTCTTCATCTGGACCACTGACCCTCAGGTCATCCAAAATACTCCAAGCCTCCGGGAATGTGGCCTTGGCATGAATCGCCAACTGGGGAGGATCAACTTGAAGAGGTCGGGTGGCGATAGAAGCTGGTAAGGCCACCAATGGTCGTGCTTGCGTTTCAGATCCTGCCACCTCCCTAGAACTCTCTCAGGCTACCTGTGGACGGGACCTCACGGGAAGGGAGGGGAATTCCCTTGCTTCAGCTGTGACAGGGAGATCATCGGAATCATCACCCCCTGAAGAGCGGTCACTGCTTTATTCCTCCTCATCAGTAATCGAATGCTGCATGGCCTGGAATCGATGCGTCAAGACCGCATAACCCCAGCGTACGTGAATATAGACCTCAAGGTCCCGGAGATATCGAACGACCCTCTCGAGATCCGCATAATAGAGAATGTCAGTGGGAGCAGATATGTATCCCAGCCCGTCAAAATATACCTCTGATTCATGAAGATACTGCCAAAGAGGATGGGGGTACTGTCTGTGAAAGGCTGACCGGGCTTTGAATTCATCCCATTGGCCCCAGGCCATAGGAAAGTTAGCATCAGCGGGAATAACTGCCCCCTCCGGGAAGCCTCAAGGGCATGGGAGGATACACCTCTATCTGTTAAAATCTTCCCCAGAAGCACAGGACCAGTCGGGTGACGAAGGATATTTCCCGGCCTAGTTAGAGCACCATTCTCCTTTCGCTTCCTTTTTCCCTTTGATGGTTTGGGACTTGAGATGGTAGGCACCAATGTCCCTAACTGGCCATTTTGGTATGATTGTACCTAGGAGTCATCATAATTCTTGGATAAGAAAGGAATGAAGTCCGCGAGCATGGGGGGCATAACCTCACAGCTGGTATCCTCCCAGGTAAACATTAACCATAATTGTATGCCTGCCATTAAATGACGATTCTCGTGGCCACCATTAAGTGCAGGGGGACACTGTGCTTGGACGCATCCAAATTGACGCCCAAATCAGCAAGGCGCGTACCCCTCGTAGATCAGTTCTCCACCAATACGAGCCACCAGAATACCCTCTTGGAGGGAGAGGAGGTAGCCCTGCTTGCTAAAATCTACTGTTATGGTATTCATAATTGCGCTAGCTGGGGAAGAAAATGGATGAAAATTGAAAAAGTCGTAATTCAAAAGTTGACTTGACAGCAGACGCATGTTCGAAACTATCTGTTGGCTATCCTTCTCTTGGGTCGCCCACTCTTCGGGCATAACCCACTGGTCAGTTGCAAGTACGACCAAAATGTGGTGCCTGGAATCTGAAGAGGGTTGATGAAGGTGTAGCAGTTCTTGATGTGTACGCTTAACCATCCCCAGAGAATTTGGAAACGGTCGACCACTCGGTTTGGCTGATTCCCATTAGTAATATTTCCAAGTAACCGGTAAATCCTGGCCAGCACTGGGACAGCTAGGTTGATAATGTTACCGGTATCCAAGTGTGCCGCCATAACAAAAGAAGTGACCCACACGCCACCAACCTCACGCACAGGTAATAACTAGCCTCTTAAGAACATGGCCAGAAAAGATGGTAGGTGGAGCAATCGATCAACATCGGGAATAAGCTCCCAGCCCCAGCCACGAAAATTGACTTACTTCAAAGTCAGCCAATAGCTGCCCCTGCTTACGGGACTCCATCGCAGGGCAAGTTGTGGGCCTGCGGGGGAGATCTGCGGATTCGTCAGATTTCTTCTTTATCACAAAACCCGTGACCCATTCACGGTATGGGACGAGATGTTTTGGAGACGTATCCTCTGAGTGCTTCCGAGCCTAGTTGATGAGCTTCTTCACTAGAGGGGGAGTCCTCTCTTCATTCTCCCACATAGAGGAAGGAGGCAGGAAATCATCATACATACTCCCAATGACGGGGACCCCTGAAATCTGAAAGACGTCCCACAGGATAATGCCCACTTCCCCATGGACAAGATGGAAAGTGTTGGTGTCTGGGATCCAATGACTCATAAGTTGCTTGGAGAGGGCGTGAGGCCGATGGGTATATGTTTGGGACACCCATGCAGCTTCATACAAGCCCACGTCTCGCAAATCTGCCCCAAATTCTGTGTAGCTCTGATGGACCCAGAAGGGCCACCCCCAATCAAATGACTTAAATGCCCCTCCCAACTAGAGACCCCGATTCGTCGGCCAGCCATGCTGGTCACTTACCATGGCGCTACGAGAAATACTTAGATAACAGTGGATGGTTCCTTCTTGTTGATGTGGTCCTCCTGTAAAAGATACTGGAAGGTGATTCAACACAGATCCGACAGCTGTACCCCTCGAGGCAGGCCGCCCGCCAGTAGGTATCACGAACTGGGGAATAGTGGCGGTAAATATCCAGGCTTCAGAAGTATTGTCAGGAGAAGGCTCAGGAATCGAGGTATCAGACAATAAAACGAACCCATAGGCAAGAAGGCTATTAGAAAAAGGATATTCCTACTATGATTTAGAGAGCTGGTTGACAAGGAAAGAAGACAATAGGGAGTTATGGACTCCATCTTGAACAAAGCCAACCATGTCCTTCAGGCGTTGATCAGCGGTTGAGAGGAGCTTTGCAGTAGGCCTTGGCGCAGAATGAGGGGGAACCATATTTTCTCCCTTCACAATAAGAGAAATCAGTCTGGAATAAAAATCTGGATAAGAATAGCCAAAATGAATGGTTATGGAGCCTTCATAATCAAAATCCACAAGGAAGCCATGGAGGATGGTTCACGATGGCACCATCTCGTGAACCAGCCCTTCGCGAAATCAGTCCGCGAAGCCCTGGCCCACGGAGAGTTGGAAAGGAAACTGCAAACCAAGTCGCTCCACGGAAATTCCATCCCGAGATTATTCGGAAGACTCATATACTTTTTAAATTTCAAGAGGTGTATTAGTTCGCGGAGCATCAAAACCGCGAAGCAAGTTCCTCCGCGACCAGTCATTAATTAATTTTTAATTAATTATGAGTAATGGTTTGCGGTTGGAAAGTCGGTTCGTGGGCGAAGACTACTGCGAAGAAGAAATGGTTCACAGAAGTCGCTGCTGGTTCGTGGACGAGGCACTTCACGAAGGAGAAAACACGCAAAGACGAAGGAGCTCTGGTTTCGCAAAGAATTCAGTAAAGGAAAAAGTGAGGGCTCCCCATATTTATAGGCGTGGTCCCCTATCAGGTCCGCCTTCTACCGCAAACCATCTCAGTTTCAGGACCTATTCGCATCGGAATAGCCTCCTCCTCATTCCGATCGGACCCCATTCTGATGGGGGGAATTTGTAGGGTCCTGAAAAATCCGCAAAGGAGATTTTACCCAAATCCCCCAAAAGAATTGGGGGAAAATAATCAAAGAAGAGCCACAAAAGGGACGGTCCGCGAACCGGTCCATGGAAGCATGACGTGGCCATACGCCGCGAAGCACCGCCTCCGCGAACCATTGTCGTTCGCGAAATGGAGGCGGAGAGGCTCCGTGGTCGCGAGGAAGGATGGGCACCAGTCCGGTTCATCATCGCGAACCGCCCCAACTGCAGACCGCGTCAACCAGCTCAAGCCGCACCCGCTGTCGTTCGCGGAATGGAGGAGGAAGCCTCCGCAGCCGCATAACACTCCCTAAGTTCGCCTCGTGGAGGAGGGGAGTGGTCAATACCCACCGCGAATCACGGATTGACTAAGTCAGCTGTGAACCGAGTATTTAGTTACGGGCCTCCGCAAAAGCTACTTCATGGCTACATATACACTCCTTTACCCAATCTATAAAAGGAGACCAAGGGGGAAAGAAGGAAGGATTAGAGAACTAGAATCGAATTCGAAGGGATAGGAGATCTATTGAAGGAAGGCTTCAGATTTCGCAAACACCGAAATTCCCACCCGCGAACCACAGCAGGTATATGAATTAAGAAGGAATTGGAAAACACATAATAATTTGGTGAACCACAAACCTAAATAATAAAAAAGGAGAACCGCGAACCATACCCCCTCCACAGATGACTTCCCCGTGGACCAAGTAATTTATTCCTCTTTTCCCATCCGTCATACCGCATGGAATCCTCCTTCCCGGGCGAAACCCCGACCAACGAGCCTCCAATCGGCACCGCCCTTGGCCGCCACTGCCCGCCTGTAACCCTCCATGAACCACCCAAGTTCGCGGATTGAACCCGAAGCCGCAGACCACCCTGGTTCGTGGATTGAACCTGAAACCACGAACCACACCGGTTTGCGGACGGCTTCTCCAGCCGCATGGAACTTCCCCATGAGAAGGGCGCCTCCACCCATACTTCTCGGTGGCCCGCCAAGTACTTCGGTGTTATCATTTCTAGAGTCAGGTAAAATCCTTCCGATCCAGCCAGACCCTCTCTGACTCCCTCGTTGGCCTATTCATCATCCCCATGCCGAGGCCTCCGCCAGAGCCACCAGATTCCCGTGGTATAACTTTCAGGTGCATCCGCGCGCCATTTTGAGTTCACATACCCACGGTAAACAGAGGCAAAGGGGCTTCCCCAACCCTTGGGTAGATTCCAAAAGCATTTCTGGGTTCACATTCCCATGGTAATGCAGGGTCCAAGCCTGAGAGCCCCCTTCCTGCGTCTACTCTCCAGGACGAGGGACTGCACGCTTTGCCGGTCGGGCACTTCTCCGCCCCAGATAGGGGGAGGCATACCCATCTGAAGGCAGCCGTCCCCATGTACCTCGGTACTTCCCCGGGTATCTCTCCGGGGAATAAGAGAGGAGATGGGGACAGGAGAACCCCCCTTTCCCTCTCCCATTGGGCTTTGCTGCCCCGGGCATCCATCTCGGAGTAAGCCCCGACCTTTTGGGCCTCCTCAAAGTGTAAGCCCCAATCCATCACCCTGGGCTGCCTTCAGGCGTAATCCCAACTCCGCTTTTCACAGACACACCTCTCACGATGTGATCGTATGGTCTCTACTGCCTCTTTTTTCTCACACCAAGCATGACTCACATGGTCTTAGAGTAAGCATCGACCATGAAATCCTATTATGAGCCTCCTCAAAATGTAAGCCCCAACCCATCATTATGGGCCTCCTCAGAGTGTAATCCTCATCCCATCATTATGGGCCTACTTAGAGTGTAAGCCCCAACCCATCATTATAGGCCTCCTCAAAGTGTAAGCCCCAACCCATCATTATGGGCCTCCTCAGAGCGTAAGCCCCAAACCATCATTCTGGGCTGCCCTAGAGCATAATCCCCAAGACAAAGCGAACTACATGGACTTTTATCCATGTCAATGAATGGTACGTTGGAAGCCTCCACGAGGTTCAAGCCCCCCACTCAGTCGTTTCTTCACGTTGAGTTCCACCCTCTTCCAGCACGACGTTAAACTGTCTATCCGAACTACATGGACTTTGATCCCTACCTATTAGACAGGGTACGTAAGAAGCCTCCATGAGGTTCAAGCCCACCACTCATTGGACCACCTGGTCCCTCTTCACGTAGATTCCCCGACACCTATCTGAAATACGTGGACTTTGATCTCAGATTCCTAAGCAAGGTACATAGGAAGCCTCCCTGAGGTTCAAGCCCAAAAGCTGGTCGATCTGACCATCTCCACGTCAGTTCAGTGCACCACTCCTAGTACCGCCTCAAGAGAGTTCCAACCCTTCGAGGTCATTAATCCAACGAGGGATGGTAAACCTCGGGCATAAATGATTCTGAACCCCTGCGTCCAGCTGACCGTTGCCCACCAGGGTTGAATCCGTGGATACTATGTTTGGGTATAATCCAAAGATTCATGAATATATGAATATGTCTTAAATCTATAAGAGAGTCCCGGAACAGGAAATAAAATCCCCCCCAAAAAGGGTGCGATGAGCCCGACTTCCCATCCTCTCGACCAATGTGAGTTCTTAAGAGTCACTTGTCAGACCATCCGACGAACGCCTGCCTTTGAAAAGAAGGTCCATCAATCATTGGATATGGATCCATTGGGAATTTCATGTCCAAAAACGAGAACAGAACAACAATATAACCCAATGAAAATAAATTGAGTTATGAAATTCTTTACCACTTGGTAATTTTCTTGTCAAATCCACTTGGATGAAATATTTAAAATTAAAACATAAAATACCATGATGTTTTAAGGAATCTATATATTAAATTTAAAATTTTCAATATATGTAATACAAAAAAGGTGAATAACATTAAAATATGCCTTAATGAAGGGAAATTGAGACAAAGTCACTTACCTCGCACATTCATTTTATTTAACTTGGTTTATCCTCATGTATACTGGTTTTTAGTATATTATTAATTTATAATAGAACCATAATAATATTTATTATATCATATATTATCCTATTATAACATTTTATTGCCAGTTTTCTAATAATATATCGTTATTTTCATTTTTTATGGTGTTAATTTCCTTGTTTTCTTATTCAGGCTTTATTAGGAAAGTTCTAGTTCATATACATATGATATAAAAAAACCATTTTCATAATTATAATAAAGTTATAAATATAATATTTACTCATTATATATATATATATATATATATTATAACCATTATTTAATGTTGTACTTGGAAAGTGAGTCACATCGCTTCATGGAGACAGTAGGTCACACATATGGATGAGTGACGATATTATTCCTTTAATGGGTGAAAGGGTAAGGTAGTGTATCATATATATATTTTTGATAATTTATATCATTTCAAATATATATATATAACATATATTTATTAAATTTTTCCTTAATAACTTCCATGTAAAGAGTAAGTGAAAAAAAATTACATCGCTTCGTTAGGTGGCCGGTAGCCCGCCGTACACATGAGAGATGCTATCGTATTTTAAAAGGAATGGAGAGTATGAACTTATATGTGATATAATAATTTAATAAGTATAATTATATCATAAATATTATATATTAACATTAAATCCATCATTATATCTAACTGTGAGAGGTGTTAATTGAAAAAAGTTACATTGGTTTGTGAGGCGACAGTCCGTCGTACACACGATCGATGATTTCATTTCCCATTTGACGGATGTGGAGATGGATATATGTTATTAAATTAACATAATAACATCTAAGTATATGTGATATACTTGGGTAATTATGTTATCATTATTTAATATTATTTTATGTAGGTTTAATATGAAATAAAATGAAAACTCTTGTTTAAGAACATTACCTCTTATTCGGGGAACTTTTTTAGGTTTGCACCAAAAATTAATCCTAGGTTTTCTTTCTGATCAAACTAAGGGATATAATATTTTTTTATTTGGGTAAATAATTTATTTTAGTATTTATTGGAAATAAAAAATGGATTTTTATGTGTACACAAGGGAGGATAATGGGTTTCCTTTTATAAGTGGGGAAGAAGAGATATTATGATTTAAAAAAACATTAATTACACCGACACATTTTTTCTTGAAAGAAGCACTGAGATGAAAAATTATATACCCTTAGAGACTATAGGTTCAACATATTTCATTAAAATTAGTTTTGGATAAGTTTTAGGTTATTTTAAACCTTTACCTTCTTAGTTTAAACTCTGGTAAATCAGTTGTCACATTAACCGTGACAATTATTTTTAATGATTTTACTATTCATAATGGTTAAAAATTAAGTTGACCTAATTATTTGATATAAATTATTTTTATTTAAAATTTGGAATCATGTTTTTAAAATTCAATTAAAAGAATTTATAGAATCCAATATAATATTATATCTACAGACGCGATAAAAAAGTGGGTTTCCAATGTGAATATTCTCATAAGTATATAAGGTTTAAATATAAAAATTTAATATGAAATTGACTCCACTTACCTAAATTTTATTGAATATGATATAATTATAAAAATTTTACATTCAAAAAAATTTAAAATATAATTTAAATTTTCAAATAATTTAAATAAAGAGGCAATTTGCTATAACAATCAGTATTTCACTATTCATTGAAAAAAATAAACTTTTTAGAAAAATTAAAAAATTGAACCCTAATATTATTTTAATACGATGATTTATAAAATTAATTTTATTTTATAAACTAAATTTTTGAAAATGCTCAAAAATGAATTATTTAGTAAGTGTGGAAGAAGAGATAAAACTATTTTCTTTGAAAAAGTATAGTTTTTTAGAAAACATTTCTTTTCCTTTAAAATGATTCTTAGTTTTATTTATAATCAAAATATAACCAATAAATGTGTGTAAAATATATATCTTTCATAATTTAGTTATCCATATTCATACCCTCAAATTTAACTACTAGGTTATAATGTTCATGTTTAAATATTATTTTAGTAGGGTATCATGTTTTGTTTAAGCTTAATGTTGTGTGAATTACAATATTTCAAAGAGACTGAATTTATTTAGAAGGAAATTAATTATTAAGTATAAGGGTGTGGAATTTTTTCCTCATAAATAAATTTCTTTCTCATTGTTTTTGATATTACCTTATTAAAATGATTTTTTTTTCTTTATAACATCCCTTGGTTCCCACATTACTTCCTCCATTTTATGATTTCTCAAAATTACCCTTATAAAATGAGTTATATTATTCTCAAAATTTATCTCTAGTATAAAAAAATTGGATGAGATATTCATAGTTAGATAGATATAGTTCTAATTCTATTTCATCATAGGTGAGCACCTGCATTTGGTCGGTCATGCACTTCCTTAACAATGATACATCATTTAATTTTGAGAGGCTTGGTGGCATTAAAAAATGATAAAAAAAACAAAATTCTTATTTGAAAGGTTTAAATATACTTGGGGATAATTTTTCCTTTCTTAAGAAACCTTATAAAACCATTACATAGAGATACTTTTAAGGAAGCAAGATCTCCCACTTGTAATTCCAAATACTTCCTCCGATTATCGGCATAACTATTTTTACTACTTTGATATGATTCAATATGAGCTTGAATAGTATTTAAATAAACTATTTTCTCTTTAAAAAGATCTTATAATACAAGTTTCCTTTCACCATATTCTTCCAAACATGATGGAGTATGACATATATTTCTATATAACGCTTCTAATGACCTCATTTTAATACTTCAATGGAAAATTTTGATATAGAAAAACTCTACCAAAGTTAACTACCGATCTTACACACATTTCAAGTCAAGAGATAATGACCTAAAAACATATTATATTGTTTTAATAGTTCTTTAAGTCTTTCCATCAGTTTGAAGATGGTAGGCAGTGCTCAAATAAAGCTCAATTTCAAGACCCTTATGAAAAATCTTCCATAATTTATATGTGAAACGAGGATAAAAATAATAAAAAATCGAAAGAGGAGATCCATGAGGTCTTAAAATTTCATTAATAAAGAGCCTTGAGAGGTTCTCAAGAGTTTAATATTATATTTTAGTTAGGAAATGTTCGTATTTGGTTAGGAAATCAATGATAACCCATGTTACATCATTATTTCTAAGAGTATTTTGTAGTCTTGTGACAAAAACCATTGTAAGATCATCACATTTTCACATAGTAATTGGAAGATGTTGCATGAATACTATATGATACAATCTCACAACTTTCACATATTAATGAACTATACCTCTAGACAAATAATTAGCAATTTCCCACTTTATGCTATCCCACAAAAATGTTCCCTCAAATTCCAATACATATTTGTGATACTACAATGTACATAGACGTTTGAGCTATGATTATCATCCAAAAATTCCATTTTTATCTCAGGTATAGATGGGACACATAATATCTTTACAAATTTCAAAACACCATTATCCCAAATGAAGTATAGTAATCTCTTATCATTCAAAACTTTAATTTTTTTCTTAAAGTTATCATCACCAGATTGGATTTTTTTTATTTATTTTAATAAATATGGTTTAAAAATAATTTAAAACTGGGGTGATGTATCTCCTTAATTAATAAATTCAGTATTTATATTTACTAGATCTATGAATATAGTATTCCTATTGATACTCTTTTGGGTCAGAACTTCATAATTGTTTCGACTCAATACACCCAATACCTTATTTTCTTTCCTCAAGTGGCAGTATATGGAGAAATCTTAATCCTTGAGTATCTCTATCCATCAACTTTGTATCATATTGATTTATTTGAGAAAAAATATTTATTTTGGGATTTTATGATCCGTGTATATCTCACACATTTCACCATAGAGATAATGTATCTTTATATTCTAAGAAAATATTATAGTTTCCAACTCAAGATCATGGTTTTGATAGTTTTGTTCATGAGTATTTTATTCCAATGATTCATACGAAATTAATTTTTCATTTTTCTTTAGGATACAACCAAGTACCTTCTTCGATGAATAACTATATACCACAAAACTATCATTTCTAGATGCTGGAGTCAAAATAAGAACATTTACCAATCTTCTATTAAGTTCATCAAAACTTTAATCACATTCATTTTTACAAAAAACATTAACCCCTTTAAATGTAATCTTGGTTAAAATATTAGACAATCGGAAAAAATTATGAGTGAATTTACAATATTAATCTTCTAAACCAATGAAACTAGATACCTTAATTATTTCTGTCATTGTAGGACATTCTATGTCTTCCTTTTTATTCACATGATTAACTGAGATCCTATCCCTGGAGAAAATATAGACATAAAAAGAAAATTCTTAAATATAGAAATCACACATAATAAATTTTTCTATATGAATCTTTCCTTCTAAGAGTCTCAAGAATAACCCCCAAGTGATTCACATGATCCTCATAGATTTTATAATACACCAAGATACCATCAAGGAATGCCACAACAGAATCATCAAGACATTCCTTGAATAATCTATTCATTAGATTCATAAAAATAGAGGGTTAATTAGTCAATACAAATAGAATAATTATATTCTCATAATGCTCATACCATATTCAAAAAGTTATCTTCAGAATATATTCCTTCATTACTTTCAATTGGTGATACCAAGAAAAAGGCCAATATTTGAAAACTATTGGGCTCCTTGAAGTTGATTGAATAAGTCATCAATTAGAGGCAGATGATACCAATTATTTATTTTAATATAATTTATTTCTCTGTATTCAATTCATATCCTCATGGATCCATGTTTCTTGTTAAGGAAGAGAACAAGGCCTCCCCATGGTGAAACACTAGGGTAACTTAATCCCCTATCACACAAATCCTCTTATTATTTCATAAACTCCACTAATTTCATAATGGCCATTCTATAGGAAGTATTTGATATTGGTATTTCATAAGGGATTAAATTAAGGTAAAACAAAACATCAAACTTTGGGGGATATCCAGTTAATTGATCATAAAATAAATCATTTTATTCATGTACCATAGGTACACCCTTAATTTGATTATTACCTAATCCATATCTATATTTTTTCATCTCTTCTTACCCAAGAATATCATTAAGTATAGATACTGGGGGTGGATATATACATGTATCAAATGATGATATTTCTGATTTAAGGAAAAGGAACTCTATATATTCATCATAAATAGTAATTTTATTCTTCTTGAAATAAAATTTTGAAAAATATTTTCAAATCTAGCCCATACCAAGGATTATATTTAAGTCTACCATAGGTATTATAATTATGTCATAAAATAAATAACATTTATGTTTCATAATGTTGAGTTCTTTACATATCCTTATTATAGTGAGAAATCCACTAATACGTTTGACTGAAAACTCCATTATTAAAGTACTTAGGAAATATCTAATTTTCATGGAAAAAATAAAAGATATAAAAGAGTGTGGGTGTACAAAGACAAATAATGTATTAGCTAAATTTCAATCTATTATTAAAGTAACTTATACTAAATCACTTATTATTTACATCTTAATTGTAGTGATCACATAATCTTAGACTTAAACCTTTGGCCTCTTAAATGGTTGATTCCCATGACTTTTGAAGCATTGATTTGTGTAGTGCACAATATCACTAAAGATAATACATCGAATACAAAATTTATTTCTTCTATTTTAATTCTTTATCCCGATTAACCTTATATCCACGCATATAAAAAACTCCCAATCCCTTAAATAATATAACATGATGATTCCTTCCACATTTATCACAAGGTAGGAACTGCTTTATTCTCTTATTATTCTTTAATGAATTACGTTTTTGTTGGTGCTTATTGGATATTTTATTTTATTTATTTCCCTTGAAAATTTATGATTTGGAGAAGTAATTCTATGTTTTGGTGGAACATAAAAGTATTCCATCATATGATGAAACTTTTTTAGAGACCATCACCCTTTAGAGACTTGGCTTAATAACTTTAAAGAAACAGTCAATACAGTATCATGAGTTATGTATGTAATATGTAGAATACTTGGATGACCTTGTTAAGGTAGCCTTATTATATGAAACACTTTCATCATCCATTTTATTTTTATTTTACTAACTTTCTTTTGTTTTTAGTTTTTTTCTCATGGGGAATTTTGTTTCAAATAATGTCTAAGATTTACATTCCATGAGATCTATTTACAGTTCCTCTAGTAATCTAGATCAATGACCACCATTGATTAGTATCTCCTTTGAAGAAATACACTAGAAGTGAAACATTTTCTTTTTCATAACAACCCGAGGACATAAATATATTTTCAAGAGACTTAATACATTCATAAGTTACCATTTTATTAGTTTCCCTACCAAATTATGGGGGATCCTATCACATGAAGTGATCCAACATAGGAGAATCATGATGTGGAATATGTTGCTTCATCTAGAAAATATATTTTTTCATAATTTGATTAAGATTCTGTAAAATTTCCATGATTTTCTTAGTTCTAATACCATCTGTATTGGCTTTATCATCATGGAAATATCTACCATAGCCACAAGTATTGATAACATTATTCCTTCTAGGAACTATTTGTAAACAATATTATATACTATATTAGCTCATGAAATTAGGAATTTAAATCATAAGTTATAATTCTAGATATGGTGTAATAATTAACATAAATTAAAAAAATTATGAATTATAAATATCATAATCATAAACATGGTTTCATAGATGATATATTTATTTTAAAATCGTTTATGATGGTTTATAAAGAAACTAATATTTATCCTAATAATATCCCATGAGAGTGTTAAATTGGGCAATTAGTAAGGCCCATTTTCATGCACCCAATGATGATTCGGCCAAGACCAATGAAACTTTTTTTGAGTTATTAACCCTAGGTACATCTATTATAGAACCATTTTTACTTGTATTATCCAGATATGGATGTATTTCTGAAAAAACACACAATAATTTTCTTAAAAAAAATTAGAATGTTCATCAATAATTATCCTCAAAGTCTATCATAGGGTTATGTTCCCTAATATATGTTTTCCTTATCCTAGTTCCCAATGTTTCTACTAAAATTCCTCTGATATAAACTATAACAATCCCAACTCCTGTAACCTAGAGCTGGTGCCTATTTATTACATAATCATAGATACAAGGGGTCAAATACCGAATGACCAATCAGTTTAATTGTTTTAGAGAACCAGATACATACATTATAGCCATTTTATCAAGGTAAATAAAATAAAAAGAATAGTAATGAAATAATTTTGTATCCTTGAAATAATTCTAATAATTCATCATCATATCCCAAGGAAAGGAAACAAAATAATGGTGAGATAAAGTACTCAATATGGGTAACATACAATGTAATCTATCATGAATAAATAACCCATAATTAATATGGGCAGGTAAATTTCTAAAAACACTTTACATTTAAGTAATAACTTCACTATAATAATTGGATAAGGGATAATCATTACCATAAATAACTGAAAACACATTCCATTTAATCAATTAAATGAAAATGAAATACGTCCATAGCTAATATCATTGAGAAAATATTATTTATAATAATAAAAAATAAATTATAAATGAAGGAAAAGATTAATTATTGGACAAAATGATCTTATAAATCATGAATACCTCTATTGTCAAGACCTTTCTCAATAAAATTTAAAACTATTGGGTAAAACCCCATCTGATTTGGTCAAATGGTTTGAATCATGATACCCGTTGATGAATCAATAAGATATATTAATGAGGAACCACCTGTAACTACATGTCCCAAGCATTCATCATCTATCAAATAATTTATTTAATTCATGAATCAATATCCCTTATCAACAAATATCTGTATTTAGTACAAAATATAGATTTATTAATATTTCCTAGTAAATAAAAAAACATTCAAAGTAAACAACATATGTAAAAATGATATAAATTTTAGGAAATAAACATATCCATAATTAAAATAATATGTATATTTAATATGAATTTAATTTACATTGAAAAAATAATTATAATAAAGTTATTGTTTTAAGAAAAAGTTAACAATCACAAAATAATGTGAAAATGCACAATAATTTTTATCTCTTTGGTAACTTTTAAATTTTATACCCATGAAGAATAAAAATGAAATGAAAAATTAATCATCATTGATAAATAGTTATTCCTATTAAATAAATCAAATGGGATGTATATACACAATGTAATGTTCAATAATTACATATTAATATAAATTTCTCAATGAAATGCATATTGAGACGAAATCAATTACAATGATCATAACATTAAATTGAGAATTAATCTATGAATCTGTTATGTGTATCAAATTTAATTTAGAATAAAATATGAGTAAATTCAAAGTAATATATTCAAAATTAATTACATACAAAATATAATAATATCAAATACAATGAATAATTAATATAACCCAATGAAAAAAATTGAGTTATGAAATTATTTACCACTTGGTAATTTTCAAGTAAAATCTACTTGAATGAAATAACTCGAATTAAAAAATAAAATTCCATGATCTATGAAGGATTCATGATATTACTTGTAAAATAGGAATTATATACACTATATAGAATAAATTAGAAGCATAACTTTACAATATGACTCAATGAATGGAAATTGAGACGAAGTCCCTTACCTCCCACATTCCTTTATTTTAGTGATTTAACTTAATATATAATGGGTTTATGTATGTTTTAAACTTATACCTGAACCATAATCATATATATTATACCATATATAATCTTATTATAACATTTTACCACCCTTTGTTAATAATATTTCAATATTTTCATTATTTCATGTGTTAATTGCCTTGTTTTCTCATGCATGTTTTGTCCTGATAATTCCATTTCTTATTAATAGGATATACATATATCATATAAAAAATTAATATAAAGTTATAAATATCATATTTATTCATTATATACATTATTATAATCTTTCTTGAATGTTGGTCTTAGAAAATGAGTCACATAACTTCTTGGAGACGATATGCCATATATATACATGAGCGATGAAATCATTACCTTAAAAGGTGAAATGGTAAGAAAGTTTATGATGTATTAAATTTAAGTAATTTATATAATTTAATATATATCACATATATTTATTAAATATATTATTATTACCTTCCATGAAAATCCTCAGTAAAAAACCAATAACATCTCTTCGCAAGGCGGTAGTCTGCTGTACACACGAGTGGCGCTATTGTATTTTAAAAAGAATGTAAATTAATAATTTATATTTAATATCATAATCCATGAAGAATTATTATATCATAAATATTATAAATAAACATTAAAATGAAAATGCTCATTTAAGAATGTTACATCTTCTTCTAGGAACTTCTTTATGTTTGAACCAAAGAATTATTAGGATGGATTTATGATAAAAAGGGATATAAAATGTTATGAGGGTATTAAGGAACTTATTTGGTGAGGTATTGGTCAAAAAAATGGATTTTTATGTTATAATAAGGGAGGATATTGGGTGGCCTTTTATTAGTGGGGGGACAGACATGGAATTTTTGAAAAGAATCAATTGCAGCCAAATTTTTATTATGGAAAAAGATTCCAAAATGGATAATTATCAAACTTTATATATTATAGTTTCTATTTATGGAAAACCAATGGGTTTTGAATAAGTTTTAGGTCATTTTAACCCTTATATTCTTAGATTAACCCAATGATAATTCAGTCTTTACCTTAATCATGTTAATTCATTTTTACTGATTTTACTATTAATAATGGTAAAAAATTAATTTTCCCTTATTAGTTAATGTAAATTATGATGATTAAAAATATTTAATACATTTTTCAAAATTCAATTCATATAAGTGACAGAATAAAATTTAATGTTATACTAGCAAACCAGATGAAAAATCTGGTTTCCAAAGATAAAATTCTCATAAGTATAAATGGTTTTGATATAAAATTTTTATAAGAAATTGATTCCATTGACCAAAATTTTATTGAATATAATATAACTTAACTAATTTTCCCTTAAACTATTTTAATATATAATTTAAAATTTTAAATAATTTAAACAAAGAGGGAGCTTAAAAAAATCAATATTTTCACTATTCATTGAAAAAGGAAATTTTTCAGAAAAGACCCAAAAATCACCCTAATATAATTTTGATATGATTATTTTAAGAAAATTAGTTTAATTTATCAGTTAAATTTTATCAAAATTTCCAAAATTTATTTTATCATATTTTTAAAAGAATCATTTAAACCGTTTTCTTGAAAAAATGCATTTTTTAGAAAATATTTATTTTACTTTAATGATAATTATTCTTATTTCTTATAAAAAGACAAAAAATGAATGTGCGTAAAATATATATTTTTCAAAATTTATTTAGTATTATTAATACCATCCAATTTAATCGCTATGTTATAATGATCATGTTTAAATAATATTTTAAAAGAGTATTCTATTTTATTTAAACCTGGTGTTGTGTGAATTGCATGTTATCAATTTGATTGAATTTATTTGAATGGAAATAATTCCTCAATTCTTTGGTTGTTACATTCCAAAATAATTGGTATTATCAAATAGGGTACTTATCACTGTTTGGAACCAAGGTGATAAATTGAATTCTTTGAATGTTTTTACCTATAGGAAATTTAAAAAATTCACCACCTTATAATACTGAAATTGGTCCAAGAAAGATGTAAATGGGTCCAGGGAATCTTGAGGGGTTCAAGAGAATTTTATTGGATAAAGAAACCTCTCTATATCACCTTATACAAGAGATTTGGGTCCATATAGTAAAGGGGTTCCATGTGGAAACTCTCACATGCTAGAAGTCAGTGATAATTGGACCATTCCAACCGACATAGAAAGATCCTAGTTGTATGATCCTGATCAAATAGCCACAATTCTTCTATATTTTTGTGCTTTGCGTTATATCCCATGTGACCACATGGTATGTAGTTAAACCTATTCAATTGGATGATCTTGTATTTAAAGGGGTATCTATGTTTGTTCTTTTGGGGGGAGGGTTGTGCATGTGTGGTCAATGTGGCCACACAAGATTCAACTGGATCGATTAGATTATATAGATGTTCAGGTCCCAACTATTACAACATATGAAATGTAGTATGATTCATGTATGGGCTTTGTGGTGACATAGACATAATTTGATCAAATTATCATATGATCATAGTTAATGGAATCACTGGGTACAATGTGAAGGCACTACACTTGTGTGCTGTGTTTATTTAGTCACATTGGATTCATCTCTGCCCGAATCGAATGTACCAGATCACTATGCGATCTTATTTAGTACTTGTGGGGTCTGTCATTATCTAATACCACATGATGTGGTTATTTATAAATAAAAGGTTCCAAAAAATTCAAGAAAATGTCAAACCAGTATCTTTTTGTCCTATAGATAACAAACGTAATTATTGAGTCTTAAATTGGCCATTAAGGCACTTAATTTCTAAAGAGAAGTCAAATTACGGTGGAAATTATCTATGATATAACTTATCATACATGAATCTAATAAAACTCAAAATATTATCATTATATTTTTAATGATAATATATAAATATTTTTATATATCTTGATAGGATTAATGCCCAAGATTTAATTATAGTATGCTTTTCATTCTAGAGAAAAAATATCACAATACACATAAATTTATTCAAGAATGAAATTAAAAATTAAATACTCAATATTTTTCAATTTAGTTTTACGAAATAAATTTTATTTTTTATTTCATAATGTCAAAATTAGTATAGGTTTTATTTTAGATATTTTTCATAAACAATTAATTATTAGATGAATAGTGAAAAATATCAATTTTGCCAAAATTGTCACTTTTATGAAGCTATAATGATATAAGAATCACATGAATGATTTGATTTTTTTTTAAAAAATAAATATATTAATTAATTAATTTTATTAATATAAAAATATAATGTTGAAATTAGAAATATAGTTTTGACATTTAAGAAATACCAGTAATGTTTTTATCTAAATATTTTTTCATTATTTTCCCTTAATCATGTATTTATGTGGTTAATTTAGTTTTTGGTTTAGTTTTAATGGTAAAAAATTATCCTTTGATTTAATATAATCTAATTAATTCCTTTAAGTTCAACATTATACCTTATTTTCCTTTAAAATCATTTTCATACTTATAACAATCATTTTAAAAAAATGGTTTTTATTGCATTTTGACAATTATATTAAAATTAATTTATAAACATATAAAAATTGAATTTTGTAAAATTTATTACATATTTGGATTAAGTATAATTAATATTAGGTAATAAGGCCAACCTAAATTTTGGTCATAATGAATAGTAAAAATATTTAAAATTTATAACCATGTTTATGGTTAAAAATGGTTTAGCAGGGGGGAGGGGTGGCGTTAAAATAATATATAATGGTATAAATTCCACTAAAAATTTTCTATATCTTATTAGTGGGTTGTATTTGTACCTTAAAATTATCATCAATAAAAATTTGATAATTTGGAGCTACTTGAAGAAGAAAAATACTTTATATTATTAAAATCTTTTATGTAATTTCAAGTTTGTCCTTTCCCTCACTTATAAAAGTGACCCACTTATCCTCTCTTCTTCACAAATCTGGAGAAACAAAAATTGAAAAATACATGTACAAATCCCTTCCCAAAATTCATCCCCACAACCTATATTATTGGTTCTTATCAAAGGATCGTCCTACAATGCTTAAGGTGTAATCCAAATGTGGTTTTTTTGAAGAATTGGAATAACTTTTAACCTAGTATTTCCATTTTATTTCCTCTTATACCTCATTTAAATATTGTAAAAACATGATTTTATAATAAAATAAATATCTTACATATACTTAAATTCTATTATTTTGGTGAAAAAATATTTATTTATCTACTTTTTATTATATGGAAAAATGAAAACATCACTCATGTGTACATGGGGCTTATCGTCTTCGCATAACAGTGTAATTCATTTTTTCATTCGAACTTTACATGGATGCTCATAAATATAGAAATAATGAATATATATGATATTTATAAAATAATTAGGATTATGGAAATATAATATATCATTTAATTATTACCCATTCACTCATTAACAAAAGATAACACCGTTTATGCGTATTTGTGGACTACCACCTCTATGAAGTGATGCGATTCAATTTTCATGTCTAACATTCAAGGATGATTATAAATATGTATATAATGAATGTATATGACCTTTATATCATTATTAATATTATATATATTATCGAATCATGATCAAGAAGCAATGACTGAAACTCATGATTTGAAACTGATGTAAAAAATGAAATATTCAACACTCAAGAACTATGATTTAATAAATAATTATTAATAAAGAGGCAGTGTGATGTTATAAGTGTATCATATATGATATTATAAGTGTTTATATGGTTATGTTATATAATTATAACAAATTTAGATTTATTATTCATGATAATAAAAATAATTACATGCATGTATGACATGAGTATGGTTTTATTTTACAATCTCATCATCATTCATGATTATTTATATTTAATTTTCGATTTGGGGGATTATATTAACTTACTGAATGGATCGAAGACCTTCATTTTTTTATTAATTTTCTTCTCTCTAAGAACTCAAAATTCTGAAAGAATAATTTCACGGGAAACAGACTTTTTTTCTTTCAACAAGGAATATTTTTCTTCCATATCCATGTTTTATTTAAAAAAATTTCAATAATGTTTTTGATATTGTAAAAATATTGATAAAATTCATTTTACACCATTTTTTAATTTTTATAAAAATTAATAAAATTAATATTCCTTTTGTTTTCTAAATGAGGGTCTTTTTACCGAAGGTTTGAATGAAATATTTGTCTTAATTCACATCCCATGAATAAATTTTATAGCTATCATGAATACAATTTTATTTGAAAATTACTTTTTAAGTTTCTAAGGTTATTTCCAAATAAACATTTCTTAATAATATTATGGATGTTTTTAGATTTTAAATAAGAAATTTCAAAATGAAAAGGTTGTTTTCCCCAAGAAATCATGTAGTGATATTTTAAAAGGAATTTCATATATGTTAAAATCCTTTGATGAATATTATGTTTTACTAAGGATATAATACAATGATACCAATAAATATATTTCTTTATATAGATTATTGTCTTTATTTCTAGGGAAATTATTGACATTACATATGATGGTTCTTCGAATGTAGACACTTATTTATTATTAAGGGATATTTATTAAGTTGTATTGTTTATTTATATGTTTAATTCATTAGACTTATTAAGTGACACATGGGGACTATAATTACATAGACCCTAGATGTATCGGTAAGTCTCATGAGTAAAAATAAGGTGGGTTATTGGTAAAGGTTTAACCAGTTATGTAATATTTCCTTGAGTAAGACCTTGAGAACATGTTTAAAATGTCCAACATTATGCATTACATAATTATGAAATTATTTATTAAGGTCCTTGTGATTATTAGAATAGTTATGTCATCCATTGATAAGTTTACAGATATTGTGAATATTTATATGAAATTATTTAATCCCCATTTATTCCTTCTATATTATTCATGCTTTATTTATTTTATAATAGATTTCACTGCACAATTTCCTTCACTAAGAAAACAAGATCAAACTTTTATTTTTTTCCTTTCCCTAGGATGTTATGAAGTGTACTCTGATTGATATGAAAGGATATTCTATAGGGAATAAAAATGTTCTCAAAGTAAACACTATGTTTTATTTTATGTTTTCAAATGTAATAAGAGATTCAAGAATGAATATAGTTTATTTAGACTACTAAACTATTAGGTCTCTTGGGAAGAAATCACTTATATCTATTTCCATTATAACAATGTACCATTCAATCAGGGTTATCGGGGTCAGGGTTGATACCATTGGTATCATAGAAAGTTTTTTTAGAATCCTTATGAACTAGATTTATGAAAACATAGATTAGGTAATGTAACCGTATGACTAACATTGAGGATATTAAAAATTATATTATAATAACAAAAAATTATTCATCAGGTAGATATTATGTAGTTTTCCTAGAAATAAATCACTATAAGGATACTATAATAAGACATGTTTTTGGAATAGATTCATATAAGGGTAATAAGCATGAAAATAGTTGGTCAAGTTTATCTCAACCATCATTCCGGTGCATGGTGAATGATCCCTTACTGAGAAACTAGTTTGTAACTCTTGGGGGTATTCATTGGTTTATTAAAATTTTATTTAAAAATCATTAATAACAATTTGAAAATAGTTTTATGATTTGATGATATTTCTGATGATTTTAATCTTATTATTATGATATTACTATGTATAGATTTTTAATTTATGTTATGTTTTCCACTAGTTTTATAATTATACAATATGATTCCTATTTTAATTATATAATCTAGTGTATTTTATTATTTATAAATAGAACCTTATGGAAGGAATAAAAACTGTATCAATGCATGAAATCTATGAATGGATTTCCCTCTTGGGAAAGAAAATAAAGCTGAAGCAATATCTAGGGGTGGAATGAAAAAATATAATTATACTGGAGAAATTGACTCAGGTTTTAACTAATATCATTTCTCATATGGAACAACTTACAGATATTTAATGTGGTGTATGAATGTTAGAATTTTTCTTGAAAAAACAATCTCAGACATTCAATTTAACCACAAATCCATTAGTAGTTGATTAATGGATATGTTTATTGGAAAACATATTTCTCACTTTGGGATCTAATAAAAGAGATAATATTTTCATAGAGTTTATATTCTCAAATGGGATGTATATAAATGGTGGTATTTGATTAAATAAACAAAGTATGTGGATGAAATAATGATCTTAGAGTGGATGTATTTTAATTTACTTTTCTCAAAAAAATATTTTCTTTGTGAACAAGTGGCTGATATAGGGAGAAATTTTTTGAGCCTAAGATAAAAGGATGTTGGAAATTTTTCTTAGTACGAAGATATCTTTACAAGGTTATAAATACAAGATGTAGAATACATATGTAATATAAAGAGTATGATTGATCATTTATTTAATGTGGTAAATACATTTTTTTTGAAATGCACTAATTTATAAAAAATTCTAATAAGATGAAGATATACTATTATGTGCTATAAAAGATATAGAAATAATTCTAAAAGTCTTATGAATTTGATGAAAAGAAAGAGAATAAGAGGAATTTATTCACCTCATGAACCAAAAAATGGATTAAGGGAATAAGATAAGGGGGAGGGGGATTTAAAACATGTGATACTCATGGAAGGGAAAGACATGGTACATGTTTTAATGGAACATGAGTTTGATTCAATTATGTAGAGAAAGGATATCATGATAATGAATTCAAGGGTATGGGCGATGTTATAACAATACTGTGATTTAACAACAAGAATATTAGGAAATATGACAATCAATTCCCCAAATGTTAAGGGAACTTACCAAAGAAGCATCCGTGGGTAGAAGGTCGGGATTATGAAATTACTATAAAAAAGTTGAATTTCCTAGTGTTGTGGTGGTAGGTAATTTGATTTAAACATTAAATTTATCTAATGAGTTATTAAATTCTATACCCACATACTCTTTTATATCTTTTATTATTTTCAATAAAATTAAACATTTTCTTAGAATAATAATAAGGGAACTACCAATCAATACACCTCATAGAATTATTAATTTAACAAATACATGTAATTAAATCCCCATTATGATTCTTGGATGTACCCTATTAATAAATTTTATTGTTATATCTATGGTATACTTTGATATAATACTTGGTATGGATTTTTTTTCAAAGTATAATGAAAAAAGTTATTTCTAGGAGAAGGATATTATGATTTTTGATGAAGATGTGGAATTACTTATATTTAGAAAAGATACATCACCATAATCTGAATCATGCCTAGATCCACCCGCAGTAGATGTACTTAATGAAATTATGGGATAAGAAGATTATACACAACCTATGGAAGGGAAAGGTTACCAGAGGAAAAAACACATTCATAGTGTGAAAGAATATAATGATGTGTTTCATGAATACCTTCCAAGACATCCACCTGAGAATAAATTTATGTTTCCTATTGAACTCATCACTGATGAAAAACCATTATCTAATAATACCTATAGTATGGATACCCTTCATCTAGTGGATTTAAATAAATAACTACAAGATTTGAGTGATAATTTATTTATACACCCAAGTGTTTCACCTTGGGGATTTCCTATTATATTTGGGAAAAAGAAGGATGATACTATGAGTTTTTTCATTGATTATATGTAAATAAATGCCATTTTAAGGAAGAAAAACTATCTACTCCCTTGTATTGATGAACAAGTTGATAAACTTCAAAAAGAAAAATATTTTCAAAGATTGATATTTGTTTTGGGTATCGTCAATTGTGAGTATGGAATGAAGATCTTATAAAGAAACAATTTATAATGAGTTATAAATATTATGAGTTTATAGTAATTCATATTGGATTGAATAATGTTCCATTTTTTAATGAATATGAGGAATATAAAATTTAATAAATATATTGATAATTTCATTGCGATATTTATTGATGATGTCTTGGTATACTTTAAATGTTGTAAAGATAATAAGAGTCATATATGAATAATTGTTAAGACTATTAGAGAAAAAGAGTTATATGGTAAAATTAGATTTTGGGAATATTGGATTAAAGAAGCCCCTTCTATTGGAAATATTATATCTAAGGATGGAAGTTTAGTTGATCCATCAACGAAAAAGGCTATCAAAGAATATCCTACATGGAAAAACAAAATCAAGGTGTGTAGTTTCGTTGGATTAGAAGGTTATTATCAGAAATTTATTCAAACTTTTACATGATTAAAAAACCCATTAATAATGTTTTCATGTAAAAGGGCTATGTTATAATGGACAGAAAAGTGTAAATAATTTTTTATATAATTAAATATTTGTTTGATCAATGAAACAGTATTGTCGTCACCATTGATAAGGGATATATTTGTTACATAAATGTATCACTAAAGAAAGGACATAGATGCATACTTATGATGAATGAAAAAATTATTACCAATGAAGAAAGGTAGTTAAATAACAATGAACTGAACTATCGAACCCATAATCATGATTTGGATTTCATATGTTTTTTATGATTTGAAGGAATTATCTCTATAGAGAAAATTGTGAGATATATACAGATAATAATATATTTAAATATATTTTTTCATAGAAAGATTTCAAAATGAGGACAATGATGAGGCTAAACCTACTCAAGGATTATTATTTCTCAATACACCGCAACCTTAGGAAGGCTAAAAAGGTAGCTGATGCATTGATTAGGAAAGATCATAGAGTTTAGATTAAGATGGAGATTGAAAATAATACTTTATTCAAGGACATAGTTTAGTTGGATATGTGAATTATTATAGAAGGGGAAACATCACTCAATTTTAAATTATTTCTAGACCATATTTATTGGAAAAGATAAAAATTTATCAGTTTGAGATAAGAATTTTCAAAATAAAATTAAATCTATTAATGATGGGAAGTTGGAAGACTTTATTTATGAAGATGTTGTTTTGAAATTTGGAAATAGGATATGTGTTTCATCTATACTTGAGTTAGAAAAGGAATTATTAGATGATTCTAATTAATCTAATTTCTTTATACACCTTGGTAACACTAATTTATATAGGTATTTGAAGGAACATTTTGGTGGGATAATATGGAGTGGTAAATGACTGATTATGTATCAAGACTCATAGTTTGTCAAAAATTAATGGATAATAAATGGCATCATAGAGTATTCACGAGACCTATAATTATTACTATGTGGGAATGAGATGATATCACTATGGAATTTTTCATTGGATTTACAAAGTCACTATGAATGAATGATTCCATATGGGTTATTTTTACCATCTTACAAAATTAGAACATTTTCTTACTATAAGAGAAGATTTACCTCTTAATCATCTTGATCAACTATATATTAATAAATTTTTATGAATTAATGTTGCACCTATTTCAATTTTATCTTATCTTACATCAAAAAATTGGAAAATTCCTCAAAGGGATATTGATACCATGAATTGTTTGAGTACTTACAATCATCATCAAACCGATGGATAGATTGAAAGAGATATTCAATCATTAAAATAATTTTTAGGTCATTTTCACTTGACTTTCAATGTTTGTGTGATCATTATTAAACTTCATTGGAGCTTTCCTATATAAATACATTCCATTCATGTATTTAATGTAATTGTATGAAGCATTATATGGAAAGAGATTACATTCTCCAACTTGTTTGGATGAAGTTGGTGAAAGGAAGTTTGTAGACCCATAACTAATTGAAGAGACAATGACGGAGATAAATAATATTCAGACCCATATTAAAGAAGGTCAAAATTGGAAAAAGTGATATGATGATAATTGAAGGAAATATTGGAATCTCAAATTGGATATCATATTTTCATGAATGTATCTCTATGGAAGGGTGTTATATGGTTTAGTAAGAAAGGAAAATTGATCACCAGGTACATCAAACCTCTTGAAATGCTGGAAATAATTAAATTTATATCATTCCATTTGGAAATTCCACCTAGACTCTCTAAAGTTCATGATGTGTTACCTATCTCTTTATCAAGGAAGTACATTTTAGTTCAAATGCATGTTATCACCTCTATGGAAATTTAATTAGAACATTATTTATCTTACTATTCAGAGACTATCTAGATTCTTGACACTAGGGAACATGTGTTTAAGAACTATAGGACTTGATTGGTGAATGTACTTTTAGAAATCATAAAATATAAGAGGTCATACAAGAATCTAGAGAAGTTATAATGAACAAATACCCATATCTATTCCTGAGGTATATGATCCAAAACTTTTCTAGAGATGTATTGATCTAGTTTTCAGGGTTGATTTTCCTCATTTTGAGTAATTTTTGGTTGAGTTTTACCTTGGGCATGTTTGAGTGAAATTTGAATGTTTTTTGGAAGAAAAAGGTGCACTGCACAGTTGGTGCATGGTTTTCCCAAACCATGCACCCAACCTTGAAAACTATGTGAAACCAAATAGTGGAGATTCACAAGGCTGGTGTATGGTTTTGAAAATAGGGTGCCTTCTTTGGAGTAAGTTTGTGACTCCCCTAGGCGAGGTTCACAGTTAGAGGAAAAAGTGTGCCCCATATAGGAAATCATGCTGGTTTGAATTTATTCCCCTTAAAATTAGATTAAAAATACACAAACCATTAGAATTCCCCCTAAATCAACCCTAACTCATATATAAATGATTTATCTATTTTTTAGAGGTTCTTGGATAGATTCCAAGGCCTTATAAACACAATTATTTGATGAATAAAAGTCTATATATAAGATCTTCACCTCTCCTGATAATAGATTCTAATCCTGGTTGGTTTGCTCTCTATTTCCCGTCCTTCTCTCATCTTTTGAGGGGATGTATTCCTCTATTTGTTGTTGATATATATCTAGTTTTTGGTAGATCTAATCCACTTTATCTTGGATATAGGTTTTGGATCAAGATCTTGTTCTTTGTTTCACAACTGAATGATCGACTTCAATTGTGGATTTCCATTAGTGAGAGTCTGTTAACCATCTTGAGGTAGGAGGTCTAAATTATAAATTCCATTGTCTTGATTCTAATTTCATGTATGCATGGTTATATTTCAATTTTCATATTTGGAAATTGAATCTTCAATTGAAAAAATTAATTGAATAATTAATTTATCAACACATGGAATTGGATTAATTAATTGGATAATTAATTAATGGAATGTTGTGATTATAAAATTATAGGAATTGAAATAATTAATTGGTGAATTAATTAATCGGGTATTGTGATTATGGAATAAGATTAATTAATTCACTAATTAATTAATGTGATACTGTGACTGTCAGATGATAATAATTAATTTGTGAATGAATTAATGTAAAATTGTTATTATGGAATGAGATAATTAATTGGTGAATTAATCAATAGGATATTGTGATTGTGAAATTAATGTGAAATTGGGATGGTGTTATCAATCAAATAATGTTATTATGAATTAATTTACAATGTAAATTATAAGATTTTTGGATTAAAATTAAAGGGATAATGAATTATATGATCAAATGTTGATAACTGATTTAATACTGAATTATTCATTTTTTCCATGTGATTTAAAGTATTGAACCTTATCTATTTAATAGATTGAAAAGTTATAATTTAAATAGAATTTTTGATATAAAGGTTAATGATTCTTAACCTTAATGAATGTGAAGTTTTGATATGTGTGATATTATGGTACATGTGATTTTTGTGATATAAAAGTCTAGGATAGGGAATGAGGCTTCAAATTCCCATATGTCATTATTATTGTATGGGATATGGAATGAGGCTCCAAATACCCATGTGTGACAAGTGAGTGTGGGATAGGGACTGAGGCTCCAAATACTCATATGAGATATGAGTATGTGATATAAAATGAGGCTCTAAATACTCTTGTTACATTGTTGTGTGGGATAAGGACTAAGGCTCCAAATACCCATGGGATGTTAGAAATGATGTTCTACACCCATGAGTTGGAATTGGACTATTATTCCAATTGGATATGATATGATGTGAAATGAAATGATAAATGATTTCCATGGAATTGGGATATGGTTCAAACTCAAACATCAACTGAAGTAGGTATTGAGGGTTTGGGTGTTCTTGGGAACCATTGGTTTATGTGGTTAATTAAAGAATATTTAAATGTTATTAATATTTACTGTATACATTGTACTTTATTCTTTATACAACTTCCTAAATTTTATTGAATGGATATTGTTTTAGATGTCGTTGGTGGTGAGAAACTAAGTTGTAGTCACACTATACTGGGTATGCCTGAATGGTACCCAAATAGATTTCATTGTTTCAATATATGATATAGGAAAAAGCCTAAGGTAGATGGATGAGTTGGAATGGAATAACGACCCTATCATTTTACACATATTATTACATGGTTTTAATCATAATTAACCATCAAATTACAATCCAAAGATGATAAAGTCTTATTTTTTTGGAATATTAGGTACATAAAACTGAAAACATAGAAATAGAATAAAACATATTTATATTAATCATCCATAAAGAGCTCCTAATCACCATTGATATCCTATATCTGTATAGGATAACCCGAGGATTACAAGAACAAAAGGGATGAGTTAAAAATCCTATTAAGGATATAAAAATAGGAATAAAGAAAATAAAATGGGTTAGAAGGCTTAACATGATGACATAAATGGCACGAAATGTGAATAAACATAAGAGAGTATAACATGTAGAGAATTGGGACATGTAATCATGGCATCAATGGAATTTGGAAACTACACACAACATTACATACGCATGAGTCAAGGATAAGTTCCAAGACCATCGCAGGTGGAGGAAAAAGTCCCATAAAGAAATCAGGTTCACTCCCTTTCCAAAATAGACATACCATGAGACTAAAAATTACCCAATGCATTGGAGTGGTATATGGGAACACCCATATTAAAATTTTCATTTTTGAATGTACCATAATAATAATAAAAAACTTTTGTATAAATATAAGGGTTATCTAAGGAAATAATTTGGTATTATAAACATTTCATAAGGTATAACCAAAGGTAGTATCAAAAAAGAGTTCATGAAGGAATGGATTTAAATAATAAATAGGGATTCATAAAAGAAAATAGAAATATATAATGACAATTGATATATTATTTAAGTGACAAAATATAAAAAGAGTTTTTAGGAAACTGTAGAAATGAGCCACTTTAGTGCGGTGTAAGGGAAAACATTAAAGAGTCTTTAAAATAAAAAATTCATAACTATTTATAAAAAACTAGAAATGAAAAAAGAAAGAATTTCATGATCAAATGAGTTATTAAATAAATTTGGTATTAAAATAGATTAATGATGGTACTTTAAAATGATTAATAATTTGTAAAGTACTAATTAATCGGGATTACTTATCATAAGGAAATGGGAAGGGAAACTTATAAAACATGTATTTACCCATAAATAAAATAAGAATAAGGATATGGCCATATTTTTGGAACATAAAATAAAACTTTAGGAGGATTAAAATATAGTAATTAAGAATTATATTGGGATAAAGGGAGATTAATATTAACCCGAAGGAAAAATAGATGTTCAAAAAGAATCTATTACATTATGTCTGAAAGTGTTATGCACGAGATCATAATGTACTAGATAATAAAATTAAATACATTAATTAATTAATTAATAACATTTTATAAATTTATTTTATTTATTAAAATTTTATTAAGTACTTTTATCGACTTTTTGATGAGTTATGAGATACAATTTCATCATTCAAAAGTGCTTTATTCCTTAGTTTTCAAGATCAGTTCACTTGTATACATTTATAGAAGATCTTGTGAAATGAGTATAGTTGTTCAGAATTGAAATCATATATTATTAATTAACTGAAATAAAATTAAATGGTCTTTTATATAAATTTTCTAGATGTCGGGATGATTCATTAGATAAAATGTTAATGATAACAATTTAGATTATTTTGGAGTTTTTTGATCATCATGAACTAGTTTTGTTTTATTAATTAATATTATGTATATATATGGGTTCTCAAAAATTAAATTGGTTGTAAAAAATATATTATAATATTTTTAAACCATAATTTTTTTTATTCCATCCTTGATGGAGGAAATGAAAAACGAAAACATGTCGTCCACGAAGGTGGTAAATCAGAACCTCATGGACTATATTTTCAATTTTATAATAAAAGGATAGGATAAGATACTTGATGGTGTATTTTAAATTCACATAGTAATATTATAGTATATATAATATATTGAAGTTATCATTCAAGTTTTTAAATAGAAGGTGTGTAGAGTATAAGAAAATAAAATAAAGTGAAAATAAAATAAATAAAGTGAAAGATGATTTTACATCTTGAATTCTTATCCTTGAGAACCTCATTTGGGAGATTGGTTTGGGTATTATTTTGACACATGTACTACTTAGATGTGTGTAAGAGACTTGGAAAGAGGATTTGGAAGAAATTTTACTAGCTTAAAGTCTTAATGTAATGCCCCAACCCTAGATGCCGGAAGTCAATGCATTTTTTTAATATATTGGCATGATTACAAGGAATCAAATCCAGAAGGACTGATCAGTTTATTAGTCTTAGAAAATATATTATAGAAATTAACTTTACATTATAATTTCAAACATAAAATACAACATAGACAAAGTTTTTAGAACATCATTATTCTCTTATCTTAATCCAACATATCAATCATAAAACACATATTGGCATCCTAAGAAAATAAAACATGACAAAGGGGTGAGATCAGATGCTCAAAAAGGTTAAAAAATATAACATAGGCTTTCATAAATAATCATAAACTATTAAGGAATGTATAATATGAAACATAAGCCTTTTAAACATAAACATGAACATAATATGGAAAGAATAAATCAAATAATGCAATTTAAAAATTCACATGGATATTCTACTAGTCGAATAATAAAATTTAATATCGATAAATAATATCATAATGAAGGAATATATAATTCCTAACATCATAACCACACTATCAAGGCCTCATGCCAAGACCATACATACCCATATCGTCAAGGCCTCGTTCCAAGACACTAGTTTGTCTCATGAGACCTAACAATGCATCGAGGGGATTTACCGGGCCCCGCCCATCACTTAAAATGTCCAATACATTACTCATATAAAAATTATGAAACATAAAAAACATAATCATTCGTATTAAAAACAGTTATACAAAATATTAATACGTTAACCATAAACAATGAATGACATATAAATAGTACATCTACAATCAAACTAATCATAAACTATTCATTAAAACATGGTAAATGATATCATAAGAGATAAAACTCCACTAATCATAATATCCACCAAAGTATGTTGACATATATAAAAACAATATATTAAAATCATTAAAAATATTTTTAGATAAATACCCCTTTTTATTTGAAATCATTTATTAAAAAGGTCGTTCACTTATAAAAGAAGACATTTAAACAGAGATTTTTGAATCAAATTTTCCCATACCACTTTGAAAAATTTTAAAGCAATTAAAATTTTAAAAAATTCATGTCTATATAAATAAATCCCTAATTTTTTTTAAAACATGGACATTAATGAGAAATATTTAGAATAATAAATCATTAAAACATTTAAAGCGATGTTTTAGTTAATGAGTCCCTTACGTAAAATCTTAAGAATATTATTTTTGAAAAAGTTTAAATGAAATTAAAAATATACATAAATTGTTCTTTATAATACTTTATATATATATAAATAAATATGTAAGATAATATCAATAATATTGAAATGGAGAAATGATTAATTCTTTAAACATTCAAATCATCCCATACTACTTTGAACATTTAAATAATATGACCAATATATTCAAATGAATCTTTAAATACCATGAATATAATTTTATTCATTATATAAAACAAAATATGTGAAGTAAATACACTAAACACAAAAAATACGTGGTAAATATGGATTATATCCGCGGAAAATAAAAAGTGTGACAAAATTCCCTTACCTTAGGTCTAATACTCTATGTACATGTTCGGAACTCCTATATAGTTGTTTTAAATATATTATTAACTTATACCAGAATCATAATAACATTTATTATATAATTTATTATTAATTCATGACATTATATAACATATTTATTAAAAATTATATGTTAAAACAAAGTTTTAGGAAATAACTAATATGTTTATCATACCTGTTTTGACTTTGTATTATTGATCATATTACTTAGATCACTATTTACTTAATTACAGAATGTAAAAAATTATTTATATGTTATATATATTTAGAATATAATTATATATAATATATAGATATATGGAATGGAATACAACATTCATGGAGATGGTAAGCCGTACATACACATGAACACAGTTTCCATTTTCTTCTCATATTGAATAGAAGCAAGTAAATGAAATATATGTATATATATAAATATATATTATTCTAGTAGATTTATTATGTAATTTATTTAATATTAATTAATTATATATATATTTTAATCATTCTTAAATGGCTGTAATGGAGGATGAATCTCATCGCGTCGTGGAGATGGTAGGCCGTATATATGCACAAGCGATGATATCATTTCATAATAGTAATGGGTAAGTAATTGGATGGAATAAGAATTATAAAGAAAAAAAATATTATTTCATATTTACAATTTACATTTTTTATATTCATCTTCATACCCATATAAATAAATTATACTTGAAAGCAGTTTACACCATAACGTGGAGATGGTAAGTCATACGTACGCAAACATGGTGATATTGTTTTTTAAGATGGGTAAAAGGAGGAATATGGTTTCCAAATAATAATAAAAAAATCTCACAATATATGAAATTATATATTTATTAATTTATTAATTAAACAATATATTAATAGGAAGTATAAGAATAAAATAAATTGAATTGAATTGGTAAAACAATTACCTCTTCTTCGAGTGTCTCCTTTTGATTTGCACAAAAGGACTCTATAGGATGGATTTATGCCCAAAGTATGGCCTCTAGGACGAATTAAGTTATGTTGGGAGAGGAAATAGTTAGGTTGTTTCCATGTAAAAGAGATTTAGATGTCTGAATAATAGAGAAGGAGAGGAGCCGTTTCATAAGAGAGGTGAGGGGAACATTTGGGTACTCTAAAACTCTAAATTTATTATAAAATTATTTTAGATTTAAAATATCTCCAAATTAAGTTATTTTTGAGGATAAGATAAGTATGAGTCTAAAAACATTCAACCAAGGAATTTTATACATTTTTAGGTAAAATAAATAAAGTTATATTTTGGATTTAATCCTTACTTAAACAATTTAACTTTTACTGTGACAACTTGTCTCATTTAAAATGTAGGGTTAATATAGTTACTATAAAATTAAAAAACAAACCCAATTTGATAATTTATAAAATATTTGACACTATATATGTTATTTTTATGAAATATCTATTTTTATAAATTTTATAACATTTCATAAAATATTATTTATTTTAAAGTAACATTTCTGTCAATTTTTTTACAAATCAATATTTTTATTTTTAAAAATATCAATACCACATGTTAAATACAAAACAATAATTCCAATACTTCACTAACATGTCTAAGTTCCCTATAAAATCTTTTTATGTAATTAATTAGGTGAAATTATGTTTATTTTAATATTTTTAATATCATTTATTTGATATTTCTATTAATAAAATAATTTCTCCTTCACTATTGTGTCATCATTAATAAAAATTATTTAATCTCTAAAAATTATAATTAAATTAATTTGACATAGATAATTATTTTATATTTACAAATACTATTTATATTCGACCGTATCACTTATATAACCTCATTTTAAAAATGATATAGTTATTAAAATTTGAATATGACATTTTTAACTCTTATTTAAAAAAAATATAATAAATTTCCTCATCCAAAACAAGTGTCATAAAAACGATACTATTTTGGTCCTAAGGTTTGTTGTTTTTGAAAAAATATATATTCAATGAAATCGGGACAATTTTTAGGGTAATTTCATATTATTATAATATTATTTTTACATTTAATTACTTTATTTACCTTTAACCATGGTAAATAAAATTCAAATGTTACTATTGAACAAAAATTACTTTGATCCTATTAGATTTTTTTCATACTAATTAAATCAATTTATGTACATTTTTTAAAATTCAATTCACAAAAGTGGTAAAATTACATTTAATGTTAATCTCATAAATGTGTCTAGGAGGCGGGTAAAAGTGACACTCAAAAGATCAATAATTTTTTATATCTAATTCTATTATAAAAATTGTTCTAATGATCAAAATTGTGTTAATATGTTAATTGTTTATTTATTTTTACTTTAAAATTAATTTATAACAAAATAATTATTTAAATGAAAAAGTTGGTTTTTAAACAAAAATACATTTATTTCACTATTCATAAAAAATTGAATCTTTTGAGAAAAATACAAATAATTCACCCTAAGATAATTTTTATATTAGGAATTCAAAAATGATGTATATTTTTTCAAATTTATTTTTTGTTAGGATATAAAATTAATTTTATTGTTGTTCACAAAATGTTAAAAAACGTAGTTCCTTTAAGAAAATAGTATTTAAAAACATAAAACTATTTTATCAAAACTTATACATTTCATTATAAATATTTTTTATTTATGTGAAAAAAATATAAATAAAATTAAAAAATTATTTATTACTATTCATATTTTTAAATTCAATGGATAAGTTATAAATATAATATTTAAATAATTATAATACTAAAGCGTTGTTTCATTGAAACCGAATAATGCATGTAATAAAAGCCATGTCGGTGTTGCGTAAAACATAAGATGTTGAATTTATTTAAAAATATAATGTACAATGAAATCTTAGGGTGTCATACTTAAGAGGTGTGAGAAGAATAGGTGGTGAGGGTTGATATTTATAGTGGAGGAGATGGGTATTTTTTTTTATTTTACTCATTTGCTTATTATTTTTCCTTAAAACAATGAATAGTGAGGATTCTTATGATTAAGTACAGTAACTACTAAATGTGAGTTCTAAAAAATGGTGCTTAAATTGACCACACATCTTCCATGAATCAATAATTCATGTTTTTAGCTTATATCGTAAATTACAATATTTCTTTATTCTCAAAAAATTCAACTATTTTAGGGAAATCCAAAAAATTAACCCTAACCATTTTAAAATATTTAGAATTCCAAAGTGGAATCCATTTCGTGAAAATAATTTTCTTAATATGATAAATTTAATTCTTTTTTATTAAAATCATTATTTATTCTAAAAATTCAAATTTTAAAATTATAACCCATTTTATTACGCATTTAAAAAGTAATTAAGGTCTCATAAAACTATATTATAGTAATAATACAACAAAATATTTATTTATGAAACTAAATTATAAAAATAAATTTTCTTTAAAATCATTATATTAATTATAAAATTTTAAATATATATTTCTATTTTATAAAAATATCAACACATAATTTATCATTTTTAAAACATTTAATTACTTATATTATGATATAATTATATCATATTATAATTTACAAGAAACATAAATTTTATTTATAATTTCATTGGTGAGTTTACTATTCTATTGGAAAGTTTACTATTCATAAGGTTCAAATTATAATTCCAAAAGTAATGTTACTATTCCATCGATATAGGTTCCTTAGTTTCTGAAAAGCCTCTTATTTCATTAATTTTTCATTTTAAAAGATTTTACTGTGTTATTTTTGTGATTTTTTGTGATTTAAATTATACGACATAATTATAATAAGGTAAATTTCATTGATAGAATTTTAGGTCATTACATGCTCCCCCTAATGGAATTTCACCTTTGAAATTTCATTTTACAAACTATGGGAAAAAAGTGAGGGTACTTATCCTTTATTGATTCCATCGATTACTATGTTTCTCTTCATAATTATGGTTCTACCATAGTACTTCAACCATGTGAGTGGTCTTGTTGTTTAGAAATGCATCTCTACAATCCAAAATCTTCACTGACTTCACCTCACAAGATAGATCATTCTTCAATTGTACCACCTAAAAAATCTATACATGTGAGGGATATATTATGCACTTCCTCAAGAGGGATACATGGAATACATTTTGTACTTGATACAATGTAGGTGGATGTTCTAGTTGATAGACCACATCCTCAACACAATCAATAATCTCAAAAGGATCGATGTACCTGGAGCACACCATTCCTTTATTGCCAAATATCACAATCCTTTTCCATGGAGATACAAATAGGATTAAAATTTCAACAACATTTCTATGAGTATCCTTTATTTTCTTCATAAGGGATGGTTGAGAAATCATTTGAGAAAGGATTGATGATGTTCATTACTTAATGATTCTCATATCCATCCTTTGAAAATCTAATGACATTGGATCCTTCTCAATTATAATCATTAATAAATATGCATGATCCATTCTACTTAGAGAATCCTCCACCTTATTTGATTTATCAAGATGGTAGTAGATTCAGAAGTCCTAATCCTTGATGAGATCTAACCATTTTTTCTATTTCATATTAAGATCCTTATATGTGAATATATATTTAAATATCTTATAATCAATATATATTTCACCCTTCTCCCCATAAAGATAATGCCCTCAAATTTTCAACGTGAATATCACAGACTCTAACATTAGATCATGCGTGGGATAGTTTTTCTCATGAATTTTCAGACGCCATGAGGCCTAGGCTGTCAATCTATCATTTTCATTAGTACATATCCTAATCCCTTCATTGAAGCATCATTGTTCACTGCAAATAGTTCCCCACTTTTCATTAGTGTGAGCACCATTACGGTGATAAGACTATTTTTAAAATATTTGAAGTAGTATTCACATTCACTACTCTAGAAAAACTTGTGATAATTTTTTCAAAACCCATTGGTAATACCCATATAGACCAAGAAAACTATGGATATCCATTATAGATCTTGTCATGGACTGCTAATCAATTTCGTTTTTCTTATAAGGGTCCACAAATATTCATTTTCTGGTGATAACATGCCACAAGAATTATAGTTCCTCAGTTTAAAACTAAAATTTACTGTAATTTGCATAAATATTATACCTTCACAAAGTCCTTAACATAGTATACAAATGCTCATCATGTTCCTCCTTTATTATGGAGTATACTATAATATCATCAATAAATACTTCAACAAAATTTTCAAGGTAATATCTAAAGAATCAATTGATTAAATCCTTGAAAATTTATAGAGTATTCATTATTCCAAAGTGAATCACTATGAACTCATAGTGTCTGTACCTTCATCAAAAGGTAGTATTGTGAATATCTTCCTTCCTCACCATTAATTGGTGATATCCCGACCAAATATCCACCTTAGAGAAATAATTTGACACACATAGTTGATCAAAAAAGTCATCTATTTGTTGTAGGTTATACTTGTTTTTATCATGATTTTTTGATCTCATGATAATCAATGTAGAGGCACATTAATACATCATTTTTTTGATGAAGATGACTATAATTCCCCATAGTGAATCACTCGAGCATATAAAACCCTTATCTATATTATCGCGTATATACTTATTTAGTTATTCAAACTCAACGATGGTCATTATATAATGTGTATTTGATAAAGGAAAATACCCATGAATAAGTTCAGTTGAGAACTCAACCTCTTGGTTAGGAGGAAGACCAGATAATTCATTAGGGAACACATTAGTTTAATACCTCACAATGGGAATGTATTCTAACATGGCCATATCATTTGTCTGAATCATATGAGCTAGATATGATTGATCATAAGGCAATAATATCCAAAATTTATAAAATGATTTTTATGGAGATTCATCATCCTCCTTACACTTGTACAAGATTGGAGGATACCTCGAGATGTGAAGAGTGATATCCCTTTCCTGATAGTTGATTTTGGATTTGTATAGTGATATCCAATCCATGCCTAATATAACATCAAACTACACCAAAGGAAGTAAGACAAGATTTTATGGGAGGTTCAGTACACAATATTAACTAGGGTGGAGTTATAAACTTTGGATGCAATAATTTCACCATTATCTATTCTCACAGATAAATCACCCTCCAAATTTTGAGTTGGTGTAAGAATAGTTATACTAAACATACAAGATATTAATGAATACCTACAACCAGAATCAAATAGTTTGTTTCATATTCTTGAATGAATAACCAGTGTGCCTATCACCATATCATTGTCAGGTTCCACCTCAGCAGTAGTGATAGAATATTCTCTTTCTTGTTTCTATGGAGGTTTTTGTTGTTGATTTCCTTAAACAACCCTACCCTTAGGGAAATGGATTTCATAAGGCCCATGTTCCTTGGAGATGAAACACTTCATTACAATCTAAGTGTTTATCTGATCCTTCCTTTATTATTCCTCATTAGTGGGATTATACATATCCCTTTAGTAGTTATTACCAATATTCCCATCTCTTCCATATTTGAAGAATTTCTTGGTTCCATTTAAGATGTTTCTAGGACTCTTCTTCCCACACTTTTGACACATGTGATGTTGGTTCCTCTTTCCATCATGGTATTTATCCATTGATCCACCCTTATTAAACTCCATTTTCCTATTTTTTTACTAGGCCCATGAGAACGATGAGAGTATTTGATCTTTATTTCAACCTTAAGGTCACAATAGAAAATCTCCTCATAACTATTGAAGTCTCAAAGTGCCAATGATTTTCATAGACTGGGATTTAGTTCACTAAAGAAGCAATCCACCTTGCTCTTAGTGTTCTGAAAAAAACCAGTGGAATATCATTCAAGCCTTGTGATGTTTTACTCATTTTATTTAATAGAATAATATTCATTTTTCTTCAGTCTAAGGAACTCTATTGACCTATTAATATAGAGTTTTTGGGGAAAATATTTATTGAAAAATATTTTATTAAAATATTCCTAGTCCATGGAATCAATTTCCTCCTTGGAATTTATTTTCTTCATCAGTGTCCACCACTGATCAACTTCCTCATCAAAATGATAGACTTCCAGTATATGTTTCTATCATTCTAAGCACTAGAGGATAGATAATATCATCTTAATGGAGTTAATCCATTATTTCATGATGATGGGATCATAAATTCCCCTAAATACGGGATGATTTTTTCACATGAAGGGTTTGAATGAAAATTTCTCTTTCTTAGGAGGAGGGAGTTCCACATGATTCAAGTTATTATTCAAAACTCGAGCTAGTAGAACAAGTACTATCATGAAGGTTTGAGCACCCTTTCCTATTATATTGGGAATATGATTAGGGAAATCATTACATTGGATATCAAATTCATTTTGTCACAATTTTTCCTATTTCTATCCATTAATTAAGAAAAATAAAGTACAATTAGAGGGATTTAATACTTATCCAATAAGCACAAAAAATAACATAGAAGGATAAACCTGTAAATGAAAATTATATCCTAACTTGTGATACCCTAAGTTTCAATATAGGTTCTCCATGGTGATAAAATTATACTCTGGGTTCTTACATTAGTACTATAGTCCTAATATCCAAAAATAAAAAAGCCTTACCCTGATACCTTCTATAGATACCCTAGCCTTTTACACATATTATTACATGACTTTAAGCATAATTAAGCATCAAATTAAAATCCAAGGACCATAAAGTATAATGTATTTGGAATATTAGGTACATAAAACTGAAAACCTGGAAATAGAACAAAACATATTTATTTAATTAATCCATAAAGAGATCCTAACTTATATTGTGCTCCTAAATCATTATAGGTTATCCAGGGGAATAAATGAACAAAAGGGATGAGCTAAAAATCCTAGTAAGGATATAATCTTAGGATTAAAGAAAAGAACATGGTTTAAAATGAATAACATGATATCATTAAAAGTAATCAAACATGAATAAATATATGGGAGTATAACATGTAGATCATGGGGACATGTAATCATGGAATCATAGAACTACAGAAGCAACATAAAATATGACATAAGCATGAGTCAAGGCTAACTGCCAAGACCATTGCATATGGTAGACAAAGTCCCATAAAGGAATTAGGTTCACTCCCTATCCCAACATGACATCTCATGAAACTAAATGTTAAAAAATGAATTGGAGCTCTATCATATCACACCCATCATGACATGTTCATGAAAATGTGTACCACTAGAATAATCAAACATGATTTGTAATCATTATGGGGTTCCCATGGAAAGAACATTCTATTATAAAATTCCATAAGGCATAAACAAAGGTAGTATCATAAAAGAGTTCATGAAATAATGGATTTAAATCATAAATGGACATTCATAATGGAAAATAGGCAAAGATAATGTAAAATTATTATCAAATGATGTGTACACATTTAAAAACAGTGTTTAGGAAACTTTAGAAATGATTCACTTTAGTTTGGTTTAAGGGAAAACATTAATGAGTCTTTATAGTGGAAAAGTTATAAGTATTTTTATAACAAAAAAATGATCAATGATTGTATTTCATGATAAAATGAGTTTTTTTGAACGAAATAATGGTCTATTAAAACATAATAATGTTGGTACTGGAAAATGAGAAAGAAGTTGAGAAGTTACCTTTAAGAGGACTTTATTATTAGGCATAAAGGAAGAGAACCTTATAAAACATGTATTTACTTGTCAAAAAATAATAATATGTATAGGAACATGTGTATTGAAAATAAAAAAAAATATAAGGATTAAATAAGAATAATTAAGAATTACATTGGGATAAATATATAGAAAGTGTAACCGAAGGAAAAATGGAGGTTTGGAAATAATCCCTTACCTTATGTCCGAAAGTGTTCTACACTTGATCTTAATGTTCTGGATAATAAAATTAAATCCATTAATTAATTAATTCAAAACCTTTTATATGTGTACTTGATTTATTATAATTTTATTAAGTTTATTTATGCCCTTTTTGATGAGTTATAAGATACAATTTCATTATCCATGAGTGTCAGTTTCCTTGGTTTTTATGATCGGTTCACTTTTATTCGTCTATGAAAGATCATGTAAAATCAAGATAGTTTTCTATAATTGAAATTATTTGTTATTAATGAACATAAATAATATTAAATTGTCAAGAACTAGCCTGTTGTCAAGAACTAGCCCAAGTAGACCCTGAACCAGTCACTGAGGCCAGCCCGTGAAAAGTCCCGAAAGGCGTTCACGATCCTCCTAGGATGGTGACAAGTACCGAGGGAAATAATTATGTACACAATTGAATTATCTATCAAAAATATAAACAAAAAAAAACAACAGAAAGAAACATACATCCCAAAAAAAAACATAAAAATTGAACCGAAAATTATTTGTACAAGAAACCGAAAGTAAAACTAAACCAACAACTCAAAAAACCAAACCTGACAACCAACTATCTCCATGTGACCCTAATGGACACTCTCCAAAACAATGATCACACATTTCCGAAGGCGATCGAAGTCAAGATGAAACCTTCACAAGGTCTAAAAATAGAATACGACTATAGGTGTGAGTAGTAAAACTCTGCAGGTTATCCCAATATTCTATTCACAATGAACTTTCTTTAAAAGAAAATAAACATCAATTTAATGTTTTAAATACAATATATAAAAGTATTTTTTCCAAATTAGTTTCTATACTATAATAATTATTAGACAAAAACATGTAAATTTTATAACAAAAATCCTTGTAACAATTTTTCAAATAAGTGGTACTTAAAAAATTAAATTAGTTTTAAATAGGAATGCTTTAAAGAATGTAAAATTTTAAATAAAACACAAATGATGCTGAATTTACCAAAAAAACACACTGTATGACAACAGTGAGTACAAAATAGACAATGAGAACAAGTCACAGGAACACCCCTAGGCACTAGTTAGTTGTGAGCCCCAGGTACATCGTATCTCAGTGAACGTAACAATAATAAATATTCGTTCTTGTGAAAAAGAGCCACTATTAGGGATAATACACATAACCTAGTGGTACTATAACAACATCATCATCAAAGTTTAGTTACTGTTGTCATGATCAAACTTTTTTACATGAAATAGTGTCCAAACCCCACAGGAACACTAGCATACTTACACGTCCACCCACCAAGATACCTGAGATTCCCTTTAGTTTCAATCAAGTTAAACATATTATAAAATACAATTTCCACATGAAAATTAAATTCCCAAACCATAAACATAGAAACAACATATAAACATGCTTCAAATTTATTTCACCGATCAATAAACCACATAAAATTTTCATTAAAAAATTTCAAAGAGTGTAATGAGGATTTGCAGAAAAAACACATTAAAAAACACTCTTTTAAGGATCAAAGCACAAAAAAAACATACCCACCCATATTTGGAAACCCTAAAAATATTTAATAAAATCATTTCATGAACCATAAAATAATCCCAATTGACACAACATGGTATATACATGTAAAACACTCATTCATTATTTTTAGGAAAGGCCAAACGAGCTTTTAAACATTTTTACCAAACTGTAATTTTTCAAATCCACAAATACAAAATTTAATAAGGATGTTAGAACCCACTATTTTATGATTTAAAAAAATTGGTAACCACCTTGAAAAAATTCATATTTCTTATCTATTACGCAACCCTTTTTATAAAAGTGACAAACATGCCTTCCATTAGCAACACATGTCAAAATACATTAAAACCTGTAGAAATTATTTATAAAAACCAAAACTTACTTGGAATATACATAAGGAACACAAAAAAATTTCTTTTCCTTCTTCCAATATGATTATAAATCCAAACCAATCATTTTTAAGCACACTTAACTCATAAAATCCAACTCAGAGACTTACCGAACACATGTCATGCATTTTTTTATCAAAATAATTAATTTTAAGAACTTGAAAAGGAATAAAACATCAATTTCATGCCATAACTTTCTTCAATATACTGAAGAATGTTGAAAATACCATAAAACATGTGTAGAAGCTAAGAAATCATTTGAACAAACACGCGATGTGCACCATTTTAACAAAACTACACCACAATACAAAAAACAAGGTTTTAACCGCTACTTGGCACACCAAACAAATTATCTAAAGAATAAATTACAATTTTAAGAGAATTAGGAAGATGAAAAAAACAGGAAATATATTGAACTTAAATAAAACTGTCAGGTGCAGTTGAAAACCTACCTCAAATCCTTGGCAGAATGGAAACACACAACTGAAATCACCCTCTGCAGGTTTATAAATCCTAAAACTATGAATAGAATACCTAAATTAATATAAAACACATAAAAAATCATTTCCAAACATAAACCTAGGTTGTTAATAACTAGTGGAGAAGCAATAACCATGAAATATTGGAAAGAGGAGGAAGAGGGAGGACAAAGGAGAAGGAATCTCACATTGGAAACTATAAAAATCTTCGTATTCCCTTAGATACACACTCTTAGAGGAGAGGTAATGGCTTGAAAATCCGCAGAGGGTCTCCATATTTCTATAAAAACTAGGGGAAATAAATTTTAGATGAAAATAGTTATAAATAAATGATATATGGATGAAACAATTTACCTTCTCAAATCCATATGATTTGAGGAACCCTAAGAACTTTAACTCTAATACGCGATGAAAATGAGCTCCAAAGAGGAAAAATAGATAATGAGGGTGAGGCTATGGATTTTGGATTCTAGTGGGATGTGTAATCACCAAACAATATTAAAAAATTAAAAAGATATAAAATAAAAGTTTTTTTTAAAACTAGAAATGATCCCACCGGCTGTCCCAATACCCATATAAGTAACCAAAATTCACTATGATAATGAATTTATAAGGGTAAAAAAAGGATATCATGGTTTGAATATGTCAGGGGTGGAAAACTAGGAAGTTTAATGGGTGAAAAATGTTAAAAAACAAAGGATTTATAAAATAAAAAAAATTTGGTTTTTAGATCTGGAAATGGGCTCACGGTTGGCCCAAATCACAAAGTAACCACCCTTTCTCCCAAAACCCCCAACACAAGAAATGGGGAACCCAAAGTAGGATGATTAGACATATATGGAAGTTCAATACTAAAAATTAATATCACCTAACACCCAAGAAAAGGATTGGGATTTTCAATGAACCAGATCAAAACCAAGACATGAAAAGAAAAAAACCGAGTGTGAAAATTCTCCCCACCATTAAAGCTTTACACACTTGGAAAGCCACAACACATTAAAACTGATAGAACAAAACCTAAGGATTATTTATCATCAAAATACATCCTTTAAATCTAAGTAAATATCATTCACCATCAATGGAACATAATTCTCTTTCCCAAACAAAACACCAACTCATAACCACTTCTGGAGAATCAATGGAAAGATCAGGCCACCACCTCCACCAGAAAGACAAGAACTACATTGTTGGGACTTCTCCCAAAGCATCCAATGATCACCCAAATCATAGTTCACTCACTAAATCCAATTACTGGGGGGGGGGGGTGATGTCATAATGGGCTCCCCACCATTAAATCACAACTACCATCTGACAAATCCTTAAGGGAAAGATCTTAGAGACCTGGAGTGCGTCTCCCTACCATTAGAGACCAACTAAAAATGAACAAAAAATAATTCATCATGAACTAGAATTGGATCTCACTCACACAGGCCCACCAAAACTCTCCCACAATAACCTAAAAACCCAAGTTAAGAGGGTTACAACATGAGCATCTAAGCCATCTACTCCTGAACGGAGGGGACATGAACTGGGCCAACACTTTCTACATGAATCTAGACCCCAAACACTCATGGAGGGGAAGGGTACCCAATAATTACGCCACTAAAAAAAGAAGAAAAAAATTAAGTACCCAAAGCTCTCCACCTATGAACATGTAACATAAATACCACACCCGATTTACACAGGCGGTCCACACAGGGACATTGATCGAGAACCCACATCCATGAAGTCACAACCATAAAAACTGTGTGAGGTGTAAGTCTACTACACTCATTGCGAAAAAGAGAAATTCATAGTGCTGAGGAACTAAAATAGAGTAAAAAATACCTTACCAAAATGGTTTAGGTAAGATCCCAGTCGAGCCCTCCACACCACTGGCGATTTCCTGACTGTGTGAAAAGCTTCACTCCAAGGCGTATGGCAGGATCCCTGATTCTTGAAGCATATGTTGCACCATAGTCAGGTGTTATGATAAAACAAATAAAGAAACACACTTCTTCAATAACACAACTTCATCTAAATAGGAACTCATAGATACATAGCACAATTCTCTCTCACTACAAACGAGGAGCAGAATGGACAAGGACTATGAGAAAACACATTAACATCATCAAATCCATCTTCTATGTCAAAAAGTATTACCATGAATAGGACGAACTTTAAGTCAATCCCAAAAATCTCTCTATTCCAAAAAATGGGACAAGGAATCATCTGCATAGGTGGGTTTAACATTTTAAATGAATCCTTAGGTTGATCAATAGGAAGGTTTTTCAATAGAGAACTATCCATGGCTACATAACAAAATCCAGCACATCTTTAGAAACCCACTGAACATTACTCCAAGACCGAGACACCAAAAAGATCCCATATCACAACACAAAAATAGTATGAATTCTAGATCACAAGGAGACATATTGAATAAACAACTCTTCTAAGACATAAAAAATTTATCCACATAACCATCAGTTTATAATCTAATGCCACAATGTTTAAGTTCAAAATACTTTTGAAAAAACAATCTAACTTGGGGGATTTCCATATTCACCAATGGTGTTTCATCAAGTCTCACTCAAATTCTCATTTCCATGCCACCCTAGGAACCCAACCACCATTACATATAGGCAATCCTTCTAGATATCAATAAAACCTTGCATGTGAGCACCCATAAAAACACCAAAGGCTAAAACAAAATAACATCATTCAAAAAATCATGTACCTTCCAAAGGAACACTAACCACCAAGTCAAAACCCTTTCTAGATTTCACAAAACAAACCACACTTCACCAAGAATCATTTTCTTAAAAACCTACCACTTTTCATTTTTACAACCTTCAAAACAACTAAGATACTCTAAACAACCCCTTACTATTTTCTATGATTTAGCAAGGTATATTTTCATAATCCGATGGATATTGAGACCAATAACCATTTTAGAAATACACCGATCGCTCAAAACCAATTTCTAAAACCAATTCATCAGATTCAAACACTTTTCAACATCCCAAAACACCCCATTTAAAACAAAGATTCAGAATCAAATTAAAATGTTTCACAATTTCAAAACATTTTATTCCATAAAACAACAGGTTTATATTAGGGATAATCCAATCCTATTAAATCATTTCAACTTCCTCCTAAAAAAATTTGATTCAGAAGAAAAAAATCTTTTAAAACCATTATTATATTTGATTTTTTAAAACCTCATTTTCTACTTTTCAAAATCCAATACTTCCTTTAAAGCCCATTTCCACAATTCTCACACAAATATTTTCAAAACTAAAATTTAGAATTTAATAAAGGTCTAATTGACCCACAAAAGGGAACTAGTGTCAGTAGGTGACTTGAACATATGGTTGGAGGCCATATGACAAACACAACACCAACACCGAGGGACTTATTATGACCATTCCTCGAATGCACATGGCTTCCCAGTACCTGCGATCTCACATAGGCCATTAGTCAGACTCCCCTTGTCATATCCCAACACCAAACAATCAACAAGAGCAGAGGAAAATAATAAAACCAGACTTCCCTTGGAAAAGCGAGGATCATAATGATAAAGGGTTCTTCATGATCTTACAAAACTTACCTATCAATTACAAAAAATCCTAATCTATCTACCTTGATATCCCCCAAATAACTGGGGCGCTCTAAAAATAATGGGCTGATAATACCTACCTCCTCTATTACAATTTTTTCACAAACCAGCCCTAGTTGACCCTAAAATGGTCACCCAGTCCATCGCACGACAAGTCCCGAGTGGCATTCTCGATCCTCTCCAGATAGTGAAAAGAACTGAGGGAATCAATATATTACACAAGGGAACTATTTCCCCCAAATTAAAACAATCAAATAAACAATAGAAATAAACGGACAACCAAAAATACATTGACATAAAAATTGAACTGAATATTATTTGTACAATAAACCGAAAGTACAACTAAACCAAAAAATCAACCGAACAAACCTGAAAACCAACATGCTCTATGTGACCCCTCTGGTCAATATCTAACACTATGGTCACACATTTCTCAAGGCGATCAAACTCAATATGAAACCTGCACAAGGGCTAAAAACAGAAGAAGACTATAGGAGTGAGTATTAAAAATCAGTAGGTTAGCCCGATATTCTATTACCAAATCACTTCTTTTAAAATAAAAGAAATATCAATTTCATGTTTTAAATACAAGATATAAAAGTATGTTTTCCAAATTAGGTTCCATATTATAATAATTATCAGACAAAAACTTGCAAGTTTTATAAACGAAAATGCTAGTAACAATTTTTCAAAGAAGTAAAACTTCAAAATGAAAATAGTTTTCAAGAGGGATGATTTAAAGAATGTACACTTCTAAATAAAACAATCACACTACTTAATTTACCAACCAAACAAACCGTATGCCAACGGTGATTACAATGTATCTAATGAGCATAGGTTACGAGAACACGCCTAGGCACTTGTTAGTTATGAGCCCCAGGTACCTTGTATCTTAGTGAAGGTAACAATAATAAATATTTGTTATCATGCACATGATCCAATAGTAGGGATCATACCCATAACCTAGTGGTCCTAAAAAAACATCATCATCATAGTTTAGTTAGTTTTTTGATCATCAAACTTTCTATGTGAAATAGGGGCCAAACCCCATGTGATCACTAGCATACTAGTACTCATCCACCCACCTAGATACCTGAGATTCCATTTAGTGCTCAATCAAGTTACACATACTATAAAATAAACTTTCCACATGAAAATTAAATTCCAAAACCATAAAAACAAAAACATTCAACAAAAATGCTTCAAATTTATTTCATGGATCAATAAACCACATAAAATTTTCATAAAACAATTTAAAAGAGTGTAATGAGGATTTGTAGATAAAACTCATTCAGAAACACTATTTTAATGATAAATGCACAAAAAAACCATACAAAACAATATTTTTAATCCCAAAAAACATTTATTAAATTCATTTCATTTACTATAAAACAATACCAATTGACGCAATATGGTATATACATGTAAAACACTAATTATTCATTTTTAGGAAAGGCCAAATGAGCCTTTATTTTTTTTTTACCAAAATGAAAATTTTGAAAGCCACAAATAACACATTTAATAAGGATGTTAGAACCCACCATTTCAATATTCAAAACATTGGTAACAGCCTTGAAAATATTCAGATTTCTTATCCATTACACAACCCTTTTTATAAAAGTTCCAAATGGGACTTCCATTAGCAACACGTGTCAAAATACATTAAAAACAAGACAAGTTATTTATAAAAACAAAAACCTACTTGGAATACAAATAAGGTACCCAAAAAAATTTATTTTCCTACTTCCAATATGATTATAAATCCAAGCCATTCATTTTAAACCACACTCAACTCATAAAATCCAAGTGGGAGACTTACCGAACACAAGACATGGATTTTTATCAAAAAAATTCATTTTAAGCGCTAAAAAAGGAATAAAACAACAATTTCATGCCAAAAACTTATTGAAGATACTGAATCATGTTTAAAATACCACAAAACATGTGCAGAATCTATGAAATCATTTAAACAAACATGTGGTGTGATCCATTTTAACAAAACTACACCACTTTACCAAAAACAAGGTTTTAACTGCTACTTGGCACACCAAACAAATTATAAAAAGAATAAATTAAAATTTTTAGAGTATGAGGAAGATTACTATAGAATTAAAGAGATGTATCTTAAATAAAAATTTCAAGTGCAGTGGGAAAATTATCTCAAATCCTTGGCGGAATGGTAATACACAACCGAAATCACCCACCTTGGGTTTATAAAACCTAAAACTATAAATCAAATCCATAAATTAATATAAAACCCATAAAAACTCATTCCAAAACCTTAAAATAGGTCTTTCATGACTAGGGGAGATGAAATAACCATGAAATAATGCAAATAGGAGGAAGAGGGTGGAAAAAGGAGAAGGAATCTCACTTTGGAAACTAGAAAAATCTTCATCTTCCCTTAGATCAACACTCTTATATGGGAGGGAATGGCTTGAAACTAAGTGTAGGGTATCCTTATGTCTGGAAGAACTAGGGGAAAAATATTTAGGAAAAAATAGCAATAAATTAATGATTTATCTATGAAACAATTTACCTTCTCAAATATGGATGATTTGAGGAACCTTGAGAACATTCACCCGAATATGCAATGCAAATGAGCTTCAAAGAGGGAAAATAGGTACTCAGGGCGATTCTAGGGATTTTGGATTCAAGTGGGAGGTAGAATAACTATCCAATATTAAAAAATGAAATATATATAAAAGAAACGATATATATTTTTAACACTGGAAATGATCCCACGGGGTGGCCAAATTCCTAAATAAGTATCCCAAATGCACCAAGATTATGAATCATTAAGGGGTAAAAAAGGATATTTTGGTTTGAATATGTTAGGGGAGGAAAATTAGGAAGTTTAATGGGTGAAATATGTTCAAAAAAAGGATTTATAAAAGAAACAAATTTGGTTTTTAAATCTGGAAATGGGCTCATGGTTGGCCAAAATCAGGAAGTAACCACATTTTCTCAAAAAACCCCCAAAAAAGAAATAGTTACCAAAAGTTGGATGATTAGAAAAATATGGAAGTTCAAAACTGAAAATTAATCTCACTCAACACCCATGAAAAGGATCAGGATTATTAATGAAATGTATCAAAACCAAGAAATGAAAAGAAAAAAACTGGGTGTGACAATTCCCTCCACTATTAAAGCTTTACACCCCCGAAAAGCCATAAAACTTACAACTGATAGAACAACACCTAAGGATTACTTATCAGAATAATACAACCTCCAAATCTAAGTAAATATCATTCACCATCAATAGAACTTACTCCTCATACCCAAACAAAACACCGACTCACAACCAATTCCGGAGAATCAACAGAAATATCAAGCCACCACCTCTATAACCAAGACAAGAACTAGATCGGTGGCCCATATACCAATTGATCCAACAATCACCCAAACCATAGTTGAACCACAAAATACAATGAATTGGGGTGTGGGGGGGGGGGGGTAGTGGGATACCCACCATTAAATCACAACTACTATACAAAAAATCCTTAATGGAAAGATATTCGAGACCTGCAGTGGTTCTCCCCACCACTAGAGACCAACAAGAAATGAAAAAAAAAAGAATTAAACAGGAACTTGAATTGGGGATCACCCACATAGTCGGACCAAAACTATCCAAAAAAACCTACAAACCCAATTTAAGATGGTTACAATATGAAAATCTAAACCACCCACTCCCGAATGAAGGAGACACGAACTGGGCCAACACTTTCTGCACAAATCCAGAACCCCCACCACTCAGGGAGGGGAGGGAAGGGGACCCAATAATTAGGCCACTAAAACCAAAAAATAAAAAATGGAACTACCCAACACTCTCCACCTATGAAGAGGTAACACAAAGACCATACGTGATTTACACAGGCGGTTCACATAGGGAAATTGATCGAAAACCCACATCCATGATGGCATAACCATAGACACTATGTGAGGGGTAAGTCAACCATGCTCGTTGCGACAAAGAGAAATTAACAGTTATGAGAAACCATAATAGAATATATACTACCTTACCAAAATGGTGGAGGCAAGTGTAACACCCCGAGCTTCCACGATACGCTTCTCTTTCAATAATGCAATAGCTTGCATTGTACGCAAGTTCGAGATTCTAACACACCGTGACCAATCAAAATAGCCATTATGAATAGTAATACCCACTTTTTGAAATTATATATATTTTATATTTCAAAATGGACTTCAGTTTTGGATTCGGAATATCAAAATTAGCCTATGATGAATATTTGGTATTTTTCTGAGAACTTCCAATTTTTATAAATAGTGAAAAATACTTAAAAACAATTTTTTTAATAAAAATAATTTATAGTGATAAATTATACTATTGAGTGGTTTTAAAGTGTAATTAGAATATATTTTTACCATTTTATCCAATGGTGGTCATTATAATTAATTTCACCTTGAAATTGGACATAAACAATTGTCAATCTTTTGATATATATTGTTTCTTAAAAACACGCTATTTGTTGCGACAACGGGAATTAATTATAAAATTAATTAATGCAACTTATATGTTTGGAATTTTTTAAAATAGTCATCATTTTTGAATTCGGAAGATCAATTATATCATAGGGTGAAATTTTGGCATTGTTCTGAAAAACTTCAATTTTTGATGAATAGTGAAACCACTAAGTGGTAGTTAAAAAACTAATTTTTCATTTAAATGAAACATTACTACTTAGGTGATTTGATTTTAAAAAATACTACATACATAGTTTTAATTAGGAATTAAAATGTTGTTCAATGGGATTAAAATAATTTTTTGGTGAATAGTAACTTTTAAGTTTAATTAATCGTGATTACAAGTAATTAGTGAAATTTAAGGTAAAAATGATATTATAAAAAAATGAAAATACCTTTACACTTGTCCTAACCCTATTGGATGTGTCATTGACGACCAAGACAATCCATGGGTCAACATGGGTACCCCATGGAGCCACTTTGATTGGAAAATGACATAAATAACTTTTATTTAAAGTTAAAATAAAAATGTCACAAACATAAGTTGTTTTACTAAAACAATTTTTTAATGGGGTTATACAAGTCATATTTTTGACTATAAATATTAATTAGAAAGATAAAAATATTTCCTACATAATTATAATTGTTTTATAATGTTTAGACATTAAATAAATTAAATTATTTATGACCCCATGATGATGCAGCAATTACAGCATTAATTAACGATTTTAATAAAATGGAAGGATAATGTAAAATCTAAGAATTAGACTTGTTAAAAGCCTATTGGATGATTATATTTCGAACCCTTATCACCTTATCATCGAAATATATAAGTTTGGGACCTTTAAAATCCGAAACTCATTATATAATAAAGTAACATTTCATGACTTTCCAAGAGTGCCCCTCCTCTCCTCTTATAAAAGGCCCCCACCACTACCAACTTACTCACACCTTCAAAGCCTTTTGGCTCTGCCGAACTCTTCCCAAATACTCTCTAAACTTCCCTCTATTACTCCTAGAAGCCTAACTTTGGGCATAAGTCTTACTAAGGAAGCCTTTGGATCAAATCAAAAAAGAGTTACCCAATTCTAAGGTAATGTCTTCTCTTATGTTATTTTGTTTTATTTTGCTTCTCCAACCCCTTAAAAAATTTTTATTCCTTTATTTTGTAACTAAAACAGTATCTTAAATATACTAGGATGTTTTTATAAGAATTATTAGAGCTAAAATTACACACACCTACATTTAATGGTTAAAGAACATACTGTTTCTGTGGATGGAGAATTTCTGCCTCACGAAACGATGATTGTTCAACACTCATACAACTCCTTCAAAGGTGGCCATTAATATGTCACTATATTTATATATGATATATAATATGTTTATGTTTTACTTAAGCTTCTGTATTTTTCATTTATGGCATACCTTTATGATTTCCATTATGGGTAAACACGATAATTTCATTTTAGGAAGTGCGGACTGCCGCCCCCTCAAAGTGATTTGAATCGTTCATTCCATATGTGGGATGTATAAATGATGGATTAAATGGTATTATAAATTATATTATACTGAAATTATAGTATACCTTTATATAATTATAATTTCATTCCATTAAATATGAAACAGAAATGAAATTAGCATTCATGCGTACGTACAGCCTACCGTCTCCATGAACGGTGCATTTCATTTCTTACCTCTAAATGTTTTGTAATATTATAAATTCGTGTATATACTGGATATATATGATATATATGATAAATAAATCATGAATATAATTGTGGATATAATGGATATTTCACCACATGAACAACTTGTAATTATAAGAAGTTTATTTTTGACTCAAGTACCAAAGATCGGAAAAAATGACGGTTATTAACTTAAATAATTACATAATGTTTATAACATGGTAATAAGTGATATAAAAGGAATAATGAACATGAAAAAGGTTCTTAAGAAAATAGAAATTAACTCTAGTTTATTATTCAGGATATTAAAGAACGATCGAGTCAAGTCGGACACGAGGTAAGGGAACTTCTTAACCCAATTTCCGTTCTTTGGGTTAATCTCCTACTTTCAAATTATGTCATGATATTACTATGTCCTATCTTGTATTTTTACATTATTTATGTGTACTTATAGTGAATACACATAATAGATCTGTTTTATTTTAAAAAAATGATCTTTGTAAGGGACTTCGTCTCAATCTCCTTTCATTGAGGCATATTTGGTTTTATCCACAACTTTCCTTTATACGGTGTATAAACCCCTTTGACATTGACTTTTATTCAAAAGGAATCTTTTTATACGAAGTGTTTTTACTAAACGACAAAAAGATTTTTTTTTCTTATGTATGCGGCGACAATGACTTCTCCGCTGCCATGACTATTATTTGGGTTTCGGCTTCCTCTACAAGCCATAACTTTTTTAAATGAAAAATAATTACAAAGGTTTAATTTTCTTTTATTTTGGTATTGAAAATGGTTTTAAAAGTGTTTTTATTATATCAAAGTGTTGTATTGATATCTTGTGATTGAAATGTGGAAATTTTATGTTTCCTTTATGCATGTTTTATGTGATACAATTATGTTATGGTTTATGATACGTTTAAACCTATTCATATGAGGAATGAATTGGACTTAATAAGTGACGGGTGGAGCCCGCTATAGCTCCTCGATGCATCAATAGGTCTCATTAGAAAAACTGGTGTCTTGGCATGAGGCCTTGATAAAATATTATTTGTGGTCTTGGCACGAGCCCTTGGCTACATGGTTATGATAGTTTGGCATTATGCATTCCGTCATTATGAAAGTGGTTATTGATATTTCATGTTATTATTCGACTAGTAGAATATCCATGTGAGTAAGAAAATGGAATTATTTAATTTTATTTTTTCCATATTATGCTGAAGTTCAAGTTTAAAAAGGCTTTGGTTTTAGTTATACATTTCCTTAAATGTTAATGTTTATTTATGAAAGCTTCCGCAATATTTTTATCCTTACTGAGCATCTGAGCTCACCCCTTTCAATGTTTTAATATTTTCCAGGACGTGAAGAAGTATTTTATGAATGACCTATAGGGATAGTCAGAAGAGGATATGAGTGTGGACAATAGAGACTTTGTTATTTTAGATTTTCACTTTATGATGTAATGTAACATTTATGAATGTATCTAGTGTTTCCAAGGCTACTAAACTAATCGGCCTTTCGAGACTTGATCTTTTATGATCATGCCAATGTTGCGAAGTAATGAACCGACCCTGGGTAACTGGGGTCGAGGCGTTACAGTTGGCATCAGAGGCAGTTTAGTACTAAACTTGGAAGCTAGATTTAGATAAACTTTGATTAGAGCACATAGCCCGAAGATAGACTTTGAGGATTAGTATAGAAGAACTTCCAATAATTTTGGTATTATAGAGATTTTGTGAATTTTCCGAGCAATACATCCCTTTCTGGATACGAGTAGGTAGAGGCGGCTCTAGAACAGATGTACCTAGGGGTAAAAACCTAAAACACCGCTTTGAGCTAGACTCGAACGGGAATTGGTGCATGACCACAAGCCATGCTGCACTCTTGGTTACGGCACTCCCGGGGGATATGCTTAGGATAATTCTCATTTTCTTTACAAACCACTATGAAGGGTTATGAGTATATACTTTATCAAAGAAAACATTTTTATGATTATGGATTATATCCATAAATAGTTCAATTTATGGTAAGTATTTTACAAGTATGGAATTATGTATTTTGATTCATAAACTAATCTAGTTTATGCCATTGTTTAGAAATGGCGCCCAGTGGAAGGAATGGAAACCGTATCAATGCACGCACTCAGTGTAGGGATTGAAATCCTTCTCAAGATAATTATTGTGGATCTGGAGATAAAACTGGTGATGATCAACTTATTACCATACTAGGACAACACACTCAGGTTATGAATAATAACCTTACTCGTATGGATCACCCTGATCCGCAATGTGGAGGATCAATGTTAGACCGCTTCATGAGGCAACAACCGCCAACATTTAATGGGGGTACAAATCCATTAGTAGATGAGCAATGGATAAACTCCTTAGAGAAAATATGCCATGCCTTAGGGAGTAGCGAAAGGGAGAAGGTTGTCATGGCAGTCTACCGCCTCACTGGAGATGTCGAACAATGGTGGTCGCTGATTCAAAACACAAAGGAAGATGAAGAAGTATCAAGTATGTAATGGAGGGAGTTTAAAGAAATTTTCTTAGAAAAATACTTTCTACATGACCATCGAGCAGATATGGAAAGACAATTTCTGAGTCTGAGGCAAAAGGAGGATGAGTATGTCGCAAAGTATGAGGCCAACTTTACAAGGTTAGCAAGGTATGCTGCAGATTATATACGTAACCCAAGAAGTAAGATCGATCGTTTCTTTGATGGGTTAAAATGGTATCTCCATCGAGCCTTAGTCTCACAATCCTTCTCATCATACGAAGATATTGTCTCATGTGCTATCAAGACAGAAAAGGAATTCTCTAAATCTTATGACAATATAGTAAAGAAAGAGAAAAAGATAATAGTGGAACAAGAGACAGATAAAGGTAAAAAGGGAAAGAAGGATTTTCCATTATGGGATAACTGTGGGAAGAATCACCTCGGTACTTGCCTAAAAGTAATGGGAGTTTGTTATAAATGTGGAGAAAAAGGTCACCAGGCTCGTGATTGCAAGGGAAATAAAGAGGCTATCAATGTTGAATGCTACAATTGTAGGGAAATGGGGCATTATGCAAATGAATGTCCTAAGCGTTAGAGAAACTAACCTCAGAAAATGCCAAGGGATCAAGGAAAGTCTTATGTTGTTACTACAGTTGAAGTGGAATAATTAATGTATTGGTGCTTTTGGACTCAAGGATTATATTCTGGTTATAATAATAATGTGATATATATAAGGATTGTACTACATTACTTTTTGATTTTATTAAGGTTTTAATATGATTAAGGTAATCATATTTTTATTATGTTACAATAAGAGAAACTTTACTTTCTTTGAGAATCTGATGATACAATTGATTTTTGAATTTAGAGACCTTTTAGAGAAAGTCTGGACAGAGGTATTTTGGATAACCATAAAGGTTGGAATGGATTAAGTTGAACTTTGGATAGTATTTTTTAAGGTTAAAACATTTCTGAAGATTACTTTTGGAATATTATAATACTATATTTTTAGGAAAAGGACAACCTACAGGTTGGGGGATAACCCGTCACGTCGGACAAAGCAGTAGAAATCGAACCCACAACCATAGTGCGACATGCCTTTATTACCAACCACTAGCCTACAAGAAGTCCTTGGTTATTACAAAATAGTTTTCCAAATCTAAATTTTATATGTTAATATTTTGAACCTTGTACGATTAGGATAAATATAATATTTTTGAGTTCTATTATCTTTTTGAGTGAAAGATGAGTTTGTGGTTGAAATTATATGAAGGTTGAAACTGTACTTGTCAAGCATAAATATATATATATATACCTATATCTTATTCTATGAATAAATTAATTATTAAACTTTAGTAAAGGGATATTAAAACAAAAAATGTGTTATCCTAATACCTTATGTCTTGTTGAACTTATAATATTGAAGGCTTTGAGGCCCTCAATTTTACACTTGTTTGTGATTGATGACCTCAATCACTCCCTACAAATATTTACGTTTTTTCCTCCAATTATATGTCTCTAATTTCCACCAATTTTCTCCTTATTGAGATCATAATTTGGTGGTGACTTTTTCATTTCCCTTTCTCCCTTATTAAGGCTAAATTTTATTAACCTTATTTCCGATGTGGGTTTTCCACAAAGGTATTTTCTATTTTCAACGTTTTATTTTCAATAAAAAGTTTCAAATTGCGAGGACGCAATTTATTTAAGGAGGGGAGAATGTAACACCCCGAGTTTCCACGATACACTTCTCTTTCAATAATGCAATAGCTTGCATTGTACGCAAGTTCGAGATTCTAACACACCGCGACTAATCAAAATAGCCATTATGAATATTAATACCCACTTTTTGAAATTATATATATTTTTTATTTCAAAATGGACTTCATTTTTGGATTCTGAATATCTAAATTAGCCTATGATGAATTTTTGGTATTTTTCTGAGAACATCCAATTTTTTATGAATAGTGAAAAATACTTAAAAACAACTTTTTTAATCAAAATAATTTATAGTGATAAATTATACTATTGAGTGGTTTTAAAGTGTAATTAGAATATATTTTTACCATTTTATCCAATGGTGGTCATTATAATTAATTTCACTTTGAAATTGGACATAAACAATTGTCAATCTTTTGATATATATTATTTCTTAAAAACACACTATTTGTTGCGACAGCAGGAATTAATTATAAAATTAATTAATGAAACTTATATGTTTGGAATTTTGTAAAATATACATCATTTTTGAATTCGGAATATCAATTATAGCTTAGGGTGAAATTTTGGCATTGTTCTGAAAAACTTCAATTTTTGATGAATAGTTAAACAACTAAGTGGTAGTTAAAAAAATGATTTTTCGTTTAAATGAAACATTACCACTTCTGTGATTTGATTTTCAAAAATCTATCATACATGGTTGTCATTAAGAAGTAAAATTTGGTTCAATGGGATTAAAATAATTTTTTGGTGAATAGTAACTTTTAAGTTTAATTAATCGCGATTAAAGGTAATTAGTGAAATTTAAGGTAAAAATGATATTATAAAAATATGAAAATACCTTTACACTTGTCCTACCCCTATTGGATGTGTCATGGCCGACCAAGAAAATACATGGGTCAACTTGGGGACCCCATGGAGCCACTTTGGTAGGAAAATGACATAAATAACTTTTATTTAAAGTTAAAATAAAAATGTCACAAACATAAGTTGTTTTACTAAAACAATTTTTAAATGGGGTTATACAAGTCATATTTTTGACTATAAATATTAATTAGAAATGTAAAATGATTTCCTAAATCATGATATTTGTTTTATAATTTTTAGACATTATATAAATTTAATTATTAATGACCCCATGATGATGCAACGATTACCTCATTAATTAACGATTTTAATAAAATGAAAGGATAATGTAAAATCTAAGAATTACACTTGTTAAAAGCCTATTGGATGAGTATATTTAGAACCCTTATCACCTTATAATCTAAATATATAAGTGTGGTACCTTTAAAATCAGAAACTCATTATATAATAAAGTAACATTTCATGACTTTCCAAGAGTGCCCCTCCTCTCCTCTTATAAAATGCCCCCACCACCACCACCTTACTCACACCTTCAAAGCCTTTTGGCTCGGCCAAAATCTGCCCAAATACTCTCTCAACTTCCCTATACTACTCCTAGAAGACTCACTTTGGGCATAATTCTTCCCAAGGAAGCCTTTGGATCAAATCAAAAAAGAGTTACCCGATTTTAAGGTAATGTCTTCTCTTATGTTATTTTGTTTTATTTTGCTTCTCCAACCCCTTAAACTAATTTTATTACTTTATTTTGTAACAAAACCAGTATCTTCAATATACTAGGATGTTGTTATAAGAAGTATTTGAGCTACACGTACACACACCTACATCTAATGGTTAATGAACATACTGTTTTTGTGGATGGTGAATTTCTGCCTCACGAAACGATGATTGTTCAACACTCATATAACACCTTAAAAGGTGTCCATTAAGATGTCAATATATTTATATATGATATATAATATGTTTATGTTTTACTTAAGCTTATTTATTTTTCATTTATGGAATACCTTTATGATTTCCATTATGGGTAAAAGCGATAATTTAATTTTAGGAAGTGCGGACTACCGCCCCCTCAAAGTGATTTGAATCGTTAATGCCATATGGGGGATGTATAAAGGATGGATTAAATGGTATTATACATTATATTATACTGGAATTATATTATACCTTTATATAATTATAATTTCATTCCATTAAATATTAAATAGAAATTAAAGTAGCATTCATGCGTACGTACGGCTTACCGTCTCCATGAACGGTGCATTTCATTTCTTACCTCTAAATGTTATGTAATATTATAAATTCATGTATATACTGGATATATATGATATATATGATATCTAAATCATGAATATAATTCTGGATATAATTTATATTTCACCACATGAACAACTTGTAATTATAAGAAGTTTATTTTTGACTCAAGTACCAAAGATCGACAAAAATGACCGTTATTAACTTAAATAATTACATAATGTTCATAACATGGTAATAAGTGATATAAAAGGAATAATGAACATGAAAAAGGTTTTTAAGCAAATAGAAATTAACCATGTTTATTATTCAGGAGATTAAAGAACGATCGAGTTAAGTCGGACACGAGGTAAGGGAACTTCTTAACCCAATTTCCGTTCTTTGGGTTAATCTTCTACTTTAAAATTATGTCATGATATTACTATGTCCTATCTTGTATTTGTACATTATTTATGTGTACTTATAGTGAATACACATAATAGATCTATTTTATTTTAAAAAAATGATCTTTGTAAGTGACTTTGTCTCAATCTCCTTTCATTGAGGCATATTTGGTTTTATACACAACTTTCCTTTATACGGTGTATAAACCCCTTTGACTTTTACTTTTATTCAAAAGGAATATTTTTATACGAAACATTTTTACTAAACGACAAAAGGAATGTTTTTTTCTTATGTATGAGGCGACAACGACTTCTCCGCCGCCGTGACTATTATTTGGGTTTCAACTTCCTCTACAAGCCATAACTTTTTTAAATGAAAAATAATTACAAAGTTTTAATTTTCTTTTATTTTGGTATTGAAAATGGTTTTAAAAGTGTTTTTATTATATCAAAGTGTTGTATTGATATCTTGTGATTGAAATGTGGAAATGTTATGTTTTCTTTATTCATGTTTTATGTGATACGATTATGTTATGGTTTATGATATGGTTAAACCTATTCATTTGAGGAATGCATTGGACTTAATAAGTGACGGGTGGAGCCCGCTATAGCTCCTCGATGCATCGACAGGTCTCATGAGACAAACTAGTGTCTTGGCACGAGGCGTTGAAAAAATCTTATTTTTGGTCTTGGAACGAGGCCTTGGCTACGTGGTTATGATAGTCTGGCATTATGCATTCCATCATTATGAAAGTGGTTATTGATATTGCATGTGATTATTCGACTAGTAGAATATCCATGTGAGTAAGTAAATGGCATTATTTAATTTTATTTTTGAAATATTATTATGAAGTTCAAGTTTAAAAAGGCTTTTGTTTTAGTTATACATTTCCTTAAATGTTAATGTTTATTTATGAAATCTTCCGCAATATTTTTATCCTTACTGAGCATCTGAGCTCACCCGTTTCAATGTTTTAATATTTTACAGGATGTGAAGAAGTATTTTATGAATGACCTGCAGGGATAGTCAGAAGAGGATATGAGTGTGGACTATGGAGACTTTGTTATTGTAGATTTTCACTTAATGATGTAATGTAACATTTATGAATGTATATAGTGTTTCCAAGGATACTAAACTAATCAGTCTTTCGATACTTGATTTTTTGTGATGATGACAATGTTACGAAGTAAGGCACCGACCCTAAGTAACTGGGGTCAGGGTGTTACCGCAAGAGCCTAGTTGAGCACTCCACACCTCTAGTTATTTCCTGACTATGTGAAATGCTTCACTCCAAGGCCTATGTCTAGAGCCCTAATTCTTGAATAATCTATTGCACTACAGTCAGGTACTAAGGATCACACCACTAAAAAAATCTCTTGCTCAACAACACACCTTTATCTAAATATTAACTCATATATGAATAGAAAAATTCTTTCTCACTATGAACTAGGAGTAGAATGAACAAGGACTATGACAAAACACATCAACATCACCGAACACAACTACTATGTCCAAAAGAATTATCACGACCAGGAAGCACTTTCAATCAATCCCAAACAGCTCTCTATTCCAAAAAACTGGCCGAGGCATCATCCTAAGAGATGGATTTAACATTTCAAATAAATCCTTATGTTGATCAATAGGAATTTTTTTAATGGAGAACTATCCATGAACACATCACAACATCCAGCACATCTTTAGAAACCCACAGAACATTACTACATAATCAAGACACCAACAAGATCCCATCTCACGACACAATAAGAGTATGAATTCTAGATCACAAGGAATCATACTGAATAAACAAGTCTTATAAGACATTGAAAAAAATATCCACATAACCATCAATTTATAAACAAATTCCACAATTTTTCAGCTCAAAATACATTTGAAAAAACAATCTAACTTGGTAAGTCTCACTCACATGTACATTTCCATGCCACCCCAGGAACCCAACCACCATTCCATGTGGGCCATCCTTCCAGATATCAATAAAACCATGCATTTGAGCACACATGAAGACATCAAAGGATAAAACAAAATAACATCATTAAAAAAATCATGTAGCATCCAAAGGAACACTAACCACCAAGTCAGAAATCTTTTCAGATTTCACAAAACAAACCACACTTCATCAATAACAATTTTCTTAAAAACCTATACCTTTTCAGTTTTACAAATTTAAAAATAACCAAGATACTCCAAAAAACCCCTTCCCCTTTTCTAAGATTCAATAAGGTATCTTTTCATAATCCGATGGCCATTGAAACCAATACCCTTTCTAGGAAAACAACAACCTCTAAACACCAATTTCCAAAACCAATTCATCAGATTCAAACAATTTTCAACATCCCAAAACACCCCATTTAAAACAAAGATTCAGAATCACATTAAAATGATTCACACTTTCAAAACATTTTAATACATAGAACCACAAGTTTAGATTAGGGATAATCCAATCTTGTTAAATCATTTCCACTTCCTCTTAAAAAAAATTTGATTAAAAAAAACAACCTTCTAAAAACATTCTTATATTTGATTTTTGAAAACTCTATTTTCTACTTTTTAAAATCCAATACTTCCTTTAAAACACATTTCCAAAATTCTCACACAAGTATTTTAAAAACCAAAATTCAGATTTTAATAATGGTCCAAGAGACCCAAAAAATGGAACTATTATCCATGGGTGAATTGATTATATGGTTGGCGACCATATGTCAAACACAAAACCAAAACAGAGAGACTTATTAGGACCATTCCACAGCTCCACATGGCTTTCTAGGCCCTGGGATCTCATGGAGGCCATTATTCAGACTCCCTTTGTCATATCCCAACACCAAACAATCAACAAGAACACAGGACACTAATAAAACTGGAATCCCCATGGAAACCTGAGGATCACAATGAGCAAGAGTTCATGATAATTTTTCCTCACATACCAATCAATTCCCAACAATACTAATCTATATACCTTGAAATCCCCCAAATAAAAAGGGTGCTCTAAAAATAAAGGTCTTCTAGAGTCCACCTTCTCTCATACCATTTTGTCACGAACAAGCCCGAGCTAACCCTGAACCGGTCACCTAGGCCAGCCTGCGACAAGTCCTGAGAGGCATTCTGGATACTCCTACGATGGAGAAAAGTACCAAGTGAATAAATAAAGTACACATGCGAACTATTTTTCAAAAATATAAGTAATTAAAAAAACAATATAAAGAAACGGAAAAAAAAAACACATTTACATAAAAATTGAACGGAACATTATTTGTAGAAGAAATCGAAATTACAACTAAACCAACAACTCAACCGAACAAACCTGACAACCAAATAACTCCATGTGACCCATATGGTAACTCTACAACACAATGATCACACATTTCCCAAGTCAATCAAACTCAAGATGAAACCTGCACAAGGGCTAAAAACAGAATAAGACTATAGGCGTGGGTATTAAAACTAAGCAGGTTAGACCGATATTATATTCTCAATGCACTTCCTTTAAAATAAAATAAATATCAATTTAATGTTTTAAATACAATATATAAAAGTATGTTTTCCAAATTAGGTTCCATACTATAATAATTATGAGACAAAAACTTGTATGTTTTATAAACAAAAATGCTAGTAACAATTTTTCAAAGAAGTGAAAATTAAAAATGAAAATAGTTTTCAAGAGGGATTATTTAAAGAATGTAAAATTTTAAATAAAACAAACACGCTAATGAATTTACCAACCAAACACACCGTATGCTGATGATGAGTACAAAACAGCCAATGAGCACAAGTCACGGGAACACCCCTAGGCACTAGTTAGTAGCGAGGCTAAGGTACCTCGTATCTCAGTGAAGGTAATAATAATAAATATCCATTCTCGTGCACACGAGAAAATAGTAGGGAGAATAAAAATAACCTAATTTTACTCCCCAAAAATCATCATCATTGATTAGTTAGTGTTGTCTTCATCAAACTTCCTATGTGAAACATGGTCAAAACCCCACAGGATCAATAACATACTAGTACACGTCCACCCACCTAGATACGTGAGAATCCCCTTAGTTCTAAATCAAGTTACACATATTATCAAATAAAATTTCCACATGAAAATTCAATTCCCAAAAAATAAACACACAAAAATCCCACAAACATGATTCACATTTATTTCACGGATCAATAAGCCATATATAATTTTCATAAAACAATTTCAAAGAGTGTAATGAGGCTTTACAAATAAAAATCATTAAAAACACTATTTTATGGACAAATTCACAACAAAACCATACCCAAAAATATTTTTCAGCCATAAAAACATTTAATAAAATCATTTGATGGGCCATAAAACAATTCCAATTGATGCAACATGGTATATACATGTAAAAAACTCATTATTCATTTTTAGGAAAGGCCAAACGAGCCTTTAAATTTTTTTACCAAACCAAAATTTTTCAATGGAAGAAATACCATATTTAATAAGGATATTATAACCCACCATTTTATGATTCAAATCATTGGTAACCACTGTGAAAATATTTAGATGACTTATCCATCACACAAACCTTTTTATAAAAGTTCCAAACGAGCCTTCCATTAGCAACACATTTGAACATACTTTAAAACCATCAAAAATTCTTTCTAAAAACCAAAACCTTCTTGGAATCCAAATAAGGATCCTTAAAAAAATTCTTTTCTTACTTAAAATATGATTTTAAAGCCAAACCGATCATTTTAAACCACAGTCAACTAATAAAAGCCATCTGGGAGACTTACCAAAAACATGACAACATTTTTTTAACAAAAGAATTCATTTTAATAACTAGAAAAAGAATAAAACATCAATATCACGACATAAATTTATTCAATATACTGAACCATGTTCAAAATCCCACAAACCATGTACATAAGCTAAGAAATCATTTGAACAAACACACAGTATGCACCATTTTAACAAAACTGTACCACTTTACCAAAAACAAGGTTTTAACCGCTACTTGGCACACCAAAAAAATTATCCAAAGAATAAATTACAAATTTTAGAATATGAGGAATATTAAAAAAACATGAAATAGATGGATCTTAAATAAAATGTTCAAGTGAAATGGGAAACCTACCTCAAATACTTTGAAAAATGGAAACGCATAACCGAAATCACCCACCACGGGTTTATAAACCCTAAAACTATGAAGAACATAACTAAATGAATATATACCCTATAAAAATTTATTTCAAAACATAACGCTAGTTCGTTCATCACAAGGGGAGAAGAAATAACCATGAAATAATGGAAAGAGGAGGACGTTGGAGGATAAAGGAGAAGGAATCTCACCTTGGAAACTAGAAAACTCTTCATCTTCCCTTAGATCCACACTCTAAGAAGATATTTAATGGATTGAAACTCTATGGAGGGTCTCCTTAGGTATAGAAGAACCTGAGGAAACAAATTTGGGGTGAAAACACTAAGAAATTAATGATTTATGGATGAAACAATTTACCTTATCAAATATGGACGATTTGAGGAACCCTGAGAACATTCACCCTAATATGCGATGCAAATGAGATCCAAAGAGGAACAATCGATAATGGGGGTGAGGATAGGGATGTGGGATTAGATTGGGAGGTGTAATAACCAAACAATATTAAAAAATGAAAAATATATAAAAGAAACGAATTATTTTTTTAAAACTAGAAATTAGCTCATGGGATGGCCTAATACCTAAATAAGTAACCCAAATGAACCATGGTTATGAATTATAAATGGGTGAAAAAAGATATGGCGGTTTGAATATGTCAGGGGAAGGAAATTAAGAAGTGTAATGTGTGAAAATGTTAAAAAACAAAGGGGTTATAAAAGAAACAATTTGGTTTTTAAATATGGAAATGGGCTCATGGTTGGCCCAAATCATGAAGTAACCACCCTTTCTCCAGAAACTCCTAAACAAGCAATGGGGCACCCAAAGTATGATGATTAGACATATATGGTAGTTCAAAACTCAAAATTAATCTCACGCAACACAAAATAAAAGGATCGGTATTTTCAATGAACCAGATTAAAACCAAGACATGAAAAGAAAACAAACCTCGGTGAGACATAAATGGTCTCATATATCAATTTTAAGATGTGAGGATGATTCATTAGATAAAAAATTAATGATAAATGTTTAGATTCTTTTTTCACTTTTGATCATCATGAACCGGTTTTGTTTTATTAATTAATATTATTTATATTTACTAGTTCCAAAACATTAAATAAATTTTAATACATATATTAAAATTTATTAACCATAAAAGGGTTAAATGTCTAGACTTGAAGTCATAATTGAAAAATAAAAACACTTTGTCCATGAACGTGGTAAATCAGAACCTCAAGGATGATGTTTTCATTTTTAGAATAAAAGGATAAGAGAGGAGACTTGATGGTGGTTTTTCTATTAACATCATAAAATTAAAATATATATAAGATAATTGAGTTTTCATTCATGTTTTGACAGAGGAGGTTAGGAGAGTAAGAAAAGATAAGAAAATAAAAAGAAAATAAAGAAAGAAAAAGAGGATTTTACCTCTTGAATTATTCTCATTGATAACATCCTTAGGGAATTATTTTTCTTATTTTGTTTAGAAAAGAACCTCTTTTACATGGGTAAGAGACATCAGAATAGTATTGGTCAAAAATTGGACAAGCTTAGTGGATTAGGAAGTGTGACTAGAAGAGGTGGTATTTATAGTGGAGGAGAGGGATGTTTTTTGATTACTTTATTAATTTGTTTATTATATTGTCTCAAGACTACGAATAGTGTGAATTATTGTGAAAATTACATTAAATAGTGTATGATATTTCAAAACAGTGGTTCTTATATTATCCATGACTCAATAATTCATGTATTTAGATTATACCGCAAATTACAGTATTTCAGTATTTACCAAAAATGTAACTATTTCTGAAACATCCCAAAAATTCACCTACACCATTTTTTGACACGTAAAATTCAAAAATTAACCCCATTTTATGAAAATAATTTTTTAAATATGAGAAATTTAATTTTTAATGTAAATCATCATTTATTCGATAAATACCAATTTTAAAATTATAAATCATTTTATGACACATTGAAATATTTATTAAGGTCTCATAAAATAATATTATAATTATACGATAATAAAATATTAATTTATGAATCTAAATTATCAAATTAAATTTTAATTTAAATCATTATATTAATTATAAAATTTTAGACAAACATTTATGTTTAATAAAAAAACTAACCCTTAATTTATCATTTTAAAACATTTAATTACTTATACTATGATATAATTATATTATATTTTCATTTATCTGATACCTAAATTTTATTTATATAGTCATTGGTGGTTTTACTATTCTATTGGCCTATTTACTATTCATAAGGGGCATATTACTATTCCAAAGGTGAAGTTACTATTACATCGGTATAGACTCCTTAATTTCTAAAAAATCATCTTCTTTAATTAGTTATTCTTTGAAAAATTTGTATTATGTTCTTAATGTGATTTTATGGGATATAAACTATATGACATAATTAAGAAGTGAAAATTCAGTGTAATAATTTTGGGTCTTTACAGATGGAGAATAGATGAGGGAACCAGACTTGGACTCAAGGCCTTCTTGGGAGTGTAAGTGTATTTTTATTTTGGTTTTGCATTAGACACTAGAAAATTATTATGGCATGTCATATCCACTATTTTTGGTTTGGATATCGTATTATGATTTTATTAATCATGTGATACTGTGTTTTCTTGTTTTCAATTATATAATTTGGATATTGTTTATTTATTTTTTCTGTTGTGTTACTTTGATAAAGAGTGTATAGTCTACCAATTATCTATATTAGACCCTCACTACTAGTTAGTATCCTCTAGAATATGGGGAGGTGCACTTAAGGCCATGTGACATACTGAAAATAAAAACTAGTATATGGCACCAGAGTCGGGACATTACAATGTTGTATCAAAGGTGTTTTATTTTCTTTTTCTTTTGTCTTATTATTTGGGAAAGGTAGATAGGAGAATAGGATGAGTAAGGCCTTGGTTATTATCTCTTTCATGGGAGTAGATAACCTATTAATGAGGATAAAATCCAAGTAATAAGGGTGGGATTGTTGTTTTTGATGTGTATTATTATAGTTGGATGCTATTTCACCTCGAGTGATGCACTTGTTATGTGATGTGATAATTATTTCTGAGTTTTTTTTATATTTGACATTTTTCCAAGTATGTAATGAGAGTTAGGTATGCATGTATCATTCTATTCACTCAATATTATTTTGTAACATGCATCATTTTTAGGCATGCATGGGAAATAATAGGTTTTAGGAAAGTTTTTTAATTGAAATGATTATCTTTTACTATGTGAATTAAATAAAAAATGTTAATAATGAGAAATTGAGAAAATTAAATGATAAAAATTAATAAAATGGATGTTTATTTAGAAAATTGAATAATGATATTGAGTTTAACATTTTTTAACCATGACCTAGATGTAGGATGGTTAAGGGTAGTGGTAGTGCCTTTGTTTTTGAATATGTGGTGGATAATATGGGATGACTTATTATGGATTTACATGAATCCCTATTATTAACTATGTTAATGTTCTGTTATGTGTCATGATATATGTGTTTGTTATTTTAGAGAATTTTCTCCATGAAGATGTTTGTTGATAAATATGACAAGAGGATATGGATATAAATGATCCTCCAATAGTGGAGCCTGAGGCATCTATAGTGCTAAGTGAAGGAGCTAGAGAGTAGTTCCATAATAACTTCACTCACTTCGTGCAGTTTATAGAGAAAGACCCATAGTGTTTTGTGAAGATTATGTCTAACTTGGCATGAGAGTTTTAGGTAAAACACCTTTAGACTTAACCATAGATGGTATACCTAAAGTAGATGAGTTCTAGATCGAGTCCATCTAGACTATACTTCCCCATTTAGAGACTCCTATTGAGAAGAGGGTCATGTTGGATTATAATATATTATGAGGATCATCAAAGTATTGGTGTGAGGTTTTGGCTCAGACAAGATAGGTTGATGGTATGTCTTGGAAGAAATTTTTGGAGAAGTTCCTAGAGCACTTATCTAGATACATTGATATAGGATAGAGTAGGTGAGTTCATATGGAAGACTTAGTGCAGTATGTATGTGATGGACTATGCTGGTCACTTGAATGACTTGTATTTCTTTTCTTTAGCACTCATAGGGAACAAGACAACTATGAGAATGAATTTCTAGTATATACTTAAATGTGATATTATGTCCCAAGTTAACATATTTCAGTTAAAGAAGTTTGATAAGGTGGTGGATCAGTCTCTGATAATTGAGGGGAACCTAAAAGAGGCATCTAGTGGAGGAAAGATGGTTTCTACTGGGTGATCAATGGGTATATATTTTTTGGTTGGGAAGCATCGTCATGATAATGTTGACTAGAGCTTGGTAAAGAAGAGTGGCAAGGGGGAATAATCCATTATACAAGATCTCAGCTGAGTTATTTTCCACCAGTGTGGTAGGTTGGGACATTGTTTTAAACACTATCCCCAACCACTATTAGAGTTCCTAACTTGTAGTGAGATGGAAAATCTATAAAGGTTCTACATGGATCCATGAAAAATGAGTGGTGATGGAGTAGATTTAAAAAACTATATTATGGGAAGGGGATATTCTACACCGTATCCGTCTAGTAGTTGGAGTTATACTGGCCATGGAATTATAGGAATTGGACATGGTGCTTCCAAAAAAGAGAGCCCATATCAACATATTGGTGCAACTATGGGGACTCATACTTCATCATAGGGAAGAGGGGGAGGATAGTGTCATGATGTTCATCCTACACTGGTGGATAGTGAGGTTGGACCGTCGATAGATAGAGGTACTATTCTTTTAGATTATATGATTTATAGTGCCTTAATTGATACCAGTGACTCTCATTATTTTATATCTTCAAATATTGTGAATGGGTTGAGACTAATAGTGGAGTTTAAGAGTTACGTTATGATGACTGATACACCATTGGGAGTATGGTTGAGGGACATCTGTTTATTCAAGAGGCGTTTTATTGAGTTTTGGGAGTATCATTTCCTATGGAATCTTTAAATTCTAGATATGTAAGGCTTTAACCAAATTATATGTATGAAAGGTTTAGTATAATATTGATCCCACATAAATTTTTACATATGGAGATTGAATTTTATGTCTCATGAGGTAAAAATAATGTTCACTATGAAGAGTAGGATATCTGGGTGGGCCGTGCATGTCTAGTTCTTCAGCACCTGGGGGATCTCATTACCTTGGTTGATAGTCTGTTGCTGGATGATGGGGGTGTAAAGCAGGATGTCTTTACACCCATGGTGGACCAGTTTATGGATGTGTTTCTGGAAAACATCTCAAGGATTCCACTTGAGAGAAATTTAGAATTTTTGATTGATCACATTCCAGGTTCTGACCAAGTTTCTATTCCACAATACATAATGGAACCAAAGGAGATTTATGATCTCAATACATACTAGGAAGTTACGATAAATAATAGGTTTATCCGTCTATATTTCCTTAGGGTTATTCAACCTTATTTGATAACAAGGATGATAGAAATCTATGCTTATTTGTTTATTACTGGAAGTTGAACTGGATGACTATGAAGAAACAATATCCTCTTCTGTGTATTGATGAACTATATGACCAGTTTAGAGGATCTTGTGTTTTCTCTAAGATCAACTTGATATTGTGGTATCATCAGTTGAGAGTTTGACCTTTTGATATATCATGGATTTCTTTTTTAAGAATCTATGGACTATATGAGTTCATCGTGATGTAGTTCGGGTTGATGAATTCTCCAAAATTGTTTATGGATTTGAGGTATTTAATCTTCCATCCATACCTAGATTAGTTTTTGGTAGTATTCATGGATGTAATCTTGGTGTACTATAAGAATCATGATGATCATTCCCAATATATTGACATCATCTTGAGTACACTGATAGATAATTGACCATACACCAATCTATCTAGGTGTCAGCTTTGGATTGATTAGGTACACTTCTTGGGAAACATCATCTCAGAAGAAGTTGTGTCTATTGACCCAGAGAATGTTCAGGTATTGGATTCTTGAGAGTATCCTAAGAATATTTTTGATATCTACAGTTTTCTAAGGATAATGGTTATAATTAGAGGTTCATGAGTGAATTTTAATTTTTTAAATCACCACTTTTGGGATTGACCAAAAAGGGGATAAAGTTTAAATGGTCTAGAGAATTTTGAAAATTATTTTTAGGAGTTGAAGAAGAGCTTGAAAACAACATGTATCTTGATTCTACCTGATTCATGGGAGGATTATACAGTGCTATGTGATTATTCTAGGGTAGTTTTTGGAGTAGTTTTGATAGAGGGAGATCTATTTGTGGCATATGGGTCTCGATAGTTGAGGCCACATGAATGGAACTACCCTATACATGACCTCAAGTTGGAATTAGTGGTTTATGCTTTGAAGTGTTGGTGGAATTATCTTTTGGGTGAGAAGTTTGCAATGTATACAAATCACATGACATGAAAGTATATATTTTCTCAATTATATTTGAATATCTATTAGAGAATGTGGTTTGAGTACATGAAATCTTTTGATTTTTAGCTATAATATACACATGATAGGGGAAAGAATGTGGATAATGATTTAAGTAGGAAAACTTATACTCATGAATTTTAGGAGTCTAGTGATGAGAGGAAGATGATGACCGTACCAGCTGAGATGAAAGTTGTGGTTCAGGAGAGCTAGGAGAAGATGGATCTCATATCAGTTTAAGTTGAGTAAACAGTTTTGAGCCAAATTAGAGACTAGAAGTATGAGGATCTGAAATGATTCCCCTTGAGGTAAATACTTGAAGGTGGAGAGTCACCTCCAAATTGGACTATAGATGATGATGAGATCATATATATCAGGAATCTTATTATTGTGCCTATGAGTTTGAGGGATGAGATGATGTGTGAATTTCATGCCCTAAAGTGGGTGGAGAATTTAGGTTTAACAAAAATGTATTATGACCTATGTCGATAGTATTGGTTTCCAGTAATAAAAAATAGATTGTGTGGTTCGTAAAATTATTCTAAACCTATCAACATGTGAAGGGTAAGCATCAACAACCTGGTGGTTTACAACAGATGTTTCCCATTCTGAAATGGAAGTGGGATGGGGTTACCCAAGACTTTGTGGTGGGTCATCTGAGGAAACCTCATAATAATGATGCTATTTTGGTGGTTGTGGACCAACTGATGAAATTTTTTCATTTCTTTCTTATACGGTAGACTTTCTCAATGGTACAGTTGAGAGACTTTTATGTTAGGGAAATATTACATCTTCATCGGGTTCCACATATTGTTGTTTCAAACCACGACTCATGTTTTTCTACATGATTCTGAAAGGGATTGAAGAAGGTTCTGAATACAAAAGTTTTACTAAGTATGGAGTTCCACCCACAAAAATATGGAAATTCAAATGACACTATACATGAGCATGAGGATATTCATCGGGTGTATGTTCTTGACTTTGGTGGGTCTTGGGAGAATCACTTAGTGCTCATGCAGTTTTCATATAACATCAATTATAAGGAAAATATATAGATAGGACCATATGATTCACTTTATTATAGGCCATGTAGATCACCTCTATGTTTAATGGAGGTAAGTGAGTTTGAGCAATTGGGACCGAGTCTCATGTAGGAGATACGAGAGTATATTGAGCTAATTCATAAGTGTAAGGATATGGATTTTAGTAGGCCGAATTCTTATGATGATAGAAATAAACTACCCCTATATTTTAAAGTGGGTGATCATTTTTTCATTTGGGTGTCACCACTATTGGGTCACAATTAGATTTAGAGACTAGGAAAGTTTGTGCGTAGGTTCATTGGACTGTTTTAGGTTGTAGAGAAAATTGGCCCTGTGGTATAACGACTGGATCTTCCATGGTGGTATAATTCTATGAACAATGTATTTAATGTTACATAACTTTAGGGGTATCACCTTGACCCTTCTCATGTTATCAGTTTGTGTGATGTTGATCTTGATACTGATACATCCTTTGAGAGGTATTCGTTACATGTGTTTGATCATGGTGAGAAATTGTTGCGGGGGAAGACTGTGCTAATAGTTCATGTACTGTGGTAGCATGTCCATGTTTTGGATAAGACATAGGAGAGATAAGAAGATATTTGGGATCAATGGACCCATAATTTTATCTTATAATCTTGGATATTCTTGGGAGTAAAGCTCAAGGATGAGCTGTTATAAGATGGGGAGATTATAAGATCCCGAAATTTTTTATAGATGTCTCAATCTTATTTTCATGTAAATTTTTTACTTTTTTTGAGTAATTTTTTTTAATTTTTATGTTGGGTGTGTTTAAGAAAAATTTCTATTTTTGAAGGAAAAGGGTTGGTGCACGGTTGGCACACACTTTTCCCAAACGGTGTACCTATCCTAGAAAACAATGAAAAACCAAACAATAGGGATTCACATGGCTGGAGCACTATTTGGAAAACCACGCACTCTATTAGGAGTAAACATGTGACACCCCTAGGTGAGGCTCATGGTTAGGGAAAAAATTTATGGGAAACCATGTTCCCCATATAGGAAACCATGCATATGGGAATATAATCCCCCGAAAATTTGATTAAAAATATCCGAACCCATAGAATTAACCCTAAATTGAACCTAACATGACTCTAAATTATATATATCCTTCATAAAGTTTCCTAAATAGATTAAAAGGACATAAGACTACTGTTATTGAACAATAAATTCCCATATTGAATATCTACACCTCTTTCGGTAAGAGATTCTAATCCATATTGGTTTATTCTCTCACTCTCCCTCTTCCTTCTTTCTCTCATTATTTAAGGGGATGTTTTAATTTTTCTATTGTGTATCTTGATCTAGGTATTGGATGATCTAATCTGTTCGATCTTGGATCTATGTTTTGGATCTATATATTTTTTTTCATTGTGAAATTGAACAATCTACTTAAATTGGAGATTTATTTTAGCAAGCGTCCGTCAATGATCTTGACGTGGTTGATCTAAATTGAAATTCCCATAGTCTTTATTCCAATTGTGTGTATTCATTATTAGATTTAAATTTAAAAGTTTCTAAATAAATTCTCGAATTGAATAAATTAATTTATCAATTAATTTATGGAAACATAGAATTAGATTTATTAATTAGGGAATTAATTTGTGGAATGTTGTGATTATACAATTGGTGTAATTGGATTAATTAATTGGTGAATTAATTAATGGGATATTGTGATCGTGGAATGAGATAAATTAATTGGTGAATTAATTAATGGTATATTGTGATTGTGTAATGAGATTAATTAATTGGTGAATTAATTGATGGTATATTGTGATTATGGAGTGAGATTAATTAGTTGGTGAATTAATTAATTAGATATTGTGATTGTTGAATTCATGGGAAATTAGGATGGTGTAATTGGCTAATTAATATGATTATGAAATAATTTAAAATGGAAATTATGATATGATTTGATTAAACTTAAAGGGTAAATAAATTATATGATTAAATATTGATAAATGTTTTAATAATGAATTTCTCACATTATTCAATGTAAATTAAACTGTTGAACCTTATTTTTTTAGTAGATTGAAAAAGGTACACCATAACGAGAATGTTTGATAAGAAGGTTAATGATTCTTAACCTCTATTTATGTGAAGTTGTGATATGTATATATTGTGATACATGTGATTTTTGTGATATATGAGTGTGGGATAGGGATAGAGGTACCAAATAACCATATGTGATTATTATTGAATGGGATAGGGACTGAGGCTCCAAATACCAATGTGTGATAAATGAGTGTGGGATAGGAACTGAAGCTACAAATAGACATATGAGATATGAGTATGGGAAAGGGATAGAGGCTCAAAATACCCATGTGAAATTGATGTGTGGGATAGAAATTGAGGCTCAGAATGCCCATAGGGTGTTAAAAAGACGTTATACGTCTATGAGTTGGCATTAGAATATGGTTCCAATTGGTCATGATATGATGTGAAATGAAATGATAAATGAAATCCATGGTAATATTTTATGGTTCATACTTAAACATGGGCCGAAGAAGCTATGGAGGGTTCGAGTTTCCTTGGGAACCCATGTTTTACTATGGTTAATTAATGAATATTTAATTGTGATGACTATTTAATTTATAAATTGTAATTTATTCTTTATACAACTGAATACACTTTTATTGACTAGATATTGTTTTAGACACTGTTGGTGGTGGCCTTCTGATTTGTACTAACAACCTACTAAGGCTTCTTGAACTGTAATGAAATAGATTTCATTATTAAAAGGCATTATATGTGAAAGAGCCTATGTTAGATGGATGAGTTGGTATAAAGCATGGATAAGGGAACCAAACATTTTGTTAGGACCTACTTTGGAGTACCAATGTGTCTTTATTCTGGTTTTTTATTAGACACTTGACACATATTATATCTTGAAATATGTATTTTTTTATTTTGGATATTGTATTCCAGTTTTAGTCATTATGTGGTACTGGTTTGTCTGGATTTTAGTTATATAATTTTTATATTTTTTTACTTATTCTATTATGAAACTTTGATAACAAGGGTATAGTCTCCCTAATGCTCAATATTTTACCTTCACTAATAGTTGGATGCCTCTAGAGCATAAATAGGTGCACCTATAGTCTTGTGAATGACCAACTAAAGGAACATATATGTGGAACCCGGGTTGGGGTGTTACATGAGGTGGCATTATGGAAAATTTGAGGATGAAACTTTTAAAGGAGGTAGTAATGAAACACCTGATAATCACTCATAGTAATATTTTCATTCTAGAGAAATAATAACACAATACCCATAACTTTATATAATAGTGTGTCTAAGACATAAATTATCAATTTTTATAAATTTAATTTTATGAAATATATTTCATTTTTAAATCCAGTATGGAAAAATTATATTAGAGTGAATTTTTGATACTTTTCATAAATATTTTATTTTTTTGTGAATTGTGAAAAATAACGATTTTACCAAAACCTTCACTTTTAGGAAATTATAATGATATAAGAATAAATTGAAATTTTATAAAACCTTTTATCCTAGGAAAAATATATATTAAATAATTAATATAATCTATATAAAAAATAATGTTGAACATAAAAATATATTCTCAATAATTTAGAAATCTCAATAATGTTTTTTAATTAATAAATATTTTTTTCATTATTTTATCTTTATGAAGTATTTTCAATGTTAATTTTGTTTCTGATTTGGTTTTAATGAAAATTTGTAATGGCCTAGACCTATCTAGTCCATTACTTTGTTGAAATATGGTGTTTGAGGTGTTTTGGGAGGTTAAGGTGACTTATCCCCAATACTTAGCCAAAATTCCAAACTATTTCAAGAAAAAGTGTCACAGAAAAAGTGTCACAAAAATGGTGTCACATAAACGGTGTCATAGAAACTGTGTCACAGAAACGGTGTCACAGAAACGGTGTCAGAGAAATGGTGTCACAGAAACGGGTTCACAGAAACAGTGTCACAGAAACAGTGTAACAGAAACTATTTCACAGAAATAGTGTCACAAAAATGGTGTCATAGAAACGGTGTCACAGAAATAGTGTCACAGAAATGATGTCACTAAAATGGTGTCATAGAAACCTTTTCATAGATTCAGTGTCATTGAAATGGTGTAACAATAATGGTGTCACAAAAATGGTGTCACAGAAATGGTGTCACAGAAACGGTGTCACAGAAACAGTGTCACAGAAATGATGTCACATAAACGGTGTTATAGAAATTGTGTCATAGAAATAGTTTCATAGAAACGTTGTTACTGAAACAGTGTCACAGAAACTGTGTCACAGAAACGGTGTCATAGAAACATTATCACAGGAACGGTGTCATGGAAATAGTGTCATATAAATGGTGTAATAAGAAACAGTGTCACAGAAATGGTGTCATAGAAACCATCTCTCATGAATAGTGTTTCCTGAACTATTTCATATTTCCTTTTCCAAATTTTTATATTTTTCCAGTTTCGCCGATTTAATATTTTCTTTAATGTTAAACGCATTTAGGGCCTTGTTTTAAGGGATTTATGGTCGATTCAAAGTCCATAAGTCGTATATTAATTTTATCAAGGCTTGGTATCCTTTACTTGGTCAGACCATGTGGTTTAATGAAATCCTCTTTTAAAGGAAAATACAGTGTATGTTAAACTGCTGCTCTATTAAATATTCTAAATGGGTGAGTTATCTTCCCCCATTTTCCTTTATTATTGTTTCCTAGTATGATATTCTTTAACCTTTCCTTCTTTCTTGTAGGAGTCTTGTGATCAAAATTTCTTCGTTGGATTGGTTCCCCTTGAAGTTCATTTTACAGGAAGAGAACCCCCGATTTTGGTGAAACCATGCAGTATCGATCATTCTTCGATATAAGGTATGATCTATCGTTATTATTTTCATTTCATCTCCTTCTGTTTCTACTTGCCCTATTTTGGAATACTATCTCCATGTTCCTATTGAACTTTTATTGGGTGTTGGTCTGTGTGGTGGTGTCTCTTCATCCTTAAGTGGATGCAGTCCTCCAAGAGAAGTGATTGTGATCTTTTTTTTAGTTTGTTCCAAGGGCATCAGAAACCATTTGAGGTAGTGGATTCATTTCTTTTCTATTATTTTATGTTAAACTGTAGAGTTAGCATATTTTAGCCTACTAGATCACAATAGAATTGAATTAATAAATATTTTAACCAGATAAATAATTTGGTATAGATTGTTTGTTATTTCCTCTTTCTTTTCTAGATAGTGTGATATCTATGCTTTGATTATTATCATGTATTTCCTGATGAAATTGGTTAAAAATTTAAATCGGGAATTAATTGATAATTATTTGGATAAATATAAAGAGTCATGTAAATGAATTTGGTTGTTGTTTTTGTAAATTGATGTTAATAAAATTGACACAGTAAGCATATTTAATCAATTTGTGATAACTATGATAGCTTTCTCTTTAGGAATCCCATAGTTGGAATCGAATTTTAATGAACCAGTTAATTTAATATGGATTAAAGAACTAGTTTTTTGATAAAAGTCAATTCCTCGGAGGGTTATGAGTTACCCTCTTTCTTGTTTAAGGGCTAAAATCCCAATTGATATGATGTTTTTTCCTACTTCTTATGTTGTGATATGAGCATGGTTGGATATTGTGATATGTGGGGGAAGGGAGGACCATTGGTTGTGGTATAAGTTGACTCCCAGAGTAGTGAGGTGCATTAGTTTATGCATCCGGGTGTCAGGGAGGACACCATATATGATGAATTGGGTTAGATGTGAATGTTTGGATGTTTGCTAAATCTTTTTGGTTATTTATCAACATCACTTTCCTCAATTCTCAAGGTAGCTGGTCTTGATTACCCTCCTTCCAAAATGGGTAAATACATGTGGGGTATGCCACATGATTTTAGTGTTTAGATTCTTGAGGGAGGATGGGTCTATGCTCTTTCTATAGGTGGAAAAGACTTGACGGGTAGTTCAACTACCCACCATGTTGATCCCCCTTGCATTTAGTATCTTATAATGTTTTTCTAGAGTTCCTAGGAATATGGTAAAGTAATAATGTTGTTAATAAATAAATAAATAAAATATGCTCACTCATGGGGTTTGATGTTGATCAGATATAGGGATGAGGTAATATTTCTAAAAAGCCGTGGACTTGGTTTGGTTATGCCTAGAGGGAATGAAACTTTGGTTTGATTCTAATGAAATATAATGTGAAATTGTTAATAGTTAATTAATTTTTAAAGAATTAATGAATCTAAAGTGAAATTTATAAAATGTTAATGAAGTAATGTAATAATTATATTTAAATGGTTGGGTGCTTATAAGATACCGAGTCATAGATGTGGCATCCAAGAGTCCGAGAGACACTAGTTGCAGTTGAGTCTAAGAATAGGTTTTGCCCATAGTGTGGTTTTGATCTATAGTATATTATGTATTTTATTTGTTTCCATATGCTACTCCACCACATTAGTGAGGGAAACTAACACTCCAGGGATTTTGATCCCTGAGGGAGGGGGGGTGTTTTCCCCAACATTTTGGTGGGAGGATGGATGGATGAATACCCCCTTTTCCCCTCTCTCTTCTCCTGGTAGTTACTTTTGCTGGTAGGAATAATGGTTAGTTCCCCCCAATATATGAGTATAGAGGGATGTAATGGCCTTTTTTTATTCACACACATATATTATGGATATAGTTTCCTATGGACTACTATAGAATGACGCTAAAATTAGAAGCCTACCTCACATGTCTTGTAAAACAAGCGTCATAAGTCCAATAGGTTCATATTCAATCTTTTTATGGTTAATGAATTCATTCTCTATCCTTATATCTAGAATATGAGGGAAGTAATTACTAATAAATATTCTCCCAAACTCATCCCCTTCCATGGAGTCAATTTCTTACACTTGAATCTCATTCTTAATAAGGTTCCACCATTGGGCCTTTTTAACATAAAAATGATAAAAAGTTATGATGAACTTTTCATTTATTGTGTAATGGAGAACAAAAAATATCTTTCCAATGGTGATGAACCATCACTCAGGTACTAGTGGTTTTGAAGACACAAAAAATAAGGTGGATGTTTTCTCATGAAGTATTTAATAGAACTTTGTTCTCTACTTTGATCATTTGGATGCTCTATATGGTTCAGGGATTGAGACTGTTGTGTGTCCATGAAATTTTTTTTTTCATCCCAAATTCCATAGAATTTGGTTTCTTAGGTTTAAAATAATTGCATTATACATCAAATTCAGCACTAACATTGTTCTTTTATGTTCCATCCATTAATTGAATACAAAAACCATAATGTGAGAAACACTAATTATAGTGGAAAAACACATAATCACTTTAACACACCAACCCAGAAGACCGAAGATGGTGTATTATTTTATTACATTAGCATGATTATAATGAATCAAATCCCATATTACCAATCAGTTTAATAGTTTTTGAAATCTATATTATATGATACCAATAATTCATTGGTAAATATAAAATACAAACATGATATATACTAAAATAAAATCAACAACATCCTTGAAATATTATTCAAATATATATTATTCAAAACCTAGAAAAAGAAAACAAGATAAGGGTGATCTAAATGGATTATTAAGGGTAAGTAAAATGGATTCAATAATGAATAAATCAATATGGAAAGGTAAATAACTGAACATAATTTTAATTTTAATAACTATACATGGAATAATCAATATTGAAAAGTAAATAATTGAAACACGTTCTATTTAATCAATAAACTGAGAATGAAATGAAACCATAGATATGTTGACACAAAATCTCATGGATAAACAAAAATTGATAATAAATGAGGTAGGTTATTAATAATTGGATGTCATGTTTATTTGGTACAATGAACCTTTATTGTCAAGACCTTTCACAAGACGGTTTAGAATATCGGTTAAAAACCCATATTTTTGCCAACTATTTCATCTCATTTGACTACCGATTCATCGAGGGGATATCTTTAACTGGGTCCCACCCATGTCATACCTATCCAAATAATTCCTCAAATATCGAATAATAAATTTAACAATGTGACGTATTAAATATCATGATGGAGTAAAAGATACATATTTATCAATATTTCCCCAATTAATCAAATAACTGTCAAAGTGGACACTGTTTGTAAAAATGGTATATAGTTTAGGCATTAATAATATATATTTTATGAGAATATGGATATTTAATAAAAATGTAATATACCTTAAAAATGATCGTAAAAAATTTATTTTTTTCATGTGAATATAAAAAATCACAAAATGATGTGATATTGAAAAGGTAATCATTAAACATATTCTTAAGGAAAATAATATTTAAATTTTCCAAAGTGTCCCATAACACTTTAAAACATTTACGTAATAATTCCCATAAAGGAATAAAATTAAATGACTGTTTTGAATAACATGAAGATAAAATGATTCATGATATAATATACAAAAATGGGTAGTAGATACCCCAAACAAAATAAGTATGCGGTGAATATGACATTTATATAACAAATGTAAAAAGTGAGATGAAAATCCCTTACCTTGAGTAAAACTTGTCATGTGTCTCTTTATAATATTGAATAATAATATTATTTTAATTATTTACTTGCTTTAGAACCTTTTTCATGTTTATAATTACTTTTATTTCACTTATTATAATGTTGTAAACAACTTCTTAAATAAATAAATTTACATTAGTTGTTTTGACCATATTCGGTCTATATGTCAAAAATAACTTTAGCAGGTCAACTATAGTCAAAGGGGTCATTATATAAACATATCCAGAATACAAATCATGAAATAATTATCATATTTATAAATAAATTATTCTTTTAAAACCAATTGTGAAAGATGGTTACGAAAAATAAACCCACATTACAACCATTGAGACGGTAATTCATATATACGCATGAGTAATGTTCCCATTTTTTCAATGATCGTTATGAAAATGAGGTAAGTAACATTATATATTTTTATAATGATAAATATATCATAGAAAAATGTTAGTTAATAATACATACTTATACACATAATTCATGTAATGTAAAAGGAATCACATCGTGTTGAAGAGGTGGTAGTCTACACACCCATGACCGATTATTATCACTTTTTAGTGTGTGAAAAAGGTAATAAAGAAAATGATATATTATGTTTCTAAAAAGTTAATTAAGTCATTAGTTTTAAATAGATTCAATTTTTTTCGCATATGTTTAATTAAACTATCCTTTATACATTCCATTTATTACATGAACGAATCACATCAATCTGAGGAGGGAGTAGTACATACTTCCAAAAACAATGTTATCATATTGAAAGAAAATGGAAATTATAATTTTATGTGTTATAAAATAATTAAATAATCATAAATATTGAATAAATATCATATATATATATATATATATCATATATTACTTGTAAAACCCCTTGATTTGTATGAGATAGATTTTTTTATTAATTTATTTGAGGTCGTGTGTTGTATGGTACACCAAGATAAGCTTTCACTACATGCATCACCAGATTAGCATTCAGTATACACAACACTATGACTGGCTTGTGTTACACAAAATTTCATGTTCTTTTGATAGTGTTAATTTAACACAAGATCAATTTTAAGCAAACAATTAAATATTATAATGTTACCTTATGACCAATCCATTATAATAGGGGGTATTAAAAATATTAACTGAATTTTAATAATACTCCTTAAATGTGATTATATAATTAATTATTTGGTGATAGATTAATTTTAAATGGAAATAAAACACATTTTAAATAAATGGAAATGTTTTTTGAAAAACTATTTAAATAAAAATAAGAGAATTTATAAAATAATAAAAAAACTCTTAAAATATTTTATTAATGAAATATATATGTAATATATATTCAATCTAATGTTCAAAATTTATCTTAGACATGATATAAGAACAAATTACATTTTTGGATAAAAGAAGTATTTTAAAAAAAGTACATTTTTATCTCCTTTTAATGGAACACCCATTTTAAATATAGTTTTAACACTTTTATATATTATATTTTATAAAATAAACTTCTTCTATGAAATTTTTATATAAATATTTACTTTGGATGATTTTTTGATATTTTTATGATATGTTTTATGTTTTGATAAATAGTAAAACTATATTAAATTTTAATTGAATTTTTTTTCATTGAAATAATTTATATAGTTAAATTATATTATTGAATAGTTTTAAAGTATAAATAGATTATATTTTTATCATTTTATATAATTTAGTTCATTAGCATTAATTTTACTTTGAGTTTAAATGTAAAAACATTTTAATATTTTTAAACGTTTTAACCTTTAATACCTATTTTTTCATTCTGACAACGAGATAAATTTTAAATTAATTACTACAAATTATTTGTTTTTCATTTTGAAAAATGGATTCAATATTTTGAATTAGTAGTACTAAATTATGTAAATAGAGTTATTTTATTTTTGGGAATTATGAATAGTAACTTCAATAATTTTTATTAATACAGTAAAAGGGTAAATTAGGTAATTAAGTGTAAAAATAATATTATAAAATTACCCCAACACCTGTCATAATATAATTGTATGAGTGTGTTTATAACTAAATAATCATTGGGTCTAGATGGTATCCTTTGGAAGCCACCTGGATGAGATTTAGACATTTATTTTATTTTATTTAATGGAATGTAAAATATTTCTTACTCAGATTTTAAGTGTAAAAATAATATTATAAAATTACCCCAACACTAGTGGGAGGATGGACGGATGACAACCCCCTTTTCCTTGATTTCTTCTCTTTATAGTTGTTCTGGTAGGCATAATGGTTAGTTCCCCCAATATATGTGTGTAGAGGGATGTAATGGCTTGTGGATATTCACACACATATATTGTGGATATAGTTTTCTATGGACTACTATAGGTGTAACATGTATAGGCTCTGATGTCTTGAGCATCCTTACTCGGTGTATGGGCAGTATTAGCTTGAGGTATAATTTCCGATGTATGATACATGTTATGAGAGCTGGTGTGGCTCTTAGGAACTACCTGGTTACTTTGGTTGTATGGATGTGGTGGTTGTGAAGCATGAGGTGCATGCTGTGGTGCTTCATCCAGGTGTCTACGAGCAAGCCTTTTTGGAGAGAGATGCTTAGGATGTGTGACTTTGGGGAAAAGTGGACAACTTGTGGGGAAGTGGTAGTGTTGTACCCTTGATATTATTTATTATATTATTTAATCTTGTCTGTGATACTTGGTGAGAGTAGCCATGGTGAGGCTGGAAACTTAATATACCTATTTACGTTATAAGTCAGTTTCAATTTTTAGTTTACAGTTCTTTAGAATTCTTTTATTACTTTTTCATGAGAGGTTCTAGGGATGATCCTATTGAGTATACGATTATACTCACCCTATGTATATATAAATTGTTTTTTTAGATCACTTGGAGAAGGTTAGAGATCAGGCTGGTTACTACTAGCTTGGGGTTACAGGATCTGTTTGGGATTTGTGGTTGATGCAGTTTTTACTTTCCTTTAGTACTTGTAGTTTTTCCTTTCTATTGTAGTAGTTTTTGCATGACATTACATATATGTAATTCAGATTTATTTTATATTAAAATCTATGTTGGAGTTGTTTGGTGTCTGTATTATCTATCTCTTTTTCATGTGTTCTCTTAGAGGGTAATACCTCACATTTGTGTGTTTACTATACCCTTGGTACTAGTTTCCAACCCCGGGCCAACTGGAGGAGGGACTCAGGGGTCACTATCTATCTTCTCACATTGCCAGACTAGGAAGGGTATACCATGTGGGGAGGGGGTTGTGAGAACAATAATTCTCAATTTTTTTATAATATGATTAATTACTTTTGGGTTAATATTATACATTATTTTTAATCAAAATAATTTTTTTTCTTAAAATAAACACTTTTTAAGAATGGTTTTTTTCTAAGTTTTACCCACCTCCATTAAAGTTATTTCATAAAATTATTCAAATATAATGCTTAATGGATTCCATATTTGTATTCATAATTATTAATATTAGTTTATAGGGTCTACTAAATTTTTGGTCATAATGAAAAGTAAAAGTAAAATTTTTTTATTACCACAATGAGGTTTAAACAGGTGTACAAAGTGGGGGGGGGGGGGGGGTAAAACTAAGAAACAAGGGTATAAATTACACTCAAACATGACGATTTTTTTGATTCAGTACCTAACCTTATATTCTTCCAAAAAAGTATAATTTAGATCCAATTCCCCAATAAATAGTCTATATTATTAATATATTTTATGTAATTCCAAGTGGGTCCTTTCCCTCACTTATAAAAGGGAAAAACTTCGATTATATTATTAACACCTATTGAGACACATATATTAACAAATACCTACCAAAATACCTTCCCAGCCTTCCTTATCACAACATAGAGGCTTTGGTATCGTCAAAGAAAAAATGTTGAATGCGTAAGGTGTTAACCAACAGTGGTTTTAAGAATATAAGGTATAACTTTAATCAAGTGTTTCCATTTTATATCCTCTTATATATCCTTCAAGTATTCTATAAACATATTCATAAAATAACATTATTATATTAAATATAATTAAATTTTATTATTTTGGTGAACACACCATTTTTATCACCATCCTATCCTATAAAAAAACAAATACATTGGTCATGCGTACATATGACTTGCCGTACGTCTCCACCCAGTGATGTAATTCATTTTTTCATCTCCAATTTACATATATGGTTATAATTATGGAAATAATTAATAAATATTATATTTAATACATAATTATGATTATTTAAATAAAATATATCATCTTACTATTTACCCTTCTACTACTTAAGAAATGATAACATTGCTCATGCGTACATGTGGAGTACTGCCTCTATGAAGTGATGTCATTCAAATTACACGTCCAACTTTAAAGGATGATTACAAATATGTATATAATGAATATATATGAAATATATTTCATGAATACAATTTTGGAGTTTGTGTAACCATGAGAAATATGCAAGGTTTTAAACTACTAAACCTAAACAAACATGAAAAACAAGAAACTTAACCCAAAAAATGATGATTTTAAAAAATAATTATTAATAAATGGGTGTTTAAATGATATAAGTGGACTATATGTGATATTATAAGTACTAATATGGGTTTTTATATAATTTTAATAAATTTATATTTAATATTAAAGAGTCTAAATATAAGGAACTGATATTTCATACAAAAATATCACATTTTTAGAAGAATATTGAATAAATTTCATAGATACAGGCATGAGGACAATAATTCTTTAGTTGATTTGGAGACTAGAAAAAATATTATTATTTAATGAAATATATTAAACATCTCTAAAAAATATCTTCTAAAAAATTATGCATCTTATCCATACCCTTCCTAAACCTTTCTTCCTAACATGGAGAAGGAAACATAAGAAAGGGTGAGATCAGATGATCAGAAATGATAATCAAAATAGATATAAATCTAGGGTCCTGTGAAATCATAAGATATTAAAAAGGTTATGTGATCATGAAAATAACATAAGAATTCAATACTTAACCTATCATAGATCATAAACATGATTTATGGAGTATAACTTTATCAGTTCAGAAAACATAGACTTTAAGAGTGAGAAATCATCATAATAAATCACAAACCATAAAATCATGTCATAAATTGTGGAAACATTATAAATATAGAAAAAAATTTCATATTTCAAGGTTAAATACCAAGACCATCAACATAGTGGATCTATATTTATTACCCTTTTACCATTATGGACTAGGATGCACTTGTTTCCCATAAGGGATTAGGACTCAACTATTTCTCAAAGTGGATCAATCCCATATACATGTTTCAAAATTTTATCTAATGAGATAAAAAGATTTACCATATTAATTATAGGTAGATATAGGTCCCACCCATCTCATAATTAAAACCATACTTTTTCATGCCATAATATCATAAAACATTCTTGATATCATCACATTATAACCAGTGTAAAGAAAACAGGTTCCATAAACATTTCATCAATTTGTCATAACATATCCCAGGAAAAATAAATGGGTTTCATAAAAATTTAATCAACCTAAACTTTAACCATCAAGGGATATAATGAGAATGGTATCAGTCAATATTATCCTTAGTAAAGCATAAGTAACGCCAAAGGATGTCATTTTGGATATAAAATGAGTTCTAAAGATCACTTGGAACATTTAATATGGAAAATAGATTTTTCAATTTGGATTTTTCTAAAACAAAATTTTTTTAAAATCCTTTTCTTTGAAAATAGTATTGGAAACTTATAACGGAATTCTTACAAAGCATTTAAAACCCTTACTAAAGAAAATAACCTTTCTATTTCGAAATAACTATAAATTTATAATTTTTTTTGGAAATTATTTTTAGTTAAAAATAAAAATTGAAACTTATAAAGGAATATTTAAAACATTGGGTGGTCATGACGACAGGAAATACCGTACACTATAAAACAAATATTCCTTTCACATTTTTGGTACAATACAAATGTGGAATTTTTTAATGCAACATAAATATTCCTTTTAATTTTTTTAAAAATACAACCAAGGGTGAAAATTTCATTTAAAATAAATGGATAATGGAAATAACTTTCTCTATTTTTTAGAAAACATTGATATTGAAGAGAAATAATTTTCAACTGAAGGGAGAAATGAAGTCAATTATTATTATTATTTTTTGAAATATTGAGTATATAAATGGAGGAAAATGAAGGGAAAATTTTTATTCTCATGACATAACTAGAGGAGAGGAAAATACATGGGTTTCTTGAGATATTGATAATAATATTTCATCATCAAAATCATATACATAAACAATATCTATAAACGATGAGGTTGTATCATAAAACCCACACCACTTTGGTAACATTGAATAGTAATCCCCCTGAAAGGATAAAATTAAATGAAACTTTAAATTTCATTATAATTAAAAAATTCATGATATTAAATGTCAAATGGGATTTATATACACATAATAAAACAAGATAGGTGAATAACACAACATATGTATCATAGAAGTAAAATTGAGACAAAAACCTTTTATGACATTGCTAACTTGGAAACCATAAACTGAATGAAAGAAATATCCTAAAATGGATATGTAAATATATATAATTTTTAGGATAATAATAATAAAATAAAATCATGTGAAATATATGCACCACATAAAAGAAACATGTGGTTAATATGAAATTTTGTCTCGTAGAAAATTAAAGTGAGACGAAAATCCCATACCTTATGTCTTGAATTCCATCATTAATGTTTGAAACTAATGTATAATAAATATAAGTTTACTATAAATCTATTATATAGACATACATACATACATAAATATATATATATATATATCATACCATATATTCTTTACTTATGACCATTTATTACCATTTCATTAACAATTCCTTTCTAAAGTCATGATTCAAGTAATAACTACATTGTTTTTCGTGTATATTTTTTAATTGGTATTTTAAGTCCACTTAATTTGAACATATATACATAATATAAATAATTTTAACCATGATATAAATAACACATATATTAATTATATATTTATTTATATTAATTAATAAAATTTAGAGATAGAAAATGAAATACATTGTTCTGAGATGGTAGGTGGTACGTACACATGTGTTCTATTTCTATTTTCTGGATGGATGAAATAAATTAAAGGTAAATAATATATCACCATTAAAGAATATATTTTTTGTAATATATATCACATATATTCATTAAATTTACCCAAAATACCTTCCATTTAATCTGTTAATGAAAAAATGAATCACATTCCTTTATGAACGGTAGTCCTCCGTACAGACGAATGACGTTATCATATACTCCATGGAATGGAAAGAAAGAAGTTATATGTTATATCATAATAAAATTCATATATTTATGTTTAAAATGTCATATATATACATTATATCCATCATTATACCCAACCATGCTAGGTGTTGATGGAAAAAATGTCACATTGGTTTGTGGGGCTGTAGTGCACCGTACACACGTGGGACAATATCATTTAACATTTTAGGCTAGAGGAGATTATTTTAGGTCATGAACATAGTATCATTAAATATAAGTATATTTCATATACTGAGGTTATTATATTATCATGGAAAACATGACACATTGGTTCGTGAGGCGGTAGTACGCCGTACAAATGAGCAACATTATCATTTCCCATTTTAGGATAGCAGAGATGGGTGTAGGTCATAAACATAGTATAATTACATATAATTATATTTAATATACTGAGGTTATTATTTTACAATGGTTAATAATATTTTAAGGATTTGGAGGAAGAAATTAATTAAAAATGCTTGTTAAATAATTTTACATTTTCTTTGGGTAACCTCATTGGGTTTGTACCAAAGGATTTCCTATGTTGGATATCAGAAAACAAAATTCTTCTAGGATGAGAGGAGATAATTAAGGAGTGAGTTAGTACTTGGAATAACTATAGGTTTTTTTATGTGTGAATAAGATAGGAGAGGGGGTGACCAATTATAAGTGAGGCGAGTGATACACTTGTAATTTTGAAAAAGAAAAAGTTGTATCCTCATCTTTCAGATGATACAATTCTAAAAAATGGGACATTCTCAAACACCAGAGGTTCTATGGTCGATATATGACCAAATAATGGGTGTTAGAAATGTTTGGATCATTTTTAACCCTTATTGTTTTCATTTAATACCCATTAAACCCATTTCTATCTTAACAATAGTAAATATTTTTTTACTATTTTTTACTATTCATTATGGTAAAAAATTAAGTAGAACTTATTATATATTATAAGTTATTTTGATTCTGAAAATGAAATCCATTTTTTAAAATTTAATTCAAAGAAGTGGAAGGATTTAATTTAAAGTTAAACACAATGATGCGACATAAAAGTTGTTTTCCAAAGAGAAAATTCTCATAAGTATAGAATGTTTTAATATCCAAATTAAAATTGTAATAAATTCAAATAACCTAAAATAAGTAGTAAATGTGAAGGATCAGTTATATACTTTTTTATGAGATATAACTGGAACACATGATGAACTTGAGAGATATTTTGTGGCATATCTAAAGGTTAATATACTATTCTAACATGATTAAGAATCTAAAGAGGACCATTGTATCTTGGGATTAACATTACCTTCATTCTAAACCTCTTAATATTATTCCATGGATATATTTATAGGATTACCTTGTCACTAACATTAAATTATATATCATTATGATAATTTTTATTATATTTTTTCCAACTATTATCTTCCTTGATGCGTTTTTGAATGGATCTAACTTTCTATACAATTTCATTAGCTTTCTCAGGATCTAAAATCTTTATTTCTCAAAATTAATTCCTTCACATTGGATTTATAAACTTCATTTCATATATGTCTTTAAAAGTATCCATCTGAATATTTTATTGAAATATTTTGTTATAAGAAAACTTAACTAGAAGAAGGTGCTGATCCCAAACAACTTTGAAATCCATAGAAAAAGATATTATCATATCATATAGTGTTTTAATTATTCTCTCAGTGTGAAAATATATCTATGTATGACATGTATATTTGAAACTTAACTCCATATCTAGATCTTGTTGAAGAATTCACCAAAACATTAAATAAAACATTGGATCTTAATGATATATTATAGAATGTGGTATTAAATGTAATCTTAACACTTCCATAATGTAAATTATTGAATTATTATCAAGATATAAATCTTATCTAATAGAGATGAAGTGTGATAAACTTATAAGGAGTTTTAATACAACCCAAATTGAATTATTCCCTTTAGATTATTTAGTGCGTCCGAAAAAATCCATGGTGATGTTTTACCATTTAAATTCTTGTATGGGTAATGGTTGTAACATCCCCTTAGACTTTTTTCTAATAACCTTACCTTTATGGAATACCAAAAACCAATGTAAAAACTCTAAAATATATATCTTCATTTTATCTAGCCACAAATACTATTACAAACTCTATTCATATTTGTAAATATAGTATGACTAAATAATTAAGAACTACATGATTCAACTAATATATATTTTAAATTTGATACATATGGAACACATACATGGTTCTTGAACCTTATCATTCCATCATAATTAGGGTTAAACATAGAAATATTTCTAACCTTCATTTGTATCTTCTCATATTCCTTCTATTTCTCTTTAATACTTGCATTTATAGATGGTTAAACAGTCATTTGAGGAATATAAGATCATTCTACTTTCATTCAAGGTATCTATATCCATCCTTTTAAAATATATAAATATTGGATCTTTGGTGATCCTCCAAATGGATAAGCCAGCATTGTCCTTTCAGATCAAAGCATCAGCCGGCTTGTTATCCATCATAGGGTGGTAATGTATTGATTAGTCAAAATATTTGATCAACTAAAATAATCTTCTTTGGTACATATTAAACTCCTTCTATGTGAATATATACCCTAAAATTGTGTAAATAGTATATATCTCACACTTTTCTACATAAAGATAATGTATCCATATCTTTAATAAAAAAATTACCACAACTAACTCTAAATCATGAGTTAGGTAATTTTTCTCATGAACCTTTAATTAGAATGAGGAATAATCAATAAAATTTTCATTATATATGATACCACATCCTAATCACTTTTGGGATGAATCATTTTAGATTATAATCCATTCTCCACTATAAGGAAGTGTGAGTATAAGTGAATTTATGAACCTTATCTTTAGCTCCTTGAAATTATCCTTTCATTCATTCATCCAAAGGAACATGAATCCTTTATGATTTAACATTGCGATTAGATTATACAACTGTGATTTGTTTTACAAAAAAGAATCAATAATATCCTTTCAACCATTAAATATATGGATCTCAGTTCCCATGGTTGGTCTAGGACAACTTTTAATAACATATTTCTTTGAATAATCCACCTAAATACCTTAACATGATATTATATGTGCCAAGAATGAAACTTTATGAAGATAAAATTAAAACTTGTTAAATGTTTAATATATATTTTCATTCCTTATGGTACTTAAAACAATCTTGAAATGATCTTCAAGATATTACTTTATCTTTGACCATATAAGAATGTCATCTATAAATACTACCAAAATCTGATCTTGGTAATCTCTAAATATTCTATTCATTAAATTCCTTATGATTATAGGGGAATTTATAAGACCAAATGTAACCAATATAAATTCATAGTTTCCATCCCTCATACAGAATACTATATTGGGTATGTCTTCACTCTTTAACCACAACTGATAGTACTATGATTTAAGATCAATATTAGTAACGTATTGATCTCCTCATAGTTGATAAAAAAATCATCGATACATGGTAGATGATACTTTTTCTTCATGGTGATCTTATTGAGTTCTTTATTATCAATACAAAGGAACATTGAATATATTTATTTTTAACAAAGACAACAGTTGTATCCCTTGGTGACACATTAGGGCATATAAATTCCTTATATATTTTTAATGAGTTTATTCCTAAATTATTAAAACCCAATCGTGGCCATTCTATATAGAATCTAAAAAACTGGTTCATCATAAAAAAATGAGTTCTATTGTGAACTAAAATTCGTGATTTAGAGGAAGAATAAGAAATTCCTCTAGAAATACAACAAGAAAATCTCAAACAATAGTCATTTATTTGATGTTGAGTTTCTCCCAAACCATTTGAAACAAAAATCCATCATAGATAGGAAGTAAAACCCACATGGTTAAAGTAATTTACATAGGAAGTTTGTAATCATAGTCACAATTATAAATTTAAATGGGTTAATTTAGAATAGAAAATGTGACTTAAATTGCTTGAAAAATAATATGGTCTCCATATAAAGAAATCCAATCCATTATTATAATCAAATAAAATTCAATAAAATGGAGAATAATAAAATTTCCAGGAATTAATTTCTACCAAATTCAATCCGATAGGAACTATAGACCAGTTATGTGACCATCGTATTATTATGAGTTTTTAAATCATACACATAACATAATAATTTATATGGAAATTCAATACCCTTTGAAAATTCCATAGATATAAAAGGTTGGGTATATTCATATTCAAATAAGACATTATCTTTCTATAGTGGATGATAAGTGTATGTTAACCTGTATCCTTCTCATAACACAATTTGTTAGTTATGATCACATTATATTTCAATTTTTATTTGGGTTTAAAATTTTGTTGACTCTGATCATAAAATACATTTGGATTCGAGAATTGTTTAGCATAATACACATACAACTTGAATTTAAATCATTAGAGTTTGGGTGGTGACTTAGTTGGAATGATTTTCTCATTCATTTCATTAATTAGACCATTGATCATATCTCAATATTCCTGAGATTTGTGAACCACATTTACCAATTTAAATTACTTAATATTTCTATTAAATCAATTACCTTAACACTTCTTCCTATATTTATTGAATGCATATGGACCAAATTTATTTCCACCATGTGATTAATTTTAGTTTTCAAGAAACTCAATCTTCCTTTCTTGATCAAATCCCTGGTAATAGTAGGAATATTCAATATAAATTTCTAATGTGAATGAAAATAAACGATTTCATTAAAGATAATTAATAATAATTTATACAATTCCTTCTAGAGAGATCATTTTCTAAAACCAATTAATTTATCAATTTTACTTCTTACATTGATGATTAAATCAAAAGCCTACGTCACATGTCTTGTAAAATAAGCTTCATAAGAACCAATAGGTTTATATTCATTATTCTTATGTTTAATGAATTCATTATCTATACTTATATGTAGAGTAAGAGGGATGTAATTACTAAAAAATATTCTTCCAAACTCATCTCCTTCTATGGAGTCAATTTCTTACACTTGAATCTTATTCTTAATTAGGTTACACCATTGGGACTCTTCACCTTAAAAATGATAAAAATTTATGACAAAATTTTCATTTATTATGTATTGGGGAACATGAAATATCTTTCCAATGGTGATGATCCATCAATTAGGTACTAGTGGTTCTGAATACAGAAAAAATAAGGGGGATGTTTTCTCATGAAGTATTTAATAGAACTTTCTTCACTACTTTGATCGTTTTGATGCTCTATATGGTTAATGGATTGAGATAGTTGTGTGGCCATGAAGACATGTTTTTTCATCCCAACTACCATAGAATTTGGTTTCTTAGGTTTAAAATAATTTTATTGTAAAAGAAATTCAGCACTAACATGGTTCTTTCATGTTCCATCCATTAACTGAATCTAAAAACCATAATGTGAGAAATAGTGAAAAAACACATAATCATTGTAACAAACCAACCCAGAAGCCCAAATATGGTGCATTATTTTATTACATTAGCATGATTATAAGGAATAAAATCCAAATGGACCGATTAGTTTAGTTGTTTTGGAAATCAATATTACATATATGATACCAATAATACATTGGAAAATAAAAAATAAAAACATTATATATAATAAAATAAAATAAAAAAAATCCGTGATGTGACATCCCAGGTAAATAAAGAATAAGACATATTTTATATTTATTAATATTTTTGAATTAAATATTAATTTTTCTTTAAATGGGTTTCTATTTTCGATAGCGTACTCGATACGCAACAACGCATTTCATTAAAATCTTATGTTGCCCAATAATAAAAAAATATTATTATTTTAAATCGAATTTAAATCCTAGCCATTGTATTGGCGGGAATGAAAAAAAACTAACTAAAATATGATTATACATGTTTTTTAGATGTATTTACTTTTATCCAATTAAAGTTAGAGGCTTAACATGTGAATGCATCTTATTTTAAGCATAATTTAAATTAAAAGGTCGATTTACCACCTTTTAATGGAGAACCCTCTTTAAATATTGTTTTGGTAACTTTAATACATTAAATTTGACCAAATAAAGTCATTATTTAGAGTAGGGACTTCAAAATTTACTTTGTGTAAATTATTTGTATTTTTCTATTAAAGTTCATTTTTTAATGAATAGTGATAAATATTGTAATATAATTCAAAACTGCATTTTAATATAATTTATTGATATGGTAATATTATCTTTTTAATTGGTTTTAAAGTTTAATTAGAATATATTTCTACCATTTAATCCCATTTTGGTCATTGGAATTAATTTCACTTTGAAATGTGACATAAATAAGTGTCAATCTTTTGATAATTACTGTTCCTTAAAAACACACTATATGTTTTAACAACGGGAATTAATTTTAAATTAATTAATTTCACTTATATGTTTCGAATTTGGAAAAATAGACCTCATTTTTGAATTCTTAATTTCAAAGAAATCTTAGGATAAATATTTGGTGTTTTTCTGAAAAACATAAATTTTTGATGAATAGTGATACCACTTAGTATTAGTTAAAAAACTGACTTTTTCATTTAAATGAAATTTTACCAATTATGTGAATTTAATTCCTAAAATACAACATACATGGTTGTTATTAGTAAGTTTAATGTGATTCAATAAGATGGAAATAATTTTTGGTGAACAATAACTTTGGACTTTTATTTACCACGGTTAAAGGTAAATAGGGTAATTCAAGGTAAAAAGAAAATTATAATAATTCAAAATTACCTTAACACTTGTATAAAACTTATTAGTTGAGTAATTAACGACCATGGTCATCTTTGGGTAGATTTTGGGACCCCTTTGAGCCTCATGGGAGTGATAATAACAATTTAGATTAATTAATTTAAAGTAAAGGCCAAAATGTCATAAACCAAAATATTTTAGTAATTGATTTTTATATGGTGTTATATATGTAATATTTTTGAATATAAATATTAATTGAAAATATAACATTATTTCCTACATCATAGTATTTTTTCATAATTTTTAGACACCAAATAAATTAAATTATTTATGACACAATAATGATGCAATATTTACCTCATTAATAAATTATTTAAATAAAAAAGATTATAATGATTAAAATATTATCCAAAACATGTACAATTCTGATTGGATGATTTTATTTCAAATATGAGTCACCTTAACTTTGACATTAATTATTTTTGGACCTTTTGAAACCGAATATCATTATATAATAAAATAATATTTTGACACTTTCCTAAAGAGCCCCTCCTCCCCCTTATAAAAAGAGACAACATCTAACAAATTCCTTACACCTCTCAAGACTTTTGGATCATCCCAACTCTACCCTATTAATCTCCATATATCCCTATCCTCCTCCTATAAGCCTTAGCTTAGGCATAAGGAACTTTAAGAAGTCCTTTGGTTCAAACCAAAAGGAGTTACCCAAATTAAAGGTAACAAGTTCTCTTAAATTGTTTTCTTTTATTTCACTTATACAACCCTAAACTCTTTTTATTACTTTATTTTGTGACAAAAATAGTATAATAAATATACTAAGATGTTTTTATGAGAATTATTCGAACTAAACTTACACACACCTCTATCTAATGGATGAAGAACATAATGTTTCTGTGGATGGAAAACTAACGCCTCACGAAACAATGATTGTTCGATTATCTCCTACCACCTCTCATGGTGGCCATTAAGATGGAAATGTATTTATATATGATATATATTATGTTTATGTTTTCTTTATTCTTCTGTAATTTTTCTTTCTATCACACCTTTATGGTTTCCATTATGGGTAAACGCGATAATTTCATTTGAGGAAGTGCGAACTACCGCCCCCTCAAAGTGATATGACTTGTTCATACCATATGTGGTATGTATAAATGATATATTTAATGATATTATATATGATAAAATACAATAATTATAATACTACTATGTATTTTTATGTTTTAATTCAATTTAATATGAAATAGAAATGGAAGTAGCATTAATGTGTACGTACGACTTACCGTCTCCATGAATGGTGCATTTTATTTCTTACCTCTAAATGATATGTACTATTATAAATACATGTATACTCTGGATATATATGATATATATGATATCCAAATCATGAATATCATTTTTGATATAATGAACCTTTGACCACATGAACGACATGTAATTATAAGAAGTCCATTTTTGACTCAAGTACCAAATATCGACAAAACGAACATTATTAACATAAATGATTACATAATGTTTATAACATGGTAATAAGTGATATAAAAGGAATAATAATCTTTAAAAAGGTTCTTAAGAAAGTAAAAATTAACTTTAGTTTATTATTTAGGAGATTAAATAACGATCGAGTCAAGTCGAACATGAGGTAAGGGACTTCATCTCAATCTCCTTTCATTGAGGCATATTTTCATTAATAGACAACATTATTTTATACGGTGTATAAAACCATTTGACATTTACTTTTATTCAAAAGTAATCTTTTTCTATGAATCTTTTTACTAAATGACAAAAATAATGTTCCATTTAACGTAAGCGGTGATAACGACCTTTTGTACTATTGTGAGTATTATTTGATCATTAGCTTCCTCAACAAGTCGTAATGTGTTTAAAAGAAAATAAATACAATGTACTCTTTTATGAATTTTGGTATTGAAAATGGTTTTGATAATGGATTTGTTATGTCAATATATTTATGTGATATATTGTGATTGAAATGTGGAAATGTTTTTATTCCATTATATTTGTTTTATGTCTTATGATTTTATAATGGAACTTGGAAATTTGACAGGTGGTTACGTGATAAACCAAATGACGGGTGGTGCTGTGAATACCAGGATGGGTGGTTACTTTATAACCTCCAATGCATTGGGTATGGAATTTGGCTGTGTGGCTATTCCATTTAGTGATATGTGTGTATGTCTACCGTATGGTTATTCCATTTAAGTATGTTTAGATCCCAAGTTACCTTTATATGTTATGTGTTCATGATTTGGGTTTATGGTGATATTTTGGTTACAAAAGGGTAAGCATTTATCTTTTATTTAGTGATGAGTATTTACTACTTCATAAAGGTTAAAAGTAATACTTATGATTAAGTATTCATGGTTTACTTATTGTTTTGATAAACTAACAGTTTCTTTCATTGTATATCCCTTACTAAGCTTTTTATGCTCATCCCAAGTTTTGAAATGTTTTTCACAAGACATAAAGTGGAATAGGATCAAGGATGGGATCAAGGAAATGTCATGTCGTCTAAAACATGGAACTAGACATGTCTCTTTTTTTTCAAAGAGTTTTTATTTTATGAAAAAATTGGAAACTGAGTAGAAGTGTCTACTTTGTAATATTTTTCAATGTAATAGTTATGGCCTAACTCTCTAAAACTCTAAACCTGAAAAGTCCCTCAAAGTGAATTATTCATTTAATTAAATATTATGTAATGTTTTAAGGCCGAGTCCATATAGTTGGTATCAGAGGTCAGTTCAGATAACTTTAAAAGTTAGAGTATTGTTAAATTAATATCCATAAAGTAATTTATGTTAATATTTAAATCATATAGCATTTACAGATTACCATGTTTCTTCGCCTAAGATATTTCTCTATTTAGAATGGTTTTCCGTAGGGGAAACAAGGCATCTATGTTGGGGTGGCCTTAGGAGAAAGAAATCCTTCCAAATAAGCAACCTGAGATGGTAAGAATCAAAACTGAACAATTTGTTGCAGTGATGGAAGAATTGACTAAGGCTATAAATGGTGGTGGTATCCATGCACGAGATCAGCCAGATCAACTACAGAGGAACATTTCAGTAGTGGAGAATTTCATGAGGCAACATCCCCCATCATTCAGAGGATCATCTGACCATGTGCTATCTGAAGGGTGTATTAAAGCACAGGAAAAGATTTTCAACGTTATGGGGTTTTCAGAACATCAAAAGGTTTGTCTTGCTGTTTACCATTTTGAAGGTGAAGCTGATCAGTGGTGGTTGATGGTGAAAAATATCAGGGATAGTGAGGAGATTTATTCTCTTGATTGGGATGAATTCAAAGGTATGTTCCTTGAGAAATATTTTCCTAAGGTGTCTCGACTTAGGATGAAAAAAAATTATTGGAATTGAGGCAGGAGGATGACTTAGTGGCTGCTTATGAAGCAATGTTCACTCGACTGGAAAGGTATGCACCAAATTTCATTCGAGATTTTGATAGTAAAATCAACCATTTTTAATCAAGATTAAAGCCAAAGTATCGAAGGGATTTAGCTTCTCATGAGTTCAAAAGTTTTGACAAACTTGTTTTTTGTGTGGAGATGGTGGAAATGGAGTTTTCCGATGATCAGGTGTACTTTGACAAACAACAGAATAAGAGATCCAGTTGGAAGTCAAAGGGAATGAATTCATCAAAGGAGCCTGGAGGTAAGAAAATAAAATATCCTAATTGTGAGAAGTGTGGTAAAAAGCATCCTGGAGAATGTTTATCAAAGTATGGAATGTGCTTCCAGTGTGGTATGTTTGGTCATATTTCTCATAACTGTAAAGAGGATGATCAATCAAGTAATGAAAAGCCATCACTAAGATGTTTTAAGTGTAATAAAATGGGTCATTATGAAAATTAGTGTCCAGAGAAGAACTCAACTGAGGGAAATCGTCCAGAATACAAGAATAAAGGGGTGGTGAAATCCTTTGCAACTACTTCAGTAGATGTTGGGCCATTGATCAAAGTAATAACAGGTACATTGTTTGTTTGTTCAGATTATGCCAATGTGTTGTTTGATTCAGGGTCTACACACTCGTTCATTTCTTAGAAGTTTTATAGTAAATTGGGAATTCCATCTCAAGATATGAATATAGAACTTATGGTAAAAACACATGGAGGAAATGTTGAGACAAAAAGAAATTATAAGAACATTAATGTCCTTGTGTGCAGGAAGAATATACCTGCAAACCTTATTGTTTTGCCTCTAGTAGAGTTTGATGTTATTTTGGGCATGGATTGACTTTCTGTTTATGATGCTAATATTTACTACAAAGCTAAAGTGGTTTCATTTCAGAAATATTTACAGTTTGTGTACAATAATGAACCCTTGATTTTGATAACATATCAAGAAGATGAGAAACTAGTAAAATATCGAAACGAATGTTATATTGCATAAATTGTTGAAAACAATGGAACTGTTCAGATTAATGATGTGCTAGTGGTAAATGAGTACCTTGATGTTTTTCCTATTGAGTTTCCTAGTATTATACCTAATAGAGAAGTTGAATTTACTGTTGACATAGTTCATGATGCTAAGCCAATATCAAAACCCCCTTATCGAATGGATCAAATTGAACTTTTAGAGTTAAAGAAGCAATTCTAGGAGTTATTAGATAAAGGTTTCATTTGACCTAGCACATCACCATGGTGTGATTCTATATTGTCTTTTAAAATGAAAGATGGTTCAATTAGGCTTTTCATTGACTATAGAGCATTGAATAACATCGCTGTTAAGAATAAGTATCCTCTGCCTCATATCGATGATTTGTTTGATCAGCTCCACAAAGCTCAGTATTTTTTGAATATTTACTTGAGATTGGGGTACCATCAGTTGAAAGTAAAGGAAGTAGACATTACAAAGACTTCATTTCTTACTATATATGGCCATTATGAATTTGTATTTATGCCTTTTGGGTTAACTAATGCACCTGCTGTATTCATGGATCTTATGAATAGAATTTTCCGTGAGTTATTGGATAAGTTTGTGTTTGTGTTCATTGATGATATTTTGGTTTATTTAAAAAGTAAATAGGAACATGAAATTCATTTATGGGTTGTTTGGAAAACCTTAATGGAAAAGAAACTCTTTGGGAAATTCAGCAAGTGTGAGTTTTGGTTACAAAAAATTTCTTTCATTGGTCACATTGTTTCAAGAAATGACATAATTGTTGATCCTGCTAAAAAAAAATTTGTTGAAGAATGGCCAAGACCCACAAATATAACTGATATTTTATGTTTTCTTAGTTTGGTAGGTTATTACTAGATGTTTGTTGAAAATTTTTCATGGTTATCTAGTCCAATGACTAAGTTAACTCGAAAATGTTTTAAGTTCATCTGGACAAAAGAATGTGATGATTTTTTTTCAGGAATTTAAAATAAGATTGGTGAATGCTCCTATTTTGGCAATACCATCCATAAATGGTGAGTTTGTTATCTATAGTGATGCTTCGTTGAAAGGACTTGGATGTGTCCTTATGCAGAATGATCAGGTAATTGCTTATGCTTCACATCAGTTGAAACCTCATGAGTTAAATTACCCTACACATGATTTGGAATTAGCTACTATTGTATTTGCTTTAAAAATTTAGAGGCATCATTTGTATGGAGTAAAATGTGAAATATATACTGACCACAAAATTTTAAAGAATATATTCACTCAAAAATAATTGAACATGAGACAGAGGATATGGATTTAATTAATCAAGGATTATGATTGCACGATCCATTACCATCCGGGAAAATCAAATAAAGTGGTTGATGCTTTGAGTCGTAAAAGTAATGCATCATTGACCATGCTACATTTGAAATGAGATCCTTTCATTTTTGATTTGATGAACTTTGGTATAGAAGTTTTTGGTGCAGAAAATTCTTCTATTTTGTTTCAGGTGTCAGTGAGATCTTCTCTATCAGACATAATAAAGCATGCGTAGAAAGAAGACAGCGAGTTGTAGAAAAAGGTGGAGTTGGTTCAGAAGGGAAAGTTACCTGATTTTAACATTGATAATGATTGTGTTTTGAGGTTTGGGAAGAGATTATGTGTGCCTTGTGATTCACAGTTGAAGAAGGAGTTGTTATATGAAGATCATAGTTCTCCATTTTCAGTTCATCTTTGCAGTACTAAGATGTACAAAGATCTTAGTGAGTTTTACTGGTGGGGTGGAATGGAAAAAGATATTGCTAATTTTACTGTGAAGTGTTTGACTTGTCAGCAGGTTAAAATAGAGCAGAAGTTACCGAAAGGGATACTTCAGCCTTTACCGGTGCCAGAGTGGAAATGGGAAAATATATCCATGGACTTCGTTGTGGGATTACCAAAGACATCTCGAGGTAATAATGCAATCTGGGTTATTGTTGATCGACTAACTAAATCTGCTCATTTCTTTCTTATTAGAGATACCTTTTCTCTAGATCAACTTACTCTGTTGTATGTTAAATAGATAGTCAGGTTGGATGGAGTTCCCCTCTCCATTGTATCTGATCGTGATCCCAGGTTTACTTCTAACTTTTGGAATGGCCTTCAAAAGTCATTGGGTACTGAATTAAATTTTGGTATAGTTTTTCAGCCTCAATAAGATGGGAAGTCATAATGAACAATTCAGACCTTGGAGGATATGTTACGTGCTTGCTCGATGGATTACCAGGGAAGTTGGGACCGGAATATTTCTTTGGTTGAATTTTCTTGTAATAACAGCTTTCATTCGAGTATACAGATGGCTCCATTTGAGGCATTATATAGAAAGAATTTTTGAACCCTAGCTTTTTTGGATGAAGTAGGTGAAAGGAAGCTGATGGGGCTAGAATTGGTAGAAGAGATGGCATAAAAAGTTTAGTTGATTCAGAAGCATAGGATAACAGCTTAGAGCAGACAAAAAAGGTATGCAGATAACCAAAGGAAGGATCTTTCTTTTGAGGTAGGTGATCATGTCTTTCACAAAGTTTTTCCATGGAAAAGTGTGATGCATTTTGGTAAGAAGGGAAAGCTAAGTCCGAGGTTCATTGGACCTTATAAAATTCTGGAGAAAGTTGGATCAGTTGCGTACAGAGTGTCCTTACCTCCAAGTTTATCCCAGGTACACAATGTTTTTCATGTTTCAGTGTTGAGAAAGTATATTCCAAATCCATTTCATGTTTTGAGCCCAAAGGTAGTTCAGTTGGAAGAGAATGTCTCTTATAAAGAACAACCAGTCCAGATTCTTGACTGTAGAGAGAAAGTGTTGCGGAATAAAGTAATTCATCAGGTAAAGGTTTTGTGAAAAAACCATATGGTTGAAGAGGCATCTTGGGAATCTGAAAATTCTACAAGGGATAAATACCCCCACTTATTTTGATAAGTGAATAAAAATTGCGAGGACGAAATTTCCAAAAGTGGGGAAGGATGCAACATCCCATGAAAATAAAGAATAAGACATATTTCTTATTTATTAATATTTGTTAATTAAATATTAATTTTTCATTAAAGGGGTTGCTATATTCGATAGCGTACCCAATACACAACAACGAGTTTCTTTAAAATCTTACATTGCACATTAAAAATAAAATATTATTATTCTAAATGGAAGTTAACTCCTAGCCGTTGTATTGGAGGAAATGAACAAAAATTACTACAATATGATTATACATGTTTGTTAGATGTATTTACATTTTTCCAATAAAAGTTAGAGGCTTAAAATGTGAATGAATCTAATTTTAAGCATAATTTACAGTAAAAGGTCGATTTAAAGCCTTTTAATGGAATATAGTTTTGGTCACTTTAATAAATTCTATTTTACCAAATAAAGTCCTTCTTTAAAATAGGGACTTCAAAATTTAATTTGTGTAAATTTTTGGTATTTTTCCGATAAAGTTCATTTCTTAATGAATAGTGATAAATATTGTAATTTTATTCAAAACTGTGTTTTAATCTAATTTATTGATATGGTTATATTATCTTTTAAATTGGTTTTAAAGTCTAATTAGAATATATTTTTACCATTTAATCCAATTTTGGTCATTGGAATTAATTTCACTTTGAAATGGAACACAAACAAGTGTTAATCTTTTGATAGTTATTGTTTCTTAAAAACACGCTATTTGTTTTAACAACGAGAATTAATTTAAATTAATTAATTCCAATTATATGTTATGAATTTGAAAAATAGACATAATTTTTGAATTCGTAATATCAAATAAATCTTAGGCTGAATTTTTGGTATTTTTCTGGAAAACTTCAATTTTTGATGAATAGTGAAACCACTTAGTATTAGTTAAAAAAACTGACCTTTTCATTTAAATGAAATTTTACCACTTCGGTGAATTGAATTTCAAAAATCCAACATACATGGTTATTATTAGTAAGTAAAATGTGGTTTAATAAGATGAAAATAATTTTTGGTGAATAGTAACTTTTGACTTTTATTTACCACGGTTAAAGGTAAATAGTGCAATTCAAGGTAAAAAAAAATTATAATAATTCAAAATTACATTAACACTTATCCAAACCTTATTGGATGAGTCACTAACGACCATGGAAATCTTTTTATCGATTTTGGGTCCCCTTTGAGCCACTTGGGAGTGATAATGACAATTTAGATTAATTAATTTAAAGTAAAGGCCAAAATGACATAAACAAAAATCTTTAAGTAATTAATTTTTATAAGGTGTTATATAAGTAATATGATTAACTATAAATATTAATTTGAAAGATAAAATGATTTTCTACATTATAGTATTTGTTTTATAATTTTTAGACATCATATAAATTAAATTATTTATGACACAATAATGATGCGATATTTACCTCATTAATAAATGATTTAAATAAATAAGATTATAATTATTAAAATATTATCAAAAACATGTCCAATTCTGATTGGATAATTTTATTTCGAATATGATCCACCTTATATTCGAACTTAATGATTATTTGACCTTTTGAAACCGAATATCATTATATAATAAAATAATATTTTCACACTTTCTTAAAGAGCCCCTCCTCCCCCTTATAAAAGGAGACCACATCTAACTAATTATTCACTACTCTCAAGCCTTTTGGATCGTCCAAAATCTGCCCAATTAAGCTCATTACATCTCTATCCTCCTCCTAGAAGCCTTACCTTAGGAATAAGGCACTTCAAGAAGTCCTTTGGTTCAAACCAATGGGAGTTACCCAAATTAAAGGTAACAGTTTCTCTTAAATTGTTTTCTTTTATTTCACTTATCAAACCCCTAAACTCTATTTATTACTTTATTTTGTAACAAAAACAGTATCCTAAATATACTATGATGTTGTTATGATAAGTATTCTAACTACACTTATACACACCTCCATCTAATGGATGAAGAAAATATTGTTTCTGTGGATGGAAAAATAACGCGTCACGAAACGATGATTGTTCGATTATCTCCTACCACCTCTCATGGTGTCCATTAAGATAGAACAATATTAATATATGATATATATTATGTATATGTTTTCTTTATGCTTTTGTAATTTCCATTTATATCATACCTTTATGGTTTCCATTATAGGTAATCGTGATAATTTCATTTGAGGAAGTGCGGACTACCGCCCCCACAAAGTGATGTGACTCTTTCATACCAAATGTGGTACGTATAAAGGATATATTTAATGATATTATATATGATAAAATACTGGAATTATAATACTACTATGTATCATTATGTTTTAATTACATTAAATATGAAATAGAAATGGAAGTAGCGTTCATGCGTACGAACGACTTACCGTCTCCATGAACGGTGCATTTTATTTATTACCTCTAAATGTTATATACTATTATAAATACATGTATACACAGGATATATATGATATATAGGATATCCAAATCATGAATATCATTTTGGATATAATGAACCTTTTACCACATGAACAACATGTAATTATAAAAAGTCCATTTTTGACTCAAGTACCAAATATCGACAAAACGAACATTATTAACATAAATGATTTCATAAAGTTTATAACATGGTAAAAAGTGATATAAAAGGAATAATAAACTTGAAAAATGTTCTTAATCAAGTAAAAATTAACTTTAGTTTATTATTCAAGATATTAAAGAATGATCGAGTCAAGTCGGACACGAGATAAGGGACTTGGTCTCAATCTCCTTTCATTAAGGAATATTTTCATTAATACACAACTTTATTTTATACGGTGTATAAACCCCTTTTAATTTTACTTTTATTCAAAAGAAATATATTTCTATGAAGTGTTTTACTAAACGAAAAAAAGAATTTTCATTTTAAAATAATCGGTGACAACAACCTTTTCTGCCGCTGCGAGTATTATTTGATCTTTGGCTTCTGCAACAAGCCATAATGTTTTTTAAAAAAAATACCATTTAATATTTTATGTATTTTGGTATTGAAAATGGTTTTGATAATGGATTTGTTATGTCAATATATTTAAGTGATATATTGTGATTGAAATGTGGAAATGTTTTCTTTCCTTTATATTTGTTTTATGTCATATGATTTTATAATAGTACTTGGACATTTGACGGGTGGTTACATGATAAACCAAATGACGGGTGGTTCCGTGAATACTAGGACGAGTGGTTACTTTATAACCTCAAATGCATTGGGTATGGTTGTCGACCATATGGAAATTTCATTTAGTGATATGTGTAGAAGTCGACTGCATGGTTATTCCATTTAAGTATGTTTATGTCCCAAGTTACCTTTATATGTTATGTGTTCTTGATATGGGTTTTATGGTGATAATTTGGTTACAAAAGGTTAAGAAATGATATTTTATTTAGTGATTAGTATTTACTAATTCATAAAGGTTAAAATTAATACTTATGATTAAGTAATCATGGTTTACTTGTTGTTTTGAAAAACTAACAGTTTCCTTTTTTTTGTATCCCGTACTGATATTTTTATCCTCATCCCAAGGTTTGAAATGTTTTTCACAGGACATAAAGTGGAATAGGATCAAGGATGGGATCAAAGAAAAGTCATGCCGTCTAAAACATGGAACTAGACATGTCTTTTTTTCAAAGAGTTTTAATTTTATAAAAAAATGGAAACTGAGTAGAAGTGTCTACATTGTAATATTTTGAAATGTAATAGTTATGGCCTAACTCTCTAAAACTCTAAACCTGAAAATATCCTCAAAGTTAATTATTCATTTAATTCAAGATTATGTAATGTTTTAAGTTTGGGTCCTTATAATTGAAATATTATTCAAATATTTATTCTTCAAAACCTGGGGAATTGAAATAAAATAAGGGTGAGATAAAATACTTATTAAGGGAAAGTAAAACAGAGTAAATAATGAATAAATCAACATGGAAAGGTAAATAACTGAACACACTTTTCATTTTAACAACTAGATAAGGAATAATCAATATGGAAAAATAAATAACAGAAACACATTCAATTTAATCAATAAACTGAGAATGAAATGAAACCATAGAAATGTAGACACAAAATATAATGGATAAATAGAAATTAGGACTAAACGAGGTAGGTGATTTATATTTGGATGTCATGTTTATTAGGTACATAGAACCTTTACTGTTGAGACCTTTCACAAGACGGTTTAGCATATCGGGTAAAAACCCATATTTTTTTTCCAACTATTCCATCTCATTTGACTACCGATGCATCGAGGGGATATCTTTAACTTGGCCCCACCCATGTCGTACCTATCCAAATAATTCCTCATATATCGAATAATATATTTAACAATGTGATGTATTAAATATCATTATGGAGTAGAAGATACATATTTTTCAATATTTCCCCAATTAGTCAAATAACTTTCAAAGTGGACACTGTATATAAAAATGGTATATAGTTTATGCATTAATAATAAACATTTTATGAGAATATGGATATTTAAGAAAAATTTAATATACCATAAACATTATCATAAGAAATTGATTGTTTAAAGGTAATTTTAAAAATCACAAAAGGATGTGATAATGAAAAGGTAATCATTAAACATATTCTTAAGGAAAACAATATTTAAATATTCCAAAGTGTCCCATACCACTTTGAAACATTTAAATAATAATTACCATAAAGGAATAAAATTAAATGACTATTTTTAATAACATGAAGATAAAATGATTCAAGATATAATATACCAAAAGGGGTAGTAGATACACCACAAAAAATAATTAAGTGGTGAATATGGAATTTATCTAACAAATGTAAAATGTGAGATGAAAATATCTTACCTTGAGTAAAACATGTCATGTGTGTCTTTATAATCTCAAATAATAAACTTATGTTAATTATTTACTTGATTTAGAGCCATTTTCATGTTTCTCATTACTTTTATTTCACTTATTATGATGTTGTAAAAAACTAATTAAATAAATAAGTTTACATTAGTTGTTCTAACCATATTAGGTATATTTGTCAGAAATGACTTTTGTACGTCAAATATGGTCAAAGGGGTCATTATATAAACATATCTAGAATAAAAATCATGAAATAGTTATCATATTTATAAATAAATTATACTTTTAAAACCAATTGAGATAGATAGTTTTGAATAATAAACCCACATTACAACCATTGAGATGATAAGCCGTACATACACGTGAGTAATGTTCCCATTTTTCAATGATCATTATGGAAATGAGGTAAGTAACATTATATATTTCCAGAATGATAATTATATCATAAATAAAATGTTTTTTAATAATAATTAATTATACATACAATTCATGTGATGTAAAAGAAATCACATCGTGTCACGGAGGTGGTAGTCCACACACCCACGACCGACATTATCACTTTTTAGTGTATATAAAGGGAAATAAATAAAATGATATATTATGTTTCCAAAAAGTTAATTATGTCATGAATTTCAAATAGATTCATTTTTTGTTACATATTTTAAATTAAACTATCCTTTATATATTCCTTTTATTGCATGGACGAATCAAATCACTCTAAGGAGGGAGTAGTACATACTTCCAAAAACAATGTTATTGTATTGAAACAAAATGGAAAGTATAATGTTTTGTGTTATAAAATAATTAAAGAATTATAAAAATATAATAAATAACTTATATATATATATATCATATATTAGCTATAAAACCCCTTGATTTTTATGAGATAGATTTTTTTATTAAATTATTTGATGTCGTGTATTGTACGGTACTTCAAGATAATCTTTCACTACACGCAACACACGATTAGATTTTAGTATATGAACCACTATGACTGGATTTTGTTACACAAAATTTAAAGTTCTTTTGATAGAGTTCATTTAACACAAGATCATGTTTAAGTGAACAACTAAATATTATTATATTACCTTATAACCAATCCATTATAATGGAGGGTATTTAAAATATTAATTCAATTATAATAATATTCCATATATATGATTATATAATTAATTATTTTGTGAGAAATTAATTTTAAATGAAAATAAAACCCATTTTAAATAAATGGAAATGTTTTTTTTGAAAAATTATTTAAATGAAAATAAAGGGAATTTATAAAATAATAAAATAACTCTTGAAGTATTTTATTAATGAAATATATATTCAATATAATGTTTAAAATTTATCTTAGACATGATATAAGAACAAATTATATTTTTCGGATAAAAGAATTATTAAAAAAAAACAGTTTTATCACCTTTTAATGGAACAACCATTTTAAATATAGTTTTAACACTTTTATATATTATATTTTATAAAATAAACTACTTCATTGAATTTTTGATATAAAAATTTACTTTGGATGATTTTTTGATATTTTTTTGATAACTTGCATGTGTTGATAAATATTAAAAATATAATAAATTTTAATTGAAAACAACTTTTTTCATAGAAATAATTTATACTGTTAAATTATATTATTGAATAGTTTTAATGTATAAATAGATTATATTTTTATCATTTAATATAAGGTAAGTTTTTGGCATTAATAATACATTAAATTTAGATGTAAATACATTTTAATCTTTTTAAATGTTTTAACTTTTAAAACCCCTTTTCTCATTCTGACAATGAGATATATTTTATATTAATTACTACAAATTATTTTTTTAATTTTTAAAAACAGATTTCATATTTTTAATTAGTAGTCACAGATTATGTAAAGAGATTTATTTTATTTTTTGGCATTATGAATAGTAACTTCAATAATTTTTATTAATATAGTAAAAGGGTAAATCATGTAATTACGTGTAAAAATAATATTATAAAATTACCCCAAAACCTGTCATAATATAATTTTATGAGTGTGTTTACAAATAAATCATCCTTGGGTCTAAGGAGTATCCTTTGGAAGACACTTGAATGAGATTAATATATTTAGTTTATTTTATTTAATAGAAAGTCAAATATTTCTTACTCAGATTTTAATAATTATATCACTTTTAATACATGGTTATAAAAAAGTTAAATTGGAATATATATACTCATTTGGAATAGAAAATGTTTTTTTATTTATCATAGTAATTTATTTGTAATTTTGAGTAAATAAATAATTACCTTAAAGACTTATACACTGATGACGGATAAAATTTTTAAATAATGAAAAATAAATAAAATAATTTTTATTAAAAGTATAATATCCATAAAAAGACCAAAAATCTTGACCAAATCTAATTTTATGTCTATATATAGACCATAATAATATAAGGGTCTTGTTTTGACTATTCAGATTCATACATAAATGACTATGAAACTTATAATATTTTATTTAAAGTGATGTTTAAGTTGTCTCATTCATGTTTTAATACATATAAAAATTTTAATGTAATATTTTAAAGTAGATAAATTATACTATAAGTATTATTATAAAATAAAAGGATCTAACTTCATCATTTTATTTTATTTTTAATTTTTATTCACATAATAAGTATATTAAATAATCACACAAAAATGATGTTGTAATTATTGTTTTAATGGAGATAACAAATAAATGTTATTAAAAATATGAAAATAAATATAATTTTGGATAATTAATATATCCAATGAATTTTATATATGACCTTGAACTCATCGTAATATAATAAAATATTTTTTATAATTTAAAATTTTATCTTTATATTTTTAATAATCAAGGAATTGAATTGTGTCAAAAATTATACTATTGATTGTTTATCAATATAACTTATTGTTTAATTATTTAAAAATTATAAAACATTTAAAAAAATAAATAATAATAAATATATGGTCTAATTTTTTTTTAAATTTCTAATTTATTGTCTAATTGACATAAAATAAATAAACATTCCACCATTTTAACATTGAAATATTTGTAACCTTAGTTAAAAATTAAATAGAATAATTAAGTGTTAGGAAAAATGGTAAGGATTAAATTGATTGAAAAACTAGTCTAAAATTTATTGGCTGATTATATTAAGACATTATATCATCTCATATTCTATACTAAGTCATTTTTATTTTTTATAGGGTTCTATTTTATTATAAATTAATATTTTTGGAAATTCCAAAGGTGCCCCGAACCTCAATTATGAAAAGGAACCACCTCCATCATTTCTTCACAAATCATTGATCCTTAAATATCATCCATCCACTGAAAATTTACATTCTAAAATTCTCTAGTCACATTATAAATATTTTTTTCTTCTCAAAAGATTGACTCTAGTGTCTGTAAGATGAGATCTTGAGGGAGCTCATCAAAGAAGAGGTAATCTCCACTGCCGACTCTCTCAAGATCATTTATATTTCTACTTTCTATTACTTTTTTTGTTTCCATTATAAATTAATAATTAAAGTATCACCAATATAATTATATGTTATTATGTTTATATAACAACCTTATTACACCTTATATCCATCCTACGAAAAATGAAATCACCATGCGTGCGTACGCACGACTTATCATCTCCATGCTTTAGTGTAATTGTTTTTCACCCCCACTTTACTTGGATGTGTATAATGATGGTAATAATAACTATATATGATTATTATAAAAATATATTTATTTTTTAATAATATATATATCATCCACTTCTATAACATTTTATAATTAAAGAAATGATATCATCGCTTGTGCGTACGTATGACCTACCATATCCATGACGCGATGCGATTCATTCTCCATGATCTAAATTAAAGAATGATTATATAAATGAATATAATGTATTAATACGATATATATTACATTAATATAATTCTAAAAATTATATAATTAGAACCCCTGAAGAATAACTGGGATTTATATGAAAAAATGCAGTAAATAACACCTGAAAGAGAAGTAATAATGAAATATTATTAAACAATTCATAAAATGATCAAATATGATATCCTAAATATAAATATGGTTATGGATAATGTTTATAACACTATTTTATCCATTATACCATATTTTATGATACATATGAAGGAACCTGGACCTAAGATACGAGATAATTTTTCAATCCTATTATTATCTAAGATTGTTTATATGTAAGTATTTACTGGGGTATATAGTTGAGGTTTGGCATATCGGTAAAGAACCCGATAATACTATATTGAGGTTGGGGGTTCAAAACCAATGGAGCACATGTTACTTTAGAGGCACCGTAAAGGGACTATAGCAAGACTGTAGCCGTGGTGGAAGTATAACACCGGTGACACTATAGTGGTGGTGGGAACTCTACCAGGAACTTTAGTGGAAATATCATTATAGCTTGTACTATAGTAGCTAGAGTACTATAGAACCAATATTCACCGAAGGGATTTCAATTCAAACATTTGGGCATTCTGGGCCACGTAATGAGATTTCATTCCCAATGGGCATACGATATATGTAATGGGCTTCATGAAAATGGGCCTACAAGCGATATATTGAATAATTCAAGATTGATTTCTAGGATATCCCCATGGGGAGGGGCTATGACCTTCCTTTCCAGTCTTTTTTTGTATTTTTTTGTGTCTGTGTGTTTCAATATAATTTTAACCCTAAAAATTGAATATATATAAGTATTTACTAGGTTATATTTATCAATCATGTCTATGTTTCATAAATATGTATTCCCATAGAATCTTTGTATTCTTATACATTAGTTTAAATTCAATTTTACCCATTGGTGAATTTTTATTAAATGGTATGGAAGGAATATTCTTTCATATTCGATAGGAGGCACTTTTTAAATTATCTAACAAAATTAAATGAAGAATTTTTAACATTAACTTATATGACATGAGCAGATTTTTATGTTTATATAACACTTTATTTCCATGAAGATTTCTTTACAATATTTCAAGGTTATTTTCAAATAAATTATTTTCCTTTAAAATTTCAAGGCATGTTGAGAATGTTTTTTATAATAAGAAATGATATTTTCCTCAAGAATTAATTTCAAGTGTTCTGTAAAAAATATTTTCCATCTAATATGGAATTATTTAACAGGGTTATGATCAAGTTTACTATTCCTATTATTCCTATGGTTTTATTATGTTTATAATGGAATGATATTTATGAAATATATTTTTTACACGGGTTATGTTATGAAAGAATTATGTTTAAGAAACCCATTTTAGTTCTTGGGTTATGCTATGATAAATTATTTATGTTTTTGTGTCACACATAAGAATTATTTTATTATGATATGGGTGGGACATATATATACATCCAATTCATTGGGTAAATATTTATATATCATGAGATACACGATAATGGAATTAAAAATGATATTGGTCAAGAAATACATAGCTGGAATGGGAAGTAAACTCAATTCAATAATACAGGGATGGAACGAGGAGTGAAATCAGTTAAGTAATGGACTTTGTCCACTATGATGGTATTGGAAATGATCCTTGACTAATATTAAATGGGTTTATATGCTTATGTGTTTTAAAAAAATCCATGTTTTATGCCAATTCTATTTTTTAGGTATCATTTTCTTATATGAATTATGCTTTATGTACTTCCAAGAATTATTTTTCAAGTCAATATTTTTATCTATGTTATATGTGGTATGATTTTTAAAATTTATGTTCATGTTTTTAAATACTTATGTTCATGTTTTTTTATATTTTCCTTGTTTACCCTTAATGAGAATATAAGTTCACCCTTTTCAAATATTTTATTTTCCCAAAGATATAAAGAAATGTTTTAGAAAGGAAAACTAAAGGGGATGATCTTTATGGGAGACATTGATGATCTTTCAAGAAATTAGAATAATATGTTCCATGTTTCCAAAGGCACTAAACTAATATGGTATTTGATCATATTTTTATGTAATATATTAATTTTTCCACAAATCTTATCTAATTTCCATGTACATAATGCTTAGATCGTTATAGTTGGTATCAGAGTGAAGTATTAGTTATCCTTTGGAAACTAGGATGAGAAATATTTAGTGATATCCCTAGAGATATTTGTAAGTATATTTATAGTAATTTTTCGAAGGATAAGTCAATGTATAAGCTACAATCTTTGAATTTTGGAAATGATCATAGTTAACCTAGGATTAAACCTATGGTGTTACCTTTGATTATGATGTTTTCCTAGTATGATTTTTCCTCTCAAACTATTTTTCCTGGCTTTTAGAAAATCGATAGAGCTCGATGGAACCGTGTTAATGATGATTAAAATGGAAAACAAAATGATTGTACTCCTGAACAACCAAATGTTATGGGAACTATAATGAAAAATATTATTATTATACTGACAAAAGATATGAATCATTATAAGCTTCTGAAAGAGTAGATAAGGGGAAAACATTCTATTGAGACCTTAATGAGGAAACACCCACCTTATTTCAGTAATTTTTCAGATACTCTAATTACTAACCAATGGATTAGTACAAATGAAAGTATATTTTCTATCCTTATCTTCTCATAGCATTAAAAATTCATTTTTTATGTTTATCATTTAGAAGTTGCAGGGGAACAATGGTTTAAATTTACCAAGAGTACGATGAAAAATTGTGAAATTGAATCCACAGATGGGATATGTTCAATAAGTTATTTATTAATAATTAATTTCCTCATATTATTTATACAGAGATGGAAAAGGAGTTCATTGAGCTTAAAAAAAGGATGATGAATTCATTGGTACATATGAGGAAACTTTTATAAGACATTAAAGGTATTCTTCTTGCATTATCATCCAACCTAAAAGTAAGGTTGATCGATTATTCACTAGCTTAAAACAAAGTCTTTAAAAGGAATTATCCATTAGATACATTATTATAAATGAAGAGATTCGACATTGTGCTATCAAGCTGGAAATGGATTTTGGGGTGACATATGAATCTCATGCTTTTGACAAGAAATGTAAGATGGAGTTCAAGAGAAAATATCAAAACTATGGTGAAAAGAAGATTAGCATGTCCTTATGTTTAAAGTGTGGAAACATAAATAGTGGATATTATATTAAATGGACTAGTAATTGTTTTAAGTGTGTAATAGAAGGTTATCGGGGAGTTGAGTGTGGAAGTAATGAAAAAAAGATATCTAATTATATGAATAGAGAAAATTCTACCTAGAATGAAACTCCCACATTTCAATTCTACATGTTCAAGGAAGTGGGGCATTATGCTAACAAATTCCATCACCCAAGGGTTATCAACAATAATTGATGTCAGAAACCTCTTAAGGCCAAATACAGAAGAAAATTGAATGCTCTCACTATTGGAGATGTAGAGTAGAATAAAAAAATGGTGGAATGATTGTGTGTTTATGTAATGGGATTCCAAAATAATGTTGTAAAATAATTTCATAGTATTATTTAATAATGAAATATCTATGAGTTGGTCAACTTTGGTGTTTCCATATGTATTTAAGAGTATATTCTGAGTGGTAATCCTAAACATGAAAAGTGATTCCTGTTTTTTTGAAAACGCATTAAGGGAAGGATAACCCTTAATATGGGCATACTGTTGGAATAAATTAATAAAGAGACGTTTGATATCATTAATGACCTCAGGACTGATATAATGAAAAAGTGATTATGATATCATAGATGGAGTATATAGAAGTTTTTCGATTTATGGTATATGTAAAGAGTAAATTTTTGAAATCATGCATCTTTTCCCTAATGTTTTATGGTAATTTAGGTTATTACCATGTTTTTAGAGGATACATGTTGAAGTCATTAACATGTTTGAATGTGAATAAAAAGATATATCATACGATATATAGTAGATAAAAGTTAAGATGAGTTAGTGAACCTCTTCCAAATGTTTTGGATTTTTATCTTTTAGAAGTATTTTAATGTTATAATTTTTTTAAAATTTAAGTTAATCTTGGGATGATTTTTGTATGAATATAGTATTACCACACCATAGGTGGACATATGCATGTTTCATAACTTGTAATAACCTTTTTTGTGATAAAGGAATATGGAGTGACTTATCATTCTATTTATGGATATCATGATCTTTTGATGCTTGAGGAATGAAAATTTGACCAGCAATTCTTAGAATAAGAGATGAAGGGGAAATTGATCAAGGCACAATGAAAGGATGTGATTATACTTAATCAAGTTATTATTTATTCTCATTATTCAACTCTATGGAATGGATATTTAATCCAAAAATGTTATCCTAGTACCTTTATTATTGATGAATTAGATGGTCCCTTAGATCATTGAGTATTTATGGATTTTGATTTTTAACTTTCTCATAACTATTTTCTCTATCACCCTCTATCATAACTTGATTGTTCAGTTTCTCTTCCATGCCTAAATTTTCACTTACCATCGCTGTTATCCTAGGTGGAAACCCAGTTATGAGTGAATTTGTGTAACCATTATGTTTCTAACATTACATTTTGAAAAAAAAAATTTGTATTTTTTTACTATGTTGCTTTCTAGTAATTAAACTTTCAAGTATTAATCATTTTATCACCAATATAAATTTTATGGGAAAAATTCATTTTAAGCGGGGTAAAAAGTAACACCTTGATATTTTTTTGATATAGTTTTTTTTATTATCTTTTATGTATTGTATTGTATGAAACACCAAGATAAGATTTCTCTATACACAACACTGACTTAGCTTGCGGTATATTCAACAGTATTCTTTACTTGTGTTATAGAAAATTTCATGTTCTTTTGAGAGAGTTTATTTCACAAAGGACTGAGTTTAAGTGAAAACTAAATATTATTATATTACTTTATAACCTAGGAATGATAATGATGGGAATGAAAAATATTAACTGAATCATGAAAATTTTCTTTACACCTGATTATATAATTAATTCTTTAGTGAGAAATAAATTATAAATAAAAATAAAACACTTTTTAAGTAAATGGTAATGTTTTTCTAAAAAACTATTTAAATGAGAATAAGTGAGTTTATAATATAATAAAATAAATATTGATAGATTTTATTAATAAAATATATTTTTAATATATATTCAATCAAATGTTTACAATTCATCTTAGATATGATATAAGAATAAATTCCATTTTTTCTGATAAAAGAAGTATTTTAAAGAAAAATGCAGTTTTAATTACATTTGATGGTGCACCAATTTTAATTATATATTTTTGAAACTTGTATATATTATACATAAAAAAATAAACTTGTTATTTGAAATTGGGATATAAAAATTCACTTTTTATAAATTTTTAATATTTTTTCTCATAACTTTCACTTTTTGATGAAAAATAAAAATATACAAAATTTTAATTGTTTTTTTCCTTAAAATAATTTATGCTATTATATTATATTATTTAATGGTTTTTATGCATAAATAGTTTATATTTTTAACATTTAATATAATCTAGGTCATTGGCCTTAATTTTCCATTGAATTCAGATGTAAAAAATTTTGAATCTTTTAAAATGTTTTTGCTTTAAAAACTCATTTTCTCATTCTGAGAATGAGATTTATTTTAAATTAATTACTGAAAATTATTTTTTTGAATTTTGAAAAAATGGATTCCATATTTTTAATCAGTATTTCCAAATTATTTAAATGGTTTTTTTATTTTTGGAAGTTATGAATAATAACATTAGTAATTTTTATTAATATGGTAAAAGGGTAAATAAAGTAATTAATGGTAAAAATAATATTATGAAATTAATCTAAAACTTTTCCTAATAAAATTGGATGATGTTTTGGACCTAAGTCATCCTTGGGTCTAAATTTTATCCTTTGGAAGTCACCAGGATGATAATAGGACATTTAGTTTATTTTATTTAAAGGGGAGTTTAATATGTCTTACTCAAATTTTAAAAATTATATCATTTTTAATAGAAGGTTATACAAAAGTAAAATCAGACTATAAATAATAATTTGAAAGCTAAAATGTACTAATTTATCATGGTAATTTATTTTTAAATTTTAGGAAATAAATAATTAGCTCAAGGTCTTATACATTGATGATGCAGAAGTTATTTACTTGATGAAAAATCAATAAAATATATTTTATTAAAAGTATAATAACCATAAAAAGACAAAACAAACTTGAAAAAATATTATGTTTCTAGAATATATCGACCCTAATCATCTAATGGATTAGTTATTGACAATTTGTATTTATATGGAAATGATTATGACTCTTATAATATTTTATTTAAAGTGTTTTTTAAGTTCTCACATTCATGTTTTAAAACATATTACATTTTTAATGTAGGATTTTCAAGAAGATAAATTATTCTATAGTTATCATTATAAAATCTATAGGATTTAAAATTATCATTTTATTTAATTTTAAATTTTTATTCAACAAATAAGTATATTAAATAATTACAAAGAACTAATTTTATAATTATTTTATTAGTGGAGATAAAAAATAAATGCTATTAAAAATATTAAAATAAATATTTTTTGGAATAATTAATATATCCAATGAATTTCATATATTAAATTGATATCATAGTAATATAATATTTTTTTTAATTTAACTTATTATATTTATATTTCTAATAATCAATTTATTGAATAAAGAAAAAATTTACACTAGTGATTATTTATCAAAACAATGTATTATTAAATTATTTAAAAATTATAAAACATTTAAAAATATATTATATTAATGATATGGTATTGAATTTTCTATGTATTAATTAGTGGTCTAATTTTCATAAAATAAATAAATATTTCACACTTTTAATATTGAAATATTTTTTTACCTTAGTTAAAAAATAAATAGAACAATTAAGTGTTAATTAAAATGATAAGGTTCAAATTAAGAGAAATGGCTATCTAAAATTTATTTTTTTATGATATTAAAACCTTATTTCATATCATTTTTTAAACTAAGGCATTTCAGTTGTTTTTGGATAAGGTTTTAATTTATTATAAATTAATATTTTTGGAAATTCCAAAGGTTCCCCCACCACAATTATAAAAGGGAACCTCCTCCCTCATTTATTAACAACTCATTGAGCCTTAAAGATCATCCATCCCCTACCAATTTACCTTATAAACACCCCTCATTATATTATAGAGGTTCTGGTCTTTTCAATATACCTACTCTATTTCATTTAGGAGGATATTTAAAGGGAGCTTGCCAAAGAATAGGTAATATCCTTTACTGAATTTCTGAAGATCATTCCTTATTATACTTATTATTATTTTTTTGTTTCCATTATAAAGTAATAAATTCAGTATAAAATATATAATGATATGTTATTATGGTTTTGGAACAAAATTATTCCACATTATATCAATCATACGAAAAACCAAATCACCACATGTGTGTACGCGCGACTTACCGTCTCCATGTTGCGATGCAATTTGTTTTTTACCACCACATTACTTTGATGGGTATAATGATGGAAACGAAAACTATATATGATTATTATAACAATATATTTATTCTAGAAGAATATATAAACCATCTAATTCCTGACAATTTTATAATTAAAGGAATGATATTATCACTTGTGCATATATACGACCTATTGTCTCCATGATGCGATGTAATTTATTATCCATGATATAATTTAAATAATGATTATATAAATGTATAAAATTTATAAATATGATATATATTAAATTATTATCATTCTAGAAATGATATAAAGAGAACCCATGAATAATAAATGGGATTTATATGACAAAACATGGCATAAATAATGCCCTAAAGAAGAGTAATAATGTAATATTATTAAAAGCGTGATAATATGATCACATATGATATCATAAATATAAATATGGTTCTGGATAAAGTTTATAACACTCTTTAATAAACTTTAAAAGTGTTTTTTATACATACAAAGGAACCTAGACCTAAGGTAATGGATACTTTCACAATCTCATTATTATCCGAGATTGTTTATACGTATGTATTTACTGGGGTATATTTTTCAATCATATGTATGTTTCCTAAATTTTCATTGCAAAATTATAATTATGTTCCTCTAAAATTGTTTAAAGTCAATATTACACGTTTTTTAATTTTTATTAAATGATTAAGAAGTAATAAGTTTTCGTTTTTGATTTAATGTACTTTTTCACTTATCCAAAAAAAGTATGAGAAGAATGTTTTCTTTTAACTTATACAACATGAACAGATTTCTATATCTTAATAACGCCTTATTTCCTGGAATATTACATTAAAATATTTCAATGTTATTTTCAAATAAATTATTTTCTTTTAAAATTGTGTGGCATTTTGGGGAAAATTTTTTTTAAAGAAAAAATGATATTTTACTCAAGAATTAATTTCCAGTGTTTTATCCAAATTATTTTCCATCTAAGATGGAATTATTTAATATGGTTATATTTTAAGTTTAATATCTCCATTATTCCTATGGTTTGATTATTTCTATTATGGATTTATATTTATGAGATATATTTATTTCACAAGGATTATGTTATGATGGAATAAGGTTTAAGAAACCCATTTTATTCCTTGGGTTATGCCAAGATGAATGATTTTATGGAACACATTATAATGATTAAATTACGAGATGTGTATGAACTATATCTCCCTCCAATTAATTAGGTAAATATTTATATGTCATGGGAAAGATAGGGCTGGAACAAGAAATGATCTCAGTTCAGTAATACAGGGCTGGAATGGGAAGTTAACTGGATTTAGAAATATAGGGCTGGAACAAGGAGTGAACTTATTTTAGTAATTGATTTTATATATTATTATGGTCTTGTTAGTGGGCCTACACTAATATTAAATGATTATATATGATTATTTGTTTTCTAAAATTCCATGTTTTATGCCAATTTTATTTTCTTATGTCTCATTTTCATTTATATTTTATCCCTTATAAACTACCAAGATTTATTTCATGACTCAAGATTTTGATATATGTCATTCGTGGTGTGGTTTTCAAAAAGTTATGTTCATGTTTTTTACATTCTTATGTTCATGTATTGTTTGATATTTTCCTTATTTTCCCTTACTAAGAATCTAAGATCACCCTTTTCATATGTTTTCTTTACCCTAGGATATAAATAAAGGTTTTAGGTAGAAAAATTAAATGGTAAGATAATTATGGGATATTTTGAAGATCTTTAACCAAATTAGAATAATGTGTTCCATGTTTCCAAAGGCACTAAACCAATATGGTATTTGATTACCTTTCTGTAATGTATTAATTATTCCAAAACATTATTGTAATTTCCATGTACATAATTATTATTTCATTTTATTAACATCATTTATATCATAATTAAAATCCATTAAAGGTGGTAATGAAAAAATGAAGAATCATCATTTTGTGAGTCAGTAGTTCACCATGTACGAATGAGAAGTTTATTACTCATTATATGGAAGTGTGTGTATGTTTAGGTATAAAAAATTGAATAATAATAACTAAATATATTTTGGATAATTAGATTATTATTTAATTATGTAATAAGAATATTTTTTGGGAGGATGATTAAAATAAAACTAAAGATCTTTAGGAAGGATGTTACCTCGTTTTCGGGTACCTCCTTTTGGTTTTCACCAAAGGGATTCCTTTTATGGATTTATAACCAAGGGTAGGAATCTAGGATTAGGTGAATGATTTGTAGGCTCTATTTTGGATGATCTTGGTAGATCCAAAGTAGTATTATAGGTGTGATGAAGTGGGAGGGGTGATTTCCTTTTATAGTGGAGGATAAGTATCACTATTGTAAATTTTTGGAAAGAAAATTCAGAACATGTTTTTACCATGTCCATTAGATCCAATAATGGCTCAAATTCTATTAACAGGATTATAGGGTCAAAATATGGCCATCAAATGGGTTTTTGAGAAGTTTCTACATCATTTGGGCCCTTAATATTAATGTTTAGTATATTGTTACACTAATTTTCCTCTTAATCACTGTAATTAATTTTAATCACTTCCACTAGTACTTTTGGTAAAAAATACAAGTTTCACATATTAGACATTAAAAATTATTCTTATTCCAAATATGGAATGTATTTTTCAAAATTGAAATCACAAAAGTGGAAGAAATTAAATTAAATTTAATCCCACGAACATAATGACAATACATGGGTATAAAGTAAAAACGGTAAAAAGATTACAGAGTTTTTATATTCAACTTAAATGTAAAATTTTTAAAACAACCAAAATTGGATTAATTTATAAAAAAATAATCCAATGAAACAATAAAACAATTTAAAAATAATAATTTATCCTTATAAATAAATTAGAAGAAAAATAAGTTTTGAATTAAAAATTAATATGTTTTACTATAAATTTAAAAACGAAACATTTAAAAAAATAGCAATAGTTGACCGAAACCTAATGTTCAAGTTTCAATATAAAAAATTTAGTTTATTTTGACATATAAATTTTATATAACTTCCAAAATTTATATTTAAAATAGGTTCTCCAATAAAATTTGTTAAAAATACTTTTATAAAAATATAGGTTTTTATGTGTAATTTTGTGTATGTTCTCATATTATGCCTATAAAATCAATTAGATGAATATTAAAAATATTTGATTGAATATATAACATAAAAATTTAATTAATATCATTCATAAATAGTAATTAATTTCACTTAATAAGGAAAATCACATTTTTCACATAAAAGTAGTCTTATATAATATCATTTCTTTATATTCATTTGATTTCTATATTCTTTTCAAATTAATAGGTAACCAATGAACTCAACTGTATATTTTCATAATTTAGTTACCCCTATTCACAATCTTCAATTAAAAATATAGATTATATCTTATTACATTAATTAATAATATTTTTAATAATATATCACTGTTTGGTAAAACTCGATCTTGTGTGCTATGCAAGCCATCGAGGAAATCCAGTCTTGCATGTAACAAAATCTAACCATGATGTTCTGTATAGAAAATTATAAAAATTATGTTTCATGAAAAATAATATTTACATGGTGTTTCATATAAAGAAATCTAGGAAAAAAAATTATTCTAAAAGAGAGATATTGGAAAGTCTTGGGGTGTTACAATCATGAAAAAACATTTATCGGATTTGTATATCATGACACCTTCTTTTCAATCTATAACACCTTCTGTTTAACCTAAGTCGTCCATGATAATGATATATTCAAATTATTAATAACTATTGACCAAGAAAGGGTAGATTAACGAATGCATATCACCCGGTATTATAGAAGCTTATGTGTAGTAAGGTCCATTTTCATGTACCAGGTAATGCTCAAGTCATGCCCAAAAAAGCTTTTTCAGAGTTATTAAACCTATGTATATCTGTTCTATAACCATGTACACTTGATGTATCCATATATGTATATATATCTAGGAAAACCAAATAATATATTTCTTAAAAAAACATTAGGATCTTATCCTATACTTAGATTTATCCACATGGTTTTACTATTGTTTTTCTAATCCTAATATCCAATCAATGACTAAAACATTCCTCTAACACCAACTATAAGGAACCATGATTTTCAAACATAAATACCACATATTTTGAGATTAATATTCAATAAATTTAATAATCATATACACACATACTATATAAATTTTGTGTATTTAGGGACTAGAAGAACACTATTCTTATTTCCGGAAATATCTTCAACATATCCCACAAATATCTTCCCCAAAACTACTCCTATTAGGTATAACTAACCTAAACCATTATTTGTAACAAGGGTGTGGAAACATAATAAAGGGTGAGATCTTATGCTCAATAGGGGTAAATATATGAGATATCCATCTATGATTATATAAAAGTATAATATAAAAATAAGGGTATGTGATCCTGAAAATAACTTACAAAGTTCATACCCAACCTGTCATAGATCATAAACATGAGTTATGGAATGGAACATTGTCATTTCAAATTTTTTTTTCCATAAGTGTGATAAATCATCATATATCAATCATGAACCACAACATCATGTCATAAAAATTAGGTACCATTATAAATAAAGAAAAACATTTCATATTTCAAGGTAAAATATCAAGGCCATCATCAAAGTGGATTGAAAATTGTCAAAAATTTACCATTGTGGACTAGGACACACCTATTTCCCATAGTGGATCAAGACTCAGTTATTTCTCATTGTGGATCAATCCCATCAACTTGTTTCCCATTTTTTTCTCAAGAGATAAAAAGATTTACTTGATACATTGTAGGGAGATATAAGTCCCACCCATCTCATAATAAAAAACAAAATTATGCTTTCCATAATATTATAAACCATTCAACACATCATCACATCATAACCCATGTAAATAAAATAGTTTTTATAAACATTTCATCAATTCATAATACTATAACCTATGAGGAATAAATTAGTTTCATAAAAATTTCATCAACATAAACATTAACCATCTAGAGAAAAAATAAGAATGGTATCATTCAATATTGTCCCTGTTAAATAAGAAGTGAAATAAAAGGATTACAACTTAGATGGAAAATGAGTCTGAAAGACCACTTGGAATATTTCATGAGAAAAATACCCTTCCAAATTTGAAAAAAAATCATTTTAAATCATAAAAATTTTCAAAATACTTATCTTTTAATATAAACTTATAAATTTATAAAGGAAACTTTAAAAATCATTTAATACATTTCTTAAGGAAAATATGATTTACATTTTCAAAATCACTAAAAATTCATAAAATATTTTAGAAGTAATTTTTTATTGATAAAAACATTTAAAATTATAAGGTAATATTTAAAAATTGGGTGGTCATGATGGTAAGAAATTCTATATACGTTAAAACAAACATTCATTTCACATTTTTGATAAATTCTAAACATGTATGGCTTTAAAAAAGACACAGATAATCATTTGAAAACATTTTTAAAAAGTCAAGAAAGGGTAAAAATGTATTTGAAAAATAATTTTAGAGCGGTAATTTTTTTTAAAAAAATATGTTTTTTGTGAGAAAACATAGATATGAAAAAGAAGGGATTTTTGATCGAAGAGTGAGATAAATTAAAATTTTCCTAAAAATATTATTTTGAACACTTGAGTACAAAAATAGAGGAAAATGAATGGAACACATTAATTATCAGGAAATAAACATAGTATAATAAAAATAAGTATTTTTTGAGATATTTATCATAATATTTAATCATTATAAGCATAAACATATAATTCATGATAAACACAAAGATTCTATCATAAAACTCTTACTAGTTTAGAAACATGGAATCCTAAGACCTAGGAGAGAATAAAATTAAATTATACTTAAAATAAAATTCGAATAAATAAAATAATGATATTATATTCTAAAGGGGCTGTATAAAGGCCACAAAAAATAATATAGGTTCATAACACAACATTTGTCTCAAAGAAAGACAATTGAGACAAAAATCCCTTGCCGCATTGGTAACATTCAAACTATAAACAACATGAAATATAGATCATAAAATGGATATGTAAATCAATATAAATTTCATCATAATAATCATAAAATACATTCATGAATAGTATTTACACAACATAAAATAAATATTCGGTGAATATGTTATTTATCTCACATAAAATAAAGTGAGATGAAAATCCCTTACCTTAAGTCTTGAAATCCTTCATACACTTTCGAACCTTTGGTACATCAAATTTAATTTTATTATAAATCTATTATAAAATCATACTCATATATATTATAAAATATATGATTTACTAATTAAATTTTATAACCAATTTATTAATAATTCCATGTTAAAGTCATGTTTCAAGTAATAACTACTTTGTTTTTCATGTATGTTTTGATTCGGTGTTTTCGGTCCTATTACTTTTACCATGGTTACATAATATATAGAATTGTAACCATGACATTAATATAATATATATTAATTTTATATTTATTAATAGTAATCCATAAAATTTAGAAATAGAAAATGAAATACACCATTCATGGAGATGGTAGGCCGTATGTATGCATGAATGTTGTTCGCATTTTTTCTATGGATGAAATGACAGAAAGGTAAATAATATATCACCATTATAGAATAATTCTTCTTTTATATATAACACATATATTAATATAATTTATCCTAATTACCTTCCATGTAAATCCTTAGTGAAAAATGAGTCACATCGCTTCACGAGGTGGTAGTTCGTCGTACATACAAACAATATTATCATATCCCCCATGTAATGGAATGTAAGAATTTATATGTGATATAATAAATAAAGAATAATATTTATGTTAAAAAAATAGTATATATATATATATTTACCCTCATAATACCCAATAACGATAGGCGTTTATGGAAAATGCGTTGTAGTTGTACTTACGGTGGTAGTCCACCGTAGACATGAGCGACAATATCATTTCTATTTCGATGGAAGAGGAGATGGATTTAGGTAATTACCATATAATAATAAAATATTATTATATTTATTCTTTCAAGGTTAATATATTATCACTTTTTAATAATATTTGAATGAGGTGGGTGAAGAAATAACATTAAAATTCTCGTTGAAGAACATTACCTCTTCTTCGGGTAACCTTATAGGTTTTGCACCAAAATCCAGACTTGGTTGAATGTATGATAAATTAATTATTCAAGGATAATTGGAGGGAATAATGTTGTGTAATAGAGTAGGTATTATATGATACAAAGGGTTTTGAATGTGCGAATAGGAGAGGAGAGTGGGTTACCTTTTATAAGTGCGGTGAGTGTAATAAGTTTAATTTTTTAAGAGAAAAAGGTTTATCAATGTTTTTCACTTGAAAAGTGTTATAATTATCCATTAGTAAATTTTAGAGATTATATAGTTAATTTATGTCCATATAATTGGGTTTCAAAATGCTTTGGGTCAATTTTAACCCCTATGATTTTTATTTAACCCCTGATAAACCCATTTTTCCTTAACAATGATAAATAATTTTAATATTTTTTAATAATTAATTATGGTAAAAAATAAAATTGAAATTATTAAATAATATATATTTTCATGAATCCAAATATGGAATTAAATTTTCATAATTAAAATAAAAAAACTGTCAAAATTTAAATTAAAACTAAACCCATATATGTGATGAAAAAACTTGTTTCCAAAGGAAAACTTCTCATAAATATAGAAAGTTTTAATATCCCAAATCAATATGGAATTGAATACCATTACCTAAATCAGATAAAATAAATATATATTTAAACTAATTTTACTTTTAAAATCATATTGAAACAATTTTTTATTTTCAAATGGCGTAAATGAAAAGACAATTCTTAATAAAAACTAATGTTTTCTTATTCACTAAAAAGTTTATCTTTTTAGAAAATTTTCAAAAATTCAATCCAGGATAGTTTTGATATATAGATCTTAAAATTTATTTTTATTCTTTTAAATTAATTTTCTAAATTTTTATAAATTTTTTTAATTATTTTTTCAAAAAAATACAATAAAATCAATATTTTTTAGAAAATAGAATTTTAGAAACATAAACAAATTTTTTTAAAAATAATGCACTTTTTTATAAATTTTTTTCATTATGTAAAACCATTTTAAATAATATTAGAAAATAATTTATTCCTATTTATATCGTTAATTTCAATGTCTAGGTTATAATGGTCACATTTACATAATAATATTAATAATATATTTTCATTTTTTAAAATTCAGTGTTATGTGTAATGAAAGATAAACTCAGTGTTTTATGTAACACAAGCTATAAAATAAATTTAATTTTTTTTAAAAATAGTAATTAATAAAAAATCTTGGTGTTACATTAGAAGAAATTATATGCAAGCAACACATGAGGTAAGGGATTATTTCAGAATCTCATAATTATTCAGGCTTGTTTATAATTAATATTTTTATGGGAATTATATGATATTTATATCTCAAAAAAAAATTTCCTTCTGCTCTTTTTATTTATAGAAATTAAAAAAATTTCATTCATTTTTATCTATGTACTTAAATGTTTGAAAGAATATTTTTTATAGAAAATAAACTTTGTTTTTTCTTTCGGTCGATAATATTTTACTTCCATGTCCATGTATTTTTTAAAAAAATTCATGAATGTTTTAATATCTTCCAATGTTTAATTAAAGTAATTTTAACACATAATTTTTATTTTTTTATAAAATATTTTAAAATGAAACTTCTTATGGGTTTTTAGATGAATTATTTTTTACTAAAGGATTAATCGAAATCATTATTTTAACATACAACACACAAATAACTTTTACCACCGTCTTGAATAATATTTTGTTTAAATATTACTTTATAAATTTCCATCGATCTATCTAACGAATTTTTTTCGAAATATTTTGTTAATTTTAAGGTTTTAAATAAGTAATTTCAAAATGTGTATTGTATTCTACTCAATAAATATTCTTAAGTTATTTTAAAATTAATTTCATATATTTCAACATCCTTTGAGAATTATTATTCTTTATTGAGTATATAACATAATGATACCACTAAAGATATTTCTCTGGATAGGTTTTGATACTTTTTATTGGGGAAAGTATTGATATTCCATATGATAGTTCTTCCAATACAAACATTTCATGATTTTTAAAAAACATTGATTAAGGTATATTGTTAATTCATATAATGAATGTGTTAGAATTATTCAGTCACATGTGGCTCCCAAAATTACATATCCTCTTGATGCATCGATAGGTCTCATGAGACTAAACATGTTGGGTATTTATCTAAGGACATACACATTTATAAAAGTTATCTTAGAATTATGCCTCGATGGTAAGTTTTTGATGTCTTTTATTATGAATAAAATCCTTATAAAATTAGATATTGATGTCCATGAGATTATTCAACTGGATATCCCATCCACTAATAAGTTTTAAGCTCATGTGATCTTTTACATGACATTATTTGATGATCATTTATTCTTGCTATGTTGTTAATGCCATATTTATTATATGATAGATTATCTTGAATTAATTAACTTATTTAGTATCTGAGATCACGCACTAATTTTGGTTTATTTTCCCAATATTCCATTAAGTGTACTATGATTGATACACAAGAGTATTCTAGATAGAATAAAAATGTTCTCAAAGAAAATACTATGTTTTATTTTATGGTTTAAAATGTAATATGAGATTCATTCATATATATATTTTACCAAGAATAATAAACTATTAGATCCCTTGGGATGTGATTACTTATATTTAGTTCCATTTTAATAGAGCACCATTGGTTCTGTAATACTATGGTTGGTGTTGTTATAGTAGGTGATTCTTCCTTGATATACGTAAATGACTAAATTATCCAAATAGGGAAAAATTTTATCACTCTAAGTTATTCATAAAACTAACTATAGAGATTTATCAAATTTCTCAAAGCTCAAATTTTTTATATATAGAGAATAAAATATTTCAATTACTTCATGAATTTACGGTTTGACCCTCCAAAATCTAGAGAGCTGTTTTGTAAATATAAAGTTATATCTATATTTGATCAAAATTCATTTATCGGATTTCAACCAAATTAAAGACTCTATTTAAATCCAAATCATTAAGAGAATTTACTAAAATTTTAGATTGAAATTCATTAATTTTTTATAGGAAAAATAATAATATGTTTTTAGAGCTAAAAAAAATAAAATATGATGGAATTTGACATAAAGAAACAATCCTTGAGTTTTTATCGATCGTTTCTCTTGATTATCACTTCTAATAGGCTAATATAATCATTAGTGAAAATGAAATTTCCCTAACTAAAAATATAGAGTTATTTTAAGGAGAATAAGGTTTTCATGTAATAATATCATTATTATTAATTAACCTCCTTAAATTACCTAAAAAATTCACATCTCACTATGTTTTATTAAATTTTTACCAAAACATAAACTATATAATACAAATACAACTACATCATTGAATAAATTTTATGATGTTAAAATTAATTAGTACAATTTTATTTTCACCCTTCTTTAAATTAATTAAAAATTTTACAAAAATTCATTTTTAAATACAATTTCATATAATTAGAAAAGTATCGCTTTGGGTGAACTGCAAATAATTACATATTAATCTATGTATCATTATATATATAAATAAATAATTTATGAACAATATTTATTTATTTAAATGGTTTTATAAAAATATATTTTTCAAAATTCATGATTCTTTACAATCTATATATCTTATATTTATTGTTTTATTTTTATATGGCCTATAAAATAGTAATGTACTCATTATATTACAATTTGTAGCATAATATTACTTGTATAACATGTAACTAGTGAAAATAACAAGTTTTTATACATTATTAATGTAAAATGAATTTTCATATACATATTAGAATAAAATAAGTGGTTAAATAATATTTTGACACTAAAATAATATTTATGTGTTATTTATAATTTTAAAATAATAATTCTTTTAATATCTAAAATAGTCTATATATATTCATAAACATATACACCATTCTATATACAAGATTTTATATATGAAAAATTTCTTTTAAAGAATAAACAACACAGATTTCACTGGAATAAAGTCTTATAAAGTATTTTTTATTTTTTATTTAGGAACTATTTTCTCATATTTATAAGATTATTATCATAAAATTGATATCTAATTTCTAAAAATCAATTGTTTGAAAAAATGTGGTAGTTATAATGGAAATGAAGCTATTTTTAATAACATGAATCTTACAAACACTACTTGTATATATATTTATTTAAAAGGTAGATTTTAAAAAATTAAATTATAAATTTGATAAAATGTATTTCAGATTTATAATCTCTAATTAACCCTTAACTAAGGGGTGAAATATTTAATTTTTTGGTAAATAAATAAAAGTATATAAAATAGAGAAATATAGTAATATATAGTAGATATGAAATCATATACAAAAGCATGATGAAAATCAACCAATTTAGTTCTCTTGGACTATGATTGGCAAGGAATATTATATTGGAACATTAATGGATATTATGGGGTGTTATGGTTGTAGAGGAGAATATGGGATAATGGAACAAAAAATAATGAATAATTTATTCCATGATATTATACTAACGACACCAATAAATACCCACACACTATTCTCATTTATTCACACTATAAGAACAAATTATCTCTTCATAGTTATATCAATGATTATCTACCATACTTATATCTTCAATTGTAGAGAGTTTTGGTTTTTGGAAGCATCGATTCTAACACAATAAGTTGAAGGAAAATGTTCCCACACCCTTTATATTATTTGTTATATTATCCTTTAAAATTAATTATAATTATATTATATAATTCAATTTTCATTATATTATCATACCTTTCAGGTATAGTTAATCGGATTTTATACATTAATTATAATTATTCCCTTTCCCCTAAGTTGTTGTCATACTAATTTAAGGTTTTATATTTGGATGTCTTCTTTTTTAATTATGATTATTCTATTATAATATCTTTTGAAATTCCTTTTAATTTGATAATATTATCCACTCTAAATAAAATTAAATTCCATTATATGAATTTTAAATTATAATTATTCATTCACTATCATTATACCCTATTTCTTAGGCCATCATTATGATCAAATAAGGGTTTCTTTTTTCAAATCATTAATTCCAACATTGATACTTTATTCGTAATTTATTTTTAACTTAAATTTCGAATGACTATTTACTTTATGTCAAAGTTTATTATCATCCCTTTTATGTGTTTTACATAATATATATTTCATTAACTATTCTTATGTCCCTTTTCTAAAGCTATAATAATATCGAGGTAAGGGTTCCCATTTGTTTCCCTTTCTTTTTCAATAATGATTTTTTTAAATTTCACTCAAATTACCATTTTTATGAATTTATCAGTATAATATTGTATATTAATATTCATTTTATGTATTTTTATATGATATTATTCACTCATTCTCATTGTGACATTATCATAATCCCTTGTCACACTGAAGTAAAGAATTTATATTCCTCTTCATTTTAAATAATAATATTTTTTGTAATAAACTTTAAATTCCAATTTAATATGATTTTATTATAATAATATACTATATATTACCATAAAATTAATGTATTTTTTGAGTTATTATTCATCCACTCTCATTATACCCATTTCACAAGCAGTTACAACACTAAAGTATGAGTTTATAATCATATTATTTTCTTTTCAAAAGGAAATGTTTCATTTTAAAACAATTTGAAAATAATATTTCATATTCATGTATGATTATTATTCGATGGTATTGTCATACATTTAATATGTTATCCATGAAATATAATCTTATTTATATTTTACTACCCTTTTCAAATATATAATGTAAAATTAAATTTTTTCTATCCCTTTCTATTGACTTCATATTATGATTATTTTGTTATAAACCTTTTTAAACATTAATTTACGATGATCATATACTCTTATATGTGCTATTATCATCCCTAAGATATTTTATCAATTTTATAATACCTAAAATATATAAATAATACCTTATAATATGTAGTAACAATGCCGTAATTTTCATATGAAACATGTTACATTTCCCATGTTCTTATAAAACTATGATGCCATGTAATTGAAATTTATTTGAAGTGATTAATTTATCACCATATTTTTTTCATTTTTATCATCCATTCATGAATATAATTTTTTTTAAAAATAAGTTTCCATATAATTTCATCATCAGAAAAATATATGTCATCACAATTTCTCTATGTTCATATGGTGGGGAATTGAAAACATATAGTTAGGAAGGGTAATTTCGATTATGTTACATGGTTACTTGGCCTCTATGGATGGCCATAAAAAGATTACATGACTTGTGCATTATCCAATGATGCATCAAAAAAATCATGAACTTGAAGTATCTTTCAATAGTTTTACACTTAAATTACTGAGAATAAATTGACACATCCCTGTGAAAACCTCGATATAGAGTTTACCATTATCATATACTCTACACCTTGAATACTACATACTTTTATATTTTAATTGATGGGTATTCACTAATAAACCATTTTTATCCTTTGAGTATTGATTTTTTTTGATAAGATCATATATTATTCTATTATATATGGTGTAAATATCTTATATTTAATTATTCTGATTGAAAGGTAATCATCATGATATAATTTTTATTCAATTGATAGGAAAACACCACTGAGAAGATCATACATCCTTTTATTATTTATAGTGTGAATATCTTATACATAATTATTCTTATTAAAAGGTTTTCAACTGTATATCATTTTAATTTGATACACTATAGAACAATATTGAGATGACTATATATCCTTTTACTCTATATGATGTGAATATCATAGACTTCATTATTCATATTTAAAGGTATTTACCTAAATATCCATTTCATTTGATTGACTAGGAAACACTATTTATATAAATGTATATATTTTTATTCTATATAGTGTGAATATATTATACTTCATTATTATAATTGAAATGAATTCACTTATATTTAATTTAAATTCAATTTAATAGGGATTTAATATATTGACACATATATCCCTTACTCATGAGTGGATCATGAAGTACTTAGGAATGATTCATATTTATGATCTCTTGTATTCATTTCATTTTATGTATGGATTTTGAATATCCTATAATATGGTTGAGAAAAATTATATTTCCCTCATTATAATTGGGTATGTTTCATCACATTAGACACTCTGTGTATGTGATGATTATGATATTATGGAATTCGTAAGTAGCATTTCCATCAGAACATTTTTGATATTCCATTAGAGGAATTATGATTTTTTGGAAATGACAGGTAGTATTTCCATTAGATCTATCCAGATACCTTGGTATTATCAGGTAAACTTTCCATAACATCCACTATGATATCATTGTTTTCGTAGTAACCCTACCAACAAATCCATTACGATTCCACAATATTGGTAGTTGAAAATCTATTAGAGTCACAATGATGGTATGGTTATCATGTATTACTTATTTTTTCATATTTACTATCAATAAATATTGTACTCTATTATATCATTCATGTATCTCCCCTATTTTTAGAATTGAACTATTAATTTATTAATTTTAAGTATATATAAGGACTAGGTTATGTTTTAGGAGGTTTGGAGGGGCTTTGACATGCTCTAGAGGATTTTCTAGAGGTGTAAATTTGAGATATGTTAGTACAAACCATGAATCCCATCCATGAAATAGTGTGGCTTAAGGTAGGAGGGAAAATTGGTCTACATATTTGGTTCATGGTTTGTCCAAACTATGCAAATTTCCATGGGAAACCATGCATGTATGGATATAGGGGAAATCAAGGTTTGTGAACGGTTTCTCTAACAGTGTGATCCAACCATCCAAAGGGTTGGCTTAAGGTAGGAGAATGAAATATTCAGTGCACAATCTACCAAACTGTGCATCCTAACCATGTTATATACATGTTTCCCTCCTTAAAAATTAAATATATTATGAATTATCTCTATTATCCCTAATTTTTCAACAACTCAAATTTCTTTTTCTCCCAAGGCTTGAGACATGATCACCTTCGACCCGAGAGTGATCTGTAAGAGAATTGAAGATCTTTGGAGGCCCAGATTAAATAATAAAGTAGTTGGTGATTAGATCTAAAAGTTTTATGAAAAATTATTTATTTTCACAAATTTTTGAGAGATAGGTGGATTATGTAACACCCCGATATTTTATGAAAAATATTCTTTTAATTTCATTGATACACCACACCATGTTTAGCTTGTACTATACGCAACACCGTATTAGCTTCCAGTATACGCAACACTATTCTTGGATCGTGTTACACACAATTTCAAGTTCGTTTTACAATAGTAATTCTATGAAACATTGAGTGTGTTTATATATATATATATATTCAATGTATAAAATATGGTTGGATTCTGTTTTACGAAACAACGAAGGATTCTTTCACAACATGCAACCCTGAATTGGCTTGCATTTCACGCAACCGCGACCTTCCTCGATAGCTTGCGTCGTACGCAATACCAAGTTTCACTAAACAACGATATGATATTAAAATATTATTAAAACTATCCGTTATGAATATTATTAACTAAATTTTTAATTTTATAACATTATTATTCATCTTATACATTTTCTAGAACGTGTTAAGAAAACAAAATAAATTTTTCGGGTAAAATAAGTATTTTTCAAAAAATGCAGTTTTACTGCCTTTTAATGGCGCACCCACATTAAATATAGTTTTTGACATGTTTATAAGGTCAATTTTACAAAATAAAATTCTTCTTTATAATAAATATATAAAAATTTACTTTTGATAATTTTTTCATGTTATTCCGATAACTTTCATATTTTAATGAATAGTAAAAACACGATATATTTTAATTAAAAACAACTTTATTCATCGTAATAAATTATGTGGTTAAATAATAATATTTAATGGTTTCAAAGTATAAATAGAATATATTTTTACCATTTAATATAATTTATGTCATTAGCCTTGATTTTACATTGAATTCGTAGGTTAAATAAATTCAATCTTTGGCAATGTTTTAACTTTTAAAACCTGTTTTCTTAAACAACGGGATTAATTTTAAATTAATTACTGCAACTTCTGTGTTTTGAATTTTGAAAAATGGATTCAATATTTGAAATAAGTGGGTCCAAATTATGTTAATAGGTTACTTTTATTTTTTTGATATTATGAATAGTAACTATGATAATTTTTTTACTACGGTTAAAGGTAAATAGGGTAATTCAAGGATAAAAGAATATTATAATAATTCCAAATTACATTTACACTTGTCCTAACCTTATTAGATGAGTAGTGGCCGACCATGGGCATCCTTGGGTCGATTTTGGGACCCCATGTAGCCACTTATGAAAGACAATGACACATTAGATTAATTAATTTAATGTAAAGACAAAATTGACTTTAACAAAACACTTTTAGTAATTAATTTTTATAAGGGGTTATATAAGTTATATTTTCGACTATAAATATTATTTGGAAATCTAAAACGCTTCCCCATATCATGGTATTTGTTTCATAATTTTTAGACATCATATGAATTAAATTATTTATGACAGAATAATGATGTAGTGTTTAACTCATTAATAAATGATTTAAATAAATAAGATTAAAATGATTAAAATATCATCCAAAACCTGTAAAATTCATATTATATGATTTTATTTAGAATATGACTCATCGTATATTTGGTATTAATGTGTTTTGGACCTCTTGAAACTGAAGATAAGTTTATAATAAAATAATGTTTTCACACTTTCCTAAAGAGCCCCTCCACTCCCTTATAAAAGGAGACCACTTCTATGCAATTCCTCACACCTCTCAAGCCTTTTGTCTCATCTGAACTCTGCCCAACTAAGCTCCCTACATCCCTATACTCCCCCTTTAAGCCTTAAATTAGTCAGAAGACTCTCCAAGACGCCCTTTTGGTTCAAACCAAAGGATGTTACCAAAATTAAAGGTAATAGTTTCTCTTAAGTTGTTTTCTTTTATTCTACTTCTCCAACCCCTAAACTCTTTTTAATCCTTCATTTTCTAACAACAACAATATCCTAAATATACTAGGATTTTGTTATGATAAGAATTCAAACTACATTTACACACACCTCCATCTAATGGATGAAGAACATAATGTTTCTGTGATGGCAAACTAACGCCTCACGAAACGATGATTGTTCGATTTTCTCCTACCCCCTCTCATGGTGGCCATTATGATGGAACTGTATTTATATATAATATATTTTATGTTTATGATTTAATTATTCTTATTTACTACCTAATTATATCAATCCTTTATAGTTTCCATAGTCGGTAAATATGATAATCTCATTTGAGGAAGTGCGGACTACCGCCCCCTCAAAGTGATGTGATTCGTTAATACCTTATGTGGGATGTATAAAGGATGTGGTTAATGATATTATGTATGATACTATACTAGAATTATAATATACCTATGTATAATTATGTTTTAATTCCATTAAAATAAGAAATAGAAATGAAAGTAGCGTCCATGTGTACGTACGGCTTACCGTCTCCATGAACGGTGCGTTTCATTTCATACCTCCATATGTTATGTACTATTATAAATTCTTGTATATTCTGGATATATAATGAATGTCTTTGATATATAAATCATGATTTAAATTTTTGAGGTAATTAAATCATGATATAAGTAATAATAACATCAAGAACAACAAGTCCAAACACGTACGATAAATAAGATTATTTTACCCAAAACCCAACTTTAACATTAATTTACATAAGAATGGGTAATATAAAGTCATAAGTGGACCATATATGTGATATAATAACAATGAATATTGTTCTTTAATAAGTCAATGACATTATTTAAATCATTATACAGGAGGTTCGGACACTTACGAAGCAAATTGGACCTAAGGTAAGGGAAAATCTCACAATCTCATTTTTATCCGAGATTGTTTATACTTTGGTATTTACTGGGGTGTATTTTATCATCCAAATCCATGTTTCCTCAATATGTAATATTATTTCCATCCACCTAAAATTTTTTAAATCCAATTTTACCCTTCGGTGAGTTTTTATTAAAGGATATGAAAGGAATCTTTTTTCGTTTTTCGTACGAGGTACTTTTTGACTTTTCCGACAAAAGTACAAAGAATGTTTTTTTAACTTATATGGCATGAATGTATTTTTAAAACATTATTTCCAAAAATCTTCCTTTACAAGTTTTCAAGTTTATTTTTAATCAACTTCTTTTAGTTTATAATTGTACGACATGTTAAGAAAGGAAAAGTGTTTTTGAAGCAGAAAGGATATTTTCCTCAAGAATGGAGTTCAAGTATTTTATCAAAATTATTTTCCATATAAGATAATAAATGGTTATGTTTTTATCCCTATTATTACATTTATTTGATTATGTTGTGACGGAATTATATTTTTATGAATTTCTTTATCTTATATGAATTGTTTTATGATGTCATGATATTTAAGATTCCCATTTTTATTACATGGGTTAGGCTATGATGTATGGTTTTCTAATTTTGTGGCACACATAAGAATGGTATCATTATGAGATGGGTGGGACCTATATCTCCCTCCAATGCATTGGGTATAGATTTTATATCTCATGAGATAGACATGGCGGGAACGGTAGGTTATACCGGTTCAGTGAAACAGGACTGAAACGAGGAATACACTCGGTTCAGAAATGGACTTTGTCCACTAAGATAGTCTTGGAAATGAGTCTTGACTAATAATAAATGTAACACCCCAAGATTTCATAGTGTGTTATTTCTTCAAAATAATTCAATAACTTGCACTACACGCAACACCGAGTTCAAGCGCACCATGACATACCAAACAAGCCGTTCAAAAAAAGGTTATGAATAGTATTAACTAAATTTTAAACTTTATATAATCCTTATAATTTTAGAATCCATATTATGAGTTTCTTAGACATAATGTAAGAACAAATTCATCTTCAATAGTGTAGTTTTACCAACTTTTAATAGTGAACCTTTTTTTAAAATAGTTTAAACTTTTTGACTAAATGGGGACATCAAAAAATTTAAAATAAAACATCCCAAGCTTCCACGGTACGCTTTCCTTTGAATAAAACAGTAGCGTGTGTTGTACACAACTTCGAGTTTTAACACACACCACAACCGATCAAACTAGCCGTTATGAATAGTAATACTTAATTTTTTGAAATTATATATATTTTATATTTTAAAATGGACTTTATTTTTGGATTCGGAATATCAAATTTAGCCTAAGGTGAAATTTTGGTTCTTTTCGGATAACTTTCATATTTTGATGAATAGTAAAAATTACTAAATTTTAATTAAAAACAACTTTTTTAATCAAAATAATTAATAGTGATAAATTATGAATTTGAGTGGTTTTAAAGTATATTTAGAATATATTTTTACCATTTAATATAATTTTGGTCATTGGACATAATTTTACAATTAAACCGAACATAAACAAGTGTCAATCTTTTTATAGTTTTTATCTCTTAAAAACACGCTTTTTGTTTTGACAGCGGGAATTAATTTTAAATTAATTTCTGCCACTTCTGTGTTTTGAATTTAAAAAAATGGATTCCATATTTGGAATCAAGATGTTCAAATTGTGTAAATAGGTAACTTTTATTTTTAGATATTTTGAATAATTACTGCGGTAAATATTTTATTTACCATGGTTAAGGGTAAATCCGGTAAATAAGGGTTAAAAAATAATATTATAATAATACTAAATTACCCTAAAACGTGTCTTAACCCTATTGGTTGATACATGGTCGACCATGGGCATCTTTGGGTCAATTTTGGGACCCCATTGATCCACTTGTAAGTGATAATGACACTTTATTTTAATTAAGTTAAAATGAATACAAAAATGGCATAAGCTTACATCTTTTAAGAGAACAATTTTTACATAGGGTTATACATGTTGGATTTTCGATTATAAATATTCATTCGAAATCTAAAGAGATTTCCTACATAATGATATTTTATTTATAATTTTTAGACATCAAATAATTTAAATTATTAATGACACAATAATGATGAAATATTTACCTCATTAATAAATCATTTAAATAAATAAGATTATAATGATTAAAATATTATCTAAAACCTGTCCAATTCTTATTGGTTGATGTTATTTAGAATATGAGTCATCTTATCTTCTACCTCAATGATTTTTGGACCATTATAAACCGAATATAATTATATTATAAAGTAATACTTTCACTCTTTCCTAAAGAGCCCCTCCTCTCCCTTATAAAAGGAGACCACATATACTCATTCCTCACACCTCTCAAGCCACTTGGATCGTCCAAACTCTGCCCAAATAAGCTCCCCACATCCCTCTCCTCCTCCTTGAAGCTTCCCCTTAGGCAGAAAGCATTTCAAGAAGTCCTTTGGTTCCAACCAAAGTGAGTTACCTAAATTAAAGGTAACATTTTCTCTTAAATTATTTTCAATTATTTTGCTTCTCCAACCCCCAAACTCTTTTTATTTCCTTTCTTTTGTAACAACACCAGTATAGAAAATATAGTAGGATGTTGTTATAAGAAGTATTCAAACTACACATTCACACAACTCCATCTAATGGATGATGAACATAATGTTTCTGTGAATGGCAAACTAACGCCTCACGAAACGATGATTGTTCAAATACATCTTACCGCCTCTCATGGTGGCCATTAGGATGGAACTGTAATTAAATATGATATTAATGATATATATTTTATATATAATCTTCTGTAATTCCATTTTATTTCATAAAATTATTCGTTTCATGTTGTATATACATACGATAATTTCATTTGAGGAAGTGCGGACTACCGCCCCCTTAAAATGATATGACTCGTTCATACCACACATGGAACGTATAAAGGATGGTGTTAATGAACTTAAGTAACATATATAGAATATTATATTTTACTGGAATAGTAATATACCTATGTATCATTTGGATTCGATTCTTTTAAAATAAAAATTAAATGGAAGTAGCATTCGTGCGTACGTACGGACTACCGTCTCCACGAACGTGATGTGATTCATTCTCCATCGTATCCATTCAAGTATAATTATCATTTGATGATTTAAAAATGATGTTTAAGGACTTTATACCATTCTGGATATGAATAATATACATCCCATTAATAACGAATATGGATCACATAACAAAGAATATAAAGTAAAATGAACCCGTTAACACCTGAAATGACGATAATTCTAAGATATTATTAACAAATCAATGTTAAAAGATCATATATGATATCATATTAAAGTAACTGATTCTTCTATTATTCAATAACAATTATTTCACCATTATACAGGAGGTAAACCTACCATCGACCAAGGAAAAAGTACAAAGTAAGGGATTCTCTTATCTCACTTTCAATTCCGTGAGATTTCCATTGTTCGCTACTAAATTATTGAAAGTGGTGTATTGTGTACTTCCATTTGATATATATTATCATGATTCACTTTATATTCATGATATTCTGTAAATCATTTGGTGGTTATTAACTTTTGGCCATGCGACTCAGTTGATTAACGTGGTAAGGGGTTTCTTGTCTCACTTTTAATTCCGTGAGAATTCCATTGATCACCACTTAATTATTGCATGTGGTGTATGTGTACTACCCATGATTGTATTCATTGTGTAATATACTTTATTTTATGGGTATTTACATCATCATGGTATGATCTTTCTTTCATGGGTGTTTGTTTCTTAAGTTACCTAATCAATAAGGGAATTTGAGATTTCAATTTCCACTCATTTGGCTTTACGCATATTTCATTGATTATATTACCCCAAGATTATGTGTGGAATCACTATTCATTTGATTATGTCATAATTTCCACTCCCCTTCCTGTGGATATACTTTTTATACACATAATCACTCCATTGAAAATTCTCAAGTCATTGATATGAATTTGATAAAAGTAATTTTAACTCTTTCACCATTTGTTGAGTTAAACATCCAATTCGTCGGTGTTGTTTTTACAGGAATATGTGTGAATATACTTTGATTGTTTTACACTGAATATCCAATCATATTTAGTGTATTTATATTTTTCACACATAATTATGTTGTTGATTTATCCTTAACCTAAGGATATGGCCTTTATGATAGATTTCATCTCAACTTACAATCCATTGAGACTTCTTTGTTGATATACACCAAATCACTTTTATGTGGTGTATATAATGTACTTTGACATAGTATATCATGAATTCCCTTTATTCTCATGATATTACAATGTTTTGATTACCTCAATTATTTTCATTCAAGTGTCTCTCTTTTGGTTAGAATCTCTAACTGAAATACCATTTTTAAATGTTTTAAAGACTTATTCATCTAAATCTTTCTCATTAATGTCCATGTTTTAAAAATGGTTTTAAGGATTTACTTATATGGACATTAAAGTTTCGAAATTAAAAATACTTTTAAAAGGTTTCAAAGTGGTATGGGACACTTTGATTCAAAAATCTATTTTTAAATGGCTTCTTGACAAATAGTGTGACTTTTAAATGTTTTCAAGAAAAGGGGGATATTTCTCTCAAATAGTTTTGATGATTATTTTCATCTATGTCAACATCCTTCATTATTCATGATTGAGGTTAATGTGATACAATACAATATTCCATATTGTATCAAATGAGTTATATTTGACTGTGGATGTTCTATTTTTATACCATTCATGGTTTGTGGTTAAAGTATTGACATTTCGTATGCTAGTTTTAATACGAATGTTTATTTTATGCTTAAACCTATTCATATGAGGAATGCATTGGACTTAATAAGTGACGGGTGGAGCCCGCTATAGCTCCTCGATGCATCGGTAGGTCTCATGAGACAAACTAGATTCTTGGCACAAGGCCTTGGCAAAATCTTATTTGTAGTCTTGGCACGAGGCCTTGGCTATGTGGTTATGATAGTCTGGCATTATGCATTCCATCATTATGAAAGTGGTTATTGATATTGCATGTGATCATTCGACTAGTAGAATATCCATGTGAGTAAGTAAATGGCATTATTTCATTTTATTTATGCCATACCATGTTGAAAGTTCAAGTTTCAAAGGCTTTTGTTTTAGTTATAAATTGCCTTAAGTTTTTATGATTATTTATGAAAGCTTCTGCTATAATGTTATCCTTACTGAGAATCCGAGCTCACCCCTTTCAATGTTTTATTTTTTTTCCCAGGATTAGGAAGAAGTAATTTATGAATGACCTGCAGGGATAGTATGAGGGGATTATAGTGTGGACTGTGGAAACATTATGTTGTTGTAGTAGTTTTTCATTTTATGATTTATGTAAAAATTTATGGATGTATCTAGTTATTACAAGGCTACTAAACTAATCGGTCTTTCGAGACTTGATCTTTCTCATGATCATGCCAATGTTATGTAATAATGCACCGACTCTGGGTAACTAGGGTCGGGGCGTTACAGTTGGTATCGGAGGAAGTTTAGTACAAACCTTGGTAGCTAGATTTAGATAAACTCTGATTAGAGCACGTAGACCTAAGATGAACTTTGAGGATTAGTATAAAAGAACTTCCTAGAATTTTGGTATTGTAGAGATTTTGTGAGTTTTCTGAGCAATACATCCCTGTCTGGATATGAGCAGGTAGAGGCGGCTCTGGCACAGATGTACCTAGGGGTAAAACCCGAAAACACCGCTTTGAGCTAGACTCGAACGGGAACTGGTGCACGACAACGGGCCTTGCTGCACTCTTGGTTACGACACTCCCGGGGGATATGCTTAGGATAATTTACATTTTCTTTACAAACCAATTTAAGTAATATATACATAAGATGAGAGTAAATGACCTTGGTTAATCCTAATATGTTTCAAATTGAGAATATGGTGACATTTTAATCTCTAAATGATTTTACGACTACTATTACTCACACAATGCTTTATGGTTTTAGTCAATGGCTGGATTCCAAGGAAGTCATAGTGACTTTGAGAATGATGTAAAAGGTGGGAACGGTGGTGGAAATGAACAAAAAAATGGAATTTTGATAGGCGTAAAAGATATCGTCTTTATGCCAAATCAGTTTTCCAAAAATATGATCAACAACATATATATTAACCAACTCCCAGACTCAACAAGGAAGAGAAAGGTGATAAATGATGAGATCTCCAGCAATGGAGACCATGAAGAAAAGAAATCTCAATTTTCATCATGCAGGAATTGTGGAAAGAGACACCCAAGAAAGTGTCTCAATGGGACAACGAAATGTTTTACGTGCGGGAAGGAAGGACATAAAGTGAAGAATTGCCGAAGAAAAATGAAGAGTACTATGGAAGAAGATAAAAATGGTCCCAAGAGTCCATTTACAGTCACTTGCCGTAAATGTAGGGGACCTGGCCATTACCCGAGTGAATGTCCTATTTTATAGGATATTTTCTTGCTCAAAGAAGAAGCTATGTGGAAATAAATGGTTGGAGAAAAATTTAAAAAGTATTAGAACTCCTTGTTGATGGGTTTACTTTGGAATAATTTTCTCTTGTATTTGTAACCCCTCAGTTTGCCATGTGAGAATGATATTTGAGGAATAATTGTCTCTTCTCTTGTGGATATAGGTATAAATAACCATTTGGTTTTATATGATCATTGGGGTTTGAGAAAATGATAAGTTATTATAATTTGGGATGAAAATGCAAAGTATGATATAACATTTGTGGTTAAATTATGTTATTTTGAAAAATTTATCTCATTTTGGTAATATTATAGAATATAGTTTTTGAAAAAGGACAACACGTAGACCGTGTGACAACCCGTCGCGTCGGACAAAGCTGTGGGAATCGAACCCACAACCAAAGTGTGATTGGGATTTATCGCCTACCACTGGACTACGTGAAGTCCCTGGTTAGTATGACTATTTTTTTTGTTAAATGATTTTATTGATCAATAATAAGATGATTTGGGTTCTTATGTCTTATCAAATGAATACCCTTGGTATAGGAAAATGATTTGGTGATTAAGTGATAAATGTTATTTTGGAAGATGTCCGTTTTGTTAGGAACACTATATGCCCAAGGAAAATAGAATACAATGAGGTTTCATTTGTAGAGTAATGGTGGATTTTTATCTACATTTTTATTGTTGATTTATAGTGATTTGGGTTATTTATGGAAATGATTAACCTATAACAGAGAATATGTGATGATGTTAATTACTTTTAAGTATGTGACTTTAAGAGTATTGGATGTCATTTGGAGATATAATGTTACATGGGAGACTACATAATCAAATTCTTCTATGTTTTGGGTTTCAATATTAGTTTGGATTATATTAAAGGATTTTAAGGAAAATTGGTTATTGAATGGTATCTATTTAACTTTGGGGTATTGTTGGTTTAATTTTAGAAATTAAGATTAGTGCATATTTATCTCAATGAATATCCTTTTGGGGGATCATTAGATCATTCACTAACCATTTTGGTTTTGATTAATCTTCAAAGACAATGTAAATATATGGTTTATCCTGCATGGATCATGTGATTCTATAGAAGTTTATTCTAGCTCTTACAGTGTGACCAAGTCTTCTTGAATACTCATCGTTTAAAAAATTGAGTTAGTGGTGGAAATTTATTAAAGAATGAAAATCTACTTAAAATTTAAGTATATCTCATAATGTTCTTAGTCAATATCATAAATTAATTCCTCTTCCTTATGTAATGTAACTTTAAAAAAAAAATGTTGTCCTAGATGGTACCTTAAATCATCACTAATTTATGGCTTTGGGATTGTTGGCCTTTTCATAGCCATGTTCTCTACCACTCTCCATCAGATAATTGATGGTTAGATTTCTCCTCCATATCCATATTTTCCTACATGGAACCCTAGTATGTGTTATTTTCGGTAATCTTCATACTTTACACTCTTTATTTTAAATAGAGGCCTCATTAATTCATTTTTCGATGTGGGATTTCAACTAAGATATTTTGAAATGTCAAAAATGTGTGATCCCAATACCCTATATTTTGTTGAACCGATGGTACTTCAAATCATCATAGATTGATGAGTTTAAGGACCTCAATTTTATACTTGTTTGTGATTGATGACCTCAACCACTACCTATAAATATTTACGTTTTTCCTCCAATTATATGCCTCTAATTTCCACCAATGTTCTCCTAATCGAGATCATAATTTGGTGGTGACCCTTTCATTTCTCTTTTCCTCATATTAAGACTAAATTTTAGTAAACCAATTTCTGATGTGGGTTTTCCCACAAATATATTTTCTATTTTCAACCTTTTATTTTCGAAGAACAATTTCAAATTGCGAGGACGCAATTTATTGAAGGAGGGGAGAATGTAACACCCCAAGATTTCATAGTGTGTTATTTCTTCAAAATAATTAAATAACTTGCACTACACGCAACACCGAGTTCAAGCGCACCATGACTTACCAAACAAGCTGTTCAAAAAAAGGTTATGAATAGTATTAACTAAATTTTAAACTTTATATAATCCTTATAATTTTAGAATCCATATTATGAGTTTCTTAGACATAATGTAAGAACAAATTCATCTTCAGTATTGTAGTTTTACCAACTTTTAATAGTGAACCTTTTTTTAAAATATTTTAAACTTTTTGACTAAATGGGGACATCAAAAAATTTAAAATAAAACATCCCAAGCTTCCACGGTACGCTTTCCTTTGAATAAAACAGTAGTGTGTGTTGTACGCAACTTCGAGTTTTAACACACACCACAACCGATCAAACTAGCCGTTATGAATAGTAATACTTAATTTTTTGAAATTATATATATTTTATATTTCAAAATGGACTTCATTTTTGGATTCGGAATATCAAATTTAGCCTAAGGTGAAATTTTGGTACTTTTCGGATAACTTTCATATTTTGATGAATAGTAAAAATTACTAAATTTTAATTAAAAACAACTTTTTTAATCAAAATAATTAAAAGTGATAAATTATGAATTTGAGTGGTTTTAAAGTATATTTAGAATATATTTTTACCATTTAATATAATTTTGGTCATTGGACATAATTTTACAATTAAACCGAACATAAACAAGTGTCAATCTTTTGATAGTTATTATCTCTTAAAAACACGCTTTTTGTTTTGACAGCGGGAATTAATTTTAAATTAATTTCTGCCACTTCTATGTTTTGAATTTAGAAAAATGGATTCCATATTTGGAATCAGGATGTTCAAATTATGTAAATAGGTAACTTTTATTTTTAGACATTTTGAATAATTACGGAGGTAAATATTTTATTTACCATGGTTAAGGGTAAATCCGGTAAATAAGGGTTAAAAAATAATATTATAATAATACTAAATTATCCTAAAACGTGTCTTAACCCTATTGGTTGATACATGGTCGACCATGGGCATCTTTGGGTCAATTTTGGTACCCCATTGATCCACTTGTAAGTGATAATGACACTTTATTTTAATTAAGTTAAAATGAATACAAAAATGGCATAAGCTTACATCTTTTAAAAGAACAATTTTTACATAGGGTTATACATGTTTTATTTTCGATTATAAATATTCATTAGAAATCTAAAAAGATTTCCTACATAATGATATTTTATTTATAATTTTTAGACATCAAATAATTTAAATTATTAATGACACAATAATGATGCAATATTTACCTCATTAATAAATCATTTAAATAAATAAGATTATAATGATACAAATATTATCTAAAACCTGTCCAATTCTTATTGGTTGATGTTATTTAGAATATGAGTCATCTTATCTTCGACCTCAATGATTTTTGGACCATTATAAACCGAATATAATTATATTATAAAGTAATACTTTCACTCTTTCCTAAAGAGCCCCTCCTCTCCCTTATAAAAGGAGACCACTTCTACTCATTCCTCACACCTCTCAAGCCACTTGGATCGTCCCAACTCTGCCCAACTAAGCTCCCCACATCCCTCTCCTCCTCCTTGAAGCTTCCCCTTAGGCAGAAAGCATTTCAAGAAGTCCTTTGGTTCCAACCAAAGTGAGTTACCTAAATTAAAGGTAACATTTTCTCTTAAATTATTTTCAATTATTTTGCTTCTCCAACCCCAAAACTCTTTTTATTTCCTTTATTTTGTAACAAAACCAGTATCCAAAATATACTAGGATTTTGTTATAAGAAGGATTCAAACTACACATTCACACAACTCCATCTAATGGATGATGAACATAATGTTTCTGTGGATGGAAAACTAACGCCTCACGAAACGATGATTGTTCAAATACATCTTACCGCCTCTCATGGTGGCCATTAGGATGGCACTGTAATTAAATATGATATTAATGATATATATTTTATATATAATCTTCTGTAATTCCATTTTATTTCATACAATTATTCGTTTCATGTTGTATATACATACGATAATTTCATTTGAGGAAGTGCGGACTACCGCCCCCTTAAAATGATATGACTCGTTCATACCACACATGGAACGTATAAAGGATGGTGTTAATGAACTTAAGTAACATATATAGAATATTATATTTTACTGGAATAGTAATATACCTATGTATCATTTGGATTTGATTCTTTTAAAATAAAAATTAAATGGAAGTAGCATTCGTGCGTACGTACGGACTACCGTCTCCACAAACGCGATGTGATTCATTCTCCATCGTATCCATTCAAGTATAATTATCATTTGATGATTTAAAAATGATGTTTAAGGACTTTATACCATTCTGGATATAAATAATATACATCCCATTAATAACGAATATGGCTCACATAACAAAGAATATAAAGTAAAATGAACCCGTTAACACCTGAAATGACGATAATTCTAAGATATTATTAACAAATCAATGTTAAAAGATCATATATGATATCATATTAAAGTAACCGATTCTTGTATTATTCAATAACAATTATTTCACCATTATACAGGAGGTAAACCTACCATCGACCAAGGAAAAAGTACAAAGTAAGGGATTCTCTTATCTCACTTTCAATTCCGTGAGATTTCCATTGTTCGCTACTAAATTATTGAAAGTGGTGTATTGTGTACTTACATTTGATATATATTATCATGATTCACTTTATATTCATGATATTCTGTAAATCATTTGGTGGTTATTAACTTTTGGCCATGCGACTCAGTTGATTAACGTGGTAAGGGGTTTCTTGTCTCACTTTTAATTCCGTGAGAATTCCATTGATCACCACTTAATTATTGCATGTGGTGTATGTGTACTACCCATGATTGTATTCATTGTGTAATATACTTTATTTTATGGGTATTTACATCATCATGGTATGATCTTTCTTTCATGGGTGTTTGTTTCTTAAGTTACCTAATCAATAAGGGAATTTGAGATTTCAATTTCCACTCATTTGGCTTTACGCATATTTCATTGATTATATTACCCCAAGATTATGTGTGGAATCACTATTCATTTGATTATGTCATAATTTCCACTCCCCTTCCTGTGGATATACTTTTAATACACATAATCACTCCATTGAAAATTCTCAAGTCATTGATATGAATTTGATAAGAGTAATTTTAACTCTTTCACCATTTGTTGAGTTAAACATCCAATTCGTCGGTGTTGTTTTTACAGGAATATGTGTGAATATACTTTGATTGTTTTACACTGAATATCCAATCATATTTAGTGTATTTATATTTTTCACACATAATTATGTTGTTGATTTATCCTTAACCTAAGGATATGGCCTTTATGAGAGATTTCATCTCAACTTACAATCCATTGAGACTTCTTTGTTGATATACACCAAATCACTTTTATGTGGTGTATATAATGTACTTTGACATAGTATATCATGAATTCCCTTTATTCTCATGATATTACAATGTTTTGATTACCTCAATTATTTTCATTCAAGTGTCTCTCTTTTGGTTAGAATCTCTAACTGAAATACCATTTTTAAATGTTTTAAAGACTTATTCATCTAAATCTTTCTCATTAATGTCCATGTTTTAAAAATGGTTTTAAGGATTTATTTATATGGAAATTAAAGTTTAGAAATTAAAAATCCTTTTAAAATGTTTCAAAGTGGTATGAGACACTTTGATTCAAAAATCTATTTTTAAATGGCTTCTTGACAAATAGTGTGACTTTTAAATGTTTTCAAGAAAAGGGGGATATTTCTCTCAAATAGTTTTGATGATTATTTTCATCTATGTCAACATCCTTCATTATTCATGATTGAGGTTAATGTGATACAATAAAATATTCCATATTGTATCAAATGAGTTATATTTGACTGTGGATGTTCTATTTTTATACCATTCATGGTTTGTGGTTAAAGTATTGACATTTCGTATGCTAGTTTTAATACGAATGTTTATTTTATGCTTAAACCTATTCATATGAGGAATGCATTGGACTTAATAAGTGACGGGTGGAGCCCTCTATAGCTCCTCGATGCATCGGTAGGTCTCATGAGACAAACTAGTGTCTTGGCACAAGGCCTTGGAAAAATCTTATTTGTAGTCTTGGCACGAGGCCTTGGCTATGTGGTTATGATAGTCTGGCATTATGCATTCCATCATTATGAAAGTGGTTATTGATATTGCATGTGATCATTCGACTAGTAGAATATCCATGTGAGTACGTAAATGGCATTATTTCATTTTATTTATGCCATACCATGTTGAAAGTTCAAGTTTCAAAGGCTTTTGTTTTAGTTATAAATTGCCTTAAGTGTTTATGATTATTTATGAAAGCTTCTGCTATAATGTTATCCTTACTGAGCATCCGAGCTCACCCCTTTCAATGTTTTATTTTTTTTCCCAGGATTATGAAGAAGTAATTTATGAATGACCTGCAGGGATAGTATGAGGGGATTATAGTGTGGACTGTGGAAACATTATGTTGTTGTAGTAGTTTTTCATTTTATGATGTAATGTAAAAATTTATGGATGTATCTAGTTATTCCAAGGCTACTAAACTAATCGGTCTTTCGAGACTTGATCTTTCTCATGATCATGCCAATGTTATGTAATAATGCACCGACTCTGGGTAACTAGGGTCGGGGCGTTACAAGAAATGATTCTATATGATTATGTGTGTATGCCACCAAGTTTCATGTTTTATGTTATGATTATTGGGATTCCATTTCACTACTATGATTTATCCCATGTTATGAAATTATGCTCTCTTTTGCAGGATAAGATTTCCAAAAGTTATGTTCTTATGAATATGATGTGATTGATATTTCTTTTGTTTACCCTTACTGAGCATTTGAGCTCACCCTTTTGTATGTTTTATTTCCCCAGGTCGGGAAGAAGGTTATTAAGTAAGATATGCCAAAAGGGACTATAGATATGATGAAATAATTGGGAGGCAAAGTAGATGCTTTATGAACCAGTTGTTTATGTTTTCTGAGTTTCCAAAGACACTAAACTATTATGGTCCTTGTTTGTGTGTTTTTGTTATGTACTAAGTATTACACAAAATTAATGTAAAGTCCATGTATGTCAGGCCTCGGGTCTCTACAGTTGCTATCAGAGGAAAGGTTTAGTCCACCTTTGGAAACTAGGATGTGAGAACTTTAGTGAGATCCCAAGAGATATTTCTAAGGTATGTCTAGGGATGTCCCTAAGGGTAAGTATAAGTATAGGTTATAGTACTAGAATAACGGTAACCCAAGATGTTAGATATTGAATTTAGTCCTCCTTTATTGTGTTCTTTTCCCTAGCATGATTTTTGCCACTGACACTATTCTTTTTGGGTTTTAGACGATGGCTGGAACCCGAAAGAACCGTGTTGATCAATGTAATGGACAATGCAATGATTGTCCTCCTGAACAAACAAATGTTATGGGAGATGGAGTGAAAAATCTTATTTCTATACTTATACAAGCTATGAATCATTCTGGAATTCCAAATGAGCAGAGAAGGGAACAATATTCTATTGAGTCCTTCATGAGGCAACGTCCACCTTCTTTCAGTGGGTCTTCTGATCCACTTGTTGATGAACAATGGATCAGTACTACTGAAAAGATATTTTCAGTTATTCAATGTTCTGAACATGATAATGTCATCCTAGCAGTGTATCGTTTGGAAGGAGATGCTGATCAATGGTGGAATATTATTAAGAATATGAGGCCAAGAGATGAAATTGAGTCCGTGGGATGGGACGAGTTCAAGAACTTATTTTTCAATAATTATTTCCCTCGTATTTTTCGAACAAAGATGGAGAAGGAGTTTCTTGAACTAAAGAAAAAGGATGATGAATCTATTGGTATATAAAAATCGAATTTTACAAGACTTGAAAGGTATGCATCTGTATTTATCATCCAACCTGAAAGTAAAGTTGATCGATTCTTCAGTGGCTTAAAACCAAATCTTCGAAGGGCATTAGCTATAAGAGACTTCAGTAGATATGAATAAATTGTGCGTTGTGCTATCAAGGTAGAAATGGAAGTTGGTGTTACTTATCCATCTCATAGTTTTGAAAAGATACGAAAGATGGAGTTCAAGTAGAAATCTCAGAATAATGGTGAAAAGAAGACGAATGTTTCCTTATGCTCAAAGTGTAGAAAGAATCATGGTGGAGATTGTCTTAAAGGGACAAGTAAAAGTTTCAAATGTGGAAAGGAAGGTCATCAGGCATTTGAATGCCGAAATGATGGGAAGAAGATGTCTAGTGATGCAAACAAAGGAAGGGATACACAGAATGAACATACTACACTTCAATGCTTCAAGTGAAAGGAAATGGGGCATTATGCTAATAAATTCCCTAATCCAAGGGTTAGTGATGATCGACATGAGCAACCACTTAAGGAAAAGGACAAAGGGAATTCACATGCGATCACTATTGGCGATGTTGAATATGACAATGATGTGGTGGAATGATTAAGTGTTTATGTAATGGTATTCAAAAATAATGTTGTATATAGTATCGTGGAATATTGGAATATTTATGTATTGGTCTATTGTGGTTTTCAATAATTTTATGGTACCGGTAACCATGGAAAGTGATTTAGATATTTTTTGTAAAAAAGATGATATGTACATAATGAAGGGATAAGGAAAAAATGAAATGTTTGATAGTATTCATGAGCTCATGATTGATATAAGGACTAAGTGATATCATGGTTTGAGTATATAGAATTTTGAGGATTTTGGTATGTGGAAAGTGTTAACTTTTAACTGCATTCATATTTTCACTAAGGTTAAATGGGTATTCATTCGTCAAGAGAATACATGATTAAGGTATTCAACAAGATATATCTTATGATATATGGGGGATAAATGAAGGAATTCATGTGATTGTTATGTGACATTTCAATAATAATTTTCTTTATACTATGAGCTTGGACCGATGTATTTTAGATAAGCCTAAATATTGGAATGGATTATGTTGGACATAAGTTAGTATTGTTTAAGGATAAAACTTTTTCTTCAATATTATGGATGAGATGTTATAGTAATGTAGTTTTAGAAAAAGGACAACCTGCAGGACGGGCGACAGCCCATCGCGTCGGACAAGGCTGTGGGAATTGAACCCACAACTGAAGTGCGACATGCCTTTATCACCTACCACTGGCCTACAGGAAGTCCCTAGTTAGTGGAAAGTAGTTTTATTTTATTAAGTGGTATGATAAATAAATTATAAGTCCATTTTTGGAACCATATACGTTTAATCTCACCATAATATGGACTTATAACTTTTGCTAACATTTTGTTTGAAACAGATGGAATGACCCATCATTCTATCACATGATCTGCTAATGCTTCACGAATAACAAATTCAACTTCATTTCTTTATGATATGAAGTGTAAATTGTTCAATTCACAAACAACAGTGAGATTGTACCAAAATCATGTAAGTATTTCTTTTAATTCATCAACTTTAGGGAAATGATCTTGAAAACCAAAAATGTTGTCCTAATGATCTTATATCCGATGAACCAGACGGTTCCCCAGATCATCACAAATTTATGGCTTTGTGATTGTTGGATTTTTCATATCCATGTTCTTTACCACTCTCCATCAGAACATGATGGTTAGATTTTTCTTCCATATCCAAATTTTCACCTATGTTCTCCTACGTGGAAACCCAGTGATGAGTTAATTTTGGTAACCATTACGTTTCATACTTTAGTTTTTTAAATCCAAGTTTTGGTATTCCTTTTTACGATGTGGGGTTCTATTAAAGAAATTTTCAAGTAGTAAACCATGTATAACCCTGACGAATTTTGAGGGCGAAATTCATTTTAAGGGGGGTAGAATGTAACACCTCGAGATTTTATGAAAAATATTCTTTTAATTTCATTGATACACCACACCAAGTTTAGCTTGTACTATATGCAACACCGTATTAGCTTCTAGTATACACAACACTATTCTTGGATCGTGTTACACACAATTTCAAGTTTGTTTTATAATAGTCATTCTATGCAACATTGAGGGTGTTTATATATATATATATATTAAATGTATAAAATACGGTTGGATTCTGTTATATGAAACAACAAAGGATTCTTGCACAACACGCAACCCTGACTTGTCTTGCATTTCACGCAACCACGGCCTTCCTCGATAGCTTGCGTCGTACGCAATACCGAGTTTCACTAAACAACGATATGCTATTAAAATATTATTAAAACTAGACGTTATGAATATTATTAACTAAATTTTTAATTTTATAACATTATTATTCATCTTATACATTTTCTAGAACGTGTTAAGAGAACAAAATAATTTTTTCGGGTAAAATAAGTATTTTTCAAAAAATGCAGTTTTACCGCCTTTTGATGGCGCACCCACATTAAATATAGTTTTTGACATGTTTATAAGTTAAATTTGAAAAAATAAAATTCTTCTTTAGAATCAAGATATAAAAATTTGCTTTGGATAAAATTTTCATATTATTCGGATAACATTCATATTTTAATGAATAGTAAAAAGATGATATATTTTAATTAAAATCAACTTTTTTCATCGTAATAAATTTTGTGGTTAAATGATAACATTTAATGGTTTCAAAGTATACATAGAATATATTTTTACCATTTAATATAATGTATGTCATTAGCCTTGAATTTACATTGAATTCATAGGTTAAATAAATTCAATCTTTGGCAATGTTTTAACTTTTAAAACCTGTTTGCTTAAACAACGAGATTAATTTTAAATTAATTACTGAAACTTCTATGTTTTGAATTTTGAAAAATGGATTCCATATTTGGAATTAGTGGGTTTAAATTATGTTAATATGTTACTTATATTTTTTTGATATTATGAATAGTAACTATGGTAATTTTTTTTACTACGGTTAAAGGTAAATAAGGTAATTCAAGGTTAAAAGAATATTATAATAATTCAAAATTACCTTGAAACTTGTCCTAACATTATTGGATGAGTAGGGGCCGACCAGGGCATCCTTGGGCTGATTTTGGGACCCCACGGAGCCACTTATGAAAGACAATGACACATTAGATTAATTAATTTAATGTAAAGACAAAATTGACTTTAACAAAACTCTTTTAGTAATTAATTTTTCTAAGGGGTTATATAAATTATATTTTCGACTATAAATATTCTTTGGAAAGATAAAAAGATTAAATACATCATGGTATTTGTTTCATAATTTTTAGATATCATATGAATTAAATTATTTATGACACAATAATGATGTAGTGTTTAACTCATTAATAAATGATTTAAATAAATAAGATTAAAATGATTAAAATATCATCCAAAACCTGTACAATTACTATTGGATGATTTTATTTAGAATATGAGTCATCTTATCTTCGGCATTAATATGTTTTGGACCTCTTGAAACCGGATATAAGTTTATAATAAAATAATGTTTTCACACTTTCCAAAAGAGCCCCTCCACTCCCTTATAAAAGGAGACCACTTATATGCAATTCCTCACACCTCTCAAGCCTTTTGGCTCGTCCAAACTCTGCCCAACTAATCTCCCTACATCCCTATCCTCCCCCTTTAAGCCTTACATTAGGCAGAAGACTCTCCAAGAAGTCCTTTTGGTTCAAACCAAAGGAAATTACCAACATTAAAGGTAACCGTTTCTCTTAATTTATTTTCTTTTATTCTACTTCTCCAACCCCTAAACTCTTTTTTATCCCTCCTTTTGTAACAACACAAATATACTAAATATACTATGATTCTGTTATGAGAAGTATTAAAACTAAACTTACACACACCTCCATCTAATGGATGAAGAACGTAATGTTTCTGTGATGGAAAACTAACACCTCACGAAATGATGATTGTTCGATTTTCTCCTACCGCCTCTCATGGTGGCCATTATGATGGAACTGTATTTATATATAATATATATTATGTTTATGATTTACTTATTCTTATTTACTACCAAATTATATCAAGCCTTTACAGTTTCCATAGTCGGTAAATATGATAATCTCATTTGAGGAAGTGCGGACTACCGCCCCCTCAAAGTGATGTGATTCGTTAATACCTTATGTGGGATGTATAAAGGATGTGGTTAATGATGTTTTATATGATACTATACTGGAAATATAATATACCTATGTATAATTATGTTTTAATTCCATTAAAATAAGAAATATAAATGAAAGTAGCGTTCATGTGTACGTACGGCTTACCGTCTCCATGAACGGTGCGTTTCATTTCTTACCTCCATATGTTATGTACTATTATAAATGCTTGTATATTCTGGATATATAATGAATTTATTTGATATATAAATCATGATTTAAATTTTTGAGGTAATTAAATCATGATATAAGTAATAATAACATCAAGAACAACAAGTCCAAACACGTACGATAAATAAGATTATTTTACCCAAAACCCTACTTTAACATTAATTTACATAAGAATGGGTAATATAAAGTCATAAGTGAACCATATATGTGATATCATAAAAATGAATATGATTCTTTAATAAGTCAATGACATTATTTAAATCATTATACAGGAGGTTCAGACACTTACAAAGCAAATTGGACCTAAGGTAAGAGAAAATCTCACAATCTCATTTTTATCCGAGATTGTTTATACTTTGGTATTTACTGGGGTGTATTTTATCATCCAAATCCATGATTCCTCAATATTTAATATTATTTCCATCCACCTAAAATTTTTTAAATCCAATTTTACCCTTCGTCGAGTTTTTAGTAAAGGATATGAAAGGAACCTTTTGTCGTTTTTCGTAGGAGGTACTTTTTGACTTTTCCGAAAAAAATACGAAGAATGTTTTTTTAACTTATACGACATGAATGGATTTTTAAAACATTATTTCCAAAAAGCTTCCTTTACAAGTTTTCAAGTTTATTTTTAATCAACTTCTTTTAGTTTATAATTGTACGACACATTAAGAAAGGAAAAGTGTTTTTGAAGCAGAAAAGATATTTCCTCAAGAATGGAGTTCAAGTATTTTATCAAAATTCATTTCCATATAAGATAATAAAGGGTTATGTTTTTATCCCTATTATTACATTTATTTTATTATGTTATGATGGAATTATATTTTTATGAGTTCCTTTATCTTATATGAATTGTTTTATGATGTCACGTTGTTTAAGATTTCCATTTTTATTACATGGGTTATGCTATGATGTATGGTTTTCTAATTTTGTGGAACACATAAGAATGGTATCATTATGAGATGGGTGGGACCTATATCTCCCTCCAATTCATTGGGTATCGATTTTATATCTCATGAGATAGACATGGATGGAATGGTAGGTTATACCAGTTCAGTGAAACAGGACTGAAACGAGGAATGAACTCGGTTCAGAAATGGACTTTGTACACTAAGATAGTCTTGGAAATGAGTCTTGACTAACAAGAAATGATTATCTATGATTATGTGTGTATTCCACCAAGTTTCATGTTTTATGTTATGATTATTGGGATTCCATTTCACTACTATGATTTATCCAATGTTATGAAATTATGCTCTCTTTTGTAGGTTAAGATTTCCAAAAGTTATGTTCTTATGAATATGATGTGATTGATATTTATTTTATTTACCCTTACTGAGCATTTGAGCTCACCCTTTTGTATGTTTTATTTCCCCAGGTCAGGAAGAAGGTTATTAAGTAAGATATGGAAAAAGGGACTATAGATATGATGAAATAAATGAGAGGAAAATTAGATGCTTTATGAACCAGTTGTTTATGTTTTCCGAGTTTCCAAAGACACTAAACTATTACGGTCCTTGTGTGTGTGTTTTTGTTATGTACTAGGTATTCCGCAAAAGTAATGTAATTTCCATGTACGTCAGGCCTCAGGTCTCTACAGATTCTCTCTTAATCTCACTTGATTTAGAAATTGATGGTTCATTTTTAAATTTTTTTCTTGAAATGGTTGTGAAAACATTGTGATAATATTGATAGAAATATTATTTTGTTACTATATTGGAAAATATGGAAATTTGATTAGTTTTTGGGAAAACACATTTTTATATTTTTAAAAATATTTTTTAAAATTATGGTGCCCTTTTTACAAATGAAAAGTGGTTGTTGAAATCATTCATAAGAAGGAAATGGTTTTATATGAAATGGTTGGAATGTAAATTTGAATTTGATAAATAAATAGGCATAATGTTGGAATAAATGGTTGTATGTGAATTGAAAGGGACAGATAATGTTCAAGAAGAATGCAAGAACCCATTTTTTACTCAGGTATGAATCCTTTTTTATTTCTTTCTAATTAATTATTCTAAACCTCATATGGACCCTCTATGAGGTTATAAAGGTTTTAGGGTGTGTCCAAGGAATGTATGGGGCTTAAAAACCCTTTCGGTTGATAAAACCACTGGGCCACATGGTAAGTATAAACCGTGTGACCCAACCTAAATGGTCTCTCCTAACCTTACTGGGTTGGATAGACGTGCACATAGGGTTCACAGTTCTCCCTAACCATGAGCTAAGGGTGGAACTCCCATAGATAATGTATATAGTTTTTAAAAGAGGTGATTTACATAGTTGGCACACAGTTTCCATTACCATGCATTCTAACCATACAAGTTATCTCTTTATGAAATGAAAGGTTCATGGCTGGCACACAATTTATCCAACAGTGTGGCCAAACTATGTGACCCATATATTTTGGGTAAATTTACCATTTCACCCTTAATGATATGTTGAACTCACATATTAATCCTTGTACCATTCCAATAGAAAACAAAACCCCTATTCTCCCTTTTTAATCTCTTAGTCCCTCTTTCATATGGTTTTTCCCCAAATTCTAATATGATGTAAGTTTTGATCCTCCTTCATCTTATTGGATCCACACCGATAAGTACTCAATTCATATTGATCCATTCATAATTATTATTTCCCTCAATGACTCTATTTATATTTAGGATCATATGAACTATTTTAGGGGGTTGATCCATTATTCATATGTCTTCTCATCCAGGACAAAATAATGGTTGATATTGAATGGGGAGTGTGTTACAGGGCTATGATACGAGGTCTATAACTCTCCCCTCAAGTTTCACAATTTTGTAAATTTCCATAGTGTGTGTGCACTAATTTCATCGGATGTGGACCATTAAAATGAATATCTTTCTTATAATCATCATGATCATATTCTATATACCTTTCAATATAGTATTATCATGTCGTTGGAAGTTGAGACCTCAATGCTTTCCACCCAATGTAGGATGTTTCAAAAAAATTGCCTTTAGTGGTTTTTATGTTTTTTATGCCATCATTCATGTGTTCTGTTAATTTAATGAATTAATAGTAATAATTAACTTAATAAAATGAATTATGAATTGTGATGGTTAGAATTTTCATATGATAATGTCACTTGACCCTTATATGGTAAGTGTTCTAATTAATAAATGAATCATTTAAATGATAAATGGAAATTATATTGATACATATCACTTTTTGATAAAGGATTCAATTAAATGGTTTTGTTTCATGTTTTTAGAACCCCTTTCCATGAATAATTTTAGGTTGTATACTGAACCTAATGAATAAATTATTACTTATATAAACTTAAGTAATAAATGGTTGCATGCATAGTTATGACTTGTCACACTAATGAAATGAAACGGCTTGAAACAATTTAATAATTAAAAGTAATGAATACTAAATGGCCTAATTTATAAAAGAATTAAATTTATGGTTCCTATTTCATAAGGAACTTAACATATTTTTTAGAGTTTTCATACTCAAGCCATCATTGGATTCCCAAGGGAATGCCTTGAGCACTTCTCAATTCAATTCTGAATCAAGGATGCCGGTTGACAAGGATGAAACACACCTTAGAACCCAATTAATATCTACCATTAGATTGTCTAAATGACACCATATGATCCTTACATTATCATTTTAGGTTTCTTTTGATACACTCCTTGGATCAATCATGATATTTACAGACATGCGGTTCCATGAATTCAAATAGTTGGCATAGTCATTGCTTAACCCGTTTTACCTTGGATGAGATCCTTGGACTAAGTTATAATCATATTACAATGGAATTCTTTGAGAGATTCCCCTTAGATTAATGATTTCCCCTACAGCTAGGCAAGAAGTTATTACCATGTTGGCTCAACCCCTGGGGCCAAGGATACCTTGGTTACCACCTTGAATCCTCTTCATTATTATCATAATCATGGATTCCTTGTTTTACCTTGAATCTTTTATTATTATTATTACATCATTATGTCAGTGCTGGTTATAACTCACATGAATTACTATATAAAATAGAACACAATTAGTTAATGAAATGATTACATGTTCAGAAACCAGTTTTGGATGAAGATGGTATTGAGGTATTTATATTACTATATTGATTTATATTTGTATATGAATTCATGTTCACTATTTTATTTTATATTACATTGAATGTATGGTTTATATTCCATTAGTGCTGCCCTTGTGAGATTTATATCACACCCTATACATGCCTCCATTGGCACATGAGAGTATTACATGTATGCTGGTGTTTACAAAGGCGGTTATTTCTTTCTTACATTAGGATAAAGATTTGTAGAAGATGACAAAGTTAGAGCATGGTACTACTGGATAGTTTTTTTGATAATTTTGATTCTTTTATATAGAATGTATTTTCTGATTCCATTTATATATGTTTTACAGTTTTTTAGATACATAAAATACATTATTATCATCTTTTGAGTATTACTATCAGCTGATTTAATTATTTATTATTAATGTCTACTTATACTATAGTAGGGTACTTTTCCAGTGTCATTATTTTCTATTTCTATTGTTACATATATTTTCTTATATTGATTCCAGTATTTACCTAGTATTCTATCTTATACACTATGATACAGTTTGGAAATGAAGGAATAGTCTCCCTACGGACACACCATATGCCCTTACTTCTAGTTAACATTATTTAGAGTTAGGGGCGATGTTCTTGAGGCCATGTTTCCAACCGGGCTTGAGGAACATTTTTGTGGAACCCGGGTTCAGGATGTCATAAAATGGTATAAAAAGGTTCCCTTTCTTGATTTCCTATTTTGTAAAAATAGATAAGATATTAGTAAAACTTTGTAACTTGGTTATAAGCCGAGATTGGGAATAGCTAACCCATGTTCGGGGTAGATGTTGAGAGTCCTGAATAAGAATTTTTTTCTATATTTTTACTATTATAATTGATATCATTTCCACATTGGATGACACACACGTTTTATTAATATTAATAATAATATTATTATTGTGATTTAGGTTGATATTTTAAACATGGAATGATGAGATGAGGGAAATGATAATCAATGATGCATCATTATGGGCACCTCTAATTCACATACCATGAATATACCATGTCATATAGGTGAATTTCAATACATCCATTTTCCTATATTGCCTTTGATTTTTGAGTGAGACTTGTTTATATATATGAATGTGCTATTTTTTTGTTATTGAGTCATTTCGTGTTTCAATTTAAGAGGTATAAGGGACCTCATGGGTTGGAATGTATAGTTTACTAATTCGATCCAATAGAATGAAATTAATTGAGTGTCGATGTTAGTGATAAGTTATAAGGGCCATAATTCACTAGGAATAGTGACCCATTTTCATTGAACCTTGATATAAGAATCAATGAAAATGAAATATAAAAAGTAAATCATGAATTAAAATTAAATGGTATCAAATAAATTAAGAGGAAAGGTATAGTTGGGCCTTCAACTACTAAAACCCCAGTAATTTAAACTCAAACACTTACCTAAACCGTAAATTCTAGGAGAGTATTTGGGATAATACATCTTGGGTGGAGAACCGTTATTTTTTAAATTCCTTTTACATTAGTGTTTATATTTGTCCTAAAATCTTGATTTGGGGTGTGTTCTTGGAATATTTAGACCTATTCCACCATGAATTCATCATGTCATACACAATGTGGGTGGAAAAAAACATACTCCATATGTGGTGGGCCCTAAGCGGCCAGTGTTACCACCATGAGTGACACTTGAGGCAATGATTTTTTACTTGATCTGATCACTAACACTCATCATCATGAGAGTTTCCTACATCTGATGCAATCCACCCAGGGTGATACACAACGATCACCAACTATAACTAATGCAACACATGAGTTCCAACAGCTGCATCCTCCCATAAGGGATGGTGGTCCAGAGGCTACTGAGTCTTGGTTGGAGGGCTATTTATCTATATTTGAACATCTGGAAATGCCTCTAAACAGAAGGGTATATATTTTCAACTATATGCTTCATGATTCATCCAAGAACTGGTGGAATGTGATTACCCAGGTTGGTCATCATTAGGGCATGGTCTATGCTAATTTTTTAACTACTTTCTACGACCACTTATTTCATTAGACGCGGGTAACTGACCAATATAGAGAGTTTATGCATCTAGATAATTGTTATTTGTTAGTCACAGACTATTTAGTGAGTTTTAATGAGTTATAATGATTTGAAAAACTTCTTGTCGGTGATGGTCTTTTGTGTGCTAGATGCTTTGAGGATGGGCTTCAGTATTACATCCAAACTAAAGTGAACATTTTTCTCCTACCTATATTCTTTGAAATCAATCAGGCTCTTATCATTGAGTGAAATTTGAGGGAAGTCGAATATACCATAAATAGAGTATCATTACTGAGGTAGTCCGGTATTTCTTCTGAAAGCAGGAAGAGTTAATTCGAAGTTTCCCATCAGAGTAGTTGTTTTCAGGGTAACCGCAATGGAAGCTCTATTTTATGCAATCAGTGAGGACAAAATGGGAATATAATGCCTCAATGTTATAGATACCCGATGTAGTTTCATGCTTGTGGCCATATAGGGAATATTCATAGGTTATATCAGACCTTTCCATATGCTTCTAGTGGAAGAGGATATGAACCAGCTCCACCTTCAAGGTAAGGTTATTATACACTATGTCAGGCATGGAGTTTGAGTAGCATCAACATGATTGGTTGAACAGAAGGACCTAGCCATAGTATCCAGACTCTAGATTGTAACACACTGAGATTTTATGAAAAATATTCTTTTAATTTCATTAATGTCTTGTTTTGTATGCTACACCAAGATTACCTTGCGCTATACGCAACACCATATTAGCTTGCAGTATACGCAACACTATTCTTGGATCGTGTTACACACAATTTTGATAATAGTTATTCTACGCAACATTGAGTATATATATATATATATATATTCAATGTATAAATGAAATATGGTTGGATTATGTTATACAAAACAATGAATTATTCTTGCACAGCACACAACCCTGACTTGGCTTGCATTACACGCAATCACGACCTTCCTCGATAGCGTGTGTTGTACGCAATACCGAGTTTTACTAAATAATGATATATTATTATAATATTATTATGAAATAGTCGTCATGAATAGTATTAACTAAATTTTGAATCTTATAACATTATTATTCGTTTTACACATTTTCTAAAACATGGTATAAGAACAAAATAAATTTTTCGGGTAAAATAAGTATTTTTAAAAAAATGCAGTTTTGCCGTCTTTTAGTGGAGCACCCACTTTAAATCTAGTTTTTGACATGTTTATAAGTTCAATTTGACAAAATAAAATTCTTCTTTGGAATCATAAAATAAAAATTTACTTTGGATAAAAATTTCATATTATTCTGGCAACTTTCATATTTTGATGAATAGTAAAAACACGCTATATTTTAATTAAAAACAACTTTTTTCCTCGCAATAATTTATATGGTTAAATTATAATATTGAATGGTTTTAAACTATAAATAGAAAATATTTTTACCATTTAATATAATGTATGTCATTAGCATTGATTCTACCTTGAATTCATAGGATAAATCAATTCAATCTTTTGCAATGTTTTAAAGAAAAACCTGTTTTCTTTCGACAACGGGATTAATTTTAATTTAATTTCTGCAACTTATGTGTATTCAATTTTAAAAAATGGATTCCATATTTGGAATCAGTGGGTCCAAATTATGTTAATAGGCTACTTTTTAATTTTGGGAATTATGAATAGTAACTACGGTAAATTTTATTTGCCATAGTTAAAGGTAAATCGGGTAATTAAGGGTAAATATAATATTATAAAATTACCCTAACACTTGAAAAAATCCTATTAGATGACTAAAAGTCGACCCATATCACCTAAGGGTCGGATTAGATTCATTTAATAGACTTTTGTTCATGAAAATAAGTTATTTATTATTAAAACCAAAGAATGTGACAACATGTCACTTTCCTAAATCTTATAAGTAAATTAATTTTAATTTAGTGATAAACTTCATTAAACCTAGAACATGAATAGTATCCATATATATAATACAATTATATACATAATAAGAATTTATTTAGAATTTTTAGGGATTTAATAATTATCATTTATTATGACACAAATATGATGCAATAATTATCTTATTAATGAAATATTGACATAATTGATGTTATAAATACCCCAATAAATGTAATTTAAGACTTTTTATGAATTAAACTAATTTTATAGGTTAATATGACATGTTAGTATTTATGTAATTAACTTTTTTCGATCTAATAATTCTGTTATGATTTTCAAAAAAATCAATTACTTAATAGTGTCAAAATTGACATAAAATAGTTTTTAAAACAAATATTATATTATTAATTGCTATTTTATTCCTAAAAATATAATCTTAGGCCAAATGACTTATATAAGGTTATATATATTAATAATAAACAACTTGGGGTTCGTTTGGCTTGATATAGTAAGTTTATTAACCTTATAGTGTAAGAAAACAAGAAGACACGGTAAAAGTAAAATTATCTAACTTAAAGTTAAATATAAATGATAAGGTTAAAATAGGAACCTAAACTTGTATAAATTCTATTGGATGAGAGGATTACTACCCATACCCACATTAACTTAGAAATAAATTAATTTGGAGCTATTTAAAACCGAATTTGGCTTTATAATAAAATAATATTTTTAGTTATTCCAAAGGTGCCCCTCTCCTCCCTTATAAAAGGGCACCCCCTCCCTCTCTTCCTCACACCACATTGAGCCTTCAAGATCGGACAACCTCTGCCAAATTATCTTCTACACTTCCCTAGAAACATCCTAGAGTTTCTGGTCTTCCTCAAAGACCAATTTTAGTGCCCGAAGAGGAGGTCTCAAAGAGGCGCTTCAAAGAAGAGGTAATTTCTGTTTCCGATTCTTTCATCTTTATTTCTTCTTCCACTTCTTCTTCTTTAGTTGTTTCATTATGATATAATAGAATAAGTATAAATAATATACTGATATGTTATTATAAGTATGAGACAACCCTATTTCACCATCTATCCATCCTACGTAAAACGAAATCACCACGCGTGCGTACGTACGGAATACCGTCTCCACGCCGTGGTGAAATCTATTTTCCACCACCACCTTACTTGTATGGGTATAATGGTGTAAATAATAACTATATATGATTAATTTAAAGTGATATTGATTCTGAAATAGTATACATATACTCCAATATAGTCCCACGATCATGAGAACGATATCATCGCTCGTGCGTACGTACGGACTACCGTCTCCCCAACGCGATGAGATTCATTCTCCACTTTAACCATTCATGAATGATTATAAAGTATATATAATAAGTAATCATGAAATATATGACATAATAATGATACTATATTTATGTGTACATATATGTATTTCATCTACTTAATTCCATTCAACTCAATAAGGAAACAAAAACAGCGTTCATGCATACGTACGACCTACCCTCTCCATGAACGGTGTATTTCTTTCCATTTACTGATTTATTATATATATGTATATTCTGAATATATATTATATATAAATCAAATTTTATATTCTGGAATTAAGTAAGCATGATCTATGTAATCATATGAATAATTACAAGTCAAAACACGGACGACAAATGAAACAATTTTACCCAAAACGCTCTTTAACATGGAATTTAAAAAAGAACGGGTAATATAAAGTCATAAGTGAACCATATATGATATCATAACAATTAATATGATTCTGTAATAAGTCAATGACATTATTTAAATCATTATATAGGATGTTCAGACACTTACGAAGCAAATCGGACCTAAGGTAAGGGAAATATCACAATCTCATTTTTATCCGAGATTGTTTATACTTTGGTATTTACTGGGGTGTATTTTATCATCCACATCCATGTTTCCTCAATATGTAATATTATTTCCATCCACCTACAATTGTTTAAATCAAATTTTACCCTTTTTTGAGTTTTTAGTAAAATATATGAAAAGAATCTTTTGTCGTTTTTCGTACGAGGTACTTTTTGACTTTTCCGACAAAAGTACGAGAAGAATGTTTTTTTAACATATACGGAATGAATGGATTTTTAAAACATTATTTCCAAGAAGATTCCTTTAAAAATTTTCAAGTTTATTTTTAATCAAATTCTTTTAGTTTAAAATTGTATGACATGTTAATAAAGGAAAAAAAAATTTGAAGTAGAAAGGATATTTTCCTCAAGAATGGAGTTCAAGAGTTTTATCAAAATTATTTTCCATCTAAGATAATATAGAGTTATATTTCTATCCCTATTATTACATGGAATTTATTATGTTGTGATGGAAATATTTTTATTAATTCCTTTATCTTATATGAATTGTTTTATGATGTCGTGATGTTTAAGATTCCCATTTTTTTACATGGGTTATGCTATGATGTACGGTTTATGATTTTGTGGAACACATTAGAATGGTATCATTAAAAGATGGGTGGGACCTATATCTCCCTCCAATTAATTGGGTAAATATTTTATATCTCATGAGATAGACATGGCTGGAACGGTAGGTTATACAGGTTCAGTGAAACAGGACTGAAACGAAGAGTGAACTCGGTTCAGAAAGGGACTTTGTCCACTAAGATATTCTTGGGAATGAGTCTTGACTAATAAGAAATGATTCTATATGATTATGTGTGTATGAAAAAAAGTTTCATGTTTTAAGTTATGATTATTTGGATTACATTTCACTACTATGATTTATCCCATGTTATGAAATTATGATCTCTTTTGCAGGTTAAGATTTCCAAAAGATATATTCTTAAGAATATGGCATGATTGATATTTTTTTTGTTTACCCTTACTGAGCATTTGAGCTCACCCTTTTATGTTTTCTTTTCCCCAAGACATAAAGAAAGGATTTAGGTTTAAGAAAAAGAATATCTTTATGGGAGATGTTGAAGATCTTTCACCACTATTAGAAGATTATATTTTGAGTTTCCAAAGACACTAAACTATTAAGGTCCTTGTGTGTGTGTTTTTGTTATGTACTAAGTATTCCGCAAAAGTAATGTAATGTCAATGTACGTCAAGCTTCGGGTCTCTACAGTTGGTGTCAAAGGAAAAGTTTTGTCAACCTTTGGAAACTAGGATGCGAAAACTTTAGTGAAATCCCTAGAGATATTTCTAAGGTATGTCTACAGATGTCCCTGAGGATAAGTATACGTATAGGATATAGTCCTAGAACTATGGTAACGATATTATATTAAACCAAAGATGTTAGATATTGAAGTTATCCCCTCCCTTGTTAGGATTTTTTCCTCTCACACTATTCTTTTTGGGTTTTAGAAAATGGCTGGAAACAAGATGATTCACGATAATGGAGGATATGATGGACAATGGAATGATATTCTTCATGAGAAACCAAATTAAATGGGATTTGGAAGTCTAAACATCATTATTATGTTGAATCAGCAATCTCATAATTTGATCAATAAAGTAAAATTTGGTAAGTTTCCTGACTCGGCTAATAAGAGAAAGATGGAGTTTCATGATGATTATAGAGGAAAGAAAGTTCAATTTCCCCTATGTAAATCATGTGGGAAGAGGCATCAAGGAGAATGTTTCAAAGGAACTGAAAGATGCTTTGGGTGTGGAAAAGAAGGACACAAAGCCAGTAAGTGCAAAGGAAAAGGTCCAGTTAACACCAGGGATGAGGATAATGCTATTGCTACGACATCAACAATGGTTAAATGTTTTAAATGTGGAATGTACGGGCATTATGCAAACCAATTCCCTAAGGGAAAGTCTCATGGAGAGAATCAGTATGGTCGTATGGGTAGTATTTATGTTGATGATGATGAAGAGACTACAAATGATATGTGAGATGAAAGAATTGTTGAAGCTCGGTCAATGGTTTAAGAATGTAGTGGAATGATTACATTTTTATAATGTGTAATGTTGTATAAGTAATCTCATGGTACTATGGAATAAAGAGACATCTAAGTATTGTTACACTGTTGTCTTTCCTTGAGTTTTGAAAGTGTATGATTAATGGTACCAGTATCCATGAAAGGTTATTCAGATATTTTTGGAATATAGATGATATGCGCATAATGAAGGGATAAGGAGAAAATTAAATGTTTGATAGTATTCATGAGCTCATGACTGATATAAGGAGATGGTTATATCATGGTTTAAGTATATAGAATTTTTGGATTTTGGTATGTGGAAAGAGTTAACTTTTGACTGCATTCATGTTTTCACTAAGGTTCAATGGGTATTCATTCTTCAAGAGAATACATGATTAAGGTATTCACATGTTTTTAATTTGACCAACAAGATATATCTTATGATATATGGGGGATAAATAATGGCATTCACGTGATCATTTTCTTTATACTATGAGCTTGGACTGAAGTATTTTAGATAATCCTAAATATTATAATGGATTATGTTGGACATAAGTTAGTATTGTTTAAGGATAAAACTTTTTTGATATTGTTGATGGAATGTTATAGTAATATAGCTTTAGAAAAAGGACAACCTGCAGGACGGGCAACAGCCCATCACGTCAGACAAGGCTATGGGAATCAAACCCACAACTGAAGTGCGACTGGCCTTTATCGCCTACCACTGGCCTACAGGAAGTCCCTATTTAGTAGAAACTAGTTTTATTATATTATGTAGTATGATATATGAAGTTTAAGTCCATTTTAGGAACCATATATGATTAATCTCACTATAGATCGACTTATGTATATTTAATAAATTTTGCTAACCTTTTGTTTGAGACAGATGGAATGACCTGTCATTCTATCACATGATCTTCTAACACTTCATGAATAACAAATTCAACTTCATTTCTTTAAGAGATGAAGTGGAAATTGTTCAAGGCATGAACAATAGTGAGATTGTACCAAAATAAAGTAAGTATTTATTCTAATTCAAATTCTTCAACTTTAGGGAAATGATCTTGAAAACAAAAAATGTTGTCCTAGTGCCCTTATATCCTATGAATCAGATGGTACCCTAGATCATCACAAATCTACAGCTTTGTGATTGTTGGCTTTTCCATAGCCATGTTCTCTACCACTCTCCATCAGAACATGATGGTTAGATTTCTATTCCATATCCATATTTTCACCTATGTGGAAACCCAGTGATTAGTTTATTTGGGTAACCGTTATGTTTCATACTTTTGTTTTTAAAGATTGGTTTTGGTATTCCTTTTTACGATATGGGTTTCTATTAAAGAAACTTTTGAATTGTAAACCATTTATAACCCCGATGAATTTTGAGGGCGAAATTTATTTTAAGGGGGGTAGAATGTAACACCCTGAGATTTTATGAAAAATATTCTTTTAATTTCATTAATGTATTGTGTTGTATACTACAACAAGATTACCTTGCACTATACACAACACCGTATTAGCTTGCAGTATACGCAAAAATATTCTTGGATCGTGTTACACACAATTTTGATAATAGTTATTCTACGCAACATTGAGTATATATATATATATTCAATGTATAAATGAAATATGGTTGGATTATGTTATACGAAACAACGAAGGATTATTGAATAGAACGCAACCCTGACTTGGCTTGCATTACACGCAATCACAACCTTCCTCGATAGCGTGTGTTGTACGCAATACCGGGTTTTGGGAATTATGAATAGTAACTACGGTAAATTTTATTTACCATAGTTAAAGGTAAATTGGTTAATTAAGGGTAAATATAATATTATAAAATTACACTAAAACTTGGAAAAATCCTATTGGATGACTAAACGTCGACCCATATCACCTAAGGGTCGGATTATATTAATTTAATGGACTTTGGTCCCTGAAAATAAGTTAATTATTATTAAAAAAAAGTATGTGACAACATGTCACTTTCTTAAATCTTATAAGTATAATAATTTTAATTTAGTGATAAACATCATGAAACTTCGAACATGAATAGTCTACAGAAAGCTAATAAAAGTATCTACATCATAGTAATTTATTTTGAATTTTTAGGGATTAAATAATTATCATTTATTATGACACAAAGATGATGCAGTAATTATCTTATTAATGAAATATTGACATAATTGATGTTATAAATACCCAACTAAATGTAATTTAAGACTTTTTATGAATTAAAATAATTTTATAGGTTAATATGACATGTTATTATTTATTTAATTAACTTTTTTTGAACTAATCATTCTGTTATGATTTTCACACAAATCAATTACTAAATAGTGTCAAAATTGACATAAAATAGTTTTTAAAAAAAATATTATATTATTAATTGTTATTTTATTCTTAAAAATTTAAGGTTCTGTCAAATGACTTAGATAAGGTTATATATATGAATAATAAAAAACTTGGGGTTCGTTTGGCTTGATATAGTATGTTTATTAACCTTATAGTGTAAGAAAACAAGAAGACATGGTAAAAGTAAAATTATCTAACTTAAAGTTAAATATAAATGTTAAGGTTAAAATAGGAACCTAAACATGAATAAATTATATTGGATGAGATTCTTTCGACCCATACCCACCTTATCTTCGAAATAAATCAATTTGGATCTATTTAAAACCGAATTTGGCTTTATAATAAAATAATATTTTTAGTTATTCCAAAGTTGCCCCTCTCCTCCCTTATAAAAGGGCACCCCCTCCCTATCTTCCTCACACCACTGTTAGCCTTCAAGCTAGTCCAAACCCTGACAAATTCTCTTCTCCACTTTCCTAGGAACATCCTAGAGTTTCTGGTCTTCCTAAAAGACCAATTTTAGTGACCTAAGAGGAGGTCTCAAAGAGACGCTTCAAAGAAGAGGTAATTTCCGTTACCGATTCTTTCATATTTATTTCTTCTTCCACTTCTTCTTATTTAGTTGTTTCATTATGAAGTAATAACATAAGTATCAATCATATACTGATAAGTTATTATAAGTATGAAACAACCCTATTTCACCATCTATCCATCCTACGGAAAACGAAATCACCGCGCGTGCGTACGTACGGAATACCGTCTCCACACCGTGGTGAAATCTATTTTCCACCACCACCTTACTTGGATGGGTATAATGGTGTAAATAATAACAATATATGATTACTTTAAAGTGATATTTATTCTTAAATAGTATACATACACTCCAATACAGTCCCACGATCATGAGAACGATATCATCGCTCATGCGTACGTACGGACTACCATCTCCACGACGCGATGAGATTCCTTCTCCACTTTAACCATTAATGAATGATTATAAATTATATATAATACGTAATCATGAAATATATGACATAATAATGATAATGTATTTATGTGTATATATATGTATGTCATCTACTTAATTCCATTCAACTCAATAAGGAAACGAAAACAGCGTTCATGCATATGTACGGCCTACCGTCTCCATGAACAGTGTATTTCTTTCCATTTACTGATTTATTATATATATGTATATTCTGAATATATATTATATATAAATAATGTTTTACATTCTGGAATTAATTAATCATGATCTAAGTAATCATATGTATAATTACAAGTCAAAACACGGACGACAAATGAAACAATTTTACCCAAAACGCTCTTTAACATGGAATTTACAAAAGAACGGGTAATATAAGGTCATAAGTGAACCATATATGATATCATATAAATTAATATGATTCTTTAATAAGTCAATAACATTATTTAAATCATTATACAAGAGGTTCGGACACTTAGGAAGCAAATCGGACCTAAGGTAAGAGAAATATCACAATCTCATTTTTATCCGAGATTGTTTATACTTTGGTATTTAATGGGGTGTATTTTATCATCCAAATCCATGTTTCCTCAATATGTAATATTGTTTCCATCCACCTACAATTTTTTAAATCCAATTTTACCCTTCTGTGAGTTTTTAGTAAAATATATGAAAGGAATCTTTTGTCGTTTTTCGTACGAGGTACTTTTTGACTTTTCCGACAAAAGTATGAGAAGAATGTTTTTTTAACTTATACGACATGAATGGATTTTTAAAAAATTATTTCCAAGAAGCTTCCTTTACAAGTTTTCAAGTTTATTTTTAATCAACTTATTTTAGTTTAAAATTGTATGACATGTTTAGAAAGGAGAAATGTTTTTGAAGTAGAAAGGATATTTTCCTCAAGAATGGAGTTCAAGATTTTTATCAAAATTATTTTCCATATAAGATAATATAGGGTTCTATTTCTATCCCTATTATTACATGGATTTTATTATGTTGTGATGGAATTATTTTTATTAATTCCTTTATCTTATATGAATTGTTTTATGATGTCACGATGTTTAAGATTCCCATTTTTATTACATGGGTTATGCTATGATGTATGATTTATGATTTTGTGGCACACATAAGAATGGTATCATTAAGATATGGGTGGGACCTATATATCCATCAAATGCATTGGGTAAAGATTTTATATCTCATGAGATCGACATGGCTGGAACGGTAGGTTATACCGGTTCAGTGAAACAGGACTGAAACGAGGAGTGAAATCGGTTCAGAAAGGGACTTTGTCCACTAAGATAGTCTTGGAAATGAGTCTTGACTAATAAGAAATGATTCTCTATGATTATGTGTGTATGCCAAAAAGTTTCATGTTTTATGTTATGATTATTGGTATTACATTTCACTACTATGATTTATCCCATGTTATTAAATTATGATCTCTTTTGCAGGTTAAGATTTCCAAAAGATATGTTCTTATGAATATGACGTGATTGATATTTTTTTTTGTTTACCCTTACTGAGCATTTGAGCTCACCCTTTTATGTTTTCTTTTCCCCAGGACATAAAGAAAGGATTTAGGTTTTAAAAAAAGAATATCTTTATGGGAGATGTTGAAGATCTTTCACCACGATTAGAAGATTATATTCCGAGTTTCCGAAGACACTAAACTATTACGATTCTTGTGTGTGTGTTTTTGTTATGTACTAAGTATTCTGCAAATGTAATGTAATGTCAATGTAAGTCAAGATTTGGGTCTCTACACAGATCACTAGCTCGAACATACCAGTCATACTGAGGGTAGTCCAGCCATATCACTCATTCGAGTATCAGGACATATAAAAGCTTTATACTCAATACCCGAGGATTAGAGTGCATGACTATCTATAGTATGAAGTACTATTGAAGTATCCTCCACTATAGTATCTTTCTTATTTGATATAGGTTCTTCACACTATTTAATATATTTACCTATAATGTAAAGTCTTGGGCTATAAATTAGGTATTACTATGGTTTAATGACTCTAGATACACAGTTGGGAGTATATTCAGAGGGAATATGCTAATGCAAGGATTGTAACCTTGAGCTTGGATGTTATCCTTTCTTATGGGACCTCTTCTTCTTAATGATGAAACTCTCTGATTTCATTCTTTGGATGTATTGGTTTTTCCTATATCACAACTTTGTAGACTTCTATCACCATAGTGCATCATTTAAATCCCCATAAAGATACATTTATCTACAAATGGGTGAGTTCGAGGTTCAATATAGTAGAGTGGGACTAGGGAATCATGGGATAGGTGGAGTGAATTCACATATTTCTAGTCTGTTTATATAGGAGAATGAAGTGCCATTGGAAGATTATCCCAAAATAGTAGATCAATATCAGGGATGTATTTTCAAACGATTTTCTATATTACCTCATGAGAGAGAGGTAGGGTTAATAATAAATCATCTTCCAAGAGTATCTACATTGTCCAGTCCCCCTATTAGGATGGAACCTATTAATCTCTGGGATCTCAAGATAATTTTGGTGGATTTAAAGGCCAAGTGTTTTATCTGACCCAACACTTCTTCCTAGGGTTCACCCAATATTTTTTCCAATAAGGCAGATGGGACCCTTAGGTTTTACATGGAATATATACTCTTGAACTAGATTAATGTCAATAACAAGTATCCACTGTCATGAATATATGATCTATTTTACCAACTCTATGGAGATATGGTATTATCAAATATTGACATATGATTGGGTTAGCATCAGTTGTGAGTGATATATTTAGACATAACTCATACAAATTTTTGTAGTAGGTATGTTTTGAATGATTATCCCGTTATGCCATTAGGTCTTATGAAAGAACCTATAATTTTCTTGTCTTTGATGAAGAGGGTGTTCGACCCCTGTCAAGATTCATTTGTCACGGTATTTGAGGATGAAATTTGGGTGTATTTTCAAACACATTGAGACCATGATAAGAACCTTGAGATCAATCTGAATGCACAGTGAGATAATTAGATTTATGAAAATTCTACAAAGTTCCACTTCTAGATCCAAAATGTTCATTTCATTGGTAATATTATCTTTGAATCAAGAGTATCTTTTGACCTAGAAAAGGTGAGTACTCTGGTTTCCCCGGAGTATACGAAGAACGTGTTTGATATTTGAATATTCATGGGGATGATTGGATATTAAAGGAATTTCATGGAAGTGTTTCAACACCTTGTTTCACCTATTACTGGTCTTATAAAGAAATTTGTTAATTTCCTTTAGTGAGAAGAGTGAAATAAATCCTTTCTGGAGTTGAAAGGAAGGAATGTCTCAACACCTATTATGATTATTCCAAATCATTTAAGAGTCTATATAGTGTTTTGTGTTTCATCCAAGATCAGGATTAGTGTAATTATTATGTAATATAATAGAGTAATTGCATACAGATCTCAAAAATTGAGGCCTCATAAGAGAAATTACCCAACACATGACCTTGAGCTAGCATTAGTTGTCCATGCCTTATGTTGTTGGAGAACCTACATGATGAGATAATGATTTGTGGTGTATATGGACCAGAAGATCCTCAAATATATCTTTAAAAAACATCAATTGAATATGAAACAATGAAGATGGGTCAAATATCTTTAGTCTATAGATTTTGAACTTACTTATATTCCTAGAAAAGGTAATGTGACAATGGGTATGATGATTTAGAAAACTCTAGAACAAGCCATATGATAAGTCAGGGATGAATAAAAACTAATTTATCTCTTCACGGAGCTACATCTATAGTTTCATTATAGTCACAATTAATATTATCCATCATCCTTGACATATACTTCCTCAATCCTTGATAGTGTAAAGAGTAGGTGTTTTTAGATCCTAAAGGCTCGGTTCTATGAGAGAGAATAATTGGTGGGGGCCTACCAATGGATTAGTCTACTTATGGGGATAATATTCTGTATATACATGGAAATTTATTGGTCACTATAGATATTAGATAGGAACTTATGTTAGCATCCAAGATTATCAATGGTAATTTCATCCATAAATATCAAATATGTACCAAGATATGCAATGAAAGTATATTTATCCAAGGATGAAATGATATATAACATGTTTTATAAGTAGGTTTTCAAGCTTTTAATAGGAAACGATGGAGAATCATCGACCTATTAAATTGTTAAATGAACTTACACTCTTGGAATGGAAATGAGAAGATGTTTCGATGGAATTTATAGTCGACTTATCATGGTTTTCTTGAGGTAGAGACATAGTTTGGGTTGTCATTGATAGACTGGAAAAAGTATCCCACTTAATTCCTATCTAGTATTCATTCTCAGTTGATGATATAAGAATAATGTACATCCGTGAGATCATATGACTACCTGAGGTCTCTTGTACTATCAGTTCTGATAGGGATTCTTGCTTTATGGCGTGGTTTTGGTAGGGGTTATATAAATCTATAGGTACACATGTGATTTTGAGAAAAAATTTCTCTATTTGACTGATGTACTGTTGGAACATAGAAATCATGTTTTGAGGACATTCTATGAGAATGAATCCTTGGTTTTGGTGGTTCTTGGTAGAAGAATATCCCTTGCAATATGTTCTCATAAAATAATATCTTTCAGGTGATGATTAAAATGGAACTTTTAAGGCCTTGTATGATAGGCTATGTCGTTCACCTCTATTCTGGTTAGAGGATGGTGAGGCTGCACTACTAGGTATTCATCTCATTCAGGAGACTTTAGAGTAGGTCCAACTGATTAAGATGCATATTCCTACTACTTAGTCAAGATAGAATTCTTATACCGATCACTATAGAATCCCTTTAGAGTTCTAGGTTGCGGATCATGTTTTCTTGCGGGTGTCACCTAGGCTTGGGAATAGATAGATACAAAGGCAAGGGAAGTTGTCACCTAATTAGGTAGGGATATTTGAGATTCTATAGAGATTTCAGATAGTATTATATAAGTTTCTATTACCTTATAGGAACTATTCCATGCACAATGTTTCCACATTTCACAACTTCATCGGTATCATGACAACCTGTCGTTTACTTTGGATCATGAGAATGTTTAGTTAGATGTAGATGATTTATTTGAGGAGTATCCTATAATAATAAATGACTGAAGCATGTTGTTTCTATAAGGAAAATCTGTTCCATTAGTATGGGTGATATAACCTCATAGCCATGTACGGGGCGATACTTGGGAGAGGGTGGCTGACGTATGTGCTCAGTGGCCAGAGTTTTTCTTAGATAGTGTTTCCTTGATTTTGGAAGGTGAACTCAGAGACAAGTTCCTTTATGGGGGGGTATGAATATAAGAACATGTTTTTTCACTCAAGTATGTATCATTTTAATTTTGGTCTTATTATTTATTTTAAACCTTCTATGGATTCCCTATGAGTTTATAAATGTTTCATGGGGTGTCTAAGGCTTATTTGGAGATCAAAACCCTGGATGTTGGAGAAAAGAATTGGGCTGCATAGTTAGAAGAAACCACATGTCCCATTCAGAAAAAGATTTCCTAACCATATGGGGTTGGATTGAGGTAAAAGTAGGGCACACAGGTTTCCCTAACAATGAGACAAGGGTCACACACATGTGAGGTATGTCTTCATTTTTTAGAAATGGTGGTTCACACAATTTGGAGATAACATCCTTACCCATTCACCTTAACTATGTGAGTTCCAATATTTATCAGTGAAGGAAGCATGTTTGATGCACAGTTTGAAAAACTATGTGGACAAACTGTGCTTCCCAAATATTTTGGGTAAATTTACCATTTTCCATTAATGAAATGATAAACTCACCCAACACTTATTGTACCATTCGAACTGATAGTAGCACCCCTCATCTCACTTTTTAATCTCTCAATCCCTATTTCATAGTGTTTTTTCCTGATCTCCAATCCGAAGTCCGATTCAATCCTCGTCCATCACGTTGGATGCACATTAGTACGTAATCGATTCATCTTGAGTCATTCATTGCTATTATTTACCTATAATGATATTTTTATATAGGTTCATTTTCATTATTATCAGGGAATTTATCCATTTATTCATATTTCTTTTGATCTAGGCTAAACTAAAGTCTAATACTGGATGAGGAGAGTATTACATGGCTAAGGTCTGTGCTCTATAACTCATCCCTCATGTTTTTTTTACATTTTATACATTTCCATAATTTGTGTGCATTGATTTCATCTGGCATGGAAAATTAAATTCAATTATATTTATTATAATCCTCATGATCGTATTATAGACCCCTTTCCATATACTATCATCAAATCATTGGAGGTTGGGACCTCAATGCCTTCCACCCAATGTATGGTGATTCCATAAATATGCCTTCAGTGATTTGTTATGTTTATCTACGCCACTGTTTGGGTGTTCTTTGGATTGAGCTTATTAATGATAATCCCTTATTTAATAGAATGAATTATTAATTGCGATGGTTATCCCTTGAACATGATAATGTCACTTGAACTATATAAGGAAATTGATTAAATTAATCAATGAATATTTTAAATGATAAATAAAAGTATATTGATACATATCACTTGGACCTAAAGGATGTAATAAAATTGGTTGGTTGTATATCTATAGCACCCCTTTCCCTACATAATGGAAGGTAGGGGAGTGGACCTAAGGAATAAATTATCAATTATATGAACTTAAGTAATAAATGGTTTCATTTCTAGTTATTCTGTGTCACACTAATGAAAGATAATGATTGTAACCAAATGACTAATTAAAAGGAATGATTATTTCATGGCTTAATTTGTTAAATGAATTACATATAGGGTTCCAATTTCATATCGACCTTGAAATCTTTATAGGAGTCTCTTAAATCAATACAACCATAGATGACTGAGGTAATTCTTTGAGAATTCATGGATTCCATTATGATTCAAGGATTCCAGTTTCCAAAGATGATACCCACCTTGGAACTCGATACTTTTCTTATAGTGGATGACTGAGATGATTCCATAAGATCCCTTCTTTAGGATTTTAGGATGCCTTGGATACATTCCTTAGATCTCACACGACGTTTACTAACATGTGGCACCATGGATACCCCCATTGGGCCCAACCATTGCTTAACACGTTTTTTCCTTGGATGAGATCCTTAGTCATGGTTAGAATCATATTATAGTGGAATTCCATGGGTGATGACCCTTGGATTACATGAAGACCCCTTATAGCCAGGCTATGGGTTATTACTGAGTTGGATCGACCCATGTAGTTAAGGATTCCTTGATTACTACATTTGATCCTCTTTCTTATCATCATCATCCTCAATGCCATATTATACCTTGTATCCTTTATTATTATTATTATTATTATTATCATATGATTATATTAATGAAATTTATACCTCATGTGACCTAATATAAACTGGAACATAAATAATTAAATAAATGATTACATTTTTATACACCAACTGAGGTTGAAGCAAGTACTAGGGTATTTACATTATTGTACTTATTTATATTTAGATATGCATTATTGTACCTTGTTTTAGTTTATATTACACTGAATGGATGATATAGATGGCATTGGTTTTGGAAAAAGGATATTTATCTCAAACCTTGTCAAAGATGTCATTGGTACCTAGGAAGATTACATGTTTGTAGGTGTTGACCAAGGGAAGAATCCAGCCTTGGAAACCTGATATTGTTTTCTTCAGTTAGGATGGTGCTTGGTAGCAGATGACTGGGATGGATCTCAGGATGCTTGGATAGTTTTTGGATTTTTTTTATTATTCTGTATAACTTGTATTTCTTTATTCCATGTGTACATTTTTTCCTATTTTATAGACACATGGAATACATTTTTATCATCTTTTGAGTATTAATATCCATTTCTTCTTTTTATTATTATTTCTATCTACATCCTCTATGGCAGGTTACTGGTCTTTTTTATTTAGTGCATGTTTCTTCTATGCAGTCTATTTCATTATGTCACTTTGAATATTTATCTATTATTATATCTTATCATATGTGCTTCACTCTTGTAAAGAGGTTATAGTCTCCGCACATACACGCCCTAGGACATTGTTAATATTTATAATCCTCTGGCATCCTAGGAGATGCACATAAGGCCATGTGGCTAACTCGGCTCCAGGAACCTTTGAGTGGAACCTTGTTTCAGGATTTTATAATGTAAAACAATCAAAGGGTCATAGTATGTACATGAAGTTACACCATCCACGATGAAACCAAAATTTATTGTGTGTGTGTGGTTATTTTTTTGGACCATTAAATGAATATGCCAAATCAAATGGGAAATTGTTTAAAGGAATTGTTCATTCTTCACTTATAAAACTAGAATATAGAGTTGGTATAATTTTTTTTTACTAATTAAAACTATTTTATATAAATGTGATTACAAAGTTTTCCTAGTGTTCGGAGTTGGGAAGTCATTGGGGATTTTTTATAAGGTTTACACTCACTCCCTTCTTAGGTACTGTTGTGCATTTTCATATGTCATCTATTGATAAATTGGTAAACGAAAGGTATCCCAATTATTTTTTGATTCTTATTAATACCATGTAAATGGATTGTCATGTTTAATATTGTAGTGTTCTGGGAGTTTTTGGGTTGATTTCACTTTGGTGTCTTTGAGTTTTATTGTTCCTTTTTGTTTTTATCGAGTTTGACTTTTGGTTTTCTCTTATACACTCTCATAGTTATTATTTTGGTCACGTTGAGTTGTATTCTATACTCATGAATCATATATAGGTCTGGTTTTTCTTATTTCTGTATCTTTTTTATTTTATAACTAAAGGGAAAGTTAACAAAAAAATGTTTTTGAGGCCATTGGAATTTATTTCCAGCCTTTGGTGTCTTGGGGATGTCACCTAATGCCTAGTAACACTAAATACACTTCAAAAGACAGTGGGTGAGGTATAGGATGTTTCAAATGGTATAATTTTTTTTGGTTCTAAATATGTTGTTTAGAAAAATATTATTAGTTTATTCAATCCTAGAAATAACAAATGGTGGCAGTTCTATTTTATCCTAGAGTTGGAAATGGTATTGGTATATCTCTTGGGATGGTAGTAAGGAGTAGGATTTTCAGAACATGAAACATATATTATAAAAAGGTATAGGTAACCTATATAATTATAACTTCAGGTTTCATGGTAGATTGGGTATATAAGTGTTTAGACATTTCTAGTTGAGTTGTCACCTCATCATCATGGGTTTATTCGACGAGAGTTTAATGACATGAAATGATAGTAATATTTTTTAATAAAACTATATTGTCCATTTTTAGTAAATTATTTTATGAAATGTATAAAAAGTTTGATTATTAAATATGATAAAATTATTATTTTGAAAAACATTGTTGTAATGTCGTTAAAAATGGTTGAAATTTTGAAAATTGTTGAATTAATGAAATATATGTTTTAATATTGGTAAATGTGGTAAATTGAAATTGTTAGTCCTTTATTTTTTAATGAGTTATATTAAATATAGTTTTTTATGGTTATGATGAATGTAAATATACATACATAATAGAAAAAAACTAGAAGCGGCTTATGAAAATGTTGTCAAACCTGAGATACAGATGAACCAACAACCGGTTCAAAGTATTTCCTAGAATTTCCAAGCCATGGATAAGGGTAATAAGAATGATGAAACCTAACGAGTGGACCATTTAGTTCAGTTTCAAAAGATGAATCCACCCATATTTCTCATGGATTTTGAGATAGAAAAAGAAGAAGTATGGTTGAGTAGGATTAATCACATATTTTATTCCCTTGGGAAACTACAATAGTTGAAAGTGAAGTTGATGGATGATTTGTCATGATAATGGTAGGAATTATAAGTTCTAGCTAAATTTTATGAAGGCATGGTATGAGAAGATTTTGAATATTTTTTTTAACAATAAATTCTATCCTTAGGCCTTTCATATTTATAAATCAATAGTCTTCATCATTTTGATGTAAGAGAATCCCTTGGTAATAGAGTATACCACTAAATTTATTAATTTATTCCTCTATACCTTAGTATATTCTTTAAGTGTGACAGTAATGGAATGATTATTTGAACTAGGGTTGTGGAAAGACATTATCACAATTATTTCCATCCATTATATGATGGGTTATACCGAGATGACCTATTGTGTAACAATGGAAGAAAGGGATATCTCGAGAAATATGGTTGGATGGAGAATGATTTTTCATACAAAAATAGGTGGGAACTTGAGTTTTGGAAATAATTGGAAAAGGTAAAAATACTTCCAGATTGGTGGGACACCTTAGGACCAGATAATGGGATACGTAAATCTTTATACAAAACCTAAAAGTTATTTGTGATGTTTTCAGTGTGTTTCACTAGATCACATCAAGTGAGATTGTATGAAACCATATATAGTATGAAACAATTGAAACAAGATGGAAAATATTTACTTCTATTTTCATAGTTCTACAAGGACTGCTCCTAGGGACACATATCATACTTTTCTAGAATCATATGCTTAGATGGAATGAGTGTAGAAGAATAATTATCATCACTAGAATAGAGATATCCAACATGATTCTAGAAACACCATGAATCCTCAACCAGTGAAATATCAATAGGGCAACAAAGAAAAAATTATAGTGAGTAATAAATTATAGAGAGATGAGAAAATTATCATATATGATCAATCTCATCCTTAGATGGTGAGAGGTACAATTATTTAGAATTCTACATATATTCATGCTTTTCTTGATACAGGTCTGTCCCACTGTTTTGTTTCTTCTTGTGTTGTCGATAATATGAGTTTGTCTATTCAGATGATTCCTTATGTTTTAAAACTAAAAAAATATTCTTTTCCAAAGAGAGTATTGATACATTAAATCTAAGTCATGTTACATAACTATCGATGGGGAAAGTTTTCTTTGGGAATTATCTATGCTTTAAATATATGTCTTTGAATTTATTATGGATATGAATTTATTAACATCATTAAAGGCCCACATTAACTTTTATTCCTAAAAGGATAGTTTCAAATATATGGATGACATAAATAATATATTTAAAAGATATTAGGGTTTAAAGGCTGGTAAAGTAGAAATTTTATAAATGGTGGTTGGAACCATCTCTTATTAATTGGAAATTCATACCTTATAATATTATGATGATACTGGGAATTATGATTTTATACTATTTTTGATCTGTTTCATAATGTTTCACCAATAATTTATCAGGTTTTACAACCAAAAAAAGAAGTAGAGTTTATGATTTATCTCTTACCAAAGACCATCTCACTTCTATTATATCACATGAAAATGATATAAATAATGGAATTGAAATTTTAGCTGGAAGAGTTGAAAAGTAAAGTGTTCATTTATCTAAGTACAACTCCATAGGAAGTTCCAATTTTGTTTGTGATGAATATGGATGAAAGTATTTCACATTTTTTGGATTATCATAATCATAACTAAGTCATGATAAATAATTGTTATCCTCTTACATGTGTTGATGATCTTTTTGATTAAGTTAGAGGAGCCGAATGGTTCTCAAAAATTTAATTATGCTCAGGATATCACCAATTGTGAGTTTAGAAAGATGACATTACAAAAACATATTTTAGAATAATATATGTAGATTATGAGTATGTGGTAACACATTTTTGTCTTAAAAATACACCAATTGTCTTTATGGTGGTAAAGAATAAAATATTTTAAAGATATCTATTTTCCTTTGTTGTGGTTTTTGTTGATGATATACTGGTGTATTTTCATATAAAAGAGGATATTGAGTAACATTTGTTGAAAATGTTGGGTATGCTGTGAGAATATCATTTGTATGAATAGTTATTAATGTGTGATTTATCAATACAAGAGGTATGTTTACTTTGCCATTTTATTTCTAAAAAATGCATTTTTTAGATCCAAAATATATCAAAGATGTTATCGTTTGGAGATTGCTGAATAATGTCTTTGAGATACATAATTTAATTGGATTAGTAGGACATTACATACTTTTTTACATGAATTTTTATGTTTAGCAATAACGATGATAACTTCGATAAGTAAAAGTGTTCCTTTCCAGTGGAACGAGGAATTTCAAAAATACTATATTGAAAAAAAGGTTATAATTATATCATCACCTATCCTCACATTTCCAGAGTTTGTATATGGATATTTAGTCTATTGTTATTTATCATGATCTGGGTTGGGATATGTTCTCATGTAGGGAGATAAAGTTATTTCTTATGGTTTGGAAAATTTATAGTTTTATGATGATAAATAGCTAAAAAAATACTTGAAATTAGATGATTTTCCATGATTTTAAGACATTGTTTTATTACCTCTCTAGTGGAAAATTCATATTTTTTATAGATCAAAAGTCTTTGAATCACATTTTCTCAGAAATAGATTTGAATTTAAGACAACATATATGGATTGATCATATTTAGATGTTTGAATTTCAATTTATGTACACAATAGGTAAAGGTAACTGTATTGTAGACTCATTTAGTAGGAAGTAATATGCATAGTTGGATATGGAGGCATCTAACAGTTGGAAACTAATGTCTATGATAGGAGATATGCATATATAATTATTGAACCAAGGTATCATTACTGTTTTCTTTATAGGTTTTCTCATGATTTAGTTTATAATGTTATAAAGTATTAGACATTAAATTTTTAACGTGTCACTATGAGGTCAAAAATCAATGTTGGGGAGACTATTAAGGGATAAAAGTAGGATTAAAGATTATTATAGGAGTTTAGAGATCAGATGGTCATACCATTAGATTTTTAGGAAAAACTTATTAGTTTCTACCACCATTCGAGATGATTTATTCACCATGGGATTCATAAATTTTATAAGGTGTTGATATTATAGTTCTGGTGGTTTGGAATGAAAAGTGTTGTAGTAGAATAGTTTTATGAGATGTCTCACCTTCCATCTTGTAATGGAAGATCACCAATGACCAATAGCTATGTTGTAGTATTTATCGATTCATATCTAGAAATGTTTGTTGATAGACATGGATATTGTAACAATTCTACCATGTTCAATTAGATAACATGATTCCAAATGGGTTATTATGAATTTTCGTAGAAAGTTGGCTCACATCATCTTGATTCATGAAACTAAATTTATGGAACACTTTTCTTAAATATAAATTTAGGAAATAGTAAAGATGCAAGAGGTTATAGTCTCGAATGTATCATGCAGAGATCCAAGGGTTACATCATATGTTTGTAAATCATAGTATATTTCCCTTGGAATACTGTTGACTACGTAACATCCCAGATCCGGAACACACACCATGGGTTCCCCAAACCCGGTTGGTCACATGACCTCAAGCACATTTCCCCAAATGCCAAAGGCTGCTGACTAGCAGTGAGGGCCCATGCCTGAGAGTGGGGAAACTATGCCCTCATTTGTCAAAGTGTAGCACAGCGGAAAAGATATATAACATACAACAGCGGAAGCAGTAAAAAATAAGAACTATAAATGAACAACTGCAGTAAAAGATAACCAACATTTATATATAATGATACAGCATGTCACTATTTCTATGAAATTAGCCAAAACAAGATACACTACAAGAAAATAAAATACAACTCACAGTACAAGTACATCAAAACAAAATAGAACAGTGAAATAGTAACTCAACAACATCGCATGCCTAAGCTCGGTCCCATACTCTCCTACTCCTCTGCAACAATCATGTACCTTTATAGGGACCCTTTCTCCTATGGAAACCTGCAACAATTAGATTGTTTGGGACGAAGACATGACCCAGACATGGTGTGAGAAATAAATCCCAGTAGGCAACCACCAAAGGCCCGTTCCCAACTGTTAGTGAAAATGTAAAAAAAAAGTGTTCAATAATAAAATGCAGTAAACTAGTAATTAATCGAAGTAACTATTTCCACCAGTGACATTTCCATTTTAATATTATTTTAACAATTCAACATAATTTAATTCTAAGCTAATCAGAACCATGCCCCCATGCTCAATATAACAACTATGTTAGGAAAATATAACCACGCCCACATGATAATATAACCAATACCTCAGGCTAATATAACCACTCCCTCAAGATAATATAACCACGCCCGCATGCTAATATAACCAGATCCTCAGGCTAATATAACCACACCCTCAGGCTAATATAACCACGCCCTCAGGATAAAGTAAAACACTGCCCTCAGGAATAAGTAATCGGGCCGAGTCCAATGCATGACAAGAACTTTTATACAGAATTTGCTCTCAAGAAATCTTTAAAAAGGTAATAATCACAGTATACCCTTGGGTATCCAGGAAAAATGGCTAAACAGAGGAACGCACCCCTGGGGTGGCCCTGGATCCAAGCAGTGATCCCAAATAGAAGTTTTAATTTATCATTAGATTATCTATACAATTCTAGATATCTTATCATCAAAGGACTCATCCATACTATACCCCAAACATGGGTTCGTAGCACAACGATACACAAAAATCAACCCAACAGTTATAAATAACACCAGACCACCTACCTCAATATCCCCTGATCGATATACGTGAACGATTCTTTCCGAATCATCCGTGAATCACGTAGATCTGGGATAAACGTTCCCACATTCAAAATCTAATATATTTACATTGGGAAATAATTGGTAAGAAAGGCTATATGAGAAGGAAGAGCTTACCTGTATGGTTCAAAGAAGATTGACGACGTAGGAATCAGGTTCCGGGTGTGCGGTCGGGGGATCTTCCATGGTCCGACCATCTCTTCCACGCTCCAAACAAACCCACTGCCTCCTATTCCAAATGAGGAGGCTACTGGCTGTTTTAAGTGACAAAAACAAACTAAAAAAATGTGTACTTTCAATTACATGGGATGTAATTTTCATTTTTTAAACTATTCCTCTGACGGATTATTTCCACTGCGACATTATTAATCTGTTGACATGAGTACACGACGTGTATTCCTGATTACACGGCCTGTACTATTGCTCCACTGGTAGCTGACTCCACCGCCTTACTGTTCACCTACTGACTGATTATATGACCTGTAAATACTAAGTACATGACATGTAGTCAGTTTTTACACCCTTCATCACCGACAGGCCTACACGACCTGTGTACTCATCCCACAATCCGAAAGTACACGGCGTGTGGAAAAGTACCCGACATGTACCCAAAAAATTTGGGATTTTCCCAATTTTATTTATTTTCTAAAACATACTTTGGGGAAAGGGAAAAGAAGAAACCCGTACCTAAAAAATAAGAACCGAGTTCTTACAAACTTCCCCCCTTAAAGCAATTCGTCCATGAATTGACCTTCCAAGGTGGTGAAGATACAATTGTGAAAAACTCTGGCCACTGAGCATGTATGATGATCTCCCGCTCCTAGGTTTCTTCCTGCACTCGGCCATGCTTCCATAGAACCTAAAAGAGAGGAACTTAACGGCCTTAGAGAACCTTCATGCTTTTATCAATAATAAAAATTGGATGCTTCTCAAAGGATGCATCGATCGGTAGCTCAACCTCCTTAGGCTGAAAAACTTGAGACAAGTTTGAATGATAGCGGTGTAGCTGAGATACATGGATGACGTCATTCATGGCCCAGTACCACAGTGGTAAATGTAATCGGTAGGCAACTGAACCTACTCTCTCCAGAATCTCAAATAGCCCCACATATCACGACAAAAGTTTACCTTGTCTCCTGATCAGCATGTGTCCCAACCACAGAGAACCACGCAAGAAAACATAATCCTTGACCACGAACTCCAAGGGTTGGCTGTGGTGATCAGCATAAGATTTCTGACGAGACTGGGTAGTATCCATCCACTTCTAAATCAACTGGACCTTCTCTAATGTCTCCTACACGAGATGTGGTCCCAGTAAGGCTGCCTCACCTACCTCTAACCAACACAGGGATGATCGGCATGGAAAACAATATAAAGCCTGGTATGGTTCCATCTCAATAGTTTCCTGAAAACTGTTATTGTAGGAAAACTCGACCAGGGGTATGTGATTCTCCCTATATCCCCCAACGACTAGGACGCATGCATACAAAATATCCTCTAGCACCTGTATCATACGCTGTGACTGTCCATCAGTCTAAGGGTGGTAAGCCATGATTAGAAGCATCTGTGTACCCAGTTCCCTCTAAAAACTCTTCCAAAAAGGAGATGTAAAATGGGCATCCCTATCTGAAATGGAAAAACAAGGGACCCCATGAAGACATACTACCTCTCGGATATAAAACTTCCCGAGATTGTTAACACCGAAGGTCTCCTTGATCGGGAAAAAGTGATCTACCTTTGTATGTCTGTCTATAACAACCCACATGACATCATTTCCTTGAGGTGACCTCAGCAATATGATCATGAAGTACATCGCCACATCATCTCATTTCCACTATGGAATGAGAAACTGTCGTAACAATGCAGCTGGCCTATGATGCTCCACCTTCACCTGATGACAGGTGGAACATATGTAACAAAATTAGCTACCTCTCTTTTCATACCTGGCCACCAATACTGATGTCTCAAGTCACGATACATCTTGGTGAATCTAGGATGAACTGCCCAAGATAAATCATGAAAATACCGTATCAACTCCTTGTGCATATCCCATGGAACCCATACTCGTCCATGGATACACAGTACCTCATCATCGCCTATCGTCCATCTAGGAAGAGTGTTCTCACCTGCCACCGACTCCCATAGAACTAGTCCTTCTGAGTCTGTTAGTTGTATCATCATCACTCTATCCAGGAGGGTAGAATTCACAACTAAGGAAGAAAGGTAGGTTTTCTCCTGACTATTGTGCACCTCCAAATGAAACTCAGAGAACAAAGTTATAAGGTGCCACTCACCACTGGCCTCCTGCACTGCCTGTATCTGATTCCTCCTACTCAATGCATCAACAACTGCATTACCATTACAAGGTTTATAGGCAAGCTCAAAGTCAATTGAATGAAGATATTCAACCTACCTTCGTTGTATCATATTTAGGTCATGCTGGGTAAAGATATACTTGAGAATTTTGTGGTCCGTAAACACCACAAAACGTTCTCCCAGGAGATAATGTCTCTAACAGAGTAACACATGAACAACCATGGCCAACTCGAGATCATGCGTCGAGTAATTCATCTCATGTGGCCTCAACTACCAAGACCCGTATGCAACTACTCAATCACCCTGCATCAACACTACTCCCATCCCGATACCTGATGCATCACAGTAAACTGTATATCTATTCCCTTGCTCCATAATTATCAAGATTGGTGCTGATGTCAACCATTCTTTCAGCTCTTGAAAGGCTATCCCGCAAGCATCTGACCAAAAGAACTTCACACCCTTCTTAGTCAAACCTATCAATGACACTACTTTGTGGGAGAGGTCCTGTATAATGCGCCTGTAGTAACCATCAAGCCCCAATAAACTTCGTATATCAAACATTTTCTTAGGCTGCTCCCAAGAAACTACTACTCTCACTTTCTCTAGGTCCACTGCAACTCCTTACTCTGAGATAATATGACCTTGGAAGTGTATCTGGTCCATCCCAAAGTGGAACTTTGAAAGTTTATCATATATTTGATGCTCTAAAAGTGTACAAAAAATGATCTCATGATGTGTGGCATGGTCGTGTCGAATGTGAGAGTACACCAAGATAGCATCCATGAAGATAACTGCAAAAGAATCCAGATAAGGGTGGAACACACGATTCATCAATGCCATGAAAACTGTTGGCACGTTCATGAGTCCAAAGGGCATAACCTAGTACTCGTATAGGCCATATCTGCTCTGAAAATCTGTAAGTGGTTTGTCTGATGGTCTAATGCGTAACTGATGATATCCAGATCTCGAGTCAATCATCGAGAACACTCATTCTCCTTGAAGATGATCAAAAAGGTCACCAATCCTTGGTAGGGGATATCAGTTTTTGACTGTCAACTAATTCAACTTCTGATAGTATATATAGAGTAGAAGGGTACCGTCCTCCTTTTTCGCAGAAAGGACCAGAGAACCCCAAGGAGAAGTACTGGGTCGAATGAAACCCTTTGACTGCAACTCCTCTAACTACCTTTTGAGCCCCTGTAACTCAGGTGTATCTATCCTATAAGAAGGAATGGACACCAGTGTCACTCCTGGAACAAGATAAATAGAGAAACCGACCTCATGCTCTAAAGGTAGACATGAAAAGTTGTCCGAGAAGACATCCCCAAAATGATCAACCACTATAGGGAAATCCTTCTGACAAGTTCTTTGATCATCCAGATACAAACTCGCAATCTGGGCAGTGACTCCACCTCCCCCATGATGCTCTGGTCCAGCTCGGCTCTCTTGGACATCCCACTCACCCTTGTATAGTAACTCTCCGACCTCTGGTGAAGTGAAACTCAACCTCCAACGATAACAGTCAACAAAGGCTCAAAAGGGAACCAACCAATCCATCCCTAGAATGATATCATAAGCTATCATCTGTAAGACATAGAGGTCCCATAGAAAGTGACACACACAAACCTCAAGGGGGAACTCCTTGCACTGACAAAATCCTTAGATCAAGATTATCAAGGATTGAAAATGAGGAGACCAAGGAGGGAATAGTAGAAATAAAGCATTCAAGATTTAAAGGACATGATTACATGATGTGTATAAATACTACATGATGTTTACTTGACGCCTTATTCCCTACCCGAGTCATTCTACACGGCTAAGCCACACGACTCTCCCAAGATAAAACTACATGGCATGTGCCACAGGTACACGACGTGTACCCTACAAGCGTTCACTGGCCCGTGTTGTTCGTCACACGACCTATGTACCCAGGTCACACTACATGGCATGTTCCCAAAAGACAAGGTGTGTATAAGGAAAGATAACACCGACCCATGTTTTTAGTGACACGGCCGGGTACCTGGGTCAAACTACACGGCGTGTTCAAGGAAGACACGACATGTATGTCATACGTTTTCACCATCCGTGTTGTTAGTTACACAGCCGGACACCGGGTCAACACTACAAATCGTGTACAAAAGGTACAAGGTGTGTTCCCAAAAACTTTCCTATCTCATGTCTCTTCCCACATGGCCTATGAAACAGTAAGAGACTACACGATGTGTACATACGGTACACGGCGTGTACTTATTTTTTCCCATTTTTTCCCAAACAGAAGAACACATGACATGTGTCCATAGAACTACACGGCGCGTATCTTGGGTTTTCCGGATAGTAAGCCTCAAAAAATACTCCAGAACCCATAAAAAAACTGAAAAAAACACCTAGTTCCAAATTTTGATCCGCGAGGGCCCATACTCCCCAAGAATCAAATCTTGGCATCTTATACATGTTATAACAAGGTAAACAGGTTAATGATCCACCAAATTCCAGACATTGAGGGCCCATACTCCTCAAGAACCAATGTTTGGAATTCATTATATCAGAACCTCACACAAAAATACTCTATCAAACAGTGGGTATTTATTAATGTAGATATCACGATAGCATGCTTTTCTAGCACAACAACTATCAGAACAACATGCAATCTTTATAATGCACTTACATGGCATGGAAAGAATGCATGACATGTGATTTCTAGAATGTTCCTATATGATGTATGAGATGGAATACCCTCAACTCATCGGGTTGAAACTAAATAGAACCCATATATAAAAAAAAATAAACAACACACTATAAGTGTGTCACCCAACAGTGAAAATAAAATCAACAGTAAAATTTGAAAAACCAGAAAAATTGAAATTTAAACGAGTTATATTGGGTCTTCCCTGTACATGGGTTAGCTACTCCTGAGCACAAATTATTACCAAATACCAATTCTATCCTATACCTGACTATAGGATCTAAATAGTAAGACAAATAAAAGAAACTCCTTTGACACCACTTTGTAACGTCCCAGATCCGGAACCCACACCACGGGTGCCCCAAACTCGGTTGGTCACATGACCACAAGTGCATTTCCCCAAATTCCAGAGGCTGTCGACTAGCAGCGAGGCCCGAGGTCTAATAGTGGGGAAACTATGACCTCATTTGTCAAAGTGTAGTGGAATGGAAAAGATATATAACATACAACAACAGAATCAGTAAACAAAATAAACTAGAAATGAACAACTGCATTAAAAGATAACCAACAGTTATATATAATGATGCAGCATGTCACTACTTCTATAAAAGTAACTAAAATAGGATACACTGCAAGACAATACAATACAACTCAAAGTAAAAGTATAGCAAAAAAAACAAATAGTGCAACAGGAACTCAGCAGCATCACAATCCTAAGCTCAGTCACATGCTCTCCTACTCATCTACAACAATCATGTACCTGTATAGGGACCCTTGCCCCTATCGAAACCTGCAACAAGATAGTATGTTTAGGCCAAAGACATGACCCAAATAGGGTGTGATAAATATATCTTAGTAGGTAACCACCAAAGTCCCGTGCCCAACTATCAGTGAGATTGTGAAACAACTGGGTTCAATAATAAAATGCAGTAAACTAGTAAGTACTCAAAGTAACTATTTCTACCAGTTACATTTCCATTTTAATATTATTTTAAAAATTAAACATAATTTAAATCTGAGCTAATCAGAACCATGCCCTCAATCTAAATATAACCATGCCCTCAGGCTAATATTACTACACCCTCAGGCCAAAATAACCACGCCCTTAGGCCAATATAACCACACCCTCAGGATAATATAACCACACCCTTAGGCTAATATAACCACGACCTCATGCTAAAGTAAAACACTGCCCTCAGGCGTATGTAACCGGGCCGAGCCCAATGCATAACAAGCAATTTTATAGAAAATTTCTTCTCAAGAAAACATTAAACAAGTAATAATCACTGTATACCCTCAGGTATCCAGGCCAAACGTCTAAACAGAGGAATGAACCTCTAGGGTTTCCCTAGATCCAAGAAGTGATCCTAAATAGAATTTTTAATTTATCATTAGATTATCTATACAATTATAGATATCTTATCATCAAAGGCCTCAGACATACAATACCCCAATCATGGGTTCGTAGCACAACAATACACAAAAATCAACCCAACTGTTGGAAAGAACACCAGACCACCTACCTCAATCGCCCCTGATCAATATACACGAATGACGCCTTCTGAATCATCCATGAACAACATAGATCTAGGATAAATGTTCCCACATTCAACCTCAAATAACTTTACTTCATGAAGGAATTGGTAAGAAACTCTCTAGGAGAAGGAAAAGCTTACCCGTTTGGTTCAACATAGATTGACGACATAGGAATCAGGTTCCTGGTGTGAGGTCAGGGGATCATCCAATGTACGACCGTGTCTTCCGCGCTACAAATGAATTCATTGCCTCCTCTTCCAAATGACGAGGCTAACGAATGTTTTAATAGAAAAAAACTACACGATGTGTACTCTCGAGTACACACCATGTAATTTTCATTTTTTTAACTGTTCCTCTGGAGGCTTCTTTCCACCGCGGCACTATTCATCTGTCGACATGAGTATACAACATGTATTCCTGATTAGACGGCGTGTACTATCACTATAACTACCCATACTTTACATACATTGTTAATAATTCAAAATAGAAGCATAATTATTACAACATATAACAAAACCAGGAAAGGACCATATAAGAATAGTGTCTTTAGAAACTCAGAAACATAAAAAACTGGTTTATAAATCATCTACATTGTCTCCCTTTTATTTCATCATATCTGGAGTCCCTTTTGGCATATCCTACTAAATAACCTTCTTCCTGACCTGGGGAAAGAAAACATACAAAAGGGTGAGCTCAAATGCTCAGTAAGGGAAAAAAAAGAAATATCAATCACATCATATTCATAAGAACATAACATTTTGGAAATCTTAACATGCAAAAGAGATCATAATTTCATAACATGGGATAAATCATAGTAGTGAAATGTAATCCCAATAATCATAACTTAAAACATGAAACTTTGTGTCATACACACATAATCATAGAGAATAATTTCTTAGTAGTCAAGACTCATAGCCAAGACTATCTTAGCGGACAAAGACCATTTCTGAACCGAGTACACTCCTCATTTCAGTGCTATTTCACTGAACCGGTTTAACCTACCGTTCCATCCATGTATATCTCATGAGATATGAATCTTTACCCAATGAATTGGAGGGAGATATAGGTCCCACCCATCTCATAATGATACCATTCTTATGTGTGCCACAAAATCATAAAACATACATCATAGCATAACCCATGTAATAAAAATGGGATTCTTAAACATCGTGACATTATAAAACAATTCATATAAGATAAAGGAATTAATAAAAATAATTCCATCACAACATAATCAAATCAATGTAATAATAGGGATATAAACATAACCCTATATTTTCTTAGATGGAAAATAATTTTGATAAAACACTTGAACTCCATTCTTGAGGAAAATATCCTTTATACTTCAAATAAAATTTTCTTTTCTTAACATGTAAAAAAATTTTAAAATAAAAGAATTTGATTAAAAATAAACATGAAAACTTTTAAAGGAGCTTCTAGGAAATAATCTTTTAAAAATCCATTCATTCTGTATAAGTTAAAAAAAGCATTCTTCCCATACTTATTTCGGAAAAGTCAAAACGTACATCATACGAAAAACGACAAAAGGTTCCTTTCATATATTTTACTAAAAACTCACCGAAGGGTAAAATTGGATTTAAAAAATTGTAGTTGGATGGAAATAATATTACATATTGTGGAAACATGGATGTGGATGATAAATATTCCCCAGTAAATTCTGAAGTATAAACAATCTCGGATAAAAATGAGCTTGTGAGATTTTCCCTTACATTAGGTTAGATTTTCTTCATAAGTGTCTAAACCTCCTGTATAATGATTTAAATAATGTCATTAACTTATTCGATAATCATACTTATTTTTATGATATCATATATGGTCATATTCATAGCTTCTTATTAGTAACACTTCATTGCTAGGTGTTTATTACTTTTTGTTCTTATGCATGTTTTGTCGAATAAATTATTATTCTTATTTTTTGATTATAGATACCTAATTTCCAGAATGGTATTAGTGTAATATATATCATATTCATTACTTCAATTCATTTATATAATAATTATGCAATGAATATCATGTAGAACGAGTCCCATCACATCGTGGAGACAACATTCCGTACGTACACACGAGCGATGATATTGTTCCCATGATCGTGGAATTGTATTAGAGTGTCTGTATACTATTTCAGAATTAATATCACTTTACAATAATCATATATAGTTATTTATTTGCACCATTATACCCATCCAAGTAAGGTGGTGGTGAGAAATAGATTACACCACGGCGTAGAGACGGTATTCCGTACGTACGCACGCGTGGTGATTTCCTTTTCCGTAGGATGAATAAATGGTGAAATAGGGTTGTTTCATACTTATAATAACATATCATTATATGAGTTATACTGATGTTATTACTTCATAATCAAACCACTAAATAAGAAGAAGTGGAAGAAGAAATAAAGTTGAAAGAATCGGTAACGGACATTACCTCTTCTTTGAAGAGCCTCTTTGAGACCTCCTTTTAGGGCTCTAAAATTGATCTTTTAAGAATAAAAGGACCTCTAGGATGTTTCTAGGGAAGTGTAGAGGAGAATTTGGTAGGGTTTGGCGGAGAAGGAAGGCTCAAAGTGGTGTGAGGAAGAGAGGGAGGAGGTTCCCTTTTATAAGGAAGGAGAGGGGCACCTTTGGAAAAACAAAAAATATTATTTTATTATAAAATCATATTCGGTTTTTAATAGCTCCAAATTGATTTATTTCGAATATAAGGTGGAGATGGGTTGAAATAATCTCATAAAATATAATTTAGACAAGTTTAGGTATCTATTTTAAACTTATAATTTAGATTTAACTTTAAGTTAGATAATTTAACTTTTACCGTGTCTTCTTGTTTTATTACACTATAAGGTTACTAAACTTACCATAACAAGACAAAAGAACCCCAAGTTGTTTATTATTAATATATATAACCTTATCTAAGTCATTTTTACGATCCTTAGATTTTTAGTAATAAAAGAACAATTAATAATATAATATTTTTTTAAAAAACTATTTTATGTCAGGTTTGACACTATATGGTAATGGATTTGTTTGAAAATCATAACAGAAATATTAGTTCGCAAAAAGTTACTTAAATCAATAATAACATGTCATATTAACCTAGAAAATTATTTTAATTTATAAAAAGTCCCAAATTACATTTATTTGGGTATTTATAACATCAATTATGTCAATATTTCATTAATAATATAATTTCTGCATCATCATTGTGTCATAAATACATTAAAGTATTTACAGTCAAAAAATTACAAATAAAATACCATTCTGTAGGAAATATTTTTATCTTTCTAATGAATATTTATAGTCCAATTTATCTTATGTATTACCATTTATTAAAAATTATTTACTTATTAAACGTTGATTTTAACTATTTAAACCCTTCTTTAAATAAATTAATATTAAATATCCTAATCTAATCCAAGTGGGCCTAAATGGTCATATTTTATTCCTAGGGTTGTTTTTGGTCATATTACACTTAACAAATAGAATTAGGACATGTGTTAGGGTAATAATAATATCATTTTACCCTTAATTACCCAATTTACTTTTAACCGTGGTAAAAAAAAAGTAAAACGTTAATATTCAAAAAAAAAATATTTTCATCTCATTGAAACACATTTTACTTACTGAAGTCAACCGTGACTTACGAATTTTTGAAATTCCACTCACAGAAGCGGTAAAATTAAGTTTTATGTGAATTTGGAAATTCTCTTAGGAGGTGGGTAAAAGACGGTGAAAAGTTCAATAAAATTTTTATATATCTAAAATTATTATAAAATGACTCCAATGAATTGAATTGAAATTATATAGGTATTATGTATCAATTTTGACCTAAAATAAATTTAAATAAAATTAATAATTATTTAAATAAAAAGTCGGTTTTTAAATAGTAACATAGTGTTTTCACTATTCATCCAGAAATGAAAGTTTTCAGAAAAATACCAAAATTTCACCCTAGGATAATTTCGATATTCCGAATCCAAAAATGAAGTCCATTTTGAAAGATAAAATTTACAAAATTTTCAAAAAGTTGTTATTACTATTCATAACAGCTAGTTTTAATAATATTTTAATAGAATATCGTTATTTAGTGAAACTCAGTATTGCGTACGACACCAACTATTGAGGAAGGTCACGATTGTGTGTAAAGTAAGCCAAGATAGTGTTATGTGTAGTGAAAGATCCCTTTGATGATTTATATAACATAAAAAAAATATTTCTCATAAAAGTCTCGGGTGTTACATTCTACCCCCCTTAAAATGAAGTTCGCCCCTGAAATTCGTCACTTTGTAACAAACATATGAGGATAACTCTCCCTCATCATATCCTCAAGCTCCCATGTATCTTCTTCTAATTGGTGGTTCCTCCATAAAACTTTCACCAAGAGAGTGGTCTTGTTCTGTAGGACTTTTTCACTACGATCAGAATCTCTATCGGCTGTTCTTCATAAGAAAGATCTTGCTCCAGCGGTAAAAATTCTTAGCTGAGTACATGTGAAGGATCATGTATGTACTTACTTAGGAGAGATACATGGAACACATCGTTAACTTGAGAGAGATTCGGTGGAAGCACCAATCGGTAGGATACCTTCCCAATATGATCCAGAATTTCAAAAGGACCGATATACCTAGGGCTCAGCTTTCCCTTCTTTCCAAATCTCATTACTCTCTTCCAAGGAGATATTCGTAAGAACACTTTATCACCCACTTAAAACTCTAGTTCTTTTCTTCGGTGTTTGTCATAACTTTTTTGTCGAATCTGAGCATCTCTAATGTTTTGTTGAATAGATCTGACCTTTTCTGCCATATCATCAACAAGATTAGGTCCTAATAGCTTTCTTTCCCCAACTTCATCCCAGAAAATGGGATTCCTGCATTTATTTCCATAGAGAGATTCATAAGGATCCATATGAATATTGGAGTGAAAGCTATTATTATAAGAAAATTCCACCAAAGGTTGGTGTTGATCCTAACCACCTTTGAAATCCATAGGGAAAGGTCCCAACATATCTTCTAGAGTTTGAATTGTCCTCTCAGACTGACTGTCTGTCTGAGGATGATAAGCAGTGCTGAAACTCAACTCTGTATCCAGAGTATGCTGAAGTCTTCGCCAGAACTTTGAGGTAAATCTCGGATCCCGATCAGATATAATGGAATGTGGTACTCCATGCAATATTACCACTTCTTTTACATATATCCTGGCAAGGTGATCTAGAGAGAAATCCTCTCTAATAGCAATGATGTGTGCAGAATTTGTAAGACGATCAACTATGACCCAGATAACATTATTGCCTTTGGATGTTTTAGGAAGTCCAGTGACAAAGTCCATAGTGATGTTTTCCCATTTCCATTCAGGTATGTGTAATGGTTGTAACATCCCCTTAGACTTCTGTCTCTCAGCTTTAACTTGCTGACAAACCACGCATTGAGAGACATATTCAGCAATATCTCTTTTCATTCCATCCCACCAGAAGTACTCTTTCAGGTCCCTATACATCTTCGTTCTTTTAGGATGAATAGATAATGAAGAACTATGAGCCTCATCCAATAGCTCCTTCTTTAATTCTGGGATGGGAGAAACACAAGCCTAATTCCTGAACTATATTATCCCATCACAATCAAAGTTTAATTCAGGAACATTTCTCACCTTTATTTGTAACTCTACATCTTCTTTCTGTGCCTCTCTAATCTTCACATGTATATATGGTTGAACATTCATTTGAGAAAGATACGATTTTCCCCTTTCATTATAATTCCAATATCCATCCTTTGTAAATCCATAAATAATGGATCTTTTGTGATCCTCATCATGGATAAACTAGCATGGTCTTGTCAACTTAATGCATCTGCCACCTTGTTTGCTTTCCCAGGGTGGTAATGAATTGAGCAATCATAATCCTTAATCAGCTCCAACTATCTTCTTTGGCGCATATTCAACTCCTTTTGTGTGAAAATATACTTAATCTTTTATGATCAGTATAAATGTCACACCTTTCTCCATAAAGATAATGCCTCCAAATCTTTAATGCAAAGATTACCACATCTAACTCCAAATCATGAGTTAGGTAATTTTTCTCATGGATTTTCAACTGTCGTGAGGAATAAGCTATCACCATATCGTTTTGCATGAGAACACACCCCAATCCCTTCTTGGATGCATCACTGTAGATCAAAAACCTTTCTCCATTACAAGGAAGTGTGAGCATAGGTGCACTGGATAACCTTCTTTTAAACTCCTTTAAATTCTCTTCACATTCCTACGTCCACAAGAACTTAACTCCTTTTCGAGTCAACCTGGTGAGTGGATTAGATAATCATGAAAATTCATTTACAAAATGACGATAATATCCAGCCAAACCATGAAAACTTTGGATCTCGGATACTGTTGTTGGTATCAACCATCTTTCGATAACCTCTTTTCTTGCTAGATCCACTGATATCCCCTCTTTTGAGATTATGTGACCCAAAAATGAAACTTTTTGAAGCCAAAATTCACACTTGGTAAATTTGGCATAAAGCTTCTCCTTTCTTAGGGTCTTTAATATAATTCTCAAGTGATCTTCATGTTCTTCCTTTCTCTTTGAATAGAAAAGAATATCATCTATAAAGACTACCAGAAATTGATAATGATAGTCTCTAAAGACTCTGTTCATCATATCCATGAAGATAGTAGGGGCATTAGTAAGACCAAATGACATCACTATAAATTCATAGTGTCTATACCTTGTACGGAAAGCCATCTTTGGTATATCCTCTATTTTGACCATTAATTGATGATACCCAGAATGAAGATCAATCTTTTAAAAGTATTGATCTCCGCGTAGTTGGTCAAATAAGTCATCAATGCGCAGGAGAGGATATTTGTTCTTGATAGTGATCTTGTTAAGTTCTCGATAATCAATGTAGAGTCTCATTGATCCATATTTCTTCTTAACAAACAGAACTGGTGCTCCCCAATGTGATGCACTAGGGCGTATGAATCCTTTATCAAGATTCTCTTGGAGTTTCTTCTTGAATTCCTGCAACTCAATTGGGGCCATTCTATAAGGTGTCTTTGAAATAGTCAAAGCACCTTGTACGAGTTCTATTGAAAACTCTACTTCACGATTTGGTGGAAGACCTGACAATTCCTCCAGAAAGACATCGTCAAACTTTCATACAATGGGAATATTCTTAATCGTGAGTTTATCTCCAACCATTTGAGATAAATAACCCTCATTTAGTGGAATCAAGAAACATAAGAGGGAAGAAATTTCCATTGGAAGGTTATGTTCATCCTTGCATCGATAGACGATCATAGATTGATCTGGAATATGAAATGTGACTTCCCTTATTTGGCAATTGATATGAGATCCATATAACGAAATCCAATCCATGCCAATAATCACATAAAATTCCACTATAGGAAGGATCACAAGATTTGTAGGAAGCACTTTCCCACAAACTTCAATCGGAGAAGAATTATAAACTTTTGATGCGATTGTTGTTCCATTAGGGGTTGTCACATATAACTCAACATCTAATTGTTGAGGTAATACAATGATACCCTTATAAAATTCATCAGAAATAAAAGAGTGGGTGGATCCAGAATCAAATTAAACATTTTCTACTTTAGAGTGGATGGTAAGTGTACCTTTCACCACTTTGTTATCATACTCCACATCAATGATAGAAATTTCATGTCACTTTCCTTTGTCTTTAGCCTTAAGAGTTTGTTGGCATCGATCATCATCAACAACCCTTGGATTAGGGCATTTATTGGCATAATTCCCCATTTCTTTACACTTGTAACATTGAAGTGTAGGAGGTGCACTCTGTGTAGGCTTTTCCTAGTTCGCATCACTAGACATCTTCTTCCCATCATTGCGGCATTCAAATGCCCGATGACCTTTCCATATTTTATACATTTACTTGTCCCTTTAAGACAACTCCCTCCATGTTTCTTTCCACACTTTGAGCATAAGGGAAAACTCATATTCTTTTCAGTGTGCTCTTTAGATTTTCCTTTGAATTCCATTTTCCTCTTCTTATTAAACCCATATGACTGATGGGTTACTCCAATCCCCATCTCAACCTTGAGAGAAAATCGACAATTTCCTCGTAGCTATTGAAGTCCCTTATGGATAACGCCCTTCGAAGACTTGGTTTTAAGCCACTAAAGAATCAATCGATATTACTCTCAGGTTGGATAATAATACCAGAAGCGTACCTTGAAAGTCTTGTAAAATTTCCTTCATAGGTACCAACAAATTCATCATCCTTTTTCTTTAGTTAAAGAAACTCCTTCTCCATTATTGTTTGAATAATACGAGGGAAATACTTATTCAAAAATGAGTTCTTGAACTCATCCCATTCCATGGACTCAATTTCATATCTTGGCCTCATATTCTTGATAAGATTCCACCATTGATTAGCATCTCTTTCCAAACGATACAATACTAAGATGACTTTATCATATTCAGAACATTGAAGAACTGAAAATATCTTTTCAGTAGTACTAATCCATTGTTCAGCAACTACTGGATCAGTAGACCCACTGAATGAAGGTGGATGCTGCCTCATGAAGGATTCAATAGAATTTTTCTTCTTCCTTTGCTCGTTTGGAAGTCCTACATGATTAATAGCTTGAGAAAGTTGTGTGAGCATGGCTACAAGATTTTTCATTCTAGCTCCCATAACGTTTGGTTTCTCAGGGGGACAATCATTGCATTGCCCATCGCATTCCTCATTAACACGGTTCCTTCAGGTCCATCCATTGACTAAAACCAAGAAGAATAGTGTGAGAAACACTAATTATAATAGAAAAACCACATAATCAAGAATAAAATTTTACACTTAAGGTCTTATCATAGGTTTTTCATGGCCATTTTTAAAACACTAAGATCATGTTCTATGCTTAGACTTATCCTTAGGGTTTTTACTAAGGCTTTCACATCCTAGTTTCCAAAGGTTGACTATACCCTTCTTATGATACCAACTATTACGACCCATACATCACATACATTGTTAATACTTCAAAATATAAGCATTTTAATTACAATATATAACAAAACTAGGAAAGGACCGTATAGGTATAGTGTCTTTAGAAATTGAGAAACATAAACAACTGGTTCATAAATCATCTACACTGTCTCCCTTTTATTTCATCATATCTAGAGTCCCTTTTGGAATATCCTACTTAATAACCTTTTCCTGAACTGGGGAAAGAAAACATACAAAAGGGTGAGCTCAAATGCTCAGTATGGGTAAACAAAAGAAATATCAATCAAATCATATTCATAAGAACATAAAATTTTGGAAATCTTAACCTGCAAAAGAGATCATAATTTCATAACATGGAATAAATCGTAGTAGTCAAATATAATCCCAATAATAATAACTTAAAACTTGAAACTTTTTGGAATACACACATAATCATAGAGAATCATTTCTTATTAGTCAAGACTCATATCCAAGACTATCTTAGCAGACAAAGTCCAATTCTGAACCGAGTTCACTCCTCATTTTAGTCCTGTTTCACTGAACTGGTTTAACCTACCGTTCTAGCCATGTATATATCATGAGATATAAATATTTACCCAATGCATTGGAGGGAGATATAGGTCCCACCCATCTCATAATGATACCATTCTTATGTGTGCCACAAAATCATAAACCATACATCATAGCATAACCCATGTAATAAAAATGGGATTCTTAAACATCATGACATCGTAAAACAATTCATATAAGATAAAGGAATTCATAAAAATAATTCCATCACAACATAATCAAATCAATGTAATAATAGGGATAGAAGTAGAACCATATATTATCTTAGATGGAAAATAATTTTGATAAAACACTTGAACTCCATTCTTGAGGAAAATATCCTTTATAATTCAATTTTTTTTCCTTTCTTAACATATCATACAATTTTAAACTAAAAGAAGTTGATTAAAAATAAACTTGAAAACTTTTAAAGGAATATTCTTAGAAATAATGTTTTCAAAATCCATTCATGCCGTATAAGTTAAAAAAACATTCTTCTCGTACTTATGTTGGAAAAGTCAAAAAGTACCTCGTACGAAAAACGACAAAAGATTCCTTTCATATATTTTACTAAAAACTCACTGAAGGGTAAAATTTACATTAAACAATTTTAGGTGGATGGAAATAATATTAAATATTTAGGAAACATGGATGTGGATGATAAATATTCCCCAGTAAATTCTGAAGTATAAACAATCTCGGATAAAAATGAGATTGTGAGATTTTCCCTTACCTTAGGTCATATTTTCGTCGTAAGTATCTGAACCTCATGTATAATGATTTAAATTATGTCATTGACTTATTCTATAATCATACTTATTTTTATGATATCATATATGGTTATATTTTTAGCTTCTTATTAGTAATATTTCATTGCAAGGTGTTTATTACTTTTTGTTCTTATGCTTGTTTTGTCGAATAAATTCTTATTATTTTTTTAGATTATAGACAACTAATTTCCAGAATGTTATTAGTGTAATATATATCATATTCATTCATTCAATTCATTTATATAATCATTATTCAATGAAGATCAAGTAGAACGAGTCGCATCACATCGTGGAGACGGTATTCCTTACGTACGCACGAGCGATGATATCATTCCCATGATCATGGAATTGTATTAGAGTGTCTGTATACTATTTCAGAATCAATATCACTTTTCAATAATCATATATAGTTATTTATTTTCACCATTATACCCATAAAAGTAAGGTGGTGGTGGAAAATAGATTACACCACGGCGTGGAGACGATATTCCGTACGTACGCACACACGGTGATTTCATTTTCTGTAGGATGGATAGATGGTGAAATAGGGTTGTTTCATAATTATAATATCATATCAGTATATGAGTTATACTTATGTTATTAATTCATAATTAAAAAACTAAAGAAGAATAAGTGGAAGAAGAAATAAAGTTGAATGAATTGGTAACAGATATTACCTCTTCTTTAAAGCACCTCTTCTTTTAAGGCACTAAAATTGGTCTTTAAAGAAGACCATGACCTCTAGGATCTTTCTAGGGAAGTGGGGAAGTGAATTTGGCAGGGGTTGGCCGAGCATGAAGGCTCAAAGTGGTCTGAGTAAGAGAGGGAGGAGGTTCCCTTTTATAAGGAAGGAGAGGGGCACCTTTGGAAAAACTAAAAATATTATTTTATTATAAAGCCATATTAAGTTTTTAATAGCTCCAAATTGATTAATTTCGAAGATAAGGTGGGGATGAGTCTAAATCCTCTCATCCAATAGAACTTAGACAAGTTTAGTTATCTATTTTAACCTTATCATTTAGATATAACATTAAGTTAGATAATTTAACTTTTACCGTGTCTTCTTGTTTTCTTACACTATAAGGTTAATAAACATATCATAACAAGCCAAAATAACCACAACTTGTTTATTATTAATATATATAACCTTATCTATGTCATTTGACCAAAACGTAGATTTTTAGGAATAAAATAACAATTAATAATATAATATTTGTTTAAAAAACTATTTTTTGTCAATTTTGACACTATATGGTAATTGATTTTTGTGAAAATCATAACAGAAATATTAGTTCTAAAAATGTTACTTAAATCAATAATAACATGTCATGTTAAAATATAAAATTATTGTAATTCATAAAAAGTCCCAAATTACCATTATTTGGGTATTTATAACATCAATTATGTCAATATTTCATTAATAATATAATTAATGTATCATCATTGTGTCATAAATACATTAAATTATTTAAAGTATAAAAATTAAAAATAAAATACCATTTTGTAGGATATGTTTTTATATTTCTAATGAATATTTATAGTTGAATTTATCTTATGTATAACCCTATATTAAAAATGATTTATTTATTAAACTTTGATTTTAACTATTTTAACCCTTCTTTAAATAAATTAATATTAAATGTCCTAATCCAATCCAAGTGGGCCTAAATGGTAATATTTTATTCCTAAGGTTTATTTGGTCAAGTTAAACTTATCCAATAGAATTAAGACATGTGTTAGGGTAATAATAATATCATTTTCACCCTTAATTACCCTATTTACTTTTAACCGTGGTAAAAAAAAGTAAAAAGTTACTATTCACAAAAAATTATTTTCATCTCATTGAACCACATTTTACTTACTGACATCAACCATGTCTCATGGATTTTTGAAATTCCACTCACAGAAGTGGTAAAATTAAATTTTATGTGAATTTGGAAATTCTCCTAGGAGGTGGGTAAAAGACGATGAAAAGTTCAATAAAATTTTTATATATCTAAAATTATTATAAAATGACTCTAATGAATTAAATTGAACTTATATAGGTATTATGTATCAATTTTTACCTAAAATAAATTTAAATAAAATTAATAATTATTTAAATAAGAAGTCGGTTTTTTAATAGTAACCCAGTGTTTTCACTATTCATCCAAAATTAAAATTTTTCAGAAAAATACCAAAATTTCACCCTAGGCTAATTTCGATATTTAGAATCCAAAAATAAAGACCATTTTGAAAGATGAAATTTAAAAAATTTCAAAAAGTGGTTATTACTATTCATAATGGCTAGTTTTAATAATATTTTAATAGCATATCGTTGTTTAGTGAAACTCGGTATTGCGTACGACGCTAGCTATCGAGGAAGGTCGCGATTGAGTGTAAAGAATGTCCGGATAGTGTTGTGTGTAGTGAAAGATCCATTTGATGATTTATATAACATAAAAACAAAATATTTCTTATAAAATTCTCAGGGGTTACAATCACTCCACTGGCGGCTGTCTCCCCCACCTTACCGTTCACCTACTGACTGATTACACGACATATAAATACTATGTACACGACGTGTAGTCAGTTTTTACACCCTTCATAGATGACAAGCCTACATGCCCTGTGTACTCATCCCACACTGCCAAAGTACATGGCGTGTGGAATAGTACACAACGTGTACCCAAAAAATTTGGGATTTTCCCCCATTTTCCTTATTTTCTCAAAAATAGTTAGGGGAAATGGAAAAGATGAAACTAGTACCTCAAAAATAAGAACTGAGTTCTTACAAAATATGAGTATGGAATTCCATCACCAAAGATATGGACATTAAAAATTAGAAATTATAATGTTGGAATAAATATTTAGGGATTATGTGATGGATTTTGGCAGCTCATACAAAGATAATTTACCTTTAGTGGAGTTCTAATTTGACAAAAAATTACCAAAACTCAATATATACTGCTCCTTTTGAAGAATTTATGGTCATCCTTTTCGTTCTCTATTTTATTTGGTGGAAAATGGTGAGACTTACTAATTCGACCCATGCTTATGAAAATGACAACTCAGAATATTTAGTCGATCAGAAAGAGAATGTAGATGGATTAATGTCATAAAAAATCATATGTATATCATCATTGATGACTGATGTCATTTGAGGTGTGTAATAATGTGTTCTTGAAAATCTCTCCAAGACTTAGGCATCATCATTTTGGTAAGATGGGTATGTTATCTACTTCATTAATATTCCCTATTGAGAGACATGTATGATTTGGTTAAGTGAAAAAACAGTTGGATTTTTCACCATGGTTCAGTTTAGTGCACATTGTTCTTTGTTTGTCTCATTTAAAGAAGTAACAACTAGATCCCAACTATGTTAATTAATGGGATCACATTAAATTAGAGTTGGAATCTAAATGGATTCATGTTATAGTATAGATTGTTGATATTAAATAGTAGATCTTGTGGGGGAAAGCATCATTCCAGTACATGTTTTATGACAACATGGCTAGATTCCAGAAGATACATGAATGTGTGAGAAGGAAATGGTGGATAAATGGACTAGAACCTTTTAGGGAAGAAAGGGTTTTCAATATATCATTGATGAAAATCCCTATAGAGAAGAGGATAAAAAACCCCATTTGAGCTACTTAACCCTTTATTTATGTATTTTAAGTAAATATAATGATTGAGTTATTTTTATGTGGTTCAGAGGGGGTTTTCCATGATTTGGATGATTTTATAGAGGTGAATAGTTTGAGAATAGTTAGTAAAAAATGTGAAAACCATCTAGGAAACCTTGAATATTGTGGAAGGAGGGAGAATAACTCTGCATGGTTGGTGAAAATTTTGGAAAAACCATGCAAATGTCAAGGATAAATTGTCATGAACCAACCCATGTACCCTAGTAACTTGATAACCATGTCTTTTTTAACATAGATCGAAGGGCGTTCCTGATCCCCATAGGTCGACGACTAACACCTAGCATCATACAAACTAAAAGAGGAAATGGTTTTACACTAACAATGCATAAAGAAAAGAAAAGAATATATTATGCATATCAATGGAATACTCTACTAGGAGTAACGTCCCAGGAGTTAAACATGCACAATCACTAAAGTACTACAAATAAAGTACTAAAGGAAAAAATAGCCCAATGTTCCTAAGTATGAAAATCATAAAGACCAAATTTTAGTAGTAGGGTCCACCTCTAAGGGATCCCTTTCCTTTTATCAAAACTGGAAGGATAAAATCTACAAACACCTAAAGGCACATGTAGGGTTTGAGCCAAAACCTAGTAGGATTTCACCCAAAGATTCTATAAGAGATGACAATATCAATTTAAACAAAATGTGATTTCAATTTTAAAATAAATAGGATTTTAATTAACAAATCATATTTTTAAAAATAAAAATCTATATTTTAAAAGATGGAAATTCCTTTAGCAAATCATTCTATGCATTTCAAATGACGGAAAACATTTCAAAAGATGGACTTTCCTTTAATTATACGATATTTTTCATAAACAACAATTCTCAAAAATGGATAAAATAAACACTTTATATTAACATTTTATATAAATTCTCATGTCATGTAAAACAATTTACAAAAATGAAATATGTATACATTCTAAATAAAAACATGAAAACAACATGGTCATGCGCCACATAGGTACAATAGTCTAGACTATAAGGATCTAACACTATGAAAGACATAGTATGTACATACGCTCCTTTAAGACTAAGGTGAAGGGATTCAACCCCATTTACTAAGGAATGGTATGAGATGATATTTTGTTTTATAACATTTTAGAATCATAATGTTCCACCCAAAATATATCACTAACTAACTAATGCTTTAATTTTCTTAAGTAAAAATCCATGTTGGGAAATTCATTTTATAACAAAAAAATAAAATTCATCCCATTCACCATTTCATATATTCGAATTTTATATTTAAAAAACATAATGTATTTTTAATACAAAATGTGCCTTTTCACCACTATGATACACTAAGGTTTCTATAAAAACATTTTAAACCATTTTTCACAAAACCGAGATTCGAAACCAAATCAAACACTTCCATCATTTTTATCACACACCACGAAATCACTTAAATCATGTTTTTTTACAAACATTCCATCAAGTTGTTTTTTCTTCAACTAAAATAAAAATTTCAATTTATTCAATTCCCATAAAAACCAAAATATAAATAAGGAAATTTAAATCTCACCAAATTCTAATTCCTAGCCAAAAACCCATATTTCCTCAAAAACCCCAATTCATCGGAATTGGATTTTTCCAAAAAAGGGATTGAAATACATTTTATTTAAATTTAAAAAATTGGATTTAAATACAAAAAATTTAAATTTAAACAAATTAATTAGGTTGAAATTTTTTTTGGCATCATAATGGAACGAACTACCGAAAACAATTGATCTCGCAATGAAAAACCCTAATCGGTATTTTTCCATCATGAATGAAAATCACATAAACAGGAATCAAACCTAGGTTTAAGATCTAGAAATTAGGGTATTAAATACACAAATAAATTCCAAGATATATGGAAACCTAAGGAGAAAGATAGAAAATTCGGGATGTAGAGAACGAGAGTAGAAAACTAACCGGATTGAGATCAAAGTTTGTTCCTCAAGCTTTGGATCACATCTAGGAGGGGTTTGAGGTAGAAAAAATTTCCCTTGGGAGGTCTGAGGAAGGTAGAAATGGATTAGGCTCGAAGGAGATCCATCATGACTAAAAAGGTGTTTTGGAAAATTTTTAAAAAAATTATGATTTGGAAAATGTGGCCCACACAGTTCCCTGGGAAGTTGTACATGGTTAGGTCAAATCATGCATAGGTCATGTAGAGAATACTGTCTAACAATGTCCCTTGTGCATAGTTTTCCCTAATCATGAGAATACCATGTGCAAACCATTCGCCTACCCATAAACCTCTATAATTTTCATAAATTTACTAGGAACAACCCCAAAATAAACCCAACCAAAGCTCAAAAAAGTCGGGGGGGGGGGGGGGGTTATGAATACCTGAAAATAGTAACAGGATATTACAACCTCCCCACCATAGAATCTCTCTATCACCAGAAAGCATACTAAGATGCCTACCTACCAAAAAAATGAGTCCACTAATCTCTCATCAGTGGATCTCTCTCCCAAGTCTCATAATAATTAGAACTGTGCGACCATTACACATGATCCAAATGTATCATTCTCCCACGAAGTATGTTGCTATCAGAATCAACTATCCAGACTGGCTATTCAGTCACAGATAAATCAGGTTCTGCTTCATGATCACGCCAACTCAGAACATGATATGGGTCAGATAGATATTTTAAAAGTTGAAATACATGAAACATGTTATGTAGAGACAGTAGTTTCGGTGGTTGTTCTAACCGCTACACAACATTCCTCGCCTGATCAATAGCCCCAAAAGGTCTAATAAAATGAGGATAAATCTTCCCTTGCCTCCCAAGCCGCCGATGAACCAAACATGGTGAAACATTAAACAAAACCTGGTCACCAAATCATAATTCCAAAAGTCTAAAATGATTATCAATATAAGTCTTTTATTGGCTCCGAGCTGTCAACATTCTCTGCAACATCAATCGAATATTTTCTGTCGTCTCTTGGACCAAGCTCAATACAACCAAGGAAATATCACTGATCTCCTACCAACACAAAAATTATTTAGAAGGTAGTACATACACGACCTCAAAAAGATCAATTTTGATCCTAGAGTGGTAACTATTGCTATAAAAAAACTCAATTAACCCCAACTGATCATCCCATTCTCCATCAAAATCAAGAATGAAAGTGTGGAGAATATCCTCATGAATATGTATATATCATTATGTTTGTTCATCTGAATGTAGATGGTTTTCCATGATCAAATTGATGTGAGATCCTATCACCACCTAAAGGCCTCTCAAAAATCATGAATTAAACTGAGGATCTCATTCATAAAGAATAACAGATGTAACTCCATACAACCGAACAATCTCTATACCGAACAATCTCTTTCACATAGAGACTTCCCAACACCTCGAATTTGGTAATATCACGAATTGGTATAAATTCATATGATTTTTTCATCATATTGATCACCACCAAAATATAATTATAATTCTTTTTGGTACATGTAAACCAAACTAAAAAGTCCATATATATCTCATCCCACTTCCAAGTAGGGACTGTAGGTAACTGAGGTAGCCCTGAAGGTTTCTGATGCTCAGATTTCACCTATTGGCCCATATATAAATGAGAGACAAACTCAGTAATTCCTCGCCTCCTTCCTGGGCACTAAAATTTCCACCTCATGTCAAAGAACATCTTTGTGGTTCCTGGGTGATTAACCCACTAGGAGTTTTGGAAATACCCAATCACATATTTTCTTACCAAATATGGTACCACAAAATAATTCCCCTAGAATAGAATTACATCATTGGAGAACCACCACTGGGAAAATGTCTCCCCATAATTAAAATATTCTCTAATTATTTGTAATTTTCAATCAATCTCTTGGACCTGAAGAATAATTTCAATAATAGACGATGTCAACTGAACACTGGCCGAGGAAACCTCAGCCCCTGTCTCCTGAACTCTAATATGCAACTGTGAAAAGAGAGCCATCAAATTCAAATTTTCAAAATATTCTTTCACTACCTAGGTAAGAATAATCCTTTTCAAAGTATCTTTAATGACATTCCCTTTTACCGAGTTATAGGTGATGTGAAAGTCAAAAGACTATAGGTTTTCCAAACAGTGCCACTAGCGGAGATTCAAATATTTTTGAGATAAGATATAACTCCTGATTTTCTGGCCTGAGAACATAGTAAACCTTTATCCATAAAGTTAATTCATCCAAATATTGAGAGTGTTCATCACAACATCCAGTTCAAGGTCATGGGTTAGATAATTCTTATCGTGTGGCCTAAGATGACGAGATCTATAGGCAACAACATGATCACCCTGCATAAGAACACAACCCAAGACTAAACTTGATGCAATGAAAAAGACCACACAGCCCTGACCGGCCTCTGGAAGAGTTAAAATTGGTGAAATATTCAAAATAAGTCTCATATCAGTAAAATAAATCTGAAATTTCTCACTCCACAAAAACATCACTCCCATTAGAGTTATAGAAGTCCTCGGAGAATCCAACTTTGAGAAGTCCTTCACTAACCGGTGGTAATATCTGACTAAAACCAAGAAGCTCTAAATGTTAATGAAATTCTTTGGTTGTTACCATGTAATAACCTATTTCACCTTTTAGGGTCAACAAATATCCCATGTTCCTCCACCACATGTCCCAATAACTTCACTTTCCGAATCTATATTTTACACTTCAAAATATGGGCATAGAGTCGGTGATTTGTCTGCAAACTCAACACTATTATCAGATGATGCACTTGACCATACTCATATTAAGAATATGCAAGGATATCAAACCCCATAATCACTACAAATTTATCATGATACTGATGAAAATACAATTCATTAAAGCTATAAATAATACTGGAGAATTCATTAGACTAAAGTGCATGAAAAGGTTCTCGTAATGTATAGAACTGCTCGGAAAGGTAGTTTTATGAATTTTATATTCTTTTATCATCAACTGATGGTAACCCAAGACAATATCAATCTTCTAGAACCACTTGGACTCCTTCAACTAATCAAATAGATCATCAATCCATGATAATAGATACTTTTTCTTTACCGTTACTCAATTTCTCTTTCAATAATAAATGAAATGGAAAAGTGAACCATCAGACTTCTTTGAAAAGAGGACTAGTGTGGCTTTGGGTGACACAATCAAGAGTATAAAGAATTTATAAAGAATATCATCAAACTGTGACTACATCTCTTTCAATTTAGCTAGTTCCATGTGGAAAGAGGGAATAGATACTGGTTGAGTCCCATACACAAAGTCAATGAAAAACCCAACCTCTCTTATTGGCGGACAACCAAAGAAGTCAGAAGGAAACTCATCGTGAAATTCAATGACAACTGTAAGTATATCCATACTCAAAGCATTCCACTCCATGTCAAAGAAAAAGTCAAATATTACTTCTCCCAACTTCAGTTAAGAAGGTTCAACCCTTCTCAACCTTGAGTCCCATTCTCCTTAGAACACGATAGACACACAATCAGGTGTAGTGAAGGAGACCCATCAAAGATAGCAATAAATCCGAGATTTATTTGAAGTGATCCATTCTATATAGAACATGAAGTTGAAATATTTCATATTGGGAACCAGAAAGGTCCAATATAACTACAAATATGATAGAGAGAAAGCACAAGAGGGACTACAGAGACCCTGCTCTCTCTTCATACTAAGGGGTATATTAATATCCATTACAAAAGACAAAATCTCCAAAGGAATATTAATCATATTAAAAAAATTGGTTGAAATAAATGAATGAGATGAAACCATATCAAATAAAGCAATCAGTAATGTCAATGTTATAGTGATGGTACCTCTCACGGTCCCTAGACTCATTTTTGCTACCTATAGAGACTTTTCCACCGTGTAAAGAAGCATTGTTCCGATTCCTGTGGTTGGAGCCCTTTTTCACACGTAGAATCTGATCTACCTATAGTTTTAGGAGGTGATGATGATCTTTAACCACTATAAGGAGTGGAATAAATATAATAGAACCTATAAAAGAATCTTGAATGCTCATAGGGGAAACAATTATTGGGTGCCTCAGTGAAATTTTTTTTAAACAACCCCGAATTTCCACACATGTAACAAACCGAAGGACCTCTACCTGGTAATGCATGAGGTTTAGAAAAACCCATCTATCTTGAACTACCATAAGATTCATCACACTTCCTTTTTCTCTTAAAGAAACTCACACTACCACTAAGAGAAAAAGAAACTCCAGAACACCCTAACTTACCAGCTAGGTCCATCTCGAACATCAGTGATCTATCAAGTACATCATCATTAGAAGGTAGCTTCAATAAGAAAACCTGATAATATATATCCTGATGAAGTCCCAACTCGAAACGTAGAGCCTTCATCCTCTCATTCAACATAATCTCAGGTACAAATTTCACTAGATCAACAAGAAGAGTTGCATACTCTTCCATAGAACTGTCGACCTTCTGAAGTCTGAAAAACTATGCAGACTTGGCCAAAAACATCGAACCTAGATATAATTAGTCAGTGAAAAGAAATTGGAAGTCTTTACACTATATTACCTCATGATTTTTTATTGTAACCATAATTTCCCACCATCTTCTACTTGGTCCTTCCAGGATGAAGGTAGAATAGTTTACCTTTATCTCCTTGGGTGTGTCAAAATACCAAAATATGCCTTCCAAACTACTCAACCACTCCTCAGCCTATTGAGGGTCATTTGATCCATTAAACTATATTGGTTTCTGGAAAAAGGAACTCTTGAGAACTAATCATGAGTTCTCTCTGAGGTTCTACAACAAGATCCTGAATGGGAACTTGAGGTGGTGCATTTCCCAGAGCATGGATAATGAGCACACTCACCTCAATCAGATTCAGATCCACAATAGGATTCACTCACTAAGGATCAGTTTTAGCTTCCTCCTAGGTATGATTCTCATGTCTTCTTGGAGGCATGATGATTGAAAACAACAACAGACAATAAAGAGGAAATTAGGAAATGCTCAAAATGAGAATTGGTGGAAATTAATCCTAATAGATAGGATGGACAATATTTGGATTTCTATATATCAAAATAAAAATAGGGTAAAAACTATAAGTAAACCACAAAACATCATTACCTTACCACCCCTGGATACTTAAGGATCATTGTGGTGAGAGTTGGCTAAAAAATCAATCCAAATACCTCATATGTCCCAACAAAATTTCACAATGCATACTAACTTCTAGAAAAACTCTCAACCTGGACCTCTTATACCACTTTTTCATGAACCAACCCAGGTACCATGTTAACTTGATAATCGAGTTGGTCCTGACATGGCCTGAAGGGCATTCTCAATCCCCATAGGTCGACAACTAGCACCCGACATCATACAAAATGAATGTGGGAATGATTTTTCCACCAACAATGTGGAAAGAAAAGAAAACAAGACAATATTCATATCAAAGGAAAACTCCGTTGGGAGTAAAGTACTATAAGTTAAATAGGAACAAACACCAAAGTAATAAAATTGAAATACTAAAAGGGTAAAATATCCCAAAGTCCATAAGGACACAAATCATCAAGACCAAAGTTCATCAGGAGGATCTATCTCCAAGAGACCTCTTTCCATTGCTTGAACCTAGAAGGAGAAAATATATAAACACCTCAAGGAACAAGTAGGGAGTGTGCCAAAGACCATTAGGATTCCACCGAAATATTCTACAATAGATTCCAATATCAATTTAACCAAAATGTTCTTTCAATTTTGAAAAACATGTTTGGTATTAATAAAGAATATTTAAACAAATAATGATATACATTTTAAAATATGGAAATACCTTTATCAAATCATGATATACATTTCAAATTATGGAAAATATTTCAAAAGATGTAATTTTCCGTTAATTAAAGGATACTTGGCATAAACAACAATTCTCACAAACAGATTAAATAAACACTTTATATAAATAGATTATATAAATTCTCAATGTATGTAAAATAGTTTAAAACAATGGCATATGTGTACATTAAAAATAAAAACAACAAAGAAAAAAGTTCATGAATCACATAGGTATGATTGTATAAACTATAGGGATACAACACTGTAAATGAAAAAGTATGTACACACGCCCCATTAGGAATAAGGTAAAGGGATTCGTCACCATTTCCTAAGTAATAGGATTCACTAATATGATGTTTTAGAACATTTTAGAATTATAAATTTCACCCTAAATAACTCAATAACTACCTAATACTTGTATGTTATCAAGTACAAATCCATGATGGGAAATTAATTTTATAACAAACAAATGGAATTCATCCCATTCTCCATTTCAAATATACCAATTTTCACTTTAAAACCCATAATGGGTTTATAATAAAAACCATGAATTTTCACCAATATTATTCCCTAATGTTTCCATAAAAACATTATAAGTCATTTTTCACCAAACTGGGATTCGAAACAAAATCAAACAATTCTATCATTTTCATCACAAACCCCTAAATAACATAAATCAGGATTTTTCACAAACTTTCCATATAGAAATTTTTTCCTCAATTAAAATTAACATTTAAATCGATTCAATTCCCATAAAAACCAAAAATTATATTAATCAATTTAAATTTCATTCCCATTCCAATCCAAAAACTAATTTTTCCTCAGGAACCCTAATTCATAAGAATTGGAGTTTTTTCCAACAAAAGTATTGAAATCTATTTGACTCAAATAAATTCAGTTTCATTTAAATCCAACAAATTTAAATTTGAACCAACCAAATAGGTTCAATAAAATTTGGGCATCTTAACAGAACCACCTACCAAAAACAATAGATCCCGCAACGCCAAAACTTAATTAGGATTTTTCCATGAAGAACAAATTTCCTGAAAACCGGAATCAAACCAATAATTACGATCCAAAAACAAGGGTTATTAGATCCACAAATCAATACCAAGATCTATGTAAACTAAGTAGAAAGTGGGAGAACACTAGAGGTAGATAATGGGAGGATGAAACTAACTAGATTGAGATCAAAGGTCATTCCTCAAGATTCATATTACATTTAAGAGGGGTTTCAAGAACCAAAAACTACCCATGGGAGCTATAAGTAAGAGAGAAATTGATTAGTTTCAAAGGAGGTTCGTCTGGGACTAAAAAGGGGGGTTTGGGAAATTATAATAGAAATTTCGAATTTGGAAAACGTCAAACACAGATTTTTTTATGAAGCTGCGCATAGTTAGGTCAAACCGTACGAAGGATGTGCAGCGCCTACTTTCTAACCATGGACCTGGCGCAATGGTTTTCCCTAACCGTGTGAAAACCGTGCGAAAATCATGCCCCTACCTAATAAACTCTATAATTATAAAAATTTCACCTAGAAGGACCCAAAATAAACCCAACCAATGCTCATTCAAGAGGGGGGAGGTGGTTGGAATTCCTGAAAATAGTAGAGGGATGTTACAAAAATTATTCACGTATGGATATATGGGAAAGCACATATAGTGTATGATTTTTTTAGTCATGGGATCCAACTTTGTGAGGGGTTGGTTTGAGGTAGTAACACCATATGGTTGGTGCATGTTACTACAAACCGTGTAGCCAAACCCTCAAATTTATAGGTAGACATCCTAAAAAAGTTGATATTATTATAATTATATCCTTAAGAAATCATTTTCCATGAAATTGTACCGTAAATCGAATTCATTATTCTCCCAAGGTGTGAGAGGCAATCCACTTCGATCATGGAGTGATACAAAGGTGAAGTAAAGTGTGTTAGTGGCCTAGATTCTCCAAGAATCTTGTTGGTGATTAGATATATAAGTTTTCAGAATCAATTATCATTTTCACTAATTATTGAGAGGTAGGGGTCTTCTATCTCCAATCCACTTGATTTATAATATGAATGAATAATTTTAATGAAATGTTTTTCTTGAAATGGTTGTGAAATATTTTTATGAATCTTGATGGAAATATTTTTTTGGAAATGCATTTGAAATTTAAAAAATTAGATTAGGTTTTGAAAAAACAATTTTTTATAATATTAAAATGATGTTTTAAAATTATGGTTTAGTTTTAACACAAGTAATTTGTTTTTTGAAACTCTTTAAAATAATGAAATTGTTTTATGTGAAATGGTTTTCATTGAAATTGGTTATTGGTAAATGAATTGTCATGATGTTGGAATAAATGGATGGAAATGAGTTGAAAGGTATTGATATTGACCTTGAAGTAACACTATAAATTGGATAGAGTATGGATATAAATTTCCTCTATTAATGGTGACAATAATCATGAGTGGGTGTGTGGTTGTGTGTGTGGACATGAAGATTAATATAAAAAATCAAATAAGAAATGTTTTAAATGATTTATTGATGGTTTCCGTAGAATACTGTTTTATGGATTTGATATGGAATGTTTTTATTTATTTGAACTATTTTATATAAATGTTCTAAAATGTTTTTTCTTAGTGGTGTGAGTTGATAAGTCATTAGTGAAATCCTATCGATTTTAGACTCACCCCCTTCATAGAAATTGCTGTTTAATTACAAATGTCATCTTTCAAGACACATATAAATTTACGGTATCTCAATTCTCTAGGGACACTTCTTTATACCATGGTAATGGATTATTGATTTGGATTTTAAAGAAGTTTGGGAGTCTTTTGTTTGATTTAACTTTGGTTTATTTGAGTTTTATTGGACCTTTTGGTTTTCTTTGAATTTGTTTTTTGGTTTATTCTTGTAAATTGATATGATCATTTTTTTATGTTGAGATATATTTTATAATCATGTATCATATAAAGGTTTGGTTTTTGTTGTTATTTTAGTTTAGAAACTTTATCTTTAAATAGAATATCATTACCCAAATTTTCTTGAGGTCCTTGGAATTTATTGTAAGCCTATGGTTTCTTGTGAATGTCACCTAAGACCAAGTAACCCCACCAACTCTTCCCAGTCCAATGGGTGATGGACATGATGTTAAAATATATACATTGATGGTATCCTATGATTCATATTGATTATGTTCTATGATAATTTCTCTATATTAATATTTTATGCTCATTAATGATCTATCCGATGTTTATATTATGTTCCAAACCATATTTAAGGAAAATTCTTCCAAAATATGCTATCATTCATATTGATACCATTAATGAGAATTTGAGAACACCATTTTCTTATCTTTTTACAAATCCCCTAGAAAGCAAGTATATTTTAGATGATATATGAACTATAGATTGTAGGATATATAATACATGTTTAATATAAATATTGAGGTATTATTTATCATGTATTATTTACTAGTTCCCAAAGAAACTAAAATTAGGGATTCCCGGAAGTGTTTTCATGTAATAAAATTCAAGTCGTGTGATTAATATTTCAAAGTTTTAGTAAAGAATCAAGGAGTGTGGGTGTGGGGAACTTTATTTGATATCATAGTGGAATTTAGTTATTTTTTGTAATAAAGGAATTTTATTTGGGAATTAGGAAAATATTTTTTGAATTAGGTTGTTATTATCAGAATCCAGGAATGAGAACCATATGAAAGAGAAACCATAGTTTTAGAGAACTAGTTTAGGTATACATAGTAAAAACCTATAGGGTTAACCTTTTCATTCTATTCATATAAATTCCTATTATGATCTGAGTATAATTAATTTAATGATTAAGATTTCAGACATGGAACAAAGGTAGAAATAGTGGATTATAAGTTAAATTCAACATTTTTTTAAAATTTAAAACTAAATATATTTATTATTTGATTAAAATTATTACAATTCATTTATGGGGGGGATATAATGTTGAATTTAAGAAGTAGTATAAAATGCCATTTATATTTTGGATCATTAGTTTACCTTGTGAAATCATATAATTTTCATGAATACACCTCCAAGAATAGATAGATCCTATAGGTAACATGGGATATAATTTTAATATCACTCTTTTAATAACTATTACTACTGAAATAGCCTACTCACTAAATTACAATAATCTATTACAAGAAACCTAACTTGTTAACTCTGTCTCTTTACTATAGGAATTGGAGTGTTATATCAGGCACACCTGTTATTGGTTAATAACAGAACTATGAGTACTTTTTTTATAATGGAACCACCCATCATTATAAATAATTCCCAAGAACCATAACATAGTCATAGCATATAAAACTATTTATTTGCATCATAATTTTTATAGAAATTTTATTTTCCCCCACAAAAAAACATTTTCATATATTGGAATATCCATTACTTTTAAAACCCTTTTGAAAGATAACGAGAACAATAGCCAAGAGGGGTTTTATTTGATTAGAAAATAAAATATTTTAAAGTAATAAAAACAAAAAAATTAGATTTATGAAATCAGGAAGAATTATTGACATTGTATATGTTAAAATAAAACAATCCTCTTTTTATTTTTATCAAAATGTTACTTATAAAATATATAAAAAGATTCCTTGTGAAAAAACTTTGATAGAATGTAAAATGTGACATATAATGTCTTTTAGAATTTATTAATTTCTATATAAATATGTAAATAAAATTATTTTATTATTATGTAAGTTGAATAAAAATATTTAGAAATTAAATCATTAAAATGAGGTTTTTAAGATAAAGTACCCCTTATATTGAGTTTAACTCAGCACATATGTTGTATTTGTTCGTATTCTTTAGAAAAACTATTAGATTTATTCCTAAATAATTACTATGTTGATTTTATTATAAAAATATGGCCCTTAGGATGTGTAATACTTGAAAGAACCATAATTCTCTTGAAGTGTGGATATGATAGGACTGGGTGTGTCCTTTAGTAAGTGGGGGGAGGGGGAGGACACACTTTTATTTTGTTAAAAGAGTCAAATATATCAATGTAATACTCAACAAAATGTCTCTAAAACATACCATTTCAAAATATTAGATGATATAGGATCAAAATACGGATAGTAAATATAATTTAGCATGTTTGAATATCATTTTAACTCTTATCACTTGAGTTTTAACCCTGATAAACCTATCATATTTTTACTCTTTTAACTCATCATTTTAACCAAAAAATTAAGTTATACTTATTAATTTATTTTAATTATGATGATTCCAAATATTTAATCCATTGTATAAACTTTAATTCATATAAGTGGAAACATCTATTTAAAATTAAAACTTAAAAGATGATGAAAATAGGTTTTTAGAAAAATATTTTTTTAAGTATAAAAATTATTTTATACCAAAATAAGGTATAAAATTAATTCTAATGACCATAATTTCCATATTAATAATTCAATTGATTTAATTTTTCATTGAAACCATTTAAAAAATGTAACCTTTTAAATTCTATAAATGAAAAGATAGTTTCCAATAAAATTAGTATTTTTCTCTATTCATTAAATAATCAAACTTTTCATAAAGTTCTAAAAAATTCATAAATGATAATTTTGAAATGATGAATTAAAAAATAAGACAATTTTACAAATTATTATTCTATAATTATAAAATATTTTTTATGTAAAACCAAATAATTTCTAAAATACCATTTTGGTTAAAAATAATGAATTTTTTCTTTTGACTGAAAAATTACATAATATTTTAATAATGAATGTAATTATATAAAATATAATTAATGACTATTAATTATTCTTGAAAATGATTTAGCATAAAATTATATGGTTTTTTATACTCTTCCACCCATTATAGATTTTATCCTTATAATTTTATTCATTACTTAAACAATAGGGGTTATTTTTTAATTTATATTATATTACGATTCCCATATGGCCTCTTAAATCTTATTTTTTTTACAAAAAACATTAAAATGGTAAATAAATTTATTCTAAAACTCTATCACTTTGTAATGAAGAGTTTTTACTGGAAGTTCTTCATAAAAATGGTTTTCTTACAACTGAAGTACTTCATGGATTCAAAAATGATATTTTCCCAACACATATTTTCTTAACAAAGAAGCATGAAATACATTATGTACCTCGGATAAACATGGAGAAAAGTCCAATAAATAGTAAAATAATTCAAATTTATCTTAGATTTAATACATTATAATGAATAACTTGGTTAAAATTATCGTTTCACAAAATCATATAACACTTTTCCATGGAGATACTTTAATAAAAATGATATCTCATACCTAGAAAGAAAGTTATTTCATCCGGTTATCTTCATAATTTTTTTACTTCACAGAGCCATCCTTATGTTCTACTAAATCATCTTCTCCTACTCATCAATTTAGTCTACCAATTATGGTCCTGGAAACTTTCTTTCCCAAACTTCATCCCAACAAGAAAGAATCTGGCACTACTTTCCATATAATTCCCGAAAAGGTTCCATTTTTATATTAGAATGAAAAATATATTTGTTAGAAAACTCAACCCATTTTTGATAATGATAAAAAATCCTTGAAATTCAAATGAACAAGATCAAATAATATCCTCTAAAGTCTAAATCATTCACTCTGACCATCCATCAGATTGAGGATAATAGGGTGTAGTGAAATTTAATTTAGAACCTAATGACTTTTGTAACTTTTTTAAAATACATTATAAACCTTGGATCACAGTCATATAAAATGGAGAGAGGGACTCCATGTAATATAATTATCTTTTTAATAAAAATTCAAGAATGTTGATCCAAATACATATTATATCAAATGGTATGAAAATGGAAATATTTTGTCAATCAATCAACAATAACCCATATCAAATTATTACCTAGAGATATCATCATTCATAAAACATGAACTACGTGGATATATTCTACAATTTCCATTAGGTCACATAAAATAGATGAAGTACAACCTTTAATAAGTTTCATCTAGCTACAACCTATTGAGAATTCAAACATTACATAGTTAAATTGGAAATAAATTTATTGATTCCTTCCCACAAGAAATGTTCTTGAAGGTATATATTAATTTTTGTGATGCTAAAATGAATAAAAAATGGAGATTTCTGATCCTCAATAAATATTTATTTATTCAAATTGGGGTCACATAAAAACACAACCATTTTATGAATCTAAAAATACATTTTTTATCAATATTACAATCGGGAAACATTCTTTTCTAAATCAATTATACATTTTCCTATAAAACATCATCTTCATTCTGAGATTTATTAATATTGTATGATAAATATGATTTAATAGAAACCTAAAATAAAATTATTGGATTTCTTAAATGAAAAATTTATATGACAAAATTCACCAAATCATTAACCAAATGATCATGTTCCAAACTCATCATAGTTAATATAGAATTATCTTTCCAACTTAAATAATCAGCTACTCTACTTTCATTACCTGTATAGTAATGATTTTTATAGTCATAAAACATTATAAAATCTATATATATCCTCTATATTATGTTAAAATATTTATGATTTAATAAATACATAAATATTTTATAATAAATAGATATTTCACACTTTACTCAATATAAATTATGCTTCCAATTTTTTAAAGAAAAGGTTATAGCCACAAGTCAATGTCATGTGTGGGATAATTTTTCTCTTGAGTATTTAATTGACATAAAGAATAAGAAATTACCCAATCATTCTACATAAAATCATAAACTAGTATCTTCATTGAAGAATCACTGTAGATAAAAAAGTCACCTTTTCAGGACGGCATGGCTAAAAATTGGGAATTCACCAATGTCATTTTTAGTTACTGGAAACATTTATCACATTTCTTTGTCCAAATGAACCTAACTTCTTTTTGTGTTAACTTAGTTATTGGGTTAGAAAACCATGAAAATATTTCAATAAACCACCAATATATCTTCTATATCCAAGAGAACTATGAACATCATTCATATTTTTAGGTGTTTTCCATTCATCAACAACTTTAGTTTTAGAAGGATCAATAATTATGCCATATTTTTTTATGATATGTATAAGGATTGAAATATGTCATAACCAAAAATCACATTTACTAAATTTTATATAAAATTATTTTATTATTGTGTTTTCAGAAAAATCATTTTATTTTTTAATGATCCTTATAACTTTTAAAATAAACCAAAATACCATCAATAAACAAAACAAAAAAACATACCCAAATATTCATGGAAAACTCTATTCATGAGATCCATTAATATAGATAGAAAATTCAATAGCCTAAAGGGGTTAAAAAAATCTCATAATTCTCAAACATAGTATAAAATACATCTTAGAGATTTCATCCTACTTCACCATTACTTGGTTGTACCCGAACCTAATATCACCCTTGAAATAATACAAATCTCCTTAGGGTAGGTCAACCAAGTTATTAATATGAGGAAAAAAATACTTAATCTTAAAATAAATGTTATTAAATTCTTTATAATCACTCCAAATACCCATGAAACTAATTTAATATTTATGAAATGAACTAGGATCTATCTATGTTGAAGTGTTAATAAGAATGAACATTTATCTAGAAACTCCTATAACTTCTTTTTCAATTCCAGATGATTAGATTGATCCATTTGATAATGGGGGTTTGAAACTTTATGATGACCAGGAACTATGTGATTAGTAAATATAACTTCTTAAAAAGTTTTAATAATATGTAACTCATTAGATAAAATAAGCAGTTATTCTTTTAATATCTGTAAAAAAATAAACTATGCAGTTCCCTTATTTTTAACAACATGATAAAGGTAAATTTAATATCTATCTTTTAAAAATTTCTCTTCATCCTGAAAATTTTTCAAGGGTATGTATTGATTCTAATATAAAAACTGGAACTCATTTTGGAAAATAACTTATTTGGATCTATAATCTATCATATCATGATAAACTAAATGACATTCCATACCTAGAATGACATTAAATTATACATAGAGAAATACAACATGATTTTTGAGGATTTATTATCTATATATGATAACATGAAGACCATTTTAAATTATTATTTTCTAAATATTTCACTATGTTTTTTACCAAAATTTATTAATTCATTTCTTGTGGATACATTTCTATTTTACCAGTAAATTTCTGATACGTGAAATAATGGGTTGACCTTGAATCAAATAAGAAATTAGTATAATATAAATTTAAAAGTTCTTTATACGTTACCACTACATTTGATAGACTAAAAACTGTTCAAGTAGTTTTAAAGGATTTGACCACACTCTTATTCTTATATTCTTGCTTCCTCTCAACATTCATGTTCTTTTTCAGACACACATTTACATAATTAGCCATCTCATTACATTTAAAACACCTTACTGACTGCTTATAAAAATAGTTCATACCACTACCAAGATGTATTTATTTTCAATCATGATCCACATTCCCAATCATACCATATTTTAAGAACTTTATAGATTTCATAATATATCCCAAAGGGTTATTTTTACCACACCTATCACAAATGGAAAACTTAATTTTTTTACCTTCAATATTATTTGATGTATTCTTCCCATTTTCCTTCCACCAAGATATATTTTGTGGAATTGATGGTCATTAGAATAATTCATTTATACCTTCTCATCAAATCAAAAAAATTTATCATAACTTTTAAATTCATAGGATGATAAATATATCTATTATATTGACTTTAATCTTAAGTAAAACTAGTTAATTTTACTACCATGATTTCAAAAACAATTTGTTACATACCTTTCCAATAAGGTGAAGTTTTTTTTCATATGTATCCATTAAATATCCCCTCTTATGCCTAAAATATATGAAATTATTTTCTATCTTATATCGAACAACCTCAAGAAAATAATTCTAGAGGGAAATATTCTTAAATATATCCCATTCCATGGCATTAATATCTTATCTTTATATAGTATTCTTAACCATTTTACCACCATTGACCATGTTCACATTAAAAATGGAAAATATAAATAGTATATTATTTATGATCTAAAAAATACATGTGTTTGAATTTATATTATTGAGATTTAATACCACCCATAGTAATCCCTGAGTTTGAAGATCCATGTAATGTTGGAGAGTTCTATATTATAAAATTATCTAATATTGAAATGCTAATCTATGGTAGATCATGTTTCCCTCTAGAATGGAGACCACTAGCATTTATAGTATGTATTAGCTAATTCATCCCATCAAAAAACTTATTAGCTCTAATTATGAATATTACAGGTTGTTGATTTGGAAGGAAAATTTCCTCTTAGCACCTTCCTACTTCAGTTCCCTGTTTCCTCTATTGAAAACAATTTTTAACAGACATGGTGTAAATTATGAAACTTGGTAATATTCAAATTATATATCTTGATAAACATAAATTCTAACCTCTTAATAGTATTTACTTACATTTTATTATTCAATAAAAATATATAAACCTTTAATCTATTACTAACTATAAGGTCTTAACCTTTAACAATTTATAAAATTGATTCATTAGACAATAATTAATTTCCTCTATTTCCGAAATATATTTTATGGTTAGAGTTTTAGAGAAACAAGTTATCACCCATAAATAAATAATTATTACATCACAAAGTGGACACTATAACATAGTATCTATTTTTTATGATAATTTTTTTTAAAATTAATCATGTTTTGTTTTCATAAAATATTGTCTAATTTTCATCTATTCACCATATTTTTCTCTAATCATCATTAGAAATCTTTAAAAAACATTAAAAAATGTGGGATGATAAAACAAACTTATTAAAGAAATTATAAAAATAATGAATGAAAATCATTAGTATATGAATACTTATATATTTGTTTTTCAATTTTTAGGATAAACTTTTGGTACAAAATTAATATTCCCACAATCAAGAAATAAACCTTTTTACCAATAATTTCATAAATATTACCCTAAGAAATCTTAAAGTAAATTTCAAACACATAATTTTTTCTTTTAAATCAATTAATAATCATGATAATTTTTACATTTCACCCATAAGAAGTAGTACAAATGTAACAACATAAACTTTTTGAATAGTATATTAATTTACTCTTAACTATTTAATAGAGATGTTAATGGTTAATGCAGAAAGAAGAATCGATGGCTTTATCCAGTAGACTCGAACCATATGAATCCCACTTATCAGAGCTTAGGAAGGAGGTGGCATATTTGGGCTTCGCTTTGGATTCATCCCAAGCCGAAATCTAGCTCGTCAAGATTGAAAGAAACCGCCTACGAGAGAAGTTCACGTTAGTGGATCTTACTACCAGGGCAATGTTATCTGAGCCTCCCTCAAATTCCCTCACCTTAGCACACCTTACACTTAGGTTATATGCTGGTGTTGTAAGGGGATGTGTAACGAGACCGTAGTCAATCTATGTAATCATTTGAGATAAATAAAATTGTGATTTCTTCTTATGGTCAAGTTTGTGAATTTTCAAATGTCCGGATAATTTTAGGATGTATATTATTGATGAATTTTGGAAAAAGGAAATTTGAAAATTTTTATTTAAACCTTAAATAATTAATGATGTGTAAAGATTTTCAAAAAATGGTCTTCTACAAATATTTTCAGTATGAAATTTAGAGTCTAATAATATCAACATAATTTTTGGTGAATAGTAATTTATGAATAGTGATTTTACGCTTAGGATTATTAATGTGACTAAATGGATTAGTAATCTCACTTAAAGAAAGTGTTAATATAATATAGGCACCATGATTAAGTGATGTGATTAAATAAAATAGGTAAATAACTGTTTTAGAGATTATTAGTCAAGTATTAGTTTTTTCGGGTGAATAGTATTATTTAATTAAAAATTAAATCAAAAATATTTAGAAAACTATTTTTATAAAATGGACTTTATTTTTTGAATTTGGAACATCGATATTATGTTAATGTAATTTTTCGGGATTTTTCTGAAAAAAATGAATTTTCGATGAAAAGTTTTTTTATTTAACAATTAAATTAAAACTATTTAGAAAATTAATTTTATAAAATGGTGTTTATTTTTAAATTCATAACATTGATATTATATTAAGGTAAATTTTTGGGAGTTTTCTGAAAAAGTTGAATTTTCAGTGAATAGTAAAAAAACAGTTTTAGGGTTTCGGTATGTTTAATGGCATCATAACTGCGTCATGATGATTCCATGAGATATTTTAAGGGATGGTCGACTTATGAATTGTAAGAAAAGGTATGAGGTGTCCCAAGTGGCCAATACCATGAGGAAATACCACTTTTTTTGACAATATCACCAATGAGGTGTCCCTAGGCCATTAATGTCTTGTCCCCTCACTTCCCCTATAAATACCAAGCATTCTCTCATCCTTTCCACTCCAAAATCCTCCTCAAAAAAGTTCTGGTCTCCTTACCTCCCAAGGAGTCCTCCCAAGGTGCCCTCAATCCTCTCAAGGTCCCAACCTTCATGTTTTAAGAGTTATGTTTTGAGGTAAGGGATCCTACCTCTCTCTTTCTTTCCAAGTACTCTCTTTTATGCCATTTTCTTATGATCCATGTTCTTATATTGGGGATGTTATTTTATATTCATCCTACTATCATTTTTATTTTCATATAATGTGACACCCCTTCTTTCTCTCATTAATTCATTTTAAGAATGTTTAAGTGGCACCATTAGGCTGCCGAATTTTTGAGGGATTCTTTCACCCTTCTCATTTCCAAGTTCTATTTTCATGTATAGTATTTCATGTTCCTTTTTATTATGTTTGGGAATGATCTCTACCCTACTGATATTTTATGTTCATATTACGAGAGACCATATTTGATCTCTTAAATTCACTTTTTTGATGTTTTAAGTGATGCTGTTTGGCTGCAGAATTTTTATAAGAGAAATCTTATTTTTTTGTCTTCCTTCCATGTTTTTTATTTCATATGTTATGTCTTTAAAATTTCATTAACATGTTCTTATATCCTATATATTCTATCCCTCTACTGTTTTATGGATCATTTATGAGTAGGTGACCCATGTCCCCTCTCTTTTCAATATTTTCTAAAACCCTATATAATAGCCGTTATGCTGCAGAATTTTCATCTCAAAATGACTCTCTTTTTCTCAAATTATTTTATTTTATTAAGTGAATACTCAAATCTATTTCTCATATATGGGTATTCACATATATATCAAAATATTCTATTTTAATTCATGTACTTACATACATGAAACCCTCTTTCCTTCTTCTGTGGGTTTAAAGTGACATAAAGATCATGTCTTTAAAACAGTTTTTTTAAACGTTATGATTATGAAATGAAACCAATTTCTTTTTTGAAATATGGGTTATTTATGAAATGTTTTATGATGATATATGTGGATCACATGATAATAATGGAAAATTTGAGGGTGAAACCTGATAGCGCTTCAATGCATTGGGTAAAGGCTTAATCTCTAGAGATGACCATTTTAACGATACCTTGGTGAATAACCTTGGTAATTTTTTATTGACACCTTCAGGATAGACCTTGGTGAAACTAAAATGATTGTATATGAAAAATTTTGTATAAAAATATTCAAGTTATGAAACATGTTATTTTTATTATGACATGCCTCATGATCTCTTTATCATGCCTTAAAGTTATTTATCCTGACCTTATTGATGTATCTCAAGTTCACATGTAAAATGTTTCTCTTGTTTCCCTTACTAGGCCTTCTGCTCAACCTTTCCTTTGATGTATGCTCCCAGGTTATGAGATTCTATAATGAACATACAATGAACAATGAATAAGACTTCAAGTGTTTAATAATATGGTTTTATGTTGTTTTCATGTATTAAGTTCCTAGTTTCCAAGACACTAAACCTTAACGATCCTCGGTTTTGTATAATGTAATGAAAGTTTATGTGATAAAAATGCGGGACGCCACAGTTGGTATCATAGTATGGTTTAGTTAGTTGTGGAAATTAGGATATGAAAACTTTAGAAAGAACTCTATAGAAAAGGTTAAATATAGGAAATCTTCCTGGTATTTTGGTGAGTATTGAGTTAGTGGTTTATCAAACAAATACATCCCTATCTGGATACGAGTAGGTAGAGGCGGATCTGGCACAGATGTACAGAGGGATAGAACCCAAAAACACCACTTTGAGCTAGACTCTAATGGGAACTGGTGCACCTCAATGGGCCTTACTGAACTCTTGGTTACGACACTGCCGAGGGATATGTTTGGTTAATCACAAGCTTTTTATGAATAACATTAAAGGAATTATAGAAAAATGTAGTTGTCTAAGCATGAATTTTTTTACATAGAATCCTATATAGTTAAAAGATTCGTAAATGAAATATGTTTCTCACTAAGGTTTTATTCTTTTAGAAAATTGCAGAAAATAAGAGGAACCATGCAAATGGTGACCGAAATGCACCATGTGCTGACAGCCCTGCGATGGATGCAGGAATTGAAACATTCATGCGCATGATGAACAAAATGACTCATGTTATGGGAAATAACTTGAATAAAGATGAGAGGTCGATCTCACCATGATGGGAACAACATTATATTGAGTCCTTTATGCATCAACGACCACCAACCTTCAGTGGATCGACTGACCCATTGGTTGCAGAACAATGGATAAGCTCCATTGAAAAGATCTTTTCTGTACTCCATTGTTAGAAATAAGAAAAAGTCACCCTTACTGTTGACATCCTAAAGGGAGAATCTGATCAGTGGTGGTCACTGGTCAGAAACACAAATCAAATAGTAGAGATGGAAGCTATGGAGTGGGAATAGTTTAAGGGAATACTCTTTAATAAGTATTTCCCTTGTTCCATGAGTACGATAATGAAGAAGGAGTTTCTCAATCTGAAGCAGAAGGAGAATGAATCTGTTGGATGCTATGAGATGAAATTCACCCGACTTTCACGATATACCTCTACCTTGATAATGGATCAAAATGGTATGGTTGATAGATTCTTCTGTGGGATAAGACCTCATCTGCGGAAGAATCCTGCCAAACGAGACTATGATTGCCATGAGGAAATCGTGCGGAGTGATATAAAAGTCTAACTGGTGTTTGGTGAGACACAATGGTCTCACAAATCTAATGAGAAGAAGAGAGCTCTAGAACCAAGCTTGGGAAGAAGCTTTGATCAGGAAAGAGGTGGAAAGAAAATGGAACTTTCCACATGAAATAAACGTGGGAAGAAGCATTCGAGGCACTGCTTGATCAGAAGTGGAAAGTGCTAAAAGTGTGGAAGAGGAGGCCATATTTCTCTGAATTGTCGTAGTGAGGTGAATCCTCAACTCTGCAATACTAACGATAGAGGAAAGATGGTTTTGGCCCTATGCGAAGTCCAATGCTTCAAGTGTGGACAGCTTGGGAACTTTCTAATCACTGTCTAAACCCAAGGGCAATAGAGGGGAATCACCATCAACCTCAGCAAAGTCCAGGGGAGAAAGGTCAGGCTTTTTCTATCACAACAACTGAAATTGAAGCTCTGAATGCCATGGTAGAAGGTACTCTTATTGTCCCCTCAAAACTATCAAGTAATTTGTTTGATTCTGGTTCTACGCGTTCCTTAATTTCTTCCATGTTTGCAAAGAATATAGAATCAACCCCTGATCTACTAGGGGTAGAGTTTTTAGTCAAGAATCCAAGTGAGATTATCCATGCATCAATAGTCTTTAGAGACTCCAGTGTTTACTTTAGTGAGAACAATCTTATCATAAATCTAGTAGTCATTCCCATGATGGAATTCAGTGTTATACTAGGGATGGAATAGCTATCAGAGTATAATGATAAGATCGAATGCAGAAGTAAGGATATATTAGTAGTCTTGAATGAATGACATACAATTATCTTCCAAGGATAGATATCTTGACCTGATCCTTATCTATAGGCACCTTCTATAGCATTCTTTATGGAGTTAATCGGTGTGGATGAATAAGGAAAAGGGAGTATACAAATAGAATATGTTTCGATTGTTCAGGAATACATGGATGTATTTCTTGAGGAGTTACCTGGACCTCCCCCAAAAAGAGAGGTAGATTTCTCCATTGAACTCATACCTGGATCTCAACCGATATCAAAGACCCCGTATAGAATGGAAAATGTGGAGCTAGAGGAGTTAAACAAACAACTCCATGACTTATTGGAGAAGGGGTTTATCTGACCAAGTGTGTCTCATTGGGGAGAACCTGTTCTATTTTTGAAGAAGAAGGATGGATCAATGCGGTTATGCATTGATTATAAAGAACTGGATGCGATCACAGTAAAGAAAAAATACCCTCTTCCAAGAATTGACGACTTATTTTACCAACTTTGTGGGGCTCAATTCTTCTCCAAGATTGATCTTCGATCTGGTTATCATCAACTGAGGGTGAAGAAAGAAGATATTACAAAGACTACCTTCCGATCAAGATATGGGAATTATGAGTTTACTGTTATGCCCTTCGTCTTGACTAATGCTCCTACTATTTTCATAGATTTGATGAATAGAGTCTTTAAGGACTACCTTGATAAGTTTTTGGTAGATTTTATTTATGATATTTTGATATGTTAAATAAGTTCATGAGGAGCATGAAGATCATATTTGGGTTATTTTGAAAACTCTGTAGGAGGAGAGGCTCTTTGGAAGGTTCAGCAAGTGTGAGTTTTGGTTATAACAAGTTGCTTTCTTGGGGCACATCGTAACCAATGAAGGAATATCAGTTGACCCTTTAAAGAAAATGGTTGTGGAGTGGCCTCAACACACAACAGTAACTGAGATTCATAGTTTCCTTGGTTTAGTAGGATATTATAGGAGGGTTGTGAAAAACTTTTCACGGATTTCTAATCCTCTAAACAAGTTGACTCGAAAAGGGGTTAAGTTCATATGGACAAAGGAATATGAGGAAATTTTACAAGAGATGAAGAAGAGATTGGTTACTGTACCTGTGTTAACACTACCCTCTATCAATGAAGGATTCGTTATTTTTAGCGATGCATCTTTGAAAGGGCTTGGGTGAGTCCTCATGAAAAATGAAAAGGTAATTGATTATGCATCTCATCAGTTGAAGCAACATGATCAGAATTATCCTACACATGATCTAGCACTAGCAGCAGTTGTTGTTTCTCTAAAGACATGGAGGAACTATCTTTATGGGGAGAAATGTGATATATACACCGAACACCAAAGTTTAAAGTATAATTTCACACAGAAATAATTGAACATGGGAAAAAGGAGATGGTTGGATCTTATTAAAGACTATGATTGTTCAATTAATTATCACTCTGGAAGAGAAAACAATGTCGCGGATGTGTTAAGAAGGAAAGACCCTGTTGTTATGACAACAGTGAGGATCCTAGGAGATACTTTGATTAAAGATCTAGTATATCTGGACATGGTAATTTTAACGGAAGGGACATCATCAACCATATCCCAAATTATTTCTCAACCTTCATTACTAGAGAAGATCAAGAAGGATAAAAAGAAGATCATTTATTGCAAGAGAAGTTTGAGGTTGTGAAGGATGGGAAGTTTCTTGATTTCAATATTGATCAAGAAGGTGTATTGAAATTTCTTACAACACTATGTGTTCCATCTATTCCGGAGATAAATAAAGAACTGATAGATGAAGCTCATAGCTCTACTTTCTCTATACATTCGGGGAGCACTAAAATGTTTAGAGACCTTCGTGATCATTATTGGTGGGATAATATGAAGATGGAGATTGCTGATTACACTATAAGGTTCCTGGTGTGTCAAAAAGTAATGGCAGAACGACAACTTCCTAAGGGGGTATTAAAACTGCTACCCATACCAGCATGGAAGTGGGATAATATCACAATGCACTTTGTCACTGGTCTTCTAGAAACATTCAAAGGGAACAATGCGATATGGGTTATAGTGGACCGTCTCACCAAGGCTTCCCATTTTATCTCTATTTTGGAAGATTTCTCTCTAGATAAAGTTGCCAAGATATACATAAAGTAAGTGGTAAGGCTTCATGGGGTAACACTATCCATCGTATCTGATTGTGATCCAAGATTCACATCAAAATTCTGGAGAATTATTCAACCTGCTCTGAATACTGAATTGAATTTTAGTACGACCTATTATCATCAAAATAATGGCCAATATGAAAGGACTATTTAGACACGTGAGGACATGCTGAGATCATGCTCAATGGAATTTAAAGGTGGATAGGAAAAACACCTCCCATTAGTTGAGTTCTCATACAACAACAGCTTCCATTCGAGTATTCAGATGGCACCCTATGAAACTCTATCTAGAAAGAGATGTGGAACTCCTACTTGTTGGGATGAAACTGGTAAGAGAAAGCTTCTTTGGCCTGATCTTGTGCAAGAGATGATAGAAAAGGTTAATTCCATCCAGCAACCCATAAAGGCTGCTTAGAGTCTGTAGAAGAGCTATGCTGGCAATCGTCGAAGGGACTTGGAGTTTGGTGTTTGAGAGAAAGTCTTCCTTTGAATTTATCCATGGAAGAGAGCCATGCAGTTTGGGAAGAAAGGGAAGCTCAGCCCTAGGTACATTGGCGCCTATGAAATCCTTGATCGCATAGGAGTAGTGGCCTATCGTCTAGCACTTCCACCGAACTTAGATCAAGTTCATGATGTCTTCCATGTATCTCTCTTGAGGAAGTACATACCCGACCCTTCACATGTACTGAACCCAGAGGTGGTACAACTAGAAATGTTTTCTCCTATGAGGAGAATCCAGTGAAGATCTTAGACCTTAGAGACAAAGTTCTATGCAACAAGACTACACACCTTGTGAAAGTGTTGTGGAGGAATCATAAGTATGAAGAAGCGAAATAGGAGCCTGAGGAAACAATGAAGAAAAAGTACCCTCACCTTTTTGACTAGGCCTTTGGTATAAAATTTTGGGGATGAAATTTCTTAATGGGGGAAGAATGTAATCACTCAAAATTTTTTAGTAGTATATTAATTTACTCTTAATGATTTAATAGAGATGTTAATGGTTAATGCAAAAAGAAGAGTCGATGGATTCATACAGTATACTCCAACCATATGAAGCCCACTTATCATAGCTTGGGAAAGAGGTGGCATATTTGGGCTTTGCTTTGGACCAAGCCCAGGCCGAACTCCAGCGTGTCAAGAATGAACGGAACTTCCTACAGGAGAAGTTCAAGTTAGTGGAGATTACTACTAGGGCAATGTTATCTGAGCCTCCCTCAGATTCTCTCACCTTAGCATGCCTTACACTTAGGTCATATGCTGGTTTTGTAAGGGGCTATGTAATGAGACCATAGCTACTTTGTGTAATTGTTTGAGATAAATCAAATTGTGATTTCTTCTTATGGTGAAGTTTGTGAATATTCAAATGTCCGGATAATTTTAGGATGTATATTATTGATGAATTTTGGATAAAAGAAATTTTAAAATATTTATGTAAACCTTAAATAATTAATGATGTGTAATGATTTTCAAAAAATAGTCTCTTACAAACGTGTTCAGTAAAAAATTTAGAGTCTAATAAGATCAACTTATTTTTTGGTGAATAGTAATTTACGAATAGTGATTTTACGCTTCGGATTAGTAATGTGACCATATGGATTAGTAATCTCACTTAAAGAAAGTATTAATATAATATAGGCACTTTTGATTAAGTGATGGGATTCAATAAAATAGGGAAATAACTGTTTAAGAGATTATTAGTCAAGTATTAGTTTTTTCGAGTGAATAGTGTTTTTTAATTAAAAATTAAATTAAAAATATTTAGAAAATTATTTTTATAAAATTTACTTTATTTTTTGAATTCAGAAAATCAATATTATGTTAATGTAGTTTTTGGGGATTTTTCAGAAAAAAATGAATTTTCGGTGAATAGTGTTTTTATTTAAAAATTAAATTAAAAATATTTAGATAATTATTTTTATAAAATGGAGTTTATTTTTGAATTAAGATCTTTGATATTATATTAATGTAAATTTTGGGAGTTTTCTGAAAAAGTTGAATTCTCAGTGAATAGTAAAAATACAATTTTTGGGTTTCAGTATGTTTAATGACATCATAACTGCATCATGATGATGTCATGAGATATTTTAAGGGATGGTCAACTTATGAATAGTAATATAATGTATGTGGTATCCCAAGTGGCCAATACCATGAGGAAATACCACTTTTATTGCCAATACCACCAATGAGGTGTCCCTTGGCCATTAATGCATTATCCCCTCACTTCCCCTCTAAATACCAAGACATTCTCTCATCCTTTCCATTCCAAAGTCCTCCTCAACGAAGTAATGGTCTCCTTTACTCCCAAGGAGTCCCCCCAAGGTGCCCGCAAGCCCCTCAAGGTCCCAACCTTCGAGTTTTAAGAGTTACATTTTAAGGTAAGGGGTCCTACCTCTCTCTTTCTTTCCAAGTACTCTTTTTTATGTCATTTCTTTTATGCATCATGTTCTTATGTTGGGGATGTAATATTATATTCATCCTAATAAACCTTTCATGTTCATATTATGAGAGACCCCATCTTTCTCTAATCAATTCATTTTAGGAATGTTTAAGTGGCGTCGTTAGGCTGCCGAATCTTTGAGGGATTCTTTCACCCTTCTCATTTTCAAGTTCTATTTTCATGTCAAGTCTTTCAAGTTATTTTTTGTTATAATGGGGTATGATATCTATCGTACTGATATTTTATGTTCATATTATGAGAGACCCAATTTGATCTCGTCAATTCACTTTTTGTATGTTTTAAGTGACCCCGTTAGGCTGCCGAATTTTCATAAGAGAAATCGTATTTTTTGTCTTCCTTCCATGTTTTTCATTTCATATGGTATGTCTTTAAAATTTCATTACCATGTTCTTATATACTTTATATTCTGTCACTATATTGTTTTATGGATCATTTATAAGTAGGTTACCCATGTCCCCTCTCTTTTCAATATTTTCTAAAACCCTATAACATAGCCGTTATGCTGCGGAATTTTTGCCTCAAAATGTCACTCTCTTTTTCTAAAATTATTTTATTTTATTAAGTGAATACTCAATTATCTTTATTCTATATGGGTACTCACATATATATCAAAATGTTCTATTTTAATTCTGGGACTTACATACATGAAACCCGCTTTCATTCATTCCGTGGGTTTAAAGTGACATAAAGATCATGTCTTTAAAGCATGTTTTTTTAAAACGTTATGATTATGAAATGAAACCCATTTATTTTATGCCATATGGGTTATTTATGAAATGTTTGATGATGATATATGTGTCTCACATGATAATAAATGAAAATTTATGGGTGTGCCCTGATATCACTCTAATGCATTGGGTAAAGACTTAATCTCTAGAGATGACCATTTTAACGATACCTTGGTGAATAAACTTGGTAATTTTTTAATGACACCATGGGGATGGAACTTGGTGAAATGGAAATGGTTGTCTATGTTAAATTTTGTAGCCACATCTTCAAGTTATGAAACACATTTTTTTATTATGATATGCCTCATGATCTATTTCTCATGCCTTAAAGTTATTTATCATGACCTTATTGATGTATCTCAAGTTCACATGTAAAATGTTTCTCTTGTATCACTTAATGGGACTTATGCTCACCCTTTCCTTTGATGTATGCTCCCTGGTTATGAGATGCTATAATGACCTTAGGATGAACAATGAAAAGGCCTTTCAAGTTTCTAAGAAGAATGTTTTTTGTTGTTTTCATGTATTATGTTTCTGGTTTCCAAGACACTAAACCTTAAAGATCCTCGGTTTTGTATAATGTAATGAAAGTTTATGTGATAAAAAGGCAGGATGCCACAATAAAATTTCCTTCAATCTTAAGATCATTATCTTACCTTTTAAAATCATAAGATTTACATGCAAGCCCATAAAAAGAACAAATAAATCATACAGGTAACTTGGGATATCATTTACATATCACTATGATAATCACTCTTACAAATAGAATAGAAAACTCAATAGATCCCAATAATCTTTTAGGAGAAACCTAACTATTAAATCTGTTCCTTTACCCAATTCAATAGAGATACATAATATGATCTCCCATTTATGGTTTATAATAGAACCACCCATCCTTAGTTTATAACGAAATTACTAATCATCAGAAACAATTCCCAAAAACCTTATCATAATCACAACACACAAAATATTTCATTTCTGTCATCATACTTATAATTATTTTCTTCTCATTCTCAAGAAAAATATTTTTGGATTAAAAAATATTCATTCCATTAAAAACCCTTTTTGAAAACTCATAGAACAATATAGAAGAAGGGTTTTATTTGAATAATTCATGAAATATTCTAAAGGAATACAAACATAAAATAATGGGTACAGATTCGAGAAGATACATTGATGCCATATTGGTTAAAATAAAATATTCCCTTTTCACATTCTGTCAAAACATTCCACATAAAATATTTAATAACATTCCATTTTAAAACCATTGAAATAATGTCATAGGTTACATAAAATGATGTTTATAATTCATTTATGTTCATATAAATAAATACATAAAATTATTTTAAGAATATGGGCATGGAATAAAAATATTTATAAAATTAATCATTATAATGATGTTTTTATTTTAATTTGTCCCTTAACTTGATTCTGACTCATCACATACATTATTTATCTTATTATTTTTCAGGGATACTCCTTAGTTTATTCCTGAGGCCTTCCTAGTAAATATTTTTTTATCAAAAAAGACCTCTAGGTCATGGGGAGAGAAACAAGGAAATGATTTGGGTAGGGATTTGATGAAAAAAGCCTCTTGAAGTGTAGAGATCAGAGGGAAGTGGTGTCTTTTTATAAGTGGTGGTGAGAATAAATTTAGAATATTCAAAACTAATAAAATATATTGATGTATTACTCAAGAAATGTGGAAAACATAGACCATTTATTAATATTATATGATATAGGGTCCAAATATTTTCACCAAATATAATTCATACAAGTTTCTAGCTCATTTTAGCCCTTATAACTTAAGTATAACCTCAGTAAACTAGTTTTAACCTTGTATATAGTATTCTATTTTTTCACTGTTTACAGTTAATTATGATAAAAAGTTATGTTGAAATTGTTAACAACTATTAATTATGACGACTCACAATATGGAATCTATTTTATTGAATTCAATTCGTAGATGTGGTAGAATTTAATTTAAAATTAAACAAAAAAACAATATACTATTTTTCACGAAAATGTCTTTTTATGTAAATTATTTTATACCAAATTCAAGATGAAAACTAATTCAAAAGAAAATAATTGTGCTACTGAAAAAAGAACATAATTAATGTTTATTCGAAACCATTTTGAAATAAAATGAAACTTTGTAAATTCTTGAAATGAAAGGATAGTTTCTAATTAAAATCAATATTTTTCACTATTCATTGAAAAATAAAACTTTTCAAAAGATTATAAAAAATTAATCATAGGATATTTTTTACTATTTTAATTCAAAATATAAATTAATTTTTTCAAATTAAAATTCAATATTTTTTTAAAATTTATCATTTAAATAAAATCATACAATCACTTAAAACCCAATTTGATATAGATAAACCCTTTTCCTTTTGACTGAAAAATTATCGAATATTCTTGTAATGAATATAAATATATAAAATACAATTAATGAATATTAATAATACGTGAAAATTATTTATCTTAACATTACCTAGGTTGTTACAGTCTCTAAGGGAATTGGAATAGTAACCTATTCATGGAATGAACATCCAATGAAAAACACCAATATGATAATATTATCCTTGAAGATAGTATGTCCCTTTATATATCCAAGAAAAAATGGATTAAATAGGGGGATATAAACCCATATTACATCCATGATTTTATCATGGAGAAGATGTTTTCGTGGAATATTAATATGAAAATTTTGGATGACATTTCTTCTAATGAAATTAACTTCAAAGGTCCCACGACTTCCATATTTCTCTTCATTGTTGTCTGCATAATGTGATGGATATCTAGGAGGGAGGGATATTTCCTCAAATATACCCCTAGAACCATTGATGTTGACACTAATGATGTTTTAAAATCTATCCTAATTTAGGAAGATATCTTAGAGGCGATGAAAGGACTAATTCTACAAAGTGTGACAGGGCATAATGGTATCCCAAAGAAGTTCTATGTCACTAAATGGGATATTGTTTTGAAGGATGTGATGATGGATTATCAATTTTTCAAGGGTGGTTCATTGTGCAATGTTTAATGTCAGATATCCCCTATACTCATACCAAAGATGCAACACATTAATTTCTTTTAACATTACTGCCTGATCAATATATTAAAATTTACCTAATATGATATGAAAATAGCCCAAATGTTCAACAATTTAGGATTATTCTAACCCTAGAGTTTGAGGAACAAAACCACTATAACATCCTTCCCCATTCTACAACCACTGAGCGATGATTAGACCAGAAAAAATTCTACTTAGACCTCAGGTGAACCTCCCTGTATATAAGAGGCTATCGACTAATAATGGGAATATAGGGTAGTACTGTTGGGACACTATACCATAATATTATAGAGTGGATAAATAGATAAAAATAACCTAACATCATCCATAAGTATATAAAATCATGAAAAATAAATAAACATAACATGATACATCAAAATGAGAATACAGAAGCATACAATCACACAAAATCATTATCCCTCCCACCTGGATGACCACATTTACAAAATGAAATAATAATAATAAATATACAAGAGTCTATTATACATTTCAAAGCCACACCACTTCCAAATCTTTAGTCCCATTTGATTAAACCCACTTGATCGAGCCACTTCAACCCTTTTCCCAACATGAACCTGTAAATAGCGAGATCTAATTGGGTACCCAAGTGTCATGGATTCCTGATAAATGTGTGAGTAAAACTTATTAGGTAACCATATATATAGTCCTATACATACCCTGTAAATTCACTATACACATGTTATGTGATCAAAAAAATAAATAAATATAATACCTTTGGAAATATAAATTAAATAACCACATATAACCCCGAATTCTAATGTGACACTCATGATCGACTATAAATTATTCAACTAGTTACATAGTGTCTCAATGCATGTCACATAATCATTAAATCCAAATAATTGGCGAAAAACCCAATATCAAAAGGGTTATCCTGGGAAGTTTATAGTATCAGGCATAAAGCCAGGCCATAGAAATATTTAAATTTCATTATAATCTATAGTTTATTCCTAGGGTGATAACCCTAGGCAATCATAGTGTCAGTATCAACAACTGATTCCTAGAAGTATGAACATGGAAAATCAACAACATCAGAATCAAAGAGGATTCATTGGGGGGTTAATCTAGGAAATCAATAATATTAGTATAAAAATTGATTCTTAGGGGGATAACCCATGGAAAATCAATAACATCCGACTTCAAGATGATTCCTTGGGGGATGAAACTTTAAAATCCATAATGTAATTCTCAATAGTATATTATTTTGGGGGAGACTCTAAGAAATATATATACCTCAATGGTTGGATTCTTGTATTATGGACATCCAATATCACCTGAAAACTCAGGGTATTTCCCTATCAAGAAATCAAATCACCTAGTACCTAGACTATAACCAATTCATTAGTGGATTATCATAGGAAATCATCATAATCATTAGTAATAAATCCAATCCTAGGAGGTAATCCGAAGTGATCTAATAAACATCATGAATCATCATTGGATCCATGTATCATTTCCAATGCATCCAATAATAACAGGAATCATCACCAATTCTTAGGGTTTGACCCTAGGAAATAAACCATATCCAGCATAACTATATATTCCTAGTTTGTTCCCCTAGTAAGTCCTTATAAAATAGTCTTACATCATCAATTACAAATCTAAGGTGACTCCTAGAATCATCACAATCCATTTCATACACTACCCTCTTTACGATCGACATAACACAAGGACATATATTGGGCTTCCCAGGGCTAATGATTAACTAGGAAACCCTACACATGCTCTTATACCTCATAGTCATCCTTTGGGTAAAGACCATAACTCAAAATGAGTAATATCCCTTAAAATATTCATATATATAGAATGGAATAATTGGACTCCGGAGAAGAGATACACCAGAACCACTCATTGGAGATGGTAGAAATCATGTCTCACATCCCAAGTCATCACATGGTTAGTTCTTACACCCAACCAAACCCTAATTTTACTTAGCGTCTACCCACCCTAATTATCACCTACTGAAACCTTTTTATTTTCATTACAGGGACCTGATCAATGTGATTTTGATCTCAAAAAAACCAAATATATAAAAAAACACTGGTTGAACTTCCAATGGATAAACATTATCAAAAAATATCAGTAGCACCCACTGATATGATAGAAAATTCTCAACATAATTTCTAAAATAAGCAAATGCACCCTAAGATTATTCACACCTTCACTGAAATCCAAACTTGACCCTCAATGAAATTTTATGGTTGGATCCTCAACCAACCAAATCAGCCGTTATGATATCACCTAAGCACTGACACACCATCAATCTGAACTACCCTCAGAGCACATAAAAACCATCCCTATCATGATTCTAAATCACAAAATCCATCTAAATCTTTATTTAAAACCCTAATTTGGTTTTTATCATGAGACTAGATAAATCTGATTTACCCGCTCACAGTAATCCAAACACCACCACGACCATCTACCGATTGGTCTCAAGAATCCATGACCCCACCCAATTGGGATCATTTCTCCACTACCCATACTTTATAAATCACTACACATAATTATAGGATGTGGGAATCCCACTCATACTTGATCTCGAAGTTGAGACGACGATACTAACTATCCTCAACTCACTATGAACATCATCCCCGAAATTACCTAAAATTCCATCCATCATGAGGGTCATGCACTCAAATATCTAATGGTTCTCTCCCCACCATATATATTTACATAAATTTCTCATTGAGGTAAATATGAATAGGTTCCAATAAATTACACACATGTCTCTCCTCTATAGACACACTCATATCCTATCATTACTAAAACCAAACCATCTATGTTTCCATCATCATCATAGAATAAACACCTATAATTAACATAAAAACTATGGGAAACCAATCCCATATGTTTTTCATTAAAACCATTAGTCCTCAACCCACTCATGGATGATCACCAATCAATATATCAATAATAACATGCCTGATCAAATCATACCACACTGGTCTCATCCAAATGTAATTAGTGTATACTCTTATATCACTTAGTCATATACCCCAACTCATGATACCATGAGTTACATGTAAAAAAATCTAGGATAACATGCCAAAATCATTTGACCATTCTCCATGAAGTTTTATTCTCATAAAACCCAAATCACCCTTGACTCCCCTCTTCAAAATCAAGAATTTCACCTAGGCCAATGTCTATCACACAACTTTCTTCCCACTAATGTTCTTTCTAAATAAAATGTTCCTATAATAAATTACTAATGTGACACTCGGAAAAAAATAAAAATACAGAGGTTTAGGAATCCTATTGATCTTTCCCTAGAAACCAAATCTTGGCCCAAAAATGACATGAAATTAAGGTTCTTTTCTCAAAAATAATACAAGGCACCATTATACCTATACCATATCTCAGGTAGAACATACCATTCACCAATATCATTACCCAAAACATCGATCCATTCTCATTGTATCTAAAATACTCAGAGTTATAGGATAACACATATCTTGATTTACCCTCATATATGAAATATCTTCCATAATATATGAATCACCTACCCTGAGTTGTATCTCAATGTACTAGGATCTCCCACCTAACCCACATGTCACATCTCATATAAATCACATCTCTCAGGGAAACAACCTTACACCTATCTCAAATGTCATTAAGAGAATCACACACCCATCTACCCACTTTAGTGTCTCATGTATACATATATCAATATATAGAATCACATGAAAACCAATCCAACCATTATGGAGCTGATTATCATCAGGTACCTATATACAAGACTACCCTTGAGAATCAAGGCCTCATTACACATATAAACATCAAAATAACATGATTAAGTATCAACCATACCATGGATATTATTCTCACCAGGAATATATATATATATATATATATATATATATATAGAATGACGTAAGAGTTAGAATCTTAGGATGATCCTTAGTGGGCCTCAACAAACATGAGTCAACCACTTGAGGATCACATTCTAATCTGTCAGCACATCTGTATACGACATCAACCTAGATGATTAGTCTCTAGAAAACTATATTCATTGGGATAAGATAAGTTTAATTCTACTAATTTGTTTTGGGAAAACACCATATAAGATGTTGTTGACACTTAAAATAACCAAACCTATTAGCCTTGTAACTAATACCAAAATCAAAAATAAGGAGTGAACCTTAAATGAATCATATATCTTGAGAAGTTTCGGCTGAACCTGTCTAATTCCAATAACCATTGTAAGAATTACTCAAGGCCTTAAATCATTCCAATATATCCACTTTAATTAACTTTAATAAAATTATAGTTAATATTACAATTAATCCTTTTTTAACAAATAATTAAAAAATTTACTTCAATTATGCATAATTATTAAAAACTCATTGATCATTCTCATCAAACCATAATCATAACCAAACACCCATGGGAGGACCGTGATACACTCCTGAAACTGTTAAAAAGCCCTTATAATTTTTGTTTAAATGATCAATTTAATTCAATTTTGGATAAACCCTTGAGAAATCCAAATTGTGATGTACATCAACTAAAAAGATGTACCTAGAAGGGAAGATACCATCTCTGGATTCCCTCTACTTAAGATGAGAAAAGTCCACTGGAAAATCATATGATTCAATTATGATCTCGTTGAATAAGTATGGAAATCCTAAATAAAATCGACCCAAAATTAGAGGGAAATAAAGATGATGAAGAATAGTGGAAGAAATAGGAACTCTGCCTCATATATACCATAAAATACCACTAAGAACACACACCTTTGAAGGGGGATTGAATTAGAGGTAAGGGAGGTGGAAAATCAGACAAATGGACTTCTCCTATCACCAAAATCCCTAAAAACTGTATTCCCATTACAATGAAAATATAGAAATTACCCCACTAAAAATAATTATACCCATAAGACTTTCATGATGCTAAAATAATGTTCATGACATGAACCACCTAAGAAGAGTGAATCTTCCTCTACCCCAAAACTACTTGGAGTAAACATTATTGTCACAAAATGAATGTATTTCTGCTAATATTTTTAAATAGTCATTCCACGAAAAACTTATATAATTTCCAACGGAACACCTGTGACACTACTCGATCCTTAAACCTGATCAAAAAACACCTTTTAATGAAATTCAAACTCCCCTAATCTAATTTTGTGTCTTGGTTCTCAAAATGAAGCCACCACCAAATCATAAATTTAAATTCTCCTAGAATCTAACACCCAAAAGGTACAAGGTTTTACAAAATAATATCAAATAACTAAATATAAAAGAAGGAATAAAGATTAAAAATAGTTTATTTCAAATATTGATAGAAATTTATAGAGATCTAATCTTATGGGAATGGTTTAACCGGAGAAGGTGTATAATGGGATGGATTGGAATTACATTATTAAAATGACATGTTGGTTTAAATTTTTAGAATGGTTATTTGACTTGGTCTCAATACACTTATCTTACACTTATTTATTAGTGAATCTTATGGGAAGTAACCTTATCATCTTTTAATCTACTAGAGGCATGATATAGAGTGACCCCTTCACTATGAGTATTTTAATTATTTCCAAGGATTATTTTTAAAAACTTGAACAAAAAATTCTTTATCTGAAAGGTGGGATCCTTTAATGGAATGTATTATACTCAAGGTATATCTTTCATATTTTTTTACCAATGATATGCTCTTATTTTAAAAATGTATAAGTAGATACATTAAGGATTTTATTGATATTTTATGGTTCTATGAAAAATTGAGTTCTAAAAATATGAATCCTAAAAAAATTTATTTCATCTATTCTTAATGCTCAAATATACACTTTAATAACATTAAGATGTGGATTTGATTATATAGAGTAATTTTCCTGATGGATTACCTTGGATTTCCACTATCCACATGTCCAATATTGATCTGTTATTTCATTAACCTGATAAATATGATCACGTCTCACATCCTCAACTATAAAAATATATTCCTCTCCTATCATGGTAAAATAACCATCATAAATATTGTTCTAGCCTCAATATCGATGAAAATATTCTCTATTTTTAATTTACTGAAAATAGATATAATAATTAGGAAAAATATTTTTCAAAAGTTATATAGGATGTAAATTCTAAGGGGTTTACCCATTGGGTGAGTTGGAAATGTTTGGATAGGATAATTGAATAAGGGTGAATTAACTCGAAGAGTCTTGATGAATCAATGGTAACCCTACATAACAATTTGAAATGGTGTGATGTAGAAGGATACTATCCATGGTCTTGGTTTGTTATAAATAAGTATATAAATCTAGTTTACACCATCTGTAAAGTGATTCCCTCCACATAAAATATCTAAAAAAATATTTAGGGCTTTCTTATCATGTTAGTGAACCATCCCTAATAGATTATTAGTAAAGGTGATATTATATTTTTTAAGAATAACTAGGAATTTTTTTTGTGTATCCGAGGTTTCCAAACAGAAGATATAATATTTTTGAAAATATTAGAACACATGAGTTTCAAAAATATAGTACATTAATATTATCAAAAGAGAAAGTTCTAATCTATTCACACTATAGAAAAGGAAGATCATTTAATTTTTATTCTAGTGTGGTTTGTATATTTCAAATTAAAGGATTATCAAAACCATAATCACATTAATAATGGTTTCAATCTCTAAGCCAAAACAAATTCAGATATATATCCCTTTAAGACTTTCCTTCATGGTCTGAAAATCATGATACTCTATAGTAACCACTGACCATGAAATATAGTATAATGGAATTTCTCTCTTATTTAAACACTACAATTTATGACACTCAAAAAAATAAAATGGATGATAAACTTTTCCTTTTATTGGAATGGACTTACATCATCTATAACCTTCTTGATGGATATAATATCATCAAAACTAAGATATAATCTTTTGATAAGATCATATCCTCATGGTTCAATGATGTCGATCTCAACTCCATTGATGGGTTTTCTAAGAGTTTTATTATCAATACTAGGTGGTCGATGATCTAGGATACCTTTAAAAAACCAAAACATTAAGAAAATTACATTGGAAAGATTATATATAAATTAAATCATATTTCTATGATTATGAACATATCCCCTTGATACAGAAGCAAAAAATATCAACAGAACTTCATAACATCTCACTATGATTTTACCCATTATAGAACCCAAATGAAATTGGGATTAGAGGGAACTGGGTCCACTAGGATCATACCATGTTGGGTAAAAAACTAAACATGGAGGAATAATATTCTACTAGATCCATGTGATTTGGGGAATAATTTGGGATCACTGGGACTCAGATTGGTTGGTGTAAATTTTTTTTAATGGTCATGCGAATCTTCTCATAATAGAGGCTATATCTCCTTGCACTGGGTTTTATCTATACATTGGAAAAAAATATATATTCAACCATGATGGAAAAAACAATATTATTAATTTTAAATTTCTTTTAATGGAAGGAGAGATAAACTGGTTCATGTTTTTTATGTTATTTGGGACTGGAGGTGGCTGTTGGGGTATGATATTGGGCTCTTTCAGGCTTCGTATAAGGGAATCATGGAAATAGATTATCTGGATTCAAGGGGACACCAATATGAAAACTATATTCTCTATTCTAGTATAGGTTCACTTCCACTAGAAATATCCAGTATTGTGATTGGTGGTGCTCTCGACCTTCATTACCACCTTCCCCTTGATATAACCTTATTGTGACATAATCCTTTTGGAATAAAAATTTAGATATGATGATGATATATCATGGATCATCAAATTTTATAATAACCATTCCTATAAAGATTAACATATAATGAAAGAATATTATAAACCATGTAGTAAATATTTCATCCCGTGCATCACATTATAAATCTTTTTTTGTTACATTATATGAGAATGATAAAAATCAATATTAAATTTTATAAAAAATAGAAGATAATGTAAAAAAGTAAAGAAAATACAACACATAATATCTAGATATCAACATATTCATAAGAAACATGGTGATAAAAAATTGAACAATACATGACATATATATATTTTATGGAAAACATTATTTCATAATTAAAATATAAAGGTATATGGTTTCATTGTTTGTTACATGACCATTTAGTATATATCCACTATCATTATATATTAATTTAGTGAAACCATTATATTCATATATTTATATATATACACATCATTATAAATAATATACTAGTTATATATATAAGTGAATGATTTTATGAAATTCCTTTAATTTTATGAAAATTCACTTCATATAGAAATCATCATATTATAATAAACTATATATCAAATTTATATATGTTTTATAAAATTTAAAATTTACATATATATAACCATTGGTTATTTTTTATTTAATATTTATAAATAAGGTTTATTAATCTTTGTATCATAATTTCATTATATATATAGAGAAATACTTATTTCTATTTTTATAAAAAAACATTTTACTGAATTCATGACACTTTGATATCGATATTTCTTATATTTCCTATTTTATTGCTATATAACCATTATAACATTAATGTTTTAATATAACATGTAAAAATTGAAAATAATAAGTTTTTATATATATTGTTAATGTCAAATGACATTTCACATACATAAAAATTTAAAATAAATTGTAAAATAATATGTTCTATGGAATTTATAATTTTCACATAATAATTCATTGAATCTATAAATAAGTTTATATATATGTTTATAAACTAAACAACCATTATTTGTGAATGATACACATAAGAAATTATTTTAAAGGATAAGTAAAAAATATTTCTCTCAAATAATATTTTATAAATTATATATTATTGTAATTTGGACATTATTTTTTTCATATTTGAAAGCTTTTTCTCAAAAAATAGATATCAAATTTGGATAAGGTAGTCATTATAAAAATAATTTTATATTGAAATATAAATATATATTTTTTGAATTACATATATCATAAATATTTTAAATAAGTATCTATTTTAATTATAAGTTTATCAAAAAATTTATATAAATTTAATTACTATAATTAGGATATCAATTTTAGGTAAGCGGTAAAATTTAGAATTTTTTTAAAATAGTAAAACAAGGAAAAAATAGTGAAATTTAGTAACATATAATAACTATGACATCATATTTATGTAATGTAATAACCCAACATAAGATACCTCAACCTTGTACCTATAGTTTTCCACCAAATGTATTGGTATGAATTACTGATTACCATATGATGGCTACAAGTTCCATAGGAATCAACAATCAGTGATTATAACTACTCACCCATAAAATATATAATGAATAAATGATAGTAAACTAATAAAACCACAAAATATCCAATAAACAATAATATATAAGACTATATGAAACACTATCATGTGAACAAGAAGTCTATGAAACTAATATAGGGGATATAATAATACAATGAATTTAAAGAAATACAGTTCTAACTCTAAGTGATGCATGAAAACCTTTATATACTACCACCTCCATTTCTTCATAATTGAGGAAAAAGTCCAATTTGTTGAAAGTGGGTTCCCTAGACCCAACTTGTATTATACTTTGATTACTGTTACATGTATTCAGTTTGTTTTTTATACATGTGTTTATTTGGCCATGATAGTGTAGATACATCTGCATCCACTTTGTTTGTGGCAATTTCCTAAGATTACCTGTCGCATCAAAGGGTTATAGCAGGTCCCATGCTATAATGAGAAACCTGAGATACCATGACAGTTATCTTAATGTAACTTCCTATGGTCTTGTTACATCATTTTGAAAGGACACATATGATGTGTGACCATCAGGTGCTGAGGGCTCATAATCATTTAGAGTTCTTCTCATGATGTTTTCACTTGATGATATCTAGTAATTGAGATCATGAGGACATACCTTCTTAATTGGAATGCCACATGTTTTAGGTGTCATTGGTCGTTCCTATCTATAGACATGTGTAATGGTCTCCTAACTTGAGATCATTATCAATTAATATCATATAATTACGTACATTTGATGTAAGGCGAAAACCATGGTGACAAAGTCGTGGTGGGGTAGTTTGTATCGGGTACGTCATTAATGGAATGACATTGATTGAATGATCAAGAAAGGATTTGTCGCTTTTGAGTTCAGGAAGAGATATCTCGGGCATGGTTGATAATGATGGTTTCACCTTCAATAAATCAATGGCCATGGTAGTCGAAGGTAAGACCGTCAGGACAAATCAACAAATAAAATAAAGCAAGATAAAGAATTATGACACTAGTGTGCATTCTTCTTTATTGAGATATCGATGACGAAGAGATTATATTACACAGACCATGTTCGTTGGGAGGAAGTCATTGCTATGACTTTGCCTTATCTCTATAGGCGCCTCGATGGGTTGCTGGACCCCGCCCATGGTCGGTGGATATTATCAGCTGCTATTGAGGTAAGGGCCTAGAGGGTCTCACATCATAGAACCTTGAGAATATACCCTATTCTGGGAATATAAATATAGAACTTGATGGGCCCCGCCCAAGGGTCCAAGCACTATCCATGTTCTATGGATCACCAAAGATTAAATAAATTCTTTATTTATTCGAGTTTATAAAAAATTTTGGATTTATTTATAACATGTATTTACAAGTTATATAGTAAATACAAGTATTCGAATGGATTTTAATATCCCAGGTTTGTTTGATTTTAGCAGGAGGTGTGAGTCGAGATAAAGACTCAAATTTATCACGTAATATATAATTATATATTAAAAGTAAGTGATAAATTATAAATATTATATATGGAATAATTTTATTTGTCATAAATAATTATATATATCACTTATATAGAAGATGTCTATTATACGGGGGTTGGGAATCCATTCCTCATGTTTTTAAACACTCCCTATATAAGTGAGAGAGATTCTCTCTCATGATGACCATTCATGTGTCAATATTGTGAGCCTCTATCTCCTCTTAGAATCTAGAGAGAGAGTCTCTCAAGAGAAGGAAGATCTTCAAGTTCATCCTTCTTGGATTGAAGCTTCTTCCATTGCAGTTAACGTTGTGGCATTGAAGTGCTCATCGAAGATCCATGCTAGCACCCGGATCTTGATGAATGGTTCAAGAGTAGATTCAAGAGGCATGTGTGGACGATCTAGAGGGATTCAACATCAGATTCATAGAGCAACGATCACTGGTGTACTACGACGGACTTTCACACGCTAATTCCGAACAAGGTACATGTTTAATTTATTTTTGTGCTCTGCTTAAATATTGTGTGATCCTAGGACCGAACCGGGACAAGATCATTGGAGTTAACATGGTTATGTCCCTTTGGTGATGTAGAAATTTTTTTAATTCCCGGTCCACCAGCTTCCACTACGTCGTCCCGATACCTCACAGGGGTATCAGAGGAAGCACATGGTTTTTCTAAGTCAACAAAATTAAAATGAATTAAATATAAGTGCGGGGTGTTAAAACGGTTTATTTGGATTCGACCAAGCATCATTTTGTTTTTGAATGATCATGTTACGATCATTTAAAAATTTTAAACGGATCGACGTCGCATGTTTTTTTTTGTTCATTTGATGTTAATCTCAATTTTATTGAGATAAAATTAAATGTCATTTTTATTATTATTATAAATTATAAGATTTTATTTTTTTTATAAAATATTATTTTCAATACTTGAAGTCAAGTCTTGTTTTTTTTAAAAAAAGGGAGTACCAAGACCCCAATTTAAGGGTCTTCCTATTTTATTTAAAAATAATAATAAAAAATAAAAGTGAAAGTGGCCTCCTTTTGTCTAAGGACAAAAGAAATAAAAAAAGGAAAGGGAGAAGACCCCTTTGGTGTATCCTATTTCACGCGGTGCATAGGGAGGGAGAAACCCTAGCCGGCCTCCCCTCCAGTCGGACCTTCCTGCTGCACCGCTCCCGCGTTGGACCGCCTCCAGTCGGCTGCCCCGAGCCCGTGCGAGACCCCTCGCACCAGACCACCTCTCCGCAGCCACCATGAGCCCGCGCCGGACCCCTCGCACTGGACCACCTACTTCCGGCCGCCCCGATCTCACCGGACGGGCTGCGCCACACCATCATTGACCATGCCCATGCAGAACTTCACTCCATGCCCCTTTCGGACCACTGCTCCTCCTCGGACCCATGGTCACGCCGCCCCTGGCTGGACCTCCTACTCACGCCGGTCGAGAACCGCACCGGCCACATTGGTCCAGGCCGTGCAAGGCCGGGCTGCCGCCTTACCAGCTCTTCGAAGCATCAGGCTTCCAGCCATGCGGCTGGACGATTTGTTTCCAGGCCTCCTTTCGCTCCCCTCAGACCACAGCGGAAGATGCAGCTGCTGTGAGAGTCATTTGACGCCATGGTCATGCCGCGGCCACACCGCGGTCACATCACAGTCATGCCATGGTTAAGTCATGGTACCCTATTCTAGGATGACACCCCGCGACTGTATGCAGTCGTGCCGGACTCCTCTCCAGCTAGAGGTAACCCTGCATTAAATTAATTTTAATTAATTTATTTTTTTAAATTAAATTAATTGGAATTAATTTAGGGGATTAAATTTATTTTAATCCAAAATATTAATTTAATTTAAGACTAAAATTAAATTATTGATTTGATATAATGTTTAGAATTAAAATTAAATTAAACAAATGAACCGATAAAATAAATTATTTGAAATTAATCAAATTTATTTAATTTATTAGAACACCCTCGCATTATTGAAATTCATTTAAATTCAATTTTATTGCACTTTTTCCCCGACTGGTCTTGAGCAAGTGACCGAACTGTATATTTCTGGTATTTATTTATTTATTTAATTATTTATTCAATGCGTGCGATGATTGTAATATTCAATTAGATAAATGACGGTCCGTGAATCGTCTTTTAATTCAAATATGTATAAGGTCCTGTGTGTCCATTGCACTAGTTGTATTTTGTACCCCAGTCTCCCTCGCCTACGTGTGAGTATATTTGTAATTATACGGTGATGATCTAAGTGGTAGACCCCACCATGTTGAGGTGGTAGTTCAGACAGGAGTTCGGCGCTTTGCATTGGGGCCAGCAGTGACACGAGTCTTGTATCGACTCAGGTATGGATGCCTCTAGGTGATGATTGATCAGTTATCGATTGATCATTGTAGAAATGCTCAAGACCAGTCAGAATTCATGATTTAATTTATGTATAGTTTATTATTTTATGCGTCTACATGATTATTGCGTGATCACATAGAATAGTAAATAGGATAAAATGCATAAAAATGTGACGAATAATATTCTATTGTATGTTCAGTTGTGAGCACTACAACCTAATATGAACATAATAAATAGAAAAGGATTAAATTCTTCAATAAATATTAAAATACCTCAAAGATATATTAAGTCTAAAAAAACCTTCTATTTATCACATCTAAAAAAACCCGACTGTTTGGGTGCTCGTCAACCTTAGTTGAGAGTGAATCTTACTACCAGGGTGTTTTCAGGAGAGAAATGGGTCGAGTTAACTAAAGTGAGTTGTCAATGATTAGCCTTAGCTGAACTTCTATCACTTTAGAGGCAGGAGGTTGAGGGAATCAAGTTTGGATTCCAAAATCTGGGACTTTACTCAACAACACAAAGAACCACAAGCCAAGTGGTTGGGCAGCTTAGTGCCTACCTTGAAACCCTCCAAGTAGTGGTGTAGCCCTAGCTTATAGACTATGAGGGAGGTTTTGAGGATCCTTTCCACTATAATACTCAAGTGATAGAGTATTCTGAATCTAATAGTGTGGGATATTAAGGTTTGTTAAAATAGTGGGAGACATTAAATTATATAATAATTTATTAATAATAAAATGTCAAAAGGTAATCATGAAAAATTACTAACTGCTAAATGTTGGTCTGATATAGATTCAAAAATGAAATCACCAACACCACACGTACTTTATCACTGTGATCAATCTTGGATAAATAAAATATCCTGACCGACAATAACTTCCATTAGTGGTACAGGCTCTTGCGCATAGTACTATGCCATGAAAGGAAGTTATATGTGCTGGAATCCCCAATTCCTGCTGAGCCTCCTCAGGGGGCAAGAAAGACAAAAAAATATAAGTGGAGAAAGAATGTTGATGATGGGATTGATGTACAATGCATCATGTTGTCATCCATGTCCAGCAAATTGAAAAAAATTCATGAGGAATAGGATGCATACAAGATCCTTTCACATCTCTAAGAACTATATGAGAAGAGGGACAGAAAAGAAAGGTATGAGATCTCAAGTGCGCTTTATAAGTGCAGGTCAGAAGAAGGGCACCAAGCTGGTCCTCACGTACTCAAGATGATTGGTTATATTGAGAGGCTTGAAGCCCATGGGTTCAAATTGAACCAAGAACTAGTAGTGGATATCATTATTACCTCTTTATCATTAATCTTCTCGACTTTCATTTTAAATTATAATATGAATGATATGACAAAGTCACTTCTGGATCTCTTGGATTTAGTTTTCCAAGTTGATAAGGACATGAAAAACACCAATTCAACAGTCCTTATAGACAAAAAGAAAAAAAGGGTAATGCAAAGGGGTCTAAGTCCAAGCCAAGTCCAAAGACACCAATGAATTGTCCTTCAAAGAATCCAATGATTCAGAGGCAAAGTAATGAGGATGAAGCTGTCTGCTATGGATGTGGCAAGAAAGGCCACTGGAAGAAGAATTACAGAGCTGGGAAGAAAAAGAAAGCTGACGCTTCTACTTCAGGTATTTTTGTCATTGAATGCAATCTATCTTTATCTACAAGTTGGGTATTGGATATGGCATGTGGCTCACACGTTTTTATTCATATACAGGAACCATGTAGGTTCGAGAAGATTCAAAAGGTCAAGGGGATCTCTGAGCTACAAATGGTGCATGTCTGGAGGCCTTGGAAGTGGGAGACTACCACTTGACTTTACCAAATGGTTTGGTTCTTATTTTAAACAATTGCTATTATGTACTGTCTTTTACCAGGAACATTATCTCTATGTCATGTTTAGACACTATGGGTTTTTATCTCAGGTTTAGAAATAAAAGTTGTCTCTTTTATTGGGATAACATATGTTATGGTATGGATCATCTTAAAAGTGGTTTATATATGCTAGAACTAGAAAAATCAGTAATGGAAATCAGTGACAAAAATAGACAACATAACTCAAAAAACACCCACCTATGGCACTTCAGTCTTGGTCATGTAAATGACAAGTGATTACGAAGATTACATCAAGGAGGGTATCTAGACTCGTTACATTTATAACCCTTAGATGTATGTCAAGCTTGTTTACAAGGAAAGATGACCAAATAACCCTTCTTAGTAAAGTGAGAAAGAGCCAATGCAGTGCTGGAATTAATACATACTGATGTATGTAGTCCATTTCCAGTAGAGGTAAGGGGTGGTTTTCTATACTTCATTACTTTTATAGATGATTATTGTAGGTATGGATATATATAATTAAATCAGTGTAAGTTTTATTCCTTTGGTTTCTTTATGAAATACCAAAATTAAGTAGAAAACCATCTTGGTAAGAAGATAAAAGCACTTTTCTCAGATCTAGGCTGAGAATATCTTAACCAAGATTTCATTGATCAGTTGAAGGAGTGTGGAATAGTATCCCAAATCACTCCTCCTTATACACCACAATGGAATGGTGTTAGTGAAAGGAGGAATAGGACCTTTCTTGACATGGTCAGATTAATGATGAGTCATGAAACTCTTACATTATCCTTTTGGGGATACGCCTTGCAGATAACAACATATACCCTTAACCGAGTAATAACTAAAGCTACAAATGGGATTCCATATCAGTTATGGTATTGAAAGAAACCGAATATGACACACATGAGTGTGTGGGGTGTGATGAATTTCTCAAGAGTTGAGAGAGGAACAATCTCCACAAGAAAAAGTGGAAGAAGAAATTGTTCCTGAGACACAGATACTATGTAGGTTTAAGCGAGAGGTTAGAGAACTAGAGCATTATGGTTTTTTTTCACTGAGTCAGGTGACACAATAGTCCTTGAGGATGATGAACTTATAACCTACAAGAAAGCAGTAGAAAGCAAAGAAGTTTCTAAATGGAAAGAATCCATGAATTCTAAGATGGAGTCCATGTACCAAAATCGAGTTTGGATTTTGGTAGGCCCTCCAATTGATGTAAATCCCATTGGATGAAAATGGGAATTCAAGAAGAAGATAAACATGAATGGTGAGTTTAATACCTTTAAAGCAAGACTGGTTGCAAAGGGGTTTAGACAACGTCAAGGCAATGACTATGATGAAACCTTCTCACCAGTGGCAATGCTTAAATCCATCATAATATTGCTTGTAATAGCATCCTTTAATGATTATGAAATTTGGAAAATGGATGTCAAAACTGCTTTTCTAAATGGGAAGTTGGTCGAAGACATCTATATGACTCAACCTAAAGGGTTCTTTATGTCAATGAATGCCAATAAAGTATGCAAGTTGCAGAGATCCATTTTTGGATTGAAGCAGACATCAAATCATGGAATGCTCGATTTAATAAGGCCATAAGAGATTTTGGTTTTGTCAAAAAATGAAAGCGATCCTTGTACTTATAAAAAGGTTGAAGGGAATGCTATCGTTTTCCTAGTATTATATGTTGATGACATATTAATCATGGGAAACGAGGTTCATGTCTTACAGTTAGTTAATACTTGGTTAAATGAATGCTTTTTCATGAAAGACTTAGGGGAAGTAGCATTTATTCTAGGGATCAAGATCTATCGAGATAGATCTCAAAGTCTACTTGGCCTATGTCAGAGTACATATATTTACAAGCTACTCAAAAGGTACAATATAGAAGAATACAATAGAGGATTGTTACCTATGTCACATGGTGTAAATATCTCCAAGAAAATGTGTCCACAAACACAGGAGGAGATTGACAGAATGAGTAGAGTCCCTTATGCTTCAACAGTGGATTCTATCATGTATTCCATGCTATGTACTAGATTTGATATTGTCTTTGATTCAAGAATGGTGGGTAGATATCAAGCCAAACAAGGAGAGTTGCACTGGACACTTGTTAAAACTATCCTAAAGTACTTAAGGTGTACTAAGGATATGTTCATGGAGTATGGAGGAGATACAAAACTATTTTTGAGGGGATACACAGATGCTAGTTTCCAGAAAGATCGTGATGATATGAAAATACAGTCATGCTACATCTTTTGCCTGAATGGTGGTGCATTGTGCTGGAGAAGCTCAAAGAATGCTGTGGTTGCTGATTGTACAGCAGAGTCCGAATATATTGTTGCTTCCAATGTAGCAAAGGAAGCGGTCTGGATACGCAGCTTCATCTTAGACATTGGTGTTTTACCTAGAATTGAAGAACCTTTTCCAGTATATTGTGTTAATACTACTGCAGTAGTGCTTGCCAAGGAGCCCAGGTCTCACTAGAGGACAAAGAATATTCTTCAAAAGTTTCATCTATTGAGGGATTTTACTCAAATAGGTGAAGTTACAGTTAACAGAGTAGCCACAGAGGACAATGTGGCAGACCCCCTGACTAAATCCATTTCTTACCAGAAGCATGATTTACATGTGAGAGCTAGCAGATTGAAACCTTTTAGAAGTTGGCTCTAGTGCGAGTGAGAGTGTTGAAAGTGGGTGCCCTAGACCCAACTAGTATTGTACTTTGATTACTATTTCATGTATTCAGTTTTTTTATACATGTGTTTATCTTTCCATGATAGTGTAGATAATTCTGTGTCCACTTTGTTTAGGGAAATGCCCATAGATTATCTGTCACATCAAAGGGTTATAGCAGGACCCATGCTATAATGAGAACCCTGAGATTCTGTGAAATTAATCTTAAAGTAACGTCCTATGGTCTAGTTACATCATTTTGAAAGGACACAGATGATGTGTGAACATCAGGTGTTGGGGGCTCATAAGCATTGAGAATTCTTCTCATGAAGTTAGAACATGATGATTTCTAGTAATTGAGATCATGAGGATATACCCCCTTAATAGAAACACCACATGCTTCAGGTGTCATTGGTCGTTCCTATCTACAGACATGTGTAATGGTCTCCTGACATGAGATAATTATGAATTAATTCCATATAATTACATACACTTGATGTAAGGCGAAAACCATGGCGACAATGTCATGGTGAGGTAGTTTGTATCAGCTACGTCATTAATGGAATGGCATTGATTTAATGATCGAGAAAGGATTTGTCACTTCCGAGTTCAGGAATAGATATCTCGGGCTAGGTTTATTAGAATGGTTGCACCTTCAATAAATCCATGTCCATGGTAATTGAAGGTAATACAGTCTGGAAAAATCAACAAATAAAATAAAGCAAGATAAAGAATGATAACACTAGTGTTCATTCTGCTTTATGAAGATATCGATGATGAATAGATTATATTACACAGACTATGTTCGTAGGGAGGAAATCGTTGGTATGCCTTTGCCTTTCTTTATAGGGGCCTCATGGGTTTCTAGACCCCGCTCTTGGTCGGTGGATATTATCCACTGCTATTGAGGTAAGGGCCTAGAGGGTCACACACCATAGCGCCTTCAGAATCTGCCCTATTATGGGAATAGGAATATAGAACTTGGTGGGCCCCACTAAAGGGTCCGAGCACTATCCAAGTTCTATGAAACACTAAAGAATAAATAAATTCATTAATTATTCGAGTTTATAACAATTCGTTGGATTTATTTATAACATGTATTTACAAGTTATATAGTAAATACAAGTATTCAAATGGATTTTAATATCCTAGGTTTGTTTGATTTTAGAAGGAGGTGTGAGTTTAGTTAAAGACTCAAATTTATCACGTAATATATAATTATATATTATAAGTAAGTGATAAATTATAAATATTATTTATGGAATAATTTTAATTTTCATACATAATTATTTATATCACTTATATAGAAGATGTCTATTACAGAGGGGTCGAGAATCCATACCCTGTGTTTTTAAACACTCCCAATATAAGTGAGAGAGAGGATCTCCCATGATGACCATTCATGTATCAAGATTGAGAGATTTTGTCTCCTCCTATAATCTAGAGAGAGATTTTCTCAAGTGAAGGAATATCTTTAATTTCATCCTTCTCAGATTGAAGCTTCTTTCTTTGCAGTGATCGTGGTTGCGCTGAAGTGATCGTCGAAGATCCGTGCTAGCACCCAAATCTTGATGAATGATGCATGAGTAGATTTGAGAGGCATTTGTGGATGATCTAGAATTCTTCGACAATGGAGTCTTCGAGAAATGATCGCCGGTGTCCTATGGTGGACTTACACATGATAATTCCCAACAAGGTACATGTTTAATTTATTTTTGTCATCTTCTTAAATCTTACGTGATCCTCGGACCGAATCGGGACAAGATCATCGGAGTTGACATGGTTATGTCACTTTGGTGACCCATAAATTTTTTTAATTCTTGGCCCACCAGCTTCCACTGTGTCGTAATGATACCTCACACAATCTCTTTGAAAGAAAGAACTTTTATTCAATCCTAAAAAATAAATATTGTAAAGTCAGTCTATATACTCTTAATTGTGTATGTATAGTGTGAGGGAACATTACTAGTAGGATTATACCACCACCTTTTTGTGGTACCTTTACTAAAAAATAAAAACATGATAGTTTAAACTAAAAATATAAACATATATTTTTTAATTTAAATAAAAATATTCAATGTTATAATTTATTTTTAAAATAAGATTCAAAAGAAATAAGTTATATAATTTAGTTAAAAAATAATACAATTAGTGATGTAAACAAGTAAAAAATTACTTTATTAAAACCAACTAAGCATCATGGGAGATGACCTTGGGAGAATAATGTTAGGAAAACTAGTATCCTTATACTAAAACAAAATAATATTAATATAGATAGAAATATTATTGGAAAAGATTCATTATATACTAGATTGAGTCACTAAGGATAATTAAGTGATATCTGTTATCCACGGTTTTTCCATTTACTAACCCAAACCCATGGTGGGTAATATAATGATATCTCTTATCTATGATGCTACCAAGAACTAATGCAGACCCATAATGGGAAGTATAGGGTTATATCTACTAAGTCATGTGTATTTATAATCCTAGTGTGGTACTTGTACTTGGTTCCCACTTAAGTTCCTGATTCTTCCCATGAGGAATTATTATAATCAGGGGGTTTTAACTACTAAAATATTCAAGTTAGAAATAATTACCTTATAAAAATACATCAATATTTATAAAATTCAGACCCCACAATCTAATCCATTGAAAAGAAAGTGTAATAACTCAAATAAGAATAAACTTTTGACTAAAAACTTTTTACTTCCCAGAAACACCTTTATCTAAGAAATATTTTCAAAAATAACCTTTATAAATAATTATAATTAAGTTTATTTAATCTAATAAAAAATAAACCAATATTTCAAATAAAATCATTAGTGAATTTTTATCAAACTCATTATATACATCTTTTAATTGAGAAGTCATCGTATTCTTTTTAGAAAACTCCTTTACCAAATAATTTGGAAAATAAAACAATAACATGTTTATGTTTTATTTAAATCATCATAACAAGAACAATAACTTTCATTTATATGATAAAATATTTAAAAACCTCAAGAATTTATGGTTCTTAGAATAATTCAAGTCATATAGAGGAACCTACCTATATAGACCGCTTTAAAAAATTCCATAGGAATTAACCAAATAATTAACCTATTATATATATAAATAAACATAAAATATAAATTATAAACCTAAAAAAATCAGATTTATAAAATATATTGAATCCTTATAAGTTCTAAGAGTTACAAACAAGACAAATGTTGAAATTGAAACCACACACAAAGAGTGGATGAACCATAGAAGACTTATCTTGTAGTATTCAGTGGGAGAATCATGGATTTTTGGGGTTTTTATTTATAATTAAGAAACCCCCCAATATAAAAACCAAATATTTATAGGAAATGAGATAAATGGGAGAGATATATTCAAGTAATAAGATGAGAGGGTGGTACTTACCATGATTTCTTTGGAGGTTGATAGGAGGAAACATTTTTACAAAGAGGAGGAGAAACAATATAGGATCTCCCTTCTAAACTGAAATGACTAAGATAAGGTGATGAGGGGTTTCACCAGTATTTAACAACAATTTATAATTACTATTAAATAATAAGAATAAAAAATGGTATTATAATAATTACATTTTAAACCCCTTTATGTAAATATATATTTAAATACCCAAATGGAAAAAATGAAAATTCTGATTCTATGTTAATATAAAGTGACATACATATTAATATATCATTATTAAAAACCCAAAACACACTTAAAAATATTAATATATGTAGGTATATTTAAGAAAATAGGTTCTTATAATTTGAAAAACCATTAATTAATTACTCAAAAACATTAAAAATTCATAAATAATTTAATAACAATGTAAACGTTAATTACAACACATCATAGTTTGTTTAGAAATGAGATTTTGATTTTCAATATTCATTCAATGTGTTAAAACATCAATAAACATATTTAAAATAATAATGGATTGGGTTTCATAATTCTTTCAAGTCCCTTATCTCTTAGAGGTTCGAGGCTCTAGGTTTTTTTCTTGAAACATTATCAATTTTCTCATTTTTTTTGTGTTTAAGGTGTGGGGGGGGGGTATCAAGAGTAAAAATGTGGCTCAGGACATGGATCTGGTGCTACAACATGATGTTGCAGCATCATTGACTAGCTGATGGCCTTCATAGTAACCATGAAGTGTAGTTTCGCTGACCTACTATACAATAGATAATTTGATATCCAGTAGAGGCTAGTAGCTTGATTATTCCATCTTGGTGAAATTTTATGTAGGGGATATGCACATCATCTCACATGGTCCACCCCATTTCTTTCTTACTCATAATTTTGGCTCAATTCTTCGACTAGTGGCCCCTCTCCCATGACCTCTTCTCCCTCAATTCATCCATGGGAGATCTCCCTTGGTCCTTGTACATTGGATTTTATTCTTGGTGTGATCAAGATACAATAGTAACACTATGAATTGTAATGACCAGAAATTTTTTCAATAAAATTTTCCTTCATATAAATGAGTCATATTTTGTGAAAAAATGCACCACATGATAACACAATTTTTTTATTATAATAATTTTAACATTAAATTTTGAGAAAAAAATATATTCATAAGAATTAAAAATTTAAAAATGGAATCAAAATATTATTTAAGTTAAAAAAACATGAGAATTTTGATCTGCTTGATCCACTAAAATCACAACACTCATGAATAACACTGTATAAATAAAATATGATATTAGTAATAAAATTTGAATTTTGAAAATAGAAATATATATCACCTGGGGAGAAAATATAAGAGGATTGAGAATGAATGAAACATTGGGTATTTATTTAACGTAGTAAACCCATACGACCATTATAAATATGACCTTTGGAATAGTAATCTGACCATTGGAATAGTAACCACATGTTGGAATAGTAATATGACCATTATGAATAGTAAACTGGCTGTTAAAATAATATCCTCACCAATTAAAGTGTAAAATAATATTTCATTATATTATAAAAGGAAATATTACATATTTATATCATGATATAAGTAAATAAATTTCATAAAACCCATAAAATGTGTTTGTATTTTAGTAAAACATAATTGTTTTATTTTCATTTTATAAAGAAATATTGATTGTAAAGAATTTTTATTTTCATAAAATTAGTTTATAAATTAATATTATGTTTCATTATAATGATAATATAATTTTATGATACCATAATTAAATTTTCAATGGGTTATAAAAATGATTATAATATTAAAATTGGTAACTTTCTGAATATATAAGTTTTTTATTTACAAATAAATTTTCTCATATTTAGAAATTTTTTATCATAAATGGATTTCATTATGGGAATATAAACATTAATGAATGGTGAGGTTGGATTTTTTTATTTTTCTAAAATTGTTGAATTTTTGGTGAATAGTGAAATATATTAAAATACGATATATAATATTATAATAAAACACTTGGTTTATTTTATATGTGATGATTTAAGCACCCATAAGTTTAGAAAAAAAATTCACCATTTAATATTCATAGTGAAAATAATTAACACTATTACTATACTTGATCCAAAATAATAAATAAATGAATATCATATTCAAAATCAACAATCTTCCCCATTATAAATACCACTCCTCAACACCCCTTCTACCAATATATTCTAATCCATGGCTATAACAACACTGAAATTTATTAATATTTAATACATGATTTATTACCTAGGATTAAAATTAATAAAACCTAGAATATTGATAAGTGTAATGTCATTGGGAATTTGGTACATTACATAACTATTTAAAACTGGAAAAAACATCTTTATTGAAAACATCCTTAACATGCTCTCACTAAAAAATGAATGGGATAGCCTGGGGACATACTTAAGAAAGGGGTGAGATATAAATCCCAATAAAGGAAAGAAACATGTAATAACATGAGTATAATAATATTATTTAGACAATAGGCATATCAATGGAATATAAAAGGGGTTAGAATCATAAACATGAACAATAAGACAAGATTCATCATGATAACATGTGATACGTTGAAACATCTTAAAATACTACATCGTACATATATGACGAGGCTGACTACCAAGAAATAATGATGGGAAAAGTCACATACAGTAATAATTTTCACTCTCTATCCCAAAATTATGTTTCATGAGACTAAACATTACCCAATATATTGGAGTGGTACATAATTCTGGAAGTACGCATCACCTTCATTTCATACTCATGATTTTGTGTAACACATAGATCATACATCATGGATTCATTCATCATCATATTTTTTCCTAGATCAAGGAATTTGCAAGAAGTACATGTAATTACCATGTAAAATATGTGTAAGTGTAGAAATTTTAATGCCCTTGATATCAAATGGGCAGGATATTCACTACACAATTGTTTTTCCATGGAAAATTGTATTGAAATATCAGCAGCATAACGACATCACATAAAAATTCGTAAAATGGGTTGATGAGAGAGAAATGTCTCTTACATCATTTTTAAATAAAATGGGTTGTGATGGGGGTATTTAAAGACATATCCCAACATTAGGAGTTTTAAAAAGTGGGCATAAGATAATAAAATAACTTGAATGAAAAAGAGAAGGTGAGGATCCCATACTTGAATGTGTTACTACACATTCTTGGGAGGAGCTTGTTGAATGCTTGGGGGTGCCTTGGGAGGAATCAAGATATTGGAGGGTAGTGTAAGTACATACTATAATTATTTTGAGTGAAGCGAAATGAGATATTTTGTGAGTTTATATAGAAAATGAGATGGAATTTATTTAATATTTTTCAAACATAAGTTTTGGACAGCATAAAAAAAAATTAAACCACAAAACTTCCAATGAGGTTTCACTTGGTTTCATCTAAATGGAAGTGGTATTCATTATTTTTTAAGTAAAATATCCTAAATTTATAAATAATACCCTTTATTTTTTGGAAGTGAGTCATACTCTTAAAGAAATTATTTTAAAATATTAAAATATATTAATGGTTTTAAAGGATTGACAAAGGATTTATAAAATTAATCAAAAAAATAATTTAACATTATTTTAATTGGGAAACATATATTTGGTCGTGGATATCCTTTATAGTATTTTTTATAACACTTTTGATTCATTATGATGTCATAATAGACACTATATATTTATAGGATATTTAATTTTTTACCTGGAAATTTGAATGTCTTAGAAAATTAGGAAAAAATCACTATTGGATAATTTGGACGTTATGATTTCAAAAATAATATTCATTTCATAAAATTATTTTTCTAAATATGTGAATTTTTAAAAATAATAACTGATATTTACTCAGTAATGGTGGTTTTTTTTACAATAATAGTTTTAAACCCTTATAAAAATTACATTTGACTTCATAAAAATTTTATGATCCATTATATTTAATAAAAATTATTTAATAATAATATATTAATTATTTGAAAAATAATTAATTACTCAAAAAAATTACTTAATTGAATTTGAATATTACTCAAAAATACAATTTCTGTTTTATTATATAAAAAAATAATTTATAGAGTAACATGAATAAGATGAAAATATATTCATTATTTTATAAAAAATAATGTACATAATCATATTAAAAGGGTCTTGATACATATCCCTTTAATAAACCAGAAAACTCTCTAAGGTTAATGTGCTCGATGATGAGACTTTCATGGGGTTATTCGGCGAACATGGTTTGGGCCATGATGTTGATGAGATTGAACTTATACCGTTAAAGGTTTCGATCATGGTTAAGTTATTGGATCTCATATTGGACTTCATCAAGGGAAAATACTAGTGACTCTATTTCCCTTAAAATCTTAGATAAATGGGATTCATAGGTTATGATACTAAAAGCTGAGGCCATCACTTCCTTTTTCGATGTCAATTTTTGTAACGTCCCGTTTCTGGGTGCCACTCAACGGTTTCCCCGAACCCGATTCACCACGTGACCTCAAGCGCATTTCCCCAAACGCCAGAGGCTGCTGATTAGCAGTGAGGGCCCAGGTCTGATACTGGGGAAACTATGACCTCATTTGTCAAAGTGTAGCATAGTGGAATAAAATAAAAAGAATACAACACCAGAAAAATAAATAAACCATACACATTTAATATAACAACTATAGTAAAAGATATCCAAATAGTTATATAGAAATGATGCAACATGTCTCAGGTTCTAAGAAAATTTCCAGAACATATTACATAATAGTTCAATACAATACATAGTACAACAAAAAAGAATAAAGAAACCGGTAGCATCGCGAGCCTAAGCCCGGTCCCATGCTCCCCTCCTCCCTAGCAGCAATCAAGTACCTGTATAGGGACCCTTTCCCTTATCCAAACCTGTAGAAATGTAATCTGTTTGGGCCGAAAATCATGACCCAAACATGGTGTGGGAAATAAATCCCTGTAGGCACCCACCAAAGGCCCGTGCCCAACTGTGTGTAATAATGCAACAATAGTGTAAAATAGTAAAATTCAATACAGTAATCAGTATTGAAAAGTAACTACCTTATCCAGTTATATTTCCATTTTAATATCCATTTAATCGTTTAATCTAAAATATCACCATAGTGAATATTCCAAGTAATCAGCCAATGTCCTCAGACATGTAAACCCATACCCTCAGGTAAAGAGAATCCAAACACAATAATCTGCCCACATGAATACATATATTTACCATTGACGTAAGAAGTGTCTCCCACAGGAACAACATCAACTACCCACAGGCCCAGAAGAAGTTTCCCACAGGCTACATAGTACAGTGCCCATAGGCTAATCGCAACTCTGCCCTCAGGATAAAACAGGCAATCAGGCCATTCCCAACAAGTAAACATACAGTAAAAAGCAATTCCTCTCAAGGAAATTAAACAATCATGGTTATAAAGTCATACCCTCGGGTATCCTCACCAAACGGCTAAACAGTGGAACTCACCGCCAGGGTGGTCCTAGATCCATGCAACAATCTCAAACAGTAGTTTAATATCACAACTATTTACCTATTCAATTCTAGGTATTTAAAATAGCCATGGTCTCACCCACACTACAACCTAACATGGGTCCGTGGCACAACAATTCACACAAAAATGTACAACAGTTGGAAATTAAACACCAAGCCACCTACCAAAAACGCCAACGAACGATATATGTGAACAACGATTCCCAAAACGCCCAAGAATGAAGTAGATCTGATGTAGAAGAGAACTATATTATACACAAATAACATCCATTAGAGGATGAATTGAAAAGAGACACACTAGGAGAAGGGAGAACTCACCCGTGCGGTTCCAGGGAGAACGACGGTGTAGAAAACGGATTCCCGACGTGTGCTTGGCGGATCTCCAAAGCTCCGAACTCCTCTCCCTCTCCTTCCTCTGGTTCTAAGCCTTCTCTATGAATGGAGTAGGATACTTCCCATTTAAAGCGAAAAAAAGAAAGTGCACGGCCTGTATTTCCAAGTACACAGCGTGTACTTCCCATTTTTTAACTGTTCCTCTCGCAGTTTCCTGCCAGCGTGGCACTGTTCACCTACCGACATGACTACACGATGTGTCTCCTTGAGTACACAGCGTGTTCTGTCGCACAGATGGCCACTGAATTACTATTCTCTTGCCAACTGACTACACGACGGGTAAGGTACCACTACACGACGTGTAGTCGGTATTTACACCCTTCGTTGCCAACATTCCTACAAACCCTGTGTACTCTTCCCACACGGCCAAAAGTACACAGTGTGTAGAAAAGTACACGATGTGTATTTCTAAAATTTGGTATTTTCCACCATTTTCCTTATTTTATCAAAAATACATAAGGAAAATAGAAATGAAGAAACCCATACATCAAAAGTAAGAACATGGTTCTTACAAACTTCCCCCCTTAAATAAATTCATCCCCGAATTTCCCTTCCAAGGGTGGAGAAGATAAAGCTCAGAATAGCTCTGGCCACTGAGCACGTACATCGGTCTCCCGCTCCTAGGTTTCGTCCTACACTCGGCCATGATGTCATAGCACTAGTACGAGAGGAACTGACCGGACTCGGAGAACCTTCATCCTCCTATCAGCAATACTAATCGGATGCTCCTCAAAGGACGCATCAACCTCAAGCTCAACCTCCTATAGATGAATGATTTGAGACAGGTCTGAATGATAGCAGTGCAATTGAGATACATGGAATACTTCGTGCATGGCCCGATACCTCTATGGTAACTACAGCCGATAGGCAACTGGCCTGACTCTCTCTAGAATCTCAAATGGACCCACATACCTCGGTGAAAGTTTACACTATCTCCTGATCTGCCTGTGTCCTAGCCTCGGTGAAACACACAAGAAAACCTGATCCCCGACCACGAACACCAAGGGTCATCTGCGGCGATCAGCATAAGACTTTTGATGAGACTGCGCGGTAGCCATCTGCTTCTGAATCAACTGGACCTGCTCAGAAGTCTCCTGCACGAGATGTGGTCCCAGTAAATCTGCCTCACCTGCCTCTAACCAACACAAGTGTGATCGGCATGGACTACCATATAAAGCCTCGTAAGGTGCCATCTCGATAGTTTCCTGAAAACTATTATTATAGGCAAACACGACTAGGGGTATATGCCTTTCCCAAGAGCCCCCAAAGTCTAGGATGCATGCACGCAGCATGTCCTCAAGCACATGTATCATACGCTCTGACTGGCCAACGGTATGAGGGTGGTAAGCTGTGCTCAGAAGAACTTGTGTACCCAGTGCCCTCTGAAAACTCTTCCAGAAACGAAACATAAAACAGGCATCCCTATCTGAAATGATAGAACTAGGGACCCCATGAAGACGTACGATCTCTCGGATATACAACTTCCCGAGCTCGTGAACACCGAAGGTCTCCTTGATCTGTAAAAATTGAGCTACATTCCTGAGTCTGTCAACAAAAACCCACACGAAATCATTGCCTTTAGGTGACCTTGGTAACCCAGTCACAAATTCCATCGCGACATCATCCCATTTCCACTCCAATATGGGTAACTGCTGTAATAGTCTGGCTGGCCTCTGATGTTCTGCCTTCACCTGCTGATAGGTGGAACACCTCGTAACAAAACCAGCTACATCTTTCTTCATACTCATCCACCAGTACTGACGTCTCAAGTCTCTGTACATTTTGGTAACCCCGAGATGAACTACCCAAGATGAAGCATGGAACTCTCGCATCGGCTTCTCGAGTGTATCCCTTGGAACCCATACTCATCCATGGAAACCCAGTAATTCATCATCTCCTATTGTCCAACCAGGAGGAGGGTTCTCACTTTCCACCGAATCCCATAGAACTAGGCCTTCTGGATCAGATATTTGTCTCATCCTCACTCTATCCAGGAGGGTAGAGGTCACATCTAAAGATGAAAGATAAGTCTGGCCTTGACTGTCGTGCACCTCCAAATGCATCACAGAGAACAAATCCATCAGATGCCAATAATCACTGGCCTCTTGCATAGCTTGTATCTGATTCCTCCTTCTCAGTGCATCAGCTACTGCATTACCTTTACCAGGTGTGTAAGCAAGATCAAAATCAATGGATTCAAGGTACTCGACCCACCTTCACTGCCTCAGATTTAAGTCACGCTGAGTAAAGATATACTTGAGAATTTTGTTCTCCATGAACACCACAAAATGTTCTCCCAAGAGATAATGTCTCAAACAGCTCAACACATGCACAACTACAGCCAAATCGAGATCATGCGTTAGGTAATTCCTCTCACGTGGCCTCAACTGCCAAGACCCGTACGCAACAACCCGATCGCCCTGCATCAACACTGCTCCCAGCCCAATACCTGATGCATCACAGTAAACTGTATGGATCTTCCCTTTCTCTGGGAGTATCAGGATTGGTGTTGATGTCAACCATCCCTTCAGGTCCTGAAAGGCTCTCTCAAAAGCTTCCAACCATACGATCTTCACACCCTTCTTAGTCAAACCCGTCAACGGCGCTGCTAAGCAGGAAAAGTCCTGTATGAAGCGTCTATAGTAACCAGCCAGCCCCAAAAAACTTCGTATCTCAAACACGTTCTTGGGCTGCTCCCATGAAACTACTACACTTACCTTCTCTGGGTCTACTGCAACTCCTGCCTCTGAGATGATATAACCCAGGAAGTGAATCTTGTCCATCCAAAAGTGGCACTTTGAGAGCTTATCATATAGCTAATGCTCTCTTAGTGCACTCAATACGATCTCAAGATAGGTGGAATGATCGTTTCGAGTGTGAGAGTACACCAAGATATCATCCATGAATACTACCACAAAAGAGTTTAGATAATGATGGAACACACGATTCATCAGAGCCATGAAAACTGCTGGCGCATTCATGAGTCCAGACGGCATAACCGTATACTCGTATAGACCATAACTACTCTTGAAAGCTATGATAGGTATATCAGATGGTCTAATGTGTAGATGATGATATCCTGATCTCATGTCAACATTTGAGAACACTCGTGCTCCATGAAGTTGATCAAAAATATCATCAATCCTCGGCAAAGCATATCGGTTCATGACCGTCAACTGGTTCAACTTCCGATAATCCACACATAGTCTGAGGGTACAGTCCGCCTTCTTCGCAAAGAGAACCGGTGAACCCCATGGAAATGTACTGGGTCAGATAAAAATATTTTCTTGTAACTCCTCTATCTGCCTCTTGAGATCCTGCAACTCGGGCGTGGCCATCCTATAAGGAGGAATGGGCATTGGTGATGCTCCTGGCACAAGCTCAACAGAGAAATCTACATCACACTCCGAAGGAAGACCTGAAAAGTCATTCGGGAAGACATCCCTGAAATGATCAACCACTAGAGGGAAATACTTCTGACAAGTCTACTAGTCATCTAGACATAAGCTCGCAATCTGGGCTGCGATACCACCTCACCCATGATGCTCTAGTCCATCTCGACTCAATTGAACATCCCATGCACCCTTGTATAGAAACTATCTGCCCTCTAGTGACGTGAAACTCACCCTACGATGATAGCAGTCTACAAAGGCTCAAAAGGTAACCAACCAGTCCATCCCGAGAATGATGTCATAAGCTGTCATCTCTAAGACATGGAGGTCCCAAAGAAAGTGACACCCACCAAAATCAAGGGGGAACTCCTTGCATTGATGCACACCAGCCGTTCTAGTCCCCAATGGAGTGTCTAGCCTCATGATATCATGAGAAGTAGAAACAAAAATCCCAAGGCTCTCCAAAACGGGTGCATATATAAAACTATGTGTAGCACCCATATCAAAAAGTAATTAAGATAAGACAGAAGATACTAGAATAGTATCTATGACTGTAGAAGGTCCGGGATCCTGATCCTGCTAGGTCTATTGCAATGCATATGCCTGCCCAGTGCCTTGCCCCTGCGACACAGCCTGGCCACTCTGAGCTGTCCCGCCCTACTGCCTCTGTGATCCTGGTGTCTGGCTACCACGACCATGACCACCATATCTGCCAGCACGCCTTGACGTATTCCAGTTCCTTGAATGGTAAGAAGCTACTTGTCCTGCTCCCGCACGCAAAGTCTGCACAGAACCCCTCTCACTAGACACTGGTGGAAACGACCTATAGAAGCATTGAAGATGACCCATCCTACCGCAAGCTCGGCACTCCACTGGGTCTTGTAGACACTGTGGCCTCTTGTGCCCCTCCTTAACACACTGGTAGCACATGACCTGGCCACATGAAGCATTCATTTGGCTGGTACTGTCACCCTGAGAGCAGTGCATCTGTATCTTCCTCTTACCAATATAAATAGTACTAGAAACTAGTGCTGAACCGCCCTGGCCCACACCATTAGCTTCCTGCAGGGTCCTCTTTGTAATCAGTGTCTGATTTACAATAGCATGTACTCAGGGAAACCTGAAAACATTTACCAACGCTTGAATGTCATATCGGAGACCATCCTCAAAGCTCCTGGCTCTCAACATCTCATCACCCACCAGAACGAGTGCAAAACACTGAAGCTCGGTGAAACGAGAAGAATAATCCATCACCGACATAGCGCCATGCTATAGATTCATGAACTCTCGAGCTCTATCCGCCCTCAGTATCTCTGGGAAGAAGAATTCATAGAATACTACCTAAAAATCTTCCCATGCCATGTCTCTGTGATGCGCTGACTGTCTGGTAACATCCCACCACCTCTTGGTGGAATCACGCAACATATAAGTCGCGATCTTGACCCTCCGACCTGGAGGTGTCTCAAGATGCTTGAAAATAGTTTGCATAGATCATAGCCAAGACTCCACACCCTATGGTCTTCCATCCCCTGAGAACGTTAGCAGATTCTTATGCTAGAATGTACGTGTCAGATCAGCCATAGATGTGGCAGCCTGCGGTGCTCCCTGAAAGGTCTACAGAAACCGCATAAAGCCTTCACGGAACTGCGCATCTGCGCTTGTGTTCGGTATAACAGCCTGCACCGGATCTGGCTCTGCTGGAGGATCCACTGGTAGCCCATGGCCCACCATATCTGGAGTATAATCATTGCCGCTCTCCAGGAAAAAAAATTCTTGAACGTCTATGCGGCATGATACTATAATGTCAAAACATGATTTAGATTCAGGATTATCAATGTTTAAAGTAAAGGAACCACAAAGGGAACAAGAGGAGGAAGGCAGTCCAATATTTTCAAAACAAGACTACATGGCGTGTTTAATGACTACAAAACATGTATCTGACTTCTCTTCCCATGCCCGGGTCCTTCTACACAGCTAAGAGACATGACTCCCGTCGAACAAAACTACACGGCGTGTATATAATCTACATGGCATTTACGGTGTGATTCTCCAACAGCCCGTGTTGTTTGTGACATGGCCGACTACAAAGCATGAACTACACAACATGTTACACCTACAAACGGCATGTACACTACCCCGTTTCCCAGCCACACAGCTATGTCCACGAGGTCTGTCCCCGGACAAGACTGCACGACGTGTCCCACAGGTACACGACATGTTCTAGACGAGCTTTGCTGACCCGTGTTGTTAGTTACATGACCAGACACAAGGCTCACACTACATGGTGTGTTTGATATACACATGACGTGTACTCGAAGTTATTACACTGACCCATGTTGTTAGTTACACGAACGGGTCCCTAGGTCAGACTACACGGCATATTTCATAGCGGACACGACATGTATGTCTTAAGGTCTCTTCGGTCCGTGTTGTTAGTTACACGGGCAGAATCTGGGTCAACACCACACGGCGTGTACATCCGGTACACGGCGTGTTCTCCCCAAGCTCTTCCTTTCCCGTGTCGCCGCCCACATAGTTTGTGACATGGGAAGAAACTACACTGTGTGTACTCATGGTACACAACGTGTACTCAAAAAGTTTTCTTTTTTTTTTCCCGAACAGAAGAACACATGGTGTGTGTCTGAGGAACTACACGGCATGTATACAGGGTTTCCGGATAGTATGCCTCAGAAAATTCTATAGAACCTAGAAAATACTAAAAACCAACACCTAAGTGTCAAATTTTTACCCGTGAGGGCCCATACTTCCCACGATTCAATGTTTGACCTCTTATCTGTATTTTAACAAAATAAACAGCTAATGATCCACCAAATTCCGATCAATGAGGGCCCATACTCCCCAAAAACCAAAGTTTAGCGTCCATTCCTTTAACAAGATTATAAAACAATACCCTATCACATAAAAGGTATTTATTATGCAGCTATCACCACAACATGATTTTATAGCACAACAACTATCACAACATAATGCGAATCCTAATGCTCCTATATGGCATGGAAACAATGCATGGAATGTGATTCCTAGCATGTGCCTAAATGATTCCTGAGATGGAAAACCCTCATCTCATCGGGTTTCAACTAAATAGAACCCATAGATAAAATATAAAGGGAACAATTACTAGTGCGTCACCCAACAGTGAAATCAAATCAACTATAAAATTGCAAAATTAGTAAAATTGCAATATGAGGAAAATTGGCTTTTTCCTGTACATGGGTTAGCTACTACCAAGCACAACTTATTACCAATTACCGTGTCCATCCTATCCCTGACTAAGGATCCAAATAGTAAGTCAAAGAGAAGAAACTCCTCTGATACCACTTTGTAACAACCGGGCCCCACCCAAGAGTTGCCACGCAGACACGTGGTCCCCACCCTGGGCCCACCCACTTGCTCGAACGGGTCATATGACTAATGATTTTTCCCATAAGCCAACACATGTCCTTTCCAGTGTGTTTAGTCCTCACTCGCACACACCCTGGAAAACTTCCCAGAGGGTCACCCATCCTGATCACTACTCCAGGCCAAGCATGCATAACTGTGGAGTTCTAATCAGACAAACTCCCAAAAAGGAAGGCGCAACTTGTTGACATGAGTCATATCATTTAGTCATTTAACCCTTTATCATTTGGGGGTGTTACAATCACCCCCCATTTAGAGCAAAATGTCTTCGTTGTGGTCCCTACATCTCAACCCAGGCAGTGCACTGCACTTAAGGTTGGGTACCACCTTTGATACCAAATGTGACAACTCAGTCCTGGTGACAGCACAACAACCAACCTTAACATGGCCGTCGGGTCCTGGCCCACCAGGGACCACGTGTCTACGGGGCAACTAGTGGTACCTGGTGGGCCAGGACACAACGCCCATATAAAGGCGGGTGGTTGTACAGTCACCGGGACCCAATTGTCACATTTGGTATCAGAGGTGGTACCCAGCCTTAAGTGCAGTGCACTGCCTTGGTTGAGATGTAGGGCCCACAACGAGGACATTGTGCTCTAACAGGGGTGATTGTAACACCCCCAAATGATAAAGGGTTAAATGACTAAATGATATGACTCATTTCCACAAGGATCATCTTCCTTTTCGGGTGCCTGTTTGATTAGAACTCCACAGTTAAGCATGCTTGGCCTGGAGTAGTGATCAGGATGGTTTACCCTCTAGGAAGTTCCCGAGGGTGTGTGCGAGCGAGGACAAAGCTCACTAGAAAGGACATGTGTTGGCTTGTGAGGACAATCATTAGTCATATGACCCGTTCGGGCACTTGGGTGAGCCCAGGGTGGGGACCACGTGTCTGCGGGGCAACTGGTGGGCGGGGCCTGCTTGTTACAATTTGTTTTTCTTAACCTTATAATTATACTAATCATGTGATAACAATTCAATGGCAATGTTATCAATGGTAAATATGATTAAAAATATTTTAAATCTAATAGGATATAATAAAAACAAATAATTTCAGGTTTTTTCCTTAATAATATTACATCATAAGACATTTAATTAAATCAAAAGGGGGATTTTTTTGATAGTTCGGGTCATTAAAATATTCCCCCCTAAAGAAATTTTACCCTCTAAATTTCCGTTTCCAACACTAAAAAATGTGAGGCTAACTATGTTTCATCACCTCCTCCGGTTCTCATGTCATTTTCTCAATATTTTGGTTTCTCCAAAACACTTCGATAATTTGAATTTTTTTATTTCATAGAACTTTGTTTCTATGATCTATGATCTTCACCTATTACTCCTCATTAGAATGATGATTATCTAATAGTACTGCCTTATGATTGAGTACATGTGGGGGTCTGGTATGTACTTTCCCAAGAGGGTTAGATAGAATACATTATGTAATTGAGATAGGTTAGGTGGGATTTCTAGTCGATAGTCAACTGCTTCAATGTGATCAAGGATCTAAAAGGAAGAAATGTATCTTGGGCTAAGATTTCCCTTCTTACAAAATCTCATCACTTTCTTCCATGGAGATATGAGGAGGAACATCATGTCTCCAACATAAAACTCTAGGTCTTGTCAAATATTATCAGTATAGATATTATATCGACTCTGAGAAGACTTGATGTACTGTTGAATGGTCTTAAACTTTCCACCATTTCCTCAAAAATTTCAGGACCTAGAATATTTTCCCCCCAAATTCATCCAAGAATGTAGGTGTTCTGCACCTCTTCCCATAAAGGGATTTATATATATCCATTTGGATTATCGAGTGGAAACTATTTTTTATGATAACTCTACCAGATGTAGATGTTTGTCCCATCCTCCTTTTAAATACATAGAACATGCTCTCAACATTTCTTCTAGTGTCTGCATAGTATTCTTAGACTGGATATTAGTTTTAGGATGATCAGTTGCACTGATGTTCATATCAGTGATTAGATAATGTTGGATAATTTTCCAGAATATGGAGGTAAATATCAGATATTTATTGGATATAATAAATAGTGTTACTCTATGTTGCATCACCACTTATTTAATGTATATTAGCCAAACATGGTTGGGTGATAATTCCTCTCAAATTTTGATAAAGTGATTTGTGTTTGTAATATGATCCAGAATGACCCATATTGCATTGTCTCCTCTAGATGTATTTATATGTCTAGTGTATAAGTCAATGGTGATGTTTTTTATTTCCTTGTTGGTATGGGTAATGGATGAATAATCCCCTTAGACATTTTACATTAATCCTTCACTTACTCACATACCAGGAACTTTGATGTATATTCAGCGATCTCCTTCTTCTGATTATACCACTAAATAATTCTCTTGGATATCTTGATTCATATTTGTTCTCCCTAGGTTGATAGAGAAGGTTTCCTATTTCAATTATTCATAAGATATCTCTGTAACCCTTGATTTGATGGTACACATACCTGTGACCAAAATCTTTCAACTCCTTCTTTGTTAACATTGAACTCCAAGGATTTCACCTTTCTTATAGTTTCTATTTTCTTCTTAATTCCAACACCATCTCGTTGAGTATACTTTAAACTATCTAGAAGATATGGTTGAAAAATTATTTGCATAATGATAGATGAAATTCCATCTTTTATTATTCCCATGTACATCCTTTTCAAATCTAAGAAGATCAAATCCTACTAAATTCTTATCAATGATAGAATTGACGAGTCCTTTCTACTTAGAGAATCTTCCAATTTATTTTCCTTACCAAGATGGTAGTTGATTGATTATTATTAAACTATTATTGTGTGAGTATATATTTGAGATTTTTGTGATCCGTATATACCTCCAATTCTCCCTAAAGAGATAATGCAGCTAGAGTTTCAATTCATAGATCACTATAGCTAACTCCATATTGTTTTTGGGTAGTTCTGTTCATGAACATTAAAATTCTTTGAAGCATAGGCTATCAATTTTTTATGTTTCATCAACAAAGAGTCTATGCCCTTCTTGAATAATCACTAAATACCACAAAATGTTCTACACTTTTGTGTGGTGTGAGTACATGTGCAGTGATGAGCCTCCTTTTCAACTCCTTGAATCTCTTTTTACATTCATTATTCGAAGCAAAATTGACTCCCTTAGAAGTTATCATGGTATGATGGTTTAAAAATTATGATAAATGTCACTCAAATCATCGATATTTCCCTAATAATCGAAGAAAAATATAGATAACTATCATAGATGTTGGCCTCATCTATCCTTCAATTTCTTATAACTTTGAAAGGTCCACATATATCCCATTTATTTTGATAATATGACCCACTAATGAGACTTCCTTCAACCAAAAATCACATTTGATGTAGTTTTCATAAATTTTCATTATTCTCAAGGTCTTTAGAAAATTGATCAGATGCTCCTCATACAATTATTTGGTTTTGATGGATACTAAAATATCATATATAAATGATACCACAAATTTTTCTAGGTAATCTCTAAAGACACTATTCATCATGTCCATGAATATTTCTAAATCATTGGTGAGTATTAATGGAATTACTATGAACTCATAGTGCAAGTAACTTTTATGACAAGAATTCTTTAGGATGTATGCATTCTTCAACCTAACATGGTAATATACTGACCACAAATAGACCTTAGAGAATTATTTTTCTCTATTTAGCTGATCAAACAATTCATAAATTTGTTGAAGTGGATACAGGTTATTTATCATGATCTTATTGAGCTTATTATAATCAATGAAAAGACACACTGTCCCATCCTCTTTCTTGATGAAGAGTACTAGTACAACCCATGGTGAAGGACTTAGATGTATGAAACATTTATCTATATTATCTTGTAGTTGTTTTTTAATTTCCTCATGTTTAACAACATTAATTCAATATGGGGTCTTGAGTAATGGTAATTCCATTGGTATAAGATCAATTTAATAATCAACCTCTCGACAAGGAGGAATAGAAGAAAATTCCTTGAGAAATACATCAATGTATTCCCACACAATGGGAATGTATTCATGGATGATATTTTCCATAGACTCAATAATTTGAGCTAGATAATATTTCTAAAAGGGAAATAATACCAATTCTTAAGTTGTCAGTTGTATAGAAGATTCAACCTCCTCCTTGTTGTTGTATAGAATTGGGGGACGATTCACAGTACAGAGAGTGATTTCCTTCTCACAGAAATGTATATTGGCCTTATATAGGGAATGAAAAACCATAACTATAATTGAATTAAATTCCAAAAAAGGGAGTATGATCAGGTTTATTGGGATGTCTGGCCAAAAAATTATGAAAAGGGAGGAGTAATATAATTGGTAATCAATAATTTATCCATTTTCTATTTTCACCTAATTCTCTACTTCTCTTCTTTGTGGTGTTGTTTGAGTAGTTATACTAAACTTTAATGATATGAAGGAATATTTAGAACTAGAATAAAAAAAATGTTTTCCATTATTTAATTAATAAATATAATACCTATCACCACTTCGTTGTTGGGATACACCTAAGTGGTTGTGATTGAAAAATCTCTCCCTTGATGCCTCGGAGGTTGTTGGTTGTCTCCAAAAACATTTTCCTTAGTGCATTGGTTTTTAATTTAAACTGGTTTCTTGTAGTTTAAGTAATTAACAAGACATAAAGGGTTGAATGAATAATTTCTTTCCTCCATCATATTAGTGGGTTTATATTGTCAATAATCTCTAGATATGTTTCTTTCTTTTCGACACCAAGACAATTTCATCACCCATTATGTAATTTAAGGGGTGATTCCTTATCCACCTTTGATAAGTGGGATGCTTATATTTCTTGGAACCATTATATATCTCTATAAGATTGGAAAAATCGATAACAAATTTTCACTTCTTATCTCCATGACACTGTTGAGATTTACATATCTCCATTCTGACATTGAGGGCACATCAACGAATTTCTTCATTGATATCGAAGTCTCTGATCACAAGTTATTTTCTTTGAATATGTTTTATCACACCAAAAAGTAGTCAACCTTTCATTAGGGGGTAACAAAAAATTTGGAGGCATATTTTAATAGTCTTGTGATGTTTTCCTCATACAACATGATAGATTCATTTTCTTTTTTCTTGAGGTAGAGGAATTACCTTTCAATTTTATATTGGAGAGTGTGAAGAAAATATTTATCAAAAAACATTTTCTAGAATTACTTCCTCTCATTACTTCAATATCTTCTATAGGATTCATACTCTTGATCAATGTCCACCACTGACCATGTTCTCTGTCCATAGAATAAATAGCCAGTAGAACCTTCTCTTGCTCAGAACATTAAAGGATGTAGCATATCTTCTTAATGTAGTTGATTCATTGATCTGTGATGAAGGGATATGATGGACCATTTAAAGTTAGAGTCCTTTGTCATATAAATGTCTCAATTAAATCTTGTTCATCCTTAGAAGGATTTCGAAACTCCTCCTAATCCAAGTTCTTATTCAGAACCTGATCCAGTTGTGAGATTATCATTAAAAAGTCTGTGATTCCCACTCTTATTGGGTTGGGCATCACATTAGGGAATTCATAAAATTTACCTTTTCATTGGTTGTTTACCTAATTCCTACTTTTTATGACAATTTTGTAGAATAAAAATAAAATAAGGGGTGAGTATTTTTAAACTATTAAAAACATAAAGGAGGAATCTAATGATATTAAGGGGATAACTTATAAATTACATTTATTACTTAACATATACATTTATAGGATTAAATAATTTTTATCCATTATATATTTCCTAAAATATATATTTATGGTCATTTTCTACATATTAAAAATTATTTGTAATGAGATTGTGAATTTACCAAAGTATGTTCACCAGGAGTTTCAAAATAGGTGTGAAACAAGGCCTATTATTGTGCACAAATTCATGATCGAGTCAAGATCAAAGTGGTGTTTTGGGATTTACCTATACATACATATATTCTAGATCCACTTCCACATGTAGTATCTAGAAAGGGATATGTTTTATTGATAAAACACTTACTCTATACTTACTAATTTTTAGGGATGTTTTATTATACTTAGTCTTATCCATAGGGATTTATCTCTAATTTTATAATAGTAAACCCAAAAATAACTACAATTTTCTTTTGTTACCAAATATAACAACACTAATCTTTAGTACACATTAATACATGATATATTACAAAGAATTACACTTAGTATAACCCATAATATCAAGAAGTCTAGTGTATTTGTTAATTAGGTGCATTAAATAACAATATAAAATAGAAAAAACAACATCATTATTGAAAAAATAATTAACATACTCACACTTAAAACTACATGGTATAACCTAGAGACATAACTAAGAAAAAGGCGAGATATAAATCCATGTAAGGGAAATAAATATGGTATAATATGAAGATAAGAATAGATTTTATAATGTAGGCATATCAATAGAGTATAAAAGGGATTAGAATCATAAACATGGAAAAAATACATGATATAACATGATAACATGGGAGATGTAGAAACATATTAAAGACACTAAATCATCAACATAGGTCAAGGATAACATCTAAGATATCAAAATGGAAAAAAAATAAAGGAATATTGTTCACTCTCTATCCCAAAATGATGTATCATGAGACTAATAATTACCCAACAAATTAGTGTGCTACATAATTCAGGGAACACCCGTCACATTAATTTCATTCTCATGTTTAAGTGTGACACATAGATCATAGAACATGGATTCTTTTATAATCATAATATATTAAATGATCAAGAAGTGTGGAATACATAAATACAATCCCCAAGTAAAAGAGGTTTAGGTGTATAAAGGTGAACACCCTTGGTATGAAATGAGTGCATTATTCACTACATAATTGTTTTTGCATGGAAACCCATGGTGAAATTTCAGCAGCATAAAAACACCAATTAAAAATACATAAAATGGGATGGTGAGAGATAATGAGGTATATAATCATTTTGAAATAAAATAGAAAGTAACAGGGATATGTAAATTCATACCCAAAAAATATAATTTTAAATACAAGGCATGATATAATAATTAAAGTTGAATAAATAATTGATGGTTAGGATCCCTTACTTGAGTGTATGGATCTAAATACTTTAGAGGTAATTCTTGAGAGATTTTAATGCTTTTTGGAGGACACTAGAGAGGGAAGTGCAGAATAATTATGTTATCCATGGATTTTGAGTGAAGATAAATGGTATCATGGGTGGGATTATATATGAATTGAGTGGGTATTTCTTTAATATTTCTAAAACTCGAGTTTTGGACTCTACATAATAAAATAACCAAAAAAAAAACTTTACCGTAGTTTTTCCCATGGTTTCTATGAAATGGGAGTGGTTTTTTATTATTTTATGAGGCTTATTTCCAAAAATTATAAAAATAACACCCTTGATTATGTGGATGTGAGTCATACTCATAAAGAAATGATTTTAAAACCTCAAAAATATATTAATGGTTTTGGAGGATTAAAAAAGGATTTACAAAATTAATAAAATAAATATAAAATATCATTATTTTAAATAGAAAACATATATTTGGTATTGTATTCACTTTATAGTATTTATTACATAACTTTTGGGTCATTATGATGTTGTAATACACACCATATATTTATACTATATTTAATATTGTAAATAAAAATTTGTCTATATCAAAAAAACATGAAACATTCACTGTTGGATATTTTCAAAATTATGACTAAAAAAATAATATTCATTTTATATAATTTTTGTTCTAAATATGCTCATTTTTTGAAAATAAAAAATTGACATTTATTGAGGAATGATGGATTTTTTGGACAAAAATAGTTTTCAAACTACTATAAAAATTACATTTGACATCATAAAAATTATATGATGATTTATTTTTAATGAAATTTACTTAATAATAATATTTTATAAAAATATTATTTATTTGAAAAGATAAATGTATTTATAAATATAAATTTCTTAATTGAAATTGAATATTACCTAAAAATACTATTTGTGTTTTATTATATCAAAATAAAAATCCATTATAATGTAACCATAATAGGATGAAAATATATTCATTATTCTAAAAAAAATTTATATATACTCATATTTATGTGGTATTGATACATATCTTATTAATACACCAAAAACTTCCCTAATGGTAAGGTGCATGATAGTGATACTTTCTTGGGGTGGTTTGGTGAACATGGTTTGGGTTGTGATCTCGATGATCTTGAACCTGTCGCATAAACTGTTTTTCTTATTCATAAGTTCTTGGATCTCATATTGGGATTGGTCAAGAGAAAATAACATTGATACTATCTCCCTTATAATCTGGGATAAATGGGCTTCATAGGGTATGATGCTTCTTGTTGAGGCCATCAATTCCTTTGTTTGTGTCAATTGGATTTTTTTAAAAGACAATATTTATAATAATGATGTGATTACAATCCAACGTCTATATTATCAATGTTACAGATTATTAATGATCTTTTAAATATGATATGATATGAAAAAACCAAACAAGGGAATGTGTTTTATATAACAATATTACCTAATAAGACATTTAATTAAATCAAAGAGGGAATTTTTTATAACAGTTCGAATCGTTACACTGTCTATTGACCAAAATATACCATACTATCCTCTTAAATATCTCACCATGTCCCTATAAGATGTTTTCTTCCTAAAATAATAGTTCCAAAGTGCCTTATGGTGTATTTAAATAGGCGGAATTCAAGAGGTAATATTATGAAACCACATCTTTTAAATTATTTTATTCTTTTACCTTATCCACACCTCCCTCATAAAAACATGAATAAATTAATACAGTATCATATATATTATGGGATTTTATTATTTAAAATTAATATCTATTATCCTTTACCTTCTTTTATCTTCTTATTCAAAAAATGAAAACATCATCCATATTATGTCGGTTCACCGCCTATGTGGATGATGCATGTTTTCAATTACCACCTTCGAGGAAGGTTCAAATTCATATAAAATGGTAAAAAATAACCTGAATATGTATATTATATATTTTTTTCACATTATAGGATGGATATATATTAATAATATTAAATAAAATTAAACTAGTTTCTTTTGGTCGGTAAAACCGCCTAAATGAAATAACTGCATAACGTTAAGATTTTTCTATATGATTCATCCATATATTGGAAACAATGGGTATAATTTCACCCATTTAAATTTTCTGAATGACATTAATACCATTTCATGTCACTTTGGTATTTTTAGTCCCATTTTACAAGGATTTACATAATTATCCACATGTGACACAACCATGGAACCATGAAATTAACGTCCTCAAAATGGTGAAATTAAACATAATATATTAATGGAATGATTCTAAAATAACAAAATATATTTATATTAAATAAAATATATATGTTAAAGGTGTTTAATTAAGTATTTAATTAATATAATTTGACAATAAACGATGTCAAGTGCAAGTGAAAATGATTCTGGAACTTAAGGTAGGATATCTCATCGAAAAAATCCTATTTTACTTGTGATATGATTTCTATCTATTTTCTTAACATTATATCTATATTATCCTTATTAAAATTTTTTATATAATTTATATATTTCTAAAACAATTATACTCCATTTAATTCACCTTTATTTATTGGTTATATGAAGGATTTAAAGATTCCCTTCTCAATTCATTCGAAAAACAAACCTGATTATAAGGAACTTAACTTCTTTTCCCCCCATTTCAAGTACCGTTCCACAATTTTTTTAAATAATAATTGTTTACTAAAATTTATAATTTTAGGATGGAAAATTATTTTAGGTAATTTCTGGTTTTATGGAGACTATTATTCCCTTTCCCTCTTTAATGACTCTTAACTTTTTTTCCTAAAACTCCACTTATTAAGAATATTTCAAAGATTATATCTCCACTACATTTTACTTATTCAATTTACATGGAAAAATTTTGCATGTAGTATTAGTATTTATTTATATATTAAAATTTAATAATGATATATTCCCTTATCTTATGGAATTCACAATGAAATTCCATTTGACTGTGTTATAAGACATGATTATGTAGGCCATATTTTTTAATGGGTATTTCTTATATCTATGCTCTATTTTTGACTTAATTATGTGGAACACATATGAATATACATGTTATAATTGGTTTTCCTATATATATTTACAGTTCATTGGGAAATTCATTTTTTCATGTTATGTTATGTATGGGATTAGGGAGTAAACATAATCTATGAAGGGACTTTGTCCACCATGTTACATTGTCTTGGAATTTATCCTTGAGTTATGATTATATAATGTTTTATCATATTGGAACATTAATATGTTACCATGATCATATGATTCCTTATTATTTATATAATTATTCCAAATAAGTATTTTGGAACCTTGAATTTTATGATATCCTTATATGCCTTTTGACTAATATGTTATGATTATTCATCATGTTTATTTTCTTACTAGGATATATAGATCAACCCTTTTGTTTATGTATTCACTAGGCTGTCGTATATAGCTATAAGATCTAAATGGTATTTGGGATCTCATTATGGAGATTAAAATAAATATGTTTTATTCCAGTTTCATTTTGACATATTATGAACCTAGTCTCCCAAATACTGTTGGCCACTTTATCTTTTGGGTCACTATAATTGTTTTCTAAGAAAGAACTATTTTTTATTTGGAATTTTATTTATTGTTAGTTTAGAAAAAATAATATAAAATTACCATGTATATCCTATATTAAAGTCTAAAGACTCATAAGTTAGTATTTACACGTCATTTATTAGTTATTACTTATATGTTCATTGTTTCAATTTTTAACAAATTTATTAGATTGATTATTATCATCAATATTTTTATTTTATGTTATTTTAGTTAATTATATGAAATAAGAGAAATAATTCCAAAAACCAATGTGATATGAAATGTAATGATTTACCAAATGATATTCCTAACCAGATGGTAGCGAGAGAAAATAAATTCATGGTTGTATTGGAACAAATGACCCGTGTTATGAAAAATGATATGAATCATGTGGAACACATTCATTATCCTAGGAAAGAGAATGTTGAGCCTGAGTCCTTTATGTAAAAAATACCTCCCAAATTTAGTGGATATTTTGATCCCCTCATTGAATAATAATACATTATTTCCATTGAGAAGATATTCTCTATCGTCCAATGATCAAAATAAGAGAAAGTCATAAAAGACATTTATTTCCATGAGGGAGAAGTGGTTCCATGGTAGATACAAATCAAGAACATGAAGCCCAATAATGAAATTGATTCTATGGAATAAGAAGGATTTAGGAAAATATTTACAATAAATATTTTCCCCAAATACTCCATCTTAAAATGGAGAGGTTGTTTCTCAGGATAAATAAAAATGATGATGATTCTATTAGGGTGTATGAGTGAAAATTCAAAAGGATTTCATCATACACCTATATATTTTTCTTTAACACCAATGTTAAGGTGGAACTATTATTTGGTGGATTATATAAAATTCAATGAAATGTTTTGATAATTTTAGACTTTGATAGCTATGAATAGATGTTCTATTATTCCCTTAAGGTCGAGAAGGAAGTTGGTGACTCCCAAAGGACACAGGGGATGGAGATAAAAATAATAAAATGGGTACTTATTCAATAAGATCAAAAAATAAATTCTATAGAGGAAATAAAACTCAACTATACCCATGTCAAAGAAGTGGGAAGAAGTATCTAGGAGAATATTTGAAGGGAATCAAGAGATACTTCATGTTTAGAATAGAGGGGCATGAGAGAAATCAATTACAAAGAGATATAAACAACCATAATAAATTTCTAGAAGAAAATAATGTTCAAATAAACACTCATACTATAGAAAATTACCTAAATGATAATTAAAAAATTCATTATTCATGATAATTCCCTGTTCTAAGGGTTTTCGGAGATAATCAACACCAGAAACCTACAAGGCCTAAAGATAAAGGAAGGGGATATTCTGTCACTACTATTGAGGTGGATCCAAAAAATTACATGGTGAAATGTATAATGTATATTCATTCATGAATAATTAACATACCATTTGATTCTAGTTATAATAATAATTTAATATCACGTGTATAACTATTCAAAAACCACCTCAAAAAATGTGGGTTGTGCTATCTATGAGAAGAAAAAATAGATAAATTATTACATCCCAAGTGTATAACTCATCCATAGTAAATTTTTGTTTACCTATAATTCTATAAAATATCATTATAGTTTCCTCAGTGGAATTTCATTTTATATTATACATGGACTGGATGTCCTTATAAAAATAAAACAGTAGTTTTTGGGAGGGGGATATCACTCATTATATCACGAGTAATCCTATAATTATATACAAATTAAAGGAGGGGGATGAATATAATCTATAGTATATTTATCAAGTATGGATATTATTTCCTTATAATCTAGAATGCTTATCTCAAATGATTGAGATAAAGGGGAGAATCACACTAAAATACCTTCCTATTGTGAGAGACTATCTATATTTTTCCTTAAAAAGTTTCTTGGTTATCCTCTTGACTAAGAGGTTGAGTTATCAATTGAACATATGCTTAGATATCCAACATTATAAAAAAACACCCTATATGATTCCCACTATTGAGTTTGAATAACTAAAGAAGTAGCTACATGAGAATCTAGAAAAGGGTTTTATATGACTAAGTTCATTAGCATGGGAGGCTACAATCCTCTTCGACACAAATATAGATGGGTCAATGAAACTCCATAATGATTATCACAAACTAAAACAAATCATAAAAATGAATAAATATCCCATATCATGTATTTATTACTTATTTGATCAACAATATAGGCCCCCATATTTTTAGATGGTGGACCTTCGGTTAGGATATCACTAATTAAAGGTGAAGAGGGAAGATATCACTACTAAATTGTGAACATAGTACATACATTATGAGTTCATAGTGATTCCCTTCAAACTCACTAATGCTACAATAATATACATATACTTACAAAGTAATGTCTTTAGAGATTTTCTTGAAAAATTTATGGCAGTCCTTATAGATGATATTATGATATACTCCAAAACTAAGGAGGATCATGAGGAGTATTTAAATACTATGCTAAATAATTTTCCAAAAGAGAATTTAAATGAAAAGTAAAATAAATGTGACTTCTATACGAATGGAGTATAATTCCTCAGTCATGTTATCACTATTAAAGGGACATCTATGGACCTTTATATGAAAAATGAAAAATAGGATTTTCCTAGAATAGTATGTATAATAAATATTCATATTTTCCTTGTACTATTTGGGTATTTGAAATGACTTAGGAGAATATTCTCATGATTTTCAAACCGATTAACCATGTTGAACTGGAAGGGAGTAATGTTTTTCAAGACAAATGAATTTGAAGAAATATTAAAATAATTTAAAAATTTGTTTATCACTAATCTAATAGATATACTAACAACATTTGGGAATATTTTCATGGAATAAAATGAATCTTCCAATAAGGTATTTGGATGTGTATTGATGAAAAATAGAAATTTGATATCCGATACCTTAAGGAAGTTGAAAGTTCATGACGAAAACTATCTAACACAAGATTTGGAGTTACATTTAGTTATATTCACATTAAATATTTTTTGGGATTATATTTATAAGGATAAGTGTTTAATATATAAGGATTATAATATCCTTAAATACTTATTGACACAAAAGGTTCATAACATGTACCAATAATGATGTTCATAGGTGATCATGGATTATGATTGCTCAACACAGAACCATATGAGGAAGAAAAATAAAGTTGAATTTGATATTAGTAGAATGGAATCTGCTTCATTATTTCTAAGGTGAATTGAGAAGGATCCAACATTATTTGAATTGAAAAGGACATACATGGGAATAATAATAGAAGTAAAATCATCTTTCCTTTCTCAAATGATTATATGAACATACCTTCTGGAAAAGATAAATGATGCTCAAAGGTATGATGTGGGAATAAAAAATAATATGGAAGCTATAAATAAGTATAAATCCTAAGATTTAAAAATTTGATGAATAAGAAGTTATAATATTTTGGTCATGACTATGACTACTATTAAGTACTGAGATAAACAAGGAGATATTGAATAATGCATGTAACTTGACCTTCTCTATCTACCCTAGGATAATGATGATTTATTATGATCTCTGTGAGAAATATTTTTTGGAAAATATGAAGAAATAAATCCTAAAATATTTATGAAAGTAAATTTCATGCTATAAATTTAAGAAATAAAGGAAAATGTTCATGCATAAACGACCATGAGTCGACACATTTGATAGGTTCAATTTTGCATCTTTTGATTTACATGAAAGGGAAATAGTGGGACTGGTCGACAAAAAAAGTAATGGTTTGTTTTCATCCTAGGAATAAATGATCAAATTATGGTCCAAGAAGACTCATAGATTCAACATATATCGGATTTTCCTTCTCAAATGGACTTATGACATCCATATGAAGCGTGAATCACTATTAGTGAAAACATGGGATTGCATTCCCAAACTCCATTTAACATTTCACAACCCTTTGTTCATTATAATTCTAGGGAAACATGTTGGATTATAATTGTATGAAAATAGTATAATACATTCTGTTTGTCAGCATGAAAATCCATGAATATGTGTGGAAGTTGATGCATCAAGATTATAAGATGAGTATGTGAGGATTTTAGTGGGTGAAAATTATGTTGAAAAAAAACAAGCTATTTATAAATCATGGTTAAATTTTTGATCTGACTATAAGAGAATGGTACACATAATGGAAACATGTAGGTAGGGGTTGAAGAACTTCGATACGTAGAAGGGTGTGGAATTATAAGGCAATTGAAAGGGATCTAGGTCGAATGTTGACAAGGTTTTGTCTGGACAAAAAAATTTCATGCTTCTATGGTTCCAAATTCTCTAAAGGGGGAGAATTATGGAACACGGAGGGTAATAAAATGTTGGATGAAATCTTCAGTAACTTTAGAAAGTTCCTCGATGTTCTTGAGTCTTCTATACAAGCTTATTCAAGAAAGTGAAAGTTGAGGTAGTGATGGATGCTATTGTTCTGGATCCTCATAACTCTCTTTAGGGCCCTCATGGAGGGTATGTGAAACCTGATAGTGTAACTAATCCCATATTGGAGTCACAATTGGTTTTTTATGGAGGACCCAAGTCTCCCATGACTAAATCATATGCAGAGGAAGATCATTCAGGGAATTATAGTAGTGTTAGAGGAAAGACAAATGTATCTAAATCACCCAAGGAGGGTAACACCTCAGGTGTAAAAGCTATAGAACATGAAAAAAGGGGTGATACAAAGATTAGGACAAGAACAAGAAGTGATGTTGAAGATATTGAGAGTGTAAATTTATTTGAGGGTCTTGAGAATGATGAACCAACTTAGGAGAAAGGTGTATCTTGAGTGGTGTATTCCTTGGACCACCCGGAGGTCATCAGGTACGAGTCCAGTGATGATTTTTCTGATCATGTTTCATTTGATACTAGAAATCATCTATAGGATAGTTTTCTTCCCAGTACTAGGGTGAGGAAAATATAGAGAGGAAATCAAAAAGGGTGGAAGGACAATTTATTTTTTCCTCTACCCTTGGAAACAAGATTTGCTAAGAAATAAAAAGACACCACATTGTATATTGATGATAAGGTTCCTAAAATTTTTTCTTGGGAAGAGACCATGGTCCCTTGGGGTGTCTTTCCCAATGATTATTCAATTAGTCATCAATTGAAATCAGGTTGCGTAGTTGATAAATCATTAAAGATGTTATTGCACTCGGAAGAAGAAATGGTTACAGAGTTTCAAGTGATAATTCTTCTAATAAAGTAGTTGAAAAGATGATGGGTAAGACATTAAGGGTTATTACCAACAAATAAAAGAGAACACATATAGACAAGAAATATATAATTTTAATTATAGTATTCAATGGTGGGAATATTAGCCAAGAGGGATACATGCAGTCTTAGGACAAGTTGATATATCAATTTGAAGATTTTTTAAAAGATGATCCAGATACTCATGTATTGCATATAATAAATATATGAAGTTTACATCCAAGTTTTGGAAGAGTCTAAAACATTATATAATTAATTATTCAATCTTTCGTACAAATTACCACAAAAAAATAGATAAAAAATATGAGTGTAAAATCGATAAATTTGAGGACATACATAGAACATGCTCGATAGAGGAGGATGAGATCAAAATATTTCCCTAGTCTAGTTTTCATACAATAACAGTCTCCACTAAAGAATCCAAATGTATATATTTGAATACCTTTAAGGGATGATATGTATAACACCTACGTTTAGGAATGAAGTTAGAACACATAAGATTCTTGGACATAAAATGTTTGGATTAGTGGTAGTCTAGATCAAGAAAATTCTGTAGCACATTAAAGAAGCTCAAAGTAGATAAAAATAATTTAATGACAATCATCGATGAGACATAGAGGATGAGTATAGAGATAAAGTGTTCCTCCACATATCTCCATGGAAAATAGTCATGATATTTGTGAAGAAAGGAATGATTTTTCCTAGGTATATTGGTCTCTTTTTGATTCCTGAATGAATCAGAGTTGTGACCTAGCGACCAACACTTCCAATATCCTCATCTCATGTATATTATGTATTCCATGTTTCCTATTTAAAAAGTACATACTATATCCCACACATATATTTAATTCAAAAATGTTACAACTATAAAATTATCTCTCTTATTATGAGTATCTAGTGGAGATTTTAAATGGTAGAGAAAAAAGTTTATACAACAAGACAACTCACCCCATCACAATATTATAGAGAAACCATTTGCATGTGGGGGAGACCTATGAATTGGGTAAAGCGGTGAAGATATGTACCCTAACTCTTTTTCACATTATTATGTATAAAAAAATTTCAAGGATGAAATTTATTAAGTAGGGAATAATATAATGACCCATAATTTTATGAATGGAATTTCCCTTTTTATAAAAGTGTCATATTTAGTCAAAAATTCACCACATGATAGAACCAACATAATTTTATTTTTCTAAGTTGATAATTACATGTAGGGAAAAGATATATCTATAATAATTGAAAATATAACAATGGGATAAAAATAGAAAATAAGATAAATAAAATATGCAACATTTTGTATGCTCAGTCCATGAGAATATCCAAAGTCATGATCCACATGGTGGAAATAAAAAATAATATTACTAATGTAATATGATTCATGAAATTTAAATTATATATAACATTAATAGAAAATAAAATTTTATGAATAATTAACGAAATGTCAGATATTTATAGAAAGTAGGGAACCTATATGACCATTAAAAATTTGACCGATGAAATAGTAATACGACCATTGGAATAGTAACATGACCATTGGAATAGAAACATGACTTTTGGAATAGTAACATGTGTAACATCTCAGTTCCTAAAGCCACCCAGAATCGCCCCGTACCCGGTTGGTCACATGGCCTCAAGCACATTTCCTTGAATTCTAGAGGCCGCTGACTAACAGCGAGGGACTTGGGTGTGATAGTGGGGGAAACTATGCCTTCATTTGAAGGGTAAAACAATATAATTAAAATAGATAACAATAGATGAAGTAGAAATAATACTATACAACAGTAAATAGCCAAAGAATGAATGTATGAAACAACTAAAGCACATATATAAAAATTATGCATGATACATATGACTAGGAAAGTAGCAAAACATGTAACAATGCTGAAATACAGAAATAAACCAAAGTACAAAAGAAAACTAATAAACACCTCAACATCGCAAGCCTCATCCCGGTCCCATGCTCTCTAGATACACAGTATTCAAGTACCTAAAGTAGAAGAGAGATTTCACTTATCGATACCTACAACAATATAATCTCTTTGGGCCCAAAAGCATGACCCAAAAAGGGTGTGAAACTAATATGAGTAGGAAACCACCCAAAGATATGTACCTAATAGTCAGTGAACATATAAGGCAGACAATAATTAAAAAGAAGCATTAAACAAGGATGTACTTAGCAGCAACATCCCTACAGTTCAATTTCATTCAATTACATATATCAAGTAGGAAGGTAATCAAAGAAGGTAACCCTATGGTAAGTACTCTCAGACTAACCCCTCTGGTTCAACCAAAAAAATACAAGAAACCCTCTAAGAAGTACACACAGTCTAACCCCTCTTGTTCAACTTAAGCATAGACTCTCTGAGAAAGCACTAATTATCAATTCCCCCTATAGTCTCATATCGGTAACTAAAAGGCACTATAGGGAAGCACTTATGTCTCATTCCCCCTGTTGCCTATGTCGAAGAACTACAAACACTTTGAGGAAGAACTTACATCAATTCCTCCTATAGTCTTATATTGTAATAGTAAAAATAGACACTCTGGGGAATCCCTCAATGTCCATTCTCCCTATGGTCTACTACACAAGGTTCTCACGGCCTTGTGTAAGTCAAACGTGCATAGAAAAGCATATCGGCCAAAGTAAACCACAAGAACTACATGGCTAAACTGTCTATAGCATAACAACATTTCAGATAAATGATCAATCCATCCTACAATACGAGGCATGGGAAACAACAAGGCAGCCTAACAGGCTAAGTAGGATCAAATTGTCAAAAACAAAACATGGATGTGAAAACAATTCCAAAGAATATAAATTAAAATTATTCACATTCAATTAACCTCTATTCAATTATACAAGCATAGAAGGAAAATAATAGGGAAAAAACCATAAACACACAATACCCTGTTAAAGGGTATTGGAAACTTTTTCACATATAACTCAAAGACTATCTATAGAAAGGAACAACCCACCTACTTCAGTGTTGTAGGATTTTTATACTCTGGCATCAACCCTTGTGTTGACTTAGAACGCATTAGATATACAAAAACGTCAAAAACGTTCAACTGAGGATAACTCTTGAAAGAGGAGAAATATGGAAATAAAGCTCTAGAAGAATAAAGAACTTATCATAGAGATACCAATGCAATTTACGGTGGTTGATTTGAATAACGGATGCTCGATCAGGGTCTTGGGGAAGAATCAGTGTCGTACGAACACTCTAGGTCGATTCGAACAAAGAATGAGGTGTTTCTATCGATGAGACATGACCCTTGTCCATTTAATGAAAAAAATAAAGTACACGACATGTACTTTCCAGGTACACAGAGTGTAGTTTCCCTTACCAAGCCCCACTTTAGGCAGCCTTCAAGTCACCACACATGGTCGTGTGCACAGCTATTACACAACCAGCACACGACTACCTGTGGTAACCGAGTACACTGCATATACTTATAAAGTACACGGTGTGTACTTAAGAAATTTCCCAAAATTCCTCTTTTCCTAAAAAACACCCAATAAAGGAAAATAGACCAAAAAAGAAGATCTGGGTTCTCACAAACTTCCCCCTTAAAGAAATTTGTTCCCAAATTTCCGTAACAAGGTGGTGTAGAAGAGGGATCCTCACAAAGCTTAGTCCATTGTGATCGTACATCGACCTCCCTCTCTAAAGTCTCATCATGTACTCTCCCGTGCTGCCATAGAACTTGTACCAGAGGAACAAACTAGTCATGGAGAACCTTCGCACTTCAATCAACAATCAGGAAAGGATACTCCTCAAACGAGGCATCCACCTCAAGTTCAACCTCCTCGGGTTGGAAAAAATGGGACAGGTCTGAGAAATAATATCAAAGCTAAAAAACATAGAAGACATCATGCATAGCCTGGTACCTCTGAGGTAACTACAACTGATAGGAAACTTGCCCAACTCTTTCCAACACCTTAAACGGCCTGACATACCTCAACAAAATCTTACCCTATATCCTAATCCTCTAGTGTCCCAACCTCAGTGTGACAACTAGAAAGACCTGATCTCCAACATTGAACTCCATAGGTCGTCTCCGTCGATCAGCATAAGACTTCTATCAAGAATGTGCAATAGAAATCCTCTTTTGAATCTACTCTATATGATCTGAGGTCTCCTAGACAAGACAAGGTCCCAACATAGCTACCTATCCTGCCTCCAGCAAATATATGTGTGATCAACATGGCTTACCATACAAATCATCATAAGGTGCCATCTGAATAGTTTCTTGAAAACTATTATTGCAGGAAAACTCCAAAAGAGGTATGTTCTTCTCCTAAGAACCATCAAAATAAAGGATGCATGATAAAATAATGTCCTCAAGCACCTGAATCATATGCTCAGACTGGCCATCGTTCTGGGGATGGTAAGCTGTACTCAAAATTACCTGTGTACCCAAATCCTTCTGTAACCCCTGCCAGATCTGAGAATTGAAACAAGCATCCCTGTCTGAAATAATGGAGTGTGGAACCCCGTGTAAACGTACAATTTCTCTAATGTACAACCTTCCTAGCTTATCAACCCTGAAGGTCTCCTTGATCATAAAGAACTGCACAACCTTCGTGAGTCTGTCAATAACAACCCAAAAAACATAATTTCCTCGAGGTAACCTCGACAAACCTGTCATGAAATCCATCTTGACATCATTCCACTTCAACTCGGGAATGATTAACTGCTAAAAAATCTATGCTGGTCACTGGTGCTCCACCTTCACCTATTGATAGGTGGAACACCTCATGAAGAAACCAACAACATCTCTCTTCATATTTGGCCACCAATAATGATGGTGTAGATCACAATACCTCTTGGTGATTCCAGGATGAACTTATTAAACTGAGAAATAAAAGTCCTACATCAGCTCCTCATGTATGTCTGCTGAGACCCATACACGCACATGAAAACGCATGGTCTTTTCCTCACCTATGGTTCATCTAGGAATAAGGTCCTCTCCCGACACACTCTCCCATAGGACTAGGCCTTCTGAATCTGATAGCTGCCTTATTCGCACTCGATCAAGAAGAGTAGAGGTAACATCCATAGAAGAAAGAAAACTATGACCTTGTCTATCATGCACCTCCAAATGCATCTTATAGAATTGATCCATAAGCTACCACTAAATTCTGGCCTCCTGAACTGCATGTATATGAGTCTTCCTTCTCAACACATCAGCTACTTGTTTCGCGCGGAATCCGGGGATGACCTCCTGGACGGGAGATTCAAACGTTCCGATCGGTTTCTAACGGGTTTGTTCGTAGAACCGGAAACATCCAATGATTCCACATCCGTTTGGACCTACTTTCCAAAGGCAGGCGCTCATTAGCTTGTGGGCTAATGAGGCTTAGGAATTTGCATTGGTCGAGAGGATGGGAGGTCGGACTCATCACACCTTTTTGAGGGGAATTATTGTCTACTCCGGGACTCTCTTTATAGATTTAAGTAAAGTTCGTGAATCCTTATTACATTACCAAGTATAAAATGAGCTTTCCTTTAGTTTTAACAATCAATGATTAAATATGCAAGAAATTTAGAGAATCTTTTATATGTATTCGAGGTTCTTCATCAATATAGAATCATCTATATTTGTTTAGAGATTCTTGGTCAATGGTATCCTTCAAAACATTTATATAAAAGTCTCTTGGTCATTTTGATGACCAGGCTGGTTTTAAAGCCACTCAGTGGGGCACTTGAAGTTTATCGTCATTCAGAAGGACAGAGATTATTTCAATGTTGGGATCGAACCCATGAATGGGCTACCTACGTATCCTTTGTTTTAAAAAAAAGGAATCAGAACCCACGTAGTTCGAGGAATGGGATATGATGTTTTATGATTGATGGCTCAAAGATGAATGTCATAATTACTTTTACACTCTAAGCTCACGTGAGTCATGCTCGGTGTGAGAAACAAGAGGTATTGGTAAAATTTAGACAATTGTGCCATAAAAGATGCAATCATAAGAATTTGTTTTGGGGCTTATGTATAGATGACTGCCCAGATAGGCGAAGGTTTAGGATTTACTTTTAGGAAGAAAATCCATGAACAGGGTCCACAAAGTTATATGTGCTTCATGGAGATTTGAATACTCTAATCTTGGGGCTTACTCCTAAGGAGGATGCCCAAGTTAGGAGGGGACTTATGATTGGGTTTTATTCCTGAAAAGGAAACCCAAATCAAAGGAAATTTATGACTGGTTAAGAGAAATTTTAAGAGATTTGGGGCTTACTCTTAAGAAAGATGCCCAAGATTTATGACTAGGACTTATTCCTGAGAAGGAAGCCTAGGTTAGGGGACTTGGGGCTTACTCCTGAAAAGGATGCCCAAGGTTATGACTGAGTCTTACTCCTGAAAAGGAGACCCAGGTTAGGGATTAAGGTTTGGGGCTTACTCTTGAGGAGGATGCCCAAGTTTAAAGGATTTTGATTGGGGCTTATTCTTAAGGAAGATGCCCAAGTCAAAGGTTTTATAACTGGGGATTATTCCTGAAAAGGAAACCCAGGTTAGGATTCTCTCATCTTAAAGGATGAGGTTGAATGAATGAACTCTCAATCTTTGGTGACATAAAGATGTTTAAATCACTAGGTTTTGAGAGATATTTCACATAATTCCTTTCAGATAAGGATGTCAAATCAAGAAATCATGCCATAAATGGCTTTGAAGAGTATCTTGAAGACTGAATCTTGAATAGGAAGGGTGAAATGGCTTAAGAGGGGTGAAAAAGGGCAAGATGGGCACCCAAAAAGATAGGGGCGCGCAAGTATTGAAGGTCGCGCAAGTCCTGCGGCGGCGCGCAAGTATTGGTCGCGCAAGTATACTTGCGCGACATAAGGGATACTTGCGCGATTTTCAACCAGAGTTGAATTACTTGAGCGACTCTTTATTAAACCCTTTCCCATCCTCTTGAGGTTCTTCCAGAAGAGGGACGCGCAAGTTATATTGAAGGAATTAAGTCGGCGCGCAAGTGTTTGATAAGTTTCAACACTTAGGCCTTCCTTCTTCCCTTTAGATCTTCCATTCTAGGTAAGAAATTACCTTAGAAGTGTTCTGGAAGCTTTGAGAAGAGACTTGGGCGTCGGGAGCTTTGATCCGAGTTTCTGGGAAGAGATCCTCTTGAATGGGGGGCCCACAGGGTCTATTTATAGGAAAAAGAAGACCCCGGGCGGTTACTGGGCGGTTATCAGATCTGTCGCGCAAGTCCCTTGCACGACCATGATGGGTCGCGCAAGTATTGAGGCGGCGCGCAAGTGTACTTGCGCGACCAAGATGGAACTTGCGCGATACATAGGAAATGTTCTCCTTTTCCATCCCTTTGTCGATTTTTGATGTTTCTTCAAAGGATTTATCACTTTTTGCTTAGATATTCCCTTTTCCGAACTTTAGATTCCGTGACGAAAGGAGCGTCAACAAAAGTCCCCCCTCAGAGTTGGATCCGGAGAGAAAATGAGGATTTGACTCTGAGGAAATCGAATCCCTCTAAAGGAAAAGGGAGACGCGCAAGTCTTCAGTGCGCAGAGGGAGGTGCGCAAGTCTGCGTCGCGCAGGCCTTAAACCCTCTGGTATGGCGCGCAGGTAGGCCTCCTGGCCTATAAATATACGGTCTCACTTCCGTACAAGTATCCGGAATTCCGGACTTCATACCTTCTCGAGCTCTCGCCGCGCAGGTCACCTAAGCCGCGCAAGTCTGCTCTGTTTTTCCTTGATGTCGCGCTCCTGTAAAGGTATTCGTACTTGCGCGGTTTATACTTGCGCGACGAAAACTAGCGCGATACGTGATCACTTGCGCGCCATTTTGTAGACTTGCGCGCCTTAATGCCTTAGTCATTTTTTCAAATTTCTTCACAAAATTTATGAAAAATAAACCCATTTAAGAGTTAGTTTATTCATCTTTTGTGCAGATTCAATGGCTCTTAGACCTGGATTACTTGATGAACTGGCTAGCAAGCAGATAGATGATATGATGAACATCATTAGCCCTGATTACTATGACATCTGCGACAGCACTCTTCCAGATTTGGCTAAGTACTTGAAGAAATATCATCTTAATTTCCCACAGAGCATCTACCTGTCTCTATGTGGTCATGGTCACTTGCAAGGAGTCAATGTTCCAAATGCAAACAACTATACACCTGAAATGCAGCTGCGCTGCTACTCCTTCATTTCGGTTATGCTGTGCATTAAAAGCAACAACAATGGTGTGAACTTTCAAATTCTCCTTGCATGCCATTTCCTTGCAGATATGAAAATGGCAAACCCATGGGCTGAAATGTTTTCCACTACCGGTTGGTGGAGAGAAGACAAACATGGTATTAGAGCAATATCTGAAAAGAGTACTCTCTTCAAATGGCTCTTTACTTCCAATGCTCCATTCTCAAATCCATGTATCCATCTTCCAAGTCTCTTGGACAGAAACAGAGTCACTGTTTGATCAGTAGAAAATTTTCTCAAACCGCCCTCAAGAACATCCTTTTACAATTGTTCCAAGAAGAGCTGGTATCACTGCATCTCCTTTTTTTTTCCAGTTGAATGAATGAATTCCAAGTGGTTGCTGATGAAGCTCGGGATGCCGTAAATCAAATGAAGTGTTATGTTGAAAGCCTCTTGTAATTATTGAAATAGAGAAGAGACTCCAATCTGTGGATGTCCTTCTAACTCTTGTGTATCAATGAAAAACACTTTCGTCTCCAATCATTTGTACCTGCATTCTTTCATTACCTGCTTCAAATTTACTTAAGCCAATGGGCTTAGTAAGCATAGTTTGATTTTTACTAGGATTATTACAAATAACCCTACAAACTTTGAACCTTTTAACTGCTCAATATTACCTAAATCATACAAAAAAAATGTATATTTAGTGAGCTGGAACTTGACTTTTATTCAGAGTTCCTTTGTCTTTTGTGCGGGCAGTTTAAAGTCATGCAAGCCGGACATAAAGGGGCTAATGTTTAAGGTCGAAAATAGCTTTGACCGAAAAATGGATTAAAATGGATTCAATTCCTTGATAATTTATCTGAAAACAAATTACCATACTCAAGTATGAGAGAAAATATGTAAACTATGACTTAAGAATATTTGAATCTGAGGAATGATATGAAAAAGAGCTAAATAGCATTAGAAGAAGTAGTTTCCAAGAATGAAGTTACTATTATTTAACAAAACCCGTTAGGGGGTTGAAATATGCAGGGCCACCTATGGGCATTGGCTGCATAGTCAAATAAAATAGCATCTTTTGGCTGACAAGTCTGTTATGTGGACTGTTTATGCAAGGCCACCTATGGGCACGTGCTGCATAGTTAGGCAAAAGAACTCTCAGAAATTTACTTTCCTAGTGCTAAAAGCCAGTGAAAGTTTATGGAGATTCAAATTTTCTAAAGCATAGAGTTTGTTGTATGGAAAGAGGTACTTGAATATGGAGAAGATATTTTCAAACAAGAATATCGAAGAACTGGATGAATATCACTCCTACGAAGGTCTGACCCAAACGTAGGGAAGAAGAATAAACCATAGACTTGAATACTTTCAGATCATGAAAAAGGATATGGGACAAATACGTTAAGGATGGCTATTTTTGCGGATCCCTACATACTGTCGTTTAAGACAAATAAGGACAAAAGAGGCATTCTTCCCAAGAATGAAGTTACTATTATTTAACAAACCCGTTAGGGGGTTGAAAACATGCAGGGCCACCTATGGGCATTGGCTGCATGGTCAAATAAATAGCATCTCTTGGCTGACAAGTCTGTTATGTGGACTGTTTATGCAAGGCCACCTATGGGCACGTGCTGCATAGTCAGGCAAAAGAATTCTCAGAAGTTTGACATTTTTGTGACCATAAGTCATGAAAAAGGGTTATGAAGATCTGAAAATATTTAAGGTTAGGATTATAATACATAAAGATGGGTATTTTCCAATGTATATAGAGATACATAGGTCAATGAAAACCATAATCATGTTGTGGCTGGGTCCTGAATTGAAACTTGGACTTCACTACGTATCTCATAAGAATGAGAATCAAGCCATACGTAGTTCTTGAAATACAGTTTAACGTCGTGCAGGACGAAAGGATGAGTGATCTTAGTTTTTTGGGGTCATAGAATTCGGACCATAATAATGAATACACAGTGTGTGTTTTCATGAGGATTTTTCAGCCAAGGGACTGAAAGTGAAATTTGGGGTTAGGCCCAAAAGACTTGGGACTGGATTCGAGGGACACTCGAATGTTCCTACGTATCCCATAAAGATGGGAATCAAGTCCACGTAGTTCTAGACACTACCCTTTGTACAAATTTGGTTCGTACATGTGAAGGGTGAAAAGGGACTTTAGTGCAATGATGGTTTTAACCTAAGATAAAAAGTTTAGGCATTACCATGTATGTACGTAGTCTTTTTGAAAATGAAAACCATGATTGAAAAAGAATCAATGTTAATAATGGTTCCTTCTCAAATGAGGAAATCAAAGAATATTGTAGTTTATTGTCGTACTGGACAAAAGTGTTGTATAGTTTAGCGTCATATAGCAAGGACGAACTGATGCTGTACAGTTTAAAGTCATGTAGCTAAGACTAAGGTGAATCAATATGAGGATATCAGTTCTGATCTTTTTACAGTTTATCGTCATGCTGGACGTTGGAAGTGCCACACAGTTTAATGTCATGTTGCTAGGACACAATATAGTTTAATGTCATCTCGGACAGAATACAGTTTAGTGTCATGTAGGACAATAAGGGACTTAACACAGTTTAACGTCATGCTGGACGATGAAAGTGCCACACAGTTTAAATGTCATGTCGCTAGGACAAAATATAGTTTAATGTCATCTCGGACAGAATACAGTTTAGTGTCATGTAGGACAATAAGGGACTTAACACAGTTTAACGTCATGCTGGACGATGAAAGTGCCACACAGTTTAATGTCATGTCGCTAGGACAAAATATAGTTTAATGTCATCTCGGACAAAATATAGGAACTTCTTATACAGTTTATTGTCATGTAGGACAAAATCAGGGACTATGCAGTTTAAAGTCTTGCAGTTAGGACTATTGGTGCTGCACAGTTTAATGTCATGTTGCAGGGACAAAATTTAGTTTAATGTCATCTCGGACATTGAAGGTGACACAGTTTAACGTCATGTTGGACGAAGTTGTAGTTTAAGGTCATACCGGACCTTGGTGTAGTTTAAGGTCATACCGGACCTTGGTGTAGTTTAAGGTCATACCGGACCTTGGTGTAGTTTAAGGTCATACCGGACCTTGGTGTAGTTTAAGGTCATACCGGACCTTTGTGTATGAACCAATTGTAAGTATTGGTTCTAGGAACAATATTTTGTGTTTATACAAAATACTTCTTCAGAAATCTGGCATTAGTTGGAGTCGTGATGTGTTCTCCATCCATTGAGATTAAACAGAACCAAAGATTAACTCTTCGTCTGATAAAGACTCTGCCTGATTAGCCTGTTTAGGCTGTGCCGTTTGATGGGGCGGTGCCCGTGGCTTTGAAGTAGATGGCATGAAATCTGCCAGAGTCAAAGACAATTTAGGCTTTGATACATACTCATCTTCTTCTGATTCCTCTTTCTTCTTTGAATTACGCTGCCCTTTTGAGGATTTGTCCTTTGATGGAGGCTTTACTGCAGCTTTTGTAGGAGACACAATTGGTTTCTTCAATTGTGTTCGCAAAATGGAATGAGTCCGATTGATTGTCTTTCTGACCATCCAATCATCATGTTTTTTCGCAGTTTTGCTTTTGACTTCCTGCCACTCGCCTCCTTCCTCTGGATCTGTAGCGGTAATACACGCTACATGAGCTGAAGAACCCTTCAATTTGACTTGTCCCAAGTCAACCATCTTTTGTAGGAGGTCTTTAAAGACAAAACACTCCTGGATGGGATGTCCCAACATTTGATGAAAGGGACAATAATTGGGACGGTCTTCATCTCCTTCCTTGTTTGGTCTTTTCGGCACTGGTAATTGAACCAAATTATTTTCCAGAGCTGAAATGAAGTAACCAGGAACTTGCTCACTTCGGAAAGAGTATGTTTTACTCTTCATATCCTCAAATTGTTTTCGTCGTTGATCTTTTTGATCATTTGGACGAAACAGCCTTTGTTGTTGGCGTTCAGGAGGTGGAGCCCTTCGAGAAGATGAAGGTTTTGAAGTAGAAATAGGTACATATGCCTGTTTAAGCATAACTGTAGCAGTTTCTGCTTTACCCATTCTTCTTCCTGGAGCTGATGGAATTACACGAGATTTAACCTTAGCCTGCATAAGGGAATCTTCAATCTGTTGAGCGATTGAAGTAAGGTCTCGAACCCCTCCTGTGTATTTCACAGGGATCAATGGCGTGCGTAATTCGTCACGCAAATTTGCCACACAGATTGGCAATAATTCCTCCTGAGGGAGTGATAAACTCAAGGAATACGTTAATCCCTTCCAACGAGCAATGAAATCAGAGACTCTTTCATTCTCCCTTTGCTTGCAGTTTGTAAGATCGAAAACTGTTGTTTTTGGCAAAGTTGAGCTGAACTGAAGAAGGAATATTTGACGAAGATCCTCCCATCCGATGACTGACCGGGATTGCAAGCTTGTATACCAGACAAAAGCTGGTCCTTGCAAGGTTCGCACGAAGCATCTGAGTTTTACTACTTCTTGTTGTTCTGGAGTTCCCATCATAGGATCACAACAAGACACGTAATGCGTCAAATGTTGTTCAGGGTCGCCTGATCCATTGAAAGTAGGGAAAATAGGGTTTCCAAAACTGGATGGAGGAGAAATTGAATCTACCCATTCAGGGTAAACTTTCTTTTCAGGTTGAACTTGCGCCCGTTTCCCTTCCATAGTTTCTAACCGAGCTGTTAGTGACTCAATATTAGTTATTAACTTTTTAGAAATGTCAGGTTGAACTTGGTTTTGGGTAGGTGCAATGAATGGAGCTTGGACAGCCGTGGAGGTTGGTGCTGCAGCTAATGGTAGTGCTGCCAACCGTTGTTGCGTTTGACCCGTAGGATTAGACCTCTGTGGGTGTACTGATAAAGGAGGATATTCCTGATCCATCTCAGTAGTTACAACAAATTCCTTTGGCTGTCGTACTTCAGCATTCTTAAGAAGAAGACTACTCTGAAGTAGTTCTGCATTCAACCTTCTTAATTCTTTCATTTCTTCCTCCTGTTGTGCAAGCCTTTGCTCTAATGAGAGCGATTGACCTCCTTCAGAGGAAGGGTGAGAAGTAACCTGATTCTTTCCTTTCCCCTTATTGGATCCTTTTTGGAGAGGGGGAAGTGGGTTACTTGAAGGAATACCCAAATTTTGGGTAAGCCTTTGATTACGTGTGCGCACACCTTCTTCATTTAGGTCTGTGTGCGCAACTTCTTGAGCAGGAACCTCTTCATCTGATCCCTCTGATTGAGCCTCATCTGGTGAATCAGCAGCAACGGCAGTGATGAGATTAATGGATGCATATTTCATAAAATCCTTTCTATCAGCATTTCTATGATATTGTCTCCTTTTATGTCCATGATAAGACATGGCATTCCGTTGACTTGACCCCTCAGGAATTTCTTTGTGAACCGTCACTTGGAGAGAATCTCCTGACATCTTGGCTCTTCGTTCCTCTTGAGGCTTATTCCCTAATCGAGAGAATACTGACTTTCTCTGAGGGAGGGATTGAAGATTTGAAAAAGTCCCCAGTCCGGTGGACTGGGGGTGTTCCTGTTGCTTCTGCTCAACTCCGCGAATCCCATTCGTTGATTCTGAGGGTTGGGTTAGAGAAGTCCCCAGTCTGGCAAGCTGGGGTGTCTCTTGACATGCTATGTTTGAGATCTTCTTGAAATCTCTCTTGATCTTGCGGATCTTAGTTCGGAAATTAGCTGGATGCATTAACCTGTATCCACTTTTATCACCTGGTTCAACAGACCGTTGGATGATTTCCGAAACTTCTGTCATTTGATGACGTGTTTGCTCCAGACGAGAGGCTTGCGCAATATTCTCGCCTGCTTGATGTAGGAGCAATTCAACAACCTGTTCTCTATATACTTGATTTTGAGAGGAACTAGTTGAAGCTTGATCTCGAGCAAGATTTTGATTATGAACAAAGCCCATTGACTGTGGCCGGCCATGGGCAATAACATTGCATGAGACCATTTTCGGCGGGCTTTGCTGACCGGAAAGCACTGTGAAATGTAGTGCTCCGTGAATACCCCATCCTCTGATATGAACATTAGATGGAGCATTGGAAATTAACTGACGCAATTTTCTCAGCGCGCCAAGGCATGAACGTTGAAGGGTTCTCTGTTGCTTTTCAGCCTTCGGATACCGAGAGACTGATAGAGATGCCAAATCAATCTGGCGTTGTAACCCTTCTATTATCTTAAGATGATTTTCATATTCATCATAAGATAATACCTTCTTCTTTAATTGACAAAGAGTTTTCCATATGTTAAGACGAATATCATGGATTCCATCATCCGTCAACATCTTTGGAATGTCATACTGTGAATCAGCCAAAGGCCAAAACATGACTGGTACTTCACCTTTTGCCAGTTTTTTCCTCATGTTCAGCATTTCCTCTTTATCATTAAATGAAGATTCTTCTACCTGTTTGGACCAGAGTTGGTGTTTCCTTGTTGCTTCATCGGATTCAACAAGATTGGTAGAGGAATCACTATTCATGATGGAAGATGAATGACCCAGGGAAGGTTCGGAGAATAACCTGAACCCCAAGCTATCTTCCGATGGAGAAAGAGTTTCACCTGCCGATAGTAAAACTTCAGACATGACTGGTTTTACGTTTGCAAGTGCCTCGAGATAGGAGGGATTTCTCGTCACTACATTGCCTTCTGAAGAATTTTCGAGACAATGTGAATCACTACTGCGGAGAGGACTTTCGCAGCGAAGTTCATCACCATGAGGAGGACCTTCATGATGGGTTACAACAAAAGATGAGATCTCTTGCTCCTTGGTCTTCTGACCACACAGAGGGTTCCTGTGGTTCTCATCTGAAGAAGAAACTTCAAGATTGACCGAATTTTCATGAAGCAAGTCTTCATGAGGAAGTGTCTGTTGAAGACCTTCGGGATTAATGTTCCTGTTATTGGGAACTGAGGGAGTAGAATCTTGAATTCCGACAGATAAATGTCTGAGGGCTTCAAGAACTCCAGCATCGAGCAAGGCCTTGTTGCAGATTGGACTTTGATCTCCTGACTGTGCTGGGCAGATCTTTTTCTTAGATGCCTTCTTACTCGCTTTAGAAATCACTTGATGACGAAAGTGATTGCTCTGAGCAGGTGTATGTGCCTGATCAGGAAAGATGGTCAGGTTAGGCTGACGATCATCGCTCAAATCAGGTGTATGTGCCTGACTTGGTTGTCCATATGATATGGGGGAGTAGGCCCCACAACCCTCTTGGACTGGAACAGATGTGTGTGTCTGTTCCGGAGTGAATTGTTGATGTGTCACTCCACTGCTAGGGATATATTTATGTGTCTGTCCCTGAGATGATGCTGAAGCTGTTATGATATCCTGGCAAGCATCCAGAATATGAGCAGGAATTTGCTTCTGCTCTTTCACCATTGACAAAATACGTTTGGTGACTTCAGCCGCTGGAACAGGGATATACGTCCATTCCGGGCTTGGAGTAGGTGTATGTGCCTGCTCCTGTCCTCCTTTTCCTGTCAGTGAATCCTGACAGTACTCAAGTGTGGAGGCAGAGAGTTTAGTCTGTCTCATGTTTGTCGTCGGGGCTTTCCGACTGACTTCTCCGTGCGCTACCAAACGAGACTGTTGGTAGGCTTGATTAGTATTAGCAGGTGTATGTGCCTGCTGATTACACTTCGCCAAACGCTGTTGACGAGATCCATCATATGTAGTCAGACGAGCCTGCTGACTAACTGCTGATGTATAAGCAGGTGTATGTTCCTGCCTATGGTACTCCGCCGGAATTGCCTGGCGGGATCGGCTTGATGCTGCCAGACGAGTCTGCTGGACAGCGGGATTAAAACGGGCAGGTGTGTATGCCTGCTCGTTGTTTGCCACCAAGTTAGGTTGGTGGACTTCTCTGGAGATGGCAGGGATGACAACCTGCCTATTGTTAACCAGATTCCGTCTCTGGTGATTCATCTTGCCTGCTCGGGTTCGAGGAACCTGAGCTGAATGCCTGGAGCCGGTACCCTCATCATGTTGAGGGTGCACTACCGCACGAGTCTGGCGGCGATTGTTGATGGGAGCCCTTGAGAAGGACTCCTGTCTCTTTGAATTAAGGTCCTGCGGGACCTGCTCATTCACTTCCTCAGAATAAGGGAGTGAATGGAAATTGCGTTCCGGGGATAACGACCCGAAACGGTTGGATACGGTAGTCAGCACCTCCTGCTTCTTGATTGCTGGTCGTCGTTGTCCGGACGACCAGGTAGAATTGTTAACTTGGAGGGCTTGACGAGCGGCCTCCAGAGTTGGGATAGTACCGTTACGACGGTACTCCTTAACCAGTGCATTTGAAACACAGCGTTGAAGACGCTGAGTTGGTGATGTCATCCTCAGAGCGGATGACGTTCCAGCAGGAGTAGCAGCATTGGTTTTCATGGCAGCAGACCTCACAGTAGAGGTGTTCTCAGCAGCAGTATTCACAGGGGTGAATTTAAGGAAAGCCATTTTTTGTAGAAGATCTTGAAAAAAGAGTGTCTGTTCCATATAACAGACATAATCAAGATGAATCCGGCTACTGCATCTTTTGGATGATCATATGTCAATGATTGCCTTATTGGCCCAAGGGGCCTAACATCTAAGAAGAACATCACTTTAACTTGGTTAAGGATTCACGTCGGGTTCACCATTTTTTGTTTCGCGCGGAATCCGGGGATGACCTCCTGGACGGGAGATTCAAACGTTCCGATCGGTTTCTAACGGGTTTGTTCGTAGAACCGGAAACATCCAATGATTCCACATCCGTTTGGACCTACTTTCCAAAGGCAGGCGCTCATTAGCTTGTGGGCTAATGAGGCTTAGGAATTTGCATTGGTCGAGAGGATGGGAGGTCGGACTCATCACACCTTTTTGAGGGGAATTATTGTCTACTCCGGGACTCTCTTTATAGATTTAAGTTAAGTTCGTGAATCCTTATTACATTACCAAGTATAAAATGAGCTTTCCTTTAGTTTTAACAATCAATGATTAAATATGCAAGAAATTTAGAGAATCTTTTATATGTATTCGAGGTTCTTCATCAATATAGAATCATCTATATTTGTTTAGAGATTCTTGGTCAATGGTATCCTTCAAAACATTTATATAAAAGTCTCTTGGTCATTTTGATGACCAGGCTGGTTTTAAAGCCACTCAGTGGGGCACTTGAAGTTTATCGTCATTCAGAAGGACAGAGATTATTTCAATGTTGGGATCGAACCCATGAATGGGCTACCTACGTATCCTTTGTTTTAAAAAAAAGGAATCAGAACCCACGTAGTTCGAGGAATGGGATATGATGTTTTATGATTGATGGCTCAAAGATGAATGTCATAATTACTTTTACACTCTAAGCTCACGTGAGTCATACTCGGTGTGAGAAACAAGAGGTAATAACAACCTTAACGATGCACAGTTTAATGTCATGTAGGACATATCAAGGATTTTCTGTACAGTTTAGCGTCATGTAGTTAGGACGATGGGGACAATACAGTTTAACGTCATATTGGACGAAAGGGGGATTGTGCAGTTTTAATGTCGTGCTGGACTTTTGATGATTATATAGTTTAACGTCTTTCCGGACGTGAGAGACTTTTATACAGTTTAGCGTCATGTAGTTAGGACCTCACAATTTAACGTCTTGCTGGACATATTTGCAAATAGTTTATGGTCGTATACATGGACCAGGAATGATGCAGTTTTAAGGTCATGCTGGACTGTTTATGGAACTTTTTCACAGTTTTAATGTCGTGTGGGACGAAGTTGCAGTTTAAAGTCATACTGGACCATTGCTGTATAGTTTTAGCGTCATATAGCAAGGACGAACTGATGCTGTACAGTTTAAAGTCATGTAGCTAAGACTAAGGTGAATCAATATGAGGATATCAGTTCTGATCTTTTTACAGTTTATCGTCATGCTGGACGTTGGAAGTTCCACACAGTTTAATGTCATGTTGCTAGGACACAATATAGTTTAATGTCATCTCGGACAGAATACAGTTTAGTGTCATGTAGGACAATAAGGGACTTAACACAGTTTAACGTCATGCTGGACGATGAAAGTGCCACACAGTTTAAATGTCATGTCGCTAGGACAAAATATAGTTTAATGTCATCTCGGACAGAATACAGTTTAGTGTCATGTAGGACAATAAGGGACTTAACACAGTTTAACGTCATGCTGGACGATGAAAGTGCCACACAGTTTAATGTCGGGTTCACCATTTTTTGTTTCGCGCGGAATCCGGGGATGACCTCCTGGACGGGAGATTCAAACGTTCCGATCGGTTTCTAACGGGTTTGTTCGTAGAACCGGAAACATCCAATGATTCCACATCCGTTTGGACCTACTTTCCAAAGGCAGGCGCTCATTAGCTTGTGGGCTAATGAGGCTTAGGAATTTGCATTGGTCGAGAGGATGGGAGGTCGGACTCATCACACCTTTTTGAGGGGAATTATTGTCTACTCCGGGACTCTCTTTATAGATTTAAGTTAAGTTCGTGAATCCTTATTACATTACCAAGTATAAAATGAGCTTTTCTTTAGTTTTAACAATCAATGATTAAATATGCAAGAAATTTAGAGAATATTTTATATGTATTCGAGGTTCTTCATCAATATAGAATCATCTATATTTGTTTAGAGATTCTTGGTCAATGGTATCCTTCAAAACATTTATATAAAAGTCTCTTGGTCATTTTGATGACCAGGCTGGTTTTAAAGCCACTCAGTGGGGCACTTGAAAGTTTATCGTCATTCAGAAGGACAGAGATTATTTCAATGTTGGGATCGAACCCATGAATGGGCTACCTACGTATCCTTTGTTTTAAAAAAAAGGAATCAGAACCCACGTAGTTCGAGGAATGGGATATGATGTTTTATGATTGATGGCTCAAAGATGAATGTCATAATTACTTTTACACTCTAAGCTCACGTGAGTCATGCTCGGTGTGAGAAACAAGAGGTATTGGTAAAATTTAGACAATTGTGCCATAAAAGATGCAATCATAAGAATTTGTTTTGGGGCTTATGTATAGATGACTACCCAGATAGGCGAAGGTTTAGGATTTACTTTTAGGAAGAAAATCCATGAACAGGGTCCACAAAGTTATATGTGCTTCATGGAGATTTGAATACTCTAATCTTGGGGCTTACTCCTAAGGAGGATGCCCAAGTTAGGAGGGGACTTATGATTGGGTTTTATTCCTGAAAAGGAAACCCAAATCAAAGGAAATTTATGACTGGTTAAGAGAAATTTTAAGAGATTTGGGGCTTACTCTTAAGAAAGATGCCCAAGATTTATGACTAGGACTTATTCCTGAGAAGGAAGCCTAGGTTAGGGGACTTGGGGCTTACTCCTGAAAAGGAATCCCAAGGTTATGACTGAGTCTTACTCCTGAAAAGGAGACCCAGGTTAGGGATTAAGGTTTGGGGCTTACTCTTGAGGAGGATGCCCAAGTTTAAAGGATTTTGATTGGGGCTTATTCTTAAGGATGATGCCCAAGTCAAAGGTTTTATAACTGGGGATTATTCCTGAAAAGGAAACCCAGGTTAGGATTCTCTCATCTTAAAGGATGAGGTTGAATGAATGAACTCTCAATCTTTGGTGACATAAAGATGTTTAAATCACTAGGTTTTGAGAGATATTTCACATAATTCCTTTCAGATAAGGATGTCAAATCAAGAAATCATGCCATAAATGGCTTTGAAGAGTATCTTGAAGACTGAATCTTGAATAGGAAGGGTGAAATGGCTTAAGAGGGGTGAAAAAGGGCAAGATGGGCACCCAAAAAGATAGGGGCGCGCAAGTATTGAAGGTCGCGCAAGTCCTGCGGCGGCGCGCAAGTATTGGTCGCGCAAGTATACTTGCGCGACATAAGGGATACTTGCGCGATTTTCAACCAGAGTTGAATTACTTGAGCGACTCTTTATTAAACCCTTTCCCATCCTCTTGAGGTTCTTCCAGAAGAGGGACGCGCAAGTTATATTGAAGGAATTAAGTCGGCGCGCAAGTGTTTGATAAGTTTCAACACTTAGGCCTTCCTTCTTCCCTTTAGATCTTCCATTCTAGGTAAGAAATTACCTTAGAAGTGTTCTGGAAGCTTTGAGAAGAGACTTGGGCGTCGGGAGCTTTGATCCGAGTTTCTGGGAAGAGATCCTCTTGAATGGGGGGCCCACAGGGTCTATTTATAGGAAAAAGAAGACCCTGGGCGGTTACTGGGCGGTTATCAGATCTGTCGCGCAAGTCCCTTGCACGACCATGATGGGTCGCGCAAGTATTGAGGCGGCGCACAAGTGTACTTGCGCGACCAAGATGGAACTTGCGCGATACATGGGAAATGTTCTCCTTTTCCATCCCTTTGTCGATTTTTGATGTTTCTTCAAAGGATTTATCACTTTTTGCTTAGATATTCCCTTTTCCAAACTTTAGATTCCGTGACGAAAGGAGCGTCAACACTACTGCGTTACCTTTCCCAGGCGTATAGGCAATGTCAAAGTCAAAGGGCAGAAGGTACTCAACCCACCTTTACCGTCTCAAATTCAGCTCACATAGAGTAAAGATATACTTGAGACTCTTATGGTCAGTGAAAACCACAAAATTCTCTCCTAGAAGATAATGTTTCCAACAAAATAAAGCATGAACAACAACAGCAAACTCGAGGTCATGTGTCGGGTAATTCCTCTCATGTGGCCTTAACTGCTGAGACCCGTATGCAACGACTCCTTCCCCCTTCATAAGCAAAAATTCAAGCCCGATACCTAATTAATTATAGTAAACAGTAGAGCTCTTGCCCGGATATGTAAATACTAATATCAATGCTGAATTCAACCTCCCTTTCAGCACCCAAAAGGTTGTCTCATAAGAATATGACCATATGAACATTGCACCCTTCTTAGTCAGACCCGTCAGTGGTGATGCTAAGTGTGAATGTCCTGTATGAAATGTCTGTAGTATCCATCCAAACCTAGAAAACTCTGTACCTCAAAGAAATTATTTGGCTACTCCCAAGAAACTATTGCTATCACTTTCTCTGGTTCTACTGATACTCCATTCTCTGAGATAATATGACCCAAAAAGTAAATTTGGTCCATCCAAAAGTGGCATTTTGAGAGCTTGTCATATAACTGATGCTCTCTCAGTGTACTCAGAACAATCTCAAGAGGTGTGGCATGGTCGTGTTAATTGTGGGAGTACACCAAGATATATTCCATGAAGACTACCATGAAAGAATCCAAGTATGTGTGGAACACTCAATTCAACAGTGACATGAAGACAATAGGCACATTCATGAGACCGAACGGTATAACCACATACTCATATAGACCATACCTACTCTGAAAGGCTGTAAGTGTTATATCATATGGTCTAACACACAAATGATGATAAATGTAACTCAAGTCAATCTTCAAGAACACCCGGGATCCTCAAAGCTGATCGAATAGATCATCACTTATCGATAAGGGATATAGGTTATTGACTATCAACTGGTTCAAATTCCAATAATCCTCACAAAGCTTGAGGGTACCATCCACCTTCTTCACAAACATGATAGGCGAACACCAAGGGGAAGTACTAGGTCAGATGAAACCCTTTGCCTGCAACTCCTCCAATTTCTTCCTGAGCTCCTAAAACTCTGGTGTAGCAATCCTATAAGAAAGGATGGGCACTGGTGCCACTCCTAGACCAAGATAAAAAGAAAAGTCTTCCTCATGATATAGAGGCAAACATGAAAATTCCTCTAGAAAGTTATCCCTGAAACAATACAATAATGAAGGAAAGTCCATCTGTGAAGTCCCCTGGTCATCCAGATATAAACTAGAAATCTGGGCGGTAAGTCCCCCAAACCCATGCTGTTCAGATCTTGCTCTACATTCTTAGACATACCATTCACCCTTGTGAAGAAACGATCCGCCCTATGGTGATGTAAAACTCACCGAATAATGATAGAAGTCAACAACAACCTGGAAGGAAACTAACTAGTTTATTCAAAGAAGGAAATCATTGCATGTCATCTATAAGACATAGAGGTACGAAAAGAAATGACACCCACAAACATCAAGAGGGAACTCCTTGCACTGACGTAAACTAGCCATTCTTGTCCCCAATGGAGTGTCTAACGTCAAGATATTGGTAGAAGAAAAGATACAGAGCCCAAGGATCTCCACAACAAAAAACAGATATAAAGCTATGGGATGCCCCTGTATCAAAAAGAGAAGAAACTGACACCGAGCTAACAAGAATAGTACCAAGAACAATAGAGGATCCATGATCTTGCTCCTACTAGGTCTACTCCATTGAAAAAGTCTGGCCTACACTACATCCCTGTGTCCCTACCTGACAACTCTGAGTTGATCCACCCTATTGTCGCTGAAATCCTGGGGACTGAATACCACGACCATGACCTTCTCCTCGTCCTGAACGACCAGAAGAACTATAGTTCCCTGACTGGTGAGAAATTAGTGGTGCTGCTCCTGAACACAGAGTCAAATAAGAACCCCTATCACTAGCTGCTGGTGAGAAGATCTGACAGAATCGCTGAATATGACCCATCTTGCTGCTAGATCAGCACTCCACCAGATCTCATGGGCATTGTGGCCTGGTATTCCCACTCTTCCCATACTTTTAGCACACCACTTGGATACCAAAAAAAGTTTTTTCCTCCTAATATATCTACGTGTAGACTACCTACGGTGCTTCTTACTGTCAATAGGAGGGATACCAACTCCCAATGTTGAGCCACCCTTTCTCACAACTACAGAATCCCTCAGATTTGGCTCCGTGATTAGTTCCTAGCTGACTATAGAAGTGATGGAATTCAATTTGAATATGTTCACCCATGATCAAATGTTATTTGTAAGACCATCCTCAGAATTCCTTACCAAGAATAACTCATCACCTCCAGAAATAGGCATGAAGCGCTACAGCTCTGTGAAGCAAAAAGAATACTCCATAACAGAAATATTACCCTGCTCTAGACTCATGAAATCTCGGGCTCAATCGACCCTCAAAGTCTCCAGATAGAAGTAATCATAGAAGGCACGTTGGAACTCATCCCAAGGCATAACATGCTAGTGTCCTGCCTGTGATATTAAATCCCACCATCTCTTGGTGGAATCTGGAATCATATTCGTATCGAGCTTCACCCTCCCCTTTAGAGGAATCTCTAGATTCTTTAAGATAAAATCATGGATTCTAACCATGAATCTACAACCTGAGGTCCTCCTTCCCCTTTGAAGGTGGGAGGATATTGCTGCTGGAAAACCTGCATCAGCTCTACCATAGAAGGGGTAGGATGCGGTATAGTTCGGAAGGCCTATATAAAACTCACAAATCCCTCTCAGAATTATGCATCAACACCTATGTCTGGAATGACAGCTGGTTCCAAGACTGGAACTACTAGAGGATCTGATGGTAGTCCCTGATCATCCAATTACGGATTCTGATCACTACCTGGTAACTGGCGGACAACCAAAGGACGTATCGGTGGCATGAATCTGCAAGGTCAAGCACACACCTTAGATCAAGATTAACATGGACTAAAACATATAATTAAAATATGAAAACAGGATAAATAAAGCATTAATGTTTTTCAAAACATGGATACACGGGGGGTATAATGACTACACAATGTGTTCCATGATGCCTTTCACATGGGTGTGTACTCCTGCAAAAACTGGTCGTGTAACATCACATACACGACATGTTGTCCTAAAACACAGTGTTTACTTGAATTATATTTTCCTAACCGAGTTCTTCTACATGGAAACCCACACAGTTTCATAGAACAAGACTACATGGTGTGTTAGTTCTTGACATGGCGTGTACTAGACGAGCTTCAACAACCCGTGTTATTAGTGACATGGTAAGATACACGGATCACACTACATGACATGTTCTAGATGGACACGACGTGTAATACATAGTTTTCAATAGCTCGTGTTGTTAGTTATATGGGTGGACACAACTAAAACTACACGACGTGTTTGTGCCAGACTCAGCATGTACTAGGAAGCTTTTTCCAACCCATGTTGTTCATTACACAACCGGATACCCAGGTTAAACTACATGGCGTGTTCCAGATGGACATGGAGTGTATTATAAAATACTTAATCAACCCGTGTTGTTAGTGACATGGTCAGTTACACAGTTATACCACACGGCATGTACATCTGGTACATGGCGTGTCCTACCAAGGATTTCCAACCTCGTGTTTCGGCCCATACTGTCAGTGACCCGATTAGAGACTACACAACATGTATATACGGTACACAATGTGTACTTAAGAAAAAATTTTCTTCCCGAAAAGAAGAACACATGTTGTGTATTCATCATTACACATCATGTATTCTGTGTTTTTTCAGACAACAAGCCTTAGAAACTACTCCATAACCCATAAAAACACTAAAACGAACATTAAAGTGCCAAATTCCGATCTGTGAGGGCCCATACTCCCCACAAATCAAATCTTGGAATCTTATACATGTCATATACAAGGAAAACAAGTCAATGATCCGCCGAATTCAAACTCATGAGGCCCTATAACACCTCAAGAACCAATGTTTGGTGTTCATTCAGACAAGACCATACACAATACAATACCCTATCAAATAGAAGGTATTCTATCAAGGAATCTATCACAACAAAATGTATATCTAGAACAACATCTATCACAACAACATACAATAGCTAATGCACCCTAAATGGAATAGTAAGAATAAATGACATGTGATTTCTAGCAAGTTCCTATATGAGTCATGAGATGGAATAGCCTCATCTCATCGGGTTGAAACAAAAATAGAACCTCAATAACATTAGCGATAACAACACAAAACATGTGAATCACCCAACGGTAATCAACCGTAAAATTGAAAAACCATAAAAATTGAAATAACGAGGTAGATTTGATTTTCCCTGTACATGGGTTAGCTACTCCCAACCACATCTTATTACCAAGTACCTATTCTATCATATCCCTAGATATAGGGTCCAAAAAGTAAGTAAAGAAGAAAAAAACCCACCTTTGATACCACTTTGTAATGTCCCGGTTCCAGAATCCACCAAGAGGCACCCCGTACCTGGTTAGTCACATTGAATCAAGCACATTTACCTGAGCGCCAAGGGTTTTTGAATAGAAGCGAGGGCCTTGGGTGTGATAGTGGGTAAACTATACCCTTCATAGAAGAGAAAACTAGTGGAAGTAAAATAGAAAACGATAACAGAAGCAGTAATAATACTATACAACAGTAAACAGTGGTAGACTAAATGTAAGAAACAACTAGAGCACATATATAAAAATGATTCATGATACATATGTCTAGGAAAGAATCCAAACATGTCACAATTCTGAAATATAGAAATAAAACAAATTAAAAAAGAAAATAGATAAACTCCTTAGAATCTCAAGCCTCAGCTTGGTCCCATGCTCTCCAGAACCACAATAGTCAAGTATCTGAAGTAGATTTTTGATTTCCCTTATCTATACCTGCAGCAATATAATCTGTTTAGGTGCAAAAGCATAACCCAAACGGGGCATGAGACTAATCCCAGTAAGAAACCAACAAAAAATCTATTCCTAAATGTATGTGAATATATATGACATGCAATAAGTAAAAAGACGCAATAAACAAAGAAGTACTCAACAACAACATCTCTATAGTTCAATTTCATTCAATTGCATATACCATGTAAGCAACTAATCAAAACATGTAACCCTCTAGGAATTACTCTCATCCTAACCCCTCTGTTTAAAAAAACAACACAATCAACTCTCTGGGAAGTATGCATAGTCTAACCCCTCTGGTTCATCTTTAACATAGTCTCTCTGAAGAAGCACTCATCATCAATTCCCCCTACAGCCACATATCGGTTATTAAAAGGCTATATGGGGAAGAACATACATCTCATTCCCGCTATGGCATGTGTCGAGGAACTACAGAAACTATGAGGAAGCACTTACATCAATTCCCCTTATGGTATCACATCATAACTGTAAAAACAGACACTCTGGAGAAGCCTTCAATGTCCATTCTCCCTATGGTCTACTACACTAGGTTCTCATGGCCCTGTGTAAGTTAAACGTGAACAACAATGCATACCGACCAAAGTAAAAGTCATGAACTACTAGGCTAAATAGTATACAACATAATAGCATGTCATATAAATGATCAATCCATCCTACAATACTAGGAATGGGAAAAAACAAGGAAGACTAACAGGCTAAGCATGACCAAACAGTCATAAACAAAAGATGCATGGGAAAACACTTCCAAAGCATAAAAATTAACCAAATTAACATTTAATTAACCTTTATTCAATCATACATCCATAACACGCAATTAAAAGGGCTAAAATTTTAAACACGAAATACCCCGTTCAAGGGTATTGGGAAATGTTGCACATATAACTCAAAGAATATCTACAGAAAGGCACAAAACACCTACTTCGGTGTTGTAGGATTGTTATAATCTGGAGTCGGCCCTTGGATCGACCTTGAACGTAGTAGATCTAAAAAAATGTCAAAAAAATTTTATGAGAATAAATCTTGAAAGAGGAGAAATCCTGAAAAGAAGATCTAGAAGAAGGAACATATTACCGTGGTGATCCCAACACAATTGACGACGGTCGATTCGGGGAACAGATGCTTGATCGGGAGATCATGGAAGAATCATCTCTACACGAATGCTCCAGGTCAATTCAGACAAGGAAAGAGGTGTTTATATCGATTTGACATGACCCCAGTTTATTTAATGAAAAAAGAAAGTACACGGCGTGTAATTTTGAAGTACACGACGTGTACTTGTCCATATTAGGCCCCGCTTTAGGCAGCCTACATGTCACCAAACACGGTCGTGTGCATGGATGTTAACAGCCAGCACATGGCTACCTCCAATAACTGGGTACACGTCGTGTACTAATAAAGTGCATGGAGTGTACATATGAAATTTCCAGAAATTCCTCTTTTCCTGAAAAAACCAGAAAAAGGAAATCATACCTGAAAAGAAGATCCAAGTTCTTACAACATGACTGTTGGTATAGTAATATGATCATTAAAAATTTTATTATGACCATTATAAAATTATCCTCACCTAGTAAAGAGTAAAATAATATTTGGGTATCTTATAAAATAAAAGTATGATATATTTATATAATGATATATGTAAATAAATATTTAAATAATGATAAAATAAGTGTTTTAAACTTTGTAAAACATAATTGTTTTAAATTAATTTTTATAAAAACATAATGATTTAAAAGAATGTTTATTTTAAAAAAAGAGGCTTAAAAATAAATATTACATTTTATTATAAGGATATTATAATTTCATGATACCATATGTAAAATTCAGTGATCTAGAAAAATAACTACAATATTAAAGTTTGTATTTTTTTGAATAAATAAGGATTTCAAATATTTTTTTATTCAGAATGTTATTTTCATAAAGAGGATTTAATTTTATTAATATAGACATCTATTTTTTTTTTAATTTTTGGTATGCTTCTAATATAAGAGAATTTTTGGGGAATAGTGAAATACTAAAAAAATACGATATTTGGCCGTATAAGTTAAAAACATGATTAATTTCATACGGGATGATGTATGAACCCATTATTTCGAACCTAAAAGCACAAATTACTATATATATCCTTAATAACTGTAACATCCCAAGATTACACGGTAGGTTTGTCTTCCAATAATGAAATAGCTTGCGTTGTAAACAACTTGGTGTTTTAACACACAATGACTAATCAAACTAGCCGTTATGCATAGTAATACCCAGCTTTTGAAATTTTATAACTTTTATTTTTCAAAATGGACTTCATTTTTGTATTCATAATATCAAAATTATCTTAGGTTGAATTTTTAGTATTTTTTTGAAAACTTTCAATTTTTGATGAATAGTGGAAAAAGCATTATTGGTTAAAACTGACTTTTTATTTAAATAATTAGTTATTTTATTTAAATTTATAAAAGGTAAAAATAGATATATAATACCTATAAATGTTAAATGAAATTCATTGGAGTCTTTTTATAATAATATTAGATATAAAATGTTTTATTGAATTTTTTACCATCTTTTACCCACCTTCTTGGTGCATTTGAAAATTTTCATAAAACATAATTTTACCGCTTCTGTGAATAAAATTTCCAAAATCTAAGACACATAGTTGACATCAGTAAGTAAAATGTGGATCAATAAGATGAAGTTTTTTTGGTGACTAGGAACTTTTGACATTTATTTTCCACGGTTAAAAGTAAATAGGGTAATTAAAGGAAAAATGATATTATAATTACTCAAACACAAGTCCTAATTCTATTGGATATGTCTATTTCAACAAATATCAACCTTAGGTATAATATATGATTCTTTTGGTCCACTTTAATTAAATTTTAAAATTTATTAGTATTTTATTTAAATAAGAGTTAAAAGAGTTAAATTCAATATTTAATAACTAAAACTTTTTCAATATAGGGTTAAACAGAAGATAAATTCAACTATAAATATTCATTATAGATATAAATATACTACCTATATAATGTAATTTATTTATAATTTTTATACATTAAATAATTAAATTTAATTATGATACAATGATGATACAATAATTACCTTATTAATGAATGATTAAAATAATTGATATTATAACTACCCAAATAAATGTAAATTTAGACTTATGATGAATTGAAATAAATTTATATATTAATATAACATGTTAAAATTTATTAAATATTTTTTTTCGAAGTGATAAAGTTTTTTTTACTTTCAAAAAAACAAAATACCAAATAGTGTTAAAGTTGACATAAATGTGTTTATTAAAAAATACAATATTATAAATTGATATAGTATTCCTAAAAATCTATTGTTTGGCTGAAGGACTTATATAAGGTTACATATATCAATAATGAACCACTTCGGGTTATCTTGTATTTTTATAGTATGTTTATTAACCATTTATTAAAACATTACAAAAATACTTGGTAAAGGATGAAATATTTAACTAAGAGTTAAATCTAAAAGATAAGGTTAATATGGTCACCTAAACCTATCTAAAACCTATTGGTTTAGTGTTATTTGACCCATCCCTACCATATCCTCTAAATAAAATATTTTTGAGCCATTATAAACCGAATTTTATTGTATAATAAAATAATATTTCAATCTTTTTCTAATGCGACCCTCACATCTCTGATAAAAGGGTACTTCCCATTCCCTCAAAATCACACCTCCAAAGCCATTTCACTGGGCCAAACCCTACTCAAATATCCACCCAACTACCCTCACTTTGACCTAGATGCCCTAATTTTTTCATAAATCCAAATTAAATAGCCCTTTTGATCAACTCAAAAGAAAATACATGAAGAAGAGGTAATAATTTCCCCACCACTTTAAAGTTCGTTTCTTCTAACACTTACTCATTATTTTTTGTTTCCATACAAAAAATAATAATTCCAATTAATTATAAATATTGGGATGTAATTATAAATATTATACCAACATATTAAATATTCTATCCATCCTATGAATGACAAGTCACCATATATGCGTACATACGACTTACCGTCTCCACGTCATGGTGTGGTTGTTATTCAAACACCTAATTATTTGAATGGGTATAATAATGAGTATAACTGATGTGAATAATAAATATAACATGTTAATGATTATATATATATATATATATATTATATCATCCAATTACATAAGATATTACCATCAATAGAATGATATTGTCGCTTGTGCATACATACAGATTACCATCTCCACGAACGCGATGAAATTCATTCCCCTTCATAACCAATCAAGAATAATTTTAATTTTTTGATTAAAAATAATGTTTAAGAACTTAATATCATTCAGTATATGAATAAAATAAATCCTATCCATAACAAACATGAATTAAATTACCAAGCATATAAAGGAAAATGAATCAGTTAACAACCGAAACAATGATAATACTGATATATTATTAACAAAGCAATATTAGAAGATCATATATGATATCATATTTATGTATATGGATTTTTTATAATTTATTAAAAATGATAAAAAAACACATACATAAATTAACCCTATGGTATCGCATCATAACTGTAAAAACAGACAATCTGGAGAAGCCTTCAAGGTTCATTCTCCCTATGGTCTACTACACTATGTTCTCACAGCCCTGTGTAAGTTAAACGTGAACAAAAATGCATATCGGCCAAAGTAAAAGTCATGAACTACTTGGCTAAATAGTATAAAACATAATAGCATGTCATATAAATGATCACTCCATCCTACAATACTAACCATGGGAAAAAACAAGGAAGACTAACAGGCTAAGCATGACCAAACAATCATAAACAAAACATGCATGGGAAAACACTTCCAAAGCATAAAAATTAACCAAATTAACATTTAATTAACATTTATTCAATCATACATGCATAACATGCAATTAAAAGGGCTAAAATCATAAACACGAAATACCTCGTTCAAGGGTATTGGGAAATGTTGCACATATAACTCAAAGAATATCTATAGAAAGGCACAAAACACCTACTTCGGTGTTGTAGGATCGTTATACTCCAGCGTCGACCCTTGGATCGACCTTGAACGTAGTAGATCTAAAAAAATGTCAAAAAAATTTCAGATTAGAATAAATCTTGAAAGAGGAGAAATCATGAAAAGAAGATCTAGAAGAAGAAAGATATTACCATGGTGATCCCAACGCAATTGACGACGGTCGATTCGGGGAACAGATGCTCGATCGGGGGATCAGGGAAGAATCATCTCTACACGAATGATCCAGGTCAATTCAGACAAGGAAAGAGGTGTTTATATCGATTTGACATGACCCCGGTCCGTTTAATGAAAAAAAGAAAGTACACGGCGTGTAATTTTGATGTACACGATGTGTACTTTTCCATACTAAGCCCCGCTTTAGGCAGCCTACATGTCACCAAACACGGTCATGTGCATGGCTGTTAACGGCCAGCACACGGATACCTCCAATAACTGAGTACACGTCGTGTACTTATAAAGTGCATGGAGTGTACATATGAAATTTCCAGGAATTCATCTTTTCCTAAAAAAAACCAGAAAAAGGAAAACATACCTGAAAAGAAGATCCAAGTTCTTACAACATGACTATTGGAATAGTAATATGATCATTAAAAATTTTATTATGAACATTATAAAATTATCCTCACATAGATAAGAGTAAAATAATATTTGGGTATCTTATAAAATAAAATTATGATATATTTATATAATGATATATGTAAATAAATATTTAAAAAATGATAAAATAAGTGTTTTAATCTTTGTAAAACATAATTGTTTTAAATTAATTTTTATAAAAACATAATGATTTAGAAGAATGTTTATTTTCAAAAAAGAGGCTTAAAAATAAACATTACATTTTATTATAATGATATTATAATTTCATGATACCATATATAAAATTCAATGATCCAAAAAAATAACTACAATATTAAAGTTTGTATTTTTTATGAATAAATAAGGATTTCAAATATTTTTTTTATTCAGAATGTTATTTTCATAAAAAGGATTTAATTTTATTAATATATACATCTATTTTTTTAAGTTTTGGAATGCTTCTAATATAAGAGAATTTTTGGGGAATAGTGAAATACTAAAAAAATACGATATTTGACCGTATAAGTTAAAAACATGATTAATTTCATATGGGATGATGTATGAACCCATTATTTAGAACCTAAAAAACCAATTACTGTATATATCCCTAATAATTGTAACATCCCAAGATTACATGGTAGGATTGTCTTCCAATAATGAAATAGCTTGCGTTGTAAACAACTTGGTGTTTTAGCACACAATGACCAATCAAACTAGCCGTTATGCATAGTAATACCCAGATTTTAAAATTTTTTAACTTTTATTTTTCAAAATGGACTTCATTTTTGTATTCATAATATCAACATTATCTTAGGGTGAATTTTTAGTATTTTTTTGAAAACTTTCAATTTTTGATGAATAGTGGAAAAAGCATTATTGGTTAAAACTGACTTTTTATTTAAAAAATTAGTTATTTTATTTAAATTTATAAAAGGTAAAAATAGATATATAATACCTATAAATGTTAAATGAAATTCATTGGAGCCTTTTTATAATAATATTAGATATAAAATGTTTTATTGAACTTTTTACTGTCTTTTACCAACCTTCTAGGCACATTTGAAAATTTTCATAAAACATAATTTTACCGCTTCTGTGAATAAAATTTCCAAAATCTGAGACACATAGTTGACATCAATAAGTAAAATGTGGTCCAATAAGATGAATTTTTTTGGTGAATAGGAACTTTTGACATTTATTTACCACGGTTAAAAGTAAATGGTGTAATTAAAGGAAAAATGATATTATAATTACTCTAACACATGTCCTAATTCTATTGGATAAGTCTATTTCAAAAAATATCATCCTTAGGAATAATTTATGATTCTTTTGGTCTACTTCAATTAAATTATAAAATTTATTAGTATTTTATTTAAATAAGAGTTAAAAGAGTTAAATTCAATATTTAATAACTAAACCTTTTTCAATATAGGGTTAAATAGAAGATAAATTCAACTAAAAATATTCATTATAAATCTATATATAATTCCTATATAATGGTATTTTATTTATAATTTTTATACATTATAAAATTAAATTTAATGATGATACAATGATGATGCAATAATTACCTTATTAATGAATGATTAAAATAATTGATATTATAACTACCCAAATAAATGTAAATTTAGACTTCTGATGAATTGAAATAAATTTATATATTAATATGACATGTTAGGATTTATTAAATAATTTTTTTTCGAAGTGATAAAGTTTCTTTGACTTTCAAAAAAAATAAAATACCAAATAGTGTTAAAGTTGACATAAATGAGTTTTAAAAAAAATAAAATATTATAAATTGATATAGTATTCCTAAAAATCTAATGTTTGGCTAAAGGACTTATATAAGGTTACATATATCAATAATGAACCACATGAGGTTATATTGGATTTTTATAGTTTGTTTATTAACAATTTATTAAAACAATACATGAATACATGGTAAAGGATGAAATATTTAACTAAGAGTTAAATCTACAAGATAAGGTTAATATGATCACCTAAACCTATCTAAAACCTATTGGTTGAGTGTTCTTTGACCCATCTTCACCATATCCTCCAAATAAAATATTTCTGAGCAATTATAAACCGAATTTTATTCTATAATAAAATAATATTTCAATCTTTTCCTAAAGTGACCCTCACATCTCTGATAAAAGGGTACTTCCCATTCCCTCAAAATCACACCTCCAAAGCAATTTGGCTGGGCCAAACCCTACTCAAATATCCACCCAACTACCCTCACTTCGACCTAGATGCCCTAATTTGTTCATAAATCCAAATTAAATAGCCCTTTTGATCAACTCAAAAGAAAATACCTGAAGAAGAGGTAATAATTTCCCCACCACTTTAAAGTTCGTTTCTTCAAACACTTACTCATTCTTTTTTGTTTCCATACAAAAAATAATAATTCCAATTAATTATAAATATTTATATGTAATTATAAATATTATACCAACATATTCAATATTCTATCCATCCTATGAATGACATGTCACCATACATGCGTACATACGACTTACCGTCTCCACGTCATGGTGTGGTTTGTTATTCAAACACTTAATTATTTGAATGGGTATAATAATGAGTATAACTGCTGTAAATAATAAATATAACATGTTAGTTATATATATATATATATATATTATATCATTCAATTACATATGATTTCACCATCAATAGAATGATATTGTCTCTTGTGCATACATACAGATTACCATATCCACGAACGCGATGAAATTCATTCCCCTTCATAACCAATAAAGAATAATTTTAATTTTTTGATTAAAAAATAATGTTTAAGAACTTAATATCATTCTGTGTATGAATCAAATACATCCTATCCATAACAATCATGGATTACATTACCAAGCATATAAAAAAAATGAATCAGTTAACAACCGAAACAATGATAATACTGATATATTATTAACAATGCAATATTAGAAGATCATATATGATATCATATTTATGTATATGGATTTTTTATAATTTAATAAAAATGATTTAAATACTATAAATTAGGTTAACATACCCTCGATCAAGGAAAAGAACAATGTAAGGGTTAATTCTACAATCTCTTCATTATCTGAGGTTGTTTATACGTGAGTATCTACTAGTATCTATTTATCATCCACATACGCATTTCTTTAAAACATATTTCAAAACATATTTAATATTTTGTAGACTATGGGTTAAAATAATTTATACCCTTGTTTTACATTTTATTATTTTTTTATAAAGTAATCATTCCGTCGTTTTCCAAACATGGTCCTTTACAACCTTTATGAAACAATTAAAAAAATAATGTTTTTTACTTATAAGCCATGTGCGGCTATTTTCTATTGTTGTAACACCTTAGAATATTCCTTTACAAGCTTATAATAATATTTTTAAAATAAATGTTTTCTTTTAAAATTATAGGACTTTTAAATGATTTCAAAATAGAATGAGATATTTCTCTCAAATAGTTTTGATTTCATCTATGTCAACATCCTTTCATGGATTTTACACTTGTTTGAAGTTGATTTATTATGATACAATCTTTCATATTGAATTGAAAATTTTTTGATATGTTTGACTGTGGATGTGTTATTTTTATACCATTCATGTTTTATGGTTAAATTATTAACATTCTGTATGCTAGTTTTAATACAAATGTTTATGTTATGTTTCAAACTTTTCATATGAGGAATGCATTGGACATAGTAAGTGATGAGTGGAGCCCACTATAGATCCTTGATGCATCATTAGGTCACATGAGACAAACTAGTGACTTGGAAGAAGTCTTTGACAAAATATTATTTGTAGTATTGGAACGAGTCCTTGACTATGTAGTTATGATGTTTGACATTATGCATTCCATCATTTTGAAATTGCCTATTGATATTACATTTGATTATTTGACTAGTAGAATATCCATGTGAATAATTAAATGAAATTATTTGATTTATCTTTTCCATATTATTCTCATGTTTATTTTTATATGTCTTGTGTTTCAGTATTATACATTTCCTTAATTGTTTATGCTTTTTTATGAAAGTTCCTGCTATATTGTTATCCTTATTGAGCAGCCGAGCTCACCCCTTTCTATGTTTTATTTTTTCCAATATGAGAAGATGTATATTATAACTGAACTACATGGAAAGTCTAAGGGAGATGATTGTTTTAAAAGTAGATATAATGGTTTTTTAATTTCTTGTTGTAATGTAAAACTTATGTATGTATCTAGTACTTCTAAGGCTACTAAACTGATGGGTCTCTCAGAAAACGATTCCTTATACTATTCTAATGATATGTAATAATGCACCAAATCTGGGTTACTGTGGTCAGGGCGTTATAGTTGGTATCAGAGAAAATTTAGTACAAACCTTGGAAGATAGATTTATAAAAACTCTTATTAGAGAACATTACCCTATGATAGACTTTCGGGATTAGTATAGATTAAATTCCTAGAATTTTGGTAATGTAGAGAATTTGTGAGTTTTCCAAGAAATACATCCCTATATGGATACGAGCAGGTAGTGGTGTATCTAGAACAGATGTACCTAAGAGTAAAAACTGTGATATGGAGTTTTGAGCTTGACCTGAGGTATCTTGGTACACGACAATAGGACTTGTTGTACACTTGGTTACGACACTCCCAGGGGATATGCTTAGAATAATTCACATATTATTTAGAAACTAGTATGAAGGATTTATGAGTATATACATCCTGAATGAAAACATTTTTATGATTATGGATTATATCCACAAACTATTAAATTTATGTTAAGTGTTTTACAAGCTTGGAATTATGTATTGCTATTCGTAAACTAATCTACTGTATGCTATTATTTAGAAATGGTACCTAGTGGGAGGAATGGAAACCGTATCAATGCATGTAATCCATGTAGGTATTTCCCTCATACTCAAGATAATTAAGTGGAGTTGGTGATTCAACCAGTTCTGATCAGCTTATCAACATACCGGGACAACTCACTGAGGTTTTGAATAATAACCTTACCCGTATGGAGCACCCTGATCCACAATGTGGAGGATCAATGTTAAAACACTTAATGAAGAAACAAACACCAACATTAAATGGGACTACAAATCCATTTGTAGCTGAGTAATGGATATGTTCCTTAGAGAAACTATTTCATGCTTTGGGGAGTAGAAATGGGAAAAAGTTACCATTGTAGTTTATCACCTCATGAGAGATGCAGATCAATTGTGGTAATTAATTAAAAACATAATGGAATATTATGAAGTATAAAATATGGAATGGAGGGAGTTTAAAGATATTTTCATAGTAATATACTTTCCTCATGACCATTGAGAAGATATGGAAAAACAATTTCTGAGTCTGATGCAAAAGGAGGATAAGAAAGTCGCAAATTATGAGGCTAACTTTACAAGGTTAGCAAGGCATGAAGCAGATTATATACATAACCCGAGGAGTAAGATTGATCGATTCATTGATGGGTTAAAACCATTTCTCCATCAAGAATTAGTCTCACAATACTTCTTATCATACAAAGACATTGTCTCATTTGATATGAAGACAGAAAAGGAATTCACTAAGTATTACGACTTTAATGAAAATAAAGAGGAGAAGAGATCTACTGAACACTATAAAAATAGAAATAAGGGTAAGAAGAGAAAATTTTAATTTCCATTCTATGGTAAATTTGGGAAGAAACACTGTGGTACTTGCTTGAAGAAAATGGGAGTTTTTTACATGTGTGGTGAAAAATGCCACCGTACTCATGATTATAAGGGAAAAAGAGGCTGTCAATGTTGAATGCTACAATTTTAGAGAAATGGGTAATTATGAAAAGTAATGTTCTATGTGCCAAGGAAAATTACCTCAGAAATGGCCAAGGGAGAAAGGCCAAGCTTATTATATCACTACTGCTGATGTTAAAGCTCTGAATGACGTAGTGGAAGGTAATTTAATAGTTTTTAGACAATTCTTTATTTGATTCTGGATCACCTCATTGTTTCATATCTTCCCATTTTTCTAATAAAATTAGATATTCCCAATTTTATTTAACAAGGAAGTTTTCAGTAAAAACTACTAAGGGAAGTATAATTGCAATAATTTTTTGTGAATCAGTCCCTATTAGGGAATATAAATGTTATTTATATTCTGATCTCACCATCATAACCATGATTGAATTCGATATAATCCTCTTTATGGATTAGATTTCGGACCATGATGTGAAAATTTATTGTAAAAGAAAAAGCTTACAATTTTTGGTGATGATAAGGAGTACCTTATCTTTATTGCAGAAACGTCACCACATGATTATTATCTAGATCCACCCTCAGTAGATCAAATAAATTCAATTATTGGTGAGGAAAAGAATGAAATAACTATGGGTGAGGAAAATAATTTTCAAATAGAGGATGTACCCATTGTTCAATAATATGTTAATATGTTTCCTGAGGATATACCTGGACATCCTCCAAAATGAGAAATTGAGTTTTCCATTGATTTAATTCCTGGTTCATGTCCCATATCGAAATCCCCTTATAGAATGGACACTATGGAATAAGTGGAACTAAATAAACCACTAAGGGAATTGAGTAATAAAGGATTTATTCTTCCTAGTGTTTCTCCATGGGGATACCTCGTTCTTTTTGTTAAGAAAAAAGATGGATCAATGAGGTTGTGTGTTGACTACATGGAGATCAATGATATAACAATAAAGAAAAAGTATCCACTACCTTGCATTGATGGTTTATTCGATCAACTTCAGGGAGCTCAGTATTTTTCAAAGATTGACCTTTGATCTGGATATCATTAGTTGTGTGTCAATAAGGAAGACATTCCGAAAACATCATTTTGAACCAGGTACAAGCATTATGAGTTTACAGTAATTCCTTTTAGATGGAAAAATTAAACCTAGTTTTTTCATGGATCTAATGAATATAGATTTCAAGGAATATCATTGTTTACTCAAAAATCTATGAAGCTCATGAAAATCACTTGCACACTATTTTGAAAACTGTTAGAAGAAATAAATTATATGGGATATTTAGCAAGTGTGAATTCTTGCTTCATAAAATTTATTTTCATGGTCATATTCTCTCTAACCATGGAATCTCTATTGATCCTTCTAAGATAAGAGCAATACAAAAAATAGCCAGTACTAACCAGTATAACTGAGTTACATAGTTTTATTTGATTAACAGGTTATTATCGGTGTTTCGTCCAGAATTTTTCCTGATTGGCTATCCCATTAACCAAGATCACACATAAAAGAGGTTAAATTTGTTTGGAAGAAACTGTGTATAGAATGTTTTGAAGAACTGAAGAGAATATTAGTCAATGATTCTATCTTGACTTTACCACCAGGTAATGATGGATTTTTTATTTATAGTGATTCTTCAAAGAAAGGACTTGATTGTTTCCTTATGTATGATGATAAATTTATTGGCATTGCATCACGACAGCTAAAAATTCATGAACAAAACTATCCCACTCCTGTTCTTGAGTTATTAGCTATAATATTTTCTCTAAAGATATGGGGAAACTATCTCTATGGTGAAAAATGTGATATATATACCGATCACAAGAGTCTAAAGTATATTTTCTCACAGAAATAAATCAACATGTGGAAAAGACGATGGCTTGAACTACTCAAGGATTATGGTTGCACTATAAAATACCACAAATGGACAGAAAATAATGTAGAAGGTTCATTGAGTAGAAAGGTTCATGGAGTTTTGAACAAGATGAGAGTTGAAAGGAATCCTATGTTCATGGATGTAGTAAAGATGGATATGGAAATAATCATGGGAGGTAAAACATCAATTATTTTTCGAATGGTTACTAAAACATCATTAATAGAAAGGGTAAAATGTTATTAGATTGATGATGAGGAGTTTGAAAAGAAAATTGAAGCTGTAAATGATGGGAGATTGATCAAATTCATATATGAAGATGAGATTTTAAAATTTTGGAAGAGACTTTGTGTTCCTGACATACCTGATCTAAAAAGGGAATTGTTGGATGATTCTCATAACTCTAATTTATATATAAACCATGGTGGTACTAATATGTATAGAAATTTGAAGGAAAATTTTTTGTGGGAAAACATGAAGAGAGATATTTATGATTATGTGTGAAGATGTATGGTTTGTAACCAAGTGAAAGCTGGAAGATAACATCCTAGAAGAGTCATGTAACCTCTTCCCATACCTAAGTGGAAATGGTATGACATTATGATGGACTTTGTCATGGGACTACCAACGACTCCTAGAAGGAGTGATGAAATATGGGTCATTATAGATCGTCTTACCAAGTCATCATATCTTCATTCTATAGGAGAATCTTTACCACTTGAATGTCTAGAAATACTATATATTAATGACATTTTAAGACTTCATGGAGTACCCCTATCGATTGTTTATGACCGCGATCCCCATTTTAAATCTAGAATCTAGAAATGTATATAGAAGTCCCTGGATACTGAACTTTGTTTGTGCACTGCCTACCGCCATCAAACTAATGGACAATCAGAACAGACGATTCAAACCTTAGAAGAAATGTTGAGATGTTTCTCACTTGACTTTCAAGGAATGTGGGATCAATATTTTCCTATGGTAGAGTTTTACTATAGAAATAACTTCCATTCAAGTATTCAGATGGAACCATATGAAGCATTATATGGAAAGAGATTTCTCACACCAACTTTTTGGTATGATGTTGGTGAAAAATAAAACTCATAGGCCCAAAACCTTTTGAGGAAAAAATGGAAAAAGTGAAGTTTGTCCAAAACCACATCAAAGCAGCTCAAAGTAGGCAAAAGAGCTATGCCGCTAACTGAATGAAGGATTTGGAATTTCGAGTAGGAGATCAGGTTTTCTTGAAGGTATGTCTATGAAAGGGCATTATACATTTCGGTAAGAAGGGTAAATTAAGTCCCAGGTATATCATACCATTCGAAATTCTTGAACGAATTGGAGTTTTAACTTGTCATTTGGCAATGCCACCAAGTCTCTCCAAAGTTCATGATGTGTTCCCTGTATCACTATTGAGAAAATACATGCCTGACCCAACGCATGTACTCACCTATGAAGAAATAGAACTGGAACCTGATCAGTCTTATTGGGAAGATCCTATCAAGATTCTTGATACCAGAGAACAAGTGTTTAGAAATCAGACGACTCATCTGGTAAAAGTTATATAGAGAAACAATAATATGGAAGAGACAACATGGAATCCCAAGGAACTTATGATAAAGAAACATCTGAATCTTTTTTTAGTGCTATTTTATAGATTCTTAGGATGAAATTATTTTAAGGAGGGAAGGATGTAACACCCCACTCTTCCACGATATGTTTCCCTCTGAATAATGCAATAGCTTGCGTTGTACGCAACTTGGGGTTTTAACACAACATGACCAATCAAACTAGCCATTATGAATAGTAAAACCCACTTTTTAAAATTTTATAAATTTTATTTTTCAAAATGGGATTCATTTTTGAATTTGGAATATCAAAATTATCTTAGGGTAAATTTTTTTTTTATTTTTCTGAAAACATTCAATTTTTGATGAATAGTGAAAAACAATGTGTTATTGGTTAAAACCAACATTTTATTTAAATAATTAGTTTTTCTATTTAAATTTATATTAGGTAAAAATAGATACATAATACTAATAAATGTTCAATTTAATTCATTGGAGTCATTTTATAATAATATTAGATATATAAAATTTCATTAAACAATTAACTATCTTTAACCCACCTTCTAGGCGCATTTTAAAATTTTCATAAAACATAATTTTTACACTTATATGAATTGAATTTCAAAATTCCAAGAGATAAGGTCGAAATAAATAAGTAAAATGTTGTTCAATAAGGTGAAAATAATTTTTGGTGAATATTCACTTTTGACTTTTATTTACCACGGTTAAAAGTAAATTGGGTAATTAAAGGTAAAACATGATGTTATAATTACCCTAACACATGTAAAAATTCTATTGGGTATGTCTATTTCGACCAAAATAAACCTTATGAATAAAATATGATCCTTTTGGTCCACCTTTATTTTATTAGGACATTTATTATTATCATTTTAATATAGAGTTAAAAGTGTTAAATTCAAAGTTTAAGAACTAAACCATTTTTAATATAGGTTTATACATAACATAAATTCTACTATAAATATTCATTATAAAGATAAAAAGATTTCCAAAATATTTTTTTTAATTTTTAGACATTAAGTTATTAAAATTAATTATGATACAATGAGGATGCAATAATTACCTTATTAATGAAGGATTAAAATAATTGATATTATAAATATACAAATAAATTTAAATTGAGAATTTTGATGAATAAAAATAATTTTATAGGTTATTTTGACATGTTATCATTGATTAAATAATTTCTTTTCGAAGTGATAAGGTTGTTATGACTTTCAAAATAATAAAATACCAAATAGTGTCAAAATTGACAAAAATGAGTTTAAAAAAAATACTATATTATTAATTGATATAATATTCCTAAAAATCTAATGTTCGGACAAAGGACATAGATAATGTTAAGTATATCAATAATGAACCACTTTGGGTTCTCTTTTATTTTTATAGTAGGTTATTAACCATTTATTATAATAATACAAGAATACATGGTAAAAGTTAAACTATTTAACTAAGAGTTAAATCTAAATGATAATGTTAATATGGTCACCTAAACCTATATAAAACCTATTGGTTGAGAGGTTTCGACTCATACCCACCTTATCCTTTAAATAAATCATTTTGGAGCCATTATAAACCGAATATGATTTTATAATAAAATAATATTTCAAGATTTTCCTAAAGTGACCCTCACATCTCTTATAAAAGGATACTTTCCCTTCTCTAAAAATCACACCTCCAAAGTCATTTGGATTAGAAAAACCCTACTGTAAAATCTTCCCAGCTACCCTCACTTCAACATAGAGGCCATAATTTGATCAGAAAGGAAACTTAAATAGCCCTTTTGATCAACTCAAAAGAAAACAGCCAAAAAAGAGGTAATAATTTCACCACCACTTTAAAGTTATTTTCCTTTTACACTTCATCTTTATTTTTGGTTTCCATACCAAAATAATTATTCCAGTACCTTATACATATTGTGATGTTATTATAAATGTGTTACCACCATATTCATTATTCTATCCATCTTATGAATGAAAAGTCAACATATGTGCATACGTTCGACTTACCGTCTCCACGTCGTGGTGTAGTTTGTTATTCAAACACTTAATTATTTGGATGGGTGTAATAAGGAGTATAAATGATTTAAATAATTAATATAAGATATTAATGATTATATATAAATATTTTATCATCCAATTATAAAGTAGTTCACCATCCATAGAATGATATTGTCACTTGTGCGTACGTACGGATCACCGTCTCCACGAATGTGATGAAATTAATTCCCCTTCATAAACAACCAAGAATAATTTTAATCTTATGATTAAAAATAATGTTTAAAAACTTAATATCATTTGGTATATGAATCAAATACATCATATTCATAACAAACATAAATTACGTAATGAAGCATATAAAGGAAAATGAACCAGTTAACAACCAAAACAATGATAATACTGAAATATTATTAACAAATCAATATTAGAAGATAATATATGATATCATATTTATGTATATGGTTATTTTATAATTTAATAACAATTATTTAACTATTATTCAGGACGTTAACATACCCTTGATCATGGAAAAGTACAAGGTAAGGGTTAATTCTACAATCTCTTCATTATCCGAGGTTGTTTATACGTGAGTATCTGCTGGGATCTCATTATCATCCACATCTGTGTTTCTTAAAAATGTATTCCAAAACATTTTTACTATTTTGTAGAATATGGGTTAAATTAATTTATACACCTATTTTAAATTTTATGCTTTGTTTATAGAGGAATATTTTCATTGTTTTCCAAACATGGTCCTTTAAAACCTTTTCAACAAAATTAAGGAAAGAATGTTTTTTAACTTATACCGTGGGTGCAGATATTTTCTAACATTGTAACACCTTTGAAGTTTACCTTATAAGATTATATGAATATTTTAAAAATAAATGTTTTCTTTTAAAATTATGGCACTTTTAAATGATTTCAAAATAGAAAGAGATATTTATCCCAAATAGTTTTGATTTCATCTATGTCAACATCCTTTGATAGATTTTACACTTGAAGTTGATTTATTATGATACAATATTCTATATTGTATTGAATATTTTGTAATATGTTTTACTATTGGTGTGTTATTTTTATACCATTCATGGTTTATGGTTAAAGTATTAACATTTTGTATTTAATTTTTAATATGAATGTTTATGATATGTTTCAACTTTTTCATATGAGGAATGCATCAGACGTATTAAGTGACGTGTGGATCCTACTATAGATCCTCTATGGATCGGTAGGTCTCATCAGACAAACTATTGTTTTATCAAAAGGCCTTGAAAAATCATATTTCTAGTCTTGGTACAAGGCCTGGACTATGTGGTTATGATGTCCGACATTATGCATTCCATCATTATGAAATTGGCTATTGATATTACATGTGATTTTTTGACTAGTAGAATATCCATGTGAATAAGTAAATTAAATTATTTGATTTATATTTTCCATATTATGATCACGTTTAAGTTTAAAAGGATTTTGTTTTAGTCTTATACATTTCTTTAATTGTTTATTCTTATTTATGAAAGTTTCTACTATTTTTTATCCTTACTGATCACCTGGGATCACCTATTTATATGTTTTATTTTTTCCAGGATGCGAAGAAGTATATTATGAATGACCTACATGGATAGTCTAAGGGAGATGATTTTCTTAAAAGGAGACACACTATTGTTTCTTTATTTCATGATGTAATTTAAAACTTATGTATATATCTAGTACTTCCAAGGATACTAAACCGATCAGTCTTTCCGGACATGATTCCTTATATCATTCCAGTTTAATGTAATAATGCACCGACTCTGGGTAACTGGGGTCTGGGAATTAAAATAGTCGACACTATTATTAGTCTTGATCCAAAATAATAAATGATTGAATTTAATATTAAAAAAAACCCCTCTCTTCCTCTTATAATAGCACCCCTCACCACCCCTTCTACACACACTGTATCAACCATGGATCATACCAAATATCTACCAAATATATCCCCAATAATCTCTACCCAAATCCCTAGAATAATTTTTCTTTAGAAAATAGAAATCTCAGAGTCCCTTAATGTGTATTTAAATAGGTTACATTTATGAGGTAATATTATTAAAAGATATCTTTTAGATTATTTTCTTAATCAACCTTCTCCTCAACTACCACATACATAAAAAATAAAATTAGTCTACTATCATTTATATATTTAAATTTTGTTGTGTTAATGGAATATATATAATCTGTAATCTTACTTTCTCCTCTTATTTTGAAAACTAAAACATCATCCATACTGTATCGTTTCACTACCAACCTGGATAATGTGTTTTTATTTTCCATTAATACATTCTTGGAAGGTTAACAAGAACATAAATTATTTTAAAATAAATAAATATGAATATTGAATAATTTTTCATATTCTTTAATGAATATATAGTAATAATATTAAATAAAATGAAACTAGTTTTTAATGGATGGTAAAAATGACTAAATGAACTAACGACTTGGAATTAAAAATTTTACTAAATGATTCATCAATACATAGAAACACGTATATATATATATATTTGATACCATTTAAATTTATATATGGATTTGAATATCATTTCATTTCTCTTATGGTGTTTTATTCCCATTTTAGATGGACTTCGACAATTATCTAGAAGTGATCCGAACATGGAGCCATAAAACTAACTCCATTGTAATAGTGAAATTAAAAATTATATCTCAATAAAATGTTTGTAAATGATCATAAAATAACCATAGTAAATAAAAAATAAATGTAAAACTTTCCTAATTAATTAATTAATTAATTAATTAAGGGATATAATTTAATTATTTAGGATGTTAGTGAAAGGGGAAAATTATTTTGAACCTATGGTTAGGGATCTCTCCAAATAACCATATTTTCTTTAAGATATTATATTTCTCTCTTTTCTACACTATATCACATTATTATTATATAATTATTCAAAATTCTATATATATGTCCTACAAATATATACCTAGATTAATTCACCTATCCTTGATGGGTGTATAAATTTTTTAATGATTCAATTCTAAATTTTATTCGATGAAAAATCCTGAATAAAGGAAAATTCTTTATTTCTTACCCCATTTAAAGTACCATTAAATAAAATTATCAAATCTCCCATGGATTCAACAAATTACCAATTTTTTATTGAAAAATTTATATATTTTTCATGGAAAATATTATGACCTTACCCTTTTTAATGACTCTTTACTCTTCTTACTAAAACCCCACTTAAAAGGAATATTTCTTAAAAAATTTCTCCACTCCATTTTATGTATTCAATTGCCTTGGACTCATTTTCATGTCCCATGAAAAATTAAGTTTTCTATAAACATATGAGAATTATTTATTCATATTTCACATAGGATTTATTATGAAATTACATTTGTATCTATTATAATACAAGATCATGTAGTCCGTATATTTCAATGGGAATTTATTATATTTATGATATATACTTGATTTCATTATTTTTAACACATATTTATGTACAAGTTTTGATGGGTGAACCCGAATAACAATAAAATGTAATGGGATTTTTTTGGTCTCATGAGATATTATGTATTGGATTAGAGAGTCAACCTAATCAATCATGGGATTCATTATTCCATGAAATGTTGTCATGGAAGTTAAGATTAAACTAAGATTATGTTATACTTTATATTTTCAGAACATTCCTTTGTTGCTATTATCTTATTATTATATATTATTTATATTATTCTTCCATATGATTATCCTTGATCCTTGTATTGTATGATATCCTGTTATTCCTATTCAAACATATTTGATTATTTTTCATCATTTTTATTCTTTTAATAGACTTTATAGGTCACATTATTATTTATTTATTCCCCATGTTATCTTATGAAGTAGTTGGAGATAAAATGGATTTATGCTATCATTATTTGGATTAAAATAAAGATGTTTTGTTTTAGTTTCATTTTTATGTATTAAGAACCTAGTGTCCCAAGGCACTTGGCCTATAGATATTTGGGTCGTGTTTATTAGATATTTATATTAATAATAATTTAAATATTTTTATAAAAGGATTGGGTATATATATAAATCCACTATCTATTAATATTATCCTTTATTTTATCATGTGGTGTTTAATTAAAATAATTTAATATTCCCTATTTTTTGGTATTTTTTATGGTTTGTTGATTTCTTCTGATTTAGGTTGAACTATAAGACGATACTAGATGCGTGGGATTATTTAATCATTAGGTAGGTGGTAACTATAATTAATCAATATTCACACCATTTTCTAAGTGAATACATGATATAGTTAATATGGCCATGTCGTGCTTTAAAACCAGCTTAATGAAATTCTTTATATTGAGTTTCACTTAGTTAAATTCTCCTTTTAAACATGACTTGATCCTTATGAAAAATGAAAATTTGAGTTTAATTATTAGTGGTGTAATAAATATTAATTTTTCTTGAAGTCATAAAATTCATTTTATGCTTTAAATAATTTAGATGAAATTTTTTTGTACCTATGTCTTTCAAACAGATCTTTATAACCATTGATAGTGGTAATAGATTTTTACCTATTAGTAAAATCTAATATAATGATATGTGGTGACTTGAAATTGATGTTCCATGTTTTGATTTATACTTAGTAAAGGTAAATAGTAAATACCATGTATAAATTTAGATGAAAGTTACCAAATGATAAATGGAAATATGTGAAATTAAATTGTTACCATTATAATGTAAAATATTTATAGAGATTTTATGTAATGGGGTGATTTATTAATGACCCTGTTATATAATAAAATAATAAACTGTGGTCTTAAAATTGGTGCTTAATGTTATAATGTGGGTTATAAATTGTTTTTCTAAAATGAATAGTTAAATTATATTTTTGGTTAAACAGAGTGCAAGTAAGAAACCTCTAAGGAATTTTTCATTCTAGCTAGTGAATGACACCCTATTTAATCAAGCCATGAAAAATGATGAAATGTTGATAAATTAATAAAATAGTTAAGGTTAAATTTGGAAGTGATTTATTGGTAAATAAATTTTGGGTAATTGAGTTTTTCTTGTGTTAATGTTTGTTGTCGGTGGAATTCCTTAGGTTCCATCCCTTCAAGTTAATGTTTGATATGGAATAGGTGGAATTACTTGATTAATATTGGTTTTTGTTAGGGGACCCACTTGAATGGAATGGGATGATGCCTTTATGGATTCAATGATATCCAAAGATAAGGAATTAAATTAGGTACCTTGGTTTCTTTAATGATTCATCACTATGAATTCCTCAAGGTGAACCCTCCTTATATTCAGGTTATGTATTATTTATTCAATTTCATGGATGAATTCTTTGGATTCCCTCATGGAACCATTGTGAGTTCCATTTCATTATCTCCCTATATTCAACTTGATTATATAATATGGATGTCTATGGGTGTGAACCTTGATTCCAGTAAATCTTGGCACTATGAATTCCTTGAACATGTGAATCCTTGGATTCAGTTTAGAAAATTATATGTATCGATTACTTTTATTCCCTTGGATTGTGTAGATTAGAATTAAATGTATGAATTACATGGATTTTGGATGACTTGGTTTGGATGTAAATCTCAATGAATCCCATATGGATTCCCTTATGTTTTCATTCCTTCTAGTTCAATGGTCATACACCTTGGAACTGAATTGAAATTATCAAACTTATCTCTCTATTCAGAGATATATAACACTGGATGAAGTGGGTAGTTCCAACCATGAGTTTCAATATGAATCATGTGTTTAGATACTATGTTTTATTTATGTATTTAATTATTTGGGTCATGTGGTAATCTATTATTTGAGTCAATTTTACAATCATTTTTATATGGGCTAGTTATTTTAGAGACATAATTGGTGGTGGCCTAGTTAGTTTTACTCACAACTTTCTATGGACACCATGGTACAAGGGTACTTGAGTATAATAGTATCTGTTTTTAGATTTTAGGTACAGATCAAGGGACCATTTAAAAATTTCTTTCATAGAATGCTAGTGTGGGTTATAGACGATGGGATCAGGAATGAATCAAGACCAGTTTGGGATGATTTTTTAGTATATGATTATTTTGGGGTATTATAATTCCCCCTTTTGTATGAACCACCATGGGTGAACTTTGAATTATATGGAAAACCCTCTTTTATTCCATGTGGATATTGTATCTATTGTTAAAAGTTTCCATGTATTATCAATTATTGTTATTTGTTTTGGTTTTTGGTCTATTATTTATTCTTCTTAAGATACACTTAATAGAATGTATAGTCTCCCTATGATCCTTATGGATCCTCACCAATAGTTAGAAGCCTCTGGAATATGTGGAGTAACACTTGAGGCATTATGGTGGACCGAAACAAAGCACAAACTCAATTGCTTCTTGGACAGTGGATTAAAAAATGGTATGAGTTGGGTGTTTCTTTTTTTACATAGTATTTGACATTATTAGAAAAAGGATATGAATGTGCCCAAACATGTTAATGATAGAATCCCTATGAGTTATCAATCCACACAAAATGGAAATACCATGTTTCTATGGATGAGACTTTTTGTTCTTGGAATTCGTTTCTTATAGTTTAATTTAATTTTCACCTTGGGTGAGACACGCGATTTATACTGTTATGATTTATGATATTGTTTCTTTTGTCTCCGTATAAAAAAGGGTGTTTGGAATTCATGCTTCATTGTAGTCATATATGATATGTATGTAATCATAACTCTTACTGTGATTGGTATATCTATTTCTTGGAATCTATGTTTTCTTTTTGAATAAATTTTCTGATTTATATCTTCCTATGATTTACATTTATTATCATTAATATGGGTTTTTTTATTTAAATTGTATGCAATATTTTATATTGTTCATTATATAATACTATAGTAAAATCATACATGACCAATTCCAAATATGATTCCATGATATATAGGAAAATATACATGGATTAATGATTGTATTGATTAAATAATGTTCCAATAAGCAACCTATAAGGTCTTTTCCCTCATAGATTGTGAATTAAACTTATTTAATCAATATTTGGAAACATTAAAACAAGATTTATACCGATCTTAATAAAATTATAACTTTTTTAAAAATATAAATAAATTGTTAAATGATTGTATTTGATAAATAATGTTCCAATAAGAAAACTATATGGAATTTCCCATTATATCTTGTTAATTGAACCTTATTTAATCAACACTTATAATTTTAAAAACGTTGATAAACCCTATAAGGTTTTCAAATTTTATTTTTTTAGAATAAATAAATTATTTTTCTTAAAAAGTGAATTTTATGACTTTATGTTAAATAAAATACCTTTGAAATGTGAGTTTTGTAGAAAATTATGGTCGGGGTAAATAAAATTCTAGCAAGAAACTTATCAGTAATATACCACCGTAGCTCAGAAATGAAATTCCACATCTAACCCACCTTTTAATGTTAATATTGTGAAATGATAAATGAATAAAAATTTATATTTCCAAAATTTTGTCCCTTAAATTAATGAGGTGACTTATTGGCATAATGAACATAGATAGACCTGGTGTATGGGTAGTGGGACCACTTTGAGTTCCTGAGTTATGAGGTTCCCACATTATATACCTTATTTATGTGTAATGTTAACCTTGGTGGAGGGTGTTTTGGTTCGATGGAGATCATGTTCTCATGAAACCTCTATTATGTGTAATGATATCTTGGGATCCTTATGACTTACAATGAACCCAAGAGTAAGTTGGGTAGATTTGGTTCTCACCTTTTTATGATACCTTGAGATATGGGAGAGTGTTTACCCATGAGTGGCGAACCATGTGAGTTTTGTTTTAGGGGCTAGGTTGTAAGGCTGAGTGACCATTGTAAGTAACTCATATTTGGGGAGTTAGTGCCATGTGACATTTGAGAGAAACCCATGATAGGGGTTTTCTAGATCTGTGACCGAATTGGAGGTGATAATCAAGGGTAAAAAATTAAGTTATATTTTATTTTTTGGGAAGTTCCATGGGGTGTGTGTCTTAGGCATGGAGAAATTCATTGAGAGTTTTTATACGACAGAGGGTTACCATGAACTATTTTACTCAATATTATGGAATAACAGTGATGTTTAAAACATGTATAAATTCTTATGCTTATGTGGTCGATGCATGTTTGATGATGCCTAGTTTTGGTATGGTTGTATTTAATCACCCAAAGAGAATTTACATTATTTATAGGGAGACTACGAAGGACTAAATCAGGATACCTAATCTTAATAGTTGAGGAGGTGATTTTGATTTGTGGTGGTAGTTTAGGTAAGAGCTTTGGGTTCTTAAAATAACACCCGAGGTGAGGGTTGGTCATTCTCTTATCCTTGAAACATGTAAGATGTCATACCTATTATATGAATGTATATGGGGTTCCCTTTCATTGTTAAATTTTCATGATGAAAGTGTAGTATGTTTGTAAATTAGGTTAGATATCCTAGAATTGTTGATGATCGACTCATGGACAATGAGTCGAGTTCTATACGTTTTTCCCAGTAGGACTTGTAACCCATTTTTTTTAATGATATGAAACAATATGAGAGATAATTAACATTGTTTAGATGTAATATAGGTTGTATTATTGAGGCTTGGATCAATGCATGAGAAGTGAAACTAGGCATATGAAATTGGTGAGGTGATTCACTTGAGCGGTTTAAACATGAATGTACCTAAGGTGTCAGTCCATAGATTCAATGTTGTGGGTAGAGGGTATAAGAATTCATTTTCTTATCTTATATGAGTTTGGGATACAATTATATTAGATTGGTGAGAGTGGGTATAGATGCCTGCAGTCTTGGAATGATTCCATTTGGTGGATAATCATGTGTTGGACCCTGTAACACATGAAGTGTTCAATTTTGATGAGGGGGAAAAGGGTACACTTGGTTAACTAAGGATTAACTATTCATGATCCCAGTTATTTGTTGAGGTGTGTGATCTTATTTTGGATTTGAAACAAGTCCTTGTTAATTAAGGATAACCTACGCATGAGACTGGTCATTTGGTGAGGTGTGTGAGCATAGTTTGGATGTGAAACGACTCATGGGAGTGTGATTCATGCTACATGATTTGTTGGTCTGGAGTCTGCAACCATTTTGATTTTATGGATCATGGAATAACAAGCTTGTAAGCATGTTTTTTAACAAATTTTGGATCGATAATCATCCATCTATAAAAATGGGAGGATTATGAAATTAATTAGGCCTTATGGGAATATTTTCTCAAGGTTTGATTATTAAGGGAATGTACCATTGATTGATCGGAGAAGCGTTGGTTTGAATTGGGATGCTATGATGTGTTTAATCTTAGAGATCAATCGCTTTCAGGTATCAAGAGTACAATGATCATGGATCGAAAAGAGTGACACATGTGTACTAATGGAAGTCCTCGTAGGGGTTAGATATTGTATATTAGTATAAGGAATGTTTATGGTGGGGATCCCACTATAGTACACTAAGAGAATGACCCTATTTATGAGTTAAATTTCATAGAATTTAGATGATGATATTGTTAGAAGCTAGGAATAGGATGATAATTATTTTAATTGGAGTTTAGGTGTGAGTTGGAAATCCATTTTTAGATATAAATTTTTTAATTATAAATAAGAAACTAATCGTGAGATCAATGTTTTAACCTAGTCGAATGAATAAAAGAAAACTCCTATAGTTAAGAGTATAATGTTAGTCAAGGGAATGTGATCCTTGTTTTATAAGGGTTGTTGATGTGAAATATTAGTCTTCGGATGATCACGAAAACATCATATTTTGGTGCTCGGTTAGTCCCCACAAACTCTTGATTACTTTGGGAATGCTAGAAGTTATCTCCTGTGTGATTCTAGTTGGAATCGAAGTAGTCATTTCTAGAATGGGATAAAGAACACTATCAAAGAATGGTTTAGTGTGGTTAAATTCTAGTGATTGTGGTGGAATAAATAAAGGTCCAGATCTAGAATTTATTGCGTGTCTAGATGATTGTGGGATGCATATGATGTTAAAGGAATCGTGCCCTTGTAGTTTAATGGTGCATCTTTGGTGGAGGCCTAGCGTTCAATTTATTGTTTGGCTGGTAAAGGGATGACTTTTTTTCATGTGTAATTATAAATGGTGGGTTTAGAAACACATTTGAAATTTTCAGTAGGGTGTGGTGGATGTTGTTCTGGGTTGTGGCCCTGAAATTTCCTTAGAAGCTGACATATTCAATCCCTTGAGTTGGGTGATGAATACTCACCAAGTACATTTTTGGAACTGGGAATGAGGTTCATTGATGGTCAAGTTGTCTGACCAAGAGTGATCATTGAGAAGTAGATTGGTGGAGTGTCCATGATTTCTTACAATTAGAATTTTAGAAGAGATTACCATAGTGAATGATGAGATATGGCCTCTATTTGTGAAAAATATCAGAAGTGAGATAGGGTGTTCTAGTAAGCAGAGACGAGTGGGAGATTGACTAGTGTCATCTGATGTAATTAAGAAGATGGATGTAAAGCCAATTTTTGAAATTTTAAGTGCCATTATAAGTGGGAAACGTTGTGTTTTTTGTTGAAATATATTTTTTCTGTGATTGACATACTAATTAGGTTTTGAAGGTTGGAGCTGGCTAGGTGTGGGGATGACATGAACATGAACAAAAAATCCTATGTTTTTGGTTCATGTATTGAGATATATGATTTTTAAGGGTGTATATTGAAAAATGATATTATATAGTGGGTATGATAAAATAACTTGCTGCCATGGTGGTACTAGGGTCTGAGAATCATTTTTGAACCTTAATCATGGCCCTACTTCGTAGTGAATTTCTGGTGTAGAAGAGAGTTTGGGAGAAAACTAGAGACATGAGATATAGATTCGGTGCTGCAACATGAAGCTACATCACCATCAACAAGATGGTGTCATTCATAGTAGCCAGAAATGCATTCTGGGAACACTGTTTGTCTAGTGAGACAAGAACGGTCCAACCATTGGACTACTGACATGATAGTGGGGGCCAAAAACTCATCGATGGCCTGTATGTGGGTTTTTAAGTATCTGAAAACCCATTAATTCCCCCATGCATCGCCTTTATTTTTTTACTATGAATTTTATCTCATTCATTGTATAGTATATTCTCCCCCATTCCATACTCTCCCAATCCTCCTACATGGGAGAACTCCCTCGGAGCTTCTCCATTGGAGTTATTTCTTTGTGTGACTAGGATCCTATTATAAGGCTATAAATCCATTTTCCCCGACCTTATTATCTTTCACTATCAAGTGGCGTTTTGTTAGATATATCAATTATTCCTAATTTTTAATTATTTTTCTTGGCTCTTTGATTTCATATGATTTAGGATGAATTAGAATCTGATAAACCAAGTGAGGGATTACCTAACAATAAGGTAGGTGATCCTTAAACATAAACCATAGTCTCTATATCTTTCAGAGTGTATGCATGATGAATTCAATCCATCCATGTGATTCTATAATCTTATTGTAAATAAATGTTTTATATTGTGCTTCAATTAGTTAAATTACCATTTTATATATTAATTAAACCCTAGGAAAAATAAAATCATGAGTGGAATTCTTAGCATTTGATTTAACATTAAAGTGGATTTATGTAATTAATGGTTTTTTACGTTCTTAATAGTTTAAATAAAATTCTAGTTTGAATCAACGGATGTGAAAAGGAATTTTATATCCATTAATTATTGTAAAATATTTTGACCTTTTATTTAAATATAATGTAAATGTACATGTTTCGATAAGGAGTTAGTAAAGTGAAATTATAAATCCCATGTTTAAATTAAGACAATGTTTGTCAAATGATATATGGAATTAAGTGAATTTAAATTTTATTTTGGAAATGTTAAATAATGAAGAAGACCATATGTAATGGGATGATATTTTGGAATGATCTTGATATTGATTAAAATGGTAAATCAAAGTTACAAAATGTGTTTCAAGTGTAATAACTTTGTTTGTTAACTTGTGTTTTGAAATGAATAGTTAAATGGCGGTGTTGGTTAAACATTGAACTATTCATAAAATTACAGGGAATTTTCCTTTATATATTCTGAATGAAAACCAATTTAATCAATCATAGAAAATGTGAAATTATTGATATATTATTAAAATATTAAAAGTGATCTTTATAAGTTCTTACATGGTAAATAAAGGTTTGGTAATTTAGTTTTTTATGTAATTTTTGTGGGTGGAATGCCTTATGTTCCATCCGTTGGATTAAATTTTAGATTTGAAATCGGTGGAATTAATTAATTGTGAATTGTTTTCATTAGGTGAATTTAATTAATTACATGGTATGATTCCTTATTGGAATAAAGGATATCTAAAGGTAACGAATTCTGTGAGAAACCATGGATTCTTCATTGATTCATTATTTCAAATGTTTCATGGTTGATTCTTCTTAGATTTTGGGGATTTTTTTATATTTAATTACATTGATAAATATCATGGATTACCTTTGGGTACGCTTGTGAATGTTTCAGGTTGAGATCCCTGGGTTCAGCTTGATTATACAAGAGGGAACACTATGGGTGTAAACCTATATTCTAGTTAAGCCTGTCACTCAAAATTCCTTGGACACATGGTTCCCCTGATATAGTTTAGAGAATGAAAAAATTGAATTCATTTAATTCAATTGTATTGTGTAGAGAAGAATACCATAAAATAATTACATGGATTCTAGATGATTTTTTCAAAAGTGAAATCTTGGTGGATCCCGCAGAGATTCCCTTATGTTTTTAGGGATACATTTTTCTTTGGTTACACACCATAGAACTGAATTGAGATTATGATACCTATCACCTTATTTAGAGATATCCAACACCATATGATGTATTTAGGTCATACCTTAGGTGTCACCATATTTCTCGAGTTTTTATGTTGTTTTTTATTTATATTTTTAATTATTATATCATGATGTAATGTGTTATCAGTAACAATTTTGTACTAACTTATTTACATGGACTAATTATTTTAGGGATATAATTGGTGGTGGCCTTCTGGGTTATACTCCCACCCTTATTTGGGTTTCATAGAACTTGGGAACCTAAGAAGAAGAGTATTTGTTTAAAGTATACTTCTTTAGGGTAAGTTCGAATTTCATAATGGTTTTATTTTCATGATTGAGTGGGTTATGAATGATTAGAACGAGAATGACTTAGTACCATTTTGGGTTGATTTATTAGTTTCTATTTATTTTTGGGTATTATTATTCTACTTAATAAATGGAAAACCATGGAGGGTCTTTGTATTGCATGACATACCCATTTTTATAGTATTGTGATATTATAGTTAGGGTTTACATTTTCTTTGTCTTATTAGTTATTGTGGTTTTATCCAGTTTATATATTTTCTATAATTTATTCTACTTAGGATTCTCTACCATATGGTATTTTCTCCCCTTGATAATCGCATAATAACACTACTGGTTTACATCATTTATCATATGGGGAGGGAAACATAAAGCCATGTAGCACCATCAGTTCCACTACTATTCATAGTGAGCGGGAGTGGGGAATTAAAATTCTCCCCACTAAAACGATTTCCACCCATAGAATTCCACAGTTGGTTTATTGATTTAAAACCATTGATCAATTTTAATAAAATAAAGAATCTAAAATTTAAAAATATTATTAGAGAATAAAATTTAAATTTCTTTAATAAAAACTCTTTAAGTAAAAAACAAAACTTTCACTGTAATTATATTAATTATACATATTACACAATAATTCCACATAGTGGGTCCATAAATATATACATACCACCATTGGAGGATTCTACACACTATAATAAGATAGTATATAATCAATAAATAATTACCATGGACCTATTATCCAATTTTCATTTCATCTCACTTATTATCAAGTTATGATATTATGACCTCTTTTCATAATTGATACCATTAATTTTTACTGAATTTTTTTTTCATATAGTAAAACATTTTAATTTTTTTATTAATTCTATAAATCCAAGATAATATATATAACATCAAGATTCAAATAGTAATAGTTATCAAAGATATAATTTGGTACCGCACATGAACACCTCATATTTTTCACTGAGTGTTGAAACGTTGACACTCAAACTTAAAACTAATTTATATTGGTATTATAAGAAAATTTTAATTAATATAAAATTGTCTACTAGGTACATCTAGCAGTATATTTTATAGATCGCATCACCATATTTTATTTGATAGATCATGGAGCGCAAATTGACACATGAATTCATAGTTATGGTAATTTTAAGTTGGGATTCCATTTTTAACTTTTATTATGACATTTAAAATATCTAAATACCATAACGAATTCCTAAAATATATTTGAGGAAAAAATGAGGGCCAAAAATAGAATTCAATGAATTTTTTAAATTTTATGGGTATTTTTCATGGAAAAAAATTATGGATAAGGATTGTGAAACTATCTACCTTAGATCACACCAATATGCATGGTTTCATCCCAGGCCATGCATGAAACCAAAAAATTTATCGAATTACCAATTTTTTCCTAAATTTCTATCCATGTAAATAATACCGATGCACTCAGCTTATGGAGCACCCATGTTTATGCTAAAAATTATGGGGTTCACATGTTTTTCATGATTTCAACCTAAAAATTTCCCAATACATTAAACATTAAAATTCATCCATCAGAGAAGTATTACACGTTCTAGAAATATATTTTGAATGTTTTTTATCATATTATCACATATTTATTCATAAAATATTATAAATTTCATTACATTTCATTTACTAAATTTCAATTTTTTGCATCACATGTATAAAATATCACAAATCAAACAATATTCATATTTATGCATATTACACCTAGTTAAAAATGAATTATTATTTTTTGAATCCATGTGTTACTCAAACCAACTATGCATTACAAACATCATTAAAAAAATAAAAATAATAACCTTAATAGAAGTTATACCAAACAAACATGTCTCAACATGGAATTAAAATAAAAATAAAAAAAAATCAAACCAAATGCACCTAAATCCGAATATATAGACCCAAAAAAGCTAAATAGTCCAATTAAAACATGAACCACTTAACCCATATCGAAATTAATTTTTTTTTGTAAAAATAACCAATTAAAAAGGCTATTCCATTTTTTTTAGTCTAATAACAACCAATATTTCATTTTAAAATAATAAAATTCAAAAAAACTCTAAAATCATAAAACATTCATTTTTGGAAAATAAACTTTAACAAAAAATTATGTATGCCTAAATTCCAATTCCCTTTACAACTCTTTATGCAAAATGTTTTTTGAATAAATATTTATTTATGAAACAAATCCTAAATATACCATAAAATTTTGATGTAAAAAATACTTTTAAATGTTTTCATCCTAACTAGAACCACCTAATAACCAATTAAAAAAAGATATTAATTAATATAAAAAACTTTCTTTACTTTAAATAACATTGATAAATTATCTCAGTCATTAAAACAACTCAAACAATTTCATTAAACAATAAATTTAGACCTTTATAAAAATTTAACTAAAAACCTAAATGACCTATTTCAATGTAATGTAACAACTTTTAATCACTCTTATATAATAAAAAATAAAAATATGAAAAATATGAAAATAATAATCTATACATTCCTAAAAAATAGTATCATTTTATGGGTAACTCAAAAAGAATTAAATTTATGAAATACTCTATAATTAAAACATAGTTATAAAATATCATGGTGTTGAGTGGTCTGTTCTGGAATGTATTAGATCCAGATCATGTCTAGTGTGCTAATGAGGGTGTTGGCCCCCATGGAGGGGAGGTCATGGAGATCCTACATCAAAATTAGGTGATCATAAAGTACCCATTTATAATGTAGGTGTTGTTCCTCTCTCATTATAAGACTTCTTAATAGGATTTTTTTCACATCATAAGAAAAAAAATTCTCATGGATGTGGGAGCCTAAAGAAGAAAATATCATGGTAAGAGTGATATGTTACAAGTAAAAAAGATTTAATTTGACCAATTATATCTACATAGACTATTATTGTCACTTAATATTTTGTTGTAGCACTAATGAATATTATAGGGAACTATTTATATAGTAAATAACTTGAGTTAATGAAATAATAAAATAGTAAAATAACAAAATAATGACTTATTTATTACATAGGATTCGAATCACCCCACCTAAAAATAACTGACCCCTATTCTCATATATTTACCAAAAAAACAAAAAAATATCATTCTAGTTATGTTAAGAAGTCTCTATGATATTTATCTCTTCAATATTATAGAGTGTTGGTTGTTAAAAGGGCCATTCATACACTAATATGTTTAAATAAGCTAAGGGTTATCATCCTTTCCATTTCATACATAGTTATAATTTTTTTGTTATGTTATCCTATAAAATTATTTCTGAATAGATTATAAACTTATATATACAATTTAATATCATCCCATTGATGTATTTTTTAGGATAAATAATTCAATCAATCTAATTATAGATCATTTCAGATGTAGTTTGTTTGTCTAAGTAAGGGTCCTTATTTGCCTCTACATTTCTAGTTATGATTCTTACTTTACAATATATTTTGGATTTATATTTAATTTTTTAATATTACTAACTATCCAGTATATTCCAATTAATTTTTGTTGTTGTACATAATATATTATTCATTCAATCTCATTATACAAAATTTCTATAAATTTCATTATATTAAAGTAAGAGATCTTATTTTCTACTCTTTATTTAATATTATTTTATTTTCATCATAATATCCTTTAAATTTCCATTTAATATGATTATTTTATTAATATTGTAGTGTATTATTTTCCATTTTAGGAATTTTACACGGGGTATTATCCATTCAATCTCCTTATGTCCTCTTTCATAGGATGTTATAATTCTGAAGGAGGGGTTCTTAATCATCTATGATGATTTTTTCAATAGATTTTTTATTGAAATATCTTAAAGAACAGTCTTTCAAATGAATATATATAAAACCTAGATCTGAACAAATAGGTATCATCTGAATGGCTACATGACCTCATGTACATCTCCCAATACACAAGTGGCCACCGACTATGATCTAGGGTCGAATTATATTGGTGGGGATACTATTCCCTAAATATAATTTTATCGATAAGATATGAATAATAAAAGATAATAAATAAACACATTAATAATGCGAAAAACATATATGGAAAACATACCAAAAAAGGAAAAATAAACAGGATCCCAAAGTGGAATGAAAAACCAATTAAATGTAGTAATAGATAAATAAATAAATAAACATTAAGATCCACAGGTGTTCATCTCGTTATGACACCAGATCTATAGTCCTTTTCTTATCCATCAACTATAGAGTGTTTTAACTTCACTAGATATCTAGTCATGAAATCTAAAAAAACACCCAAATTATTGAGTAGGATGTTAGTGTAAGACTCAATATGACACCACCAATGAATCATTAACCAAATGTGCTCATATATAATAGGTTTTTACCATGACTATTATAAATGAACTACAACCATAAACTATATATAATCCAAAAATTGAGATTTCATGCACTAACCAAGCTGTTATAGACCCCTCATCCGTACTTGCTTCAGCACCCTTTTAGAAGGATATTGAGAAGATGTTAGAATTATTATCCATCCACAATGCTAGTGAATCTGTTCCTTGGAAACCTCACAAAATTTTTCATACATGAAACTCAGTATATGCCTCATGTATAACATGATGATCAAAAATCATCTAGGTATCGAGTACCTAATATATTAAACAAACATCTTAGATTAACTATGCATTGAGTTCTTGATATATGGCATACTTCATGATGATCAACTATGCGTTGAATCCCTGATATATGAAATTGAACTTGTGAATCAACATGTAATTGGGAAACCTGATACTTTTATGTTGTGTGCATCCCCAACATGATATTATATGGTATCATTGTATCTTCACTTTATTCCCAAGTCCACCATCACCATCATCACAAGTTAATAACACTCCACTTCTAAGGTATAACCATGTCATGAAAATACACCTATTTTCAGCACCAAGAACAATACAAGGTAACTTATATACATGGTAGATCATAAATGGAATCATATCAATATGAGAATAAAGAATAAACATATTACAACATGTGATCATAATTAAAAATGCAAATAAGATACTCTAATATCACTCATGGAATCAAATATCACAATGAGTATCACATGCCATACACTCACCCACTTGCGATCACTAATAAGAAGGAATATCAATTATTAATTCACATAAAATATAACATAGAAAAATGTATAAAAAATTCACAAATTGGTAAGGAACTGCCAACATAAAAGCCAATGATGTTTGTGATATAGATAATCCACCATGCGTGGTTTAAAAGAGGGAGTTTAAAGCTAAACCACTGAGAATAACTCCTCTTAGAATTATTTATCATAGTTGTTTTCATGTAAACACTTGAAGTTCATCTTGGGTTTTTAGAGACAAAAATAACTATTTTATTTAAAATAAAATAAAATATTAGATGCAATGATACTTTCCCTCCCCTCTATTATTTCCACATTATCATTTTCATCCAATACATGCGATGGAAATATTCTTCTCAAGAATAATTATAAAAAAACACACAATAATAAAAATATCACTCTTTATTAGTTTATGATCATACATGTAATTATTATATAACTATCTATTGATAATCCTTATAACTATCCATTTATAATCTTATTCAATGATATTTTTATATTTTTTAATAATTATCCTTTGAAAATTATAATTAATTATTCATTGATAAATATTTATTTTTTATTTTTTATTTTTTTCATAATTACATTTATATTTTTTATAAATAATCCTTTCATAATTATCTTATGATAATTTTTCATAAATTAACCCTTTAAAACCCAATAACTAAATTTTTATAATATTAATTGAATATCCTTTTATAATTCAACATAACCATCACTTGATAACTCTTTAAAATTAACTTAGATAATTCTAGGAAATTATATTTTTTTAATTTGTAATAATTCTCCTTCAATAATTAAAATTAATAAATTTAAAAATTCATTATATTTATCCTTCTATAATTTTACATAACTATATTTTGATTATTTTTTTATAAAAATTATCCTTTCATGACTAACTTATAATATTTGTTTCATAAATTATCCTTTATAATTTAATAATTATATTTTGTTAATTTTGATAAATTATCCTTTGATAAATCTATGTAACCACCACTTGATAACTATTTACAATATTAATTGATAATTTCATACAATTATATTTTTTTATTTTTTTATAAATTATCCATTGATAATTTTGTGTAATTATATTTTAATAATTATGTTTATAGTTATTGTCCTATAATTTATCATAATTACCCTATGATAATGTTATAAATTATCCCTATAAAAATTAGTTTTTATCATTTTATTTAAAATTAAATTTTTCCTAGAATTTTCAATACGGAATATAAAGAGTAAAATTAATATTTATAAAAACAAAACCAAACTCTCTTATTCAGAAATGGTAATACACCTGGAGGGTTGAGGAGAACCATTGTGTGTTTATATCTAGGAAAAAGGGACCTATAGAGGATTACTGATTTCTTGCTAGGAGACCTGGGGCCACTCAGACTCTATAAGATTAGCTAAATACATAAGCAAAAATATTCCACTATTTAGAACACAATTCAGATTTCCATTTTATAAACCCCAAATTAAAAAACCTGATTTAATATTATTTTCAACTAAAAGTTGATTGTGGTGTGTTCAATTCCACACCTTAGGTTGTCTCTAATGTTAATGGGTAAAAAATGAGCGATTTATTGAAATCTGGACTTATGATGTGTGAAAATGGAGGGTGTTTCACATTGGAATAAGATAGATGAAAAAATGGAAAATAATAAAAAGAATAAAAGTATAAAAATTATCCTTGTGTGGAATTTAACCAAACCGCCAATGCACAAAATGGTTAAATAATGTTTAGGATAAAACTAAATTGTTGATTTTATAGCGGTGTTAGATTTCCCATATAAGACACCATTTGGGAGAAATTACATTATTTTAAAAAAACTATGTATGTGTGTGATTTAATGTATTTTATATTATTATTATATCAATAATGAGGCTTTACAAACCTCAAAATCTCATGCTAAATCCTCTCCTAAATCTGAAAATATTTTGATAGAATACTCCAGAGTTCTACAAGGTAAAAATGATTCCTTACATTACCACATATTTTACTACTTTTTTAAATCCATTAAACATTTATAAAGATATTTTTATTATGAAATTAATTTTCATATAAAAATATTTAAAATTTACAATAAAAATTGGGTGTTATTATCATAAAAATTGAAGATATTATAAATATCCATGTATAATGACTTCTCATCCTTAGTAAGTGTCTATAGAGGTATTATCTGAACAACTCAAGCCATTGATGTCATATAGTATATGGTCTCCCATCACCATCAGTCAGTGTCTAATTGACAACATATATATGGCATTCCTTAGCTCTTCGAACCTATATCTGAGACACATAATCAATTTGAGTTCTCATTTGGGTCCACTTCTGAGGGCCTCAACTAAGTACTTATTCCCATAACCATGTCTTTTTCTGTTATTTATGGGGTTCCCAAGAAGAAAAACTTAATAGGTATCCCATATTTCCACACTACTGACACTTTCTATGAGGTATTGGTTAGAACTTATGATAATTTTTGATCATTTTAGATTTGAATCACTATATTCCTCATTTTTTTCAAAAAATATATTGATGATCCATTTCCCTTCCCTAGTAGTCTTCCACTACTCTTTCATGAAACCCAATAATTATTCTTCCATCCAATAGAACTATCCTATGATAGTATATTTGAAACTATGTGAATACCTCCAACTATATCCTCCTCCCGTCCTTTATTATTCTTTAGGGAATTTTGATTTAGCTCTGTTGTTTGTGTTTAATAGAAATCCACTTTCATCAATCTCTACCAATGATCCTTGATTTCATAATAATTATATAACTCAAGTATACTATAAATTAACTATTTAATGAACATTTCCTTGAAGGTTGTCCAAGTCAGAACATCATAACATTCAAAAAGGTTCAATAACCTCATCACCACTAGGAGCATCCCTATAAAAAGAAAGATTTTAGTTCCACCTTCCAGACCATGGGTTTATTAATTAGATCAAATAAATATTCAATGATTACCATAAATTCATTTATATCAAATGGTCCACCTATTCCCTAAAAAATAGAGGAAGAAGATGTTGGAAGTCTTTAGTGTAGACATTTCTAGAACTCAGTGGTGGCTGGAATGGTTCTCATGCCTGGTTTAATGGAGTTGGTGTGAGAGCATGCTCTGTAGCACCCTCATACAAAATTGGTAAAAAAAATCATATTCTATTTGGAATATTATGTAATTAAAAGGATCATAACCAGATTCTATATGATATATGGGATCACATAACGATCTCTTAGGAGTCCACCCTCATCCCAAGTTATACCCATCATAGCACTAACCTTGTTATCAGTCCCTACATAGTAGTCAAAATCATCATATATATATAATAAAAACACCATGTCTAGTTTAAATAATTTATTAAAACAAATATATATTATTAAATCATGTAAAAATAGATATATCACACAATAAATAAGCTATCTTGAATAAATATCACAAATCAAGTAATTAAATTAAATAACTAATATTCCTTACAATTAGAGGTATATATATGGAATATGAAAATGTGTTCCTAGTCGTGATGAATGAATTCCCTCGAAACCTCATCAATCATATTTCAACACCATGTTCATCATCCAAGGAGAATTTATACGATGATAAAATAAAAACATATTTTCCTCCAATTTATGGAGACTTAGAGGTTCACTAAACACTTCCAGATAGACACTATCATAGTTCCCTTTGATGAGTCAAAATTTTATTGTATCACCTTCACCCTCTCCATAATAAATGTAAATATAATAAAAAAAATTAGTAAATCCTTGTGTTGTCAATTGATTTTCTAAAAGCCTAACCTGAACCACCTAGTCTGAGCTTCAAGGTCACATGGCCTCATGTGTGCCTCCCCATACACAAGAGGCTGCGAATAATAGTGAGGGTCTATTTCCATCTATGGGGAGAATATACCATAAGTGTAATGTCATCAAGTGGATAATAATAATGACCCATATAATAAATTATAATATTTATCCCAGGAAAATAATAAATGTCTTACGTGTCTTATAAGGAAAAATAAACGGGTTCCCATAGTGGAAATCCAAACCAAGAAAATGAATAAGTAGACAAATAAATAAATAAATAGTGAGGTCCTCTAGTGTCCTTCCTGGTCTAGTATTAGCTCCACACTCCTTTTCTTATATATTTACCATAGGTCCCTTTACCTTAATCTGATCTCTAGTCTAGAAATCTATAAGAAAACTGAAATACTTTAGTAGGGTGTGGGTAAAGGACTCAGTAGGACCCCACCAATAGGTCTTTATCTAAACGTTTTCATGTATAATAGGCGTATTATATGAATATAATAAATTTATAAGAACAAAACATATAATCTAAAATTGGGAAGTTTTGTTTTATCTAATCCACCACATACCCATATCCATACCTACTTCAGCTTCATGCTGGATGGATGATGAGAAGATGTGATAAGTAAATAATTTGCACTGAGATAGTGAATATGTCTTCTGAAAATATAGAATCATGTGTACATGTGACATAGACTTGGAATCAAGTAAGGAATGATTCACAAAAATCAACTAGGCATCAAGTTCCCAATATATGAGATTCAACTGATAGATTATCTTGGTGTTGAGTTTCATATACATGTGTAAACCTCACATATCATCTAGGAATTGAGTGACTGATATATGGAATACAAATCAAACATAATTTTTTTTTGAGAATGCCAATAATTGAGTTTCAATTGTGTCCCCAACATAGTGTTCAAAGGTATCATCATATCATCACATTGTTCTCAAGTCCAATGTTAGTATCATCACAAGTCAAGCGTGCTCCCCTATAAGAAATCAACAAGTCATGACGGTCCACCTATTATCAACACTAAGAAAAATAACTCTAAATCATAGCAATATATATAAGGTATAGAATACATGGAAATAATAACAACCTGTTAATGAATTAACAAAACATTATAAAATATGATAATAATCAATCTTTGAAACAAGATACTATATTATCACTCAAGGAATCAAATATCACAATGGGTCTCACAGGACACACACACCCACATGTGATCAAAAATAAGAATGGTTATAAATTATTCCACAACATAAATTATATCAAAAAAACACATGTAACAAAATTCCAATGTGGTACATAACTTTTTTACTATAATGTTTTTGATGTCAATAACTAGGATAAACCACCAAGTGTGGTTCAAAAGATGTAGTGAAAACCTCAGTAGCCTGTAACACCTCCTCGTAACCTTATTTATCAAATTTTTTTGATGTTTCAATAATGGAGGGTTGTCACGGGTTACTATAAAAAACCATCTTTTATTTATTTGAATTATAAATAAAATATCACATGTAATGAAACATTATCTTTCTTAAATAATTTTTAGATTATCAATTTCATCCAGCGTAATTTCTTGAAATATTATTATCAGGAATAATAATAAAACCACATATTATAATATAAATAATTCTTTATATTAGTCTTAAATCATACATGGTATCCTTATATTATCATTTTAGGATAATACTTATAATTATTCTTTGATAATCACACATGATTATATTTTGATAATTTTTAATAGTCATCCTTTGATAATTCAAAGTAATTATCATTTTATAATTCTTAATATTTATCCTTTAATAATTCTATATAATTATCTTTTGATAATTTTTAAAAAATTCCATTCATAATTATCATATAATAATTTTTCAAAAAGAATCCTTTTATAATTCAATAACTATATATTAATAATTTTAAAAATGTATCATTTAACAAATCAATATAACCACTGTTTTAAAACTCTTTAAAATTATATTTGACAATTTCATGTAACTATATTTTGAAAATATTTAATAAATATCCTTTGATGTTTAAATGTAATTATATTTTGATAAATATTTATATTTATCCTTTTCTAATTTTCCATAATTATCTTTTGATAATTTTTTATAAATTACCCTTTCATAAATATCTTATTATAATTTTTCATAAGTTACCCTTTTATAACTTAATAATTATCTTACATTAATTTTAAAACATTATCCTTTAATAAATTTATGTAACATTCCCTGGATAACTCTTTATAATTATCATTGATAATTTCATGAAATTATCTTTTGATAAATGTTTAGAAATTATCCTTTGATAATTCGGTGTAATTATTTTTGGATTATTCTTTTAATTATTATCTTCAATTAATTTCACATAATTTCCTTCTGAATATTATATAATTTTACATAATTATCATCAGACAAATTCCCCAATAAAAGGATGATAATGGTTTCTTCTTTAATAACCATGAATTATAAGATATATGTATAGTGAAATCAAAATTTGGATTATAGGTTAATATTAACCTCTGCATCACAGTTTTCAAATGGTTATTTGAATTGATTCTAAATGAATTATTTTTGTGTATTACTATAGAAGGACAATCTAAGGACATGATTCCTTATATACCTTTTTGGATAATTTATAGAACATGTGATCTATTTATAGAAATCCATAAAGGATGAGTAACCCCATCACTTACCCAAAATTTACCTTTATAACTACATTTCTTCAAGACTCCTCCATAGGGACGTAAGAAAATTATGATCACAAGGATTTTTAATGACCCAAATACCCTTAAAAATGTTTTCAGAAAAAATTATAATTATGAATATATGATAATAATTGAATAAAAAGGCAGTGGTGGTTTAATACCTCTATGGTTATCTCATTTCCATAGTATAAGGCCCCGACCTTAAACCTTACTTAATATTGAATTAAATGAATAATTCACATTGAGGATCTTTTCAGGTTTAGAGTTTTAGAGAATTAGATCATAAATAATGAATTGCATTCCACATTTAAAAAAAGTGGTTACATAAAAGATAGTATTCGTTTTTTCCCCTCAATGGAAATATATTTAAAATAAAACATGGATTCTTTCTTGACACTTCCTGGACACTATCATCATATCATGCACCTTTCCCTTGACATGTGAAAGACATTTCAAAAACTTGGGATGAGCATAAAAAGATCAGTAAGGGATATAAAAGTATGAAAATAAAACATTAGTCCGTGTATGAAAACATACTTTACTCATAAATCATAAGCATTTTAAGATACCTGATCATATCATGAATAAATCATTGAAATCATAAGGCATAGAGGTAACTTGAGGCATTCATAACATTCTTACGTAGCAAGTAACCCTATTGGTTACATTTGGAATACCCATCACAGTATATTCCCTAAGTCTCTTCAGAGAAACCTTAACGTTTAACCCCTTCGCATTACCTAATGCATTAGAGAGCTATATCGGGCTCACCCGCCCTTAGTTTATCACAGAACCACCCGTCTTCATAATAATGCCCAAGAACCATAACATAATCATATCACATAAAACATGCATAAAAGAAACATAACATTTCCACTTTTCAATCACAAGATATCAATACAACACATTGATATAAAAACATTATGAAAACAATTTTTATTACCAAAATTAAATAAAAGTAAAACATAGTATTTATTTTTCATTTAAAAAATGTATGGCTTGTAGAGGAAGCCAAAACTCAAATAATGGTCACGACGGCAGAGAAGTCGTTGTCGCCGCATACGTACGACAAAAAAAATCCCTTTTGTCATTTAGTAAAACGCTTCGTATAAAAAAGATTACTTTTAGATAAATGTAAAAGTAAAAGGGGTTTATACACCGTATAAAAGAAGGTTGTGTATAAAACAAAAATATGCCTCAATGAAAGGAGATTGATACGAAGTCCCATACAAAGATGGTATCGATGGATCAAGGATAAATCAATCACATAATTATGTGTTAAAAACAAATACACCTAATATAAGTGGACATTAAGTGTAAAACAATCAGAGGACATTCACACATATTCATAGAATGATAAATTCAAGGAGTACAAGTTTATCCAAAAGAATCAAAATTGGGTTAAGAAGTTCCCTTGCAAAAATTCGATAGCCTAACGGTGTCACTTAAAAATTCAAAAAAAGAGTTGATGAGGGATAAAAAGGGTATCTCATCACTTGGACATAAAATTTACATCAATAAAGATATACAAGAACATATCCCAACATAATAGTATCTGAATTAAAATATATAACAAAAGAAGTCTTTTAAAAAGAGGAGTGTGAAAGGTTCCCTTACCGACTTGGGTAACTTTCGAAACGTACACCCCATTGAAGAAGGGTCATACAATGAATATATAAATAACCATAAATAAAATTATATTACACAAAGAGTATAATAATGGTAATTACATACCCCACTCAAAGGAAATGGTGGAAAACGTAGCATAAATCTCACGGGACTAAAAGTGAGATGAAAAATCCCTTACGAAAACTCGACACCCTAACGGCGCCACTTAAACCATCCAAAAATGGATTGATGAGATCAAATAGGGTCTCCCATCGTATTAAAATAAAATTTACAGAAAGAGGAATATAAAATAACATCCCCATAACAACAAATATGAGCTTAAAAGAAGTGACAAAAAGGAGAGTACTTAAAAAGAAAGAGAGAGGTTAGATCTCTTACGAAAATTCGGCAGCCTAACGGCCCAACTCAAAACATCAAAAATGGATTGATGAGAGAAAATAGGGTCTCTAATAACATGAACATAAAACGTAAAGTAGGATTAATATAAAATAACATCTCAATCATATGAAAGTTAAGCTTAAAATGAATGACATAAAAGAGTGTACTTAAAAAGAAAGAGAGGGGTATGATCCCTTACCTCGTGTCCGACATGACTCGATCATTCTTTAATCTCATGAATAATAAATTTTGGTCAATTTATAATTTCTTAAGGACCTCCTTTAAAGATTATTATTCAGTTTATATCACATATTATAATTGTATAATAATTTTTTAATAAAGTGAGTTCATATTAGACGTTTTTGTCGATGTTCGGTACATGAGTAAAAATTGAACTTGTTGGAAAAGAATTTTCCAAGTAGTTATAGGTACATCATATCCAGAATAGTATTGATTTTTTAAATATCATATATATCCAGTATGTATTCATTTTATACTATTCCATAACATTTGGAGATGAAAAATTAAATGCACCGTTCATGGAGACGGTAGGCCGTACGTACGCAGGAACACTATTTTCATTTTTTTCATATTAATAGAATTAAAACAAAATAAGAGATATATATATTATAATTACAGAATTATATCCATCATTTAGATGTAATATATTACATATTTATCAATTATATATATGTCTTTATAATATTACATAACTTTTGGAGATAAGAAATGAAATGTACCGTTCATGGAGACGGTAAGCCGTACGTACAGATGAACGCTACTTTCATTTCTTTTTTTTATACTGAATGGAATTAAATAATAATGATATAAAGGTATATTATAATTATAGTAGGATATAATATGAAATAACATTAATTCCATCCTTTATACGTCCCACATATGGCATTAACGAATCAAATCACTTTGAGGGGGCGGTAGTTCCGCAATTCCTAAAATGAAGATATCGCGTTTACCCATAATGGAAACCATAAAGGTACGCCATAAATAAAAAATACAGAAGCATAAGGAAAACAAAAAAAATATTATATATCATATATAAATATAGTGACATCTTAATGGCCACCTTTGAAGGTGTTAAAATAATATTGAACAATCATTGTTTTGTGAGGCAGTAATTCACCATCCACAGAAACAGTATGTTCTTTAACCATTAGATGGAGGTGTGTGAAAGTGTAGCTCGAATAATTATTATAACAAAATCCTAGTATATTTAAGATACTGGTGTTGTTACAAAAAAATGTAATAAAAAGAGTTTAGGGGTTTGGAGAAGAAAAATAAAACAAAAGAACCCAAGGGAAGACATTACCTTTAAATCGGGTAACTCTTTTTGATTTGAGCTCAACGGATTCCTTGGAAAGGATTATTCCGAAAGTGAGGCTTCAATGATGAATATAGGGATTTGGATAGATGTAATGGGTAGGGGTTGTCTGAGACAAATGCTTGATAGTTGTGTGTAAGGTGGTATAGGTGGGGGCCTTTTACAAGAGGAGAGGAGGGGCACCCATGGAAAGTTATAAAATATTACTTTATTATAAAATGATTTTCGGATTTAAAAGGTCCCAAAAGGATATATTTCATGGATAAGGTGATAAGGATTCTAAATACACCCATCCAATAGGTTTTTTACAAGTGTAAGACTTAGATTTCACCCTATCTTCTCATTTTATTTAAATCGTTCATTTATGAGGTAATCGCTACATCATTATGGTTTCATAAATAAATTAATTTATTTAATATATAAAAATTATAAAACAAATATCATGATGTATGAAATAGTTTTATCTTTCTAATGAATACTTATAGTAAAAAATATGACATGTATAACCCCATTTAAAAATTGTTTTAGTAAAAACAACTCATATTTGTGACATTTTTATTTTAACTTTAAATAAAAAGGTATTAATGTAATTTTCCAACCAAAGTGGCTCCATGTGGTCCCCATGTAGACCCATGGATTTTCTTGGTTGGCCATTACTCATCCAATGAGGGTAGGACATGTGTCTAGGTCATTTCATATTATTAGAACATTATTTTTACCTTAATCTACATTAATTACCTCTAATCGCGATTAAAACTTAAAATTTACTATTCACAAAAAAAATTATTTAAATCCCATTGAATCACATTTTACTTCTTAATTTCAACCATGTATGTCAGTTTTTTGAAATTCAAAACACAGATCTGGTAAAATTTCATTTAAATGAAAAATCAGTTTTTTAAGTACCACTTAGTGGTTTCACTATTCATCAAAAATTGAAGTTTTCCAGAAAAATACAAAAAATTCACCCTAAGCTATATTTGATATTCTGAATTCAAAAATGATGTCTATTTTACAAAATTAAAAAAATAAGTTACATTAATTAATTTAATAATTAATTCCCACTGTCAGAGCAAATAGCGTGTTTTTATGAAACAATAAGTATCAAAAGACTGACACTAGTTTAAGTCCAATTTCAAGATGAAATTAATTCCAATGACCAATATTGGATTAAATGGTAAGAATATATTATAATTTTACTTTAAAACAAATTCAAAAGATAATCTAATCATATAAATAAATTAGATTAAAAAGAGGTTTTGAATTAAAATACAACATTTTCACTATTCATTAAGAATGAACTTTATCAGAAAAATACAAAAAATTACTCAAAGTAAATTTTGATGTCCCGATTAAAAATAAGAATTTTATTTTTTTATATATAACATATAAAATTGTCAAAAGTGGATTTAAAAGAGGTTCGTCATCAAAAGTCGGTTAATCGACCTTTTAAAGAATATTAGATTGTTTACGCTTAAAATTGGATTCATTCACATTTTAAGCCTCTAACATTTATTGTATAAAAGTAAAAATATTTGAAAAACATATATAAACATTTTGTAGTTAGTTTCGTTCATTCCCGCCATTATAACAGCAAGGCGTTACCTACCATTTAAAATAATAATATTTTATTATTAGAGTGCAACATAAGATTCCCAAGAAACTCGTTGTTGCGTATTAGGTACGCCATCGAGCATAGCGTCCCCTTTAAATTAATATTAATATTTTTTTCACAAATATGGATAAATGTGAAAATTTCAAATTCTTTATTTACCTGGGGTGTTACATCCTTCCCCCCTTTTGGGAATTGCGTCCTCGCAATTTTAAAATTGGTCTTGGAAACTTCATTGAAAATCCCACATAGGAACAAGAGTCAGTAAAACAATCACTTTAAAATAAAGAAAGAGAAGTAAAAAGGTCAACCGAGTTAACCCATACTAGGATTCCATGTAGGAAAACATGGATATGGAGGAAAAAACAAAGGGTCATGTTCTAAGGGAGAGTGACAGTAAACATGTCTAGGAGAAAGTTAACCATAAGAAAATCACAAACTTGTGATGGGTTAAACGGTATTCGATTCCCCGGTAGGAAAAGTTAACATACAACATTTTTGTTTTAAGTTACTATTCATTGATTAATTTATTTTTGAGCTTAACTAAATCATAATGAAACATACTTACTTATCACGTATACTTTCAACTTTTACTAGATTCCTTAATCAAACTCATATTTTATCCAAAAGACGAGTTCTTAGGAATACTTGTTCGCATTAAGAGTACTATAATAAACTTTTTGAGAATCACCTAATCCACAAAAGAGAACTATATATTTCCCATGTCTGTAGAAAAAATCCAAAACCAAAATTGTTAGAATGAGATAGGATAATCCACAAAAGTATAATCCTTTATAAAAAGAAAATCTATTCTTAATCTCCAAAATTTGTCCAAAAAAAACCCAAAGTTCAACGAAGACCATTCGATAAACAATTGTCCATAAAATTATTCAAAGTAAAACAAACTAAGATTGAAACACAAATATTTGAAGGATTTAATCACATAGTCTTCCAAGGTAAAAATTAACTTTTATCTCCAAATAACATCAGTTGCTCTTAAATTCTCATATTGAAAAGTAATTAACCTAATCACATATCCTCGATGATAGGTTAATCATTTACATAGATAACCCAAAATAAACTTACTCTTGATACCTAAAATCATCTAACTAAAAAGAATTAGTTAAACTAACTAGGGACTTCACGTAGTCCAGTGGTAGGTGATAAATACCAGTCACACTTTGGTTGTGGGTTCGATTCCCACAGCTTTGTCCGACGCGACGGGTTGTTACACGGTATGTGTGTTGTCCTTTTTACAAAACTATATAATTCTTAAAACATTCCCTAAAACGAGATAAAATCTTCAAAAATAATCATAACATATTTTAACATCAAGTTTATCTCATTCCTTTCATTTTCCATCATAATATATAATAACCCATAATTACCTCAAAAGTAAGGATCATATAAACCCTGATGGTTACCTTTATAATTATTACCTGAACTTCCAAATCGATTGGTCATCTCGTACATGATGAATTACAGTACATACCAAGGTACAAGTGGTTGATCATGACTCCTTGATAGTTGGTTTAGAACAACCACGAGTTTCGTCATTGAGTCCCCCATTTCATCCAATCTCTTAATCCAAGAACCACCACAGTTTCCTTCAAACCTATTGTCACATTGGTGCCTACTAGATCCATCCATTCACTAAAAACAGAAATGTCAGTGGTAGTATATCAACAAAACCATCATGTAATAATGAGGAAGATAAACACTAAGATATACTTAGTCATTCACTTTATCTAAAACTAGGACTCTTTCTGAAATCCTAACCATTATGGTAATGTCACTTATGCATAGAGAATACCCTAACCTCTAAAGTTATCTAAACCGACCTCTGATAACAACTATAAGGCCTCGGCCTTAAACCTTACTTAATATTTAATTAAATGAATACTTCACATTCAGGATCTTTTCAGGTTTAGAGTTTTAGATAATTAGATCATAAATCATGAATTACATTCCACATTTAAACAAAGTGGTTACCTAAAAGATAGTATTCGTTTTTTCCAATCAACAGAAATATATTTAAAATAAAACATGGATTCTTTCTTGACACTTCCTTGACACTATCATCATATCATGCACCTTTCCCTTAACCTGTGAAAAACATTTCAAAAACTTGGGATGCGCATAAAAGGCTCCATAAGGGATATAAAAGTATGAAAAGAAAACAATAGTCCATGTAGGAAAGCATACTTTACTCATAAAACATAAGAATTTTAATATACCTCATCAAATCATGAATAAATCATAGAAATCATAAGGCATAAAGGTAACTTGAGGCATTCACAACATTCTTACGTAGGGAGTAACCCTCTTGGTTACATTTGGAATACCAATCACAGTATATTCCCTAAATATCTTCGGAGAAACCTTAACGTTTAACCCCTTCGCTTTACCAAATGCATTGGAGAGATATATCAGGCTCACCTGACCTTAGTTTATCACGGAACCACCCGTCTTCATAATAATTCCCAAGAACCATAACATAATCGTATCACATAAAACATGCATAAAAGAAACATAACATTTCCACTTTTCAATCACAAGATATCAATACAACACATTGATATAAAAACATTATGAAAACCATTTTCAATACCAAAATAAAAGAAAATTAAAACATCATAATTATTTTTAATTAAAAAAATGTATGGCTTGTAGAGGAACCCAAAACTCAAATAATGATCACGGCGGCGGAGAAGTCATTTTCGCCGCATACGTACGACAAAAACATTCCCTTTTGTCATTTAGTAAAATTCTTCATATAAAAAAGATTCCTTTTGGATAAACGTAAAAGTAAAAGGGGTTTATACACCGTATAAAAGAAGGTTGTGTATAAAAAAAATATGCCTCAATGAAAGGAAATTGATATGAAGTCCCTTACAAAGACGGTATCCTTGGATTAAGGATAAATCAATTACATAATTATGTGTGACAAACTAATACACCAAATATAAGTGGATATTAAGTGTAAAACAATCAGAGGACATTCACACATATTCATATAAATATATATTCAAGGAGTACAGGTTTATCCCAAAGAATCAAAATTGTGTTAAGAAGTTTGCTTGCAAAAATTCGACAGCCTAACAGCGTCACTTCAAAACTCAGAAAAAGAGTTGATGAGAGATAAAAAGGGTATCTCATCACTTGGACATAAAATTTACATCAATAAGGATATAGAAGAACATATCCGAATATAATATTATGTGAATTAAAAGACATAACAAAATAAGTCTTTTAAAAAGAGGAGGGTGAAAGATTCCCTTACCAACTTGGGTAACTTTCGAAACGTACACCCCATTGAAGAAGGGTCATACAATGAATATGTAAATACATATAAATGAAATTATATTACAAAAAGAGTATAATAATGGGAAGTACATACCCCACTGAAAGGAAATGGTGGCAAACGTATCTTAAATCTCACGGGACAAAAAGTGAGATGAAAAATCCCTTACGAAAACTCAGCAGCCTAACGGCGCCACTTAAAACATTCAAAAATGGATTGATGATATCAAATAGGGTCTCTCATCATATTAAAATAAAATTTATATAAATATGAATATAAAATAACATCCCCCATAACAACAAATATGATCTTAAAAGAAGTGAAATAATGGAGAGTACTTAAAAAGAAAGAGAGAGGTTAGATCTCTTACGAAAATTCGGCAGCTTAACGACACCACTCAAAACTTCCAAAATGGATTGATGAGAGAAAATAGGGTCTCTAAAAATATGAACATAAAAATTACAGTAGGATTAATATAAAATAACATCCCAATCATAAGAACTATGAGATTAAAAAGAATGACATAAAAGAGTGTACTTAAAAAGAAAAGAGAGGGGTAAGATCCCTTACCTTGTGTCCGACATGACTCGATCGTTCCTTAATCTCCTTAATAATAAAATTTGGTCAATTTATAAATTCATAAGGACCTAATTTAAAGATTATTATTCAGTTCATATCACATATTATAATGTTATAATATTTTTTTAATAAAGTGAGTTCATATCAGACGTTTTTGTTGATGTTCATTACATGAGTAAAAATTGAACTTGTTGTAAAAGAATTTTCCATGTAGTTATAGGTACATCATATACAGAATAGTATTGATGTTTTAAATATCATATATATACATTATGTATTCATTTTATACTATTCCATAACATTTGGAGATAAAAAAAATTAAAAGCACCGTTCATGGAGACGGTAGGTCGTACGTACGCATGAACACTACTTTCATTTTTTGTCATATTAATGGAATTAAAAAAAATTGAGAGATATATATATTATAATTCCAGAATTATATCCATCATTTAGATGTAATATATTACATATATATCCATTATATATATTTAATTATGTTATTACATAACATTTGGAGATAAGAAATGAAATGTACCGTTCATGGAGACGGTAAGCCGTACGTACGCATGAACACAACTTTCATTTTTTTTTTGTATTCAATGTAATTAAATAATAATCAAATAAAGGTATATTATAATTCCAGTAGGATATGATATTGAATACCATTAATTCCATCCTTTATACGTCCCACATATGAAATTAACGAATCAAATCACTTTGAGGGGGCGGTAGTCCACACTTCCTAAAATGAAGATATCGTGTTTATCCATAATGGAAACCATAAAGGTTTGCCATAAATGAAAAATACATAAGCTTAAGGAAAAAATAAAAATATTATATATCATATATAAATATATTGACATCTTAATGGCCACCTTTGAATGTGTTAAAATAATATTGAACAATCATCGTTTCATGAGGCAGTAATTCGCCATCCACAGAAATAGTATGTTTTTTAACCATTAGACGGAGGTGTGTGAAAGTGTAGCTCGAATAATTCTTATAAAAACATCCTAGTATATTTAATATACTTGTGTTGTTACAATAAAAGGTAATAAAAAGAGTTTAGGGGTTTGGAGAAGAAAAATAAAACAAAAGAACACAAGGGAAGACATTACCTTTAAATCGGGTAACTCTCTTTGATTTGATCTCAAAGGCTTCCTTGGAAATGATTCTGCACAATGTGAGGCTTAAATGATGAAGATAGGGATTTTGAGAGATGAAATGGTCAGGGGTTGTCCGAGCCAAAGGCTTGAGAGGTGTGTGTAAGGCGGTAGAGGTGGGGGCCTTTTATAAGAGGAGAGGAGGGGCACTCTTGGAATGTTATAAAATATTACTTTATTATAAAATGGTTTTCTGATTTAAAAGGTCCCAAAAGGATATATTTCTAGTATAAGGTGATAATGTCTCTAAATACACCCATCTAATAGGTTTGTGACAAGTTTAATACTTATATTTCACCCTATCTTCTCATTTTATTTAAATCGTTCATTTATGAGGTAATCGCTGCATCATCATGGTGTCATAAATAAATTAACATATTTAATATCTAAAAATTGTAAAACAAATATCATGATGTAGGAAATCGTTTTAGCTTTATAATTAATATTTATAGTCAAAAATATGACTTGTATAACCCCCTTTTAAAAATTGTTTTAGTAAAAACAACTCATGTTTGTGACATTTTTATTTTAACTTTAAATAAAAAGGTATTAATGTCATTTTCCAACCAAAGTGGCTCCATGGGGTCCCCATGTTGACCCATGGATTTTCTTGGTCGGACATCACTCATACAAGGAGGGAATGACATGTTTCTAGATCATTTCATATTATTAAAACATTATTTTTACCTTAAACTACACTAATTACCTCTAATCGCGATTAAAACTTAAAAGTTACTATTCACAAAAAAAATATTTTAATCCTATTGAACCACATTTTACTTCTTAATGACAACAATGTATGTCAGATTTTTGAAATTCAAAACACATGGGTGGAAAAATTTCATTTAAACAAAAAATCAGTTTTTTAAGTACCACTTAGTGGTTTAACTATTAATCAAAAATTGAAGTTTTCCAGAAAAATACCAAAAAATAACCCTAAGATATATTTGATATTCCGAATTCAAAAATGATTTATATTTTACAAAATTCAAAACATATAAGTTACATTAATTAATTTAATAATTAATTCCCGCTGTCAGAGCAAATATCGTGTTTTTATGAAACAATAAATATCAAAAGATTGACCCTAGTTTAAGTCCAATTTGAAGATGAAATTAATTTCAACGACCACTATTGGATTAAATGGTAAAAATATATTCTTACTTCACTTTAAAACCAATTCAAAAGATAATATAATAATATAAATAAATTATATTAAAAATAGTTTTTGAATTAAAATACAACATTTTCATTATTCATTAAAAAATGAACATTATCGGAAAAATACCAAAAATTTACACAAAGTAAATTTTGATGTCCCAATTCTAAATAAGATTTTTATTTTGTCATATATAACACATAAAATTTTCAAAAAGTGGTTTTAAAAGAGGTTCGTCATCAAAAGGCGGTTAATCGACCATTTAAAAAATATTAGATTATTTACGCTTAAAATTGGATTCATTCACATTCTCAGCCTCTAACATTTATTGGATAAAAGAAAAAAAAATTGAAAAACATATATATTCATTTTGTAGTTAGTTCCGTTCATTCCCGCCATTATAACGGTTAGGCGTTAACTACCATTTAAAATAATATTATTTTATTATTAGAGTGCAACGTAAGATTCCCAAGAAACTCGATGTTGCGTTTTGGGTACGCCATCGAGCATAGCCTCCCCTTTAAAGTAATATTAATATTTTATTCACAAATATGGATAAATGTGAAAATTTAATATTCTTTATTTACCTGGGGTGTTACACATAGCACCAAAGTTGTATAGGGACTTGGTAAATGGATCTTGGACTATTGGATTATTTCATCTTAGTAACAAATAATGAGAAACGATTAATCAAAATTATTTAGTATTATAACATTGATAATAAATCTAATGGATTATGATATACCACATAAAATAGTATATAATAATATTAAAATGAGGATTAAAAAGTTTTATAAAAAATTTATACTATAAAGTATAATGAAACATCTCAATTGAAATCATTTGTACTAGAGATTATGATGATTCCCCACTATATAAATTTAAATTAAAAATGAAATAGTAAGAAATATAAATTATAATATTCTATATAACTGATGTAATTTATCAGGAATTTGTTTTAATTCAAAAAAATAACCATTAAAAAAGTACCACATCTTTAAAATATATTTACATAATGGTATATCAATTTTTTAAATGTTTTAGTTTTTTAAAACCTATAACCCTAAATTCTCTACATTAATAGAACTTTTAAACAACGATTGAGTTTTTCTAAATACATTATTTAAAACCATTAATATAAATTCTATTATTACAGACTATGAGGACATTTTACATTATAATGGGCTTCTATTTTATTTCAAAATCCAATGAAGATGACTAAAAATCAAATAAATTTTAAAATAATCCATATTCATTCAAAAAAATCATATCTATTATATTCATTACCAGTAATTATAAACATTAAAATATAATAATACTTTAATCATACACTAAAAAAAATAGAATTTAAATTCAATCATATCATTGAAATTACATATTAATGTTTCAAATAAAAAAAATTATATTTACTAAACTAAATTAGAAAATTAGTGTACAAGGATTAATAACTCACTTTAATATATTCAATTAAAATATTTCACAAAATAATATTCATATAACAATAAAATCTAATATAAAAACACCCATTAATTGATATATAAATTACCACATAATAATTACATTTTATCTTCTAAATAAATAATTGTTTATAATATTAGTAACAAATAATTAGTTTTAATTAGAAAAAAGTAACTATTTGAATTGAAGTAAAAATTAGCAGGAGACACAATTAGTTCCAAAAATTACTATACAAAAAATATTAAATATAAAATAATATATTTTTAATCATACTCTAATGTGGTAAAAAATCATTATGTTGATATATGTGAGAAATCTATGTTACCCCTTCTAAATAATAATCATTAATCAATAATAAAACCTTATAATAATATATAAATACTATATTAGTATAAATTTTATTGAAACTATAAAGAGAATTATTATAATTTTTTGAAATAATTACTATTTTAATAATAAAAACGACATTGTTTGTGTAAGATTGATTCTTTGGATGGAGTGAAATTTTCAAATGAATTTGAGTTGTTCATTTAATGGATGGACCAAATCCCAAAACAAGGATAAAAATGCCTTTCAAAAGTTGAAACACATAAAAATGTGGTTTTTAGAAGTAGTTAAATACTTAGAACTTGTATCAGATGTCGAGACCACTTTTGAAAGTGTCTGGATTCATGAACTCAATTTCTAGAGAGATAAAAAAGGGATCATAGTTAGTACTAACAATGTGTCAAAAACTATGTAGAATAATTGTATAGGAACATGTTTTTAACCATTGAAAGGGCATAATAAAAAAAGAGTATTGGTGAAGAGGTGCAATGGTAGTCACATGGTTGGCTCACTGTTTATTTTAACCATGCACTACAGCTGTGTGGGATGGATGGGGCTTTTGACAATGGAACCGCATGGGCTCCACATGCTTTTTATAATCTTGTTCCTATCTCTATGAGGGTAATTCCATTATGAATTGTGATAACACACAATTTAAACAATGTTAGTCTATTAGTGTGACCAAACCATCATCACCTTTTAAAAGGGTAAATTTATGATTTTTTCTTTATTTATATAAACCCAAAATCCTCTTTTCTCTTCCAATTCGTGTAAAACACCTCCTATAGATATGAAATATCTCAATTTATCTTCCTATGATTCAATGGATATCCTATATTCAACCTTTTATTAATGTTTTTCGACCACATTGGATCTCCCTCAGTTAGTCAATTATTCCTCTTCCTTATTTTCTCAGTTTATATTTCCATATTGGATATTTTTTCCACGAAAATTCAGATACCATTTTAAGGATATATATATGTTTATAATGTTTATCTTATTCTAACATGAATCAAATCACAATAATGTATGGATGAAACATCATTTCTGTAAGGTAGGTGGTCTATATGAGTTTACAAGAATGTTTCATTGTTTATAAAATGTGTCGTTGTTCCATATGCTAGACTATCCATGTATTGCTTCTAAAACATGAAATTCCTTAAATTTATCACCTATAACTTTTTTAGACATGATTTTATGCCATTATATATTGTTTTAGGAATATTAAATAAACCTAAATATACCATGGGTGGGTTTGATCATATGTATTGATGAACATTTATCCTTATTACAAAAAGAAAAATAAGGTGTGTTGGGATTTTCCTTGTTTAATGAAGCTACCAGATGATAATATTAAAGTGGGAATGAATTTTAAAGTGGAATGTAGGATATAATTTATCCATGTTAAACTTTGGAATATTCCCATATATGAAAATATAATTGAATGAGTTATGATATTAACTTAAATAAATTGCTTCAACCATGTTTTGTATATGTAACTAAACACCCACTTAATGTGTATTGGATAATCTCTAATGATTAAATGAAATAAATGAAGTGTAAATGGTTTAGACCATTCTATTTAACTTGTAACCCTTTATATGGGGCCATGTATGTTGTCCCTTATTATCATTATTGACTGACTTGACTAATTATGTAAACATGATGAAGTGAATTTTATAATGTTCATTCCCCTGGTCCTCTATATTATAAATAAGTGAATTAGAATACCCAAAATTCACGATGAATAATATTTGGGAATGTCTATTCCGTATGTCCAATGATTAATTTTTTGATAGTATTACTTTTATGGACTCATAAATAAATTTAAATTCAATGAATTATGAATGGTTAAGTGGTGTTGGACATGAAGATCATCACCTTTTTGTTGTAATTTTTGGAAAATAAATTCATCTTTATTATTTGAACATATTGGGAATGATTCCTTTTTTCATTAATAATTAAAGCACTTATTGGCCATGGTACCCCATATAATTACTTATTAAATTGTTGGGAATATCACCCCATATCATTACTTGTTGAATTGTAAGGAATGGAATAATTATTATTACTTCTAATCTAACATTTTAGACATGGTGTTCCTTTTCATTATTATTATAATTTCCATTAGTTAAATGAGTTTTATGGCACCCCTTATCAATTATTTGTAATTTTTGGACATGAAACCCACTCTCATTAGGTTTAGATTTCTTGATTGATACCTCGTACTTAGATATGAAACCCATTATGTTTATCATAGTGCATAGAATCCCTGGTCATCTACAATGGTTCCTCATTCTATATATTAAAATGTACAGGTTCAGATACATTCCATCTTAGTCCAAACCTGGTGGTATCAGAAGGGTATATATTGAGGAACCTGATATGACATGATCTATTAATTATAATACTTTTTTTATGATACATACACATTATAACATTTTATACTCAAAGACTGGACAAGAATTAGATATTGGTGGTGGTTAACTAATTAGTTTTACCCACACCCTGTTTGGTCCACAATATAGTTGCTAGATAGATATTCTAACTCCATGTTACCACTTGGATCATGATTATTTCATGACTATATACTTTGGACTAGGATAGGAAATAGAGTAAGGGGCTTATAATATATTTTATATACCTACATGAGATCAGTATTTAATTTATATATTCAATAATTTATCAGTCTAGACCTGTTTAATTTTTTCACCAAATATTTGTTTACTAATTTTATTATGAAAAAACATGTTCATGAATGTTTGTTTATTTATTTGGCACTGGTCGAGTTATCTTCTTCTTAATAATTGCTAGTTCTTATCATATTCTACTACCTTTCATTTTATTATGATTTTAAATGCTTATTACTAATCTAAAATCCATTTCTAACAACTGTTTAACCATTAGACCCTCACTACTGGTCAAAAGCCTCTGAAATATGAGGAGAAGCTCATGAGTCCTTCTTTCCAACTAGCTCAGGCTGCCGGTTTAATGGATCATGGGTCGCTATGTGACACTTTGAAAAAATAATTCATTTCATTCCAAAATATAATTTTAAAAACATAAAAAATAAAATATTTTTTATAAATACCCATGATGGAATATCATGAAATAAAAAACAATCTATTAATTAAATTAAATATTCAAACTACTGGTAATAAAGATTAGAATGTTCCTATCAATTAATCTGTAACTATACCAAACCAATTAACCTAGATTTTGTGTGGTTTTAATGAATTTTAAATTGATCGGTAATCTATCCCATTTTATGGAGTCCTATTAGTTATTAATTAAATTATAATTTAATAATAAAAAATATTCAAAATGTTACTAAAATTCCTGAAAAAAATTAATTGAAACCACCAAATAGAATAATCCATCACATATTTATTAGAATATTGTAAAAATAAATAAAACTAATGAGGAAAAATCACAGAAGATTCATTTTTTCATAGCTGAATGGACCATCAATGAACTTGTAATCTACCATATTTTCATTAATAATCTAGAAAATTTAAAAATAAAACATTTTATAGGAAATAAAATTTCATTTATGAACCACGAAGATGAAATATGGAAGTAATCATTTTAAACCTTTAAATTTTAATCAATATTCCAAATATAGAGACACCATAGTTTAAAAGAAAATAATAATTTCCAAGTCATTAATTTTTATCAGATATTATTTTCCCTTCATGTTATTTAATAATATAATGCATACTTTAAATTTTTTCTAAATAAAAATAACATTTTATCATAATAATTTTTTAAAAGAAGAAATTATATAATAATAAAAATATTATAAAATTTATAGTTGATATTTAAATAAAAGAGTCAATTTCATATTTAATCACCACATATCTCAACAATTATACCCTTATCTATAAAAATAATCTTAAAATAATTATAAATCACATATATTTATATCATAATTAATGATACTAAACTATATTCTTTTGAATTAATAATTTTAAGAGGAAACAAAATTTCAATTTTATTTAATAACATTACATCAAGAACATTTTCTCAATCTAGAATTTTAATTAACAGTTTTATGAAATCAATGTACAAAAATCATTAAAATACCATTTTGATTTAGATTAAATTTATGATATTAAATTATACTAATTTTTTTCATCATAATTCATTAGAAAAGTATATGAAATGATTAAAATATAGAATTTTAGGAAAAATATATAATAAGACATAAATTTCTATTGAACTTCTTAATTTAACATAAAATGAAAACATCCATATATCCTGATATATTTAAATATACAGTATACTTGTACATGAATACTAAATTAATAATTTTATTCAAAAAATTCATACTAATTTATATAATTTGTATTTAGTATTTCAGAAAAATTCTATAAAATACAACTCTCACAATACTAAATGAACTAATTCAAACACACATGGTGAATAATTAATATTTTTAATGTAACAGGATAAACATATAAATTTAAATCAAATATATAAAACCCTGAGATTTTATGAGAAATATTATTTTTAATTACTTTGATGTCTTGTGTTGTACTCTACACCAAGATTAGCTTGCACAATATGCAACACCGTATTAGCTTACACTATATGCAAATACTATTCTAGGCTTGTGTTGCATGCTAGATCAACCTTCCTCAATAGCGTGTGTTGTACGCAATACTGAGTTTCACTAAACGAGATATTATTATAATATTATTATGAACTAGCCGTTATGAATAGTAATACCCACTTTTTAAAATTTTATAAATTTTATCTTTTAAAATGGACTTCTTTTTTGGATTCAGAATATCGAAATTAGCCTAGTGTGAAATTTTGGTATTTTTCTGAAAACTTTCAATTTTTTATGAATAGTGAAAATACTAGGTTACTATTTAAAAGTTGAATTTTTATTTAAATAATCATTTATTTTATTTAAATTTATTTTAGGTAAAAATAGATACATAATACCTATATATGTTCAATGTAATTCATTGGAGTAATTTTATAATAATATAGATATATAAAAATTTTATTGAACTTTTTACCGTCTTTTACCCACCTCCAAGGAGCATTTGTAGTTGTACATAAAAATTAATTTTACCGCTTTTGTGAGTTGAATTTCAAAAATCTAAGAGACACGGTTAATATCAAGGAATAGAATGTGGTTCAATAAGATAAAAATAATTTTTGATGAATAATAACTTTCTACTTTTATTTACCTCGGTTAAAAGTAAATAGGGTAATTAAGGGTAAAAATGATATTATTATTATTACTATAAAACATGTACTAATTCTATTGGATAAGTGAAATTAGACCGAAAAAAACCTTAGGAATAAAATATTACCCTTTAGGTCGACTTGGATTAGATTAGGACACTTATTATTATTTTATTTAAAGAAGAGTTAAAAAAGTTAAAATCAAAGTTTAATAACTAAAACATTTTTAATATTGGGTTATACATAATATAAATTGGAATATAAAAATTAATTAGAAATATAAAAAGATTTCCTACATAATGGTAGATTATTTATAATTTTTAGACATCAAAAAATTTAATTTATTTATGACACAATGATGAGGAAGTAATTACCTTATTAATGACATATTAGCATAATTGATGTTATAAATGCACAAATAAATGTAATTTGAGACTTTTTATAAATTACACCATTTTTTAGGTTTACATGACATGTTAGTATCGATTGAATTTACTTTTTTCGAACTAATCATGCTTTTATGAATTTCTCAAAAATCAATTCCCAAATAGTGTAAAAATTGACATAAAATAGATTTAAAAACAAATATTATATTAATAATTATTATTCTATTCGTAAAATTCTAAGGTTCCAAAAAATGACTTAGATAAGGTTATATATATTAATAATTAACCACTTGGGGTTCTGTAGGCTTGTTATAGTAAGATTATTAACCATATAGTGTAAGAAAACAAGAAGACAATGTAAAAGTTAAATTATTTAACTTAGAGTTAAATGTAAATGATAAGGTTAAAATAGTAACCTAAACATTTATAAAACCTCTTGGTTCGGAGTATTTCTACCCATAACAACTTTATCTTTAAAATAAGTCACTTTGGATCCATTATAAACCGAATATGACTTTATTATAAAATAATATTTTATGTTTTTTCTAAAATGCCCCTCTCCTCCTTTATAAAAGGGCACCTCTTTCCTCTTCTCTTCACACAATTTTGAGCCTTCATGCTCGGCCAAAACCTGACCATTTCTCTTCCCAACTTCCCTAGAAACATTATATAGGTTATGGTCTCGTGAAAAGACCATCTCTAGTGCCTTAAGAGGAAGCTTAAAAGAGGTGCATCGAAAAAGAGGTAATCTCTTCTACCGATTCTTTCAAGTTTCTTTCTTCTTCAAATTATTGTTATTTAGTTGTTTCATTATAAAGTAATAACATAAGTATCAATAATATACTTATATGTTATTATAAATATTAAACAACCCCATTTCACCTTCTATACATCCTACGGAAAAAGAAATCACCATGCGTGCGTACGTACAGAATACCGTCTCCACACCGTGGTGTAATTTGTTTTTCCACCACCACCTTACTTGGATTGGTATAATGGTGTAAATAATAACTATATATGGTTATTATTACATCATACTGATTCTGAGATATTATATCATCCACTCCAATTCCACTCAATAATTATGGGAACGATATCATCGCTCGTGCGTACGTACGGATTACCGTCTCCACGACGCGATGAGATTCATTCTCCATGTTAACCATTAAAGAATTATTATAATGTATATATTATGAATAATAATGAAATATATTACTTAATGAAGCTACTGTATTTATGTATGTATATATATATTTCATCTACACACTTCCATTGATGTCAATAATGAAAGTAAAACAGCAATCATGCGTACGTACGACCTACCGTCTCCATGAACAGTGTATTTCATTTCATTCATCTATCTATTATATATATATATACAGAATATATATGATATATAAATCATTATTTACATTCTGGAAGTAAGTAAATCATGATATAATTAATAATAATATCAAGAACAACAAGTCCAAACACGTATGATAAATAAAACCAATTTAACCAAAACGCTGCTTTAGCATGAAATTTACAAAAGAACAGGTAATATAAAGTCATAAGTGAACCATATATGATATCATAACAATTAATATGATTCTTTAATAAGTAAATGAAACTATTTAAATCATTATATATGAGGTTTGGATACGTACCAAGCATATCGGACCTAAGGTAAGGGATAACTTTTCCAATCTCGTTTTTCTCTGAGATTGTTTATTCGTAACTATTTACCATGGTTATTGTTATCATAAATGGCCATGTTTTCTAATTTTTTTTCAGGTATGTTTAAATTCCTTTTTCCCATTTTTTAAATTTACCACATGTTATTAAAGGAATCATACTTTTGTTTACAACATGAGGAACATTTTAACTTTTCCGACAAAAGTACAAGGAGAATGTTTTTAAACTTATATGGCGTGAATGGATTTTTATGGTTTCATACTACATAATTTTCATGAAGATTACTCTAAAAGGTATCATGAATATTTTCAAAAAAAGAATTTTCTTTTAAACCTGCATTTAATTTTGTGAAAAGAAAATGATTTTTAAGAAGAAAGGATATTTTCATCAAGAAATAATTTCAAGTGTTTTATCAAAACCATTTCCCATCTAAGATGACATTATTTCATATGTCTATGTTTCAAGTATAATGTCTCTATGATTTACATGGTTTCAATTTTCTTATAATGAAATGATATCCATTTGTTTTATATGGATTATGTTTTGATGGAATGATGTTTATGAAACCCATTTTATTCTTTGGGCTATGACGAATGATTTATGTTTATGTTGTGGCACACGTAAGAATGATTTCATTATGAGATTGGTGGGACATATATCTAACTCTAATGAATTTGTTAAAGATTTATATCTAATGATATAGACATGGCTGGAATGGTAAGATAATCTGGTTCATTGATACAGGACTGGAACGAGGAGTGAACTCGATTCAGAAAGGGACTTTGTCCACTAAGATGGTATTGGAAGCAATGCCTTGGCTACTATGGAAATCAGATCATGTGTTTAATGGTTTCCCATAATAACATGTTTTATTACCATGATATTTTATCATGATTTATGTTCCTTTATGATATATTCCTTACATACTTCCATGATTTATGTCTTTTCTTAAGATTCTGATGTTTAGATTTTATGTTCAAGTGTTTTTTTCATTCAAATGTTTATGGATTGGTTTATGTTATCTATTTTTACCATTACTGAGAATTTTATCTCACCCTTTATATGTTTTCTTTTCCACAGGATTTAAAGAAATGATTTAGGTATAAAAAAAACAGAATATATTTATGGGAGATGTTGAAGATCCTTCACCAAGAGTAGAAGATTATGTTCCAAGTTTCCAAAGACACTAAACTATTGCGGTCCTTGTGTGTTTGTTTCTGTTAAGTATTAAGTATTATGAAAAAGTAATTTAATGTCCATGTATGTAAAGTATGGGTCTCTACAAAATATATTTATAAAATATTCCCCCAAATAACTCTAAATATATTTTAATTACATTTATAAGTTATACATAATCATAGAGTAAAAAACCGAAATAAAAACATGTTTTTACACAATGCATAATTATAATACATGGCCTTAAAATCATGTGTCTGATTGTGAATTTTCCAATGTATTTATTAGAGTATGTTGGAAGGTCCAATATAAATTTTACACATGTTTTGAATAAATTCAATAAAACCTAGATTTTATTCTATTTTTCACTCTAAAACCTAAGTTTAAACATTAATAAAACAACATACTGATTTCAAGTAACATACACAAAATTCAATAGAAAATGAAGGTATATTACTAAATTAAATTCATGAAACTCTATCCTAATAGAGCTCCTAAGATCCAATAATACTATCTCACGTATACCATAACTCCTCAAACAAATATATTTTAATAAATATTTGATACCAATTTGTAACATATTAATTCATGTATTATATATTAACACCATAACTGGTATGGATTAACACATTAATTTCTAAAGGATGGATGATGTGTCAATGATATCAATAATTAAATCTTGTGAATTATTTCACCCTCTATCACATTAAAAAATAAGTACATATATTTTAATTGAAAACCAGTATGAATAACACATACTCTGGGCCTTCCATGCTATATAAAATTGAATTTGTATTTAAATAAAACCAAATTTGGAAGATTATCATTCCAAAACATGAGATCTATTAATATTAATATATATCTAATTTTTTTTTAAATTAACATACAAACATCTAATAAACCACCATGATATAACAAGCCATTATATGTATGATTCCAAAATGAATATTTTAACCCTAAAGGAAATTATATACGTGATAAATTATGACTTATACAAAATTTACCATAAAAATGAAACCAAAAGAATTTAATCAATTTATAAAATTTGTAACTTTTCATCCATCTCAAACATGGTTAACCATTACTTATCACCATCTCTACAAACCCATGCATGAAACTATAGTACATCACTGAATGAAAGAGTGGCCTTTCCTTTTCCCATATCATGAATGTCCAAATCTATAGACATAGATGTATGTATATATATGGAGTGAGTATAAACCCATAAGTATTTCCCATAATATTATATTCATTTTCTCTGAATTTTTAATAGTGGAGAGAGTAATAAAATAAAAAAAGGGTTTTATATTTATTATATAATAATGGTGAATTACCACCCAAATTTATATATTTATCAATTAAATTAATAATTACTTACTCATTTCATAATATAAAAAATCATAAAATAGATATTTAATCATCAAATGAATACTAAATGCACATAGTCTATACCCTTAGTTTGTAAAGAATACAGTTTTGGACATGAATCTCAAAAAATAATCATGAAAATGTTTTATTTGATCCCACAACACCATAATATGCACAAAAAATTCTAATTTTGGGTATCCAACTAGTCATAGTGGAATCATAACTAGGGTTACTATTTTAAGAATTATTTATACTATTATATCATTTTTATTTAGAATTCCCAATTAGATAAAATAGGTTTCTCTTGATAATTTTAAAAATTTCTTATAATCTAGATCAAAATTTATAAAATATTTCAATTCATACCCCCACACCTTATCATTAAAAAAATACAATTCTCAATTATAATCCAATATTCCATACCAGACAATAAAATAAAAAAATATAACTATTTGCGGAATTAACAGGGCATAATAAGATTCATTTTTTATTTTAAAACATTACAAAAAATACTTAATCATTAAAGTAGAATTTAATATTCTTAGAAAACCTTTGAAAATAAATGATAAAGAACCACACTTGGAATAAAAAAAATTCAGAAAAGTATTAAAATATTCCTTAACAAGGGAAGAAAAAAAATCACAAGTAGAATATTGTTAACACAAAAAATGAAATAACACTTTGATAAAATAATAATTTATCAAATCATAAAATTTAAAATATATTAAAATGAAATTTTAAATAATATAGAGGCCCAAATTTTATAGATAATTCACTTGGTGGAATTTTGGTGTTAATGAGATGGAAGTTAGTTTGGAAGTGGCATTGGGGTAAATATATGAGTTTTGGAATTTAAAAGTAAACCATGATGTGGTTTATATTTCAATACACTATGGTTGGCTAGGGTTTTTAATTGATTGGTTGTGGCCATGGTAAGGTGGATATTTTTCTAGAAAATGGAAGATGGAGTAGAATATGGACATTCTTGAGGGAGATTATTCTAATGTCTAAAAGCATGAACACATAGGTGCCTATTTTTAACATCATGTTTTGGGTTTAGTTTTGTATTAATCCTTATAAAAAATAGGTAGGGTGAAAATTACCATTTTATTATTCATGGGCCGAAGAAGAATCATTTTATAAACAATAAATTATAATCTTATGGTGAAGGTTTCATGAAATTGAAATAATATAGTCATGGTTTAATGGGTTATTCCATGGCCCTGGTCAAAAGAGAATTTAAGGAAGTAAAATGGACTATGGAATTTATGTTCATATGATGTTTTAAAGGTGATGATTTTTGGATGTTGGTTAATTAAACAAGAACATGGTGTGGTATGGTCTTGAAACATACGGGTGTCATCTTCTTGAGTTTTTATTATAAATTTAGTTACTTCTTTCTACATTTAATTCCTTTTATTTATCTCAAAACCTAGGAAAATGAATGGCTTGGTTTTTTGTTTTTTTATATCATTGGTGTTACATTAAGAACATATATTTTTGTGATTGATTCCACATGATATTATATTTATTTCATTCATATTTCCTTTATTATTTATTTTATCTTATTTCTAAAATAATATACCATAGTACTAATTGTTAGTTAGATGAAGGATTAATTAAGAATTGATGATGGATTAGTTTTTTTATAGTATTTTAGAATACTACATTTATTTTTATTGGTGTTTTATCATTAATTTTGATAAATTCTCAAGGTTGCAACCTCTAAACATAGTTTGAGTAATGTGAATTAATTTTTTTATTCACACTACATTTTTAATGTTGGATAATCATGATTTAGTTTTCTTTAATATATTATTTGATAATGGAATTAAATAAGGAAAGAAAATATGAATTGGAAGGGGATGTGATTAATTTTGGATTCTTATTATTACTATTTTTATCTTTTCATAATTCATTTGAATTTTATTTGATAGGATTTTTCTTTTGATATAAAAAGGGGTTTGTTGATGTGTGAAATCATTTTTGAAATTAGTCAAATGATTATAAAATGTGGAAACAAATATGAAAGAAGAAAATTTTAATTATTATTTTTTATTTTTATGTCGATCATGTATTGATATATTGATAATAAATAAATGAGTAAATAAATAATGTTTTTTTTCATGAAAGTTTTTATTTACTTTATGTTATTGTAGATTAGTGTTATTATTTTTTTCCAAGATGAAGGATTGTTTATGTGGTTGGTCATGGATTAATGTGGTAGTTCTGTAAGATTAATGTGGTTGTTGTTTTAGTGGATGAATATGTGTTATTGTATTTTATTATTTGGGTAGTATTGTGAGGTTGATTTTGTTTTCTATAAGTGGATATAGAAGTAGTATAAGTGATGGCGTGGGTTCTTAGTAGTTTATTGATATATAAGTATGATAAAATTGACGAAGTTTGTTTCTTCTGTTTTCCATAGGTTGAGATTTATAATTAATAAATGAAATTATTTTTGAATAAGTATAATGAGAATGATATGTTTTAAAATAAATAAACTGATGAATATAATTTTTTAAAGTGATGTATAATGTGTTAGGTGGTAAATGTATATAAAATAGACAACTCACAGGGTGATTAATTAGTGTATATATGGAAAGATCAGATTCATGAATTAACATTTTTAGTAAAGATTAATATCAATATTGAATAAAAAAATATGAGATTTTTTATTTAATATGTTGTGTGGTTATTGTCTGGTTGGGCTATCAATGTTAGTGTGGAAGATGTAATGACCCAAAATTGTTTTAAATAATAATTGTTTCCTAAAAATGAGTGTTATATTTTTATTTTAGAATAATGAAATATCTATTTAATAATAAATTAAATATAAAGGGAAATGTGACCATATGGATTTGACAATTTTATGAACATTGATCAATTATTATCATTTCTCAATATGACCGTTTGGAACTATAATCTTGATAATAGTTTTAACATTATAATTATTGTTTATAAGTAACATTTTTAAAAAGGATAATTTAATCTAAAAAAAGAGTCGATGACCCCAAATAGTATAGTTTTTTCATAAAAATGCAATTTTACATGACTTAGGAGGGGTTTAGTATCACTAGGCTTCATTCTTGAACAATCCCAAGCCAAGATTCAATAAGAGATGCTTGAATGAAATCACATACGGGAGAAGTTCAAGTTAGTTGAAATAACCACAAGGGCGATGTTAGAAGAGATTCCCCATTAATATATCCCCATCTCACACCTAACCCTTAGGTTATATGAAGGTGTTATAATGGTTTATGTGTTAAGGAACAAGTTACTTAATGTAATTATACTGTATAAATAAATTTGTTACTCCATCATTTACATTTTAAGAATACTTTTTCTTAATAATATTCAGATAGACTTTGATAAATTGATTTTCTAGATAGGGATTGTAATTTTCAGAAAAGATATAATTATTATAATAAAAAATTGTATTATGAACAATCTTTATTTCAATTAAATATTTTTATTAAAACAATCTTATTTTAAAATAAATGAAAAAAATAATATTACTTTTTTTCAAGTGTTAGAAATTTTACAATACAATTTCAATCTGCAATAATTATTAACAAATAAGTATTTATTATTTAAAAGTTAAAATTACTATATTTATATAATTATTATGATAAAATAAATATAATTTTTGAAATCATCACGTCAAAAATTTTTTAGGGTGATTTTATGGTAATTTTCAAAAATACATTTTTTTTGTGAATAGTAAAAATATAGTTTGTGTTTTTCAGTATATTAATGACATAATAATTATTTCACAATGATTTAATAACTGATTAACCAAAATACATGACATAAAATATGGTTTTTTATTATTTAATGTTTTTAATATATTTTAATCAATTTACAAATTTGTAATTTACTTTCCAAATTCTAAAATGGAAAATTAAACTTTATAAATGTTATATTATAAAACACATAATTTTCCATTCCAAAATAAATAATATAAAATATTGGTAACTATTGTGGGATCAAATGAAAAAAAATATGATCCAAGTTTCCAATACCATGGTAAAATACAATGGTCAGGCCCATGGTTTTTCATTTAATACTACCTTATTGTCTAAAACCTTTACTTAGAAATTAATAAAAACAATCTCCATATTTTGCTATAAATACGCACCCATTTCATAATTTACATTCTATACCAATTCATTATACAATAATATATTATATTTTAACCTCCCAAGGTGTCTTCAAGCCTCCAAGGTCCCAATCATTTAGTTTTAGGTGTTATTCTTCATGGTAATGGAAATATCAATTTCCGTTTCCATTCAAGTTCCCTTTCATGTAGTATGCATTTAAAATTTATAATATATTATTCTTTATACAATTTATTATATCGTTTTACTATATTTAGAGTCTTTTATTAATGTTATTATCTTGTCTGCTCTATTTTTACCCATTTATAAAACCATTTTTTGTACCCATTATGCTTCAGATTTTACTTCTCAAAATTACTCTCTTCTCTTCAAGAAATTCCCTTTTATTTTCATTACGTGAATAAAATAATCTATTTCCTTTCTAGGGGTAGTCAAAAATATGTAATAATTATTTATTTTATTCTGGTATTGACATACATAAAACCCTGATTCCCTTTTTATGGGTTACAAATGACATAAATATTAAATTATTTAAGCACTTTTTAAAATTGCATGATTTTTCAACATAATATATTTCTTTTATTATGAATGGGATATTTATTAATGTTTTATTATGATATATTTGTCTCATGTTAATTAATACATATTAAGGGTGTTCTATAATATCACTCTAGTGCATTTTGGAATAAATTTCATCTACAGATATGACATGTTTTACTATACATTGGTGAATAACCTTGGTAATTTGTATGTCACCGCGGTGTCAAACCATAGTGATATTCTTATTAATGTATCATTTAAATGTTGTACCCAAATGTACATGTCATTATTCAAGTTATTTTTATTATTATATCCCCATTTACCTTTTCTCATTACTTTATGATATTCTTCAAATTCTTATTTAAATTTCTCAAGAACACATTAAAAATGTTTCCCTTATTTTCCCTTATTGGGCCTTATCCTCACCCTTTCCTTTAATATATGTCCCCAAGTTATGAGATGTAGTAAAATTACTTAGGATGAAATAATGAAAAATCGTTTCACACTATTTATAGTAATAATTTATGTTTTCATGTATTATGTACCTTTTTAAAAAGAAACCAAACATTAAAATATCTTCAGTTTTGTATAATGTAATGAACCATTTTTGTAATAAAAAGGTGAGATGTCATAGTTGGTATCAAAGGATGATTTATTTATTTGTGGAAATTAGGATTTTGAAACTTTAGGAATAATCGTAGGGAGAATTTAAAATATAGAAAAATATCCTTGTATTTTTTTGAATTATTAAATAAGTGGATTATGAGAAAATAAATTGATGTCTAGAGACGAAAAAACAGATGTCTCTTTGGAATAGATGTATCTTGGGGTAAAACCCAACAAAAAAATCTTTGAGCCAGTATTGAATGGATAATGGTGCATGAAAATGGGCCTCTATTCACTCATTGATTCCCAATCTAGGGGGATATGTTTGGTTGATACAATATTTTTATGAACCATAATAAAGGAATTTTATAAAATTTACTTATTATTAAAGAATAACATATTTAAGAATGATGTTTTAATATTGAAAATTATTTTCAAATAATAATATTTTTCAATGAAACCAATTTCTCACTATGGTTTTATTCTTTTAGAAAATGGATTGAAATGGGAGGAACCATTTAAATGGTGAGTGTAATGGACAAGGTGCTGACGAACCTTCGATGGAATCCATAATGAAAACATTCATGAGAATGATTAATTAATTGAAGAAATTTATGGAAAAATAACTTGAATCAATATGAGGGAATGGATTCACCACTAAGGGAACAACTATACATTAATTACTTTATACTCCAAAACCACCTTATTTATATGGATCTACCAAAACATTGATTTTTTTACAATGGATAAGATCTATAGAAAACATATTTTCTGAACTCTATTGTTCAGAGCAAGATAAAGTCAACCTGGCTATGTACTTCTTAGAGTTAGAAGTTTACAAGATGTGGAATCTAGTTAAAAACATGAATCCAAGAAGCGATATTGAATCTATGGAGTGGTAAGAGTTATGGGGCATCTTTTTAAATAATGTTTACCATATTTGATGTGAATTAAAATGGAGAAGGACTTTCTATATATGACATAGAAGGAATGAATATGTGGGAAACTATGAGATGAACTATACAAGGATTTATCATAACACCTCTAGCTTTTTCCTTAATCCTAATAGAAAGTTAGATATATTATTCTATGTATTAAGACCCCATTTATGGAAGAATCTTTCCAATCGAGACTATTAAACCGATAAGGAGATAGTAAAAAGTGCTATGAAGTTAAAAATAGAGTTTAGAGAGATAAAATATTCCTATAGATTGGCTAAAAATAAAATATTAATGGATCCAAGCTTAAGGAGGGGAATTGATCACATAATTGGATGAAATAAATTGAAACTTCCAACATGAAAAAATATGGCATGAAGTGTTTAGGGAACTACTTTCTTAGGAGCAGGAATTGTCACAAGTGTGGAAGAGATGACCATACTTATCAGAACTATCATAGTGAGGTGAAGTCTCAACTTATCAACACTAAATAAAAAGGTAAGATAGTGCATGCCCAACCTAAAGTCCAATGATTCTTGTGTAGACTACTTGGGATATTTTCCAATCATTTTCTAAGTACTAAATTAATGGAGGAAAATAACTATAAACCTCTACATAGGTCGAGATATCAAGGTAGGATTTTTTATATCATGACATCGGAATTTGAAGCTCTAAATAATGTGGTGACGAGAATTTTAATTGTTCCCTGAAACCTATAAAGTACATTTTTTATTCTGGTTTTATGCATTCCATTATTTTTTCCTTGTTTACAATGATTGAAGTATAAATCCCTCAAATTATAGTATTATATCTATCAGTAAATACTCCTAGAGTTATTATACAAGAATAAATATTTTATAGAAACACTATTATTTACTTTTGAGAGCATAATCTCATCGAAAATCCTGTATCCACCCCCTGATAGAATTCGGAATTATACTAGGGATGGATTGTATCTCAATATATAATAATATGTTCAATTGAATAAGCATGGAAATATCAATATTTTTGAATGGAAACCCTACATTTATCTTCAAATCAGAGATATTGTGACCTGAGATTTGTCTAGAAGCACATCCCATATCCTTCATTATGGAAATGATCAGTGATGATAAAGAAGGAAATGAAAGTATATGGATTGAAAATTTCACCATCATTTAGTAATACATTGATGCATTTCTTGAGGAGTTACCTATACCTCCCCTTAAAAGATATGTAGAGTTCTCTATTGAAATCATTCCCAGATCCAAGCTGATATCAAATACCCTGTATAAAATTGAAAATGCATAGCTTCAAAAATTAAAGAAACAACTTCAAGATATTTCATAGAAGGGGATTATCTTACCAAGTGTGTCTCCTTGAGGATTACATATTCGTTTTTTTTGAAAAATGAGGATAGATCATTGTAACTATGGATTTCTAATAGAGAACTTAATGAGATCACTGTGAAGAAAAAGTACCTTCTTTCGTGGATTTATAATTTTTTTGACAAAATTCATGGGGCTGAATTATTCACCAAGATTGATCTTCGATATGGTTATCATTAATTGATGGGTAAGGAAGAAAATATTCTAAAGACCGCCTTTTGGTCAAGATATAGGGATTATGAGTTTGCTGTTATTCCATTTTTCTTGACTAATTATCCTACTATATTTTTGTATTTTATTAATAAAGTGTTTAAGGACTACCTTGATAACATTGTGGTTGTTTTTATTGATTAAATTATGTTATATTATAAAATTATTGAGGATCATAAGGATTATTTAAGGGTTATATTGAAATATTAGAGGAAGAATAGGATATTTTCAATGTTCATAAAAAGTTAATTTTTGTTACAATAAGTTTCTTTCTTAGGGAACATTGTATCCAATGATGGAATCCTAGTTGACCTTGCCAAGAAAATGGTTGTGAAGGCGTAGAATCATCCTATAATAGTAACTGAGATTCATGTTTTACTAGGTTTAGCTGGTTATTATATGAGGTTTGTGAAAAAAATACACTACATTCTATTCCACTAATAATGTTAACTCAAAATGGGGCTATGTTCATCTTGATAAAGGAATGTGAAGAATGTTTCCAAGATCTAAAAAAGATATTGGTAAATTCACCTATGTTAAATATACCCTCTATTAGAGAAGGATTCATTATTTTTACAGATGAATATCAGAAAGGGATTGGGTGTGTCCTCATGAAAAATGAAAAGGCGATTTCTTAGGAATCTTGATTGTTAAATCCTAATAAGAATAATAAACCTAAGAATTAACTAAAGCATGGTATAGTTGTTTTTTTATATAAAGATATGGAGGAACAATCTTTATGGGGAGAAATATGATATATACACAAACCACAAAATTTTGAAGTATATTTTCACATAGAATGAAATGAACATGATACAGAGGAAAGATTATGTTTATTCAATTAATTATCATCCCGAATGAGAAAATAATGTTGTTGATGCATTAAGTAGGAAAGACCCTGTTGTTTTGGAAATGATGGGGATCCAAAGAGATATATTGATTAAATAACCAGTAAAAATGGACATAGAAATCATATAAAAAGGGAAATCATCAACCCTATAAAAAATTATTTCTCAAACATCATTACTAGAGATGATAAATAATGATAAAATAGAATATCTTTTGTTATAGAAGAATATAGAGGATAAGAATAATGAGAAGTTTTCTAAGGTCAATTTTGATGAAGAAGGTGTACTGAGATTTTGTACAAGGCTATGTGTGGCATCTATTCTAAAACTAAATAAGGATATTATGAATTAATATCATGGATATACATTCTATATACACCCTCGAATCAAAAAAAATGTATAGGGTCTATTATAATTATTGGTGGGATAACATTAAAAGTGAGATTAACGACTACACTACAAGGCACCCAGTGTGTCAACAAGTGAAGGCATAGAGGAAAATTCATAATGGGGTATTAAAAAAATATGTAAAAATTATTTATTTGACTCTAATATTGTTATACATGAAACTCTCTTTCACTTTTTTTAGGTTATAAATAATATGAAGATCATAATTTTTAAGCACATTTCAAAATGACATGATTTTGTTTCAAAACCTATTTCTTTTATTATCCACAAGTTATTTATGAAATATTTTATTATGGTATATATAGATACCATTAATAAATACATATTATGGATGTGACCTAATAGTGCCCCAATTCATTGGGTAAATAATTTAATCTCTAGAGATGACATGTTTTACGATAGCTTTGTGAATAACCTTGGTAATTTGAATGAAAAATCTATGAAAAACATTGGTGATATTCTTATGAATGTATCATTTAAATTTTATAGACACATTTACATGTTATGATTAAAGTTATAGTTATTATTATATGCCCATTTTTCCTTTTCTCACAATTTTATGATATTCTTCATGTTTTTATTGATATTTCTCAAGAACACTTGTTTGCTGTTAACCTTATTTTACCTTACTGGGCCTTATTCTCACCCTATCCTTTGATGTATGTTCCTAGGTTATGATATGTAGTAAAATTACATAGGATTCAACATTGAATAATCCTTTCACACTATTTAGAATATATTTTTTAGGTTTTAATACATTATTTACCTCATTTCTAGGAAAATAAACATTAAAAGATAATCTATTTTATACCATGTAACAAAATGTTTTTTGTAATAAAAATGCGAGATGAAATATAAGAGGTTTAAATAATTGTTTTTTTGTGTATTAGAAGTAGTATGATGATAAGATATGGTTGAATAAGTGTTTTTAGGTGTGTTATCTATTCTAGTATTATATGTTATTGCATATCATATTTTGTTTTCTTATTTCTTACACACTACCATCCCAGTTGTGTAACACAATCACATCCCTATTGTAGTTTTTTAGTTATGGGTTTATTCCCAACATCAATGACATAGGTGCTATATGTGACAAACTAGTCTCCCACTCCTCCACTTCCTTCTAGAGGATGAGAATAACTTTATAGGTATCTAATATAAAGGATAAGATTTTATTCGTTCTCTAAATTGTGGATTTTAGGTATTAGAGGACTGATAAGTGAGTTTATAAGTGTCTTAGAGGTAAAGAGATGAGTTTTATGATTTTAAAGGAAACCATGTAGTGTTTGTGACATTATTACACTATGGTTGGTCTAGGGTTTTATGTGGTTTTTATGTGGTCATGTTCATGTGTCAATTTTTTGGGTTAAGGTATGATGGAATAAAAACTATGCAATTTCAATGTAGATTTTGTCAGGGTATGAATTTATAACATAGAGGTTCTTTTTTTCATTATTGAGTTCTACGTTGAGTTTTGGTGGAATCCCTGATTAAAATGGGGAGGGTAGAAATGTTAATTTTATTATTCATGGTGTGAAATTACATGGTTTGTTGAACACCATGCATTATTATCTTTAGTAACTTTTTTCAGGGTTATTACATATTTTTCACCAAAGGATAATGTTATGAAGATAAATGGTTAAAAATATTGAAGGTCATGGGGAAATTGATGGCCATAACATTTAAACATGTGTTGACCAATCTAGACCACCACATGGTTTAGTCTCAACACACCATGTTATATTCATCGTACATTTTTGTTAAAATTTTATCCTTCACTCTATTGTAATTTATTAGTTTTATTTTTATCAGACCCAAAAAAACATGGTTTCCCAATACTCGTGTCTTTGAATGGCTTGATTGATTGTTTAATCCATTGGCATCATGCCTTGGATTTCATATGATATAAGGGACTATATAATCCTATTCACATCAGTCTTTCTTGTATTTTATTTCTCTAGTAATCTATTATAGTATTTGATCATCATTTTTATGGAGGTTTTTCAATGTATTTATAGAATATATATTGGATGGATAATCCTTAATAGATTGTTGGATTTTAATCATTAATGATGAACCTTTCCCATTATTGTATCATTTAAGCTTTTTTGAGGTAGTTGATTCAAATTACCTCTATTTAAATACTTTTTTAAAGTATAATAATCATTATTTATTATTTTATGGGTGAAGAGTTGGGGTTTGAATTAAATAAGATAAAAAGTATATGAATTTTGTAGGAGAAGTGAGTTGTTTTTTGATTTATATGATCCATTTTGTAATTTTTTATTGAGATATTTTTTATTAATGTTATAAGTATTATAATATGTTGTTAATTATTTTTCATTTACATATAAAATCATTTTTTAGATTTATTAAATGTATAGGAATTATGGTAATATATATAAAAATAGGAATTTTTTTTTGTTTCGTTGTGTTTGTACTAAGCATGTAATGACAGGTGGATGATAAAATAATAAAGAAATGATATATGTTTCGAATATCCATAGTGGTTTTATGTTCTTGTTATTATTTCAAGGAATTTTTTTTTGTTTTTGGTATTCTAGATGAGGGGATGTTTATGTGTTATGTTTTGGATTGATATGGTCTTGGGTAAGGTTGAATGTAGTTGTTTTTCTGGTGAAGGATGAATAGTTATTGTGTTATTTGTTGTGGTATTGTTGTGAGGTAGATTTTTTTTCAATGTGGATGGTTATTGAATTATAATATGTGATTTTTTCTACTATTCGTGGATTTTCAAATATGAAGAATGATGGTGTTGTAGTGATTGGTGTGTTATAATTTCCCGTGGATGCGGTGTTTGTTGAAGAAATGAAATGAAATTAATTGGTATAATATCGATGATATGGGTTGAAATTAATGAAGTGATGAATATATTAAATTAATGTGTTAGATAATATGTCAATTGTAAAATGAACATTAATGATAGTGTGAACATGGTAATTGATTTGTGGATTTTGTAGGAAGAATAATTTCTATAATATACTTGTTTATTAAAAAAATTATATATCTAATAATTGAATTAATTTGAAAATTGTGATGAAAATATATTTTGGGGTTGTTATGTGTTTTTGGTATTTTTCATTTTGTGGAAGAGGTGGTTAAAAATGAAGTTTCTTGATAGTGATTCTATGATGAAGAGAAATAGTTTTAGTGGAGTCATTAGGGCATTGAACCAACGATGAAATTTTATGTTATTATATATCTTATAATGTTTCATTATTTCATATGAACCACCACCTATGCTGGGTAGTGTGATTGATTCCTACTAGTGGTTTATGGTTTTTGGTGTACTCCCAAATATATTGTATATTGGTGATACATATGATTGACTACTCCCCTACTCATTCTCTATATTCAAAACATCATTTTGGTTACAATGTTTTGGTTATGTGGTTTGAAAATATGGTTATTTGGAATAAGGTAGTGGATATATCATATGTGTTGTTGTAGATGAATATGGTATACATATATAGTTGTGGTATATGATATGTGAGTGTGGAATACTGAATAATAAGGAATGAAAGTTTTAATACAAAGGCAGTTGGGATGTGAGAGTGAATTGGTTAGTGGGGATATATATGTTGGATACCTTGTTTATATTTCTTAACGATTACTACATTATTATTTAGAGAAAGATTTTGTCATCAGGAATTAGTGAGGTTGGAATGATAGTTAACCATAGAAAGGTAATGTATCAATTTCAATGTGTAACAACTAATAATTTACAATGTATTATTTTTTAATATTATATGGATTATTTTTAAATCTAGGCATTGAGACTATATGAGATTTCTAGGCATGGTGTGAACAAAATTAATATTTGAAATATATTAAATTTACTAAAACCACATGCATGTATATTTCCTAAAAAAAAAGTGGAATAAATTCCAAAAGAGGCACGAATTGGAAATATGAGTTATCGTTGAGTTCAGATCATAGATTTTAACCTAGGAATGATATAACCATTTAAGCTATTGGGCATTTATGTTAGGTTGTGTTCATGGGAAGGAATTTAAATAAATTAATAAATTATATGAATTAATTAATTTATTTAATTAACCTAACCTAGATTATTCCTATAAATATGATGTTATGGTCAATTTTTAGGGTAAGTCGCATAACCCTAAAAATTGGAAGGATCCATTGGAGAGAACTGGAGGAGAATCCATTAGAAAATGATGACTTGATCGTGGATCATCAATCAGTGTACGATGAGACTCAGGGATGTCACCAAAGACAATGGAACTGAACCATTCTTCTCTAATGAATATCTAAATCAAGTAAAGATGTTTTTTATTTGGATTATTTCTCCATTTTTTACTTATATGATGAATGAGAATCAACCGACCAACGAATTTATTCAATTATTACCTGCATTTCATGCATGTTTTTATCTTGTGGATTATTGGGAGAAATGATTATCATTTTTTGGATATTCATTATTCATCGAGTCCAACCAAACCAAGTAGAGGTTTTTTCCTCTTTTTTATGTTTCTTAGATTTCTCCCACTATTCTTTTTTCATCATAAGTGATTCATTTGGCCTTCAGTTTAGAAAATACTTGATTTTCAATTATTGCGCACCCATTTCTGGGTGCAACAGTTTGAAATCATAGATTCAGGTTCATTTTTGATGATAGGTCGGAACAAGATAACAAAAATATTGGATCATGACCAGATAGAAGGAGTTCACCTATGGGTTTTGTTTTATGATGGAGGTGTAGATTTAGGTGGCAATTTATAGTGAACAGGATGCCTGGATACATCCAACGAGGATTGTAGGTTTGTAAAAACTCTAAATCCATGATTCCCAATGAGAGGGAAGGTGGTCGAAACAAATTCGAACGATGAGTGAAGTTTTCATGGGTTATGTGGAATCCTACATTACACAAAGTTCATTTTAGGTTTACATGTCGTGTGGGACCCCTGGGGTGGTTATGGGGTTTTTATATAATGATAAACATCAGACAGCATGTGACCCTTATCACAGAGAGTTTGAACCAACATGGAGGCTTAGTGTGTACCTGGTAAGGTACACATGCATGAAAAATGCACATGGATTCCCATATACAGACATGGACAACTATAAATATAAATGGAAAGAAGTACATAAGATCAAATAGACCGTGTACTCATTCATGGATAGAGAAACGAGCCGAGATGTGATACACATCCAGAACGCAGTGCTGAAAGGTCACACCATGTATTACCAGTACCCATTGTGTACTCCTTAAAAGGATAATTAGATCCCTTTTCCTATTCATCTGGGAGAAGATTCACTATGTTGTATCCCCTTGATCCATTCCCTAAGGGTTAGTAAGTAATCTTTTGTGACATATTGGATGGTGATACCCTAAGTGGGACTCCTTGGATAGAGTTGTTGGAATCCTTCAGTGAATATTGGAGTGAGATCCTCAATCTTCTTCTTTCCTTAGGTAGATTTTTTGGCATTGTTGTGACCAACACGATGGAGGCGTTGATCCTTTACATAGAGGGTTATTCCAGATTGAGTTTCGGTATACCCCATTGCCTTGGTTGTGATCCTCGAATCAGTATTGTTATCTTCATACTTCTAGTGCACTCTTATAATGGAGAGACCTGATGATCAAGATATCTCAGATGAATGTAATAAGTGATATATGACTCTTGGAATGTGTTATACGAGACAAAAGCTCTGTGTAACCTTCGAGAAGGAATCCTAGGTTGTATTTACGGCTGAAGCTTTAGCTTGAGATTGTGTGTCTTGTTGATTATATCTAGATATTATTGGTATATGTGTTATAGAAATATACCCATTTTGAGTTGACTATTATTCTATATTTTATATACTAAGTAAACATTTCATGTCCTGCTGAGGTTTTTATACTCACCATTATATGACATTTTCCCGCACATGACCTGTATTTTCCATATAAATAACCTTTTTATGGAGTCATAGAGGGACAAGGACCATGCAAACCTTAGAAATAAAGACATACCAAGGTGTGTTCAAATCACTGAATTGAAAAAAATTACCTTCTATACATTCAGGTTCGACTTGTTTTCAATTTCATTGTGGTTGGCTTGTATTTGACCCTTTTTCTTTTGGCACATTATTTTATACTATAATGGTGGGATTTATATCTATTCATGCACTTTTTTTTCTTGTTTTACATTTCAATAATATATATGTATTGATATGTGTATGTGTGTACAAGTACACTAGTATAGGGTCTCCCCTGTGAGTGATATGACTACTCAGTACTGGTAACTATCCCATATACTATTGGATAAAATCTTTTAGGTAGTGAAAATTCGGGTCCTATTATGACGCATCAAGAAAGAGTGGTATCAGAGCAGTCAGTTCTACATTAGTACTAGAGTTTGGGAGATTGTTTTTAGGCAACAACGTTAGGGGTTTTGTGTTTGGATTTCAAGCATGGGACTCTAGTGTTGGTGTGGCAGCCAACGTATCCATACACTCAGACTCTGATCACATGCCTTTCAACTCAGTATATGTTTACATAAATTTCATGGAAACAATTTCGTACATGAATCAAATAGGAATGGGTTGTGGATTCAATTTCCTTTTTGTGTCAGTTCTCTAGATATACTCATTGACCATGGTTCATCTTATCTATTTCATGATGACACATTGATGTATGATGGAAATGATTTATCATTAGGATCATGAGGATGATCCCCCCAGTGAAGATGATAAGTTGTTACCATTAGGTGGTGCACCGGTTATAACACCTCCATAGTTGTTAACACTACGTCGTGAACATGTTATCCCATAATCTATTGAGAATAAAATGGTACCTTTGGTACCAACATATGAGGTGTGTAGGATGATAACACTATATGTGTTTCAGTGATAGAAAACATAAAGTTACGAGTAAAGACTGACCCATAGGTGTATGAGGATTATCTTGAGTCGGTGAGGTGACTTTTCCATCATATGAGGAAACTGGCAGATCAGATGGTGGTTCTTGTAGCAAACCTTATCCTTGGATCCATAGTATTATAGTAGAGATTTATGACCTAGTATTAGGACTAGGAATCTATATCATTGTAATACTTCTAGAACATTTTCATAGAGGAATTTTCTCTATCTACGTTGAGGGATATATACATCCAAGAGATTATATAGCTTCAACAGGGTAATATGGCTATAGCTTAGTATTCATCGAGTTTCACCAACCTCTCAAGGTACTCGATAGATGTGGTTTGGGATCAATTCTATCAGGATCATATACTCTTGCGAGGACATCATAGGGAAATACTAGCCATCTTTATACCTTTTTTCATTCAAACCTATATTGGGGTTCTAGAGAATGTATTGGTGTTTAAGGGTTTTATAGATGAGAAGACACAACTAGTTGTAGACGAAAATAGACACACAAGAATATAGAATTTGTCAGTAGATAAACTGTTCAATTCATAGATATATAGACATGTTATATGTTTTAGTAGGTTAGCCTAGGATATAGGTTCTGTGGTTCAGTGATCAAATGATGGGTATAGTCAGCCTAAGGAGAGGTGGTGCTACCCTTGTGACTTCAGGGGACATATTTCATCATATTGTCTAACGAGCCATAAAAATGACAAAGAGGAAGTTGTAAGGTTTCTATATGGAGGCAACAAATATTATAAGGTAGGTCCTTAGGGTATAGAATATAGAAGAGGTGTTGGGAGAGAAGACAGAGGTGGATGATGTTATGATTTTGTAAGAACACAGTTTTTGACTCAGGTATGGATCATTTTAATTTTGGTCTTATTTCTTATTTTGGACCTAATAGAAAGGCCTAATTAGTTCATGGGTGTCTCAGGGGGTATCTAACAATGTTTAAAACCCTAGAACTCATTTTTTGGGAGAAAAAGGCTGGACACATGGTTAGTAAAAACTGTGTGGGATAGGACACATGATTACTTCTAACTATATGGGACTGGATAGTGGGTTGTACAGGGTGCATGATTTTCACTTACTATGGCGAGTGGGATTTACTACCATGCAAAAAACTAAAAAAAATGTTGCAAACATGTTTTTTATATTTGGAACATGGTTTCCCTAACTATGTGTCCAAATTGTGTGAAATGCCCCTCCCTACATCATATGGTGCACAATTTTCTCATGTTTTGGCCAATGGTGAAACCAAACCATGTGATGCCCATTTTTGGGAGATTTTACCAAAATTTACATAAAATTATAATTAAATCAATTCTATTTACTTATTATTTTCATAGAAGATAGAAATATATCTCTACTATATTTTAATCCCTTCTGACCTCTTTCATGGATGTTGATCCCGATCATCTGCTCTGATTCTGATTCGATCAATTTTGTTCTCATTGGATCCATGTCAGTTAGTTCTTAATTCTTTTTTATCCATTTTCCATTATTTTTCTTATAAAAAAATTCTATTTAGGTGTAGTCTCATATGACTTATTTTCATAGTATTAACCCTTTAATCAAATGTATTTTAATGCAAGAAAAACTAAAGGTTGATACAGGACAAGGTGAGTCATATGAGTACAAGGAAGGCGGTATATAACTCATCCCTCAAGATTCATCATTTTATAAATTTCCATATATGTAAACTGATTTCATCCGGAATATCCTATTTAATTAATTTTTCTTTATTATAGTCATTAAAACTATATTCTAATAATGTTGGTATAAATTCTATCAATATTTGGAGGTTGTTCCCTCAATGATGATCTCCCCATGTAGGAAGATTTCCATAATTATGCTTTTAGTAGCTTATTAAACCTTAATTATCTACCATTAGAGTGATTTGTGACTTGACCTTGTCAAATGTAAGTGATTTATTAAATAATTAAATTATAAATTTGTAGAACATGTATGCTAATCCCTTTACCTCTTAAGGTAGGTGATTCAACTTGGAAAATAAATATTATAGAAATTAAATTGGAAATTATATTTTATACATGACTTTCATAGAACCCCTTTCGATGTTTAATGGAAGTTATAAGACTGGAACTTATTAAATAAATTTTAATTATATGAATTAATGAATGGTTACATGTCCTTGGGATGCTATGCCACTTGTATGAAAGGAAAGGAATGAACCTTTTGAGGTATTAAATAGAATTATTAATACGTGGCCCAACTTATTAAATAAATAGATTAGAAGTTGCATAATTACAAACAGAACATGAGATTTTCATAAGATTTTCCAAAATCAAGATTTCCCTGGATTACCTAGGGAATTTTTTGAACAATCATGGAATCCAGATTCTGAGGTGTAGGTTCTGAAGGGTGAGACCCACCTTGGATCCTGATCATTGCCAATCAGTGAATGCCTGGTATGACACCATATGACCCCTCCATTAATATTAATAGATTCCTTGGATCTAGTCCTTGGATATAGCATGAATTATATAGACATGAGGCCCCTTGAAAAAATCCATGGCCCTATCCCATTTTATGTTGGATGATTTCCTTAGAAGCCGTTAGAATCATTATTGTGAAATTCTATGGGTGATACCCCCAGGACTATACTCTTACCCCTTAGTCGGTACGTAGTTTACTAACTGAGTTGGATCGGCCCCTAAAATTATAGTTTTATTGGTTATTACATTTAAATCTATTAATTATTTTTATCATCATGGATTCCTTGTCACATCTTGAATATTTAATCATTTCTATCACATCATAATGTTAGTGTTGACTATAACTTAAGTGACTTTTTATATAAGCTGAAATTTAATTAATGAATAAACTTGTTACTAGTTTAGACACCATACTAGGGTTTAATTATGTAATTGGATAGATATGATAATGTATTTCTTTAATTTAATATATGCATGATTTAAATCTATTTAAGTTTATATTACATGTATTTGATGCTATCGACGTCGTTTGTGGTGGCTAACTGAGATTTATATCACACACTATCTGGGCCACCATTGGAACCTGGAAAGATTTCATATATATAGGTTTTGAAAAAGGGAAGTTTAGTATTTAATACATTTTATTTATTTCTTGCATTAGGATAGAGTTGGGTAGAATATGATTGAGTTGGACCTCAGGATGTAAGAATTGTTTTTGGATTCCTATGTGACAATTTATTATAGATTATATTGTATGCTTCATTGTATCCATGATTTATTAGTATATAGATACTTGACCTATATCATCATTATATTTTGTATATGATTATGTATGAACGAAAAATTTCCACCTGTTGACCATTAAAAGTTATGGTGCTCTACTAATGTGTATAGTGGAACTCGGGTCAAATCATCGACGATGGTAGTATTTTTTATATTCAATTTATTTTAGTTGATTTATCATTTGAGTAGGGGGGGGGGGGTTGTAGAGACTAATTAAATTGATTTATGGATTAATTTTTAATTAAAAAATATAAAATTATTTTGGTGGGTTGATTATTTAGGATTTTATATGATGATATCCTTGAGATTTTCATTATGTTGCATCAAATTAACACTGACTTCCCAAAACAATTTTGATCAGAATTACAAAGTGTCGAGGCTTTAATCCACGAAATAACATAACTAGGATTATAATCTAAAAAATTTCTTACTTATGGTATTTTATTTATGTAATTGTGTTTATGGTTCCAAAAATCCATCGATTCCACATGTTAAACAAAACATGTCATTAATCCATGAAATTTTTAATTCAACATAGACACTGTTAACCGAAAGAATATTCAATGTGAAGAAGACCTTAATAACTTAATATCACCAAATAGTGACTCACACTAATGGATAATTTACTAATTCATTGAGATGTTTATCAATCTGGTTTATTATTTTTATGATGGTGATTTAAATATAGAATAAATAGAACGGGATGAGAAAAGAGTTTAATGCTAAACACACACTTGAACATTGAAGAGAATATAAATGAAATTTTTATTGAATGAGAAATATAATTTAGAGATTTTACTTTAACTTGTTTTAAAAAAATAGATTATTAATATTACTCAACAATGGGTTGATGGGGATGAGTGATAATGATGATGAAACATACATTAAAATAAAATTACAATACTAACACTTACCAAATTACAAATGACGAAGAATGAAAAATTTGATAAAAATAGATCTTGGGGGAATGGTATCTCAAGTAAAAACATGAGTTTAAAAGATCCTCATAAGACATTGGAAGGGCCTTGTTCATGCTAATATATCCTCATGTGCTCTAAAATTCCAACCCCATTGCAAGGAGAAGAGGGGGGAGTATTTATTACCAAAGGGAGTGGACTATTTGCATTCAAAAAATATCAATCATGTTGGATTCCCAATTTCAAAATTCAAATTGCTAAATATAGTGAAATATTACTCCTCAAAATGCTATATATTTATTTGGAAGGTTCACCATGCAAAATTTTTTCAGATAGACCTTTTGTGCCAATGATATGGCTGCTTTGGTAAACCATGTGCTACCATCCAATTTCCTATCAAATTTCTACTTGGTCTCAATATGAAGGAATTTTAGGCCAAGAAGATGTCAGAAAATCCAAAATATTTAATAAAAAAACTCAGTTGCCTATATATTGGATTTCATAACACAAAAAAGATATCATTTTTACAATTTTATTGGAATAAATTTCAAGAAAGGTGATCTGTTTTTAATTCTCGGATAGAATGTTGGGCTAGACATAAAAATATAACTTGGGATCCATTTGGCTGCACTTAAACTTCAATTTTATTAATTTATTTTTTTATATTCAACAATATATTCACAAGTATCATTAAATTTGGGACTCTATATTGAGCCCAGAAATTCTATCTTCATGGATGATCCTGTTTTCATCACAGATTCAATGGGCCTTCTTTTGTGGTATAAATGTCTCATTATATGGCCGAATTATCCAAATACCCTATTTAATTATTTGTATCATTATTAATTTTAAACCCTGAAGAATAATAATCACATAATTTTTATTATTATATTGAATGATATTATCAAAACATTAAACTAAGGTTTAATTAAAAGGATTCGAAAAATTCACTTTAAATATGTTTATAATAAAAATAAGAAAATTTAATGAGAATTATCCATTTTTAAAGGAATGATATTTTATGGGGGTAAGATAATATATTGAATTAATATTCAATATCAACTTCCCCACACTTTAGATAGTTCATGTCTTAATTCATAACAAACAAAAATACAAAAAAAACATTTTCACTCACCAAAAAATATTAAAATTTTGTTATTACTAATAAGTGGATTTATAGAATATTTCACGCATCCAAAATGACTTAAAAAACAATTTATTAAATAAATAATGTTCAAAAAACCATTCATTTTTCATGTTTAAATTTATAAATTGAAAATGTGGGAACTCAAAAATCTCCACTGTAGAGGTGATAAAATTTATTTATGGAGGTTCACTTATTCACTAACCAAAAGTAAAAATATTAGAGTTTGAATGAGATATTAGCTTACATTACCTATTACAATTTTTACAATAATAAAGAGGTATTTTCTGGGATTTTTCAATGGCTATGGTATGGTAAGAATATATTTTCTATAAGAGTGGAAAAAGGGGGTAAACAAAAAACATGAAAAAAACAATGCACAATTTTTTTGAAATGAAAAATAAATGGAAATAGAAACACATATTTAAAAGGGAATGATTATGTGAAGGAAGACAAAAAATAGTATTAAAATCAGAAGGAGATGAAAAGATGAAATATATTTAAAAAACACAAAACTTATCCCAATGAAATAAGTGCTCTTTTGTTTCTTTTTTTTATTTTTTTAAAAGTTTAACTTCAAAAAAATATCACTCTCATCTCCCAATCCATGTTTGATATTCTCACGAAACAAATTTTAATTGTTATTACAAGATAAAGGGTTTATGAAGAGTAAATGTTCACCTACCAAAGTCACAAAAAATATTTTTTTTTTCTGTTTTTGTTGTTTTTTTAATTTCTGTATTTCTTAAGTCTTTCCAATAACATTAACAAAATTAAATAATGTTAAACCATTATGAGAAAAATCCAAATGAAAACTATCTCTCTCACATAAATATATTTTGGACGCCAAACATATTATGACATGTTTAATATCAAGTAAATGTTACCAAAAATGAAATACAATCCCCCAGACATAAATTTAAATAAATTATGAAATAAAAATACAAGTAGATGATGGTTTGGAAACGATACTGATCTTGTAATGTGTTTGGGGAAAACATTATTCATAGGATCAAAGGTGATTTCAAATAGAGGATTAATGTAAGGGTAATGGGAGGCAATTTGGCTATTTCTATTCTCATGTTGTTCAAAAAATAGCTCTATCATATTAAGGTACAACAAGGTAAAAAATTCAGCTTAAAGGACCACAAACTGAAAACTAAAAATCGGTGTTTAAAACACACTATAATATAATATGTCCATAGGTGACCTTGATATGAAAGATGATTTTATTCCTCACAGGTTGGGTAAAAAAAATTTCTAAATAGAAAACTGTGCAGTCAATTTTTTTGGGTTTTGACACAAAATATGTAGCCCAATTTTATAATGAAAATTAGAAATATACGAGATGAAAAATTCATTTCTCACCCCGAAAGTGTTGGAAAAAATTCAAATTTAATGGTGAATTATTATTAATGTTTATGTATTTATTTAGTTTTATTTGAGTTTACTTAGTTTTTTAAAATATACATTCAGTCCAAAGATAATGTGAGAAAAATGGTTTTATGAAGAAAGTGTAAAGAAAAATTAAAAATTGAGGTTGAAGAAAAAGATAGATAGGTAGAGAGAGGGAAAATTACAAAGAAGAGAGAGAAAGATGGAATTAAAGAGAAAGAGGTTCCCCTACTTTGGATTTGGTGGGTTTCCATCACAATCTTGTGGTGGGTCTACCATAATAGTTTGGGATTATATAGAAATTGACGTGGTTACTAAGATTCGTGTCTGCTCATGGTGATGATTTAATCGATGTCCATATACCATGAATGCCTTTTTGGAAGTAGGGCCATAGACTTTGATTATACCAAATGGGTAAACCTTATTTATAATAAAAGGACATTTCAAATAATAATTAAACTTACCTGGGTGAATTCGAAATCACGAGTTAAAGAGAATGATCATTTAACCTTCATAAAATACCTTTAATAGGATGTGTTTATCCTAAAGTGACTTATCATTTTCATTGTAGATATCAGATTTCTCAAAAGAATCTAGTGGAATCACATTTAATTAATTTGACTACAAAAATATATATTTCAAAGATTATTAACAATCCAAATTACATGTTTTATATGGAAAAATGACTTATATTGGACTTCAACTTGAAAATGACATGACTTACCAAAAACTATCCTAAATTGAGGCATCCCAATGGGTGTTTTCTAGGCATTTAGATGACTCCAAAGCATGTAAATAAGTCTTTCAGGCTAGTATTTTCTTGTGGGATTTACATTTATCTAAATAATTCATTGAAATTATCTATTATAAAGTTCAGTCTTGTTATTTGTTTGGGCGTTTAATGAAGTTGAAGTTTTAGGTAAAACCCCATTCTTTTTTCAGAAGAGATTCCATGGTATGATTATAGAAATGGGTTCATAAGCCACTTATCCATGCCTGAAAAGTTCCAAATAAATGGAAAATTTGTGTTTTGAGGAAATCACTAATAGAATGTGCATCATCCTTCATAGAGGGGTTGGCCGCAACTTACCTAGAAACATAATCAACTGCAAGAAGAATTCATGACAATCCTTTTGAATGGAGGAATGGTCCCATGAAATCGATTCCCCAAACAATGAAGATTTAACATAATATTAAAGGATTTTGGGGAGGATTTCAGTTGTTTTGTAAAATTTTCCAATCTTTTTGCAAGTGGTATATGATTACAGAACTTTTATGAGTCCTTGAGTTGTGAATGCTAGAATAATATCAAGTTAGGGACCTTTCAAAAGGTCCTTTGTGGTCCAAATTTTCCAGCACCATTCATTGAGTGACAAAATTATAAGATGGATGACTTTTTATATTCATAAACCAATCTCTTAATTACCTTGTCATCCATAGTTTAAAAATTTTATTATCTTCCCAAAAATATAATTATAAATCACTTTTAAACTTCAGTTTTTTTCTTTTGAATATTTTTGGAGAAATACTAATGACTAAGTAATTTTAAGTAGAGTCATACCACAGTAAATTTGGAGAGAGAGATGATAGTTGTTGAGTTGGATATTCAGGGTCCATTATTTCAAAATGATAAGAATTAAACATTCTACTTAGGTGATTCGAAATATGTTTTTATTTTTGAGGTCTATATTTAATCACAATATCACACTATTGGATTATTAGGATCCATATTATTATCCTTGGTTTGGAATCAATTTTCTTGAGTAAGAACATTAATGATGAATGACCCAAAAAGGTGATGATTTTGAAAACTAAGAGATAGGGACAAAATTTGTCAATGGAAAAACCATAGATAAAAGTTCATTTTCAGTAATAGTGTAGTAAGATTGTGTTTTATCCAATGTTTTTAGGAATAATATATTACAGAAGTTACATTTTCTCTTCTTTGACCATGACCATCCAAAATAAACCTATCAGAGGCATCAAACATCAATTCAAAGGGTAATGACCCATTTCGGGGTCGGATTATTGAGGCATATGTAAGAAAAACCATGAGTTCAAGGAAGGATCCCCTGAAAAAATCATCAAAATGGAATGTAACATCATTATAGAGTATGTGAGTGAATGGGAGGGAAATAATATTTATTTTTTAGATAAATCTATGATAGAAACTGGAATGACCAAGCAATGAACAAATGTGTCAAACAGATATGGGTTCATTAAGTTATTGGATCTCCTCAATTTTTATAGGATCAACTTCAATAACATATTTTGAAATTATTTTCCCATGAAAAATCCCATTAGTAACCATGCAGTGAAATTTTCCAACATTCAGAAAAAGGTTACATTTGACACATTTTTTATGCACCATAGAGCGTGAATTTAAGAAGGATTCAAATGAATCACCATAAATTGTAAATTCATCCATGTATACCTCCATGTAATTCTCAATGTATTTAGAAAATATACTCATAATACATGTCTGGAGTGTTACATGAGTATTAAACATGCCAAAAGGCATTCTTCTATATGAATATGTTCTAAAAAAGAAAGTGAATGTATCCATTTTTTGTGTCATGAGGTGCTATTAGGATTTTTATGTTACAGGTGTATCCATAAATAATGAAATATTGTGGATTTATTTCTAATAGTTCTAGAATATGGTGAAAGAAAGGATGAGGGTAGTTATTTTTTTGTGTTTCAGTATTCAATTTCTGATAATCATGGTACACGCCATTTGGTTTTCACTTGAGTTGTGTCCAGCTCTATGTATTCATTTGTGACAATAGTTATTCCACCCTTATTAGGTACCACTTGAATTGGACTAACCCATTCACTGTGAGTAATTGGGTAGATAAAACCTTCTTGGAGAAGCTTGGTAATATCATCTGTAACTACCTCAAGTATGAGTGGAATAAGTCTTCTATGTGGTTGTATGATTGGTTTAGATGATTTTTCTAGATAGATATAATGCATGAAAATGGAAAGGTTGATTCCTAGATTATCATCTATGGTCCAGCCTAGTGAATGTTTCCTCTAACACTTGAACACATTTAGACTCATCTGTTTTACTAAGTGCATCAGAGTTAATGATATGATAAGAGTGATCATGGAAAAGGAATTTATATTTCAGTTGTATAGGAAGGGGTTTCAGTTGTTTTGATTCATATTCCTTTATATGGTACATGTTGGAATATAATATATCAGAGTTGATATGGGATTCAAGAGATTTATCAATATCCTTTAGAATGATGGAGTCTATGCATGAAAGGTCAACATCAACTTCCTCATTTATGAGTTGGTTAAATATGGTGAAAATTTTACAAGATCATATCTCATTAGAACATGAAGAACATAATGGAATGTGGGTGAATCCAATCGTAGAAGTGTCCTTGGAAGAATGGATTGAGAATATATAGTGATCCTCAGATGGATATGGCATGTCTTGAAAGATATTGTTATTAGTCATTTGGCCAACAAATTACACGGAATTGAATCCCATGTGGACATAAATCGTAGTTCTTGCTACTTGGAGGAATTTCCATCCTATAATTAGAGGAGATTAAGAAGAGGTCACCTCACCTTCCATGTTAAGTACATAGAAATCATATAGGAAGATAATATCATTAACTCAGACAAGCACATCCTTAATTATTCCCTTGGGACTAGTTGTGCTTCAATTGGCTAACGAGGTGAAAACACTCATTGGGTGTAAGGGACCTTGAACTAGATTGGGGAATATGGAATTTGGAATGAAATTTATTAAGGATCCTAGGTCTATGAGTGCATCATTGATGTTGGAAGTCCTTATTTGGCATGGAACCGTAAAGGTACATAGATATTTTCACATCATGGGAAAGGAATGATCAGTTGAAACATTTTCAGTGGTCTTAAGTTATCTATTATTCGTGCATAATTTCTTAAGAATCATTGCATACTCATTGATTTATTTTCTGTAATCTAAGAGGGGAATTATACATAAACACATCTAAACATGTCAAAATTTCCGAATTAGGCTCAAAGGAATTATTTGGTATTGAAAAAACTGTAGAAAAAGAGATTGGGAATTTTATGGGATATAAGGAGGGGAGGAAGTGGATTTAGATTCATTTTTTTCATTTTTTTATTTCATTTTTAAGATAATATTTTAATGGTTGATTTTAGGATCCATCATGTGGTATGGAAATTTGTTTTCCTGAACAAAGTTCAATTTTACATACAATTTCCCTTTCGATAGGGCAATGTTAGAGTAATGAGTTGGGATGAATTGGATGGTTACAACTACATAACGTGGGATTCAAGTTAAAAAATTTAGTTTTCAATGTTTTTGAGGAAATAATGGGTAATGTAGGAAATATATTTCACTATTATTTCTTATGGCTGGTTGGAAGAAGCAACATCTAAACAATGGGGATTTCCTTGATTAGGGTAATTGGAAAAGTGATTTTATTGGAATGGGAATTGGGAAGGCTCATTGTGATAGCCGAATATAGGAGGTTAAATAAGAGGATTTATCCTTTGATGTTAATGAATAAAAGGATATGGTTTTTGAAATTTACTACCACCTTGAAAATATTATAATTAGTTTGGATTTTGAAGAGGGAACTGGGGGGGTGTTGAAATTGAATTACCATACCTCAAGCCTAGGTTAAAGGTAAATGAGAAGGGATTTGAGTGGGGTTGGGTGGAGTTCATAATGAACTGGCCTGATTATTAAGGAATGGTATTCCATCAAATATATGATGAATTGAGATCCATTGGCACAAAAGTATTTGAGGGATCATCTTTTAGTTGAGGACATGTGTCAGTTAGATAAGATAGTTATCTTCAATTTCCACATTTTTTATAGGTATAAAGAATAGTGATTTGGAGAAGATGAGGTTTGGTATTTTCCATCCCCCACGGTTTATTAGAAAATGATTGTAATTTCACTCATCCACTAAATCATCTTGTTGGGCTCTATGAATTCATTCTCTTGGAATGTTTTAACTTGATCATGTGGTCGAGTATGTAATTGATTTGTGTTTGCAGCCATATTGTGTATGATATCTTGTGCAGCAATAAGAAATTTTTCAACAAGAGCACCACCACTTGCGACATCAATGAGTGTCTAATCCATAGATAACAAACACTCATAGAATTATTGGATAAAGAGTTCTTCTAGAATCTGGTGGTGTGGGAAGGTTTACACAATATTTTGGAACCTCTTATAGATCTCTTGGAGTGATTCATTAGGGAATTGATGGATACTAATTATTTACTTTTAGATAGAAGATGTTTGAAAATAAGGAATGAATTTATCTAAGAAGAGTTGCTTCTTATCATTTCAAGTGGTTATGGAACCTGGAAGGTGGTATTAGGTCAAGAAAATTGAGGAGTTAACTAAGGATAAAGGTAATACTCAATGATGTATTTTTTTATTTAGAAACTCCATGAGGCATCATGGTAGAGAAAACTTTTGGAAACTCTTTGAGATGAAGATGTTGAACCTCACTGGATAGCTAGTGGAAATGAGGTAGAATATGAATCAAACCACATTTGACATTGAAATATTTCTCAATATTTGGATATTGAAAAAAAGGGATTGGTAATTCTTATTATTGATATCAAGTTATTTTAAATTATGTTCCCAAGGATTGCCCATATCTAGTTAAATCGGATAGAAAATGAATAGTTCTGGATGGATTTAATCATCCCTAATGTTTCTCCCAAGTCGGCCAAATGTTCACTCAATTTTTTGGGTCAATCAAATCTGAAGGATTTATTGAGAGGATATGGGGAATATATAGAAAATTTTGAAGGATGATGATGATGGGTTTTTCATTGTTATTTTTAGTTTATAATTTTTATAAAGAAGGTGGGGTTTTCATTGTATTTTTTTTCATAATTTTTTGTTTGTTTTAATTTTTTATTTATTTATTATTAAAAAAAAAACTAATGAATACTAATTACACTATCCCTAGAAGAAACACCATTTTAAGTGAATTTTATTGCATCTTATTGACCATTAAAAGGTCTGGTGCTTTGCTAATGTGTATAGTGAAACTATTGTTGAATCATCAATGATGGAACTACTTTTTATATTTAACTGATTTTAATTGATTTTTATTTTTATTTGGGGGGGGGGGGGTTGTTTTTAGAGATTTATTAAATTGATCTATCGAATAATTTATATTTAAAATATTTATAACTATTCGGGTGAGTTCATTATTTGGGAGTTAATATTACGATATCATTGATCTTATCATTATATAGAATTAAATTAAAACACAATATACAAGATGATTTTTATGGAAATTCACAGGTGTTGAGGCTTTAATCCGATCCATAAAAAAACTAGGGTTATAACCTCAATCAGTACATGTTTATGATAAAGTATTTTTGGTTACAATAATCCATGTAATCCACATGTTAAAAAAACATGTCATTAATCAATGATATAATATTTTTAACATATATAACATTGAATTAAATAATATTCAATGAGAGAAATCCCTACATCACATAATATCTTAAAATCATGACACACCCCAATGGATGTTTTACTTAGACATTGAGAAGGTTATTAATATGGTTTAATAAGTCTATGTGGATGAGTTAATAATATAATAAATATAACTAGATAAGAAAAGAGTTGTGTGTCAAACACACACATGAATGGTAAAGAAAATTAAAATGAATTTTTGATTGAATGAGAAAGAGAAAGAAGATAATGGATATTAAATTGATTTAAAAAATTTCAGAACATTAATATTACTCAGTATATGGTGGATGAAAATAATAGATAATGTATAAGAAACGCATATTAAAACAAATTTAAAATACAAACAATTACGAGATTACAAATGAAGAAGAAAACAAAACTAAATCAAAATAGAGCATGGAGGAATGATATATAATGTAAAAAAATTAGTTTTTAAGATCCTCTCAATCCTTTTTTAGGGCCTTGTTCATTCCAACATATCCTCCCATGCTCTAAAAGATGAACCCCTTTCAAGGAGAAATGGGGGATGTATTTATATCCAAATGGAGTGAATTGTTTACATTCCAAAACTGTCCCTTATGTTGGATCGCCAATTTCACAATATAGACAATTGAAAATAGAGAAATATTATTTCTCAAATTTGTAGATTTGGATTTTGAAGATTAAAAAACAAAAATTTCACATCCATTTTACATTTATAGACAATGTGATTACGTTTTATGTAAACCATGTGCTACTATCCATTTTTATACCGAATTTTTCTCATGGTCTAAATGTGAATGCATATTTTTCAAGGAAAATTCCCAGAAATCTGAAAAATTTATCATAAAATGTATTCCACATATATCATTTATTTCACACCACAAAATCTTAGATCAAATTGACTATTGTATTGGGATAAACTTCATGAAAGGTGATCTATTTTTAAATACCATACCAAAAGGTGGACCAGAATTCAAAGAATCAGTTGGGACCCTTTTTGGTGGAGTTGGGCCTTAAATTTTATACCCATTATTAGTTTTGAAATTTAATAAAATTTTCAAAATTTTCATCAAATTTGGGATTCTGAATTGATCCCATAAATTCTATCTTTATGGCTAGTGTATTTTCATCACAGATTCAACGAGCCTTCTTGTGTGGTCCATATGTCCCATTATATATTCAAATTGTCCAAAGATCCGGTTGAATTGTTTGCATCACAATAAAATTTAAACCCTAAGAAACAAGAATTACGAAATTTAGATTATTATATTTAATGATATAATCAAAACAATAAACTGATGATTAATTAAACTAATTCAAACAATTCTCTTTAAATATTTTTATGAACAAAACATGAAAATTGGAGGGTAATTAACCATTTAAAGAGAAAATTTTGTGATGGCAGTAATGTAATAGATTTAATTAATATTCAATATCAATTATTAGTTTATTCAGTAATATATTGTTCAGGTATTCTCCTATTGTTCCATAAGTATGTTTACATATATCATTTTCTATGTTTACCTATGTTTCTTATTAATTCGCTATGTTACACTCTAGTAATGGGAAAATAGTATCCATAAGGATGAACCCTAGGCCCTCACATTTATTTAACAATATATGGCCTTCAAGTGGATGGGTCTGAGGTAATGTGGCTAACCAGGCTTTGGGTAACTCATAGTGGCATCATTGTACTTGAAGTCCCAAAGTGGTATCAGACTAATTCCTTATTCCTTTTAATATTTGGAGACAATAGCTATGAGATTGGGATTTCTTTGAAAATTGGTTATGAGCCTTTCTAGGGTGTATCTAACCCATTTTGGGGTAAATTATGAGTTTTCTGAATTATAAATATTGTTACAATTTTCCCTATTAAAACTGATATCATTTCACCATTGGGAGACACACATGTTGTGTTATGGTTATTATTATTTTTTGATTGAGGATATTATTTCATCATTGTATTAATGATATGAGGTATTGGAGCATTAGTACATGAATAATCATAGTCACTTAGAATTCACATTCCATGTATAGTTCCATACCATATAGATTAATTTCATTTCTTACATTGCTTGAGTGATTTAGAGTTTCAATTCACAAGGTTCATGGGCCCTTGTTGGATGGAATGGGTAATTTACCATGTTTTTCCATTATATTAAAATTGAATAGACATTGAATTAAGTGATAAGGAGTATGGGCCCTAATTCTCTGGGAGTAAGGATATATTTTAAATGGACCTTGATATATGGAAATAAGAAATTTAAATTTAAATGTGAATCTTAGTATATGAAATAAATGTATTATAGTAAATGTATAGGTAGGGTGATATTGATACTTCGTCTACGAAAACACCTAAAATTTAAACTTGAGAAAATACCTATTATTGGCTTTCTAAGAGGGTATTTGGGGGAATTATTTTAACATCCCAGGTAAATAAAGAATATGACATTTTCATATTTATTAATATTTTTGAATAAAATATTAATTTTTCTTTAAAGGGAATTCTATGTTCAATGGCGTACCCAATACACAACAATGAGTTTTTCGAAATCTTACGTTCCACACTATTAATATAACAATATTATTTTAAATGGTAGTTAACGCCTAGCCATTGTAGTGGAAAGAATGAATAGAACTACCTACCTAATGATTATATATGCTTGTCAAATATTTTTTCATTTATCTAAATAAATGTTAGAGGCTTAAAATGAAAAAGAATCCAATTTTAAGCATAAATCTTCTAATATTCTTCAAAAGGTTGATTAACCGCAATTTGATGGAGAACCATTTTTAAATATTTAAAAAATTTATATGTTATATTTGAAAAAATAAAATATTTTTTTTAGAATCATGACATAAAAATTTACTTTGTGTAAATTTTTGTTATTTTTCAGATAAAGATCATTTTAGTGAAAATTCTGTATTTAAATTCAAAACCTCATTTTAATAGAATTTATTCACATGGATAGATTATATTTTTAATTGGGTTTAAAGTGTAATTAAAATATATTTTTACTATTTAATCCAATGTTGGTCATTGGAATTAATTTAACTTTGAAATTTGACATAAACAAGTGTCAATATTTTGATAGATATTTTTTCTTAAAAACACGTTATTTGTTTTGACAACGAGAATTAATTATAAAAAAATAATGAAACTTATATGTTTTTAATTTGGTAAAAGTGATATATTTTTTTAATTTGGAAAATAAAATATAGTTTAGGGTGATTTTTGTTTGTATTTTTCTGACAAATGATCATTTTCAATCAATAGTGAAAAATACTGCATTTTAATTCAAAACGGTCATTTCATCTAATTTATTTATATAGTTATATTTTAATTTTAATTCGTTTTAATGTGTAATTTAATTATGTTTTCATCATTTAATACAATGATGGTCATTGGATGTAATTTCACTTTTAAATTGAATGTAAAAACCAATCAATCTTTTGATAGATTTTACTTCATAAATTCCCGTCTTTGGTTTTGACAATGGGAATTATTTTAAATTAATTACTACAATTTCTGTGTTTTTAATTTGGTAAAATGGATTCCATATTTGGAATTAGAAGGTCCAAATTATTTAATTAAGACTCTTTTGTTTTTTGACATTATGAATAGTAACGACGATAATTATCTTTAATTATCGTGTTTAATTAGTAACCTGGTAGTTAAGGATAATAAAATAATATCATAAAAATATAAAATGACCCCAAATGTGTCCTAATTCTATTTTTTGTGTCATGGAAGACCTTGGGATGCCTTGTTCCAACCTTGGGACCCCATGGAATCACTTTAGTGTGATAGTGACCTTTTACCATATTTTTTTAAAGAAAGGGAAATGTCACCAAAGTATGTAACACGTAAGTAAAACAATTTTACTTTTCTACATAAATGATATTTTAGACATAAATAGTCATTGGAAATCTAAAACTATATCCTACATCATAGATTTTTTTAATAATTTTTAGACATTATATAAATAAATTTATTTATGACACCATGACGATGCAGTGATTACCTCATTAATGAACGATTTAAATAAAATGAGAAGATAAGGTAAAATATAAGACTAACACTTGTGAAAACCCTATTGGATGGGTGTATTTATAACCCTTATTACCTTATCATCGAAATATATAATTCTGAGACCATTAATATTCAAAAACCATTTTATAATAAAGTAACTTTTCAAGACTTTCCAAGAGTGCCTCTCCTCCCTCTTATAGAAGGCCCCCACCTATACCCCCTTACCCACACTTCTCGAGCCTTTGGCTGGACAAAAATCTGCTCATTTTATCTCTCGACATCCCTATCTACATCTTAGAAGCCTTACATTAGGCAGAAAGCTCTTCAAGAAACCCTTTTTGTTCAAACCAAAGGGAGTTACCCGATTTAAAGGTAATGTCCTATCTTATATTTTTTTATTTTATTTTTCTTCTCCAACCACCTAAAGTCTTTTTATATCTTTATTTTGTAACAAAAAAAGTATCTTAAATATACTAGGATGTTTTTATGAGAATTATTCAAGCTACACTTACACACAGCTCCGTCTAATGGTAGAAGAACATACTGTTTCTGTGGATGGCGAATTACTGCCTCACAAAACGATGATTGTTCTATCTTCTCCTACCACCTCTCATGGTGGACATAATGATGAAATTATATTTATTTATGATATATATTATTTTTATTTCATCTCTATGATTATTTATTTTACTTTTAAAACATTCCTTTATGCTTTTCATGTTGTGCAAATGCGATAATTTCATTTGAGGAAGTGTGGACTACCGCCCCCTCAAGTGATGTGACTCGTTCATGCAATACATGGAATGTATAAAGAATGAAATTAATGATCTTATGTGATATATATATAACACATATATTATACTGGAAATAATTTATACATATATATAATTTAGTTTTAATTCCATTAAATATGAAATAGAAATGAAAGTAGCGTTCATGCGTACGCACAGCTTACCGTCTCCATGAACAGTGCATTACATTTCTTACCTTTAATGGTTATGTAATATTGTTAATGAATGTATATAATGGATATATATGATATATATGATATCTAAATAATGAATATAATTATTTATATAATGGATATTTAACCACATGAAGAACTTGTAATTATAAGAAGTTTATTTTTGACTCAAGTACCAATGATTGACAAAACGATAGTTATAAACTTAAATAATTACATAATGTTTATAACATGGTAACAAGTGATATAAAAGGAATAATGAACATGAAAAAGGTTCTTAAGAAAGTATAAATTAACTATAGTTTATTATTCATGAATATAAAGAAACGAACAAGACAAGTCGGACTTGAGGTAAGGGATCCTACCTCTCTCTTTCTTTTTAAGTACTCTCTTTTATGTCATTTCTTTTAAGATAATATTTATTATGTTTGGGGATGCTATTTTTTATTCCTCATTCTATAATTTTTATTTTCATATCATGAGAGACCCTATTTTATCTCATAAATCCATTTTTGGAAGTTTTAAGTGGCATCGTTAGGCTGCCGAGTTTTCAAAAGGGATTTTTCAACTCACTTTTATTCCCGTGAGATTTATGATACATTTTCCACCAATTCCTTTGAGTGGTGTATGTACTGCCCATTATTCCACTCTTTGTGTAATATAATTTCGTTTATGAGTATTTACATCAATGTAGTATAGTCTTTCTTTCTTTGGGTTTACGTTTCTAATGTAACCCAAGTCGGTAAGGGAACCTTTCAGCCTCCAATTTTTAAAAGACTTATTTTTGTTTAGTCTTTTAAATTACATATTCTTATGTTGGGATATGTTCTTGTATATACTTATTTCTGTAAATTTTATGTCCAAGTGATTAGATACCCTTTATCTCTCTCATCAACTCTTTTTCTAAAATTTGATGTGACGTAGTTAGGCTATCGAATTTTTGCAAAGGAACTTCTTAACCCAATTCCAATTCTTTGGGTTAAACCTCTACATCATGATTATGCCATGCTATGAATATGTGTGGATGACATCTGATTATTTTACACTAAGTATCCACTTATATTTAGTGTATTTATATTTGTCACACATAATTATGTCATTTCTTTATCCTTGCTCTAATGGAATGATCTTTGATTGGGATTACATCTCAATTGCTTCTCACTGACACATTTCTTAATGATATGCAATTTTATTCTTTCATAAAGTGTATATTCAGACCCTTTGACTTTCCATATCCATATTATTTCTATACTAAAGTCATTCAAATGTTTTGAAAATGGTGTAGTTTCATGTGGCTTATAATTTAAATGTTCAAAATGGAAAAGGACACTTTTATTAAAACATTGTTTTAAATAGTTTTAAAGATTTATTCTTTTAAACATTTATCATCCATGTCCATGTTTTAAAAATGATTTTAAGGATTTATATATATGTACATGAATGTTTTAAAACTCTTTCAAATGATTCGAAGTGGTATGGGACACTTGGATTCTAAAATCTTTTTTAAATTTCATATTTTAATATTTTGAATGTATAAAGGGATTTTTCTCTCATAGAGTTTTAATAATTTTATTATATGTTTTTATTTATGATAATATCATGATGTTATCTCCTGTGATTGAAATGTTTAAATTTTATGTTTCTTTTATGCATTTTAAAGTGTTATGATTATGTTATGGTTCTTGGAAAATTTTTATGAAATCGGGTGGTTCCGTGATAAACTAAGGGCGGGTGAGCCCGAGATAGCTCTCCAATGCATTGGGTAATGCGAAGGAGTTAAACGCTAAGGTTTGTCCGAAGAGATTTAGGGAATATACTATGATGGGTATTCCAAACGTAACCAAGAGGGTTACTCCCTATGTAAGAATGTAATTAATGCCTCATGTTACCATTATGTATTATGTTTTCTATGAGTTATTCATAACTATTATGATATCATGAGGTATTTAAAAGTGATTATGTTTTATGAATAAAGTGTTTTTCATTGATTCTTACGTAGACGTGGACTAATGTTTACTTTCGGTATTTTTATATCTCTTACTAAGATTTTTGTGCCCATCCCAAGATTTTGAATTTTTTTCCATATGACTTAAAGTGGAATATGGTCAAGGATGGGATCAAGGAAATGTCATGATGTCTAAAACATGGAATTAGATATGACTCTTTTCTTCAAGAGTTTTTATTTTTGGAAAAAATGGAAACTGAGTAGATGTTTCTACCTTGAAATCTTTGAGATGTAATAGTTATGTTCTAATTCTCTAAAACTCTAAACCTGAAAAGATACTGAATGTGAATTATTCATTTAATTCAAGATTATGTAATGTTTTAAGGCTGGGTCCTTACAGTTGGTATCCGAGGTCAGTTTAGATAACTTTTGAGGTTAGGGTATTCATTAAGCATAAGTGACATCACCATAATGGTTAGGATTTCAGAAATACTCATAGTTTTAGATAAAGTGAATGAGTTTATGATAAAATGAATAATTATATCATTGTATTATATGATGATTCTAATGATATACTCACACTGACCTTCTTGGTTTTAGTAAATGGATAGATATAATAGGCACCAATGTGATAGTGGATGTAAAGAAAATTTTGACGGTTTTCTGAAAGAACAGCTGAATGATATGGGAGCTGCAATGAGAACTCTTGTGGTTTTTTTCAACCAAATATCAGGAGTAATGATTAACCACATGAACCTTGGTGAGTTCTCTAATGCAACCTGTATGAGATAACCAAATCGATGTGGAAGTTCAGGTAATAATTATAAAGGTAACCATTAGTGGTTATATGATCCTTACATTTGAGGTAATTATGGGTTACTATATGTTATTATGGAAAATTAAAGGCATGAGATAAACATAAGGCTAAACTATGTTATGGATATTTTTGATGATTTTATCTCTTTTTGGGGAATGTTTTAAGAATTATATAGTTTTGGAAAAGGACAACACGAAGACCATGTGACAACCCGTCGCATCGGACAAAGCTGTGGGAATTGAACCCACAACCAAAGTGCGACTGGTATTTATCGCCTACCACTAGATTACGTGATGTCCCTGGTTAGTATGATTTTTTTTTATTTAGACGATCTTATGAATCAAGATTATGTTGATTTTGGGTTATCTATGGAAATTATTATCCTATCATGGAGTATATGTGATTAAGTTAGATACTTTTCAGTATGAGACTTTAAGAGTAACTGCTGTTATTTAGAGATAAATGTTAAGATTTATCTTGGAAGACTATGTGATTAAATCCTTTGGCGATTTGGGTGTAATTAATAGTTTGGATTACTGTGAAGAATTTTATGGATAGATTTTTATTGAATGGTCTCAGATTAACTTTGGGTTTTTTGGACAAATTTTGGAGATTAAGAGTAGTATTTCTTTTTATAAAGGATTAACCTTTTTGTTATTATCTGATCTTTTACTAACATTTTTTGGTTTTGGTTAAGGTTTAAATACATCAGAAATATATAGTTCATATTTTTTGGGTTAGGTGATTCTCTAGAAGTTGATTATAGTGCTCTTAATATGAACAAGTCATCCTGAAATACTCATCATTTGGAAAAAATATGAGTTTGTGTTAGAAATCTAGTAAAAGATGAAAGTATACATGATAAGTGAGTATGTTTCCTTATGATTTAGTTAAGCTCATAAATAAGTTCCTCTTCGAAAAGTAACTTAAAACAAAAATTTTGTTTGTTAACTTTTCCTACCGGGGAATCACATACCATTTAACCCATCATAAGATTGTAATTTTCTTAGGGTTAACTTTCTCCTAATCATGTTTTCTATCACTCTCCATTAAAAAATGACCCTTTGTTTTCTCCTCCATATCCATGTTTTCATGGAATCCTAGTATGGGTTAACTCGGTTGACCTTTGCACTTCTCTTTCTTTATTTTAAATTGACAGTTTTATTGACTCTTGTTCCGATGTGGGACTTTCAATGAAGTTTCCAAGCCAAATTTTAAAATTGCGAGGACCCAATTCCCAAAATGGGGGAAGGATGTAACATCCCAGGTAAATAAAGAATATGTCATTTTCATATTTATTAATATTTTTGAATAAAATATTAATATTAATTTAAAGGGAATTCTATGTTCAATGGCGTACCCAATACACAACAATGAGTTTTTTTGAAATCTTACGTTGCACACTAATAATATAATAATATTATTTTAAATGGTAGTTAACGCCAACCCATTGTTATGGAATGAATGAACAGAACTAACTACCAAATGAATATATATTATTGTCAAATATTGTTTCATTTATCCAAATAAATTTTAGAGGCTTAAAATGCAAATGAATCCAATTTTAAGCATAAATCTTCTAATATTCTTTAAAAGTTCGATTAACCGCCTTTTGATGGAGAACCCTTTTTAAATATAACTTTAATAATTTTATATGTTATATTTGACAAAATAAAATTTTTCTTTATAATATGGACATCAATATTCACTATTTGTAAATTTTGGTTATTCTTCTGATAAAGATCGTTTTTAGTGAAAATGTTGTATTTTAATTCAAAACCTCTTTTTAATATAATTTATTTATATGGATATATTATATTTTTAATTGGGTTTAAAGTTTAGTTAAAATGTAATTTTATGATTTAATCCAATTTTGGTCATTGCAATTAATTTCACTTTGAAATTTGACATAATCAAGTGTCAATCTTTTGATAGATATTGTTTCTTAAAAACACGTTATTTGTTTTGAAAGCGTGAATTAATTATAAAAATAATTAATGAAACTTATATGTTTTTAATTTGGTAAAATTGATATCATTTTTGAATTTGGAATATCAAATATAGCTTAGGGTGATTTTTTTTGTATTTTTCTGACAAATGTTCATTTTCGATGAATAGTTAAAATACTGCATTTTAATTCAAAATGACCTTTTCATCCAATTTATTTATATAGATAAATTGTCATTTTAATTGGTTTTAATGTTTAAATTAATTATGTATTTATCATTTAATACAATTATGGTCATTACATGTAATTTCACTTTTAAATTGAATGTAAAAACCAATCAATCTTTTGATAGATTTTACTTCTCAAAAATCCGTCTTTGGTTTTTACAATATGAATTATTTTAAATTAATTACTAAAATTTTTGTATTTGGAATTTAATAAAATTGATTCCATATTTAGAATCATAAGTCCCAAATTATTTAATTAAGACTCTTTTGTTTTTTGGACATGATGAATAGTAATGACGGTAATTATCTTTAATTATCGTGTTTAATTAGTAACCGGGTAGTTAATGGTAATAAAATAATATCATAAAAATATAAAATTACCCCAACATGTGTCGTAATTCTATTGGTGGTGTCATGGACGACCATGGGATGCTTTTTTCCAACCTTGGGACCCCATGGAATCACTTTAGTGTGATAGAAACCTTTTATCATATTTTTTTAAAGAAAGGAAAATGTAACCAAAGTATGTAACACCTAAGTAAAACAATTTTACTTTTGTCTACATAAAAGACCACTTAGACTATAAATAGTAATTGTAAAGATAAAAATATATCCTAAATCATGTTATTTTTTTTATAATTTTTAGACATTAAATAAATAAATTTATTTGTGACACCATGATGATGCAGTGATTACCTCATTAATGAACGATTTAAACAAAATGAGAAGATAAGGTAAAATCTAAGACATAGACTTGTCAAAACCCTATTGGATGGGTGGATTTATAGCCCCTATTACCTAATCCTAGAAATATATAATTTTTGGACCTTTAATATCCGAAAATAATTTTATAATAAAGTAACTTTTCAATACTTTCCAAGAGTGCCCCTCCTCCCTCTTATAAAAGGCCCCCACATCTACCCCTTACTCACACCTATTAAGCCTTTTAATAGACCCAAATATGATCATTTTATCTCTACGCATCCCTTTATTCATCCTAGAGGCCTTCCCTTAGGAATAAATCTCTTCAAGAAACCCTTTTGGTTCAAACCAATGGGAGTTACCCGATTTAAAGGTAAAGTCCACTCTTATGTTATTTTGTTTTATTTTGCTCCTCTAGCCCCCTAAACTCTTTTTATTCCATTATTTTGTAACAAAAACAGTATATTAAATATACTGGGATGTTTTTATGAGAATTATTTGAGGTAAAAATACACACACCTCTGTCTAATGGTTAAAGAACATACTGTTTCCGTGGATGGCGAATTACTGCCTCACGAAACGATGATTGTTTTATCTTCTCCTAACACCTATCATGGAGGCCATTATGATGAAACTATATTTATTTATGATATATATTATCTTTATTTCTAATAAATTCTTCTGTATTTTACATTTAAAACATACCTTTATGCTTTGCATGTTGTGGAAATGTGATAATTTCATTTGAGGAAGTGTGGACTATTGCCCCCTCAAGTGATGTGAATCGTTCATGCAATACATGGAACTTATAAAGAATGAAATTAATGAACATATGTGACCTATATAACATATATATTATACAGGAATTATAATATATATATCTCTATCATTTTTTTAATTCCATTAAATATGAAATAGAAATGAAAGTAGTGTTCATGCGTACGTACAGATTACCGTCTTCGTGAATGGTGCATTTCATTTCTTACCGTTTAAATGTTATGTAATATTATATATGAAAGTATATACTGGATATATATTATATACATTATATCTAAATCATGAATATAATTATGGATATAATGGATATTTTACCACATGAACAACTTGTAATTATAAGAAGTTTATTTTTGACTCAAGTACTAATGATCAACAAAACGACCGTTATTAACTTTAATAATTACATAATGTTCATAACACGGAAATAAGTGATATACAAGGAATAATAAACTTTAAAAAGGTTCTTAAGAATGTAAAAATTAACTCTAGCTTATTATTCTGGAATATAAAGAAACAAACAAGATAAGTCAGACTTGAGGTAAGGGATCCTACCTCTCTTAATTTTAAGTACTCTCTTTTATGTCATTTCTTTTAAGCTCATATTTATTATGTTTGGGGATGTTATTTTATATTAATAATTCTTTAATTTGTTTTTCATCTTATTGGAGACCCTATTTGATCTCATAAATCCATTTTTGGATGTTTTAAGTGGCGACGTTAGGTTGTCGAGTTTTCTTAAGGGATTTTTCATCTCACATTTATTCCCGTGAGATTTATCCTACATTTGCCATCATTTCCTTTGAGTAGTGTATGTACTGCCCATTATTCTACTCTTTGTGTAATAAAATTTCTTTTATGATTATTTACATCAATGTAGTATATTCCTTCTTTCATTGGGTGTACGTTTCGAAAGTTACCCAAGTCGGTAAGAGAACCTTTCACCTTCCTATTTTTAAAAGACTTCTTTTTGTTTTTTATTTCAAATTACATCTTCTTATGTTGGGATATGTTCTTATATATCCTTATTGCTATAAATATTATGTCCAGTTGATGAGATACCCTTTATCTCTCTCATCATCTATTTTTCTAAAATTTGATGTGACGCTGTTAGGATATTGAATTTTTGCAAGGGAACTTCTTAACCCAATTCCAATTATTTGGGTTAAACATCTACTTCTTGATTATGTCATGCTATGAATATGTGTGGATGACATTTGATTGTTTTACACTGAGTATCCACTTATATTTAGTGTATTTTTTATTTTTCACACATAATTATGTCATTTATTTATCCTTGCTCTAATGGCATGATCCTTGATTGGGATTACATCTCAATTTCTTCTCATTGAGACATTTCTTAATGATATGTACTTTTATTCTTTTATAAAGTGTATATACACCCCCTTTGACTTTCCATATCCATATTATGTCTATACTAAAGTCATTTAAGTGTTTTTAAAATGGTCAACTTTCATGTGGCTTATAATTTAAATGTTCAAAATGGAAAAGGACTCTTTTATTAAAACATTGTTTTTAATGGTTTTAAGGATTTATTCTTTTTAACATTTATCATCCATGTCCATGTTTTAAAAATGTATTTAAGGATTTATTTATATGGACATGAATGTTTTAAAACCCTTTCAAAAGTTGTGAAGTGGTATGGGACACTTTGATTCTAAAATCTCTTTTAAATGTCTTCTTTTAATATTTTCAATGTATAAAAGGATTTTTCTCTCATATAGTTTAAATGATTTTATTAGATGTTTTTATTTATTATAATATCATGATGCGATCTCTTGTGATTGAAATGTGGAAATTTTATGTTTCTTTAATTCATGTTTTAAGTGTTATGATTATGTTATGGTTCTTGGGTAATGTTTATGAAATCGGGTGGTTACATGATAAACTAAGGGCGGGTGAGCCCAAGATAGATCTCCAATGCATTGGGTAACATGAAGGAGTTAAACGCTAAGTTTTCGATGAAGAGATTTAGGGAATATACTATGATGGGTATTCCAAACGTAACCATGAGGTTTACTTCCTATGTAAGAATGCAATGAATGCCTCAAGTTACCATTACGTCTTATGTTCTCTATGAGTTATTAATAAATCTTATGATTTCCCAAGGTATGTTAAAGTGCTTACGTTTTATGAGTAAAGTGTGTTTTCATTTATTCTTACGTATACGTGGACTAATGTTTCATTTCCATATTTTTATATCCCTTATTGAGATTTTTGTGCCCATTCGAAGTTTTTGAAATGTCTTCCACATGACTTGAAGTGGAATACAGTCAAGGATGGGATCAAGCAAATGACATGATGTCTAAAACATGGAACTAGACATGAATATTTTATTCAAGGGTTTATGTTTTGTGAAAAAAATGGAAACTGAGTAGAAGTGTCTACCTTGTAATCTTTGAGATGTAATAGTTATGTCCCAATTATCTAAAACTCTAAACCTGAAAAGATCATCAATGTGAATTATTCATTTGATTCAAGATTATGTAATGTTTAAGGGCTGGTTCATTATAATTATACCTTGGGTAGTGATATTTTTATGTACAACTTCAACAATTGATTTATATTAGCTTAATGTTTATTCTAAGGTGTGTGTGTGGAATTTGTATACCAATTCCTCCATGACGTCCTCATGCCATGTTCCAGAAGGGTGGTGACGAACATGCTCTAGACGTGGTGGGCCTTGAGCCGCTAGTATTACCATAAGGAGTTCTACATGAGGAACCACCTTCTATATGTAATTTGGGAAATGAATATTAAATTCATGATAGTTTCCTATATAAGATGAAGTTCATGAAAGGTGCTCCACAACCTGAACCTACAATAGATGATCTGGCACATTAGTTCTAGAAATATCCTCCTCCTACCTTCCCGCATGATGGTGGTCCACAAGCCGATGAGTCTTGGATAGAGGCCACCCTTTTCCTCATTGACAATCTAGAGGCCCCACTAGAGTGTATGGTTAATCTTTCTACTTATATTCTTCATGATTCAGCCAAGAACTGGTGGAATGTAATTACCCATGCTGGTTACCATCAGAGCAGGGTATGGGGTGACTTCTAGACTTTATTCTGTGAGTAATTCTTTATTCAGATATTGATAGTTTACCAATATAGATAGTTCATGCATCTATATATGGGTTATGTGTCATTTTTGGAATATTCAATGTGTTTCATTGAGTTACAGTGCATTGAACTTCTTCTAACAAGTGACTAGATTTTGTGTACTATATGATTTGAGGATTGGATCTACTATACCATCATTACTCAAGTGAATTTATTTATCCTTAATACATTTTACATTATCTTAAACCAGGATATTATCAATAAGAGAAACTAGAGGGAAGGTGAAAGTACCTATATTATATGATTAGTTCTCAGGAAGACCAATAGTTATTACGGTAGTAGAAACCGACCCCTTGATGTTTCATGTGAGGGTAGTGGAAACCATTGTACCCGTACAAGTATCAATATGGTGCACCATCAGATTGGAATTCTTGAGAATTTGACTCATTAGTGTGATAGAGATCCCACGGAGTGTTGGGATTGTAGCTGTTTGGGGAACCTCGGGAGATTCTATCAGACCTTTACAGTAGCTTCTAGTGGAAGTGGTTCCGTACCATCTACTACTTCAGGGAAATGTTCTTTTATGTTGTGTCGGGCTAACAGTTTGTTTAGAACTAGAAGGACTGGATGAAAAGGAGTTCATGGTCATGGTAGCCAGACTCTTAATCCCTAGAAGTGTTAGTAGAGTAGTCATGATCATTATAGTCCAGTTGTTTCATAGGGTAGTGAACTGGGTCTGTTGCATGAAATATAGTCAATAACCAAAGATCAAGATATATTACCATCTACAGTATGAAGTACTATTATATTAGACTCTAATATAATATGTACTTTATTCTATATAGTTGATTCATACTCCTTCATTAATTTTTCTATCATGGAAATTTTAATATTAGAAGTATGATATTATTATGGTCTAATGACCATGGATACACCATTGAGAGTATGGTCAGAGGGAATACGCTAATACGTGAACTATTCCATTGAGGTAGGAAGTTACCCTCTCTTGTGGGAGATATTTCTTCTATAGATGATAGTATTTTAATTCATTCATATGATGAATTTGTCGGTTCTATATCAGACCATTTTAGACTACTATCTCTGTAGGGTATCATTTACATCATAAAAGGGTATATGTTATCTAAAATAGGGTGAGTGGGATATCCGGGCTAATAGTTCTAAGTTAGATAATCCAGTGTTTGGTGTAGTGAGCTCCCATATTTCTAATCTCTTCATAGAGGATGTGGGTTTACATTAGGTTAAATTTCATCAAGTAGTAGATAAATTGAAATACCTTTTTCTAGATGATTTTTTTGGCTTACCTCCTAAAAGAGAGGTAGAGTTTACAATTGAAATTATTCTAAGAGTAGCTCTACTGTCCATTTATCTATACATAATGGTACCTACTGAGCTCTAGGAGCTCAATCACTAGATTTATGAATTTTAAGAAAATGGATTTATACAACCTATCACTTCCTCACACGGTTCACCCATTATTTTCAGCAATGAGGATGCGACCCTACTTTTTTACGTATATTATAGATAATTGAACAAACATATGATCAAGAACTACTATACCCTGCCTAAGATAGACGATATCTTTGACTAACTCTAAGGAGTGAGTGTGGTATCAAAGATATACCCAAGATCACACTATTATTAGGTGCAATTCAGGCCTTTAGACATACCTCATACAACTTTTCATAGCAGGTATGTTCTGTTTGAGTGTCTCTTTGTGTTTTTTGGTCATATTAACATGACTGATGTTTTCATAGCTCTGATGAATAGGGTGTTAAAACCCTATATAGATTAGTTTATCATTCTCATTGTGGATGAAATATTGGTGTATTCTCATACTCTTAGAGATCAGTCAAAGAAACATGAGATTTTTCTAAGTACACTGATAGATCATCATCATGATGCCAGGATTTTGAAGTTCCACTTCTAGATCCACAATGTTTACTTCCTGGGTCATATTATCTCATAATCTAGAGTCTCTATTGACCCACATAATGTGAGTGCTATAGTTTTCTATGAGCATCCAAAAAATGTGTTTTATATAGAAAGATTTTTAGGGATGGATGGATATTCTAGGCAATTTAAAAGGAATTATCATGAATTTATTCACCACTTTGTAGTTTTATAAATAATGGTGTTATGGTCATGTGGTAAAAAGTGTGCTATAAATCCTTTCATGAGCTGAAAGGAAGGCTTGTCTCGAAAACTATCTTGATTCTTATAGAGCTTAGAAGAGGCTACATAGTGTTTTGTGGTGCATACGACATCTGGATTGGATTAGAGATGATTTAGTAGGATATATTCACTATGTAATGATCTTGAATGTCGATTCCTTATGAGAGAAAATAACTAACACATGACAAGGAGTAAGAAGCTATTGTCTATGACTTAATTTTATGGAGACACTATTTTTTAGTTGAGTTCATTATGGTGTATATGAACCAAAATATCCTCAACTATCTTTAAACAGTGTGAATTGAACGTCAAATAGTGAATATGGGTGAAATATCCTCTATCTTTTGATTTTGATCTTCCCTATATGCCTAGAAAAAGAAATGCAATACCAGATGCATTGAGTCAGAAAAATCATGCACATTCCTTACGAGAATCTAATGATGAATGGAAATTAATGACCCTTTTTCTAAGATGAATTTGGTGTTTCATGATAGTCACACGCAGTATTATCTATCAGCATTAATAGATAACTATTACCCCCTTCCTAAGGTGAAGAGAATGAAGTTTTCATATAAAAAATGATTAGTTCTTTGTGAGATTATATTTGGAGATGAACCACCACCAGATTAGTCTATATATAGAAACAACATCTTTCATGTATTTGGATGTTAATATGTTCCAATATATATGAGAGTGGAACTGATGCAAGAGTACAAATAATCTCATTGGGCATTTCATCCAGACATCTCAAAGATGTATCATGATATGTGTTGCCCATATTTCTTTCCTTGGATGAAATGTAATATAATAAGATTTACCACTAGGTGTTCCACCTATGAATAGGTGAAGGTAGAGAACCAAATTCTAGAAATATTTTTATAGCTATTTCTAGTCCTAGAATGGAAATGAGAAGATTTTTCATGTACCTTTTTGTTAGATTACAGAGGTATCCTAGAGGAAAAAACATTGTATTTTTTGTCCTTTCTTGAATGAAAAAAGTAACCAGCTTCCATAATACCTCATAGAATTTCTCAGTTGATGAGTTGGGAATATTGTATTTCTGTGACATCAAAATACTACATGGGGTCCCTTAGAATATCATTTCAGATATGGATTCTCAATTCATGTCATGGTTCTGGTATAGGTTATAGAAGCCTATGGGAATACATGTGCTTCTGAGCAGAAACATTCTCCCTTAGATAGATGGATAGTTAGAACATACAATAAATGTATTATGGGAAATTATATGAGCATGAATACTTTATTTTTGTGGTTCTAGGGATAATAATAGATTTCAGATGAAAATTAAAATGTTTATTTTTTGAGGCATTTTATGGTAGTTCATGTCATTCATCTATACACTCCATAGAGTTAGGAAATTAATCCCTAGTGGGTCCTTATATCATATAGGAGAATTCGTAGAAGGATCGTATGATTAGAAAGAATATTTCTACTTATCACTAAAGAAGGAAATCATATTCTGATTGCTGCTAATGACCTCTAAAGTTCATGTTTCTATATCATGTTTTCTTATTGGTATTGCTCAGGATTTGGAATAAAAGGATAAAGAGGAAAGGGATGCAATTAAGTCATTATATAGAGTTGTTTTAGATTATTTAGATTTTTGATATAGTATCCTATCTATTTCTATTACCATATAGGTACTATTCCATGCATGATGTTTTCTACATTTCTTAGCTTCACCGTTATCATGTATACCCATATCACACTTATGATCCTAAGGAAGTTGAACTGAATATAAATTATTTGTTTTAGGAGTATCCTATATGCATCATTGACTGGAGAATGAAGGATCTATGATATAGAGACCCAAAGTTTGACGTACATTGAAATTACATTACTTTTGCGGAATACTTAATACATAACAAAAATAGACACACAAGGACAGTAATAGTTTATTGTCTTTGGAAACTCGGAATATAAACTTCTAATCATGTTGAAATATCTTCAACAACTCCCATAACAATCTTCCCCTTTTGGTTTCCTTACCTAAAACCTTTCTTTATTTCATGGGGAAAATAAATCCTAAAAAGGGTGAGCTAAAATGCTCAGTAAGGGCAAACACAGATAACATAAACCAATCCATAAACATATGGAAGAAAAAACTTGAACATGAAATTTATAAATCAAAATCTTGAGAAAAGACATAAATCGTGGAAGTACGTAAGGAATATATCATAATAGAACATCAACCATGATAAAATATAATGGGAATAAAACATGTAATTGTGGGAACCATTCAGCACATTTTATGATTTCCATAGTATCAAAGGCATTGCTGCCAAGACCATCTTAGTGGACAAAGTCCCTTTCTGAATCAAGTTCACTCCTCGTTTCAGTCCTGTAACACTGAACCGGATTAAAGTACCATTCCAACCATGTCTATATAATTAGATATAAATCTCTACCTAATGCATTGGAGGGAGATATAGGTCCCACCCATCTCATATTTAAATCATTCTTACTTTTGACACAATATAAACATACATCATTCATAAAAAACCCAATAAATAAAATGGGTTTCATAAACATCGTCCCATCATCACATAATCGATATAAAAGAAATGGATATCATTTCATAATAATAAAAGTCAAAACATGTAAATCATAGAGACATTATACTTGAAACATATGAAATAATGTCATCTTAGATGAAAAATGTTTTTGATAAAACACTTGAAATGAATTCTTGAGGAAAATATCCTTTCTTATTCAAAATCAATTTCTTTTCACAAAACATCATGCAATTTTAAAAGAAAGATATTTTGTTGAAAATAGTCATGAAATATTTTGAAGGAAGATTCATGAAAATAAGGCTTTATAAAACCGTAAAAATCCTTTCATGCCGTATAAGTTAAAAAAACATTTTTCTCGTACTATTGCCAGAAAAGTCAAAAAGTACCTTGTAGGGTAAATAAAATAAATATTTCTTCCATACCATGGGGTGAAAGTCAAATCGGTAGAAATTTCTTTAAACATACATGAATACACTTTTATAAAACATGGACATGGATGATAGCAATAACCCCAGTAAATACTTACGAATAAGCAATCTCTAATAAAAATGACATTTGCACAATTTTTCCTTACCTTAGGTATGAGATGCTTCATACGTTTCCGAAACTCCTGTATAATTATTTAAATAATTTAATTGACTTATTACAGAATCATATTCATTGTTATGATAACAAATATGGTTCACTTATGACTTTATATTACCAGTTCTTTTGTAAGGTTCATGTTAAAGCAGCGTTTTGGGTTAAATCGTTTTATTTATCGTACGTGTTTGGACTTGTTGTTCTTGATATAATTACTTATATCATGATTTAATTAATTCCAGAATGTAAAACATGATTTAAATAAAATATATATTTCATTATATACATATACATATATATATATGATATATCTATTAAATGAAATGAAATACACTGTTCATGGAGACGGTAGACCGTACGTACGCATGAACGCTGTTTTCGTTTCCTAATTGAATTGAATGAAATTAAGTAGGTGAAATAAATATATATACACATAAATACATTATCATTATTATTTTAGATATTTTATGATTACTTATTATATATACTTTATAATCATTCATGAATGGTTAACATGGAAAATCAATCTCATCGCGTCGTGGAGACGGTAGTCCGTACGTACGCACGAGCGATGATATCATTCCCATGATCGTGGAATTGTATTGGAGTGTATGTATACTATTTCAGAATCAATATCACTTTAAAATAATCATATATAGTTATTATTTACACCATTATACCCATCCATGTAAGGTGGTGGTGGAAAATAGATTACACCACGGCGTGGAGACGGTATTCCGTACGTACGCACGCGCGATGATTTCATTTTCCGTAGGATGGATAGATAGTGAAATAGGGTTTTTTCATACATATAATAACATATCAGTATATGAGTAATACTGATGTTATTAATTCATAATGAAACAACTAAAGAAGAATAAGTGGAAGAAGAAATAATGTAGAAAGAATCGGTAATGGACATTACCTCTTCTTTGAAGCGCCTCTATGAGACCTCCTCTTAGGGCACCAATATTGGTCTTTGAAGAAGAAAATGACCTCTAGGATGTATCTAGGGAAGTGTAAGAGAGAATTTTACAGGGTTTGGCAGATCTTGGGGGCTAAAAGTGGTGTGAGGAAGAGAGGGAGGAGGTTCCCTTTTATAAGGGAGGAGAATCGCACCTTTGGAATAACTAAATATGTTATTTTATTATAAAGTCATATTCGGATTTTAATAGCTCCAAATTGCGTTATTTAGAAGCAAAGGTGGGGATGGGTCCAAATCCTATAATAAAATAGTATTTAGACAAGTTTAGGTTTCTATTGTAACCTTATCATTTAGATTTAACTTTAAGTTAAATAATTTTTCTTTTACCGTGTCTTCTTGTTTTCTTACACTATAAGCTTAATAAACTTACTATAAAAAGACAAACGAACCCCAAGTTGTTTATTATTAATATATATAACCTTATCTAAGTCATTTGGCCGACCCATAGATTTTGAGGAATAAAATAATAATTAATAATATAATACTTGTTTTAAAAACTATTTTATGTCAATTTTGACACTATTTGGTAATTGATTTTTGAGAAAATCATAACAGAAATATTAGTTCTAAAAAATTTAATTAAATCAATACTAACACGGAATATTAACATATAAAATTATTGTAATTAATTAAAAGTCTCAAATTACATTTATTTGGGTATTTATAACATCAATTATGTAAATATTTTATTAATAATATAATTACTGCATCATCATTGTGTTATAAATAAATTAAATTATTTAAAGTCTAAAAATTACCAATAAAATACCATTATGTAGGAAATATTTTTATCTTTCTAATTAATATTTATAGTCGAATTTATCTTATGTATAACCCTATATTAAAAAAGATTTACTTATTAAACTTTGATTTTAACTATTTTAACCCTTCTATAAATAAATTAATAATAAATTTTATAATCTAATCCAAGTGGGACTAAATGGTCATATTTTATTCCTAAGGTGGTTTTTTGGCCGAATTACACTTATCAAATAGAATTAGGACATGTGTTAGGGTAATAATAATATCATTTTTACCCTTAATTTCCCTATTTACTTTTAATCGTGGTAAAAAAAAGTAAAACGTTACTATTCACCAAAAATTATTCTCATCTCATTGAACCAAATTTTAGTCCTTGATATTAACCGTGTCTCTCGGATTTTCTAAATTCCACTCATAAAAGCGGTAAAATTATGTTTTATGAAAATTTCAGTTTTTTAACTTCCACTTAGTGGTTTCACTATTCATCAAAAAATGAATGTTTCCAGAAAAATACCAAAAATTAGGCCTAAGCTATATTTGATATTATGAATTCAAATATAATGTCTATTTTAGCAAATTCAAAACATATCAGTTGCATTAATTAATTTAAAAATTAATTCCAGTCGTCAAAACAAATAGCGTGTTCTTAGGAGATAATAACTATCAAAAGATTGCCACATGTTTATGTCTGGTTTAAATGTTAAATTACATCCAATGACCAATATTGTATTAAATTATAAAAATAAATTCTAAATAAACTTTAAAACCAATCAAATTAATAATTTATCACTATTAATTATTTTGATTAAAAAAGTTGTTTTTAATTAAAATTTAGTGATTTTCACTATTCATCAGAATATGAAAGTTATCCGAAAAGAACCAAAATTTCACCCTAAGCTAATTTCGATATTCCAAATCCAAAAATGAAGTCCATTTTAAAAGATAAAATTTATAAAATTTCAAAAAGTGGGTATTACTATTCATAATAGATAGTTCATAATAATATTATAATAATATCTCGTTTAGTGAAACTCGGTTTTGCATAGCACACACGCTATCGAGGAAGGTCGCGATTGCGTGTAATGAAAGTCAGGTTAGGGATGCGTGTTTTGCAAGATCCTTTTGGTGTAGTGTACATCACAAGACATTAATGAAATTAAAAAGAATATTTTTCATAAAATCTTGGGGTGTTACATTCAACCCCCCTTAAAATGAATTTTGCCCTCGAAATTCATCATGGTTATAAATGGTTTACTACTCGAAAGTTTCTTTAATAGAAACCCACATCGTAAAAAGGAATCCCAAAACTTGTCTTTAAAAACTAAAGTATGAAACGTAACGGTTACCTAAATTAACTCAACACTGGGTTTCCACATAGGAGAACATAGGTGAAAATATGGATATGGATGAAAAATCTAACCATAAAGTTCTTATGGAGAGTGGTAGAGAACATGGCTTTTAAAAAGCCAAAAATCACAAAGCCATAGATTTGTGATGATCTAAGGTACCATCTGATTCATCGGATATAAGGGAACTAGGACAAAATTTTTGGTTTTCAAGATCATTTCCCTAAAGTGGATGAATTAAAAGAAATACTTACATGACTTTGGTACAATTTCACTGTTGTTTGTGAATTGAACAATTTCCACTTCATCCCTTAAAGAAATGAAGTTGAATTTGTTATTCGTGATGTGTTAGTAGATCATGTGAATGATGGGTCATTCCATCTATTTCAAACAAAAGGTTAGAAAAAGTTATAAGTCCATCTTATGGTTAGATTAATCGTATATGGTTCCAAAAATGAACTTATACTTCATATATCATACCTATTAATAAAATAAAACTAGTTTCTACTAACCAGGGACTTACTATAGGCCAGTGGTAGGCGATAAAGGACAGTCACATTTCGGTTGTGGGTTCGATTCCCACAGCCTTGTCCGACGCGAGGGGTCGTCGCCCATCCTGTAGGTTGTCCTTTTTCTAAAACTATATTACTATAACATCCCATCAATAATATCGAAAAAACTTATATCTTTAAACAATACTAACTTATGTCCAACATAATCCATTCCAATCTTTAGGCTTATCCATAATACTGCAGTCCACTCTCATAATATAGTGAAAACTATTACCAGAGATTTCATAAAACAAGCATGTTAATACCATCTTTGATCGCCATATATCATAAGATATGTCTTGTTGGTCACATTCCAAACATTCGAAGGCCTTAATCATGTATTCTCTTAAAAACTGAATACCCATTGAATCTTATTGAAAACATGAGTGTTGTCAAAAGTTAACTCTTTTCACATACCAAAACCTCAAACCATGATATAACTATTTCCTTATATCAGTCATGAGCTCATGAACACTGTCAAACATTTCATTTTCTCCTTATCCCTTCATTATGCGCATATCATCTTCTTTCCAAAAACATCTCAATCACTTTCCATGGTTACCGGTACCATAAAATTATTGAAAACCACAGTAGATTGATACATAAATATTCCAATATTCCATGATACTATATACAACATTATTTTGGAATCCCATTACATAAACACTTAATCATTCCACTAACTCGTTGTCATATTCAACATCGACAATAGTGATCGCATGTGACTTCCCTTTTCCCTTTTCCTTAAGTGGTTTCTCATGTCGATCATCATTAACCCTTGGATTAGGGCATTGATTAGCATAATTCCCCATTTAATTGCACTTGAAGCATCGAAGTGTTGGTGGCGCGTTCTCTGCAGTTTTTTCTTTATTCACATCATTAGAAACCCTTTTTCCATTACTTCGACACTCAACTGCTCGATGAAATTATTTTCCACACTTAAAACATTTTCTAGTCCCTTTAAGACAATCTCCACCATGCTTCTTTCCACACTTTGAGCATAAGGAAACATTCATCTTCTTTTCACCATTATTCTGAGATTTCTACTTGAACTCCATCTTTCGTTTCTTGTCAAAACCATGAGAAGGATATGTAAAACCAACATCCATTTCTACCTTGATATCACAATGCACAATTTCTTCATAGCTACTGAAGTCTATTATAGTTAATGCCCTTCGAAGATTTGGTTTTAAGCCACTGAAGAATCGATCAGTTTTAATTTTAGGTTGGATGATAAAGCCAGATGCATACCTTGCAAACCATGTCAAATTCACATCGTATATACCAACAGATTCATCATCCCTTTGATTTAGTTGAAGAAACTCCTTCTACATCTTTGTTCGAAGAATAAGAGGGAAGTACTTATTAAAAAATAAGTTCTTGAACTCTTCCCATTCCATGGACTCAATTTCATCTCTTGGCCTCGTATTCTTGATAAGATTCCACCATTGATCAGCTTCGCCTTCCAAACAATATACTGATAAGATGACTTTATCATGTTCAGAACATTGAAGAACTGAAAATATTTTTTCAGTGGTACTGATCCATTGTTATGCAACAATTGGATCCGAAGACCCACTGAAAGAAGGTGGATGTTGCCTCATGAAGGACTCAATAGAATATTGTTCCCTTCTCTTCTAATTTGGGAGTCCAGAATGATTCATAGCTTGTGTAAGTATAGCAATAAGATTTTTCACTCCATCTCCCATAACATTTGCTTGTTCAGGAGGACAATCATTGCATTTTCCATTACAGTGATCAACACGGTTCCTTCGTGTTCCAACCATCGTCTAAAACCCAAAAAGAATAGTGTGAGAGGAAAAAATCATGCTAGGGAAATCAACATAATAAAGGGGGAGTACCTTAAATATATAACATATTTGGTTAAATTATAAGATCATTACCATATTTCTAGGACTATATCCTATATGTATACTTATCCTTAGGGACATCCCTCGACATACCTTAGAAATATATCTAGGGATCCCACTAACGTTTTCGCATTCTAGTTTCCAAAGGTTGACTAAACCTTTCCTCTGATACCAACTGTAGTGACCCAAAGCTTGACGTACATGGACATTACACTACTTTTGCAGAATACTTAATATGTAACGCCCCGACCCCAATTACCCAGAGTCGGTGCATTACTTCGTAACATTAGCATGATCACAAGAAAGATCAAATCTCGAAAGACCGATTGGTTTAGTAGCCTTGGAAACACTAGATATATTCATAAGTTTTACATTACATCATAAAATGAAAAACTACAACAACAACATAATGTTTCCACAATCCACACTATTAACCCCTCATAAAATCCCTGCAGGTCATTCATAACTTACTTCTTCACATCCTGGAAAAAATAAAACATAGAAAAGGGGTGAGCTCAAATGCCCAGTAAGGATAACAATATAGCGGAACATTCAAAAATAAGCATAAACATTTAAGGCAATGAATTACTAAAACAAAAGCCTTTTAAACTTGAACTTCAACATAGTATGGCAAAAGTAAAATGAAAAAAATGCAATTTACTTGTGCACATGGATATTCTACTAATCGAATAATCACATGCAAAATCAATAACCACTTTCATAATGTTGGAATGCATAATTCTAAACTTTAATTACTTTTCAAGGCCTCGTCCCAAGACCTTGGGGCTAACTGTAACCGGAACCCAACCCGGAGTGCCTCTAATAACCGGACACCAACCCGGAGTGCCTCTAATAACCGGACACCAACCCGGAGTGCCTCTAATAACCGGACACCAACCCGGAGGGCTTACTTTTACCAGTCCCTAACCTGGAGGGCTTACTTTTACCAGTCCCCAACCTGGAGGGCTTACTTTAACCAGTCCCCAACCTGGAACATACTTGTCCAACACATTCATATGAAGTAAAGATTGAAATATAACATAAACATTCTTATTGGAACTAGCATACGAAATGTCAATACTTTCACCATAAACTATGAATGGTATAAAAATAGAACATCCACAGTCAAACATATCACAAAACCTTCAAAACAATATAGATGTTTTGTATCATAATAAATCAACTTCAAATAATCTTAAAACCCATCAAAGGATGTTGACATAGATGAAATCAAAATTCTTTTTTAAAGAAATATCTCCTTTTATTTTGAAATCATTTAAGATCCATATAAAATAAAACATTTTCTTTGAAAATATTCTTATAAGCTTGTATGGAAAGCTTCGACGATTTTATAACGGCGGAAAATAACCGCACCCGCCGTATAAGTTAAGAAAAACATTCTTACCTCAATTCTGTCGAAAAGGTTAAAAAGGACCTTGTTTTGAAAACGACGGGAAGATTCCTTTATAAACCTCTTATAAAAAGTCAAACAAGGGTATAAATGACATTAACCCATATTCTTTTAAATAGTAAAAATGTTTTGAAATACATTTCGAAGAAACATGGATGTGGATGATAAAGAGATCCCAGTAGATTATTACGTATAATACAACCTCGGATAATGAAGAGATTGTGAAATAACCCTTACCTTTTACTTTTCCTTGGTTGGGGTAGGTTAACCTCCTCTTCTTCGGGTTCTTCCTTTTGATTTGATCAAAAGGGCTCCTTAGGTTGGCTTTCTGATCAAACTAAGGCCTCTAGGTTGTAGTGAGGGATGTTGGGAGAGTATTTGGGCAGATTTTGGCCGAACCAAAAGGCTTTAGAGGTGTGAAGAAATGAGAAGGAGGAGTTCCCTTTTATAAGAGGGGTGAGGGGCACCTTTGGAAAAGCTAGAAATATTAATTTATATTAAATTCATATTCGGTTTCTAAAGGCTCCAAAGTTGATTATTCAAAGGTTAAGGTGGGGATAGGTCGAAAAACACTCAACCAATAGAATTTAGACAGGTTTGGGTACTTATATTAACCTTATCTTTAAGTATCAACTCTAAGTTAATTAGTTTCACTTTTATAATGTCTCTTTGTATTTTTATATAATATGGTTAATAAACTTACTATATACATCCAAGCGACCCCCAAGTGGTCCATTAATGATGAACCTATCATGATATAAGTCTCTTTGCCGAACCTTATATTTTTAGGAATTTAATATCAATTAATAATATAATATTTGTTTTAAGAACTCTTTTATGTCAATTTTGACACTATTCAATAGTTGATTTTTGTGAAACTCATAACAGATTGATTACTTCGAACAAAGTCAATTAAATCAATACTAATATATCATATTATCCTAGAAAATTAGTTTAATTCATTAAAAGGTTCATATTATATTTATTTTGGTATTTATAATATTAATTATTTTAATTGTTCACTATTATAGTAATTACTCCATCATCATTGTGTCATAAATAAAATAAATTATTTAATGTCTAAAAATTATAAATAAAATATCATTATGTAGGAAATATTTTTATCTTTCTAATGAATATTTATAATCTAAAATCCAACTTATATAACCCTATGTAACAATTACTTTGCTAAAAGATATATGCTTGTGTCATTTTTGTATTCATTTTGACTTAATTAAAATAAAGTGTCATTATCACTTACAAGTGGATCCATGGGGTCCCAAAATTGACACAAAGATGCCCATGGTCGACCATGTATCAACCAATAGGGTTAAGACACGTTTTAGGGTAATTTAGTATTATTATAATATTATTTTTTAACCCTTATTTACCGGATTTACCCTAAACCATGGTAAATAAAATATTTACCGCAGTAATTATTCAAAATGTCTAAAAATAAAAGTTACCTATTTACACAATTTGAACATCCTGATTCCAAATATGGAATCCATTTTCCTAAATTCAAAACACAGAAGTGGCAGAAATTAATTTAAAATTAATTCCCGCTGTCAAAACAAAAAGCGTGTTTTTAAGAGATAATAACTATCAAAAGATTGACACTTGTTTATGTTCGGTTTAATTGTAAAATTATGTCCAATGACCAACATTATATTAAATAGTAAAAATATATTCTAAATATACTTTAAAACCACTCAAATTCATAATTTATCACTATTAATTATTTTGATTTAAAAAGTTGTTTTTAATTAAAATTTAGTAATTTTCACTATTCATCAAAATATGAAAGTTATCCGAAAAGTACCAAAATTTCACCTTAGGCTAAATTTGATATTCCGAATCCAAAAATGAAGTCCATTTTAAAATATAAAATATATATAACTTCAAAAAGTAGGTATTACTATTCATAACAACTAGTTTGATTGGTTACGGTGTGTTAGAACTCGAAGTTGCGTACAACACACGCTACTGTTTTATCCAAAGGAAAGTGTACCGTGGACGCTTGGGATGTTTCATTTTAAATTTTTTGATATCTCCATTTAGTCAAAAAGTTTAAAATATTTTATTTAAAAAGGTTTCACTATTAGAAGTTGATAAAAGTGAAATACTGAAAATGAATTTGTTCTTGCATTATGACTAAGAAACTCATAATAGGGATTCTAAAATTATAAGGATTATATAAAGTTCAAAATGTAGTTAATACTATTCATGACCTCTTTTAATGGTGTGATTGAACTCGGTGTTGCGTGTAGTGCAAGTTATTGAATTATTTTTAAGAAATAACACACTCTGAAATCCTGGGGTGTTACATTCTCCCCTCCTTCAATAAATTGCGTCCTCGCAATTTGAAATTGTTCTTCGAAGATAAAAGGTTGAAAGTAGAAAATATATTTGTGGGAAAACCCACATTGGAAATTGGGTTACTAAAATTTAGTCTTAATATGAGGAAAAGAGAAATTAAAGGGTCACCACCAAATTATGATCTCGATTAGGAGAACATTGGTGGAAATTAGAGACATATAATCGGAGGAAAAACGTAAATATTTATAGGTAGTGATTGAGGTCATCAATCACAAACAAGTATAAAATTGAGGTCCTTAAACTCATCAATCCATGATGATTTGAAGTACCATCGGTTCAACAAAATATATGGTATTGGGACAACACATTTTTGACATTTCAAAATATCTTAGTTGAAATCCCACATCGAAAAATGAATTAATGAGGCCTCTATTTAAAATAAAGAGTGGAAAGTATGAAGATTACCGAAAATAACACATACTAGGGTTCCATGTAGGAAAATATGGATATGGAAGAGAAATCTAACCATCAATTATCTGATGGAGAGTGGTAGAGAACATGGCTATGAAAAGGCCAACAATCCCAAAGCCATAAATTTGTGATGATTTAAGGTACCATCTGGGACAACATTTTTGTTCTAAGTTTCTATTATTAATGTTGAGGAATTTATTTATGAGATTGGATAAGATAATAAGGAGATATACTTACTTTATAATTAGAATTTTACCCATTAATAAATTTCTACCACAAACTCATCTTTCATTCTAAAAGATAATAGAACGTAATTTTTTTTTCTATTTATACTATTCGTACAGGGTTCCAAAATAAATGAATTATAATTCATCTACCAGATATTTTAAAAAAAACTACATTATTTAATTCAGGACATCCCGTGGGACAGTGGTAGGTGATACACCCTTGTCGCCCTTCGGTTGCGGGTTCAAGTATCGCAGCCTTGCCGGACGCGACGGGTTGCCGCCCGACCTCCGGGTTGTCCTTTTATGGCAATCCAAAATAATCCAAACTAGAACTATCCAAAATACTTCTATCCAAACTCACAGTCCAACATTTATAAGTAAGGTAAACGTAATGTAGAACCTTTTTACCCCGTAATAGCATATGAATACCTTCATCATGTATTCTTTTAATACACCGAAACATCCTGAATTACCATATTCCTTATTGATTACATTCATGCTCCCCTATTCCATATAGAATGCTGGATATACTTCATCAATCCAAAAATGTTTTAAACCCCAACAATGATGGAATATACAAATCATTAATCAGTTCCAAGGTAGTCAAGAATATCCAATATAATTTATCCAAAACAATCACATATTATTCCAAAATCACTACCTCAGTATCAGAACTATATTATGATTTATCATTCTCTCAAACATATATTTTCCAAAAATTTATCCTGCTATTGAGTCACTTTTCTTTGTTCCACACAATCTCAAGTCCTTAATGAAATAGTACTGCAGTACAATCCTTATATACTCCATAATTATTATAACAAGTACATTGTTGATACAAAGCTCAATTGACATAATCAACATAAGAACTCTAATCATTCCTCTTCATCTGTGGTAGTATCATAACTTGATTATTATCCAATAACATCATTTGCGGCATAGTCTGATGACTGGGACATAGGTTCGCGTAGTGTCCAAACTCCTTGCAAATGAAGCATTGTACATTTAAAACCATTTTCTTACCCTTGCAGTCACGTACTTTGTGCCCTTTTCCTCCACACTTATAACAAACTCACATTCCTTTCAGGCAAGTTCCAGGGTGTTTCTTTCCACAGTTACCACATATGGGAAAATTCTTCTTTTCCCTCTTCCCTTTATCCATCTTTCTCTCTTCCATCCTTTTCTTCTCTTGCTTCCCTTCAAAGCCATAGGACTCAGTAAACTCTTTACATATCTTATCAACACATGATATTATTTCTTCATATGATGATAATACATGGGAGACTATTTCTCTTATAAATTCTAGCTTAAGACCATGAATGATATGATCCTTCCTTCTCTTTGAATCATGTGTATTTCTGGAGTTCTCATTCCTTCTACTGGGCGCCATTTCTATACCATGGCATAAACTAGATCAGTTTATGAATCAAAATACATAATCCCATACTTATAAAACACCTAACATAAATTGAACTATTTATGGATATAATCCATAATCATAAGAATGTTTTCTTTGAGGAAGTATATACTCATAATCCCTTCAAAATGATTTGTAAAGACAATGAGAGTTATCCTAAGCATATCCCCCGGGAGTGTCGTAACCAAGAGTGCAGCAAGGCCCGTTGTCGTGCACCAGTTCCCGTTCGTGTCTAGCTCAAAGCGGTGTTTTCGGGTTTTACCCCTAGGTACATCTGTGCCAGAGCCGCCTCTACCTGCTCGTATCCAGACAGGGATGTATTGCTCAGAAAACTCACAAAATCTCTACAATACCAAAATTCTAGGAAGTTATTCTATACTAATCCTCAAAGTTCATCTTAGGTCTACGTGCTCTAATCAGAGTTTATCTAAATCTAGTTTCCAAGGTTTGTACTAAACTTCCTCTGATACCAACTGTAACGCCCCGACCCCAATTACCCAGAGTCGGTGCATTACTTCGTAACATTAGCATGATCACAAGAAAGATCAAATCTCGAAAGACCGATTGGTTTAGTAGCCTTGGAAACACTAGATATATTCATAAGTTTTACATTACATCATAAAATGAAAAACTACTACAACAACATAATGTTTCCACAATCCACACTATTAACCCCTCATAAAATCCCTGCAGGTCATTCATAACTTACTTCTTCACATCCTGGGAAAAATAAAACATAGAAAAGGGGTGAGCTCAAATGCCCAGTAAGGATAACAATATAGCGGAACATTCAAAAATAAGCATAAACATTTAAGGCAATGAATTACTAAAACAAAAGCCTTTTAAACTTGAACTTCAACATAGTATGGCAAAAGTAAAATGAAAAAAATGCAATTTACTTGTGCACATGGATATTCTACTAATCGAATAATCACATGCAAAATCAATAACCACTTTCATAATGTTGGAATGCATAATTCTAAACTTTAATTACTTTTCAAGGCCTCGTCCCAAGACCTTGGGGCTAACTGTAACCGGAACCCAACCCGGAGTGCCTCTAATAACCGGACACCAACCCGGAGTGCCTCTAATAACCGGACACCAACCCGGAGTGCCTCTAATAACCGGACACCAACCCGGAGGGCTTACTTTTACCAGTCCCTAACCTGGAGGGCTTACTTTTACCAGTCCCCAACCTGGAGGGCTTACTTTAACCAGTCCCCAACCTGGAACATACTTGTCCAACACATTCATATGAAGTAAAGATTGAAATATAACATAAACATTCTTATTGGAACTAGCATACGAAATGTCAATACTTTCACCATAAACTATGAATGGTATAAAAATAGAACATCCACAGTCAAACATATCACAAAACCTTCAAAACAATATAGATGTTTTGTATCATAATAAATCAACTTCAAATAATCTTAAAACCCATCAAAGGATGTTGACATAGATGAAATCAAAATTCTTTTTTAAAGAAATATCTCCTTTTATTTTGAAATCATTTAAGATCCATATAAAATAAAACATTTTCTTTGAAAATATTCTTATAAGCTTGTATGGAAAGCTTCGACGATTTTATAACGGCGGAAAATAACCGCACCCGCCGTATAAGTTAAAAAAAACATTCTTACCTCAATTCTGTCGAAAAGGTTAAAAAGGACCTTGTTTTGAAAACGACGGGAAGATTCCTTTATAAACCTCTTATAAAAAGTCAAACAAGGGTATAAATGACATTAACCCATATTCTTTTAAATAGTAAAAATGTTTTGAAATACATTTCGAAGAAACATGGATGTGGATGATAAAGAGATCCCAGTAGATTATTACGTATAATACAACCTCGGATAATGAAGAGATTGTGAAATAACCCTTACCTTGTACTTTTCCTTGGTTGGGGTAGGTTAACCTCCTCTTCTTCGGGTTCTTCCTTTTGATTTGATCAAAAGGGCTCCTTAGGTTGGCTTTCTGATCAAACTAAGGCATCTAGGTTGTAGTGAGGGATGTTGGGAGAGTATTTGGGCAGAGTTTGGCCGAACCAAAAGGCTTTAGAGGTGTGAAGAAATGAGAAGGAGGAGTTCCCTTTTATAAGAGGGGTGAGGGGCACCTTTGGAAAAGCTAGAAATATTAATTTATATTAAATTCATATTCGGTTTCTAAAGGCTCCAAAGTTTATTATTCAAAGGTTAAGGTGGGGATAGGTCGAAAAACACTCAACCAATAGAATTTAGACAGGTTTGGGTACTTATATTAACCTTATCTTTAAGTATCAACTCTAAGTTAATTAGTTTCACTTTTATAATGTCTCTTTGTATTTTTATATAATATGGTTAATAAACTTACTATATACATCCAAGCGACCCCCAAGTGGTCCATTAATGATGGACCTATCATGATATAAGTCTCTTTGCCGAACCTTATATTTTTAGGAATTTAATATCAATTAATAATATAATATTTGTTTTAAGAACTCTTTTATGTCAATTTTGACACTATTCAATAGTTGATTTTTGTGAAACTCATAACAGATTGATTACTTCGAACAAAGTCAATTAAATCAATACTAATATATCATATTATCCTAGAATATTAGTTTAATTCATTAAAAGTTTCATATTATATTTATTTGGGTATTTATAATATCAATTATTTTAATTGTTCACTATTATAGTAATTACTGCATCATCATTGTGTCATAAATAAAATAAATTATTTAATGTCTAAAAATTATAAATAAAATATCATTATGTAGGAAATCTTTTTATCTTTCTAATGAATATTTATAATCTAAAATCCAACTTATATAACCCTATGTAACAATTACTTTGCTAAAAGATATATGCTTGTGTCATTTTTGTATTCATTTTGACTTAATTAAAATAAAGTGTCATTATCACTTACAAGTGGATCCATGGGGTCCCAAAATTGACACAAAGATGCCCATGGTCGACCATGTATCAACCAATAGGGTTAAGACACGTTTTAGGGTAATTTAGTATTATTATAATATTATTTTTTAACCCTTATTTACCGGATTTACCCTAAACCATGGTAAATAAAATATTTACCGCAGTAATTATTCAAAATGTCTAAAAATAAAAGTTACCTATTTACACAATTTGAACATCCTGATTCCAAATATGGAATCCATTTTCCTAAATTCAAAACACATAAGTGGCAGAAATTAATTTAAAATTAATTCCCGCTGTCAAAACAAAAAGCGTGTTTTTAAGAGATAATAACTATCAAAAGATTGACACTTGTTTATGTTCGGTTTAATTGTAAAATTATTTCCAATGACCAAAATTATATTAAATAGTAAAAATATATTCTAAATATACTTTAAAACCACTCAAATTCATAATTTATCACTATTAATTATTTTGATTAAAAAAGTTGTTTTTAATTAAAATTTAGTAATTTTCACTATTCATCAAAATATGAAAGTTATCCGAAAAGTACCAAAATTTCACCTTAGGCTAAATTTGATATTCCGAATCCAAAAATGAAGTCCATTTTAAAATATAAAATATATATAACTTCAAAAAGTAGGTATTACTATTCATAACAACTAGTTTGATTGGTTACGGTGTGTTAGAACTCGAAGTTGCGTACAACACACGCTACTGTTTTATCCAAAGGAAAGTGTACCGTGGACGCTTGGGATGTTTCATTTTAAATTTTTTGATATCTCCATTTAGTCAAAAAGTTTAAAATATTTTATTTAAAAAGGTTTCACTATTAGAAGTTGATAAAAGTGAAATACTAAAAATGAATTTGTTCTTGCATTATGACTAAGAAACTCATAATAGGGATTCTAAAATTATAAGGATTATATAAAGTTCAAAATGTAGTTAATACTATTCATGACCTCTTTTAATGGTGTGATTGAACTAGGTGTTGCGTGTAGTGCAAGTTATTGAATTATTTTTAAGAAATAACACACTCTGAAATCCTGGGGTGTTACATAATACATAACAAAAATAGACACAGAAGGACCATAATAGTTTAGTGTCTTTGGAAACTCGGAATATAAACTTCTAATCATGTTGAAATATCATCAAAAACTCCCATAAAGATCTTCCCCTTTTTGTTTCCTTACCTAAAACCTTTCTTTATTTCATGGGGAAAATAAAACATAAAAAGGGTGAGCTCAAATGATCAGTAAGGGAAAACATAGATAACATAAAACAATCCATAAACATTTAGAAGCAAAAACTTGAACATGAAATTTAAACATCAAAATATTGTAAAAAGACATAAATCGTGGAAGTACGTAAGGCATATATCATAATAGAACATCAACCATGATAAAATATAATGGGAATAAAACATGTAATTTTGGAAACCATTCAGCACATGTTATGATTTCCATAGTAGCCAAGGCATTTCTTCCAAGACCATCTTAGTGGACAAAGTCCCTTTCTGAATCGAGTTCACTCCTCGTTTCAGTCTTGTAACACTGAACTGGATTAACTTATCCTTCCAGATATGTCTATTTCATGAGATATAAATCTTTAACCAATGCATTAGAGGGAAATATAGGTCCCAACCATCTCATATTTAAATCATTCTTACTTGTGCCACAATATAAACATACACCATTCATAAAAAAACCCAATAAATAAAATGGGTTACATAAACATCATCCCATCATCACATAATCCATATAAAATAAATTGATATAACTTCATAATAATAAAACTGAAAAAATGTAAATCATAGAGACATTATAGTTGAAACATATGAAATAATGTCATCTTAGATGAAAAATGGTTTTGATAAAACACTTGAAATGAATTCTTGAGGAAAATATCATTTCTTATTCAAAATAAATTTCTTTTCACAAAAAGTCATGAAATTTTAATAGAAGGATATTTTTTTTGAAAATAGTAATGAAATATTTTGGATGATGCTTCATGAAAATAAGGCTTTATAAAACCTTAAAAATCCTTTCATGCCGTATAAGTTAAAAAAACATTCTTCTCATACTTTTGCTAGAAAAGTCAAAAAGTACCTTGTAGGGTAAATAAAAGAAATATTCCTTCTATACCATGGGGTAAAAGTCAAATGGTTAAAAATGAATATAAACATACATGAATACAATTTTATAAAACATGGACATTGATGATAGCAATAACCCCAGTAAATAATTATGAATAAGCAATCTCAGATAAAAATGAGATTTTCACAATTTTCCATTACCTTAGGTCTGATATACTTCGTAAATTTCCGAAACTCCTATATAATGATTTAAATAATGTAATTGAATTATTATTGAATAATATTCATTGTTATGATATCATATATGGTTCACTTATGACTTTATATTACCCGTTCTTTTGTAAGTTCCATGTTAAAGCAGCGTTTTGGGTTAAATTGTTTTATTTATCGTACGTGTTTGGACTTGTTGTTCTTGATATTATTAATTATATCCTAATTTAATTAATTCCAGAATGTAAAACATGATTTACATATAATATATATTTCAGTATATACATATATATATGATAGATCGATTAAATGAAATGAAATACACCGTTCACGGAGACGGTAGGCCGTACGTACGCATGAACACTGTTTTCGTTTCCTTATTCAATTGAATGAAATTAAGTAGATGACATAAATTTATATACACAAAAATCCAGTATCATTATTATGTCATATATTTCATGATTACTTATTATATATACTTTATAATCATTCATGAATGGTTAACATGGAAAATGAATCTCATCGCGTCGGGGAGACGGTAGTCCGTACGTACGCACGAGCGATGATATCATTCCCATGATCGTGGAATTGTATTGGAGTGTATGTATAATATTTCAGAATAAATATCACTTTACAATAATCATATATAGTTATTATTTACACCATTATACCCATCCAAGAAATGTGGTGGTGGAAAATAGATTACACCACGGCGTGGAGACGGTATTCCGTACGTACGCACGCGCGGTGATTTCATTTTTCGTATGATAGATAGATGGTGAAATATGGCCGTTTCATACATATAATAAAATATCAGTATATGAGTGATACTTATGTTATTACTTCATAATGAAATAACTAAATAAGAAGAAGTGGAAGAAGAAATAAAGTTGAAAGAATCGGTAACGGACATTACCTCTTCTTTGAAGCGCCTCTTTGAGACCTCTTCACAGGGCAACACAATTGGACATTGAAGACACCCTGAACCTCTAGGATGTTTCTAGGGAAGTGGAGAAAAGACTTTGGCAGGTTTTGGCCGAGTTTGAAGGCTCAATGTGGTGTGAGGAAGAGAGGGAGGAGGTGCCCTTTTATAAGGGAAGAGAGGGGCACCTTTGAAATAACTAAATATATTATTTTATTATAAAGTCATATTTGGTTTTTAATAGCTCCAAATTGAGTTATATATAATATAAGGTGGGTATGGGTCGAAATCCTCTCATCCAATAGAATTTAGGCAAGTTTAGATTTCTATTTTAACCATATCATTTAGATTTAACTTTATGTTAAATAATTTTTCTTTTACCATGTTTTCTTGTTTTCTTACACTATATGGTTAATAAACTTACTATAACAATCCAAACGAACCCCAAGATATTTTTTATTAATATATATAACCGTATCTAAATAATTTGGCCGAACCTTATATTTTTAGGAATAAATAAAAAATTAATAATATAATATTTGTTTTAAAAACTATTTTATGTCAATTTTGACACTATTTGGTAATTGATTTTTGAGAATATCATAACAGAAATATTAGTTCGAAAAAAGTTAATTAAATCAATAATAACATGTCATATTAACCTATAAAATTATTTGAATTCATAAAAAGTATCAAATTACATTTATTTGGGTATTTTTAACATCAATTATGTCAATATTTCATTAATAATATAATTACTACATCATCATTGTGTCATAAATAAATTAAATTATTTAAAGTCTAAAAATTACAAATAAAATACTATTATGTAGGAAATCCATTTATATTTCTAATGAATATTTATAGTCTAATTTTTCATATATATGACCCTATATATAAAAAATGATTTACTTATTAAATATTGATTTTAACTATTTTAACCCTTCTTTAAATAAATTAATAATAAATGTCGTAATCTAATCCAAGTGGGCATAAATAGTCATATTTTATTCCTAAGGTTGTTTTTGGCCGAATTACATTTATCCAATAGAATTAGGACATGTGTTAGGGTAATAAAAATATCATTTTTACCCTTAATTACCCTATTTACTTTTAACCGTGGTAAAAAAAAGTAAAAAGTTACTATTCACAAAAAATTATTTTCATCTCATTGAACAACATTTTAGTCCTTGATATTAACCGTGTCTCTTGGAGTTTTGAAATTCCACTCACAGAAGTGGTGAAATTATGTTTTATGAAAAATTCAGTTTTTTAACTACCACTTAGTGGTTTCACTATTCATCAAAAAATGAAAGTTTCCAGAAAAATACCAAAAATTAGGCCTAAGATATATTTGATATTATGAATTCAAAAATGATGTCCATTTTACCAAATTAAAAAACTATCAGTTGCATTAATTAATTTAAAAATTAATTCCCGTCGTCAAAACAAATAGCGTGTTCTTAAGAGATAATAACTATCAAAAGATTGTCACTTGTTTATATCTGGTTTAAATGTGAAATTACATCCAATGATCGAAATTGTATTAAATTTTAAAAATATATTCTAAATATACTTTAAAACCACTCAAATTAATAATTTATCACTGTTAATTATTTCGATTAAAAAAGTTGTTTTTAATTAAAATTTAGTAATTTTCACTATTCATCAGAATATGAAAGTTATCTGAAAAGTACCAGAATTTCACCCTAAGCTAATTTCGATATTCCAAATCCAAAAATGAACTCCATTTTGAAAGATAAAATTTATAATATTTCAAAAAGTTGGTATTACTATTCATAATGGTTAGTTCATAATAATATTATAATAATATCTCGGTTAGTGAAACTCAGTATTGCGTACTACACACGCTATCGAGGAAGGTCGCGATTGCGTGTAATGCAAGGCAGGTTAGGGATGCATGTTGTGAAAGCTCCATTTGGTGTAGTGTACAACACAAGAAATTAATGAAATTAAAAAGAATATTTTACATAAAATCTCAGGGTGTTACATATGAGGCCATTCTTTCCATTCAGTAAGATTTCTATGGAAACACGACCATGAACAAGATGATACCTTGGAGCAGGAGGCCGATGTCTCTGCCCAGCGGATAGATTTTTTCTCACATAGTGTTCCACCACCGTTGGGAGGTAAACTCAAGGACACCTTCATTTAAGGGGGGAATATTATAAGAACCTAGTTTATGAATTAGGAATGGATCCTTTATATTTTGATATAATTCTTTCTTTTTAACCTAATACAGACGCCTAATGAGTCCACGAGTGTCTCAGGGGTATCCAAGGATGGTTTGGAGCCGAAAACCTAGTTTTTTTTGGAGAAAAAGGCAAGTTTCACAATTAGTATAATCTTTGTATGGTAAGACACATGGTTACTTCTAATCATGTGGGGCATGGTAGTGGGATGGAACAAGGTACACAGTTTTCCCTAACGGTGCGTCGGGGGAAGCATAATCTTGCACAAAACTATTGACATGTTTAAATGGTATTTTTCATGTTTGTAACATGGTTTACCTAACTTTGAAGCCTAACCATGAAAAATACCTCTCACTAAAGAAGTTGGTTCATGGTTGGCACACAGTTTTTCTATTCATGCGTCCAATCCATGCGATTCCCATTTTCGATGATTTTACCAAATTTCCCTTAAATGAATAATTAATTGAACCCTTCTTCCGTATTTATATCCATATGATAGAAATATATTTATCCTCTATTTTTGATTCAATTTACACCTATTTCATAGATTTTTATCTCGATCGTCCATCAAGAGTCTGATTCGATCACTGTTCTTCTCATTGGATCCATGCTTGTAAGATCTTAATATTTTTATCTATTTTTTATTCTACTTCCTATCAAAAATATTATTTATATATAGGATCACATGAAATATTTCTTGTATATTACTCCATTCATCAAATATATTCCATTCCAATCCAAACTAGAGGCTAATACTAGACATGGGGAGTCATACGAGTACGATTTATGTGCTCTATAAATCATCCCCCAGTTTTTTTGTTTTAGAAATTTCCAAGTATGCACACTAATTTCATTAGGAATCACATTTTTAATTAATATTTATTTATTATATTCATTATAACTATATCCTAAGACTCTTTTTATAAATTATTTCAATCGTTGAAAGTTTTAACCTCAACAACAATCACCCCAAGTAGGTTGATTTCTATAATCATGCATTTAGTAGCTTATTGAGCATTTTTGCACCACCATTCAGGTGATTTGTGACATGAAATTATTAAGGGAAATTGTTTAATTAAATTAGTTAATTTTTAATTTTTAAAACATTTATGATAATCACTTTACCTTATAAGGTATGAATTTCATCTTGGTAAATGAATCTAAAAATGGTTATATTGGAAAGAATATTTTATACATGACTTGGCATAATTAAATGAAATGTAATGGAATGGTTAGATGTACCTTGGACCAATTTACAAGTTTAATGGAAGTTATAATATTTCAAATTATTAAATAAATATGAATTATTTGAATTTATGAATGGTTTCATGTCCTTGGGATGCCCTCTCACTTGTATGAAAGACATGGAATAAATATTTTTACTTATCAAATGAAATGATTAATACATAGCCTAAATTATTAAATGAATTACTTATAAGGTTCCTAATTACATATATATCTTTAAAATATCATAAAAGTGTTTAGACACAAGCTCAACAATGATTCTGGAGGGAATACCTTGATCATTCTTGGATGCCATTCCGATTCAGAGATGCCAGTTTCCAAGGTTGAGACCCACCTTAGAACTAGATATTTTTATATCAGTGGATTACCAGTATATCACCATAGGATACCTCATTTACTATTATATAATTCATTGGATACACTCATAATATCCATCATGACTTCTATATACATGATTTGCCTTAGATACATCCCTGATCCTTGTCATTTCTTATCCCATTTTAAGTTGGATGATTTCTTCAAACTTAGTTAGAATAATTATTGTGGGATTCCTTGGGTGATACCCCTTAGAATACATTATTACCCATAATCCATGATATAGTTTAATACCTGAGTTGTATCGACCCCTGAGGTCAAGGTTTCCTTGATTTTTACCTTGGAAACTCTTCATTATTAATATCATATTGGATGACTTGTTTTATCTTGGATCCTTTATTATTACTATCACATTATGATGTCAGTGATGGATATACCTCATGTGACTTATTATATAAATTGGAATTTAATTATTAAATGATTTAGTTGCATGTTTAAACACTAGCCGAGGGTTTAAGCAGTTGATTGGTTAATTAATTTACACTACTTATTTACTTTTATATATGAATTCCTACAAAATGATTCAATTTATATTACACAAACTAGATATTATATATTCCATCGATGGTGGCATAATAATATTTATCTCACACCCTATCCAGGCCTCCATCGGCGCTCGAGCAGATTACATGTGTGAAGCTGTTGACAAAGGGAAGCATACCGCTTAATAAAGTTTATTTCTTTCTTTCATTTGGATGGATTTGGGTAGTGGAAGAACAAACTAGGGCTTGGGAGTCTTGAATAGTATTTTGATTTATTTTTTCCATTTTTTTATATATTGTATCATCTTCTTATTTTAAACAATGATTTATAGCTTTATAGATACATGAAATATATAATCATCATCTTTTGTATGTGATTATCAATTCCTTCAATCCTTTATTGATCATGTATGATTATCTTGTTCCATATTTACTTTTAATTATATGGTTTTTAAGAAATTTACCGATGTTTCTTTTTCATCCATTTTGATAGACTTTTGTAATGAGTGAATAGTCTCCCCATAGACACACCCTAATACATCACTACTAGTTGGTATCTCTAGAATTTGGGGAGATTTTCTTGAGGTAATATGGCCAAATAGGATTTGGGAACATTTGAGTGGAATCCAGGTCTATGAAGTTATAGATTTGATACTACCACCACTACCACGTGGTCTATGTCAGGCTTAGGGAGGTAGGGGATATGGATGATGGTAGGTGCAGGCGGTCAAGGCTTATTACCTTAATGCTCTAGGGATATTACAAGGTACAATTTTTATCTTTTCTACCTTAGGTGTAGTATTGATAGGCACTCGTGTGAGACATTCCTTTATTTCCAGTTATCTAGTTTGAGACTTATATATTATAGTTGATCCCATAGCTCAACCCTTACATTAAGAGACTCTAACTGGAGTTGACACAGCGATCACACACTTGGGATGATGGTGTGTCCTGACACTTTTAAGTGATAGTTTTTGTTAGGATATCTTTGTATAAGTGATGAGGACTTACATATCAATATTAGGTATATAATAGTGATCTACTATTCATTCCTAGATAGATTGTTTCAGCCAGAGGATGCGATGTGTCTGCAGTGATGGGTCTAATTTTTCCTTTAGGGGTGAAGAGGAAACCGATTAAGCATAGGCTGGAATCATGTATATGAGAGTCTGACCAATTAATAATCAGTTTTATTGCATGGCCTTGGTGTAGTGGATTTTATGAGTTCTTAGGTTCCTATAGTAGTCACAGAGTATGAGGAAATCTTTCTTGAGGAAATTCTAGGCTTACCTCCTTACCAAGATATATAAATTTTCATTCATATGTAACTTAGGATATAATCGATATCTATGCCAGCATATCAGATGTTTCTTATAGAGATTAGTTATATGAGGTTGAATTTGGAGGAATTACAGAGGAATTTTTTGTTATATTTAGTGATTCACCCTAGCCATCCCCAGTGTTGTTCGCCAAGAAGGAAGATGGGAGATTGGGGTTATGTGTGGACTACCATTGACTAAACCATGTTACTTTTAAGAAAAAGTATAAAATACCAAATATCGATGAAATCTTTGATCATTTGATAGGGTCATGATGGCTCGTGAAGATATAACTTAGATCGATATACCACCAGTTGTGAGTACGAGATGAAAATATAAAAACTATGATATTGAAATTTTTCTATGATCATTATGAGAATTTGGTGATCCCCTTTGGTATGAAGAACTCTATAGTAGTGTTCATGGGACTAATGAACCAAATATTTCACCATTTTTGAGTCCAATTCATGGTAGTATTAATCAAGTACATCCTAGTACACTCGGTTTCCGAGGAGGATCATATGAGACACATGAGGATGGCTCACGAAGTAATTTGATAGCACCAAATTTATGGGATTCTCTGGAAGTTCTAGTTCTGGATTCATGATTTCCACTTTAGGGGTATGTTATCTTAGTAGATGTGTGGTGTTAGACCCACTGAAGGTCAAAGAAGTATCACCATGAAAGTAACCCCAGAGTGTGATAGAGGTGTGGAACATCCTTGGGTTCGACAGATACTATCAAAGATTCATACTTGATTTATCTACGATATCTTCTCCCTTGACTGCTTTAACCCAAAAGGAGAATCTTTTCATTTGGACAGAGAAAGTCCAATATTATTTCCAAGAGTTGAGGCATGATTAATGAGTGTCCCCTTCTTGAAATTTCTAGAGGAGGGTTTCAGTATGTTATTCACTATGATTCATTTGGAAGTAGACATGGTTGTATTATGATGGAGGTAAGGTAGTGATATCATATGGTTTATATAAATTGATTCCACATGTGTAGAACTACATAAATCATGATGTTGAGTTAGCAATGGTAGTCTTCGCACTATTGATTTGGTGACCCTACCTGATGGGTGAGAGATTTGTCATCTATTTTGGCAACAATAATCTCAAGTATATCTTATCTTAGAAGGATCTTAACATGAGACATAAGTGATGGGTATAGTTCCTTTTGGATCATAAAATTGATATTTTCTATATTAATAGGAAATAAAATGGGGTATAATATTCTCTCAATTGGAGATATTTTTCAAAGTTATAGAGTGTGGTGTTAGAGAAGTTAGACTTGTTACAGTTATCCTTTTTGGATGGGGATGGAGTATTTTACTTCTAGTTAAGGGTTATTACCCCTCCACACTGATAATGAGTTAGGGAGGCTCAACTTGGGGATACTGACTATGAGATTCTATGTACAATGATATCCACTAGACATACTTCTGATGTATTTTATGAAGTTGGATAGATGATGGTCACCATGATATTGATTTTGGGAAAAACTCCCTAAAGGTAACATTGAATCATTTTTAGGTTGATTGTGTTTATTGGGAAAGATGGTTTCCATGATTAGTTTGGAATATGCAGAGATATTTTTGACAATATATGGTTATAAAGATCCATGTAAATATAATTTATTCTTTCAAGGTGATACAAAAATATGGTATACAAAGTGGTCCCATTTCCTTATGTTTGTTAAATTTTTGGGCCTTAAAATGAAGAGAATTAAGAAAGGTGTTTTTGGAAAAGGATATCGCATGACAGATCGAAGGTGGTTCAGAATATTGTGTGAGAGTTATGTTTTTGGATAACCTCATCAAAATATGGAAAATGAATGAAGTGAAAGAATGATTTTATTTTGTGTGAAAGATGAGTTTTCACTAAAGAGGCATACATGCCCAATGCGATGTCAAATCGGGTTTTCTACACTAGTGGAAATGTTTTTTACAAGGTAGTCAGTAGGAGATAATATTTCATGTTGGGTAAGAAATGACTATAAATAATTGGAAACACCCCTAATTTCAGTAGCTCAAACCTTATAGAAAATCAGGGCTCGAAATCATGTATGAATTGTGCATAGTAGGAGTTGTGTGAAAGAATAGAGTTTCATGTAAGAAGATGTTTTTGCGCAAAGTGATAAAGCTGTGAAAAAGTTGATTTTTTTGTGACAATGAAATTTTTTTAAGAATATTAATAATGTTTCATGTAAGGAACTCTAAGGTTGTGAAAAAGATAAATGTTTCCCTCTAGTTCAATGGTAAAGGTATATTCATCAATTTGATGAAATTGGAACTTAATGATAAACTAAATGAGGTGTAAAACATATTGATTCAAGAAATCAAAAGAGGGTATTATTAAGTAAAAGTGAGAACAATTAGGTTGATTGAGATGTGGGATTTTAAATTTTTATTTGTTATAAACCAAGAGGGAAAGTAAGTATGCTTGAAAATTTGTAAATATCATTGTTCTTTTAAAGGATTTACTACATTGGCACATTGTCGTTATATTCTCCTTGGACATAGCCCAGTGAGGGTGAACCAAGTAATTTTTTTTATTATGAATGATTTATTTTATGTTCATATATTTCTATGGTAAATAGTGAAAAGTTGTTTTTTTTAACAAAGCAAAAATATTTGAAGGGGCAGTTTCTTTAATCTCTAATACCCAAATTCACCCCCACATAAGATATTTAACCTAGTTGGGCCTAGTAGTTGTGAAAATATGTTCTTAGATATATTCATAAATCTCTTTATCCAGTACATTTTGGTATGGTAATGATATACCAAGACCTCCGACATACGTTTTGGTGGCCATAGATGAAGAATGGAGTTGCAGAGTTTGTCTCTTGATTCCTTACTTATCAGAAAGTGAAGGATGAGCACCAGGTTAAAATTAGTTTGGATCATCCCATTGAGGCGATATAGTGGAAGTGTGATGGGATATCAATGGATTTCCTTACAGGATTACCATGTACACCTAGTATACATGATTCCATCTTGGGGACTGTTGACTGAATCACAAAGTCATCTCAATTCCTAGATATTGAGGATTAGATTTTTGAAGATATCATGGAAAGGCTCTATTATTAGGAGATAGTGTTGATCCATTGATTTCCCTCAAAAATCATTTCTAAATGTGATTATATCTTCATATCTCATTTATGGAAGGTATTGTAGGATTCTTTTTGTGAATCAGCTATGTTGTGGCACCGATTTTCACCCCCAGAATGACAACCAGTCTGAGTGGACCATTCATTTCTTGGAGGACATGACAAAGTATTTCATGTTAGACTTTGGATATAGTTTGGAGGATTAAAAACCATCATTGTAGTTTTTTGAAGACATAAACTACCATTCCACCATCAGTGTGGAAGCATTTGAGGCTTTGTATGGTAGACCTTGTAGGAAACCCTTATGATGGACTGACATAATAATGTTAGTGATTATGGACCAAGAGTTCGTGAAAGCCACTTCAGAGAAGGTGAAGGTCATCTGGGAGAAGATGAGTACTTCAATAATCCATCAGAAGTCCTATGAGAACTGATGAAAGAGGCCTTTAGAGTATGATGAGGGAGACCATGTGTTTCTACGTGTTCCAAATTGATGTGGATTATAGATATTTGGATGGGGTAGCAAGATATCTGAGAGAATCATTGTATCATTCTAGATACTATGTAATGTTAGTGAGGTGGAGTACTACTTAGCTATTCTTCCATAGTGATACTAGGTACACAACATTTTCAATGAGTCATAGTTGGGGAGGTATGTAGATGATCTGTCACATGTTATTGACTTTGGTGATATGGACAACAAGGATGAAGATACCTTTGTTGAGTACACAGTTGAGATCAAGGATCTGCAACATAGGATCCTTCATGGTTGATTCATTATCCTACTGCATGTTCGGTGGTAGTATACAAATATTAAGGAGAGCACCAGGGACTGGGAGACTCAGATGTGTGATTAGTACCAACATCTCTTTTTGTATATTTTTTAGCTCCCTGGATTTAAATACACAAGGAGGGGAGAATTTATGGACTCATATTATTTATTGTATTATTTTAGAATATTATAAGTATTATTTTAAAATCTAGTCACTGAGATTTCTTGGGATTCAGAGGAAAATGTTCCTCAAAATATTTATGAAATATATTAAATATATTAAATGCACAAACCTGATTTTTTTTCAAAAAATTCAAATAACATCCAAACAAAGGCCCATATTAGAAATATGAGGCCTTTGAAGAGTTCAGATCATTGGTTTTTCTATAGGCACTACAAAATCATGGAATGCATCAGGAATTAACATAAGGTCACAATCATTAGAGAGCATTTAAATTAATTAATTAAATAAATAAATTTAATTAATCAATTACCCTATCTTTGAATTTATCTATAAATATTACGTTATAGGGAATATTTAGAGTTATCCACATAATGATGTAAATTTAAAGGATACTTTAGAGAGAATTGGAAGATCTTCTATTGGTGAATGAAGAATGGATCACCAATCCTATATCAACGCATGATGAAACTCGGGTATCTCACCAATGGAAATGACATGGAACATTTTTCTCCCAGGGATTGATCCAAATCAGGGTAGAATGTTGTGTGATTTTGATTAGTTCCCCCTTTTTTATTTCTATGACGAACAAAAATCAACTGACCAGGGTTCTGATTTGTGTGTTTCCTAGATTTATCCCACCATTTTTAATTTTTTGTGGGTGATTTATTTGGCATGCAGTTCAATAAATACCACATATTCAATCATTGTGAAACTATTTATTGGAACAATGTATTAACATCATAAATATAGGTTTAGTATTTATGATATTCCAATAAATGATAATGAAAACATTGGATCATGATAGGATATAAGGAATTAATTCGTGGGTTTTGATATATGATGAAGGCATAGCTTTGAGTGGTGATTTCCAAAAAATTGGAAGCCAAAATTAGGCCATCAATGATGATAGGGCTTGTCAGACTCTAGATACATGTTTTTATGTGAGAGGGACGATGTGGAAAAACCTTATGGCGACACTTGAAGATTAAATGTGTTCTATGGAATCCCATGCTACATGAAATGTATTTCAATTTTACATACCGTGTGGGACCTCAGGTACAGCGCTTGGGTTTCTGTGCGAAGATAAATATCACACAACATGTGACCCATTTCACATGGAATGTGAGTCAACATGTTGGCTCACAATATACATGGGATGGTACATGGGTATGGACATGAAAATGGATATCCATACACAAAAATTATCATCTAGACATAGACACAGACATGATAAAATGGCATCAGACACACGGTGTCCTCAGGAATAGACATGAACACAAGCACATGACATGATACATGAGCAGGACCCGGTTCCTAAGGGACACACCACGTACTACCAGTATACACTCTGTAGTCAATCAAAGAAGTATCAATTCCCTTATACTATTCATCTTAGACATGCTTCATTATGGTGAACACCCTTAATCTATTCCCTGAGGGATAGCATGTATTCATGTTCAATATATTGTATGGTGATCCCTTTATTGCATATAATTGGACTGAGTTCTTATAATCATTTTGTAAGTCCTGGAGTAAGATCCTATATCATTATCTTTCCCTTAGTTTATTTATTGGTATCATCGTGACCAACACTATGTGGAATAAATTATTTAATTAGAAGGTTATTCCATATTTATTTGTTCATATACCCCGTGTCCATGGGTGTGATCCTCATCTCTGTATTTTTTAGACTTCCATTGTACACTTCTTAAGGTGAGACCCGATGATCATGAAATATTAAATGGATGTAATCATTTCAACATGACTCAAGTGTCATGTATTATATAGATGGTGAACCTTTTGATGGAGTCTTAGAAGGATAAGGATTAGGAGGAGATTAATGATATAGACAGGCTGAAGAGTGTTCATGTGGTTGCAATGAAAAGATTCACCTTCTATATATTCTGGTTTGACTTTTTTTTTAAAATTTCTTTGTGGTTGGATTTTATTTAGCCCTTCTTTATTTTAGTAATTGTTTTTGCACTCTTATGGTGGGATTTAGATGTACGTAATCATGTTTTATTAATTATTTTGCATTTGATCATTGTATGGGCTTGGATATGTGTGTGTTTGTACATGTACAATAAGATATGGCCTCCCATGTGAGTGATATTCCTACTTAGCACTGGTCACGAAACCCTGGCCTATTGGAGGCATTATTGGGGTAGTCACAATTTGGGCCTCATTGGGACGGTTCATGACACCAAATTTTCTCCCTGATACTTTAATATGATTATTTTATGTTGAAATGAGAGTTTTTTGGGTTTAACCAATTGAGTAAACTTATATAATCACTCCTTGTACAATATATTATCTTTAAAAATTTCTATTATGGTGTTTGTGATTGGATTGTGCATCAGTATCTTATACAGTGGTGGTCATTTAACATTAGAGGATTCATTACTATATGTGATTCTTTATCATTGTATTATATATAGATAATTTATATTATTATATTAAATTACATGATTTATTTTATCATTATTATATTAATGTGTTGTTTTATAATTATGTATTTTCTGTTGACTAGAGTATTATTTTATCATTCCTAGAATTACATAGGGTAATTCCTCATATATGTATTTTTATACACTTAGAGATAGTCACTAACCTATAGCCCTATGGAGTGGGAATTTTTGAGTCACCATATGTTAACTATTAGTCCAGGAGGGGTTCAATTGGGGAAAATTCAGGAACATTAATTCCATGGAAAATCTAATTAAACCATATATTCATATAAGGTTTTTTCAAAGAAGGTGTAAAAATATAGAATCAACAACAACAAAAAAATGTAATTGATGAGATTCCATTATATATGAGTATACCAAGGAAAAAGAAGGGCTACCCAAATCCTATATTCCAAAATCAATTAAATATCAATAAAACCATGACATAAGATCAATACACCAGGGTAAAATAGGTTGTTATTAAGAAAACAATAGAGAGAAAACAGAGGAATATAAATCAAACACTCAATTTATGATTCTTATAAGAATAAACCATGATAAAAACAAAGGAGGGAGGGAGATGTAATCAAATGTTGTGGGAAAACTCTTTACCATTGAATGGACCCCCTATGGAATGAATATAGGATAAAGTTCAATAATTTTGATTTAAAAATGAAAAAATATCCATGTATTGAAAGCATATAATATTTGAATGCATAGTTGACCTGACCATTCATGAAAATATTTATTATACATTAGATAAAATCATAGCACACAAAACCCATTAAATTGATTTTGGGGATATGAATTATATAAGTGTATTCTATAATTTTTATGAGAGATTTAACATTTTTCACTTGCACACACCTAGACATATTTAAAATTTTGAAATATTTTATATAATAATAATAAAGGATTTTAATGTCATTAAAATAATTTTTAAATCGAATCTATAAACTACTATGTATTTTTAAAATATATTTTAATCATTTTAAAAGAACAATTTTTTGTATTCAATAATGTAGGTGACATCAAGGATGTTATAATTTTATTTTCAAGAAAAAATACATATTATGGTGACATATAGGTTATGGAACCACCTTCACTAGAGGATAAACCTCGGTAGAAAGAAACATCATAATCCATGAGGGTACGAATGATCCACTTAACTTGTCTAAGATCAAATCAACCCATATGATAAACTAATTTATTGGTGAACCATCAAGAGATTCATCTCATGAAAAAAACCATTACCTTGATTAGGTGATCCATATATGGAAAATTATAATACAAAGAGATAAATTAATGGAGGAAATAATTAAAACCGTAAAACTCTTTATTGGAGGCCCTAAAATCTTAATGTTCATTGTTTCAACTTGAGAGAAATATATATAATGATTTGGTGAACATTTATACACAACCATAGTTTTTTGATTAATCCCAATACATCATTCTTATACAAACCCATATAATACATGAGGTGAAAAACCAAAGATTCTTCATTCAAAACATTGAGGTCCATTGATTTGTTTTGTAAACAACAGGGCTTTCTTATACATAACTAGCTATGAATAACTCCATATGTAGTTCCTCTATCATTTAAAATAAAAACTGAGGAAGATGAATATCCATGAAAACTGTAACTTTAACTAAGAATGAACAATTTCATCAACTAATGGAAGGGAATAACTTAATATTTTTAATTAAATATTTTATAGAATCAGATTTGGGACATATTTATAGAGAATGTTCAAGATGAGATCTATATAATTCTAATCCCATATAAGCAACCTATAGGACTGTAATACTTCACACAAATAGGGTAATATGTGGAGGATTAATTGTGATAGAATTTTTAGAAATCTTATCCACTTCCCACAATATAAATAAGGTGGATTTAGAATGAATATGAAACCACTATAACTCTCGAAATGATAGATATATTGGATTTTACTCCTAGATGGATCAGGTTCTAGTAAATACCATCTCTTCATCCTCAATTGCAATATATTACGTGTCGTAATAAAAATATACAATATGTTCATAAGGATTAATGGTTCGATGAATTTGAAAACATGTGCAATCGGGTTTACTCTTTATTTCATTAATAATTTCTCATATATTTCAATTTTCTCTAGAGTATAACCTAGTTGAGCAATTAGAGATCAAAATTATTGAGAAGGTAGGGTAAAGTGATCCACCCAATTATTTTCCATACCATTTAATATCGAGATAAATGATCAATTAGTAATTTCCATTAAGTATTTTATGCAATGTATGGTCAATGAAGTCTATGTTAAGCATAATGATCTAATAACAAACATGACCATTATGTCTACCACCCTCGTCAATGAGGGGGAAAGTATCACTATTTTTTGAACAAAAACACATGATAATTTTATATTTTGATCAGAATAAAGGTATTAACTTTTGGGAATGAAATCAGTAGGGGAAACTTAATCAACCATTCAATACCTATATTCCCTTTTGGTACTAACATTGATATCCTCCAATTTAGAGGGATCTATGAATCTAAAAATGTATGTCTATATAATAATGAGAAAGAAGAAAACCCCATATGAGTGTGAAAGAACATATATAATCATCTGGACTTCATACCCTCCTATTATGAGGTCACAAGAAAATCAACCAAATAGGATAACCTTATATTGAGTAAACCCAATTTCCCTGTGTCAACATCATCTAACTAATAAACATGTTGGATGAATGAGAGGAGATTTATAAACTAAGGTCTCATAATGACCCTCATAGAAGTGTTAAGGGAAAATAAAGTAATTCTATAGGTATAACCAAGATTCAGTGAGCAATTCCATAATATATAATAAATGTTATCATGACATGGATAAAGTTGATTCCACAAGCTCAAGATAAGTGAAGGTGTAAACTTGAACCATATGTTAAAAAAAATCCGAATATAAATTTTACACTCTGTTTGTTGATAAAATATTGATGTTAAAAATCAACAAATATTTATAATATCATTGAAATTAAATTGAGACCCTCCAAATGAGCTTCAACAAATTCAAAAAGGGAGGAATATCTAAATATGAGTATTATTCTCCATACAAAAGAAAAGGATGAAGAAGGTTGACAAGATCCAAGGATCACGTAAGACTCCAAGGAATATAAGATCATGTTACCATCATGTTTTCACAAAAATATACCATAAAAAATGAATAACTTGCAGAAGATCATGTGAAAGTACCTTTGAAAAACTCACTCTGCTCTCACAAAGGTGCCCCTGACAAGCAATGGCCACACATTAAAATATAGTTAAGCTCCCCAAGGACATACAACTCATCAAATGTAGGGAGCCTAAAAAAAATCCAAAAATCCTAAAAGATAGTATCCAAAAGGATTGAGTATCTTGCAGTCATAAATATCATGTGATGAATCACTGATGAAGAGATGATTTTCCTTGAGAAACAACCAAGTAAACTCAAGAGATCCAATAGAATTTGTAATAAGAGAAAAATAAAAAGTAATGGAAGAAGTAGAATCTCACTTTCAGAAACGTCACGAAAATTTTCCCTGTAGATATGCAAGACCCTGAAATACCCCAACAAAATGTCCACCTCATTTCACAAAACATTTCCGGAATGTGATCCCCATCACACGAAAGAAATCAGGTATGTCTAGGAAAACATGTGATTCCTCATTTTCTCCTTAAGTAAAAAGATATAAAATTGTATATGAAATTATATGGAATCTCTATATACCCTTTTTAGGTCATGCAGTGCATCACTATGAGGTAGAGTGATTTTCCTCAAAAACACTAAAACAACCTCGCAAACACCCCTCCATTATAAAATCAACAAAGGAAATAAAAAGGGGGAGGAGGAAGAAGCATCTAATGGTCGTAAAACTCTAATGATGTGACAAGGATTTCCATAGAACAGTCTCGAATGACCCTTTGAAAAGTCAGCCTAAACCCGTGAAGGACCATAAATAAGCCACCCTTCTCTCAAGAAAATTCCCAAACAAGTCACCTGAGATAACGCGAAGACCTTTATAAAGGATCCCTGATCTCATGAAAGACCATGAAAAAGTCAACCTAAAACTATGAATGTCCCTTGACTTGTAAATATGATTTTAAAAAGTCTTCATTAATTAGGAATAATACCGTAATGGAGTTGTTGACAGGGTGATCCTGCTGTTACTGAAAATCAGGCGACTCTCTTGTATTAATTCACAAAAGAGATTCATGAAGGCACATTATGCCAAAGCCCTTTGGCAACTCCATTATGAATTCGTGCAATATGTTCCATGCAAAGAGATGAAAAAATAGTGTAGTAAGGCCTATAAATCCCCCTCCCAAAAAAAAACAATGATATGCACTACTCTATATGTACGAATGAACTCTTATAACCTCACACTCATTCCGAATCTGATTTCTCGGAGTGAATGACCATGCGATCAAAAAATCATCGTAACAGGAATGATCTGGTGAAAATTCATACCAATCATGAGACATCAATTAAAATATAATGTGATCACAGTTAGATCACATGAGGGAATTTTGGGAGGACATGTGAAGAACATCCCGCAAACCTTCTACAATATGTGAGACTTAATTCAATGTAACAATCTATAAATCTGTGACACTCATAATTTAATTCTAAATCCAAGACTACAAAAATGGGAAACTTATGTGAATGAGATATATGTTGATCCTCATTTGCTTCATGTGAACTATCCAAGGCATTAAGTATCACTAGGAAAAGCTTCCCAAATATTATGATACTTCTTTGATATACAATTTGGATCACTCGTAGTCCTCCATATGTTTCAAAACATGTTCTATGGGACGACCCGGGCATGTCAACCATGTCTCATGAAGCTCTCTAGGATCTCCATTTAGACCTCACAGTTTCCATTAGTCAAGTAATGAAACTCATATGAAGACTCTAGTGTATGTATGCTTAGTCTCACAGTGGCACCGAAGCATGGAAATTGACTCTCATGACACCCAATAGGAATTCCAATAAACTCGTATGATGTCCCATGGACATACCAACTTGGTTTCAAAATGTCATTCATACATGTCAGCTAGGACATGTGACACCCTCCAAGACTAGTCACATTAACTCACACGAAGCCATACGAGTCTGTCAGCTAGCTTTCATGATGAAAACATGGTGTCCTAATCAGATCATACAATGCCATCTATGGATTCAAGAAAATATATTGTGATATATTCTAGGGTAAACGGTCCGGCTATCATGATGTACATCCTAAAATCCATATTTGATCATGTGATGACCATCAAAAATGACATTGTTGATACAATACACCCCTCATATAATCCAAATGAATCAAGAAATTGTCTATGGACATGTTAGAAATATAACCAGACATGTCAAGACACCCTTAAAAAATTAAAAATAAACAACCAAGGTAGTTCAAGCAGTTTTTTATTCATTTCAAGAAGGAATGTAGGATATATTAGTCAGGTAATCCTATGGAATAATAAAGTTTTCCTCCCTCAGTGTGTATTCCCTAACCGAAGGGAAACATTAGTGCGTGAGCCCTAATCTAGGGAACCTTGATGAATCTAACTCATACCATAACCAGTATACATAAAAACCACTTAGAGGCCTAAGATGTTTATTAATCACCCAAAGGAGAGTATCAGTTCAAAATTATGATGTCCAAAAATAGGGAGACTAATAATTTTCCATCCCATGTTTCCCAAACTGAGCATAGCTCACATGAGATTAGGGAGTTGAAAAAATCACATCATTTGAACAGTAAGATTCTAAAATGTAAAGGAAAACCTCAGAGTGTAATCCATGATAAAAAAACAATGGGATATATCCTACATATATTGAAATCTCAGTATGTAATACATGATCAATGGAACTACAATTACTCTGATTTCTTCTATAACATGTATACATAAGATGTCTCTAAAAGGCCCGAGCCCCATATTAATAATCCAAAGGAATGTCTCAGTTCTTAACTCCCTTGTACATCAGTAGTGAGATTGATCATTTTCCATAACATCGCTTATTGCATTGAGCAAAACTCATACAGGCTTATAGAGTTGAAATAATCATATCATTTACATTGCAATCTAATATAACGTGAAGGTAAAACATAGAGTGTAATCCCCGATCAACAGAATAATGTGATATGTTCCTTATATAGGGATATATCAGAATGTAATCCCTATGAAACTAAACTATGAAGACTATGATTCCAGAAAAAACCTGAAAACATAGGACACATTCATAATTCCTGATATCAAAAAAGAATCTATTTCAATGTTAGTCCCACGTCTCTATTATTTTGACTATCAAGACCCAATAATTCCAATGGGATGATCACTCTAACTCATCCCTTAGTTGAATAAAAATGTTATTAGACTATGAGTAATATAATTTTTTCAGTAACTCGAATACGTAAAATTCCTTTTGAAGGCCTGAGATCTATATTAAACTCTAATGAGTGATGTTAGTGTTTAATCCAAGATCTAGATGAACTACAAGGACTCTGATTACTTCCAAAACCATGATATATAGGGTGTCTGCCAAAGGTCCAAGCTCTATATTAAACATCTTAAGTTTTTTTTCGAGCACACAAGCCCCACTCTGATATGTTGTGAGACTGATCATTTGACATAACCTTTTTTATTAAATCGATCATAGATCATGTGGGATTAGGGAGATACAATTTTCATCCCATTAGCATTATAAATATAAACCATCCATAGAAACATCATTATGTACGACATAATCAGTGGCATCATATACACCTCCCCCATATAATGACATCTACCTTAGGGTCAGTCCCTAGGGAATGATCGAACTACAATAACTATAATTATTATTATAACTAGGATATATTTGACATATCCATGAGACTTGATATCAAATATATGTCACCCAACATCCCAAACATATTTATTCTCTACATGATATTAAACTAGATGGGTTTAATGAACAATGCAGGTTTTGATTTCTGTAATAACTAGGATATGTAGGATTACTCATAATGGATCAATCCACTCCTTAGAATAGTAATCACCTCCTAATGTGGAAGAAAATTCTAAAGTTACTAGTTAAGAGGTTTCAACATATTTGAGGATATTCATTATTGGAAACCAGATGATGAGCCAAAAATACATATAAATGGATTCAGTGACAAGAAAACCAATTTCTTTTGTTGAAAAACTGGCTTAAACCATGATTATTTTGTTATAGTAAATGGTATCCTATCGGGATTAGGAAGATATTATCTATCATATCATGAATCGATAAGAGAGTCCTGAAGTATGAAAATCCCCCCCTAAACGGTGTGATGAGCTATTCCTCCCATTCTCTTGACCAATATGAGTCCCTATGTTTCACTGGGACTGAAACCCCAACTGACCACCTACCTCTAGAAAGTAGGGCCTTACATAGTTAAGGATAGGAGAAATATTGGGTGTTTCTATCAAGAACAATAATAGTGACCCTGCATTATTGATTGGGAAAGAAATGAACCCCCCCACAATAGACCATCGGGCTAGACCACACACACCTAATGGTTGTCTCTTACTCATTGAATCAAAAATGTTGAACTCGAAATGAATCTCTCAATTTACATAATCATTGAGTCATTATCTATTAGTCTATTTAATTTTTTCACAATACGAAAAAAATTGATCTTAACATGAATCTTTTAAATTATAGAATAACTAGGTAACTAATCGTTGGGCCATTTCCTATGCCCACAATATGCAAACAAAAATGGTGAACCTAGTGTTATCCTCTCAAATAATATAATGATTGGGTAATTATATATTAGTGCATTTATTTTTCCCAAAGTATGAAAAAATGGTAAACCTAACATGAATATATCAAATAATAAAATGATTGGGTTATTATCTATTGGAAAAGTTCTTTTTCCCACAATATGTAAACACAAATTGTAAATTTGATGCGAATCACTCAAATATAAAAACAATTGATTAATCATGCATCAAGACACTTTGTTTTTCATATATTAGACAATCAAATCCAGTATAATCAACATAAATATTTCTTCTTGAAATATCCTAGTAACGATAGTTGTATCCCTGAGAAGGGAGGGGAGAATCAATGATCACTTCTCCTTTTATGTTTCCTTTCTTATGAAACAACATTTTCCTACTATTAAATATAACTTTCCCTACTAAAAAAAATCAAACACACATCCAAGATAACACAAGTATTTAAAAGGATCATTATTGAATAAAAATATTTATGTCCATGGTATGGTTTGAAAATCATCAAATACCACACAATCTATTACAAAAAAATTCTCTGGTGTGGAATACAATGAGTTAGATATAACCTTTCAATCGCGTAGGCCTATGTAAAAAATTCCATAGTTAATGTTCTACTTATAGAAAAACTTATGTAATTTAATTTTTTTGGAACAAACATGTTAATATTCATCATTATAAACTTTCCAAAATATAAAACTTTAAAACAACTCTCTACTTTATTACCTAGAAGTAATTAAAAATGGCATAGACTTTGTTATAAAACTCAGACCAATTCCCAGTATTATTTTCCAAGTCCAATTCTCCCAGTGAGATTTCTCATTATAAAAAATATACCTATGTCAGAATATGGTTCAAAAAAATTATGGAAAAATACCCTATTAGTCTAAAAACCCCAATATGATAATTCTTATTAATATGATAATTAGCTTGATATGATAATCAGCTAAATATGATGATAAGATAAATATGTTTCATTCGTATCTCATCTCCTTTTACTTCTATGGTGTGAGATTTCTTCATGAAAAATAGTTCGAAAACTTTAATCCTCTCTAGAATCTGTTCAATGATCATCGTTCTCTCTACTTCACAAGAATAGTAATTCTTTCATAAAAGTACAACATACTTTTCATATATTATACTTGCCCAAAATGTGGTTTGGGTGAGATTAGGAAATTGTTCACCAATCAACCAAATTTTATGAATTATCAGGTTTCCCTGAATTTCGGATACATTTATGACTTCATTAATGAATATCAAATCTTTTCGTTTCTTATTGATCCTTCTCAAATCTTTTAAAAACTTCAACTATCTTCAGACATTAGTCTGATTCTAAATTCTGATTGCATGGTCTGATTTTTTCATTACGATGCATAACACTAATTGTTTGTATAAAGAAATAAACATCTTTAAACTTCTTGGAAAACCATAGTTTGATATTTTTCATCCATTTTGATTACCTGATACGATTTCTTCATTAGGTTTCTCTATACAAAATAAAATACTTTCTATCCATTCCGATTTCCATATTAAGAAGGAAGCATATGTTGAACAATAATTTCCTCATTATGTTTCTCTCCACAAAATGCATGAGGGGAAACATAAGACATCTCAATTAGATTCATGGAACTAAATTCTATTTATATTTCTTCATTATGATGAATATGATATATACATTTAAACTACTTTAACTGATTCTACTTCATTTTCTTTAGACAGATGATCAGGTATAAATTTCAATACTATGTATCTTGACCAAAATGATAAAAACACTTTTAAAAAATATAAGAAATTATTTATCTCCTGAATATGATACCAATTATATTTCAATACTTTACTTATTGTCCCTTTTCAAAAGTCATAAAATTATTTCTCCAAAGATTAATATATTTTGGCTCTTGTTATGAATAAAATTCAGTACATTTTATTTGTCACATTTTTTAGAACCCTTCCCCTCCATTAAAAAAATATGAATATAATGAACTCATTACGATGATTTTGAGACAAAAAATACTCATATTAACCAAATTTAATATTCTTTAATCATTCATAAAATATCCTAACATCCATAATGACTTTGAATATGTTGAAGATTAGATTTAGCATCATCTGAGTTACAGGTGAAATTATTTTAACTTCACTATATTTTATCTAAATCATTCATTCCTTGTCATCTTAAATACTATTAGAAACACAAATTATCCTTTTTTATTTAATAAATAATGAATAAAATGTTTCCTAACTTATATATGACTTGTGATAAATAAAAAACAACAATTCATATTCATATTTTAATCGTAGTCACACAGACTCCAATTCTCCCCCATTATGATCTCTTCTTCCATTATAGACCCAAGGTGAGTATAATGATCCTTTTTTTTCTAGAAATAAACTTCTAAATAGGATGGAGTTTTTCAATTATTGTGAGTCTTATTTTCTTGAATATGACTGTTAGTCATATTTTCATCAAAAACAAAGTGAGGTGATTTCCTTTCTTCTTAAAACTTATTTTATTTTTAATATTTTTTGGAAGAAAAATACAACACCAGAGTACAATTATCATCCTTGTCATCTTGGCCTAACAATATCCTCTTTATATTCTTTTTTCAATTATGGATCATAAATCACTCAAAATTATATCCTCAAGACATGGATTATGTATCAACAATTATATGTCTTAATAAGCTAACTCATTGTAGAAAACAAGAATAATTGATAGAAAACCCATTAATCCTCATATTTCTCAATTTTATCAACTTTCCTGGAATAATAAACTTTTTTTACTATAACCACTAAAGAAAACAGTTAGAATAGTTCACACACATACAATGATGAATTCATAGCACACACACTACTTCTAATTTTTACATTCTTCTGTAAGGATAGATTTATGAAACAATTATTTCCCTTTGAAAACACCATATAATGAAATGGTAAGATAGGTTAAAAAATACCCCATTAATAATGAGAAAGTGGTTGGATACCCATATTCAACCATAATTTAAAAAAAGCATCACTAGATTAATGTTTTGTTAATATCTCAAAACCTTGTTTCGATATAGGAACATACTCCATATTTAATTGATTCTTATCCACATGATCTTTGACAAAATGATACTTGATATAAATACGTGTTGAATGAGAATGTAATATGGGATTTATAGTGAGTTTACAACCCAGGAGAAATAGTATATTCACTCCAAAATGTAATTATTCTAATTGAGTTTTCATCCACACAAGTTGGGTAGCGACCTGAGTGGCATCAACATACTCAGCCTTAGTCATGATTAGACTTACTAAAGTATGTTTCATTGTATGCCAAATGGCACAAATATTCTCTAGAATGAAAACTTCAGATGATGTGGATATTTTATCATTAACATTCTCTGCCCCATCAGAACCTTGACACCCACAAAATAAGTACTTCTTGAGCTATCATATCAGAATCCAAATTTTTATGCCTTTGATGTATTCCAAATTGGATTTTTTATTAAAGATGATGTGTTTTAAGAAAGGAAGAGTTGATAACAATATTTATATCAAAGAGACTAAAGAGTTTTCCATCATCAGAATTTTCTATGTTCATGACATTATCTTATCATGGAATGATGAAAGAGAATGTGAAAGATTTGATGTATCTGAGAATTCTTTTTTAGTATGATTCTTTTTATATTCTTATTTATTTTAAATAAATTTGACAACATTAGAATAACAAAATCACCCTTCTTATTTGTTGAAATATTTGTATCATATTTCTTTCAAATGATAGCCAATAAAAATTCCATCTTCACCTTTATGATCAAACATTCCAAAGTTTCCTCCTTTATTCTTTATCATAGATGGAATCACGAAAAATCTTAAGTGTTTCAAACTTGGAGTTTTCCCGTAAAACAATTCCTATGGATTCATATCTGAACATGAACTATAGAAAAATTGGTTTTGAATATACAGACCAGTACTCATGGATTTCCTCCAATAGTAATGAGAAAGATCATGTTCAAGATGACTAGTTATAACCATTTCTACAAAACATCTATTATTTCTTTTAGGATCCCCATATTTTTTAGGAGTGTATGGGGAACTATACTCATGCCCAATTCAATGACTCTGAAGATAAATTTCTAATTAATCTGGATGAAAATCTAATTTGTATTAAAATAGTGGGTGAAACCACCCAATAACATTCAAAACAAGATAGTCACATATGTAGGTCTAATGTGAGGAAGACAGAGGTAATCCCCTACAGTAATGTCTTTATTTTACAAATGTTTTATAGAATTCTATTCCACAAGTTAATTTCTTCCACTATACTCAAGTAACAAGTATTTTGTGCCTCACCATCGTGAAACAAGTTTAACTTTGTACGTTGGACTCTTATAAATATCTATCCATCCTTATCACTTTTCACGAAAAATCGATTTTTTCTGAAACACAACTTTGTTACTTCCCCACAAAATTGAGATACAAACAATAGGTAATGTTTTAGACAATCTTGACATAATATTTTCTTGGTTTTATTTCCCAATGATTCCAGATCTAACACCTTTGAATCCTAATAATTCCTCATTACTAAATGTCATAGTTCATTCATTGAATTATTTTACTTTATTCAAACATCTCAAATCCCCTATCATAATAGATGAAAACCCACTTTCAAGAATATGATTGTGTTCTCCATTTATAACTTTTAAAGAATTTTTGATAATAAGAGCTTTTTATTTTCCCTTTTCTTTCTTCATCTCTAGAATTTATAGAATTGTTAAGGACTTTGGTTGTGCGGGTTAAAAAATGAAAACCCTTATCAAGATTAGTTGGGTTTTCACATCATTTAAATGTATTTTCTAGGGGTTGGTAGCTATTTTTAATTCTTACACCATCATTATTTAAATTCATCAAAATATTCATTTCAAAATTAGTCTTTTGTGGGGACTGACTCCCCCTCAAAATTCACTCTCCATAACCTATGGAATAATAGAAATATTATTGGTTGAACTAAAAAATATTTCCCATGTGTCCTAATCTACCACAATACCAGTAGTATCTGTAGAAGGAATATTTGCATCTAAAATTTCGATAATGACCAAAATTGAGAGCATGAATCCCAGCAGCCATATTCCTATTATAATCTGAATCACCAACCATTATATTAACAAGCAGAATATACTTTTTGAAGCTCAATTTTATTTCTTTATTTAATGGAATCAAAAGTATTAGAATCATTTTTGGATTTATAATTTTTAGAATCATTTTCAGACTTAGTGTATTTTGAAACTTATAAATTATCCACTTTGATATCTTTGGCCACATAAATAAAATTTCCAAAATTTTCTTTTCCATAAAAAAAATTCGCATTCTATTCAACCATTGAAGGTTAATTTTGTTGATCCATCTTAGTTTTACCTTTTTTATAATATTAAACGACATATGGGATAGAGTTTTTGAATATATTATTCCCCATTTTAGATTTATATAATTTTTTAGACAAGTCATTTATCTTCTTATTTTATTTCTAATCTTTGATTATATTTCAAGAGATTTTTTCAAACCATCAATCTCCACCAGCATCTAGATCTTCTCTTCTGAGAAATATTCTTGAATTTTTGTTGAGTAAAAATCATATTCCAATGTCTTGTATTGTTTTTAAATACCTCAGATATTTCTCAGACATTCTTTTAACTCTACTTTAAAATGAAATTTATGTTGAATATATTCTTCATCAGAACTACAAATTATGAATTTGTCATGATTTATTTTTTCAATAAAACTATTATCACCAGCATATTCATTAGATATTTTCAAATTCAGATTCACTATCATTGTCTTTATTATCTTTAGACAAGAAACTTATCCTTTTAGAATTGTATAAATATCTATATTTTCTTATAGAATATGATTTTCCTTTATCACCTTATATATTCCATGACCTTCTTGGTCATCTTTCTTCTTCATATTTATTTTCTTCATTGTTTATTTGGGGACAATTTTCCAAAAAAATCCCAAAGATTCCATATTAAAAACATCTCAAAGGAATTTTCCCTTAGTATTTACTAATACCGCTTCTAAAATTTTTAGAAAACAAGGATAAAATACCATCAATATTTTTACATAACTAATTTTTTGATTCAGAATCACTAGCATGTTTTTGAATAAGAATCTAATTTGACTATCCTATCAGGGAAACCTTGAAATACATTTCTCTATCATTTTTTTTCTTTTCAGATATCTCTCTATTATAATATTATAGTGATGAGTTTGTTATGAAAATCATTTATAGATAATGTTTTAGGATTTCTATCATTCAATAAAAAAACATTAACATCAAAAATTTAAGGATGATTTATTATGATTTTTAAACAACTGTAGAATCATCCAACTTTTCATGAAGACATTTGACAGTGATGAAAATGTAATTTACAACGGTAAATAAGACCTCTATATATTCATATTCTCACATTTTAAAATATTCATACTTCATTCGTATGATTTCTAATTTTTCCTTCTTCACTTTTGTATTGCCTGCCTATATGTTTTCATACTTTTCCCATATAACATTGGCTGTGGAAAAGAAGATCAACCTTAAAAACTCACTTTTATAAAGTGATGATAGTAAATTATTAATGGACCTTCCATCATTCTCAAGATTCTTATTATCAATAGATATAAGATTGACTTTATCATTAATAAGAGGAAGTCCATCTACTGCAACCTCATGAACATCATATCCAAGAGATATAAGGTAAGTAACGATTATATCCTTCTATATATGATAATTATTACCATTCAAAATTAGAATATGTTTACTATTCACAGAATTAAGACTCTCCATTGAAAATTCTCTTCAAAAAATAAATAAATAATAAATGAAGGGATCCTTCAATCTAATACAAATTTTAATTTCCCTATGAGGATAATTGTATCATGGATATGGGGAGTGGGGGTGAATCCATGATAAAATTTCCCTTTATTTTTATTTTCTTATGAAACAACACATGCCTTGATTTAGTGATACCATTCCATAATGAAAAAAAATCAAACACACATCCATAGGACCATAAGTGTTTACAAGGTTCACTATTAAATATGAATATCTACATCATTGGTATGGATTAGAAATGATCCAATACCACAAAATCCACTAAAAGATAGTCCTTTTGTGTGGAACACAATGAGTAGTATGTGACCTTTCACTCCTTTAGCACTATGTAAATAATTCTATAGTTTGTGTGCTCTTTCAAAAAAAAGTTATGTAATTCAAATGTTTTTGTAGAAAACATGTTATGATGATTCTTTATCAACTTTAAAAAAAATAAATATTCAAAAAGTATTCACTTTATTACTAATAAACTGATAATAAATTCATAGACTTTGTAATGAAACTCAGTATGATTCCTAGTCTTATTTTTTACAATCGTTTCTTGTAGTCTGATTGATCAACATGGAATATATACCTATTTCTTAATACGGTTGAGACAATTCTAGAACAATAATGTCTCAGTCCAAAAATCCTAATATGATAACTTGTCTCAATACAGGAACCGGCTGGATACAATAATCAGCTAAATATAATGAATATCTGAATATGTTGAAATCTTGTATCTTCTCCTTTTACATCTATCTAGCATGGTTTCTTGAAGAAAAATAATCTTGAAACCACTTATTATCTCTTGGATTTCTTCAATGCTCTACCTTCTCTCTACTTCTCATGAATAATACTTACATCTGAAAAGTACAATTTACTTTTCTCTTTCTATACTCCCCCTTAATGTTTTTCTGGTGGGATTCTGAAATTATTTCCCGCTCAACCAAATTTTACAAATTTTAATACTTCCTTGAATTTTGGATACATTTAAGACTTCATCAATGCATATAATGTATTCTTTTTTATTATCAAATCTTCTAAAAACTTCATATTTCTTTACCCATAATTCTGATTCTCTATTTTGATTGATGGATCCAATTTCTTCATTTTGAAGCTCTATACCAATTGCATATATAGACAAATAAATATATATAATCTTCTTGTAGAACCTCAGTTCTATTTTGATTCTCCATTTAGATTTACCGATACGGTTTCTTCCTTATGTTTCTATTCACAATACGAAATACTATTTTACCATTACAATCACCACATTACGATGGAAGAATTTGTTCGACAATAGTTTCCTCACTGTGTTCCTTTGCAATAAATATATATGGTGAAACATCATAATTATCATTACGATTATTACAACTGACTTCTATTTTTATTTCTCCATTACGATTAAGGCGACATATAATTTCAAAATTCGTTATCTGATTCTACTTCATTTTCATAAAACGAATGATGAAGTATCAATTCCAATGTGATGGATGTTAACACAACTGATAAAAGAAATTGAAAACAAATCATAGATCTTATTTATCTCCTTAATATGATACCAAAACGTTTTCACTAATTAACTTATTCTCCCTTTTTAAAACTCATCAACTCCTTTCTCTGAAGATATATATATTTTGGCTTTTGGTCTGATGGAAAACTAGTACCTTCAGTTTCTCACATTTTCTATAAACCTTTCCATAATCTTAAAAAATATAAATCTGATGAACTCATTACAATGATTTTTAGAATATATATCCTCATATTCACCAACTTTTATCTTTTTCAATCATTTAAACATTATATTTACTTCCTTCATCACTTAGAATATTTTGAAGATCATATTTAGCATAGTATGAGTTACTGAGGAATGTATTATGACATCCCTATCATTCATCAACATCTTTCATTCCTTGTTATCTCAAATACGCTTGTAAATACCTATTATACCTTTTTCATTTATCAATATTTGATGACAAGATTCAAAACATACATATGATTTGTGAGAAATACAAAAAAAACAAAGCATCATCAAATTTTTATCATTGTCATGAAGACTCTGATTCTCCCCCATTAAGATCTATCCTTCCATTCTAGACCTAAGGTGTGTGTGATGATACCTTTTATCTAGAAATAAACTTCTCAATATGATGGACTTTCTCAACCATTGTGAGTCTTTTCTCTATAATATAATGGTCAATCTGATTTTCACCAAAAACAAAGTGATGCAATTTCTTTTATTCGTAAGAATTATTTTCTTATTAAAATATTTTGACAAAAAAAGTCAACAAATATGTGAAATTATCATCCTATCAACTCGTTCATAATAGAACTGAACCTTTATAACTGGGGTTTGTAGGTAATATGTCCATACTTATTTTTGAAGCCCAAACATGGAGAATGAGTGGATCAAAATCTGAAGGGAAATTGTATTAAACATGAATATTTTATTGAGAAAACATCATGCATACGAAATTTCACTAATAATTTATCTTTCGTCTTATTTTCTACATGATTTAAAAAACTTATCTCATCAACATCATCCTAATATGAGATAATTTCTTCGACGTATAGTGATTTTTCTAGTAAATCACCTATGAATGCCACCCCTACGGGTCATAAAATGATATCACCTATCAAAAAAATTCAACGCCATGTGGAAAAATGGTGGTATGAGAATACCACTCATGTGGTACAATCCTGTCTATGGAAATTATCCCTGAGGTTATCCAAGTGGAAAAATTGGTGAGTCTGCATTGCCTACAGAATGATGTAGCAAAATCAGTGGACCTCATCACTACAACCAAACTATTCGGGATATTATCCCTAGAGCGCAAAAATGACCACCTTCAATCTCAGATGAATGTGTAACATGGTTTCTAATATGGATCCCATATGGGGTAATTTCTTCCGAAGATGGCCTCTATAAGAAATCTTCGCCAGCACCATCCCACCAGTATCCATTAGTCACATTCTGAGGGTACCATCCAACTCAGTGTCGCCTTTGGAACCCATGAACATACAGTAATGAAGACTCATCAGGTGAGGAAGTTTCTGGATAACTAGGTGAGGGATCATATCCCAACTCTTACTCAAAATATCTACCGATATATTTAGACAGTGAGTAGTAAGCATGCTCATATCCCTTCTCACTTAGATCAAGTATGTGGGACTGTTTCCACAGTAGGCATGAGGGGATGTGAATATCCCATACACCATATATGAAGTCCATTGGAATATTATAGTAGAATATGAAGAAAACAATTGGTCTCATTTCGCTACTTAAATCATATTAATTGTCTAGTATATAGTGGAGTCTAAAAATGTGCAGGCTTATATCCTTGCACAGACTTTTCTGAAATGCCAATATATTTTAACAACAACTGAAGAACTCTGTTTTTATATTCTGGAACTGGTAAAAATAAAAGGAAAAGAACATATTCCCAACCCTATATCTAAAATAGCTCAACACTGTGATTAGCGAAAAAAATTATTTTTCCAAAGAAATCACACATTATTTCTCTCATCTAGGAAGATTATCGGAATATTCCAGTAAAGGGTGAGGCATCTGATTGGGATCATAATCACATTCCAACTAGGTCTCATCATGTGATAGTGAAACATTCTCAGGATAGAATAACATGACTCTCAAAGATGTCTGAAGGCATATTCCAAAGTCCTAGGATCGAGATCAAATCCCTATTCTGGTTGGGGCACACCTTGTGAGAAGGGAACATGCCTCAGTATAGGATCATATTCTTGTCAATGAAGTATAAGGATATACTCCAAGTGCCTTCAATCATGTATATATATCCCCTTTCTATCTAGGGATAACCATGTGAGAATGACAAAATCCTCGAGAAAAGATCATATTCTTATCAGAGAATCTAGATAACATATTTCAAGAGATCACAGAACATAAGAACATCTTCGTACTTCTTCTGATGAATGATTGTACTAGCATCATTCCAAGGAAATATTGGAGGATGCTCATATCCCTTTTTACATTCCATAGGCCTATTAGAATATTCTTATAAGGAATCCATATTTAGAACTGGACCATATTCTAGCTCAAAACAGGGCTCCCCAAGTGAGAGAGGCAGATGCCATGGGGTAAGCTCATATCCCTTCAAAGAAATACCATCTACAGATTCCAAAGGATCAGGATCAAGATAATTCTATGTTCTTGAATGAAGCTCACCAAGTGAAAATGGAACACTCCTCGGGACATTCTCACATTCTTATAAATAATGATACTTCTCATTTGAATATTTCAATAGCTTCTCAGCAGCAGGATCACACTCCCACAACACTAGATGGTTATAAGAATGTTCTGGAACCTATCATAGAACATGCTCATATCATTGAGAAATTAAGGCAGGTCAACATATTCTAACTATGATGAAGAACATGGACCATATTTTTATTCTTCTCAATGCTAGTTTCCTTAAGGTCGTTTAAGACTCATTCTCCACACCACAAGGGTCTTTCCGCTATTCCACTGAAGCATAAGATAATCCCTACCATGATATTCCTCTGCATTGTAGTGTGGGGATAGATTTCACAGACTATACTCTAGACATGCACCATGATCATCCTCCCCAAAATTATATCTCCCATAGACAAGGAAATAACCCCATTCCCAAACACCTTCGTATAGAGAGGTGTTCAAATATTAGAAATCATTGTATAGGTAAGTGATCTAAGTTACGATACGATTGTACACATAGGTGCTCAGAACATCAAGGTTAGAAAAATATAGTTTTCCATAAACTCCTAGAAGCACTCCACTAAAGTCAGCTAGTGACCCTCAGAAGCATATTCTATGGTCTGACTGGATGGAGTCCTGTAATTATGGTGAATAGTAGGTGACTATTGACATATGAAGAGAGTTACCTGAAAAAATCCTCATCATGTACTATCCGCCCACTACATTTGACTATGAGATCTCTGATGAGATATAAAAGAGTAAAATACTTATATACACCAAAATATGTGGGCTACATAGTAGTGACTGATGGATGGAAACCTCCCTTATCTAGGATACATGATTCACCTTCATACCATCAAGATACTCTATTTTCAGCTATATCTGGTTGCTATCTCCATGGTCAGTGATCCAAAATCGGAAAAGAATATCCTAAATATGAAAAACACTTTCCTTTATTGAATTGTGGCCCTTCTATAGCCGATCTATGAATCCACATCATGAATCTATATTCAATGATGGGGAGAGTATGGAAAATTACAATTCCTGATTCCCATAGAATAACAGAAACCCTCATATATGGGTTCCTCTAATCACATAGCTTCTGAAAAATTAGGGGACTGTATAACACTCAATATAGTTGGTTACTAAAATATAATTAACCCATTTCAATGGTCCCCGGACATAATGAAAAGAGGTATAGGATAGCCATCACGATTTTAAATTGGCCCCCTCAAAGAAGTAGTAATTAAATTCTGACTCGGAAGATGAAGTTCCGATCAACAAGACAACTTCTTGTGAAAATATATTCCCATCATGGGATACCATTTCACCCATCTCCCACGTGAGAACAATTGTTCCTTATCAAACCTAACGTAGTAGTAGCTTCCATATCATACATTCCGGGGAGAAACCTACCTATCAGTTTGGGGTAATATCTACTACCGCCTCCCCCTCTCAGATCGTCAATTTCTGAGAGGATTCAGAACATAACAGTTGAAGATGAAAACAAAACCCCATCCCAAACGGATGGGGGGACATCAACAATGATTCCATATTAACCCCACCCATAGGGATGGGGGATTTATATCTCCATGTCGATCCGATGAGTTATCAAATCCCTGACACGAATCGTTGAATCCTCAAAACCGGACCAATTAATTACAAGTTTGGCCCTGAACAAACACCATTGCACATAGATGGGGGAGCTTTAATAATCATCATCAACAAAGAGAGAATAATTATTTTTTAGGTTGGGAGGGGAAAATAAATGGTTGTAATCCCAGAGTTTCCTCCCACCATGAGAATAACCTCTTCTGGTAGAGGCCCACTGAATAATCCTGACCAGAAACTCCCTCTTTGTCACCATTCATAGGCCAAGATAGGAGGGGCATATGAAGAAGGTGACCAGACCCCATTGGGGTTACACGGAGAAATTAAAAATATGGACAACGGTTTGAATAAATACACTAATGAATGTAGTACATAATAATCTTTTCGTATCGAAAGCAATGGAACAACCATGATTTACCGACATTCCACCATGGATATTGTCACTATCAACATGAAAAAATTGTAAATCAAGACACAAATGAAGAGGGGAACAAAAAAAATTACCATGAGAGGAGGGTAATTTGGATGTACCAACAGACACTTCACACACCCAGAAATAGTGAAGGATCAAGAATATGTAACCTCCAAAAAACAAGTTGCCACCTCTTTGGCAGATCACTTCTAAAGAAACAGGGAAAGGTGTAGCTACATTTTAATCACCATATAGAAGAGTTGAAGTCCCTTATATGGAGGGATTAGTGGCCACAATATGATAGGGTGATACATGTTTTTTGGTAACTCAATGAGAAGATAATTAGGGGAAATATTAATTATGGGTATTGTCTTTTGGTAGATATGAATATTCTCCCTTTTATAACCAATCCTTCAGTAAGAGAGGTATCTGAGCATCAAACTAGTTTCAGATCCTAGCATCTAGAATATATAAATAAGGAAGTCTAAAATGATCATGAATTACCACTATTTTGGCAACATACTATCCCTTGATAGGGTAATCATCTAGAATTATGATGAATTTGGAATTAGTTGGAGTTGAAAGAAGGGCCAACTTATTGACCCCAACATTCTCCTTTTAGATAAGAGGCAACCCATGTAGTAGTTCCCCTAGAGATGCGTATTGTCATTGGGCCCTGAGATACTGAAATAGAAGCTATGAAAGGGGAACATGTACCTGTGTGGCCTTTGAAAAAGACATTCCCCTAATTGATGGATGACACTATACCTCCACCCAATTTCAAAAACCATACCTTCTATAATTGAGATGGGGTAGGAAACCCTGAATAAACATCTCACTCACATCATATCCCAATGTGGGCTGATGATGGGACCTCGAGATCAACATGAGACAATAATGCTGAGGTGTTTCTTATAGACTCCAAAATTCCATATTTTGTATTTTACATCAGCCTACTAGCAGGATCCATTACGGGAAGGGAAGACCCTCATCATAAATTACATTATCAATTCAACTCCACATTGAGGAAAAAATGATCATCGACTTGAAAAACTTCAAAAAACATGATAATGAGAGGGTTGATGACCTTATATATAGATAAATGGGTTAAACCTATTTGGTCATAATCCCTCTCTTTTAGGAGTAAATGTTGTAACTCTGAGCTAAGAATCTGAAGGATGAATTGAAAATACCCTTGATCCTAATGACATATCCAAGTGGGTTCCATAAGTTCATAGAAGCGATACACCATCTTGAGAAGGCCATTCAGTAAACCTGGTCTAAAACTGAACTATTTACCTCGACATAGTGTAAAATTATAGGCAAATAGGAAGATACAATTGTCAATCTCAGAAAAGCATCAGTTCTCATCCAAACAACTAGGAAGGTCTCAAACTACCCTACACCTCCAATTGAGAAGAAATGAACAAAAAATCTCCCTCAGTAAGAAGTACAAATAAATCAAGGTATCCTAGGATTTGAGGAACATATGAATAAAGAATACTCACTTTGAAATGAAAAATTCCATGGCTATTTCCTGGAAGCCATGGACAATAACCTTCTCACGCTACCATAGACTAAGAAGCCTGATGAGGTCAACCTCAAATACCATATAGATTAATTCCTATTCCATAGAAGGGTGGGTCATAATATCTAGTAATATTTAATTTTCAAAGAATAATTCAGGACGTCATAAATTCTAGATAGGTGGTGTTAAATAACTCCTCAGAGAAGGTGGCCTGCATAACTATTTCCTAGTGAGATAGAGAAGGTGGTTGGCAGAATGTGTTGTTCGTGAGTGATCATAAGTTCAACAACTGAATGACTCGAAAAAATTTGATCAAGCTCATGCCACCCTAAGATCATAGCTATGTAGACACACATTAGATACACCACCTAAGAAAGAGACATCAGATATGCCTCCAAAGGGTGGGTGTGACCACCATAATTTGTAGGAAACATAAGAAGAAGAGTTATATGTTTCTATAATGAAAGTTATAAATCTTGTAGATTTCATCATTGTAAAATTTGAAAAACGAGCACCGCCCCACCAAATGTAATCCTTGTTGGATGAAGAGATCATCATTGGTTATGTCATCATGATAAACTTGGAATACCCATTCTCCGATGAAGAATATTCCTTAGAATATGAGTTTCCAACACCTAACCGGTCAATATGAAGCAGCATACGTCATAACTGAGGATACATGGGACAAAAAGGACTTGTAAAGACCCAATATCTTGTCCATGTTCCCATTTTAATATAAATGAATCTAAAAATCAGGTAAAAGTGATCCATATAGCTCAAAAGACGTAGGGAGGCATCCTAAAACCCTCCAGCAGTTGTCCGAACCCAACTTTCTTGCATGACCACCTAACAGGGATTCAATTATCTGATTTTCCTAGGTAATAGGGAAGGCCAAAATGAACTACACCATTCATATTCTCCATCGAATTATACATACGCCCCAATCCCATCCACCTCAAATTTCCTAGCTCTTTAGAAACATATTCAGGAGTTACCCCACATGGAGAAGCGCCGGCCTCCCGTATAAAAATTAAGATGTTATGAAACAATTGGTTGTTGTTCCATCCAACATCATAGTTCTATATGGTCCCTATATTTCATAAAAACTCATGGAGTCACTTATTGAAGCCCTTAGGATCCCACAACAATTTGAGATAGATGTTGTTGTGACTACTATTTTCCGAGTGGAGGCTATGTAAGTAGAATTCCAGGTCTCCATCTCGTTCACCAACTAAGATCAGGAAGTGGTCCATCAAGGTCACATCAGACCCTTATATGTTTTTGGAAAACCCAACAATATCAAAGCCCAAAGGGATATGATGTATAATTTTTCTGGGATAAACCTCATCCCGGTTCTAAACCTTCGTCATTTGGGATATAGGGATGGGGATTTTTCTCCCACATGGATGATCATAAAAGTGTATGATAATCAGGAGAAAATATGTATTGGGAAGATAAAACTCAATGATTAGTTTGGAGACCTCACATATGATTCCAAGTTTATGTTTATCCAGAAAGACACCACATAAAATGTCATTCTTGGAAGGGCCTGGATCCACAACCACATAGTTGTACCTTAATCATTACAACAGTTTCTAAAATACCCCACCGGTGGAAAGATCAACATACTTAATGTTGAAATACCCCCTTCAGAGCATGCTTATCCACAACATCTGAATAATATTTCTATAAAAATGATGAATATTTCTAATTGAATATGATGATAAATAGGTTACAACCCCAAATATTATGAGGACCTCCCCTGTAAATCCCTAGAGTATACTCAATAGTGAATATGTTTTACACATAGATCTATTTATGGTGATAATCATGACCCTAGATTCCCAAGATACTCATGTCCTTAGTGACCGTGTAAAGGAAAATCAGCTCTAAAATCTCTCTAAAATGACTCATGAGACATGGGATGATAATGTCTTTTATCATGGCCACTCTTAGCCCAATAGTGATAGAGATACCCCATACTTGCATATTCATCTGAAAATGTATCCTTAGTCTCAGAGTTGGGAGAGGATGAGGATGACCTCAATAACACCCCTCCTGTATTAGAGGAAGGTGTATCCACCACCATCGATGAATGCAGATAGGTAAATTTTGGAACCAAAAAAGACCCGCGGCCTACACTAATTGGTGCCACTACGCCACTTGAAGAGAAATATATTTATATTTCATTTCAAAGGAAGCATCAATATGTTTTCAATTGGAACTATATATAAATTATTTGACTAAATCCATATGTGGCGATGCAACATCTAGAATAACCCGATGAGAATCAAGGATTCAAGAAGGAAGCAGGGAGAATACACCCCTATAATTCCACAAATTTAGATGAAAATGTTGACATGTTGATCAAATCCAACATTATATGAGAAGTGAAATACCGAATATGGATTAAAAACATCTCCCCTATCAAAAAAATAATGTACAAATTAGGGTATGCACCGATTATGTAGAACTTAATAGACATTTCCCAATGGATGAATTCCCATTACCAACCATAGAACTCTTTATCAATACAACATCTAAATTCCAAGACCTCTCCATCATGTATGGGTATTCAGAATACAATAAATTAAATATGGACCCTAAAGATGATGAATCCAATTCCTTTAGGGAACCTTAGGAGATCATCTACTATCAAATCATGATGTTTGGGCTAAATAATGATGGAGATACATATCAACATTTCATGAACCATATATCTAATCAGTTACTAGTTAGAATAGATTAATTTTATGTCGATGAACCGGTGGTTAAATCTTGAAAATTGAGTGATCACTTCACATATCTCTAAATAGTCTTTGAAAAGATGTGACAACAAAGTACGAAGATGAATCCACTAAACACGTCTTCAGGGTAACATCATGGAATTTTATTGACTTTTTGGAATTCCACTAAAACAGAGAGGCAGACCAATATAATATTAGTTATATTATTTCTATGTCACCCCTATAACTCACAATGAACTATGGGTATCTAAGAGTACATCTTCTATATTTTGAGTTCTGTGTCCAATGTGGCCTGCATAGATCTCCACTTCACCTGGACAATGAAGAAGGGGATCACCTATCAATGGGACCATGAATTACAGAAATCCTTCAAGAGTCTCAAGAAGTATTTACTTCACCCACAGTTTCTGATTCCTCTAGTGTATTGGATCCACTCATCATGTATGTTACATCCATGGAATGTGCATTAGGTACCATCCTTTCACTAAAAATGATGGGGGGAGTGAGAAAAGTCTCAAATACCTTAGCTGAATAATTCTAGTTACTGATGCTAGATACTATGATATCGAGAATAGCTTCTTTGCACTCATATTCATATTTAAAAAGTTGAGGTCTTACTTGGAGAACCACAAATACCATATGGTATATCATATTGATCCAATCAAGTAATTCCTTATCCATCTTATGTTGGCATGATATCTTGACCAATGGGATGTCATTCTATATTAGTATTACGTTCAGTTTGTATCATAGAAATTGTTGAATGTTTAATTTATAGATGATTTCTTTGAAGGAAATCCTTCTCCAGATAATACATCGGTGGACATTGAACATCCCAATATGGATGTTTTCTATTCCCATAACCCTCCCCAGACATGGGAAATTTATTTTGATGGTGTCTCACAGTGTCGTATTGGAAAACAGATGGAAAACATGAAAATAAATTGGGTTGGTTTAGGGATTGTGTTGGTCTCTCTAGAAAAAAGAGTTTTTCCATCTTTGTCTCACTATCCAAAGGCTACAAAAGTAATGATATCGAATACCAAGTCCTCATTTTTGTTTTGGAACTATCCTGATAGATTCAAATAAATTACCAAAATATCGAAGGTGATTTATAGCTAATGAAAAAGTATATCAATATAAAATATGCCCTCATGATGGGAGAACTAACCGCATTCACTAGATATGTCAGGGGAATAATGTTAGAATTCACTTTTGAGCCCACGTTGCATCATGTTCCCTGATCGTAGAATGCTCATGCTGATGTAATGGATAATGCCACCACCATCCTAGATGATCCTGCTTAGGAGGAAGAAATATTTTTTATCACGCATTCAATAATGGTCTCATCAATATTATTATATTATATGAAAGAAATAAATCAATTCAACACTACCCTAGAGAGTGATGAACCGTTATTGACCCAAGGATGGATGGATCCATAATCAATTATCTCCAAAACGGGACTCTCCCAATAGATCAAGACAGAAGGGAACATATTCAGCATTATATAGTGAACTTTACCCTCTATAGTGGTTTAAATGATTAAAAGACCATATAAAAGTGTTGATTTAATAAAATCCTCATCAGTTTCTTACCAAAATGAGACATTCATTCCATCTTGGTGGATGACCATGTAGGCTCTGGTAGGGCTCATCAATACAGAACTAGACTCTCCCAAAAAATAAAGATATTGGGACATAATGGAAGAATAAAATACATGAATATGTGGAATTCACCAAAAACATTCATGTGTTATATATCCATGAGATCTTAATCCATCATCATCCAAAATAGCTACATACAACTATATATTTATGTGTCTTTAAAATTTGATGTATGGATGTTATGGGACAATATCACCCAGCCATAGATAAGAAGTTCATGTATATCCATACGTCTATAAACTTTTTTTCAAAAGGGAAATAAAATTCCCTCCCTGAAATTACGGATGAATAATATCAAAAAATTCATAAAGTCCCATACCATCACCAGGTTTAGAGGGTCCCTCATACAACATTAATGAAAAACAACACTGACTTTTTTATACAGAGTTGATGAAACTATTCAAATACTATAATATCCAGTAAAATCACTCAAATCACTATAATTCTATGGAAAATAGAAAAATTTGGGTCTTATATAAGAATCTTTAAAATATACTCTATAAGATGGTGAACACGGATAAAAATTCGTTTTTGGAAAGACACCTCAAGGATTAATGGGCTTACCATACCTCCACACGTACTACAACAGAAGCAATCCCATACTCATTATTGTACATGAGAGAGGAAATGATAACCTTAGAAGTCAAGATACCCTCACTCTATATATCCATTTATAGTTATCTCTCGTATTAGAAGAAATCTAAAAAGAAGCTAGATGAATTGGAGTGGTTGATGAAAACAGGTTGCATATATTAAAAAATCATGAATTCCATTTGAACCAGTTTGCATGTGCCTTTAATAAAAAATTTCACATCCATTGATTCACTACTAAAAACTGAGTTTATCTAGTACTAGTTCATTAACATCACTATCCAAAAACATAGTTAAATACCTCCTTTGTCAGTTATAAAAATAACACTGCTAAAGGGGGTCTTTAACAATGCTTTTTTTAGCACTGTCAAAGGGGGTCATTAACAGCCCTAAAAATAGTTAAAGTCCCACCATTATTAGGAATTTATTAAAAGCATTGATAAATTCTCAACCTATATCTGTGATTTTAAAAAATCATTGATAAATAAGGGCTTTTATTAGTTCTTGTCAAATAACAGTGATGATGGGGGGGGGTGTATCAGTGTTTTTTATAAGCGCTGATAAAGACACCCTTTATCTATGATTTTTTAGAAATGAAGATTAAAGTATACTTAAAAAAGTTATATTTAATTTAAAATAATATATTAATATATATATTTATATGTTGACATAAATATACTATATATTTTTTATAATGGTTTAGATATCGAAAATAGGCATTTACACTTAATATAGAATATATTAATTGAAAATGGATTAGAAAACAACTTATAAAATAGTTTTATTTAAAAAATTTCTTATTATTACTAAATAATAGTAATTTAATATCAATTTTAAGATAAAAAAAATAAAAAAGTAAAAAAGTATCTAAAATAATTTCAAATCAAAACTCTAACATCATGCGACCATAAATTTTGAAATGGGTGGTCGTCTGGCCTCTACCACATATCAAATTGTAGCCTGCGATGATCTATATGCCCTAAGTTACATAGGTAAAATATTGTAAAATATTTCAAGGATAAAAAGGCACAAAAGGACTCCAAAAAAATGTTTTTAGTTAGGGTACCCTGATTTTTTAACATTCAAAGGATTTTATCCCCTTTTAAAGGGGTATTCTTTCCCTTTTTCTGTGGGAAATGAATTGATTCTCAGTTCTCACATTCATATTGATATTATCATTTTTAAATTTTATGATTTTCACAATGTAATTTAATTTGTAACTAAATATATTCTTATTTTCCAATATTTACATATAATAAATAACTCATATAAATACATATATCAACATATTTACGTAAAAATGTATATTATAATATATCTAAATAAATACATATTCTAAAAATGTAATTAAAACTATACTTGACCATTTTTTCATTATAAAAATATATTTATAATGTTTATATATACATATGTGTGCGTATTAATAAACAGATATGTATATTATAATATAATATATGTAAATTAATATAATATATAATATATTTAAATGAATATAATATATATCATAGAGAGACATATATTGTATAAATGTATTAAAAAATAATTATATAAATATATTTAAATATATATGTGAATATATATATATAATTAAATAGAAATATAAATAAAAGGACAACCAAACAATATGGTGTAGTGGTAATGACATTCCATCTTTGAAAGAGAGGTGCATTGTTCAAATCCTGGCGGGTGCACATGGGGCTGGAAATTTGAAATGTGCTGATAAAAGGGGTGGTGGGGTGAAAAACAAAAATAAAGGGGGTGTCGAGATATGTTAACGGGGTCATGAAAATGTTGATGAAGGGGACTGGTATATAGGTTTATAAATATTTTTACCTCTTTAATATTGTTTCCTTTATCATTTCTATCAAAAACAATTAAAGGAACCCTTAAAAAGTCCTAAAAAAGCGATGTTAAAAGTTCCCTTTAACCGCGCTAAAAAAAGAACTGTTAAAGGACCCTTTTAATAGTTCTTTTTTAGGGATGTTAAATGTTTCAGGTTTTTTCCCATGATTTGATTATCAGCATTTTTAGCATGGATAAAAGCCTTTTCTAGCAATGTTAAAGGCCATTTTTTAGTAGTGATTCATCCATGGAGAACTAATGTTCAATTTTAGGACCGGAATCATACCAGGAAAGAGGTCTCCAATGCTAGAACCCAAATGGTAAGGTCCTTACATCATATATAAGTTCTACCACTACATAGATTACTGGTTGGCCATAATGGATGGGGAGCATGTCATAGACCCCACCAATATGAAATTCCTCAATAAAAATTTTTCATAACTATCATCAGTAGTCCGTCCAAAACAATATAATCTCTCCCAAATAATCATGAGTACATGATGTTAAACTATATGAAATCATCCTGAGTAAATGACGTTAAACTATATGAAATCATCATGAGTACAAGATGTTAAACTGTATGAAATATTCATGAGTACATGATGTTGAACAGTATGAACTCATCCTGGATACATAACACTAACTTTTACAATTATTTCCTCACCATATGAGATTAAACTGCATGACCAATGTCCTTTCCACATGACATAAAACTGCACATGTTTTCTAGATCAACATATGGATGGATTCCTATTAACATAGGATACATAGTGACATCTGAATCTGTATGTTTTTGGACCACCCATGATATTCTTTTCCTTTCCCATTGGATGATCAATGTTCTTACCATATTATGTTAAACTAAATGATAGATGTCCTCACGACACAATGTTAAATTTTGAAGATAAAATCCTTTCCACATGAAATTCAAATTCAATATTTTCCTAAAACATCATACGGATTGATTCTCATTTTCAATGAAATATGTAGGGATTCCCTAATCTTTTATATTGGTCCATCCACAACGAAATCCAAAATACCCTTGTCATATCTTTAATTTCCTCTAAATTGTGAGAGGGAACCTTTCCATTCTTTATTTCCCACACTTAGATTATCTTACATGAGCTTAGGAAAATGTTTTTAGGGATTCTGCACCCAAACAAGGAATGGTTACCTATGACAGGTACATTATGGTCCTGAATGAATTACCATAGAAGGCATACCATGAGTCCTCACCACATGATGTTAAAATGCACAATTGACATCCTTTCCACATGACATTAAATTGCATAGGTATCTAGAACTAAATAATATTGATTATAATTTTCAATGAGAAACATAAGGATTTCTTGATCCTCTATATTGGGATAACCACACATAATACAGAATGTCCCTATGCTCTGTATAGGCCTTATTTCCACCAGAAAGTGATTCCTCAGAAACTATGTGTGGCATGATTCCTATTACAATATAATATGTAGTGACACTAGATTCTCTAATCCTAGGACCAACTGTAACAATCAATGGAAAAATTTACCACCTATACATGTGTGATATACCTATATGGATTGTTTCCCATTTTAGAACTATGTCTTAATTGATTCTGATCAACACAAGATACGTAGTGATACTAAGGTCTTCAATCCTCCTCCCAAATAAAAAAATTGAAAAAATGATCCCTAAACTACATAGAGAGGTTGATGGGTCCTATAATATTATTTTTCATATGCAGGAGTTAGGTTTACGAACAAACTGTCACATATGATTTGTCCGACACAAATTTTCTTGTCGGTTCTTTGGTTCTTACTGTATGAAATTAAATTTCATATAAGTGCATCATTATTGCATGAAATTAAATTGCAATACAAACATCCTTACCACATGGACATAAATTACATGGAACACATCCTTACCTTATGAAATTTAAAAGCATGGAAAACATATGTACCTCATGACGTTAAATGTCATGGAAGAAAATACATCCTTGTTATATGATAATAAACTATGTAGACCATCATCAATCATCATGCATGATAAATTTACCACACAATCCTCACCCCATTACACCAGATTATGTGTTTCTTCCACCTTCTTTTAATAAATTCAATCCATAAATCACAATCCATGTATCAAGTGCATCAGATTTAAAAAAATCTTACATGGCCCCTAGAAAAGATACCTATCCTCAAGTAACCCTTTGGCTGACTATGAATGTATACAAATGGCTCTTGAATATGATCATATGGTAATTATCTAAATTCATCACTCTTCAAAAATGGGTCTTCCAATACTTATGACCCCTAACAACACTATAGTGGAAATAAACACCTTAGTGTGATCTGAAATACTAATCCTACAATTCTTCCATATCACTACTCGTGATTTGAGAATCTGGATCCACGATTAACAAAATTTTCTTCTTCATCTCATAAGGATGATGAAGTAATATTGATCTAGGTTGTCTTAATTAGGATATTTTGTATAATTCCCATATTAGGTCCATGTCCATGTTGAATATAGACCGGATGCACTATTGGTCAAAGTTGAAAGACTATAAAATATAGACTATAAATGTCCAAATAGAAAGTCCATAAACTGCTGGAAAAAAGAGACACAAAACATGTCAATATGGAAACTGATAAAGGGAGGAATGATAAAAAATTTAGTATTTTCTCACATAACACATCATATCTAGATCAATGGAGAACATTTGGGCACAAATAAGTAAGTCAAAAAACTCATAGGGCCTACTATTGGGCCCTATTAAAACCCACGATATGATTGATGGACCCCCATGTTTAGGAAAATGCTAGAGTAATTAATTTCATATATCCTCACCATGATAATATGTTCATTAATTAATGAAACAACTTTATGTGTGTTCAAACCCTTTACGGATATTACACTATCCAGAAATCATACTTCATGATTTCGGTGTCTGTGATCACCATAAACCATCCATGGAACATGGAAAGGACACCTGAATTGAAGGGATATTTTTCTTGACAATAAATGCATATTTATGGATCCTACATATGCACCTAAACGAATCAACCAAATTTGTTAGTCTGAGAAAAGATATTTCTGATCCTAGTGATCCCTGAAATTACTAAAACAGAACTCAACACCTCTATGTGATCTAATCTACTCCCGATATGACTATCCCATATCATCATCTTGAACAAAGAAATTTGTACCAGGACATACAATATTTTTACAAAACTATATTAGTAGATCTAATATTCTTGACACTACATCACCATGTTTTTACCCATTTCTCAACAACAGAATGTGACTCTCCATTCCCAAACCTTCGATGGACAAAAAATCATGATTCTAAAACACATGGAATAGTTCTTGATCTTCACAATTTAGAAGATGACATACCCTAGGGTACCAGAATCATTCCTATATATCTTTCCTTCTAATCCCAACCTCATCATCTGGATGTTTGAGTCTTCAAAAATCTTTCATGGAGCCTATAAATGAGTGGAGATCATATTTTTCTTGATCATTCTTCCAATGAATAAGGGCCCTGACCCACTAAATAAAGTCATATCTTTCATTCTTATAAGGAAATTCAATCCTTGGGAGCCGTTGAAACATCATAAAGGAACCTAGAATCTCAGAGTGTCATGAGACATACCTGAAATTTCAACCCAATCCCATATACATAGACTAAATATTTTTTGTTATAGATTAAATCACAAACATTTCAACAATCCATGTAGTCCAAGCATCCATAGTATTTCAAAATGAACTAATAATACACATATAAATATTCCATGAACCTTGGAAAAGAGTGGAGAAACCATTATTTGACAATGCTACTGATGCACAAAGGCTTTGACCTACCAACCAGTGGAACCTCCTCCATATAAGAAAAGATCTGTAATCCTCAAGATCCTAAAAAACACAATAGAGCTCAGCACCTCAGCATTATTTGGGTCATTATGAGAATGTTTACACCATATACCATGATCACAGATAAGATCCAAGATAAAAGACTGTAAAATATAGAAAAATATGTTTCGAGCTAAAAGATACTAAACTATAGTGATATATGGTCTAAACTAAAATACCCTAAACCACAGCGAAAGAAGGGATGATATAAATGAACCTAAAACAATGTGATAGAAGGTCTGAGATAAAAAACCATAAACTACAACAAAATAAGGTCTGATCAAAATACATGAAACTACATGGAATGAATGTCTAAGCTTAAAGACCCTAAGCTGAAGCCCTAAAATGATAGAGCCAAAATATCTAAAATATTGTGAAATAATGTTCAAGCTAAAATACTGTATACTAAAATGAAAGAATGTCTGCGCTAAAAGAACCTAAACTACAAAAAAATATTGTTAGAGATAAAAGTTCCCAAACTATAGTGATTAAAGGTTTGAGCTAAAATACTCTAATCTGCATCAATATAAGGTCCGAGCTAAAAGTTCCTAAAATTCAAAAAATTAATTATATAACATGAAATAATGGAGAAAGGACCATCATATGTCCTTGAAAAAATTCATTATGATCTTACTAAGACTATCAAATTCGGTAGTATAAATAGTCCTCTCCCGCTTGGAAATATATTCTAAAAGAAGATCCTTATGAAAATAAGGTGATATCAAGGTAAATTGAAAAAGTAGGTCGGTAGGGTACCTCATGTTGTTGGGAATTCATGATTTATTCTTGAAGAAGGATTTTTTATTATTTAAACATTTAGATCTTGACATTCAGGTTTACTTGATATTATGAAAAGGATGAGTATCACTGATGATTCACATAATATTATACCAACAAAAAATCATTAACATAATGAGTAAAATAAAAACTAGTAAACACATATAAAGATAATAAAATATATTCATTGACAAATCACAAAACATAAGTAGTCTTCACATTTTGGATTCTTTCCATGGATCTCAACAAAAAATGGTACATCCAATTATAATAATATTCGATCTGCTAAGATGGGTAGGTCAGTAAGGGATTTCCAAGAAGAATGAATTGAATGTTGAGGTGTGACTCGTACCACCTCTATTGATTATTCTACAACGAATATATTCTTGATTAAATTAGTCAACTCATAAAATATATTCTGGGAAGTTACCAACAAGGAAGATGATGTTGAAATTTCAGACTTTAGGTGAGCTATGATTTCCTCACATATCCATATTTTAACAAACTAGGCACCCAAATGGGCATGCAGTTTGTATATAAACTAGATTACCTGATACAATGCCTCTAATTACTCATGAATATTCTCAAGAAGGGGTGTATAATTTGAAAAATTAGGCAATTACATCTCGTCGGTTTCCAAATCATACCAAATTAAGATTATATGCTCCACAACTTCGTGGAGTGGTAGGCAGCCAAAGCGATCCACCCCCAAGTCAAAATAAACCTAGAGATAAAAATACTCTGGATCATAGAATTTTTCTAGAGGATTATAGGTAACAAGGATGTAAATACTCTACAAGATCATCCTATGCAACATTAGAGATTTTTTTGACCGACAGAGTGGGCGTATCAATTGTAACATGTGTCGGAGGACTAATTAATTCATAAAATTATCACCATCTATCAGAGTGGTCATTTTTAGGCGAGGTATATTCCTTGATGTCTCACTAATTTAACCAATAAACTCCATTGTTTCCATAGATATATGGGTTGGTGAAGAAAATGTATTCCCTACATAATTTACTAGAGGGTGTAGCACACCACTCTGATAGAATGTAACCCAAACCGGGGCATGAACCCATGTAAGGAAGGTGAAGGAATTCATAGGTGGAATAATGATCTTAGTATCATTTTTCTCATATTATAACATAATCTAAATCTGAATGATGATCCCATGGTACCTCTTTCTCGATACATAAAGGAAATAAAGGGGAATACCCTTTGCATACAACAAAACTGACATGAAAACAGATGGGGTTTATATGGATCGATGATGATCATATCATCGACCCTCTCTAAAAAAACTCTATCCTGGTGTAAGATTTTGTAGGGAAATTCATCGATAGATTCACTGCCTTCATCATTGACCAACCCAATTTGTGCATGATAATGGGTGAAATCAAATCTTTCAGGTTGGATCAGTGCATATCTATCCTCATCAAGGTATAAATACATAGACCAGACCCCTGATATGTATAGAAGACTAGGAAAGGATAAGGAATTAGGGGTCCTGGTAGTGTTTTGATAATCAAAGAAGTGGATGTGATCCCCTATCCATGAAAATAATAACTAGAAGTCTCCAATGAACTTATAGGGGGGTCTACCTTATTGAATATGTCCCAAGAACTGGTAATGTCATCTAAGGAGTGGCACAACTATATTATGGTTCTATTATTTTACTATACATGATTCAATCACCATCATACAATCACAGATTCTTGAATGTTCATCCCCTTTTGGGAGAATAAATCCATTCAAGAAGATGACCCTAAATATTTCCAAACATCGAATCAGTGAGATCTCCAAGTTCACTCGATATCCCCATGAGGTATAATCCTCATCATCTAGGATGATGCAATATAATAAATCACTACCACAAAAGTTTTTGGAATGGAATTCTTGAGGGAATATAGAAATTGGTCTAACTCCACTACTACAATGGAAAATATCGATCCAATCATTGAAAGGGAATATCAAGCATATATTCATCTCCTTTTCAGATTCTCTTTAAAAATCATGATCATATAACTCATTAATTATGGATTCTACTAGGGATCATGAAATTCATCTATGGTTGGTACAAACTATTCATAAATTTCTTTAGGTGTGGAATCCCGCCCATTTGATAGATGTCCTTTAGGATAATTCCCACTTCACCATGTAAAAATTGGAATGTTCTGGTTCTAGGGCACCAATAATTGATCTTCTCTCGGAGGAGATACAGATAGAGATTGAAGATAAATTTGGAGATCCACAATTCTTCATAAATATATACTATATAAAAATGATCAGAAAAATTTAATGATATTTTGTTTACCACAAACTAAAATTACCATTCATTATAAAAATTACACACCATAAACAAGAACCCATTTCATGCTCTATTATTTTCATGGATTGTTAAAAGAATAGGAAAATATAATCTTGTAGCTATAAGAAATATGTTGATGGGTGAAATAACTACCATATATTCCCAAGGGATTGTTTTCCATTATATAATAAAAACCCAATGACTAGGATACAACCAGCCATCTGTTCTGAAGAATTTTCATATGAACATAGTATAGAGAACCTAGCACCTTGAGAGATGGAATGATGAAGCCTGAAGGAGGAATGGTGGAATCATTTAAGAAGATGAAACCATATAGAAGAAGTTAGTGTGATAGAGGATAATATTTGAGTTATGATGAAGGAAAAATATTCAAAGCCTCATTATCAGAATCCAAGCTATATCAGGGGTCAACATTGTAGTTTCTAGAAATCAATTCTATTGGATTATCCCCAATAGATGAGCGACGAGAACTATAAGAAAAATGAAAAAAGTAAGTGGGATATAACAGAAATATGAAATAAAATACCTTAAAAAAGTCTTATGTTTTGTAAGAATCATATACATCAAATGAATGCTTTACGGAATTTGTTAATATCATGATGGGATCATTAATATCTTATCCTCTAGAGGTCCTACGAGTCTCATTAACCTACATGTCATCACATAATCGTATGACCCCATGAAGAATTGAAATCACATGACCTGTAAATGGTCTTATGAGATGAATGATAGTTTAAGGATCAGGGAATCAAGCACTAAATATCCTATTAAACACCGAGGAAAATCATGTATCCACACAGAAATGGATTGTATAGTTACCAAAGTATAGTTCATTGTTGGATTGGGTGGACACCTAAGAATAAATGGTCTTGAAGAACATTTCTCATATAAAGAGATCAAGATGAGGTCTTGCATTAGTTATTATAGAATGGCATGGTGACAGGGACACATGATGGGTTCAGGGTGAGAGAGATCCCAATTTTTGGAGAATGGGCCCTCCATCCTCTCCCACACACACACACACACATATATATATTTAATTGCATGTGAAAGAAAATTTCTCATGGAAAAAAAAATGTCACACAAGACACTAAATAACCACAAAACCAATGACTCAAGTAGTCATTTACATTCCATAGAACTGAGCCCTAGTCCCCGCAAATATTTCTCCTATGGTGGGGGGGGGGGGATTGTTGACACCTGATAAAAGAGAATCATAAAATTAATAAATAGAAGAATACTTGAATATGTGTATTATTATCCGTGTAAAATAAATGGATGAAGAAGGCTTCCAAGAAAAATAGATTTCATAAGACTCTAAGGAATAAGTGGTCTCATGAACATCATGAGATCATGAGAAGAGACCATTCACAACTAAAAAATAAAATAAGTTCCCATTCAAGTAACTTTGAAAAAGACCTTCTACCCTCATGAAGGCACCCTTCCCAATCACTGGTCATAGAGAGGCATTCAGATAAGCTCCCATAGGACATGAAGTTTTTCATCTATAGGATGCATGAAAAACCATTCAAAAATAATTTTGGAAACTATTTGAAAGGTGGGAGCCTCTTGAATTCGTAAATATAACATAAAGCATGAACAATGAGGGGATGTTTTTATATGATTAATGTAATATTCTAGACCCAGATTCTACCAAATAGTTCCCATAGGCTATTTGACAACATGGACTCAATTGCATATCCCCAGATGATAATCTTCTGACTAGTAGTAGGGGCCTTGGGTGTGTCTTTTGGGAAACTTTCCCTTCTTACCAGAGTTTAACACAATGGAATATCAATAACAGTAAACAGTAGAAGTATTATAATAACTATACAATAGATAACAATAGGAATACATAAAAATGGTATAAGAAGTGTCTCAGAAATAGTGATGATGATACATGTCTCTACAAAGATGCCAAAACTAGTACACGATAATATAGTACAATTCATTCCTGAAGATACAAAAAAGAACAAAAGTACTATCTCTTGAATGAATCTTGAGCCTCATCTCGTACATGTTCTTGCATGATCCTAGGCATAGCAAAATATTATCCATCAAACTATGGGCACTTTCCTCGGTCCCTACCTACATCCATAAAGTCTGTTTGGGTACCAAATACTGGCCCTATAGGAATTGAGATAAAATCCTAGTAGATACCCAACCATGAATCTACGTTATTAAGGCTACAAAATATAATAATTTAATAGTGTGCAAGTGAGAAGGTAAAAAATATGAAAGTAAAGTTCCCAAGGAACAAATATAACAAGAATTTGATACTAAATAGACATACATAGATCCCTAAAAAACAAGTGTCATATCATATAACAAGGAAACAATAACAAATATTAATTACCAACACGACCTCACCGTACACCCATACATATAATTCCAACAATAAACTTTATATATAGTAATGTGTCTGAGTAACCACAACTGATCCGTTCAACCAAGAGTACCATATTTCCCATGATCGTGATGTGTTATCAAATATATCACAATTTACCATGGTCATACCATATAAACTAAGTTATAAAACAAAAAGTACCGGATCCAAGTTGTAAAAGACAAAGGAATCCTAGAAAAGTCCTAGGAGAATATCGATATAAACAAAGTAATGCTTGAATTGGGGTCCAAGGAGTATGTCATCAGCCAATGTGCATTTCAAGACCAAAAAAATCTGACCAATGTGTTAGCAAGGCCTATGTCATCCCACATAATCAAGTCCCAATGAGAAACTCCAGCCATGGAATCTACTACTAAGTCAGTATCCACGCAGTAAAATCCAAGCCATCTACTAGAATAAAGACCCTAGGTATACCACCCCATAAAAATATTAAAATTTTAATTAAATATCATCCCATTAATCAATAAGTTTCATTACCATTTCACACAAATAGAATAAACAATCATTATCCACAATTCAGATTCAGGCAACCAATGAGTATACCCACTCATTCCACCAATTACATTAAATCCATTTAATCAATTCAATAGGAATCCATGTCATCACATGGTAAAAGAAGACTAAAACATCTCATAAACAAGAACATAAAATACATTTAATTTATTATGTGTTTACTCTAACAAGGAATGCTTAAAACACATCCCTTGGATGGCTCAGTCAGTAAACAAGGAAAAGGAACATGCCATGGGTGGCCTTGGTTGGGTAAAAACCACCAATTCATCCCAAGGGTACATAAGGGACTCCCTAATAGGTCCAAATTAATTTAATTGAATTGTTCAATTAAAATTCAGGGTTACGCTATAATGTATGTCATGCAGCAAAATAAAAGATAGGCTAATAATGCACCAAAACCAACAAAAAAATATAGACCACAAACCATAGCTCGATAGTAGAGTGCTCATCCAATGTCAACTCCTAATTTGAATCAGATTCGGATACAAATTTGCAACAAAAAAAGAACATGAAATTAGGGCATATTATGTTGCACATAAATAACATAGCTGATACCATGAAGAATGAAGAAAGACTAAAAAGTAATTGGGAAGTCATCGGTGTAGATCCAATGAGACAAAAAATGTTTGAATCAAAGATCGGATGGAGAATTAGGATCAAAGGGTACTTTTTTTCAAGTGGATATCCAACAAGTACACTATTGTACATTTTAAGAATGTTAAATAGATTTTAGGTTAAATAAAATGTAATGGGGAAATAGTAATTTCCTAAATAAATCATGGTTCTCAATATTTGGACAAACTTTTTAGCTAAACCTTGTCTCAAAAAAGCACACATAGCTCTAGGGTGGGTAAAATTTCACAGTTTGTCTACATAATTTGACTAACCATGCACAAACCACTGATAGATCCACTTTTAAAATCGTAGAAATTCCCATAAGGTTGTTCACCACAAATCACACAGTTTAGTATAATAGTGTGGCATATAAGAATCCACTATCAATTCTCACATTATTTTATGTAACCAGGGGTCTTGATCCTCATGGGATACTCAAAATATGATCTAGACCAGTTTCAACACAGAAGTTGGGTTCTTAGCTCTGAACATTCATCAGAAACCCCAAAACACCCATGATCAAATTGGGTACTCACTATTGGACATAATTAAACATTTAAACTAAAAGAAAAAGAATTCATAATTTGAACAAAAAACCCATGTTATTACAATATTACCCCCTTAAAAATGTTTGTTATCAAATTTCACTATCATGGTTGGTCAAAATTTCATTGAGAACAACTGTAGCCACTAAAAATGTACGTCAATCTCCCTCTCTTAAGTCTCATATTGGAAATGGTTATGTGACCATTTCCCTTGTTCTAGAGGATTAAAACATCCTTATAGAACCTTCATGATCCTATTAGTGATATGAATAAGATGATTCTCAAAGGGATAATATGCCTGTAACTCATTGTACTCATCTTGAGAAGCATGAAATGGGTATAAGTGGTAGTGGTGCGGTTGTGGTATATGAAATATTCCATCCTTGTTTCGATACCTATTAGGTAACTATAACAGATAGTCTATCGACTCGACTCTAAATATAATTTAAAATTTCCTGACATATCGTGGTGAAAGCATACCCTATATCATGATCCTTCTTGGTACCAGCCTTAGTAAAACACGTAGGAAAAGGTGATCCCCATCCTCGAAATCCAAATGTCATTTATGGCGATTGGAATATGATTTGTTTCAAGACTATGTAGTATCCATTCAAATCAGTTTAAAATTTACCTCCTCAAATGTATCCCGTATGAGACGCCATCACACTAAAGCTACCTCACCCACCTCTAACCAGCACATGGGTGATATTCATGGCCTAGAGTAAGAAGAATTATAAGTTCCCATCTATATTGTCACCTGAAAGCTATTATTGAAGGAGAAATAAACCATGGGTATATGCCTATCCTATGTTACCCCTAATTCCATGACGTATTCTCGCACCCTTTAATCAAGAACAAGTATAATATGATCTGACTGGGCATCAGTATTTGGGTGGTATGCTATGCTGAGAAGCACCTGTACGCCCAACACACTCTATAAACTCTTCCATAAATGAGATTTAAATCAGGAATAAATTTTTGAAATGATATCACATGGGACCCCTTGAATTCGTACAATCTCACAGATATACCACCTACCAAGAGGATCCAAAATTACGGTATTGATGATCAAAAATAAATGAGAAACTATGGTGAGTCTATCACCACAACACACACAACATCACTACCTTTGAGGTGACATTGGTAAACTAATCACAAATTCCATTGCGACATCATCTCATCCCCAATCCAAAATAGTCAGCTGCTATAAAATACAAGTTGTTCGCTGATGTTTCACCTTTACAGATATGAGGAGAAAATCGTAATAAAACTAGATACCTCATGCTTCATCTACGACCAACAGTACTGACAACACAAGTCACGATACATATTTGTTACATTGGGATTCACTTCCCAAGACGAGGCAGGAAATACCCACATTATCTACTCGTGTATGTCTACTATAACCCAAACAAAACCATTGATATGTATAATGTCACCCTCATCTATGGTCCAACTAGGAGGTGTGTCCTCAACTTCCACATTCTATTGATGGACTAGGCCATATAAATCTGATAGCTTCTTAATCCTCACTCTATCAATAATGTTATAGGTCACCGCTACTGATGATACAAAAGTCTACCCCTAACTATATTGTGCCTCCAAGTGCATCTTAGAGAACAAATCCATAAACTTCTACTAGGTACTGGTCTGTTGAACTAGATGTATCTTAGTCCTCTAACTTAGTGCATCAACCAATATATTTTCATTATCAGGCACGTGGGAATGATCATAGTAAAAAAACTGTAGGTACTACACCCACCTTTGCTTCCTCAAATTCAGATTAAGGTGTGTAAATATGTATTTGAGGGTTTTTTTAAGTGTACACCAAAAAACCATCTCCTAGTAATTAATGTACCTAATAGTGAAAAGCATGAACAAGCGAAGCTTACTTTAGATCATACATTGGTTAGTTCCTATCATGTGGCCTCAACAACCGAGACCCATACACGATGAATCTATCCCCTACATGATAACTACCCCTAGAAAAATACTTGATCCATCATAGTACATAGTGTATCTCCTTCATTGCTATGGAAGTATTAGGACAAGTGATAAGGCCAATATTAATTTTATACCCTTAAAGGATGTATTGTAGGTATCTGTCCAGGAAAACATCACACCCTTCTTAGTCAATATCATCAACATAGCTTATAACCATGCATAGTCCTCTATAAAATTCCTATAAAACCCTGATATCCCCAATAAAATATGTATGTCAATGTCATTTTTGGTATATTCCCATGCAACTACATCTCTCACCATCTTTAGTTCAACTAATACCCTTGTCTCTATGATAATACGACCTAGGAAGTGAATTAGATCCATCAAGAAGTGTAAATTTTTGATATTAACATATTATTGATTTTGTCCTAGTGTGTTAAAAAATAGTTCATGGTGTTTGGAATGATCATGTCAATTATGATGATACAACAATATATCATCAATGATAACCACCGAAAATGAATCCAGATAAGGTTGGAAGACTCAATTCCTTAGGGATATGAAAACTTCTAGAACCTTCATGAGACCTAAAAACATAACAAGATACTTATATAGACCATACTAGCTACAAAAACTATAAAATGTATCTCCATATGTAGAACACGTAACTGGAGATATCATAAACTCAAATTAATTTTTAGAAAACTCGAGCTCCTAGATGTTGATCAAACCTATCATATATCCATCAAAAGGGATATTAGTTACCAACTATTACATGGGTAAATTTCTGATAATCTATGCATAACATAAAGGTAACATAAAACTTTTTCGAAAAAAGGATTAGAGAACCCCATAGAGAAGTACTATGTTGAATAAACACCTTTTCCTCTAAATCCTCTAGCTGCATCTTGATCTCCTGCGACTCTGTTGTAGCCATCCTATATATAGGAGTGTATACTAGTTCAAACGCTTCCAATAGATCAATGGAGCACAAAAACCTTATCTTAGGGTGTAAATAAAAAAAATTAACATTAGAAAACATTACTGAAACTATCAACCACTTGAGTAAATCCCACATGACATGAACCATGATCATCGATTTACAAACTAGTGATATGAGATACCATTTCCCCTTTCTAAATGCTCTGGTCCATTTCATCTATCCTGGACATCCCATTCACCCTTTTGAGTATAAACTGAACCCTATGGTGATATGAAAGTAAAAAATTTGAATATAGCAGCCAACAAAAGATTGATAAGTGACAAGAAAATCCATTCCTAGTGTTATGTCAAACCATATCCTTTTTAGGAAATAATATTCCAGATTAAGTGAAACACGCCAACCTTAAGGGGGAAATCCATGAACTAAAACACACCCTTCATTCTAATTCCTAACGGAGTGTCCAACATCATAATTCTATTATAATACAATATGATGAGCCCAACGATTTTCACTATATATGTAGATATGGAAATGTGTGATTTACTTGTATGAAAAAGGGAAAATGAAATAGTAGAGGCTAATAATATTTCACCTATCACCATGAATGGTTTGGATCATGAATCCTTGGGGGTAGGCTATAAATAATTGATCTGGCCTAAACTATAGCCCTATGAAATAACCTCACTGATTGAATTAGGCCCACTCCGATGTCTATGTGTAATGGGTGGCTGGGTACCGCATCCATAACCACTACTATATTGAACCATGGCCCTATGAAACAACCTTACTATTTGGAGTAGGTCCACTCTGATGTCAATTTGTAAATAGTGGTTGGATTCCTTATCCATAACTGGCACAACACTGTCCTGATCGACTGACACAACTCCAAATCCTTGTCTGACGTAGATATGAGTAACCTAATCCTGAAATTGGTGTCAGAGATGACCCATACCACTCACTATTGGAGGGAAGTTCTTATAGAAACATTTCATGTGACCATACTATCATGATATTGGAACTCAATTGCGTCACAATCACACTGATTCCTAATGTGGGCCCATCTATGACACTGATGAAAAAAAACTGAGCTACTAGTACTCATAGCCTAATTAGTAGTCATCTCTTCGGAATCCTCAAAACATCAATTCACACTTATGAAAGTCAAGATAATAGGTTGAGAGACAACACATCCCTAATCTTAAAACCCATATTCTATTAGGTTCCACTCTATAATCAGTACCTGATTCACAATTTCAATAATATAGTTCAATCTGAGAATGATGACCCGAGATCAAAGAGAATGTATGAAACCTTCCATGAATAATCTCTCCCTCGATATCTCATCAACAAGGTATGTATGTGAAAAATGATTAATATCTATAAATCCTATATGTAATGTTCATAAAATGATGCATAAGATGGTATAACCTCAACTCATCAGGTTGCAATAGAAATAGAACCCACAATAATATCAATAAAGAACATCATAATTAAAGTGCATCATCCAATGGTGGAATAAAATCAACTATAACAGTTAAAATCTAAAAAAATCAGTTTAATTTTAGGTACTTGGGTTTTTCCTATATGCGGGGTTTCTACTTCTAGGAACAACACATTAAAAAACATTTATTCATTCTAAACCTTTTCTATTGTTGCCAAATTTTAAATAAAACAAGAAAAGTAACATCTCTATGACACCACTTTGTAACGTCACCAACCTGTATTCTACTCAACTATGACCGAGTCCTAGTTGGACACATGGCCTCAAGAACATATCCTTGAATTCTAGAGGCTACAAGATAGAAGCAAGGTCCCATGTTGTATCTGTGTGGAACATATTACCTATTTATAGAGTGTAACACATCATACTATCAAAAATATTCAATAGAAGAAGCACTGTAAGATTCATACAATAGATAATAACAATAATTGAAAACAATAATAAAGGAAGTGTATCATATACAATGATGATGATACATGTATCTAAAATGTATCCAAAATAGGTAGATAGTATTACAATACAAAAAATGTCCCAGGATAAAAAAATTACTAAAAATAATATCTAATTATAGCATCACGAGCCTAAGGCTGATTGCATGCTCCCCTACTTCTAAACATGGCATAATATTAAGCATTGTTCTATAGTCACTTTACCAAATCCCTACCTTCCTCCATAAAGTCTATTCAAGTACCCAACAAAATACCAAATAATGTGTGAGATGCAATCTTAGTAGGTAAGCACACATAGATCTATACTATCCATGTTTTGAAATATAATAAGCTAAACATTTTTCAAGTGAGAAGGTAATAAATATGAATATATAGTTCCCATGGCCCAACTATAAAAAAATATACAACATATCCAAACAAGGTTCCCTAAAAAAAGTGTAATCTATTATAACATGGAAACTATATAAAATATAAATAAACAATGAAACCTTTCCATACATCCATACATATCATGTCAACCATGGCCTTGCCGTATAGGGAAGCATCAGAGCAACCACAACCGATCTGTTCAACATAGCATACCATATTTTTCACGGTCATACATTATAACAAAATATATCAAAATTTAACATTGTCATGCCATATAACTAATGTTTTATACCATAAAGGGAATGGTCTAAGGCATATAATAGAAAATAATATTCATCGAGTCCTAGGATCATCTTGACGGAAACTTTGTTACACTTAAATTAGAGTCCATGATGCATGTCACCATATGATTTCAACTATGATCCAAAACAATTAGATCCAAGGGGTAGAAAGGCCCAAAAAATCCCGAATAATGAATACCTTAGGAGAAACACTATCCATGGAATCCACTACCACAATAATATCTATGGAGAAATACCCATGGAATCTAATAGAATGGGGAATCTTATTATACCATCCCTAGAATCTACTAAAATTTCTTGTACATATCATCCAATTATTTAATTAATATCATTACCATTTCACACAATGATTATACCCACTCATTATCCACAATTAACATTCAAGTAACCAATGAATATACCCACTCATTCAATAAATCCCATTTAATGAATTTAATCAATTAAATAGGAATTCATGTCATCACATTGAAAAATGAGGAAACAACTTATACCAAATAACCAATTAATATCCATTTTATGAATTATGGGATTCCTCTTACCAGGAAAGCTAAAAAACCCCTTGGGAGGATCAGTGAATAAATAAGGAAAACTGAACACCCCATGGGTTCCTTTGTTGCTAAACGACCACCAACACATCTAAAGGGTACCGATGGAATTCCATTACTGGTCCTAATTCATTTAAATTAATTATTTTTAGGTGCTCTAGGTCAAATACCCTGAGAGGGGGGATGAATCAGGGTATGAAATATTGAAACAACTGGCCATTTAAATCTTGTTTCATTGTTAAAAAACAGTATTCTATCCCTTTATTGTAGAAAAATAAGAATTGAAATTAATGCATGCACGAGACAAAACAATTTTTACTTGGTTCACCCTCGCTGGGCTATGTCCAAAGAGAATTCAATGAAACTCTGATAGTGTAGAAAACCCACTAAAAGTGCACATTTTTTTACAATGATCATAGCAGACTCACCATCCCTTCTAGTTTACAACCAATCACAATTTAAAAGATAACTACTCTCTCAATAGAAATGTGATCACTAATTCTTCAGAAGATCGAATCACATTTTATATACTTTTAGGTCCTTTCATTATTTCTAATGAATTCATCTTCCACTGTATATAGATTTTGTATTTATGTACCACTTTCATCCAATGATGAATACCACTTTTCCATAGGTGTACTAGGAAACTTAAAATCTTTCTCTCAACCGTTACGGTATATTGCATGAAAAACATCCTCTTATGCACAAATTCAATCTTACGTGAATCTCCAATCTTACATAAAACTTATTTAGCTTCTACACAAATCCAATTCTTTCCCACAACTACCTTTTCATGAAATATTTATTCAATTCAGAGCTCAGATTTTCTATAAGTGTTGAGAAACCTTGAATGATGGGGTTCAACTCTTATTTATAGGCATCATTGACCACTGTATTTAATATTCTATGCATCGTGCAAGATCCTCTTTAAGTGTGAAAAACCCCATTTGACGTCACATTGGGCACATAAGGCTCTTTCATATAAACTCATCATTCATGAAAATTTCCTAATATTTATCACACATCATTCCTTTTCCATATTTTGATTCTCTGATCCCAAAACCTGCATTTCTTGCATATTTCCATAGCCACTTCAATCTTTTGCACAATTTCCTTTTCCAAAAAACACTTCTCCATTTTCCCAATTTTTAGGCCCCAAAATTGCGAAAACACTGGAAAAGGATGCCACATTTTATTTATTACTTTTATATTTCCTTCAAATTATCCATTCCTTTGTTATGGTTTATTTTCAAAAATGTTTTTCAACAATATATATGGGAAACCACAACTGACCATCGAAACCCGCTTTTCCAAAAAAACACAATCAACCCACAAATGCTTCAATGTTACCTTGAGGGATTTTTCACAATAGTAGTTCAACTTAAATTCTGGGTCATGCTGGAATGGTTGATGGGTGACGCAATGAAAACTATCATAATAAATCACCAAAACTATCAGGACAAAAATTTACCACCTACTATATCATAGAAGTAGAGTGACCATCCAGTATCAACTCCTTATTGGACTTAGATTAGGAGGAAAATGGTGATAAAATGATGAACTTAAATTAGGGAATATTATCTTTCACCTAAATAGTGCAGTTAAACCATGAAGATAAGAGAAAAGATAAAAGGGAATTGGGAACTTATTGATACAGATCCAACGATATATAAAATTCTTTAATTAGAGAATGGAAGGAGGATCCGAATAATGGATACATTTTTTCCTTCAAGATGTGCTCTAAAGAGTCCACTACTATATAGAGGAGGAAGGTGGAATAAAATTTATGTAAAATTATATTTTAAGTAAAAATAGTAATTTCTCAATGAATCCTAGGATGCATGGTTTTGCTGAATTGTTTGGCCAAACTATGCACAGAAAATGAATGCTTAGAAGTAGGGAGGGGAACAAGCAACAGTTTGTCTACATGGTTTGTCTAACCATGAAAATTATGTGAAAAATTAAACATTCAAATTTCTAGAAGTTACCACATGGATGTGTGCCCCCAATCACATGGTTTATTATAATCTTACATAATGAAGGACTCCAATGTCCATCTTCACACAATTTGATCTAACAATAAAACCTACCCCACACACATTACTCAAATTGTTCATTATACCATTTTTAAACAAAATATGGTTTCTAGGATCCGAACATGCCCCTGAAACCCTTGAAACATTCACTATCTAATTGGGTAGTCACACTAGGCCAAAATTTAAAATTTAAAGGAAAATAATCCCAACCTTTTATGAAAACATAGGTTATTTTAATAAACATCTAAGAAAACTATAGATATACTCCATCTGTTGTAAAATAAAAAAAAGATAAAATAAAGTAGAAGAGGTGAGACCCTATCATGGTCATAAAAGTAATGTGATATAACCCTCATGATCTAAAAGACACTGTAATTCCCCAATGATATGTACAATACATCTCACGAAAGGCCGACGACATGTCTCCCCCATAATGTAAAGGAACTTGAGTATGTATAAGAAATTATGTTCTTCCCATTTGTCTACTTATAGGAAAATAGGTCGAATTGTTTATGAAATGATCATTCATATCGAAAGAACCTTTTAAGGTCTCTCAGCACATCACTAAGAGGTATATTGACTATCCTCGACACCACTCAAACAACCTCGCGAACCCCGGACATTTGTAAAATGAACAATGTAGTAAAAAAGGGAGAGGGGGTGGAAACCACTTACGGTTGTAAAAATCTCACGACACACTACAGAAATCCCAGAAATGGTCTCACAAGATCCCTTGACAATTTAGTTTAATCCTACAAATTCCCATTGAGAATCCATCCTTATCTAATGAAATTTATGAGATAAGTCACCCAAGATCATGTGAGGGCCTTTCGACAACTACCCTAATCTCACAAAGTCCCTTGGAAATGTCAACCTAACAACATGAAATCCTCTTGACATGTTAACATGATTTAAACAAGTACCCATTAATTGAAAATAATATAATAAATTAGTCATTAATGGGGTGATCTCATGGCTCTAAAAATCATGTGACATCCAAAGAGTAATTCCAAATAGAGACTAGTAAAGTCATGTGATTCTATTCCCTTAGAAAACTCAATCCTAGATTCAAACGATATACTCTTTAAAAATATTTTGGTGGAAAGGCCTATAAAACCACCACCCCAGTAGGAAAAAATGATGACATAAACTACTCTCAGTAGATAGAAAAATTGTTGGAACTCGCAATGATGTGAGAAGAGATTTATCGGAGCATTTGATCTTGCAACCAAAAAATATTTCTATTTGATAATATCTAGAGAATAGTGAGAGCAGTCATGAGAAATTTATAAACTTGTAACATGATCTAAAAATATCACACGAGGGACTTCTGGTTGGACATGCGAATAACATACTTTACACCTTCTAGACAACACGAGAGTCCAAAAAATATAATTCTCTATAAATTTAAGATTATAATGAAAAAAGTATCAAAACAAGAATAATAAAATTGTAAAATTCTGTATAATAAATATACATTGACCCTGATGTTCTTCACATATACCATCTGAGGAATGTGGAAGCACCAAGACATATTATCTAGATCTCACAAAAGTGCTTTTGTATACTATTTGGATCACGTGAATTTAGATGGATGTGTCATGGAATGTGACAGGGAACCCCTCGATAATGACATCCAAGTCCCACAAAGGCCTCCAAGATCACTATCAAGAACTCATAGTGTCTTTCAAACATTTTTTCCAACTCATTAAATGACACTAGTGTATGTTATTTAGTCTTGTAGCAGCACCCAGGCATGTAAAATGACTCTCGTGACACCATATGGGAATTCAAGTCATCTCTTGAGACATCCTATGGACACACCAACCAGGTTTCATGATGTACTCTAGACATATCAGCTAGGACATGCGATATCCTCCCTGAAAAGACACATTGACTCTCTTAATTCCCTCTAAATGTGAAAGCCATATGTCATGGTGACACAAGGTCATGTCCATACGATCTTGATACACCCTCTGGAAATTAAATCTCAAATTATGTAATGAATTCTAGGTTCAACCAGTCAAGTCTCACAATGTGATCTAAAAAAGTCATCCTTGATCAGAAGATGACCCTCAAAAATGCTATCCAAGATTCACGACGTCCATCAGACAACCCAACTGGATCATGTGATTCTCTATGGAAATATCCGCAATATTACCAGATATTTTCAGACACCCTTCAATATTTTAAAATAGGAAATCAAGTAATGTTAAGTAGGTATTCATTCCTTTTTGGTAGGAATGATTGATAGGTCAGTTTGGGCATCCCATGGCCTGATAAATTTTTCCACCCTCAGTGTGTAAGCCCCAATTGAAGGGAAAAATCAGTGTGTGAGCTCCAATAAAGGGAACTATAATGACTCTGATTCCTTACTTAACCAGGATACATAGGATGCCTCTATGAGGCCTGATTCTTATGTTACTCATCCAATTGACTATATCAATACATATTCCCCACATCTATAAGTAGTGAAACTAATAATTTTCCATCCCTTATTTATCACACTAATTAAAGATCATGCAGGCTTCTAGAAATTAAATAAATAACTCATTTTCATAGTTAGACTCAAAAAAATCAAGGGAAACCATAATGTGTATGTCCAGATCAGCAGCACGATGTGATATTTCATGCATATATGGAAATATCATCATGTAATAACTGATCAATGTAACTACAATGACTCGGATTCCTACCATAACTAGGATACATAGGATGCCAAACCAAGGCCTGACCCCATATTAATCAATCAAAAGATCTATCTAGGCACCTATATAACACATCCATAAGTAGTGACACTGATCATTTTACATCCCTTGTTTCTTGAAAAATCATATATCACATGGAATCAAGAGATTCACTAACTATATCATTTGCATTGGATGCCTCAATAGAAAAATGGGAATCCTCAGAGTGTAATCCCCAATTAGTGGAATAACATGATATGTCCTTAAAAGAAGAAAATATATGTATATAATACCCAATAAAAAAACTATGAGGAATCTAATTCTTGGTATAATCAAGATATATTGGACACCTTCATAAATGTTGAGCTCAAACAAGTATCCATTTTTATGTAAGCCCCATGTCTCTAACATTTCGACCATTAGGACCCAATCTTTCCAATGGGATGATAGACTTACCTCATACCTCTATGGAATGAGAAATCTACTGAACTAAAAGGGATCTGGTTCCTACAATAACTAGGACACATAAGACGCCTCCTAAGGCTGGAGCTCTATTTTCCCACAAAGGGCAGCATCGGTGTGTAAGAACCAATTTATATGAACTGTTGGGACTCTAATTCCATCCAAAATCAGGATACATAGGATGCCTCCCCATGGTGTGATCTCCATATTAAACATCTCAAGGGACATCCTAGTACATAAGCCCCACATTCATATTTAGTGAGACTAATCATTTGACATCCCTTATTTCTCACCGTGATCATAACTAACGTGGGCTTATGGAGTTATGATGGTCACCCAATTAGCATCATGAATATTTACTAGATAGTGAAATATAAATACGCATTCCCTGACGAGTTTCATGATATAAACCTCCACCACATGAGGAAATTTACCTTCAAAAAAGTTGATCACACTCTGATTCACTGTTTAATTTCACACTTACATTAGTGTATTAGACTGATTTGGATATGTAAATTACAAATATTATAACAAATTTCACTTCTTGTTTGATTTAATTATTTAAAAAATTTTAATTATAAATATGATTATTGCAATTTTTTATGTTCTCATTGTCGTTAGAGGTGGTTTGGAAGGTTTAGGATGATGTTAAATAAAAATGGACCAAACTGCATAAGAACCCAAGAACCCATGTGGACTCAAATGAACCCTGAAAACAATCCTTGAACCAAATAGGGATTAACTTTTGTGTTATGATTCATAATTAAAGAAGATAAAACTCTTCTAAAGACACCCAATCCCAATTCATCCATTAATGGACCTATCCGAATTGAGCTTTCCAAGAAAATGAATCTTATTAAAGTAAAACATGGTTTTTTGTATTTCGGCCATATCTAGATCTATAGACAACCAAATAATGACAAATTTTTAGTGGAGATAGTAAAAATGTGGGGGAAATAGTTTTTTTTTCTTAAAAGTGATATAAGTATGTAGTAATTCCAAAATTCATGGCATAATTGAATTTAAAAAATATATGTTTCAAAAACCACCTTCCACGTTTCTTATAAATTGGAACATTGGGCATCCAATTTTTATGTTCAATAAAGAGAAAATGTGATTATATTTTGGAGTCCTATAGTACTCAACTCATCATATTAAAATTTATAGTGGATCTTATACTCATATAGGGATCATGTATGAAGTAAAAGATCCACTCGAGCCTGCTCCTCCTCTCGATGATAAGGAAAATGGTGGACAATCATTTTGAGGAAGATACACACACTTAAGAGGGAGTTACAAAAATATTTATGCTACTATTTTGGCATAATTTATATGTGAAAATTTTAATTTAAGTTTTATCTTATCATGCATTTTATTTTCATTCTTTTTTTTTGGTTTAATCAAGTGAAACACCTTTTATCACAACACAAATTGGGTAGTTATTTTCGGTGCAAATATTGGGTTCATTCAATTGGAAAACCAAAATACCATTTTTCAAATTCACATGCATGCGATTTAAATATGATTTGGTATCCCTTGTTTTTTGTTTGAGGTACAATCCTTGAAAAAACGATTGTTATGTCAAGGGTTGGTTCTTTGAGCAACATTTTAAGTGGAAATAGTAGAATAAAGATCTTGTCAACCATCAACCAATGAATTCTATTGAACCATGTGAACATTTTAGAACAATGAAATATAAATTTTTTGTAAAAAATAATAAATTTCTTCCTTCTCTCGTATTTATTAAAACCCCACCTATGTTTTTCAACTATTAAACTCTGCAAATTAAGTTAATTTCATAAAACTGTTTCAAAACCACGCCTATTTTAGTAATTTTTATGAGAAATACCCCCTAAAAACCTATAAAAATTAATTAATAAATGACCTAGAAACTACTATATAATATAAATAAACTTTAAAATCAATGTTTATATTATTTTTCATGATAATGTAGTAAAATTTTGGTGTTGTTTTAGAGGAACAATTTGTTTTTTAGTGCATGTTTTTATATGTTTTTTGTATATTTTGTGAATATTTATTTTTTATCTTATACCTTTACATATATTTTTATGTAAATATTTATTTATTATGTAGATTTTGTGAATTAAATGTTATAATCTAGGATATTTACCACATTTCAAACCTAAACGAGAGATGATACTACATCAGTGACATTAAGACACAGAAGAGAACCCTTTGAGGGAGGACGCCCAAAACATCGGAACTCTTATTGATACGTCATCTTATTATTCAATAAAACACGTATAAACTGAGATAAAATTGTATAATGTGGATGAAAATATATTTAAATTTGAACAAATAATATCTCTTGATGTAGAGATCGACTTAAACATTCAAAAACAAGGAAGGGCACCCAAATTTGGATTTATATCTGGTTTAATTCACTTATTATCAAGATTCCATAGACTAGTAGGATAATATCCACATAATAACATAAAATAATTCTATAATATGTGTTTTAAAATAAAACCTTATAATGTGGATGGAGAACATGCAATTATTAGGGCATTCCATTTTTCCTTATAATACACTAAAAAAGATAGGTTTTGTTATTTTCATTTCCATATTAGTGGTTGGGATTACATGGAATGCCACTTTATGGAAAAACAATCCCAACAGGAAACAATTCATTAATTTTGGGAAACATTTAATTGTTTTTTTCCAAGTCTCCCACACCACCAAATTAGTGTTCAACTTTTTTTATAATATTTTTTTGAAGGTTTAATTCATATCGATCTAAACATGATTGATGATGTTATAGGTAGTGTGTATGTTAAAAAACCCAATCACTCTAAGGGGCCTGATTGAGAACATGGCGAAGAACACTCAACAATTTTTTTCAAGGCCCAATGTACCATTTTTATGTGTCAATGAGGTAAAAGGTTCTGATTTTTAGAAGAAGGTGTACATGATGTTTGAAGATGTATGTACCCATATTTCAAAAATTCCTCTTTCCCAATGTAAATCCAAATCACCTCCTCAAATAAATTATGGTATATATTCTAACGAAACCCATTATTCTAACCAGTTCCCTCAACTAAGAAATTTTTTTGAGAGTTATGAGACAATCCTTCCAGGATGGTCCTACAACCAAACCATTTGGATAGAAACGTACAATCCATCAATACCTCGATTTAAAGGTAACCAATACAATATGAAAGGGAATATTGAAACCAATATCAACAACCACGGATCCGATTAGGTAAGAGTTGTCATCCACCCCACCACCCATAAATCCTTAACCAGAAAAATGAATTTTCAAGAACCACCTCCAAAAATAGATCATAGTTTAGAGGAAATTATTAAACAAATGGATTCAAACATTATCCAATTTCCCCAAGCCACCAAAGCATACATACAAGACATAAAACCCCAATAAGGATTGATTCCCAACTTTATGGGGGAAATCCAAAGTCATGTGCAAGGTATAATAACCTATCAACCATTATTAATCCCTAGGGTTAAGGGAAATGTAATTTCCACCACATGTAGGAGTGGAAAGTAACTTAAAATCCAAATAAACCCTCTATTATAGTCATCCCCTCCTAAGAAAACCACTATCCTAACCACTAAGAATACTCCATAAAATAAAAAACCTTATCGAGAGAAAAATCCACGTAAAGGAATGAGTGTGTATATTGATTTGTCTCAAATCCAAATCATTCCTATTCTATTTATAGAAATCTCCCCCAACCAAGATAACAAAAAGAAACTGAACATGATAAATAAATCTTGGATAATTTCAAAAATGTGAAGGCTAATATCTCCTTGATTGATTCCATAAATAAAATCCAATGAATCACTATGTTTCTAAATGGGATGTGTACACACCAAAGGAAACTTTGAGGTGAGGAAAAGTGATCTTGGAGAGTAACATATAAATATTTAGTGAGAAATATATACCCACGAAATTAAATGATCTGGGAACCTTCTCAATTCCATGCACTATAGAGAAGTATTTGGTGTCCAATGATAAGAATCATCTAGAGATTCTATATATGTAATGCCTCACTACATTTGCACTTAATTGTAGGTCAGGGAACTGAATCCCACTGGAATAGTAATTAAACTAGAAAACTGGAGTACTTAACACGCCACTCGTTTGTTAGAGGATGTTATTGTGGGGGTAAAAAATTGAAATTTGTGTCCTAATTTTTATGTGATTAAAATGGAAGATGATATGATGAACGTACACACCACCATTATATCAGGGATTCATATATTTAAATCCTCATAAAATATAATTATGTTTTATAATGGTACATTATATATAGAGGTTGGTGGTGACATTTTCCTCTTTAACATACTTGATGTCATGATGCACCCCTCAAAACAATCATAAATTTTAGTTAATTTTATTTATTTATACTGTTCCCCTAAAATTTTTTATTTTATTTGCCCTGAACCCATTTCTAAGTTTTCATCATTGATATACCTTCTAGGAAATTAATCAATAATTAAATTTTGTGACAGTTTAGAAAACTGTGATATAAGTTTGTTAATTGGTGATTTCGTGATCAATGAAGTTATCATGACCATCGATGATTTCATTAAGCTTGTAAATTCTCATTCATCTTTTGAGGATGTTACCATTGATTAGTTAGATGGGATCACTGACCTCTAACTTTCAAATTCACTACCATAAATCCAAAATAAAATATAATTTGAACTTAAACCTCTACCTCAAAATTTGAAATATTCATATGACGAGAATGGAAACAAGATTCCAACCATCATTTCTAGTTCACTCCCTCAAGATCATGAATTAAGACTTCTTGAACTTTTGAATGAGTATATAAAATCCTTATGATAGAAAATTTCTATAATTCTTGGTATTATCCCATCAATTTTCACAAATCATATATTGTTAAATGATTATGCTAAACAAGTGAGTTAGGAATAATGTTGACTGAAACAAAACCTCTTAGATGTTGTTAGAAATTAGGTTACAAAATTATTGGATATTGAAATCATTTACACATCTCTGATAGCCAATGGGTTAGTATAGTGTAGGAAGTTCCCAATAGACCTCGTATTTATATAATTAATAAGTATAACATTGAATTGGATCCAAATCATTTGTATAATAGTTGTTGTGTCAATATATATTTTTTATGACTAAACCAACACACATAGAAAAACAATTTCCCATTTCCATTCATTGAAAATATGCTATAGAAGCTAGAGGGGAAGTCCCACAACTATTTCATTGACGAGTATTCTATATACATTTAAATCTACATTCCCCATGAGGACCAGGAAAAGAAAACCTTCACATTCCCCTTATGAACATTTTCATATAGGAGGATTCTATTTGTTATGTGCGATGCTACGAGTACTTTCCCACGATGCATGATTTTTATTTTTTGATATTACTTGGAGAATTGAATGGAAGTATTCATGGATTATTTAACTTTATAAGGATCCACTTTTAATAATATTTTATTAGTCTTGGTTATATCATGAATAATTATATTGAAATGAATCTCATACGAAATTATGAGAAATTCCATTTAATGGGGATATAAGGTATTGTACATGGACATGTCATTTCTTAGGATGGTATCCAAGAAGAAAAATCAAAATATGATGTAATTTCTTACCTAAATTTTTTAAAAAATTAAATGTATGTGCGGAATTTATTAATTCAAGCTATATTTTATTGTCATTTCATTCATGAATTTAGAAAATTTCACTCCCCCTCTCCCAACTACTCCATAAATAAAAATAATTTTTTTTGATAAAAAATGTGAGAATGATTTTTAAAAATTGAAATTGAGTTTTAGAAAACCCTTGGTAATCCAATAACCTCAGTGTGATTTACCATTTTATCTCTTATATGGTGCCTGTAACTATGAAATTGGGGATATCTTTTCATAATGGGTTGATCAAACTCCACATTACATTCCTTATGCCACACATAAACTGAACCCTTCACTAGAGAAATACACCATAAATAAAAAATAATTCTTTTCCATTGTGTTTTCTTAGGAAATATTTTGGTCATTCCTTTTAGCCTCCAATTCCATTTTTTCTATGACCATGCAGAACTCTTGTATCTTTATAAGAAACTACAAGCCATACCATGTCTCATTCATGGGATTCTCTAACATCAGGAATTTAGTAAAGAAATTATTGAAAACATTGTATTGAATGTGGTGACTAAACATATGAGTAATATTATCTCATCCATGAACATTGAATCACCCTTATATTCCCATAAATTACTTGTTTCCGGATGTGAAAGTTTACCTAGGGAAAGATTTTTTTTTCATGGAATTTTGAAATTGTAAATTATTTCGCAGCATCTTGAATTCGTAAAAATTTTAATAAAAACCAAGATGACCATAAAAATAATAAGTTCCATTGGTACATTTGGGATACCACCTACCTTTGTTTCACATGTATTGATCATTATATCATGCGTTGTGTTCGAGAGAGAAAGTTTTAGTATGTCATTTGGTTCCTTCAAAATCATTCTTATGGGGGACACTTTGGTCCTTAACAAACTTCCCTTATTATCATCAATTCTTGATTATTTTGGCCAACATTATTTTTGGATTCCCATGATTTTTGTAAATATTATTCTCACTATCAATGAATAGGGAATGTATAAAAAATAAATGAAATTACCCAAAAATCTGTTATTTTTCATGATATATTTGATTATTGTGGAAATGAATTTATGGAACCATTCCCCAATTAATTTGAAAACATGTAAATTATTATAGAAGTTGATTACATGTGAAAATTTTTAGATTCATTATCTATGAGGTCATATGATATTAAGAAAGTTATGGAATTTTAGGGAACCTATATTTTTTGTAGGTTTGGATTACATAGGACCGTCATAAGTTTCCATGGTTCTCATTTCTAAAGCCGAACAATTAAACCAATTTTTCATTGATACAGGGTTATGAATCAATTTCCTACTACATATCACCTACAAACCAATGGACATGTCGTTGTGTCCAATATAGGGGAAAAAAAACTCTTGAAAAAATATTTTAACCCAAAATAAAATATTGGAGTATTAGACTAGATCATTCATTATGGACTTAAAATAATGTCTTTAAAACATCCAAGGGAATGTCACCATATTTAATATTTTTTGTAAAGAGTTATCACCTGCCTATTGAGATATATCCCTAGGCCTACTAAGCCATTAATCAATGAAATTATAATCCTTATGGTGCTGGTGATCAAGGGATGTTATAGATTCAGAGGCTATAGGAAATGATAATAGACTCTTATGAGAGCTCTCAGACGTATAAGGATAGAACCAAGGTATCCCACAATAGCCTCATCCTTCATCAGCAATTCAACATTTTGAAGAATTTCATTTTTAAAATAAAGGGACAATGTTTCATCCATATAAGCTTCATTCGAGCTGGTTTGAACTATAAAACAGTAGTAATGATAATCCATTTTGTGTTTTAAGGTTCAAAATGATGAAGCCAAAAAACCTTAACTATCAATAGGAAGTGGTTGAATCATTGTCATTAATACATTCTATAGTCCCCGATGGAGGATCTCTAAGTTCAAGAATAATCCTAAAAATAAAACCCACCATGTTTTATCCTACATTCCCATATTTTCTTTTTTAGGGTGAGGAAACTAAATAATCTAGGTCTGGGTGGGGGGGATGGGTACATTCCTAGGTTAGTTAGAAATTTTCATCATCATTCTTATTGATCTCTATTTTTCTTGATGAATAATATTGTTACTTCCCACCTCATTTACCCCGTCACTTTTGTGTTGGAAGAATCAATTTTATTCTTAATTAATCATGAAAAATGAGTCCCTACTAATCATATAAAATAATGCCCACTTAATCATGTAAATTATTGAAATACATGAGGAATTTTCCTATTTCAATATATATAAAAATATAAAAAAATTTCACAAATAGAATGTTTGTTTTATCATGAATTTAACTTTGAGGTGTGATTTTTTCTTGAAAATAGTTTGTTTTTGATGATATGAATGGTTGTGTCATATTGAAACCTCTGAGAAAAATGACATCCTTTATACAAGTAATTTATGGGAAAATTGTGTCACTTAATATCTCCAAATATATTTTCACCCAACCTTTATGTGTGACTTTTTCTAACTCAAGAGAAGGTGAATATAAGTTAGGTTAATATCTATCAGCTTTCCAAAATGTTTTTTTTTCCACATGTTTGTTACTTATCTAATATTTTTCATAATAATATCCTATTGACCAATGTGTGCATACCTATTATCCGACTATTATATGCCCTAAAAGAACTAAAAAAAACTAAAATAAAAAAAATGAAAAAATATGGTTTGTCCTTTTAGAAGGAGAAAACCCACTCTTCTTCATACTTTGATCTTAATATAATAATTAAAATTATTCTCATGAGGTTATAAAATAATGGTTGAGTGATAAGGGTGATATTTGTTCCACATTCAACAGTTTAAAATAATAATAATAAAAGAGGTGAGTGATGAAATGCATAAAATACAAGGATATCTAGATATGAAGAATAAGGATTGACTTCTAGGAATATTTATGTGAGTGGGTCTTCAAATTATACTACAAAGGATATATGGTATGATCGATGGAAAAAATATTTTATGAAAATTTGCTTTAAAAATAACCTATATTTAATGGATAGAAAGTGGAAAGAATAGAATTAATTGGTTTTCACACATGCACACATGAAAATTTAGTGAAATTTTTGAAATGATAATTTTTTTCTCAAATAAATATCATTTATATCCTTTAATTTAATTTTGATACAATTAATGAGACCTTTTTTCCCGTGATCAGGGAGAATAACTCCTTAGGGTGATTTTTTCTCTTATCACATCGCTATCAAGAATTATTTTTTCTTCTAATGTTATATATTCATAAAGTACAGAATATCTCTATGCATAATTTATGAAAATGTAACCTTTCCTAGGATAGAAAATGTTTAGGTTTGGGGCTGTGATCACCCAATGAATCCCTATTTAATTTCACCCTTAAACCACTATATTAAATTGAATTTTATTTAAATTAAAACTATTATAATAAATTTAAATTCATGTTTGATCCAGTAATTTAATTCTAATATCTACTAAAAAGGTTTATTTCAGTTAATGTTTTATGCTTTCATTGTATTTGGAGGTAATTTGAAGTTCATAATATGAATTTGAATAAAATGAGGCAAACTATACAGGAACTCGAGGACCCATAAAGACTCAAATTCACACTGAAATTAATACATGCATCATATTGGGATAATTTTTTTGGGTGATAAATAACTAAATGGGATACAACTCTTCTAAATCCACCAAATCCCAATTCTTATATTAATTGGCACATCCAAACTGATCTATCCACTAAATGGAATATGCTCAATGTCAATAGTAGTGTTATGTATTTGGGACTTATCATGAGTTGTTGACCTATAAATACTACCACATGTTCTGTGGAGGTATTCAAAATGTGAGGAAATAAGTTTTTAGTTTTCTCCAAAGAGATATAAAACATTCTGGATGATAAAAACCATTTTCTAAATGTTTTTAAAAAATTTTTGTTTCCAAAACCACCTTTCACTTTACATATAAATAGGAACCCTGGGCACCCCCTTTGTATGTGTGACTCGGGTGAAATGTTGTACTATTTTAGAGTCTTAGAAGAGTCTTCACATCATCCTATAAGTTCTAGAGCCCCCTATCTTCATAGATGGATCATGTATGAAGGAACATTTTCCACATGAGCCACCTCCTCCTTTTGATGGGGATATAAATGGTGGAAAATCATTTTGAGGAAGTTACAAACACTTGGGGAGGGAAGATCAAACACTTGTTATACTACTCATTTTGTGTAGTTTAATGTGAAACATTTCATTTCAGTTTTATATTAACATGCTTCTTTGATGATTTTTTTTGGTTTAATTATGTGAATTGTTTTTATCTCAAAACCGATTGGGTTGAGATTTCAGGTGGGAATCCTAGGATTATTAAATTAGACAACACAATTATCCTTTTTCACATTCAAATTATTGATATTTCATAATTATTTGGTATCCCTTGTTCCGTGCTTGAGGTCCAAACTTTAACCCCATGATTTTTGTGTTAAGGGTTGGTTCTTTATGAATCATTTTAAAATGATAGTGGGGAATCATGATCTTTACAATTATTATCCAAATAATTCTATTGAACCATGTAAAATTTCTAGAATAATGAACTATCAAAGTTATTTAGTGAACATGAAATTTCCTCCATCTCTAATAATTCTTAAAACCACACCTTTATTTTTTAACTATTAAACTCTATAAATTATTTTATGTTTATAATTTTTTTTTGAAAACCATCACCCCATTTTATATCAATTTATTAAAAATAGACACCATAAGAAATAAATTCTATATGAGAGACAATATAAGGTCTAACCTATAATAAAAATCTACATTAAAAACATAATCAATTTTACGTGACACATAAACATGGTCACCAGTACCAAGGGCATGGGTGAACTCTGATAACTGTGATTCCACCTATACGCAGGATACATGGTGCGTCTCTTTGAGTATTGAGGTAAAATATCAGGCAACCAAATACCTGCACATATTTACCATCTTCATAGTTTTAAACTGAATTTTGTTAATGAACTATGTGACTTCTGATTCTAGAAATAAACTTGACATGTATGATTCCTCATAATGGATCAATCCACTCCTTGGAAAATTAACCGCCTCCCTGCATAGTGGAAAATTGCGAAGTGACTGGTTATGCGGGTTCATCATATTAGCAGATATTAATTACTAGAAAAATAACCTTAGATAAATACATAATGATTCACCGAAAATATAACCTCTTCATTAAAAAAATATATGTAACCCATAATTATTTTTATGGTAATCGGTACTATATCGGGATTAAGAATAGATTCTTGAACATATCTAAAATTTATAAGAGAGTATAGAAGTAGGAAATAATTCCCCCAAAAAGATGTGATGAGCCATACCTCGAATCATCTCTACCAATGTGATTCCCTAAGTGTCACTGGGTATGAATCCCCAATTTACCACCCGTATTTGGAAATAAGGCATGTACCCAATTATGGATGAGGGAACCATTGGTATTTTCCCCCATGATCAACAATATTGACCCGAAATTAATGATTTTGAAAGAAATGAATCCCCATAATCAACCATAATTCTTAAGAAAACACGTCTCCAGGTTGTCTCTTCCTAATAAAAAAATACTATTATTGGATTATTATAGTGTCTGGAAGAATTTAGATATGTATTTCATTGTAAATAAAAGAATAATATTATAACATGATATAAATTACACTATAATATATTTTATAGAATTATGGAGAATATTGATTTCTTGTTAAACTATTATTAATGTTCCTAAGATGTGATATTTTATGGAGATATTTTAGTGAAATAGAAAGGTATAAATTATATAGTAACTGATAAATATTGTGTCTTTATTTTTGATGTTGTAGTTAGTTTTGAGGAATGAATTTATCAACTTGGATTATTTGAATTTCTTAAAACAAGCCCTTTAGATTCCTATTGAAGTTGTTTTTTATCAAATTGGAACACATAAAGATGTTATGTCTAGTACCACACACCAAAAAGTATCCCATTAAATAAGGATTGCACTGTGATGATTATGGATACTATACGATGTAATGACCAGATATAATTACATATGATCCATCACACTATAATTTTTAAGGGTCAAATATTACTTAAGATATTTTGTTTCAAGGGATTTATATTTTTGTGGAATCAGGATAAAACCTTTTGAAAGATAATATAAATATTTGATAAATTCAATTTCCTTCAACCTTGGAAGTCATGAATTGAAATAAAGTGAGAAAACATTACACTATTATACTGGACTATATAGTAAATAAAAATGATATGATTATAATAATATATGTTTTAAATTGTATGAAGAGATCAAAATAGGATATCAACATCATTTTAATTGAGGAAAAAGGGTATTAACTAGAAAAATTAATTTAGAATAGGTGAATTTAGAAAAAATTACAAATGAGATATTTATAAAATTTTCATGGAGTTTTCACACCATTTAAACATCGATCAAAATCCAAATACTGGAAGAAGATATCATCAATGGTGGTAAACAATGAGTATACACTAAAATGGTGGTTTAAATATTTTTATTTTTATTTTTCGAATAAAACTTATACTCTTGTGGGGAATTGAGTTTTTTAGCTAGGGAGTAGTGAGTTATCATATTTTGAGTGGTTAGAAAATATGTTTTGATATGTTTTCTTAAACATTATAAAAGTAGTGTGCTTAGATATTTTTTGTACAGTGATAAATAAATATGTGTATAACCCTTATAAATATCGTAGTGAATGTAAATAAAATATAACTACTTATGTCCTTATAATTCACTTTTATCATTTGGAAAATAATATATAATTTTTTACTAATTTATAAACAAGATAACTAGGAGGGGTCAATTTTAAATAATAAAACCTAATTCACCACCCCTATTAGATTATAAAATCTTTATGGGACCAAAAAGTTTTGTTAGAGTATAAGTTATTAGTTTTGAATATATTTCATGTTGTTAATTCTATTTATAAGGCATTTTTCTCCCTTTATAAGTCAATGAATTCATTTTTACTCTCAAAGGAATGCTAATTTTCAAGGGATGTAATTTCCAACTTAATAAGAATAAGAAGAAAAACTATTTTTAATCACATGTCATTAATATAAAAAAAAATTATATTCAAGTAATTTATTTAATCATTGATTGTAGAGTTATCTATAAAAGATAAAAAAGGGTTAGAAGTTTATTCTAATGGAATCAATAATATAGTTAGAGATTTTTCCTATTTGATCTTTATAAAGTGGATGTCATATAAATCCACAAAATTTCTGTTAGAATAGTTTCTAAATATCTATGATCGAAATTCAAAATCATGAGAAAATGTTTTCAGGGATACATAATTATTATATGAAATTTATTAGACAATATTAAATGAATCCACCAATAAATTCTCTAATCAGGTAAATATTATTGTTGAGTGTGTGGATAGACATTGGATAAATTTTTATGATTTCAACATTATAATGAAAATATTGAGTGGTTTTCCACCACAATTAAACCAAAATGTTTTACTAATTTTTATAGAGGATCTAATAAACTATCACATTTAATGATTTTCATAGTATATTGTTGCAAATGGGATAAGACCTAATAGAGATAATCAAATCAAAATGAAAAATATCTAGAGACATGACATTCAAGGAAATGAAAAATCTCATTATTAAAGAAGATGTTGAGGAAAATAAAATTTATTAATTCATGTTATTCCTCTCTTAAAATATAATAACTATAAAGGAATTGTTTAATGTTAATATTTTGTTCACTTTCTTTCAATTTTAAAATGTTGAGAACTAATGTTCTAAGTTCACCAAAAATTTATGATATGACTCAAAATATAATGTATCAAATATGAAATCATTTAATTGTGTGAAAGGTATGAAAAATTCATTCAATAACTTTTTTATTGAAAAGAATGTTCTATTAAAAGTGGGTAATAACTCATATGAATCATATATTCATGTGATTTAGTATTTTAACTATTCCAATGGATAATTATATGTGGATAATATATAAAAACCTGAAATTTAATATAAAAGTAAAGATGATGAAACTGAACATGATGGTTTCATTAAATTTAAATATTATTTTGTGTTCAGTTGATGAAATATAAGTTTATAGGGATATTAAAATGAAGGCTAATTCTATGGTATGTGTCTCTAAACTCTATATGTAGATGAACCAAAAAGAGAATGGGTTTTTAGAGGTTTTTATTTAAAGGATTAAATTTAAAAATAAAAATAAGCCAGATAAGGTTGTATATAAGAATATTAACATTTTGGAGTTTTCCTAAACTATAAATTTATTAAAAAAAGTACAAATGGGTCATATAAATTGAATATATAGTGGAAGAATTCATTAAATTGTGGAGAAATTTAGAATACTAAGAAAGCTCTATGACATCAGTAATTAAATAAGGATGTTGGCTCACATGAGTTATATAATACATAAAAGATATAAATAAATTTACCTGAAACAATTTTGTAAATTTCATTCAATAAAAATGGTTCCATCATAATTGGATGTTAGGTATATTGAATGTTCATTAACAAAAGTATAATATGGTTGACTCAGAAAATTGATATCCCATTCAATGGATGAAGATTTGTTTTTGAAAAAAATCAAAATTTTACTAGATAATAAAAGATATTACACTAAAATATGTCATATTGTGTATTATTATGGGAAATATTTGATATAAATAATACATATATTCCATAATAACAAGGTCCTTCAAGGATCATGTGTAATGAAAAAATGTATTTTGAATTCAATATTCTCCACATGGTTTTGATTGAAACTATTTATTCTATGATGGTTACTAATAAATATCTATGCATTCCCCATTAACAATTTTATGGAATTGAAAATTATGGCTTAAATTTATTTTATAGCTCATCTAAATGAGAAATTAGGAAAGATAAAGCCCAAAATAGGTTGAAAACCTTAAAATATGATGACGGTCTCTTATACCTTGAGAAGTAACATACTTATAAAAAACCCATAGATGTGAAGAAATAATAATGGATTAAGAAAAAAATGTTTTACAAGGATTCAATGTTAGTAATTATAATGGATGAAATTAATCCATACCAATTCTCTATTGTATAATGATCATCCCATATATTTGAATGCAATAATATTTTGTTGGGAAGAAATTTACTTATATGTATTGGTGATGATTATGAACTAAAAATAAAAAACACCATAAAGTCAAAAACTATAGGAAACATCATAAGGAGGATATATTTTTTGGTAGTTTATGGTTTTTTTTCAGAATGTCTTATGTGTAAGTTAGTTGTGTATCTCGGGACATGATATAAGTGTCAATAAGAAAATATGTATCATTAAAATAAAAAATAAATCAATATAATGTATGGGAAATATAAAATGTAGAATCTATATTTTATAATTGGAGAGAAGTTTATTTAATTTCTATCTAAGGGGGATGTAAAAAAATTATGACAAAAAAGGTTGGACTACTTGAGTCAACAATGATAGGGAGACTTTGTGAAAAAAGAAATTGCACATGATATCCCAAAACATCCACATGGTTATATAAGTAGGTGTGTTGTTTTCAAATGAAGAAAAAACATTTGGTTTATATACTTGATGAAGTATTATAATTTAAAGATTTTACTAGAAATGATTCATGTTATTATTTTTATGCCAATATCACCAACCAATATTAATGGAAAGAGCTACTCAATAAAAATTATCGATGAATGTAACCAGATTGATTAGTTAACATTCATAAAACATAAACAAGAGGTGTTTATTTACATTAAATGATATTAGAGATTGGTTAAAAATATGTTTTGGAATAAGGTCAATAAATTTTTAACCCACAAATGCATGGAGTTCATAAATATACAAGTGTAGAATTATCTAAAAAATCATAGGATAATGCATGAATTCTAAACATCAAGACCTCCTCAATAAAAAATACTCATTGGGAGGATAAATAGGATAACTAAAAAAGGACTAAATTATTACTTTTAAAAATGATTATAAATTTTATTTGGAAATAAATTGTCTCTATATTGGTCAACATCGAAAACATGAACCTATAATGCTTGTGAGAGGCAAAGACCCCATATAAGGCATGGATTGGCAAGAATTGGGAATTTAAATACTTTATAATCTTTAATAGTAAATGTGTTATTCGCACCAAGGAAATGGTTCACATGATTATTGAATATTATTTTGATAAAAGAGTTTTTATTTGATACTAATAAATGGGAATGATATATAAATGATTTAAAAAAGTATTTGAAAATAGTTGAAAGTCAAGATGTTACTATTGTGAAAAATGAGATTATTTTTTAAATAAAATATTTATGATATTACAAAAGAAATAGTATTTGAGTGGAAAAAATCAAGAGAGTAAAAAAGGGTTTGTGTTGATTTAGATGAGTTCTTTTATGACCAGGATATTAGAATAATTTCTTTAACTGAATATAATCCAAGAATTAGGGATTTAACAGACGAATTATGTTTTTTCTTTATAATATAAATTTGGTGTAAATAATGAAAATAAAATATCTATATCAAAAAATACTCAAATATCTATTATAGGCTACAAGTTTTCATGTTTTTGTTAATGAAGGAATTGGGTTGAATTATATGAAATAAAAAAATGATCAAATTAAGAAGAATCACATAAGAGAGATTGTTTTGAGGAGGAAAGATAAGAATATTTTTAGAACTAAGTAGAAAATCCAGAAAAAATAAAATAAAAAACGTGTCATTATTTAAAACAAGGAAAGAATTTTGTCTAATGGATACTCCTAAATTAATGGCGTTGATGTGGATGGGAAATTTTCTCCCTGGAATGACTGGAAATCAGAAGACCATTCCTAGATATGAAATAACAGAATTTTTTTATTGTATATAAATTTTTTTTAGTAATATTTTCTTAATGGATTACTCTTATAAGTAATTTAAATGATATAACTTGATGAATTTTCTATTGTTTAAGATGAGAAAAATTAGCTCATTTTATATAGGCATTTTATGGGTTGAAACTTACACAAAGAGTTGGTATTATAATCCTAATCAATACATGAAAATGATTCGATTCTACTGTGGAAATATTGATCATAAGAGATATAACAAAAAGGGGATGAATAATTGGTTATATTTTTTATTTGTGTGTATTATAAGATATTTATAGGATGGAATGATCATAATGTAAAGATTATTCATATTTTTAGAGTAGAAAGTGAGAAATAGAGATGATTTTTGAGATGAAATCTATCCATGGTTTATACGTGTAATAAAAAAGATTGCGACATCCATATATCAATTAAATAAAGAAGTAACTACACAAGTTTCTACTAAGATAATGTTTTCAATGAAAACATTTTGGAATGCGGTTGATATTATAGAAAAATAAAACCCATTTGAATCATATTATATCTTAAAACGTAATTATTGTAAATTTTATGTTCTATATGTCATGAAATGAGGTATCAAAGTGTTTCCAAAGAAAACCACATTATTTTAATGAAACAATACTTCATTATTTCAAAGTAATTGTAGATAATGGGTTATATTAATTTTTTTACAAAAATAGTTTTTATGAAATATATATATATTCAAATTAAACTCTTTTGATGGATGATACAAAATCTACTTTGAATTGTAAAATCCATCATGGGATCTTTTATATTTCATATATTTAGGAAGTAATATTGTATTTATTTATGATCTATAAATATTTAATACATATTCATTACACAATATTGAAGATAAATCATAAAGATAAAACATTATCTTCATCTAGTTGGGTTTTTTATATATTCATTTATTTTGATTAACATTTATTTATCTAGTTCTATAAAGCTTAAAAAATAGTGCACTATTCAAATATGATACACTTTAAGATAAAGTATCATTTTACAAGGGTAAAGATGAGAAAGGTTTGCTTTAATTATACTATGTGTCACATAATGATGTTACCTTCAATTATGTATATTAATTATTTGGGAAAATCTTCTTTAACAATTCATGGGTTTTTTGGTTATTTATATATATTTATTTGTATGTTTTTGAGGATGTTAATGGTTAGCACACGTCAAGGCCAAACCATGGGGAATTATTATTAAAACACGAGACATGTTGATGTTTGGGAAATGATTTTTCTTTTTTGTTAGGATCATGGTTAGAAAACCAATGTTGTCAAATAGTGTGGCTATCTATAAAAGGGATAAAATGCCATATAAATAATGAACAATTTGTTAAATCATATTGCCATACCATGCGACAAGAATGAATTAATATAAAAATTCTTTTTTAACAAAACAACAAATAATGTTTTTTCCATTAATCTACCTATATCCTTGGATCTAAATCATAAAAACTCACTATTGAGATATTTCTAATCCTTACACATTTGCATAGAAATTATGATAGATCTTGTGGCATTGTATCTTGGAAACTCATGGTAAGGGTTTTTTCTTTTTTTTCATTGTTCCCCTAGATCATCTATCTTTTTTTTAAAGGAACCATAAAACAGGGTTTTATGGATAAATATATGGGTTATTTCTTGATAAAATTGGGTTTTTGATATGTTTTTATGATAAATAAATGAAGATAAATATTTAATGAGATATTTGTGTGCTTAATTGGGAATTTTCATGGTATGTTTCTTTCTATGTCTCCATTGATCATGTTTTTTTAAATATATGTTTTATTATATGGATTTCATTGTTTAGTTCTCTCATTTTCTATATAGGATCCTTTTTTACTCTTTAAATGTGGATACCGTTCATTTTTTGGGAAACGCCATGTGTTTGAGTTGGGTGGTTTTATGAAATGCCTTTATTTATAAACCATGATCCCTTTCTCTTTTTAATTTATTTAAGACTTTTTAAAGGAGTGATTTATGATTATTGAAATGTGATTCTTTAGTATTACCTCATAAATTTAATTTCTCTCTCTATGTTAAAAATTTAAAAGGATTTAGAATAATGTTTGCTTATTAATTTGTGTAGTTTTATTACTCATGAGAGATAACCCATTGAATGATTTTGAACAATTAAAATGAAATACTCTAAGTGTAGTCCATTTGTGAAACAGAAATCTACTAAATGTGGGATATGAAATATTGGAACATAGAGTACTTTATAGTGGTATGGATTGAAATAATCACACAATGATATTTTTAAGCTTCCTAACGTGGTCAAATGCTACAAATTAAACTAATTTTTTTAAGAAATAGAGTTCACTTGTAGTGGTGTTATTCTAGCACAGACCTATGTTATAGGGATTTATGCATGATCAAACATTTAATCAGTCATGTGTGAGGATCCTTTCTAAAAAATACAAAATTTACCCTTGTACAATTTTCAATGACGATCATTTTGGATTGGTTATTTATAAATTACAGAGAAATGGGGTTTTTTGGAAACTTTATTAAAATTGTTTTCTTATATATGTTCTACAAACTATTATAAAGAAGGGTGTATTTATATGTTTTATAAAAAACATTGAAAATATATATTTCATGAATTTTAATTATTGAAATAATAACAGGTTTGTTATATAATTAATAATTTTAGATCACATGGTGGGAACCAACTTGACCTATTTTTCTCACAACCTATACATACCATTTGGTGTGTGTTGATTTTTTTGTCTGATGTAGGTATGAGAAAGGCACCATATAGGGGTATTATTATTCATTTTATCATAGTTTGGGAATATTTAAGTGACATGGAGGTAAATTTACCCACATTTCGCACGAAAATGGTTAGTTTTATGTATTGGATCCATTGGTTTACCATTTTCAGTTTTTCACTTATATTGCCTTATAATACTAGTTTTACCCTATGTAATTTTTTTACTACTAAATTATCTCTCTAATATATATAAAAGTATTTGTTTTTTTCAGTTTATTATGGGATAAATCATTCCCAATCATAGTTCATGATTCCCATGTGCTTGTTCACAAACCATTATGACAGAAAATTATCATTGGTACTTTCCATGGTCTAACTCAGGTCTCTAGTTCGGGGTTGAAATATCTTGGTCTATGAAAAACTTTTATTAGAGGAGGTTTCTTTTCTCAGGGTATTCATTTATTGGGATGTTCTGGTATATGGGAGATAAGATTTTTTGGACTTAAGGGATTGGTTATGAGTGAGTTATTGGAAGGTTCTAATTGTAACAATCCTTAATTTTTTATGATATTTTTGGAAGTTTGTCACTTATATTGTGTTTTGATTTAATCTAATTTATTTGATTATGTTTCCTTTGTTCAAGCTATGATTTCCACACATATAATGGTATCTCCGTTTTTCCTTTATATATTACCACACCCATAATAAAGATTATTAGGGCGCTTCAAGTGGGTTCTATTGATGATGTTCTATAAAGAAATCCCCCATTTGATCATAATCTTGTTGAATGAATGAGTGGTCCATGCTATATATTGGTGTGTTTTCCCTGAAATATATCAGGCTAGGGAATTGATACAAAGTAAATTAGAGATAAATATCACAAGTAATATTTTTCTCACTGTTAATCACTATCCTTATAAGGAATGATCAATCATTAGGATGTAGAGGATAGGCTTGAGAAGAACGAGTATATTTTTTACATTTGGGAAGCTATAGATCCTTTGAAAGTGAAATGTTACACTTTCAAATAAAAATAACCTAATAGGAGATCGATAGATATAGTGGTTTAAGAAAAAAAATTATGGTTTTGAGTGGACTACTTTAATACCATATTTTTACATTAGTTTTTTTTCTGGATTCATTAATGATAGATAAATCCATTGAGTTCCTCACACTTCAAAAAAGTGAGCAGACTATAATGTAATACACCAACCAATTTTTTGAAGTAGTCCATTTCTATCCTGATATTTTATCAGGTGATATATTGAAATACCATAGGTTTAAATGGAAATGTGATCATATATTCAATCATAATGTTATATTATTAATACTACCTTCTATGATAAAGTGGTTGGTAGAGCACTCATGGTAGATATTGACATGGATAGAAGGTCTGGGTTAGTTGGGATTACTCATCTTCATAGTTATATTTTTAATAGATCCTCTAGAAATAAGAGAAAATATAATGAGGCAAATAAAGGTGGTATTAGTGGCTTCCCACTAAATACATATACCACACCATCAATAATTTGTAATAATGGACATTTGACTTATTATGAGTGTTTCAAGACTGGGGACATGAGACATACATTCCCATAATTCCCAAAATCTATTACCCATGTGGATGCCAAGGACAATTATAGAAGTTTTATCATGTATTTTCTTATTCATGTGATGAAATATTTTCATCAAGAACAAAAATGTTCTACGATATATTCTTATTATTTGATGATTATTGGGTTTCATCCATAGGCTTTAATAATAAAGAAGTTGTACACAATGGAAGATTACCAAGTGTAAGTTGATATAATACTTGTAAGTATCAGGGGTTCTATATTTATTTATTTTTTGTTATAGAATTATTTATTTGATGCTAGTTCATCTCATTCATTTATATCTACCCAAATTATTAATGATTCAATACATTTATGGAAACTCATGTACTTTGTTATAGAGTTTACAATGAATTTTGGAAAGAAGAAAGAGTGTGTATATCAATGACCATAATTTTATCATTCGATATTGAAAGAAGTGCTAGTTTAATAATTTCTGGTTCTAAACATGGATATCAATGATGTTATCTATATTATGGAATAATTATTTTCTCACAAATAATAGATTGATTTTTATTATTGACGGGTATTATTTTCAATATTTTATGGGAGATCTATGGTTTTTTAGGAGAATTTAATTCGAGATCATGTTGAGTAGGACATCCATTAACATAAATTTTGAAGAAGATTTCCAATTCATCTGTTGAACATTGTTACAAACATGTAGTGTTTGATATCTCTTTGTGGTTAAATAATTTACTAAAGTGTTTCTAATTAATATATATTGTCTTCCAATAGATATAGAATTCATTTTTCAATAAATTTGGTGCTAGAAATTCACTTTATATACATTCTTTCATACTATGTGGATCTAACAGAATTTATGGAATTTAATATTTAGTTAGATAACTTGATATCTAAAGGATTCATTCATCGAAGTGTGTCTCCTTGGTTAGCCTTTGTAATTTTCTCTAAAAGGAATTATTGGACGGTCTCTTTATGTTTCTATTATCAAAATATTAATTTGGAAACGATAGTGAATAACTATCCTTCCCCCATATTGATGGATTTTCAAACCAATTAAATGGTAATGTTTTTATTAAAAAAATTACCTTTGTTCTGGGTATCAATAACATATATTTAAGGAGTATATATCCATGATTAGGTAAGGTCACTTTATATATATTGTGGTTCCATTTAGTATTTCTAATTATACAACTGTTTTCATGACCATGATGAATCATATTATCCACCAGCACGTTGATTCTATTGTCATGGTATTTATGGATGACATTGTTCTTTAATATAGAACAAAATACAGGAAATAGAATCACTAGAAATATTTATTTTAAATATTAATGGATCACAACCATTATAACAAGTTATTAAAATTTCATTTATGGATTCGAGATGTTAAGTTCTAAAGAAATGTTGTTTTATAATATTATTTATCTGTTATACTGATAAAGTGAAAAATATATTGTGAAATGAAGAACTATAAAATCCATTTGAGATTTTATGCTTCTTGCTGTTTTTAGAATATTATCGATGATTTTGAATGAATTATTGATATTCTTTGAATACTCTTAACTCGAAAAGGGTAAAATTAATATGGGATTATATGTTTCAAAAAACATTTGATCAGTCAATGTAACATTTCACCTAAAACCCCATTTTGATTCTACCAAAAGTATGAAAATACTATATGTGTTTTTGTGATTATTATGTGTAGTATTGCGGTGTGTTTTGACGTAAAAAGATCATGTAGTGGCATATGAATCTTGTTAGATATTTCTAAAAAAGAATATTTACCCCAATCATGATTTATACCATGAACTCGTTTTTTATACTCCATTTTTTTGGGGAAAAAATTAATTAGGGAAATGTTAATTTTCTTCTAACTATAAGATATTATGTCACATTTTTAATCAAAAAGACCAAAATAACAGTCAATGTTGATGGGTGTAGTATCTTTAGTCCATAATCATAAAAATTTATTATTCATTGCGGAAGGTTAATGTTGTTTCATACACTTTGTTTAGATAATATCCCTATAATTAAATTATTGAATCAGATGATGAATATAATCTAATTGGACTTCTTCATCTGATGCAGTTGGATGTGATAATGGAAGAGGCTAATTTTGTTATGGATTTCAATTTTTTTATTTTTTGTATTCCTGAGTGGATTTTTGAGAAGAAATAATCAGCTTAAGAGTTAATGAGTATCAGGAAATCTTTATATGAAATAAATACCATTTTACAATTCTCTTACTGAAAATAAGGTATTCATTTTTTTAGAAACTATCATTTCATTCTATTTGTTTGGAGAAAGCCTATGATGGGATTTTTCATTTTTCTCATTATTTTTTTCATCTCATTATTGAAAGGATAAATATATTACAAGAATAATTTGTTTTGGAATCCAGGTTTAAAAGATTACCTTGCTAATTTTTGTATAATTGTTATACCTATCACAAGATTAAGTATGAACACCAAATTCCTTCTCGGTTTCATCAGACTCTCTCAGTGTCCCTTTGGAAATGGGATGAGGTCTTTGTGGATTCAAAAATTGGGATACCATAGAATACTTGTTTGATTAATTTTATATGGTTAGTGATTTATTAAATAACCATTTTGTCCCATTTCATTTCAATTTAAGATAGCAACAAGGTTAGGGATTTGAGAAAGAAAAATATCCAGTATATCTTGAAGTTACAAAGGGAAGTGTTAGTATAATTTTGGACAGGTACTCTTGATTTACCTCTTGATTTTGGAACAATATCTTGGGGTGGTGAGTTTTTAAGATAAATTGAACATGACATACCATCCTCATATATATGGATTGATGGAGCATGTCATTTAGATTTTGGAGGATATTATCTAAGCTTGTGTCATAAAATTTAGATGCTATTGGGATAACTATATTGGACCAGTTTAGGGTTCTTATATAATAGTTAGCAGTCATCCATTAGAATGACTCCTTTTCTGGATTTCTATGGAAAACAATGTATATACCCTCTTTATTGGCCGGAGGTGGGTGAAATATCTCTTATTGGACCAATCATTATTCAATAGAGATTGATAAAAATCCAAATTATTCATCTATTACTAGAAATGTATCAAAAGTAATCAAAACTCATATGTTTATCATTAGTTTTATCCAATATAATTTCAATTGATGATGTGGTGAATGTGAAAATACCACCCCAGTTAGGTTATAGTTTACTTGAAAAACAAGGGAAATTAGTTGTGACAAACATGATAACTTTTGAGATCACTGAGTTGATTTGAAAAAAGGATTATCAGTTATATTTTTAATCTATTTGACTTAAATTCATTATGTTTCTCTTTTGTATCAACTTAATAAGTACCATCTTGATTCCCGACATGTTTTGAATTCAGAAGATCTTGATTTGGAACTTAATATTCCGGTAGTCGAACGACTGTTTGATGTTGTTGATTCATGGGAAAATATTTTTTTGGTAACTATTTTCCAATGGTCTATGTGTTATGGTATAACAATATGGATTCTCACAAGATATGGGAATGTGAGTTATTGATGAGTGAGAATTGAATTCATCTTTTGGCTGACCATCCTTATCTGGATTGACATTCTAGGGTAAAAAGTGATATGGAAGGGGAATGTTTCACATTAAAATTTCCCTTTTAGGTATTTATATTAAATATTTGACCATATCTTTATTTTTAATCATTTTAGGGGTTTTTAGGGTGATTTTTGGGTGGTTTTCGAGGTTTATAGAAATGATCACGGTTTGTGAATAGTTAAGCAAAACCATGAAACTTTCATAGGAAACTATGTGAATTTAATTGGGTTTGGATATTGTAATTTCTCATATAAGGTTTATGGTTAGAAAAAACATTCATCCGAACCATATAAATATCTACAATAGATAGAAATAGGATCAAATTTGGAATATTATTTATTAAATGTTCTGGCCTAAGCCTGTGAAATGAATTAATTTATCCAAAAATTATTTTTTGAACCCAAAACATGTCACATTAGTTTCATTATTATCTCTACATCCATACATCATGAATTTAAGGAATACCCTTTGAGTTTTTGGTGATCCCAATCCTTTCATAGAAAAATTCTAACAGACCTTTTGGGATTGGATCTTGGATACTCAAGGTAAGTGTCAATATTTCAGTATTTTGACCAATCTACTAGATATAAACTCTTTTTCTTGGAAGAATCCTATGATCAAGGATGTTATAGGAAAGTATACGGGTTGTATCTTGATCTGATGGATTCTCTTATAGAGTTGTTGTAATAAAGGAAGGTTATGACATGATATACCAAGTTATTTGTATGTTAATTCATGAATTTTATTGGTAATTATCTTTCCATTCTCAATTGGTATATTAATTACTGAATATAGGTTTATTGATCTTAGTTTCATGTTTTTTTATTCTCCTTTTCTTCATACTATATTTTGTTCATCTTTGTGTGAGGACCCCATTTGTTTTTTAGAAATATGAAGTGTTTGTGGTGGATAACATCATGAAAATCCATTTAATATAAATTTTTCTTACTTTCTCATTTTAAATTGTAATTTTCTAAATTTTTTGATGTATTAATTTTGGATTCTAGAAATTTCATTCATTAGGATTCTATTGTAAACTTTATTTATCCATTTTTATTAAAAATGGAAAAGGATTTCCATGTATGTTTTATTTTGAACCCAGTTTGTTTTGATTATTGATTTGAGATAGTCTAATAGAATGATTTGAACTATGAAAATGAAATCCTTATTTTTCGAGAAGTTTATAAAATCAAAATCCATAAAATATGGTCTATGAAACATGAGAAACTATGGTACATAGAAGGGGTTTTATTAGAAAAATACTTCTATAATAGTTTGTGGCTACCTAGAATGTATAAACACTGAAACTCTAACTATTTTTTTCGGATATAGGGTTCACTTATTGTGGAGTTATCTTATCAATATGCCCATGTTCTAGGTATTTTCATGTACTTAGTCATTTTATCATGGAGTTTTGAGTATCCTTTCTAGCCCATGAATAACCTACATCAGTACTACATTCTATGGCGTTCCTTTTGGATTAGTTATTTATAAATGATGGGGAAATGGTTATTTTGTAAAGGACATTAAAAATGATTTTCTAATTTATGAATTTTAATCTATTGAAAATATGTTTAGAAATATATTATTTAATTTAAAATTGTGTATTGTTATATTTCATTCCATGTATTTATTTTAATGAGCACAATTAATATTTTTTATAATGACATATTATTGAACACTTTATGGGATCCTAATGGAATTTTTTAATCACACCTTACAGATACCATTGTTGTTTTATTGATGTTGTTTTGTCTGATGAATGTAATGGAAGGGTTCCATAGGGTGAATGTGCATATCTATTTTAGTGGCGTTTTGGAGTTTGGTGGTGACATAAGGGGATGTTTACCTTCATATCTCATGGATGTGGTTTGTTGTAAATCTAAACTACCATAGTTTATATATTTTGTGTTGGATCATTTGTTTCTTTATACTATTTGTATTCAACTTTCTGAATTTTTAACTATTGTTTTTTCTCTATTTTATATATTTCACCAATTATTTTTTCATTTTATTTTGGGATAAATCATTCCCAAAGGTAGTTTTTGATGCCCAATAACTTTTCTCCATCCCTTGGTCATGGGGATGAACATTACTATGTCATGAAACTATTTTTCTACTAAAGATAATATTTCATGTATCATGATGATAACATTTTCAAAGGAAACTCTCTAGAAGCATCAATATTTTGATGGATTTTAACCATTTTCATCTAATTATATATTGTTTGGAGGATAATTTAATAATTAATTCCACCATAAAAATTATATTTATGTTATAATTTCTTGTATTTATGGGCTTGAAGTGTTTTTATAGGTGAAAAATGAGAATTTAAAGAATAATTATTTTATTTTAGAATAAACTGGGAGTTTTATATAAAAAATAGTATAATTTATGTATATTTTCACTTGGAAAATGTTTCTACGAGAAAAAAGAATCAATGAACCTCATCCTATTAAACCATGTGACATTATATTTCAAGAGAAATAACTGTTATAATAGTTACCACATGATTTATCTAATAGTGTGGTATCACCTAGTAAAATGTCATGTCCTAACCCAAGAGACATTATAATGGATCCCTATGTAGGTTGGGGATAAGGACTTTTGTACACCTCTCATGAAACCAGAGGATTCCGATTAGATGTGAGGTTATAAATGTTGTACTATGGTGAGACTTTACCCTCTAGATTAGTAGTGAACATAGATTAAGCCTAAATAAATAAAAATTTGTTGAAGATAACAACAACTAATTATAATAATAAATTGATCACCTGTGATAGTTCTAATAACGCCAATCATCCAGGAAGATTATGGTTTATAAATACATATAAACCAACATATAATAGATACTTATAAATTTTTTAGAAAGAAATAATAAAATAACCAAAGGATTCAACTTCTGTAGGAATCCCGAGTACATGATTATACCCCAACTCCTTGTCACATTCTATTATATAATGGGTAAAATTAATTTTTTACAATCAAAGGTTCGAACCTGCAACCAAGAGATCTATCTAGCTGCCAAATTATGGTCTAAACATGGTGTGATTAAAAATAAGTAGGCCACCACCAATTATCTCTATTTATATCCAGTTGATGATTATAATATGATCAATGTGTAGGTATAGTAAATATGGGTAGTAAATTAATAAAACATTTTAGTATGGGTTCCTCACGGGGCACCCATCAAATACTACTATCTATGACCTAAGATAGAAATGTGTCTGATCATTTACATTTTCATTTATATTTTTATAAGGTAGAGTCCCAATCCATAAAACCAACTCATCCAAGTATAGTGATAATCAAACAAAGATATATAATTTTAAAAGAATTTAAATTTTATAATATTGGGGAAATCCACAAGGGTATAACACTGTAAAATCAACCAAAGAGGTGAAAGTTCTACCCAATCCCTAAGATCATGTTATTGGTATCCTCTGTTCCAGACCTAAATGGGACCCAAGGAATATTTGAAGGAATTACCTAACATCAAGTTGAATCCAAGTATAATCATCCAATACATTCAATTAAATTTAATATATAGGAATATAGGTGAACCATTAATGGCAGGAAATCACACGAAAATGACCGAATCGAAGTATTGTATTTCACATTCTATATTAACTGAAGAATTATTTGGAATCCTGTGAGCCTATCCAAGTCAATCCACAACATGATTCTATGTATTACTTAGGGAATTCAACACTTGTAAATTAATTCATGGTCCGTTACCATTGTCAAGCATGATGTAATTTTACTTTTTGTTTGAGACCATCCAAGGAATTCAAAATTTTAATATATGAATCACCAAAGGAATAATAATTTAAATGATCATGTCTATTTATATTCTATTCAATATTTCCTTTGAGATAGTCTATGTAATTCCAATTGGAATCCATTATCACTCAAGGGATGTTATAATAAAAAAAAATAAAATCTAAGAGAGTCATCCACACCACATATAATTCATCTATATTAATTTAGTCACCAAATTATAAATGTATGACCAATGATAATTTAAATAGGTATTCAAGGGACAGGTACAAGGTATTTACATCCATATTTAAGATAAAATAATCCCATTCCAATCATGGTAAAAACCATTGTACTGGGATATAACAAGGTATCATACTAATCAACTTAATTTAAATGAACCATTTAATTTAGGAGGGAGTGTTAAAAACTCCTCAAAAGGTGGTTTAATCACAAAAATGACACAATATTATAAGGAAATTTATATGAATCTCCCTAATGGGGGATTTGTTCCAGGGTAAAAAACATTTAATGATAATAATTTGGTTGTGAGGACCACTAATTCCTGGTATTAAGAATTTATTAATTTTTTTTGTTTTTAAAAGGCTTCGTATGGAAAGTATGACACACAAAATTATGGTTCAACATATAGACATCAATTGTTTTCTGTGAAAATAGATATACCACCAACCTCATTTATATCACGATCCAATAGTCCGTTTTTGGTATTTGATTCGAGTCAAAAAGAGAGGAAATGAAAATCCTGATGAACTCCCTATGAAAATAGAGTGTAATAGCTCGCACAATGATAAATTTTGTTTGGAAGAAGTAAATAGGGAAAGGAGATAAGGGGGATCTTATCCTTACCTCTAGGATTCAAATATGATGAACAATCCTTGAATAATAATAATAATGATGTAGAACCACCAATAAAGGATGGAGGGAAGAGAGGGAATTCATGAAGTGATAATGAGAGAAGTGAGTGTGTCAATAGGGTGAAAACCCATTTAAATGAATAGAAAAATGGAATTATCCCCTTTTTATGAGGTGAATGGTTAATACTAAAATTCTATTAAACTGTGGACTAACCATATGTTCCACTGTTTAATCTCCCAAATTCCACATGGTTTACTAACCATGATCCAACCGTGAAGGGTTCAAATCCCAAGAACCCCTACCCCAAAATAGTTGTGTTATAGATTTTAAAAAATTGTTCACCAACTATGTGTGTAATCTACACCTCCACACCAAATCTCATGATTTTATAGATACCCCACATGTTTTATTAAATCCATGTTTCTATGAAAAATAGTCCAAAGGTTATGCCATATGTTATGTACCAATGATGTGCCAACCATGCTCTTATGGATGTATCTACTAAAAATTATTTTTGATTCAATATCCTCCAAAAACTAATCCAAATACATAAGAAAAATATTTATCATTAACCCCCATCAAAATAAAACACATATAAGTCTTTCTACCTTCCGAATCACATCCTAATGCTCAATTCACAGATTGTCCGTTCCACTAAATGAAAAAAAATCCTTTTTAATTCCTCAACTGGTTCAAAACATTGGAACATACAACCTCCCCACATTAGAATATATCATCCCCAAGATTCCCTAGTGGGGAAAAAATCCCTTGACCTACTGGAGTCATTAAATTCCCATTGAAATGGTAGTGTTGTGTTTTCAAACACCAAAATCTCTAAAAAGTGACACATTAAATATATGGTACTTAATTTATAAAAACCTAATTCCAAATCTCATAACCCTAAATAAAGTTCTGATAATTAACTCACCAATATCGAGTCTTGGTAATCCATATCAGACGGTTTCCTATTATAACACACCCTTTGAATCATAAAGAGGATCATGGAAGAAGTTTTAACTTGTTCAAAGATCAAATTAAACTGAACTAATCCAGCCTGGTAAGGCCACAAATTCCTTGAAAATATCCAATAGAACATTAAATTAGACCAATATCATCCCAAAAACATGCCTAATGTGGTTTCTCACTGAATACATCCAACTATTAAAAGAAAATGAAGTCACACAACCACAAAATAATTTTTCTAATACTCATCTTTAATATCTTACATGTCACTAAAACTATATTCCATGATTAATTATCCCAAGGTGAACTGAGATTGAATTGAGAACACTCATTGAAGCCTGTACCAAATATTCTATGAACAATCCTAGTCAAACCATCATTTCTGTTCTCATGACACAATATAATCACTCATAATATTCAATTCTCAAACCCCATGAATATTTATACTCCAATATGGTCATGATGCCAACAATCAGACTCCACTCAAGTCCATATTCAAACATGTACTTGGAATTTACTGAATTCTTCAATCAGTATATTTTTTCACGTATTCAATGGAATTTGAAATATAAAAAAAATACCAAACATCCTTTGTCATCATCCCACGACCTTTATCAAACGTGGATCTTCCACCAACACCCGACATCCCACACCCCATATTAGGATCATCCTTACAGTTTTACCAATGAAACTATTTACTGATTACCACATCCCATATCCTATCCATCATTGGACATACCAAATGGCATAAATAAGAACCCACTCACTCTAGAGTGATTCATATTAATCACCCATAAACCATACCCACTTCTTGATAATGGATTCCATGGTGTTTTTCATGTTCAAAAAACAACAGGGGCCACCTCCCTCAGCGACCAAAGGTGAAGTCCCCACCACATTAATTAATTTAAACTACTCCTCCTGTGTGACTCGAAAGGAGTCCTTCCTTAAAATATTAATATATATTTTGATATCTCAACATATAGATAATTTTTTTACTTAGGATGATTTCAAGATATTGGGAATGATTATCTCTATTGTAGAAGTATACTAATATTTCATCAACAAGCATGTATCACTCTCCCTATACATGCTTATGTCAACTAAAATATACAATTCTTTAACTAAACCCAAAAACTATATATCCAAAAAAGTTGTGCTACATTCCTTTCTCACGTAAATTATCTAACAGTTCTCAGTTTATTTAAAAGAGAACCCTAATCGTAGAGAACATTCATTGAATTCCTCCAACATCAGAGTCATCATGACCACATGGATAATATTCAAAACCATAGGTCCTAAACTTGTACAAATCCACTCACCAAAGATATATATTTAAATATTTACCATTTTAGACCGATAAAAATTGAATGTTTTATATGCTGTAGGTGTACAATATCATTCCACCAAGTTCATGATCTAAATAATGCTCCCACGATCCATCCCTAAACATATTTAAGCTAATCGTTCTACCAGAAATGTTAGTCTAATGATATTGGTAGTTCCCTTGGAACTCATATTCAATAAAGGGAACCTATATATTCCATGGTTTATCAAACGATCACCTACATTATAGTTTCGTTCTATTAAATAAAGGGATAACAATTCAACCACTAGTCAAATAAGCCAGGCACCCAAATAGTCTCACCAATCAAATCAAGTCTTGTTACGCATTACCTTAGGTTCTTCCTTGAAAATCATATGCATAACTATTCCTATACCATAAAACCTGAGCACCGCCCCTGCATTTGTCAGATATAAAGAATATATCTAAGATTACTTCTTAAAAAGGAATTTTTAAATCTCAAACCAACCACTCATGCAGGGTTCCCACAATAAAATCCTATGTTGACAAATAGGGGTCCATGTCAAGAACTAAGGGCCTCTTAGTCTCCTAGAAAACCTAATTATGAGGAAAAAATAGGGGAACTATTCATGTGCACCTAGCCCTAATTTCTCTACTAGAAGATTAATATCACACTTAAGGGATTCTATCACACAACATTTAACGTACTAAAAATAGTATCTAAAGTTTCTAAAACTGATTGTTGGAAAGGATATAATTAACATACAAGGGGAAAACTTTTTCAAAAAAGGTATAACGACTTCACCTGATACCCATCATCTTACCATTCCCAAATCCACTCTGGGCATCCTCATGGGTAATTCTCCCAAAAAGGTCGAAACAATAACATAAACCGATTTGGAAGTGACACTAACTGTGTATCCACTTATATTAATACCCCCTTGAGTTTAAAATTACAATACAATAACCCACTTACAATGGGATGTAATTTAACTATCTACGAGTTTTATCCAACTCAATTAGTTAAATATGCTACACATACATTTCTTAGTAACAATACTTGGACATCTATCATCTTACTATATATACAAGCACAACAAAAATCCATAACAAATAATTATAAGGAATGAAATCAAGATTCATGCCTAAAAAGTTAGTAGTTTCTACCACCTAATTTTACGGCCCAAATAACTGAAGGAAATACATTAAATTCAGTAGGAAATTTCCATGTTCCTATTCATGGTAACTCTCAAGGGAAAGCCAATGATAACCCTTACCTGAGGGTTTTCACTAAAACCACCACTAAATGTTTTTTTAAGTCAATAAATATTTTCTATTTTATTATAAATGTTTAATGAGGAATAAGTATATGAATTATCTAGTACCATTTATAATTAAACATTTTAAAAGATGTAATTGGATCATTATTTTGCTGACGCGTCACTACATAATCTGTAAATTACCACATTATTTCGTTTAAAATAACTAATTTAACCCTAGGTTCTCACACATGTATTAGTTAAATAAAAGTTCAATTTCAAGATATAGAGGAAACCGCAATTTAGGATACAACTGATATTTTAATTAACTAACTCATCATTCCAAAAAATGTTGAAAAGATAAAAAATGGTCTTTTATAATTTCAAGTGGAATTGTTAAGTAATATTCCATCATAAATATATATGAAACACCTTATGAGTGTATAATTATAATTTAAATAACAATCCCTATAACAGAATCATACCCGATTGTTTTAATCGCTATTTATGAAGTTATTTAAAGGAAAACTACGAGGGTCCCATCATGCCAACATGGGTCCAGTTATATAGGAATCAAATTCAAATTTTTAGTGTCAATTATCTATAAATTACAATTTTCATCCCATTCTAGTGAATCCCATAATAGTTTCAATTTTAAAACACCCTAATAATTTTTATGGCATAAGCATAAAATGACAAGAATGACCTAATCAGGTCGACTAAATTTTATTCCATAACCATAACATTCCAAGACCAACCTACTCGGGTTGAGTGATGTTCGTTATATAGTCATAACATGCCCAGAGTGACCTAATTGGGTTAAATAATGAATAGTGAAACATTTATATGTATATCTATCCACATGTTACAGTGGTAGATTAGTTTATATGCTTCCATTATAAATCTATTAACAAAAATCTATATTAAATAACATGAATTTATTAAGATGAATTAATTTTCATGAAATATACAGATTCAATCAAGTGAATTCAATAAATATTTTAGAACCAATTCATTTATTAATCAATTTTTGGCTGATTAAATAGAATTCCACCATCTAGATATATGGGAAAACACTATTTTTTTATTCATATACTTTATTTAATCATGTTAATACCATAACCGTAACTATATACATGAAAGATATCACATAAATAAAGAATATTGGAAAACATAAAAATAATCACATAATCATGGTATATATAAAATCATGATAAATATTCACACAAGCATGATATACATATAATAATGATACATATTAATTCAATCATGGTATATTGATAATATTTCTAATGATATATAAGTCTTATATTCCTGAAATGACACCTGAACACACCCCATCTCTTTCCATATCAAGCAATGAGGCAATCCTTATAAATTATTATATAGTAAAAATAAATTAATCACTCAAGGTGAAATAACATCCAATTATAATAATGAAAAACATGATAAATATTCCCATTCTAGGAAACATGATATTTCCATCATGTGTGGGTTGGATATTCCAAGATAAATATTATTTATAATGTTTAGACACATTCATAGTCTCCTATCTACTGACCTAAAATATTAAAAAATAGAAACAAACTTATGATACTATTTTTTCATGACCTTACCGAAGATCCATTAAAATGGTTCCCCAAGAAGGTTAGTAACAAGAACATAAGAACGCCCACTTATATATAAGAGGATACCAACTACCCTTAAGGTTTAAAAGGTGGTGATGTGGAGAGACTATACCATATAGATACATAATGAACATCATAGAAGCATAAATACATTTATTTGGGAAGAAGATAATAATAACTGACAATAATAATAAATATATCACTAGGGATAGTAACAATAAAACCAACCATGCTTGAACATTTCAAGTCATAAATCTAAAGTAGTAAACATGAAATAGATACATATAAGAAGACTATATAAATTAAATAATGAAATAAAATATACCCAACTCTTATAGGAATCACAATTAAATGATCAATCCCCAAGTCCATGTCATGTCAGAATCCATAAAGAATGGCATCAAAGTGGTAAAACATAAGGTCCTATCCTATGAAAAAATCTTCTATCCAGTTACCAAAGGGAGGCCCCAATAGAGAGTTGGTAAATCCGAGGAGGAATGAACCAATAGTTTCTAAATCTATCTAGTCTATTAACATACTATTTTTAGTGTGGAGGTATAATAAATATGGGAAGGAAATAGATAAACCATGCCAGTCCGGGTTTCTCATGGGATGCTTGTATGAACATCACAATCTATTATTTGTTTTATTAATGAAAGATATAAAATTACAACCAAAATAAGACAAACACTGGGTAAACATCTTCCCAATGGAGGTATAAATATATAGAGTCTAAGGGAATCCCCTATAATTATATTGAGCCCTCAAGGATTAACGAGTTGATATTAGAAAGGCAGGAAATGTTGGAACCCCGGTGCGATAGAGATGCAAGGTAATACTCAGCCCAATTTCCTTCATGCCAGGTGTATGACACATTAATATTGTTGTTCATTAAATAGATACGACTTCTGACAATGTAGGGTATTATCCAAGGGGTCTCTCATTTACCTTGTAGTGAACTATAGAGAATAATGGAGTCTGTTTCCACTTCTATCATCATAATGTACCTTTTTATGTAGAGATCAAGCACTGTAAGTATCTCTTTCCCTTCCTCCTATAAGTAATTCCCACTTCCAAAGTGTGCAGTAAATTCCAAAAAGATTGATCCGCTAAAATCGTGACCCCCCCCACATTTAACCACTCTATCCACACAAGATCCATCCGTTTTCAGCTTGATCCCATTGTTGGGAGGGATCCATCAGACCTATTGCCCCCAAGATCCATACATAGTGTAATTAACCTGAGAATCCCATGCCTAAAAAGCCTAGAGAATGGATGCGTCCCTCCAATTATTGAACATACACACCATATCAAATAGCATTTTTTTAGTTTGGAAGACTAAAGTTATCTTAGTGACTTAGGTATCCTCAAACCACGCCTTGTTCCATGCTTTCCACAAGCACAAACACCCAGTGTTTAGCACGAGGGCCCTTTAACTTCTCTCCACCACTTCATTTTCTGCATTGTGAAACCAGTTTTCCATGAAGGACCTTGCAGTATAGGATTGAGAGAAAAAATCCATTTAGCTACCAAGTCATTCCACCATGTCATCTATATATATTTATAATCAAATTATTTTATATAATTTACATTCCATTTATGTTTTATAATCTCGGTGAAATCCACATGGGTGTACTATTGGGAATTATCTCTAAGGGGGGAAGTTCTACCCTATCTCTAGGATCATGTCCTAGGAATCATTGGTTAGAGACTTGAAAGGAGCCTAGGGAATAATCCATGGTGGTAAATAAAATGAAAATGATTCCAAGGATAATCATCCATGTAAATAAATTTAATTTAACTTCCAAAAATATAGGCAACCCATTTGTGCCAAGCTAAGGCATTCATAATTATAATGAAAATACAACAACCAAGAATGGCCTTTCACATAGAAGATGCATCAATGAATCAGTTGGAATCCCATGATCTAATCAATGGAAAACCAAAATGACAGCCCTTGTATCTTTTAGGTTATCCCACTCCATTAAAGTACTTAAGTTCGGTGACCATAGACAAGAATTACTTAAATACATTTTTTCTTTAATCTCATTTATGGAATTATTAATCAGAATCGAAGTATCTCCCAAAGAATATTATAATAAATGATCAAGGTAAGGTGAATTAAATTCAATATGTACAAAGATCCCATACAAGTTATTTTTACGGGAACTTATGTATCACTAAAGGGATGCTATAATAAACAATAAAAGCCATGCGAGTTATCCATACACCATATAATTCATTTAAATTTATTTTGTAACCTTATTATAAAAGGATAACCCAACATAATTTGAATACGGATTAATGGACAAGTATATGGATTTTTTCATTCACATTTTATGTAATATAATTCAATTATAATCAAGGGGGAAACCATGGTATAGGGACCTAACAAGGCATCATACAAATATATTTTATTTAAGTGAACCATTCCATTTAAGAGGGATAATTCTACAAAACTAAAAAGGTGGTTTAACCATATAACAAGGAAAAAAATTCTAAGGAATTTTATATGAATAATGTTAATGATTGATTCATTTTTAGGAATAAATAATTTAATGATAAAAATTAGGTTATAAGGACTACTAATTCCAAGTTTTACAAATTTATTAATTTATATTTTCCATTTAAAAGGTATCACATGGAATGTTTGATATGCCTCATGATAATAGATGATATTGATATCAAAACATATAGGTACAAGAGATTAACCTCCAACCTCATATATATGAAGATTCAATCATCCATTTTGGGCCTTGATTGGATCTAAATTGAGAGTAAAGAAAAACGAGAAAAATTCCCTAAAAAATAGGGAATATTAGGTCACACACCATTAATATTTCAATAGGAGAAGGAAACAAAGCATGGATATATTAGGATTACTAACCTTACCTCTAGGATTAAAACATGATTAATCATGTTTTAATAAGAACAACATTGATGGAGAACCACCCATGGAGAAAGGATGAAGGAGGGGGAATGTATGAAGGGATTATGGGTGATGTGATGGTGGAAATGGGTTAGAGACCCACATATAGTAAGGGGAATGGTAATTTACACTTTTTAAATAGGAATGTAGCTAGACTGCACTATTAGTCAAATTTTGTGAGAACCATCTTGTTGAAATATCTCGGATCTAAAATTTCACATGGTTACCTCACAAGGTTTACCAATAGTGTGAAAACTATGCAGGATTCACTACCTAAGCACCACTACCCCCACATAATTGTAGTGCATGGTTTTTAAAACTATGATCAAACAATATGCAGTTTTATGAACCTCTTCAAATAACGCATAATTTTTTTGACCCCCGCATGGTTTTGAAAAATTACACGCCTATGAAAAATAGGTCACATGGTTGTTCCACATGATTAACACTAAAAATGAGTTTATGTGTGTCAATCCAAAAATATAACATTTATATGAATGAAAATCCAAAAAATAATATAAAATCTCAAGAAAAATCTATATCCATAAACATTATCCAAAAAAAAAATTTAGGTGTTCTAACCCTCATAATTAAATATTGAATTTTGGTTCAATAATTAGCCCGTCCAACAAAAGAAAAATAAATTCCTTTAAAATTTCTTAATTAGTTCAATACTTGAGAAATTACAAAAATCATGTGCTAGAAAAAATAAAAATAAATTTCATATTGAATAGTATCTACATTACTTACCAAACTAGGTGTAATTACTCAGAAATAACTGATGTTGAAGTATAGTTATGTAGAATGAATCTCACAGTTGACACATATTATACAAAATAGTGTGCCTAAATGATGTTCCTTGGATAGATTATCTAACCACATACCATCTACCTAAAACACTATTCGAATCAGAATAATAACATCAAACCAGTCTTGGGCCACAAGTTTGACTAATTAAGGGGCCATATTACTATTTAGGTGATCCAAATATTCCAATTTAGAGAACCTTTGATGGGGAGAAAAAGAAATTTATCAGAGGAAGGAGTTCAAACATTTTTTTTCTATTTTTTATTTTTGTTATTACTATATTGAAACAATTATATTATTATATAATTTATATCATTATAAGCATCCTATGTATATAAATCATCTTCTATGTTAGGGTTATGGGCGATTACGGGGAGCTCTTTATAGTTGTAAATTTTTATTGATGTGTTTGTGAAATTCATATAAGTGTTTTACAATTACATCATATTAAAGTTCATTTATTCACTAAGTACAATATAAAAAACCAAGAAATATGTAATTTGGGATTTATAATGTAATTAATATTAATCAATCCATTTCCATTGGATGATTCATCTATACCTTATGACTATTTTTATATAATTTTTGAAAAATTATTCATGGGACCAAGAAAAACTGTGTGAAAAAACATAGTTTTAAATTACTAGACTAGCATATATATGAAATAACTAAATTATAATGATAAATGTAGTATGAAATCCAAAAAAATGATAAATATCACCTCCATGACCTCCATTTATTCCCATAAACTCAATGAATTTTCATAAAAAATATAATAAATCTAGTAGGATATTTTTTATTTTTAGTTCCCTCTAAATTTATAGGATTTATGGTAGGATAAATTGAAAATATTTACTCGGTTTTAATAAAATAATTTATTCTTCAAATAATTTATTCAATATTCACATCTCAAAATTATTTATATTGGCCACGGATAAACACTAAACGTCCGCTATAATCATTGTGGGGTTAAGAATATCTCAATGTGGGTGGCTCAAAAACATCTACCTAGGAAGAATGGAAAACACTTCTAGTGTTTTTCCTAGGAACCTTCAATATATATATTGTTTATCATGTTTTGGTTATAAAATTTTGGAAAAATTTATACTTAAACTCATTTATTCTTATTCTTATTTTTTATTTTCCTTCCCAACCTTGTCATGTTGTTTGTGTCTGTATAGGATCATGCGTGCATGATCCATCACCTCAATATTTCTAAGAGTTTTAAATTATAAAATAAAAGAGTTTTAAATTATCAAATAAAGTCATATTTGATTTGGAAGTGAAATTATCTGTATCATGGTGATGATGATAACTCTTAGTATATCATGTTCAAAATTATCCCATTACCAATATTAAAGGAGATGACCTGACTATTTCCCGTAATTGGGGACCAAAATTCACACATATAAGTTGGAAGAACACAAAGGAACCTCCATTTATTCAAGGATATTCACCACCAAACTAAAAAACAATTCAACTTGGGAAAATGTCTTTTTAAAAAGTGTAACAATAATACTTTCCACAATATCCTCAAGTACATCTACCGCCCTATCAAACTGTCATAGAATATAGCTTACCGTATATCAATGAAAAAGATTAGATAAATTTTTGGTCACATGTTTGAACCAAAAACAAAAAAATTTATCAATCCATCATGTAGTATATTAAAAACACTATATCATCTGAGGGTTTACAAGGAAAATACCACAATTATCACATCACCAATTTCATGAATCTTTTTGTCACTTTACATTACAATATAGTGTCAGAGGATGAAATAATGGGTAACCTATTTACATTATCACTAAGAGATAAGGATCTAAATTAGATTATAGGGTTACTATAATTCTATATTTTTACATTCGAGGCTATTTATCAATACTTCACATAAAACGTTTTCTCCCATAAAAAATGATATCAAGGAACAACATCCACAACGTTCAGTAGTTTAAAATTGAATCCCTATATGAATCAAGAATCATCATTAAAGTTATATTAAGGACGTGTTCCCACCACATGATATAATTTTTAATTGAATTTAAAACACACTAGAGTTGTTTTAGAAATGAAAAAATATCTAATTTAAATTGCAGATGGGGGAATGGTCATGATGAAGGTGCTTGAATAATTGTTTGAATTGTTTGAACATATATCGATAAAAAATTATAATGTTACTAAAAAAACGTTAAAAAATAGGGGATTACATAATATGGTGAATGTTATTTTGAAATATTCAAATTATATTCCATTTCAAAAAAAAATAATGAACTATAACTTAACACAATAATGTAGGTCTAATTCATGTAAAACTACGTATTTAGTGGGTCTAGTGATAACCATTCCACGTTGGAGTGTCTGAATAAATGCTCCAAACCTTACACAAGTTAGGAGAGTTATTTCACAAAAAATAATGGCTAGAATATATCTTTGGCCTATCAAAATATAATATATAATGAAACTTAAATTCGATATGGGGTGGATAAGATCAAAAAAATCTATATCTATGTACTAAAACACCAATTGGGTATAAAAAATCTCTATTTCAGAATCCCCCTCACTAAAAATAGTACATAACTCATCCAAACCAAATATAAAGATAATATAAACAAGTCATATTTAAATAAAAATGGAATTATAACCCTTATCCAGCATAACCCCTCATAAAAAACGATAAGTGACTTATCCATAATAGCATGTGATGAAGTTGAATTTAGATGAAATAATGCATACTTTTATCACTACTATTGAAAAAAGGTCTAAAAAATATAAGGGGATTATCTAAATCAATTTGGAAAAAATTGGGTAGACCACAAATAAAGTTTTATTGTGGAAACCGCGCACACATCCAAATAACATTGAAAAAAGCCCCCGAGAGGTAGCTAGCACAGTGATATTGAGGAGTGGTAAAGTGACCTCAATCCAATAATGGATAAAAAACAAAAACTTAATTTGACAAAAAATATGGACCTTCATGATAAATTTAAGAATTTGAGCTTGTTATGGTGCCACAAGAAAGAAATTCAACTAAAAAAATTTTTGTCATGAAGGAAATGGAAAAGGAATGTGTCCATCCCTATATATTCCTTTAAAAGGTTGGGACTGAAGCCTCAATGTATTATTAAACAAAATACCGCTTTTAGTCTAGGTAGATGGAGACAAATTATATAGCTCTAATGCCAAAGGCCATGTGTCCTGAATACAAGGCTCGAAAGCCCATTTTTTGACCCAAAGGACCCCTCGGTGAATAGTACTATAACAGTACCCACGCTGCTCTAGTACCACCTATAGTGCTTCCACCACTACAGTCTATGCTATAGTTCCTCCACCACTACTGCAGTACTACTACAGTACCCTGCTACAGTACTTGGAGAATTTTAACTTCTTGGAATTCATCATGGGTCCAGCCCTATATACTTTTAATTTTCTGGAAATTCTGAATTAAATGAAATTAGATTTGAAGTTCAATAATATAAGGGTAGTGTTTTAGAAGAATCATGTCAATATTCCCTTTACTAAAACATTTACTCAAATTACCACATATAGAAAATTCATTATTCTAAAACTCTAAGAAAATAGATTAATAGATTAATTAACCATTTTCCATTAACAATTAATGCTCAGTACTATTAAACATTCATTTCCAAATAAACTACAAGATCCTTAAAATTACCCCTTCCCTTGTACATTGGGATCACATGAGTTTGGAAAGGATATATAATACTTTTGAGGTAGCATTAAACCTATTCCATCTAAAGACTTTAATAATTTTGGATTGGATAAATTAAATTCCACTCACATAGAACTCGAATTAACTAATTGATCAATAAAATATCCAAATGGGCTATTGGAATAAATATTGTTAATGTTTAGGATATTTTTTTTCTAGTTGAATTCATCATTCCTGATATGAAGGAAAATGTATAGGTACTGATAATATCAATGAGTAAATATTTTTTAAATAGAAAATATGTTAATTTGTGTTCATCAAGGGGATCTCATATTTATTATGTGAGATGAATGTATCATAAAATGTGATCAAGGCCATGAAAAACTTAACAGCTCTAAACCCAAACTTCCAGATTCGACGCTAAAAAATAATATTTACATTTTTGGATTTTATAGAGATAAATTTTACCCAATTTTCATCATTTTTACTGTAATATTCATAAATAATAAGGATCCTCTTACATACTCATGAACATTTGGGGTTAGGGTTTTAGATAATTAGTTATAACTCTTATATTACAATTCTTATTTCTTTTAAGTAGGTATTTTATAAATATATATATATAATTTATTATCCCACATTAAGTCCTCATAATCACCAACATTGAACTGTTTTTGACACATGTTTCATATCATATTTCTTTCTTACTAGGGGAAATGAAAAATATTAAATGTTGAGAAAAAATTCTCAATAAAGGTAAACATAGGAATTAATAATTGAATGTCATGGGTTGGAACATGGGCCTAATGACATAACCATGTTGAATGAGCTTAACATAAAATAATTCACACCTATCAATATTGGATCATTATGTTATGAATATTTAAAAGGAAAATGTATACAATAATAAATAATCATAATCCATGCTATTCCAATCCTAATCAATGAAATCCATAAATACACATAGTAAGAAAAATAAAAATGTTTTTGTATCATGGATCATCAAATAGTCACCATGGAATGACCTAAATGGATAATTCACATATCTCTTAAGAGAAACCTATGACTAGAAAACTATATCATCTCATAGAAGTAAATTATATCTATTTAACTCCATTATATAATTTTTGTAACTTTCATCTATTTAATTCTATCTCACTACACAATTCATTGGAGGGATATAACGAACCGATCCATTCATTTTTTATATCATAACCACCCTTACTGGTTTTATAACAGAACCAATCACCAATCATCCATGTATATTTCCATGTACCATATAACGAAAAATATAATAAGAGTCAGTTATTTTTAAAAATAATATTAATCTTATACCTATATATCTTGGTTTACTCATGGAAAAGAAACGAGGTCAAGGACAACATCAATGGAACAATTATAATGAATATAGAGAAATAATAAAGGTGAAATCATTGAAAAATATTCATATTGACTTATAAGTAACACTAAGGGTTTTTTTTCATCAGTTAATATAAATACTATAAGAATTTCAATAAAAACAATTTTGGTGAAAATAACCTCTAATTTTTGAAAATAAATTTTAAAGAATATAAATTTTTTAAAATATTAAGAAAAACATTTTCAATGTAAACAACAATATATAATTTTAATGAAGATTAAAATCATTGATTTTTCATGATGGTTGTTAATCCTATTCCTGCAATAATCATTCGTACACAAATTCTACTCACACATTTAGTGAAACATAATTTATTATAAAAAATAAAAGAAGTTTATTGATTTTTTTAAAAAATTAAAAAATTGGAAAAAATTACATTAAATTTTTTTATCAATATTTAAGCACATTATTGAAAACATTTTATAAAATATGGATATAGAAGGAAAAGTTTTTCTTACTGAAAGAGGATACAAAAGTCCAAATTTTCATTATAACATTTTTTGAACCATTTTGAGTACCAAAGAGAGGCAAATGGCACTAGAAGTTTGATATTCTTGAAATAAATAGTGGATAAGAAAAATTAAATGGTTTTACCAAAGGATCATAAAATTTTCTCAATATAATTGTAATCATAAAGAATTTTGATTAAAATGGGAAAAAACTTACACCCTCACAACTTTGGTAACCTTTGAATAAAAATACCCATGAAATAAAATTTTAAAAAAACCATTAAATACCGTGAATATAAAAAGATACATGATATAAATTGTCAATGGGTAGTATATACAACCCATAATATTATATAGATTCATGACATAAACATATGTCCAAAAGAAGGAGAATTTGATATGGAAAACCCTTACAAAGTTCATATCATTGAATTTAGAAAAAATCAGTGGAGTTATTATTTATAATAAATTTAAATAAAAAATTTGAAACACAACATAAATAAAAAATATTAATCTCACACATAGTTAGGAGAAATATAATCGATGAAGTTATATAACCAAATGAAGTGAAAATGAGTTAGGAAACCCCTTATAATGATCATAAAATTGAAAATAGTTTTATTCAATAGAATAAGTATGCGCAAAAAAGGTAAATTCACTTTATTTTTTTGAAAATACAATATAAAATGGTTATAGGTAATTAAAAGATAAATTTTATTATAGAATATACAATAAATAAGTAATATAACCCACTGAAAAAAAATTGTGTTATGAAATCCCTTATACGATGTTAAAAATCACTACATATGTTCACTAAATCCTATATAAAAAACATATATTAATTATTTAATTGCTTGAGAAACTTATCCAGGTTTATTACCTTATCATTAAACCATTTAATTTAATCATTTCAATATAAATTTTTATTACTTAATCAGTCAAGACCACATCATGAGTTTTTTCATAGTTTTAAAAAAACATCATTATGTTGAAGATGATAAAAGTGTACTTTTTTAATATAATAAAAAAATGGTATAATTATAATTTATATACATGAAATAAAATTTTATATCAATACAAGAAAGGTGTAGTTGAATAATGAATCACATCTATTTGTGGATGTGGTAATCCAAATGTACTTAGAAATAAAGTTATAATTTTACTAAAAATTTATGGTCAGAAAGTAAATGACATAATTTATTCAGATAATTATAAATATGAAATTAAATTCATATTTATAAATTAAATAAATCATCATATCACTCCCTGAGAGGCAACGATAGAAAATGAATTACATCGATTCACAAGGCGGTAGTCCCCTATAAACATGAAAATTTGTTTCATTTACCATTAGTGGAAGAAGGAAATGGATTAATGTCATGAAATAAACATAATAATAACTTATTAGAGATAATATTATAACTTTATTATATTAATATTTTTGGTATATTTTTTATTGATGTATAAGAAGAAATAAAACTTAAATATTCAGTTAAAATCTATACCTCTTCTTCGAATAACCTCCTATACATTAAAAATTAATCCATATAAGGTTAGTATTATTACGAAACTAATACCAATAATAAATGGGGAGATATTTTCCTACATTATTTGGGTTTGTATTTTCTAAAATAGAGTGCACAAAATTTTGATGGAAGAGAGGAGAGGAGGTTCCCTTTTATACAAGAGGGGAGGGAACTCTTTAAATTTCACAATGTATTAAATTAATAGAAAATAATTTCCATTTTAAAGTGTAATGAAATTGATTTTTGAAAGAACATATGATTATGAGTCTAAATAATTCCATCCAGTAAAATATGGACAAGTTTATATGTCTTTTTCAACCTTATCCCTTTGTATTAACCCTCATTAACACATTTGATGATTATGAAAATATGAAATATATTTTACAATTTAGGAATCAATAAATTTACTATAATGAGAAAAGGGAACCATAAATGGAGAGATTTTGACATTATCAACCATATCCTATTCCCCATGCCAAATAATACTTTTTTTGAATTATAAACCATTTAATAATATTATATTTGTTATAAAATTTAATTAATGTAATTTTGGAATGAATAATTTAATTTTACATTAAAATCATCATCATTATAATTGGAATTTGAATATAAAAAAAATTACCATTAATAATATATGATTTATAACTACGAATTTGTTTCTTTTGTAATTTATCCATGATATATTACTTTTATTATTTTTAAAATTATTTACCTTTACTTTTCCTCTACATTCACAAGTATGGGGTAATTAGTGTATAATAGTTTAAGGAAAAATATATAATCACAAAAAATTATAAATAAATTGATTTGATAAAAATATATTAATTATCCTCAATTAAAATTTTAATTTTCATTAAAAACTTATTTTTCCCCTATGCGAACAGATAATAGAAATTTAAAATAAAGAGAGAGTCATTTTGTATTTTTCATTACATAAAATATAATATAATTTATCATAAAAAAAGGACCAAAGTGGACATAAATTCAAAACATATAATTTTATATAATAACTCAACACATCCAATAGATTAATGATGAGTGTTTAATATATTTAAAATCAAGTTTTTAACCTTAATTAACCGGATTTATCCTTTAGTGTTGTTATATCTTTTTATCATAGTTAATATAATTTATGTGAAAAAAAGATATATATTTAAAAAATATTATTTATTTTTATTCAAAATAATGAATCCATTTTATCAAATTCAATTCCTAAATCTAATATAATTTAAATTAAAATAAAACCCATAAACCACATTGAGAAGTGGTTTTTACAAAAATTTGTTCTTAAGTTTTAATTTTTTATAAATAAATAAAAAAACTATTCCTATAAAATTAATTATATTCATTATAATATTAATCGACTATAGGTACATTTAAACCATTTTAAAACAAAAATGCAACTTTTCAGAATTTTGAATCTTAAATAAAAATTTCTTTAAAAATCATTATTTTTTCACAATTCAATGAAAAATCAGTCATTCAGAAAATAAATAATATAATCATAGGGTAAGATTCATTTGATAATTTCAAAATTTATAACAATTTTATAAAATATTATTTCTAAAATAAGAATAAATTAAATATGAAATAAACTTTCCAAAATAAGTAAAAACCATTTTTTGAAGAAAATGTGTTTTAGAAGAAAAAACGACCACCAATTTTTTCCCTTTTTACTAAGAAATTTCAAAAACATTTTTATTTAAAAATAAAATTATATATATTTCATAATTTGGTTAATTATATTAATTCCTTCCAGTTCAATGACCTCGTTATAACAACCATATTTAAATAATAACAATCCACTATTCTTTTAAGCTTGGTGTTGCGTGTGGTATACGCTACAAAATATAGTTTCCTTTTTAAATATTGGTGTTTTAAATTCTCCACCATTTAATAAATTTTATCCTCAAATATTTATCACAAGATGTTAAATGAAGGTTTTAAAACATTTTTCGAATCAATTCTATGGATTGGAAGATAAATCATATGATGAGGAATGGAAAACCATTATAATATCTAAAAATAACATTATTGAAAATCCACATCATAAAAGGGATAATAATAAAGAGTTTTCAAATGAGTGTAATTTCATCTATAATAGCATATAAATATGTTTCTATGTTGGATAATATTAGTGGGAATTGATGATATGAAAATGGATGAAAAAATTAATGTCCAAATAATGATGAATGATAGATAGAACATTGATCAAAAGAAAGGAAATGAGGATAAGAAAGTTGATGAACAAAAAACTAGAAAAAATTGAGGTGTGTAAGAGAGAATAAATTCATCAAAAAATAAAGTTATATGATAACATTTTTATTTGAAGACCATTTCATGGATTTCATGTACTCATTTACCATAAATACTACAAACAAAATAAAATATAATTACTTTATTTTTATTAATTACATTAACACAATTACATCCATTATAAGTTTATTTTAATTAGTTTCCATATTTATCTCATATTTTACTCCAAATGATGAGTTTGAATAAATAACCCCTAAAGCACTATAATAAACTTATAAATAACCAAGAGGTATATAAATGGTCGAAAATTAATTCTTATTATCTTTACTAAAACCAAATTTATTATCCCATGATAAAATAATACCCAAAATGAATAAACCATCATAAAAATTAATAATTACGTATTCTAAAAATTTTAAAAAAAACATCAAATTTTAAACATATATTTGTTAATAAATTAATATCCCTATATCCAAATTAGAATTAATGACATAAATATTAAATAATGATTTAATATCAATGGGTTTCTAATACAGTTCAGTTTACACCCCTAAAAATGTAAGAACACTATTCTTAACAATCCATCATGTTAGACCTAAGGTTTTCATACACATATACTTATTAAAATGTGTCCCAAAATATTATTAATAATATTCAAATCCCATCAGTAAAACCCCAAAAGGGTTTTTATTCCTTTGAACTCATAATGAACCATAAACTTATAAATCCAAGATGGAATCTATAAAACCCAAGCTAAACTCACATGAAAACATAATAATCTCTAAATTTATTTAAACCCTAATTTGTTACCAAAAATAATATCCTTGAAACCACACATTGGGATCCAATGCTAAATGCATAACATTTAAATTTTCATCTTTGATACAAATAAATGTCATCCAATTTTTACCATAAAAAAATACAGTATCCATAGATAATAGTGATTCACTTTCATACCAAATAGCTTTTAGTTTTATAAATTTATAGAATAAGGAATAACTCTTACATAACAATAAAAACATTTGTAAGTGATAATTTTTATCACTATAACCAGATTTTAGTGTTCTATATTCATTCTAATTATCACCCACATTAAACCCTTAAAGAAATATCCTGATTATAATTTTTTTTATCCGTGGGAAAATGAATGATAAGAAGGGTGACTTCAGAAATTCAGTAGGGGTAAACACATACATTAACAGTTGAATATTAGTAGTGATCATATGGTTTTGATGACACATGAACTATATAATCTATTCAGATTAACTTATAATTAGTTAACATCATCATCACTTAGGAGTACCTTTGATCCAATTAATTATATCTGATTACCCAATGCATTGGAGGGATATAAAAGACCCAACCATATATGGTTTACAATATAATCACCCATCCTTTTTTAATAATATAACCACCATTAAATAATCCATACATATGTACAAGTATAATATAATGATAAAATTAGTAAGAATCATTCACTTTCAAACAAAATAATAACCATCTTTTCTTCATAGGATGATTTACCATTAGAAAAGAAACATGTTCCATGACAATCTATTTGGAATAATCATAATAAATCCAAAAAAAAAATATGGATGGAATAATTACACTATATAACATTTAAAAATAAGTAACATTAATTTTTAATTTTATAGATTTATATATATACCATTACAAGACCATTAAAATTATTCTTGTGGAAAATATGCTCCCCAAATTAAATTTCATTTTCTTAAAAAAAATTCTAAAATTATAGTAAAGAATATCCATTGAAATAAACTTTGGAAACATGTAATGAAATCTTAAAATCCTTGATAATTAATGAATTCAATAAATTATATTCATTTTATAATTACTAAAACAAAAATTCTATTCACATCTTCAGTAAAAAAACATTTTTCATAAAAAGGCAAGAAAGGTTTTCATGATTTTTTGTAATAACACTATAATGGTTTAAATGAATTTACAAAATTAGTGTATAATAACCAGAATAATTCTTGAAAACATTTTAGAAAACATGGATAGGAAAAAAATTATTTCTAATTGAAAGAGGAAAAATGATGTCAGCTTTTCATAAAAAACATTCAAAACAATTTCATGAACCAAAGAGGGTAAAATGGTACTAAAACTTTATAATTCTAGAAATAAATAGATAAAAAGAAAAATTTATGGGGTTTATTTAAATAGTGTCATATAATTTCTCCATTTTAAATTCAAGCTTAAAAATCCTAATTAAAATAGAATGGAAACATAAACCACTTATCACTTTGGTAACTTTTAAATCATATTCACCAAGAATGAATAATTTCAAATAAAATATTAAATTCCATGAATATAATGAAAAAAATGATATATCATATAATGAAGAATTATAAACACCTAATAAATCAAGATAGCTTCATAACATAAATTTATGTCTCAATGAAGGAAAATTTGAGATGAATAACCGTTACAAATATCTTATAATTGAATTGAGAATCATTCAGTGGAGTGATTAGGTGTAATAAATTTAAATCCCAAAAAAGTTTAAAAAACATAAATAAAAAAAAATTCTTTTTACATGTAATAACTAAATAATATAAACAATGATAAAGTGATATAAACAAATAAAAGGGAATTGATTTAAGAAACCCCCTACAATGGTCGAAACATTGAAAAGATAATTAATGAATGAAATTATTATGCACAAAAAGTGAAAATCCACATAAAACAATATTAAATAATACATAAAATTATTACAGGTAATTAAACCATTAATCTTATGATTACACAGACAATGAAGCAGTAATATAATCCAATAAAAATAAATTGAGTTGTTAAATCCCCCACCTCAAGTCTCAAATCACTACGTATATTCTTTAACACCAATATAATTAAAATATATTATTTTTTTAATTTTAAGGAAAATTTTAAAACTTTATTTCTTTATAATTAAAAAATTATTTAATTTAATTCAATGACATATTTAATTACTAAATTGGTCAAATCCATGACTTGTATTTTAAGGATGTTTATTTCCTAGTTGCATTACAACATCAGTATAATGATAATGGTGAAAGATGTCATTTTTACATAATCTAAAATATAATAATCATGAATTATCTTTATTTTTTGTATGTTAAATAATTTTTTTATCAGTCCATGGAAGGTTTATATGAAAAATGTATCATATCAATTCATGGAGGGGTAATCCACACTAACAAATGAATAACATTATCATCTTCCAAAAAATAAAATTTAAAAAAATTGATGATGTATTATCATTAAATAATTTTAATTTTTTTATTATTATCATATATATACAAAAATTCCATAATTATATCCTACCATGAGAGGTGGTGATTGAAAAAAAATATCATCGATTCGGGAGGTGGTAGAAAACCATACACTTGAATAATGGTTTTGTTTACCATTTTCTGATTAAGAAGATGGATTAAGGTTATTACATAAATATAATAAAATCACAGTATTTTTTTGAAACTTATTTTTTAAATAACAGTGGTTGTACTTATTTTAATAGAGGTATACGAACCAATAAAACTAAAACACTCAGTTAAAATCTATACCACCTCTTTTTATAACCCCCTTTTATTTACACTTTAAGCCCAATAATGGTTGTATTATACTCAATATAAGACCATGAGTACATGATAATAGTGGTTATAAATTAATTTTGATATGTATTGGTTGAACTAGATTTCTCATAAGGTGTGTGGAAAAGATGAGTGTAGGTTCCCATTTATATGTGAGGGGAGAGGAACACTTTGAATTTCTTAAAGTATTGAATTAATATAAATTAATTTTCACATAAAATGGGAAAGTAGAAAATTTATAGTAAAGTATTAGTATGAGTCTAATTAATCTAATAATGAAATGTTTTAGAGGTTTAGGTGATTTTTTTCACACTCATCACTTTATTTTGACCCTTATTAACCCGTTTGATGGTTACATCAATATCATAGTCCATTTAATCTTTAGGGATCATGAAAGTTTCTATAAAAGGAACATTTACCCCTAAATGGTATGGGATTTCTCTTATTGACCATAAACCATTACCATTTCAAAATATAGTGGTTTAATGAATTTTAAATCATTTAATAAAATATTATTTATTATAAAATATCATTAATGTATTTTCTGGGAATGATTAATTTAATTTGACTTCGAAGCCACGATGAAATCAAATTTAATTATAATATAATCCATTTTATAAAAAATCATACAATATTAGTAATTATAAAATTTATGTTACATCAAAATTCATCCAAAATACATTACTTTAATGTTTTTAAAACTAATTACATTGATTTCTCCAATGCTTATATAAGCACTATGTTAGTGTTATCTATTTATTTAAGGTAATGATCTTATAAAAAATAATTATTAATAAATTACCATCATAAAATTAAATTCATTATCATCAAAAAATCTATGATTCAACCATATCTTATTTTTATCTACATGTGACCATATAAGTAAAATTTAAAAGTAATAGAGTGACATTTTGTATTTTACATTACTTAATATATTATATATGTAAATATCAAAGAAAAAATCAAAATGGACATAAATAAAAAAAATTACATGAGTACGAAATGAAACCTTCTAATGTGGTAAATTCTTATGTTATGAAGATTTTAATGCCTTTAACATTAATTTCAACAGTAATTAATCCAATTTAATCTTTATAACAGTTATAAATATTTTGCACAATTAATATTTATAATGAATAAAATAAGTCAACTATTTTAAAAAAATTAATCATCATAATTACTTGTATGGAATCTATCTTATCAAGTTTAATTCAAAAGTGTGTAAGAATTTAATTTAATATTAATCCTAAAAATTATGATGAAAAGAAGTTTCCCCATAAAAAAATGGCTTATGAAGAATAAATTGTTTTACACCCAAATAAAGCATAAAATTAATCTTAATGACATTTTATGTATTAGTAATAATATTAAAGAAAAAATGATAAATTTAAACCACTTAAGAAACAAATATAATTTTTTAAATTCGTGAAAAAAATGAACATTTTCAAAAAAAATCATAATTTTTTTGACTTTTCAATTGAAAATATTTTTTTTTGATGAATTAAAAAATCATATCCTATGATAATTTTTTTAATATTATTTAAGGGTGATATAATTTTTGTCAAATAATATTTTTTAAATTGTTTAAAAATTAATTATAACATTTTCCCAAAAAATAAATAAAATCTATTTTTGAAGAAAAAATATTTTTAAAAATAAAATATACATATCTAGGAATACACCTCAAAACTCAATAACATGACAGAATGTATTTATTTAGGATAAAAGGACGGGAAGAAGGGATCACTACCTAGAATATAGTAACCCAACTACCCAAATATATGCACATTGTATTGGTAAGATATGAAAATTTAATTATAGGGGGTATATTGTATGGATATTTCGTTATAGGTAATAGATGGAAACACCCATTAAGTGCAAATTGGAGTCTATATTTAATGTAAACCATGTAATGTCTTGATTCCAGGTGCCGCCAGAAGGTTCCTCATACCTGGTTGGTCAGTTGAACTCAAGCGCATTTCCCCAAATTCTAGAGGATGATGAATAGCAGCGAGGGCCAATGTATGATAATGGGAAACCTATTCCCTCATTGGTAGAGTATACACAGTAGAATAATAAATAGTATATAATAGAAGAGGCAGTAATACCAACCAAATAAGTAAATAGTGAAAGACTGAATGTAAATCCAACAGAGTCTAATATATATATATATTTATATATATATCTGTGTGTGTGTGTGTGTGATTCATATCATATGTATCTATGAAATTACACAAACAGTTAAAATTATAGAAGAAAATAAAGAAACCAATGTGCAAAAGAAAATTTGTAAACTCTAGTAGCATCGCAAGACTCAGCTTGGTCCTATGCTCTCCGTCTCCAACAACATTCATGTACCTGATGATGAAGGGTTCTTTCCTTAATCTATACTACAACCATATAATCTTTTTGGGATAAAAGCATAATCCAAATAGGGTCTGAGGAGAATCAAAGTAGGAAACCACCTAAAAATATTTTCCTAACTATCAATGAATTTATATAGAAGGCAATATGCATTACTATATTAATAAACATGGAAGTACTCAAAAGTAAACAATCATACAGTTTTCCATTAAATTTATTTGTATTTATTATTCATCCTTTGAATCAAGTAATCCCAGGATCTATCCTTTCTTCTATATCACCCTGTGTAATAAAAAGACAGATGACTCGTAATACCATCAAAACAAAAAATTAATACTTAGTCCAAGATTGTGCATTGGTTTGGCAGACTCATCAAAATAATTCAATCATTCATAAACAACCATATGGGAATGTTATTACAGTGTAACCCCATTGGTTTAATATAGAACCAATAATCTACAAATGACCACCTGGGAATCTCTCACGGTCAATACCCCTAGGTTAACATGACATCAATAAATTATAAATTACGTCCTGGGGAGCTCTCAAAATCAATACCCCTGGGTCATCATAATATAAAAAAATTATTAAAGACATCCTAGGTAGCTCTCACAGTCAATACTCCTTCGTTGGAATAGCATAAGGTAATTTTAAATTACCTCCTTGGTAATCCTCATGGTCAATACCCTTGGATCAATATCAACACCAAGGCACTCATGGTCTTGTGTAAATAATTTGGAAACCCCAAAAGTTTTACTGGTCCAAGGCTCTCATAGTCCACTGGAAAAAAGAACCCACATATCATAACAAAGCAGCACATGCAGTTTATGAAAACTACATGAGTAAAAATTCACAAAACATACAACATTCATTTCATATAATTAATAAAAATCCATCTTAAGAAATTTGAGGAATGAAAATAAGGAATTCCTCATAGGTAACATAGGACAAATGGCCATAAATATTCAAACAAGAGAAAAAACTCCATGGGGTGTCCCATAAATAAGTTATCTACCCTTGCACCAAAGCAACAAACCTTAATCAATCAAAAAACCATAACAGGTAATAAACATGGATTAATTTAGAAACACATAATACCCCAAATTTGGTTATATGAATCTTTTAGCATATATAATCCAATGACCAACAAAAAATGGCACAAGCCACGTACTATGATATCTTACAATCGATATAATTGGAATTCAACCCTTGGATCATCCTTGAACTATGTAGATCTACAAAAAGATGAAAAAACCACTATTGAATAACTCAAAAGAGAGAAAAAATTATTAAGATGGGCTTCAGGGGATTCAGTACTCACTAATAGGATACCAACGCATCCAACTGCGTCTCAATCAGTGTTTGGATGGAGATTCGGGAGGGTTTCATAGTATTTTGACCCTTATGTCACACTCATCAACGAACCAATACTAGAAGAATGTGTTTTTGAATTTGAGACATGACCCACACTGATTTATCAAATAAAAAGAAAAGTAAAAGGCTTTTTAATTTAATGTACATGCTTTGTATTAGCCTCAACCAGCTCCCGACTTAAGCAGGTTAGCTAGGTCATCGCATGGCCATGTACTTGGCTATTAGATGACCAGTATGTGGCTATACGCAGAAAATGGGTACACGGTGTGTACTCAGAAGGCAATGGCTTCTACTTAGAAAATACCCAAATCTTCATTTTTCTTCAAAAACAACCAGAAACTAGGATCCATACCTGAAATGAAGATCTGATTTCATAAAAACACCCCCATTAAATCAATTCAACCCCAATTTTCCCTTCCAATTGTGGTGAATAAGAAACTTAAAAAAACTCTATCCATTGTGACCATACGTCAGCCTCTCACTCCCATGTCTCATCATGTACTCGCTCGTGCTTCCATAACACTCATACCAGTGGATGTTAGTGGCCATATAGAAACATTGTATTGTGATCCACAACCCAAATAGGGTGCTCCAAGAAATATGCATCCCCATCCATGTCAACCTCCTCGGGTTGAAAAACTTGAGATAGGTCTAAAATGTAACCTCATAGCTGAGAAACATGGAAGATATCGTGCATATCTTAGTACCTCAAAGGTAACTGAAACACATAGGAAACTAGAATAACCCTCTCCAAAACCTAAAATGGCCTGATGTATCTCGGTGAAAGCTTCTCATATCTTATAATCCTCTTATGTGCCAACCTCAGTGTGACAAGTAAGAAAACCTGACCATTGATCTTGAAATCCAAAGGTCATATTCATCAATATGTGTAAGATTTATGGAGATATTATGTAGTATCCATCCTCTTCCAAATCTAATACACCTTTTCCGCGGTCTCTTTGATAAGACGTGGTCCCATCATAGCTTCCACTCCTACCTCCATACCAAATAGGGGTGATCGGCATGGCCCATTGTACATAGCCTCATAATGATCCATATGAATTATTTCCTGAAAAATGTTATTGTAAGAAAGATCCACTAGGGTATGTGTCTCTCCCAAGAGCCCTCAAAATCTAGGATGCTTGATCGAATCATGTCCTCCAAAACCTGAATCATTCACTTGGACTGGGAATATAAATGGGGATGGTAAGTGGTACTCAGAAGTACATGTGTACCCAAATCCATTTGTTGTCCCTTCTAAACAGGAGAAGTAAATCAGACATCCCTGTATGAAACGATAGAGTGCAGAACCCCCTGAAAACTTATAATCTCTCGGATGTACATCTTTCAAAAGTCATCAACACTGAAGTTTTCCTTGATTGGTAGGAAATGCGAATCCATTGTGAGTATGTCAACAACAACCTGTACTGCATCATTTCCGCTGGGAGATATTGGTTAACCCATCATGAAATCAATTGCGACATCATTCCACTTCCACTTAGGAATGGAAAATTGGTATAACAATCCTACCAGTCGTTGATTCTCTGCCTTCAACCACTAACAGGTGGAACATCTCATAACAAAACCTGAAACATCCCTCCTCATTCGTGGCCACCAATTCTGACGATTTTTATCTCGATAGACCATGAAAACCCTAGGATGAACTGCCCATAATGAGGTAGTAAAATCTTGAAATAGCTCCTCGCTCATGTCTGTTGACACCCATATATGCCCGTGAAAAAATAAAACATCATCCTCACCTATAGTCTATCTAGTAGTAGGGTCCTTTTCCTACACACTCTTCCATAGGACTAGGCCTTCATAAACTGGTAGTTTCCTCATCCGCACTCATTCATTTATAGAAGAGGTAATAACTATTGAAGAATCAACCCTCTAACCTTGTTTTTCATGGTCCTCTAAATTCATCTCAGAGAATAGAGACAAATGGTTCCACTCACTATTGGCCTCCTGAAAAACATGTGTATGAGTTCTCCTACTGAACACATCAGCCACTGTGATGCCTTTTCCAGGAATGTAGGCAAGCTCAATGTCAGAAGACTGAGGGTACTCAACCCACCTTCACTGCCTCAAATTCAGATCACGTTGAGTAAAGATATACTTGAGAATTTTTAGTATGTGTATACCACAAAATGATTTTTCAAAACATAATGTCTTAAACATCACAAAACATGCACAACTATAGTCAACTTGAGATCAGGCATTGGGTAATTAATCTAATGTGGCCCCAATTGGGGATAAATGTACATAATGGCTCCTCCCCCTGAATATGCACTAATCCCTTACCAATACATAATAAATCATAGTAAATGATGTAACTCTTGAAGATCTCTTAAAAAATCATTATAAGTGATTAAGTCAATCTCACTTTCAGCTCCAAAAGGTTGAATCGCAGGAATCTGTCAACAAGTACTTCACACCCATCATAGTCAGGCACTTCAGTGGTACTTCTATGCATGAAAATTCATGAATAGAATACCTATAGTAACCATACAACCCTATAAAACTCGGTATCTCAAAGTTGTTCTTCAGCTTCTCCCATGAAAGTATTACTCTAACTTTCTCAGGGTCTACTGTACTCCTGTCTCTAAGAGAACATGACCCAAAAAATGAATTTGTTCCATCCAAAAGTGGCATTTTGAGAGATTGGAATATAATTTAAACTCTATATGTACTCAATATGATCTCAATATGGATGGCATGGTAATGTATAGTGTGATAGTACACCTAGATATTTTCCATGAAGACTACCACCAAAGAATCCAAGTAATTATGGAACTCATGGTTCATAAGGTCTATGAAAACTACTAGCGTGTTCGTGAGACCAAACGTCATAACCAAATACTTGTGTAGACCATAGATTCTCCAAAAGGATATAAGAGGTATATCTTCTGGTCTAACGTGCAACTGATGAAAATAGGATCTCAAGTCAATCTTCAAGAATACCTGATCTCCACAAAGCTGATCAAAGAGATCATCAATCCTCATCAATGGATATCAGTTCTTGACCGTCAACTGGTTCATCATCGGATAATCCGAAAAATATCTGAGGGTACCATCAACCATCTTTGTAGAAAAGACAGGTGAACCCCAAGGAGAAGTACTGAGTCGGACGAAACCCTTTTCCTGCAACTCCTCTAACTACTTCTTGAGCTCCTATAAATCTGGGGTAGCCATTCCATATGGAATAATATACACCGGTTCGGAAATTGGAATGAGCTCAACAAATATATCTACCTATTTATTTAGAGATACACCTAAAAAGTCTTCTACAAACACATATCTAAAATGTTCCAACACTAGAATAAAGACCATCTGTGAAGACCCATGGTCATCTAGATATAAAGTTGAAATCATGGCTTTAATACCTCCCAACCCATGATACTCAGACCCCCCTCTGTGCGTATTGACATCCCATTTACCTTTGTTTCGAAAATACCTTCCCTATGGTGATATTAAACTCACCCTGTGGCGATATGAGTCTACAAAGACTTGGAATGAGATCAACTGGTCCATTCCGATAATGAAATTGATGCGTTCCGTCTCTAAGAGATAGAGGTCTCATAAGAAGTGACACAACCAAACTCACAAGGGAACTCATTTAAATGATGTACACTGGCCAACCTAATCCCTAATATAATGTCTAATGTCATAACATTATCAAATGTAATGCTACAAACCCCAAGGCTCTCCACAATGGCAACATATATAAAACTAAGGGAATCCCCTGTATCAAAAAGTTAAGTAGCTAAAACTGAGGCAACTAGAATAATACCTCTAACTATAGACGGTGAAAGATCCTTATCCTACTAGGTCTATTCCATCACAATGTTCTAACATATACCACGGTTCTACGACCCTGCCTGGCTACCCTGAGCTGGCCCACCCTGATTTCACTAAAAACATGACATCTGGTTCCAATAGCCACACCCACCTCTTCACCTTGAATGAACCGACGAACTATAATTCCTTGACTAATGAGTAACTTGTGGACCTGATCCTATACATGTAGTCATAACAAATCACCACTCATAAAATCCAAGAAGAATGCTAATGATGGCCCATTTTTCTGCAAGATCTGTACTCAACTTGGTTTCTTGGGCACTGAGGTCCCTTGTGCCCACTCTTACCTCGCTCATATCACCTCACTTGGATACATGATGATAAATCCCTGATACTAGAATCACTACGTGAAGGCTCTATACAACACTTCCTACTATCAAATGAAGGATTAAGAAATCTGGATTTTGAACATCCTAGGCTCACAGATCCCAATTCCCTCATATTGTACTCAAGAATCAGTGCCTGATGTACTATATCAATCACTAAAGTCATCATGAAAACATTCAACTAGGATCATATGTCATACCTGAGACAATCCTCAAACCTCCTAGCCAGTGATAACTCATCACCTCCCAAAATAGGTGTGTAGCGTTGCTGCTCTGTAAAATGAGAAGAGTAATCCATCACGGAAAGAGAGCCATGCACCAAATTCATGAACTCTAAAGCCCAATTGTCACTCAATTTCTCGAGGTAGATGTAATCATAGAATATCCTATGAAACTATTCCCAATCAATACTCCGATTATGTCTTGCCTATGAGATAACATCCCATCATCTATTGGAGGAATCACGTAGTATGTACATCAAAATATTCACCCTTATCTCCAGAGGTATGTCTAGATCCTTAAATATTTAAAGAATGGCCTCCAACCAAGACTCTACAGACCGTATTCCTCCATCCATTGAATAATTTGGAGGATGTTGTTGTTGGTCACCCTCACCACCTCCACTTTAGTCGGGGTAGGATGTAGTGCCCCCTAAAAGGACTGTATTATCCTACAAAATCCTTCACATAAGTATACATCAACACCATCATCTGGTATAATAGCTGGTTCCAGAACGGTCATGACAAGAGGATTTACTGGTAGTCCCTAATCTACCATTTCTGGTGTCTGGTCATCACCCCATACCTAGCATACAACCGGATGACGTCTTGGAAGTATGACTCTACAGAGTCAAGAGCACACCTTAGTTCATGGTTATCAAGGACAACAACTTAAAACTGAATGAATGGAAAAGGAGAAGAAAACATCCAGTTTTTACAAAATAGGGTTACACGACATGAATTACTACCACACGGCGTGTTCCCATTAATCCATAACATGGGTGTGAACATGTTCCAACCTAGTTGTGTAACACACTATACACATGGCATGTTCATTCTTCAACATGACATGTTCATGAATGTTGCCTCTTGCCCAAGTACTTATATATGTTTTGAACTAAACAGTTCTAATGGTGTTACAATACATGGCGTGAACACTCTAGACATGAGTTGTACTACTTATGTTCCATCCACCAATTCCATTAGTCACACGGTCAAAGGCGCATTTTATTACTGTATGACATATATAATCTATACACGACATTTACAACCAAGGTTTCATCCACCCATGTCATTAGTCATTTTACCTAAAACCCGGTCAACTATAGAATAGTATGTACTCCCAGAACATGGCATCTTCTACCAATAGTTTACCAACCCTGTGTCTCTGTTCACAATTTCAGCCACAAGGTCAACAACTACACATCTTTTACATATGGTACACAAATTGTACTTAAGGAACATCATTTCTTCCTGAACAGAAGAACATATGACATCTGTTCATAACTTTACATGCTTTATTGTTTGGGTTTGGAGAAAAAGAGCCTCCAAAACTTCTCTCGAACCACTAAAAACGTAAATTTTGTCCAAGGCATGAAAAATTAAGACCCATGACATCCCATAATCCCAGAAATCAATGTTTGGAATCATTTTTCATATCATAACATGAGAAAATTAAATTAATGTTCAAACATGATCCACCAAATTATGATCCATGTGGGCCCATAACCGATAGATCATAGGATCCAAACGTCCCTCAAATACCATAATTTAACGTCTCGGTTCCGGACGCCACCAAAGGTGCCCCGTACATGGTTTTTCATATGACCTCAAGCACATTTCCCAAAACACCAGAGGTTTCCAACTAGTAGAGAAGTATGATGTCTAATGATGGGAAAACTATTACCTCATTGGTAGAGTATAGAAATCATAATAAAAAATAGTAAACAATAGCAGAGGCTGTAATACCAACAAACGGAGTAAACAATAGACGACTAAATTTAAATCAAACAGAGGCCACAATATATATATATATATATATATATGATGCATGGAATAGGTATCTAAGAATGTACCCAAATAGTCACAATGTTGTAAATCATACATAAAAAAATTACAAAATAATACAATATAAATTATAACATCATCACAATCCTCATCTTGGTCTCATGCTCTCCAACTCCAATAGCAGTCAAGTACCTAATGAAGAAGGGAACATTACCTTATCTATACATGAAACCTTGTAATAATTTCATGTCCAAAAAATGACGCAAATAGGGTGTGAGATGAATCATAATAGGAAACCATGAAAATATATGTGCCTAACTATCAGTGAATATATATACCAGTTAATATAAAGAAATAATGTAGTAAACTAGGAAGTACTCAAAAGAAATCAATTAAACAGTTTTCAATTAAATTCATTTATATTTATTATTCATCCATTGAATCATATAATCTCAAGATATAGCATAATATCTATATACCCCCTATATAATAATAATAAAACATATGTCTCAGAAGACCATCTAAACAAACAAGTAGGACTAATTTTGAGCTTGTTATTTCTCTTGGTAGACTTATCACAATCATTTATGCACTCATAAACAACCCACTGGGAAATATCTCATGGTCTTACCCCTTTAGGTTGATATAGCACCAATAATTTACAAAAGACAACCTGGGAAGCTCTAAAGGTCAATACCCATCAGTCAACATGAAATCAATAAATTATAAATGACTTCATGGGTAGCTCTCGCGGTCAACACACCTACATAAACAAAAAGTCAAGAAATTATAAACAATCTCCTCGGTATCTCTCATGGTCAATACACTGGGTTCAACGAAGAATAATATAATTTTAAACTACCTTATAGGTATCTTTCAAGGTCAATACTTCTTGGTCAACATCTACACTAAGGATCTCATGGTCCTATATAAATAACATTGAAACCCCCACTATTTTCCTGGTCCAAGTCCCTCACAATCAATTGGAAAAAACATGTTCATATCATAATAAAGAATAACATGAAATATATGACTAATAAATTTATAAAAATTTACAAATCATACCATATAAATTTCATATAATCAATAAAATTCTCTCCTATGTAATTCCAAGAAAGGAAAAAATTGTACGCCTCATAGGAAACCATGGCCAAATGGTTATAAAAAGTCACACAAGGGAATCACACCCATGGGGTTTCCCATAAAAAAGGTATATAACCCTGTGCATTAGAAACAATCGTTAATCAATCATCAAAACCATAATAGGTAATAAATATGGTTTTATTTAAAAACACACAATACCATAAATGTGTGTATACAACAATTTTGGAATATATAATCCAAATACATGCAAAGAAAGGAACATACCACCTACCTCGATGTCTCACAATCGATATACTTGAATGTAACCTCTTCAATCGGCCCAGAATGGAATAGATCTTCAATAATATAAAAAAAACAAACCATGAATAACTTATAAGAGAGGAAGAATCAAGAAGATTGGCTCTAAGAGACTCAAGGACTCACCAGTGGGATTTCAACGCACCCGAAAACATCTCAATCAGAGTTCAGATGAAGAATCTGGAGGGGTTAGGAGTTTGTCATCGCTTTTATCAGACTCCTATATGAACCACTGCTAGAAGAAGGTGTTTATGAAGATGAGATGTGACCCCATTCTGATTTATGAAATAAAAAGAAAAGTACATGGTGTGTTTATTTAATGTACATTCCTTGTATTGGCCTCAATCAACTACCGACTTATGTGGGCCAGACTTGTCATCACACGATCATGTACATTGCCGTTACACAGCTAGTACATGGATGTACATGGAAACCGAGTACAAAATGTGTACTTATATGTATAGGACGTGTACTTAGAGAATAACTAAATCATTATTTTTTCTTAAAAAAACCCGAAACAAGGATCCATACCTGAAATGAATATAAGGGTTTTGAAAACCCATTTATTTAATAGTTAAATTTTAATTATACTTTCCATTTTATAAAATATCTCAGTTATATGAGTTAACATTCCAAGTTACAAAAACCATATCATTATAAGTTACAATTGAAAATTCATGTAACTATAACTAGGGTTTTTATATCCAGCCCCATGAAGTAAGAAGCCATACAAAGTTATTTTATTATGTGGATCCTCATTAATAATTTATAAGTGGACAAAAATTATAAATTAAACTTAATATTTATTAAATCACAATAAACTATCGTTTTAACCCATGTAACTTAATTTTAATGATCTAAACATGTGATAATTTGTTATTTAAATTACCATAATAATGATATATGATTTTTAGTTGATTGTGAACCATCATGTAACCAATTATTTTCTATATTTTCCCAAAAATTATGTTAGTTCAATTACAAATACGAAATTCAAGGAACATATGAAATGAAACATGAAATCAAGCATTGAAATATTCATGGATTTAAATATGCATGACATGTAGATTACTAAGTACCTATTATGATGGATGAAACAATAACCCCTTTCCAAAATATTCAAAGGTAAGGGATCAAAAATTATTAAAAAAATATATAAATCATGTTCTTATCCAAATGGTAAAATTAGTTTAATTGTAATAGCATAAATTAAAGACAATAACTTTCCTCGCAAATTTTTTTTATTTTCCCCCTAAAATGTGTCACCTATACCCGTAACCACTTTTTAACTTTTTTTACTCATCATAATAACTTATCTAACAATAAGAAAATATTATTACAAATGAAATGAAAATTTTGATACAACTTTTTGATGTAATGAACACAGTTCACTCCTATGTAATCAAACCTAATTTTCCCGACCTCCCCTCACACTAGAGACCAATGACTAGTAGTGTCATACTATATTGTTATTATGGGTAGATTATACCCTCCTTTTCATAGTGGAGCACAATGGAAATAATAAATCATAAATTTTGTAGATAATAATAATGAAGAATAAGTAAATAATTCAAATAATAATATCAAAATCCATAAGAATTTTCATATTTGGATGATGTTATATATTATACCAACTGAGATAGGAATATATAGTATTATAAAGATATAAAATACATATATAACAAAATGAACAAGAAAAAACTATCTCTATAAGAACCCTGACCACTTTCTCAGTATTGTTCTCCTATGCTCATATCCCATAAAATAAGTCATGCGTCCATTGTTGGGTACTTCCTTTTATCCCTATCTTTATCTTCGAAATCTACCCATGTACTAAAAGGATTCCCAAAGCGTGTGTGATAAATAATCAGTAGTCTACCACTAATGATGTTTAATTTTAATTATACTATTAATATAACTTTTTTATGTGTATGTATAATTGAATTAAATATGTAAATAAATACAAACAATTTTAAGATCAGGATCTTCATGGGATACCTAGATGATCATACATATTTTGGCCAATGATATATGTCTCTAAACATAAGTCCATTATTGTCCATCCATGGAACTAAGGAACATAGTGAATAAGTGTATATAATATAATCATGTAAGATCCAAGAATAAACCAAGTCATCCTAAACTTTATAAGGATGATCATACTCATAATAATAGGACTTTCATATTGGATATATGAGTATGAGTGTAATCCAAGGGGAGAACCCTTGGAATTGAACCATAATTGTTTTTAACCAATTTTATGTAAATATTCCAATGTATACATGGGATATACTTTTTTTGGAGCCAAACGAGATAATACATTGAATGACGTGTCTAAGGAAATCATGTAAAATCCATAGATATAGTCATTGAATTCAATTTTATCCATATATGAAGGTGATTCATCAGTGTTACATGAAGGAATTGAAAAATATATTACATTGACTATACCCTAGTGTATTATCTCACATATTGATCAAACCAATAAATTGATGTGGCATCATATGAGCTTTAATGGTATTCCATTTAGAATCTATGGCTGGATCAAGTGTGACCATTAACATAAAGTGATTTGGGTTTATAAACCATAGGAACCTTACATATAATAATTTACAAATAAGAAATGATATGTTTCAATGCAAATTTACAATTCATGTTGATTATTTTTTTATTTAATTAAATTAAAAGTTTAAAAAAGTACAAAGTGTTATATAATTCCTAGATAATAATTTATCTAATTCATTTACCTCTTCCACTATAATTTGGAAATCTCGCCATACCCATGGGGTGGTTTAGGCATAAGGTAAGAATAGTGGTAACTGTAATTTAATTGAACCCTACAAAATAGGTGTTTTGGGTTGAGGTTATCAGCATTCAACCATGTGAATGGTGATATGGAACATCATGGTTATGGTCTAAAAAATTAATTCAATGTATTACTGATTGTCAAAGAAATATATGAAAATTTTGGAAAATGGAACACTAAATATATTTTAGACAACTAGTTTTTTAGGGAAAATTTGTAGACTACCATACTTAACACAATAGTAGTCTACTCATTTAGTATTAGCCATATATTTGAGTCGGAATGAGTGAGAATTGAAAAATTAGGAAAATTCCTCGACAAAATTCTATATTAGGTGTCATAGAGATAATTCATAATTTGTAGAGTAAAAAATGATAAAATAAATTATGGGGAATCTTATATTCAATTAGAGTCATAAAATTAAATCAATGATGATCCAAGTGTAGAATGGACATACGAGATATTTCAAAGCCTATGAGGAGAAGTGGGAACTCCATCATGTGTGGGAGAAACAATGTGTTTGAGGTAGGATAAAGGCTGGGGTAAAGGGTAATAGATAGATGGGAAAATGGTTATTTATTTCACTGTAAAGAGGCACATGGTTTTCCCAAATGGTTATACAAAATATGTTTCAGCTGTGCATGCCTACTATTTAGGTTCACACCTCTCAGATGGTTCATGGGAACAACTAAAAAATCATGAAAAAACAATGTGTTTGAAAATAAACAAAGGTACACACTTTTTATGGGATAGGTGTATGGTTAGAAAAATTGTTCACAAAGCATGCATGGTGGCTCTGCATTTTATTGTATAATTTTCATGAACATGAGACCTCTGGTGTATATTTAAAAAAACTATGTGAAACCCTCAATGGGAAACACAGTATAGGATCACTATTAGTAATAATTGTGTTCTAACTATGTTTTTCAAACTATTTCTCCAAAAAAGTAATTCAAGACCATAACAATTTCAAAATTCATCTAAACCCACCATAACCACATTAGGCGCTCCCACTTAGATAAAACTCATGTTTAGAATGAAATTAACAATATTTTTACCTATATAAAAAGTTGTTATATTTAAATTATATAATAAAACTAGTATCCTAAATATATAAAAATGTTTTTATGATGGTAGAAGTATATATAATCATATCCTTTCCATTAAATTTAAGATGAAAACATTTCTTGTACATATGTATGACCTACCGTCTATATGTAGAGGGGAAATTAATTTTTCCTCACAACGTTACTATTATTGTCATAAATATGGAACTAATAAACTTATATTATATTTATGAAATAATTATGATCATGGAAATATAATTTTAGATTTTATTTCTTACCCTTCCACCTATTAAAAAAATTAAAACATCACTCGTACGTACGTGTTTACTATAATCTCCAGGAAGAACTGTGATTAATTTATCATTACCAACATTAAATAATGATTATAAATATGTATATAATGAAAATTATTATATTTATATAATTTTTAAAATTATAGATATTATGTATCCTTGATAAGGATACGAGGTCTAAATCTACCTAACCAAAACTTATATGAATAATGAAACAATTAACACTTGAAAACACATATTTTAATAAATATTTTTTAATAAACAGGTGTTGAAATGATATAACTGGATCATATATGATATTTTATGTATGAAATTTTTATATATATATAATAAGTTAAAATATAATAAAATATGCTAAAAACACATATGAAACTATTCATACATGAGGTAAGGGTTTATTTTACAATCTAATCCTTATTCAAAATTTCATACGTTTATGTTTATGTTCAGGGAATTATACAATAATTATTCATCAAAACCATTAATTTTATTCTCCTATATTTATCTCTATGGAATTTATATTTTCCATTCCTTTTTCTTATTTTAGTTACTTAAGATCCTAGATGAATATTTTATGAAAAAAACATCATTTATTTGTTTGGGAATATTTTTCTTAAATGTACATATTTTCATAAAAAGTTTTTATTAATGATTAAAATATTAATAAATACTTTTTTAAATTAATTTTTACCCTCTTTTGTCTTTCTAAAAAAATATTTAAATGGAATATTTTTTCCATCTTTTTAATAATATACTTTTTACCATATGTGTGAATGAAATATTCATTTTATCGAATACCACATGAATTTATTTTATCACCATGATGAATAATATTTTATTTCAATATTCATTTATATGTTTTCATGGATATTTTTAAAGAATATTTTTCCTAAATATTTTTTTTAATTTTTATATTATATATATTTGAATTGATAATGAAATGGATATTTTCATCTAGAAATATTTCAGTGATATTTTAAAATAATTTTCATATATGTAAAATTCCGTTGAAATATATTATACATTATTGAGTATACTATATAACAATACAACAGACCATATTTCTATCGATTTATTATAATGATTTTTACTAGGTAACATTTTGATATTTTATATGCTAGTTCTTCCAATATATATACTTATTTATTATTATGTCATATAGATTATATTGTATTGTTTATTTATATGATTAATGCAATTGATATATTAAGTGAATGGTGGGGGTAATATTTATATAACCAGTTAATGTGTTGATAGGTCTCATTAGACAAAATAGGAGTGGGGTATTTAGAAAAGGCCATACCAATATTTTTATGATTTTGTTGCGTGAGAAATAAATTATAAGATTAATATATCCAAGATTATTGAAATCAGTTATTGATGTCTATGTGATTATTCAAACAATTTTCTTCTACATGGATTAGTTTCAAGATAATGTGATAATGTTTGTGAAATTATTTTATCATTCCTGTATTCCATTAATATAAATCATGTATTATTTATTTAATGATAGCCTCCTCTATAAGCATTCAATTACTAATAAATTGAAATTATACTTATATTTTTCATCCTTTCCCCATTATGCAATAATGTGTGCTGTTATTGATATGTAAGGATATACTAGTGGTAATAACAATGTTATAAAATAAACTACGATGTTTTATTTTATGTTTTAATATGTATTTTCAGATTCAAAATGTATATAGTTTTCGAATACTATGAAATTATTTAATTCCTCATGATGAAACACCTTGTATTTATTTCTAATATACTAAATTAACCACCAGATCTAGGCTACTAGGTACTGGGTTGTTATAATTAGTATCAGAGTAATTTTAGTGCAAATGAGAGGAACAAGATTTATGAAAACAAGGATTATGAACCATAATCCTGTAATACACTGTTGGGATAAATATAAGTATTAGATAATATCATAAATGTATTTAATGTAGATATTATGTGGTTTTATAGACTATACATCCATATCCAAATATTAAAAATTGGACGTGGATATGCCATAGATGAACATAGTGGTAACAACATTGAATGGGGAGGATTGAGTATTACCACAATTATAACTATATCATGATGAGTGGGACTAATATTTCACACTTATATAGACACTTTTAGGAGATAATATTAGGTAAATTCACATTCTCATCACCAACCATTATGAAATATTTGGAATTTTTTTAATTATTTGAAGATATTTCCAATGTTACTAAGCATATGATTATAAGATATTACATGCATAAAATTTTCATTTATCCTTAGTACCACACCATAGTTGGAATAATTCAATATGATTCCTAATTTTATGAGCTAATATAGTGTATTCCATTTTATAGAAATTATTTTTAATAGAATGAATTTAAAAAAAATATTAACAATAATAATCCATGTACTAATTTCACCATAAGTATATCTATAATACTAGAGTTTAAATTGATCATCGTATAAAAATATCATGTAATTTTATGACAAGTAATATTTTCTATATGGGGAAACCTATCTCTTATCCATAAGTCAATATAATGTTGGACTTATATGTATAATAGAAACCTCCATCCTTTAATTGAAATACTAGTGTGTTTCTAGCCAACCAATGTATTGAAACCCATGAAAAGATATTTCCACCATTGAGATGTAATTAAATAGAAAATGTTATTCTATTAGTGTTTTGGTTAAATAGATATTCTAAAAAACTGTGTACATTGATTCAACATATTAAGAAGGATGTAGAAATAGAGATTATAGAATAGGATAATTTAAAGAGATATTCTTTTCAATATATATTTCTAATGAGGAAGATGTTGATTTGGACAGTTTGTTTTTACATTTGGGAAAAAGGGAAGAGAAATGTGTTTCTATTTACTAATATAACATTAAAATATTTGGAAGGAATGTTTTAGTTTGTTTATATAATCCATAGAGTAAGATTAATTATTTCATTACATGAATAAATCCACTCTACTAAAGTGTGTTACCCACTCGAACGTTTTAAACACATCATGATATTATAGAAACCCAAGTCCTGTTCTTATGGACCTAAAACAAGAACACTATATATTTTTCTATATAAATAAATGAAAAAAATATAAAATCCTTTACAAAATAAAGTTATTTTATAGTTAGGGATTTTTTTGGAAAATGGAAAACAATTACAAAAAATTATAGTTTAAAAAATTAATAAATATCTATATTAAATTCCACTGAATTAGCTCAATAATAGATCCAAAAAACATTAGAACCTCTAATGATCATGAAAAAACATTTAAAAAGGAATGCTGAGAATAAAATATCCCAGTAACAGGTTTTAAATACTGGTTGAAAAAAGATTTTAAAAAAAATTTGGAAACACATTTAGAAACAATTTTTTTTACTTCAAATATAGAGATTTTATATATAAATATTAATAACATAATTTATACGGTTTTAAAAATTTATAGATTATAATTTTAAAAAATTTATGAATATACTTAAGGCTTTGGGAAAATTATTTTGAAAACTGACTTTGATTTATATCAAAAAATTGGAGATAAACAATTATAATCTAGGGGTTTCAAAATGTATCTTAGGTGGAAACATTATTAAATCCCATGAAAATACATTTTATTTTGAAAAAAAATATAAAAAATAAAAAAAAATAATTAAAGTATTTATTTCTTTGTAATTACTATTTTCAAAATGATTTTCCAAAATATAGTAACCTTTGAAAATAAATAGATTTTTCATTTACGTTTTAAAAAACATTTTTTGAAAATAATAACATTTATATAATAAAATTTGTAATAATAAACCCTTATGAAATCAATATGAAAACATACTATATTTATTTTACACTATTTCAACTTGATTTTGATAATTCACTCCCCATTCCTCATAATCTCGTTTGATACCCATGTGATGAGATTAAAAAAGCATTTTTTGATAGGGTTGTGTTTTCTCATTGATGTCACACTGAAGACATAATTTTGAAAACTATATAATTTATCTTCAACATAAAATAATTTACATGAAATATAAAATTTTAAAATCACTATTTTCAAAAACACCCATTTTAATTTATTTGGGAGAAATCCATAATAAAAATAATAATAATTTATGAATAATTCATTTAACAGATTAATTGATTTTGTACACATACTAATATACTAATGTTAATGAATAATTATAATGTATGGATATAATTATGATCATGAATGATATTAATATTCTTTAATGAAAAAATCCAGATAAAATGACATCTTTAAACATTTCTTGAGGAAAGAAATAAGTTTATCAGAATAGAGGAACATAAAACTATGAACATCATTATTTTAAAAAATTACCACTGAAATAAGAAATAAAATATCAAATTTTAATGATATACTTAATTTGAAAGTAATAATATTGAATATTCATTTCCATAAGTAAATAATATGTTGAGGTAATAGAAATTATTTACAAAAAATAATAGAAACATTGATTATTATTAAATAATTAAAAAATAATTTGAAAATATTGATTATTAAATACTTAAAAAATCATAATAACATTGTGTTGAAAATAATTCTTCCATTTAAATAAATATAAATTTTAAAATAATAGTTTTATAACTATAACACACTTTCATAAAAAGGGGGTTTCAGAAAATTTCAAAAAACATATAATTTAAAAAAATAAAATAATATTTTATATATAACAGATTTATACTAAAAATTAGAGACCCTTTACATGATTTAAAACCATACTTTATTTTAACATAAAATCATAATTTTTTATTTTGATAAATTTTCATACAATAAATAATACAATTTTATTTCATGAAAATTTCAATAATACAATAATATTTGATTGTATATAAATGTATATACCTTAAAATATATATATTTATAAAATATATAAATATTATTATTTTTATTAAAAATAATATTTTTATCCCTGAATATGAATTAGATAATCAAACATTTAGCAGTTATTTATGCTAAATTGGGTGTTTACACTAGGTGGGAAGAGAGGGAAATAGAGGGAGGGCTTATCCTTCTATAGATGATGGAATTTCCCTTATGTATGAAGGTGTATATATATATATGCATAGAGGTTTGGATTCCTACATAAATATTTCATGATATTGAAAGAGAAGCTCAAATATTTATCTTGTTTTGAAAGGCCAATAAGATACCTATATACACTAAACCTAATCTAGATAGTTTGAAACCGCTATTTAATTTATAATTTTATCATGCATAATGAGGTTTTTAAAACAACATGATGTTTTTTAAAATAAAAATACCCAATTTCATAAATGATAAACTTTTATTCATATATATTTATGCATACCGTCTACCCAAGATTCATTATGAAGCATCACATCAATTTATATTGATCTGTCCTATGGGCCAAGTCCTCTGAAGGGGAGATCCATGATTGTGTTTTTGTTTTTATGGAAATAATGATAATGGTACTAGGGAACTGTGTGTAGGTTGATTCTTCATTGATGGCTTCTTTTAGAAGGAGTATATGTAGAAGACGAATAAGATACTTTTTATAGTGGAACATTGGGATAAATAGATCAACAATAAAGGACATAAGTAAGATGATGAATATGGTGATAATGAGACTAATGGAATTCATCTAATCAAATAACAAATGTTATAAATAACTATTTTATACGGTGAATATTAACTACAGAGCATGTCCCACATCGATTTCATGTACAGTTGATTGATGATATATAAAATAACTAATCTCCTTTGATTACTAGAAGTGATTAACTGGGTATGATCCTAGAAACAGACACAGACATGAGGGATATGGCCCACAAAACCCTTTTACACCCACAGTCCTACACACGGCCCTACAGGCACATAGAGTCATGCTTCTGGTCCACCTCCATACAAGGTGACCAACTTTCACAGCCACTAATCATGCATTACATGGTCGACCAAATTATGTGGTTGACCCAATTGGGTCCCACATTGGGGGGGGGAGGTCCCTTATTTGGCCTATGTTTCTGGATAAAGTTTTTTCTTAATAATTTTTTAATTTTAAACTATTAAGAAAAAATTTATTTTCTTCTACACTTTTTTCAAGGTATACCTTATTAAATTAAGTTTTAATTAGATTTTATAATTTTATAATTTTATTCATGTCAATTATTTTTTTATTAAATTGATTTGTCTCATTCCAACTTATTTAAATTATTATTTTTCATATTTTTATTACTCAAAAATTGTATTTTAAAATCCACATAATTAGGTACTTAAATTTACCAATTAATTATAAAAGTATCATAAATATGGTACTTAGTGTATTATTTATATAATATAGAATTAAATTATATATTTAGTCATAGATTATATGTTATTATATAGTAGATATATTTTATATATATTCTATTGAAAGATTATAGTGACTATATTTTCATTTAATCATTATTTTTTTATTTAAAGAGATCAACAACTATTTTTAAAATGATTTTTTTAATTAATCGACTATGTAGAAGGTATTTTAAACAAAATAGAGTCTACATGATCTAGTATTATCTTATCGCAAGGATAATTTATATTTTAACTATTTTTTATGTTCTTACCATCGTCATATGTTAAGGGATCCAAAATATGGTGGATCCAATAAATGTAAATTGCATTCAGGTTATTAGAATGTTTTCTACATTTTTATTTTCGATTACTAATGGTTGTTGTATATTTAAAATTAATAAATATTTATCCTAAATGGGTGTTCTTATTCAATGTTTTACTTCATTATAATTAATTTTAACCACATATAATTTATCCTTCACTCTTAGAAATCTTATTTATTGCATTCAATTACAGATAGAATCCCTTAATATTTTGGGTTGTTATATTCTAACCCTATAAAAGGAATTTTTCCCACTATATTATTTTAAAATTAACTTCATTATTATCCATTTCCTTCATTATACTATTCACTAATTTCCATTTTTATGTCATTTATAAAGAAAGATAGTCTAAATAGTGTAACGATGTATCAGAAAAACTTCAATGTCCGTTGCTTATTTTTTGAAAAAATATATTTTACTGTGTGGGTTGTATTCATGGTTTTGATGAAATGTTTTCGATACATTATTTTTGTTTATTTAATTATTTAGAGGAACAGATATAATATTATTTTTATAGTATACAAGGTTCCGGTCTATTTTTAAACATTAACTCATGGGTCCTACCAAAATACTAAGAGTGTGTTTGAAAATATTGTAGGTTGATATTAAATATAGGTAGGTTTATTGAGTCTCCTCTTCTACAGTCTCTATTGAAAAATAAATTTTTGATTTGAGGTATCTTGATAAGGTAAAATATTTGAGAATACATTTTTGATACCATCTATTCTAAGATTGGTTAGAAAGATTCAAATATTTTAATTGATGTAAAACATCCCATGATCCACAATCATTTCTTATAGAGGTCATTCTCAATATTTCTTAAAACTATTTGAAGTAAATTTATATATTACTAAAGGTTTTGATACTAAATGAGCATAAAATTGTGATAATGATCCTAATAATGTCATCCAAATGAGATGAAAGTGTTGTTTTAAATTCTTATCCTTCTATATTGAGACTACTACATAACTGAAAAGAGAAATTTAAGGAATAAGGGATAACTAAAAGGATTTGTGTTTAGTAACTGAACCTATATAAACAAAAATATGCCTAATAATGAATGTGGTCTAAATAGTTCATATAATACCAATTATAGGGACCCTAGAAATTCACTTATATATCAGATATAAAAATACTAAATATTATCTTTTATAAGAATACCTGATAATATATTAACCTTTACTAAACTGAGAATATTTTCTAGTATAGGATATAGAGAGAATTACAAACTATTACAAAAAATCAATGTTTACAAAATTAATAAACAAAAATATATTTTTTAATTTTATCTTTATAGGATCATAACAAATAAAAACTCATTTGTAACTTTTAATAAGAGTGTTAATGGAATTTTATATCATTTGGAGGGCATAAAATTACATATTAAGGGTTTTTAAAAATTAGAGAAAAACATTTAGTAAACACTACTTGAAAACTCATTCAAAATAATATTTTTTTATATCATATATAAACATTTGTTAAATATTTTTTAAAAAAAAATTCATGGATTTTCAAAAAAAATTAAAAATACCATTAAAAACAATTAAAAATACATATGGCTTTGAAAATATTATTTTGATAATTAATTTCCTTTATATAAAGAAAATTTTACGTTATAAAATATACACTAGGGTTTTGAATATGTTGCTTATGAAAATAATTTGACAAATATATGAAAAATAACATTATTTTGAAAATATTTTCCAAAAAATAATAACCATTGAAAATAATTATTTCATTGAATTTTTTTAAAATAAAATAAAAACCATTAATAATACTTGGATTTACCCTCTATGTTTTAAAAGTAAATATTTTATAAATTAATAAATTTTTTGGAAAGATAATGATGATTGGAAACTGTCAATAAATCCAATTTACATCTTATTATATCACTTTTGAAAAAACTATGCTTGAGGCTAGGGGTTCACCCTTACTCAATATAATCTCATTTGATACCAATGTATCGAGAATTTATAATTTTCAGGTTAGGGTTTCCTTTCTCATTTAATTCCCACTATAACAACCTTTTAAAAGCTATAAAAATTATCTTTTATAGAAACTAACATTACTTGAAATATAATTTCTATATGTATCACTTTAGAAAATAACTTTTTTAAAATTTTGATTTAGGAAAAATCCATAATTAATAAAAAATTAATTTTTGAATAATTCCTTAAAAGGATTAATTAATTTTATGAACAAGTTTATATATGAAATGTAATGAATAATTATATGAATCGCCATAATTATGATCATGAATTACATTCATATGTTTTATCGAACAATACATGTATAAAATAATAATGTTAAACATTTATTTTAATTAAAAAATAATTTTATTAAAATAGATTAAAATGAAATGATAATATTTGTAATTTTAAAATAAAACTTTGAATCATTATATAAAATTTCCATTTTGAATGAATTAATAAATTTAAAATTAAGTGTTTCAAAACATCATTTGCATACGTCAATAATAAATTGAGGTAAAAAATTCCTCACAAAAAATAGTAGGAATTTTTACAATTATTCCTTAAATAAAACAATAAATTGAAAATATATATTATTTATTACATACAAAATCATAACCCATTTATTTGAAAATAATTATTTCATTTAAATAACTATGAATTTTAAAATAATATTGTTTGAGATACAACACATTTATATAATCAATGGATTTTTAAAACTCACATAAAGTATAGGATTACAATATAATATATATATATATAATAGTTTTAAAAAATCAGAAATACCCTTATATTATATTAATCCAACCTAGACATTAATATATAATCATAATTCGATGTTAGGAAAAAATTTCATAAATGAAATACTAATCATGTGTTTCATAAACATTCCAATTTTACAACAATAGTAGAACAAACACACATATATATACCTTAAAAATCATAAGTTTAAAAAATTAAAAATTACTATTATAATTTTTGGAAATAAAATACATATTTTCATAAAATAATTAGAGAACCAAAGCTTTTGATGATCATTAGGCTAAATTGGGTTTTAGAACATATTGAGAATAGAGTGAAATACAGGGAAGGATTTTTCCTAGTTATGGATTCTCCTTCCACTAATGAATGGAGTTCAACATGTGTAAGAATTTATATATACATACATACATACATACATAAATATATATATATGAAAAGTGTGTTGTATACCCACATAAATGATTCTCAATCATTTAGGAGATTATTGTATTTTTTTCTTCTTTTTAATGAAAAATATCAAACATATATATTGTGAACCTCAAAGAGAGGGTTTGAAACTACAATTTCTTATATAATTTTAACAAATGTAAGGAGGTTTTTAATATATATATATATTTTTGAAAATCAAAATACATGGTTTCAACATCGGCAAACATTTATTTATATAAATTGATGCATATATAATGAATTCAATAAGTCTTATGTTTTTAATGGTATAAAAATTAAAAAGAGAATGAATGATCTGTATATAAAGGGAAATTTGTTAATAAATAAAAAAATGGATTATTAGACTTCTATATTTGTTATAATTATGGAAGGAAACACCTATGTACATTCCTAAAGGGAAGGTAAGTTTGAATAACGTTTGGAGAGAATTCCCTTCATGCACGTGAGTGTAAGGGAAATAAAGATGCTTATAATATCTAGTTATTTATATTTAATGATATGGGTCACTACACAAATGCATTACCCATTATTCCAGAAGATTTACATCAAAAAATGGTAACAGTGTATGACCAGGATAATAGAATTACTAAAAATGAAGTTAAAATCTCTTTAACTTGTTATACCACACACTTTATCATAAAATTAATGTTAGCTATATCTTCATTTTTTGGAGCAACATATCCTTTTATGTTTGTTATTAATATTTTATCAATACCTAATACTATGAGGATGGAATTTCTAATGAAAGCACATTGTTGGAATCTGGTTGTAATTAGAATATAACTAGGAGTCTCTAATAAGATGAATAGGTATTCTATAGTTGGAAACATTATTTCTATATTGATATTTAACTTTGACATAATCCATTTGTGGGATTTTGTTTATGATTTGGTAATTAGTATATGAAGAATAGAATAATATATGTTGACCTAGTTGTATTATAATTTTGAGGATAATTATAGTGTCACATCTAAGAGTGTTATTATTTATGAATTAGGAATTCATGTGATATATCTTCACAAGAATTATTATTCAAAATGGTTATTATCTTAACCTGTTCCAATAAAGTTTCATGATAGGTGAAATAACATTCCATATTTTTGTATCGTATATCCTATTAAAGGTTATTTTTTATATCTTAATAATATTTTTTTAATTTAATCATTAATAGTTAGAACAATATGTTGACACTGATTAAAAAATTCATTCATAATAAAATATAAATAATTTAAATGAAATGTAGAAATTATATTTTATGTTGTTCTCATCCTTTATAGTAATATAATCGACCTACTCTAGGAAAATGATCTTGGAAAAATACTTTTTCCTTTTACATTCATTTATGATTAATTGATAGGTCTTCTGTATCACATGTTATTTTATGGTCTTGAGGTCATTTACAGTTTAATGATCATATTATTTATCAATATTTATTATTCATTGTGTGAAATTAATTCTACTACATATCCTTATTTTAACTCATATCTAATTTTCTTATTATTTTTTAACACATTTTTATGTTATTTTAGGCAACTGTTATGTTCCCCCTTCACCATATAGAGGGAAGGTTTAATTCTTTTATGGAGTATGATTTCAATAAATGAATTTTTAAATATTTATCCTTTGATTACCAATTTAAAAAAAATAATAAAAAACAATATTTAGGTGTTTTATGGGGGTAATGTAAAACCCTGGAAATTTATTTTAAAATAGTAATAAGCTCAATAGGATTCTCAATAATCAATACAATCATTTATGTTAACAGTGACATACTTATTTAAATGTAAAAATTATGACAATTCCAATAAATTTCATATATGAATAGTAATAATAAAAATATTAAATACATTATAAAGGTTATATATAAATTAATGATTGTTTTGTATGTACATTATTATTAATAAATTCATTTTATGCATCAAGAATATATATTCTTCAAAAATGGTATATATTTCCTTTTGTGCATACAAATTATAAATAGTTTTTTCCATTATTATAACATTAATTTTTTGAAATTAATATAATGTTTAAATAATTTTTTAGAATTTCATTATGTATAATATTTTTTTATTTTTCCGAAATGAATTTTTTTTTAGTGAATAGTGACAAATTCCAATTTTTGTAAAAAACATATTTCATTTCATCAATTCATGTAATGTAAAAGTTACATTTTTCCAATTTGAATCCCAATTAACATAAATCCCCATAAATTATATATAATCTAATTAATTTCATAGTAATAAAAATTATACTTGACTTTTCTATACGATCATTTTCATGCATAAAAATATTTTTTTCCTCTAAAAAGTGATTTTCATTGTATTTTACACATTTATATTTAAATTTATTTCTATAAATTCAGAAAAGATAATCTAGATTAATTAATTCAAAATTTGAATCAAGGGTCTTAAAATTGGTAAATAGGAATACATTAATTTTATTAATTTTTAACAGTAACCATAGTTAATATTTTCCATCTATATAATGTAAGAACTGGTATAATATGGCTGAAACTATGAGATAAGGCCCACAAATATCTCTATTTATCGATTGTATTGATTTTAATGAATTTTATTTAAACTAAAACTGTCCAGGTTTCTAAATTAATAAAAATTATTACCACTTTCCATCCATTATGAAATTTATATTATTTTAAGTAAAGGATAAAGTAAATAAATTCATTGTCTTTATTTCAATAAATCAAATATTTTATCATAGGGTAAAATGTGGTTATATTTGGTTCCAAATGGTAGTTTTGAAGAAGAATAATATTTTACCAATGTAATTTATTTTTAAAATTTTTAGTGAATTTTTTTTCTAAATACTTACTCAACATCAACACACTGAATTTTCAAGAAATAAAAAATAAATAATGTAATTTTTTAAAAAATTAAAAGTAAATAATTCAGAAAAATTATGAATTTACATGATTTTTTTCAATAATAATTTTTAATTTATTTTAAAATAATTTATTTTAAAATAATTTATTTTAAATTAATTTATTTTCAATATCTAGAGTATTATTTATGATATTAAAGTCAATTTAAATGAATAATACCAAAAACTACTTTAGTGATATTTTATGTTGAAAATATTTTTGTTAAATAATTAAAAAATGACAAAATTATTGAAATACAAAAATTAGTGTGAAAAACTGTCTAAAATTTAATTTTGTAAAATTTTATAGTAACATTGCTTCTTAAAATAAATCTTATGACCATTAATTTCCAAAAAAATATGTTATTATGGTTAAGATATGTTAATAGTGTTGTAAAAACATAAATATGGATTAAAATTGCACCAAAGCCTATTTAAATTATATTTAACTATTATATAATTTCCATAGATACTTTTTAATAGAATACATATCTGTTTGGAAAAATTTGACTTTATAAAGACATTAGTTATATTTAAATCCTATATGTAATTCCTATTTTTTATTTCCTCAATTAAAAATGGGGACCTCTGCTCTTCTTTTTTTCACACTTCTTGAGACACTAATAATGAAAAATACCTACAAAAAAACCTTAAAAACCATACTCTATTTTAAATATACTCTTTTTTCCAATCAAAGTACCAAATTAGAATGATGAAAGTATAAAACAATTGTGGTTTACTAAAGAAGTGGAATAAAAGGTAACTATTTTTTTCATTTTATTTAAACTTATGCGATAGTAAAATTTTCTATATAATGGATCATATAAAAAAATAAGTATCATCCAACCATTTAAATGTTATTATTATGGTGGAATATCTCGAATTAATCTCATTTATATACTATTGTAAAAAATAATATTGCACATGCGTAGGTATGGCCTACCATCACCACATATATGTGTAATTCATTTTTCATAACTACATCACATATATGGTCATAAATATGGAAATAAATAATATATAAATGAAATTAAAAATATAATTATGATTCATTGAAAATAATATATCATTTACCATTTGGCCTTCCCACAAATTAAAAACTTTTAATGGCATTATTGCGTACATGTGGACTAACACATGCATGAAGTGATTGATTCAATTTTAATGTAAACCATTAACGAAGGATTAGAAATATGTAAATAATTATTATATACTATATTTATATAATTATTATAATTCTGGATATGTTGTAATTATTAGAAATATGTGAGAAGAAAACATAACAAATCTAAACATACATTAAAATTGAAATAGTCAATACATACATACAATGATTTAAATAATGAATTATTAATAAATGGGTGATTAAATAATATAAGTGGATGAAATATGATATTAAAATATTGATATGGATACAAAATATAAGTTTAATAAATTTAAATTACTATACTGAAGGCTAAAATAACTTATGAATGATGTCGGACCTAAGATAATGGTTTATTTTATAATCACATCCTTATTCAAGATTTTTTATTTTCATGTTTTTGCAGAACTATAAGATATTTATACATTAAATAATTATATTTTCTTATTTTATATTTATCTCATGATTATACATATCTTAATTTTATTGTTAGAATTTTTATTCCCACATGAAGACATCATAATTTTTTCTATTCCGTCCGGAATCTCTTTCTTCCATGTCTATATTTTCTTAAATATGTTTTCATGAATTATTTTATTATTATAAAATGATTTAATAATTTAATTTTTATAGTTTTGCCAATTTCATTAATTTTTTAAAAGTAATGAATATTTTATTTACAGAATGAATTATTATTTACCAAAGGTGTGTCTAGAATATTTTTTAATGTTAACCACATGAATGAATTTTCCTACCATCGTGAATACTATTTAATTTGAAAATTTATTTACAAGTTCTCCAAGTAATTTTCAATGGAAATTTTTCTATAATTGTTTTTGAAAATGTGTGATTTTAATTTATTAATTTCGAAATAAAATGGATATTCTTCGGCATAAACATTATAATGATCAATTAAAATTATTTTCATCTAAGATAACATCCTTTGATAAATATTATGCATTATTTAGGATATAATATAGTCTTACCACCTCCAATATTTATCATGATTCTGTATGATCATTTTCACTAGGTAAAGTATTGGAATTCCATATTTTAGTTCTTATAATATATATATATATATATATATATATATATATTATTAATCAATATTGATTAAGTTGTGATGTTTATTCATATGATTATTATGTTAGAATGATTATGTAATCTATGGGTCCTATAATTACATTTATCTTCAATGCATCAATAGCTATCATTATAAAAATTAGGTTGGTTATTTAGCAAGGGCCTTACCCATTTAATTAATATGTATTTTCACAAGGCCCCAATGGTATTTTTAAGAGGTTTGACATTATATATTACATCACTATAAAATAATTCATTACTATCAATTTGATTAATTGAACTATTATTTAATCCTTGTATATGTGTCAATATCATTTGACTATTTTAATTGTATTATTTTATCATCATATATTCTATCCATATTATTCACGCCTAATTTATTCTACTATAGATTACATTGTATGTATTACCTTTTCGATCATCAAAAATTACCTTATTATTTTGTTTTATTTCCCTAGGATGATATGAAGTGTACTGTGATGGATATACAATGATATGTTTTTGAGAATAAAAAAGTTCACAAGGAAAATACTATATTTTATTTCATGTTTTCAGATGAGTTGTTTTGATTAAATATTGTATATATTTTTCAAATACTGCTAAACTATTCCATCCCTCATAATGCGATCACTTAAATTAGCTGCCAAATTAATAAAGTGAACCCTTATTTTTTTCTACTAAGGTTAGGTATATTATAGGGATTATTCAATTCTCATAAATTGATGGAAGATATAACACAATGATATTTTGAATGTCGTTATTCAATATGAGGTGATCAAAATATAATTCAATCAAAAGATGGAATAATATATGATGATTCAGAAGGATCCAGATAAAGTTGATATAAAGGAGACATGATCATTAATTTCATTATATAACAAATTAGTGGTGGATGAGCCTGAAGTAGATTCATCATATGATAAGATGATACTAACATAGATTGAAGTTATGGTCAGTCAAAACATATCTATCCTACACTAATTGATATTGAAAGATGAAATAATCATAAGCTACAATATTTAAATTTGATAATGACTCTGGCTAATGATAACTAAAAAATATAAAAGGGATGATTGACTAAGAATGTTCTCAATAGGTTTTTTTGTACAAGTGATGGTTTAGGATTCACTCATTTCATTAAATAACTTTGAAAATTTCATTTTCATAGAAGTTCAATTGGTAGGTAGACCAAAATCCACAGTCATTCGAAATTAGGAATAATTTTAAATATCCTAAGTACCAATTATTAAATGATGGAATGATAACCAGTTACATGGATAAATTGGAGGAAAAATTCTCAATTTTTTGGGGTAATGTATGTATAAATACCCTGAGTTTACAAGGTATGAAAAAATGATTTTGGATTACTGAAGGGTGAAATATTTTTAATGGAAAATGAAAAAGGTAGACCAATAGGATAAATACATAAATTTACATAATTTTTGGAGGGATTGATATGGAGGATAAACTAGCAGAAGATGTTAAAGGATGTTAATTTTAAGGGGATTTCAAAATATCGTTATTATTTTATGTTGGATGTTAAAAGGTTTAAACATAAAAAATGAATGAATATCATTCTAACCAATATTTGAAGGATACCTGATGTATAATGTTTACTATGATATCATCAAGGGGTTTTAATATAGTCAAATGAATATTTAGAGACATAGAATACATGAATTTTCATGATCAATTGATACTATTTTATCAAAGGAAGAATGAATATATAATGGAGTGAGTTTACTCATAACTTACCATTATTTCATAGAAAATGCAATTGAAATGTGTTTATTATGAAATACATTTTCTATTAACCTTGTAGAATCCACTAGGCTAAAGTAGATCATAATTTCTATAAAATTAGGTGTTGGGGATATTTTTTATGACATTATATATTAATATATATTAAGGGGATAAGTGAATGATATTATATTAATGGACTTTCAAAAACATAATTTCAGAAGGTTTTACTCATGATTGGGAGTAGAGTTATAATTTATCAGAAATCAATGGGTAAGATCTACCATAATAATTATATTCATCATAATAAATAAAAATCCTTCTCATTTTGGTGGTGGTATAATTATAACTTATTGGAACGAGTAAAATTTTATCTTGAGATTCTTAGTGTACAATAGAATGTGGGTATAAAATGATAATGATCAAAAAACACATGAAATTAATGATAAAATTATTATTGTAGAATATATGTCGTGATATAATAATTGAACATAGAAATGAGTAGGTATCTATTATTTTGGAATACCTAAAAAAGATTCAATATTCATTTACCTATCATTTATTTTATTTATAAAAATGAGGGTTTGGGGATTTTTATGATTGGATGATAATGCTAACATGTTTTAGAGGTTAATTACATGATTTTGGAAATTATAAAAGACATCACTAATTAACTCTTATCAACAATGGGTCACCAATTTATAGAAATATCAAAATTCCTCATTCTATTATTTACAGGGAAAAATATGTTTCATTTTTTTGATATTTATAGGGGCCATTTGGTATATCATATTAAACTATTGATGTACATTCTTAATCAATATATGTTTACACGGTTTTAGTGATTTGGGATGTGACCCTTTAATATATCTACATTTTATACATATAATAGAAATAAATCAATGTATATTAAATGATATACTATTTTATGGAACACTAAAATCATGAAGAGTTACCTATTGAAATATATGTCAATAAATTAATAAGTAATTTCTATTGATTATACCCCTAACATATAGAAGATACATTTTAATGGTTCACCAAGAAAACTATAGGTACGGAGTTTAAACTCATATAATCCATAGATTCAACCCCAGAGACACTTTTAATACACTTTAAATGGTACTCCTTCCATAATCTTTCATTTTTTTCAAGGGTTATATGATAAATAATATATAATATTGAGATATAATTAATTGATTATAGATGAATAGTGATCCATGTTTGGTTATCATAATTTAAAAATAAATTTAGTGGTGGTGATAAAGAAAATTATTTAATTAATTTCCATAAAAAGGTTAAGTTAATACCCCTTATGAACTATACACATGAGTTGATAGATAAATTTTCTATTGAGGGAACCCTTTACTATATCTAAAATTAAGTAATTCCTTCTTGTATGTCCTAGAAATTTGGGATGAAGACCTCACTAACATAGTCTAGGCTATAACATTCATCTATATGTTGCATAATAAAATGATGATTCACTTTATTTGTGTCGATTTAGAAAAAGAAGATAAAATTGAAACTAACACATCATAAACAAAAACATATTTCCTAAAAATAAATCATTATATAAATTAAATGACCTAGATAGTGGAATATATCTAATATTGAGGTTTTCATTTTGGTAGGGATGAAGGAAAATAATTTTATAGACAAAATAAAAATCTCATCCTACATTATGTCTTGAGTTCTGATAAAAACCTGCATAAGAAAAACATCAATTAATTCCCTTATCAAATATATTGTAGACATAATGAACCTAATGGTAATAAAATATTTCTATGTTAACTTGAAAAATTACCATCAAACATGAACTAATTTCTCTCAAAAAATAAGGATACGTTGATACATTTCCCACCCAATGATGTATAATATAATAGAGTACAAAATAAGTGTAAAAAAATTCTTTGTTAATGAATATTTAATTCATCAACCCCTAGAGTTGATAAACAATACAAAGTCATTATATGCATTACCCATTTAGGGAATTGATTTCATGAGTGAATAACCTCTAATAAACATCCAAAAAGTCCATGTTTATCATCACTTTTATAAAATTTATCTTAAAGTGGGTTGAATTAATACACTTAAAAGAGGTTGGGTTAAAATCCATGATTACATTTATTTGTGTAAAATTATAATTATATTTAGATTTACATGTAATATTATTATATATAATGGAATATCCATTTGTATATAATATTTAATTAAACTATATTCAATATATAAAATTCACCCCAACTATTCATTGAACCACCATGTGTATACTAATGGAATGTTATAATATTTCAATGAAAAACTACATAATATCTTAAAAAAGATGGTATATATGGACAACATGACTTTCCTTAATGGACTCATCAGTATTCCATGTGCATACTATAAAACTATCCACAAACCTACACGAATTCCTCCATATTCTAGGGAATCTATGAAAGATTATGTATTTCCGATGAAGGTAAAATTACCCTTTCTACAAATAACCATTAACAACTACTGAATAAAAATTTATGTTCATAAGTTTAGCTAGATGAGCACTAAAATATTTATAATAATTTTTTATAAGTATTTGATAACAAAGTGTTCCATTGATATTTTATGACATGAGAATATAATACTGAGGTTTTCCTCTAAATATTTCTCTATGGAAAGATGGTGTCCTGACTTTTTACACCAATGACCCCCATAAATAAACCTTTAAAATTTATTACCCAACATGTGGGACCAAATTCCATACACAAGGTCTTCTCAGACGGAACATAATCATTGATAAATTTTAATATAGAGTGTATTTAACTCCATAAAATAAAATTATTCTTACTAAATACTTCACATGTCTTCTAATATCATATTCACATGTCCTTATTGCATAAAATTAAATTTAATTAGATTAGGTCCTCATTGCATTACCATAAATATTTTGATATATCATCTTTCCCACATGACATTCAATTACATAGAGAGATCCTCATTAGATAGCCATAAAAAACATGACATACCATACTTCTCAAATGATGTGAAATTTTATAGAGATGTATTTTCACATTATCATAAATATATCAATATATCATTGTCCCCATATTATATTAAATAACATTTATTAATCCTAATCCTTGACCATAAATCATGTGACCCCATTTCATTTCATATGTTCAAGAATAATTGTTTTGTAAAATTTTAGATATCCTAAAAACGTATATTTCTTAATTACCTCAATCAACATCCTAGTATATGGTCCTTTAAAAAATACATAAACTTAAAGAAGATTCATTGTATTTTACATGATAATTACCTATGTAAAGACTGATGAGTTCCTATAGATACATTGGGATTCTAATATACCCTACTCATGTTCGGTTTTAACTAACCTACAAAAAAGGTGACATCATTAGGACATTGTTTGAATTGATTTCTATTGGGTAGCGATACATAGAAATTTATAGAAATTGTTATCTATGCTATCCATATCATTTCATTCCATTCCAATCACATGAATCCTTGGAATTTAATGTCCAATTGAATATTGTTGAATTTTTTATAATAGATAGTGTAGATAAGAAAATTTATTTTCCTCCCCTTATAATAATGTAAATCCACATTAGAAAATTATTCTCTAATAGTTTACAAAATGTTCTATTCTTGATTTCAAATCCATTATGACCCCCTTTACTAATTCCAAAACTCCTTTATTGAGTTCCATCCAACTAATACATATCCCATTACACCATGAAATTTAAAACATAAGTTCATTAATATTATATCAATATAATACATTTTTATGTTAGAGTATTCATTTCCCACCATTAATTCATTTATTATTCACCCCTAGTTATTATGATATTCACTTTAAAAATATAATTGTATTAATTCTTATCCCCCCACGGTACATGGTGTGATTTAATCCTCTAACATTTGGTATAGCACAACCCTTTCTTATAACCCATTTCTCCATTTCAAGCTAGTTATATAATATTCACCAATCGATGCTTACTATAGTTTTTTCCTACCACATTAGGGAGGCCTTTATTCTTCATCCCATGTGGCCTAGAAAACTTTTTATAAACTACATGAAAATTTATTCATTTATTTAATAGGACATGTAGTGATGAAAATTCCTTGCACTTTAGAACCAACCATGGTATTTTCAACCAATTAACCCAATCCCTAGTGTTTGGGTTGTCACACATTCATGTTGATGTTTACCTCTTATGATTTTATTAGATAATTCTAATTGATTTTATTAAATATTCATGAATAAATATATTTTTATTTTCCACTGTATTAATAGAATTTTCCATTTCACTATCATTGTATGAAAGTATAATTTATTTTGGGTTCAGATTAATTAACCATTCGTTAATAAAATTTCCATCATGGGATGATCTATGTTACAATCAAACAAAATTTGAGAAAATATTCTTTTTCAATGAGTTATGATATCCCAACATGTCCACCTCTGAATCCATCTATAAATCTCATATTGGGAAGTTCTTCTAATGTGACCATAGCCTTTTGTTCCCATATGTTATCAGTAACACTCCTAACATTAGAGTTATTAAAATAATGATTTTTTATGCATCATAATAAATTCTATACTCCATAACTAGCTCATAGAAGTATCGAATCAATAAAAATGAAATACCTATTTCAACTTTTAAAATGATCTATTACATGAATCAAACCACAAGAACATCACCCCATTATTAAACGGATCCTTCATTAGATCATGAAAATGTGAGAATTCCAAAATGAACCTATGGTTGTAATATTATAAGATTAGGATTGTATACATTTTTATGTTGTTCTTTGGTTACTCCAAAGAAACCACAACCTCAACATTTGTTGGGTCCATTGACATTTGTGCACTAGATACCATGTACCCCATGTTGTTTACTTGGATATTCCTAAACTAACACTCTAAGGTTTGTACATACAACTTATTATCATTCAATGTACTCATTATGATCTCCCAAAAAAGTTCATGATCCTCCCTTGATTTGGAGTAATCCAAAATACCATAAATGATAATTATCATGAATGAATAAAAATATGGATAAAAGACCAGATTAATAAGGGAAATAAATACTACTAGACTATTCATAAATATTATGGAGATCACATGATAATCATACAAATCTTAACCAATTATAAAAGTAGTACATAAAATATTAAAAGTCCTCACTATCAGCAAGTGATGGATAGATAACATATTGATATTAGATAACTGATTAGACCCCTGAAATTCTTGTATAGGTCAAAAATACAATGAATAGGATGACTATTTTTTATTATCATAGGGTTAAACCTATTATAATTTACACATAATAAAAACTATCCATCAACCTTGTTAGTGAAGAAAACCAGACCACCCTAGGGAGGCATGCTTGAGTGGAGAAAAAATTTTACATCTAAAAACTCTTGGTAAAAATAAAACTATCGAATCTAGGAATGATATATCTTATAAGGTGGAATGTATATATAATTTATACAAGGAATATGTTTAATAATAATATTTATCTCTTTCTTGGCTTAAAAATATTGAGAAATCATTTGGGAACACATCCACAAACCAAACATAAAAAGGAGGAATGATGTGCTGGTGCTTGAACTCATATGTCAAAAATATACCATCCAAAAAGGTTATTATCACCCCAAAATTATTTTTTAATGGTATAAAACAACCTATATATAAGCATCACTCACTAACATTGGTATAATAGAAACCCTCTACAAATGTAAAAGGTACCAGTTTGTAGAATCAATCAATATTTGTTCAATATCGATTCAAAAAATCCTTCTCAATGATCAAGTAAAAGTATTTAACTCAAAATATGATTATGTATCCTTGATTATATATATCAATGTATCAATTTACCAAAATCTATAAATATATAAATTCCATATGAATGAACTCTGAAGGGTGTATTGATAGATATCACCCCATTTTAAGACTACTCATAAAGCCCCAATTATATAAATAGACGAGTTGATATAGATGAGCATGACATACCCATATCAAACAAAAGAAATCATATGGTATATGAAACTTGTCACCTTCCTAGAAAAATAAATTGATTACTAACTTACACTAATGTGTCTACTCGATATCATGAATAATTCTTGAAAATTACCCTTGAGTTCTTATTTACTAAACCCCATGATGGAAACTACCCTACTGACACTACTGCACTCACTTTTGGCAGCATTAACTCTTCTATGATATGATTATTTAGAGTATCCCCAACTAACAGACTTCTTCAGTACACCTTTCCATACCCTTGGACCCCATCATAACAATATATGTGTCATCAATATTTTTATGGTGAATTTACCCAATAACATTATATCTTAACTATCTCTTAATATGAGAAACTATTCGTGATATGCATTTTATATTCAGGATGTACATTCTCATACTAACTAGACCAATAATATCGGCTGAGGATTACCATATCATAAGAATAAATGGATCACTACTTTGGTTTCTATTCAAACTCTATACGAGGAGAGACCTCTCAAACCTATATTTCTCTCTTATCGATGGCTTGCTTCTAGCCTCGATAGATGAAGTATGATTCCTAGATGATCTATCTTAGGTCTATTTATTCTAAAAAATTAGACTGTCAAAATACATTTTTAAAATTTTATAATGTTATTATTGTTATTAAATTGGAAACCCTAACAATTTAAAAATCAAGAAAATTATTTTTTCTAAAAATTAATGAGTTGAAACTCAAAACCCAAAATCTAAAAATTTAAAAACAATTCACAGTTTCTTAGGAAAATTGAATCAATATAGATACAATACTTAAAAAAAATTGATCCACGAAATAGACTATTAATTAAGAAACTATACATTGAGTATCATTTATCATCCATGCCATCACTTCCTTAATTGCATAAGTGTCATTATTATCTCATCGCGATTTTCCACTTCATCGATGTAATTAATTATATTTGGAATAAAACTTCACAAAAACCATAGTCTCAATAGATAACATAATATATAGTAAAAAACCTTGAGAAAGACTCCAATATTTTTCATAACCATCATTTCTAGTTGACTACCACGAAAGAAGATCCATCCTCTCACCAAATGTTAATCCATTCTCTACACAAACACAACACTAATCACTAGAAAATTAAACTGAAAAAGAAAATTAAAAATCAAATTGATGAACTCTATGATCACCAATATTGAAAAAATGAAACATCCCTAACAACGAAGAGGAACACAACAGACAAAATCTGATAAAAGAGAAGAGGAATATGTATATCTATAAGGTACATTTTAGAGATAATGAGAAAACCCAATGAGAATAGTTCTAATGTCTCACAAAAATTTTGAAGCACGCAAACAATATCCAAAAACTAGTTTACCACCTACATTAACCCATGAAACTAAGGGAGAAAACACACTAAAACATAACATGATCTAACATGATTGATTAAGAATCTATGGTAGAGGGGGACTGATAGTGGTCGAGGACTATAATGATGATGATAGAAGAAAAAACCACAAGAAACTAAAATAATATGTTGGTGCAACTGATTCCCTGAATTAATACACCACAATCCCAATCATAATCCTCCATTAGAACTATAACAACCTAAACTATTATAAATAAAACTACCCTAACGATTTAATTAAATTCCCAATTTTTTAATATGGATATAGAAAACACCTGAAACCATTTTGTTTTATAATAAAATATTTAAAAGTCCATTAAGAAAAATTATCATTGATAATATAGTAATTTAACATGGAACACACGATTAGTATAAATATATGGTTTTTAACAATTCTAGTTGACACAGTCAAAGGATGTTATGGACTCGACCTATAATATTCTACAATATGAATCCCATTTAACAGAGACTTCATCAAAGATTGATCACTGGGATTTTACCTTGACCTATCCCAAGATAAGAGACATCAATATAAGAATGGTCAATACTATTTACAATAGTTTTTTGAAGTTCATCGAGATAATGAAAAAAACCATGTTTGTAGAAATACCCCATGAAAATCCCAGCATCACACACCTTACTCTTATATAATGAGTATTTTATTAAAGGAATATATATCTATAAATTACAAATATGAGTATTTACATTACTTTTTATTGTATAATTAATATATTTTCATCCCATTATTGTTACATTATAAAAGATTTTTATTTTGATACAATAAAACAAAACATTTATTTTCAATTACTATTTAATTTTAATTAAATCATTTATTCTAAATAATTAATGGTTTTTAAATAAATAATGTTTTATTAAATTATTATCATTAAATAATTTTTACTAAATATAAATTATCATTTAATTTTTATGAAGTCAAATGGAATTTCAATAAAGGTTCCAAAAATGTTATTGTCAAAAACCCAACATTTCTCAATAAGTGTATACTCTTTTTTTAAAAGTGAAAATTAAAAAATTTAGAAAATTATTTTAATAAAATTATTATTATTTTGGAAAAGAAATTTTCGATGTTATCCAATGGATATTTTTTAATAATTTTCCACGGTAGTAGAATGTTTATGTAAAAATTAAATAATGTGTAAATATATGTTGTGGTTTATGAAATCATACTGACCCGAAAGTGATGTAATAAATACCATAAAATTAATCCATAACCAAATATATGTTATAAATTTAAAATTATCTGATTTATGTTTTTTTATTAATTTAATAAATCCTTTTTTAACCCTCCAAAACCATTAATATATTTTATTGTTTTAATATCACTTCTTTAAGATTATGACTAACCTCCAGATAATAAAGAATATTATTTTAATATGTTCAGCTATTGGATATATAAAATATGTAAAACCACTCTAATTTTAATGAAACCATGGTCAAAAAAATGATAAGGATGGTTTTATTGGTTATTTTAATATATATATTCCAAATCAAACCTTTGATAAATATCATTGAAATCTACACTCTTTTCTTATACAATCCCATCTGACCCCCCATTTATCTTCAATAGAAAACAATGGATACCATTATTACTCTACCATACTATCTTTTGATTCCTCCCATGGTTCCACCAAGCTGTCAAGAAGCTCTTTCCAAGAATTTGGAGTCACATACTCTTGTAAGGGATCCTCACATTCTATGAATTCTTCAAGTTTTGTTATAAACTTATGCCTTCTATTTCTAATTAGTAATTTTGGGATATGTATTTAAATTTACATATTACTACCATTTATATTTCCAAATTCTGAGATACCCCATTCTCCCTCATCAAACAATTTAATTAATTTTTAAGCTACACATTTATACTGCAAAAATTTCACCATGTTTTTCAAGGAAAAAACAATTGTAGAGTGAACACCATTCCCGTTCATTATGAATGTTGTTCACCATTATATAATTATAATTAATTTTATTTGGAATTAAATGTATGTATTCCTTACTCCTTGATCATGGAATAAATTATGATGACGAATTAATGAATGTTGTATAACCCATGTGGCACACTTAAGCTGGAGAATTGAATTAATGTGATGGGTGCTCAAAATATTATATAGCGCTCCAATGCATAGGGTAATATTTAGTTTCACGATACACAATGTCAGGACAAGGGGTGAACCCGATTCCATCAAGGGAATTTTCCATCAATACTTCATGGAATTTATCCTTATCCTATGTTTATGATATAGTTTTTATGTTGTTGCCAAATTTTCCATGCTTCCTTTATGATTAAAATTAAATATCATGTAACATTATTCTTGTTTATTATTCTCAATAAATTGTGAAAATTTTGTAACATTTATTACTTTATTCATTTTAATCCATGTTAATTCCCTTATTATGAATTATAGATCACCCCTTTAGAATGAATTTCCCCAGGTTATCCAATGCATTTTTAAGTACAATCATGTTATAAATGTTTAAAAAAATATGTTTTCATATTTATGATGTGATTTGTTGTACCAAATTACCAATTAAAGTAGACTTATAATTATTATATTTTTTATTAAGTATAATCTTATTTAATAAATATTATATTTTGTGAAACAAATACATCGGTTGTTATAGGAAACATCTCAAAAGAACAATATAAGTTATAGCATGACAGGGAATATGAAAAGAAAAAATTAGAATGTAGTGTAATGTATTTTAGACAAAATACAAATAAATGAGCATAATAAAACATGGAACACATCAATTTGAGAATACATACAAAAAAATAATAAATTTTATGGGAAAAATGATGAAATCAATGTGATCATAATAAAATCCATCGTGGCCACAATAGGATTAATGGGAAAACTCATGTGTCCATCAAGAGAAATTCTCCAAGGAGAATAAAAAATAATTCAATAACCTGATCATGATTCAAGGAAATTATTAAGGATTATAATTCAAATATACCCTTATTATATAAAATATAATGGCTCATTATTTCTCCAAAATTTCTAAAAAGATAAATTTCAATTATTACATTATATCCCAAATCAATCTATAATAAATATATTTGAGTAGAGGTAGATCATAGGCTAAGCTCCATGTATTCTAAAGGTTTCTTATTACATTTCTGGTATACTGGGGTGATAGTGGGGATTTTGTACCCTCATGTGCTGAATAAAATTAAAGGCATTAAAAATTTAGAATTAAATAGTGATATGCATAAAATGAATTAGGGTTAACAATAGTACACATAATGTCCAGGTCACACAGGGACCTCTTCCACAATTTTCATGGGTAAAAAATATAATGAACAGGCTACACAAGGACCTCTTCCATATTTGTCATGGGTAAACAATTTAAATAGTTTGGTGTGAGGATTTTGAAATCCTCCAGTTCACCGCAGGAGATAATGTGTGTGTAAAATATATATAGTACACACACTTCTCGAAAAAATAGATAAAAGAATCACTAAGAGAAAGTAGATATGAGTTTATAATGCCTTAGTGATTAGTAGTGCATCTTTGGACTCCATGGATAAGACAGAAATGCTTCTGAGTCCTTCTTTGGGTTTTGTGTTGAAAAACAGAGTGTCACGATTCATCTTGGTGTCCTTCACGAGTGGAGATGTTCTATGGATTCCAGTGTACTTAGTGTGTTCTACAGGAGAGTCAGATTTCATGCATGAGACAATTCTTTCATTGAAGTTCTTGCAATATGTTCTTCATTGTCATGCTCATGATTGCTTTTTTTTTCAGTACAGTTCACTCGTATTTTTGTGTTATCGCATGCTTCTTGATCTTGGGAACACTTTTCTTTATCTTAGAATGCAAGAGTTTTGGCAGACTGGTTCCATGTATTTTGTTCCTCGTACCTAGTACTATGTCTATAAAGAAACATTAATTATGTCAGTGCATTAATGTCATCAAATATGACTGTTAAAAAGTTAAATTGAGAGACGAAAAAATAGTTTATGAAATAGTTTCACAATATGTTCTGAAAACGGTGGCTCCTTCATACGGTGTATGAGTGTCACAGTGTCTGAGTGTCATAGTGTCTGCATCACGATGTCTTTTTCATAGTGTCTTCCTTTATGGTGACTCATTAATGGTGTCAGGCATACATTGTCTTACTTCATGGTGTCTGGAAGTTAAGAAAATAAAGCATCTGGCATACGGTGTCTGTTCACAGTGTATTGCTTATAACTTCAAGGTGTCAGGATTACAGTGTCAGGATTACAACTTCACGGTGTCTAATGGTCATGGTGGCTCATTTTCACTGTTTCTGAGACTTAGGCTTCCCGGTGTCTGCTTCACTGTGTCTGGCCTACTGTGTCTGACATACTGTGTGAAGCTTCACGATGTCTTGTACTTAGGAAAATAACTGTATTTAGAATTAAACAGTAATATGCATAAAATGAATTGAGCTTAACCATTATAAAGAATGTGATATCTCAAAAGATAAACACACATGATTGATAAGATATTTGAGGTTTGTAATCAATAATAAGAATTGTAATTATTATTGAGATTTTTGATCATTAAAACATGATTAATACTTGAGGAGTCCAACAATCTCCCCCTTTTTGATGATCAAAAATCTTGCATAAGTAAAGTGTAAATTAGATTAGAATATAGATAAAATAACATAAAAATAACATATAACGTATTTCTCCCCCTGTTGTGATTATCAAAAAGATTAAAGAAGAGAAAGAAAACAATGCACATGTCATTAAAAACATCAGAATACAACATAACATAGAAGTACAAAAATCAATGACATCCCCATCAAATAGTATTAAGCACTGTTCTTCTTAATGTATTGGCTTTCTATTTTCCTTTATCAGCAGCAAAAGAAGAAGCCATAGGTGTAGTGGCTGATGTGGAAGAAGGCAGAGAGGTAGTAGATAGAGAAGGTAAAGGGAGAGCTTTGAAGACTGACGGAGCCAATGTAGGATTAGTGGAAGATCTGGGTCGTTGCTGGTAATGAATGACAGGCCTGATCTGACTAAGAGCATGTCCAATAGACATGGTAGTTGAGGGTAAGGCATAGGTAAAATTAGGTAGTCCAAGTTTGAGAGGATCATCCTCTAGAGAAACAATTATTGTACTCTGAACATGAATATACAGTCTCCGAAGTTTGATGAAGTCTGCAATAATTTCTCCACCATATTTCTTGGCCTTTTCAAAGTCATATTTTTTTTCCATGAACTTGTCCAATAATATGGTAAAATCGATTAGCTTCTGGACTTGGTTTTTTAAGGCTAGGGTTACATGAGGAATTTTTAGATTCTCTACAAGGTATTTTATGTGATTAGTCATATCAGTCTTGGAGAAAATCTAGTTGAAATAGAAATCCCCTTTCTTAGCAATCTCTTGCAGGGCATCATTGGAAATATTGGAATGGATTTTCAAAAGATCAATAACTATATCACTGTTGTTGAAATGTTCAGAGAAAAAGGTCACCTTGAAGCCACTTAAAGCATTCTGAATCTCTTCTTGGACTATCAATCTGAGCAAAGAATTGTCCAAGGCAGGTGTAGAGGATTCACCAGAGGTATGAGAATCTTTGACGACTGTGGTTAGAGATTTGAGCTGGTTCAGTACCTTTTGAAGACAGCCAGTGAATTCATCAGTGAGTTTATTTAGGTTCTCCACAAGCTCTCTCATACATTACAACATTTTATTGTGCTTTTGTGCAATCTTTCCATCAAAGGATAATAGGTAAATGTGAATTTGAGACACAATATCTTGAGAGATTTGAGACACAGTGGGTTCTAGAAGAGCAAGAGCAGAAGCAGGAGCAGGCTCTGATCTCAAATGTAGTTCTTTCATCATGTATTCAACCATGATTTTCAAAGATTCAACTTCATTTCTGAGAAACTTGTTTTCAACTCGTGATTCTTAAATTTCTTGAATCATCGTGGGTTGAATGTGCCAAATGATCTTTCCAAAAGTAGTGAGGCATCTTCCCGACTCAGTCGTGTCACAAGACAAGGTTGAGAGTTCATATGATTCTCCACTCCAGTAAATATAGTGTCTCCAAAATCCTTCAAATCGTCATTACTGATAAAAGATAGTTGTGGAGGTAGAGGATGAGGTGCATGTTAAGGTTAAGGTGCGGGAATTGGTATAGGGGTAGGTTCAGGTTTTAGTTCCATCGTAGAGACAAGGATAGAAACTGACATTAACTGAAATAGTGAAAAAATACTAAGCTCAGTGGAAGTAACTTGCTGAGATTCACTCACGTAATAAAATATAGGGAATTTTTACTGAGTGTCCATAAGACTAGACTCAGCTGGATGTGATGCTTCATCAGTCTCAAGATTATGGGTTTCCTCCCCCTCAACAGATGTTTCCTTTTTAGGATCTAGAGGCTTATGAACTAGTTCTAAATTCACAGTTTCATATCTTAATTCATCTTTCATCTCCTGTCTAGCCAATTGAAAGGCTATCTCCATCCTCTCTTTAGCAGAGGGTATTATCTCAAGAACAGGTTTTTCCTCTAGTAGTTCTTCCAGATTTTCTTCTTCCATAACAGGGAGTTATTCTAGATTTGTTTCTTGCATAGTAGGGTGTTCTTATACTACAACCTCTTCCATAACAGGGAGTTCGTCTACTACAGCCTCTTCCATAAAAGGTAGTTCTTATACTACAACTCTTCCATAACAGGGAGTTCTCCCAGAACATGTTCTTCCATGACATGCTGCTCAGATTCTGTGAGACCTGATTCTTTTTCAGCCTTGGGTTGGATTTGTAGATTGATATCAACTCTAGGGATAGGAGGTTATTCTTCATGAACAACATGGGGAATAATGGGAATTTCATCCTCAACAACAACTTCTTCCCTTTGAGTTACTTTAGCTTCTTCTTCCTATTCTTATGAACACTCAACAACTTCATCTGGTTCCAAACCAGGATCAGAAATGTCCCTCAGCCTTGAAGGATAATCAAAAAGATTAATCTTCTCAAAAATCTTATCATTATCTTCCACCAACTCCATTTTCCATGGGTTCTAGTAAATCTTCATTCTCCTAATGATGGGTTTAGAGAGATAGTACTCGCAATCCACAAGCACTTCTTCATTGGGTCTAACTACTCCTTTGGCAACAAACGTGGATGAAATCATCTGAGAGTAGAAAAGAGAGGTGGATTTGGATGTGACCTGAATATACTCACACATATGGTGAATGATGTACTTGAACCGGTCGATTTTGTTTCCCTTATTCATAAGATGAATCAAGAACACATCTTGGTACTTTAATACAGTAAAGCCACCTTTCCTCGGGCTAACCAGATTTTGAACATACTTAAATAACATCGTTATTTCCCCCATCAAGTTCCGAAGCTATGGCCCTTCTGTTGGTTCCACTCTCGGTTAGGGTTTTCAAAGCCTCTTCAAGGTCAAATAAATTAGTTGTAGGTGGGGGTTCTATTTGATAATCATCATAAATTCCTTCGTGAGGTATAACAAGGAAAGTTGCCACTAACCTCGACGAGAAGGAGAATCTTTGGCCATTAATTCATCTCCTCACAACATAACTTTCACCAACTTCAAAACAAAACTGTACATACTAGTAGAAATGAGCTACTAACCTCAGATAAAAGGGTCTATCCTTCCTAGAGAACCATTATAACCAGCCTTGTTCTCTTAATTCTTTCCGGACTATAGATTTTCTAGATAAAACCATTTGGGGAAAATTTATTTCTCAGGAATGACAATACGATTTACCAGATTTGGGTTCAAAGGTCCTTCAGGTTCCAGCTTTGGTGAAATCTTCTTCCTCTTCGAGCTACGCTTCTCAGGTGTAGATGATGACAAATGCTTTATCCTTGGAATCCACTGAAGGTTCAAGAGATAGAAAAAGAGAGAGGGGTTCCATGGTTGAGAGGGTTCGAGAGGAAGTCTGAGTGAATAACTAAGTGAAAACCCTTTGTTTTATCATCTGGGAATGTCAAACATCACAAATGTAAAAATGCGGGAAAGTAAAAATTATCGCGATACGGAATAAAGGAAAATCATAAATAATTTTCATGATGAGATAGTGAATGGTCATTAATATGAGTTATTAAGAGGTTATAATGGTAAGACAGTGAGTAAACATCACAGTGAGATAGTAAATTGTTTGTACAGTCACGGTGAGACAGTAAGTAAACTGTTCAGTCACAATATGTGACAGACCGTGAGTTCCAAGTTCTAACAGTGATACCGTAAAATGAGAAACCATAAACATGAAACAGTAAAGTAAAATATAGTAAAATATTGAATAGTAAGACAAGTAAGATATCTATTTGTGATTTATCATTCCAAGATCATGTATGATGTAGTCTATTCTATCAGAATTTAATGGTTTAGTGAATATATCAACAAGTTGATATTCAATACCAATGAATTCCAAAGTGATATCACCTTTTTGGCAATGATCTCTCAAAAAGTGATGTCTTACATCAATATGTTTTGTCCTAGAATGTGAAATAGGATTTTTTGAGATGTTAATAGCACTTGTGTTGTCACAATTTATTGGTACATGTCAGAATTGATATCCATAATCTAGTAATGTGTGTTTCATTGACAAAATTTGTGCACAACAACTGCAAGCTGCTATGTATTTAGCTTCTGCAGTAGATAATGTAACATAGTTTTGTTTCTTACTACACCATGATAGTAGTGACTTGCCTAAAATGTGACATGTTCCAGATGTGCTCTTTCTATCCAACTTACAGCCATCGAAGTCAGTATTAGAATAACAAACTAGTTCAAATGATTGTCCTTTAGGATATGACAGTCCTAGATTGGTTGTATGCTTGAGGTATTTGAATATTCTATTTATAGAATTTTAATGATATTATTTAGGATTTTCTTGAAAATGAGAACACATACATACACTAAACATAATATCCAGACAGCTAGCTGTTACGTAAAGTAAGCTTCCAATCATTCCTCTATAAGTGGTTCGATCAACAGATTTTCCATCTTCATCAAGATCCAACTTACAGGTGGTACTCATGGGAGTGTCACTGCTTTTAGTGCTATCCAATCCAAAAAGTTTTAGAATATCTCTAGTGTATTTACTTTGATTTAAAATAATTAAATAATTATTTTGATGATTTTAAATCTAAGAAAGAATTTTAGTTCACCCATTAAACTCATTTCGTAATCGTTTTTCAACATTTTAGAAAAATCAATACATAATGATTTTTTTTGAAAATCCAAAAATAATATAATCTACATAGATTTTAACTACTAAAAATTCATTAGAAATTCGTTTTATAAAGAGGGTAGGATCAGCTATTACTTTTGTAAAACCTTTGGAAATAAGAAATGTACTCAATCTGTGATACCAAGCTCTTGGATCTTGTTTTAAACCATATAAATCTTTTGACAGTATGAAAATATTATTGGGGAAATGAGGATTTGTAAATCCAGGGGGTTGTTCAACAATGACATCCTCAGCTATATACCAATTTAAGAATGCACTTTTAACATCTATTTGATAGTTTGAAAATTAGATGTGCAATATAGGAAATTAAGATTCTGATGGCTTTCTGTCTGGCTACCAGAGAAAAGGTCTCCTCATAATCAATTCCTTCTTCTTGACTATATCCTTGAGAAACTAATCCATCCTTGTTCCTAACTATGTTTCCAGATTCATATAATTTATTTCTAAACACCCATTTAGTGCCTATGATGAAAGTGTCCTTGGGTCTTTCAACAAGTTTCCACAATTTGTTTCCTTCTAACTAATTAAGTTCTTCTTGCATATCCATTACCCAAAATTCATCGTCGATGGCATCATAAATGTTTTTAGGTTCAAGCCAGGACAAGAAGGCTTTATGTTCAACCTGATTTCTATGAGATCCTCTAGTTTGTGTTCCTTTCTCTAAGTCTCCTACAACAACATCTAAAGGATGATTTCTAAGGGTTCTAACCTTTCAAGAAAAAGAGGGACTACAGATTTCAGATTCATCAACAGATTCAGGTTCATTATGACTCGATTGAAGAGAATTTCTAGAATTGGAAGTTTTCACATATTCTTTCATAGAGGAATTGGATGATTTTGAGCTGATGTTCAGATTTGATACATCAACCTCCAGATCTTCTAGGATGGTTCTCATCTCATGTGGATCTTTTTCATCATTCTTGATATAAAGTGATTCTTCCACACATTTATTTCTTTTAATGAATACTCTATAAGCTTTACTCAATATTGAGTAACCTAGGAAAATTCCTTCATCACTTCTAGATGCATATTTGTCATGATTATCTGTACTGTTGAGAATAAATACTTTGCAAAAAAAAACACTAAAGTAATTAACCTTAGGCTTCCTATTGTTCCAGAGTTCATATGGGGTATTTTTTAGAATTGGTCTAATCAAGACTCCATTGATTATATAGCATGTTGTATTAATGACTTCATACCAAAATTAAATAGTTAAGTCATATTCACTAAGCATTGTTCTAGAAATTTTTTTCAAGGTTCTATTTCTCCATTCTACAACACCATTCTGCTGAGGTGTTCTAGCAGTAGAGAAATTGTGAGTATATCCATTTTGTGAGAAAAAGGATTCAAACTCTTGATTTTCAAACTCACTGCCATGATCACTTCTTAAAGATATAATTTTATGGGCCACTAATGTTTTATAATGACTTGGAATACTTAGTAAAATAAGAGTAGGATTCACTTTTTTGAACCATGAAAAAGGTCCAGGTATATCTTGAAAATCATCTACTAGAACATAAACATAGTGCTTCCCATTTAAACTAGAAACTCTAGATGGTCCAAACAAATCCATGTGAACCAACCCGAGAGGTTGAGAAGTAGAAACTTGTTTCTTTAGTTTGAAAGAGATTTTGTGTTGTTTTACCTTTTGACAAGGATTACACACTTTTTCATTTGGAAACTCAAGTTTGGGTAAGTCTTTAACAAGGATTTTTCTAGTTTGCTTTCTAATGGAGTGAACATTACAGTGTCCTAGTCTCCTATGCCAGAGCCAATATTATTTATGAAATACACTTAATCATGAAACATTTTTAGAGGCTATGGAATCTAAATTAATAGAATAAACGTTCTCATTCCTTGATACAAAAATACTAATTCATCTTTAGAATTAAAGACATTACAGACCTCATTCTCAAATTTAACATGATATCCATCATCACATAATTGTGAGATACTAAGAAAATTATATTTTAAGCCATTAACAAACAGTACTTTATAAATTAATATTGAATCAATGTTACCAATATGTCCTAAGAAAATGATCTTACCTTTGGAATTGTCACCAAATGTGACATTTCCTTCATCTACTTTTATCATATTCTTGAACCATGAATAGTCTCTTGTCATGTTCCTTGAACACCCACTGTCCAAGTACCATAGATTTTTTTAGGAGATCTTCAAGAATATTTCCAATAACATGATCAAGAAAAGACATATTTTGGTATCCATACTTGTTTGGGTCGTGTAACATTAGTAATAAGTGCTTTAAGAACCCATATTTGTCTCATAGGTTTCCTAGAAACATTATGTAAAGTATTTGAAAAATAAAATGTATTTGGTCCAAAAAAACATGAAATAGTAGAGTATGTATAATGACTCAAGCTATATGAGTTGTGTCCAGAGCATGGAACAAAATTATATGTCCTAGACTTTGAAACAAAATTATTTCTACTATGGTTTCTTTTACCAGGTTGATAACCAATGCCAGTATTGTATTTGGGGGAAATTTGTTTTCCAAGAATTTGGGAAAGGGTATTTTTCCCATTAGTAAACTTTTATAAGTCACATTTTTATTTCTCATTTGACATTTTTAATTCATTGTTTTCTTTGATAAGTTGTGCATTTTTCTCTTTTACAGTAGTAAGTTCAGATTTAATATTTGTAGTGAGAGCATGATATTTCTTCAATGATTTATATTTATCTTTTAATTTATTGCATCTATCTTCATTCATGTTGCAATATTCAAACATTTCTTCATTAGTCATATTTGAAAAATCACATTCCTCTTCATAATAGAATGAATTATGCATAGAAGATTACAATGTTACCTTAGATGTGTTTGTCATAAAACACATATTGGATTTGTTAGCATGTTCATCATATGATGTCTCTGATTCAATTAATCTATCCTCAGAGGCACTCTAATTTTCCTTCATTTCTTTTTTTTACGTCTTTTCCTTATCCTCATACTTCTTCTTAAACTTTTTTATTGACAGTCAACCGTTATATGTCCTTTGTGCTTACATTCATAGCATACAATTTCATAAGAATTGCAACTTCTTTTCTAGTCCTTTTTCCAATTTCCTTTTTTGATCATAATTTCTCTTGAAGTTAGGTTTTATGAAAAAGTTTTTCTTCTTGTAAAATCATTTGAATCTTCTGGACAGTTTAGCCATCTCCTCATCACTGTCAGGTGATTATTGTTAAGTAGTAGAGCTTTCTATAGGAGCTTCCAATTTACCTTTGACTTTGTGCTTTGAGAAGGTGGTCATGAATGCTACATATTTTCTCTATGGTTTATCCTCCTCTTCTTTGTGGACTTTCAACTCTTCCTCATACATCATCAGTTTCCCAATGATTTATTTTATAGGTTTCTTATTGATGTCACATGATTCTCTAATAGAGACAGAGGTTACCCTCCATCTCTCAGGTAAACACCTAAGGATTCTCATGATCTATTCTCTGGCAGCGACTTCTCTTCGAAGATAAATCATTGTGTCTAAAATCTAATTGAACCTAAAATAAATGTCAGAAATAGGCTCATTATGTTTCATCTTGAAATTATCATATTTTATAGTGTAAGTATTAAGTCTCATTTCCTTTACACTAGACGTGCCTTCATGTGAGACAGACAAGGTATCCCAAATTTCATGGGCAGTTTACAAGAATAAATCCTATTAAATTATTCATATCCTAAGGAATAGTATAAAAAGCGTATGGATTTTCAATTGTTATTGTAAGAATGTTTTTTAGGTTCATCCCATGTAATTCTATCAGTCACAGGAAATTTTTATTCATCTATAATAGATGACCAGATTTCAAAGCTCATACTATCTAGATGCATTTTCATTATAATTTTCCATTGAGCATAGTTTGTTCCATTAAAGTATGGTGGTCTTTTGGTTGAAACACCTTCCAATCTATTATCCATACTAAAAAATTACTTTAAAAGAACTAGAAATTTTGAATTGATAGAAATTTATAGATCTTGAAAGTACAACTACAATCACAGTTGAGTAAGATTACACAGAGTCCTAATAAAGCAACCTCTGATACCAAATGTTGGTCTGTGTGGATACTCAAGAGGGGGGGGGGGGGGTAAATTGAGTTCCAACTAAAAATTTCTTTTAAAATTATTTCTATTAAAATCCCCCAATTGAAAATACCAAGTTAAACTAAAGTGAATTTGTATTACAATAAAGTGTCAGTTAGGTTCTCAATAGATTGATTAGTTCTCAGTTAATTCAATCTGAAGATTAATTAACTTTTAAAGCTAACCTAATGCTTCACAGTAAACAAAAACACTTTATAGTCTATCTATCAAAGTAACTTTAAAATAGATTTGAATTTCAAAGTAATTATAAGTAGAATATAAAATATAAAATAAACATTATTCTTAATCTAAGAGGCACAATAGATATAAAACAAGTGGTTCAGTCTCAAGTTGAGACCTAATCCACTCCACTTGATGATCAACTTCCACCAAGAAGTTTATATAAATAAACGCTGATCCACACCCTTGATCAAGGTTAACAGTAGTAAACAGACTGTCTTGGTCACACATGGACCTCTTCCACAGTTTTTGTGGCTAAACAATACAATGACCAGGCCACACAGGGACCTATTCTAAAGATTTCATGGGTAAACAAGAGTAAAGAGTTTGGTGTGAGGATTTTGAAATCCTCTAGTTTAGCACATGATATAATGTGTGTGTAAAATATATAGAGTACACACACTTCTCGAAAAATGGATAAAAGAATAGCTGAGAGAGATTAGATATGAGTTTAGAATGCTCTAGTGATTAGCAGTGCAGCTCTGGACTCCTTGGATAATATAGAAATGCTTCTGAGTCCCTCTCTGGGTTTTGTGTTGAAAAACAGATTGTCGCGATTTAGCTTGGTGTCCTTCATGAGTGAGATGTTCTATGGATTCAAGTTTACTTTTTGTGTTATTCAGTAGAGAATGATTGCATGCATGAGACAATTCTTTCTTTAATGATATTGTAATATGTTCTTCGTTGTCGTGCTCAAGATTGCTTTTCTGTTCAGTACAGTGAACTCATGTTTTTTCTTTGTCGCATGCTTATTTCTCTTGGGAATACTTATCTTTATCTTCGAATGTATGAGTTTTGGCCGGCAGGTTCCATGTATTTTGTGCCTTGTACCTTGTACTATGTCTATAAAAAACATTAATTATGTCAGTGCATTAAAGTAATCAAATATGGCCGTTAAAAAGTTAAAATGAAAGACGAAAAAATAGTTTATGAAACGGTGTCAGAGTATGTTCTAAAAATGGTTTCTCCTTCACACGGTGTCTAAGTGTCATGGTGTCTTAGTGTCACGGTGTCTATGTCACGGTGTATTGTTCACTGTGTCTTGATTCACGATGTCAGCCTTCCCAATGACTCATTCACGGTGTCAGGATTACAATGTCTTGCTTAACAGTGTCTGGCACATAGTCAAATAGAGTGTCTGGCTAACGGTGAATATTCTAAGTGTCTTACTTACAGCTTCATAGTGCCTGGCTTATAGTGTCTAGCTTACAACTTCATAGTGTCTCATGGTCATGGTGGCTCATTTTCACTATGTCTGAGACTTATGCTTCACAGTGTCTGCTTCCCTGTGACTGGCCTACTGTGTCTGACTTACTGTGTCATGCTTTACGGTGTCTTGTACATAGGAAAATAAATGTATTCAGACTTAAAAAATAATATGCATAAAATGAATTGAGATTAACCATATTAAATTACGAGATAGCTCGAAACATAAATACACATGATTGATAAGATTTGTGGGGTTTGTGACCATTAATAATAATTGTAATTATTATTGAGATTTGTGGTCATTAAAACATGATTAATATATGAGGAGTCCAACACATACATATACCATTAGATATTAAGTCTATATACGTTATAGTTGGAATATGTAGGGTGTGAGTATGAAATCATTAGGCCACCAATAATGGTCCCCTTAGGTAATGTATATACCTATACAAGTGTATGAAAAGAATAATAATAAACAATAAAAAAACCACCCAAAAAACACCAATCATACTTCACCAGACTCGAGTGAGCCTTTACATTCATTAGTTAGTGCCAAAGAGTGTTGATATATCAATAATCGATCATCAAATATGCTGTATTAGTATTTTAACCAATTATATATCACATAGAATCATTATTCCAAATCAAATGTGACATCTTAAAAACTCTTACACATCCATATCACAAGACCCATGGCCTTACAACCCCTTTACCGACTATCAACTCAATAGATTAATGGAACCCAAGTCATAACTACACCATTACTCATCCATGATTGGCTCAATATTCCCATCATATCCCACAAATTCTAGTGGGATAAAACTCCAATTATGTTCTATTACACTCCACCAACCATATCTTATACAATGTGTCCTTATACATATCAATAACCATGTCATCTTTCACATTATATTTATCAAATATTATGGATACCACCAATAACCATATGGTAAAAATCACCCCATATTCCTTTACCTAGGTGAACATGACCATGAAAACCTCATCCCCTAATGTGAGAGACATCACAAATTTATAATTTCCACACATCAGAGAATCCCCTTCTATACCAATGATAATGGAAAACACCATATTTATCATAACAATAAACATCTATTGATACTCATGATATTGGTCAACACTATATGCCTCATACCAATGAACCTCGATGACCAACCATTCATAGTGATCAACATCACCAAAAATCATAATGGTTAATTCCTAAATATTTTAAAATAACTACAGTAGTCAACTCAACTCATGAGTGACCACATTAAAAAATTTCATCACTCTCATCAAATGTTTGAACTAGAAAACCAAATAATTTAATGACAAACCCATACTTTTCCATTTGATAATACCCTCTAATACCTCTTATGAACAAAGACAACAATATGTGGGGCCATTTTGGGTCATATATACAAAACCCAAACATCTCTTATTTATCCAAAAGTTCATTTAAAACATATAACACAAGAAATACCTAGGAACCATGTACATAGATTATGTAAGATTATTTTCATTGAGAAACCATGTAATACCTAGCTCTAATAAGAAGACATTGGTCATGTTTTTTAGATAAACCTAAATTTAGGGTATTTGATTGAAAATAAATAAATAAATAGAGATGAAAATAATAACCAATTGTGTATATTTTTACTTATAGTTGAATATATCAAAATAAATCATACAAATAACCCATAGAAATGGGTAAATATTGCACAAAAAGAAAGCAGGATTGATAGAGAGTCAAGAACTTGGGATAATATATTGTGTTCCTATTGAAATGGCCCCAATCCCCCTTTTTTTACAGAATAAATAAATTTATAATTAAATACATAAATAGAAAAAATTAACCACACTAAAATTATGATAAACATTGGGTCCCTTATGTATTGAATCAAATGTATGAGTGACCCCTACATATCACCCCTAAAGATCCTTATGTGTAAAAAAGTCCCTTAAGAATAATCCATTAAATTTCACAATGTTTGGAACCATGATGTATTAGAACCTTACATATTTACCCCCTATAACTCATATGTTTCATAAGGTATCCCAAACGTTTACCAATATATCACCCATACATATAAAATGACCTGAAAATATCATCCAACATAAAATTTCACTAAGGTAGGAACCATTTATTTATCATAGGGAACTAGAGTTAACCATTTTAATCTTACCTTTACATATCATTAGGTTCATCCATACTTAACCATTTTCCTATCATAGGGAGACTCTTACATTTTAATTAGTTACACTTACATATTTCCTTTACTGTGGTTTTACTATTACGAACTCCAAGTAAGAGACCTTACATACTGCATTTACCAAATAATTCACCTTCAATATCCTAGGGTGACCCTTTTATAAAACAGAGATACTAAATAAATACCCTTTTTTTAGAGCCTTTTATTGGATGTCCATTACTTATAAGGACACTTTTTCATCATGACCCTTAGATACAAATTTTTTTTACTCTTGTAATGGAGGTCAACATATTTATCAAATATTTTGTAGCTTAAAAATATTCCTTAAATTATCTAAATAATGTCCATCCATCCAATTAAATGTAAATAATTCCAAAAATACCACCATGATTCCATTTTTAGTAAATATTTACAACAAACATAACATAAACCATTTTTACTCCCAAATTCATCTATATTGGGATTATATAACCCCTTCAGTCCTTGAACCATTAAAAACACTCGAGACTCATTCCTTAGCCTATATTTATATCCCCAACAACTTGAATGAGTTTAAATTCACATTTTCAATCAATTAATGGACCAATATCACAATTCCTGAAATACATGGGATCTCTCATCTTCCCCACCAAATAATATATAATCCTTGAGCTATATTGGGACCACTATATAGAATTATTTTTACAAATCAATAATCCCTATAACCATATACCTAAAACTCCAAGTATATGTTGAAAATATACATATCTTCCCCAGTCACCCTTACCATTCAATTGTGATTCACTCATTCAATTCCAAAGAATTCCCCATCACAGGAATCACCAACCTGATCACATTTTGATAAAAATACATAATATTAAAACAATGTGTTACCCATATATCATCACAAAATTTTAACATAGAGATAATACACACATACCCACATATAATCAATTGTATTCACCTAACATCATATCGGTTCCTAGTTCTTTCCAACATTATATTTGATTCCCACTTCTATCCCATACCATACCGATGCATATATATCAACTAATATATAGTAGTTATATTTATCACAAATATTTGTTAGGCACCGATATTATTCATATAATACTAAAAACCCATATACCCATGGAGTACCTCTATATTTAGATGAATACCCTTATTACCAAGAATCTATCTACCATATTATATAAAGTTAACCTGAATACTAACTATCCAATTCATGTCCTCCCTATGGAGTCTTACCACCTTTTTTAATTTTCACTATTTTTGGATATCTCATAAACTACCTCATCCATTACATGCTATCATAACCTAATTTATAGATCACAATAGATCACTAATACATACCTTAAATTTCAATTTATGACACTTCCAACCCCCATATAACTTTGAGTTCACGGAAAAAAACAATTTATGTATCCCATCTGACGATATGACCCACTCTATTTCAATGTTTGACCACATAGGTATTAAAAATTCCATTTATTACACCAATTTAAATTCACAAACAACAACCCAATCAATAGAAAAATCCTAAAACCTATGCTTTTAATTCTAAAATAGTTTACCTCATATCATGGATTCTCATTACCATGATGTCCATAACCATCCTTACCTAACACCACTATCTAGTTCAGTATAATCCAATACACTAGTTTTAGTAATTAAATCATCACTTTATTAAATACCTCTAAAATAGCTATCAATATGAATAGGTTAATTAAAACCTTGATAAAATTGTGTAAACTATCCTCAAATCAGCCTACATAGAAACCTAATCTCCCACTATTGTCCATGAAATTTGTTAAAAATTTGTGAATATTTCAGCATAATACATAACCGAGGTATCTCCTTGCACTAATCCACTGGAAACATGGGCCATCTAAAAAACATAATTTCATGGGTAATATTTTATCAAATATCATTGCCTACAATTACATCCATGTCTCCAATAATGTTTAACTAAAAATAATTCTATATCACACTAGCGTATTTTCTGGTCTCATGAGCTTGTACATTGATAATTACACTTTCCACCAGCATGGGAATAATTTATTAAATTATTTTATGGTACTATGTATATAATGAACCATATTTTTTATAGATATTTATTACATACAATTAAGAGAACATTAATAATGTACCATTGCAATCCATTCCCTAATCATATATATCTAGATCTTTTAGAAAATTACACACAGAAATTTTTTTATAAATGATTTATAACATCTCCTACTATGTTCTTTATAACTAAATCCCTCATTAGACACTACATTTACAAAAAAAAATTATTCAAAACTAGGGGAAAGGAAACATAAGAAACGGTGAGCTTAGTTTCTCAGTAAGGGAAATCAATAACAACCTAAGCATAACACACGAAGAAGGGTGTGTGAACATGAACAAAAAATAAAAAATATATTCCCTACATATCATAGATTATAATAATGAGTAATGAAATAAATATTGGATGATCATAAGACATTAAAAATTAAACAATGAACGAATATAATCCATGAGAGCAAAAAACTGACATAATACACAGATATGAGGCATACACATAATCTTATAACTTTGTGAAAATTTATAAATAGAAAGAGGTACCATCATTAAGACAAGGAAATTATAGTAGGCCTAAAATATAATAATGGACATGAAAAAATTACCATGAATAATTTTATCATTATGAATTTTAGGCTGTTATATAAAATTTTGTACATGGAATAAGGTACATGCATGATCTCATGAACATAAAAACCAGGTCCACACAAAACAATTACGAACATGAAATCAGGTTTCGGCATATCATATTTACCTCCTTAGTTATCCATGTCTACCAAATTACTTTAAAAATTATATATATCATACCATCAAAAATGAAAATTAATAAATATGTGTGCCATAAGATAAAAAACAATTCAACACCTCAAAACTCAAGAAAGGAAATGAATTTCACCAGTTTATAACCCATCAAAAATGATTCATTTATTATCTATGTATTTTAATTACAAAATAAGTCTTATAATAAATGTATAAGGACAGTATGCTTGGTTATATTCCAAATAAAGCATAAATATCATCAAATTATGTCATCTTTGATGTCCCAGACCCGATTGGCACTTAGAGGTTCCCTAAGCCCAGTAAGCCACATGACCTCAAGGGAATCTCCCAAAAAGACACAGGCTTCCGACTAGTAGTATGGGAATTGGTTTATTCCATGGGGAGACTATTCCATCATAATTAGAGAGGAGAAGAGTATATAAGTAGTAAAAAATAACAGTGTAAGCATATATAAACTTATGGCACATTAGAGACAGGTATTGATATCCAGAAATTGTAACCAACTGATAAAGTAAGACTAGATCATATAAAATAGGTGATAATTTAATGTAAAAATATTTTAAAACATGGATATAAATAAGAGGAATTAGTAATATATAATGTATAAAAAATAATCCAAAAGGGAAAAATCTTTCTATCTTCCCATGGTCCAACCCAGTTATCTACTCCTGATTCCATCCAATTTAAAACCACAAATCACATATCCATAAGAGGATGCTTCCCCATATCTACACATTACATCATATAGATTTCATGGGGTAACATAGGTGTCCCATATAGGTTGTGAGATATGTCTTATTAGTCCATAACAATCGATGTCTATAAATATATAGTTTGTGTATACAATATGATATTTTGATAGTAAACATTTTAACGAAATAAAATCTATTGTAAATGAGTTTTCTATGGTTCTAGAAAGAAAACAATGTTGACACTACCTTCTTTATCCAGTGATGGAATTACTCAAAATAAGTATAAATGGATGAAATGATCATTAGCACATTAATAAGTGATGCAATACTCAGTATCAAATTTATAAGGGACTCAATGCCTAGTATCAGAGTGGCATAGGGGATTATATTACTAGTATCATTATAGTATAGAAGAATACATGCCTATTATCATAGTAGTATAGGGTATTACATGCCCACTATCACATTGATAAGGGACACCATGTTATGTATCACAGTTGGGGTCACCATGCCCATATAGTATAATAATAGCATAACTTGGGACACCAAGACTATAATGTGTCACTAGGGATGATATTCCCATTTAGTTTTCAATGGATTACATTTCCATATAGTAAACCATTTATAAAAGGGTCATCATTCTCTATTGGAAGAATACATTCAGAAGGTTTTTCATTCACATTCATTTTGATTATTAAGAATCATCTTTCTCTTATGTCTTATTATTAATAAATAAAATTGGCTTTAATATTGGACAAGTTATAATCAATTAATGATTATCATTTAATATTAGTACAACCATTACACAATTAAAAAATAGATGATATGGGATTACCACTCACCAATATTCAATTAAATTCATTATAAGAGTTTTATCAACGGTACAACACTACATATATCCATTTCATTTTTAATATAAACATTTAGTGGAAATACCAAACACTTTAGTTGGTGATTTGGCCATGTTATGATTAATGTAGTTTAGGAATGCATGAGGGAACATCCACTGGGGTGGTTAAATCAATGGTTTTTGGTCTAAAGGGTTATAATAAGATCAATTGGTTCCAAACGTAGAATCAAATATATTGAAATTAAAATTTAGGGTTAACACATGGTGAAACCAATATGCAGCATGACAAAACGTATTATAAAACAAGAAAACTTGATGAATAATTCTTAGAACACCTAACTCATAATCATATGAATCCACTCATCCAGTATCAATGTCTAGTTTAGACAAGATTATAAGAGATCTAAATAATCGATCAACAACCTGAAAATAGGTACTTCTAGCAAGAACAACAATAACCTTTTTGACAGAAAGACAATTGAAGAATGGAAAAAAGTATTTACGAACTTACTAGCCTATATCGAAAGTTACTTAGGATGCTTGAATCAAACATTAGACAGATGAATGGTATCAAATCCAATAAAATATATTTAATGGAGATAATAAAGATATAATGGAGGTTTCTATCTACTAGAATTAGAAAAGAAAGTGAAATTGTTTTAAATAATTTTAATAATGAATGATTATTCATTTGACACAAAATATCTGGATCACATAGTTTGGACACACGGTTGGACAAAACCTAAATAAAATATCCACCATTAAATCTTTAATGAGTGCTCACCACAATTTTAGACTAAATAGTGGGAGAAACCATGTTCCAAATTTGAAAACACCTATGAAAAAATGTATATTGTTTTTGTATTAGCCCGCATCCCTTGCATCATGGTTAGGGATAATTGTGTGCCCTACTTCACCCAACTATCTTGCCCTGCATGGTTAGGAGATTCCATGTATGCTCAGTCTCACTGTTCCTACTAAATTTCAAGTGGAGTGGATTTCTCCACCGGATGGGGTTCCGAGCTCCAAACATTCCCTTGAAACCATCAAAACCATCACGAACTCTTTAGAAATATATATTGGGTACATAATAATTTTTTTAAAAAAATTAAGAGGATCCATAACATATATAGAAACATTGTTTGTATTTTATCCCCCTTAAATGAAATAATCCAAGAGTTGACCTTCCATGGTCTAAAAAACATCTTATGAGAAGAACTATGGACGTTGAGAATCTACGTTGGCCTCCCACTCAAATTTATCATTCCACTTCTTGGCCATGATACCATTACACCCATACTAAAGGGACTGACTGGCCTTAGAGATACTTCATGACTCGATAAATGATGCGTATATGATACTCCTTAAAGAAAGAATCAGCATTAATATTGATGTCCTCATGATCAAAAGTTTTAGACATGTTGGGTTGATATAGATGAAGATGTGATACATGGAATACATGATTTATGGAATGGTACATATGTGGTAAAAAAATGGAAAGCAATTGTCTCAACTGTCTCTAATGTATCAAATGTTTCTAAAAATCATGGTGAAAAATTCCCATTCCTCTGATTATATCTACTCCCATGTGTGGGTAATAACTGTAAGATGACATGATTAATCGCGTTATCGAGTGCGTCAAATTATTTGTTTAATTTTGACTAGAATTTCTGCAGTATAGTAGCAACCCTAGGTTGTCTCTCGACGGAGCCTTAGATAATTAATTTAGAAATATGGTTTTGATTATGAAAGTATAAGGTGAATGAGGTTTTCTAAAACTTTGGGGTTTGATTATTAAAGATAAAAATAGAAAATGAATGCGATTGAACAATGTAGAGATTAACAAAATTAATGAAGAATGATCAACTAGAGGTACTCTCATGATGTTTATCCTTCATCGCTTCATGATATAGGGTTATGATCTTTTAATACCTGATTTTTAACACCTAGAAACAAAATTTTACTGAGTTTATACTAGGATACCTCCTATGGTTTAGTCAAAAACACACAATGATTCACTGGACACCGCCGATGATTAGGTGAATTGTGTTTGACTTCATAAACAAAACTCACCAAGGAATCACATGAAGAACACAATACGCTATACAGGGTTGTATGTTATTTTATTGTGATACCATGAAATAAATTTACATGGACTTGAAAGTGCTTATGTGAGTTCAATTGACCAATATAAACTACACATACACCGCAATTGAAAGGGGGAAAAGAAAGCGGTGAACGATGTGTGAAACATCAAATGAATGGTTACCCCAAAACATGGTAATATGAGTTGATAATGGCATAACAGTACATAAATAAATAAAATAAGAATATAGGATTAAAAAAATAACACAAAAACCTTGAATTCAAAAGATCATTCAAATATTACAAACATGAAGGGTGGGATTTACATTACATTCCTCCCCGGGTGATCACAAGGGGTTTAGAAACCCATGGGAGAGGAGGAAGAGAAAGATGTTGGGGTAGAACTTCTCATAGCCTCAAGAACTGATAGGGATGTTTAGAAGACTCCTTGGGGACTCCAAAATGGTAGCACCTTTCCTTATGGCTGAACATGAAGATGGGGTGCCCAAGGTATCTTTTTATAGCCAAAATGAGAAGTGGTTTTGGGCACCCATATTTTGATAAATCACATGGAGAAAGGTTTTAGGATAATATAAAGTAGAATATACATTTTGAAAAAACTGGAAAGATGTAGCCCCACGTATTATCTATTACCACTGAAGGTTTGGAACCATTTAGACAAATACAGCTCGAGATATTGATAAAATGCAGAATGACACTTTTGACTTTGTGCATATTAGGTGGCTTGGACATATCGGTTCAGATGGGCTACATAGTAGCCGAATCAGGATTGTTTTCTTTGATATAAAATGTAGAATATTAAATTTTGGACAGGCCCAAAAAATATCAGCCCATTTGGATGCCTGGATTTTGCGTACTATTTAAAATAGTGGACAGATGTGCACGGAATTCCATGCATTTTGGCCCATTTTTCTTCTGGATAATCTTCGGGCCTCCAAATCATTTTACGTTCAATAAAATTATTAAAACAAGTAACATTTCCCTTTTTAATATAAAATAATTTAACAAAAAATTATGTGAATTGTGTTATTATATTTGGAATTTGGAATTTCGAATACAAATTCAGATTAATACAATGGTGTAAGGGTGAAAATGACACAGTGAATCATGGTACGATCACACCCCCACACCTAAACATTTTCACTCATGGTAAAAGTCACATATCCAAATAAAATGATTAATATATATATATATTTCCAACATCATGAAGATTTAGCATTTGAGAAAATTTTAATTCACCAAAGTAAGGTGATCAATTCACGAACCGCACTGAGGAGTTCTTCCTAGTGAAAATGGAAAAAAAATGTCTCATAAATCATATCACAATAAAATTCAAAGAGATTCATGAAACCAACTTGTGCAAGGAATTAAAAAGTCAACCATTACACTAACTCTCAATGTGTGTGTGTGAAAACCACTCCATGCTATTTTTCCACTTTCTATCAAATAAATATAGGTTATTTTTACATTATTCAGCTTTAAATGATTTTTCACCAAACCTATCCTAAATCCTTTGTAATCATATTTCAAGACCAACTCACTTAAGCATTCCCAGAAGTCAAACCATAAGCTCTCGACCTAGATATACTCATATGTTGCACATTTCATCACTCCCCACATTTATTATATATTTTTTTAAAGTTTCATTTTTAACAAATCACACACTCATCTCTCAACCCTTGTTTGATATCCTCACGACACTAATTATAATAGTTATAACAAAATAAAAGGTTGAGGAGGAGTGGTTTTTGACCCACCCAAGACACAACCATTTTTTTGTTTGAGGGAATACAACAGTCAGATATTAGGTACACATGCATAGGTCAATCTGGTATAGTAATGAAATAGATCGGATAAGGAGCGAATGTATGGAAATGTCATTTAAAGATGATAAATATTAAACTAACATATATTTAAATTATATTAAGTAAGAAATAATCACACTTTGTGGTTTGGTGAAAAAATTTGTGGAGATATTAGTGTCACATCTTTCACTAAAACTACTCACACAAGGGGCATCAATCATCTCAAAGGTTTCACATAGATATGACCATTTATATCATTGACAGAAAACCAATTCACTAAAAAAAATCACTCCCTAATAGTAAATTCATACAAATATTCTTTTTAGCCTTCGTTATGGTATTTTTACTTTCCCTCCTTTATGGTCACCAAATTATCGAACTTTGAAATAGTTTATGGGGAAAAATGAGAATACCATAAAAAGGCTAAAAAAGAGAAGAAAGGAGAAAATGATGAAAATTCCAAACTAACCAAGGAATGTATCAACTCCTCCACACCTAGAATGTGCAGTGTCCTCACTAAAATAATTGATAATGTGAGAAGTAAGGATAAAACATGGTGTGTTTTATTGGTATTATGGGTCGAGAAGGTGGATTTCCTCCACTGGATTCTTTGGAAAATCCTCATAGAAGTGTTTAAGTCGCTACCCATTGAAGGTAAGACTTTGTCCACTCTGCTGATGAAAAATATTTATTACACCAAAAGGGTAATCATTAGTAACAATATAAGGACCAACCCATTGAGAACGAAGCTTACCTAGGTGGAGATTAAGCCTGGAATTGTACATGAGGACCTTCTCATCAATATTGAACTTCCACTAGTGAATCATGCTATCATGAACAACCTTTGTCTTATCTTTATAGATCCAGGAGTTTTCATATGCATCACGTCAAATTTCTTCCAACTCTTGAATATGCAACTTTCTTTGCTCACTTTCATATGAAAGGTTCATATTACATTGTTTAACAGCCCAATATGCATGGTATTCTACCACCACTAGGAGGGGACAAGCCTTTTTAAACACAATTATATATGGTGAAATTCTGATTGGGGTTTTAAAAGCAGTACGGTACGCCCAAAGTGCATCATCCAAGAGAAAACTCCAATCCTTCCTATTGGGTTGTACCGTTTTATCCATGATTCGCTGAACATCCCGATTTTAAATTTCTACTTGTCCATTAGATTGGGGATGATATGCAGTGGAGACTTTATGAACAACCCCATACATACGAAACAAGTTTTTCATGTTACGATTGAAAAAATGTGAACCCAGATCACTAATGATGAATCTTGGTAGACCAAACCTACTGAAAATCTGTGACCTCACAAAATCAACAACAAATCGAAAGTCAATGGTCCAAGTATCCTTTTCGTCCACCCATTTAGAAAAATAGTCAACATCTAGAAAGATGTACACAAATCAAAATGAATTTTGAAAAGGCCCCATGATGTCAATGCCCCATGCATTGAAGATTTCATAGAATAACATGGGTTGTTGGGGCATTTCATTCCTCTTGGAGATATTCCTTTTGAATTGAAAACGACTACATGACTTGAAAAATCTATGTGCATCCCTATATAATGTTGTCCAATAAAGTACGGATTCAAGGACCTTTCGAGTTGTACGTTGAGAGCCAAAGTGGCCCCCCACATGCCAAAGTGTGGTAGAAGGTCAAAACAGAGGTGAACTCATGGTTAGGGACACACCGACGAACTACTTGGTCATTATAAATTCTCCACAAGTATGGGTCATCCCAAATGTACCAAAAAAGACTAATGCTTAAGTCTCTGGGATTGTGAAGTGATAAAATCAATGGGGACCCTAGATGTTGATAGAAAATTCACAATGTACCCATACCAGGGGGTAAGGTCCCCAACATCACAAAGGTTCTCATGAGGGAAGAATTCTCCAATGGGTAGGGGTGAGTCAACATGATGGTCCAATGGTGGGAAAATACTACTAATGTGGTCAGATACCACATTCTTCACTCCTATATTATCTCTAAAATCAAGGTCAAACTCTTGGAGGAGGATCATCCACCAAATGAGGTGGGGCTTGGCTTCAGGTTTCGTTAGGAGGAAACGAAGGGTAGAATGATTAGAGAAGACGGTGATTTTTGACCCAAGAAGATATGAACGGAATTTTTCCAAGGCAAACAAAATAGAAATAAGTTCTTCTTTATGGGTTGTGTAGTTTACCTAGGAAAGGTCAAGGGTACATGAGGCATACACAATGACATGATGAGCCTTCTCAACCCTTTGTGATAAAACTGCCCCAACTGCAAAGTTAGAGGCATCACACATAAGTTCGAAGGTCAGATCCCACCTTGGTGGTTGGATGATGGGAGGAGATGTGAGACTCATTTTTAGTGAATTGAAAGCATCCTCACAATTTTTATCAAAAACAAATTCTGAATCCTCTTGTAATAATAGAGATAAGGGAAGTGCGATCTTACTAAAGTCTTTAATGAATTGGCGGTAAAAAACAGCATGACCCAAGAAAGAACGCACCTCCCGAACACATTTTGGATATGTAAGGGATGAAATTAATTAAATTTTATATTTATCAACTTGAATTACCTTATTTTAAATTATATTCCCAAGAACTATCCATCTCTCAACCATTAAATGAGATTTTTCATAATTTAAAACAAGATCTTTTTCAATGCAGTGGCGGAGGACAAAACCTAGGTTTTCCAAACAATGATCAGAAGAAGAACCATAAGCCGTGAAATCATCCAAAAATAATTACATACAACTCTCAAGGTACTCCGAAGAAATACTCAACATACATCGCAGAAATGTACCAGGATCATTACATAGGCCAAAAGTCATTCTTCTATATGCAAACGTATATAATGGACAAGTGAATGTGGTATTTTATTGATCCTCAATGGCTATATGGATTAGGAAATAACCCGAATATCCATCAAGAAAACAATAATGGGACTTACCAGACTGTCGTTATAACATTCGGTCAATGAAAGGTAAAGGAATGTGGTCCTTCCGCGTGGCTTGATTTAGTTGAAGATAGTCAATACTGACTCACCAACTGTTTGCACACGCATTGAAACCAATTCATTCCTTTCATTTAACACGACTGTTATTCCTATTTTTTAGGCACAATATGAACTGGTTTAACCCCTTTACTATCAGATATAAGATAAATGATCCCAGCAATAAGTAATTTACTGACTTCCAATTTTACCATTTCAAGGAGAGTGGGATTTAACCGGCGTTGAGCCTGCCTTACGGGCTTAGCCTCATCATCCAAAAGTATATGGTGCATATAAATATATGGGATAATCCTAGGAATATCATCCAATGTCCATCCTATTTCCTTTTTACACTCTCTAAAAAGTTTGAGCAGTTTTGATTTCTGTTGTGGAGAGAGGTTATTGGGAATAATGACTGGCAGTTGGTTAATACCCTCAAGATATACATATTTTAAACTATAAGGAAGTGGTTTAAGTTCCAACACCAGTGGTTTCTTGATTGAGGGAGGGGATTTAGGGGGAGTGAGGTCCATTAAACTGTATATCTACTCATGTTTATTCTCTAAAGATAGAGAATATATAGAAATGAGATTTACAGAATCATCGACGGTCATGGGTACCTCAGAATGAACTCACTCATCAATTAAAGCACAAAATTTACACTTTTTAGAACCCACACAACACTCAAAACATGAATCAAAACTTAAATCATCCAAGGGGTAAGAAAATAAAAATGAATCATAGTTTGGGTTGAGGAGAGAATTATTTGTGTGTGCATCATTTGAGAGAACATCCATCGAATAGACGTGAAGAGTGGAGTGCCCTTCAATTGGGTGTTTCATAGCCTCAAGGATGTTAAAACATACCTTTTCTCCTATGAATTCCATGGATAGTACACCATTGTGAACATTTATGATCATATTTTCTGTTTTGAGGAATGGCCTCCCAATTATGAGAGAATCATGTCCTTGGGTTCGGGTATCTTCCATCTCAAGAATGTAGAAATCAGTGGGGAAGATGAGATTCTTCACTCTAACAAGGACATCCCCAATCAATCCTTTTGGATGTGTTGTACTTTGGTTGGAAAGTTTCATGACAATGACTATTGGCTGATGCTCTCCAACCCATAGATAAGTATACATGGAGTGAGGCATTACATTAATGGAAGCACCTAAATCTAGCATAGCATCAGAAAAGAAGGTCTTCCCTATGGTATAAGGTATCATGAATGTTACTGGATCCTTGAATTTGGTTGGAAGTTCTGGTTGAATCATGTTTGAGGCATTCTTACCCAATTTGACTGTCTCATTCCCATTAATCCTTCATCTATGGGTGCAAAGTTCTTTAAGAAATTTGGCAAAACGGGGAATTATCTTGACTGCATCAAAAGAAGGAATATTAACTTGAACGTTTTTAAATGTATCCATTATCTCATTATCAATATCATTATGAAAAAATTTCTTAGTTTTAGAGAGTCTTTTTGGGAATGGAAGATGAATGTATTGTTCATTTTAATCATCAACAATAATTTTATTTCCCTTTTTATTTTGTTTTTCATTACAAGAAATTTTTGAGGGTTGGGAAGGAGTGTTTTCATGAGGGGGACATACCTGTTTCATAGAATCAGTAGAAGGAGAAGCTTCTTTAACACTGCAAAGTGTAATTACACATACATTACCTTTTTTCATTTGTATTGGAAATGGGTTGGCATGGTAGTTGCCCAGACCCTTGCATCATATGCTCACGAATGGTGTTTGCCAACTTTCACACTTGAGTTCGTAGGTCTTGAATAGATGATTGTGTGGTTTGTTGGAACTGGAGGTTCTGGGTTTCCATTTGCTTCACCATATCCTCAAGGATTGTATCAGACTTGGGAGGAAGATGATTTCTTTGAGATGTTTAAGGATAAGAAGGTTTCATACCTTGGCCTTGTTGATACCAGTTCTGCTTGGGGTAGCTTGAGTTTCTTCCTTGTCAGTATTGGGGTTGTGCTTGCCACCCTGGGTTTGGATTTGTCCTGAATAGTTCTTTGATGAATGGTGGTGCTTGTTGGAATGGACGCCCAGGGAACACTATAGCACAAGACTCAGATGAATCCTTAATTTGTGGGCACTGGTCAGAAAAATGAGTATTATCAGAACAAATACCACAATGTAATGGAACGGGATGAGAGTGTGGGTTACCTTGTTCTTGAGTTAATTTCCTTAGAATGGAATGAATCTCATTATGTTTATTATCTACCTTTTGTTCTATGGATGATTGAATTACCTCATGAACTCCTTAGGTTGGTGCAATAGCTCGTGTACCAAATTGCTGTGCATTTTGAGCCATGTTGGGTATTAAGTCATGAGCGACAGAAGGATTTTTGTCAACTAGGGCACCACCAGCTACAACATCAATCATTCCACGATCCATGGGATTAAGTCCCTCATATAAGTATTGAATTAAAAGTTGTTCACTAATTTGGTGGTGGGGGAAACTTGAAAAAAGTCTTTTGAATCTCTCATAGTATTCATGAAGGGTCTATCCTTGTAACTGCCTAATGCCAAAAATTTCTTTTGTAATTGATTCATTTTGGGAGGCAGGGAAAAACTTATTTACAAAGAGTCATTTAAGGTCATTCCAGCCCTCAATTGTGATTGGCATATAGTATAGCTAGTTTTTTCTACACCATCAAAGGAGAAAGAGAAGGCCCTAAACTTAATGAGGTCCTCAAACACATTTTGGGGTTTCATGGTGGAGCAAACTATGTGAAAATCCTTTAGATGTTTGTGAGGGTCCTCACCGGGAAGACCATGGAATTTTGGAAGGAGGTGGATGAGGCCTGATCATAGCTCAAAATTAGCCGCTTCATCAGGATATTGGATTTACGCAGGATGGTGCTCCACATTTGGGGTGGTCATTTCTTTTAATGTTCGGTAATTTGCAGCCATGATCTCTGGGGTTTGATTTGGTTCAATTTTTGATAGGTTTAACACCACATGAGGTTCCAAATGGGGTTCCTCAGTGTTACATGATTTTCCTACTCTAGATGATATTATTTTTAGTGGAGTTACTTTTCAATTTTAGGGTCAAATTAGAGTAGTGTTTCCTTTCAAGATATTGTCATGCAACAACAATGTCCAATTTGAATGATTGCTTGTCAGTTTTTTTTAATTTTATATTTGTTTTATGGAAGGTGAATAAAATTTAAAAAAACTTTAGAAATGAAAGGAGTATATAAAATATAATGTTATACTACAAAATCAGAGAGATAGAGAAAAAGAAGAAGAAGAGAGAGAGAGAGAGAGAGCACACAAAAACAAAAACAAACAAAAACAAAAACAAAAACTTCCAAATGGGGGGGATATTGAATAGAGTACTGATTAAGAAGTAAAAAATATAAATAAAATTAAATAAATGATCATGGATCCCTCGGAACGACATTAAAATTTGATCGCGTTGTCGAGCATGTCAAATTATTTGTTTAATTTGGACTAGAATTTATGCAGTATAGCAGCAACCCTAGGTCGTCTCTCGATGAAGCCTTAGACAATTAATTAAAAAAGGGAGTTTTGATTATGAAAGTATAAGGTGAATGAAGTTTTTTAAAACTTGGGGCTTTGAAGATCAAACATGAAAATAGAAAAATCATGTGATAAATCAATGTAGAGATTATCAGATTTAATTAAGCATGATCAACCCGAGGTACTCTCATGATGTTTATCCTTCATCACTTCATGATATAGTGTTATGATCTTTTAATCCATAGTTTTTAACACCTAGAACCAGAATTTTACTGAGTTTATACTAGGATAACTCTTAGGGTTTAGTCAAAATCACACAATGATTCACCGGACACCGCCGAGGATTGGGTGAATTGTGTTTGACTTCATAACCGAAACTCACCAAGGAAACACACGAAGAACTCGATGCGCTGTTCGGGTTTGTATATTATTTCTTTGTGATACCATGAAATAAATTTTCATGGCCTGTATAGAGCATATATGAGTTCAATTGACCAATATGAACCACAAAAACACCGCAATTGAAAGGGGGAAAAGAAAGTGGTGAACGACATGTGAAACATCACATGAATGGGTACCCCCAAACATGATCATATGAGTTGAGAAAGACATACCAATACATAACTAAATAAAATAAGAATATAAGATGATGAAAAAAACACAACAACCTATAATTCAAAATATCATTCAAATATTACAAACACGAAGCTTGGGATTTGCATCACGTTCCTTCCCGGGTGATCACAAGGGGTTTAGAAACCCATGGGAGAGGAGGATGCAAAAGATGTTGGGGTAGAAATTCCCATAGCCTCCAGAACATCTATGGAAGTTGAAAAGAATCATTGGGGACTCCAAAATGGCATCACCTTACCTCTTGGCCGAACATGCAAATGGGGTGCCCAAGGTGTCTTTATATATCCAAAATGAGAAGTGGTTTGGGCACCTATATTTTGATAAACCACTTGGAGAAAGGATTTCGGCTAATGCACTATCTAATCTCCATTTTGACAAAACTAGAAAGTTGTATCCCCAAATCTTATATACCACCACCGAATGTTTGGCACCATTTGGACAAATACAGCTCGAGATATGGATAAAATATAGAATGACACTTTTTACTTTGTGCATATTCGGTGTCTTGGACAGATCCATTCAGATGGGCCCCATAGAAGCCGAATCTGGATTGGGTTCCTTGATATGAAATGTAGCCTAATAAATTTTGGATCGTCCCACAAAATATCAGCCCATTTGAATACACGTATTTCACGTACTATTCCACACAGTGGACAGATTTCCATGGGAAGCCATGCAGTTTTTCCCATTTGTCTTATGGATAATATTCGGGCCTCCAAATCATCTTTACCTTCAATAAAATTATCAAAACAAGTAACATTTCCCTTTTTAACACAAAATAATTGATTAAAACATAACGTGAATTGTGTTATTATATTTGGAATTTTGAATACAAATTTAGTTTAATACAATGGTGTAAGGGTGAAAATGACATAGTGAATCGTGGTACGATCAATGATCTCATACCTCAAACTCTATTTGTCATTTATGAAGATCAGCATATGATTTATATCTATAATTATAAGTTTAAATCCACTTCCTAATTAGTTAAACTTTATTTGTAGTTTCCTATAATAGGTTATGACCTAATAGTGTTACATACCCTATATATAACCATTACATGATAAAGTAGCATGGCATACCATATCATCCAACGTATAGAACCATCCAAATTGCCTCCTAAAAACTATTATTGTTGGATAACTAGATGAAAATGATATGATTCCTTGAGGAATGGATTATATCAACAACACATGATCATACAATGTCTTATAGAACATGTATAGTATCTTTTGAATGACCCTCACTATAAGGGTGAATGGATGTGCTCAGAAACACTGGATACCAATTTACTTATTCAACCATGGCTAGAACCTCAATGTGATATGAAGTTTCAAATATGAGACAATAGTTAAAGGGAACCCATGCAGTTGTATGATCTCATAGAAATAAACTCTTCTAATATCATCAATTGAGGAGGTCTCCCAAATTTGAAGGAAGTGATATACCTTTGTCAGTTGATCCAGGAATACCCAAATTGTGTTACTACCATGAGGTGTCCTCGATTGGATGATGAAAAATTCCATCGCATCAACTTCACATTTATATTATGAAAACATTAACGACTGTAGTAACCTTGTAGGTCACTGGGGCCCAGCCATCACCTGCTAATAGTTAGATCACCTATTGATAAATCCTTCTATCTAACACTTTATCCCCAGACGCCAATACTATCGGTTCATATCATGATACATCTTGAAGATCCCCAAGTCAACTTCCATCCACGAAGCATGTGAATCCATCATCAGCACCTCTTTCATATATATTGGAACCTAGATACATCTCTGTATTCACATGATCTCATCATCATAGATAGTCTGATCCAAAGGCCAGTCCTTACTAGAAATGCCCTAACATCAGAACAAGCTCTAAGGATCTAAAAACAATCTCATGCTCACCTTATCCATAAGTGAAGAGGTAACTAATATTGATTCATGAAATAAATTTCATGGAAATTCCTGAAATTAAATGTTAATCTAAAAAATAGAACCATGGTCATTCATTCACTATTGGCTTCCGTAATTGACTACTTTTGAGTCCTCCTACTCAAGAAATTGATTAGAGCATTGTGTTTCCTAGGAGTACAGGTGATATTAAAGTAACAAAACTATAGATATTTTACCCATATTCTATTCAATAAATTTATTTAGTATTGTGTAATTAGATACCTAAGGATCTTGTGGTCTTTAAATAACACAAAATGATCTATCAGAAGATAATTCCTAAAATAACATAAGGTGTGTTCAATAATTTTTGACATGAGATCTTGCATCAGGTAATTTCATTCACAAGGACTCATTTTCCATGACCCATACTCTATGAAACTATATTCCTAAATTATCACCACTCATAGATTGATACATGATACATCACAATAGCCTACTTCACTCCTATCTGAATTTATAAGAATCTAGATCTACACTGAATTTAATTTTCCATTCAACTTATGGATGGTTGTCTCTTAGGAATCAGATCATGTAAACTCCACACCCTTAATTTTCAAGATCATAAAATGTGATTATTTTCTTTGAAACCCCTGTATAAAACACTTTTACTGACCATATATCACCAAGAAACTTTGTATGTCCAATATCTTCATGGGATGGTTCTATTTAACCATAGATATCACCTTCACTAGGTCTACTGAATCTCCTAACTATAAGATAATTTGAACCAAGAAGGGAAACTTTTCAAAATAGAACTCACATTTACTAGGCTTCACAAACAACTAGTTCTACCTCTTAGTGTATTAAAAAAAATCTCAAGATGAGTGGCATGTTAGATCCATGTATAAGAATACAACAAGATCTCCTATATGAATACCATGTTAAAAGAATCCAAATTAGGATAGAAAACACTATTCCTAAAATACATGAATATATAAGGAACATTCATATGATAGAAAAACATCATGGGATAAGCATATAAACTATGCAAACTATGGAAATATATTAGTGGAATATCTAAAGGTCTGAATCAAACATGATGACAACCCTATCTCTGGTAAATCATTGAGAACACTCCTTCTCATCTGATATGGTGAAAAGATTATATTTTTTATGTAAAGGATAATGGGATTCCACTATAAGATGATTTAACTTCCATTTATCCATAAACATTCTATGGTTTCCATCAATATTCTCGGTGAAATGTATTATTGAACACCAAGGAGAAGTAATGGTCCATATGAAACCCTTTGCTTCTAAATCCAATAGTTACCTCTTGAGCACCTGCAACATAGTAGTATACATCCTATATGGAGGAATGGATACTAGTACCAATCTAGGAACAAGATCAATATGAAATTATATCTATATATAAATATGTTTCCATAAAAAACAATGGTGTATAAATCCCAGACTCGATCAACTACAACTGGGAATTAAATCTGATGTTGTCTCTGTTCATTCATGTAAAGACTTCCAATCATGGAAGTCAGTCAACCTAGACCAGGATGAATGGGCCTATATCAACCCATATGGACATAAAATCACCTTTTTAATATAGATATAACTCTTTTGTTGTGTAAATAATACCATCTAGTGATCATAGTCCACATAAGCATGAAAAAGAACCACCCAATCTATACTAAGAATAATGTCAAAGCATATCCTCTCATGGACGAAGAGGTTTATTATGAAACTGTGGATTCCTACATAAAAAGGATAGTCAATTAATTATCATATGATCTATTATCATTTACCCAATGGTCCATCTTATGTCATTATGCCATATGAGTACTCAACAAGAGGTCCAAGACACTACACAATAGGAAAAAATATTAAAGATTATGATAAACAAGTAAAAAATAAAGTATAAATGATTATAGATGATACTAAAATAGTACCTAAAATAATTGAAGTTTTAAAATCCATCTCCACCCATATAGCAAGCACTAAATAGATTTGGAATGATCCTCCACCCTTTAAAGAAACCTAATTACTTGAAAAATGAATCTTTTTTGGAGCTGAAAATATAAAGCATGCCTACCAGGACCACGAAGTCCTACTCTTCTTATATGTCCAGTAGTACTCTAGATACCTATAAGGTATTCATAAGATGCATGAAATCTCCTTGAAACCTGAAATCATCACCTGTATTTGGAATAAGAATTGGTACCACTACTGGAGGAATAATTGTAGGCTCATGTCTCACCACATCCAGGGAATAGTTGTCACCACCATTTTGGTATATGAACGTAGGACATCATCGTGGAATTTCACATTAAATTCCATAAGAACACCTCTACCTGGATTTGGTAATCGAATAAGCCACAAAGATAGAATTATAATCAATTCAAATCATTTCTGTATAATAATCGAACCCCACTTCCAGCTCAATGTTTTCGTTATGGGTGATAGAGAAACATATATGTAACAAAAGATATGCTACCTACTACCCACTACTAAGTTCGAGACCAGTTTAAGCTCTGTGTTTTGCAAATTTCAATTTTATTTTACATATATTTTTATATCGATTATTATTTAAATGACTGATCAAATGGTTTAAAAATTCTAATTCATAGGGGAAGATACACCTTATGAACTAAAATGTGGCATCCTGTCAATCCATACCATAATATGTTCTAGACCATGTGATGAATGGTCCATGAATCATTATGGCTTAGTTGAATACATAGGGTTTCTTTCATAGACTGTATAAGAATACACTATTAGTTTGTGGCATGAACTGTATGTACCAACTATGTATTCCCAATCACCTACACAAATTATTATCAATTAGAAATTATATTTACAATAGTCAAAGAACTCACAGAACTCATAGTCATTGCAAACAACACAGTCATCCAATATATCATGACATACGCATGATATGTGAAATCCCTATAATGTTCATAATATGTTGTTTGTTAAAATATTCCTTTCACTCACCTCATCATGCCATGGATAAATGATATACATCAATAATTTAAATAGTAAAATAAAAAATAAAGCATGTTACCCAAAGTTGGAATAAAATCAACTATAATATTCAAATATCATTAAATAGATATTCTATTCGAGAAAATTTGTCTTTTATCTATACATGTGATAGTTATACTCACGAATAGCTCCTTACAATACCCCATAACCTTCTAAATATCCTATATATTTTCTCAAAATAGAAATCTATGAAAAAAATGCTCTGATACCACTCTGTGACTTCCTGGACCCGGGTGCCAATAATAGCTACCCCGAGCCCAGTGGGACACATGGTGTCAATAACATCACCCTGAATTCAAGAGGCCACTGAATAAAATTGAGAGACTATAGTGTTTCTTTGGGGACACTATTCCCTAATTAATAAAGTGGAACACAATGGATAAGTAATAAATGATAACAGAGGAGGAATATATACACGTGGAACATAAAAAGTATATATAAACATCCAATCTGTAGTAATCAACATATAACTGATGATTGCATCATATATAATTGATGATAATATCATGTATAAAATGTAGGAAAACAAGGATACAAATCATTGGAATTATTACTATAGATGCTATGCAAAAGAAGAAAAAATGGAAAAATCTATCCAACATCCCGTGATCCATCTCGGTCATCTTCCTCTAGCTCCATCCTAAGTCAAACCAAAAGTCATGAATATATAAGAGGATGCATCCACTTATCTACACCTACTAGTACATAATCTTCCTGGGTACCATAGTAAACTCAGATAGGTACTGAGAAATGTTTCAATAGTCCAACACCACCAACATATATAAATATCTATTATTTTTATACAATATAACATTGTCTCGGTAAAAAATGTAAAGAAATAAAATAAATTATAAATGGGTTGGATATAGTTTCTGAAAGGATTCCATGATGTAACTATGTGGTTCAACCCGTATTGTAAAAACGATGATTAAGTATCAAGGGATGCAATTCCATTTATAAAATTTTTTAGATACATGCTTCCATGTATCACATTTATAAGCGATGTCATGCCCAGAATCACAACAGTATAGGGGATTCAAATCCCAGTATCACATAAATATAGGGGATTCCATGCCCATTATCATAGTAGTATAGGGAAAACCATGTAAAATATTAAATTTATAAGGGATTCCATGCCTAGTATCATAATAAGGGACACCATGCGTATATAGTATCAAAAGGGACTCTATTCCCATAATTTATCACTAGAGACTCTGTGCACATATAGTTTTACAATGGATGCCATTCCCATATAGTATCACATTTATATAAGGGTCTTCATGTCCTTTTGGAATAATACATGAATAAGGGTGTTAATTCACATAAATTATTTTTATCAAGGTTATTCATTCCCTAATGTCATATCATTAATAAATAACCATTATCTTTAATATAATCCATGGCATAATCCATTTCTAATTATCATTTAACATCATCATGGGCAATGCCATTGTTCAATTTAAAATAGGTTACATGGGATTACCATTCACCACTATTCAATTAAACCGTATAAAATAGTGTTAACCCTTCTATAAACATGTATCCATCCATTTAATTTACAATATCAAAATTTAGAAGCAAGTCCAAACACCCCCATTGGCTATTTTTCCATATTCTAATTAAATCTATTTCGGCTTGTAAGAGGGCACACCAAGGGGGGTGGCTCCATCTATAGTAGATAGTCTCAAGGGGTATAATAATTTTATTAGGTTCTAAAAAAGGAAATTGATTTATGGAAATTATAATTTAGGGGAAACTCATAGTGAGAATGACATGAAGAAAAACGTCATGTATTATAAAACACAAAAACTTATGGAATGTCTTATAGACCACCTAAATCATAAAAATACTACTCCAGCATTATTATTTAGACTAGAATGTATTAGAGTGAAATGATAATCAGATCAACACAATAAAAATTGGTCATATGACCATAAACATTGTTATTTTTTTGAGAGAAATAAAAATGAGATATGGATAAAAAGAAATTATCATCTTACAGGTGTTGATTGAACAAGACTAACAAATATTGAATCAATCACCAGAATGATTAATGAGATCAAATCCTATCAATGATATTTATAGGAGCTCAAAATGAGATAATGGAGGGTGTTATTTGCTAGAATGATCAATGGAAGAGAAATCATTTTATAATTTTTCATTAAGGGATAAATATTCATTTCATCCAAATTTACTAGGTTGTACTGTTTGGATTCAAGGTTCAAAAAAGTATTCAACGACCGTGCACACTTCACTGCTTCAAGATGGAATCCACATGGTTGATCCACACGTTTAGAGAAACCATGTTCCAACTATGAAAAACACCTCTGCTAAAATGATTTATATCTTTTCACAGGTGTTATTCCTCTAAAATATGGCTTGAAAAAACTATGCACCCTCCTTCACCCCACTATCCAGACCTACATGGTTTGGAGAGACTGTACAGGCTTGGTCACACTCTTCCTACAAACTGTGTGGCCTATGGTTTCCCTCCACAAATCAGGGTTTCGAGCTCTGAAAAATCCACAGAAACCCTATAAACCTTTATGAACTCATTAGGAACCCATATTAAGTAAATAATAACAAATTAGGATTAATTTAAAAGGATATACACATGAATTAAAACCCAGTTCATTAAATCATCTTAGATATAGAAGGATTTTGAAAGATCACTTAGAATAACTATTATGCTTACAAAAATTTACATTTTAAAACAACATATCTTACTTTTAAAATTATTTCACATAAAGATAAAAACGTTTTACATTAAAATAAACATAGAAACATATAATGTAAAATTCAATGCTTTAATGCATCACAACTATATGAAAATCCACTTATTCTATACAATCATAAAAAACATTTCATATTTATTTTTTCAAGAGAAGTCACAAAGTTCCCCATTTGGAAATAGACATAATGATTCAATTAAAAACATTTAGTAAAAATTAAAACATTGGTAAAATTAATTTTTAATTGTTAAAGATAATATTAAAAACATATTTTAAAATATTTTTTGATAATAAGGAAATTCAAGAGAAATATTCTCCAGTGGATAATCAAATATAAAAACTCTTAAATAATGATGATATTGAAAAATAAACCATTAACTCAATTCTTGCATTTCTCCATTAGTAATCAAAAATTATATATAATAAATATGGATTTAATACATATTTATTTCATCACTATGCATATATAATAACATTTATGATTTATTTATAAAATCTTATCATCAGTTTATGAATAATTTGTTATTAAATTAGTATTTCATGGGGATAACTGCATAATTTTCTACGCATGTTTCGGTTCGATAGTCCTGATGCGTATAATTTGATCATAGTACATTAATTTAAATAATTTTAATAATTCTATATGAATAATATATATTAATTATATAAATATTTATAATACCTTATAAAAATTAGTTATAGAAAAATGAATTACATCATTCAGGGAGATGGTAGGCCATGCATACACATAACAATTGTTTTGATTTTCCAACTGGTAGAATGAGAGGAAGGTAAATAATAATTAACCTTTTAATAATAAATATTATATAATATATACCATATATATTAATAAAATACATCCTTATTACAATCCATGTGAAATACAAATGAAAATATAATTGACCCTCATCAATAGATGGTAGTCCATACGTACGCATGCATAATGTTATCATTTCCCAACAGATTTTATGATAATAATTTAGACATGATTTTATCCTCATGTAATTATAATGATATTATAAATATCATATATAAACATTAGACCAATCATAATTCCCATCCGTAAAATATTATAATGAAAAAAATAATTATATCACTCTAGGGAGACAATATGTCTTATCTACAATTGAGGGATACTTTCACATTGTACTTGATAGGAATGAGTGTGTATAATTGGGTTTTAAGAATCATAATAAAATTTCATAACATTTAGTATTATAATGATATTATTTAATGATAAATATTTTATATTTAGAGGAGGTAAAGAACAACCAAAAAAGAAAGTGATAAGTTATAGAGATCAATTATTTTTTGAAACAACCATTTTAGTTATCCCATAAAGGACTCTGGGGTTGGTATTTTGAGAATACGAAAAACTCAAGAATGTATCAAGGTATGAGTAGAATATAATTATTTATATTATGGTCATGATATACGGCTAAAATTTCTATCATGAAGTGAGGAATATGGTGTCCTTTTATAATTGTGGTCAAAGAAACTTTTGGAATTTATTAGATAGTATTATATATAAAAAGATAATCTAGAGAAAAATATTTCCAAATTTTCATGAATTCAATCATAAGTAAGGATATGTGTTATATATAATAAATAATTAAAACTGGAAATTTTTATATTAAATTTTAAACCATGGTTTATCCCCAAAATTAGCATATTTTAATATTAATCATGGTAATATATTTCTCACTCATAAAAGGATAAAAAATTGGATATTAGGTAACTATTGAATCATAAGTTGATTAAGGATTATATTTCAGACCATATAATAACCTATTTTTCCTCCATTAATATTTTTTGGGATTTTTTAAAAATTTATTGAAATATTATTTTAATAAAATATATTACTGTAAATTTTTACACTATTGAATTCATAGACATTAATGATATAATGACATATAATTGAAATACATATAAATTAAATATAATTTTTTGATTAATTAAAACATAATACAAAAATAATCTTATAGACCATACTAGTATACTACCTTTGGAAACATGGAAGCATAAAAACTGAAACATAAAGGAGATAAATCATTTCCCACAAGTTTATTACTAACTATAATCCTTCTTAGAAACATCAAACATAATACATATCATCATAACATGGGGAAGGAAACATAAAAGGGTTTATATTATATGCTCAGTAATGGTAAATAATGGAGACACGTAAGTTTAAATATGAGCATAAGGGGGTATGATAACATAATCAAAACATTTTAACATCATACCCTACATATCAAAGATCATAAACATAAATCATGGCATAAAACAGGGATGTTCATAAGAAATGAATCATAAGGTAATAAATAATATAAGACATGAAATCATAATATAGAAATCAAGAATGAAATTTTTTAAAACATATGAGCATATAATATGATTTTCATAGTATCCAAGGTACTTTTATCAAGAACATTTTGGTAGTATTGGTTTACTACCCATACCATCTTGGTAGTCATGGTTCAATCCCATGTCCATCTTAGTAGCACGAGTCGACTCCTCATACCATATTGGTAGTCATGTTTCACTCCCATGGTCATCCTAGTACTAAAGATTCACTCCAAATACCATCATAGTCATTCCCATGAAATATAAATCTTTACCCAAGGAATCAGAGAGAGATATATTTCCTATTTATCCCATAATGAATTCATACATACTTGTTCCAAAAAATATTACAAAATAAAGTAATAACCCAAAAAATTAAATGGTTATCAAAAAAAATTAATCATATTAGAACCTATGGAAATGATAAATGTTTCATAATCATTTCATCATAAACATTAGCAGTAAAAAGAATAAGATTTCAAAATAATATAAACTACAAAACAAAAATGGGTTTCATAAAAATCAAACCATCAAAAGATTATAAATTTAGAGAAAAAATATGAATCCTAATACTGAATCGTTAACCTATAAAGGCATGAGTAACACCAAGAGAATTTATATTTGATGGAAAATGTTTTTGATATTTATTCATCAAATATATTTCAGTAAAATATACTTCTTCCTTGAAAATTGATTTTTAATACATAATACCTTTTAAAAAAACATCTTTGTGAATATAATAGAAAATTTATAATTGAAGCTTTAAAACATTTTGGAAGCATTTTCCCTTGAAAATTTTGAAGAATCTTGCAAACCATTTCAAAAACATTTTCCTTAAAAACATATAAAAGACTCCAAAAAGCCATTTTTTAGAACACACACACTTATTAAAAAATTATCATAGAATGGAGATGAAAATATAAATAAATTTAATTATATTTTTCATATAATACATTCAAGGTAATTATATAGACCACATAAAAGAAGTGAGTGGTGAATAAGGCATGTATCTCACGAAAATAAATTGTGAGATGAAATCCACTTACCTTTCGTTTTTAATATCATATTACTCATTAAAACCTCATATATAATAAATATAAATTTATTATAAATATATAATAGAATCATATACTTACTTATAATAATATTTATGGTTTTATGATGGATTTATATTACCCTCTTGGTAACAATTCTATTCTAAGGTTTCACTTCGGGTAACATTCATTTTTTTCAGGTGTTTCCTAATTCGTTATTGCCATGGCCATTATTTTTATACCATTATTTCCATAATTTAAAACATGATTTAAATGTATTTTATTATTATTATATGTGTATTATAATAATAAATATAATATATAAGAATTAAATAGAATACACTATTCTTGGAGATGATAATATGTACGTACACATGAATGTTATTTCTCTTTAATTGTCATATTGAAATAAAGAATGTAAAAAACATATATATATATATATATATATATCATTTTTAAAGTAGATTTATTATATCATATATATCATATATATTAAATAAACTCATTATTAAAACATTCCATGTAGTGTATGAACAAATCACATCACTTTGAGTGGGCTGTAGTCTACACTTACTCAAACTAAACTCTTGTATTAACACAAAATGGAAAGTATAATGGTAAGTGTCATAAAAGAATTAAAGATGAATAAATTCATAATAAATACAATATATATCATATATAAACAGATTTTACATCATAATTTCCACCATGGGGGCGGTAATGGAAAAATGAACAATAATTGTTTAGTGAGGCACTTGTCCACCATTCGTGTAAACATTATGTTTGTTTCCCACTGGATGCAAGTGTGTGTAAGTTTAGGTCTAATACATATAATTAAAAATTACTAGTAAATTTTTGAAACAAGTTTTTTATATAATCCTAGAATAATATGATTTGTGGTAGTGAAGAAAGAAAATAAAAGGAAGGATTTTTAGATAGGGTGCTAATACATAATTGGGTAACTCCTTTGGGTTTGAACCAAATGGATTGATTGGAATAACTTATTCCAAAAGTAGGATTCAAAGAGGAAATGAGGGGTTATGGGGAGCTATTAGAGAATATTATTGATGAAATTATGTGGATTAAGATGTGTTATGTAGTAAGATGAGAGGAGGACTTTTATAATGGTGGAGGGTGGCACTCTTGTAATATTTTAAAAGAAAGGATCCCCAACAACGTTTTTTTATTTCAAGAGGATAAATAATGGGAGAATGTATAGAAAAGGGAGTATAGGGTATAAATATTTCTAGTAAATGGCTTTAATAAAATTATATCTCTATTTGGGCATTAATTATATGTTTTATTCCATTATTAATCTTAATTTAACCATAATCGTTTTAATGAAATTTAATTACATCACTAATATTTTTGGATAAAAACTAATAGGAACTTATTATACATTAGAAATTATCCTTATTCCGAATAATGAATCAATTTTTTCAAATTATAATCACCTAAGTGGTAGAAATTAATTTAAATTTAATCTCGTAGTCCGGTCAACAATGTGGGGTTTTAATGTAAAAACATTCAAATGTTTGATATGTTTTTATTGTCAATTTAAAAGTAAAATTTATTAAAACGAAATAAATTGGATTAATTGATAAAAATATTATCTAATTAAATTTTACAAGCAATAGAAAAAAAATTTAAATTATAAATAAATTATATGAAATGGGTGTTTTGAATTAAATATTAGAATGTTTCTCTATTCATTAAAATAATAAAATTTCACTGGAAATTCCCAATAATTAACCTAAGGTAATTTTTATTGTTCAATTACAAATATTATTCTTTATTTTTACATATAATATTCATAAAAGTGTCAAAAAATTTATTTAAAATAGGTTCACCATTAAAAGGTTGCAAAAGTGACTTAATAATAATGTAGGTTTTTTGAGTAATATTATGTTTATTTTTATCTTATGTCTATTAAATAAATTGGATGATCATAAAAAATATTGGATTTAATATGTAAAATATATATTTAATTAATATCTTTCACCAATTTTAATTAATTTAATTTATCAACACAAAATTTCTTTTGTGATCATAAAAGAATAATATTTATTTTATATTACATTGGTGTATATTTTCATTTATAACTAATTGGAAACCCATTATTTAATTTTATATTTGTGTATACCATATATTTTCATTATTTATTTAGAACTATTCATAACCACTAATTTTAAATTATATGTTATGTAATATTATATTGAACAAAAATATTTTAATAATATATTATTGTTCGGTAAAACTCAGTGTTTCTAGTGATATAGGAAATGTTTGTGTAGTGTGAAAGGAATGATTCAATTATTACATTTTAAAACATCAATGAATAATATTTAACTAAAAATATGGTCCCCAAATACTCAAGCCTTTATATTCTACACATGTTAAAATGAATCCTTCCCTCAAAATTCATTATTTTGGTAATAAAATTATGATAATTCTATTTCATCATATTCCCAAGTTCCCACAATGCTCCCTATAAATAGTTATTTCTCCAAAAAACATTGATATGTGGTGAGATACTATTTCATAGAACATTCTCCGAATGATCAATAATATCAACTTGTTATTCCTCGTAAGAATGATCATAATTCAGTGGTATGACCTCTGAGTTCAATAAATTTGAAGGTTTATGTATGTAATTCCTCAAGAAAGACACTTGGAACACATCGTGGACTTGAGAGAGATATGGAGGAATTTCCAAGTGATAGGATACCGTTCCGATATGTTCCATAATCTCAAAGGGATTGATATATACCTAGGTATGCGTTTCCATTTTATTTTTAACCTAATAACCTCCATACTATGAGATATTCATAGAAATTTTTTTTCACCAAATTAAAATTCTAGATCACACCGACGGTTATCAATATTAATTTTCTACAGACATGGAGCTGCCTTGATAAGCTGCCGAGTGGCTCTATGATTCTCTATCATTTCGTCAACAATCTCAGGTCCCAATAGATTTATTTCTCAAACATCATCCTGTAATGATGGAGATCTATATTTATTCACATATATGGATTCATAAGGTTCCATGTGAAAACTTGAGGGCAAGATATTGTTGTCATAAAACACAACTAGAAGTATTTTTTTAACCCCAAAACCTTTTAAATCTAATGAACAAGATATCAACATATCCTCTAGGTTTTGAATTTTTATTTTAGGCTTACCTTTTGTCTAGGTATGATAATTGGTGTTGAATCCTAATTTTATAACAAGTTATTTCGAAATACATCTCCAAAATTTTGAGGTAATCCTCACATATTGATCTGATACAATGGAACATGTTACACCAAACAACCTTACCACTTCGCTAATTGATAGACTATCAAGATGATCTAGATAGAAGTATTAACTGATAGCAATGAAGTGTGTTGACTAAATAAGGAGATCAAATACCACCCCAATAGAATTAAACTCTTCAGAGGTTTTGGGTAGTCCAAGGAAAAAATCCATATTGATGTTTTCCCATTTCCATCCTGGTTTTGGTAATGGATGAAACATCCCTTTATAATTTTTTCTTTTAGCCTTAACTTACTACTATACCATGCACTGAGATACAAAATATACAATATCTCTCCACTTACCATTCTACCAAAAATATTTTTTCAAACCCCATTACACCTTTGTACTTCTATGATGAATTAAGAATGAAGAACTATGAGCTTAATTTAATAGATCATTCTTCAAATATAGTATGGAAGGATCAAATACAATGTTTATGAACCATATCTTTCTACCATGATCAAGGTTAAACTCATGAACATTTCTGAAATTCTTTTGCAGCTATACATATTCCCCTACTCACCGCTTTGATCTTCACATTGATCGAATGATGAACATTCATTTAAGAAAGATATTATTTTACACCGTCCATCAGGACTTCTAGATCTATTCTATATACATCCAGAAATATTGTATCTTTTTTCATCCTTATAACAGATTAGCTAGTATGATCATTTTTAACTTAAAGCAACATCCTACTTGTTAGATTTCCTAGATTGGTAATGTATTGACAAGTCACAATCATTTATCATCTCTAACCATCTTCTCAGATGCATGTTCAAATCATTCCTTGTAAATATATATTTCAGACTTTTATGATCAATATATATATATATAACATTTCTCTATAAGGATACTACCTCCATATTTTTAAAGTAAACAATTATAGATTCTAACTCTAAATCATGAGTTGAGTAATTTTGTTCATGAATTTTATTCTATTGTGCGTCATAAGCTATAACCATGTTATTAAACATAAATAAAATCTCAATCCCTTATTTGAAGCATCACTGTAGATTAAAAAACCTTCTCCTCTATAGGGTAATGTATTTATAGGTGCATTGACATAACTTTTCTTCTGTTTTTTGGAATGTTTCTCCCATTATTCTATCTTGGGGATATTTACACCTTTCTATGATAACATGGTAAGAATATTATATATTCATGAGAAATTTTCCTCAAATAATCGATAATATTCATAAAAACCAAGAAAACTAGAGATCTCAATCACTGTGGTTGGTATAGTCTAACATTCAATAGCCTAATTTTAATGGATCTACTTATTAGATCATAAGTTTATATTATATTAACCAGAAGTGAATCCTTTTACATATAAAATTCACACTTTGAATTTTTTTTATATATTTTCTCCTTCCATATGGTCTTTAGATCACTTTTGAAGTGGTATTCATTCTCTACCTTTCTCTTAGAATAGATCTAAACATCATATATAAATAATACCTCAAAATTACCACAGCAATCACTAATGTATCTATTCAATGAATCCATGAATATATTAGGGGAATTAGCTAGAACAGAAGGCGTTACTAGATATTATAAATTTTCATACCTTGTGAAAAAATCCATCTTGTGTATATCCTCATTATTGACCCTCAATTGATGATATAAAGAATGAATGTCAATCTTGGAAAAGTATTGAGCTCCACATAGTTGATCAAAAATTATTCAATATAGGGAAGATGATACATGTTCATGATTTTTATTTTGTTCAACTCCTGATAATCAATACAGAGTCTCACTGATCTATCTTTCTTTTTCACAAAAAGAACCGCTTCACCCAAAGGTGAAAAAATAGAAGAATGATTCCCTTATCATGGTTTTCTTAGAGTTGAGACTTCAATTATGGAAACTAAATTAGGGTAATTCTATAAGGAGTATTTTAAATTAGTGTTGAACTATGTATGAGTTTTATTGAGAACATAACATCACATTTTGGTGGAAGTCTAGGAAAACATTTGGAAATATATCAAAAAATTCCTGAACAATGTGAATATCATCGATGTTGATTTTCTCGCCATGTATTTGATATAAACAACCCTTATGAATGTGTATTAAGAACCACACTATATGAATTCTATATGGTAATTTCATACATATCGTCACTTTGATGGATTATCATAGGAGGTTCTAAAATATAAAACCTAGCAACCCTTTCTCAAAAATTGATTTTATATTTATGTAGATATATCCAATAAAATACTAAGATGAAATAAAATTCAACCAATGGAAGAATGAAATGATTTTTTAGAATCACATTCCCACAAACTTTGACCACAGAGGAATCAAGGACTTGGGATGAAATCATCCTACCATTAGGGGTTCTCATTAATAATTACACATCTAATCGTTTTTGTAAAATTATAACACCATTATAAAATTATTTATATATGAATGTGTGGGTAGATGGAGAATAAAATAAGACATTAAAATATATAGATAATATGGTAAGATTACCTTTTTCCGCATCGTTATCACACCCTTAATCACAAATAGTGATTGCAAGAGATTCCCCCTTGTCCCTCAACTTAAGAGGTTTTTGACTTCGATTATCATCACCAGATCATGGATTTCGGCACTAGATTGAATAATTCCAATTCTAAATATACTATTAGAATTGAATCATCAGAGGTACATTATGTACTTACATTTCTATATTCAAACAGTTAGCTAACATCTTCCTATCACTTCAATAATAAAATTCCCTATGCATTTCCCTTACACAACTGAAACATTTATTATTCCCCTTAATGCAATTTACTCAAATATTATTCCCACACATAGAGTATAAAATAAATCTCATCTTCTTTTCTTAATGGATTTTAGATTTTCTGATAAACTATATATTCCTTTTATTGTAAAAAACATTAGATTGTTATATGAATCATAACTCCATTTTAACCTTGATTCATGACACATAATCTCTTCATATCTATTAAATTTTTTATGTCCAATGCCTTTATAATCCATGTGTTTATGTCACCAAAGAACCTATCCACTTTACATTCTGTTTGGATGATAATTCTTGAATCATACCTCACAAGTCTTGTGAAATTGACCTCGTATGTAATAAAAATTTCATTATCCCTTTTCTTAAACTCAACAAATTATTTCTCTACCTTTTTACAAAGAATCCATGGAATGTACTTATTTAAAATTAATTTCATAAATGCATCACATTCCTTGGTTTTAATCCCATCTTACGGCCTTGTATTGTTGATTTTTTTCAACCACTGGTCTACTTTACTATCCATATGATAAATAGATAGAATAAAATTGTCTTTCTACGAACAATAGAGAACATAGAATATATTTTTAGTATTATTGATCCATTTGTTAGAAAGAAGTTGATTAGATGAGACTCTAAAAGAATATGGATGTATCCTCATGAAAGAGTTAGACTAATTTTGTTCCCAATTTTTCTCATTTGGTAGTCAACCATGACTCATAGGTTCTGAAATATCTGAGAGAATAACAACAATATTTTTCATTCTTGGACCCATATCAATTTCCTTAGGAGGAAAAGCATTACATTTTCCATTCCAATAACCATTAATGTTGTTATTTTGGGTTCCAACCATTGAATAAAACCAATACCACAGATTATAAAATGATAATCATAATGAGGAAACACATAATACTAAAAATCTACTTATAGGATTTATAAATTATGAATCATTACTTAATATATAAAATAATAGGTTAATCCGAGTTATTAATATGAATATTATATTAAAATACTTAAGAATGGTTCATATGGAGTATTTTAATTTCCAAATCATATCCCCCAGGAGTGTCAAACTAGGTACAAAGCAAAGCATATTGTCGTGTACTAAATTAACCCCATGTCAGGCATGGAATATCATGTTAGTGTTTTCACTCCAAGGTACATCTATTCTAGAGCCACATCCACTTAAACTATCTAAGAGTAGATTTATTTTTAGGAAACAACTCACTCTATCCTTTAATAAAATTCTAGGACATTCTCCAAAACTTATCCTTATCATTATACTTATCATTAGACATGTCCTTTTTTTTATCTCTGTGGTTTTCACATCCTAGATTATAAAGGATAAATAATCCTTGATCTGATACCAATTATAACTAACTCATCTTGACATACATAGAGATTAAATAACATTTTCAGAATTCATTAAAACATTATACAAACAGATGCCCAAAGACCATACTAGTCTAGTGCCTTTGAAAATAAGGAAACATAAAAAATGGAATATATTGGACCAACAAAATCTCCTACTAGGTTCATAGAAGATAATACCATTCTTAGACATATCAAACATAACACATATCTTTATAAACTAGGGAAGGAAACATAAAAAGGGGTGATCTCAGATGATCCTTAAGTGTAAAATAAGGAGACATTTAAGCATTAAAATGGGCACATGGGGTATGAGAAAATGATCACATCATTTCAATATCATACCCTACATATCAAATATCATAAACATGAATCCTAGTATAAATATTTTATGTTTATAATGAATGAACCATAAGGAGAAAAAGAAGAGAATCCGTGAAATCATAACATAGGAATAAAACATGAAATTGTAGAAAACACGTAAGCATATAATATAATTTCCGTAGTATCCATGGAATTGCTTCCAAGACCACATTGGTAGTATGGGTTCAATCCCATACCATCTTGGTAGTCATTATTCACTCCTAGTTAAATATTAATCGCATGATTTCACTCCTCATACCATCTTGGTAGTCATTATTCACTCCTAGTTCCATATTAATAGCATGATTTCACTCCTCATACCATCTTGGTAGTCATGGTTCACTCCCATGGCCAACATAGTAGTCATGGTTCTCTCCCAATACCACCTTAGTATCTCTCATGAGATATAAATATTTACCCAATGCATTGGAGGGAGATATTTGTCTAACCCATATCAAAATGAAATCGTAAATATTGGTGCAAAAAAATCATAAAAAATCACATAATAACCGAATAAATTAAATGGGCATCATAAACATTTAATCATATCATGACCTATGGAAACAAATAGATGATTAATAGTCATTTCATCATAAACATAACCTGTGAAAAGAAGTAGGATCCAAAATCATATAACCTGTAAAAGAGAAATGGTTTTAAAAAAACATTACATAATAACATAATAATGTTTTAGAAATAAAATGAATGGTAACATTGAATAATTTCACTAGAAATTCATGGGCAACACCAACATATGTTATTTAGACATGAATCTTTTTATGAAATATTTTGTAAAAACATTTCTTGTGGAAAATATCCTTCTTCCTTGAAAAATTATTTTGAAGACATAAAATATTTTGAAACAAATTTTATTTTTAAATTATCTTGAAAAAATATAAAGGGATATTTAAAAATATTTTGAAACCATTTTCATTGAATCTTAGTGTGAATCATGTAAAACATTTCAAAACCATTTTCCTTAAAAACCTATAAAAGACTATTAAAACCTAATTTTTCAAAAAAAAATCCATTATTATTGAATGATTATAGAATGGAAATGTATCAAACCTTGATTTTGGTGTAATAATAAAAACATACATTCATGGTATGTATATACAGCAGACAAATGAAGTGAGTGGTAAAAATATAATATATCTCTTGAAAATAAAGAGTGAGATGAAATTACCATACCTTGTGTCTTCACTCTCATGGTACTCATTCAAAATTACATTATAATAAATAAAAATTGATTCTAAATATATAAAATAAGTACATTTTTATCTCTAATAACATATATTGTTGTTTTATGGCTTTATATTACCCACTTTATTACAATTCTATGCTAAGGTTTCACTTCAGGTAATATTCATTTTGTTTTTCGTGTGTGTATTCATTTTTTTTTTCTAATTCGTTGTTATATTCATATCATTATCTAAATATTTTAAATCATGATTAAAATATATTTCATTTTCAGTATATGTTTATTATAATAATCAATATAATATATATGTATGAAACATATTATACCATTCATGGAGACGTTTAGCCGTACGTACGCATGAATGATATTTCATTTTAATTATTGTGTTTAAAGAAATAAAGAAAAATACATATATGTATATAAATATAATTACTAAAACATATTTATTAAATCATATATATTCAATAATATTTACTTAATACATTATATGTAGTGTATGAACGAATCACATCACTTTGAGGGGCAGTAGTCCACACTTCTTCAACCGAATTTTTCGTATTAAAAAAATGGAAAGTATAAAGATAAGTGTTATAAAATAATTATATAATATTAAAGACATGATAAATTTAATAAATAACATATTTAAAACCAATTTACCAAAAAAATTTACACCATGCGATGTGGTAATGTAAAAAAATGAACAATCATCATTTAGTGAGGCGGTAGTCCACCATACATGTAAATAGTATGTTTGTTACCCATTAGATGGAAGTGTTTTTTTGTTTAGGTTGAATACATAGCATAAAAAATACTAGTATAATAAGGAAATTAGGGTTTTTAAATAATCTTGTAATAAAAAGATTTGGTGGAGTGGAGAAGGAAAATAAAAGGAACGAGTTTAAGAGATAATGTTACCTCTTAATCTGGTAACTCCTTTTGCTTAGAACCAATGGGATTCCTTGGAATGATTTATTCACAACTGAGGCTTGAAAGATGGTGTTAGGGATGATGGGGATATATGTTGGTAGACCTTTTTTAAACATAAATTGATTTAGTGGTCTCAGGAAGCAAGAGGAGATGAGTTCTTTTAAAATGGATGAGGGGTGGCACTCTTGCAATATTTTAATAAAAAAGAACCCACCCAGATTTTTTATTTAATTTAAATAAATAATGGTTTAATGTTGATAAAATTTTGCAGAGTGTTTAAATATTTCATGAAAATGGATTTAAGATTAGTATATTGTTTTTTTGTGCTTAAGGATATTGTTTAGTCCTATATTATTATTAATTTAGCCTTAATCGTTGTAATTAATTTTAATTAATTCAATGATCTATTTTAAAAAAAGAAACATGACCTTATAAGACATTATAAATTATTTTGAATCCAAATATTGAATCCATTTTTTTAAAATTCTAATCTTATAAGTGAAAAAACTAAATTAAATTTAATCCACTTGTCTGACCAATAATGTTTGTTTTTAAAGTAAATATACCAAGTAGTTGTCTCTGTTTTTATTGTCAATTTATAATTGAAATTGATTAAAATGGCCTAAATAGGATTAATTTAAAAAAATATTATATAATTAAAATGTAATAACCATTTAAAAAAGGATTTAACATTATAAATATATTATATTAAAAGTCAGTTGTGAATTCAATATATGTATTTTTCATTGTTAATTAAAAAATGAATCTTCATTGAAGAATACCAAAATAATATCCTAATATAAATTTTATTTTCTCTTTCAAATATTATTTTTTTTGGACATAAAATAATCATAAATGTTTCAAAATTATGATTTAAAATAGGATATACTTTAAAAGGTGGTAAAAGTGCCTTAATAGATATTTATGTTTTTACATATAATATTGAGTCTATTCCTATATTATGTCTTTAGAATTTATTGGATGATAATAAAAAATATATTTCATTGAATATATAACATATATATTTCATTCATTTCAATAAATAATTTTAATTAATTTTATTTATTAAGGAAAAACTCATTTGTGAGAATAATAATAATAATAATTCCTTTAAATTTAATTTCAATACATTTTTCTTTTATAACTAATTGGTAACCTATTAATTTATTTTATTTTATTAAACCATGTATTTTCATAAATTACATAATATCATTCATAACCACTAATTTTAATGGATAAGATATGTATTATTATATTAAATAATAATATGTTAACAATATATTATATTTTGGTAAAACATGGTATTACATGTAATATATGTCAGGTCAGTGTAGTGTAGAACGAATGGATGACTTAGTATCTTTGAAAACATTAATGAAAATTAATTCATTTGGAAAAGGTCCAAAAAACAAGTTTTCCTACATATAATATCATGAAAACACTTTAAATTACAATCGTTTCATTAAACACATCCAAAAATGCCATTTAAATCTATTAAATTCATGGACCAACAGAATTATATTCAAATTTAAAAAATTTAATGCTTTTAAAATCATTTATTTGATTTTTCAATTCACTAAATAATTACATCATCAAAGCTGTTTAAGTATTTAATGGAATTATCTAATTTCTAAAAATATTAACTAAATTATAATCATGAATATAATTTCATTTGCAAAAAAATTTCTGTTAATATTCATTCATAACTATTTTTTCAATATCTGAACACATAAAAGATATTTAAAACTAAAAGAGTGGCATTTTATCACTTCCTTTGGATTAAATAATACATAAGTCATTATCATGAAAGAGTTTCTATTAAAAAAACTCAAATTAGTTACTGTGGTGATAAGAGACGAATTTGATTTATCCAATAATAATTATGATTAATAATTCTGGCCTTATCACATAGTTTTATCATAGATTTTCAGGATTTAACCTTTAATTAAGTGATAAAATTTTTGTTGGTTATTATTCATTTTAACTAAAAAATAAAATGGTCATATTTATAAATCTTTAGGATCATGATTATAAATATGTAATAAATTTTGAAAGATTCAATTTATTTATGTTGAAACAATTAATTTTAATATAAATGCATAAAACCCAACAGAACAAATTTTATAGGAAAAATAATATTTTCACAAAAATGTACTTATACTAAAATTATTTTTCAATATTATTTAGATGAAGTTAATTATATTATATCTAAATAAATAAAAATTATACTACTTTGAGATAAAATTGAATATATAATTATTCATTTAAGAAAATAAAAATGATAGTTCTAAAAAAAATTTGTATTTTTCTTATTCCTAAAAAATGAAACTTTTTTGAAAAATACAAAAATTTGATCAATGATAATTTTTATATTTTGATATAAAAAATTAATTTAATTTTATAAAATTTATTTCGAAAACATTGCAAAAAATAATTATAATATTTTTTCACTAAAATAAAAATAAATCATTTGTGAAGAAAACACATTTTTGAATAATAAAATGAAATTATTTAAAACATAGTGATTAATTACTATGTATTTATATTGAGTAAGTAAATATTATATAAATCATCATTTTTTTATTCCTATCATTTCCACCAATATAATAACTAGATAATAAAAATAAAAAATAATATTTTAAATAATATTTTGGGGTTTGCTTTAACTCTTGGTTTCATGTAACAAAATAATCAATGATGTTAAATATATTTGAGTCAATATTTTCCAATAATATTGTGGTGTTAAATTATCCCCCTTTAATAAATTATTTCATCATGATTTTTTATTGGTAATCAGTGGGTTGTATTTTAAAAATTCCATTGCGGAATCCTTTATTGTAAAAATTCCTAATTAACCATCCCCATGAAAAAAAGATAATGGAGAGAATGAAGTTTATTTGAAATGTCACATAACTTGGTTTCCATATTGGAAAACATTGGTGGGATATGAAAATTCTGTTATGTAAGAAGAACCAGACTCCCAAGGACTGATAGTGAGTAATATAGATCCTGATCAGGAGAATGATGACAATCGCAAAATAGTAATCTATGATTGGTTAGAAGGTCATTGATTTCACACTAATAAAATTAAAAGGAAAAAATCTTTCATTCAAGGTTGTTTTTTTATTTGAGGTATTATCTTAAAATCCGGATAAAACACTGATGAAAAAACATATATTATTTCATTCTCTATCATAAGAATAATCTCATCCTTTGGTTGTGATTCGATCTATTTCTACATGAACAATTACTCCAATAAATTAATATTTGAGATGTAATTTTTATACCTGAAGGACCTTTAATCAAATTGTAAGACTCATAAGTCATTCCTTAGACCGATAAATATTTACAAAAACAAAAACAGCTAGTACATGATATAATAAATAAAACTCTATCCTCGTGAAAATATATCCAAATACTCATCTTAATCCATTCAACAATCATTTAATTTTAATACACCTCCAACATATTAGAGAGTATATTAAAACCCCAAAATTATTCTTTGATCTTATATACATTCATTACAAACATAAAAAAATTATAATTACACATAAATTATCATAAAATTATTTATATACCATGATCTTATACTACCCAAGGGGTTCTTATAATTTCCCAAAAGGTTACAATCATAGATGATTCTAAAAGATAATTCAACATTTATTATTTAAATATGAAATTATCTTAGAAATAAGTATTTCCATTATAGTTTTGGGTTTATCATATCAGTTATATAAATCCATAGTTTGATTTAGAATAAAATATGATCTCTTTATTATAGATATATATATATATATATATGAAATCTATGTACATAGGTCTAATCAATGCTAAAAATCCCATAAAACATAACTAATGGATAATATTTTCACAGGGGTTATATATACAAATGAAAACATTGAATCACCTATTATAGTAAAAAGGATAAGTATTCATGGACTATCATGGTTCTATTAAACTAATTTAATTTTATAATCATTCCCTTTTTTTCCTTTAACTTCGGAGTTTGTTTTGTTTTACTACCTTCAACAACCCCAGTATTAAGAAATTGATGCAAATGTTTCCTGTACTATTTAAATTTATAAAACTAATTCACGATTGGTTAATTTTTTTGACATATATATCCATTAATTTCAATGAGTAGAATTTTTAAATCAATCTAAATTTTTTTTTTCATAATGGCCAAGCTTCAAACAATTTAAAAAAAATCTTTTTTTATAGACCTTCACTTGAGTGTTCCTTTACAAAATTTTGGAAAGTATGAGGATAAAACTTTTCATTCCCTTGATATAAAATAATAAGTGTTTCCATAAATCATTATATATATTTTCTTATCACAATAACTTTGATGGGTTTTAGCTTCCATTTTCATTTTTAGATAATTTCTATCAATCGATTCATAGTTTTCAGGATCATTATTCCTAAATACTTTAAAAGACTTGGTTTGAATACATTAAATAATCAATCTATATAGCTTTCAAGGATTTTGATCAAAACCAAATCGTTCATTTAAAGTCATGTAATGTTTTTTTATAAGTACCAATAGATTCATTATAATTCTACATTAATTTAAAGAAATTTATTCTTCACTTTTTTACGTTGAACACGTGGGAAGTATTTATAGAAAAAAACTCCTCTAAAATCATCCATAAAATGGAGTTAATTTCTTCCTCTTATATTCTGAATTAGATTCATAGTTGATCTTTTTCACATTCAAATTGTTAATTGGATAAGAAATATTTTTCTTTTCCGGATAAATGAATAAAAGAAAATGTATTTTTCATCATATTTATCAATTACTAAGCAACCATTGGATCAAAATACCCACATTGGGATAATGGTCATTGTCATATAAAATATTCAATAACATATTACTCCTTCCATAGTGCATTCAGAAGTTTGACATGATTCATGTTTTCACAAATATACTGAGAGATTTGGGTGAGAATATTCACAAGATATTTCATCCAATCTCTTAAGATATTTTATTTCAAATTTGAATGGACATCTAATTAACCATACCATTTAATTTTTAGTGAATTTTATTGGGTTCCATCCATTTTATATGAAAAAAAACATACAGTGGGTAATGATAATCACATAGAAAAGCACACAATCATGAAATATCATTCATTGGATTCTTAAATTATGACACATTATATTTAATCTAGGACACCTTAGGTTTATCCTAGGACATAAATGACTAATTATAATGATGTTATCATATTCTCTGACCCATGCCTATCATTCTTACTATGGTTTTATCATCTCAGTTTCCAAAGGATAATTGAACCCTGCAATGATACCGTCTATAATGACCAATAATTTTTGTATATAGATGTTACATGTTTGCAAATTAACATTCATTAAATAAAATTTCATAATCAAATTGGTCTAGTTGTTTCGAAAATTAGGAGACACAATTGAATTTATCATAAAAGATCTTTGTCATATCCCATTATTTTATTAATATCTATCACCCTTTATAGACACCTAATTCATAAAACCATTCTTCCTAACCAGGAAATGTGAACATAATAAAGGGTGATATTAAATTCTTAGTAAGGGTAATAAAGCCAGATATCAATAATATCATATGAATAACATGAGAATAAAGGTGTTATAACTTGAAGATAATATTTTAAATCTAAACCATTCATATCATAGTTCATTGTCACGAGTTATGGAATAAAAATTGGATCTTCAGAAGACATGAATAAAAAAGTATCAAACAACATAAGCCATGAAATCATAACATTTATACTAGACATTGAAATTTAGAATAAAAATAAAAATATAAATTTGTGAACATATATAAATAGGAATAGGTTCACTAATTATCTTCCGGACATGACATCAGGCCATTTCATAAAATTATGGACATGAAACCCTGCCCATTCATAATATTAAGAATTTGAAATCCAGTCCCACACATAATCTTATAGTCATTAAACTAGATCCAAACATGAAATTATGAAATCAAAACCAGGTCTACACAAAAAATTGGGAACATGAAATCGGGTTCACACAGAATTTATTTTCCCCATGAGTTATCCATATTTACTATAACACCATGTGATTTTATGAATTATATTTTTTGAAATAATTTATCTTTTTGATATTTTATATTTCATGTGACATAGGAAATAGTCCATTATATATATATATATATATATTAAAATAATTTTTCAAACATTCATTTCACATATAATCGACTTGGATTTCACAATACACAATGCCAATTTGGAATTCTCTACTTGAGACACCGACTTGGAATACATTACACACAATACATATGTTTTTACGAAGCATCATTTTATTTCTATAATTATTGAAATGAGATAACTAAAAACTATAAATTAATCATAGTTATATGAATTTTAATAACTAATATTCAAATAATATTTATAATATTTATAAACAGATAAAACATATTGGTAATGAATGATATGATTTTTGGTAGTGTCCTTTTACGTTTAAAAATAACATTTTCTTAAATAAACCAGTTTTAATAATAGAATTAGTTTTATTTTATATTTTAAGTTTAATTTGATAAAATAGAAATACTTTTTGAATTTAAAATTTTGAAATTATCTTAGGTTGAATTTTTTGGATTTTTTGAGCAACATCATTTTAAATGAATAAAAAGAAATTCAACATTTTAGTTAAAAAGTAAAATTTCTTTTAAATAATGATTAATGTTAAATTATATCATAGATTTTTTAAATATAAAATAAGATTAATTATTAATCTATCAATATATTTTTTTTATTAGAATCAAATCAAATTTAAAATTGAATATAAAAACATAATAAAATTTTGAACATATTTCGTCTTTAAAAAACTATAATTTCGTCTCGTCTAAGGGATTTCAATGAATTATAAATTTTCAGATTCTGTGAATCATATTTCTAAAAACATATATCCATCATTATAATCAGTATAATATTTATGTTATAATAATAAAATGTCTATATTTAAAGAAAATGATTAGTTAAAGTGACTAAAATTAATTACTATTATTAATGTCCAATTTAACTTAATGAGGGACTAATCCTTAATATTAGGGTCCAAAATAACCTATCCACTTATCCAAAGCCCATTGTATGTCCACTATGTATCTATAAAACTTTAATTATTGATGTCTTTTGGTATTTGGTGGATTTTTTTTATGAAATTACATGTGTACGCCTACCTTGATTTCAAAAAATCCAAGGGAGTCATTTTACTTCCCTAAAGAAGGCCACCACCTCTCCCACTTATTCGCACATATTAAAACTATTATGTTAGGAAAAACATTCCCAATAAACCTAAAATAAATCCAAAATTCTTCCAATAATACTTCTCTTGGGTAGAAGGATATTTGAGGAAGCCTTTCAGCACAAACTGAAAGGAGATACCTAATTAAGAGGTAACATCTTCTCTCAAGTCACCTAATTTGTTTTATTTCTCCACCCCTTCCTCATTATTTTTCCATTATTATACAAATACACCAGTATCATAAATAGACATGGATTTTGTTATTATATGATTTTTTCATACAATTAAAGACACCTTCATCTAATGGATAACAAACATATTGTTTATTTGTATAGTGAACTACAACCTAACTAAACGATGACTATTCAATTTTCATTACTGCCTCTCATGATGGAAATTATGATTGAAATTTTGATTATAAATTTTATAAATTTTATTTATTATTTCATTAATATTTTTTGTTACTTTTTAGAACACAAATCTTTTTTACTTACAATTTTGGATTTAATAATATAATTTTGTTTGAGGAAGTGTGGGCTACCACCCCCACAAGGCGACATGATTTGTTCGTACACTACATGGATTGTATTAGGCTTTGTTTTGGAGAATAAATAATATATATATAATATAATAAATATTATTAAATTATTATACATATAAATCTATATACATATTTTTTTGAATTTGTTTCTTTCGACCCAATATTTAAATAGAAATTGTGTTCATGTATAAATACATCATACCATCTCCATGAATTGTGTATTCTATTTCATAATTATATATTACATATATTATTATAATACAAAAATAATGAATATACATGATATTTATATCTTGTTCTGAATAATGTAAATAATAAAATAATATATAAATATTAAATATATAACAAATTGAGACACATGTGAAGAATAAATAAAATATTACCTCAAGTGAATCTAAAACATATGATTGTTAATAAGTGGGTTATATAAAGTCAAAATAGAACCAGATATATATATATAAGAATATGGTTGTGTAAAATATTTCTCAAAAATTACATTTATTATATAGGTGCTTTGAATGAGGACTATGAGAGTCTTGACACCAGGTTTGGGGATTTCATCTCAATTTTTTTTCCATGAGATACAAGCTTTATTCACAACCCATTCAATTTTTTTTGTTTTTATACTTCTCGTATATGAATTAAATTATTATTATACATAAATTTAGGGGAATTTACATATCCATTCTATTATATTTTTTCAAGGGTTTTAAGTTTCAAAGGTTACCAAATCTGAAAAAGTAGTTTTTTCTCAATTTTCCTTCTTTTAGACTCAGGTTTTTTTATGGACGTAAAATCTTTTCCAATGTGTATATACATACATTTCACATTTTATATCATGAATATAATATTTTTCATCAAATTATATAATTAATTTAATTCAATTTTCTTACATTGGTCATATGATCCCATGTTACCATGTTATACGAGTTTATTAAAATAAACTCATCTCTTTTCATCATTGTGTATATTTATGCTTTCTTTGATTAAATATTATTATCCTTATCTCATTAAAATTAGTTACTTTTCTTTTCCACTGAATATTCATAATATAATCATGTAGGGGTACAAGTTTTCTACTCTTTGGTACATAATATAGTTAAAAATGGTTTTTTAGAAAATCTCAACATTAGCCTCTCTTCGGTTAGAAATATGTATTCATTAAAATCCATTTTTTCTAAAAAGGTTTTCCAAGAATATAATAAAAATCTTCTATAATCATTAAAATATATTTGAACCTTTTTTCTTTTAAATTTTTTAATGTAATCTTCTTTTCTCTTTCCGATCAAGGAATTTTTAACCTTTTTTCATGCAAAAGGAATATTTTTTTACTATGTACATAATTTATGAATTTATCTACCATATATCATTGGACGTTTTAATTTCATGTTAAAAGGTTAATTTTTAAGAAAATTTTATTTAAATTTTCTTCAAAAGACGGATTTAATTTTTTTTCAAGATCGTTTTTATGTTTTCAATAAAAATGGTGTTCGAAATGTATTAAAATGTTATTTATATGTTTTCAACATATTTTCAATGAAAATGTGTTTTTAAACGTTTTCATGATTTATTTATATGGTTTAATGTTATATTAAATGATATGGGTTTCAAATTATTTTAAATCAATATTTATATGATTTCAATGTATTTCTAAATAAATGGTATTCAAAACGTTTTCAAGATCTCATTACATGTTTTAAATTTGTTTTAATAGAAAAGGGTTTATTAAATTTTTTGAAGCTTATTATTTAGGTTTTCAAGGGAAAACATTTTTAAAACAATTTCAAGTATTATTTATAAGTTTTTAAGTTCTTTTCATAGAAAATTATCTTAAAATGGTTTTATGTATCAAAAAACCAATTAAAAATATAGAACGATATTTTTCTTAAGGAACATTTTTGAATGAGATTTCAAAATTATTTGTCATCTTAGATGAAATATATTTATTTTACTCATGACATTATAGAAAACAATATAAAGGATACATTCATATTATTTTTATTAATGGGTTATTCATAAGTTCATGGAATTTATTAAGACTATTTTTCATTCACTATTTTTATGTTTAGGATATTTGTTTCCCCTTCATGGGTTACGGTATTGATGAAAAGATTATAAATCTTATATTTTTCCATAATTTAGGATACAATTACTTGTTTATAATACCTATTTCATTTTATGGGTTATGATATGATTATTTATTCTTTTTTGGAATATCTATGTATGATTTCGCTATGAGATTGGTAGGATCTATCTATCCCTCCAATGAATAAAAGTAATGATTTATATGTAATGAGATTGACTAATAAGGTCTTGTGAATGAACCATCACTACTATGAAGGCCATGGGAGTGAATCATGACTACCATGACGGTATGAGGAGTGATATCATGATGTTAAGATGACCATGGGAGTGAAACATGACTACCAATATTGTATGGGTAGTTAACCCATACTACCGTGATGGTCCTGGCTGTGATGCATTGGCTACTATGGAAATAATATTATACACTTATGTGACTACTAAAATTCCACGTTTTATTCTAATTTAATGCTTTCATGACTTATTTTATTTATTTACTTAATATTCATTCATCATTAACAACTAATATTTTATTCCATGGTTCATATATATGACATTTGATATACGCCGTATGATCTTATATTTTCTTAATGATCAGGCTCTCATAACCTTATGCTCATGATTATGCTTACACATCTCACTTGTTTACCCTTACTAAGAATTTGAGATCACCCTTTCAATATGATTAATTTTTTTGGTTATGAAATAATGGTTTTAACGAGAAATAATAAATTTGGAGATATTTATGGGAGGGTTTTTTGATCTTTCACATGGATCAAATATTTTGGACCAATGTTTCAAGAGACACTAAACTATTATGGTTCATAGGAATGTATTTCTATATTATACTAAATATTCATCTAAAATTATGTAATATCGATGTTTGTGAATCCCGGTTCACTATATTTAACAAATAATTTTATGAGATATATAGGGCCCAAGAATCAAGAAAATAAAATCAAACATATATGTTCCACATCATCATAAAACATTTATCATCTCTGAACTCATGAAAATGAAGTAATTGTATTAAAGAATAACATGCTGAAAATGGAACTTCATTCATTAACATATTGTCATCATAAGAATAATCCATCTAGAAAAAGAAAACATATTATATCCTTAATTAATATCTTTAAAAAAGATTTTGTATCATCAAAATATTTCATCTTAAATGAGATGCTATTTTGAATGATCACTTGGAATAATTATTTATGTAATTATAATATCCATTTTTTGAATCAAATCTCTTTTGTAAAAATTATAATATATTTAAATAGAAAAGTATTATTTGAAATAAAATTTGTTAACATGTGAAGGAATATTTATATAATTAAGGATCCATGAAAGATGAAAAATACTATTATGCAGTTTAAGTGGAAAAACATTACATCATTAATTTTGTCGGAAAAGTCACAATGTTCCTCATTTGGAAAACAAAAAAAATAGTAAATTTGAAAATATAGTTAAAATTAAAACATAGGTACAAATGAAATTGAAGATATTAAGGATAATTGTAGAAAATATTTTGGAAATATTTTTTGAAAACATGCACATGGAAGAGAAATAATCCCAGTCGAGAATTAAAGATAAACTATCCCGAATAATGATGAGATTGTTAAATAAAACCTTTCATAAAATATCACATTTCTTAAATCACATTAAGAAATATTATATAATAAATATTAATATATTATTAATTTAATCCAAATCATATATCTATCATTGAATTTATTATTTATTAATAACCTCTTGTCACCAATTTATGAATAATTGGTCATTAAAATCACCATTCTGGGTGATAACTACATCATTTTGAAAGGAAGATTTAGTTCGGTAATATCAATACTTATACATTGACTATGATTCCATAATTTCTATTATTATATTCATGGAATCAAAAAAAATTATACTAATTATATAAAAATTTATATTCATTCATAAAAAGTAGAGATAGAAACATCAATTACTTCATTGATGGAGACAGATGGTCATAAGAAGGATGAACATTACTTTCATTTTTTTGATTGGAAGATTTAATGATAGATAAATAATAATTCTCTTTTATAGAATAATTATTATATTATATATATCATATATGTATCTAAAATGAATCCTTATTACGTTCCATGTGAAATAAAACTGAAAAACCAATCACATCATATCTTGGAGGTAGTAGATCGTATGTATGCACAAGTGATGTTAGCTTTTCCAAAAAGATTAGTTGATAAGAAGGTAGAAATAATATATTTTTTAAATAAAATTACATGTCCCCAAACGAAAATCAAAAAACTATAATAAAATATAGAGTTAATATAGGTATGAAGTATGGGATCATATTACAATCATTTTAATGCAAAGGATGTAAATCTGCAGGGTTCTCCTGAACTACATAATGTATTGAATAAATCCCATGTTTTGTAGACCATCTACCACTGTTTTGTCTTCTCGAAAAACATGTGTGATGATACTGTTGAGATCGATAAGATAACAGGTGTAGTCCATCCAACAGGTAGTAATCGACAATGCAAGATGTGTTATGAAATTCGAAATCGCTTGCACAATAGTAATTGAATCACATTTAATACCGAGATAGTTCCAACCAAGGATATTGGGGAATGTAATAGCATGTATTAAACACATCATCTCAGCATCAATAGAGATGGAAATTCCACAACTACCCATGCAGCATCTAAGGACTTGACTGAGGTTATTCCTAAAAATATCTCCACAACCCGCAGGGCTCATATTTCCTTTAGAGGCACCATCAATATTAACATTAATCTATATAGGATGATGAAATCTCTAGAACACTTTTAGAGTGAGAAATGGTTGAAAGTAATTTCCATTAATCTGAAGACATTGCAGGATTCCATAGATATGCACAGTATTGTGGAAATGTCCATTTTGTATCAAGGTAGTTTCCATTATGGCAATAAGGATTTGCATCCGGCCTGAATTTTGATTGAGTGAATAATTGATATGAAAAATATCATTTCAATCATACCATATCACATGGTGTATCTCAAAACTACAGCAAGAAAACGGTTCGTAATTTTCTTACAACCATCCATTTAGGACCTTTTTTATAGTACTAACGGAGTCAAGAATCAACCATCTGCAATTAAAAAATTTAATAATATAGTTCCATAGAGAAGAAGTGGTAGAAAAATAAAGAAGGACAGGGTTATCATCTTCTATGTGCTGATTACAGAGTTTTAATTTTAAACAGAGATGGATTCCAAAATACTAAAGACAACTCTCTGTGGTAACTCTCTTGTGTGCAAGATGCCAGATGAGATTGAAACATGGAGGATTTATCCAAGGCTTGTTAAAATGTTTTATCCAACTGAAATCACTTTATGAGTTACAAAAACAATGATTGTAAATGTTCTTTGAGTTAAGCATGCGATTATGAGCAGGTTCCCAAATTAAAAAATCATTATAATTGTGAATGGTTATTTTTCAATGAAATTTAGAATAGGTCCAGAAAGATAAGAATTTTGAGAGTTTAGAATATCTCCAATAGTGAAACTAGTAATCTCAAGGGTCTGATTGGGAGATATCATAGAAACTAATGTCATGTCAGTCCAGTTATCCAACCAGAATTTTATAGAGGAATTCTGGGAGACCATCCTTCTATAGATATTCATAATATTTGAGAAAGATTGTATGACGGATAGAAATAGAGACGAGTTAATTAAATGTTAATTTCACATATTAATTTTTTCAAGAAACCTATTTTCGAGGAAAGTAATAGATTCAAAAGTATTATGAAGAATGTCATAGGTGATTCTAGATTGAAGAGATTCATTAATGTACTTAATGATTGTTATGTGATATCACCTTTTTCAATAGGATTGAAACAAGTTGATCAGGGTATATTCACATGTTTTCTTTCTAGGGTGCTACTAGTACAAATAATAATTTTATAATAGTGTTTATTTTTTTGATAAGACCTACTGGCCATTTATAGAACATCATGTTGTAAACCATCTTTGAAACAATGGTGGATTTGAACAGGAATATCCTACCTTCCGTAGAGATAGATTTACCTTTCCATGTAGAAATCTAGTATAGATCTTGGTCAAATATAATAGAAATGTGGAAATATTTGTGTCTGGGCAAAAAAATAGGAACACCAAGATATGTAAAATAAGGGGTATAATCGTTTTTTCATAGTAATAATTAAATATTAGAATATTTATGATACTAAATTTAATATTTTTTAAAATATCATAGATTAAGAGGATATAATGATGAATATAAAAGAAATTGATTAGTTAGAGTGATTACTTCTTATTTGAAATGAAAAATTTAGATATCCTATAAAGGGAGGTAGGGTTTGCCTTTGGGAAATACTAGAGAATATATAATGTGGATATAGAGATGTAGAAGACAATTTACTAGAGTATGGTTGAGTTAGAAGCATCAATTTTTTGTAATGATGTGACATAGGAGGTTTCCATTTATAATTGATTCATGTGGAACTTTTGGAATTTCATAAAATATAAACTATAACAAGACTATTCTAAAACCAAATACATCAAAATGATTATGAGTTAGATCATAGGGATGGATATGATTAAAATATAGTAAAAAATTATAATTTGGACAGAAATATGTGATATTTTAAACCTTATATTTTGGTTTAACATCTTAAATTGTCTATTTTAATAATCACTATGTTATGTCATTTTTTACTCTTAAGAGGTTATTATATTACATATAACATAACAATTGCGTAAAAAATGGAAAAGGGATGGAATTTTTTACCATATATTTTATCTTTGGTCATTATTTAAATTTTGTATGATATTTAAAAAATTTAATAAAACAGTATTTCAAAAAAATAATTATTTTCAATTTTGAAAATATTAATTAATTTGAATATAATAACATCAAGAAAATACATTTTATTTGAATAAATTATTTTAACAGAACCGAAATAATGTCATGTTCGTCTATTAAATTCCGTAATCATCTAATGAACTAACCCATATACCCTTTCAATATTGGCATATGATCCGACCTGCTACATACCCAAAGGGAATTCCCAATCCCCAAGGGCTGGTGACTAGCACACAGACATCAAAAAACAACCACGGGGAATGATTTTTTGAAACATGAAGCAAAAAAATCACTAAAATACACATGTATTGATAATATTTTCACAATAAAACATGAATATATATTTGTCACAAGAGAGAGGAAACAATGTTATAAATACAACTAAAAAAAGGAGAGAAATAATGTTTAAGAGACATGTCCAATAGAAACTCTAGAAAAAAAGTAAAAAGAGTACTCTAAAAGGTTCCATATGATATAATGGGAAAACCTACACCATCCCATCACTAAGTTACCCAATCCATGCTGACAAAAAACATCACTTCCTCACTACGACTCCATGGATTTCCCAAAATTGAAAGACATATCTAGGTCTACACACCACCAAATGGGTATGTTGGTTGTGAGATAATAAGCTCATTACGGTTTCACCAAGGGGTTATATGTCATGTCTCTATATAATAGTCCACACATGATCAACATTAAATAATAAAGGGATGTTATACAGATTAGAAATTTTTATCAAAATCATGAAAAAATAGTTCAATTTCTAATTTTCCACAATCTAAAAAAAATATTGTCTGAGTATCTCAAATAAATATATCGAATAAAATATATCATTTAATAAATTAACTCATCAAATATCATATCAAATACATATAATTACAATAAAAATACTATAAACCAAAGCATCCCAAATCGGCCAAAAGCATACGTAACATCATGCCAATGATAAAACTATATTAGGGTAGCTAGAAAACTCATACATAAACAAATAAAATCACGTGTGCATCAAGATAGTAGAAATATAAATATCTTCTAGAGATCATAATAACACCCAATGTAGTAAACTCTCAACATGTTTAACATGTCTCTAGAAAAAAGAGCATTAAGATGAGATGAATAGTGGATTAATAAATACCCTAACAGTGGATGTTGCCTATTATTACACATTCAAAAAAAATAAATATGGAATCCCATGTGATATATTACTCAAAAAGTTCCATCAAACCATTTCATCATACCATGGTATGAAAATAACTTAAAAAACCATTTCATAATTTATTGAAAACCACCTTTTTTACCAATACTAGGAGAAAACCTTTATTTACAAAAAAACACCTGCAAAAACACAAATAATATTAGTCATATCATTATATTTTACTTAATATTTTTTTAATAACAATTAGGTGCAATGTAGTTCACCAAAATAGGATATAGATGTAAAAACTTACATCAAGGCATAGATCATAGATTCCCACAATGGAATATACCACAATAAAGGATTCCAAAATTATAATAGACACCCGAGATTCCATATAAATATATTATAATTTATTGAACATAAAAAAGGGGTTTGATAGAGAATAAAGATAATAAAATACCTTAAGAATAGATACATATTTCACCACAACCAAAAAAGGATCAGTCCACAGAACAAGATCAGAAAGCCGATCAAGAAGATAAAAAATATGAATCGACACCAATGGTCAACAAATACAACACCCCAATGAAATAAAATTACATGGTCAAAGGAAATGACCAACTAAAAAAGATCTCTTAACTAGAGAAATATAAGTTATTTCCATGATGATCCAATTCCAAACTAATCAATACAGAATGAAAAGAGGCACCCAAAATCAATAGAGAAGAGACCTAAGTTAAAATCAAGGATGTATATGGAATAATTAAATATAATTCATATTATGTTACACACTAATATCTATATTCATGACATGTAAATGGAATGTACTCACTTTAAAGATCATGTAATCTATGTGGCTAATATAAATAATAAAAATAGTCATCATTTTATAAAAAATTGATATTTCAATATTACACAATGTTTAACCCTTAAATTGTGTGTATTCATTCATGCCATATACATAGCTCACTACTTGATCATGGAAACTATTACACATTATATACCACTAACATGACATATAATGTTTCTAAAGAAATAGAAAAAAATAGATTCATTAACAAATCTTCAAACTAACTTAGGAGTTCTTTGAAATCATGGAGAACCCTGTAGATCCATTAACACATTTAAAACCAGACCCCATTAATTCATAAAAAGAAAATATATGAAAAATAGGTTATTTTTAAATGAAAATTTTCTCCATCCTTGTCAGTCCCATATCTCACTCAATTAAAGAAGAAAAAAATAATATAGAAGTGAATATTTTGAATGAGTATAGTAGGGTGATACAAACGTTTTGACAATAAGACTTTCCTTCCATAGAAAGTCATGTGGGAGAATGGGGATATATAAATAGGTGAGTCCAATACTCCCTAATCAATGAATCACTCTCCCAAGTATCATGAGAATATGATTTTTCCACCATAACACTCTGACAAAAAAAATTTGCTTCTCATGAAAGAGTTACACATGAGAGTAAATGATCACTTTTGGTTGCTCCTCAATAGAAACATCTGACTCTAACTCAATTTGTTTTGATACACATGATGTGATAGGGGTTAGGACGGTATATCCTGACCTCTGATATGTAGAAAAAATAATGAATAAATATCAAATGAACTAGAAATTATAACCTATAAGAAACATAACCAAGATTCATAGTGACCTTATTGGGACTATCATATCTTAGAAACATCTTTACCAATTTTCCAAGATGACGGTCACCCAAATGAGGAGAACCATTGAAGAAAACATAGTTAATTAAAGAAGACACTAAAGGAAAACATCATTGATTTGAATAAGTTTTTTTTCAACACTGTGATGTATCTAGATGTTTAGGTATATCCTAACTCCTCAAATATTTATTCTGAAGAAAACATTGTCCCACCAATGAATATTTTACAACATCTTCTGAAAAAGGGTTGATTTTGATCAGTTACCATATAGATCCTATAATAAAATTATTCTTATTGATGACTAATAACATCTGTGATAAGATAACTCAACCTGTTCTTGATGTCTACCCCATAATCCACTGAATCTAAGAAATAGATACATAACATATCATCTAGGATTTTAATAACACACACATTCTAACTGTATGCATATGGTTGATAAGTAGTTCGAAATCATACCTGAATCCCAATAACCTCTTGTAGACTCCTCGAAAACTTCATTATAAACCTAGGATCCCTATATAATATATATTAGAAAAAGTAACCCCATGTAACTTCACATATTCTTATACATAAAACATACCCAGATCATCAACTTTAGAGGCATCCTTAATCTGAATGAAATGATTTGACTATTCCAAATACAAAAAAACCAACCATATAGTATTATAACATCAGTGAGTCCATGTAAATACAATTATAATATCCATGTATACATATCCCCATTTACAAATCGACATCGAAATAGGATGGAGAAAAAGAGAAGGTTTCAGATGTGATTCCTTTTTCTATTGGTAGGTGTAACATCGGGAAACATAATCTTCAATGTTGCACTGTATTTCGAGCCACCAGAATAATAGTATCATGTCTCAATACATATTCATAGTGATAATATGAATGAACCATTGATAACTATAACTATAAAACAAAACATAGCTCCCAACTGATGATTTTATAAAAAAATGACCAAAACTCAGAATACAATCTAATGAGTGAGACATACCTGAAATGGTCTCCCAAATAGATATGGTTTCACTAATTTCAATAAACCCATCATCCTATATATTACTTTTCAAAAAATAAAATAATGAGAGATAATGATAAATGAAAATTTTCCATAACCATATCGAAAACGTCCTCGAGTTCATCTAGATGATATTGTGAAAAAAGCCCCATATAATTTTACACTTAATTTGATTAAAAAATTACCCATGATAACAGTTTCGTACTATGAGTATCTGCAATGAAATTACCCTTACAAGGGGGTAAATGATATCAATGTTAAATGTATTAATTTATTCCAACCATTCTTTTAGCATGTGGTTTAAATTTTTCATAGGGAAGATACAACTCAAATAATTATGCTAAGAAAATTTTTTGATCCTTTCTCGAAAAAGATAGTTCTTCCAACACTTACGAACTATGGAATATTCCAAATCATTAGTGTGTTTATTATTTTGAAGTGGTTAAAGATAAATACATCCATAATATACAATAAGAAAAACCTATATATGGAAAAACCAAAAAATGGTCCAAAAGCATAAAAAATCACTTAGCCCTTATCAGACATAGGTAAGATCAAAATAGGTTCCTATGTCAGAATATATTTTTTCTTGTTGAAAGAATACTGAAAATTTACATACCAAATGAATTTAACCCCTTTCTAAGTAATATATGTTATTTTAGAATCCAAAATTGAAAATTTATTGAAGAACCCTTGATAAAATATATCATGATCAACGATGCTCTAAATCTAATAGTTGGTTTTTATTTCTTCCCCTAATGAAACAACCGTCACATTTTTGGATTCAACTGAAATTCCCAGCACAGAAATTATTTTCAATGATTAATTCAAATATTGGATCCAAAATATTAATTTTTAAATATTTTCATAATAATTTTCAATTCTTAGAATATCCAAAACCTATAGAAATGGTTCTCTTTCTAAATATTGGATCCCGAGTAATCCAAAATATCATCCAAGAACACTACCAAATAAGTGTCAAGATACTGAAGGAATATCTTATTTATCATATCCATAAAACATGTAAGAGTGCTAATTAGACAGAAAAATCATAAAAATACATGTCATTTACTTATTTACTCCATAAATCTCTCTTCCGAAAATTAAAATACTAAACTCTGTGATGAAGAAAACCTGACAAAAGATCAATATTTGGAAACTACTTTTCACCCTTTAACAAATATACCCAATCATCAACATGAGGACAAGGATAATTGTTCTTAACCATCACTCAGTTCATCTTCTGGTAATCAACACACAATTTAATTGAACCATATTTATTCTTTACAAAACGAATTGTGGATTCCTAATGGGAAACACTAGGGAGAACAAAACCCTTTTCCATGAGATCTCCCAATAGAATGTTTCTCTCCTTCATCTATACATGTTCCATATGAAGAAATGTTTCGAAACCGCCAGTGTACCAGTCACCAGGAAATTCATAACCTTTACCTCCTTCCATAGAGGAAGTTCAACAAAATCCTCTTGGAAAATGTTAGGAAAACCCCAAACAACAACATAAATATTATAAACAAAATAAACATCATTGGGATCAACTATTATAGTAGAAAAAATATTATATTCTATGGGAGGGAACATCTTGTAAGACAATACCATAGATGCCACTCTCACTAAAAAACATGTGAACTACCATCTTCTATATGAAATGATACAAGATAATGAAAACCATCATCCTAATAAAGATAATATATAATTCAATCCATCCTCATAATGACTCCAAATAGATTTAGATTCAGATTAATGAAAATGATATACTAAGTCCACATCAGATATTGATAACACACAAGAATGAAAAAAAGCCCATCTGTTTCCTTTTCCTAGGAGGTTTTGATAACTCAATAAAAAAGGACAAGAACTCCTATGGATTTTTAATAATATCAACAGAGGTCCCTAATATAAATGAGTGTGATGATCCAATATCAAAAATAGTAATTCCTACCAAGGAAGAAATAAATATGGAACCACTCACTATTCTTAGACCCACATCAACCCCTACTAGAAAATAATCTTTTGAATGAAGGTACTTAACTCGCGAGTCCTAAGGATGGAGCCATGTAGTATTTGAGGAATTTTATTTCCCATCATTAGGCTTCGGTTCTTACATCCCATATGAATATCAAGCTGTAGAAATATACTAATTGAAATTATATAGATAAATTTAATGTTACTAATTAATATACATATTTATATGTGATGGAAAATAAATCATCATGTTTCTATCACCATTCCACACTGAAAACAAGTCATAGGCCCACTTATAGCTGTAACAAGATTTTTTGAAGAGGCATGCAGATGAGAACTATCTCCACCACCCATGCGATGATCTTTCCACTTTCTCTTTTTTTCTTTATCACATCTAATCATCTTAAACTAGGTGGAATAAATATGGTGGAATATACATAATTTAACACTATATTCATCTTCTACATCATATACATATCCAAAGTCTCTAAAAAGGTCTCAAACATTAGTAAAGATACCTAATATTTGAAATCCAGTAACAACCCCATAGGTACTTCTGAGCTATCAGCTGGTTGTTCTTTACAAAATCCTATGAAATAAACTATCCCTAAAAACTAGTTGGTTTTCCCTAACATTGAGTGACCTCACTTTTACAAACAGAACAAATCTAGGGACATTTTCATCTTTGAAGACTGGGGAAAAAATCCAAGTAGATGAGAATCTTAAAAACCATCCATTCCAATATCACATTCCTACCCACATCTATAATTAGATTCCACCATCTCTTTATAGTTTCCTCAAGTATAAATGTCATGTAATTCACCTTGATACTCTCAGGTATATATAAAAAATAGATGATACGATCAATAATTTTATAGAAATCCTCTATATCTTGAGGTTTATTCGATCCTTTAAAGGATAATAAATTCTCACGCATGAACTGTCACGATCGATCTCTATCTTCTACAGCTCTTGGGTGTACCACAAAAATTGTGTTGTGATCATATGGTAGATTCTGATCAATAGAATGAACATCCCATGTGATAAGCTCAATGATATTATAGTTAATTAGGGGATTACCTTGAGTTACATCAACAATACCCTTATGAGGAAAATTTAGTTCATTTTGTAGAGGCATACTGCTACACACCCAAACAGAATATAAAAAATAGAATAGTCATAGTTTAGAATAAAAAACCCAGACAAAAAAAATCCAATATTAAGGTCTAGAAATAAAAATATGAGATACAAATACCAAAATCCCATGGTTGCTTGAGTCTGATCATGTTAGTAGCTAGCTTGTCATTGACTGAAATATTCCTCTCATGTCCTGAAAATCGTATCTCTAGTCTTCCAAATGTCTCATGAAAATGAAACATGAGATAAGAGAACCATTTTAATAAATTTGTAATAAACTGACCAAGATTCCCTCTAGATAATATCACCGGATCATTCCATCCACATAACTAAAGGGTTCTCCCAATCCCCACGGGATAGAGACTAGCACTTTAGTATCGAACTATAATAATAGGGAATGATTCCACTTAATGTGAAGCAACAACAAGACATATATACATATGTGATGAATGGAATAATGGAATAAAACGTAAATATATAAATATATATATATATATATCATAACAAAAATATAATAATGGAATTGAAACATTTAAAAATGTTGAAAAATAATATCTAAGGGACAAGTCCAACATCAATGGTTGAAAAATACAAAACAAATAATCCAATAGTATCTTTATCATAGCGTGGGTAAACACATACAATCTCAACATCTAGTTACCCTAACGGAGTTGATGGAAAACCTAACTGCTTCACTATGGTTCAATGCCTTGAACTACATTAAATAAATAACTATGTATATAAACCATTGATGGGGTACACATGGTATGAGAAAACATGCTCAATAGGGTATCACCAAAGTGTTATATAACAAGTATATGAACAATAATACAATAATACTAAACTCTTTAAACATAAGGAATGATATATAGATTACCTATTTTTATCAAAAGTATAGAGAAAATGTTTAATTTCACCCATTTCAACATTTTCAAATAATGTAGGTAAAATAGTTTCATAGTTTTTAAAGTAAAAACATAAAAATAGATATATAATATCAATCCAATGAAAGAAACACATATCATATCAAATAAATGGAAATATGAAGGGGATTTCCCCCCATATTTTCAAGTATTATCAAAATATAAAAAACCAAAACAACCAAAATCAGTCAAAATTATAGGTAACATTACACAGTGGATCACACTAGGTCACGATATCTAAGAACCTCATACCTAAAATTGAAAATTTCATTCACTTCAAGATAGTATAAAATTACAATGGTATCATTGAGTAGAGAAACACCCCATAAAGATAAACCCCCACCAATTTAACCCCTAGAACAGTGAGTCTGAGGAGCATAAGAAATCCCCGTGATAAGACCCCCTAATAGTGGATGAGACCTATTACTACAACTTCCTCATAATTACCAAATTCTTATCCAGTGATATATTTTAAAAAAAATACATCAAACAATATCATAATACCATTAATTTAAAACCGTTGAAATACATTACAATGCCTTTAAAAACAATTTTCATTCACCTGAACTAATGGAAAATCACCCTTTTTCAAAAACCCAATTCCCCACCCACAAAACATTTCATATAATGAAATTTTATTTATGGAAACATTCTTAAAAAGAATGAGAAATATAATTCCCCATAATAAGTTAGAGATAGAAGCAACTACCTCAAAACCTAGGATTCACACTCCCTCAACAGAATCCACCTTAGAGAGGATTCAACAATGAAAAAATGATATAGAATAAATCTACACATATTATAATCGACTCACTATAACGAAGGGGATCAGAGGAGAATAATGATCAAAACATAACCCTAAAACAGACACCTACTAAGAAAGGATCAGGCCTAATAACAATATCACACAATGGATCAATAATAAAAACAAAGGACCCAAAAATAAAGATCAACAATTCTCACAGCGCAATGTAATGACACTTTTGTGATCAAAGTAAGTTAATAAGTAGAAAGGATCCCTGACACATAGAGATGTAATTAATCTTCTATGATGATACAATGCTAAATGAATAAATCTAGAATTATTGGAGGCTTCCAAAATCACTAGAGAATATCCCTAGGACAAGAGCAAGGAAGAATACAGGAGAATTAAATAATTTTCATCCGATGTAGTTCCCTAAAATAAATGATTAAGAAATTTTCATGGTGTGTAATCTATTTAAACATCATTTAATATAGGGGTATAATATATCATGAAAACACATTTCATTTTCATTCTAAACTGATATTTGAACATTATATTCCATTTAACCATTACATGGGATGTAATCATTCACTCTATCTAGTCAACACACTACATGATATGGGAAACCATTATAGATCATGTACGCCTTACAAGGCTTGTAATGTACCTAGAGAAAATGAAAACACCAAATTATTTAAAAAAACAAAAACCAACATGGTAATTATCCAAACTCTAGTATAACCCTACAAAGTTACTAACACATTTATACAAAAAATCCATCAACTCAAAAAAACATTTATCCATATGATTAGGTAATTTTGATCAGAAGGTTTTTTCTATACTTTGGATACCCAAAATTCACCCAATTAAAGGACAAATAAAAAAAGACAATGAAATTACCTAAAATATGGTAAAATAATTTAACATATCACCTTAATCACTTAATATCTCAATTATTTTAGTATTTTTAATATCATTAATTTGATTTCCCCTTTAATTGACTAATTACTGAATCAACATTGTCTAATTATTTAATAAAAATTTTAACTTAAAAGAAACTCAAATAAATTACCATAATTAATATAATATTATTAGGATAAAATTATTATTAATATTCATTCATAATAATTTTTTTTCTATGTGAAGACATCAATGATATATGGAACAAAGAGAGTGCCATTTTGTCACTTTCTTTGGTGTAACTAAAATATAAGTAATATTTGTTGAGAACTGTCTATTAAACAACTCAAAGTAGATCCTAATGTGAAAAAGTTACAAATTCCTTCATCCAATAAGAATTAATGTGAATAATTATGGCGTTATAACTTAGTTTTAACCTAAATTTACCTTATTCTCTATTTATTGATGACATATATTTTACCACAGTCACTATTCATTTTAACAAAACATAAAATTGTTATATTTAATAAATTTTAAAAAAACCTAAGTATATATATCTAGAATCTATTTTTCATTATTCAATTTTATGAAGTAGAGGACATTACTTTTAATATAAATGCATAAAATTCATTTAAAAACTGTTTTGAGAAAAAATGCTTTTTAGAAGCAGAAAAACATACATATACAAAAATAGTGAATACTGATGATTAAAATTAATTTATTTATATTATATATAAATAAATAATACTTATATTAATTTCAAATAAAATTAAAAGCATAATAATAATTTATATTTAATGAAAAATTATTATTTTATAAAAATGGGTATTTTAACTATTCACAAAAAAAGCAACCTTTGCAGAAAAATGCCAACTGTTCACCCAAATATAATTTTGATATGTTTATTTAAAAAATAAATTTAATTTTCAAAATTATCTATTAAAAATGTTCCAAAAAAATATTTTCTCACAATAAGATATAAGAATAGATTTTGAAAGGAAAATTTTTTTTAAGAATAAAGTGACATTGCATAACATTTAGTGATTAATTATTATCTTTTTATATTAATTAGTGAATTTTTTATAATTCATAATATTGTTAATAATATTCACACACTCCAATTTAATAGATTGGTAGTAAAAATAAATATTTACATTTTTAGTAGTATATTGTGGTTCGCATTAACTCTTAATTTCATGTAACACAAGCTAGTGAATAAGTTAAAATTATTTGAATGAAAATTTCCTAAAATATATTTGTGTTAAAATATAATTACCCTATCAATTATATTTTGGATTATATTTAGGTTTAATCACTCTTATAACCCAAAGAATACTCAATATAAATATAACACTCAAGATATCCCAATTTGGGAATGTTGTAATAGGTAGTGAAACCCATTAGCCTTTATAATACCCAATAACAATATTGTATGATACCGTCCCGACCCATAAACCTACATACCCATGTTAGGGTCAGGTACCACAAAAACCATGCACACAAAGGATTAAAATACTAATTAACAAGAATAATCTCACCCCCATTGTGACTAAGTATAACTCTGTGAATTAGAAATATTTGACACCCAATATAGAATTTTTCTAACACATTATATAGTCAAACCCATTTCCATTCTAGAACCAAAATTGAAATATCATATTGAATAAACATGTTTTATGATCCCTACATGTATGAAATGATGCATGTGTACCACTTATTTCCCCTCATGGTAAGGATTATGGAACCCAAATAAATAACAACGTAAATCCCAATGCAAAAAAACATTACTCAATTATAATAGTGAAAAATAAAATAACTATCCCACATTCACTTGAATTTTTGATCACATTCCTTATATATAAATTCTAGGAACAAATAATAAAATATTATGTACGTTTCAACACGTTCCCATGACTCTAATACCCCATAAATTAAATAATAAAATACTCAAACTTTTGAAACTCTATAACCACCTTTATTGGATAATTATTTTAAGATTTATAACCCAGATCACCCTACCATAATAATAGTAGAACCTTAATAGCCCTTAAAATATCTCATAATCTTATATATATTTATAACTAACATCGAGGGTCTATAGGGTGATAATGTGTGACTATAAACTCAAAATAATATTAAAATTTACAAAATAAAAATTGGGAATAAACATTAAATATTAGGAAACTAGGTGACAAAAAAAACTTATAATAATCATTGTAAGTATCTAAAATTCAAAATTACTTATAGAAAAGTTAGTAATATCACCATTAAGATAATCATATATAGACATACAGAAAATAACGAAAATGAACTGTTTGTTCAACATGGAGGAACCACCAGTCTTGTTATAAAAACCATATAATCTAGGCCATACAATTCAACACATCCATATCTAATAGGAAACTAATGAAAAGACATGAACTTGAACTATTCTATGAGACAAAAATTATGTGCACATATTAGAGGGCCTATTAATGGTGTGAGTATAAATATAGTGGTCCACCAACAATGGAGTTCGTAGATAATATATATATATATTTATTTACCAATGTATTGAAATTAAAATAAACGGAAATCAATAGACTACTCAATCTATTCCACTCATGTTCCAATAGAAATTTGTGATACTTTACCTATTGGGGCCAATACCAATGTGGACTGATACATCTATTGTATCCCATTCTAGGTGTTTCCACAACCATCTAACTTGTTCTTTGTAACATGGAATCACTGTTATAAATCAACCCTGAAACCCTAACATCACATCCAAATTTATATCATAACATCTATGGTCTTCTACACCTATTAATGAATTCTTTCTCAACACCATGAGACAACCCAATCTAAGAACTCATTGATACTTATCCATGTTTTTCTCATCACCAACATTATATTCCATAAATATGATGAGAAACCCAATTGTCATTCAGTGGTCTCAACCACTTCAAAACCTTGAAAATAGTGGTTTATAGTCCACTATATCAATGAACCATGTCATCATCCAATATTTTAACCTCAACTATGTGAAAATACCACTATAAATCCAATGATCAAAATCACCTCATGGGCCTTGACTAGTGTGCATATGAACCCAATGAACTCCACTCCCATAGGGAGAAACATCACCATTATCCCCTGGGCGCACCATAATGATCCTCCATCAGCACCTACATACATGGTCAAAAAAAATTCACATCATATTAGAGAACCTACATTACCACATATATCTATTCATTGACATCACCCACAATCATACCGGTTACATGAATAAAATTTAAAATGAACAACACCAATTAAACAATCTCAAGAGTCACCACCTTACATCATACATTAGCATTAACATGAAACTATAGAACTAAAAAACAAACCCATACATGAAACAAACTACCATTTTACATCGAAGACAACACTTATGTTTCTTATAAAAATATTGAAAACCACACTTTCTTCCATTATCAGTTATGAATAAACATCCTTTCCCTAAATTATTTATAACATGATTGATTCTACTCAAAGAACATATGAAATAACTATGATCTGACTTCCTAATGTTAGTATGATCCCACCCTTTTATAATCTTCCTCAAAATTTTATCTATTTAGAAGAAATTCCATAATCTAAAAAATCCCTAACATAAGAAAAAATTGATAGAAAAAATAAAAATAGTAATAATTTACAAACTCCTAGGGTAATTTAAAATTATTCCCATCTTGTTCATGAAACATAAACCATAATTAAATAGTACGAATTGGTGGTGTTATCTCAATAATAAACTAGGAATGAGATAGGGTAGATAAATAGGGAACACAATCTATATTCTAGAAAAAATTGTTCAAATATACCTATTTTATGATTTATGAATCAATTATTTACCATGTTATAAAAATAAAGATAAACTTTCATCAAAAAAAATTTTAAAATAAATATGGGTGACCCTTACATATCACCATTCAAAACACTCATGTATCTCCAAAAATAAAATTATGCCTATTTCCTCAAATTTCACATTTGGGGACTCATACGTATAAGATGATTTTGATTACTACAAAATGACATTTACTAATCTCATGGTATCCCATGAAATTAACAATTTCTAAACTATATATATCATATTAAATTTAGGTATCATATTCTTTATAAATTAACTATATTGGGGACCCTTATGTATCCCATGGAACAAAAGTGACATGTAAAAATCATACCCTCATGTACCGTATGGAACATCAACACTTAACCATTTTCACATCACATAGAGACCCTTACACACAAAAATTCACTCATATGTTTTGATTTTTCTGAGAATTCATTCTTACATCATTATTATGACAACCCTTTTATATTTACTTTATTGTGAAATTAACATTATATATCATGGGGTAACTCTTATGTATAACAGGATGACAAAAAAATTATCCATTTCGTTCAACCATCCACAATATCATCATTACATTTGAAGATCCTTACACATCATCAACATTAATAATAAAAATTTTACCCTTATGTTTGGGAATATTCAAATTTCTATACACACACTACGACTTAAAATTATACCATTAATTACCTCAAAAATATTAAGATATAAAACAAATATAATTTTACAAAAAAATACAGCACAAATTCCATTTAAAGAATATCATGGAAAAACTCACTTCCAAATCCTATAATATCCTAGAAAGTAGATGCAATAGAATTTTACAACAACATTAGTCCCCGATAAATAATAACTCAAGATATTCATTCCCTGAACTATACCAACACCTCTGATTCCTTTACATGGACTAAATTCACATAGTCAATCTATGATCGAAAAAATATAATATTTATAAATAAACTCGACCATGAATCATGATCCACTATAACAAGTTCATTTTAAAATCGTTTTGTAAATAAGGTGATATAATTCATCACTAAAACACACCCATACCAATTGCACGAACTCCCTAGTTTAATTATCCCTCAAAATATATCAGTATAATTATTGGTGGAATCTATACCGAAGGTCTTCCATAGATGGCCCCAAATAATTATCTACCTAGACCCATATTGTTGACCATCCCTTCACTAGTCCGTGAAGTATGTTTGTGGAAAGACTCCCCCCTTTCTTAGGGTATTTATCAAGTTGATAAAATTTAGATTTCATAGATTCTATTCACATCATGGAGTCTTCTACTCTATTCCCACCTATAAAGATTTATGTATGTGTAACCTGATATACCATACTCATGATGCCCTATTACCCATAGGAATCATCAAATAAAGTATAACCCCTATGATATAATAAATGATAGGATGAATAAGTGATATAATTGGATTTAATTCCACTACCAATGGTATATTATCATCCATACTCTATTTCCACTTAATGGGAATTCATATTATTGGAACATCTCACTAAATTATATGAACAATAATATAAATTCAACTAAACAAAGGTATAAATACCATAGATTAGGGTAAGAAAAAACACTCACATACTTATCTACCCTAAACATGGACACTACAATAGAGATGTTTCACAAATATGGGCTAGAGTATAGATGAACCCACCAACTATAATGTATATTATAATCTCACTAAGGTTCACATAATAGATATATAATATAATATAAATTTTAAGTAATAATGGGCTAGACGTGTTGATTTATAAAATGAAGTTATAATGGAAAAACTATTTAAGTTGTTTTAGCCACATTAAATGAAACGACCTTGCATAGTGAATAGAAAACAAATCACATAATTTTTAAAATTTTCATGTGAATCATATGAAATGAAAATAATTCATGAAAAAGTAAATATTTCCACTTTTGGTCAAAATTAAAACCAAATATCAATAAATTAATAACCTCAAATTATTATTATAGGACCAATTCAAATAACCATAATAGGAAAATTAAAAATAGAATTATCATGACTTGTAACTTTATCTTCCCTCAAAAATGAGTTTTCTAATACCATTAAAAATAACAATAAAATACTCCATGAAATCATATCTTCTATCCACCATATCCAAAATAGTTATAAAATATAAAATCATGGTTCTAAAACCACTTTGTAGAATCCTTATAACACAACCTAGACCTCTATAAACACCAACAAAAACCCAAATGAATCAACATACATGAGTATTACTGAAAATTAAATCATATTCATACTTTTTAAATATTTGTGATTTTCATTATATGACCATAAACTACTAAGAACCTTTTGAAGAATTATAGTACATTAAATTATGGATCCATACATTATTCTGAACTATTAAATACTATTTAATGAGATATCATTTTAGACCAAGATGCATGACCATAAAATACTCTACACCCAATATGACATGAGATGTATAACATTAAAATACTATGAAAATTATATTATATGAGGTGTATTACCTTAAAATAGAAATAATCCTGTTATTATAAGATCCATATGATGTATCATATGATTCCAATTGAATGAAATTAAATAAGATTGAAAAATGGAAAATTATGTAAGGCTGAATTCCCATATATTTATTTGGATAATTATTAAAGTACCTCTTTAGTAGGTCTTCCTTAAGATATATGAAATATATAATTCAAAATAATTTTATATATAATGCAAGTATATAATATAATTGGTCCCACTAAATAGTAATGATATTATTTATGGACCCAATGGTCTAGATAATTGTTATTGAAATCTCATATCAATCTATGAATTCAATTCTATATAGTTATAAGATCCCCCTTATGGAACCCGCTATCATTTCAGAGTCACTCTTTCTTATGATATGTGATTTTCTCATTGTTATATGGTGCATCTTATTTATACTAGAGTCACTTCCTCATACTTTGTGATACATCCTTTTGGGTTGAGATTGATCACATTCTATTCCCTCCTTTCACTTTTCCCACATGATTTCCCAATTAATATTCCATTTGAATTTTTTCATTTCATGTGATGTCACATTATAATTTTTTTAATTTCATGTTGGTTCTCCATGAAAACATTCTCACTAAATTATGGAATATCCATAGGGATCCAAACCCTTCCCAAACATGTTTTATCGATACTACCCAATGCATTTATCATAATCATTGATTCATCAAACAATACAATTCACTATATTAAAAATTAGTTTCCCCAAGTACAATGAAAGAATAAGAATAAAATATCAGTTCATAATCATTTAAATAATATTGATAATATGAAATCACACCATTTTTCAAACAGAATACCTTCATTATAAGGTAGGTATAATAATACATTTAAAACCCAATAACTATTAGGGACAAACATCTTGTTGGAAAATAAACATATTATTCAAATTTGGTAAATAAAATCCATTAGTTTAGTTAAGTCATTCCCACACATAAAAAACTAGTATATATATTAATAACACTACCAACATATAATTTTCACCCTCTTTGTTAGGGATAAACTCATCTGTCCTTGACATAATGTTCATTCTTCCATCTTAATTTTATAAAGTCTAATCAAGGTAATCCACCACATTTTGATTAAATGGTTATAATTATTGAAATTTTAAGTTAATGAAGGCCCTATAATTAACATTTATGTGTGTATTCTCAGACTTTACTAATTTGTTGGGATATTTTTCTTGGAATATCTATTCTAGCAATCTTAAAATATTGAAAAAATAATATCCAAATGTATGATTACCCACCTGTATGTGAACTTGTTATAATTAAATGATTATTTGAAACAAGGTTGTATAAATGATATTATATTAAAATTCACTAAATAAAAAGTATTTGAATAGTTATTGATGATGAAAAAACAATCCATCAAACACAACTAATTTTATTTTTTGTCGACTAGGTTGTGGATTCGTTTCCACACCATTCACCACATAACTGATAGATTTTTGATTGAATTTGTATATGTGTTAATATCCTCCCCTGGATTAATAATTAACATAGGTACTATCTTACTTAGGGATTGTAAATATTTTACCAGAAGCATTGGTGTATGAATTTATAGAAAAATTTTGTGTTGGATTAAATCAACAATGAATATCTTTGACACAAGTGATGGAAGAGTAGTACTTTTTACAATTTTAATTAAGTTCAAATGTAATTATTCAAAATTTTATTATAAATATAAATGTAAAACTATTATTCAATAATTTTCCATAAAAATATATTATTATTACACAATAATTCTCATAGTGAAACCATGTTTTTCAATCCCTATTATGCTAACAAAATAATTTATAATGATTAATACCTATGTTATCACCATAATATATCCGAGGAAAACCTTGATAGATATGACCAACCCGTCAGTTGAAAATTAATTTGGATTGTATTGATACAATTATATGAAGACACAAACTACAATTATATTATCCTATTTTTACCATACCTGTCACACCTAGTTTTTTTCCTATCATGTCTAATATTTGATCTAGTTCATTGGAAATAACGATACTTTTCGTGGGGTTTAGGTGAGATTAATTTTGAGTTTTTAACTCCCATATATTTTTTATCATCCTACAATGGGTTCCCCATAGCTTGTTTTGGGAGTTTTGGATAAAAGTGTGGTTACTTAATGATTTGGGCCAATCGGAAGCCCATTTTCAGATTTAAAAACCTAATTTGGTTAATTTATAACAATTTAATTTAACATTTTCTCCTCACTAAACTTCCCTCTTGGCCTCAACTGACATATTCAAACCGCCATATTCTATTTTACCCCTTAGAAATTCATAAGCATGGTAAATTTCTGTTATTTATTCACGTATTGGGCCAGCCCGTGTTTCCATTTCTAGTTTTAAAAAATAATTTTTTCCTTTATATCATATTCATGTTTTTATAATTTTTGGTTATTAAACCTCCCAATTGAGTCAAATCAAACTAGGCTCACTTTAGTCTTCTATTTTCCTCTTTGTAGGTCATCTGATTCTCAGATTAGGAAAAATCTTATCAGTGTTTCTCAAATCGTCCAAATTTTCGAAAGGTAATTTGTCTGATTTATAAATCATTAAATTCATACTCTCCTTTCCAAAAATCATCTTTAACTGGTTATTTAAGACCATAGGATCCTCTAAAATGAGTTTCAATCTATTCTCTTTCCTCTACATGTGCATATATAAGGGAAGACAGAGAGTTTCCTAGTTTCCAAGGTGAGAATCCTTCTCATTTCTCCTCCCTCTTCCTCCTCCGTTCATTATTTCTTTGTTATATATTCTCGTATAATAATTATAATCCTAGTTTTATGTTATCCCATGATTTTTATGGTGGTTTTGTTAAATTTTTATGTTTTTCATGGGTTTAGGGTTTATAAACCCTCAGATGGTGATATCGGGTGCGCTTTTCCATTACGCAATGGATTTGATGTAGGAAATCCTTTGTATAGGCCTTTATCAATTATGGTTTACCGGTTTCTTATTTATTTTCACCTGTTATTTCTTTTTATTATTATTTTTTCGCATTTTTAATTTTTTCTTGGTTTTCAAAATAGTTGTTTAAGCCATGTTTTGTTAAAGGTAGTGTTGTTTTGTTATAAAAGTGCACACCATCTGTTTATTTAAATGTTCCATTATCTTTAGAACCTAGTTTGTGAGGTTTAGAACCTGTTTTATGGTATTTTGAACATTTTTCATTAGATTTAATAAAATATGACATGCAATTTGTGTTTTATTCGTTTTCATGTGCTTAAAATAAATTGTTTTATTTTAAGGCGCGTCATCTATTCGATAAAGTGATCGGTTGGATTTTATGTGTTAAGTTAGATTTACAAATATTTTTTTTGGATTTATAAATTAATCAAAATCATGATAAATGTAATTTTTGGGTCCTTCTATGGCATTCCAATGGGGATTTGGTTCGAAAAAAATCGGTTTTCGTTAACAACATGTTTTGACCCGAGTTGCCGAAAAATGTCCCATTTCACATCCTTATGAAGATGGTTTTATTTTGAATAGGTAACCTAAGTGTTTTATGGGATTTATGAAATTGGTTTCCTTTTATAAATGTTTTTTATACCACTCCTTAATAAAATAGTAATTCATATATTTTTCAAATTTTAGTTTCGAGAAAGGCTTAAAGGCCGGTTTGTCAATTTGTTTTCTTATTAAAATGGTTTCTATGTGTATTTAATGTTATATCTTTTAGGGAAATTTATTTTTACATTAAATGGATTTATTAATTGGTTTGGGGCTTCAAAATATGTTCTTATGTGGCATTAATGATTTTTTTGGAATTAAAAAAGCATTTTGAGTAATGTTTTTGTGAAATTACTTTTTATACTTCTTGAAATTGTTTTAAGAAAATTTAGGTGGTTTATTGATCCATGAATGAAATAGGAGACATGTGTGTGTCCTGTTTTATTTTTTCATTATTTTTAAATGGAATCTTCATTAGTTAATTTTACTTTATATATGTTTAACTTTTTAGAGACCAAAAAGGGAGAACCCGAGTATCTAGGTGGGTGGAAATGTACTAGTATGCTAGTGATCTGGAGGGGTTTTGTCATTATTTCACATAGGAATAATTATGATTACAACACTAACTAAACTATGATGAATAGGACATTGTGGAATAATAGGTTAGGGATTATTCTCCTACTATTGGGTCATTCTAACAATAATGGACATTCGTTATGGTTACTTTTACACCGAGATACGAGGTACGTGGGGCCCATAACGAACTTGTTCCTATGGATGATCCAGATACTTGTGATCAATAGATATTTTTTACTCACAGTCAGCATACAGTGTGATTAGTTGTTAAAATTAGAAGCATGATTGTTTTATTTTAAATCTTCCTTCTTTAAAGAAACCCTCTTTAAAACTATTTTCATTTTGAAGTTTCACCTTGTTGAAAAGTTGTTACTATCATTCTTGTTTGTAAAACATGCATGTTTTTGTATGATAAATATTATATCATGGAACTTCATTTCAAAAAAATTATTTTATATATTTTATTTGAAACATGAAATTGATGTTTATTTTTTAAGGATGTGCATTCGGAATAGAATATCAGGCTAACCAAATGAGTTTTAATACTCACTCATATAGTCTTCTTCTGTTTTTATCCATTTTTTAGATTTCAACTTGAGTTCGATCACCATAGGAGACATTTGATCATTGTTTTGGAGTGTGAATAGTGGGGACACATAGTGTTAGTTGGTTTCTAGGTTTTTCCTGTTGATTTTTTGGTTTAGTTGTACTTTCTGTTTCTTATACAAATAATGTTCAGTTCAATTTTTTATGTGAATGTATGTTTGGATGTTCATTAATTTCCACTATTTTTTATTGTTTATATTTGGAAAAAATTGTTCCTTTGAGTACTCTGTTGATGTCCTTGGTTCTTGTTGCCATCCTGGGAGGATCGAGAATGCCTCTTGGGACTTGTCATTGGCTGGCCTAGGTGACCAGTTGAGGGTTGACTCAGTCTGGTTCGTGGAAAAATGGTATCAAAGGAGTTCATCTCTTGAAATACCAATATTATTACATCTCCATTATTATTTTGGGGATGTCAAGGTATATGGAGAAATATTGTTGGGTCCTCAGTGATTTTTTATAGAAGAGTGCCACAAACTCTTGCTCATTCTGATCCTCAGGTTTCCACTGGATGTCTAGTTTTAATAGCATCCCTTGTTCTTGTTGATTTTTTGGTGTTGGGATATGATAAGGAGAGTCTGACTAGTGGCCTCTACGAGATCGTAGAGCCTAGAAGACCAAGTGAATCTTGGGAATTCTCTTAATAATCCCCTCCGTGTAGGTGTTGTGTTTGACATATGTCTGTCGACCATGTGGTCAAGTCTCCCACCGACACTAGTTACCTTTTGTGGGTCTCTTGTTCCTTTATTAAATTCTAAATTTTTGTTCTGATGATCCTTAGGTGAAAATTTTAGAAATAGGATTAAAGGAAGGTTTTTATTTTGAAAGTGGAAGAGTGGGTTTTCAAAAATTAAATATAATAATGGTTTTGGAAGGTTGTGTTTTTTTGAAAAAAAATGTTTTTAAAAGGAAGTGGAAATTATTTAATGGGACTGGATTATCCCAAATCTAAACTTGTGTTTTGTTGAAATAATTTTTTTGATAGTGTGAATCATTTTAAAGTGATTTTGAGCCTATAATTTAAATGGGGTGTTTTGGGATATTTAAAAGTGTTTTAATATGATGAATTGGTTTTTGAAATTCATTTTTAGTAGTTGGTGTTTTCCTCGAAAGGGTATTGGTTTCAATGGCCATCAGATTATGAAAATATACATTGCTGAATTTTAGAAAATGGGAAGGGGTTGTTTGTAATAGCCTTGTTGTTTTTAATTTTGTAAAATTAAAAATGGGAATTTTTTTAAGAAAATGTATCTTGATTAAGTGTGGTTTGGTATTTTAAATCTGAAAATGGGGTTGACTTGGTTTTTAGTGTTCATTTAGAAGATACATAATTTTTGGAATGAGGATGATTTTTTTAGCCTTTGGTGTTTTCATGGGTGATCACATGCATTGTTTTGTTGTTATCTGGAAGGATGTCCTACTTAGAATAGTGGTTGGGTGCCTGGGGTTGCATGGAAATGTGCATGTGAGTGAGATTAGATGCAGCACCATTGGTGAATGTGGAAATCAACCATGTTAGACAGTTTTTTCAAAACTATTTTGAGCTGAAACATTATAGAATTTTTTTACAAACCGATAGTTATGTGGCTAGTTCTTTCTATGTATTATAATATTTGTTTATTCAGTATGCTTCCCCATTCTCTGGAATTCATACAATTTTTGTGTCTTCATTTGGGATATTATCGGTGTCTTGGTTTTGGAGTAATGTTCAGTGGGTTTCTAAAGATGTGCTGGATGTTGTGAAGTTTCCATGGATAGTTCTATACTGGAAAAACTTCCTATTGGTCAACATAATGATTCATTTAAAATGATTAAATCCACCTATTCAGATGATTCCTCAGTCCATTTTCTGGAATGGAGAGTTCTTTGGGATAAATTGAATGTTCTTCTAGGGCTTGATAATTCTTTTGGACATAGAGGTTCTGTTCAGTGATGTTGATGTGTTTTGACGTATTGCTTGTCCATTCTGATCCTCGTTCTATGTGAGAGTGAATTGTTCTATGTATCTATGATTTTCTGTTTAGATAAAGTTGTGTTTTTTATAATGTTAGTTTTTTCGTGGTCTTGTCTCTAGCACCTGACTGTTGTACAATAGATTCTTCATGAAACAAGGCTCTAGCCATAAGACTCAGAGCGTACCATTTCATGTAGTTCAGAAATCACCAGAGGTGTAAAGAGCTGGACTAGGCTCTTTCATCCACTATTTTGGTATGGTAGTTTCTACTCTATTATGGTTCCTCATCACTATGAATTTCTTCTTGTCACAATGAGCGTGGTTTACTTAGCCTAAAAACAGTGTCTATGGTCATGCCTTCATAGATGTGGGTTTCGGATCAATATCAATGTGTGGACCTCTTGTTTAAATCGAGTTACGTCTTGGTTTTACCTATTCGTAGATGGAGAGTGTTGGGTAGTTCCTTGGTTTCATTTTTGGTTTTAGTGGCCTAATAATTTGGTCCCCTTCTCTTCCCTCCCCGAGTTGTGGAGTTCTCGATCAGGGCAGAAAGTGTTGTCCAGGTTCTTAACCCCTCTGTTCGGGAGTGGGTGGTTTAAATGTTCATATTGTTACACTATAAAATTGATATTTTATGTTATTGTGGGAGCGTTTTGGTGGGTTAGTGGGGATGAATCCCAATTTTAGTTCATTTTTAATTCTCTTTTTTTATTTCTAGTTGGTCTTTATTGTTGGAAAGACCCACTACGGGTCTGGAAGATCTTTCCTTTAAGGAATTCTCAGATGGTAGATGTGATTTGATTTTGGGAATACAATTACATCATCCACATAATTCATTTTATTTCATGAGTGAATTTTTTTTGGGTGATCATTGGGTTCATTGGGAGAAGGCACAACAATCTGGTTCTTATTTGGTTGTGGAGGTGGTGGCTGGATCTTTCCGTTGATTCTCAGGAAGTTGTAGTGGGTTGGTGTTTTTCTAGGGAATAATATTAAGTTCAATTGATGGTAAATGATATTTCCTATGATTGAGAGGTTGGATCATGTTGATAATGAATCCATTGGTGATGTTCTATCAGTTTTAAAGTGTACTGGCTTTTCTGGGGCGGAAAGAATTAATGGTGGGGAGAATTGTCATGCTCGATTTTTTCCTATCTTGGTTTTGATCCAGTTTATTTAAAATACCGATAATATTAAGTTATTTTTCCTAAGATTAATTATGATTTTTGAACTTAAAAATATTTCTAACCTTCATACCATGGGTTCCCTGTGTATTTTTTCGGAGTTTTTGAGAATTGGTTGGTTACTTCATGATTTGGGCCAACCATGAGCCCATTTGAATATTTCATTCATACTATTTTTTCAAATAATATTATATCTATTGTTTTTTCTGACCATTGGAACCTCTTCAAGGAGTTTCATGCCTTTATCTTTTTTCTATGCATGTAGATATAAGGGAAGGCGAATAGTTTTCTAGTTTTCAAGGTGAGATTCCTTCTCATTTCTGCTCCCTCTTCCTCCACCTTTCATTATTTCTTGTTTTTATATTATACTCTATTCATTTTCGTCAAAGGGTTATGTTTTATAATTTATAGTTATGGGTTTTCTATTCATTTCAGGATGGTCTTCAGAGGTTTAGGGTTTATAAACCCTTAAATTGTGATATCGGTTGTGCGTTTCCATTATTCCAGGGATTTGAGGTAGGATATCCCTTGAAAATTCCTTTATAATTATTGTTTAATAATTTTCTTACTTCGTGAACCTGTTATATGTTTATTATCGTTTTAAGACTTTAGATAATTTTCTTGGTGTGAAAAAACAGTTGTTTAAGCCTTGTTTTGTGAAATGTAGTGTTGTTTTGTCATAAAAGTGCACACCGAGTGTTTGTTTAAAGGTTCCATTTTCTTTATCACTTGGTTTGTGAGGTATTGAACCTTCTTTATGGTATTTTGAACAAATTTATGTATCCTGAAAAAACTATTGCATGAAAATGGTGTTTTATTCCTTGTAAAGTGCTTAAAATAAATTTTTTTGTTTAAAAGTGCATGTTATCTGTTCGGTAAATTTCCTAGTTTTATTTTATGTGTTATGTGTTATGAAAAAATTATTTTTTGGATATATAAATAACTTTTAAGAATGAAATTTTATATTTTTGGATCTTTTTCTGTCTTTCCAATGTGTATTTTATTTTATAAACAAATTAGTTTTGGTTTACAACATGTTTTGGTCTGAGTTACCGGAAAATGGCCCATTTCACATCCATATGAAAATGGTTGTTTTTTGAATATGTAACCTGAGTGTTTTAAGGAATTTATGAAATTTATTTTCTTTTGTAAATTATGTGTATAAACATCCTTAATAAAACTTAAATTCAGACCTTTTTTAAAAGTCATTTTTGAGAAAGGCTTAAAGGCCCGTTTGACATTTTTTCTTGTAAAGATAGTTTCCATGAATATTTCATGTTATATCTTTTGGGGACTTTTAATGGTCCATAAAATTGATTTATTAAAATTTTATTAGGATGCAAAATGTGGTTTGATATAGTATTGATGTTTTTTTCCCTTAAAATATCATTTTTGAATGGATTTTATGTCCAAGGCCTTTTTATACTTCTTGAAACTTTTTAATTAAAATTTGGTGGTTTATTGACCCGTGAAAGAAATATGAGACATGTGTGTGTCCTGTTTGATGTTTTTAGGGGTTTTAAGTGGAATATTCATGATAAAATTGTATTTTATATATTTTTAACTTGTTCTAGAACAAAAAGGGAAAACTCGGGTATCAAGGAGGGTAGACACGTACTTGGATGCTTGTGATCTGGAAGGGTTATGTCCCTATTTCATGTAGCATGTTTGACAATGCCAACACTAAATAAATAATGATTACGATGATGTTGTGGACCACTAGGTTATGGTTGATTCAACTATTATTGGATGATGTTCACAAGAATGGATAATCAATATGGTTACTTTTACACTGATATATGTGGTACCTGAGGACCCACAAGGAACTAGTGCATAGGTGTGTTCCCGAGACTTATGATCATGGAAAATTTTTTACTCACCGTCGGCATATGGTGTTATTTGTTAGTAAATTCAAAAGCATGTGCGTTTTATTTAAAATTTCACTTTCTTTAAAGAATCTTTATTGAGTATTATTTTTATTTTGAAGTTTGACTTCTTGGAAAAAAAATTACTAGCATTATTTTTTGTAAAACATACAAGCTTTTATATGATAATTATTATATCTTGGAACCTCATTTAAAAAACATACTTTTATATCAGGTATTTAAAACCTGAAATCGATTTTCCTTTAATTTTAAAGGATGTTCATTGGGAATATAATATCGGGTTAACCTACTGAGTTTTAATACTCAGGCCTATAGTCTTATTTTTTTTATCCCATGTGTATGTTACAGCTTGAGTTCGACCACCTTGGGAGATGTGTGATCATAGTGATGGAGAGTGACCAGAAAGGTCACATGGTGTTATTTGGTTGTTAATTTTGGTTGGTTGAGTTGTTCGTTTAATTTTATATTCATTTTATTGTAAAAATAATGTTCAGTTCAATATTTTATGCAAATGTATGTTGAGATGTCCGTTTCATTATTATGTTTGTTTGACTGTTTATATTTGGGGAAAATAGTTCCTTTGTGTACTGTATTTATTCCCTCGATTCATGACACCATCTCGGGAGGATCAATAATGACACTCAGGACATGTCATGGGTTGGCCTAGGTGATTGGTTCAGGGTCAACTCGGGATAGTTTTTGACACTATCTATGATTTATGGATTCAAATTAGAATAAAAATTTACACAAGTTTATATTAATAATTATTGATGGAAAAATTATATTTATGTTTATAAAGGGGGTCCATATCCTTCCATTATGGGGAAACAATTTTATATCATCTATTCATATTGAAATATATCCATTAAGATCTACCATGAAATCACCGATTATTAGGATCATCCCTAATTGAATCATATCATGATATTTAATGATTCTCTAATGATTATAGTCATTTTTTTAAAAGGTAATACCTTGTTCAAAGACCAAGGCACAATTTATTAATAATCAAATAAGGGAACTACAAAAGTCTAAAAGAAGGGATTTTAATACAACCTCTTTCATAAAGATAAAGAAGGTCAACCGACAGATTATCAACCCACGTAATACACTGGTTGATACCATTATTAACAAGAGCATCAGCCACCAAGTTTTCTTCCCGGTTGGCATGAGTGGAAATATGTCAGATCTCCTGAAGAGAGTCCATTAATTTCCTCCAGCGAGATGTAAGGGGCCAGGAAAGGTGGACCACACCATTCTGAATTGCTTGGATGATGGAGGTAGAGTCGCTTTCAATAAAAATGTCATTCCATACTTTAATTTGAAAAAATTCAACAGCCTGGATCACCTCCATCATCTCCGCTTCTAAGGACGTGGCGCTAGCACAGTCTCCAAAGAAACACCCATGACAGTGGCCCATATAATCCATGCAAACAGCTCCAAAAACTGATGCACCCGGGTTCCCTTTTGAAGCTCCATCGACGTTTATTGTGATCCATCCCAGGATAAGGGATTTCCAGAACACCTCAATTAATTGATGCGGATTTTTGTAGAGACTGAAAACCCAAAGACACCTGAGAATCATAAAATCTTCAATGGAATTGTTACAAAAAACTTTTTGAATCAACGCAGCATCCCTGATAGCAGTGAGAATTCTCGAACAACCTGTATTGAGATTAAGTGAGTTCCTGTTATGTAAAATATCATTACTATCATACCAGACAATATGGAGGAGCTCAACAATAGCCTCAAGGAATAGATTCTTGATTTTCTTAGAGGTGTTGAGATCCTCACAATGTTTCAGATGAATGATAATTGAGTCAGAAAAGATTCATTCTGCAATCAAACATGTTAGTAATAAAATTCCAAAGAGCAGAAGTTGTATCCTCTTTATGCTGATGACACATATGACATTTATAACAAAGTTGGATTCCAAAATTCTAAAGGAAAACACCAGAAGAAACACAATTATGTTCAATCCTCCAAATAAGATTAAATCTATAGGGTTTGATCCAACACTTATCAAAATGACTGATCCACACAAAAATGAGTTCAGTTGAAGAAAAATTATGATTATAGAATGTTTTTGAATCCAAGATACTATTATGTGTAGGTTCCCAAACAAGGAAATCGTCCACAATAGAGAAGGTATAACTATCAACCACATGCATATTGATCTCTGGAATATTGGAATCAGGGTCATTCATAACCTCTTGAATAGAGAGATTTATATTGTCAGGAGGGGAGTGTGGAGATAACATGGAGATCAGTGGGGAGCCAGACCAGTTATAGAGCCAGATATTTAAAGAGAAGTTTTTACTGACGAGCCATCTAGAGTTATGAATTTTGTTTTCAAATGATTCTCTGATGGAGGGCCAGATAGAGGAGCAAATATAATTCAAGTTACATTTTTTAAGCTTTTCCAAAAATCTTTTTCAAAGAAACTCAGGGGATTTAGTATTTTGATTTATCAAATTCCAAGTGAAGTTGTCTTGGAGAACTTCATTAAAAAGTTTGATATTCTTAATGTCGAGACCCCCATTTTCCAGCGGTTTGTAGCACGTAGTCCAAGGGATGGTAACAAGCTCTCGATCAACACCGCTGCCAGACCAGACAATGTTTTTATTGTAACTATTAATTAATTTATGCAAAGAGGTAGGCCATTTATAAATCATTAAATAGTAGACCATTTTGAATATTATGGTAGATTTGAAAATACAAATCCAACTGGTGATGGATAGGGATTTCCCCTTCCAATAAGAATGTTTCTGAAGAACCTGATCCACCACCAAAGAGAAATAGACAACTTTATGCCTTCCGCCGAATAAAGGAACGCCTAAATAAGTAAAAGGAAAAATATCCTCCTTATTTCCAATGAATTCAATGATATTGATTTTATGGTTGGCAGGGAATCCTTTACCAAAGAAAATAGATGACTTGTACCAACTAATTTTTTGACCTGAATCCTCCTCATAATGAGATAAAGCATTTTTAAGATTCAGAATATTTCTATTATTCCCATTAAGAAAAATGATGATGTAATCCGCATAAAAAAGATGGGTTGGGGCATTAAGGCCTCGAGCAGCTTGTATCAGTTTCAGCTTGTATTGATAAACCAAATTTGTGAGAAGTCTGCTAAGATAGTCTTCTGCTAGGGAAAAATGGATGGTAGATATAGGGTCACCATGTCGGACACACTATGTGCATTTAAAATATCCTTTAGGGGAGCCATTGACAAGGATAGAAATGGAAGATGATGTAAATAAAGAATTAATCTTATTAATAAAGACCTCATTAAAGCCAAAATGATGGAGGACCTTGAAAATAAAATTCCAGTAAATGGTATCAAAGGCCTTCCTAATGTCAGGCTTAATGGGAACATTGCCACCTCTTGAAGCTTTATTAATCACATTGGTACATTCCAAGGGGAGGAAAGTGTAGTCATAAATGGATCTACCTTTAATGAATCCAAATTGGTTCCAATAAATAATTTTTTTACCAAGAAGAGACATATGATTATCCAAAATCTTAGTAATAATTTTAAAAAGAGAGTTGAATAGAGTGATGGGCCGGAATAAATGAATTTTTTAAGCATTGAAACTTTTGGAATCAAAGTATGAAATTGATAATTGAGACCATGAGGGAGGATACCATGAGAAAATAGAGTATTGACAAGCTTACATACATCAGCATAGATAATGTCCCAATGTTGTTGATAAAACCCATTATTAAAACCATCTGGACCCAAGGCAGTGTCAGGGTGCAAATAAATAACTATGGCTTTAATTTCATGATCAAGAGGAGTTCTCAGAAGAGAGCAGTTATCTTCCTCATCAATAAGATCCAGAATAATACAATTCATGAGGTCTTTGTTAATGGGTGGACCATTAAAAAGGTTCTCAAAATATGAGACCACATCTATGGCTGCTTCATTGTCCAAGATAGTTTCATTATCTTTGAGGAAGGAAAGAGGTCTACATACTTTCCTAATTATATGAAAGTCAATGTAAAACATTGAATTTCAATCCCCATCAGCAAGCCATTTCATTTTGAAGACTTTCTTATGGATCTTATCATTGAGCACAAGAAGGGAATTATGTTTCATGGAAATGATGATTTCATCCTCGGGATCTAAGGCAAAGTTAGCATTTGTTGAGGTGTTTTGAATGAGATTGAGTTCAGCTTCAAAAGAGGCAATGTACTTCTCAATTTTCATAGATTTAGTCACATACCAACTATTGAGGATTTTTTTAGTTCTTTGAGTTTGATGAAATAGGCAAAGGAATCATAGTGGTGGCTCATGGATTCCCAAAATTTTTTGATGTTATTAGAACAGTCAATATCCGTAGACCAAGCATTATTAAATTTAAAAGGAATATAATATTTGGGCCTTTTAGATAGAAGAATCGGAAGAATTGGGTGATGGTCCGAATTTAATTTGGGTAAGGTAATAAGGGAAATAGAGTCCAAAGAATCCAATTCATGGATGTTCCCAAAAGCCCTATCAAGTTTAATAGCCATAGTCCCATTGTAATGACGATGAGACCAAGTGAACTTAGCACCGGTCAAGTTGACTTCAATTAAGTTACAATCTTCAAATGCAGCCCTAAATTTTCTAGAAGTGATGTGAGAGTGTGTTGGGCCGATTATTTCACTAGGTGAGAGAATAGGTATTAAAATCACCAATGACTAACCAAGGGTTGTGGATGGAAGAAGCCATCACAAAGTGGTCATTCCAAAGAGGTCGATGGTCTTGATATTTATTTTTGGCATAAACTAAAGAGAAAAAAAATGAAGGCCATCCAAAGTAAAATCACAAGTGAGCAGTTGATCAGAATGATTATAGATTTTAATATTCTTCAAAGAACTTTGGTAAAACACCCAAAGGGAATCAACAAGGCTGTCATTCTTAAAAGCACCTAGAAAAGAATAACAAAATGAAACAAGATGAATGAAATGTCTCGAGAAGCAAATTTTTGGTTTAGTGATAGCCTAAATTTTATGCTTCTGTATTAACATAAGTCTTTTAACCACATCAGTTGTGCCAGGGTTTTCCACCCCTTGGAAGTTCTAAAAAATAATATCCATTAAAACCTGGATTTGGTGTGACCGCTCCTTTTTTCTTTTTAGAGCCTCCAGATCTTTTATTCCTATTAGATCTTCTGAGATTATGTGTCGGAGCTGGGGAGGATATAAAATACTGTTTACTCAATAAAACAACATCATTTTTGTCAGTAACATCATATATATTAGAAACTGACACATATTTTCCATATTTAATGGTCATTGTTGTATTCACAAGTGCATCACTTGATGCACCTATAATTTTAGAGAATTATATGGAATGATAAAATCAAATGTCTCGTTAGGTTCCATGACTGTGAGATTAGTATTCAGGGGAACCTCAGATGCAGTCCAGGGGTTCGTAAGTACTACCAATTCAAAAACCATAAAAGTATATTAATGATTATAGTCAAAATTGTGTGGAGGTTTATAGAATATTTGTGACTACTTACATGGGAAAATAACTTAATTCTTATGGTATACCTTTATTACTCCAACAACAAGATTTTTCTCTAGTGTTGTTGAAGTTTCCCTATTACAATAGTCACATGAGACTACATTAAAACTAAATAAGTTTCTATATATGACATTGGGGTATACACTTTAGCTTATGTATCTTATTTATAAATATCAATGAATCACCCATAGCATTTTATGTCTCATAAACGTTTCAGATAATATCTGCATGAGATTTTTCTATATCAATTCCAATAGCTACCCTCCAAATTAATTCTATAGATAATTCTACCTCACCAACATACTCTTGATTTCTCAATGAACCCACATGTAAAAATTATTATGGTATAATTATAAAAAAATCTATTTGAGTATATACTTATAATTATAAAATTAAGAACAAGATCCAGAACAGACTTTCTTACCTATTTGAAGGTGAAAAAATAACCATGAGGTATCTTAGATGTAATGAATATCACATGGTGGAGTCAATATGAATGAATATGTTTGGTATGTGATAGAAATATTCCCCAGAAGATTGACTATTTGCACTTTCAGCTGTACTAATCACATTGGAGATAAATCTATATCTATTGGGACCCTAAATCCACCATATGACTGAGAAATATTCAATTATTTTTATATCCCATAGAGAATATTTAAGGACCTATGTAATTTATTAATTATAAAAGGATAAAAATTAGACACATTAGTTATTTATGAAGACTAAAACGAAATCCTTAGATGTTCCATCATAAAATTTTGAATATTTATCTATTTATAACATGAGTCTGAGTGCTCGAGGTATCATTCATTTGTAGACCCATTTATAGAGTTTCCTTACTCCCATTAACCTTATTTTTAGTGATCTATTCATAAATGTCCTCTAGGGTCCTAAATTACTTTATTCATAGTAACCAAATGGAATAGAGAGTCATACAATTTACAACACTAACCGACCTCTCAAAATTTTATAATGGAATAATTTTTTTTCATTTTTTACATATTTCACTATCATGGAAGACTTAAAAAAATCATCAAGGGATGTTTATTACTACTTGAATAATTAAAAAAATATATTATAGTATCTACATTACTAGAAGTAATATCATAAGAACTGACCCTATTAATTAATAACTTTCAAATTGATATAACTTTAAGAATCCTCTCTCCAAATTGAAGTAGTTTGTTCATCATGTGCATGTTTCCTTTTTTGTATTTATCCTTCACGAACACCCCAATTCAAAAAAACAACTCATCTAATTATCTATATACAAGACACACCCAATCATGGATAAATAATTATTACTATAGTCGTGAATTTATGATACCATTAATATTAGTAAATAAGTTCCAATATTGAAGATGATAAAATGTACTTCTTGAATGACTCTCATATTTCATTCCTCATAGTTGGAGTTCTATTTATATAAAAGATGAATTCCATTAAAATTACCAAAAGATGTGAATGAAAACCAGATTCAATGTAATATATGAATAATACATTTATAATATTCTATAATGGTAGTGTGGTATTCTAGTTGGTAATTAGTCACAATAATATTTTCTGAAAAATTACAGGAAGTATTGAATTATACCCTGACTGGACCATAAATATTTGAGATGTCCTCAATATAAAGTAGAAATCACATGGGTTAATGAAACTATATGGTGTATAGGTTTTATACTTAAATTATTCACTGAAATATTTCACAAGTACATTATTCTGAGCTACCACTTTGTATAATTTTATTTTTCTACTTCCAGAGCTAGTCATCAACCCATTAGTTTATATAAATGTTCCACCCATCGCACTTATTATGTGGAAATATGAGTATGATTTTAGTTTCTAAAACCTTTTCACTCATATAATCCATTTATAAAGGGAATATATCTTACTATTGAATGAAACCTCAATTAGCAGTTAGGTATCCATACCATAACCATATTGTTCTACTTATAATTGGACTAACAACAGTGGTGTAGATTACTAAATTTTATCCGAGGAATATTTTATGGGATGTAACTTTGTGTACATGTCAACTAGATGGGGACTCTACCAGTATTGTATAAATCCCATTTTATAATTCCTTCATCTCTATTTATAAAATATAATGAATTGATTTATATAAATTTTCTTCAACTAATTTTAGATTAGAAGTCCTCATTATTTTATAATCAATTTTCACTACTTCTAGATATGGACATCAACCCATAATTTAATATAAATATATCACCCATCAAACATATAATGTTTAGAACTAGGTATCATTTTAGTAGATAAAAATTATTCACCCATATATTAAATTTTCAAATTATTATTATCTAAGTCATTAATGCCTCATCAATCCTTGTAAAGGGTTCCATACCATAATTTTGTGATGAAATTTATAGCATTATCTATAGCACTGGTGGAGTTTTAAAAATTTCTATTAAGAAAACATATATGGGATTTAACTCATTTTAAATTTACACATGGATGGGGACTCTAACGATATTGTATACATCCCACTGTATAATGACTACCAATATATTTATAAAATACAATGTGTGGGGTAACAAAATTATTATTCCTAGAAAGTATGGTTGGATGTTCGTAATATAGAATACATATATCTATAACTATAAATTTATTTTTTATTTATGATTCCAATTAGATTCTCTTAAAATTATTAGAAGTTCAATTATAACCAAAAGGCACTTTCCTAGTCATTTTTTAAAACACCTATTAAGAAAATGTCCTCGATTTTGATCCATATGTGAAATTATTTCATATTTGATAACAGTTAAATTGATTTATAATTATGTATCCCTTGTTCTTTTAAATGTTAATTGTTCTTGATGTCATAGGTTGGACTCTATAAGAATTACAACACTCTTGATCTATCTTCTATAGTTAATAATTTATCCACCCTATAAATTTCCATTTAAAGTACAATTTTATGGGTGATCCAGGAAATGAGAAGAATATAATTTGGTAATAAGATGTGGGAATTATTCAATAGTGTTAAAAAGTACAATTGAAGAAATTATAATAGTAAGATGTCCCACATATTTTTTGGTATTAAAATCACAAAGTATCCAACCTTAAACCACAATGACTTCACTCAATGGTGGTCAAAAATATTAAGAATTGACTCCAATCATGTAACGACAACATCATGGGGAGACTTATGAAAAAAAAGATGATTTAAAAAAAATAATTTCTTATAGTCCACCAAAATATTTAAATACTATTTAAATAGAAAAAAATCAAATTGAGGAGAAAAAATATTAAATTTAAAAAAAAAATATTCTTCTTAATAGAAACTATATTTCATGAACACATATTTTTAATCATATATATTTATGTCTTGTAGTATAGATAAGGATATAACATGAGATAAATTTTATGATTTCCACATAAGATTCATTATCACAAGATCGTAAACTATATTATTCACTGTATATCTACAATACATTAATCATCAAATAGTGGTCTTCATTTTATGACCCAAAACTACAGAATACTCATCCTTACTTGATGGGAATAAGAATTAAAGTATAAAATAGTTTACATATGATATTAAACTACATAGAACACCCTCTTACATGGAATTAAACTCTAATATTCATTTTAAAAGATGACTTTTATTCCATAATGAGATGGGGTTTAACTACATATTAGGATTTTTTCCTCAACTATAAATTAAAATCCATGTTTATCAAGGAGGAATGTCACTTAATTTTCCCATGGTCATATAATATAATAATCATTCTATATTGGTTTATATTAACTTAATCAGATATATAAGAATAATTATAAAGGATTAAAACCAATTGAATTGTAAAATACCTCTATTTAAAAACCCTTCTCATATTCCATTAAAAAATAAAATTTCAACATAAAATCAATAACATCTAGTTTATCATTAAAATGTGGAATAACCATTCACATTGTTAGATTAAATTACCCTATATAATATCATAAATACATTCCCAGTTGGTTGTAATATATAGTGTAACCATTCACCATATTAAAAATAGTAACCTCTGGCATAACCTTTGGAATTCATAGATAAAATTAAAATATATTATAGACTTCATGAAAAACCATATAGATTTTAAATGTGGTTTAACCTTTTACATTATTATAAAAAATTATCCTCTATAATATCCTTTTTTATTTTTATGATTTTATTTAACATCATTATACCACCTATAACATCCCATCTAATGTTTCACCTTCATAGATGTAATTAAACACCAAAATAATCCTTCACATTACTGGACAATAAAAAATTATTATTTGGTGATATAAATATTTTAAAAAGATGAATATAGACATATAAATTAGTGAGGGGGAAAAATTAGTCCTTTAAAAATTACACCTATTTTTGACATCCATCTTTAAGTTAGATTAAATATGGTATTTTACATTTAGTTATTTTTAAAAATATAAATTTAAAAATGTAAACAACCTAACCAATACTATTTTTATTTTGGTTCAAGGCTACAATGAAAATCCCATATTCCAGTCTAACTAAATCTAGTTGAGACTTGATGATTTTATTTAGATACTGTTATTAGGGATCCCACAATTTTTTCAACTAATTTGTAAATTCGTAAAATAATCATTTTCTCGGGCCTTTAGACCATTTAATAGAGACCTCATAACCAACTACAAATAGATAACACATCACTAATCAAATAAGTACATATAGCTAAAAATTCACCCATAACTATGTAAAAGTATTTGGAACATAGGTTGAAATTGTTGACATGAAGGAATGGTAAATAGCTTATATTCACATTTCAATACACCTTTTGGAAAATTATATTAAAGGATATTTTTAGAGAATAATTGAATCTTAAAGGTGTAGATATTGTAAAATAAATTGTCATTTTATTTAATTATTTTATAGTAGTAATGAAAAATCATCAACATAACATAAGATTTATTCTTTATATTTCATTTCAACTTCATTATTTGGAACAATTTTTTTTATAAACATTTATAAGAGTATAGTTGAATAAAAAATGAAATTCAATTATATTTAATACATTTTAATGTATCGAGATAATATAGTAGAATATTATTACAATTTAGAACATTATTTTTTTGGAACATATATTGATATTCTGGAAAGATTTATTACATAACATAATGATTAATGGTACCATTTCGTTACCATTTTTCCATGAATATTCAAAATAAAAGTACACAAAATATTACATAATAATTTCGATGATTTTTTCATATCCATTATTTTATTATCTATCTCTATTAGATAATTAATTTTGAACAACCATGTTAATGGATTTCAAAAAATCTCCCTCCATAATTCTGAGGTCATCATAAATCTTTCATAAATAATACATTGAATGTCCATGATAATAAAACTAAAGAAACCCAATAATATCATCACTAAAAATTATAATTTAATTTTTTGAGTCAAATATCTTTTTTCCTTTTAATTATCCATGAATATATTCAAATAAGCTTCTGTTTAAAAATTTAGATAATTTAATTTTATTAATAGTCATTATCATTACATTTTTGACTGTCAATCTCATTCACATCATCAATTATTTCTTCTGAAAAAAATTATACATGGAATGTATGGATTTCATACTTATTTATGATGATTAATTTTTTTAAATTCAATAAAAATTCTAAATTTTCAAAAACAACATGTATGTCATTCATCACGTTAAAAAAATACAATATGTAAAATTTCCCAATGAAAATGACATGTGTGTGTTTTTTCAAAACATTAACTTGATATGTATTATTTTAAAAATCATTTATTTCTGTATACCAAAAAACAACATAAATTATATATCCTTTAACAACAAAAAATTTCAACGGAAATGACTACGAACACTATAAGGATGAAATTTAGATGTCTTATGGGGTATTGATATTTATTACTAAACCATCATTCCTATATCTTACAAATTTCTAGAAGTTGATATCCAATTCCAAATATTGAGTGGATCTGTGCCTTTATTTTTTTCATTTATAATTAATTCAAACCAATTTTAAGTAGTTTTATATTATTAATCATTGAAAAAAAATGTCATATCAGAGTCAAATGTTTGAGTATCTAAATTGGAAAACCCACTTTTGAAAGATGTTAAAACCATACAACCTTAAAAATATTGATATAAAAATATAAAGAGAAAAATATTGATGTTTGATATCATATAAGGTATGTTAATGATTAGATATCATTATTTTAATGGTGCAAAATATTTTTTTTCTAATCTATAATGATTAAATATTCGAAACATTATGGTTTTATGTTCTACATAAAGGTGTTCAAAACCTATATGATTCCTCTAGTTTAATGAAATACGTTGGATACTATTCATAATCTATAAATGATATCACTTTTGGATTATTATTCAATGAATTATATAGAGTTCCTCAATTTTCTATTACATATGATATATAGAAAACTACATGTATTTAAGATTATGTATTAAATAAAATTAATTTAGTTAAGGTAAAATAAAATATTTTTAATTTTAGATACATTTAGGATGGTTAAGGGTTAATGTGTTACTAAAATGAATAGAAGATCCACTTTGATAATGAATTTTTCTTCTTCATTTGATATTAATATAGAAGAATTAGAAGAATATTTGAATGTTATTGGAGTTCCACATATGAAATGAATTATAACATATGCTGATATTATAAATTGTACACATACTAATGATATAAAATGTTTTCTTTTAGTTTAAAATCATGATCAATTAATATACAATGGAAATTTTATCTAATAATCATATTACATTATATATAGAAAATTATTCACTTATGGTTTTTTCATAAATGGATTAGAGAAATGCTAATGAAAAATATTTTGAAACTTTTTTATGATGAGTATTGTTGTCAAAAGTATAGTGTTGAACTCATTTAAATTAATAGAGGAAAATATAATATAAATAAAGGTAAATTTATTTTATAAATAGATTAATAAGGATGATGGAAATTCAAATGAGTTTATATGCTATTAATTCAAAAAAATGGACATGTCAGACCTGACTACTAACAACACCAATCCCAAATTAAATTTTCAAAAAATGATTACAAGAGTAATGGAATGGAAGTTATTAAAACAAATTATTTTTCCTCATAGTATTCCAATAAAGAATAAAATTCTACCCTTAAAGCTAATAATTAAAATCAAATGGAAAATATATGGCTTACAGATCAAAAAATAGGTTCCATAATTCCTCTCTCATACTTTTGAATAAAAAAATTAATATTTTGACAAGATTAATTATTATTTTACTATACTAAAAGATAAATAAGATAAATAAGTAAAAATAATTAATAATGTTTGATGAATGTTTAGTGTATAAATTTTCAAAAAATAATTTATCTTAACCAATTTTTGATCTAATTTAAAAATTAGATAATGAAAAATGTTGTAATTCATTGTATGATCATATAATTAATGATTTTTCAACCATATTTTATTCATTGAAAATTTATTTTAATTTATAGTAATGGATAATATTTTAATTTTTTTTAATGTTAATTGTAATTTATGTATCCATGGAACTCAATGAAATGGGGAAAATATAAATCATTATAGAAACTATTTTACCCCTAGATCAGATAGTAAAATCATATATACAATTACCTTTATCATTGTGGTATTATTGATCATTATTTTAATTATTATTTAATTAAAATTTATCATTTTTATCATATTAAGGATACATGAATTTCTAAATATTTATAAAATATTTTATATGAATTCCAGTTCAAAATAAGAAGATTTGGTTGTGTAAATAACTTTTTATTAACATTGCTGGACTAAGTAGCGTATACATACCAAAAAATACATGTGTTATGTGTTTCATATTTTTAGGATAAAATGAGAATCAATTTTTAATGTTATATATAGTGTCTATTAAAAAATATGAATGTATTTTCCTTATCAAATTTTTATGAATTTCATAGAGACTTCTAAATTTTCTTTTCAAAATTTATGAAAGTATTGGAGGTAAGGTTAAGGGAAATTTCATTAGAGTTGGAATATTTTTAATATATGAAATACTTATTTCACTTATATAATTTTTATAATGAATTATCAATGTGAATTAAATATGTTATACATGTTGGAAAATATAATAGGTTTTTATCCATTTAGTTATATATGGGTTTATTTGGTTATTATTTTATGTATTTAAATGATTACATAAATTATTTTATTATCTTTTTACTATTATTAATAAAGTTTATATTTATATATATTGTTATTTTGGAATGATTTAATTTTTATATTTATATTTTTATGTTATGAATTAGTTTAATTACTTAATAATATGTTTAATAACATAGTCTATAACTACTTTATTATCTCTTCTAAAAAATATTTTAATATAATATATTTCATATATTTAACTTAATTTGTGGCTATATGTAGTTTATATTTTTAAATAATATTATTTCCATTTGATGAGTATTCATTGCCCTATATTTTTAAGAAATCATTATTTCATCATCACATTATTTCATAAACGAGGGAAATTCTTGGATTAGTCATAACTTTTTTCACCATTATTTGTTTTTTGGGAGGATTTTTATTTTAATTGTTTTATTTTAGTTGAGCATAAATTCATAACTAATTTTTTATATTTTAAATAATGTTGTGTGCACTATTTTAATTAGATTTTTTATTCTCATATCATGATGGATATGTTTATTCAATATTATTAATTAGAATCATGTTTTTTTAAATATCAAATTTTTCATATGATAATATATATATATATATATATAACAAGAGAAAATTCAAAATATTTTTATTCATGATTATTCTATTTATTATTAATTTTTGAAATAAACTAATTCTAATTCAATATTATTTATTAAATCATGTGTTTTCTATAATTTTGAATTTATTTAAGGGGAGAATATGTTCACATATCCATGGTGTTTATATTCTATTTTTCAGGGAGACTATCTTTCTTATAATATTTAATTTTTTTCATAATATTATCTACAGTTTCCTAAATTTTGTTATCCTTTCAAACGGGGTATTTTTTATTTTATTTGTTCAGGAATTTTAATTATTAAAAAGGGGGAGAATCTGAAATTAGTTCATTTTCATTATTTATGTTTTGATAATTATATCACCCCTGAGTCAGTTTTTACTAATAATATAGGACAATAATTAAACTATATCATAATACACATGTCTTCCAGTATTGTCATAAAATATGAAGGAAGACGTTCATATTCTTAGACAACATTTTGAGTTTTTGTTCCTTTTTATAAGAATTGAAAATATTTCCTAACCATTCCCTCATTATGAATATAGCATGTGATTCATATTCTCATATAAGTGTTGTGATTAAATTTATTATTTTATCCCTAAATGCATTATTATCAATTAATAAAAGTAATTAATGTTTTACAATAAAAATAAACAAATGATGATGTTATGTTAATTTTTTAAATATGTGACTAATATGGATTTAATATATATATATTAAATCTAAAAGATAGTCCCATTATAGAAAATAATATATCTTGTCAGATGAGTTGACCTTCCATAATCTCAATTTTAGGAGGTACATCCAAAAACCCCTTATTTATCCTATAGGTGAAAAAGATGTGGGGATTGAATATTTAAAAATAATATCCTTGTAAATTGAATTAATAATATTATTTATTATTTTGTATCTTTAAAACATATTTGAAAAGCATATCACGACTATATCTTGAAAGGTTAAGGAAGATAATTACATAAAATAATTTTATTAACAAACTTCATTAAAAATAAACATGAAAAAAATTAAACTAAATTAAACTAACCAATCACATACCTCACATTTAGGGAAAAATGATTTAATTCCCATACATGAATTATTTACACCCATTTATTGTTATTTTATTGCATATCCTAAAATTATTTCAATAGATTGAAACCATTATCACAAGAAAAGAAGAAAAACCCACCTATAATTTAACAAAATTCACCTGTTTCAAATGTCACTTCAAAAGGAATTAAAGTTATTTTATATAGTGTTTTTATTGTATAATAGAATTTAGTTTTACTCAATAATTATCAAGAAAAAATATCAGTAATTTATTTTATGTTAATATGACCATTTCAATTGAGAAATGTCCATCATATATTCTAAATAGTGTGTGACATGTTTAGCTTATCCTTGAATTCTTGTTCCAGCTCTTATTACAAATTCATTATTTATTCTCTTGACTAATAGAATATTTTTTGAGAATTATAGTCATTTTTGGACACATAGGTCTTTCCATTGTTAATTGCAAAGATATGGTATAATTTTTAACATGATCTATCAAAAAAAAATTTATAGACACACAAACACTATAATTAAAATATCTACAAAAAATAACTTATCATTGAAATTCCAATTAGATTATTATGTTTAGTTAATTGAATGTTTGGAAAAAGTTTAACTAGTAAATCCCATGTTATTTGTACCAAAATTAATTCCCCTTATTTATGAACCTATTTAATAAAAAAATGAGTCTCCAATAGGTCTCAAGAATTCTCTACACAGTAACTCTTATAGTCACATATTACCTCTTATTTTTCATCATAAATTAGAAAAATACAAACATAAGAAGTGGTTGAGATAATATGAGAATTAATGGTAATTATATGAAATAAAAATCAAATATTATAAGTGAGAATAAGATAAAAGTATGTGTATAATAACGAAAGATAAGAAACTTATAGAAACAAATCGTAGATCAAAAATCCCCAAATAAGTCTTGGAAAAAAATAATTCATGAATAATAGAGTATAGAAATGTTAGAAAATATATATGATCCCTAAGATAAAAACATACATATAATGATTAAAATATTCCACAAACATAAGTATAGGTTATCATCATATTGTGAAAAGATCCATAGAGGGACACTATTTATTTAAAAATAATATCCATGAAGGATGACAATTTAGTTTTTCAACATTTCAAAATGGAACACCCTTTATTTTTTGAGCATATCGAAGAAGGATCACTATTTATTTTGTGATTATTTATAAGAAGGATAACATTGTATTATATCATGAGATAAAAAAGACTAACTCGTGCATTATATAGAGATATTGGACCCCACCTGTTATCATCCAAACATATGACTGACAATAAAAATAAACACATTCGTCATATGTCAATGAATCCATGGAAATAATGTGGGTTTCAAATTTTTTTGAAATGTAGTCACATAAATAAAAAATTATAATTCTATCAATAATCATATCATGATATACCAATGAAGATTAAACTGGTATCCAAATATATTTAGTAATATTCTATCTAAATAAAATTCCATCATTATAAAACATATGGGAGTTACAACTTATATATAGAGGGTATATGGTTAAGTAAACAATTACCTTAATTAATTAATGGAAAAATATAGGTGAAAACCATTCAATCTAGGGAATGAAATAATAGAATTCACAAAGAAAATGTTGTAACGTCCTGGTTCTGGAAGCCACCCAGAGGCGCCCCGTACCCAGTTGGTCACACGGCCTCATGTGCGTTTCCATGATTCCTAGAGGCTTCCGACTAGCGGCGAGGGCCTTGGGTGTGATAGTGGGGAAACTATTTTCTCATTGGAAAAGTAACATAGTGAAAACAAAACAGAACAATAGCAGAAGCAGTTAAACATGCAATAATTAAACAACGAAAGTAATAAAAAATTAAATCCCACATATATAAATTATACATGATACATATATATAAGAAAACAGCCAAACAAGTCACAATGCTTAAATATATATATAAACCAAAGTACAAAAGAAAATAGATAAACTCCTCAACAATGCTAGCCTCAGCTTGGTCATATTCTCTCCATCTTCACAACAGTCAAGTACCTGAAGCAGAAGGGTGCTTTCCCTTATCTATACTTGCAACAATATAATCTGTTTAGGCCCAAAATCATGACCCAAAGAAGGTGTTAAACAAATCCCATTAGGGAACCACTCAAGGATCTGTGCCTAACAGTCATTGAATATATATGACAAGTAATAATTAAAAATAAGTCATTGACAAGGAAGTACTGAGAAAAAGCAATCCTACAGTTCAATTTCTTTCAATTATATATATCAAGTAAGTATCTAATCAACGTAGGTAACCCTCTGGGAAGTACTCTCTGACTAACCCCTCTGGTTTAACCGAAACAACCCAAGAAACCCTTGGTGAAGTACACATAATCTAAGTCCTCTTGTTAATCGTAATCATGGACTCTCTGAGGAAGCATTTTCCGTCAATTCCCCTTATAGTCTCGTATTGGTAACTAAACGGTGCTCTTTGGATGAACTCAAAATCTCATTCCCTTTGTTTCCAATGTCTATGAACTACATACACTCTGAGGAAGCACTTACATCAATTCCCCCAATGGTCTCTAAACGTAATAGTAAACAAAAACACTAGAGAATCCCTCAACATCCATTCGCCCTATGGTCTACTACACAAGGTTCTCACAGCCTGTGTAAGTCAATAGAGCACAGAGATGAAAATCCACTGATGGAAAGCTCATGAACTAATTGGTTAAATATTTTACAACATAACATCATGTTAGATAAAAAATCACTCCATCCTACAATACTAGGAATGGGAAACAACAAGGCAACCTAACAGGCCAATAAAGACCAGACGATCATAAAACAATGTATGGGAAAACACTTACAAAGCATTTAAATTAACCCTATTAACATTCAATTAACCTCTATTTAAGCATAAAATCATAGCGAGAAATTAACAAGGATAAAACCGTAAAGACATAATACGCCGTTCAGAGGTATTAGGAAATATTTCACATATAAATCAAAGACTATATATGGTAAAGCATAAACCACGTAACTAAGCTTAGTGAGGTTGATATTATTTAACTTCTGGCCATGAATTTACTTCTAATATCATAGATCTAGAAAACTTCTACAACGTTCAACATAGGATAACTCTTGAAAGAGGAAAAATCAGGAAATGAATATCTAGAAGAAGGAATATCTTACTGAGATGATCCAAAAGCAATCAAAAGTGTTCGATTCAAATAATGGCTTCTCGTTCATGGGATAGGGGAAGCAATGTGGTCGTATGGGTACTAACGGTCAAAGAAGGAAAATAATAAGGTTTTTCTGTTGATAAGACACGACCCCAGTCCGTTTAATGATGAAAAAAAAGTACACGGTGTGTAATTTTGAGGTACATGGTGCGTACTTTCCCTTACTATGTCCCACTTTAGGGGGCCTCCATGTCACCACACACGGTCGTGTGCACAACTGTTACACGACCAACATATGGTGACATGTGGTAAACAAGTTTAGGACGTGTACTTAAAAAATTTCTAGAAACTCATTTTTTCTTCAAACACACCAGAAAAAGGATAAAATACCAGAATATAAGATCCTGGTTCTTACAAAATCCCCTCCTTAAATAAATTATTCCTTGAATTTCCCTACCAAGGAGGTGTAGAAGAGGACACCCCAAACAGATCTAGCCACTGCAATCATACATTGGCCTCCCTCTCCCAAGTCACAACCTGTACATTCCCGTACTTCCATTGCACTCATTATAGAGGAACAGACTGGCCATGGATAACCTTCATACTTCAATCAAAAACATGGATAGGATGCTCCTCGAACATGACGTTAACCTCTAACTCAACCTACTCGGGTTGAAAAACATGATACATGTATGAGAAGTAACGTCGAAGATGAGAAATGTGAAAGCCGTCATGCATAGCCTGGTACCTCTGAGGTAACTACAAACTAATAGGAAACTGGACCAACTCTCTCCAAAACCTCAAACGGCCCAACATACATCGGAGAAAGCCTACCCTATCTTCTAATCCTCTTGTGTCCCAACCACGGTGTGGCATGTAGAAAGACTTTATCCCCGACATCAAACTCTAGAGGTCGTCTCTATCGATCAATACAAGACATTTGTCATGACTGTGTTGTAGTCATCATCTTCTGAATCAACATTATCTGCCCTAAGGTCTCCTGGACAAGACGAGGTCCCAGCATAGCTGTCTCTCCTGCCTCCATCCAATATAAGGGTGATTGACATGGCCTACCATACAAATACTCATAAGGTTCCATCTTAATAGTTTCTTGAAAACTATTATTGTAGGAAAACTCCACAATAGGTTTGTGTTTCTCCAAAAAACATCCAAAATCAAGAATTCAAGCTCGAATAATGTCTTCAAGCACCTGAATTGTACGCTTGGACTGGCCATCGGTTTGGGGATAGTAAGATGTACTCAAAAGTACATGTGTACCCAAAGCCTTCTGTAACCCCTTACAGACCCAAGAAGTAAAACGGGCATCCCTGTATGAAACAATGGATTGTAGAACCCCATATAAATTTACAATTTCTCAGATGTAAAACCTTCCCATCTCATCAACACTAAATTTCTCCTTGATCAGTAAGAAGTATGAAACCTTTGTGAATCTGTCAATGACAACCCAAACAACATCATTTCCTCTAGATGATCTAGGTAAACCTATCACAAAATCTGTCACGACATCATTCCACTTCCACTTGGGAATGGGTAATTGATGCAAAATCCATGCTGGTCGCTGATGGTCTGCCTTCACCTACAAACAGGTGGAACACCTCATGACGAAACCAGAAAAATATCTCTTTATACCTGACCACTAATACTGAGGGTGTAGATCATGATACATCTTGGTGACGCCCGGATAAACTGACCAAACTGAGGAATGAAAGTCCTGCATCGTCTCCTCACATATGGTCGCTAAAACCCATACGCACCCATGAAAACCCATTGTGTAATCCTCACTTATGGTCTACCCAAGAATAGTGTACTCTCCTAACACACTCTCCCATAGGATATGGCCTTCTGAATCTGATTGTTGCCTCATTCGCACTTGATCAAGAAGGGTAGAGGTAACAACCACACCAGAAATAAATAGATGCCCCTGACTGTCATGAACCTCTAATTGCATCTCAGATAATATATCCATAAGCCGACACTCATTTCTGGCCTCCTAAACTGCATTTATCTGAGTCCTCTTTTTTAACGCATCAGCTACTGCATTGCCTTTCCAAGGAATATAGGAAAGATTGAAATCAAAGGATTGAAGGTACTCAACCCACCTTCACTATCTCAAATTCAGATCATGCTAAGTGATGATATACTTGGGACTCTTGTGGTCGGTGAAAACTACAAAATGCTCTTCCATAGGAAAATTTCTCCAACACTATAAAGAATAAACAACAACAGCTAACTCAAGATCATGTTTCATGTAATTCCTCTCATTCGGACTCAATTCCTGAGACTCGTAGACAATGAATCCTTCCCCCTGCATAAGCACTACTCCCATCCCAATACTTAATGCATCATAGTAAATAGTATAGCTATTTCCCTGCTCTGGAAAAACTAGTATCGGTGCTGAAGTCAATCTCCCTTTCAACTATTGAAAGGTTGTCTCATAATAATCTAACCATAAGAACTTTTCACCATTCCTAGTCAGAACCTTCAGTGGTGATGTTAAGAATGAAAAGTATTGTATAAAACTTCTTTAGTATCCATCCATCCCTATAAAACACTATACCTCAAATACTTTCTTCGGATTATCCCATGAAACTACTACTCTCACATTCTATGGGTTTACTGATACTCTATTCTATGAGATAACATGACCCAAAAAGTGAATTTGGTCCATTGAAAAGTGTCATTTTGAGAGTTTAACATATAAAGGATTCTTTCTCAATGTACTCAAAATGATCTCAAGATGTGTGTCATGGTCATTTCAAGTGTGAGAGTACACCAAGATATCATCCATGAAGACAACAACTAAAGAATCCAAGTACGGATAGAGCACTTAGATCATCAGTTCCTTGAAAACGGCATGCGCGTTCATGAGACCGAACAACAAAACCACATACTCGTATAGACCATACCTTCTCTGGAAGGCTATAAGAGGTATATCAAATGGTCTAACGTGTAACTGATGATAACCAAAACTCAATTCAATCTTTGAGAACACCCGGGCTCCTCGAATCTGATCGAAGAGATCATAAATCCCTGGCAAGGGATATCAGTTCTTGACCATCAACTAGTTCAGCTTTTGATAATCCAAACAAATTATGAGGGTACCGTCAACCTTCTTTGAAAACAAGACAGGAGAAACCCAAGGAGAAGTACTGGGTTGGATGAAGCCCTTCGACTGCAACTCCTTCAACTTCTTTTTGAGCTCTTGTAACTCTGGTGTATGCATCCTATAAGGAGGAAAGGACATTGGTGTCGCTTCTGGAACAAGCTCAATATAAAATTTCACCTCATGATCCGGAGGCAAACCTGTAAATTACTCTATAAATACATCCTTTAAATGATCCACCACTGGAGGAATGTCCATATGTGAAGTTCCTGGTAATCTAGATATAGACTAGTGATCTAGGATGTAACACCTCCCCACACATGATGCTCAGGTCCTCCTCTGGTCACATGGACATCCCATTCACCCTTATAAAGAAATGATCTACCTTCTAGTGATGTGAAACATAACTTACGATGATTGAAATTGACAACATCCTAGAAGGGAACTAACCAGTCCATTCTGATAATGAAATCATAGACCGTCATCTACAGGACATTGAGTTCCTATACGAAGTGACACACACCTACCTCTGTAGGGATCTCCTTGCACAGACGTACACTAGTCATTCTAGTTCTAAAAAAATTGTCTAGAAATAATGATATTAGAAGAAAAAAAGATACAGATCGCAAGGCTCTCCACAACAACAATAAATATAAAGCTATGGGAAGCCCGTGTGTCAAAAGGTGAATAAGATAAAAATGATGCTACTAGAATTATACCTCAAACTGTAGAGGGTCCAGGATCCTACTCCCACTGGGTCTGCTCCACTGCAAAACTCTAGCCTACATCGTGAATCTATGACCCTGCCTGACCACTCTGAGGTGATCAAACCTATTTTCGTTGAAAGCCTATTGACATACTATCACGACCACGACATTCACCTCGGCCCCAAATGCCGGAATAACTCCAATTCCCGGACTGCGGAGTAACTAGAAGTGTTGCTTCTGAAGGAAGAGTCCTAGAAGAAACCCTGTCACCAGCTACTGGTGATAAGATCTGATAGAAGCACTTATGATGACCCATATTTCAGCATGATTGGCACTCCTCTAGGTCTCTTGGGCAATGTGGCATCGTATTCCTGCTCTTCCCGCACTGGTATCACACCCCATGGATACAATAAGAAGTATCTCTCCTCCTAGGATCTCGATGTGTATACTCTCTAAGGAACTACATGTAGTCAGTAGGAGGGACATTAACTCCAGATGTCAAACAACACAAGATCACAACTCTATAATCCCTCAGATTGTGCTCTGTGATCAGTGCATGGTTGACTGTAGAAGTGATGGAAGTCAACCTGATGATGTCCACCTGTTATCAGAAGTCGTTCCTGACTCCATCATCAAACTTCATTGACATGAATAACTCATCACCTCCTGGGATAGGCGTGAAATGCTGCTACTTAGTGAATCGAGATGAATACTCCAAAACTGAATGAGTACCCTGATCTAGACTTGTGAACTCCCAGGCTCGATTGGCCCCCAAAGTCTCCGGATAGAAGTAATGGTAGAAAGCACGTTAGAACTCATCCCATGCCAAAACCTTCTGGAATCCCACCATTGAGATAACATCCCACCATCTCTTGGTGGAATCCCAAAGCATGTAGGTAGCGTGCTTCACCTTTCACTCTAGAGGCATCTCCAGATGCTCAAAGATAGGTAGTATGTCTTCTTACCATGACTCAGCAGCCTGAGGTCCTCCTTCCCATTTGAATATGGGAGGATACGACTGCTAAAAACCCACATCAAATCATCCGTAGACAGGGTAGGATGTGGTACTCCGCAGAATGTCTACAAGAACCTCATAAATTCTTCATGGAATTGTGTGTCTTCACCTATGTTCGGAATGATAGATGATGCCAAGACTGGCACAAGTAGAGGATTTTCTAGTAGTCCCAGATCAGCCATGTCCGGAGTCTGATCACCACCCTGTAAATGGAATACAACTGGAGGATGTCTTGTTGGCATGACTCTACAAGGACAAGCGCAAACCGTAGATTAAGATTAGTATGGACTGAAAGTTAGAAGTAAAATAAGGGAAACTGGAGAAATAAAGCATCCCTGTTTTTTAAAACATGGATACACGTTGTGTATAATGGCTACACGACGTGTTCCCTAAAGCCTTTCACATGGGCGTTTACTTCTTCCAAAAGTGGTCGTGTAACACCCAAAACACATGGCGTGTTGTCCAAACACATGGCGTGTACATCTTTATTTTTCGTTACCTTCCCGATTTCTTCTACACAGCTAAGCCACATGGTTCTCCTATAACAATACTACACAGAGTTTTTATGCCAGACACGATGTGTACTATATGAGCTTCACCAACCCATGTTGTTGGTGACACGACCTGATACATGGCTAACATTACACTGCGTGTTTCAGATGGACATGGAGTGTACTAAAAAGGTTTTAACTACCCATGTTGTTAGATACACGGGTGGACACTGTAAAACCCCAAGCTTCCACAGTACGGTTCCCTTAGAATAATGAAATATCTTTCATTGTACGCAACTTTGAGATTCTAACAAACCGCGACCAATCAAGCCAGCTGTTATGAATAGTAATACCCACTTATTGAATTTTTTTAATTTTTATCATTCAAAATTGACTTCGTTTTTCAATTTGGAATATCAATTTTAGTTTAGGGGGGATTTTTTGTATTTTTCTGAAAAGATTTAATTTTTGATGAATAATGAAAAAAACAACGAGTTGTTGTTTAAAACCGACTTCTTATTTAAAAAAATATTTATTTTATTTAAATTTATTTTAGGACAAAATAGATACCTAATACCTATATAAGTTCAATATAATTCATTGGAGTTTGTGTAAAATAATTTGAGATATATAAAAATTTTATTGAACTTTTTACTGTCTTTTACCCAGCTCCTAAGAGCATTTGAAATTTTACATAAACCATAATTCTACCGCTTATATGAGTTGAATTTCAAAAATCTGAGAGACAAGGTTAATATCATGGAGTAAAATGTAGTTAAAAAAGATAAAATCAATTTTTGGTGAATTGTAACTTTTAACTTTTATTTATCATGGTTAAAAGTAAATAGTTATTTAAAGGTAAAAATGATATTATTATTATCCTTACACATGTCCTAATTCTATTGGATAACTGTTACTCAACCAAAAACAACTGTTGGAATAAAATATGATCCTTCAGGTCCACTTGGATTAGATTAGATATTTATTATTATTTAATTCAAAGAAGAGTTAAAAGAGTAAAATTCACATTTTCATAACTAAAGCATTTTTAATATACGGTTACACATAATATAAATCAGACTATAAATATTCATTAGAAAGATAAAATGATTTAAAAAATAATTGTATTTTATTTATTATTTTTAGACATTAAATACTTTAATTTATTTACATCACAATGATGATGCAGTAATTACCTTATTAATGAAATATTAGAATTATTGATATTATAAATATCCAAATAAATGAAATTTGAGAATTTTTATGCTTTGAACTAATTTTCCATTTTAATATGACATTTTAGGGTTTATTAAATGATTTTTTGAAGTAATAATGCTTTTATGAATTTAACAAAACCAAAATAGAAAATTGTGGAAAAATTGACATAAAAGTGTTTTTAAAACAAATATTATATTATTAATTTATATTATATTCCTAAAAATCTATGGTTTTACAAATGGTCTTAAATAATATTATATATGTCATTAATGAACCACTTGAGGCTCTCTTGGACATTTATATTAAGTATATTAAATATATAATAAAAAATTACAAAGAGACATGGTAAAAGTCAAACTCATTAACTAAGAGTTAAATATAAAAGACAAGGTTAATATAGTGACCCAAACCTATCTAAAACCTATTGGTTGAGTGGTGTTTTAACCATACCAACCTTATCATATAAATAAATAATTTTAGTGCCATTAAAAACCGAAAATAATTTTATTATAAAATAATATTTCAATCTTTTCCTAAGGTTCCCCCCAACCCTCTTATAAAGGGCACTTCCCCATATATCAAATTCACACCTTCGAAGCCTTTTGGATCATCCAAACCCTTCCCAAATATTCACTCAATTTTCCTACCTTCATATTAGAGGCCTTAATTTAGTCATAAATCCAACCTATGGATCACTTTTGACCAAATCAAAAGGAAGAACCCAAAGAAGAGGTAAATATTTCACCACGCCTTTCAAGTTATTTTCTTCTTCCACTTACTATTTCTTCGTTATTTCTATTCTAAAATAATAACTCCAGAATAATTTATATAATGTGATGTTATTATAAATATGGTACAACCATATTCATTATTTTATACATCCTAGGAATAAAATGTCGCCATACGTGTGTACATAGGAATTACCGTCTCAACATCGTGGGGTAGTTTGTTATTAAAACACTTCATCATTTGGATGGGTATAATAATGAGTATAAATCATTAAAATAATAAATATAACATGATAATGATTCTGTTTATATGATATTACATCCAATTATATACAATTTTAATATCAAAAGAATGATATTGTTGCTCGTGCGTACGTACAGATTACTATTTCCACGAACACGATGAGATTCATTCCCCATCGTATCCATTCAAGAAGAATTTTCATTTCATGATTAAAAATATTTTTTAAAGGCTTAATATAATTCTTTATATGAATATGTTACATCATGTCCATAACAAACATTACTGACGTAACAAATCATATAAAGGAAAACGTATCAGTTAACACCTGAAAGGATGATAGTACTGAAATATCATTAACAAAACCATATTAGATGATCATGTATGATATCATATTAAAGTATATGGTTCTATTATATTTTAATAATGATTATTTCACCATTATAAATGACATTAACCTTCCCTTGAACAAGGAAATATAAAATTTAAGGGTTAATTTTAAAATATCTTTATTATCCGAGGTTATTTTTACGTAACTATCTACTGGGACCTCTTTATCATCCACATTCGTGTTTTCATAATAATGTATTTAAAAAAAATTTTACTTTTTACATGACAATGGGCTAATTTCATTTATAACATTATTTTAAATTATGTGTTTTGAAAATAATCTTTCAGTCGTTTTCCAAACAGTGTACATTAAGACCTTTTCCACAAAATTAAGGTAAGAATGTCTTTTTACCTTATATGGTGGGTGTGGTTATTCTCCATCGTTAAAAATTCATCAAAGCATCCCTTAAAATCATATAAGAATATTTTCAAAAATAAATACTTTATTTTATAATTACATGACATATAAAATATTTCAAAATAGAATGATATATTTCTCTAATTTTTTTTGATTTCATCTATGTCAACATCCTTTGATTGATTTTAAGCTTGTTTGATGTTAATTTATTATGACACAAAACATCCATATTTTATTGAAGGTTTTGTGATATTTTTGACTATGTATGTGATATTTTTACACCATTAATTGTTTATGGATAATGTATTGACATTTTTATGCTTATTTTAATATGAATGTTTATGTTATGTTTAAGCCATTTCATATGAGGAATGCACTGGGCTTAGTAAGTGACGGGTGGAGCCCGCTATAGCTCATCGATGCATTGGTAGGTCTCATGAGACAACTATACATGAAATTGGCTGAGGGATTTCCCAATTTTATTTATGATTTTGGGTCGAGGCCTTAATAATTTTTAGACATCTTGGCCGAGGACTTGAAAAAATGTTTCAGAATATCCGGCATTATACATTCCCTCTATATGAAAATAATATTGCTAGTTCATGTGGTCATTAAACTAGTAGAATACCCATGATTATGTTTTATTATGGCATTATATACTTAGATCATATTCCTCCCATAAAAGTGTTTAGGTATTTTATTAGTAATACCATGTGTTTTAAATTATTCCCCATCCTTAATATTTATGTCATATTCCATTGTATTGCTTACCCTTAATGAGCATCTGAGCTCACCCATTTCTATGTTTTATTTTTCTGAGGATTCGAAGAAGTGTTTTGTGACTGAACTGCAGGGATAGTCTGAGGGGATATGAGTATGGTCTACATAAATAATGTTGTAGTATTTCATTTTATAATGTAATGTAAAACTTATGAATGTATCTAGTATTTGCAAGGCTATTAAACAGATCAGTCTTTCGGGGACATGATTTCCTTGTATCATGCCAATGTTATGTAATAATGCACCGACTCTGGGTTACTAGGGTCAAGGCGTTACAGTTGGAATTAGAGGTATTTTACTACCAACCTTGGAAACTAAATTAAGATAAACTCTAATTAGAGCACATTACCCTAAGAGAGACATTGAGGATTTGTAAAGCAGAACTTCCTAAAAATTTGGTAATGTAGAGATTTTGTTAGTTTTCCAAGAAATACATCCCTATCTGGATACGAACATGTAGAGGGGGATGTTGAATAGATGTACCTAGGTGTAGAACCCAAAAACACCGCTTTGATCTCGACTCGAACGGGAACTGGTGCACGACAACAGGCTTTGCTGCACTACTTGTTACGACACTCCTGGGGGATATGCTTAGGATAATTGTCATTTTCTTTAAAAACCATGATGAAGGGTTTATGAGTATATACTTTCTCAAAGAAAACATTTTTTTTATTATTGATTATATCAATAAACTATTCTGTTTATGTTAATTGTTTTACAAGTTTTGAATTATGTATTACGATTCATAAACTAATCTAGTTTATGCCTTTTTTTTGAAATGGAGCCTAGTTGAAGGAATAGAAACCATATAAACACACATAATCCATGTATGGATTTTACTCTTACTCAAGATAATTATAGAGGAGATGGTGATGAAAATATTTCTGATCAGCTTCTCACCATACTTGGACAACTCACTCAGGTTATGAATAATAACCTTACCCATATGGATCACCCTGATTCACATCCTGGATGATCAATGTTAGATCGCTTCATGAGGAAACAACCACCAACATTCAATAGGAGAAAAAATCCATTAGTATCTGAGAAATGGATAAATTCATCAGAGAAAATATTCCATGCCTTGGGGCGTAGGGAAAGGGAAAAAGTCGTCCTGGCAGTTTACCGCCTCACTAGAGATGCTGATAAATGGTCGTCATTGATTCAAAACACAAAGGAAGATGATGAAGTATCAAATATGGAATGGAGGGAGTTTAAAGATATTTTTATAGAAAAAAAATTCCTCATGAGCATAGAGAGGATATGAAAAGACAATTTATGAGTCTGAGGAAAAAGGAGGATGATAATGTTGCAAATTATGAGGTTAACTTTACAAGGATAGTAAGGAATACTGCAGATTATATACGTAACCCAAGAAGTAATATTAAAAATTTATTTTATGGGTTACAACCATTTCTCTATCGAGTATTAGTATCACAATCCTTCATTTCATACTAAGATATTGTCTCGTGTGCTATCAAGATCGAAAAATAATTCTATAAGTCTTACGACTTAAGAGAAGAAGAGATCCACTGAACACTCTGGGAAAGGAAATAATGAAATAGGTAAGAAGGGAAGAATGGGATTTCCACCCGGTGGTAATTGTGGAAGGAAGAACCCTGGTGCCTGTCTAAAAGGAAAAGGAGTATGCTAAAAATGTGGACAAAATTCCATCTTGCTGGTGATTGTAAGTGAAATAAAGATGCTTGTAATGTTCAATTCTACAATTTTCGGGAAATGGGACATTTTAAAAATTAATTTCCTAAGCGTCAGGGAGAATTACCTTAGAAAATGCCAAGGGATCAAGGCCAAGCTTATGTGATCACTAATACTAGGGTTGAAGCTTCTAAAGACATGGTGGAATGTAATTTAATGGTTTCCACAGGTTTATCAAATGCTTTATTTGATTTTGGATCATCACATTGTTTCATATCTTCCCATTTTGATAATAAAATTAGATATTTAAAATTTTATTTAACAAGGGAGTTTTCATTCAAAACTCCTAAGGTAAATATCATTGCAACAATGTTTTGTGAATAAGTTCCCATTAAGGCACATAAATTTTATTTATCTCTTGATCTCATCATCATACCCATTATTGAATTTGATATAATTATAGGTATGGATTGGCTTTCGGACCATGATGCAAAAATCTATTGTAATAAGAAGCATGTTACAATTTTTGATGATGATGATAAATAACACCTTATCTTTAGAGGAGAATCACCGCCACCTGATTCTTATCGAAATCCACCCCAGTATATCAACTAAATTCAATTATTGGGGAGGAAGAGAATGAAATAACTGTGGATGGGGAAATGATTGTTCAAATATAGGATGTACCTATTGTGAAAGAATATGTTGATGTATTTCTAGAATATTTATCTGGAAATCCTCCAAATTGATAAATTAAGTTTTCCATTGATTTAATTCCTAGTTCAAGGCCCATATTGAAGACCTCGTATTGAATGGAAACAATGGAATTAGTGGAACTAAATAATCAACTAGAGTAATTTATTAATAAGGGATTTACTCGCCTTAGTGTTTCCCCATGTGGATACCATGTACCTTTTATTAAGAAGAAATATGGATCTATGAGGTTGTGCATTGATTACAGGGAGATCAATGTTATAACAATAATGAACAAGTATCCCATACCTCACATTGAGGATTTATTTGACTAACTTCATGTAGCTCAACATTTTACAAAGATTGATCTTTGATATGAATATCATCAGTTGTGTGTAAAAAAGGAAGACATCCCAAATACAACATTTCGAACCAGGTACGGGCATTACGAGTTTACAGTAATGCCTTTTTGGATGACTAATTCCCCTTCTGTTTTCATGGATATAATGAACAGTGTTTTCATGGAATATATTGATGACATTGTTGTGGTATTTATTGATGATATCCTGGTATACTCCACAGGATATGAAGATCATGAAAATAACTTTCACACCATTCTGAAAACCCTCATAAGAAATGAGTCATATAGGAAATTTAGCAAGTGTCAATTTTGTCTTCAGGAGATTTCTTTTCTTGGCTATATTGTCTCTAAGGATGGAATCTCTGTTGACCTTTCTAAGACAAAGGCAATCCAACAATAGCCAGCACCGACAAGTATAACTAAGGTACATAGTTTTATTGGTTTAGTAGGTTATTATTGGCATTTCGTCCAGAATTTTTCCCTATTGGAAATCCCATTAACCAAGGTTACACCTAAAGGGGATAAATTTTATTGGACAAAAGAGTGTGATGAATTTTTTGATAAACTAAAGAAAAGATTAGTAAATGATCCTATATTGAATCTACCATCGGGAAATGATGAGTTTGTTATTTATAGTGATGTCTCAATGAAAGGACTTGGTTGTGTCCTTATGCAGAATGATAGAGTTATTTCCTATGCATCACGACCGCTAAAAATTCACGAGCAAAACTATCTCACTCATGATGTTGAGTTAGCAGCTGTAATATTTTCTTTGACGATTTCGATACACAATATCTATGGGGAAAATGAGAGATTTATACTGATCATAAGATTTTGAAGTATATTTTCTCTTAGAAGTAACTCAACATGAGGAAAATGAGATGTCTTAAACTACTCAAGGATTATGAATGCACTATACACTACCACTTGGGGAAGGTAAATAAGGTGGTAGATGTATTCAGTAGATAGGATCATGGATTTTTAGACAAGATGAGAGTTTAAAGGGATCATATTTTCATGTATCTAGTAAATATGGATATGGGAATAACCATATAAGGTGAAACATCTATGATTTTTCAAATGGTTTCAAAACCATCATTACTAGAAAGGATAAAAAGTTATCAGGATGATGATGCGGAGTTTTAAGTGAAGATTAAAGCAGTGAATAATGGGAGATTGAGTGACTTCTTATATGAAGGTGGAATTTTGAAATTTGAGAAGAGACTTTTTGTTCCCAATATACCTTATCTAAAAAGAGAATTGTGGGATGATGGTCATATCTCCAATTTCACTATACATCCTGGGAGCACCAAGATGTTTAGATATTTTAAAGAACATTTTTTGTGGGACAACATGAAGAGGGAGATTGCTGATTTTGTGTCAAGATGTATGGTTTTTCAACATATGAAAGCTATAAGGCAAAAGCCTTGAGGAGTCATGAAACCTCTTCCCATACCTCATTTGAAATGGGATAATATTACGATGGACTTTATCATGGGACTACCAAAGACTCTTAGAAGGAAAGATGCAATATGGGTCATTGTTGATTATCTTACCAAGTCAGCACATTGTTTTCAAATAAGATAAGATTTACCACTTGAATGTTTAGTAAGATTTTATATTAATGAATTTTTAAGACATCATGGAGTACCCCTATCGATTTTTTCTGATCATGATCCACGTTTTACATCAATATTCTAGAAATGCCTTCAGGAATCCCTATATACTGAACTTTGTTTGAGCACTACCTACCACCCTCTAACTGATGGACAATCAGAATGGACTATTCAAAACTTAAAATACATGTTGAGATCTTTATCACATGACTCTCAAGGTATGTGGGATCAATATTTACCTCTTGTAGAATTTTATTATAACAATAGATTCCATTAAAGTATTCATATGGCACCATATGAAGCGTTATACGGAAAAAATGTCGCACACCAACATGTTTGGATGATAATGGTGAAAGAAAAATCCTAGGCCCAAAACTTGTAGTGGAAATTATGGAAAAGGTTTAGGTAATAAAATCCCATATCAAAGAAGATCAAAGTAGGCATGAGACCTATATTGATAACCAAATGAAGAATTTAGAATTTTAGTTAAGAGATCATGTTTTCATGAAGGTGTCTCCATGGAAGGGTGTTATACGTTTCGGTATGAAGGGTAAATTGAGTTCCAGGTACATCAAACCTTTCGAAATTCTTGAACGAATTGGGGGTGTAGCTTACTGTTTGGAAATGACTCCAAGTGTCTCCAACGTTCATAATGTCTTCCACATTTCACTGTTATGAAAATACATGAATAACCCAATGCATGTACTCACCTATGAGGAAGTTGAACTAGGACCAGATCTTTCTTATTGTGAAGAGCCTGTCAAGATTCTTGATACAAGAGAACAAGTTTTGAGAAACTGGATGAATCGTCTGGTAAAATTTCTACGGAGAATCCATAAGATGGAAGAGACAACGTGGGAACCCGAGTAACTTATGATGAAGAACCACCAAAATATTTTTATGCAATAATGTTCTAGAAATTTTTAGGATGAAATTATTTAAAGGAGGGGATAATGTAACACCCCAAGCTTCCAGGGTATGTTTCCCTTTGAATAATGCAATATCTTGCATTGTACGCAACTCCGAGATTCTAACACACCACGACCAAACAAACTAGTCGTTATGAATTTTAATACCCACTTTTTTAAATTTTATATAGTTTATCTTTAAAAATGGAATTCATTTTTGGATTCAGAATATCAAAATTAGTCAAGTGTGAATTTTTGGTATTTTCTGAAAACATTCCATTTTTTGATGAATAGTGAAAAACACTGACTCATTGTTTAAAACTGACTTCTTATTTCAATAATTATTTATTTTATTTAAATTTATTTTAGGTCAAAATAGATACATAATACCGATATAAGTTCAATTTAATTCATTGTCATAAGTTTATAATAATTTGAGATATATAATATTTTTATTGAACTTTTTACTGTCTTTTACCCACCTCCTCGGAGCATTTGCAAATTTCCAAAAAAACATAATTTTTACTACTTCTGTGAGTTGAATTTTGAAAATCCATGAGACACGGTTAATATCAAGAAGTAAAATTTGGTTCAATAAGATAAAAATAATTTTTCGTGAATTGTAACGTTTAACTTTTATTGACCCCGGTTAAAAGTAAATAGGGTAATTAATGGTAAAAATGATATTATTATTACCCTAACACATGTAATAATTATATTGGATAAGTATTATTTGAAAAAAAACAACCTTTGGGAAAAAATATGATCCTTTAGGTCCACTTTTATTTTATTATGACATTTATTATTATTTAATTCAAAGAAGAGTTAAAAGTGTTATATTTAAGTTTTCATAACTAAAACATTTTTAATATAGGGTTAAACACAATATAAATTAGACTATAAATATAAATTAGAAAGAAAAAATTATTTTGTACATAATTTTATTTTATATATAATTTTTAGAAATTAAGTAATTTAATTAATTTATGAAACAATGATGATGCAGTAATTACCTTAAAAATAAAATATTAAAATAATTGATATTATGAATATCCAAATATATGTAATTTGAGACTTTTTATGAATTAAACTAATTTTATAGGTTAATATGAAATTTTAGGGTTGATTAAATTATTTTCTTTAATTAATAACATAGTTATTAATTTAACAAAAACAAAATAGAAAATAGTTGCAAAATTGACATTAAAGAGTTTTTAAAATAAATATTATATTATAAACTGATATTACATTTCTAAAAATATAAGGTTCAGCCAAAGGTATTAAATAATATTATATATGTCATTAATGAAGCACTTGAGGTTCTCTTGGAAGTTTAAGTTATGTATATTAACCATATAATATAAAAATACAAAGAGACATTGTAAATGTCAATTTAATTAACTAAGAGTTATACCTAAAAGGTAAGGTTAATATAGTCACCCAAACCTATCTAAAACCTATTGGTTGAGTGGTGTTTGACCCATACCCACCATATCCTCGAAAAAATTCATTTTTTATCCATTAAAAACCTAAATTTATTTTATTATATTATAATATTTCAATCTTTTCCTAAGTTTCCCCTCACCCCTCTTATAAAAGGGCACTTCCCCATCTCTCAAATTCACACCTTTAGAGCATTTTGGATCAGTCAAAACCTACCCAAATATCCTTTCAATTGTCATCAATTCATCTTAGAGGCCTTACTTTGGTCATAAATCTATCCCAAGGATCCCTTTTGATCAAATTGAAAGGAAGAAACTGAAGAAGAGGTAAATATTTCATCACCTCTTTCAAGTTCTTTTCGTTTTCCACTTCATATTTATTTGGTGGTTATATTCTAAAATAATAACTAAAGTATCTTATGTTTATTTTTATTTTATTATAAATATGGTACAACCATATTCATTATTTTATCCATCATGTGAATGACATGTCTCCATACGTGCGTACGTATGGCTTACCGTCTCCACGTAATGGTGTAGTTTGTTATTCAAATACTTAATCATTTGGATGGGTATAATAATGAGTAGAAATGATGAAAATAATAAATATAACACGATAATGATTATGTATATATGATACTACATACAATTATTTATTATTTTAATATCAAAATAATGATATTGTCACTCATGCGTACATACAGATTACCGTCTCCACGAACGGGGTGAGATTAATTCCCCATCATAACCATTCAAGACTAATTTTCCTTTGATGGTTAAAAATAAAATTTAAAGGATTAATATCATTATGAATATGAATAAGATACATCCTAACTATAACAATCATTACTAACATAACAAAGCATATAATGGAAAACCAATCAGTTTACACGCGAAACAATGATACTTCTGAAATATCATTAACAAAACAATATTAGAAGATAATGTATGTAATCATATTAAATTATATGTTAATTTTATAATTTAATAACAATTATTTCACCATTATACAGGAGTTTAACCTATGATATTCCAAGTAAATGTACAAGGTAAGGGTTAATTTCAAAATCTATTTATTATCCAAGGTTTTTTTACGTAAGTATCTACTGGGACCACATTATCATCCATATCTGTGTTTTCATAAAAATGCATTTCAAAACATTTTTAATATTTACCTGACAGTGGGTTAAAGTCATTCATACCCTTATTTGACCTTATATGTTTTGAAAGGAATCTTTCAGTCATTTTCCAGGCAAGGAACATTACAACCTTTTCGACAAAATTATGGTAAGAATGTCTTTTTTAACTTATACAGTGGGTGTAGTTATTCTCTTCCATTATAAAATCGTCGAAGATTCCCATAAAATCATAGAATAATATTTCCAAAAATAGTTGTTTTATTTTATAATTACATGAAATTTAAATAATTTCAAAATAGAAAGATATATTTCTCTAAAGAAATTTGATTTCATCTATGTCAACATCCTTTGATGGATTTTAAGTTTGTTTGATGTTAATTTATTATGTTACAAAACTTCCATATTGTATTTAAGGTTTTGTGACATTTTTTACTATGTGTGTTATTATTACACCATTCATGGTTTGTGGATAATTTATTGACATTTCATATGAAATTTTTAATACGAATGTTTATGTTATGTTTAATACTTTTTATATGAGGAATGCATTGGACTTAGTAAGTGACAGGTGGAGCCCGATATAGTTACTCGATACATCGGTAGGTCTCATGAGACAACTGGTCATGGAATTGGACGAGGCCTTTCCCAATTTGATTTATGGTTTTGGGCTGAGGCCTTAATAATTTTTAGACGTCTTGGCTGATCCCTTGACAAAATGTTTCTGAATGTCCGACATTATACATTACCTCATTATGAAAATAATATTGATGGTTCATGTGGTCATTAAACTAGTAGAATACCCATGATTATGTTTTATTATGGAATTATTTACTTATCTCATATTCCTGACATAAAAGTTTTCATGTTTATTATTGGTAAAGGAATGTGTTTTCAATTATTCACCATGCTTAATATTTATGTTATCTTCCACTGTATTTATTACCCTTACTAAGCATTTGAGCTCACCCCTTTCTCTATTTTATTTCTCCCAGGATGCGAAAAAGTATTTTATGACTGACCTGTATGGATATTCTTAGGGGATATGAGTGTGGTCTATGGAAACAATGTTGTTGTAGTTTTTCATTTTATAATGTAATGTAAAACTTATGAATGTATCTTGTATTTGCAAGGCTACTAAACTGATTGGTCTTTTGGGACATGATTTCCTTGTATCATGCCAATGTTATGTAATAATGCACTGACACTGGGTAACATGGTTCAGGGCATTATAGTTGGTATTAGAGGAATTTTATTACTAACATTGGAAACTACAGTTAGATAAACTCAGATTAGAGCACATTACCCTAAGATAGACTTTAAGGATTAGTATAGAAGAACTTCCTAGAATTTTAGTAATGTAGAAATTTTGTGAGTGTTCAAATATATATATATCCCTTTCTGGATACGAGTAGGTAAAGGTAGCTCTGGAAAAGATACACCTAGGGGTAAAACCCAAAAACACTACTTTGAGCAAGACTCGAACGAGAACTGGTGCACGACAATAGGCCTTGCTGCACTCTGGGTTACGACACTCCCAGGGGATATGATTAGGATAATTATAATTTTCATTACAAAACATTATGAAGGGTTCATGAGTATATACTTCCTTAAAATTATTTTTATAATTATGAATTATATCCATAAACTGTTTAGTTTATGTAAAGTGTTTTACAATTTTTGAATTATGTATTACGATTCATAAACAAATCTAATTTATTCTATTGTTTCGAAATGGCGACTAATGGAGGGAATAGAAACAGTATCAACGAATGTAATCCATTTAGGTATTTCAATCCTACTCAAGATAATTATAGTGGATCTAGTGATGCAACTAGTGCTGATCAGCTTCTCACCGTACTGGAACAACTCACTCAAGTTATGAATAATAACATTACCCATATGGAGAACCATGATCCACAGTGTGGAGGATCAATATTAGATTTCTTCATGAGGGAAAAACCACCAACATTCAATGGGAGTACAAATCTATTAGTATCTAATCCATGGATAATTTCTTTAGAGAAAATATTCCACGCGTTGGGGAGTAGGGAAAGGGAAAAAGTTTTCATGGCAGTTTACCGCCTCACGGGAGATACTAATCAATGGTGGTCACTAATTTAAAACACAAAGAAATATGATGAAGTATCAAATATTTAATAAAGGTAGTTTAATGTGATTTTCTTAGAAAAATAATTTCTATGTGACCATCGAGCGGATATGGAAAGACAATTTATGAGAAAAAGGAAAAATGAGGATGAGAATATCGCAAAGTATGAGGCTAACTTTACAAGGTTTGCAAGGCATGATGCAGATTGTATATGTAACCCAAGAAGTATGATTGAACATTTCATTGATGGGATTAATCCATTTCTTTTTCGATCATTAGTATCACAATCCTTCTCATCGTATGAAGATATTGTCTTGGGTACTATCAAGACATAAAAGGAATCCTTTAATTCATATAAATTTAAAGAAAATAAAGAGAAGAAGAGATCTTCTGAACACTTTGTGAAAGGATAAATGGAAAGAAGGAAGAAGGGTTAAGTTGAATTTCCACCTTGTGATAATTGTGGAAGGAAGCACCCCGGTGCCTTCCAAAAAGGAAAAAGAGTGTTCTACAAATGTGGACCGAAAGGCCATCTTGCTGGTGATTGTAAGGGAATGAAATATGCTACCAATGTTCAATGCTACAATTGTAGGGAGATAGGACATTATGCAAATGAATTTCCTAAGTGTCAAAGAATCTTACCTCAGAAAAGGCCAAGGGATGAAGGACAATATTATGCGATCACTAATGTTGTGGTTGAAGCTTCGATAGACATGGTGGAAGGTAATTTAGTGGTTTCATCATGTTTAGAAAAAGCTTTATTTGATTCTGGATCATCACATTGTTTCATATCTTCACATTTTTCTATGAAAATTAGATATTTCCAATTTTATTTAACAATGGAGTTGTCCGTAAAAACTCCTAAGGGAAATATCATTGCAAGAAAGTTTTGTGAATTAGCTACCATTCTGGCATATAAATGTTATTTATTTACTGATATCATCGTCATTACCATGATTGAATATGATATAATTATCGATATGGATTGGATTCCGGACCATGATACAAAAATTTGTTGTAAGAAGGAGGTTACAATTTTTGATGACGATGATAAAGAACACCTTATCATTAGAGAAGAATCATCACCACCTGATTCTTATCTAAATCCACCCCCAGTAGCTCAACTAAATTCAACTATTGGGGAGGAAGAGAATGAAATTACTATTGGTGAGGAAAAGAATGTTCAAATAGAGGATGTACCTATTGTGAAATAATATGTTGATGTATTTCCAGAAGATTTACCTCAACATCCTCCAGAATGAGAAATTGAGTTTTCCATTGATTTATTTCCTGGTTTAAGGCCCATATCGAAGACCCCATATAGAATGGACACTGTGTAATTAGATGAACTAACGAAACAACTAGAGTAATTTAGTAATAAGGGATTTATTCTCCCTAGTGTTTCTCCATGGGGTGCCCCTATTCTTTTTGTTAAGATGAAAGATGGATCTATGAGGGTGTGTATTGAATATATGGAGATAAATGCTATAACTATAAATAACAAGTATCCCCTACCTTCCATTGATGATTTATTCGACCAAATTTACAGAACTCAATAATTTTCAATGATTGACCTGCGATTTGGATATCATCCGTTGTGTGTAAAGAATAACGAAATCCCAAATACTGCATTTCAAACCAGGTACGAGTAATACGAGTTTACAGTAATGCCTTTTAGGATGAATAATGCACCTTCTATTTTCAAGGATCTAATGAACAGAGTTTTCAAGGAATATCATGATGACATTTTTTGGTATTTGTTGATGATATCATAGTATACTTCAACATCTATGAAGATCATGAAAATCAGTTGTGTATCATTTTGAAAACCCTAAGAAGAAATCAAAGATACGGGAAGTATAATAACTATGAATTTTGGCTTCAAGATATTTCTTTTCTTGGCCATATTTTCTCTAAGGATGGAATCTTTATTGACCCTTCTAAGACAAAGGAAATCTATGAATAGCCAGCACCGGCAAGTATAACTGAGTTACACAGTTTTATTGGTTTAGCAATGTTGAGTCAATAAGGTTTTCCTTATAAATTTTCCATTACTTCATTCAAGGGGGAGATTGTTATTTCATTAAGGCTTTCCTTATGACATTACCATTTATCTTGATTCAAGATAACAAACACCTTACCTAAAAGGAAATACAATTTTATCCCTGTTTTACTTCTCTATGGAAAATTTCCTACCCTAAAGAAATATACCTTACCTTATTTTCATTGTCCATGTCATAATTTTTCTAAGTGAAAAATTCGGATTGAAACCAAAAACCTTGGAATCATATAATAATTAGAAATGAGGCATTCTGTTTAAGACTCTGAATTCTGGGTATGATCTCTCATTTAGTTCAACTTCTAATTCTAGATACGAACTCTCATGTAGTTCAACTCCGAATTTTGGATATGAACTTTCATTAAGTTCAACTCCAAATTCTGGTTACAAACATTCATGATGTTTCACTCTGAATTATGATTATGAACTTATGTGAAGTTCAACTATGAATTCTGTATATGAACTCTTCTGAGATCTAACTTCGAATTTCGATTAAGAATTCTGGTTATGAACTTTTCCATGTTCCGATTCTGAGTTCTCTGAATACAGACTCCAAACTCTTATGAGTTTTGACTCCAAATTCTCATTAACTCTGATTCCGAACATTTTAAGTTCAGGTCCCAAATTCCTGTGAATATAGACTTCGAATTTCCTTGAAATTCAGACTCTGGAATTATACAGAATTCAGGTTCTGAATATTTACAAAACAGAATATGAATATCATTGTACTATAGACTCCGAATTTAGTTTTTACATAGACTCTGAAAATTCATTTACTTTTATTCTGAATTTCAGTTTTTGGTTATACGTACACATGTTTAGTTATAAAATTATGTCGTGATTTTAGTTACTCACTAAGCATTGGTTGAGTTATAAATGTAAAGGTCCCTCCAGAATTCAACGAAAAATATGACCGTTGGAGGAGGGAGCCGACCGTTGGAACCACACCTAAAAATAGAAGCTCATTTGAAAAGATCTTACAATTTTGACAACTGTTCTTACATGATGTTGAAGTAATTTCTAGAGAGAGAGAGGATTTTATAAAATCTCAGGCTTCGTGCAGAATGTTTGAACGTCTTGTTCAAACTTTGCTTCATGCAGATTTGCTAAGTGTAGAGGTTCGATTTCTTTAAAATCAGAGACTTCAGGTTGTGAATACCGAGGTGCTGATTTCCTTACAAATCGATGGCTTGCGGGGATAGCAAGACAGATACCGATCATCAGATTGAGGGCTTACCAACGTTTAGGTAAGATAGACCTTTTTGAATGTATAAATCAAGGGACCTCTAATCCAAGGTTGTTGGATACCCTCCTCTTTGGGTTAAAAGAGTTTCCACTTGTTACTTGTAGTGTTAATAATTTTTATCACTATGCATTTTTATTTTTAAGGAAAGTATAAATTTCATATACTTCCTAATAATTTTATTCTAACATAGTTAGATTCTATACGCTTTAATGTATAATCTTAGTTGCTGTAAACTTTTGTTAAGTTTCATTTCCAGAATCACTTTTCTGGAATCAAGAAAGTTATTAGAACTTAGAGGTGTTGTGAATTTTGGTTATCCTTAGAAGTTCCAATGGAATTTTTAAAAGTTTGCAATTAACCCCCTCTTGTATTTGAATCTCATTTTACATATTTGATCCTACATTAGGTATTATAGAGTATATCATACTCACACTTACCATATCAACAATTGGTATCAGAGGAGGTTACTCCTGAATTAATCTCACAATTAGATTCACAAGGGAATTCTCAGAATTGATTTTCTCAGAATCATATTTTCCAGTCTCATATTTGTTCGGAACCTGTTTTTCAGACTTGTATAGTTCAGATTCACTTTTTACTTAGAGATACATAAGTTCTTTATTATACTTTCTTAGGCATATTTTACTTGATTACAAACTTATTCAATTAACATGTTTTGTGTGGAAATATTTTTCATAGAGATGGAAGGAATCAATGTTGGTTCCATAGACAATCTCAACCCAACAAGACCACATATTTTTGATGGAAATGACTATGAATATTGGAGAGATCATATGAAGACTTTCATTATCAATACTGGTATTGATAACTTTGTTATGCTTTCTTGAGGATATAAAATTCCTGACAAGGAAGTTAGTGCCTTTACTAATCATGAAAAGTATGAATATCAACTGAATTACAAGGTAAGCAATACATTAATTTGTTCTATGACGTGAAATTTATATAGCCATATTTCATCATGTGAAGAAGCAAATTCTATTTGGAATAAACTCGATGTTACTCACTTTGGAAATTCCAAAGTCATTGAAACAAGAATAGCTATGCTGAGAGCTGAATACCATGGCATTAACTTTGCTTATAGAGAACCCATATGTAAAGTACAACAAAGGTTTATGACTATCATGAATAGCTTACAATCTATGGGATAAAACGCTTTGGATTATGAAGCACTTGTTTAAAAGATCATATATATCATGCCAAATAAATGGGAGTCCAAGAGGAAAGCTATTGATGAAAACAGGAAAGTCACTCAGATTTCCTTAGAGGAGTTGTTTGGAAATCATCTTCAGCATGAAACCAGAATGAAGAGAGATACTGAAAAATTTAAGAAGAACAATGGGAATGGAGGAGTTTATTTTACAATCACTTCTAAACATATGAAATCCAAGACTCCAGAAAATGTAACTAGATCAAAGTCAAATAAAGTCATTATTCAGTCAGAATCTAGTGATACAGAAAAGTCTGAGAATGAATTAGTTAACTTTCTTGGATAATGAAAAAGATTGTAGCTCAAAATAGTCATCTGAATAAGTACAAGAAGAAAGAATACAGAGATAAGAATGATGGAGAAGTTACTTGTTACTAATGTAGAAGAACATGTCATATCATTCTAATTTTTCCATTGTTGAAAAAGAAGGAAAATAATGAATGAAATTCATAAAGGAACAAGAATAAATTCTATCGACCAAAGAACAAGAAAATTCTTAAAGCTTATGATACTTGGAGTTCCAGTTATATAGAATCTTCAAAAAGTGAATCTTCTATATATGATCCATCCTCATATAAGTATATGGGATTCATTGCTACTACATCATTCCCAAATACATTCCTTATGGCTAAGGTATGATCTGCCAAGGCTTTAACAATATCTCTTGATAACAATTTCTATTCTGAAAATAGTACTTCTAATGAAGATACTTCATCCTCAAAAAATGAAGAAAAACCTTCATATGAAGAAGTTTCTTTATTTTCCAAGTTACATGAAGAAAAAAATTGTAAAATTTCCACGAAATTAGACAAGGAAAATACTAGGGAATAAATTCTTACAAAAGAGATTTCAAATATTTCTAGAGATCTTAGAGATATATAAGATCTTTTAGAAAAACTTTCTAAAGACCTTGAGAAAGAAAATTCTACCAAGGAAGAACTTTCTAAAGATATAAAGAATGCTATTTTAGAGATAAATGTTTTTGAGGAAAAATCTAACTCTATGGAAATAATTCCTGAGGATATGAATTTAGTCATCAGACTAAAATCTGACATATTTTCTCTTAGGAAGCTTCTTGAAAAATTTACCTCTGGGAATGAAGATTTTGAAAATATTTACTCTCAAATTAAACCTCAAGGAAACACTACTAGAGTAGGTTATACTCACCAAAAACTGGTTTTCAAAAACAAAAAATTATTTTCTTTCTAGAGCCCCTTTTTGTATGAAATGTCAAAGTGGTGGGAATTGGATGAAACATTTTTCCCTAAATAAAGTTCAATATCATGTGTTTCATACAACTTATTTTTCTAAACAAATATGGATACCCATAATTTTGTTGTCTAATAATTTCGGATCCAAGAAAGTTTGGATTCCGAAAGTCTAACATTCTTATTTTCAGGAAAATAGAGAAGGTACCAACAACAATACGTGGTACATGGATAGTGGATTTTACCGACCTATGACTGGTAAAAAAAATTATTTTGAAAATATTGTCAAGAAAAAAGGAGGAAAAGTAACTTTCAGATATATTGATTAAGGATAAATTACTGGAATATGTAACATTGTTCTTTTGGAAAAAACATTAATTTCAAATGTTTTATAAGTTAAAGGTCTTAAGCACAACCTCATTAGTATAAGTCAATTATGTGTTGAAGGATGCCTTGAGAATTTCATGAATAACAAGTGTTTTTTACAAAATTCTAAAGAAGATTTTATTCTTTCTTACAATAGGCAAGAGAATGATTACACACTAAACATAGAAGAAATTAGGATCCAAGACTTACCTTGCCTTAGTGCAATGGAAGATCATTCTTGGTTATGGCATAGAAGGATAGGACACTGTAACATTAAGAACATATGTAAAATTTAAAAGAAAAGACTAATTAAGGATCTAACAAAGCTTAGATTTGATTATTTTAATTTTTTTGACCCTTTTCAATATGGAAAGCAACATAAATTAAGTTTTAAATCAGTTGGTTATGTCTCAACTACTAATGCATTATAGCTAGTTCATATGGATCACTTTGGTCCATCACAAACTGGAAGTATTGGGGGAAAATATTATCTATTTGTCTTGGTGGATGATTACACTAGATTTACGTCGGTCTATTTTCTAGCAAAGAAATCTGAAGAATTTTCTTATTTCAAACGTTTTAGAGCCCAAGTTAAAAATGAAAAAAAAATCTTTCCATTGAAAACAATTCATATTGATCTTGGAAGAGAATTTCAAGGTTTTGATTTTGAAACTTTTTGTAGTATAAAAGGCAGTACTGATAACTTCTAAGAACCTTGAACACCTCAAAAAAATGGTGTTGTTGAAAGAAGAAATATAATTATTCAAGAGATAACTAGAACCATGTTGAGTTAGTATTCTGTAGGCAAAGATTTTTGGGCTGAAGCTGTATGTACTTCTTATTATACTATAAATCGATTTTTTATTAGACCTTTTCTTAATTAAGCTTCTTATGAGTTATGTAATGGTAGAAAACCTAGACTTTTATAATTTAAGGTTTTTGGTTGCAAGGTATTCATTCTGAATACTAAATATAATCTTTATAAATTAGCACCAAAATCTGATGAAGGAATTTTCTTAGGCTACTCCACAACCTCTAAGGATTATAGAGTTTTCAATAAAAACACTTGTACTATTGAAGAGACAGTGCATGTGAAATTTGATGAAACTGATCCTATTGTTTTTAAACAACCCCTACCTACATCTTCGGATGTATTTTCAAAAATTGACTATCAAAATCTAATAGAAGATCCTTCTGATAAGAAAAATGTTCAAGAAGATACTTTTAAAACACTTACCCTAGACCATTTCCTACCCTATGATGATGAACATGTTTTACAAAACCCAAATTAGTCATTTCTAAAGAATCGTCCCAGTGATAACATCATTTGTGATGTAAATCAACCTATAAGGATAAGAAGTTCTTTAATAAATGAAGTTGAAAATCTAGTATTCATTTCCCATTTAGACCCAAAAAGCACTGATGAAGCTTTAGGTGATGATGATTGGATTAAAGCCATGCAAGATGAAATAAATGATTTCGAAAGGAATAATGTATGGACCTTGGTTGAAAGACCTAAGGAAAATTTTGTTATTGGAGTAAAGTAGGTATTTAGAAACAAGTGTGATGAAAATGGATTCATTGTAAGAAATAAAGTTAGATTAGTTATTAAATTCTATAATCAACAAGAAGGAATTGACTATGAAGAAACCTATTCTCTAGTAGAAAGACTAGAATCTATTCAAATTTTACTTGACTTTGTAGAATTATTCAATTTTAAACATTTTTAAATGGATGTGAAATGTGATTTTCTTAACGGTTATGTTCAAGAGGATGTTTTTGTTGAACAACCCTAGGCTTTGAAGATACAAAACATCCTGATCTTGTTTTTAGACTTAGTAAAGAATTGTATGGCCTTAAACATGCACCTAGAGCATGGTATGATAGACTTACATGATTTTTGCTTCAAAATAACTATGTTAATGGAAATGTATATCCAAATATTTTTAAAACAAAAGATAAGAAAAATGTTTTTTTGTTCAAATTTATGTTTATGACATTATATTTGGTTCAACTCAGCAATATTTAACTGATTCCTTTGCGAATCTAATGAAATATGAGTTTGAAATGAGTGTGAGGGGTGAGTTAACATTTTTCCTTGGTTTTCAAATTTCTCAAAAACCATAAGGAATCTATATATCTCAACATAAGTATATTAAATATCTTCTTAAAATTTATGGATATGACAACACTAAGAGTATAAGTACTCCTATTGGTACCTCAAACAAAGTTGATCTTGATGAAGCTGGGAAACTAGTAAATCAAACAACTTTTAGAGGTATGATAGGAAGTCTACATTACATTACAGCTAGTCGTCCAAACATAATGTTTTCAATATGCTTATGTGCAAGATATCAATCCAATCCTATTTAATCTCATTCAAAGGCAGTGAAACGAATTTTTTGCTACTTAATGGGAACCATGGATTTAAGACTATTTTATAATTCTGGAAATGATTTTGTTTTAAAGTGTTTTTCAGATGCTGACTTTCGTGGATGTAAAATGGATAGAAAAAGTACATTCGGGGATTGTCATTTCTTAAGAGATTCATTAGTTTCTTGGCCTTGCATGAAGCAACACACAGTAGAACTTTCCATTGCTGAAGCTGAATATGTAGCATCTGGAAGTTGTTGTGCTCTAGTGTTGTGGATGCAACAGACACTCCCAGACTATGGATTTAGTTTTACCAAAACAAAAAATTTTTGTGATAATACAAGCTCCATTTCCCTAAGTAAGAGCCCTACACATCACTCTTGTGCAAAGCACATAGATATTAGGAATCAATTTCTTAGGGATCACACATGAAAAAGAGATATAATTCTTCAATTTATTGGAAAGAAAGATCAACTTGCTTATATTTTCACAAAATCATTACCTTCAGATACATTTGAATACATTAAACATAAGTTAATAATGATAACCGCAAGGTAATCTTCCTCCATTAACTTTCTGTTGAACCAATCTCCTTACAGTAATAAACTTTTTTTCATAGGGGGAGTACATCTGTTATTGATGTTTTAAAAAAAATCGCAATGATGTTTTCAAAATATTTCGGATTAAAGTTTTCATATTTTTTCATAATGGAAATCATCAAACACGAAGTTTTTGTAATGAAAATATTGGGACATGATGTTTTCGTAATGAATATTTCTGGACATGACATTTTTGTAATGACAAACCTTCAAACCTGATGTTTTCGTAATGAAAATATTCGGACCTGAAGTTTTCGTAATAAAAATCTTTGGACTTGACATTTTCATAATGAAAGATCTTCAAACCTAAAATTTTCATAATGAAAATCTTCAGACCTGAAATTTTCGTAATAGGAATTTTTGGATTTGAAATTTTCGTAGTGATGTTTTTTTCATATTCAAGTTTTTTTGGAATCCAATGTTATTCAAGAAAAATATTCCAGGTACAAATAATCTTCCTAGAAATATGAAATGTATGATTCTTTCTCTAGTTTTCTTAATCACTTTTATTGGCTGGTACTTTCCTTTGTTTTTAAAATATCTTGGATTAACCTTAAATCCGAATGTTTCTTTTTAAAAAACCTCAAAAGATCAGATTCATCCAAAAATTTTCCTTCTGGATATATTTTCCACCGTCATATCAGATTTGAAGAATTATCAACCGTTAGATAGGATTTGGAAGATGAAAGGTCACATCCATCACCTATATAAAGGGGACCCCCGATAGTTGTCCCACATCAGTTTTCAAGCTCTCGCGTCTCGAAGCTATGCCCCTCTACAACAACCTGTTCCGAATTCTTCAGAAGTTCTCCAGTCTGAATGTCTACAGAAGTCCCTACCCAAGATATGTCTACAAGAAAGCCGATTCCAGAAGGGAAAATTTATAGGGAGAGGTTAGTTCATCTTAAATTCTTCAATAAGTACGACTCTATAATTTCGAAGAACATCAAGCTTAATGTATGGGAAGGTGTAGCTATTTCTAAGAAAGCACCTCAAGATGTATTCTACCTGGATATTCTCATCGTTTTCTATGAATTAGTTTTCTTCTTTAAGAATGGTGGTAGAGAAAAATTCTTGTTCAAGAGTTATGGAATGACATATAAACTCTCTTACACTAAGGTTGTGAACTTGGTAGGGCTCTAATATGAAGGCGAAGCCGAATTCTATTCACACAAACTCCTAGAGGTTCATGGAATTTTTGTTAAGGTAAAGGCTATGGAATTCCATGGGTTCAACGATGTCAAGATATACACGATTTCTCATATATCTACTAATAATCAGATTCATCAATTATAGGTGCAAGGTCTCATCGTACCGAGGAATGGTGATAAGGAAACCTTTAAGAAAAGTGAGATGTATATCCTGGACATTTTAGTAAATTTAAGGAAGGTCAATCTCCTGAGACACATTCTCATTACGATTCAGAACATCTAGAATGGGAACCTCAATGCTCAGATTATTATGTATCCTTCCCTACTTTCCGAGCTAATTGTTTGGTGCCCAGAATCCTTGTGGATCCCATGAAAATCCAAGCCAAGGAATTGCAAGTTGATGCTGATAAATGATCGCACTATGATGAGGATTAAAGTAGGTTTTTCAAAGGAGTTTGGTAAGTTTTATGATTTACTTGAGGATGAGGCAGAGGCTGTTCTGAAGATTGCTGATGAAGTCGGACCTTCAAAGAATTCTTGGAAGAAAAGAAAGATGAATAAAGAGGAAGCATAACATAAAACCCCTAAGCATAAGGAAGTCCAATCCACATCTCCTAAACCAAAGAAGTAGTAGGCATACCCTGATGAAGTCGAAGTAAAATGGAGGTAGGATAAGTAGAATATAAATTCATGGGAGCCACCGTTCAGTTTGGATCCTACCGAGGCTAAGGCCTTGAATGAAAAAGCAGCTGATGAGCTAGAAAAGAAGGCTAAAGAGAAGATGCTCAAAAAGAAGATGTCAAAGGCCGAAATTTTTCAATACCTTTTGAGGTATACTGAAATTTCTTTTGAGAATATTTATGTTCCATTTTCCTTTCTGGTGGAACAATTGCCTGAGACTCCAGGTAAGAAGACTCTGGAAAAAGCCAAAGAAAAGGAAGTTGAGATAGAAGTTGTAGAAGAAATTCACGAATATGTGGATTAAATTCAGGATGATGTGGAGGAATTCCAGCAAGCTCAATTCTCTGAAAAGACAGCCGACTTGTTAAAGCAAGTAGACGACTTTCAGGATAAGGAAAGTGCTTCTGAGAAATCTTCACTCTGGACTTCTTAAGCCAGATCTTTTAAACTAGTAACACCTAGATATCATGAAAAGGGTGGAGAGGATGTCAAAAATCCATATGAGGAAGAGAGTCAAAATCATGACTTTAAACTTCATGAGGATATTGAATCTAGTGATGAGAAGTAAAAAAGTTTATGAAGACAAGATTGACCAATTATCTGTGAGTGAGCATCAGCCTCCTGATGAGGAAGTCGTACCAAAAATCAGTAAGGGAAAAAATAGTTGTTGACACTCCAAAGAAATACATTTTGAGGAAGAACGAAGTTGGAAAAACTTCTAAGAGGAAGTTGGTAGACTTAGAGGATGAACCATCTCCTAGTAAATTGTTTTATTAAGAATCATCTACCTGGGGACATGATTTTGTGGTTCATTCCCTAAAGAATCCAGTGGATACCATTCTAATCTTTCCAACTATTGAGTCTAGATGCCAGATTCTTCATCAAAATATGAATCAGAAGTCAGATTCCATATCCATGGTGATGGATCGATGTGTCAAGATTGAGGCTAATCATAAAAATTTCATGATGAATTATGAGGCCCATAGAAAATATTTCAGGAAAATGACTCTCTGGTCAAAGAAAATCTATGAATATTTGATTGAGCTTGATCAGTTTCAAGAAGATGTCAATGAATCTTTTGATACTGAAGATACCGAGATCAAGGATCTTACAAACAGATTTTAGGAAAAGCTAACTCTAGTCCAAAAAAATCAGATTCCAGAGGTGAAAGAATTGAATGGGAAGCTGAGTTATTTTGTTCAAAGCCAAAAATCAGAAAAGGATCTCCAGATTGAGTTGGAAGAAATCTTGTAAAGAAAGATGACTTGCTGGAGGCTCAGGTAGAGGCCCTAAAGGCTCAAGAGTACAGGATCACAGCCTTAGAAAAGAAAGCGGATGACGATCACAAGGAGCTATAGAAGTTGAAGACAATAATAAAGAAGCTCTTGCCCAAGGAAAAAGAAACAAAATAGACCCAAATCTGATCTTCTGTTGTATTTTTTTCCTTTTACTAATTATTTTAATCATAATGAATTTTTGGTTACATGTTTTTATTTTCTTGTCTATACTAATATTTCAGGTACCATATATTTTTTTCATTCCCTCAAACTCTTTTTGAAAATCAAAAAGTGGGAGAATGAAAAATAATTCTTAAGAGGAGAAGAAAAAATATTTATAATTATAGAATAACTATACATAAGTAAGGGGGAGTTTATCTAAGGGGGAGTTTTCATTACGAAAATTTGCAAATTCAAATGAAAATTCTCATTCTGGAAATCTAGAATAAGATCCTTAATGTTTCAAAGCTTAAGAGGGAGTTTTTCGTATTCACCATTGATTATATGAAAATGGAGATAAGTTTTATTTTCAAAGTATAGAAAAACTTTTTCTAAGTCCTTGTAATCATTTTCGTAAGTATGTTTGTGCTTTCCAAAAAGGGGGAGATTGTTCATTCAATAAGGTTTTCCTTATGACTTTTCCATTCCTTCATTCAAGGGGGAGATTGTTTTGTCATTAAGGCTTTCCTTATGACTTTACCATTTCTCTTGTTTTGAAAATCACAAACACCTTATCTCAAGGAAAATATATTTTTCTCCCGATTTTACATCTCTAAGTAACCTTCAATTCCCCAAGGAAATATACCTTACCTTATTTTAATTGTCCATGTTATAATTTTTCTTAGTGTAACATTTGGATTGAAACAAAAATCCTCATAATCATATAATACTTAGATATGATGCATTCTATTTAAGACTCTGAATTCTGGATACGAACTCTCTTGCAGTTCAACTCCGAATTCTAGTTATGAACATTCATGAAGATCCACTCTAAATTCTGATTATGAACCTACGTAAAGTTTGACATTGAATTCTGGATACGAAATCTTCTAAGTTCTGACTCTAAATTTCGATTATGAATTATGGTTACAAAATATTCCACGTTCTGATTCCGAGTTCTTTGAATACATACTCTAAACACTTATGAGTTCTGACTCTAAATTCTCATGAACCCTGATTTCGAACATTGTATGTTCAGGTTCCTAATTGCTGTGAATCCAGACTCTGAATTTTCTTGAAATTCAGACGCCAGAATTCTACAGAATTCAGGTTCCGAATTCCTAAAAAACAGAATCTGAATATCATTGTACTATAGACTCTGAATTCATTTTTATTTCTTAGACTCTGAAATTTCATTTAATTTCATTCCAAATATCAATGATTGGTTATACTTACACCTATTTGGTTATAAAACGATGCCATGATTTCAGTTACTCACTAACCATTGGTGGAGTGACAAGTGTATAGGTCCCTCCAAAATTCAAGGAAAAGTATGACTGTTGGAGGAGGGATCATATCGTTAGAGCCATGCCTATAAATATGAGCTCATTTGAAAAGAGCTAAAAACTTTTAAAACAACTTTGACTACTGTTCTTACATGCTATTGAATTAATTTCTAGAGAGAGAGGTTCTTATAAAATCTCAGGCTTTGTACAGAACGTTTGAACGGATTGATCAAACTTTTCTTCGTGCAGATTTTCTTAGTGCAGAGGTTTGATTTCCTTAAAACTAGAGACATCAGGTTGTGAAGTCAGAGGTGACGATTTCCTTACAAATCGAGGGCTTGCGGGGATATCAAGACAGATACTGATTTTCGGATTGAGGTCTTACCTAGTTTTTGTAAAGATAGAAATTATTGAAATTACAAATCAGGGGACCTCTTATCCAGTGTTGTTGGATACCCTCCTCTTTGAGATAAAAGTGTTTCTACTTGTTACTTGTAGTGTTACTACTTTGTTTTCCACTGTGCATTTGTATTGTTTAGGAATTTATAACTTTCATATACTCCCTTATACTTGAATTCTGATTTAATTTGATTCTATATACTTTAAGGTAGAATCATAGTTGGTGTAATCTTTTGTTAAGATTAATTTCCAGAATCACTTTTCCAGAATCAAGCAAGTTATTAGAGCTTACATGTTTTGTGAATTTTTGTTATCCTTAGAAGTTCCAAAGGAATTTTTAAAATCATACAATTCACCCCCTCTTGTATTTGTATATCATTTTACATATTCGATCCAATATTTGGTATTATATAGTATATTAACATATAGCATCTCAACAAGCAGGTTATTAATGGAGTTTCATCCATAATTATTCCTGATTGGAGAACCCATTAAACATGATCACATGTAAATGGGTTAAATTTGTTTGGACAAAAGTGTGTGAAGAATGTTTTGAATAGATGAAGACAAGAATATGCAATTCTTCTATATTGACTCTACCATCAGCGATTGATGGGTTAATTATTAATAGTGATGCCTCAATGAAAGGAATTGGTTATGTCCTTATACAGAATGATAGAGTTATTGCCTATGCATCATGATAGCTAAAAATTAATGAGAAAAACTATCCCACTCATGATCTTGAGTTGGCATCTATAATATTTTCTTTGAAGATTTGGAGACACTATCACTATGGTGAAAAATGTGATATTTATACTTATCACAAGATTTTGAAGTATATTTTCTCTCAGAAAGAACACAACATGAGGCCAATTAGATGGCTTGAACTAATAAAGGATTATGATTGCACTATACACTACCATCCGTGGAAGAAAAATAAGGTGGTTGATGCTTTGAGAAGAAAGGATCATGGAGTTTTGAACAAGATGAATGTTGAAAGTGATCCTATTTTCATGGATCTAGTAATGATGGACATGGGAATAACCATGGAAGGTGAAACTTCAATGATTTTTCAAATAGTTATCAAACCATCTTTACTAGAAAGGATAAAAAGGTCTCAGGATAATTATGAGGAGTTTCAAAAGAAGATTAAAGCTGTGAATAATGGGATATTGAGTGACTTCGTATATGAAGGTGGGATTTTGAAATTTGGGAAGATAATTGTTGGATGATGCTCATTGATCCAATTTTTGTATACAACCTGGGAGATCCTAGATGTAAAGAGATTTTAAGGAACATTTTTTGTGGGACAAATGAAGAGGGAGATTGCTGATTTTATGTCAAGATGTATGGTTTTTTTTAAAATTGAATGATGGAAGTCAACACCCTGGAAGAGTAATAAAACCTCTTCCCTTACCTGTGTAGAAATGGGATAATATTATGATGGACTTTGTTATGGGCTACCAAAGGATCCTAGTAGGAATGATGAAACGTGGGTCATTGTTGATCGTCTTACCAAGTCAAAACATTTTCTTTCTATAAGAAAAGATTTACGACAGGGATGTTTAGAAAGATTGTATATTAATTTTGTTGAAAGACTTCAGGGATTACCCGTATCGATTTATGCTGATCATGATCCCCATTTTACATCATGATTCTGGAAAAGTCTTTAGAAAGCCCTCGATACTAAACTTTGTTTCAGCACTACCTACCACCCTCAAACTGATAGACAATTAGAACAAACTATTCAAACTTTAGAATATATTTTGAGATCTTTCTCACTTGACTTCAAGGTATGTGGGATCAATATTTACCGCTGGTAGATTTTATTTATTAAAATAGCTTCCATTAAAGTATTCAGATGGAACCATATGAAGCGTTATACAAAAAAATATGTCGCACACCAACATGTTGGGATGGAGTTGGTGAATGAAAACACATAGGCCTAGAACTTAAGGAGGAAACGATGGAAAAGGTGAAGGTAATCCAAAACCACATCAATGCAGGTCAAAGTAAGAAGAAGAGCTATGATGATAACCGAAATAATGATTTAGAATTTCAGGTAGGAGATCATGTTTAATTGAAGGTATCTCCTTGAAAGGGTGTCATACATTTTAGTAAGAAGGCGAAATTGTGTCCCAGGTACATCAGAACTTTCGAAATTCAAGAATGAATTGGGGATGTACCTTACCATTTGTAAATTCCCCCAAGTCTCTCCAAATTTCATGATGTGTTCCATGTATCACTGTTGAGAAAATACATGCCTAAACCAATGAATGCACTCACCTATGAGGTAATTGAAGTGGAACTAGATCTATCTTATTTTGAAGAGCTTTTCAAGATTCATGATACAAGAGAACATTTGTTTAGAATCCAGAAAACTCGTCTCGTAAATGTTATATGGAGAAACCATAATATGGAAGAGGAAACATGGGAAACTGAGGAACTTATGATAAAGAACCACCCGAATCTTTTTTTGCGGTAATATTCTAGAAATTTTGAGGACAAAATTATTTGAAGGAGGGGAGAATCTAACACCCCAATCTCCTATAATACGTTTCCATTTGAATAATAAAATATCTTGCATTGTATGCAACTCTGAGATTTTCACACACCACGACCAATCAAACTAGTCATTATGATTAGTAATACCCACTTTTTGAAAATTTATAAAATTTATCTTTAAAAATGGACTTCATTTTTGGATTTGTAATATCAAAATTAGCTTAGGGTGAATTTTTTGTATTTTTCTGAAAAAAATTAAATTTTTAATGAATAGTGAAAAAACACTTAGTCATTGTTTAAAACTGACTTATTATTTAAATAATTATTTATTTTATATAAATTTATTTTAGGTTATAATAGAAATATAATACCTATATATGTTCAATTTAATTCATTGGAGTTGGTTTATAAAAATTTTAGATATATAAAAATTTTATAGATCTTTTTACTGTCTTTCACCCACCTACTATGAGCATTTGCATATTTACATAAAACCCAATTTTACTACATCTGTGAGTTGAATTTTGAAAATACAGGATTCACGGTTAATATCCAGGAGTAAAATGTGGCTCAATAAGATAGAAATAAATTTTGGTGAATATTAACTTTTAACTTTTTTTGCCACGATTAAAAGTAAATAGGGAAATTAAAGGTAAAATTATATTATTATTACCCTAACACATGTACTAATTCTATTAGAGAAGTTTTCTTCTACCAAAATCAACCTTATGAATAAAATTTGATCCTTTACTCTCACATGGAATAGTTTAGTACATTTATTATTATTTAATTCAAAGAAGAGTTAAAAGTGTTAAATTCAAGTTTTCATAACTAAAACATTTTTTATATAGGGTTACACGAAATGTAAATTCGACTATAAATATTCATTAGAAAAATAAAACAATTTCCTACATATTTTTATTTTATTTATAATTTTTAAAAATTAAATTATTTAAATTATTTATTACAAAATGATGATGCAGTAATTACCTTACTAATGAAATATTAAAATAATTTATATTATAAATATCCAAATAAATGTAATTTGAGACTTTTTATGAATTACACTAATTTTCTAGGTTAATATGACATGTTAGAGTTGATTAAATTATTATTTTTTAGTTAATAATGCTGTTATGAATTAAAAAAACAAAATAGAAAATAGTGGAAAAATTGACATAAAAGAGTTTTTGAAACAAATATTATATTATTTATTGATATTATATTCTTAAAAATCAACTATTCGGAAAACGGTATTAAATAAAATTATATGTTTCATTAATGAACCACTTGAGGTTTGCTTTAAATTTTATAGTAATTATATTAACCGTATAATATAAAAATAAAAAGACACATGGTAAATGTCAAACTAATTAACTAAGAATTAAATCTAAAATAAATGGTTAATATAGTGACCAAAACCTGTCTAGAACCTATTGTTTGAGTGGTTTTCAAATTATCCACACCATAGCCTCGAAATAAATTATTTTGGAGTGATTAGAAACTGAAAATGATTTTATTATAAAATAATATTTCAATATTTTCTTATGGTACCGCTCACCCCTCTAATAAAAGGGACTTCCCCATCTCTCAAATTCAAACATTTAAAGCCTTTGGGGTCATCCAAACCCTACCCAAATATCCTCTTAACTATCCTCCCTTCATCCTAGAGGCCTTAATTTAGTAATAAAGCCATTCTATGGACCCCTTTTGATCAAATCAAAATGAAGAACCAGAAGAAGAGGTAAATATTTCATCAACCCTTTCAAGTTATTTAATTCTTCCACTTCATCATTTTTTGTCGTTTCTATTATAAAATAATAACTCCAGTATCTTCTATATAATTTGATGATTTTATAAATATTTCACAACCAATTTCATTATTTTATTCATCCTATGATTGACATGTCACCATACATCCATACGTACGGCTTACCGTCTCCACATTGTGGTGTAGTTTTTTATTCAAAAAGTTCATCATTTCGATGGGTATAATAATGAGTATAAATGATGAGAATAATAAATATAAGACAATATTGATTATGTATACATGATATTTCATACAATTATATAATATTTTAATATCAAAAGATTTATATTGTTTCTCATGCGTACGTACGGATTACCGTCTCCACGAACGTGATGAGATGCATTCCCCATCATATCCATTCAAGACTAATTTTTATTTGGTGATTAAAAATAATTTTTAAAGGCTTAATATATTTATGAATATTAAGAATATACATTCTATCCATAAAAATAATTATTGACATAACAAATCATATAAAGGAAAACGAATCAGTTAACACCCGGAACGAGGATACTACTGAAATATCATTAACAAAACAATATTAGAAGATCATGTATGATATCATATTAAAGTATATGGTTCTTGTATAATTTAATAACAATTATTTCACCATTATAAAGGATTTTAACCTATCCTCTACCAATGAAAAGTATAAGGTAAGGGTTAATTTCACAATCTCATTATTATCCGAGGTTGTTTTTACTTAAGTATCTACTGGGACCTCTTTATCATCCACATCCATGTTTTCATAAAAATTTATTTTAAAACCTTTTTACTACTTACTTGAAAATTTGTTAAAGGTATTTATACCCTTATTTGACCATATATGTTTTGAAAGGAATCTTTCAGTCATTTTCCAAACATGGTAATTTATGAATTTTTTGAAAAAATTAATGTAAGAATATCTTTTTTAACTTATATGGAGGGTGTTGTTATTCTCCATCATTATAACGTAGTTGAAGCTTACCCTACAATCTTAGAAGAATATTTTCAAAATTAAATGTTTTCTTTTATAATTACATGACATTTAAATGATTTCAATATAGAAAGAGATATTTCTCTAAAAAAAATTGATTTCATCTATGTCAACATACTTTGATGGATTTTAATCGTGTATGATGTTAATTTATTATGACACAAAGCATCGATATTTTGTTGGAGGTTTTGTGATATTTTTGACTTTGTATGTGTTATTTTTACAGCATTCATGATTTATGGATAATGTGTTGACATTTATTATGATAGTTTTAATATGAATGTTTATGTTATGTTTAATTCTTTACATATGAGAAATTCAATGGACTTAGTAACCGATGGGTTGAGCCTTCTATAGCTCGTCGATTCATTGGTAGGTCTAATGAGACAACTAGACGTGGAATTGGATAAGGCCTTTCCCAATTTAATTTATGGTTTTGGGTCGAGTCCTTAATACTTTTTAGACATCTTGGCCGAGGCCTTGACAAAATTTTTCAGAATTTCCATCATTATACATTCCCTAATTATGAAAATAATATTTATGGTTCATGGGGTCATTCAACTATTAGAATACCCATGATTATGTTTTGTTATGGAATTATTTACTCAGTTCATATTCCTGCAATAAAAGTGTTCATGTTTATTATTAGTAAAGGCATGTGTTTTCTAATATTCACCATGCTTAATATTTATATTATCATTCGCTGTATTGCTTACCCTTAATGAGCATCTGAGCTCACCCCTTTCTATGTTTTATTTTTCCCAGGATGTGATGAAGTATTTTCTGACTGACCTGCAGGGATAGTCTGAGGGGAAATGAGTGTGGTCTATGGAAACAATGTTGTTATAGTATTACATTTTATAATGTATTGTATAACTTATGAATGTATCTATTATTTTCAAGGCTACTAAACTGATCGGTCTTTCGGGAAATTATTTCCTTGTATCATGATACTGTTATGTAATAATGTACCGACTCTATGTAACTGGGTTCCGGTCGTTACAGACACACGACTAAAACTACACGGCATGTTTTTTCCAGTCACGGCGTATACTAGGGATATTTTTCCGACTTCTTTTGTTAATTACACGACTGGATACTCGAGTTACACTACACAGAGTGTTCCATGAGGACACGACATGTGTTAGAAATGACCCAAATGAACTGTGTTGTTTGTTTCGTAACTGGATACATAGTTCTAGAACATGATTTGTACATCCGCTACATAGTGTATCCTACGAAGGATTTCCAACCCCATTGTTTCCCACAAATCTAGTGACATGGTTAGAGACTACAGAACCTGTATATACAGTTTAGGGCGTGTACTTTTGAAAAACAGTTTCTTCCCGAATAGAAGCAAACATGGGGTGTATTCATCATTACACACCATGTATTCTGGGACTTTCTAGACAGTAAGCCTCATAAACTATTCTAGAACCCATAAAAACACTTAATCGAACATTAAAGTGCCAAATTGCGATCTGTTAGGGCCCTACGCCATACGAATGAATTCTTGGTTTCTTATACATGTCATATATAGGGGGGAAAAGTCAATTATCCACCAAATTCGGATTTATGAGGGCCCATAAGACCTCCAAAACCAAAGTTTGGTGTTCATTCAAAAAAGACCTTACATAAATCAATACCCTATCAAAAGAAAGTATTATATCAAGGAATATATCACAACAACATGCCTATCTAGCACAACGTCTATCACAAAAACATGAAATCTCTAATGCAACCTAAATGTAATAGAAAGAATTCATGACATGTGATTTCTAGGAAGTTCCTATATGATTCCTAGTATGGAATACACTCATCAAAATGGGTTGCAACAGAAATAGAACCTCAATAACATCAATGATAACAACAAAAAACATGGGAATCACTCAACGGTGAAATCAAATCAACCGTAAAATTTCAAAACCAGAAAAATTCCAATAAAGAGGTAGATTGGATTTTCCCTATACATGGGTTAGCTACTCTAGAGAACATATTAATACCACATACCTATTCCATCCTAACCCTGGATATAGACTCCAAACATTATGTCAAGAGTAAAAGAATCATCTAATACCACTTTGTAACATCCTGGTTCCGAAGGCCACCAAGAGGCGAACCATACACGGTTGGTCACATGGCCTTAAGCAAATTTACCCAAATTCCAGAGGCATGATGACTAGTAGTGAGGCCATGGGTGTGATAGTGGGAAAACTATGCCCTTATTGGTAGAGTAACAAAATGAAAAAAATAGATAACAATATAGGAAGCAGTAAAACATGAAATAAGTAAACAACAGAAGTAACAAACAACTGGATCCCACATATTAAAATGATGCATGATACATATGTATAGGAAAACAGCCAAACAAGTCACAATGATAACATACTAAAATAAACCAAAGTACAAAAGAAAACAGATAAACTCCTCAACATCGCAAGCCTCATCATGGTCCCATGCTCTCTAGCTCTACAGCAGTCAAATCCCTGAAGTAAAAGGGTGCTTGCCCTTATCTATAACTACAACAATATAATATTTTTGGACCCAAAAGCACAACCCAAACATGGTTTAAGACTAATCCATGTTGGAAACCACCAAAAGATATGTGCCTAACAATTACTTAATATATATGGCAAGCAATAAGTAAAAAATAAGCAGTAAACAGGGAAGTACGCAACAGCCACATTCCTACTATTCAATTTCATTCAATTACATATATCAATTAAGAAACTAAACAATATAAGTAAAAGTATGGGAATTACTCTCGGCCTAACTCCTACAGTTCAACCAAAACAACACATGCAACCATCTGGGAAGTACACATAGTTTAACCCCTCTGGTTCAGCTTAAAAATAGACTCTCTGAGGAAGCACTCGTTGTCAATTCCACCTATAGTATTGTATCAGTAACCAAAAGGTGCTTTGGGGAAGAACTCAATGTCTCATTCCTCATGTGGCTCGTATCTAGGAACTACAAACACTCTGAGGAAGCACTTACATCAATTACCCCTATGTTCTCGCAAAATAATAGAAAACAGACGCTCTGGAGAATCCCTCAACGTCTATCCTACTAAGGTCTACTACACCAGGTTCTCATGAACTTAAGTAATTAAATAGAGAAAATAAATGTATAGAGGCAAAAGTAAACCTCATATGCTACTTGGATAAATAGTCTACAGGATAATATCATGTCATATAAACAATCACTCCATCCTACAATACTAGGCATGGGTAACAACAAGGTATCATAACATGCTAAGAAAGACCAAACGGTCATGAAAAAAACATTCAGGGGAAAAAACATCCAAATCATAAAAATTAACCCTATTCAGATTCAATTAACCTCTATTCAAGTATACAAGCATTGTAGCCCATTAACAGGGCTAAAACCGTAAACACGAAATACCTCGTTCAAGGTTATTTGGAAATTTTTTATATATAACTCGAAGACTATCGACAGAAAGGCCCAAACCACCTACCTCAGCGTTGTGAGATCAATATAATTGAATCTCGGGCCTTGAATCACATTCAAACGCCATTTATCTATAAAAACATCTAAAATGTTCAACTGAGGATAAATCATGAAAGAGGAGGAATCGTGAAATGAAGCTCCAGAAGTAGAAAGGGATTGCTGAGTTGATCCCAATGAAATTGGCAGTGGTCGATTGAGAGAAAGGATGATCTATCAAGGGCTCCGGGATGAAACATAGTCATACATACACTCTCTGTTGAAGAAGGCAAAGAAGAAGGTCTTTCAATCAATAACACGTTCCCCCAGTCTGTTTAATGAAAAAAAGAAAGTACACGACATGTAGTTTTGAGGTACACAATATTTACATTCCCTTACCGAGCCCCGCATTAGGTAGCCTCCAAGTCACCACACACAGTCTTGTGCACGACCATTACACAGCCAGCATACGGCTACCTGCGGTATCTGATTACACAACGTATACTCATAATGTACATGGTGTGTACTTCAAAATTTTTCAGAAAATTCTCTTTTCCTCAAAAACATAAGAAAAAGGAAAACTTACCTGAAAATAAGATCTGATTTCTTACATATGTATTGGAAGAAAAGTTAATAATATTCATAGTCAATTTTGAGGAAACAAAAAGACAGTTATGAATCATATTTTTGAGTGAACAAAACATTATATAATACAATAATAGAAATAATGTGTATTGTAAAATTGGAATAATATCTTCAATCAAGAATAATATAATTTAAAACAAAATTACTCAGATGAAAAATAATATATTTGGGAGATTAGAAAAAATAACTTTTGAAATAAGAAATATCCTCTATATTTAAAAATCATTTTTAAAAGAAGTATTTTTTAAAATATTAAAAAATAATTTATTTTATACTATATAGAAACATTTATATATAGATTAACATTAAATGGAAATGGTAGAAAATTATTTTTCTTAAAATAAATTTTTTAAAAAATATGCTTCTCAAACATTAATGAAAAAACACATACGGAAAATATTAAGAATTTAGTAATAACTTTTTGAAGAAATAAATGTATTAAGAAATGAAATTAATAAATTATTAATTATATGATATATATATTCTCAAAAGTATCAAATGAATAATGAAATTGAAAAATATATGTTCTTTAATTAAAAGAAAAGGTAGGGTTTATTACTTGATAATTGGTAAATAATGATCCATGGGAAAAAATGAAATAGAAAGAAGAATATTAAAACACCAATTTTTAATAGAGAAGAATAAAATTCAAGGGGTTATATAGAGTAATGTACAAAATTAAACATATTTATTATCTTTCAAAATAAATATAAATTTAGAAAATGATATTGGTGAAGAAACCCATATTCTATGGGTAATTTAAATATTAAATGACACTAAGAGGAAGATCAAGAGGTATACATTAAAATATCCTGAAGTGTATGATATTTATCATTTTAAATAAATAAGGAATTATCACACCATATTGTATAAATAATGGTGTGTAATATAAAACATTTCTCATGAAATTACTTTCTTGAAAAATAACCCCTTAAATATTTGAAATGTTCAAGTCACAACCATAAAATAAAAGAAACTAAAATAAAAATTGAGTATCGTTAAATATTGAATAATAATGATATAAAAAACAAATTTTAATTAGATAAAATATATTAAAGAAAACATGATGTATAATTATCAATATGTCTCATGGGGTGAAAATTTAAGAGAATAACCCCTTACCTTATTTCTCAAAACATTCGAATGAACTCTACATTATTGAATAAAACAATTACTTCATTAGAAATTATTAACATTAATAAAATATAAGAAAGGTAATAAAAATCATTTATCGTGATTCTATATAGGCAATTTTTTAGTTATTATCTATTTTCATTAACAGGTGTGAGTAATCTTGATCATTCAAAACTAGTTTCGTAATAGGAGTGTTATAATACATTAATCTCTAAAAATTATTCATTATTAAATAATACAATGAATTGAAACTGAATTCTTATTGTATTATAAAATATTATAATTTTATTCTATATTATTTTTGTTATGATCTGGAGAGATGAAATCGATGATGATCATGTTTTGATAATATTTAATAGGACAATGTATGTATCTTAATTAACAATTTTAGTATTAATGTTATGATTAAATAATGACAGTAATGTTTTATTTACTTAAATATATCTTATATTATCAGTATTTGAGTTCTCATTGCAATCGATTGTATTATTTTATATCATTGTTTAAGAAGGTGATTAGATCGAACTGAACATGAACATAGCATAATTATTGGATGATTGTTATTATAAAATAGGTTAATTGTAGAATAATCAATTAATATTCATTAATAATTATTTAATTCATAAAATTAAAATTTATTGAATCATATTTTTATATATTCTAATAAATAAAAAATAGGTGAGACAAAAAAGGTGATATGTTTCTTCCTGGAGGTCGTAGTCGACACAATTCAAGATTAAAATTTTCATTTATTAATGAATGAAAGGGAAATAAGGTGGATTATAACTTTTCTCTTCAGAATAATAATTATAATTTATATATACACATTTTTTTCTTTAATTTCCCTTTTTAATCAATAAATAGATGATGAGATGAAAAAATATAAATCATCGCTCTATGGATGATGTAGTCTGCAAGAAACTGGTATGATAATTTCATTTTCAAAATTAAAATAGTTGATGCTGGTTAATATTTGTTATATTACAATAATAATTTCTTTTCACATAGAATAATACTTATAAATTGAGGTATTAAGATAATTAATACTACTATTTTCTCAATTATAGTGAATATGGTATAAATTAAGCAGAATGATTGGAGTATTATATAGAAACATTACTTTGGGATTGGTCTTTAAGTAGTGGTAATATGACTATTTTAAAAGTATTGGAAATCAATTTTTGTTTAAAATATTTCAACTTAATTTAATTACAGATCAGATTTCAGATGTCAATTCGCTCTAAAAATGATAAATAATTGAGTGTATGATGATATAAAGGTGATCATCTCTCAATCACTCAGTGAGATATAAGTCTATATAGGGTAAAAAGTAATGAGTGGGGATTTTTAATTAAAATTTAAAAGTAAATAATTATAGAAAAACACATTTTTAGGTATTGAATATAACAAAAACCATTTGAAATTTTGAAAAGTAAAATAGAATCAATGATGAAGGTGAAAAACAAAATAATATATGTTTAACATTTCCCTAAATATCTAGCATCTCCTTAAATATCATTTATATAATTTTAAAAAATGTAACATTTTCCTAAATATCTAACATATACCCCTGAACATAACATTTATATAATTTTATAATATAACGAAACAGTCATAAATGTGGTTAGAGTAAACAGTGAAAAATAATTAAACTACACTGATCAAAATTAATGATCTTTTTAGAGAGATGAAAATAAAAGTTTGATATTATTTTATAAAAATAGAAATATAGAAGGATATATTTTAATTAAAGAAAAAAATATAAATAAGTAAAAATATTTTATTTGAAAACATATCTTAATGGAAAAATAAATCTTTTAATAATTTTTTTAAAAAATGTATCAAAATTTAAATAAAATTATAAAAAACACATTAAAAAATAGTGACTCTACAAGGAAAATTTTAGTATTATAAATACTATCACCCCAAAAAATGATACATCTATGGAGATAAAAGGATCATTGAAAATAATATAATCTAAATAAAAAATAAAAATATTTTAATACATTTTAAAAACATTACATGGTTAAGGTTTATCAATAATTGTGTTAATAAACCATATAGATTTCTCCTGGAGTATCAAACGAGGTGTGTAGTAAAGGTCCACTACTTGTTCCTTGGATGAATATTAGATTAAGAATCCAACTATCCCAATTTTATGTATAGGATATAGGTTAATCTATAACAGAAACACATCCACTTTTTTGTATCAATATAGAGATATTTTTCATGTAGTATCATAGTATCATAACATTTTAAAAATTATTAAATGTTTAAAAACATTTCTATTTTATTTATAATTTTCAAAAATATGTAGTTAATATATTTTAAAAATGTTATATTTAAAAATTATTCAATTTTTATAAATTAAATATACTATAATCAAAAGATAATAATAACCAAATCAACATTAATAAATTCAATGTTATCATAAATAATGGATTTAAGGATGATATCCAAGATGAAGATTTTTGAAAAAAAAATCAAGAAGGATAACACATATTTGAAAGTTATTCCATATAAAATTGGTTCTTAGATCAATTTTCATAGTGGGTGTGTTTCAGATATAGTTTTTATAGATATTAATCACACTCGTCTTGTTATAATTTACAGGAATATAAGAGTATGCTTTCTAAAATTCTACGATGGATAATTTATCTATAACCTTTGGTCACAACAACATAAAGTGATATTTATTCGACTTGTTCCATAGAAACAAAAAAATCATTTAGTCATAATACTACATTAGAGGAGGTATTTTATTGGTATATGACATGTTTAACAAGCACATTTCATTTATAGTTTCTATTCTCTAAAATCAGCATTGAAAAAATTTAAATGTTAATTTTTTTTATTTTGGATAATATAATTTTAAATGTTTAGATGAATTAAAATGTATAAAAATTACGTTTTACTCACTACAAATCATATTCCTTGGTATTTTGTTTAAAAATAGAACATAATCATTCCCTAAACATGATGATTTGATGGGTCAAAGTATATTAAATCAGAATTCCAATCATACCTCTATATATATCAATCCTTACATATTGACTGACTTTAAACAATGATGTCTTAAATATTGAAATCCATGGTGTTATATTATTCAAATCAAGATCCATGGAAAAAGCCTTTAGACGTTAATTAGTGTATTTAATTTGGTTTTAAATAGTTCCACTAGATTTTTATGCTAAATGAAAACCAAGGAATAATTTATGTTCTCCAATAATACACATTTGTATCTATTTATTAATATAATAAAAACTAAATTCAAGTGTCTTATTTAGTTGAATTGAAAATAATATCAACAATTTAAATTTGATTTAATAATAAATCCTTTTTAAAATGTTTTTGAGAAAAAAAGTAGAATTAGATTTTACTATTTGGAAATCATTTGATAAAAGTATTTTATTTAACATCTCACAGTAATAATGTGATTTTTTTTTAATTTGTAAAGACACTTAGTCAACATGGAAAAATTATTTGAAAAACTAGGATTTTATAAAATGGTTGTCTAATATATAAAAACATTATATTAGGTAAAACCATTTATAAAATAAATTTTTAATAGATTTTAAAAAATGTTTAAAATTATAATGAGTAGTTAATGAAAAAATATTCTAAAAGAGTATATTTAATAAACAGGTGAAACGTTTTAAATATAACAACAAACTAATTATTCATTATATCTATTAGAAATAATTCGATCATTTATATGAATGATAATTCGTTGATCATATATGTTTTTTTGTGACCCAATTAATGTCAATAATATAATGATTAACGGGTCATTCAATGAGAGTCCAAATATTGTTCATTTGAAATTTGTTAAACCCTATTGTTTATAAGTTATCCAAATTCACAACTTATTAACTTCTTCTAGGGAATTAAATTTAGCATTATAGAGAAATAATTGGTGGTTAATATCATTTATGATTGAGAATATAGTACGAGTCACTAATTTTAATTGAATGGTAGCATTCTCATGGGGCTTGTATTTATATTTTGACCATGTCTTGGTAATGGAGTAGAATGGGGTCCAATTAAACATTTAATTACTTTATAATAATGAGGTTTTAGTATGGTAAAAAAAATTTATCTACACAATTATCAATTATAGAATACAATAAAGGAATATTCTCATAAAATGGGATGTGAATTAACTCTTCTAAGATATTGGTCTTCCAATTTAAGACTTTATAAGATTTACATGTCACAGAATCCATAAATTATTTCATAATAGTATTTAGTACATTACTTTATTATTTTATCATTGGTTTTATTGATAAATAATTTACAATTGAAAACATTTAAGAAACAAAATTAGTATTTTTTTCAATTACAATGTTCATATGGGGTTTCTCCTATGATCTCTCTAATGAGAACATGATTAAAGACAGATCAATTTGTATGGACCATATTATTACAAAATAATTGAGGATGGATAAAATTATTTAATATAATCCAAGACATTTATTGGAGGGTCCTATTTTATCATTCAAAAAAATAAAATATTATGGTGTACTAGGAGTGTTTATTGAGTGATAATAACCTTGAGAGACACAAAACACATTAAAGACCATCAAATCAAATTATCCCCCTTGTTCAGTTTTAGGAGAATTTTTTTTAATCCCTTTATCATTTTTTGTATTATATAAATTGATGATAAATACTTTATAAGTATCATTTCTTTTGATCTGTGAAAAAACCCATAAAAACTATTATAATCATCATTAATTACTGTGTTTGATGATTTTTCTATGATAAATGTATCAAGAATGGGTCAAAAAAAGTTCTTTGTGATCTATTTATTACGATTTAGAATAGGAAATAATCATTTCTTATTTTAAGGAATATTTTGATTTCCTTTATATTTTCCAATGTTAAAAAACTATATTTTATTTGAAAGACAATTTCATAAAATATCATAATAGATAGTTAAATTTTGATTAATAACTAATTGAATATTATATTGTCATAGATGCTGATTCCAAATCCTTGATTCATAATCATATGTACATTATAACTTAATATATTTATTTTAATGACATTTTAATTAAATAATATAATAATTATGTAAATGATATGAGGAAAATAAAATAAATATTTTATAATTAAAAAAAATTAAAAAATCATTATTAAAATTGATTTTAAAACAACATTCACAAAATTTTCTAATGAAACGTAAATTATGATTCATGACATTGATAAATAATATATATTTTACTATAGTATAGTGGTAGAAACTAATAATTTATATACAAATAATTTAAATTTTCAATAATATCAAAATGTGACATGTCATCCATCAAAATCATGGAGATGATTGAATATGGAAGGATAATCAAACATATTCCTCGAGAAACCATTATCCGTATATCAACTAACATCTCAGGTTTTTTATCAAAAGACCCCTATGCTATAAAATATTAAGATATTAATGTTTTTGATTAAAACAACATGGATCCACAGATGTAATCAAATAAACACTTTTGAATACAAATATGTTTGGTTTATGTTTTCCTATATTAAAAATACAATATGAGAGATGAATTATCTTTGGTATAAAATATATATCATTTTAAAAAATCATTTATAAACAATATTCAAAATTTTATTACAATATATATAATTTTATTTGAAAAATCCAGGTCATAGAAATATTGCATTTATTGTTTTTGAAAATTTTATATTATTTTGATTAACTAGTCACATGAATTCATTTAAAAACATTTCACGACACCAAAATTTTTATTCACGATTTCTTCTCCTCTTTAAAAAAGGGAAATAATATTTTTTAAATAACTCATATCAAATTATAAATTTTTAATAGTATTTTGTTCATTTTAATTAAAAATAAAATCATCTTTTTCTATTATATGTTAATATTATTATAATAAAACCATATTTTAAATATATAAAAGGTGTTTAACTTTTTAAAGATGTTCACAATTTTTTTGAAATTTGTATTTAGTAATAATTTTACTTTAATAGTATAAAGAGGTGGATGGAGAAGAAAAAGAGTAAGAACTTGTATATAAAGAATTTACTTCACCACATACCTCAACCGTCACTATGAACCTATTAGGATATTCCTCACTTGATTCATATATTGAAATTGAATCTTTGAAAGCGATCAATGCCCGGAAAATTAGAACTTTTTTACATTGCTTATTGCATTTAAATTTTTTTCAATGAATAATATAAATTTATGCGGGTATTATTTTTGAAACTGAAGCATGTGACATCTATTTATTAACTTTTCTTATTATATGATTGAGTGGATAATTTCTTGTTCATCTAATTATTCACCCTTTAGTAAATTCGAGTAGTTTTGGCATTCCCTTCAGATGAGTAATTATTTATTAGTTTGAAATAACTTTTCTTCTTAGTTTGTTTGAACTCCTTTTCCTCCATTTTGGATAGTATTTTCATATTAATCTCTTATTTCATTAATGAACTGATGATTTCCACAATCCCTATTTTCATTATGACATTAGATTCTTATATCGTAAGAAATTTGGGTGCGTAATATCCTAATAAAACCTAAATTATCATACTTAATAATGTCTCAGAAGAAAAAGAGTCACCAAGGTCCATTCAACCATTAAAAATATAGGTAAATTTATTAAAAATATTGGTAATACATTCACTACTATTCACACGGAAAATATCTATGTCTTGTCTCTTATATATTTTACTTTTTTAATTCATCCATTAGTTACATTGGAGTGATTCAAAGTCCCATGATTCATTTTTCATGAAGGGATTTTGTTACATTCAATTTTATCCAAAATAATGCAATGAATTCATATATTTACCATCTAATTATAATGTATAAATAATGAAAATGGTCAATTTATCATCTTTTTTAGTAGTGTGGACAAAATTATTCATTAAAATATTCCATATGAGATAAAAAACAGGCATTAGAAAATTAGATATGAAAGGCTTAAAAAATGTATTTATTACCATCCATAAATGAGAAAAACCCATAGAGTTTCATTTATTAGATACATAGTTGTTTTAAAGGGACATTAAGGAAAAGTTAAATTCTTGAAAACTTAGATAATGATTTTGAAAATAATATAGTTTTTGAAGGAATTTTTTTTAAAAAAATTCCTATTTTCCTCCGACTAATACAAACTCTAGGCCAGGGTTCTTAAAACGAAATGATATGGGTGAATAACTCATTAATAGTTAGTGGAAATAATTGAATAGATATTCATTTTGGAATATTAATGATAATTAGAAACATTTAATGATATAGAAAAAATAATTTAAATCAATATTTATAACTCCAAAATTTAATAATATATTTTTATAATATTTGAAGAATAAAAGAAAGGGAGATGCCTTGATAAAATGATTAAACACACTTTATGGACTAAAAAATTGATTATTTTGTTGAATGGTAGTTATAAATAAATAAAAATTTAAAATAAATAAGTAACAATATTTTTTAAAGAAGTTCATAAATAGATCATAAAGATACACTATGTCTACCAACTCAATAGCTTGATTATTTTATATATTAATCTCTTTTATATAACCATTTCAAAGATAAAAAACTCTATTTCATTTTTTTCCATTGAAATAAACCATAATTACAAACAAAACTAGATTTCTAATGGGTATATCATGAAACCAAAATCATATTTGTCACTTTAAAAACAACAATATATTCTCATTAAAGGTGGTGAGGATTAATAATAAATTATATAATATTAGAGAGATAAATGTTTTCTTATTAGAAATCATGTATTTAGTGTTATCATTATTCTCTAAAAATAATATGAATAAACACTAGGATAGAATGATAATAAAGAAGGGAGTGAGAAAGTTGTTACAATATGAATGCTCTCTAGATTGGAGATGATATGATTTAAAAACAAATATATCGATAGAGACTTGGTGATTTTAGCACGTTTCGATTGGTGAATGGATTAGATTGTTGTTTTTAGTTTACAAATCTACTCAAGGAATCTATTAATATCCTTTAAAAAATTCCTAAATACCTTTGATTTAATCTAGGAGTAATGAAGTCATTGATAGGTGAATTGAATGTCGTTTAAACAATATTAAATGCATCCAAGACATTGATATAAATTTCACCTCTGCATTGTGAGAAATAACAAGTTATTTTGGATTTAAAATGGAAAGAAACATGGTAATGGACACCAGAAGTTTCAATTTAAGCATGAAATCCCACCTTTAGTCCATGACCTGGAACTTATATGGCTTGAACAAAGATGTTTATCCAAATATTCATAAAATTGATCAAATTTCTCATCTATTTCAACAAATTCCCATCTAGTTTTCTTGCAACCTCCTTCCATGTACTCAATAAATAGATTAACACAATATCAAGGATACATAAATTTTATTATAAGAATATAAAAATATGTCATTTGAATTAACTAAAAATCACATTAATAATATTTGGTAAACACTTTATTGAGTAGTTTATATTTAATGAAAAATATGGTGAGAATAAGAACAATAGAACGTCATTTTTAACATGTTTCATGACCTTTAACTATTTATGTATTTCTTTTAATATTTTAGATTCTATATTGATAACTAGTATTTACTTAATTAATTTAATATTAATGACTAAAAAATACACCTTATTATATAATTTGGACCTAATAATTTTTAATATAAAATACATTATAATAATAAAATTTCATTGTGTAATAAAAATTACTTTTAACATCATCACATGTAACTTGTAAAAACCCATTATTAGAAAAAGTGTTTTTAAATAAGTAAATATATGTACAGGAAAAAATTATCAATGTATTTATTTTTCTTGATATAAATGGGTTTATTATAATAAAATAAAAAATATTCGGATTTCAAATGATTCTAAAACATATATTTACCAACGTAATATTTAATAAACCAAATAATCAAAATATTTTTTGTTGGGAAATATTACTTATGTTGTCAAACATTCATTTTATAAATTCATAGTAGTACCGTGACATATATATTTTAACTCATAAAATATATCTTTTAACAAGTAAAATGGTCTACATTTTTTATTTTATAATTACTTCTTGATATAGTCATAAACACTATGATTTTAGTAAAAACATTTATTTTCAAACAATTAACATAAAAATAATCTATTTCATAAAAAAACTAAATTATTAAACCTAATATATTTTTGAAATTCTATATTAATTACTGAATTTAATTTTATGAAATTTAAATTATAAAAGTTATATATTTATTTAATCAATGAAAATGAAAAATATAAAGAGAACTATTTTTATTTAAGAGTAATTTTTTAAATTTCAAGCACCTTTAATGTTTTATCATATAAATTTAAAAATAAATTTTTTTCATATTTTTTTAAAATATATATTATAATTAAATTTTAAATATGATTTTATTAATTAAATTATTAATGTTCTTAAAAAACATTTTTTAAAAGATATTAATCCATGAAAAGTAATCATATGTAATTTTTTAGTTGAATATTGAGTTTTTATCTACAAAAGCTTTTATTCCTAATATTATTTTAAATTTTCAGGGTTTTAATAGATAGGTTTTTCTTGTGACAAAAGCTATATAGGATTATATTATTTAGATGAGTCTAAATTTTTAAGGTCATTACATTCTACCCACTAAAATATATTATGTCCTCGAAATTTTAATTTTTACTCACAAATGAAATCTGGTGAGGGTATTATTAACATATTCATCATTTAGGAAGAAGCATCAAATATGACATCTACCATACCGTATTAGGTCATATCAAGTTACATATCTTTACCCAAACAATAATACTCATCCGTACAACAATTTATACATGTATATATATAGAAAAATCATATATTCTAGATAACAAACGTTTCCTAAAACCATTTTATTACACATGAAATTAATTCACAGTAATTTAAAGAATTAATTTAAAAAATAATTCTTTATTTAAACCGTAATAGATATTAACACATAGTATCTAAGGTAACATAGTAGTCAATATATATCATTATAGAAAAATAGATAAAACTCTTTAAAATATACCAGGGATATAATTTTTATTATATAAATTAAAGTTTCCTTGGTTATCAAAAATATATAACTGACTTTTCCATAAATCAATTATCATTATAATCATAATTGTTATCCATCCCTCATTCTTATCTTCTTGAATAGTGACAAAAAAACAATAATCATTCCATAAATTATATTTTCATGTTTATTTATACCATTTAACATTTGTTTCCAAAAACATAAAATAACACTTTCAGAAAAACAATCCCTATAACTTCACATAATCTTCGTAACATCAAGAATATGTTCAAAAAATATAATTCATTAATTAAAATTCATTTGATTTATTATATTTATTTAATTTTAATATACGAACTATATTACCATAAGTGATAATAGGAAACTCACAAGTTTTTTAATATCTTGAATACGCTAAGACACATAACCATTTAAGTATGTTCTGTTATTTTGTTATGAGACATTAATTATAAATAAATAAATTTTATAGATTTATTTATATGGTACTATTTCAACCAAATAATAACAAAAAATTATAGAGATATTATCCAAAATATGAATTTGAAAATATTAATCCAAATATTTTTTTCACTTATGAAACCATATTTGTTATCATAAGACAATTTCAATTTATCCATAGATACTATTTGTTTAGTCCTTGGTTATCAATTTTCAATTAACTATTTGTTTATATATCATAATATGTTCACATATTCCCCATATCCTTGTAAATTATTTAATAGAGAGAATGTGAATTAACTACAGAATAACCCCTATGGGTGTTAATCTAGGTGTGTCATTAGGCCTATTTATCATACATCAGGTGATAATTTAGTTGATAACCAACACAACATTTTGTTCATTATTTCTCTTAAGGACTTCTGTGGCAAGGTTTCATCCATATATAGTACCCATATTGGGATTTAATTTCATAGATAACTATAACGTCTCTAGTTTACTAGAACATCAATATTTTATCCTATACATATAATTAACTATTATTGTTAGTTTATGATTTTCAAAAAATTTATCTTGTCCTAATCAGAATACAATGTAAGGAATTTAATATGATAAACCACGAGGTTAAATTATACTTTTTATGTAAAGAAAAACATTATCTTATAAATACTCAATTACCTTTATGACTCTTAACATATTTTAAACCAACAACATCCTAACCTCTAATGTTTTCTCTATTATCCTATGAAATCAATTGATGTTACACAAACCTGTGATCCAAGATTTGATGATAAAATCATAATTTACACATTAAAATGGATACAAAACCATAATTATGTAATCTTTAATATCCATGTGTCATTACCATTCCATTTAACTTTTTTAGTTACATGTTTCATATATTTGGGGATAACATTTAACCAGTAGAGATGATGTTTGTTATATAAAAAAGATATTTTTTCCATTATATAATAATGTATGTAATCTATAATGGGACTCTGACATCATCCCCAAATTCTCCATACAAGGAAATCTTCTTGGAAATTATTACATAATAGTTTTCTTCATAACATGGGGAAATGGAAACATAATAAATTGGTTGGCTAATATACTCAGTAATGGTAATAAAAATTACAGACAATCAGAAATTATTAGTGAGAATAAAATTGCAATATGCGTGTAATCATGGGAAATTTAAAACATATATAAAAAATAATAATAGATCATAAATCATTGAATATGGATTGTAATATCATAATTCATTAATTAATAGTGGGTGGAAAAGTGAGTCAATAAACATCATCACTAAGAGTATAGCATTTTCATATCCAGGATATCATATCACAAACATAAGAATTAGTTATCATCGTAATATTATCATATAATGGAGGTAACACTCATTAGTTAGTAAACATATACAAGAGGGATCCAACTTTAGTATGTGAGAATATCAATAATGAATCACCCTTTAGATTGAAAACATATCCATGAAGATTCACCTTTTAGTTTTTGATATAATCTACAAATTCTCATTCTATATTTTCTTATGAGATATAAAAAAATTTAATACAGTATCATAGGGTTATATAAAACCAAAACGATCATCGTGAAAACATAAGAGTTCAACAAAAAATAAATTCAGTAATCATGTAACCAAGAACCAATGGAAATGAAAAGTATTTAATATGTATTTAAAATGGAATCATATAAGGGAAAAATTCATAACTCCATAAATAATTAAAACATGATATTTAATCTAAAATAAATGATTATCTAGCGATATTAACTAAATTTCTAGGTAAATACCGTAAAATCAAGAATAATAATGTGGTATTTTCATTTTATAGATCGACAGTTTATGTTTAATAAAATAATTACCCCAATAAATTGGTGTATAACAACTAGGTGAAATCCCATTGACCAATTGAAGAAAATAAGATTTTCCAAAATGAAAATTCAACGGTTGAAAAGTTAAGAATATTCTTAGTTGATGGTTATGCATGATATATGAATTGATTGATCATATCTGTAATGGACCAGACATATCTGGTCTATTCCTTTGTGAAAATCTAGTGTCTGAGCTGTTCCGGGAGGTCAATGTGACTTATCCCCAAAACTTTTCCAAATTTCCAGTTTAGTGAATAGTATCATCGGTAGCCTAATGTGAACAGTGAAACGTTAGTCTTATGTGAACAATGCCATCGGTGGCCTTAGGTGAATAGTGCAATGATACCCTTTTGTGAACAGTGTCATATATAGCCTTAGGTTAATAGGGCAATGGTATCCTTACATGAAAAGTGTCATCAGTAGCCTTGGGTGAAAAGTGCAACGACAACCTTATGTGAATAGTGTCATCAATAGCCTTTAGTGAACAGTGCAACAGTATCTTAATGCGAACATGGTCATCAGTAGATTTAGGTGAATAGTGCAATGGTACCCTTATGTGAACAGTGCCATCAGAAGCCTTATGTGAGTAGTGCAATAGTAACCTTAAGTAAATAGTGTCATTGGTAGGTTTATGTGAACAGTACAATGGTAAGAATATGTGAATAGTGTTTCCAGAATGGTGAGGTCCAATGGTAGCCTCTATTTCCTTTTCCAAATTTTGAGTTCATTAATAATGTTTCGAGAACGGTGAGGTCCAATTGCAGCCTCTATTTCCATATCCAAATTTTGACATCATCAATAGTGCTTCATGAATGGTGAGGTCCAACGGTATCCTCTATTTCCTTTTATAAATTTTGAGTTCATGAAATGTGTTTCTAGAACAGTGAGGTCCAACGGTAGCCTCTATTTCCTTTTCCAAAGATTGAGTTCATGAAAAATGTTTCTAGAAAGACAATGTCCAACGATAGCATCTATTTCCATTGGAAAGTTTTGAGTTAATGAAAAGTGTATCTAGAATAGTGAGGTCCAATGATAACCTCTCTTTAATTTTCTAAATTTTGATTTCATGAACAGTGTTTCCAAAACTGTGAGGTCCAACAGTAACCTATATTTCCTTTTCCTTATTTTGTGTTCATGAACAGTGTTTCTAGCATCCTACAGTTTCTCCCTTTTGACTTTTACTTTGACCTAGAATTCATTTAAATCCTTTTTTACGTACTCTAAGTCTTATTCAAAATCCATAACTCCTATATTAATTTTTCATAAGGCTTTGGATGCATTTACTTGGTCAAACTGAGTGGTTTAATGTGATATTCTTTTAAAGGAAATTCTTGTATATCTTAAACTATTGCTTCAATTAGTATTTAACGAGACGAGATATCTTCCTCCCTAGTTCATTCTATTTATTCTCGGGTGTGAGACACTCGAACCTTCCATTCCTTTTTGTAGGAGTTTTGCGATCAAAATTTCCTCCTTGGATTGGTTCCCCTTGGTTTTTGATGCAACAAAGTAGTATCCATCAATCTTCGATATAAGGTATGATCTATCGTCTTTAATTTGGGTTCATCTCCTTCTGTTTATCCTTTCCCTCTTATGTAATGGTACATTTATGTTATTAAGGGGGTTTTATTACATTTTTACCAGTGTGTTGGTGTCTCTGCATCCTCGGGTGGATATAGTTTTCATAGGGTAGGAGATCATAACCCGTTGTGTGGATCATTCTCGTATAAAGAACATCAAGAACCACTTGAGGTATGGGATTCATTTCTTCTCTTATATTTTACATAAAACTGTATATTTATCATGTTCTCTCCCATTGGATCACAAATGGAATTGACCTAATAAATATTTGAACCATATAAATAAATTTATATCGATTTTATATTATTGCATCTTGTTTTTCTAGATAGTGTAATATCTATGCTTTCTTTTTTAGTTTTTCGTTCATAATGGAGATTGGTAAAGAATATAATGCCAGAATTAATTGATAATTGTTTGGATAAATATACAGATTCATCTGAATGAATCTAATTGTTTTCTTGTAATTTGATGCTATTCAAATTGATGCAGTAAGAATGTTTAATCAATTTGAGATATCTTATAGTTTAGGTTTCCCATAGTTTGAACCTACAAATAATAAATCATATAATTTATGTTGGATTAATGAACTGGTTGTTTGATAAAATATAATTCCTTATAGGGTTATAAGTTACCCTTTTACTTGTTTATGGGCCAAGAGCCCAATTGATATGATGTTTTTTCTCCTACTAATTGTATTGTGATGTGATCCTGGATGTCTGTTATTATATGTTAGGGTATGGAGGCATATTGGTTTTGGTAGAATTTAATGCCTAGAGTGGTGGGATGCATCAGTTTATGCATGTGTGTGTCAGGGAGGCCATCGGGGATGAAGAAACGGGCTGGATGTGAATATTTGGATGCTTGCTGATTCTTGTTGGTTGTTTATCCTCTTTGCATTCCTCACTGCTCAAGGTAGTTAGTTTTCTTACCCTCCTTCCATAAGGGGAGAAGACACGTGGGGTTTGCTATGTGCTTCCGGTGTTTATCTTATAGAGGTAGGATGGGTCTATACTCTTTATATTGGTGGCAATGACTTGCCGGGTAGTTAATATACTCACAGAGTTGATCCCCCTCATGTTTAGTATATTAGAATTTTTCTCTTGAATTCCTTAGAATATGGGAAATTAACAATGTGTTTAATAAATTATTGAACAAATGATGAAATCCCAAGGGGTTGGAGCTTGATGGGACGCAATGTTGCAGTTATAATATTAAAGGACAGTGGACGTTGGGTGTGATGAAAATGAAATTATATATTGAATTGTTAATGGTTAATAAATTTTTAATGAATTAAATAACGTAAAGTGAAATAGATAAAAAGTGAATTAAGTAATGTGATTAAGCTCTTTAAATGGTTACGTGCTTATAGGATACCTAGTCTTAGAAGTGTCAGTAGGGATTATGAGAGACGTTAGCTACAGTTATTTCTAAGATATTTTTTCCCTATAATGTGCTTGTGAACTATAGTATACTCTGTACTTTTTGTATATTTATATGCTACTCAACCACATCAATTAGGGAAACTGACACCCCGGGGATTCTAAAGCCTTGGGTGTGTTTTCCCAAACATTTCGGTGGGAGGATGGATGGCTGACTACCTCCTTTGGCCCCTCTCTCTTTTCTTTATAGTTACTTGTGATAGTAGGCACAAAGGTTAGTTTTTCCCATATATCTATGTAGAGGGATGTACTGGATTGTGGTTATTCGCACACATATATTCTGGATTAGTGTCCTATGGGATACTATAGGTGTAATGTCTATAGGATTGATGGATTGAGGATCCTTACTCGGTGTATGGGCTATAATGGCTTGATGTTTAATAACTGACATATGATACATGTTATGAGAGTTGTAGTGGATCCCATAAACAACCAGGTTACTTATCTTACGTGGATGGGTTGGTTTTGTTGTAGAATGTGCATGTTGTGGTGCATCGCCCAGGTGTTTGCGGGAAAGCCTTTTTTGAGGGAAATACATAGGTCGTGCGACGTTGGAGAAAAGAGAAAAACCTTTGGGGAATTAGTAGCAAGGTACCCTTACACTCATTATTATATTATATACTCTTGTATGTAATAATTTGTAAGAGTATGCATGGAAAGGCTTGGAACTTAGTATATCTGTTTAGGTGATGAGTTAGTTTTATGTGTTTCTCACTATGTTTTAGCATTATTTCATTACATTTTCACAAGTGGCTATAGAGAGAACACTACTGAGTATACTTTTATACTCACCCTATGTGTATATTAAATGTTTTCAAGAAACATGGAGAAGGTTGGAGATCAAGCTAGTTTCTAGTAGCTTGGGGTTGCAGGAGCTGTTTGGTCTTTGTGGTCCTTGTTGTTTTTACATTTTTTTGGGTAGTTTATGTTTTCTTTTTTCAGTTGTATTAGTTTTTTATGACATTACATATGTGTACTTGTGATTTAATTTATATTGCAGTCTGACTTGAAGATTGTTGGTTTATGTCTTCTATCTCTTATTTCACATGTCTTCTCTTAAAGGGTAATGCCTCCCATCTGTGTATTTACTATACCCTCGGTGCTAGTCTCTAACCCGTGGCTTACTGGAGGTGGCAATTGGGGGTCATTATCTCCTTTCATACATTGTCGGCCCATGAGGGGTACACTTTGTGGGGAGGGGGTCTTGTAAAAGTGATATCAGATGTCTGGTTCATATATAGGATGGAGTTTGGTGTTAGGAACAGGTGAGGTTGCATGGGTTGGAAAGGAAACTTTTTCAGTCAATTTTATCAAGTGATATAATCACATGAGACAGGCTGAGACATAGGCATTTAAGTCCCCAAATGATCTGATGTACAAACCATTATGTTTATAATGGATACAAAATTAGGTGATACTAGTTGCAGGGAAGATACCTAAGAAATGATCATGTATAATTCTTCCATGTGCCTATTTTTTAATTGGTAGACCTTGAGATAGGTTAAACTAAAATGAAAAAGTGGGAAAAATAATTAATTAATCCTGAGTATTACTTATTCCCAGTTTAAGAGGTCTAATTAATTTTTATTTTACAGGTATGGTTCCAGGTATACATCATCATCGGGATCACATAGAATATGTATATAAGGTTGTGCCAACAGATTTTCGCGGTGTAGAGGTTGACGATGATGACACCTTGAGGAGGAAACTATGAGAGTTTCAGTGCTAGAGTCTTGAGAATTATTTTGGATCCGTTTTTGTTGTAGTCACAGAAGGCTGGCTGGAGTTGGTTGAGATAGGCTTTAGTTCTATCCATGTAAGGATGGAACACTCGATGTCCTTTTTTGTGACGATACTGTGTGGAGTAGTGAGGAAATGGTGGTTCTTGTTCCTTAGGTATTGCGAGGAGTCAATGATATCATTGTAAGAGTTCTGAGACAAGTTTAGAGTTGAGTTTCTATCTTTGACCACGAAGGTGTCCAGTCGCCAGAAGATTCATACCCTTTGATAGCGGAGCTCCAGTGTAAAAGTGTTCGGAATCCATTTCAGGAACCTTTTATGATATGCTTTGGACCTGTTTCTATATGAGGAGGCCACCGTGAGGCATTTTGATGAGGCTTTTCATTCAGAGATTCAGCGTCGGGTCACCCCATTTATGATGAATATATATCTTGAGGTGATGGAGAGAGTAGAGGTCATAAAGAGGACATTGTCCATAACCAGATCATCATGAGTGGGGAGTCATCATGATTATCACAATGTTGATCTGTGGTTTGGGGATCCTGGTTTTCAGGGTAGAAGAGTTTCTGTTCTCCCTTGGTGTATCTCCCACCCTTCAACATCTCATTTCTTTAGGGGAAGTAGCTCTCAGTCCTATTCCAAGGGACTAGGCACATGTTTTTTCTTATTGTGGTCAAGGTTATTAGCAGCGTGAGTGCCTAGTAATTCAAAGCAGTAATCATGCACAAGGTGTTATACTCCACGTTCCTTCGTTGAGACAGTTCCAGCCGAGGTAGCAGTAGCAGGTTGCACCAGCTTTATATCAGCAGAGGGTAGATGGGGCAGGCAGAGGGAAGCCCTGTGATGCTCCCCATCCCCACAGAGCAGAGTGCAACCATGGTGGTGGACATCGTCAGGGTTAGAGAGGTCATGGAGGATGCCGTCGTTAGATTCATGCCTTAGCGTTGCCAGCTCCAAGAGAGACAAACATCGTTCGAGGTACCATTTTCTTGTTTTCTACCATGGTGTTTTCCTTTTTTAATTCAATAGCGACACACTCATTCCTATCACCTACCCTTTTCGATGATTTGGGACTTGAGGTACATAGGATTCCAGTGCCCCTGGCATTGACTATGCCAGTTGGAGGCGGAGATGACTTATTTGAATTATGCAGAGACTGTGAGCTATTGTTGGGGCAGCACCGCTCTTGGGGAGATTTCCTATGTTTAAGAATGCACCCATATGATTTCATCCATGACATGAATTGTTTGTATTCAGTGCAGGATATCATGGATTGGTTCAGGAGGAAGGTTGTGTTCTTATATGCATATTGATATCCAATGGTGTTTGATGGTGTGTGAGACCCTCAGATGGGTCAGAAGCGTGTTCTGTCCTTATTATCCGTTTTGGCTGAGCTGTTGCTAAGTTCTTCAGAGCTTCATCAGTTTGCGTTTCTAAGGTCGTAGAAGAGTATCTTGATGACTTTCGAAAAGAGGTTGTAGCATTACCCCCTTGACGAGAGATCGAGTTTGGGATCGAGCTACAACCTAGAGCGTATCCTATCTCTATGTCTCCATATAGGATAGAAACTTATGAGTTACAAGGACTACCTATACATCGTGATGGTCTGTTACAGTGTGGTTTTCAATGGATGAGTGTGTCACCATGGGGTGCAATATTTTTCTTCATGAAGAAGGATGATGACAGCTTCCAGTTGTGTGTCGATTATCAGCGCTTAAACAAAGTAACAGTGATGAATCACTATCCTATTCCTCGTATTGATGATTTATTAGATCAATTGATGGGTGAAATTAGGTTCTCAAAGATCTAGTTGTGGTGTGTGTGAAGTATGAGGATATCCTGAAGACTTATTTTCGTTGTCATAATGGGCATTACAAGTTCACTTTAATGTTGTTTGGTGCAACGAATGCTCCATTTGTGTTCCTGTGATTGATGAACTCTATTTTCTATGAGTTCTTTGATAAGTTTTTAGTGGTTTTAATCGATGAAATCCTTCTGTACTCTATGTCCAAGGATGAGCATGCAGAGAATATGTAGTGTGTTTTTGGACTTCTCTGTCAACATCAGATTTTTGTGAAGTTATCAAAGTTAGAGTTTTGGGCTTGAGAAGTCTGTTTATTAGGGCATGTTTTGTCCCATCAGGGAGTATATGTGGATCCATCATGGATAGAAGAAGTTGTTTCTTGGGAATCCCCTAAGATAGTGTCAGAGTTGCAAAGTTTCCCTGGTCTTGCTGGATACTACAGGAGGTTCATAGTCGATTTGTCTCGAGTTACGACTCCTCTGATCGCTTTGACCAAGAAGGATTTGGCGTTCATATAGAATGATCAGTGTCACAAAGCTTTCGAGTATCTAAAGGAGAAGTTAGTAGGTGCTCAAGTTCCTTTTCTTCTAGCAGAGGGAGTTCATTTTTATGTTTTTTGCGATGCTTCGCGTCTGGGTTTAGGTTGTGTTCAGATGTAGTAAAAATATGTTGCTTCTTATGGGTATCCACATCTACATCCTCATAAACGAAACTATTCCACCCATGATATTGAGTTGGAAACCATGTTGTTTTCTCTGAAATTATTTAGACATTACCACATTGGAGAGCACATTGTGGTTTTCACTGATCATAAGAGTTTGAGGTATGTTTTCTCCCATTGTGACTTGAACATACCACAACATTGGTGGATAGAGTTCTTATAGGAATAAGACTTTGAAATATTGTATACTCCTGGAAAGTGGAATGTTGTTGTTCATTCTCTAATTTGGAAGTCACGTATTGATGCAGTTTCTGAATCTGGTGACTCATGGAGAGTAACAGAAGAACTTTCATCATTACATATTGATATAATATATTTTGGGTGGAAGAGGTTGTCTTTTTCATATGACGGTGCAATCATCTTTGGTGCAATGGGTGGAAGAGTCCCAATTCGGGGACCTAGGGGTGGAGGCCTGGGGAGACCGAGTTGTTTTTGGTGAGGCCACTGATTGTTTTCCAGAGGATGAATAACATTGAGTGTTGTATCATGGAAGGATATTTTATCCTTTTATGATGCACCAGTCGGTTATCGAATTGTTCCATAGTTCCTTATTAGTGGTGCATCCTAGCATGAAAAATATTTACCCAGCCTTGAGGATCCAGTTTTGGTGGCCTGGGATGAAGCGTTGAGTTGCAGATTTTTTGTCTCAATTTTTGGTCTTACAAAAGGTGAAGGCCTAACACTATGTTCAGGGTGGTCTTCCCCATCCATTAGATGTTCCTCAGTGGAAGTGGGAGGACATCTCAATGGACTTTGTTACTACTTTACCTAGATCTTAGGGATGAAATGATGCTATTTGGGTGGTAGTGGATTGTTTAAAAAAATCATCCCACTTCATAGTAATCATGGAGTCATGCTCAGTGGAATTTTTCTCAAGGAAATACCTGGAGGAGTTGGTGAGATTCCATGGAGTCCCATGTACAATCGTTTCTGATCAAGATTTTCATTTTCCCTGACGAGAGTAGAGAGGTCTCCAACATGCTTTTGGTTCTTATCTATCCCTTATCACTGCTTTTCAACCTCATACAGACAGTCAGGCAGAGCGGACCATCCATACTCGTGAAGACATGTAACACTCTTGTGTCCTGGATTTTGGAGGTTTATGGATGAGGCACATAAACTTGGTTGAGTTCTCTTACAAAAGTAGTTCTAACTCTACCATCATATAAAATCCTTGTATGGTATGACTTTTGGTTCTCCATTGTTCTGGACTAGGGTTAGAGTGTTTGCCATTCTCTAACCGAAACTAGTGCAGAATACAACAGGGATGGTTCAGGTGATTCATGAGAGGATGAAGACAACACAAGTTCATCAGAAATTATATTCCGATCAAAGTAGTAGACCCTTAGTGTTTGATGCTGGGGATCATGTGTTTCTGAAGGTGTCTCCCCATAATGGTTAGTGAAGGTTTGGTCATGAGTGTAAGCTTTCTCCTCAATTTGTTGGGCCTTTCGACGTGTTAGCTCGTGTTGTAGTGGTTATGTATTGAGTATGACTTCCCCCACAGATGGGCTGGATACACTATGTTTTTCATGTGACACATCTCTGTCACTGTCTTCAGGATGAATCTAACATCATCGATTTGGGATAGATAGTTGTTGATGATGATTCTACCTTTGAGGAGAGACCTTTGGAGATTCAAGACCGCAAAGAGAAGGTGTTGCACGGGCATTCTATCCCCTTGGTTCGTGTCTTGCGGTGACACGGTGGCATGAAAGAAAGTACCTAGGAACGTGAGTCATAAATACATGCTCAATACATAGATTGTTTTTCTATTTAACTCTTTTCATGTCATGATGTCCCCTTTGTGGTTATAGACATTTCGTGTTATTAGATGGATTTCTTCGGTTGCTTCTTGTGGCCTACTCTCTTTAGAGAGGTATCTTGATGTGTGGTTGTTCAGACTTATTTTATGTTCCCTTTTATGTTGGTTTTGAATTCTTGAGGACAAGAATGTTATGATAGGTATCTGATGTTATAGACCAGACCTTTCTGGTCTATTCCTTTGTGAAAATCTTGTGTCTGAGATGTTCCGGGTGCTCAAGGTGACTTGTCCCCAACACATTGCCAAATTTATAGTTATGTGAACACTTTAATTTTTAGCCTTAGGTGAAAAATTCAATGGTAGCCTTTTGTAAAATAGTTTCATCGATATACTTAGGTGAACAGTAAAACGATATCCTTATGTGAATAGTGTCATATGTAGCCTTTTGAGAACAGTGCAACGACATCCTTATTTGAAGAGTTTCATTGGTATCCTTAGCTGTATAGTTCAATGGTACCCTTATGTAAACTGTGTCATCAGTAGCCTTATGTGAATAGTTCAATGGTATCCTTATTTTAACAGTGTCATCAGTAGCCTTAGGTGAACAGTGAAACGATATCCTTATATGAACAGCGTCATTGGTAGCCTTATGTGAACAGTGCAACGGTAACCTTATGTGAACAGTTTCATCGGTAGGCTTATATGAAATGTAAATGGTAACCTTATGTGAATAGTGTTTCCAGAATAGTGAGGTCCAACGTTATCCTCTATTTCCATTGACGAATTTTGAGTTAATGAATAGTTTTTCCAAATCGGTGAGGTCCAACAGTAGCCTCTATTTCCTTTTCCAAAATTTGAGTTCATGAACAGTGCTTTCAGAACAATGAGGTCCAATGATAGCCTTTATTTCCTTTTCCAAATTTTGTGTTCATGAAAAGTGTTTCCAGAATGGTGAGGTCCAATGGTAGCAACTATTTCCTTGTCCAAATTTTGAGTTCATGAACAATGTTTCAAGAACGGTGAGGTCCAATGGTAACCTCAATTTCCTTTGCCAAATTTTGAGTTCATGAACAATGTTTCTAGAATGGTATGGTCTAACAGTAACCTCTATTTCCTTTTACAAATTTTGAGTTCATGACCAATGCTTCCAGAACAGTGATTTTCTAACAAAAACCTCTATTTTCTTTGCAAAATATTGTGTTCATGAACAGTTTTTCCATCCTCCTACAGTTTCACCCCTTGGACGTTTTTGTTGATATTAAATTCATTTAAAGCCTCATTTTAAAGACTCTATGGTCGATTCAAAATCCATAACTCTTATATTAGTTTTTTCTACAGATCATGATTCTTTTACTTGGTCAAACCACGTGGTTTAATGCGATATGGTTTTAATGGAAAATAAAACTTATCTTAAACCGATTATCAATTAAATTGTTTAAAGGGAAAATACATCTTCCTATATAGTTCTTCCACCTTGTTCTTGGGTGTGAGATGATCAAAACTTACATTCCTTCCCGTAGGAGTTGTGTAATCAAAATTTCCTCCTTGGATTGTTTCCCCTTTTTTATACAACCATGCAGTATCCATCAATCTTCGATATAAGGTATAATCTATCGTCATTAAATTGGGTTCATCTCTTTATTTTTATCCTTTCTCTTTTACGGAGTGGTATCTCCAGGTTCCTAATGGATTTTTCTTGGGTGTTGACTGGTGTGGTCGTTTCTTTGTATCCTCGAGTGGATACATGGGGGAAAGAGATCGTAACCTGTTGTGTGGGTCATTCTCTTATAAAGAATGTCACGAACCTTTTGAGGTAAAGGGTTCATAGCTTCTCTTTTCTTTTATGTGCAATTGTATTGTTATCATGCATTATCCCACTAAATCACAATGGAGTTGAAATAATAAATATTTGAACCAGATAAATAAATTGATATCGATCGTATGTTATGGAATCATGTTTTAATAGAAAGTGTGATATCTATGCTTGTTTTTTTAGCTTTTTTTTCTTGATGGAAATTGGTAAATAATGTAAATCCATATTTAATTGATAATTGTTTAGGTAAAGATAAAGTGGCATGTGAATGAATCCATTTGTCATTGTTTTAATTTGATACTAATCAAATTGATGGAGTAAGTGTGTTTAAACAATTTTTGAAAGCTTAATTTTTAGGTTTCACATAGTTGGAAGCTGTGATGAATAAATCTGTTAATTCAATATGGATTAATAAATTGGTTTTTTGATAAAAGATAATTCCTTGTAGGGTCCTTAGTTACCCTCTTGCTTGTTTAAGGGCTGAGATCCCAATTGATATGATGTTTTTTATCATAATCCTTGTATTGTGATGTGAGCTTAGATAGATTTTGTGATATGAGGGGGTATGGATGCCTATTGGTTGTGGAAGAAGTTGATGCCTAGAGTGGAGAGATGCATCGGTTTATTCATGTGGGCGTCAGGGGGGACATTGGGGATGATGAAACATGTTGGATTTGAATATTTGGATGTGTCCTGATTCTTGTTGGTTGTTTATCCTATTTCCGTTCCCCACTACTCAAGGAAGCTGGTTTGCATAACCTCTTTCCAAAAAGGGGAGAAGACACGTGGGGTATGGCACATGCTTCCCTTGTTTAGCTTCTAAATGGAGGATATCTATTTATTCATTCTATGTGGAAATGACTTGATGGGTAGTTCAACTACTCCCAGAGTTGAGCCCCCTTGTATTCAGTAGCATGATATGTTTCTCTAGAATGCTTGGGAATATGGGAAAAGAATAATGTTGTTAATAAATGATTGAATAAATGATGTTAACCCAAGGCGTTGGATCTTACTAGGATGCAATTATGAGGTTAAAATTTAAAGGGAAAGTGGACTTCGGGTGTGATGCTAATGATATTTAATGTGGAATTGTTAATGGTTAATTAATGTTTAATTAATTAATGTAATGTAATGTGGAACTGATAAAAATGGAATGAAGTAATGTAAGTATTATCTTTAAATGGTTGTGTGCTTATAGGATACCTAGTCTTATAAGTGGCAGTCTGGTGTCTGAGAGATGTTAGCTGCGGTTGTTTCTATGACCAGGTTATGCCAATAGTGTGGTTTTGAGCTGTAGTATATTATTTACTTTTTGTGTTTCTCTAAACTACTCCACTCCTTAAATTAGGGAAACTAACACCCCATGGATTTTGAGACCTGAGGGGTGTTTTTCCCAAATTCTGGTGGGGGTATGGATGACTGACTACCCATTTTGGCCCCACTCTCATCACACGGTTGTTACTTGTGATGGTAGGTACAACAGTTAGTTTTACCTATATATGTGTGTAGATGGATGTAATGGATTGTGGTTATTTACACACATATATTTTGGATAAATATTCATATGGACTAATATAGGTGAAACATGTATAGGATATGATGGCTTGAGGATCCTTACATAGTGTATGGACTATAATGGCATGAGGTTTAATACCCGACGTATGCTACACATTATACGAGCTGTGGTGGATCCTAGAAACTACCGGGTTACTTTGAATACGTGGGCATGGTGGTTTTTTATACGAGGTGCATGTTTTGGTGCTTCTCCCAGGTGTCTATGGGCTTGACTTTTTGCAGAGAGATGCATAGGACGTGTGATATTGGGGAAATTTGGAAAACCATTGCGTAAGTAGTAGCAGGGTCCCCATTATATTATTTATTATATTATATACTCTAGTATCAAATAATTTGTGAGAGTAGCCATGGTGAGGCTGGGAACATAGTATACCAATTTAGGTGACGAGTTAGTTTCACTTGTTGTTCAATGTGATTTAGCATGATTTCTTTACATTTTTAGGAGATTATCTGAGGATGATCCAACTGATTATATTGTTATACTCACCCTATGTATATATAAACTTTTTTTCAGGTCACTTAGAGATGGTTGGATATCAGGTTGGTTTCTACTATCTTTGGGTTGAATGAGCTATTTGGGCTTCGTGGTTGCTGTTGGTTTTATGTTATTTTGGGTACTTGATGTTTTATCCTTTCAGTTGTAGTAGTTTTTCATGACAATACATATGTGTACATGGGATTTCTTTTATACTTTATTCTGAATTTGAGTCGGATGGTGGCTGTCTTATCTGTCTCTATGGAATGTGTTCTGTTAGAGATTAATTCCTACCATCTGTGTGTTTACTATACCCTTAGTGATATTTTCCAACATGGGGCCTACTGGAGGCGGGACTTGGGGGGTCATTATTTCCCTTCTCACTCTACCAACCAGGAGGGGTACACTTTGTGGGGAGGGGGTTGTGAAAACATCTTTGAAAGAAAATAACATTACATAATTAATAAATAGAACTAATTTGGATGGTAAAATTTAACCAATTTTCACATCCAATCATAATAACTGTGAAAATTAAATGATCTGGATAGAAATTATCTTCCATGGATAAAAAAAAGTATCTTTTTGAAATAGTAAAATTCCTCGATATTTTAAAATAATTTTAAAATAATTATTTTTTAGAATAAGAGAAAAATAATTTCCTTTATCATCCATCAAAATTTTTATAAAAAGGTTCATATTAATGTTCAAAGGAGGTAGAAATATGTGTTTATAAATAAAACATTAAAAATAGTTTTCTTTCACAATATGATGGAAATAAACACTAGAAATAACATATATATATTTTAAAACATCTAAATAATTTCAAAGAGTTTCAAATAACATTATCCAGATATTGAGGAACAGATAAGGGAATTAAAAAAAATCACCCATTAGTTATAGACATTGAGTAGGTGGTGTTCTTGACAAAATATAAATGACATGGTTAGTTTCCTATAATAGAATAATAATGAGCCAACGGGAATGGAAATTGAGATAAGTAATATGAAATTCCAACAATGAAAATATGATAACTAAATGATTGTGGTCTTGGGGAGAAACTTTTACCAATCTTATAGATATATTATATTTCAAAAAAATATCGATTTGATAAATTATGTTTGTAACGAAACCCTCACGATATGGGTAGCATATAAATCAAAGTAGATATTGAGGAATACAATGAAATGAAATTTAAAATCTCTTGAAATGGACAGGATTAAAAACATGGAAGTTATAGGAAAGTGAATAAACCATATAAATGAAATAGTTGTGTCAAGAGGAAACATAACATTGTAAATTAAATATATAATATAGAAACCCTTATAGAATTCGAAACATTCGAGTAAAAATACCTTGATAAAATGAACATTGAGTAGATAATATAGTATCATGAAATGTAATATAATCAAAAAAATATTAATTGGGTTTAATATACAAGATTATTATTAAAACCTGGTGTATAATTTGAAATATACATCATGGCGAAGACATTTGAGATGATAAAAGCTTACCATTTCCAATATTCTTCCAATGTACACATATATCAATAGAAATAAACATTAATATATTAATCAACAATTTAAAATCCATTTTCATATCTATGACACATTCTAATAATCATTTATTATTATTTTATAAATTTATATTTAATAGATAAAATATATTCTCAATATCATAAAGGAGTAGTCTTGATATTTTTTAACAAATTTCAAAACAACTGTTTTGTTCATCATTATTATCCCATATATCATCATTACATTTTAATAAAAATATACCCGAATTGATGTTTTTTTATATATTATATGTTATAATTTTATTCAATAAGTGATTTTGTGTGATGTCCCAGCCCGGGTGCCACTAAACGGTTCCCTGAGCGAGTTCGCTACATTTCCTCAAGCACACCCCCTTGTATTCTTGTGGGTACCGACTAGAAGCGAGGGGCTGGTAGGTCAGTTTTGGGGTGACTATGCCCTATTTTATTAGAATAAAACAGAGATTGATGAAAATAACAATGCCCATATTTGAATGAATATAAATAACAAGAACAAATCTATGTGGTATGATAAAGAAACATGAAAATACAATAATCAACTAAATGGTAAAACAATTTATAACAATTCAAATGTCAAGAATCTACAATTCTACTGAATGTGAAGACACAACGTCCCCCAATAGGGTCCCGAACCTCGTATGGTTCACTCTCCCATGTTCTAATCCAAAATAGAAACTTATCCCAATGCCTCACACTTATCCTGTCCTGCAACAAAAATCTCTACTTGGGTGACGATCAGGTGGCCTGAATAGGGTGTGAGTATAATTCATTAGGCTACCAACAGCGGTGTCTAATACGAGTCTAGTGAAATGATAGTGTATGCAGTTTTATGAAGAAATAAAATAAAATTCATAATTAATCAGTTATCAAACTCTCATTTAATCGTTAATAGTCACATTATGCCTAGTTTCAATTCATGATTCCCATTTGAATATTAATTCATTATTATTAATCATTTTTTATGGGTCGTCATTCCTATTACCCCATAATATTTAGCTTGGATAACTATTGGGTAGGAACTCCATGGCTAAGTCCAAACTTTTAATCGGTCTAGAACAGCATGTCTAGCACAACAAAAATAGCATCCATTTAATCATTCATTAATTCACAAGAATTTTCCACATAATTCCATTACTAATACAATGATTAGTTAAAAATTTCAAATACCATTAGATAACTCAACAATTAACTAATCACATTACCCATTAATTAATTTATCAATTCATTAATCAATCAACTTAATTCTCATTCCATAATTAATTGTACACAATTAATTATCCAAATCAAATATTAACTTGTCATAATTAATTCTCACAATTAATTATATTTGATCAACATCATTGAATATAATTAATTCTCGTAATTAATAATCTTACATAGCCATAAATCATTTCTTAATGAATTTCCCCTAATTAATTATATTAACACAATCAATTCAATATCTCAATTATAATATCTCAACCAATAACAAGTCCACAAAATATCTATTTGGGAACCCCCCCCCCTTCTTTTGTTCCATTATTAAATTATCAATTAATCACTAAGGAAATCGCAATTCAAATCCACATTGCCAATTAATCAAATTTAGCAATTCAATTATCAATGGATGTTATCCATTCATAAACTCGCAATCACATAAAAAAATCCATGACTATGGGAGTTCTATTTAGACCACCTATATCATTTTATTGATGTATGTTATCCTAACAAAAAACCCCAAATTTTGAGCAGCACAATGTTATCGATCAGGATCTGGATCTAATTTTCTAAACAAAAATTATGATCAAAGGAATAAATATCATGAAAAACAAGATCCAGAACCAAAATCCTATATCAAGTTATGAAATCATAGGTTTAAATATATGTAAATAATGGATATATTCCATGAATATATTAAGAATTATAGATGAGAGAACAAGAGAATAAATGTGATGAATTCCACTTACCAGGAAGAGGGACGATCATCAATCCGAGCTTCTGATCTCCAAAAATGATGTCTGGATCGCCTTGGAATCCCTTTGGTATTCTCTGAGATCACCAATAATTGTTCAAGCCCCAGATAAGGTTGAAATATCGGAGTATCAGTGGGTTGGGTTGTTTTAAAAAGGATTTTTTAATAATTAATCATGTGCACAGAGTTTCTTTAGTAGGGGTGCATGGTAGGCCAAACAGTGCACCAGTCGTGTGGTATTTCACAGCCCACATAGCTCGATGGTGCACAGTTAGGAAAACTGTTCACCAACCATATCGACCTATGATGTCTGCATGGTTAGCTTCCGCACAGTTCGGTCAAATTGTGCCCAAACCATGACAATCACCATGTATTCCCATGTTCCTTGAATTGTTTTCCCAAACACACCCTAGGTCATACCCCCAACCCAAAGGTACTTAATAACAATAGAGAATACCGAAAAACACCACTAATAGAAATTTAAGCTATATACATAGACCTATAGACATGGTTTAAAGGTCCATATCTATAGATTGATTATACCCTTAATTTAATTAAACATGTCACACTAATCATTAAAATCTCATTTTTTTCGATATGTGTTGGCCTCTCTTCTCCCTTCCCCTGATCCTTGACGATCCTCTTCGAACCACCTACATATCTCACAGTGGTTCCCTCCTCCCATCACTTCCAATCAACACCCTCTCTCACACTGTCATCAACCTCTCCCACTGTGACTATCCTCTCGGAACCGTCAAACTCTCTCTTGTTGTTCATGGAGGCATTTTAGAAGTAGGAATCAATTGGCCCTTCAGCTTGAAAATTTTGTGTACTTTCAGAATCTCTCTCCTTCTATTTCCCTCCCACTATAAACATCGCATTTTTTTCAATCCAAGTATCATCCTTCCATTGGAATTGTTCTATTTTTACTTTTTTATTTCAATTATGGAATGATAATCACATGTTCTGGATGCCTCTGTAGATTTGGGGGACAAAGACAGAGTGGAGTCAGTGTTGACTTCCTCAACATTTGTGAATTTATGATCATTGTTTCAATTTATTTATTCATTGATAGTTGCATTTAGTATTTTTCTGTTCAAATTAATTTTATCTTCATGGGTTGGATTGTTTTTTGGATTCGTGTGGAAGTAGACTCGATAGATTGTTTTTAATTCCCATGCACCTTCATCTATTCATTATTGATTAACTTGTTTTCGGTGAAGTTACATGGTGAAGACGTTTGTTAATTTGTATTTGATTTTCATTTTACATGTACCATACCAGGTAAATAATGAATAAAAAATTTTCATATTTATTAATATTTACGAATTAAATATTAATTTTACTTTAAAAGGGTTGCTATGTTCGATAGCGTACCAGATACGCAACAAAGAGTTTCATTGAAATCTTTCGTTTCACACTAGTAATAAAATAATATTATTTTAAATGGTAGTTAACACATAGCCGTTGTGTTGGCGGGAATGGATAGAAATAACTAAAATATGATTATATATGTTTTTAAAATGTTTTCACTTTTATCAGATAAAAGATAAAGGCTTAAAATACCAAAATAATTCAATTTTAGGCGTATATGCCCTAGTTTTCTCTAAAGGTTCACTTATCACCTTTTGATGGCGAACCATCATTAAATTTATTTATATGATTAGATTATCTTTTGAATTGGTTTTAAAGTGAAATTAGAATATATTTTTACCATTAAATCCAATAGTGGTCATTGGAATTAATTTCACTTGGATATCGGACTTAAACTACTGTCAATCTTTTGATACTTATTGTTTCATAAAAACACGCTATTTGTCATGACAGTGGGAATTAATTATTAAATTAATTAATGTGACTTATATGTTTGTAATTTTGTAAAATGGACCTAATTTTGGAATTCAGAATATCAAATATATCTTAGGGTGATGTTTTGGTATTTTTCTGAAAAACTTTAATTTTTTATGAATAGTGAAACCACTAAGTGGTAGTTAAAAAAACTGATTTTTCGTTTAAATGAAACTTTGTCACTTCTGTGATTTTATTTTCAAAAATATGACATACATGGTTTTCATTAAGAAGTAAAATTTGGTTCAATGCGATTAAAATAATTTTTGGTGAATAGTAACTTTTATGTTCTTAATCGCGATTAGAGGTAATTAGTGTAGTTTGGGGTAAAAATAATGTTTTAAAAATATGAGATGAGCTTGACACATGTCCTTCCCTAATTGGATGTGTCATGGTAGACCGAGACAATCCATGGGACAAGTTGGGGACCCCATGTAGCCACTTTGGTTGGGAAATGACATTAATAACTTTTTATTAAATGTTAAAGTAAAAATGACACAAACATGAGATGTTTTACTAAAAAAAATTGTACATGGGGTTATACAAGTATGAATTTTTACTATAAATATTTATTAGAAAGATAAAACGATTTCCTAAATCATTATATTTTTTATATAATTTTTAGACATTAAATTTATTAAATTATTTATGACATCATGATGATGCAGTGATTACCTCATTAATAAAGGATTTAAATAAAATGGAAAGATAATGTAAAATCTAAGACCTATACATGTCCAAAACCTATTATATGGGTTGATTTAGAACCCTTATCACCTTATCCTCAAAACACATCAATGTGAGACCATTAAAATCCGAAACCCATTCTAAAATAAAGTAACATTTCCGTACTTTCCAAGAGTGCCCCTCCTCTCCTCTTATAAAAGGCCCCAACCTCTACCTCTTTACCCACACTTACAAAGCTTTTGTCTCGGCCAAACCCTGCCCATTTTGTCTCTCCACATCCCTATCGTACTACTTTAAGCCTAAATTTTGGCAGAAGTTTTACCAAGGAAGCCTTTGAGCTCAAATCTAAGAGAGTTACCCGATTTTGAGGTAATGTGTTCACTTGTGTTCTTTTGTTTTATTTTGCTTCTCCAACCCCCTAAACTCTTTTTATTCATTTATTTTATAACAAATAAAGTATATAAAATATACTAGGATGTTTTTCTAATAAGGATTCGAGCTAAACTTACACACACCTACATCTAATGTTTAAAGAACATATTGTTTCCGTGGATGGAGAATTTCTGCCTCCTGAAACGATGATTGTTCACCATTCTTTTAACACCTTCAAAGGTGGCCATTAAGATGACTCTATATTTATATATGATATATAATATTTTTATGCTTTCCTTATGCTTCATTATTTTTCATTTGTGGTATACCTTTACAGTTTCCATTGTGGGTAAACACGATAATTTCATTTTAGGAAGTGCGGACTACCGCCCCCTCAAAGTGATTTGATTCGTTAATACCATATGTGGGACATATAAAGGATGGATTTAAAGTTATTATATATTATGTTATACTTGAATTATAATATACCTCTATATCATTATTGTTTTATTCCACTAAATTATGAGATAGAAATGAAAGTAGCGTTCATGCGTACGTACGGCTTACCGTCTCCATGAACGGTGCATTTCATTTCTTATCCACAAATGTAATGTACTATTATAAGTACATATATATAATGGATATATATGATGTATGTTAAATCTATATGATTAATATAATTCTGGAATTAAAATATACATATCTCTCATTTAGTTTTAATTCCATTAATATGACATAGAAATGAAAGTAGCGTTCATGCGTACATACAGCTTACCGTCTCCATGAACGGTGGATTTCATTTCTTACCTCTAAATGATTATGTAATATTATAAATACATTTATATGCTGGATATATATGACATATATGATATCAAAATCAGGAATGTCATTCATGGATATAAAGAACCTTTGACCACATGAACAACATGTAATTGTAAGAAGTCCACTTTCGACTTAAGAACCAAATATCGACAAAACAAACATTACTAACTTAAATGATTACATAATGTTTATAACATGGTAATAAGTGATATAAAATGAATAATGAACTTGAAAAAGGTTCTTATGAAAATAGAAATTAACTCAAGTTTATTATTCAGGACGTTAAAGAACGATCGAGTCAAGTCGGACCCGAGGTAAGGGAATTCGTCTCAATCTCCTTTCATTGAGGTATATTTCGTTTTATACACAACTTTCTTTTATATGGTGTATAAACCCCTTTTAATTTTACGTTTATTCAAAAGGAATCTTTTTATACGAAGCATTTTACTAAACGACAAAAGGGAATGTATTTGTCGTACGTATGCGGCGACAACGACTTCTCTGCCGCCATGACCATTATTTGAGATTCGGATTCCTCTACAAGCCATTAACTTTTACTGAAAAATAAATACCATGTTTTTATTTTCTTTTATTTTGGTATTGAAAATGGTTTTTATAATGGATTTGTTATGTTAATATATTTAAGTGATATATTGTCATCAAAGTGTTGAAATTTCTTCTTTCCATTATATTTGTTTTATGTCTTATAATTTTATAATGGTACTTGGACATTTGATGGGTGGTTACGTGATAAACCATATGACGGGTGGTGCCATGAATACCAGGATGGGTGGTTACGTTATAACCTCCAATGAATTGGGTATGGAAGTCGGCCATATGGATATTCCATTAAGTATGTATGGAAGTTGGCCGTATGGCTATTCCATTAAGTGATATGTGTGGAAGTTGACCATATGGTTATTCCACTTAAGTATGTTTATGTCTTAAGTTACCTTTATATGTTAGGTGATATTTTTATGGGTTTTATGGTAATCTTTTGGTTACAAAAGGGTAAGTAATGATCTTTTATTCAGTGAACAGTTTTTACTACTTCATAAAGGTGAAAAGTATTAATTTGATAAAGAATACATGGTTTACTTTTTGTTTTGATAAACTAACAGTTTTCAATCTTTGTGTATCCCTTACTAAGCTCTTATGCTCACCCCACGTTTTTTGAATTTTTTTTCATAGGACCTAATGTGGAATAGGGTCAAGTATGGGATCAAAGGAAAGTCATGCTATATAAAACTTGGAACTAGACATGTTTCTTTTTAAGACTTTTTTTTAATTCTATGGAAACTTAGTAGAAGTGTCTACTTTGTAATCTTTTGATATGTAGTAATTATGTTCTAATTCTCTAAAACTCTAAACCTTAAAATATCCTCAATGTGAATTATTCATTTAATTCAATATTAAGATATGTTTAAGGTCGGGGCCTTATAGTTGGTACCATAGGTCGGTTTCGACAACATTATGAGTTAGAAAAGTGTTAAATTATAAGTTAATTTACAGTATGATTGAAATGATATAGCATTTTAATATTACCATGTTGCTTCGCCTAAGATATTTCTGTGTTAAGGATGGTTTTCCACAGAGGAAACAAAGCAGCTATGTTTGGATGAAATCAGGAGGAAGAAACCCTTCCAAATCAGCAACCTGAGATGGTCGGAATTGGAACTGAACAGTTTGTTGTAGTGAGGGCTCAGTTGACTCAGGTGAAAAATGTTGGTAGTTTTCATTGATGATTTTTTGCTGTTTTCTAAAAGTAAAGAGGATCATGAAAGTCATTTAAGGGTTATCTTGCAAACCTTAAAAGAAAAGAAACTGTATGGAAATTTCAGCAAGTGTGGGTTTTGGTTACAAAAAATTTCTTTCCTAGGTCACATTGTATCAAAAGATGGCATAACTGTTGATCCTGCTAAAACAAAAGTTGTTGAAGAATGACCAAGACCCACAAATGTAACTGAGATCCGTAGTTTTCATGGTTTGGCCGGTTACTATAGAAGGTTTGTTGAAATTTTTTCATGATTATCTAGTCCAATGACTAAGCTAACTCAGAAGGGTGTTAAGTTCATCTGGACAAAATAATGTGATGATTGTTTTCAGGAGTTGAAAAGAAGATTGGTGAATGCTCCTGTTTTGGAACTTCCATCTAGGAATGGTGAGTTTGTTATATATAGTGATGCTTCATTGAAAGGACTTGGTTGCGTCCAAATGCATAATGATCAGGTAATTGCTTATGCTTCATGACAGTTGAAAACTCATGAGGTAAATTACCCTACACATGGTTTGGAATTAGCTGTTGTTGCTTTTGCTTTAAAAATTTGGAGGCATCATTTGTAAGGAGTAAAGTGTGAAATATATACTGATCACAAAAGTTTAAAGTATATATTCACTCAGAAAGAATTGAACATGATACAGAGGATATGGATAGAATTAATCAAGCATTATTATTGTACAATTCATTACCATCCGAGAAAAGAAAATAAAGTTGTCGATGCTTTGAGTCGAAAACATAATGCTTCATTAACCATGTTACGTTTGGAATGGGATCCTTTGGTTTTTGATTTCATGAACTTTGGCATAGAGGTTTTTGGTGCAGGAAGTTCTTCTGTTTTGTTTCAGGTATCAGTGAGATCTTCCCTATCAGACAGAATTAAGCAAGCACAGAGGGAAGACAGTGAGTCGTAGAAAAAGGTAGAGATGGTTCAGAAGGGTAAGTTTCCTGAATTCAACATTTAAAACAATTGTGTTTTGAGGTTTGGGAAGAGATTATGTGTGCCTAGTGATTCACAATGGAAGAATGAGTTGTTATGTGAGGCTCATAGTTCCCCGTTTTCAGTTCATCCTGGCAGTACTAAGATGTATAGAGATCTGAGGGAGTATTACTGGTGGGATGGAATGAAAAGAGATATTTCTGATTTTACTGTGAAGTGTTTGACTTGTCAGCAGGTTAAAGCAGAGTGGCAGTTACCAAAAGGGATGCTTCATCCTTTACCAGTGCCAGAGTGGAAATGGGAGAATATATCCATGGACATTGATGTGGGATTACCGAGGACACCTCAAGGTAATAATGCAATCTGGGTTTTTGTTGATCGCTTGACTAAATCTGCTCATTTCCTTGCCATACGATATAATTTTTCCCTAGATCATCATTCCCGTCTGTATCTTAAAGAGATAGTCATGTTACATGGATTTCCTCTCTCCATTGTATCTGACCGTGATCTCATGTTTAATTCTAACTTTTGGAAAGGCCTTCAGAAGTCGTTGGGTACTGAATTAAATTTTAGTACAGCTTTTTATCCTCAATAAGATGGGCAGTTAGAACGAACAATTCAGACCTTGTAGGATATGCTACGAGTTTGTTCGATAGATTATCATGGAAGTTGGGACCAACATCTTTCTTTGGTTGAGTTTTCTTATAATAACAGTTTTCATTCCAGTATACAGATGGCACCATTTGCGGCATTATATGGGAAGTGGTGTCGAACTCTAGCATTTTGGGATGAAGTGGGTGAAAGGAAGCTGATGGGACCATAATTGGTAGAAGATATGGCAGAAAAAGTTCAGTTGATTCAGAAACACATGAAAACAGCTCAGAGTAGATAGAAAAGTTATGCAGATAATCGGAGGAAGGATCAATCTTTTGAGGTAGGTGATCATGTTTTTCTCAAAGTCTCACCATGGAAGAGTGTGATGCGATTTGGAAAGAAAGGAAAGCTGAGTCCAAGGTTCATTGGACCATATGAAATTCTGGAGAAAGTTGGGCCAGTTTCTTACAGAGTTGCTTTACCTCTGAGTTTATCTCAGGTACACAATGTTTTTCATGTTTCGATGTTGAGAAAGTATATGCCAGATCCATCTCATGTTTTGAGTCCAGTGGTAGTTCAGCTGGAGGAGAACCTTTCTTATGAAGAACAACCAGTCCAGATTCTTGACCGAAGAGAGATAGTGTTGCGAAATAAGGTAATTCACCAGGTAAAGGTTTTGCGGAAAAACCATATTGTTGAAGAGGCAACATGGGAATCTGAAAATTCTATGAGGGATAAATACCCCCACTTATATTGATAAGTGAATAAAATTGCGAGGACACAATTCACAAAAGGGGGGAAGGATGTAACATCCCAGGTAAATAATGAATAAAACATTTTCATATTTATTAATATTTATGAATTAAATATTAATTTTACTTTAAAAGGGTTTCTATGTTCGATAGCGTACCTGATACGCAACAAAGAGTTTCATTGAAATCTTTCATCGCACACTAGTAATAAAATAATATTATTTTAAATGGTAGTTAACACATAGCTGTTGTGTTGGCGAGAATGGATAGAATTAACTAAAATATGATTATATATGTTTTTTAAATGTTTTTACTTTTATCTGATAAAAGATAAAGTCTTAAAATACGGAAAGAATTCAATTTTAGGCGTCTATGCCCAAGTTTTCACTAAAGGTTCACTTATCACCTTTTGATGGCGAATGGTCATTAAATATAGTTTTTTCACTCTTATACATTCTATTAGACCAAATAAAACTATTATTTAGAATCGGGACATCAAAATTTACTTTGTGTAAATTTTTGGTATTTTTCTGATAAAGTTCATTTTTTAATGAATAGTGAAAAATGTTGTATTTTAATTAAAAACCCCTTTTTAATCTAATTTATTTATATGATTAGATTATATTTTGAATTGTTTTTAAAGTTAAATTAGAATATATTTTTACCATTAAATCCAATAGTGGTCGTTGGAATTAATTTCACTTTGAAATCGGACTTAAACTAGTGTCAATCTTTTGATACTTATTGTTTCATAAAAACACGCTATTTGTCATGACAACGGGAATTAATTATTAAATTAATTAATGTGACATATATGTTTGTAATTTTGTAAAATGGACTTCATTTTTGAATTCAGAATATCAAATATAGTTTAGGGTGAAGTTTTGGTATTTTTCTGAAAAACTTGAATTTTTTATGAATAGTGAAACCACTAAGTGGTAGTTAAAGAAACTGATTTTTCGTTTAAATGAAACTTTGTCACTTCTGTGATTTGATTTTAGAAATTCCGACATACATGGTTTTCAATATGAAGTAAAATTTGGTTCAATGAGATTAAAATAATTTTTTGGTGAATAGTAACTTTTAAGTTCTTAATCGCGATTAGAGGTAATTAGTGTAGTTTAAGGTGAAAATAATGTTTTAATAATATTAGATGAGCTTGACACATGTCCCACCCCCATTGGATGTGTCATGGCCGACCAAGAAAATCCATGGGTCAACTTGGGGTCCCCATAGAGCCACTTTGTTTGGGAAATGACATAAATAACTTTTTATTAAATGTTAAAGTAAAAATGACACAAACATGAGATTTTTTACTAAAACAATTTGTACATGGGGTTATACAAGTAATATTATTGACTATAAATATTAATTAGAAATCTAAAAATATTTCCTACATCATGATATTTTTTTATAATTTTTAGACATTAAATTTATTAAATTATTTATGACATCATGATGATGGAGCGATTACCTCATTAATAAAGGATTTAAATAAAATGGAATAATAATGTATAATATAAGACCTACACATGTGAAAAACCTATTGTATGGGTGGATTTAGAACCCATATCACCTTATCCTCGAATAACATCAATGTGGGACAATTAAAATCCGAAACTCATTCTAAAATAAAGTAACATTTCTTTACTTTCCAAGAGTGCCCCTCCTCTCCTCTTATAAAAGGCCCCCACCTATACCTCTTTACCCATACTTACAAAGCCTTTGGCTGGGCAAAACCCTACCCATTTTGTCTCTCCACATCCCTATCTTACTCTTTGAAGCTTCAATTGGGGCAGAAGTCTTCCCAAGGAAGCCTTTGAGCTCAAATCTAAGAGAGTTACCAGATTTTGAGGTAATGTGTTCACTTGTGTTCTTTTGTTTTATTTTTCTTCTCCAACCCCCTAAACTCTTTTTATTCATTTTTTTTGTAACAACTCCAGTATCTTAAATATACTAGGATGTTTTTCTAGGATTTATTAGAGCTACACTTACACACACCTACATCTAATGGTTAAAGAACATACGGTTTCCGTGGATGGGGAATTTCTGCCTCCCGAAATGATGATTGTTCAACATTCTTTTAACACCTTCAAAGGTGGCCATTAAGATGACACTATATTTATATATGGTATATAATATGTTTATTTTTTCCTTATTCTTCTTTATTTTTCATTTGTTGTATACCTTTATGGTTTCCATTGTGGGTAAACACAATAATTTCATTTTAGAAAGTGCCGACTACCGCCCCGTCAAAGTGATTTGATTCTTTAGTTACATATGTGGGACATATAAGGGATGGATTTAAAGTTATTATATATGATGTTATACTGGAATTATAATATACCTCTATATCATTATTATTTCTTTCCATCAAATTATGAGATAGAAATGAAAGTAGTGTTCATGCATACGTACGGCTTACCGTCTCCATGAACGGTGCATTTCATTTCTTATCCAGAAATGTAATGTACTATTATAAGTACCTAAATATAATGGATATATATGATTTATGTTACATATATATGATTAATATAATTCTGTAATTAAAATATACATATCTCTCATTTAGTTTTAATTCCATTAATGTGACATAGAAATGAAAGTAGCGTTCATGCGTATGTACGGCTTACCATCTCCATGAACGATGCATTTCATTTATTACGTCTAAATTATTATGTAATATTATAAATACATGTATATGCTAGATATATATGATATATATGATATCCAAATCAGGAATTTCATTCTGGATATAAAGAACCTTTGACTACACGAACAACATGTAATTGTAAGAAGTCCACTTTCGACTTAAGAGCCAAATATCGACAAAACAAACATTATTAACATAAATGATTACATAATGTTTATAACAAGGCAATAAGTGATATAAAAGGAATATTGAACATTAAAGAGGTTCTTAGGAAAATATAAATTTACTCATGTTTATTATTCAGGAAATTAAAGAACGATCGAGTCAAGTCAGACCCGAGGTAAGGGACTTCGTCTCAATCTCCTTTCATTGAGGCATATTTCGTTTTATACACAACTTTCTTTTATATGGTGTATAAACCCCTTTAACTTTAACGTTTATTAAAAATGAATCTTTTTATACGATGTGTTTTACTAAAAGACAAAAGGGAATGTATTTGTCATACGTATGCGGCGACAACGACTTCTCAGCCGCTGTGGCCATTATTTGAGATTCGGCTTCCTCTACAAGCCATTACTTTTTAATGAAAAATAAGTACCATGTTTTTATTTTCTTTTATTTTGGTATTGAAAATGGTTTTTATAATGGATATTTTATGTCAATATATTTAAGTGATATATTGTGATCAAAGTGTTGAAATGTTTTCTTTCCATTATATTTGTTTTATATCTTATGATTTTATAATGGTACTTGGACATTTGACAGGTGGTTACGTGATAAACCATATGACGGGTGGTGCCATGAATACCAGGATGGGTGGTTACGTTATAACCTCCAATGCATTGGGTATGGAAGTCGGCCATATGGCTATTCCATTAAGTATGTATGGAAGTTGGCCGTATGGCTATTCCATTAAGTGATATGTGTGGAAGTCGACCGTATGGTTATTCCACTTAAGTATGTTTATGTCCCAAGTTACCTTTATATGTTATGTGATCTTTTTATGGGTTTTATGGTAATCTTTTGGTTACAAAATGGTAAGTAATGATCTTTTATTCAGTGAGGATTTTTTACTACTTCATAAAGGTTAAAAGTATTACTTCGATAAAGTATACATGGTTTACTTGTTGTTTTGATAAACTAACAGTTTTCATTCTTTGTGTATCCCTTACTGAGCTCTTTATGCTCACCCCATGTTTTTTGAAATGTTTTTCACAGGACCTAATGTGGAATAGAGTCATGGATGGGATCAAGGGAAAGTCATGCTATATAAAACATGGAACTAGACATGTTTTTTAAGAGTTTTTTTTAATTCTATGGAGACTTAGTAGAATTTTTTACTTTGAAATCGTTTGAGATGTAGTAGTTATGTTCTAATTCTCTAAAACTCTAATCCTGAAAAGATCCTCAATGTGAATTATTCATTTAATTCAATATTATGAGATGTTTATGTCCAGGGCCTTATATTACATATCATACTTATTTCATTTATCACCTTCTTATATTTTTTCCCAGATATACTACACTTTCATGGTTCATTAAATGAAATACCCTTTTGTCTTGTGTTCCATGTTTTTGGGGATGCAGGGTCTTATTTATCCTCATTTGATGGTCTCTATTTATTTTCTTAAATGTTACTTTCGACATTGATAATCTTGTTATCATCTTTGTGGTTCAAAATTGAAGGATTTCGAAATAAATTTAATGTGGCTACTGATTCCTATCATTGATTTAACGTGTGGTGTTTTTTTGATGAAGACTGAGAGGATCTTATTTTATGTATTTGTTATATACATTGAAAAACATTGGTTCTGTAGTGCCATACCGATCTGATTTTAATGCGTTGTTGAAAATTTATTATGTCAGGAACTAAAAAAATACCAATGTGAAGGATTTTTGCATTCCTAATTATATTTCCACACCTGTATCCATTGTAAGAAGTGTTTCCCACCCACTAACCCATCCTGTTTGGGTATTAACCAACTCCAAAAGTGATGGTCATCTTGGAAGTTAACTTCTTTAAACATATTATGAATTTCTCAATAGGAACCATGTATTCAGGGTTTTAACCCCTCAAATTTCACTCATATTTATTTTATCCAATGGTTTTAATTTATATGCTAATCGTATTTTAAGTGGTTTATAATATAAAATGATTGATAAAAAACTATATAATGTTGTGTTATTCAAATATGACGAGTTTAGGCGTTAGGGAGGAATTTGGAGTATGATGACTATGTATTGGGGATGGTTTGTATTTCTCTTTGGGGATATGGTTTCGTGGTAATACCTCAAGTTGGTGGATCTTGTTGGGGGGTTTTCTTGATTTTTTGATGTAAAACTCTTGATATAGGGAATTTTGATGATTTCTGTGTGATTGTATTATGTATTGGTATTAGGAAGGTGATGTTTGATTAGTTAATGGGGTGGATGGTTTCTTATTATTAGGGGTGAATGTGTGGGGGTTGGTTTTTATGCTTGGTGTGTAGGATAGTAACCCTTATATTATTATGAAAAACCATAGAGTTTAGTGTTTTGTAAATGATATTTTTCTATGAATTAATTATTAAATGTTGTTTCATCATTTTTTGGTAATAATGCATTCTTAGGATTGTGGAACAATGGGATTCTAATTAGTAATGTTGTTATTACCAGATGATGTTGAGTCAAAATTCATCAACAAATAATCTAATTAGTATGAAATTGTTTTCTCATGGGAAATATTCTCAAGTGGTTGTTTCCCTCATATTATGTTACAACTACTTTGATTCGTTGACCATGGCCTTCGAAAATGAAAATCAATGGTTTTCTTGGTTATCCATGGGTTCCCAGAGTAACAATATGTAATTTTCAGTAGTGAAACAGGGTCGTAGGATGTTTAGAATATATTGATGAATGTTTAGTTCCTATTTGAAAGTATTGGAACTCTAGAGAATATATGGGTGAAACTAGAAGTTTCTAAATTCAGTGTAGTTGAATCAGAATGGATAAATACATTTGATCATAAAAGAAGGAATGAGTAGGTTCTATGGATCGAGTTTTATTACCTCTTATATGAGATTATATGGTATATTTACATAATAAGAGAATGTTTTTGGAATTCACAGAGCTATATCATTATGGGAATCAGTAATGGAGTATGCCACTAAATTTGAATTTTTTATTCATTTCATGACATCCTTCAATTAAAATTTATTCATAATGGAATTTTATTTTTTAAATGGTATTATTTACTCATTATGGGTATGTGTAGAATAATTTTATCTAGACACCTAATAGAATATATTCAATAAATACTGAGATATCTGTATATATGCATCCATTTCATAGTAAGGTGCATGGTGAAGGATGGAAACCAGGTAAAAATGAATGTTCGTTGGTGAGCCTCAGTATAAGGGTGATGGATTAAATTTAATGAGTAATATATTAGATCAATATTATAAACATAAATTAAACATGTTCTATTTCTCATGTATCAAGAATGTTTGTGCATTGCCATAGTATTGGGATGTAAAAAATAGGTTTCATGTATGTGTTGAGATGTGGGTTTCTATTGAGACTATTCAATTGGGATAAGATATCCTTGGTTTAGGGTATTTTTGTACCATACTTTTTTAGGTATTTGTAAAGTTATTTTTTCTATAATTTGGATTTTCTATTTAATATCTTTTAATGTATTATTTTTTATGGTTATAATGTGTTTTTTAAAGATGATAGTTTTTAAATGAATAATTTTTTTTTGAGATCATTGGGTTGGGATCATATATACTGATCATAATGTGATATGAGACACTAGATGTGTTTATGTAGGATTGAATATGTTATCGATAATAACATATTAGGGAGATTCATACTCGTCATTTTTGAGTGAAATCCATATCAAGAGATGGTGATCATTATCAAGGTTGTGAAATGTATGAACTTAGATAGTAAATGGATGCATTTAGTGTCTATATATGGATATTGTATGAACCATATTTGGTTCCATGACCACATCAAAATAATTTATTTACCTATAATGGTTGGTATAGTAAGTGATTTCAATTAATTATGTAGAGTTTATACTGGTAAGTAGGATATTTAGAGATTCTATATTTCTAATATTTTATTTAGATCAATTTGTTGGATTATCTATCAATATTTGATACTATAGTGGGATAGTGCTTGAAAATTATAGTGTGGAGTTTGAAATGGAGCCTAAAAAGGGTACTGTAAAGGCTGTTTAGTGTGTGTGTGGAAGGGAAACCAAGTAGTCCAAATTTTTAATAATTTTTGACATAGATTCCAAAACAATAATAATTTTTGAAAGATAAAAAGAATCGACCAATAATCACATTTTCAAAAATAGTTTCTACAAATAAGGAATATATAATCAATAATAAGGAAGATCATGCATAAAAAAATTCTCAAATCATATTAGAAAACTGGTTCAAAAAATCAATGTAGATTTAGTAAGAATATAAGAAGGAAACTTTTATAGCTTATAAAATTCAAAAAACTATATAATCTAAGAATAAAGGTGAATTCCAGAAGAAGAATATGATAAGAAATGAGGTTTCAATCTAGAAAATTAAGAAGGATATAAGCATGAAGAGATTTAGGTATTTTAGGCATTCAAGGAATAGATTTTCTAGGTTTAGAACAGTGTCTAATCAATATTTCTCACTTTTAATTAATGAGGGATGTTTACATTATTCTTATATTTTGTTGATTTTTTATTTTTGAATAGGCAATTGAAGGTGATGTTTGAAAAATAAAGAGCTTTATTAATGATCCTGTTATTTATTATTGGGAAGTACATATCAATCTGAATATTATTTGTTCATTGTTGGTTATCGATTTATGTATCGTTTATCATGTAAAATTGACACATTGATCACATATATATACGAAGTCGGTATATCTCATTTCTTCTCCAAAAAATTTATTATATGTGGTTTCTTATGATGAGTCCGATTATATCAACCACCATCGAAGAAAGTGATTTCATCATCGGATTTGGGTAAGGTTTATTCCATTTTTATTCTTTGGCCTAATTTTAAATAGAGATTTTTTGATTTTTGGGTTCCATATATTTGTGTCGTGTGTTTTGGATTTAATTGAGGTGGATATGAGTCTCCATTGATGAAAGCTTACATGTGTATTCATTGGTAGGAATGTACATATATAATTTCCCCTTTTATATATATTCACTCATGGATGTATGAATATATATATTGGGGCTCTGTGTGCTTATATATAGTTATGAAAAATGCATACATGTTTAAGTTTAAAGGGGTATATTCAAGAATAAACATATATCTAAGGACCCCTTGTGCATATTTGGACATGAAAAATGTGTATAGGGGCTAGTAATCCTTATATATATGTGAAGATGTATATGCGTGAAAGCAGAAAAAAATAAGATATGAGTTGTCCTTGTCAAAATAAATGCGTATTGAGGTTGAGGTAGGTTCCCTCTACCTAAACTCTTAATTTAAATTCTATAATTTCCTAGTTGATTTAAAAACTTGTTTCTATAATTTAATTATTGTTTAAAAAAATGGTTTTCTTATAACCACTATAAGTTTCAAGGAAAAATTTGAATATATCCCTTGAACATATTTATAGACCTTGTTCAAAAATGTTAACAAATGCTGGTAGTTTCTAGAGACTATAACAGGTGATCTAAAAATCATACATTGATCATCCTTAGATACATTCATGATCTCATTCAAATTCCCATTAAAGTCATCATAAAATACCACTACTTAATTTAAGGATCTATTAGTTCCAATACCAAGCTTCTTTACATCTTCTCTGGTATTATGGAACTGACCCATAGTATTCCTTTTTAAATATTTCATAAGGAGTGGTGTGAACATGTCACAATATAGGGAATTGTTATCTAACGAGACATAATTCAATTTTGATCCACTTTATCCCAACTAACTAGCTTCAATTAATTTTAGTTGGTATCTTAAATGTACCCAATGGTCTTCAAAAGAATTATAGATATGGTATTACTCTTATGGAATATCACTACCCCTCCCTCATGCAAATCAACCTCTATCTTCATTAAAACTAATGAGATCATCCTACCATGAGTATAGTAATTCAGATTGACTTTCCCTTTGCATTAGTGATCCATGAAACAAATCGTTTTCCATGGAATGTTGAAATTCATATTATTAATCAAAATATATAATAGATACATATCCTAAAAAACAATTTTATCCATATCTCATACTCTTTTTGGTATCCTAGTTTGGAAAAAAAAATATAGAGAACCTTCTACATAGGTTCCAATTCCTTCACTTGTGTGATGGGTTGTTTTTCAAAGTTAGGGGGAGGGTTCCCTGTTTTTATTAAAACAACTGTTTGAACCAGAAAACCCGTTAAGTTCTGTTAGACTTCTAAGATGGAATTTATCAAGTAGGAAAGTTTTGTAATGACCAAGTAACCACGAAGTGAATTAAATGACTTGGATGGATTGATTTTTCAAGGAGGAAATCATCTCCTTGACTTTTTAAATTGAGAGGACCTTGTTCGAAGAAAATGAATTGATACACTTTTATTAAGTGACATATGTCTTACTGTTCTTCTATGATATTCCTTTCATTAAGTTTTTGAAGTGGAATGTGCATGGGGTGGGTAGGGAGTGTGGGTGGGAAAGGGGAGGTTGGCAGGGGGTGTGCAGAGGGAAGAGGGGTGCGCTGGGGGCAGTGGAGAGATTTCTGATGAGGTTGTGCAGTGGGGGAGTGCAGGGGGTTCATAAGGTGGGAAGGGGGTGTGTGGGGGGTTGTATGGGGGGTGTGTTGGGGCGGGGGCAGGGTATGGTGGGTGTGTATGATCAGTGTGAAAAGGTAATTCCCAAATTTCAGGAATAAAAATGACATTGTGTTGGTATAAAATATTATAAAACTAATCCCATTATGTGTTATAATTATGTTTGGAATTTTTCATTTACAATATTGGGTCACACCCACTTCTTTGCTGACACTATATTTCTGAGTCCCACATCATAATTTAGTGATAACATCCACTGTTTCATCAATCAGTATGATATATATTACACCTTTAAATTCTTGTGGTTCTAACGTATACCAAAACCACTAGTTCTTGAATGCTTCTTGGTTACACCACTCACTAGATTCTTATTTCCCCCTCACAGAACCAATTTGTACTAGAGTTGTGTTTATCATTAACCACCCAATACTGGATACAGTTGATAAGGATCCTTATATATGACCATGAGAGTTATATTCTTATTCTCAAATCTCCATGTATTTTTTTTGAGAAATTATTTTTTCAGTTTTTTAATATATTTAACATACATAAATCATGAAATCAAATACATGATTGTAAAAATTGAAATGAAAAGCTTCTTGGAACATATTTTTTGAAATATAGTTCTATAAAAAATGTTCTGTTCATTGAGAGATAAGATGTGTAAAATATATTTAGGATTGAATGAATTCAATTAGTGGATGCTAAAGAATATGGATATGATAAGTTCCAATAGAGACACATCATGAGCCCACCCATACTCTCATCTAATTGAACAAAGAAAAATTCAAATACCATTTACAATAATTTCTTAGCAGTTATTAGACACTCACCTACCCCCAGTGCAACATCACCCCACACTATTCTCTAAATCTACAACCCAATACCAAATTCCCATCATCAACACTTTCTTGAAATTACAACTTTTATTCAAGGTGTAAAAAATAAATACCTCATGTAAAACTAGCACCTTTTCCTAGATAAAAAATTGCATGATACAGTTCCATATTCAACTTTAGAACATAACAAAACCGGACATCCTCCATTAATTTTTATAATATTTCCACATTATGGTATTCCGCTTTATATTTCATTCCAAGATAGATTAAAAAAATTACTCAATGAGAATATGAATTTTAGGAAATGTTATCTTTGCCATATCTATTGAAGCGTAAATTTGGAAGTGTTATTCTTAACTAATAATTTTAGAGGATATATCATCTTCTTATAGTTGAATTATTCCTCAAATAACTTCTAAAACCTCAACCAGTACCCCAATAATCCTCCATTTTGATTTCATTTCAAATTTCCCTTAGACATTTGAACCAATCCAACAACCAAACATGAACCTATAGTAGTGATTCTACTCAAAAAAATAAAGAAAGCAGACAATGCAATCAGATTCTGTATCTGACGTAGATAAAAGGATTAGAAACATTACGATGTATGATATCTATAATTCCCATAGAAACCCTAACATCCATGTTTATATTTTACATTTTCCTCATCATGAATTGCATCTTTATTCCAAAATTTGTCAACTTATTAGAATCAATGTGATCTGTTTAGAATATTTCTCTTATTTTATTACTAGAGTGTGTTGTGTCATAAATTTTTTGAGATTTCCAATATGTATGCACTGTGTTTTTTAATATATAATTCCCAATGAGGCATATTATATTTTGAATAGTGCTTTCCCAAAGATAAAAAACCAGACTGGACTATTCTGAATTTCTTCCCTTAATGACCTTATGTTTAGAAAGGATATTCACTTTCTTGTATTTATTGTTTGAATAACCAAGAAATAAATCTGGATTCTCAGAGTAGTTACTAGTGAACCAAAAAACCTCCAAAGTAGTCATATTAGCCAATGAAATCTACAACTGGGATCTAAATGATACTAAAACCAATAGATAAAAATTTTAAACATATTTAACATTGATATTTAAATTAATTTTGAACCTAGTAAAAAACTATAATACAATTAAAGTACCCGTATTACATATAAAACAATTTATAAATATAATGAAACTCTTTTCAGTGCATTTGTCTTTATCCTCTATACATTCCCTTTGGTCCCAAGCCTTTTTGTTATCATCACAAAACCATTCAAAGAACCTTAATGTATCATTTTTAGATTCACTTCCCTCCCTGAATCCTTCCACCATATTGAGATATTTATATAAATATATATTTTCCATAGGTTTTAACTTAAACCAAATAGGTTTCATAAATTCAGATGTTGGTCATTGGAATCGAAACTCCACAAGAGCCTGTTGCAAAGTCATACTTCAAATGAAAGTCTTTTGTGACCCAAAACAAATATAAATAATCCAATATGTGCATGATTACAAGAAAAAACAAATGTAACCTATATTCATGTATCTATATTCATATACTCTTGCTCTAAATTTTTCATCTCGGACTGTAGTGTCGAAGAAAACGATAGATCTTGGTGACTAGTCAGTTCACCAAGATCATGTGCTAGTTCAAATACCTATTTCTACACCTTTCACTTCATTTATATGTGCTCTAAATTCTCCATAGCACCCAATGTTTGTGTTTCCTTAGTAGTTTTATTTACTTCTTTTTTTGAGTATTCATTACCTTTAATTATTCCATCATGACACCTCCAAAAGACTTAATCAACACTACTTTGATGTGAATCAAGGCAGGTCCATTATTTTTCAGTTAAAAAAATAACAACCCCAAGGCATTCCATGCATTATTAATTCTTCCATCATTAACATCATCACTTAGACTGTTTTTCGGTTTGAGAAATTTTTCTTTATTCTTACAATAAACTACAACCACACACCCGAAACCATTTTTTAATGGATTTATTTTGTGTTGATTTCTTTTATTGTGTGAGTAGATAACTACTGCAACTATCGTGGCCATTATTCCACTATTAATTCTCCTCCAACACTATATGGATGACCGCCTGAATCTACTAGGTGGAGGGGGTCTTTCTGGGTGGAGGGGAGGGGTCTCTATAGGAGGGGGGGTGGTGGACTGTGGGGGTGTTTAGTAGGGTTGGTGCAAGGGGGTCCAGTAGGGGTGGTGCAAGGGGGTGTGCAAGGGGGGTGTGCTATGCAGTGGGGGTGTCCATTAGGGGTTGTGTAATGGGGGTCCAGTAGGGGTGGTGCAAGGGGGGGAAGGGGGTGTCTTTAGGGGAACCAGGGTGTGCAGGGGTGTGTATGGGATGCTTAGTGGGGTGTCAGGGTGTGTTTAACAAGGTTGGTGGAAGGTGGTCCGGCATGGGTGCTGTAAGGGGGATGTTCAAGGTGGTTTGGTAAAGGGAAAATGAGTGTTTAGTGGGGGTGTCCAGTATGGGTGGTTTAAGGGGGTCCAGTAAGGGTGGTGCAGGGGGGAAAGGGGGTGTGCAAGGAGGTGTGTGCACGGGGACATGAGTGTACAGGGGGATGAAAGGGATGTCTATGTGGTGGTGCAAGGGGGATGTGCGGGGGGGGGGGGGTGAAAGGGGGGTTGTGCAGGGGTGTCCAGCATGGGTGGTGCAAGGGGGATCTAGCAGTGGTGGTGCAAGGGGTGTCCAGTAGGGGTGGTACAAGGGGTGTCTTTCAGGGGTGTGCAGTGGCATGTGTGAAAGGAAAAATGGGGGGTGCGATGGGCTTTTCATGGGGGAGGTTTGTCCAGCAGGGGTGGTGCAAGGAGTTTCCAACAGGGGTGGTTCATGGGGGTCTAGTAGGAGGTGTCCAGCAGGGGTGGTGCAAGGGGTGTCCATCATGGGTGTGACAATGTGCAGGGTGGTGGGGGGGATATGGGGTGCAAGGGGGATTTGTAGGGGGGCTCAAGGGGGCATGGGTGTGCGGGGAGGGGGTGGCTGTCCAGGGGTGGGGATGATGTCCAGGGGGTGGGGTGGCTTTTTAGGGGGTAGTGGATGTATGTCAAGTTGGGGGAGGGGCTGTGCAAGGGGGGTGGTGTCAAACATGGGTGGTTCAAGGGGGTACAACAGGGGAAAGAGGTTTATATTGGGGGTTTTAAGGTGTACAATGGGGTGTGTGTAAGGGGACCTTGGGTGAATGGGGGTGTGAAGGGTGGAGCAAGGGATGTGTAGGGGTAAATGGGGGGAGGGGGTTCTTTCCCAGTGGTGTCTGTCCATAGTGGGAGGGGGGTCTGTCTAGGGGCGTGTATAAGAGGAGGAGGGTGTCTTTCCTAGGTGGGCTACTGTCTAGGGAGAGGGGGGTCTATCCAAGGGGTTTTCCAGGAGGGGGAGGGGGTGCAATGGGTGTTTTCAATAGGGGATTGCAAGGTGTGTGTGAAAGGTAAAAAGGGGTGTGCAGGGGGGTGTAATGTGGCGGGGGGGGGGGGAGGGTGTGCATGGGGGATGTGCAGGAGGGGGTGCAAGGGGCCAACATTGACTAAATGGTGCTGATTTTTTTAGTAAAAGTTAAGACCTAAATCCACAGTCCAAATCCATGGATATATTTCTAAAGCCATGGTTTTAGACCATGGCTATAGATGACGAGTGATGTTAGCCTATGCCAAGGTTGTCAAACTGTGGCTTTAGGGTTTACTGTAACTTACCTGGTAAATAAAGAATATGACATTTTTATATTTATCCATATTTGTGAATAAAATTTTAATATTAATTTAAAAGTAACGCTATGCTCGATGGCGTACCCAATATGCGACAACAAGTTCCTTTGAAATCTTACGTTGCACTCTAATAATAAAATAATATTATTTTAAATGGTAGTTAAGGCCTAGACATTGTAATGGTGGGAAAGAACGGAACTAACTACAAAATTATTATATATGTTTGTCAAATATTTTTACTTTCATCCAATAAATGTTATAGGTGTAAAATGAAAATGAATCTAATTTTAAGCATAAATCTTCTAATATTCCCTAAAAGGTCGAACTATCACCTTTTGATGGAGAACCCTCTTTAAATATAGTTTTGGTCACTCTTATAAATTCTATTGGACCAAATAAAATTCTTCTTTAGAATTGGGACATCAAAATTTACTTTGTGTAAATTTTTGGTATTTTTCCGATAAAGTTCATTTTTTAATGAATAGTTAAAAATGTTGTATTTTAATTCAAAACCACATTTTAATATAAATTATTTATATTATTAGATTGTCTTTTGAATTTGTTTTAAAGTGAAATTAGAATATATTTTTACCATTTAATCCAATAGTGGTCATTGGAATTAATTTCACATTGAAATTGGACTTAAACTAGTCTCAATCTTTTGATATATATTGTTTCATAAAAACACACTATCTGTTCTGACAGCGAGAATTAATTATTAAATTAATTAATGTAACTTATATGTTTTGAATTTTGTAAAATTTACATCATTTTTTAATTCGGAATATCAAATATATCTTAGGGTGAATGTTTGATATTTTTCTGAAAAACATCAATTTTTGATGAATAGTGAAACCACTAAGTGGTACTTAATGAAACAGACTTTTCGTTTAAATGAGACTTTACCACTTATGTGATTTGATTTTCAAAAATCCGACATACATGTTTGTCATTAGGAAGTAAAATTTGGTTCAATGAGATTAAAATAATTTTTTGTGAATAGTTACTTTTAAGTTTTATTAATCGTGATTAGAGGTAATTAGTGTAATTTAAGCTAAAAATAATGTTTTAATAATATGAAATGATGCTAACACATGTCCTAACCTTATTTTATGTGAAATGTCTGACCAACAAAATCCATTTGTCAACTTGGGTACCCCATGGAGCCACTTTTGTAGGAAAATGACATTAAAAACGTTTTATTTAATGTTAAAATAAAAATGTCACAAACATGTGATTCTTTACTAAAACAATTTTAAAACGGGGTTATAAAAGTCATATTTTTTACTATAAATATTCATTAGAAATATAAAAGTATTTCCTACATCATGATATTTTTTTATAATTTTTATACATTAAATAAATTAAATTATTTATGACACCATGATGATGCAGCGATTACCTCATTATTTAACGATTTAAATAAAATGAAAAGATAATGTACAATATAAGACCTAAACATGTAAAAAAACTATTTTATTGGTTTATTTAAAAACCATATAACCTTATACTATAAATATATCCTTTTTGGACCTTTAAAATCCGAAAATCATTTTATAATAAAGTAACATTTTATAACTTTCCAAGAGTGTCCCTCCTCTTCTCTTATAAAAGGCCCCCACCTCTACCACTTTATACACACCTCTCAAGACTTTGTCTCGGCCCAAAATTGCCCATTTCATCTCTCCACATCCATGTATTCATCATTTAAGCCTCACCTTTGGGCATAATCTTTTCCAAGGAAGCCTTTGAACTCAAATCAAGAAGAGTTACCCAATTTTAAGGTAATGTCTTCACTTGTGTTCTTTTGTTTTATTTTTCTTCTACAACCCTCTAAACTCTTTTTATTCCTTTATTTTGTAACAACACCAGTATCTTAAATATAATAGGATTTTTTATGTGAATAATTCGAGATACACTTACACACACCTTCTTCAAATGGTTAAAGAAGATACTGTTTCTGTGGTTGGCGAATTTCTGCCTCACGAAACGATGATAGTTCAATATTCTTTTAATAAATTTAATGGTGGCCATTATTATGTCACTATATTTTATATCTGATATATATTTTATTTATGTTTTCTATATTATTCTGAATTTTATATTTAAAACATGACTTTATGCTTTTCATGTTGTGCAAATGCGATGATTTCATACGAGGAAGTGTGGACTACTGCCCCCTCAAGTGATGTGACTCGTTCATGTAATACATGAAATGTATAAAAAATGAAATTAATGAACATATGTGACCTATATAACATATATATTATACTTTAATTATAATATATATATCCCTCAATTATTTTTAATTCCATTAATATGACAAAGAAATGAAAGTAGCGTTTATGCGTATGTACGGCCTACCGTCACCATGAAAGGTGCATTTCATTTCTTTTTATCTCCAAATGTTATGGAGTAGTATAAAATGAATATGTACGGGATATATATGATATTTAAATCATTAATACTATTCTGGGGATGATTTACTTATAACTACATGGACAATCATTTTCAAACAAGTTCATTTTTGACTCATGTACAAAACATCGATAAAAACGTCTGATATGAAATCACATTATTAACCAATTGTTATAACATTATAATATGTGATATGAATTGAATAATAATGTTTAAAAAATTTCATTATGAAATTATAAATTGACCAATGTTTATTATTCAGGAATATAAAGAAACGAACAAGACAAGTCAGACTTCAGGTAAGGGATCCAACCTCTCTCTTTCTTTTTAAGTTCTCTCTTTTATGTCATTTCTGTTAAGCTCATATTTCTTATGTTTGGGGATGTTATTTTATATTTTTATTACTGTAATTTTTATGTAAATCTAATGAGAGACCCTATTTGATCTCATAAATCCATTTTTGGAAGTTTTAAGTGGTGTCGTTAGGTTGTCGAGTTTTCGTAAGGGATTTTTCATCTCACTTTTATTCCAGTGACATTTATTCTATGTTTTGCACTATTTCCTTTGAGTGGTGTATTTACTAACCATTTATGTACAATTTGTGTATTATAATTTAATTTATGGGTATTTACATCTTCATTTTATGACCCTTCTTCCATGGGGTGTAAGTTTTGAAAGTTACCCAACTTGGTAAGGGGACCTTTCACCCTCCTCTTTTTAAAAGACTTCTTTTGTTATGTATTTTAATTCATGTACTATTATGTTGGGAAATGTTCTTATATATCATTATTTATGAAAATTTTATGTCCATGTGATGAGATACCATTTTCTCTTTCATCAACTCATTTTCTGAATTTTAAAGTGATGTCGTTAGGCTGTCAGATTTCTGTAAGGGAACTTCTTAACCCACTTTCAATTCTTTGGGTTAAACCTCTACTTCTTGATTTTATTATGAAAATATTATGTGTGGAATCTTTATGTTTTAATTTTCCACAAAAAATTGTGTGGATATACTATTTCTACACATAATCATCTCATTGATAAATTCTTACTAACTTTTATGGGAAATCATAACTCAATCTCATTTCATTGAGTTAAATATCTATGTCATTGGTTTTGTTTTTCCAAGATTATGTGTGAATGTCCTATGATTTATTCACACTTAATATCCACTTATATTGGGTGTATTTATATTTCTTACACATAATTGTGTGAAAGATTTATCCTTAATTTAAGGATACCATCTTTATAATGGATTTCATCTCGATTTACATTTCCATTGAGACATCATTGTTGTTATGCACCAATTAACTATTAAATGGTGTATATACTTTCATTTGACAAATTATATCATGAATCCCTTTATTCTCATGATATTATAAAGTTAAGATTAAATTTTATTCCACAATTATATGTATTCAAGAGTCTCTCGTTTTGTTAAAAACTCTTTAACAAAAATATCGTTTTAAATGTTTTAAATATTCATTATTCTAAATATTTATCTTTAATGTCCATGTTTCTAAAATGGTTTTCAGTATTTATTTATATGTACATTAATGTTTTAAAATTATAATTCCATTAAAATCATCAATGTGGTATGGGACAATTTGATTCAAAAATCTCTTTTACATGATTTTTGAAAATGGATTGATTAATTCAATATCATGGAATTACTTATTGTGATTGAAAAGGAAATGTTGTTATTGAAATGTTTATATTTTCAATATTTTATGATTAATGATGGTACTTGAACATTTTACGGGTGGTTACGTGATAAACCATATGATGGGTGGTTCTGTGAATAACAGGATGGGTGGTTACATTATAACCTCCAATGCATTGGGTATGGAAGTCGGCCGTATGCATATTCCATTAAGTATGTGTAGAATTCAACCATATGGTTATTCCATTTAAGTATTTTTATGTCCCAAGTTACTTTTATATGTTATGTGTTCTTTATATGGGTTTTATGGTAATATTTTGGTTGCAAAAGGGAATGTAATGATCTTTTATTCAGTGAAGAGTTTTTTACTACTTCATAAAGGTGAAAAGTATTACTTTGATAAATTATACATGGTTTACTTGTTTTGAAAAACTAACAGTTTTCCTTCTTTGTGTATCTCTTACTAAGATTTTTATGCTCACCCCATGTTTTTTTTGAAATGTTTTTCACAGGACATATTGTAGAATAGGGTCAAGGATGGGAACAAGGAAATTTCATGCTATCTAAATCATGGAACTAGACATGTTTATTTTTAAGAGTTTTTATTTTATGGAAACATAGTAGAAGAGTCTACTTGGTAATCTTTTTAGATGTAATAGTTATGTCCCAATGCTCTGAAACACTAAACCTGAAAATATCCTCTATGTGAATTATTCATTTAATTCAATAATAAGTAATGTTTAAGGCCGAGGCCTTATAGTTGGTATCAGAGGTCAGTTTATATAACATTAGAGGTTAGGGTATTATCTAAGTATACGTGACATTACCATAATGGTTAGGATTTCAGAAAGTGTTCGAGTTTTAGATAAAGTGAATGAGTAAGTATATCTTAGTGTTTATCTTCTTCATTAGTACATGATAATTTTGTTGATATACTCACACTAAATTTTTTTTGGTTTTAGTAAATGGATAGATCTATCAGGCACCAAAGTGACAATGGATTTGAAGGAAACTGTGGTGGTTCTCTGATTAAGAGACTGGATGAATTGGGGGATTCAATGAGAAATCTCGTGGCTATTCTAAACCAACTATCAGGAGTCATGATCAACTACTTGAACCTTGGAGAGTTCTCTAATGCCTCTTGTACGAGAGAACCAACTCGATGTGTAAGTTCATGTGATAATTATAAAGGTAACCATTAGGGTTTATATGATCCTTACATTTGAGGTAATTATGGGTCACTATATGTTATGATGGAAAGTGAAAGGCATTAGGTAAAATTGAGATTAAATTAATTTATGGTTATTTTTGATGATTTTATAACATTGGTGGGGAATGTTCTAAGAATTATATAGTTTGGAAAAAGGACAACACGCAGACCGTGTGACAACCCGTCGTATCGGACAAAATTGCGGGAATCGAACCCACAACCAATGTGCGATTGGTATTTATCACCTACCACTATACTATGTGAAGTCCATGGTTAGTTTAACTAATTATTTTTAGTTAGATGATTTTATGAATTAAGAGTAAGTTGATTTTGGGTTATCTATGTAAATTATTAACCTATCATGGATGATATGTGATTAGGTTAATTAATTTTCAATACGAGACTTTAAGAGAAACTGATGTTGTTTGGAGATAAATGTTACGATTTAACTTGGAAGACTATGTTATTAAATCCTTCAAATATTTGGGTTTCAATATTAGTTTGGTTTACTTTTGGTCTTCGTTTAACTTTGGGTCTTGTTGGACAAATTTTGGAGATTAATAATAAATTTACTTTTTATAAAGGATTATCCTTTTTGGGTATTATCTAAGCTCATACTAACCTTTTTTGTTTTGGTTTTGGTTAAGGTCTAAAGACATGGGAAGTACAAAGTTCTCTTTTTTGGATTAGGTGATTCAATGGAAGTTTATTATAGATCTCTTAATGTAAACAAGTCATCCTAAATACTCATCTTTTGGAGAAAATATGAGTTCATGTAAGAAATCTAGTAAAAGTTGAAAGTCAACATGACAAGTAATTATGTTTCCTTATGTTTTAGTTAAGCTCAAAAATAAATTTCTCAATGAAAAGTAACTAAAAAAATGTTGTCCGTTAACTTTTCCTACTGGGGAATCCAATGTCGTTTAACCCATCACAATTTTGTGATTTTCTTGTGGTTAACTTTATCCTAAACATGTTTTCTATCACACTCCCTCAGAACATGACCCTTTGTTTTCTTCTTTCATATCCATGTTTTCAGACATGGAATCCTAGTATGGGTTAACTTGGGTGACCTTTGTACTTCCCTTTCTTTCTTTTAAAGTGATAGTTTAATTTACTCGTTTTCTGATGTGGGGTATTCAATGATGTTTCCGAGCCCATTTTTAAAATTGTGAGGACGCAATTCCCAAAAAGGTGGAAGGATGCAACACCCCAGGTAAATAAAGAATATGATATTTTTATATTTATCCATATTTGTGAATAAAATATTAATATTACTTTAAAGGGAACTCTATGCTCAATGGCGTACCCAATACGCGACAACAAGTTCCTTTGAAATCTTACGTTGCACACTAATAATAAAATAATATTATTTTAAATGGTAGTTAACACCTAGCCATTGTAATGGCGGAAAGGAATGGAACTAACTAAAAAATGATTATATATGTTTTTCAAATATTTTTACTTTCATCCAATAAATGTTAGAGGCGTAAAATGAAAATGAATCCAATTTTAGGCATAAATCTTCTAATATTCACTAAAAGGTCTACCTATCACCTTTTGGTGGAGAACCCTCTTTAAATATAGTTTTGGTCACTCTTATAGATTATATTGGAGCAAATAAAATTCTTCTTTAGAATCGGGACTGTAAGGACCCGTAAAATTCAAGGAATTTTTTTTTTTAATTTTATTTGAAATTTTAAAAGAGCGCAGTTTCTGACGGCACCTGATTCTGAGGCCCGATGTGCCCAGAATCATTTTCTAAAGATTGGCTCGGGTACGTTCAGTAAACGAATGAGTGGGTTTTCCTAACTTTTAAACCGGTGCTCAGAATCGAATTTCGAGGGCACCGATTGAATCGCAGCACTGATAATTTCTTAGAAACACCTTTTCTGGAGTTGTGTTTGCTCGGGTGTGGTTATTAAATTTTTTGGTTAAGTGAAGGAATAAAATAAAAATGGTGTGGCTGATTTTTATTTTATTCAATGTTGTTTAACCAAAGCTATGTGATTGGAGTGGGACCCACTATATCATACTCCACTAGGTAAGATATTTGTGGGGTGGGGCCCACACGAGCCCCACCTTTTTCAACCCCCATCCTTTAATAAGGTAATGCACCCGCACCCCCCATTAAATGTAAGTCAACCCTTGCTTTTATCTGTTATGAAACGCCTCTTTCAATAGGGCGGTTTAAACCTTTCAATTAATTCAATTAATTTCTTGATTCAATTTGAATTTCAAAGACGTTTGGCTTGTGTGTTAATAAAATAAGACGAGTCATATTTTATTAAGGGGTTCGTTGTGCGTGAAGGCTTGGGATAATTTTCTCAAGGTCTCGAAGTTCTTATTCCTCGATGAAGAACGCGAAGAATTCCGACCTCCTCCGACGGACGACGGTGGGAGACGCCTTCCTCGGAGATCGACGACCCTACGCGCATTCTTTCGTTCCTTCTTCCTGCGTCAAAGGATGGCAGGCACCGCTCCTCCACGAACGATCTCCGTCAACATGTGCGGATCCTTCTTCCGCAACACATTCTTCCACGAAGAGACTTCGTTCAACAACGCTCGAGGTAGGGGGTTTTGGTTCAATTAAATCTATGTGATTTATATCCTCTTCATGTGTTTAAAATTTGTCAGAGGCCGTTTAAACCGCTAACGCGGTGGGTGCGGACCAACGAACAAGTCCGAACCCACCGTTTCTTTGTTCTTGTTGTGCGGATCAACGGGCGACGATGAAGCAGGCCGAAAAAGAATTTTGAGGTCTTCGCAGTGAAGAGCTAGTCCTGAGAGGACCACTGGCGAAGACGACAGGCAAAACGGACCACCACAGCGAGTCCGATGGTCCACGGAAAACCTCGCCGACACGGCGGTGCCGGAGGCGGCGGCGCCCGGCGCGCTGCCGGGAAGAACCGCCGCGGCATCAGCCGCGGGATCAGGCAGCTGGTCCCGCGACAGCGCGGGACCGAGTAGGGGGACGCGGCACAAGGCCGCCTCCATTGGCAAGGTGTAGCCCCCACGCGGGGGTCGCGACTTCATTCAAGGGGGCATGGGCCCCTTTGCGCGGCCGCTCGGCCAGCACCGAGCCGACCCGCCCGGATAGTGCCAAGCTGCCCCGGGCCGGGCTGGGCCACACCCGGCCAGGTCGGTCCTGGACCCAGGTTGGGTCGACCCAGTTCAGGCCGACCCAGGGGGGTTGGGCCGGGTCAGACCGGGCCCAGACCCCCCATTTTCGGACTGTTTCAGCCTGTTGCCCATAACATGGGCTATAGACCTCCGATCGACCCTCCTTCAACTGCGAAGCAATCCTTGGATCGAGACGGTCGTTTTGGTATATTACACTCAAGGTTTCGGAGAACTTTGGGTACGGCCGGGTTGGTACGTACACAGAACAAACCGGGCCCTCGGAGTGGAAACGCTTATAACGTGAGCTCTGGACGTCCGGTTGACGTGTCGTCGACATTGTTGGACTCTTATTAGTGATAAGGACCTTCTGGCTTACTCCGCTCGAGCTTTGGATTCATTTGGAGTATGGTTGGGTTGGTTTTGACTTAAAAACCAATAGGGCCCCTAGGACGAAAAAGCCAATAACTCACAGACCGGACGTCCGATTGACGTTCCGTTTGTGACGTTGAGTTCCTGTTGACGATACAGAACATTTGGATACTTCAACTCCGGACTTCGTGTCAGTTGAAGTATCTGCCCCTCGGCTCATGGAGCGGATCCTCCCGAATGAGCTTGGTGTGTGCGGGAACTTTAGAGTTGGATGTGACTACGACGACGATGAAGACTATACAGAAATCCTCCATGGATTCGACTGCGACGACTATAACACTCAGCGATCCTACGTGGGTTAGTGCTACAGATCCTGTGTGGGTCAGATCTTGTGTGGGTTAGTGCTCAGTGGTCCTGTGTGGGCCAGTGCATACCGATCCTGTGTGGGTTAGATCCTGTGTGGGTCATTGTGGGGGTTAGTACCTATCGATCCTTTGTCGGTCATTATGGTGGTTAGTACCTATCGATCTTATGTGGGTCCGATGGCTTAGATGAATCAGTGGATACATATGATCATCTCTATCGTCTTACGATAAAGTATACCTATGTGAGCTGAGTCTTGATTTTTAGTCCTTATCATCGATAAGATTGACGTGATATCCTGTGTGGATTAGTTATTTCTTTCCTGTGTGGATTGGGTTGTGTTTTTCTGTGTGGACTGGGTTGTACTTGGGCTCGAATGATGGAGCTAAACGAGAATTGATGACTTAGGTATATGTATTGGCATATACCTAAGTAGTGTTGGATGTTAATTCGTGATTGTATCTTTCCTCTGTGGATTATCCTTTTTGGATTCTGGGAGACCATCGGGGGTCTCGAGGTTACTACTAAATAGCTTATACTCACCCCTACACGGGCTATGCCCGCACTATGTTGTGTTGGATACAGACGATGGACATCACTGATCATGGTGGAGGCTTGCAGAGCAAGTCGATACCTGGAGGTGGACCACTGGACGGGACGTAATCGGAGCGGACGGCTGGACCCGAGGAGCTATGGAGGCTATCTGTACCCACCCTTCAGGTGGGACTTCCAGTGGACGGCTCGACGTTGCGGCTTTACTTTTCAATTTCTGTTTTTCCTTTCCAGTTGTACCTTACTTTCAGTTTGGGTTTGTATTCTGGCCAACTTACTTTTCCGCACTTACTATTGTACCCAGTTTTATTTAGTGTTTACTTCTTCTTACTTACTATGTGTGTCTGATTACTTTACAAAGGCAATGCCTTCCCTTTTTTTATCAGGATTTACGCCTTGGTGCTAGTCGCCAGCCCCTGGCCTATGGAAGGTGAGCTTGGGGTAGTCACGGCATGGGCCCCGAGGACATCTCGTGACAAATTGGTATCAGAGGTTTTGGTTCTACCACAGAACTTTGGACTCTGATCTTTTTCTATGTGAAGAAATATTGTTAAGGGTATTGAGTGTGGTTATCAGTCCAGGAAGTCCAGTGTTGGTGCGGCGACCGACATATCTGTACACCAGGACCCTGACTTCTGATTTCCAACTTAGTGCATGAAAACATTGATTGCATGTGTGTTTTAAAAGTTTCCTTTGTGATTACTTTGTGTCCACTCACCATGTATACTATTTGACCTTGGCACACCTGTTTTTTTTTTTCAGGATGGCCCCACGACGGTAGCTAGCTAGGGTTCCGAGTGTTGTGCGAGACGATATCCCACCGACTGACGAGGCCTCGGTACATGGCCCTTTGACGGTAGAGGCACTGGTGATACCTCTACCCACCGAGCCACCGATGCTACCAGCCCCAGCCGCTGACAGTGCACATTTCCTTGGTGCACTGCACGAGTTTCAGCGTCAGTGACCGCCCAGGTGCCGTGGGGAGACGGACCCTCAGGTAGTTGAGGATGGGTTGTAGGCAGTTGTTCGAATTTTCCGTTTGGTAGGGACACCAACAGACCTTATGGTGATCTTTGTAGGGAGTCTCCTGCACGCGGCAGCAGGCAGATGGTGGAGCTTGATGCTCCAGGTGCATGACGAGGCAACACTCCTCTAGACGGACTTTGAGAGACTCTTCTGCTTGGAGTTCATCCCAGCCACCCTCTGTGCGGTGCACATTTAGGAGCTTCAACAGCTGCGGCAGGGCAGCATGACGGCCGCCCAGTACTCGGCGAGATTTACAGACCTCTCGCGTTATTCAACAGACATGGTACGTGACCCATTCTTTCGGGCCCGGACCATCGAGCATGGATTAAGGCATGAGATCCGGGCATCGCTGATCCCCCTCAGCATTCCGACACAGGTAGAAGTATTGGAGCGAGCTCTTCTCATACAGAGCTTTCTTTCCTAGACTACGCCAGCAGCGAGACCTGTAAAGACCCATAAATTTCAAGGAAATTTTTTTCTTAATTTTCTTTGGAATCTTACAAGAGCGCAGTTTCTGACGGCACCTGATTCCGAGGCCCGGTGTGCCCGGAATCATTTTCTGAAGTTTGGCTCGGGTACGTTCAGTGAACGGACGAGCGGGTTTTTCTAACTATTGAACCGGTGCCCGGAATCGAATTCTGGGGGCACCGATGAAATCGCAGCGCCGATATTCGCTTAGAAACGCCTCTTCCGGAGTTGCGTTTGCTCGGGTGTGGTTTTTAATTTTCAGGCTTAAAGTTAAGAAATAAAATAATTTTCCGAAAACTTTATTTTATTTCACTTAAGCCACTTGGAAGCCACTTGAAGCCACTTAAAGGCGGCTTGAACTGAGTTGAACTGGATAAGATGCTATCCAGAAATATCCTACCCCCTTGGTAGGATATTTGTGAGGTGGGGCCCGCACGAGCCCGGCTGTTTCTTTCTGCTAAGAAACGCACCCGTGAAAACCCGTCTTAATGAAAGTCAACTGACGCGTTTTCTAAATTCTTAACAGACCATTAAATGGGCTGTTTCTTTCGTGAATTAAATGGGCTGTTTCTTTCGTGAATTAAATGGCCTGTTTCTTTCGTTGAATTAATTCAACGAATTAATTCAATCGTTTCTTAACCTGTTTTCGTGTGTTGGCATGTTAATAAAATAAGACCAACCCAAAATCTTTTGAAAAGATTTGAGAGGATCCCTGTTTCTTCAGCTCCCTCGCGAAGAACGCGAAGAACGCGAAGAACGCCGAACCCGGAAATCGACGACGCCTTCGTCCGAGACGTTCTTCCGATCTCCGATCTCCGATCTCCGATCACCGACCATTTGAGGTGAGTGATTTCGGATTTCCGCTCAAGGTTCTTTTCTTTTGGTTTTAAACACAGATTTAATTAATTATAATTTAAATCTGTTGTTCTTGGTGCGTTGAGTTCGCCGACTCAACACCGGATTCCGCGACGACGCGACGCCTCCCCACGACGACGCGACGATTCCTCTCTTCCGCGACGATCCTTTCCGCGAAGAACGCCCGCGCGCGAAGATCGACGAGGTAGGGATTTCATTATGGGAATTACCCCTTTTTTAAATTAATTCCCGTCAATGTTTCTTTAAAGAAATTAAAGAACCGTTTGTGAACAATTTTAATCCTATTAAAATTGTTGTTTCCTATGTGGAATCTTTTTCTCCCGGTTGTTTATCTCTAACATGGAGGGTGCGGGCCAAACGAACACAGCCCGATGACTCTCCACCGTTCTTCGTGTTTTGCGGATTTGGAGGGCGACGACGGAACGTGCCGCAACGGGTGTTTGACGATCCCGCAGTAAAGAACGGATCCCGGGAGGAGCAGCGGCGCAGACGAGAAGGAAAACGGGCCACCAGAGCGACGCCGGCGGCGCCGGCGGCCGGAGGCGGCGGCGCCCCGGCGCGCGGGCTCGGTTCGTCCAGGCGGGACGCGGCTCAGCCGCATCCGCGGTTCGCTAGCGCGGCCCGCACGCGGGCCGCGGTTCTTCCTCAGGCCGCGGGTCGGCGCCCGCGGCTTCCACCCGCGCCGCTCGGCCAAGCCGAGCCGGCCGAGCCGGACCGGCCCCGGCCGGGCCGGGCCGGGCCAACCGGGTCGGCCCGGGCCCGTACCCCCCTTCTTCGGACGTTTTCGTTCAAACGCCCGTATCTTGAGCTTCGTGCCTCCAAACGACTCGCCGTCAGCGGAAACACGATCCTTGGATCGAGACGGTCGTTTCGGTATACTACACTCAAGATGCACCTTCCTTTTCGGGAGCCTACGTAGTTAAAACTCCATAGTTAAGCGTGCTTGGCCTAGAGCAGTGATCAGGATGGGTGACCTCCTGGGAAGTTTCCCAGGGTGGGTGTGAGACGGAAAGGCCAATAACTAACAGACCGGGCGTCCGATTGACGTGCCGTCTGTTTCGTTGATTTCCTCTAAGTGAGACGGATCTTTTGGCATACTCCGCCCGAGGATTGGACGCAGGTGGAGTACGGTCGGGTTGGTTTTGCCTTAAAACCAACCGGGCCCCAGGGACGAAAAAGCCAATAACTCACAGACCGGGCGTCCGTTTGACACGCCGTCTGCGACGTTGAGTTCCTGTTGTCGATACGGAACTTTTGGATACATCAACATCAGACTTTGTGTCAGTTGATGTATCAGCCTCTCGGCTCGGGGAGCGGACCCTCCCAAACGAGCTTGCTGTGTGCGGGAACCCTAATGCTGGCTGTGACTGCTACTTCGGCAGCGACGACGGTGCAGAGATCCTCCGTGGACTGCGGCGACGACTGTGCAGAGATCCTCCGTGGACTCCGACGACGACCGTGTAGAGATCCTCAGTGGACTGCAGCGACGACGGTGTAGAGATCCTCTGTGGACTCCGACGACGACCGTGCAGAGATCCTCAGTGGACTGCAGCGACGACGGTGCAGAGATCCTCCGTGGGCTCCGACGACGACCGTGTAGAGATCCTCAGTGGACTGCGGCGACGACTGTGCAGAGATCCTCAGTGGACTGCGGCGACGACTGTGCAGAGATCCTCAGTGGACTACGACGACTACTGCACTCAGCGATCCTACGTGGATCAGTGCTACCGATCCTATGTGGGTCCGATCCTGCGTGGGTCAGCGCTCAGCGGTTCTGTGTGAGCCAGTGTCTACAGGTCCTGCTTGGGCCCGATCCTGTGTGGGTCAGATCCTGTGTGGGTCACTGCAGAGATTAGTTACCTATCGATCCTTCGTGGGTCCGACGACTTATGGATCAGAGATCTTCTTTTCGTTATCCGAAGAAGTATACCTATGTGAGATGAATCTTCTGTTTTACTCGATAGAGGTGGTGCGCTTGGTTGTAGCGGCAGACCCGCGATACTGGAGACGAGCGTACGGAGTACGGAGACCGTGTAGCCGGCTGAGACCTGAAGACTGCTCGACCGACTCGACTTGGAGTGAGTCGACTAGCCCAGTGGACGGAGCGCCCGGTATTTGGCGGCAGACCCACGGCAGACGGAGCTCCTTGTAGTTGGCAGCAGACCCGCGGTACTCGACTGGAGGAGTACCTCTGTAGGCTATTTGGGTGAGCGCCCGGTATTTGGCGGCAGACCCACGGCGGACGGAGCGCCTGGTAGTTGGCAGCAGACCCGCGGTACTCGACTGGAGGAGTACCTCTGTAGGCTATTTGGGTGAGCGCCCGGTATTTGGCAGCAGACCCTCAGCGGACGGAGCGCCCGGTAGTTGGCAGCAGACCCGCGATACTCGACAGGAGTAGTACCTCAGCAGTCTTAGGTTAGTGAGCAGTACCTCTGAGTCGTGACAGGACCACTGTACACTTCAGAGGTGGGGCTCTTCCGCAGTTACGGTTTTGATAATGAAAATCCTGGTTTGATCTGAGTCAATGATCCTTGTGTTTCTCTTCTTTGTGGACTGTGTTGAGCTATCCTGTGTGGATTTACTGTTTACTATCCTTTGTGGATTGTGTTTTTCTACCCTGCGTGGGTATGTGTTTTGCTTTCCTGTGTGGACTGGGTTGTGCTTGGGCTCGGACGTTGGAGCCGATCGGGGAATTGACGACATAGGTATATGTATGGGAATATACCTAAGCCGTGTCAGATGTTACTTCGTGATTGTACCTCTTCTTCGTGATTTATCCTTTGTGGATTTCGGGAGACCTTCGGGGGTCTCGGGGTCCCTACTGAGTAGCTTATACTCACCCCTGCACGGGCTATGCCCGCACTTCGTGGTGTTGGTTGCAGACGAAGGACAGCGCTGATCGTGGAGGAGGCGTGCGGAGCAGGACAGTACCTGGAGGTGGACCACTGGGCGGGACGTACTCGGAGCGGTTAGGTGGACCCGAGGAGCATTGGAGGCTATCTGTACCCACCCTTCAGGTGGGACTTCCAGAGGACGGCTCGACGCTGCAGTTTTTCCTTTCAGTTGCTGTTTTTCCTTTCAGTTGTACTTTACAGTTGGGCTTGTATTTCCGGCCCCTTTTACTTTCAACACAGCTTGTACAGTTTTTACTTAGTGCTTACTTTTCCGCTTGCTTACTCTGTGGTCCTTGTTTACTTTTCAAAGGCAATGCCTTCCCTTTTTGTTGAGATTTACGCCTTGGTGCTAGTCGCCAGCCCCTGGCCTGTGGAAGGCGGTCTTGGGGTAGACACGGCACGGGCCCCGAGGGCGGGTCGTGACAATTGGTATCAGAGGTGGTCGGTTCTACCGCAGACTCTGATCTTTCTTCTATGTGAAGCAAAAGTGTTTAGTGTATTGAGTGTGGATACCAGTCCAGGGAGTCCAGTGTTGGTGCAGCGGCCGACGTATCCATACACCAGGACCCTGACTTCTGATTCCCGACTTAATGCACAAAAACATTGATTGCATGTGTGTTTCATGTTTTCCCTGTGATTACTTGTGTCAGCTCACCAGGTATACTGTTCTGACCGTGGCATACTTGTTTCCTTTTCAGGATGGCACGACGACAGCAGCCATCTAGGGTTCCTAGAGTAGGGTGCGACGACAGCCCGCCGAGCGACGAGGCCTCGGTACAGGGCCCGTTGACGGCAGAGGCACCGGCGGTACCTTTACCCGCCGAGCCCCCGATGCTTCCAGCACTGGCAGCTGACGATGCACGACGCCTCGGAGCTCTGCACGAGTTCCAGCGCCAGCGACCACCCAGGTTCCGTGGGGAGTCGGACCCCGAGGCAGCCGAGGACTGGCTGGAGGCGGTCATCCGAGTTTTCAGGTTAGTGAGGACACCAGCAGACCTCATGGTGATCCTCGCAGCGAGTCTCCTACACGCGGCAGCAGGCAGATGGTGGAGCTTGATGCTCCAGGTGCACGATGAGGCCTCCCTCATCTGGACGGACTTCGAGAGCCTCTTCCGCTCAGAGTTCGTCCCGGCCACCCTCCGAGCGGTGCACATCCAGGAGCTTCTTCAGCTGCGGCAGGGCAGCTTGACGGTCGCTCAGTACGCGGAGAGGTTCACCGACCTTTCTCGGTACTCGACAGACATGGTACGAGACCCCTTCTTCCGGGCCCGGACCTTCGAGCAGGGATTGAGACACGAGATCAGGGCATTGCTGATCTCCCTCAGCATCCCGACCCAGGCAGGAGTGCTAGAGCGAGCCCTTCTGATCGAGAGCTTTCTGGCTGAGTCTACGGCGAGACCTACCGCAGGGCGGCAGGTGGCGGAGTCTTCGGTATTAGGTAGCCGACGGATGACTCAAGGTTCCGGCAGACGACCTCGGGACACTGGCTCAGCAGTGCGGGGCACACAGCGCGAAGCCAACCTCCCGAGAGGCAGACAGTGCTACTCGTGCGCGGGCAGGGCCACATGGCTCGTGACTGCCCGACCCGCCGTACTGAGGAGCAACAGATGGTGGAGGGGCCACCCAGGCAGAGGCAAAGGGTCTACCGTGGCGGTCCGCAGGGAGGAGGCGGACGAGGCAGAGGAGCTGGCCGAGCAGCAGGTGGTGGGCGATGCTTTGAGGCTCTGCCACCACCACCACTAGGATGTCCACCCCGACCGCAGGGGACCGGAGGACATGGGAGATCTCATCTTCAGGCAGTTGAGGCCTACGATCATGGGGCTCCGGGAGCAGATGGACAGGAGCGGGACTAGCTCCAGACCTGGAGACTTTTGTTCATGTTGCTTCTAATTTTGTTGATGTATGTTTGTAGATGCTTTGTGTCTTTGTACTTGAGCTTCAGTAATAAAAGACACCTTTTCTTGTGGCATTTACTTCCCTGTCCTCTCTTGTGTTGTTACTAAGAGGTTCCAGTTTTGACCGTTGACTTGACCCTCACTTGTGAGATATCTACTGGAGGAGACCCAGTTACCACGCACTGATGCCGACAGTGTGATTCAACCCTTGGAGGCGAGAGTAATGGTTGGATCTCTTGGTAGTAGCGTCGAGGCCTTACGACGTCATCCTTGGTATGGATTAGTATCATCCATGTCGGGATTGACCGCATTAGGCGAAGAACGTGGTTCATCCAGGGGATGAGACCAGATTTCTCTTATCGGCAAGGAAGAAATCATGGCAGCTCTAGTGGGACCAGAGGTGGTCCGGGCCATGATAGGGAAGGTCCAGGTGAGCACATGGGAGCGGAAGGCTCAGATGCGTGCTCAGTACCGCCTTTGTATCCCTAGTTTGTGTTGAAGCTTTACGGGGACGTAAAGCCCTGTGGTGGGAGTAATGTAAAGACTCGTAAATTTCAAGGAAATTTTTTTCTTAATTTTTATTTGGAATTTTACAAGAGCGCAGTTTCTGACGGCACCTGATTCCGAGGCCCGGTGTGCCCGGAATCATTTTCCGAAGTTTGGCTCGGGTACGTTCAGTGAACGGACGAGCGGGTTTTTCTAACTTTTGAACCGGTGCCCGAAATCGAATTCTGGGGGCACCGATGAAATCGCAGTGCCAGTATTCGCTTAGAAACGCCTCTTCCGGAGTTGCGTTTGCTCGGGTGTGGTTTTTAATTTTCAGGCTTAAAGTTAAGAAATAAAATAATTTTCCGACAACTTTATTTTATTTCACTTAAGCCACTTGGAAGCCACTTGAAGCCACTTAAAGGCGGCTTGAACTGAGTTGAACTGGATAGGATGTTATCCCGAAATATCCTACCCCCTTGGTAGGATATTTGTGAGATGGGGCCCGCACGAGCCCCGTTGTTTCTTTCTGCTAAGAAACGCACCCGTGAAAACCCGTCTTAATGAAAGTCAACTGACGCGTTTTCTAAATTCTTAACAGACCATTAAATGGGCTGTTTCTTTCGTGAATTAAATTGGTTGTTTCTTTCGTGAATTAAATGGCCTGTTTCTTTCGTTGAATTAATTCAACGAATTAATTCAATCGTTTCTTAACCTGTTTTCGTGTGTTGGCATGTTAATAAAATAAGACCAACCCAAAATATTTTGAAAAGATTTGAGAGGATCCCTATTTCTTCAGCTCCCTCGCGAAGAACGCGAAGAACGTGAAGAACGCGAAGAACGCCGAACCCGGAAATCGACGACGCCTTCGTCCGAGACGTTCTTCCGATCTCCAATCTCCGATCTCCGATCACCGACCATTTGAGGTGAGTGATTTCGGATTTCCGCTCAAGGTTCTTTTCTTTTGGTTTTAAACACAGATTTAATTAATTATAATTTAAATCTGTTGTTCTTGGTGCGTTGAGTTTGTCGACTCAACACCGGATTCCGCGACGACGCGACGCCTCCCCACGACGATGCGACGATTCCTCTCTTCCGCGACGATCCTTTCCGCGAAGAACGCCCGCGCGCGAAGATCGACGAGGTAGGGATTTTATTATGGGAATTACCCCTTTTTTAAATTAATTCCCGTCAATGTTTCTTTAAATAAATTAAAGAACCGTTTGTGAACAATTTTAATCCTATTAAAATTGTTGTTTCCTATGTGGAATCTTTTTCTCCCGGTTGTTTATCTCTAACATGGAGGGTGCGGGCCAAACGAACACGGCCCGATGACTCTCAACCGTTCTTCGTGTTTTGCGGATTTGGCGGGCGACGACGGAACGTGCCACAACGGGTGTTTGATGATCCCGCAGTAAAGAACGGATCCCAGGAGAAGCAGCGGCGCAGACGAGAAGGAAAACGGGCCACCGGAGCGATGCCGGCGGCCCGCGGAAGTTACCGGCGGCGCGGCGGCGCCGGCGGCCGGAGGCGGCGGCGCCCCGGCGCGCCGCCGGACGAGACTGCCGCGGCTTCAGCCGTGGTGGCGGCGGCCAACGGACCCGCGGCGTGTGGGTCCGGTTCGTCCAGGCGGGACGCGGCTCAGCCGCGTCCGCGGTTCGCTAGCGCGGCCCGCACGCGGGCCGCGGTTCTTCCTCAGGCCGCGGGTCGGCGCCCGCGGCTTCCACCCGCGCCGCTCGGCCAAGCCGAGCCGGCCGAGCCGGACCGGCCCCGGCCGGGCCGGGCCGGGCCAACCGGGTCGGACCCGGGTCGGCCCGGGCCCGTACCCCCCTTCTTCGGACGTTTTCGTTCAAACGCCCGTATCTTGAGCTTCGTGCCTCCAAACGACTCGCCGTCAGCGGCAACACGATCCTTGGATCGAGACGGTCGTTTCGGTATACTACACTCAAGATGCACCTTCCTTTTCGGGAGCCTACGTAGTTAAAACTCCGTAGTTAAGCGTGCTTGGCCTAGAGCAGTGATCAGGATGGGTGACCTCCTGGGAAGTTTCCCAGGGTGGGTGTGAGACGGAAAGGCCAATAACTAACAGACCGGGCGTCCAATTGACGTGCCGTCTGTTTCGTTGTTTTCCTCTAAGTGAGACGGATCTTTTGGCATACTCCGCCCGAGGTTTGGACGCAGGTGGAGTACGGTCGGGTTGGTTTTTCCTTAAAACCAACCGGGCCCTAGGGACGAAAAAGCCAATAACTCTCAGACCGGGCGTCCGTTTGACACGCCGTCTGCGACGTTGAGTTCCTGTTGTCGATACGGAACTTTTGGATACATCAACTTCAGACTTTGTGTCAGTTGATGTATCAGCCTCTCGGATCGTGGAGCGGACCCTCCCGAACGAGCTTGCTGTGTGCGGGAACCCTAGTGCTGGCTGTGACTGCTACTTCGGCAGCGACGACGGTGCAGAGATCCTCCGTGGACTGCGGCGACGACTGTGCAGAGATCCTCCATGGACTCCGACGACGACCGTGCAGAGATCCTCAGTGGACTGCAGCGACGACGGTGCAGAGATCCTCCGTGGACTCCGACGACGACCGTGCAGAGATCCTCAGTGGACTGCAGCGACGACGGTGCAGAGATCCTCCGTGGGCTCCGACGACGACCGTGAAGAGATCCTCAGTGGACTGCGGCGACGACTGTGCAGAGATCCTCAGTGGACTGCGGCGACGACTGTGCAGAGATCCTCAGTGGACTGCGACGACTACTGCACTCAGCGATCCTGCGTGGATCAGTGCTACCGATCCTATGTGGGTCCGATCCTGCGTGGGTCAGCACTCAGCGGTTCTGTGTGAGCCAGTGTCTACAGGTCCTACGTGGGCCCGATCCTGTGTGGGTCAGATCCTGTGTGGGTCACTGTAGAGATTAGTTACCTATCGATCCTTCGTGGGTCCGACGACTTATGGATCAGAGATCTTCTTTTCGTTATCCGGAGAAGTAGAACTATGTGAGATGAATCTTCTGTTTTACTCGATAGAGGTGGTGCGCTTGGTTGTAGCGGCAGACCCGCGATACTGGAGACGAGCGTACGGAGTACGGAGACCGTGTAGCCGGCTGAGACCTGAAGACTGCTCGACCGACTCGACTTGGAGTGAGTCGACTAGCCCAGTGGACGGAGCGCCCGGTATTTGGCGCAGACCCACGGCGGACGGAGCTCCTGGTAGTTGGCAGCAGACCCGCGGTACTCGACTGGAGGAGTACCTCTGTAGGCTATTTGGGTGAGCGCCCAGTATTTGGCGGCAGACCCACGGCGGACGGAGCGCCTGGTAGTTGGCAGCAGACCTGCGGTACTCGACTGGAGGAGTACCTCTGTAGGCTATTTGGGTGAGAGCCCGGTATTTGGCAGCAGACCCTCAGCGGACGGAGCGCCCGGTAGTTGGAAGCAGACCCGCGGTACTCGACAGGAGTAGTACCTCAGCAGTCTTAAGTTAGTGAGCAGTACCTCTGAGTCGTGACAGGACCACTGTACACTTCAGAGGTGGGGCTCTTCAGCAGTTACGGTTTTGATTATGAAAATCCTGGTTTGAGCTGAGTCAATGATCCTTGTGTTTCTCTCCTTTGTGGATTGTGTTGAGCTATCCTGTGTGGATTTACTGTTTACTCTCCTTTGTGGATTGTGTTGTTCTACCCTGCGTGGGTATGCGTTTTGCTTTCCTGTGTGGACTGGGTTGTGCTTGGGCTCGGACGTTGGAGCCGATCGGGGAATTGACGACATAGGTATATGTATGGGCATATACCTAAGCCGTGTCAGATGTTACTTCGTGATTGTACCTCTTCTTCGTGATTTATCCTTTGTGGATTTCGGGAGACCTTCGGGGGTCTCGGGGTCCCTACTGAGTAGCTTATACTCACCCCTGCACGGGCTATGCCCGCACTTCGTGGTGTTGGTTGCAGACGACGGACAGCGCTGATCGTGGAGGAGGCGTGCGGAGCAGGACAGTAACTGGAGGTGGACCACTGGGCGGGACGTACTCGGAGCGGTTAGGTGGACCCGAGGAGCAGTGGAGGCTATCTGTACCCACCCTTCAGGTGGGACTTCCAGAGGACGGCTCGACGCTGCAGTTTTTCCTTTCAGTTGCTGTTTTTCCTTTTAGTTGTACTTTACAGTTGGGCTTGTATTTCCGGCCCCTTTTACTTTCAGCACAGCTTGTACAGTTTTTACTTAGTGCTTACTTTTCCGCTTGCTTACTCTGTGGTGCTTGTTTACTTTTCAAAGGCAATGCCTTCCCTTTTTGTTGAGATTTACGCCTTGGTGCTAGTCGCCAGCCCCTGGCCTATGGATGGCGGGCTTGGGGTAGTCACGGCACGGGCCCCGAGGGCGGGTCGTGACAAGACCTACCGCAGGGCGGCACGTAGCAGAGTCATCTGCAGCTGGCAGTCGACGGACGTCACATGGGTCCAGGCGGACAGGACCATCAGGCAAACGAGATCAAGAAACTGGCTCAGAGGTGCGGGGCACTCAGCGCAGAGCCAACATTTTGAGAGGCAGACAGTGCTACACATGCGGCGGGAAGGCCACATGGCTCGTGACAGCCCGACCCGCCATACAGAGGAGCAGAAGACATTTGAGGGACCACACAGGCAGAGGCAGAGGGCAGACCATGGCAGTCTTCAGGGAGCAGGCAGACGAGGAAGAGGATCTGGCCGACCAGCAGGTGGTGGGCGACGCTTCGAGGCTCTACCACCACCACCACCACCACCAGGAGGTCCACCCCAACCACAGGGAGCTCGCGGGCAGAGACAGGCACAACTCCAAGAAGCGGAGGCCTACAACCACGACACTCCAGAGATGATTCGATGTACGATCTGTGTCTATTCCACCCTTGCTGCAGTTCTTATAGGCACAAGAGTGAGTCATTATTTCATAGCCGCTGCCCTTGTTCGGAGCTCGGAGATTCCGACAGAGCAGTTGGATCGATCCTTATGGCTAGAGACTCCTACTGGAGCAGACTCGACGATTACGCACTGGTTCTAGAAGTGTGATCTTACTCTAGGAGGCGAGATCTTCGGACGAAATCTTCTTGTAGTGGAATCGAGGCCTTACGACGTCATCTTGGGCATGGATTGGTTATGTACAGTCCATGATCAGATTGACTGTATTAGGCGCAAGGTGCGATGTGTACACACCGATGGGAACAGGTTCACCTTCAACGGTGAGAAGGGTTCCTTTGCAGCATAGGATGGACTCACGCAGAGGAGAGGACAACCCATCACTCATCAGTTGTCAAGCCTCATCATAGGAGCAGTTGATGTGCAGAGTCCTGGTTTTCGTGCAGTGGTGGATTAGTATGCAGACGTTTTCCCCGATGACGTCCCAGGACTACCTCCTCACAGAGAGGTAGATTTCTATGTTGACCTATACCCCGGGACAACCCCAATATCCACTCCAGCATATCAGATGGCCCCCGCCGAGCTTCGAGAGCTATGGGTACAGTTAGAGGACTTACAGGGCAAGGGATTCATCTTACCCAGTGTTTCACCCTATGCTTCCCCGATATTGTTCGCCAAGAAGGCGGACGAGAGCGTGCGACTGTGTGTCGATTATCATTGCCTGAACAAGGTGGCTGTGAGGAACAAGTATCCGCTACCAAGGATTGATGAACTCTTCGATCATCTCAAGGGAGCACGGTGTTTCTCAAAGATAGACCACTGGTCAGGCTATAATCAGCTCAGAGTTTGAGATGAGGACGTGCAGAAGACAGCCTTCATATGTCGGTATGGCCACTATGAGTTCTTGGTTATGCCTTTCTGTGTAACCAAAGCTCCAGGAGTGTTCATGGGTCTCATGAATAGGATCTGTCAGCCATACCTCGATCGATTTGTCATGGTCTTCATCGACGACATTTTGATATACTCGACCACTGAGGAGGAGCACACCTACCACTTGTGGGTTGTACTAGACACACTCCGAGAGCACCAGCTATATGGTAAACTCTCAAAGTGTTAGTTCTGGTTATGTAAGGTCCACTTCTTGGGACATGTCATCTCTGAGGCGGGCGTTGCGGTGGACCCTACGATGATTGAGGCAGTGCTATCTTGGAAGCCACCCAGGAGCGTCGCGGAGGTGCGGAGTTTCTTGGGTCTAGCTGGGTACTACCGGAGGTTCGCACCAGATTTTTCCAGAGTTGCGGAACCACTATCAGCATGACGAAGAAGGGGAAACCCTTCGTGTGGTCAGACAGATGTCATCAGAGTTTCCAGGAGCTGAGATAGAGTTTGACCAGCGTGCCTATCTTGAGGCTACCAGAGGAGGGAGTAGGGTACGTAGTGTACTGCGATGCATCAGGGACCGGACTCGAATGTGTCCTGATGTAGTAGCGGGCCGTGATCTCCTATAGATCATGTCTGTTAAGGCAGAATGAGTTGAACTACGCTACAAATGACTTGGAGTTTGCAGCATTGGTCTTCGCTCTGAAGATGTGGAGACACTATCTGATGGGTGAGCACTTTACAGTCGTACATCTTCTTGCAGAAGAACCGTAACCTGAGATAGTGGTGATGGATCGAGTTCCTCTAGGACTATGACTTTGAGATAGTCTATACTCCTGGAAAGGGGAACGTAGTAGTCGATGCTCTCAGCAGGAGGACGGGAATTCAACTACTTGGGGAGGCGACCGAGCAGCTAGCCGCTTTGTAGATATCCTTCATGGATAGAGATGGAGTAGCCTTTATTCAGTCACTCATAGTCACTCCTCCACTACTACAGCAGATCAGAGAGGCATAATGTGGGAACACTGACTGTGATACGCGGCGTGCACAGATATCCTCTTGACAGGTACCTGATGGATTCTCTTTAGGAGGAGAGAACGTCGTCCTTTTCAGAGGACGTACCATGGTACCACCTGCTTTACAGGAGGAGGTGATGAGAGAGTTTCACACTTCCCCTTTGGCGGTACATACTGGAGTGGCGGAGGTGTACCAGGATCTCAGACGACAGCACTGGTGGCCGGGTATGAAGATGGTTGTGGCAGAGTTCGTTTCTCGATGCCTCACCTGCCATCAGGTGAAGGCAGAGCACCAGGTACTAGCAGGCATGGAACAGCCTTTGGAGGTCCTGGAGTGGAAGTGGGATGGGATACCTATCTATTTCATGACTGGAATTCCACTTACTTCCAGAGCTCATGACTCCATCTTGGTGATTGTCGACTGACTCACCAAGTCGGCCCACTTCTTACCCATCAGAGAGTAGGGCTCAGTAGAGATCTTGGGACGTCTCTACGTCCAGAATATTGTACGGCTTCATGGTGTGCCATAATCTGTCTTCCCCGATCGAGATGCTCTCTTTACTTCCCATCTTTGGAAGGGGTTGTAGGAGGCATTCGGGACGCAGCTACGCCTGAGCACCGCCATTCACCCTCAGACGGATGGTCAGACGGAGAGGACCATTCAGACTCTCGAGGACATGCTCCGCGCATGACTCCCCGACATTGGTCACAGCTGGGAGGACCACCTACCCTTTGTGGAGTTCGCGTACAACAACAGCTACCACTCCAACATTGGGATGGCCCCATACGAGTTGTTGTACAACCGACCTTGCAGATCATCGCTGTGCTGGACAGACCCTGGGGAGTCAGCACTTGTGGGACCGGAGATGGTCCAGGCCACAACGGAGAAGGTCCAGGTCATCCAGGAGTGGATGAGGACAGCTCAGAGCCGGCAGAAGTCTTATGCTGACAGGAGGCGGAGGCCACTAGAGTTCGAGGATGGCGACTACATCTTCTTGCGGGTCTCACCTCGACATGGATTACGGTGATTCGGCCGAGGTGGCAAGTTGTCTGCATGCTTCATCGGACCATTCCAGGTCCTCAGCAGGATTGGCGAGATGGCTTACCGCCTAGCTCTACCACCTCAGTTGCACAGGGTGCATGACGACTTCCACGTATCTCAGCTGAGAAGATACGTGCATGACCCGACGCATATCATTGACCATGGGGAGCTGGACATTAATGATGGGGCAACTTTTGCGGAGGTCCCAGTGGAGATCGAGGATCGACAGGAGCAGGTCCTACGTGGACGGACGATACCTCTAGTACGCATCAGATGGTAGCACGGGAACCTCCAGGAGAGCACTTGGGAGCGGGAGGCTCAGATGCTTGCATAGTACCCACATTTTTTCCCCTAGTTTATAATGTATCTTTACGGGGACATAAATCCCTGAGGTGGGAGTAATGTAAAGACCCATAAAATTCAAGGAACTATATTTTTCATCATAATTTTATTTGGAATTTTAAATGAGTGAAATTTTTGACGGGACCTGATTCCGAGGCCCGGTGTGCTCGGAATCATTTTCTGAAGTTTGGCTCGGGTACGTTTAGTAAATGAACGAGCTAGTTTTCCTAACTTTTAAACAGGTGCTTGGAAGAAAATTCCAAGGGCACCGATGGAATCACAGCGCCTGTAATTTCTTAGAAACACCTTTTCCAGAGTTGTGTTTTATAACGACCCATACTTTACATACATTTTTATTACTTCAGAATTGAAGCACACTTATTACAACATATATCAAAACCAAGAAAGGACCGTATAGGTATACTGTCTTTAGAAACTGGGAAACATAAACAACTGGTTCATAATGTGTCTACACTTTATCCCATTTATTTCATCATATATATAGTCCCTTTTGACATATCTTACTTTATAACCTTCTTCCTAACCTGGGGAAAGAAAACATTCAAAAGGGTGAGCTCAAATGCTCCGTAAGGGTAAACAAAAGAAATATCAATCACATCATTTACATAAGAACGTAACTTTTGGAAATCTTAACCTGTAAAATAAACCATAATTTCATAACATGGGATAAATCATAGTAGTGAAATGTAATCCCAATAATCATAACTTAAAACATGAAACTTTATGGAAAACACATATAATCATAGAGAATCATTTCTTATTAGTCAAGACTCATTGCCAAGACTATCTTAGTGGACAAAGTCCATTTCTGAACCGAGTTCACTCCTCATTTCAGTCATGTTTCACTGAACCGGTTTAACCTGCAGTTCCAAAAATGTCTATCTCATGAGATATAAAATCTTTACCCAATGAATTGGAGGGAGATATAGGTCCCACCCATCTCATAATGATCCCATTCTTATGTGTGCCACAAAATCATAAACCATACATCATAGCATAACCCATGTAATAAAAATGGGAATCTTTAAACATCGTGACATCATAAACCAGTTCATACGAGATAAAATAATTCATAAAAATATTTCCATCACAACATAATCAAATCCATGTAATAATATGGATAGAAACAGAACCCTTTATTATCTTAGATAGAAAATAATTTTGATAAAACACTTGAACTCCATTCTTGAGGAAAATATATTTTCTACTTTAAAAACATTTTTCCTTTCTTAACATGTCATACCATTTTATACTAAAAGATGTTGATTAAAAATAAACTTGAAAACTTGTAAAGGACGATTCTTGGAATTTTTTTTTTAAAATACATTCATGTCGTATAAGTTAAAAAAACATTCTTCTCGTACTTTTTTCGAAAAAGCCAAAAAGTACCTCGTACAAAAAATGACAAAAGATTCCTTTTATATCTTTTAATAAAAACTCACCGAAGGGTAAAATTGGATTTAAAAAATTGTAGGTGGATGGAAATAATATTACATATTGAGGAAACATGGATGTGGATGATAAAATACACCCCAGTAAATACCAAAGTATAAACAATCTCGTATAAAAATGAGATTGCGATATTTCCCTTACCTTAGGTCAGATATGATTTGTACGTGTCCGAACCTCCTGTATAATGATTTAAATAATGATATTTACTTATTCTATAATCATACTCATTGTTATGATATCACGTATGGTCATATTCTTAGCTTCTTTTTAGAAATATTTCATTACAACTTGTTATTCGGGTGTTTATTACTTTTTGTTCTTATGCGTGTTTTGTCGAATAAATTCTTATTATTCTATTTATGTTATAGATAACTCATGTCCAAAATGTCATTAGTGTAATATATATCATATTCATTCATTCATTTCATTTATATAATCATTATGCAATGATGATCATGTAGAACGAGTCACATCACATCGTGGAGACGGTATTCCATACGTATGCACGAGCGATGATATCGTTCCCATGATCATGGAATTGTATTGGAGTGTATGTATACTATTTCAGAATCAATATCACTTTAAAATAATTATATATAGTCATTATTTACACCATTATACCCATCCAAGTATGGTGGTGGTGGAAAATAGATTACACCACGGCGTGGAGACGGTATTCCGTACGTACTCACGCGCGGTGATTTCATTTTCCCTAGGATGGATAGATGGTGAAATATGGTTGTTTTATTCTTATAATAACATATCATTATATGAGTGATACTTATGTTATTACTTCATAATGAAACAACTAAAGAACAAGAAGTGGAAGAAGAAATAAAGATGAAAGAATCGGTAACAGACATTACCTCTTCTTTGAAGTGCTTCTTTGAGACCTCCTTTTAGAGCACTAAAATTGGTCTTTGAAGAAGACCAGTACCTCTAGGATGTCTCTAGGGAAGTTGATAGGAGAAAGTGTCAGGGGTTGTCTGATCTTGAAGGATCAAAGTGGTGTGAGGAAGAGGGGGAGGAGGTGCCCTTTTATAAGGGAGGAGAGGGGCTGCTTTGGAAAAACTAAAAATATTATTTTATTATAAAGTCATGTCCGGTTTTAAATAGCTCAAAATTGATTTATTTAGAAGATAAGGTGGGGAGGGGTCGCAATACTCTCATCCAATAGAATTTAGACAAGTTTAGGTTCCTATTTTAACCTTATAATTTAGATTTAACATTAAGTTAAATAATTTTACTTTTAACGCGTCTTCTTGTTTTCTTATACTATAAGGTTAATAAACTTACTATAATCAGCAAAAATAATCCCAAGTTGTTTATTATTAAAATATATGACCTTATATAATTCATTTGGCTGAACCTTAGATTTTTAGGAATAAAATAACAATTAATAATATAATATTTTTTTAAAAAACTATTTTATGTCAATTTTGACACAATTTAGTAATTGATTTTTGTGAAAATCATAACAGAATGATTAGTTCGAACTAAGTTAATTAAATAAATAATAACTTGTCATATTAACCTATAAAATTAGTTTAATTCATAAAAAGTCTCAAATTACATTTATTTTGGTATTTATAACATCAATTATGTCAATATTTCATTAATAAGATAATTACTGCATCATCATTGTGTCATAAATAAATTAAATTATTTAATGTAAAAAAATTACAAATAAAATAAAATTATGTAGAAAATCTTTTTATCTCTGTAATGAATATTTATATTCGAATTTATCTTATGTATAACCTTATATTAAAAATTATTTACTTAGTAAACATTGATTTTAACTATTTTAACCCTTCTTTAAATAAATTAATAATAAATGTCCTAATCTAATCCAAGTGGGCCTAAATGGTCATATTTTATTTCTAAGATTGTTTTTGGTCGAATTACACTTATCGAATTGAATTAGGACATGTGTTAGGGTAATAATAATATCATTTTTACCCTCAATTACCCTATTTACTTTTAACCGTGGTAAATAAAAGTAAAAAGTTACTATTCACCAAAAATTATTTTCATCTCATTGAACCACATTTTAGTTACTGACATCAACTGTGTCTCTCGGATTTTTGAAATTCCATTCACAAAAGCGGTAAAATTATGTTTTATGAAAAATTCAGTTTTTTTAACAACCACTTAGTGGTTTCACTATTCATCAAAAATTGAATGTTTTCAGAAAAATACCAAAATTTCACCCTAGGCTAATTTCGAAATTCCAAATCCAAAAATGAAGTCTATTTTGAAAAATAAAATTTATAAAATTTCAAAAAGTGGTTATTACTATTCATAACAGCTCATTTTAATAACATTTTAATAGCATATCATTGTTTAGTAAAACTCAGTATTGTGTACGACGCAAGCTATCGAGGAAGGTCGCGATTGTGTGTAAATAAAGCTCAGCTAGTGTTGTGTGTAGTGAAAGATTTCTTTTATGATTTATAAAAACAAAAATATTTTTTAAAAAAGTCTCGGGTGTTACATTCTACCCCCCTTAAAATGAATTTCGCCCTTGAAATTTGTCACTTTGTAACAAACAGATGAGGATACCTCTACCTCATCATATCCTCAAGCTCCAATGTAGCTTCTTCTAATTGGTGGTTCTTCCATAAAACTTTCACCAATCAAGTGGTCTTGTTTCGTAGGACTTTTTCGCTACAATCCAGAATCTCTATCGGCTGTTCTTCATAAGAAAGATCTTGCTCCAGCGGTACAACTTCTGAGCTTAGTACATGTGAAGGATCAGGTATGTACTTTCTCAGGAGAGATACACGGAACACATCATGAACTTGGGAGAGATTCGGTGGAAGCACCAATCAGTAAGCTACCTTCCCAACATGATCCAGTATTTCGAAAGGACCGATATATCTAGGGCTCAATGTCCCCTTCTTTCCAAATCTCATGACCCTCTTCCAGGGAGATATTTGTAAGAACACTTTATCACCCACTTCAAACTCTAGGTCTTTTTTTTTGGTTGTCGGCATAACTTTTCTGTGGACTCTGAGCTGTTCTTATGTGTTGTTGAATAGATCTGACCTTTTCTGCCATTTAATCAACGAGATCAGGTCCTAATAGCTTTCTTTCCCCAACTTCATCCCATCAAGTTGGAGTCCTGCATTTCTTTCCATAGAGAGCTTCATAAGGAGCCATCTGAATACTCGAGTGAAAGCTATTATTATAAGAAAATCCACCAAACATAGGTGTTGATCCCAACCACCTTTTAAATCCATAGAGAAAGCTCTCAACATATCTTCTAGAGTTTGAATCGTCCTCTCAGACTGACAGCCTATCTGAGGATGATAAGCAGTGCTGAAACTGAACTCTATATCCAGAGTATGCTGAAGACTTCGCCAGAACATTGAGGTAAACCTCCAATCTCGATCAGATATTATAGAAAGAGGTACTCCTTGCAATCTTACAACTTCCTTCACATATATCCAAGCAATCTGATCCAGAGAGAAATCCTCTCTAATAGCGATGAAGTGTGCAGACTTTGTAAGACGATCAACTAGGACCTAGATAGCAGTATTGCCTTTGGATGTTTTAGGAAATCCGGTGACAAAGTCCATAGTCATGTTTTCCCATTTCCATTCGGGTATGGGTAATGGTTGTAACATCCACTTAGAATTCTGTCTCTCAACTTTAACTTGCTGAACAAACCATGCATCGAGATACATATTCAGCAACATCTCTTTTCATTCCATCCCACTAGAATTACTTTTTCAGGTCCTTATACATCTTTGTGCTTCCAGGATGAATGGAGAATGAAGAACTATGAACCTCATCCAGCAGCTCGTTCTTTAATTCGGGGATGGGAGGAACACAAACCTGATTCCTAAACTTTATTATCCCATCACAATAAAGGTTGAATTCAAGAACATTTCTCACCTTCTTTTGTAACTCAACATCTTCTTTCTGTGCCTCTTTAGTCTTCAAATCTATAGACGGTTGAACAATCATTTGAGAAAGATACGATTTTCCCCTTTCATTATAATTCAAGATCCATACTTTGTAAATCCATAAATATTGGATCTTTTTTTATCCTCATCATGTATAAACTGGCATGGTCTTGTCGACTTAATTCATCTACCACCTTGTTTACTTTCCCAGGGTGGTAATGGATTGAGCAGTCGTAATTCTTAATCAGCTCCAACCATCTTCTTTGGCGCATATTCAGCTTCTTTTGTGTGAAAATATACATTAAACATTTATGATCAGTATAAATGTCACACATTTCTCCATAAAGGTAATGCCTCCAAATATTTAAGGCAATGATTACAGCAGCTATCTCCAAATCATGAGTTGGGTAATTTTTCTCATGTATTTTCAATTGACGTTTGGCATAAGCTATCACCATATCATTTTGCATAAGAACACACCCCAATCCCTTCTTGGATGCATCACTGTAGATCACAAACCTTTCTCCACTACAAGGCAGTGTGAGCACAGGTGCACTGGATAACCTTCTTTTCAACTCCTTGAAATTCTCTTCACATTCCTTTGTCCAAACAAACATAACTCCTTTCCGAGTCAAATTGGTGAGTGGATTAGATAATTGTGAAAAATCGTTCACAAAACGTCGATAATATCCAGCCAAACCAAGAAAACTTCGAATCTCAGTTACTATTGTTGGTCTCGACCATCTTTTGATAACCTCTGTTTTTGCTGGATCCACATATATCCCCTCTTTTGAGATTACGTGACCCAAAAATGAAACTTTTTGAAGCCAAAATTCACACTTGGTAAATTTGGCATAAATCTTCTCCTTTCTCAGGGTCTTCAATATAATTCTCATGTGATCTTCATGTTCTTCCTTGATCTTTGAATAGTCAATAATATCGTGTATAAAGACTACCACAAACTCATCAAGATAGTCTCTAAAGACTCGATTCATCAGATCCATGATGATAGTAGTGGCATTAGTAAGACCAAATGGCATCACTATAAATTCATAGTGTCCATACCTTGAACAAAAATCCATCTTTGGTATATCCTCCCTTTTGACCTTTAATTGGTGATACCCTGAATGAAGATCAATCTTGGAAAAGTATTGAGCTCCGCGTAGTTGGTCAAATAAGTCATCAATGCGTGTGAGAGCATATTTGTTCTTGATAGTGATCTTGTTAAGTTCTCGATAATCAATGAAGAGTCTCATTGATCCCTATTTCTTCTTAATAAATAGAACAAGTGCTCCCCAAGGTGACACACTAGGGTGTATGAACCCCTTATCAATATTTTCTTGGAGTTGCTTCTTCAATTCCTGCAACTCAATTGGGGCCATTCTATAAGGTGTCTTTGAAATAGGCAAAACACCCGATACAAGTTCTATTGAAAACTCAACTTCACGATTTGGTGGAAGACCCGGTAATTCCTCTGGAAAGACATCATCAAACTGCCGTACAATGGGAATATTGTTAATCGTGAGTTTATCACCAACCATTTGAGATAAATAACCTTCATTTAGTGGAATCAAGACCCATAAGATGGAAGAAATTTCTAATGGAAGGTTATGTTCATCCTTGCATTGATAGACGATCATAGATTGATCTGGAATATGAAATGTGACTTCCCTTCTTTGGAAATTGATATGAGCTCCATATAAAGAAATCCAATCCATGCCAATAATCACATCAAATTCCACTATAGGAAGGATCACAAGATTTGCAGGAAGCACTTTCCCACAAACTTCGACCGGAGAAGAATTATAAACTTTTGATGCGACTGTTATGCCATTAGGGGTTGTCACAGCTAACTCAACATCTAATTGTTGAGGTAATACAGTGATATCCTTAGAAAAATTTTCAGAAATAAAAGAGTGGGTGGATCCAGAATCAAATAAAACATTTTCTACTCTAGAGTGGATGGTTAGTGTACCTTTCACCACATAGTTATCGTACTCCACATCGCTGATAGAAATTGCATGTGACTTTCCTTTGTCATTAGCCTTAAGAGTTTTTTGATGTCAACCATCATCATTAACCCTTGGATTTGGGCATTGATTGGCATAATGCCCCATCTCCTTGCACTTGAAACATTTAAGTGTAGTAGTTTTATTATGTGTATCCCTTCCTTTGTTTGCATCATTAGACATCTTCTTCCCATCATTGCGGCATTCAAATGACCTATGACCTTCCTTTCCACATTTGAAACATTTATTTGTCCCTTTAAGACAACTCCATCTATGTTTCTTTCCTCACTTTGAGCATAAGGGAAAGCTCATCTTCTTTTCAGTGTGCTCTTTAGATTTTCCTTTGAATTCCATTTTCCTCTTCTTATTAATCCCATATGACTGATGGGTTACACCAATGTCCATCTCGACTTTGAGAGCACATCGAACGATTTCCTCGTAGCTATTGAAGTCCCTTATGGCTAACACCCTTCGAAGACTTGGTTTTAATCTACTAAAGAATCGATCAATCTTACTCTCAGGTTGGATAATAATAACAGAAGCGTACCATGCAAGTCTTGTAAAATTTGCTTCATAGATACCAAAAGATTCATCATCCTTTTGCTTCAGTTCAAGAAACTCTTTCTCCATCTTTGTTCGGAAAATATGAGGGAGGTACTTATTGAAAAATAAGTTCTTGAACTCGTCCCATTACAAGGACTCAATTTCAACCCTTTGCCTCATATTCTTAATAAGATTTCACCATTGATCAGCATCACCTTACGAATGATACACTACTAAGATGACTTTATCATGTTCAGAACATTGAAGAAATGAAAATATATTTTCAGTAGTACTAATCCATTGTTCAGCAACTAATGGATCAGTAGACCCGCTGAATGAAGGTGGACGCTGTCTCATGAAGGATTCAATAGAATGTTGCTCCTTCCTTTGCTCGTTTGGAAGTCTTGCATGATTCATAGCTTGAGAAAGTTGTGTGAGCATGGCTACATGATTTTTCATTCCAGCTCGCATAACGTTTGGTTGCTCAGGGGGGACAATCATTGCATTTCCCGTTGCATTCCGCAATTAACACGGTTCCTTCAGGTTCCATCCATGGACTAAAACCAAGAAGAATAGTGTGAGCAACACTAATTATAATAGGAAAACCACATAATCAAGAATTAAATTTCACACTTATGGTCTTATCCTAGGTTATTCATGGCCATTTCTAAAACACTAAGATTGTGTTCTATTCATAGACTTATCCTTAGGATTCTTACTAAGGCTTTCACATACTAGTTTCCAAAGGTTGACTATACCTTTCCTCTGATACCAACTATAATGACCCATACTTTACATAAATTGTTATTACTTCAGAATTGAAGCACACTTATTACAACATATAACAAAACCAGGAAAGGACCGTATAGGTATAGTGTCTTTAGAAACTGGGAAACATAAACAACATGTTCATAAAGCTTCTACACTGTCTCCCATTTATTTCATCATATCTATAGTCCCTTTTGATATATCTTACTTAATAACCTTCTTCCTGACCTGGGGAAAGAAAACATACAAAAGGGTGAGCTCAAATGCTCAGTAAGGGTAAACAATAGAAATATCAATCACATCATATACATCCGAACATAACTTTTAGAAATCATAACCTGTAAAAGAAATCATAATTTCATAACATGGGATAAATCATAGTAGTGAAATGTAATCCCAATAATCATAAATTAAAACATGAAACTTTGTGTCATACACACATAATCATAGATAATCATTTCTTATTATTCAAGACTCATTGCCAAGACTATCTTAGTGGAAAAAGTCCATTTCTGAACCGAGTTCACTCCTCGTTTTAGTCCTGTTTCACTGAACCGGTTTAACCTGCCGTTCCAGCCATGTCTATCTCATGAGATATAAAATCTTTATCCAATGCATTAGTGGGATATATAGGTCCCACCCATCTCATAATGATTCCATTCTTATGTGTGCCACAAAATCATAAACCATACATCATAGCATAACCTATGTAACAAAAATGGGAATCTTTAAACATCATGACATCATAAAAAAATTCATATAAGATAAAATAATTCATAAAAATATTTCCATCACAACATAATCAAATCCATGTAATAATAGGGATAGAAACAGAACCCTTTATTATCTTAGATGGAAAATAATTTTCATAAAACACTTGAACTCCATTCTTGAGGAAAATATCCATTCTACTTCAAAAACATTTTTCCTTTCTTAACATGTCATAAAATTTTAAACCAAAATAAGTTGATTAAAAATAAACTTGAAAACTTGTAAAGGAAGATTCTTGGAAATTTTGTTTTAAAAATCCATTCATGCTGTATAATTTTAAAAAAACATTCCTCTCGTACTTTTGTCGGAAAAGTCAAAAAGTACCTCATACGAAAAATGATAAAAGATTTCTTTCATATCTTTTACTAAAAACTCGCCGAAGGGTAAAATTGGATTTAAACAATTGTAGGTGGATGGAAATAATATTACATATTGAGGAAACATGGATGTGGATGATAAAATACACCCCAGTAAATACCAAAGTTTAAACAATCTCGGATAAAAATGAGATTGTGATATTTCCCTTACCTTAGGTCCCATATGCTTTGTACGTGTTCGAACCTACTGTATAATGATTTAAATAATGTTATTGACTTATTCAAGAATCATACTCATTGTTATGATATCATATATTGTCATATTCTTAGCTTCTTATTAGTAATATTTCATTACAACTTGTTATTCAGGTGTTTATTACTTTTTGTTCTTATGCGTGTTTTGTCGAATAAATTCTTATTATTCTCTTTAGGTTATAGATACCTCATTTCCAGAATATTATTAGTGTAATATATATCATATTCATTCATTAAATTCATTTATATAATCATTATGCAATGAATATCATGTAGAACGAGTCACATCACATTGTGGAGACGGTATTCCGTACGTACACACGAGCGATGATATCATTTCCATTATCATGGAATTGTATTGGAGTGTATGTATACTATTTCAGAATCAATATCACTTTACAATAATCATATATAGTCATTATTGACACCATTATACCCATCCAAGTAAGGTGGTGGTGGAAAATAGATTACGCCACGGCGTGGAGACAGTATTCCGTACGTACGCACGCGCGGTGATTTCATTTTCCGTAGGATGGATAGATGGTGAAATATGGTTGTTTCATACTTATAATAACATATCAGTATATGAGTGATATTGATGTTATTACTTAATAATGAAGCAACTAAAGAATAATAAGTGGAAGAAGAAATAAAGATGAAAGAATCAGTAACAGACATTACCTCTTCTTTGAAGTGCTTCTTTGAGACCTCCTTTTAGGGCAACACAATTGGTCTTTGAAGAAGACCAGGACCTATAGGATGTCTCTAGGGAAGTGTAGAGGAGAAAGTGGAAGGGTTTGGACAATCTTGAAGGCTCAAAGTGGTGTGAGGAAGAGGAGGAGGAGGTGCCCTTTTATAAGGGAGGAGAGGGCTCCTTTGGAAAAACTAAAAATATTATTTTATTATAAAGTCAAGTTAGGTTTTAAATAGCTCCAAATTGATTTATTTCGAAGCTAAGGTGGGGATGTGTCGAAATCCTCTCATCCAATATAATTTAGACAAGTTTAGGTTCCTATTTTAACCTTATCATTTGGATTTAACATTAAGTTAAATAATTTTACTTTTACCGTGTCTTCTTGTGTTCATATACTAAAAGGTTAATAAACTTACTATAAGCAGCCAAACGATCCCCAAGTTGTTTATTATTAATATATATAACCATATCTAAGTCATTTTACCGAACCTTATATTTTTAGGAATAAAATAAAAATTAATAATATAATTTTTTTAAAAAACTATTTTATGTCAATTTTGACACTATTTAGTAATTGATTTTTGTGAAAATCATAACAGAATGATTTGTTCAAAAAATGTTAATTAAATCAATACTAAGATGGCATATTAGCCTACAAAATTATTGTAATTAATAAAAAGTCTCAAATTACATTTATTTTGGTATTTATAACATCAATTATGTCAATATTTCATTAATAAGATAATTACTACATCATCTTTGTGTCATAAATAAATTACATTATTTAATGTCAAAAAATTACAAACAAAATACAATTATGTAGTAATGATTTTTAGCTTTCAAATTAATATTTATAGTCGAATTTATCCTATGTATAACCTTATATTAAAAATTATTTACTTATTAAACTTTGATTTTAACTATTTTAACCCTTCTTTAAATAAATTAATAATAAACGTCCTAATGTAATCCAAGTGGGCCTAAATGGTAATATTTTACTCCTATGTTTGTTTTTGGTCGAATTAATCTTATCCAATAGAATTAGGACATGTGTTAGGGTGATTATAATATCATTTTTACCCTTAATTACCCTATTTACTTTTAACCGTGGTAAATAAAAGTAAAAAGTTACTATTCACCAAAAATTATTTTCATCTCATTGAACCACATTTTACTTACTGAAATCAACTGTGTCTCTCAGATTTTTGAAATTCCACTCACAGAAGTGGTAAAATTATGTTTTATTAAAAATTCAGTTTTTTTTAACTACCACTTAGTGGTTTCACTATTCATCAAAAATTGAAAGTTTTCAGAAAAATACCAAAATTTCACCCTAGGATAATTTCGATATTCCGAATCCAAAAATGAAGTCCATTTTGAAAAATAAAATTTATAAAATTTCAAAAAGTGGTTATTACTATTCATAACGGCTAGTTTTAATACTATTTTAATAGCATATCATTGTTCAGTGAAACTCGGTATTGCGTACAACGCAAGCTATTGAGGAAGGTCGTGATTGCATGTAAAGCAAGCCAAGATAGTGTTGTGTGTAGTGAAAGATTTCTTTTATGATTTATAAAAGCAAAATTATTTCTCATAAAAGTCTCCGGTGTTACACGTTTTCTCGGGTGTGGTTATAAAATTTTTGGGTTAAGTAAAGGAATAAAATAAAAATGGTGCGGCCGATTTTTATTTTATTCAAAGTTTTTTAACGTAAGCTAAGTGATTGGAGTGGGACCCTCAATATCCTACTCCACTAGGTAGGATATTTATGGGGCGGGTCCCACACGAGCCCTACTTTTTTCAACCCCCTCCTTTAATAAGGCAACACACCAGCACCCCCCATTAAATGTAAGTCAAACCTTGCTTTTATCTGTTATGAAATGCCTCTTTCAATAGGGCGGTTTAAACGTTTCAATTAATTAAATTAATTGATTGATTCAATTTTGAATTTCAAAGACGTTTGGCTTGTGTGTTAATAAAATAAGACAAGTCTTATTTTATTAAGGGGTTCATTGTGCGTGAAGGCTTGGGAGAATTTGCTCAAGGTCATGAAGTTCTTCTTCCTCAACGAAGAACGTGAAGAACACCGACCTACGACGACGGATGACAGTGAGAGACGCCTTCCTCGGAGATCGACGACACGATGTGCATTCCTTCGTTCCTTCTTCCCGCGTCAAAGGATGGGATACACCGTTCCTCCTCGGATGATCTCTGTCAACGTGTGTGGAACCTTCTTCCGCGACGAGCCTTCGTTCAACAACGCTCGAGGTAGGGGGTTTTGGTTCAATTAAATCTATGTGATTTATATCCTCGTCATGTGTTTAAAATTTTCCGGAAGCCGTTTAAACCGCTAACATGGTAGGTGCTAACCAACGAACAAGTCAGAACCCACCATTTCTTTGTTCATGGTGTGTGGATCGACGAGTGACGATGAAGCAGGCTGCAAAGGCATTTTGAGGTCTTTGCAGTGAAGAGTCGGTCCCGGGAGGACCGCTGGCAAAGACAACAGGAAAAATGGACCACTGGAGCGCGTCAGGTGGTCTGCGGAAAACCCCGCCGACGCGCCTCACCGGCACGGCGGCGCCGACGGCCGGAGGCGGCGCCCGGCGCGCTGCCGGGAAGGACCGTCGCGGCTGAAGCCGCAGTGGCAGGTAGCTGGTCCCATGACCGCGCGGGAACGAGGAGGGGGGACGCGGCACAAGTCCGCGTCCGTTGGTAAGGAGCGGCCCCCACGTGGGGCCCGCAACTTCATTCATGGGGGAAGCGCCCCCTTTTCGCAGCCGCTCGGCCAGCGCCGAGCTGCCCCAGGCCGGACCGGCCGCACCGGGCCACGCACCGCTGGGTCGGACTAGGCCCATACCCCCCATTTTCGGAGTGTTTCGGTCTATTGCCATATCCCGGGATACGGACCTCCGATCGATGTACCATTAGTTGCATAGTGATCCTTGGATCGAGACGGCCGTTTCAGTATATTACATTCTAGGTTTTGGAGAACTTTGTGTTCGGCCAGGTTGGTACGTACACGGAACCAACCGGGCCCTCTGAGCGGAAACACTTATAACTTGAGTTCCGAACGTCCGATTGATGTTCCGTCGACATTTTTGTATTCCTTTTAGTGAGACGGACCTTTTGGATTATTCTTCTCAAGGTTTGGACGTAGTTGGAGTACAGTCGGGTAGGTTTTGACTTAAAAACCAACCGAGCCCCCTAGGACGAAAAAGCCAATAACTCACAGACCGGATGTCCGATTGACGTGTCGTCTGTGACGTTAAGTTCATGTTGACGATACAGAACTTTTGAATACTTCAAATTCGGAATTTGTGTCAGTTGAAGTATCATCCCCTCGGCTCGTGGAGCGGATCCTCCCGAACGAACTTGCTATGTGCGGGAACCCTAGAGTTGGCAGCGACTGCGACAACGATGACGACTGTACAGAAATCCTATTTGGATTTGACGGTGGTGTCTACAACACTCAGCGATCCAGTGTGGGTCAGTGCTACCGATCCTGTGTGGGTCAGCGCTCAGCCGTCCTGTGTGGGCCAGTGCATATCGATCCTGTGTGGGTCAGATCCTGTGTGGGTCATTGCAGGGGTTAGTACCTATCGATCCTTTGTGGGTCATTGCAGGGGTTAGTACCTATCGATCCTATGTGGGTTCGATGGAATAGATTAATCAGTGGCTACATCTGATCATCTCTATTATCTTACGGAGAAGTATACCTGTGTGAGATGAGTCTCGATTTTCGATCCCCTTATTTGATAAGATTGACTTGATATCCTATGTGGATTACTTTTTTCTTTCTTGTGTGGATTGGGTTGTGTTTTCCTGTGTGGAATGGGTTTTACATGGGCTCAGATGCTGGAGCCGAACGAGAATTGATGACTTAGGTATATGTATGGGAATATACCTAAGTATTGTTGGATGGTACTTTGTGATTGTATATTTCCTCTATGGATTATCCTTTGTGGATTCTGGGAGACCTTCTGGGGTCTCAGGGTCCCTACTGAGTAGCTTATACTCACCCCTGCACGGGCTATGCCCGCACTATGTTGTGTTGGATGCAGACGATGGACATCGCTGATCGTGGTGGAGGCTTACAGAGCAAGTCGGTACCTGGAGGTGCACCACTGGGCAGGACGTATTCGGAGCGGACGGCTGGACCCGAGGAGCTGTGGAGGCTATATGTATCCACCCTTCAGGTGGGACTTCCAGTGGACGGCTCGACGTTGCAACTTTACTTTTCAGTTTTTGTTTTTCATTTCCAGTTGTACCTTACATTTACTTTGAGTTTGTATTCTAGCCCACTTACTTTTCCTCACGGACTATTGTACCCAGTTTTTCATAGTGTTTACTTCTGCTTTATTACTCTGTGTGTTTGTTTACTTTACAAAGAAAATTACTTCCCTTTATTTTATCAGGATTTATGCCTTGGTGATAGTCGCCATCCCATGGCCTATGGAAGGTGGGCTTGGGGTAGTCACGACATGGGCCCCGAGGAAGGGTCGTGAAAAATTGGTATCAGAGGAGTTCGGTTCTACCGCATAACTCTGGACTATGATATTTTTCTATGTGAAGCAATATTGTTAAGTGTATTGAGTGTGGTTATCATTCCCGGGAGTGCAGTGTTTGTGCGGCGGTCGACGTATCCGTACACAAGGACCCTGACTTCTGATTTCCGACTTAGTGCACGAAAACATTGATTGCTTGTGTGTTTTAAAAGTTTTCTTTGTTATTACTTTATGTCAGCTCACCAGGTATACTATTTGACTATGGTGCACCTGTCTCTTTTTAGGATGGCCCCACAACGGCAACCAGCTAGGGTTATGAGTGTTGTGCGGGATGACTGTCCACGGAGCAACGAGGCCTCGGTACAAGGCCCTTTGACAGCAGAGGCACCGGAGGTACCTCTAACCACCGAGCCACCGATGCTACCAGCCCCAGCCGCTGACAGTGCACGTCGCCTTGGTGCACTGCACGAGTTTTAGCATCAGCGACCACCCAGGTTCCGCGGGGAGATGGACCCTCAGGCAGCCGAGGATTGGATGGAGGCAGTTGTTTGAGTTTTCTTGTTTGGTAGGGACACCAGCAGACCTCATGGTGATCCTTGCAATGAGTCTACTGCACGCGGTAGTAGAAAGATGGTGGAGATTGATGCTCCAGGTGCACGACGAGGCATCACTCCTCTGGACGGACTTTGAGAGCCTCTTCCGCTAAGAGTTTATCCCATCCACCCTCCGTGCGGTGCGCATCCAGGAGCTTCTACAACTGCGGCAGGGCAGCATGATGGTCGCCCAGTAATCGGTGAGATTTAAAGACCACTCGCGCTATTCGACAGACATGGTACGAGACCCATTCATCTAGGCCCGGACCTTCGAGCAGGGATTGAGGCATGAGATCAGGGCATCGCTGATCTCCCTCAACATTACGATGCAGGCAGGAGTACTGGAGTGAGCTCTTCTCATAGAGAGTTTTCTTCCCGAGCCTACGCTAGCAGTGAGACCTACCGCAGGGCGGCACATAGCAGAGTCGTCTGCAACTGGCAGTCGACGGATGTCACAGGGGTCCAGGTGGACCGGACCATCAGGCAGAAAACCTCAAGACACTGGATCAGAGGTGCGGGGCACTCAGCGCAGAGCCAACCATTCAAGAGGCAGACAATGATACGTATGCGGTGGGCAGAGCCACATGGCTCATGATTGCCTGACCCACCGTGTAGAGGAGCAGCAGACAGTTGAGAGACCACCCAGGAAGAGGCATAGGGTCGACCGTGGTGGTCTGCAGGGAGCAGGAGGATGAGGAAGAGGAGCTGGCTGAGCAGTAGGTGGTGGGCGACGCTTCTAGGCTCTACCACCACCACCACCAGGAGGTCCACCCCAACCACAGGGAGCTGGCGGGCAGAGACAGGCACAGCTGCAGGCAGCGGAGGCCTATGACCACGGTGCTCCAGAGATGATTCAAGGTATGATCTGTGTCTATTCCACCTTGGCTGCAGTTCTTATAGACACAAGATCAAGTCATTCTTTCATAGTCGCTGCCCTTGTTCGGAGCTCGGAGATTCCGACATAGTCGTTGGATCGATCTTTACGGCCAGAGACTCCTACGGGAGCAGACTCGATGATTACTCACTAGTGCCAGCAGTGTGAGATTACTCTAGGAGGTGAGAGTTTCGGCTGGGATCTTCTTGTAGCAGCGTCGAGGCCATACGATTTCATCTTGGGCATGGATTGGTTATCTAAAGTCCATGCTCAGATTGACTGTATTTGGAGAAAGGTGCGATGTGTATGCACCGACGGGAGTAGGTTCACCTTCACCGGCAAGAAGGGATCCTTTGCAGCACAGGATGGACTCACGCAGAGGAGAGGACAGCCCATCACTCATCAGTTGGCTAGACTCATCCTAGGAGCAGTTGACGTACGAAGTCCTGGTTTTCCTGCAGTGGTGGATCAGTATGCAGACGTTTTCCCCAATGACGTCCCAGGGATTCCTCCTCATAGAGAGGTAGACTTATATATTGACATGTACACCGGGACATGCCAAATATCCACTCCAGCATATCGGATGGCCCCCACTGAGCTTCGAGAGCTATGGGTACAGTTGGAGGACATTCAGGGAAATGGATTCATCTGACCTAGTGTTTCACCCTGGGCTTCCCCGATATTGTTCACCATGAAGGCGGACAGGAGCTTGCGACTATGTGTCGATTATCGTCACCTGAACCAGGTGATCGTGAGGAACAAGTATCCTCTACCAAGGATTGAAGACCTCTTTGATCTGCTCAAGGGAGCACGGTGGTTCTCAAAGATAGACCTCAGGTCAGGCTATCATCAGCTCAGAGTTCGAGACGAGGACTAGTAGAATACGACCTTCAGATGTCGGTATGTCCACTCTGAGTTCTTGGTTATGCCTTTCGGCGTAACCAACGCTCCAGTAGTGTTCACGGGTCTCATGAACAATATATTTCAGCCATACCTCGATCAATTTTTCATGGTCTTCATCGACGGAATTTTGATATACTTGACCACTGAGGAGGAGCACGCCTACAACTTGTGGGTTATACTGGACACACTTCGAGAGCACCAGCTTTATGAAAAACTCTCGAAGTGTCTGTTCTGGTTATGTGAGGTCCAGTTATTGGGACACGTCATCTCTGAGGTGGGAGTTGCAGTGGACCCTGCGAAGATCGAGGCAGTGGTAGCTTGGGAGCCACCCAGGAGCGTGACGGAGGTGAGAAGTTTCTTAGGACTAGCTGGGTACTACCGGAGGTTTGTGCCATACTTTTCTAGAGTTGCGGCACCACTCTTAGCTTGAGAAGAAGGGGAAACCCTTCATGTGGTCAACAGATGTCATCAATTCTTCCAAGAGCTGAGACATAGATTGACCAGCGTGCCTATCTTGAGGCTACCAAAGGAGGGAGTATGGTACGTAGTCTACTGCGATGCATCAGGGACCAGGCTCAGATGTGTCCTGATGTAGGAGCGGACCGTGATTGCCTATGGATCATGTTAGTTGAGGCAGCATGAGTAAAACTACGCTACCGATGACCAGGAGTTAGCATTAGTGGTCTTCACTCTGAAGATGTGGCGACACTATCTGATGGGCGAGCACTTTACAGTCTATTCTGACCACCAGAGTCTCAGGTAATAGTTCTCGTAGAAGGACCTGAACCTGAGACATCGGTGATGGCACGATTTCCACCAGGACTATGACTTTGAGATAGTCTGTACTACTGGAAAGGTGAACATAGTAGCCGATGCTCTCAACAGGAGGACATGCATTCAACTACTTGGGGAGGAGACATAGCAGCTAGCCGCTTTGCAGATATCCTTCGTGGATAGAGATGGAGCAGCCTTTCTTTAGTCACTCACAGTCACTCCTCCACTACTACAGAGGTTCGGAGAGGCACAGCGTGGGGACACCGACTGTGAGACACGGCGTGCGCAGATATCCTTAGGACATGCACCTGATGGATTCTATTTAGGAGGAGAGCACGTCGTCCTTTTCAGAGGATGTACCATTGTACCAGCTGCTTTACAGGAGGAGGTGCTGAGAGAGTTTCACAATTCCCCTTTGGAGGCACATCCTGGAGTGGCGAAGATGTACCAGGATCTCAAACGACATCACTGGTGGTTGGGTATGAAGAAGGTTGTGCCAGAGTTCATTTCTCGATGCCTCACCTGCCTGTAGGTGAAGGTAGAGCACCAGGTACCAGAAGGCTTGGTACAGCCTTTGGAGGTCCCAGAGTTCAAGTGGGATGGGATATCTATGGATTTCGTGATTGGACTTCCACATACTTCCAGAGGTCACGAATCTATATCAGTGATTGTCGACCGACTCACCAAGTCAGCCCACTTCTTACCCATCAGAGAGCAGGGCTCAGTAGAGAGTTTGGGATGTCTCTATGTTCAGGAGATTGTATAGATTCATGGTGTGTCATCATCTATCATCTCCGATCGAGATTCTCACTTTACTTCCCGGCTTTGGAAGGGGTTGCAGGAGGCATTCGGGACGCAGCTACGCCTGCGCACCGGATTTCATCCTCAGACGGATGGTCAGACGGAGAGGACCATTCAGACTCTCAAGGATATGCTCTGTGCATTTGTCCTCGACTTTGGTCATAGCTGGGAGGACCACCTACCCTTGGTGGAGTTCGTGTAAAACAACAGCTACCACTCCACCATCAGGATGTCACCATACGAGGTGTTGTACGACCGACCTTGCAGATCACCGTTGTGCTGGACAGACCCTGGGGAGTGAGCACTTGTTGGACCGGAGATGGTCCAGGCCACAATGGAGAAGGTCCAGGTCATCCAGAAGTGGATGAGGACAGCTCAGAGCCGGCAAATGTCTTATGCTGACAGGAGGCAGAGGCCACTAGAGTTCGAGGATGGTGACCACGTCTTCTTGCGGGTCTCACCTCGATGTGGATTACGGAGATTTGTCCGAGGCGACAAGTTGTCTCCACACTTCATCGGACCATTCTAGGTCCTCAGCAGGATTGGAGAGGTGTCATACCACCTGGCTCTACCACCTCAGTTGCACCAGGTGCACGACGTCTTCCACGTATCTCAGCTGAGGTGATACGTGCACGACCCGACGCATATCATTGACCAAGGGGAGCTGGACATTGATGATGGGGCGACTTTTGTGGAGGTCCCAGTGCAGATCGAGGATCAATAGGAGCGAGTCCTACGTGGACGGACGATACCTCTAGTACACATCAGATGGCATCACGGGAACCTCCAAGAGAGCACTTGGTAGCGGGAGGCTTAGATGCGTGCACAATACCCACATTTGTTCCCCTAGTTTATGATGTATCTTTACGGGGACGTAAAGCCCTGAGGTGGGAGTAATGTAAAGACCCATAAAATTCAATGAATTTTTTTTCTTCTTAATATTATTTGGAATTTTAAAAGAGCGCAGTTTCTTATGGCACCTGATTCCGAGGCCCTGTGTGCCCAAAATAATTTTCTGAAGTTTGGCTTGGGTATGTTTAGTAAACGAACGAGCAGGTATTCCTAACTACTAAATCGGTGCTCAGAATCGAATTCAGAGGGCACCGATGGAATCACATCACCAGTAATTTCTTTGAAACACCTTTTCCGGAGTTGCGTTTGCTCGGGTGTGGATATTAAATTTTTGGGTTAAGTAAAGGAATAAAATAAAAATGGTGCGGCCAATTTTTATTTTACTCAAAGTTGTTTAACCTAAGCTAAGTGATTAGAGTGGGACCCACTATATCCTACTCCACTAGGTATGATATTTGTGGGGTGGGCCCCACACGATCCCTACCCTTTTCAACCCCCCTCCTTTAATAAGGTAACGCACCCACGCCACCTATTAAATGTAAGTCAACCCTTGATTTTATCTATTATAAAACTCCTCTTTTAATAGGGCAATTTAAACATTTCAATTAATTCAATTAATTGATTGATTCAATTTTGAATTTCAAAGACGTTTGGATTGTGTGTTAATAAAATAATACAAGTCTTATTTTATTAAGGGGTTCGTTGTGTGTGAAGGCTTGGGAGAATTTGCTTAAGGTCTTGAAGTTCTTCTTACTCAACAATGAACGCGAAGAATGCCAACCTCTGACGACGGATGACGGTGAGAGACACATTCCTCAGAGATCGACGACCTGTCGCACATTCCTTGGTTCCTTCTTCCCGCGTCAAAGGAAGGGAGACACCGTTCCTCCCCGGACGATCTCCGTGAACGTGTGCGGAACCTTATTCGGCGACGCCTTCTTCCACGACGAGCCTTCATCCAACAACACTCGAAGTAGGGGGTTTAGGTTCAATTAAATCCATGTTATTTGTATCCTCATCATGTGTTTAAAATTTGTTGGAAGCCGTTTAAACTGCTAACGCGGTGGGTGTGGACCAACGAACAAGTATAAACCCACCGTTTTGTTGTTCTTGGTGTGTGGATCGACGGGCGATGATGAAGTAGGCCGCAAAGGAATTTTGAGGTCTTCCCAGTGAAGAGTCGGTCCCAAGAGGACCGTTGAAAAAGATGGAAGGCAAAACGGACCACCAGAGCACGTCCGATGGTTCGCGGAAAACCCCGCCTGCGGCCGGAGGCGGCAGCCGGCACCGGCCGGCCGCAATGAGGCAGCGGATCCCAATGCGCCGCCAGGAAGGACCATCGCGGCTGAAGCCACGATGGCAGGAAGCTGGTCTCGCGACCGTGCAAGACCGAGGAGGGGGGGGGGATGCGGTGCAAGGCCGCATCCGTTCGCAAGGAGTGGCCCCCACGCGGGGGCCGCAACTTCATTCAAGGGGGTCGCGTCCCCTCTGCACGGCTGCTCGGCCAGTGCAGAGCCGCCCCGGGCCGCCCGGGCCGCGCCCCGCCGGGTCGGACCAGTACCAAGGTCAGGTCGACCCAGTTCGGGCCGACCTGGGGGGTTGGGGCGGGTCGGACCGGGCCCAGACCCCCCATTTTCGGACTGTTTCGATCTGTTGCCCATAACATGGGCTACGGACCTCTGATCGATCCACCGTTAGTTGCATAGAGATCCTTGGATCGAGACGGTCGTTTCGGTATATTACAATCAAGGTTTCAAAGAACTTTGGGTGCGGCCGGGTTGGTACGTACACAGAACCAACTGAGCCCTCAGAGCGGAAATGCTTATAATTTGAGTTCCGGACGTCCGATTGATGTGCCGTCAACTTTGTTGGATTCCTCATAGTGAGATGGACCTTTTGGCTTACTCCGCTCAAGGTTTGGATGCAGTTAGAGTATGGTTGGGTTTGGTTTGACTTAATAACCAACCGAACCCCTGGGACGAAAAAGCCAATAACTCACAGACCAGACGTCCAATTGACGCGTCATCCGTGAGGTTGAGTTCATGTTGACGATATGGAACTTTTGGATACTTTAACTCCGGACTTTGTGTCAGTTGAAGTATCAGTCCCTCGGCTCGTGGAGCGGATCCTCCCGAACGAGCTTGCTGTGTGTAGGAACTCTAGAGCTGGTCTCGACTACGACGACGATGATGACTGTACAGAAATCCTCAGTGGATTCGACGACGACGACTACATCACTCAGCGATTCTACGTGGGTCAGTGCTACCGATCCTGTGTGGGTCAGATACTATGTGGGTCAGCGCTCAGTGGTCCTGTGTGGGCCAGCGCATACCGATCTTGTGTGGGTCAGATCCGTTGTGGGTCATTGCGGGGGTTAGTACCTATCGATCCTTTGTGGGTCATTGCGGGGGTTTGTACCTATCAATCATGTGTGGGTCCGACGACATAGATGAATCAGTGGCTACATATGATCATCGCTATCGTATTACGAAGAAGTTTCTCTATGTGATCTGAGACTCGATTTTCAATCCTTATCTTCGATAGGATTGACTTGATATCCTCTGTGGATTACTTTTTGCTTTCCTGTGTGAATTGGGATTTGTTTTCTAGTGTGGACTGGGTTGTACTTGGGTTCGGACGCTGGAGCCGAATGAGAATTGATGACTTAGGTATATGTATGGGCATATACCTAAGTAGTGTTGGATGTTACTTCGTGATTGTATCTTTCCTTTTTGGATTATCCTTTTTGGATTCTGGGAGACCTTTGGGGGTCTCGGGGTCCCTACTGAATAGCTTATACTCACCCCTGCATGGGCTATGATCGCACTACGTTGTGTTGGATACAGACGACAGAAAGCGCTGATCATGGTGGAGGCTTGCGAAGAAAGTCGATACCAGGAGGTGGACCACTGGGCAGGACGTACTCGAAGCGGACGGCTGGACCCGAAAAGCTTTGGAGGATATCTGTACCCACCTCTCAAGTGGGACATCCAGTGGACGGCTCGACGTTGCCGCTTTACTTTTCAGTTGCTGTTTTTGATTTCCAGTTGTACCTTAATTTCAGTTTGGGTTTGTATTCTGGCCCACTTACTTTTCTGCACTTACTACTGTACCCAGTTGTACTTAGTGTTTACTTCTTCTTGCTTACTCTGTGTGTTTGTTTACTTTACAAAGGAAATGCCTTCCCTTTTTTTATCGGGATTTACGCCTTGGTGCTAGTCGCCATCCCCTAGCCTATGGAAGGCGGGTTTGGGTTAGTTACAGAACGGGCCCCGAGGACGGGCCGTGATAGGGACATCAAAAGTTACTTTGTGTAAATTTTTGGTATTTTTCCGATAAAGTTCATTTTTAATGAATAGTGAAAAATGTTGTATTTTAATTCAAAACTTATTTTTAATATAATTTATTTATATGATTAGATTATCTTTTGAATTGGTTTTAAATTGAAATTAGAATATATTTTTACCATTTAATCTAATTGTGGTCATTGTAATTAATTTCACTTTGAAATTGGACTCAAACTAGTGTCAATCTTTTGATATATATTGTTTCATAAAAACACGCTATTTGTTCTGACAGCGGGAATTAATTATTAAATTAATTAATGTAACTTATATGTTTTTAATTTTTTAAAATGGACATCATTTTTGAATTCGGAATATCAAATATAGCTTAGGGTGAATTTTTGGTATTTTTCTGAAAAATTTCAATTTTTTATGAATAGTGAAACCACTAAGTGGTACTTAAAGAAACTGAATTTTCGTTTAAATGAAACTTTACTACATCTGTGATTTTATTTTCAAAAATCCAACATACATGGTTGTCATTAAGAAGTAAAATGTGGTTAAATGAGATTAAAATAATTTTTGGTGAATATTAACTTTTAAGTTTTATTAATCGCGATTAGAGGTAATTAGTGTAAATTAAGGTAAAAATAATGTATTAATAATATGAAATGACCTTGACACAAGTCCTACGCTTATTGGATGTGTCATGTGCGAACAAGAAAATCCATGGGTCAACTTGGGGACCCCATGGAGCCACATTGGTAGAAAAATGACATTAAAAACTTTTTATTTAATGTTGAAATAAAAATGTCACAAACATGTTTTGTTTTACTAAAACAATTTTTAAATGGGGTTATACAATTCATAATTTTGACTATAAATATTAATTAGAAAGATAAAAAGATTTCATACATAATTATTTTTTTTATATAATATTTAGACATTAAATAAATTAAATTATTTATGACACCATGATGATGCAACGATTACCTCATTATTTAACGATTTAAATAAAATGAAAAGATAATGTAAAATATAAGACCTAAACATGTCAAAAACCTATTATATGGGTGTATTTCTAAAAATTATCACCTTATCCTTGAAATATATTATTTTGGGACCTTTAAAATCCGAAAATCATTTTATAATAAAGTAATATTTTATAACTTTCCAAGAGTTCCCCTCTTCTTCTCTTATAAAAGGCCCCCACCTTTACAACTTTAACCACACCTCTCAAGCCTTTGGATCGTCCAAATAATTCCCATTACATCTTCACCCATCCCTATTTTCATCATTGAAGCCTCAACATTGGGAAGAATCCTTTCCAAGGAAGTCTTTGATCTCAAATCAAGAAGAGTTACCCGATTTTAAGGTAATGTCTTCACTTGTGTTCTTTTGTTTTATTTTGCTTCTCCAACCCACTAAAAACTTTTTATTCCTTTATTTTGTAACAACACCAGTATATTAAATATACTAGGATGTTTTTATGTGGATTATTTGAGCTACACTTACACACACTTTCGTCTAATGGTTAAAGAACATACTGTTTCTGTGGTTGGCGAATTTCTGCCTCACGAAACGATGACTGTTCAATATTTTTTTAACACCTTTAATGGTGGCCATTATGATGTCACTATATTTTATATATGATATATATGTTATTTATGTTTTCTATTTTCTTCTGAATTTTATATTTAAAACATGCCTTTATGCTTTCCATGTTGGGAAAAGGCGATAATTTCATACGAGGAAGTGTGGACTACCGCCCCTCAAGTGATGTGACTCGTTCAAGAAATACATGGAATGTATAAAGAATGAAATTAAGTAAAATATGTGACCTATATAAAATATATATTATACTGGAATTATAATATATATATCCCTCAATTATTTTTAATTCCATTAATATGACAAAGAAATGAAAGTAGCGTTCATGCGTACGTACGACCTACCGTCTCCATGAACGGTGCATTTCATTTATTTTTATCTCCAAATGTTATTGAGTAGTATAAAATGAATATGTACTGGATATATATGATATTTAAATAATTAATACTATTGTGGAGATGATTTACATATAACTACATGGACAATCATTTTCAAACAAGTTCATTTTTGACTCATGTACCAGACATCGACAAAAACGTCTGATATGAACTCACATTATTAACCAATTATTATAACATTATAATATGTGATATGAAATGAATAATAATATTTAAAAGTGGTACTTAAGAAATTATAAATTGAACAAATTTTATTATTCCGGAATATAAAGAAACGAACAAGACAAGTCAAACATGAGGTAAGGGATCCAACCTCTCTCTTTCTTTTTAAGTACTCTCTTTTATGTCATTTCTTTTAAGCTCATATTTATTATGTTTGGGGATGTTATTTTATATTATTCATACTCTAATTTTTATTTTCATATTATAATAGACCCTATTAGATCTCATAAATCCATTTTTTCATGTTTTAAGTGGCGTCGTTAGGCTGCTGAGTTATCGTCAGGGATTTTTCATCTCACTTTTATTCCTGTGACATTTATGCTATGTTTTCCACCATTGCCTTTGAGTAGTGTATTTAATACACATTATTATACACTTTTTGTAGTATAATTTCATTTATGGGTATTTACATATTAATTGTATGACCCTTCTTCTATAGGGTGTACGTTTTGAAAGTTAACCAACTCGTTAAGGAGACCTTTCACCGTCCTCTTTTTAACAGATTTCTTTTGTTATCTCTTTTAATTCACAAAATATTATTTTGGGATATGTTCTTATATATCCATATTTATGTAAATTTTATGTCCAAGTGATGAGATACCATTTTCTCTCTCATCAACTCATTTTCTGAATTTTAAAGTGATGTCGTTAGGCTGTCGAATTTCTGTAAGAGAACTTCTTAACCCACATTCAATTCTTTGGGTTAAACCTCTACTTCTTGATTTTATTATGAAAATATTATGTGTGGAATCTCTATGATGTAATTTTCCAAAATCCTTTGTGTGGATATACTATTTCTACACATAATCATCTCAATGATAAATTCTTATGAACTTTTTTGGGAAATCATAACTCAATCTCATTTCATTGAGTTAAATATCTATGTCATTGGTTTTGTTTTTCCAAGATTATTTGTGAATGTCCTATGATTGTTTCACACTTAATATCCACATATATTGGGTGTATTTATATTTCCTACACATAATTATTTGATATATTTATCCTTAATTTAAGGATACCATCTTTATAATGGATTTCTTCTCAATTTACATTTCTATTGAGACTTCATTGTTGTTATGCACCAATTCACTATGATATGGTGTATATACTATCTTTTGAAATATCATATCACGAATCCATTTATTTTAATGATATTATAAGGTTCAGATTAAATTTTATTCTGCAATTATTTGCATTCAAGAGTCTCTCATTTTGTTAAAAGCTCTTTAACAAAAATATCGTTTTAAATGTTTTAAAGATTCATTATTCTAAATCTTTATCTTTAATATCCATGTTTTTAAAATGGTTTTTAGTATTTATTTATATGTACATTAATGTTTTAAAATCATAATTCCATTAAAATATTCAAAGTTGTATGGGACACTTTGATTAAAAAATCTCTTTTAAATGATTTTTGAAAATGGATTGATTAATTAAATATCATGGAATTACTTATTGTGATTGCAAATGAAATGTTGTTATTGAAATGTTTATATTTTCAATATTTTATGTGTAATGATGGTACTTTGACATTTTACAGGTGGTTACGTGATAAACCATATGACGGGTGGTGCCTTGAATACCAGGATGGGTGTTTATGTTATAACCTCCAATGCATTTGGTATGGAAGTCGGCCGTATGGCTATTCCATTAAGTATGTGTGGAAGTCGACCGTATGGTTATTCCATTTAATTATGTTTATGTCCCAAGTTACCTTTATATGTTATGTGTTCTTTATATGGGTTTTATGGTAATATTTTGGTTACAAAAGGGTAAGTAATGATCATTTATTTAGTGAAGATTTTTTTACTACTTCATAAAGGTGAAAAGTATTACTTTGATAAAATATACATGGGTTACTTGTTGTTTTGAAAAACTAACAGTTTTCCTTCTTTGTGTATCCCTTACTAAGATTGTTATGCTCACTCCATGGTTTTTTTGAAATGTTTCTCATAGGACTTATTGTGGAATAGGGTCAAGGATGGGAATAAGGAAACGTCATGCTATATAAAACATGGAACTAGACAAGTTTCTTTTTAAGAGTTTTTATTTTATGGAAACATAGTAGAAGTGTATACTTTGTTATCTTTTGATATGTAATAGTTATGACCTAATTCTATAAAACTATAAACCTAAAAATATCCTCTATGTGAATTATTCATTTAATTCAATAATAAGTAATGTCTAAGGAAGGGGACTTATAGTTGGTATCATCGGTCGGTTTAGATAACTTTAGAGGTTAGGGTATTCTCTAAGAATAAGTGACATTACCATAATGGTTAGGATTTCAGAAAGAGTCCTAGTTTTAGATAAGTTGAATGAGTAAGTATATCTTAGTGTTTATCTTCCTCATTAGTACATGATAATTTTGTTGATATACTCACACTGACATTTTTTTGGTTTTCGTAAATGGATATATCTAGTAGGAACCAAAGTGACAATGGATTTGAAGGAAACTGTGGTGGTTCTCTGATTAAGAGACTTGATGAAATGAGGGATTCAATGAAAAATCTCGTGGTTATTATGAACCAACTATCAGGAGTCATGATCAACCACTTGAACCTTGGTGAGTTCTCTAATGCCTCTTGTACGAGAGAACCAAATCGATGTTGAAGTTCATATGATAATTATAATGTTAACCATTAGGGTTTATATGATCCTTAATTTTGAGGTAATTATGAGTTACTATATGTTATGATGCAAAGTGAAAGTCATGAGATAAAGTTGAGGATAAATTTTGTTATGGTTATTTTTTAATATTTTATCTCTTTGTTGGGGAATGTTTTAAGAATTATATAGTTTGAAAAAAGGACAACACGCAGACCATGTGACAACCCATCACGTCGGACAAAACTGCAGGAATCGAACCCACATCCAAAGTGTGACTGGTATTTATCACCTACCACTGGACTACGTGAAGTCCCTGGTTAGTTTGACTAATTCTTTTTAGTTAGATGATTTTATGAATTAAGAGTAAGTTGATTTTGGGTTATCTGTGGAAATTATTAACCTATCATGGAGGATATGTTATTAGGTTAATTACATTTCAATACGAGACTTTAAGTGCAACTGATGTTGTATGGAGATAAATTTTACAATTTAACTTGGAATACTATGTGATTAAATACTTCAAATATTTGGGTTTCAATCTTATTTTGGTTTACTTTTGGTCTTCGTTGAACTTTGGGTCTTCTTGGACAAATTTTGGAGATTAAGAATATATTTCCTTTTTATAAAGGATTATCCTTTTGGGTATTATCTGATCTCATACTAACCTTTTTGGTTTTAGTTTTGGTTAAGGTCTAAATACATGGGAAGTATAAAGTTATCTTTTGTGGATTAGGAGATTCTCTGGAAGTGGATTATAACTCTATTAATTTAAACAAGTCATCCTAAATACTCATCTTTTGGAGAAAATATGAGTTCGTGTAAGAAATATAGTAAAATTTGAAACTCAACCTGACTTGTAAGTATGTTTCCTAATGTTTTAGTTAAGCACAAAAATAAATTCCTCAATGAAAAGTAACTAAAAAAAATGATGTCCGTTAAATTTTCCTACTGGGGAATCCAATACCATTTAACCCATCAAAAGTTTGTGATTTTCTGGTGGTTAACTTTCTCCTAAATATGTTTTTATCACACTCCCTCAGAACATGACCCTTTGTTTTCTTCATCCATATCCATGTTTTCATACATGTAATCCTAGTATGGGTTAACTCGGGTGACCTTTTTTACTTCCCTTTATTTTTTTAATGTGATATTTTTATTTACTCTTTTTCTGATGTGGGGCTTTCAATGAAGTTTCCGAGCCCAATTTTAAAATTGCGAAGACACAATTCCCAGAAGGGGGAAGGATATAACACCCCAGGTAAATAAAGAATATGACATTTTTATATTTATCCATATTTGTGAATAAAATATTAATATTAATTTAAAGGGAACACTATGCTCGATGGAATACCCGATACGTGACAACGAGTTCCTTTGAAATCTTACGTTGCACTCTAATAATAAAATAATAATATTTTAAATTGTAGTTAACGCCTAGACATTTTAATGGTGGGAAAGAACGGAACTAACTACAAAATGATTATATATGTTTGTAAAATATTTTTACTTTCATCCAATAAATGTTAGAGGCGTAAAATGTAAATGAATCTAATTTTAAGCATAAATCTTCTAATATTCACTAAAAGGTCGAACTATCACCTTTTGATGGAGAACCCTCTTTAAATATAGTTTTGGTAACTCTTATACATTATATTGGACCAAATAAAATTATTCTTTAGAATCAGGACATCAAAATTTACTTTCTGTAAATTTTTGGTATTTTTCCGATATAGATAAATTTTTAATGAATAGTGAAAAATGTTGTATTTTAATTCAAAACCACTTCTTAATATAATTTATTTATATGATTTGATTATCTTTTGAATTGGTTTTAAAGTTAAATTAGAATATATTTTTACCATTTAATCCAATAGTGGTCATTGGAATTAATTTTACTTTGAAATTGGACTTAAACTAGTGTCAATCTTTTGGTATATATTGTTTCATAAAAACCCGCTATTTATTCTGACAACAAGAATTAATTATTAAATTAATTAATGTAACTTATATGTTTGTAATTATTTAAAATATACATCATTTTTTAATGCAGAATATCAAATATATCTTAGGGTGAATATTTGGTATTTTTCTAAAAAACATCAATTTTTGATGAATAGTGAAACCACTAAGTGGTACTTAAAGATACTGACTTTTCGTTTAAATGAATCTTTACCACTTCTGTGATTTGATTTTCAAAAATACAACATACATGGTTGTAATTAGGAAGTAAAATGTGGTTCAATGTGATTAAAATAATTCTTTGTGAATAGTAACTTTTAAGTTTTATTAATCACGATTAGAGGTAATTAGTGTAATTTAAGGTAAAAATAATGTTTTAATAATATGAAATGACCTTTACACATGTTCAAACATTATTGGGTGTTTCATTGACGACCACGAAAATACATGGGTCAACTTGGGGACCCCATGGAGCCAGATTGGTAGGAACATGACATTAAGAACTTTTTATTTAATGTTAAAATAAAAATGTCACAAACATGTGTTGTTTTACTAAAACAATTTTTAAATGGGGTTATACAAGTCATATTTTTGACTATAAATATTAATAATTAAGATATAAAGATTTCATACATCATGATATTTATTTTATAATTTTTAGACATTAAATAAATTAAATTATTTATGACACCATGATTATGCAACGATTACCTCATTATTTAATGATTTAAATAAAATAAACATATAATGTAAAATATAAGATATAAACTTGTCAAAAACCTATTTTATGGGTGGATTTAGAACCCTTATCAATTTATCCTCTAAATATATCCTTTTGGGACCTTTAAAATCAGAAAATCATTTTATAATAATGTAATATTTTATATCTTTCCAAGAGTGCCCCTCCTCTTCTCTTATAAAAGGCCCCCACCTCTACCAATTTACCCACACCTCTCAAGACTTTTCTCGGCCAAAACCTGCCAATTTAATCTCTCCAAATCCCTCTTTTCATCATTGTAGCCTCACCTTTGGGGATAATCCTTTCCAAGGAAGGCTTTGAGCTCAAATCAAGAAGAGATACCCAATTTTACAGTAATGTCTTCACTTGTGTTCTTTTGTTTTATTTTGCCTCTCCAACCCTCTAAAATATTTTTATTCCTTTATTTTGTAACAAAAACATTATCTTAAATATACTAGGATGTTGTTATGTGAAGGATTCGAGCTAAAATTACACACACCTTCGTCTAATGGTTAATGAACATACTGTTTCTGTGGTTGGCGAATTTCTTCCTCACGAAACGATGATTGTTAAATCTTTTTTTAACACCTTTAATGGTGGCCATTATGATGACACTATATTTTATATATGATTTATATGTTATTTATGTTTTCTATATGCTTCTGAATTTTATATTTAAAACATCCCTTTATGATTTTCATGTTGTGAAAATGTGATAATTTCATATGGGGAAGTGTGGAGTACCTCCCCCTCAAGTGATGTCACTCATTCATTCAATACATGGAATGTATAAAGAATGAAATTAATGAACATATGTGACCTATATAACATATATATTATACTGTAATAATAATATATATATCTCTCAATTATTTTTAACTCCATTATTATGACAAAGAAATGAAAGTAGCGTTCATGCGTATGTACGACCTACCGTCTCCATGAACGGTGCATTTCATTTATTTATATATCAAAATGATATGGAGTAGTATAAAATGAATATATAATTGATATATGTGATATTAAAATCATTAATACTATTCTGGAGATGATTTATATATAACTACATGGACAATCATTTTCAAACAAGTTCATTTTTGACTCATGTACCAAACATCGACAAAATATTTTATATGGACTCACATTATTAACCAATTATTATAACATTATAATATGTGATATGAACTGAATAATAATATTTAGAAGATTTCCTTAAGAAATTATAAATTGACCAATGTTTATTATTCGTGAATATAATGAAACGAAAAAGACAAGTCAGACTTGATGTAAGGGATCCAACCTCTCTTTTTATTTTTAAGTACTCTCTTTTATGTCATTTCTTTTAAGATCATCTTTATTATGTTTGGGGATGTTATTTTATATTCTTCATACTGTAATTTTTATGTTTATATTATGAGAGACTCTATTTTATCTCATAAATCCATTTTTGAAAGTTTTAAGTGGCGTCGTTAGGCTGCTGAGTTTTTGTAAGGGATTTTTCATCTCACCTTAATTCCCGTGACATTTATGCTACGTTTTCCACTATTTCATTTTACTGGTTTATGTACTACCCATTATTATACACTTTTTTAGTATAAATTCTTTTATGGGTATTTACATCTTCATTGTATGACCCTTTGTCCATGGGGTGTACGTTTTGAAAGTTACCCAACTCTGTAAGGGGACCTTTCACCCTCCTCTTTTTAAAAGACTTATTTTGTTATGTCTTTTAATTAACATACTATTATGTTGGGATATGTTCTTATATATCCTTATTTATGTAAATTATATTTCAAAGTGATGAGGTACCATTTTCTCTCTCATCAACTCATTTTCTGAATTTTAAAGTGATGTCGTTATGCTGTCGGATTTCTATAAGGGAACTTCTTAACCCACTTTCAATTCTTTAGGTTAAACCTCTACTTCTTGATTTTATTATTCCAAGATTATGTGTGGAATATCTATGTTGTAATTTTCCAAATTCCTTTGTTTGGATATAATATTTCTACACATAATCATCTCATTGATAAATTCTTAAAAACTTTTATGGGAAATCAGAACTCAATCTCATTTCATTGAGTTAAATATCTATGTCATTAGTTTTGTTTTTTCCAAGATTATGTGTGAATGTCCTATGATTGTTTCACACTTAATATCCACTTATATTGGGTGTATTTATATTTCTCACACATAATTATCTGATAGATTTATCCTTAATTTAAGGATACCATCTTTATAATGGATTTCATCTCAATATATATTTCCATTGAGACTTCATTGTTGGTATGCACTAATTCACTCTTATATGGTGTGTATACTGTGTTTTGACATATTATATCATGAATCCCATTATTCTCATGATATTAAAAAGTTCGGATTAAATTTTATTCCGCAATTATTTGTATTCAAGAGTCTCTCATTTTGTCAAAAACTCTTTAACAAAAATATCGTTTTAAATGTTTTAAAGATTCATTATTCTAAATATTTATCTTTAATGTCCATGTTTTCAAAATGGTTTTCAGTATTTATTTATATGGGCATTAATGATTAAAAATAATAATTACATTAAAATATTCAAAGTGGTATGGGACACTTTGATTCAAAAATCTCTTTTAAATGATTTTTGAAAATGGATTGATTAATTCAATATCATGGAATTAATTATTTTGATTGCAAATGAAATGTTGTTATTGAAATGTTTATATTTTCAATATTTTATGTGTAATGATGGTACTTGGACATTTTACGGGTGGTTACGTGATAAACCCTATGACGGGTGGTGCCGTGAATACCATGATGGGTGGTTACGTTATAACCTCCAATGCATTGGGTATGGAAGTCATCCGTATGGCTATTCCATTAAGTATGTGTGGAAGTCGACTGTAAGGTTATTCCATTTAAGTATGTTTATGTCCCATGTTACCTTTATATGTTATGTGTTCTTTATAAGGGTTTTATGGTAATCTTTTGGTTACAAAAGGTTAAATAAGGATCTTTTATTCAGGGAAGAGTTTTTTACTACTTCATAAAGGTGAAAAGTATTACTTTGATAAAGTATACATGGTTTACTTGTTGTTTTGAAAAAATAACAGTTGTCATTCTTTTTTTGTCTCTTACTGAGATTTTGATGCTCACCCCAGGTTTTTTTTGAAATGTTTTTCACAGGACTTATTGTGGAATAGGTTCAAGGATGGGAACGAGGAAACGTCATGCTATCTAAATCATGGAAGTAGATAAGTTTCTTTTTAAGAGTTTTTATTTTATGGAAACATAGTAGAATTTCCTACTTTGTAATCTTTTGAGATGTAATAGTTATGTCCTAATTCTATAAAACTCTAAACTTGAAAAGATCCTCTCTGTGAATTATTCATTTAATTGAATAATAAGTAATGTTTAAGGTTGGGGCCTTATATTTTCCCTATAGCCATGCCAATACGATCCACTATTGATAAAAATGTGGCTATAACATATAGTAATAGTTTAAAACTATGGATATAGCCTTATTTTCTAGTAATGCATGCTCAAGTTAGCTCTAGAAAAGGCTTGGATCTTAAAATCTCCACACCTTATACCAGCTCATCCTCGAGATTCACTCATGAACCTCTCTAAGATTCTAAGAGAAAAATATTGGTCTATTGAGACCTCATTTTTTTCTTTCACATTTCCATGATTACTATTGATTACTTAAATTTTGCCATAACACATGAAATAATGACATAGTCATTCCCAATAAAACTTTCTCACAGCAACCCGACACACATATCGGATGATCCTCAAAGGGCGCGTATATAGCGAGGTCAACCTCATTCACATCAATCACATGAAAATGGTGTGGGAGATACATAGTTATGATACATAGGAAAAATCATCCATAGTGCTGAATTTCTATGGAAGTGATAATCAGTATGCAACCAGCTTGATTCTCTCGAGTCCCTTAAAAAGTCCTACAAACCTACGCGCAAGAATTCCTTGCCTCTGTATACTATGAAGAAGAAAAAATGCAGACAGTCGAAAGAATTCACAATAACCCTCTATAAATCATTGGGTTCATCTACTTCTATCAGCATAAAAATTCTACCAACTCTAAGCCATAGCCATACATTTCTGAATGAACTGCACCTACTATAATGTCTCCTGAATGAGATTATGTCCCATCCAATCTAAATCACCCACCTCTTACCAACATAGTAGTGATATAAAAGGTCTACCATAATGTGCATCATATGGTTCCATATTTATAGTTTCCTAATAAATGTTGTTATAGGAAAACTCTACTAAAGCCAAGCACTTCTCCAAAGAACAACCAATTTCAGGTACACATGCTCGTATCATATCCTATAACACCAGTATGGTACGCTCTGAATACCATTTGTTTGTGGGTGGAAGGCCATACATTAAAAAATATGTGTACTAAATTCCTTCTATATGACCTTTCAGAATCATTAAGTAGCGTGAGAATTGTTATATGACACTATAGTTCATGTAACCCTATGAAAACAAACTATCTCTCGCATGTACAGTTCTACAAATATTCTTCTATAATGGTATCCCTAATAAGAAAGAAGTGTTCTACCATCACTAGTCAATCCACAATTCCCCAAATAGCATCATTATTCATAATATGAATTGGATGTATGACCAAAAAATCCATAGTCACCTCATCCCACATCCATTCTGCAATAGGTAACGAATGCAATAGTATCCCAGGATGTTAAGTCTTTGACATCACCTACTGACACTTCAAGCATCTTTTTATGAACCCTATTATCCCATTTTTCATGCCTAAACACCAATCATTTCATCGTAGGTTGTGGTAATTTTTTACCCCTTGATGTACCTCCCACTTTGGGCATGAAATTCTCGCGTGTGTTCCTCTCACATACTTGTAGGCTCAGCAACCTATTTTTTTACACAGATGATCTCATCCTCATTAATTATCTATTCTGAAGGTGTCTCTCCACCTTCAAGGATTTATATTAAGGTAGAACACTTCGTATCCTCATACTACCTATCCTTGATCCATCTCAAGAGTGTGTACTCCACTGCTACAGAAACCAGAGTCATCATTTGTTGACTCTCCTGAACTACCACATGCATTTTTGCCAACAAATTCATAATATTCCACTATTCCCTAGACTCATGTACCAGCTATGTATGAGTTTTCTTGATCATGGAATCAACCAAACTATTCCCCTTTCTGGGTGTATATACCAGTTCAAAATCAATGTATTGTATATACTCTACCCATCTTCACTGTAGAAGGTTCATGTCATGCTATGAAAAGATATACTTCAATATTTTTTGATCCATAAAAACTCTAAACATTTCACCCAAATGATAGTGTCACCAACACTTAAGAGCATAAAACACTGCTGCTAAATCATGGTCATACATAGGTTAATTATGTTCATGTGGCCTCAAATTCTGAGACCTAAAATCAATGAATCAGTCCCCTTACATTAACATGGCTCTTTGTTTGATCCCAGAAGCATCACAATACATCGTGTAATCCTCACCCGACTCAGCTAAGATCAAAATTGGTACTGATGTCATGTTCTTCTTTGACCATTTGAATGAATTCTCACATGGTCATAACCAATCAAATTTATCCCTTTCATTGTAATACCTGAAAGTTGTGCTTTCAATTGGGAAATTCCCTAGATGAACCTCCTATAATAAAAATCTAATCCCAAAAAGCACCAGATATCAAAAAAAATCATGGGGAGTTCCTATGAAATCACTGCCTACAGTTTTTATCGGTCCCTTGCCACACCTTCTTTACGGGATGATATTCCCCAAAATATGTACCCTGTCAATAGAAAACATACATTTAGATATATTGGAATATATTCGATGCTCTCTATGTGTACCCTGGATGAAATCAAGATGTTGGGCATGATCATCATGAGTTATAAATTATACCAAGATGTCTTCCACAAAGACCACCATAAACATATCTAAGTACAGATGAAAGATCCTGTTAATCGAGGCCATAATTACTACTAGAGAATTTGTCAACCCAAACGACATTATGACAGACTCATAAAGTTCATACATACTACATAATGTAGTTCTTGGTATATCAAAAGTCATAACTCTCGATGACACCCCAATATGAAATCAATCTTTTAGAACACACAATCCCCCTTTAGCTGGTCAAAAAAAATCATCTATATGTGATAGAGGATATCAGTTTATCAAAGTCAATTTATTCAACTTCTGGTAATTGACACACAAGCATAAAATCTCTTCATCCATATTTTCAAACAAAACAATTGATCCCCAAGGAGACATACTTGGACAGGTAAACACATTATCCTCAATCTCTTCCAACTACACTTTGATCTCTTGGAGCTCAGTCAGTTCTATTCTACAAGGGGGAATAGTTACCGTCTCATCCCCCAACATGAGTTTAAGAGTGAATTCCACATCAGTATTGGTTGGAAAACCTAAAAATTATTCTAGAAAGACATCCTGAAACATTTATACTTTTAGTGGAAGGATGTCATGCCTACTACTCCCATAATACAACAAAAGACTAGAAACTTAGGTTGTGAGCTCTCCCAGTTCTTGAGTAATTGATCAAGCTCGGTCTACATGGATATCACATTTCCTATGATAAATATAATGGTTAATCTTGGTATATAAAAAGGTAACTCTCCTCTGGAAATAATATATGTCTCCTCGGTGTGCGACCAGCCAGTCCATACCCATAATCTGGTCGAATACTATTATATCAAGGACATAGATATCACATAGAAAATGATACTTCTAATCTCTAGTGAACATCTTTTTATAATAAGATATACCTAGATTAAATTTAAAATGGTGTATCAATATTAATCCTTCCGCATATAGACTCCACCTCTTAGCTCAATCCATTAACAAGATTTTCATATATAACAGAATAAGAGGGAGAAGTATCAATAAAGGCACTAGCTAATGTTTATGAAACTAAAATAGCACCTCTCACGGTCAATTGACCAGCCTCGATCTCTACAAGCATAGGATACACAGCAAGTAACAGTCCTGCCCCTCATCCCTGTAGTTTTTTCTGCTTCCTTTGAGTGGAACCACTTTACTGATATGGATGTTCATTACCTAAAGCACCATTTCCAATGTCTCGACTACCTCTTTCAGTAGAATTCTAGATGCCATGCCTATATGGTGTAGAAGAACCCCTTTCCACACTTTGACTCTGTTCAGCTAATCCCTCAGAACTATAATGAAACTGTTTTCTTCAGAACATCTGTAGGTGTCCCATATTTACACAAAACCGACACTCTAATGACTATGGAGGACAATGTGTACAATTTACTCCCTTACTACAGAATTGGTGGATAATAACATGAGTAAGATCCAGGGAAACTATTCTTCTTGATTGTCCGTATTTCTTTCCACTGTCCAAAATATGGTTCTCATGATGGTTCTTCCGGCTCTTGGAATTCACACTCCCAAATCGTCCCACTAGCTGTCAAGTACTATAAGCCTCTTTTAGACTCCCCTCTAAAATGAGAGACTGATTAAATTTTTTTTATAATTTCAAAATATTAAATATATATACCTAGGACTTAATTTCACACCTATTTCCATCATAAAATCATAATTTTTTGAAGTAGCCTAATATTCTGCATAATATAGAGAAGAACACAGTGAATCTATGAAAATTTCAGTGTAATAAATTATGGACATGATTCCTTAGGTTAGATGCTTAAATTATGAATCCTTATCTTGTTTCAGCTTCTCTGGATAGAAGGGTTCTAAGAACATCTCCCAAAGTTTCTTCCAAAACATATCATTAGTCTATCCAGATTTTTTTGAATTTCCTAATAGCTTTTCACTGACCCCTGTAGCATATAAGAATCCATATTTACCCTCTTCCCATTAGGATTATCTAAATTGTTAAATATCGTCTCTATTGATTCAATATAAAATTTCTCTCCCTCAGGTACACCCATTCTTTTAAAATTACAAGGTTGTTGCATCTAAAACACCATTTTCAACTAAAACATGCTTTTCAGAACACAGCCTAGGCCTCTCTCTATAAACATCAAGAAATAAGAAATTTTCTCTCATAACTATTCCCCTACCTCCTAATTTTTCACCAATGGTGCCTCAGGTTCCATTTCTGGATGTTTGCTCCGGGCCATACCCCTTAGTCTCTCCCGCAACAATCATTGTAGAGGCATATCTGTATAATAGAAACACACGTCTTAGGTCTCATAACAAAATCTTATAACATTTTCATAAGAGGAGAAACTATCATAAATCGTTTCAACAAGTCATTTCCCATTTTTTTGCTATAGGGTTAACACCGAGGCTTTATCACCACCCTCAACCACCCTACATATAGGTCATGGTTAAAAAGGGTACATAAATTCACATTGATTAATTCAACCATTAATTAATCACATTATCTCAAATTAATTAATTCAAAAATTAATTTATTAATCATACCCATTTCATCAATAATGGTTCTCATTAGATGACAATTTATTCTCATTTTACATTATTATTTCACTCTCACAAAAAGGAAAAGCAGTTCGAGTTCAACAAATATCCCATAACCTGTTTTCAAGTGAGTTCCTAGAATGATGCATTTCATAACAACCCTGAGTGACTATAATGATGCATTCAAACTCAACTATAATTACACATTAGGAAAAGAATCAAAATTCAAAAAATATCAAAACAAATATCACATCACACCACAAGTGAGTCACCCAAGGTGAAATTATATGCAATTTTATCAATAAAAAATAATCAAAAAAATCCCACCCCGAGTACTCGAATTTTCCCCGGTACATGTGTTGTCAACTCCCCTGCCTGAACTCATTACAAAGCCTGGACTCATCATATTCTCTTCTCTACCATTCCCAAAACTGTAAGACAAAAGAAGAATAATGGAAAGAGAACCCCTCAAATACCACATTTTGACATCCTGACATGGGTGCCACTAAACGTTTCCTCGATCAAGTTGGCCAAATGCCCTCAAGTGTGCCTCACAAAATGCCAGAGGGTGCCGACTAGCAGCGAGGGTATGGTAACTCAGTATTGGAGAGACTATACCAATATTTATTTGAATAAAAGGCCAAAGGAAGAGAATAACAATAACCAAGTGTGGGATCATATAAATAACCAATAACATCCATGTCATATGATAACCAAAACATGAAAAATAAAATACTAAACTAAAAGGTTAAACATGCTATGATAATGAAAATGTCAAATGTCTACAATGAAACTGAAATTAAAGACACAAAACCCCCCATGTGGGTTACAAACCACATTAATTTCCCTCTCTTATGCTCTAATCCCCAACAAGAACCTATCTAAGGGCCTTGCCCTTATCCTGTCATACAAAAAAAAGTTTACTCAGGTGCCGATCAGGCGACCTGGATATTTTGTGAGTACATGTCAGTAGGCCACCACCAACGATGTCTATAATGAGTCCAGTCAAAAGATGGTGTATCCACTTTTATGAAGGAATAAAATAAAATGCATAATTAAATAGTTATCACATTTTAATTTAATCTTTAATCGTCTAAGTAGGACAAATTTTAATTCATGTTTCAAATTTTAATTGTCATTCATTATTATAAATCATTTATTGCAGTTCATCATTCATAGAACCCAAAATCAAATTAGTATTGATCACCATTAATATCACTCTATATCTCATTCAGTGTAGTTTATCATGCCAATCACCCTCTAATCTCAATCATGGATAACTATTGGGGAGGAACCCCATGTACAAGTCCCAACTTCTAATCAGTCTAGAAACCCATGTTTAGCACCAAAAAAATCACATGTATTTAATAATTAATTAATTCAAATGAATTATAGATATCATTCCATTACTAATCCAATGATTAGTTAATCATTTCAAATACCATTAGTCAACACAAAAATTAAATAATCACAAAACCCATTAATTAATTCATCAATTAATTAATAAATCAACACAATTCTCATAACATAATTATTTATTAAGAATTAATTATCCATTTAAAATCAAATTTTTTAGAAATTATTTCTCACAATTATTTATCATTGATCAATAACATGAAACATTATTAATTCTAAAAATTAATTAACTTACATAGAAAAAACTAATTTCATAATTAATTTCCCATAATTAATTTTCTTAACACAAACAATTCAATATCTCAATTAAAATATCTCAACCAATAACATATCTCCAAAATATCTATTTGGGAAACCCCCCTTCATTTGTTCTGTGATTAAATTAATAATTAATCACCAATGAAATCACATGTCAAATCCATATTCCTAATTACTAAAATTTAGGAATTAAATTATCAATGTGAAACAATCCATTCATTAACTTACATTCACATATCAAATCCATGACTATGGGAGTTTGATTTGGACCACGTACCTCAGTTTATTGAAGGATTTTATCCAAATGGAAATCCCCAAAATACAAGAGACATAACATCATCGATCACTATTGAATCTAAACCCCTAAACAACAATTAAGATCAAATGTATAAAGATCCTATAAAACATGATCTAGATCTATAATACTATATATAGATCTCAACTCATAGATTTAGATCCATGTAAATGAAGGAGATCATTCATGAGCATATTAAGTTAGGATAGAGGAAATAACGAGAGAAGCAACATGAAGAAATTAACTTACAGAGAAGAGGGTAAATCTTCAATCTAGGGTTCATATATTGAAGAACGATGTTTAAATCATCATGTAATCCCTATGGAATGTTCTGAGATCACCTAGAATTTGTCATGACTAAGCCAAGGTCTAAATATGGGAGTCTTGGGGGGTTTAGGACGTTTTAAAAAGATTTTTTTTGGATAATTAATCCCAGGTGCATGGTTTCCAAGGCAGGGGAGAATAGATAGGCTAAATAGTGAGTCAACTGTGCGTCTACAATTTTCCGCATGGCCCGATGGTGCATGGTTAGGAAAAACATGCACCAACCGTGAACAACACCCTGTCTTCCCATGTTCCTTAAAAACGTCACCTAAACACTACCCAGTTCATAAACCAAACCAGATGTACATAATAATAATAAAAATCACCTAAAAACACGCCCTAGATTGCTCTAGAAAAGTATAGGATGTAACATTTGGTTATGATAAATAAATATAAAATCAGTTATAAGAATGTTTCAGTGTTTTTAATGAAAATAAATTCCTATTTTAATTAATGAGTTTAATATTAATGACACCATTCTAGAACAAAAATCACATAGTAATTTTGAAATTTATATAATATTTATTATTAATTAAATTATCATAGTCATCTATTATATTATTTTATACCATTGTTAAAGTAGATGGTTAGGCCATCTGATATATGACCGTACCATAATTAATTGTTGGTTGTTATTATGAATTTGGGTTATCTTTGAATAATATCATTATAAAACTATAATAATAATATTATTTATCCAATTTTCTTATAATGAATCATATATCAAATGGTTTTAGTACATAAAAAATAATTATTACAAAAATAGAGATATATTACTTCTTAGAGGCATTATTCTGCACAATACACAATTAATGTTTTCTCATCTCAAGGAATGAGAGGGAAATAAGGTGGATTTTAATTTTTTTCATAATTATAATTTCATTATATTTTTCATTTAAATTCAAAAATTAATATTTTTAGTCAATAATGGTAGGAAGTGGTGGAAAAACATATATCGTTAATACATGGAGGTGGTAGTCTTCACAACACGCAAATAATAGTTTCATTATCTAAATAGAATTACGAAAAAATTTGTTAATAGTTATTACATTTTCATAATAAAATTATTATAAAATAAATAATAACTTATTTACATAATAATTAGAATTTTATATTTGGTATGTTATGATATAAATTAAAATATGTTAATAAAAAAATCACTCTCATTGAAATCTTAAAAATTAACTTAGAAGACTCCATATAAATGGAGGTATTTAACAATTATATTAGTACTGGATGATAAAGGAGAATAAATAGAGTTATAATAGAATTAAAATATACATCTGTCTAGTGGAATGAATATTTTGGGAGTGGTCTTGATGGGGTGGGGGGAGGCCCCTTTTATTAGTGGTGAAAATGCACTTTTTTGTAAAAAAAATCAACTTAATACAATGAGAGTAGTTGTTTAACATGTCATGTGCTTTTTGAAAATTGGGTAATAATGGAGTTATGTATGAGATAAATTCATAAATATCTTAAAAAATCTACTAGAACCATTTTATATCATGTATAAAACCCTTTTCCCCTTGATTTATAAGTTTTACTATTTTAGAATGTACCATGGTAAAAAAAATTTCTGTAAGTAATTTAATATTAACACCTAAAACTTAAAATGGGCCATATTAGACAATTTATTCCTAATTCTTCCAAATCTAAAATAAATTTCATAATATAAATTGTTTATATGTTAAAAAAATCAAGTTTAACATTAGCTAATATAACCTGTAAATACTAGTATCTATAAAAAGTGTATTTTTGGATTAAAAATTTTGTTTAGGAATAAATTTTAAATTTATTTGACTTTCATGATATAATTTGGTATATTATATGATAATTAGATGTCATTGGTTACTTAATGAAATACATTACAAATTTTATACATATAAAATTTACTTAAAATTTAAAAAAAAAGTTGTTCTTTAAAACATAACTTATATTCTTAAAAATTGGTTTTCTAAATTCGTCATAGTATTATAGAATTTATATTTTTACACTTTATATAAAATAATGAGGAATGTTTTTTAGGTTTATATTTTATACTCATATCTTGATAAAATAATAAATATTATTATTCGTGTAAAAACTTTTACTATCAACTATTCTCCTAAAAATCAATTATTTCTGAAATACCATGAACATAAACCGTTAGATAATTGTGAAATTATAAATTTAAAAATTATTTTACATTATAAAATATTTATATATTCTAATTTAATTAAAAAAATAACGTAAAGTATTTTTATTTAAATACTTCTTTTTTAAAATTAATGTGTCATTAATTTTATTTCATATTAATTTAAAAATAATTTAATGTCGATATCTTTGTTTATAAATAATATTATAAACTTTTTGTAACATGGATTATATTAATATCATTTTTATGTTTTTTATAAATCTTTTTAAAATAATATTAATCAATGAAAAATAATAATATGAAATTATATAAACTAATTTCTATCTTTATATCAACAGAAAAATATTTTATTCAGATATTTTAATATGTCATAGTTTGTTTTACTTGGTTATTTGGTTAGTTCTAGAAAGTTCATAATGTAATATATTAATGCATATTATTTTAAAGGTACTATAATCATTTTTAATTACACTATACCACACTTAAATACATCATTCTTAATGTATGCATCAATCAAAGAGATACCTATTGTAAACTTTATCCTAGAAGTCCACCATCATGGACTGTTAATTCTATAAACAACGTTTAGTTACATTTAATAATAATAGAAGTTATATTTTTAGAGCCAAATGTATATAATGATAATTATGAAGACAAATAGAGGACTAAATCTACCTACCAACCATCACAGAACATAATTTAAATTATATTAATAATTCAAAATAGTAAAAAAATATGATTATTATAAAAAGAATCATGAAATACAAATTCATTCTATTTGACACAAAATAAAAAATTACCCATCTATAGGAATTGAGTTAAAAATAGAGGTGGGTGAATCAAAGATAAATGAAGAAAATGAAAATCCAAGAATGAAAAAAAATATGCTATGTTTTTGGGAGATAACATTTCGAAATGATTATTCAATCAACCTTTTTCTTATAAAAAAATAATCGTATGTAGTATGATCACTTGAATATGGAAGTGAATTATTATTGTTATTATTACACATGTAAATGTATGTTTTGACTCTCTCATCCCTCCATGATAAGTTCATGAAAACATGATAGTCAATTTTCTTTCATCCTCCTACCTAATCTATTTACAACATTGGTTTTCACATGGGTAATTAGTTAATCCATTAACTAATATTTTTAGGAAGGTTTGTGTGAGTAATATCTCTTTACATAATTATTTTACAAGGTCTATATATGTATTTTATTTTATATCAATTACCATGTATTTAGTTTCCTTTCACTTATAGATATATCATGAATGGGCACTATGATTAAGAGGGATCATTAAATTGGAATTTTTGTTGACGAATTGATCATGTTAAAAGGAAATAATTATTCAATGATATAATAATATCGTATAGGTTATGCAGTAAATTATCAGTACATCCACATAATAAAATATACCAATATAATATAATTATATTGTATGAATCCTATCTCTACATTTCCACTTAATTGTACATTAGGCTATCATTTGACATGAATTTTTTTTATTTCACTATCCAAAACTATTAATCATTTCATCTATGGTATATCATAATCCTTGATATACCTATCATATTAATTGACTAGAACCAATAAATAAATAATATAGAATATGGTGGATTATATGGATATAATTTCCCAACCCTAAATAGAACACCATGGCTATTTTATGATATATATATTAATAAGTTTAAAATTGGTTTGTGGTCACCAATATGGGGATTTTGTTGGTGATTGAATGGTTTACCCCATTCAACTATTCTATCCCATAATTCTATTGTACCTATATTTTATGGGATGATGAAAACCTTATCCATGAATAATATAATGTCTTAATGTGTGTTCATGTCATGATAAATTATATACTTTTATAATTTTACCAAAACATATTCATATTTTAGGAAATATGTTTGTTTTCAGCTATGGAATCATCATGTAATCCACTAAGATATACCTACTTATTCAAAAACCCATTTTTATTTTCGATTTCGAATGTCTCAACAGTGATACATTTACCTATTTATCACCAAAATTATATCTTCTATGTTTTACATTATGATTAAAACAAAAAACAAAAAAACAATCATCATTTTTTGATATATTCCAAAATTATTTCCAATAAATTACAATATTAACACATATAAATTATTTATTAATTAATAATATATACTTGTGAATTGTTTTTATTGAATGTATAAATTTTTTTTGGAAATCAATAGTTTCTACACTTCCCCAAATCGTTACATATTTTAGTATTAGGAAACACATAATGAATTTTACTAAAATATATATATTCAAATTCATGTTAAAATAACCACGACACAATTTAGAAATGTATTCAATTTGATTATATAAGAGTATTCATTCATCTTCCCTAAATTCATACCTCAACTCACATTCTCTACAATTTGATATTATCCAAACTATGGATTTTTATTCATCGACTATTAAAACCTACCTCTTAGTATAACAGTCTCTCACATGTGTAAAATATTAACAATGTTTTCACTATTATTTAGTTATGCATGATTGTATTATCATTTCATTGAAAGCATAGTCATGTATTTTTTTTCATTAGGGATGGTTAATGGTTGTTTCTAGGGTATGTGTAGTTTTTTTTATGTGATAAAGGATCAAGGAGGAAGTTTTATATTATAGTATAATACATAAGTCACACTCCAACCCCATTATAACCATATATTGCATCAATTTATAATTATATAAACCATTTTAACCATATTATTCCCATTGTTCAATTGGATGTATAGTTCAATATTATAGATTTGATAAAAAAATATTAACCAAATTTTATATATATTTTAATAGAGTTGTAGTTTAATATAATATAATATATATATATATATATATTTCATTTATTACCCTCTTTGGTGAATAATCAGAAAACATTATGAAAATTATAAATAACCTGTGAATAATTCCTAAAATACCCCATTTAAAAAATCCCTCATACTTTTGAAGATAAATATATTTACTTAAATAACATAATAAACAACCATTTAACCAATACATAGTTTGAACCATATATATGAAAAAGTACCCTAGAGTAGGGAATTAAATTAATTATAGGACCAAACCATAGATAACCAATCTAGATTTCCATGGTATATAATGTATCAAAAATGGGTAAAATGAAAAGGGAAGATTTAAATTGATATTAGTGAATTCATAATAAGTTTTCATTCATTTTGATACAATTGAAGATATCAAAATAACATTAAATGAGTATGAAAAAATGGTCTAGAATACAAAACAGAGCCCAATATTTCTATCAAGGGGGAATGTTAGGGGAACAAAAATATCAAATAGGGTTACATGACTCATAAGTTTGTAAAATAATTGACATCGTATATTTATATGAAAATGGACATCAATGATTATGAAAATATTATAAACAAATATGAAAATACAAATGAAATATTAGAACCATTTTGTCATTATTCTAACCTAGAGGTAGAATATCAAATTACCTCTTTCACAAATGACTCGATATTCAAAATTTATGTATAAATATTTTATTAATCCCTAATATATTATTATTATTATTATTATTATTATTATTTTGAAATAATATAAATATCAAAAAAATGACATACAAAAATGTACTAACAGTAGTTAATATTTCATACCACTCATAGATGTTACCAAATTATTTTAATTCCAAACCTAATAATTGTTTTATACATAGCAATAATACGAGAGTAATTAAACAAATATGTTGGATATGAAAAAAGTGAGTTAATTAATAGTGACCCAACATGAAAAAAATTATATTTTCTAGTTCTTATATCATCCTACAAAAAAAGTTACATTATATTTTCTTAAAAACAAAATAAAGAAATATAGAATGAAAAATTAAAATAAATCATTATTTTATTCTCTAAGTGGATTTATATTTTCATTTCCTTTAACTCAATTGTCGAAATTTTAATCCCCAATCTAACGGAGAATTCAATTTTTATCACGACTTGTCCCAATGGAGAATATGATGTAAATCCACCAGCCTTCCTCCAATAGGACATGGGGTGGTGAATAGTGTTGAGTAGGAATATAATTAACATGGGAGGAGTTATCCTAATTACCTATACACATACACCTCCAAGACTATAAAAATGATGAAATATAAAAAAAAACTGATCTAGAATTCATGAATACACAAAAATACCAATACGAGAGTATGTTAAGAAGTAATAGAAGGTAAATAGGTCCAAATAAAATCCCACATCAAATATTCCAAAAAAACCTAACATGAAGGTAAAGGGACTGTTGTATGAATACCATGGGAATGCACCTCGATCAACCATTCTCACTAAGAACAGTCTGGTTCTAGTCTGTCAAGGACTCCATCAAAAGGTCATTCGTCTGTACAAGTCACAACACAAGTTTGAAAATCCCGTGAAAGGGTGAGTATAACAATAACAAATTGGATCCTAGATACCACAAAGAATACATGAAAGGAAAATATAATCATCTCTATATTTTTATATGTATTTGTAACCTAAAAAATAATACCAATACATAATCAATAAAGACACAAACTCTTAAATTATGTCAAAATCATAATATAATGGCCTAGGATTCATTATTGAATATTCCAAAAAGAACATGAATGGGAGAACACAATATTGAGCCTGATGGCACTTATGACGTCCATCTCAAAGGTAGTTATCATTGGGTCTCAATATTATAAGTACACTCTAATGATCTAAAGAGAATATGATACACATATTAGGATCACTACCATGTTTATGTGGTGATACCGTCAACTCAATCTCGATCAACCTGCTATGTAGAGGATTGACACCAATGTACTATTGATCATGATGATTCCAAGAACTCCACTTAGTAAATTAAAATTAATATAGGATCTCACTCGTCTCAAATGGATTCCAATGACTCTATCCATGAATTTTGGAAAAATGGATCATAGTTCGTGGGGTTTTAGAATATTCCATACCAACCCATAGGGAAATTATTAGTGTAAAACAACATAATTACTGTTTTCCATAATATATAGTACAAGGGCTATAATCCATGCATAAAAAGTACACTGTGTAGTATGGGGAACAAAACATGTACCGTCATCTCATGTTCTACCCATGTAAATGGCACATTACTCTAAAATGTGTATGTGTAGAACTAAATGGTGTGTAGGCTTCTCGCATAGCCTACCTATGTGCCCGTACATATATTCTGTTAGTGTACATGTTCCGGTGTACATGTACATGTCCTATCCCCTATACTTGGTCTAGGCTATGTACATGTGTGGGAGTACACAACATTTTTTCTTCCCGTGTAGCCCACCTTGTATTGGTGTTCCACTGAGGAACACAACCAATCTTTGGGGAGGGGTCACATATCGTGTGATTTTTAACTCCAACCTAAAACCCTAGCTACCACAAAGGGGGTCCACACTCTATGTAATCCCGTATTATATGATGTATGGATTAGGATTTTTTAGAATTCCCATTGTACATTATTCATGCGTTTTCCCCACCATTTCATGAAAATATGGCCTCGTTCATACCAAAAAATGTGGATCTACCCCATACAAACATGTCCACATGAATTCGACATATTTCAGCATTAAAATATGTTCACAAAATAGATTATATTCATCTTTTTCATCATCCACATGCCCAATGAAAATTAGGTATTTTGAAACTGGTCAAATTTATTCACATCAATAAATATCGTACATCTGCCACATCAATCCAATCATAAATATACTATTTCAAAACACTGCACCTAGAAAAAGGTGAATAAAATTTTATTGTTCTATAGAATGTTGAACCGTGGTCCTAAATGATGAATACTAATGATTAATAGGAAAATATGTTAAAAAACACAAAACATGTAAAATAGGATTGAACCTTGGATGTATTCGGGTTTCCTTGTTTCATTGTTGTTAGAAAATTTTTAAGAACCAAAATAAAATAATAAATCCCAAAATCACCCTGTAATAAACCCACCTCTTAAGTACACATGATCCACAGATCAATCCATTGATTTATTGATACATGTTCATCATATAAATCATGATAAAGGAATGTAAACAAATAAAAAAACCACCATATATCGATACATATCGATCTCTAATGAAGAATGATGATACATCATGTTCGTTGGAGGGATCCTTCAATTTGGTCTAGAATCGATCATAGATCTATGAATCAATAGTATTACTCTAATCAGATCTCATACAGTTGATCTAATGGTTCTCATTATTTTATAGGGGCATGTGTATAACCCTTATAATTTTTCATATGCATGTATTTAAAAAGGGATGTTAGGTTATTGTATCATTAAAAAATAAAATAATTTATCTAATTATATTATCCATTTTATACCCATGATAAGTTTTCAAAAAATTACCAATTCCAAGTAAGTTTTAGTTACACCTTGGGTAATCCTCACATTCAACATAGCCCTTATATTTATGTTCCAAGCACCTATTAAAAGATATTACACTCTAACTAGAGAATTGTGCATGCATTCTATTTTATATATTTCACATATTTCAATTATTTATTCCAGGCCTATTAGACATGGTAATAACAGACATTCTTATTTTCTTATCTCTAAAATAATCCTTAAAATATCCAATGTAATACAATTAATAATCTGAGTCATTAAATTCTACCAATAATGGGGCATTATATCCCTGAAAAACCAAGACAATGGTTACTCAAAACGATGTGCGTACTGACCATGAATATGAGCCTCCAACTCCCATGTTCTCTCCTAGAGATTCATGTATTTCCACTAGACATTCAATAAAGGAATATATCAACCATTATGTATCCTCTTTGTTGATCCTTGATCTATACATGGTACTCTTCAAAAGTATATCAATCCCCAATGTCTAGCTATATTCATTTGATAACAAGTGTTGGGCCTTGCATATACCTCATCAGCTATGACGCATGAAAGATGTTGTGTACCATGTATAACTACGAGGGTATAGGTATGTGGTATTCCGCATCACCAATACAACATAGTTTCTATAAAGGTATGATTAATCATAGAGATATCATTCCATCCTATCCAAATCCTTGTAATGCACATCGAAGTGAAACTTGTAGGAACACATGGTATCCTTCTTTGAACTATAATGGACCACATAACCTATAATCATAATGTTGTTGATGGATTATATTAGCCTTCATTATCTCTTGGATGATCTATAGATTCCATTTTTTAGCTAACACCATCACCAGTCCCATGATTGCTGACTCTCCAGGGTGAGTTCACCAAAGTGGGGACCAGTAGGGTCACCCGTACAATGTCTCAAATGACACTGTACTGATGGTTGAGTGGAAGATGTTGTTGTTCACAACCACCACATGTGGAATGTGATCCTCCCATCTATGAAAAAAATTAAAACATGGATGCTCAAAACATGTCCACTAGAACCTGAAAGGTCCACTGAGTCTGACTGTATGTTGGGTGGGATACTATGCTAAAAAATAATCTAGTCCTAAAAACATCATATAATCCCTTACAAAACTAGGATGTGAAGTGTGTATAATGATATGAAAAGATCATTGATGGATCACCGTGGATTTGGCCATTATCCTGCACAAAGATGTCTCCCAATATCTATATTGAAATCTGCACACACATATATAATATTTTTACTATCATGGTGAGTTGGTCTATAATCACTAAGATGGTATCATGACACCTAGTTATATGCTTCAAGTGAATTATAATGTCAATTGATATCTCAAACTACATTCACTATGGAACCAAAATGGGTTGACATAAAATCATTGGAACTTGGTGATCCACCTTCACTTCATAATAATTAAGGTATCAAGAGACAAAATATCAAACTCCCTTATTTATCCATAGACACTGAAAATAACATTAGAGGCCATGGTACCTCTTTCTCACACGTAGATGTACCACCAAAAAAGATTTATGAAACTCCATTAGAACCTCCTCATGCAACTTCACTGGTACCATCATGCTTCCTCTGAATATAATGTCATGGTACTCAACATTTGAAAATCCATCAGGATCATATCTCATATATATCTGGGTACGTAGGGTCTCCAAGTTATTATCCACTAGATGTGCCTCTCTATCTTTTTGTAAGACAGGTGGGGTAGCAACCATCTATTGGAGGTAAGCTGCTCCAACTACTTCCAAAAAAGGATAACTACAATGAGGCCAACTACTATGATTTCTCATTCAACAATTGCGAACAACATCACATACTAATATTATATGCTATCACATGACCCATCCTATGATTATTGACTATTTCGAAGTAATAATAATTGAGGAACACTAGTGACAACCTATGTCTAATGTCTTGATCCATATGAGATAATATATACTTGATACTCTTTCCATTATAATTGATGATAAACTACTAAACCATATGGTAGTGTCACCATATCATTAGTGAGAAGACTAATACAACTAACTCAATATCATGGGACACATAGTTCTTCTCATGTGTTCTCAAATGATGTGATCCATATGCAATCACTTCCTACCTTTACATCAAAATACAACCAAGATTTGTTCCTAATGCATCATATAACACTGTGTATTCCAAACTCTCATATGGAAATATCATGATGGGAGCAGTTTTCAAACCCTACCTCGACAAATAAATATACAACTAGAACCTCTCCATCAATTTCATATGTTTTTCCCTTTTGCGTAAAAGTTTTTAAAACAAATATTATATTATTGATTGTTATTTTAAAACAAATATTATATTATTGATTGTTATTTTATTCCTAAAAATATATGGTTCGGCCAAGATACTTATATCATGATAGGTGTATCATTAATGGACCACTTGGGGGTCTCTTGGATGTATATGGTATGTTTATTAACTATATAATATAGAAATACAAAGTGACATGGTAAATGTCAATCTAATTAACTAAGAGTTAAAACTAAAAGATAAGGTTAATATAATGACCTAAACATGTCTAAATTCTATTGGATGAGAGGAGTTCGACCCATACCCACCTTATCTTCGAAATATATCTATTTGGAGCTATTAAAAACCTGAATTTGACTTTATAATAGAATAATAGTTTTTGTTATTCCAAAGGTGCCCCTCTCCTCCCTTATAAAAGGGCACCTCATCCCTCTCTTCCTCACACCACTTTTAGCCATAAATCTCGGCCAACCCCTGGCAATTTCTCCTCTCCACTTCCCTAGAGACATCCTATTGGTCCTGTTCTTCTTTAATGACCAATTTTAGTGCCCAAAAAGGAAGTCTTAAAGAAGCGCTTCAGAGAAGAGGTAATGTCCGTTACCGATTCTTTCATCTTTATTTCTTCTTCCACTTCTTTTTATTTAGTTGTTTCATTATGAAGTAATAACATCAGTATCACTCATATACTGATATGTTATTATAAGTATTAAAGAGCCTTATTTCACCATATATCCATCCTACGGAAAATGAAATCACAGCGCGTGCGTACGTACGGAATACCATCTCCACGCTGTGGTGTAATCTATTTTACACCACCACCTTACTTGGATGGGTATAATTGTGTAAATAATAACTAAATACGATTATTTTAAAGTGATATTGATTCTAAAATAGTATACATACACTCCAATACAATTTCATGATCATGGGAACGATATCATCGCTCGTGCGTACGTACGGAATAATGTCTCCACGATCTGATGCGACCCGTTCTACATGATCTTCATTGCATAATGATGAATGAATATGATATATATTACACTAATACCATTATGGAAATGAGGTATCTATACCCTAAAGATATGAATAAGAATTTATTCGACAAAACACGCATAATAACAAAAAGTAGTAAACACCTGAAGAACAAGTAATAATGAAATATTACTAATAAGAAGCTAAGAATATGACCATATATGATATCATAACAATAGGTATGATTCTTTAATAAGTCAATAACATTATTTAAATCATTATACAGGAGGTTCAGACAATTACGAAGCAAATCAGACCTAAGGTAAGGGAAATATCACAATATCATTTTTATCCGAGATTGTTTGTACTTTGGAATTTAATGGGGTGTATTTTATCATCCACATCCATTTTTCCTCAATATGTAATATTATTTCCATCCACCTACAATTGTTTAAATCCAATTTTACCCTTCGGTGAGTTTAGTAAAATATATGAAAGGAATATTTTTGTCGTTTTTCGTACGAGGTACTTTTTGACTTTTTTTGAAAAAAGTACGAAAAGAATGTTTTTTAACTTATACCGCATGAATGGATTTTTAAAACATTATTTCCAAGAAGCTTCCTTTACAAGTTTTCAAGTTTATTTGTAATCAACTTCATTTAGTTTAAAATTGTATGACATGTTAAGAAAGGAAAAATGTTTTTGAGGTAGAAAGGATATTTTCCTCAAGCATGGAGTTAAAGTGTTTTATCAAAATTATCTTCCATCTAAGATAATACAGGGTTATTGTTCTATCCCTATTATTACATTGATTTGATTATGTTTTGATGGAATTATTTTTATGAATTCCTTTATCTTATATGAATTGTTTTATGATGTCACGATGTTTAAGATTCCCATTTTTATTACATGGTTTATGCTATGATGTATGGTTTATGATTTTGTGGCACACATAAGAATGGAATCATTATGATATGGGTGGGACATACATCTCCCCCCAATGCATTGGGTAAAGATTTTATATCTCATGATATTGACATGGCTGGAACGACAGGTTAAACCGGTTCAGTGAAACAGGACTGAAATGAGGAGTGAACTCGGTTCAGAAATGGACTTTGTCCACTAAGATAGTCTTGGAAATGAGTCTTGACTAATAAGAAATGGTTCTCTATGATTATGTGTGTATGCAACAAATTTTCATGTTTTATGTTATGATTATTGTGATTACATTTCACTACCATGATTTATCCCATGTTATGAAATTATGATCTCTTTTGCAGGGTAAGATTCCCAAAATGTTATGTTCTTATGAATATGATGTGATTGATATTTCTTTTGTTTACCCTTACTGAGCATTTGAGCTCACCCTTTTGTATGTTTTCTTTCCCCAGGTCAGGGAGAAGGTTATTAAGTAAGATATGCCAAAAGGGACTATAGATATGATGAAATAAATGGGAGACAGTGTAGACGCTTTATGAACCAGTTGTTTATGTTTCCCAGTTTTTTAAAGAAACTATACCTATACGGTCCTTTCGTGGTTTTTTTATATTTTGTTATAAGTATGATTCAATTTTGAAGTATTAACAATGTATCTAATGTATGGGTCATTATAGTTGGTATCAGAGGAATGGTATAGTCAACCTTTGGAAACTAGGATGTGAAAGTGTTAGTAAGAACCCTAAGGATAAGTCTAAGAATAAAACACAATCATAGTGTTTTAGAAATGGCCATGAATTACCTAGGATAAGACCATAAGTGTGAAATTTTATTCTTGATTATTTGGTTTTCCTGTTATAATTAGTGTTGCTCATACTGTTCTTCTCGGTTTTATTTAATGGATGGAACCCAAAGGAACCATGTTAATGCGGAATGCGACGGGCAATGCAATTATTGTCCCCCTGAGAAACAAAACGTTATGGGAGCTGGAATGAAAGATCTTGTAGCCATTATCACACAACTTTCTCAAACTATGAATCATGTTGGACTTCCAAACGTGCAAAAGAAGGAGCAACATTCTGTTGAATCCTTCATGAGGCAGCGTCCACCTTCATTCAGCGGGTCTACTGATCCATTAGTTGCTGAAAAATGGATCAGTACTACTGAAAAGATATTTTCAGTTCGTCAATGTTCTGAACATGATAAAGTAATCTTAGCCGTGTATTGTTTGGAAGGTGATGCTGATCAATGGTGGAATCTTTTCAAGAATACAAGGCCAAGAGATGAAATTGATTCCATGGAATGGGATGAGTTCATGAACTTATTTTTTAATAAGTACTTCCCTCGTATTCTCCGAAAAAAGATGGATAAGGAGTTTCTTGAACTAAACCAGAAGGATTATGAATCTGTTGGTACCTATGAAGCAAATTTTACAAGACTTTCAAGGTACGCTTCTGGAATTATTATCCAACCTCAGAGTAAGATCGATCGATTCTTTAGTGGCTTAAAACCATGTCTTCTAAGGGCGTTAGCCATAAGGGACTTCAATAGCTATGAGGAAATTGTTCAATGTTCTCTCTAGGTTGAGATGGAGATTGGTCTAACCCATTATTCATATGGGTTTGATAAGAAGAGGAAAATGGAATTAAAAGAAAAATCTAAAGAGCACACTGAAAAATAGACGAGCTTTCCCTTATGCTCAATGTGTGGAATGAAACATGGAGGGAGTTGTCTTGAAGGGACAAGTAAATGTTTCAGATGTGGAAATGAAGGTCATCGGGCATTTGAATTCCGCAATGATGGGAAGAATATGTCTAAGGATGCAAACAAAGGAAGGGATACACAGAATGAACCACTACTGGAAATACACTATTTCCCAACGGTTCACAACCGTTGGGAAAGCCCCTCAAACCGTTGGTATATCATATACCAACGGTTCTGATAACCGTTGGGAAGTAAGCCGTTGGGAAAGGTTTTCCCAACGGTTTACTGGAAACCGTTGCAATAGGCCCATAGAAGTTACCCTATCCCAACGGTTTGGGTGAACCGTTGGGATAGTTTTTCCCAACGGTTCTCCCAAACCGTTGGGAAAACCAAGATATACCATGTGGGAACATTTTCCCAACGGTTCCAAACCGTTGGGATATACCATGTGGAACATTTTCCCAACGGTTCTAAACCGTTGGGAATTGGTGAAGTCTTTCCCAACGGTTTAGAACCGTTGGGAAAAGACATGCTAAAAACTTATATGCCAACGGTTTGAAACCGTTGGCATACCCTATGCTGCAAATTGCAGCACCCTGCAATTTGCACAGCCCCTGTCCCCTGTCCATCACCACCAGTCATCAGGCCTCATTTTCACCTCATTTTCACCTCATTTTCACCTCATTTTCGATCCAACTATTGTACCAGTAATAAAATAATTCATACATATTCAATTACGAACAAATTCATACACATTTAACATATAATGGATCCTGAAACTATACAAATCCATAATTAAATTACAATTCATAAACATACATAATTCATATAGAATTCAATTTAAAATTTAGATGACAATTATACGTGGAATCTGAAATTCAATTCATAATATGATCTGTTTTTTCTATACCATATATTTTTACCTAAAATGATGTCCATTTTAAACAAAATACATACACCTGAAGTGATACTGGCCACACCGCACCTCAGATTGAGGCGGGGTTAACTCGTACACGTCACATTTGACTCATGGATCGTTGTGCTAAAGTATCGACAGAATCCTAATGCGTTTGGTCGGTTTTCCGTATGCCAGTTGATGTTTTTCACTTAAAATGGCGTCCTTTTGAAACAAAAGACGGACACTATGAGCGGTGCCGACCACACTGCGTCTCCAATTGAGGCGGGGTTGATTCGTACACGTCACATATGACTCATGGATCGTTCTCCTAAAGTTTCAATGGAAACCGAATGCGTTTGGTCGGTTTTCCGTATGTACTTAAAATGGTGTCCATTTTAAACAAAAGAGAGCCACTTAGACTGATCTCGGCCACACCGCGACTCGGATTGAACCCGGGTTGCCTCGTACAGGTCACATATGACCCATGGATTGTTGTGATAAATGATCAAAAGATTCGGAATGCGTTTGGTCGGTTTTGCGTATGCCAGTTGTTCTTTTTCACTTATAATCATGTCCATTTTAAACAGAAGAGACATAGTTAGAGCGGTGTCGGCCACACCGCGTCTCGGATTGAGACGGGGATGATTGGTACACGTCACATATGACCCATGGATCGTTCTCCTAAAGTTTCAATGGAAACCGAATGCGTTTGGTCGGTTTTGCGTATGCCAGTTCTTTTCACTTATAATCCTACCCATTTTAAACAAAACAGACACAGTTAGAGCAGTGTTGACCACACCGCGCCTCGGATTGTGGCGGGGATGATTCGTACACCTCACATATGGCCCATGAATCGTTCTCCTAAAGTTTCAATGGAAACTGAATGCGTTTGTTCGGTTTTCCGTATGTACTTAAAATGATGTCCATTTTAAACAAAAGAGAGCCACTTAGACTGATCCCGGCCACACCGCGACTCGGATTGAGCCCGAGTGGGCTCGTACATGTCACATATGACTGATGGATCGTTGTGATAAATTATCAACAGATTCAGAATGCGTTTGGTCGGTTTTGCGTTTGGTCGGTTTTGCGTATCCTGTCCATTTTAAACAAAAGATAGACAGTTAGAACGGTGTCGGTCACACCGCACCTCGGATTGAGGCAGGATTGACTCGTACATGTCACATACGACCCATGGATCCTTGTGCTAAAGTGTCGACACAGTCCGAATGCCTTTGGTCGGTTTTTCGTATGTCACTTGATGATTTTCACTTAAAATGACGTCTTTTTGAAACAAAAGACCGACACTTTTTGAGTGGTGTCGGCCACACTGCATCTCCGATTGTGGTGGGGTTGATTCGTACACGTCACATATGACCCATGGATCGTTCTCCTAAAGTTTCAATGGAAACCGAATCCGTTTGGTCATTTTTCCGTATGTACTTAAAATGGTGTTCATTCTAAACAAAAGAGAGCCACTTAAACTTATCCCGGCCACACCGCGACTCGGATTCATCCCAGGTTGGCTCGTACACGTCACATATGACCCATGGATTGTTGGAATAAATTATCAACAGATTCGGAATGCGTTTGGTCGGTTTTCCGTAAGCCAGTTGATGCTTTTCACTTAAAATGACGTCCTTTTAAAACAAAAGACGGACACTTTGAGTGGTGTTGGCCACACCGCGTCTCCAGATTGAGATGAAACCACCGTGAAACATTCTAATTATTATTCGTGACGTGTACGCGCAGACGGCACGTCAATCGGACGTGCGGTTTGCCCGGTACGGATCAATATTCATGTTTTAAGTGATGCGCGCGCTTCGAAACGCGCGTGAGGGGGTCCAAACGGGCCGAACGATGTCGGAATGGCCTGAAATCAGACGATAAATACGGGTGAGTGATTTATGAAGTGGTCGAGCAGACGGCACGTCAATCGGACGTGCCGTGTGCCCGCGGTGACCGACAACGCAGTTATGGTGTCATAAACGGCCAAAACGGGCGTCCAACGGTCAAATTCATAGCGGACGACCACGGATTCACCCGAAACCACCGTGAAACATTCTAATTATTATTCGTGATGTGTACGCGCAGACGGCACGTCAATCGGACGTGCGGTTTGCGCGGTACGGCTCAATATTAGTGTTTTAAGTGATGCCCGCGCTTCTTAAACGCGCGTGAGGGGGGTCCAAACGGGCCGAACGATGTCAGAATGGCCTGAAATCAGACGAAAAATACGGGTGAGTTATTTATGAAGTGGTCGAGTAGACGACACGTCAATCGGACTTGTCGTGTGCCCACGGTGACCGAGAATGCAGTTATGGTGTCATAAACGGCCAGAACGGGCGTCCAACGGTCAAATTCATAGCGTACGACCTCGGATTGAGCTGAAACCACCGTGAAACATTCTAATTATTATTCGTGACGTGTACGCGCAGACGGCACGTCAATCGGACGTGCGGTTTGCGTGGTACGGCTCAATATTCGTGTTTTAAGTGATGCGCGCGCTTCGTAAACGCGCGTGAGGGGGGTCCAAACGGGCCGAACGATGTCGGAATGGCCTGAAATCAGACGAAAAATACGGTTGAGTGATTTCTGAAGTGTTCGAGCAGACGGCACGTCAATCGGACGTGCCGTGTGCCCGCGGTGACCGACAACGCAGTTGTGGTGTCATAAACGGCCAGAACGGGCGTCCAACGGTCAAAATCACAGAGGACGGCCTCGTATTGAGCTGAAACCACCGTGGAACATTCAAATTATAATTCGTGACGTGTACGCGCAGACGGAACGTCAATCGGACGTGCGGTTTGCGCGGTACGGCTCAATATTCGTGTTTTAAGTGATGCGCGCGCTTCGTAAACGCGCGTGAGGGGGGTCCAAACGGGCCGAACGATGTCAGAATGGCCTGAAATCAGACGACAAATACGGGTGACTGATTTCTGAAGTGGTCGAGCAGACGGCACGTCAATCGGACGTGCTGTGTGCCCGCGGTGACCGACAACGCAGTTCTGGTGTCATAAACAGCCAGAACGGGCGTCCAACGGTCAAAATCATAGCGGACGGCCTCGGATTGAGCTGAAACCACCGTGGAACATTCTAATTATTATTAGTGACGTGTACGCGCAGACGGCACCTCAATAGGACGTGCGGTTTGCGCGGTACGGCTCAATATTCGTGTTTTAAGTGATGTGCGCGCTTCGTAAACGCGCGTGAGGGGGGCCCAAACGGGCCGAACGATGTCGGAATGGCCTGAAATCAGAAGACAAATACGGGTGAGTGATTTCTGAAGTGGTCGAGTAGACGGCACGTCAATCGGACGTGCCGTGTGCCCGCGGTGACCGACAACGCAGTTCTGGTGTCATAAACGGCCAGAACGGGCGTCCAACGGTCAAATTCATAGCGGACGGCCTCGGATTGAGATGAAACCACCGTGGAACATTCTAATTATTATTTGTGGCGTGTTCGCGCAGACGGAACCTCAATCGGACGTGCAGTTTGCGCGGTACGACTCAATATTCGTGTTTTAAGTGATGCGCGCGCTTCGTAAACGCGCGTGAGGGGGGTCCAAACGGGCCGAACGATGTCGGAATGGCATGAAATCAGACGACAAAAACGGGTGACTGATTTCTGAAGTGTTCGAGGAGACGGCACGTCAATCGGACGTGGCGTGTGCCCGCGGTGACCGACAACGCAGTTCTGGTGTCATAAACGGCCAGAACGGGCGTCCAACGGTCAAATTCATAGCGGACGGCCTCGGATTGAGCTGAAACCACCGTGGAACATTCTAATTATTATTCGTGACGTGTACGCGCAGACGGCACCTCAATCGGACGTGCGGTTTGCGCGGTACAGCTCAATATTCGTGTTTTAAGTGATGCGCGCGCTTCGTAAACGCGCGTGAGGGGGGTCCAAACGGGCCGAACGATGTCGGAATGGCCTGAAATCAGACGACAAATACGGGTGAGTGATTTCTGAAGTGGTCGAGCAGACGGCACGTCAATCGGACGTGCCGTGTGCCCGCGGTGACCGACAACGCAGTTATGGTGTCATAAACGGCCAAAACGGGCGTCCAACAGTCAAATTCATAGCGGACGACCACGGATTCACCCGAAACCACCGTGAAACATTCTAATTATTATTCGTGACGTGTACGCGCAGACGGCACGTCAATCGGACATGCGGTTTGCGCGGTACAACTCAATATTCGTGTTTTAAGTGATGCGCGCGCTTCGTAAACGCGCGTGAGGGGGGTCCAAACGGGCCGAACGATGTCGGAATGGCCTGAAATCAGACGACAAATACGGGTGAGTGATTTATGAAGTGGTCGAGCAGACGGCACGTCAATCGGACGTGCCGTGTGCCCGCGGTGACCGACAACGCAGTTCTGGTGTCATAAACGGCCAGAACGGGCGTCCAACGGTCAAATTCATAGCGTACGACCTCGGATTGAGCTGAAACCACCGTGAAACATTCTAATTAATATTCGTGACGTGTACGCGCAGACGGCACGTCAATCGGACGTGCGGTTTGCGCGGTACGGCTCAATATTCGTGTTTTAAGTGATGCGCGCGCTTCGTAAACGCGCGTGAGGGGGGTCCAAATGGGCCGAACGATGTCATAATGGCCTGAAATCAGACGACAAATACAGGTGACTGATTTCTGAAGTGGTCGAGCAGACGGTACGTCAATCGGACGTGCCGTGTGCCCGCGGTGACCGACAACGCAGTTCTGGTGTCATAAACGGCCAGAACGGGCGTCCAACGGTCAAAATCATAGCGGACGGCCTCGGATTGATCTGAAACCACCGTGGAACATTCTAATTATTATTCGTGATGTGTACGCGCAGACGGCACGTCAATCGGACGTGCGGTTTGCGCGGTACGGCTCAATATTCGTGTTTTAAGTGATGTGCGCGCTTCGTAAACGCGCGTGAGGGGGGTCCAAACGGGCCGAACGATGTCGGAATGGCCTGAAATCAGACGACAAATACGGGTGAGTGATTTCTGAAGTGTTCGAGCAGACGGCACGTCAATCGGACGTGCCGTGTGCCCGCGGTGACCGACAACGCAGTTGTGGTGTCATAAACGGCCCGAACGGGCGTCCAACGGTCAAATTCATAGCGGACGACCTCGGATTGAGCTGAAACCACCGTGGAACATTCTAATTATTATTCGTGACGTCTACGCGCAGACGGAACATCAATCGGACATGCGGTTTGCGCGGTACGGCTCAATATTCGTGTTTTAAGTGATGCGCGCGCTTCGTAAACGCGCGTGAGGGGGGTCCAAACGGGCCGAACGATGCCAGTTGATGTTTTTCACTTAAAATGATGTCCTTTTGAAACTAAAGACATACACTTTGAGTTGTTCCGACCACACCGCGCCTCGGATTGAGGCGGGGATGACTCGTACACGTCACATATGACCCATGGATCGTTGTCCTAAAGCATCAACACATTTCGATTGCGTTTGGTCAGTTTTTCGTATGTCACTTTTTGTTTTCACTTAAAATCTTATGGAAATTCATATAGAATATTTTTATATCATATTTAGTATGGATTAGATTTTAGTTGATCGTGCTATGAAACATTTCAGAGCTAATGAAATTAAGGAAGGTGGAGGGGATGTCCGGGGGGCTGTCCGGGGGGGCTGTCCGGTGGGTGTCCGGGGGGCTGTCCGGGGACCAAGGAGGAGGGTGGGGGGGCTGTGCGGGGTCTGTCCGGGGTCTGTCCGGGGGGTTTTTGGGGGTTGTTCAGGGGGTTGTCCGGGGTTGTTCAGGGGGCTGTCCGGGGGTTGTTCAGGGGGTTGTTCAGGGGGTTGTCCGGGGGTGTTCAGGGGGCTGTACGGGGGGTGTTTGGGGGGTTGTCCGGGGTCCAAGGGGGGGGGGGGGGTGGGGGGGTTGTCCGGGGGGCTGTCCGGGGGGCTATCCGGGGTCCAGGGTGGAGGGTTGGGGGCTGTACGGGGGGCTGTCCAGGGGGCTGTCCGCGGGGGCTGTCCGGGGGGGCTGTCTGGTGGGTGTCTGGGGGGCTGTCCGGGGACCAAGGATGAGGGTGGGGGGGCTGTGCGGGGTCTGTCCGGAGGGTGTTTGAGGGTTCTTCAGGGGGTTGTCCGGGGTTGTTTAGAGGGTTTTCCGGTGGTTGTTCAGGGGGTTGTCCGGGGTTGTTCAGGGGGTTGTCCGGGGGGTGTTTGGGGGGTTGTCCGGGGTCCAAGGGGGAGGGTGGGGGGGTTGTCCGGGGGGCTGTCCGGGGGGCTATCCGGGGTCCAGGGTGGAGGGTTGGGGGCTGTACGGGGGGCTGTCCAGGGGGCTGTCCAGGGGGCTGTCCGCGGGGCTGTCCGGGGGGTGTTTGGTGGGTGTTCGGGGTCCAAGGGGGAGGGGGGGTTGTCCAGGGTCCAAGAATGAGGGGGGTTGTCCAGGGAGTTCTCAAACACACAACCACTAAAAGACAACAACATCCATAAAAACAGACAATATATAAAAATAACTCAACTCCAATACTATACTACGAGTCTAGATAAAACCAACAACTAGAATAGATTAAACATCAAATCTCAAGTCAAAAATGTAACGGATCAATATGTCCCACATCAGCATCACCATCTCCATCATCATCATCATCATCGCCCTCGTCATCGTCCTCCTCATCGTCCTCACCCTCCACAACGCCTTCCTCCTCGCCTTCGCCCTCCTCCTCGCCCTCCTCATCTCCCTCCTCTTCCGCATCAGACTGCTCGCCATCATCATCTTCAAGCTCGACATCGGCCTGACCACCACTGGAACTGCCACCTAGTGCACCATATATAGAATGTATCGACGACATGTATTCATCAATCACTGGGCTGGCCTCTGCTGGAAGTGTTGGACGTAGAACTTCAATAAATTTCATAAATGCACTGTTTGCCCTTGCAGACTGTTCTGCCATCTCTGTGGCCCTTTTCTCAGCCTGTTCTGCCTGTTCCCTAACTTGCTGCAGCTCGGTGGCACTACAACTCGTACCTGAGGCAGGCCAATACCTCGTCGGCGCTATCCTAGGTCGGCAGCGTACTCTGCCAGAATGATCATCTCCCAACACCTGATGTAAGTGATCAGATGGCCCAAAATTGTCTGCTTCTTGGGCATCGAGGGCCTCTAAAGCATCCTGTTACAAATATAAATATATTGTTAAGTTACGAAATAGATATTAAAATATAAAATCAACAGATTAAAACTTACAATCTGCTGCTGAGTCGCTTCATTGACAGCACGTCCATCCTTTTTTCGTCTACTCGAGCAAAACAGTTTTGCTCGAGGCACACGTCCTTCAATATTTTGTACTTGCCTCTACAATGACATTGAAAACAAAATTTATATAAAGACTTCAGAAAATAATTAAATAATTGAGGAAACAAAAGAAAATGTAAGTCGTAAAGAAAACTTATAAACAATTGTCATACCTGCTGCCTCTCATGATCCGACATCGTCGTGCGTCCTAGTGTATGTAGGTATTTTTTTGCATCAATGTTTTTTTTATTTTTTCCAGATGATTCCTAAATAAAATTCAATAATGCAAAGGATAATATTAATGCAAAATATGAAAGTTATTATTTAAATACCTCAAATGTAATTCATACCTTAAACTGGGTACTCGTCCAATGAGTAATCATCTGACGATACTGCTCTATAGGACAATCATCCACGACTGGTACCGCCTCTAACTCAGTGCCAACTCTAGCACGCCAGCCAATATACAGCTCATGCTTGTAGGCTCTCCAAAGCCCGCCTAAATCCTTTAGACGTTCCATTCGTGCACCCTCACCATCAGGAAAATTAAATCGAAGATGAAATGAAAATATTAATTTATATAAATACAAAAAAAATTCATGGCATTAAATACAACAGATTTTTTTACCCATATCTCTGCCCAAGCTCTATCTTTGACCTCATGTGGCAAATGTCTCCACGACAGCGGGCTGACGGGAATGATGTCGGAGTATTTGGAAAGCGTCGCCATAAAACTCCGACATTGCTGCCCTATTTTCTCAACCATCTGATTGTCTTCATTATATTCCACCATAACCTGTGTGCGACGGTTCCACACCGAACGCATGCGTGTACGGCCCCACCCCCGCCTCCTTTCAGTAGATGTATCTGTCATGAAAGAAAAACAAATATTTTATCAAAACATGTTATAATGAAAATAAATATTGCTATAAAAATTTGATAGGGTTTTATAAATATACCTGTGCTAGTCTGATCAATGAGTGGCGCCAGATCCACAGAACCTGATGGAACACCCTCTGGTGGAACAGGAGTCGAAGACGATGGAATATAAAAGCTCGGAGAGACAAAAGTAGAAGGAAAAGAAGATGGAACAACTGTATGACCTGATGCTGACTGGGGAGTGGGAATCATCATGGGATGTGAAAATGATGGGGCAGAAGATGCAGAAGGTAGCGAAAACATGGGAGGTCTAAATATCTCGTGTGTCCCTAACGACACACCGGGATCAGAATGTGGGAAGGCTGAAATGTCAGTGGGAGGGGCAGGGTCTAGTCGGGCACGCGCAGCTCTATGTCCACCTCTGGTACGAACCCTCCTCGTACCACCGGCCTGAGTACTAGGACCAGTACTAGGCTCCTCGTCGAATAACTGTCGACGTAATGGTGGATCCTACAAAAAAGATTACAAAAAAATTAATCACATGACATTATATATTCTGTAAATATATATATATATTTGAAATAAAGTACTCACTGTAGGCACTAATGGTGGAATGCCCATCTCCTCCATCCGACGATTGTTCTCCGCCATTTTTTTTCTTCGTCTCTCTTCAATTGGCTTCATTTCCTGCATTGGAAAATAAATATGTAATTAATTAGAAAAAGAAAATTAATGTGTAAACCAAAAAACTAAATATATGAGGGAATGAGGGGATTCATTGGTAATTTAGCTATCAATTGTTTTAGAAGAGCTTGAATGAATTTAATAAAACATACAAGTTGTAATGTTCACCAAGATAGAAATATTGTTTGATTTGGTTTGAATACAGTTCAATTCCAAATTATAAAATGCAATTCAAATAAAACAGCAACCAATAAACATTGAAAATTCACATAACGGTCAAGTCAGCTAAAACATATTTGTGATCAATACTAAATAAATATGAATATTACCAACCTTAACAACCCAAATCGAGGTAAACCAAAATAATTGAGAACATGGATGAATGATTCTATATATTTCCAACCACAACTTCAGGTTCACAATCAACTCTGACAATTGAGCTATTGGAGTCATCAAAAGAAATAAATGGATTGGTTCCAATGGCAATAGGGACAGTGTCAATTCCATCATCAGCATCATCAAAAATATGTCTTGGAATTACTTCAACTACGACACCAAATTCAGGTTGAAGTTGATCTTTGACATAAAAAACTTGTTTAGCCATTGATGCCAACACATATGGTTCTTTGGTTGCAAGAGTGCGGGTCATATTAATTACTCGAAATCCACAATCATCAATAAATGTGCCATGTCTCGTCATCGAATCAAACCAATGGCATTTCATCATTGTGACTCGTCCATGAGAGTAATAATCCAATATTATTATTTTCTCAACGACTCCATAATAACCCACATTTTCAAGTCACGGTCTACTATCTGATGCGCTGGCATAACAATCTGTTGTGGCAGTAACCATAATACCATCATGTTGTGTTCTCATGTTTTTGGCTCGTTCAGTGACAATAAATCTGTACCCATTGATAACAATTGATTTACAGTCACGAACCACGGTATTAGGACCAAAAGCCAAAGCTCTTATTTCCTCAGAGACAGAGTCAGCAGACAAACTCAATACCTGCAATATAAATGACAGTTAAACTTAATAAATATTGAAATAATTAATTTAAACAGTAATATTTTTACCTTCAATTTTAACCAAGCAGAAAACTCTTTGCTATGCAAAGTCTCTCTCCTTCTCAAAGATAAAGAACGATGCTTCCTATTTATCATTGTTTTATGTTCCCTGTAGATAAAAAAATATGAATAGTTTAACAGATATATATGTAAGATATACATATTCAATTTTTTTACCTGATATAGTCATCGAACAAATCACAGTTGAACAAAACTGTGCGATGTGCCATCTCCCGCTCTTCATGGCTTAATGTCTTCAATGTATATGATCCAGGAATTCCTCCTGTTTGAGGAAGTGATGGAAAACTAGGTTCCATTTTCTCATATTGTTCTTCTTCATTTCTCATTGGTCTGTTCATTCTTGTAGTAAGATCAGACAAATACATTGAACAGAAATCCATACATTCTTGAGCTAAGTAACCGTTCACGATAGATCCTTCGGGATGATTCTTGTTTCGAACATAAGACTTTAATGTGAACATATTTCTTTCAGTTGGATACATCCAACGAAAAGAAACAGGTCCTCCGAGAAGTATTTCAGTTGGAATATGGACAGTCAGATGCAGCATGCATGTGAAAAATGATGGGGGAAATATTTTCTCCAACTCACACAAAATTAATGGGGCATCTGTCAACATTTTTTGCAAGAAAGACTTGGACAACTTCTTAGCACAAAGATCTCTAAACAAATGGCACAACCGAATAACACCCACCCTTACATTATTGGACAAAAGATGACGGATTGCTATTGGAAGCAACTCATGCAGTAGAACGTGATAATCATGAGTCTTCAAAGATTTTAGCTTCAACTCTCTTCTGTTGACCCATTTAGATATGTTGCTTGAATAGCCATCAGGAACTCTAATAGTCTCTAATACTTCCAAAAAATGTTTTTTTTCAGTAGGTTTCATCGCATAAGAAGCACATGGAAGTTGCCATTTATTTTCACTGATACGCACAGGATGCAATTCTGGTCTGATGCCCCAATCCACCAAGTCACGTCGAGATCGTAAATCATCTTTTGTCTTCCCCTTGAAATTTAGAAGAACTGAAAGCAACATTTCACATATATTCTTTTCAATATGCATTACGTCTAAGCAATGACTTAGCAAATTGGTTGACCAATAAGGCAAATCAAAAAAGATACTCCTCTTCCTCCAATTGTAACAGGTTTCTGTGGAAACATTCTTTCTCTTTCCAGATTTCATTTGACCCTTCCCGAACGAAAAACTGAAATCTTTCAATTCATTAAGCACATCAGTTCCAGACATACGCTGAGGTGGATCATCGGTCTCTATAGTATTATCAAATCTCCGACGATTCATTCTATATGGATGATCCTTTGGCAAAAATCGTCGATGTCCCATAAAACTGAAACTACAACGATGTTTCAGTCTTCTGGATCGTGTATTCTTCATACAAACTGGACATGACAGTTTCCCCTTCGTGCTCCATCCAGACATCATTGCATAAGCCGGAAAATCATTGATTGTCCACATAAGCGCAGCGCGCATCTGAAATATGTCTTTCGAACATGCATCGTATGTGCGCACACCCACATCCCAAAGAAGCTTCAACTCTTTTATTAAAGGTTGCGTGTATACATCAATATCAATGCCAGGATCAGAAGGACCAGATATGAGTATACTCATGAAAGTGAAAGGTTTTTTCATACACAACCATGGGGGAAGATTATAAATGTGTATAAAAACTGGCCATGTGCTGTGCGAAGTAAGCATCTGCCCAAACGGATTAAAACCATCGCATGAAAGACCCAGCCTCACATTACGCACGTCAGCTGCGAAATCAGGATGTCGAGCATCAAATCTCTTCCATGAAAATCCATCTGCAGGATGAACCAACTCATCATCAGTCTTCTTTCTCTCGGTATCATGCCATCTCATTTTTATTGATATGTCATCAGACATAAAAAGATTCTGGAGTCTTGGGATCAATGGAAAGTGCCACATTACTTTCTGTGGAACGCGGGATGGTGTTCCATCGGATTTTGACTTCCAGCGGGATGTGCCACATTTTATACAATCATTTCGTTCAGCGGTTTCCTCCCAGAATAAACTGCAATCTTTCGGGCAAGCATGAATTTTGTTTCTTGAAAATCCAAGTTCCTCAACTAACTTCCATGCCATATAGTGGTTTGAGGGAATATCTGCATCATCTAGAAGTAAATCCTTCAAGAGGGTAAGAATGTAATCGATTGCTGTATTAGAAATCCCATACATAGTTTTCCCATGAAATAATCGGATTAAAAATTCCAGCTTTTTCATTTTATCGCATTGCCGATATACTGGAGTCGTGGCAGCATCATTCAATTTTTTCACCCTATCAATATCATCATTTTCACTAGATGCATCAGCTGTCCTCATATCGAAGTCTTCTTGAGTCGAAATCCTTTCTTTTTCATGATGACGAATAAACAGAAACCGATCATCTAACAAATTCTCCATTCCAGTCTTTTCATTTCGATCATCACCAATTTGAGATTTCGTTTTCTCCCCATTGTGATACCACAGAAATTAGTTTGCTTGAAACCCATTTTTGGTTATGTGGTAGCTGACTTTTTCACGGCTCAACCAAGGTCTACCAACACAATTGGAACATGGGCAGTGTATGCGACCACTATCTGAAGCATTGTGAAATGCAAAATCTATAAAGCTCTCCAAATTGTTTTGAAAATCATCTGAGATCTGATCGGTTTCATACATCCAACTTCTGTCCATTCTGTAAAAAGAATTTATATAAGTCATTTTGTCATAAACAATTCAATAGGCATTAACTATAATAGAATATACATTTAAGTAAACGATAAAGGAAGAAAATAATCAAGGTATCAACTACACATGTCAAAAAAACATACAAATGTGTTATTGAAAAAATGTAAAACCAACAAGAACTTAATGTGTTATATCACATAACAGCATCACTCATCCCATAACCATATTAGTAGGGTATCATGAACATGAATAACATCAACCTTGTGCCATCCTCCTACCCTACATGACCCCAACCACATGCCACATCTTATTATAGCCTTATCACATCACACCTCATCGAAAAACACTAGGGAAATCATAGTACATCTCACCTGAAGACACATGGACAATCACATCGCATCTTGCCTAAAAACACATGGTCAATCACTTTTTAAGGAAGAGTAGGGAAGACATGGTAGCTATCCAAACATATAACCACCATCCTAGATATTAGAAAAAATACCCATAACTCAAAACCTCTGATCGTTGGTAAGTTTATCCAACTCTGGTTGGGAATGTGTAGAAATAACATAAAAATACATGATATATAGATAGCACAAAATACACAACCTATGGGTTCACATTAACTACATAATCACACACTTCACTACTACCATAAAACACATAAACCACACCACCACCACACAAGACGCATATCATTGGAATATAATTCTACATTCAATAAGTCTATCTATGGAATTATCATAAGAATCCATGTATCAATTGGAATATAATTCTACATTCAATAAGTCTATCTATGGAATCCCTCCCTTGGATCCATGTATCACCAATGGCTTAATCAATATTCAAAGAAATGAGTCTATCCGTGGAATTCCACTGTGAATCCATTTATCACATAAAGCATATAAGTTAATAGAAACAAGATTATATACCTGACATCCTAATAGAATCCATGTATCACTATTTACTATTAATCATTTGATGAATTTCATTTCATTTAAACAATTCATTAAACATACCAAGGTCAAAAACAAAGGTATTTAATACAACTCACCTCAAAATGGCGACTCAATCAAATAATAACCTGAAAACAATGAAGCTTCATTTACTCATGTTGTAATGACAAGATAATGAGATTCTCTTGCTTAATCAATCAATTCCATATCATGGTCTCAACATAACTCATAATGGCTAGGAATTCAATGAAAATTCAAGCACTCACATGGGAATTTTTAATATAACACTCCTAACAAGACTATAAAGATATCACATGCATTAGTTATAATATATCTAACATGGTAGCATAAAATATAAGATAAATTCAATCCAATTTCATAGATTCATAGCATAGTCTCTACTTTACTCACATTGGCAAGGCAATAAAATTAAAACATGTGTTAAAAAATAATTGGCATTCATGTGTTAAAGGGGAATGCAAACCATAAAATACCCTCAATTAATTTAATTTACAATTCAATTCAGAAATCGAACAATCAATTCGATTTATATAACCTTTCACAAATGACATCCCATGTTCAAGGGGTAAAATCCAAAAAGGAATTTTCAAGAAAACTCACCCTTAGGCGCCGGCAGTAGCTCCAAAATCGTCTAAAATGAAGGGAAAAATAAAAATAAGTTTAAATACTATCCAAACATTTGAATACCTTTTGGTGGTGTGAATTTCACTTTGAATTGTTAAAAAATCAAATTGGTAGGATGTTAGAACCAAAGTGATCTGAGTTTGAGAATGATAATGATTTTTTATTTTTGTAAATTTATTTTCAAGTTGATCAATGTATAAATATGAAGGACTAAGACATAATTTATTTCATGATCCATAAAATACATTCCCAATAATAAAATCCAAGGATCTAGAGGAATCACATCTTTGTAAGATTACATACATAAATTCATGATCAGAAATGTAAAAAATAGGATTATTTAAAACTCCACATAATTCTTATACAATCCATAGAAATTATAAAACTATATATGACAATCCAAGGCACAAAAAAACAACTTTGAAAGTTCTCTCAACACCCCACAAGCCGGATGCCACACTAGTTAGGGATAACAGTCAACTAGATAGAGGTTTTACTCATTGAGATCCAAACATTTGAATACCTTTTGAGATAAAGAAGAAGAAGAACCTGAAGAAGAGCTGGAATCCGGCCGGCAGTATCTCCAAAATCGGCTGCTGCTGCTCCCGTTAGGGCTCTGTAACGCGAATGGGGGAGAGAACGGGCGGCTGAGTTTTTTGGGGAAAACCTTTGCCAACGGTTTTAAAAAACTGTTGGCATATGTATGTTTTTCCCAACGGTTCTATAGAACCATTGGGATAAACTCCCCCAAACCCATCTATCCCAACGGTTCCTTAGAACCGTTGGGAAAAACTCCCAAAAACAAAGCTTCCCCAACGGTTCTAATGAACCGTTGGGAAAAGCCTCCACTATTCACCTCAATACCAACGGTTTACTATAACCGTTGGTAAAGCCTTCCTAAACAATCTTACCCCAACGGTTTCATAGAACCGTTGGTATGTAAGTGTGGGTAAAAACCCAAATTCCAGTAGTGCCTACTACACTTCAATGTTTCAAGTGCAAGGATATGGGGAATTATGCCAATCAATTCCCAAATCCAAGGGTTGATGATGATGAGCGACGTCAACAAACTCTTGAGGCTAAAGAAAAAGGAAAGTCATATGAAATTTCTATCAGAGATGTGTATTACGATAACGATGTGGTGAAAGGTACACTTACCATCCACTCTAAAGTAGAAAATGTTTTATTTGATTCTGGATCCACCCACTCTTTTATTTCTGAAGAATTTTATAATGGTATCACTGTATTACCTCAACAATTAGATGTTTAGTTAGCTGTGACAACCCCTAATGGCACAACAGTGGCATCAAAAGTTTATAATTCTTCTCCGAATAAAGTTTGTGGGAAAGTGCTTCCTGCAAATCTTGTGATCCTCTCTATAGTGAAATTTGATGTGATTTTTGGCATGGATTGGATTTCTCTATATGGAGCTCATATCAATTACCAAAGAAGGGAAGTCACATTTCATATTCCAGATCAATCTATGGTCGTCTATCAATACAAGGATGAACATAACCTTCCGGTGGAAATTTCTTCCATCTAATGGGTCTTGATTCCACTAAATGATGTTTATTTATTTCTAATGGTTGGTGAGAAACTCACGATTAAGAATATGCTCGTTGTACGAGAGATTGATGATATCTTTCTAGAGGAATTTCTAGGTCTTCCACCAAATCGTGAAGTTGAGTTTTCAATAGAACTCATACCGGGTGCTTTGCCTATTTCAAAGACACCTTATAGAATGGCACCAATTGAGTTGTAGGAATTGAAGAAGCAACTCCACGAGAATCTTGATAAGGGGATCATACACACTAGTGCGTCACCTTGGGGAGCACCTGTTATGTTTATTAAGAAGAAAGATGGATCAATGAGACTCTGCATTGATTATCGAGAACTTAACAAGGTCACTATCCAGAACAAATATCCTCTCCGCGCATTGATGACTTATTTGACCAACTACGGGGAGCTCAATACTTTTCCAAGATTGATCTTCGTTCAGGGTATCATCAATTATGGGTCAAATGGAAGGATATATCAAAGACGGCTTTTTGTACATGGTATGGACACTATGAATTTATAGTGATGCTGTTTGGTCTTACTAATGCGCCTGCTATCTTCATGGATATGATGAATAGAGTCATTAGAGACTATCTTGATCAATTTGTGGTAGTCTTTATAGACGATATTCTTGTATATTCAAAGAGCAAGGAAGAACATGAATATCACTTGATAATTATATTGAAGATCCTGAGAATGTAGAATCTTTATTCCAAATTTACCAAGTGTGAATTTCGTCTTCAAAAACATTCATTTTTGGGTCACATAATCTCAAAATAGGGGATATCTGTGGATCCAGCAAAAACAGAGGTTATCGAAAGATGGTCGAGACCAACAACAGTAACTGAGATCCGAAGTTCCCTTGGTTTGGCAGGATATTATCGACATTTTGTGAAAGATGTTTCCCAATTATCTAATCCACTCACCAGGTTGACTCGGAAAGGAGTTAAGTTTGTTTGGACGGAGGAATGTGAAGAGAATTTCAAGGAGTTGAAAAGAACGTTATCCAGTGCACCTGTGCTCACACTGCCTTGTAGTGGAGAAAGGTTTTTGATCTATAGTGATGCATCCAAGAAGGGATTGGGGTGTGTTCTCATGAAAAATGATATGATGATAGCTTATGTCTCATGACAATTGAAAATCCATGAGCAAAATTACCCAACTCATGATTTGGAGTTAGCTGCGGTAATCTTTGAATTAAATATTTGGAGGCATTATCTATATGGAGAAAGGTGTGATATTTATAATGATCATAAAAGTTTAAAGTATATTTTCACACAAAAGGAGATGAATATGTTCCAAAGAAGATGGTTGGAACTGATTAAGGATTACGACTGCTCAATTCATTACCACCCTGGGAAAGAAAACAAGGTGGCAGATGCATTAAGTCGACAAGACCATGCTAGTTTATCCATGATGAGGATCACAAAAGATCCAATATTTATTGATTTACAAAGTATGGATGTTGGAATTATAATGGAAGGGGGGAAATTGTATCTTTATCAAATTAATGTTCAACTATATATTCATGTGAAGATTAAAGAAGCACATAAAGAAGATGTAGAGTTACAAAAGAAGGTTAGAAATGTTCCTGAATTCAACCTTGATTGTGATGGGATAATAAAGTTCAGAAATTGGGTTTGTGTTCCTCCCATCCCAGAATTAAAGAAGGAGCTGCTGGATGTGGCTCATAGTTCTTCATTCTCTATTCATCCGGGAATCACGAAGATGTATAGGGATCCGAAAGAGTACTTCTAGTGGGATGGCATGAAAAGTGATGTTGCTGAATATGTCTCTCGATGCTTGGTTTGTTAGCAAGTTAAAGCTGAGAGACAAAAGTATAAGGGGATGTTACAACCATTACCCATACCTGAATGGAAATGGGAAAACATCATTATGGACTTTGTCACCGGACTTCCTAAAACATCCAAAGGCAATAATGCTATTTGGGTCATAGTCGACCGTCTTACAAAGTCTGCACACTTCATTGCTATTAGAGAGGATTTCTCTCTGGATCTGCTTGCCATGATATATGTAAAGGAAGTTGTAAGATTTCATGGAGTACCACTTTCTATTATATCTGATTGGGATCCGAGGTTTACCACAAAGTTCTGGCGAATTCTTCTGCATACTCTAGATAGATAGTTGAGTTTCAGCACTGCTTATCATCCTCAGACAGATGGTCAGTCTGAGAGAACAATTCAAACTGTAGAAGATATGTTGAGAGCTTTCTCTGTGGATTTCAAAGGTGGCTGGGATCAACACCTACCTTTGGTGGAATTTTCATATAATAATAGCTTTCACTCCAATATTCAGATGGATCCTTACGAAGCTCTCTATGGAAAGAAATGCAGGACTCCAACTTGATGGGATGAAGTTGGGGAAAGAAAGCTATGAGGACTTGATCTTGTTGATGAGATGGCAGAAAAGGCCAGATCTATTCAACAACGCATAAGAGCAGCTCAGAGTCGACAAAAAAGTAATGCTGACAACCGAAAAAAGTCTTAGAGTTTGAAGTGGGTGATAAAGTGTTTTTATGAATATCTCCCTGGAAGAGGGTCATGAGATTTGGAAAGAAGGGAATGTTGAGCCCTAGGTATATCGGTCCTTCCGAAATACTGGATCGTGTTGGGAAGGTTGCTTACCGATTGGTGCTTCCACCGAATCTCTCTCAAGTTTACGATGTGTTCTATGTATCTCTCCTGAGAAAATACATACCTGATCCTTCACATGTACTCAGCTCAGAAGTTGTACTGCTGGAGCAATATCTTTCTTATGAAGAACAGCCGATAGATATTCTGAATCGTAGCGAAAAAGTCCTACGAAACAAGACCACTCGATTGGTGAACGTTTTATGGAGGAACCACCAATTAGAAGAAGCTATATGGGAGCTTGAGGATATGATGAGGGAGCGTTGTCCTCATCTTTTTGTTACAACATGACGAATTTTGAGGGAGAAATTCATTTTAAGGGGGGTAGAATGTAACTCCCGAGACTTTTAAGAGAAATATTTTGTTTTTATAAATCATAAAAGGAATCTTTCACTACACTAAACATTAGCTTGGATTTCATTACACGCAACTGCGGCCTTCCTCGATAGCTTGCATCGTACTCAATACCGAGTTTCACTAAACAACGATATGCTATTAAAATATTATTAAAACTAGCCCTTATGAATAGTAATAACCACCTTTTGAAATTCTGTACATTTTATTTTTCAAAATGGACTTCATTTTTGGATTCTGAATATCGAAATTAGCTTAGGGTGAAATTTTGGTACTTTTCGGATAACTTTCATATTCTGATGAATAGTGAAAATTACTAAATTTTAATTAAATTTTTTTTAATCGAAATAATTAATTGTGATAAATTATTAATTTGAGTGGTTTTAAAGTATATTTAGAATATATTTTTACCATTTAATACAATTTTGGTCATTGAATGTAATTTCACATTTAAACCAAACATAAACAATTGTCAATCTTTTGACAGTTATTATCTCTTAAAAACACGCTATTTGTTTTGACAAAGAGAATTAATTTTTAAATAAATTAATGCAACTGATGTGTTTTGAATTTGGTAAAATAGACATCATTTTTGAATTCATAATATCAAATATAGCTTAGGCCTAATTTTTGGTATTTTTCTGGAATCATTCATTTTTTGATGAATAGTGAAACCACTAAGTGGTAGTTAAAAAACTGAATTTTTCATAAAACATAATTTTACCTCTTCTGTGAGTGAAATTTCAAAAATCCGAGAGACACGGTTGATATCAGTAAGTAAGATGTGGTTCAATGAGATGAAAATATTTTTTGGTGAATAGTAACTTTTTACTTTTATTTACCACGGTTAAAAGTAAAGAGGGTAATTAAGGGTATAAATGATATTATTATTACCCTAACACATGTCCTAATTCTATTGGATAAATTTAATTCGACCAAAAACAACCTTAGGAATAATATATGACCATTTATGCCCACTTGGATTAGATTCGGACATTTATTATTAATTTATTTAAAGAAGGGTTAAATTAGTTAAAATCAAAGTTTAATAAGTACCTAATTTTTAATATAGGGTTATACATAAGATAAATTCGACTATAAATATTCATTAGAATGATAAAAATATTCCCTACATAATGGTATTTTATTTGTCATTTTTAGACATTAAATATTTTAACTTATTTTTGACACAAAGATGATGCAGTAATTATCTTATTAATGAAATATTGACATAATTGATGTTATAAATACCAAAATAAATGTAATTTGAGGCTTTTTCTGTATTCCACTAATTTTCTAGGTTACTATAACATGTTAGTATTGATTTAATAAACTTTGTTCTAACTAATCATTCAGTTATGATTTTCAAAAAAATCAATTACGAAATAGTGTCAAAATTGACATAAAATAGTTTTTAAAAAAAATATTATATTATTGATTTTTATTTTATTCCTAAAAATCTAAGTATTGGGAAATATACTTATATCATTATAGGCGTATCATTAATGGACCACTTGGGTGTCGCTTGGATGTATATGATATGTTTATTAACTATATAATATAAAAATACAAAGTGACATGGTAAATGTCAATCTAATTTACTTAGAGTTAAAACTAAAAGATAAGGTTAATATAATTTCCTAAACATGTCCATATTCTATGGGATGAGGGTATTACGTCCCATCCCCACCTTAGCGTCGAAATATATCAATTTGGTGCTATTAAGAAAACCGAATTTGTCTTTATAATAAAATAATAGTTTTAGTTATTCCAATGGTGCATCTATCCGCCCTTATAAAAGGGCACCTCCTCCCTCTCTTCCTCGCACCACTTTTAGCCTTCAATCTCGGCCAAACCCTGCCAATTTCTCCTCTCCACTTTCCTAGTGACATCCTAGAGGTCCTGGCCTTCTTGAAAGACCAATTTTAGTGCCCTAAAAGGAAGTCTCAAAGAAGCGCTTCAAAGAAGAGGTAATGACCGTTACCGATTATTTCATCTTTATTTATTCTTCCACTTCTTCTTCTTTAGTTGTTTCATTATTAAGTAATAACATAAGTATCACTCATATACTGATATGTTATTATAAGTATGAAACAACCATATTTCAACATCTATGCATCCTACGGAAAATGAAATCACCGTGCGTGCGTACGTACGGAATACCGTCTCCACGCCGTGGTGTAATCTATTTCCCCCCACCACCTTACTTGGATGGGTATAATGGTGTAAATAATAACTACATATAATTATTGTAAAGTGATATTGATTCTAAAATAGTATACATACACTCCAATACAATTCCATGATCATGGGAACGATATCATTGCTCATGCGTACGTACGGAATAACGTCTCCACGATGTGATGCGACCCGTTATACATGATCTTCATTGAATAATGATGAATGAATATGATATATATTACACTAATACCATTATGGAAATGAGGTATCTATATCCTAAAGATAAGAATAAGAATTTATTCGACAAAACACGCATAATAACAAAAATTAATAAACTCCTGAATAACAAGTAGTAATGAAATATTACTAATAAGAAGCTAAGAATATGACCATATATGATATCATAACAATAAGTATGATTCTGGAATAATTCAATAACATTATTTAAATAATTATACAGGAGTTTAGTACACTTACGAAGCAAATTGGACCTAAGGTAAGGGAAATACCACAATCTCATTTTTATCCGAGATTGTTTGTACTTTGGAATTTACTGGGATGTATTTCATCATCCACATACATGTTTCCTCAATATGTAATATTATTTCCATCCAACTACTTTTGTTTAAATACAATTTCACCCTTCGGTTAGTTTTAGTAAAATATATGAAAGGAATCTTTTGTCGTTTTTTGTACGAGGTACTTTTTGACTTTTTCGAAAAATGTACGGGAAGAATGTTTTTTTATCTTATACGGCATGAATGGATTTTTAAAACATTATTTCCAAGAAGCTTCCTTTACAAGTTTTCAAGTCTATTTTTAATCAACTACTTTTAGTTTAAAATTGTATGACATGTTAAGAAAGGAAAAATGTTTTTGAGGTTGAAAAGATATTTTCCTCAAGAATGGAGTTCAAGTGTTTTATCAAAATTGTTTTCCATCTAAGATAATAAAGGGTTATTTTTCTATCCATATAATTACATTGATTTGATTATGTTGTGATGGAATTATTTTTATGGATTCCATTAAATTATACGAATTGTTTTATGATGTCATGATGTTTAAGATTCCCATTTTTATTACATGGGTTATGCTATGATGTATGGTTTATGATTTTATAGCACAAATAAGAATGGTATCATTGTGAGATGGGTGGGACCTATATCTCCCTCCAATGAATTGGGTAAATATTTTATATCTCATGAGATAGACATGGCTGGAATGGCAGGTTAAATCGGTTCAGTGAAACAGGACTGAAATGAGCAGTGAACTCGGTTCAGAAATGGACTTTTTCCACTAAGATAGTCTTGGCAATGAGTCTTGACTAATAAGAAATGATTCTCTATGATTATGTGTGAATGACACAAAGTTTCATGTTTTATGTTATTATTATTGTGATTACATTTTACTACCATGATTTATCCCATGTTATGAAATGATGTTCTCTTTTCTAGGGTAAGATTTCCAAAATGTTATGTTCTTATGAATTTGATGTGATTGATATTTCTTTTGTTTACCCTTGCTGAGAATTTGAGCTCACCCTTTTGTATGTTTTCTTTCCCCAGGTCAGGGAGAAGGTTATTAAGTAAGATATTCCAAAAGATACGATAGACATGATGAAATAAATGGGAGACATTGTAGACGCTTTATGAACTAGTTGTTTATGTTTCCCAGTTTCTAAAGACACTATACCTATACAGTCCTTTTGTGGTTTTGTTATATGTTGTAATAAGTATGCTTCAATTTTGAAGTATTAAAAATGTAAAGTATGGGTCGTTATAAATTTCTTCAAAAAAATCATAATTATTTTCTATGGCTCTAGAAAGGTATAAATTTTTTATTTTTATTGTCATTGGAACCTCCATAAAGTCAAAAATGAATTTTCATTGTAATATCCTTAAAATCACAACACTAACTATCCAAATATTTCTCTAAAAACATTTATATTTATCCTCACCCAAAGTATTCAAAAAATTATGTAATTGATAACAATATAGCTTACCTACAAATAAAGTTTTACTAAAATTACTCAATATACTTCCAAAGATGATTAGGCGGGGGAACTGGATTGCAATGAGTCTATCTAATTGGATTTTCTTGGATAATAAGGGTTAATAAATTTCAAATGTACCAGGTAGACATAATAATGAAATTTTAACTTTTGAATAAGGGTATTTCAATCAAAAATTACTTGCCTTGATCATTTTGAACACATATTTATTAAAGATCATATGTTTTTAAAGAAAAATAGAATGGTTTAGTCAAAATATTCATTACTTGGTTAACCAAATAAATTGGTTTTATAATTAATAAGATTAATAAATTGTTGAGGCTACTAAATCGTAAGTAATTTTTAAATTTTGACAACACTCATATCATGGAATTCGTAATTCAATGGTCTTTTCATGGACTTCCACAATTTTAAATTCAGAACAAAAAACATTACATAAGTCATTTATTTATTTTTCCACGATTCAATATTTTTATTTTCATTGAATATAGTCGTCAATTCACAATGGATATTACTCTTAAGTTCCAATGTTTCACAAACACAAAATTTAAAAATAAACATAAAAATTTAATGAATAACATAAAATATAAATTTGAAAAGAAAACAAAAAAACCTAATATTCCAAGGATGTTAATCCCACTATAATTTTTTGATGAAATTTTATGATATTGTATAGTTAATTTTTAGAATATAATCATGAACATATGTTATGACAAAAAAATTTGGAAGGAAAGAAGTAACCTGGTTTTTATTAAGCATCAACGACCATGACCTATCTTCTAAATTTTTTTGACATGAATACCTAAAAAAAATTAAATAAAAAAGTTAAAAATAAAATTAAATAGATTTAAAAATATCCTTGTTTTGACCCCCCATGTAGGTTCTAGTTTTTCAGTTCTCAATGTTATACAGTTCACACCAGTCATCCCCAATCCAATGTAGGGGTGATTTCTTTATCATGAACCATTAAAATGAAATTACACTAATTTATTTTCTCTCACACAAATTTTCAAATCCCTAAAAATATTATTTCATCATGTTCCCATAAATTTATTTATTATTCCAATGATGTATTGGAAGAGGGAACAAAATGTAAGAGCAACATCCCAACAGTTTATCCTATAAAAAATATTATACTAGTTATTGGAATATAATTCTAGGACATGGTTTATCATCAATTTAATTGTTAAAAAATTAAATCTTATTTTAGAACCAAATCGGTACAACCATCATCATTTGTAATAACATAGTATTCTCTATATCTCACTATTATCACTTAAATTTCTTTCTTTACCACCTATTCATCTAAAAGATCTGTCCACTCAGAGGTAATGGGAACAAAATATACATAGAGAAAATATTTAAATAGTTCACTATAATAATATTCCCATTAATATAGATCAAAATATAATTCTTATGAATGTTTTTTCAAAAGTTAAATATCTATTTTAGAGTGAAAAAAACTTATATTGAATATTGGTAGAAACCAAGGACTCTCAATATTTTCTTCAAAAATGAATTAATTAAATTTATCATCCTCTTCGGCCAATATTTGATACAATGGTCATAATATTTCATCATCAAAAATTTATTTCATAAGAAATTTTATTTTAAAAAAATCACCCCAACAATTTTCTAAATCCTTTTTGTTTCATAAATAAACAACGTTTGTTAAATATGTGATAATATTTCATTTAAGTTTAAAGTAAGAGATTACACTTCCTTTTTCAGCACACCCACAAAAGTTTCCTCAATATTAAAATTTGGTGGGACATGATAAATATTTTCATTACATTAAATTTGAGATTTTATTTATTCCAATTATTTTAAAATAGTGGGATGTATATAAAGATTTTTTCTTACTTATGGAATCATATCAACAGTATGATGAATCCTAAAACATTTTATTGAATCATGAAATTTTTTTCTTATAACATTAATGATTTTTTATTTAAATTGATATTTTAAAAACTCATCCCTACTAGAATCAAAAAAATATTTATAATCAATACCTGAATTGGAGTAGAAAATGTGAAAATACTCTTTTTTCTGTTTTAAAGACTATGAAATAGTGATTAAAAATAGTGTAATTAAAAATATACAAATATGGAATAATCAATAGAAAAGATATAAATCTAATGATGATATATCATTCATGTAACCTTTGTAACACCCCGACCCCAGTTACCTAGAGTCGATGCATTATTACATAACATTTGCATGATCACAAGAAAGATGAAATCTTGAAAGACCGATTGGTTTAGTAGCCTTGGGAACACTAGATATATTCATAAAGTTTTACATTACATCATAAAGTGAATAACTACTAAAACAGCATATTGACTCCATAGTCCACACTATTATCCCCTCATAATATCCCTACAGGTCATTCATAATTTACTTCTTCACATCCAGGGAAAAATAAAACAAAGAAAAGGGGTGAGCTCAAATTCCTAGTAAGGATAACAATATAGCGGAAACATTCATAAATAAGAATAAACATATAAGGAAATGTATAACTAAAAAAAAAGCCTTTTAAACTTGAACTTCAACATAGTATGGAAAAAATGAAATAATGCCATTTACTTATTCACATGGATATTCTACTAATCGAATAATCACATAAAATATCAATAACCACTTTCATAATGATGGAATTCATAATGCCAAACATTAATTTCTGTGTCAAGGCCTCGTGCCAAGACTTAAGGTATAACTGTAACCGAAACCCAACCCGGAGAGCCTCTATAACAAGACTCTAACCTGGAGTGCCTCTATCAACCGGACACCAACCCGGAGTGCCTCTAATAACCGGACACCAACCCGGAGTGCCTCTAATAACAGGACACCAACTCAGAGGGTCTGCTATAACCGGACCCCAACCCGCAGGGCTTACTTTTACAGGTCCCCAACCCAAAACATACTAGTCCAACACATTCATCTTAAGAAGAAGATGAAATATAACATAAACATTCGTATTAAAACTAGCATACAAAATGCCAAAACATTAATCATAAACCATTAATGGCATAAAAATAACTGATTCATAGTCAAACATATCACAAAACCATAAATACCATATAGAAGATTTGTATCATAATAAATCAACTTCAAACAAGTGTAAAATTTATCAAAGGACGTTGACATAGATGAAATCAAAACTATTTGATTGAAATATCTCTTTTTTGAAATCATTTAAAAGTCACATAATTATAGAGACAACCTTTATTTTGAAAATATATTTATAATCTTGTGAAGGAAGCTTCAAAGGTGTAATATCGGTGGAGAATAACCGCACCCACCGTATAAGTTAAAAAAACATTTTTACCTTAGTTTTGTCAAAAAGGAGAAATGGTAACTTGTTTTGAAAACGATGGAATGATTACTTTAAAAACATATAAAGTCAAATAAGGGTATAAATGACATTAACCCATTGTCTATTAAATAGTAAAAATATTTTGAAAGACATTTAAAAAAACAGATGTGGATGATAAAGAGGTCCCAGTAGACAATCACATATAAACAACCTCAGATAATAAAGAGATTGTGAAATAAACCCTTACCAATTTGGTAACTTACGAAACATACACCCCATAAAAGAGGAATCATACAATGAATATGTAAATACACATAAATTAAAGTGTATTACACAAATAATACAATTATAGGTTGTACATACACCACAAAAAAGGTAATAGTGGCAATATGGCATGAATCTCACGGAAATAAGGAGTGAGATGAAAACCCCTTACCTTGCAGTTTCCTTTAGTCGATGGTACATTTAACCTCTTGTACGAAGATCGTAGTATGTTATTAAATTATACCATAACCATATTAATATTTATGATATCATACCTTATTCATTTATGAATTTATATTACCTATTTAATAATAATTTCCATGTTAAGTTAACATTTTGGCTAATAATCACTTTCTTTATCGTACGTGTTTTAACTTGTCACTCTTGGTTGTATCACTTGGATCATGATTTAAATACTTCTAGAATATATAACATGATAAATATATCATATATATTTGGAATATAAAAATTTATAATAGACATATATATGAAATGGAAAACACCGTTTATGGAGACGGTAGCCCGTACGTACGCATAAACGTTGTTTCTGTTTTCATATAGTATTGAACGGAAGTAAATGAATATGATACATGTAAGTGAATAAATCCTTATATATATATATATATCTAGTAGAACTATTATTTCATATATTATATACTTATTATTAATATATATTTTTATAATCATCGATGAATGGTGAACTTGGAAATGAATCTCATCGCGTCATGGAGACGGTAATCCGTACGTATGCACGAGCGAAAATATCATTCTTTTGATATAATATAATTGGATGATATATCATATATAAATAATCATTATCATGTTATATTTATTATTTACATGAATTAAAAATCATTATTATACCCATCCAAATAATAATATATTGAATAACAATTACACCACGACGTGGAGACGATAAGCCATACGTACGCACGTATGGTGACATGTCATTCAAAGGATGGATAGAATACTAAATATGGTTGTACCATATTTATAATAATATTAAATTATAAAGGAGACACTGGATTTCTTATTTTATAATGGTAATAACAAAAAAAGAAGAAGTGGAAGAAGAAAGGAACTTGAAAAAGGGTGGTGAAATTATTACCTCTTCTTCGGGTTCTTCCTTTTGATTTGATCAAAAGGGATCCATAAGATGGATTTATGACTAAATAAAGGCCTCTAGGATGAAGTGGGGAAAGATGAGAGAGTATTTGGGCAGAGTTTGGCCGAACCAAAAGGCTTTTAAGGTGTGATTTATTGAGAAGGGAGAGTGCCCTTTTATAAGAGGGGTGAGGGGTACCATTGGAAAAGCTAGAAATATTATTTTATAATAAATTCATATTCGGTTTATAATTCCTCCAAAGTAAATTATTAAAATTTTAAGGTGTTCATGGGTCGAAAACCACTCAATCAATATAATTTAGACAGGTTTGGGTCTTTATATCAACCTTATCTGTAAGTATTAACTCTTAGTTAGTTAGTTTCACTTTTACAATGTCTCTTTGTATTTTTATATTATATGGTTAATAAACATACTATATACATCCAAGATACCCCCAAGTGGTCCATTAATGATACAACTATCATTATATAAGTCTTTTGCCCGAACCTTATATTTTTAGGGATTTAATATCAATTAATAATATAATATTTGTTTTAAAAACTCTTTTATGTCAATTTCGACACTATTAAATAATTGATTTTTGTAAAACTCATAACAGAATTATTACTTCAAAAAAAGTTAATTAAATAAATTCTAACATGTCATAGTATCCTAGAAAATTATTGGTATTTATAAAAAGTCTCCAATTACATTTATTTGGGTATTTATAATATCAATTATTTCAATTTTTCATTAATTAGGTAATTACTGTATCATCATTGTGTCATAAATAAATTAAATGTTTTAATGTCTAAAAATTATAAATAAAATCTCATTATGTAGGAAATCTTTTTAGATTTCTAATGAATTATTACAATCGAATTTATCATATGTATAACCCTATATTAAAAATGTTTTAGTAAATAATCATTGATTTTAACTCTTTTAACTCTTCTTTGAATTAAATAATAATAAATGTCCTAATCTAATCCAAGTGGACCTAAATGATATTATTTTATTTATAAAATTGTTTTTGGTCAAGATACACTTTTCTAATAGAATTAGGACAATTGTTAGGGTAATATTAATATCATTTTTACCCTTAATTACCCTATTTACTTTTAAATGTGGTAAATAAAAGTAAAAAGTTACTATTCACCAAAAATTATTTTTATCTCATTGAACCACATTTTACTCCTTGATATTAACCGTGTCTCTCGGATTTTCGAAATTTCAATCACAGAAGTGGTAAAATTTTGTTTTATGAAAAATTCAGTTTTTTAACTACCACTTAGTAGTTTCACTATTCATCAAAAATTGAAGTTTTTCAGAACAATGCCAAAATTTTACCCGAAGCTATAATTGATATTCTGAATTAAAAAATGATGTATATTTTACAAAATTCAAAACATATTAGTTGAATTAATTAGTTTTATAATTAATTCCCGCTGTCACAACAAATAGCGTGTTTTTAAGAAACAATATATATCAAAAGATTGACGATTGTTTATGTCCAATTTCAAAGTGAAATTAATTCTAATGAACACCATTGGATAAAATAGTAAAACTATATTCTAATTATACTTTAAAACCACTCAAATTCATAATTTATCACTATTAATTATTTTGATTCAAAATGTTGTTTTTAATTAAAATTTAGTAATTTTCACTATTCATCAAAATATTAAAGTTATCTGAAAAGTACCAAAATTTCACCTTAGGCTAAATTCGATACTCCGAATCCAAAAATGAAGTCCATTTTGAGAGATAAATTTTCTAAAATTTTAAACAGTCTGTATTACTTTTTATAATGGCTACTTTTATTGGTCGTGGTGTGTGTTAGAACTCGAAGTTGCGTACAACACACGCTACTGTATTATTCAAGAGAAGTGTACCGTGGAAGCTCGGGGTGTTACATTATCCCCTCCTTAAATAAATTGCGTCCTCGCAATTTGATATTGTTCTTTGAAAATAATGGTTGAAAATAGAAAATATCTTTGTGGAAAAAACAACCTCGGAAATTTGGTTAATAAAATTTAGTCTTAACAAGATGAAAAGAGAAATGAAAGGGTCACCACAAAATTATTATCTCGATTAGGAGGGCATTGGTGGTAATTATACACATATAATTGGAGGGAAAACATAAATATTTATAGGTAGTGATTGAGGTCATCAATCACAAACAAGTTTAAAAATGAGGTCCTTAAATTCACCAATCTACGATGATTTAAAATACGACCGGTTCAACAAAACACAAGGTATTAGGATAACACATTTTTGTCGTTTCAAAATATATTAGTTGAAATCCCACATCGGAAAAATGAATTAATGAGGCCTCTATTTTAAATAAAGTGTAGAAAGTACGAAGATTACCGAAAATAACACATACTAGGGTTCCATGTAGGAAAATATGGACATGGAAGAGAAATCTAACCATCAATTATCTGATGGAGCGTAGTAGAGGACATGTCTATGAAAAGGACAACAATCCCGAAGACATAAATTCTTGATGATCTAAGGTACCATCTAAGACAACATTTTTGTTCTAAGTTCCTTTTCTTAATGTTGAGGAATTTATTTATGAGATTTTCTAAGATAATAAAGAGATATACTTACTTTATAATTAGATTTTTATCCTTAATAAATTTCTACTACAAACTCATCTTTCACCCCAAAACATTATATAACTCAAAAATACTCTATTTATCTTAATCGTATAGGGTTCCAAATATAATGAATTTATAATTCACATATCAGACCCTTTATGTGATGAAACTACATTATACCATCCAGGAACTTCAGGTAGCACAATGGTAGGCGATAAATCCCAATTGCACTATGGTTGTGGGTTCGATTCCCGCAGCTTTGTCCGACACGATGGGTCGTCACATGGTCTGCGTGTTGTCCTTTTATAAGAATCCAAAAAAATAACCATTAAAACTTAATCCATTCAAACCATTAGACTTATCCAAAATACTATTATCCAAAATCACAGTCCGAAATTTAAAAGGAAGTTAAACATAATGAGGATCCTTTTTCCCAGGTAACAACATGTGAATGTCTTCCTCATATATTCTTTTACAACACCACAACATCCTGAATTAACAAAATCAACCATCTCTTATTCCAAAATCACTACCTTAATATTAGGAAAATATTAAGGTTTATCTTTCCTTCAACCATGTAATTTCCAAAAAAGAAAATTAACTCGCTGTAGAGTTACGTTTCTTCGTACCATAAAATCTCAAATCCTTAATTAAATAGTACTGCAGTACAATCTTTATTTATTTCCAGAACATCATTGATACAACACATAAATGAAATAATTCTAAAATAACAACATAGGAACACTAGTCATTCCTCTTCATCTGTGGTAGTATCATAACTTAATTAGTATCCAATAGCATCATTTACAGTATAGTCTGATGACTGGGAAATTGGTCCGCATAGTGTCTAAACTCCTTGCAAATGAAGCATTGTACATTTGAAACCATTTTCTTACCCTTTCAGTCACGTACTTTGTTCCCTTTTCCTACACACTTATAACAAACTCCCATTCCCTTCAGGAAAGTTCCAGGGTGTTTCATCCCACAGTTATCACATATGGGGAAAATCTTCTTTTCCCTCTTCACTTTATCTTTCTCTCTTCCATCCTTTTCGTATCTTTCTTCCCTTCAAAGCCATAGGACTCGGTAAACTCTTTAGTTATCTTATCCACACATGATACTATTTATTCCTATGATAATAATACGTGGGAGACTATTTCCCTTCTAAATGATGGCTTAATACCATGAAAGATACGATCGTTCTTACTCTTTGGATCATACATATTACTGGAGTTCACATTCCTTCTAATGGGTTCCATTTCTATAAAATAGCATAAACTAGGTCAGTTTATGAATTGCAATGAATAATTCCTAACACAAATTGAATAGTTTATGGATATAATCCATAATCATAAAAATGTTTTCTTTGAGTAAGTATATACTCATGAGCCATTCATAATGGGTTGTAAAGAAAATGAGAATTATCCTAAGCATATCCCCCGGGAGTGTCGTAACCAAGAGTGAAGCAAGGCTCGTTGTCGTGCACTAGTTCTCATTCTAGTCTAGCTCAAAGCAGTGTTTTTGGGTTTTACCCCTAGGTACATCTGTGCCAGAGCCGCCTCTACCCGCTCGTATCCAGACGGGGATGTATTGCTCGGAAAACTCACAAAATCTCAACAATACCAAAATTCTAGGAAGTTCTTCTATACTAAACCTCAAATTCTATCTTAGGGATATGTGCTCTAATCAGAGTTTATCTAAATCTAGTTTTCAAGGTTATTTCTAAACTTTCTCTGATACCAACTATTACACCCCGAACCTAGTTACCCAGAGTCGGTGCATTATTACATAACATTGTCATGATCACAAAAAAGATCAAATATCGAAAGACCGATTGGTTTAGTAGCCTTGGAAACACTAGATATATTCATAAAGTTTTACATTACATAATAAAGTGAAGAACTACTAAAACAACATATATTGTCTCCATAGTCCACACTATTATCCCCACATAATATCCCTGCAGGTCATTCATAATTAACTTCTTCACATCCTGGGAAAAATAAAACATAGAAAAGGGGTGATCTCAAATGCCCAGTAAAGATAACAATATAGCGGAAACTATCATAAATAAGAATGAACATTTAAGGAAATGTATAACTAAAACAAAAGCCTTTTAAACTTGAACTTCAACATAGTATGGAAAAAATGAAATAATGCCATTTACTTATTCACATGAATGTTCTACTAATCGAATAATCACATGAAATATCAATAAACACTTTCATAATGATGGAAAACATAATGCCAAACTTTAATTTCTGTGTCAAGGCCTCGTGCCAAGACCTAAGGTATAACTGTAACCAGAACCCAACCCGGAGAGCCTCTGTAACTGTACTCCAACATAGAGTGCCTGTAATAACCGGACACCAACCCGGAGTGCCTCTAACAACCGGACACCAACTCGGAGTGCCTCTAATAACTGGACACCAACCCGGAGGGTCTGCTGTAACTAGAACCCAACCCAGGGGGCATACTTTTACCGGTCCCCAACCCGGAACATACTAGTCCAACACATTCATCTTAAGAAGAGGATGAAATATAACATAAACATTCGTATTAAAACTAGCATACGAAATTCCAAAACATTAATCATAAACCATTAATGGCATAAAAATTACTCATTCAAAGTCAAAAATATCAAAAAACCTTAAATACCATATGGAAGATTTGTATCATAATAAATCAACTTCAAACAAGTGTAAACATTATCAAAAGATGTTGACATAGATGAAATCAAAACTATTTGAGAGAAATATATCTTTTTTTGAAATCATTTAAAAGTCACATAATTATAGAGAAACCTTTATTTTAAAAATATCTTTATAAGCTTGTGAAGGAAGATTCAAAGGTGTAAAAACGGTGGAGAATAATCGCACCCACCATATAAGTTAAAAAATCATTTTTACCTTAGTTTTCTTGAAAAGGTCAAAAAGTAACTTGTTTCGAAAACGATGGAAAGATTCCATTCAAAACATATAATGTAAAATAAGGGTATAAATGAATTTAACCCATTGTATATTAAATATTAATAATGTTTTGAAAGGAATTTTTAAAAACACGGATGTGGATGATAAAGAGGTCCCAGTAGATAATCACGTATAAACAACCTCGGATAATGAAGATATTGTGAAATAAACCCTTACCGATTTGCTAACTTACGAATCATACACCCCATGAAAGAGGTATCATACAATGAATATGTAAATAAACATATATTAAAGTGTGTTACAACAATAATACAATTATAGGCAGTACATACACCACACTAAAGGTAATAGTGGCAATATGGCATGAATCTCACAGGAATAAGGAGTGAGATGAAAACCCCTTACCTTGCACTTTCCTTTAGTCGAGGGTACGTTTAACCTCATGTACGTAGATCATAGTATGTTATTAAATTATAAGAGAACCATATTAATATTTATGATATCATACCTTATTCATTTATGACTTTATATTACCCATTTAATAATAATTTCCATGTTAAGTTAACATTTTGGGTAATAATCACTTTCTTTATCGTACGTGTTTTAACTTGTCACTCTTGGTTGTATCACTTAGATCCTGATTTAAAAACATCCAGAATATAAAACATGATAAATATATCATATATATTTAGAATATAAAAATGTATAATAGACATATATATGAAATGGAAAACACTGTTTATGGAGATGGTAGTCCGTACGTACGCATAAACGCTGTTTCTGTTTTCATATATTATTGAATGGAAGTAAATGAATAAGATATATGTAAGTACATAAATCAATATATATATATATATATATATCTCTCTCCAGTAGCATTATTATTTCATATATTACATACTTATTATTAATATATACTTTTATAATCGTCGATGAATGGTGAACTTGGAAATGAATCTCATTGTGTCGTGGAGACGGTAATCCGTACGTACGCACGAGCGAAAATATCATTATTTTGATATTATATAATAGGATGATATATCATATATACAGAATACTTATCATGTTATATTTATTATTTACATAAATTAAAAATCATTATTATACCCATCCAAATAATAATATATTGAATAACAATTACACCACGACGTGGAGACGGTAAGCCGTATGTACACACGTATGGTGACATGTCATTAAATGGATGGATAGAATAATGAATATGGCTGTACAATATTTATTATAATATTAAAGTACATAGGATATACTAGATTAATTATTTTAGAATGGTAATAACAAAGAAAGAAGAAGTAGAAGAAGAAAGGAACTTGAAAAAGTGTGGTGAAATCATTACCTCTTCTTCGGGTTCTTATTTTTGATTTGATCAAAAGAGATCATTAAGATGGCTTTCTGACTAAAGGAAGGCCTCTAGGATGATGTTAGGGAAGCTGAGAGAGTATTTGGGCAGAATTTGGCCGAACCAAAAAATCTTTGAAGGTGTGAGTTAATGAGAAGAGAGAGTGCCCTTTTATAAGAGGGGTGGGGTGCACCTTTGGAAAAGCTAGAAATATTATTTTATAATAAATCCATATTCAGTTTCTAATGGCTCTAAAGTGGATTATTTAAATTTTAAGGTGGGTATGGGTCGAAAACCACTCAACCAATAGAATTGAGATAGGATTGGGTCATTATATCAACCTTATATTTAAGTATTAACTCTTAGTTAATTAGTTTCACTTTTACAATGTCTCTTTGTATTTTTATATTATATGGTTAATAAACTTACTATATAAATCCAAGAGACCCCCAAGTGGTCCATTAATTATAAAAATATCATGATATAAGTCTATTGTCCTAACCATAGATTTTTTGGAATTTAATATCAATTAATAATGTAATAATTGTTTTAAAAACTCTTTTATGTCAATTTTGACACTAATCAATAATGGATTTTTTTAAAAATCATAACAGAATTATTATTCTAAAAACGTTAATTAAATCAATCCTCACATTTCATATTATCCTAGAAAATTATTTTAATTTTTAAAAAGTCACAAATTACATTTATTTGGGTATTTATAATATCAATTATCTCAATGTTTCATTAATTAGCTAATTATAACATCATCATTGTGTCGTAAATAAATTATTTTTTTAGTGTCTAAAAATTATAAATAAAATATCATTATGTAGGAAACATTTTTATCTTTCTAATGAATATTTACAATCGAATTTATCTTATATATAACCCTATATTAAAAACGCTTTAGTAAATAAACATTGATTTTAACTCTTTTAACTCTTCTTTGAATTAAATAATAATAAATGTCCTAATCTAATCCAAGTGGACCTAAATGATAATATATTATTCTTAAGGATGGTTTTGGTCGAGATACACTTGTCCAATAGATTTAGGACATGTGTTAGGGTAATATTAATATCATTTTTATCCTTAATTACCCTATTTACTTTCAACCGTGGTAAATAAAAGTAAAAAGTTAATATTCAACAAAAATTATTTTCATCTCATTGAACCACATTTTACTCCTTTATATTAACCGTGTCTCTTAGATTTTCTAAATTCCAATCACAGAAGCGGTAAAAATATGTTTTATGAAAAATTCAGTTTTTTAACTACCACTTAGTAGTTTCACTATTCATCAAAAATTGAAGTTTTCAGAACAATGCCAAAATTTCACCCTAAGCTATAATTGGTATTCCGAATTAAAAAATTATGTCTATTTTAAAAAATTACAAACCTATAAGTTGTATTAATTAATTTTATAATTAGTTCCTGCTGTCACAACAAATACTGTGTTTTTAAGAAACAATATATATCAAAAGATTGACAATTGTTTATGTCAAATTTCAAAGTGAAATTAATTCTAATGAACAACATTGGATAAAATGGTAAAAATATATTCAAATTATACTTTAAAAACACTCAAATTCATAATTTATCACTATTAATTAATTTGATTAAAAAAGTTGTTTTTAATTAAAATTTAGTAATTTTCACTATTCATCAAAATATTAAAGTTATCCGAAAAGTACAAAAATTTCACCTAAGGATAAATTCGATACCCCGAATCCAAAAAAGAAGTCCATTTTGAGAGAAAATTTTTCTAAAATTTTAAAAAGTAGGTATTACTATTCATAATGGCTACTTTGATTGGTCGTGGTGTGTGTTAGAACTCAAAGTTGCGTACACCACAAGCTACTGTATTATTCAAAGAGAAGCATATCGTGGAAGCTCGGGGTGTTACAAACTTAACCAATAATTTCTCCTTTAAATTTTTTTATATTGGTGACTACATGGATGTATCTTAAAGAGGTTTCAAGATAAGTAATCAAAAAATCCAATTGGTTAATTTTTTTGTAAATGTTAGAAAACAATTAGATACTTGAAAATATACAAAATAAAGATTTAAAAATATAAATTATATTGATATTAGAAATATATTATATATATTATAAATCTAATAAAATATGGTTAGAAGAAGAAAAGATAAATATCATAATAGTGGACAAACATTTATCCGCCCACATTACCTTTGTCCTAATATAATTGGATTATCAAAGTATATTTCACAATTATTAGTAATGCTACTCCAAATGAATGCTTATATTTTCTATAAAATATATTTATACGTCAAATAAGGATGTTATACCCTTGTGAATGTGAGTCAATTTCTCAAAGGCATCATAGAAACTGAAACAAATTCAACTTCTTTATGTTCAATGGGGATACCATGCCTGATGAAATTTAAACAACAAGAAAATTATTTTCCATTCATAATTTTATAAAAATTACATTGGAACACATGAAAACAAATTCATGAGTGAATAGAGACATCCATAAATATTGAAAATAGTTTCTTGAATATATAATAAAAATACACTGAATACAACACCCAAAAAAACAATAATAAGAAATCCACTTCCACCACAACTGAATGTTTATCCCTTAATGGATTTACTTATCTATTAAATAATAAAATTATATCATAAATATTCTCAAGTATATCTAGAATCTTACCTATCACCTTATTTTGTAATGAACACAACATATAAAATATATAATAAAAGGGGGTGACAGATTTGGTGTTCTATTTTGGTATAAAGATAGTTGGCTCAGTATAGTCATGGTGGGAGTTTTAATATCACTAGACTCCCCTCTTCAACTAATTTTTAAATCATTTTTAATTTAAACATAAAAATATTTATAAAATCTTTACATGTTTTTAAAATGGTGTAAACTAATTACTGGAAATAATATTTCTATCCAAATTGTCTCTTCACCTTCCTCCACATGCATGTTCCCACAAACCATTTTAATGAAAAATTTATAACATGGTATAAAATGGGGTGGTTCCCATTAGAGTAATTTTTATATTCAATATGAAATTACCAAAATATTACTCCATTTTCCTAAATGATTCCTTATTTAATAACATTTTTAAAATTCATTCAATAACATATTTTATTAATTGAGTGATTTTTAGGACCTCCAAATGGTCAATTTATAACTTTACTAAGTTAATTGTAATGATTACCACAAGAAAAAGAAACCTAGAAACAAATTTTTTAATTTGGAAAAACATTAAAAATTGTATAACTAAAATTTAAATGTGATAAAAAAATGAAAATTCATGAATTTTGGATTTTTCAAAATTCAGCTAAAAAATCATTAAAATTTAAAAAAATATATAAATTTCACGTAAATTGAATTAATTTTTGTGATATATTCATTTGAATACATGAAAAATATTAATAATACCATCTCTATTTGGAAGACCTCATCCCTACCCTAATATCAGATATTTGAATGCAGTTAATGAAATTCTCATGAAGATAGAGAGAACACTAAGGACTATGAGAGGTACTATTCCTATTTCTTAATAAACGGTAAACACTTTATTTCAAACAAGTGCATATTATTACTTTTTATCAACCTATATTTTCTATTTGGTGAATATTATATCTGATATCATTCCATACATTATGGAAAGACTAAAATCTCTCGAGAAGAATAAGATACATGGAATCCTAATCCATTAATTTATCATCTTAATACCAAATGAAGAGATAGTGGGAAATTTATGTGTCCTTAAAGAGGATAAATTTTAATCTATTATATTGATAGAGTATAAGGTTTTCATTAAGGTAATTTTTTATTTCTACTAATGTATGGTTTCATTCACCTCTTTTTATGGAATCCCTCATCTCTTCCACAGAAAATGAGATTCCATATCATGTTGGTAATGATCATCTCTTAACTACGTTCGATGATTGGTTGTGAGGTGGTGTCCCTCCTGGTTGAAGATGGTGAAGGGAATTTGGGAATTGAAAATCCATTTAACATTAAGGATCTTCTTGAGGTTCTTCTAGATAACATCTTGGGCTTAAACTAAGGTAATGAAATTAATTTTTCTATTGATCAATTCCTTAAAAAATATAACTATATCCATCATGTTTCATGTAACATATGGATTGAATGAACAAAATATTATGTCTGATTATCTAGATGGTAAATTATTATTTATCACTATAATGTGTCCTAAGTATCTATTTATTCTCTTTACTAGGAAATTAAATAAGGTTCTCCACTTGTACATTGATTTTTAGATCCGAAATTATGTGCCTAAAAAGTGGAAATATACTATTATAGACATTCATGACCTATTTGAATAACTATAGTGGGAAATGTGGTTTGTAATCATTATTGTTAATACAAGTTATCATTAACTCATTAATATAGATTCTAATTTACATAATACTATATATAAAAGTAAGTATGCTTATTTTTATTTCCTTACGATAAAATTTGGACTTACCAATGCTCTAATAGTATTTAACAAAATCATGCATTAGATATTCCATCAATATATTAAAGAATACTTTATGGTATTATTTAATGATATATTTGTGAATTCCATGAAATAAGAGGACCATACACATCATATTAAATAATAATTTTGCAACACATCAATATTGTCACCTACATGCTGAAAAAATGATATATGATATTTTGCTAAAATTAGAATTGTTCTTAGGACATGTGGTTCCAAAATAGGGAATCTCGATTAATCAAAAGAAAGTAAAACAAAGTACATATTAAGAGTAGTAGATGAACATATTCATGATATGGAGATTCTTAGGTTTAGAATTATATTACTAGTGATTAATAAAACATTTATCTATGATTTTATTACCATTAAATTATTTTACCTGGAAGGGGATGAATACTGTATGGGGATTTGTGTACCAAACAAACACTAAGATATTTAAGCAATGGAAGACCTTGAAAGTTTTTATTTTTCTTCCACAGTCTTGGATAATTCATTTTTCTTCTACAATGTGCCAAAAATGTGTTTAATTCCAATTATCACGTAGGGGGGGGTGATATTTTGGTTTATATATTTTACTAAAAAAATTATTATCTGAAGAAAAGGTGTTGGGAAGTTAATCTTCAGAAAGTTAACATTATCATAACCTTAATTCTTGGAAAATGGAATATTTTTGTAGATTATATCAATTTTAAAAATCCTTCTGAATATTTAAGGTATTCCAATGATTAATTAAACCACATGGGTCTCTTTTATCAGTTTATTTTGGAATAAATGAAAAAGTATTCATATGTTTTTGTTAATATAATTCAATTAAAAACTTATATAATAAGTATCAACCACATGGAGTAGTCAAAATATTAGTAATTAATGCTGTTGAATAAGATTATTAATTGTAGGGAGACCACCGACGAGTGAGATCTGTTTTCCAGAGGACTTATTTTTTTAGGAACAATTATGTCATCCCATAATCAATGAGGAAATTCGTGATGAATAATTTTTATTATTATTTGTGGTCCTTCCACCATGGTACCACTAATATCTACAACATCATGAGACCAAGATATGAGTGGATATGTATAAAAAGATACATAAATGATTTTTAACAACTCATTGTCCTTTATCTTAGGAAGAGATCTAGAATCCACCCGATATATTTTATCCTATTTTGCTTCCTTCATTTATGTGGGATGAGATGTCCATCAATATTATGCTGGTTTTACCTTATACCCCTCAAGATAATAATGCAATATTGTTTGGGATTGATTAGATGAAAAAATATTAAAACCTAATTATGATCAATTTTTCTAAGAGTGTGGAGAATCATTGGAGGTTGTACATCCAAATAATTATGAGATTACATTTTTTTAATATGATATTATTTTTATAATGACACTTGGTTCAAATATATGTTTTTAAGGGATTTAAAGTGGAAATGAGCTATTTTTTAATTTTGATAATTACCTATCATATATAGTCAAATATCTCGAGAGAGTAAGAAAATTGTTTTTGAGGAGATACTTGGTTACAAAATATTATACTTCAATGGTATGTGGGATTTTTACTTAGGAATAGTTAATATTTCCTATTATTATAGATACCATTCATCAATTATATTGACTCATTTTAGGGCTTTGGGTGGTCTTCTTTTATGGTGTCCACTTTACTGTAATGATGTAAGTGAAACTTATATAGTGGTAATGCATATGAAGAAATATATTACAATGAATATTAAAACTACCCAAAAATGACTTCTGACTAATTAGATTCACCATAAATCTTATGAAAATATCTAACATCATTCCATGGAGTTTTTAGTTTGATATGTTGTGTTTCTAATGATATCTCCTTCATTTGGTCGCATCAATATTGGGAACTGTGGGAAGATTCTTCATGTTATGTGTGACCCGTAATGATCATTTAGAGGATAATAACGGTTGGATAAAAATTGTTTTTCTCCTGAGTTGAAAAAAATCCTTAAAGTGTTCAGTATAAATCATATTAAATTTAAAATTCACACCCATCACATGTTTTAAATTTAGATGATCTCTCATTATAACTGATGCCTCATTGGTGGAGAAACCCATTTATATTATTGAATCAGAAGAAAAGTTTCATCATTGAATGTTTATCTTATTGGAATATGTGGTTATGGAATATTGAAATTTTCCACATGTGAATTTGGATTGGGATTCATTTATGAGGGAGAAATTTACTCACATATTATATGATATAAAATCTTCGAGCTAACATTTCATGTGATGAATGTGAAATAGTATTGATAAATTAACTCCCACATTTCCATTTTTAGGTGGGACAAGAATTATTTATTGGATTTTGATCTTATTTTTCATTTTTGGGTCCTTCCTTTTCAAAAAAAATGAAATAATGGGAAATAATTCATACTTAAAGGGTGGCACATGGATTCAATTAATAGTGTGGAAATCCCAGAAAAACCTATAGTTTCTAATAATTGGGCATTTTTAAATAAGGTACATGGTTTTCCAACCATGCTACTAAATCGTGAAACTCGCTAGGTGTATCCACATCCACACTCAAGGTTTTTAAAACCGTGTTTACAAATTATATGGTCTTCCACAAAATATAAAAACATGAAATAATATTTTTACCATTACTCTATTTTAACACATAACTATTATCATCTACCATTTTGATCCAAGATCCTCCCCCTCTAATTTTGTTTATGATAATCCTCCTCACATGGCTCTATTTTTTAGGTATTTCATCATATTTATTTAAGTAATATCATCGGGGGTTGGTTCCTTAATTCTAACATGGTTTGTTCATATCATTTTATTTATATTTCCCTATTCTATAAGGCATTGAAGGAATGTCTTTTTTTTCTTGAATAATTCATGTTAATGGTATTTTTGTTTTTATATCTTTTTCTTTCCTTGTGAGGACCCTAATTCAAATTTTAAGTAATGTTTCCAAATTTGATATTGGTTTAGCAAGATGAAGGTAGTTGATTTTAAATGGTTTCATTTTATTATAGAACATGAATTGATTTATTTCTTCTAAATTGTCTCTAAAATTTTATAAACCATGTTTTCAATCATTAAAATGTGTTATAAATGATATTAGTGTTTCAATTTTTTCTCATTTTTTTGGGTTTTTAAAGTAGGTTGAAAGGATTGATTTTAGAGTATCATTATATTGTGTAATAAAATATACTAAAATGAAATGGTTTAATTTATGAAAATGTTACTATTTAATTGGGGAAATGTATGGAAGTCTTTATATTTATGTGTTAGGACTTGGAAAATAATTTTTAGGCATGAAATCCAACACTGAGAAATGGACCGAGTCTACACCACTAACTAAAAACTGTGATTAAATGTATTCATGAGTCATTTTCAAGGGAATACTTTTTCCTATATCCCTTAAGACCACTCACCCTATGAAGGAAAAACAAGTAAACATGATTCATTATATTGAAATTCTTTTATAGATACATTATTTCCAAAAACTATATACCTTAGGGCATACCGATTATACTCATTTTCAATTATCTACATACTTGGTTTCTTCACTATTTTTTTTCAAACTGTTATCAACTACATGTTTTTATAATTCCAAATGATTATATTGTTGTAGTTTGTTTCCAAAATAGTATTATATGTTTTCACTAACAAATGTATCTTATGAAACACTTAGTGGGATCCTCTTGGGATAGTTGTTCTAAAACTCGAAAAAGACCCAATGGGATCTTTTAGACGTTGATTCCATAGAAACATGTTGAAGAGAAGCAACTCTTGGTTGTGATGGTTCTTATTTTTATAGGTGAATATTAGGTGGTGGGGAAATAGTGGTTCTATGAAATCATGTCAAGTATGTATTTTATTCAATTTTTATTTCATTTTTCATTTTTGTTTTTGTATCATATTACTATATCACCCATTCATCTTTCATCCCATTGAATTCAATATATGAGTATACATGGATCAACTAGTTATTATACCATGTTGGTTTCCTTTTGTTTTATTTTATTTTATTTATAATTACTTGATATTTTATTCATTTTTATTCCTATAATCTATGAAGTGCTTCAGGTTTATTTTATAGGGATCCTTACATTAAAATGATTGAAAATGACATTCCATGTCCTCAATTTTAACCCAATTATCGAATTTTTTGGGAGAATCTATTCTATTTCTAAATTGTTGATTCCCAAAAACTATTTTTATCATATAGAGGTTTGGAACTCCCTCAAATTATTACTGTGGACTAGATTGAGTTTCTGGGTTAAGAGTTTCCTGGAATTTTTTCAGGCTAAAAGACATTGTAAAATTTAAGCACACAAAACCATTATAGTTGTACTTAAACATGTTCTCTATAACATATAGTTTTCTATTAAGGATTTATACCTTTATTTTTCCTATATATTAATAAAAAAATATAAACACTACTCTGATATAAAATGATACACCCCTAAATTGGAACATCAGGATCTCATGTGACACATACCTACTTTACCAACATAACATGAATATTTATTACATTTATCTTATCTCAAAAAGATAAATTTATTTTTTATTAGAAATAAGTATATATTACATCATTATATTACATAATAACTTAAAAAATAAATCAAATTCTACATATAAGTGATGTAATTAGTTAAATAAACCCTCCTTATTACATACGATCACTTGAAAAAATACATGATAAAAAGGGTGAGTTATAAACCCAGTAATGGAAATGGAATTGAGAATTGAATAAATATTTTAGTGTCAGATGAAAATATATCCTTAATATGAAATGGGAATAAAATATGGGATAAGAATAATGAATAGTATTTGATTATTCCATTGGAAGTTAGAAAAAAACATAGGATTATAAGAGAAAAACAATTCATAACGATCATGGAATAAAGTGATGGAAATAAATTGAATGTGGAACACTCATAATAACAAAAAATCATAAACATAAGTCATGTATTAGTAAAAAGTAAAAATAAAATAATATAAAATAGCACTACATCATGTATATTCTTGTTAATGTACATGAGGATAACTACATAATGTCCACACATGACATTATAAACAATGTTAACTACAACATGTTTAGACATAGTGATGGGATGGGATATAAATATTTACTATTGAATTTGAGGATTTTTTAATTATTATTCAAACCATGAAATCATAATATGTTCAAAATTAGGCGTTGAAAAAATTAACAACTGAAATGAAATGATCATAGTTCAATCTACTTGTATAACCTATTTAACACCGGATTAAATGGAAATGTGGTTCTTAATGTTCCACAAAATTATACAATAAAATAAGTGGTTAAATAACTAGTACGATGAAAATGATATTAAAATGAAAACATTGGGAATATACATAATTTATATTCATTGTTGATTTAAAATAAAAATTTATCCAAATTTTATAATTTCTAAACCACTGATGTAAAATTAAAATGAATGGAGGTGTTGGAATGTTTTTTATATTAGATTATTTATGGTTTTAATGAGATACATTCTTAAGTATATATTACATGTAAAAATATAAATAAACCATAGTAGTATATGTATATACTTTTATGATAAAAAATCATACAATTCATTTCTAAAAAAGATAGATAAATAATGGTGTTTTTAATAAATTAATGAATAATAGTATATAACATGTCATGGTCCATAAAAGATAATTTCATCAGTGGAATGATATTAAAATATCATTATAAATTATGTAATAACAATAAATTTTTTAAATTATAGATCATAAAATATGAAAGGATAATAATGAATATTTGAATACCACATGAGATAAAATTTGGGAGAGAAAAGACTTTATAATCATCATAGTTTATTACGTGAGCCAAAATAATTTATTATTATAATCGAATGATATGAGAATCCACATAAAAGGTTAATAATAAAATTAATATAAAAATCTATTTTAAAAATCCCCAAAATGATTTTGGAATAATATTATAAAAATATTTTGAATCCTAACGAGGATGGTCGAGTGAGATCCCCTTACCTTTGGTCATCTTTTGTTCCTTGATATTTTCAAATCATATATAAATAACCATTCTTAGTAAATTATTATAAAAGAATATTTTATTCATTTATGGGATTAAATATAAACTATAATCCTTTTAATTAATTTGTTATATTTTTATTATTGATAAAATCATTTGATAACATATTTTTGTAGATTTCCTAGTTTTGTTGGATTCTATGTTTGTTGACTAATTGTTATTTACACACTACTAATAGTACCCCAAGAAGACTATGAATTAAGAAAATTAGATACTTATCCATTATGAATAAGGTACAGTGAGATTCTATGGAGGTAATGATAATAAATGGATTTTCAATTTTCCCGTTGGGGATTCACAAACAATTAATAGGTCATGTCAAATGTGGGAGAAAAAGGTGATTAATATACATTATTAATAGTATATAACAATTATATTTCCATAATACATTAATTATATATATATTATATATAATACATATCCATATTTTTTTGATAAATAAATAATTAAATTAGTTATCATTGGTAGAAAATCGACCATTAATTGTTCACTGTTAAAGAGATAGAGATATTTATAAATATATTATATATACATATATTGTAAATTAATTTTTTTTACAATTTATTTAAATTATTAAAAATAAATTTAATAGACATACTAATTAGTTTTTGATAGTTTTCATGTGATATTTACTAGATTTTGGAGGAATACAAAATTAAAATTGAAAGGAAAACGAACGTGATAACCTTGTTAGTGTTTTTATTTGTTTTCTAGGGGTAACACCATGAAGTTTTGGTCTGTGGTGATACCAGAACATATATACTAATCTAATGGGGATTACGAGTATAAAATTCATAAATATATGGGAATTTATTTTATTTATGAACTGAATGTTTATTAGGGTGTGAATGGGTACTTACACATTAAGGGGAGACTTATTTAGATTAATATAATTTATAAAATATTATTTCAAGACTAAGTCTTATGATAATAGTTTTTTTGGGGAAATTAATTGTATTTGTGTAAATATTTTATTTTAATGACCTTTTTAACTCTTTAACCATTGAATTGATTAATTAATATTAAAAAGGAAGAAAAATATGAAATTATTTTTTTAGTAAAATATTTTATACTATGTACTTGTGAAATTACATTTCTCAGTTTATAATTTTAATGTATTACATTCAAAGGAAATATTATTATTATAAAATATAGTTTGTATTGAGGTAAACTTTTGTGATGTTATTAGTCCATTTTTGTATCATATTTATTTAAAAAACATATGATATTTGAAAAAGAATATTTGTTTACCAATACCCATTTTTTTTAAATTTAGAAAAATAATAAAACAACAATTATAATGATGTTTTTATTACAAAAAATAATTTTATTTTATAAAAAAATCTCCCAATGGAAATTATTTTAATATTTAAGTACTACTAAATTTTTTTTTTTATAAAATAATTTAAAATCTAAAATATTATGATTATAAATTATTTATTTTGTAGACGTTCAAAATTTGGTTATTTTTTGTAGATTGAAAATAAATAATTTTTCTTATTTTATTTAATTCAAATATCTTTTAATGTCATTATATTATTCTATTGGGCATGTTTGTATTCCAATGACCAGGTTTTCAATCTATCATTCATATTTTTTTTGAGAAGTTACAATGGGTTTTTAATTACTATTAATCAAGATTATTTATTTAATTAATAAATCATAATATTTTTGTATTCAGGTTATATATATATACTCTTTAATAAATCACAATAATATAACTAATATTTCAGAGTTTATTGTATTATTGGAGGTGGATAAATTTTTAGGAACCACAACCTTATCGATTTTTAAATTATGGATTGTGGATTATATTTTATTGATCTATTATGATATTTTTAATTTGATTGTATTTATTTATCCTTAATATTGAATATTTTATATTTAATAAAAAATATTTATCGTTTCATTATTTTTAACATAATTTTTTTATTATATTCTTTTATATATAATTTATTTTTATTTACAAATACCTATAATTATGCAATGAAAAATAATAAAGGTATACACACAAACACACACACACACATATATATATATATTATAATTTAAAATAAAATAATATTTTAAATAAAAATTAATTTTATACCCATAAGATATGATATAAATAATATGAAAATATATATGTCATAATTTTGGATTCTATATTATACCCCCTTAAATAAATTATATCCCTTTGATTTTCATTTTTTAATGCAATGTAATTGTTGGTTTATACCTATGTTAAACTCAAAAAAAATAGAAAAATATAAAGTTATATGAAACATTAACTATGATAAATTCTAAAAATGTTAAAATATAAACACATTGGAAATATTTTCTTGTTATTATCACTTGTATTGTACTTGAAATAATTCCATATAACAAATGGTTGTATATAAAATGATTTATAATGAAATGTTTCTATATAATTATTTTGAAAATAACTAAAATATTATTTGATCATAAATATGATTTCCCAAAATATGTACTTGAAAATGATGTGCAACAAATAAAATTTACATACCCATCCTGAATTTTCATAATATTTAAAATTTACTTGTATCAAATGTTTTTTATTTGGGTAAATGATTAATAATACACCATAATAATACTTAATACCATAAAACATAAATAAAATCATTCACATCATTTTTCCTATAAGTTGAATCAACCATCTTTAAAATATTTAATTACCTATGGATTTATATTAGGGAAAGGGTGAGATAAAATCCTAGGAAATGTAAAGAAAGGGAAACATGAGACACATGATAATTTTTATTTTCTAATATATCATCAATATGAATTGGGAACACAACATGGGATAAAAATGAATATGTGAGAAATATGGAATAGGAAATTGGAATTCCATGGGACCATCGATGAAAAACAATTATCATAATTGAAACAAGTTTCATTGAAATTATACAAGTAGTGAAAGGGTGAAAAGAATATTTATTAGACATATTTAAAATATTCAATCATCATAAATATAAGTCAAGTATTAATTATAATACATCATGACATAATGTGAAAATATCAATACATCACATCCAAATATAGTATTGTATACATAGCTAACTACATCATTTCTACATATAAAAATTTACATAAAGTTGACTAACTATCATTGTTGTATAATTATCTCAAGATATATAAATAGTTAGTCCGTGTGTTAGAGGTATTTATAATTCTTGTCCCAAATGTTGTATTTTAATATGATCAAAATCACGTGTTCCACATATTAGTAAATGAAATATAATGATTAAAGTTAAATCCATAAAATTAACATGTAAATAATGTGATTAAAACTGATAATTTTTCATAAAAACATCATAAATTGTTTCCTTGAATGAATAATAATATATGTAGTAAAATGGATTTGTAATTCCCTTCAAAATTGAGGGAATATACATAAGATACATTCACAGTAGATAGAAATAAAATTTATCCAACATTTACATGTGTTAATCCGTCAATATAAAATAAGAATCACTGTATAGAAACCCCTAGAAATAAAAAAAAGTATGATTTTTTCATTAAAACACATAATATAACGAAAATAGAATTTTAGTAAAGAATTAATATATAGCTACATAACGAAGATAGAAAAATAATTTGTTTTATAGAAAACATAGAATAAGATTCTATTTCATGTTTTGGTACAAAAAAAGTTAATATTGAATGTGTATTCTTATCCAATTTTTTTAAAAAATTACATGAAAGAATTTATTTTTTAGAGTATTGGTGAGAAAAGATGAGTATGTAAGAAAATATAAGTTAATTCCACATGAGAGAAACTTTAGAAGGGAATAAACATACAAAATTTATTTGAAATTAATTTGGTATTAATAATTTGATATTATAGAAAAATTATTTATTAATATCTAGAATAGGATAGTAAAAAAATTAATATAACAATTGTTTAAAAAATACACATACAAATTTTGAAAGAATATCTAATAAAGAGTGAGAATTCCAAAGAGGCAGGTTAAGAGAGCATACCCTTATATTATGTCCTATTTATTTTTTTCATTTTTATCATCCTATATAACCATACCTTGTTTATTAATACATTTATATATTGTTATATTATACCATTATTGGTAAATTATAATCATCCAATTTTTTTACTAACCTGTCATTATAGATAAAATGGATGGATAACATGTTTCATTGAATTATCCAGTTATCTTTTCTATTTAATGGTTTTTTTATTATTGGTTATAAAGAAGTAAAATTACACTATGAAGCTTAAAAATACATATATGAACATAATTTTTCAAAATTATTATGTTACATTAACCATATATGAAGGAAGTGATATGTAATGATTTGAATACATCATCAAATTTGATTAACTGAACATTAATGGAGGATGTCAAAAGAAAGAGGGATGTGTAATATTTATACCATAAAAATTGTTTGTAATGACTATATTTTATCAAAATAATATGTATTGATATATTATTTACACTAACAGTCAATAAAGGTGGTGATATAAAAATAATTGGCATTATCCTCAAAGGGTTTAGATCGAACATTAATGCGATATTATCTTAGAAGTGGAGAGAGGGTGAGATATTACATATAAATATTATTTAACTAACTATTTGTACTATATAAGAATAAAGAGATCTAGGTTTTTCTCTTCCTAGGAATAACTCAATTATGGATTTAACGAGTCTCGTTCCATATTCATTGGTAACATAATATATATACTATGGTAGATGATGTGTATTTTTTTGATTCTATTGTTCTTAGGGTATGATATTTACCCCAAGATTGATTTATACGAAATTCATATAGTTGATTATTTTAAAGGATTTGTAATATTTTTTATTAAATAAATATTATTCTTGCGAGAAAATAAGTATATATCATTTAAAGGAAAACTCTGATTAATGTAATTACATAGTGAATATGTCAGAATACAGGGTCTACCTTTGAGGTGATTTATCCTTTTCTCATGTCCCACATCATCTATATGTCCATCAAGAGTGTGTTATTAAGTGTGGTTAGTTAATTATTAATTGATAAAATTTTTAATATATGATATTTAATATTATCATATTTAAAAAATTTATAGATCCTCTTTTTTTAGATCCACTAATTCCATAAGAAAACCTTATATTGATAGAGACTAAGAGGGTTAATATATTTGTGTAAGCAGTGTAAGATTGAATGAGTGAGATCAGACCATGCATTATTGATGAACGAATAATTCAATGACAGTAACCAGCACCATAAAACAAGTAATCGATTAATGTAAAAAATTATTGAATAATGGGTCATTGATTCCATTTTTGACTCATTAATCATGATCAATTATTTTTGAAAAACGTTTATTATGTATTTCTCTATGGTTATTACACTGTATGGATTACTAGACTCAGATTGGAAACACTATTATTTAGGAATTCATTACCCTAAATTGTTGAATTTATTTTTACATTGATTCTCTATAGTGTTCCATATTGATCCTTACTATATTTTTTCCATTAAAAATACCACAATGTTTTACACAACTTATAGTGTGTTGTTTGTTATTTATCGGGTGGTCATCATTCACCAGGAAAATCATTCCACTTTAACCCTATATTGTGAGTCAAAAAATCACTACTAATAATTTCTTAGGACATGGGATAAACTTTTGAATTGATCATGTGGGAAATATTGTAATATAAAATGGTTCAAATCACCAATAATTCATAATAGGGGAGATATAAAATACTCTAGGTAATGTTATGGGGAAATTTAGTGATATAAAAAGATATGAGTTCACGATATATGGTATAAAATGATTGATTTATTTTCGAGAAGCACCCCCATGAATATGGATAGTGATTGATGGAAAAAAATTAGGTTGGGATCAATTTTGTGTTGTGGTTGAATGAAAAATTAATATAAATATAAAATTTTGTGAATTACTCCACTACACATTGGGTAATTCTTAATAACAAAAACCATCTATATATATGGCGACAATGCAATGCCTTGAGAATGTAATAAAAATCCCACATTGTGATGTTTGAATTTACAGGTTGTATATGGTGGATGAGTACATTCCTAGCTAAAAAATGTGGTGTTTATATATACTTAATTGGTAGTCTATATGACACAATTTTGGATGATGTACATTTCCATTATGATAACTATGGATGAAAAAAAATTGTCTACTCAAGAACCTCTAATAATGAAGAACGACATGAATCATGTGGTAGGAAGTACACTATGTGTGAGCTAGCTGGGTCCACAATGAATATAATCCAATGGAGATTAAGTGTAGTTTGAATTCAATTTTCTGGTTTGAGATGATATATACACATATGACCATAAGGGAGTTACAAACCATGCTTCCCAATAGTAAATATTTTATACTTTTCCAGCGATGGGGGTTACATGTATCCTTCCTCAGAACACCAATTTTGGAGAATATGTAGTTTATCATATGTTTTTTCCATGTAGTTCATGATTTCATTATTCTATTCTTCAACATATATTTTTAATTAAGTGATATATTAAATTTAACATTATTATCTCTATAGGGGTGTTAATGAAGTTCATGCTTGTCAAATCCCACAATTTATGAAATATATTCATTGAAAATATTTTATTTTATATATTAAGTTACACTAAATTCATAGTATAGATTTTTTACACTCAACAACACGTTTATATTGAATTTTAAAAAATGTAATTTTTTCTTTATATCCTTAATTACACGCAAGTCCGTGTCTTACTAGAAAACTTTATACTATTAATATTATTATTTAACATGATAATTATCAATGATCCATTAAAATTATGAGGATGAATAAAAATAAATAAATTATTAAAATATTGTTTCCATAGGATTATATAATGAACTCATTGGTTACTAATTAATTAGAAATTAAAATAAAAAACCAATTATATATAGAGGAAATGTTTTGATAAAAAAGAAGTTTTATGCACCCAAAGGAATTTTAGCATAATAATTTAAAAACATTACTATTATTGAATTAAATTAACGAAATATATAAATAATATTAAATATAATGTTTAAAAATCATAATATGTTATTCATTGATATTATATAAAAATAAAACCAATTTTAAACGTAAGGGTCATATATTTCTAAAGGTAATTTTTTCCACCTTTTGATGGTGTGCATGTATTAAAACTAAAATTTTAAACATATATAAATATTATGTAAAAAAATAAACATCATTATTAAATAATTAATGTCGAAATTATATTTGGGTGAATTTTTTGGGTTTTTTTGAGCGGTTTAATTTTTATTATAAATAGTGAAAATATTAATTTTTAATTTAAAAATGAATTTTCCTCCAAATAATTTTTAATGATAAATTATATTTCAAATTAAATATAATGAAGAATATGATAAATAATACATATATTATTAAAATTTAGTTCATTAAAATAATTTTAATATTGATCATAGATATAAAAACAATTCAAAATTTTCAGAATTTTTATATTAAAACAATGCTATCACATTATATCTGTGGGGATAATTTTACTAATTTGTGATATTAATTTCTAAAAAATTGATTAAATATTTCTAATAAAAATAATTTATAATTTATATTGAGTTAAAAATAATTTCTTAACCAATGTGATAAGTGAAAAAAAATTAATTACGTTTATTAAAGTAAGAACATTATTACATAGTAGTTAAATATTAAATATTTACTGTAAGAACATACCAAATGTTTACCAAAAATCATTTTATTGAAATATTTCTACCATTACCCATGTTTAATTGAATTTTTTTTGTTATAGAAGCCTCTTGTTAGTTAAAAACGTTTCTTATCCCAAATTATTTTAAAAAATGTCACGTGTGTCATATCCCACACTTATAAAAGGCCACCCCTCTCCTCCCCCACTTCACACCATAAAAATATTTTTATAAAAAATTATATTACCTAATAATTTGGAAAATTACATACCCTAATACAATAAGACATATATTGGGCATAATTTGAAATTAAAAAGGCATTACTAAAAACCTATGGAAGAATCCCAAAGAATTGGTAATGTTCTTTTAAGAGAGATTTCGATTTAATTTTCTTTTCCACCAACATCAATCATTATTATATAATTATTATATAAACACATATTTATATTTTATATATAAATATGTTTTTATGTTAAGGTTTTGAACTAAAACATCACACACTTCAATTATATTTGTTACAAAATCATCATTCGTGTCTAAGAAAAATTATTTCCTTGTGAACTAAAAACATTTGTTATTAAATTAAAAAATATAATGGTTTGGAATAATGATGGAAATAATATTTATATATTCTGTTTACTATATTTTTTATTTATGTATACCTTTATAATTTTTATACAACACATACCTTCATGCTTTCCATTTTGTTGGAATATGATAACATCATTCATGTGTATGACATAATACCACATTATGAAGTGATGTGATTCTTTAATGATTTACATGGAATGTATTAAATAAGTGTTTAATAAAAATATATGATATATATGAAATGTAAATTAAATTTTAATGAATATATATATATATTTTACTTTTCAATCATTTAATATGATAAGAAAATAGAAACAACATTCAAGTGTACATACGACTCACCGTCTCCATAAAAGGTGTATTTTATTTCCTATCACATAAAATTTATGGATTAATATATATATATAAATATATATATAATGAATATGTATGCTATTTTTTCGTGGAAAAATTTCTTTAGATTTGGAAATAATTATTGTAGTAAGCGGAAAAAAATTGGAAGTCAGAATGTATATGAAAAAGAAAGTGGTTATTACATAAAACATAACGTTAACATTGAATTTTTAATAAACTAATAAGAAGGTCACTATAAATTCATATATGAAATGAAAAATATTAATATGGTTATTTAATAGGTTAATAACTTGTTTAAATTTACTATATAGGAGTTTAAAGCACGTTCGATCAAATGGGGCTATGAGTTAAGTGATTTGCTCATGTAACTTTTATTTCAATGAGATAATTTCAATATTCACCACTTATTATTCATGTGTGGTGTATATAATTTCCAATATTTATTTTATTATTCATGAATGTAATTTATGAGGATTTTATTATCCATTTTTGGATTTATATTTTATTAGTTTTGTGGTTTTGAATTTATTAATCGGTAAGTTATTTTTATCCAATTTTACTTATTCAAGTTGTTCATTTTGTTTCACAATTATTTTCAGTAATAAGGTGTATATAATACCCTTAATAATTATATATCAGGAATATAATTAATTTTAATATTTTATAATTTTAATTTAATGTTCTTCCTATAGTGGGATTCTGACTTAATGTTTAAGAAGTTGTAATAGTCTTTTGTTATAATCGTATCATTTATCGAGATTGTGTATGATTTAGTCTCCAGTTTTGAATTCTTATAATTATAATGAATTTACTTCTATAGTGATTATTAATGATTATTATGTGTAATTTTTCCACTATTTCTACTCATTGTTATATAAAATATTTTGAGAAATATTTTTTAATAATATCTGAATTCGTTTTCTCTATAGTTGGGAATCTAGGTTTTTTAAATACATTGGTTTCATAAAATGTTTACATAATTATTTTAAATGATCAATTAATCTCATTTTCAAGTGAAGAGAATTTAAAAATATTTTAGCTTTAATTTTTTTTAATTTAATTATAAATTATATTTATACATTTTATTTTTTATTTTCAATGAAAAGGATTTTCAAAAGGATTTATATTTTTTAAAATTTATTTTTAAAATTAAATGGATATATAATCATGATGGTTTTAATGATATTTTAATTTTATTTCCATTCAAAATAGCATATAATACTTGATTTTCACTTTCCTTCACTCAAGATATATTGTATTGATACCGTGTTTATTCTCTCTCTCATTGAATAATATTTGCTTCAAGGGGATTGTTATAGATCCCACTTCCTTTCCACATGTTAATAAAATTTCAAGGATATTGTTGTGGAACTCATTTCTTTTCTGAAAGTTAATCATGTTTCAATGATATTATTTAGGAACACATTTTTTTCACATAGTTTTCATATATATTGTTAGAGAACCAATTTCTATTCAATCGGTTAATCTTGTTTCATATCCATTGTTATGGAACCTATTTCGTTTACATGTGTTAATCATGTTTCAAAGATATTGACATAAAACCCTTTATTTCCCATTAGTTTATGAGTCTTTAAAATAATAATTGTTTTTATTAGTGTAATGATGAATTTGTTTATTCATTATATGGTACTAGAGAATTATATAAAATAGGTGAGCCTGATATTGCTTATATGATGGGTTGATCCCCATTATAGAACATGAGTTATCCCGATAAATCATACAAAATTTGTTTATCCAATTATAGAATTTGGGTGATACCAATACAACATATATGAAATGTTGAGCCCCATTATAACTCATGGGTTTTCCCAACAAAACTTAATCGAACGATTTGGCCCGATATCTCATAAAACATGGGTTATCCCAATATAACATATAAGAATATTTGAGAACTATTACGTCAAATGAGTTATCCTAATATAGGTTATATCAAGGGTGAATCCCATTATAGATCTCTAATTAATCGGGTAATTTTTATATTAAAATTCAATCATATAGTTATTCATATTAAAGTGGGTTTGAAGGGGTTTCATGAAAGTTATTATCCAAGTCATCAAAAAGGGTTTCAAATTCTTTTTATGGCTTTATAATGTCTCTTATCATCAATATTGATACCAAATAACTCAGGATAATTTATTTTTCTAACCATTTCCTATTTTTGGTATACAAATATTTTGATAAAAGTATTTATGTTGATGAACTCAATTAGTATTCACTCATTCACATTGATTATTTAATCAAAACCTTATGTAATATTAAGATCATTGGTGAAATGAAATTGTTAATGCTCTTATTTACCTTAGTAATAATTTTTAATCATTATTATTATGTTTCCTCTTACCTAGGTTATAAAGAATTAATTTGAATAATTTATTTCCATAATGTATTTCACATGGATGAGGTTTATGACATAATGTGAAATAAAGGAATATGGATTTAATTAGAAAAATATTCAATGGATGAATTAGTTATTCATTACACAAGGGGTTTCCTAATGATCTAAAACTCTCAACCTAAATGGTACTTGAGAATGTAAGGGATAAAAGTTTTCATTGTGATGTTTTAAGGATTGGAAAGAAAAAAATCACGTCACAAATATTGACATCATAGAAAGAAATGTAAAATTAATATTTTTAGAATATTATTCTGGAGTATGGGTCCATGTCCGTTATAATGAATGATGTAAGGGAATTATTTGGGTCATAAAACACATGGAGGAATTGTTATATCATGATATTGTACCACCATATATCATATACTGGGTTGGTATCCACCCAATATAATTGGGGTGATAATCCTATATCTACAATTTCAATATGACCCAATCTTATCGATCAGAAGGGGTTTTTTCCTCAGTAAGGGTCAGTATTTAATTTATTAATACTTATTTTTCTAGGTATTAGAGGTTCCTCTAAATGTATTTCACTTTGTTATAATCCCATTGAACAATAAATATTTTTTCTGAGGCTAAGGTTATCTAGTCCTTTTCTATATAGTTGGTTTGGGATAGCACATATACGGGTAGGTATGAAAGTAAAGGACATTAACTCCATGGTCGAAATATATCCTTGGTCAAGGTTTTTTTCCCCTATATATTTCATGTATATTTACACAATGATGGTGGTTGGTAGATGTGGTACTCACTCAACTATAATAAGAACTTTTATAAGAATTGTTTCTTGTTTTATGGTTTTAAGTAGTGATATAGGTGTTAGATAAGTGTAGTATCTTAAATTTATTGTGACCTATTATGCCTGAACCACTATTTTTCCTTGAGATTAAATTGATAATTATTCTACATATTTTTTACTACATGATATATTTAGTATATCAAAAATCCCAATTTTCTTTTCCGATCAGGGAATCAATTATTATTAGCTAAGATGACCGAGACTTCCCCCATTCAGTGACCCCTCTAGTAGTAGGGAATATACTAACCATTTTCTTCTTCATTTTGGTTTATCTTATAAACAAGTTGTTTTGAGAAGAATAATTTTTTTATTATCTTAGGTATATATACTATATATGTTTTAAATCACACATTGTTGTGTGTTTTCTCTATAGGTGTTGTGTATTTATAGATAGTCCAAGGTTTAGTGAAGGTCTTGTTTGGCATGGAGCTAATATATCTTATTTGAATATGATGAATGTTAATTCTTGGTGTTTTGTGGTGCAGAATGGTGCTTTATGATGAAATAAGTAAAAGATTCATCAAAAGATCAATCTAAGAGTACACATTATGAGGATGAGATACCTAGTTTCTTATATTGGTAATATTCATAGGATTCTCTGATGTATAATGGCTTTTTTAATTTTATGAAGACATTTATAAATTTATATGATATCTAAAACATACATTTTATATAGATTGATTTTTTATTATAATTTTAGTCATGGTGTTATTAGTTATTTTATGTACCAATGATATATGCCTGTTGAAAAATGATATAGGCTAAGGGTTCACATATTTTTTTACATTCATACTCAATACATATTATTAGAATAGTTCATATTGGATGATGACATTTGGGGGAACACATGTCTAACAACCATCCTATGTGGGGTGTTTGAGGCTTAGGTCATGTCAGATTGGTATCAAAGTGGTCGAGTGCTGGGGAAGATATTTAGAGATAATATTCATGTGAGAAATATTTTGGGTACTTATGTTAATATTGTTAATGGGGTCTTGAGTTCAATAATCTTACTAATGATTAAAATTAGTATGAGTGGTCCAGATATCCCTTTTCCATGGTTCATATAACCTAAAAGTCCACCCATATCTCTAATACATCATCGTATGTTAGGATAACGATTTTACATTCATCATATAGTTGTTGAATATTATTTATCACATCCTTTTTATAACATATCATGAAAACATTATATAATCTATATGGGTTAATCTAATAAAGTTTAGGGTGAAACCAGCTAATATACACCTTGTGTTTAAAGGAAGGAGAAAATAGAAATAATTCATATTGATGGGTCTTACTGATGGATAGTGATAGATATTGCATTGTTTTCCACAAAATGTTGAGATACATACATTCCATTTAATAAGAAATAGTTTCTATCCCTTTCACTATGAGTGTGGAATTTCTTGTAGTGTGTATATAATCTTCAATTGATTTGGATGAGGCTATACATATAATGAATATGCTGGATACATTCCTGTGATAGAGACCTCAATTTTTTGGGAGGATAGAATGAATATTGGGTGACAAAGGCCTTGTTAAAGTCAATGAATCGCATTTATTGTTGATTCAAACTATTAATATCTAGACGATGAATCATGCATTGAACTCTTTCTTAAGTTTTGTTATCCATTAGTAGATATTCCTTTTCTCAAAAATTTAATGTTAAAACAATACTATAGTCTATGTTTTATCACTTTTCTAGGATATCATATTATTACAGGATCTAAGAACAACAATCGGGTGGTGCTACCACATTTAAGAATGATTTGTTTCCCAGAAACCCTTTATGATAGTTGCTGAACATATTTCATAGTGTAATTTTTTCATATCAGGGATTCATGTAGAGTATATAGAGAATGATAATCTGAGATGTGGCTATATTTCCATAAAACATTTCAAATTCTAGTGCTTAGGATTAAGCATTTTGAAAAATAATAGTCATGGAAGAGATACACTTTATTTGTGGGATAATGATATATTTTCACCTTAACATAGACAAATCAGAACTGTATATGTGCGCCCGTGAAGGATATATCATTGATGTATGAGATATCCTTATAGATGGAATAATTTTCTAAAATAGGGCTATTTAAGGCAATATTTAGTGGTATAGGAGTAAATGAAGATGGATGATGGAAAAATTCTATCCCATAAATCACTACCTTTTTTCATTTCATTCCATGCATTTGGAATGATATATTTGAGTACTGTAAGATGTAATTTTGAATTAAATTTTTTTATTCTAATAGATATAGTTTATAATATCATTTGTGTCCAACTAATCATGGAACATCTTACTGTATAGAGCATGACTGCGTTATTCTTTCTTCATTAGAAGTTTCAAAATTGGATATTCTAGTGGAAATCCTCGTCAAATCACTTTTAGTTATAAATTTACCACTAATGTTGACTGCCATTCATCGAACCCTCAACATGAATTTATTTCATATATAGAATAGAATATGGTATTTCAAGGATTCCTTAAATAATGGGATGAAATCTAGTATTAATAACCATGGAATAGATTGGCCACCAATGCTAGAACTGAAGGGTGATATGACACTGAATATTCTATGCAAGTTAAAATCAAAATATTGTGTGATATTAGATTGGGTGTTGAAATAAGATCCCAAATTATTGTTGATGAATTTAGTTAGACATCATGTTATAAAGATGTCATTAGAAACCATGTAAATGGATGAAAAATTCAGTTTCCATAAATGCACATGAATTCTTAAATTTTTCCAAAAAGAGACTCATATCTATTCCTAAAAAATAATTTTATGTATATATCAGTATTAATCTGGGATATGGTGTTCAGGTGTTTGAAGGTGAAACAATGAACACTCCTTTGACATTCATGGAGTGTATGGACTACATTCTCCATTTTGAGGAGGATCATATTAGTTATTTGAAGAATGTATATATTGTTTCTATAAAATTATCAGGTGTGTATAGAACTCTCAATATGATATTTTAGGAGTCATGGAGTAGTGGTTGGTCTTCATGATATTTAATTCAATCTGGTTGTTGTGATATTAGTGGTTAAGTAGTGGCACGGTGGTTCACAGTTCTACTAAAATATTATATATATGGAAAACAGAACAAGTAATTTGAAATCTATGTTCATATATGTTTATTCTTGTGGATTGAGATAGAATTTTATCACCTTCAACTAATGAGGTTTCCCCTAGATACTTTCATAATGATTCAAATTCCCATGGTGGTGATGTTAGTTTAGTGGCCCTATGTGGCCGAATGTTCTAAGGTTATAGACCTGGAGGGATTTCAAAAAGATGAGGAGAACATCAAACACTACCCTCAATGGATAGTGGTATTATCTTGGAATTAATATAAAATATCATTATGGAAATACTACATGTAGAGCACCATAGCGAAACATTACCATCCTTGTGGTATGTCTAATAGATATTTATATGTGCACCCATCACATGAAATTCTTTCTAAGAGTAGGTGGATGATTTTTTCTCTATATATTTTTTGTTTCAGATTTATCATGTTTATCTTATGATATCCTATGTTTTATATCTAATACAGTAGTAATATATGAATAGTTTTCACCATTATCTTTAGATTATAGAGGATTGGGCCCCTCAACGGGAAGCAATATGATTCTAGGAATATTGTAGAGTTTGGTGTCATTTATGAGGTTTTTTTGATTATTTAGAAAAGAGATGAAAATACAACCCTGATCTAATTTACCATTCATAGAAAACCTATTATATATTAGGATGAAGATAGAGGTTTGTCATGGATGTCATGTTTGGGAATTAATTCTCAGGTCACCTTTGTTCCACATGCATGATTTTTTCATTCTTATTCTCAGATTCTAGGTGATGGTGGATGTTTGATTATAATTTAATTCTACCTTGACACTCTTTGGTCATTTCTGAATAAAAAATTTGGATTTATCAATGTTGTATTATGGAATATATAGGCTATTTTAATGTCAAAAAAATCAAGAATCGACATTAAAGGAGGGGAGAAAATCATTCCAGCAAGTGGTATCTATAGGAATAAATTCTTTTTCATATCAATGTTAGTGCTTTATGGATTCATTTCATACCATGTCATTGTATTACCATCTGATGAGAAAATGGTTTTGGGTCAAAATTCCAAAATGGATCAAATTGATCTATTTTATATTCCATTATGTTCATTATTCGAGAATATCTAGCATCAATTTATCAGTGATAGAAAATTCAATTTCCTTCTTGGATTGTTTTGTGTCGATATTTCTTAATTTTTTTGACACAAATAATGAAGGATGTGTGTGAAAATTATACTATTTTCTGAATGATGTTATTTTTTGAACATTCATACATATTTTCTTATGTTTCATTCTTCTAGATGATGAATAAGTTTAAATTCGGGGTATATGTAGTGGAATAATTTGTTTCTATCCAAAAACTATAATATTTATATAGTTAAAGAGACTTGAAAACTCTCCATGGATAAAATAGTAAAATTAACATAGATTTAATCCTATATTTTTTAGGGTTCTGATTATCTTTGGGTGCAGTGTTTGTAAAATACCAAAAGTGGATAACGGTAAAGGATATTTATTAATTATAAATTAAATTTTCAATCCCATAAAAATATATGGAGATATATTTTAAATGAAACATCACTTGAAAATTTCAACAACATGGTTGTGTTTGGATAATGAGGTTTACCTTAGTGGTGATATATCCTTTTCTTATATCTTAAGTATTTGGGATAACACTCACGGGTGTGTCGTAAAATAAACCTAACTATTCATCTTAAAATTATTCTATCAATGGAGAAACCATAATTTCAAGTATTTAATTCATATTATATCCCCTATATGGTGTTTATATACTATTTTTATAAAGATAAAATTAGATTTATTGAGAGGTCTACTTTATAGATCATCATGGAATTGATTTAGGATTGAATGAGTGAGACAAGATCCTTCATTATCGATGAAAAACATATATTTGGATGAGAATAAAATCCATGGAATCAAAAATAAATCTATTCAATAGATATTATCCAAATGAAATAATGACTTATTCATTGTAATTAATTATTTTCATGATCCCGCTATTATGGATTTCACCATAGTTATTATTCTATATGTATTTCCAAAAATGAGATATGGAGGCCATTTTTTGGGAATCAATTACCTTATATAATGGGACTTTATTAGACAATGAATCTATATAATGTTCTATATTTATGCTTTAGGAGTTTTGTAATTTAATTATTCCCACATTTTTGACTTATATAGTGATGTGTGGTTAGTGCATTATTGTGTGGTTAATATTTTCATTAGGAACTATTCTTTGTGTCCCCATAGTTGTGCGGTAAACATTCACTACTGACCAAATTTAGAGGATCAACATCGGGGGTGATCATATCAGTAAAGTGGAGACATCCAATAATTATTATCACATTCTGGTCATCAAATCTATGATAAGATGTTCTATAGGATGTGTAATGTGGAATTAATAAATGATGATCAATACAAATCCATGAGAGATGGTAAAAAATAATGGAATAAGTGGAAATAAAGACCATAAGTTATCCAAGATGACACAATATTGCAAAAAATATTTGTTGGAGTTGATTTTGCACTGCTTGCATCATAATATGTGATGAAATAAGAAAAATGGGTGATTTATTCCTCTTTACGACATGCAATTCTGACAAACAAAAAATGTGAACCTATTTGCCGACGACACTTGGGTTTTATGGTTTTATAACTATCACACAACATGTAATATATATTCAAATGTAGTGTAGTGTGGATAAGAAAATTTTTGGCTTCACGGTGTGTAGTATAGATAGAAACCATTTTTAGATTACATGACATGTCTTGGAAAGAAATAAACAATAATGGTGGAATCAATGATCCACGTGAATTTTTTCTATGGAATAAATTCATGTTGTCAGGGATAAACTGACTTTGGTATCTGATTGTATATTACCAGTGAATTTTCAAGGAAAATATTCCCTATAACTCAGGAAAAATATATTGTATATTTAATTCACATACCATCTATTGTATAGTACATGACCAGATGAACCCCTAGGCAATACATTCAATTTAACCCCACTTCACATGAATGTAATTTTTCATTATTTATAGTTTTCATAATACCTTTCCTATAATTTGAATTTGGTCACATGCATAGTACATTCTAATAATTTTTCCATATAGAACATGATGAAATTATTCAACTTGATTTATAGGTTATAAACTACATGATATATGTAATATAGACATGTAATCGTCATTAGAACCACAATGGGGTTCAATTATGATGAATATATAATTTCTAAGGTTGTGACCACCCTAGCGGTGTGGTTATGTTAGGGTGTAGTTCTCACTTATCTCATATATAGGTTTAATATCACCAATATGGATTTTTATTTATTTCATTATCTATGAAGTCAGTATCCCCCTGTCTACGATCTCAGATGGGGTATGGGTCTCCTAATGGGTTCATTATCCCCTCAACAGGTAGTGGTTATTTGGTGTCGTGAGGGTCCTCCAATATCTATCTAGAGAGGTGACATGGGTTGTTTTGTTTCTAGGTTTTTATGTTAGTATGTTATTTTAGTCCCTTTTAAGGAATCTATTTTTAGTTATGGTGTCATTTTACCAATAGAATATTAGATTTTGACAACGATATAGTTGGAAATATATGTTGTAATCCCTCAACCATTGTGCATTCTTTGATGAGGATATGGTAATTTTATATATTTTCAAATGGTGATATGGGAGATGGATTGTTGGAGAAAATATTCATTCATATATAATTATAATTATATGACCCCTTGGTTTCTATGATGGTGTTGTATATAGAAGGACAATCCATTTTAGACTATATGGAATTTTCCACACTCTATACATGCATATTTTTTCAATGATTTTAAATTTTATTATTGGAGATATGATGTATATGACTAATTCATATCCTTGAGACCTATAGTAGTATAAAAATTTTAAATTTATTCTTGTCTTCTGATGTGTTAGTATCTCCTACCATGTGTTTTTATTTTGAATTAATTTTCAATCCTTTATATTTTGGGGTATCTAACTGAGTATGTTTTTACTCACTAATACATGGGTTCCTTTTCAACATGTTTTTTTATAAAGATGATATAGGGTCTATAGGTGGTATTGGTGGACATGGAAATGACTTTTCTTACTCGGAGATGACTCATGGTGACACTTGACAATGCATGGTTGGGCATGGTGCTTGCTGATGGAAATAGGGAACGTTGTGGACGGAGATCAATCCAATAATATTCATATTGTATAGGATATTTCAATAAACATTTTCCTGTCATACTTAGAGGCTTGTCAAATATACTATTCATTTGGTATTTGCCTATATGGCGTTAAAATATTATTTGATATCTCTTTCATTCATTTCATATAACTCTTTTTATTATACATATTTTAATACTAGTTTCTTTGGTAATTTTATATATTATAGATATGTGTATATGAGTATTTTATATAATATATGTCCTTAATGTTGTGTAATATTTCTACGTGGTGGTAGTCACGATCCCCTAGTCTTTTGGATGTTGTCTTAAAGCGAAAAAATAGAATACGACTATCTTAGGTGGGGCCCCAGTTGGCTAATTTTTTTAAATATTATCATATTCATATAAAAATTAATTAATTAATGGCTGTTTTTATTAGAGAGGTATATGTTAATATGAAAATAGGAAATGAAAAGTGAAATGAAAAATGTTAAAATATTTCCTTATCCTTATTTTTTAATACCATTCAATGTTTTGATTTAATTAATGTGATGGAGAGGGGTAATAAAATATCTAAGGATATTAAGAGGCTTAGGAGATGGGAATTGAGAATATATTAGGAAATAAAATTTATTATGGAAGAAAATTTACAAGATGGTGGGAGAGGGTATACATACTTGATGTAATAGTATGTAGCTTAATATAATGAATGAAATATTATTTTAAGAGAAATACATGAGATAGTTGTGTTCGTTGAGATCATGAATAGTATTTAATAAAATAATATAAGTTTTATAACTTATAAATCATTAACCAGTAAATTTAATGTTTTATTCAAAATAAATGAAAAAAATATTAAAAAAATCATTTTTATTGGAATAATTTATCTAGTTGGGCGTTAAAAATTACCATTTAGTTTTTAAATTAAATGGTATGATTTTTTAATTAGTTATTTATATTAATAATTTTTTATGGGATGATATTACTCTTATAAAGTTTATTATGTCATTATAACATTGTTATTATGTTATAAATAATATAGTATTTGATAAACTATCTTTTAATAAAAATCTCAAAATTATTTTTTCGTGAAATTACAAAAAATTAATATTGAATAATTTTGATAAGAAGATTCATATATTATACTATGTTATCAGAATAATTTATATATATAGATTTTATAATATTTAAATATCATCATGCAAATAATGTTTTATGAAAATTAGTTCGAATACTCATTATTATAAATATAAACTTTTAATTTCATTGAGTGACCTAAATAGAATTGTTTTTATTTTGAAGTAAAGTAAATATATTTATTACTTTAATTTTTGGTAAAGAAATACCCAGATGCAATTTAGAAGAATAATTGGGAATATTTTGGAAAAATGAGTGGGGCATCAGTGATGGTTTGGGGTAAAACATTTTATAACATTATAATTTCCATATATCAGTGTTTATGCAAGTGGATATGTCATTATATCCTCTCATATTTTGTTTAAATGAAAACAATTTGATGTCACAAACATAATAGGCACCGAAAACTTACCACGTTCACCTCCCAACTAGATAAGGATAATCGTTTTCATGATCCAGTTTTCACCAAGACCACATGATCCTCTAGTATCATAATTATTTTAAATGGGACATGAATATCCTTGTACTCATTTTTAACATACCCAAACTATATTAGTTATTCCCACAATTTTTTTTATATTAAACATAATTATGATATGAAATGTAGAGAAACAACACAAACGTCATTCACTAATTCAGGAATTTTTAATTTTTTTTCATGTAATGCTTTATATCATTGTCATCTTCCTCTACATGAAATGATACATAATTGTAACAACTTCTTATCTTTTATAATCTAAATAGCGCCTAAAACATCCTTTTCTTATTCCTAATAGTAAACATGAGATTATGCACCTTTTTTATCTTATAAAAAGTGAAAATCTCTCTTCAACTCCCAGTGATAAGGTAGCATTAGATTATTATTATTATTTCATCTTATTCATCTCCGCTATAATAAAATAACACCCATTGATCTCGTATATTATTTAAAAACCAAAAATATTTAGGATATATTGTTCTATTTAATATTCTATATATGTAATATAGATTGATTCAATTAAATATGAAAAAATATTATTTCACACCCATCTCTATTTTAGTTTTTCTTTCAGAGAATGAATATATCAAAGATTCAAATTATTGAAACTTATATATATTTATATACACAAACATGATACATAGAGTATCATTGGATATATCATTTATTTCCTTCTCGACTGTATTTTTTTTCACCATATGAATATAACATTTTTAATGGCTATGATTATCATGAATTCAATATTCAGGATAAATCAACATAAAAAAATCCATCTAGTAATCTTCACAGTTTTTTATAACAGTATATAGACATGAAAAAAATCATCATTAAAACACCTTGTATACATGAATTATTTATAAATACGTAGTGACCATGGACCCTTAATTTAAGAACACCATCTTGAATCCTGATAAAAACCATTAGGATATTTTTCTCAATGAAATTTATATTACATAGTAATGATTGAATTAAAATCCTAAAGAATAAATTTTTAAATCATCACTTTATAGGTTTTTCTAAAATTTACTATATGAAGTTCAACATGAATACAATGTTCATGAACCATATCACATCATAATATAAAATGAACATTGTTCAAAAATCAACCTTGTGATTCTTGAAGAAAAATGTGGTATAAAAATTTAGAAAAAATCAACCTTATGATCCTCTTTTCCCATCTATATGATGAATAAAGAAAACATTTTTAAATCACTATTCATGTGTCAAATTATTCATATTCTGAATGACTCAAATTTTATTCATTTGGTTCATTGTGATTTTAAAATCATTATATTTCAATGAACAAGATTCAATGCTTTCATCATCCAAAGATGGAAGCTTATAAATAACTGGTTATATTCAGTTCAGTACATTTCATCTTCTTTCATAGATCCTATGATATACATAAAAACATTATGATGATATTTCATCATGATGAAACTTGTGCAACATGAACTAAGTCATGTGAGAGAGAAAACCTATAATGATATATATCTATACTCTATCATAAACATTTTAAATGTGTAATTTTGAGTGTGTCCATCTAATCCCACGTCAGAACATACTATGGGATGGAACATTTTTATTATATAGGGTTCTCCAAATAAAAATGTTCTAATCTATTAGGATTTCTTAGTATGATAGGTCTTTCATTCAACCACATACTATATATGTACTCCCTCACGTTTCCCTGAACCACACAGAGTGTTGTATCCCAAGGATACAGCCAAGACACACTGTCCTTCACACATTATATCCCCATTGGACTAAAATTAAGATCATACGACAATATCTAATGGCTCTAAATGTTTTTAAACAGTTTCCTAATGGCTGAAAACATTTTGTTGGCTTCCCCTTCGGTAAAAATAACTTCTTAAATATAAAAAATATTGTTTTAATATATAGTAAAACAAAATACTCCAGAACCATATAAATTCTTTCCAACTTCTCTTATTTGTTTAACATTAATCATTAAATAATTTACCTGAAATATAACCTTTTAAAATTTAAAACATACATATTGGTCATCATATATTCCTTTTCATAATGATATATAATTATCCATTTTAAATTCTCTATAGAATTAGAATTCTTCAAACAACCTTAAAAAATATTTTCAGCTTATATGAATTGATCCCTAAAACAATTATTTCATGAAATCTTTTCTTTTCAGACCAAATTCAATGGTGTGTATTTAAATCATGACTCAAAAAAATAGAAATTTTATTAAGAACATTTCTAATCATGATTTGGTACTCCAACACACTTTTATTAACATAATTATTCATTCCGTTTTAATATTAATCCTTTCTAAATTCATTGATAACAAAATTAATTAACGGTTCGTGCTCATTGAAATAAAATAAAAAAAAAATTCTTATTAAAAAATACCCATTTTTATTTATTTTCCAATATTAAAAAATTACATGTCATTATATAATATTAATTTATCAATAATAATTATTTATTTCCATAATTCCCATAACACATTAATTTTTCATTTTCTTCTCCAAACCATTATAAGAATAAATATAATATTCATGGGAGTTGATGGTATTATTTTATACTCATGAAATGTGAAAATTCCATTTCAAATTAGCAATATGTGATCCATTCAATGTGTATAAAACTGAAGGGATTGATTTATGAATAAAAAACGCTTTATAGGTCAGATAGGGTAATGGAAGGTGTTATTAAAGGTAGTAAATATACGAGTATAAAAATTTCAATCAGATTGGTTGATTATTTATGTTAATTATTATAGTTATTTAGTAGTGGAGAAAATGAAATGAAGACATGGATTTTTATACTAGTTTAGTCTAATGTAAACCTAGATCGTTCTTATACCTCCCTTCATAGTGAGAGATGCATGCGAACCATAATTATTTTTTGAGGGGGAATCATAACCTCACTACAAAAGCCTTTTCTGAAGATGGGATAATGACCCTGACATTTGTATGTGTATTTACTACCAAATTACAACCTTAAAATAGAAACATACATTCATAACAAAATCAATAGTGACTTTAATATAGTGGTGACACAACCCAAGTAAAAGAAGAAGAATTTTTTTTTATTTTTAATAATATAGGGATAAATTGATTTGTTGTGAAAGGTGTCAAGTATTTTTATATACTCAAGAAACCATATGAAATATATATAAGACGAAAAAAAACACACATACTAGTTCTAAAGAAATGGATGAGCTTATCTCATCTATAAAGTCGAAGACAAAGAATATGTAATTCGAATCTTCAGATATCATCCAGATAATTAAATAAGGCCTCACAAAATATAACAACCCTTCTTTATATTTATCATTTAAACCTGATTTATTATATTAAAATATAAAAAATACAACTCATACGATTGAATATACTAGTGTATTTGGTGCTTAGAAATAATACATGACAAAGTAAAACATGAAATACATATCTTTATTGAAAACTGATTTTATATTACCTTAAAATTCCTTCATACATAATATTTCATGGGATAACCTAAGGACATACATAAGAAAAGGGTGATCTATAAATCCCAATATAGTTGAAAAACACTGAATAACATAAAATTACATTATAAGTTAGTAAATAGGTATATCATTGGAGCATAATAGAAACATGAACATAAATTCATGATATAGAATGATTATCACAACATGGAAATGTGGAACCAACTTAAAAAACTTCGTTGTTAACATAAATGAATCAGGTAAATCTTTATCCCAAGGTGAAAAAAGTGCTATAAAGGAATTAGGTAATCCTCTATCAAAACACGACGTATCATGATACTAAAAATTAACCAATTCATTAGACCTCTATTAGGGTGCAACATTCATCCTAATTTCAATCTCATGAATAAGATTTCCACATATTTCATATAACATGGATTAATTAAAATTCATAATTTATTACACAATCATGGAATTACAAATTCATACATGTATGTAACCATTAAATATATGTGTGTGAAAAATGGTAAATAACCTTAATATTGGAATGATTTTGGTATTAAATAAATGATTTTTTTACATGAAAAGTCAACGTTCAATTTATGAAACATAACAAAGTCATATAGAAATTCATAAATTGGTTTGATGAAAGAGAAAAGAGTATATTGTTATTTAAAAAATTAATCGAAAGTAAGAGGATCATGGAACAAAATATCCCAACATGTGAACTGGAAATTAGATGCATAATACAAAAAAAAATTATTAAATACAAATGTAGAGAGAGAAATACTTTACGAAATTGTGGCATAGAAATGGTTGGGTTCAAAGGATCATAGGGGGGGATAAATATCTATGAAAGGATGACACCACCATGTATACATAAAATGGAATGTAAGTAGGTATGAAAGAACATATCCCTAAACAAGAAAATGGAAATTAAAAGGGCTGACATAAAAGAGGCGCTTGAAGAAAAGGGAGAGAGGGATATCCCTTAATTGGATGTGTGATCCCAAAGGCTTGGGAGTGGCTTCTTGAGATCGTGGGTACACCTTGGGAGGAATCTAACGAGTAGGGGGCATAGGGTGGTAGAGCATTAGTGAAGAGAAATTTGTTCTTGGGTGAGTTTATATAGGAAGGGTGGGGAAATTCTTTATAATATTTGTTTTGGAAACTACACACTAAAATATTCAGAACCAAAAACCATCCCATGGGGTTTCCCATGGTTTCTAGAAAAGATGAATTATATAAATTATCTTAAAAGGATAAGGGTGGAATATATTTAATTATTTCCCTATCATATATGGAGGTGAGTCAAACATTCAAGGAAATGATTCTTAGATCATAAAATATTTTATATGCCTTGGAAGATTCACTAGGATTTATAAAATAAATCAAATAAAACTAAAATTATATTAATTTAAAATAAAAACTTATATATAGATGATTATAACTTTGATATTAGTTTATTGAATCACTATTAGTTCATTCTGATGTCATAAAACCCATAATATATTTATACAGTATTTTTTTTACCAAAAAATTCGATAGTGACATAAAATTATAAAAATTAATCATTGGATAATTTAAACATCCTTATTTTAAAAATAAAATTAATTTTATCTAAAAAAATTTCTAAATATGTAAATTTTCACTTTTCAAATAAAAATGAACATTTATAAAAAACTATTAGATTTGAAAAAAACCGATTGCAAACCTTAGTAAAAATTACAATTGACTTCATAAAAATTATATGATAATTTATGTGTAATAGAATTTAATTTAATAATAATTATTTATTAAAATATTATTTAATTCAAAAATCCAATAACTAATCAAAATAGATTTTTAAATTGAATTTGAGTATTAACCAAAAATACTATTTTTTTCAAAAAAATAATTTACAAAGTAAAAGTATTAAAATGAATGGATATTTATGACTCTATAAAAAAATAATGCACATAATCATAATCCTAGGTTCTCATTATATAAATCTTAATTACACCAGCACACACCTTAAGAGTAAGGAGTGCGATGGTTGTGCTCTGATGGGGAAATTTAGTGAACATTGTTTGGGTCATGATCTCGATGATCTTGAACTTCTCCCATAAACAGTTTCACTCATGCTTTAGTTGTTGGATAATTGATTGGGATTGGTCTAGGGTAAACCCCAAAAATAATATCACCCTTAAAATATTTGATAAATTAGTGTCATAGGGTATGACCCTACTTGTTGAGGCTATCACTTCCTTATTCTGTGTAAAAAGGATATGTTAAAAACCTGTATTTATAGTACTCATATGATCATAGTTAGAAATCCATATTATCAATGGTAAGTATACATCACAGACATTAAAATCCAATTTTTTAGAATAAAATAAAATGATTTCATGTATTTTCTATATCCATAAGACATTTAATTAAAATAATATAAACTTTTTTCACAAATGTTTGGGCCATTACAGAATTCCCCCTTAAGAAATTTTTCCCTCGAAATTCACTTTTGACACAATAAAAAAGATGAGAGTAACTCTGCCTTATCACTTCCCACAGTTCCCACATTTTCTCATCAAAGATGGGGTTTCTCCATAGCATTTTTACGAGGAGAATTATCTTATTTCATTAGAATTTTATCTATGAAATAAGATCTTTACCATCTTCTCTTTATAAGAGAGGTAATTCCCAAATGGTCCCACCTATGGATTGAGTACATGTGATGGGTCTAGTATGTACTTCCTCAAGAGTGATACATGGAATACATCATGTAAATGATACATATTCGGTGGAAGTTCTAGTTGATAGGACACTTCCCCATTTTAATAAAGGATATCAAAAGGGTCGATGTGCATTGGACTATGATTTACCTTTTCCCCAAATATCATAACACTTTTTCAAAGAGATATGTGGAGGAATACTGTGTCTCCAACATCAAACTATAGTTTTTATCAACAATTTTCATTATAACACATTTTTTTAGTCGGAGAAGATTTGATATGTTCCTGGATTCTATTCACCTACTCCACCATTTCTTCAGTAATTTCTGGACCTAGAAGTTTAATTCCCCATCGTTATTACAACATGTCGATGTTCTGAATCTCTTCCCATAAAGGGATTCACGAGGATCCGTTTTTATTCATGAGTGGAAACTATTGTTTTAAGTGAACTCCAACAAAGGAAAATGTTGATCCCATCTGCCATTGAAGTTCATTCATCAAGATCTCAACATGTCCTCATGTTTCTGGATTGTCTACTAAATTTTGCCTTCAGTTTGAGGGTGATTGTCCATTCTAAACATAATCTCAGTGTTCAGAGCATATTGGAGACTCTACTAGAACATAGAGGTAAGTCTTGGATATCGATCAAGAGCACTCGATAGTGGAACTCCATGAAGCTTTTCCACTTATATAATGAATATTTTTGACAGTTGATCTAGTGATAAATCACCTCAAATTCTAATGAAGTGTGTAGTATTTATAATATGGTCCCAAAAAACAGAGATTGAATTATTTACTTTGGATTTCATCAAAGTTATGGTGAAAAAGTCCATGGTGATGTTTTTTGATATGAATATTGTTATGGGTAATGGTTTCATCATCCACTTTGACAACTTCCTCTCATCATCCACGTGTCAACATACAAAGAAATTTGATGTATATTTAGCAACATAATTATTTATGTTATTCCAAAAATAATTCTATCAGATATCTCAGTACATTTTCATGTTTTTTAGATGAATAGAGATATTTGAACAATGTGCACCATCCAAAAGTCATTTCAATAACTCTAGATTTGATGGAACACATAGTCATGGCTCAAATCTCAAAATTACTGCTTCATTAACATTGGCCTCCCATAATTTACCTTATCTGATATTTTTAACTTTCTTTTGAATTCCCACATCATATTTTTGAGCATCATTTTTCATTTTGAAAAGATACTGATGTGAAATACATTGTGAAAGTATCAGTGATGTTCTGTTATTTATGATTCCCATGTCCATCTTCCTCAAATTCTAGAAGATTAAATCCATTCCAATTCTCAGAAATTATAGAATTTTTAGGTGCTTTCTACATAGATCATCTACTAACGTGTTCTCTTTCATAGGGTGGTAATGGATTGAGTAGTCATAATCCATGATGATCTCTAACCATATTCATTGTTACATAATCATCTCATTTTATGTGAATATATATTTGGGACTTTTCTGATCAGTATATATTTCAAACTTCTCCCAAAAGAGTTAATGCTGTCAGATTTTCAATGAAAAGTCATAGCTTCCAACTATTGATCTTGCATGGGATAGTTTTTATCATTAATTCTCAATTTCCTTGTGCAATAGACAGTTAATTTGTCATACTAAATCAACACACAACCCATGAACATCATCGAAGCATCACAAAAGTTTATGAAAATCTCCCCACACGTTGGTAGTTTATTCACAAAGGCAGGGATATGAATCTTATAAAACTCCATTAATATTTCTTCACATTCATAATTCCAATAAAATTTGAATCCCTTTTGAGTTTTCCTGGTAAAAGGGTTTGATAATTGTGATAAATTTATCACAAATAGGAAATAATATCCATTTAACCCCAGAAAGATATATATATCTATCACATATGTATGCCTTTTCCATCCCTAAATTTATTTGATTTGAAAGGATCCACGTATACCCCATTGATTGTGACGATATTCCCTAAGAATGATATTTCCTTTAACCAGAAATCACACTTATTTTACTTTGAATAAAGCTTCTCCTTTCTCAAGGTCTCTAGTACAGTGCTTAGATTCTCCAAATTCTCCTCCATATTTTTGGAGTATATGAGAGTATCACCAATAAAGACTACCACAAATATGTTGAGATAATCTCTTAATACTATTTTCATCAGGACTATGAATATTTCTGGAGCATTATTGAGTCCAAACAGAATTAATATGAATTCATAGTGCCCATTCCTTATATTAAAATCATTCTTGGGGATTTTTTGCTTCATGAATTATACCTGGAAATATACAGACCACAGATCCACCGTGGAGAAAATTTATGCTCTCTGTAGTTGATTGAACACGTCATCAATTTGTGGTAAATGATAACTATTATTTATTGTGATTTTTTTGACATCACAATAATAAATTCAAAGGCACATTGACCCAACCTTCTTCTTGAAGTAGAAGACTAGTGCACCCAATGGTGAATCTCTTGGGAATTTAAAAGTTTTACCTTGATTATCATATAGTATTTTCTTTAACTCCTCAAGATCCACAATATCCTTTTAATATGATTCATTGATATTGTAAATGACCCATGTTTACGATCAATCGATAATTTAACATATCTCTTTAGAAGAAGACCATGTAATTCATCCGGAAACACATCATTGAATTCCCTCATAATAGGCATGTATTCAATGATAGTTACATAAATAGACTCAATAATATGAGAAAGATATGTTTGCCTATAGAGAAGTAATATCATTTCATGATATGATGATGAAAAGAAGATTAATATCCTTTCTTGAAATTGTTTATAATTGGGGGTCGATTAACCATAAAGAGAGAGATTTCTCTTTTGTTGAAATTAATGTTGGATCTATATAGGGAAATCCAATTCATGCTAATAATTTCATAAAATTCTACCATGGTATGTATGATTAGGTTCTCCAAGAATTTCAATCTGAAAATTGTGATTGGGGAAGAGTCATATTCTGGGGATGATATAATTTTTCCATTTCCTGCTTTGACCGATATCTCCACATCCATGATTTTTTGTGGTTTTTTGATTGCTCTACTAAACATTCAGGTGAAATTGAATGTTTAGAACCATAATAAAAAATTATTTTCTGTATTCTTGAATGAATAACCATAGTACCTATCACCACATCACTGTGGGGATTAATTTCATTGGTGGTAATGGAAAAAAATATCCATTTATTCCTTAGAGGTTGTTGGTAGCCTTCAAAAACCGTTTTCTTAGGGAACTGGTTTGCAATGTGCCATAGTTCATTGAATTTGTAGAAATGAAAAATTTATTGAGGTGAAAATAGATCATTCCTTTCCTATGTCGAAATAGTGGGTTTTTCTTTCCCGTGATCTCTATATAAGTTCACTTCCTTCCATCTCCTAAATCATTTCCTCACCCCCATCTAGAAATTTATAGGTTGGTTATTTCTACATGAAGTCCACTTTCCACTTATTATCCCCATGATAACCCTGATATTTGATGATATCCATCTTAAAATTAAGGATACATTGTAAAATCTTATCATAGTTGTTAAATTCACATATCTCCAAGTATTTACATAAGCTAGGTTTTAGACCACCCAAGAAGCAGTCAACCTTGGATTTGGGGGTAACGACAAATCTAGAGGTGTATGATGAAAGTCTAGTGATGATTTCCTCTTACAACCTAATAGATTCATTATAATTTTTCCTGAGTGTAATTAAATCACTATCCATCTTAATATGGAAGGTGTGGGGAAAATATTTATTGATTTTTTTTCAGAAATCCTTCCATCTCATCACATCGATCTCTTACTTAGGGTTAATATTTTTTTATCAATGTCCACCATTGATTATCTACAACATACATAAAATATGCATCTATAAGAACCTTCTCTTGTTCATAATATTGAAGGATGTAGAAGATATTCTAAATCGATTTGATCCGTTTTTTGGATTTTGAGGGTTCAGATGATCCATTTAAAATCTGATGAATTTATCTCATGAAGATCTCAACTGAAAATAGTTGTTTCTTAGGGGGTGTAGGAAATTCCTATTTATACATGGTTATATTAAAAAATTTAGTTAACTAAGATATTATCATGAAAATGTTTTCAATTCCTACTCCCATCAGAAAGGAAATATCATAAGAGAAGTCACCTCCTTGGTATTTTCATTGTCTTTTAGCTCGATTCCCCCAATTAATGACCACTATCTAGAATAAATGGAAAATTAGGTGTAAATATTTTAAACTATTAAGATCCTATGGTGAAATCCAATGAAAAAGGGATAACATATAATTTACATTTATCTATTTAACTTGTGAATTTATAAGCATCGATCTCTGTTATCCATGATATATTTCCTAACATATATTCATAGGGGTATTATTATGTTCCCTTAATAATATTTTACTATGATTTTTAATTTACCCATTAATATCCCCTAGGAATGTCAAACTAAGAGTACAAAAAGGCCCATTTTCATGCAACAGTTTCTAATTATTTTTATCTCAACAAACGGTGTTTTTCGGTTTTACCCCTAGATACATCTGTTCCAGAGCCACCTCTACTTGTTCATATCCTAAAATTGATGTATTTTAATGATAAAAAAATACTACTTAATCACGAAAATTTAGGTTTAATTTTATTATAATTAGTCTTATCCTTAACTAATTCACTAGAGTTGTCTAATCCTAATACAAAAAATAACTAAACCTCCCTCTAATACCTACTATAACAACCATGATATTTTTGTCATATTTATACATGATTTATTACAAAATATTACATATAATTCAACTCATAATGTTTTTAGGTCCATTGTATTTGTGGTTAGGAATATTACATAACATCTTAAATCATTAAATACACATTGTTTTTGAAAACATCTTTTACATGAACACAACATTCTTTCAAACCTGGAATTTCCTGGGATAACCAGAGGCCATACATAAGAAAAATGTGGGATATAAATTATATTAAGGGATTAAACAAGTCATAAAATGAAGAATAAAATACATGTTCAGCAATAGGAATATCAATGGATCATAATAGAAATAATAACATTAAATCATGATATCGCATGAGTACCATAAAATAAAAATGTATGAACAACTTACAACACTACATCATTAACATAAAGGAATCAGGTAAAAATCTATCCCAACATGGTGGGAAAAGATACTATAAATTAATAAGGTAAATGTGTTCCCTAACATGATCATTATACAAAAAATAAACCAATTCATTGGAGTGCTATTAGGGTGAACCCTTCAAAATCATTTCAATATCATGCTTATGAGTTCCAAATAGATCATATAACTTTAATTAATTCAACATAATCCTTTATTATATAATAATGGAATGTTGAATTTATATATGTATGTCACCATTCGATAAGTGTGTATGAATAAAGGTCAATACCCATGATAGATAACTGGTTATGGTATTCATTATGTGATGATTTTGACATAGAAAATCATGGTTCAATTTTGGTAGCATAACGAAATCATATAAAAATTCCTAAAATGGATTTATGAGAGAGAAAGGGGTATCACATTATTTATTCATGGAATTTATAGTAAGAGGATCATGGGAAATAATATCCCAAAATGTGAAATGGAATTTAGATGAATTATATAAAAGAAATTTTTGAATGGAAGTTAGAAGATAGAAATATCTTACTGAATTTCGACATAGAAAGAGGTGGGGATAATGGATAATATGGAGATTAATGGGGGGGATATGAATATCCCATCATGTATTAATAAAATGAGTAGTAGAGAGGTATGAAAGATCATATCTATAATTAGGAAAATGGAAATTAAAAGGAATGACATAAAAGAGGTGTTTGAAGAAAAATGAGAGAGAGAGAGAGATCACATAATTGTATGTGTGATCAAAAAGTCTTGGGGGATTCTTGGTTGGACTATAAGGAGTTGGGTAAGAGGATGGAAATCTTAAAATGACGTAATTTAAGAGAAATCAGTTATTAGGTGGGTTTATATAGTAAAATTAGGGGAATTAATTATTATTTTGGTTTTGGACACTACACACTAAAATATTCAAAAAAAGAAACCATACAATATTTTTTTATTATGGATTCTAGAAAATATGAGTGGAATAAATTATTTTAAAAGCATATGTTATGATGATATTAAAATATTTACCTATCTTATTTGTAGGTGAGTCACACTTTCAAGGAAATGATTTTTAAATCCAAAAATATTTTATATGTCTACAAGGATTCAGAGAGGATTTATAAAATAAATAAAATAAACCTAAAATTTTATTATTTTAAAGTTAAAACATATATTTGGCCGAAGAGACCTTCTATATAGTTTTATTAAATCACTTTTGTGACATTATGATGCCACAAAACACATTATAAATTTATACAGTATTAAATACTGACCTAAAAATTTAACTATCTCAGAAAATTATGAAAAATTCATAGTTGGATAATTTTGACATCCATGTTCCAAAAATAATATTCATTTTATCTAAATAAAATTATAATTATGTGAATTTTTACATTTACAATAATAACGGACATTTATTGAAAATTGACGAGTTTTGACAAAAATAGTTTTAAAACATTGATAAAAATTACAATTGAATTCATAGAAATTATACAATAATATAGATTTAATAAAAATAATTTATTAAAAATAATTTAATAATATAATATTTAATTTAAAAAAACTATTAATTTATTAAAATATATTTCTTTATTGAATATGCATATTAACAAAAAATATTATTTGTTCTTTAATAATCATTTACCAAATAATAATATTAAAATGAAGGTATATTCATTATTATATAAAAAATGCACATAATAATAATGCAAAGGTATTGTTACTTATCCTTTTATTACACCACCGTACACCCTAAGAGTAACGTATGTGATGATGGGGCCTCCATGGGGTCGTTTGGTGAACATGGTTTGGGCTGTGATGTTGATAATCATGAACTTATCATGTAAACGGATTCGATAATGCTTAAGTTATTAGATCCTGGCTTGGTATTGGTCTAGGGAAAAGCTCAGATATTCTCTATCCCTCAGAAGCTCTGATAAATGGGATTCATATGGTATGATATTACTGGTTGAGGAGATCACTTCTTTTTTCTATTTCAAAATGATTTTTAAATCACAATATTTATACTAGTCATGTGATCACTATTAAATAGTTGTATTATCATTGATAAAGATACCTAACGGTCATTTAAATCCAATTGGATATAATAAATCAAAAGTATTTCTTGTGTTTTCTATATCCATAAGATATTTATTTAAATGAAAGGTAATTCTATTCATAAATTTTCAGGTTGTTACAAACATGACATTAAAATTTTAATAAAAGGTTTATAGCTCAAAAAATATTTTTTCATGATGAAAACCATAGTATCAAAGAAGAATTGGTATGGGGATTTTATTTGAAGATTACATGAACATTAAATATTGGATATGTAAAAAACAAATGCAATAATCAAGTAATGTAATTCAATGTCGAAATACTAGAATTATTAAAGAGAGATAATGCTATCCTCTAGAATAATAATATTAAATGTTGGTTGAATTAAAAAAATTATGTACTAATTCAAAAATGATTTAATATCACGTTAAAGGATAATAAAAATTCAAAAAAAGCATATAAAAATCATTAGAATGATTAAAATAAATATTAAAAAAACAATTTAATGTATCTTGTAATTTAAAAAATAATTTTACTGATTTAAATCTCGTAAAATAATCTTGAATATATTGGTTATCAGAAAATATTAATTTAGTAGAGAATATGTACCAAAAATAAAATCATGAAATAAATATTATAAATATAAAAAACATGTTGTATGTGTTACGTAAAATTTATAAAAGAATTTCGTAAAAATTGAAAACTAATAAAAATAGTAAAATAACACTTCACATTCATCACATATAATATATATTTATTTTTTAAATAAGTGAAATACATAAAACAATTAATATAAGTATACCATTTGTCAAAATATAAAAATACTGAAAAAAGAGTATGAAAAAAATTTAACTGATAATATGATAAATACATAACTGTAGAAAAATATATATAATATTAGTAGTATGTATCATTGAAAAATGATACACCATTGATAAAAAATGTTTCACGACTGAAAAATATCAATTCACTATTGAATTAAGACCCACCATTAGTTTAAAAATTACCCACAATTAGTCCAATATTTACCTTTTTTTTCCAAAATGAGCTCTAATTGTAATGAATATGAGCCAAATTTTTTAATGATTCATCATTGTTAATGACTCTCCACTAGAAAAAATTAAATGAGTCACTATTGGATAAATGAATGAGTCACCATTGAAAAAATGAATGAGCCACTATTCGTAATGAGACACCATATGTAATGATTCAACGTTGGAATGAAAACGAGACACCATTGGAATGTAAATGAGTCACCATAGGTAAAAATAAATGATTCCCCATTAGAAAAAAATAAGTCAGACACCTATGATGAAAAAATAATAATCCATTATTAGAAAATAAAAAGACCCACCATTGGGAAAATTAATGAGTCTCCATTTGAAAAATCAAAAGGTTCACCTTTGAAAAATAAATATAATAGTTTTTGGGATTGAGAAAAATAATCCCTCAATGGAAAAAATGAATGAAAAATTGTTTTAAAGATGGAAATGTGCCTCAATTTCAAGGAGAACCCATCCACCATTGTGTCGGAGAAATATTCATCTACTATAATTATGGAAACTCCATCTATGTCAGATGTTGTTGAAGCAGAATCAATATAATGTAAAAGGGGATGGTTTCAAGTATCATAGAGGAAGGAGATGAATCATCAGTGATCATAAAAGGAGTAAAAGGGCTGGAGGTAAATGATAATGAATAATGATTCATCATTTTATGTACACAATTTGACATAGAAACATTAGTTAATATTTAATCTAGCAATGGAAGTGTATCATTAGTTAGTCCATATGAAATATTTTTATATAATTTTTTTATAACTCCATATAATGAAGAATTTATGAATTCCAAAAATTATTGATGTTGATATCATCACAATATAGTGAAAATATGTCCGGGATATTGAAGAATGAGTTTTAGTAATTATGAAAAAATTTATGAAGATTAAATCAAATATTTAGATTTGCATGATATTGATTAAAAAGAATAATTTTTTTAGCATTTTAAATGAATCAATTTTGATAGATTCTAATTAGAAAAAAATCATATATCAATGTAAAAAAATATTTTTAAATATTGAATATTCAATGTTCCAAAACCATTGGAAGATCTTTAGACAATCAGAAAACCTATTAAATAAATGAATCAGAATTATATTTATTCTAATTAGCTGTATTTAAATTAGTAATATATCTAAAAGAATATTTTTTTAAATAATATGATCATTATAACTCATGTTATAATTATATATTAAAATAAAATTATAAATATGTTTTAAGGAAAAAAACTATTAGAATGAAAAATAGTTATCATGTTGAGATCAATATGATAACATGTAAGAGAAAGAACAAGATTTTATAGGTGTTTAATAAAATTAATATAAAATTATTATCATTCATATCTAAATGTATTTGACACATGATAAAATTTATTTTTGGGTCATTTTATAGCTTTCCAATGTGTATTTGGGTTTACAAACAAATGGATTTTGGTTTACAACATGTTTTGGCCAGAGTTGCAAAAAAATGGCCCAGTTCACATCCTTATTAAAAGGGTTGTGTTTTAAATTTGTATCATGTGTTTTTTAAGGGACTAATGAATGTATCTTTCTTCTATAAATGGTGTTTATACACCTAATTAATAAATTTTAATTTCATACCATTTCCAAATGTATGTTTTGAGAAAGTGCTAAAGGCTAGTTTGACATTTTTCTTATAAATATTGATTCCAATTGTATTTCATGTTTTATATTTTGGGGCAATTTTAGGGTCCATGAAATTGATTAATTAATTTTTTAGGGATTAAAACATTGGTTTGATAAGTAGTTTAGGGTTTTTTATATTTTAAAGATCATTTTTAATGCATTTTATGTGTAAGGCCTCGTTATACTTTATGAAACGTTTTTATGATAATTTAGGTAGTTTATTGATTCGTGAATGAAATGTAAGACATGTGTGTGGGAAGTTTTATTTCTGTATGATTTTAAAATGGATTCTTTATGATAAAATGGTGTTTTATAGAGTTGTAACTTTTTTGAGAACGAGAAGTGTAAACCAAGGTATCTAGGTGGGAAGACATGTGCTAGTATGGTAGTGATAGAGAGGGGTTTTGTCACTGTTTCACATAGAATGTTTGACGATAAAAATAGTAACTAATATATGAGGTTGATGATGTTGGGGATCACTAGGTTAAGGATGATTCTCCTACTAGTAGCTCGTGTGAAACTGAATGGATATTTTTTATCGTTAATTTTACCCTAAGATACGAGGTACTTGGGGCCCACAACAAACGAGTGACTTGGGGTGTTCCCATGACTTTTTCTCATAGGCTATTTTGTACTCTCCATTAGAATAAGGTGTGAATACTTGTTAAAATAAAATTTTTTTTTTGGTGTTATTTTAAATTATTCTATCTTTAAAGCATCCCAAATAAAAAAATCATTTTGATGTTGAACCTCTTCGAATATTTTTTACTAGCATTGTTTTTTACAACTTCCAAGTCATTGTCTATTAATTATTATAGAATGGAAACTCATATGAAAAACACAGTTTTATATCTTGTATTTAAAACATGAAATTTATTTTTCTTTTATTTTAACGTATGTTCATAGGGAATATAATATCCGGCTAACCTACAGAGTATTAATACTCACACCTATAGTCTTCTTCTGTTTTTATACCCCTGTGTAGTTTTCAACTTGAGTCTGATCGCCTTGGGGATGTGTGATAATTGTGTTGGAGTGTGACCAGTAGGGTGACATGCAGTTAGTTGGTTGCCTGGTATGGTCGGTTGAGTTGTTTTTTTAGTTGTAATTATGGTTTCTTATACAAATAATGTTCAGTTAAATTTTTATGTATATGTATTTTGGAGTGCGTGTTTCTTTCCACTAATTTTTTGATTGTTTATATTTGGGTGAAATCGTTCCCTTGTGTACTATATTGATGCCTTCAATGATTTTCATCATCCCAATAGGATTGAAAGGGCCTCGCATGAAATTTAGATGGTTGTCCTGGGTAACCGGTTGAGGTTCGACTCGGGCTGGTTCGTGACAATTAGAATGGAATTCCCACCACATTTACAAATATAAAATTATCGATATAGTTTTGTTATGAAATGTTTTTATATTACCAAAATTTATATTTGTAAAATATTAATATATGTAGACAAAAATATGATTTTATGGTTAATATTCAAAATTCATTAACATATTAATCTTATAATGAATATCAGTCCTTACAAGTTTAATTTTATTTACCTTACCCATCGATGTTGAAAAAGAACAATTTTATATTATGATGTATCTCAGAAATTTTTCATATGATAACATAACTATGAGTTGGTTATAATATTAAGAACATTATATTATAAATAATTTCACGGTTACTTTCAAAATATCATGAAAAGTCATGTTATTAATTATGTAATATTAAACAATTATTTTGCAATTTAAGGAAATACCGAATTATATAATGTTTTTCATTTCAAAAAATGGAAATATCTAAAGAATAATATTTATGATTTAATCATTATCATATCATATTATGTTTTTAAAAATAATTGGAGAATTAAATTAATAGCATATATTTCTAAATATTCAATGGATTATTAATTTGATCATTTTTATTATCTCATTTTCATAATATCATACTCATAGAGCATGTATAAAATGTATGATTCATTTGATTCATTAATAAGAAATAAATATAGCGAAATATATGTGAATGAAAATGAATACATAAAAATAATAATATAATAGTAACAAATAATGAATTTTTATAGACAATATCATATAAAATTTATATGTGTTCAAATTATAATATATTAATTGAAGTGAAAGGTCATTCAGATATGTTATTTAAGAATAATTAATGTTTTCATGACTAATCTTTATTGACTCACAGTTGCTTATTATAATTATGTGGTACCATAATTATTCAAATGTTCAATAATATCTACATATTATAGTTTTTTATGTGGTTTTGTTAAGGAAATTGATTTTAATTTCAAAGAGATGCGATGGTTGAAATATCTTATACCTTCTATCATGTAAAAAATTCTGGTTTTTAGTAGAAAACCCCCCATAAAAAGGTCTATCAAATTGAAAATCATTATATTCATGGAGTTGAGAGTTGGAGGTGTGGTATAGAGTATTTATATACCCCAAACCAATATTTATCTTTTTTTGGAAATAATTTCTAAAATTTATTATATTAATGATTCATATCATTAACATGGAGAGGATTTAGAAACACATACCTTAATTAGGGTGGTCTAATGTAAAGAATGATTTTTGGATGTAAATTCACCACTCTTGAGATTTCAGTTATCCATTATTCTAGGTCCAAAATTTGAGTCAAAACATGTGAGTCATGAGTCATAACTATCAATTATTGATGTCCAATTTTCATTTTTAAAATTGAATCAATGGATGATTATAGAAACCTTATTTACATGTATAAAATTAAATAATTTAATTGTGATTTTTTGGCAGGAATGAATGTCTATCTATTTGAAGAATATCAGATTAATGAATTATCTAATCGATGTTAATCCTAATAAAATTCCAAATATGTATCAATAATCATGGGATGAAAATAATTATTATAACTATGATCTCAATAGATAACATTCAATGTATTAATCTGAAATGGATACTGAATATGTAAAATATAAAATGGTAAATAATGAAAATATTTATTTGATGGTTTAAAATTATAATGATTACCAGAAAAAATAGGTAATATATATTTATAAAACATATGAATTTTATGAATCTTCAATATTTCATGGAATCGATGATGAACTTGCACATTTTTTCTCAATTTTTAGAAAGATATATAAAAAGTGTGTTCCTTCACAACAACCGTCAACATATATATGATGTATGGGGACAAATATCATGAATTAAATTCTATAAATAAAATATTTTAAGAAATATTAATCTAACTACCCCTAATTTTATATAACTAAAAACATGGAAAATAATTTCTTCATGAAGATGAGATATAAGAATAAAAATATAATCCTATGAAATCCACATAGAGTGATTATGAAGATTGGAGTTAATCTATATCCTTAGAATCAGAAATAGATGCTCAAATTCTAATGTAAAACACATGATTGATATAAAATTTGGATGAGGTATTTTCTTACTATTTTCATGAGAATGGGTGAGAAATAAAAAATGAAATTTACTCATTTAATAAATTAAATAAATAATATTCAATGTTAAAAAATAAATATAAATTCATTCAAAAACTAATATACAAGGAACTACAACAAACAATCAAATTTCAAATTATAAAAAACAATTTTAATATAATACCACTTCTTATGATGAATTGGTTAAATCATTTGAGAACATATTGAAGGATTTTTAATACATCAATTATGCCTCATGTTTTTTTAATAAATAGAAAGATTAACTAAAAAATTATTATAAAATATTTACTAAGGAATGATGAATTTTTAATATAATGTTAGAGTGAATTACACAAATTATATAATTATTATTTTATATAAATTTAAAAAACAACATCTCAAAGACTATTTGTTATCACTATTGGGATATAGTAAATTTTGATAAGATTATTAATCAGTAAAATACACTATTATATATTATTAAAAATTATAATTATATAGAATGTTAACAAATCATCGTACTATTATTTATAGAAAATACAAATACTTTTGGATCTTAATGTATTTTTTATCTAAGCTTTCCTGACCAACAAGAATGTAGCTACAAATTGTTTTTGATGATTTATTTTTCTTTGTAAGTAAAAAAATAAATGAACAATAATGAAAATTTGTTTATGTAATGTTGGTTTAAAGACATAAGAGTGGTGATTTTTCAAATGTTCACCCACTATAAAAAATAATGGGATACTATGTCAAATTTATTAACAATTCAATGGGATAAATTTTGGGAATTGGAACGATAAAGAATTGATAAAATTCCCATTAATAAAATTATTTATATTTATTTTGAAAGAATAATAAGATAAGAATTTTTAAATATTATGGTGTTGGTTATTAAGTGTATTTTTACGAAAATTATTTTCTAGATTACAAATAATAATATCCAAAGTTCAAAGTACAAAAAATATAGCATTTATACATGAGCTAAATATAATTTGTGTAGAAACAATGTTCATTATTTCATAATAAAAATTGATGAATCATCTATTTTTAATAAAAGGATTCGAAATTATAATTCTAAACCCTTCAAAAAAATTATATTATATATATATGTTCTATTTTTTCTAACAGTAATCTGGTGAAAAAAAGTTTCTGTTGCATGTCAAATGAGAAACATCCCAAATTATATTCTAAAATAATTAAATATTCTTCAACGTCTAGACCTTTAGATATTATACATATATATCTTTTCTTACCTTCTCAAACTATAATCCTTTCTATTAAATCATTAGAAATGTTTTTATTGAATATTTATGGATATTTAAATGGTAATAATTTTTGACACATAAGAGTGAATATTTTTCTAGTTTTATTAATATCTGTAGATGTAGGAAAAAATGAAATAGTTTATAAAATTTTGAATTTTAGATGTGACCATTTAAGATAATTTTATAAAAAAAAATTATTCATATTTCTCATGAAAATGTAGTAATAATACTTTTCCATCCACCGGGACTCCTCAATAGAATGATGTTGATGAATAGAGAAACAATAAATTTGATGATATTTTGTGAAATATTTTTTTGTTAATATAATATTCCTTCTCATTTCATGGTATTTATAATGACAAAGCATTTTATTTCATTAAAAATTTCAAATAATGTGTATCATATTGAATAAACTATATGATTTATGGTATAATATAAAATCAATGGTAGGATAATTTAATAGATTTGGATGAAATTTTATTTATCATAAACACCAATGAAAAATGTAAAAAGTTTTGCAAAAAATATAATAAGGGTATTTTATGGGTTATTATAATACTTCAAAATATTTTAGATTTATTAAAAATAAGTTATGGATTGTTGAAGAATTAACTGATGTTAATTTTTATTAATGTGAGCCTTTTGATCGAATATATATATCAAACTGATGAGATGAGTTATTCACTAAAGTACATGAGACCTAAAACTCTCATTAACATAAAAAAGGCTAATTATTTTCAAAATTTTATAATCAAGAAGAAGCAATGGGCTATGAAGATAATTTTTTCACCATTCTTCGATTTGAATAAATAAAAAGTCTTCTAAAATATACATCATATATGAATTTTAAATTATATCTGTTGGATATTAAATATAATTTTATATATGGTTCTTAATGGGGAAATTTTATTTTGAATGACCATCTATATTTGTATACCGTCCTTTGGAATATTCTATTTGAAAACATACGAAATATCTATATAGAAGTATACATTTCCTTAGAGAATGGTATGAATGATAATTCTCATTTCCTTTTAAATTGTTCTGTTGGATAGTTTCATTCTACATTGATTATGAAAACATCATCTTGAGTTATCTTATATGTAATAATATATTGTTTGGATATTATTTTTAGGGAAAAAATGAAAAATATTGTAATGTTTTTTCAACTTATCAAAATTGAATTTAAAATCTATATGATGGGTGAGTTAAACTAGTTTTGGGGATTTCAATTTTATCCATAATATTTTTCATAGATCTTAAAATTAAAAATATATATACATTATCATATTAAAATTTTTGAACATGAAAATAGAAAAAGTTATTCTACTCATATGTGATCAAATGTTAAACATTATATAGATTAGCCGGATAATCCCATTGAAAAAAATTGTATAGAGGACTCATTGGTTTTTAATTTTTCTTACTGTACATATACCAGACATTGTCTTTTTAGTATTTCATTGTGCATGATTTAAATAAATTTTTAATGTATTTAATTAAATCCCAAAATTGTGATAGGGGGAGTCATATGAATTGGATGCTATAATTTCCTCATTTCTCATTTTCACTGATATCTCTACATCCATGATTTGTTAGGGTGTTTGAATTTTTATAGTAAACATTCAGACTATAATAGAATGTTTAGAACCATAATCAAAAATTATTTTCACTATTCTTGAATGAATAACCATCGTACCTATCACCACTACATTTTGGTGATTAATTTCATTGGTGGAAATGGAAAAATCTATCCATTCTTTCCTTGGAGTTTGTTGATTGCCTCTAAAAACCGATGTCTTAGGGAACTCGTTTGCAAAGTGCACTGGTTCATTGAAGTTCTATCAATGAAAAATTCATTGAGGATAAAATAGAGCATTCCATTCTTATGTTGAAATAGTGGGGTTTTCTTGCCGGTGATCACTAGATAGGTTCCCTTCCTCCCCACTCTTAAATCATTTCCTCACCCCCTTATGTAAATTTCTATAGTGGTTATTTTTTGCACTTTTTAAGAGGGATGATGGAATTTTTTTTGCATTATTTGATTTAACCATCACACTTCTAGAATTGAAGTCCAATTTTAGATTACTATCTCCATGATAACCCTGATATTTACTGATATCCATATCAACATTGAGGGTACATTGTGAAATATTCTCATTGATGTAAAATTCACATATCACCAAGGATTTCCATAGGCTAGGTTTTATCCCACTAAAGAAGCGGTCAACCTTGAATTTGGGGGTAATGAAAAAAATAGTGGTGTATCATGCATGTATGGTGATGTTTTCCTTGTACACACTAATAGATTCATTGTCATTTTTATTGAGTGTAATGAAATCTCTTTCCATATTAATACAGAGGGTGTGGGGACAATATTTATTGATTTTTTTTCTAGAAATCCTTCCATCCCATCAACGTAATATCATCCTTATGATTCATATTTATCATCAATGTCCACCATTTATCAAATTCATCCTCCATATGATAATCATCTATAAGAACTATCTCTTGTTCGGAACATTGAAGGATGAAGAAGATATTATCACTGGATTTGATCTGTTTTTTGGATGTTGAGGGATCAGTTGATCTATTTAATATAGTAGGAATTTGTCTCATGATGATCTCAATTGTGACTTGTTATTTCTTATGGGGTGTTGGAAATTTCTATTGATCAATGGCTCTATTGAAAACGTCAGTTAACTGAGAGAGTATCATGAAAACGTTTTTGATTCCTACTCCCATCAGATTGGAAATCTAATTAGAAAACTCAACACCTTGGTATTTTCATCGATTTTTAGCTCGATTCCACCAATTATCAACCATTTTCCAAAATAAATGGAAAATAATGGGTGAATATTTTAAACTATTAAGCATATAAAGTGTAATCCAATGAAAAAACGGATAACATATAAATAAAATTTATATCCTTAACTTATGATTTTCTAAGCATTGATCTATGTTATCCCTGATCTACATCCTAATATATATTTATATGGGTATTTTTGTGTTCCCTTAATAATGGTTTGTACTTTGATTTTGAATTTACCAATTCATATCCCCTAGTAGTGTCATCCCAAGATCACAATAAGGCCCATTTTCATGCACCATTTCCCCTTTATTTCTATCTGAAAGAGGTATTTTCATGTTTTACCCCAAGATACATTTGTAACAGAGCCTTCTCTAATTGTTTATATCCATACATTGAAGTATTTTATTGATAAAAACATAATATTTATTCACATTAATTTAGGTATAATTTTATTATAATTAGCCTTAACCTTATGGAATTGACTAGAGTTTTCTAATCCAAATCCAAAAAAAATTAAACCTCCCTCTAATACCAACTATAACAACCATGCTATTTATTTCATATTTAATCATGATTTATTAAATAATATTACACTTAATAAAACATATAAGGTTGAGAGTTCCAATGTATTTGGGGTTAGTAACAATACACAACATCCTAAATTATGAAATACTTATCTTTATTGAAAAAAACTTTTACATGACCACAACATTCATTCATACCTAGCGTTGCTTAGGATAACCAGAGGACATACATAACAAAGAGGTTAGATATAAAGCCTAATAAAGGAGTAAAAAAGTCTTAACATGAAGAATAAAATACATTTTTTTTCAATAGGCATATCAATGGATCATAAGAGAAATAACAACATTATGGCATGATATAGAATGATTACCATAAAATTGAAATGTGAGAACAACTTAAAACATTACATCATTAACATAAAATAATCAGGTAAAACCCTATCCCAACATGGTGGGAAAAGATACTATAAATTAATAAGGTATATCTATGTCCTAACATGTTAATTATACTAATACTAACCAATTCATTGGAGTTCTATCAGGATGAACGCTTCATAATCATTTCAATATCATGATTAAGTGTGCCACATAGATCATATAACATTGATTAATAATTCATAATAATTTATTATATGATCAAGGAATTAAGAATTCATATATTTATGTCACCATTCAATAATTATGTGTGAATAAAGGTGAATAACATTGATAGAGGAATGGTTATGGTATTCACTATATGATGAATTTGACATAAAAAATCATGGTGACGTTTTAGTATCATAACGAAGTCAAATGGAAATTAATAAAATGGATTGATGAGAGAGAAATGGGTATATTATTATTTAATCATATAATTTAATGTATGGGGATCATGGAAAATAATATCCCAATTTGTGAAATGGAATTTAGATTCATAATATAATAGAATTACTGGAATGCAAATTAGAAGAGAGAAGTATCTTAGTAAATTTTGACAAAGAAAGCCGTGAGTTTTAAGGATAATATGTGGATTAATGGGATTTAATGGTCCTGAAGGGGGAGTTTAGAGGAGGATCTTATTGTATACTCTAGTACTGGTTCTCTTCCTGTGGGGTGTAACTCTTTTTTTCAAGTGGACGCTCTTGGTTTGCATCATTTCCGTCCTCCTTGAGGTTGTTTCTATGGGTGGTTGTTTGATTAATATTATTTTATAATAAAAAGAAATCTTACTAATAATAAATTTAAAATAAATGGCAGTGAATGGAAGATCCCATCATTTACTAATCAAATGAAAAGTAAGGAGGTATGAAATATCATATCCCAAATCAAAAAAATTTAAATTAAAAGGAATGAAAGGAAAGAGGTGTTTAAAGACAAAGAAGAGAAGGAGATCCCATATATGGATGGTTGATCCCAAAGGCTTGGGGGAACCTTGGAAGGAATATAGGGAGTAGGGGAAGAGGGTGGTTGAGCTTAAAAATTCTTTATTGAAGATAAATGGGTGCATGTTTGGGTATATATAGCAATGGTTGACGAATTCATTATTATTTTTGTTTTGGACACTACACACTAAAATATTCAACAACAGAAACCATAAAATGGTTTCTTCCAACGGTTTAAATAAAAGGCTATTGGTAGGCATTATTTAAAAAGGTTATGTTCTGATGATATTAAAATATTTACCTTTTTTATGTGGAGGTGAGTCACGCATTGAAGGATATGATTTTAAAATCTAATAATATTTTATATGTCTACAAGGATTTAGTAAATCTTTATAAAATAAATCAAATAAACCTAAAAATTCATTATTTTAAATAGAAAACTTATATTTTTCTGAAGATACCTTCTATATAATTTTGTTACATCACTATTGGCACATTATGATGTCATAAAACACATTACATATTTATACGGTATTTAATTTTGACCTAAGAATTTGACAGTCTTAGAAAATTATAAATAAATTCATAGTTGGCTAATTTCAGCATCCTGATTCCAAAAATAATATTCATTTTATCTAAATAATATTATAATAATGTGAATTTTTACATTCAATATAAAAAATAACGTTTATTGAAAATTGACGGGTTTTGACAAGACCAATTTTCAAACATTAATAAAAATTAAAAATTACGTCATAATTTTTTTTCAATAATTTAGATTTAACAATAATATTTTATAATAATATTTTATTAAAATATTATTTAAATGAATAAATGTATTGATTTATTAATATATATTTCTTAATTGAATATGAATATGAACTAAAAAGTATTATTTGTGATTTAATTATCATTTAAAAATTAACTATATTAAAATGAAGGTATATTCATTATTATATACAAAAATAATGCACATATTAATAATTCTATGGTCTTGTTACATATCATTTAATTATACAACCATACACCCTATGAGTAAGGCATGTGATGATGGGGATTTTAGGGGGTTATTTGGTGAACATGGTTTGGGCAGTGATATTGATAAGATTGAACTTATCTTGTAAACAGATTCAATAATACTTATGTTATTGGATCTTGGTTTGGTATTGGTCTATGGAAACTCCCAGATATTATTTATCCCTCAGAATCTATGATAAATTGTCTTTTTAGTGTATGCTCCTACTATTTGAGGCGATCACATCCTTCGCCTATGTCAAAATAATTTTTTTAAACACTATATTTATACTAGTCATGTTATCACTATTAAACAGTTGTATAATCAATGATAATGATACCTAAAATCCATTTATATTCGATTGGATATACTAAAACACAATTATATCTTATGTTTTCTATATCCATAATACATTTAATTAAAAGAAATGTAATTCTATTCATAAATGTTCTGGTCATTACAAACACGACCTTAAAAAATTTATAAAAGGTTTATAGATCAAAACATATTATTTCTTGATGAAAACCATAGTATTGAAGAAGAATTCTTTTGGGTATGTTCTTTGAAGTTTACATGAAACATTAAATATGATATGTAAAAAAACAAATAAAATATTCGAGTAATGTAATTTAATGTTGAAATACTAGAATTATTAAACGGTGGTAGTGTTATCCTCTAGAATAATAAAATTAAATTTTGGATGAAGTAAAAAAATATATACTAATTCAAACATTTTTTAATAACACATTATATGATAATAAAAATTCAAAAAATATCCTATAAAAATCATCAGAATGATTAAAATAAATATTAAAAACAATTTAATTTAATGCATCTTGTAATTTAAAAAATAATTTTACTAATATAAATTTCATTATATATGTTTGAATATATTGGTTATCAATAAATATAAATTTAGAAAAGAAAAAAATCAAAAATAAAATCATGGAATAAATATTTTAAATATAAAAAACATGTTTTATGTTTTATGTAAGATTTATAATACAATTTCATAAAAATTTAAAACATTTAAAAATAGTAAAATAACACTTCACAATAGTCACATATAATATAAATTAAATTTTTATATAAATTAAATACATAAAACAATTAATATATATATATATATATAACATTCATGAAACTATAAAAATAAGAAAAATGGAATATAAAGAAATTTTAACTGATAGTAAGATTAATACCCAGCTGTAGAAAATTATATATAATTTTAATAGTTTGTATCTTTAAAAAATGATACACCATTGAAAAAAGTATTTCATGAGTGGAAAATAAAAATTTAGCATTGAATTATGACCCACAATTGGTTTAAAAATGACCCCCAATTAGTCCAATATTTACCCATTATTAGTTCCAAAATGAGTTCCCTTTGGAATGAATATGACCCACTATTTCAAATGATTCATCATTTGTAATTATCCACCATTTGGAAAAAATTAAATGAGTCACCATTGGATAAATGAATGAGTCACCATTGAAAAAATGAACAAGTCACTATTTGTAATAAGTCACTCTTTGTAATGATTCAATATTGGAATGAAAATGAGACACCATTGGAAAGTAAATGAGTCAGAATAGGTAAAAATAAATGATACCCCATTATAAAAAATTTGTGAGTAACCTTTTAAAGAAAATAATAATCCATTGTTGGAAAATAAAAAGACCAACCATTTGAAAAATTAATGAGTCAAAATTTGAAAATTCAAAATGATCATCTTTAAAAAATAATAAAAAAAAATTTCGTTCGATAAACGAACCCATCATTGGAAAAAAATTAATTACCCACCATTATAAAGATGTAAATGAGCCTCTATTTCAATGATAACTCATCAACTGCTATGTTAGAGAAATATCCATCTACTTTTAAGATGGAAAATACATTTAAATCATATTTAATTAAAGCAGAACTGATATAATGAGGAAGAGTATGGTTTCAAGGATCCTAGCTGAAGGAGAAAAATCATGAGTGATCATACTTGGAAGAAAGAGGCTCGGGGTAGAAGATAATGAATAATGTCTCTTCATTTTATATACACACTATGAAATAGAAACATTTGTTAATATTTAATATATCAAAAGAACTGAATCATAAGTTAGTCCATAATAAATATTTTAATATATATTTTTTATCTCCCCATGTAATCAATATTTTAAGAATTCCAAAAATATTAAATATGATATCATCACAATATAGTGAAAATATGGCCTGAATATTGACGAATAAATTGTAGTAATTATGAAAATTTTAATGGAAATTAAATCAATGATTTAAATTATCATGATTGTAATTAAAAAAATTTTTTTATCCTTATAAATGAATAAATTTTTATAGATTATATATAGAAAGAACGATATATACAAGAAACTAAAACTATTTTTAACTATGGAATATTCAGAGTTCCAAAACCATTGGAAGATATTTAGACAATTAGAAAACCCAATAAATAAATGAATTAGAATTATATTTATTCTCATTAACTGTATATAAATTATTAATATCTCTAATAAAATATGGCTTTAAGAATATGATCATTATAACTCATGATATAATTAAAAAACAAAATAAAATTATAAATATGTTTTAACTAAAAAAATATAATGAAAAACATTTATCATTTTTACATCAAAATGATAACATGTTAGAGAAAGAATAAGATTTTATAGTAGTTTAATAAAATGATGATAAATATTTATCATTCATATGTAACTGGAATTATATAATTCCAATATATAGAACACTAGTTATAAGAAAACTATCCAGATGTTTTAATGAAAAATTTTCACAAAAATATGATAAGAGTTTTTGATGTTTTTAAAAACATAAAATAACCTGTATCAATAAAAAATAGAAATTTAAACATTCACATGTCCGAAACACACCTCCTTTAAAAACAATATGATACCAATTGAAAATAAAATTACTAATTACCTTCAATTGATGGTTTATAAATATTTTTAGGCTAAGATAATTGACTATAAAAATTATTATTATTATAGTCATGAAATATTTCAACATGAATTACATTATTCACTTAAAAAAATAAAATACAACATTAAAATAAAAGTTAAGTGATTTAATTTCATAGTTTATCCCTTAATTTTTTTAGACATTCACATTCATATAATTAATTATACAATGTTATCCCATATAATGTTATGATTGGAATCTTTTAACCAGGGACAAGAGATTATGTAATCATACCTTTTTGAATGAAACATTTTTTAAAACCTTCCAAAAATAAAAATTACATGATATAGTTTGGATGCATCTCAAGGATCATCTATTTAATGAATATATTTCATAATATCCATTGGCGAAAATACAAGAAAATATATAACTTCAAGAAACTAAAATATTTTTAATAATTATAAAGCCTCAACAATGATGAACTTTTTCATCAAATTTTTTTATTATTATATTGTATATCATTACAGTATCAAGGATTATTAATAATTTCATTGAGTTTATATATATTTCAATCCCAACACTATTCTCAATTTAAGAACAAGTTTCACCATAAATTAGATGGATGGTTAATATAAAAATAATTGGGAATTAAGGGTAGATTAATTTTATTCAATGGAAATAATAAGATTGTTAACATTTTCTCAACCATGTTACTCCATTTATGAAGATAGAAATTTTATTTCAAAAATCTATAATACTTTGGAAAACATGTAACTATTCCTCTTTTCAAATTTATCATTACTATAAGCAATGTAATTATGTTTATCAAGGAAACCACTTTCCTTATATTTATCATTATCTATTTTCATATCCATTTCCAACTGTGGTGTCCATATTTAAATAATTAAAATATCACGTGGTCAACCTTCTTTTTGACTGCACATTATTTCATATCAGAAATTATTTTATTACATGATGTAACTAGTCATTTTTAATTATATTTCAATAGATTCTATTATTATAAAAGACATGGACTGCTTTTATTGCCTATATGAACACCATTCTTGAAATTCCATATATCATTTTAACAATATTTTGGATATCATTATTTGAAAACCATTCATGAAATTTATACTATTAATATTATATAGAACCTACCAAAGTGAAACATCGTACCATCACTCCCAATACTACTACAAAAAATCAAATTATTTAATCATTGGATTTGATACAAAATTTGATAATATAAGATTTATTTTTATATGTTTCACATTTTTTCAAAATACAAAATTAGATTTCAAAAATTATCTCAAAAAACTCACATGAAAAATTGTTTGTTTCTTTGGACCATAGATTTATAATAAACTCATCGTGAAAATTTTAACTGAATTGAACCACACTATATCCCCTTATAGAGACCCATATGATATAAAAATTATATTTACATTGTTAATGGGGACCCAACAACGATGTGAGATAAAATTATTCATAAGAGAAAAATATTAACATATAATAAAGGTATGGATAAAAAGTATATAAGAAAGAAAGATAATTAGAGAAATATCATATTAAATATAAAATGAAATAATAAGATTTTTCAATAAGGAAAAAATAAAGACATGTAATCATAAATTATCTCACATGTGCCATGGAACATGAGTGTGAAATCTTGAGAATATAATTTAGATCTATGGATCATAGAATATGAACATCACATAGAAATGTGGAATAATAATAATTATTAGAAAAGTTAACTTTATAAAATATACATATTTATAATTATGACCACAGTTAGTTTTTATGAGAATATATAGATGTAAATACACTTACACACATCTTTTGTGAGCATTGATTTCCCCAAATTCAGTCATGAACAATCCTTTCGAGCATAGATGACTACAAATACACTCACCCCTGGAATCATTGTGAAAATATGACCACATATTTAGTCATGTATAGTCTTTATGACCATCGATAACTATGAAAAAAATTCACAAGTATCTTTTTTAGAGTTGCTAACTTCAAATACACTGACACACATCCATTGTGAGCATAGTTGACTTCAAATAAAATAAATAAAAATTTCATTATAATATGAGATTAAAATATATAACAAATTAATTTTAAAGATATATAATAACAACACCTATCATATAATAAAAAAAATTACATTTTTGTTATGAGATAAAAATAATATATTTATACTTGAAAAATCTATTAGTTAACTCGTAAAAGGATACATATATTAAGACAAAATTCATAAAACATTTTATAGTATATCAAGAGCAATAGGGTTAATGGTATCATTTGAAAATATCCCAACTGTAACATAAATAATATCAAAATATGATAATATATAAGTGAACCTAACTTTCTATATTATTTGATAATTTACTTAAAAAAGAAAAAAATCTCTTATTTGATGCTTAAAAACTACATAAAAATGATTAACTTAAAATGAAATATTTTTTTCATGATTTTAAGTTCAAAAAGTTACCCTTAAAACCCATTAAAATATCTACAAAAATAATTTTTGTAAAAATAATTTTTAAAAGAATTCAGTGTGAATACATCTAACCCATGATGGAATATTTCCTAAAAATAAAATCCTTTCAAATGATGTTAAAAAAAATAATTTGAAAATAAAAACATTGATTTTGAATAATACAACAATAATTACATCAGTTTTAAAAGATAATTTTAAATATATGTCATTTTAAACCATTTTTAATCATGGAATGGAATTTTTATAATGATAAATTCATATAACAATGGACGAATGTGTTCATGTGGAAAAAATTAAAAATGGAGTCATTTTTAAAATTTAAATGTTTGTAAAATGATAATATTTTCCTTTCAATTGATTTTAAATAATGTAAAAATATTATAAAATAAGACTAATAATTTTTTTCCCTAAATTACTAAAAATTATATTGACATAGAAGTGGAATATTATTGATAAAAAAGATACTTTTGGGTAATTTATAATTACACATGTCACAATGATTAAATTATTTAAAAAGTTAAAATAAATATAGAGGACATATTATACCTAAATATTAACTATATAAAAATAATGTTTCTATGGATTTTGAGATGAATTTATACAAATGTTTCGTTCGAAATAAATTCTTTTGTAAAAATATGATTTTCAACACTATATTAGAATGAATACCTTATAACATCATTGTGATTAATTAAAAACCCACTAAAAATATAACATAATATGTATAATTAAAAAATTTAAATTTTATTATAATAATATTAAAAATTAATTTTTTTGTTATTTGTTTCTTCACAAAATATTTGGGTGAATACAAAGCGTGTCTAAAAAATGAAATTGAGATGGGGAGACCTGAACAAAATTTTATATAATTTGATTCTAAGTATTTCAAAATGGAAAAAATTATATAAAACATTAAATACAATAAAACAACATAGAATAATGATATAATATATTATGTGATAGAATAATAATGATATAAATTAAAATATATAGACAATACAATGATATATCAAAGAAGTAAATTTGAGATTAAGCCCCTATATTATATATAGATTTTTATAATATGAATTCAACCAACTGAATAATAAAACATAATATCTTAATAACTCATATACGTGCCTTATTCATATATATAACCATTTTTTCTCTTCGAATATAAACATTTACTATATATTCATTTTTCAATGGTAAATTTTTCTCATTATTGGATGTTGTAATTCTGATTGTTTTGCACATGTTTCATAATGGACATGTCAAACCTCAAATTTTAATACTAGTATAATCAATTCCAAAAAATAAAATAAATGTTTATAATTTATTTTAAATGATTTATATGTCCCAAATTTTCATTTATTGGATATATTTTTAGGGTTTTAGAGAAAAGGGTCTATAATGACCTTGTATTAGGTAATAATTTGATAACATTGGATTAATTATTAAGGATCATAAATTTTTATGTCATAAATTTATAAATATATTCATTATTTATATTAATTATTGATATCATATATATTTTTTAATCCATTTGTAGATCTATTAGTGTATGATGGTGATTAAGAATGAAATACATCATTCCATGGTGGTCGTAGCTTGCATCTACAAATGTACAATAGTTTCATTTTCCATTTAATGGAAGGGTGGTAAAAAAATTTATTTTAAATTAAAATTAATCATGATACAAATATCATATATATATATATATTATATTCGGTTTTAGTATTAACTATTGAACATGTGGTTGAAAAACATAACATAATTTTCAGAGAGAATATAGTTCACATGTATGTGATGATACGAATTTGATTCTTCTATGGAAAATGGGGGGTGGTAGATAATGACTTTTCAAAGACAATATTTTCATTTTATTAGAATTTTTTTTTATAATACATGTCTATGATGGTACAATATTATTTTTTTTGGAAGAGTGAAAAACAAACGATAGGACTAATTTGTGAATTTTTACGTTACTCTGTTTGAATAAATCCACTTATACATGGATTTAGATTTTATGAGTGGTCTATTAAGGAGGAAGAAAACTCTAGTATATATATATTAGTACTGGTAATTATTTTTGGTTAATTTAACATTTTAAGTGGATTTTTATTTGATGTAACTTAGGGCGGTGACATTCTCCTATTATATGTTAGGAGAGTGAAATTTTTGAAATAAGATGTGTCAAATTTATGGTAAGTGGATCCAAATGAGGGAAATAATGAATGGGGGTAAGAGTGTGTATATAGAAACATAATTTTAATATATAAATAATTCAACTTATTATAAGAATAATCAAATAAATAAAATTATTATCCATGCCATATTCATATAGATTTATTGAATATTTAAACATGGATACATAAACAACATGTTCATAAGACATATACATCATCTCCCACTATGTTATTCATAAATAAAATATTTCATTTAAATAAAATACATAAAACCTTTATTCATAACATGGTGATGGAAAAATTGGAATTAGTGAGCTTAGATGATCATTATTTGATACAAGGGAGATATTAATGATTACATAAGAATAACATATGCATAAAGGTTTCATACCAAGATAATATCATTAAAAAACAATACTAGAATATCATAAATAATAATATTTATTTAAGAAAAAAATATTACTCGTTTATAAGACATTAGTCAGATGTAATTAGATAACATGATCCTAGAGATAATAACATTGGAATAACTCATAAGATTTTTTAGAATATACAGAAACATAGAAAATGATTACCTTTTTTAAGATTCACTACCAAGACTATCTTTTTTGATTGGGTTCATACCCAATGTGTTGAACGAAATCTGGTATTCATTAAATCGATAGTTAATAGGTCTGCAACAATGTCTAAAGGGAGTTCTCGGTCACCACAGGCTAGCACAAGTGCCCAGGAATAAAAATGTAATGTTAGCGAACGATTTACCCAAAATGATAAACAAAAAATAACTAACATGATAAATAAATTAAAACAATAAATGGACAACCAAAAAATCCCTTACACTATGATAATAATTTATGTATACAAATTAAAAAAAACTATATAGAAAATACAATAATAGAAAACCCAAAACTCTAACTCAATCCTTCGTACATCATGAAGAGCTGCATCACCAAGCCACCAAAACCAACCTTCATGTGGAAACCCTCTAACAACACAGACCATCATTGCTAAGATCAATGCCTCGACATGGAATACAAAATCTGTAATATCTCTATAAACACAAAGGTGTTTGTAGGGTGAGATCCTAGAGCATAGTAGGATTCCACCCAATTAATGATTTCAGGCCACAACATGAAAGAGTAAATTTAACATGCGTGTTAATTCTCTTTTGTTTAAAAAAATTTTAAGGAAAAAAATTAAAAGATATATAAAAATAAAAGGAACACTTGATAAAAAACCATTTCACAAACTATAGATTAAATTGGAAGAGAAAATTCCTAGAAAAACACAAACACTCAAGTGGTCCTTCATATGCCGAGGTAAGGAATCCTTAAATGAATAGTATAGAACTTTGTGTAAATCCTATACTATAGTTATCAAAATGAGACCCTAGAGACGTTGTGCCTCAGTGTAAAAATGATATAAGAATCACAAAAATCTATGTTGTTGTGTACATGGCATTAGTAGTGAACACACACATAACTTAGTGGTCTCCAATCATCACAAATGTTTAGTTAATGATGTAGTGTAAATCTAGAAAGAAAAATTCTGGATGAATCACTTCCATATCATTTGGTGTACTATTCTTAGTCTACCCACGTAGATACATAGGTTTTACCTTGTGGACATGTTATAGTTCATATGCACACACCACATCATTCAAAACAAAGACTAACCATTTAAACAAAAGCATCATTCCATTCAAAACAACCCATTTTCTTTTACGCACACAATTGAAATGTGACTCTCAAATACACTTGTTATCACTTAAAAATAAATTCACAATTCCCCTTTATATAATCACAAGAGAAATACATAATAAATATCTACAAATGAAATGGGGAGAACCCCTTATCAAACATACTCATGCTTTGAAACCAATTTGGAAACTCACTTTACATCCTTCAAATAATCCAAAATTTATACACAAACCCCACAACAAGGTTAATATGCCCAAATAATTCATTTTCCATTGAAAAATTCCATCTAAATACACACACGCCCCACAACACTACATTCACGCAAAGGACAAACATTTCAATGAAATCACCTTTCTTTAAAAAACAACCCACTTTAAATTTTAACACACCGTGAAAAATCCCCTTTTAAAAACATTGGCATCACATAAGAAATACAAAAATTTCCATTTTATAATACAAAAAAACCATAAAAACAAAGAAAAAATAATAAACCAATCTATTTCATGAAAAAATCATACTTTTAAATATTTTTTTAAACAAACATTCTACCTTTCAATCATTTCCCAGTTTATACACAAAATTCATAATAACAAAAAATGCTCAATATGATCTATTTTTGCATTAAAAAACTCCATTTATACATAAAAAAATAAAATGACCTTAAAATTTTAATATCCTCTTTCCAATCAACCATTAAAACACATTTGAGAAACATTACACTAAAACACACACAAAGAAACAACCATTTACTTTGTTAATAATTCATTTCTAACCTATAAAAACACATATCATTGAAAACACCATATGCAACACATAATTAATCGTAAGTACACATTTATAATCCTATAAAACTCATTGAATTCATATAAATATGTTAGGTAAAGAAATCAATAAACAAATAGTGGATAAAAAATTAATTAAACACCTTAAATAATTAATTAAACACTTCTAAGAATTACCACATCAAGGCCCAAATAAAATACACACCCATTTCTAAAAGAAAATGTAATTTCATCACACATGCATGTAAAAACATTTATAAAACCCATTTATCATTAAATAATTTAACCGTATAACATGTAAAACATTATTAAATAAAAAAATTAAATCATCTAAGAATGTTATGTCATAGAACCACAAACCTCGATGTAGGAAAATTTCACAATGTCAGTGTGAAATATCAATACACATCAACCGCATCTCAACAAAATCAACTATACCAAAAAATCAAAACATCAAAACCATTTATACCCAAAATATAACCAATTGAATTTAATACCACAACGTTAAAACCATTCGAAAGGTGGAAACAAACTGACGAAGAAAAACACACATTCTGTGAGGGTGTAGGAGGCTAACGGAGTAAGATCAAGGGCTTTTGGATGTGTGTCGTGCACTAGATAGGTCATTGGAGGGTTCGACTATTAATGAGTGGAACACACAAGGTAGGTTGTGGGGTGGTGAAATTTGGAATAAGGAAGAGAGTGGGGACGTTCCACACTTCTTTCTGGACCGAAGGAAGTTCACTGATCTGGTTCTCCGTAGGAGGAGAGAAGCACCCAAGAGATAGGAGCTAGAACAGGCTTCAATATCTGGGGGGGTCTTGGTGCGTGATGAGGTAGAGAGGGTGAGGGGTGGGTAATAATGAATGTGGGGGGGGGGGATAAAGATAAAATAAATAAAAAGAAAAATAAAATAAAATAAAATAAATATAATAAAAACAACTGAAATATTTAAAATAACATGTTTCTAATTTTACAATTACATCAACGACATTAACAACATAAAATCATATCTAAAGTATTAACGATAATAATAATAATAATAATAATAATAATAATAATCTTAATATTATTATTATCTATATTATTTTAAAAGAAACATTAAATAAAATTATATTTGTGACCACAATTTTTTATCACAACCTAATTAAAATATTTATGACATTAATAATAATAATAATCTAATTATTATTATTATTATTGACACAAATATAAATAAATTTTATTTATTGTTTGCCTAAATGTTCATTGGGTTAATTAATTAACTGTGCACACATTGGGCTGGCTACAGATTGGTCTTTCGTTGACACACGACTTCGACTGTTCCCTACACGTGTGCCGGACATTGTCATGAAAGTACACTCACTTATTCGCAAAAACACACAAATTCAAATTGGGCATGACCCACACCTCAATGAATGTTTTTTTTAAATCCCAATAAACTTATAAAATAAATATTATTAACAATTATCTTAATAATAATATTGTTATTATTTACACAATAGTATTAAAATTTTTATGTTTTAATCATTTAAATATTTAATTCTCATAAAATCATAATATTTTAATAATTGGGAAACTGCAAGGGAACCTGTGTTGATCGCATGGTTACTGGAAACCGTACAGTGTGCATAAATTAGTCCAAAATCCATCAATATTATTAAACCTCAAAATTTTCAAACTGGTATGCCAAACCAATATTTTTTTAAATGACGTGAGACTACGAGAAGAATAAAAAAAGAGCGTTTGAAGTTGGGGTTTGTAAATTATCCCCACCACAAACAATTTTTACCCCCATAAATTTACCAATATAATAGTTAATAGAACTTGAGTCCATGCCTATAAAAAACAAAGGAAACTGAGATCTATAGGGTGACCATTCACAACACACGTCACACCAGACCTATTTATGAAAAAAACACAATAGAAGAATGAAGATATAACAAAAGAGGGTTCTCCCCACCATATGAATTCCACTAATACAGAATAGTTGAAACCCGAACACACCACCCCTGATGGGGCCAACACTGGAACTCCCAAAAATAAGTCATTCAATTTCTCCACATGGACCGAACAACACACCATTGATTTAAATAGAAATATTGCTATGAAACAACCCAATAACATCACGATGAGAAACTAACTCAACACCTCTGTAATGGAACATACCTCTCCAGCCCATTCCTTTGTCAAAAAGAAGGTCAAGAAGTGTTCTGGAGGGTAAAATGGACTTTTACCACACTTTTCAGAATTTTGAAACTACACGCCGTGTAGTTTGGGTACACGCCGTGTACTGCCTTTCCGGGTACACCCTTTTCTGCCAGCCATGTCCTTGCTGTGTGGAGTAATGGGTGGATGTCGTGTGTCCAATTCTACATGCCGTTTAGTCTTTCCCCGTGTACGTGTTAGCAGACAATGTCTGTGTACCGTGTTGGAGCCATTTCCTTGCCATGTGCAATAAATGAGTACATGTCGTGTGTCTAAACTCCATGCCGTGTAGTCCTTCCCCGCGTATGCGTTACCCTCAAACCGTGTGTTGACCAGTCAATAGCCGCGGAGCCGTTTTGGAAGCCGCGTGGAGACCGTGTTAATGAACCGAGTACACGCCATGTTCCATAAAGTACACGCCGTGTACTTTTTCTTTTCATGCCTATAAAAGGAGGGGTCCCCTCCTCCTTTAAACTCACACCTCTCCTCTCCTCTCCTCTGAGAAGAGCTCTCTCAAAAGACTCGAAGGCTCTTGCTTCCATAACTTCTTTGTCCGAGCTCCGATTTACGATCTCTCAGTGGCCACGTGATCGTAACGATGAGGAAGAGCTTCCGAGACTGGGTCCGTTGTCTTTCCTTCAGTCCTTCCTTTCCACCCAAATAGGTTTTTCTAGGACTCGACAAAAGTGAAGGACACTGACGGACGTCTTCTAAGGTTGATCTGAGGGAGCATTGCGATCAAGAACCTGTTTAGGTAGGGATCTTACCTTCGTCTCTTTAATTTGTGCATCATGCGGGGTGGGTGTTCGATTGTTTACGTGAAACCCTTTTGAATCTGTTTTTAATAAAGATAATAACTAGCTTATATAACGGGGATGGGAAGTTGTGATTGTTGTTACTTTATATCCTATGATATTATGTTGTGAATTGAATGAGCTTCTACCTACTGAAAATCATGATCGTTGGGGGCCTTTTCTTACGCAATTAAAATTTTCCCTCTCCTTCTGTATTTTCTTATGGATAGAAGCTTTTGGAATATGGAAATTGGATAATCACGTAAAGTTGGCTGATTAAATGAAAATATGGAACCCTTGTGTGATCACCCCGGTTAAAAAAATGGAATAATGAACATGTGGGTGTTGTCTTGGTTACGTGGCGTGTGTTGGGGGTGTTTTGTGGGTTGTTGTGGATAGGGTGAGCAGCGGGGCTGCGGTTGACTTGGTTGTGGGTTGGTGTGAATGTTGTGATGGTGATGGGCAGCGGGGCTGTGATAAATGTTATTAAATGGATGATGATGTGTGGTTTCAGTGCAGTTGAGGTTATGGAGGTTGGAAACGGGGCTATAGGGTTGGGTTTTAATGTGAACGGGTTACAGGTTGTGATTAATAAATAAAAGTGGAAGAATTAATAGATGGTGGGGTGTGGAAATTAAACGGTAATAATAATCAATGGGGTTGGTTGGTTGATAAGAGGGACTTGGTTGTGTTTATTTTGTTTTCCTAACTTGATTTGTGGATGGCAGGGATATGTTTTATGAATTTTTGGTGTGGTTGGTTGTGGATCGTTTCCCAGTAGTTATGGAACTAAATTACATTTTTCTACTGAAATGTGAAAACCTAAAGGGTGTTGGGTTTGTTTGTTGCATGCATGCTTTTTAGTAGCAGTGCTGAGGCACGTTCTCAGTTTCTCTTTTTAGAAGCCATTGGTTGGGCTGTGTGGTTGGTATATATCTACAAATCTGTATCTTTTGTGTTTTATCGCACCCCACCCATGTTGAGCACTTAGTGCCGAACACTCCCATTTCAAGGGAGAGGTTGTTTTTCCCTTAGTTACTAGCCCCTTCCTATACCTTCTCCCCTATGCTGTGATGGCTTGAGGCGACCTTACACCTAAGTCTCTTCGTGTAGGTTTTGATTATGGTTGTTTTAGCCCGAGACTCTTCAGGAAGGTTTTACTATTTCCCTAGAATATTCGAGATGAGGCCCAGGTGTGTGCGAGCAGGATACGTGGTTGCGAGGCCCAGATGTGTGCGGGCATGATACGTGGTTGTGAGGCCCAGGTGTGTGCAGGTGGGGAGAGTGTGGCAGCGTCAGGACGTTCATCATTAGGAAGAGCAGATAACTAAAGGGAAATGGTGCGGGGTACCCAATACTCTTTTTCTTATACTACTAGTAACTGTTGTGCTTGTGTTTTGGTGAGTGTGGATGGTGAGGTTGGGTGGATAGGATTCCTTTCTAGGTTTCTTCTGTTGTTCTCACAGGAAATTAGGATGTCTCCCCACTTGTGCATGAGAGCTTTAGGTTTCCCTACTTAGTATACTTGTATGCTCACCCTAAATTTACTTTCAGGTTTCCAGGAGGACTACCAGGGCCATGCGGGACCCTACTAGTTGGACAGTTGGAGTTGTTGTTGTACCTTCATTTTCTTTTGGTATTGTACTTTGAGCTTTCTTGTACCTTGTTATAAATTGTTTAAACATGCATGTGGGATTGGTTTGGGGTTTATTTCTATTCACTTGTTCTTTTTTTCTTTTGGTGGTTGAATTTTCCTATTTCCCGATCCTAAATAATAAAAAGGGAAATGCCTCCCATTTTTGTGAAAACTCATACCCTTGGTTCTAGTCAACACCTCGGGGCCTACTGGAGGCGGGACTCGGGGGGTCATTATCTCCCTTTAACCATTGCCAGCTCAGGAGGGGAATCTTTGGTGGGAGGGGGTCGTGAAAGAATGGTATCAGAGGCTGATGGTTGAGAGATAGGATGGATTCTAGAGTTATGAATAGTAAGGATTGCATGGGATGGTAGGGAAACAGTGTTAGTTAATCTTGGTGTGTGACATAGTCCATGGAAGACCGGATAGGACACAAGATTTTAGGTCCCCCGTGATCTGATGCAAGGACTCTGAGCCTACCGAACGACCAAGTGAGACTACATTGATTATAGGGTAGAGACCATAGGGAAGGTACATGCATCATCATGATTGTGTTTTACTTGATTTGGGTGTTCTGGGAAATAAATTGAAATAAAATGATAAAATTAAACCTTGAGTTTTTCCTTACTACTTGGGCTTAGGCGATCCATGTTTACCGTATAGCTATGGCACCTGGACGTCGTCCCCGGGTGGCTCAGACGGCTGAGGCCCAGCAGTTTTAGGCGGTCGACCAGTTGAGGATTGACAAAGAGAGGAGGAAGATAGCCAGTGGTAGAAGACTCTCAGTTCATTCCAGTGGCAAACCCTCAATAAGTACGAGGGTATTAATTCGAATACAGAGACGGAGGGGTGGCTCAAGGAGCTAGGGATCGCTTTTACCTTGATCCGTGATCCGAGGGAGTACTGGGTTCCCCTAGCAGTCAGTCAGCTGAGAGGTGCGGCGCGACAGTGGTGGACGCTCTACCTCAGAGAGAGTATAGAGGAAGAGGTACCATGGGCTGACTTTGAGAAGGAATACCGAGAGGAATTTCTTTCTTCCATGATCAAGTTGGAGAAGTGGCAGGAATTAATCTCCCTTCAGTAGGGAAGTATGTCGATACGAGAGCTGGGGATCAAGTTCAAGGATCTCTTGTGCTTTTCTCCAGATCACTTTCTAGATGAGGAGTCTCGAGTGAGAAGTTTGGAGGAGGCGCTTTGTCCTTCGCTCCAATATGTTTTCACCCCCTTCACCCTTCCAACGTACTTCGCAGTGCAGAAGAAGGTAGAGGTTGTAGAGAGGATTCACTCGCTGGGAGGTGCACCCCGAGATGGGATCCAACCAGGCTCGTCGAAGGGGAAGGTAGTCAGTAGCAGGGCTCCTACGACGGGACCTTCGAGGTTCAGGCCAGTGGGGAGCAGGCCCCAGTAGTTCGAGTTTAGATCTTCGGGTCCTCGTCCTTTTTTTACGAGCCCAGGACCTAGGTGTTTTTCTTGTGAAGGTTTTGGGAACGTTCAGAGTCGGTGCCCGACCCGATCTCAGTACGGTGGAGGTGGACAGGTTCAGCGCCCACCTCAGCAGCACCAGATTCCAACGAGGCCCATCCGCCAGCAGCAGGACCATGCCCCTCCGAGGGAAGACTTTGTGGGAGGAGGCCGACCACAGGGTTCTCCTCAGGGACCTAGACCAGGGCGTGGTCGGGGAGGTGGACGATATCAGAGAGGTAGAGGAGCTGGGCGTGGACAGTTGCACACAGCAGATTTGGCAGCTCCAGTGAGTCCAGAGGTGGTACGAGGTATAATTTGTTTGTTCATCACTCTTGTTTCTGCTTTGTTCGATTCGGGAGCCTCGCACTCTTTTTTTGCACCTAGTCTAGTCCATTCTTTGGGAATAGACGTATAGAGACTTTCCATGCCACTGGTACTGAGTACACCAGTTGGGGGCCAGACTAGCGTATCATGTGTTTTCTGGGGATGTGGGATGACGTTGGGACCACATTGATCTAATGGAGACCTTCTTCTGTTACAGATGCATCCATACGATGTCATCCTAGGCATCGACTGGTTGTTTTCTGTTAGTGCCATTATCGACTGCTTCTAGAGAAGAGTCGTGTTCTCCGATGTAGATGGGCAGTGCGTATCTTCTGTTGGCGAGAGGAGCTATCAGGCGGGAATTCGGCGTGTGGAGCCTCTCATTTCCTTGTTAGGCGGGTTATCAATGGTTCTGGATGATACAGAGATGATGGATGTCCCATAGGTTGTTGGGGAGTTCCTCGATGTTTTTCGTGAGGAGGTTGTAACTATACCCCCCGACGTGACGTTGAGTTCGGGATAGACTTACAGCCTGGTGCCCATCCGATTTTGATGGCCCCTTAAAATATGGCACCTTCAGAGTTGCGGTAGTTGCAGTTTCAGATTGACGATCTGATGGAGAAGGGTTTTGTTCGACCCAACGTGTCACCATGGGGTGCTCCAGTTTTGTTCGTGAAGAAGGCAGATGGTGGTCTTAGACTATGAATAGACTACCTAAGGATGAACAAGGTAATGGTCAAGAACCGCTACCCCCTTCCAAGGATAGATGATATCTTCGACCAGCTGAGGGGAGCAGGTTGGTTTTCCAAGATTGATTTACGATCTGGATATCATCAGCTGAGGGTGAAGGACAATGAAATCTCAAATATGGCTTTCAGGTGTAGGTATGGGAACATTGAGTTTGTAGTGATTCTGTTTGGAGTTACGAATGCACCGGTTGTGTTCATGGGACTTATGAACTTTGTCTTCCGAGAGTTTCTGGACCAGTTCATCATTGTGTTTATCGATGACATCCTGATCTACTCAAGATCCGAGGAGGATCACTTTGAGCATCTCAAGGTAGTCTTGGAAGTCCATCGACACCACCAAATTTATGGGAAATTGTCTAAGTGTAAGTTCTTGACAAAAGAAGTACACTTACTTAGGCACGTGGTGTCTCATCATGGAGTTTCAGTGGACACATCGAAGGTGGAGGCAGTTGTTTCTTGGGCAGCACCTAAGAGCATGGAAGAAGTTCATAGTTTCCTAGGGTTAGCAGGTTACTATAGGAGGTTCGTTTCGGACTTTTCTCGAGTTTCTGCTCCTTTGAAACCTTTGACGAGGAAGAACCAGGTCTTCCTGTGGAGAGAGCAGTGCAAGAAAGATTTTGACTACCTGAAGGAGAAGTTGGTCAGTGCTCCCATACTCAGGTTTCTAGAGGAAGGGTTGTTGTACGAGGTTCTTTTTGATTCTTCTGGCCTTGGTCTGGGGTGCGTGCTAATGCAGAAGAAGGGTGTGATTTGTTATGGATCTTGGTAGTTGCGCCCTCACGAGCGTAACTATTCCACACATGACCTGGAGCTTCTAGAAATAGTGTTCGCACTGAAGCTGTGGTGACATTACCTCTTTGGGGAGCTCTTTGTGGTCTTCTCAGATCACAAGAGCCTACGTTATATCTTCTCCCAACATGACCTGAACTTACGACAGCAAAGATGGGTTGAGTTTCTCCAAGACTATGAATTTGAGATCTCTTACACTGAAGGTAAGGGAAACATTGTTGATGATGCCCTGAGTAGGAAGTCGCATCAGTAATTAGTTCTGGAATCTGATGATTCTTGGAAGGAAATGGAAGAGTTGGATACCTTGCACTTGGATGCAAGGGTAGAAGGTGTTAGAGGCTGTTTTTTTCAAATGAAGATGCATTCCTCATTGTTGCAGCAGGTGGAAGAGTCTCAGTGGGGGGACTCCGAGGCGTAAGTGATGCGGGATCGAGTCGATCAGAGGAACACTCTAGAAGGATGGTCAGAGGACAGCCGACATCGAATTCTTTTCCATGGAAGGTTTTTTGTTCCGGAGGTTATGTGTGATGGTGTTCTCCGTGAGTTCCATAGATCAGCCTTAGCGATACATCCAGGAGTTTCAAAAATGTACCGAGGCCTGAGGGATCAGTTTCGGTGGCCCGGGGTGAAACGGGAAGTGGTGGAGTTTGTGGCTAAATGCCTAGTGTGTTAGCAAGTGAAGGATGAACACCGTGTTCCCAGTGGTTTGTTGTATCCATTAGGTATCCCTGAGTGGAAGTGGGATGACATCTCGATGGGATTCGTCACAGGACTACCCAGACCTCAGGAAGGTTATGATGCTATCTGGGTAGCGGTGGATCGTCTGACAAAATCAGCTCACTTCTTAGCAATCAAGGAGTCGGGCCTGGTGAGTACCTTAGCACAGAGGTACGTAGATGAGGTGTTGCACTTGCATGGAGTTCCAAGGACTATCATCTCAGATCGGGATACTCGGTTTACCTCACGATCCTGGAGGGGGCTACAACATGCTTTTGGCACCCAGCTACGCCTTAGCACTGCTTTCCACCCCCAGAACGATGGGCAGATGGAGTGGACTATCAAGACGTTGGAGGAAATGTTGCGAGCATGCATTCTGGATTTTAGAGCATCATGGGTATGACACTTGGATTTAGTAGAGTTTGCCTACAACAACAGCTTCCACTCTACTATTGGCATTACACCGTTTGAGGCTTTGTTTGTAAGGCCATGTCGTTCACCCATTTGCTGGGCAGAGGTTGGCGAGACAGGTGCTCTTGGGCCAGAGGTAGTGCAGAGCAGCATAGAGAAAGTCCATCTTGTACGTGAGAGTATGAAAGAGGTTCAGGACCGAAAAAAGTCTTATGCTGACCGTCAGAGGAGGCCCTTGGAGTTCGAGGTGGGGGATCATGTGTTCTTGAAGGTTTCCCCTCGACGGGGGCAGTGGAGGTTTGGGAAAGGGAGGAAGCTCTCACCTAGGTTCATCGGACCTTTTGAGGTGATGAGGCAAGTTGGAGAGGTGGCATATCAGCTAGCCATGTCACCTAAGTTGGAGAAGGTTCACGATGTCTTCCACGTCTCCCAGTTTTGTTAGTAATTACACGACGAATCCCACGTTATCGACTAGGGAGATTTAGATATGGGAGATGACACAGCCTTTAAGGAACGACCCGTCAGAATCAAATATCATAAATAGAAGGTTCTCCTTGGACAAACCATTCCCTTGGTTCGTGTGTTGTGGAGGTCTGGAGGCCTTGCGGAGAGCACTTGGGAGCAGGAGACCCAGATTCATGCTCAGTACCCGGAGTTGTTTTGACTCGTTTCTTTCCCTTGTTCTTCTGAGATTTGTATTGATGTTGTACTTTGTACCCTTGTTATATGGAATGCTTGTCTTCTCAGTTGTGAGACATTTTTTTCATTGTTCCCTGGTAATGTGTAACATGTCCGGATGTGTGGGAAAGGGGAAAATCCTGACCCTTAATCGATACGCATTAATGAGGATGCGATTGAACCCGTGCGGGCGAGTCAGTGCCACCTAAAGTGGATAATATCTTGACATAGGTGAAGAAATTTCCCAAACCCACGTGTTCGGGCAGTGTGTTGGTTGTGTGGTGTTGGGGTTCGTGCGAGTTGAAAAATCCTAATGTATGAAAGTGGGAAGACCCAATTCTTAATCGAGATGCATTAATGGGGATGCGATTAAACCCGTGCATGAAAGTCAGTGCCACCTAAAGCGGATAATATCTCGACATAGGAGAAGGAATTCCTAACACATATGATTAGGGTTGTTGGTTCGGTTCCTGTTATAACGAGAACCCTAATAGGTGTCTTTTTTAGTTCCTCTGGGATGGTTTTTGAATTATCAGGGACGAGAATGTTTTAAGAGGTATATGATGTAATGGCCCGGACCTCTCCGGCCCATTCCTTTGTCAAAAATAAGGTCAAGAAGTGTTCTGGAGGGTATAATGGACTTTTCCCACACATTCTAGAATTTTGAAACTACACGCCGTGTAGTTTGGGTACACGCAGTGTACTGCCTTTCCGGGTACACCCCGTGTTGCATGCCGTGTCCTTGCGGTGTGGAGTAATGGGTGCATGTCGTGTGTCCAGTTCTACATCCCTTGTAGTCTTTCCCCATGTATGCGTTACCAGTCAACGGTCGTGTACCGTGTTGGAGCCATTTCCTTTCCATGTGCAATAAATGAGTACACGCCGTGTGTCTAAACTACACGTCGTGTAGTCCTTCCCTGCGTATGTGTTACCCTCAAACCGTGTGTTGACCAGTCAACAGCCGCGGAGCCATGTTGGAAGCCACGTGGAGACCGTGTGAAAGAACAGAGTACACGCCATGTACCATAAAGTACACGCAGTGTACTTTTGCTTTTCATGCTTATAAAAGGAGTGGTCCCCTCCTCCTTTCAACTACCACCTCTCCTCTCCTCTCCTCTGAGTATAGATCTTTAAAGAGACTCGAAGGCTCTTCCTTCCATAACTTCTTCTTCCGAGATGTGATTTACGATCCGTCAATGGTCACGGGATCGTAACGACGAGGCAGAGCTTCCGAGCCTGGGTCCGTTGTATTTCCTTCGGCCGTTCATTTCCACCCGAGGAGGTTGTTCCGGGACCCGACAGAAGTGACGGACGCCGACTGACATCTTCTAAGGTTGATCCGGGAGAGAGTTGCCATCAAGAACCTGTTGAGGTAGGGATCTTACCTTCGTCTCTTTAATTTGTGCATCTTGCAGGGTGGGTGTTCTATTGTTTACGTGAAACACTTCTGAATCTGTTTTTAATAAAGTTAACAACTGGCTTATATAACGGGGATGGGAAGTTGTGATTATTGTTACTTTATATCCTGTGATATTATGTTGTGAATTGAATGAGCTTCTACCTACTGAAAATCACGGTCGTTGGGGGCCTTTGCTTACGCAATTAAATGTTGCCCTCTCCTTCTGTATTTTCTTATGGATGAAAGCTTGTGGAATGTGGAAATTGGATAATCACGTAATGTAACATCCCAGGTAAATAATGAATAAAAAATTTTCATATTTATTAATATTTACGAATTAAATATTAATTTTACTTTAAAAGGGTTGCTATGTTCGATAGCGTACGAGATACGCAACAAAGAGTTTCATTGAAATCTTTCGTTGCACACTAGTAATAAAATAATATTATTTTAAATAGTAGTTAACACATAGCCATTGTATTGGCGGGAATGGAGAGAAATAACTAAAATATGATTATATATGTTTTTTGAATGTTTTTGATATTATCTAATAAAAGATAAAGGCTTAAAATATGGAAAGAATTCAATTTTAGGCGTATATTCCCCAGTTTTCACTAAAGGTTCACTTATCGCCTTCTGATAGAGAACCGTCATTAAATATAGTTTTGTGAACTCTTATACATTCTATTAGACCAAATAAAACTCTTCTTTAGAATCGGGACATCAAAATTTACTTTGTGTAATTTTTTGGTATTTTTCTGATAAAGTTCATTTTTTAATGAATAGTGAAAAAATGTTTTATTTTAATTCAAAACCGCTTTTTAATATAATTTATTTATATGATTAGATTATCTTTTGAATTGGTTTTAAAGTGAAATTAGAATATATTTTTACCATTAAATACAATAGTGGTCGTTGGAATTAATTTCACTTTTACATCGGACTTAAACTAGTGTCAATCTTTTGATACTTATTGTTTCATAAAAACACGCTATTTTTCTTGACAGCTGTAATTAATTATTAAATTAATTAATGTGACTTATATTTTTTGAATTTTTGTAAAATGGACTTCATTTTTGAATTCAGAATATCAAATATAGCTTAGGGTGATGTTTTGGTATTTTTCTGAAAAACATCAATTTTTGATGAATAGTGAAACCACTAAGTGATAGTTAAAGAAACCGATTTTTCGTTTAAAAGAAACTTTTTCACTTCTGTGATTTGATTTTAAAAAAATCCGACATACATGGTTGTCAGTAAGAAATAAAATGTGGTTAAATGGGATTAAAATAATTTTTTGGTGAATAGTAACTTTTAAGTTCTTAATCGCGATTAAAGGTAATTAGTGTAATTTAAGTTAAAATGATATTATAATAAAGTTAAAATATCTTGAAACTTGTCCTAACCATATTGGATGAGTTATGGCCAACCAAGAAAACCCATGGGTCAATTTTGGGTACCCCACGGAGCCACTTGGGTATGATAATGACATTTATACCTTTTATTTAAAGTTAATGTAAAAATGACACAAACATGAGATGTTTTACTAAACCAATTTTTATATAGGTATATACAAGTCAGATTTTTTACTATAAATATTAATTGGAAATCTAAAAATATTTCCTACATCATAGTATTTTTTTATAATTTTTAGACATTAAATAAATTAAATTATTTATGACACCATGATGATGCATCGATTACCTCATTATTTAACGATTTAAATAAAATTTAAAGATACTGTAAACTCTAAGACCTAAACATGTCCAAAACTTATTGTATGGGTATATTTCGAACCCTAATAACCTTATCCTCGAATTATATCAATGTGGGACCTTTTAAATCCGAAACTCATTTTAAAATAATGGAACATTTCTTTACTTTCCAAGAGTGCCCCTCCTCTCCGCTTATAAAAGGCCCCCACCTCTACCTCGTTACCCACACTTCCAAAGCCTTTGGCTCAGCCAAAACCTGCTCATTATGTCTCTCCGCATCCCTCTCTTACTCCTTGAAGCCTCAATTTGGGCATAAGTCTTCCCAAGGAATCCTTTGAGTTCAAATCTAAGAGAGTTACCCGATTTTGAGGTAATGTGTTCACTTGTGTTCTTTTGTTTTATTTTGCTTCTCCAACCCCCTAAACTCTTTTTATTAATTTATTTTGTAACAAATATAGTATCTTCAATATACTAGGATATTGTTATAACAATAATTCGAGCTACGCATACACACATCTACATCTAATGGTTAAAGATCATACTATTTCTGTGGTTGGCGAATTTCTGACTCACGAACGATGATTGTTCATTTTTCTTTTAAACACCTTTAATGGTGTCCATTAAGATGTAAATATATTTTTATATTATATATATTATGTTTATGTTTCCCTAATGCTTCTGTATTTTATCATTTGTTTTATACCTTTATGGTTTCCATTGTAGGTAAACACGATAATTTCATTTTAGGAAGTGCGGACTACCGCCCCCTCAAAGTGATTTGATTCATTAATGCCATATGTGGGACGTATAAAGGATGGATTTAAAGTTTTTATATATGATGTTATACTGTAATTATAATATACCTCTATATCATTATTATTTCTTTCCACTAATGTATGAGATAGAAATGAAAGTAGCGTTCATGCGTACGTACGGCTTACCGTCTCCATGAACGGTGCATTTCATTTCTTATCCACAAATGTAATGTACTATTATAAGTACATATATATAATGGATATATATGATGTATGTTACATCTATATGATTAATATAATTATGGAATTGAAATATACATATCTCTCATTTAGTTTTAATTCCATTAATATGACATAGAAATGAAAGTAGCATTCATGTGTACGTAGGGCTTACCATCTCCATGAACGGTGCATTTCATTTCTTACCTCAAAATGATAATGTGATCTTAGAAATACATGTATATGATAGATATATATGATATATATGATTTCAAAATCAGTAATTACATTCTGGATATAAATAACCTTTGACCACACGAACAACACGTAATTGTAAGAAGTCCACTTTCGACTTAAGAACCAAATATCGACAAAACAAACATTATTAACTTAAATGATTACATAATGTTTATAACAAGGAAATTAGTGATATAAAAGGAATAATGAACTTGAAAAAGGTTCTTAAGAAAATAGAAATTAACTCAAATTTATTATTCAGGACGTTAAAGAACGATCGAGTCAAGTCGGACCTGAGGTAAGGGACTTCATCTCAATCTCCTTTCATTGATGCATATTTCGTTTTATACACAACATTCTTTTATATGGTGTATAAACCCCTTTGACTTTTACGTTTATTCAAAAGGAATATTTTTATAAAAAGAGTTTTGCTAAATGACAAAAGGGAATGTCTTTGTCATACGTATTCGGCGACAACGACTTCTCCGCCACCGTGACCATTATTTGAGATTCAGTGTCCTCTACAAGCCATTACCTTTTAATGAAAAATAAATACCATGTTTTTATATTCTTTTATTTTGTAATTGAAATTTTTTTTTAATGGATTTGTTATGTCAATATATTTAAGTGATATATTGAGATAAAAGTGTGGAAATGTTTTCTTTCCATTATATTTGTTTTATGTCTTATGATTTTATAATGGTACTTGGAAATTTGACGGGTGGTTACGTGATAAACCATATGACTGGTGGTGCCGTGAATAACTGGACGGGTGGTTATGTTATAACTTACAATGAATTGGGTATGGAAGTCGGCCGTATGGATATTACATTAAGTATGTATTGAAGTTGGCCGTATAGCTATTACATTAACCGATATGTGTGGAAGTCGACTGTATGGTTATTCCACTTAAGAATTTTAATGTCCCAAGTTACCTTAATATGTTATGTGATCTTTATATGGGTTTTATGGTAATACTTTGGTTACAAAAGGGTAAGTAATGATATTTTATTCAGTGAAGAGTTTTTTACTACTTCATAAAGGTGAAGGTATTACTTTGATAAAGTATACATGGTTTACTTGTGGTTTTAAGAACTAACAGTTTTCATTCTTTGTGTATCCCTTACTGAGATTTTTATGCTCACCCCAAGTTTTTTTTGAAATGTTATTTTCATAGGACTTAATGTGGAATCGGGTTAAGGATGGGATCAAGGGAATGTCATACTATCTAAAACATAGAACTAGACATGTTTCTTTTTAAGAGTTTTTATTTTATGAAAACTTAGTAGATGTTTCTACTTTGTAATCTTTTGAGATGTAATAGTAATGATCTAATTCTCTAAAACTCTAAACCTGAAATGATCTTCAATGTGAATTATTCATTTAATTCAATATTAAGAGATGTTTAAGGCCGGGGCCTTATAGTTGTTATCAAAGGTCGGTTTAGACAACTTTAGGAGTTATAAAATTGTTAAATTATAAGTATATTTATGGTATGACTGAAATGATATTGCATTTAATGATTACCATGTTGATTCGCCTAATATATTTCTGTGTTAAGAATGGGTTTCCACAGAGGAAACAAAGCATCTATGTTGGGATGACATCCGGAGGAAGAAAACCATCCAAATCAGCAACTTGAGATGGTCAGAAACGGAACTGAACAGTTTGTTACAGTGAGGGCTCCATTGACTCAGGTGAAAAATGTTGGTAGTTTTCATTGATGATGTTTTTGTGTTTTCTAAAAGTAAAGAGGAGCATGAAAGTCATTTAAGGGTTATCTTGTAAACCTTAAAATAAAAGAAACTGTATGGAAAATTTAGCAAGTGTGAGTTTTGGTTACAACAAATTTCTTTCCGGGGTCACATTGTTTCAAAAGATGGCATAACTGTTGATCCTGCTAAAACAAAAGTTGTTGAAGAATGGCCAATACCAACAAATGTAACTGAGATCCGTAGTTTTCTTGGTTTGGCAGGTTACTACCGAAGGTTTGTTGAAAATTTTTCACGATTATCTTGTCCAATGACTAAGCTAACTCGGAAGGGTGTTAAGTATATCTGGACAAAAGAATGTGATGATTGTTTTCAAGAGTTGAAAAGAAGATTGGTGAATGCTCCAGTTTTGTCACTTCTTTCCAGGAATGGTTATTTTGTTATATACAGTGATTCTTAGTTTAAGGGAATTGGTTGTGTCCTTATGCAGAATGATCAGGTAATTGCATATGCTTCACGCCAGTTGAAAACTCATGAGTTAAATTAAAATACACATGATTTGGAAGTATCTGCTGTTGTTTTTGCTTTAAAAATTTGGAGGCATCATTTGTATGGAGTAAAGTGTGAAATATATACTGATCAAAAATGATTAAAGTATATATTCACTCATACAGAATTAAACATGAGACAGAGGAGATGGTTGGAATTAATCAAGGATTATGATTGTACAATTCACTACCATCCGGGAAAAGCAAATAAAGTGGCTGATGCTTTGAGTCAAAAAAGTAATGCTTCATTAACCAAGCTACGTTTGGAATGAGATCATTTGGTTTTTGATTTGATGAATGTTGGCATAGAAGTTGTTGGTGCAGGAAGTTCTTCTGTTTTGTTTCAGGTAACAGTGAGATCGTCCCTATCAGAAAGAATTAAGAAAGCATAGAGGGAAGACAGTGAGTTGTAGAAAAAGGTAGAGCTGGTTCAGAAGGGTAAGTTTCCTGAATTCAACATTGATAATGATTGTGTTTTGAGGTTTGGGAAGAGATTATGTGTGACTTGTGATTCACAGTTGAAGAATGAGTTGTTATGTGAGGCTCAAAGTTCCCCGTTTTCAGTTCATCCTGGCAGTACTAAGATGTACAGAGATCTGTGGGAGTATTACTCGTGGGATGGAATGAAAAGGGATATTGCTGATTTTACTGTGAAGTGTTTGACTTGTCAGCAGGTTAAAGCAGAGCGACAGTAACCAAAAGGGATACTTCAGCCTTTACCAGTGCCAGAGTGGAAATCGGAAAACATTTCCATGGACTTTGTTGTGGGATTACCGAGGACATCTCGAGGTAATAATGAAATCTGGGTTATTGTTGATCACTTGACTAAATCTGCTCATTTACTTGCTATACAAGATACTTTTTCACTAGATCAACTTTCCTGTTTGTATCTTAAAGAGATAGTCATGTTACATGGAGTTCCTCTCTCCATTGTGTCCGATCGTGATCCCAGGTTTACTTCTAACTTTTGGAAAGGCCTTCAGAAGTTGTAGGGTACTGAATTAAATTTTAGTACAGCTTTTCATCCTCAATCAGATGGGCAGTCAGAACAAAAAATTCAGACCTTGGAGGATATGCTACAAGCTTGTTCAATTGATTATCAGGGAATTTGGGACCAACATATTTCTTTGGTTGTGTTTTCTTATAATAACAGTTTTCATTCCAGTATACAGATGGCACCATTTGAGGCATTATATGGGAAGTGGTGTCGAAATCCAGCATTTTGTGATGAAGTGGGTGAAAGGAAGTTGATGGGACCAGAATTGGTAGAAGAGATGACAGAAAAAGTTCAGTTGATTCAGAAACACATGAAAATAGCTCAGAGCAGACAGAAAGGTTATGCAGATAACCGGAGCAAGGATCTATCTTTTGAGGTAGGTGATCATGTTTTTTCTCAATGTCTCACCATGGAAAAGTGTGATGCGATATGGTAAGAAAGGAAAGTTGAGTCCAAGGTTCATTGGACCATATGAAATTCTGGATAATGTGGGACCAGTTGCTTACCGAGTGGCTTTACCTCCAATTTTATCTCAGGTACACAATGTTTTTCATGTTTCTATGTTGAGGAAGTATATGCCATATCCATCTCATGTTTTGAGTCCAGAGGTAGTTCAGCTGGAGGAGAACATATATTATGAAGAACAACCGATCCAGATTCTTGACCGAAGAGAGAAAGTGTTACGAAATAAGGTAATTCACCAGGTAAAGGTTTTTTGGAAAACCCATATTGTTGAAGAGGCAATGTGGGAATCTGAAAATGCTATGAGGGATAAATACCCCAACTTATTTTGATAAGTGAATAAAATTGCGAGGACACAATTCCCAAAAGGGGGGAAGGATGTAACATCCCAGGTAAATAATGAATAAAACATTTTCATATTTATTAATATTTACGAATTAAATATTAATTTTTCTTTAAAAGGGTTGCTATGTTTTATAGCGTACCAGATACGCAACAAAGAGTTTCATTGAAATCTTTCGTTGCACACTATTAATAAAATATTATTATTTTAAATGGTAGTTAACACATAGCCGTTTTATTGGCGGGAATGGATAGAAATAACTACAATATGATTATATATGTTTTTTAAATGTTATTTATCTAATAAAAGATAAAGGCTTAAAATACGGAAAGAATTCAATTTTAGGCGTATATTCCCTAGTTTTCACTAAAGGTTCACTTATCGCCTTTTAATGGAGAACCGTCAATAAATATAGTATTGTTCACTCTTATACATTCTATTGGACCAAATAAAACTCTTCTTTAGAATCGGGACAACAAAATTTACTTTGTGTCAATTTTTGGTATTTTTCTGATAAAGTTCATTTTTTAATGAATAGTGAAAAAATGTTGTATTTTAATTCAAAACCTATTTTTAATATAATTCATTTATATGATTAGATTATCTTTTGAATTGGTTTTAAAGTGAAATTAGAATATATTTTTACCATTAAATCCAATAGTGGTCATTGGAATTTATTTCACTTTGAAATCGAACTTAAACTAGTGTCAATCTTTTGATACTTATTGTTTCATAAAAACACGCTATTTGTCATGACAGCGGGAATTAATTATTAAATTAATTAATGTGACTTATATGTTTGGAATTTTGTAAAATGGAATTCTTTTTTGAATTCAGAATATCAAATACAGCTTAGGGTGAAGTTTTGGTATTTTTTCTGAACAACTTCAATTTTTGATGAATAGTGAAACCACTAAGTGGTAGTTAAAGAAACTGATTTTTCGTTTAAATGAAACTTTGTCACTTCTATGATTTGATTTTCAAAAATCCAACATACATGGTTGTCATTATGAAGTAAAATGTGGTTCAATGAGATTAAAATAATTTTTTGGTGAATAGTAACTTTTATGTTCTTAATCGCAATTAAAGGTAATTTAAGGTAAAAATGATATTATAATAAAATGAAAATATCTTGACACTTGTCCTAACCCTATTGGATGAGTTATGGCCGACCAAGAAAACTCATGGGTTGATTTTTGGTACCCCATGGAGCCACTTGGGTATGATAATGACATTTATGCCTTTTATTTAAAGTTAAAGTAAAAAAGACACAAACATGAAATGTTTTACTAAACCAATTTTTAAATGGGGTCATACAAGTCAGATGTTTGACTACAAATATTAATTTGAAAGCTAAAACTATTTCCTACATCATAGTATTTTTTTTATAATTTTTAGACATTAAATAAATTAAATTATTTATGACACCATGATGATGCAGCGATTACCTCATTATTTAACGATTTAAATAAAATGGGAAGATAATGTAAAATATAAGACCTAAACATGTCAAAAACCTATTTTATGGGTATATTTAGAACCCTTATCACCTTATCCTTCAATTATATCAATTTGGGACTTTTTAAATCCGAAAATCATTTTCAAATAATGGAACATTTCTTTACTTTCCAAGAGCACCCCTCCTCTCCTCTTATAAAAGGCCCCCACCTCTACCTCTTTAACCACACTTCCAAAGCCTTTGGCTCAGCCAAAACCTGCCTATTTTGTCTCTCCAAACATCCCTCTCTTACTCCTTGAAGCCTCATTTTTGGCAAAAGTCTTCCCAAGGAAGCCTTTAAGCTCAAATCTAAGAGAGTAACCCGATTTTGAGGTAATGTGTTCACTTGTGTTCTTTTGTTTTATTTTTCTTCTACTACACTCTAAACTCTTTTTATTCATTTATTTTGTAACAACTACAGTATCTTCAATATACTAGGATGTTTTTATAATAATCATTCGAGCTACACATACACACATCTACATCTAATGGTTAACGAACTTACAGTTTATGTGGTTTGCGAATTTCTGCCTCACGAAATGATGATTGTTCAATATTCTTTTAAACACCTTTAATGGTGGCCATTAATATGTCACTATATTTATATATGATATATATTATGTTTATGTTTCCTTTATGCTTCTGTATTTTTCATTTGTGGTATACCTTTATGGTTTCCATTGTGGATAAACACGATAATTTCATTTTAGGAAGTGCGTGCTACCGCCCCCTCAAAGTGATTTGAATCGTTAATGCCATATGTGGGATGTATAAAGGATGGATTTAAAGTTATTATATATGATGTTATACTGGAATTATAATATACCTCTATATCACTATTATTTCAGTCCATTAAAGCATGAGATTGAAATGAAAGTATCATTCTTGTGTACGTACTGCTTACCGTCTCCATGAACGGTGCATTTCATTTCTTATCCACAAATGTAATGTACTATTATAAGTACATATATATAATGGATATATATGATGTATGTTACATCTATATGATTAATGTAATTTTGGATTTAAAATATACATATCTCTCATTTAGTTTTAATTCCATTAATATGACATAGAAATGAAAGTAGCGTTAATGCGTACGTACGGCTTACCGTCTCCATGAACGGTGCATTTCATTTCTTACCCTTAAATGATTATGTGATATTATAAATTCATGTATATGATAGATATATATGATATATATGATATCAAAATCAGGAATGTCATTCTGGATATAAATAACCTTTAACCACACGAACAACATGTAATTGTAAGAAGTCCACTTTCGACTTAAGATCCAAATTTAGAAAAACAAACATTATTAACTTAAATGTTTACATAATGTTTATAACAAGGAAATAAGTGATATAAAAGGAATAATGAACATGAAAAAGGTTCTTAAGAAAATAGAAATTAACTCAAGTTTATTATTTAGGACGTTAAAGAATGATCAAGTCAAGTCGGACCCGAGGTAAGGGACTTCATCTCAATCTCCTTTCATTGAGGCATATTTTGTTTTATACACAACTTTCTTTTATACGGTGTATAAACCCCTTTGACTTTTATGTTTATTCAAAAGGAATGTTTTTATATGAAGCGTTTTACTAAACGACAAAAGGGAATGTATTTGTCATATGTATGCGGCGACAACGACTTCTCCGCCGCCGTGACCATTATTTGAGATTCAGATTCCTCTACAAGCCATTACCTTTTAATGAAAAACAAATACCATGTTTTAATTTTCTTTTATTTTGGTATTGAAAATGTTTTTTATAATGGATTTATTATTTCAATATATTTAAGTGATATATTGTGATCAAAGTGTAGAAATTTTTTCTTTCCATTATATTTGTTTTATTTCTTATGATTTTATAATCGTACATGGAAATTTGATGGGTGGTTACGTGATAAACCAAATGATGGGTGGTGCCATGAAAACCAGGACAGGTGGTTACATTATAACCTCCAATGCATTGGGTATGGAAGTCGGCCGTATGGATATTCCATTAAGTATGTATGGTAGTTGTCCATATGGCTATTCCATTATGTGATATGTGTGCAAGTCGACCGTATGTTTATTCCACATAAGAATATTTATGTCCCAAGTTACCTTTATATGTTATGTAATCTTTATATGGGTTTTATGGTAACTCTTTGGTTACAAAATGGTATTTAATGATATTTTATTCAGTGAAGAGTTTTCTACTACTTCATAAAGGTGAAGGTATTACTTTGATAAAGTATACATGGTTTACTTGTTGTTTTACGAACTAACAGTTTTTATTCTTTATGTATCCCTTACTGAGCTTTTTATGCTCACCCAAAGTTTTTTTTGAAATGTTTTTTTCACAGGACATAATGTGGAATTGGGTTAAGTATGGGATCAAGGGAATGTCATGCTATCTAAAACATGGAACTAGACATGTTTCTTTTTAAGTGTTTTTATTTTATGGAAACTTAGTAGAAGTTTCTACTTTGTAATCTTTTGAGATGTAATAGTTATGATCTAATTCTCTAAAACTCTAAACCTGAAAAGATCCTCAATGTGAATTATTCATTTAATTCAATATGAAGATATGTTTAAGGCCAGGGCCTTATACGTAATGTTGGCTGATTAAATAAAAATCTTGAACCCTTGTGTGATCACCCTGGTTAAACAAAATGGAATAATGAACATGTGGGTGTTTGCTTGGTTATGTGGCATGTGTTGGTGTTGTTTTGTGGATTTTTGTGGATATGGTGAGCAGTAGGGCTGCGGTTGACTTGGTTGTGGGTTGGTGTGAATGTTGTGATGGTGATGGGCAGAGGGGCTGTGATAAATGGTATTACAGGGATAATGATGTGTGGTTTCGGTGCGGTTGTGGTTATGGCTGTTGGCAGTGGGGCTGTAGGGTTGGGTTTTAATGTGAACGGGTTATGGGTTGTGATTAATAAATAAAAGTAGATGAATTAATGGATGGTGGGGCGTGGAAATGAAACGGAAATAGTAATCAATGGGGTTGGTTGGTTGATAAGAGGGACTTGGTTGTGTTGCTTGTGTTTTCCTAACTTGATTTGTGGATGGCAGGGATATGATTTACGAATGTTTGGTGTGGTTGGTTGTGGATAGTTTATCAATAGTTAAGGAACTAAATAACTTTTGTCTACTGAAATGTGAAAACCTAAAGGGGGTTTGGTTTTTTTGTTGTATGCATGCTTTGTAGTAGCAGTGCCGAGACACGAGCTCAGTTTCTCTTTTTAGAAGCCATAGGTTGGGCTGTGTGGTTGGTATATATATATATATATCTGTATCTTTTGTGTTTTATCTCACCCCACCCATGTTGAGCACTTAGTGCCGAACACTCCCATTTCATGGGAGAGGGTGTTTTTCCCTTAGTTACTAGCTCCTTCCTGCTCCTTCTCCCCTGCGATGTGATGGCTTGAGGCGACCTTAAACCTAACACTATTCGGGTAGGTTTCGATGGGTGTGGTTTTAGCCCAAGACTCTTCAGGCATGTTCTACTGTTTCCCAAGAATCTTCGGGATGAGGCCCTGGTGTGTGCGGGTGGGATACGTGGTTGTGAGGCCCAGGTGTGTGCGGGCCGGATACGTGGTTGCGAGGCCCGGGTGTGTGTGGGTGGGATACGTGGTTGTGAGGCCCAGGTGTGTACGGGTGGGGAGAGTGTGGCAGTGTCAGGAATTTCATCGTTAGGAAGAGCAGCTAACTAAAGGTAAATGGTGAAGGGTACCCAATACTCTTGTTTTTATACTACTACTACCTGTTGTTCTTGTGTTTTTGGTGAGTGTGGCTGGTGAGGTTGTGTGGGTAGGATTCCTTGTTAAGTTTCTTCTGTTGTTCTCACAGGACATTATGATGTCTTCCCACTTGTGCATGAGAGATTTAGGTTTCCCTACTGAGTATACTTGTATGCTCACCCAAAGTTTACTTTCAGGTTTCCAGGAGGACTACCAGGGCAGTGCGGGACCCTACTAGTTGGACAGTTGGAGTTGTTGTTGTACCTTTGTTTTCTTTTGGTATTGTACTTTGAGCTTTGTTGTACCTTGTTATAAATTTTTTAAACATGCATGTGGGATTGGTTTGGGGTTTATTTCTATTCACTTGTTCTTTTTTCCTTTTGGTGGTTGACTTGTCCTATTTCCCGATCCTAAATAATAAAAAGGTTAATGCCTCCCATATTTGTGAAAACCCATACACTTGGTGCTAGTTTCTACCCCGGGGCCTACTGGAGGCGGGACTCGGGGGTCATTATCTCCCTTTCACCATTGCCAGCTCAGGAGGGGCATCTTTGGTGGGAGGGGGTCGTGACAACCTCCCACACCGAACTAATAAGAATCCTCACCGCAAACAAAGATTAGGGAATTCCTAGCCCAAACTCAACCCATCCTCTCAACAATAATGGAACGAATCCACCACTAGGATTACATCCACTATGGGGAAAACTCACACCCCATGAAACTGGGAAGAATGGATCCCCTACAAGAGCCTAATACACTAGAGGAAACCAACAGAGAGTTGATGGAACTATGAAAGGTCCCCGAAATGAAATCAATTAATTTCTCAAAACCAAAAATACCATAATAAACCAAGCTAAAACTATACCCCAAACCATAATGGGTAAATAAAATCACAAGACCAACACCCCCCAAAAAATAAAAATGATTTAAAATCCACATTTGGATATGATAAGGCCTTATGGGTTTCGGTAGAATGAGATCCCCACTCTACCAGAACAAGAGTGAACATACAACAGTGACAAGAATAGATCAAGGAGTCTCTAGATACTTCCCTCCCATTGTTGAAAACATACCCTGGTCTGAGGTTCCAAAAACCCAAAAAACACTATATTTTGAACAAGATACACCCTGAGACCTGTTGTTGGGGCCCTGAATGATGAATAATATCTTTCTTCACAATCAAGTACTAGTATCCCCCATCTAGAACTCCTTACTCAAACAACACTTCTTTTGGAATAATTCCCGGTGACCTGAATGGTAACAGCATATATAGAATGAATTTATAGGGTTATGACAAGATGTCTTAGAATGACTAAATTAGCCACTCTAGTGGCATGGAATGGTACAGTTTGAAGAACTGCAAGCCAACACTGACTAAAAAAATCTAGATAAACAGGTTCATATGGAACACCCATCTCTCTAGATGGGGAACCCTCATGAAAACATGCTACCCTTGAACCAAATCCCAAATCCTAATGAGGATGAGTAACCCAACCTCCACTAGTCCAAAACTAATCCCTCCAATAAACCTGAAACAATACTGATTCTGAAAAAATAGGGAGTTCCCAACAACCAAAAGACATGATCTGATCCTATAAAACCACTTCACTAATTAAAAATATGGTAGATGCCTCGAATTACATGCAACACCCAATAAGAACTAGAAACTTGGCATGACTCGCTGTTAACATTAGTGGCCTTTCGTGGTGGCATACTTCAAAAAACACAAAAAACACCACTGAAATAGGTATCAATCCAAAAATAAATCAAATCAACAACCCAATCCAAGAGAAATAGGATCATAATCCTAACATATACAAACATAAACAAAAATTACAATTCCAAAAAACTGCCATTTTTTATATATATTAAAACTCACCTATGGAATCTTACGACCAGTCACATATGCGCTCATCTAATCCCACTTATATCATTAATGAGAATGTTCCCATGCACTTTCCATATATACCAACACATATGTAACCCTATATAATGATTTAAAGGTATAAACATCTATTTTCCTCATAAAATCCGAAAAAATGCCAAACATTCCAAATCGAATCATTTCATCTTGAAAACCCCACTTTACCAATTTAAAACCATGTGAGGAAAAAACTCTCATTCTAAAACCATTTTCAATTTAAAAATCCACTTTAAACATCAACCCACACTCACATCAACCAAATAAAAAATAATAGTTATCAAATTACCATAGGAATGATGAACTAATGTCTATGCCTAACCTAATGACATGGTGGTGATCCATGCCCATGTAAGCAATGACACTAATAGGACCATGAACCGAGAACTTAGATTCCATAAATTCCACCACCCCATGTGAGTCCAGAACATCACTTGACTCACACACACTGTTTTCCATCAATCTAAAACATCTGAAGACAAAAGTATCAAATTCTGAATTACCCATGGTGACTCGAGAATCAGTACAAGCAAGAGTTCACGACACTCTTCCAACACCTACCTACTGAGTCCTGACTGTCCTAATATCCTTAGACAGAGCATCCCAAATATCAAGAACCAATATCTGATACCATTTTTTCATGAACCAAATTGGGTCAAAATCTAATCGGTGCCTAGCACTCTCTGCATCAAGCATATAATGGAGTTTCCAATCCCTATGGGCTGACACAATTTCACAAGAATCAATATGTTATGTTAGGGAACAATTTAACCAAAATAATAAACACAAATCAACTAAAAAAATAAAAATACAAAATTATAACCCAACATTCCCAAAATCTATGATCAAATTTAATGTTTAACACTTGAACCAAAAAAATAAAAAGAAACTACAAGTACATAAAAAAATTCCAACTCAAACGACCGTTCGACAGGAGGAGACACATCCCCAAGCCACCAACACAATCCTGCAAGATAAAACAAACTAAAAACTCATAACATCTATGCTAATCCTGACAACGCGTCCTGGAATACACAAGGAACTAGCTCTATATACAACATAAGCTTTATGTATGGTGTTATCCATGAATCGAGTATGATTCCACCCAATAAAAGATTCCATTACATAATACTGAAGAGATAATTTAACATTCTTATTCAAATTCTTTATATTAAAACACTATTATTGAAGACATTTACAAGTTAATAAAATTGAAATTAAAACTTGGATAAAAACCACTTCACAAATATTAATTCAATGTGTAAGATAAAATTATTAAAGAACACATATACTCACAAGTGGTCCTCCATATGATGACGGATGGAACCACATTATTAATAGCAGAACACAATGGGTAAATCCTCTAAGTTAGGTAGAACAAAAGAAACCTCGAGACATCACACAGTGGTGGAAAAGTGGCATAGGTACCACAATGATCTATGTTCTCATGCACGAGCCACTAGTAGGGAACACACCAAAAACCTAGTGGACTTCAATCATAAAAAATGTTTAGTTAATATTGTAGAATCAAACTGGCTAGATGAAATCCAGATGAACCACTTCTATATCATCTTGTAAACTAGTCCTAGTCTACCCACCTAGATGCCCATGTTTTCTCATGTTCTCTATTTACAATTCAATTTCATAGACACCAAGTCCTTTATATCAAAGACCAACCATTTAAAGGAATACATCATTCCTTTAAAAAAATAATTTACATTCATGCACAACATTGAAAAAAACATTCAAATACTCTTTTCATCAATTAAAAATAATTCCAAATTCCCCATTATATAATCACAAGAAAAATACAAAATAAATCTTGGAAAAGGAAATGGGATTAACCCCTTCTCAAACATACTCATGCTTTGAAACCATTTTTAAAACTATATTTCCATCATTCAAATAATCCACAATTTGTACACAGAACACACAACAAACCTAGTATTAACAAATTACCCATTTCCATTTAAATTATTCTTTTAAATACAAACATGCCCCACAACATTATATTCACACAAAGGTCAAACATGTCAATGAAATCATCCTTCATTACAAACAACCCAATTTCTATTTTAACTCTCCATAGAAATGTCCCTTTCTAAAAAATTTTAATCACATTAAAAATATTCAAACTTCCCTTTTATACCAAAAGAAAAACAAATCTTACAAACCATCCTAAAACAATTATCCAATACCCTTCAAGAAACAAATCATACATAAAACTATTTTTAAAAAAATACTGTTTCCACCTTTCAAACATGTCATAAATTATACACAAAATTTATAAAAATATAACATTATCAAAATGATCTATTTGGCCTTGTAAATAGAAATTTTAACATACACACATCAAATTACCTAAAAAATATAATTTCCTCCTTCCAAAATACATTTAAACCCAATTTGAGAAACATAACACTAAAACACACACAAAGACATGGCCATATCATTTGTTAAAAATTCATATCCAACCTATTAACACACAAAGAACTTTAAAACACCATAAGAACCACATAATTAATCCAAATAATTCATTTATAAGCTCAATAAAAGACACTAAATTCATCTAAATATGTTATGAAACAGAAAAATTAAATAATTGTGGCTAAAAAATAATTTAAATGCCATAAAAATTTAATCAAAAACTTATATAAATTACCGCATCACAAACCAAAGAGAATACATAACCATTTATAAAATAAAATGCAATTTCATTACATACACATGTCAAAAAATTATAAAACACATTTTTCAACACACAATTTTACCATATAACATGAAAATAAAAATTAAATTATCAAATTAAATCACATAATAATGATAAGGAATGAAAAAAACTACCCCGATGTAGGAAAACATCACAAAGAAAGTGCACAAACCAAACTACACATCAACCACACCTCATCTGACTCAACTCGACAGTAAAATAAAAATACCAAAACTATTTATACACAAGATAGAACTAATGAAACACAAAACAATAACTCGACAACCAACCACGTGGTAGAAACAACCTGATGAAGAGAACTGCTCTTACGGTGTGGGTATGTGAGTCAAATGGAGTAAGGGAGAAGGCTTCCGGAGGAGCACCGTGTGCTAGGGGGTTGCTGGAGGGTCTGGAAAAGAAGGATTGGTACATACAAGGGAGGGTGCAGGGTAACATGAGGAATGTAGTGGGGGAGGCATGCACTGCTTACTGTATGGGAGGAGGTGTGCCGATCCATTTCGACGGAGGAGGAGAGCAGTGCCCAAGAGAGAGGGGTTGGAGATATCTATGGTTGGGGCGATTGGTGCATGATTAGGGAGAGAGGGGGAGGGGTGAGGATGTTTGAATGTTGAGTAAAAAATAAATAGAAATTAATTGAAAATAAATTATAATAAAACCTATAAAATGATCATAAAAATAATATTAATATTACTAATAACATGATAATAATTTTACTATTACTTATTTAAAATAATATAAATAAAATCCTATATAAATTATTAATTGATTAATAGTAATAATAACAATAATAATCTTTACATTATTACTGTCATTAAATTTATTAAAACACAAAAAGAATTTTATATTTGTGACCACAATTTAAAATTATAACCAAATTAAAATATTTAAAATAATAATAATATTATTATTATAATTTTTATTGAAACAAATTTATATAAATATTATTTTCTTCATTTCATTTAGCATTCACTTAACTATTCATTTGGATAATTTATTAACTGGACGCACACTGGGCAGGCCGCAAGGTGATCTATCGAAGCCACATGGCTTCGACCGTGCCGTACCTGTGCACCATACATTATCAAGCCAAAAACGATCGCTTAATAGAAAAGGTGCACAAAATGAAGATGGGAATGTCCCAGACCTCAAAAAAACATTTTTTAAAGTGAAGTAAAATTATATAATTAGAAATTATTAACTATTATTTTAATTATAATAATAATATTATTTATTAAATATTTTCACTATTAGTATGTTCTAAATATATAAAAAAATTATTCTAATAAAATCTTATTATTTTAAGAAGTGGGAAACCAAAAGGGAGCACAGAAAGACTTCATAGTGACTGCTAATGGGGTGGTTCCCACACACTACTCCAAAACCCATCAATATTATTAAACATAAGATATTTTAAACTGGGACCCTAAAACAAACTTTGTTCAAACTATGCAAGATTATAAAAAGAGTAAAATAGAATGGTGTTAAAATTAAGGGTGTGACACCCAATTACATAAAATCCATTTGAATGGTTCAGTCCTAGTACTATCATAGTGTATATATAATGAAACCGAACTCCGTTTACACACCATTCTAGTTCTTATTATCTCATGAGGTATCGATATTTACCCACTTTATTAGAATTATATATAATTTAGGGACCACCATTTAGATAAGGAATATCATACATATGTGTTCCATAAGATCATTAAAGAATTATTATATTATAACCTATGTAAATTATTTTATTTCATAAATATTTTATAACTTTATCATAGCATAACTCATTGAAAAGAAATGGGTTTCAAAAAAAATTTCATCGTAACATAATTAATATGTGGGGAATAAATTGGTTTTATAGAGTCATAACCATCATAATATATATGAATAATAATAATAGTATGTATTTTTTGGTTATAAACTCCATAAATCATAATTTTTATCAAAGGATATTATTATAGATAAAAAATCCATTAAAAGATCATGGGAAAATTTCTTTATGAAAATAAACCTTTTCATATCCAAACAACTTATTTACATTATAAAATAAAATTCTCAAATTTTTTTTTTAAAATAACCATAAAAATTTGTAAGGTATGATTCAATGAATTGAGTGGTCTTCCAGTGAAATTTTTTTTATATCGTGTATGATAAAATGATGATTCCTTTCACATTTTTTTGTAAAAAGTAAAAAGTACCTCATTTAGAAAATAATAAGAAGATTACTTTTGAACCATTTATAAAAAATTAAATAAAAGGTAAAAATTACATTAAAATTTATAGTATAATATAAAAAACATTCTCGAAATCTTTTTTAGTGTAACACCCCATGCTTCTACAGTACACATCTCTTTTGATTATGTGATAGCGTGTGTTGTACGCAACACCGAGTTCTAACACACCATAACTAATCAAACTAGACGTTATGAATAGTAATACCTCTTTTTGAAATTATATATATTTTATATTTCAAAATGGACTTCATTTTTGGAATCATAATATTGAATTTAGGCTATGGTGAAATTTTGGTACTTTTCGGATAACTTTAATATTTTGATGAATAGTGAAAATTACTAAATTTTTATTAAAAAATATTTTTTAATCAAAATAATTAATAGTGATAAATTATGAATTTGAGTGGTTTTAAAGTATATTTAGAATATATTTTAACCATTTAATACAATGTTGGTCATTGGACATAATTTCACAATTAAACCGGACATAAACATGTGTCAATCTTTTGATAGTTATTATATCATAAAAACACGCTTTTTGTTTTGACCGCGGGAATTAATTTTAAATTAATTTCTGCCACTTCTGTGTTTTGAATATGGAAAATGGATTCCATATTTGGAATCAGGATGTTCAAATTATGTAAATAGGTAACTTTTATTTTTAGACATTTTGAATAATTACTGCGGTAGATATTTTATTTACCATGGTTAAGGGAAAATTCAGTAAATAAGAATTAAAAAATAATATTATAATAATACTAAATTACCCTAAAATGTGTCCTAACCTTATTTGTGGATACATGTCCGACCATGGGCATCTTTGGGTCGATTTTGGGACCCCATAGAGCCACTTGTAGGTGATAGGGACACTTAATTTTAATTAAGTTAAAATAAGTACAAAATTGACATAAGCATATATCTTTTAGAAACACAATTTTTACATAGGGTTATATATGTTATATTTTCGACTATAAATATTCATTGGAAAGATAAAACGATTTACTACATAATGATATTTTATTTATAATTATTAGACTTTAAATAATTTAATTTATTGATGACACAATTATGATGCAGTATTTACCATAATAGTGAAAAATTAAAATAATTGATATTATAAATACCCAAATAAATATAATTTGAGAATTTTAATGAATTAAACTAATTTTATATGATAACATGACATATTAGGATTTATTTAATTGACTTTTTTTGATGTAATAATTCTGTAACGAGTTTCACAAAAATCAACTATTGAATAGTGTCAAAATTGACATAAAAGAGTTTTTTAAAACAAATATTATATTATTAATTGATATTAAATTCCTAAAAATCTAAGGATCAGCCAAGAGACTTATATCATGATATTTATATCATTAATGTACCAATTTGGGGTCGCTTGGATGTATATAGAAAGTTTATTAACCATATAATATAAAAATACAAAGAGACATTGTAAAAGTGAAACCAATTAACTTAGAGTTAATACTTAAAGAAAAGGTTAATATAAGTACCCAAACCTGTATAAATTCTATTGGTTGAGTAGTTTTCGACACATACCCACCTTAAAATTTAAATAATACACTTTTTAGCCATTATAAACTGAATATGAATTTATTATAAATTAATATTTCTAGCTTTTCCAAAGGTGCCCCTCACCCCTCTTATAAAAGGGAACTCCTCCTTCTCATTTCTTCACACCATCAATGCATTTTGGTTCGGCCAAAATCTGCCCCAATACTCTCCCAAATTCCCTAAATACAACCTAGAGGCCTTATTTGGATCAGAATTCCAACCTAAGAAGCCCTTTTGATCATATCAAAAGGAAGAACCCGAAGAAGAGGTAATGCTTTCACCACCCCTTTTCAAGTTCCTTTCTTCTTCCACTTCTTCATTCATTGTTATTACCATTATAAAATAATAAATCCAGTATCTTATATATACTGTGATGTTATTATAAATATGGTACAACCATATTCAGTATTCGATCCACCCTTTGAATAACATGTCACCATACGTGCGTATGTACGACTTACCGTCTCCACGTCGTGGTGTAATTGTTATTCAATATATTATTATTTAGATTGGTATAATAATGATGTGTAACTCATGTAAATAATAATTAGAACATGTTAATGATTCTTTATATATGATATACCATCCATTTATATATTATTTTAATATCAAAAGAATGATATTGTCGCTCGTGCATACGTACGGACTACCGTCTCCACGAACGCGATGAGATTCATTCTCCATCGTATCCATTCAAGTATAATTATCATTTGATGATTTAAAAATAATTTATAAGGACTTTATATCATTCTGGATATGAATAATATACAACCTATCAATGAAAAACATGGATTATTTAACAAAACATAAAAAAGAAAATGAGTAAGTTAACACCCGAAATGACGATAATACTAAGATATTATTAACAAAGCAATGTTAAAAGATCATATATGATATCATATGACTTTATATGATTCTTGTATAATTTAATAACAATTATTTCACTATTTTACAGGAGGTTAACCTACCCCCAACCAAGGAAATGTACAAGGTAAGGGTTATTTCGCAATCTCTTCATTATCTGAGGTTGTTTATACGTAATTATCTACTGGGATTTCATTATCATCCACATCCATGTTTCTTCGAAATGTATTTAAAAAATATTTTAATATTTAAAATAATATGGGTTAAATTCATTTATACCCTTGTTTTACTTTTTATAGTAGGTTTATAAAGGAATCTTTCCATCATTTTCCAAACAAGGTGCTTTTAACCTTTTCGACAGAATTAAGGTAAGAATGATTTTTTAACTTATACGGCGGGTGTGGTTATTCTCCACCATTATTACAACTTTGAATATTACTTCAAAAGCTTATAAAGATATTTTCAAAATAAAGGTTTTTTCAATAATTATCTGACTTTTAAATGATTTTAAAAAAAGAGATATTTCTCTAAAAAGAGTTTTGATTTCATCTATGTCAACATCCTTTGATGGATTTTACGCTTATTTGAAGTCGATTTATTATGATACAAAACTTCTATATTGTATTGAAGGGTTTGTGATATGTTTGACTGTGGATGTTCTATTTTTATACAGTTCATATTTTATGGTGAAAGTATTGACATTTCGTATGCTAGTTTTAATACGAATGTTTATGTTATGTTTAAGCCTTTTCATATGGGAATGCATTGGACTTAATATGTGACGGGTAGAGCCTGCTATAGCTCCTCGATGCATCGATAGGTCTCATGAGACAAACTAGTGTCTTGGCACAAGGCCTTGACAAAATCTTATTTGTAGTCTTGGCACGAGGCCTTGGCTATGTGGTTATGATAGTCTAGCATTATGCATTCCATCATTATGAAAGTGGTTATTGATATTTCATGTGATTATTTGATTAGTAGAATATCCATGTGAATAAGTAAATGGCATTATTTCATTTTATTTTTTCCATACTATGTTTAATTTCAAGTTTAAAAGGCTTTTGTTTTAGTTATAAATTGCCTTAAATTTTTATTCTTATTTATGAAAGTTTCTGCTATATTGTTATCCTTACTGGGCATTTGAGCTCACCCATTTTCTATGTTTTATTTTTCCCAGGGTATGAAGAAGTAAATTATGAATGACCTGCAGGGATAGTATGTGGGGATATGAGTGTGGAATACGAAGAAAAGATGTTGTTGTAGTTTTAATTTTTATGATTTAACGTATGACTTATGAATATATATAGTATTTCTAAGGATACTAAACCAATAGGTCTTTCGAGATTTGATCCTTCTTGTGATCATGCCAATGTTATGTAATAATGCACCGACTCTGAGAAACTGGGGTCGGGGCATTACAGTTGGTATCAAAGGAAGTTTAGTACAACCCTTGGAAGTTATATTTAGATAAACTCTGATTAGAGCATGTAGACCTAAGATAAACTTTGAAGAATAGTATAGAAGAACTTCCTAGAATTTTGGTATTGTAGAGATTTTGTGAGTTTTCCGAGAAATACATCCTTGTCTGGTTACGAGCAGGTAGATGTGACTCTGGCACAAATGTACCTAGGGGTAAAACCTGAAAACACCGCTTTGAGCTAGACTCGAACGGGAACTGGTGCATGACAACGGGCCTTGCTGCACTTTTGGTTACGACATTCCCGGGGTATATTCTTAGGATAACTCTCAATTCCTTTACAAATCATTATGAAGGGTTTATGAGTATATACTTTCTCAAAGACAACATTCTTATGATTATGGATTATATCCATAAATAGTTCAATATATGTTAATTGTTTTATAAGTATGGGATTATGTATTTTGATTCATAAACTGATCTAGTTTATGCCATTGTTTAGAAATGGTGCCTAGTAGAAGAAATGGAAACTATATCAATGCACGCACTACATGTAGGGATTTCCCTCCTTCTCAAGATAATTATAGTGGAGATGGTGATGCAACTGGTGCCGATCAGCTAATCACCATACTGGGACAACTCACTCATGTTATGAATAATAACCTTACCCTATTGGAGCACCCTGATCCGCAGCACGGAGGATCAATGTTATATTTATTAATGAGGAAACAACCACCAATGTTCAATGGGAGTAAAAATCCCTTAATAGCTGAGCAATGGATAAGTTCCCTTGAGAAAATATTTCAGCCTTTGGGAAGTAGTGAAAAGGAAAAAGTTATCATGGCAGTTTACCTCCTCACTGGAGATGCTGATCAATGGTGGTCATTGATTCAAAATACGAAGGAATATGATGAAGTATCAAATATGGAATGGAGGGAGTTCAATGATCTATTTTTAGAAAAATACTTTCCTCGCGACCATCGAGCTGATATGGAAAGGCAGTTTCTGAGTCTGAGACAAAAGGAGGAAGAGAATGTCGCAATGTATGAGGCTATCTTTACAAGGTTAGCAAGGTATGATGGAGATTATATACGTAACCCAAGAAGTAATATTGATCATTTCTTTGATGGGTTAAAATCATTTCTCCGTCGAGCATTAGTCTCACAATCCTTTTCAACATACGAAGACATTGTCTCATGTGCTATCAAGACCGAAAAGGGATTCTCTATGTCTTATGACTTTAAAGTAAAGGAAGAGAAGAAGAGACCTGCTGATCAATCTGGGAATGGAAATAAGGGGAATAAGGGAAAGGTTGAATATCCATCCTGTGGTAAATGTGGTAAGAAACACCATGGAACTTTCTTGAAGGGAACATGAGTCTGTTACAAGTGTGGTGAAAAAGGCCACCAATCTCGTGATTGCAAGGGGAAGAAGGAAGCTACCAATGTTCACTGCTGCAATTGCAGGGAGATGGGGAATTTTGCAAATGAATGTCCTAAGTGTAAGGAGAACTTACCTCACAAAAGGCCAAGGGATCAAGGCCAAGCTTATGCTATCACTACTACTGAGGTAGAAGTTTCAAAAGACGTGGTGGTAGGTAATTTAATGGTTTCCTCAAGTTTAGAAAATGCATTATTTGATTCTGGATCATCACATTGTTTCATATCTTCCCAGTTTCCTATGAAAATTAGTTATTTCCAATTTGATTTAACAAGGGAGTTTTCAGTTAAAACTCCTAAGGGAAGTATCATTGCAACAAAGTTTTGTGAATTAGTCCCCATTAGAGCACCTAAATGTTCTTTATCTGCTGATCTCGTCGTCATACCTATGATTGAGTTTGATATAATCCTCGGTAAGGACTGGATTTCGGACTCTGATGTGAAGATTTATTGTAAGAATAAAGAGGTTACGATTCTCGATGATGATGATAAGGAACACCTTATCTTTAGAGAAGAATTGTTACCACCTAATTTTTATCTAGATCCACCCCCAGTAGCTCAACTAAATTAAATAATCGGGGAGGAAGAGAATGAAATGACTATGGGTGAGTAAAGTAATGTTCAAATAGAGGATGTACCTATTGTGAAAGAATATGTAGATGTATTTCCGGAAGATTTACCCGGACATCCTCCAGAATGAGAAGTTGAATTTTCCATTGATTTAATTCCTGGATCAAGGCCTATATCAAAGACCCCTTATAGAATGGCCACTGTAGAATTAGTTGAACTAATGAAAAAACTAGAGGAATTGAGTAATAAGGGATTTATTCTCCCTAGTGTTTCTCTATGGGGATCCCCTGTTCTTTTTGTTAAAAAGAAAGATGGATCTATGAGGTTATGTATTGACTACAGGGAGATCAATGCTATAACGATAAAGAACAAGTATCCCCTACCTCGCATTAATGATTTATTTGACCAACTGCATGAAGATTAATACTTTTCAAGATTGACCTTTGATCTGGATACCATCAATTATGTGTCAAGAAGGAAGACATTCCGAAGACAGCATTTCGAACCAGGTACGGGCATTACGAGTTTACTGTAATGCCTTTTGGATTGACTGATGCACCCTTTGTATTCATGGATCTGATGAATAGAGTTTTCGAGGAGTATCTCGATGAATTTTTGGTGGTATTTATTTATTATATCTCGGTATACTCCAAAAGCTACGAAGATCATGAAAATCACGTGCGCAATATCTTGATGACTCTGAGAAGGCATGAATTATATGGGAAGTTTAGCAAGTGTGATTTCTGGCTTCAGGAGATTTCTTTTCTTGGCCATATTGTCTCTAAAGATGGAATCTCTGTTGATCCTTCTAAGACCAGGGCAATCCAAGAATGTCCAACACCTACGAATATAACATAGGTACATAGTTTTATTGGTTTGGCAGGTTATTATCGACATTTTGTCCAGAGTTTTGCCCGATTGGCTAACCCATTAACGAAGCTCACACGTAAAGGGGTTAAATTTGTTTGGAAAAAAGAGTGTGAATATTGTTTCAAAGAACTGAAGAGAATATTAGTCAATGCTCCTATATTGACTCTACCATCGGGGAATGATGGGTTCATTATTTATAGTGATGCATCGATGAAAGGACATGGTTGTGTCCTTATACAGAATGATAGAGTTATTGCCTATGCATCAAGATAGTTGAAAATTCATGAACAAAACTATCCTACTCATGATCTAAAGTTAGCAGTTATGATATTTGCTTTCAAGATATGGAGGAACTACCTCTATGGTGAAAACTGTGAGATTTATACTGATCACAAGAGTTTGAAGTATATTTTCTCTCAAAAATAACTCAACATGAGGCAAAGGAGAATGCTTGAATTACTCAAGGATTATGATTGTATGATACACTACCACCCAGGGAAGGAAAAAAGGTGGAAGATGTTTTGAGCAATAAAGATCATGGAGTTTTGAACAATATGAGAATTGAAAGGGATACAATTTTCATGGATCTAGTGAAGATGGACATGGGAATAACCAGGGAAGGAGAAACATCAATACTTTTTCAAATGTTTTCTAAACCTTATTTACTAGAAAGGATTAAGAGTTCTCAGACCGATGATGAAGAATTTCAAAAGAAGATTAAAGCTGTGAATGATGGGAGATTGAGAGACTTTGTGTATGAAGATGGAATTTTGAAATTTGGGAAGAGACTTTGTGTTCCTGATATACCTGATCTAAAAAGGGAATTGCTGGATGATGCTCATAGTTATAATTTCTCTATACTCCCTGGGAGCACCAAAATGCATAGAGATTTGAAGGAAAATTTTTGGTGGGAAAACATGAAGAAGGAGATTGCTGATTTTGTGTCAAGATGTATGGTTTGTCAACAGGTGAAAGCTGGAAGGAAACAACCTGGAGGAGTCATGCAACATCTTCCCATACCGGAGTGGAAATGAGACAATATTACGATGGATTTTTTCATGGGACTACCAAAGACTCCTAAAAGGAACGATGCAATATGGGTTATTGTTGATAGTCTTACCAAGTTAGTACATTTTCCTTCTATAAGAGAAGATCTACCACTGGAAAGTCTAGCAAGACTCTATATTAATGAAATTGTGGGACTTCATGGAGTACCTATATCGATTGTTTTAGATCGTGATCCCCGTTTTACTTCATGATTATGGAAATGTCTTTAGAAATACTTGGATACTGAACTTCAATTGAGTACTATCTACCACCCTCAGACAGATGGACAATCAAAACGTACTATTCAAACCTTAGAAGACATGTTGAGATCCTTCTCACTTGACTTTCAGGGTATGTGGGATCAATATTTACCTTTGGAAGAATTTTCATATAACAATAGCTTCCATTCGAGTATTCATATGGAACCATATGAAGCGTTATACGGAAAGGGATGTCGCAAACCAACCTGTTGGGATGACGTTGGTGAAAGAAAACTTGTAGGTCTAGAACTGTTGGAGGAAACGATGGAAAAGGTGAAGGTTATCCAAAATCACATCAAATCAGCTCAAAGTAGGCAGAAGAGCTATGCCAATAATCGAAGGAAGGATTTGGAATTTCATGTCGGTGATCATGTTTTCCTGAAGGTATCTATATGGAAGGGAGTCATATGTTTTGGTAAGAGAGGTAAATTGAGTCCCAGGTACATCTGACCTTTCGAAATTCTAGAACGAATTGGGGCTGTAGCTTACCGATTGGCAATGCAGCCCAGTCTCTCCAAAGTTCACAATGTGTTCCACGTATCTCTGTTGAGGAAATACATGCCTGACCCAACGCATGTACTCACCTATGAGGAATTGGAACTGGAACCCGATCTGTCTTATTGCGAAGAGCCCGCCAAGATTCTTGATACGATAGAACAAGTACTGAGAAACCAGACGACGCGTCTGGTAAAAGTCTTGTGGAGAAACCATAAGATGGAAGAGACAACGTGGGAACCCGAGGAACATATGATGAAGAACCACCCAATTCATTTCATGCGGTAGTATTCTAGAAATTTCGAGGAAGAAATTATTTAAAGGAGGGGAGAATGTGACACCCCAAGCTTCTATGGTACGCTTCTCTTTGGATTATGTGATAGCGTGTGTTGTACGCAACACCGAGTTCTAACACACCATAACCAATCAAACTAGCCGTTATGAATAGTAATACCTACTTTTTGAAATTATATATATTTTATATTTCAAAATGGACTTCATTTTTGGATTCAGAATATCAAATTTAGCCTAAGGTGAAATTTTCTTACTTTTCGGATAACTTTAATATTTTGATGAATATTGAAAATTACTAAATTTTAATTAAAAACAAGTTTTTTAATAAAAATAATTAATAGTGATAAATTATGAATTGGGTTGTATTAAAGTGTTTTTAGAATATATTTTTACAATTTAATACAATTTTGGTCATTGGACATAATTTCACAATTAAACAGAACAAAAACAAGTGTCAATCTTTTGATAGTTATTATATCTTAAAAACACGTTTTTTATTTTGACAACGGGAATTAATTTTAAATTAATTTCTGCCACTTCTGTGTTTTGAATTTGGAAAATCGATTCCATATTTGGAATCAGGATGTTCAAATTGTGTAAATAGGTAACTTTTATTTTTAGACATTTTGAATAATTACTGCGGTAAATATTTTATTTACCATGGTTAAGGGTAAATTCAGTAAATAAAGGTTAAAAAATAATATTATAATAATATTAAATTACCCTAAAAGATGTCCTAACGTTATTGTTGGATACATGTCCAACCATGGTCATCTTTGGGTCGATCTTGGGACCCCATGGAGCTACTTGTGGGTGATAGAGACACTTAATTTTAATTAAGTTAAAATAAGTACAAAAATGACAAAAGCATATATCTTTTAGAAAAACAATTTTTACATAGGGATATATATATTGGATTTTCGACGATAAAAATTAATTATAAAGATAAAAGGATTTCCTACATAATGATATTTTATTTATTATTTTTAGACTATAAATAATTTAATTTAATTATGAAACAATTATGATGCAGTAATTACCATAATAGTGACAAATTAAAATAATTGTTATTATAAATACCCAAATAAAAATTATTTGAGACTTTTAATGAATTAAAATAATTTTCTAGGATAATATGACATATTATTATTGATTTAATTGACTTTTTTCGAAGTAATAATTCTGTAATGAGTTTCACAAAAATCAACTATTGAATAGTGTCAAAATTGACATAAAAGAGTTTTTTAAAACAAATATTATATTATTAATTGATATTAAATTCCTAAATATATATGGTTCTGCCAAGAGACATATATCATGATATTAATATCATTAATGGACTATTTGGGGGTCGCTTTGATGTATATAGTATGTTTATTAACCATATAATATAAAAATACAAAGAGACCTTGTAAAAGTGAAACTAATTAACTTAGAGTTAATACTTAAAGATAAGGTTAATATAAGTACCCCAACCTGTCTAAATTCTATTGGTTGAGTGGTTTTCGACCCATACCCACCTTTACATTAAAATAATCCACTTTTGAGCCATTAGAAACCGAATATAAATTTATTATAAATTAATATTTCTAATTTTTCCAAAGGTGCCTCTCACCCCTCTTATAAAAGGGAACTCCTCCTTCTCATTTCTTCACACCATAAAAGCCTATTGGTTCGGTCAAAATCTGCCTGAATACTCTCAAAACTTCCCTCAATACAACCTATAGAAATTAGTTTAATCAGAAAGCCAACCTAAGGAGCCCTTTTGATCAAATCAAAAGGAAGAACCCAAAGAAGAGGTAATGTTTTCACCACCCCTTTTCAAGTTCCTGTCTTCTTCCAATTCTTCATTCATTGTTATTACCATTCTAAAATAATAACTCCAGTATCTTATATATACTGTGATGTTATTATAAATATGTTACAACCATAGTCAGTATTATATCCACCCTTTGAATAACAGGTCAACATACGTGCGTACGTACGACTTACCGTCTCCATGTTGTGGTGTAATTGTTATTCAATATATTATTATTTGGATGGGTATAATAATGATGTGTAACTCATGTAAATAATAAATATAACATGTTAATGATTCTGTATATTTGATATACCATCCATTTATATATTATTTTAATATCAAAAGAATGATATTGTCGCTCTTGCGTACGTACGGACTACCGTCTCCACGAACGCGATGAGATTCATTCTCCATCGTATCCATTCAAGTATAATTATCATTTTATGATTTAAAAATAATGTTGGACTTGATATCATTCTGTATATGAATAATATACAACCTATCCATGACAAACATGGCTTATGTAACAAAACATATAAAAGAAAACGAGTAAGTTAACACCCGAAACGACGATAATACTAAGATATTATTAACAAAGCATTGTTAAAAGATCATATATGATATCATATGAATGTATATGATTATTGTATAATTTAATAACAGTTATTTCACTATTATACAGGAGGTTAACCTACCCCCAACGAAGGAAAAGTACAAGGTAAGGGTTATTTCGCAATCTCTTCATTATCCGAGGTTGTTTATACGTAATTATCTACTAGGATTTCTTTATCACCCACATCCATTTTCTTTGAAATGTATTTCAAAAAGATTTTACTATTTAAAATAATATGGGTTAAAGTCATTTATACCCTTTTTTGACTTTTTATAAGAGGTTTATAAATGAATCTTTCCGTCGTTTTCCAAACAAGATGGTTTTAACCTTTTGGACAGAATTAAGGTAAGAATGTTTTTTTAACATATACGGCGGGTGCAGTTATTCTCCACCGTTATTACACCTTTGAAGCTTCCTTCACTAGCTTATAAATATATTTTCAAAATAAAGGTTTTCTCTATAATTATGCAACTTTTAAATGATTTTAAAAAAAAGAGATATTTCTCTAAAAAGAGTTTTGATTTCATCTATGTCAACATCCTTCGATGGATTTTACGCTTATTTGAAGTTGATTTATTATGATAAAAAACTTCTATATTTTATTGAATGATTTTTTATATGTTTGACTATAGATGTGCTATTTTTATACCGTTCATAGTTTATGGTGAAAGTATTGACATTTTGTATGCTATTTTTAATACGAATGTTTATGTTATGTTTAAACCTTTTCATATGGGAATGCATTGGACATAATATGTGACGGATGGAGCCCACTATAGCTCCTCGATGCATCAGTAGGTCTCATGATACAAACTAGTGTCTTCGCATAAGGCCTTGACAAAATCTTACTTGTAGTCTTGGCACGAGGCCTTGGCTATGTGGTTATGATAGTCTGGCATTATGCATTCCATCATTATGAAAGTGGTTATTGATATTGCATGTGATTATTCGATTAGTAGAATATCCATGTGAATAAGTATATGGAATTATTTCATTTTATTTTTTCCATACTATGTTTAAGTTCAAGTTTAAAAGGATTTTGTTTTAGTTATACATTGCCTTAAATGTTTATTCTTATTTATGAAAGTTTCCACTATATTGTTATCCTTACTGGGCATTTGAGCTCACCCCTTTTCTATGTTTTATTTTTCCCAGGGTATGAAGAAGTAAATTATGAATGACCATCAAGGATAGTATATGGGGATATGAGTGTGGAATATGAAGAAAAGATGTTGTTGTAGTTTTCATTTTTATGATGTAATGTAATACTTATGAATATATCTAGTATTTCCAAGTCTACTTATCCAATCGGTCTTTCGAGATTTGATCCTTCTTGTGATCATGTCATTGTTATGTAATAATGCACCGACTCGAGGTAACTGGGGTCGGGGCGTTACATTTAGACATTAATGGTAAGGATGAAAAGGGATTATTAACTATAGAGATACCTTATTTTGGGTTTTCTTTAAAAAAAAATTCAATAATTATTTTTCATAAGTACATTAAAATGAAAGTAAATCTTGTAATCTATAGAAATAACTGAAGGGGAATAAAATTCATGATATTATTGATAGATATTCTATAATAATTCATCATCATAAACTTAATAAAAAATCTCGATAAACATTGAGATTGTAACATACATGTTTTACCTCATGTTTAAATTTCATCAAAAGTGAACGATCATATTATATAATAAATTATTTATTATTATAATTATATAAAATATTCATTCCAAATTTTTTAATATTATAAATTTTCTTCTTATAAGATTATAACAATAACTGATTAATAATTATTTATAAAAAATATAATTTCTATGTGTTAACTATTTCATTTTTCTAGACAATTTCGGTTAGGTAGATCCAATATTTTTACATTGATTAGAATCCCACCACATACATTATATTTATATTTATATATATAACATATACTCTAATTAATTATTTATTTATTAATTTTAATTCTTAAAATGTAGAGATTGAAAATTAAAATACACCATTAAGGGACACGATAGGTCGTATGTACACATAAATTTATTTTCACTTCTTGATGGATGGGATAAAATAAAGTTTAATAAGAATTAAACTATAAATATTAATTATCATATGATATTTATCATATATATTTATTAAAACCATCCTTACTACAATCAATGTAATGATAAAAGTGATAATGAATCACATCACTTCGTGGAGGTGGTAGTCCACATGTATACACAACCAGTATTATTGTTTTCCAATAGAAACGATGGTAAGATGGTAGATACTATAATATAGTTATTTAATAGAATTTATTTAATAAACATAATATATAATATATACACCCATCATAATAATAATTCCTGAAATATGGTGATGAAAAATTCCATTTATAGCTACGTGGGGGTGGTAGTCCACACAATCAGATGTACGATAAATTCACATTCTATTAGAGCTGAAATTTAGTGAAAATTGTGGTTACATTATTATAATAAAATTTAATTTTTTTTGTATGATAAATTTATATTTTTAGGTTCAATAGAATATATTTAGATGATCTAGAGGATGAAATAATTTGAATGAGGTAGGGGGATGATTACCTATCATTCAGATAGAATCCTTTAGATCATTTATCAAAGTCCCTATGATTTGTATTTTAAGAAGAAAAAAACATTTAAATAATTGATATGGAAGTTTAGAAGATACATGGGTAGTTTCTGGTTGATCTAGTTTTCTCAATGTGTTTTAATAGAGATAATGGAAGGGTGTACTTTTATAAGTTGTGGATAACACCATCATAAAATTTCATAAATGATTAAAATATAATAATGTCATACTCAACAAAAATGATTCAAAATGGAAAGATATTAGAATGTGGTATAATATTAAATTTAAATATAGTTACAAAATCATATTTAGCCATGTTTAATTTAAACCATTCATTTATATATTAGATTAACATCTCAGCATGATTTTTTTAACCATAACTGCTGAATCAAATTTTAAACATTTTCAATAGTTATTATGATAAAAAATTATTTTAAAGTTACTATACTATATAATTTTTTATTAATAAAAATATTTAACCTATTTTACCAAATTTTATATATAATTCGAATAATTTAATTAAAAATGAAACCCAAAAAATGATATTAAAATCCCTTTTCTATATAAACTATTTTCTTAAGGATAAAAAGTGAATATAAAAAATCAATAATAAAATCATTTATAATAAACTTATTTTGTTTATTAATAATAGAAATGATCTAATATGAACTTTACAACAATTTAGAATATAAATTGTGTTTTTTTAAATTCATGAAATTATAATACACTTTTAAATAAATATCATTATTTTTAATTATTTATTGAAAAATAAATAATTTCATTAAATTTTCTTAATTTCACTCTATGTATTTTTTATATTTTTTATTTTTCAAAAATGAAGTTAATAATTTAAAATAATTATATTTAAAATTTGAAGAAATTTATTATAATATTTTCTCAAAGAAAAAACAATAAAAAGTTTTAGGGAAAATGTTTTATCAAAGCATATGAGGACTTTAAAAAATTGGATTACTTATTCATCAATATATCTTATTTATTTAAAAATGTTATAACATTTTATAAAATTTTTATTATTCCATTTCATATGAAAAATTTATCATCTGTGTTATAACATAAATGGTTGTTATGGTGCATTTTGAGTGTACATTATATGTATCTCAATCTATCTAAAAAATTAAATTTAATTATGGTGGAATACATTAATAAATCATTGGGTGATACATTCTAACCTCCATAAAAATAATTTTTGAATCAAAATTATATCAGAATGATACAAAAAATGAGGATATCAACGTTTCATCAATTCCATAGGTTCCCAAGTATTTTATTAAAATTCATGATTCCTCCAAATAACTATAATTAGGTCAGTAGACTGGACTCATATCACTGTATACATATTAATAGAGGTTTATACATATTTTTTATCTTTGTAATAATCATTAAATAGTTTTAAAACGTCTTTTTTAGTAATTTGAATGATCAGTTATGTACTGTGGAGAGATAAATGAAACACATCATTAACTTGAGAAACTATTTTTTAATATACCATGTGATAAGATACCATCCTGACTTAATCAAGATTCCAAAAGGTGCCAATGTACCTAGTTCTAAAATTTATATTCTTTTAAAAAAAATAATCCATTTCCATGGGGAAATTCACTAGAATGCATTCTTACAAACATTAAATTATAAAATTCCCTTTTGATTTTCACCAAAAATTTTCAATCGACTTTGAGATTCCTTAGTGTTCTATTAAAAACACTTGAAATTATCATCCATTTCATTAGATAACTCATAACATAATATTTTTTTACTCTAACAACATCTTATAAAACCCATGTTTTACAATTCTTTCTATATAGGGATTCAAAAGGATCTTTCTTAATTCTTGAGTGAAAGATATTTTTTTAAGAGAATTATATAAAAGAATATTTTTGAAAAAGAAATATAAATCCATATAATATTATTTAACAACATCCTTTATGGTTTTAATGGTTCTCTCATATTGTACATCTGTCTAAGGTTGATAAGAAGTCCTGATGCACAACTCAGAGTAAAGATCGTATAGAAGACTACACACCAACATCAAGGTAAGCCTTTGATTATAATCAAATACAATAGATGTGGTACTAAATGAAACCATTCAAAATCATTAATATATATTCTTGAAACATGATCAGGAGGGAAATATTCAATGATAGTAATAATGTGTCATAATTTTATAAGGTGGTCAAATATAACAAAAAAAATCATAGAAATTAGATTTGGTTTGGAATTAAGATTAAAATATATATGATTCTGGTTTACCCTTTACAATACGGTACGAGAAATGGTTTAAACATCCTATAAGAATTCAATTTCCCGTCCATCACATATTGTCATACCAATAACAAAGACACATACTTTTCAACATCTATCTTTATATTGTCCCACTAGAAATAATCTTTTATATCTCAATACATTATTTTAAATTTTCTATGAATAAATACTACTCAGATAAGATATTATTCAAATAAAACTTTTTAATTATTTTATTCATTGAAAAATATACTATGTTATTGAACATCATAATTCCTTCAGAATCACAGTTGATCATAGGATCATTTCTCAAAAAAAATTAAAGTTCAACATCTTACATTAGCATAACATTTACCATTACCTAGATAGATTGTTGATGACTGATTTTAGAAAGACAATATTTTACTCATTTCTTCAATATATCATGATCCATCCATTGAAAACCAAGAAATAATTTATTGTTAGTTACCCTTATCAAAGAAAATATTTCATGATCCTTTCAGATCACAATATTTTCCATCTTGTTCTATTTCCTATGACTGAAATATATTAAAAATTCATAATCATTGATAAAATCCAAAAATATTTGTTTGGCTCAAATAAAACTGTTTTCTATTGAGTAAAAAATTTAAAATTTTATAATCGGTACATATGTCACACATTTTCAAATAATTAAAATGAACCCATATCAATAATACAAAAATTACCGTATATATATCCAAGTAATTTGTTTGTTAATTTTTTTATTGAACCTCCAATTTTAATGGGGAATAATATATCACTATATCTTTTTACATGCAGGTACATACCATTCTCTTCTTCTATACATCACTAAATTTTACAAACCCTTATCCACAGCAGGGTCGTTTAAGCACAGGTGAACCAACTAACATTATCCAAGTTTCTTGAATCTTCCAACACAATCTTCTATCCCATGTAAACATGATTTGTTTTGAGTTAAAAAATTGATATTACTAGTAATATATGATAAATTATTAAAAAATATTCAATTATATTTAACATAACAAAAATAAATATGGATCTCATTAATAATGGTTTTTATGGGACAATGTTAAATAACATTCCACTTTTATAGATCAACCGATGTGGCCCAGATTGAGATTATATTTCCTGAAAATGAATCATTCTATAACAAAAATTCAATGTTGGTAAATTTTTCATAAAACCACTCTTTAGTTAGGTTCATATGTACATTGATAATATGATCATAATTAATTTCCCTATTGAATATATAATAACATTATCTATAAATACAAGAAAAATTATAAAGGTAATATCTAAATAATATATTCATTAATTCCATAATGATAACATGTAAATTAGTAAGGAAATTGGAAATTCTTTAATTCACAGTTTCCATACCACAAAAAATGCTATATTGAGATTTCATTAGTTTTCCTCTCAACTACTAGAATCCAAATTTGAATATCTATCTAGGAAAAATATTAATCACCATATAATGAAAAAAAATCGTCAATATATGGGAGATGGTATATATTATTAATGTCGATCCTCTTATTATATTTATATTCAATGAAGAGTCACTTTGATCCCTAGGTATTCTTAACAAAAAGAATAGGTGCAAACTATGGGTACAAACATGGATGAATGAATACCTTTTCATGATTTCCATTGAGTTTCATATCATATTCCTACAACTTAGTTGGGGATTTACTATATAGGGTATTTTATATATGTGTAACATCAATTATTATTTCTATTGAAAACTAAACATGACAATTTGGAAGAATATAGGGTAACCTTTCCAGAAAACATCTAAAAACTCTGATAAAATAGGCATATCTTTGATGTAATGTTTCCACCAAATCATATGATATAAAAATTAAATTTAATTTGACTAAATACCCATATAATGGAAGTATTTTCTATTGTAATTTCATATTTTTCATTTCACATATAGAATATCTTATGATTTTTTGGAATATGTAAAATTGCAGCCCATCCTTATAATTTGATGATAGATATATGTAATGAATGGAAATAAATGACTAAGGTAACATAAATCAAAACTAAAAAGAGAATATAAATCTTTTCAAGAATCAAATTTTCATAAACATCAATTAGAGAAGAATCCTAGACATAATATGCGATCATAATACCATTATCGGGTTTAACAGATAAGTCATAATATATTTATTGAGATTATAAATTAGGATATCTAGAGATGATTCATGATATAAATTAATTTATGTGGTTAATATCCAATAATATACTCCAATATTTGATCATTATTATCAAAACATTAAATATATTTTTCCAAAATCATTCCCTTTCTGAAACAAAACCTTTTAGGGCAAGCATCAAGTATCATAGGGCGACATCATAAACAATCACTCAAAGGATCACTAAATAATGATAACTTATTTTATATATCTCTTACTTTATTTTTACCAGTGTAATACATGATAATAATCTATTTAATGTATTCAAACTGGTTCAATCATGAACCATTCTATTGGGGACCATGTTGTGACTATCCAAGACAGCCTCCAATAAGATAATGTCTATCGACTAATGCCAAGTAGTCATATAAATAACAAGGGCGGAATTTTCATAATGCACCTAAACACACACACACACACACATCTACAAGATCATACAATGTTGAAATGTAAAAATACTAATAAAAGATACATTCTTACAACTAAATCCCATAATTAATGTTTGAAAACACAAAATGGTATGTAAACCAAGACAAATATAAACCCAAGAAAATGTGTCTAAAAACAAGTAACACCTAAAATAATGATGGGGAATACTATTAATAAAACCATACGATTACACATTATTAGTTCTTGATCACCAATTACTTCCTCACTCTGGACCCTCTAATATCAATAAAAATGTCGATTATGTACACAAGACTTGACACTTGTGGTAAAATATCATGTAGTGGTGATTATAGAAATGCATTGTAAGAAACCCCTCAAGCAAATAGAAATAACAACAAGAGTAATATTCATCTCCACAAAGGTATATATCTACCAAACATATAATAATAATATCCATATATACTCAACAATTTCACACAATCTCATAGTAATGGAACGACCATAACTATAACCTTGGATTACTGCTCAAAGATTCCACATAACACTATTTTGTGTGTACACACTCTACAAATCATATAGAACATATAGTGTTCCTACAATATGTACTGTTTATTGGGTCTCAACATTTTAATCATAAAAATTATGTATTAATATATACAATACATTGATGAGGATAACATCCATGTCTATGTGGTTTAACAACAACTCAATCTGAAATAACTCACCATGTAAAGGATCGGTGCTAGAGTAGTGTTGGTAAAAATGATACCAAGGACTACATTAAGTTAAATGATATGATAAATGATATCACCCAGGGTATCACCGAATGATTCCAAAACCTCTATCCAAGAAGTCCAGCTGATGGTATCACTATACAGTGTGTAGAAATTGATTCCACACTAACCCTTATGGAATGTATATTGGGGACATACTAATGTTATTAATATTTTCAAGAATTATTATATACCCCCTTTACTAATATTATATTAAATGTGCATAATGTGTGTGAAATATTAATATTTTAATACTAAGTATATTTTTTGAGCATTTTTAGAAGTAGTCCAAATGAGATAGTTTACAATTTTATTTATAAATATCTCCCTAATGATCCCAATTTTGTGGTTTTTATTTTTTAGGATTCCTATTTCAATATAAAACATTTCATTAGAACAAATCATGGGATAATTATTCCATTTTAAGGCTCATATGGACCACACAAGAGGGCCTACAGAATCTGTGATGAAACTGGGCCAGCCATGAAGATTGAATTACTGGGCTCAATATAGAAGTTAAAATTCTTTAATTCAACTCAAAGGTTCGTGGGACAATGAAAGGAGTCTTGGATAAAAATTTCAAGTCCCAAATCCAAAAAGGGTCCCAACTTATGCTTTGAAGTCAAGCCCACCATTCTGGATGTGAAATAAAATCAATATAGTATTCATGAAATATATCATGATATAAGCATCCAATCAAGCTGAAATTTTGTAGTGTGAAAGAGGAGATTTATTCGGCCGACTTTTTTGAATAATTCATTCGAATTTGAAGGCATTTTCCTATTCATAAACCTATTCACATTTTGGACATCAAAAATACTGGATTAAAATGGACAGATTAAAATTGTTTAATCAAATGGCCATAAAAATGGATCCATAGGTCCAAATGCATCCAAATGATGAGAGTAGTTGGAAAACCTTAATATATATAACTTTGAAGAAGGACATATCTGGAGATTTGTCTGTCTGTATAGACAACATGGCGATGCAAATGGAGGGACAGATTGGGAATGAAAACAGTTCATTTCCTTGGGCTATAAATGCATCCCTCTCCTCTACTTGATTGGGGTTGGCATTTCAGAAGAGAGGATAACATATTTTCACGACCAAAGCCTTGATAAAGTCTTGGGAGGACATTCAATTCTCAATTTTTAACTTGAGATACCCTTCCCCCTCTCTTTGTTTCCTTTCACTTTTGTGTTGTTCTTCGTTTGTAAACATTGAAGTTTGTGTTTTTTAATTCTGTTTTAGTGAAAATTTATTCTTAAATATATCTTATTCTCTTACACCTTCTGTAGTTTAATATTAATGTTCTTAAAATAGTTTAAATTCAGTTTAATCCCCTTCCCTTCTTCAGCTTCCTTATTCAATCGAAAATTCATTTTGAATTATCATCATTGTTCTGTGTGTGTGTTCGACGTACCACTCTTTTCTAATCCCTTTATTTTTCTTCTCTTATTAATTAATCATACTAAATATATAAACTAGATTAATATTAATATCAATGGCTGAGTAAATATATTATTGTGGTGGGTCAAAATTTTGTGATGTTAAGTGATTGCGATTATTTTCTCGAAAAATATTCTTTAATTTAACATTGCGTATGTTGGACTTAACATGTCGTGGATTAATGACTTGTTTTGTTTAACGTGTGGTTTCCATTGATTATTGAAACCATAAATACACTACCATAAACATGCTCTGATTGAGATTAGAACACTATGTTATGTTAAGTCTTGGATTAAATACATAACACTTAGTAATTCCAATAAATATTATCTTGCGAAGTGGGTGTTAAATTAATTGAAATATAAAGCAATTCTCTATGATATCACAAGCTTAACTCCCTAAAAATGAACTCCCCCAAATATTTATCAAATTGTTAAATCAAACACCAATAATTAATCACTTCATTTAAGCTCTGCAAACAGACCCCCCAATCAGAATAAAATCAACTAAAAACAAATGACTATTACAAAGTATCATCAACGAGGATTCGACTCGAGTGCTGCTATACACATTACCAGAGCACCGGAACCTTGACCGGTCGATAAGAGACAATCGTCCGTGCCTTTCACACACCTTAAAAAACAGGTACATGATGAAGAGGAGTTGGTATTAATCCTTCTTTGAATGAGTAGAGGGCATGTACTAGTAGTACACGACAAGTGCCTTTTTTATTGGGCCATTCCCTTGAAAACAAACCATACTTGTGTCTGTGTAAAATCAAATGGAGTACCCATAACATTGTAATTATCCCCATGTCTTTGTATATGGATATACCCATGTATACCTAGCCTTCTCGTGTCTGTGTGGGAGTACACAATGTTTCTCTGACCATTTACTCTTCCCCATGTTTGTGTACCCTCCAAGGAGCATTCCAAGCTTCTAGGGAATGGTCAGATGCTGTGTGACTAATTCTTCATGTCATGTGATATTTAACATCACCTCAGAAACCATAACTACTACACTAGGGTCCATACACCATGTAATCCCATATTAAATGACACCTATTTAAAATTTTTATATAAATATAGATAACAATCATGAATCTCCTCCCACACCACTTTCCATCAATCTGTCCACCCACCTTATCGAAAAAACTAAATCCATGGTTGTAAAACATTACTGTCATTAAACCGCGAGATCCAACCCGATAATCCATTCATAAAACGGTCTTACAAGTTATCCATAATTACGTGCTAAATATAATAAGTTATGTATTACAAATAAGTCTAATCAACATCGAATTCAATTATCCTTGGCCCTCATATCATTTGAATACTAATATGAAATATGAAACTATTTCACTAAGTAATTGGTGAGAAATGTTTGATTTGATTTTATATGTCAAATCGTAAGCTAAAAGAATTTACTACGATGATGGAAGAAAAAACATGAGTAACAATCCATTTCCAATGTTTATTTTTGCCTTGATTAATTATTATGAGAATGATAAATGAAGATATTAATGAATAATCAAAAATCATTTCTCCCAATTCCATTATAAATCATACTCTCATTGGATGTACACATGATCTAAGAATAATTTCATTATTGGATTGATTCATTTTAGTTATAAGATTAATAAAATGGTAATTAATTAAATAAAAACAACACCATATATTTATTTTTATTGATCGGCGATAATGAATGGATTTGTGACATTATCAATGAAGTGATCGATGAAACCTGTTGGACACCAGCCGCCGAACTATAATCCATATATCATACATTCATGGAATCACCATCAATGGATCGCCAATAGATATCTAAATATATAGGGATGAGTGGTTAAACATAGGATTCTACCATCTATTTATACATATATTTGTGGATTCATCGCCAAAAAAATGAATAAAATAAAATAACTTATTTATTTATTGTATTTATTTTACAAGCGCAATGATTTTTTCAAAAATTCCTTTTAACAAAAAAGGTTTATGTTAGGCCTATAGTAAAACAAACTTTTTTTTAACTGAACAGTTACATCAGATTTATAATCCATGACCCTATTCATGATTTACTCCACCTCTTTAGGAAAACTATTCGCATGATCTATTTAATATATTTTAAATATTTATTCTGGGAACACCGGGCCTCAGAATTACACATCGTTTCAACGATAGGTCTCAAAAATATTATATAAAATATCAAAAAATAATACATTGAAAATAAAAGTCTCTACATTATCCCCACCATGGGTATCTAATCCATGGAAATCCAAAATAACTAGTTATACAAAATGATGTGGGTATTAAGAACACATCTGAACCTACCGCTTTGAGGTGTAGTCCGGTTGAATCTTGTTCTACCACCATACATTAACAAATGGAATCACTCATCAACAAGGATCATAAAATAATAATCCACAATCACTACTAGGTAAGTAGAAATTGTATTTATGTCCTAGATTTCTAGCTCGTCCCAGTTGATAATGTATAAAGGATCATGCATGTACCTCTTTTGTTGCCTCACGTAGAAGATGTCATGTACCAGGTCTAACTACAATGGTAGAGCTATGTTGTAAACAACCTCTCTAACTCAACATATTTTCTATAATGTACCAATTAATCTTGGATATATATTACCACCCTATCCATATATCTATAATTCCCATCGAGGTGAAGCCCATTTTTAAACATGGTCTTCATCCAGGAACACAAATTTTCTACATCATCATCCCATAGAAGACATATAATGAATATTTTCAGTTCATATCCCATACTACATGATATGAAACTTTTATTTAGTGTATCACACCAACTCTAGGCCCACAAGTGATTAATCGTCTTGGTCAGTACCATAAAAGTATTACCTTTAGGGTTTCCCATACAAGGCCACAAGTAGTACCATAATAATTGTGGAGTGGTTGGAATTATTATAGGAAACCATCCACAAGTGTATATGACCCTCCCAAATATAGGAAAATTACATCATTGAAGATAAAATCACATCTTCCAGAATCTTAATGGTCCACTCAATCATGGGGTGAAAATTTGTTCTCAAATGAAACTCAGTTACAAAAGCCTCCAGTATTCCCTTCCATAACTGATATGTGAAGAGATCATCAAGGTCCGAAATGATTATCAATAGAACTCAATGTTGTCAAAATAACTAATTCACATAGAGGAATCTGAATCTCTATACTAATCTTCGATATTTAATAGCTAAAATTGCGACAACATGGTAAGTTGGTCTATGATTACCTAGATAACATGTTTCCCCCTAGACATATGTGATATTCCCATCACAAAGTTCATGAATATCTAATCCCACATTCTCTCTATAACCTCAAGGTGTTGAGACAATCTCATTGAATCTGGGTGCTCACACTTCAATATCTGAGATATAAGATATCACGAGTCAAACTCTGCAACTATATTCTTCATTCATGGCCACCAGGACTACCATTATAAGACACAGTACAACTTTTCACACTTATATGTACAATTAATGTATATGTATAAAACACTTTTAGAACCTCCTACCAAAAAATCACTATTAACATCATGCATCCTTTGAGAAAAAGTAAATTGTCCCCACTATCATAAAATCTATCAGGAGTATGTCCAGTGTATATCTGAGTATGTAGGGTTCACCATCGGCATCACCAATATATTGCTCTCTCACTCACTATAGAAGTTGAGGGGTGATATCCATTGAATAGAGGTAAGATTCTCCATCTCAATCAATATAGGATGACTACAGTGAGTCCAACTACATCGACACCACTTTTTACATATTCCACCAAGATCCCATGTGGACAGAATTTTCTACCATGTTCCCCTTCCCATGAGTATAGATGATATTGATGTCATAATCTTGGACGAACTCCCACAAACCCTCTATCTAATGTAATTGTCTTTATGAGAGATGATATAATTTAGACTCTTGTGGTAGGAATATATGATAAATAGTTCATTTATTAGGCAACGCCTCCACAAAATTATTTTTAGGGATACCATTACTAACTCCTGATCATGGGTCTCGTAGTTCCTCTCATGTGGTGTCAAATAATGTGAACCATGGGAAATCACCACCTCTACTGCCTCAAAAAATAACCAAGCCATGTTTTAGATTCATGATAGAACACTACATACTCAACACTCTCATCTAAAAACCTCATTTTTGGAGCTCTTATCAATCTGTATATCAACTCTTGAAAAGCCTACTAGTTCCTCTCCAACCATAAAAAAGGATTCCCATTTCAGGTCTACAATTTCATGGGAGATCATATCCTAGAGAATGAATATACAATAATATCCTTCAAACCTAAATAAGCACATAAACTCCATCACAATATTAGGTGGATCTAAAGATTAAAATTCGATAAGCAACATTTGGTCCACTTCCACGCGACATGCTAATATAAAATTTATCAAAAAGTGGGCTTCATGAATCTAGATTAAGAACATAGAGAGGTTAACATAATGATGTTATTATTGGATTTCATAAATAACTATCATCATGTGTCTCACATTCTCATATTCAGACACTGAGTTCAGAAGGACATCATCATTGAAGATTTCCATAAACACTTCTAAGAAAATATTAATGATGGGGTTCATGATCCCCATAAACACTACTGGGTAATTCCTCATGAAAATATGAATCACTATGTATTTTTAGTTAACGTCGTGATAGTTGAATATCATATTCAGTATATTCTCGTCTTATACTAAAGCATGGTGATAGACTAATCTGATGTAATTTTTTGAGAACCAACATGCCACTATCAATTAATAAAGGAGGCCATTTATCCAAAATAGTGGATACATATTACTCAAAGTCACGTGGATTTACCAGATGTAGTCTACACAAAACATCAAGGAATCTTCCACCATCTTGGAGAACAAAACTAGGGATGACCATGATGAACACAGATTTCATCAAATATTTTCCTCTATAAATCCTCCAATATCACCCATATATTGCAAAGGTATACATGTATAATTTGATACTTTCTATCAATATTCATGTCATCCTTGGGTGTCTATAAATGAATAAGTTTTCTCTTGGTGGTGCGGAAAGCCTGTAACATCCTTAGGAATGAGTCCACCCAATGCTTCTTAGGATTCCTTTTCACCGAAAAAGAAAAACCTAGTCACATCCATATTGACACAGCACATGATCCTCCTAAAATAGCCAATCTCTATATGAACTGTATGTAACCATTAACTAGCTAATATTTCTTCATAAGGCCACCTCATTTAAAAAATTATATCCCAAAAGAAACTATCACCTCTATGAGTCATGTTTCACAACCAGGATAAGTGTATGATCACTGAGTTATCTCTAATAGGAGTCTCCAATAGAACGTTTTGTGCCAATGGCTCATACAAAAGCTCTATGTATCGATCCAGATACTTAAAAATAGAGTAATTAAAATATCCCATATCTATTATTACTTATGTTATGTCATAAAATCCATATATCATTTAATGTATCATTCCCGGAGCCTCTAGGTCACAAGCCTCGACCACTTGCAGCTTCGCCCACCCCAATCCTATAGCTCACTAAGCATGGAGTGGAACAACTATGGGTGCTACTGGTAGTATGTAAAATAATTTACCACACCTATATTATCTCCATGATCCTCTTCCATGTCTCCCACCATGAATAACTATCTTCTCATACTACTTCCTATGCCTCAAAATCCCAACCATTGTCTCAATTTCAGTCATATAATGGGTTAGAGAGTCACATACAAGATGTCCCCTTCAATCACAAGAGTAGAGAAATATTTATATGGGATGAAGACCCATTATTTGAGCCATTAAACATATAAAATATATCATGGGACCTTCAACTAAAACCCCTCAGACCACTAGGTCCATGAGACTGACATTTTCACTATTAGGCCAAATTTTAGTTTTATGTGTTCCCACTACTATAAATCACCATCTAATTATAATCAACCAAGAAAGTCTCAACTAACAATGCATATTGTAGCACCAAAAACATAGTTAGGAACTTATAGAGGTGTGATGATATAAGAGATGTCTCTATGCAGTCCTCTCATGATTGTTTCTACCCGAAAAAACTGATTTCTCACAATATCCATCAAGTACCTGGATAGGTTTGGTGAACCTCAATGAATACTCAGTTATTGTCGTACTTCCCTAATGGATCTTAATAATCTCCTGAATTTCTACATGCCTATTATTATCATGAAATAACTACTCTATTACAATTAACTAAAACTATAACCATTAAAGAGTCTCCTCACCATAAAACCAGGTCACTAAGACACAACATCTTTCTGCAGATCCATTAAGAAGTCTCGCTCCCAGAACCAACATATGATCTAACTGTCTATTGAAAAGAAGAGAAACTCATGTCACTCCTTCAAGCTAGTCATCATCCACCTATGGGTCGGGTAAACCTTATATCCTATGGGGCCACTACTCCTAAAACTCCTGATGTAAGATCAGCCTACATGACTCAACTGATAGTACTGTGTGCCCCATTATATGATCTGCTGGTGGTTGTATACCTGGTTTACCAGCTATAGGTAACTTGAATAGATCTTCTCTATATAAAAATTCATTATCACTAAATGTATTGTCCTTTTTATCATGATTTTGAATCCTAGCTAGCATACATCACAGAGATATCCTAAAATAGATAGGATGGGAAACAATCGATGAGTATATCTGGAGCGATTAATCAAGAAGGTCATGGAAACCATAATCCATTACAATATGATTCATCTAAATTTATTTTTCATGTAACTAGTTTCTCAATGTACTATATTTAATCATAGTTTATTAGAGTCATGGTGTCTTGATATGTCGGTTATTACACCAAAAATGGAGTACCTAACAAGATATCCAAACTCAAAACAGTTAACAGTATTTCCCTAAATTGATCTCACAGACTCTAGTCATAATTTATAACTGAATCCTCTAGTACCATTCTATAGAGACCTATCAGAGTAGGTTCCACATTATAAATACATATTAAAACCTCCAATAGGCTTGGGGTTTAATACTATCATTAAGTAGGTAAAATACTATCATGGGATGCCTTATCCTAAAGAAACCAAACACAATCATAGATATCCAAGCTCATACAATTCTTAAATTTTAAAATACTATTAAAGAATTAATGCATACATCTATATTCTACAACATGAGTACGAAAACAAGGAATTGAATGTAAAGAGATACAAATACAGGCCAACCACTATGAGTTTGAAAATAAGTCCAACATAATGTAATGATTACGACTAATATCATGATAACTATACGAACGAAGCTTATTCTATCTGACTCACTATGAAACACTTGGTATTAGAAACTTTTGGAATCCTGAAAAAGGCCAATAATCTACACAAGGAAAAGACATGTTTATGAAATGATCATGCATTGGTGAGTATGACAATACGTAGTAGGACACTCCGAAACTAAAACAAATATAATAATAAGAATAATTTTCATATCAATACTGGTATATTTCCACATCACATATAGCATGAATATTGTAGTATACTTAATAAATAAACATGGACTAATTGTAGTGTCACAACTGTAATTGTGAATTAGGATTTTTAATTGAATGTTCCACTTACAATTCATTTGGACCATGAGTAAGATAACACAGATGGATCTTTTCTGAGATATAATGATCATTTTGTGTTTCTATTAGAATCATATGCTGGCTGTGTAAATAGATACAATAACCAAATGAGGATCATACCCACCGTCATGATGTATACAAAGAACTCAATCAGGAATAACCCATTATGTGAATGATCAGTGCCCGTGTAGTGTTGGTCACAACGACACCATGAACTACACTTGGGTCTTGGAGGTGATAGAATATCCTATTATAGGATTCATGGAAGGATTACATCACATATATCCATGTCGTCCCACTGAAGGTATCACTATCATATTTTTAGGGAATTAATTCATACTAATCATTCGGGAATGGATATAGGGATGCCACCATAATAGAACATGTCCAAGATGAGGAGGTCAAGTTCTTAATTACTTCATTGATGGAGTAGACATTGTGTACAAGTAGTACATGGAATTTACCTTTGGAACTGGGTCTAGACCATGTAAATAACTTATTCCCATTCCTATGTAAACGTACATGGCGTGCCCATTCCTATGTGCATCTTCCCATGTAAATGGACACTGCTTTTCTAATGTACACTGATCATGGACATGTCCATGTGGAAGTACATGGTGTGTCTATGACTGTGTGCTATTGACCGTTTTAGTGTACCCTATGATGTACACATTGAGCTATTGTTTAAGGGTCACATTTCATGTTATCTAGTAACACACCGTGTTATATTTAACTTCACCCTGGAAACCATAACCTTTAGATTGTGGTCCCACAAGTCGTGTAATCATAGATTAAACAATGTTTGCTATGGAATTTTACCGAAATCTGTAACTCATTTCCACCTCTACTCCTATCCATACGATCATCGATCTACCAACCAACCTTAAAATAGAATGTGATACCATGGTATGATGACCATTCCATCATCAAACACTATGATCCAACCCTTGAATAATTCCAAGAAAAGGCCTCCTATGTCATCCGTCGTTTCAGACCCAGTAAATATAATTAGGTATCACAAATTCATCAGATTTTATTTCACATAAATCTTTGAATGATCATATATTCATACCAACTCCATATCTAAGGTATTAAACTATTTCACTTAGAAAAAGGCACAAAGCAGTTAATTTTTTTTGAATGTCTCGAAAAGCAGGTCAAATAAATTTCCAATGTTGAACCAAGGAATGGGGAAGAGAAAAAAAATCATAAAAATGTGGAACAAAACACATAAAATGTTAATGTTTTCCATGATTCTTTTTCATTTATAATGAAAATCGATAGATTAATTAACAACACAAATCATTTCCCCAATGAATCGATAAATAGAACCATCACCCGAAATAAAAATGATTTGTGAATAAATTTATTATTTGATTGATTGTTTTTTGTCAAAAGAATCATAAAAAATGATAAAAACATGGAAGAAACATCCATCCCAAATTTGGAATGATTACATATGAATAATGGAGCATCATAATTATCAAAATCCATTTTATTTTTCATTTTCTAAAAGTTACTTTATGGATAAGTGGTAACCTTAAATTAAACATGATGATAAATAAACCACTACCAGATTTCAGAAATCTAGTATAAAAAGCCACAATACAAATTTCAAATTCAAATTCAAAAGTACCTACACATCCCATCACCCTAGGACCTGAATACTCAAGCTACGAGATGCCCTGTGTAAGAACCCGGATCTTATTTCATATATATTTTTTCCTTTTCAGGTCGTTTTATGAGAAAAAGAGGAAAATCTAGAAATTTTCAAAGTACACACCATCTACTGTGATGCCGCTGGAGTCTGTGTGCTGGTCGTGACTTGTCCATGCACATGACCATATATGGGTTACATGGAGGCTTCATAATGCGGAGAATGGAAACAACAAGTACACACCGTGTACTCCTAAAGTACACGATGTGTACTTTTTTCATTAAACGCCATAGGGTCACGCCTGATGGACAGAACACCCTTCATTTAGGTTTGGTTCACTCGAGAGCAAGTTTATGGCCATGGATCTTCGACAATACCTTGAGCCTCCGTCCGTCCTCCGTTTAGAACACCATCGGTTGTGTTGGAATCACATCCGTGAGTTCTTCCGTCTCCTTGAGCATTGTTTCCCAATTCCTTGTCTTTTCCAAGTTATCGTGGGTTGAATGTTTTGTGAATTTTGTTAGATCTACGACATTCTAAGGTGAATAAATCCTTGTGGTTCAAGTATATCGATCTCATAACATCACGGTAGGTGGTTTGTGCCTTTTCGTTGAATATCCTTGAATATTTTGTGTAAATTCCACTAATACCCGTGAACGGGGTATTGCGTGATTGAAATTTTACCCTTTTAGTATGCCTTCCATGCTTGTATGCCTAGGTATAGGATGTTTGAAAATGAATATGGTTGAAATTCTATGCTTTGGATGTTTTTACCATGCCGTGTTTTGTTTATGACCGTTTGGTCCTATTTATCATGTTGGTCGTTTACCTGTTTTCCATGCCTTGTGGTTGTAGGATGGAGTATTGTTTTCTGGCATACTTGATTTGTCATATTTTGGATAGGCAAGTAGCCTTATAGGTTTACTTTGTCCATACAGCATTCCTATGCATTGACTTACACGGGGCCGTGAGAACCGAGTGTAGTAGACTAAAAGGGGATAAACCGAGTGACCATCCTCAAAGAGTCCTTGAGCTTTATAGACTAAAATGGGATCGACCGAGTGAGCTTCCTCAGAGAGTCTTGGAAATTATAGAATATATAACGATAGACAAAGTGAGCTTCCTTAGAGGGTCTTTGAGATTTATGAACTATAAGGGGATAGACCGAGTGAGCTTCCTCTGAGAGTATTTGTTTTACTTTGAATTACCTCAAACCATCCTAGAATATAGGAGGAATTGTCCGAGCATTCTTCCTCAAAGAGTCTTTGTAAAAATCGGGATATAAGAGGAAATGAACGACTAAGTTTTATCAGACAGTCTCATGACCTTGGGTCTATAAGTGTAATTGACCTTGTGTGCTTACTGAGATAGTCCTTGACTCCCTTAGACTACAAGGTGTATTGAATGTAAGTGCTTCCTCAGAGAGTCTTTATGAATTATTACAATAGAACCAGAGGGGTTAGGCTGAGTGTACTTCTTAGAGGGTTTCTTGTACATGGTAGGTAGGACTAGATGGTATGGTCGTGAGTACTTCTTAGAGGGTTACCAGTTTGTGTAAGTTATTTATTGGTATTGATATTGTGGATTGTTCACTGCTGAGTACTTTCCTGTTTACGGCATTCTTTAGTTTTACCTTCCATATATTCACTGACTGTTAGGAATAGATCTTCCGGTGGTTTCCTAGTGGGATTTAGTCTCACACCATTTATGGGTCATTCTTTTGGGCCTAAAAAGATTATATTGTTGCAGCTATAGATAAGGTCAAGTGACCTTCCACTTCAGGTACATGATTTGTTGATGAGTTGGAGAGCATTGGACAAAGTTTAGGCTTGCGATGCTGGGGAGCTGTTATCTGTTTCTTTTGTACTTGTATTTAGTAACATTTTTATTTCCAGCATTGTGACTTGTTTGGATACATTCCTTTACATATGTATCATGAATTCCATATATATGTTGTCCTACTGTTTATCACATTTATTCTTATGCTGTTTATTTGTGTATGGGTTGTTTACTAATTCTGCTATTGTTAGTATTTTCTCTTCCATTGTGTACTCAGGTAATGGGGGCATAGTTTTCCCACTATCACACCCAAGGTACTCACTACTAGTCGGCAGCCTCTGGCATTCGGAGAATTGTGTGTGAGGTCATGTGACCAATCGGGTATGGGGCGCCTCTTGGTGGCCTCTGGAACAAGGAATTTACAAAGTTGTATCATAGGATGATTAATTTCTCTTGACTTATAATTTGTAGAATATATTCTGGTATAGGATGGAATAGGTACTTGGTAATAATCTGTTCTGAGGAGTAGTTATGCCTTGTACAGGAAAAACCCAATCTACCTCGTTATTTCCATTTTCTGATTTTTCAATTTTACAGTTGATTTGATTTTCACCGTTGGGTGACTCACATGCTTTGATCTAATACTGTTGACTTTATTGGGGTTCTATTTTTGTCACAATCTGTCGAGATGAGGGTATGCCATCTCTTGCATCATACAATCACTTTCTAGAAATCCCATTTCATGCATTCTTGAAATGCCATTTAGGGTGCATAATCAATTGCATGTTGTTGTGATAGATGTTTTGTAGAATATTCATGTTGTTGTGATAGAGGCTTTGATTGAATACTGATTTTGATAAGTATTTATTTTTGCAAGTATTAGTTTGGATGGATTCCAAATTTTGGTTCTTAAGGTGTTATGGTCCCTCATGAATCAAAATTTGGAGGGTAATTAGCTTGTAATTGCTTGTTTATAACATGTATAAGATGTCGAGATTTGATTTGCAGAGAGTATGGGCCCTCACGGATCAGAATTTGGGACCTTTATGATCATTTTCATTGTTTTCTGGGCTCCAGAGTAGTTTCTGAGGCTACTGTCCAGAAAAACCCAGAATACACGGCATGTACTTTATGAATACACGCCGTGTAGTCTCTAACCATGTCACTGACTGTGTGGGCAGGGACACGGGATTGTGAAAATCTTACAAGAACACACCGTGTACAGTATGTACATCCCATGTTGTAGTGATACTATGTCTACCCGTGTGACTAACAACACAGATAAGGGAAACATGATATATACACACCATGTCTGGAATGAACATGACGTGTCGTATAACCTATGTATCTGGCCGTGTAACGAACAACACAGACGAATAAACCTTAATCCTACACACACCGTGTCGACTTTGAAAATCCAGTTTAGTCTGGCCTAAGTACCCGACCATGTCACGAACTACACGGGTTGGTGTTATCGTTTCTTGTACAGGCCGTTTCCACCTGATGTACATTCTGTGTAGATTTAGCCATGTAACCAGTCATGTATCTAAAAACACAGTTTGTTGAAACTTGTATAGTACACGTCGTGTCTGTCATGAAAACACTATGTATTCTAGGATTAAGAGGATTGTGTGGGTTAGCAGTGTAGGAGGACTCGTGCAGGGAAGGAGGATTCAAGTACACATCGTTTTTTTTTTGACAACACGGCATGTGTTTGTGGTGTTACATGACCCGTAGTGGCAGAATCACATGCCCATGTGAATGGATTAAGAAAACACGCCGTGTAGTGTTTATACAATCCATGTAGTCATGTTTTGTAAAACATGAATGTATTCTTCCTCATGTTCCTTTCTTTTACTCTTTTGTTCTCAGTCCTTGATAATCTTGATCTAAGGTGTGCGCTTGACTAGGCAGAGTCATGCCACCAAGATGTCCTTCGATTGCACGCAAGTTGCAAGATGGTGATCAGACCCCAGATATGGCGAATTAGGGACTTCCAATAGATCGTCCCATCGTGCCATCCTTGGCACCAGCCATTATACCTGTAACAGGTGCTGATGCATAGTTCATGGAAGGATTTCTGAGGATGATTCAGAATTCCAGGGATCGTCGTATCCTGCCCTGTCGATGGCAGAATTGACACGGGTTTTTGAGTGGCAACATCCTGCAACTTTCTTAGGGGATGGAGGATCCAAGGTAGCAGAGTAATGTCTAGAGGCCACACTACCAATTTTCGAGCATCTGGAGATACCGCCAGAGAAGTGGGTGAAGCTCGCTACCTATATTCTCTGATACTCTTCCAAGAGGTGGTGGGATGTGATCTCATAGTCAGTACAAAAGCAGAGTATGACTTGGGATTAGTTTCGTTGCATCTTCTACGATTAATTCTACCGATATACCTTGAGAGCTGATCGATCCTGGGAGTTTATGAGTCTAGAGGAGGGTACTCTTTCTGTTACGGAGTACTCGTCTCTCTTTACTGGGTTACAATGTTTCACGCCTACTCTAAGAGGCAATTAGATGTTCTTTGCCCAAAATATTGAGGATGGTATGAGGCATGACATCCGATCATAGGTGAACTTCTTCAGGTTGACTTCGATATCCTCAATCGTCAAACATGAACAGATCACTGAGCGCAATCTAAGGGATTTTGGAGCTGTGATCCAGGGCGGTTCGACATCTAGTGTAATTGTTCCTCCACCTGACAGCAGGAAGTGCTGTAGGGATTCTGATCAAGGAGATCAGAGTAGGCATGATGTATCTTTATGTAGCCAGGTAGTATTCTACTGGTGTGGGAGGAGCAGGCATACTAGGCCGCAATGCTAGAGAGACCGGATAGTGTGTCGATATTGTGGAAAGATGGGCCATCTACAGCATTTCTATCAGATCTTCTCACCTATAGTTGGTGGTAGGTGTTTCTCTATGACCTCACGTTCTAGAGAAGCATTGCCAATTTCTCACTAGTCAGGATACTGGAGTTCTTCTGGCCGTTCGGGCCGAGGTGGAGGTCGTGGTCATGGTGGTCAGTCACCAGGTGATTAGCGACAATAGAGTGGATTAGCTCAGAGTGGTCAGGAAGGATTGTAGTTCCATAGAGTAGGCCAAACTTTTGTAGTGGAGCAGACCCAGTAGGAGCATGATCCATGACCTTTTACATTTCTAGGTACAATCTTTGTATTCTCAGTTTTATCTTCATCTATTTTTGATACAGGGGCTTCCCATTGTTTTATATCTGTCGATGTTGTGGATATTATTGGTCTCTTCATCGTTTCTTCAGCAAATAACATTACACTAGACACATCGTTGGGAAATAGGACGACTTGTGTATGTCTGTGCAAAGAGTTTCCTCTTGAGGTCGGTGGGAGTCACTTTCTATGGGACATATATATACTAGAGATGATAGGTTATGATTACATTCTCAGGATGGTCTGGTTAGTTCCCATCTAGGTAGTTGTCGATTTCTATCGTCGTAGGGTGAGTTTCATATCACCAGAGGGTGGATCTTTTATTCACAAGGGAAAGTGGGATGTCCAGGAAAGTATTGCGGGTCTAGAGCATCTTGGGTTAGGAAGAGTTATTGCCTAGATTTCTAGTCTTTATCTTGATGACTAGGGGACTTCATAGCAAGACTTTCCTCCAGTGTTGGAACGATTCAGGGATATCTTTCCAGAGGACTTTTCAGGTTTTCCTCCCAAGCATGAGCTAGAATTTTTTATTGAGCTTGTTCTAGGAGTGACACCAGTGTCCATTCCTATATATAGTATGGCTACACTAGAGTTTCAGGAGCTCAAGTAGCAGATGGAGGAGTTGCAGGAAAATGGTTTCATCTGACGCAGTACATCTCCCTGGGGTTCGCATATCCTTTTGGCGAAGAAGTCAGATGGTACTCTCAGGCTTTGCGTGGATTATTAGATTCTGAACCAGATGGCTGTTAAGAACCTACATACTTTACCAAGTATTAATGATCTTTTCGATCAGCTTCGAGGAACCTGGGTGTTATCGAAGATGGATTTGAGATCCGGTTACCATCAGTTGCGCGTTAGACCATTAGATATACCTATTATAGCCTTCCAGAGCAGGTATAGTCTATACGAGTAAGTAGTTATGTCATTCGGTCTCACAAACACACCTGTAGTTTTCATGGTACTGATGAATTGAGTGTTCCATCCACACTTGGATTCCTTCATGGTAGACTTTGTGAACAATATATTAGTGTAATCTCACAATCTACATGACCATGGCACCCATTTTGAGATCATTTTGAGTACACTGAGGGAGCATCAGTTATACGGTAAGCTATCAAAATGACTCTTTTGGAAGGATCGGATTCACTTTGGGTCATGTTATCTCAGAGATAGAAGTGTCAGTAGACCCAGATAAAGTGAAAGAATTAGTTTCCTGGGATCATCTAAAAACATCTTTGAGGTGCGGTTTTTTCTAGGGCTGGATGGATACTTCAGATGTATCACACATGACTTTTCACACTTAGCAGCACCACTTACAGGTCTATCCAAGAAGGTTGCAATGTTATTATGGTCAGATTCTTGTGAGTAAGCCTTTCATGAGTTGAAAGGGAGGTTTACTTCAGCACCGATACAAGTCTTTCCAGAGCCGAGCAAGCGCTATACTGTTTACAATGATGATTTGGGTATCGGGATGGGAGCAATGCTTAAGTAGGGAGATGGAGTTGCTGCGTACGAGTCTTGGTAGTTGAGGACACATAAGAGGAACTACTGGCTGCATTATCTGGATTTGGTAGCTGTTGTTCATGCCTTATGTCGTTGGAGACATTATCTTCTGGGGGATCATTTTGTGGATTTCACCGATCACAAAAGTCTCAAGTACATTTTCACTATGTGTGATTTTAATTTGAGAATGTGGAGGTGGGTTGAGTACCTACATTCTATCGACTTTGATCTTGCCTATATGCCTGGGAAAGGAAACACAATGGTTGATGTTTTGAGAAGAAATACTCGGATATATGCAGTTTAGGAGGGAAAAGTGACTATAAACTTATGGATCTGTTCTTCGAGATGCATTTAGAGGTTCAATAAAGATAGGGACAGACGTTTCTATCAATTGTAGCTGTTACGTCTACCCTTATTGATCGGGTGCGGATGAGGCAGCTATCATAATCAGAAGGCCTAGTCCTATAAGAGAGTGTGTCATGAGAGAACCCTCTTCCTGGATGGGCAGTAAGAGAGGATGAGATCTTGCATTTCCAGGGGCGCGTATGGGTGCCAACAAATATACGTGAGGAGGTGATGTGAGATTTTCATTCCACTGTTTGGGCAGTTCATCCTAGTGTCACCAAGATGTATCATGATCTACACCACTAGTATTGGTGTCCAGGTAAGAAGAAATATGTTACGGGTTTTTTCATGAGGTGTTCCACCTCTCAGTAGGTGAATGTGTAGTATCAGTGACCTGTAGGGATTCTATAGTAGTGAACCATTCTTGAGTGGAAGTTGAACGATGTCGTGATGGACTTTGTGATAGGGTTTCCGAGGTCACCTTGAGGGAATGATGTCATATGGGTTGTCATTGAAAGACTCACAAAGGTTTCTCACTTCTTACTGATGAAGTATACCTTCATGGTTGATGATTTTGGAAGACTGTACATCCGATAGATTGTACATCTACATGGAGTTCCACACTCCATTGTTTCAGACAGGCATATACGTTTTACTTTTCGGGTCTGGAAGGGGCTTCAGAAGGCTTTGGGTATATAGGTGCTTTTGAGTACAACATACCACCCTCAGATAGATGTCCAGTCTGAGCATACAATTCAGGTACTTGAGGACATGCTTCGAGAATGCATTCTGGATTTTAGAGGTTCTTGGGAGAAGAATGTACCTCTGGTGGATTTTTCCTACAATAATAGTTTTCAGGAAACTATTCAGTTGTCACCTTATGAGGATTTTTACGGTAGTCAATTCTGATAACCCTTTTGTTGGATGGAGGCAGGAGAGGTAGCTATACTGGGACCTCATCTTGTTCAGGAGACCACAAAGTAGATAGAGTTGATTCGAAATAGGATGGCTACTACGCAGTATCATAAGAAGTCTTATGTTAATCAGTGGAGATGACCACTTGAGTTCGAGGTCAGGGATCAGGTTTTCCTGCGTGTCGCACCGAGGTTGGGACATAATAGGATTAGAAGACATGATAACCTTTCACTGAGATACGTTGGGCCGTTTGAGGTGTTAGAGAGAGTTTTTCCGGTTGCCTATCATTTTCAGTTACCTCAGAGGTACCTAACAATGAACAACGTTTTTCACATCTCTCAACTCCGACATTACATTTCAGACATGTCTCTTGACTTTCAACCCGAGGAGGTTGAGCTAGAGGTGGATGCATAATTCTAGGAGCATACCATCTGGATTGTTGATCACAGTAAAAATTTTATCCGTGGCTAGTTTGTTCCTCTGGTGCAAGTGCTATAGCAGCCAGGAAGGTACAGGATGGGATTTGGGAGAGGGAGGCCGATGTATGAGCATAGTGGCTGGAGATGTTCTATGTTTCTTCTTCTACTCTGCGTTAGGGAAGTTTGGGGACAAATTTCATTAAGGGGGAAGTTTGAAAGAACCTAGATCTTCTTTGAGGCATGTTTTTTCATTTTCTGGTCGTTTTTTGAGAAAACGAGGAAAATCTGGAAATTTTCATTTTACATGCCATGTATTTTATGAGTAAACAATGTGTACTGCGATGACGCTGGAGTCTGTGTCCTGAATGTGTGATGTCCACGCACACGGCCATGTATGGGTGACATGGAGGCCGCCTAATGCATTTTACGGAAACCAAAAGTACACAACGTTTATTCCAAAATTATGTGCCGTGTGCTTTGTTTTTTTTCAATAAATGCAACAGGGTCACGCCTGACGGATAGAACACCCTTATTTCAGGTTTTTTTCGTCTGAGAGCATGGGTACGACCATGGATCTTTGACAAGCCCCAATACCTCCATCCGTCCTCCAATTTTAACCCCGTCAGTTGCGTTGGAATCGAATTGATGAGTTCTTCCTTCTTCCAGAGCATCATTTTCCAATTCCTTCTCTTTTTCATGTTATCGTGGGATGAATGGATTATGAGTCTTCATAGATATATGACGTTATAAGGCAATTGAGGCCATCTAGTTCAGGTATATCAATCTTCTAATGTCATGGTAGGTGGATTGTTCCTTTCCGTTAAATGTCGTTGATTATTATATGAAAACTCCACCAATACCCGTTAACGAGGTATTGCCTGTTTACTATTTTACCCCTGTAGTATTCCTTCCATGCTTGTATTCATGTGTAGAGGATGTTTGAATATGAATATGGTTGAACTACATGCTTTGGATGTTTTTCCAATGCGTTATTCTATTTATGACTGTTTGGTCCTATGCATCCTGTTGGTCATTTTCCTGTATTTTATTCCGTGTGGTTGTAGGATAGAGTGTTGTTTTATGGAATGCTTGATATGTCATAGTTTGGTTAGCCAAGTAGAACTATAGGTTTACATTGACCATACATAATTTCTATGCATTGACATACACGGGACCGTGAGAACCTGGTGTAGTAGACTAAAAGGGGATAGACTGAGTGAGCTTTCCTAGAGAGTCTTTGAGCATTATGGACTAAAAGGGGATAGACTGAGTGAGCTTCCTTAGAGAGTGTTGGAAATTATAGACTATTTGAGGATAGACCGAGTGAGCATAATCAGAGGATCGTTGAGATTTATATACTATAAGGGGATATACCAAGTGAGCTTCCTCTGAGAGTCTTATTTTTACTTTGAATTACCTCAAACAATCATAGACTATATGATGAATTGACTGAGCGATATTCATCAGAGAGTCTTTGTATGACTTGGGATATAAGAGGAATTGACCGTGTGAGCTTCCTCAAAGAGTCTCTTTACCTTGGGGATATAAGGGTAATTGACCTTGTGTGCTTACATATAGTGTCCTTGATTACCTTAGACTACAAGGGTAATTGACCATGAGTACTTCCTCAAAGAGTCTTTATGAATTCTGCTTACAGAACTAGAGGGGTTAGGCTGAGTGTACTGCCTAGAGGGTTTCTTGTACTTGTTAGTTAGAGCCAGAGGGGATGGCCATGAGTACTTCCCAGAGGGTTACCTATTTGTGTTAGCCATTATTTGATACTAAAACTAAGGATTGTTCACTGCTGAGTACTTTACTGTTTATTTCTTTCTGTACTTTTACCTGCCATATATTCACTGACTATTAGGAACAGATCATCGGGTGGTTTCCAACTGGGATTTAGTCCCACACCCTATTTGGGTCATGCTTTTAGGCACAAACATATTATATTGTTTTAGTTATAGATAAGGGAAAGTGCCCTTCCACTTCAGGTACTAGATTTTATGAGGAGATGGAGAGCATGGGACCATGAGTAGGCTTGCAATGCTGAGGGGTTGTTATCTATTTATTTTGTACTTGTTTTTAGTACTGTTTTCATTTCCAGCAGTGTGACTTGTTTGGCTGCTTTCCTTCACATATGTATCATGCATTCCCTATATATGTGTTCCTAATTTTTATCACATTTAGTATTCCGCTGTTTGGTTGTGTATGGATTATTTACTGCTTCAGATATTTTTTTTCTCTTCAGATGTGTACTCTTCCAACGAGGGCATAGTTTCCCCACTATCACGCCCAAGGCCCTCGCTGCAAGTTGGTAGCCTATGGCATTCAGGGAAATGCGCATGAGTCCATGTAACCAACTGGGTACAGGGTGCTTCTGGTTGGCTTCCGGAACTGGGATGTTACACCTTGAGTCGGGCCCACTAATGTCACCACATTACCGATAAGACACAACAGAGAACATTTAACCAATACCTCTATCATAGAAATTAACCACATAATCATATATTTAACCTCATTATTAATACTCCATAAACAAAAAACTCTAAAACAAAAAAATAACCCAAAAAATGAAGAGGAAATAACTCCATATCCACACAAATCTAAATAAACACAACATAAATCAACATGCTGTGAAAATCACTGAATCCAAGAGATACCACATTTGAAACCCAAAATATGAAAATATAATATAGGAATCACCTTTTATAAACCCAACAACTACTCATCCAGAATGTCCCAAAGCCTCATGGGATTCATATCACCAGACCGACCTGGGGAGGAACGATGAAACCAGAAGCTAGAGTAGTGGTTTAATAGACATAGGCCACAATAAATGTAGGACCAACACAAGAACCATAAAAACATCCATATATCCACATTGATGGACCTTCATTGGAGAAACTCACCCCAAACCATGAATCATCCATGAACAATGACTAAAATGAACCACCATGATGAAGAACAAAAACACAATGGAAGAACCTCCTGAAACACCGTCGACCGATTGGATGAAACAACCAAGAGACTCCTTGAAACAACCTCCATAGACCGAATGGGAGAGTCATGAAGGTACATGAAGCTAGAGATTTTTTTAATAGGAAATGGGCACCACTAAAGAGTATTTACCTCTCAATTATAATGAACTATGATTCATATTTTGTTCAAATAATGAATGCCCTCAAATTTCTTTCTGATGGTTCTCTATACCCTAAGGGGTTTATAGGTTAACCAAAGAACCCAATATAATAGTATTCTTATAAGAGATGATATTATGATTATTTAATGATAAATATAATATTTTTTATATAATTATATTATTAATTATACACATCCAATTAATTTATCATTAAATATTTTTGCTGATAATGGTTATGCGATGCTTAAGATAAAACATGCATTCTAAACTCAATGAGGCCTTCATATGTCGGATCTAGGCCCATATTTTAGATTTATTCTGATTTATTTGGGAAAAATTTACTCAGTATATATTTAATATGTTTAATACATTTCAATAAATTATTCCAACAAATACAATACATATAATCACATATCATCTTAGCTGATGGTCTCAAGAATAATTCATTTAATAATAAATTATAATACTTGTAAAATCCATGTCAAAGTCATGATCCAAGCTGGGTTAACCCTGAACCTGTCACCTGAGCATGTCCGTGACATGGCCTGAGATGCGTTCCCGATCCTCTCGGGCTAGCGACAAGTTCTAGGGAATCGGCATAGTCGATGAGAACGATTTCTCCCAAGGTAAATAAATAAAAGAAGAGGAAAAAATAAAGAACAGTGTAGAATAAACAAACCATATAAAATGACAAAATGAGAATGAAAGAAAATAAAACTGACTGAACTCGATGTCCAAACTAAATCCATGAGACCCCATGGGTTGCTCCCCGACTCAATGATCAAGCATATCCCAAGGAGAGCGCACTAAAGATGGATCCTTTGAAAACACTAATATATAAAATAACTATAGGCGTGAGTATAAAAACATAGTAGGCTAGACCAATATCTATTCCTAATGCGTTTCATTTACAATTAAAAAACATCAATTCAATGTTTGAAATAAAAAATATTGAAGTATGCATTTCTATAATTTTTACATGAAAAAAAAGTACAAATCATTTCCCTTAGTCATATGAAAAAAAAACAGAAAAAAGAGTTTGGGACACATTTTCTTTTGAAAACATTATCATAGGAGTTAGGAAAATCAAAATGTCACTTTTCATAAAAAACAACACACAAGGATACCAAGGAAGATAATGAAAGGGAAATGTAAATAAGTATGAAAATATCTCAGCAAAAATTCATTAGAAAAAAGTCACTAGGAATAGGATATAGAATCCCACCTTTTTGTCACATAAACTTTCATTACATTATACAAAACTATGGATCTTTAAGGTTTAGTGTCTTGGAAACCAGGAACATAATACATGAAACAAAAAAACATTCTTCTTAAACACTGGAAAGGATTTTCCTTATGTTCATCCTAGGATTATTACTACATCTCATAACCTGGGGACATACATCAAAAGAAAGGGTGAGAAGAAGGACCAGTAAGGGAAACAAGAGAATCATTTTACATGTGAACTTCAGATACTTCAATAAGGTCATGAAAAGAACATTAAGGCATTAGAAAGAAATCATGAGATATATCATAGTAAAAATAACATTTTTCATAACATGAAGATGTGGCTACAACATTTAACATATACAATCATGAACATATCACCAAGGTCCATCCCCAAGGTGTCATTTGAAAATTACCATCGTTATTCACCAAGATATCGTGAAAATTTTAATCTCTAGTGGTTACATCATTACCCAATGAATTGGAGCGATATCAGGGCGCACCCTTAAATTTTCATTTATTATCATGTGAGCCACATATATAATCATCAGAAATTTGATAAATAACCCATATAGAATAAAATAAAGGGGTTTCATTTCATAATCATAACGTTTTAAAAACTGCTTTAAAGACATGATCTTTACGTCACTTTATAACCCACGGAAGGGGAGAGCGGGTATAATGTACGAAAATCCCAGAATTTAAAATAGAAAATTTTGATATATATGTTAATAAACCTGTTGAAATAAGATCTTTGAGTATTCACTTTATAAAATAAAATAATTTTGAGAAAAGAGAGAGGCATTTTGAGACGAAAATTCTGCAGCATAACGGCTATGTTTCGGGTTTTTATAAAACATTGAAAAGAGAGGGGACATGATTCAAACATTCATATATGATCCATAAAACAGTAGAGGGACAGAATATGAAGGATATGTGAACATGGTAATGAAATTTGAAAGATGTACCATATGAAATGCAGAAATGAAAGGAAGACAAAAATAAGATTTCTCTTATTAAAATTCGGCAGCCTAACGGCGTCACTTAAACTTCAACAAAAATGATTTGAAAAGATCAAAAAGGGTCTCTCATCATGTAAAAATAAGAGTTCAGTATGATAGATATAGAGATCATACCCCAACATAATTAAAAGGGACATGAAAGACTTGACATGAAAGTAGAACTTAGAAAAAATGAGAAGGGTGAAAGAATCCCTTAAAAATTGGGCAGCCTAACAGCGCCACATAAACATTCATAAAACGAAATGATGAGAGTAAGAGGTGGTATCTCATCATATGAACATAAAAAGGAATTTATAATGATGATAAAAGAACATCTTCCGACATAAGAACATGGAGCATAAAATAAATGACATAAAAGAGATCACTTGAACAGAAAGAGAGGGGGTCAGATCCCTTACCTTAAAATGTAACTCTTAAAACTCAATGGTTTGGACCTTGAGGCCTTGGGGGCACCTTCGAATGACTCCTTGGGAGGTAAGGAGACTATAACTTCATTGAGAAAGATTTTGGAGTCCAAAGGATGAGAGTCTGGCTTGGTATTTATAGGGAAAGTGAGGGGACAAGGCATTAATGGCCAAGGGACTCCTCATAAGTGGGTTTCTCAAAACCATGTGCTCTCTCAAGATATTTTCCATGAAGATAGGACACATGGGGCCCCCAATACAAAAATTCATCACCTTTGGTCGACCAACCCATAAAATATCTCATGACATCATCATGACACAGTTATGATGCCATTAAACATACTGAAACCCTAAAACTGCATTTTTCCTATTCACTGAAAATTTAACATTCTCAGAGAAATCCCAAAATTTCACCTTAACCAAATATCAATGCTCTGATTTCAAAAATGAACTCCATTTTCAAAAAATATTTTTATAAATATTTTTAATTTATTTTTTAAATAAATACACTATTCACCGAAAATTCATTTTTTTCAGAAAAATTCCCAAAAATCACCTTAACATAATATCGATGCTCTGAGTTCAAAAATGAAATCCATTTTATAAAAATAATTTTCTAAATACTTTTAATTTAATTTTTAATTAAAAACACTATTCACCCGAAAATACAAATAGTTGAATAAAAATTTATGAAACCATTATTTAACCATTTTATTGAATCACATTACTTAATCAAGGTTCCTAGATTATATTAATTCTATATTTAAGTGAGATTAATAATCCATTTGGTCACATTACTAATCCTAAGCATAAAATCACTATTCATAATTTACTATTCATCCAAAATTACGTTGATATTATGAGACTCTAAATTTCGTACTGAACATAATTGTAGAAGACCATTTTTTGAAAATAATTACACATTTTTAATTATTTAAGGCTTACATAAACATTTTTTAAAATATACTTTCTCTAAAATTCATCAAAAATATGCATACTATATTTATCCGGACATTTGAAAATTCATAAACTTCATCATAAGAAGAAATCAAAATTGTTATTTAAAACAAAGGATTACACAAGGCAGTTACAGTCTCCTTACATAGCCCCTTATCACACCAGCATAGGACCTAAGTGTAAGGTGTGCTATGGTGAGACAATCTTAGGGAGGCTCGGCCAACATCGCACGAGTAGTAATTTCTATCAGTTTGAACTTCTCGTGAAGGCGATTCCATTCTAGCTTCACACGATGAAGTTCAACTTGGGTTTAGTCCAGAGCAAAGCCCAGTGCTGCTACCTCCTTCCCAAGTTCTGTTAGATGGGCTTCGATCGGTCCAAGACTACTGGGTGAGGACATCGAATCTTCTTTATATACTAGTTAACCAAGATTGCTTGTATTTAGAGACAATAATCAAAACGTTTAGTTTCGAGCGGTCATACTGACCAATGGTCATATAACAATCAAAACCCAATGGTCTCATTTTAATTATACTCATGTTATCAAATGAACCATTTTTGTTGAGTATAAAAATAAAATAAAAAAACACACAAAATTAGGAAACAAGATTTATTCAAAATTTCGGGTCGTTACAATCTTCCCCCCTTAAGAAATTGTGTCCTCGCAATTTGTAAAAATTGGTTTTTGAAATTTCATTGAACGTCCCAAATCATAAAAGGATTCAATAACACTATTACTTTAAAAGAATGAATTGGAAGTACAAAGGTCACCCGAGTTTACCCATACTAGGATTCCATGGAGGAAAACATGGATATGGAAGAAAAAACAAAGGGTAAAGTTCTGGGGGAGAGTGATAGAAAACATGATTAGGAGAAAGTTAACCATAAGAAAATCCCAAACTTACGATGTGTGTAAACGGTCTTTGATTACCTAGTAGGAAACGTAAACCAACAACGTTTTTTTTTATGTTCCTTTTAATAATTTTGAGGAATTCATTTACTACATAGAACAAAAACATAATAAAATACACCAACCTTCAAGTAGAGTTTCATCCTTTAATAAGTTTCTACCAAAACCAATCTTTTATCCAAACGATGAGCATTCAAAAACCGTTGGTCTCATCAAAACACAAGAATCATCTTCATGAGAGTCACGTAATCCACAAAAGATTGACTATCAATTTCTTCTATCTATAAACATTGTCCCAAAAACAAAAAGGGTAAGATAAAACAACTCTTCAAAAAGAAAGAATCCCATATGAAGGGAAACTACATTTAAATCTTCAAAGTTCCATGGTACTACCCAGAGTTCATCATAGACCATTCCGTAAATAACTATCCTTAAAAATCCTCAAATTAAACCAAACTAAGATTGAAACCCAAATACAAGAAGGATTTGATAACACATTCTTCCATGGTAAACTTTATTATTCATCTCTAAACAACATCAAACACTCCTAATATCTTATAAAAAAAAGTAACTAACCTAAATATATTTACCCCAAGATAGGTTAATCATTTCCATAAGTAACCTAAATTACTATAAGTCCACCTTAAATTCATCGATTCTTCAAAATATAAGTCAACCTTTACTCCTCAAAGAAAATACTGTAGTAATCTATTTACCTCGATCAAATAGGGTTCCCAAAATAGTGAACATCTTCCAAAATAATAATCATCTTTTAATCCACTAATCATCTCTGTCATATTAATACGAAAATAGTCACATTTCCTATCACATTGGTTTTTGGGACATGTTCTTCCATTTCCCACCATTAACTAAGAAGAGAATGTATAATTAGGGGCGTAAATACTTATCCAATAATCATGAAAAGGAACTTAAAGCATATAAGGATAACTTGTAGAAGAAAAGTATACCATAACTTGTGATCCCCTAGGTTTCAAACTAGGTTATCCATGATCATATATTCTTATGTGAATCTTTTTTTATTTTATCTATGTTCCCTTAATAATTCTTCATACTAAGCTTATCAATTTACCAAAGCATATCCCCTGAGAGTGTCGTAACCAACAGTGCAGTAAGGCCCGTTGTCGTGAACCAGTTCCCGTTCGAGTCTAGCTCAAAGTGGTGTTTTTGGGTTTTACCCCTATGTACATCTGTGCTAGATCCACCTCTACCTACTCGTATCCAGATAGGGATGTATTTTCTTGGCATCCCCTTACTCAATACTCACCAAAATACCAGGAAGATTTCCTATATTTAAACTTTTCTATAGGGTTCTTCCTAAAGTTTTCATATCCCAATTTCCACAAATAACTAAACCATCTTTTGATACCAACTATAGAATCCCGCCATTTTGTCACATAAACATTCATTACATTATACAAAACTGAGGATCTTTAAGGTTTAGTGTCTTGGAAACCAGGAACTTAATACATGAAACAAAAAAAACATTCTTATTAAACACTTGAAAGGCTTCTACTTATGTTCATCCTAGGCTTATTACTTCATCTCATAACCTGGGGATATACATCAAAAGAAAGGGTTAGCAGAAGGCCCAGTAAGGGAAACAAGAGAAACATTTTACATGTGAACTTGAGATACTTCAATAAGGTCATGCAAAGAACTTTAAGGCATGAGAAAGAAATCATGAGATATATCATAATAAAAATAACATTTTTCATAACATAAATATGTGGCTACAACATTTATCATATACAATCATGAACAAATCACCAAGGTCCATCCCCAAGGTGTCATTTGAAAATTACCAAGGTTATTCACCAAGATATCGTGAAAATTGTAATCTCTAGTGGTTACATCATTACCCAATGCATTGGAGTGCTATCAGGGCGCACTCTTAAATTTTCCTTTATTATCATGTGATCTACATATATCATCATAAAAAATTTCATAAATAACTCATATATCATAAAATAAATGGGTTTCATTTCATAATCATAAAGTTTTAAAAACTGCTTTAAAGACATGATCATTACGTCACTTTAAAACCCACAGAAGGGGAGAGCGGGTCTCATGTATGTAAATCACAGAATTTAAAACAGAAAATTTTGATATATATGTGAATACCCCTGTTGAAATATGATCTTTGAGTATTCACTTTACAACATAAAATAATTTTCAGAAAAGAGAGAGGCATTTTGAGACGAAAATTCTGTAGCATAACGACTATGTTTCGGGTTTATAGAAAACATTGAAAAGAGAGGGGACATGGGTGAAACATTCATAAATGATCCATAAAACAGTATAGGGACAGAATATGAAGGATATTTGAACATGGTAATGAAATTTGAAAGATTTACAATATGAAATGAAGAATATGAAAGGAAGACAAAAATAAGATTTCTCTTATGAAAATTCGGCAGCCTAACGACGTCACATAAACTTCAACAAAAATGATTTGAAAAGATCAAATAGGGACTCTAATCATGTGAACATAAGATTTAAGTATGATAGATATAGATATCATACCCCAGCATAAATAAAAGGAACTTCAAAGACTTGACATGAAAGTAGAACTTAGAAAAGAATGAGAAGGGTGAAAGAATCCCTTAAAAATTCGGCAGCCTAACGACGCCACATAAACATTCATAAAACGAAATTATGAGAGTAAGAGGGGGTCTCTCATCCTATTAACATAAAAAGAACAGTATAATGACGATAAAAGAAAATCCTCCAACATAAGAACATGGAGCATAAATGAAATGACATAAAAGAGATCACCTGAAAAGAAAGAGAGGGGGTCAGATCCCTAACCTTAAAATGTAACTCTTAAAACTCAATGGTTTGGACCTTGAGGGATTGGGGGATCCTTGTGAGGACTCCTTGGGAGGTTAGGAGAGAATAACATCGTTGAGAATGATTTATGAGTCCAAAGGATGAGAGAATGGCTTGGTATTTATAGGGAAAGTGAGGGGACAAGGCTTTAATGGCCAAGGGACACCTCATAAGTGGGTTTCACAAAACCATGTGCTCTCTCAAGATATTTCCATTGAAGTTAGGCCACATGGGGCCCCCAATAAAAAACAGCATCACCTTTGGTCGACCAACCCTTAAAATATCTCATGACATCATCATGACACAGTTATGATGTCATTAAACATACTAAAACCCCAAAACTGCATTTTTACTATTCACTGAAAATTTAACTTTCTCAGAAAAATCCCAAAATTTCACCTTATCCGAATATCAATGCTCTGATTTCAAAAATGAACTCCATTTTATAAAAAGAAATTTCTAATTTTTTTTAATTTATTTTTTTAAATAAATACACTATTCACCGAAAATTCATTTTTTCAGAAAAATTCCCAGAAATTACCTTAACATAATATTGATGCTCTGAGTTCAAAAATGAAATCCATTTTATAAAAATAATTTTCTAAATATTTTTAATTTAATTTTTAATTAAAAAACACTATTCACTCGAAAAATACTAATACTTGAATAATAATTTATGAAACCATTATTAAACCATTTTACTGAATCACATTACTTAATCAAGGTCCCAAGATTATATTAATGCTTTATTTAAGAGAGATTACTAATCCATTTGGTCAAATTACTAATCCTAAGCATAAAATAACTATTCATAATTAACTATTCATCAAAAATTAAGTTGATCGTATTAGACTCTAAATTTCGTAATGAACATAATTGTAGAAGACCATTTTTTGAAAATCATTACACATTTTTAATTATTTAAGGTTTACATAAACATTTTTTAAAATATCCTTTCTTTAAAATTCATCAAAAATATGCATGCTATATTTTTCCGGACATTTGAAAATTCATAAACTTCATCATAAGAAGAAATCAAAATTTTTATATAAAACATAGGATTTCACAAGGCAGTTATGGTCTCCTTATATAGCACCTTATCACACCAGCATAGGACCTATGTGTAAGGTTTTTTACGGTGAGAGAATCTGAGGGAGGCTCGGCCAACATCGCACGAGAAGTAATTTCTATCAGTTTGAACTTCTCGCAAAGACGATTCCGTTCTAGCTTCACATGATGAAGTTCGGCTTGGGTTTCATCCAGAGCAAAGCCCAGTGGTGCTACCTCCTTCCCAAGTTCTGTTAGATGGGTTTCGATCGGTCCAAGACTACTGGGTGAGGCCATCAAATCTTCTTTCTATATTAATTAACCAAGATTTCTTGTATTTAGAGACAATAATCAAAAAATTTAGTTTTGAGCTGTCATATTGACCAATGGTCATATAATAGTCAAAACCCAACGGTCTCATTTTTATTATTCTCATGTTATCAAATGAAACATTTTTTTTGAGTATAAAAATAAAAAAACACACAAAATTAGGAAACATGATTTATTCAACATTTTGGGTCGTTACAATCTTCCCCCTTTAAGAAATTGCGTCCTCGCAATTTTTAAAAATTGGTTTTTGAAATTTCATTGAAAGTCCCACATCACAAAAGGAGTCAGTAACACTATTACTTTAAAAGAAAGAAAGGGAAGTACAATGGTCACCCGAGTTAATCCATACTAGGATTCTATGGAGGAAAACATGGATATGGAAGAAAATACCAAGGGTCATGTTCTGGGGGAGAGTGATTGAAAACATGATTAGGAGAAAGCTAACCATAAGAAAATCCCAAACTTATGATGTGTGTAAATGGACTTTGATTACCTTCTAGGAAACGTAAACCAACAATGTTTTTGTTTTACGTTCCTTTTCATAATTTTGAGGAATTCATTTACTACTTAGAACAAAAACATAAGAAAATACACCAACATTCAAGTAGAGTTTCATCCTTTAATATGTTTCTACCAAAACTAATCTTTTCTCCAAATGATGAGCACTCAAAAACACTTGGTCTCATCAGAACACAAGAATAATCTTCTTGAGAGTCACGTAATCCACAAAAGATTGACTATCAATTTCTTCTATCTATAAACATTGTCCCAAAACCAAAAAAGGGTAAGATAAAACAACTCTTCAAATTGAATGAATCCCATATGAAGGGAAACTACTTTTAAATATTCAAAGTTCAACGGTACTACCCAGAGTTCATCATAGACCATTCTGTAAATAACTGTCCTTAAAAATCCTAAAAATTAACCAAACTAAGATTGAAACCCAAATACAAGAAGGATTTGATAACATAGTCTTCCAAGGAAAACTTTATGATTCATCTCCAAACAACATAAACCACTCCTAACATCTTAAAACAAAAGTAACTAACCTAAACATATTTACCCCAAGATAGGTTAATCATTTCCATAGGTAACCTAAATTACTATAAGTCCACCTTAAATTCATCGATTCTTCAAAATAAAAGTCACCCTTTACTCCTCAATGAAAATACCGTAGTAATCTATTTACCTGGATCAAATAGGGTTCCCAAAATAGTGAATGTCTTCCAAAATAATAATAATCTTTTAATCCACTAATCATCTCTGTCATATTAATACGACAATCATCGCATTTCATATCACATTGTTTTTTGGCACATGTTCTTCCATTTCCCACCATTAACTAAGAAGAGAAAGTATAATTAGGGGCTTAAATACTTAGCCAATAATCATGAAAAGGAACTAAAAGCATATAAGGATAACTTATAGAAGAAAAGTATACCCTAACTTGTGATCCCCTATGTTTCAAACTTGGTTATCCATGATCATATATTCTTATGTGAATCTTTACTTTATTTTATCTTTTTTCCTTTAATAATGGTTCATACTAAGCTTATGAATTTACCAAAGCATATCCACAAGGAGTGTCATAACCAAGAGTGCAGCGAGGCCCATTTTCATGTACCAGTTCCTGTTCGAGTATAGCTCAAAGCATTGTTTTTGGGTTTTAACCCTATGTACATCTGTGCCAGAGCCACCTCTACCTGCTCGTATCCAGACAGGGATGTATTTGCTTGGCAACCCCTTACTCAATAATCACCAAAATACCATGAAGATTTCCTATTTTTAAACATTTCTATAGGGTTATTCCTAAAGTTTTCATATCCTAATTTACACAAATAACTTAACCATGCTTTGATACCAACTATAGAATCCCGCCTTTTTGTCATATAAACGTTCATTACATTATTCAAAACTGAGGATCTTTAAGGTTTAGTGTCTTGGAAACCAGGAACTTAATACATGAAACAAAAAACACATTCTTCTTAAACACTTGAAAGGAATCTCCTTATGTTCATCCTAGGCTTATTAATGCATCTCATAACCTGGGGACATACATAAAAAGAAAGGGTGAGTAGAAGGCCCAGTAAGGGAAACAAGAGAAACATTTTACATGTGAACTTGAGATACTTTAATAAGGTTATGAAAAGAACTTTAAGGAATGAGAAATAAATCTTGAGATATTTTATAATAAAAATATCATTTCTAATAACTTGAAGATGTGGCTACAACATTTAATATAGAAAATCATGAACATATCACCAAGGTCCATCCCCAAGGTATCATTTGAAAACTACCAAGGTTATTCACCAACATATCGTGAAAATTGTAATCTCTAGTGGTTACATCATTACCCAATGCATTGGAGCGCTATCAGGGTGAACCCTTAAATTTTACATTATTATCATGCGAGACATATATATCATCATCAAAAATTTCATAAATAACCCATATAGCATAAAATAAATGGGTTTCATTGCATAATCATAACGTTTTACAAACTTCTTTAAAGACATGATCTTTACGTCACTTTAAAACGCACGGAAGGGGAGAGCGGGTATCATGTATGTAATTCCCAGAATTTAAAATACAAAATTTTGATATATATTTGAATACCCCTGTTGAAATAAGAGCTTTGAGTATTCACTTTATAACATTATATAATTTTGAGAAAAGAGAGAGGCATTTTGAGACGAAAATTCTGCAGCATAACGGCTATGTTTCGGGTTTTTAGAAAACATTGAAAAGAGAGGGGACATGGGTGAAACATTCATAAATGATCCATAAAATAGTATAGGGAAAGAATATAAAGTATATGTTAAGATGGTAATGAATTTTGAAATATGTACCATATGAAATGAAGAATATGAAAGGAAGACAAAAATAATATTTCTCTTATGTAAATTCGGCAGCCTAACGACGTCACATTAACTTCAACAAAAATGATTTAAAAAGAGAAAATAGGGTATCTAATCATGTGAACATAATAGTTAAGTATTATAGATATAGAGATCATGCCCCAACATAATTAATAGTAACTTGAAAGACTTTACATGAAAGTATAACTTAGAAAAGAATGAAAAGGGTGAAAGAATTCCTTAAAAATTCGGCAGCCTAACGGCGCCACAAAAACATTCATAAAACGAAATGATGAGAGTAAGAGGGAGTCTCTCTTCATATGAACATAAAAAGGACAGTATAATGAAGATAAAAGAATATCCTCCAACATAAGAACATGGAGCATAAAATAAATGACATAAAAGAGATCAGTTAAAAAGAGAGGGGGTCAGATCCCTTACCTTAAAATGCAACTCTTAAAACTCAATGGTTTGGACCTTGAGGGCTTGGGGGAACCTTGGGAGGACTCATTGGGAGCTAAGGACACCATAACATTGTTAATAATGATTTTGGAGTCCAAACGATGGGAGCATATCTTGGTATTTATAGGGAAAATAAGGGGACTAGGCATTAATGGCCAAGGGACACCTCATAAGTGGGTTTCTCAAAACCATGTGCTCTCTCAAGATATTTCCCATAAAGTTAGGCCACATGGGGACCCCAATAAAAAATTTCATCACCTTTTTTCGGCCAAACCTTTAAATATCTCATGACATCATCATGACACAGTTATGATGCCATTAAACATACCGAAACCCTAAAACTGCATTTTTACTATTCACTAAAAATTCAACTTTCTCAGAAAAATCCCAAAATTTCACCTTAACCAAATATCAATGCTCTGATTTTAAAAACGAATTCCATTTTATAATAATATTTTTCTAAATATTTTTAATTTATTTTTTTAAATAAATACACTATTCACCGAAAATTCTTTTTTTCAGAAAAATTCCCAAAATTTACCTTACCATAATATCGATGCACTGAGTTCAAAAATGAAATCCATTTTATAAAAACAATTTTCTAAATATTTTTAACTTAATTTTTAATTAAAAAACACTATTCACCCGAAAATACTAATACTTGAATAATAATTTATGAAACCATTATTTAACTATTTTATTGAATCACATTACTTAATCAAGGTGCCTAGATTATATTAATGCTTTGTTTAAGTGAGATTACTAATCCATTCGGACACATTAATAATCCTAAGAATAAAATCACTATTCATAATTTACTATTCATCAAAAATTATGTTGAACTTATTAGACTCTAAATTTCATACTGAACATAATTGTAGAAGACCATTTTTTGAAAATTATTACAAATTTTTAATTATTTAAGGTTTACATAAACATTATTTAAAATATCCTTTCTCTAAAATTCATCAAAAATATACATACTATATTTATCCGGTCATTTGAAAATTCATAAACTTCATCATAAGAAGAAATCAAAATATTTATTTAAAACAAAGGATTACACAAGGCGGTTACGGTCTCCTTACATAGACCCTTATCACACCAGTATAGGACCTAAATGTAAGGTGTGCTAAGGTGAGAGAATCTGAGGGAGGCTTGGCCAACATCACACGAGTAGTAATTTCTATCAGTTTGAACTTCTTGCGAAGGAGATTCCATTCTAGCTTCACACCATGAAGTTCGACTTGGGTTTGGTCCAGAGCAAAGCCTAATTGTGATACCTCCTTCCCATGTTCTGTTAGATGGGATTCGATTGGTACAAGACTACTGGGTGAGGCCATCGAATCTTCTTTCTATATTAATTAACCAAGATTACTTGTATTTAGAGACAATAATCAAAACATTTAGTTTCCAATGGTCATATTGACCATTGGTCATATAACAGTCAAAACCCAACAGTCTCATTTTAATTTTTCTAATGTTATCAAATGAAACATTTTTGTTGAGTATAAACAAAAATAAAAAAACACACAAAATTAGGAAACAAGATTTATTCAAAATTTCGGGTCGTTACATAGGCGAACCTGAGAGATCGAGAATAATCTAGACGATGCTAATACCTACGACACCATATACAGTAACATGCCACATACGATGAAATCTAATGCTCCAAAATTCCTGAACATCGTATCTCACATAGGCCAAGGGAAAATCCCATAGTGATAAACCCAAACATATCCGCCTACTATGGGCTACTAGTTAGTACCATAACCTACCAGTGCAGTACTCGTCTCAGACAATGCTCTCAATATGTGTGGTTCGTATGTTGCAAGTATAGAAAGTGCTGAGTCAATAGATTTCATCAAGCATCAAATCACAATCTATATATATATAAATAATTCACATTATCACTCACCCTGAGTCTCCCGGAGGACGTCTCTCATGCCTTAATGTCAAGGGATACCAAGGGTTCCTAACCCGAGGACCCATATATCGAACCAATGGATTACATAACGAGGACATCCCTAACATTCCAAGTCAATGAGGAACAAGGAACATCCACGTGGCTTTATGACAAACATTTTACATCATTTATTCCAATGTGGCCTAACGGGGCCTTGAAAACTATTTTAAAAAGTCGTTTTTATCGAAGGTATAATATCTGTATTTCCAAAGGAGGTGTCAAAACATCATTTATCACACTCAAACATTGATAAACTCTTTTTAATATATTTAGGCAACATAGTCAAGACCCGACCAATTTTAATAAAATGAAAAAACATTATAAAACACAATACACACTTTTATAAAAGGCAGACCACTTTGGAAATACATAAAAATACCTCAAAACAAAATTTCGCATGCTACCAATGATTTAACAAAAACAAATTTTTTTGACACTTTTAACACATAAAGGCCAACCGGGAACCATTGCGAAAACCAGACATGAAATTCTTAACAAATGATTCTAGTTGACACTCACAAAGTTATAAAACACCAATTATTATGTCAGGGTCTTATTTAAGATGCTAAACTAATTTTTGGAACTCAAAAATCATGTGCGGACCAAATGAAATATTTAATTAATGAAAACAATGTACGCAACTATTACCAGACAATATCGTTTTTATAAAACAAGGCTGGAACTTACCATTTTTTAAAAAAGTTAATTATCCAAATGTACCACAATGAAAATTAACACTTAAAAAGGGATAGGAAGAATAAATTGATGGAAATCAAATTATGATGTCAAGCGCAATAAGACCTTACATTTAGTGTGTTTTATTTCACAATTTAATGTCAAAAAACAAAAATCAAGATTAACACAACACATGTGCACTAAATAATTTTGAACCAGAGCTTGATATTAGCACCTAATAATAAAATAAGGCATGAAAAGCATAAAATTGATGATTCTTAAAATTAAAAGCATAGGTGCTTGGGAACCCTATGTCAATCGTCAGACAATATTCCAAAACCGGTGTGAAATTACATTCTCACCTCAACCACAAGATCAGGAAGCTGAAAAAAACATAAACAATCAAATTTAACACATAAATTTAATTATTGAACCCCAAAAAATAAACCATAGAATATATGGTTTGGATAGCATGAAAAATCCACCAAAGGAGGTTCCCAAAATGATGAACCCTCAATGAAAACTCCAACCAAACTCTTACCAAAGGGTAGAGGAGTGGTTGTCACCAAAAGGGGGATGTGTGGCTGGACAAGGGTGCAATGATGGAATACGGCTCGGCTAGGAGGGTGAATGGTGTCCGGTGAAGAGAGAGAAGTGAGGGTCAGTGGGGGTGCAGGCGAATGGGGTGTGCGCCGGTGGGGGGGGGGGGGTGGCTCGATCAGCTATTTCGTGCATACCAGAACATCAGGCGATGCAGAGAAGATATCCAACTGGAAAAGGGACTCACGACCCGAGGGAGAGGGTGCGCCAGCGAGGTGCCCGGCCAGGATAGGCTGGTGTGAGGGGTGTGTGTGGATCAGGTCAAAAGGGGATGAGGGGGTTTCTGCGCCATTGGAATGGGGTGCGCCGGTGAGGGATTGCCGCGGGAGGAGGGTGATGGAACGAGGCGGAATGCAGTTGCGCGATGCTGGGTCGGCAGGCGGAGTGTGTTGGCTATACAAGCTGAGAAATGTTAGAGGAAGAATGGAAGAGGTAGAAAATTGGTACACCACAAAGGAGCTTTCAAGCTTTGTATTTCACAATTGAAATTTCAGACGACAATTACATCAATTTATAGACCCACAACATTAAATGCCTATCATTTTTGTTGGTACAAAGAAAGACCAAAACATTAAATACAGAGAATCTATGATGGTACAAGGAAAGACCAAAATATTAAATGCTGAGCATTTATGACAGTACAAAGACATACCAAATCTTTAAATGCAGAGCGTTTAAATTTATTCAAAGAAAATAAATGGAGGTGGACCCATCGAAAAAAATGTGCAAGTAATAAATGACGTCGCAGGCAGCTTTGACTCATATTTTTGGTTTTCAATTCCAACACTCCCCTTCAAACCAAAACTGGCATCATTTTGAGCATCATTCTGAGTCTTTTGAATGCATCTGATGGTAATGACTTTGTGAAAATATTAGCCACCTTCTCCATAGTATGACAATATTCCAATTTTATCGTTTTCTGCATCACATGATCTCGCAAAAAATGGAATCAGGTATCAATATGTTTGATTCTTCCATGCTTCACTGTATTTTTGGAAAGTTCAATTGCCAATTTGTAATCCACATATATAACTGTGGATCCATCTTGTAGACGCTTCAACTCCTTCATCAGATTTCTCAACCAGATTCCTTCACAAACAGTGGATGATTTCGCCACGTACTCTGCTTCACATGTAGACAAGGCGACCACACTTTGCTTCCTTGAATTCCACGTAAAAGCAGTCGATCCAAGAAACAATACATACCTAGTGGTGCTTTTTCTTTCATCTCGGTCGCCTCCCCTGTCACTGTCTGAGTATCCATGCAGATTTTCTTCTTCATTGTATGGATAAAAAAGACCAAAATCCACCGTTCCTTTAACGTACCTGAGGATACGTTTTGCCGCTAACCAGTGGGACTCTTTTGGTGCTTCCATGTACCTGCTTAAAAGCCCAACACTATAGACAATATCAGGCCTTGTGATTGTGAGATACCACATGCTTCCAATTAGACTCATGAACAGAGTCGAGTCAACACTTCTTCCTTCTCCATCTTTTGTCAGTTTTAAGCTCATTTCCACAGGTGTGTTTATAACATTGTAATTAGCCATCTTGATTTTTTCAAGCAACTCCTTACCATACCTCTTCTAAGATATATAGATGCCTCCATGGAGTTGCTTTACTTTTTTTCCCAGAAAGAAGGACATGAGACCTCCGTCGGTCATCTCGAACTCCTTGAACATAGCCTTCTTGAAATCATCGAACATCTGTCGACTATTCCCTGTAAATAGCAAATCATCAACATGCAAGCATGAAATTATTATATTTCCACGATCATTCTTCTTGATGTAAACTGCATGCTCATATGGACATTTGGTAATGCTGTTCTCTTGAAGATAGCTGTCAATGCGTGAATTCCAAGCACGAGGAGCCTGCTTCAACCCATAAAGAGATTTATTCAGTCGATACACTTTGTCTTCCTCCCCTTGTATAACAAAGCCTTCAGGCTGGTCTAAATAGACCTCTTCCTCTAGAATTCCATTCAGGAATGCAGACATCACATCAAATTGGTAGATCATCCAACTGTGATGAACAGCAAGAGAGATAATCATTCTCACCGTGTCAAGGTGAGCAACAGGAGTGAATAGTTCTTCATAGTCTACCCCATACTTCTGTTTTTACCCCTTTGCTACGAGCCTTCCCTTGTAGCGATCGATTTCACCATCATCATTTCGCTTGATCTTATACACCCATTTGACACCAATGGATTTCTGGCTATTACGAAATGTGGTCAGCTCCCATGTGTCATTTTTCTCTATGGAGCTAATTTCTTCTCCCATAGCCATTCTCCAACATTCTTCCCTTGTGGCTTCTTGAAACGTCAGAGGCTCATGATCTGCATACAGGAAAAAAAGATTTACCTCTTCGGTTTGTTCATAAATGTCTCTTAAGATTTTCATCTTTATGTGCGCCATGGGTGAGGATGAGCTCGCCATGTTTTGACTTGATGGAGTCCTTTCAAGAGTGATGGAATGTCCTCCTGGACTCCTGCGTACTGATGATGTGCCCGGGGAAGGTGTTCACTACTAGAAATGGGGTCTATCCCCACACACCTATTCCCACGGTTCTTTAAACCGTGGGGATAGTATGTTTTTTTGATGTTTATACCCACGGTTTTATTAAAACCGTGGGTATTAATTTTTTTTCGAGCCCTTGTATCGAGCTCCTCCTCATTCTCTCCTCAAATCCGCGACGCATCGCTCTACCCTACCTCCCCAAGCCGCGACGCCGCTCCCCGACCACTGACTCCCGACCCTCCCCTCTCCTCTCCGACTCCCCTCCCCGGCCTCCGACTCCCCTCCCCGGCCTCCAACCCCGGTCTCCGACTCCCGGCTCCGCCTCCCGGCTCCCGACTCGCGGCTCCCGACTCGCGGCTCCCGACTCACGGCTCCCGACTCGCGGCTCCCGACTCGCAGCTCCCGATTCGCGGCTCCCGGCTCCCGACTCCCGGCTCGGCCTCCCGGCTCACGACCTGGACCTCCCAGCCTTCTCAGTAGTGATTTTTTTTATGCTGGAGTCCCAGATTTCCTGGTAATTTCTTAGTCTTGGTTGATTTCCCATAATTTCATCATATTACCTCTTGATAATCAATTAGTGTTGTAGTCAAAGGTAGCAGTTGATGCATTCATAGGTTAATGGAGTGGTTTGATTCTAATTTTTTTTAAGCAATTTCATTTTTTATGACGGAATACTAAAAGATGAATGATATAAATATCCTGATTATCAAACCCAGTGAGAATATTTCCCCAAATTAATTTAGCATTGATAATCCTAAGATGCACTATTTTGGCCTTAAAATAGTATATATGAAGGTATGTACATACACATGTTGAGCAGTTCCGGGTGGTTGTTTATAAATCTATCAAGTTTCAGGTGTTGGCTTGGTTCCTCTTTGAGGAAGGGTACCCTTCCAATTCCTCAAATTTATTAATGCATTAATTAGTTTCTTACTACACGTTTTCTTTGTTTTTAGTTAATGCAGTGAATACATTAGATTACATTCCTCTTAATCTTGAATTTAGTATGTTTCATGATTTAAGAGTTAAAGGTAATAAATGATTGTTTCATAAGAAATATCATGTTTATATATTAAAACCCCTCCAACGGAGGTGCGCTGTCTTCAAGTTAAAAAACAATTATTAGACTTTTAGGATTTATTGTCTTGTTGTACTGATATTTCTTTATGAATTGATGTTATGTTTGAATTATGTCATATATGACCCCTAATGGAATTAAAAAAAACTAAGTTTTCCTTTTTAAATGATTAAATAACCAAGGAACCGTTTAAGTTCTTTGACCGGTTTTTATATTGGAATTACCCATGTAGAATTGTTTCCCATAATTTTCATTTTAGTATGTTGACATGTTTGAGCCACCATTCGGTGAGCCTTAGATTTAAATTTCTAAGGGTATGATTTTCTATATTAAATGGCTTGAATTATCTTTTGAATTTCAGAATGGAAATTACCCTGTATGCACAACATTTAACCCGCCTAATGTAAGTGCTTCAATGTAATAATAAACTGTGAAATAGAAATTGTAAAGTATACTAAGTACATGAATTAGCCGTATTAGATGTAATTGAAAAATATGTTGCGTATTCATAGAACCCCTTACCATGTTAATGGAAGGTACCAGAGTGAACCTTGATTATTGAAAATGCCTTAAATGGATTAAATGAGTGGTTTCAAGCTACATGGCCTTGTCACACTAATGAAAGGCTAGGGTTGAACAAAATTGACTTATTGATTAATTATTACTTGATTAAAGGGTTTCATGCTACTTGGCCTTGTCACACTAATCAAAGGAAAGGCTTGAACCAAATGGAATATTATATGAATTCAATATCAAAGTAGGTGTGGCCTGACTCAAGCTCACCTTGGATACTTTCATTTTCTCAGGACCTTGGACCTTGCTTTTCAATGTATGCTTGTAACTAGAGTTAGGAGAAAAGGACTGAGTTGGATCTCGGGATGCTCAAGGAGATCGCCCATGGGGTTTTGATGTGACTTTATTATTTTTTTATTTTACTGAAAATAATGATGTAATGTTTACTACTTTTAGATATGTATCATTACCATGTCATGCATTCATCTGTTGTTTAAACTACCATTGACCACTTTAATTCAGTTATAATAATATTTATCTTATGCTGCTTTGTCATTTATTTACTACCTCTTTCATTGTTGATTGTTATTTATTCAATTTTACCACTGTGTATATGTGATAAGAGGGTATAGTCCCCACTATCACCTCTCGAGACCCTCACTACAAGTCAAAAACCTCTAACGTGGGGGGGGGGGGGGGTGGGCAGTGGGGGGGAGGGCTGGGCAGGAGGGGGAGGGGGAGGGCAGTGGGGGGGGGGGGGGCTGGGCAGTGGGGGGCTGGGCAGTGGGGGGGAGGGCTGGGCAGGAGGGGGAGGGGGAGGGTAGTGGGGGGGGGGGCTGGGCAGTGGGGGGCTGGGCAGTGGGGGGGAGGGGTGGGCAGGAGGGGGAGGGGGAGGGCAGTGGGGGGGGGGGGCTGGGAAGTGGGGGGAGGGCTGGGCAGGAGGGGGAGGGCAGTGGGGGGGGGGGGGGGGCTGGGCAGTGGGGGGCTGGGCAGTGGGGGGGAGGGCTGGGCAGGAGGGGGAGGGGGTGGGCAGTGGGGGGGGGGGGGGCAGGGCAGTGGGGGGGGGGGGCTGGGCAGTGGGGAGGGCAGTAGGGAGTGGGGGGGAGGGACTGGGCAGTGGGAATCCTGCACTAATAAGTGCGAGATCTCTACAACAGGTATGTTTTCCTAAAATTGTGGAATAAACCTCCCTACCATGCATCATTTTTCATTTGCATTTACACACTATATGAATGCAGGTTATTAGTCATAAAATCATGGAGTTGACCCCCTTTTCATCCAACATATGAATGCAGGTGATATGTTTTAACTATTGACTCCACTGTATATTGATTTTTGTGGGTCATGTCTAAGAGTTGCTAGACATACTTTGATTGTTCTCATCCCAGCATAGCGATGAACCAAAATATTGGTGAATGTGCATGGGATGATGGAATGAATGCCTTCAATTTACAAGCATGGAGAAGAAACTGACTGGTATTTCTTATCAACATATTCAGGCTTTTTATTCTGCATTTTAATCTGCACTTTATTATTTTATTGTCATGTAGTAATAACAAAATTTCTATATGACATTTCATTGCTTATGAGTCTTATATATTCATTAATAATAATTCATGGTTTTATTTGTTGGATGTACAGATTGTAGCAAATTAAAGTATGATTACCAATCAGTGGTTTTCCATTCGATCTTTATCAAGGTGAGCTGACAAATCTATGTGCCAATCTAACACGTCATTTGAGCTTATTCATGCATGACTCATCTATGTGAATTCTTCTTTGAGTTAAGAGTCTTCTCAGAAAAAAAAATGAAATGGAGTGACAGGTTCATGCTATGCTCTTTTCAGGACATATCAGGCAGAATTTCGACGCTTTTTCGAGCCCGGTTCTTTTAGTAAGAAAGAAGGATTCTTCTGGAAAATTATGTGTTGAATATCAGGCTCTCAATAAAGTAACCATCCCGAATAAATTTCTGATACCCGTAGTGGATGAATTGTTAGATGAATTACATGGGGCAAGGTACTAATCTAAATTGGACATTAAATCAGGTTATCATCAGATTCGAATGCAAGAGGAAGACAATGAAAAAACTTCTTTTCGTACCCATAGTGGAAAATATGAATACTTGGTCATGCCTTTAGGCCTTATCAATGCTTTGTACACTTTCCTAGCTATGATGAATGAGCTCTTTAGGTCTTTCCTACGAAAGTTTGTACTTATTTTTTTCGATGATATTTTAGTCTACAGCTGCCAATGGAAATCTCATCTCAAACATTTTACACCTTGTGGCGGTCACGCCGCGGTCACGCCGCGGTCACGCCGCGGTCACGCCGCGGTCACGCCGCGGTTTGGCCCTGCTCCAGGACGACACCCTGCGGCGGTTACTCCACCTTAGAGAAACATTGAATGGTTAGCTCTATAATTTTTCGTATTTCCTCATTCCTAAACTATATCTCCTCTCAGCGCTGCCTCTCATCCATCTTTCCACAAAACGTGCATAGCAGGTGGTACAAAAGCTCAATTCAACTGAAAACATTGGTTTGGAATTGTCTGGAATATTTTATTCCTCTAGGTATTCCTACACATTTCTAGATCTCCAAACCTCACCGAATTAGGTATATCAGGGGTCATCCAATCCTCTATTCATCACAGATTAGCATTCATTTCTTTAAATCTTCTGAGAAAACATCCTCTAATGCCATCCATATCATCCTATTTGAAACTAAGTGGAAGATGTTGCCCCGCGGATGTCGCTGGACCGGGCCAACACGCTGCGGTCACGCCGCGGTCACGCCGCGGTCACGCCGCGGTCACGCCGCGATTTGGCCCTGCTCCAGGACGACACCCTGCGGCGGTTACTCCTCCTTAGAGAAACATTGAATGGTTAGCTCTATAATTTTTCGTATTTCCTCATTCCTAAACTATATCTTCTCTCAGCGCTGCCTCTCATCCATCTTTCCACAAAACGTGTATAGCAGGTGGTACAAAAGCTCAATTCAACTGAAAACATTGGTTTGGAATTGTCTGGCATATTTTATTCCTCTAGGTATTCCTACACATTTCTAGATCTCCAAACCTCACCGAATTAGGTATATCAGGGGTCATCCAATCCTCTATTCATCACAGATTAGCATTCATTTCTTTAAATCTTCTAAGAAAACATCCTCTCATGCCATCCATATCATCCTATTTGAAACTAAGTGGAAGATGTTGCCCCGCAGATGTCGCTGGACCGGGCCAACACGCTGCGGTCACGCCGCGGTCACGCCGCGGTCACGCCGCAGTCACGCCGCGGTCACGCCGCGGTCACGCCGCGGTCACGCCGTGGTCACGCCGCGGTCACGCCGCGGTCACGCCGCGATTTGGCCCTGCTCCAGGACGACACCCTGCGGCGGTTACTCCTCCTTAGAGAAACATTGAATGGTTAGCTCTATAATTTTTCGTATTTCCTCATTCCTAAACTATATCTCCTCTCAGCGCTGCCTCTCATCCATCTTTCCACAAAACGTGCATAGCAGGTGGTACAAAAGCTCAATTCAACTGAAAACATTGGTTTGGAATTGTCTGGCATATTTTATTCCTCTAGGTATTCCTACACATTTCTAGATCTCCAAACCTCACCGAATTAGGTATATCAGGGGTCATCCAATCCTCTATTCATCACAGATTAGCATTCATTTCTTTAAATCTTCTGAGAAAACATCCTCTCATGCCATCCATATCATCCTATTTGAAACTAAGTGGAAGATGTTGCCCCGCGGATGTCGCTGGACCGGGCCAACACGCTGCGGTCACGCTGCGGTCACGCCGCGGTCACGCCGCGGTCACGCCGCGGTCACGCCGCGGTCACGCCGCGGTCACGCCGCGGTCACGCCGCGGTCACGCCGCGGTCACGCCGCGGTCACGCCGCGGTCACGCCGCGGTCACGCCGCGGTCAAGCCGCGGTCACGCCGCGATTTGGCCCTGCTCCAGGACGACACCCTGCGGCGGTTACTCCTCCTTAGAGAAACATTGAATGGTTAGCTCTATAATTTTTCGTATTTCCTCATTCCTAAACTATATCTCCTCTCAGCGCTGCCTCTCATCCATCTTTCCACAAAACGTGCATAGCAGGTGGTACAAAAGCTCAATTCAACTGAAAACATTGGTTTGGAATTGTCTGGCATATTTTATTCCTCTAGGTATTCCTACACATTTCTAGATCTCCAAACCTCACCGAATTAGGTATATCAGGGGTCATCCAATCCTCTATTCATCACAGATTAGCATTCATTTCTTTAAATCTTCTGAGAAAACATCCTTTCATGTTGTCCGAACCAGATCATCCTCATCCTCTGCACATGTCGTCTGAACCGGATCAGCCTGTTGTGATAGAAATTCAATGTCTGCTTTTGACTGAATTTCACACCAAACCAAGAGATAATAAATGAGTCAAACAATCAGACAAATGGTTTAGGTTCTTTTTCCTCTGCTCACTACACCTATGACTCTAAAACTCTGGATGCCACTGGCACTGCTATAAAAACCAGAAAACTCTCCACTAATCTAAACGTCATTCATACCACTGGTTGTCCTATAAAAAATAGGAATCCTCATATTAGTCTAAAGTCTCTTTAGGCTAAGGCACAAACAAAACACACTAACATTGATAAACAAGGTACCTTGACACTGGAACCTATAAAACATACAAAAGGAAGCACAACCTCTGTACAAGACCCCACACTAATGCAGGCACATTTTGAACCCATCGGGCAGAGGCTCCTTCCATTAGATCTGGACGCTATCAAGATGCAGAATATAGATGATTCAAAGGACCCAGGTACACCTACTCTTCATTCTATTAATTTAACTTTTGTTGGTGCTAAATCTGTAGATAATATGAACTATTATGAACAGCCTGTATCCCTGTTATCTAACCAAAATACCATTTCGTTGATGCTATATAACATGAACATTACAAACTCAATTAAGAATGCTTCAAGAAATGATCCAATAAAGAAGAACTCTGGCAGGGGGACAAGCAGGGGGCAGGGTGGGGGGGGGGGGCTGGCAGGGGGCAGGGGGGGCTGGCAGGGGGACAGGCAGGGGGCAGGGGGGGCTGGCAGGGGGACAAGCAGGGGGAAGGGGGGGCTGGCAGGGGGACAAGCAGGGGGCTGGCAGGGGGCAGGGGGGGGGGGGGGGGCTGGGTGGGGGGACAAGCAGGGGGGGGGGGCTGGCAGGGGGACAAGCAGGGGGGGCTGGCAGGGGACAAGCAGGTGGCAGGGGGGGCTGGCAGGGGGACAAGCAGGGGGGGCTGGCAGGGGGACAAGCAGGGGGAGGGGGGGGGGCTGGCAGGGGCAGGGGGGGCTGGTAGGGGGACAAGCAGGGGGGAGGGGGGGGGGGCTGGCAGGGGCAGGGGGGGGCTGGTAGGGGGACAAGCAGGGGGAAGGGGGGGGGGGGCTGGCAGGGGCAGGGGGGGGAGGGGGCTGGCAGGGGGGGGGGCTGGTAGGGGGACAAGTAGGGGGAAGGGGGGAGGGGCTGGCAGGGGCAGGGGGGGGAGGGGGGGGGGCTGGCAGGGGACAAGCAGGTGGCAGGGGGGCTGGGCAGTGGGGAGGGTAGTAGGGAGGGAGGGGGAGGCGGGCTGGGCAGTGGGGAGGGTTGGGCAGTGGGGAGGGCAGTAGGGAGGGAGGGGGAGGGGCTGGGCAGTGGGAATCCTGCACTAATAACAAAATTTCTTTATGCAATTTCTTCTTTCATTTTTTCTACTTTTTTTCAGCATTTGTTTTAGTTCTATATGACATTTCATTGCTTATGAGTCTTATATATTCATTAATAATAATTCATGGTTTTATTTGTTGCATGTACAGATTGTAGCAAATTAAAGTATGATTATCAGTGTTTTTCCATTCGATCTTTATCAAGGTGAGATGACAAATCTATGTGCCAATCTAACACGGCATTTGAGCTTATTCATGCATGACTCATCAATGTGAATTCTTCTTTGAGTTATGAGTCTAGCTGAAACGCACTTTAGATATTGGAATCATTGAACACACATGCATTCTGAATGTCCAATTTTTTTTTCCTGCTCGGTCATTGGGTTTTAATCTAGCTTCTTTCATTTGGTTGGCATTTCCCATCACTTTTGTGCTGAATAAGTTTTCCATCTATTGTTTGAACAGTTGAAACTGTTTGAATGGTTATGTATGTAGTATGTGGGTGTGTCTCGATACGTTCTGTTTGACCAAGTCTATCCTATCCCCTTATCTCCTTAGGATCCGAATTTGGTAAGTGTTTTCTCATAATGGAATTGAAATATTATGGTGTTCCCAGGAATAATCAGTTTTCTTCTTCTTTATATCACTTCATCTTTATTTGAGTAGTGGGGAGGGGTGCTGGGTAGTGGGGAGGGGGGGTGCTGGGCAGTGGGGAGGGGGGGGGGGCTGGGCAGTGGGGAGGGGGGGGGGGGCTGGGCAGTGGGGAGGGGGGGTGCTGGGGAGGGGGGGGGGGGTGCTGGGCAGTGGGGAGGGGGTGCTGGGCAGGGGGAGGGGGGGTGCTGGCAGGGGGACAAGCAGGACGACACCTTGGGGGCTGGGCAGTGGGGAGGGGGGGGGGCTGGGCAGTGGGGAGGGGGGGGGGGGGTGCTGGGCAGTGGGGAGGGGTGCTGGGCAGTGGGGAGGGGGGGGGGTGCTGGCAGGGGGACAAGCAGGACGACACCTTGCGGCGGTCACGCCGCGGTCACGCCGCGGTCACGCCGCGGTCACGCCGCGGTCACGCCGCGGTCACGCCGTGATTTGGCCCTGCTCCAGGACGACACCCTGCGGCGGTTACTCCTCCTTAGTGAAACATTGAATGGTTAGCTCTATAATTTTTCGTATTTCCTCATTCCTAAACTATATCTCCTCTCAGCGCTGCCTCTCATCCATCTTTCCACAAAACGTGCATAGCAGGTGGTACAAAAGCTCAATTCAACTGAAAACATTGTTTGGAATTGTCTGGCATATTTTATTCCTCTAGGTATTCCTACACATTTCTAGATCTCCAAACCTCACCGAATTAGGTAAATCAGGGGTCATCCAATCCTCTATTCATCACAGATTAGCATTCATTTCTTTAAATCTTCTGAGAAAACATCCTCTCATGCCATCCATATCATCCTATTTGAAACTAAGTGGAAGATGTTGCCCCGCGGATGTCGCTGGACCGGGCCAACACGCTGCGGTCACGCCGCGGTCACGCCGCGGTCACGCCGCGGTCACGCCGCGGTCACGCCGCGATTTGGCCCTGCTCCAGGACGACACCCTGCGGCGGTTACTCCTCCTTAGAGAAACATTGAATGGTTAGCTCTATAATTTTTCGTATTTCCTCATTCCTAAACTATATCTCCTCTCAGCGCTGCCTCTCATCCATCTTTCCACAAAACGTGCATAGCAGGTGGTACAAAAGCTCAATTCAACTGAAAACATTGGTTTGGAATTGTCTGGCATATTTTATTCCTCTAGGTATTCCTACACATTTCTAGATCTCAAAACCTCACCGAATTAGGTATATCAGGGGTCATCCAATCCTCTATTCATCACAGATTAGCATTCATTTCTTTAAATCTTCTGAGAAAACATCCTTTCATGTTGTCTGAACCAGATCATCCTCATCCTCTGCACATGTCGTCTGAACCGGATCAACCTGTTGTGATAGAAATTCAATGTATGCTTTTGACTGAATTTCACACCAAACCAAGAGATAATAAATGAGTCAAACAATCAGACAAATGGTTTAGGTTCTTTTTCCTCTGCTCACTACACCTATGACTCTAAAACTCTGGATGCCACTGGCACTGCTATAAAAACCAGAAAACTCTCCACTAATCTAAACGTCATTCATACCACTGGTTGTCCTATAAAAAATAGGAATCCTCATATTATTCTAAAGTCTCTTTAGGCTAAGGAACAAACAAAACACACTAACATTGATAAACAAGGTACCTTGACACTGGAACCTATAAAACATACAAAAGGAAGCACAACCTCTGTACAAGACCCCACGCTAATGCAGGCACATTTTGAACCCATCGGGCAGAGGCTCCTTCCATTAGATCTGGACGCTATCAAGAAGCAGAATATAGATGATTCAAAGGACCCAGGTACACCTACTCTTCATTCTATTAATTTAACTTTTGTTGGTGCTAAATCTGTAGATAATATGAACTATTATGAACAGCCTGTATCCCTATTATCTAACCAAAATACCATTTCGTTGATTCTATATAACATGAACATTACAAACTCAATTAAGAATGCTTCAAGAAATGAACCAATAAAGAAGAACTCTGGCAGGGGGACAAGCAGGGGGCAGGGTGGGGGGGGGGGGGGCTGGCAGGGGGCAGGGGGGGGCTGGCAGGGGGACAAGCAGGGGGCTGGGGGGGCTGGCAGGGGGACAAGCAGGGGGCTGGCAGGGGGCAGGGGGGGGGACAAGCAGGGGGGGCTGGCAGGGGGACAAGTAGGGGGGGCTGGCAGGGGACAAGCAGGTGGCAGGGGGGGCTGGCAGGGGGACAAGCAGGGGGGGGGGGGGGGGCTGGCAGGGGGACAAGCAGGGGGAAGGGGGGGGGGGGGGGGGGGCTGGCAGGGGCAGGGGGGGCTGGTAGGGGGACAAGCAGGGGGAGGGTGGGGGGGCTGGCAGGGGCAGGGGGGGCTGGTAGGGGGACAAGCAGGGGGAAGGGGGGGGGGCTGGTAGGGGCAGGAGGGGCTGGTAGGGGGACAAGCAGGGGGAAGGGGGGGGGGCTGGCAGGGGCAGGGGGGGGACAAGCAGGGGGGGCTGGCAGGGGGACAAGCAGGGGGGGGGGGGGGGGCTGGCAGGGGGACAAGCAGGGGGAAGGGGGGGGGGGGGCTGGCAGGGGCAGGGGGGGCTGGTAGGGGGACAAGCAGGGGGAGGGTGGGGGGGCTGGCAGGGGCAGGGGGGGCTGGTAGGGGGACAAGCAGGGGGAAGGGGGGGGGGGGGCTGGTAGGGGCAGGAGGGGCTGGTAGGGGGACAAGCAGGGGGAAGGGGGGGGGCTGGCAGGGGCAGGGGGGGAGGGGGCTGGCAGGGGCAGGGGGGGGGGCTGGTAGGGGGACAAGCAGGGGGAAGGGGGGAGGGGCTGGCAGGGGCGGGGGGGGGGGGGGAGGGGGGGGGCTGGCAGGGGACAAGCAGGTGGCAGGGGGGGGGGGGCTGGCAGGGGGACAAGCAGGGGGAAGGGGGGGGGGGCTGGCAGGGGCAGGGGGGGCTGGGAGGGGGACAAGCAGGGGGAAGGGGGGGGGGGGCTGGCAGGGGGACAAGCAGGGGGGAGGGGGGGCTGGCAGGGGGGCAAGCAGGGGGCAGGGGGGGCTGGCAGGGGCAGGGGGGGCTGGCAGGGGGACAAGCGGGGGGGGGGGGGGGGGCTGGCAGGGGGACAAGCAAGGGGCAGGGGGGGGGGGGGGCTGGCAGGGGGACAAGCAGGTGGCAGGGGGGGGGGGGGCTGGCAGGGGGACAAGCAGGGGGGGCTGGCAGGGGGACAAGCAGTGGGCAGGGGGGGCTGGCACAAATTTTTGCTAGATGTTTTCATTTCCATGGCTTTTATTGATGTTTTAATGCATTTTAATTTATGTTGTGCAGCTTGCAAGTTTATTTTATTATGAAATTCCTGTCTCCAAATCACTATTCTTGTTGAACATCTTTAATGCAATATCCATTATTCCAATTGTGCTGGTAGTATCTGTATTGCTTCATTTTTTCCCTGCGGTTTCAAGCTATAGCCATGTAATGTTTTCAATGCCTATAATTAGACTTATTTTTAACTTGCACATTGTTCCATGTAGGATGATCAGAAATTTGTTAAGCGGAAAACAGAACTTGGCGGAACTTTCTCAATTGCAAGCTGCATACTTTTTGTTCTTATATTTTGTTTTCAGGTAGAATTGCAGAGCCTGCTGCCGGGCCTGTGTTGATGCGGGGGACATTGCAAATACCCACGGTTCAAGTGAACCGTGGGTATATTCTGGAGCTGGAAATATGTGTACCCACAGTTTTATAACCGTGGGAATACATATATACCCACGGTTCAAGTGAACCGTGGGTATATTCTGGAGCTGCAAATATGTGTACCCACGGTTATAAAACCGTGGGAATACATATATACCCACGGTTCAAGTGAACCGTGGGTATTTTCTGGAGCTGCAAAAAAGTATACCCACGGTTATAAAACCGTGGGTATACATATATACCTACGGTTCAACGAACCGTGGGTAATATAACAATTTCTGGGTCTATACCCACGGTTTTTTAAAAACCGTGGGTATAGGGCTATTGCGACGGCATTCCAGCCCGCGGTTGGTGAAACCGTGGGTATACCCTATACCCACGGTTTGAAGGGCTATACCCACGGTTTCAAACCGTGGGTATAGGTGCAATTTCCAGTAGTGGTTGCTAGTGTTTGCTTCTGATGATCACGACTTTCATCAGGGTCTTCTGGTTCGACTGGAATCTCTTTGTTTGGTTATTCATCATTCCATTTACAAGATTCATCCTCACTAAATACCACATCTCTACTCACCACTAATTTATTGGTTAGTGGATTGTAGAGTTTTAGGCTTTAGACTCTTCACTGTAGCAAATGAAGATGCACTTTTCACCACGATCATCAAGCTTCCTTCTTCTCGCTTCTGGAACTTGAGCATAGGCAACACACCCGAATATTCTTAGGTGTGCTACGCTCGGTTTTTAGCCACTCCATGCCTCTTGTGGTGTCATGTTTCTGATTCTCTTCGTTGGGCACCGATTGAGAAGATAGGAAGTACATGCCACTGCTTCTGCCCATAAGTTCTTTGGCAAGCCTTTTTCCTTAGGCTTGGTCCTCGTCATGTCGAAGATGGTGTGGTTCTTCCTTTCTGCGATGCCATTCTTCTATGGCCTGTAGGCTGTAGTGTATTTCTGTTTGATGCCATGTTCCCTACAGAAATCTTGAAATGCATTTGAGGTGTATTCTCCATCTCTGTCAGATCTGAGTACTTTGATTATGTGGCCACTTTCAGTTTCAACATGAGCTTTAAATGTTTTAAAGACAGGGAAAGCAGAAGATTTTTCTTTGATGCAATACACCCACAACTTTCTACTGAAATCATTGATAAGGGCAATAAAATATCTATTACCTCTAAGTGACAGTGTTTCAAGTGGTCCGCAGATATCAGTTTGAACCAACTGAAGTGGTTCCATTTCTCTTCTAGACACTCCACTTGGAAATGAGTTCCTTTGTTGTTTTCCGAGTGTACATGCCTCACACACATGATTTGGAACTTTAATTGCTGGCAATCCGCCCACCATGCTTGATGAGGATAGAAGTTTAAGCCCGCTGAAATGAAGATGTCCAAATCACAGATTCCATCTCCATGAGTCATTCTTCATGAGTCCCAAGAGATACTCCTCGGACTTTGTGTTGATTTGCAGCGGAAACATGTGATTCTTCGCCATGTGTAATTGAGTGAAAAGTCTCCTGTGAACATATCTTATAGACAAAAGAGAATTTTCCAAGATTATGACATACCCCTTCTCAAAAAGTTGGCTGAGACTGATGATATTATTTTTCATACTTGGTACATAATATACATTAGAAATGTGATTCGAATCTCCATTCTTCAGATAGATTTTGATTTTACCTTTTCCTTTCACTTGTACCTTGGATGAGTCTCCAAAACTCACGTCGCCACGAACTTCTTTTGTGAGTTCCTCGAACAGTTGTTGGTTACCACTCATGTGGTTTCTTGCACCCATGTCAAGATACCACACATCGGGGTGTTCACATGCTTTTTCTTGTGCGAGGAGGAGTGTGGAACCTTCTTCTTCATGATGAGATGATTCATCATAGCTGGATCGTTCATCATGATCCACTTTTCTCCAACAATCAGATGCATAATGGCCTAATTTCTTACAGTTTTGGCATTGAATGTTCTTTGCGTTTCCATGACCACGCGTGAATCGTCCTCCACCATTCCCTCTTCCACGAAAGCTGGTAGGATTTTGTTTCTTTTGTTGATTGCTTGGATAATATCCATGCCCTCTTCCTCTTCCATGATGACCGACTCGTTGCGTGTGGCCATTATTTTGTTCTCGTAGAGTCAACTTGGACTCCAAGGAAAGATCTATTGTTGAACCGATATTCTTTTGCATCCATTGCTCATGCACTTGCAACGACCCCATCAGTTCTTCAATGGACAGTTTCTCTAAATCCTTTGATTCATCGATTTCCACAACCACATGCTAAACTTGGTTATGAGAGATCGAAGTGATTTTTTGATAACTCGAATGTCCTCCACTTTTTCACCATTCCTTTTCAAATTGTTAAAAATAACAATTAATCTTGAGAAATAATCAGAGATGCTCTCACCTTTTTTCATGTGCGCCGATTCAAATTCTTCTCTTAATTTTTGAAGATGTACCCGCTTCACTCGATCTACACCTTTGAAGACATTGGAAAAGGTATCCCATGATTGCTTTCTTGATGTTGCTTCGGCAATCTTTTCGAACATTGATTCATCCTACCCTTGATAGAGGAGGAACAACGCCTTGTTGTCTTTCTTTCTTTGATTTTTGAGGGCTGTCTTTTCATCATTCGTGAACGCAGCTTCTTCCGCCATAGTGGGTACAACATACCCGTCAGTAAAGATCTCCCATAATTCTTGCGGCCCAAATAATTCCTTCATCTGGATGCACCATCATTCGTAGTTTTCCCTGGACAACTTCGGAACTTGCGGCTGGATTGCAGCCATCTTAAAAAAATTGGATAATTTTGTTAACTTGCCTCTGATACCAGTTTGTTGGCAATAGAAGCCGAGAAATATGAGAGGAAGAATGGAAGAGATAGAAAATTGGCAAACCACAAAGGAGCTTTCAAGCTTTGTATTTCACAATTGAAATTTCAGACTAAAATTACATTAATTTATAGACCCACAACATTAAATGACTAGCATTTATGTTGGTACAAAGAAAGACCAAAAAATTAAATACAGAGAATATATGACGGTACAAGGAAAGACCAAAATATTAAATTATGAGCATTTATGATATTACAATGATATACCAAATCTTTAAATACAGAGCATTTAAATTTATTCAAAGAAAATAAATGGAGGTGGACCTGTGGAAAAAAATGTGCAAGTAATAAATGTCGTCGCAGGCAGCTTTCACTCATATTTTTTGGTTGCAATTACAATAGAGGGAAGGATGGGAAGTGGATGAAGGGTGGCGGTTGGATGGGCTAAGGAGGCGAGGTTGGAGGGCAGGCCTGCCTGTAGGGAGTGAAGAGGTGTGCGGGCTGGGTGAGGCTGACGAGAGTCTGCAATGGTGCGGCTGAACGGGATCCGTGATGGGGCGGCTAGTGGGTGCTTGGTCTATTTGAGAACATCCAAGGGGTAGGGGTTTCCTTCTTGCGCCACACACTTTGGATAAAATGGGGGAGAAGAAGGGTTCCCCAAAACCCTAAATAAAGTGTAAAAAACCATAATATAAAATAAAATAAATAAATAAAAACAAATAAAATTTTATATATATATATTTTTAAACTGATAATAACTATATATTAATGAATCTAATAATATTACTAAAATGAATAATAATTGTTATTATATGTAAAAAAATATTAGTAATAATAAAAATAATAATAGTACCCACAAAATCTAGTAAGAAAATCATGATGATAAAAATCATGATGATAAAAGTATTTATTTCATTTTAATAATCATAAAAATATTAGCAATAAAAATTTTGAACGATGCAATTAATGTTTGTTTTAATTTAAAATCATTTATATTCATTTTCTGAGAATGGGTGGTCATGCCATTACATGGGCGGAGTCGTGCGGTGTACTCAAAACGTGATCCGCTCATGCTAAAAAAACGTCGAACCTAATGTTAAGATTTTTCATAACAAAAACTTGAAATCATCATATGAGACTCACCCGAGAGCATAGAAAAAATAAATAAAGGCAGTTATTTCTGATGCTTTAGCTGGGGCGCACGCGTCTGTCAGGTTTGGGGGACAAAAGGTGCACTTTTGTTGCACCGCATTCCCGCTTTCCAAAGGCAGGAAACATTCGTCGCCTTTTTCAGGGACGTCTGCTACTTGATTGAAACAGGATTATGTGATTTCAGTTCTTCCTTCCAAGGATTCCTCCTCAGAACTTTTCCCCTAGTTCAGGTCTCCCTTATAAACAGAAGACGTTGTTCGTAAAACTTTTACCATTGCCCAATCTTTATGGACACCAGTTAATTACACTACTTTTGTTGGGACATTCCAAGGGGTCTAGTTAGGGAATCAATGTTTGGTCAGGGGAGTAGTCATGTATGGCATCACTGACGTGTCTGGGCACTATGACACTGGCTCCTCTGTCTTATGTCTCTTATTATAGGGTCTCTCAAGGGCATGGAAGCTCGAGGCATCCCACATTGAACGTGGGTAATCGTATGACATAGTCATGTATTTGAGGTTTCCCTCATCTTTCCATGCTTAACACAAGGTATGCCGCAAGTAAAACATCTAGAAGAGACAGATCAGACTGATCGGAACACTGACTAGATTAGACTAGATGAGTGTGAGACCTTGAGGATACACTGATGTTGGGTCCAATGAGTGGTTGACCTCCCATTTACTGTTGAGGGGAATGGGGTAAGAGGTGGCGTGATCCCACCAGGATGTGGCAACCCAGGTAAGAATCATGATGGGTGATAGAGTGGTCGAATGAAGTTGACGGTAAATGGGATTGAACCGCCATGAGGATAAATATGGTTTTTTGGATTGATCCTGGAAGAGGCTTCCTCCTTATCCCCATAGCAGGGGATCAATGTTCACTTAGTTCATCTAATGACGGCTTACCTCCGATTGGGGCTCTCAACGACTTACCACTGGGTGGGGTTGCAATGGCTTAACACTAGATAAGAATGTCAATGGCTTACCGATGAAAGGGGATAACAATATCTTACCACTGATGGGTGAGAACCTCAGGGAGGTTTCTTACACACCCTATCTAGGAGAGAGGGATCACGGTCTGCTTAGTTTTTGATAGTGGGGACAAACACTAATGAGGACCTGGGGTCCATGTGGGTGGTGGGTTTGAACCTTAGGGAGGTTTTCTATTTACCATGCCTTGGAATAGATCAAAGTCCCCATAGTTCAGAGTGGTGTGGGGATTACATTCTAGGCCTTCCGTACTTTTGGTGAAACAACGTGAATGGGGTCAGAACGACCGGTTTTTGGGCTTGAACCTCATGGTGGCGTCCTATGTACATTACCTTGGAAAGTATCAAATTCCTTGTAGTTTAGGATGGTGTGGGGCTTACACTCTAGGCTGCCCAAACTTCTAGTGAACCGATGTGAATGGGTTCAGAACGACCTATTGTTGGTCTTGATCCTCGTTGAGGATTCCTACGTACCTTACCTTGGAAAATATCAATGTACTCATAGTTTAGGATGGTGTGGGGATTACACTCGAGGATTCCTAGAAAAGATTTCATGGTCGGTGCTTACACTAAGCCCACATGAGTCATGCTTGTTGTGAGAAACAAGAGTCAGTAAAGACTAAACGATCACATCGCTAATGCTGTGTCCATGGGAAAAGGAAAGGGGCATATGATTAGTTAGCAACCCAAAGAGGAAACAAGGGATTATGTGCAGTTAGTATCCCAAGGAGAGAAATATTGTGAATTACTCCAGGATGGAGGCCCGAAGGTGACAAAGTCTAGTGGGAGAGGGATTTGGAACCGAGGGAGGGAGGGATCTGGTGCCCACCCCCACTCTCTAGTCCTTGGGACTGATGAAGAAAGGAGGAGTAGAGGTAATACCTCCTGAAATAAAATCTAGGGGCTTTCACCAAGGTGGATTCCCTTTCCACATGGACAGACGCCACTCCGATTATGAGTATGCTATTCATTGTAAGGAATGGTCACACTCTTGTAGAGACAAGTGAACGTGGAGAATGTCCGAGGTGGGGGTCCCAATGTAGGATGCATGGGGGTGGTCATAGTTTAACGTCATGTGCTGAGGATGAGTTTTCTTGGTAGTTTAGCATCCTACAGCTCAGACAAGGCGGGTTCTCTCCGCACCCCTAGGAATTACATAATTGGTACCCTCTACAAATTGGTGAAGGGAAGGCACTGGCAACGTCGTGGCTAGGGGGTGTCGAGAGGTGATCCTATTGGGGGTCCACGTTAGTGTGGATATTCGAAGAAGAAATAACTGTTAGAATGACTATGAGAAGAAGCATAAGGTGAAGCAACGAAACCGACAGTATCGTCCTTGGGACATTAAAGTTACTTCGTGCGAACCAAGTTGGTCTCACGAGAAAAGAGTGTATGGTGATGGTGCTTTGGGTGCGGGAGGCACTCAAAGATGATGCCCAGAAGAGGGACATCATGGGTGCGCAAGGCGGGTGGCTTGAACACAAAATAGGTGGTGGCACAAAAGGGGAGTTGGGTCGGCACGCAAATAAGAGGCAGGCATGAAAAGGGTCGGGCCGGTGTGCAAAGGAGTGGCGGGTGCGAAAAATGTTGGGCCGACATGGAAAATGAATTACTCACTGAAGAACTGATTGTGTAAAATTGGAAAGAATTGAGCACAGTGACATGGGATTAATCGTATTCAGACAAGGATCAAGCCCGAGTGGTTACGCACAAAGGCGGACCCCCGGGTGATATGGCACGAAAAATTCATTACCTGAGAGCTTTTTTTTGCGTGCACGGGAAGGAATTGCGCGCAGGGGAGGTGGTTCCGATTCTTAGGGAGAATGTATAAAGGGTGGCCTTCTAGTTATAGGCGCTCAGGTTTGTGGATCCACCTGAAAAAACGACCTGGCGCGAAATATTGCGCTCTCAGGGTGGTTGCGTGAGAAGCGTCGTGCCCACGCAGAAAAAATCTGGTGAATCCCACAATTTTTTGAATGGGATATATTGTTTCGCGCAACTAATCATTTTTTTCATGCCTGCCCTCTACACCCCTGGACCTGATCTCTAGTTCCAAATATGGGTTCTCTTTTTCCCAGTTCAACCTTCGTTAGCCCTTGAGCATATTTCAGTTTCAACAAATTCCCCCCCTTGGAATTAGATCGGTGAGGGGCCGCGAATGTCCTATTCTGAGGGAAACGCCAAGATGAAAGACTCACTGGGGCGTTGGTGCACTTAAAATTGGAGAGGCATGAAAATCCCATTCGGAGCATGCAATCCTCTTTTCACGTGCGTGCGTAAATCCATCTTTGGGCTTACAAAAACCCCACGGGTCCCTCATAATGGAAGCTCCTGTAGCAGCTAGAACAACAGAGGCTAACGCTTTGGGCTCCTGTATGTCCATTATTTAAACACCTGTTTTAATATTCGGAGAGCTCAGTTGATCAGGGTGTTCATTGTTTGTGAAGTAATCCCAGCCTTGGAGTCCCATCAGGCTTCCGAACCCGGGTCATCAATGGATGATTCCACTGAAAATGTGTCGTCCCATTCCGGGAACACTTCTCAAACTAAGCTATCCCCGACACTTAGTGATAAGAGAGTGGTGGACATCAGTGGTACCAATATCGAGGAAGGGCCAAATGCTGGCATGGGAGCTACAGAAACTGAGACGAGAAAGGAAGGTTTCCCAGGTGTTGAAGAGCCTAATCCCTTGGGAGATGTACCTGACGATGACCCTACTTCTGGCCTGTTGGATGCTCCCGCAAATTCTTATGAGATCGATGATTCAGACTCAGAGGCGGCTAAGGAGAACTAGATGATGCGATGAAAAGGATGGAAATGCATCAAGCATTTTCTCAGTCAGCCCTATATAGAATGGATGAAAAAGATGGGGTCAATCCAAACATAGTTGAGCTTCCTCTTTGCTAGAGGGGTGGATGCTCAACGCCTTCATTTGATGGTCCGAGACAGCATGGCCATGAAGCTGCGAGAGAGCAGCTGACGCTCCGAAGTTGACCAATGTCCGAAGGGGTCAGGGAGTACCCAAGCATTCATAAAGGCAGAATGAGAAGTTGGATGCCTTGAAGAACAGGTGAAGGAGAATGATATATTCATTGCAATCTATTATGAACTTTTGGAGCATTTGAGGGAACAAATGACAGACACCCAAGATAAACTAGTGGAAGCGGGTTACCAAATAACTGCACTTCAAAATGAACATGCGCAAGCACGGGATAGGTCCAGTGGACTACACTCTGCGACATCTGATTACGAGAGAGTCCTTGGGGCGTGGGAGGAAATCCTGGAGGCCACCAGCCAAAAGGTAGCGGCGCTGGAATGATCCATCCACGAAGCTGACCCCTAAGGGACCTGTTTTGGATGAACCCATAAATCCATTTCTCCTTATTTCTTCTTAATCTGAACTGCATGTATGGATAAATTTATTTACTCGTTCTTTTGGTTTAACACATTTTACCATGATACTGAAATGAGTAGCAACCTATTCTTAAACTCACGCGGGTTATACCCAATGTGAGAAACAAGGAATGTTCATACTATTACTTCATTTTAATGCGGTATCCCCATACAAGCTTCGAGGGTCAGAGATTCAAACAGCCAACCCGAGCTCTCTAAGAAAGAAGAGGGATGCCCGATTAAAGAAAGAGGGCCTTAAAACAATTGACATAGCTTCCTACCAATGTTCACTAGGGAAAGAGCGTTGTAATGACATGGGAGTTATAATCAATCCAAACATAGGGGGATGGAAAATGTAAATCACGATACCCTAGATATAGAACACTGTAGGGGTGGTGTGAAAATAAAGGGAAACTGCGGACCATGTTCGAAACATAGCATCCGAATTGCATTATCCTGAAATGGGGATGAAAAATGATAGCCTACCACTGACCATGTTCGAAACACGGGGCCAGACTCAAAATGTTATCCATTAGTCTTATGAAACATTAGGCCAGGACTGTAGGCGAGACATAGGGAGAGAATCCATACTGTTAGGGGGCTCCTCTAGACGTGAAAGGGGATGAGGGTACGAATAAGGGGAACACAAAGTGTGGAATGTTGAGTGATGGTTTGTTCAAATAGAATCCAACATTCATGATGTTATGCCACCATGGGGGAAGCACATTAGATGGGTACATCAGTATGATCATGGTTCATTCCTTCTTTTATATAGGACCTCTCTGGCGAGGGAGCTATAGCTTCCCAATATCATGGTGGGTAATAACGTACTTGTTCAGGGAAAATATGAATTACATGTCCCCCCCCCAAGTGGTCAGGACTTGGGGGTGTAAATGAGGAGGAACATGATTTATGATTCCTGGGGATGGACCAGAGATGAAATTCCTGGGAATTTCTACGTATTCCATAAGTATGGGAATCATTCCATACGTAGTTATAAGAGAGGTCCTAGTTTATGGTCTTAGAGCATGGACTAATGATTGATAAGGAATGCAAGGGACACATGGTAAGATGATTATGAAACCCAACATGAATGAGGACCTGATGTCTTGATTACCATGTGTTCCCTAGGGAAATGTTTAGGTCAAGGGACTAGACACAAAATTTAGGCTAGGCCCAAGGGGAAGTTCCCGAGCATGGTCTTCACACCAAAAGAAGCGGTATTTTATGTATCTCGTTTTTCCATTAAGGTAAATTGAGGGTTTTTTGTGAAGCAAAAAGCCTAGGATAGAATGTCATAGAATCGCCACAAGAATCAAGCCGTGTGTAGGTGTTGAAAAATGGTATGGGATGTGACTGATACCAAACCTGGTGTTCCCTTGAGTGAGGACATCACAATACAGTGCTGTTTTTCATCATGCGGCCAAGATGATATTGTCATAGTTTAGGGTCATGTGATGGGACCAGGCGCGCATTTCAAAGTAATGCGGTGTAGACGTAGTAGAGGCGAGGCTAAGGGGGAAATGTTCATGGTGCAACTAAACATACACGACGTGAAGGAGAACATAATCCTATACCACACCATATACCATTCTGAGAAAGAAACCTTAGGCCAAGGGGATAAAATAGAGGTAAGAAGGAGAGGGGCAGGTGAAACTAGCTCCCAAGAAGGGGCGTATGTGGTTCTGTTAGTATAAACCCGATGGGAATGAGGAAATAATCCCACACCACACCACGTAGTCCCGCAAGAGTCAAAACCCCGATGTCAGAGCAGAAGAAATAAACTAGTGGAGCTAGAGCTGGACCCAAAGATGAGATGCCCAAGAGTTCCTACGTATCCCATGAGAACAAGAATCAAGCTGTACGTTGTTCTATAGGAGATCTTATTTTATGGTATTAGAGCTCGGACCAAGGAGAAGATTAATCCTTCCATATAGGGGCATACCTCAGTCAAATCCCTAAGCCTACATGAGTTGAACTCGGTGTAGGAAACAAGGAAGGAATAGGTTTATTACAATACTCGGAATGCACGCCAACGAGAAATCGGTGCAGAGCCCCGAAGAAAGTCATATTGTGGCCTTTTCCTCTTAACATGTAAATGCGCACTGAGGGATAGTGTCAGGAGTATCTAAATTCCACTTGGACATGATGGGGTGGATGCTGACGTGAATCATGTACCAAATATTCAAGGCATAAAAGGGCTTGTGTGACGATGGGGGGGTGGATATTGGCCATGTTTAAAACATAGAACCCCATATCGCGTTAGCTTGTAATGAGGAAAAACAAATGAGTGTTGGCCAATGACCATATTCGCAACGTGGGACATGTATTGATTTTTTGTCTGAAATCCTCGAGGACGTTGGTCTATGATGGTAGGAGAGCCCTTGGGCCTATAATCCATGCCATTCGGGGATCCCTTTAGGTGTAGAATATTATGGAATCCTAAATGAAGGGGAACATGAATCTTGAAAAATGGGAAAAAGCATGTCGTTGTAGAGTCTGACATTCGAGGTTCTAAACCAGATTACACTTAGGCACATTAGCAAATCACCAAAGAAGGTTGAGGGGATCAACATGAGAATGAACGGTTTTAAAAGATGAATATAGAACAAGGGAATATAAAACTCTCAGGAGGAGGAGGTAATGGAATGGTTGTTAAAAAACATTATGTGATTGAGGACATAATCTCATACCACACCATATACCCCTCTCCCCGGGGGAATGTGGGGCTAGGGGACATGATGGGTTGGACCTGAAGATAAGATGCTTGGGCAATCCAACGTATCCAATAAGGATGGGAATGAATCCACACATAGTTCTAAAAATGATGAACATAGGGGTAAGATACCCCAATGAGGGCTATGTACGGTGAAACAAGTATCCCAATGTGAATGAGGACATAATCCCATACGACACCATATGAAACCAAGTGAACTCGGGATAGGGGCTCAAAACGGTTGGGGACCTAACACTAGGCATCATTTCCAACCATTTTCTTATGACCCCTCATGCAGGTACTGATTTATCATAGCTCATAATTCCATAAAAGTAGTGCTCGGTGTGGGAAACAAGGAGTATGATTTGTCTTTCCCATTATATAGGGATCACATAGATGGAATCAACTGAGGGAGACCGCAACATGAAGGAAAGTAGGGTAGATCAAACAACTACACTCAATACATAGGAATAATGGGGTGGTGATAATGAAAAATGATTGTTTTGACCATGATATAAACACAATGTTTGTATCGTGTGACCCAAAATGGGAACAACAAATGAGAATCTACCTAGGACCACATTTGCATCACATGACTCACATCAATTCATTATTCACAATCATTAAGTAATTTGGCACATAATGGTTAGAGGGCCGTTGGGCCAAGTATCCATTCTGTTCGGGGGCCCATTCGGACGTGATGGATGATGGAGTCCTATGAATGGATCATGAGCGAAGTTGGTGTGCCTGTGCATTTCAACATAAAGAAGGAGGGTGAAAAGGATGGAAATCTCCGGGGAAAGGGATACATGACAAGATTATGATGGACATGATGTGGATCACAGAAAGATTATGTGCCAATCCACATGTATTAACCTGAGGGGAGATTATGATGTTTTGGGGCTGGGCCTACAGAACAAATTGTCTGGGCGTTCCTACGTATCCTATGAGGATGAGAATCAAGCCACACGTAGATATTTAAGGTCATACAGATTAGCATCGTGCAGTGAGGACATGGGAGAATATAAGAATGAGGGAGTTCATGGTGAAATTGTCACAAATCCCATATGAACGTGGCCATGGAGGCCTACACCACACCATATGAGGACCCTCAGAGAAGACTATACCCAAGGGGGATAGTCGAAAAGGAGAGTTTTGGGGCTGGGCTCAAGACGAGGTGTCTGAGCATTCCTACATACCCTATATGGGTGTGAATCATTCCATAGATAGTTCTTGGGCCATAGGTCAATGTCTTGTGGGATGATGCATAGTTTAAAGTCATCTGGACTAAACTGTTTAAGGTCATGCTGGACTGAGTACAGTTTTAGGGTGATGCCAGGCCCAACAGTTTAGGGTCATGCCAGAACTGGAAGTTTGGGGTCATGTAGGACCAATAGTATTGGGTCACGCTAGACCTTATGGCTCAGGAAAAGTATTTATTGAGGAACTTGGCATTGGTGGGAGGAGTTATCTACCCACCATCCATAGTCAGCAGTGATTATGCTACATTAGGGTAAACCTTTTTAAAAATGTAATTTCCTTCACATTTGTCCTCTAACATGGGTGGTTTCCTACCAGGGAACATTGGTGTTTGGAGGGACAATACAAAGTCACCTTGGAGGAAAGAGTGGAGGTGAACCTTCTTGTTGAAGGATCTAGCTATATTGTTCTGATACCTTTCTAGACTAAGCAGGGCACAAAACCTATTCCCATCATGTTCTTCCGATTTAGTCAGATGAATTTCTTCTACCTTATCTGGCGGATGCTGGTGATAGACCGCCGTGTGTAATGCGGGCAGTTGGATCTCGACGGGTAGGACTTCATATGCTCTATACCCTAGAGAATATGGGGCCACCTGGGTGGAATTACGAATCATCATCTGATAAGTCCAGAGAGTGTTTGGGAGCTTTTCTAGCCAACTCTTCTTATTATGACCAACCCTTTTCTAAAAAATGTTAGAAAGGGTTTTGTTGAACGCCTCTATTTTCTGATTTTTCTGCGCCTGATAGCGGGAGTTATAGTTTGAACGGATGTTGTACTTGGCGTACAATTTATTTAGCTTAGCTGCTTGGAAGTTGGTGTCATTATCAATGAGGATGGTATGAGGGACTCCAAACTGGTAGATGATATTGGAGCTCATGAAGTCGATGATGGAATGATCCTAGACGTCCTTGAGATGAACTGCTTCCACCTACTTGTAAAAGAAATACATGGCGGTCAGGATGAACCTACACTAGCAAGCTGTCGCTGGTGGATATGGTCCCCTGACATCGAATCACCATACCGCAAACAGCTAAGAGTGGATGGTGGAATAGAGACGTTCTAGAAGCTAGTGCAAGAAATTAGCATGAGTTTTGCAATAGTGACATCTATGGGTGAACTCGATTAAATCATGGATCATGGAGGGCCAGAAGTACCCCAGTCTTTGGATTTTATGAGACAGCTTCAGCCCAGTTTGGTGAGCCCCACATGAATCGGTGTAAACCTTGTGCATGTCCTAAGAAATCTTGACTCCTCGGATGTAACAGAGGAGAATACCATTGAAACCATTCTCTTAGAGGATATTCCCAAGACTAGGACCACACTGGAGGTTAAACCGTAGCACGCGGCGTTGGATTCGCTCGCGCTCTACATGATCAGATGGGAGGCAACAATTTTGGAGATACTCGACAAAGGGGGCTCTCCAGTCAGGGGTCACTTCAATTACTGCATCTGAGGAACCTTGCTCTCCTGATGTGGAGGCTATAGAGGAAATATTACTTACTCATAGGCCATCATCAACATCAAGGTTGATGAGAGTAATGACTCTCCGATGCGCCATGTGTATAATCAGATCATCCTGCTCAAGTTCTACAAGCGATGCCGCCAAGCCGGCCAGGTCTTCGGCTCAACCGTTCTGCGATCAAGGGACATGAGTAACCTCTTGCTGAGAAGGAATATAGGCCATTAGCCGGAGGGTTTTCTCTAACAATGGCATGAGCTTTGGCTTTCTGAAGACGTAGCCATCGTTGGTTTTCTTGATGAATAGTTTGGAATCCCCATTTACATGCAAATGGGGAACATTGATCTCAAGGGCCAGCTGGAGGCCAGTGATGAGGGCCTAATACTCTGCTTCATTGTTGGTTTAACCATCCAAAAATAGGAAGGAGTACAATAGGATGGCCTATTCTGGACTAATAAAGACAACACCCAGGCCTACTCTATTGAGCCTAGGATCATTGAGTCTCCTACCAGTGGGGCTCTGAGAGGCACCATCAAAGTGAATTTTCCAACATGGGATGGAATGATCTACCTAGAGGATTGCCTCAATAAGAAAATCTAGGTCCAGGGACTGGTATGTGGGGGTTTGATGGGTATCTAGAAAATCTTCCAGTGCTTGTCCCTTGAAAACGTTCTGAGGCACAAACATGATGTCGACTATTGGAGGATTACTGACCATTATGATAGACGACCGGTCAAAATGGGGCGGTTCAGAATGTACTTCAGCGGGTTTACCAGAGACATAAAATTTACCTCATGGTGCTATAGGTAATGTCGCAACTTCTTCATGGAAAATAAAAGTGAAAAGATGCTTCTCTCGATGAGGTATTATCTGGTCTCCGTATTGATGAGCATAAGACTGAGGTAGTAAAAGCTATTTTTCGTCCCCTCATTGTTCTTTTGGTAAATAAGGGCACCAAGAGATTGTTCAAGGCAGTCATGTATAAGATCAGTGTATTTCTAAAGACAGGTGGCATCAAGACCGAAGGCTGGAGCAGGTACTGCTTGATTTCCCTGAATGTAGTCTGGCACTTTTCGTCCCACTCTAAGACGACACCTTTCTTCATGAGCCGAGAAAAGGGCTTACACATGCCGACCAGATTCACAATAAATCTGCGTATGTAGGCTAAGTGGCCTTGGAAACCTCGAAGAACCCAGAAATTGCTTGGGGGAGGCATCTGACTGATGGCCTTGATATTCTCTGGGTCTATATCGATGCCCCGGTATCTGACAACAAATCCATGAAACATTCCATAGGTGACCCCGAAGGAACATTTCAGTGGGTTCATCTTCTGGTGGTGGGATAGAAGGATGATGAAAGCTTTCTTAGGGTCCATGAAATGGTCCTAGTGCTGGAAATATTTGACCACCAGATCAACCACATAGAATTCTAAAAATGTCCCGATGATTGGATTGAATATGCGGTGCATGGACTGCTTATAGGTGGAAACTGCATTCTTTAAGTCGAAAATCATAAACTGGTAACAAAATGTAACTTGGGGTGCCCCGAAAGCTGTGGACTCTTCATCCTCGGGGGGCATTCAGATCTGATTATATTCGGAGTAACCATCCATGAACAATAGGGCTTAGTACCCTGCCATAGCATCAATCCACAATTCCATCATAGGGAGGGGATAATCATCCTTCGGGCAGTGACGTTTGAGGTCTCGAATGTCGATGTAGACTATGATCTGTCCATTCTTCTATTGAACTGGCATAATGTTTGCTACCCACATGGGGTATTGGACCTCCTTAATGAAGTTGGATCTAATGATCTTGTCAACTTCGGCCTCGACCATGGTACCATGAGAAGGGTGCATCTTTCTGGGAGGCTGCTTGAACCCATGATGATTTGTCAGGAGACTAACGTGGTGGATGGCTACCTTATGATCTAGTCCTAGTATCTCATCATTACTCTAGGAAAACACATCACAGTGCTATTTTAGAATGTCCACATAACGTTTCTTCCCTTCTAGGGACATGGTGGCACTGGTCAATGTGGGTCTCAGATTTGCCTCCCTACCAAGGTTCACCTGTACCAGTTCATCGACAATGGTGGAGATGAATTCTTTAAAGGTGGGGGGAGCATACTCCAAATCCTATTCTTCACATGTGGAGGAGGGATTCTCAGTGGGAGAGGCTACCTCAAGGTCAGAAGATCCTGATGGGAGGCTGGTATCAGCCTGGGTAGTAGTGGAATCCATATCAAGATATTTCGGTGATGCTAAAACGTAGCAATGAAGGTAGTTCATACGATCCCATATGGTCTTCAGCCCAAGGGGCCACAATTGATGATATCAAATCAATATTGTAACATCGTCTTGAGTAGGTTGATTCCATACTGAAAAAACAGACACGTATGACATAATGTCATTACCATGGGGCGGACATCCCAATACCGCATGAGGTTAGGAGGTTCCGGGAACACCTAAGCCTGGTTCATGTAGGAGTATGAGATGATTTCCCGACGTCTCTTGGAATTGGGAATATTCATTCCTATTGTACCGGAGAAAACAAAACACTGCCCCTATATCGGGGGCATGGACTCCATCCGATGGATTCGAAAGACGTAGGCATCATCATGGCCTTACTAGGGGTCAGTTGCGACCAGGGCAGGCTCAACCTCACTTGCTTGAATCTGCTTATCCTTGTTCATGTAATAGTCATCATCCAGATAGCGGGATTCAGAAAATGTGAAAGGACATGCATCACCTTGTAGTATCCCCACTCGACCATTAAGGGAGAACTTTAGGCATTGGTGATTAGATGAAGGGACCGCTGTATGCAGGTGGATCCATGACCTACCCATCCATTCATAGTACGCGGTGTATTGGGAGACAACCATAAAAATGGTGCTAGAAACTAGTCCTACAAACTAGGTATTCAAATGGATCTTACCGACTAGGCTCTATAGTGTCCTGTCCTATCGCTGGATTCTTAAATTGGAGGGAGTGTGGTCTTCTTCGGGTAACCCTAGCATTCGTAGTGTCCGCATCGATATAAGGTTAATCCTAGAGCCAGTATAAAAAAGATAGCGGCAAATATCCAATCCGTTAAATTGGCCGGTGATGTACAGTGGGCGGATATTCCCCAAAATGGGAGAACCTTCATCTTCTCCAGAGATCAAAATGATTGCCTGACATTCAGTGTTCTTGACCTCTTCAGCATGAAAGGCTTCTGCCACTGCCACCTCGGTTTAAAACTGGAGAGGGATTCTTAAAACCTTAGTGAGGGCCTCACACATATCTGATGAAAGAATAAGTTTTTCGAAAATAGAGAGTCTTGCTGGAATGCTAGAAAAGTGCTTGAGGACATCATACATTCTCTCTAGGCACGATCTTCTGCTTGGGGGAGGTCGTTCTGTGACAAGATGCAAGACGGGCCCCACTGGCTGGACCAGTGACTGAGTGGTAGAGGGAATGTCTTGCTACTCACTAGTCGATACAAGAGGAGGGGTCGCCACACTGGGACCAACTAAATGGGACCGGTCTGTAGTGGAGTGTAGCTGATCATGACATGGTCTTGGTGAATCTGCTTGGTCTAGCAGCACAAACGATGGTGGAGGGTGGCCTGAGGACCCCATATGAAAAGGTTTCACATACTGAGCTCTATGTTGGGCCAACTATCTGGTATTAGTGGCATGCAAGGCCTGGCTGGAGGTTCCAACTTATGTTCCTCAACGACCCATATAACTGCATCTCCGACGATGTTGATGATGGATGATGATGTTGGGGAGTTCAGCTAGGCACTCCCCATCCTCAAGAATGATATTGGGATTTACCAGCTCAACGTTGATAACTGATGCATACCCTGGACTCTCAAAAGATGGTTCATCCATCACTGGGCAGATTAAGGGGGTAATACCCATCGTAGAGGGCATGAAGTCGCCGAGAGTGTGGGATGATGGTGGCATTGGCAGGGCGCGTTTCTTTCCCTTGCATCATCAATGCTTAATCTTATGGGAAGAGGCTGACTGAGATGATGATGCAGAAGTTCTGGCCACAGTTTCTGAAGGCTCTGGAATATTCTGGCATGCACTAATGATACCATGTGCAAGAGAAACCGTTTTTCGAGCCATCCAGTCATCATACTTCAGGGACTCACGGTGAGAAACCTACTGCCACTCACCTTCGTTATCGCTACTACTGTCCGGCATTACAAAGATACCCGCCACATGTGCCAGGGCTGGGCTTAGCCTGACTATGTTATTATTGACCTGGTCTTCAAGATAGTATTGAAACACATAGAATTGTTTGAGGTTGTGCCCCAGGATCCGATGATAAGGGCAGTAGTTGGGGTGATTAGTGAGGTTTTCCTCTTCTGGGTTTATGCACTCAGGAAATCGCAGGATCCCTTATTCCACGTCACTTCTTAAATAGTCGGGTACCTGATTATTATTGAAAGAGTAGGTCTGGATTCATCTGTCCGCAAAGGGTAGTCTTGGAGCATGTCCCTTAGGAGGATCTGGAGGAGCCTATCGAGGAGTTAGAGCCTGATTGTCCAACCATGGTGTTGGCGGCACATTACAAAGAGGCGCCTTCCGATTTTCAGTCGGACGTTGCTAGGCTGAAGGTTGCACCTGTTGTGGTGGGCCTCTACGAGGTTGCAGTGGTGGATCTAATGGGAATAATTCTAGTTGCCTAGGGACATCTATTTGGGCCACTACAGTGGGCACAGCTTTGGTGGCCCTCCTTGCGGGAATGACAGGGGGAAACGGGCGTTCCTGACTGGCCAATTTCAGGGATTCCTCTAGATGATGGTCCTTATCTGAGAAGTCTTGGAATCCTCCAGGGTTGTTCTGGGTTATTAAAGAGTGAACTAGCTCCGTCTTGACATTTCCTATGAACATCGCCAGTAATTGCTTTTGAGTCAGTGGCATGTCAAGGGAGTATGTGAGCCCCTTCCACCAGACGATAAAGTCCCTGACTCGCTAATCAGTCCTCTATTTTCCCTTGATGAGGTCTGTGATGCTCATTTTCCTAGTGGTAGAGCTCAACGTGTAGAGGAATTTCCTACAAAGGTCCTCCCATCTAGTTACTGATCCGACGGGGAGCTGGCTGTACCAGATGAATGTATCCCCCTTCAATGACTGAACAATGCAGCAGAGCATGGAATCCTCCTACAGTGCCAAAGTCCCTAACATGATCCCACACAATGAATTGAAGTGGGTCAGATGCTGCAGTTGGACTTTTTTCCTGTTGAAAGGGGAAAAGGTGGGATTCCCAAAACCCAACGGTTTCGGCATATCATCCATCCATGCTGGATATGGCTTACCATCAGGTGGAATTGCCACATATCACGCCTTCAATGCCTCTAGGTGGGAAATGAGTTCTACCATCAGATCATCTGGATGGGGGGTCCCTATTTTGATGGGGATCCCTAACCACTAGAGCATTTACAGGATCATTAACATGGTAAACAGGCCCAGCGGCTCCTGGAGCGGCTGGAGCCATGACCCTCAGAGCGGTAGGGGAGAACTCGAGATGGGGCTCATGGATCATTGTGCTGTTTGGGTGATTTTGATGAGACATACCACACCCTCTTGTTGTGAGTCCCGGCCTCAACCCTATCTGTGGGAACAACATGATCGGGTTTTATTGGAGGCAGCTCACCGAGGGGAAGTTGTTCCTGCCCCTGCTGTACCGGTATAGGATCGCTATAGTTTTGTCATCACTCTCCAGTGCGTTCAGCTAGAAGTTAATCAAACAACCTATTCTGTTTGGAAATTTTTTGGTGCAATGTGGCCTTCTCAGATTCCTCCTCCATCTTATGCACTCAGGCGAATGGGTCGGAGGGTTTGGCACCTCCGACGTTCTCTTTACCCTTTTTGGAATTCTGACAAAGAACTAGTTCCTAGATGGGCATATGTTGACCCAATAGGTTCCTTTTCTGGTGAGTGACTCTCCCCAAAGGGTCCAATATTGGTTACACACCCTCACAGGGTAAGTCCCCATCAAGAATCTCTAGATCCTCTTCCCCGTCCACTAGGTCGGTCAAGTTGGCTGTGACTCTTCCCGGGGGCATGTACTCAATGTCACATAATGATTTGGGAGGATGACAGATACTAATGAATAGGAGGTAAGAATACTACCCCCATCCATATATTTGTGCATGGGGGGAAGCCTATTTGGTGATCATGAAGAGTGTCTTGAAACATTAAACACATTGCTCTTGGAGGACCTTACGACGACCTGACAACTCGGGGTGCTGGGCCATAGGGAGCACGACCTGATCGACTGGAATACATTGCTCACAAATGGATTCAAAATGCTCTTGTATATTGGGATAAACCAATCACTGATGATGATGGCGAATGTGCATCACCCATATGTTTTGGAAGAAACACTCAATCTCCTCTAGGGTGAGGGATTCCGATGAGCGGAAATTTGGCATTGCAGCTGGCCAAAACATCATAGAGAAGTGGTCCATTGTGAAGATGTTCCAGAAGCTTCTTAGCTCGGATTCATGATTCGGCCTTTGATATCCCCATTTTTCAACTGGAGGTTTCTATGGAACTGGAAGCGGCACTATGGAAGACTTTTGTGACGATAGGCTGGCCGGTGGAGAGTACGGTGAGCGAGCTGACTGGCTGCCGAATCTCAGACTATCTTCTGAAGAGTGTAGAGACCTAGCCGCTTCGTTGCGATAAGATGGGCTAATGGCCAATGTTCTTGGATTAGGGGCTAGGGAGACTGGTGATCGGCCGTGATGCTTCTCTCTCACCATTGGTCCCCAAAATAGCTCACTGTGATCTCTTGTCAATGTAGAGAGCAATGCTGGTGATGATAGTGATGATTTCACGATCACAACCTATGGGGTCGCCAGATTTACATTCACCTGGATATAACTATGGAGGGATTTAGGAATCTGATGTACCTCACATTTCGGGAGTACTAGGATGATGTGCCTTGTTATTTCCCCTACCCTGGGCTCAGAGGACTGAGGGGAGGGTTACCGTGGTAGGTCGTACTGTGCTTCAGAGTTTGAGAAGCGGACTGGTTTAATCACTGTCTGATCCTTCACAAAATTCTTATTTTGACGGCAAGGACACACCTTCCTACCCATTGGTGTCTCCTCCGGACAAGATAGATTTCTGACACGGCGTCCTTCTGCAGCACCAGTGCTGTGGAAGAGAGGGTTTCCACCAGGGAGAGCCAGGGTGTGAGGTGAACCAGGAAAAATGTCAAAGGGGACATGGGGAGGACCTCCATGGGTAGTATTGGAGCGGGCAAGAACTCCACTAGAGCTCGTAGAAGGTTGGGGAGGACCTCCATGCTTGTTTTCCCTAAAAATATCAGAACAAGGAAGGTCCTTGTACCAGTCTAGCTGAACACGGGTAGGACCTCCGTGTTGGGTGTGGGTGGAGCGAGGCTTGATGTCACCCCTCTATTTTTCAAGGCGAGGATGGTCATCGCGGGATGCTGAGAGGACATGGGGAGGATCCCCACATTGAAGAGAGACTGGAGGGGCAATATCCCTACTCAGACGGTCGGGGGAAGGAGGAATGAATCCATACCCAATGTAATGTGAATGGGAGAGGCTTCCATGTTGATTATCAATGCCGTGGGGAAAACGATTATTTGGATTGGGGGTGGCATGGGGTGGACATACATGCCAAGCCCCAAAGTAGATAAGTCTCGCGCTTTCTATGGTAGTGGTATGAGGAGGAACTCCGTATGGGGTGGAATTGCTGCTAGCTGGTTCATGGTAGCTAATGCTTGGGGAGGTTGGGGCCTCAATCTTGGTTAGGTGTATAAGTGATCATGCTCGGTGTATGCATGGAACTGATGATATGTGTCGGCAGTGGATCGGGGAATAGTAGTTGTTGATATTGATGCCCCTTGGCGGGTGTCCTCCTCAAATTGTGCCTGACGCTGTTGTCGGGTCAAACGAACCGGGGCCGGTGGTGCAGGTACTTGGCTTACATGTTTCTCTTCCAGCAAGATCGGGCGGCAGCACTGACGTGGCCATGTGGGACCCCTCTCCGGGAGCCCCTAGAATGGGACTCTGACTGGCCAAGCCCAGACCTCACCTACCTCATCTGCGTAAGGAAGGGATTCATCAAAGTACTCTGAGGATAGACTCCGGAAACAGTTTTATATCGGGGTGGGGAACAATGGCTCCCTGCGCGGTCCTCGGGGGCAGTGTTGGAAATGGGATGCAGATGCCTCCAGATCCTCGCGGGCCATATCCCAGGTCGGTATTATTCCCTCCTCCTCGTAGTGGCACACGAGGTCATTGATTACCCTTTGTTGAATGACCTCGGACGGGGATAGGGGGAATGGCCACCCCATAGTCATAGATTTAGAGGCCATCGTGGGAGAGGTGAAACCACGTGGAATGGCCGTGTTGGCACTGCCCCTGCCCCTACGTCGATGGGAAGGTGGTGATCACATCCCTGAAGTAGCAAATTTATTCCTGAGAAGAGGCAGATTAACTCGTTTGTGCAAAAAAAAAAGAAATGAATGGACAATGCCCCAATTTCATCCCATCTTCCATGTCCGGTAAGAGGGATTCGTGCTGAAAATGTCACAGAATGGGATGTCCAACATTGTACTACCCCAACTTCTGGTTAGTTTCATGCAAGGCCTGCTATTTTCTTGGCAGGACCCGGTGCCAGATAACTGGATCCGATGACACATCAATCCATTGATTCCTTGAGTGCTACTAATATCCATGTTGAGGAGAAGAACTTCATGTTAGGTTCACCATTTTTGTTTCTGACGCATTCGTCGGGGCACGCACGTCCGTCACATTTGGGGGACGAAAGGGGCGCTTTTGTTGCCCTGCATTCCCGCTTTCCAAAGGCGGGTAGCATTTGTCACCTTTTTCATGGATGTCTACTCGTTAATTGAAATGGTATGATGGGATGTTGGTTTTTCATTCTATGGATTCTTCCTCAGAACTCATCACCTAGTCCGGGACTCCCTTATAGATTTAAGACTTTGTCGATGAAACTCATCTTATAGCCATATCTTCATGGAAACAAGTTAATTACATTTCTTCTATCAGGATATTCCAAGGGGTCCAGTCAGGGCAACAACCTTTGGTCAGGGGAGTAGTCAAGTTGGGCATCACTATGGAGTTTGGGAACTGGGACACTGGCGCGTCTATCTTGTGTCTTTTATTATAGGGATTCTAGATTTCACTAAAGTCTGAGGATTCCCTCATTGAACGCGGGGAATCATTTTCCATAGGAATGTACATAAGGTTTTCCTCAACTTCTCATGATTAACAAATGGTATGCCACAAATTAACATCCATCAAAGATGGATCAGACTGATCATAACACTAGCTAGAGTAGATAATATGAGTGTGACCACTTGAGGATAAACTGAGGTTGGGGCCAACACATGGTTGACCTCCATGTTACTGTTGAGGGGAATGGGGTATGAGGGGGCCATATCCCACCGGGATATGGAGACCCGGGTAAGAATCAGGATGCGTGATGGAACGGTTGAATGAAGTGGATAGTGAATGGGATGGAACGGCCGTGATTATAAAGATAGTTTTTGGGGTTGAGCCTGGAAGAGGCTTGCTACGTATCCTTGTGATAGAGGATCAAAGTCCATGTAGTTCATCTGATGACGGATTACCGCCGGTTGGGTATCTCAATGGATTACTGCTAGGTGAGGTCACAACGAATTACCACTGGATAAGAATGTCAACTGATTCATGTGGAAACGGGATTACAATGGTTTACCAATGAAGGGTGTGAACCTTGGTGATGTTTTATACGTACCCTATCTAGGAGATAGGGATCAAGGTCCGCTTAGATCTAGATTTTGAGAACTGACCTGAATGAGGACCAGGCGTCCAGGTGGGTGGTGGTATTAAACCTTAGGGATGTTTCTAACATACCATTCCTTGGCATGGATCAAAGTGTACATAGTTTAGAATGGTGTGGGTATTACACTCTATGCTTCCCAGACTATTGGTGAACCGACATGAATGGGGTCGGAATGACCAGTTGTTGGGCTTGAACCTTGCGGAGGCTTCTTACGTACATTACCTTGGAAAGGATCAAATTCATTGTAGTTAGGATGGTGTGGGGATTACAATCTTGGCTTCCCAAACTATTGGTGTACCGATGTGAATGGGGTCGGAACGACTGTTTGTTGGGCTTGAACCCCGTAGAGGCTTCCTACGTACGTTACCTTGGCATGGATGAAAGTCCCCGTTTGTTAGGATGGTGTGGGTATAACACTCTAAGATTCCTAGAAAGGAAGCCATGGTTAGTACTTACTCTATGCCCACATGAGTCATGATCGGTGTGAGAAACATGTGACAGCAAAGACCTGGTGATCACGTCAAAAATGGTGCATGCGTGGGAAGTGGAATCGGGCTTATGCGTAGTTAGCATCTAAAAGAGGAAACATAGGATTATGCGTGGTTAGTAGCATAATGAGAGAAATAATGGGACTAACTCCAGGATGGAGGCCTGACGTCGATAAAGCCTAGTGGGAGAGGGATTTACCAACGAGGAAGGGAGGGATCTGATGCCCATCCCCCCTCTCTGGTCCTTGGGATCGAAGAAGAAAGGGGGAGTAGGGGTAATACCTCTTGAAAAAAAAGCTAGGGGCTTACACCAAGGTGGTTGCCCTTTCCCCATGGATAGATGCTGCTCCGATTATGAGGATGTCATGCCTTGTAAATAATGGCCACACTCCCGTAGAGACAAGCAGATGTAGAGAATGTCTGAGGTGGGGGACCCCGTACATGATGCATGGGGGAGGTCACAGTTTAACGTCACTTGATGAGGACCAGGGTGTTTGGATGTTTAACCTCTTGATTCTCGGATGAGGCGGGTTCTCTCCAGACACCTAGGAAATACATAACTGGTACCCTCTGTACCTTGGTGAAGGGAAGGCACTAGCAACGTTGTGGCTAGGGGGTGTCGAGAGGTGATCCCATTGGGGTCCATGTTTTTGTGGCTATGCGAAGAAGAAATAGCCATTAGCAAGACTATGATAAGAACCATTATGTGAATAAACTCAACAAGAGGTATCATCCCATGGACATTAATGTTACTTCATGCGAACCTAGGAGGTCGCATGGGAAAAGAGAGTATAGAAAATGTGCATTGGGCACGAGAGTCACCCGATGATGATGCCCGGAAGAGGGACATCATGGGTACACAAGGCAGCCGGCTTGCATGAAAATGAGAATATTGTGTTGAAGGGGGGTTGGGTCGGTGTGAAAATAAGAGTCGGTCCTGAAAAAGGGCTTGGCCGACAAGGAATGGACTGCCTGGTGTGAAAAAAATCAGGCCGATGCAAAAAGTAATTATGCGCTGAAGAACTGATTGCGCACAATCGAAAAGAACTGTGCATGAGGGAAGGGGATTAATGGGATTCAGACAAGGATCATGCCCGAGTCGTCGCGCACAATGGTGGACCCCCGGGCGACCTGACGCAAAAAATTCATTACCTGAGAGCCATCTTTTTTTCACACACAGGAGAGGAATTGTGCACATGGGAGGTAGTTCAGATTCTTTGGGCGGAAGTCGAAGGGGTGGTCTTCTATTTATAGGCGCTCAGGGCCACAGATCCATGAAAAAAATGTGATGATGCGAAATATTGCGCGCCCATGGCGGTTATGAGAAAATATTCACGCCTGCGCGGAAGAAATCTACGAAATCCTAGATTTTTTCATGTGGTATATATTTTTTCCACGCAACTGATCAATTTTTTTCATGTCACCCCTCCATGCCCCCCAGACTGGATCATTGGTTCCAAATATGGGTTCGCATTGTCCCAATTTATCCTTTGTTATCCCTTGAGCATTTTTCGGCACCAACAGCATTAAAAAAATTAAAATTAAATAATATCGTAAGTTGGGATTTGAAAATTATCCCCACCATAATGCTTCCCACCCCCTAAAATCCACCTCACTATCCATCTAATTTATCAAAACCTTAGGATTTCACATAAACAAGATCCAACCTCATATCCCAAGGAAATTCCACCGACCACCTGTGAGACTCAACCTCATTTCTGGAAACAGATCACTGGAAAAGGGGAGACCTAAACAGAATCCCCACCATAAGGACTCAACTGGCACCCAATAACAACATAAGAGAAGACACAAAGAGATGGTGGGTCTCCCCACCATAAAGAACCAACATAATAGCGACCAACCAGAAATCCAACTTAGACCTCCACCAGGCTTTACTCAAGACAAAATAAGCACACCCATAACATTCAAACTACTCACTCCCAAATGAAAGGATAAGAGCTTAAACAATAACCCCATAAAAAATATAAACCCTAACCCCATAGGTGGGGAGGGAGGGCCCAAGGACTAGATAAATGAAACTAAGATGGAAAAAAACTCACAAATCTTCACTTCAAGATGGACCCAAACCAATGTCACAACTGATCCACATGTGTGGTCCACGCAAGGCCAAAACCAGTACCTCACAACCAATAAATTTACAATTACATATATTTCTTGAGGATAAATTCATAGTTCTTCTTGCAACGAGAGGAAATTTACAATGATGAAGAAACCAAAACAGAAATGCAAAGACTACCTCACCCCAATGATAGAGTCACAACCTTTACCAGAATCCTTAAAATTCCTTGGGGTTCCTAACTATGCGTTGGCTTCACTTCGAGCCATTTTGGATAAAGCCTTGATGGATGAAGCATCTTCTACCTCACAGTCAGGTTTTGATAATCCCAACAAGAAACATACATATATTGATTTGACAAAAGAATGGAAAATATTTTAAAATGAAAAACAGACTGGCATTGAATACAAAAGTTCATCAAAAGACCAACCACATCCCATACATGTAAAAACCTAAAACACCACTAGTATAACTGCAACGATAAAAGATCCCTTACACTAGAAATAAACTTACACAAGAAACATTGGACAAAACCCAATAGCACATCACTTATGAGAACATCTATCGTGATTCTTTCTAGAAACGCCCTGATAGAATTGTCTCAAGTTTCCTAGGTGTCCACATGCCTGGAAGGTTTTCAGAGCACTTGGGCATGATGTCTTCTTGGGACCCAGCTTGAAACACTGATAACACATGAGGATCTCTCACTCTGAAGAGGTTGATGATAGATCTCATGGAATTTTTATTCCATGACATACTCCATCCACTTTCAATTGCTTCCTCATATCCTTTCCATAATCTTCACCGCTTCTCATAGGGATTGATGGAGGGAGGAGTACTTCGAGCACTCCCGTCATCACGGATTCAACATGAAAATATTGTATCTCCACATCGACAAAATAATCTAGGTTGGAATCTGACAAATTCGACTGTAGATCAGGGTGGAGACCCACCTTGAAGCGTCGAGCCTTCATGGGGTCATCTATGGCATAACCAAAATCATAAGGGACTTGCTCTACAAAGTGCTGGAAAAATTCCAACATGGATATGTTTCCCTACTGTAGACAAAACATCTCCATGTAGTTTCTCACCCTTTCCTCTTCAGTGAAATTCAGAAGAATGAACCAATCCTTGAAGAACTCCCATGTAAGCTATTGATAGGGCTTGTTCTGAGACACTGACTTCCACCACATCCTCGATGAACCTTCAAGCATGAAGGATGAAATATTGACCTTCAATGACTCGGGAAACTTAATGAGGTTAAAGTTCCCTTCCTGCTTCGGTATCCACTCCTCCACTACAGAAGGGTCTTCTTGACCATAAAGAGAGGTGGATCTAACTTTCGAAACGCAATCATAAAATCCTTAGGTTGATCAACCGTACTACAATCGCCGATAGAAGCTTCAAGAAGATAACCACTAGTCATGAAAAGTCTAAAACCCAATCAAGGAAAACTCAATAAATTAAAATCCTCAAAATCAAGCACCATATAGGTGACAAACTCCAAACATAAGTAAACAAGCAATCATTACATCAAACCATTAATTTTTTAAAACATATTTATCTTAAAACATGTAGGTTGGGTTAAACCATTACATTTGGTATTCTTTAGAGTCTCAATCACTTGCATGTATCCATGACACCCCAAGAATCAATCCACTATACCAAAAATCCATTTATATTCCAACATTCTATTATGTATGTGAGCACCCATCGGAACACCATGTCCAAAAAAAGAAACATTATTTTCGAAAAACAAACCATTCATCCCAGTTTTCTTATAAAAATCCTAAAATTAAATATATCATTTCAAACAACCATTTTTCAAAACCAATTTTTTAGATACAAACAACTTCCAGAAGTCAGAAGAGGCCCCAAAACAACTCAAACAGGAAACTATTGTCAGTGGGTGACATGACCATATGGTTGGAGGCCATATTCCAAACACATCATCGACACATACATCCTTTTTGGACCATGCCCTTAGATCTACATGGCTTGTCATGTCATGCGGATTAGGATGACTATTATCCCAACTCACTTTGTCTTATCCCAATCACAAAACATTTCCACAAAAAACAAAATAAAAAAAATAAATCAGACTTCCCATGGAAACCCGAGGATCAGAACGAGAAAGACTTCACAACCCTCTTCCCGCACCTACCCATCCAGTCCCAAAAATCCTACTTCATATACCTTAACATCTAAAATAACAAATGGAGTTATAAAAAGTGAGGCATTCTAAGTTAAAAACTACTCTGATACCATTTTGTCATGAACCAACCCAGTTCGGCCTGTAACCGGTCACTCGACCCGGTTAGAGACATGGCCTGAGATGCATTCCCAATCCACCTGGGCTGGTGACAAGAGTCGGGGCATCAACAAAGTTGATGGGAATGATTTATAGCAAGGTAAAAAATATAAAAGAAGAGTAAACAATAAAGAGAAGTTCAAAATAGACAACCAAATACAATGAAAAAACAAGAATGAAAGAAAATGAAACTAACCGAACTCAGTGTCTGAACTATCTCTGTGGGACCCCATGTTTCACTCCTCGACTCAACGATCAAGCATCACCCAAGGAGAGCGCACTAAAGATGGATCCTCCAAAAAAAATAAAATAGAAAAGAACTATAGGCGTGATTATTAAAACACATTAGGCTCGACCAATATCTATTCCCAATGAACTACCTTTAAAATTATGAAACATCATTTCTATGTTTGATCATCAAAATATTAAAGTATTAATTTATATAATTTTTACTTGAAAACAAAGTAAAAACCATTTTCCATAGCCATTTGAAAAAAAACTAGAACAAATTAGAATAGAACACATTTTCTTTTGAAAATATTGTCATAGGAGTTTGGAAAACCAAAATTCCACTTTTCCTAAAAAACACCACACAAGGGTACCGGGGCAGTTAAATTAAGGCAAATTTAATTAGGTATGAAAATATCTCAGTAAAAGTTCATTAGATAAAAGTAGACAGAGGAAAACCTAGGATATCGAGAATAATCCAGATGACACTAATACCTGCAACCTCATCTATAGTATCAGGCCACTTACGATGAAATCTAACGCTCCAAAATGCTCGACGATCCTTTCTCAGACCGGCTGAGGGAAAATCCCATAGAAATAAAATCAAACATATCTACCTACTATGGGCCACTAGTCAGTACCATAACATACCAATGCAGTACTCATCTCAAACAATTCTCTCAATAAGTCAGGATCGTATGTCACAAGTATACAAAGAGGCGAGTTAATAGATGTCGTCGATCATTAAATCACAATCTATATTTATAAAAATAATTCACAGCAGGAATCACCCCGAGTCTCCCCGAGGATGACTCTCATGCGTTAAAGACAAGAGATACCAAGGCTTCCTAACCAGGGGACCTGTAAACAGAACCCTAAGATTTCATAATGAAGACGTCACTACCATCACAATTCAGTGAGGCACAAGGAACATCCATGTGGGTTTTATGACAAACACTTCAAATCATTTATTCCAACATGGCCAAACGGGCCCTTGATCACTATTTACAAAAGCCGCTTTTATCAAAGGTACAATTTATTCATTTCCAAAGGTAGTGAAAACACATCATTTATCACACCCAAACATTGATAAAACTATTTTAAAAATATTTAGGCTTCACACTCAAGACCTAACCATTTTTAATATAATGAAAACCCATGCTAAAACACAATACACACTTTTGTAAAAGCCAAAACACATTGGAAATACATAAAAAGACATCAAAACAAAATTTCCCAATCTTCCAACACATAAAAAAACAAACATAACTTTTTAATCACTTTTAACACATAAAGGCCAAGTAGGAAGCATTACAAAAACCCTACATGCAATACTTATCAAACAATTTCAGTTGAAACTCACAAAGTTATAAAAAACACTTTTCATGTTAGGGTCTTATTTAAAATGATAAACCATGTTCGGAAACTCAAAAATCAGGTGTAGATCAAACAGAACATTTAATTAAAGAAAAAAGTCTACGCAACTATGACATGACAATACCATTTTTATAAAACAAGGCTGGAACTACCCATTTTCTAAAATAGTGCATTAACAAAATGAAGCACAATGAAAATTAACACCTAAAAAAGGGAGATCAATAATAAATAGTTGAAAATTAAATTATGAGGTCATGCTCAATATTACCCAACATTTAGTGTGTGATCTTTCACAAATCAATGTCAAAAATCAACAAACAAGATTGAAACAATACTTGCGCACTAAATAATTCTGAACGAGAGCCTAGGATTAGAACATAATTATCAAATAAGGTATGAAAATCATAAAATTGATGATTCTTAAATTAAAAAGGATAGGCGCATTGGAATCCTACCACAATCATCATAAAAATTTCAAAAACCAGTGCAGAAACTCATTGTCACCTTAACGACATGATCATAAAGCTGAAACCAACAAACACAGTGAGATTTAACTGAAAAATTCTAGGATTTAACCTAATAAAAATTAACCCTAGCATCTAGGATTTGGATAACATGAAAACTCAGGTAATTTTTTAATATGGGTTTTAGGAAAACAAAAATTTGGGAAAAGGGGTTAGGGTTCAGATATTTTTAAAATTAGGTTCGGGATGCGTGAACTCCGTTCACACATCCTTCCGCGTTGAAGTATACGTGAACGGCGTTCACGCATCTCACAGAAGACTCAAATTCTCCTCAAAATGTATAACTATTAATTATAAACTAATACACTTAAGGTAAAAATTAAGAAATATTAATAAATATCAATTAAATAATAAAAAATATTGAAATAATGCTAATAATTTTTAATAAATATTCATGAATAGTATATATTCCTTAAATAATTATTAATAGAATGGCTTGAGTATTCTCTAACATATATTGTAGTTAAACATCTATTTCTATAAAGATCCTCATATGGTTCCATTTGTATTCTAAAGTGGAAACTTAATTTTTATAATTTCTAATACTCTTTTTTCATTGTTTTTCTGATTAAATATTGTTATATTTGTGAACTTATGTGTTATATTAAAAACATCTAGTGATTGTGATGAGTGAACCATGATCACATCATCACTAAGCTATGTTCACTGAGTTTCATTTCTAGATCCAAGAGTAATATTTTTTAAGGAATGTGATCTTGAAAAAATATCATTTTATCTAAATAAGGGTAAAGAAGTGATGTCATGGACATGACGTATGTTTTGAGATGAATACTCAATAATCTCACTCTTTAGAATGCGTACTAGTAGAAATTGTTTCCTTTTATAAAGTCTGAATATGTATCTTCTCAAAATTGGCCAAATGAACTTCTAATTCATATTGTAGTTATCAATGTTGTCCATAAACAACCATACATGTGAAATCATGCTCAATGTGTATCAAATATTAACCAAGGGTAGATAATCAAAATTATCAATGAAATGCTAAATCCTGCACATACTTCACCAAATATATTAAAAAGTCAAGCGAAAAGATAAATCTCCCCTTTTCATCCCATATTTCCATCAATCAAGCTCTCCCCCTTAAATTAAATGAGAAATATAATTAAGAACAATGGATAACGTGTGATTGGAATACCTCAAGTTTCAACTTCTTGAGATGATATGAATTTCAAGATTTGTCATGAAATAATCCTTGGATTTTATCTCTAACTTATTCTTGGGAATAGTTTCTTTCACAGTTTTCTTGACTTCATTGTTTTTCATATTCCCAATGGATGATTTTCCAACTATTGTTCCATTATTCTACACTTGTTGTGGCCTTTTATTCTTATCAAAATATGCATTCTTCATGGTTGGACTGAACCAGCACTCATCATAACTGTCACTACTTCTATTGCAATTCGAAATAATTAATATAATTAATATTTATCATTTAATTTAATCATATTATTTATTATACATATATATATATATATATACATTGGTAGATAATTTGATAACAGTAAGAAACATATTAAAAATATAATAGAAGTGTAGATAATAGTAATACACATACAAAATGTATCATAAATCAAATGTCAACCTAATCTATGCCTCCGGCGTGGATGCTCCTCTGTCCCACTGTTAAGCGTATACTGGATGCATCCACGCCGTGTCTATCTACGTCTGTTCTCTGGCATACATTACGCATCATCATCGACAGCCACCTCAACATCCTTCTATGTGATAGATGGTGGATGTACAGTCTCACCACCTGTACCCTGGCCTGCATCTAAGGATAGTGGAAGCTGGCTGAAACTCTCACCAATATAGGAAGTAGATGGCTGCTCTACTATGGATGACTGCAATAAAACATCGAACTCAATCCAGTCAGCGTCTGTAAGTACCTGTGGCTGTTCCTGAGAAGCTGGAGGAGCATCTGACTGGTCATGCTGAACACCCTCCTCCAGTGGAACAATATCATGTGGAAGAGCAGGATGAGCAGCCTCCTCCTGTAGGACAACAACATCCATAATAAGGTCGTCACCCCCAGGTACATCTATGTGAGGCTCAGCAGGCTCCGTGGCCTCCGCAGCAGGCTCCTCGGCCTCCGCACTTGGTGGTGGATCAAAGAAAATGCCATGATAAATCCCGTCCATCGACGGTAGCATCTGTCGTACAAGGCTGTGAAAATATGATGGTTCAAAGACAGCTGTCTCTACTGGATCAGACATATGAATTAGATAATAAATACGAGAATCATGTGAAAACAAATTCTGTTCTTAACTAATTTGAATAAAAAATATGTTGAACAGTGAAAGGAAGAATACATACCAAGTCATGGTAGCCCCGTTCGTGCCATGTCAGAAATCTGGCCGGAGACCTGATGTACCATCCTGAATAATCTATCTGATCCATCAAATGAAAACGTAGTGTCCCTAACCCTCGCAACTGGGACTCCCATCATCTGTCCCATAACGCAAAAAATATGGCATGGTAGCTCCTCCAATCAAAATCTATCTGCCCTAACATCTTCAGGGAATGAAATGAATCCAACTGACTGGGCAGGTCAGGAACTGGCTGAAGGAATCCAAACTGTCTCATAACCCTATCTGTCTGATGCCACTCGACTATATGAAAATGAATCAGTGGAACCATGCAGGAGCCGATATCAAGCATCACTGCACAGTATGAGTGCAGACTCTGAAGGATATCATCTGTATATGGAATCCATGTAATCTAAAAGAAAAAATAAATAACCAATTAAAAAATGAATATATGTACAGTAAAGAGTAAAGATTTAACAATATAAATAATAATCACTTACATTGTCTGGTCGAATGCTGTCTAACATAAGTCTGTAGGCGTGGACATCATGTTTGGGAGAATCTGAATGTCGATGCTCCTGACTCCACCTGTAGCTAACATTTTTTTTACATTTCATAAAAGAATATTATACATGTAAGTTAGATATTTGAAGGAATTAATAACATACCAACGTCCTCGTGGAGCCTCTGATACAATATCTACGGGTAATGGTGCACGGGCATGTGGAGCTAAACGAGGCATGTGCTCCCATACCCACATCTGTAGAAGAACCATGCATTCTATGATCTGTATCTTATCAATGCGACATGCGCTGCATAGGGCTCTGTATGTATATGATAGGCAGGCAGACCCCCAACTATATCGGCCTTCCTGGTCCAAATCCTCCATAAAAGATAAATACATAAGGTGCACAAAAGTTGTACAGTCGTCAACAAAAAGCGTGCCACCGATCAGCCTCAAAATATATGTGCATGAAAATCGCAGCACAATGACGTCATCAGCATCATCTGGTAAATGTGTGAAGTGCTAGTCTATCCAAGGCATCTGAAATCTACCACCGACGATGGTCCTGCCATCATCTTGGACCTCTATGCCCAGAAGTCTACAAACAAGCTCAGGAAAATCTGATGGAACTCGGCATGCCAATGCATGTTCGTCGATAGGGAGGCCCAACATAATGGCCACATCCTGCAACTCAATAATCATCTCCCCCTCACTGAAATGGAAAGTATGTGACTCTGGTCTCCATCTATCTATAAGTGCGGCAATGAGCTGATGATCATGAAATGTGAAGTCGCACATCGCTACTCCATAGAATCCAGCTCGACGAAGATGTGGGATGATAGAGGGAGGTGGTGCAGTATGATGGAAATGGTGAGATCTACATACACTCAAGGGAGCCACATGACGACCCTCTAAAAGCAGTCGTGATACATGAGTAGCCTGAGTTGTAAGCAATGGAAAACCTTCCATCTGCACACATTATATCATCATTACTTATTAATAGTGGAAGCATGATATATTCATTTTTATTTGGTGTCACAATCTACATTAGCATAGTCTCACAATCAACATTAGTTAATGATGCTCATACACTCAGATAACAATACTAAAACTAGATATCTTATAAGAAAACCAGAATTTAAAGGTGAAAAACTAATTATTTATTCTTTTTTGTGAAATTAGGTTTGTTAATTTATCCATTATCCATTAAATAACCATTAACATTATTCCGCATTGAAAATTAACAGGAAAAAGTGAAAAATTATTTATTTCTTCTTTTTTGTGAAATTATGTTTGTTAATTTATCAATTATCCATTAAATAACCATCAACATTATTCCACATTAAAAATTAACAAGAAAAAGTGAAAAATTAATTATTTCTTATATTTTGTGAAATTACATTTGTTAATTTATCCAAAACAAGGCACTTGAACTCATCCAGAAAAAGTACCACTCACGCTCTAGACAATTATATTTATCACAAAAATGGAGCAGGTACACAGAATCGATCATGGATGATGAGATGTGGAACTCTGTCCTGCCACATGGGGACATCTCTTACGAGTATGTCCTTCTGCGTGGAAGATACTACATCGTATTCTCCCTCCTCATTGTCGAGGCCAATCCATCTCATTTCTTATGCGAGTTGACTTCGGTCTTCTTCGAGGCCGCAACCTGGAACCATGAAGCCAATAATTGTAAAAATGATAGGAATTGAAAAAATAATAAATGAAACCAAAAACATCTTATGAAAAGCTGGAAATATCAGGGACGATGGTCGATTGATCAGCAGGCAATGTGATAGAATGGAAGTCACCAACAGGCATCCAAGCAGCACTATAACAGTTAACCAAAGTGCTCATGTGATACAACAGGTCAACATATGGCCCCCATGATATATTTACTGAAACGCAAGCTACAATAACATGTACACATGGATATCTCAATGCCTGAAAGCTGCCACAATCACAATACCTATTGTCCAACATCACGACAAAAACTCCACCATTAGTGCATGTACCCTGGTCGTAGAATTGTCTTACCCAAAAACTCTTCTTTTCCCTGTCAAAGGATATAACATTCTATCGTGAAGCCTCAGTCTATATCCGGTCAATATCAGTTTGAAAATGATGAGTAAAAAGCATTCCATTTTTCATCCTCTGGTAAGCCTTTTGGGACCGGTCAACAAAGTAGTGAACAGATCTAAAAAATATCTCTTGCACTAACCCTATGATTGGGAGTTTGTGCAAACCCTTGAGGACCCCATTTACACACTCCACTATATTAGTGGTCATATTCCCATATCTCATGCCACGATCGTATGCTAATGACCATTTTTTCCTTTGAAATTTGTACCATATATTCATATACCTCCTCATTAACTGTTCGGATCTCTTCAAAACATCGATCAACCCTTTCTTGTTGGGGTTCATATGCTGAAAGAATAACATAATAATGTATTAATATGGATATTAAATTTTGTTAAAAAAAGAAAGTTTAGAAAACCATACCCAATTTGAGGATCGCCTTCTTTATGGCCTCATCTTTAAACATCTTATGCACATTACTTGAAATATGTCTAATGAAATAATGGTGATAAGCATTCGGCTCAGTCCAAGAAACCCCATCACTACTCACGACCTCTATAATCGCTCGATGACGATCATATATTAGACACACGCCCTGTTTTTGCGTGACATAAACACGTACACATGCCAAGAACCAGCTCCAGCATTCAAAATTATTCCTTTTCAACAACAACAGAAGAAAGTGGCAGAGGAGCGCGATTACCATTTTGTGTGGCAGCAATGAGTTGAACACCTACATACTTTCCATAGAGGAATGTTCCATCTACCTGAATAAATTGTTTACAAAGGGGAAATGAAGCAATGCACAGTCTGAATGCCCAAAAAATCCTATTGAACTTCACCTTTGACCGATCAACTCAATGATTTTGGGATACATACTCAACAATTTCCAATTGATAAACAATCTGATTATTGAGATACAACAATTCCATAAGCTGTGGCAACATCGCATAAGACTCATCCCAATCACCATACACATTTACAATGGATTTCTATTTTGCATTCCAAGCATTGTTGTGTGATACCTTATAGTTATACAACTGTTGAATTCTTTCCGGAACAAGGGAAATAGGAACATCTTGACTTGTTCATATCATCTCACAAATAACAGTAGATATAAACTCTACATCATGAGAAGAGTGATCTTGTGCCAAGCTGGGATGCAGACAAGTGTGTGGGCCTTCTAATTTGGTTATCTTCCATCATCCATAATATTTATCAAATAGTGCTCTTAATCGAAATTTACATTCTGACCCATATTTTTTACAACGAATGAGATATTTGGTCTTCTTTGAATCATAAACCACAAATGTGAAATGTCGCTCAATGTGGTATTGCTTTATCACATTTTTCATGACCTGTTTACTTTCGAACTCCTACCCAACATATATGGCATTATCATTTGATACAGTCTTATTCTCTATAATTCTAGGGAATTAAGAAGCTGGTGTAATGACATCCCAATCAAAATGTTGTTCACGAGACATTCCTCCAACTAAGGAACTCAAAAATGATGGCTGATTACAACTAACTGGTGGATCTAGTGGAAGTCTGTCTCTCAAAGGAACCTCAAGAGGTTTATTCCCAACGACATCATCTCCTGCTGACTCCCCATATTCTTCTTCCTCAGATAAAATTTCATGCACTATATCAGCACAGAAAGGGATGTCATCTACATTTCCTTCCAAATTTTGATGATCTTTATCATTACATTCTTCCATAGGAGTCATATGAGAAGGAGGCAATGAAAAAAACTGTTGTGAAGGACTGACTTCTATAGAGGTCACAAAGCACGGTTTTATAGTAATCGATTGCACCACATCAATATCAGAAATGAAAATAAATAATTCCATCAAACCATTAATGCACTGTTGCCTTAATAACTGAGAATCCTCCATCCAATCTTCATCATCTACTATAGGATAGTCGTTGTGCCACAGACGCTCAGGATATTGAAGATGTTGGTATCTAATTAAAGTGATTGCTTGTCCTGCACTCAGTTTTAACTGACTATGAATCTTATTACGAACTGCATCCATTGTCATAAAACCATGGAGATTTACAACTTTGACAGGTGGAACACTGTATCTAAAACCCTACTCGGTACAAATTACCTCACCGTTGCAATATATTTTAGTAGACATAATTACCTTTAAAAAAATAATTTAAAAAAAATTATACACTACATTAAAATTTTAAATTATTTAATTTGGTTTTGAATAATTGATTATCTTGAGAATTTTTTATGTATTGAATTATCACTGTTAAGGTATAGTGATTGTGATTTTAGAACAAAATCAAATTTAATATAATGTTTCATAAAGTTTAATTACTTATGAAAATATAATCATGACATGATCTTGAGACTTGCGATTAGTTTATCCTTATCTGATAAACTAATGACAACCTATATGGGTAAACTACTGTCTCTATTATCAAATATTGTAGCAACCGCCAATCTATTGTCAAACAGCAATGCCTCCTCTTGAACGAGTTCTCGAATGCCTCTTCGTCGACACCTCTTCGGGGATGCCTCTTCGTAGACACCTCTTCGGGGCGTCTGTCTTTTAATTAAAAATTTACTCACATGCATGTGAGGGGGTCTAGGGGTATGAAATACATAAATTATTTTAAGTGGACACGCAGGTCCTTACACTTACTGAGAGATGAATCACATTTCATCAATGCGGAAAAAATTCAATTATTACAAATTGAACAACAACATACACAAAATAAAACATTTAATTTCAATTATGCATGGTCAGTCATCTCAAGATCAGTCATCACTCATACCGTGTTTTTTGGTATATTTATTATATTATCAGTATTATATAAAATCTATATTAAATACTACACCTCTTTTACAAAAATTTAACATCATGTGTATATATTTATATATAATTATTAATAACATTTAATAAATTTTATTATAACTGATCTAATTGAGATTTACATTATAAACACTTTTGTTATTTTAAATTGTCTGAAATTGTAATTTTTTGGGCATTCTTCTACTTTTCAAAATATAAGTAAATATATTTTATACTTTATTGACTAAAAATATTATTACTAGTAAATAAATGTTATTTAATTTACACTTATATAAAAACCATCCATGAAAATAAATTTCTCTAACATAAATTAATTTTCCTAAACATTACAAATTTTAGACATAACATAAAACATTCAATATTCAGACAACAGACATTCAAAAAATTAAATCATACGAACATTCAACATCAAGAAAATTAAATCATACAAAAATTTTCATGCATAACATATGAAATAAATAAAGCATACACAAAATTAACCATACAAATGAAATAAATAAACACAATTAAACATACAAATGAAATAAACACAATTAAACATTTAAATTATTAAATAGAAATTTTACCTCAGTAAAAGCAGCAAATATTTGTTGAGAAATAATTTCTGCAGAGATTCGCAACAAAAACTAGAGGAGAACTATGGGTTTGGGGGGGGGGGGGTCCGCCTTTTATAGAAAATCTCGGCCGGATGCATGAACGCCTTTCACGCATCTTTTCCCACGCAAGGATGCGTGAACGACATTCACACGTCCTTTAACTGGTCAGCAAAGGACGTGTGAATGCTGTTCACGCTTACCGCCTTGGTCCGGGATGCGTGAACGCTGTTCACGCATCATGGACCCAATTTTAAAAATATCAGAACCCTAACCCCTTTTACCAAATTTTTATTTTCCTAAAACCCAGAAAAAAAATCAGTCTGAAAACTCCCCCAACGAAGGAGCCTAGAATTACGAACCATCAAAGAAAAGTCCAACCAAAATCTTACTAAAGGATAGAGGAGAGGTTGTAAATGAATTTGGGATGTACGACTGGAAAAGGGTGCAACGATGGGGTGTGGCTCGGCTATGAGGGCGTGTTGTGGCTGTTGAAGAGTGAGCATCGTGGGCCAGAGGGGTCGTGGCCAAAAAGGGTGTGTGCCAGGGGGGGATGGAGAAGCTATTTCGTGCGCACCTAAAACGGAGGCAATGACGAGAAAATCTCCAACTGGAATAGGGGCTCATGGCCGGAGGGAGAAGGTGTGATGGCGAGGCGCCCGACCAGGATTGTCCGGAGTGAGGGGAATGTACTAACCATGCCACAAGGGGAGGAGGGGTTTACTATGCCATCAGAGTGGGGTGTATAGGCGAGGGCCTGACACTGGAGGGGGTGCTGGAACGAGGTGGAGGGATGTGGCACGGTGTAGGGTCGGAAGGAGGATGGGAGTCCGAGAAGTGGTCTGAGGGAGGTGGTTCGGTGCACTGAGGAGGTGAGGCCGGAGGGTAGGGCAGACTGTAGATAGTTTGGAGGTGCGTGGGCTGGGTGAGGCCTGCGGGGGTTCGCGACGGGGTAGCCAATCGAGATCCCCGATGTGGCTGCCATCGGGTGCTTCGTCCATTCGAGCATAGCCAAGGGGTTTGGGGGTATCTTGCTTGTGCCACACACCAGGGGAAAATTGGGCAGAAGAAGGGTTTCTGAAAACCCTAAAAAAGGAATAAAAAATAACTAAATTAAATAAATAAATAAAAAAACTAAAATATTATATATATATATATGTGTGTGTGTGTGTGTATTTATATATTTTTAAACATCTAATAACCATATATTAATGAGTCTAGTAATAATATTAAAAAGAATAATAATTGTTATTATATGGAAAAAAATATTAGTAATAATAAAAATAATATTAATACAAAAAAATTATAATAATAAAATCATGATGATAAAAATTATGATTATAAAAGTATTTATTTAATTTTAATAATTATAAAAATCATAGGATAAAAAATTTTAAACGATGCAATTAATGATTGTTTTAATAGAAAAATAATATATTTTCATTTTTTGAGAATGGGTTATCGCGCTGTTACCTAGGTAAAGCCATGCGGTGTTCTCGAAACTCGCTCCACTCATGGTCCAAAAAACGTCAAACCTAAAAAACGCATTTTTCTTAACATAAACTCAAAAACATCATGTGAGACTCACCTCGGACCGTAGAACAAAATATATAAAGGCATAAATAAAATTATAATAAAATAATATCATAGGTTGGGTTGTGACAGTCACTATACATTTGAACAGAAAATTTTAATTAAGCCAAATATATCCATTCAGAGTGTCAACCTCAGTGGGTAGGAAGGGAATAATCACCATGTACTTGAATGATGGATGAGATATTCCTGATCAACTAATTTCATGGTTATTACACATAGAAGAATTGTTTAAAATCCTTGTTCGTAGGTAGTATCCAGACATTGATGTATTTTTTTTGGAAAACCTCATATTCTCTACCTTAAAAAAGTTTAATGGTGTCCTATACATTTAATGGTCACTAGTTTTTTCCCCAAATCATTCTATTCGTAATCTATAAATATTTATTGAACCCTAAATTGATACATGATATATTCAAACATTCATCTTATACATAAACCATAGGCTTTATTAGATGAGTATTATGATACATGACATTATGTTTCATGGAAGAATTTTATTGGATTAGTTTATCTAGAAAACTTTATCTATAAACAACATTTTCATAATCTATTTATATCCTCTACCACTATGTTATTTATTAGTAGTACCATTGTTAGAAATATCATACATAAAACATTCATCATAGCATCTTGGTTTGAAACATAATAAAGGGTGAGATTTGATCCTAAATAAGGATAAAATAGGGAGATAACACTGATCAATTGAGAATAACATGAGAATAAGTGTATGATAACACATGATTATCATTTGAAATCCACAACCTACATATCATAAATTGTAATCATGAGTCATGGAATAAATCATGTTAGTTCATAAAACATGAATCATAAAGGAATAAAAGAGAATGGGACATGATATAATAAAATTGGCATAATAAAAATGTTTTTGGCATTCATATAAGAATATAAAATAATTATCTTAGTCAACGATCAGTTACAATATTATCATGGATGATTTAATTCACTCCATATTCCATCACATAATTAGTAAATGTTTACTCCCAAGAATAACATAGTGGACGGTGTTCCCTACCAAATTTGGTTCACTCCAAATTCTAGTCCTTATTATCTCATGAGATAAGCATATTTACCCAATACATTTGAAGAATATATAAAAATGGGGAAACCCATCACATATTTAAAATCAAAAATATGTGTTCCAAGTGATCATAATTGATTTTTCATAGAATAACCCATTGAAATGAAAAGGGCTTCATAATATTTTAATCATTTTATCAAAGTACATGAAATTGAGATTAATGTGTTTCATAATGTTTTGATCTTAAAATAATTTACCAATTATCATGAAACATTTTTAATAGAAATATTATCATCAAAATTGCTGGAAATAATTAAATTATATGATATCTTTTTATCAAATTCCTAGAAAATATTATGTAACATCAAAGGATGTTAACATATATGAAAACATTTTTCTATAACACAAATCATTCTTTTAGTAAAATACCCATTTTGGATTTGAAATCAATTATTAAATATATAAATAAATTCCCCTAATATAACATAAAATATTTTCTTTTCAAATAACACTGTAATATTATAAATGGATCATAAACAAATTTATTGGTGAAAAAAGGATTTAAATGACAATAATTTTGAGTACATTAAAATAATTATCCCTTTCAAATTATTGGTAAAAAGTCAAAAGTACCAAATTTTGAAAATAGAAAAAAGAATAATTTTAATTTTTATGAAATAGTTAATTATGGGATAAAATGGATTTAAAAAATATAGGAAAATATAGATAAAATTATTGAATATCTGTTTACAGAAAAGGACATGGAATAAAATATATTTTTCGACTAAAGATTAAAATTAAAAAAATCTTTTGGTATATTGAGTTATTAAAGAGAGAAAATTTAAATTAAAACATGAAATAAAAATAAATAACCATTGTATAATAAAATTCATCATTTTTATGTGATATAGGAAATAAAATATTATCATGAGAAACATAATAACAAAAAATCCATATAAACAATGATATTTTAAAATAAACCAGTACCTTTGGTTTAACTAATTTTCAGATCCCTATAATCTTATTTATAATAATATAAACGACATTATAATTCAATAAAAGTGTTATGTAAATAATAATAATGTTCTATATGAGGTAATTATACTATTTTATCACCCATGTATTAATAATTACACATTGAAATTGTTGTTTATGGGTGTTAACTGTTTCATTTTTCAAGAGAATTTTAGTTTGTGGCTACAGTCCTTGAACAATTATAACAGTTCAACAATATATATAATTTAGTTAATGATATGAATATCATATTATATATATGTATTCATCCATAATAGGTGGATATTGTAAAATTAATTATACCATCCAGGGAGACGGTAGGCTACACATACAAATTAATGCTCCTTCTATTTTTTGATAGATGGAATGAAAGAATGGTAAATAATAATTCATATTTATTGAATCAATTATCCTAAAAATATATCATATATATTTATTAAATCTAGACTTAAAACTATCCATGTATATATGAAATGAAAAACGAATCACATCTCTTTGTAGAGGTGGTGTTCTACCCATACGCACGAGAAATATTATCGTTTCCCTACTGATTAGAAGGTAATAAGGAAAGTAATATATTATAATTCAAAAAAATTAATTTTTTCATATATTTCTTATATAATATTTAAAACAATTCAAAAAACAATTCATGAATGATGGTGATTGAGATTCAATTGTATCTCTATATAGAGGCCATTGTCTAGACATATACACAAACAATATTTTCATTATCCATATGATTTTGAAAAGGGTTAATAATGGTGGTTCCATAATCATAATAAAAATTATTTTTATTTAGGATACTAAATATATTATTTGATGATGAATTACATATATAATGCAGGTTAATAATAAATTAATCTAAAATAGTTCGGGTTGGATGATTATCTATCTGTTAGATAACCTCATTTAGGTCATTTTCTATAGACCCTTGCAATGCTATTTGAAGAATAAAAAATCTTAAAATTCATGGATAGGGAATTTTATAATATAATTTAGAAGATTATGGACATGATATATGTAACAATGTTTGTTAAATAAGTGAATGTAGGGTTATCCTTTTAAATGTGAATGAGATGGAAGTTATGTAATTTTATAAATGATTAAAAATATAATAATGTCATACTCATGAAAAATTCATTACAATTGACATATATTCAATGTTGGTATATGATTATATATAAATATTTACATGTAAAATAAATTATACTATTATAATGGGTAAACATTCCCTAATCTCTTGGTTTAATTCCCCCGGTAGACTTCTTTTAATCATAACTAGGGTAAAAAGATTTTAATGTTTTTACTATGAATTGTGATGGAAAATTAGTTTGAAATTATTAAATAATATTAATTATTCTTATTATAAATAAATAATATATTTTATCAAATTAAATTTATATTTTTTAGAATTTTATGTGTAATTACATAGGTAAAACGGAACGAACAGAAAATTTTTAGAAAAATGTTTTCTTAAGTACAAATTTTTTATTACAATATCTAAAATAAATTATTTAAAATGGAATTATTTGTATTATTAATTATAAAACTAACTAATTCTACCATTAAAACCATATTAAATACAATTAGGCCTTTCAAACTCTTTAAAATAATAGGTAATTTTATATAAATATTGGTATTCCCAATTTATTGAATAACAAATCATTTCACAAATTTTTGAAAAACAACTCTATGAAAAAAATGACATAATTATTTAAAAATATATATCATTTTTCAAATAAATTTTCTAAAAGTTGGAAAAATAATTATGTTATATTCTCATAAATAGAAATAAAAACAATTTTTAGGAAAAGTAATAACTTTTATACATATAATGACTTAAATAAAAATAAAGGACTTATTTATAAATATGTTTTATTTATCTAAAATCTTTATATATATATTTTTTATATTATTATTATTATTAATTAAATTTAATGAGAATTTTATAATTCTATACAATATAACTATTCATCTAACCTAGGGTTGTGTGTATCACAAGCTATCAACGAAAATTATTTTATATGACATGAAATATATCATCAAATCTTGGGGTATCCATGTTTAGTTCAATAAAACCCTTATCCACTTGATTATATTTATGTATTGGGTTTTAATATATGTTTTTTCTTTATTTTTAACTTTTATCATAATTTACTTTTATCACAGTAACTATTTATTCCCTCAGTATCATATTACTAAAACATAAATAAAAATTTATTTTTTTCAATAATTGTAGAATTATGATTTTAAATATGAAAACTATATTATAATATTTTATTTTAAAAATTTATTATCATTAATTATAAAATAATAATTGACTAACAAAAAAACTATTTTTCTGATAATATTAGTTAGTTAAAAAAATGATAATCCAAGTCTTCTAAAATTAAATATAAAATTTTTATGTGTATTATTTTATATATTAAATAAAAAATTTTCTCATGAAAAGGTTTTAAAGTAATTTAATCTATATTTATACCCTAATTATTGATTAAAAATCAGTGTATTTGGAAAAAATGATATTTTTACTATTAACATAATAATTATTTCTTTTAGAAAAAATATTAAAAACAAACTCATGGTAATATTGAAATGTTGAATCCAAAAACAAATTTTATTTTATAAAATTTAATACCCAAAATTTATGAACTCATCTTTTAAATAAAAATATAAAATATAATGACAAATTATATTTATAGGATATTGAATTTCTCAATTATTATCCATATTGAACATATTTACCATCAGTTAATAAACTCTATGTTTTTATCCAATAATTTAAAAAAATAATCTATCAACAATTAGCAAAAATATATTTTGTTTCGTAAAATAAAAATTCGTAGTTCTAAATATTTTTTTAAACTTCATTTCCAACATAAGATTATGAGAATAGTTATTTAGAAATAATTATATAATTATATGATGACATTGAAATAAAAAAATTTACTTTTGTCTTCATCCCATTTATACTTAAAAAGTTAGATACTTATTTTTTATAATCTCCAATCCAAAAACTACACTGTTATAGTCGTATTTAACACTTCTAATTTAATCATAATAAATGTATCATATTTCCATTTATGATGGTGTTTCTTGTTGATCAAGATATTAAACATATAATTTAGTTAATTAAAATATATATAATTAAATATCCTAGAGTTATATTATACAAAAATAAATAAATTGTTTCATCACAATTTTATTTATCATTCACAAAGTAACAAAGTTAAGGGATCCATAAGAAACTGATCATACATTTTCTACTAATATTTCAACATCATAATCATATTTACATAGATAATAATCATTTCCCAAATAATACTCATGTATTGGGATTTTATTTTATCCCCATCGTTTATAGAGAATATGATTATAGAGTTAGTTATTAGAGTTTATTGGGACACAACATATAATGATTCATTTTCATAAACCAATTTCCAACCAAATTGGAAAACCAATATTTTTATAATAGTATCCAATTAAATAATAGTGAATGACTATATAATAATGAAATATAAATACTGTGATGTAATCTCTTATTGAACCTTTATTTCAAAATATTATATTATTTTTTCAAATATTATATAATTTAATCAATTTCGAACTCCTTCAGATTAATATAGGCTATCCCTGGTAATAGTAATACTTGGTTCCTTAACAAAAATATTTTTAAATACCTCATAAGTTTTCATAATGAAAATAAGAATCCCCTAAAATGCTTCAATCTTGGTGTGTATTTAATCTTCTTTGTCATTCACTCGGTGAAAATCATGGTAATCCCAACAAAATATTGTATGGTTGTTACAAATTCATTCATCTATGGAAAGTACATAATACATATAATAATATTTATAAATGGATTGTATTTCCTGGAGACCACACAATCCTCAGTTTTTCAGAATAAAAAAATGACATCATATACATATACTAATCCATAGGCATTACTCTAATTTTCTATATTTATAATCCAAATAAATAAATAATAAATTCTCTAAATATAACTAAATGCTTCATTGATATCATCTATGATGCCATGGACCCACAATCATATATTTGGAGCTAAGAATTCAAAAATTAATCCTTTGATTTGATACTAGATAAGATGATTCAATTTCAACTTGAATATAATTCACATTGTTTTTGAATTTTTTTTTTAATTCTCACAATGAATATCAAAACCATGTGAACCATATTGTTTAGTGTCGTTGTTGATTATATAAAAAAATTATTCTTAAATTTTATTGATAATAACACCACAATATATCCCACTCAAGAAATATCATTGGATATACATTATAGTGTCTGAACATGGTTTATAATATTTTAGTTAATAATTTACAAATCCTCTCATTGGTTAAATTAATTAATAATTTAAAACTACATTTTATATCATTTCCATTTTTATTCCATTTTTTATTTCTTTATATTATTTTTTTCATATCACATGTTATATTTTTTATTCTTATTTATATTTATTACTAAAATTTTATATCATATACATATTTTATATCATGTATTCCTATTTAAATATTTTAGTTATATATAGTTTTATTTATTTTATATAAAAATAGTTTTTATCTTCATAATAATTCTATATCACATATTATTCACTCTCATGGTACAATAATATGGAATAACTTCCTCTATTATTCACTATTATTGCATCATATTTTCAGATTTTCATAGTACTAACATTATCTGGAATGCATGGATACTTTTTCAGCAAAACATAAAAAACATCTCAATGAAATGTGAGGCGTGATCCTGTTTTGATAACAATTTTCACAGCACCAAACTCCATGTATGAGGATTCATGTCCCCCTCACACTAGCTCAACACCAATATGTCTTGATTTAAAGAGAACACATCAGTATAAGTAGGATTTCATTTACATTTATGGGTGACCTTCTCCTTTTTTGTGAAGAAGTAGAAGTAGAGTTCCATCACATTTTATTTGTGTTTTAATGGAATAATATAATTATACTATAGAGGTAAAAGTTATATCCAATGAAATCATGCATCAATTTTCACTATTATTATGATTTATTCACTTCAAAATAGTTTTGCTGGTTGAGAAGTAGTGGTATTATACACATCACTGGAAACATATTACTCATCCCCACATGGTTTACTCATGGTTTCATATATATATATATATATATTTATATATATATCCATTAAAATATTATTTTAATATTATTGATGATATAATAATGATATCCATAATTTATATTGGCATCAGTAGTACTGGGTAATGGAAGCTGCTTTGCAATTGTACCTCTACCTATGACATTATCAACTCATCTTCCACAATGATAAGACATTATATAGTGATTTTTCTATAAATAAAGTTCAATGTAAGAAGAAATTATATAAATAAAGACTTAGAGAAATAAATTTATTCATTTTTTTATTTATTTAATCATATATGTTTTCCAAATATTATCTTATTCTTCATAAATTTTATAAGGGAAAAATATTTTTGCTTCAAAATAGCATTATTCGTCACATCTTCTGGTTTCTTATTTTTTTTTCTGTTTATGTTTCTATAATTCATAATTTAAAAATTGATATACCTCTGGTCAAAAGGTAGTGTTCTGTTCATGATCACCCGATCAAAAGTGAATCACAAAATATTGGTCAATCCTATAAAATAGACAAAGTACTATCTTTACTCGAAAAGGATGAGTGATAGGTTTGGGATTCTCTTTATAAGGCATGTTTTTTATTGAAATATCATATGTTAAAGGGGTGATGTGTCATGTAACATATTATATTGATTCTACACCTATAAAATATGTCTTTGTTTTAGTTTGTACTGGTAATCTCATTATGTTGGAAGGGATTGATCAATGGATATAGTTTCACATCAAACTGGACTACTAAAAAAATACCAGCACTTGTATTATTTATTTATTTTATTCCACTACATATCTATTTGAAAACTACAATCACATTCATAAATTTTTTGTGTGAATAAATAATAATTTTCTAATTCTATGATGAAGTCCAAAATAGTTAAAATGAATATTCACCCCCTCTAGTGCATCTTATCATCAATAATGTTGGGAAATAATTTGTAACAAAATAACGTTACACAATATATATTTTATAACCTTTTTTATTATGAAACACTATATTTCCATTGGATATGTTTTGTTTTTATTTTATCATCTTTATTTTTTTAACAATAACCTTGACCAAAAAACATATGGAAGAATCAATTATTTTCATTGGAAAATTAGGGAACTGAAGTATTACATACTCTCATACAACCATACATCAATGTAAGTGATTATAAAATTTTAAGGATAATATAAACATATTCTTAATAAATATTTTTTATTGAATATCAGACTGTTATTATTAATCCTTATAGATTTCCTATAGTATACTTTCATACATTAATTGTATGTTATTTTATAAGGTTTTCCATAAATTATAAAGTCAGGAATTTACATTGTTAGACATTATGTAGAAACATATATAGTCATATTTTATCCTGAAGAAAATGATTGTGATGTTTTGAGTAATTTCAAATATACTTATCATGGAACTGATAAGTTAAAGGAAACCAGATTAGAAATATACTATACATAATTTTTGGAATTTACAATGTACGATCATGAGAACATAAATGATATATACAATAAATTTACCATGATATTTAATAATTGTTTTTAATAAGGATAATATGAATAATGAATCACTTAATGACCAAATAATACAAAAATATCATATTAAATTTCACTCAAATAATGATGAAATCGATGAATAAATTTATTTCACCCAATATAATATGGATGAATTGATTAGATCTGTTCAAAAAAATGAACTAGAATTATAGTGCAATTATATTGATGTTAATGATGAAAATAATGGTATATAATTTAAAACTAATAATGTTTTTTTTGTCAAAACATATAATACATAATCTCTTAAATGTGAGGAGAATCAGGTTTCAAACATAATAATAAGTATTTACATGTAAATGACAATAATTTTTTAGACATGATCAAAAAATGGCCAATGGAAAAAATGAATTAAAAGGAAAGGAAGGTAACTACATTATATACAGTTGTGTTTCATAAATAAAATATTATGAATGTAATAAAAATATTAATATCAATTCTAATTGATGAAAAATAATACAAGAATGAAAATACAATTAGATCTAGAAGGAATTAAAGTAATAATATAATTTCTAGTATAGTTGTAATGAGGATTCAAAATCTATTATTTAATTTGAATGAAAGAAAGATGAAACCACCATATGTCTCATGGATAGTCACGAAAATAAGTAATGTGATTAATTTTATTATATATCGAGTTATGAAAATCAATCTTAAATGTTTACATATGATGAATGAATGATAAAAAAATATGGTTAAAAAAGGATGCATTGAAGGTTATTGAATTACAAAATAACATAAATGAAGAAACTATGAAATTTAAAAGGATAATTAAAATTATTAATCAATAAAATAAAATGATTGGGAATTATGTATCATGTTTTATTGGAAAACATAGTATATAATAACATACAATATACGAGGAATCTGAAAATATAAACATTTATAATGAAGGAACTAAGGATGTTTTTTTCTAAAAATAAAGAAAATAAACAAAGAGTAATTGATCAAACGATTGAGGAATTAAAAACGGTAGAAAGTGTGTGTATGAATAATATTCTAGATAATATTAAGATAATGAACTCACCCTTGTACTCATATATTAAAATATGTACTAAATTGAAAAATTATCAAAAATGGAATAAAATGATTGAGATGAATGTTTTTTATTCAGAGTCAACTATTAAAACTTTTTTCGAACCTCGTGAGTTGTTTTATAATAATATTATCATGAATATATTGAAAATGTAAAAATATGGTTCTGGTTATAAGAAAAAATAAAAAATATTTATAATAATTTTTGTTAATAAAGGGAATAACAAAACATCTACTACCACATTTTATGTGTTGTGTAAAAAGGGAATTATAAAAATGAGTTTTTTGGTGTATTTGAAAAAAATTGTCTTTTTATAATATTGTTATTCATCATTATTTATTTTAATGATCACCATACACCAAATTTAATAAATCCATATTTTTATTGAAATTATATTTAATGATCTGATTAGTCCTAATGTAGACATGGTAAAAAAACCATCGAATCTATTTTATTTTAGGAAAACTAACAAAAAAGACTCAAATACATATGATATCTATATAATGTTTTATAATGTCATATGACTAGATATAAATCAATATTTTTTACTTTCAATCAACATGATGGTGGATAAATAACTTATTGAGAAAACATTAAGGGAAAGGATAATGAGTTTGTAGAATTATGTATTTATGACATTGTTATAAAATATAATTCCTTATATGTTGAATGATGTAAATATAATAAAATTAGTATATCATATCTTTTTTTGATTGAATTAATGTCATGTTTGGACATAATAAATGTATTGAATTAGACGAATTTTTTGTAATCTATGTTAATAAGAAAGAAAATATTGATACAAATAATTTTTCTTATCCAACAATCCTAAATTTTATGTGTATAAAATTTATAAGATGTGATTATTTTCTATTGAATATGATACTTGGTCGTGATTATTTTAAGAAAATACTCTGATTCACTAAGAATGGATAGGTTATAGACCTTCCCTATTAATTGTGAATAAATATTCATTATTCGATTCATCATAAAAAAATTATGCATCATAAATTGACATTTTGATCTATTAATAATGTCACTTCATACAAACCTTTAGTAATATTAAATTAGGATTTTTTGGTACTAAAGAAAACTTATTGTTTATGAGGTAAAGATTGTTTTTTGCAATTGTTTGTATGTATAGTTGGTTTACATGGATGTACATTCTCGACCACATGTATAAAAATTTATCTATGTTTATTATATTTTTTAATATATTTTGAAATGAAATATTGATTTTAATTATTTCAATTAAATGTGATAATGGTGGTGAGACATAAAATGAAAATTTTAAATTTTTTGTTAATAAAAGATACTCTAATAATTTTTCATCTTCTATGTAATACCTTATTTTTTATGTTTTGTTAAAAAATTAAGGTTCTTCTATTCCATGCATTACATGAAATATCGACTGTTAAGGAATTGTGATAAACAATTTATAATATTATTAAAAAATTACGTTATTATCTAATCATTAAACATAGAATAATTAAAAGTAATAAAAACATTTTAAATATTTAGTATGGTTTTTTATATTAAAAACATATTGATAAAAAATAGATGAATTATAGTAATTTCTTTATATGTATCGAAAATATAATTTTTTAAAAATATCAATATCTTTTTATCTGACAAAATAAAATAATTTTTTAAAAATTTTAGAAAATTAAATTTATAAAATATAATTAATTTTTTAAATCATAGTCCTAGAATTATCTTATGGTGAATATCTGAGATTTTTTTTAAATATTAATTTTTCGATGTATTGTGAAAAATTCTAGTCTTTATTTGAAAATCTATTTTCTTTTCAAGAATTTATATACTTAAATTTTATTATAAAATTATTTAATGAAAATTATACACTCATATTTAAATTAATATAACATTTTTCATTTAATTCATCTTCATATTTTATTTTGAAATCAAATCATTTTAAAGTTTTGATCATTTTATCATTGGGAAACCAATTTCTCATTGTGTTTGCTAGAGTAGTTTTACATTAATTTGTATAATTATATGAATGGAATCTGGAAAACAAATTCCAAATTTTAAATCAAAATAATTTATATAATTCTATAAGTTCAACCAAATATTTTACCATAATTAGTAGTAAAAGTAGTAAAAACAGTTTCCCTTGGTTAAGGTTAAATTGTGTTTACTAGGTGGTGATAAAAAATGTTATTGGATAAATATGATCTAATGAAAGTATTAAACCCATTTATGGATATATATATATATATATATATATTATCATGTTTAAATATAAATAATGGTCCATTAAAGAGAGTTGTTTCATGTTAAAAATATTGGTATAAATTTCCTTTAAAAAATTGAAAGTGTGCAACTCAACTCAAATATAAGAGTCCACCCATTATCCTATACACATAGTACATCCAAAACAATTTGGTTCATACAATAACTCCAAAACTATAGTTTCTATTATACCTCATGTTATAATAGAAACTATAGTTTTTTTCCAAAATACATCCTAGTATGTCTTTTGGTTAAAACCTGAAGATTTTACCTAAAGAAGAGGTTACACTATTCAATGATCTTTTATATTTTTTTAATTCTCTATGTAAATAAAATATTATTTATATTCAATGATATAATAACTTTATTATCATACACATAGTTAGATATTTTTATGTTAAGGTTATGATATACATAAACTACCACATCCATCAAAAGGGATGAAAAACCATCATTCATGTGTATGACATACCATCACCTCATGAACCTATGTTTTTCAGTTTTCTTATTTTCCTATCCAGGATGTATATAATGGTTTATTAAAGGATTATATATGATAATGATGATATTAATATAGATTTTGAAGTATTATACAACATTTACCTTCTCACATTCAATTCATTGTGAATACGATACCATCGCTCATGCATAGGGTGGACTACCGCCTCACAAAATGAAATGACTTGTATAAAAATTACATTGATATTAATATTGATGAGTTTAATAAAAATATGAAATATATTTGACATACAAATGACTTAGTTATTACAATATATTATTAACGTTTCTTTCTTTCAATCCATCATGAAAATGGAAATAGTGTTCATCTGTACGTACGACCTACCGTGTCGATGAAATGTGTATTTCAGTTTCTATATCTAAATATTATAGATTAAAATAAGTACATAAATACTAAAAAAAATATATTTATATAATGGTTAATATAATTTGTAATTATTAATGTAATAGAACCAAAAAAATATGAAATTAAATGAAACATGAGGAACGAGGTAGTTATTCCCTGAAACACAATGTTAACATTGAATTTTAAATAAACATGTAATAAAAGGTCATAAGTAGATAATATATGATATGGTATTTATAATTATTTTTATGAAAAACATGTAGAATAAAAAAAATTTCATACATGAGGATTTAATTTGTATGAAGGTAGTCAAGACATAATGTAAGGGTTTATTTTCTCTATTTTCCTCCATTGAGATATATGTTATGTTTTTCAAATTAGCTTATTTTATTATGTTTATATACAGTCTATTTGATATTTAATGTCATAATATTATTTTTCCTCATGATATTATATGTTTGATTTAACATTACTCTTCAATGGGTCTTATGATTTTATGTTACCAAATTGAAAGGGGGTTTATGTTATAATATAATTGTTTATCAGGATTTCTCATGATTATGCTAAAAATGATGAAGTATTAAGATATATCCCTAAATAAACTTACTTATTTCTTAAACTCTCTTTAATTATGAAAAATATGTTTTCTATTCATTTTATTCACTTTTTTTACTCTGGAGTTCATAAAATGGTTTTCCATAAATCACAATTAATAACCTATTTGGTCAAAAAACATTCTTCCAAAACCTGGTTTTCGATATTTTTTATCATTATTAAAATGAATTTTTAATCATATTTTTACAAATTATTTGATTTTTTATTTTTTAAAAAGAATATTCCTGGTATTTTCAAAAAAAATTCCTGACTAGAATTTACTGAAAATATGAAGCCAATCATTCTTTTAATATGTAAAACATGAATTAAAATTTACCAACATCAAGGAAATTATTTTATTTTAAGAATAATTTATCATTTTTTCATGTTTATTTTAAAATAAAATCGTTTCCAAAATATTTTATGATTTTTTTAATTTTAATAATGGTAATTTCAAATAAAGGATAATTTCTTAATGAATCGTACAATGTAACATCATAGGTAAATAAAGAATAATAAATTTTCATTTTTAGTAATATTTGGGAATTAAATAAAGGCATTCTGTGTTTGATGGCTGACCTGATACACAGTAACAGGTTTCTATGAAATCTTACGTTGCACACTAATAATATAATATAATTATTTTGAATGGTAGAAAACACCTAGCCGTTGTATTAGTGGGGAATGAATATAACTAACTAAAATATGACTATACATGTTTTTTAAATGTTTTCACATTTATCCAATAAACGTTTGAGGCTTAAAATAAGAAAAAAAATTTGATTTTAAGCATAAATACTCTAATATTCACTAAAAGTTTGATTTACCGCCTTTTGATGGTGAACCACCATTAAATCTAGTTTTGGTCACTTTAATATGTTCTATTTTACCAAATGAAAATCTTCTTTATAATTTGATCATAAAAATTAACTTTGGGTAAATTTTTGGTATTTTTATGATAAAATTCAGTTTTTAATGAAAAGTGAAAAATGTTGTATTTTAATTCAAAACTATCTTTTATCTAATTTATTTATATGGTCAGAATAACATTTTAATTTATTTTAAAGTGTAATTAGAATATATTTTTACCATTTAATCCAATTTTGGTCATTAGAATTAATTTCACTTTAAAACTGGACAAAAACATGTATCAATCTTTTGATAGTTATTGTTTCTTAAAAACACGCTATTTATTTTGATAGTGGGAAATAATTTTAAATTAATTAATAAAAAATCAATGTTTAAAATTTAATAAAATAGCCATATTTTTTTAATTCGTAATATCAAATATATCTTAGGCCAAATGTTTGGTAGTTTTCTGAAAAACATCAATTTTTGATGAATAGTGAAACCACTTAGTAGAAGTTAAATGACCGAATTTTTCATTTAAATGAATTTTTACCACTTCTGTGAATTGAATTTTGAAAATCTGACATACATGGTTTTTATTAGTAAGGAAAATGTGGTTCAATAAGATGAAAATAAGTTTTGGTGAATAGTAACTTCTGACTTTTATTTATTACTGTTAAAGGGAAATATGGTAATTCACGGTAAAAAGTTATTATAATAATAAATAATTAGAATATAATTTGTCCTAACCTTATTGGTTGAGGAATTTACAACCATGGTAATATTTATGTCGATTTTTGAACCCATGGAGCCACTTGGGAATGATAATGACACTTTAGATTAATTAATTTAATGTAAATGCCAAAATAACATAAACAAAAATCTTTTATTAAATAAAATTTTACATGGAGTTATATAAGTCATATTTTAGACTATAAATATTATTTTTAAAGATAAAAATATTTACTACATCATTGTATTTTTTTTAATAATTTTAGACATTGAATATGTTAAATTATTTATGACACAATTATGATTAAGTGTTTACCTCATTAATAAATTATTTAAATAAATATCATTATAAATATAAAAATAACATCCAAAACATGTCCAATTTTTTTAGATTAATTTATTTCGACCTTGAGTCATCTTATCTTCGACCTTAATGAGTTTTGGACCTTTAAAAACAGAATATATTTATATATTAAAAAAATATTATCAAACGTTCCTAAAGAGCCCCTCTCCCCCCTTATAAAAATCCCTCACTTCTAACACATTCTTCACACTTCTAAAACCCATTGGCTCATCCAAAACCTTCCCAAATAAGATCTAAATATACCTCTCCTCCTCATAGAAGCCTTAACTTTAGAGTAGGGCACTTCAATAATCCTTTTGGTTCAAACCAAAGGAAGTTACCCAAATTAATAGTTATCGTTTCTCTGAAATTATATTGTTTTATTTTGTTTTATTTTACACCTCCAAACCCCTAAAATATTCTTATTACTTTATTTTATAACAAAAACAGTATCTTCAATATTCAAGGATATTGTAATGAGAATTATTTTAACTACCCTTACACACAACTCCATCTAATGGGTGAAGAACATACTGTTTCTGTGAATGGAAAACTAACGCCTCACAAAATTGTGATTGTTCAATTATCTCCTACCGCCTATCATGGTGGCCATTAAGATGAAACATTATTTATATATGATATATATTATATTTATTTTTATTAATCTTATTTATTTTTCTTTTATAGAATACCATTATGGTTTCCATTATGGGTAATTGTAATAAATTCATTTGAGAAAGTACGGACTACCGACCCCTCAAAATGATATGACTCATTAATTCCACATGTGGGACATATAAAGGATGGATTTAATGATATTATATATTTTATTATACTTGAATTATAATATAATTGTGTATCATTTTGTTTTCCTTCCATTAATATAATAAATAGATATCAAAGTAGCGTTAATGCGCATGTACGACTTACGGTCTTCATGAACAGTGCATTTCATTTATTTTCTCTAAATGATATGTACTAATACAAATTAATATATATACTGGATATATATGGTATATATGATATAAAAATTATTAATAAAATAATGGATATAATAAACTTTTGACCATGTGGACAACTTGTAATTTTAAGAATTCCATTTTTTACTCCAGTACCAAATATCGTCAAAACGATATTTATTGACATAAATGATTACATAATGTTTATAACATGGTAATAAGTGATATAAAAGGAATAATAAACTATAAAAATGCTCTCCATCAAATATAAATTAACTTTAGTTTATTATTCAAGAGATTAAAGAGTGAACAAGTCATGTCGGACACAAGGTAACAGACATCGTCTCAATGTCCTTTCATTAAGGCATATTGTAATGCATGACTTTCTTTTATATGCTTTATAAACACCTTTGACTTTTCATTTCATTCAAAGGGAATATTTTTCTATGAATAATTTTAATAAATGACAAAAAAATAATGTTTCTTATTAACATAAGAGGTGAAAAAGACCTTTCCGCTGCCGCGAGTACTATTTGATCTTCAGATTTCTTAACAAGCTGTAATGTTTTAAAAGGAAAATAAATACCGTATATGATTTTACGTATCTTTTATATTGAAAATGATTTTGAGAATGGGTATATTATTTCAATATCTTGAAATGATATATTGTTATTATAATGTTGAATGTTAGCTTTCTTTTATAATTATATTATATGTTATGATTATGTTATGGTTCATGGGAATTGTTTACATATATGGGTGGTTCCATGATAGTACTTGGGCGGGTGAGCCCGAGATAATTCTCTAATTCATTGGGTAATGTTATGGAGGTAAATGTGAATGTTTTTACTAAGATATTTAGGGAATATACTGTGATGGGTATTTCAAATTAACTCCCTATGTAGCTGTGATAGCTACAACGTAAGTATGTTATGGATTCCACAAGATATCTTTAAGATTTATGATTTCTATGTGTTATTAATAAATCTTATTATTTCATTAGGTAAGTAAAAGAGTTTTTATTTGGTATGTATTTATGATATAATGTTTTATGACCCCTACTGAGCTTTTTATTATTATCCCATGTTTTGAAATTTTTTTCACAGGGCTTAAAGATGAATAGGGTCAAGGATGGGATCAAGGAAAAGTCATGCAATCTAAAACATGGAACTAGACACAAATCCTTCTTACAAGAGTTTTTATTTAATAAAAAATGGAAACTGAGTAGAAGAGTCTACTTTGTAGTCTTTTGAGATGTAATAGCTATGTCCTAATTCCCAAAAACTCTAAACCTGAAAAGATCCTTAATGTGAATTATTTGTTTAATTCAATATTATGTCATGTTTTAAGGGTGGGCGCTTATAGTTGGTATCAGAGGACGGTTTATACTACTTTAGGAGTTAGGGCATTGTTAAATTAATGTCCATAAATTAATTTATGGTTATATAGAAATGATATAGCATTTACAGATTTGTTTCTTCACCTAATATATTTCTGTGTTCAGAATGGTTTTTCATAAGGAAACATGGAAGTTGTGCATTGAAGGAATACATAGGGAAATTACCTTCAAAATTAGCATCATGAGATGGTCAGAATCAGAATTGAGTAGTTTGTTGCAGTGATGGCTTAGTTGAATCAGGTGACAAATGGTGGTTGTGTTTATTGATGATAAATTGGAATATTATAAAAGTAAATCGGAGAAAGAATGTCATTTAAGGGTTGTCTTTGAATCCTAAAAGAAGAATCTATTTGGGAAATTCAACAAGTGTGAATTTTGGTTTCAAAAAATTTCGTTCCTTCCTCACATCGTTTAAAAAAATTGAATAATTGTTGATCCTTCTAAAAAAAGTTGTCGAAGCATGGAAAAAACCCACAAATATAACTATGATCCATAGTTTTCATGTTTTGGAAATTATTACAGGAGGTTTGATGAAAATATTTCATGGTTATCTAGCCCATTAACTATGTTTACTCGAAAAGGTGTTATGTTAATTTGGACAGAATAACGCGATGATTATTTTCCTGAATTGAAATGAAGATTGGTGAAAGATATATATTTGGTACTGCCTTCCAAAAATGGTGAGTTTGTTATTTATGGCGATGCCTCGATGAAAGGACTAGGATTTTTCTTTATTCATAATGATCAAGTAATTACTTATGATTTATATTAGTTGAAACCTCATGTGTTAATTTACCCAACACATGATTTGGAAGTAGATGCTATTTTTTTACATAAAAAATTTGGGGGCATAATTTGTATAGAGTAAAATGTGAAATATATACTGACAATAAAAGTTTAATGTTTATATTCACTTAGAATGAATTGTACATGAGAGAGAGGAGATGGATGGAATTAATAAAGGATTATTTATGCATGATCCTTGACCATCTGGGAAAGGAAAATAAATTGGATGATGCTTTTAGTCAGAAAATTAATGCTATATTAACCATGTTACTTTTGGAACAAGATCCTTTAGTATTTGATTTGATGAAATTTTTCATAGAAGATGTTGGTGTACGAAATTAGCATGTTTTGATTCAGGTGTTAGTGAAATCATCTATATCAGAGAGAATAAATCAAGCACAGAAAGAAGATAGTGAGTTGCATAAAAAGGAAGAGATGGTTCAGAAGGGTAAGTTACATGATTTTAATATTGACAATGATTGTGTTTTTAGGTTAGGGAAAAATATTATGTGTTCCTTGTTATTCACAGTTGAAGAATGTGTTGTTATGTAAATCTCATAGTTCCCCATTTTGAGTTCATCCTGGAATTACTAATATGTACAATGATTATTGGGAGTATTAATGGTGGGAAGGAATGAAAAGAGATATTGCTGATATTACTGTGAAGTGTTTAACTTGTCAGCTAGTTAATGCAGAGAAGAAGTTACCGAAAGGGATGCTTCAGTCTTTACTGGTGCCATAGTAAAAATGGGAGATTATATACATGGACTTCATTGTTGGATTACCAAATACTTCACGAGGTAATAATGCAATCTGAGTTATTTTTTATCGATTTACTAAATATCCTCACTTCCTTCCTATTCAAGATAAATTGACTCTAGATCAACATTATCGGTTGTCTGTTAAAGAGATAGTCAGGTTTCTTGGTGTTCTCCTCTCTACTATTTCTGATTGTGATCCCATGTTTACTTATATCTTTTGGAATGGCCTTCAGAATTTGTTGGGTACTGAATGAAATTTTAGTACAAATTTTCATCCCCAGTCAGATGGGAAGTCATAATGAACAACTTAGGCCTTGGAGGATATGCTATGTGCTTGATCACTAGATTACTCGGGATGTTGGGACCAACATCATTATTTGGTCAAATTTTAAAATAATAACAGTTTTCATTCCAGTATATAGATGGCTCCATATGAGACATTATATGGAAAGCATTGTTGAACTCCATATTTTTTGGATGAAGTAAGTGAATGGAAGATTATGGGACTAGAATTGGTATAAGATATGGGAGAAAAGGTTCAGTTGATTTATAAGAACATGGGACCATCTTAGAGTAGGCAGGAAAGTTATGCGGATAACCAGAGGAAGGATCTCTCTTTTGAGGTATGTGATCATGTATTTCTCAATGTTTCTCCATTGAAATGTGTAATGCGTTTCGGTAAAATAGAAAGTTCAGAATGAGGTGAATTAAACCTTATGAAATCCTGGAGAAAGATGGATCAATTGAGTACAGAGCGTCATTAACTCCATATTTGTCAATGTTCCACAATGTTTTTCAGATTTCAATGTTGAGAAACGTTATGCCAGATCCATCACATGTTTTAAGTATAGAGTTAGTTCAGTTGAAAGAGAATTTGTCTTATGAGGAACAACCAGTCCAAATTCTTGACCGAAGATAGCAAGTGTTATGGAATAAGGTAATTCACTAGGTAAAGGTTTTGTGGAAATCCCATATGGTTGAAGAGGCAACGTGGGAATCTAAAAATGCTACGAGGGATAAATAACCCCATTTATTTGATAAGTGAATAAAAATTTTGAGGATAGAATTTCCAAAAGGGGGAAGGATGTAACATCCTAGGTAAATAAAGAATGAGACATTTTCATTTTTAGTAATATTTGTGAATTAAATAAAGGGGTTTTTATGTTCGATGGATTACGCGATATGCAATGACACACTTCATTGAAATCATACATTGTATACTAATAATATAATAATATTATATTAAATGTTATTTAACGCCTAGATATTGTATTGGTGGGAATGAATATAACTAACTAAAATTTTATTATACATTATTTGTTAAATTTTTTTACATTTATCCAGTAAAATTTAGAGGCTTAAAATAAGGAAAGAATTGGACTTTAAGCATAATTACTCTAATATTAACTAAAAGGTCGTTTTACCGCCTTTTGATAGAGAACCCTCTTTAAATATACTTTTGGAAACTTTTCTGCGTTCCATTTGAAAAAATTAAATTTTCTTTATAATCGGGAAATCAAAAATTAGTTTGGGTAAATTTTTGGTATTTTTCTAAAAAAATTCAATTTTAATGAAATGTGAAAATGTTGTATTCTAATTCAAAACTACCATTTAATATAATTTATTTATATATTAAGATTATATTTTTAATAGGTTTTAAAGTTTCATTAGAATATATGATTATCATTTAATCTAATGTTGGTCATTGAAATTAATTTCACTTTGAAATTGTACATAAACAACTATCAATCTTTTAATAGTTATTTATTCTTAAAAACACACTATTTGTTTCGATAACATGAATTAATTTTAAATAATTTAATGAAACATGTATTTTTATAATTTTTTAAAATAGAAATCATTTTTGAATTCGGAATACCAAATATATCGTAGGCAGAATTTTTGGTAGTTTTCTAAAAAACATTAATTTTTGATGAATAGTGATACCACTTAGTAGTAGTTAAAAATGACCTTTTCATTTAAATGAAATTTTACAACTTCTGTGAATTGAATTTAGAAAATCCTACATACATGGTTTTTATTATTATTTAAAATGTAGTTCAATAAGATGAAAATAATCTTTAGTGAATATTATCTTTTGACTTTTATTTACAAAAGTTAAAGGTAAATTGGGTAATTCAAGTTAAAAATAATAGTATAAAAATATAAAATTACCTTAACACTTGTCCTAAAATTATTTATATAATCATTTTAAACCATGGGAATATTTAGGATTATTTTGGGACCCCATGGAGCCACTTGAGAGAGATAATGACACTTTAGATTAATTAATTTAAAGGCAAAAATGAAAAAAACAAATATATTTTAGTAAATAAATTTTTACATCAGATTATATAAGTTTCCATTTCAACTATAAATAATATTTGGATAGATAACAAGATTTCATACATCATGATATTTTTTTTATAATTTTTATACATCTATTAAATTAAAATATTTATAACACAATAATGATGTAGTGTATACCTCATTAATAAATCATTAAAATAAATAAGATTATAAATATTAAAATAACATCTAAAACCCGTCCTATTTTTATTATATGAATTTAATTCTACCCTTACTCATCTTATCATCAACTCTAATTAGTTTTTTACCTTTATAAACAAAATATATTTATATAGAAAAATAATTTTTTCACACTTTCCTAAAGAGCCCCTACTCCCCATTATAAAAATATATCACTTCTTACACATTCATCACACCTCTCAATACCCTTGGTGTATCCAAAACCATCCCAAATAATCTATCAAGATCTATCTCCTCATATTATAAGCCTTAAATTATGCAAGAGGCACTTCAAGAAGTCATTTTGGTTCAAACCAAAAGAAGTTAGCCAAATTAATAGTAAAAGTTTCTCTTAAATTCTATTGTTTTATTTTACATCTCCAACCCTGTAAATTATTTTTATTCCTTTATTTTATAAAAAAAAGTGTCATCAATATAATATGATGTTTTATGAGAAGTATTATAAATACAAATTCACATACCTCCATCTAATGGGTGAAGAACTTACAGTTTCTATGAAATGAAAACTAATGCCTCACAAAATGATGATTGTTCGATTATCTCCCACCACATCTCATGGTGGCCATTAAGATGACACCATATTTATATGTGATATATATTATGTTTATGTTTTCTTTATTCTTCTTTATTTTTATTTTACATCATACCTTTATGGTTTCCATTATGGGTAATTGTGATAATTTTATTTGAGGATGTGCGGACTACCATCCCCTCAAAGTGATATGACTCGTTAATGCCATATGTGGGACATATAAAGGATGCAGTTAATGATATTATTTATGATATTATACTTGAATTATAATATACATGTCTATCATTATTTTTTCATTCCACTAAAATAGGAAATAGAAATGAAAGTAGCGTTCATGTGTACGTACAACTTACTGTCTCCATGAACGATTCCTTTCATTTCTTACCTCCAAATGATATGTAATATTATAAAAACATATATATACTAGATATATATGATATATATGATATCTAAATCATGTATATCATTCTGGATATAACAAAATTTTGACCAAGTGAACAACTAGTAATTATAAGAAGTCTATTTTTGACTCAATTAGCAAATTTCGACAAAATGATTATTATTAACTTAAATGATTAAATAATGTTTATAACATGGTAATAAGTGATATATAAGGAATAATAAAATTTGAAATGGTTATTAAGATATTATAAATTCACTTTATTTTTTTATTCAGGATATTAAATAATGAACAAGTCAAGTCTGACACGAGGAAATGGACTTCATCTCAATCTCCTTTCATTGAGGCATATTTTAGTACATGACTTTTTTTATTGTGTATAAACACCTTTAAATTTTCATTACATTTAATAGGAATATTTTTCTAATAGGGGTCTTAATACATGACAAAAAAAAAAGAATTTTTCTTTATAATGTAAGTAGTGACAATGACATTTCTTCCACCATGAGTTTTATTTGAACATTGGCTTCCTTAAAAAGTTGTAATGTTTTTAAAAGTAAAATAAATACAATATAATATTTTAAGTATTTTTGGTATTGAAAATTATTTTGAGAATGGATTTATTATTTCAATATCTTGAAATTATATATTGTTATTTCAATGTGGGAATGATATCTTTTCTTTATACTTATGTTATGTGTTATGATTATGTTATGGTTCTTGGGAATTGTTTACGTATATGGGTGGTTCCATGATAATCTTAGGGAAGGTGAGCTCGAGATAGCTCTCCAATGCATTGGGTAATGTAACAGAGATAAATGTGAATATTTCCCCAAAGAGATTTAGGGAATGTGCTATGATAGGTAATCCAAAGTAACTCCTTATGTAGTAGTGATAGCTAAAATGTATGTATGTAATGGATTCCACAAGTTACCTTTATGATTTATGATTTCTATATGTTATTCATAAATCTTATGATTTAAATAGGCAATTAAAAGAGTTTATATTTTGTATGTATTTATGAACTAATATTTTCATTCTTTGTTTTATAACCATACTGAGCATTTTATGCTCATCCCATGTTTTGAAATGTTTACCACATGACATAAAGATGAATAGGGTCAAGGATGGGATCACTAAAAAGTCATGCCATCTAAAACATGGAAGTAGAGATGACTCTTTTTTTCAAGAGTTTATTTTATGAAAAAATAGAAACTGAGTAAAAGTTCCTGCTTTGTAATATTATGAGATGTAATAGTTATGTCCTAATTCTCTAAAACGCTAAACCTAAATAGATCCTTAATGTGAATTATTCATTTAATTCAATATTATGTAACTTTTTAAGGCTGGTTCCATTTATACATCATGATTTTTCATTCAAAATAATATTCCATCTAAGATGATATTATTTTATGTTACTTATTATTTACTAGGGATATGATCCAATGATAAAATTATTAATTATTCACTGAATGGTGTATGTTTATTATGAAAATATGTCTATTGAACCCATTTCACTTCCATGGGTTATATGATAATAAAATTTTTAGGAAACATTCTTATTTTCTATTATGATATCTTGACTTAATGATTAAATAACTATAAAACCTATTTCATTTCAATATTATATGTTATAAAAAAAATTATTGACAAATCCATTTCATTTAATGGGTTTTTATATGATGAATGTTTTTGATCTTGTGGTACATAGATGTATTTATTTATTTTATGATTTGTGGGACCTATATCTCAAACATATTCATTGGGTAAATATTAATATTTCATTAGATAAATTGGACTAGAATGGGGCATGAACCCAGTTTTTATGGGACTATATCCATTATGTTTGTATTATGAGTGATCCTTGACTACTATGATTTTATTGGGAGTGAACTCAATCCACTATTATTGTCTTTCTAGTGATCCTTAAATAATTAAGGAAATTATTTTCTCTAATTATCTTTATACTACAAATCTATAAAATGTTATGATTTAATGTTTCCTGTATTTTGATTTCATTGTGATCCAAGTATTATAAACTATCATGATTTATGTCGTGATTAATGTTTATAATTTTTGATATGCATGGAATTATTTTCAAATTTTATTCTCATGTTCTCATACCATTATACTTACGATAGGTCGATAAATTCCTTTTTTACCCTTATTGAGAATCTAAGATAACCATTTTTTATGTTTCCTTTCCCAAGATTATGATGAATATTATTATATATGATATTTATAAAAAGGGTGATAGTTATAATGAACATAGTGGGAGATGACATAGCTCACATATGGACTAGTTATTTATGTTTCTATGTTTTTAAAGTCACTAATCTTTTTTTATCCCCATGTCTGTGATTGTGAAACGTAATGAATATTCATCTAAAAAATTAAATATCTCTGTATGATAAGTTCGGGATGATTGGTTTATTAAACCTTTGGAAACTAGGATATGGAAAATCTAGTGGGAACTCTTAGGATATGTCTGAGGATACATCTAAGGACGGTTCAATGTATTGGAAAATTTCAATGAATTTTGGTAAATGATATAGCTATTGGTTTACAAAAAATTACATCCCTGTATAGATACTTAATTTTTATATGGCTATAGAATAGGGGTACCTAGGTGTAATTACTTTGAATATGGTGTCTTGAGTTGGAATAAATCTCCCCTTGGTACATGATAATGTGACCAAATTAAAACCTAGTTTGACACTAATGGGGGATATGCTTTGAAAATTTACATATACATTAAAAACCATAATGATGGATTTAAATAGATTATGAATAGGAATGAGCTAAGATAAAACTGATTTTTCATATATTAAAATGTATTCCCCATGATTTATACATACTATAATTTATTTTTCATCACTACGGGTATCCAAACTAGGATTATTATTACTTATAATATTCTTGTTTTGTTTTAGTAATTGATTAGAATCCTACGCAATCATGTTAATATTTGGTGAAGTGGGCAATGAAATGATTTTACTCTTTACTAGCAAAGTATTATCAGATATGGAATGAAAAATATCATATCTACACTCAAAAAAAATTCTTATGTTATGAATCATGTTAAATATAAAAATTTAAAAAAGGAGGGAAAGTCATTATGATTAGTCCTTCATGAGGCAACATCCACATTCATTCATTGATTACACTTATTGGTTAGTTGCTAAATAGTTTATTTGTACCAATTAAAGATATTTACACCTGTGCAGTGTTTAGAACATGCAAAATAAATTTTTTATTTATATAATTTAGAAGGTTAAGCTGATCAATTATGGAATCTCTTAAATAATACATGGTAATTTGATGAAATTGACTCCATGGTGTAGGATATGGTTAAGAGATTATTTTTCAATAGGATCACCCCTCATATCTTTTTTATAAAAATTCGATAAGAAATTTCTTGAGATATAACAAAATAATTATAAAACTATTGTTTCTTATGCGGTAAATTTGTATATGACTTGTAAGTAACACTTATAGAATTATCATACAAAATATATGTAATGTTGATTGATTATTCACTTTCATAAAAAAAATCTATGATAAGATTTATCTATAATGGACTTTTGTAGTTATGAAGAAATAAATCCATGTACTCTGAAGGTGGGAATAAATATAATAAATTAAAATTAATATCAATGTTTTTACAAGTAAAAGAAGATGAAGATGAAAGAAAACTCTAAAAAATAGGGATTGAAGAATAAGAGGTTTACTTCCTATTTGAAGTGTTGATAAAAACAGGGATATAATTATTTAAAGGTGACTAGTTAATTTTTTAAATGTTGGAAGGATGGTCAATGAGAATTTATTTCATAAGTGATGTGAAAAAGTTATCCACTGATGAAAATAGAGATAAATATTCACAAAATACAATTCCCACACTCTAATGTTTTAAATTCAAGGAGTATGGTAATTATTATCAATAGTGACAAAATCCAATGTTTAATGGTAATAATAAATGTTAGTAGCCTATTAAAATTAGATAAAAATTGAAATATCATGTGATCACTATATTTGTTGAGGGTTTAAATAATGATATGGTGAAAGGTACACATACCATACACTATAAAACTACTAAATCCTTATTTGTAGATGTATCTACATAGTATTTAATATTTGGATAATTATATAAGGGTATAATGATTCAAACAGAATGGTTCGATGTATAATTATCAGTGAAAATCAATAATTGTATAATGATCACATATCATCTATATTATTCTTCACCGGTTGATGTTTGTGAGAATGTGTTTCTACTAAATATTGTTAATCATCCTCTAGTTGAATTTAATTCCATCATACAAATGGATTTTATTTATCTACATAATTTACACATTAATTGTTGATGTAGGGTATTCACATTTGATATTCCAAACAAACATATGATTGAATAATAGTGAAAGTATAAATAAGATATTTATATTGATATAAAATCCTTGTATAGAATTTGATTCATATTGAGGTGGTGCATTTTTCTCATACAGTTAAAGAGAAACCCATCATCGATTTTATTCCAATTTTGTGGGAGTTGTTTGTTGTATTTTAAAAATTAATTACACCAAATCATGTTGTAGAGTTCGTTAAAAAACTCATACCTAAATCTAATCCTATTTTAAATAATCCATATATAATTATTCCGATTGAGTTGAAATAATTTAAGAAGATACTATAGGAGAACATTGAAATAAGATTCATATAGACAAGTTTGTCACATTGGGGTGCACCTATAATTTTTGTTAAAAAGAAATTTGGATTGAAGTGATTCAGAATTTTTTATCATAAGATAAATAAAATAGTGATAATGAACTATTATCAGATACCCCATATTGATGACATATTTCACCAACTACATGGAGACTAATACTTTTCCATGACTGACCATCATTTTGGATATGATCTATTTATCGAAATAAAAGAGGATATACCCAATTCAATTTAGACAGTATCAATATATAGTGATTCAATTCATTTATACTAATTCCCATGATATCTTTAAAGATTTAACAAATAGATTCATTAAAGAATACGTTAAGAAAATTTTGGTAGCTTCTATAGAAGATATAATTATCTATTTAATAAAAAATTATGATATTGTAGATAAAATGTGATTAGTACTTAAAACCCAAAGGAATAAGAAAATATATGAAAAATTTTCTATGTGTTAATTATGGTTCTAAAAGGATTCATTTTTTGGTAATATTATATAATGATAGAGTATAAAAGAAGTGGCATCTACGAGGGATCCTATAGAATGTTTTCCTAGAAAAACCAAGGTGAATATGATCTATATAATTCCTGGTTTATCATGATATGATCAATGGTTTGTGGAGAGTTTATACTGAATATCTAATCCAATCACTATGTTAACTCGGAAGAGAAACAACTTCCTCTAAACTGATGAATGTTAGGGAAATTACATGGAATTTAATAGATGATTAGTCATCACAAATATTATTATATTAACATATTGTGGACAAGGGCTTTTAAAGAATAGTTATGAAAAAAATAAGGGATTGAGATGTGATTTATGGAATAATTACATAGTTGTAGCTTCAGACTCAGGAAAAATTAATAGTTTAGGAAACAAATGGCAAAACTCATGATTTGGAGTTAGAAATGGTATTTTTTCCCTTTAATATATATATATATATATATATATGAAGTAAAATTACAGAGAAATATGTTATATTTAAAAGTATATATTCACATTAATGGAGTTGAATATACTCAAAAAAATATGGTCTGATAGGATTAATGACTACGAATACTGAAAACATTACAACTATTGAGAAGATTGATAACGTGGAATATTATTTGAGTGCAAATGATCCTTACAACATATATAAAATTAGGATCACAAAATATCAAATATATATGGATTTTGAAAATGATGGATTTGGAAATACTAATATAAATAGAGAACTATTATCTTTCTCAATTTAATTTTATACCAATTATCCATGTCAAGATCAATCAGGATAAAATGAATCAATATAGAAGAAAAAGAAGAATAAAAAATTTCTAGAGTTTAACGTTGATCATGATGGAATGATAATGATGAAAACCCATAAATTTGATATTTCCATATTGTATTTTAAGAAAGGGTAGTTAGAAAAATCTCATAGTTATTTATTATATATTCTTCACATATTAATGATGATTCATAGATATTTGGAAAATAATTTCATGAGGGATTTGATGAAGAGTGGTATGGCATGAATTTTTATTGGTTCTTTGTATGAAAATATGTTAAGGGAGAGAGAAAAATGTATAAGAGTATGTTAAATCCATTACCTATACAATAATATAAATTAAAAAACAACACTATGGATTTTTTCATTGGATTACATATAACATCCAAAGGGAATAATGTATTTCGGGTTGTAGTAAAACAAATTAAAATTTCAGCACACTTAATCACTATTTGAGAATATTTAAATATGGATCATCTTTCTTGTATTTAAATTATATAAATAGAATGGCTTCATACATCACCACATTAAATCGCATCTGACCATGATATGAGATTTATATCTCTGTTCATGAGAATTATTCAGCTAGAACATGGTACATAGATGTGTTTTAGAACTATAAATTATCCTTAGATATATTTAAAAAATGAGGGAACCATTAAAATCCTAGAATATATAATGAGTTCTTATTGTCTCAATTTTTATGGTGGTTAGGATCATCACCTTCCTCTTACTAATTTTTTGTATAAAAAAAGTCACTCTATATTTTAGATGTAAAATTATGAAGACCTACATGTAAGTTATATTTTAACTCCAATTTACTAAAATATTGGGGGAAAATAAATATATTGGAATAAGAATTAAATAATGAAATGATAGAGAAGGTCAGATCCATTGAGCCGCACATAACGGTGGTACATTGTCTTCAAAAACGTTATGCTGTAAATCAAAATCATTATTTGGAATATGAGGTTTAGGACATGGTGTATATAAGAATAATTATATTGAAAACTTTAATTTTGAAAATAATTAATATAAAACCAATACCTAGTTATATAATACCTTTTGAAATGTTTGATCGTATCAGAAAGATAGACTATCAATTGGTGCTTCCATAAAACCTATCAAAATCACAGTGTGTTATACATATGTTTAATTAAGAAGTATCTACCATACCATTCACATGTAATGAACCTAGAGATAATACCACAAGATTATGATCATTATTACGAGGAACAACCATTGGATATTGTGGATCAGAAATATAGTGTTCTTTGAAATAACATAACTCACTGGGTCAAAATTTTGTGGTGAGAAAACAAATTTGAGGAATCAATATGTGATTTTAAGAATGTTATGAAGTAGAAGTATCCTCATGTTTTTGTATTGGAGTTATCAAATTTCAAGTATTAAGTAAATTTTAATGGGGTAGAATGTGGAAACCATATTATTTATTATTATTTCCATAAATTAAATTTCTATTAAATATATCTTTACACAAATCATCATGTTTAAAACATCTACAACACATTATTAATAATATTATTTATACAAGTTTCTTATTACATAGATATTAAAAATGTATAAAATATTATTATTTTTCACATTTAAAATATTATTTATAATGTTTTAATATATATAAATCATATTGATTATGAATGCATAATATTTGATAATGCCTTTACGTGTTTTGAAAATACCTTGTTCGCAATAAAATGTTCATATATTTTTTATAAAAATTAATAAATTTAATTTTTGAAAAGTTTATATATTTAATTTGATAAAATAAAAATAGTTTTTGAAATTACCATGTAAAAATGTTTTTATGGTGAATTTTCATGACATTTCTGAAAATTTTAATTTTTCTATGAATTGTAAAAAATACAATTTTTTAACTTCCATTTAGTTTAATCAATTTATAAGGTTAATGTCTATTTTAAAATGTATTTAATAGTAAAAATAGTTAAATTATATATCAATTAATACAATTTATATCATTCTAATAATTTCGATATTGTATTTTTATATAAAAACATATAAATCTTTCCAACAATTCTATTTCAAAAAATTATTTGTTGTTACATTTTTCCTTTAAATTTTAAATTACAAATTTCAACTAATGTGATTAGAGTTAGGGAAAATTGATTCATAATTTGGAATAAAAGTAATTTATATTATCTTATATGTTTAACATAATTTTTTACCATATCATATACTAAATATAGTAAGAATTTATTTACCATGGAAAGGGTAAAAATGGGTTTACTAGGAGAGTGGAAATAAAATGATATGTGTTTAAAATGATAAAAAAACATTACCAAAAACCATTTTATCAAAATATTTTGAACTTATCATGTCATTTTATGGATAATTTTTAAATTTGGATCCTTTTTAAATGTGAAAAAAGGGGTAAACGTTTTTCTTTTGAAAACATACAAGTCTATAACACACATCACATAAAAAATCCCACCCCTTCTCATATCCTCATTAGACATAATTTTTTTTGGTTGGGCCAATAATTACAAACATATATTAACCTATTCTCTAATACATTCCAATAAACCTTATTTTTTGTCATAAATTGAACCTAGGATGTATTTTGGTGAAAACCAAAGGTGGTTACTTGAAGAATATGTGACATTCTTCGACTAGAATTTTAATTTTAATTCTTCAAAAACCACTGAAAATTATTTTTATAACATTTTGATTCAATAAAATAATTTTTCTTATACTTATTTTTATGAATTTTATTTTTATTACCTACATCCATATCCACTTCCATTAAATAAGATAATAAATCTTAATTTTTATCTATGACAGACTACCTCCTTGTAAACCTATGTTTTTCATTTTCCATCACAACCTCACGAATATGAATATAAAGGTGGACTAAATTTTTAAAAATTATATTTATGATATTATTACACTTATGGATTTATTATATAACATATACCTTTATAATTTCCACTATTTTGAAAAACAACATCGTCACTCGCGTGTACGATAGAAAACCACCTAGAGAAGTAATGTTATTCGTTCACGCTTAACATGGACAGTCCTAAGGAATGGGTTAATGAACATATATGATATTTTTGGAATAAATTTTTTTATTTAATGTTAATATATTATATACCATTATTTATTTGAATCCACCAATAAAATGGAAACAATGTTCATGCATACTTATGTCCAACCTTCTCCATAAACCATGTTTTTTATTTTAAATCACTGAATATATGGATTAAAATAAATACATGTATAAATAATATATAAGATATATATATATATATATAAATTAAATAGATTTTAGAACCCTGTTCCAATTAAGAGGACCAAAAAAACACACACTAAAAATGAAGTAGTTATTTTTAGAAACATTCATTTAAAATGTAATTGTAAATAGAAAAGTAATAAAAGGCCATTAATAATAATTATATGAAATGTTAAATGTAATTATGGATATATAATAGATGAAAAATAATATTATTTTTAATGTACATGAATATTTAATGTGTAAGAAGGATTTCAATACTTATCGTAAGAGAATTTTGCCTTAATTTACCTTTGATGGGATATAAGTTATGAAATGGTCGTAACTTCTTTTATAAAGTGTTAATAAAACACATTTGAAAATTAATGTGTGGAATTTTTATATTCTCAAGATATTATATGTTTCATTTAACATAAATCTTTCATGGGACATTATTTTCAATGTTACTAATGAGGTAATGGTTTTACGTAACAATTTCATCTTTTATCTGGATTGCTCAAAATTGGGATTCTAGTGATTAAATCATATGTTCTACGTGTAAAGAAATATTGTATTTTATTATAATATAGTTATTTATAGAGAATATATTTTTTCCAATATATTTCCTCTATTTATGTAATATAGAGGTAAATATTTTTTTTTCATGAAATTCAACATTATCTCCCTCTTCAATCAAAACCACTTTTTCTTTCAAAACCATTTTTCCAGAAATCCTTTCATAAAATGATTTTATCATTCTTAAAATTATTAATTGAGGATTTTTTAAATAACTAGTCCCCGTTGAAAACACATAAACCTCACATTAACATAACTGTGAGGTCCTAGCCCACCAGGTACCACTAGTTTCCCCGCAGACATGTGGTGCCACCCTAGGGCACACCCATATGCCTGAACGGGTCTTCTGACTAGTGACTCTCACCAAAAGACGACACATGAAATTTACATCGTGATTCTTCCTCACTCAAACAATATTTAAGAAACTCCCCAAAAATTTCAACCATCCTATGTACTAATAAAAGACCATGAAAACTTACATGTGGTGTTCTGGTCAGGTAGGCTCTCTAAAAGGAAAGGACACCTTGTTTACATGAGTCATATCATTTATTAATTTAACCCCTTATTATTTCTGGGGTGTTACATTGGGACCCCTCCTTTAGATCATAACATCCTAATTGTGGGCCCTACAAATCAACCAATGAAGATCAGAAATATTAATGTTGGGTTCCTCCTCTGATTCCAAATGATAAAACTTAGACCATGTGATAGGACAGACCCCCCACCATAACATGGTCGTCAGGTCTTGGCTCCCCAGGTACCACCAGTTTCCCAACAGACACATATTCCCCACCCTCAGGGTCACCCATTTTCCCAAAAGTTACTTCTAACTAATAAGTACCACCAAATTCCAACAAAAATGCTTTTTAGTGTTATTTTTCATCACTCACACACACCTTGAGAAAGTTCCCTAATGGTCACCCATCATGATAACTACTCTATTCGAAACACTCATAACTATGGAGTCCTAATCTGGTAGGCTCCCGAAAATGAAGGAGAAAATTATTGACGTCACTCATATAATTTAGTAATTTAACCCTTTATCATTATGGGGTGTTACATTTTTGATCAGGTTTAAATTTTATAAATTTCATTCGAAAGGAATCATCATGAAATTTTCGAAATAGGTCTCATCAAAGATTTACTAAAATATGAAAGGATTTGTTTTTTAATGCCTACATCCTAATTTTTTTACTAAGGTAATGGACATTATTTTATATAATTATTTATTTAAAAATATTCATGTTAGTCTCCAAGGAAATATACTTCATCAATATGATAATGTTTTTTGATTTAAAAAATTTGAATTTCAAATAAATTATAATTTCCTCATAAAATGTTTCAAGTGATTTTTAATTCATAAAACTTTTCATCCTAGATGAAATACGATAATATTACTTATGTTTTACCTAGAATATTATACATGTATATACTTATTATTATTTATTTAAATTCATTATTTTAATTATGATAAGATGTTTGTGAAACCCATTTCACCTCAATGGGTTATACCGTTAAAAAATTATTATGAAACACACTTTATTTTCGAGGAGTTATGTTTTGATGTAATGTTTCAATGATCATGATACCTACGTTTTTACATAGATTATGTCACAATATAATTTTATGAAACCCATTTAATATATTGGGATTATATATGATGTATTTATTATGATTTTTTGGAACATTTATGTACTAATTTATCTATGTTATCGGAGGGACCAATATATCCCCACAATACATTGGGTAAATAGTGATATCTCCAATGATAAATATGACTAGAATGGGGGGTTAACCTAGTTTAGTAAGGGACCATGTCTATTATGATAATCCAGAGAGTTATCCATGAATACTATTTTGTTTTGGAAAGTATATCCAATATGTTATGATAGTGGTGGAAATGATTCTTGAATAAGTAAGGAAATGATTTACTATACATATTTTTATGTGAAAAATCTATGCCAATTTTGTTCTATCATTGATCATATTATTTGAATATATTTTGATACCTGTCTTATTAAATTCCATGATTTAAAACATTATTAATTTCTATGATATATTATATACATGTAATTTTTGTCAAATGTTAATCTCATGTTCTCATACCCTTATTCTCATGATATGTTGATATCTACCATATTAATCCTTATTTATAATTTTATAGAAACCTTTATTATGATTCATTTTCCAATGTTATGATGAAATTTATTATGTATGATATGCCTAAGAAGAGTTATAGTTATGAATAACATAGTGTGAGATTTTGTAGCTTACATACAAACCAGTGGTTTATGTGACCAAGTGTACAAGGGACCTATACATTTACAATCATTTGGCTTTAGTTTGTGTAATATAACTCATATCATTTTTTAATATATTCCCTTTTCATTGTTAAACTAAAATTGGTAACTATATCATACAATGCTATATTAAACAATCTATTTTTATTTCACTCAAATTTACATATTAATATTAAACATTATTCATTAAATGATTTTGATAGGATTTTGGAAACTAAATGATAGATTTATAATTTATCTCAGAATAATATTTAGAATATAGTCAACCCCCATTAAGAGAAAAAGTTGTATGATCTGAATCATTTATTAAGAACATGTTGGATGAAGAATTCGAGTTAATTAAAAACATGGTTATTTTTGTAGCTGAAGGTTATTGAATAGTTAAAGTAATAAATTTTGATGTGTCTTTTTCTCCATTATTTATGTCGGGGTACTAGATTTTTTTATATTATAGTTTTTTAATGATTTTAAATTATTTCAAATTAATACAAAAAGTTAATTTCCTTGGGATGTTATTTCCGATGAACTATATTTTAGTCATGAACATATATATTATATGAAAAATTTACAGATCATAATTTTAAATATAATAATTCATTTCCTGGTCTCAATCGTGATACAAGAGCTTATAATGAATGATTAACTATGTTTTTTATGAAAATTGTTTTAATAAACAAAAATATGCTCCAAATTTATTCAGTAAGAATGTTTCCAATTATATCTTTATTTTCTAAATATATATGGCTAATATAGTGTTTGTATCCTAAAATTAATCCATTTGTAATGATTTTTCTAGTCTTATGAAAACATAGTTTCATACGAGAATAATGTGAGAGTAAATGTTTTTTCATAAACGTAAAAGTATTCATCAGAATGATATGATATTTCTTAATTTCTCTAAATATTATAGTGAACTAGTTAAGGGGTTTGGTATAGATTCTTATAAGAGTATGATAACCCCTAATAGTCATAATTCATAACTAGATAGTGATGAATTGGAAAAACCTAGTTAGGTCAAATTATATATAGTACTGAGAGAGAGTTTTATTTAGATATATATTTAATGACATGATATATTGTTTATTTTGAGTTTATGTGTAAGGGATCAAGCTAATTCTAAATATATTAAAATTAAAGTGGTTAATATAAGAATAATATACATGAAATGATCTTTTATTTATAATCCATTTTATCCTAAACAAAATATAATTAAATTGTATGTTTACTCAAATTTTGAATTTATAGGTTGTATGATTTATAAGAAAGCTGCACCTGGTATGTGGTATTTCATTCGTAGAAATTTAATATAATAGGGTTCAAAGAAATGATTTATAATAGATTTATCCTCATTAGATAAATATCTAATGCTAATTAGTTTGCTCATTGTATTTGGAGAAAGAAAACATTGTGTGATTTTAATATATATATTGATAAAAGTATAATTTTTTGTTTAAATAAGAGTTCTATTTTAATCACTAAAAATAACTTCTAACATTATCAATCAAAGAATATCAACTTAATAAAAGAGTCATTGCCTTAGAATATATTCCTAAGGAAATTTATTTGTATTACATATTCACTAAACCAATAGATTCTACACATTTTTAGTGAACAATGATTAAACATGGAATATTGGATGTATAATTGTTTATCTTGGATCATTAAAATATCTTGTATTATACACTATTATATTAATCAGAATAAAAATATATTTGTAAAATTCGTTTTAAAATAATAAAAAAATTAGGGGTAGATATTTTGATGATTTAAGGTTTATAAAAAATTTATCTTATTATTTTATATATATTTTAAAATTGGGAGTGAAATTAAAAAAACAATATATGATAAAATTTATTTCATTTTCTAAAATGATTCATTTTTTATTTTCAAAATTAGGCTATTATTAGTTTATGATTTTTCATATCTTTATATTGATAAATTACAGCCCCTACCATTCATTAATTGAAATAATTATAATTAATACTGTTGTATATCATATTATATTTTTATTACTTGTGTTACTATTGATTATCTTTTTTTAGTGTTTAATATTTTATGTCACATGTTTTATTTGTTATTGTTGGTTATATTTTGAAATTAATCTTTATATCCTGTAAATATTTTATACCATGTATAATTTTTAAATATTTTTAATATCATTACATATATATCCTTATATATATACAGTATATACATATAAATATTTTTCATCTACATGTTGCACGTCCCTCACATATGTTTCATCCTCAAAATAGAATGTTATTCAAATAGTTACTCCATTATTCAGTAGTATGGAATACTCTTATGGTATTTTCATGGTTAATTGTTTTATCCAAATATCATGATTTCTTCTTGAGAACAACATCAAAAATATTTCTAGGCATTGTGAATAATTCACCTATTTAGTTCATGGTCAACATTACACTGACCACTATGGATGTGGTGGCATGACTCCTCCTCATGTAACCAATGTTATTCCATCATGGTATAATGATATCAGTTAAAAAGAAGAATAATACCATTGAATGGTAATAGTGACCCTCCCCTATTTCCAATTGATGTATAATTAGAGTTTCATGTCTTTATTTTTCCATGTTAATAGTTGTACTTATTTCTTGACTTCCTTTCTCATATATATCCAATGGAATAATTATCCCTTTTTCATTACTATCAATCTTCCTTAACCCAACAACAGTTCTCATGTTCAAGCAGTACTAGTCATAGACACTAACAACAGTAGAAGCATCATCAGTTTTTCGTCAGTCTATATATTTATATATAACTGGTTTGAGAACATGTTTTGCAATATATTTAATTTAACTATTTTTTGTCATCTCATTAAATATAAAATTTATAAAAAATCATATTCAAAAAATTATTCAATGACTATTCACATTGATATTATTGTTTTTAAAATCATAGTGAAATTCAAAATATGGTCTATTTATTTGTATTTTTATATTTTCTAAATTTATAATATTTTCATATTTAGGTCTTCTTATCCTATATTTATTAAAATATTATTATATTATAATTCATATATTATTATATGTCTCAAAGTATTTTATGTACATTAAATGTTCACAATAAATATTTTTATGGTTCATGAGACATTCAAATTATTTTTAATAGATTTATTTCAACATTTATTCTCTTACTATCATAATTAAAATTTGTTTTTTTTTTAAATTATGAAATATCAACATAAAAATTACCAATGATAATTAGAAATTGGGTATAAAAATTATAAAAAAGATTCATGGGATTTGTTTTGATGAATTTTATACATAAATATATAGTTAATTAAAAATGGACCGGGAAAACCTTAAATATAATATGAAATACATTGAGATCTAAGTGGATTCATTGATGTTTACCACAAAAAACTACAAGTTTACAAATTTTTCCTTCTTCCAAATAAATTATATACGGGGTGATGTTTAATGATCCAAAGGAGCCTTCTTCGTTGACATCATACTAGTGTCTATTTAGTTTTCTTTTTTTAGGGTAATGTATGTAATTCATAATTCACACACTGTTATATCTCCCTTCAAAATGTATGTTCTTGTTATGATCACCTGATCCAATAGAAGTAACATATATTTAGTATGACCTAAATAATAGAGTAGGTTTTATCTTCACCAACAAAAGTCTTTGTGATAGGTTTGTGGTTCTCCTTATAAAAGTTCTCATTTTTATCGATCTTACATATGTAAAAGGTCTTGTTTATCCTATAATAGACATGATTGAGTTTATACAATTAAAAAACATCTTAATTTACTTTAGTGAGATATATTCCTCTTGCTGAGTTAGAGAGAATTTATTACTATAAGTATGGTTAATTTGAACTGAACTACTATTAAGGTATACATGTTATTATTGTTTATTATATATTATGATTCTTAGATATTAGATCTTTGAACACACATTCATATAATATTGATATTAAATAAGAGATATTCTAATAATTATTTAATTATATCCAAAATGTTTAAAATGACTACTCATCCCCCTCTTTTCCATTATACCATCAACAAATTTAGTCAATAATACAAATCGTCATAACATTGGGAATGAAATCAAAAGAATGGACTAGAGTAAATAACTAATTATGTGAAACATATCATATTGTCATCAAGGATTGAAATATAATCCTATTGGAAAACTCAAAAATGATTGAAATATATTATTTAAAAAAACACGTAATAATATGAATTTTTAATCAAGAATTATAGAAGTGAAAGTCATCTTAAATGATCAAATATGTACCATGACATAATAGTGATGAATGATTAGAGGAGAATAATAATGTATGGTGAATAATATTGGAATATCAAAAAAGAAACATGGAATAATAATAAGGATACAAAAGAATAACATTTGAAAAATACTCATTCAAAAGTATGACCATGAATATTATTTATGAGAATATCTTACTAAAAAACATTCATGTACATTCTCGATGAGAATTACTAATAAAAATTACTTGCACACAAAGCCTTTGTCATGATAAATAACAATACATATGCCCACATAGAGTCTTTATGTGAATAACCATATATACACTCAAACAATGTCTTTTTGAGAAAAAATAACCACAAATACACTCACAAATCGTCTCTATGAACATAAATAACTGAAGAGACACTCATATACAATATTTGTGAGTTAGGATAACCAAAAATACACAAAGATACATAAAAAAGTTATTATTTTTTAGGATTAAAATCTTTATACTATTCATTATAGGTATATATAGGACCCCCACCAATCACATAATAATTTACCATAAATTTGTGTAGAGATATCATGAATTTTTTTTATTTTATATATCACTTAGTGAACCCATGAAATGAGACAACCTTCATGATGATATTTATAAAACATTTCAAAATCCACCTAGATAAAGATGGTTAATTGTATCGAAATAACATATCTCATTTATAAAAAAACGAACATAAAATGATTTCGATATATAATTAAAAGTGCATTTTTATGATTATTTGATAAATGAATTTTAAAAATTACCAGAAATATCTCTTTTTTGAAATTCTTAGAAACTCCATAGAATATTTTAATATAAAAGAAATAATTTCTTAAAAATAATTTTTTAAATACACTTTAAAAAACATAGAATTACGAAAGAATTTTTTTTTGAAAAGAAACATGTTTCTAAAAACATTATTTTGGAAGACAAAAAAATAGAAGGATTCTTTATTTAAAATATAAAAATGTAAAATCCTTGTTATAATCGATAATTTCATTTCAAAATCAAACATTTACATTTATTAAATAAGATATATTGTAATTTAATCTTAAAAACAAAAATAAGTAAATTTTTAAAACAATTTTATAAAATGGTAAATAAGATTCATAAATAAGAATTCACATAATATTGAAAAAATGTGTTCACATGGAAAATGTAAAGAAAGGATACTTATATAAAATTGAAATATATATGTGGTGATAAAACATTTATTTCAATGTTTTGAATTGAAATTATCAGGATTATAACATCTTCTTATTAAATTATTAAATCACATATAATTTCATCCATAAAATAATTCCAATAATAATTATATATAGGAAGAATCCTCCATTCTTAAATGAAGTGGTGGGATCAGTTTGACGTAAACTGATGAGAACAATTAAATTACATTCCAAGGGAAAATGAATTTAGAGGGGACTTGTAATACATAAATAATATCTATAGTAGAATAATAATTTTTTTAACAGATAATGTTCACAAAAATTTTCCTGAGATGTAAATCCAATCAAAATATCCTCTATTTAAAAATTATGTTGGAAATAAACCCTTAAAATGTAGTTTTTTTTTAAAATTGAAAACCCATGAAAGCTAGTACATATGATGAATTTATGAATCAGTTTAATTTTGTTATATGTATATTAATAAAAATTTGATTGTAAATAAAACCATACAATCATTATCCATTTTGTTTCTCAAAATCACCATATATTCCATCAAACACAATGTTAATCCTTTCCTTTCTGGTTTCCCCCATTATCTAAGACTAGAAAGTACTTGGTAAAAAAATATTATTGAAGAAAAACACATAATCAAAGAAAGGTAATTTTAATCTATAAAATCTTATTAACAATCATTGGTTATCCATGATCATTACTACAACTATAGTGGGTCTTCCGTAATTATCCTCAAAGTCTATATTAGGGTTATGACCCCTAATCAATGTTTTCTGAATCTATTTGAAATGTTTTTTCTAAACATTCTTTGATAACAACTGTAATTCCCCAATGAAAATATCATGGTTCCATTGCATTATTTTAATACATTATCATTATTAAAGGGAATCAAATCCCTATGGACCAATTAATTTAGCAGTTTTGGAAAATAGATCACAAACATGAACTTTACATTACAATTTCTAATATAAAATACAACAAATGTGATCCATTGAAAAACCCATTATTACCCTTGATAAACACTTCATATCAATCTTAAAACACATCAAGTAATCCTATAAAAATAAAATAGAAGAAAGGGGTGATCTCAGATGCTCAATAAATATAATCAATATAGGGTATGCTATACAAAATAAGCATAAACTATTAAGGAAAGGTAAAAAAGAAAAAAATACTTTTAAAACATTATATTTAGCATAATATGGAATAAAGAAATCAATAAAATCATATGAAGATGCATAGAGATATTCTACTAGTCAAATAATCACATGTAAAATTAATAATTAATCTCATAATGGGGGAATTCATAATGTCATAAAACTTAAGCACTACTTTAAGGCCTCATGATAAGACTGTACACAAATATTATTTCAAGGCCTTATTCCAAGACATTATTTTGTCCCATGACACCCATCAATACATCGAGGGGATATAGCGGTCCCCACCTATTAGTTAGTTAGTCCAATACATTCCTCATATGAAAAGGGTGAAATATAACATAATCAGTCATATTAAAACTAGTATACGAAATGTTAAGACTCTAACCATAAACCATGAATGGTATTAAAAGAGAACATTCATGGTTGAAAATATCATAAACCCTTAAATATAATATAGAATATTATATCATAATAAATATTTCACAATTATACATAAAATATATAATTGTATGTTGACATAGTTGAAAATAATCTAATAAAATCATTATAATGCTTTTAGAAGAATATCCCATTTTTACTTGGAAACATTCAAAGTCAGAAAATTTATAAAAGATGATATTTAAAAAAAATTAATCAAAGTGTCCCATAATAATTTTAATATCATTAAATAAATTATAATTTTAAAAAATTTATGTCCATATAAATAAATCGTTAAAACCATTTTGAAAACATGAACATTAATGAAAATGGTTTAAAAGTATACATTTTTAAATAATTTGTAAATATGTTTTAGTTAATGTGTCCCTTACATAAAACCATAAAAATATTCCTTTTGAAATTTTTTTATAAGAATCAAGTACATTACTGATAAATATGTCATTGTAAAAACTTATGCATGAACAATCTATGATAAAAATGTTACTTCAAAATTAACCCTAACCATAGTTCTGATATTCTCTATACATGTCTGAAACTCTTGTATGTAGTTTTTAAACATATTATTAACTCATAAAAAAATATTTATGATATCATATATTATTATTATACTACTTTTTATAACCCTTTTATTAACAATTCCATGTTAATGCGACATTTCAGGTAATAATCACTTTGTTTTTCATAAGTGTTTTGACTTTTATTTTTTATCATATAAATTAGATAATGATTTAATTACTTAAAAAATGTATAATATGATTTATAGATCATATATAGTCATAATATAAATATATATAATTTCTAGATATATGAAATGGAATACACAGTTAATGGAGACGATAGGTCATACTTACACATTAATGTTTTTTCTTTTTTATTATCATATTTAATAAAAGTAATTGAATGATATATATGTACATACATACATACATATATACATACATATATACATATATTATTCCATAATCCATATTATTTCATAATTTTCATAATTATTAAAAAATATATACTTTTTTATAATCATTCTTGATGGTGAAGGTAGAAGACGAGTCTCATTGCATCGTGGAGACGGTAGTCTATACGTATGAACGAGCGATGGAATAATTTATTTAATGGGTAAATAACATATAATTGGATTAAATATAAATTTTAAAGAAATATTAACATGTTATATTTAATGTTTTAGTCTTTTTTATACATCATTATACCTGTTATAATAAATTTTAGATAAAAATTTGTTTACACCACGGTGTGGAGACAGTAAGTCGTACTCATGCTCACATGATGATATTATTTTTCATATGTTGAGTAAAAGGAGGAATATAGTTTTACCAAAATCATAAAAAATATCATGATATAATTTATGGTGGAGTTATTATTTTAGTATGGAAACAACTTAGGAAGAAAAAGTAGAAGAAAAAAACAACATTTAAGGATGGGATTAAATAACTACCTCTTCTTCTGGTGTCTCCTTTTTATTTGCACAAAAGGACTCATAAATATGGTATTCTTTTAAAATGGTGGAATATAGGATTATTTTAAGAAACTTTTTATAAGTTTTGGGTAGGTTTTGGCCGAGAAAAATGTCTTTGGAGGCATGAATAAAAGAGAAGGAGAAGTCACCTTTTATAAGAGAGGTGATGGACACTTTAAGAATGACTTGAAATATTAATTTATTAGAAATTGAAATTCAATTTTTTTGGGATAAAAAGTGAAATATTTAGAGTATAATATAATGATAGGTTGAATCCATCCCATGAAATAGTTTTTAGAAATGTTTAGGTCATTAATTTAACCTTATCTTTTTTCATGAACCATTAGTTCAATTAGTTAACTCTTACAATGCCTTTATGTAATTTTATACTATATGGTTAATATAGATACGATAAACCGACAATAAATACTCAAGTGGATAATTAATGACATTTTTAACACTATATATGACAATTTTATGAATATTATATTTTTATGTCTATTATATCATTTAATAAAATAGTGTTTCTTTTAAAAATTTATTTCTCTAAATTTTTCTACTATTTAGTTGTTTATTTATTTAATGTCATAATAACTTTATTTCGTCGAACGTAAAGCATTAAATAATCCCTAAAATTTCAATATTATCCAAAAATTACATGGATGGAATAAAAAACCAAAAATTATATTTATATTAATAATTATAATATTTTTTTTTTCAATCATTCATTAATAAGGTAATCCCTGTATTATCCTTATGTCATAAATAATTTCATTTATTCAATGTCTAAAATTTTTATATAAAATACCATAATTTTGGAATTAAATTTATCTTTCTAATTATTACTTACAGTCGAGGATATCATTTATATAATCTAAATTAAAAAAAGTTTAGTTAAGAGATACATGTTTATGTTATATTCCCCTTTTCAATAAAATAATGATTATAAAAGGACCTCATCAGACCCAAGTGGCTCTATGTGGTCCTAAAATAGACCTAAGGATTATTAGGGTCGGCCATATATCATATAATAGGAGTAGGAAATGTTTTAGTGATGTTTTATTTATTATAATGTTATTTTTTCCCATATTTACTTGATTTAACCATTAACTATGGTAAATAAAAATAATTACTGAAATCACTATATAGAAAGTCCAAAAATAAATGGTACTAATTTTTATAGTTTCAAAATTATGATTCAAAATATTGAAACAATTTTTCCAAATTCATACAGATAATTTAAATAAATAAATATAAAATTAACTGAGGTTTTGAAACCCAAAAAATGTGTTTTTATGATGTAATAAATTTCAAATGATTTACATGGGTTTACGTCCAAATTCAATGTGAAATTAATTTTAATGATAAAAATTGGATGAAATGAAAAAAAATTCAATTACATATCAAAACCAATTAAAATAAAAATATATGTATATAGATATATTAGGAGAAAAGGTTGTTTTGAATTAAAATGTAGTATTTACTACTATTCATTAAAATTTGGAATTTTTTTAAAAAAATACGAAACATTTATCACAAATAATTTCTTTTGTCAATACTTTCAAGAATAATTTAATTTTTTAAAATTTAATATAAAAACGAGTCCAACATTGGATTAAAATGGGTTCTCCATTAAAAGGCGGTAAAATTAACTTTTTTTAAATACATGTTTATCTGAAAAAATTTAATTTGTCCTTATATTATGTCTAAAAAACACATAAGATGAATGTAAATCTTATATAGGGTATATATAAAAATCAAAATGTTTTTAATACTGTTCATAAACACTTTTTAAACATCTATTTTGATAGGTCATGATGTGCTTGAACTCGGTGTTTCATGTAAGGCAAGGTAAGACATTGTTATCTATAGAGCATGATTATCATCATGTAGCGTACAACAAAATCTATTGAATTTAGTCAATATGGAAAAAATCATTGAATCATTGCTTTTTATAATATATCTTGATTGATACGATGTTTGCTGATTCACCGATGTTTTTTGTGTGGAATATTTTGATTAATAATGTTATAACTGATTGTAATGCACACACTTTGTTTCCCATAATTAATAATTAATCAATAGTTAATATGAGGAAAATAATGAAATTTCCATTAATAATTTTTTAAAAACATGTAATTCATTTATTATTTAGAAAATCAAATTCTATTATTGCCTTATAAAAATGAACATTCTATAATTGGGATACTCACTTTATCCCATAAATTGATCACTATGTATTACATAATTTAAAGGAAATTTATGACTCTTTAACCCCTTATATTTAGTCATATATGTGTCTTTAACAAAAATCCCATTTATAAAATTATTTTCACATCCATTTTATAAATTAACAAATTATAGATGGTTAGTATTATATGTAATAACTTGTTGTATATCAGCACCACAATTACTGTGAAGTTTTTTTATCTATCTATTCCATGATGTTCCCGGAAACCCTTTACAACTAATCATGAATTATTTTTAATTATAGTTCAATGAATTTTCATCTTTCTATAGAATACAAATTTAAACCTAGTAGGTTTTAAATTATATTAAAGGTTTACCAAAATCAAAACATCATTTAGATACATGTACCGTATCTAAAAATTAATGCCTTCCTATAAATAAGTGTTATCCTTTCTATATACTTATTCCTTTTAGGTTATAGGTTCATTATTATATAAGATAGATCTAAAACCTACTTCAGTGAAAATAAAATAATATCACATTGATTCTACAACCATTTTAGTATACCTAAACATTATATATGTGTTGGGAATATATTTAGCCCCAATGTCTCATGTAGTGATTATTCTTCTATAAATTATTTTATATATGGAGTATCACCTTCATTTAATTAATTAATTCTCAAACTATTTATATTTTAAATGCATCCCTTTTCTTGAAATATGGAATGAATTTATAAAATCAATTTTCTATCCAAATATTTAAATATGTAACATACTTTAGTCACCTTAGGATAACCTATAATGATACACATCATGATTTATAATGATAAATTTTAAGTAGTTATATTCTTAATATAAGCATCACATCCCCACACACATATGTGTGGTAGAATATTTTTCATTCCATACATGTTCTTATATGGAATATATTATACCAAATTATTTGGTACTCAAAAAGCACATATATTGTTCTTTACAATATGCATCCCCAAAATGTTTATTGTAGTGTTTCCAAGAATGTCATTTATCTGACCATGCCATATAAGATATAATTATTCATTTTACTAACACTATTAATGTGAGGTTTATATATAATAGTTATTTGGGTTACTATCCCAAACACCATTAAGTGATTAATGACTTCTTGATTTATATAATCTCTAAATCAATATTTCCAAAGTGGATTCAACTTATTAACATTATTCTTTACTACATAATATTGTCTTATACCTAATGAATGAATATATAACCATAACTACTATTTCCATAAGATAAGTATTTGAATTAAAAAATACTACCACCTTCCACAATAGTAAATGGACCTCATACACAAGTAAGAATTAATGGTAGTTTCTCGGGGTCCATTACTCTTTTTGAAGTGAAAGGTTCATTAAAAATGTTACAATTTAAGCTATATTTTTACACATCAAAGTTTTTAAACTCATAAGGGTCTAAATACCATTTTGTATGTAATTTATAAAAATTATTCTCATTTATGTGACCATGATTTATATTCCATCCAAGGGTATTATAATTTTAATTTTCATTGGTTTTTTCAATTAAAACCGATTACTTCATTTTTTATTTCATGTATAAAAAATACATTGTTATGATTATATATACTAAAACATATATAGTTCAAAAAAAAATAGAAATGTTATTTCTGAAAATATAATTTAATCACGTGGTTTCAAAACTAGATGGTGAGATCATGTTTCTTGGTTAGCGAAGTCACATTATAAAATTTTTTAATATAAAAAAAAAACATTAATAAAGATCATTTGATAATCTCTCTTTACCATGTCTTCTATTCTCATAATAATTAATGACCAATAATCCAAAGATCCATTTTTTAATAATTAATAATATTCATAAAACTTATAATTGAATAAAAAATTTTGATCCTCAAGATTTATTCAATACCGAACTTATGTATAATGAAATATTCAATTTAATGAAAAAATTTCATCAATTATCACAATATTTCAATTTTTTTAAAGACATTAAATTAATTATCTAGTAGACTATAATTCAATAATAAATGAAGAAATAATCCTACACATTTACCTCCCTATGTATCTCAATATTCTTGGAAGGATTCTGTGTCAGTTTATTTAGGTTGGCTTTGTTCATAGACCCATTTGTCTTACCCTTTTTCCATATGTTCACCATAATGAATGAATATATTTTATTATTTATATCCTTATAAACACATAAAAGTGAATAAAATAGGTAATTGAGTAAAAATAAAATTATATTCATATTTTAATTTACAATAAAAGTCGAGAATCAGGATGATAATGTGTTTATAAAGTGACCAGTCATAAGTTCATGGTGTGGTTTGAACCCAAGGGATTCATGTATCTCAATGCATCCCATAATTATGTGAAAATGAGATTTTAATTTATTCCATTATACAATATTTAATATATATATTAATCATGATATTTAATATATATATTTCATTTATCTCTCCTAATAGAAATCTTATATATAAGATATCACCTTTTAGGAATCGTTATTCTCATATGATTTATGTATTTTAAAAGACATTGATGATTACACAATATAATATACATAAATTGAATAATATACATTATTATTATATTTATCTTTAACCTCATATCATGATCCTTTAGGATTCTTAAAAAGATGTTGGGATTTCATTATTTAAATCTTCCACTCACGAGTTTTAGAATGCATGGATTGTATTGAAGATTTATATATGAGACTGGACAATGAATTGATATTCAGATTCTAATTACGAAAGGATAGATTTGTGACATGTAGTGATGAATTTATATAAATACTTGTATGTGTTCATATAAAAAATTATATAATTTCTACCTATGGGTCTAAGAAGTTAATGATTCATGAATATAATTGTACAACCCCAAATATTGAGTTGGAAGCCACGATCCTTAAATTTAAGATATTGAGGAATACCATTATGGTGAAATATGTAAAATATATAAATATCAGAAAAGTTTTAAATACATATTATTATATAAATTAAATAACATGGTGATATTTTAATTGTAATAACTACTCAAGGATTATGAATTTCCAATACACTACTTCCAATGGATGGAAATTAACATTGTTGATTCATTGAGTAGGAAAGAGCATAGAGTTCCGACTAAAATGAAGATTTACAAAGGTACTATAGTTGTGTATTTAGTATATATAGATATTTAAATCATTAAAAATTGGAAAAATAACATATATTATAAATAATTTCTAAATCATCCATATTAGAGACAATAAAAATTTCCCAACTAAATGATATATTAAGAAAATATCCTTTAAGGTAAAATTATATTGTATTTTGGTTGATTTTATTTTTGAAAAAAATAAGTAATCCATGTTTATTTGTGGAGTTTGATTGAAATTGTGGTTAAGGTATGTTTACAATAATGTAAGATAATGTAATAGACACTATAGAGGTGGTAAAAAAATACATACAAAAGTTTGAATCATTTTACACTGTTTTTCAAATTTTTGCGTTCCAAATTTTAGAGGTTCTCTCAAGAATCAAGAATATTGGTTTTCCATAAATTCCTCATAATAATGGAAAAGGAATGTATTTCATGATTATTGGGTGATTTATGATAGTTTTGTGCTTCATGACGGCTTGGTGATTCTCAATGGTCTATAGGATCGTAAATGGGGCTCAACATGATGAGTTGAGGGTAAAACTCCTTGACTATGAGTTGATTCGTGAATGGTAAATTTCACTAGTGATATTAAAAAAGTGGATGTTTATTAATATGTATTGGGTTATTTATTAAAGGATTCCTGAGTTCTCATAAGCATCATAAAAGGGAGTCAATTATTATAAATAGGACAATACCCTCTCATTTGATGTATGAAATCCAAATAAAAAACATATTCAATGAAATTCACGAAGGTGATCTATACAAATTCTTCTTGGGAAATAGTTCATGAATAATGGAAAGTCGTGAAATATATGATATCTAACCAAAAATTATATTCATTTAAAATTTATTTCTCATTATAAGGGATGAGTAGGTATTGTGAATTTGTTGAGAATCATGAAGGCTAAGTGAGAGTAACGAAAGGGGTGTGATTCACAATGTTTTTTAGAACTTTTTGAAAGTGCTGAACTTTGATAAAGTTGTGGTGTGCATAAAACTAGTAAATTATTTGTATGTATTGGGATGTTTTGTCATGTTATTTTGATATTTTTAGAAGCATTGTGGGGAATGAATTCATTGAAGTGGGATTTACTAATAAAACTATGCTAATGTGGTATTCATTAAGTGGAAGAAAGTGAAAAATAGTGATGAATAAAATGAGGTGTAAAATATATTGATTCACATGATCAAATGAATAATCATCTGGAGGAGTAGAGATCACACATTGTCTTAGGGGACAATGATCTTTCCAAATGTTAGTCCTTGTAGTCTAGGTGGTATAATGAGTCTAATCAGAACATTTTAAAGAGAATACATTTTTTTGGATTTGGTACATCGACAAATTGACATTGTATTCTCCTATAAATTATCCTAGATTGAGTGAACCATCTAAAATTGCTTTACATCGCACATGTTTTCATTAATGTTCAAACAATATTTTGGTAATTAGTTGAAAAAGTGTTTTTTAATGAAAAAATGAAGGGGAAATAGTTTTACCATTTCATAACCTAATTCACCACCTATCAGGGTATTTAACATGGTTGGACAAACCATATAAAAATATTTAAAATAAAATCTTTGTCCCGAATGATGGGAAGTAGGTTGAATACATATATGAAGATGGTATTTTAAAATTTACAGGCATTTTAGATGTTTTGTTTGTTCTTGATTTGAAATTATATTAATTATATTAATATCAAAATTAATATAATTATATTCAATCAGATAATAGAAAAATGTATAAGGATATGAAAGGAAATTTGTGGAGTTATTATATGAAATGGAAAAAATAAATATTATGTATGAATAGTGTTATATTTAAATATTTAGTGGACAATAATGAAAAAAATATAAATGGATTGATTCAACTTATACATATTCTTATATTGAAATGAGATGATCTTACTATGGACAATTTTAATGGATTAACCTTGACACATAAAAAGAATGATAACAAATGTGTTATTGTTGATCGCTATACATGGTCTGAAAATTTCCATTCTAAAATTCAATATATATCTGGAATTCTTCTTAAATCCCTATATTAATTATTTCAGGAGAATTCATAGTTCACCTATATAAGTTGTATTATATCATGATCCAAAATCAATATAAATATTACATAAGAGTCTTCCGATGGCTCTTGAAACTCATCCATGTTTGAGCATCACATCTCAACTAAAAATAATTGGCAATCTAAAAGGACTATTTGGACATTGAATGATATGATTAGGTCATTTTATAATGACTTTTATAGTATGTAGGATGAGTATTAACGTATGATGGAATTTTATCTAATACTTTCTTTTATTGATGCACTCAAATGGACCAATATGAGAAATTTGACGAAAAGAGATGTTGTACTCCATCATGTTTCAATGATTTTGGTGAATGGAATCTTGTAGTCCTAATTATTATTGTGGATAAAATGTAAAGGGAAATACTATTGAGAAATATATTGAAGATGATCAATGAAGATTAAATATTTATTGTGATAACTGGATGAGTAATTTAGAATTTCAAGTGGGTGTTAATGTTTTCATTAAGGAATATTCACGTGATGGTGTCGTAATATTATGTATGAAAGGGAAATTATGTCCAATGTATTTTAGGAATTTTTTAATTATAGAAAGCATAAGAGATATAGATTACCATTTATTTATTTCTCCTACACTCTCTAATGTCTATAGTGCATCTATTTCTCATTATTAATGTAGTACAAGCCCAATTGAACACATGTTATATCATTGAATAAATATAAATATATCATTTCTATATTACTACTAAGAACCTGTGAAAATTTTTTATACTGGAGAAAAAGTGTTGAAGAATCAGAAGACATGGCTAGTAAAGTTACACTAAAGAAATCATAAGTTAAAAAATGATAACTAGGAATCTAAAAAACATTGGATGATAAAGAACCCTCAACTATTCAAGAAGTGTAATTCTATAAGTTTTTATGATGATTTTTTATAGGGGAAAAATTTGACACATGATATTCAATTATAGTAATCTTATTTTTAGTGAAACAATATTAGAATGTACATTTATTTATTTATGAATGTGATTAAAACAAAATTCCATTTTTTAAAATTGAATTTGAAGAAATGAATTTCATTTTTTATTTATATATGTAAATCTCATCATAGGATTAATATATATGATTATTTAGATATAGTTAATTATTTTTTGAATACTGAAGAATGATGAATTTATAAAAACAGTCACATTTATGAAATTTGAATAATATAAAAATAAATTTAAATGTTAAATTTTATGATAAATATTTATTCTTAATAAATAATATAATTCATAAAATAATTTTTAACTTAGAAATATATTGTTATCATTTTGGAAGAAACAGTAGTTTTCCTATGAAAATAAAGACTCTATTTAGATCCTCGATAGAAATAAATTATTTTAAATTTTATATGAGGTTTATTGTAAATCAATATGTATATAATTTAATTTAACATAATATATATAATTTTGTTTGAAAATACTTGGAACTTTAATTATCTATAAAATTATTTTTATGCTTATAACATAAATTATTTTGAAAATAGTTTTCATTTAAACTCGTAATCATATGTAAAATTTAATTTCCACCAATTCTAGAAATTTAATTCTTTACAATTTTGTCCATATTTTTAATCATAATAATTAATATTAATTTTCATGATTAACATAATTTTTGTTCAATATAAATATAAAAAAATAATATATATTTGTTACCACAGTTTGGGTTAATAGAGGTTTTCCACCGATCATAAAAACTATCGAAGGGAAAAACTAATAATTAACCACGTTTAATTGTTATTGTTTTATGATATATTGACCTTATATTACCTTAACTTTTTTTTTCATTTTATTCCATTGTCACACGAAAATTCCATTATATGGTTTACAAATTTTGTTTAGTAATTCCACGTGTGTCACTCCATTCACAAATAAAAGGGAACCTGTTATCCACCCTTATACAAAAACATTAGTACTATACATCAGAAAATACATTACCAATAACCTTTATATATTCATTAAATTCATTCGTGATCTTCTGTTCAAATCATAATACAATTTTATATGGGATAAATATGTATTAAAAATGTGGTCTCTCAAATGTGAGGTAATCAGATTTACCAAATCATTAAGGATTATTTCTTCTTCTACTTCCTAAGAAGAAGTTATATCATTAAGAACGTAATAAATCAAGTATTATAAATATATTCATATTTTTTTAAGATTCTGGTAAATCTATTTTCAAACACTTTTCCTTCAAATGGGAAATAAACGTATCCCCAGTGGGTACATGAGGACTACCGTATCCATATAACGGTATGTTTAATATTACAACTCTATCATTAATATTTTGTTATTATGATGGATATATTGTTAATATATTATATTTATAACATGTTTTTTATTTTTTAATTATAATATATTATATACCTTTATACATTATCATCTACTAGGAAAAGATAACGACAAACCTGCGTATGTATGGGCTTCCACTCCCACAATGCATTGTGATTCATTTTTAATTTCTAATTTACATTGATCATATCAAGGATAAAATTAATTTTTAAGTATGATATTTAAAATATAATAAATTTTATGTAAAACTAAATTATTATTTACATTTATTTCACCCCATCCTTTAAAATTTGGAAACATTAATGACTCATTGATATGGAACAACGTCTCTACGAAGTTACGTAATTCATTTTCAATACAACCACATATTAAAGGTTATAAAATTTTTTATAATGATTAAATTTTACAATTATTACATATTTAAAATTCTATAGATTATATAACCATGATAAATATTCAATGACCAAAATGACTGAATCAAAACATACATGAAAAATGAAATATTGAATTCTATGAAATATTAATTTTAATATTGAATAATTTATTAAAAAATGATGATAATTAATTAGTGAATAATATGTGATGTAATAATTATGTTAATGGTTATGTAATTGTTATATTAAAATATATATTTACTATAACAGTGGTGAAATGGATATATGAAGCAAGTTGATCATAAGGTAAGGTTTTATTTCACAATCTCATCATTATCATGGATTTTTTATGATAATTTTATAATATATTAATTGTATAATATTTATAACTTAAATCAATAATATAATATTGTTCAGTAGTTATTGTTTTATATTAAAATAATTCTTTTTATTTTCCTTAATCATAGTCCTGAAAAATATGATAATTTATTTTAAGGAAGACATAATTTTTTCCAATATAGTTGGGTTTATTTCAATTCCATGTCTACAATTTTAAAAATTTATTTCATGAATAATTTAAATATTATATACTTAATTAATAATTTTATTTTTATTAATGTTTTAAATTCTATAAAAATATTTATATGGAATCATCTTTTCATTTTTTTAACGATGATCATTTTACTAAAAGTGTGAACATAATCAATGTTTTAACTCTTTGGGTATGGAAAAATTCTATAGATATAATTTCTATTATTTTAGATCAATAATTATTTAAATGATTCCATATATCCTTTAAGTGAAAATATTTTTCCATGTATTCTAGAAATTTTTATATTATAAATAAGTTTTTTAAAAATTAAAATGGTTCTTTCATCAACAAATATTAAAGTGATATTCCAAAAGTTTATTCATATTTATTAACATAATTTGTTTAATGTAATAAATTTATAGGGATATAATCTAACAATACCATCTACCATATTACTCCAGTTATATTACAATTATGCTTCTCTAGTGATTGACTAGGGTAAATTTTAACATTCTATATGTTAATTTTTTCAATAAGAATGTTTATACTGATTTTTTATTTAAATATTATATATTTATTTCATATATTTAATATACTAGACATAATAACCGATGAAAGATTCATGTTATATCACCACATTGCATCATTAGGTATGATGATAATAACTATATCGTGTATTTATAATACACATTACCAATTCATGTATGATATTTCAACATATGGATTGAACGCTATGATTATATTGTCCGACATTATACATTCTATCTTTATAAAACTAATTTTTGATACCCATGTTATTATCTGTTCTTCTAGGAAATAAATGGATTCAGTAATATTTTATGAAATTATTTATATGGAATATTTTATTCTTTTATGTGCTTACCATGTTATTCATGTTTTACTAATCACATGATAGGTTCTGTTTTATGGTTTACCATCATGAGAAACTAAGGATTCCATTTATTATGTGTTCCTTTTCTCATGATTCCAAGAAGGTATTCGAAAATGATTTTAGTAATATAATTTCATTAATTATAAATTTATCACTGTAATATTAATATGTATTCCATGTTTTCAAACGTATTTTATGAATTGTGCTTCTGTATTTTCTCCAAAGACTACTGAACTCTTAAATACATGAGGATGTGATATCACGTGTCCTATGCCAATGATGTAAAATAAACAACAACTGTTTGTTACTAGATTTAGGGTGTCACACTTCACCCATTAATCATCATAATCATTCTTTATACGCTTCAACTAAACATAATTATTATGGATTTCAACTAATAAATATTTGTTAATTTCAATTTTTTTCTTCTTATAGTTTGTAATCATTGATATTTTTGGAGGAATTTGGTAGCATCTATAGATCATGGATAACCTCATTGTTTTTTATCAATAAAATCATTACCAAAAACAAAACATAATAATTATTATCCATTTAGAGAAATATTTATTGAAATGTGATATAATTATCTACTTATCTAAATCAGCTGTGTTAGGAAGATCTATATTTATACCTTTTTAAGGTCTTATACTATTGCATTAAATTATGAATGAAGGTTTTATTATTCATCATGTATCCCTTTATTTATTCATTTTTATATGACTCAATTCAATAACAGAAATTTTGAAATTATCCTCAATTTAGGAATAAAAATCACCAAATGATTCACCATTATCATAGGAAACCATGCTTCATCATAAGAATAATTTATAATTTATTTATAAATTAGTAATCAGTTGTGTTAAATTAATACTTTGGAAATTAATCCTTATAGTTGTAGGTTTTCTTATGTTATATCAATTTTTTATTTCACTATTTTTCATGTTCTCGGATGATAATTCCAATTTGTATAAAGAGAAAAAGAATATAAATCATTCATATAATGTTGAATGAAATTATCTAAAAAACAGGCTAAATATTTAATTAATTATAAAATTTTAAGATATTTATGTCTATAAAATTATATATATAAAAAATAGAGAATAAAATCAATGGTGAACTAGTATTTGATACCATTGGTGAAGAATGATTATGGATATGTTCAACACTGGTTGGGGTGAAAATTAGTGTTACTATCATTTAATGTAATTTTATTTATCATTTACCTCTATCATTATTTAAATTATTGGATATATCAATCTATAATTTTAGGTTTTTAGGATTAATACATCTAAAAACACACACACACACATGACGATCCAAAAATTTACATGGTTTACCTCACAAAAATATTAATCCTTGGCATGTTCTCGATTTAACTTAAACCATATAACCCACTAGTATCTACATATCAGTACAATGAATAATAAATATCATTTTACTTGTGTTATATATCTATCAACTGTGTTAGTGATGAATTATCTTCTGTGAATCCTTCACTTCAGTGAATCCAATAAATTATTATGATATGAAATATAGATAAAAAACCAAATATTCCTTCACCAATTTATTATACTATTTGTATGTTCATATACTTCATTTTCTTTTTATATTATTTTAATATCTAAACAATTCCATGTACTCAAACACTTTGTTTTATTTTTTATACCCATAAGTTTACGAAAAAACCATTTCATTATTCACTATTGTGACGTCTATATACTTCCCCTTCTTCATCAAATACAAAAACTAATGACTATTATTATTCTCTATGTGAAAATTGAACAAAATAATTTGTACTTGGTCCCTATCCTCAACCGCTTTCTTCATATTCCTCCCTAAAACCAAATAATATTACTTTTTTATTACAAATAAATAAATACCCATTTATATTTGAAATGAACAGTCTTAGTTTTCATATTCTCTATTATTTATATTCCCCTTTATTATTATGAATTATAATATCTAAATCCGCCATTAGTATCTACTATAATTCACAATAATTCAATTTCCATGAGATCATGGAATTCAACTACTCATTCTAATCCTTTACCAAACTATATATAAGTATGTATAGACCCACAAGGACCTATCCATTTAAAAAACCCACATATTCATGAATTACACATAAAAACATAAGATATCATGTATTTTTCAATCTACATCACCAATTAGAATCATGATAAAAAATATAATACTATAATCAATTAAGATTACTATACATGGAATCTACGGATCCAAATTCATTAAAAATATTGCATTCTATTTGTCACATAATATGGTCCTTTTAAATTTACATTAATATTATTAGGAACCATATGATTTTTATGAACCTTACGTGATTCAGAACAGGTATTGAATCATATAGAAGAATCAAGATTAAAAAAATTTGAACCTTATGAGATTTTTTAAACTATGAAAATAATCCTTATGATCCCCAATTACCAAACATATGATGATAAAATCAAACCTTACAATCTATCTATTCATCGTGATTCTACTTTTTTCGAATTTAAAATGATTCAAATATTCTATATGTCATTGAATATGATTCTGCATGGATGATCTTCTTATGATTACTAATCTCTGGATTCATCTTCTAGAGTTATATTTTTAATATATTCTAGTGATATTCTCATAAATAGATTATCAAATTCTACTATGGATCTAGTAATAAAAATAAAAACCTTCTGATGATTTTTTTAAAATGAAAATTCTCGTGTTCTATGATATGATTTTTGTGATGAAGAAAATTTATATGGTGTCACATCAGTGTTGTATAATGTATATTATAAATGTAAAATAGTATATTTCATACACATATCACAAGCTGATTGTTCATAATAGAGGAACATAAATATCATCATGAGTGCTCTGCAATATCCTATTCAATTAGAATATGGATGCTCCTCTTATAGTATATTCTATTCCTCACCAAAATATATCTCTACTTTAACACTCAATGCCAACCCAATTTGGGTGCACTATCCTTTGGTTAGTGTCACCCATTTTATCTATCTCACATTCCACCCATATTAGGCAGGATTTTTTATTTTCTTGCTATATGTGATGGTTTGGATGCTTGGATAGTGTCATCTTGAGGGATAATAATTATTTTTGGCTTCCAAATTCATTAAATTCATGTTTAAAATATCACAAACACAACCATGTAGGAATATAAATTAAATAAAAATATTCAAGAACAAAATACAAGACTTAAAACAAAAATTATTTAATATTTAAATTCATCCATGATATTTAAAATATATAATATTATGTCTAAAAACATATGAATAAAACTTTAGAATGAACTAATTCATAGAGATATATACTTTAATATTATAAATTCTACGTAGACCATAAATAATACAAAAAATGTGAAACATCATTTACATCTAATATGAAAGGACCTCCAAATATCTGGCGTAAATATATTTTTTTCAATTATCATAATACCCAACAAGTATATTTTAATAATTACATAGAAAATGTGGAAACATTATTTGGGTACCCTTCTCAACAAGGTTGGGTTCTTCGATGCAATTATAAGTAATTCATTTCTTCTGTCATATTTTAATCAAGGAAATTGAAATTCATTTAAATAGTAATATATTGACACATCAATCTCATCAAAAAATTACAACACACAAGTAGTGGTCCAAAAAATCAATTTACTATTACATTTATGGAGTTACAATTCTAATGGTTTTTTACTAGATTAATCTTTTGGGGTACTTAATGACCATCTATCCTATGGGGAATTCCAATAGCTGCAATATTTTTGGTGGGATGAACTCCATGTTAATGGATCATATTTTAAATTGGCATAAATAGGTCAGGGAAAACTCAAGTGGGATTAATAGGAAAGACCACAATAAATACTAGTAATGAATGATTTATGTATTTTTCAAATACATTTTCATTTTAACATATTAATTTTTTATGGAAATAAAACAATTAAAATTATAAGATAGTTATATATTTTAAATCATTTATAAAATTACTATTATGGGTTTAATATTTAATATTATATAATAAGAAGGGGTTTTTAGAATTTAAAAAATTGTTTTCAATAATATCGCTAAATATAAGACGACACAGATATTAGCCTAGTTAAAATGAGAACTAGACTCAAATTAAATTCATTTTCCATGTTAAATTTGAGCCTACATAGGAAGGAAATTTTTATTTTAGGTGTATATATACTTGGAATGAATTACTAGAATTTAACATATTTACAATACCTACTAATTGTTTTTTGACTACTCAATCTATAATATATTTATTTAATTTTCAAAAATTGACATTACAATTCCAATTAATACCTCTTTATTATAGTTTTCATGATTATCCAATATTATCTGAATGCTAACTATATCCTTTAAAAAATTTGTATCACTTGTCTATTGTTTTTTAATGTTGAGTTCACTAGAGTAATATTTTTATGACACCAAGAGCCTCATGATTTTTAAAATATAAATATGGTTTTATTTTTTTCCCATTATAATGTCCATAATTTATTGGGATATATTTAATCATCTCATATAATTCCCAATATTTTAATATCAAATTAATTATAAATTTTTATGAATTATATACATTATTTGAATAATTTATTAATCAATTAATGTATTGATAATATTTTTATAATAATGGAATAAAAAGTATTTAATATATATATATGAATGGCATTATAATTTCACAAAAAAAATTAATAGGAATTTTATACACAGAAGTGATGATAAATTTTTCTGACACATATATGTGATAATTCAGGATAAAAAATGGCATTCCCTTTTAAGGTCATCAAACATTGAAAAATATGCCCTCTCTTTTAAGTAAATAACATTGTACCACTAGATTAAAGATACATAGAAATGGATTTGAAATTGTACTTATGCCTGATTTTTCCATGATGTCCATATTATTAGATAAATTAGTGATTGTTTGGGACTTACATTAAATATACATCCCTTAATGACAAAATCCAGATGGAATTTGGGGGGTAATAATAATAAGAGATTCATTGAGTGTGGATTTCAATGTTAAAAATTGTTAAATTTAGTCCACATAGAATTTTATAGATAGAGATGTGATTACACTAGGGTGGGGACCTAACAATTATTATCTATTCCTCCATAACCATGATGGAATGCATGAATGGGAAGCATTCAATGGGCATCACATGATTAATAATCCATATATTAGGGGAGATTAAGCATTGATAATGATTATAGTATTTATAGTAGTAGGAGTAAATCTATGGGGGAAATCATATATGGTATGCATAATTCCCATAATCAAAGGGATTTTCAAGAATATTGGCCACATAAATATCAAAAACCACCAAATATTTGGAGTGTAAATGTAATGTTTGAAGGATATAAAAATCAGTATTATTTGGTAAAATACAAAGATGAAATGAATTCACTAATATTAGAGGGGGTTACATGAATGAAATGGTTTTTTTTGGGTAGGTGACCCCAGTGATGGTTAAGGCCAAAATAATACATGATGTTGAAGAAAAAATAGTCCATCTGAATTGGGTATAATAATAAAAAAATTCATCAAATATACCTCAAAATAGTCACTAAACTATATCATTTACCTAGGACCATAACTACGGCATATTCAGAGTGTCATTTTGTGAATATTTTGTATATGAAACCATAAGATAATTCGAATTTATTCATATTCAATCTCATTTATTGGATTTTAAGGTAAAAATTACATATTGGTGGTAATATAGGATGTATATGAAATTATTTGAATTAAATTCTCTCATTATTAAGTTTACCATTATTTATCTCTTCAATGTCTCAAATTTGGAATTAATGTTTCTATTGATATAAAAAGGAGAATCAGTTTCCCCATAATCATATTATTTTCTTTGATATTCCATGAATAATACTCATGAAATCATTATTAAATAAATTTAAAATTATACATTATTAGAGAACATTATCATTCTAGAGTAAGATATTTTATCATCCTGTATAAGGGATCATAATAATCTTATATTAGGGAAACTCACATACCATTGAAAATGAAATTATTCTAAATTTTCATCAAAATTAATATTATTTTTTTTAATTTTTTTAATTAAAACAAACCACCTCATAGAATTGGATAGGTATATGATAAAAATTATTTAATTAGTTGAAATAACATCATTGGGTGTTTTTTTGTGTTTTTAGCTAAGGTGATATGTGAAGAGACACCATTATCAATATAGTTTGGGTATCACTACTAGATTATGGTTATACTCAACTTAGTGAATCATATAGAATATTATCTCTCATTTAACATAGGTTTTACTGCAGTTCATTTCACATTTGACATAATTCATGTTTATTATGTATCACACTATGTCCCCCAAATATATGGATCAATAAATTTTTAGAGAAAATAGGTATGGTAAAAAATTCATGATTTAAAAAATTTCATACTTTTCACTTTTATACTAATTTTATACCTTCATTATAATTTATAGGGTTAAAACATAGTTTTAACAGTTATGTATTAAAAAATATCTATAATATCATCCGATTGTGATCATAAGGATTCTCTAAAAAAGTGGACTTACATTGTTATAAGTAGTGATGTACAACTATGGTTTTTTTTGATCTCATTACCATGACCTTTCTTGATTTTTGAGACCATAGCATCTTAATTATCCATTATCTGATGAAACTACTTATATAGATTTGTCTTCCATGATGTCATGGTAATTTCATAACATAAAATTATCATTCCATTCACATTTTTATGTACCATAGAGTTTCTATATAAGAAATCATCCCCTATATTGAAAATCATTGTATATGGATAATGGATAGGGATCATATAATTTATACACCACCCAATGTAGATAGATAATATGAATCAATAATATAATATAATTATCATAATATATCTACAAATCATATCTATGGTGAATATTATTAGAGATCATTGGCGTCTTCAATGAAAGAATCACCAATATAGAATTTTTACTGTGTGGTCATCGGTGCATGGGTTAATCATATCTCTAATTAATTTTTACTAGCATAAACAATATATTGGGATATACAAGGTTGTATGTACCTCACTATTTTTATTATCTAGATATGTTAATTTTATTCAATAATTAATTGGATGGTGGTGATCATAAAATAAATCATATCTCTTACAATAGTGATAGCATGAAAGCATCATCCTGGATACATGGGGAAATAGTTATATTCTAATTCTTGGTGTGGAGTAATATGAGTTTCTCCAAACATGAAATTTCATGGATGATATCCTGGAATCAATTTTTTTTGTTTGAAGGTGTTTTTAGAGATGATAAAAACTATTTATGGATGGTGATTCAACCGTGAATGATCATTATTTTTGATTAATGGGTTACAATATTCATCCAATCATACATACCAATATTGATTGCAATGCAGCCAGAAATCATTCCACTATGATACACAAGTCGGAAAAAAGTATATATTAGTCTATTTATGAATCCCAATATAAGGGTCAATAAATTACACTTGAAATTTTATTAACTATATAATACATAACATTATTAATAGGTTTCTACATAGAGAGTATAATGTTATCTTTACATTACCACATTGGTCTCGTGAAAATTATAATAGTTTTTAATGCATGCTGTGTTAAAGTGAAGTGATTCAAGGATATCATATTAGGTTTAGGAAAAATATATCAAATTAGAATTTATATTCATTGGGTAGATGTGGATTTTTAAACTAGAAGATTATTCCAAATTTTATATAGAATGATAAAAACACATATAAGAGTTTAATAGACATAAAACCAAATATTAGTTTATTTTGATTTAGAAAAAAATATGCTAGATATTACTTGTATAAACTAATGTATTTATATTCAAATAAAATTACCAACATATTATAATTATTTTACCAGTTATAATTTTCTATATATGAAAAATATAATATAATGGTAGAAAATAATCACACATGAACATGCGAAAATATTTCTTATGTAATATAATTGAGATATGTGTTTTTATTCCCCGTGATGAATTTATAACCATCTATGACCCTAATAAATCAAATCATTTTTTGTTAATTTTGTAGTATATTAAATGTTATAACACATAAACATACTTTGAGGTGTGTTTTATATGAAACATCTTTTGATTTCATGGATATTTTAGATATTCATAGACAACCATGATACAAATATATAAACTATTATAACATACATTAAAACTCCAATAAGATTTTTTCTTGAATATTATTATTATTGAATTATTCATAAAACAAAAAATATAGGCACTCTTCTGTTGAAAAATTATATATCAATAGAAAAGAATCAATTTTATGAATATGAACTATCCAAATAATCATGGAGGTAGACAATTCATATAAAAAATAAAGATGAAGTTTGAGTACTTTATCTATGTTGGTGATTGATGAAATTAAATATAATGTTAAAGATATAAATATTAATCCACTAATAGATCGAAAATTGATAATACATTTTGAGTAAAAATGAGATCATCATCCATGTGACCATGGTATTGACCTATTATTTCATTTTTTGTACTAGGTTAAATGTTTATCCCCTAAATATGGTTAGATCTGATATAAATTTTTAGGAGAAATCGAGTGAAGTTTTCTATTAGTAAATTCATATCACTCAAGATATAAATGAAAAAATATAAACGAACAACTATTAAAATAATAATTCCCATACTATAAAATAATTTTCCTATGTTTTAGTTTAATTGATATCTATATCTAGTAACACATTTTCAATGAGTAACCTATTTCTGGTATATATTTGTATTATAGAATATGAGGTAAAATTAATCTAGTATACCATCACTAAAAATACAATATTAAGGACGTCATCATGAAAATATATCACACATGACTACAAAGACTCATTAATTCAGATATGTTGTGAGGAACATCTCCCCCACAATCTCTTCATAGGTTTAGAGGTTTGTGGTTGTGACTACTAGTAAATTTAATGTTTTATAAATTAAATATTAGATATTTTATTGAGATTTATATATCTATTAGTTGACCATCACATAATTAAAGTTATGAATCAATATTCATTGTTTTTGTATCCGGTCAAGCAAAAAATTTAACTAGAAGAAAAGGGAAAGAATCTAAAATTTGAACTTATATGTCCAATAATTTAGATGAAATATAATAGAATAAAAGTTGATTGGAAACTATCATGTCAACTATTTTATAGGTTCAAGATAAGTTTTATGATATCAATAAGGGGTTTTAGAGGAGAGTATTAGTTGGTAAACAACATCATTAATTAGTTAAATGTTATAATTCTATGGAAATAAATCACTTATAGTTTACTTATTCGTCTCATGAATTACCTCGATAATTATTTTAATATATTTAGATAAAATCTTAAAACTATTTATAGTCTTGTGGAAAAATAATAAACTAATAAATAATGTAATCAATAAACACAACTCTCCTCTATTATAAATAGCACCCCTCACCACGTCTTCTCTACAAACAAAAAAAACTTTTTTTATTTAATTTACACACAATTACCTTGTCAATCCTCTTATTCATGTCCATAACCAGATTGTAATTCCCCAAACTCAAGCATTACATAATCATTAGTTACATCAAGAATTCACATTGAGGATCTTTTCAGGTTTAGATATTTTTATAATTAGGCCATAACTATTACATTACATCTCAAAAATTACAATGTAGACACTTCTTCTTTATCCAATTATTTCAAAAAAATAAAACTCATGAAATAAAGTAAGAATTATTTTCTTGATATAAATATTATTGAAATATTCCTTAAATTTTCAATTCCTTATACTAAGTGAAAAAAATTTCAAAAACATGGGATGAGCAGAAAAGGCTGAGTAAGGGATATGAAGTAAGGGAAGAAAAAATTTGACCATGAATACATACAAATCAAGAAATAATAATTTTAAATAATGAAACATATTGTCTTTAACATACCTCATGAAATCATAATATTTATGAATAACACAAAGAAATCATAAATCATATATGGTAACTTGTGGCATCAATAATATAATTACAATGAAGATTTCATAGCTACATGAAGATTTACATTTGGAATACCCATTACAGGATATTATATAAATATCTTAAGAGATACAATAATTTTTACCTATGTCATGTTAACCAATGCACTAGGGAGCTATAATGGGCTCACCTGTGCGTGATTTGTCATAGAACAACCCATATACGTAAACAATGACCACGAACCATAAAATATTCATGACATACAAAACAAGAATAAAAGAAAGGTGATATTTTCACATTTCAATCACAATATATCCTTGCATGATATTGACAAAATATATGATTTATAAAAACAATTTTCAAAACCAAAATACAAAAAAGGGTTTACGGTATTTATTTCCATTTTAAAAACATTATAGCTCTTTAAGGAAGCCAAATATCAAATAATGCACATGGTTGCGAAAAAATTATTTTCATTGAATACATTAAGAGAAACATTCTTGTTATATATTAGTAATTTTTTTTAGAAAAATATTACCGTTTAATGAAATTAATAGTCCAAGGGTTTTATTATACACCGTATAAAATAAGGAGGTCTATATTATCAAAATATTCCTCAATGAAAAGTGATTGATATGTAGCCCCTTACCTTGAGTCTGACTGGTCTCATTCATTCTTTATATTATTTAATTATAAATATATATTAATTTATACTTTCCGAAGACCAATTTTCAAGATTATTTTTCATTTTATATTACTGGTCAGCATGTTATTAAAATTACATAATTATTTATATTCATATTAGTCATTTTGTCGATATTCAGCAGTTGAGTTGAAAATGAACTTGTTTTGATGTAAATTAAATTTTTAGTCAAAAATATATCCTATCAATAATATAAACAACATTTTAAATGTAGTTTATATCCATTATATATGTATTTATAATTGTCCATAACATTTTATGTTAATAAATTAAATGCACCATTCATGGAGACGGTAGGTCGTACGTACGCATGAATGTTACTTTCATTTATTTTTCATATTAAAGGAATGAAAACTAAATGAAACATAAGTTTATTATAAATAAAGTATAATATCATATTTTATATATTTTGCATAATTTTATTTAAACCATCCATTATACGTTCCATGTATGGCATGAATGATTCATATCACATTGAGGGGGCAGTAGTCTGTACTTCCTCAAATTAAATTATCATATTTACACATTATGGAAAACATGTTGTTATTTTGTAAATATAAAATAAAATTCATAGAGATAATATAAATAAAATATATATCATATTTAAATATTGGGCTATCATAATAAACACCATGAGAGGTGGTAGGAGAAAATTGAACAATCATTATTTTGTGAGGCAGTAGTTTGTCATATATTGAAGCTGTATGTCTGTATCCGTTAGATGGTGGTGTCTGTAATTTTAGTAAGAATAATTCAGATAACAACATACTAATATAATGAGGATGATTTTTTTGTTATGTAATCATATGATAAGAATATAATAGGTAGTGGATAATGAATATAATTGAAAATAACTTGAGAGAATACATTACCTCTAAATCGGGTAACATTATTTGATTAGAGCCTAAAGGATTTATCTAACTCTGTTATGCCAAAGGCAAGGATACTAGGATGAAGGGAGAGATGTTGGGATATTATTTGGGCATAATATGGATGATCCAAGGGGCTTGAGATTTGTGAGTAAATGGGTAGAGGTGATTCCCTTTTATAAGATGGGGGGTTGGGCACTTTAGGAAGGCCTTTAAATATTATTGTATTATAAATTGATTTTCGGTTTCAAATGGTAGAAAACTAATTTATTTAAAATATAATATTTTATAGGGTTTAAAACCTCCCAAAAATAGGTTTTATATATGTTTTGGTCACAATATAAACTATATCCTTTAGCATTAACCCTTAGTTAAAAACAGTATCTCTTACCATGTCATCGAGTAATTTCATAAAAAATGGTAACTACAGTGAATATAAAATGAAAAAATAACAATAAGAGAATCATTAATGAAATTTGAAATTATATATTAGATTTTTCGACATATATTATATTTTTAACACTATAATATCATTTAATAAAATAGTATTTTTTTTAAATTCATTACTGTAAATTTGTACACTATAATTTTATTGATTTTGATTAAAATAAAAAAATGTGATTCCTTAGAGAAAAAATAATTAAATCAAAGATAATATGTCGTTATCATCCATAAAAGTTATGGATGGAAACCAAATATTCATATTGCAATTATTTTAATATTTATAAAATCATTTTTTTGAATCATTCATTAAAAAGGAAATCACTCTGTCATCATGGTGTCCTAATTAAATTTATTTATTTAAGGTCTAAAAATTAAAAATAAACAACCATGTTATAGAAAATATTTTTATATTTCTAATGACTATTTATAGTTGAACATATCACTTATATAACCCCATTTTTTTACAAAAAGATACATGTTTATGATATATCCCTCTTTATATTAATTAAATATTATAAAATGTTATTTTGACACCGAAGTGGCTACACGGGGTCACAAAATAGACACAAGGAAACCCATGTCCATACATATCTCATATATTAGAATTTGGACATGTGTTAGGGTAGTTTAATATGAATATAATATTTTTTTTACCCTTATTTACCAGATTTACCCTTTAGCCATGGTAAATAAAATAATTAAAAGTGTTACTATTAATAATGTCTAATAATATATGGTAATTGTTTAGAAATTTGGACCTACATATTTAAAATATTGAATTCATTTTCCAAAATTCAAAACACTGATGTTTTAGTAATTAATTTAAAATTAATTCTTGTTTTCAAAACCAAAAAGCGGGTTTTAAGAAGAAAAAACCATCAAAACATTGATATGGGTATATTTACAATTTAAAAGTTAAATCAATTCCAATGGAAAAAATTAATACAATTTCATATTTAAACCAATTAAATGGAAAATCTAACAATGATAATAATTTAGATGAATTGGTAGTTTTGACAGAAACTACATTATTTTTTACTATTCATTTAAAATGATATTTGTCATAAAATAACGAAAAAATTATCCAAATTAAAATTTTATGTCCCTATTTTATATAAGAAGTTTATTTTGTAAAATAGAACATATAAATTTGACGAAAAGTAAATTAAAAAATGGTTTACCATCAAAAGGAGGTAAACCGACCTTTTAGAAATATTCGAGTATTTCATTCATAAAATCATATTCATTAATTTTTTGAGCCTCTAATTTTCATTGGATAAATGAAAAAACATTTTAAAAATTTGTAAAATAATAATATAGTTATTTCTATTCATTCTGGACAATACAATGGGAAGGCATTAAAAACCATTTAAAATAACAATAATAATATTTTATTAATTTTGTGTATAAATCAACATTGTGTGCAACATTAGATTTTGGGGAAAACCATTGTTGTGTGTTGAGTACGCTATCAGAAAAAGAATCCAATTTAATATAAAAATAATATCTTATTCATAAATATTAATAGAAATGAAATATTATTATTATATAAATACATGTGATCTTATATCATTCCTCCTTTTGGGAATTACGTCCTCTCAATTATATTCACTTGTCAAATAGGTGGGGGTATTTATCACTCATATCATTTTCAAAATACCATGTTACCACATAAACCATATGGTTTTCACATGAATCCATTACATGATGAATTACCTTATTACACTACATTTTTTTATCTATAATCATGAATCTGGACTCGTTGTTCCTCATAAGATAGGTTCTTATCCAACTAGAGTACATATGGACCCAAAACATGAGATGGATCCCACATATAATTTTTAAACATTGAAACAAGATAATAATTTTTTACCTGGGATAAAAATGGAGGTAAAACCACTCTATAAGAAACTGATCCAACTTTCTCTAGGATTTCATAGGGTCCAATGAACCTCTAACTCTACATTACTTTTTTTTTACCAAAACGCATCACAAATTTAGATTGATTAACTTTTAGAAATACATGATCACCTATCTATAATGAATGATCCTTTCTTTGGTTATCCTCATATCTCTTCTTCATGATCTAAGCTATTCTCATGTGCTTCTGAATCAACCGAACTTTTTCTTCCATATGTTCTACACATTATTGTCCCATCACATTTCTTTCACCTAATTCATCCCAAAAAGCTCCAGTTCGTCACCAATTTCCATATAATGCTTCAAATGGTGCCATTTGTATACTCGAATGAAAACTATTATTATAAGAAAAATCATGCAAAGAACGATATTGGTCCCAAATTCCCCGGTAGTCCATTAAACAAGATCATATCATTTCTTACAGGGTCTAAACTGTTCTTTCAGACTTCCCATCAGATAGCGGATGAAAATTTGTACTAAATTTTTTTTCAGTATCCAATGACTTTTGTTGGCCTTTCCTAATGTGAGACAAGAACCTAGGATCATGATCGGATACAATAAAAAGGGAAAATCCAACTAACCTGGCTATTTATTTAATATACAATCATGAAATTTGATCTATAGACATCGTATCTCAAATAGAAGGAAAATAAGCAGAATTAGTCAATCGATCAACAAAACCCGAGATTTCATTGTTACCTCGAGAAGCCTTTGGTAATTCCACTACGCAATCCGTTTACACATTTTACAATTTTCACTCTAGAACGGTAAAAGGATGATGTGTCTAATTTGGTAACTACTTCTCTACTTTAACATGATGATAAATACATCATCTTAGGGTAAAGTCAACAATTTCTGTTTTCATTTCATCCCAGTAATAATACTCTTTAATAACTCTATACATCTTAGTAATGTTAGGATGAACTGAAAACAGAGAACTACGAGCGTTACATGATAACTCTTTCTTCAAATATGAATCTCAAGGCACACATAACATCTTTACAAACCTAAAAAACAATCATTATCAATGCTAAATTCCGGTAACATACCGTTCAGAAACAATTCAGCCTTTTTCTGCATCTCACTGTCTTTGTTATACACTTGCATAATTCTTTTTCATATAGATGATTTTACTACCTCCTTAAACAAAATAAAGGAATTACACACACCAACAAAATCCAATACCAAATTCATCAAATCAATAACCAATGGATATTATTCTAAATTTATCATGTCTAATTTAGAATTACATTTCTTGACTCAAAGCATCAACAAATTCAATTTCTTTTACTCGATGGTAATGAATCATGAAATCAAAATCCATGATTAATTCTGGAAATCTTATTTGTCTCATATTTAATTTATTTGAGTTAATATATTCTTCAAAATTTTATGATAAGTATTTATTTCACACTTTTCACTATAGAAATGATTCCTATATTTTTCAAAGAAAAACAAGAGAAACTAATTACAAATCATGTGTAAGGTAATTTAACTCATGAGGTTTCAACATACGTGAAACCGAAGAAATTATGTGATGATTCTTCATTAAGAAAAATCCAATTATTTTCAATGAAGAATCAATGTAGATAACAAAATCACCATTTCTGTAAGATAGTTCCAAAACTATATAATTCACCAATCATCATTATAAATCATGAAAACATTCTTCATATTATGTTGTCCAGATGAACATAACACCATTTTGAATAAACTTAGTCAGTGGGATAGATAACCACAATAAATTCTCATCAAATATCTTGTAATAAAATGGAAAATCGGGAAGACTATGAATCTTGGTTATACTTGTGTGTCTTGGCCATTCTACATCAAATTTATTTTATCATGACCCACAATTATGTCATCCTCAGAAATAATGTGACCAAGGAATGAAATTTGTTGTAACCAAAATTCACACTTTTAGAATATCCGCTAAAATTTCATTCATTTTAATTTTTGAAATACAACCCTTAAACTACTTTCATTCTAATCCTTAATTTTAGAATAATTCAAAATATCATCAATAAAAACAACCAAAAACACATCAAAGAACTCATGGAAAATTCAAGTCATAAGATACATTAATACAATAGGTGTATCGGTTAACCCAAAAGGAATAACTACAAATTAATTATGCCCATAAACACTATGAAACACATTTTTAAGAAAGTCTACTTCATTTACATTGAACTAATGGTACCCAAACATCATCTCAATCTTCACAAAATACAAAGAACCCTATAGAAGATCAAAAAAATCATCGACATGTGGCAAAGGATACTTGTCCTTAACAGTTATATTGTTCAAAGCTCAAATATCTTGGAAATGAATCATTGAACCACCATTATTTTTAACAAACATGATATGAGAATCCCATGGTGATGTTCTAGGTGGAATGAAGCCGTTATGTAATAACTCTTGCAATTGCATCTTAAAATCCAAAATTTCTATTTGATCCATTTGTTAAGGGGGTTTTGAAATTGGTTTAGCATCAGGAAATAAGTCAATAGTAAATTAAACACCCTGATCATGTATTATATTAGTAAAATGATCATAAAAAACATCAGGATACTCATTTACCACCAACACATCATTAATATGAATAGTTCTTTTGTTTTCAAAAATTTGTTCAAGGTATCATTCATTTCTATCTTTTACTATTTTCTAAACTTCCTAATATTTTATCAAACTTAAGGGTTTATTCTTGTGAAATAACTAAAATTAGTTCCGAAAAGGAACCTTTTTAGCTCCTCAATCAATCTTATCATGATATATGGAAATCAAATCCATACCCAAAATAGAATCAAACTTTATAGAGGAAAAAATAAGGTTTTCAGGTAGATTCAATCCAAAAATAAGGGCACTTAGGTTCTTATAATTTTTTTGTTTCAAAATTTCTTCCATATGTTTTTACAACAAGTTCATGATTCATATCATTAGATGGAATTCCTAATTTACTATTAAATTTATCAAAAATAAAATAATATCTAGACCATGAATCAAAAAATCACATTGGAATAATCTGAATAAAAAATAAATTTACCTGATACTACGTGATTTGATGGCCCAACATCTATTGAGGTAGTTGTGAAGGATTTCACACCCACATTTGGATTGTAGTCTGATTTCTTTCCATCATTTTAGTTCTTCATCGAACACTCAATTGTGCAATGAACAATCTCATTTCACTTAAAACATTTAGCTGACTATAAATCATATTTTATCTTATCATTACCCTTACCTTTTTCATTGCAATTATGAGCCTTATGTCACCTTTTACGACACCAGAAGCCCTTACTAGAATTCAAAAGATATTCCCCAGTGTGATTTTACTACAATTTTGACAAATTGTAAATTTAAGTTTCTTACAATTATAAATTTTTGAGGAGTTTTTACCTTTCATCATCCTCCTAAACCTCTTTTTTTGTTGTTTGTCAAAGAACACATGATCATTAGAAAACTTAATTTAAACCATCTGTGTATATCAAACAAGTTTTTCGTATCTTTTGAACTCACAAGAAGATAATTACCATCAATAATGTGGATTTAATCCCAAGTAAGAATGATTTATTTTACAATCATGATTCTGTATTAAATTTGAAACATACAGTGCTAGTAGAGTAAATTTTTCATAATAAGGATCCAATGAGTCAACATCCTTCCTCAATTATAGTAATTGTTTTTAAATACATAGTCGATACTCTTTATGGAAATATTTCTCAATGAACATACCTTTGAATTATTCCTAATAATGAGCATCAATATCCTCAATATCTAAGATATTTTTAACAATCGACCCCCACTGATCAGCATCACCATCAAAATATTAAACACCCAGACTATCCTTTTGATGTTCTGAACACCCCATGACATCAAAAATATTTTCCGGTTCTTTAATAAAAATGTAAGCTATCATAGGTTCAGATGATTCTATGAATTATTAGGGATGTTGCCTCATGATGTTCTCAACTACATACATGTTCTTTTGTGGTTGATCTGGATGATCTCGTTCATGGATACAATCACCATTTATATATGTAATTCAACTATGCCATCTCTACATCAAACTGTTCATTTTTGATTCTGACTATTTTTGGTTACTGATTTGGTAGTTTTTTCCGTTTGATATAGGTCCATCATAGATGCCCTATTTCCACTGTGGAAGACCATTATAAACAAAGAACTAAATTTTATGAAGCAACATGGTAGTCTTTAAATGTTATATATTTTTAGTCATAACATAATGTGAAAATAATTTATGGATTTTCCTTTAATAATATCCTAACTCCTAACGTTATCTAAAGTGACCAATGTTACCCACTCAAAGGCCCCAACCATAATCATTACATAATATTGAGTTAATTAAATAATTAAAATTTATGTTATTTTCAATTTTATATTTTTAGAAAGTAGGCCATAACCATTACATTACATCTCAAAAAATACGAAGTAGACACTTCTTCTCTATCCATTTTTTAACAAAAATAAAACTCTTTATATAAAGCAATAATTATTTTCTTGATATAAATCTTGATGAATTATTATATTATTTTAACCATACTTATATGCCATTAAAAACATTTCAAAAAACATGTTATGATGATAAAAATCTCAGTAAGGGATATTAAATTTGGGAAGAAAACATTAATCCATGAATACATAATAAATCAAGAAATCATAGTTTTCAATCATAAAACAAAATCTATTTAACATAACTTATAAAATATTACGATTTATGAATAACACATAGAAATAAGAAATCATAAAGTTAACTTGTGGCATAAATGACATACTTACATTGTAGCTTTCATAACTACATAAGGAGTTCTGTTTGGAATACCCATCCTAGTATATTCCCTAAATATCTTAGAAGAACCATTAACTTGTACCTCGATAATGTTACCCAATGCATTGGAGTTCTATATTAGGATCACCTTACATTGTTTTATCATGGAACCACCCGTATACATAAAAAATTCCCAAGAACCATTAAATATTTAGAACACAAGAAATAAGAATGAAGGAAAGATAACATTTCCACATTGAAAAAAAAATAACATTTTAAGATATCGACATAATAAATGATTTATGAAAACCATTTTCAATTATGAAAATATATAAAAAGGGTGTATGGTATTTATTTTACTGTTAACAACATTATATCTTATTATGGAATCCAAATACCAAATGAATCTTGCAGCAGTGGAAATGTGACTTTCACCACGTACGTTAAAAGAAACATTTCTTTTATCATTTAATAAAACACTTCATAGAAAAATATACCCATTGAAGGAAATTAAAATTCAGTGGGTTTTATTATAAATCATATAAATTAAGAAGGTGTATATTATCAAAATATTCCTCAATGAAATAATATTTAGACGAAGTCCCTCACCTTGAGTCTGAACTGTGTCGTTCATTCTTCATATTCCTGAGTAATAAAGATACATTAATTTCCTCATCCTTTAGAACCTTTTTCATGTTTATAATAATTTTTATATTACTTATCATAATGGTATAATAATTTTATAATTATTTAAATTCATATCGGTCGTCGATTCAATATTTGGTACTTGAGATGAAAATGAATTAGTTTTGATGTAAATTGTCTATGTAGTCAGATTTATATCATCAACATGAATATTATTCATGATTTTAATTGAATTTATATCCAGTATATATGTATTTATAATAGTCTATATCATTTTAAGATAATTAAAGAAATTCACTATTCATGGAGATGGTAGGTCGTATGAATTCATTAACATGACTTTAATTTATTTTTCATATTAAATGAATTGAGTATAAATAATACATAGTTATATTTTAATTCTAGAATAATATATATTTTTTATATAAAATAAATATGTTCATTAACTCCATACATTATACATTACATGTATGCCATGAATGAGTCAAATAACTTTGAGGGGGCGGTAGTCCTTACTTTCTCAAAAGAAATTATCGTATTTACCCATTATGGAAAGAATAAAGTTATAATGTTAATAAAAAATACAGAATAATAGAGAAAATATAAATAAAATATATATCATATAAAAATATAGTTCCATCATAATGGACCCAATCAGAGGTTTTATTGGATAATTTAACAATCATAGTTTCGTGGGGAAATAGTTTAACGCACACAGAAACAATATATTCGTATCCATTAGATGGAAGTGTGTATAAGTGTAGTTAGAATACTTCTCATAACACCATCATAGAATATTTAGGATAATTTTGTTGTTATATAATCAACTAATAATAATAGAATAGGTAGTGGAGAAGAAAAATATAGCCATATAACTAGAGATATGATGTTACCTCTAAAATGGGAAAATTCCATCGATTTGAGCTAAAAGACTACTAGTATTGCCTTCATCCAAAGGTAAGGCTTCTAGGAGGAAGGGAGGGATGTTGGGAGATTATTGGGGAATAATTTTGAAGAATTAAATATCTTGATAGGTAGGAGTAAATGGGTATAGGTGATGGCCTTTTATAAGAGGGATGAGGGGAACTTCAAAAAGGTATTGAAATAGTTTTTATTATAAGTTGAATTTCGGTTTTAAATGGTCCCAAACTAGTTTATTTAGAATATTAGATTCTGTTTTGTCTAAAAACACTAGAAAAATGGTTTTAGAAATGTTTAGGTCACAAAATTAACCATATCTTTTAAATTTAAACATTAGTAATAATCATTAACTCTTACCATGTCTTCTTGAATTTTCATAATATATGTTAATTATAGTTACTATTAAATTACAAGAGAACCATTAGTTGATATTTAATAAAATTTGTTACATTATATATTTCATTTGGTGGAATATTATATTTTTAGGATTATTATATCATTTAATAAAATATTATTTATTATAAAAACTTATTTATGATAATTTTGACATTGTAATGTTATTGATTTTTATTAATTTCTTAACATCATTATTCCTCCAAGACAAAGAAATTAACATGATGATAATATTCCAATATAATCCATAAAATTATTTTATGTTATAAATATATTTATATTACATTTATTATAATATTTATAAAATCATTTATATGATTTATTCGTTAATGAAGAAATCACATCATCATCATTGTGACAAAATTAAATTAATTTATATAATGTCTAAAAATTTTAAATTAAATTCCATGATCTATGAAATCATTTTATATTAATAATTACTATTTATAGTAAAAAATAACACTTATATAACCCCAAATAATTTTTTTAGTAAAAGATGCTATTTATATTATATTCCTTATTAATTTAAATTAATTCTTATAAAATGTCCTGTTCACAATCAAATGGTTTCATCAGATCCGAAAATCGACCCAAGGAAGAAAGTGGTGGGAAAAATATCATTAAAAAGGATTAGGACATGTTTTAGGGTTGTTAAATATTATTATAATATTATTTGGTATCCTTATTTACCAGATTTACCATTTAACCGTGGTAAATAATATTATTACGTATGTTACTATGAATAATTTATAAAAATAAAAGGTAATTGTTTACACAATTTATTTCTTTTGATTTCAAATATAGAAAACATTTTTTCAAATTAAAAATACAGAAGTTTTAAGAAGTAATTTAAAAATAAATCCCATTGTCAAAACCAAAAAGTAGGTTTCTAAGAAGTTATAACTATCAAAAGATTTACATGTGTTTATATCCAATTTAAAACAGAAATTATATCCAATGACCATAACCAGATTAATTTATAAAAACATAATCCAATTACATGTTAAAACCAATTAAAATAGCTATATTACTATGTAAATAAATTTGATGAAAGGACAGTTTTGACTTAAAATGCGGTATTTTTTAACTATTCATGAAAAAAATAAACATTATCATAAAATTACTAATTATTTATCAATGTTATATTTTTATGTCCCACATATATAGAAGATGATAATTTTGTCAAATAGAACATATAGATTTGACGGAAACTAAATTTAAAAAGGTTTACCATCAAGAGGCGGTAAACCGACCATTTAAAAATATTAGAGTATTTCTCTCATAAAATCAGATTCAATCATATTTTATACTTCTAATTATCATTGGATAATATAATTTTTTTTAAAGAATATGTAAAATACTAATATAGTTAATTTTATTCATTCCCACCAATACAATTTCTAGTCATTAACAACAATTTAAAATAAAAATAATATTATTGTATTATTTTTTGGTAAAACTCCTAATTGTGTTCAACTTATGATTTTGGATAAACCCATTGTTGTGTGTTGAGTACCCTATCAGAAAAAGAATCCCCTTTAATGTAGAAATAATATCTTATACATAAATATAAATATAAATGAAAAAGTTTTATTCTATAAATACCTAGAATCCTACAAAGATGGTATCACTGAAAAGCTAAAACCAGGTTCCAAAAAGACGTTTTCAATGAGGAGAAATCAAGATGTAATATCCTATTTAACTTTCTTTTATTTTGTTTCTTGTTGTCGTTTCTTGTAATATTCTATCCTCATATACCCTATCCATATTTAAATGATAACTATACTATTTTATATATACTAGTATGTTGTTGTGTTAAGGGAATATCCACTTTCAAAGACATCCTCTTCTCCTCTCATTCAAAAAAAATGATAACTCTATATTTGATATGTTGATTTACGGTCCTAATGGATGATGTGTTTTTATTTTATTTTTCATTCTTCAAGACAGTTCATAAAACCATTATTATGTTTAGATAATATTAAATTATACATGTTGAATGTATTATAATGTTTTGGAGCCAATATGTAAACACGATATTAAATAAAATGATATGAGTTCCTAATAGTTGAAAAAATCATCAAAATAAATTAACTAATTTTCAATAAAGGGTTATCTAATTAATAATACTATTATCATAAAAAAAATTATATTGGGTATCATTTACATGTATGTAATCATATTAACACAATCTCATTAATCTTATCGAGTTTTTCTTCCATTTGAATGGAAAATCCATAATGAACCAACAATAGTGACCATAAATAAATGAAGAGACACCCTTATCCATATAGTCTAGGTATCGATACTAGATTGCGGTTATACTCAACTTAGTGAATCATATAGAATATTATATCTCATTTAACATTGGTTATACCATAGTTAATTTCTCATTTGACATAATTCATGGTTATTATCTATCACACCAATTCCTCCACATATATGGATCAATAAATTTTGGGAAAAAATAAGTAAGGAAAAAAATTAATTACTTAAAAAATATCATTATTTTCACTTTTATATTAATATTTATACCATCATTAAAATTTATAGGATTAAAACATAGTTTTTATAGTCATTGATTGAAAAATATCTACAATATCATCCCATTGTGATCATATGTATTCTCTAAAAAGAATAACAGATATGGTTATAAATAGTGATGTTGAACTATGGTGTTTTGTTTGATCTCATCATCATGACCATTCTTATTTTTTGAGACTATAACATCTAAATTATCCATTATCTGATCAAACTGCTTATATTTCATTGTCTTCCATGATGTCATGATAACATCATAACATAAAATTATCCTTCCATTTTCATTTTTATGTACCATAGAGGTTCTATATGTGAAAACGTCCCCTAGATTGAAAATCATTGTATATGGAAAATGGCTCAGGATCATATGATTTATACAACCCATAATATAGATAGATAATTGGAATCAAAGAAAATAATATAATTATCACAATATATCTATAAATCATGTCTATGGTGAATAATATGATAAATTGTTGGCGTCTTCAATGAAAGCATCACCATAATAGAATTTATATTGACGGGTCATCGGAGTATGGGTTAATCATAGCTCTAATTAATTTTTACTAGCATAAACAATATATTGGGATATACAAGGTTGTATATACCTCATTGTTTTTAGTATCTAGATATTCTAACATTATTCAATAATTTATTGGATGGTGGTGAACATAAAATAAAACTTTTCTCCTACAATACTGATAGCATGAGTGAATCCTCTTGGATATATGAGAAAATAATTATATTCTAATTCTTGGTGTGGAGTAATATGAGTTTATCGCAACATCATATTTCTTGGATGATATCGAGGAAACAATTTTTTTTGTTTCAATGTGTTTTTAGAGATGATAAAAACTATCTATAGAGGGATATTCAACCATTCATGGTCATTATGTTTGATTAATGGGTTAGAATATTCATCCAATCTTTCATGCCAATATTGATGGAAATGCATCCAGAAATCATTCCACTATGATACACAATTAAGGATAAAAGCATATATTAATATACATAATAAGTCCAATGTAAGGGTCGACAAATTACACTTTAAATTTTATTAACTATCTAATACATAATATTATTAATAATTTTCCATATAGAGTGTCAAATATTATCTTTACATTACCACATTAGTATCACGAAAATTATAATAGTTGTTGATGTAACGCCCCGACCCCAGCTGCCCAGAGTCGGTGCATTACTTACATAACATTGGCATGATCACAAGAAAGATCAAATCTCGAAAGACCGATTGGTTTAGTAGCCTTGGAAACACTAGATATATTCATAAGTTTTACATTACATCATAAAATGAAAAACTACTACAACAACATAATATCTCCATATTCCACACACATATCCCCACATAATATCCCTGCAGGTCATTCATAATTTACTTCTTCACTTCCTGGGAAAAATAAAACATAGAAAAGGGGTGAGCTCAAATGCCCAGTAAGGTTAACAATATAGTGGAAACTTTCATAAATAAGAATAAACATTTAAGGCAATGTATAACTAAAACAAAAGCCTTTCAAACATGAACTTTCAACATGGTATGGCATAAATAAAATGAAATAATGCCATTTACTTATTCACATGGATATTCTACTAATCGAATAATCACATGCAAAAATCAATAACCACTTTCATAATGTTGGAATGCATAATGCCAGACTATCATAACCACTTAGCCAAGGCCTCGTGCCAAGACTACAAATAAGATTTTGTCAAGGCCTTGTGCCAAGACACTAGTTTGTCTCATGAGACCTACCGATGCATCGAGGAGCTATAGCGGGCTCCACCCGTCACTTATTAAGTCCAATGCATTCCCATATGAAAAGGTTTAAACATAACATAAACATTCGTATTAAAACTAGCATACGAAATGTCAATACTTTCACCATAAACTATGAATGGTATAAAAATAGCACATCCACAGTCAAACATATCTCAAAACCTTCAATACAATATAGAAGTTTTGTATCATAATAAATCATATTCAAATAAGCTTAAAATCCATCAAAGGATGTTTACATAGAAGAAATCAAAACTATTTGAGAGAAATATCTCTTTTTTTGAAATCATTTAAAAGTCACACATTTATAAAGGAAGTAATTAAAAAGAGATTTTTGAATCAAAGTGTCCCATACCACTTTGAAACTTTTGAAAGGAATTAACATTTTTAAAAACATTCATTTCCATATAAATAAATCCTTAAAAACCATTTTGAAGACATTAATTAGAAAGATTTATAAAGATAAATCTTTAAAACATTTAAAATTCTGATTTTGATAAAGAGTACCTTTCTGAAATTCTTAAATTATTCATTTTGAAATCATTTAAAAGTCACATAATTATAAAATAAAACATTTACTTTGAAAATATCCTTGTAAGCTTGTAAGGGAATCTTTGACGATTTTATAATGGCGGTAAATAGCTACACCTGCCGTATAAGTTTAAAAAAAACATTCTTACCTTAAATTTGTCAAAAGGTAAAAAGTGCCTTGTTTGGAAGACGATGGAAATATTCCTTTAAAAACACATAAGGGTATAAATGACTATAACCCATATTCTTTGTAAATAGTAAAAATGTTTTGAAATACATTTCGAAGTAACATGGATGTGGATGATAAAGAAATCCCAGTAGATTATTACGTATAAACAACCTCGAATAATGAAGAGATTGCGAAATAAACCCTTACCTTGCACTTTTACTTGGATGGGGTAGGTTAACCTCCTGTATAATGGTGAAATAGTTGTTACTAAATTATACAAGAATCATATACATTAATATGATATCATATATGATCTTTTAATATTGATTTGATAATAATATATTAGTATTATCGTCGTTTCGGGTGTTAACTTACTCATTTTATTTATATGTTTTGTTACATAAGTCACGTTTGTTGTATCTTATTCATATCCAGAATGATATCAAGTCCTTAAACATCATTTTTAAATCATTAAATGATAATTATACTTGAATGGATAGGATGGAGAATGAATCTCATCGCGTTCGTGGAGACGGTAGTCCGTGCGTACGCACGAGCGACAATATCATTCTTTTGATATTAAAATAATATATAAATGGATGGTATATCATATATACAGAATCATTAACATGTTATATTTATTATTTACATGAGTTACACATCATTATTATACCCATCCAAATAATATTATATTGAATAACAATTACACCACGACGTGGAGACGGTAAGCCGTACGTACGCATGTATGGTGACATGTTATTCAAAGAGTGGATAGAATACTGAATATGATTGTACCATATTTATAATAACATCACAGTATATGTTAGATACTGGAGTTATTATTTTAGAATGGTAAGAACAAAGGAAGAAGAAGTGGAAGAAGAAATGAACTTGGAGAAGGGTGGTGAAATCATTACCTCTTCTTCGGGTTCTTCCTTTTGATTTGATCAAAAGGGCTCCTTAGGTTGGCTTTCTGATCAAACTAAGGCCTCTAGGTTGTAGTGAGGGATGTTGGGAGAGTATTTGGTCAGAGTTTGGCCGAGCCAAAAGGCTTTTAAGGTGTGAAGAAATGAGAAGTAGGAGTGCCCTTTTATAAGAGGGGTGAGGGGCACCTTTGGAAAAGTTAGAAATATTAATTTATAATAAATTCATATTCGGTTTCTAAAGGCTCCAAAGTTGATTATTCAAAGGTTAAGGTGGGGATAGTTCGAAAACCACTCAACCAATAGAATTTAGACAGGTTTGGGTACTTATATTAACCTTATCTTTAAGTATTAACTCTAAGTTAATTAGTTTCACTTTTACAATGTCTCTTTGTATTTTTATATAATATGGTTAATAAACTTACTATATACATCCAAGCGACCCCCAAGTGGTCCATTAATGATGAACCTATCCTTATATAAGTCTCTTGGCCGAACCTTAGATTTTTAGGAATTTAATATCAATTAATAATATAATATTTGTTTTAAAAACTCTTTTATGTCAATTTTGACACTATTCAATAGTTGATTTTTGTGAAACTCATAACAGATTGATTACTTCTAAAAAAGTAAATTAAATCAATCCTAATATATCATATTATCCTAGAAAATTAGTTTAATTCATTAAAATTTTCATATTATATTTTTTTGGGTATTTATAATATCAATTATTTTAATTTTTCACTATTATAGTAATTACTGCATCATCTTTGTGTCATAAATAAAATAAATTATTTAATGTCTAAAAATTATAAATAAAATATAATTATGTAGGAAATATTTTTATCTTTATAATGAATATTTATAATCTAAAATCCAACATGTATAACCCTATGTAAAAATTGTTCTTCTAAAAGATGTAAGCTTATGCCATTTTTATTTTTATTTTAACTTTATTAATATAATGTGTCCCTACCACATACAAGTGGCTCCAAGGGGTCCCCAAATTGACCCAAGGATGCCCATGGTCGGGTAAGTGTCCACCAATAAGGTTAGGACACGTTTTAGGGTAATTTTGTATTATTATAATATTATTTTTTAACCCTTATTTACCGGATTTACCCTTTAACCATGGTAAATAAAATATTTACCACAGTAACTATTCAAAATGTCTAGAAATAAAAGTTACCTATTTACACAATTTGAACATCCTGATTCCAAATATGGAATCCATTTTCCTAAATTCAAAACACAGAAGTGGCAGAAATTAATTTAAAATTAATTCCCGCTGTCAAAACAAAAAGCGTGTTTTTAAGAGGTAATAACTATCAAAAGATTGACACTTGTTTATGTTCGGTTTAATTGTAAAATTATGTCCAATGACCAACATTATATTAAATAGTAAAAATATATTCTAAATATACTTTAAAACCACTCAAATTCATAATTTATTACTATTAATTATTTTGATTAAAAAAGTTGTTTTTAATTAAAATTTAGTAATTTTCACTATTCATCAAAATATGAAAGTTATCCGAAAAGTACCAAAATTTCACCTTAGGCTAAATTTGATATTCCGAATCCAAAAATGAAGTCCATTTTAAAATATAAAATATATATAACTTCAAAAAGTAGGTATTACTATTCATAACAGCTAGTTTGATTGGTTACGGTGTGTTAGAACTCGAGGTTGCGTACAACACACGCTACTGTTTTATTCAAAGGAAAGCGTACCGTGGAAGCTTGGGATGTTTCATTTTAAATTTTTTGATGTATCCATTTAGTCAAAAAGTTTAAAATATTGTATTTAAAAAGGTTTCACTATCAAAAGTTGATAAAAGTGCAATACTGAAAATGAATCTGTTCTTGCATTATGACTAAAAAACTCCTAATATGGATTCTAAAATTATAAGGATTATATAAAGTTTAAAATTTAGTTAATACTATTCATGACCTCTTTTAATGGCTTTTTTTTTGGTAAGTCATGGTGCAATTGAACTCAGTGTTGCGTTTAGTGCAAGTTATTGAATTATTTTGAAGAAATAACACACTATGAAATCTTGGGGTGTTACAGTTGATTCTTGCTTAGTTTATGTGAAGTGATTCAAGGATATCACACTAGTTTTAGGAAAATTCTATCAAATTAGAATTTATATTCACTGGGTAGATGGAAATTATTAAACTAGTAGATTATTCAAAATTTTATATAGAATGATAGAAACACATATAAGATTATAGGAGAGAGAAAACCTAATATTAGTTCATTTAGTTTTAGAGAAAAATATGCAAGATATTAATAGTATAAACTAGTGTATGTATATTCTAATAAAATTACCAACATAATATAATTCCTTTACTAGTTCTAATTTTTGACATATGAAACATATAATATAACGGTAGAAAATAATCACACATGAATATGGGAAAATGTTTCTTATGTAATATAATTTAGATATGTTGTTCTTATTGCCCATGATGTCTTTATAACCATCTATGACCCTAATAAATCATATCATTTTTTGATAATTTTACAGTATATTAAATGTTATAATACAAAAATGTACTTTGGGGTGTGTTTTATATCAAACATATTTTTATTTCATAGATATTTTGGCTGTTCATAGATAGCCATGATACAAATATCTAAACTATTATAACATCCATTACAACTACAATATGCTTTTTTCTTGAATATTATTATTATTGACTTATTTATAATACACAAAATATAAGTACTCTTCTATTGAAAAATTATCTATCAATTACATAGGAATCAATTTTATGAATATGAACTATCCCAATAATCATGGAGGTAGAAAATTTATATAAACACTAAAGATGATTTTTGATTACAATATCTAAGATGGTGATTGACGAAATTAATTATAATGTTGAAGATATTAATATTAATCCATTGATAGATCAAAAAATTCCATTACATTTGGAGGTAAAATGAAATCATCATCCATGTGATCATGGTATTGACCTATTATTTGATTTTTTTATTAGGTTAAATGTTTATCCCCTAAATATGGTTTGTTCTGATATATATTTTTTGGAGACTTCGAATGAAGATGTCTATTAGGAAATTCATATTACTCATGATATAAATGACAAAATATAAACGAACCACTATTAAAATAATAATTCCCATACAATAATATAATTGTCACATTTTTTAAATTAATTGACATCTATATCCAATAATACATTTTCAATGAGTAACCTAATTCCAGTATATTTTTGTATTATAGAAGATGTGGTAAATTTAAACTAGTATTCCATGACTAAAAATACAATATCGAGGACGTCATCAGGAAACTATATCTTATCTTAAATACAACAACCCATTAATTTAGAGATGTAGTGAGGGAAATCTCCCCTACAATTTCTTCATAGGTTTAGAGGTTGGAGGTGGTGACTACTAGTATATTTAATCAATTATTAATTTAATATTAGATATTTTATTTATATTTTTATATCTATATGTTTACCCTCACATAATTAATTTTATGAATCAATATTCTTTGTTCTCGTAGCCAGTCAATCAAAAATTTAATTGGAAGAAAAGGGAAACAATCTCAACTATTAACATATATGTCCATTAATGTTAATGAAATATAATAGCATAAAATATTATTGGAAACTATAAAGATAATTATTTTAGAGGTTCAATGTAAGTTTTATGATATCAATAAGGGTTGTTAGAGGGGAGTATCAGTTGGTGAACTACATAATTAATTAGTTAAAGATTATAAATCTATGGAAATAAATCACTTATAGTTGACTTATTCGTCTCATGAATTACCTCATTAATAATTTTAATATATTTATTTATAATATTCAAATTATTCATTGTCTTGATCCAAAATAATAAACTAATAAATAAATTAATAAATAAACACCCATCTCCTCTACTATAAATAACACCCCTCACAAACTCTTCTCTTCAAGAAAAAAACTTTTTTCTTATTTAATTTACAGACAATTACCTTCCCAATCCTCTTATTCATGTCCATAACCAGATTTTAATGCCCCAAACATTAACATTATATAATCATTAGTTAAGTCAAGAATTCACATTGAGGATCTTTTCAGGTTTAGAGATTTAGAGAATTAGGGCATAACTATTACATTACAACTCAAAAATTACAATGTGGACACTTCTTCTCTATCAAATTATTTCACAAAAATAAAACTCATGAAATAAAGATAGAATTATTTTCTTGATATAAATCTTATTGAATTATTACTTTCATTTTACTTTCCTTATACCAAGAGATTTTTTTTACAAAAACATGGGATGATAAGTAAAGGATGAGTAAGGGATATGAAATAAGGGAAGAAAACGTTAGTCCATGAATACATACAAATCAAGAAATCTTAATTTTCAATAATAAAAAACATTATCTATAACATACCTCATGAAATAATAATATTTATGAATAACTGTTGACGCTCCTTTTCATCACAGAGTCTAACGACTGAGAAAAGGTAAATACCTTAGTCCAAAGTGATTCATCCTTTGAAGAAACATCAAAAATCGACAAAGGGATGAACAAGGAGAACATTTCCCATAGGTCGCGCAAGTTCCCTCATGGTCGTGCAAGTACACTTACGCGCCGCCTAGTGGTCGTGCAAGTACTTGCGCACTGATTAGTGGTCGTGTAGGTATACTTGCGCGCCGCCTCATGGTCACCCATGTGACATGCGCGACCTAAGTGATAACCACCCGGTAACCGCCCGGGGTCTTCTCCTGCCTATAAATAGACCCTGTAGGCCCCCCATTAGAGGGGATCTTTTTCCAGAAACTCGGATTGAAGCTCCCAACGCCCAAGTATCTTATCAAATCTTTCGGAACACTTCTAAGGTAATTTCATACCTAGAACTGAAGATCTAAAAAGAGGGAGGAAGGCCTAAGTGTTGAAACTCATCAACACTTGCGCGCCTGAGTGGCCATCCCTTAAGGGAAGTGACTACACTTGCGCGCCTCCACATTCCTTCAATAGAATTTGCGCGTCCCTTTTCTGGAAGAACCTCAAGAGGATTCTAAAGGGTTTAATAAAGAGTCACTCAAGTATTTTAATGCTGGTTGAAAATCAGGCAAGTACCCCACATGCCGCGCAGGTATACCTACGCGACCAATACTTGCGCGCCGCCACAATACCTACAGGCCTTCCAAGACTTGCGCGCCCCTTCCTTTTTGGGTGCCTTTTCTGCCCATTTCACCCCTCTTAAGCCATTTCACCTTTCCTATTCAAGATTCAGTCTTCAAAATACTCTTCAAAGCCATTTATGGTATGATTTCTTGATTTGACTTCCTTATCTGAAAGGAATTCGGTGGAATATCTCTCAAAACCTAGTGATTTACACATATTTATGTCATCAAAGATTGATAGTTCATTCATTCAACCTCATCCTTTAAGATGAGAGAATCCTTAACCTGGGTCTCCTTTTCAGGAATAATCCCTAGTTATATGTCCTTTAATCTGGGCATCTTCCTCAGGAGTAAGTCCCAAATTCTTAAAGTTCCCAAATCTGGGCATCCTCCTCAAGAGTAAGCCCCAAACCTTAATTCCTTAACATGGGCATCCTCCTCAGGAGTAAGCCCCAATCATAATCCTTTAATCTGGGCATCCTCCTTAGGATTAAGCCCCAAGTCCTCTAATTTGGGCATCCTTCTTAGGAGTAATCCCCGAGTCCCTTAATTTGGGCATCCTTCTTAGGAGTAATCCCCAATCACAAATATGGGCATCCTTCTTATGAGTAAGGCCCGAGTCCCTTAATTTGGGCATCCTTCTTAGGAGTAAGCCCCAATCTCAAATATGGGAATCCTTCTTAGGAGTAAGCCCCGAGTCCCTTAATTTGGGCATCCTTCTTAGGAATAAGCCCCAATTTCAAATATGGGCATCCTCCTCAAGAGTAAGCCCCAAACCTTAATCCCTAACCTGGGTCTCCTTTTCAGGAATAAGTCCCAGTCATAATTATGGGCATCATCTTTAGGAGTAAGTCCCAAGTCCCATAATTTCTCATTAACCAGTCCTAATTTTCATTTGATCTGGGATTCCTTCTCAGGAGTAAAACCGAGTTATCAATCCTCTCCTAATTTGGGTTTCCTTTTCAGGAATAAGTCCCAAGTTAGTGTATTCAAATCTCCATAAAGCACATATACCTTTATGGACCCTGTTCCTAGATTTTCTCCCTAAAAGTAATCCCTAAACCTTTATCAAGGTGGGTAGTCATATATAAATAAGCCCCAAACCATTTCTTATGATTTCATCTTTCATGGAACAATTGTCTAATTTTTACCAATACCTCTTGTTTCTCACACCGAGCATGACTCACGTGAGCTTAGAGTGTAAAAGTAATTATGACATCCTTCTTTGAGCCATCAATCATAATTGTCATACTCTATTACTCAAACTACGTGGGTTCTGATTCCTTTTCCAAAACAAAGGATACATAGGTATCCCATTTATGGGTTCGATCCCAACTCTGAAATAATCTATGTCCTTCTGAATGACGATAAACTTCAAGTGCCCCACTGAGTGGCCTTAAAACCAGTCTGGTCATCATAATGACCAAGAGACTTTTATATAAATGTTTTGAAGGATACCATTGACCAAGAATCTCTAAATAGATACAGATGATTCTCTATTGTTGAAGAACCTCGAATACATATAAAAGATTCTCTAAATTTCTTACATATTTAATCATTGATTGTTAAAACTAAAGGAAAGATCATTTTATACTTGGTAATGTAATAAGAATTCACGAACATAACTTAAATCTATAAAGAGAGTCCCGGAGTAGACAATAATTCCCCTCAAAAAGGTGTGATGAGTCCGACCTCCCATCCTCTCGACTAATGCAAATTCCTAAGCCTCATCAGTCCACAAGCTAAAGAGTGCCTAACTTTGGAAAGTAGGTCCAAATGGATGTGGAATAATGGGATGTTTCCGGTTCTATGAAAAAACCTGCTAGAAACCGATCAGAACGTTTGAATCTCCCATCCAGGAGGTCATCCCCGAATTCCGTGCGAAACAAAAATGGTGAACCCGACATGAATCCTTAACCAAGTAAAAGTGGTGTTTTACCTATTTGTTAAAGCCCATATTTAAAACTCAATAAGAGGGCTAACAAAAACAATCATTGACATGTGTACTCATCCAAAGGATGAAGTGGCTGAATTTCATCTTGATTACGTCTATTATATTAAACAGGCACTCTTTTCCAAGGTCTTCTGTATTTCCATAATGGCTGCTCTCAAATTCACATCTGTGAATACTGCTGCTGCAAATACCACTACTTCTATTCCTACTGGATCGTCATCCGCTCTGAGGATGACATCTCCTACTCAGCATATTCAACGTTGGGTATCAAATGCGCTGGTTAAGGAGTACCGTAAACATGGTACCATCCCAACTCTGGAGGCTGCCTGACAGGCCCTCCAAGTGAACAACTCACACAGGTCATCCGGACAACGACGACCAGTGATCAAGAGGCAGGCGGTGCTGACTACCGTCTCCAACCGTTTCGGGTCGTTATCCCCGGAAAACAATTTCCATTCACTCCCTTACTATGAGGAAGTGAATGAGCAGGTCCCTCAGGGCCTTAATTCAAAAAGACAGGAGTCCTTCCTGAGGGCTCCCATCAACAATCGCCGCTAGACTCGTGCGGTAGTGCGCCCTCAACATGATGAGGGTACCGACTCCAGGCATTCAGCACAGGTTCCTCGAACCCGAGCATGCAAGATGAACCGCCAGAGACGGAATCCAGTTAACAATGGGAAGGTTTCATCCCTACCATCTCCGGAGAAGTCCACCAACCTATCTTGGTGGCGAACAAAGAGTAGGCACACACACCTGCCCGTTTTAATTCCGCTGTCCAGCAGACTCGTCTGGAAGCATCAAGCCAATCCCACCAGGCAATTCCGGCGGAGTACTATAGGCAGGAACATACACCTGCTTATGCATCATCAGTTAGTCAGCAGGCTTGCCTGACTACATATGATGGAGTCCACCAACCTAACTTGGTGGAGAACGATGAACATGCACACACACCTGTCCGTTTTAATTCCGCTGTCCAGCTGACTCATCTGGCAGCATAAAGCCAATCCCACGAGGCAATTCCGGTGGAGTACTATAGGCAGGAACATACACCTGCTTATACATCATCATTTAGTTAGCAGGCTCGTCTGACTACATATGATGGATCTCGTCAACCGCGTTTGGCGAAGTGTAATCAGCAAGCATATACACCTGCTAATACTAATCAAACCTACCAACAGTCTCGCTTTGTAGCGCATGGAGAAGTCATTCGGAAATCCCCGATGACAAACATGAGGCAGACTCAACTCTCTGCCTCCACGCTTGAGTACTGTTAGGATTCAATGATAGGAAAAGGAGGACAGGAGCAGGCACAGACACCTACTCCAAACCCAGAATAGACGTATATTCCCGTTCCGGTGGCTGAAGTCACCAAACATATTTTGTCAATGGTGAAAGAGCAGAAGCAAATTCCTGCTCATATTCTGGATGCTTTCCAGGATATCATAACAACTTCAGCATCATCTCAGGGAAAGACACATAAATCTATCCCTAGCAGTGGAGTGACACATCAACGATTCACTCCGGAACAGACACACACATCTATTCCAGTCCAAGATGGTTATGGGGCATACTCCCCCATATCATACGGACAATCAAGTCAGGAACATACACCTGATTTGAGTGGAGATCGTCAGCCTAACCTGAAAATCTTTCCTGATCAGGCACATACACCTTCTTAGAGTAACCACTTTCATCAACAAGTGGTTTCCAAAGCGAGTAAGAAGGCATCTAATAAAAAGATCCACCCAGCACAGTCAGGAGATCAAAGGCCAATCTGTAACAAGGCCTTGCTCGATGCTGGAGTTCTTGAAGCCCTCAGACATTTATCTGTTGGAATTCAAGGTTCTACTCCCTCAGTTCCCAATAACGGGAACATTAATTCCGAAAGTCTTCAATAGACACTTCCTCATGAAGTCTTTCTTCATGAAAATTCGGTCAATCTTGAAGTTTCTTCTTCAGATGATAGCCACAAGAACCCTCTGTCTGGTCAGAAGACCAAGGAGCAAGAGATCTCATTTTTTGCTATAACCCATTATAGTGGTCCTCCCCATGATGATGAATTTCGCTGCGAAATTCCTCTCCGCAGTAGTGATTCACATTTCCTGGAAAATACTCCAGTGGACAATGTAGTGCCGAGAAAGCCCTCTTATCATGAGGCACTTGAAAATGAGAAACCAGTCATGTCTGATTCTTTATTACTACCAAGTGAAATACTATCTTAATCAGAAGATAGCCCAGGGTGTAGGTCATTCTCCGAACCACCCCTAAGTCATGCATCTTCTAGTTTGATCAATGATATCTCTACCAATATTGTTGAATCTGATGAAGTAACAAGGAAACACCAACTCTGGTCAAAACAGGTAGAATAATCATTATTTAATGATAAATAGGAAATGCTGAACATGAGGAAAAAACTGGCAAAAAGTGAAGTACCAGTCATGGTTTGGCCTTTGGCTGACTCCCAGTACGACATTCCTAAGATGTTGACGGATGATGGAATCCATGATATTCGTCTCAACATATGGAAAACTCTTTGTCAATTGAAGAAGAACGTATTATCTTATGATGAATATGAAAATCATATTAAGATAATAGAAGGGCTACAACGTCAGATTGATTTGGCATCTCTATCAGTCTCTCGGTATCTGAAGGCTGAAAAGCAGTAGAGAACCCTTTAATGTTCATGCCTTGGCGCACTAGGAAAATTGCGTCAGTTAATTGCCAATGCTCCATCTGGTGTTCATATCAGAGGATGGGTTGTTCACGGAGCACTACATTTCACAGTGCTTTCCAGTCAGCAAAGCCCGCCGAAAATGGTCTCATGCAATGTTATTTCTCATGGACGGCCACAGTCAATGGGCTTTTTTTTATAATCAAAAGTTTGCTCAAGAACTGGCTTCAACTAGTTCCACTCAAAATAAAGCATATAGAGAACATGTTTTTGATTTTCTCCTACATCAAGCAGGAGATAATATTGCACAAGCCTCTCGTATGGAGAAAACACATAATCAAATGACAGAAGTTTTGGAAATCATCCAACGGTCTGTTAGACCAAGTGATAAAAGTGGATACAGGCTAATGCATCCCGCTAATTTCCGAACTAAGATTCGCAAGATCAAGAGATATTTTAAGAAGATCTCAAACATAGCATGTCAAGAGCCACCCCAGCTTTCCAGACTAGGGACTTCTTTAACCCAACCCTCAGAGTCAACAAATGGGATTCGAGGAGTTGAGCGGAATCAGCAGGAACATCCCCAGTTCACAAGACTGGGGACTCTTTCAAATCATCAATCCCCTTCTCAGAGAATGTCGGTCTTTTCTCGATTAGGGAAGAATCCCCAAGAGGAACAAAGAGACAAATTATTAGGAGATTCCCTCCAAGTTATAGCTCGTCAAGAGGTTCCTAAAATACTGAATCAACAAAAGGCAATGTCTCATCAAAGACACGAATAAAGAAAATATCACAGAAATGTTGATAGAAGAGATGCGATGCATTATGCATCATTCAATGTCATCAATGCCGTTGTTGCTAATCCACCAGAGGAGGTTCACTCAGGGGACTCACATGAAGAGCGTCCTGCTCAAGAAAATGTATGCACCGATACAAATGAAGAAGGTGTGTGTACACGAAGTCAAAAGATTACTCAGAACCTAGGTAATCCACTTCCTTGTCTCCAAAAAGTATCCAACAAAGGGAAGGGAAAGAATCAGGATACATATCCTTCCTCTGGAGAAGGTAAATTGCTCTCATTAGAGAAAAGGTTTGCACAATAGGAGGAAGAAATGAAAGAATTAATAAGGTTGAATGCATAACTACTTCATAGTAGTCTTCTTCTTTAGAATGCTGAAGTCCGACAGCCGAAGGAATTTATTGTAACTACTGAGATGGATCAGGAATATCCTTCTTTATCAGTACACCCTTAGAAGTCTAATCCTACGGGTCAAGTGCAACAACGGTTCGCAGCACTACCATCAGTTGAAGCACCAACCACCACGTCTGTCCAAGCTCCATTCCATGCACCTACCCAAAACCAAGTTCAACCTGATGTTTCTCAAAAGCTAATAACTACTATTGAGTCATTAACAACTCGGTTAGAAACTATGGAAGGGAAACTGGCGCATGTTCAACCTGAAAAGAAATTTCACCCTGTATGGGTAGATTCAATTTCTCCTCTATCCAGTTTTGGAAACCCTGTTTTCCCAACTTTCAATGGATCAGGCGACCCTGAACAACATTTGACACATTACGTGTCTTGTTGTGATCCTATTATGGGAACTCTAGAACAGCAAGAAGCAGTGAAACTCAGATTCTTCATGCGAACCATGCAAGGACCAGCTTTTGTCTGGTGTACAAGCTTGCAATCCTGGTCAATCATAGGATGTGAGGATCTTCGGCAAAAATTCCTTCTTCAGTTCAACTCAACTTTGACAAAAATGACAGTATTCGATCTTACAAACTGCAAGAAAAGGGACAATGAAAGAGTCTCTGATTTCATTCCTCACTAGAAGGGATTAACGTATTCCCTGAGTTTAGCACTCCCTCAGGAGAAGCTGTTGCCAATCTGTGTGGAAAATTTGCGTGACGAATCACGCACACCATTAATCCCTATGAAATACATAGGGGGGTTTCAATACCATACTTCCATCGCTCAGCAGATTGAAGATTCCCTTAAACAGGATAAGGTTAAATCTCGTGTAATTCCATCAGCTCCAGGAAGGAGAATGGGTAAAGCAAAAACTATTATAGTTATGCTTAAACAAGCACCTGTACCTATTTCTACTTCAAAACCTTCATCTTCTCGAAGGGCTCCACCTCCTGAACGCCAACAACAAAGGCCGTTTTGTCCAAATGATCAATGAGATCAACGACGAAAACAATTTGATGATTTTAAGAGTAAATCATACTCTTTTCGAAGTGAGCAAGTTCCTGGTTACTTAATTTTAGCTCTGGAAAATAATTTGGTTCAATTACCAGTGCCCAAGAGGCCAAACAAGGAAGGAGATGAAGACCGTCCCAATTATTGTCCCTTTCATCAAATGTTGGGGCATCCCATCCAGGAGTGTTTTGTCTTTAATGACCTCCTGCAAAAGATGGTCGACCTGGGACAAGTCAAGTTGAAAGGTTCTTCGACTCAGATAGCATGTGTTACTGCTACAATTCCAGAGGAGGAAGGTGAATGGCAAGAAGTCAAAAGCAGAAATGCACAGAAATATGATGATTGGATGGTCAGAAAGACAATCAATCAGACTCATGCCATTTTGCGAACACAGTTAAAGAAACCAATTGTGTCTTCTACCTTGAATATTGCGGTAAAACCCTCTTAATCAGAGGGAAAATATTCAAAGAAACGGCTTGATTCAAAGAAGAAAAAAGAATCAGAAGAAGATGAGTATGTGTCAAAGCCTAAATTTTCTTTGACTCTGGCAGACTTTATGCCATCTACTTCAAAGCCACGGGCACTGCCCCACCAAACGGCATAACCTAAACAGGTTAACCAGGCAGAGTCTTTATCAGACGAAGAGTTAATATTCAGTTCTGTTAATATGATTCAATTAACAGATCCGTATTCCAGTCTTAATTTAAACGAGCCTGAATTCCCTATATCAAATAAGGGAATCCGAGGAAGTTCCAAGGGTTCTGGATACAGGGGAAGACGTGGATCTTTCTGATGCCACTACTCCAATTCTACCCCTGCTAGCACTGTGTATGTAGCAGAAACTCGTGGTAGAGCCCTTCAGCGAGCTCAAGAGGAACAAGAAAGTTCTTCTGCCAATAGTCAACTCAGTCTTGGCACAGTTATTTTGGAAGACCGATTGAAAATTCCATCTTCTTTATCTCAGCAAGAAAATGGATCTAATCGGTCTAATCTTCCAAAACCAAGGATTTTTCCAACTTCTATCCCAATACAAGATGCATCAGCTTCCAAAGCATCTACTTCCAAGGTACCTGCTAAACCACATATTACTATTGGGAAACGCAGATCTTTAGATCAAAAGTATGATATATTGAAACACTTGGCCCAAGTACCAGCCAAGTTATCAATTTTGGATGCTTTGAATCTGTCAAAAGAACTTCGGGAAGCACTCATCGCAGCTTTGTCAATTCCTCGAGAGTTTGAAGCTGAAATTGCTGCAGCTGAAGTCTATCACATAGAGAATAATCCCGCAGAATGCCATGCAGTGATATCTTTTACTGATAAAGATGAATATGATGTTGTGCATGGGCACATAAAAACTCTCTACTTATCTGGAAAAGTCAATGGTGTAGATATCTGAAGAGATTTCATTGACAATGGTTCGGGAGTCAACCTCATGCCCATTCGTACACTTCGTCGATTGGTCCTCACGGAATCTGATTTATCTCCTTCTACCATGATGTTACAAGGATATGATAAAAATGAACAAGAACCACTGGGCGAAGTTACACTAAGAACTCAGTTTGGAGATCTTGTATCCAATTCGGATTTTAATGATTGTTGATCAAGACTCAGCTTTCAACGTATTTCTTGGAAGACCCTGGCTACATCAGCATGCAGATATTCCTTCACCATACCATCAATGTCTCAAATACTGTTTCAATGGTCAAGCTGGAACATTGTATGGTGATAAAATCCCGTTCAAGACATGTGAGTCTCAATACATTGAGGCAAAATTTTATCACATGAAGGGAAAAGAAAAATCTACAATGAAAGAAATTACCAAAGTTAATGCTCCATATGGTTTGGAGAAGATTCCAATAAATCCATTTACACATGTGAGTACAGATTATGTGTTACCTATCAGTCAAATTGACCGAATAGGCCCAAATCAAAATACTCTTATGGAAAGATCCATAATGTCAATTACGGCAATTGAGCCAGACAACATGGGAGAAATTAGTAACCTACCAAACAATGATGAAAGCCTAAGTGGTGATGTTTTCATTTCATCTGCTAAAGTCCATCAAGTCTATACTTCACCAATTAGGCCAGAAGAAGTTATACCAACACCAGAGGTGAATAATGATGTCGATTCTCAATCCATCATCTCCTCTTTATTTCCAAAGAAGGCCCTTTATCATTAATGGGGTCGGAAATGGAAGCTTCTTCTTCAAAATGTGAAAATTTTGATATCTCTTATGATCATGAGAATTTCGTTTTGTCATCTACTTTACAAGTAGAAACGGAAGAAATAGCACGTAATGAAGAGGAAGAGGAAGATCTTAGAGATGCTTCTCCAGCATTTGAGGAAGGTATCTCTACCACTGTGGATGAACTCAGAGAAATAAATCTGGGTACAGAGAATGATCCACGCCCCACTTTAATTAGTGCGGCCGTGACCCTTGAATAGCAAGAGATGTATATTTCTTTTCTAAAGAAAAATAAAGATATTTTTGCTTGGAATTATACATAAATGCCTGGTATTGATCCTGATATTGCTACTCATCATTTGGGTTTACCAAAAGAACATCGAGGATTTAAGCAAGCCGCGAGAAGAACACACTCAACCTATGCTTCCAAAATTGAAGCTGAAGTGGATAAGCCGATCAAAGCTAACTTCGTCAGAGAAGTTCAGTATCCCAAGTGGTTGGCTAATATTGTCCCTGTAAAGAAGAAGAACGGACAAATTAGGTTTTGAATTAATTTCAGAGATCTTAATCGGTATTGTCCTAAAGATGATTTCCCAGTTCCGATTACAGAACTCTTAATTGATGCGACGGATGGCTATGAAGTACTTTCCTTCATGGATGGATATTCTGGATATAATCAGATCCGAATGTCCCCAGAATATGAGGAATCTACATCCTTCAGAGCCCCTCAAGGTGTGTTTTGTTACCGGGTGATACCCTTTGGTTTAAAGAATGCAGGTGCAACATATCAACGTGCCATGCATCATATATTCAAACCTTTCTTAGGGAAGTTTGTTGAATTCTATGTAGACGATTTGGTGGTTAAATCCAAACAACGTTCTAATCACTTGGCTTATTTGGAAGTCACATTCCACAAGCTTCGACAACATAATTTGAAGATGATCCCCTTAACATGTGCTTTTGGGGTAACCTCAGGAAAATTCCTCGGCTTTGTTGTACGCCATCGTGGTATTGAAGTCGATCCTGAGAAGACCAAATGAATCCTTGGTATGTCACCTCCTCAGAATTTGAAATAATTAAGAGGACTTCAAGGATACTTAGCCTATATTCGGCCTTTCATCGCCAATTTGGCAGGCAAAAGTTTACCCTTTACCAAATTATTGAAGAAAGGAGTCACTTACCAGTGGACTGAAGAATGTCTAGAAGCATTTGATGTTCTCAAGAAATACCTCTTGAGTCCACCAGTACTCATGCCACCTGTTGAAGGTAGACCACTTATCCTCTATGTGACAGCTCTAGAGCGATCATTGGGTGCCTTTCTCGCTCAAAATAATGATGCTGGGAATGAAAATAGCCTCTACTATCTTAGTAGAACTATACTTGAAGCGGAAACCCGGTATTGAAGTATTGAGAAGTGCTTCCTGGCATTAATCTTTTCAGTTCAGAATCTGAGACACTAATTGCAACATCACGAGGTCCAATTGGTATCTCGCAATAATCCACTCAAATTCATCCTTTGTCGTCCAATGCTTACAGGACGTCTAGCAAGGTGGGCAGTTATTTTGTAGCAGTTCGACATTTAGTATGTATCTCAAAAGGCAATTAAGGGCCAAGCTCTGGCTGATTTCCTGGCTGAACATCCTTCAGTGGAAGACACTTCTTCAGATATTGAACTCCCATATGAGGAAGTTTTCTCTATTCAAGAGAGTCCTCAATCATGGGAAATGTATTTTGATGGTGCTTCCAGAAGTCCAACAGGGAAGAAAATGGAAAATCCTAAATTCAATAAAGTTGGTTTAGGAATTGTACTCATTTATCCAGATAAGGCATTGTTACCTTATTCCTTTTTATTGTGGGAAGGTGGTACCAATAATGAAGCCGAATACCAAGCTCATATAACAGGCTTGGAGTTAGCACTTCAAGAACAAGTGAATCACTTAAAGGTGAAAGGTGATTCAGACCTGGTAATCAAACAAGTCAATGGGGATTATGCCATCATAAAAGAAGAATTAATCCCTTTGTATGAATACGTCAGTGAGTTAGTGGCAGAATTCCCTTTAGAACCGTCATTTTCTTATGTCACAAGATCACAAAATGCTCAAGCTGATGCACTGGCTAATATAGCCACAGCTCTAGCAGATCCAAATCGGGATGAGACAACCATTAGTATTTCCCACCGTCATGCAATTTCAGCTTATATTCTAGCCATAACAGAGGAAATTAATGAAATTAGTCCCATTCCTGAACCGTATGGTCATACTACAGGATGGATGTCACCTATCAGGGAATACCTTCAAAATAGAACACTTCCACCTAATAGAGCCGAGAAAGAACAAATCCGGCGACGTGTGGTCAATTTTACTCTTTATGATGTCCCAAACCACCTAGAGAAAATTATATACAAACGTGGTTTTGATGGAGTTCCCTTCAGATGTATTGACGGTGAAGAGACAATGGCTGTCATAAAAGAAGTGCATGCAGGAGTCTGTAGTGCCCACCAGTCTGGACATAGACTGTCTGATCAAATTCGAAGGCTTGTATACTTTTGGCCTTCAATGACACAAGATTGTGTTGATTTCACAAAGAAGTTTCATTCATGTCAAGTACATGCCAACTTCATTCATCAACATCCAGAGTTGCTTCATACGGCTAAATACTCATGGCCATTTGCCACATGGGGAATGGATGTTGTCGGACCTTACCCTTCAGCTACGGCCAAGCAGTTTAAGTACATTCTTACTGCTACTGATTTCTTTTTCAAATGGGCAGAGGCAGTACCTCTCAAAGAAGTCAGTTCTAAATGCATTGTTAGCTTCATCAAGTCTAACATCATTACTATATTTGGTGTCCCTCATCCCATATTGACAGACAACGACAACAAATTCTGTTCTTATGAGGTGAAGAAAATGTATCAAGAATACAACATTAAATCCAACCATTCATATCGGTATCATGAGGCGGCCAATGGCCAAATAGAAGCCTTTAACAAGACTCTTTCAAACATACCGCAAAAGATGGTGGATAAAGATAAGAGGTCATGGCCTGATAAACTCTTTCATGCTTTGTGGGCTTATCGGACTACCACCCGCAATGCAACGCGGTCAACTCCATATTCGTTGGTATATGGAACAGAAACAGTCTTGCCAATTGAAGTTCAATTTCCCTCAATCAGAGTAGCCATTTGTGATCAGTTATCTACAGATGAGCAATCCCAAAAGCGATTGAATAAATTGGAACGGTTAGATGAGAAAAGATTGTTCAATTTGCACCACTTGGAAATCTATCAGAATCGAATAGCACGAGCTTTTAACAAAAAAGTTCGTCTTCAATCATTCATTCAGGGAGAATTGGTATTGGTTCTCAGAACACCAATGATACTGGGAAAGAAGCCTCCCAAGCTTGAACCAAAATGGGAAGGACCTTATTCAATAGATAAGGTCTACTCTAATGGAGCTTATTCATTAATCTCAATGGATGGAGAACTCATCACGACTCCAACCAATGCTAGATTTCTGAAGAAATATTTTGTATAAACACAAAATATGGTCCCCAGAACCAAGACTCTTACAATTGGTTCATACAGCAATGGTCCAGTATGACCTTAAACTGCAACTTCGTCCAACATGACGTTAAACTGTAGGAAAGTCCCTTACGTCCGGAATGATGTTAAACTACATAAGCGCAATGGTCCAGTGTGACCTTAAACTACAACTTCGTCCAACATGATGTTAAACTGTAGGAAAGTCCCTTACGTCTGGAAAGACGTTAAACTACATAAGCGCAATGGTCCAGTATGACCATAAACTGCAACTTCGTCCAACATGACGTTAAACTATAGGAAAGTCCCTTACGTCCGGAAAGACATTAAACTACATAAGCGCAATGGTCCAGTATGACCTTAAACTGCATCTTCATCCAACATGACGTTAAACTGTAGGAAAGTCCCTTACGTCCCGAAAGATGTTAAACTACATAAGCGCAATGGTCCAGTATGACCTTAAACTGCAACTTCGTCCAACATGATGTTAAACTGTAGGAAAGTCCCTTATGTCCGGAAAGACGTTAAACTACATAAGCACAATGGTCCAATATGACCTTAAACTGCAACTTCGTCCAACATGACGTTAAACTGTAGGAAAGTCCCTTATGTATGGAAAGATGTTAAGCTACATAAGCACTTAAAAGTCCAGTATGACTTTAAACTGCATCATCCACGGTCTATGAATATGACCTTAAACTATTTGCACTTTCGTCCAACATGACGTTAAACTATAGAAAAGATGTCCCTGCAACATGACACTAAACTGTGCAGCACCAGTTCGTCTTTGCTATATGACATTAAACTATACAGCAATGGTCCAGTATGACCTTAAACTGCAACTTCGTCCCACACGATGTTAAACTGTGAAAAAGTTCCCTAAACCGTCCAGCATGACCTTAAACTGCATCATCCCTGGTCCATGCATATGACCATAAACTATTTGCAAGTCCCTTATGTCCAGAAAGACGTTAAACTGTGGCGTCCTAACTACATGACGCTAAACTGTATAAAATTCCCTTACGTCCAGAAAGATGTTAAACTATATAATTATCAAAGGTCCAGTATGACATTAAACTGCACCATCCACGGTCCATGCATATGACCTTAATCTATTCACACTTTCGTCCAACATGACATTAAACTGTGAAAAAAATCCCCAATGCGTCCAACATGACATAAATGGTATGTTATTTTGTCCTTAGTGCATGACATTAAACTGCACAGTCCCCCTTTCGTCCAATATGACGTTAAACTGTATTGTCCCCATCGTCCTAACTACATGACGCTAAACTGTACAGAAAGTCCTTGATATGTCCTACATGACATTAAACTGTTATTTTGTCCCTGCTACATGACACTAAACTGTGCATCACCAATAGTCCTAACTGCACGAATCTAAACTGCATAGTCCCTTTTTTATGTCCTACATGACATTAAACTATGCATCGTTAAGGTTGTTGTTACCTCTTTTTTCTCACACCGAGTATGACTCACGTGAGCTTAGAGCAAACATCAACCATAACACTCTCTTTGGGTCGATAACCATGTGTATGTCCCAACAACATTTTTTTAGATCGTTGTCCCCAAGAACAACTTGATCATTAATTCATTCTTTAATTGAACTACACAAACTTTGATCCTTGCCCTCCAAGCTGGGTATGTAGGCAACCTCCCAGGGTTCAAGTCCAAAAAACAATCTCTTCACATCGGTTCACCACCATCTCATATGATGTTGATTCCTGAAACCGCCCCTGGAATCAATATCTTTACATTGATTCACTTTCGTCCTTGTTATATGACATTAAACTATACAACACTTTTGTCCGGTACGATAATAAACTACAATATTATTTGATTTCCCCATTTGAGAGAGAACTATTATTGACATTGATTTTTTCAATCATGTTTCATTTCAAAAGACTACGTGCATACATGGTAATGCCTAAACTTTTTATCTCTGGTTAAACCATCATTGCACTAAAGTCCCCTTTCACCCTTCACATGTACGAACCAAATTTGTACAAAGGGTAGTTCTAGAACTACGTGGACATGATTCCCATCCTTATGGGATACGTAGGAACATTCGAGTGTCCCTAGAATCGAGTCCCAAGTCTTTTGGGCCTAACCCCAAATTTCACTTTCAGTCCCTTGGCTGAAAAGTCCTCATGAAAACACACACTGTGTATTCATTATTATGGTCCGAATTCTATGACCCTAAACTAATATCTCTCATACATTCGTCTTGCACGACGTTAAACTGCATTTCAAGAACTACGTATGGCTTGATTCTCATTCTTATGAGCTACGTAGTGAAGTCCAAAATTTCAATTCAGGACCCAGCCACAACATGATTATAGTTATCATTGACCTATGTATCTCTATATACATTGGAAAATACCCATCTTTATGTATTATAATCCTAACCTTAAATATTTTCAGATCTTCATACCCCTTTTCATGACTTCTAGACACAAAAATGTCAAACGTCTGAGAATTGTTTTTCCTGACAATATAGCATGTTCCCATAGGTGGCCTTGCATAAACAGTCCACATAACAGACTTGTCAGCTAAAAGATGCTATTTATTTGACCATGCAGCCAATTCCCTTAGGTGGACCTGCATATTTCAACCCCCTAACGGGTTTGTTAAATAATGGTAACTTCATTCTTGGGAAGAATGCCTCTTTTGTCCTTATTTGTCTTAAATGACAGTATGTAGGGATCCGCAAAAAAATATCCATCCTTAAAATATTTGTCCCATATCCTTTTTCATTATCTGAAAGTATTCAAGTCTATGGTTTATTCTTCTTCCCTACGTTTTGGTCAGACCTTCGTAGGAGTGATATTCATCCAGTTCTTCGATAATATTGTATGGAAATATCTTCTCCATATTCAAGTACCTCTTTCCATACAACAAAATCTATACTTTAGAAAATTTGAATCTCCATAAATTTTCACAGGCTTTTAGCACTAGGAAAGTAAATTTCTGGGAGTTCTTTTGCCTGACTATGCAGCACGTGCCCATAGGTGGCCTTGCATAAACAGTCCACATAACAGACTTGTCAGCCGAAAGATGCTATTTATTTAACCATGCAGCCAATGCCCTTAGGTGGCCCTGCATATTTCAACCCCCTAACGGGTTTTGTTAAATAATAGTAACTTCATTCTTGGAAACTACTTCTTCTAATTCCTTTTAGCTCTTTTTCATATCTTTCCTCAGATTCAAATATTCTTAAGCCATAGTTTACATATTTTCTCTCATACTTGAGTATGGTAATATGTTTTCAGAGAAATTGTCAAGGAATTGAATCATTTTTAATCCATTTTGGTCAAAGCTATTTCGACCTTAAACATTATCCCCTTTATGTCTGGAATGCATGACTTTAAACTGACCACAAAATACAAAGGAACTCTAAATAAAAGTCAAGTTCCAGCTCACTAAATATACATTTTTGTATTATTTAGGTAATATTGAGCAATTAAAAGATTCAAAGTTTGTAGGGTTATTTTTTTTAATAATCCTAGTAAAAATAAAACTATGCTTACTAGGCCCATTGGCTTAAGTAAAATTGAAGCAGGTAGTGAAAGAATGTAGGTACAAATGATTGAAGATGAAAGTGTTTTTCATTTATGCACAAGAGTTAGAAGGACATCCACAGACTGAAGTCTCTTCTCTTTTTCAAGAATTACAAGTGACTTTCAACATAACACTTTGTTTAATTTACGGCATCCCGAACTTCATCCGCAACCACCTAGAATTAATTCATTCAACTGGATACAATAAGAGATGCAATGATACTAGCTCTTCTTGGAACAATTGTAAAAGGATGTTCTTGAGTGTGGTTTGAGAAAATTTTCTGCTCATCAAACAATGACTTTGTTTCTATCCAAGAGACTTGGAAGATGGATACCTGGATTTGAGAATGGAGCATTGGAAGTAAAGAGCCATTTGGAGAGAGTACTCCTTTCAGATATTGCTCTAATACCATTATAGTCTTCTCTCCACCAACTGGTAGTAGAAAACATTTCAGACCATGGGTTTTCCATTTTCATATCTGCAAAGAAATGGCATGGAAGGAGAACATGAATGTTCACACCATTGTTGCTGCTCTTAATGCACAGCATAACCGAAATAGAGGAGTAGCAGTGCAGCTGCATATCAGTTATATAAATGTTTACATTTGGAACATTGACTCCTTGCAGATGACCATGACCATACAGAGGAAGATGGATGATATGTGGAAAATTTGGATGATATTTCTTCAAGTACTTAGCCAAATCTGGGAGAGTGATGTTGCAGATATCATAGTAATCATGTCCAATGATGTTCATCATGTCATCAATACGCATGCTAGCCAGTTCATCAGCCGTTCCAATTCCCTTGGGAACCACTTAATCTGCAAAAAAGATGAATAAACTAACTCTTAAATAGGTTTATTTTTCATAAAATTTGTGAAAGATTTCAAAAAAATGTCTAAGGCATTAAGGTGCGCAAGTCTAAAACATGGCGCGCAAGTATTCGTGTGCCGCACTAATTTTTGACGCGCAAGTATAAACCGCGCAAGTACAAATACCTTTATAGTAGTGCGACATCAAGGAAAACACTAGAAAATAGAACAACCTGCGCGGTTAAGGTGAACTGCGCGGCAAGAGCTCGAAGGTATGATGTTCGGAAATCCGGATGCTTGTACGGAAGTGAGGCCCTCTATTTATAGACGCGGCCGGGACCCTGCGCGTCGTACCCAGTGTGCTCAAGGCCTGCGCGACACAAACTTGCGCGCCGCCCTCTGTGCCCTGAAGACTTGCGCGCCCCCTTTTCCTTTGGATGTATTCAATTTCTTCAGTATCAAATCCTCATTTCTCTCCGGATCCAACTCTAAGGGGGGACTTTTGTTGATTCTCTTTTCTTCACAGAATCTAATGATTGAAAAGGGGAATATCTGAGCTCACGGTGATTCAACCTTTGAAGAAAACATCAAAAATCGACAAAGGCATGAACAAAGGATCAAAATCAAATGCACCGCGCAAGTTCTATCACTGTCGCGCAAGTCCACTTGCGCGATGCCCTTATGGTCGCGAAAGTGACTTGCACGACCTAAGTGATAACCGCCCAGTAACCACCCAGGGCCTTCTTTTGTCTATAAATAGACCCTGTGGGCCCCCCATTCGAGAGGATCTTTTTCCAGAAACTCGGATTGAATATCCCGACGCCCAAGTCTCTTCTCAACGCTTTCAGAACACTTCTAAGGTAATTTCTTACCTAGAATGGAAGATCTAAAGAGAGGGAGGAAGGCCTAATTGTTGAAACTCATCAACACGTGCGCACCTGAGTGGCCAGCCCTTAAGGGAAGTGACCACACTTGCGCGCCTCCTCATTCCTTCAATAGAATTTGCGCGTCCCTTTTCTAGAAGAACCTCAAGAGGATTCTAAAGGGTTTAATAAAGAGTCGCTCAAGTATTTTAATGCTGGTTGAAAATCGCGCAAGTACCCCATATGCCGCGTAGGTATACCTGCGCGACCAATACTTGCGCGCCGCCGCAGTACATGCGTGCCTTCCAAGACTTGCGCACCCCTTCCTTTTGGGTGTCTTTTCTGCCCATTTCACCCCTCTTAAACCATTTCACCTTTCATATTCAAGATTCAGTCTTCAAGATACTCTTCAAAGCCATTTATGGCATGATTTCTTGATTTGAATTTCTTATCTGAAAGGAATTCGGTGAAATATCTCTCAAAACCTAGTGATTTACACATCTTTATGTCACCAATGATTGAGAGTTCATTCCTTCAACCTCATCCTTTAAGATGAGAGAATCCTTAACCCGGGTCTCCTTTTTAGGTATAATCCCCAGTTACAAGTCCTTTAATCTGGGCATCTTCCTCAGGAGTAAGTCCCAAATTCTTAAAGTTCCCAAATCTGGGCATCCTCCTCAGGAGTAAGCCACAATAATAATCCTTTAATTTGAGCATCCTTCTTAGGAGTAATCCCCAAGTCCTCTAATTTTGGGCATCCTTCTTAGGAGTAATCCCCAATATCAAATATGGGAATCCTTCTTAGGAGTAAGCCCTAATCTCAAAAATGGGCATCCTTCTTAGGAGTAAGCCCTAATATCAAATATTGGCATCCTTCTTAGTAGTAAGCCCCAATCTCAAAAATGGGACTCCTTCTTAAGAGTAAGCCCCGAGTCCCTTAATTTGGGCATCCTTCTTAGGAATAAGTCCCAATCTCAAATATGGGCATCCTCCTTAGGAGTAAGCCCCAAGCCTTAATCCCTAACCTGGGTCTCCTTTTCAGGAATAAGTCCCAGTCATAATTATGGGCATCCTTTTCAGGAGTAAGACCTAAGTCCCTTAATTTCTCTTTAACCAGTCCTAATTTTCATTTGATCTGGGATTCCTTCTCAGGAGTAAAACCCAGTTATCAATCCTCTCGTAATTTGGGTTTCCTTTTCAGGAATAATTCCCAAGTCAGAGTATTCAAATCTCCATAAAGCACATATTCCTTTATGGACCCGGTTCCTGGATTTTCTCCCTAAAAGTAAATCCTAAACCTTCATCTATATGGGAAGTCATATATACAGAAGCCCCAAACCATTTCTTATGATTGCATCTTTCATGGAACAATTGTCTAATTTTTACCAATACCTCTTGTTTCTCACACCGAGCATGACTCACGTGATCTTAGAGTGTAAAAGTAATTTTGACATCCTTATTTGAGCCATCAATCATAAACGTCATACTCTATTACTCGAACTACGTGGGTTCTGATTCCTTTTCCAAAACAAAGGATACATAGGTAGCACATTTATGGGTTCGATCCCAACTCTGAAATAATCTATGTCCTTCTGAATGACGATAAACTTCATGTTCCCCACTGAGTGGCTTTAAAAGTAGCCTGGTCATCATAATGACCAAGAGACTTTTATATAAATTTTTTTAAGGATACCATTGACCAAGAATCTCTAAATAGATACAGATGATTCTCTATTGATGAAGAACCTCGAATACATATAAAAGATTCTCTAAATTTCTTACATATTTAATCATTGATTGTTAAAACGAAAGGAAAGCTCATTTTATACTTGGTAATGTAATAAGGATTCACGAACATAACTTAAATCTATAAAGAGAGTCCCGGAGTAGACAATAATTCCCCTCAAAAAGGTGTGATGAATCCGACCTCCCATCCTCTCGACCAATGCAAATTCCTAAGCCTCATCAGTCCACAAGATAATGAGAGCCTACCTTTGGAAAGTAGGTCCAAATGGATGTGGAATCATTGGATGTTTCTGGTTCTACGAACAAACCCGCTAGAAACCGATCGGAACGTTTGAATCTCCCATCCAGGAGGTCATCCCCGAATTCCATGTGAAACAATAACACAATGAAATCATAAATCATGATGGTAACTTGTGGCATCCATAATATACTTACACTGACGATTTCATAGCTGCATAAAGATTTACATTTGGAATACCCATTACCGGATATTATCTAAATCTATTAGGAAATACAATAATGCTTACCCATGTCACATTAACCAATGAACAAGAGAGCTATAATGGCCTCACCTGCGCTAGGTTTGTCATAGAACAACCCATATATGTAAACAATTACCATGAACTATAACATATTCATGACATAAAAAACAAGCATAAAAGAAGGGTAAAATTTACACATTTCAATAAAAATATATCATTTCATGGTAGTGACATAATTCATTATTTCTCAAAACTATTTTCAATACCAAAATACATAAAAAGGGTTTATGGTATTTATTTTCATTTTAAAAACATTATGGATTATTAAGGAATCCAAATATCAAATAATGCACATGGTGGAAGAAAAGTCATTGTCAATGAATACATTAAGAGAAACATTCCTTCTATATATTAGTAAAATGATTTGTAGAAAAATATTACATTTTAATGAAATTAAAAGTCCAAGGGTTTTATTAAAAACTGTATAAAAGAAGGAAGTGTATATTGTCAAAATGTTTCTCAATGAAAAGAGATTGATATGAATCCCCTTACCTTGAGTCCGACTTGTCTCATTCATTTTTTTATATTCTTGAATAATAAATATATATTAATTTATACTTTCTTAAGAACCTCTTTCAAGTTTATTTTTCATTTTATATTACTTATCATCATGTTATAAAAATCAAATAATTATTTAAATTCATATTAGTCGTTTTGTCAATATTCAGTAGTTGAGTTGAAAAGGAACTTGTTTTGATGTAAATTGACCTTTTAGTTAAAATTATATCATCTCAATAATGTTATTAATCATTTAAATGTATTTTATATCCATTATATATGTATTTATAATTGTATATAACATTTAAAGTTAATAAATTAAATGCACAATTCATGGAGATGGTAGGTCGTACGTACGCATGAACGCTACATTCTTTTATTTGTCATATTAATTGAATGAAAACTAAATAAAACATAGATATATTATAATTAAATTATAATATCATATTTTATATATTTTACATAATTTCATTAACACCATACACTATACATTCCATGTATGGAATGAATGATTCATATCACATTGAGGGGGTGGTATTCCACAATTCCTCAAATTAAATTATCGTATTTACACATTATGGAAAACCTGAAGTTATTTTTTAAATATAAAATATAAAATCATAGAGATAATATAAATATAATACATATCATATTTCAATATTGGGCCACCATAATAAACACCCAGAGAGGTTGTAGGGGAAAATTTAACAATCATAGTTTTTTGAGGCAGTAGTTCGTCATATATTGAAGTTCTATGTTTGTATATGTTAGATGGGGGTGTGTGTAATTTTAGTATGAATAATTCAGATAACAGTATACTAATATAATGAGGATGATTTTTTGTTATGTAATCATATGATAATAATATAATAGGTAGTGGATAAGGAAAATAATGGAAATGAACTTGAGAGAATACATTACCTCTAAATCAGGTTATATACTTTGATTAGAGCCCAAAAGGATTTATCTAATTCCCTTATTCACAAGGTAAGGATTCTTGGAGGAAGGGAGGGATGTTGGGAGATTATTTGGGTAGAGCTTGGATGACCCAAGGGGCTTGAGATGTTTGAGTAAATGGGTAGGGTTGGTGACCTTTTATAATTGGGGGTTTGGAATTCTAGGAGAATCTTGAAATATTATTGTATTATAGATTGATTTTCGGTTTAAAATGATCAAAAAATTATTTATTTAAAATATAATATTTTTCAATGTTGAAAAACTTCCGAAAATAGGTTTTAGACATGTTTATGTAACAAAATAAACCTTAACCATTAGCTTTAACCCTTAGTTAAAAACATTAAATCTTACCATGTCTTCCTATATTTTCATAAAAAAATAGTAACTATAGTTACAATAAAATGACAAAAGAAACATAACTAGATCATTAATTACATTTGAAACTATATATAAGATAGTTGGATGCATCATATATATTTAACAATATAATATCATTTAATAAAATATTATTTTTTTAAAAATCATTTATGTAAATTTTTACACTATAATGTTGTTAAAATCCAAAAAAATGTAATCCCTTAGAGAAAAAGTAATTAAATCAAAGATTATATGTAATTATAATCTATAAAATATGTTGATGGAAACCAAATATTCATATTTCAATTATTTTAATATTTATAAAATTATTCTTTTTAATCATTTATTAAAAAAGAAATCACTGCGTCATCATGGTGTCCTAATTAAATTTATTTATTTAAGTTCTAAAAATAAAAAATAAACTACCAAAATTTAGGAAATATTTTTATCTATTTAATTACTATCTATAGTTGAACATATCACTTATATAACCCCATTTAAAAATTGTTTTACGAAAAATATACAAGTTTATGTTATATCCCTCTTTAAATTAATTCTAATAAAATGTAATTTCCACACCAAAGTGGCTCCATGGGGTCACAAAATAGACCCAAGGAAACCCATGTCCATACATATCTCGTATAATAGGATTAGGAAATTTTTTAGGGTAGATTAATATTAATATAATATTGTTTTTACACTTATTTACCATATTTACCCTATAACCATGGTAAATAAATTTATTAAAAATGTTACTATTAATAATTTCTAAATATAAAAGGTAATTGTTTAGAAAATTTGGACTTTCAGATTTAAAATATTGAATCCATTTTTGTAAATTCAAACCACTGATGTTTTAGTAATTAATTTAAAATTAGTTCCCATTGTTAAAACCAAAACGCGGGTTTTTAAGAAGTAATAACCATCAAAAGATTGACATGTGTTTATTTCCAATTTAAAAGTGAAATCAATTACAATGGAAAAAATTAATCTAATTTCACATTAAAACCAATTAAATGGACAGTCCAAAAATATTAATAAATTAGATGAAATTTTATTTTTGACATAAACTAGGGTATTTTCACTATTCATTTAAAATGATCTTTATAATAAAATAACAAAAAATTTATCCAAATTTAATTTTTATGACACTATTTTATAGAAGAAGTTTATTTCGTAAAATAGAACATATAAATGTGACAAAAACAAAATTTTAAAAGGGTTCACCACTAAATGGAGGTAAACTGACCTTTTAATAATATTCGAGTATTTGATGCATAAAATCAGATTCATTCATATTTAATCCTCTATTTCACATTGGATAAATGAAAAGTCATTTAAATAATATGTAAAATAATAATATAGTTAATTCTATTCATTCCGACCAATACAATGTCTAGGCATTAAAAACCATTTAAAATAATAATAATATTATTGTATTAATTTTGGGTATAACTCAACATTGTGTGCAACATATGATTTTTGAGAAACCCATTGTTCTGGGCTGAGTACGCTATCAGAAAAAGCATCCCCTTTAATATAAAAATAATATCTTATTCATAAATATTAATATAAATGAAAAATTATTATTCTATAAATATATTTGATCCTATATCATTCCCCCTTTTGGGAATTGCGTCCTCTCAATTCTATTCACTTATCAAATAAGTGGGGGTATTTATCACTCATATCATTTTTGAAATACCATGTTTCCACTTCAACCATATGGTTTTCCAAAAAACCCCTTACATAATTATTTACCTTATTCTACAACATTTTCCCTCTATAGTCATGAATATGGACTGGTTGTTACTCATAAGATAGAGTCTTATCCAAATAGAGTACATATGGACTCAAAACATGAGATGGATACCACATATAATTTTTCAACAGTGGAAAATGATAATCATTATCTATCTGGAATAAAAATGGAGGTAATACCACTCTATAAGAAACTCATCCAACTTTCTCCAGGATTGCATAGGGTCCAATGAACCCTGGACTTAACATTCCTTTTTTACCATAATACATCATGCATTTCCATTGAGAAACATTGAAAAAGACATGATCACCTACCTATAATGAAATATCCTTTCTTTGGTTATCCTCATAACTCTTTTTCATGATCTGAGATATTCTCATGTGCTTCTAAATCAACTGATCTTTTTCATCCATCTGTTCTACCAATTATTGTACCATCACATTCCTTCCACCTACTTCATACCGGAAATCTATAGTTCGTCAAATCTTTCCGTATAATGCTTCAAATGTTTCCATCTAAATACTAGAATGAAAACTGTTATTATATGAAAAATAATTAAAAGAAATATATTCGTTCCAAATTCCCTGGTATTCAATTAAACAAGAACATAGAATTTCTTACAGGGTCTAAACTGTTCTTTCGGACTTCCCATCAGATTTTGGATGAAAAGTTGTACTGAAATTTAATTCAGTATCCAATGATTTCTGATGGCCTTTCCTTATGTGATTCGAGAACCTGGGATCATGATCAGATACAATAGAGAGGGGAAATCCATGTAACTTGACAATTTATTTAATATAAAATTGAGAATGTTGATCTAGAGACCTAGTATCTCAAATAGAAGAAAAATAAGCAGATTTAGCCAATTGCTCAACAATACCTGATATTTCATTATTACCTCGAGAAGCCTTTGGTAATCCCACTACGAAATCCATATACACATTTTATAATTTCCACTCTGGCACTGTAAAAGGCTGAAGCATCTCATTCGGTAATTGTTGATCTATATTAACATGTTGAGAAATCCATTATTTTAGGGTAAAGTCAACAATAACTATTTTCATTTCATCCCACCAATAATACTCTTTAATATCTCTCTACATCTTAATAATTCCAGGATGAACTGAAAACAGAGAACTATGAGCTTCATAATATAACTCTTTCTTCAACTATTAATCTCAAGGCACACATAATATCTATACAAAGCTCAAAAAACAATTTTATCAATGCAAAATTCAGGTAACTTACCCTTTAGAACCAATTCATCATTTTTCTACATCTCACTGTCTTTGTTATACACTTGCATAATTCTGTTTCATATAGATGATTTTAATACCTCCTTTAACAAAACAGAAGAATTACATGCACCAACAAAACCAATCCCAAATTCATCAAATTAATAACCAAAGGATATAATTCCAAATTTATCACGGCTAATTTTGAATTACAATTTTGACTCAAAGCATCAACAAATTCATTTTCTTTTCCTGGATGGTAATGAAGTGTGCAATCGAAACCCATGAATAATTCCAGAAATCTATTTTGTTTCATGTCCAATTTATTTGAGTAAGTATATTCTTCAAAATTTTGGGATCAGAATTTATTTCACACTTTACACTCTAGAAATTATTCCTATAAATAACCAACAAAACAATAGAAACTAATTCCAAATCATGTGTAAGGTAATTTAACTCATGAGGTTACAACAGATGTGATGAAGAAGAAATTATGTGATGATTATTCATTAAGACACATCCAATTATTTTCAATGAAGAATTAATGTAGATAACAAAATCACCATTTTTGTAAGATAGTTACAAAACTAGATAATTCACTAATCATCATTATAGTTCCTAAAAACATTCACCACATTATGTTGATCAGATGAACATAACACCATTTTGAGTCGACTTAGTCAGTGGGATAGATAACCATGATAAATTTTCAACACATATCTTGTAATAAACTGGTATATCAGGAATACTATGAATCTTTGTTAAATTTGTGTGTCTTGGCTATTCTTCAACAAATTGATATTATTAGGATCCACAATTATTCCATCCTTAGAACAATGTGACCAACAAAATTTAATTTGGTGTAACCAAAATTCACACTTTCAGAATATCCCCTACAATTTCATTCCTTTTAATGTTTGAAATACAACCATTAAATGACTTTCATTCTTATATTTACTTTTAGAATAATTCAAAATATCATCAATAAACACAACCAAAAACATATCCAAGAACTCATGGAAAATTATAGTCTTATGACACATTAAATCAATAGGTGTATTGGTAAACCGAAAAGGAATAACTTCTAATTAATAATGCCCATATCTAGTATGAAACACAGTTTTAAGAAAGTATACTTTGTTTACTTTGAACTGATGGTACCTGAACCTCAATTCAATCTTCACTAAATACTAAGATCCCTAGAGAAGATTAAAAAAATCACTAAGATGAGGCAATTGATTCTTTTCCATAACAATGATATTGGTCAAAGCTAAATTATCATGAAAAATAATCATTGACCAATCATTATTTATAACAAACAAGATAGGAGAACCCCATGGTGATGTGCTAGGTGGAATGAAACCGTTATCTAATAACTCCTTCAATTGCATCATAAAATCTAAAATTTTAATTTGATCCATTTGGTAAGGGGGTTTTGAAATTGGTTTATCATCAAGAACCAAGTCAATATTAAATTAAAAATCATGATCATGTATTATATTAATAAACTCATCATAAAAAACATCAAGATACTCATTTTCCACCAAAACATCATTAATCTGAATAGTTATTTTGTTTTCAAAAACAGGTTCAAGGTAACATTCATTTCTATCTTTTACTATTTTCTCAACTTCTTAATATTTTATCAAAAGTAAGGGTTCATTCTTGTGAAATAACTGAAATTGGTTATGAAAAGGAACCACTTTAGCTCTGCAATAAATCTTATCAAGATATATAGAAATCAAATCTATACCCAAAATATAATCAAGCTCTACTAGAGGAAGAAATATGGTTTTCAGGTAGATTCAATCCACAAACAAGGACATTATGGTTCTTGTAATTTCTTTTTGTCTCCAAATTTAATTAAGATGTTTTTACAACATGTTCAGGATTCATACCATTAGATGGAATTCCTAATTAACTGTTAAATTTATCAATAATAATAGAATGTGTAGACCTTGAATCAAAAAACACATTGGAATAATCTGGATAAACAAGAAATGTACCTAATTCTACATCATTTGATGTCCCAACAACTATTGAGGTAGTTGCGAAGGATTTCACCACCACATACCAATTTTAGTCTGCATGTTTTCCATCATTTTAGTTCTTCGTCGAACACTCAATTGCGCAATAAACCATTTCATTACACATAAAACATTTAACTGATTGTAATTCATATTTTATCTTACTATTATCCTAACCTTTTTTATTGTAATTATGAGCCTTATGTCCCATTTTATGACATCAGAAGAACTTACTATAATTCAAATGATATTCCCAGTGTGATTTTTACAACAATTTTGACAAATTTTAAACTTATGTTTCTTACCATTATAATTTTTGGAAGAGTTGTTACATTTCATATTCCTCCTCAACCTCTTATTTTGTTGTTTCTCAAAGAACGCATGATCATTAAAAAACTCAATTTACACATTCTTTGTATATCAAACAAGTTTTTCATATCTTTTGAACTCACAAGAAGATAATTCCTTTAAATACAGTGTCTTTAATTCTGAGTAAAAATGAATTATTTTACAATCGTTATTCTGTATTAAATTTAAAACATACATTTACAGTAGAGTAATGTTTTCTTAATAAGGATCCACTGAGTCATCCTCCTTCCTCAATTCCAATAATTGTTCTTCAATACTTAGTCGAAACTCTTTCAGAAAATATTTCTCAATTAACATACCTTTGAATTCATCCCAATAAAGAGCATCAATATCCCCACTATCTATGATATTTTTAACCATAGATCACCACTGATTAGCTTCACCTTCAAAATAGTAAACAGCAAGACTAACCTTTTGATGTTCTAAACAGCCCATGACATCAAAAATATTTTTTGATTATTTAATCAACCGTTATACTATCACATGATGAAATGATCCTATGAATTATGGGTGATGTTGCCTCATTATGTTCTCAACTTCATACATGTTCTTTTGTGGTTTATCTGGCAGATCTCGTTCATGGATAAAATCACTAGTTATATCTGGATTAAACTATTCCATCTCTGCAACAAACTATTCATTTTCAATTCTGACCATTTTTGGTTACTGATTTGGTAGTTTTTTTTCCACATGATATAGGTCCATCATAAATGCCCTATTTTCTCTGTGGAAAACAACTATGACGAAAGACATAAATTTGATGAAGCAACATGGGAGTCTTCAAATGCTATATATTTTTAATCATACCGTAAAGTGAAAAAAATTTATGTATTTTATTTTAACAATATTCTAACTCCTAAAGTTATTTAAAGCGACCAATGTTACCCAATATAGGGACCCAAACATAAACATTACATAATATTGAGTTAAGTAAATAATTAACATTTATGATCTTGTCAATTTTATATATTTAGAGAAGTAGTCCATAACCATTACATTAAATCTCCAAAAATATGAATTAGACACTTCTTCTCTACCCAATTTGTTTTCACAAAAATAAAACTCCATAAATAAAACTATACTTATTTTATTGATATAAATATTCATGAATTATTCTCTTATTTTACCCATATTTATACCCTATGAAAAAAATTTCAAAAACATGTGATGATTATAAAAATCTCAGTAAGGGATATAAAATAAGCGAAAAAAACCTTAATCCATGAACACATAAAAATCATGAAATAATACTTTTAAATCACAAAACATAATCTCTTTAATATAACTTATAACATATTAAGATTTATGAATAACACAATGAAATAATAAATCATAAAGTTAACATGTGGAATATATGACATACTTATGTTGTAGCTTTCATAGCTACATAGGGAGTTATGTTTAGAATACCAATCCTAGTATATTCCATAAATATATTATGAGAAACATTAACGTGTACCTCCATCACGTTACCCAATGCGTTGGAGTTCTATATTGGGATCACTATACATTTTTTTATCACGGAACCATCTGTATACACAAACAATTCCCAAGAACCACAAAATATTCATATCAAATGAAACGATAATAAAGGAAAGATAATATTTCCACATTACAATAAAAAAATATCATTTTAAGATATTGACATAATAAATGATTTTTGTAAAACATTTTCAATAGTGAAAATACACAAAAAGGGTGTATGGTATTTATATTACTTTTAAAAACATTAGTGCTTGTTAAGGAAGCCAAATATCAAATGATTCTTGCGGTAGCGGAAATGTCACCTTCACCACATAAGTTAAAAGAAACATTTCTTATATCATTTAATAAAACACTTCATAGAAAAATATTACCATTGAACAAAATTAAAATTCAATGGGTTTTATTATACGTCATATAAATTAAAGAAGGTGTATATTATCAAAATATTCTTCAATGAATGGAGACTGAGACGAAGTCCCTTACATTGAGTCCAAACTCTCTCATTCATTTTTTATAGTCTTGAATAATAATGTTTGGTTAATTTATACTTTCTTCAGAACATTTGTAATGTTTATAATTAATTATATATTACTTTTCATCGTGGTATAATAATTATATAACTTTTTTAATTCATATCAGTCGTTGTTTCGATATTCGATACTTGAGATGAAAATGAATTTGTTTTAATGTAATTTGAAGATGCATTCAGATATACATCATCACCAGAATATTATTAATGCTTTTAATTGAATTTATATCCAGTATATATGTATTTATAATAGTCTATATCATTTAATGATAATAAAATAAATTTCATATTCATGGAGACGGTAGGCCGTACGTACGCATGAACGTGACTTTAATTTATTTTTCATATTAAATGAATTGAATATAAATGATACATAAGTATATTATAATTATATTATAATATCTTGTTTTATATATATTACATAAGTTCATTAACTCCATCCTTTATACGTTACATGTATTTTATGAATGAGTCGTATCACATTGAGGGGTGGTAGTCTTTACTTTCTCAAATGGGATTATCTTATTTACACATTATGGAAAGACTAAAGTTATAATGTTAATAAAAAATACAAAATAATGAAGAAAATATAAATATAATATATATAATATATAAATACAGTACCATCATGATGGACACAATGATATATTGTAGGGGATTTTTGAACAATCATAGTTTCGTGAGTAAATAGTTTAAAGCACATAGAAACAATATGTTCGTATCCATTAGATGGAAGTGTGTATGAGTGTTGTTAGAATTATTCTCATAACAATATCCTAGAATATTTAGGATAATGGTTTTGTTATATCATAAAATAATAATAATAGAATAAGTGGCGAAGAAGAAAAATATAGGCATATAACTTGAGAGATGATGTTACTTCTAAAATGGGTAACATCTATTGATTTGATCTAAAAGGCCTTCTCGAATTGCCTTATTCCAATGGTAAGGCTTCTTGGAGGAAGTGAGGAATGTTGGGAGATTATTGGGGAAAGATTTGGAAGATCTAATTATCTTTATAGGTGTGAGTAAATGGGTATAAGTGATGGGTTTTTATAAGATGGATGAGGGGAACTTCAGGACGGTATTGAAATATGTTTTTTATTATAAGTTGAATTTCGGTTTTAAATGGTCCCAAACTAATTTATTCAGAATATAAGATTATTTTTGCTCTAAAAAAACTATAATAGGTTTTAGAAATGTTTTGGTCACAAAAGTAACCATATATTTAAGATTTAACCCTTATTAATAAACATTAACTTTGACCATGTCTTCTTGAGTTTTCATAATATATTGTAATTATATTTACTATTAAATTCCAAGATAACAAGAAGTTGATCATTATAAACATTTGTTACATTATATATGTCATTTGGCGGAATACTATATTTTTAGCATTATTATATCATTTAATAAAATATTATTTATTTTAAAAACTTATTTATGTAAATTTTGACACTATAATGTAATTGATTTTTACAAATTTTATAACATCATAATTCCTTCAATCCAAAGAAATTAACTCAAAGAAAATATTCCAATATAATCTATAAAATTATTTTATGGAATAAATATATTCATATTACAATTATTATAATATTTTTAAAAGCATTTATTTGATTTATTCTTTAATGATGAAATCACATCATCATCATTGTGTCATAATTAAATTTATATATATAATGTTTAAAAATTGTAAATAAAATTCCATGATCTATGAATCTTTTTATATTTATAATTGCTATTTATAGTCAAAAATATTACTTATATAACCCCACATTTTTTACTAAAAGATGCTAGTTATGTTATATTCCTTATTACATTAAATTAATTTTTATAAAATGTCATGTTCACACTCAAATGGTTCCATGGGGTCCCGAAATCGAACCATGTATGAACATGGTCGGAAACATATCATAAATTAGGATTAGGACATATTTTAGGGTTTTTAAATATTATTATAATATTATTTGGTATCCTTATTTACCAGATTGACCATTTAACCAGGGTAAATAAAATAATTACTTATGTTACTTTGAATAATGTCTAAAAATAAAATGTAATTATTTACACAATTTGGAACTTTTGATTTCAAATATGGAATCCATTTTTCCTAATTCAAAATACATATGTTTCAGTAATTAATTTAAAAATAAATCCCATTGTCAAAACCAAAAAGCAGGTTTCTAAGAAGTTATTACTATCAAAATATTGACATGTGTTTATATCAAATTCCAAACTAAAATTACATCCAATGACCTAAACTGGATTAATTTATACAAACATAATCCAATTACATGTAAGAACCAATTAAAATGGCGATATTAATATGGAAATAAATTTTATGAAAAGACAGTTTTGACTTAAATGGTGGTATTTTTAACTATTCATTAAAATTGAACATTATAAGAAAATTACTAATTATTTATCATAGTTAAAAATTTATGTCCGACTTATTTAGAAGAAGTTTATTTTGTTAAATAGAACATATAAATTTGATGAAAACTAAATATAAAAATGGTTTACCATAAATAGGTCATCAACCGACCATTTAAAAATAATAGAGTATTTATCGCATAAAATCATATTCAATCTTATTTTAAGCTTCTATTTATCATGGGATAATTGAAAAGAAATTAGAAAAATATGTAAAATACTAATAGAGTTAATTTTTGTAATTCCCAAAAATTAAATTTCTAGGTTTTAAAAACAATTTAAAATAATAATAATATTATTGTATTATTTTTCGGTAAAACTCATCATTGTGATCAACTTATGATTTTGGAGAAGCCCAGTGTTGTCTGTTGAGTACCCTTTCAGAAAAAGCATCCCCTTTAATTTAGAAATAATATCTTTATTCATAAATGTAAATATAAATGAAAAAGTATTATTTTATAAATACATGGATTCCTACATAGATGGTATCACGGAAAGGCCGAAACTTGGTTCCTGAAGGAGTTTTTCAATGAGAAGAAATCCAGAGGTAAAATCTCATTTAATTTTCTTTTATTTTCTTTTTTGTTGTCTTTTCTTGTAATATTATATCCTCACAAACCCTATCTATAGTTACATGATAACTCTACTATTTTACATATACTAGTATGTTTTTGTGGTAAGGGAATATCAATTTCAAACATATCCTCTTCTCCTCTCATTCAAAAAAAATGAATACGCTATCTATGATATGTTGATTTATGGTACTAAGGGATGATGTGTTTTTATTTTATTTTTCCTCCTCCAAGACAATTTATAAAACCATTATTATGTTTAAATAAGATTAAATTATACATGTAGAAAGTATTATAATGTTTTGGAGAAAATATATAAACATGATATTAAATATAATGATTTGAGTTCTAGATAGTTGAAAAATAGTCTAAATAAATTAATTAGTTTTCACTAAATGGTTATCTAATGAATAATACTATTATTATAAAACAAAATTATATTGGGTATCATTAACAATTATGTATACATATTAACACCATTTCATTCATCCTATCGATTTTTTCTTATATTTGAAAGGAAAATCCATAATGAACCTACCATGGAGACCATAAATAAATGCACCAGATACAATGAAAATTAAATAAATATTAATAATTTCGCAGTAAGATGTTATAATAAGATAATAAAATGCATTAAAAATATGAATATTTTTCAATAATATATTAATAACCATATTTAAACCATTATTAATTAGGTTAGAACACATTTGATGTAAGTAGAACCCGAGGTATGTGACTTTTCCTTAAAAATAGTATTTCAAAGTTCCATTTTTAGAAAATTCAAAATGAATATTTTTATTATGAAAATATTTATTTTTCTGATAATTTTATAGTTATTTATATTTTTTTTGATGAAGGGTTGGACTTATATCTCAATCTATTTCATTTTTCGGGAGTTTTTATATGCTGATCGTAATGGTTATTCTAAGGGTAAGTATGATGGTTACACCATTAGGTAGCCGTGGGGTTACATTATAAGATATTAATGAGGGATAAAAATAAAATGTTAGATAGTATAGTTATAATATTATGTAATTAATTACACATGTTATATTTTTGGTTATATTTATGTTTTTTATGTTCTATGTTAATTTATTGTTTTCACAAGTTAATTATAAGATATTAAATGGGTGAGAATAATTTCATTGTAAAAATGATCTCATATTCTTAGAATTATTAATGGATTAAAAACATAATTTATTTTTTCCCATAACTATAATTGTTTTCTCATCCCAAGATTTCATTTCATGGGGTTTATTGCTGGGTAAGAGATATAAGAATCCAAGATGAATTTTTGTGAATATTTTTCATGAAAAGATATTATGTTTTATTAAAATATTTTTATTATGGATGAAATTAATATAGTATTAGTAGTACTCAATTTTTATTCTTTTGATATAAGTTTTATGAATTGTGTAATTATTTTTTAAAACCCTAATAATGAAAATATCTTTTGGAATTTAAATAAGTGAATTCTAAAATAATTTACTAGTTTATGTATGGGATAAGGAATTTTACTTATAATTTGTATTATATAACTATTAAGATAAATTTAAGGGTTAATACTATGTTAATTGAATTAAATATATTATTTAAGGCTAAAATTATATATAATTTGAATATCACCATGATTATTTATCTAATATTTATATATACATAAAGATTATCTGTTGAAGAAACATGGATTCTAATGTTGGAGGGCTACTAGAGGAGGATATGTTTCTAAATCTGTAACCTAGAATAGTGGGAATTGGAACTGGGAAATTTTTGATAGTAATTTATCAGTTAACACTGTATATAAAGGGAGGTGGAATCAATGCAAGAGAACAACTAGAGCTACCAAAAATGGATCATGACTGTAGTGAAGTATTTTATAAGGAAACACCTTCTTCATATCAATGAATCTTCTATACGAATAGTGTATAAAAACATATTAAATCCTTTTAAAATATATTTGATGTTATGAGGTAATCATATAATCAAAAAAAAATTCCTTCAATTTACCATTTTGATTGTGAACCCGACTAGTGGTGGTCAGTGGTCAAAATACCTAGGATAGCGATGAGATTGATTCCTTGTAATGGGTTGAATTTAAGAATATTTTCCTAGAAAAATATTTTATTTTGGTGGTCAAGATTATTATGGAAAAACTATTCCCTGAATTGAACCAAAACAAGGAATAATCAGTGGTCCTTTGTGAAGAAAACTACTTCTGTTTGTAAAGGAATTCCCTAAATTTTATTTGAGATATTGATAGTTAAATAATTCATTTTTACTCAGGATTGAATATATGATATCTAAGTGTATTGGATTCATAATAATTCAAAAGTCCAAACAATATTGTTATATGTATTGATAGTGTAGAAATTGAGTGTTTTGATGATCAAGTGTACATTGACAATAAGAAGACAAAAGGACCATATGGAATGAAATGATTCAGAATCAATAAATTTAATCTGAAGTTAATAACGTCTTGTTTCCACAATGAGGAATGTGTGGAAAAAAACATCCAGGTAATTCTTTCACAAAACTAGGAAGTGTTTTTGATGTGTTAAGATTGTACATATGGAATGAGTTTGCAATGAAAATGATCTTATCCTGTGTATTATTTATTCAGATAGGCAAATTGTAATGTATTTAAAATGTGGTTTGATGAGGCATTATGAAAATAAATTCCTAATAAAAGATATGTACGATTGAAATAAGAAATATTATATGAAAAAAGATGATGTGAAATATATTGAGACTTTTTCAATAGATTTCAGGCCATCCATTGAAGTGGTATTAGGTATATTGTCAGTTTTCACATAATTTTCTAATGTCTTGTTTCATACGGGGACAAAACATTCCTATATTTATAGAGAATTATATGGAAAATTCAAAATTTCACATCATGAAATGAAATCGGATCATATAGTAAAAACACTATTGAGGAAATTTTAAGGGAAAAATAATTATAAAAAGCATCTCAGTGTTGTCTATGAAAATAAATTACATTGAAACATATTTTTTTCTGACAATTGTAAATTTTATGTTATTAGGTATATTAATTGGATTTATTTTAATCATGATATTATTGATTTCAAAGATAAAGATGTTTTTTTCTGAAATATATTCATTTTGGATACATGACTGATCCCATAACATTGATAACATATCAAGAAGATAATAAAATATTAATCAAGGTAATTATTGTTATCTTTTACATAATTTTGTAAATAATGGAAATGCATAGAGAAATTATATTCCCCTAATAAATTAATACCAATATATTTTACCATGTAGTTTCCAATTGTTATAAAAAATTAGGATGTTTAATTTAGTATATAAATAGATCTTGATGTTAATCCAATTTCAAAAACCCTTATCGAATAGCTCAAGTGGATCATCTTGAAAAAAAATCAGTTATAGGAGTTTTCTGACAAATACTTTATTCATTATATCACAACACGTTTGGGAGATGCTATTTTTCATTTTAAAAATAATGATGGTTCAATGAGACTTTTCATTTATTATATAACTTTGAATAAAATTATTGCTATGATTAAGTATACACAGTTTCATATCGATGACATGTTTCATCTGAACTAGGGAGATTTTTATTTTTTGAAAGATTTACAAGAATCCCGAATACCATAAGATGAATGTAAATGAGGATGATATTCCAAAAAAATATTCTATAGTAGATATGGGAATTAAGAGTTCATTTTTATTCCCTTTGGTTCGACAAATACCCCTTCTATATTTATGGATATTATGAATAGAATATTTCATGAATATTTGGAGAGGTTTGTTTTTGTTTTTATTGATGTTCTTTTTTTCTTCCGAAAAATTACATTAATATCATGAAAATTATTTAAGAATTTCATTATTAATCTCAATTAAAAGAAGTTATATTGAAAATTTAGAAATTATGATTTTTTTGTTTTAATAGATTTCTTTTCATGGGAATATTATAAATATAGATTGTATAAAAGTTGGTCCTAAAAAAATAAGTGTTTGATGATTATAAAGGACCTATAAATGTTACATAGTTTCATATTTTTCATAGATTAGTTAGAAATTACTGACATCTTGATAAAAATATTTCACGGTTATCTATCCTACTAACTATGTTAACATGAAAAGGGTTAACATTATTTATACAGAAGAATGTGATTTATTTCTGGAACTAGTAAAAAAATTGTTGAGTTCACCAATTTTGTTAATGGATTAGAGAAATGGTTATTTTTTCATATATTTTTATATTTATTTGAGGCAAAATTGCTTTTTTCTAATACATAATGATCAGGTAATTTCTTATGCATTAAAGTAATTGAAACCTCATGAGTTAATTTTTCCCATACATGACATAGAATTAGAATTTTTTTTATCCATTAATATATTCAAAACCATTTATATGGAGCAAACTGTGAAATATATACTGACTATATATGATTTAAGTATGTATTCAATTAGAGGGAATCAAACAAGAGGGCACCAAGATAACTGGTATTGATAAAAGAGTATGTTTGAAAAATTATTTACCTTCCCAGAGAAGTGGAATTTTTTTCAATTCATTGATTCAATACAACAATATAAATTGAACAAGTTATATTTGGCTCATGACTCCCTGATTAATGATTTGATGAATTTTTGAATGGAAGTTATTTTTTTAGGAAATTAATCTATTTCATTATTTGTTAGAGAAATTTCCTCTCTCAGATAGAATTAATAAAGCATAAAAAGAAAAACCTAGAGCTGTAGAAAAAGTAACAATTTGATTAAAATGTAATGTTTCAAGAATTTTACATTATAGAGATTAGCCTTAGAGATTTGGAATGAGAGTAGGTGTTCTTTATGATTACTATCTGATGAAATAATTTTTATGGGAATATCATTGTTCTTCATTTTCAATTTATCCGGAAAAAATAATGATGTACAGAGACCTTCAAGTGTATTATTGATGGGATGAAATAAAAAAAATATCTTACAATTTTTACAATAAAGAATTTAACATTTAAATAAGTTAATTAAACGAAAAAAATCTATATTATATTCATCACCCATTTTCCAGTTCTAATGTTAAAATAATAAAATATATACATGGATTTTATTGTGGGACTAAGATGAACAACTTGGGGTAATAATGAGATTTCGGTTATCATGGATTGAATGACTAAATCTACACAATTTATTCATATTATTGATACAATGCATTTTTATCAACTTTATTGATTATAACTCAAATAGATAGTTAGGTTATATGGAGTTACACTCTTTTTTGTATGAATCCACGATCCTAGATTAAAAACTATATTTTCTAAAGGTCTTCAGATGTCGTTTGGGACTGAATTACATTTCAATACATCCTTTCATCGTCCATCTTATGGACAGACTGAGCGAACAACTCATACATTTGAAGGCATGATTCATGATTGACAATGGATTACTAGGGAAGTTGGGATTATCATCTTTCTCTAGTTGGGGTTTCATTTAATAAATTTTTGCATTCAAGTATACAGATTGAATATTTTGAGGAATTGTATGACATGTTGTGTGAAACTGCAACATTTTGGGATAATGATGTGGAAAGAAAGTTGGTGGGACTAGAATTAGTTGAGTAAGTGGAAGAGAAAGTGAATATGATGCATAAAATCATGTGGATAAGTCAAAATAGTAGGAAAAAATATGTATATAATAGAAGGAATGACTTTTATTATGAAGAAGTTGATCATATTTTCCTTAAAATATCTCATTATAAATGTTATTTACATTTTGTTAAGAATTGAAAGCTAATTCCATGGTTCATTAGGATATTTCAAATATTAGAGAAAGTAGGAACATTTTCCTATTGATTAGATTTTTCTCCGAGTTTATCTCAATTACATAATGTTTTTTATGTGTCGATGTTGTGAACATTTTTGCCGGATTAATATCATGTTTTGAGCCCAGAAGTAGTTCTGTTGAAAGATAACCATTCTTATGAAAATATACTTATTCAACTTTTTAATTGTACAGTGCAATTATTGAGGAATAATTCATGTCACTTGGTTATGTTATTATGATGAAACCAAATGGTTGAACAATAAATTTTGTAATATAAATACGATGTGTTGGAATGATATCCTCACTTTTTAAATATGTAAAACAAATTGGGAGGATTCAATTTTCAGAAGGTGGTTAGAATGTAACAACCCAAGTACATACAATGTAAGTTGTTTTCATTCGATAATTAAATAGATAATCTAATTATTTTTTTACAATGAAATAAGTTGTATTTATTAAAATTAATGTATCTTTAATATTGGAATAGTAACATAACCTATATTATTATAAAAAATTTATGTATCTTATATGTGTTAATATGATTTATTTATATCCTCGAATTAGTATATAAATATTTTGAGAAAGAAAAATAAGTATTGGTATTCTTGTGAAGACTAAATATTTATTTATAAATTTATAAATAATATAATTATTTAAAAGAAAAATTATCTTCTTAAAATAGATTTATAAATTAATATTTTGTTTTCTAATGATAATAATTTAATTTTATTTGAGATTAATTATTTTTTCAATGTTTTAAAAAAATTATTATAATTATATAATCATTATTATGTTGAATACATGATAGTTATAATTAATTATTAAATTTCATATATATAAAAAATTATTTTCATAAAAATGAATTTCGTTTTTTAATTCTACAATTTTAAAATTGGTTAGGGTGATTTTTTGGTTGTTTTCTAAATTTTTTGATTGTTTATGAATAATGAAATATTGTAATTTAAAGTATATATACATTATATGTTAAATAAACTATTACATTATTCATAGATGATGTAATAACCATAATCATCAATCATTTATACATAGTTTATTATAATTAGTGAAAAATATCTAACTATTCATATTCCTGATCCATAATAATAATCTAATGATTAAAATAACCACAAACAGCCATATCCTCCACTAGAAATACCACCATCCCCACCACATATCCTCACAACTCAATGCTTTGTAGATTGTTTATTTTAATCCCAATTACTTTCAAAATCCTCTTCACCATGTCCATGATTAGTTGGTATAAACAAAAGGAAAAAAACAAGTTCCCTGTGGAGGTTTTCAATGTGTAGAATTCGAGAGATCAAATATTCACTAAATTTATTTTATTTTCTTTTAAAATACATTTATTTTATTAATATATACACAAATTCCATATAAAAAGTTACATGAAATATCTTTTATCCTATATAAACTAAAATTTTATTGAGTTACTATAATATCCATTATCAAATCTCTCCTCTTCTCCTCTATTTCAAAAATTTGAAAACATTGTTCTTGATATGTTGATTTACCATCATCATGGAAGATATATTTTTATTTTCATTTACCACCTTCAACTATAGTCATAAAACCATCACATGGTTAAATAATAATTTATTATACATATTATATGTTATTAAATGTTATGGAACCAATAAGTATACGTGAAATTAAATACAATGATATGGTTTGTGATGGTCGCAAAAATCTCTAAAATAAATTAAATCATTTAACTTTATGTTTTATCTAATTAATCATCATCATATTTGCAAAAAATGATATATTATATCATTAAAAATTATATAAGAATACTAACAATATATCATTACACTTATGGATATTTTATTCCAATTGAATTGAAAATCCATAATGAACCAACCAAAGTAACCATGAAAAAATGCACCGGAAAAATGAAACTAACAAAATATTTTTGGTAAATGGGTTGAATTATGTTATGAAAAAATCATATAATGTATTTTAAACATGAATATAGTTCTATAATATATTAGTAATAGTATTCAATCAATTATATAGGGGTTTTGAATTAATTTTAAGTAAGAATAACTAGAGGTAAAAAGATTTTATTCAAAAATCCTCTTTTAAATTTCTCTTTTTACAAAACAGAAAAGGGATGTTTTTATGATTAATGTAATCATGTTCAAATATTATATAATAATTATTAACAATTTTATATGATTAAATGATGGACCTATATCTACCTCAAATTCATGGGTTATTTGTATGTTTGAATTTTACTTTAATGGTTATTACTTGTGTAACTGTGATGGTTACACCATAAGGTAGATGTGACTGTTACATAGTAAAGAAATTCATTGGGGTTTCAAATCATATGTTAGATGTGAGGGTTAATATATTAGGTAATTATTTTCCTTTTTTTACCATCATTTATTTATTATTCATTTATAGGATCTATTGAAATCACTTTTTCACTTATTAAGTATATGATACCATATGAGTGAGTAGTAGGTCTTTATAAAAATATTTCATATGTTTATAAGTATTTAGGTAATAATGCATTAATTTCATTTATTTCCATTACTATGATTTTTTTTCTCATTTATAATTTTAAAATGATTTTTCAGCATGTTTAATGAATCATAATAGAAAACGATAATACATGATTAATATTGTGATTTTTTCTATGAAAAGATTTCAGGTTTTATTAAAAAAGTATATATTAGGGAAGAAATTGATATTGTTTTAGACGTACCTAGTTTTTATAATTGTGGTTCGATATGTATGAATTATTTCCTAATTTTATAAAACTCTTACTAGAAATGATCATTTGGAATCTAAGGAATTGTATTCAAACATAATTTATTAGGATATATAATTTTTAAGGTTGTGTATTATATTTTTATTGAAACTGTATGTTTAACTACTCCCCTAAAATTGATCAATTTTTAAGAAATACTAAAATTTCATAAAAATATAAATTTATTTTTCTACATAAAAAATAAATTTAGTTTAATTATACTCAAATTCTATTTTATTAATTTTAATTTTAAATAAGAAATGTACTTATATAATGATAATTGTTTTCATATGCAATAACATATATGATATATTAATCATTATTATTATTATTTCCTATCAATTATTAATAAAAAATGATATTATTTTTTATATAAAAAATATATGTTAAAAATAATAAATTTAGAACCATTCAATATGTTATATGAAATATAATATTAGAAGGGTTACAATTATATGAATTAAGTAGTCATATTTTTAATTTATCTTTACTAATTTGTTTTCTATTCAATAAAAATTATAATAAAAATTATTTTTTATCCCAAATATATTTAACAATTTAGTCATATTTATTTTCACCAATAATTTTTTGGTTATATCATAATAATTAGATAATGTTCTACAATTCGTTTTTGATTGGTGTTGTATATGAAGAAATCTATTGAACCCATTATACTTTAAAAAAATACATAGTTTGAATTCTGATGGTATTACATTATCCCCCCTTATTGAAATTATATCTTCTCAATTTAATCAATCAATTAATTAAAAATTATTATTGTATATAAAAGGAATATATCAATCAAGATATACTTTTCAATTTGGAATATACCGTAATATCCTATTTACGAATAGGAAACACATCTGTTACCCTCACCATGTTAATTGATTAATTAATTTTGATGTCACAAAATGGTTCTATATGACCTCCTCTTGCACAGGGAAAAAACATACTTATTCCTTTAACACATTCTCATTGGTGATTCAGAACTCATTTTTTTTCTAAATGAAACTGAATGTTCTTTCCTTCATCAACATCATCACCTAGAATTATATGAGGCCTCATTCTTATATTCATTTTTTTTGTTTTGAAATTTAATTAATTGTAATAACTTATTCATAATTCTTCAAAAATGGGTTGGAATAATGACAATATTTATAACTCTAACTCTTATCTAGTTAGGATTCTCATTAGTATAGTCTCAACATATTCATGGAAAACACTATTAACATGGTTCATTCTGTGTTTTTCCATTTATCAAATAAAATAGTTTCACATGAGTGTGGAATTATTAAAAATATAATGTAATTATTTTATTACAATGATAGCATCAAAATTTTAATATTTTAGTTAAAAATTATTTTCATTCTATTTAACCTAAAAAATCTATTTTTAATGTAGGTTTATTTATTTAGTAAACTATCAGATTCATTCAAAAATTCATTTAAATAATAAATTATTACTAATCGATTATAAATATAACACAATTTTAAAATGCATATACCGTGGGAGTGTCAAGAATGATTTTTAGTCTTATCCCCAACCATCATAAAAAATTGAATATAGAGTTGATACTTAACTACACGTTTTCAAGCTGATTACACCTAGCTGAGTCTTTTACATATCCACATCCAATTTATAGTATCTATACAATTATTTACCTTATATATGGACCCGAAAATATCCACTTTACGAAACATCAATACATTATCCTATAGTTTTACATATTCATTGGGATTTATCTAAATATATCATATCATAATCCCTAAAAAAAATCAAAGATTCAGTATAAAAAACTCAAAGTATAATATATACACTTGAAACTATGAGGTACCTTAACATAAGAACACATAAATTTACCTCAAATGACATCCTAACCATTAATGTTATCTAAAAACTCTTTTTTTACCATATTTAGTTCCCCTGAACCACAAAAAGAGAATTTAGCATGAATAAACACCTTCTATACACAATGAATTTGATATGAACTGAAGTGAACTGTTTTTAATGGACAATACATTAAATATAACAAATAAATATCGAGTCAAATATATTCTAAGGTTATTTTGGGTTTATTGTCTTAGAGAGTTATGAGAAACATTTAACTGACATCTTCCTCGTTCCCGTCATCAAGTGTACATTTTTCCACTATATAATAAACTACTTAATCTATAATAATTCATCGACATATCCAATAAAATTCACCACATATTCTAATCCTCTTGATAAATCATGTGTTACACATTTATTTATAACATTAGTAAATGAAAACATAATAATTTTGAGATAAAATGATATGTAGAGGAAAACATATATCTGAAGCTATCATTGAATAAATAATATCAACAAAATATAGAATATTCTTGTAAATCTATATATATTAATACATGATATTTAAATAAATTAATACATAAAATAAATATAAAATCACATGTATAATAATAAATTGTTCCTTAGATATTAAATGAAATAAAATGGAAAATTAATATATTTCCCTACATCGTTGAATCCTGGAATTAGACATGTTGAACTTACATTCAAGTCCCTGTTACTAGGAAATATCTTTTCTAGACATGCATAGAAAAAAAGAACAATGCTAATATGTCCATTGAAACCTATTAGTGCCTCGAGGTCCTATTCCAAGCCAATCAAATAACTAATTATTTTTAATGAATTCATTTTATGATGGAATTAACAAGATATAAAAAAACATACCCAAAATTCATTAATATTCAATAGACATCCTTATTTGAAAAAATTATATGGTTTGTTACCATTTCCCCATTAAAAAAATGGAACAACATTAAATGTATGAACTCATAAAACTAAAACCATATATGGACAATTTTATATGGCTATGTTAATAATTTCTTGAAAAAATTATATGATATAATCTTGGTGAACACTATTAAATTAATGGAGGGGAATATAGAGTGTTCAAAATGGAATGGAATTCAAAGAAAAGTAATGCATGTAATAGATAATGTTTTTGGAATACAAAGGAAGTGTTTCATATCCATGAGTTCAATAAAAACATTTTAATATTATGATATGATTTATAATTAAATACAAGGAAAAATATACACAACTATAAATTAAAACATGAGAGGAATATGAATCATATATATGGGATAAATAACTGAGATGAAATACCCTTATGGTAATTTTAACATAATATTCCAATGAAAACGATATGAATACAATGAAAATAAAATATAATTAAATGAATTATGTTAATTTTACTTGAATGCAATAGGGTATTAGATACACCATATAAATGAAAATATTTTGAAATATATCAAATATGTCTCTATGAATTGAAATCAATGAAAAATAACACATGAAACCTTATAAACATTCAAGTCGACACCGTGAAGGATAATATTGAATTTGAAACATTAAATAAAATGAATAATTATAGGATCATCAAATTTAAGTAGTATTATATGAAAAATTTTAATTAAAACACAGTTATAATATGAAATATGTTTCATGGGGTGAATTCATAAGACATGAAACCCAAATAGGTTATATAATCATTAATTTAAGGATATTTTGATAAAGTGATTATAAATAATAATTTTAGAACAACATAAAGTAAGGGTTAAAATCTATATAATTATTCATTTGGTATAACAAATAAAACATGTGATAATATAGTTAAATAATATGGTTTGTAACTTCCTGGATGAAAATTTATTTAGAAAACATGCTTACAACAATAAAAACATTCGATTAATAGCCCCTTTATAGATATTATTTCAGAAAAAAATTAAATATAATTATTAAGGATATGAACATGATAAAAAATATTAGAGGGGTGGATGAAAAAAAATAAAAAAAATACATTTCATATAATAATAAATATTTCTCAAGGAGTGGGCATTTGAGATAATAAATAGTTACATTAATTCCTGTTTTAAATAAGGATATTTAATTTACAATATAAAAAATATTCATCTTATTCACCTATTTTAAAATATTTTTCTATATCCATAACCTGGTATAATCTTCATTTATAATTAGTCAATACATAAATAATTGTTAGCTATTATGTTCCTTCGATATTCGGTTTTAGTAATCTTGATATTTGTGAACTATTTTTTTAATAATAGTGTTGTTGTTAATCCTTATAAAAAATGTAATCATTACAAGATAATAAGAGGTACTAGATTTTTTTGGGTTATAATAATCTAAAATTTTACTAATTCATTCAATTTAATTTTTATTTTTTGAAAAAAATGACAAAATCACTAATGATAACGTTTTTGTTATTTTTATTGGTTTGACATCAGCGTCTTAATTAATGATATTAAAATTATTTATAACATTAAAAAACACGAAATATTTTATTTGATTATTTATATCATATCTTGTCAATAATTTTAATTCCATATTTATCCATGATAATATTTTATATTATTTTTTATGTATTTTTCTACACTGTCATAAACATGAACATAACATTTTTATTGAATTATTTTGATTATGAAGGTAGATTTCCGAATAATAACATTATTACAGTGATATTATTTAGATAATTTTCTGATATTAAATCATATATTAGATGGTTTTGATAAATAATAATATAACTAGATGAAAAATGTGATACGTTTCTTTGTGGAGGCATTTGTCTGCACAACAGATGATTATTGTTTTCATTTCATAAAAATTTAGACTAAATGAAGTTGGATTATAATTTTATTCTTAATAATAATAATATTCATATTTATTTAAAATTTATTCATCCAATTCAGCCTTATATGGAAATAATCAAGGATGCATTGAAAAGCTTGATGTCATCACTTTGTTGAGGAGGCAGACCACATAACACATTAAGAATGATTTCATTTCTCAAAATATAAATGTGGAATGGTTGATAATTTTTATTCAGTGATATTAATAATATTGTGTGTAAATAAATAATATTATCATTTATTTGAATGGGGAAATAATATTTTAGAATTTAATAATGAAAATAAAATAAACTTACTTGTAAAATTACTCAAACTAAGGAATTTAACTTTTCCATGGAGGATTAGTTGGTAATAGTGGTATTAGGATAGTCTACTTTGAGGCAAGAATCAATTAAAATGAGTATTATTTAGAAGTAATTAAAAATGTAAAACATTAAATAGATAAATTATTATTTTTTACTTGTATTGAAGTTTTTGTGAGAGGATCTTTTTACAAGTTTTTAGAATGATACATTTACAAATACTTCCACTTAATCTCAAGAGAGAAAAAGTTTTACTTTCCAAGAAGACTAAAAAATGGAAAATAATGGAGTGTCAGATGAGATAATGTCTATAAACTATTGATCAGTCATTATTAAACATATTTTGAATATATTTCTTATTTCATTTATTCATAGAAGTTTAACTTTAACCATTGTTTGTTTCACAATAGTAAATCAATATCTCCTATTTAATTTAAAATTAATTCCAAAAAATAATATGCACTGTAATAGATAAAATTTACATAAAAATTAAAAATATGTAATCTATTTAATTATATTTAATTTCAATCTATATTAAAATCCTTAAATACTTTTTTCAAATAACACGTTAAAAGATATTTTTAGAAAAAATGTATGTTTGATGATGAAATATATGTGTTCGGTCAAATGTTTAGTTTTTCTATTTTTTATGTAATAATTGGTTTATTATAAAATAATTAATTTTATTCATATTTAAAATCAATAAAATAAAAAAATTTATAAAAAATATTTATTTACATGAAATGACCAAAAATAGTTTTTAATAGAAAATATTACTAATGTCCACAAGATGTTAATCCAGGGTTTCTTAAATTAATCATAGTATTTATGAAATATATATTTTTACAAACCAACTAATTCATTAACCAATTACATGGTTTAATAAATTTATTGGTATTATTTATATAAATATAAATACATAAAATTTCTAATTTTGATAAAAACTATATTTTTTACTCTTCTCATAATAATAATAATAATTTTTATGATAAATTCACAAAAAGAATTCTATGTGATTTTTATATTCGAAAATAAAATTAAAATGTATTTTGTAAAATTCAAATTATTAAAGATTATAATTTATATTTTATATAAAAATGTAAATATATAATAAAAACTATTTTTATTGGAAATTAAATTATTAAATATATTAATTCGTCATATTCCTATTTAATATCAATTTTTAAAAAAATTTACTATAAAAAATTATTCATTTAAATATTGTTTTTATCTTCTAACAATTTACTATCCTAAAACAAATTATATAAAATAAATTTATTGAATCATCTCATTTTAGATTATAAATCGATCTTATTAGTTATTTAGAATCACTAAATTAATTTATCAATGGCCTTGAATAAAAAATGAACTATATATATATATATATTATAATTCAGTCACATTTATTTATTCCCACAAACTCCATGGATAAAGGTTCATTTTTATATAATATTTTACTATGCCTATTGGTTTAGTTTTTCATGTGAAACACTCCATTGAAAAAATTGCGGCTTAAAGGAGAATGTAAAATTTAAATTCATAGGGGGTTTCAAATAATCTCTCTATGACTTGTAAAAATTATTAAATCTTATTCTGAAATGTAATTTAATCCACATAAATATGAATTAGAGATGAATTTCATATATCATTTTTCAATATAGTTCATTCAAGGAGAAAAAATATTTGATTGATTGATTATATTCTAGGAACTGTACATTTAGATAGGTGCAGACATGCAATATATGTGGAGAATGTTCCATCATCATGTTCAAAGGTTAGGGTCTTAAAAAATTGAAAACTATTTGATTTATAATAATATATACACTCATTGAATGGTATAATAAGGTTTCAAATATGGATCATTTTACACAACCATGAACTGTGGTTTACTGTTTTCAATATGAGAAGTCATGCGACTAAATATAATATAAACCATTAAGTGGGTTTGTTGAAAGTAAAAAAAACTCAATAATGGTTCGAGTACCCTATATATACATCATAATGATTCTTAAAAATTACCCAAAATAATATATATGAGTATTATCAAGGATTTATAAATTTTTTATGACCTATATAACCTGTAATCCTGAAAATAATGTTTTATAGATCAATTTATCTACCCCATATTTTTTTTGTGTTTTCATTTTCATATGCTCAAACATTTACCAAACTCATAAACAGGTTTAAGCATAATGATGAAAAAATTGAATTTTTATTAGGAAAACCTTTGTGGGTATTCAACATAAAACAAATTTTGAATTTTATCATTTTTCTATCTATCTTTCATCAAATCCATGAACTAGTTCTAGTATAGCAATGGTATACTTTATTTTTAGTCTAGATTCACTTTATCGGTTTTAAAACAGAATGGTTATATTATATTTTTCATTTATAGTTTCAGGTCCTATAATTTAGATAAGACTAGTTTCAAGGAGTTTTTGTACAATATAATTTAATCCAATTAGGGTTTTATGTAAGGTAAAACAAAATTGACCACTGTTTCACATAGGTTGTGATTATGTGATGTGGATTTGACCACAAGAAAAAATATTTTTCCACATAAATATAATTGAGTCAATTTAATTGATTATTTGTATTGTCTTGAACACCAATTATTGTGGTACTACTGAATTATTTTGGTATTTTAAATTCATATACCCTATAATTAATGTGATATTTTCTTGGATCAATTTCATTATAATATGTGAAATATACACTAAATCGAGATGATAATATCCAATTATTCCTTATAGAAAATTTATACTTAATGTTTGAGGACATACAAGCCTAAACAATGTTACATAAAAATTAATATCATATGAACTAGAGAAATATTTCAAATTATTGGAGTCATTATCTAGAATATTATGATGTTAAGTAATGGTGAATAATTAATTCCTACAATATGAATACTTTTATAAGATTATTTTTTAACTTGATTTGTCATTATTCATGATATGAACAAACTATATAAAGGAATAAACTCTAAGAATATTTATATATACCTTTAATACACAAATACTAGATGATATAAATCATAGACTGTGATATTGAAATTATATATGGTTAAATTATAATATATAGTCTTTGATAATTACTTCCAATATTTAAATGATGATTTCAATTCCATACTATAAAAAATGAACATTATGGATGATTTTTAGAAAAATTAAAATTCTTCATTCCACTATATTACTTTCATAGGCCTATATAATTAAATATATTTTCTTCCTGAAAAAACTACGCACTTTAATGGATATAGTTAAATTTTATGTACAACAAATTTTTTATCACCAATCCCATTTGGGTTCCATTAGTTCAGAAATTATCTTACTAATATACATATATTGTTTTTGGTAATATATCTATTAAATAATGAACGTATGATATCTAAAAGAGTTATATTTAGAAGGAATTTCAAATAAATTATCAATAATCTAGTTCCAAGTAATATACAAAACACCCTAGTGACATAAGAATTGTGATTTAAATTCAAATGTGAATTATTATTGAAGTAACACATAGAGGGTGAATGAAAAGATAATGGCATGACACTATTTCGTAAACTATAACATGTAATCTATAAATCAGTATATATATTTTGGAAAGATTAATCAATCAAGCCAAATTCATTAAAAATATGTGCAATTTGTTATTAGAGTTATCATTTAGTCCTAACATAAATTTATTGAAACTCAATGATAAGTGTGAAATAGGGGGAAAATTGCATACTATTATATGGAAATGTGTAAGATAAAATATACTATATTATTAAACATCCATTTATGAAATGAATAGATATATATATATATATATATTTATAATAAGATAAGGTATTTGGGAATGGAAGAATTAGCATAAATCCAATTTGAACTAGAAAAAACAAAATTCCTTAATTGAGGATTAAGGGAAAAAATAATGTTTATGGTTCGGCCTTAGAAAAGTTATATATATTATACTATGTATCATGAGGAAATATAAATAAAAAAAATATTTTTTGTTTAATCCTAGATAAAATAATTTTTATTTTAATGGAAATTAAATTTGAAATGATTATTTGTGATGTTGGAAATTCATATGAAGTAAATCACTATCCTGGTGTGAATTCAATTAGTTAATCCTGATAAGAATTTGTGGTGTCTCAAATAGTTTGATATATTTTATAATAAAATGGGATAATATATTACCACTATCCCCACTGGTATTATATTCTTGAATTACATCATATTATCTGTTTACAAGATCACTCTACACATAGTAATAAAAAAGAATTTTTTTTTATATATTTGGTTATCTATGGAATATCTATAGTAAACTATTTTTATCTTCATCAAATATCATAAAAAATAGGATTATAATTTTTATTGATAATTTTCATAAGCAAGGCTATTAAATTTTAGGTTGTTTCAGAAAGTCTAATTAGTGTAGTATATGTTAATGTGGGATGGAGAATATATAATTTAGATTTTGGTATTGTGAATATGAAAGATAAATGTTGTTTAATTTCATAAGTATCAAAAAATATTCAATATATTTTTATTCTATATATCAAGGACTATAAACTATATAGTTTCAGATCATGTCATAACCTAAATTGAATCATACATGATTTTTTATGTTAATTATTTCCTATTGATAACTGTATTAGTGTACAACATGAAATGTTATCCATAAAGGGTGATCAGTTTGTATGCTTAATTTGGTGATACATTGTTTATGATTCAAGTTACATGTCATTTAGTCCTCATTTTATTGGATTATTTATAGGTATAATTTGTTTCCTTAATTATAGTAATAATTCACCCAAAAGAATTGAGTGAAGGTGACCTGTAATCTTGATCCTTTTGGATATAATGATCTTGTGAAAATAATATTTATGAAATTATGGTATTAAATTATCATTTAGTACTTTTAAATCAACCTACTGAAACTTTGATTATTCAACATCTATAAAATAATAAAAAATGTACCTTTAATGTTAACAAAATTAATCCTTATGATGTAATACTACTTAACTACCCATCATGGGAAAATATATGTTTTAATTTGTTGGGGGATGTTATGTTATGAATCCATCCCATATATCATTGATGTATTTATGAGGCCATAGTTTCTTTTAATTTTTCAATTTTTTTATAGAGAATTAAATAATATCTTGTATTTTGAATAAATTTCCATCAAGTTAGATGTATATTAATTTGAGCCATTATAAATGAGAATATTTCAAGTAACTCCAAATTTTAGGATGAAATTATATTAAACCAAATTGATCAAAAAAACTCATAATAATCACTATTGTGTTTATACCATCAACCTATGTAGAAAATAAGTTAGCGACACTTATGATGAGTGTGTGATGCCTTATTTCTTTAATTGGGTATATATCCAAGGCATCTGTCATATATATAAATTTTTTTTAAATTATTTCATAGAGTGTAAACACTTTATAGGATACTCAAAAATGATAGAAAATACTTCAAATTCGTGGTTCATTAATAACTCCATGAAATAAAGCATCATAGAGTTCTAAAAGTTCCTAATTCTTTATATTTTGTGAGAGTTCATAATACTTATCTAATATTCACCACGTGAGATAGCATATAGATTTTTAAATACTATAATGATGTATTTTCTATCAGTAAAATGATAGAGACCCCAACAAATCTGTGAATATAGAGAACTTTTTGGTAGTTATTAACATCAGATAGCATGATATTTATACCCCATTGGAAAATCATATTCAATTTAAATTTTTCTAATAAATAACGATATCATTGATAATAGAAAAGTGGATGAATCCACCCAATTTTCTGATTAGTGTCCTGGGGATGAAAATATTATCTATGATAAGTTTTTTTTCAATATCATATATCTCATTCACTTTATTATTTCTGAAATTAATGGCCACCATGTGATGTTCATTATGGATGACCATTTCATCCTAAATGGTTTTGGAAGAGTAGGGGATATGGTTTAATATGAATTTACTTGGGAATTTTAAAACAATGGGGTATATGGTAGGAATAGTTTTAAGGGAAATAGTTCCATTAACTACTTTGTATGGTAGATTAATGGTATTAAATAATCCTCATAAATAGAATATTTTTTATTTATATCCGTCATCACTAATTTTGTTTTACCACTGAAATTATGTTATGTGAATAGAATTTACATGGTTTGTTTTATTACATTTATGTGTAATTTATTTAACATTATTATTAGTACATGTTTCAAAATGGATGAAAGAGTTTGAAAATTTAAATTTTGATAGAATAGAAATATAAACCTCCAATCCACCTTCATTGAGTTTCATATTCTCTACAAATTTACTTGTTGAGATCTAAAATAATTGAAAAAGTAAACATCAAATGTTATTAATGATTTAATTAAAATGAATATATATTTATTATTGTGTTCTATATCGAATTATATTTTCACTCAGTTCTGGTTTCCGAAAAAAATCCACAAATGCATGACCCCTAGTTTCCTTATGGGAGATGAAATTTATTTCCAATTGATGAAGATTAATATCAGATATTTCTAATAATATAATCTACATGGGGAAACCATATAATTGAATTAAATGGATAATGTTAGAGACAAAGTGGAACATATCATCATATAGATAATTAAATTATTCAAACATGAAACCAATTGATCATTATGAGGTATCCATATAAATAATGAGTATATTAAACTTTATTGGAGGAATTTCAAATGCAAAATGAAAAAATTATTACTTCTTGTTATCAAATGTAGTTTTGAAATCTCAACTGTACATGTATGTTACACTATTTTTTATGATCTTAATAAAGTATAAAATTTTCCCACATGTTTTTTGATGATAATGGAAATTTATGATAGATAATATTGGATACCTCTTTTTAATCAATTAATTAAAAGAGGTTTTATTTTTAATATTATCTTTTTTTATCATTGTTAATTTTAAATCCTAATTTTAAATCCATGATGATGGAATATAAATAAATGAAAATTAACTATCAAATTACAAATTCATGAATTAGTTATTTGGCCTTTATGTTATGGGAATGATATTTATAGAACACTAACTCAGGATTAGAAGTGTTTTATATAAATTTTTTGTATTTGGAAACTAGGGAGTTTATAAAATATTCCGTAGTTTATTCTTGGAGTTTTTTGTAAATTTTAGTGTATCCTTCGTATATTGGTAGGTATAACATTCATGAAACCAAAGGGTAAAATTTTATATTATTATTCTCCCTAAGGTTCTATAATGTTTTTGTACTCTTCATCATCCTAAGGAATTCGAATTTAGTTATAGAAAAATACCCACACATAATAGAGAGGTATTGAAAACCACATGTCGCCTTGAGTAGTAATTTTGTGTCTGGATAGAGAATTCATCATTTGGGAAACAATGATTATGAATAATTTGGACACCCAACCCAAATCGATTTCTTTACAGCAGAGTGCCACATAACCTCAATCATGGATCCCCATATTCTATAAGTAACTGAATAGTAGAAGTCATTCTAACATTATCTGTGTGAAAGGAATACCCTCAATATCCAAGGCCAAACATAAAACCCAATAGAAAATTAGACAAGTAGTATAAATAACACCTCAAAATATGAATTATAATATTATTATATCATATAACATGAAAAATATTTGAATTCATGTATGTAATAAACTATGGATGCCCTATGAATAAAGTAAAAACAATGTAAATGATGAAAAAATATAAATAGTGACACTACAACAACAATCTAGAGTTTTTCCTAGTACCAACTATGAACACCACACACTATATTCTAATATCCATATCATTGGGACATTTCTATTCCTTGGATCCCTGATTATAAATTCACCATGCATACTAAGATGCCCACGATGGTTTGATTATAACTAAGTGTTAGATGTCCTATAAATAATTAACATAATTTCTCATTCATAAGACGTATATGACAATGATATATGTTATTTACAATCAAGAAATAATCCAACATGTGTTGAGAAATCGGGTGGTAACTAATCATCCATGAACATTATACATAATTACATCGACTATATACTAAAAGGAAAATCATAACAGAGGACATGAACATAGGAAAATCAAATGTTACCTCACATATTTGAGTTTTAGAAAGGCTAATGTTCCCCAGGTCATGGAACAAGGCCTTCAAGACCCATCTCTATAATATTTTATACTATAATGATGTCATACCATTTCCATTACCATGATTCGAAAAAATACCATCATATACTGACACTGTATTTGATAAGGCAACAAGGTCACCATGTCCTAAATCACCATTTGGTAGGGCCCCATGTATGTATTACTCTTTGAATATAGAAATACAATTATATTATCATCTCACGCCACACATGATCTTCCTCTAAGTGATAACTCCACAATAATGTGAAACCATTAATTTGGTAAAAGAATTAAATCTCCAAAATTCCATACATCTGAACAGAACAAATAATAACACATAATTCAAAAACATAGAAAATAATAATGACTATCCATATCAACACAAACATGTAATCAACATCAAACATGGGTCACATGGGCTACTCAAACACACATGTAATCAACATCAACCATGAGTCTCAATGGCTACACTCAAACATATGATCAAACATAAGAATGGGTCTCAAGAATACAATGAAATATAGAAAAATAATGAATGAAATCATAAAAAATGGATATGTATACAATTTATGTACATACATGAAGTGTGTTGTTGAGAATATTAATATTTTTTTAATATGTATTATGTTAAGCTCACCCATCACCCATTATGATCTTGCCTGAACTCCATGGATCCTTATAACCAATCCAAAATCATAAAAAACCACTCTAGATAAATTTTGTATAAGGATATGGAAACATAGTGCTACATATATGATTCATCCTCTAGAGTAAAATAAAACCTTGTATAATGAGAGGTAAACTCACATAGAACCACTACGATTTAATTCTCAAACATCATGGAAAAAACAAAGGGACTGTGGGATGAGAGTCCAATAATAAAAACCCAAAAGTCACCCAGTATTTGGTATGAAATTATATATGAATACTGCATTCACATAAATCAAGAATTTATAGTCTACGTGATAAAAAGGAATCATGAAATAGAAAATAATGATATACTACGATGGGTTCCAAAAATGAAATTATTTTTTATTAATAAATATAGAAAGTGCAAAGTGGTTCCATTTAAAAATTACATGTGGATTATATGTAATATTCAATGAAACATGATATAAATAAAGGAAGACTACTTTTATGCAATCGTATGTTCTATTCCACAGCCTTAATTCCATCATAAGAACACTATACCAGAACTATTATTCAATTAATTAGTAATTAAAATATTAGAATAAATTATTGAATGTGACCTTCCAACCACAAATCCATTGCTTAAAAAAATTAATTGAAGGTCCCATGAAGAAAAAACAATAATAAATATAATACAATATTACAGTGATATAATTATCAATCTTAAATGAATTATCTTCATACTGATGTTTCTCAATGATTTCAAGAAAAATCACTGGCCATTGAGCCTGAATGTCAGAATCCAACTCCTAGACCACTTTTTATATCCTATCATGGTTCAGTAAGACTATAACAAGTGGAACCATTATCCATCAAAATAATTTAATTCTCAGTATATGGTCCAAATTTGGATTTATAGAAATGATGCATTATTATCAATCTAAATTTCCTCTTATTCAATAACATGCATAAGATAATTCATAAAACTCTAATGGTGGGACAAATAGAAAACATTATGCATTTCTCCATATTTTGGAAGATGAAAGAAATGTTAATCCATCACATCAATTTCTACGGTAATTTAAAATGGTAAAAAATCACGGGGAAAACATCCCTTTCTCACACAATAAATGATTTCTAAATTGAGGAATCACCAACATAAAAAATAATTCACCCAAAATAAACTATAGTGTAGGAATCCTTCGATCAAAAAATGATCGTTGTTTGCTCTTAGTGATAGCCATCCAATTCTTGATCAGTTCCACTCTTTGAATGGTCTCATATAGAAATATTTTCCCCAAAAACAATACCTCACCCACATCATGACACAAAGAGGTGATGAATATATCCATTAATAAAAATACTCAAAATATAAAATATGAATTTAATTCAAGAATATTTTTTTTGAAAAATAAAACAAGTATAGGAGATCATCTCAATAGCCACTGATTTCTGGGATACCTTCCCAAAATATTCCATATAAAATCTGGATCCTCCCCTTTTACTATCGATTTTATATAGATTATTTGATGTAATTAGTTTCATCACGATACCTAAATCTGTTTGTAAAAAATTCCAAAACCATGATAAGAGACACATTAAATTATTTTCTACAATAAATAAATGGCAACCATTTTTATATACAGTATTACAAACATATTTCATCCCCCACTATTCCACTAATAGGGCCTCTTAAATTTGTAATGGGTGAGCCACTTTCATCTTTTGTTTGACTACAACCCAAACACCATCATGAATCCATGTGAATCTATATAGACCCATCATGATGCCCATCATCACATTATACCCATTCTAAAAAGAACCCATAATTTTCAAAATATTACACTAAGATACATTTGATCAAGCATTACCATCATATAGTTGAGACATCACGATACCAAAATAGTGAGGTACCTCTTTATACATATCCTCCAAAATGTATTTCAGATTTCATGGTAGATATCTATCAACCTAAGGATAACTACAAACTTCAATTTATGATGGTATCTTAGCAGATAATACCACATAGAATTTAGTTATATAACCATATCATGAATGTAAATTATGACATTATAATAAAAAAACCTAGGGACTGTATCATCCACCACCCAACACTCACACATCTATATTCACTTAGAATCCAACTACTAACTATCATTAACATGTTCCACTAAGAAGGAAGTGATAAAAAATTATATGATCATCATAGATCCATGATCCTTAGATTCATACACTATCCACATAGAAATTTTACCCATTTAATTTAATTCATCCTATAATGGCCTCTATATAATCTTCTATGTCTCCATATTTTTCATTCTAAGAGTTTCTATAACGACATTACCATTACTTAGAGATTTATTCATATCTAACTCAAATTTTTACAGATCCTCCACCCAATTCCTTTGTCTCAGATTTAAGTACCAAAAAGAGAATATTTATAGTATGATATTGTGGACTATGTAAATGTTAATCCTACCAGCTATGTGATAATGTTTCTAAAACAATAGGGTTAATACAATAATATATAACACTAGGTCATGCATTGGGTAGATCCACTAATGGGGTCATAGCTGGCATGGCCCATTAGTGGATACTTGATCTATATTCATTGATAGCACCACACCAAAAACCCTAAGACATCATAGAACACAATGTATCCCATAATAGGAATAGAAATATTCAAAATAAAATCCATAAATATTCTACTATTAAAATATAGGAAAGATTCATCACAAAAATAAGACCCCTATAAATTCACTCCCCATATTATGATATCTATCATCGACAGAAAAAAATATTAGTAGTCAATGATTAAACATTGATATTATGCAAAAATTAAATGTATTGTTATATAATGAACTCATTCTAGGGATATTTTCAACACATTAAATCCTTTAACATCTATTGGTGGACTAAAAACATTCCTCAGAAATTAATTACCCATGAAACTGAACCACCTAAGTCATGAAGTGAATCTTCAAAAATTTTGTAAAATTCCATGGTTAATAATGTGTAATTTATACAATCTCCTTTTTCCTAGAATTTATATATGTATTCCTCAAATGATACAACATATCATGCTTGAATTAAATTTTTAATGAGTTAATATATGTACTTAAAATATATTTCTTGAGAGACATGAACAACACTACTGGATTTATAAAACTAAAAGGAATAAATATATACTCATAAAAACCACTACTAATCCAAAATTCTATATTCAGAATATCCTTCTCTCTTACCCTCAACTGAAGGTAGCTTAAAAAACCTAAATTGTGGAAATACATAGTGCTCCCCATAACAGATCAACAAATAAATAATTCATGGTATTGAACACTGATTATATACGATTACCTAATTCGATTTTATTATATTCCACTTAAGGCCTTATACTACCATTAATACTCTTAGAAAACAATATTGGAGAACCCTAATGAGATGTTATACATATAATAAATCCCTTCTCCCCCAAATCATATTCGCACAACTCAATGTCACTCAACTCAACTTGTTACATATGATATAGAGGAATTGATATCAGTTACACCATAGTAATACGATCAATCTCAAATTAAGTTCATCTCTCTAGAGGAAGGCCAACAATGTTACTTATGGTATCATCCTGATAATGACCCTAAATTGGAGGTATCATAGAGGGATTAACTACTAAAACTATTATAAGTTTCAAGGATTCTACTTACACCATGATTTCTGTTATATTTATCAGTTTATGTTTCATCATACCTTCTCCGATATCCTATTCAGTATTTATCAAAAACAATCTCGACTAGTTATAGGGAAATATCCACATCTCTATTAATAGTATATTTGGTCTCGATAACCGGAAAACAAGAAAATTATGAATATAAAATCAAAACAAGTTACTTATATTATTATAAAATAATAATTATATTTATTGATAGAAAAACCATGAGACACCTAGGAAATTACTAGAGTCATTAGACATTTTTTCGAAATGGAATTTAATGCAAAATTAACTAAGATGAAAACATAACTAGTAAACCTTGGCCATCAAAAATATTAGAAGATATAAAGGATTGGGAAACTTATATATATTTAAAAATATAATAAAATGATGATATAAAAAAAGTAACTTTAAATATAAAATCTCACACTCCACCACCAGCTAGATCATAGTTCATTGCATATACTCCTCTAACATTAACTCCATGAGCCTTCCCATGAGGGGAATAACTTGCCTAGGTATATGATGTCTGTGGTGGATGGGTCAATTGTTGAAGACCTATATTGTGTATCAGGATAATATAAATCATCTTATCAACACCTCTATGAGATCCTATTCAATATTACCTCAAATTGAACTACTAAGGGTGTCCCCTCATTCCTCATCCATGAAATTAAATCTAAGGTCTTGGAAGAAAATAATAATGCCCACTATATCCACAATTGAATCAATTTGAACCTAAAAGTCACATGAAGGGGACTAAGAATATATAGTGTTCTCTATATATATACCAACCTGCATTACATATATATCCTTCTTCTACATTCTGTATGAAAACTCACTCACTTTAGAAACATAAATTCCACCCACTAATCCCCCATGAGTGTTAAAGATACCTATAACTCTATCCTCTTTTTAAAATTTCTCATATGTAAGGAACTTTGGAAGAACCTCTATATATATCTCTTGTTAGAGCCCCTAAAATGGTATCTAAACTTGAGATAATGTTCAACCCATTGCATTGTGTACATTTTCACATCATTCATAAACAAAAAAATGAACAAATATAGAAACACCATAAAAAGGTGAGTAAGTAGGAATCATAAATTAAACCTACCAAATTTTCAAAAACTCGTAATATATGTCTATATTAATCATATAATGAATGAACACCTCAAAAAAAATATTCTATAAATACTACCATTTATAATAATAATTGTTACCTAACTACACCATAATAGAGAACCACCAACAAGAGGGTACCTAAATCATAATTTCTTCCAACCTGACCCTCCCATGAACTAGAGTCACTATCAAGTATAATAATCCCTGAATGATTTCAATCATGTCCTCAACATCATGAGGACCAATAATTCCTTGTAATAATGGATTATTATATAGATGAATGTCTCAATAATAGTCAATCTATGTTCTCTACACCCATTCTCAATAAGGATTCACAATATATATGACTCCAGGATGGGGCGATTTCACTGCCCAAACCACTATAAGTGGGATGTGAACACGGTCATGTAATTCCTCAAATATATAATTTGGTGGAACAGGAAAATATTTCTCAAAAATATAATTATGTAATCTCTGAGGTTGAATTTTCTGAAATACCAAATTAAATATTTAGAACTTCTATGCATAAATTCTAACAAAATGATATGAAATTAGAATAAACAAATAGGGATTCCTATTAAAAGACCATTCTTAGATGATATATTTACACAAGGTATAAACATCCTTGTCATACACAAGGTTCATGAATTTCCTATGTACCCACACATTAGTCACAATAATATATATTCAAAACAGAAGAACTTGACCATGTAACATAAACTAATTCTAACAGTGATATATCATAATTGAAAATAATATATGTATATAACTAAATATATTAATAAAATACCGGGAAGTTAATTGAAGAGTTACTATAATTAACATAACATGCATATATATATATATATGATATGTGATCCTATGAACCTATCCAGGATACATGAATGTACTAAAATATCATAAATGTATAACAACAATGTCATCCCCTATTACTCAATGATCTGTCACAATGTGATATCTGAGAACAAGGAAGCTCTACTAACCAAGAACAATATATCCTATCTCCTTTCAAATACTCCCATAAGGAAATGAATGGAAAGTAGTTGGATACTAGTTTGTAAATCCTTGGACTGAATCTCCAAGTCCTGGATGGAGTGCCCCATGACATCACACTTTCCACTACATGAGTAAGATTTTATTGAATAACAAAAAGGGTCTGAGCATAGTTAGTGGAGAGAATATTCCCTTAGTATCTGATGATTAACATCATACACATAAAAAAATATAAAAAACATATAAAAAATAATTTCAAAATAATAATAAAAAATATATATCATATGACATAAAATGTACCACAATTAATTCATGTAATAAACCAAGGACCCCAAATGGTGAATGTAAAAAATGAGTATACAAAAAAATAAATTTAAATTGAGGAATTGTGAAAACTCTATATTGTTCAAAATAATATCCCTTATAAACCCTATTACTTGTCTTCTCAACTTTGAATCACAAGGAAATTTTCCTTCCCTACACCCCTAATAGTGATCTCTATGTTCACATTGACAATCCCTTGCAGGGAGTGAGTATAAACCAATAGGACACCCCCAATTATTATTTAAAACAAGTTCAAGATAATATGATGTGTATTCTATGGTAACAAGGATGTGTACAATCAAGAAATGAGAAATAATGTGTTGTGTGGTTGTATGTTGAATCAACTGGAACTATCCTTAGCCATTCCTACTCTAAATATATACATGAAATAAAATTATAATGAATGAAATGACCTATGGTCAAACTGCAGGTCATATAACATCACTATGAATCCACAAGACAAAAAATTAAGTGGTCAAGCTACAAGTCTAAAAAAACCATCCCTTTACCTTTAGTTATATCACAAGGCCATCATATCCTAGAACTATCATTTGTCAGGACACATGGTATTTATATCCTACCAATATATTCTATTAGGACACAAGACCATCATACCCAAAAAAAATTAGTCTATCATTATGAAAATTGTACAACACACATGCTCTCCCTCCATGGGATAATCCAACCCAGATAGCCAACTTATAATTCTAATCCATAAGATAATACTATAATATCTTTAAATCAAAACAATCGAGGGAATAACATATATAATCACAATAGGGAAAAAATATTAAAAAGTTCCACACGCAAACACACCCATACACATGTGATCAATATAAAAAAATGGTATTATGCAGTTCACAAAAACACACACATCTAATTCAAAGTAATCGTGGGTCAGAAAGTCACACACACATACATGTGATCAAACTCATGAATGGGTCTCATGAAAAAAATGAAATACCAAAATATCAATCCAAAAATAATATACAAGTGCCCTATATGGTTATTAACATCATATCTCAATAATGTCAATATCAATGTATATATTGTAAACAACACAACCCTTGTAACATAGAGCCAGTGCATCAAATTATTACATTATCATCGATGCAAGATTTAAATACCTAAGGACTCATTAGTTTAAGTGTTTTTATACTATATTACATATATTAACCATAAATTAAAAAATAAAACATAAAATACAACATAAATAATCATTTTAGAACCCCATTATTATAATAGGTTAACCCTACATATCAATCATTTAAAAAATTCTTAACATACTAGGGAAAAATAAGTCATAATAATTGGTTAAGATAATATTCTCATTAAGGGAAAGAGTAAAAATGAAATTTTTTCGAATAAATAATCATATACATTAATGAAATTTATATAACAAAAATATATGCTGTTAAAAATTATTATGTTCATAATATAAAAAACCATAAATGAAAATCAAATTGTTTAATATAAAAATTAACCTGGATATTCATCTAGTCTAAAAATCACATGGAATATTAATAACTAATATTATAATCATAGAATGTATAATTCCAGATATCATAAACATATCTTCAAGTCTTATGCCAAGAAACTGTACATAAATAGGTAATAAATTAGCTAAAACACAAAATACATTTTCCTTTAAGACCTACTAGGGCATGGAAAGGATATATCAGGACCAATCCATCACATACTACGTCCATTCCATTTCTCATTTGAAAAGAGTAAAATATAAATCACATTGACATTTTAATTGAATAACTATCATAAAAAATGAGAATACTTTATCCATAAACCATGAGAGATATCAAAATACCACATCCATTGTCAAAATGATCATAAAACATTCAATAAGAATGATATATGGTATAATATATCATCCTCAATTAATCATAAAATCCAACAAATTATGTTAAAATAGAAGAAATACTTTAATAAAATCATTACAAATTCCATTAGAGTAAAATCCATTTTTTAAATTGAAATTAATTAGAAGACCATACTATTTTAAATAAATAAAATATCATTGAAAAAATATTGTAATATTATAAACTATGATTCAAGAAATTATGTTGTAATGAAGTAGAGAAAATCTTCTCATTCCATATAAGTTATGAAATACATCCTTTATGAATGTTTGTCAAAAATCTCATACAGTAATTGTTTTTTGAAATCAAAAAATTGATCCCCATATATAAATATTATAAAAAGTATCACATGGGTAAAATAAATTCAAAAAAATTGGATAATAGTAAATAATATTTGGAAATTTTTTACAAATCATGACCATGGATGATAAATATTTTCCAACTGATACTTACATATAAAAAATCTGGAATAATAATGAGATTGTGAAATTAACCCTTACATTGTACTATGCATTAATTGAATACGATTTGGCCTCCTATATAATGTATTATGTAAAGTTATTAATTTATTATTTAACCATATAAAATATTTATGGTATCATATATGATCCTTATATATCGTTTCGTTAATAATATTTCTGTATTACCAATGTTTCAGGTGTTAATAGCTTTGTTTGTTTATTAATCTATTTTCATCTAAGTAATGATTCTTATTCATAGATTATATAAGTTTCATATAAATAAAGATATTATTTTTATATATATTATATTTTCAAATTATATAAATTTTTTATAATAATTCTTGAAAGGTTAACATCAATGTGGAATCACATCACATCCAGTAGAAGGGAGGCCGTATGTATGCATGAGCAACAAAATCATTCACTTAACTGTGAAAGGATAAATAATAAAATGGTAAATTAATTTAATAAATTCAGTAAAATATAAATTAATATTTACTATTTTTTCCATTATAAACCTAATTATAACCATCCCACTAAAGGGGTAATGAAAAATAGTTGACACCAAAACATGGAGACAATAAGTCATATGTACGCACATATTATGCCTCCATTTCTAATAGGATTGATAAAATGCGGTAGATGGTTGTCTCGTAATAATAATAACATATATGAATATATATTATACTAGAGTTATTGTTTTTATGAGAAAAACATTATGAGGAAGTATTAGAAGAATTGAATTCGAATGACTTATTAATACAATTACCTCTTAGTGGGATGAAATTATTTATTCATCTTATCAATGGATCTTGATATTATCGTTTTAAAGGACCATGACCTCAAGAAATTGTATAATAAGGTTTGGAAGATAAAAATTGATGGTAGAATGATTTATAAATTTTAATGTGGTGTGATTATCTAATGGAACATTGCAATTTTATAAGAGAGTGGATTGGAACTATTGGAATCCTTTAAAATATTTCATTAATATAAATTAAAATTATTTAAAAAAGGTTCCCAATGTGAGATATTTATAATATAAGATGAGTATGATTCTAATTAATATCAATAAATTATATTTAGATATATTTAATTAACATTATTAACTTTATAATTTTACATTAACCATTAGTTAATCCCTTTAACTCTTAATGTGACAACATGGAATTTTTACTCTTTTTGGGTAAATTTATATAATATAAAATCCCATAAAAGCCCTAGATTGATCCTTTATTACATATTTAAACATATTATAATAATTTTTCAAAATTTTATATTTGTATTAATTTTACATAATTTAATTTAATATTATTTATTTTAAATTATCATTAATTTAGATTTTGAAATTATTCATTTCTTGACTCATAAAAAATATCAATACAGAAGATAAAATTGAACCAAAACCTTTATTATGTCCCTTGTATGGATATACAATATATTAAATTCTTGTATTTAAATAAATATTTCATATTTTCTTTATTTTTATATATTATATCATTTATATTATATTTTAATTAATTAAAGTATTTAAGCAACATAATTGTATAATAAATGCAGGTAATTAATTATTAAATTAAAATTTAAAATAAATTACTATGACAAATATAATAATTTTATCTTTCAAATTAATATTTATAGTTAAATATATCTTTGGTATAACCCTTTATTAAAAATGATATAGTTATTTGCATTATTTCTGTGACATTTTTTAACTTTTCTTTAAATTAAGTATAAAACATGTCATACTCTATCCAAAGTAGAATAAAAGGGTTATAATATCGTAGTAATGATAATATTTGTATAATCACACCCATAATAAACAATTAAGACATGTTTTATGGTAATTTACGAAATTTATAATGTTATTTTTACCATTACATACCTTATTTACCTTTTACTATGATCGTTAAATTTTAATAAAATTACTATTTATAATTCGCAAATATAAAATAATAAATATCAATAATTCAGACGAACTTATTCAAAATATTAAATCTGTTTTTCAACATTCTAAACACATATGAATTCTATAGAGACCCAATCTTGACGTACATGGAAATTACATTACATTTGCGGAATACTTAAATCATAACAAAAAGAAACAGACAAGGACTGTAATAGTTTAATGTCTATGGAAACTTGGAATATAATCTTCTAATCACGGTGAAATATCTTCAACATCTCCCATAAAGATCTTTTCCTTTTGTTTTCTTACCTAAAACCTTTCTTTAAATCTTGGGGAAAAGAAAACATATAAAGGGTGATCTAAAATGCTCAGTAAGGCTAACCATGGAAAAAATAAAACAAATCATATACATTTGAACTAAAAAAACATGATCATGATGTTTAATCATCAAAATCATGAGCAATGACATAAAACTTGGCATTATGTAATGAATAGATCATAAAGAAACATTAATCATGATAAAATAGCATGGTAATAAAACATGTAATTGTGTAAAACATTAAGAACATGTGATTATTTTTATATTATCCAAGGCATTTCTACCAGGACCATCTTAGTGGACAATGTCCCTTTCTGAATCGAGTTCACTCCTCGTTCCAATCCTGTATCACTAAACCAGATTAAAATTCTATTCCATCCATATCTCTCTCATGAGATATAAATCTTAACCCAATGAATTAGAGGGAGATCTAGGTCCCACGCATCTCATAATAATATCATTCTTACTTTTTCCACAAAATAAACCTAAATCATTAATCATAACCCATAGAATAAAAATGGTTTCTTAAAAATCATCCCATCTTAACGTAATACATATAAAACAGATGGATATAATATCATCATAAGAAGAATCAAACCATGTAAATAATAGAGTTATTATACATTAAACACAATCACACTAAATAATGTCATCTTATATGGAAAATAGTTTTGACAAGACACTTAAAATGAATTCTTGAAGAAAATATCCTTTCATTTCAAAATAATTTTCTTTTCTCAAAATGCCATGAAATTTTAAAATAAAATTCATTCTTTTAAAATAATCATGCAATATTGTAGAGTAAGATTCATGAAAATGAGGCATCATGAAATTGTAAAAACCCGTTCAAGCCGTATAAGTTAAAAATAACCTTCTTCTTGTACTTTTGTCGGAAAAGTCAAAAATTTCATCCTATGGTAAACAAAAGTATGATTCCTTTCATAACATGTGGTAAAATTAAAAAATGGGTAATTTTTTTTAAACATACAAGAAAACATTTTTATAAAACATTAGCAAGGATGATACAATAACCCCAATAAATACTTACAAATAAACAATCTCGAATAAAAACGAGATTGGAAAAGTTATCCCTTACCTTAAGTCTGATATGCTTCGTACATATGCATACCTCCTTTATAATGATTTAAATAATTTTATTTACTTATTAAAGAATCATAATCATTTTTATTATATAATATATGGTTCATTTATGACTTTATATTACCTGTTATTTTGTAAATTCCAAGTTAAAGCAGCATTTTGTGTAAAATCGTTTCATTTATCGTACGTGTTTGGACTTGTTGTTCTTGATATTATTATTACATATATCATGATTTAATATCTTCCAGAATGTAAAACATGATTTATATATCATATATATTCACTATATATATAAATATAATAGATAGATAAATAAAATGAAACAGACTGTTCATGGAGACGGTAGGCCGTACGTACGCATGAACGTTGTTTTCCTTTCCTTATTGACTTGAATGGATGTAAGTAGATGACACATACACACACATATATATATATATACATAAATAAATTACCTTTATCATGTAATACATTTCATTATTATTTATTATATATACTTTATAATCATTATTCAATGGTTAACATGGAGAATGAATCTCATCGCATCGTGGAGAGGGTAATATGTGTTTACGCACGCGCAATGATTTCATTTTCTGTAAGATGGATAGAAGGTGAAATGGGGTTTTTTCATATTTATAATATCATATCATTATATTATTGATACTTATGTAATTACTTTATAATGATAAAACTAAATAAGAGGAAGTAGAAGAAGGAAGAAACATGAATGAATCGGTAGAAGAGATTACCTCTTCCTCGACATGCCTCTTTTAAACGTCCACTTAAGGGACTATAGTTTTTCTTTTGAGAAGACCAGAACCTCTAAAATTATTCTAGGAATTTTAAGAAGGGAAACATGCATGCTTTTTCCAGGCTTGAAGGCTCAAAGTTGTGTAAAGAGAAGAGGGAGGAGGTGCCTTTTTATAAGGGAGGAGAGGGGAACCATTGAAAAGTGTGAAAATATTTTTTTATTATAAACTTCTCCTTGGTTTAAAGAGGTCTGAAAATCATTAAAGATGAAGATAATATGACTCATTTTCGAAATAAAATCATCCAATCAGAATTGGAGATGTTTTTTATAATATTTTAATCATTATAATCTTATTTATTTAAATCATTTATTAATGAGGTAAATACTACATCATTATTTTGTCATAAAGAATTTAATTTATTTGATGTCTAAAATTTTTAAAACAAATACCATCATGTAGGAATTTTTTTTTCCCAATTAATGTTTATAGTATAAAAGATAACTTATATAACACCTTATAATAATTAATTACTAAAAGATTTTTGTTAATGTCATTTTCGTCGTTAAATTAAATTAATTAATCCAAATTGCCATTATCACTACCATGTGGTTCAATGGGGTCCGAAAATCGACCCATGTATGCCCATGGTCGGCCAATACTCATACAATAAGGTTAGGACAAGTGTTAAGGTAATTATGAATTATTATAATATTCTTTTAACCTTGAATTACCCTATTTACTTTTAACCGCTGTAAATAAAAGTCAAAAGTCATTATTCACCAATAATGATTTTCATATTATTGAACCACATTATACTTCTTGATAACAACCATGTATGTAAAATTTTTGAAATTCAATTCATAGAAATTGTAATATTTCAATCAAATGAAAGAGTCAGTTTTTTTAACTAAACTAAGTGGTTTCACTATTCATCAAAAATTGATGTTTTTCAGAAAAATATAAAGAAGTTCATCCTAAGAAATATTTGATATTCTAAAATCAGAAATGATGTCTATATTTTCAAATTACAAACATAGAAGTTTCATTAATTAATTTAAAAATTAATTCCCATTATCAAAACAAATAGTGTGTTTTAAAGAAACAATAATTATGAAAAGATCGACACATGTTTATGTCCAATTTCAAAGTGAAATCAATTCCATTGACCAACATTGGATAAAATGGTAAAAATATATTATAATTACCTTTTAAAACCAATTAAAAAGATATTATAACTATATAAATTTATTCGATGAAAAAAGTTGTTTTTAATTGAAATATAACGTGTTTTACTATTCATTAAAATATGAATGTTATCAGAATAATATGAAAATTTTATCCAAAGTAAATTTGTATATCCTGATTGCATATAGGAATTTTATTTTGTCAATTTGAACTTATAAAAATGTCAAAAAAAACTGTATTTATAGTGGGTGCACCATCAAAAGGCGGCAAAACTGCATTTTAAAAAAAATACTTATTTTACACGAAAAATTTATTTTCTTCTCATACCATGTTCTATTAAATGTTTAAGATTAATAATAATGTTATAAAATAAAAAATTTAGTTGACACTATTCATAACGGCTAGTTCATAATAATATTATAACCATATATCGTTGTTTAGTGAAACCCGGTATTGTGTACTACACACACTATCAAGGAAGGTCGTAATTGCGTGTAATTCAACCAAGTCAAGGTTGTGTGTAGTGAAACCTACCTTTGTTGTTGCGTATAATATAATAAAAACTTATTTTATTTATACATTAAACAAAATCTATACTTAATGTTGTGTAGAATAATTTCCACAAAACAAACTTGAAATTGTGTGTAACACGAGCCAATAATTGTATTGCGTATACTGCAAGCTAATACGGTGTTGGGTATACTACAAGTTAATTTTGGTGTAGCGTGCAACACAAGACATCAATGATATTAAAAGAATATTTTTCATAAAATCTCAGGGTGTCACATTCTAGCCCTCTTAAAATAAATTTCACCCTCGAAATTCCTCGGGTGATAAATGGTTTACTACTTGAAAGATTCTTTAACAGAAACCCACATCATAAAAAGGTATACTAAAACATAATTCTAAAAAGTGATGTATGAAACATAACGGTCACTCAAATTAAATCATCACTTGGTTTCCACATAGGAGAACATAGGTGAAAATATAGATATGTAAGAGAAATATAACCATCATGTTTTGATGGAGAGTGGTAGAGAACATGGCTATGAAAAACAAACAATCACCAAGACATAAATTTTTGATGATCTAAGGTACGATCTGGTTCATCAGATATAAGAGAACTAGGAAAACATTTTTGGTTTTCAATATCATTTATCTAAAGATGAAAAATTGGAATTAGAAGAAATACATACTTGATTTTGGTACAATATCACTATTGTTTGTTCCTTGAACAATTTCCACTTCATCTATCAATGAAATGTTGTTGAATTTGTCTTCTGTGAAGTGTTAGTAGATAATGCGATAGAATGATAGGTCATTCCATCTATCTCAAACATAAAGTTAGAAAAATTTATATACATAAGTGCATCTATGCTGAGATTAATCTTATATGGTTCCTAAAATGGACTTATACCTCATCTATCGTATCTCTTAATAATATAAAACTATTTTATACTAACCAGGGACTTCCTGTAGGCCATTGGTAGGTGATAAAGGCCTGCCGCACTTTTATTGTGGGTTCGATTCTGACAGCCTTGTCTGACGCGATGGGTTGTTGCCCATCCTAAAGGTTGTCCCTTTTTCGTTAACTATATTATTATAACCTTCCTGTAATATTATCGAAAAATGTTCTAGACCTAAACAATACTATCTAATTTCTAACATAATTCATTCCAATTTTTAAGCTTATCCAAAATACTTCTATCCAAGCTCATAGTATTAAAAAAATGAGTACCTTAAAGATCACATAACAATCATGTGAACACCATCATTTATCCCCCATATAAGATATATCTTGTTGGTCACATTCCAAACATGTGAATACATTAATCATGTATTCTCTTGAAAAATTAATACCCATTGACCATTAGTGAAAACGTGAACAATGTCAAAAGTTATCTCTTTCCACATACCAAAATTAAAAAAATTCTATATACTCAAACCATGATATTACATTGTCCTTGTAACATTCATGAGATCATTAATACTATCAAACATCTCATTATCTCCTTATCCCTTTATTATGTGAATATAATCTACTTTCCAAAAATATTTAAATAACTTTTCATGGTTACCGATACCATATTCTTATAGAGAAATACAATGAAACAGTACCCAGATATTTCAATATACTATAATGGTACCTCAACAACATTATTATTGTATTACAATACATAATCCAATCAATCCGTCCTCTTCAATGATTGACATGGAATATGTTCTTTATCTATTTAGAAGTAGCCTCTTAGGTTAGGGAATTGAGTTGGGTAATGCCCATGTTCTCCACAGATAAGACATTGGACTCCAAAATAGTCTATCACTCTATGACCCTTTTCTCCACATAGATGACATCTTACCCTCCATTTGAGGTATTCCTTAAGGTTCTTATTACATTATTTAGAAATCACAATATTTCTTTCTCTATGCGCCTCACCATGAGACCATGCATAAAATTCCATTTTCCTCTTATTTGATGACTTAAGAATACAACTAAAGTTCACCTTGTTAATCATATATAGAGATAACTGATTTGGAATAATCAAAATATCTTTCTCTCCAGGAATTACACAAATTCGTTGATCATAGTCACCAATTTTTCCATTGGAATCCATGTTAACTGAATTGTTTCTCGTTCACTCCATTAAATAAAACCAGAAACCATAGTGAAAGAAACATTTACAATAACGAGGAACCACATAATCATAAAACGTCACTTATAGGAATTCTAACATTTAAATAATTCTTTAATCCATGACACCTAAGGTTTACTCTAGGTTATTCATGATCGTCAACATAATTCTAGGACTCTATCCTATACGTATACTTAACCATAGGGACATCCCTAGAAATACCTTAGAAATATCTCTAGAAATCTCACTAATGTTTTCACATCCTAGTTTCCAAAGGTTAACTAAAAATTTCCTCTAATACCAACTATAGAGACCCAAGGTTGACATACATGGACATGAAATTACTTTTGTGGAATACTTAATACATAACAAAAAACAAACACAGAAGGACCATAATAGTTTAGTGTCTTTGGAAACTCGGAATATAATCTTCTAATTGTGGTGAAAGATCTTCCACTTCTCCCATAAAGATATTCCCCTTTTTTTCTTACCAAAAACCATTCATTAAATCCTAGGGAAAAAATATAAACGGTGAGCTCAAATTATAATTAAGGGTAAGAATGGAGAAAATAAAACAAATCATATACATTTGAACTAAAAAAACATGATCATAATTCTTAAACATCAAAATCATGAGCAATGAGATAAAACATGGCAGTACATAAGGCATAGATCATAATGAAACATTAATCATGTTAAAATATCATGTGGATAAAACATGTAATTTTGTAAATGATTAAGCACGTGTTATGATATCCATAGTAGCCAAGGCATTGCTGCCAAAACCACCTTATTGGACAAAGTCCTTTTCTGAATCGAGTTTATTCCTCGTTCCAGTCCTGTATCACTGAAACAGATTAAATTTCCATTCCATCCATGTCTATATTATGAGATTTAAATCTTTACCCAATGTTTTGGAGGGATATATATGTCCCACCCATCTCATAATGAAATCATTCTTACTTGTACCACATAATAAACATAAATCATTCATTATAACCTAATGAATAAAATGGGTTTCTTAAACATCATCCCATCATAATGTAATCCATATAAAACAAATGGATATCATTTTATAATAAGAAGAATCAAACCATATAAATAACAGAGAGATTATACTTGAAACATAATCATACTAAATAATGCCATCTTAGATGGAAAATGGTTTTGACAAAACACATGAAATGAATTCTTGAGAAAAATATCCATTCTTTTCAAAATCATTTTCTTTTCTCAAAATTCCATGCAATTTTAAAAGAAAATGATTTTATTGAAAATAATCATGATATATTGTATAAGAAGATTCATGAAAATGATGCGTTATGAAACCGTAAAAATCCGTTCACGCCATATAAGTTAAAAATAAAATTCTTCTCGTACATTTGCCAGAAAAGTCAAAAAGTTACTCATGTGGTAAACAAAAGTAATATTCTTTTCATAACATGTTGTAAAATTCAAAAATTTGTAAAAAGTATTTTAAAGAACAATGAAAACATTTTGATAAAACATGGGCTTGGATGATAACAATAACCCCAGTAAATAGTAACGAATAAACAATCTCAAATAAAACCGAGATTGGAAAAGTTATCCCTTACCTTAGGTCCGATATGCTTCGTAAATATCCGAACCTCCTGTATAATGATTTAAATAATGTCATTTACTTATTATAGAATCATATTCATTTTTATGATATCATATATGGTTCACTTATGAATTTATATTAACAATTCTTCTATAAATTCAATGTTAAATCAGTGTTTTGTGTAAAATCGTTTCATTTATCATACGTGTTTGGACGTCTTGTTCATGATATTATTGTTACTAATATCATGATTTACTATCTTCCATAATGTAAAAAATGTTTTATATTTCATATATATTCAGTATATATATATATAATAGATAGATAAATTAAACGAAACACACCGTTCATGGAGACGGTGGGTTGTACGTATGCATGAACGATGTTTTCCTTTCTTTATTGACTTGAATGGATGTAAGTAGATCACACAAATATATATATATATACATAATTCTAGTATCTTTATCATGTCATATATTTCAATATTATTTGTTATATATACTTTATAATCATTAGTGATTGGTTAACATGGAGAATGAATTTCATCGCATCACGGAGACGGTAATCCGTACATACGCACGCGCGGTGATTTCATTTTCCGTAGGATGGATTGAATGTGAAATGGGGTTGTTTCATATTTATAATATCATATCTGTATATTAGTTATACTGATGTTATTACTTTATAATGAAACAACTAAATAAGAGGAAGTAGAAGAAGGAAGAAACTTGAAATAATCGGGAGAAGAGATTACCTCTTCCTCGACGTGGCTCCTATAAAATTCCACATAAGAGACTAGTGTTGGTATTTTTAGAAGACCAGAACCTATAATATGTTTCTAGGTATATTTAGAAGGGAAATTGGTAGGGTTTGGACAAGCTTGAAGGCTCAATGTTGTGTAATGAGAAGAGGGAGGAGGTTCCCTTTTATATGGGAGGAGAGGGGCGCCTTTTGAAAGTGTGAAAATATTATTTTATTATAAACATATATTCGGTTTCAAAAAATCAAAAAATATTTAAATATGAAGATAAGATAAATCCTGGTCGAAATAAAATCATCCAATCATATTTGAACATGTTTTGGATAATATTTTAATCATCATAATCTTATTTATTAAAATCAGTTATTAATGAGGTAAATACTGTATCATTATTATGTCCTAAATAATATAATTTATTTGATGTTTAAAAATTATAAAAAAATAACACCATATATGAAATCATTTTATATTTCCAATGAATATTTATAGTATATATAATAATTTATATATCCCCTTATAAAAATTAATTACAAAAATATTTTTGTTAATGTCAATTTTGTCTTTAAATTAAATTAATTAATCCAAATTGTCATTATCACTTCCATGTGGCTCAATGGGTTCCCAAAATCGACCCAATTATGCCCATCGTCAGCCACTACTCATCCAATAAGGTTAGGATATGTGTTAAGGTAATTTTGAATTATTATATTATTCTTTTAACCTTGAATTACCCTGTTTAACTTTAACCACGGTAAATAAAAGTCAAAAGTTACTATTCACCAAAAATTATTTTCATATTATTGAACCACATTTTACTTCATTATAACTACCATGTATGTCGGATTTATGAAATTCAATTAACAGAAGTGGTAAAATTTCATTTAAATGAAAGAGTCAGTTTTTTAACTACCACTATATGGGTTCACTATTCATTAAAAGTTGATGTTTTTTAGGAAAATACAAAAAATTCATCCTAAGCTATATTTGATATTAAAAATTCAAAAATTATGTTTATTTTTCAAAATTAAAAACATTGATGTGGCATTAAATAATTTAAAATTAATTTCTTTTATCAAAACAAATATCGTGTTTTAAGAAACAATAACTATCAAAAGATCGACACTTGTTTATGTTCAATTTCAAAGTAAAATTAATTCCAATGACCAAAATTGTATTAAATGGTAAAAATATATTCTAATTAAAATTTAAAACCAATTATAAATATAATCTATCCATATAAATTATTGCAATGAAAAAAATTGTTTTTAATTAAAACATAACATGTTTTTACTATTAATTAAAATATGAATGTGATCAGAATAATATGAAAAATTTATCCAAAGTAAATTTTTAAATCCTGATTCCAAAGAAGAATTTTATTTTTTCAAATTGAACTTATTAACATGTCAAAATACTATATTTAAATTGGATGCGCCCATAAAAACGGCAAAACTGCATTTTTTAAAAAATACTTATTTCAGCTGAAAATTTTATTTTCTTCTCAAACCATGTTCTAGTAAATGTGTAAGATGAATAAAAATGTTAAAAAATTAAAAATTTAGTTGATACTATTCATTATAGCTAGTTCATAATAATATTATAACCACATATTGTTGTTTACTGAAACCTTGTATTGCGTACTACACACTCTATCGATGAAGGTCGTGATTGCGTGTAATGAACGCCAAGTCAGGTCTGTGTGTAGTGAAAACTCTATTTTGTGTTCCATATAACATAATAAAAACATATTTTATGTATAAATTAGAAAAAAGTTATACTTAATGTTGCGTAGAATAATTTCCACAAAACAAACTTGAAATTGTGTGTAACACGAGCAAAGAATAGTTTTGTGTATACTGCAAGCTAATACGGTGTTTCGTATAGTACAAGTTAATTAGGTTGTAGCTTAAAACACAATCCATCAATGAAATTAAAAGAATATTTTTCATAAAATCTTCGGGGTGTTACAATTTCAGTAATTAATTAAAAATTAATCTCATTACTGGAATGATAAAAAAGGTTTTAAATTTGAAAATATTTGAAGGATTAAAATGTTTTTATATTAAAATTCATTGGTAAATTGATTCCAATGAAATATATTTGATTTTATTTTAAAAAGATAATCCAAAAAAAAATTAGAAAAGTTTAAATTAAAATTTAACAATATAATTTATTTTGATGAAAATTTTAAATTATAATTAAAATGTATTTTTTTCACTATTCATCAGAACCTGAAATTTATCACAAATACATGAATAATTAATCCAAAGTAAATTTTTATATTTGGTTTTTAAAATTTATTTTCTTAAATATAATAAATAATAGTGTAAAATTGTTGAATTAAAATTGGTTATCTATCATAAGGCGGTAGAACTTTTTTTAGAAAATAATGATTTTTATGAATAAAATTTGGGTTGTTTTCATATTTTTCTTATAAAATATGTTGTATTAGTATAAAAATGTTACATTGAATATATAAAATTTATATTTAATTAATATTATTTTAAAATCGTAATTAATTCAATTTGATAATAAAAATTCCTTTTGTGGAATAAAAAATATTTCCCTTATATTCAATTGGTTTATATTTATGTTTCTCATTAATTAATAAGTAAGGAATTATTAATATATTAATATATTTCCATAAAATTATTTATTGCTTTTTTAACCCCTAATTTAATGTCTAGGTTAAATCATGTTATAATAATTAATAATAATTTAATAATATACAATTGTTTGGTAATACTAGGTCTTGCCTGCTACAAAATTTATTGTGGAAGGATTCTCTTGTATTTATTTCAAGATAACTCAGTGTTCTATGCATTAGAAGATATAAAATTTATAAAATTTGTTTAAAAATTTTTTTTTGTAAATTATTGGGGTGTTATATACACCTAATATTAATTAAATTTTAATCTCTCAAATTAGAACATGCCCCTTGTAATCAAGAGTCTGATATTTTCTAATACTATTGATGAAGAACCCACAACGCAGATAGAGTTAATAAGACATCATCTTAATAACTATTAAAGGTAAATTTTAATATCACAAAAAAATGGCTATTGAATATAAGAATATTAGTGGAAACTAGAGATACATACATGGAGGAAAAGTAAAAATATTCATATGGAGGGATTGAGGTCATCAATCATGAAATATGTAAATGAATGTAAATTGAGCTCTTAAAAAAATAATTATTTAAAATAAAATTGGTCTAAATGTAATTAATAAATTTTCTAGTTCATTTCATAGAGTTGATTAATTATTTCTCTATATAACAATTTAACGAATTACAATTAATTGGTAAGTTTCTATAAACACAATAATACCCTTCGATTGTTCCTTGAACTATTTAAACTCCTTTTTAAAGCACATGATTCATTATAGGGTGAATTAATAAATTTACCTCTAATATAATTTATAAATATTAGCATAAACCATATCATAATTTTTTATCTTATCATAAATTAACAAGTAATTTATCTATCCACAACATGAAGCAACTTGTATTATCTCATTCAAAAAATGTGCACCATGTATTTGAAAAATGTAAATAACATTATTTTTAATAAAATATTTTTTAAAAACATACTTTCTTGATTATTCCGTAAATATATTGTATGTTATTATATATACTCCTTAAATCCAAAAAAATTTAAACACCATTATCTATGACATAATCCAATTTTTCAACAAACCATAAATCAATTCCAAGGTAGTATGTACTATCCAATTAACATTATCCATATCAATAATCTATTTTTTGTGACATTATTATCTAAGTATCAGGAACATATTAGGGGGTATCCTTCCATTAGACATATATTTCTGAAAAAACATTATACTTGGTAACATTTCGTGGTCACCGTTAAAATTCAGCACACTATATCAAATTATTAATGAAATAATACTATATTAGAATCCCTATTTATCATATAACTATACTAACTAGAATAAAATAGCATAATTATTGAATCCAAAAACCCAAATTCAATAATTATTCTAATTCATCTGTAGTGATAGTATAATCTTGACCTTGTTCCTTTTTCAAATTTTTATCTCTATTTCCCTGATGCTTGGGAAATTTATTTTAATAGAACTCCATCTTCTTATAGTTGAATCGTTGAGCATTTTCATTCTCCTTATTTTCCATACAATCATGTTCCTGATTACCTTTATCCTCACACTTTTAACAATCTCCCACTCCCTTCAGTAATCCACTAGGGTGTTTCATCCCATCATTATCACATGTGGAAAATTAATTCATTCCCTTTTTCCTTTTATCCATATCTTTCTCCACTATTCAATTATTCTATTTGTTTCATTAAAATGATAATAATTAGATAATTATTTCACTATCGTGATTTAAAATGGGTCTATATCATCATATGAGTAGAATGTATTGGAGACGAAAGCCTTTAGGGGGAATGTATTTTTCCCATCAAATTAATGATAAATATTACACCTTTGGTTAAATATTTAGTCTGAATCATTTACTGATAACTCTGTAATGATATATTCATACTTGGAAAACTCTCAATTTCTCATTTTTCACCAGACTCAATAAATATCTTCCCCATATAAACTCTCTATTCTTGAGAGAAATATATTCAATTAAAAGATCTTTAAAACCCATTCATTATATGTTATATATTTTATAGTCCTTTATTTTTTGAATCAATTACCTCAAATGAACGTTATTTCTTGATAGGAGACTAACTTACATGAAAACCTACAATCATTTGTAAAATCCCAATTAAAGAAATATCGTATCAATGGAACATATCAATTTATTAGGTAAAAATGGAATTTAAATCCCATTTAATGATATGGGTTGATGTATCATGAAGCGCTCTAACATTGATACTTGACAATATTTATCATGATTCTCTAATCGGGTAAGGTTATTGTCTATATCCTAAGTCATCTATCCCATTTAAGTTATAAAATTATCTAAACTGATTCCATTTTCAGATCCAATATCATTATATTTTATAGGAGAGAAATCCCAACATTTATTATGTACTTTGAAATGGTTTCCATTCCAACCAATTGGTGTCATATCTAAAAAACGGCATTCACTAGATTAGATCATAACATTATGAATGATAATGTACATTATTATAATTAATGATTCAAATAAATTTAATTTAAATTTTTTGTATGAATAAACTATAAATCATAAGATTAATCTATTTGGGTTTATGTATAAGTTTATCTTACTATTTCACTCTCTATTAATTATTCGCCAAATATAGTTTCCAGGATTGATGAAAAAAATCCTCTAATTGAAATTTAATAGAACCCGACCCTATTAGGCCTGAGATGATGCCTCACATCATTACATAGGAATATATACAAGATTGGTATCCCAGAAAAAAGTGTGGTTAAACTGTTTTCGAAACTATATTACATACATGAACCTTATATTACAATTTTAAAAAATACGACATAAAAATTACATTGAGAATACAATTATTGTACAAGATTAACAATGTATATCAAATATAATAAAATTCTTGGAATCCTTGGGAATAATAAAACATGATAAAGGGGTGAGCTCAAATTATTATTATGGGTATGAGTACTAAGTAAACATTTGTGAAAATATAATTATAAATATTTAGGGAAGGTTCATAAATAGGAAATAATCCATTAAAAATAATGTTGAACATAACATAGAAACAATAACTGAGATTACATTATTTTTATATAAACATTGAATTGTATATTCTATTATCAAAATAAAAACATACAGTACGTATAAAAAATATCATAATGAGAAATTTCATAATACCGAATATCATAAACATATCATCCTGGATTTAGCCATGACATCATACAGAAACAGGTATGTCATTAGTCAAAACCGAAATTAGTTTCTATTATTAGAACTAGTAATGAATCAAGGGGATATAGTGGTCCACACCAATCACTTACTAATTCCAATGAATTCTACACTTGAATAGGGTGAAACACAAACAACGTAAACATTCGTATTGAAAAATTAGCCTGAAAATGTGAATACTTTTACGATAAACCATTAAAGGAATAAAAATATCACATCCACATTAAGAATGATTATAAATCCTTCAATAAATGTGGTATACAGTTTCTGAAGATATCAACCACAATAAAAAATAATATCTAACATTGGGTATTTACATAGATAGAAATACTCTATCAAATTCATTTACAATTTTATGAGGGAAAATCCATTTTTTCATTGCAATTAATGAATAGGACTTGATATTTTAAAGAGAAACTTTTTATTTGAAAATAATATTATAAACATATAATATAAGATTAAACGATTATGTGTTTATAATGGAGTAAAAATCCCCTCATTCTATATATGTTAATAGAAATATTCCTTTTGTATTTTGTCAAAATGGTAATAAGGTACCTCGTTTGAAAGTCGATAAAAATGATAATTTCTTACCATATAATAAAATTGTAAAAATTTGTAAAAATAAATTAATCATTTATAGGATAATAGTAAAAATATTGTGGGAATTTTTTTAAAAAATTAGAACATGGATATTAAATATTTTACAGTAGAAACTGACATATAAACAATCTTGAATAATAATGAGATTTTGAAATTATCCCATACCTTATACATAAAATTAGTTTAATAAACATTAACTTCCAATATAATGTGTTAAAATGGGATATTAATTTTTATCGTAATCATATAAATTATTTATGATATCATATATGAACTTCTTATATAATTTGGCTTATAATATTTCAATATTATCAGTGTTTTCTTTGTAATATACTATATTATCCCATGCTTGTTTTTATTGTATTTCATGTTTATTATGTATATAATGTATTTATTTAATATAAATAATTATACTGAGATCATATATCTCATATTTACTAATTATATAGAATTTAATAATCATTATTTAATTGTAAACATTAAAAAATAAATCTCCCTGTGTCGTGGGGAGAGTAAGTCGCACGTACGCATGAGTGACGGTATTATTCCTTTACTGGTAAAAGAATAATAATTTAAATTGTATATTAGTAATAATAAATAAATATATGTTAATATTTATTATTTTATTATAATATATCAATTATTATTCCCATAAAAAAAGTGGTGATGAAAAATAAATTACAATACGGCATGGAGACGGTAAGGCGTACGCACACACGTACGATGCTTTTGTTATTAGTACGATGCATAAAAGGTGGAATATGTATATAATATAATCCTAATAACATCCATTAATATATATATTACTGGATTTATTACATTAGTATGTAAAAAAACATGATGAAGAAGTAGAATAAGAAATTATATTGAATGAGTTTGTAAAATAGTTACCACTTCTTTGGTGGAATTCCATAAATTATCTTCTGAAAGGATATAGAGATGATATTTTTTGAATACATGGACATCTATAAACTATATAAAAATATTTTGAGGAAACATTTTAAGGGATTTTTCAATATATAAGGCTCATATTTTTGTGATTTATTTAGAGAGGAGGTTATATTTTAAAAAATAGTTGAGTGGAAGTCTTGGAAATCGCTAAAATAAAAAATTCATATAATTTAATTTTATCTTAAAGATGGATAAAAAGTGAGTTATTTAGAAGATACGATAATTAAGGGACTAAATAATCTCAAAAAAATATTTTTATACATGTTTTTTTAACATTATTAACCTTATATTTTATCGTTTTTCCTTTGTTAAACCCTTTAACTATTACCATGACAACATGTATTTTTAATAATTAAGGGTTAATATAGGTAAAATAAAATTCCAAAAGAACCAAAAATGGAAATTTTATGATAATTTTACGCTTATTATATTAAATTAGTATAATTATATATTTGTATGAATTTCATATCATTTAATAAAATATTATTTATTTTAAGGTATCAATAATGAAAATTTTGACACCATTCATTTCGTGACACATTTAATAATACCAATAGAAAAGATAAATTCTAACCAAAACCTTTATAACAACCCTAATATGTATAGGTAATCTATAAAATTATAATATTCCATTAATTATATCGTATTGTTTTATTTTAGTATTTTCACTATCATTTATTTTATATTTATATTAAATAAACTATTACACTATCATCATTTTCTAAGACATAATGGTAAATAATTAATATCATAAACTTAGAAATAAATTTATAAGATGATTATAATAATTTGATATTTTGAATTAATATTTATATTTTAATATCTCTTCTATATAACACAATATTAAAAAAGATTTTTTTTAAAAAAAATATGTTTTCATCATTTTTAACTTTTCATAAAATAATATTTAATAAATGTTAAAATGTCAACGAAAATGCATAAAAAGAATATAATCTCTTCCAAAGGATTATTTTTTTCAAACTCCACTAATAAAATTAAATTATGACACGTGTTATTTTAATTTTATAATTTTTATAATGTAACCTGTTACACTTAGTTACATGATTTTTCTTTTACTGTGTTAATAAACATTTAATAAAGATAATATTCATATTTCCTAAAAATAAAAGAAATATATAAAAATAATTTTAACAAAATATTAAAAATATTAAATTAAATTTTCAAAATTAAAAACATAGAAGTTTTAGTAATTAATTTGATATTAATAATAATGATGAAAATATAAAACAAGTTTTAAAAGTTAAAATGCTCAAATGATTGAATGGTTTTTTATATCGAAATTCAATGTTAAGTTGATTCCAATGATAGAAATATTACTAAAATATAAATTAATAACACAAATATAATTTAATACAAATGAAAATAATATTTTATTGATATAAATTATTTCATTGAAAAAAGATGTTTTCAATTAAAATTTAGTATTTTTAAATATTCATAAAAACATTATACTTCTAAGATAAATACAAAAAATTAAACAAAAATTAATTATTATATTTCAATTTTACAGATGAATTTTATTTTGTAAAATATTATATATAAAAGTTCAAAATATTGGATTTTAATTAGTTTTTCCAATAAAAGGCCATAAATTTCTGTTTGAAAAATATATGATTTTATAAATAAATTATGGTTTCTTATTATCTTGTGATTATAGAATCTATTAGATGAATATATAAAATATTTGATTTAATAAAAAACATTTGGATGAATATATAACATATATATTTAATTAATTTCATTTCCTATTTTTAATTAATTTATTTTTGTAAGACATATTGAATTTCGTAGCATTACAAAATGCATCCCTTATATTCAATTGGTTTATATTTTCATTAATAATTAATTATTAACTAATGAATTATTATTATAGTTATATATTTTCATAAGTTAGTTAATACCATTCATAGTATATAATTTAACGACTAGGTTATATCTTAATATATTAAATAATAATATTTTTAAAAAAAAATTTTTTTGGTAAAACATGGACTTTTGAATCACACAAGATATAGAGGAATGTTTCCCTTCTATGTAATGCAATGGAAATCAGTGGCTCATGCATTACAAGCTAATTAATATATAAAATTTATTTAAAAAGATAAATAATTTAAATTCATGTTGTGTTATTATTATTTTCATTGAGGCGATACCAAATTCGTTCCTGCACACCTATAAGATCAATCCAACTATTCATGATTCCTTCGGAAACCAATATCAATATTTCCTAAAATAATATTTAGATCATGTTACTAGAAAAATATATCAACATATACATTGATAATTGATTCATCCTAGGATAAGGGAATCACACCAAGTAAACTGGTGGGAAACAAATCCTAGAATCACCAAGAGTCCATCCACAAATTTTGGTGATGTAACTTAGAGATTGAGGTCCGAGAGAGGTCTTTATGAATCCCTAGAGTCACCCAAATGTCAATATGAAAAATTTAGAGGAGGAAAAATATTAGGGACTCATAAATTTATAAGAAATATAGAAAATATACAAATCATATTAAATCAAATAATGCTACCCCATAGTGGGTCCCAAAACAGCAAGTACAATTGCACAAGGGAGTTTTCCATACTTTATGGGATTCTTGTGAGAAACATATTTAGAATCCAATCCATATTAAATAATATTATATTAAACATGATTAAAGGGACTGCGATGCAATGGTCATTATTGTGCTTCTACCTCCATGCCCTCACGAGATCAATATTCCATTACCACTATTATATGGGATTGTACCTCTCATCAGTAATTGGTTTACTGATAAAAAACACTCTTAAGTGTTTTATATTTTAATTTTAGTTATCTGACTCCATATTAATAAAATAATTTTATAACTGATGGAAGGAAACTTGGATATGTGTTATTGGATTTTTATAATCCTTAATGATGTTCAGAAGATCCATTGAGGAATGTGAAAGGAATATGGGAGGTCACTTCATGATGCTTCGAGACCAAAAATCACTATGGGGCATTACCTCACACCATACTTCAAAAACACCATTATGGAATAACCCCATGAATCATGCAACATAAATAAGGATACCATTACATATTATTTGAAAATTCCACCCAACCCTTACATAATTGTATTATTTTTTAGACCCTTTCATTGGATTTATTATTTATAGTATACATTTATGATTTTATGGAACTACAATCACATGAGATTTCGGAATATGAGGTTACCCATCATCAACTTCCATATTACCATTACATAGATTAGAATGTTAAATCCCTCAGTGTCCACTCCACAATGAGTGTTATGTTCTTATAATTTAACCCATCGCATCTCCCTAAGGTAATTCATTTGTTGTAGTTTATTAATTAACAGATATGTCTATTCCAAAACCCATATCTTATGCCATAATGACATCAAATTTTTAAAAACCACAAATAGACTCAATGATGTAGTCTAGATGTTATGTCATAACAACCTCATTATTTATGAAACTAAAAAATGTTAAAATTAGACTCTCATACTATAATAAATATGTTCATTCTGAAAATCTCTACTCCATAGCATAGTGAAACCTTTTATGATGCAGAATGATGTGATTCCAAATTCATTAAATATTGGTCAAAATATTTAAATATTGGAAAATATTGGCTTAAAATACCATGAATGAATAATAAAAATTTACAAATGATCAGAATGAAATAAAAACATTCCTCTGGAGGCCTTGTAAAAAAACAATAACATTCTTATCCAATCCAAAAAACTCCTAATTTCTCTAAAATATATCTCTCTAAATCTTCTGTTTTTTCTCTCAAGAGTGTTGGAAAAATTTTATATCTTACTCAGCATAATTAGTTTATAATTTTCTCCAAGATTTATTCCTAATCATTTATATAATTGATACTATACTAAAAATTTATTTCTTCCGATAAATCCTCTTTTCTTCATTATTCGCATATATTTTGTTGCTTACTACCATTAATGTAAAGGTATTATGTTCTTTTACATTTCCTTTTAAATGATTTAGAGATACATATTTTTAGTTTTCTAGCTTTACTATGAATGTGAATGTACATACTTTAATTTTTTTTCATTATATGAACACAATTTCAAGTGATAATTTTTTTGTATCTTTGCTACCATCTAAGCCAAATGACTAATACATTAGATCCTCATGTTGTTAATGTTAGAGATATAGGGGAAATTTCTAGTACTATTATCGAATATCATATATGGTTTATTTGTTCATTTTAATTTATTGATCACATTTAATGATGAACGTATTAAATAATTTAATCCATCAATTAAAAATGAATCATTTTATATTTGACAACATAATAATATTTTTTCAATTTTTTTGTATTCTTTTGATTTTATTAGTATATATAAATATATCATTGGGATTCAAATATTTATTCTATTTTATATTTTCAAAAGCGTTCATTTTTCTTATTATTTAAAAAATGTTTCAAAAAAATTGGATTTTTACATTTAATTTTTGCATATAAATTCAAATAACCTTTTGACTGACTGAATAATACATTTTACTTATAAATCACTTTTATGTAAAAAGTGTGAAACCATCATTATATACCAAGAGAATCAAACATTATAGAAGGTGAAAAAATTGTTAAAAGCTGACTTAAAATTTTTAGAAGTGTCATCCATAAGTAGTTTCTAGGAAAGATCTATTACCTTTTATCCAGATTGTCTCAAATATTATCTTCAAATTGATAGGCTAGTTTGTCCCACACAAGCATGATCTCTTAAAATATTATTCAACCTACATTTGTTATTAGAGGGTTTTTATTTAGGTAGTTTTCCTATTCAATTAGTTTTATTATTTATAAAAAACATAACGTATTTTTTCAAATAAAAATAATTGTTGAAATATATTTTTTAAAAACACATGGTTGTTCTAGATGAAAATATATGGGTTATGATACATTTCATGTATATTATTATGGTTTTTGGAAATATTACATGAATAAAATTATTTAATCCCTTAGAAATCCTCTTTATAAAATTGTCTTATATGAAAAAACTCTTATAAATTTACATTATGATAAATGGACCCCATATGATATTTCTTCTTTGGAATGATAAGGCAATTTTCTGAATTCCATAAATTTTGGATTGGGTTAAAATAAATTAGATCATATATCTATTTGAAAATTTTCAAATGATATTTTAAAAATATTATACATAACTCATGATGGAACAAAAAATTTCAATGATACCTATTAATATATGATTTTTAAAGACATTGAATACTTATATGTGTATCCTAATGAGTCTATCACTAAAATTATTACAAGATATATTGACATTTTTAGAAATAGAAAATATCCTGGTGATAATCATTCTACAGGGTCATTTTAAATAATATCATTTATGTCCTAACAGGTAGTTTGGAACCATAAGTCACCATGATTTAAGATGCTAACAAATTATAAATTGTGGTGATTGAGGAACTCATAGGTTCTGTCATGACATATGAGAAAAAAATAAATTGACAAGATTAAAATGAGGATAAGGTGATCATGAAAACTAAATGAAAAATTTCATTGAAATAAAACATAGTTGAATCATCCTAGAGTTAATCCCAAATTATAACAATTACTAATATTATGGGATTGTACAATAAAATTTCAATACCCACAACACTCATCAAAACAGCAAAATTTGAATTTGAGGTTACTTCTATTGGTTTAAAAATGAAGTAAGAAAACCAATATAAATGTCCCTTGAACCAGATTATGTCAATTGGAAAGATATATTGAATCAAAACACTGAACTCTTCTACCAGGAGTGAAATTTAGGACTTGATTTAAATAAAAAATCATGTGTTGAAATTCATAATTTTATAATAGGACTTGTTGAGGATGAAAATGAGGTTAGTTTTGAAAATAACCTCCCTAAATTTCATTCCTATTCTATTTCTTCGACTTCTTATTCCCCCTAAATAACATATGATGATCTTATAAATGGTAAATTTTAATAATAAATGGTTTTTTGTGATATTATTTCTTAATATAGAGATATTTAAGAGAAACAAAACCTAAGTGTCTTTTGAAAAAAATGATATCATATTTGAAAAAGTTGTCTTTGTTTTAAAATGAAATGATCAAATAATTTAGTAATAATTCAAAAGTGAAGTCAAATATAATTAAAATACTCTTTATTGTTTTACCCAAGAGAAGGAAAATTTTAATTTGATTTTGAAATTCTAAAACCCTATGAAAATTCAGTATAGTTGGGGGTTTGCTTTAAAATATAATTCTCCAATTAATTATAAAATGAGTAGTTTTGTAAATATAATTTCTAAAAATAAATTAAGTCATTATGGTAAGAATGTTGGTGATCTTATTAATGAATGAAACAATAAAATTCTAGATATTTTAGTCCAAAATAATTCATCGTTCTATAAATTTTTCAAATAGAAAACAATGTTCTATAAAAGGGTGGATTCTAAATTTATTATTAGATATCTGATATAGATTTATGATATGTTTACCAAAAGATATAGTTTATTATTTATAAAAAATAAAATAACACAATAATCTAAATTATATATAGATAATTGGTTCTCAAGGAATATTCTTTGGAATCCTTCTGAATTCAATCACCTCCATAATTTTATTAGCGAACATTTAGTTTTAAGAGACGATTTTTGATTCAAAATTATTTGTATAGGTAAAATTTGTTCCCCAAAGTAAACTCTCAAAAAATATGTTTTAATTATTCTATTAATGAATAAAAATTTATTAATGATTGGAAAATTATTTTATAGTCTATTTAAAATTAAATATTAAAATAATTTTAATGGTTTTAATTTTAAAATTAACCCATTATATATTGTTTCCCATTTTGAATATATTTATTTTAAAAACATAAAATCTATAGAATTTAAAAATACTATTTTTATAATGACCTGAGATAATGATTCTTGGATTTATTATCAATTCATTGGTCATCGTAATAATAATTATATTTTTGAACTGTACTATAACTAACTTGTATGAGATTAATTGAAATATAATTTTATGGATTAGTCTATGTGTGAATCATGTCAACTTGGACAGATGAAGTATTTTTTTAATTCCAAATCACATAGTATTAAAATATTAAACTAATAAACTATTCCACTATGTTATTTTGGATCAAATAATGTTTATATTATCATTAGAAAATATTTTATCATTGTAATTACCATTGAGTATTGTATATTTACAAGGGTTTTCTAATTATATCACTAGAATATGGCATGTGATGTATTTATAAACATTTCACGTAAATTATATAAAAATGAAAAAGTATACAAAATATATTCCCTTAGAGGTCACCATGGTTTATAATTTGAAAAATAATAATTTTATGAATTGTTTTTCTTCTCAAGGTTATAGTCAGAAAATATCCTTTTGTAGAAAAACATAACAAATTAGGGTTGTTAAATGATGAAATTGGATCCTATAAGAGTTTTCTTCTACACATCATATTTTGTTTTCCCTTCCTAAATATAGGTACGATAATATTTTCAATACCTATTTATTAATCATTTAATAAACCCTTATATAAACCATATTAGGAAAAAAAACCATTACTATCATTATAAAAGAATAATTCTATATTTTTTCTTCATTGGCGTATTTGGTTCTAAATTAATTATCCTGAATACTGATTATAATAATGGAATTTATTACCCTAATCCTAATGATGGAATGTTAATTTGGTAATTAAATTCAATTGAAGCATTCTGATATTTCATTACATGTATAAAGACCCCAGAATATTATATTCCAAACAAATTTGATGATAATCAACTAAAATCACTTCCACAAAATGATGATGTTATTAATCAATATAGTTTATCCCTTCATAAACACAAATATTCTATTTTAACAAAAGATTATATTGAATCCCTTTCATCAGTTTTTTTAATTCATGGAAAGAATCCAAATACCATATTGTTGTGAATGCTATAATAAAATTATAATCTAGAACACATAAAAGAGAGACAATATTAAATGATATTAAACATCAAGTGTTTATCTATAATCATGAAATTAATTCCATTGATCATGATATTAGTGAAGATGATTAGATAGTCTTAATGAAAGATGAGTTTAAGCAATTTAAATGTAACAATGTCTACAGTATTTTAGAGCATCATTATGTCCATACCAATTTTCAAAAAAAGTGGTGTTTTTTAAAAATGAAAATATTGAATAAGAAATGTTATCTTTGTCAAAGAACAAATTATTCTTTAATTATTTTAATCAAGAAGAATATATTTATTATCTTAAAATATTTTAACCTCTTTATCAATTTTAATCCATTAGAATTTTTTTAATTCGCCACTCAATTTAAATTAATTTTTTTAATAGGCATGAAAAGTTCATTTTTAAATGGTTTATTTTTAAAAATAATTTTGTGGACCAAACAACATGTTTTAAAAATAATACAATTTTTAAATCCATTTTATATTTATCAAATGTTATGTAGAGTTTAAAAAAACCCCCTTGTGATTCGTATGTGAGGTAATGGAAATGTTTTTTCTTAAATGATTTCAAAATGGAAAGATCTGAATCAGCCCTTTTTTATAAAAAATTTTTCTAATCATTTATTAATATCTAAAATTTATATTTATAATGTTATTTTTATCAAAATAAAATAAAATCTTTTAAATGGTTTTATATATTTAATTACTAGGTATTTTGAAATGTGTTTCATGGGAAAATATAAATTCATACATGGTTTTCAAAATTTCCAAAAATGTGGATGGTTCTCTTTTAAGCCAACATAAATATAGTCACTAAAAGTTTATGATGTTTTACATATATCATGATAAGGAAAATATATTATACATGAGTACAATATGTACCATGAAATTTGATGAAGCTACTCAATTAGTTTACAATAAGATTTATCAATGTATGAATAAAATTATACATTACATTAATATGACATGTCTGGATATTATTTCTAGATTATTCCATTGTTCACATAATCCAATCCAATGTAATCTATCATAGAATTCCACAAATTAGTCTTCCATTATTTGAATTTAACTAAATACGTCTAATTTATTTCATCCTACTGAATTCACTTTTAAGCATTATTGTTTTTCCAAGGCTCATTTTGGATGATAGAAATTATATAAATAATAATACTGACACATTTTACCTACAAGAAAAATAACTCTACTATTGGATTAGAATGGTTATGTATTTTTATTATATTTTCATATCCAAAATAGAACACATAGTCGATGGGAGATTCTAATACAAAATTATATAGATAAAACATACTATCTCTAGCTCTGGAATAAAATAATATTATTTTCCAATCATTTGTGACAATAGTTTTGTAAACAAAATTTATTAAAATAATATTTAACACTCTCTAACAATGCACATTAACTTGATACACTATTTTCTATGAAATCACTTTCAAAATATGGATATCAATTTTTAATTTTTTTTCAAACCCACAAATTGTTTATATCTTTAGTATACCCCTTTGACTTGATCAATCTCACATAAAAAGATGATTTGGGTATGATTATCTTTTGATATAAATATCATAATCAAATTGATGGATTTAGTTTTTTTAATTTTTAATTTCTTTATTTGTTTTTAATTTTTATAAAATAGATATAAAATTTAAAAAAAAATTATTTCAAAATAGTTCATAATTTTAAAAAAGCTGAATAAGTATGATACTATGATCTAAACATTTTTTTTGGATGTATAATTATTGATGTGGTTATATTGCATACACTACTATAGAATTATCTGAAAATGAGTTGAATTTGTTTTTAATAATTTATCCATATGTTGCATGTTTATGGGACTCTAATGAAAACTTATTTTGATTCACTTAGGTAATTTTATATTTGTTATTAAAAGAAATGTAATTTACAAGTAATAGTTAAATGATTTTACTCGAATATTTACTTTTTAATTATTAATTTTTCTCATAGTATTTTTAATTGTTACGACCCCTATATACTCACTTGATTCATTATGGTAGGGTGTTAAAATATATTTAATACCAAAGTGGTGATAAAAGTGAAATTCTAATTTTTAAATTTTACTTTTCAACACTAAATGGAAGAATAATTTTATGAAAAAATTATTTTAGATTAAAAATACAATTTAATTATTTATATTTACATTTTAAATTGAATTATAAAAATTTTATTTTATATCGTATTAAAATGTGTTATTAAATTCTTTTTTAAGAGAAAAATTGCAAGACCAAAAGAATTTATAAATATATTTTATATAGAATCCAGGAAACACTGTGTTTCGACAAAACAACACTTTATTATATCCTAACTGATATACAAAATTTTTTCTCTTGTTTAATTGGAATTTCGAAAAACAAACTTACACGATTGTGTTCATTATGATATTTGTAGTCTTATAGAATCAACATTGTTTTTATTGAATAGTAAAATATCCTTATGAATAGTAACATAAACTTATGAATAGTAATGAATAGTAAATAGACCAAAAAATAAAAACTCCTCCCATGAATGTATAAAAACAATTTAGACATCTTATATGTGAAAACACGGCCATAATATAAGTAATTTTTTTTGAATGTTATAAATATTTAATTTAAAATTTTATGATTAATTTAATTATTTTAAATCAAAATGTATTTTCATAAAATATAATCATAAATATTTATATTATTTTATTATGGTTATTTGATAATTTTATGGGACCTTGATTAATCTTTCTATGTGTTATAAAATGAGTTATAGTTTTAATGTTGTTATCTAACAAATTATGATTTTATATGAAAAATAAATTACAAATATTTTGAAGTTTATATTAAAATATTTTATTTTATTTATTAATTATACCCATTCATAAATGGTTTGGGTAATGTTTTGTGATTTTTCTAAAATACTTGAATTTTGGGTGAATAGTAAATACCATAATTTTTGATAAATGCTAAATACATGATTTATTGGGTCATAAGTGATGTAAATATGATGTAATACCAATAGGTTCGAACTCACATCAACTTATTACTATTATAGGACACATGAATCAACACTATTGGTTTTATTGGGATATATAATAAAATAATGATTAAAATAATCGGGAAACCCTCCACTTCTCCACTATAAATCTCCCCCCATCACTACCTCTTCACTTCACTACTCTAAAGCCTTGTGCATTTTTTAAATTATACATAAAGTATCCTCCAAAGATCCTCCCCAATTTTCATCAAACCTTTGTATCATAAAAATAGCAAAACCACTCCTTTAATGAGGCTCTAAAGGAAGATAACTTCATGAGAAAATTCCCTTTTTCATTTATTTTATTTGAAGTTCATTTTTCTATTTTTCTTTATTAAAATCCATTCAACAAAATTTTGTGATGAATCCAATAAATTACATGTACTGTATTTAATATGATAAAAGAATAATTCTTAATCATATATCACTTCCCATTATTTTAGAATAGAAATGAAAATATTGTTCGAGATGTGTTAATTATCACGTTCAAGGAAGACGAGTTTTCAATTTTCATTACTATCTTTATGACTGGTCAAGAAACTTTTATAATGGTTGAACCAGATTAGAATATCTTTATTTTCTATTATGTAATTTTCTATTTTTCTTACCCAATAATAAAGTAAAATAATAATACAAAACAAGATTATCATGCACACAACTTCCAAGATAGTCGAAGCGTTTATTATTGGCCTTTGTTTAATGATTCGTCTTGATGGTTTATTACCAAAATCATAATAAGATCATTTATTTACATGTAATTCCACCAATAATATATATTAACGTTCATGTATGTTTAAGCACATTTCAGAACATCCATTCATAAAAAAAAAGTAAACCGACCATGAAAACCAAGGAAGAAAATGCTTCCAAAATAATAAAATTGACCCTCTTAAACCCATAAAAAATTTTATGAATGAACATAATAAGGGTAAAAATAACAAATTAAATTTATAGTAGGTTATGTAATTAATAACTAATGATTCTAAATATTATTATTCAGGTAATTCTTATCAATCAAAAAACAAATTTTGTCTATGGTAAGGGTTTTTTCATCTCACTTCCATTTTTGTGAGATATTTTGTATCCACTACTATGATATGTGTATAGTATATGTATACATTCCATTGATATTTTATATAATGAAAACATTTTTATTTTTATGATATTAAATTTATAATTATATGACTATTAATATTGGAGAATAAAAATCAATTGATTAAATAGGTTTAATGGGTTTCAACGCAAACCACCCTTTTTGTTCGGGTTACCCATTATCTCTATTAAAACTAATTAAATGAAATTTTATTCTTGATTAAAATTCATAAATTCATATTTAATTATATATATATATATATACCCATAATAATCCATCTTTCTTTTATGGGTTGTTACATGTTTTAAAAGGATCGTTAAAAAGTTATTCCCGATAAACAAACCCGTTTCAATGGAATTTCACAAATTCTTACCTATTTGAAAGGTAAATATTTAATAGGTTTTTGAAAAACATTATGTTAAATTAATATCTAATATTATTATGAAAATTATATCTTACATCACATATGGTTTTATATAGTAATTTTTCAAAAATAACTAATCTTTTCGAAGTCCAAGAGTATTTAGCACAATAATTACTCGATGATTTTATAAGAGTATATTCATATATTTCAAAACTATTGTTTATTATTTCTTATTTTTGGCATTAATATTTTATGATAAAATCTATCATATTTAATTGAATATATTAGGATTAGTTTTCTTGTGGATGTTCTATCTTAAAAATATTCATAAATTTTCTCTGAATAGTTTGTGTTTATGCTTAATGTTCGAGGCATGCTTTTTTTATTTCATATATTAGTTTCAATATGAATTTATATGTTTTCTATGATTATACCAATTCATATAAGGAATCCATTGTACATAGTATGTGTCGGTTTAGGGCCACAAAATCCCCTCTATGCATTAGTAGGTTTCATGAGACAAACTATAGTCTTAGCATGATCCCTTGGAAAATGGATATTTATGTTCCAAGAATGAGGACATGACGGTGTGGTTATGATTCCCACATTATGCACTCCAACATTATTAAATTGGAAATAGAAATTTCTTGTGGTTTTTTGGACTAGTAGAATATAGAAGATTATGTTTTATTATGGAAATATTTATTTAGCTCATATTTCTCCATATTTTGTTCATGTTTATTTTTGAAGGAATTAGTTTTTAGTTATTCACCATGAATAATATTTATGTTTATGATATCCTCTAATATTTTTCATACCCTTACTAAGAATTTGAGCTGACCCCTTTCTTATGTTTCATATTCTCAGGACATGAAGAGGATTATTATAAATGACTTGCATGGATAAACATAGAGTTGTGGATGATCCCAATTAAACTTATATGTTGTTTTTATTTTCAAGTTTTAAAATTAAATTTGTGCATGTATGTAGTTTTATAAAACTAAAATACACTCTCTCCTAGGTATTTCATTCGTTTTAATCATTCCAATTTCTTAAAATAATGCACAAGTTCCATGATTCTGGGGTCGGGGCATTACTGTTGGTATCAAAGGAAGTTTAATTGAAAATATTGAAGCTATATCATGAAAATGTAGATTAGGGAAAAAAAATAAGATAGATATGATGATAAAAATTCAATTAAATCTTATAATTTTGGAAAGAAATATATTTTTTTGATCTTCATAGAAAATAAATCACTATATGGAAACTATAAGTGGACCTAGTTCTGGAAAAATTTACCAAGGAATAATAACTCTGACACGGTGTTTCAGGGTTGACCTGGGGTATCCTGCTGCACGAGAAAGGTCCTTACTGGACACCTAGTTTGACACTCCCTTGGGATATTCTTGGATAATTAACATTTTATTCCTACATACCAATATCATGGATTTATTCTTCCAAAGTAACAAAATTATATGGTTTTAGGATTTACGATGCATAAATTTAGGATTTTTACTATACCATTTTAGAGTGATAGAATTTTCATAATTTTATAAGCTACTATAGCCTATGGATTTGATTATAAATTATGAATATAAGAATGAATGATAACATCATCAATTCATATGATTAAAATAGTAAGAAGGATCATATCTCTCACGATCTTAAGCCATCATTTCAAAGGAAGATATTCTCCCATGTATCCACATCATATGAGGAAATAATATCTTCTGTTAAAAATTTATGTAATGAATTTTATGTTTCATATGGTTATTAAGGGAAGAAAAATAAAAAGGGGATGTTTGAGAAAAATATTGATAAGCAGAAGAAGGGAAAAATGGGTTTTCCCCACATGTGATAATTGTGGTATGAATCACCCTGGTAAATACATTAAAGGAATAGGTTTATATTTCAAGTGTGGATAAAAAGGAAACTATCTTCATCTTTTCAAGGGTAATAATAAGGTTTCCAAAGTAAAATTATTCAACTTCAAGGAGATGGGACAAAATGCGAATCGATGTTCCAAGAGTCATAGGAATATACCCCAAATCATGATTCTGGATAATGACCATGTTATGATGCTAGAAATGATAAAGTAGAATGATTAATATTATTATTCAATAATATATTCATTTGAATATTTTTTCATCAATTTAAATGTTTTAAAAATTTGGAATATATGATGATTGTAATGCAATACATTTTCTTTAAGGATTTGAAACCGTAAGATGATTTATACCAAGAAAAGATGTTCAGTGGATAGGTATTCTTTTTGTAAAACACATGATTATGTAAAGAAAAACACTAATATGTTTTTAATTATGAAGATAATGATGAAAATGTGATTCTTTTTTATACATACTTACTACCACAAAACTAATTTTGACCTGTAGATAATTGGTATATTCTATCATTGACGGTGTTTACAACATTTATGAATATAAGGAATATATCTAATAGCATGTGTAAGGATTAATTATGGCTTCAAAAACGTTTTATGGTAATTTGACTTATTACCATATTTTAAGAGAACACGTGATCATGATATCAACATGCTTGGAATGCGAAAATGCATGGATAATTCATGTTTATTAAAAGAAAATTAGGTAGTTGATGCATTATGTAGAATAGATCATAGAGTTATAAAAAAATGAGGATTTATAAGGACCATGTGTACATGGATCTAGAAATGATGGAAATGATAATTATTATAAAGTATTCTATCATTATATTTGGGAATGTCAAACAATTTTTAAATGTTTTATGTAGATCACTGTAGGGGTTTTTACAACATAATGTTACTACATGATGGAACATTTTCTAAGAGATTATGTAAATATAGTTCAAGTCACAAAAAAGGATAAGATATTTTTTATGTAATAGAATCATATACTTATACTATTATGTAGTCAAATAAATCACCAACTCTAGGGTAATAGTCTAAAATTAATATTTTTTCTAATTATCAATTTCATTCATGATATGAATGATATTTTTATGATATGAAGTTTTTAGTTTGGTGGTAATGATAATTCATATGAACATGTTCCCTGTTAGTTTCCATAAAAACATTATTGTTTTATTATCATTCCATGACCATTTCGTCAAATTATAATGTGGTTTTTGTTGGAATTAATTCATTCCCTTTTATTAAAATGATATTTAAACCGTATTCCTGCTGTGGGTTTCGCACAAGGGAATTTTTAAGTATCGACCATTAAATTTATAAGTTCAATTTCAAATTTCAAGGATGATTTTTTAAGGAAGTGAGAATGTAACACCCCAAGACATTAAAAATAAATTTAATAAAGAATTCATGAAACACCGAGTCTCTACAAAACAACACTATATTATATTCAAACCAATAAACATAATTTTTCGTCTTCTATAATATGAATTTTAAAAAATTGACATACATGATTCTGTTTAGTATGATATTATTATTCTTAATGAATCAACTTAGTTTTTCCTTAATAGTAACATATCCTTAAAAATACTAATGAATATTGAATTTTACAAAAAAATAGAAACATCCCACATGAATTTATAAATACAATTTATTCATATTATAAGTGAAGAAATTTATCATAGTATAAGTTTTTGGTATTTTTGAATGTCATAAATATTTTAATTAAAACATTATGATTTATTTAATAATTAAAATAGTAAATTTATTGTCATAAAATATAATCATAAATTGTTATTCTATATTCTTATTATTATAAAATAATTTTATTGGACCTTGATTAAATTTTATAGGTGTTATAAAATGAATTATAGTTTTAATGTTGTTTCTTAAATAAAGTATGATTTTATTTAATAATTAAATTAAAAATAAAAAAAAAATTTAAAAATTTATTACATTTTTAAATTCTACACGTCGATAAAAGGTTGGGGAAATGTTTTGGTATTTTTTTGAGATACATGATTTTCGGGTGAATAGTAAAATACGACAATTATGATAAATGGTAAATACATGATTTTTTGGGAGATAAGTGATGTAATGATGATGTAATACCACTAGGTTCGAACTCACTTGAACATATTATTATTATGGGTAACATGAATCAACACTCTTAGATTTCTTGAGAGAAATATGAAAATAATTATTAAAACAATGGGGAAACCCTCCCTCGAACATTATACCCCCACTACCTCTTATATTCATTCTTCTATAGACTTGTTCATTATCTAAATTCACCAGAACCATCCTCCCCAAATCCTCCTCCATTTCCAAAAAACCTTTTTTTTCATTAAAATACCAAAACTTCTCCTATGAAGAGGCTCTAATGGAGGATTTTTCAAGAAGTAAATCCCCCTTTTCATTTCTTTTATTTCGAGTTCATTAATTTTTTTCCTTACTCACCTCATTTCATAAAAATTTTGTGATAACTCATGTAAATTATATGTAATATAATTTTTTTATGATAAAGGAAAAATTCTTCATTATCTTTTCATTTCCCCTTCTTTTATACTAGAAATGAGAAAATCGTCTGTTATGTGTTAATTATCACGTTCAAGGAAGACAAGTTTTCAATTTGCATTACTATCTTCAACACTAGACATTGAAGAATTATAATGGTTTATAAAGATCAAAATATATTCATTATATCATATTTAATGTTCTGGAATCGATACACACTCATAATATAAATATAAAAATACAAAATAAGTTTATGAGGCACAAACCCACAACGTTACTCCATACGTTTATCATTAACCATTATCTGATGATTTATCCTCAGGGTATATAACCAAAATAATTATAAGATCATTTATATATATTAAATTTCAATAAAAATATATTTTAAACTTTACGGATTTTTAACCACATTTAAAATGAACATCCATTCATAATTTCATGTAAACCGATCCTGAAAACCGTGGAAAAAAATGCTTCCAAAACAATAAAATGGAACCCATAAAACCCACCATAAAGGCCATTAATGAACCTAATAATTTTATAATGAATCAAGAAAATGTAGATGATGTTATGTAATTATTAATTAATTATGATAAAATTTATTATTCTGGTCATTAAGATCTATCAAAGAACACATTCAGGCATATGGTAAGGGTTTCTTTACTCACTTCCATTTTCTGTGAGTTATTTTTTATTCACTACTCTCAGGTTTAAGGTGAATTAATAGATCCCATTGATGTTATATATCATTGAAATATTTATTTTAATTCTAATAGATTTGTAATTTCATGATTATTAATTCTGGGGAATATGACTCAATTGATTATAATGTTATAACAGTTTTCCATCGAAACATTCATTTTATTTAGAGCCACTCTATTGTCACTAGTACCCCAATGAAATTTTTATTTATTCTTATTCACTCAAAATAAATTATTTTTTAATTTTATATATATGTGTACCCATTATTATTCTTCTTATTTATGGGTAGTTACATGTTTTAAAAATATCTTTAAAAAATTCTTCATGATAAACAAGCCCATTTCAAAACAATTTCTCCAATTAGTGCATATTTTTAGGGGACCTATATAATCTATTTTTTGAAACCATTATCTTTATAAAATGACGAATTTTAATATTAAAATATTACCTTACTTCACTTATAGTTTTATACAATGAGTATTCTAAAAGAACACTTATTTTCTAAGTAAAAGAGTATTTATCTGATGAATTACTCGATGATTTTATAAGTGTATCATAATCTATTTAAAATTTCTTGTTGATTAATTTTTTTAATGGGATTAATATTTTATTATTCCATCAACAATATTTAATTTATTTTATGTGATTATTTAGACTGTGGATATGATATCTTAAAACGATTCATTAATTTACTCTGAATGGTTATGGTTAATGCTTAATGTTCAGGGAAACTTATTAACATTTCATATAATAGTTTGAATATGAATGTATATGTTGTTTTTGATTATCCAAATTCACATGGAGATTGAATTGAACATATTATGTGTCACGTCGGGACTTATATAGCCCCTAGGAGTATCAGTAGGTCTATTGAGACAAACTTTGGTGTTGGCATAAGGCCTTGGAAAACTGGATATTCATCATCTTGGCATAAGGCCAGGACAGTTTGGTAATGATGTACCACATTACGAATTCCCTCTTTATAAAACTGGTAATTAAAAGTTAATGTGTTTTTTCTACTAGTATAATACCCATGATTTTGTTTTATAAGGGACATATTTACTCAGATCATACTCCAATAATATTATGTTAAGGTTTATTTTTAATAGAATATATTTTTAGTTATTCACCATGATAATTGTTTATGTTTATGATATATTTCACTATTTTTATTTTCCATACTGAGCATCTAATCTCACCAAACTCATATGTTTCAATTTCTCAGGACATGTAGAAGGTTTTTATGAATGACCTATAGGGATAAACATAGAGTTATGGTTGTTCCAGATAAAACTTATCTGTTTTATTTATTTTCAAGTTATAATATTGAACCAATGTATGTATATGGATTTCAAAAACTACTAATCTACTTGGTCCTTTAGGATTTCATTCCATGATATCATTCCAATGTATTAAAATAATGCACTGGCTATATGCTTTTGGGGTCGGGGCATTACAAAAACTATATTTTGTTCCTATCATAATGTATTGTTAATAATCATAGATGTATTTTTAATTTTTATATCATTATTATCTAAAATTGTGTGTAAATAATTATTTATAATTTCATAACGTCCGAAATATATGTTTTTATGGTTATAATATCATGTTTATTGATTAATTTTTTTTATCAATTCTATAAAAGTTAGAGGTTTATAGTTTAGTCGAAAGTGTTTATCACAAATTATAATGGGTAGTATTTTTTCTATTGTTGGTTTACAGAATCTCCGTATAATTGTAACTCTTTATTTTTATTCCATTTTAATCATTTTTAATGGTATTATGATCAGCATAATGGGATATTTTTGTATCTATAAATAATATTTTTTAAATGATCACATACACTCTTAATGTTTTTATGTTTTTAATTATTTGATATGCATCTTGCGTGATGAAATATTATTATGAATAATTGGAGGAACCATTAACATGTGTTGTTGGATGTATTTAACCCTTCGAAAAAGGGTAGTAGATCAATGAAATAACACTGATGGAAAGTGGGATGCCACATCATGAATTTATCGAACCAATCATTACCACGACAAAACACATCACAATAGTCTATATTACAATAAATAGGTGTCAAACCAATGTAAAACACCATACAAATACACTTAAAATTATATATGATTTTAAAAATCCACCATAACCTTATGTTAGATTAGGATATTGGATGAGACCGTTATTTGGGATTTATGATTCAAGGTCATCCTTTATGTAAGTAGGGAACTAACCTTTAGAGTTATTCTAAAATATTTGGTTATCATTACAAAACTATTAAAATACCCTTAACAAACCTAGCCTGGCCCTATCACCTCCCAAAAAATTATGTTGAAATTTTTAGTGGCCATGCCATAATCAATGTTCTATTCCTAAATTCTCGGCTTACTGTATTCTATATGGTAAGACCTATGCTATTGTATTTTAATTTATGGAGTTATCCATACCAAGATCATATTATATACAACATTGACCATGAAATTTGAAGAATGATGAATGTTTCTGTGATATAGGCGAGCATTTATGCCCGATATATCTCACTATTTATATAATGATCTTGCGATACTCCTAAAAAATAATATTTTCAAACACCACAAATCTCTTCTCTAGGAAATATTAATCCATTACCTGGTGAATGCATGTGATTTTTAATTTATTAAATTATGTTTAAAATAAATCAAACATTAAAATCATTGATATAAAATCTCCTAAAGAATTCACTAACCTAACTAAAGTATATTGATCCTATAAATAGTACACTTTGGAGGCCTTGGAAATAAATGAAAATATGCTTTTCCAATCTTAAATGTTGTCGATTTCTATCAAATATCTATGTTTCTAAATTATTATTCTTCTCTGAAGAGTTTTTTACATGTTTTCTATAATAGCCCACTCATTGTTTTCTCAATCTCTAATTGAATATATCATATTATTTCATATAGTTTATACTATATTATAATTTATTTCTTCGTATAAATACACTAATCTACCCCATTCATCAATATTTTTATCTTACTACCATTAATATAAGGTACAATATTCATTTTATAATTCTTCTAGAGATTATATTCACTACTTTTTTACGGTGTTCTAGATACACCATAAAAGTGTTAGTTTTAATTTTATATATTTTATTGATATATAAAAAATAATAATGTGATATTTTTGATACCTAGGTGACCATTAAATCATGTGGAATAATAAATTAAATCCACAAGGAACTGTGGTGGGAGACTAGGCTTACATTGATGTAATATTCCTGAAATTAATTTCTAAATGTTTTATATCATTTATTAAGATTTTGATTTATTTATTTCCTTCAGTCATCTATTTATTCAATTTATTAACCGATTAACAAATTCTAAAAAAATTAAATCAAATATTATAGAACTATAAGATTGAGAAATATTTTAATCATATATTATTGTTATATTTAAATATGTTGTTATGGGATCAACTTTGATTCTTTTATTTTGATTTTCAAAATGATCTATTTAATTCATTCATTTATAAACTTGTTTTTAAAATTTGATTACTATCCTTTAAAATTTTCAATTTAAATTCAACCCCCTCTTTCAATTTTCCATATGTTATATCTACTCCCAGTGTACTGTCCTTGTAATTTATATAACTACCTAAACTCCGCCATATAACCTCCATGCCACAATTGATATTCCATGAGATATCTATACTTGTTTAGCTAGAACCCTAGTAACTGAATATTATGCTATAGTTCCACAACCAAGTCATAGCCACAAAATCCTAAATAAAAAAACAAACATGTAATATAATATAGCACCATTAGAAAAAAATAAATGCAACTTCCCTCCAAAACATAAAATCACTCATCCGAAAACCTGAATGTGTTACATCCATAAAGATAATTAAAAGTCTAGTATTTTTCATTTTTTCTATATATATATGATATTTCATATACCTTCATAGATCATTTAACTTTTCATAAAATTTAATCCTTTATTAAATAATCCATACAAACATCCACCCTTACACTATATAATTAATACATTATTCTGGTGGTGTTTTAATTACAAAAGTTGTTTGTCAATATAAACAAATGGTAAATTATTATAAGAAAAACCATTACTATAATTTATACAAAACTCGTAATTAAAAAAGTCACCATAATGTCATGTATTTCAAAAACATACTGTAAAATAAGTTTTAATAATAATATATATTAATAAATTCACAACATTTTGTTTGAGAAATAATAATAATAACTTAATTAATAAAAGTAACGACTAATAAATATTAAAATATGAATGATTAATATTTCATTGAAATAATAGGGATGTAGAAATATTGTAATTTATATGAATATATTTCAAGAAAAATATTTATCATAAAAAAACATAAGACGAGTATTACTACAATGATATTAACAAGGTATGTGCGAGACTCAATAAGTTTTTACCATAAATAACATATCAATAGTTTTAGAAATAACGAATTTTATTAGGGTAATTTATTATTTTAGGATTACCAATAACTCCTCATGTTCTTGTGACTATTTTCTATCAAAAACATGTAATTTATTTAATATATTACATTTCCCGAAAAATTGAATATTTATTTTGATATATGAAATAACTATGTTTGTAATGTATTATATGAAACAACGAATAATGATTTTTGTACACACAACACTATGTGTTTCATGCATTGCACAAAATACTGACTCCATTTGATAACATTCATTACATTCAAGACTGAGTTTTTGTAAACTATAATATATAATTCATAATATTATTAAAATATAATTGTAGTTATCACTTATCCATTGGAATGTATGTAACAAATAATATATACTAAATTTTAAAAATATGTATTACAGAAGTATATAAAATAAATTTTTTATCTATCACATAGTCATAAATAAATTTAAGAACTATGTGAAATTAATGAAATTACTTTTCAAGGAAAAGTATTTTTTATGTACAATGAAAAGTGTAAATAAATAATATAAACAAACTATTTTTATTAGTGTTTTAAATAATATTTATATAAAATATTTTCAATAATTATTTTTTATAATCATCTAATAGATTTTATTGGTATAATATAATAATAAATCCAATTTTTTAAGTAAAAATATGTATTTTTATAAATGCTGATTTTACCATGATTAATTGGAGAACATTTTTTAAATAAGGTTTTTGATATTTTTTAAGTTTTTATATTAAAAAATAAAATTAATTTTTAAAATTGTGATAACATAATTTACATTGGTTGAATTTATTCTATTATTCAGTGAATTTTCATTTTCTGATGAATAGTAAAAAACCTATAGTTTTAATTGAAAACTAATATTTAATCAAATTTATTTTTATAGTTGAAGTATCATTTATTTTTATTTTAAAGTATAATTATATCATATATACATCAATTAACATAATGTATGCAATAGGAGACAATTTCCATGACATTGGATATAAAAACATTTCAATATTTTGGACCTATTCATTTGAAATCCTCATTGTCACATTTCCTCTCCTTGATTAATATTAAATTATTTTCATCCACTTAAGTAAATAGAATATTAAAAAAAGATTCAATAGTTTGAATAACCATAATTTATAATTTATAATAATTTCAATATATTTTTCTAGAAAACATTATTACTAAAAATAATTAAAATTAATTATAGTGATTAATAAAAAGAAGATATTATATAGTGGTTAAAAATTAAAATATGGGGACAAATACCCTAGAAAAATGGTAAAAATACATTGGATGTAAATATTTTTATCATATAATCCATTTTTTAACAACTATAATTTTTTTGGGCTGCTATGTGAGGTCGAATACTCAATAGTGTTTGAAATTTTATATTTACAAGAATTTTCTCCCACTCCATTATAAAATGGAATTCACACTCCTAACTTCCCCACACCCATCAATCCACTTTTTCTCAGTCAAAACCAACCCAAATATCCACCCATATTCCCTCACTTCATCCAAAATTAAAAAATTTGGTTTGAAATAAATCTAATGACAGACTTTTGAAAAAACCAAAACGAGCTACTTAAAGAAGTGGTAACATCCTTCAACAAGATCATTTATTTTATTTTCATTATCCACCCACAAAAATCATATAATTCCATTATTATATAAGAAAACAAATATCCAAAAAATAATTATATTTTATTATTTTAAGGTTTTTACCTAATCTCAAACACACTTCATTAAAATGGGATACACAATCATCGTCTGTGAGTATGGAGGACAACAATTTCATGAACAGATGTCGCTCATTCGTTCATTTCCACCTATAAAAGTGGGAAATAATGAATGAAATATGGTTTTTATAATATATATATATATATGACACTTTTTATGTATTTACACATGTATATTTTTTATTTTAAACATTCAATTTTACTTTCCATTTTTCGTAAATATAATTACATTGTTTGTGACCATGTGGACTACTGCCTCTTAAAGGGACATAATTTGTTCACAATTTTCCTAGTACATATTATTTATTGGGTGAGTAAATGTAAATGATATGTATGAAATTATTATTCTACTATAATGATAAAACAACACACACACACACATATATATATATATTTTTGTGTGTGTGTGTGTCATTTACATTCTTCCATTAAATACAGTTAGAAAAAAAACACAATGTTCATGCATATATAACCTTCCATCTCCATGAACTGTGTAATCCATTTAATGATTCTATATATTATAGATTATTGTAAATATTTTTATTCTATGTATATATGAAATATATATATTTATCATGTTTTATTTTCTGTAAATAGGTATATAATTTTCTATGTACGTGTATCAAGAATAAAAAGTCAAAACATAAACAAAAAATATAGATATTACCTAAGACGAGAAATTTACATTGAAATTTTAAAAAACACATAATAGAAAATCATATTTAAATCACATATTGTATTAGTTATAATAATATGTTCATATGGTATATTTATCATAAACATATATTTGTCCTAATTTCGGTTTGAACATTTATGATGAAATACAAAACTTAAGGTATGGGCGTTCTCATCTCACTTTTTTTATGTGAGGCCAATGACTTATTGAAAAACCATTTATTTTATGTGGTTTATATAACTATAATGAATGAATTATATTATTCTAATAAATAAATTTTTTGGTATTTTTATATCCATTTTATGATCATAATTTCATGGGATTTAAGGATAAAAAATTACCAAATCGATAAAGTAATTTTGTTTAAATTTTCCTTCATTGAGATACATGAAGTGTTATGGACATATATTTTTCAATGTTATGTAATAAAATCCCTTTTAAATATTATTTAATTAATATAATTTTTTTCATGACATTCTAATCTTCATTTAATTATAATCTCTCATTGATATTTTTATTTATAGATACCACTATGGTAAGAGTTTATTAATACAATGCCATCATTTATCAGGATTTTTTTGGATTATACTTCAATTAATGAAATATAATTATCCATATCTTGATATATCTCATGACTGTGTTATCCTATTTTTATTCATTTTATATTCAGATAATGGTACAATTTTTTCACTCTATGGTACTAAATATAATTAAGAAGTTATTTTTATGAAAATCTGACGTTGTTTCTCCATTAGGTTGAAAATTTTGGGATCTTAAATAACAATGTTTTAATAAAAAATTTAGAAAGGTTTTACGATTGTCCTATTATTATTAAAAGAATTTTTTTACCCAGGTTTTTTATTTTTAAAAAATGGTTAAAATAAGCGTATTGCTGTCCTTTTCAGATAATGTAACATTTCTAAACAACTTAAGGTGAAAATGAGTGTTATAAATGTATAAAAATACCCACCATCATGAAAATAAATTATTTTAAAAATCCATTATTATATGAAAATTTAATTTTTAAATATAATACTTTTCAAATATTTATGAAAATTATTTATTTTAAATTGGATTAGAAAAAAATGGGTTTTAAAAATGTTTTATGTTTAAAAATTATATAAACGATTTTAAAATATTCATTTATATTTTTTAAAATATTATATATGATGAAAATAATTTCAATTGTTTCAAAAATTTGTTATATATTCTTAATGAGATTTTATAGAAAAGGATTTAAAAAATTATTTGATTCCTTATTTTGATGTTTTCAATGTATTTTAAATGAAAATGAGTTTTACAATTTTGTAAATATCTCTTTATTAGTTTTCATTGTGTTTTAATGATAAAATGATTTCAAAATAATTTCAATAATTCTTTTAAAAAATTGAATGATATTATAAAATATAGGGGGTTTCAAAATTATATATTTTTTAAAAATCATTTTCCATATTGAAAATATTTCTTACTCTAGAAATTATTTAAATTTAATTAAAAATAATTTTTTATAAGAAATTTATTTTTGAAATTTTGTACAAAAATTATTTTTAATGAAATGAAATATTACGTAAAAATTGATTCATGTGAACATTTAAAATCCTTATCAATCTATGATTACATTATTTTTCATAGTTTATTCTTTATTGAGGATAATATCCGAGAATAAGATTCATATTCTAGTTAGAGGATTTTTATTTTGTGTTAATTGTTATTATGACACCTATTTCACTTCCATGGGTTATATTCAATTGGAACCCCATTGTTTTCATGGGTTATTAATTGATGAAATTATTTTGAGACATAGCTATTTTCCGTATGTGATTATATGATAAATTTTTATGAAACCAATTTTATTTAATGGGATGTTATATAATGTTTATGAAACAAATATACTTTTATGGGTCATGATGTGATGCATATTTATGATTTTATAATGTGATGGGTGGGACTTATATCTACCCCTAATGAAAAGGGTATCTATTTATATCTCATGAGATAATGATGGGGATACAATTCAATAAGCTTGATCCACAATGTAAAAATGTCTATAATGAACCAAAATAAGTATTATGCATGTCATTAGCCACTATAAGATGATGTGAATACCTGATCTACTATGGTAAAATGGGGGATCCCAATCCACTATGGGAAGTAGGGGATACCTGATCCCTTATAATAAAAGGGATGGGACTAGGAATGGTTTTTCATTCTACCAAGTAGTTTTAGTAATCATGAAGTTACTTAATATGTTTTGGAAATGAGGAATAACATATAGATAATAATTTTTATGTGTGAACAAGATTACATTTTCACAATTTTGTGAATGTACCTAGTTGTATGTCCATAAGTTTATGTGAGTTCCAGATTCAATGAGCTTAACATAATCAGTGAACCTGTTTATCATGCCCAATCCTCCAAGGATTGTTCCATGACTAACCCAAGCCCACCTTCCATTGGAAAAGGTCTGGTGAGTAGTGCTGCGTAGGCATATCCCAAACAAATGGGAGGTATTTCCCTATATACGTATACAGAGGCACACAACAACATGCCAAAAATTTTGGAAGGTGAAAAAACTAGGTACACAAAAACCAGATATCAAAATAAAAAACTAAAAGTAAACATGGCCAGAATACAAGGCCAAATAAAATAGAAAAGTAAAAGTAAAAGTATATGGAATTTCTTCATATATTACCCTACCTGAAGGGAAGGTAAAAAAATATATATCTAAAGCTGTAGATGATCATCTCATTTATCGGGTCACACTAAGAACCACTTGACATCAATCTGTGAAGGAATCCATCAATGCATCAATTGTCTGTACAGGAATGGACAAGTAAGGCTGAAACCTTTTAGGGGTGAGTAAAAAAATCATTAGAAGGGACCCCAAACCACAATGTTATAACTCAAGGTACTACAAATAGAAAAATACCAAAGATTTTTATGGATTGTAGATTCTATGATTTAAATCCAAGAGGGTCACTAAAGATTTCTCACACAATTATAACCTAATGTTTATAAAGGAATACTATTAGTCGTAATTGTGATCATCTTGTATTGCCGAGGGACTCATCCCCGATGAGTCACCGGGGTCTTATGGGAAACGGAGGTCCGCTCATCTACTGGTCCACTAAGGCCCACTTTTCTGGTAGGACAATGAGATGCACTCATCTACTGGGACACTATGGTCTTCTTTCTGATGGGCCACTATGGTCTACACATCTAATTGGTTAATGAGGACAACTCGCCTAACGGTCAACTGAGCATCGTTCGTCTACTGGGCCACTAAGGTCCGCTCGTCAAGTGGGCCACTGAGGTCTGCTCATCTACTGAGACTATAACATATGATTGTCCGCAAGGCCATTGAGATCATCTTGTCTACTGGGCCACTAAGGCCCTCTCATCTGCTAATCCACCAAGTTCTGCTGGTCTATTCGGTCACTGAGGTCTGCTCAATTCCCTTTCATAGTGCACTGGATTCAGGGGGAATCTACAACTCATTCCATCTATTTTATTGAATCTTCCCGGAAAACTCAATTGTTATATGTCAAAATGATGTTCTCTTCATGATGGTCCCAATGCTGCAAATAGATTGTCAATCAGTCACATAGTTTGGATGTTCTTTCCATTTTACTGAAATGGTGTCAGTTTGGTTTCGGCTCGGTCTGACCCAACCCAGCCCAACCCAGGTCTGTCGACTCGAACCGACCCGATCAGGTCTGGGATGACCCGGTCCAGTCATTTCCAATAGACAGGACCATGGGTTGTGGGTCTATTCTACCATACCATCTAATATTTGTTGGTCCAACCTATCGTCTCCCACAACATCATGCCTGGGTTGATCCACCGCTGTGGTCCTTCTTGGACCACGATTGCCATCAAATCACGAAGAACAAATGAAAATGGAAGAGTATAAGGAAACATAAGGAAAAATAAAGATGGACCATGACCATTGTTCATGTCATAACGATTTTTCCTTGATGGGAATTTAGCAAATGATAAAGAAAAATAGAATCCAACTTCCCATAACTCCATGTTTGTAAAAACTCTCATTCCTGCATAGACGATTGAACAACGGGGCAATTTTTTAGTGAATTGACCCACATGTTTTGTTTAGAATGAATGATTGGGGGAATAGTAAAGGCTTGGAAAGAAACCCTACATGGGTTTTGAGCGATCACTAATAAAGGGTGAATCCTGCATAAGTCATTCTTCAATCAGTCATTGTATGATATGGATCTATTTTTTCATCGATTGTTGTTCATCACTCATCACTACTCATTGCTCACCAATGAATTTCCACCAAATATTTATAGAAAAATCCAAGATCCTCCCATGATATTTTATCTATATTAATCAACATAATGGAGGAAACATGTTTTAGAGTTTCTATTATGCTGAGTCACCACATCATTACGCTATTTCATTTAGGAAATGAAATAGTTTCCCCATCACTGTACTACAACAAAACACATTCAAATAAAATAATCATTTTATTTTTATATAATGTTACCTTAGAACCACTAGAAATTAACATTTACCCTTGACCCACGCCAGTCATAGTTAGGCTCCACCAAAGGAGAGCATGACCTTTTGAACTCAATAGTACTCTCATGTTTCAAATTCAAGATATCGTTAATGTGTTACAGGATTTGGAAATAAATTAATATTTATTTATTTTATTTACCATCATGTCTCAAAAATCACTTTTCATAGTTTCCCTGCACTGACCAATGTTAGGATCCACCTATCGAATGTGTTCCCTCAAGATCTCAATGCTAGTCACATATTTTCAATCCAATTCACTGTTAATGTGATATAAGGTTTTGAAAAAAAATAATTTTATTTAATTAGTTTATTAACAGTTAGGCCATGAAATATAAGTCGTGTCTAGGGTAAATCCACAATACTAAATGCAACAGTACCATCAGATTTATAATCCGGTCACCCGTTTACGATTTATCACACTTCTTCCGTAAAATTTCTCACACATGCTATTTAAAACATATGATTAAATTTTTATAGAAAATATTTCCAGGAAAATCAGAGTCATTACATTTTCCCCACCTTAAAGCTTTACATCCCTGAAAGATAGTACAAGGGATTCCGAAATATATGAGGGTACTAGCATGAACCTGATCCTTACTCTCTCGCATTCTCTCCTGGAGATTTTATATCCTACCAATGAACACACAATAGTGTATTTGACCACCCATGGAGGTTTTTCTATTGTTGATCACCAATCTCCAATGTATACTCTGCAAAAAGTTACCCTGTCATCAATATCCAGCGCACCCCATTCAATGATGTGTTATTGGTCTTGTACGTATCTCCTTAGCTGGAATATGAGGAAGCCATCGTACTACTATTATAACTTTATAGTAAGATCCAAGAGGTACACCACCATACCTACCCTACACAGTGTCAGAAAAGGTCTGATAAACCTCATAGATATCATTTCTCCCCAACCAATTTTTTGTATTTTGTATCAATGAGAGAACCAATGAAACAAATGGTCTCCTTACTACAACTCAAACAGTCTCCATCAACTATCATCATAATATTTCTAATGGCTTTGTACAGTCTCTGTCTGCTCATGGATGACATGCACCTTATTTATAGTAACTGACACCAACTTCTGGCCCATGGGTGATGAATGTTTGGGGTTTTTCTAGCATAGTGGATACATGTAGGGTCACTCGTACAAGGCCTTGAATGGTTCCATACAGATAGTGTAGTAGTAGTTATTGTTTTAAAAAAAATCCACCATAGCTAGGTGATCCTCTTAACCACGAACAAAATCAAGGATGAAATCTTGTAACATGTCCTCTAGGACATGAATTTTCCACATCGTATGGACATCTTTCTGCTGGGGGAAAGCCTTTCTCAAGATAATCTAAGTGGAAAGGGCCTCCAGAAATCCATTCCACAATCGGGATGTAATTATTGACTTCTTATCCAAGACTATCGTCAATGGGACTACATGTAGTCAAACTATCTATTTCACGTAGATGCGTCCCATGCTCTCAACGAGAAATTGTTCCTAAAATGATAAGAAGTACCAACATGATTAGTTGGTCAAAGATAACCATGATGGTATAGTTTTCCCTAGTCTTATGTGATGTAACCATCATTATGTCTGTCTATATAATTATAAATCCCACCATGACACCCCAAGGATGAAAATAACAACCCCTTACAAGTACAGGTGATGAACACAGTGTATTGAAAAATGATTTAACTGACTACATAAGTGTTCAAATTTTATATCAATTGGTAATCCATTCTTCAAACTATTATTTCATCTTCTGTGTCTACCTTGAATCCTAATTTTTATACCCCAATGCATATCATCACTCTAGGAATCCACTACAACTATATTTGAAAGAAATGACGTGTTACCCAACATTCGAATATCCATCAGGGAAATTAATCGTGTATAAATAAGCATGTATTTCCTTGGTTTTTTTATCATATAGTTGTGCCTCCCTAACAAAATTTAAGAGTGGATGGGTAAAAATCACCTATTGGATGTTAGAAGCATCATCTATGGACATGAAGTATAACTATAACGAGACGAACTACTCTGTTTCCTTCTTCAATGACAATGAACTGGATATTCTATTGAGAGCATCCACTACCACTTTTTCATTACTAGGAGTATAGAATATTTCTAAGTATTAGTCCTAGAGTAACTCCAGCCATAATCTCTATCTCATGTTCAAATCCTTTTGAGAAAATATATACTTGAGAATGTTTTTGTTAGAGTAGATGATAAGCCATTCACCCATAAGGTAATGTATCTACATATTCAATGCGTAGAGTACCGCTCCCTACTCAAGGTCACGAGTCACATTTTTATGCTCTTGTGGTATCAACTACCGAGAATCGTCTCAATCCATCCATCATATCGAAGAGATCATCGATCCTTGATAGTGGATATTTATTCTTCACATTCACCAGAATCAAGCATTAGAAGCCCACACTTAACCTTGGGCTCATGTCTACCATCATGGGATAAACTATATGGGCTATCTAGGGTGAAACACAAGTTCTCCAAAGAACATCCTCTATAGGTCGCCCAACTACACCCCCAATTCATAATAATCTACGAGATCCATCTAATATTCCAATGTAGACATCAATGTCATATCGGGGTATATGTCAATGCAGAAGTCTTCCACCCTACAAGGAGGTATCCCCAGAACATCTTTGGAAAATATGTCTTAATACTTGTCCACCACTACAAGAAATAAAGGAATCATCTCATCAAATACATTGAGGGATGTTCTTGACAGATAAAGAGTGATTGGTTTCACCCACCTATGATTGAGTATATCTCATTATTCCAAGGTTTCATTTATCATCATCCAAGGAAAACCCCATTCCATCATTAAAAACATAACACATCACTTTTTGTATAAATCATTAAATATAGGAATGTACTGTGGATAAGAAATCCTTTCCAATAATTACATCGTATGGTCTTGATGCTTCCACTAGGTGGTTCCAACCAAAAATCTAACCTTATGGGTCTGATCACACTATTAGTATAAGTTTTATTATGGAGTATCCTCCCATAGGTATCTCCAGACATAAGTTAAAAGTCATTAGATTAACTAGAATATTATAGCTATAGAATAATATTTTTGACAAGGAATAATGACTAGCACATTTTTATACTAATATGATAACTAAGAATAAACATAGACCATACCTCAAGTCATTTTTAGAACCCTTGGGTCATATTCCTTAATACTAGATATATTAGCAAAGAATAAGATATATTAATCTAAGAGAGGTAATAATAGTAGATATTTGAAAACACACATATAATAGACAATTATGAAAAAAGAAATTTGACCTTAAATGCACTATGATTTTCCAATGATTCACTTATAGATCATAGAGGACTATCTTTATATCCATTAGGAGGAATAAAAACTAATTTATTGTTAAAATAGGTTAAAATTTGTGGACATAGTGTAAAACTATGTCAGATATATATATTTTAGGATATTTCTTTTTAACGATGAATGGTTACCTTACATTGTTAGTCAAGATGTGTGCCAAGTGTGTTCCAACCACTACCTCCCAACCCATGCTCTCATGGTTGGATGATATGGTTAGATAAACCAAGAAGCTTCTTTGTTTTACCTTCTATTTCACTTTACACGATTACTTCTAGCTAGGTTCATGTTTTGGAAAAAATTGCGCCAAACCGTGGAGATACACATATGCCCAACATTCACGTTAAGAGGATTTAAATTGGATTTTCAAGGTTTTTTCGAACCATGATCAAATAGTGAACATCTATAAAATCATAAGAAACATTCCAAAAGTATTAAAAGCCATAGAAAACATTACACAAAAAAATCTCATACTTAAAATACATTATGAAAGCATTACATACTTAAAACTGTGGGATGTAACATTATCTCCATGATTATCATTTTTCCCTAGAAAGTAGAAAATCACCAATTTATTCAATGATTTTGGGAAATTTATCAACCATCTAACTGTCCTAATATAATATTTCTTCACATATCTAACAAGGTTTCAAAAAAATCCACACTAGACCAACGATTTTCCCACCCTATAAATTCTTTTGGATATCCACAATTTGTAACAACATATGAATAAATATGTTTCCAAATCCATGTTAACATTATCCCTTAAATTACAGGGTCAGGAACTGGACAACTCTTTTTCAACTAAGATATTTGAAACATGTAATGCACTAAATTGAAACATGGGGGAAAATCCATTTGATATTATACCTCACAATGTTTTTCAAGTATATTTTATGGGCCTATGCATCGAGGATATATCATTACAAGCTTCCAAAAATGATGATTCCCAAGACATGGATAGATTTTCAAGAGACAATGATCACATAAATAGAATGAAAAAAATACTATTGATGGTAATCCACAAACAATTTATATCTACTCTGAGCCATCTCCATTTTCCCTACCAACTAACTCTTCACCATTGATTCTACGTCAAAGATTTTCCCAATTAGTGAAGTCCTACCGGTATTCACCCTAGAAAGTGGAGAACCACATGGTCACACATTAGATTATTCAAATGGAGCCATTTCAATTGTGGTTGGATAATTTTTTATTATAAGTGAAATCTATTAATGGTATGTGATCCTTCCTTGTGCCACCAATATTTATTGCACAAGACCACATATTGTCTACTAGTGTTTATATTTTCTTTTAGAACTAACTATCAATTTCTATATGATACAACTTACTCATGTTCAACCAATCCCTATGAGAATGATGCAATGATTTATTGAAATAAGACTTATTCTAGGTATCTTTGTCTAAAAATTAAGAAACTAGTATTTTGTGACTCTTAACCACTTCTCATATATAGATTTTTGAAAAGTAGTCATCCATATGATATTTATGAATTGAGATGACATTGTGATCTGATACACTACCACGCATATGTAATATTCGTTCCATGAAATTATTTGGAGAAATATTACAAAATATATTGCTATGTACTCCCATTTATAACCCCAGATACGTAAATACTGCAACATACAAATTTCACATTGAAGCACTTCCTTTTCATACTAATAAGTGGGGCATCTCAAAATGAACTCAACCACCTTTTTTCCATGCCGACCCAAAAAATTCTACATTCAAAATCTTATACATATTCTATATTCAAGGATATAGAGACCATATATAATGAGTGTAACCCTGAAGATGTTATTCTATAAAATCCATATGTACACTCATAGAACCTAGAAACAAAAAATAGAACTACTATCAATCTTCCATACCTCAATTACCCCCCCTCCATTGAGTATTGAAATCATTTAAGGAAATTATGAATCATACATATCTGCCTCTTTAACAATTTTCACCAAATCATGATGAAAATTAACTAGATATAAAACTGCAACATTTACATGTTCATTAAATTCCATGTTCATGTCATCTATCACCATTATGAACTACAATAGATTTGAAGAATCATTCTCCAATTGATCATATGACTTTATTGTTAATGCATCTTCCTCCAAATAACCTTTAACAAGTACATACATTGTATCATAGTCAAAAAATTGGAGAAACTCTATCCAAATTCATTGTATTAGGATAAAATCCCTTTGTGAGAAATTATGTTTCTAAATCTTATGATAGATGCACACAATAAATTAACCACTAAATAGGTAATGATTAAAAGTATTAAAATCATGGTCCATGAAAGTTAACTAAAAATCATGTGTTTTATAGTTCTTCTCATTAAATAATAACTTCATTGATCTGTAAGAAAAAAAAGATCAAACATCATGGAGAAATATCCCAATACTGATCCCAAAGAAACAAAAAACACCACATTCCCTTGTGCTAATTTAAATAATCTCATGATCAGAGATGATGCATGGAAAAATTTAATCTCTTGAAAGGATATATGTAATTTATCATTACATTGGATTGGAGAATTTTTCTTTCTAAAATATATCATTGATTAATTTCGTTGTGATATGTCTTGAATAAACATTAGATAATATCCCACTAAACCAAGGAAACATATTATCTCGAATAAATTCATTTGTCGTTTCCATGAGTAACATCCTCTATCTTTTCTGGATCCATAGAAACACATATTTGAATGAATACATGGATAGGGAAATGTACTTCTTGTATTATTAAATAATACACTGATAATTTGGAATACACATGATGATCCAATAAAATTCCAAATACTCTCACCAAGTGTTTCTTATTCTCAGAACATGTACAAGAATACAAAAAAAATTCATCAACAAAAAAACATCCTTGAAATTTATGATTCATCAATTACATAAAAATTGATGATATTTTCAAGATATCAGATGAAAAAACCACATAATCACAATGTTCCTATATACTCTTAAAAGTGGTATTTATGATATCCTCCTTCTGAAATTGAAATTGGTAATATCGGGATAACATGTAAATTTAAAATGACCACTAGTCACCCAAAAATTTATTTAAAAAGTAAATAATCTATAGATTTGGATACTAATTCATTATAAAAAATGGTTAATATTATGTGAATCGAAACAACGCCGAAGTGTTCCATCCTCTATTTTGAAACATATGAGGGATACCTCCAATAAATATGTACTCCGGTAAATGGAAACATTTATCTATAGCTCTTCCGACATCTCATTATATTGCCTTATCTGTACTGGTTACATCCAATTCTTTGAAAGTTAAATTTGAATGATCCATATAAGGAGATAAATAATAAAATCTACTTCTCTAGTAGGCCAAAACCGTAACAAAATTTTTGGAAGAAATCTAGAAATTGATATACACCCACTAGAATACTACTATTATCGATCTATTCCATTGATGAAAATGTCAAATATGCCAGTTGGTATGAGATCATTCCAAATACTGGTGAAAACCCCCCATTATTAATGAATTTAGATTCTATTCTTCCAAAAAAAGATTTTTGAAAACATCATCAATCTTGAAACTAACCATTCAGTTACAATAATCCATGTGAGCCTTGAATGATGCCAAAAAAACCATAACCATTATTATTTGATAAAAATGCATCTCAAGAACATTGAAATTCCAAATCATCTAATACCCTTCAATAGTTATTAAATATTCCTTACACATAATGGCATGAAATTTCCTTTTGAACCAGATGAGTTTGATGTTTCAAAATAGAAGATGTCATCTGATCATTTAATCGTAAAATAAAAACAACATGGGAATCAATCAATGATTGGGATGAAACCATATAAAACATGTCCTACAAAATGGAAGAATTAAAAATCATCATAACTCCTACCATTGATGGTCCATAATGATAATCCAAAATAAAATTCTCAACTCCATATAACTTATTAATCCCTACACTTTGTTCTCTATTACCCTGTAGAGACATCCCATGTTGAGGAGTCATGGAATTCTTGGAGTCACGAAGTCCTGATCAGATCTACTGATGAGAGGTATATTGTATCCCACATCCCATAAAATCATACAACATCATTGTCATTGGATATGTTTCTTGAGCACCTTACCATGGATCACTGCGACAATATCACTGGATATGCCAAAACAGATTGTAATTATGGAATGATCATGGTGGTGTTGTACAATCATGATTCTGGTGATCCAATGAACACATTATAAATATGCATGCCCTCTCATAGAGTTTTTGGGATGAATTAATGATCCATCAGTCTAATTTTGATCCATTTCCCTTTCGTGGAAATAGGTGTCTCTATTCCACATGTTCCCAACATTAGATATTCCACCATTTTTTGTAGGTATCAACATGATCCATCCACCCATATATCTTGATAATTCCCTATTTTCAAATGTTTATTCATTAAAAATATCTATATAATTAGTTATATTGTGTACCAAAATAATCTTGAAAATAACCTTCCTCATCACTGATTCCAAAAATTCATTCCTTTAAGGACACACTAGCAAAAATGTCATGTTAAAAGTGGAAGGAATTCCTAAATTTAGTGAAATACTCTATGATGGATATTTTATATAGATTTATGATGACAAATTAATTTTTTCATAAAATCGTGAATGTATGATGATAGTATTGTTTATTGAAAAATTATTACAAATCCTCCCATGGAATGACATTGTCTAATTTATCCTAAAAAACTAAATCTCACTACTAGATTGAATGATTTTGTTCCATATACTTCTCCAACATGACATTAATCTCTGTTGGTGTGCCCAGTAAATCAATGATTAGATTCATTAAATTCATCCACATCTCTTGATTCTTCGATTTCAAATCAACCTTAAATATGGGTCGAATATTCTTCTGGAATAGAATGGAATGATCCACTTCCTTGGCACATCCCGCATGTTCCCCCTATCCATAGGCTAAAAGGATTGGACTATACATTGAACTAGATATTGGTTGACTTGTGGATCTAGTGTATCCACATTATCGGATGTCTCTTCTAGTTTGATTCTTCTATGCCTACCAAGATTAATTAAAACACAATAAAGACCATAATTTTCACTCAATATAAGCTATATTATTTAAAATTTTTAATTCTAAAGATCACAACTATTATAAAATTAAATTCCAAAAAATTCGTAATTTGGAACATATAACCATTTTCAAAAATTTCAACATACTTTTTAAAAATCAACCACTTTTTAAAATACCAACATCATGCTTTTTCAAAATATTTCATTTGAAAAAACTTCAAAAAAAACTCAATATTTTTAACCAATTCATAAATAATTCCTAAAAATTAATTATCCACTCATATTGGGACTCCATTTCTAGAAATGCATGTCATTATCTTCTCATTGGCTAAACCCATGAACATGAGATTAAAATTATTATAAGTGTCACCAGAACACTACGGTCCCAAAATTCATGGAAACCTATAGTTCATCAAAAAAAAACTATATATACATATTTTTTTCTATATATTTCATGTCACAATAGTCGTACTCCTTTCTAAAATCCTCTCTCATGGACTAAAAAAGAATGAATTTTCAATACCATGACCGACAAATCTAATACTGAAGGATCAAACAAACTGATACTAATTGTAATGTACCACCCTTCCTCGGTGTCTTGAGTCAATGTGGAATTGTTACATGAAATTAGGGGAAACCCCGATGATTCAAAAACCTAGAAATAAATTACAAGGGATACAAAAAAATTTTGGGATGATATTCCATTTGAAAATAAATCAACAATAACAAAACATAAAATATTAATTTTCTATTTTATTACTAGATATAGTCTTAAACACAGAAGTATCAATGGAATTTACATGCTGTGAAATCTGGATCTATCCAGTACCCGAGTCCAGAGTGAGTTTCCCCATATTATGAATTAATGAAATATAAGGACATCTATCATTGTGTTGGGGTGCTACAATCGTGATGCAAGTATTGCAAATCAATCATTTTAGTGAGATCTCCCTCTTATCTAGGTTGTGATTTTAATCTTGGTTGATTATAGGCCTTGATATTTGACCATATGCTTCATTTTCATTGTGTATTCTTACAGTGTCTAAAACTATTTCTTCCAGTTCTTTCAATAAACTTTGGTATATAAAAGTGGTATCTTCCTATTCAGTGGTATCTGCAAAATTTATACCCGAGGTCCCCCCTATATGTGTTATATCATATTTTTTGACCTAAATTTCCTCTTTCTTTTTGGGATGTTTAGGTATCTCCATCATGGGTGATTTTTCTTTTTTATATCGCCTTGTTTCCTTCCAATCATTCTCAATTGGTTGGATTACTTGTTTTCTTAAAACTCTATAATTTGAAATTGTGTGACCAATTATTCTACATATTTCACAGAAGGGAGGTTTCCTATCATATTCAATTTTAATTTCAGTTTGGTATTCATTTGTAGTGAAATTGATTATGTTTGGGATCTGTGATTCTAGGTTAATTTCTACAATAATTCTAGCAAAGAGCCCTTAGTCAGCATTTAAGGATCTTTGATCAATTTTCTTTGGGGTCCCTATGCATGATACAATGTTATTTAGAATTTTTGGGTGCAAAAAAAAAACAATTAAGGCCATAATGTATAACCCAAACTTATGCCATTGTGTTATGTATGCGATTAGATTAAAAGTAGAATCCTCATCAGAAATTCGATGCCAAACCGGATTTAGTTTATGGTTTCCAGACTTCCAAACTTTCTCTAAGTCTTCCTATAATTTTTGTTGTATATGAAAGTATCCTTTCTCTATTTTAATTAGTTTCTAGTTTATAACATTCTAGTAATGAGCTACACACATATGAAAATCAGTTAGGGATCAAGGGTGATCACCATTAAGAGAGGATATGCGGCCCCTGGGAGAGAATTTGCACATTTGGGTGCGCTGATAAAGAGCATTCGGATCTGCCTCAACCAAGAACCCACCATCATCTTGCCTCTTGACAAGAGGAGGCTTCCTCATGATATCTGTGATTGGATCAATTCTCATCAGTGCATCCATAATCAATATCATTTGGGATATTCCAAAGAAAGGTCGGGTACGTCTATTCTCATCCTGGACATCTTTCATGCGAACTTTGTTATCAGAATCATTAGAATGGGGTGTCTAGTTTTTCAGATTAATCTCAAAATGGTGGGATTCAATCCACCTGGGCTTAAGGAAGTCTTCCATGATAGTTATTTCAGGCGGAGAAACGCGATTCACATGAGGGTTCTAGTGAGAGTAAGTCTCACATCTCTCGTCTGCCAATATGTCCAAATTACCTCCTATGTTAATGAATTAAAAAAATTAAAAAATTACTTAAATATCCTATTTTTGTTTCATTCAATTAATATTATAATTTTATGATCATTTATAGTCATTTTATGAAAATAATTTTTTCATTTCCATCATCACGAGGATGCTTAATTCATGGTTCATAAATTAAAATGGTTTATCTGTAATGGACAATATTTTCATTATATTTATCCATAACATAATATTATAATTTATAATAATGTAATTTTATAACGTCAAATTATTTAAAAAATTGAAATGTGTTTGACTAATCATTGTTTAATGGGTATAAAGTTAATCATAACTCGTATTGTTATACAACATATCATTTTGGACATATTGAACATACGTTTTTTCTTATTTTAGGACCATTTACCTATCCCATAATTTTTTTCATAATATTATATAATTGTGAATTCTATATTTAAAGGTAAAAGTATTTTTCATGAATAACCATGAATATGAAAATGTCATCAAAATAACAATATCCTTATATGTAGTTATAAAAACCATGAATGGAAACTTTTTAAAAAAATTATGTACATTATAAATTTGGACAAATTATATTTTAGTATCTAAGGATAATTTATTACATTATTTGGAATATGTTAATAATATTTATAATGTTGAAAAATAATAAATAGTGGAATGTATAGTAACGAGCATGTTTAGGAGTTCTCACCATATTGTATGGGATAATTCTTTTGCAAAATGGATTATGCCATCAAAAGATAATATTTTTTTGATACCATAAACATTAATATATATATATATATTAGTTTTTAATTTAGAAACAATTTTCAATTATATTGTTCTCAATGTATGAGGATAAGTGAATTGATCAGTAGAATTATTTAAAAGAGGTGAGGAGTAGTGTGTTTGAAGAAAATATTAGAATAAAATATTAGTTATAAGAATTGTGGTCAAACCTATCATTCATTGGATAATAGGTAGCAATATAATTGTAAAATATGTATTATAAAAATAATATTTCTTCTAAAACCATTAAAAAAATAAATATATTTCCTTTCTAAATGGAAATATTTATACAATATCTAACTTTTCCACAACTTTTTTACTATTCATAAAAAATAATGAAAATTTCCCCTTTAAGATTACAAATAATATTCTTAGAACAAATGACATATATTTTACTAATATAAAATTTGATATTATGTTATTCTAATATTTAATTTAGAGTATAAAAAATGTTTTTTATTTTGTAATGAAAAAATTAGACTACAAATATACACACATACATATATTAGATTAAATTTATTGAGTAATTAATTCATGGTATTTTGATAAATATTTTTTAAAATTTAATTAAGGGAAAATTGAATTTATACAGTTATTTCATCATTTACCATAATGGTCAATCCACTATTAAAATGGTTATGTTATTATTCCAATAGTATGGTTATGTTCTAATAGTCACATAATTCTTATACATACTATAAGAATCATCTATTTCCTTCATTAACCATTCAATTTTTATCTTTATCATTGTTCTATAAATCAACTATAAAAATATTTTTTTTAATGTTTAGTTTTCATTTTTATAGTATCATACACATGTGTGATATCTCTATGTCACTTGATCTTATGTACTTTCTAGTTCATGTCGTGTTATTTATTTATTTTTTAAATATAAATATACTATATTCACTTTTATGTATTTAATTTATCCTTCCTAGGTAATTTTTAATATTTATGAAATATAATAGTGATTCTTTTTATGATTTTTTTTGTGATTTATAGTATAGATTATATATATAATTTTCATAAGGGAAGAATTACTACATAAAAAATTATATGTATTTATATTATTACATCAATATAAATTTTATCGTGAAAATTTTAACACAAAATATATGAAAAATATATTTTTCTGTCCATTTTATTCTATACATCTTTAGTTTCTCATGTTTCATTCTCATAATAATAGTTTTAGAAAAGTACATTGATGATGTGAGTTTTCTTGTTTCTATGGACTTTATTCCTATAATCAATGATATTCAATGACAACTAAATAAATGATGTTATCTTAAAAAAGAAATACTTTTTGATTATATAGACATACGGGATATTATAATGTTCGTCTGCAATTGGGGTAAGTGAAATATATTACATACACGTGTCATGTTTTGGGGAATGGAATTTTGGTAGGGCGCAACCCCAATGCGATCTATAATCTCAATGGGGACAATGTATCTTACAAATATCATTTCTTTCTTAAAAATCTACATTAATCTCTTCAATAAAGATATTAAATGGAATAATTTATATCTATTGTTAAAATCTAGGATCATTAATGGCTATTAGAATAACTTAGTAATCGATTTTTTTTTACTTTGATGATTTTTTGAAAAGCTTTCACATTATATAAGAAATTTTTAACTGGTTTAGTTATTAATATCATATAATATATAACCATTAAAAAAATAGTTTATACAAATCTTCTATTTAATCCTTACATGAATTTACTGATTCTATGATAGAATGCCACGTGAAATCTAGTTCTCCTCCCAGTACAGTAGAGGATTCCAACAAGTTGTGAGGGTCTTGAATGGAACCATGGGGAGACTATACCATCAATCAGAGTGCACAATAAAAAATTAATAACCAAAAAATAACATTTTAAAATAATAGTATATAGACACCAAATACATAGCAATAGTATGAATGAATGTTGAAAAAATAGAGCCAGTGTTAAAAAATGAAACAACATCCATTCACATATTGGGTCGTTCTTGCATAGAAATAAAGAAAGGTACATAATTATAAGTAGTATCTCTAAAATCAAGAATCACCTTTTCTAGATCTCTAAAATCATAAAGATATATATATATATATATATATATATATATATTTGATATATCTATAACCTAAACTGAACCTATACCTGTATGATGTGATGGATTCATTGGTACCAATGTTCTATGTATGCCTGATCAGTGTGTGAGTACAACATAATAGGAAAACTTCAATGTGTTATAGTAACCAAATGATAATATATATTGTAACCATACATTATATGAACATTTATAAGTAATCAAATAATAAAAATAGGAATTCAAAGGGATGTAATAAGCATGTTAGATACAAGAAAGTAAACACCATGTGTCGATCAGTTATGGGATTTCCAACCCGCCATGAACCCCGACAATATTTTAATCACTACCATCATTATAGGATTGTAAAAAATAGATATAGGATTTGGATATATTTAGCCTAAAGTATATTCCAATGGTAAATATCTTTGTGGTTGGGAAACATGGCTGACTAGTGATCATGTGATCAATATACCCAAGGAATGAGTATCAGCATGCGACCAATTATCCACAAGACATTGAGTATATACTTGATAAATATAATCATTATTTAATCAATTGATAACATGTTACTCGAAATATAAATGGAATAATGTTACATTTTGGGCCAAAGGCTTCTATGATCCTTCCATGTAGATTAATACTTCATCTTCTACATCACAAGCCATGACTACATTCCCTTAATGGATAACAATTACATAACGGTTCCCCTATTCCATATAATGAATAAATAAGACCAATGGTATTAATAAAAAACATAACACGGTAGATCATTAAATATTGGAAAATCCTTGAACGTCGTTATAAGGAAGTAGTCACAACGAACATAACATCATATTTTCAATCCAACATGATATTAAAATCTATATAATCAAACTCAAGGATTTAAAAGTGATAATATGGTTTCTCAGCTATGCGTGCCCAAAAATTATATCACCACTTAACCTTATTAAAATGGTATCCCAAAATAGGTATCAAATAAAAGAAAAAATTTCATGAAACAAAAAAGAGATTGAAATTTACCCCAAAATTATAAGAGAAACATATGTGATTTAAATCAAATGAGACATATAAATCTATCAAGAATACTCGTGTATTATGTCATGAAACATGGTATCATGAATTATAAACACATAATTAATACTCATTATGGTATCCATGTAAAACAAATCACACTATTGAGATCAATACATGGCCATCAGTGTCCTAAATCAAGAAGGTGAATTACTGTTGATCATTGTCATTTGAAATTGTAACATTTACATAATTCATGGTATTTTATTAATTAAGACATAATAATAATTAATTTAGTATGAATAAATAATTATTCATATTAAATTATAAAAATAAGGTGCATTTATCCAATGTGAAGAACATTGTATCTCATTCTAATTACATAGATAAATATCCAAGGGTAGAGTACACATGACCACTGAAACAAAACAGAGAGAAATCCAAGCTAATGAAATACCAATGGCTTCATTTGAGATGTCAAGTTCCATTCAACATCCCATTTTATCCATAACTATATTCTCATTCAATGTCATTAAAGTAATAAAATTTAATTAAAATATAATTTAATAAAAGATTACAAGTACCGATATTAAAATATGAAGGAACACATGATATGGGGATTATCAGATAACATGCATAGTCAAAAACTCTACCAACCATCAATAGAAGGTATGTGTAAAAAATTTGACAATATCTGAGTTTATTGAAATATATAATCGCAATAGAATAAATACAACCTAATATAATAAAAATTGATCTTTTAAAAAAACCCAAAAAATGATTCACCCTATCCATGACATCACCCAATAAGGTTTGATCCACTCTCAATATAGTACATGTTATAATATGAGAAAAATAACCAATTCAATTCCATGTGTCATTGTATAATTAAATACAACAAAAAATTATAGAAATAATCATAAAGGGACATAATTTCCTAAAGTACGAATCATTGAAATTTTGTCTTCATCAGAAAACATCTTATATACATGTCTAAACATGGGTACATCACTCTAAGAAAATTAGAAAAATATTTGATGGAGTTTTTTTATTTTCTATTTGGAAAAAATCTGATGGTCAATCATAAAAAATGTTATTGATAGGTATATGATTTGATGATAATTTTAAAATTTAAGGATCACAATGGATTATACATACCAAGATGACCATCCATGTTGAATGAATACACAATAATTTTGTGTTGGATAAACAATATTGTAAATATATATGAATATTAATGGATTTATCTTTAATTCAAAATTGGTTCACCTAGAAATACACATTGTAAAATGTGAGACTATTGGGTGGAGGATGAGAGGATAATATAATTGAAATAAACATTAATATTATAGATAAGGAGATATACCTTTATGTGGGATTTGTGGGAAAATAGACTAAAATTCCCTTGCATTACCCATTCATAGCATACCACATCAGTGAGCGGGTGGTGTCCTACTGCTAGCTTGTGGCCCACTGAGTTACTTGTGTAGGTGCACTACCTACCTCTCCAGATGGATTTGAATGAACGAACCAAGGATTTATAGACAAGTCTCCAAATAAGGCTAGACACATGATGTGTTACACCAAAAAAACCTTGAATCCTAATGCATAAAAATGTTTTCAAAACATTAAAGTAATAACGTAGAAGAAAAAAATAATATATCATTATACCTACGACAAAAATCTAAACAACTACACCAAAAATAAATGATGAAATGTTTAAAAAAGATTACATGAGACTGTTTATCCCCACCAATTTGTCTCACTATTATTATGACAACAATAAAGATAAGTTAGGTACCAACATGAATATATTCCCTTTACCATAAAATAGTAAAAATACTTTGACACAAAACCAATGGTAAAAGTAGGTTCTGAACATAAATCATAATAGGATTTCATTAAAAAATATATATAATGTATAATATAATTATAAAAAAACCTAAATATTTTAAACAATTCCAATATATAATAAATTTTCATAGGAAGTTTAATTTTTATAACATCCTATACTTTTTCATAAATACCGTTCATATTCAAACAATAAATTAATATGAAAAGTACAAAGAGAAATCACGAGAGCATAAAAATTACCAATCATGGATACACTATAATATTAGGAAGTGAGAAAAAAATTATGAATTATACCATAATGTGTAAAACTAATAATAAATAAAAAATCATAGGATTTTTTCTCTAGCCAATAGAAATTCATAATTTGAAATAAGATAATTAACATATATTGGAATCATGTGAATTAAAACAATATTGAGTCTTATCATATTCTGTCGATACCAAAAAATTATAGTGGAATTACAGGCACTGATATGACATGTCCATTTCTTGATGCAACCAATGTTCCAAATATGAAATTCATTTAAAAACCATTTGAAAACCCAGATCAAAATTAAAAATTCCTTTCAATTCTGATTCCTTACCACTCATATTATTATGATTTATTTCACAACCAAAACCCGGAATAAGATATTTCATTTAATTAAATAGTTTACACAATTCTATTCATTAAGTTGAACCCCATAAAAAATGTATCACTATAAAAAATACACTTTGATTCCTAGTACATTAATTAATTAAATAATAAATTGAATTTAGTATAAAAGGAAGTAAATAATTTATTATATCCTTTTTATCAGTAAACCTTCTTTATGAATCTATAGGAAATACCATGAATTAATATCTAAAGGCATAGGGTTGAAAAGTATCAAAAAGTACTTCTATACATTTCAAATCATCTATTAGGAACCTTTGTTTCATGAGAGGATGTTGGGAGAAGGATTGGTTTATATGGGAACATGTTATTTATTTCCATCTTATAATAAATGAATACTACAATGGAGCCCGTTACATCATTATATAGTATTACCAGACCACATCAAAACCTCAAAACCCATTATGTTTAAGGGGATGAATCCAGATGGAATATGACATAATTCAAGGTACAAACCAATTTTCTATTTGGTCAAAACTATGTTTGAGGACAACTGAGCATATCCTATTTTCCAAAATAGGGGTATATAGAATAGCTAAAAAAATTATAGGGGGATATATTTTCACAGAACTAATAAAACTCACCCATATTAGACTCTAAACCAATAGATCCAACTCCATACCATAGAGAACAATTAAACAGATGAACTATTAAATAGCCCCATTACCATGGTGTAGTGTGGTAAAAAGTTGTAGTGTTATATAAAATCCACATCCCGGGATTATACACCATAACTAGCTTGTCCACAATGCAATGATCATCTCCAAGTTGTAGTTGAACCATCAACAGAATAGTCCCCTATAATATTCCAGGTTACCCCAAAAAACACCCAAAACATCCAAATCTTAATCTATAAACTAATTAAAATTAAAATAGTGACTAAAAAATGATGGATGGAATAAAAAGTATTCCCACTATAAAAACATATTCCCAATATATTAATCCTAATTCTGAACAAGCATTTTATAAAGGCTACTGATACATCACCTAGATTTCCTAATCCCATATTTCATAGATATCATGTTCCAATTTCCACAATACATGGACCCTCGAATTTGTCTTAATACAAAATACCATATCTTGTGAATGCATAATATAAACACTTTTTTCAACCATAATGGGGTTGGGTTCAAAATAAACATCCACCCCTTTAATGAAATCTAAATGTTCTGGTTAATACACCCTTATCCATGAAACCAAAAACAAATCATGAATTATTATCATGTGATATGGAAATTCAAACCATACACCTTCTTTAAAATTCATTCAATGATATCAAAGGGTCAAAAAAACCTCGGTGCCCATAAAATCTACATACACAACTGATGAGATCCCAAGTTATTTGAAGCTCTATATAATAACAAATAACCAACTTCATGATCTGGAGACCAATAAGTAAAATTGAATTAGGATTTCTGATGACTCTACGTCATTACCCATCTATTCCAAATAAACAACACATTTTTCTCATCTTCTGAATAGGGATCAGTCCTACTAAGGGCTTCTCTACAAACTCTTTGTAGCATTAGGGAGATATAAATTTTGTAGGATACAAAAAATCAAGTTTTTATATCTTAATTGAATAATTCATAACTATTTTTATTGGAAGATTCAACCAAGGGAATATAATTCTCCCAAGAACCACCAAAATCAAACACACAACCATGTAAAATACCCCAAAAAAATAAGAGTTATTCTCTCTATCCATCTGACATTCTACAGATTGTATGTTATCCTTAAATACAACTGGGATCCCATCATCTCATGAACACCTTTCCAATACCTAGATGAGAATATTATATCCATGTAACCAATAATCTCAATGGGAACCTCATGATGTGTCAAAACCACTTGAATATTCGTGTTCTTTTGATGTTCATTTATTTTGACTCATTGATAGGGAGAATATGATATAAGATTATATGATGATAAATGTTCAGAAAAAATTGAATTAGTCCCACTAAGAGTCCAAATAATAACAGTAATAATGGGGATGGAAATATCATCCCCCTCCCACATTGGAAAGGGAAAATAATGAAATAAAGTAATATGTCTCCGGTGCTCTAACTTATTTCTATGAAATGAAATGTACTAATACATGTAATTTTAAATCAAAAAACTCATTGAGAACTACCAATATCAATGTTTCGTATCATGATTCATCTTGATAGTACCTTGGTTAGAAAAAAACAAGACTAGTTCCCACTTTCCATAAACTCATACCTTATAAAATGATAGAAGGAAACCCTAATCTAGAAATATAAACCACCAATGGGAGATTAAGACCACTCAAGTAACATCTCTATTCAATATATTAATTTACTGAAGCACTAAAAATCAGTGTCAGAAACATGATTGATATGATCCTTCTCATCAAATGATGATCCCTCCTTTACTAAAATGAATAAAACCTTCCCACCAGCCTCATCCACTCCCAATATCATCATAGATAAGAAAGTTATATAGGACCACTCATCTACAAATGATTTTATGTTTTTAGTCATTAATTATTAGTTCAATGAATTTTATACCACATTACTGTTCCTTGGATTATAAGAAATAGAAAAATAAAAAACAATAGATACATTACCTAGTTTCTGTGTCATATGTTCATATCCTTTAATGTAAACATGTAATTTGGGATATTATGATCTATATATATATCATAAACCACTCCTAAAATTGTTATTGACACCAGGATTTGAGATAATGTATATAAAATACAATGTCATTACCATGGGTAGTGTAGTTATTATCATGAGTGAATAACTGGGGAGAGACATAGGCCACCACCTACTTCCCATACATCTAGAAACACCCAAATCCCATAAATGAATCATCATAGAGAACATCATAACCCGGACACAATTTTGGAATTATAAAAAATATTTTTTAATTAAACTTAACCTTCATTGCATCAAAATTTATATAAAATTATACATTCTACTAAAAATTGACAACCTAGCGAGTCAAATATATCATCAAATTAATAATATAGGAAAGTTCCTAATTAAAATTCTGATAATAAAAATCCAAACCCTAATAAACATTACATATGAATCAAATTAATGGGATTATCCTCCAAAGGTATTACATATATCATTCGAGATATATTCAAATTACCCTCCTAGATACATCATTCACTTTAAGAATCACTTCAAACATCCAAAATTCACCAATGGAAAGATTAACATACATGTGATGTTCTATCAATATTATAAGGATAATATCCAAATGATATAGGTTGACCTCTTATGACATGGAGAAAACCAATCTGTCAACAAATAAGTTGAATGAAAATGAATACAAGATATACTGAAATTTATGGTTCCCCCAATCCATAATCATTATAATAAAATTAGTGAGACTGAATGACATAACCTAAAACATGAAATTCACATCATTGTTCCTAAATGATATCTTAGGGATTTTCTATTCCTGTACTCCTGATTGGTGGAACCCTTACCACATGTCATTATTATAAAAACCAATAAGACCCTATGAGTTTATCAAAGAGATCATCAATTCTTATAAAGGCATACTGGTTCAAAATAGTAAACTTGTAGATCGTTTTGTAATCCAAATAAGTCAGAGAATCCCATTATCCTTCTTATAAAATATGATAGCTGATTCCAAAGGTGAAATTATAGGGATAATAAATCATTTAGTGTTAAAATATTGATGCAATATTTATTTTCCACTAAATCAATATTTTCTATGTGATAGGTTAGAAAAAAAATTAAAATCTTAGCTGAAGTTGGTCTTGGGTAAACATAAACATTTACAGTGGAGCTAACCCATGAAGATCATTGTTATGGACCTCACTGTACCCACTCACCACTATAAAAAGAGGGTTTCAAAATATAGAGTCATTAAAATCATGGAAAATCTCAAAAACAATATGCATGAGGTATCTCTGGTGTATGGAATAACATTCACCACTCTGGATGATGTAGAATCCCACCCTCCCTAAAACATATAATAGAATCCATCGAGAGAGAGAAACAAAAACTGATGATGATAATATTTGATCTAGAAATTAAGTATTATTATTCAATCCATACCATTGATAAGTTCAATGATATCTATATCATAAATGAAGAAACAAAACACCACTTAAAAGTTGTTTATCATCACTCCACATGAGGGAAATGTGAATCATTATTTTTGAATCCTTACAAAATTCATGGAATGATCAAACAATAATGAAATATTTTAAAAATTTAAGGCCAAATGTGAATGAAATTTGTTGATATAAAATAATGAGTAGTGCCTTTACAAAATAAGGATATCACTATTGATGATAAATTAAACACCATGTCTCTAACAGATCCTAGACATGCCTCATATTTTTTAGTGAACAATCCATTGTGGAAATAAATATTGTAATGGATACCCCAATATAATTCATAGCCACATGAAAATTTCCCATTATATTGAGGTTAAGACCCATTAACATTAGAAGAATCATAAAAAACATGATAACCCCCGTTGAGAGTGTATCCATCATTAATATCATTGGAAATCCCCCATCAAAAATTATTGAGGTGACTAAATTTATAGAATGATGAAATGTTTGGGGAGATTCTATACAGTTTATCATGTAATGACTATTCATTCCACAATAATTACAAACAACCTAAAATTTATCCAAATGAATCCCATGAAACTGATCTCAATGTTATGTAAGATCCTATATGTTAACTTTGATAACTATAAGCTAAAGCCTTTTATACCACTACATCAACCATAAAACTACCCAAAAACAATATCCAAGATATTTTCTCCTTATCCATATTATATTCGGAAAATATTAGTATAATGGGTAATAAAAGAATCATAGTTAGCTAAATATCAGCCCTTAGTTCCATATCAGACCTCTGAGCCTTTTTTTAATCATTTATAACAACCTCATGTGTTGGATTCACTAGCTCAGTGAAACTGGTGGAATACACAAAAAATTACTCTCCCCTTACTCTAATGCTATAAAATTATATGTTATCAACAAACACGAACCATTAAGAAAAAAATTATAATTTATGGTTTTCTTGATATAAGTATTGGTAAGATCTTTATGAATCCTATCTTTCAAGATGGAGTCTAACATTATCCAATATGGTCCTTCAAACATATACATGATAAAACCAAAATCAGATTCCCCATGAGTATTCTAAATATGGATTATCCCTCCAATCTTATCAAACCATTCCTCAGATTCCAACAGTACTTTATCACATTGAAGTATAGGGGGGGGTCCCTCCTAGTAAATTCTGATCAATGATACAACACTCTTGACGGTGTATCATATCCACCAAACATAGATTATATACAGAGTGGATTACAGATTCCAAAAAATAATGCACCACCTTAGGATTCGCCCGTGAAAAAATTACTCTCATTTTCCACTCTCGCATTTCTAGATATCTTTTATAAGGAAATATCAAATAAAAAAAGGCAATAACCAATCAATTTAATAGAAAATTCCCAAATAATAATACCAACATATATAATCCACATATATTTTAATAATTAACCTGAAATTAATGAATTCAAATGTCATATAAATTAATTAAGTAACATAAAAAGGAATGGTTATATTTAAATAAAATCCAAATACATGTCACTAAAAAAACATCAAACAATATGTCTCAATCTTTGAAAAATTTATGTGATCACCCTTATAAACTCTAGTTTAGACATTGAATTGATAATTCTAGGAACACTCCCTTACATACTTCATAAATCATCATGTTCCTAACTACTTTATTCTAAATACCGTTAAATAATTCTAGGAATGTTCATAATACTCTTTTTTGGTTAAAAACTCTAATACCTCTTAATAATTACCCAACCTAGGTCAACTAGAAACTTCACCCATGATGTTCTGAAATAGGTAGAGGTACAAAAAAACTTATAAGAAGTATCATGTATAACCTAAATAATTAAAAAAATAATAGTAAAATCTATAATAAAAAGAAACAATCATGAGACATACAATACCATGACCAATGTATAAACCTGAAATAATCCAAGAGAAGACTAAAATGGGCCTCCATGTAAAAATTCATCACCACCAAACTATACAACTGTGAAGATAATGACAACCTATTGAATCTTGTGATATTTATGAAAACCTTCCATTTACCCGTACCCTAAAAATACACATCTATAAATTCCCATAAAAATATTAGGTATTGATCATATATCATGTTAGGATTTCACTAAAGAGTCTTTAAAAATTATTACATAATTAAAATGTGAGCACATAGTTTAAAACAAATCCATTTTGAAAATAATTTTTAGAATAATTTTTATAGTAAAATAACTTTTTATTATTTCTATAATCCTTTCATATTCAGAAAATAAAGTAATATGAAAATTTGAATATGAGAACTGAAGAGATATTGATTAAATCCATCCATGGACACACTATAAGATACTAGATTCATTAACCATCACAGAATACATCATCATGTGTTAAACCAGCCATATATGAAAAATAATAATATTTCACCACTGGCCTATGGGAAGAAAAACTATGAAATAAAATATCACATTAATCTAGGATTAATATGACTCCAACTGATATGATGTTATATCTTATTATTCTAATTTCAAAAAAAATCCAATGATATATACACACTAGAGTGACATATCTATTTCATGATCCATCCAAAGAATCCAATGTTCTATTATTTTAAAACCAATTTTGTAAACCACGTTCTAGATTTTTAAAACATTTTCATTCTGAATATTTATTACTATGGGGAATTAAAATATAATTTTGATCCAAAATATCATTTAAGTCATTTTATCAACTCAATTGGTGTCAAAAACTATTTTTAATGAAAAACCTAATCAAAATATGCTTATATCTATGAAAATACACTTTGATGTCCAATAAATTCATACAATAGAAAATTACAAGGTAATTTAAAATAACATAAATTAACACCTAAGTTGAATCAATTTTATAGATAATAATACAAAACCATTAGAGAAGAAACACCAATAATTGATCTCCCAAGTCATGGGGTTGAACCTTATTAAAAAAAGCACATCAAGAACCTTAAAAATATATATTGGGTGGCTGTAGGTTATAGAAGGAAGTTAAGAGAATTTGTTTCTTTAGAGGGTTTTTAGGTATTGATAAAAATTCTATTAAAAATAAGACAACATTGCATGCCATAACACCCCAGATTATCTCATAACATGACATTGTATGATTCTTAGACCTGGTGATATCCCAATAGACCACAATATAGAAATGGGATGATACCTTAAGGAATATGGAACACTAAAAGGGAGCATTCCACAAACCATCTATTCAAACCCATGTATGAAAACCACTAGTAAGATCATATTTTACCGGTGAGAGGTCAATAATGTTTCCTAAACTATCACACCATATGGGTACTAATTTTTTGATCAACAAACCAAAATCACATCTATAGGAAACCACAACACAGCCTATGCCTCTACACCAAAGATCTAAACCTTATAAAATTTCTATGTGACATCCTCTTTACCACGAAACAACTTGGTAAGTATTAGAAGTAACTTTAAAAATAATATTTTTTGGTACCATACGCCACAACTAGCATATTTTTTTTATCAATTATCTATATTCCAAAACCAAACCATGAATCGTATTATCATATGTAAATTTCATGTTCCCCCAAATTACATCCAACCCCTCATAAACCCATATACAAACAATTAATCAATAAAAGGAAGTTTATCAAAAAAATAAGGTTGACATATGGTTTCTCAGATCAACATGGATGCCTGGATTCTTCCTACCCCACAAGCTAGATGGTGTGGGATACCATATAGATGGTGCTACTATAGTAGCTGAGATGCGATGATCCTACTACTATGTATATATGAGTCCTAAGTAGACTTTTGAGCCATTCCTCAAGTCCAAATACACCCATAATGGATGTCCTAAAATGATATATATCAGTTTGACACCTGGTTCCCTAAATAATCCAACCACAAGATAAAATGAACACATTATCTCCAATAATTCTATTAAAAAATTTAATAATGTGTTATATATTCCTATATAGGGATTCTCATGGGTCTTTCTGAATTAATGAGAAGAATATATTAATATATGAGATTTTAAAAAATGGAATATGTTATCCCAACCTTAACTAATGTATAAAGATTTGTATCTGTGTAAAACAACATGATTTTTGTTTATAATATTTTTTTAAATAAAAATATGTTAAATAGCATACACCATAAACAACACAAACATTAAATTAACAATGAAATAATATTTTTAAATTATAATATTATAGACTAGTTTTTGGGTTAGAAGGTATTAATAGTTATAAAATAAATATGAAATATATTTATATAATATTTTATAAAAAATCTAATTAATTCTATTGATAAATTTTAAATTCATCTAATTGTCATTACAAGGGGTTGAAAAATAATAAAAAAATTTTATTCTTCAATATTAATTATCATCATAAATGGGGTTTATTTACTTTAGTGATTGGATATTAAATATAAATATTATCAATATTTTATGTATTATTTGAAAATAGGATATCATTTTAGAAATTATCATCTCATAATAGGCTTATGATGAGGTCTTGATTTTTTTTAAAATGGTTGATTTTTTACCAGATATTGAAAATATTGATTTTATAAAAAAAATCACTCTTAATAAATAGTAATGATATAAGAATAAATTTTCATTATGAAAAAATTTAATGAATATATATAAAAATTATTATAATTAATAAAAAAAATATAATTTTCAACATAGAAATGTATTCATAACATTTTATAAGTGTATGTTGCGATTTTGTTATAATTAAAAATTCCTTCAGTTCAGATTTATTAATCTTGTATTTAAAAGGTATTTTTTGGTTTTGTTTTAGTTTTGAATAGAAATAGCTCTCTTTATATTTAAGAAAATCCATTTAATTCCATTTTAATCAATATTATACAGTATTTGGTTGAAAATTCTTAATTATACGCAAAAGAAGAATTTTTTTTAAAATAAAGGGACAGAGCATCAACATAAAACAAAAAAATTATTTAAACACTTTTATTAGATTAATTTAGAAAATATATTATTCAAATTAATATCTATGAAATTTTTTTCAACAACTAAAATAAAATGAATTCATACCCTTTTAATCATTTATGTAATTCAATGTTTGTCCCTCCTCTCACTTATATATATATATACATTTGTTCTCCTCCCTTAATCCTAATAATTTATAACTATATATCAAAATATACCTTCCCAAATAATTAAAGGAATATGTTCCTTCATTATTGAGTTCATTTTATGTCCTTAATACAATTATATGAAGTCATAATGTGTGAGCAGAAGAAAGCATATCAATAAACTGTTTTTCGTTATTCCCAACTCTTTCAATATTTTTTTCTCTTTATACCTCCAATAAAATGTTGTATATATTCTATGATAATTAGTATAGTAAAAAATATAATTATATGTTATTATTAGTATTTTTATAGAGAAATCATTTAACAAACCCCTTCATCTAAGGGAAAAAGAAAAACATCATGCTCTCATATGTGCGGTATATCATCCTCAAGAAGTGGTGAAATTAATTTAACATCACCACTATACATGAATGGTTATAATACTGTAATCAATGAACATACATAATATATATGAAATAATTATTATTGTGGAAATATAATTTATTTCTTATGTTTTTACCCTTCCTTCCATTGAAAATTGACAATTTTGGTCTTGCATACATGTGGACTTATACTTCCATGATACACAATAATTTATTTAACACGTACTCCATTAATGAATGAATCTAAATTTTTATTTAAATTATTAACATAATTATTATTACATTAATAATATTATAGAGGTGATAAAACCAAGTCGATGATAAAAGGTTAAAACCTTATGAGACGAATCTTATATGAAAAATGAATTAGTTAACAAATCATATGATGATGTTACTAAATAATTATTTAGAAATAGTTTATTGAATGATATATGTTAATAATATATTGTATGATAACTATGAATATGAAGCATTTAATGATTTAGAATAAATATATATTTATTTTAGAGGAGGAAACAAGTGAATATAAAAAATGTTTGAATTGATGTAATTACTTCTCACTTTTAGTTTTGTGATACATATGTAATATTCCCCAATTATATATTGTCTGGTGTATATATCCCCTATGAAGAAATTAAATTATTCTTTTTTATTTAAATTTAACGTACTTACAAATACATATGCGGATATCTTTGTACAACGATTTTATTCATAGATTACTAAATACATAAGGGTACATTTTTCTCAATTCCTTATAAATTTGTGTTATTTATATTATTCACGAAATTTAATTTATATTGTTTATGTAATGAATAATTATAATATTATATCATTAATTACTATTAACTCATCATATTAAATATTTCAATTATTATTTACTCTTCTAAGGATTTTTTATTATAATGTTATTAATAAATAATTGTATTTTTTTAATAATGTCAATTTGTTACTAGATTGTTTAATTTTATATATCATTTGAGGAAATTATATTATAATAATATTTTATAACCCATGTTTTTTATTCGTTTATGGATATGTTTGGGTTTATAAGAATATATTTTATCACTTCTCTTTTTGGATCAGTAATCTACAAGTATGATACATGTAAGGGGGATTCTATTAAAAATAATGTTTTATTGTTTTCCATTCAAATCCATCCCAACTGTGTTGAGGATATTTTAACGGTTTCAAGGATGTTATTTATTACGTGTAATAGAATGTTTAAGGTAATTTTAAAATACTTTTAATCCTATTTAAAAAAGAAAAATAATAATTCATTTCAACAGTTTCCATATGGGTTGTTTTTTAATATTTTGAAATGTGAAACAAAATTTAACATATACATCTTGATCACCCTTTCCCCCTATCATAGTTATTATGAAATACCATGAATTAGTTAAGAGACTCCATTTATACTTACAATGAAAATATTATTATAAATATTATGATAATTTTTCTAAAATATGATGTAAAACTAAAAGGAAATTATATTCATAGAGGAATGAAAATAATTTTGAAAAGGATTAATAACTCCTTAATAACACAATTCAAAAAAATTAGTTTTATTCTTTTAATATTCTTTTATTTTTTAATATATTTGTTTTAGTATGAAACACTCACTTTATATGAATAAATTTTATATATAAACATTTACTAATAATAGATTATACACCATTTTGAGATCGTATATATTCTTGTGATGATGTCCTAATTATTCCCCCATTATCCATTAGACGCCATTTTTCTCCTTCATGGTAATATTATTTATATCATAGATGAATTTAGAATTTATTCAATTAAATTTATTATGTTTTAAATACATTCCATTTCTATATACGTTAATTATTTAGAGATTATTATTAATTATGTTATTTCATGTAGTGGAAAAATATTTATGTTCCTTATTCATGATTAAGTACAATTAATTTTAAATAAAAAATAATTTCTAGAATGAATTATATTGATCATTAACAACATGAGGAAAACATAGGGTGTTTATATGATAATTGGGATGTAGTTATAGATTTTCCCATGATTTATCGACACATATCAAGGGAAAATAGAGTCTAAATTATATATTAGATGGGTGTTATGATTTACCCTAACTGTTTATTATGAATGATGCATTGGTTAGGAGCCATTGATGGTATGATTTATGACAACTTGGATATGGATTTGAAGGAATGTAAATGAATTTCTAGATTAATTCATTTAAATTAATTTGAAATATATTTCTATTATCAATGTGTTATCTATGTTTATATTATTAATGAATGTTCATAGAACTGAAGATATTGATTTAACATGATGTGTTTTAAATATCAAATCTTATATATAGATAATAAAATATTTTATCATTATATCTTTTGTTGTATGTAACCCTTACTGAGCATCTTAGAAAAAAATTATTTAAATTCATTTCCCTATGATACAAATAAGGATATTATGAAAGAGTTAAACAATGATACTATCATTCGATGATACATTTATTTTTATTTCCAATAAAATAATGGAATCAATTATGTATCTAGTTTTAATATTATTAGATACTCATTGATCCTACAATGTGTGATTTCTTTTATCTCATGCCAATGTAATAATGTAAACATATAATGTTAGTTATTAGGTTCAAGGTGTTATAGTTGGTATCAACTAATTTATAGTTGGAAACCTAGTATGAATATTTTAATTAAACACAAATAACAAGAGAAATATGATAAAACCTTATGTTATTTGATAAATATTACCATTATTGGGAAATTTTTTAAAAGGAAAATATTAATGATGATTAAAAACTAATGATGTGTTTTCTAATTTTCAGTGGTGGTTTGTAATAGAATATTGATGTCCGGAAAATGAGAAGAAAAATAATTTGTATCAAAGAAGTACATGAAGCATGTGTATTAGTTTCTATATTAAGGGATGAATGTAGTGGCTTGGATACCTGGGGACTAGGAACCTTGGTCATATGAATCATTTGACCCTAAGGGTGTTACTTGATTAGGTTATGTGATTTTCTTAATCATTTAATGTTCACATGAAACCATAAAAATGTAATATTTATTATGATAATAATAATCAAAAATCAAATTTGATCAAGAAAAGTCCCTCAGAGGATTCCCTTTGATCAGTTAGAATGATTGTTGAAATGAACTAGACAATTTCCCAAGTTGGTAATAAAATAAATGATAATAAATGATAATAAATTTGGAAATATCATGTGTCAGGTATTCAATTTTACATTCATTTGGAATTCATATACAATTAGAAAAGTTAATGGATCATATAATAACCCCAAGTGACCTATCATATTTTTCACATAATGTTAGCTGGACATGTCACCTTCATCATATGATTGATCTTATAAATATCATCTTGACCATTAAAAATCATAATGGACAACCAATAAGTTAAATTTATATTATTTATAATGTTAATGTAGAAAAATATGGTACCTTAATGTGAAAGGGAGTTACACTATGTTTTACTAGAATTGGATATGGGATTCATATGATTAGTTTAAATATTATGAAAATTCCCTATGAAATACCAACCTGATCACACAAAAGACTAGAGACATTCCCACATAATCTCACTATGTTCTCATGAGATGTCATACAAATATTACAAAGAATCATTTTCATGTCTATTTGAATAAGAGAAATCCCCTTGACAATATATGTCTTCTATAAATATTGAAATTTCGAGACGATCAAGATGTAATTTTTTTTCAGATGACTAATTTATGGTGTCATGGATGAACCATGATAGGATCACATGAAACGTGTGATGCAATGGTCAATCTATTATCTCAATAATATATATTTTCTATTAATTCCAATTGATGTGTAGTAGATACCCGGTGTCGATTCTAATAAATTGAACCTCCCCAAAATTAAAAATATATATATAGATTGGAGAATCTTTGAATGAGAATAATTTCTTGAATAGATAACTACACATTCATGATAGTATTTAACAAGTTAAATTCAAGGAACAATGCAATGGATATCATGGTATGTTTATACACTTTTTGTGATCACTACATTGATCAGGTGAATGAAATTTTTCATGTCATCCATATCATGTGAAGGTGTTTTCTCATGTGAAATTCCTCTAAAACTTCCTCAATCAGAACAAAAATGATTAAAATTGAGGATTTTAAGTGATTATTGGATAAAAAAGGCAGAGGCTTTAGGTGAATATGAATATTCTAATTCTATTGTGAAGAAATCATTTTCACAATGTTACCCATTATTTATTAATGAGTTTCTACCCAAAATTTTAGGAAAATCATAAAGAAGCCTTTATAAAGTTGTAGAAGATCACGTTTCACCTTCATAACATTCCATGTGAAACATGTGTTGTATTTTTGGACATTTCATCCAAGTCATGTAACGTCATCCATGCCACTAGAAGTCCTCTATAAATTTATTCTGGGTCATGATATAGCCTATTTTATTTGTAAGATGGATCATATAATGTTCTTAATACATTCCATACGGGTCATGTGAATCTCTGCATCTGTGTCCGTTGGTTCTTGAGAGGTCCTCCAGACATGTGATAAGGATTACTTGAAGTCATATGGACCTCTCAACATGATCATGTGAAATGCCTCAAACATATTAGCTGAAATCAGATGAAGGAATTTTCACATGTGAAACATACACCCTTGAAATTTTATGTATAAACCTCAGAAATTGTAGTCTAAGACCCCCAGACATGCTAGCTTTATCCAACATGAAAACATAGGCATGTTCCCTAAAACCATGTGATCCCCCAACTATGAGCCATTGGCCTTGAATTACCCCTTCATATGGGAACTTTCAATAAGGTATTGGGGATAAGAAACCATTAAAATTATGATATCATCATGTAATGCATGTTTTACATCCTCTATCAATCAGATGGTATGGTTAACATGTCTTCCCATGGGCATCCACATCAGTGTGTGCCTTTGATATGTCATTTGATAAGAACCACCTCAATGGGTCTATTATTATGCCTCATCCATTAGTGGGTCATGAAAATTAATTGTCCTATTAAGAATAAATTTCCAAATTTATGAAGGATACATATGATTCCTTCCTAAGACTAGATCTTCCGATCACACACACCATCATAGACACACTATTCAGACGACCCATATAAACATTCGTTGACTATGATTACATGGTATCCCTTGTTTCTCATAGTAGGATTACTCACATGATATTTTGTATCTGAAACTAATATTCCACTAGAATTATAAATTCCCCCAATAATTGAAACCTTAGTGTGAATTCCCCTTTCCATTCCATGAAATCAATGCCTCTATATATGTTCTCCAACATGGTGCAAGTCCCAAAGTAATTACCATTTATGTAAAATTGGGTAAATAACCCCCAAGGGTTTTAATTATCTATCCCTTACTATAAATAGGTTGATGGAGTAATGATCATTGAAGATTCTAATTACGAATATAATCCTTATACATAGGTTTTTTTTCATAAGGTCAAAGCTCCATATCGAATTCCAAGGTACCCTAAAAACATCATTTCCATGTGACACTAAACATCACAAATTCGACCTAAAATAAAAATGAATGACTTGATTTCTATTCTTATATGAAATATAAGACACCTCTTAGAGGTTTATTCCAATACTGAAATAATAGTCAAATTAATGGATGAGATTATACCTCAGATTTATTGGTTATATAGTTTCAAAATATAAGTAGCTACCCATTGGTATCTAATTATGGGAAATATATAGAGATCCTATGATACATAAATATGGTATCATTAATTGAATACCCTTTAAATATTGTAATATGCAACACATGATCATTTTATTCGGGTAATCAACCTTATATCAGTATTTTAAAGAGATTCATGAACATATAAATAATATATAATAGAGTATTGGTGTAGGCAACATTTCCCCCTAATTGGATTAATGATCTCAACCTATAATCTTCTAGACCAATATGAGTTTCTATGTGTCATTGGGTTTAAAAGCATAGGAAACCACATACCTTTAAAATGAATACCCATGAAATTATAAAGATGTGGCATCCTTTGTGAATTTCCATGAGAGATGAAATGGTAAACCATGTGTGAATGATAATATGACCATACTGAAACTCCCCCAAAATTAATCATCAGACTAAAATTATCAGGGAAAGAAAAAAATGTGGACTTCATTTGAATCTTGAAAAAATATTCCGATATAAAATACATTAACTATTTCATACCATTCATGGGTTAAAAAGGATTGATTTAATAGTACACATTTATCCACTATTCCACTCCAGATTTAACAAAAACAGTAATGGTAAACAAACTTAAACCCCTCATATAATAAATAAATGATTGGTTTAGCATGTTTTGGGACATTATTAATTACAAAACCTATTATAAATTGTATAAAATACATGAAACCATCCAATAATATAACATAATTATGGCACCCATGATATGGTCCATCTCCTAATGAACACTCAACATGAGAAAAATGGATTCACCAAAAATAAGAATAAACAATTATGATACCAATTCATAGATAATTTATCATGTTTCACACATGAAATGATGGATTTATTACTTACCTTGTTATTTTTTGTAATTGTGACTACAGATTAAAGTATCAAAGAACCCTCTAGACCAATGTTCAAGTCTTTATAAAAGCATTTATCATTTTTCATCAATTTAAATGGTGACTTCTGTTGGTTGGAAAAAAATTATCACCCAACCATCGCCTTCAGCTTCGGGTAGAGAACAGGATGTCAAGGAAATACAAACAACATTTTTAGATCATGAAACACAAGGAAGCATGTGGTGGTTTTGTAATGATGAATCAATCAAGTCTATATCTTTCGTGGAATTATACAATGAACCTAGCTACACGATTAAACACCACTAACAACTTCAGAATAATATCGTATACTATTGGAATGAGAACATTACATACCTTAGATATGTAGAAAAGGGAGTAAAATACAACTCCAACATGGTTCAGGAGATTCCTAAAAGGTAAATAGTAATCTTCTATCACAAGCATCATCTTAGTGGTGTTACTGATTCTCAATATAATGAAACCTCCCAACATGCCTCACATTGGGCACTCATACACATGTATCAAGGAAGTCACATTGGGTGATGAATGATATGGATAATTGGATTTCAGATCATATTACATATTCTATTGATGGATAAATTTGAAATATTCTTGTGGTGTCTACTGATCATTCTCATATTCCTACTTACTCTGATCATTTCTGTACTTTTATTCCAGCAAGAATCCTGTTAAAGGTACATATATGTTATTCATATCATGAATCACATTAGAATATTTTGATGGAACAATGAGTAAATGAGTGGGATATTATTTAAATTTCAATAAAAGAAATATTCTATTACATTTTGGAGACTGAGAATGTGATATACTATATTCCTGAACATACTTTACTAATATTTAAATATATTACTGCAAAAAAATAAGATATCTTCAAGAATATTTTAGAACTGATATCGATATAGGGATACGAACAAATCCCTTTCCAAAAAACCAGTGCAACATACCCCCATGATCAGTATTAACATATTGAAATTTGGGATCATGAATATATTCGTACTCACATCCAAAAGGATTATTGGAATATTATTGTAAAGGGAAAGGAAAATGATATTTCTATAATTTACATTTTAACTGGGGCTTACCAACCTCATTTGACCCATTTCTCATGGTTTGTTCACATTTCCATAGCATAAATCATGTTACTTACTCCAAAGGAATATACCTAGACCCACACCCCTTCTCTAACCAAGATTCACCAATTCAGATAGAATTCACCTCAACATAGGCTCCTATCCCCACCGATAACGCTACTTGGAAGAATACATCATATTATGGAATCCATGATCACATCCCTACGTTTACCAATGAGATTCTACACCTCCATAATTAAATGGATATAAAATAAGTGACTCATATCCTTTTTCATATTCCATAGGCTCGTCAGCATAATCTGATGGGGATTGAAAAATTGAACTCAGATCATACTGTTGTTTCAATCAGGATTGACCTCCATATTCTAGAAACCTCTTACATGAAGTCTCATATCAATAATGAAGATATATAAGCTAACATGAATACATAAAATCATAACATCAATTTCTCATATATCCACATCATCAAACGATCATTAACATGTCCCGATGAGCATCATAATGAAAGATCACATCCCTGATCAACTTGAAATGGAAGGCTATCATATTTCTGTCATGATGTAGAATGGGGATTATGAAGTTGATATACTCAATGATAGTTACTGTTGGGTTATAAAAATTTTATATATGACACATAAAGGGATCATCAAATCTTCAACTAATGAAGATGGAAATCACTACCTCAATAGTCAATGTCACAGTAGTCCAAAGATGGATAAAAAATACTCCACTCTTGTTTTCCACCATAGACACCCCCTACGGTGATATCTCAGTCAACTAATTAAAGGGTCCTCTTTACATAACACCTTCATATAGAGAGGTTACCAAGATAGTATAGAAAATAGAATATAATTCCTTGTGATCTATCAATAGTGCATTACCATGGTTATCATGTGACCTTGAGAAACAACCTCTATGGTCTGATTAGGTGGAGGCATATAATCCTAATGATAAATAGGCAAAAATGTATTCATGGAAATAGATGAAAAAAACCTAAAAACATGTTCTAAACCATTTCCACTTCCTAATATGTGATTCTATATGATATGGATAAGAAGTGAATCCCATAGTTATAACAAAACATGTGGGTGAATCATCATTGGATGAATAAAATATATCTTTACTATCAAGAATATTAGCATAACATCTAGATCACAAATAACCTCTTTTGATAGCTAGACATGGCCACAATTTCTTTATCATAGAACATTGGACAAGAAAAGCCTGAAAATCCCTACAATGGATTTTCATTGTGTCATGAAAATTATATGTTGGCTAATTTCCATAGCCCCATCATAAGTATATATTTGAGGTTGGGGAAATATAAATAATTACACTTTACTATGCATAAATAAAAAAATATATCCATATATTATACCCTATAATGGTATATAAATAGGATAACCCATTGAACCTATTAACATGTTGGTTAGTTAGTCAATACAATGCGAATCCTCCACATTGAAGACATAAATATGTCATTAAGTGAGATATATGGATTCCAGTAGACTCTTATGATGGGCCTCTTAAAAAACGGAGTCACATCTGAAATACAGAATATGATGATTTGGACTACCCAAGAAACTTCCCATAACATGTTACCCCCATCATAAATTTCTATTTCACCGAGATGATTCATGGGTAAATTTTCAATAAATCAAATGGATCACAATAGAAGAAACCATAAAGATCATCCAAAAGAGAGCCTAACTCATAATGTCGGTAGAATTTTCACACCATCTCTACCCATATGACCATAAAACCCTAAGGGGATCCCAAAAATAATGGTGGAAGTAATGAAACCATTATATCCCATAGAGATGTGGGAATTGTAATCTCATTCATCACCACCAAGTTTATCACATCATAAGAGGGTCTTTGATAAATTAGATGTGATTACAGAAGAGCACTAGACCATATGAACATGGGAATCTATATATAATGTCCCTTATTAGAAGACATAATATCCACCACTTGTGTCCTATGATCATTAATAATTGGGTTAAAATGCGCATATTGTGGCCCCCAATCTTCCACATCTTATAGGTCTAGGATAATTTGTATCATTATCATCACACTAGAAGGTTCTAGTATTCTCCATGATTGGAGGAACATTTCAATAGCTATAATCCACACTATTCCTCTTTCCCTAGGTCACAAATAATTCATTTGGTGCCTCTATACATCTAAAAATGGATGCTCCCTTAATGTCAGTATTCAGATTACAATACACGGGTGATTTATGGAGAAGGTGGTCAAACCCCATAAGCGTCGTAATCGAAAATGGTGAAAAATATAAATGGTAAAAGAAATGAACCTCATGTAACCCAAAAATATAGTATGAGGTAAATAATCCCCATATTGTATAGATAGTGATGGGTACTACCATTTCTTGATACAAAACACGGTTTCACCTTCAATTGAAAATGTTTTGTGGAATAAAAAAAATATAGAGGTACATAGTGTAGAGATTATACCATGAGATGTCGGCGAAATGGATGCATAAACTGAGGGTTCACGTTTTTGGAACTAGAGAAGGAGACATAACCTAACACCTCTAAAGTATTAGTTCCCACCACATGGGTTAAAATATATGAAGGATAAAGGGAATTTTCTGGCTATATCCATCTCAACACCTAGAGATGAATAAATTATTTCTATTATGGAACAACTATAACAATATGATAAAGAGATACGTAATATTAGATAAATCAATGAAGAACTAATTTGTGAAATATTTATATAGTGTATTCTCCTATAATAAATCAAATATACCTCATATTTTACATCAGGGGGATATAATACTCCTACCAAAATTTTATTTGAGCATTAGGATGGTTCTCGATTAAAGAAACACATCTACAAAAATGACGATGTTGACGATGATCATGACATTCCTCCTTTACGGAAATATCCTCTCTTCTATTAGGGGAATCATTCATCTCAGGAATGAGTTTTGAATTAGTAGGTTACAAATTTTAGCCACCTCATCCAGCCCAACATGCTCCCAATTGAGGTGATTTGGTCTAGAAAGCGGTATGTCTAGACATTCTCAACAACATTGAATCTCTAGCTACTCAAATGGAAACCAAGGAAAGGAAGAGCACACCCATGCAGCCTGAAAAGAATCATTTTCCTAAATGGGTGGAAGATAATTTTTCCTATAGAAATATCTAAAATCAAATCCTTTCAACCATTAATGGTGTAGAAGATCCATAACATCATTTCATGTAATTCATGTCTAGTCATCACCATATGATGGTCCCTTGAGATTATTTAGAGGTGACCAATTATTTATGGTTTGTATATATTATGGTAGTACCGACCATTGTTTGGTATATAATCCTTCTTAACAGGTCTATTACAGGATGGTAAGACCATACTAATCAATTTCTATACCAATTCAATTCTAAATTAAACAAAATAATGATTCCTGAACTCATAAATTGGAAACCATTTTAAAAAAAGAGTATCTAAATTTATTTTCATAAGGAAGGCATTTACAAAATAACTCATAATAGAACTCCCATAAAATAACATATTGGAATATTATGCTGTGAAACATTGAGTTGATCTACAATCTCTTTTTATCCCGATGAACTATCATGGTGGAATTATTGTGTTTTCATATTTGTATAACTACAAGAAGTCACCATTCAATGAACCTTGGTTAATTCATGGACCATACTAATGAATCATAGGAAAAAGTCTAGAAAGTTGGAGACTACGACTATTACCATAAAGTGGATGTAGTTCTCATTCAAGAACCCATGAATTCCTCAAATTATCTAGAACAACCTATATAGTGGAAGTATAAACAAAATCACCATTGACCAGAATAAAAAATAAATTAGGGTCACCCACTATATGAGTAATGGTTGAAGATAGTTTATTCAATCCAAAAATATAATTTTACCGGTTATATTATTATAATCACTGAAAATAAAATACTCAACCTAATGGAGATCCAGAATCACAATGAGTTCATCCTCACCGACTACCCTGTGTACTACCCCTTATATCAATGACACATCAGAGAATCTCAGACATATTTGTCTAAAATTAAAATCCTATAGAGAATGGTTAATTATAGATATGTTTTACTGAGGATGGAATTGAAATTGGTGACCTGTGTAAATATATCCCAACCTGATGTAGAGGGTGATTAAAATGAAGTTAACTCTTGGTGTGGACAAATGTTCGATAACTTGATGACTCAAAAGAAAGTTGATTGAGCTCATACCACATTTAGAGAACTATTGGAATGAGTGATAATCCGAAAAACATGTGAGTATTCATTGAATAAACCAACTATAGGTAATCATAATTTACAAACATAGTAAATGACACATGAGAAAGAGTGTATCGAACTGTTACACAAAATCTAACTCTTTTTGATTTCCTAATTTCATCATCTATAGAACACATAATGCCCCACCAAATGGAACCCTTGTTTGATGAAGTGATATATTTTGGTGTCTTTGTTAACATTAATAAATTATCTAATCCCTTATTCGATGATGAATATGCCTTCGAGTAAGAGTTCCCCATACTAGAATGGGGTGCAGAGGAAAATTGAGCATATGGTTCAAGGGTTGTCACATGCCTCGCTGCACCAAGTATTCTAGTTACATACTATAAGGCCCCAGCCTTAATCCTTACATAATCTTGAGTTATTACAAGATTACACATTGAGGATATTTTCGGGTTTAGAGTTTTAGGGACATATATCATAAAACTTGCATTACATTACACATTTAAATAAAATGGTTACATAAAATATAGTATTCATTTTTCCCATCAATGGAAACATATTTAAAATAAAACATGGATTATTTCTTGACACTTCCTTGACACTATCATCCTTTCATGTACCATTCCCCTGACCTGTGAAAAAAATTTCAAAAACGTGGGATGGGAATACAAAGCTCCGTAAGGGTTATAAAATGTATGGAAAAGAAACATGAATACATATATACATATGAATGAAATAATACTTTACCCATAAAACATAAGCACTTTAACATACCTCATACAAACATGAATAAATAATAGAAATCATAAGACATATAGGTAACTTGATGCGTTTAGAACATTCTTACGTAGGGAGTAACCATCTTGGTTATGTTTGGAATACCCATCATAGTATATTCCCTAAATCTCTTCGGAGAAACATTAACATTTAACTTCTCCGCTTTACCCAATGAATTGGAGAGCTATATCGGGCTCACCCTCCCTTAGTTTATCACGAAACAACCCATCTTCATAACAATTCCAAAGAACCATAACATAATCATAACACATAACATAAGAATAAAGGAAAGATAACATTCCCACATTGCAATAACAATATAACATTTCAAGATATTGAAATAATTAATCTATTCTAAACACCATTTTCAAAACCAATTAAAACATTTAATAAAGAAATTTTTAAATCTAAGTGTCCCATACCACATTGAAGCTTTTAACATTTTAATCCATTAATATCCATATAAATAAATCATTAAAACCATTTTTAAAACATGTATATTAATGAGAAATATTTATAAGATCAAATCATTAAAACATTTAAAATGATATTTTAGTTAAAGGGTTTTTATCAAAATGAGAGACACTTGAATAAAATAATTGAGGAATAACATTTAATCAAAAATTTATAATATCATGAGAATAAAGGGATTCATGATATAATATTTCAAAGGAATGTATATACACCATATAAGAGTGAATTGGTGAATAACAACAATGAAGTCTCAATGGAAATGTAAATTGAGATGAAATCCATTATAAAGATGGAGTCCTTAAATTAAGGATAAATCAATCTCATAATTATGTGTGACAAATATAAATACACCCAATATAAGTGGATATTATTTGTAAAATAATAAAAGGTCATTCAAACATATTAAAAGGATGACATATTCAATAACTACACGTTGATCCCAATGAAATTGAAATTGGGTTAAGAAGTTCCCTTGACAGCCTAACGACGTCACATCAAATTTTAGAAAAAGAGCTGATGGGAGAGATAAATGGTATCTAATATCTTGGACATAAAATTTATGGCAATAAGGATATATAGGAACATATACCCACATAATTAGATGAAAATTAAAAGACAAAACAAAATAAGTCTTTTAAAAAGAAGAGGGTGAATGGTTCCCTTACCGATTTGGGTAACTTTCGAAACGTACACCCCATGAAAGAAGGACTATACAAAATTGATGTAAATACTCATAAAAGAATTTATGTTACACAAAGATTAGAATAATTTACAGTACATACACCACTCAAAAAGAAATATTGGAAAATGTATCATGAATCTCACGAAAACACAAAGTGGGATAAAAAGCACCTTACGAAATTTCGGCAGCCAAACAGCGCCAATTAAAAATTCCAAAATGGATTGATGAGGGAAAATAGGGTCTCTCATCAAATGAACATAAAAAGTACAGTAAGTGTAATATAAAAGAACACCCCAATCATAAGAACTACGAGCTTAAAAGGAATGACATAAAAGAGTGTACTTAAAAATAAAGAGAGAGGTAGGATCCCTTACCTCGTGTCCGACATGACTCGATCGTTCTTTAATCTCCTAAATAATAAAATTTGGTAAATTTATAATTTCTTAAGGACCTCCTTTAAATATTATTATTCATTTAATATCACATATTATAATGGTATAATAATTTGTTAGTAAAGTGAGTTCATATCAGACGTTTTTGTCGATGTTCGGTACATGACTAAAAATTGAACTTGTTGGAAAAGAATTTTCCTTGTAGTTATAGGTAAATCATATCCAGAATAGTATTGATTTTTTAAATATCATATATATACATTATATAATAATTTTATACTATTCCATAGCATTTGGAGATAAAAAATTAAAAGCACCGTTCATGGAGACGGTAGGCCGTACGTACCCATGAACGCTACTTTCACTTTTTTTTCATATTAATGGAATTAAAACAAAATGAGAGATATATATATTATAATTCCAGAATTATATCCTTCATTTATATGTAATATATTACATATATATCCATTATATATATTTACTTATAATAGTACATATCATTTGAAGATAAGAAATGAAATGTAATGTTCATGGAGACGGTAAGCCGTAGGTACGCATGAACGCTACTCTCATTTCTTTTTATTTTTGTATTAAATGGAATTAAATAATAATGAAACAAAGTTATATTATAATTCTAGTAGGATATCATATGTAATACCATTAATTACATCCTTTATACATCCCACATATGGCATTAACGAATCAAATCATTTTGAGGGGTGGTAGTCCGCACTTCCTAAAATGAAGATATCGCGTTTACCCATAATGGAAACCATAAAAGTATGACATAAATGAAAAATAAAGAAGATTAAGGAAAACATAAATATATTATATATCATATATAAATATAGTGTCATCTTAATGGAAAACTTTTAAGGTGTTAAAATAATATTGAACAATCATCATTTCGTGAGGCAGTAATTCACCATCCACAGAAATAATATGTTCTTTAACCATTAGACGGAGGTGTGTGAATGTGTAGCTCGAATCCTTATTATAACAACATAATATTATATTTAATATACTGGTTTGGTTACAAAAAATAATTAATAAAAAGAGTTTAGGGGTTTGGAGAAGAAAAATAAAACAAAAGAACACAAGGGAAGACATTACCTTCAAATCGGGTAACTCTCATTGATTTGAGATCAAAGGCTTCCTTCAAAAGGATTCTGCCCAAAGTGATGCTTCAATGATGAATATAGGGTTGTGGAGAGATGCAATGCGCAGGGTTTGGATGAGTCAAAGACTTGAGAGTTTTGTGTAAGTTGGTAGAGGTGGGGGCCTTTTATAAGAGGAGAGGAGGGGCACTCTTGGAATGTTATAAAATATTACTTTATTATAAAATGAATTTCGGATTTACAAGGTCCCAAAAGGATGTATTTAGAGGATATTATGATAAGGTTTCGAAATACCCACATCAAATAGGTTTATTGACAAGTGTACGACTTAGATTTTACCCTATCTTCTCATTTTATTTAAATCGTTCATTTATGAGGTAATCACTGCATCACCACAGTGTCATAAATAAATTAATTTATTTAAACTCTAAAAATTAAAAAAAAATCATTATGTAGGAAATATTTCTATCTTTCTAATGAATATTTATAGTAAAAAATATGACCTGTATAACCCCATCTAAATTTTTTTTAGTAAAACAACACATGTTTGTGACATTTTAATTTTAACTTTAAATAAAAAGGTATTAATGTCATTTCCCAAGAAAAGTGTCTCCATGTGGTCCCCAAGTTGACCCATGGATTTCCTTGGTAGTCCATGACTCATCCAAGGAGGTTAGGAAATGTTTCAAGGTCATTTCATATTATTGAAACATTACTTTTACCTTAAACTACACTAATTACCTCTTATCGCGATTAAAACATAAAAGTTACAAGTCACCAAAAAAATTATTTTAATCCCATTGAACAACATTTTACCTATTAATGAAAACCATGTATGTAGTATTTTTTAAATTTAAAACATAGAGGCGGTAAAATTTCATTTAAACGAAAAATATGTTTTTTAAGTACCACTAAGTGGTTTCACTATTCATCCAAAATTGATGTTTTCCAAAAAAATACCAAATATTACCCCTAAGCTGTATTTGATATTCCGAATTCAAAAATGATTTCTATTTAACAAATTTTAAAACATATATGTCACATTAATTAATTTAATAATTAATTCCCGCTATCAGAGCAAATAGCGTGTTTTTATGAAACAATAAGTATCGAAAGATTGACACTAGTTTTAGTCCAATTTGAAGATGAAATTAATTCCAACGACCACTATTGGATTAAATTGTAAAAATATATTCTATATTCACTTTAAAACCAATTCAAATGATAACCTAATAATATAAATAAATTATATTAAAAATAGTTTTTGAATTAAAATACAACAATTTTTACTATTCATTAAAAAATGAACTTTATCAGAAAAATACAAAAAATTTACACAAAGTAAATTTTGATGTCCCAATTCTAAATAAGAATTTTATTTTGTCTAATATAACACATAAAATTGTCAAAAAGTGGATTTAAAAGAGGTTCGTCATCAAAAAGCTGTTAATCGAACTTTTAAAGAATATTAGAATGTTTACGCTTAAAATTGGACTCATTCGCATTTTTAATCCTATAATATTTGTTGTAAAAAGTAAAAATATTTGACAAACATATATAATAATTGTGTAGTTAGTTCTGTTCATTCCCTCCATTACAACGGCTAGCCATTAACTACAATTTAAAATAATATTATTTTATTATTAGAGTGAAACATTAGATTCCCAAGAAACTCGTTGTTGCATATTGTGTACGCTATCGAGAAAAACATACCCTTTAATGTTTTATTAATATTTTATTCACAAATATAGATAAATGTGAAAATGTCATATTATTTATTTACCCGGGGTGTTACATCCTTCCCCCCTTTTGGGAATTGCGTCCTTGCAATTTTAAAATTGGGCTTCGAAACTTCATTGAAAATCCCACATCGAAACAAGAGTCAGTAAAACAATCACTTTAAAATAAAGAAAGTGAAGTACAAAGGTCACCCGAGTTAACCCATACTAGGATTCCATGTTGGAAAACATGGATATGGAGGAAAAAACAAAGGGTCATGTTCTGAGGGAGAGTGATACTAAACATGTCTAAGAGAAAGTTAACCATAAGAAAATCACAAACTTGTGATGGGTTATACGGTATTCGATTCCCCAGTAGGAGAAGTTAACAGACAACATTTTGTTTTTAGTAACTCTTCATTGAGGAATTTATTTTTAAGATTAACTAAATCATAATTAAACATACTTACTCGTCACGTAGACTTTCAACTTTTACTAGATTTCTTAATCAAACTCATATTTTCTCCAAAAGAAGAGTTTTTAGGAAGACTTGTTCTCATTAAGAGTACTATAATAAACTTCATGAGAATCACCTAATCCAAAAAAGAGAACTATATATTTCCCATGTCTTTAGACATAATCAAAAACCAAAATTGTTAGTATGAGATCAGATAATCCAAAAATGTATAATCCTTTATAAAAATAAAATCTATTCTTAATCTCCAAAATTTGTCCAAAAAAACCCAAAGTTCAACGAAGGCCATTCGATAAACAATTGTCCATAAAATTATTCAATGTAAACCAAACAACGATTGAAACCCAAATATTTGAAGGATTAAATCACATAGTCTTCCAAGGTACAAATTAACTTTTATCTCCAAATAACATCAATTACTCTTAAATTCAAATATTGAAATGTAATTAACCTAATCACAAATCCTCGATGATAGTTTAATCATTTCCATAGATGACCCAAAATAAAATTACTCTTGATTCCTAAAATCATCTAACTAAAATTAATTAGTCAAACTAACCAGGGACATCACATAGTCCAGTGGTAGGTGATAAATACCAGTCACACTTTGGTTATGGGTTCGATTCTCGCAGCTTTGTCCGAGGCGACGTGTTGTCACACGGTCTACGTGTTGTCCTTCTTCCAAAAATATATAATTCTTAAAACATTCCCCAAAACGAGATAAAATCTTCAAAAATAATAATAAAATATTTTAAAATCAATTTTATCTCATGCCTTTCATTTTCCATCATAACATATAATAACCCATAATTACCGCAAAAGTAAGGATCATATAAACCCTAATGGTTACCTTTATAATTATTACCTGAACTTCCACATCGATTGGTCATCTCGTACATGATGCATTAAAGAACATAACAAGGTACAAGTGGTTGATCATGACTCTTTCATAGATGGTTTATAACAACCATGAGTTTTGTCATTGAATCCCCCATTTCATCCAGTCTCTTAATTAGAGAAACACCATAGTTTCGTTCAAACCTATTGTCACTTTGGTTCCTGCTAGTTCCATCCATTCACTAAAAACATAAATTTCAGTGTGACTATATGAAAAAAAATAATCATGTACTAATGAGGAAGATAAACACTAAGATATACTTACTCATAACCTTATCTAAAACTAGTACTCTTTCTGAAATCCTAACCATTATTGTAATGTCACTTATTCCAAGAGAATACCCTAACCTCTAAAGTTATCTAAACCGACCTCTGATACCAACTGTAAGGCCCCAAACTTAAACCTTACTTAATCTTGAGTTATTAATAGATTACACAGTGAGGATCTTTTCAGGTTAATATTTTTAGACAATTAGATCATAAAAAATGCATTACATTCCACATTTAAACAAAGTGGTTACATAAAAGATAGTATTCATTTTTCCCATCAACGAAAACATATTTAAAATAAAGCATGGATTATTTCTTGACATGTCCTTGACACTATCATCATATCATGTACCATTCTCTTGACCTGTGAAAAACATTTCAAAAACATGGGATGAGCATAAAAAGCTCCGTACGGGTTATAAAAATATGGAAAGGAAACATGAGTACATATATATATAAGAATTAAATCACACTTTACCCATAAAACATAAGCACTTTAACATACCTCATAAAATCATGAATAAATAAAAGAAATCATAATACATAAAGGTAACTTGAGGCGTTCATAACATTCTTACATAGGGGGTAACCCTCTTGGTTACGTTTGGAATACCCATCACAGTATATTCCTTAAATCTCTTCGGAGAAACCTTATCGTTTAACTCCTTCGTGTTTCCCAATGCATTGGAGAGCTATATCGGGCTCACCCGCCCTTAGTTTATCACGGAACCACCCGTATTCATAACAATTCCCAAGAACCATAACATTATCATAGCACATATCTTAAGCATAAAGGAAAGATAACATTGCCACATTTCAATACCAATATAACATTTCAAGATATTGAAATAATGAATTTATTCTAAAAACCATTTTCAAAACCATTTAAAACATTTAATAAAAATATTTTAAAATCAAAGTGTCCCATAACACATTGAAGCTTTTAACATTTTAAACAATTAATATCCATATAAATAAATCCATAAAACCAATTTGAAAACATGGATATTAATGAGAAATATTTATAAGATTAAATCATTAAAACATTTAAAACGATGTTTTAGTTAAAGGATTTTTAACAAAATGAGAGACACTTGAATACAATAATTGAGGAATAAAATTTAATCAAAACATTATAATATCATGAGAATAATGGGATTCATGATATAATATTCCAAAGGACAGTATATACACCATATAAGAGTTAATTGGTTCATAACAACAATGAAGTCTCAATGGAAATGTAAAATGAGATGAAATCCATTATAAAGATGGAATCCTTAAATTAAGGATAAATCAATCTCATAATTATGTGCGAAAAATATAAATACACCCAATATAAGTGGATATTATGTGTAAAATAATTAAAGGTCATTCATACATATTCAAAGGATGACATGTTCAATAACTACATGTTGAATCCAATGAAATCGAAATTTGGTTAAGAAGTTCCATTGATAGCCTAACGACGTCACATCAAATTTTAGAAAAAGAGTTAATGAGAGAGATAAAGGGTATCTCATCTCTTGTACATAAAATTTATGGCAATAAGGATATATAAGAACAAATCCCCACCTAATAAGATGAAAAATAGAAGACATAACAAAATAAGTCATTTAAAAAGATGAGGGTGAAAGGTTCCCTTACCTATTTGGGTAACTTTCGAAACGTACACACCATGAATGAAGGACTATAAAAAATGGATGTAAATACCTATAAAAGAAATTATGTTACACAATGAGTAGAATAATGGACAGTACATACACCACTCAAAAGTAAATATTGGAAAATGTAGCATGAATCTCAAGAAAACACAAATTGAGATAAAAAGCACCTTACGAAATTTTGGTAGCCTAACGGTGCCAATTAAAACATCCAAAAAGGACTGATGAGATAAAAATGGGTCTCTCATCAAATGTACATATAATGTACCGTAATAGTGATATAAAAGAACATCCCAATCATAAGAAATATGAACTTAAAAGGAATGACATAAAAGAGTGTACTTAAAAAGAAAGAGAGGTAGGATCCCTTACCTCGTGTTCGTAATGACTCGATCGTTCTTTAATCTCCTGAATAATAAAATTTGGTCAATTTATAATTTCTTTAAGACCTCCATAAAATACTATTATTCAGTTCATATCACATATTATAATGTTATAATAATTGGTTAATAAAGTGAGTTCATATCAGATGTTTTTGTCGATGTTTGGTCCATGAGTAAAAATTGAACTTGTTGGAAAAGAATTTTCCATGTAGTTATAGTTACATCATATCCAGAATAGTATTCATGTTTTAAATATCATATATATCCAGTATATAATAATTTTATACTATTACATAGCCTTTTGAGATAAAAAATTAAAAGCACCGTTCCTGGAGACGGTAGGCCGTACGTACGCATGAACACTACTTTCATTTTTTTTCATATTAATGGAATCAAAAAAAAATGAGAGAGATATATATTATAATTCCAGAATGTTATACTTCATTTATATGTAATATATTACATATATATCCATTATATATGTGTACTTATAATAGTACATATCATTTGGATATAAGAAATGAAATGTACCGTTCATGGAGACGGTAAGCCGTACGTACGAATGAATGCTACTTTCATTTCTTTTTTTTATTAAATGGAATTAAATAATAATGGCATAAAGTTATATTATAATTCTATTAGGATATCATAGGTAATACCATTAATTCCATCCTTTATACATCCCACATATGGAATTAACGAATAAAATCACTTTGAGGGGGTGGTAGTCCGCACTTCCTAAAATGAAGATATAACGTTTACCCACAATGGAAACCATAAAGGTATGATATAAATGAAAAATAAATAAGTTTAAGGAAAAAATAAACATATCATATATCATATATAAATATAGTGACATCTTAATGGCCAACTTTTAAGGTGTTAAAATAATATTGAACAATAATCGTTTCGTGAGGCAGTAATTCGCCATCCACAGAAACAGTATGTTCTTTAACCATTAGACGGAGGTGTGTGAAAGTTTATCACGAATAATTATTATAAAAACATACTATTATATTTAATATACTTGTGTTGTTACAAAAAAATTAATAAAAAGAGTATATGGGTTTGGAGAATAAAAATAAAACAAAAGAACACAAGAGAAGACATTACCTTTAAATCGGGTAACTCTCTTTGATTTGAGATCAAAGGCTTCCTTGGAAACGATTCTTCTCAAAGTGAGGCTTCAATGATCAAGAGAGGAATGTGGAGAGATGCAATGGGCAGGGGTTGTTCGAGTCAAATGCTTGAGAGGTGTGTGTAAGGTGGTAGAGGTGGGGGCCTTTTATAAGAGGAGAGGAGGGGCACTCTTGGAAAGTTATAAAATATTACTTTATTATAAAATGATTTTTGGATTTAAAAGGTCCCTAATGGATGTATTTCGAGGATAAGGTTATAATGTTTCGAGATCCACACATTCAATAGGTTTGTGACAAGTGTAAGACTTAGATTTCACCCTGTCTTCTCATTTTATATAAATCGTTCATTTACGAGGTAATCACTGCATCATCACAGTGTCATAAATAAATTAATTTATTTAAAATATAAAAATTATAAAAAAATATCATGATGTAGGAAATATTTTTAGCTTTCTATTTAATATTTAGAGTCAAAAATAGGACTTTAATAACCCCATCTCAAAATTGTTTTAGTAAAACAAGACATGTTTATGACATTTTTATTTTAACTCTAAATAAAAAGGTATTAATGTCATTTTCCAAGAAAAGTAGCTCCATGTGGTCCCCAAGTTGACCCAGGGATTTCCTTGGTAGGACATGACTCATCCAATTATGGTAGGACATGTGTCAAGGTCATTTCATATTATTGAAACATTATTTTTACCTTAAACTACACTAATTACCTCTTATCCGGAGTAAATCTTAAAAGTTACTATTCACCAAAAAAATTATTTTAATCCCATTGAACAACATTTTACTTCTTAATGAAAACCATGTATGTAGGATTTTTGAAATTTAAAACACAGAGGTGTTAAAATTTCAATTAAACGAAAAATTAGTTTTTTAAGTACCACTTAGTGGTTTCACTATTCATAAAAAATTGAAGTTTTCTAGAAAAATACCAAAAATTCACCCTAAGATATATTTGATATTCCGAATTAAAAAATGATGTCTATTTTAAAAAATTAAAAATATATAAGTTACATTAATTAATTTAATAATTAATTCCCACTGTCAGAGCAAATAGCGGGGTTTTATGAAAAAATAAGTATCAAATGATTGACACTAGTTTAAGTCCAATTTCAAGATGAAATTAATTCCAATGACCGATATTGGATTAAATGGTAAAAATATATTCTAATTTCACTTTAAAACCAATTAAAATGATAATCTAATCATATAAATAAATTAGATTAAAAAGAGGTTTTGAATTAAAATACAACATTTTTCACTATTCATTAAAAAATGAACTTTATCGGAAAAATACCAAAAATTTATAGAAAGTAAATTTTGATGTCCCGATTCTAAAAAAGAATTTTATTTTGTCAAATATAACAAATAAAATTGTCAAAAAGTGGATTTAAAAGAGGTTCGTCATCAAAAGGCCGTTAATCGAACTTTTAAAGAATATTAGAAAGTTTACGCTTAAAATTGGATTCATCCGCATTTTTAATCCTATAAAATTTATTGTAAAAAGTAATAATATTTGACAAACTTATATAATCCTTTTGTAGTTAGATCTGTTCATTCCTGCCATTACAACGGCTAGGCGTTAACTAAAATTTAAAAATATATTATTTTATTATTAGAGTGCAACGTAAGATTCCCAAGAAACTCATTGTTGCGTATTGGGTACGCTATCGATCATAACGTCCCCTTTAAATTTATATTAATATTTTATTCACAAATATGGATAAATGTGAAAATGTCATATTATTTATTTACCAGGGTTGTTACACATACCCATAAAATCAAAAAACATTAATTAGAACCATGGGAGATAATTTCTGAAATACTATCAAATATATGGTGATACAACTAAGCACTCTATCTATTTTTGAATCCAGGTAACTTTACATGACCGACATCTAGGGTGGGACTGTTTGACTTACCCATATAGAGGAGAAGACCACCACGACATACACCACATCTACAAGATTCAACATAGTTATATTACCAAGCACCATTCCCATCTACCTCAAACACATCCTCTCATAAGATAAATTATTTGGAGAAACCCAACCAATAGAATCCCCCTCCATAGGAAAAAAAAAATAAAACTCTAAAATAGTTGGAGGTGTTCCTATCTGAAAACAGACTCTTGGATTGTCTCTATCAATCAAAATAACTCAATGAGTTACACACTGAGGAATTATGGATCCCATAGTAGTTTCAGATATAAGACACTGCAGTCATGTTTTACCAAGTAGATACTATTCTATGAGAATTTCATAAACCCATATCTTTCACAGAAAATGATCTATAAGATATCATCTAGGGACATATCACACAAATAATTATTCCTGAAAAAATTATAATATTGATATCCATAGGGGTCTCATTGATTCTGGTTTCAAGAATAATGTCTTCTTGATCTAGTCCATCTTATGTTTTGTATATAGTGATATAGATATATATATGAATAATATCACATTTCAAGGGTGTGACATTAGTGAGAGAAGGCCTATTAGGAATTTCAAGCAAAAGGTCTTATTTAGGGATCTCACATCTGATGCTAAATTCATCAATATAAAACAAGAAAACTTTTAAAATGTTATTCATAGAATATATTGGATCTATATCCCTGTAGATAAACCTTAAATATGTCACCATGGTTTGAGATACCCCCTCTACATGAATACCTACCTAATACAAGGTGTCAATAGCCCCTTTGAGTCATGTAAATCCATATTTGAAGAGGAATGTTTCTATAGGAGGGAATGAATAAAAAAAATTAGATAAAGATATGTTTGTTTCCCCTCCCGATGGATTGTGGACTTCCCCTATGAATCCCTATTGAATGATCGACAATGACTATGTGTTTCAAATAAAAATTATTAAAGTATTATAATTAGTGGTAGTAATTCATGGTGAATCTATAAAACATCATAGGTCCATATCAATGTAACGATTACCGCAATAGCTGAAGTGAATTAATCAAAGAGTAGTCTGAAAAAATCACTATTGGAATATGGGAATTCTCTTAAACCATTATTAAATATCGAAGATTTCCTAATATATTATACGGAACATAGGATATCCATATAAGTCCTGTCTAATATTGAATCAAAAAAGAAGTTGTTCATCACCAGAATCTCTCTATGAAAATCATATAATTTTAGGATATCAATTTATCTTGTCTTGGTTTATCTTATATCAATAGTAAAATAGATTCCCATAAATAATTCACCAACACCAATGATGACCTCACATTGTGAAATATGTGGGAAGAAGAAGTTGAACTTATGAATGCCCCTCTGGAAATTGGGGAAGGCTTCTCCACCACAATATATGAGAATGGGAAGGAGAAATTTATAAAATAATAATATCAAAAATATTTATTGATTAGTTATAACATGCATCTAAAGGAACATTAGATATACCATAAATTTCTAATTTTGTATCAGTATGTATTTTCATGGAATTATAAATAGATTTTCAGGCTAAAAGTGATGTCTGTACTCATCACCTAATATTTATTGATGAGGATTCATTATGGTATATAGGGGAATGAACCCCTCTCATGCGACTAATACAAGACATGACGTTGATTAATTGACCAATGTAAACATTTTCCATGAAGTTGAGTACCCTAAAAATATCAATAAAATCATCCATATCAATAAATATAATGGGTAGATTTGGGTTTACATTGGATTTATAGAATTTAATTGTCACATCATGTAATATGATTTCTAATTTTCGATCATAGAAAATTTGATCAATGCATCTTCTCAATTCAAATACATTTCCTACATTGATGGTTACCCATGTTATTATCATATAGTTATGGCCCATGATAATGGGGAATCCACTACCTTCATAGTCCCTAATGAGATCTTTTTTCTATGAGGTCATGAAATTTATAATAAATAACCCTATCACTAATTAATAATGAACTATAAAACATATATATAAACCATTATAGGTATTAATCCATGAATTTTATGTAGATGAATTGTTTTTCAAATCTCAATACTGATATGATCACCTAAAAAATATTCAAAAAATAATCAGCATTTTGTATAAGCATTGTTTGATGATAAATCCTCTAAAGTGATTTTTTTTCAGTGTAAATTTATTGAAATTCATTAGCATTGTGGTAGACCACAACAAAATCAAGGTTAATCTATAAAATAGTAGTAGGATCCTAGAAAAACCACCACAAAAAGCTTAATGAACTGATTGGGATCCAATGAATCTTCACATATATATGGTGTTTCATAACCAAACTCACTAGAATATACATCCACTTAACTAGGTTCATGAATAATTATGTAACTTATAAATGGAATAAAGACTTACATGAATCTTTTGATATTATAAATAAATACATACTTCATATACTAGTCATAATGATATATATTAAATAAAACTAACTTATAATATGCGTCACTAGTAATAAAAGTTCCCGGGGTTCTCTCTTATAAAAAAAATTGATTAGGGGAATGAATAAAATCCTCTACAATATAAATATAATGATGATAGGTACTGAGACACAACCTAAAGATATCCAGAAGAACTGTCCCAAACTCATATTTGTATGAAACATTACGAGGTAATACATGATACATCACAAAGTCCACTTTTTCTATCATATTTACCCACTCATGTATATCATCAAATTCCAATTGTTGATTTGGGGTTTGTCCTGATTGGTTGTTATCATGAGAAAATATGACATCTAACTCATTTCATAGAAGTATTATAAAGTGAATGACTAGGTAGACTTCCCAGAGGAACATCAAACCCCATAATAAACACTAATTGTAACAAGACATCCATAATAAAAGGTTTTCTATGCCACTAACACTCCCTAGACATAGGGGTTATATTTTTATAATGTATTTCTAATGTACTATTTAAAATATGATGGAAACACCAAAGATAAAATGGGTTGTTCAATCGATTAAATTTGATTCCATAAATAATGAAATTATTTACTATTCAATCTCACTATATAAAAGCTGCAACAATAATATGGTATAATTCCATGCCCTTATTTTCAGCATAGTATACAAGTAGTCACAGATAGAAAACCTGAATATAATAGGGGTATTAGAACTATTAATCAAATAGTCCCACAAGAAGCATGATATCAATAAGGGTGAATTGTTCCCTCTCATAGATCACATTAGCTAATTGATGAATCCATTCTCTTCTAAACCAATATTGTATAATATTTTTCTACCAAAAAATACTAATGTCGATTTGATTTATAATATATCCATAGTTATGGAAAATCCCATGAAAGGAGATGTGTTTTTATGCATCACTGATCGAATGGTGGTCTCGCTGGTCACCATTTCTTTAAATGGATGAAATAAACCATATCTAAACTGTCCTAGAGTGTGACGAGCTGATGTTTAACCCTAGATGTGTAAATCGATTTGTATATTTTCCCCATATTGGCACACATACATTAGGGTTACACAAAAATTGATCAAATTTAGTAATGAATAGTGAATGTATCCCTTCGAGACATGAAAAATGATTTGACATCAAACAATAAGTAAGCCTTTGCTAGAGTAATAAATTGATGCATTATAAAGGATAAATTCCTTCATTCATGGAAGAAACCTATGCATGTATTACGTTTACTATCAATCTGGGACCAAGTTTTCCAAAAAACTAGGAGACTTGGTTACTAGTAGTAAAAAATTAATCATGATTACATGAAATTCACCTAGAAATTTCATTAATTCTAGATTCATGGAAACACCATACATCAACCCATAGAGTTAATATGTAAAATTAAGTATTGTTTTTGATTTTTGTTTTGGGGAATAATATTTGGGGAGACATATCCCCCATATATAGATAATATTTATATGTATATAATTACTACTATTTACTTAATTTCCAAAGGAGATGAGGAAATACCCCCAGTGATGTCATGATGAATAATCTCATCAACGTCATAAAATCCAATACCATAACCATATTCAGTATTCCTCAAAAAATAATGATAGAAAATGTCTCTAAAATCAGTTCATTAGAACTGAAGAATCTATACTATGAGGATGAAATCAACTCCAACCATTTATCCCACTATCATGAAGTGGAAAACGAAAAAACAGGGGCCTCGAACTAGTATTTTCCAAATATAATCTAGAATAATGTTGACATGAAAAATAATTCCTACAAATACCATCTCCATTAATCATTATGGTACCACTATACCACTATATGGTCTTACAAACATTAAGCTCCATTTTCATTGGTTTGTGGGATAAATGATGTTTTGACCATCAAATAATTGTTTCCCTTCATCATAATATCAATTTGATTCCAATATTTTCATGAAACATTGTCAATTAGATGGCTCTATGAGTTGAAATGACTAGATGAGAGTAAATTGTGTACAGTTCACAACCATGAAGTTTTTCATAGTAATATTGGGAGAGAATTCAATAAAAATGATATCATGTTCTCATTCCTCCATGTAAAACTAGTATTAGTTCTTATAACACAGTTATTACAATGAAAGAAAAATCAATTTCTAGATCTTAAGTAGGAAATTCCATAAATCACATATAATTTAATCGTGTTAATAATTCTAAGGAGAAAGAATTTAAATTCATGGAATGATATGTCCTTACTATGGAAAGTTAAACTAAATGAGACATTTCCTCAACATATGATATAGAATTTCTATGAATCAAATAACAGTAAACTGCATGAAATTAGGCCATGTTGTGAATCCAACATACATTTTTACATGATCTAGATATTGTTGATTAAATGGTGAAACATACCCTCCATGTGTATAGGTCATAAGTACATAGTGAATTTAACATTTCATGAACTATTATTGGGTTGAATCATATTCCTAAAAAACACGCAATGACTCTAAGGTATTAAATATTAGATCTAAACACAATAAAAATGGAAAATATGTCCCCATATCTTTGTATAGGCTTGACCTATGTGGGTAATTTTCCATTCAATAACTACATGTGTCTTGAATCTCATTTCTAAAGGATACACAATGAGGCATTGATTATGAATCCTTGTCCAAACCACAACATAAATAATAATGAAGACCCTATTGTATATAATCCTGAATGATACCATAAAAAGTCTCAAGAACTATGTGTGGAATGTTTCTTTTATTAATAAGATAAATAGTTAATCAAAAATATGAAATTATTGGTGCACCTAAGAAATAAATGGAATATTTTACCATCTTTGGATATAATTTGATCTTGGACATGAATTTAACATCAATAACAGAGTGTGTCTTGATTCTCATTTCCCCAAGATACATAGTGAACTTATATCCTATGTCCTAGGACCATCATCAATATATGAGAAAATAACTCCTCCCTATTGTTTTCTCCATCCTATATAGAGGACGATCCATAGAGGAATTATGTGTTGCTTCAATACAATTTTTAGAGGATTCATAGTAAAACCAATACCCCAAATCCTAGGAGAAACTATAATATGTTAGAAACTCTACTTTTGAGAAAATAAAACTTAATTTAGTAGTTAATTTTTTTCCCATGAACTAAATGTTTATTGATCCCTATGACCAGAAAATATTTAGTGATTCATAGATCTCGACTCCGAGTTTAATGCACAATAAATAAACAAATACTATCCCCCCCAAATATATGGTTCAGAACATCATAAAGAATTTTCAATAATCACTACTATTTTATGTATGATTCTGTTACTATGGTATATATAGTGATGTTTTGATCCTAAAATTTTAGGTTAATGTGAAATTTTCACCACTCCCAACTATTCAACTATACGAGAACCAAATATTTATGGGGATTCCCACTTTTTCCAAATTGTGAATGCCCACACATTTTCCCTGCCACAAACTATCCTATAACTTAATATTTTATCATGTTGATTCTAGTTTCACATTGAATTCATGAAACATGTGAGAATACAGAACATGGAATGCCTCCTTTACTAGCTTGATCGAGGGATGTTGTATCCCAATACAAAAAACCACTTCCTAGCCACATGACATTAAGATACCTGACAATACCCCATTAAGACAACATGAAACAACATTAGGAGAGGAATTCCCAATAAATATATCAAATCCTCTAATGATTGTGTCATCAATAAGCACATGTTTTACGCCTTCACTTAAAAATTGGTTCAATACATGTGTTCATAGTCTTTAGGGTGTTCAAACACTTTTTTAATATTATGTTATCCAAGAACCAACCACATAAATTCGATACCATAGTTAATAATAACCAGTTCCTTTTGTTGATAATATTAACATGGAACCCCATAGACCTTGGGCTCCCCTCCTTCTGGTTTACCCATGTAGTTTACTATGAACTACGACTAGTTAATACAAATGGGCTCTAGATGGATTATCTATTTGATTATACAATGCTTAATATCTTTCTCATAGAAGGTAATATTATCCTAGAGGATATGTTCTCCTTAAATACAAGATTTATTTTATTGAATATGTGAAATATGGGATTATTCATGTACTAATGGTTGTCTCATACCCACTGGTTTCTATCTCTAGGTGACTCTGATATTCATAGGTCATGATTTACATATCCCATAACACAACTATTACTATATAATCATATTCCCCTAATGTTACACATTATTGTATTGTAACTATTTTGAAATAATGGTTTTAATATCATAGTTGGGTACCCCTTTATCATGGGGTATACATCTCATGTGAAGACCAAATTTCTCGATGTTAGTAATTCTGCTCAGCAAAACATCCTAGCCTCTTAATGTTTACATTTGTGAAAATGTCAAAGGTACATGACCTTAAAATTAAAAAAATCACTATTATAGCATGATGTTGAAATATATTACCACATGTTTTTCTCATGTTATTAAAACTGTATGATAACATCATAGTCCCATGATTTTAATCTACAAGACCAATTGTCCATATAGAATGACAAAAAATTATATATAGTGGGTTCTTCCATCCAAAAATATTTTCTAGAGATATGTGTTTCAACACAATTCCAGAATGAAATATTGAAATTTAATTTCCCAACATATGAGCCTAATATTTATATAGGATGTCATATATGTCCATGATTTCAAGAGTCACTAATGGAAATAAAAAATACCCTACTCCACTGATTATGAGTAAGATCCACATTAAGGTATCTTCTTAAATGTATATAAGTATTGAATGATAATTTCCCTTAAAATATGCACATGCAAACCTAAGGGACCCAACGATAAAAATTTCATATGCCTCTGCCTAAGGATGTCTGAGTAATAGAATTTTTTTTCCCAACACATGAGTTGAATATATATATATATATATATATATATATTTCTCACACATGAGATATATCTATACATGATGGGATCTAGTGACTGGATACCCATTATTAATCATGTGAAAGGGTAAAATACACATCCCCCATATAGAAATCCCCCATCAATGTAATGTATCATTAAGTATATGTTAAACAATTTCTAATCAATTCCTACATCCATACCATGAGATGATAATCTAAAAATAATACATACCTATTTCATGATGTTAAACTATATGAAATATTTTATAAGGTTAAATAAATTTTATACAATGATATTACATCTAATTAGATGAAAAGTTAATACATAACACAAATGAACAACTAAAGATTATAATAGGTTAACGTGTTTGGAGTCTAGGTACACAATATTATTATGTAGTGAATTATCACCAATGTTTTCTAAAAATATCTCCCCGTTTGGTAATCTTACTAGAAATAATCCAACATAAACCCATTCATTATAAAATGGGGGAAGGAAACATAAGAAAGGGTGATCTCATATCCTCACTATGGGTAAGAATGTAAAATACATAATAATGATTTTATAATAAGGGTATGATAACATGATAATAATATATCTAAACCATACCTAGAATATCATATATCTTAAACATGATCCATAAAATAAATTTTACAAGTTCATAAGAAATGAATAAAATGTAATTAAAATTAAGTATGTCGTGAGAGAATAACATAAGAATAATTTTTATAATTGTGGAATACACTTAGGAATATAAAATATAAGGTCAAGCCTAACCACCTTGAAATTCATAATATTTTAAACTTGGTATAACCACCAATTAACCTTTTTTTGGTTTGGGATAACCACCAGTGTACCCGATTTTTCTGGCTTTTCCTAACCACACATGTACCCTCTATTTCATGAATCAGATAACCAGATGTGTACACTATTTTATAGAAATATTATAACAACCCATGTTCCCTCAAAGATAATAATAAATTTATCATTATACAATGGATTAGAGGGATATATATTTCTAACCCATATCATAAAGAAAACCATACTTATATGTGAAGAATATCATAAAACATTAAACATTTCATAAACCATATAATGATATGAGTTTCATAAACATTTCATAATATTATAAACTTTGTAAATTGGAATGTTCTTAAAATAATTTATTCATTTAATAATATCATAAAAATGGCAAAATTTGTTTTCATAAGAATTATATAATGGTATAAACTGTTGGATAGAAGCAGGTTTCATAATTATCATGTAATCATAAAACATTCAGAGGAATAATATGAATGATATATTTGTATCATATTCCTTGTAAATAATTAGTAACCACAATGGAATCCTCTTTGACAGATAATTATTTTAAAATAAAAAACACTTGGAACATTTCACAAGAAATACAACATTACCTTGAATGTTAATTTAAAAAAAACATTTTCAAAGTCCTTATCATTGAATTTGAACATGAAAAATAATAAAGGATTATATAAAAATATTTTTAATAATTTATTGATGAAAATGTCAATTTATATTTGAAAAATCTATTTTCATGTAATAAATACGATTCATTAAAAATTTCATTGAAAACATATGAAGGATTCTATAGAAATAATTTTAATATTTTATATAGGATAATATAATTTATTATTTGAAACTAACTATTTTAAAAATATGATTATTTGGAAATATATTTCTTTTGAAAATAACAATAAAACAGATAATGGAAGCCTCAATGCAAATAAGACTATGATGATGTGATTTTTTATTATTTTCTTACATGTTAAAAAAATATTCCTTTCCACTTTTAGATTAGACCAAATAATTCATTATTTGTAAAAGGATATGATGATTAAATTGAAAAAAATTAAAAATTTTAAGATGATTAAAAATTTATTTTAAAAATAAAATGAAAATAATAAATCATTTTCAAAAACATATTTTAGAAGACATGGTTTTTGGAAGAAAACAAAATTGAAATTGAAGAGAGAAAAAAGACCTAATTTATTAAAAGATGTCAATTATTTTATGATACAATGAGTGGAAAAATGGTAATATTAAATAAAAATATCACTAATAACCCGAGGTGAATAAAATTCATTAATTTTTTTAGATATGGATCAATTTTTTTCATCAAAAACACAATAATAAAAAATATGATAAATGATGAGATTCATACATTAAATAATTACCACATTGGTATCATTAATTCAAAATAACAATGAGTAAATAAATAAATTGAAACATAAAATATATGAAGGTTAAATATATTCACGATATTACATATTAATGGGTCTTTATATAAACCTAGTGAATTACTATATTTCATAACATAATGTATATCACAATGAAGGAAAATGGAGACGAAAACCCATTACCACTCTGGTAGCATCAATATTGTATTGCTCATGATAGTGATATCCTAAAATTGGAATATAATTCCTTATCATTTTTTGGAAAAATAATCACAAAATACATTCATGGGAATTATTTACACCACATCAGATAAAAACATGGTGAATATGTAACGTGTCTCATATAAAATAATGGTGAGACCAAAATCCCTTACCATTTTAGTAATCAATGGAATCATAATCCCTGATTAATTATAACATAAATTAATTATTTAAATTTCAATAAATGATGGATATTAGTCATATAGGTTTTCAAAGGGGTTGTATATACACCACATAAAATAAATTAGTAGTGAATTTTCATATATCTCTTTGAAAAGAGGGATAATATAAATATTTTACCATAAGTGTTAAATTACATCATACATATTCAATCCAAATTTATATTAAATATAATTTTACCATAAATATATTAAATTAAATTAATTATATATAAAATAATATATATGATATTTTTATAGCCTTTTATTATATTTTTATTCATATTTCCATGTCAATGTAATGTTTCTTCTAATAACCACATTTTCCCTATATGTTTTCATATGTATTAATGGTCATATTATAATTACAATGGATAAATAATATTTAGAATTAAAATAAATAAATAAATAAAATATATATCTATTATATATTTATTAATATAAATATATAAATATAGAGATATAAAATTAAATACACCATCTATGAGAACAATAAGACGTAAGTACGCATCAATGATGTTTCTGTATTATAAACATATTTAATTAATGAATGGAAAAAGATATAATATATATAAATAGTAATATTAATTTTATATTTTTGAAATATTTTCATTAAATCCATACTTATTACTATCCATGTAAATTTTTAATGAATAACAGTACTTTGAGAGGCGGTAGACCTCGGTACACATGAGTGATATTATCATATTCCAAAAAATTGGATTGAATGATAGTTTCTGTGAAATAATAATTCAAAAAGTATAATAATATCATAAATATAATATATATAAACTATATACATCACTATGACCCACCTTAATAGGTAGTTATGGAAAAAAAGTGAAATTGTTTCATTAAGCAGTACTCCACCGTACACATGAACGATGATTACGTAACCCCTTTGATGGAAGTTGAAATTGTTATAGGTAATTAAATTAATATAATAAAATATAATAATATATTATAAACTTTTTTTAATATAAGAGTTATTACATAATTAAATTTGGAAAAGAAATAAATAATAAAGGAGCTCCGTGAAGTCAATAATCCTCTCATATGAGAACCGCTTTTGGATATTTTTTTACGAACAGTAGTGTTGGTATTTTTGTAGGAATAGAATATCTAGAAAGAAGAGAGATATATATATGTGGGATTTTTTAGGGTTTTAAAAAAATAAGTTATTTAATAGGGTGAATATATATTGGCTTCCTTGTGGCCATTAATAAGTGGCGAAACTAACCCACTAAGCAACTACAAGTACATTTCCGAAAACAATAAAAGAATATCATTCAATAGAAAAATCTTCCAAATGATAATAGTTTATAAATTTTGAAGGATTATAATGAAATATTAATATAAAATAGGAATTTATATGTTTTTATACCCATTTTATAAACTTTATTATTAGTTTAAACCCTGATAAACACATTTTTACATTTACCACAATAAATAATTTTTAATATTTGTAATATTTTATCAAAAAAAATGTTGAAATATTTATATATTAAAAAATATTATTATTCAAAATATGGAATAAAATTATCAATATTCCATTCGTACAATTTGAAAATTTAAATACAAAATTAATCCTATATATGCGATGAGAATTACAGGTTTTGAATGAGAAAATGCTCAAATATGTAAAATGATCATATGTTGAAATTGAATATTAAAATTATTATATTGAAATAAATTATATTGATGGATTTATAATTTAATATAATATTACTTTTAACCCAAAATAAAATATATTATAACATTATCATAAAATTAAACGAAAAGAAATTGTTCAATTAAAATATCGTATTATAACTATTCATCAAAAAACTAACCTGTTCATAAAATTATCAAAGCATCACCCTAATAAAAAAATTATGAAGAGTAAATGAATGAATGTTTATTCAAAAAAAAAATTATAAATGTGTAAAATATTATTTTTAACATATTTTAGAAAAATGGAAAAAATTGATTTTATAGAAAAGTATTGCTTTTAAGCATAAAATTTGATTTATACATATATATTTTCATGAAAACACATATGATAAATTTGTATATGTTTAGTGAATATATAATATATAAATTTTTGTCAATAATTCAGCAAATATTATTAATTTTTTACATTATTTATGTAAGATATATTTTTCATCATAAAAATAGTTTTTCAAAAAAGAATCATTTCTTTTATTTTTAAATAGTTATTATTGTAATTTTTATAACTAATTAGTAATCAAAGATTTATTTTTTATAAATGAATAAGACATATTCCTACATAATTTATTAAATAGTATTCATACCCTCCATTATAATGTCTAGGAACAAACTATCAAAATAATACTTTTATATTATGTGAGATTCTATTTGAACTCGTTATTGTATGTTACTAAAGTTAAGCATAATGTTTTGTGTAATGAAAAAAATATAAGAAAATAATTTGAAAAAAATATTTCAAAAAATGTTATGAAAATACATTCAGAACACCTTAACATTAATTCCCTCTTGAAGTTCATCCCAAACATCAATGATATAACATTTTAAAATTCCATCATAGAAATTGACTTTGTAAAAATGGTTAACAAAAAATTCTCTTGAAAAACATAAATGGATGTGTGAATATAAACTAAATAACATAGAATATGTTTCCAAATTGTTGTATAAGAAATGGATGTGAAAACATGGATGTTGAAGGAAAAAATAGCACACATATAATGAAAGAGAGTGATAGAGAACATGAGTAGGATAATGTTAAAGAACATAAATACCTAAATCAACGAAGCATGAAAAATAGAAACCATATCATAAATATTATTATAATATGACAAAACATTATGGAAATATCCATTTATAATTAGTTGAGAACTATTTTTCAATCTATACTAAGAACATATAAAAAGGTACTTACTTGATATATTTTTATTTCATAGTCACAATTTCAACCTCTGATTGTACCATGATCTATTTCCAATTCATTCGTTACTATATAATATAATTTCCTTCTTGGATGAAGAACTAAATATATTCCATAGTATAATGTAAACTTAATCTTTATATATATAATAAAAAAATGTTAAAACTGGTAATCCACAATATATAAATCATCAAACGATGAAGTAAAAAATTACGTTATAAAAATTTAACAAAAATTATACACAGACTAATCCATTAATGGTTAACCATATAACTCTTCCATAATTAATTATTTACGATGAATATAGCAGAATTTATCAAAATCAAATTAAAATCAATCCCAATTTTTATACAAAGTATCACTAAATTATATTATACCAAATTTGTGAAAACATTCATCAAGTATTCTCTTGAAACTTAGTAATAACAAAAATTACAGTAAAATATATTTGAAAACATATATTTATCCTTATTACTTAAAAAATAAATAAATTACTGAATATAATTCTTAAATAAAAAATTTGTAAAATTCCTTAATGATAGTATGAAACTAAATTCCACAATTCATTAATCAGTTCCATGTTATTTAGTATTATCACATATAAGTATTCACATAAAACATCTCATTATACCTACTTTAATACCTCAACATCAGATAAATATTAAGGTTTATCTTTCCTTATTGAAAATATCACCATTTATTAAATATCTTTTCAAGTCATTAATTACTATTTATATTATTTTATTAAAAACCTTCAATAAAAAAATATACTAAATAATCTTTACATATTATATAATTCATTAATCCCAAAACATAAGCACTTGAATCGTCGCACTTAATTCTCAAACCATTAACAAGGATTCATCATCACATTCCTTAATACCACATCCCTTTCATATACCATTAATAGTCTCTTCAATGTTATAAGTTTAACTATTTCCCATACAACCTCTTTATTCTCTTTATAAGATTTTACCCAAGGAATAAACTTTCAGAGGGCCCATAAATTCCACAATTAAAACATTCATATATTGATAATACATTAAATATTCCAATTTTCCCATCCACTATGTTAACTAAACATTTTATTCTTATGTTTCTCTACAATACCCCTCTTTGTGTCAATTCATTCCATAGTAGAAATATCTTACCATCTCGATATGGAATTCGATTTAGTTCTTATTCCCACATTATAAACAGATAGGAAACTAAATCTTTATTCATCCATTGATTCCGCTAATTGAAATCTAATCAAACTCTAAATTCTCTTCATTGGTGAGTTTGAGTGTTATTACGGTACATGTTGTTAATCATAGATCATTATAATTGATTTGGAATAATCAAAATATTTTTCAAACTATTCATCATACCATTTAGTTTGTCATCAGTACATTTTTTCCACATTCAATGTTAATCAAGTCCATTTTGTTTCACCCAATTACATACAACCATGAATCCTAGTGTTAAAAATTCCATTCATAATGAGAAACCAAATAATCATGACAATCCTTATAGGATGTCTAAATATTGAGAGATTTTTTTTAATCTATGATAATATATTTTCATAGGACCTTCATGGTCATAATCTATTCAAATTCATAATGACGGTTCACAATGTGTTTTGGAATTTCCAAAACATATCCCAAAGGGGTTGTAAAATAGGTGTATCACAATGTAAAATATCATGCACCAAGTGATGATTTGTTCTAGATCAATGTTTCATATCAGAGTTAATTGACCTAGGTACACCAATAACATAGGAATATTCAGTTTTATTATCTATACTGGGATATAATTTCATGAAACTGACATACAATATCATTTATTAAAATTAATCGACATTTTCTAATAATAGGACTCATACTTAGACTTATCGTTAAGGGAAATATGTAGATATATCCTTATAAATATCTCTAGGGAATACAATAATTTTTTCTCATCCTATTTGTGAATGGTTAACTAATCCTATTCTTTGATTACATCTATGGAGAACAATTATTTACAAAAATAGATATTATATCTTTCAATATTAATAATAAATACATTACACAAAACTAGTTTCTAGAACCATAATAGTTTTGTGTCATTTGAGATTAGGTACTCAATTTTATTATTTAGATAATTATCTTTGATAATTTTAACAATTTATTCCATGTTTAGTACTTTTTATAGACATACCAGTGAGAAAAAATTTCATTATAGCATAGGGAAAGGATAAATAATTAAGGGTGTACTGAAATGCTCAGAAACAGTAAAAAACTGAAATATGTAATAATAATGTGGGAATATTTTTTTCATAACTTGAGAATAATATATGGAATATATAAAATGTATTTCATGATTATAAACATGATTCATTTCATAAATCATGGTTGACTATAAGACTAAAATCATAAATAAATTAGAAAACAACATCCAAGAGTGTATATAATTGGAATAAGACTTATACTAATATCATACACATGATCATAGAAAATATTATTCCAAGTATACCCAAAATTAAATTCAAAAAATTTTAGTTTTGGCATATCCACCTATGTACCTTCCTCTAGAAAGGCGCAACCAACATTTTAGCTTATTTTTAGGGATGGGTCTAACAACCCATATAACTTATGAAGTCATAGAAAATTATTCATTACCCAATACATTGGAGGGTGATATAGGTCTCAACCTTCTCATAATGAAAAAAATATGTATGTGTGACACAATATAATAAAAAATTCATATTATCATAATCCATGAAATGAAATGGTTTTCGTACACTTTTTAACATATCATGACTATTATAGAAGAGAGAAGTGTTTTATTAATTTGTTTTATTTCATCATATCATAACCCATGGAAGATATGATTTTTATAAGAATATTTTCGCGGTATAACCCATGTAAGACAATCTATTTCCATAAAAATCCTGACATTATAAACCATTTAGAGAAAAAATAATAATGGTACCCTTATATTGTATCTCTAGTCCTAAAAAACTATCCACAATGAATTTTATATTAAATTGAGAATTATTTGGAATGAAAATTAACATGGGACCATTCATGAGGAAAATAACCTTCCATTTATATTAACTTTTTAAAACTAATTTTTTTAAAAATAATTATTTTTTAAAGTATCCATGAAAATATACAATGGTATATTTAAAATATTTTCAATTAAAATGGAGAAAATATAATTTTTATTTTGAAAAAAAGGTATTTTCTAATACATAAATAATTTTGAAAATATTTTTCATAAAAAACACAAGAATAATATTTATGTATTCATTAAAAATTATTTAAAAATTTTAATTTGGAAAATAAATTTTACTCATTGTGAAAAACAATTTCAATCATAAAACATTCTGAGAATATTTTTATTTGAAAATAACCTTGAAATTTTATAAAGGTTGATTAAATGAATTTAATGGTCATGATGATGGGAAGTTTTTTTTCATGTTGTACGTGTTGAAAAAATATGAATTTTATTTATCAAGCAATATCTGAATGATAATTTATTAGAAAATCACATTGAGATTTCATTGAAAAAAATATTTGTAAATAAATTAAACATGGGTGAATTATATTTTAAATTACATAGGATAAACAAATTTAAATAATTTTTAAAAAAATGGGTTTGGAAAAAAATGTATTCTTACTGAAGGGACACATAATTCCAGATTTTATTAATTTTTTTATAAATTATTAGAAGTATCAGTGAAATGTAAAAATGTAATATTTTGTAAAAATATCATGTATTAAAAATAGGAGAGGAGAATGATTGAGTTTATTGATATTATAATCATATGATTTTATCCTTGGAAGCAAAATCATATAAAATCCTTACAAACAATGACACTATAACAAAAAATCATTACTTCTTTGGTATATTTTAATCTCAGGTCCTATGATGTAATAACATAAATATTTTTGTAAAATATAAGGACGATAAAATAAATTCATGATATGACATGTCAATGGGGTTTTATATGAACCACATCAAAAAATATAGGTGCATAACATAACATAACTCTCAATTAAGGAAAATATAGATATTTATCCCTTCTCGCTTTGCTAACAGAGAAAACATAAGTCCCATGAATGAGTGATCCAAAAAATGGATATGAGGATCTTAATAATTTCAGGGATAAGACTCATAAACTACATTGATGTGAATTATATACACACAAAAAATAAATACATTTTGAATATGGAAGGGGTATCGTAGAAAATATATGTGAGATTAAATCCATTACAGCTTTAGTAATCTTTTGAAGTGTAATCCCCAATAAAGACAAAATAAAAATAAATTTTAAATATAATTAAATGAAATTTATTAATGATATAAAATCTAAATGGGATGTTTAAAAAATACATAAAAGAAATTATTAGTGAATTTTTTTATGTATCCCAAAAAATGGTACACTGCATATCTCTCATATTAAGTATTTAATTCTCTTGGACATAGTCTAACATAATTTATGTTAAATATAAATATTTAATATATATATTAAAGAAAAATAATTATATATGTCCTAAAATATTTAATTTTATTATTATTTTTTACTATAAATTATTTTAAAAATCCATATTAATGTTATGATTCAGGTAATAGTAGATTTATTTTATGTATATGATATGATTTTTCATTTTTGGTTCCATTTCCTTGACCCATATTCAAAAATCTCCATAATTATAAACATGAAATTAATATCATATATATTCATATTATATTTTTTATTTATCGTAATCTAAAAAATATATAATTTAAATGAAATACAATATTCATGAAGATGGTATGCCATATATATTCAAGAACATTATTTCGATTTTCATAACATATTGAAAAAATAGAAATCGTGATAGTATGTGTGATATAATAAGTATATAAGCATAATAATATCACAAATACTGTATAAAAACAATAAATACAACATTATTTCCATCTATAACAGGTGTTGATAAAAAAATGAATGACATCATTTGGTGAAGAGGTAGTTCTTCATACACATGAATGATGATTTTGATGTGTATTTTTTGGAAGTGGAAGTGGTTTTAGGTTATTAAATAATCATAATAACATATCAGTATATTTGAGATAATGGGATTATTATACTAGTTGTTTTAAGACATAATTATATGTGTAAAAACAATAAAAAATAAGGATCTTTGTGTAGACAATTACCTTTTCATAGAAGAAAAAACATTATATCTCTTATATAAGAGCACAATGTTTATATTTTTGGAAATCTAGCTTATCTACAACACGGATGGTAAATTTTTGGAGGTATATTTATCGGTTTTAAAAAATGTCTGACCTTAATGTTAGGAATAAGTAGATCTTGGGGTGGCCTTTAGTATGTGTTGTATATGAACCCTCATTGATCTCACATTGAAAATTCTTAAAATAATCCCAAATAAAAAGTTCCTTCCTATGAAAAGATATTAAAAATAACCATATATTAGAAATAAAAAACGATATGATTGAAATATTTCAATAAAATACTAAATTTACACGTGTTACATTCATTTCAATGATTATAATATTGTTTTAATCCTAGAAAAATAAAAATTCATCATAATTGTGGTAAATAATTTATAATGATTTTAATATTAATATTGTTAAAAAATAGTTTCAAAATATTATCTAATAAATATGACATGGATTCAAAATATGAAACCAATTTTTCCAAATTTCATTATTTTAAGAGGGAAAATTTAATTTAAAATTAACATCATAGACAAGACGAGAACACATGGGTTTTAAGAGAAAATAAATAGAATTTTACAAATTTTTATACCATAATTGAATATGAAATTGTTTAAAATTTCCTAAAATGGATTAAATGATGTTTAAATAAATAAATTTTACTTTATAAAAAATTTAAAATATAATTTCAATTTATAAATAATTTAAATACGTGTTTTTCAATTTGAATTCTTTTATTTTTCACAATTACTCAAAAATTAACCTTTTTAGAAAAATCTCAGAAATTAATCCTATGATAATATTGATATTTTATTTTAAAAAATAATTTAATTTATTTATATAAAATTTATTAAAGTCTCAAAATGTGATTTTATATTACATAAGAAAAAAGGGGATTAATATTTTTTAGAAAAATAGATTTTTTATGAATAAAATTTGATTTATTTTTATATCTTACTTAGAAAATACATTAAATGAATTTTAATCAGTTAATTGAATGTATAAAATATAAATTTAATTGAAATAATTAGAAAATTTTCTATAATTTATTGAGGTAAAACATATCTATTTTCATCTAAACAGTGTTTCAAAAAAATAATTTTTTATTCTCAAATTGTTTAGTTTCTTATTATTTAAAAAAATTAAAAAAATATTTAATTTTAAATATGTATGTAATCATATATTTCACAATTTAATTAATACTTATTATACATTCCATTCTATGGGATGGATAATAAATATAATATTAGCATTATAATAGTATGGATTGTTGAATTTAAAATATGTGTTTCATCTAACACATTCTAAACATGGTGTTGTGTGTTCTAAAAAATATTGAAAATATTTTATTCATTTGAAAAAATAAATTTCTCAAAATATAATGGTTTTAATTATGAACCTCTACTAAATGACATTATGTTATTCAGACCATCATCAATCATTTCTCCTTATCTAATGGTCTAGAAGTACTTGACCCCAATTAACCAATGTTAGTGGTGCTTCCATCAAAATTCTGATAACCTCAGTCAGTAAAACACAGTTTTTGTCTTAATGTCATGAATTACTATAAAAAATATATTCCCATTTTAGAATTATACCCAACTTCAAGTGCCCATTTTTTTACATTTCTTGATTTCCAATGTCTCTTCAATATGATCTCCTAATCATCATCTATATGTGATATTTCCATGAATAAAGGGGATTCTAATCATTTTGAGTCCAATAATCGTCATAGTGGAGCTCACCACCATAGAGTGATTCATGATCATCCCCATAATTTTTTCCCATAACAATGATCATAATTCAAGACCCATGTGCATTAATTTACACAATTATCATCTCCCACTTCAGAGGGTGTTAGAGTATTTCTATACATGGGGATCCTAATTAAGGGATTGTGTAATACTCCCATTATAAAAGGTCCATATGGATGAGGACCTTAAATCTTATTTACTATATTTATTGTTGTATGAACATAAACATTGTCCCTTTATTATCCAAATTGAATTATATTATATTTATAGTGATAGATACAAAAAACATGCCATGCTAAAAACCCCAAAAATGTCCCTTGATAAATAGTAAAGTAAATGATCATTATATTATTCATCATTATATTTTTTAAATAGATGGAATGTAAATTAAAAATTAATAATGGTCAGTGGTAATTTCTTGAAAAAGTAGTAAAATAAAATCCAGGCTTACATGACTCCCACATCTCGAAAAAATAAAAAGTAATAATTATTCACTTCTCCTATACATAATAATGTTTTTTCAAGGTAGATACAACAATTTTAGGGTGATCAATCCATTTTTTAATATTATATTTTCCACAAATAATATATATATCATAAAATCCAGATCTAATACTCCATAGATCATTTATTTATTTCACTTCTCTTAGAACATAATGTTATTGAGTTACTTCTGTTAGTTCATATCTATAGTGTATTTGTAACATGGATTGACTTCTATGAACATACCTCTTAGGATTAATTAGGGAATACTATGACACCTCAGAGTTTCTACATATAGTCTTTTTCATTCCCAGTGGATATGTATCCATTAAATCCATAAGATATTATCCTGGATATGTGTGATACTCAGTTCCGCCATTAATAACGGTTTAAAACTATACATTAGTACCTATTATCAATTGACTCAGATATTCTCTAACCATGATTTAAAACCCCTATAACAATACTATTGACTTGGATTTTATATCCTCAATTATATGTAGAAATGTATTATACCAGTACTCAATGTAAAAATGGTATACTTCATTCATGAATCCTTATGTGGCCCTTATCAAATGACTTGATACAACACGATGTATTTATCAAACGTCCCAATCATAATCTAAACTTCCATATGTTCCATAAACCATATTGAATAGATATTTTCTCCATATTATACTTTATTATCATGAATTATGAATCATAAAAAATCATTTATGGACCACAAAAAAGAGGGGAACCCTCTCTATGACCATGAATTTACACCTCATGGGATCCTGAAAATGGAATTTTAACTCATATACTAGATGTGTATCCTATTTATAAGAATATACATCCAATCCTTTTAAGCCTTAATAACATAGCTGAATGTCTCAGTACATTAGTATGTTTTGAGATGAACCTCATTATTTATACCCCCTTCTATATTCCATAGATCAAACTCAAGGACAAAATATTTACAAAACACATATTACAACTATCAATATTGATTTTCTATCCCTAATAATATGACCATATTCATGAAACCCAATCTCATCATGGATTAAATGTGTCAAAACCAATCATGGTTACACATCCTTCATAATTTCTATAGGAACATATTGTGTTATAACCCTTCAAAGACATTCACTCAGTATAATATCAATTATGAATGAATGATTTCAAAAAACTTCTTGTATTAGCATTCTTTTAAATCCCATAAACTATGACATGTTAACGAACCCTTGATGAAGACCACTCCTTTAAAAACAACAAGATTTTATCTGAGTTAAATGAACAAAAAAAAACATCATAAATTTTTAGCTAAATGACCCTAAAAAACAAAAATGAATAATATGAGATAAAGAACCATAAATTATAGAAATAAATGTTATGAGATAAAATAAATTAAACTATAATGACTATTAATTTGAATATAAAATAAAAAGTTTAATGATTTATAATATTTTCTAGTCTTAAATCCCATAAATACTAACTACGAACAATGTAGAGCCACTACTCACTATATAAGGAAATTCATTGTTTTTGTAAATATTTTGATTTATGATATGGATAAGGAAAAAAATCGTTCCATGTTGAAAACATGTAATGTTCTTCAAAATAAAATCTTATGTTTGATAATGGTACGATTTACCATATGTTACTTAGTAAAGAGTTAGAGAAATATTTAAAAAAACAAAAAAAATATAGTGATCATTATTTATAAAAAACAATCTATGATCTATAAGTATATTGACATATTAAATAATTATATCACATTCACTCTGTAAATATTTATCCATATTATATTTTTTAACTAGGTAGACTCAAAAAAAACATAAGAAGGTTCATCAATATGAAAATCTTATGACAGTTATCATTAATTTATATTTCTCACAGTAGGTCTATAATAATTCATGTTTTCCACATCATCCATTGTGTATACACATTATTATATAAAAATTTATTTATTTTTTGATCAATATGATACCAGTCTATTATAATATAATACTCCTGATGGTCATAACCAATATTGGAATCAACATACCATGATAACATGATTTGTTCAATTATAAAGTATATATGTTGTAGGTATCTTTATATCCCATAATATATCTCATAAATTATCAAATAAAAATGAGATTTGTAAAATTACAGGACTGATACATAATATCTCAAAGAATTCCATGATCTGTAATGAATTTTTATATAAAGTGGCCATGGATTGGAACAATAGATAAACCAATTCAATTTCTTCCTCTACAACATATTTTAATTCTTATACATTAGATACAAAATAATGTATGTAGTTATCAATAATTTGAAATACCTTCTACTACACAAAAATTTATTTCTCTAATGGGATTTTAATGTAGAATAACTTATATAACTCCTCATAAATATGATATATTTTAGACTAAAATTGGCCAATCTTGACCTTCTAAACATTGACTATTTGTTGGTAAGCAGTTACCTCCACTATGATCTATGAAGACTCAATCAAGGCCTATTGTGAATTATGTTTTCCGAAATGATAATCATGTAACAATATCACCCTCTACTCCATGAGATATCCATTTCTATCTTAGAATAATAATTTCATTCACCAAAGAAAAAAGGACACTATAATCAAATCCCTCATATTTAAGGAATGTGAAAATATATCTAATTTTTCTACTATGGTATTCCATATCTACTAATGGGCCTGCATAAAAACGACTAAAAAATGACTACACTCATTTTCCTACATATATGGTTAAACAAGAAGTATCTTGGGCCTTGAATTAAGCCAAAATTATAGAGAGGAATATTGTACAATAATAAGACTCCAATAGATGGAATCATTTTTAGTCCCTTTACACTTATATAACTGATCTCACTACCATGGAAGTCAATCCATTTGGGGAGATTTTTGAATGATAAGGAACCATGAACTATGATCCCCAAGGGGAGGTATTATAATGAGATAAATAATTGATAATGATTTAGCAGGTGATCAATATGTTGATTTTAGATAGTCAATATTTATTACAATTTCTAGAAACAATCCTTTCTCAATTTTACCACAATAATTTTTTTTATCCCATCTTCAGGGGAAAATACATCATCCTTTTGTGATGAGATACATGATAGAACAACTTATATTTTATCTCTTTCCATAGTTATCACAAAAAACTTATGGTTTTAAATAAAAAATTAATATTAAGAGAAAAAATAGAAAAGGGAAAAAATTTAGCTGAATAAGAGTTCACCATAACCAATAGACTCCTCAAATAAGGAAAAATTTATATCATAATATATAATATAATAAAATCCTAAAAAAGTAAATATTCTTATGTCAGGTAAAATGAAACAACTACTAGATCATCATTGGTAGGTTTTTAGTTTTAATTGGTTATATCATCAACAATTTCAGTTTCATGATGTATAAGACAGAGGTTAGAAGATTCATCATTAGTAATAGAAGACCAATGTTGTTCATATTGTAAGATGTTTGTTACTACATAGAGTCTTGGAGGGGACATACACATTTGAAATGATCAATATAAACTATTTATATGTCATAAAAATATAAATAAGAAAAACTATAATTCATTGTAGAGGATTCTGGGTGATAGGGCTCTGATAATTATGAGTTCTTCCTTTCCCATTTCCTCTTTGCTATAGGACCTTGCAAATAGATTAACAAATTGGAGAATAATTATGTAAATGAATGAGTTATGAAAAAAATACCAAAATATCTGCATCCATTACCCTTATTATAGTGATTTATCCATGGGATTCGGCATTTTTAATTATCTCGTCATTTCCTATGTTAACTCCAATAACCATACCACAAATAGAATATTTCATCAATGGTGGGAGAAAATGATACCCATAATATTCCATTTAAAACTATGAAAATATAAAATAAATTTTGAATATTTCACTCACAACCAAACCATCTAAAAATGGTATAAGAGAATGTTTTACCACTTCCATGGTGATAGTATGACCATTCCTATCCATAATGTAAAACATTTTAGTAAGAATCACCATCCTATAAAACTAAGTTGAGAAGTGGTTTTGGACATTCACATATTGAAATTCCCCCACCTATTTTAAAATGATAACCTTGGACTAGGTGAAATGATGTTTGATATAGATGCCTATAGGAAAATTAATTAACATTACACGCTCATTGTGTATCTCTTCACAGAATAATGTCTCCTAGAGTTTAGAATCTGAGTTCACTTCCCTATAGATTTCCATTAAATAAAAATAGTTTGAAATTATATTATTTATGGGGATTCTCTTTTATGTTACTTCACCATTGCATATATCCCATTAATCACACGGCCTAACAAAAGATCAAATGTTAAACATATGAATTCATTAAGAGGAATCTTTTATATTGATGGTTTAATGGATGAATGTTGCATGTTGTGAAATTTGTTGGAATCATGTATCGATTGAAAATTTTCACCTTAGGCACTGATATGGATAATTTACCTTTTAGTTTTGAGGAAAATTTATATCTTTTAATATATTTGAGATAGACCAGTATATGAATCAGTTTTACTAAATTATATCTAAATATGATAAATCATAATTGTAATAATTAGACACAAATGAAGAGACATCATTGGTTGAGATTTAGAACCACTTTAAAGAGGGGTAGGGAACAATGTTTTAATGAATAAATAATAATACCCAAGTTTATAGGCTATATTACACTTGATGATAATGTTATGATCAATTTAGGTGGAATGGAATCCCTCAATAATTGGAATTATATATTCCCAGGCCTCAGAGTATCCAAATCCACTATCAGTTCTACTAAAAATTGTCATACTTTATGGTTAGAATGAAATGTGGTCATAATGATTCAATAAATTACCAATTTACCATTTTCATAATGTCAATGGTCTCACCCCACTACTGCACAACAAAATGGTCTTAAAACTGAGACTGGGTATTTTTTGGGTGTCAATATATTCATACCCACCCATGTTAGCCACCATCCGCCCCCATCACACATAGATGGGGTAAGAGATACTTTTAGGGATATTCCCCTATGAATATGTCAAAAGATGTAGTATAATCTATATAACACAAGAATTCCCAACCCAACATTCATTACTCCTACAATTCATTATTCAAACATAATAGTGGAAACTTTGACACCCCTCTTATATATGTTCAAGACTAAGTAATCACTCAGGTATATAGTGAAAAATCCAGATGGTTGAATTTCTTTTTTGACATCAAAAAAAACAACCCACCCTAGTTATTTAATGAACCATTTTCAAATGTGGGATATTACAAACCTTCAAGAATATAATAATCCTTTGACATAAAAACCATTATTTTCTTATCCTAGGTTCGGAATGTGCCTTCTTGATAAAAAAGGTGGACCACTAATCAAACAAAATGTAAACCCCAAAAAAGGGAGCATCTAAATGCCCTTTTCATCTAATGAGATCAACTCCAATGAAATAGCAGGGCTCCTCTATACATTATCCTATAAAAATTATGGCAGGAGAAAGTCATCATGAAAATATACTAGAATTGGCATGCGACATATTTTTCTTATCATCATAATGTTTGGTTTCAAAATCATAATGTGTAAGATAATTTTCTCATCTATCAAGACTCCAATTACTGAACATGTACCCAATTAAACCATTATTACAATAAGATATGAATTTGGATATCCAAATGGATTCATATATTTGAATATGTTTTAAATTAGTGTAAAATTTGGAGGCATCATGCTAAACCTAGAAGGTCGAGCTGCAGCCACACTTAAGCTCCCTCTTAAGAAAAGGTCATCTCTAGGAAACCATAAAAATTTCTTGTTCATGGGGTATTTATACATTAATGATAAGTATATATGGATGTAAAAATCTTATTAATGAATACTTTCATTAAATTATATGTGATCATAATTCAATATATATTTTTTGAGCTGTAACAACCAATCCTCTGTGCCACATGCCTATTCGTTGAGCCAGTTGGTCACATAACATTAGGTGTGCCTCACCGTATTCTAGACGCTACCAACTAGAATTTATGTTCTAATATAGATACCATGGGTATTCAATTACCTCTTTATCGAAGCTGCACACTGGTGGAAATAAATCATTGATAGCCAACTAATGATAAACAATAACCAAAACAGTCCCCTGAATAAAAAAAACTTGTATAAAATGATAAATCAAAACAGGAAAATAATTTATAAACCAATGATGTAGATATGACATTCGATATATCAGTCATTTTTCAAATAGAAAAATGAAGAGAAAAGACACTCCAAAAAAGGTCCTGAAATCACGCCATGTTCCATAATCAATGATCCATCTCAACTTAAACATATATGACAGAGCTCTTTCCCTTAACATTTCATAAAAACATGAATTCTATTTGGGTACTAAAAATATGTAGCCGATTTAGGTAATGGGTACAACTAATTAGGCCACCAAAAATTATGTATAAATCAATACCTAGTCAATATTAGTGTTTGTAGTTCTATTAGGATTAATGTGTGATAATAATGTAAAAAATTTCGCATTAAATTTTTCTTTGTTTAACTACAAAAATTCAGGCTCATGATGTTACCCTAACCATCTATAATTGTAATGGACCATTCCAGAGTCTATACTATCCTCAAAAAGATATCATATTTTATTTCATCGTGGATTTCCATTAATAAAATCATTCCAATTTTACATTCAAACCATGGGGGCCTATATAATAAGTCTCAAACCCAGTAGGTACTTGGAGCTATTGTCCTTGTCCTGAAACTGAATGATCATATAAGTACATAAATATATATGGGTCATATAGAGGATGTATGGAATCATAAGGGTATTTGGAGCAGTAATCCCTATCACACAACTCATCCACATATATCAGATCACATGGTTCCATAATTCCATCCATTTAACATCCATTATAATAATTCATTATAATCCCATTCCCTAGTTTCTTTTACCAAGCCACAACAAACCAGAAATCATAATTTTAATTTCATTTGAACAACCCAAGCAAGTCTACCGATATCAAATTTCTATTGGTCAATGAAATTTCAAAAATTAATCATTCGTCCATTTGTTAATCAAATATTTTTATCAACCATATATAATTTTTAATTTATCAATTCAATCATATCAGTACACTCTATAGTTTTTATACTTTTTAATTATATTCAAGCAACCAAATGGTTGCTAAAAATTTACTGAATAATTAATCAATCAATTTGATAAACACATTATTCACCAACTTAATTATCATAAAATAAACCAATTTCAACATCACAAGGGTAAATCAATCAATCAGTTAATTCAATTTCCCAACAAGTCAATTGAAATTAAACAATGAAATAAAATTATTTATAATCAATACTATGGTATTTGAAATTTAGAAAAGAAAAATCATGGACATTTATGGACGTTCACTGAACCAAAATGTCAACATTAAAGCAGAATGATAGAAATAAAAGTGTAATAGAAGATCCTTATAATAAACATAAGGTCAGGATCAAATGAAACAAATACATTAAAACAAAAATTGAAACCCCTTTTTAAAAGAGGAAATCATCCTTCCAATATAAGGGAGAAATATAAGAGATAAATGAGATAGAATGAGAATAGAATAACCTACCATATAGGGTACGATAAATAAACTAGATTATTGATTCATCAAGAAAAAGGTTTTGAGGATCATTGTAATCCTCATCAGAGATTCTAAAATCAAAGGAAAAGGGTCAGTGTTTAGTGGGGGTGGATAAGAGATAAACCATAGTTTTTGTGTATTTTAAATAACGTTTTAGGTTATTAAAAACATGAGAACACAGTTTCATCAAAGGAGGGATACTTTTTTCAGACCATGTATGATTAATATGAACCCCACCATAAAAGTTTCACAATTTCTCCTAAGTATGGAATATTTTTTAAAATCATGTTACAAGTGTGAAAATGAACACTACCTCAGGTTTTAGGGCTTGGGGAGGATAGATACATGGTTTTTCAAAATCATGAACCGACCATGAACCACCGTCGGCCTCCCCAAAATATGGTGCAATGTTTCTTGGTATGAACTGCATGGTTTTACCTATCCAACAATGAACCATGGTCATCCACATTGAATTACAAAATTCACCAATTTTCATTGATATGTCACCAATGAAAAAAATAAGTAATAATAAAAATAAGGGTAAATAGTAACTGAAATGTGCCTAATATATCTCTAAAAATGTCAAGATCTTACGATCTTCCCACATTATAATAGCTCAACCTTGAGATGTACTACAAATAATCTCCATGATTCTGAGGAGAAAAAGATCGGTCTATTGAGACTTTATATATGATTTCCACTCCCATGATACTTCTTGTACATGCCCATGATTCCACAATACTCAATCTCTCAGAATATTATTCCCCCACGACACATTCTCATTGTTATCTATAACATGAATTGGATGATCTTCAATGTTAGCATCAGTCTAACTCTCAGCATCATCAATATTGATTAGATGATAAGGGTCATTATAATTTCAATGATTCTTTTAAAAATAAATTAAATTTAACGTAGCACAATACCACTATAGAAGAGCAAGTCAATACTCCACCAGACCGATTCAAACTACAATATCAAAAATTGAGGCTACCATGTGCAGAAACAAGTCCAATCTAAAAATATTATTGTGAAACAATATTAATGACACTCGAAGGAACACCTGATCAACAACTATAAAATAATGGAGTATTTCATTTCGAACAACGTATAAATTTAACCTACTCCGATCCATAGCCATAAAATTTTAAATTTTCCTATCCTACTCTGGTGTCTTCTATATGAAACATGATCCCAATAGTTCTGAATAACATACCTCCATCTAGAGTAGATTTGACCTAAATGGACGCCCAAAAAAGAATCATATTTTCCCATCTAAGTAGTCCCATGATGATGATTATTACATGGGAAAAAGAAAATGCTATGTGATTTCCCATGACACACCAAAATAATGAACTCAATCATGTAGCATATCATAAAATACATGAATACTATGTTTTGAATTCATGTTTTCTTACGGGTAGAATGATGTACATAGAAAGACCAGGATACCGAGCACCATCTCTATGACCTTATAGTACAACGATGTGAAACACAATTCACTGGCTAAATCTATGCTTCATGGTTCCCCATGTAGATGGACTATTTCCAAAACATACATGTATCCCAACTGATCAACTAAAAAATTTATCCTATATAGTATTTGAATGGGTTAATTTTCCCAATTGGTCCACATGAAAAAAATACCATCATTCATCTATCTAATCATTGTAATTCCCACCATGAAGTCCTTAATAAAATAATCCAACATCAATTCCTGAATAGAAAATGACTGTAACAAAACACTAGGACGTTGATGCAAAGATATCACCTTTTATAGGTATAACATCATGCCACAAACCCCAAAGTATCCTTTTTAATTCATGGACACCAATAATGTAGATGTATGCCATGGTAAATTTTTGAAAAAATAGGATGTGTCATCCACATTGAGGAATGAAAGTCATGCATAAATTATTCTCAAATACATGTAGGCACAAAAAATTACCATAGACATAGATTATGTAATCCTCAATAATTGTCTAATATGAAGGTCACTCCCCACATTTAAGGATTTTCCTCAATTAAAAGCACTCTGGATACTACTACTATATCCAATGATCTAGATCAGAGGTGTATATTCTATATATACTAATAAGAAGGCGATATGCTCTTAACCCTCTTGAATAAAAATATGTCTCATAGCTATCAAGGTCATCATATTCCTATAGAGACCCTATCCATTTACATATAACAATACAAAAATTTGAGCATAATTATACATCAATTTACAAGCCCAGGATCATATAGTCTAGTCTATTGAAATAATAGAAACATAATAAAACATTATAAAAACAAATTTTTATTTAAAATTAATAATGATATAATATATTCCATTGTTCCAATTTATTTTTATAGGATAACATTTGGAGAACATGAGAAAAGGGATGAGATAAAATATCAATAAGGGATTAACTATAAGAAAAAATCATTGTCACAGGGGATAGAAGGCATGACATGATGACATAAAAAAATTCGTTTAACTCATTGAATCATAACATATAAACATGGAATTATTTTGACCTAGAGTTAGGGTAATGTGGATGAAAAATTAAACATGAATTTAGTTCGAGTCAACACTAAAATCCATGATCGTTTCTCATTGTAGCAAAAACCAAGGCCAACTACCATGACCGTTGCAGATAGTAGCACAAGCCAAGGCTAACCGCCAAGACCATCACACATAACGCCTCATGAGACTCAACTTGACCCAATGAATTTGAGCACTATCTGGCCACACCCATATTAAATTTCCAAGAATATTCTTTCCAAATAATTAATCATACATAATCAAAGTTATAAAAAAATTAATGGTTACCCATGGGAAGGATTGGGTACCATAATCCTAATGTAAATCATAAAAAATTGGTATTTCATAATAGTTTCCATGATAGAATGAAACTATAATATTCATGGACATTAATAAGGGAGAAATAGGAATGTATCATGCGATGTGATGTCATGTATAAGTGAAAACATGTAAGAAAATTATTTATGGAATGTTAGCAATAAATTTTTTTTGAGAGGTTTTAGGGAAAATACTATAGATCCTTTAAAATAGTAAAGGGAACAATACATTATAAAAAACCAGAAGTGAACCCAGATGGATTTTATAAAAAAATGAATGATTTTATGAAGAAATTTTTGCCTTAAACTATTATATAGAGTGAAGTTGAAATGTGGTAATAATTCAATAATTTCTCTTAAAACGAGGTTGATTATCAGGATGTATTGAGGATGGAATCAATTAAACAAATTTTAATGAAAAAAATATAATGATTGAAGTGTCTTGAAAAATTAATTTTTTACACTAAAACTGGACTTAGAATATTCACATAAATAGATAAGATAACTTCATTTTGGTAGAAATAATGATAAAGTGTCTATAAGGAATAAATGATATTATCGTACAATTTATTATAGAATATCTGCACGGTATAAGGTTCACTTAAGAGGGTCTAATGAGAGATAAAGGGGATTATCATCACATATACATCCTGAGTTCTATTTGGGGAGGTGTGAAATTATAACCCATCATAAGTTATTACACATTAAATGGCATAGCATTGAATACATTATTGAATAAAATTGAAATGGAGAGGATCCCTTACATTAAGTCTGATGGTGTTCTACAAATGTTATTAATGACATGAATAAAAAATGGAATATTAGTTAATAATTCCAGAACCTCTTATATATGTAATTGATTTTTTATAGACATTTTTTGTTCATTGAATACATTTTTGATTCGTTATATGGTTCAATTTCATGTTCGAGTACAGGTATGATTAGTGTGGTGGTCTAGAATTTTAGTTATACATTATTATTGAACAAACAGAATCTTACACTGTTTTAAATTTTATTTGGATACTTAGAGGGAAGATTAATCATTATGTAAAACTGTAGTGATAAAATTTGGGGTTAATTGGAGGGTTTTGACAACAATGAACATGTTTTATATTATAAATCAAAACCATGTCGTCAAAAGGATTCAAGGCCCATAGATCAGACATAATACATATATTATGGTTTGTTTCAACCTTGAATATTTTATAATGACCACAATTGAAGACCATGATGGAAAATAAATACACATTGTCCTTGAATGTTGTAAATTAACACATATCAGATGTTGTATTTACTACTAAAATAAAATAAAGGTAAAGAAGAGATGATAATAAATTATTCTATTATCAAAAAAACATTATATTACATGTAAGGTACTATAATTGTCATAACATTTGGATGAGTATAAGGTAATGATAGAATATATAATAATTTAACTATAATGACAAGTAATTGAATTGAAAAGAGGAATTTCCCTCTGGAGTCAATCTTCTTTGAAATCCACAAAAAGGGAGTGGTTTTATCCATTAGAAGAGATGAATGGATGTTAGACATGGGGGAGGATCTTGGGGATATTTTTTGGAAGAATTTAGGAAAAGAACAGGGCTTGATTAGATTGAAGAGAAGAGGTAATTATGGGTGGTATTTGTAGTGTATTAGAGGAGGGTTTTCATAATATAATTGTCATTACATTATTTATTTTCATGATGACAAGAAATAGTGATGATTACCTAACCAGAAATAGTAATAATTTCATGAAAGTTATATAACTTTGTGATTACATCACTTATGTTGTCATCAATAGTAGATTTAAATTAGAATGTATTTATATGGTAACTTAATGTATTTTACTATTCACAAAATATTCATGTGTTTCAGAAAAATCCCAAAAATTCAGACTAACTATTTTTAGACATGTAGAATTCAAAAATGAAATCCATTTTTCAAAAATAATTTTCAAATTACGACTAATTTATTCTATAAATAAAATAATAATTTACTCCAAAAAACTATTTTAAAACATTTATTTTCTTATTCGCAGAAGTATTTATATCATACTTCCTCATGAATATTATTTATATATTATATTAGGTAATTTTAGTATTTATTAGGGAATATTAATATTCATAAGGGTAAAATTAAAATTCAGAAGGAAATATTACTATTCAGAAAATAAAATTATGTTGGTAATATTAGACTGTAAGTAACTTACTGATCGAAATAGTGTATGTAATTTTTTTTAAATTCAAATCACAGAAGTGAGAAACATATGAAATTTCTCCCTAAAAATTTATTTTTACATTATAAGGCATATAAATGTGTTGGTAATATTCATTCCATTCATCGTCCACTTCCCATGTTTCCTCTTCACACTTGTGGTTCCACCATTGTACTTTGACCTGATTAGTAGACTTGTTACGTAGAACGTTATATCTACGATCAAATATCATCACTGGATGCTCCAAGAATGAATGATCATTTTCCAACTATACCACATCTGAAGAGAGTACATGTGAAGGATCTTCTTTGTACTTCCTTAAGAGGGATACATAGAAGACATAATGTAATTTGGACATGGTAGGTAGATGTGCCCATCAATTGGAAAAATTCTTGAAATGATCATGAATATCGAATGGGATGATGTACATGGGAATTAACATTACTTTCATCCCAAACCTCATGATCATATTCCATAGAGATATTCATCGATATACTATGTATCCAACATTAAATTCAACGTCTCTTCAATGATTGTCTGCATAAACCTTTTGCTGACTTTGGGATTCTTTGATGTGCTACTTAATGGGTATAACATTTTCCACCATTTCTTCCACCGTTTCAGGTCCTAGAAGATTACGCTCACTGACATCATCCCAACACAAAAATGTTTTCAACTTTTCCCATAAAGGGAATAATATGGTTCCATTCAGATGCTCATGTTGAAACTATTTTTGTAAGAGAATTCAACTAGTGTAAGATGTTTGTCACATCCTCCAATGAATTCCATTGAACACACTCTCAACATTTCTTCCAATGTATGAATAGTTCTCTCATATTGGCCATTGGTTTGGGGGTGATAGGCCATACAAATGTTTAATTGAGTGCTTAGATCATGTTGGATAATTTTATAGAAATTCAAGGTGAATGTTTCATCTCTACGAGATCAAATATATATTGGTACTCCATGCATCCTTACCACATCTCTTATGTATATCCATGAAAGTGGATCTATTGAAATGTCTTCTCTAATTTCAATAAAGTGAGTTGTCTTTATAAGACGATCTAGAATGACCAATATAACATTTTTTCCTCTAGATGTCCTCGGAATTCTTGTAAAAAAGACCATGGTGATGTTCTCCAACATCCATGTTGGTATAGATAATGGTTTCATTATCCCATTAATTTTATTTCATTCATCATTAACTTGTTGACATACCAGGCACATTGATGTATATTCAACAACATAAATTTTCATATTGTCACACCAAACATTTTCTTAGAGATCATGATACATCTTTGTGGTCCCTAGGTGGATAGAGAATTTTGAGCTATGTGCGTCATTCAGAATCTCCTACGTTATCTTTAGATCAAGTATTAATCATAATTGTTAGCCAAATCATAAAAATAATTCCTCATGAATCATGAACTCATAAGATTTCCCTTTTTTAACATCAGCCACCATTTTTATAACTTCCAAATAATTTATGTATCCTTTAATTTCTCCACGAGGGATGGTTGAACAATCATATGAGAAAGGATTGATTTTATACCTCCCCTAATGATTCCAGTATCCATCCTCTCCAAATCTATGAAGATAAGATCCTTTCCAACTTTCATCACTGATAAAGATGCATGATCCTTTCTACATAGATCATCTACCACTTTTATTCCTTACTAGTATGGTAGTGGATTGAGCAGTCATAATCCGTGATGAGATTTATCAATCATTGCTGGCGCATATTAATATATATATGTGTGAATATATGTTTTAGTCCTTTTTAATAATTATATATCTCACACTTCTCCCCATAGAGATAATTCCCCTATATTATAACACAAAGATGACATCTACCAACTCTAGATCATGTGTAAGACAGTTTTTCTCATGGATTTTCAACTTCCCTGTGGAATAGCCTATAAATTTTAAAATTTTCATCATTACATTTCCTAATCCCTTCTTTGAAGCATCATTGTACACCACAATTAATTCCATACTTTTGGGAGTATGAGTGATGGCATAATGATTATCCTCTTTTTCAACTCTCTAAAATAGTCTTCGCATTCCTGAGTCTAGAAAAAAATTACTTATATTTGTGTTAGCTTGTTCATTAGGTTTTACAATTGTGAAACATTATTTAGAAATCATCAATAATACCCAGTGAGACCCTGAATGATGTGGATCTCCATTACAGATGTTGGCATGGACCACTCTTCAATTACATTTGTCTTGCAACAGTCCAAATATATCCCATTGTTGGTGATAACATGCTCCAAGAATGATACTTACTCCTTAAAAAACTCACATTTACTATAAATTTCACAAATATTCTCCGTTATCAATTTCATTAACTGAGTATTCAAATCCTTAACACATTCCTCCTTACTCTTAGATTATATTAGAATATATTCAAAAAAGTCTCCAACTAATTTGTTGATGTAATATATAAAAACTCTTTTAATTAAATCCATTAATATTTCTAGTGTATTACTAATTCCTAAGGGAATTACTGGAAACTCATAGTGTCTATACCTCGTTTGAAAGGAATTCATTTGAATATCATGAATTCTAAACATTAATTGATGATATCCCGACCAAAGGCCCACCTTAGAGATATAACATGCCCCATTAGAATGATAGAACCATTCATCTATCTGAGGAAGGGGATACTTTTTCTTTATGGTGATTTTATTGAGCTCACCATAATTAATGAAATGGGGCATTGATCAATCATTCATCTCGATAAAGAGGATAGACACACCCCATGGTGATGCACTCGAGCGTATCAGACTTTTCTATAGATTCTCATGTAACTGATTCTTTATGTCTTATTGATCTAAAGTTACCATTCTGTAAGGTGTCTTTATTATAAGAAGATATCTAGGTATAAGTTCAATTGATAACGCAAACACATGATCAGGAGGAAGACCAGGGAACTCTTCAAGAAATACATCAGTTTAATCCCTCGTGAGGGGAATGTCTTCAACCAGGATTCTCTTATTTTCCCAATCATTTTAGCTATATGTGTTTGCTCATAATTAATTTATATCCTTACTTGAGACAATTATTATAAAGGATATTCATCTTACTCCATAAAATTTTAAAGAATCAAATGATGCTTTAGGATGTGAATAGTGATATCCATTTACCGACAGTACATGTTGGCTTAGTATATAGATATCCAATCCATGCATAAGATAGAGTTGAACTGTCGTGACCCATCCCCCGAGGCCCATGTCGTGACTAACCCAAGCTTGCCTACCATAGGCCATGGGCTAACGACTAGCATTGGAATGGATTGTCCCTATGATAGGATGGAATTGCCTTTAAACCTATACAAACACATAAAACCAAGAGCACAACAAGAGAAAACCATGAAGTAATATAACGTAGAAAAATTTGTGTTTAATGTAAAGGGGCTGGAATAAAATCCCAACTAGAAAGTACAAGTACATATAGAAATATAAAAATATCTCCTAGATCGTCCACCGAGGATCTTACCTGATTTGTAGGCACAAATCATGATCAGTTGTCACTGCAGCACACCACATCAAAGGTCCTCCTCTAACCACCATCCCGTCCTGGATCCCTCATCCTCGATCAACATTTTACATTGTCTACACAATAAAAAATAGGATGAGGTTGTAGCCCATGCAGGGGTTAGTATAACGATACTCAATAGGGACCTCAAGACCCTTGAAGTCCTTCCAGAGTTCCAAAAAAGAAAAACCACAAAGTAAGACCTCAATCAGAAGGCATGAAGCATTCAAAAAAACTACATTTGTATATGCCCATACATATACCTATGTTATCAAGGTATACTTGTCTCATACATAATGGAAGAATATTACAAATGTAACACCACTAAGGTAACACCACGATGGTAAAATTATTATACAGGTAACACCACGAAGATGACACCACGAAGGTAAATGTACCACATAGGTAACACCACAATGATATCAGCACAAAGGTAATTGTTCCACATAGGTATCACCACCGTGATATATCCACGATGGTAGAAGTACCTCATCGGTATCACCACAAAGATAAAACCACAATGGTGAAGGTACCAAAATGGTAACACCATGAAGGTAAAAGACACAACACACACTAGTTATATAAGTAAGGCATAGAATTACATATTATTAGCTGAGAATCCATATCATCTTATTCTTTAGAGAGTCACTACATCTAAGTATACAAAGTCTGATGCACACATTATTGATACATACTAAGCCCCGTAATGACCCACAAAAGATTGGTTTGATCTAACCCAGACATGATTTCTAAGCGTAGACCGACATAGGATCTGACCCACACAGGATCATTCGGCACGAACCTATACAGGATCGCTAAGCACTGACCCACACAGGATCTGACACACATAGGATTGGTATGTGCTGACCCACATATGATTTCTCGATACTAACCTATGTATGATATGTCTCCAACCTCTGCCTCACTGCTAGCCACTTGATTCTAGATCAAAGGACATTTCATTATGGGAAAACCAATCCTCAATCCATTTATTATACCTCCACCCTCATGAAGCTCCTATAATTAGTTTCTCAAATTACCGCCATGTAGTAATGGTTACAATGAAATAGACGGTGCGTCAATCAGATGCCTGGTCTGTGACTTATAAGCATTTTTGTTCAGAGGGCCAGATTGTATTCAGATTCGATCCAACACAGCCATACACCTACATTCTCTAAAACTAATGTTGAGTAATCCAAAAGGGCTGACTCTCTATAAGGGTCCCATCACCACTGACAGTTTGTCAAATGTACGCCCGATTTTCATGTAATGGTACTTTAGGAGAAACTGGTCGGGAAGGTGTAGAGACCCAAAGCCTGACGTACATGTACATTTCATTACTTTTGCGGAATACATATTATATAACAAAAACACACACACACAAGGACCGTAATAGTTTAGTGTCTTTGGAAACTCAGAATATAATCTTCTAATCGTGGTGAAATATTTTCAACATCTCCCATATAGATCTTCCCCTTTTCATGTTACCTAAAACCTTTCTTTATATCCTGGGGAAAAGAAAACATAAAAAAGGTTGATCTCAAATGCTCAGTAAGGGTAAACAAAAGAAATATCAATCACATAATATTCATAAGAACATAACATTTTGGAAATCTTAACCTGCAAAAGAGAGCATAATTTCATTACATGGGATAAATCATAGTAGTGAAATGAAATCACAATAATCATAACTTAAAACATGAAACTTTGTTTCATACACACATAATCATAGAGAATCATTTCTTGTTAGTCAAGACTCATTGCCAAGACTATCTTAGTGGACAATGTCCATTTTTGAACTGAGTTCATTCCTCATTTCAGTCTTGTTTCACTGAACCGGTATAACCTACCGTTCCAGCCATGCCTATCTCATGAGATATAAAATCTTTACCCTATGCATTGGAGGTAGATATAGGTCTCCCCCATCTCATAATGATACCATTCTTATGTGTTCTACAAAATCAGAAACCATACATCATAGCATAACCCATGTAATAAAAATGGGAATCTTAAACATCGTGACATCATAAAACAATTCATATAAGATAAAGGAATTCACAAAAATATAATTCCATCACAAAATAATCAAATCAATGTAATAATAGGGATTGAAACAGAACCCTTTATTATCTTATATGGAAACTAATTTTGATAAATCACTTGAACTCCATTCTTGAGGAAAATATCCTTTCTGCTTCAAAACACTTTTTCGTTCTTAACATGTCGTACAATTCTAAACTAAAAGAAGTTGATTAAAAATAAACTTGAAAACTTGTAAAGGAAGCTTCTTGGAAATAATTTTTTAAAAATCCATTCATGCTGTATAAGTTAAAAAAACATTCTTCGTACTTTTGTCGGAAAAGTCAAAAAGTACCTCGTACGAAAAACGACAAAAGATTCCTTTCATATCCTCTACTAAAAAATCACCGAAGGGTAAAATTTGATATAAAATATTGTAGAAGGATATAAATGTTACATATTGAGGAAACATGGATGTGGATGATAAAATACACCCTAGTAAATACCAAAGTATAAACAATCTAGGATAAAAATTAGATTGTGATATTTTCCCTTACCTTAGGTCCAATTTGCTTCGTAAGAGTCTGAACAACATGTATAATGATTTAAATAATGTCATTGACTTATTACAGAATCATATTCATTGTTATGATATCATATATGGTTCACTTATGACTTTATATTACCCATTATTATGTAAATTAATGTTAAATTAGTGTTTTGGGTAAAATCATCTTATTTATCGTACGTGTTTGGACTTGTTGTTATTGATGTTATTATTACATATATCATGATTTACTTACCTAAAAATTTTAAATCATGACTTATATATCATATACATTCATTATATATCAAGCATATACATGAATTTATAATAGTACATAACATATAGAGGTAAGAAATTAAACGCTTCGTTCATTGAGACGGTAAGCCGTACATACGCATGAACGCTACATTAATTTCTATTTCTTATTTTAATGGAATTAAAACATAATGATACATAGTTATATTATAATTCTAGTATAATATCATATATAATATCATTAACCACATCCTCTATACATCCCACATAAATTATTAACGAATCACATCACTTTGAGGGGGCGGTAGTTCGCACTTCCTCGAATGAGATTATCGTATTTACCGACTATGGAAACTGTAAAGGATTGATATAATTACATATTAAATAATAATAAGTAAATCATAAATATAATATATATTATATATAAATACATTTCCATCATAATGGCCCCCATGAGAGGCGGTAGGAGAAAATCGAACAATCGTCTTTTCATGAGGCGTTAGTTTACCATCACAGAAACATTATGTTCTTCATCCATTAGATGGAGGTGTGTTTTAGTTTAGTTTGAATACTTCTCATAACAACATCCTAGTATATTTATGATATTTGTGTTGTTACAAAAGGAAGGATTAAAAAGAGTTTAGGGGTTGGATAAGTAGAATAAAAGAAAAAAACGTAAGAGAAACTGTTACGTTTAATTTTGGTAACTTCCTTTGGTTTGAACTAAAAGGAATTCTTGGAGAGTCTTATGCCTAATTTAAGGCTTCAAGGGGGAGGATAGAGATGTAGGGAGCTTATTTGGGGAGAGTTTGGACGAGCAAAAAGGCTTGAGAGGTGTGAGTAATTGCATTGAAGTGGTCTTCTTTTATAAGGGAGTGGAGGGGCTCTTTAGGAAAGTGTGAAAACATTATTTTATTATAAACTTATATTCGTTTTCAAGAGGTCCAAAACACATTAATTCAGAAGATAATATGACTCATATTCTAAATAAAATCATCCAATAGGAATTGGACAGGTTTTGGATGATATTTTAATCATTTTAATCTTATTTATTTAAATCATTTATTAATGAGTTAAACACTACATCATTACTGTGTCATGAATAATTTAATTCATTTGATGTCTAAAAATTATGAAACAAAATAACATGATTCAGGGAATCTTTTTAGATTTCTAAATAATATTTATAGCCGAAAATATAACTTATATAACCCCTTATAAAAATTAATTACTAAAAGAGTTTTGTTAAAGTCAATTTTGCCTTTACATTAAATTAATTAATCTAATGTGTCTTTTTCTTTCATAAGTGGCTCCATGGGGTCCCCAAATCGACCCAAGGATGACCATGGTCGGCCAAGACTCATCCAATAAGTTTAGGAGAAGTTTCAAGGTAATTTTTAATTATTATAATATTCTTTTAACCTTGAATTACCCTATTTACCTTTAACCGTAGTAAATAAAAAAAATTACCGTACTTACTATTCATAATATCAGAAAAAAATTAAAAGTAAACTATTAACATAATTTGGACCAACTGATTCTAAATATGGAATACATTTTTCAAATTTCAAAACACAGAAGTTGCAGTAATTAATTTAAAATTAATCCCGTTGTTTAAGCAAACATGTTTTAAAAGTTAAAACATTGCCAAAGATTGAATTTATTTAACCAACAAATTCAATGTAAAATCAAGGTAATGACATAAATTATATTAAATGGTAAAAATATATTCAATTTATACTTTGAAACCATTCAATATTATTATTTAACCATAGAAATTATTATGATGAAAAAAGTTGTTTTTAATTAAAATATAGCGTGTTTTTACTCTTCATTAAAATATGAAAGTTATTAGAATAATATGAAAATTTTATCCAAAGTAAATTTTTAAATATCGATTCTAAATAAGAATTTTATTTTGTCAAATTGAACTTATAAACTTGTCAAAAATTATATTTAAAGTGGGTGCGCCATCAAAAGGCGGTAAAACTGCATTTTTTTAAAAATACATATTTTACCCGAAAAGTTTATTTTGTTCATATACCATGTTTTAGAAAATGTGTAAGACGAATAATAATGTTATAATATTCAAAATTTAGTTAATACTATTCATAACGGCTAGTTCATAATAATATTATAATAATATATCATTGTTTAGTAAAACCCGGTATTGCGTACAATACACGCTATCGAGGAAGGTCGTGATTGTGTGTAATGCAAGCCAAGTCAGGGTTGCGTGCTGTGCAAGAGTCCTTCGATGTTTCGTATAACATAATCCATACATATTTAATTTATACATTGAATATATATATATATATATACTCAATGTTTCATAGAATAAGTATTATCAAAATTGTGTGTAACATGATCCAAGAATAGTGTTGCGTATACTGCAAGCTAATACGGTGTTGCGTATAGCACAAGGTAATCTTGGTGTAGCATAAAAACAAAGACATTAATGAAATTAAAAAAATATATTTTTCATAAAATATCAGGCTGTTACATTCTACCCCCCTTAAAATGAATTTCTCCCTCGAAATTCGTCGGGGGTTATAAATGGTTTACTATTCGAAAGTTTCTTTAACAGAAACCCACATTGTAAAATGGAATACCAAAATAAATCTTTAAAAACAAAAGTATGAAACGTATTGGTTACCCAAATAAACTAATCACTGGGTTTCCACATAGGTGAGAATATTTATATGGAAGAGAAATCTAACCATCATGTTCTGATGGAGAGTGGTAGAGAACATGGCTATGGAAAAGCCAGCAATCACAAAGCCAAACATTTGTGACGATCTAAGGTACCATCTGATTCATCAGATATAAGAGCACTAGGACAACATTTTTTTTTCAAGATCATTTCCCTAAAGTTGATGAAATTGGAATTAGAAGAAATACTTTCGTGATTTTGGTATAGTCTCACCGTTTTTCGTTCTTTGGACAATTTACACTTCATCTCTTAATGAAATGATGTCGAATTTGTCATTTGTGATGTGTTAACAGATCATGTGATCGAATGATGGGTCATTCCATCTGTCTCAAAAAAAGGTTAGAAAAGTTATCAAAAAAATACATAAGTCCATCTATAATGAGATTAATCATATATAGTTCCTAAAATAGAATTATACTTCATATATCATACTGCTTAATATAATAAAACTAGTTTCTACTAAACAGGGAATTCCTGTAGGCTAGTGGTAGGCGATAAAGGCCAGTCGCACTTTGGTTGTGGGTTCGATTCCCACAGCCTTGTCCGACGCGATGGGCTGTCACCCGTCCTTCAGGTTGTCCTTTTTCTAAAGCTATATTCTTATAACATCCCATCAACAATATAAAAAATGTTTTGTCCTTAAACAATACTAACTTATTTCCATCATAATCTATTCCAATCTTTAGGCTTATCTAAAATACTTCGGTCCAAGCTCATAGTATAATGAAAATGATCACGTGAATGCCATCATTTATCCCCCATATATCATAAGATATATCTTGTTGGTCAAATTACAAATATGTGAATACCTTAATCATGTATTCTCTTGAAGAATGAATATCCATTGAACCTTAGTGAAAACATGAATGCAGTTAAAAGTTAACACCTTCCACATACCAAAATCCTCAAAATTCTATATACTCAAACCATGATATCCCTTAGTCCTTATATCAATCATGAACTCATGAATACTGTCAAACATTTTTTTCCCTTATCCCTTCATTATTTACATATCATCTTTTTTACAAAAATATCTCAATCACTTTCCATGGTTATCGGTACCATAAAATTATTGAAAACCACAATAGACCAATACATAAATATTCCAATATTCCACGATAATATATACAACATTATTTTCGAATCCCATTACATAAACACTTAATCATTCCACCACATCGTTTTCATATTCAACATCTCCAATTGTGATCGCATGTGACTTCCCTTTTTCCTTTTCCTTAAGTGGTTGCTCACGTCGATCATCACTAACCATTGGATTGGGGCATTTATTAGCATAATGCCCCATTTCTTTGCACATGAAACATTGAAGCGTAGTAGGTTCATTCTATGTATCCCTTCCCTTGATTGCATCATTAGATATCTTCTTCCCATCATTGAGGAATTCAAATTCCCTATGACCTTCCTTTCCACATTTGAAACATTTACTTGTCCCTTTAAGACAACTCCCTCCATGTTTCTTTCCACTCTTTGAGCATAAGGGAAAGCTCATTTTATTTTCAGTGTGATCTTTAGATTTTCCTTTGAATTCCATTTTCCTATTCTTATCAAACTCATATGACTTATGGGTTACTCCAATCGTCATCTTGACATTGAGAGAACATCGAACGATTTCCTCGTAGCTATTGAAGTCCCTTATTAGTAAGGCCCTTCGAAGACTTGGTTTTAAGCCACTAAAGAATCGATCGATCTTACTCTCAGGTTGGATAATAATACTAGAAGCGTACCTTCCAAGTCTTGTAAAATTTTCTTCATAGGTACCAATAGATTCATCATCCATTTGCTTCAGTTCAAGAAACTCCTTATCCATCTTTGTTCGGATAATACGAGGGAAGTACTTATTGAAAAATAAGTTCTTGAACTCTTCCCATTCCATGGAATCAATTTCATCCCATTGCCTCATATTCTTAATAAGATTCCACCATTGATCAGCATCACCTTCCAAACGATACACTACTTAGATGACTTTATCATGATCAGAACATTGAAGAACTGAAAATATCTTTTCAGTAGTACTGATCCCTTGTTCAGCAACAAGTGGATCAGAAGACCCACTGAAAGAAGGTGGACGTTGCCTCATGAAGGACTCAATAGAATATTGTTCCCTTCTCTGCTCAATTGGAAGTCCAGAATGATTAATAGCTTGTGTAAGTATAGCAATAAGATTTTGCACTCCATCTCCCATAACATTTGTTTGTTCAGGAGGACAATCATTGCATTGTCCATTGCACTGATCAACATGGTTCCTTCGGGTTCCAACCATCGTCTAAAACCCAAAAAGAATAGTGTGAGAGGCAAAAATCATTCTAGGGAAAACAAAACAATAATGGAGGAGTATCTTCAATATCTAACATCTTGGTTTACCATAATTATAGTACTATAACCTATACTTATACTTAACCTTAGGGACATCCCGAGACATAACATAGAAATATTTCTAGGGACCTCACTAAATTTCTCGCATCCTAGTTTCCAAAGGTTGACTAATCCTTTCCTCTGATACCAACTGTAGACACCCAAAGCCTTACGTACATGGAAATTTCACTACTTTTGAGGAATACATATTACATAACAAAAACACACACACACAAGGACCATATTAGTTTAGTGTCTTTGGAAACTCGGAATATAATCTTCTAATCATGGAGAAAGATCTTCAACATCTCCCATAAAGATCATCCCCTTTTTTTCTTACCTAAAACCTTTATTTATATCCTGGGGAAAAGAAAACATACAAAATGGTGAGCTCAAATGCTCAGTAAGGGTAAACAAAAGAAATATCAATCACATCATATTCAAAAGAACATAACATTTTGGAAATCATAACCTGCAAAAGAGAGCATAATTTCATAACATGGGATAAATCATAGTAGTGAAATGAAATCACAATAATCATAACATAAAACATGAAACTTTGTGGTATATACATATAATCATAGAGAATCATTTCTTGTTAGTCAAGACTCATTGCCAAGACTATCTTAGTGGACAAAGTCCATTTCTGAACCGAGTTCATTCCTCATTTCAGTCCTGTTTCACTGAACCGGTATAACATACCGTTCAAGCCATGTCTATCTCATGAGATATAAAATATTTACCCAATGCATTGGAGGGAGATATAGGTCCCACCCATCTCATAATGATACCATTCTTATGTGTTCCACAAAATCAGAAACCATACATCATAGCATAACCCATGTAATAAAAATGGAAATCTTAAACATCGTCACATCATAAAACAATTCATATAAGATAAAGGAATTCATAAAAATATAATTCCACCACAACATAATCAAATAAATGTAATAATAGGGATAGTAAAAGAACCCTTTATTATCTTATATGGAAAATAATTTTGAAAAAACACTTGAACTCCATTCTTGAGGAAAATATCCTTTCTGCTTCAAAAACACTTTTCCATTCTTAACATGTCGTACAATTCTAAAATAAAAGAAGTTGATTAAAAATAAACTTGAAAACTTGTAATGCAAGATTCCTGGAAATAATGTTTTAAAAATCCATTCATTTCGTATAATTTAAATAAATCATTCTTCGTACTTTTTTCGGAAAAGTCAAAAAGTACCTCGTACGAAAAACGACAAAAGATTCCATTCATATCCTTTACTAAAAAATCACCGAAGGGTAAACATTGATATAAACTATTGTAGAAGGATATAAACGTTACATATTGAGGAAACATTGATGTGGATGATAAAATACACCCTAGTAAATACCAAAGTATAAACAATCTCGGATAAAAATGAGATTGTGATATTTTCCCTTACCTTAGGTCCAATTTTCTTCGTAAGAGTCTAAACCTCCTATATAATGATTTAAATAATGTCATTGACTTATTACAGGATCATATTAATTGTTATTTTATCAGATATGGTTCACTTATGACTTTATATTACCCATTATTATGTAAATTAATGTTAAAGTAGTGTTTTGGGTAAAATCATCTTATTTATCGTATGTGTTTGGACTTGTTGTTCTTGATGTTATTATTACTTATAACATGATTTAAATACCTCTAAAATGTAAATCATGATTTATATATCATATAAATTCATTATATATCCAGAATATATAAGAATTTATAATAGTACATAACATATGGAGGTAAGAAATGAAAGACACCGTTCATGGAGATGGTTAGTCGTACGTACGCATGAACGCTACTTTCATTTCTATTTATTATTTTAATGGAATTAAAACATAATTATACATAGGTATATTATATTTCCAGTATAATATCATATATAATATCATTAACCACATCCTTTATACATCCCACATAAGGTATTAACGAATCACATCACTTTGTGGGGGCGGTAGTCCGCACTTCCTCAAATGAGATTATCGTATTTACCGACTATGGAAACTGTAAAGGATTGATATAATTAGGTATTAAATAAGAATAATTAAATCATAAACAAAATATATATTATATATAAATACATTTCCATCATAATGGCCACCATGAGAGGCGGTAGGAGAAAATCGAACAATCATCATTTCGTGAGGCGTTAGTTTGCCATCACAGAAACATTATGTTCTTCATCCATTAGATGGAGGTGTGTGTAAGTGTAGTTTTAATACTTCTCATAACAACATCCTAGTATATTTAGGATATTTTTTTTTTGTTACAAAAGGAAGGATTAGAAAGAGGTTAGGGGTTGGAGAAGTAGAATAAAAGAATACAACTTAAGAGAAACTGTTACCTTTAATTTTGGTAACTTCCTTTGGTTTGAACCAAAAGGACTTCTTGGAGTGTCTTATGCCTAATGTGTGGATTAAAGGGGGAGTATAGGGATATATGAAACTTATTTGGGCAGAGTTTGGATGAGCCAAAAGGCTTGAGAGGTGTGAGGAAATTTCATAGAAGTGGTCTCCTTTTATATGGGAGTGGCGGGGCTCTTTAGGAAAGTGTGAAAACATTATTTTATTATAAACTTATATTCAGTTTCAAGAGATCCAAAACAAATTAATGACGAAGATATGATGACACATATTCTAAATAAAATTATCCAATAGGAATTGGACGGGGTTTGGATGATATTTTAATCATTTTAATCTTATTTATTTAAATCATTTATTAATGAGTTAAACACTACATCATTATTGTGTCATAAATAATTTAATACATTTGATGTCTAAAAATTATGAAAAAAGTACCATGATTCAGGGAATCTTTTTAGCTTTCCAAATAATATTTATAGCCGAATATATAACTTATATAACCCCTTATAAAAATTAATTACTAAAAGAGTTTTGTTAAATTTAATTTTGTCATTACATTAAATTAATTAATCTAATGTGTCATTTTCTTTCATACGTGGCTCCATGGGGTTCCAAAATCGACCCAAGGATGCCCATGTTCGGCCAATACTAATAAAATAAGGTTAGGACAAGTGTCAAGGTAATTTTGAATTATTATAATATTCATTTAACCTTAAATTAACCTATTTACATTTAACCGTATTAAATAAAAAAAATTATCGTAGTTACTATACATAATATCCAAAAGATAAAAGTAAACTATTAACATAATTTGGACTCACTGATTCCAAATATGGAATCCATTTTTCAAATTTCAAAACACAGAAGTTGCAGAAATTAATTTAAAATTAATCCCGTTGTTTAAGCAGACAGGTTTTAAATGTTAAAACATTGCCAAAGATTGAATTTATTTAACCTACTAATTCAATGTAAAATCAAGGATAATGACATACATTATATTAAATGGTAAAACTATATTCTATTTATACTTTGAAAACATTCAATATTATTATTTAACCACATAATTTATTACGATGAAAAAAGATGTTTTTAATTAAAATATAGCGTGTTTTTACTATTCATTAAAATATGAAAGTTATTAGAATAATATGAAAAATTTATCCAAATTAAATTTTATATCTTGATTTTAAAGAAGAATTTTCTTTTTTCAAATTGAAATTATAAACATGTCAATAACTAGATTTAAAGTAGGTGTGCCATCAAAAGGCGGTAAAAGTGCATTTTTTTAAAATATACTTTTTTTACCCGAAAATTTTATTTTGTTCTTATACCATGTTTTAGAAAATGTGTAAGACGAATAATAATGTTATAAGATTCAAAATTTAGTTAATACTATTCATAATGGCTAGTTCATAATAATTTTATAATAATATATCATTGTTTAGTAAAACCCGGTATTGCGTAAAACACACGCTATCGAGGAAGGTCGCGATTGCGTGTAATGCAAGCCAAGTCAAGGTTGCGTGCTGTGCGAGAATCGTTCGTTGTTTCGTATAACATAATCCATCCATATTTCATTTATACATTGAATATATATATATATATACTCAATGTTGCGTAGAATAACTATTATCAAAATTGTGTTTAACACGATCCAAGAATAGTGTTGCGTATACTGCAAGCTAATACTCTGTTGCGTATAGCGCAAGGTAATCTTGGTGTAGCATAAAACACAGTACATTAATGAAATTAAATAGAATATTTTTCATAAAATCTCGGGCTGTTACAGAAGGTCCTCGATACGACACAACCTAGTTCGTGTCCACCCATCCTTTTCCGGGTCTGACCTAGCTTACCTAGGATACAGTAGACTTGGCCTACTAGGCTATGGTCAAGCCTGACACATAGGTGTCGTGGTCTGGCCAACATCGCTCGTGTGGCCCAACCGTGGAGGTGGGACCCGGACCGTGGAGTCATCGCCCGTTGCTCTCGCCTGGCTGCGACCATGGCGATGCCACCCACTAGGAAAGAGTGGCCCACTAGAGCAGGGTCCGCCCTTGTTGATGGGGGGGGGGGAGTCCCTCTGGTTGTTTTGAATGTTCGAGCGATCATTCGACTTGTGATGCGTCAGTGCCATGAGGCGTCATTTGGTCTCCGTGGGACCTGCGGGAGGTTAGGTCTCTCCACTACCTTGGCTTCGACCAGCGGCCACCTCTAATGTTGTATTTCGGCACCCTACTATACTGCTACCTTGCGCGGCCGGCTCGAACATGCTGATATCTCCTCCCACCACGGCTTCGACCACGACCTTCTCCAATGGTGGCATACGACGATGTTCAACACCACCTCTGCAGTCCGTTGATGTTGGCTACTCCACTATCCGGCATGGAATAGTGATGTGGCCTACTCCAATGGTGTATGAAGGTGCGCCACCTCCATTGTGGTCGGCTCGTTCTGCCACTCCAGTGCTCTTTCACAGAAAGTTCAAGGGTTAACAAGGTAGCGGAGGGTTCGGGCTATGTTTGGTTGTCCCACACCCTCCATGTTAGCATGAATACATGTGCGGCGAAAAGGATTAATAAATCACTTGAGATTATATCAAAAATGAATCCCAACCTCATGATCATTAGAGAATGCTCATGATTGAGGAAGAGTCTGTTTTCTTCATCCCCGCAACAAACCGTCATCATTACTGCTCATATTTTATCCTTTGGTTCATCGTTAGGTGGAGATTGTCATCGACCACAAGAACTTGTTCTGTCCTATAAGTGATTGGCATTACAGAACATTATCAGAACATCGTCGCATTATTAAGATATGCCAATACTTCTCCCCATGCTCTATATAAATATGAGAGGGGGAGGGTGAGTAAAGACTGTGGAATTAATGGGGTCCCATTTAATAGGAACCTTCCCAATTTCAACGATGATGTTACAACGGATTTGAGGATCCAATCCATTTAATGGATTGATCCATCATTGGTCCCGCCATAGCCTCTTGTTTGTTGGAGGAAAGAATGAAAAAAATAACAAAGTTATTTTATTATTTGTTTAAAAATTCCAAAATCTATCATTTTTCCAAACATACTATGGTCTAACTGAAGACTCCCTTAATCAAATCCCAACACTGCAGATTCAATGGTGCACTCATATTTTTAATCATCGCACCGGTTCAAATGATAGAAAACAGTACTCGTGCATTTTATGAACGTACATTAAAAAAGTCCCAAAATTTATTTTGGACACACTGGTCCAGGGAAAGACACACCATCAATTTATTGAGTCTCGTAATACATCCATATAATTGTAAAAAATTACTTGGAAAATAAGGGTCTTTACATTCTCCAATCCATAGGGATTTTCATCCCCGAAAGCCACAACATAGACTAAAGAAACAAATGGGGGTACAGAGCACGAATCTGAGCCTCCTTCTCCCATGTCCTCTCCTGGAGGTTCTTGTGCTGCCAGAAAACGTGAGACATAAGTATGGATTGTCCATGAAGTACCCACTCTTGTTGATCTTAAATCTCCAATGAAACCTTCGTAAAAACCTCCCTATCATCAATTTTCACCTCCCCATGGTCCATGACGTGGGATGGCTCACACACGTATCTTCTCATCCAGGATACATGGAAGTTGTAGTGCACCCTCTCCAACTGTGGAGATAGTTCCAAGTGGTATGCTACCTCGCCAATCCTCTAAAGTATCAGAACTGGTCCGATAAACCTCGGTAAGATTTTTCCACCTTGACCAAATATCTGAAAAGCACGACGAGGTGTGACGTGTAGAAAAATGTGGTCTCCCTCATCGAAATCCAACGACCTCCATATCCTGTCAGCATAAGACTTATGTCTTCTCTGGTTAGTACTCATCCTCACCAATATGATCTTCACCTTCTCAGTGGTAGCATGTAACAACTATGGACCCCCAAACACTGACTCCCCTAGGTCTGTCTATAATAGAGGTGATCTGATAGGTAAACCGTATAAGGCCTCGACTGGTGCCATACCGATTGTGGAGTGATAGTTGTTGTTGTATGAGAACTCCAACAAGGGAAAATGATTCAACCAACTATGGCCAACATCTAGAATGCACCCACATATCATTTCCTCTAGTGTCTGAATGTTCTACTCCATCTGACAATCCATCTATGGATGAAAGGCGGTGCTCAAACGTAGCTGATTCTCGAATGCCCCTGGTAATACCTTCCACAACGGGGATGTAAAAAGTATGTCATGGTTAGAGACAATCGTCGATGGAAACCCATAAAGTCGTACAATATCTTGCACATAGAGGTATCGAAGCCCACTAATGATCCCTGATCTTAGATGGGTAAGAAGTGGGCTGACATTGTGATCTGGTCAACAATCACCCAGATGGAATCATGTCCCCTGGATGTATGTGGAAGCCCTATCACAAATTCCATTGAGATATAATCACACTTCTAATCTGGTACCTCTAGTGGCTACGCTAATCCTGCTGGAACCTGATGCTTAGACTTCACTTGGTAACAAGGGTGGCCTCATGAGACAAACACTGCCACTGACTTCTACATCCCAGGCCACCGGTGCTGACGTCAATGGTCCTGATACATCATTTCCATACTAGGGTATACCACCAGAGGGGAAGTATGGATCTCCCTCAATACCTCCTCCCATAGAGCCACTGGTACCATGGTGCGTCCACTAAAGAGGACGACGTGTTCCCCACATTCAGAAAATTAATCAGGTACCTGTCCTTTGGATATCTGAGCATATCATTCCTCAAAATCAATGTCCCCTTGTTGTGCATCCCAAACCTGATAAATGAGTGGGGTAGTGAGAGTCATAGAGTGGAGGTAAGATGCTTTATCTCTATCCACAAAGGATATCTACAACGCGGATAGATGCTATATCTCCTCACTCAGCAACTATGGAATAGACCTCCTGATGAGTGTGTCTGCAACTACGTTACCCTTCCATGTAGTATATACTATCTCAATGTCATAAGACTGGAAGAAATATTTCAATCAACGATGTCCCAGGTTCATGTCCTTCTGTGAGAAGATAACCCTGAGACTCTTTTGGTCAAATTATACTGTAAAATGTTCACCCATCAAGTAATGTCACCACATCATCAGGGTGAAGAACACTACTACTAACTCATGGTCATGAGTTTCGTAGTTGTAACAATGATGTCTCAATTTCTGAGAGACATATGTGATCACTGGTCACTCCTACATCAGGACACATCCAAGTCTAGCCCCTGATGCATCACAGTAGACTACACACCCAATGCCCTAATCTAGTATCCTCAAGATGGGGGGACTCGTCAGTCTCTTTATTAGCTCCTAAAACTCCTCTAGAATCTCTTCGTCCACACTAAGGGCCATACCTTCTTCATCCACACTGACAAGGGTTCCACAAATCTATAAAAGTCAGTTACGAATCTCTGGTAGTATCCATCCAACCCCAAAAAACTCCACACCTCAGTCACACTCCTCAGTGGATCCCAATCTATCATGATCTTTATCTTTGCTGGATCCACTTCAAACCCAGTCTCCGTGATAACGTGTCCTAGAAAGTGGACATCTCTTTTCCAGAATTGGCACATAGAGAGCTTACCATAATGATGGTTCTCTCAGAGTGTATCCAGAACTATCTGTAGATGATGGAAATGCTTCTCCTCTTTCACCGAGTATATCAAGATGTCTTCAATGAATACCACCACAAAGAGACCGAGGTATGGATGGAAGATCATGCTCATGAGTCCCAAGAACACTATAGTGGAATTTTTTATCCCGAAAAGCATAACCAAGAACTCATAGTGGTCATACTGACATCTAAAGCATGTCATTTGCACATCTCATCTCATACCCCGAGCTGATGATATAGTGATCTAAGGTCTATCATCAAAAACCATTTATCTCCCTTCAGCTGACCAAAAATATCATCATTCCCAGGAGTGGATACTTGTTCTTCACGATCAACAGGTTCTGTCACCAATAATCTAAATATAGTAACAAACTCCCATCTTACTTCTTGGAGAACAAAATTGTGTCTTCCCATGGAGAAAAATTGGGACTTATATACCCCTTCCTTTACAAGTACTCCAGCAGAACCTGTAACTCACAAAGCTTCGTGGGAGCCATTCGATATGTTGGTGTAGATATTAGTGTCGTCCTAGGGTACAAGTCAACGTAATAGTCTACCTCCTTCTTTGAGGTAGTCCTAGAACATCATCAGGGATGACATCAGCATACTGGTCTACAACTACAAAATAGCTTGGAATATCAACATCAACTGACCAGAGGGAAAGGCTAGCCAACTGATGTGTGATTGGCTGCACCTTCCTCTGGGAAAGTCCATCTAGTTCTATAAAGGTTCCCTTCTCACTGTTTCATGAAAACCTGGTCATATCAATGCGAAAACACCACACATTGTTCCTAATACAGTCAATCTAAGCATGGACTGTGGATAATCCATCCGTACACATGATGACATAGTAAGGCCTAAACACTACAACTCGAAGATCGTAGCTGAATCTATCGCCTCCTAGATAAATATCACACTTCTAGAACTAGTGTGTAATCATTGAATTTTCTCCCATTTGAGTCTCTAGTTGTAAGGATCGAGCCAACAACTCTTTTGGACTCTCCGGCCTCTGAACAATGGTTTTGGAAATCAAAGATTGATTGAAACCTTTGTCTATAAGTATTGAAGATAGTGTGGAATAGACAAAAATCTTACCGCTAATCATCTCTAGAGAACTGTGATTGTAGGTATCACTGCATGGAACTGAGCTCTTCCCTCTACTTTTTCTCCCTATGATCAGGGGTGGACCACCTGGTGGTAGTGGCGGAAGAACCTCGAATCTATGCCCCCCTCTGATGCAAGTCCAGCGCCTCTTCCATGTCCTCGGCCCTGTGGACCTCCTCAATCAAAGATCTTCCACTACCTCAACGGTCCATCCACTATCAGCTGGTCATTCGTACAACGGGTTGGGAAGTCGTGAGCCCTGTGACCATTCCCGACACACGAGTAGCACTTACTGATCTTAAATTATCCTCATATATCCTGTGAGACCCTCACCATTGACCCCATATCCTGAGGTTGTCTACAAGAAGTTCTGACATGATTAGGCCCCAATGTGGGGTGGGGGGAGTCCCCCCTGTTTTACAAAATGGACGAGGGGCCATTCGGCTTGTGATGTAGTGGCACTGCCCGATCTCTGTAAGATGGATAGTTTCTACCCTGCTGTGGCATCTAGCCGTGACCTCTTCCAATGGCTCACGACTGTGTGGTGCTCCTCCTTTGCCTTCCATGGATGGGTTGAGCTGGCTGCCGTCTTCATCCACTACGGCTTCAGCCGCGGGATTCCACACTGACGACACATGATGGTGCGCTGTAACACCACTGTGGTCGGCTGGTGTCAGCCACTCCACTATCTGGCATGACCTCCTCTTGCAGTGTGCAATGTCGTGCTGCCTCCATCATGCCTGCCACTGCCACCGCGCCGGTGGTCTTATATGGATATCACAAGGGTAAACAAGGTAGTAGAGGGTCTGGGCCATGTTCGTTTTTCCCAAACCCTCCACATTATATTGAAAACATGAGGAAGGAAAAGGATTCAACAATCACTTGAAATTATATATGAAAAAAATTCCTACCTCAAGATCATTGGAGAACACCTACGATTAAGGAAGAGTTGGTATTCATCATCCCCAAAATATTCCTCCAATGTTTCCTCTCAAACATCATTCTTCGGTTCATCGTTCGGTGGCGCTTGTCAGTGCCTGCTGGAGAACCAGCTATGTCGTCCATGTGATTGGTGTCGCGACAGTTAATCAGAACTTTTTTCTCTTAGTGATTCTATGCCGATACAACTTCCCATGCTCCATATATATAGAAGAGGGTGAGGGTGAGTAATGAAAGTGGAATTCTTGGGGGTTCATTTAATAGGAACCTTCCTAATTCCAATGGCATTGTTACAAAGATTTGAGGATTCAATCCATTTAATGGGTTGACACGTCGTTGGTCTCGCCACTACCTCTTGTCTATTAGAAGAAAAAAGAAAAAAATAGCAGTTTTATATTATTATTCATTAAAAAATTCAAAATTGTTAAATTTTTTCAGACATACTTCTGTCGAAGTGAAGAATCCCATAAGATAATCTTTGTGCTGCGGATTCAATGGTGCCCTGATATTTTTAATCTGAGAAACGATTCAAAAGATAGAAATCTACACCCGAGTGTTTACTGAAGGTACCTTAAAAAATCTCATAAATTCATTCTGGGAACACTGGGCCTCAAAATCACGCGCCATAAATTTTGGCAGTCTCGTAGTAATTCCATATAACCTAAAACAATTACATGTAAAATCATGGTCTTTACACGAACTCATCTAAAGAAAGTATGAAGAGATTTGTTGGGAGGTTCACTCCAAAAACATTAACCCCGAAGGAGTTATAAACCCTTGATGCAATAATTTCCTTATTCGTTATTCTCATTGATAACATTTTCTCTAAAATTTTATCTGGTGTTTGAAATGTTCTTCTAAAATAAAAAGATATGAAATAATTCATTGAACCAGATTCAAATAGTATGTTTTCTAATATTTAATGGATATCTAGCATACGTTTGACCAAATTGTTGTTTGAATACACTTTACGAGTACTAACAACACGTTCCTTTCCTTGTTTCCTTGGAGGATGTTGTTTATTTATTCTTCAAACACTCGGCATAGGGAAATAGTTATCATAATGCACATTCTTCTTGCAGTTCTAACACTACACTAAAGGCTGAGTGTTTATATGAACCATCAATTCTTCTTCCACATTTGTCTGATTTTTCATATCCCTTCGAAAGTTATTAGATATATCTATCTTTATACCTCTTGTGAATCAATTCTTGGTTACCTTTATAAATTTCCCCAGATTCATATTCCCACAACTTTTACAAGTGGGATACTCAGGTTTCTTTCCATCATGAGATTTTTTTTGTTGAATCACCCATGTTGCTATCCATTTTCCACATCTTTTCACTGGTCCATGATACCATTGAGAGTCTCTAATCTCCATTTCAACCGTGAGGGCTCAACAGACTCTCTACTCATAACTATCAAAGTCTCTGATCACCAATACATTTTGCAGACATATCATTATCCCACTAAATAAGTGATCCAACATGCCTTCAGTGTTCATGAGAAAGCTCTAGGAATACCGTGAAAGCCTCATATATATTTCTTTGTACATCCCAATGGACTCATATTCATTCTTCTTGAGACTATGGAACTCTCTTTCCATCATGAGATAAAGGTTTCAAGGAAAATATTTATTGAAAAACATCCTCTTGAATTCCACCCAATCAATGTAATCGATTTCCTCTTGGTACTTTGTATTATTGATTACTGTCCACCACAGATCAGCTTACCCATGTAAATGATAGACCACAAGTACAAATTCCTCTTCTTCTGAGAACTGAAGTATAGAGAATATAATATAAATGGAATTAATCCACTATTCCATGAGGAGGGAATCAGAAGATCTACTAAACATGGGAGGCCTTTGTTGGATGAAGGACTCTATGACAACTTTCTCTTTCCATGGAGGATGATTGAGTTCCACGTGATTCAATTTATCTTTCCTAACATGATTCATCTAATCAGGTATTTCCATGATGATTTGAGGACCCATTCACATCATATCAAGCTTATCATTAGGTAAATCTTTACATTTCCTATCACATTGGTTGTTGGAATGTGTCATTATTTTTCTCACCATTAACTATGAAAAATAAGGTACAATTATGGGGCTTTAATATATAGTTATTTAACATAAGAAGTAATATTTTTTACATAAATGGATAAACCAGTAATGGGTATTTATATCCTATCTTGTGATTCCTTATGTATAAATCTAGTTTATCCTAGATCGATTTCATAACATTTATTATTATGGTATTTTTTTATTCCCTTAATAATGATTTGTACTAAGCTCATTAATATACCAAAAAATACCCCCTGGGATTGTCATAACAAGAGTGTAGCAAGGCCCATTGGCATGTACCAGGATACCCCAAGTCAGGCCCAAAAATCCTTATCGGATTTTTCACTCCTATGTGCTTTTGTGATGGAGCCACCTCAACCTATTTGTTTTCAAACATTGACTTATTTTCATTATACACTACTTACTCTATACTTACAAAAATGTAGGGATGTTTTTTTATATATAGTCTCATATGGAAGGTTCTCAATATGGTTCTCTATTAAAAATGTCCAAAAAATAACCAGGACATCTTATGATACCATCTATAGAAACCCGAGAATTTTACGTATAATATTACATGATTTTGAGCATAATTATACATCTAAGTAAACATCATAGATCGTAATGTCTAGTTTCTTGGAAGACTAGGTACATAATCAATAATTATAAAAAAAATTATTTAAAATACATAATGAGCTCATATAATCTAGTGTATTAATAAATCTACTTAGGATAACTTGGGGATATAATGAACAATGGGATATGATAAAATACGATTAACTAAATAACCATATGAACAAAGCATTACCTCACATGACAGAATTTGTGACTTAGTGATATAAAAAATGAATGTATCATATGGAATAATAACAAAAACATGGACTCTTATAAATACATTGTCATAGTAATGTTGAAATATAATAGAACATGAAATTGGTTTGAGTGAAGGCTAACCAATAAGACTGTTTCCCATAGTTTCACAAGCAAGGGTTAAACACCAAGACCGCTGCACAATGTAGCACATGCCAAGGATAACCATGAAGACTGTCACACATAACGTCTCATGAGACTGAACATTGATGAATTCATTGTGTTGATATGTTTGTGAACCCCTCATAACATTCCATGAAATATTTTCCCACATAATTAATCATATGTAATTAAACATATATAAATACAATGATTACCCATGGAACAGATTGGGTACCATAATCTAGACATAGAGCATAATAATTGGGCTTATAAAAAATGTGTACATGAATGAAATGAAATAAAATATACATGAAAATTAATTAAGAAAAAATAGGTATGTATCATGGGATGTTATTTCATGTATAATTGTGAAATTTAAGAAATTAGTTAATGAATTTTATCATTAATTTTTATTGAGAGGTTTTAAGGAAAATACTATAGAGCCATTAAAATAGAAAAGGGAAAAATACATTATAAAAAAACATAACAAACCGGTAATATTTTCATATTAAAAAGGAATGATTTTATAAATAAAATGGTTCCTTAAAACATAAGATAGAGGGAAATGTAAATTGGGTAAGAATTCAAGAAGTTCCCTTAAAACAGGTTTGATTATCGGGATGTATTGAAAAGGGAATCACTTAAAAAATGTATACCACAAAAAGAGAATAATGGAAGGGTCTAGATAAATTAATTTTGTAAATGTAAAAAAAAATTTATATTAAAATAAATATATAAAATAACTTAATTTTAGTTTAAATAATGATATGCCAACTCAAAGGAATAAATGAGAGTTTGGTTGAATTCCTTACAGATTATCAACATGGTATCTGTGTACCTAAGATGGATTTATGAGGGATAAAGGGTTTCTAATCACATATACATCATGAGTTCTGTATGGGGGATGTGTGAAATCATACCCCGTCATTAGTCATTACACATAAAACGGAAAATCGTAGAGGGAATTCTTGAATAAAAGTGAATTGAAGAGGATCCCTTACCTTTAGTCCGATGGTGTTCTCCACTTTTTATTAATGAACTGAATAAAAATATTATTAGAATTACATAATTAGTCTAGAAAAAATTCAATATGTAAATGATTTATTATACCCTTTTTATTTTAATCAATAACTTTTTGATTGGTCATATGGTTCAATTTCATTGTTCAGGTATGTTTTCTTCCTTGGATTTAATGATCAGTTTGACTAATTTCATGATCAGACACATGTGTAAAGATAGTGGTTGTCAAGAAATGGTGTTATAAATTGTTATTGAACATAAAAAAGTTTACATTGATTTAAATTGTAACACCCCAAGCTTCCACGGTACGCTTCTCTTTTAAAAATATAATAGTGTATGTCGTACACAACTTCGAGATTCTAACACGCCGCAACCAATCAATGTAGACATTATGAATAGTAATACCCACTTTTTGAAATTTTATACATTATATCATTCAAAATTTACCTCATTTTTGGATTCGGAATATCGAAATTATCCTAGGATGAAATTTTGGTACTTTTCGGATAACATTTATATTTTGATTAATAGTGAAAGTTACTAAATTTTTATTAAAACCAATTTTTTTAATCGAAATAAATAATAGTGATAAATTATGAATTTGAGTGGTTTTAAAGTATATTTAGAATATATTTTTACCTTTTAATACAATTTTTGTCAGTGGACATAATTTCACAATTAAACCGGACATAATCAAGTATCAATCTTTTGATAGTTATTATTTCATAAAAACATGATTTTTGTTTTGACAATAGGAATTAATTTTAAATAAATTTCTACCACTTCTATGTATTTAATTTTAAAAAATGTATTCCATAATTGGAATAAGGATGTAAAAAGTGTGTAAATAGGTAAATCTTATTTTTAGACATTTTGAATAATTACTACGGTAAATATTATATTTACCATGGTTAAAGGGTAAATCCGGAAAATAAGGGTAAACATATAACATTATAATAATATTTATTTTCCCTAAAACGTTTCATAACCCTATTGGTTGATACATGTCCGACCAAGGTCATCTTTTGGTCGATTTGGGGACCCCATGGAGCCACTTATAAGTGATAGGGACACTTTATATTAATTATGTTAAAGTAAATACAACAATGACATACTCTTATATCGTTTAGAAATAAATTTTTTACATAGGGTTATATATGTTATATATTCGATTATAAATATTAACTAAAAATATAAAAATAATTCCTATATAATGGAATTTTATTTATAATTTTTAGACATTGAGAAATTAAAAATATATATGACACAATAATGATGCAGTATTTTTCTTATTAATGAAAGAATCAAATAATTGGTATTATAAAAGTTAAAATAAATATAATTTGAATGGTTTGATGACATCCACGAATTTTATTGGTTAATATGACATTTTTGGATTTCTTAAATGAATTTTTTTATAATTAATAAAGATTTTAATACTTTAACAAAAATCAATTATTGAATAGTGTCAAAATTGACATAATTGAGTTTTTAAAACAAATATTATATTATTAATTGATATTCTATTCCTAAAAATATAAGGTTCGGGAAAAGGACATATATTATGATTGGATAATTATTAATGTACCACTTGGGGTTCTCTTGGATTTATATATTAGGTTTATTAACTATATAATATAAAAATACAATGTGACATGGTAAGTGTCAAACTAATTAACTAAGAGTTAAACCTAAAAGATAAGGTTAATATAATGACTCAAACCTATCTAAATTCAATTTTTTTAGATATTTCAAATCCACCCCCACCGTAACCTGTAAATAAACCACTTTGGAGCCATTAGAAACCGAATATGAATTTATTATAATATAATATCTCAAGATTTTCCTAAGGTGCCCATCCTCCCCCTTATAAAAAGACACCACTTATAACCAATTATTCACACTTTAAATTCCTTTTCTATTGGCCAAACCGTACCCTAATACTCTATCAACTTCCCTAAAATTAACCTAGAGGACTTAGATTGATCAGAAAGCCAACATAAGGATCCCTTTTGATCAAATCAAAAGGAAGAACATGCAAAAGAGGTAATGTTTTCACCATCCTTTTTCAAGTTCATTTCTTCTTCAACTTCTTCATTATTTTTTGATCCCATTATAAAATAATAAATCCAGTATATCCTATATACTGTGATATTATTATAAATATTGTACAACCATATTTAGTATTCTAGCCATCCTTTGAACGACATGTCACCATACATGCGTACGTACGGCCTACCGTATCCACGTCGTGGTGTAATTTTTATTCAATACATTATTATTTAGATGGGTATAATAATAATGTGTAATTCATGTAAATAATAAATATAACATTATAATGATTTTTTTATATGATATACCATCCAATTATATATTATTTTAATATCAAAACAATGATATTATCACTCGTGCGTATGTACGGACTACCGTCTCCACAAACGCGACGAGATTCATTCCCCATCGTATCCATTCAATTCTAATTCTCATTTGATGATTAAAAATAATTTTTAAGGACTTGATATCATTCTTTATATGAATAATATACAACCTACCCATAAAAAACATGACTTATGTAACAAAACATATAAAAGAAAATGAGTAAGTTAACACCCGAAACGACGATAATACTATGATATTATTAACAAAACAATGTTAAAAAATAATATATGATATTAATGTATATGATCCTTCTATAATTAAATAAAAATTATTTCACCATTATAATGGTGTCTAAACTACCTTCTACTAAAGAAGAAGTACAAAGTATGGGGTTTCTTATCTCACTTTTAATTGCATGAGATTTCCATTGTTCACCACTTATTTATTTAATGTGGTGTGTGAACTGCCCATGATTGTATTCATTGTGTAATATACTTTAATATATGGATATTTACATCATCATTGTATGTTCTTTATTTAAGGGGTGTATGTTTCATAGGTTACCAAATTGATAAAAGAATTTGAAATTTCAATTTTCACTCATTCGGATTTACGCATACTTCATTGATTATTTTACTCCAAGATTATGTGTGGAAACAATATTAATTTGATTATGTCATAATTTCCACTCCCATTTATATGGATATCCATTTGATACTCATAATCACTCCATTGATAAATTCTCAAGTCATCGGTATGAACTTGATAATAGTAACTTTTACTCAACCTCGATTTGTTGAGTTAAACATCCAATTCATTGGTGTTGTTTTTATAAGAATGTGTCGGAATGTCCTTTGATTTTTTTACGATTAATAACTAATCTTATTGAGTGTATTTATATTTGTCACACATAATTATGTCGTTGATTTATCCTTAGCCAAATGATATGGCCTTTTTGAGATATTTCATCTCAATTTACATTCCATTGAGACTCCTTTATTGTTATACACCAAATCACTTTTATATGGTGTATATAATGTACATTGACATAGTATATCATGACTACATATATCCTCATGAAATTAAAAAATTTAATTACCTCAATTTTTGGTAATCATGTGCCTTTCTTTTGGTTAGGAACTCTAACTAAAATATCATTTTAAAATGTATTAATGATTTATTAATCTAAATCATTTTCATTAATGTCCATATTTTATAAATGTTTTTAGAGATTTATTTATATTGGAAATAAAGTCATCAAATCAAAATTCATTTTAAATGTTTCCAAGTGGTATGGAAAACTTTGATTCAAAAATCTATCTCAAATGGCTTCTTGACAAATTGTGATTCTTTTGAATGATTTCAAAAAAGAGGAATACTTATCTCCAACAAGTTTGAAGATTATTTTCATCTATTTAAATATACTTAATTATTCTCAATTGAGGTTAATATATTACAATATAATCTTACATATTGTATTTAATGAGTTATGTTTGACTGTGGATGTGCTATTTTTATACCATTCTTGGTTTTTTGATAAAGTATTGACATTTCGTATGCTAGTTTTAATATGCATGTTTATGTTATGTTTCAAACATTTCATATGAGGATTTAATTGGACCTACTAAGTTACAGGTGGAGCCTGCTATAACTCCTTGATGCATCAGTAGGTCTCATGAGAGAAACTAGTTTCTTGGAATGAGTCCTTGACAAAATATTATTTTTAGTCTTGGAAAGAGGCCTTGGCTATGTGGTTATGATAGTCTGGCATTATGCATTCCATCATTATGAGAGTGGTTATTGATATTTCATGTGATTATTCGACTAGTAGAATATCCATGTGAATACGTAAATGGAATTATTTCATTTTATCCTTTCCATATTATAATGAATTTCATGTTTTAATGGATTTTGTTATAGCTAAACATTTCCTTAAATTTTTTTTCTTATTTTGGAATTTTCCGCTATATTGTTGTCCTTACTGAGTATCTGAGCTCACCCCTTGCAATGTTTTATTTTTCCCAGGATGTGAAAAAGTAATTTATGAATGACCTACAGGGATAATATGAGGGGATATGAAGACAAGTTATTGTTGTAGTTGTTATTACTTTATGCTGTAATGTAAATGTTATGAATGTATCCAGTTATTCCAAGGCTACAAAACTAATCTGTCTTTCAAGACATGATCTTTCTTGTGATAATGCCAATGTTATGTAATAAAGCCCCGACTCTGGGAAACTAGGGTCGGGCGTTACATAAATATTAGGTGGTTACTTGGATTGATGATTAATAATTATTTATATGTTTAGTGATAACATTTGCGATTAATTGGCGATTTTGACAATAATGAACACGTTTTGTTTTATAAATGAAAACTATATATACAAAAGGATTAATGAATAATAGATGAGTATTAATAAATATATTATGGTCTTTTTAAACCATGAAAATGGTTCCAGGACTGGAATTAAATCAGAAACAGAAATTGAAAACCCAAAATCCTTGAATGTGGTAAATTAACCCATCTCGAATGGTGTATTTACCATTATAATAAAAGAAGGGTAATGAATATATGATAATAACTTATTACATTATCATAGAAACACTATAAAACATGTAAGGTACTGGAGTTTTCATAAAATTTTAATCAGGGTAGGTAAGGATAAAAATGAAACTAAATGAACATGAAATAAAAGTAATAGAATTGAAAAGATGAATTTATCTCATGAATCAGTCATCCTTGAGAGCCACTTAAGGGGAGAGGATTTGGAATTTTGGAGGGACTAAGGTATGTTGGATGTGGGGGATGAGCTTCAGAAGATATTTGGGTAGAATGTAGGCAAGGAACAGGGCTTGAGAGGAGATAAGAGAAGAGGTAAGGATGGGTGGAATTTATATTAGAGGAGAGGATGGTTTTCATAATATAATAATAACTGTTTTAGTATTTTCCACAAGATATGAAATAGTGATGATTAAATGAAAAAAAAGAAATAATTTAATGTGGGTTTTAGATTTGGGTGCTTAAATCAGTTATGATGTCTATAATAGTGGATTTAAATTATAATATATTTACACGGTAAATTAATGTATTTCCATATTCACAAAAATTATTGTATTTTAGAAAAACACAAAATTTCAACCTAACAATTTTTTGACGTGTAGAAAAAAAATTAATCCATTTTTCAAAAAGAAATTATAAATATAAAATTCATCAAAAATCACAATTTACTCAGAAAACAAAAATTTTAAAACATTTATTTACTAATTCTCAAATATAGGTATATCATAAATTTACTGGAATCTTATTTATATACTATAATAGGTATGGTTATTATTCACTAGTGTGTATTACTATTCATAAGGTAAAAATTTTGTTCATAGGGGTATGTTACTATTCACAAAAAAATTATGTTGGTCATATTAGACTCCAAATAATTTACTGTTCACAACTGTGTATATCATATTTTTGATATTCAAATCAAAAAAGTGAAAAAATTATGTATAAAGTTCCCATATAACGTAATAGTCATTATGTTGTGATTTCATGTGATTATATGACAGAATTGTAAGAAGAAAATTTAAATTTAATGCTTTTGGTCGTTAAACATCCACCCATAAATACATTCATAAATTTCTTCAATATGAGTTTTCCTACTCAAAAAATAAGAAACACCTCTTCCCATTCTAGGTTTATATGATAGATCAATGTAAAAATATATCATATAAAAATTCCATCATAAATTACGGAGGTTCAAAATTTTAAACTAAATAATGTAATTTCACATGTTTTGATTGATATACAATTTAATATATTCTCCCAATAGATAGTGAAACCCACACATCAAGGCATAATCCACAGAAGATAACTCATGGTCATGCATTGGGTAATTCAATCCATTTGAACACATCTATCATGAACCAAATCCCACAACTCAACCCCCCCCCCCACATAAGAAATTCATGTCCAATCCAAGATGCATCAAAAATAATGTTATAATCTTCACTTCTCTTGGGTAGGATCAAATTTTGTGTAGTGGTGAAAAGACTCACCATATATTGGAAATGATTTATATAAAATATGGGATATTAAAACATAATCCATTTCATATTAAAGACTGAATGTGGTTCTTCCCATTATAAATTTTTTTATGTGAACCATTTAAAATAATATGGTAACCCTAGAAAATTTTTATATAAAATTCATTCTTGGGATACACTCATTAAAACATTATCTTTAACTTCTATGGGTCAACTGACATACCTTCCTCTATGATTATATATGACAAAAAAAATTATTGACCGATCCTGAATTGTTACATATATATATTGGTATATATATGATTCTCTCATTGTTTACTTAGGAAACTATTATGTTGATGGGATTGATTGGAATGAGTATTAGAGTACACCAATATGACATCCAGAAATACAACCGAAAGATAATCTATATACATGTGAATGATTTAGTTCGTCATGGTCATTAACAAGGAAGGATAATTCATCAACCCAAATGAAAAAAACGATGAAATCATATATTCTATGGATTCTTCTGAATGTATTCCATGGTATGCTAGAATGTCAAACTATCAGATGATGATTCCCTGATCTCAAATCCATCAAAGAGAAAACATAATATCCTCTTAATATGTTAAAGATATTGTATATATGGGGATTATGATACAATTTTATAACTTTCATCACATTCAAAATTCAATACTCAATAAAGAAGGTGTGTCAATAATCTAAAATACCTCGACAAACTATAATTACAAAATCAAACCATTCATATTTTTGTAGATATAAATATATGATAGGCTCATATATTAAATTATCCACAAGATATCATATAATCTTCCTGAATAATACCTATGAATTTCGATGGCCCAACCTCAATATTCCCAAGATTAGGGTAAAAACATTCAACAATCCTACAACTCATCCCATTGCTGCAGTTTGAGTACCCATAGAGACACCACTCTACTGATACCTATGCTCTTTCCCAAAAGTACCACATTAAAATCCTTAACTTCCATAACTAGCTGAACTCCAACTGCAAGACTGATATGAGATAGAATACCACCTTCAAGTACTCTAACACTACATGGATCCACCATCACTACCCATTGGTTTAGGGTTTCTTTAATACATCTTTATATTACCAAACCATCCACAAGGTCGGAACTACACTAGTGATTTGAGATGCTGGCTATGACTTTTCCCCGACCTACCGTACTAGAGGCAGTATGTCATATTATTACTCTGAGTAAGTAATCCATATCACAATGCTATATGATTTATATTTTCATAGTTTTAATTATAATATTACTGCTTCATACACATAGAATACATAAATCTTATTCTTTGAATATAATCCATGAGTAAAACACCAGATTCATTCTCCAGGTTACCATTAGAATAGAGGGCCTAAATCACCACCGTAGAAATCATCTTCTTTATAAATATGTTAGCCTAGGACATAATCTCATATTTAATCCCCTATTAAAAGTGCATCACTGAACTCTCATAATATCCTTCATATACTAAAAAAATATTCTAAAAATTAGTAAAGGGACCAATGTAGTCTATTATTGACATAAAACCCTAATAAAACCTCAAAAACTTACCTTTCCTTTCTAGAATGATTCTCTCGAGGTAATAGTTCTATATGAATAGATACTTAAATTTGTTATACTCTATATTTTCTAGCTTCCCATACATATTTTGGATGTCCCACCAATGATTCACTTGACCACATAACATAAAAGTATCCAGTTTTACTCTAATCTAAGTATGAGTCCCTATTTGGTCACTGATTGTCTGGATATACACAATTCAGATCATATCTTCATCAGGTCCACCTCATCGAGAGGATGTTGTAGGGTGTTGTAACTGGAATTCATGTGTCAATTTAGGCATACTCTGCATAACCCTCCCTTGGTCTCATCCAATAAACTGCATAATGTGGGAATGGTTCTCACAGAACATCTCTTTCAGGTCATAACTTAGAACAATTAACGAATCAAGTTGGGTTGTTGGAGGATTATCTCTATCCATACCCTATTGCTACAATATAAATAATTGTCATATTGGAGTTATATGTATTCAATTATAAATACAAATACTTTTACTCAAAATAAACTATTTAAGAATTTTTATTAGAGGTGTTCAAAAAAATACACTACATGTCATCCCCATTTCCACAACACATTGTCAAAAGCAATGCAATATCACTAGCATCGTTCATCCCTCATGTTGGTCATGGCTACAAAATGGTATAACATTTCCATAACACATGGACTCTCATTATAAACCATTTTTATTCATTTAATTTTCCAAAAAAATCCCATCATTATACACATTTAAATGTATTTTTAAGAACCATTTTAATTAAAATTACACATGTAAAGAAAAGAATATTCATTTAAACCACTCACCCAAAACATTATTTTTAATGCATCCCCAAAATTCTACATGTCAAAATAATTCTTCAATGCCTTGAATGATTCCTATGTTAATAAATCTAAATCCTCAATGGACATGGAGAAAAATACTAGTTATATAATAACACCACACAATAATTGTATCACTTGAGGTGGAATAACATTCAACAATAACAAAGTATCATCAAAAACATCATTCCCACCCTGGGTACTTAGGTTATCCATTATATGTGGGTTAGATACTCCAATTCACTTGCACATGACCACTGTATTACTCATCAAAATAATTTTTCAACCATTACAAAATATTAATACAATAAAAATAAAAATAAAACATCCCCTCAAACAAATTTTTAATACCTTGGCCCAGGTGCCACATGCAGGTGCCCGAGTCAGTTGGATACGTGAACACATGTGTTCCTCCCTATATTCCAGAGTCCTCTAAATAGAAGTGAGGGTCTAATATAGATATAATTGGGATATTATACCCTCATTATCAAATTATCACACTAAAATAACTAAATATAAAATTTAAAACTACTGATTACTAATAACAATTACTATACCATAACCTATAGAGACTAATATCACATCATAATCCAAAATAATGAAAAAAATATCCAATCCAAAATATTAGATATATCATTCCATATATATATCATGTTTAAGTTGAAAACCATAAAATAAGATCACTAACAACTCCCAAGTAGTTTCGGGCTTCATGTCTGGTTCCCCCATCCATGATCCATCCAAAATAAACTATATATGAAAGGAATATTTCCCTTCCCTTTTCCTGAAGAAATGTAGTATATTCAGGTACCAATTAGGAATCCGGAGTAATATATGAGTACAACCCAACATTAAAGAACAAAAAATTCATAAATTAATATACAATCTATAACTATATATATAGTTTTTTAAAGAATAAATTGTGATAATAAATTAAAATTGGGTCACATTAACTTAGTCTTTATGTAACCACAAAAATCTTAGTTTCATCATGACATATTATCCATTAATACATGCCACAACCCTTGACATATTCTAAACTATCTCCCATAGGACATCACATTTTTTTCATAATGGGGTTCCATTAATCAAATAATTACAATTTTTTATTCAAACTATGTGTGTCTAGAGTAGAATCCTTGAACTATGTGTATATTTAGAGTTGTAGTCCCGGTCCCATAACTCAGTGATCAAACTAGTATAAAAATATAATGGGGTCCCAGAGAAATATTTTGTCCTCAAGTGGGTATTCAGAGTGGAAATCTATTTCCTAAAACCAGTCAAATATATCACATCCCATTGTTCCAAAATTCCGGTCATTTATGAAAAATTATCATAATTAAATATTTATTCATTTGAAAATTGATTTTACCAATAAACAATAAAATAAAAATCATAATTTTCATCTTTTCGGAACACCCAATTATGTCTACCATTTTCAGAATTCGATTGATCTACCACATTTTATTAACCCCTTTTTCATCAATTTCATAATAAATTTTTATTAATTAACTATTAGTAATTTATAATTAATCAATTCAATCATATAGGAACACCCCTTAGTTCCCATTGAATCTCAACTAAATCGGAACACGCCATGGTTTGATAATGATTTCATAAACCATTAAACAATAAATTTCACAATCCCATTATTAAGAAAATTAAATACAAGAATAAAAAAAATTATAATCTCATGGGAAAATAAATAAATTGAAAAACTCAATTTATAATTCAATTCCCTAAAATGGAAATGAAATTTCAAAATAAAATAAGCAGATAAATAAAAAAATACTTTGGGATTTTACATTTAGACAACCAACCTCATAGGCATTGACACACATTTTCCAAACCAAAATTTCCAAATTGAAGTTGTAACACCACTAGATTTTATAATAAATATTATTTTTATTTTATTTGATGTGTTGTGTTTTACACTAAACATTGATAACTTATTCTATATGCAACACCGTATTAGCTTGCAGTATATGCAACACTATTCTTGCATTGTGTTGCACAAAATTTCAAGTTTTTTCAAATAAAATATGTTTTAAACAACACCGAGTATAGATTATGATTTATTTATAAATAATATTTGTTTTTATTATGTAATATGCAGAACTAAAGGATGTTTTCACTACATGCAACCCTGACTTGGCTTGCATTACATGCAAAAGAGACCTTCCTCAATAGCGCGTGTTGTATGGAATACCGAGTTCCACTAAACAATGATATTTTATTATAATATTATGAACTAGACATTATGAATATTATTATCCTCATTTTAAATTTTGAAACAATATTATTCATCTTATAAATTTTCTATAATGAGGCATGAGAATAAAATCAATTTTTCGGCTAAAATATGTATTTTAAAAAAAATATAGTTTTCCACATTTTGATGGAACCTCCAAATTAAATATTTGTTTTGACAAGATTATAAGTTTAATTTGACAAAATAAACTAATTTTTTTGAATCATGATATAAAAATTTACTTTGGATAAGATTTTGATATTTTTCTGATAACCATCATATTTTAATGAATAGTACAAACACGCTAAATTTTAATTAAAAATAAATTTTTTCATTAAGATAATTTATATGGATAAATTATAATATTGAATGGTTTTAATGTATAAATATAATATATTTTTACCATTTAATATAATTTATGTCATTAAAATTTATTTTACATTTAATTCGTAGGTAAAATCAATCCAATCTTTTGCAATATTTTAACCAAAAATCGGTTAATTTCAAAAATATGATGTATTTTAAATTAATGTCTTTAAAATATATACTTTTAATTTGAAAAAATGGATTCCATATTTGGAATAAGTAGGTCCAGACTATGTTAATTAGATATTTTTTATTTTTTTTCATTATGAATAGTAACTACGGTAAATTTGTTTTACCACAGTTAATGATAAATCCTGTAATTAAGGGTAAATATAATATTATAAAACTACCCTAACAATTGAATTGATATAATAGTATGATTATATTTAGTCCTAAAATATTCTTGGGTTGAAATTGTATCTATTGGAACCCACTTGCATCAAATTAAGACCTTTAATTTATTTTATTTAAAGGAAAGAGAAATATGTCTCACTCAAACTTTATTAATTAAATTATTTTAAATATATGTATATACGAAATAAAAATTCGGTAATAAATACTCATTTGAAATATAAAATGATTATATTTATCATGGTAATTTATAATTTAATTTTTATGAAATATATAATTATGTTAATAGCATATACATTAATGATGCAGAAATTATTTATTTAGTAAAAAATCAATAATATAGATTTTATTAAACTAATAAAACCCTTAAAAGGTCCAACCACCTGACCAAAACAAATTTTTTGTGTAAATATAGACCATGTAAATCCAAAGGTATAATTTTTTCCCATTTGGAGCCTTATAAAAGCGATTTTGACACTTATATTTTTTTATTTTAAATGAATATCAAAGTTGTCACCTTCCTAATTTAATAAGCATAACATTTTTAAAGAATGTTGTTTTAGAATATAAATTAGACTAAAATTATTCTTCTGAAATATAGTATATTTATATTTATAATAGTATTTTATTTAATTTTTTTATAAAAAAATAAATATATTAAATAAATATGCAAAAATGTTGTTGTAATTATATTATTAATAGAAATATCAAGTAAATGCTTTCAAAAATATTAAAATAAATATTATATGAAATAATTAATGTGATACATTAATTTTGTATATGAACGTGACATGTTATGAATCTATTAAATATTTTGGTTCGAATATATCATTTTTGTGGATTTTATTATAATTCAAAGAATGGAATAGTGTCAAAATTGACACTGTTGATATTTTATGAAAATAACATATTATTAAATTGTTTAAAAATTAAAAAAAATATTTAAAAAATAATTTTTTTAACATATATGGTATAAAATTTAATTATGTATCTAATTATTTAATATTCACAACAAATAAGTAAGTATTTTTAACAATTTAATAATTATAATATTATTACCACAAATAAAATTTAATAGATTAAATATGCATAAATCAAAATGAAAAGGTTTAAAATAAACCTAAAAACTGTCTAAAACTTATTGGTTGATGATACTACAACCCAGATCATCTCATATTCTAATTGGATCATTTTATTGGTTTTTAATTAGCGTTGTAATTTTTTATAAATTAATATTTATGAGGTTTCCAAAGGTTCCTCTCTCCTCCCTTATAAAGGGAACCTCCTCCCTCTCCTCTTCATAACATTTGAGCCTTCAATCTCGGCCCAAACCTATCCATTTATCCTCTACACATTGCTATAAACATAATATAGGTCCTGGATTTCCTCAAAGGCCAACTTCAGTTTCCTAAGAGGATGTTAAGAAGAGGCTCTTCGAAGAAGAGGTAATATCCTTTACCGATTCTTTCAAATTTATTTATTCTTATACTTACTGTTATTTATTTGAATCATTATAAATTAATAACATTAGTATCAATAGTATAATTAATTTTCTAATAAATATGAAACAACCCTATTTCACCTTCTATCCATCCTACGGAAAACGAAATCACCGCTTGTGTGTACCTACAGAATACTTTCTCCACGCCGTGGTGTAATCTATTTTTCACCACAACTATAATTGGATTGGTATAATGGTGGAAATAATAATTATATATTATTATTATAACATCATAAAAATTCTGAGAAATTATATCATCCACTTAAATTCCATTAAATAATTATTGGAATTATATCATCGCTCGTGCATATGTATGGATTTCTGTCACCGCGAGGCGATGAGATTCATTCTCCATGTTAACCATTAAAGAATGATTATAAAGAATATATAATAAATAATCATGAAATATATAACGTAGTAATGCTACTGGATATATGTATATATGTAACACCCCAGGTAAATAAAGAATATGGCATTTCATATTTATCCATATTTGTGAATAAAATATTGAAAAGACTTTAAAGGGGACGCTATGCTCGATGGCGTACCCAACACGCAACAATGAGTTTCTTGGGAATCTTATGTTGCACTCTAATAATAAAATAATATTATTTCAAATGATAGTTAACATGTAGCTGTTGTATTGGAGGGAATGGATAGAAATAACTAAAATATGATTATATATGTTTTTTAAATGTTTTTACATTTATCCAATAAAAGATAATGGCTTAAAATACGGAAAGAATTCAATTTTAGGCGTATATGCCCTAGTTTTCACTAAAGGTTCACTTATCACCTTTTGATGGAGAACCGTCATTAAATATAGTTTTGATCACTCTTATACATTCTTTTGGACCAAATAAAACTCTTATTAAGAATCGGGACATCAAAATTTACTTTGTGTAAATTTTTGGTATCTTTCCGATAATGTTCATTTTTTAATGAATAGTGTAAAATGTTGTATTTTAATTCAAAACCACTTTTTAATCTAATTTATTTATATGATTAGATTATATTTTGAATTGGTTTTAAAGTGAAATTAGAAAATACTTTAACCATTAAATCCAATAGTGTTCGTTGGAATCAATTTCACTTTGAAATCAGACTTAAACTAGTGTCAATCTTTTGATACTTATTATTTCATAAAACACGCTATTTGTCATGACAGTGGGAATTAATTATTAGATTAATTAATGTGACTTATAAGTTTTGAATTTTGTAAAACTGAATTCATTTTTGAATTCAGAATATCAAATATAGCTTAGGGTGAATTTTTGGGATTTTTCAGAAAAACTTCAATTTTTGATGAATAGTGAAACCACTAAGTGGTACTTATAAAAACTGATTTTCTGTTTAAATGAAATTTTTCCATCATTGTGTTTTTATTTTCAAAAATCCTACATACATTTTTGTCATTAAGAAGTAAAATGTGGTTCAATGAGATTAAAATAATTTTTTGGTGAATAGTAACTTATTAAGTTTTTAATCGCGATTAGTGGTAATTAGTGTAGTTTAAGGTAAAAATAATGCTTTAATAAAATGAGATGAGCTTGACACATGTCTTACCCTCATTGGTTGTATCATGGCCGACCAAGACAAGCCATGGGTCAACTTGGGGACCCCATGGATCCACTTTGGTTGGGAAATGACATAAATAACATTTTATTTAATGTAAAAGTAAAATTGACACAAGCATGATATGTTTTACTAAAACAATTTTTACTTGGTGTTATAAAAGTCATATTTTTGATTATAAGAATTAATTGGAAAGATAAAAAGATTTCCTACATCATAGTATTTTTTTTATAATTTTTAGAAATTATATAAATTAAATTATTTATGACATAATAATGATGCAGCGATGACATCATTATTTGACGATTTAAATAAAATGGAAAGATAATGTAAATTATATGAACTACACATGTCCAAAACTTATTGGATGAGTTTATTTCAAAGCCTTATCACCTTATCCACAAATTATATCAATGTGGGACCTTTTAAAACCGAAACACATTTTCAAATAATGTAATATTTCTTTACTTTCCAAAAGTACCCCTCCTCTCCTCTTATAAAAGGCCCCCACCTCTACCTCATTTCACACACTCCTCAAGCCTTTTTCTCGGCCAACCCCGGACCATTTACTCTATCCACATCCCTCTCCTCATCCTAGAGGATTACCTTTGGGCAGAATTCTTTCAAAGGAATCCTTTAGGCTAAAATCAAAAGGAGTTACACTTTTAAAGGTAATTCATTCTCTCATGTTCATTTGTTTTATTTTTCTTCTCCAACCCCCTAAACTCTTTTAATTTATTTATTTTGTAACAAAACCAGTATCTTCAATATACTAGGATGTTGGTATAAGATTTATTCGAGCTACACTCTCACACAACTACATCAAATGGTTAAAGAACATACGGTTTCCGTGGATGGTGAATTTCTGCCTCCTGAAACGATGATTGGTCAACATTCTTTTTAACACCTTCAAAGGTGGCCATTATGATGTCACTATTTTTATATAGGATATATAATATGTTGATGTTTTACTTATTCTTCTGTATTTTTCATTTGTGTCTTACCTTTATGGCTTCCATTATGGGTATACGCGATATCTTCATTTTAGGAAGTGCGGACTACCGCCCCCTCAATGTAATGTGATTCGTTAATACCATATGTGGGACGTATAAAGGATGGAACTATGATATTATATATGATATTATAATGGAATTATAATATACCTTTATATCATTATTATTCCATTATATAAAATACAAAATAGAAATGAAAGTAGCGTTCATGCGTACGTACGACTTACCGTCTCCATGAACGGTGCATTTCATTTCTTACCTCTAAATGATTATGTAACGTTATAAATTAATGAATGTACTGGATATATATGAAATATATTATATCTACATCATGAATACATGTCTGGATATAATAAACATTTGGCCACACGAACAACATGTAATTGTAAGAAGTCCACTTTCGACTTAGGAACCAAACATCGGCAAAACAAATATTATTAACTTAAATGATTACATAATGTTTATGACATGGTAATAAGTGGTATAAAAGTAATAAAGAACTTGAAAAGGGTTCTTAAGGAATTATAAATTAACTCAAGTTTATTATTCAGGAGATTAGAGAACGATTGAGTCAAGTCGGACCCGAGGTAAGGGATCCTGCAACTCTCTTTCTTTTTAAGTACACTCTTTTATGTCATTTATTTTAAGCTCATATTTCTTATGATTGGGATGTTATTTTATATTAAATTTACTGTAATTTTTATGTTCATGTGATGAGAGACAATATTCTCCTTAATCAATCCATTTTGGAAGTTTTGAGTGGCGTCGTTAGGCTGCCGAACTTTCGTAAGAGATCTAACCGCTCTCTTTTTTTTAAGTACTCTCCTTTATGTCACTTCTTTTAAACTCCTCCTTGCAATGTTGGGGGATTTCCTTTTATATTCCACTTGCTGTAAATTCTATTGTAATATTATGGGATACTCTATTTGATCTCATCAATCCATATTCGGAAGTTTTATGTGGCGCCGTTAGGCTGCCGAGTTTTCATAAGGGATTTTTCATCTCACTTTTATTCCCGTTAGATTTATGCTACATTTGCCACAAATTCCATTGAGTGGTGTATGTACTTCCCATTATTATACTATTTGTGTAATATACTTTAGTTTATGAGTATTTACATCAATTAACTATTGTCTTTCTTTCATGGGGTGTATGTTTTGAAAGATACCCAAGTCGGTAAGGGAACCTTTCACCGTCCTCTTTTTTTAAAAGACTTATTTTGTTGGGTCTTTTAATCTACATATTGTTATGTTGGGATATGTTCTCATATATCCTTATTGATGTAAATTTTATGTCCAAGTGATGAGATACTCTTTTTATCTCTCATCAACTCATTTTGATGTGATGCCGTTAGGCTGTCAAGGGTACTTTTTAACCCAATTTCGATTTCTTTGGGTTCAACATGTAGTCATTGAATATGTCATCCATTGAATATGTGTGAATGACCTTTTATTGTTTTACACATAATATCCACTTATATTGGGTGTATTTATATTTTTCACACATATTTTTGAGATTGATTTGTCCTTAATTTAAGGATACCTTCTTTATAAGTGATTTCATTACATTTGACATTTCTATTGAGGGTTCATTGTTGTTATGCACCAATTCACTCTTATATGGTGTATATACTATCCTTTGGAGTATTATATCATGAATCCATTTATTCTCATGATATAATAATGTTCTGACTAAATGTTATTCCTCGATTATTGTATTCAAGTGTCTCTGATTTTGGTAAAACCCCTTTAACCAAAATATCGTTTTAAATGTTTTAATTATTTGTTCTTATTAATATCCATGTTTTCAAAATGGTTTTAAGGATTTATTTATATGGATATTAGTGGTTTAAAATGTTAAAATCTTTAAGGTGGTATGGGACACTTTGATTCAAAAATCTCTTTATTAAATGTTTTAAATGGTTTTGGAAATGGTTCTTTTTGAATGGATTCATTATTTCAATATCCTAAAATGTTATATTGTGATTGAAATGTGGAAATATCATGTTTCCTTTATTCATGTTTATGTGATACGATTATGTTATGGTTCTTGGGCATTGTTATGAAGAACGGGTGGTTCCGTGATAAACTAAGGGCGGGTGAGCCCGATATAGCTCTCCAATGCATTGGGTAATGCTAAGGAGTGAAACGTTAAGGTTTCTCCGAAGAGATTTAGGGAATATACTGTGATGAGTATTCCAAACGTAACCAAGAGGGTTACTCCCTATGTAAGAATGTTATGAATGCCTCAAGTTACCTTTATGTCTTATGATTTCTATGATTTATTCATGATTTGATATGCCTATGTTTTATGTGTAAAGTATCATTTCATTCTTATGTATACATGTACTCATGTTTCCTTTCAATATCTATATATCCCTTACTGAGCTTTGTATGCTCATCCCAAGATTTTGAAATGTTTTTCACAGGTCAAGGGAAGGGTACATGATGTGATGATAGTGTCAAGGATGTGTCAAGAAAGAATCCATGTTTTATTTTAAATATGTTTCCGTTGATGGGAAGAATGAATACTGTCTTTTATGTAACCACTTTGTTTAAATGTGGAATGTAATTCATGTTTCATGATCTAATTCTCTAAAACTCTAAACCTGAAAAGATCCTCAATGTGTAATCTTGTAATAACTCAATATTAAGTAAGGTTTAAGGCTGGGGCCTTATAGTTGGTATCAAAGGGAGGTTTAGATAACTTTAGAGGTTAGGGTATTCTTTAAGCATAATTGACAATTACCATAATGGTTAGGATTTCAGAAAGAGTCTTAGTTTTAGATAAAGTGAATGAGTAAGTATATCTTATTGTCTATCTTACTCATTAGTACATGATGGTTTTGTTGATATACTCACACTAACATTTCTATTTTTAGTGAATGGATCGATCTAGCAGGCACCAAAGAGACAACAGGTTTGAAGGAAACTGTAGTGGTTCTCTGATTAAGATACTAGATAAAATGGAGGATTCAATGAGGAAACTCGTGGTTGTTCTAAACCAAATATCAAAGAGTCATGATCAACCACTTCAACCTTGGTGAGTTCTCTAATGCATCAGGTACAAGATGGCCAATTCGATGTGGAAATTCAGGTAATAATTATTAAGGTAACCATTAGTGTTTATATGATACTTAATTTTTAGGTAATTATGGGTTACTCTATGATATGATGGAAAATGAAAGGAATGAGATAAACTTGAGGTTAAAATATGTTATGATTATTCTTGAAGATTTTTTTTCTCATTTTGGGGAATGTTTTAAGAATTATATAGTTTTGGAAAAAGGACAACACGCAGACCGTGTGACTACCCGTCGCGTCGGACAAAGCTGCGGGAATCGAACCCACAACCAAAGTGCGACTGGTATTTATCACCTACCACTGGACTACGTGAAGTCCCTGGTTAGTTTGGCTGATTCTTTCTAGTTATATGATTTTATGAATTAAGAGTAAGTTGATTTTGGGTTTTTTATGAAAATGATTAACCTATCTTGGAGGATATGTGATTAGGTTAATTACTTTTCAATACGAGACTTTAGGGGCAACTGATGTTGTTTGGAGATAAATTTTACGATTTAACATGGAAGACTATGTGACTAAATCCTTAAAATATTTGGGTTTCAATCTTATATTGGTTTACTTTGAAGAATTTTATGGACAAATTTTTTATCGGATGGTCCTCGTTGAACTTTGGGTTTTGTTGGACAAATTTTGGAGATTAAGCATAATTTTCTTTTTAAAGGGTTATCCTTTTCTGGATTATCTAACCTTGTACTAACCTTTTTGGTTTTGGTTCTGGTTAAAGCCTAAAGACATGGAAATTATATACTACTATTTTGTGGATTAGGTGATTCTCTAGAAGTTGTTTATAGTACTCTTAATTTGAACAAGTCTTCCTAAATACTCGCCTTTTGAAGAAAATATGAGTTTGTGTAAGGAATCTAATAAAATTTGAGAGTCAACATGATAAGTGATTATGTTTCCTAATGAATAAATTCCTCAATAAAAAGTAACTTAAAACAAAAATTTTGTCTATTATCTTTTCCTACTGGGGAATCGAATACCGTTTAACCCATCACAAGTTTGTGATTTTCTCATGGTTAACTTTCTCCTAAACATGTTTTTTCTATCACTCTCCATCAGAACATGACCCTTTGTTTTTTCCTCCATGTCCATATTTTCATACTTGGAATCCTAGTATGGGTTAACTCAGTTGACCTTTGTACTTATCTTTCTTTATTTTAAAGTGATTGTTTTACCAACTCTTCTCCGATGTGGGACTTCCAAGGATGTTTACAAGTGCAATTTTAAAATTGCGAGGACGCAATTCCCAAAAGGGGGGAAGGATGTAACACCCCGGGTAAATAAAGAATATGGCATTTTATATTTATCCATATTTGTGAATAAAATATTGAAATGACTTTAAAGGGGACGCTATGCTCGATGGCGTACCCAACACGCAACAATGAGTTTCTTGGGAATCTTACGTTGCACTATAATAATAAAATAATATTATTTCAAATGATAGTTAACATGTAGCCGTTGTATTGGCGGTAATTGATAGAAATAACTAAAATATTATTATATATGTTTTTTAAATGTTTTTACATTTATCCAATAAAATATAGTGGCTTAAAATACGGAAAGAATTCAATTTTAGGCGTATATGCCCTAGTTTTCACTAAAGGTTCACTTATCACCTTTTGATGGCGAACCGTCATTAAATATAGTTTTGATCACTCTTATACATTCTTTTGGACCAAATGATACTCTTATTAAGAATCGGGACATCAAAATTTACTTTGTGTAAATTTTTGGTATCTTTCCGATAAAGTTCATTTTTTAATGAATAGTGTAAAATGTTGTATTTTAATTAAAAACCACTTTTTAATCTAATTTATTTATATGATTAGATTATATTTTGAATTTTTTTTAAAGTGAAATTAGAAAATATTTTTACCATTAAATCCAATAGTGTTCGTTGGAATCAATTTCACTTTGAAATCAGACTTAAACTAGTGTCAATCTTTTGATACTTATTGTTTCAAAAAACACGCTATTTGTCATGACAGCGGGAATTAATTATTAGATTAATTAATGTGACTTATATGTTTTGAATTTTGTAAAACGGACTTCATTTTTGAATTCAGAATATCAAATATAGCTTAGGGTGAATTTTTGGGATTTTTCTGAAAAACTTCAATTTTTGATGAATAGTGAAACCACTAAGTGGTACTTATAAAAACTGATTTTCCGTTTAAATGAAATTTTGCCATCATTGTGTTTTGATATTCAAAAATCCTACATATATGGTTGTCATTAAGAAGTAAAATGTCGTTCAATGAGATTAAAATAATTTTTTGGTGAATAGTAACTTATTAAGTTTTTAATCGCGATTAGTGGTAATTAGTGTAGTTTAAGGTAAAAATAATGCTTTAATAAAATGAGATGAGCTTGAAACATGTCTTACCCTCATTTTTTGTATCATGGCCGACCAAGACAAGCCATGTTTCAACTTGGGAACACCATGGATCCACTTTGGTTGGGAAATTACATAAATAACATGTTATTTAATGTAAAAGTAAAATTGACACAAGCATGATATGTTTTACTAAAACAATTCTTACGTGGGGTTATACAAGTAATATTTTTGATTATAAATATTAATTGGAAAGATAAAAATATTTCCAACATCATAGTATTTTTTTTATAATTTTTATACATTAAATAAATTAAATTATTAAGACATAATAATGATGCAGTGATGACATCATTATTTGATGATTTAAATAAAATGGAAAGATAATGTAAAATCTATAAACTACACATGTCCAAAACTTATTAGATGAGTGTATTTCGAAGACTTATCACCTTATCCACAAATTATATCAATGTGGGACCTTTTAAAACCGAAACACATTTTCAAATAATGTAATATTTCTTTACTTTCCAAAAGTGCCCCTCCTCTCCTCTTATAAAAGGCCCCCACCTCTACCTCATTTCACACACTCCTAAATCCTTTGGCTCGGCCAACCCCTGCCCATTTACTCTCTCCAAATCCCTCTCCTCATCCTAGAGGATTCCCTTTGGGCAGAATCATTTCAAAGGAAGCCTTTAGGCTCAAATCAAAAGGAGTTACACTTTTAAAGGTAATTCATTCTCTCATTTTCATTTGTTTTATTTTGCTTCTCCAACCCCCTAAACTCTTTTTATTTATTTCTTTTGTAACAACAACAGTATCTTAAATATACTAGGATTTTGTTATAAGATTTATTCGTGCTACACTCTCACACAACTACATCAAATGGTTAAAGAACATACGGTTTCCGTGGATGGTGAATTTCTGCCTCCTGAAACGATGATTGTTCAACATTCTTTTAACACCTTCAAAGGTGGACATTATGATGTAACTATTTTTATATATGATATATAATATGTTTATGTTTTACTTATGCTTCTTTATTTTTCTTTCGTGTCTTACCTTTATGGCTTCCATTATGGGTATACGCGATATCTTCATTTTAGGAAGTGCGGACTACCGCCCCCTCAAAGTGATATGATTCGTTAATACCATATGTGGGACGTATAAAGGATGGAACTATGATATTATATATGATATTATACTGGAATTATAATATACCTTTATATCATTATTATTCCATTATATAAAATACAAAATAGAAATGAAAGTAGCGTTCATGCGTACGTACGGCTTACCGTCTCCATGAACGGTGCATTTCATTTCTTACCTCTAAATGATTATGTTACGTTATAAATTAATGAATGTACTGGATATATATGAAATATATGATATCTACATCATGAATACAATTCTGAATATTATAAAAATTTGGCCACACGAACAACATGTAATTGTAAGAAGTCCACTTTCGACTTAGGAACCCAACATCGGCAAAACAAATATTATTAACTTAAATGATTACATAATGTTTATGACATGGTAATAAGTGGTATAAAAGTAATAATGAACTTGAAAAAGGTTCTTAAGGAATTATAAATTAACTCATGTTTATTATTCAGGAGATTAAAGAACGATCGAGTCAAGTCGGACCCGAGGTAAGGGATCCTGCAACTCTCTTTCTTTTTAAGTACACTCTTTTATGTCATTTATTTTAAGCTCATAATTCTTATGATTGGGATGTTATTTTATATTAAATTTACTATAATTTTTATGTTCATGTGATGAGATACCCTATTCTCTCTCATCAATCAATTTTGGAAGTTTTGAGTGGCGCCGTTAGGCTGCCGAACATTCGTAAGAGATCTAACCGCTCTCTTTTTTTTAAGTACTCTCCTTTATGTCACTTCTTTTAAACTCCTCCTTGAAATGTTGGGGGATTTCCTTTTATATTCCACTTTCTGTAAATTCTATTGTAATATTATGGGATACTCTATTTGATCTCATCAATCCATATTCTGAAGTTTTATGTGGCGCCGTTAGGCTGCCGAGTTTTCGTAAGGGATTTTTCATCTCACTTTTATTCCCATGAGATTTATGCTACAATTGCCACAAATTCCATTGAGTGGTGTATGTACTGCCCATTATTATACTATTTGTGTAATATAATTTAGTTTATGAGTATTTAAATCAATTAACTATTGTCTTTCTTTCATGGGGTGTATGTTTTGAAAGATACCCAAGTCGGTAAGGGAACCTTTCACCCTCCTCTTTTTTTAAAATACTTCTTTTGTTGGGTCTTTTAATCTACATATTGTTATGTTGGGATATGTTCTCATATATCATTATTGATGTAAATTTTATGTCCAAGTGATGAGATACTCTTTTTATCTCTCATCAACTCATTATGATGTGATACCGTTAGGCTGTCAAGGGTACTTTTTAAACCAATTTCGATTTCTTTGGGTTCAACATGTAGTCATTGAATATGTCATCCATTGAATATGTGTGAATGTCCTTTTATTGTTTTACACTTAATATCCACTTATATTGGGTGTATTTATATTTGTCACACATATTTTTGAGATTGATTTGTCCTTAATTTAAGGATACCTTCTTTATAAGGGATTTCATTACATTTGACATTTCTATTGAGGGTTCATTGTTGTTATGCACCAATTCACTCTTATATGGTGTATATACTATCCTTTGGAGTATTATATCATGAATCCATTTATTCGCATGATATTATAAAGTTCTGACTAAATGTTATTCCTCAATTATTGTATTCAAGTGTCTCTGATTTTGGTAAAACCCCTTTAACCAAAATATCGTTTTAAATGTTTTAATTATTTGTTCTTATTAATATCCATGTTTTAAAAATGTTTTTAAGGATTTATTTATATGGATATTAATGTTTTAAAATGTTAAAAGCTTCTAGGTGGTTTGGGACACTTTGATTCAATAATCTCTTTATTAAATGTTTTAAATGGTTTTGGAAATGGTTTCTTTTTGAATGGATTCATTATTTCAATATCCTAAAATGTTATATTGTGATTGAAATGTGGAAATATCATGTTTCCTTTATTCATGTTTATGTGATACGATTATGTTATGGTTCTTGGGCATTGTTATGAAGAACGGGTGGTTCTGTGATAAACTAAGGGCAGGTGAGCCCGATATAGCTCTCCAATGCATTGGGTAACGCGAAGGAGTGAAACGTTAAGGTTTCTCCAAAGAGATTTAGGGAATATACTGTGATGGGTATTCCAAACATAACCAAGAGGGTTACTCCCTACGTAAGAATGTTATGAATGCCTCAAGTTACCTTTATGTCTTATGATTTCTATGATTTATTCATGATTTGATATGCCTATGTTTTATGGGTAAAGTATGATTTCATTCTTATGTATACATGTACTCATGTTTCCTTTCCATATCTATATATCCCTTACTGAGCTTTTTATGCTCATCCCAAGTTTTTGAAATGTTTTTCACAGGTCAAGGGAAGGGTACATGATGTGATGATAGTGTCAATGATGTGTCAAGAAAGAATCCATGTTTTATTTTAAATATGTTTCCGTTGATGGGAAGAATGAATACTGTCTTTTATGTAACCACTTTGTTTAAATGTGGAATGTAATGCAAGTTTCATGATCTAATTCTCTAAAACTCTAAACCTGAAAAGATCCTCAATGTGTAATCTTGTAATAACTCAAGATTAAGTAAGGTTTAAGGCTGGGGCCTTATAATATATATATTTTTAATCTTCTTACTTCAATTCAATTCAACAAGGAAATGAAAACTCATTCATGTGTATGAATGGCCTACAATCTCCATGAACGGTGAGTTTCATTTAATTTATCTATCTATTATGTATATATATATATACGGAATATATATGATATATAAATATTTTTTTACATTCTGGAAGTAATTAAATCGCTATATAATTAATAATAATATCAAGAACAACAAGTCCAAACACGTACGATAAATGAAACAATTATTACCCAAAACATTGCTTTAACATTGAATTGACAAATAAACAGGAAATATAAAGACCTATGTAAATCATATATGATATCATAAATATTACTATGGTTCTTTTATAAGTTAATAATATGTTTAAACCCACTATACAGTTTCTTGAGACACATATGGATGAAATTGTGCATAAGGTAAGGGAAATTTATTCCAATCTCATTCTTATATGAGATTGTTTATTCGTAAGTATTTACTGGGGTTATGTTTATCATCTATGTCCATGTTTTCTCAAAATGTTTTCATAAATTATTTACTATTATTCCATGAATGTTTAATGTCATTTTTACCCATTTTTTACCACATGGTATGGAATGAATCGATCTTTTGTTTACCATTCGAGGCACTTTCTGGATTTTCCAGAAAAAGTACAAGAAGAATGTTTTTTAACATATATGGAATGAATGGATTTTTATGCTTTAATAGAAAATTATTTCAATGAATCTTAATTTACAAGTTTTCAAGTTTATTTTAAATTAACTTCTTTTAGGTGAAAATTTTATTAAATTTTGAGATAGGAAAAATGTTTTTGAAGACTAAAGGATATTTTCCTCAAGAACTAAGTTCAAGTGTTTGATGCAAATTATTTTCCATATAAGATAATATAGGGTTCTGTTTATATCCCAATTATTACATTGATTTGAATATGTTATGATGGGATTATTTTTATGATGTGATTTTATCTTATATGTTTTATGTTTTGGTGGCATGATGTTTAAGAATCCCATTTTTATTACATGGGTTATGCTATGATGTATGATTTATGATTTTGTGACACATATATAAATGGTTTCATTATGAGATGGGTGGGACCAATATCTCCCTCCAATGCATTGGGTAAAGATTTATATGTCATGACATAGACATGGCTGGAACGACTAGTAAATTTGGTTCAGTAATACAAAACTGGAATGGCAAGTAAACCCGGTTCAGTAATGGACTTTGTCTACTATGGTGGACTTGGAAGCAATGACATAGCTACTATGGAAATCATATCATGTGATTAATGGTTCCCACAATTACATATTTTATTACCAATGATATTTTATCATTAATAATGTTACTTTGTAATCTATGCCTTACGAACTTCCAAGATTTATTTCACAACTCAAGATTTTGATGTTTAAACATTATGTTCATGTTTTTAAGATCAAATGTATATGGTTTGTTTTATTTATCCATACTTACCTTTTTCTAGAATTTGAGGTCACCCTTTATATGTTTTCTTTTCCCCAGGATTTAAAGCAAGTTTATAGGTATGAAAACAAAAGGGGATGATATTTATTGGAGATGTTGAAGATCTTTCACCGTGATTAGAAGACTATGTTCTGAGTTTCAAATACACTTAACTAATACGGTCTTTGGGCGTCTGTTTTTTGTCATGTATTAAGTATTCTGCCAAAGTACTATAATGCCTGTGTACATTATGCTTTGGGTATCTGCAAAATAAGTATGATATAAATGACAACATCATAGAGGGACTAGGTCAAAAACCTATTATAATGATTAAATGGAAAGTAACCATTATAATATTTATCTAAATCCATCACCAAAGGAGTAAATCATCTTTAAAAAGATTATATAAGGGATAGAGAATGAGTGGAAACAAAATGAACAAATAATAACATACCAATGAGGACACTATCCATCAATATGATACTTGATTTTTCAGGAAATGGTTTTGAGGAGCCTTGGAATACTCCTCAGAGCTTTCAAAGTCAAATAAATAGTAATGTCTTAGTGGATTGAATATGGTTTAAATCAAAGGGGTTCTGGTATCAATTATTTATACTAAATTAGGGTTCCTCTTCAATGATTTGTCATTTTTACATCACTCCACATCCAACCCTCCCCATACGTATTATCATTACATCCATTCATAACCTCCACCCACCGAGGACTAACCTCTTCTGTTATTAGGGTTCCTTGTCATCTTCCTCGACTCCCTCCTCGATACCCCTCTATATCTCTGCCTCTACCATTATCTGTGTCCCTACATTTGGATATTGATACTCTTACACCACCTCCCCTAGCTTCCCTATCAATGAATCCTCCTTGTTCGACTACTCATCCTCCATGTACTATGCCTTTTATTCCTCCTATTGATGATCCATGCTTCATAGCCCACTAATTACTCTAGATGATCAGTCTCTTGCTGCTACACTTATCGATACTCTACCTCTATCTTCTACCACCTCTACTCCTCCTCCTCCAGCTCCTCCCACCACATATCATCCACTTATGGCTTCACCATGCCCGAAAACACCTCATTACTTTTCTCTGGATCATTGTCATATATCTCAAGGATTGAGAAATATCTATATTCTCCCTTATATTTCATTCTACTTGTATCCTTTCATCAATTATGATTCTTAAACTGATTTTTTATTTCCATCATCTACTATTTTTTAGTATAAAATTCTATTCTCAATGTTTCTAAGATATTCCATTGTTTTCAATTTCTATTTGGCTTCAATTGTTTTCAATTTCCTTTAGAAACATTTTATTTTATTTCAGATATATACATGTTTTCATGAAAATAACATTCATATTCATTGTGACATATTTTGGGTCACAATATTAGAAATCTTGGTTGTCTGTTTTAATATTTTTATTCATTGTTTTATTTTATCATTTTTTTTGTATTTTATTATCTATTTTTAATGAATTCCTTTATTGTTCCCTTTTTTCATTAATTATGTTTATTTATGTGCGTTCACCATTCTATAATTTAAATTATCAATTTTAATGTAATATTATTATATAATGTATATATAATTATATTCTAAATATAATAATTGATATCAATATTTTTAGTGTATTTATTTAAATGTTATCTGGAAATGGTTTATTTGACTTTTAGGAGGATATATTCACCTACAACAGATTAAAATTTCATCACCATTATTTATTTCTATTCAATCAACAACGTTTTAGAGGATTTTTTGTATGTCCTTCCAAATTGATACTAACATACTTCTAAAATTTATGTCATAATAATAATTTTTTGAATGGATAATGTTTCTTGGAAATAGAAAGATAGATATGTTGTTCCCCATGGGATAATATGTTGACTTATTTTGTGTTTTATCCATGCCCAGATGTTTGAAATAGAGTGACTTATGCGTGAGAGTATGTATAGATCTAGGAATTAAGCTAGTTCTAGTACTACGCCATCCAACAAGGGTAAATTAGAATACATCTTCTTTCATATTTCCATTTATTTTTTCCATTGTCTACCATAATAGATTTTGGTTTTAGTGTTTTTGAATATTTATTTTATGCGTATTCTACCTAATTCGATGTTATTCATGATTTTTATGTTTATTTTATTATACATGATCATGAAAATAGTGCCCAATGTTCTTATATGTCTCTCTAATTTATGTTCCTTTATCACCATCTCTAGTTTATGAATTCATTGACAAAAAAGGGTCAAGGTAAGTTTACATCGATGCAATTATTTCATTCTAATTTATGTTATAAAAAATTCATTAGGTCACTTTTAAAACAAAAAATATTACTATTTCATACAATTATTTTCACATTGATCAACATACAATTATTTGGGTCATATATCTGATGGTGAGAAAATAATTTTACAATTAAAATCAGTTATTGATAAGAATACATCATATCTTATATTGTTTCTTACATCTCTTGATATTTTTTATATTAAATCATATTTAAATTTTTGTCAATTATGCTTCTTACTCAAGTATGTGACATGGAATGTATCAACTGTCAATATTTATTTCCAAAAAATATTATTCCATACATAATATGTCTCCAATTAAAATATTCAAATTTAGTTATTTATTTTCTTCAATTGAATTATTTAATATCTATTTATGTTTTCATAAATTTATGAGGTATCTTTTATCAAAAAAAGTATTATAATTTCAAATCATGTTTTTCATAAGGATCAATATACCCTGATTTTGGTCATATATCTGAAAGGAGAGATACTCATTTTACCATTCTCATAATTTTTTTATAATCATACATAATGTCTTATATTATTTCCTACATCACTTTATATCTTTTAATATAAATTAATATTTAAAATTTTGTCACTTGTGTTGCATAATTAGGTGTGTGACATGCAATCCCTCAATTATCATGATTTTCCAAAAAATTATTTTTTGGAATGTGTAATACATCTCCACTACACATATTCCAATTTGTATAGTTCTTTTCATATTTGAAATTATTTAATTTATATTTCTATTTTCATTAACTGATGAGGTCACTTTGATCACAAATAGTAGTAATATTTCAAACCATGATTTTCACATGGATAAAAATACCATTATTTTGTTAATAGATCCAAAATCTAAGAAATTTTTTTTATTGTTTTAAATAATTTTTAATAATAATGCACCTTGTTTTATGTTGATTATTACATATACTAATATCATTTTATATTAATTCAGATTTAATTTTTTCTCTCTTTGGTTGTTTACTCAGGATTATTACATGTACTCCCACAACTATCATGATTTTTCCAACAGTTTTTTATTAATTTTATATGTAATACGTCTCCACTGAACACAATAAAATTTAAATAGTTTTTTTCATTTCATTTATTTATATTCCACATATAATTCTTATTTATTTTCTATGTTCATATAGATGTTTCACTTTCTTGAACATCTATACACATATACAGTGCTTGCAAAGTAGCCATCCATATATATTGGATTTAAAGATTACTAAAAAATTCACATAATGGTGTATCGTATGCCAATGTTTAGAAATTTATCATGAAGTAGATGATTTTTCTTTGGATTTTTTCATTCATCCTTTTACCACCGTTTATCTATTTTTGTGTAATTGTTTCCTATAGTTAACATAATTACTTCATTATTTATTGTATATATAAGCTTATATTTATCCATTATTAGATATGATTGATTATGTTGAATATTAAATCATAAATATGCATCTTATATTTGAATAAATAAGAATATTGAAATACATGCTTATAGAATATGCAAGCTTAAATATGCATGCCTTTACTTGAATACATGGGATTTTTGAATATGCAGGTTTATTGTATATGAATGATTGTATTATTTTATTATTATATAAAATATTCTTATATTTCACTTAAATTTCTGGATTATTTTTTATCAATATTTGATTTAACCTAAATATATAGGCTTTTAATAGATTTCACACAAATATTTCTGATATATAATGCATTGTCACCAGTTTCATTAATTCTCTAGAATAGTTTTTATTATATTTTTTAATTACTGGATATGTATGATTGTATTTAACATGGATGCTTTATATTCAAGACTATATTTTAATATATTGGATTTTATAAAATACATTCTTATTGAACATTCATGCTTATTAAATATGTAGGACAATATTATTTATATATTATATTGAATATTTAGGATTATCTTTGAATATAAAGGATTATATTTAACATAAATATGATGTATTAATTCTGATAATTATTATACTTCTCATAAATATATTGGATTCTAATAGATTTAACTCAAATTCCTCAGACATAGAATGCACCATAACCAGTTTCATTACATCTCAAGATCAGTTTATATTGGATTAATAAGAAAAATAAGTAGTTATCTTCAGAATTATGTATCCTCTTGTCCCAAAATATAAAATGTAGGGCATGCATTGAAATGTGAACCCCCATAACAATTGTACCACTATATTAACATCTGTAATAGATCAAAATACATTAATGTGTATTGATCATTATTTGGTATATAATGGGAACTTCTAATAGGTCCTTATTTAATTTCATACACACCAGTTGTCCTATGATGATAGTTATTAATAATTTATTCAAACTATCCTGGATATATACAGGCCTCAATTATGATATCAATTAATATAATAAGATCACACCAATGTTTTAAATTACTATAGTCAAATCGTTCCGCTAAAACCAAAAATTTCATCGAATATGTTAACATATTGTATATGGTTTTCCGTTAAATCTTTTATTTATAATTCTGTTTTACATTATAAATCATCAAATAGTCAATAAAATTGTCAACTATGGTATAAATACTAATGGGGAATCAAAATTGATTTTTCTGTACTAACATTTTTCTGTTGTATTTATTATAAAAAAAATCCATTCAGGATATATGTTTTAGGTTACTATCTGAACCGATCCCAATACTTTTCTAAATGAATATGTTTTCCCCATTATAAAATTTTCATGGTAATGGTTTACATTTTGAAATATGTTTTATTTCATTTCAATTAAAATTTGAAAATTTCATATATGATGTTTTATTTTCTAGTTTTATACTACATCAATTTCAACTCATTTTTAATAATTTTTGTGATATCATTCCTATTTTATTAGTAATTATCGATTTAATAAAGGGGTCAAATGTTGTAATAGGTGAGCCTTTTAAGGACTTGGCAGTGAATTTAATGCTGAAGGATGAAATTGATGTTTTTTTTTCAGGTTAGGAGGTGGGGTACCCAAGCATTAGGTCATGGAATTTTTTCTGATGTGTTTTGGTAAAAAAAAATGAAATATAATTCATCAATTATCTTTATTAGTAAATATATATGTCTAAACCATCACCATTTGTTTACACATACTTCATTTTGATGAACTTTTATCATAACCAACATCAGGGGTAGTCGGAAATTTATCTTTCACCTGCTACTGATATTTTTAATGTATTGGAATGAAGTGGGATGAAACCTAATTTAGTAACATATAGTATATATATCAATGGAATTTTCACTATTGTAAATACATATATTCCTTTGGATCTTGTTAGGGATTTGAATTTTAGAAACCCATCTATCAAATATTATATTTATAATGCTGTTATTTATGGTATATGTCTCTACGTTGAACTATCTGATGTTATTATTGTTTTTGATGAACTAAAAAGTTGTTTAATAACCATAGATGTTTATAACTACAACATTTTTATTTAATGGATTTTCCAAATAAGGTATTTAGAGAATGATATGTACTTAATTGTAGAAAATAATTTAGAGCAGTAGTTCATTTTATTTTCTTTTATTCAATATCATTTCTTGTGTTGACATATTTCATTTTTAATTTTTTGTCACCTTTCCATTCATATTTTCGACTTCAGGTGTTTTTGCACATTAGGCCCAAAAATATTATACATTAATAGGATTTCCACATTTTTTAGTTTTCTGATTAATGGTTATAAATTTTAAATAATTTTTTTCATTTAATCAATAATTTTATAGATTCCTCTATTTTTTTCATTTTCTAGATTCATTCTATATCTATATGAATTAATTCTTAATGAATTGTTTCATCTATTTCTTATTTTATTAGAGCTGTTCAATTTAATAGAGGGGTCAAATATTGTAACTAGTTAGCATGTTAAGGTCTTATAAGATAATTTAATGCTAAAGGTTGTAGTTGATGTGTTTTATAGGATAGTAAATTGGGGTTTTCCCAATAATTAGGTCACAAAACTTCTTATATTATTTTTTGGATACATAAAATTTAATTGAATACATCAAATATGTTTTTGAGGAATTAATGATTTCTGGACCATCACTGAATGTTTACACCTAAATCATTGTGATATGTTTTTATTGTAAGGGGTGTTAAGGGTAGTGTAAAATTGATATTTCTCAAGGTATGTATATTTTAAATTAATTGTATATCACTTAGTTGAAAACTACTATAGTAACATATAGTATATATATCTATGGTAACATTACTATTTAACATACTGAGAATTATTTGGATCTTATTTGGGATTTGAGGTCTAGTGTCCTTCCTGTCAACAGTTAATGTTACAATGTTGCTATTTATATTAATTTACAGAGCATTGATATTTTTTATGTTTTTATTGTTTTCAAAGAAATGAAAAGTACTGGAATACCTATGGATGATTATAGCTACAACATTTTGATTGAATGGATTTTTCCAAATATGTAATGTTTAGAAAATAATGTGATTAAATAAATATAATTGTTTGGAGAATTTGGTCATTTTATTTTGTTTCAGTTAATAGTTTCTTTTACATGTACTAATTATGACATGTGATTCACTTTTTAGAGCATAGGTCATTTAATTACTTTGAATAGTTGATGATGTATTTAATTTCAGCAGGGGAAATATTTTCTACAAATTTCATTAAATATATTCTATATTAAGAAAACCCAATTGGATGATTTTATATGTGAGGATGTGGTGCATTAAAATTATCCTTTATCTCTAGATAGTGTGGTTAGAATAAGACACATAACAAATCCGGACAACCAAATGAAGAAAAGTAAATAGAAACAATTGAAAGGAATGACTTAATTTTTCTACTAAAATTGGATGGTATTAATAAAAATTGATTATTTAATTTATTTTATTTTTTTCTGAATAAATAATCACCCCAAAAATGGTGTTAGTCTATAATGTTTTCAATTACAGAAAGATGAATATTTTTACCATGTTCTTTGATTAACCCACATATGTTCTATGACATCAATTGTTTTCTACATGGTATGATTCCTAGATTCATATGTTCTTAATCCTTTATCTATGGAAAATTTTGTTTGTTATTTGATATATTTCTTATTTATCCCCCTTTTCTAGGAAAATCGGTATTTATGTGAGCAAACTCAAAGGATGTGATAATGATGATGGATATGTGCTCGTAATGATAGGAAAATAATAAATATTTTGGAACATATATAATATCATACACGGGAAATATATATTGTAGCTTGAATATTTCATTACTACTATGACTTATTGTTGAGATATTGTATAGAATTTTTACAATAATAGTTCAATAAATCTGACATTTCCACAACAAATTGTTATTGTAATATTTATTTATTACTAATAAAAAAGTAAAAGATATGTTAATTGTATAAAATTTGTAAAAAATATATATTGTACATAATTTATAAAATTATAAATGCAAAATAATAGTTATTATTTAGATACTGTAAAACAATATATATTGTACATGGCTTGTAGAATAAAATATATTATACACATACTATACAGAACATGTAAAATCTCATTTATTGTATAGAACTTTTACAATATGTGTTTAATAAATATATTATGTATCCTATATAATATTTTTGTAATATATCAATTATTATGTATAAAAATTGTTTATTATGATAGAAGATATTCAAGCTGATGATTTAATAAACATGTACAATGGAATTATCCTATATGATTTCCATATCTTAAATGTTTCTATATTAAGAGTCCACTTTTATTTCTATATTTTGAACCACTAACTTATTCATTAAGTATATTAAATTTATTCAATACTAATGAATGGTTTATTTCATGCATACATTGTGACAAGGTTTACTATAACTGGATTTTGGAGATATACAACATCATGGTACAAACAAGATGTCATCGAATGCATGGGCAGTGGATCATTTTATTTTTCTTATGTTATTAGATTCTTATACCTATAATACATATCACTTGTGATAAATGTATTTTAAAACAAGATCATATACTCTTTCACAACATATCATCCCTCTAAACTAAAGGCCATATATTTCCTAGTATTTATTTTTCATAATTTCTTTTTTATTGTGTATGACTATTCAAAAATTTTGATAAATTTATTGTAGGAGGACATAGGCTTAATGTTATTCAAGTCCAAGCCATTTATTCACCAGACACCCTTGAGAAGGTATGATAACCCATTAATTGATGTTGTGCAGTTTTGGGATGCAAATGTAATCTCAATATCCCTATTTTCACTACCATCCCCCTCAGGAGTGTTTTATCTAACATAAGAGGGAGGGTGAGGTGTGAGAAGTTATATTTTTCCAAAACCATAACTATTATGATAGATGGTATTGGTGTGGCCAATACTATGGTGAGTGGTACACTTCACGAGGATTATTACTCTAGGAAATGACAAGTAGAAATGCTCATGGTGGAGTGTGATTTCTTTTTTGAGATGTTTTAGAGCTTCCTAAAACATCACACATCTATGTAATATAGAATCTTTGGAATGTAAACATAAGAGTGTTGTATGAAAAATTCAATATAAAAAGATATTAATTGTTTTTTTCATATCTATGAAAAGAATAAAGTTTAATTAAATGTTATCCTAGTGATATATTAGATTTTTGTTTCTAAAGAGATATAGGTGATAGACCATGTTTTTTAAATAAATCATTCATGGGAATATTCAATACTAGGGATCAACATGATATTTGATGTTTGGTGTCTTTGGAATCATTAGGTTTTTCCCTATCATGGCTATATTGAGGGAATATTTCCTAATGTCATGAATATTTAAATAATGGTGGATGATTATGAAGTGTTATTATTTTTAATGGTTTCCAATGTTGTGGTTTTAGAGGGTTTCTATAAAATTTCATCCTTCAATTATCAGGAACATTATAAATTTTATTAAGGTATTTCCATTAAATATATTCAATATAAATAAAGGGTTTCATTCATTCATATAATGTTTCTTGGTTTACAATAACTGGATTTTTCAGATATAAAACATTATGGAACATAAAATCATAGGCAGATTGCATGACGAGTTGATCATTTTATTTTCTCTTAGTTATTATTTTCTTCTCATTGTATTATATATCACTTGTATTACATGTTTTTAAAATCTAGATCATGTACTCTGTTTGAGCAGTGGATAATCATTTTAACATGACTAGTGGATGTCTTTTAGATCATTGGAACATGTATTTTATTTAAATAGTGAATCAAAATTTATAGTTGAGTAGTGAAACATTTGTTATAGAATTAGATAATATAACCCTGGAAATGGATAAGTCAGTTGCAGTTGTTAATAAATGTATAGATTATTAATAAATGTTGTGCATGACCTCTTGGTATGAGGCACATAGTTTTCCAAATTTTCTACGTCACCATAGGTGTTCCATGGCTTCTCATAAGTGGAAAATGGTTTCAAAAAGTGGGAACCTATTTTGAAAATTCCATCTACAATAGTTTTCATGGAATAAATAGGGTGGATAAACCATTTTTAGAAACCATTTTCCAACTTCACACTACCTCCTGCCTCACTAATATTGGGTACATGATTTTCCAAAAATGTGGACCAACTTTTCCTTTTACAATTGGATACCAAGAAATTTCTAATTTCACCCAAAATAACCCTATAGAAGAACCCATATATGAAATAAGAAAAACAAGTTAAAATTGTACCGAAAAATGTGCCTACGGTATCTCCATAATGGTTGTGACCGTACATGGTCGTTTTTGTTCAGCGTTGAAGTGGACTATATGATGTTTATTTTCTCTAAAGGATTTTGGGTCATTAATATAAATGTAAGGGGAATGATATCTGATTTCTGTGGAATTAAAGGGGACTGGTTTATAAACCCAAACACATAATGGGGGTATGAATTCTGACATGGTATATTTAATATGATTAAAAAACGTCATGTTTAGATATGAAATTTTGGTAGACTGGGAGATGGGATGATTGTTCACTTATTAATTTTGAAACCATTCCATTAATCCTATCCATGGATTCTAAAATATCTATCATTGGATTTATCATGGGTGAGTCTTTAAAAAAAATATCAGGATCCTTTTGAAATGGAACAGAATGGGTATACACATGGAAATAAAAATGAGACACATCACTTGGGAAGCATAATAAAAATCACGTGGTACATTAACAATCACATGATCTCAATATTAATATAAAATATTTAGAATCATTTTACCATTGGATGGTCACATGAATCGTATAAATCTTGTTCACATTGATTGTTTTGATGGAACACATGAAGAGTTTATGATCTATTATAAGTTTCTCGATCATGTGACCACATGAAGCACATGAAAATCAAAAAACTCTCTCGCAATCACATGAGAGCATATAAAGATCATATAAATCATCTGATGTATCACAAAATCAAAGGATATTCCCCATGTCATATGTAAATTACCATTTATTGGATTATGTTTTATTTTATGCAAGCTTCTCGATATGGAATCAAATTAATAGTTAGATCAACGATCTTCACCAATTGGGTTTCTTGAAAGGTTGGAGTGAAAATATCATGCAACATAGTGTTGAAAAGAAGTCAAATAGGGGAGGAAATCAAAATGTATCTATCGAGGTGCGTTAAATGTTAAGTGGATTACATCCCAATACCCAATTAATAGGTCACTCCATGGACTGATAATGGTCCCCAAGAGGATCAAGAGACACTCAAAATAGTGATTGGTGGGATCTTATGGGACATAGGTTGGAAGATACATTCATTTGAACTGATTAAAAATTCATGTTAACCTCACATCTGATTTGGGGATTTTATTATGCCACCATAGTCAGAATGAAATTGTTTTAGATCAAATAAATATATAAATCCAGGGAATTATTTTATCTGTAATGATATGAAAGGAGAAGCATAGATACAAGGGGATTTGGAACATTGGACATGAATGGGTCATGAACTACATGTGATATATTAATGATAAAGTGAATCATTTCAAAAAAATCCTTCTAGATTATGTGAATCCATATCATATTTTCTGTTTTATTCAGCAAAGTCACCTTCATAAGTACTTTTTATCAGGTAAAAAGATATCTGAAAATCACGTGACAATATTTCATTATTTTCATAATATAAAAGTAATAATAAGAAGAATATTTATTAAAAAGTGTGTTATATTTATTTTAACAAGGAAATAATATGCAGCACATGAGGAAATTACACCACATGAAAACCCTTGGTGATATATTGGCTTTATAATGAAAAGGAAATTGATCATGTCACCATCATCACGTGAAGGATCTCAAATATATATATTTGATCATGTGACGCCCTAATGGAAAATTGATAGGTGAAATTTGTAGGATTTATAGAGAAAATATGAAATTGTACATTCATGATAAGGATAGATATGATTGTTTTTCTTTAAAATGAACTATGAAAATTAAGTGATCTATTTAAAAATAACATGTAATCCCTTAGATATTCTATACAGATCCCATGAAAGGCTCCCGACATACCAATTTGATTTAAACAAGTGCGCAAAACATTTGAGATTTATATTTTGAAGGCTCGTTGATATGTCAACTCAATTATTTTAAATCCCCTAGAAAATGAATGGATTCTATAAATATGTAAATTGTAGAATAATCATGTCGTATTTTTTATCGCATGATTCAAATATACCATCATAGATAATCCAAAATAAGGTTATATGAAACACATGATGCAACCCTCCCTACACCGATTGAATCCAATATATGATATTTAAAAACAATAGAATGATTTTTAGATATAGTGTTTTAATTCCTCTGAATTCCCTCTAGAATAGAAAGAAGGTTCATAGATAGGATCATTAAGTCATGGGAATACTTTTTGAAGTGGAGAACTAAAAAATCTCAAAATTATTCAATAAAAATTCTTTGGGAATACCTAATTGATTAGTTAGCATTATTATATTCATTGTGTGATCGCATAAATAATCATGTGAATGTATTCTAGAATGATGAATAGATAAAATGACAGAGTATTAATATGTCTACTTGGATGGGTGAGTAATTAATAGGGCAATGGATGATGTACAGTACGCCATTTAACTGATAAGAGACTATAATAGATGATTGGTTTACATGAGGAAAAATAAATTGTTTCTCAGGATATGTGGTCATGTTCCTTGCATGATATATTCATTAAGAATGAATAGATACTCGAACATGTATATTGAATCCTTCAATAACATTTATACATATTTATAAAATCATATAGATCCTTATTGATATTTCAAATAGATAATGAATCTCTTTCAAGAATATATCATGAAATTCATGTGAATTCATATATACAAGTCATATATGTCACTCTATGTCCTTTACACATGTCATATAGGTGCTGAAAAAACATCGTAGACATGTTAGATGGCTCATACGAAGCCCTCTGGGCATGTTAACCAGATTATGAGAAAAACTTTGGCCATGTCAGTTAGTACATGAGAAGTGCTCCAAACATGAAAGATGGTTCATGTGAATTCATCTGGAATATCACACATATCAGATGATATCCCTCATTCATGTCATCATATATCTTGTGAAGAACCCCAGAAATTTTAGATAGACACCCTGTACATGTTCGGAAAGAGCCATAAATATGATAGGATGACACTACAAGACATGTCATTCTTGTTTAGCAGGAATACATGGGAATTTTTTGTAAAACCATGTAAACCCCCAACCATGTTAGTTTAACATGGAATTACCACATTTTGTTGGAAGTTTCCACAAGGATCTAGGTCTATGAAATAATAAATAATATGTGATCTTTATTAAACTCATGGTTCTAACCCTCCATCTATCAGAGGGAGAGTTTAAGATATCTGATATTTGGACACCACTTCATTTTAAGTCCAAGATATTTCATTTTGTATGACCCACCCCCTATAGATATATCATTCATTATAAAACATAAATGGGTTAAGTAAAATAATTGAACTATGAGTACTCTGATTAATGATATTTGTAGGACTCATAATATTCATTCCTATGGACCGATATCCATATCAAACACTCCTTCATGGACATGATAGGGAATAATTCATATATCTATATATAGTTACTCTGATTACATTTTGAAACTTGTTTCTCCCAATGATAATGACCCCATGTGTGCATATATAGATTTAATAACTTTATCACTGGAATCCTAAATTACATTAATCATGGAGTCCTTAGTGTGTAAGATCCATTTCATGGCATGATATCAATTCTTCTATACATGGAAATAAACTATCATGTATATCAATATAGAATTCCCATATTGGTATACTCTAGGAGAAATAAACCTCTTGAGTACTAATTATATATATTATCCCATCATTACACTGAAGGAAGATCAAAATTAAATTGAATGTGATTCCTGTTATTAGAATGATATATAGGACACCTTCTTGAGGATCGGACACCATACAGAATTACTAATCACCATCAAACACAACATTTCCTCATGAATTTTAACTAAATGAATTTCACCTAAACAAACAATATATTGTTCATTATAATTTCATACATGACACATAGGACACCTCTTGGAGATTGTATCTGATCTAAGAAACACCTATCATATTTCTAGATTGATATAAACACTAGAGTGCCTCATAATAAGGTTATAAATCTTAGTCAGCTACAAATTATTTAGTAGCACTCTAAAAACATGAAGAAACTATGATAAATATATATGGTTTCATTAAAAGAACCCCCTTCACATATGGATATATTTAACACCTTGTCATTTTATTTCGGTATCCAATCCTGTATCGAGATTTGGAAGTGATTCATTAACACATATTAAATATATAAAAATGTCTCTGATAAATAAATAATTCCCCATAAAGGGGTTGTTGATCCAAAAATCCAATCCTGTTGAACAATGATATTTCTGATTATTCCTTGTATTTGAATCTCCAAGAATCAATCTGCATTTGGACTGTAGGATCATGACTCACAAGAGATGTTTGATTATGAAGGAATTTCCATGAGAGTTGAAAATAGTGTACGTAACATGAATGTTTGTGAAAAAATATTTAAAACATAACACAACAAATATCAATCCCAAATTATTCTATTAATAAAAAATTTTAAAGTTGACGAGGATTTGGATATAATTACCCTACATGAAATCCCTGAACTATATACTCCCTTTGTTTCTTTGAAAATGATATATTGTATAGTTCCCATTGTTCCATTAATCAACGTAATTATAATTAGAAACATTTAATAAAGGGAATTAACATGTGGTGAATGTATTTATTAACATGATTGTTATGATTCGATATATATTGATGATTTCATATGATACACTAAATAATTTCATGAGTATAAGAATCAAATGATAATCATTCTTGATTGGTTTAATGGAAAGGTGTTATGTGAGAAATTCATTTTGTCTGGATGAGAGATATTGGAAGTTACATTTCATAATAATATTGTATTTATGAATATAATTTGTATTGGGTAATCTCATACCAAAAAAATATCAAATAATAACCCTCATGAATGAAAATAAAAAATTTAATGATTTTAATTTATGGAAATTATAGTGAAATTAGAGAATATATGATTATGATGTAATGTTATTTTTTAATGATTGTTTAGCATGATGATTATGCTAAAAATTACAATGATAGTTCAAATGATATTTATAAGTTTGGAAAATTATGGAAATATTTATTTTGGATAAATAGGTTGACTGATATAAATCACCTTAAAAAGTGATGTGATATTTTTGGAGATATTTATTGAAGTGTGTACAAATGAACTTTTAGGTTGTTATGCGATATTAAATGGTGATCTTCTATGAATTTTACTAATTTTTTTCTAGTGAATCTTGGAATATTATATTTTTTATTTTTAATTATGGGATATACATATTTGATTGATAGATATTGTTTGCGTATTAAATAATTTGATTATTTAATAAGAATAAGCGATGAAACCATTTATATTTTTTGTCTCAAATAATCAAGAATATTTGAGTTGTATAAAATTTATTTTTGGTTAATATTAATAATTTTAAGACTAATTTTTATGATGGATTTTCTTCTTGGCTGTTATTTTCGCTCGATCCAACCAATTTAGATTCAAAAAGGAGGAAAAAGTTTAAATTGATTTTCGACATTATAGTTGATTTATTGATGATTTTAATTATTCAAAATTTAAAAATAAATTCTTATCATAATGATTCACAATAAAATATTATGTCATTAATTGAAATCATTTAATTAAATTTACTAATATTTTCATTCAAAATAATAAATAAATTTCATGAACTAAATAAAACTGGAGATTAAATGATTAATTATTTTGTAGAAAATATCACTAAAGTATAATGGTATGTTTATAGAAAATAATTTTCAAATATTAGCCACACTTAGGTATATGAAATATATTATTCTTTTTCATAACCATGAAATTAACATCAATGATAAAATTTATTTTTAAATTTATTATTATGTTAGGATAAATCCAGTTTCAAAATGAAGAAATAAAATTATGAGGTTAATATTTATATAAGGAGGGGATAATATAATACATTAAAATGTTATATTGTTTCTAAATGAAAACTATTTTTTACGGGATACAACTAACACATCCTTGAGCACAAACTAATTGTGAAATAATATTATTTGAATATGACTATTATAACATATATGTTGGGTTCGTGGTTATAAATAGGAATAAAATAATTGTGAAATATTTGTATACAGTGTTTCCTTAATATAAAATATGAATCAAATCATAATATTTTAAAACCATATATTTTTTTATCACGATATTAATAAGAATAAAATCATTTAATGATTTAGATTCTGTTTTCATAAAAAAAATAAGTTTATTACATATTTTGCATGAATATTATAATATTTTTCTATCACTTTTAAAAATAATATTTCAAATAATAGATATTATATTTAAAATAGAATATCATAGTAGTATTTGGATGAATATTAGATATTTATTTCAAAATAAATATTTTTTACAACATAGGGGAAAATATAGATATTATAAAACCTAATTAATGTTTTCATTAAAAATAATTCTTATAAATTATTTTAATTCAAATAAAAATATAGATTTAAACTAAATAATATATTCTACACATTAAAAATAATAATAATTATTTTTATATCTATTCTAATATTTATAAGTTATTTTTCGTTATAGTTCAATTTTAAATAAAAATAATTTTCCAATTTTTTTTTTATAATTCAACTATTCGAATTTTAAATAACATTATAATAATTATTTTTGTAAATTTATTTTTAGTCTTACAAAAAATTATTTTTCTCAAAACTCATTCAATTGAATCTTAAATATATATATTTAATGTAATTTAGAGCAATTAATATAGCTATATTATGGATGTTGGATTCCATATTCAAAATATGTATAATTAATACTATATAATTTTTTAAATATAAATATTTCCAGTATGAATAGTAACCATGGTAAATATTTATCATCAATGTTAAAGGTAAAATTAGTAAAAATGTGTTAATAATAGAGGGAAAATAATTAAATATCCAGCAATGACCTTACATAGGACTAATGGGTTGGATGAATTTTATCCAAAAACATTTCATATTAAAAATTATGTAAATTTATCTTCCAACATCAAAATAAATAAAAAAAATTATATTTTAGATATTTTATGTTATTCCATTTCTGTCCCACCACTCATTGATAGATGATCACCTCTTCTACCACTTACTCAGAAACATTTAATTTTATTTCACGTCTATGATAAGATCGAAAACCTTTTTAGCATCTTTAAACTCATAGTAGTGTTTCTGTTATTCCCTTATGACCATCATGTATAGTAATATATTGTATGCTAGATGAGGTCTATCGAAGAAGAGGTAATTGTAATACAAGACTCATTAAATGTTATATTCTTATTTTTTTCATTTAACTATATTATATATATTCAATAATGTTTATTAACATATAATTAATTTATTATACTGATATAATTTTAATGTGAAAACCATTTTCAACATCGTATCAAACATATGGGAAATGATATCATCTCTCATGAGTATATATGACCTATCGTCTAAAAATAAATGTGTAATTCGTTTTTCATCATAGCCATACATGGATGGTTATAATTATTTAACTAATCAATATATATTATTTTTATTAAATAATTATTATTCAATTAATATAATATATCATATAACGTCTTTACCTTCCATCCAATAGTAAACAATGAAATTGGTTATGTGTTCACGTGGAATACCACCTACAAGAAATGATATAAATTTCATTTCATGTTTTCAATTCGTGAATGAAAATATTTTTTATATTTAATGTATAAAAAATATTATTAATACATGATTATGCTTGTGGATATGTTGAATATATGAAGATATCGAAGGATTGAAAATATGGAACGAAATCATCCAGGGAAAAAAATAAGTAATAGCCATGATAATGATGTTAATAGTTAATTTTTAACATAAGAGAGAAAAGATATTATAAGGGAGTCAAATATGGTATAAAAACAATTACTAATGTTATTTTTTCACTAAAAATAAAAAATTATTGTACATGTGGATATGATTACATACAATGAATGATTTTCTATGAGTCATATTCTATATTCACCACTTTCCTCTTTTCAGTCTTGAATATAATGACGAATATCTTCATTAATTAATCTTTTTATACAAATTATGTGGTTTTATAAATCATTCTATGTTTCTATTTTTATGAGGCCATGATTCATGTATTATTAAATCTATAAGGGAAATGTGATGCATCTTGAATTCAATGAGACCTCATCATAATAAGTATCTAATTAAATTATTTGGTTTATTTACTACACCCATTGACATATTATATCATGAAATAATATTAAATAATGTGGTTTATGTTTTAAATAAATTATTTATCTTTTAAGGGAGTATTATTCATATTTTGTTAAAACTATAATGGGTTTCTATTATAATATCTTTTATTTAAGGATTGTTAATCTCTAGACATCCTATTGAAAAATTATATGATCAAAGTATTTAAATACCCTTATAATTTATTCTTAAATTTTTATTTTTAAATTAAGTGTTATATTTCATCAATTTTATTGTTAATAATCCACAAGTAAGTTATATTTATGGAACATTATTTTAATAAAACTAGTAATTTATCCTTTCCCTCCAATAGTTTTCCTTCTTTGTTGATGTTATTTTAAATGGTTAATGATGGTTCAAGATTATGATTCAAAAGGCGTTAAAGATATATTTAAATGATTTTTAGTGTATTTTAAAATTATTAAAATGGAATCGTTTCAACTTTTTCTGTACTGAGAATTTCCGACTTTTACCAAAAGTAACAAAGAATGTTTTTAAGGTATATGGTTTGACTATCATTTCCCACTTTCATGGGGTTTATATATATTTGAGATTTATTATCATGTTTCTTGAATAAATTTTATATAAAATATATTTTTCATGATTTTTAGAAGATTATTATTAAATGATGTAATCATAAAATAATATTATTTTATAAAAGGAAAAAAAATTAATGTGTTTTATAAATACATTATTACGAAAAAGAAATTAGTATACTATTTGTAAATTTTTTATTCAATTTTATTCTGAAAAGGATTGGATTTACCCAAATATTTCATTTTAGATAAATTTTTTGCTTTCAAAATTCCATTACTAAAATATAATTGTACCAAATTTTTAAATGCTTCAATTTCATCTGGTCATGTTATTAATAAAACTATTTTTTAATGGAAAAATATTTTCCACTTTCACATAAATATTTTTAATTTCAACAAATAATATATAATAATTTTTATCAATTTGATGTTGTTTAAGTAATATAACATTACTATATACGACATTAATTGAAGAAATATTATTAATTAATTCATTTTATGGGGAAATATTACTGATTAATATTATTTATTCAATAACGAAAAATGTTGAATAAATAACAATTCTATAGTTGAATTTTATTTAAAATTTAAAACATGAGGATTTAATAAGATGTGAAAGTGAATGGTGTGGACTAATTATAGAAATACCCTCAATGAAAAAAATATATCATGATACTAAAAAATATAAATACATTATTAGATGGGTATTTATTATAAAAATACCAATTTATTATGAATTATGTATTAGAAATTCAACATGATATTAATATTCATGATAACCATGATAAGGCCTTGATATATTGTTCATCAATGTCAAGATTAATGCAGGTCGTTTTATTATAATTGAGTTTCAATTATCTATGTGATTGGTATGTTGATATTAGTTATTTATGATCATATAATTCACGATTTTTATTAAATTTTATTTATTATAATTATCCACTAAACAATATTCATTATTCCCTATTTACTCTTGATAGTTTCCAATAAATGTAATGCATGATCAGTATCTCAGATCCATATTTATTTGTTCCCCTTTTCTCAAAATGTGTAGAAGAATATTTTTAACTTCTTCAAGGGTAAAGTATTGATTGATATGATATATTTTTATACAACCAATTAATATAGGAAGAATATATGACTCTAGATTTTAATATGTATAATCTAATTAATCCTATGGTGTGGAATCCATTGTTTCTTGTTTGAATGTAATAAACTGAACAATGACATTAGGGTAATGGGGTAAGTGTATTTGAATTTGAGAATGACATTCAATGTTCTAATAATCTTTTAAAATTTGACTATGTATGTAAGGAGGATATATCATACAATATTTCATCTCTATGTTCATCTTAAAATGAAGAATCATTCCTAACATAGTGGTGAATCTTAGAAAATGATCCCATGTGTTTTGGTCGTGGTGATAAATAAAATATCAATTGTTCCTTGATATATATATATATAATTAAATGTTGTTTATGGAATTATTATACTCCAATTATGGTAAATGGAGTAATATTTTTATGATGGTTGACTATAGTCTAATTATAATTTGTTTATTACTTATCTTCAAAATATATTTGATAAAAACCATAGTAAATTTCTCATATTTTATTGTTTTTTATACTAGTAGCAACATCCACCTGTATTTTTTATTCCATTATTTATTTGTATACAAGGAACATTTATATATATTTTAAAATTTTTTTGTTCATATTTAACAACAAAATTATATCTTTAAGTGTCACACCCCGACCAATGTTTTTTTTAATTTAATTATTTTCATGTCCTTGAATATTTTTTTTATGGCTCGGGTTGAGTTCTGGATTAAAGTTTTGGGTTTGTATTAAAAAAATGCATGTTTTATGTTTCAATTCACCTGGTATATGGGTAGAGAATGAATTGGAAACTATTAGGATCCTAGAACACTGTTCGGCATGCCCGTCATTGAAAAAATTACAATAATTTAATGTTTAACAAGATGATAGTTAGAATGAAATAGAAAAATGATAAAAATTAAATTAAATGTTTTTTTCAATAGTAATAATAATGATAACATTAATTTGGAATATATGATGATGATAATGATTATTATTATTATTACTATTATTATTACAATTAAAATTATTATTATCATTAGAATTATAAAAATATTTATTTGTATTTTGGTTATTAAGAATGAAATAAATATAATTATTATTTTTATCATTGTGGTATAATTTGTTATGATTATTATTATTAGTATTAGTGATAATCAGTTTTCTCTTCTAGGCCACTCCACAAGTACTCCACGGTCATCAAAGGATATGGAGTAAGCCTAGAAAACTATATCATCCCGCCTTTTTATCACATAAACTTTCATTACATTTTACAAAAGTAAGGATCTTTAAGGTTTAGTGTCTTGGAAACCAGGAACTTTAAACATGAAAACATAAAACATGCTTTTTAAACACTTGAAAGGCTTCTTTTCATGTTTATCCTAGGTTCATTATTGCATCACATAAACTGGGGAAATACATCAAAAGAAAAGGTGAGCAGAAGGCCCAGTAAGGGAAACAAGCGAAACATTTTACATATGAACTTGATATACACCAATAAAGTAATGAAAAGAACTTTAAGGCATGAGAATGAAATCATGAGTCATATCATAATAAAAAAAATTCTTCATAACATGAAGATGTGGCTACATCATTTAACATAAACAATCATGAACATATCACCATGGTTCATCCCCAAGGTGTCATTTGAAAATTACCAAGGTTATTCACCAAGGTATCGTGAAAATTGTAATCTCTAGTGGCTACATCATTACCCAATGTATTGGAGCGCTATCAGGGTGCACCATTAAATTTTCATTTATTATCATTTGATCTACATATATCATCATAAAAAATTTCATAAATAACCCATATAGCATAAAATAAACGGGTTTCATTCCATAATCATAACATTTTAAAAACTGCTTTAAAGACATGATCTTTACGTCACTTTAAACCCACGAAAAGGGAAAACGGGTTTTATGTATGTAAATACAAGAATATAAAATGGAACATCTTGGTATATATGTTAATACCCATATAGGAGGTAGATCATTGAGTATTCACTTAGTAAAATGAAATATCATTAGAAAAAGAGAGAGACATTTTGAGACGAAAATTTTGCAGCATAACGGCTATGTTACAAGGTTTTTAGAAAACATTGAAAAGAGAGGGGACATGGGTCAAACATTCATAAATGACCCATAAAATAGTAGAGGGACAAAATATAAGGGATTTAAGATCATGTTAATGAAATTTTAAAATATACTATATGAAATGAAGAACATGAAAGGAAGAAAAAAATAAGGTTTCTCTTATAAAAATTCGGCAACCTAACAACGTTACATACACTTCAACCAAAAATAATTTGATGAGATCAAATAGGTTCTCTCATCATATGAACATAAAAGATCAGTATGATAGATATAGAGATAATACCCCAAAATAATAAAAAGGAACTTGCAAGACTTGACATGGAATTAGAACTTTGAAAAGGGAGAAAGGTACAAGGACCACTTAAAAATTCAACAGCCTAACGACGCCACTTAAACATCAAAATACTGAATTGAAGAGATCAAATGGGGTCTCTCATTATATGGTAATAAAATATCAGTATGATAGATACATATATCATACCCCAACATAACAAAAAGGAACTTGAAAGAATTGACATGAAAGTAGAACTTCAAAACGAGAAGGGCGAAGAACCACTTAAAAATTCGGCAGCCTAACGGCGCCACATAAAACTTCAAAATACTAAATTGGAGAGATCAAATGGGGTCTCTCATTATATGATCATAAAAGATCAGTATGAAAAATTTAGAGATCATACGCCAACATAACAAAAAGGAACTTGAAATACATTACATGAAAATATATCTTGAAAAATGAGAAGGGAGAAAGAATCCTTCCCAAAAATTTTGGCAGCCAAACGGCGCCACTTAAAACTTCATAAAACGAAATAATGAGAGTAAGAGGGGATCTCTCATTATGTGAACATGAAAAGGGAAGTAAGATGAGTATAAAATAATACCCTTTAACATAAGAACATGGATTATAAAATAAATTACATAAAATAGATTTCTTGAAAAGAAAGAGAGAGATCAGATCCCTTCCCGTAAAACGCAACTCTTAAAACTCAAAGGTTTGGACCGTGAGGGCTTGGGGGAACCTTGGGAGGACTCCTTGGGAGGTAAGGAGACCTAAATTCGTTTGGGGAGAGTTTGGAGTGAAAAATAAAAGAGGAAAGGGTGGGTATTTATAGGGAAAGTGAGGGGACAATGCATTAATGGCCAAGGGACACCTCAAAAGTGGTTTTCTCAAAAGCATGGGCCCTCCTATGGTACTTCCCATAATGTTAGGCCACATGGGGACCCCCACACAATAATTCACCACCCTTGGCCGGACAACCCTTAAAATATCTCATGAAATCATCATGACACAGTTATGATGTCATTAAACATACTGAAACCCTAAAACTGCATTTTTACTATTCACTGAAAATTCAACTTTCTCAGAAAGATCAAAAAATTTCACCTTATCCAAATATCAATGCTCTGATTTCAAAAATTAACTCCATTTTATAAAAATAATTATCTAAATATTTTTAATTTATTTTTTAAATAAATACACTATTCACCAAAAATTCATTTTTTCAAAAAAAACCCAAAAAATTACCATAACATAATATTGGTGCTTTGAGTTCAAAAATGAAATCCATTTTATAAAAAATAATTTTATAATTATTTTTAATTATATTTTTAATTAAAAAACACTATTCACTCAAAAAAAACTTATACTTGAATAATAATATATAAAACTGTTATTTAACCATTTTATTGTATCACATTACTTAATCAAGGTGCCTAGATTATATTAATACTTTCTTTAAGTGAGATTACTAATACATTTGGACTCATTACTAATCCTAATCATAAAATCACTATTCATATTTTACTATTCATCAAAAATCATGTTGATCTTATTAGACTCTAAATTTCGTACTGAACATAATTGTAGGAGACCATTTTTTGAAAATCATTACACATTTTTAATTATTTATGGGTTACAAAAACTTTTTTTAAATATACTTTTTCTAAAATTTATCAAAAATATACATACTATATTTATCCGGTCATTTGAAAATTCATAAACTTCATCATAAGAAGAAATCCCAATTTTTATTTAAAACAAAGGATTGCACAAGGCAGTTACGGTCTCCTTACATAGCCCCTTATCACACTAGCATAGGACCTAAGTGTAAGGTGTGCTAAGGTAACAGAATTCGAGGGAGGATCGACCAACATCGCACGAGTAGTAATTTCTATCAGTTTGAACTTTCCCGCGAAGGCGATCCCATTCTATCTTCACACAATGAAGTTAAGCTTCGGTTTGGTCCAGAGCAAAGCCCAGTGGTGCTACCTCCTTCCCATGTTCTGTTAGATGGGCTTCGATCGGTCCAAGACTACTGGGTGAGGCCATCGAATCTTCTATCTATAATAATTAACCAAGATTACTTGTATTTAGAGACAATAATCAAAACGTTTAGTTTTCAGTGGTCATATTGACCAATGGTCATATAACAGTCAAAAACCAACGGTATCATTTTAATTATACTCATGTTATCAAATGAAACATTTTTGTTGAGTATAAAAATAAAATAAAATAACACATAAAATTAGGAAATAAGATTTATTCAAAATTTCGTGTCGTTACAAGAACCAAGCGACAACTTCTGGAGATAGAAGCTACCACACATTTCAGGTGTGGTCACCTAAACCTTCCACAGACCAAGAAATTTCCTTCGAATATATAAAATAAATATAATTAAAATTTTTAAAATTATTATTATCATCAGTGTTAATAATATTTTTGTTTTTATTGTTATTATTAAATAGAAATTAATATTAATTATTTGGATTATTGTTATAATTATCATTGATATTAAGAATATTAAATTTAAAATGTATATTAACAAATGTTAGCATTAAAAATTCATTTATTATTATTAATATTTTTATTAAGATATTTTATGTTTTTTAGTGTTTCCATTTTCTTTTTTTATTCATTTTTATTTTATTTTTTCCTTTATCCTTCCTCTCAACACACCTACCCGCAATTTGACATATTCCTTATAGTGGGTCACACCCCCCCAACATACTACAATCCTTTTCTATTAATCCAGCAGCCTCCCACACCTATTTCAAGTGACTCCTCAAACTGAACCCTCTCCCAGCTGGCACACACCTACTGCACAATGACCTTCTTTGGTGTAGTATCATTAACTATCATTGTAACATACCATAGCTAGAACCACTCCCTTCTTCAGTCGCACCTACCGGTGACAAGCCCACCTGGTGTTCTTCCCTCCTCCAACTAACCCTTCCAGCACAATTCACCTAGTAGGTCACCCATCCCTAGAGACAAACATATTTTCCTCTATAGTATACCCATCAGGATGTTTTATATATATGGGTTTTATAATGTTTTTATGGAAATGGGATAGGTATTGAAATATTTTAAAAAATGGTTCTTTATATGCGTGAACCCCATTCACACATCTTCGACAAAAAGAGATCTGTGGACAGGGTCCACATATCCTTTATCCCATATTCAAAGGATGTGTGAACCCCATTAATGCATCCAAGAAATGGTAGATGCATGAATGCGGTTCACACATCATTTATGAGGTCTCTGAAAGAATGAGTGAACAATGTTCACATATTCTATAGAATGGTTTAAAAAATCATGAATTATTTAGAAGAATTTTTTTTATGTATTTTATTAATTCAATTAAAACCCCTTTCTATTAAGTATTTTTTTTAACAAAGGAAGAGAGATTTATAAAAACATTATATTCCTATAACATGATCATCTTGAATGTTCTACAAGTGTTAGATTTCATTATAATTGATATATTAATTCAGGACTTATTTTAATATTTTTTAATTTACCTCACCCTAAAGAGACACTCATAAACATTAGTTTTGAAATCTTTTATAACATCACCAAGTATGATCTTTTTCAATACTATTTCTTACATATTCTGACACATTATTAACCCTCTTAAAGATTGTTTCTTATTTTAGAAGAATATGATATAAATCATCTTCATAATTTCCACAATTTTATCACATTATGGATGTATTTTAACAGTACAATACCCTAGTGAAGATTGTGTACAAGTAAAACATGTTTACTTTTTTAATCTTTGAATATGTCTTTTCTCAAAATTGGCCAAATGAACTTCTAATTCCATACATAACATATTTGGTTTTTTTATCTTCAATCCTAATAATGTACTCTTTAAAATTATTCAATATTCATTGAAATTATTGTACATGAAATATATATTTTTTAAAAATGGAATCATGTTTCGTGGGTTTAGGATTCAAATCATTGAGATCAATAATATTTGCAAGATTTCTTGATGTTTACAAATATTTTCATGTAACACCCGAGATTTTATGAAAAATATTCTTTTAATTTCATTAATGTCTTGTGTTGTATGCTAAACCAAGATAACCTTGCGCTATACGCAACAACGTATTAGCTTGCAGTATACGCAACACTATTCTTGAATCGTGTTACACACAATTTTGATAATAGTTATTCTACACACCATTTAATATATATATATATATATATAAATATATATTCTATTTATAAATGAAATATGGTTGGATTCTATTATACGAAACAACACAGGATTCTTGTACAACATGAAACCCTAACTTGGCTTGTATTACACACAATCGCGACCCTCCTCGATTGTGTGTGTTGTACGCAATACCGGGTTTTACTAAACAACGATATATTATTATAATATTATTATGAACTAGACGTTATGAACAGTATTAACTAAATTTTGAATTTTAAAACATTATTATTCATCTTACACATTTTCTAGAAAATGATATAAGAACAAAATAAATTTTTCGGGTAAAATATGTATTTTTCAAAAAATGCAGGTTTGCCGCCTTTTGATGGCGTACCCAATTTAAATATAGTTTTTGACATGTTTATAAGTTCAATTTGACAAAATAAAATTCTTCTTTGGAATCATGGAATAAAAATTTACTTTGGATAAATTTTTCATATTATTCTGGTAACGTTCATATTTTGATGAATAGTAAAAACACGCTATATTTTAATTAAAAACAACATTTTTCATCGCAATAATTTATATGGTTAAATTATAATATTGAATGGTCTTCAATTATAAATAGAATATATTTTTACCATTTAATAAAATTAATGTCATTAACATTGATTCTACCTTGGATTCGTAGGATAAATCAATTCAATCTTTTGCAATGTTTTAAACAAAAACCCGTTTTTTTCGACAACGAGATTAATTATAATTTAATTTCTGCAACTTTTGTGTATTGAATTTGTAAAAATGGATTCCATATTTGGAATCAGTGGGTCCAAATTATGCTAATAAGCTACTTTTTATTTTTTTGGAATTATGAATAGTAACTATGGTAAATTTTATTTACCATAGTTAAAGGTAAATCAGGTAATTAAGGGTAAATATAAGATAATAAAATTTACCTAACACCTTCCAAAATACTATTGGATGACTAAAAGTCGACCCATATCACCTAAGGGACGGATTATATTCATTTAATGGACTTTTGGCCATGAAAATAATTTAATTATTATTAAAACCAAAGAATGTGACAACATGTCACTTTCTAAAATTTTATAAGTATAATAATTTTAATTTAGTGATAAACTTCATGAAACTTCGGACATGAATAGTATCCAGAAAACTAATACAATTATCTACATCATAGGAATTTATTTAGAATTTTTAGGGATTAAATAATTATCATTTTTTATGAGACAAAGATGATGCATTAATTATCTTATAAATACCCAAATAAACGTAATTTAAGACTTTTTATGAATTAAACTAATATTATATGTTACTATGACATGTTAGTATTGATTTAATTAACTTTTTTAGAACTAATAATTTTGTTATGATTTTCACAAAAAAATCAATTACTAAATAGTGTCAAAATTGACATAAAATAGTTTTTAAAACAAATATTATATTATTAATTGTTATTTTATTCCTAAAATTATAAGGTTCGGCCAAATGAATTATATAATGTTATATATATTAATAATAAACAACTTGGGTTTCGTTTGGCTTCTTATTGTATGTTTATTAACTTTATAGTGTAAGAAAACAAGAAGACACGATAAAAGTAAAATTATCTAACTTAATGTTAAATATAAATGATAAGGTTAAAATAGAAACCTAAAATTGTCAAAATTCTATTGGATTAGCGGAATTTGACCCATAACCACCTTAGCTTATAAATAAATTAATTTGGAGCTATTTAAAACCGAATTTGGTTTTATAATAAAATAATATTTTTTGTTATTCCAAAGGTACCCCTCTCCTCCCTTATAAAAGGTCAACCCCTCCCTCTCTTCCTCACACCACATTAAGCCTTCAAACTCGGAAAAACCCTACAAAATTCCCATCTCCACTTCCCTAGAAACATCTTAGAGGTTATGGGCTTCCTCAAAGACCAGTTTTAGTGCCCTAAAAGGAGATCTCAAGGAGTCGCTTCAAAGAAGAGGTAATGTCTGTTACCGATTCTTTCAACTTTATTTCTTCTTCCACTTCTTATTATTAGGTTGTTTCATTATGAAGTAATAAAATCAGTATCACTCATATACTGATATGTTATTATAAGTATTAAACAAACTATTTCACCAACTATCCATCCTACTGAAAATTAAATCACCGCGCGTGCGTACGTACGGAATACCGTCTCCACGCCGTGGTGTAATCTATTTTCCACCACCACCATACATGGATGGGTATAATGGTGTAAATAATGTCTATATATAATTATTGTAAGGTAATATTGATTCTTAAATAGTATACATACACTCCAATACAATTCCACGATCATGGGAATGATATCATCACTCGTGCATACGTACGAAATACTGTCTCCACGATGTGATGCGACTCGTTCTACATGATCTTCATTGCATAATGATAATATAAATGAATTTAATGAATTAATATGATATATATTACACTAATAACATTCTGTAAATGAGTTATCTATAACCTAAAGAGAAGAATAAGAATTTATTCGACAAAACACGCATAAGAACAAAAAGTAATAAACACCCGAATAACAAAGTTGTAATGAAATATTACTAATAAGAAGCTAAGAATATGACCATATGTGATATCATAACAGTGATTATGATTCTGTAATAAGTCAATAACATTATTTAAATCATTATACAGGATGTTCGGACACGTACAAAGCATATCAGCCCTAAGGTAATGGAAATATCACAATCTCATTTTTATCCGAGATTGTTTATACTTCGTATTTACTGGGGTGTATTTTATCATCCAAATCCATGTTTTGTCAATATGTAATATTATTTCCATCCACCTAAAATTGTTTAAATCCAATTTTACCCTTCGGTGAGTTTTTAGTAAAAGATATTAAAGGAATCTTTTGTCGTTTTTCGTACGAGGTACTTTTTGACTTTTCCAAAAAAAGTACGAGAAGAATGTTTTTTTAACTTATACGGCATGAATGGATTTTTAAAATATTATATCAAAGAATATTCCTTTACAAGTATTAATGTTTATTTTTAATCAACTTCTTTTAGTTTAATATTGTATGACATGTTAAGAAAGGAAAAATGTTTTTGAAGTAGAAAGGATATTTTCCTCAAGAATGGAGTTCAAGAGTTTTATCAAAATTATTTTCCATCTAAGATAATATAGGGTTCTATTTCGATCCCTATTATTACATGAATTTTATTATGTTGTGATGGAAATATTTTTATGAATTCATTTATCTTATATGAATTGTTTTATGATGTCACGATGATTAAGATTCCCATTTTTATTACATGGGTTACGCTATGATGTATGGTTTATGATTTTGTGGCACACATAATAATGGTATCATTATGAGATGGGTGGTACCTATATCTCCCTCCAATGCATTGGATAAAGATTTTATATCTCATGAGATAGACATGGCTGGAACAGTAGGTTATACCGGTTCAGTGAAACAGGACTGAAATGAGGAGTGAACTCGGTTCAGAAATGGACTTTGTCCTCTAAGATAGTCTTGGAAATGAGTCTTGACTAATGAGAAATGATTCTATATTATTATGTGTGTATTCCACAAAGTTTCATGTTTTATGTTTTGATAATTGGGATTACATTTCACTACTATTATTTATCCCATGTTATGATATTATGATCTCTTTTGCAGGTTAAGATTTCCAAAATGTTATGTTCTTATGAATATGATGTGATTGATTTTTTTACCCTTAATGAGCATTTGATCTCACCATTTTTATGTTTTCTTTTACCAAGGATATAAAGAAAGGTTTTAGGGAAGAAAAAAAAGGAGAAGATCTTTACGGGAGATGTTGAAGATCTTTCACCATAATTAGAAGATTTTATTCCATGTTTCCAAAGACACTAAACTATTACGGTCCTTGTGTGTCTGTTTTTATTATGTATTAAGTATTCCGAAAAAGTAATGTAATGTCCATGTACGTCAAGCTTCAGGTCTCTACAGTTGGTATCAGAGGAAAGGTTTAGTCAACCTTTGGAAACTAGGATGCGAAAACATTAGTGAGATCCCTAGAGATATTTCTATGGTATGTCTAGGGATGTCCCTAAGGATAAGTATATGTATAGGATATAGTCCTGAACTATGGTAACGATATTAGATTAAACCAAATATGCTAGATATTGAAGTTACTCCCCCTTTATTATGATTTTTGCCTCTCACACTATTATTTTTGGGTTTTAGAAAATGGCTGGAAACAAGATGATTCACGATAATGGAGGATATGATGGACAATGGATTGATATTCTTCATGACCAACCAAATGAAATGGGATTTGGAAGTCCAAACATTATTATTATGCTGAATCAACAATCTCATAATATGATCAATAAAATAAAATTTGGTAAGTTTCCTGACTCGGTTAATAAGAGAGAGATGGAGTTTCATGATGATTATATAGGAATGATAGTTCAATTTCCCCTATGTAAATCATGTGGGAAGAGGCATCAAGGAGAATGTTTCAAAGGAACTAGAAGATGCTTTGGGTGTGGAAAAGAAGGACACAAAGCCAGTAAGTGCAAAGGAAAAGGTTCAGTTAATACCAGAGATGAGGATAATGGTATTTCTACGACATCAACAATGGTTAAATGTTTTAAATTTGGAATGAACGGGAATTATGCAAACCAATGACCTAAGGGAAAGTCTCATAAGGAGAATCAGTATGGTCGTATGGGTCGTATTTATGTTGATGATGTTGAAGAGACTACAAATGATATGTGAGATGAACGAATTTTTGAAGCTCGATCAATGGTTTAAGAATGTAGTGGAATGATTACATGTTTATCATGTGTAATGTTGTATAAGTAATCTCATGGTACTATGGAATAAAGAGACATCTATGGATTGTTACACTATTGTCTTTCCTTGAGTTTTGAATGTGTATGATTAATGGTACCAGTATCCATGAAAGGTTATTCAGATATTTTTGGAATGTAGATGATATGAGAATAATGATGGGATAAGGAAAAAAATGAAATGTTTGATAGTATTCATGATCTCATGATTGACTAAGTGATATCATGGTTTGAGTTTATAGAATTTTGATGATTTTGGTATGTGGAATGAGTTAACTTTTAAAAACATTCATGTTTTCAATAAGGTTCAATGGGTATTATTTTTTTTCAAGAAAATACATAATTAAGGCCTTTGAATGTTTGTAATGTGACCAACAAGAAATATCTCATGATATATGGGGATCAACAATGGTTTTAACATGCTAGTTTTATGAACTCTATGGTAATCGTTTTCACTATAAAATGAGATTAGACAGCGTTATTTCAGATAAGCCTAAAAATTTGAATGGATTATGTTGGACATAAGTTAGTATTGTTTACGGATAGAAGTTTTTTCGATATTATTTATGAGATGTTATAGTAATATAGTATTAGAAAAAGGACAACCTACAGGATGGGCGACAACCCATCGCGTCAGACAAGGCTGTGGGAATCGAACGCACAACCGAAGTGCGACTGGCCTTCATCACCTACTACTGGCCTACAGGAAGTCCCTGTTTAGTAGAAACTAGTTTTATTATATTAATTAGTATGATATATAAAGTATAAGTCCATTTTAGGAACCATATATGATTAATCTCACTATAGATAGACTTATGTATATTTAATAACGTTTTCTAACCTTTTGTTTGAGACAGATGGAATGACCTGTCATTCTATCACATGATCTTCTAACACTTCACGAATAACAAGTTCAACTTCATTTCATTAAGAGATTAAGTGGAAATTGTTCAAGGCACGAACAATAGTGATATTGTACCAAAATAAAGTAAGTATTTATTCTAATTCAAATTCTTCAACTTTAGGGAAATGATCTTGAAAATCAAAAATGTTTTCCTAGTTCCCTTATATCCTATGAATCAGATGGTACCCTAGATCATCAAAAATCTACGGCTTTGTGATTGTTGGCTTTTTCATAACCATGTTCTCTACAACTCTCCATCATAACGTGATGGTTATATTTTTCTTCTATATCAACATTTTCACCTATGTTCTCCTACATGGAAACCCAGTGATGAGTTAATTTGGGTAACCATTACGTTTCATACTTTATTTTTTAATGCCATGTTTTGGTATTCCTTTTTACGATGTGGGTTTCAATTAAAGAAACTTTCAAGTAGAAAACCATTTATAACCCCGATGAATTTCGAGGGCGAAATAAATTTTAAGGGGGGTAGAATGTAACACCCAGAGATTTTTTGAAAAATTTTCTTTTAATTTCATTAATGTCTTGTGTTGTATGCTAAACCAAGATTACCTTGCACTATACACAACACCGTATTAGCTTGCAGTATACGCAACACTATTCTTGAATCGTGTTACACACAATTTTGATAATAGTTTTTCTACACAACATTGAGTATATATATATATATATTCAATGTATAAATGAAATATGGTTGGATTCTGTTATAAGAAAAAATTAAGGATTCGTGTACAACATGCTACTCGGACTTGGCTTGCATTACACGCAATCACGACATTCCTCGATAGCGTGTGTTGTACGTAATACCAGGTTTTACTATACAACGATATATTATTATAATATTATTATGAACTAGCCGTTATGAATAGTATTAATTTTTTTTTGAATTTTATAACATTATTATTCATCTTACACATTTTCAAGAACATTCTATAAGAACAAAATAAAATTTTCAGGTAAAATAAGTATTTTTAAAAAAATGCAGTTTTGCCACCTTTTGATGGCACAACCACATTAAATATAGTTTTTGACATGTTTATAAGTTCAATTTGACAAAATAAAATTCTTATTTGAAATCATGGAATAAAAATTTACTTTGGATAAATTTTTCATATTATTCTGGTAACGTTCATATTTTGATGAATAGTAAAAACATGCTATATTTTAATTAAAAACAACTTTTTTCATCGCAATAATTTATATGGTAAAATTATAATATTGAATGGTCTTAAAGTATAAATAGAATATATTTTTTCCATTTAATATAATTTATGTCATTATCATTGATTCTACTTTGGATTCGTAGGATAAATCAATTCAATCTTTTGCAATGTTTTAAACAAAAACCCGTTTTCTTTCAACAACGAGATTAATTTTAATTTAATTTCTGCAACTTTAGTGTATTGAATTTGGAAAAATGGATTCCATATTTGGAATCAGTGGGTCCAAATTATGTTAATAAGCTACTTTTTATTTTTTTGGCATTATGAATAGTAACTACGGTAAATTTTATTTACCATAGTTAAAGATAAATCAGGTAATTAAGGGTAAATATAAGATTATAAAATTAACCTAACACCTTTCAAAATCGTATTGGATGACTAAAAGTCGACCCATATCACCTAGGGGTCGGATTAGATTCATTTAATGGACTTTTTTCCATGAAAATAATTTAATTATTATTAAAACCAATGAATGTGACAACATGTCACTTTCTTAAATCTTATAAGTATAATAATTTTAATTTAGTGATAAACTTCATGAAACTTCGAACATGAATTGTCTACAGAAAGCTAATACAATTATCTACATCATAGGAATTTATTTAGAATTTTTAGGTATTAAATAATTGTCATTTATTATGACACAAATATGATGCAGTAATTATCTTATTAATGAAATATTGACATAATTGATGTTATAAAAACCCAAATAAATGTAATTTAAGACTTTATAAGAAATAAACTAATTATATATGTTAATATGACATGTTATTATTGATTTAATTAACTTTTTTCGAACTAATCATTCTATTATGATTTTCACAAAAAATCAATTACTAAATAGTGTCAAAATTGACATAAAATAGTCTTTAAAAGAAATATTATATTATAAATTGTTATTTTATTCCTAAAAATAAAATGTTCGGCCAAATGACTTAGATAAGGTTATATATATATTTAATAAACAACTTGGGGTTCGTTTGGCTTCTTATAGTAAGTTTATTAACCTTATAGTGTAAGAAAACAAGAAGACACGGTAAAAGTAAAATTATCTAACTTAAAGTTAAATATAAATGATAAGGTTAAAATAGGAACCTAAACATGTCTAAATTATATTGGATGAGAGGCTTTCGACCCATCCCCACCTTAGCATCAAACTAAATAAATTTTGAGCTATTTAAAACAGAATTTGGCTTTATAATAAAATAATATTTTTAGTTATTCCATAGGTGCCCCTCTCCTCCCTTAAAAAAGGGCACCCCCTCCCTCTATTCCTCACACCACATTGAGCCTTCAGTCTCAGCCGACCCCTGAAAAATTATCTTCTACACTTCCCTAGAAACATCCTAGAGGTTCTGGTCTTCCTCAAAGACCAAATTTAGTGCCCTAAAAGGAGATCTCAAAGAGGCGCTTCAAAGAAGAGGTAATGTCTGTTACCGATTCTTTCAACTTTATTTCCTCTTCCACTTATTATTATTAGGTTGTTTCATTATGAATTAATAACATTAGTATTAGTCATATACTTATATGTTATTATAATTATGAAACAACCCTATTTCACCATCTATCCATCCTACGAAAAATGAAATCACTGGGCGTGCGTACGTACGGAATACCGTCTCCACACCGTGGTGTAATCTGTTTTCCACCACCACCTTACTTGGATGGGTATAATGGTTTAAATAATGACTATATATGATTATTGTAAAGTTATATTGATTCTGAAATAGTATACATACACTCAATACAATTCCACGATCATGGGAACAATATCATCGCTCGTGCGTACGTACGGAATACCGTCTCCATGATGTGATGCGACTCATTATACATGATCTTCATTGCATAATGATTATATAAATGAATTTAATGAATGTATATGATATATATTACATTAATAACATTCTGGAAATGAGGTATCTATAACCTAAAGAGAAGAATAAGAATTTATTCGACAAAACACGCATAAGAACAAAAAGTGATAAACACCCGAATAACAAAGTTGTAATGAAATATTACTAATAAGAAGCTAAGAATATGACAATATGTGATATAATAAAAATGAGTATGATTCTGTAATAAGTAAATAACATTATTTAAATCATTATACAGGAGGTTCGGACACGTACAAAGCATATCAGACCTAATGCAAGGGAAATATCAGAATCTCATTTTTATCCGAGATTGTTTACACTTTGGTATTTACTGGGGTGTATTTTATCATCCACATCCATGTTTTCTCAATATGTAATATTATTTCCATCCACCTAAAATTTTATAAATCCAATTTTACCCTTCGGTGAGTTTTTAGTAAAATATTTGAATGAAATCTATTGTCGTTTTTCGTACGAGGTACTTTTTGACTTTTCCGAAAAAAGTACGAGAAGAATGTTTTTTAACATATACAGAATGAATTTATTTTTAAAATATTATTTCCAAGAAGCATACTTTACAAGTATTAAAGTTTATTTTTAATCAACATCTTTTAGTTTAAAATTTTATGACATGTTATGAAAGGAAAAATGTTTTTGAAGTAGAAAGGATATTTTCCTCAAGAATGGAGTTCCACAGTTTTATCAAAATTATTTTCCATCTAATATAATATAGGGTTCTATTTAAATCCCTATTATTACATAGATTTTATTATGTTGTGATGGAAATATTTTTATGAATTCCTTTATCTTATATGAATTGTTTTATGATGTCATGATGCTTAAGATTCCCATTTTTTTACATGGGTTATGCTATGATGTATGATTTATGATTTTGTGGAACACATAAGAATGGTATCATTATGAGATGGGTGGGACCTATATCTCCCTCCAATGCATTGGGTAAAGATTTTATATCTCATGAGATAAACATGGCTGGAACGGTAGGTTTTACTGGTTCAGTGAAACATGACTGAAGTGAGTAGTGAACTCGGTTCAGAAATGGACATTGTCCACTAATATAGTCTTGGCAATGAGTCTTGACTAATACGAAATGATTCTCTATGATTATGTGTGTGTGCCAAAAAGTGTCATGTATTAAGTTTTTATTATTGGGATTACATTTCACTACTATGATTTATCCCATGTTATGATATTATGATCTCTTTTTCCGGTTAAGATTTCCAAAATGTTCTCTTCTTATGAATATGTTGTGATTGATTTTTTTTCTTACCTTTACTTAGCATTGGAGCTCACCCTTTTTTTGTTTTCTTTTCCCCAGGATATAAAGAAAGGTTTTAGGAAATAAAAAAAAGGGAATGATCTTTAAGGGAGATGTTGAAGATCTTTCACCATGATTAGAAGATTTTATTCTGAGTTTCCAAATACACTAAACTATTACGGTCCTTGTGTGTCTGTTTTTCTTATGTATTAAGTATTCCGAAAAAGTATTGTAATGTCCATGTACGTCAAGCTTTGGGTCTCTACATTTCATCCAGAGTATTAATATTTATTAATATTTATAAAATAGAAATTATTAATTTTGGATGATAATTTGATGACATTAAGAAACTTAATAAAAAATGTACTACTCTATAAATTACAATAGTAATGCACATAAATAATGTATTGTAAATCAAAAATCAACCGAGTGTATGCCTCTGGTGTGGTTTCTCCCTTGTCCCACAACCAAGTGTATACTGGACGCATCCATGTCAAGTCTATCTCTGTCTGTGCTATGGAGTACGCTGCACATCATCCCCAAAGAATCCACACATCCTCCTGTGTGACAGGTGGAGGATGTCCAGTCTCATCATCTGTACCTTTCCCTAAATCTAATGATAGTGGAGGATGGCTGGAAATCTTACCATCATCGAAATAGGTTGGCTGTTGTGCTAAGGATGTCTGTAATAATGATTTGATCTCAACCTAGTCAACGTTTGTATCTACCTATGACTGAGCCTAAGAAGATGGAGGAGCATATTACTGATCAGGCGGAACACCAACCTCCTATGGAACAACATCATCTGACTGATCAATCTGAACATCCTCCTCCTATGAAACATCAAGATCTATAACAGGGACATCACCCCCTATTACATCTATATGAGCCTTTATAGGCTCTACACCCTCCTCCCCATTTTGTTGATCAATGAAAATTCCATGATAAATCATGTCTATCAAAGGAATAAACTGTGATACAAGGGTGTGAAAATATGTTGGGTCAAATACGATGTGCTCTACTGGATCAGACATGTGTAGTTGAAGACAGATACAAACATCATATGCAAAAAACTATGTTGTTATGTAATATGAATAAAAATTTCACTAAATTATGGATGGAACTATTTATACTAGCTCATGAAAGCCTCCTCCATGTCGTGTCAAAAATATGACTGGTGAGCTGTGGTACCAAGCCGGGTAATCCATCTGATCCACCAAATGAAAACGCATTGTCCCTACCCCTCACAACTGGAAGTCCTGTCGTCTATCCCATAAATCAATATATTTGGCGTGGTATCTCATCCAATAAAAATATCTCTCCCCTGACATATTTAGGAAATGCAATGAATCTTACTGACTAGGCGGGTCAAGAACAGGCTTAATGAATTTGAATTACCTCATAAAACTATCGGTCTGATGCCACTCGACTATATAAAAATGAATCAATATAACCCTATAGGAACCGATAGCAATAATATCCGTACAGTTGGTGGAATACTATAGATAATAGCATCTCTATATGGCGTCCATAAAATTTGAAAGAAAAAATTAAATAATCAATTCTTAAATAAATACATTTATAGTAAGGAATAATGAATAAACAAACTAAATAATAATCACTTACATCATATGATAGAATGATGTCCAACATAATCTTGTAGGCGTGGATGTCGTGTCTGGGGGAATCTGAATGTCGATGTGCCTAAATCCACCCGCGGATAATATTTTCATATTAGCATTTCATGATAGAAAGTTATAAAATTACCTCAGACAATATATGGAAGGAATAACATACCAACATCCACGTGGAGCCTCTACAACAATATCTGTTGTTAATAGCACACGATCATGTGGAGCTAAACGAGGGATGTACTCCCACACCCACATCTGTGTAAGAACCATACATCCCATTATCTGCATCTTATCGATGCGACATGCGCTACATAACACCTTGTATGTATATTCTAGACAAGAAGAGCCCCATCTATATCAGACGACCTCATCAAAATCCTCAAAAAATTTTAAATACATCAAATGTTGAAAACTAGTGGAGTGATCAAAAAAAATAGTGCCACCCCTAAACCTCAAAATATATGCACATGGAAATCACAACACGATGATCTCTTCACCATCCTCTGCTAACTATGTGATGTTCTGGTCTAATCAAGGACTTCTACGCCCAGTAGTCTATGAACAAGATTTGGGAAATCTACTCCCACTAAGCAAGTCAGAACCACACAATCTATGGGGAGGCCCAACATAATTTCCACATCTTATAGGGTATTAGTCACCCCCTCTTTAAAATGGAATGTATGTTACTCTGGCCTCCATCTCTCAATAAGCACATCAATCAGATGATGATATATAAAGGTGAAGTTAAACATCTCTACGCCATAGGGTCCCGCGCAATGAAGATGAGGGATGATAGCGGGAGGTGTTGTGGTATGATGGAAACAATAACATTAGTAGACACTAAACTGAGGGACTCGACATCCCTCGTAATGTAGTCGTGATACATGAGTTTCCTGATATGTGAGAAGTGGAAAATGTGCCATCTGCACAAATGAAACCATCATTAATTTATTATAGTTAATTCAATAATTTTTTTTAATTATTATTTAAATAAATATAGAATAATGAAATTAAAAATGATTATGTTAATATTTTAGATTTATAATTGATTTGTTGTGTGTGGATTAGTGTTTGTATTTCTTGACTAATCCCCTCAGTAAATAAAGGACCCTATTACCTAATTTTTAGATTCAATATTTTTAAGGTCTGTATTAATTAAAACCTATAGAGGTCTTATAAGCATTCCATGTGGTCTTCCATGCACTAGTATTTCATTATATGTTGTTTTTTTGAATATTTTGAGTATCACAAAATTCATAATTAGAGAATCAAAAAACAAGACAAACCAAAATTAAAACATGTTAAAAATAGAGCAAGTGAGAAATAAAAGGATTCAACAATGAAACATCCACATACAAATTAAAATATACATATTCGTGATACAATACACAAAATAGATCATGGATGGTGAGATGTGGAGATCTGTGCTGCCACTTGGGGATATCTCTTACAAGTATGTCCTTCTGCATGAAAAATACTACATCGTATTCTCCCTCCTTATTGTCGAGGCCAATCCATTTCATTTCTGATTCGACTTGATTTTGGTCTTCCTCGGGGCCGTAACCTGGTATTATGAATCCAATAATTTACAAAAACGACATACATTGAAAAAATCATAAATTAAAGCCTAACAAAATTATGAAACCTGGAAATATCATGGAAAATGTTCTATTGATTAGAAGGAAATGGGGCAGAATTAAAGTCACCAACATGCATCCAAGCTACACTATAACAGTTAACCAAAGTTCCCATGTGATAAATTGCGTCAACATATGGTTCCCATGATATATTTACTGAAGCACAATCTGCGATAACATGTGCACATGGATATCTAAATGCCTAAAAGGTTATGCAATCACAGTATCTGTTATCTAACATCACTATAATAACTCGACCACTAGTGCATGTAGCCTAGTTTTAATAAAATCTTACATGAAAGTTCATATATTCCGGGTCAAAGGCTAGAACTGTCCATCATAAAACCCCATTCAGTATCAAATCAATATCACTTTGGAAATGCTGCGTAAAACGCATTCTGTTTTCCATCCTCTGATATGCCTTTTGGGACCGGTCAACAATGTAGTGGACACATATATAATATTTCTCATGCACTAACCCTATGATAAGAAGTTTGTTCACAACATTGAGGACCCCATTTATCCACTCCACAACATTAGTGGTCATATGGCCATATCTTCTGCCACCATTATATGCTAATTACAATTTTTCCTTGGAATCTACATCATATATTCATACAAATCTTCATTAGAAATTCGGATCTTTTCAAGGAATCAATAAATTTTTTCTTTTTGGGGATTATATGATGAAACCATAAAAGAATAATATATTAAAATGGAGAATAAATTTTGTTTTAAAAAAATAAGTTTAGAAAAACATACTCAACTATAGGATCGCCTTCTTTATGACATCATCTATGAAATGATTATGCAGATTACATGAAATATGTATAATTCAATGAATATGATAAGAATTCTACTTAGTCCATGAATCCCCAACACTAACCATGGCCTCTATAATCTCTCTATGGCTATCTGATATCAGACACACACCATTGTTTTTTGTGACATGAACACGTACACATGCCAAAAACTAGGACCAACATTTAAAAATATCTTTTTCAACAATAGAAAAAGAAAGTGGTAGAGTATCATGATTACAATACTGTGTGGCTGTAATGAGTAGAACACCAGTATACCTTCCATACAGGAAAGTTCCATCGACATGAATAAATTTTTTACAATAGGGAAAGGCAGCAATCCATGGAATGAATGCCCAAAAACCCTATTGAACTTGACCTTTGATCGATCTACTCAATGATTGGGGGATACATACTCAATAGTTTCCAACTGATTAACAATATTGTTATTGAGAGATAACAATTCCATAAGTTTTGGCAACATAGCATAAGATTCATCTCAATCACCATACACATTTACAATTTCTTTCTCTTTTTCATTATATGTTTTGTTATATTATATCTAGTAGTTATACAACTGTTGAATTATTTCCTGGACAAGTGAAATGGGAACATAATGACATGTTCGTATCATATCACAAATAACATTTGATATAAACTATGAATCATGGTAAGAGTGATCCTGTGAAATGATTGGATGGACACAAGTATGTGGCCACTCTAATTTGGTTATCCTCCAACATGAAAAAAATTTATCAAATATTTCACATAATCAAAATTTATATTCTGGACCATATTTTTCACAATGAATTATAGATTTTGACTTCTTTGACTCATCAACCACAAAATAAAAATTTCCCTCAATGTGATATTGCTTTATCTAATTTTTCATGACATATTTACTTTCAAACTTCTTCCTGACATAGATGGAATTGCCATTTGATGTAGACCTATTACCTATAATGCTAGGGAATTCAGAATCCGGGTTAATGACATCCCAATAATAATTTTGTTCATGAGACATTAATTGGATAAAGAAACTCAATGCTGAAGGATGATTACCACTAACTGGTTGATGTCGTGGATGTCTGTCTCTTAATGAAACCTCAGAAGTTTCATTTCCCACATCACCCTCACCCACATCTCTAAAAGGATACTGAAAAGGTTCATTACCCACATCACCCTCATCCACATCATCTCCAGATGGCTCCCCAAATTCTTCTTCCTCAGGTAAACATTCATTCACTATATCAGAATACAACGGGATGTCATCTACATTTCCTTCTAAATTTTGATCATCTTATTCATAATTTGAATCTATTATTGGAGTCAAATGAGATAGAGGCAATGCAAAATATATATGTGAAGGGCCAACTTGTATAGTTCTCACAAATCGTAGTTATGTATTATTTAGTTGCACTACATCGATATCAGAAATAACCACATTCAACTCCATCAAACCATTAGCACACTACTGTCTAAATAAGGAAGATGCATCCATTTAATCATCATCATTGACCAAAGGGTACTTGGTGTGCCAGAAACATTCAGGATGTTGTAGATGTTGATATGTTATTGAAGAAATGGATTAACTGACCCTCAGTTTTAAGTGATTATGAATCTTATTGAGAACTACATCAAATGTCATACTACCATGAATAATTACCACTCTAACATGTGGCACAATGATGAGAAATCCATGATCTGTATCAATGGTCTCACTGTTGCAATATATTAGCGCAGACTTCATTACCTACAAAAAATATTTAATAAAATATTATATACTACATCAATATTTTACATTATTTAATATAATGTTATATATTTTTATTAGTTATGAATAATTAATCATGACTTTACCTTGAGTATTGTTATTAGTTTATGATTATTTGATAAAATAACAAAACCCTATTGGTAGAATCATGGAGTCTTAATTATCAAATATTTTATAAACCATTAGTTTCCATTCAAATAGAAATGCCTCATGTCGAAGAGTTGTTCTCGAACACCTCTTCGGGGACACCGTTCTAGGGATGCCTATTCAGGGACACCTCTTGTTGATTGCCATTTAATTAAATATTTACTAACATGGATGTGAGCGGGTCAAGTGGCATGAAATAAAAAACTTTTTTTAAGCGGAAAATGCATGTCCTTACATAATTAGTCACTGATAACTCAGATTTCATCAGTAAAAAAAATTAAATTCAATTATTACAAATTTAATAACCACATTCACAAAATAATACATGCAATTTCAATTATGCATCAGTCGGTCATCTCAAGATTACACATCACACAACATACCATGTTTTAGGGTATACATATAATATTTATTACTATATGAAATACATATTAAATATATACACATCATTTATATTTTATAAGTTTAATTATATCTAATATACATTAATAAAATTAATTTATTCACACGTGTTTTTATACCATTAACAGTAAAAATTATCTATATATATTTTAATAAATTTAAATATTATACATATAACTAATATATTATTCACAAATTATATTGATAGAGTATAAAAATATTATAAATTATATTAATATTTCTTTTAAAATAACAATTTTTATTCCATATTTATTATTCATAAACATTCAATATGAATTCATAACACATTTTTGACATGACATAATTAATTTTCCAAACCATCCAATACGAATTCAAACAACAAACCCATAGTTCATAAATTAAATCATAAAAAAGAAAATAATATAAACATCAATATATAAGAAATAAAAAAATCATACACAGAAACACTAGTTTCTACATATCACAAATTAAATAAACAAATCATACAAATGAAATAAATAAACACAATTAAACAGTTGAACATTTAAATATAATTTTTTACATTCTTAATAGAAAAAAAATGTTGTTACGAAAGAAATTATGTAGGGCTTCACATCAAAATACAGAGGAGAAAAATAAATTGGGGGGGGGGGAGACCCCCTTTTATATACTTTCTCATCCAGATGCATGAATAAGGTTCACGTATCTAAAGACCCATTTTTAAAAATATTTCAAACCCTATCCCTTTTCCATTAAAAAATTTATAAAACCCATATATATATATAAACCCCTATAACGATCCCTTTTTATTATTTTTTCACTTTGATATTTTAGGGGTTTTTTCTCATCAATGGATTCATTTGGTAGTTTTATGTTTTAGTTCCCAGGTGTTGTATTTTTGGATTCACGGTTTTTGTTCCTCCATGAATATGATGTATATATCCCATGAATCCGCGTTAGAAATTTATGAATCTTTGATTTCATACATTTCTCAAATTATTTTAATTTTAAATATTATTTTATGATTCTTGGATTAGTTGATCAGTGTAAAAAATGGTGGTTTGTGCATCGTCTTATGATAAAAATGATGTTTCATTATAATTGTGTTCACCAAGTGGTTGGAAAAATTATATGTTGGCTTATGCACAAAGTCTGTAATACTCAAAATAATGATTAGAAATTTAAATAAATTTATGGAATGCAGTTTCTGTGTTTTTCCATGTTTAGTGTTAAATAGAAATTTTTTTGTTAAATATTTCATGAGTTGTGTTTTTTTATAAAATTCTCAGTTGGATTTTATTTTTGATATTTTATATAAAATGGTTTCTTTAGAATTATAAATGTGTGGTTAGTGTGAAAATAGATATTTTTTGGTTCTTTATATGGATTCCAATATGGTTTGGTATTTATAAAAAAATAATTTTCAATTTTCATGGTACATTGATGCGTTTCCAGCCTTTTATAAAAACATAATGTGTATGTTGATAAATTTGGGTCTTTCGAAACATTTCAAGTTCTATATAACAGTTTTTAAAATGGTGACAAATTTGTATTATGAAAACCTATGTAGTATGAATCAAATTCCTTGTTATGTTTTAGGGGTGGGATATCCTCATTATGAAATCCTAGGGGCCTAAAATTGGAGGTTCTCGACTTATAATCCTTGCATTATATTCATTCTATGGAATGGGAATCAATTTTTGGTATGTATTGGTGTGATAACTATTGTAGTTTATTTAATATATGTACAAACATGGGATTGGATTCTCTACTGGCATCAGTTGGATAATCCCCCATTTTACATGATACATGGGAACCTAGCTTACTGAGAGAATTTTCTACGAATTTTTGTTGCAATTGTAGTTGACGAACATTGAAGTGGCCCAGAGTAGGTGGATATATGTTTGGGTGTATTACTATTGGATTTTACCTCAGTTTGTCCTGAGTTAGGGTGGCCGAGCGTATTGAGTGTTTGGATTTCATCATGTGTGTCATGATACTAGGGAAGAAGTTTAATGTATTATTGTCTTTTGGATAGCTATTGATCTCCGGAGTTTTCCTATGTCTATTTTCATTAGTAACCTATATTTATTTTGCGTTACTTGAATAATTATTTTTGTTTCCCTGAAAGTATTATTGTTGTGGTGCTTTATTATGTATTGTTTTTTTGGAATGTGGTGTGTTAATTTTAGTAAGTCCTTTGGAAATTTGATTTGAAGAAACACCTTTTATCATATTTTTTATAGATTTAAGACATATAAACTACTTTCCCCATTGTATTTATAACATCTCAATAATGGAAAGATCTATGATTTTTATATAAAATGGGGAAATTCCCCATACATTGATTTTAAAGTAAAAGGTATATAAAATATCAATTTATTAAATTTATGTCAAAGTAGAAAATGATGTTTCCGTAGTTTTTAAATGTAGTGGATTGAGAAAAGATTAATATTCTAGAGTACTGAGTTTTATACACACGCTTATAGTTATTTTCTATTTTTATCATTTATATAGGTTTTAGATTGAGTTTTTTCAACTTGGGTGATTGTTGATCATTTAGTTGGGGAGTGACCTGATGGGTCACATGGTGTTAGTGGTAGTTATGTTTGGTTTCTCTAGTTGTGTAGTTCAGTTTAATTTCCAATTTTATGTTTAAATTATATTTAATTTAGTTTCATTTATATTTTTAACATAATTTGCAACTAGCTTCTGTTTAGATCTTATTTTATAATCAATATTGGGTGAAATAGTTCCCTATTTGTACAATATTGATTCCATTGGTTCTTGTCTCCATACTAAGAGGATTGGGATTACCACTTGGCCCTTTCCACTGGTCGGCTTGGGTGACCGGTTTAGGGTCAATTAGTTTGGTTCAGAAAAAAATGGTACGAGCTAGTTTGGCTATTTGAAGGCATTTATTTTCATACATCCCTTTGTTAATTAGATATTTTAAGGTAGATTATGTATGATTGGTGGGAATATAAGGGGTAGGTGTACTTAGAGCATCATGAACTCTTGGTTTTTCTGATCCTTAGGTTTTCATGGGATGTCTGGTTTTCTATTCTTCTTTGTATTTAGGGAATTTTCTTTGATTGGGATATGATAATGGGAGTTTTTCTAGTAGCCTACATGATCTCTCACAACCTAGAAAGCCATTTTGATATAGGGGAATGGTCCTAAATGTTTCTATATGTTTTTGGTATGTAAGGCATATGGCCGGAAACCATATGGTCATGTAACACATCGATAGTAGTTCCCTTTCTGAGTCGTTTTGGGTTTCCTTTAAATTCTAAATGTTTTTTTGAATCGGATAAGTTTTTTTTGAAAATGATATGTCAAAATTGTATGTTTGATTTTGGGATTATTTTACATTAAATAGGATGAGTTTTAATCCAAATGTATTTTTGACATGGTGGTTATTGTACCTTTGGAACATACATGATAATGAAATGGGATGAATGGTTTGTTTTTGGAAAACGAAGTTCCCTTGTTTTGGCTATTTGTGTGTTCATGGGTTCTCCCATGCATAGTGGTATGTGAATGTATGGATGGGTTCCTTGTATAGAAAAAGGATGGATTCATGGGGGCACAAAATTTTTCATTTCAGTGATTCTTGATAAAATAGCATTACTGAAGCTTAAAATTCAACACGATAATTTTTCAAATAAAAAAGATTTTAAAAATTGGAACTTTATTGATAAAAATGGATTGTTTTAATATGATTAAAGCTAGTATATTATGTATTATTCAATCATGATGATTTTTTTTTGGATTGGCCTATATTTATTTCTATAAATTATCTTGTCCACTGGTTTTCCCTGTGGAGATTTGATGGGTGATCATAGTTCAATTGTAGGAGAATCCCCATTAGTTGGATTTATAGCTGATCAACATAAGGATTTAATTCGTGACATTCAAAAGCTAAATACACCTCTACATTATGTAAAATCAAACCATTTCATAGTGGAGGATTGGATGAGAAATATGGAAAGGATCTTTTGCCTCATCATGTTTTCTGAGTTATTAAAGGTTAATTTGGAAATTTTTATTCTTGAAGGTTCACCATGGATGTTTGGGAAGTTGGTGTCTTAGAACAAACCCCATAAAGATATCACATGGGGGATTTTCAAGGCGTTGATCATTCATTAGTGTTTCTACGAGAACAAAATGGTGACATAAGGGATGGAGATGGGTTGTCTGCAAAAAGGATATAGATTAGTGTTGAAGTATTTCCATTACATTATAGACCTCATCCTTTATGATTCATAGTATGTTTCAAATGATTCAATGAAGGATCAATGTTTCTAGGTTGGGATTCATCCCGACCTATTATTGATGGTGTCAGAGATCAATATAATCTCATTTTCCAATGAGTTAAGGAAATCGTGTCATGTTGATGTGATGATGGTGGGAGTGCAGGAGGTAGTCCTCCCTCCATGAATCCATTGGATAAGTTGGGAATATTCTTGTAAGAAGATGATGAATTGGTTTAATGTTTATAGAGTGGGTCATGGAATCAAAAGGCCTATAGATCTCTCCTCAACCTCTTCAGAGAATGATATCCATGTATCTAATCAGTGTAGAATGTTGTGTCAGAAAATGTTATCATATACAAATGCTCTGAATCCCTGCCAAGCATGGGGACACTAGGGTCACTTGCATCGATTCTGTTGGGGCATTGCTAGAAAGCATCATGGAGTAAATTCTAATAAGTGATGTGTTTTTGGTTTTTCCTTTAGTGTCTCTTTTGTATGTTACCATCTAGTGTAAGGGATATTTTTTCATGACAGTTGTAATGATGGTGTTTTCAGTCTTTAAATAAAATATAATGTCGTGGGTCATTTGATGAAGTCATGTTTTCTATACTAGTGTAGTTTTAATTTCAAAATCCATACCTTTATTTTGTCTAATAAAAATATTTATGTTTTTATTGGGATTATCACAACATAAATGTGATGTAGTAGATTATTTATCAGTAAGACGTTTGGATAAAAGGCATCAGAATGATTCTAGCGTGTAGTTACGATCCTTGGGGGTCTAACAAGTCTGGTTAAGTTTGTGCATCTATCGTTTCATTGATATAGTTATATAGTTTATATTTTGGTTTCTATGTCACTGAGAATACCATCTATTTTCAAGATCATCATGGAATTATCCCTCAAAATAATTATATGATGTTCCTTCTAGTAGGTGAGTACCAAATCAATGTCCTCATGTGGACCGCCCATGTGAATCAGGCATGGTATAGGATTTTATCCATTCATAGGGATTAGTGGGTGTCTGTTGGTAGTGGTTCCAAGGTTTCAAACATGGAGTCCCTTCCCTCCCCTCTCCTTTTGGTGGTGTTTTTTGGTCAGTGAAAGATATTTTGGCTCAGTTCGTGTCCTATACATTCAAGATTGGGTAGTCTAAATGAACATTTTGTTTTACTCTTATCTTTTGATGATAGTCTTATGTGGAAAGGGACCGATTTTGGGATCTTTATAAATTTATATATGTTAATATTCAATTGGATCTTAATCGTGCATAGACCAACTATGAGTCTAATCGTGTTTTCTCTTAAGATATTATCAGATTCTAGAGGAATTCTAATGGTGGGGAGCCCATTGAAGCCTCCCTTATACTGGTGATATATTTCAGGAAATGGGGTTATGTTCCATTGGTATTAAGATAAATTTCCTCACATTTAGGGTTGAAATAATGTACATGAGGAATATTTAGGCTTTGATCAATATGGTGGAATGTGTTCTGTCTTTTCGGGGATGGAAACTACTATGGTGGGGAGAATTGTAATACACAGAACCCTGTAGTTATTTTTTTTTTCTGGGCCTAGAATACTTTTTTGGGATTGGGATGAGTCATAGACAAATGTTTTGAGTTCCTGTTAAACAAATGAGTTTTTTAGGTTTAACATCACCAGACGCATAGGAAGAGCATAACTATTAAACCATACGGAACCCAAGACACTCCATGACCTTCCAATATTCGAAAACAAAATATGAAATTAATTAGTAAAAATATAAGAGTATGGACAAAATAATAATATGTAAAAATTAAAGTAATAGTTTATTAATAGTTATCATTATGATTATATTAAATGTTAATATATTATAAATATTGTTATTATTATTATTATTAATATTATTATTAATATTAGAATTATTATTATCATTGGAATTGTTAAAATAGTTATTTATCTTATTATTATTAAGAATAAAATAAAATAAAATAAATTTTATTATTATTATTATTATTTTATCTTTTTTTATTGTTGTCATAATTATTATTATTGGTAATCTTGGTTGGCTTTTAGGCCGGTGCATGGGAACCGCATGGTCCGTGGAGACCGTGCGGTCAGCCCAGCTAACAGCGAGAGAACATATTGGCATAAAATCAATGACAATGTATATGTGTGGTCACTTGAGCTATGTGTGGACCTCACCATTTCATTTGAATAAATAAAATAATTATTATTACCATTATTATTAAAAATAATAATATTATAATTATTAAGATTATTGTTATCATTATTATCATTAAAATTAAATGAATATTAATTATTATGATTGTTGTTATAATTATCATTATAATTGTAAATATTTTAACTAAAATTAATATTAACTAATGTTATCATTAAGAATGATTTTATTTTTATTAATATTTTTATTAATATTGTTTTAGTTTTTTAGTGTTTCCATTTTCATTTTTTATTCTTTTTCCCTTTTCCCTTGATCCTTACGCTCTGTGCGCATCCCCAATACGCAACATTTTCCTCCCAGTGCGTCGCACCACCATGAATTATACCCGATGTTGTTGTGAATCTGGTAGTCTCCCTCCATTCATTTGTGTGACTCCTCACCAGTGCACCTTATTCACAATGCCTCTCCCTGTTGGAAGACAACTGATTTTTTTCCACCTTATCAGGCACAAAAATATTATCATGTGCTACCACCTATCCTAAACATCACTGCTCCCTCCTATAATAGACCCTACTAAGGACAATTATAGTTGGAGTCATTACCACATCTAGTCATCCCTGCCAGCGCGCTTCACCTAGCTGGTTTCCCCTCTCCAATTAAAACCGTCATTTCCCATATAGTATACCATATTATCATTATTAATTTTTCACTAAAAGTTTTTGGTGGGGGTTCTATTCAAGGGACTATTTTGGTAGATTTAATTTATTAAGATCTACATGGAGTATTTTCGGGCATTTATTTTCTAATTACACTATGAATCTAAGGTATAAAATCCTCTCCTACTTTGTTATGTTCAATTGTGGGTATATCCTCTCTGTGGAATCCTTGTGGACCATTATGACAGTTCATTGGCATGGACTCCATGAGTAATATTTATTATATGGTTTTTGATTCAATTATTGGTATGGATTGGGGTGATTCATGTTGTTGTTTATTTATTATATACATATAATTGTGATTTGATTCCCGTATAGCATCATTTGGCTCACCAGCATTTTACATGACGCATGGGAACATGGAATAATGAGAGAATTTTCTATGAATGATTGATGAACTGGTAGTTGACGTACAGAATGGTGGACCATATTAGGTGGATATATTATTTTGATTAATACTATGGTATTTTCCCTCAGTCTATCCTATGATATGGTGGATGAGTGTTTTTAGTATTTTGATTTCATTGATTGTGTCATGCTACCAGGGATGGGGTCACATGTGTTAGTGTCTTATTTATTATTCTCGATCTCATGGGTTCACCATTATCTATTTTCTTTAGTCCCCTGAAGTGATGTTGAGTTACTTGTATAATTTTTTTGTGCACCCAATTTTATGATTACTAAGGAACCTTCATGTTTTTTTTATTAGAAAATGGTGTGTTAATTTTGAAAGTTATTATTGAAATATGACTTCAAGAGACATGTTTTATCATTATATTATATAGATTGCAAATATAAACACTACATTCCACATGAATGAGGAATTGTATCTCAATTGTTGGGATCTTGGTTTTGGAAATAAATTTTATAAATTAGTTGTACTTTGTTTTCATGTAGAATTTATAGAAATCATTACTTTTATACATTGTAGTTCAATTTTGAAATTAATTATTACTATATTTTTAAAGAATGTGCATTTGGAATAGATTAACAGGATAACATACTCAATTTTATGCTCATGCCTATAGTTATTTTCAAATTTTATCCCTTGTGAATTTTTCAACATGAGTTAGTTCACCCCTGGTGACAGTTGATCATTGAGTTGTAGAGTGACCCATAGGGTCACATGGTGTGCGTAGATGTTAAGTTCGATCAGTCTAGTTGTGTAGTTCAGTTGTATTTTCATATTAATGTATAAATGATATTCATTTTAGTTTCATTTAAATTTTGATCATCATCTGCAACATGATTATTTTTAATTTATATTTATTATTATTATTGTTATAAATTGTTTCCTTTTTTACTTTGTTGGTACCCTTGGTGATTTCTTCTAGCTTGGGATATTGGAAACACCTCTCTTTTTCTAACATCAGATCATCTCAGGTGACTGGTTTGTTGTCGAACTAGGTGGTTCCTATCAATAAGATATCTCTATATATTTGTTCGCCCTAGGTAGACTAATAATGTCCATCTATGAGAATAATCTAATAGGTCCTTAATTTAATCAGGTTTTGATACTAACATACTCATTTTCCAAATCATATAACCCAAAAAATTTCAATAATGATCTATTAGATTGCATCTGTATGATTTCTTTTTAAAGTTTTTTTATCTCCTCATCTTCCCCATTATATTTATCAATCAACCCTAGGATAGATGGTTTGAGATACAATATGATCATGGTAATATGTTGTTCCTTACTTTATGATTCCAAGGTCTTTTGTTTCATGTATTAGATTACTAGTCCAATTTCAATCCACGTCATGGATAAGATTTCATAATCATTTCTACTTTGAGAATCTTAAACATTATTCTCCTTTCAATTATGGTAATATATTTATTAATTATAGTCCTTGAGGACATCTAACCATCTATATTATAATATTTTGGTGTCCTTCATTTTTGAATATATATTATAGATGTTTATTATCAATATATATATATATATATATTTCTTTTATCCACAGATAAAATAAAAAAATACAATTTGAATATAATTGTACCCAAATATATTTAATGTGTTAGGTAATTTTTTTCAAGTAACATTAATTTATTTGATAGATATGTTGTAAATATTTAATTTTTATTTGTCTAAAACCAATGATGTAATTTTAAACATTATAATATATCGTAAATCAATCCATATTTAAGGTTTGTGTGAGTAAAAGTGTAGAACTTTTTCTATATTTAAACTCCTTGATTCTCATTTTACATTTATCTCTCTAGATAAAATATTTTCATTTTTATTTACATTAGTTAGTGGGATTGAAAATAATGAGAAGTTCCATATAAATTTTATGGAGTACCCATTAATTAGATGAAAAATATGGATATCCATAATTGATATTTTTCTATAACTTTTTTATCACTATTTTCTTTAAATAATCCCAATATATTCCATTTATTTTTATTTCATTCAACAATAACATATCTTTCCCCACCCATAAGTCACATCTACTATAATTTTCTTATGAATTATCATTTCAAAAATATTTATGAAAATACTAATATCATCTTTCTATTATTCAAAGATATTGTACTATATGAGAACATCATCATTGAAATACCACCAAAAAATTTATTGAGGTATAATATAACGACACAATTTATAAAAAACATCATGATTGATCGACAATTGACCTGTATATAAGGATTAACTACAAACTCATACTATCCATATCATATATGAATAGTTATCTTGGGAATTCCATCAACTGTTGTATTTAACAGATGATATCATAAGTGATGATATACCTATGTGAACTACCAAGATCCACAATATTTTTTGAATATGTCATCAATATTTTGTACTAGGTACTTAATATTTTTGGTGATTTTGTTAAAATCATTAACATCAATTTATAGGTGTATTAAACTATCTTTCATCTTGAAGAATATTACTATAAAACCCCATGGAGAAGAAGTGGGGCATAAAAATCCATTAACAAAGATAACAATGTAGTTTTTTATTTAAATAATATCCTAATAAATGGTAAGAATAATAAATGTCTCAAGGAATACATTACTATATTCCCTCAAAATAGGAATGACTCCCACACCAATTATAATATATTTCTCAATTATATAATTCTGTTGTGTTCCTCATCTGTATATAATCTTCATAAATGATATAGGTTTCACAAAGTGGATTAATATTCCTTAAATAACCTTTATATAAGTAAAAAGTTTTCTAGGATATAAAATTTGATATACATATTCTAACTTTTTATTTTGTATGTTTACAAATACAACCAATTCATGAATATTATAACATACAAATATAAAAATGGAATTATTAAATGATATTATAGGATATTATAAAAAAAATTTTAATTAGGGAAGATTAATATACATACAATGCAATGATTGATCCACTTATAATTTTCACTTATAATTTTACCTCCACATCATAATCTAGTGTCTAAATATTTATATTATCTATACTTGATATTAATGAATCTGTGAAACTAAATCAAATAGAATATTTGATATTCATAAATAAATAAAAATATACCTATAAAAACATTATTTTAGTGGTCCACATTAGTTATAGATATAAAATAATATTATACATATTCCATTCTCTATGGTGGTTGGTGTCATTAGGTATCTATAATAAACTTTGTCTTAGAGAATCAACATTTATTGTTTCTATGTTCGTTTCATCTAGAAAATTAAACAATGGGTGAACGATTGATAAGAAACATCCTTTCATCAAACATATTTATTAGATTATTCTTATCCAATCAAATATATTGTGATTCATTCATTTTTTACCACACATTAATCATTACCTCATTCCATTAAGGTAGATTCTAGGGTTCCCCTTACTTTACATATTACATGTGAGACTTTTAATATACCCTCTCATTGAAATTTATTCGTAAATCTTCCCAAATTAAAACATACTTTCTCTTATCATCTATAACCCCATTATACCATTAAAAAAATTCAATATCCCTTTTCATATTATGGGATCACAGAACTACATTTTTATATCATTCAAATTAAAAATTTATAACGATTCTCAGAGAATTAGTGTTATTCCAAAAAATGAAATTCACATCATTTATTTGGTAGTGAAAATGAAACAATCCAGAGGCATTTCATAGAAGGCTGATAATTTTTTTCCTTGAAATAAATGATTGATTAATACTAAATTTTCTCCCATCTATGTAATTACCTACCTATTTTTGAATGGAAATGTTAGTGATCATATTTATTTAGAAATATATTTTTTAACTATTAGTCTTTCTTTAAGATAATTCAATATAAATTATTATAATTACCTATTAGTTTTGACCATTAATCAGATTCTCTACCTATTAAATAAAAAATTCCATTTTTTGAATAATTAATAAATATTAAAATATATTATAAATTACATTAATAAATTGATCAGTGATTACTAGATTAAATTATCAACAATAATTGGGATTTAGTTGACTTATAAATGAATAAATAGTAATTTTTTTCCTATTGGGAGATGGAGGGAGATTGGTATGGTTTATATTATCATTCACAATATATGTTTATTGAGAATATACCACCATGATGTTCTAATCTCCAAGTACCATAATATTATATGTCTAATTAATTAGATAATTATATTTCTTATTTCATTTTTTAATGTGGATCTTCATTGTTAGATTAATAAGAATATCAACTGTAAATTCAAAATCATATAATTAGTAACAAATTTGTTAGTTTTATTACATATTTTAAGATATTTTATGATTAAATATAGTTCATTTACAATGTATTTTATATTATGGTATCTTACGTAATCCCCTTATAAATCAATACCGTTCTCATATAAGAACTAAAATACTGTAAATATGAATTAAATAATATTATACCACTTTGAACATAAATATCTGTAAAAAATACTATACATATTGAGGTTTAGTGTCTTTGATAGATTAGTTGTATATTATACCATCATAAATATAAAATATAAAATATTTTATTTCAATATTCTTTTTTTGATCCCTGATCATATCATACTACAATCACTATATGGTATATCCTAGTCATATTAATAAATGAATATGGTGAGCTAATAGATTTCTAAGGGGACAATAAACATGTAATGGTGGTATAAGAATCATTAATAAAAACATGAAATAAAAAATAGGGGTTCGAAAATAATCACATAGGAATAAGAAATAAAAATACTTACAATTCAAGAACACATGAATCATTTTGAAAATATAAATATATCTGATAAATAAGACATGTCATCATAAATATTAGCCAAGACTCATATTAAAAATAGTATATCATAATGTGCTATATTCACTACACCAGAAATATAAATAATTTACCTTGATATTTAAGGTTTAAAAATTCAATAAGATTGATGGGGTTGTATAATTCATTTGTAACTCCTGAAATTTTATGAAATATTTCTCTTGAAATATCATTTTCTAATAGATTGTGAATTATTATACATCATGTGTAAATGAACTGAAATATAGTATATTGTTATAAACTAGACAATAAATTGTATGGTTCGAATTTTAATTAATATATAATGGAATTTTTATAATTTAAAAATATATATTTTGGACACATTCATCAGAAATAAAAAATAGAAATAACTTGTAATTAAAAGATATTTTTTCTCTCTAAAAATGGTTTTTTGAATTGAATTTTTTTTATAAATAAATTAAATTTTTCAATATTTAAGAATTTAATTAATTAAATGTTTATATAATATATTAAATTTCATAAGTAATCGTTTGATATTGTTAGTATGAGGGGGATATGAATATACCTGACTTTATTCATAAAAATTATATTTTTTTAAAAATGTTTTCATCACAATTTTGAATAATAATTTGAAATAAATATCGTCCTTATATATTTAAATAATTTTTTAAAATGGATTAAATATTTTTAATCTTACGATTGATATATTTAAAATATGTCATTTTTATATTGAGGCATTAATAATTGTAATCATTGTAAACATTATCACCTTCGTAAATGGTAAATCAGGTTTACATAGGTTCAACCTATGTGTACAGATCTCCATTATTCACCTAAATTCTTATTGAATGAAGTTAATTAGACCCTAATCATCTAATGCCCTAAAATTTCATTTTATACACTATGTTGAAAACAGATGAACGTAAATATGCATCATTACTTATTCTCATTTCCATTTTTTTCTACTTACTAATGGTGCCAGAAATGAATTTTTACCAGTTGAGTTTTATTATTTCATAGAAAAACATATATGTGGTAAAAAACCTTCTATATATTCTCGTCATAAGTAAAATCATTTTCCAACCATATCATCTCTATAATTAGTACATGATATGGATTAAGTACATAATTCCTTAAGAGGGATACAAGGAACATGATATATATGTGATAACTGTTTTATGGGAGTTCCATTAAATTGGTCACATGCGACCACCTATAGGTATATGTTATTCCTTACCTGATCCTTTTTTATCATTTTGGTTAGGGGATGATTTAGGGATCACATGATGAAAAATTAGAAATTTATAAAAATTGTAAAGGTTTATCTTTAAGGTGCATAATTAGTTTAATAATGAGATAACCAAGTGACATGACTATTTGAGGTTCTAGTGACATTTTCATGGTTTTTGAATTATTAAACAAACCATACGCCATGCGTAAGGATCCGTGATGGGTTCTGAAGGATTTCCATGGGTGTCATATGATTTGGGAATGGTTTTCACAATTCATGTGGACTCAAATTGAAAACGTGCACCTAGTAGACATATATTTTTATATAGTTTGAAAAATTTTAATATAACCACATGACCAAACCATGAACAAATTATGAAATGAAAGTAGGGGCTCATGTTTAAGCCCATAGTTATTTTCACCATGCGATCTACCTAAGAAACAATGATACCCTACTCAAAAATATTAAAAATGGTATTTTAACATTTTTCCTTAGTATATTAAAGCATAATTAATACATAATATCATTTTTTATAATAGTTAATCTCCCCAATTCATGAGGTTTATCTCTCCTTGGATTATAATTATAAATCACCATTATTGATAGATCGCATCGAAGTCTATTGTGTTTTGTTTCAGTATATCATATTCCTTGTAGATCCTCATTAGATATATCTTACACTAATCTTATGTACCCTGAAAGAGATGTTTGTGATTGATGTATGGGGGATTAAATTTGTTTTATTTTTTTTCATTTGGATCTTGGATCATGGGGACCCGAACTATACTTACTACATCTCCATTTATTAGAAATATTTTTGATATAACCATTTAGAGGTTGGTCTTTTTATACAAAGGGTTAATTATTTTAATTTCTTCTTGTTCTTTTAAAATGAATTTTTATTATACTTTGAATTAAATTTATTTATTTTTTCAAGGGTTTTCATACAAGGATTCATGTTTTTAAATTGTGGTTCATTTAAAAACTGGGTCTTGGTACACCATGTGTTTGATTAAATTCTTGAATGGTGGTTTTTGATTTCAAATGTCTTTTAAAACACTTAAAATGAGTTTTTATAACGTTTAAAATGTTTTAAAAATTGTGGTAATGGGTTTTAAATTGATTTGGAAAATGGAACATTATGAATATTAGGTGTTTCTCGATATAGAAAAAGGTGACCCAAGTGTTTCTGGAATTACTAGGGGATCTTTTATTGATATAAATAGATTTCCATATGAAACAATATAGGTTAGTACCATAATTATGTGTTTTTTAGGAATAATTATGTGTCGTATGTAATCCCATAGGATATGTACTAATTTCGTATTCCTTTTTATGTATCTTTATTTATCACATAATGTAGTATGTATGGTATTGCTGCTCACATTTGTTCACATGAGGTTGTATCATATGGTTTTAATTGATGGGTTCTATATCGATGTTTGTCTAGTTGATTTCCATACGGTGTATTGATTTTATCTCTTTATATTATCACATTAAATTTTTTCAATCCCATCACTATGGATTCAAAAGGAATTTATATAAATATGATATAAAATGAGTCACCCAACCCGAATGACCTGAAGGAAATAATTTTTATTGATTTATGATAACCCCCTTTAAGGGGATGTGTGGGAACCCTTACAAGTACCATATGATTAGAGATTACATGTCTCGTTTGCTTAAAATATTACATGACCTGAAGATCATAGGTAATTCAATAAAACTATATCTACAAGGAACATAGCCTCCCCAACAACTGAATTGTGATGATATCTCTACACCATCGCATGTCCGTTTAGATAGGCTTCATGTGCAGGAACAGGCTGGTCTCGATGGTGTATCCATACGCTCTCATTCTTCAAAATCCATTTGGTTTTGTTTTGGTGAGTGCACTTGCTCTGAATACTCCTCTGGGCCACTCCTTTTTTATATAGTCTATTAGGGGTAACTACACTGATCATGTTGCACGAAGGCCTTAAGGTGGCCTAAAGGCCTTAAAGGTGAACCAAAAGCCTTACTGACTTGAATGATTTTGGTTCCCCAAAAGCTTTAAAGACTCCAAGCCTAAACTGGTGGCCCAATTTGAGTAGTTCTGGACGCTACTGTACAAAATAGTAACTATTACAATACTTGCTACATCTCTCCACATAGTACTACTACAGTACACTCTATAGTACTTCTACAGTACTACTATAGTACACCCCAGAAATTTTACTCCTCTTAGTTTCGATCCTTGGTGTCATAGATGCACTTAATGGAATATTGTATCATGATGGTTTATCATATTGTCACAGCCTTTGGTTTGGGATTGTATTGAGGTGATTTTTTTGATATGAAGGGATATTAATCTTATATGGTACATCTTTTTCTTATTATCCTTAATGTCCTATATTTTATATATCTGGTTGTAATATTTTCATCCATTTTTATTTGATTTTACATCTAGTTTTTTTATATGTGAGACCTTTTAATGTTATCTATTTCACGTCATTGTCGTGATGTTCCATCTCAGGTGGAATATCTAGTTTAAATGGGTTAGTCGATTAGAATTTGGTAATAGAGGGTTTCTTATCATGAAGTGTGTTGAAACTACATGAGTTAGATTCAATGTCACATGTATACAAGAGTTAATACCATTCGAATATATATAGTGTGGGGGGGGGATGGTTCCTGAACAACTCACTTCCATATATATACACGATTAATCATGGGTGGATGGAAAATTCATACTAGGTTTGAGATATTTTATTTGAGGAAATTTGAATGAAATTATTGATAAGTTTATTAAAATATATATTTTATTTAATTAATCTCAATTTTTATTTAAAGTATTTATGATTAATTTTAATTCAAGATGTTTTAAAATATGGATGTAAAATATTATTGTTAGTCCGAAAATATTAGAGAATTATCTAATGATTATTGGATATTTTATTGTGCTTAATATAAAATAAATATGAGAATATATCTTATTGATCTTAGGGAGCAAGCTGTCTTATAGTATGTTAATGTGAATACTCTGATGGATCCTTCCCTTGTTGAAGCTAAAATTCATTCAACAAATACTATGGGTATTCTGGGTGTTTGGAAATTGGGATGAGAATTGGATCATGTTCCAGAGTTCAGAAAGAAGCATCCAAACATCATCTATCGTAACAAGAGACCCAAAAAAAATTGATACTATATTGAGTGTATTGTGGATCATCATTTTCATAAAGACTCATTATGAATTTGAGGTTGTTATCACCACATATGTTCTTGAGAAACAAGGAATGAGATGGTGGGGAAATATTACACAAGAAAATATTCATTAGGACCTTTCCTAGACTAATTTCTATAAGATATTAAATCAGCAATTTTACATTGAGAAATTAAATGTAGCGAAGATGAGGGTGTTTTCGACCATTGAGAAAGGGAAGTGTACCATTCTGGAGTATAGTACATGATTTACTATGTTTTTGAATCTAGAAATGAGGTTGTTACTAATGAGTATCTAAAGGCTCAGAGGATTTACTTGGGATTGAGGGTAAATATTTTTTCATTATTGATTCAAATGTACCTTCTAACACTGAAGGAGGTAGTTAAAATATATAATTTTGATGGGGTTGAAAAAGCTAGAAGGATATGTTTTGGAGGATATTTTGGTGGGTTATGTGATTTTCCATGGTGTATCTTCTATCTAAAAAGGAATGTGCTGTGGTGGTCAATGTTTTACATGATCAATTTTAGTGGATACTTTAGGGAAATAAATTTTTTTATACTTTTGTTGATTGTGATTTCATCCCAAGTATAACAATATGGATTCTAATATGACTTTTAATGAATTTGGATTACTCTTCTATATAAATCATTTTTATAAAAGTATATCTGAGAGATATACAAAAGGGTCCCCACTCCTCAAGGGTTTTATAGTTTATACTAATTCTTCCAAGGGTGATGGTTCGATTATTAATACTGTAAATAGAAGTCATTATATTTATGAGTTTGTACAAGTGGAATCAAATGCATGCCTTTGTACTGTTATATGCACAATGTTTATTTCTTCATCTAGTAGCTAAAACATTGTTTTATATTTTTGTTTGTCATAATTTTATATCATTAATGTTAGAAGACACGTTGGGTCTATTTTCTAAATTTATTCCATAGTTTTTGGATAGTTTTATTATTTTTTTAAAGAGGTACAAAACATGCTTCTTGTGTTCCATGTGTTAGGTGACGACAACCAACTAGGAGATTATATGAGTCTTTTTAGTTATAGATATTGAAATATTCAACATGATACATTCCATCGATTCAATGATCAGTTTTATGTCCTAGATTGATTATTATCAACAAAAGGCTAAAATATTATCTAATGATTAGGTCACTCAAATTTTTAGGGTGATTTGGGATACAAATTTTGAATGGATTAATTTTTATCCTTACGATGGGTAATCTTTTATAGTTTTTGGAGATGTTTATTGATAATGTTTAACGTAGTTTTGGTATTCCACTTCTTGTGGTGGTGTGTGTATAACCTAAGGTATTTTTGAAATAATTTTTTTCTTTTAACACCACAGAGAGAGGTCGAGTTTACTTTTAACATACTTCTGGATATGATTTCTATTTCTATGTCGTCTAATTCAATGGAACCTGTTGAGTCGGTTAAACCTAAATAAAAACATGAGGATCTAGAGGCTATGAAATTTATTCATCCTAGCATGTCATCAGGGGGTTCACTTTTTCTCTCTACTATGATAGAACATATAGTACTGATCATTGTGTGGAATATATAATTTTTAATTGGGTGATATTTAATAATAAATATTCATTTCCTTGTATTTTTTAGTTTTTATCGTCTTAGAGGGTCATGTTGGGTATCTAATATTAACCTTTGGTCATTTTAACACTAGTTGATATTTTGATAAGAGGATTATCCTAATACAATGTTTAGAATATGATATGGCTATTTTTTTATTTTTATGACATTCAGTATCACAAATCAACCTATGATATTTATGGTTTTGATTACCCATGTATTTCATCAGTTCATGAAATATTTCTTTTGGTGTATGTGAATGATATATTGGTTCACGCTAAGATGGAGGAGGATTGTTAATACTATTTAAATATCATTAATAAGAATCTAAATGAATGTTGTATATAACTTAATATGTTGATATGTGAGTTTTTGATATGGGAATCAAAATTTATACAGAATTTTATATCATAGAGGGGGTATGAGTGGATCCAAAAAATATATAGGAATCATTATCAAGGGAGAATATTAGAAATGTTTTTGTAGTTTTAGATCATATTGGGTTTATCTTGTTACTCCATACGTTTTATTTAGTATTTACTCAATATTTCATCTCCATTGAAATATTTATCCTATAAGTGTATAATTATTGAATATAATTAAGAAGGTTATAGATTCTTTAAGAAACAAATGGAAAGGTGGGATTCAGAACCAGTTTTGGTTCTTCTAGAATGGGCATTTGTGTCTGATGTTTTCTACGATGATTCTGGTTTGTGTTTTTAATAAGTCGTACTATGTGGGATATAAGTGGTGTCCTATATATAACTAGTTATGATCTCATGGGAGATCTACCCTTACCATTATGCTGAGTTGGTAGTTCTTATGAATTCACTAAAAATGAGGTTTAACTATCTATTTAGGGAGATATCTATAGTGTATTCTAATAATAATATCCTAATATATATTTTCACATAGCAAGATCTGAACATGCGATCGATACAATGATCATAGTGTCTTTATACATATTTTTTTATAATAAATACACTCTTGGAAAATAGAATGTTGTTACTAATGCATTGATCATAAAATTAATGTCTCAAGCCATGATGGAATTAAATGAGGATTTGTCTTTGATGATTTAGTTTTTAATATGATATTGGGATTGTAAGAGGTTATTGGATATGATTTATATGATATTATTAAGGATAAATTAATTTTCAATGTCCATCATCAGATCAATAAGGTGATAGATATTGTGTTCCAAGGCTTGGGTAAAACCAAAATGGTGGGGAGACCTCATGTGTGTGGTTTCAGTCTCTAATTGGTGCTTTTTTCATTATTTTATGGATGATCGTTCTGTTCTCCATGCGGTTGGAGTTGATGGATAGTTTAAATGAGTTTATTTGGTCCATACACCCATGGGATACCATGATGTGTCATGAAATGAGGTGGCATCGATGATAACCATAGATGAGGTGGTCGATTACTATTTTCATTTCATGGGGTATCACATGATAGATAATTAATACAATAATCTAGAGGACGTCTAGTTTAATTCATCAATTCCCCATTCTAGTTTGGATTTGGGGTGAGATTTCCATTGATTTTTCCATTGGTTCTCATTGGACCCCTAGTTAGAAGGGTGATATTTGGGAGGTCATTGATCGGCTTCTGAAATTGGTGTATTTGATTCTTATCTGGGAGATGGTGAATGTGGAATAGACTAGGAACTTGTACATCTTATAGATAATAGGAAATCATGGGGTGCCATATGAACTTGTATCAGATAGGGACTTTCAGTTTACATCCAAGTTTAAAAAACTTATAGTAAGAGGTCTTTTATCCATGATTAAATTTAGTGTGTCATAAATTTTATATATTTTTGGATATAAAAAAGAGTTATCTTGTATTTTTGGATATTCTACAAAATTTCACGATTGTATTGGTGGATTTTGGGAAAATAATTTTACTGTGATTGAAATTTCCTACAAATATTTTCATCATTATTCAATAAATATGATGAAATTTAAAGCATTGAATTTACTGTCATGTACAACACCCATGTTTTGGATTTAGTTGGGAGAGTGGTAATTTTTACAAATTAATCACTTTTAGGTTATAATAGAGATGTTTTAGTTGACCTAGAATAGTATGGTAATAATATAAATCCATCTAAAATTTTATGTGGACTTTTTTATTTTCCTATATGAGTTAGTAGAGGGGTGATCAAGGGTTTCTATGTGTTTGACCAGGCTTGGAATAACGTTTGATGGGTAATAAGTTTATGTTGCAATATGTTTTATTAGAGACATTGAGATCATGGAATGACATGGAATGGAGGCATATTGGTTGGACTTACCATCCCTATTGACATTGATCCACCACATGTTTCATGTTTCATAGGTGAGGAGGTGTAACCTAAATCCTTCCAATGTGGTTGAGTGGGAGGATGTTGATATTAAAAGTGATTCCACATTTATTGAGTTACTAGTCATGATTATGTATTATCATGATAATGTACAACAAGGTAAAATAATTCCCCAAATCCATTTTCTATGGATGTGCAGATGTGATAACCCAATGATATGGGAGGAGGAATAAATTAAGAGGTAGCGGTGGCCATAAAATTTAATATTATATAATATTAAGAAATTTCAAGTGAAAATGGATTATGGTTTGGTGAATTGTGATTATATATGGGTCACATGTATTCCATAGTTGATCTTTTGTTTTTTTTATTTTGGAATTAATCTAGGATGATTATGGGGATCAAAGGTTGAAATCAAGGGAAATTGTAACAATAACTATTAGACACAATTAAGGGGAAGGGTTTGATTTACCACGAGGTAACCATGTAGAATAACATAGTGTGTTTAATGTAGAAATTATCAAAAAATTGACACATTTTAACAATCCATATGAAATGCCAGGGAACCATGCTGGGGTGTGGAGGTTATCTACAGGTGTCAAAGGGTTTCAGAACCATTTTCATAAAAATTATAGACCCTAGTAAAAAACATCAACCAAGTGGACAGATGGGTTTACATGGCCAGAACATGGTTAAAATAATAATATTTGGAAATTGTTATCCAATCCATAATGGACATTAAGGGAACACGGTTTAACATAAAATTAGATTATCTATGTGATTTTCCTAATGAAATCATCCAAAACTCATATAAAATATTAAAAGTGGGATTTACCCTATTATATTTGATAGTTTTAAACCGATTCTCCCTAAATCTCAATATTTTAATTTCCATATCATTCCCAAGGTCATTAGACATCTCTAACATTGTATTCATGTGGAAATACTTTTTTCTTGACAGATCGCATTATGGTATGTTTCATTCTTGATCCAGTTTATCCTTTTCCATGTGGATCCCCATTAGATCACATCCCTTATTTTCATGCGGTAACAAAGGTGATATTTATACAAGATATACGGGTTTCGATATGATGTTGTTAATTTTGGGTGTAGGATAATGAGGAACTGATTTATCTTTCTATGTTCACTATTTTGGAGGGAGGTTTTTACTACCACATTTTATAGTTATGTATTTTTAAAAAAGGATCAAATATTTTAATTTCTTATTCTTATTGTTAAATTACCACAATTTATCCATTGAATTGATATTATTTATCGTTTCATTGGACTCCATGAAAATATTCATGTTTTTACTAGGATTTATCTTTATAAATAGGTTTTTTCACACCTAGTGGTTAATTAAATTATTTAATGATTTTCTTGAATGAAAATATGATTCAAAACATTTAATTGGAATATGATTAGTTTTGAAATTTTATTTATAAAAATTTACTCTCATTTTGAAATGGATTTATAAATGGAACATTAGTAACAATAAGTGTATCTAAGAAGAGATATACCTAACCATAGTGTTTGTGGTACAACTCAGGTTGGTTTTTTGATTATAATATAATGTGGAGGGACTCGATATTGGTTGGTAACAAATTTATACCTAGATTAGGATCTAATATTTTGATAAATTAGTCGCATAGGCTAGGTCCTAATAGAATGTTCTTTTTAAATTATTCATTTTTATCACATGATGAATATTTTCATGGATTTTGTAACACGTGTTAATCACATGAGGTTTTATATCATGGTTTCTTTGTTGGGATATGTCAAGGATGATTGTTTATATTCATACTTTTATGGTGTGTGATTATTTTGTCCCTATATTTTATTTTATACTTTTCATATTCAATGATGTGTGGATATAAAAATATTTCATGAAAAAAATTTGGAGAATTGTTTACATATGGTTCTTGATTTGTGAAAATGATTCATCAAACTATTTTTATTATAAAATATAAAATTATTTATTCATGATATTAGTAATTATGTATATTCTTTGATGTTATCCTATTTGAAATTTTTCTCATACCCAATTCTTTCATTAATTATTTTTAGATATTTTATCATATTATCTAGCTAATGGTAAGGGTATCTTAAAGCATTTTGTCTTCTCTGGTTGCCATAAATATTTGATTTGAATGGTTTATAAGTGAGAGTTGGATATATGGAAACATTTTGGTCTACTTTAATTCCTTATTTTATTGTTTGTAATATTTTTCATGGTTTACTGGATCTATTTTTATTAATTTAATTAATTTTTCTCTTCTAGTGAATGCATATTTTCCAATATACAAGACATGTTTTTAATATCTACTTCACCTCACTACCATGATTGGATGAATATGGTGTCTTATCTTATTGACATCATATAGTCTATTAGACCACAAATCTGATTTGATCATGATTTAAAAATGTCCAATATACATATGACGAAGGTTTAGTTTCTTCCTATCCATATTTACTATCTTCAATTGAGTTATATTATGAAAAAAATTATAATTATCCACCAAATATATTCTTTTTTATTTTTATCAATATAGTTATTAATTTGATATAGGGTTGCTAAAATATTACATGGAATCTCTCAAACATTCTAAATAATTTATTCTACAATTTCAGGTACAAATAGATTATATGCTCAAATTTGATTCAAATACAATGGAGTTCTTCATTTAATCCTTTACACTTCTTCCTACGGATCTTTAAAAATTATCATGTGAAATATATTGCTACATGATAACTCTGTTGGAGGAAGATATCAATTATAACCTCCTTTGATTTCCATTGAGAAATCTCTCCACATATCAAAAAAATATGTTATTTTATTCTCAGATTACCCATTTATTTCTGGATGATATGCCATAATAATGACTAATATTTTATTCATATCATGTTGGAGAGTTTTATAGAACATTGAGGTTATCCGCATATCTATATTAAATAAAATTAATAATGGTTTTACATTAAACATCACCACATCAATATTGAATATCAATTCTTGTTTGATTGGTGAGAAAGCCTCCTAAATTAAAATGAAATATGTATTATTTTTAAGAGAGTGGAAAAAACCCAAACAACTGTATTCCAATTGGTTTCCTTTAGAAGACCCTTGATGAAATCCCGATTGAAATTCAACCCTTTCCATAAATTCATGCCATAGGGTTACTCCAACCCATTGGGATTCATTTTCCACATGATCATATTAACACACCAGATATATTGATATAAATTAAACAATATCTTCTTCATATTTTCCAACCAATAGTTCTATGGAATATATCTATACCCAATTACTCTCCCTGGGTAGATGTAGAATGTTTCACTTTTAAAAAATTTCAAAAAGTAAATCATTATCTCAGGATATGATGGTGAACATTGTCACAACCCAAATATGATGAATAAATTTCACTGATTTGTCTCTCTAAACTATGGAATTGCTTATAAAATCCATGTTATTATGAATCTTTTCATAATTCAACAAAGAGTTCATATGTTTCCCATAATATATTGATGATAAACAAATTTATAATGTTATTATTCTATTCCTATATGATTCCAATATAGGTATTTTGAATTTATAAAAAGAATAGTTCCTTATCAAACCATATCATGGATATTGTTACTCTATTTATTCATCTAATATAATATTCCACTTTGTTTTCATTAATATGATATTAGTAGTTTTATAATTCTTAATCATTTATTTTCTATAATAATATTCATTGATTCATGTTGACATAATTATATATAAATATATATTCGAGGCATTTACAATCATTATAAATATAAATATTTTCTCCATGGAATTTATGCTGAGAAATATTTATTTAAAAATTTAACTATTTAAAAATAATTACCAAGAATTGGATAATAATTCACATTAATCTTCTTCTATATAGTTAAATGGGGAACCAAATTATCAAAATTCTTGAGGGTAAAAGCTACGTCCAAATTCAATGAGTCAATATAGATAAAAAGTATTTCCCCATAGGTGGCCAGTCTTTGTAAAGGTGTATATATCAATCTATTATTCACGTAATTTTGATGATCTTCACATTCATCAGTCCAATTACTATTTACACCCTTTTGAGTTAACAAGTTAACAATGTGTAAAATTATAAAAATATTCTAAAAAATCACAGATAGTACCCAATTAATCTAAGAAAATGTGTTATATGAAACATATTTTAGTCTAGTCTATTAATTTATCATCATTTATATTGAAGGATCCAAAATAATAAACTGACATTTGATTATATTACCCTAGAAATATACTTTCCTTTTCTAGAATTCAAACATAGTAATCATCGAAAAAAATTTCACCTTTCTAAATGACATTAAAACAACACCCAAATTCTCAACATGTTCCTCCTTGATTTTAGATTATATGATTATATTATCGATAAATAGTTCTTAATTATTTTCATGGAAACATATAAAGTATCTATTCATAGAGTGCACAAATATTTTTTTAAAATTAGTGACTCTGTAGGGAAATGCAATGAAATAACAGTTTATATTATTTTTACGGAAGTCAGTATTGGGTATATACACTTTACTAGCATTTATTTAATGGTACACGACTGAATGCAAATTTTTAGATGTATGGGTGTCAATATATCTAAATGGAGAAGTTAAAAATATAAAAAATTGACAAATTCTATTTATTGTGAACATATTGAGTACATGAAAATCAATCCAGAGGCCCATAGACCCATAATTATTCTTGATAATTTGGATCACTAATCCCTAGGATGAAACACTTTGGAAGATATATCCATTTTCCATATTCTCTTATATATGTTCTTTTAGTTCTTCCTTTTCAATGGTGGACATTCTATAGTGGGATTTTCAAATATACAAAGCTCTTGATTCATGTTAACCTAAGGACTCAACCTCATGGTTCAGAGGATGATCATACAACACATAGAGGAATACATTAGTGTATTATATTGTAATTTAAATGTCTTAAAATGTGATCTATAACATCTTGTTAATCATTTTTGGTAGATATTCTTGATTATGAAGTAATAATATACATTATTGTGAATTAATTTCTAAAAATATTCATCATCCTTCATAATATTTTATATAATCAAAGTATAATTTATGATATGGAAATTTATATTCTACTATCAATAGTTGATATGATATTTATATAATAGAAAACAATTAATTTCAATAATATTATTGAATTCCACTAAAGGGCGTCTCAGAAATATTTCATAAAGACACTACCAACAATAATTGACTATGGATGAGATAATTGATTAAGTTGAAATAATTTTATAGTTGACTATTTTCAATGATATATTAACCTCTAGGTTATGTGGTAGTTTTTCAATGGTTCCACTAATGATGTATTAAATGAAAGAATAAATAAAAGAAAAATAAAATATTATGTTTCCTATTCATGAAGATATATGCATTATACTATTCAACACATCATTGAAATAAACCACTGCATTTATTATTGGTTGAATATATTCATACATTATCCTATGGACTTGGATGTTGTTGTTGTCAATTATCTTTAACAATCATTTTATTCAAGAAATGACTTTTATAGTGTATATGTATATATCATTTAAAAAAAAATTGGGTTGTAAAATAATGAGAACATTATCATTCCCCATCATATTTCATGGATTCTACTGACATTCATAATGTCTATATTAATTTACTAGACACTTGAAAATGTAACACCTTAAAAATAGTATATTTTATATTTATGAATTATTAACCCCTGTACATTTCACTACGTCACTATCATAATCCACCATAGAAGGAAGTGGTAATGTTTTCTCATACACTAGGACCTTGTAGGGTTTTCATGCCAGTTATATTTAATAATCATTGGTTTTATGAAATTAGTTTCAAACTGTATATGTTCCTGACAATTGAATAATTGGACTTTGGGTATAGTATAATAAAATGATTATTTTCATTCAATAAATTAGAGAGCTTCTTATGAAATTCATTATATGGATTTTATTCGTTTTCAAACCTGAAAAATTTAACAACATTAAAATTTAGTTCAACATATTAATAATCTTGATAGATTTCCTAACAAACAACACCGAAATTAAAAATAATTAAGTTATGAAATGAAAATATTACTATTTAAATATGACTGATACAACCTAGTGGAAGTATTAGTGGATATGAATAGGATTAAAAACTTATTAAATATATGTTTAACTTTCACACTCAAAACAGATATATTGATTAATTTTTCTTTGAAAATACGAACTTCATTTTTACCGAGGCTATTTTATTCTACAAAAATATATTTTATTCAAAAAATTTGATTAATTATTTTCAGTGGATAATATACAAATTTTCTGAAAATATTACAAATTTATTTTCATTAAAATAATTACATTTTTTAAATAATCATTCTGATATTATCATAATTTGAAATATTGTTATTTTTCTAAATAGTTGATTTTTCATTAACCAGTGAAATATAATGATTATACTAGAAACTACATTTTATTTTTAGGTATTTATAGAGTTATAATTGGTATTGATTTGGAACTAAAATCTATTTATTTATATTTTATTAAACACAATTCAATTAATATCATCGTAATATTCATTATTCTTTAATTTTGTTATAACATCATTTTTATACATAAAATTAATTTTTTTGTTACTTTTTTTCCATAAAATTTTGTATAATATTTTCAAATTAAATTCTTATAATTACACGGATTTAATTAAAAAATTGATTCAATATTTGGAATGATAATTTTAAAATATATTTAATTATTAAAATTTATTTTGGTCATTATTAATATTAGTTGTGGTGAATAATTGTCATATCAGTAAGAGAAAATCATGTAGTTAAGGATAGAAATAACTTTATAAGACAAAAATAATATGTCAAAACTTATATTGTTTAGGTTGGATGACATTAGTTAAACCATAATCACCAATTATTACATTATATGGTAACAATGATAATTTTTCGATGGTAATTTCCACAATTCTAATTAATATAATGAATAAATAAAAAATGTCATTGTCTTTGTTATAATAAAGATAATATTTCAGCATTGGGATAAAAATAGTAGATTTTTTATTCTAAAGGGTTATTTTAAATATTTATGATTTTATTTTGTTCATAGAAATTTATATTCATATTATTAATAGATTAATTATCTTTAATACTTATGCAACACCGACATAATGTTTTTTCCAGATTAGAAAAAAATAAATGACTTTAAAAAAAATCAATGTAATATATCATTGGTTGAGTTATGGTGTTATTTTTTTAAAAAATATAATTTATTAAGGGTTTGTTAAAATTTAATATTTTATTTAGATAATTTTAGTGTTTTTTTAATTTAACTACGTTGATAGTGCTAATAAATGACTTTAATGTTATCATATACTAAATATTATTTAATTAAATTAATTAAAATTCAAAAAAATATTATATTTCCTATATTAAATTGGAAATGGAAAAAATATCAAAATTTATAAAATTGTGTATCACATGTAATTTTATAGTCATATTATTTACCCCTAAATATCTTTAAAATATATTGTATTGTAATTATCAAAATGTCTTGGGAGCAGGTTCTAACTAAAAGAAAAAGGTTAGAACATGAAATAAAATTATATAAATTCTATCATATGATAGTGTTTGAGTTATATTCATCTAATATTCAAACTATATCAACTTTTATATATAATAAAATAAAATTAAGTAATATTAATTTAATAATTTAATACATTCTAAGGGTGCCCATATCCTCTATAATATAAGGACACTGAATCTCATATATTCCATAAAAACCATGAAAAACATATCTTGAAAATCCCCAAAAAATAATATCTAACTTCATTATATACATTATATGGATTATTTTATTCTAATATTACCATCCCTATGGACTGTAAGGTGTGATCCATTGGAGGGTCTTCAAAGAGGAGGCAATCTTTTTTACTATGTATTTAAAGTTTAATTATTATTATAAGTACTTCAGTTTAGTCCGAACCATTCCAATGTAAAACCATTAGTATCACCACTAATAATATATATTATTATGATAATGAAGAAACATTAATCAACTCATTTTTATATCATATGATAGATTAAACTATTGTTCATTTACACAATTCTTCAAAATAATATCTACAATTATTGAATTAATTAATACATATTATATTTATAATATTATTTTATTTTAGGAATGGTGAATTTATATTAATATTATTTCATTCAATAAATCCAAAATTTGAAATATAACTAATGCGTACGTATGAACTATCATCTATATGAAGTGATGTAATTCATTTTTTTCACCAATTTAAATTTATAGATATAAAACTATATGTAATGTTTAAATATGGTTCCCTTGGAAAATTTTACATTGAAGAGATAATGGAACCATTATTAAGGTACAAGAACGTGATCTACTGATTGAAAACATATATGAAAAATGATAAAATCAACACAAAAAAACAACAATTTATAAAAAATTATATTGTTAAAAATGGGGAAAAATGATATAATTGGATTATATAATATAATATAATATTTAATATGGTTATTTTATAATATTATAATTTTTTTTTATTATTTAGGTTGTTTGTGCTGATAAAAAGATTGTTATATGTGAGGTAAATGATTCTATTCTCATATTTATTTCTAGGAAAAAAAATCACCACTTGTATCTTTTTATGGTGTGTATAACTATCATTATTTTAATTTAAAATTATTTAATTTAAATTATTGGTATTTAGAAATCCATTTATGGTTATCCATATCACAATTTTTTATCCATATATTTGGAATGTTGTATATTGTATGATCACAACTTGTTTCATTAGTAATTATTGTTGTTATGGATGAATTTATGTATATTAGGGGTATATATATCCAAAATTAAATTTTATATAATTAATAAATATTATTTCACAACATTTAATGTTTTAATTGATATTATCTTACCTATTGGAATTTTATTCAGATTTTAAAAAAGTATTCATGATTTATCATATTAAATAATCATCTTTTGTCATTCGTTATATTATAAAATTAGCATATATTTATGAGGTGGAAATACTACCCCTTTGACATGTTGTATTATTTACCTTCTAATAGTAATAATATTTTAATTTTATTTTGATTTTAATCATTCACGTTGCATACAATTCAAAAGAATCCAAACCAATAAGTGTTAATATCCAATCTCAATTATAATTTGGATAAATTGTGTTTGAATTTCAATTTAGGGTAATTGTATAATATATATTTTATAGAATAAATTATCTCATCCTCTAGTTAATTAGGATTTTAAAAATTTTATTCTAAATTTATTATTATTGGAATGACAAGGGAACCAAAAAGATTTTTTGTAAAAATAACATGGAATATTTTTCATTATATTAGGAACCATTTTCTCTCATTTTAGTTTTTGAGAAAATGATTTATTTAATATAATATTGAATTATAAAATAATTTTTTCAAGTTATTTTTTTAATTTTTTTTATTAAATTACATTCATTGAAATATATATTTTTATCAAAATGATCATGTATTTATCCATCTAGAAGTGTGAAAATATATTTTTAAATAATACAACATTTATGTGTTTCCTACCACCATGAAACTTATTTTAATTGAATATTCCATTATAAGATATTATAATGTTATTCTATGAAAATAATTTTCTCAATATTCTAGGACATATTTAATGTCATTATATGAAATGGGTATCTTCCATTTTGAAACAAAATTTATTAAATGTTTTCTTATAAAACCCATTTATTTCTTATTAGTTATACTATGATGAGATGATAATTGTTTTATGATTTTATGGACTAAAAATGAATGAATTATGATTACATTGTGGGTGTTCCCAAAATTATATATCCCTATAATAAATTGGGTAATGATGAAAGAGTAAACATTGGGGAATTTAATCATAAGAGAATAGTTGAATTAACATAGATGGATTTTCCATATTGAGTTTATGTCCAATAAGATATGATAAATTGAATGTGAAAAGTAATATATTATATCTATGATAATGATTACCCAAACAAATAGTGAACTATTTATTGACATGATAATATGTTTATTATATGTCCCTATGCATGATGAATTCTGCTTCACTTATGATTTATGACTTATGAACTACCATGATTTACGCAATGATTCATTATTATGATATATAAAATTTTTGGGTAGAATGTTTCTTATGATTTTTATGTTCTAAATTCTTATTATCATGTTATGCTTAAACAATGAATTAACTGATATATAATACATTTAAAATTAATTTTCATATAAGATGAACATTGTTTATGCATATATATTCTAATAGATATAAAAAAGGGTTCAATAAATTTTATTATAAATAAGATTATTCTGTATAAAGAACATATTTACCTATGATGTAGTATTTTAAGACCCATATGTGTATGCTTATATGTTTCCAAAGACACTAAACCATTATGTAATTGGTGTGGATCATATAGATATGCAATTAATAATAAACTAAAGTAATAATTATGTATGATATATTTTTTTATCTAAAACACGTTAAAAAAATATTTACTGCTTTATTAAAAATAGAATGGGGAAAAATTATGAAAACCATTGGAATAATCTAATACATTTGAGTACATAATATGTTATAGAAAATAATGGATGGTTTATTTGGAAAATACACCATTTTCTGGATATTTGAATGTGTATGGAGTGATTACATTGATGTTACTAGGGGTTGAAACACTGAGTGAAGATGGTTGGGTAATAAATAAATCAAAATAGGTGCCTAATATATAGAACAATTACTGGATGCATAGACAATCAATCAAGAAGGTCATTCTTATATTAATTCACATTTTTGATTTGATCCATTGTGATGGATTGAAATTGAAAATGGGAAGGTATAACCTTTTATAATATAAAATATTCATATTGTGAAAATATGGTTACTTGATTTGGACATCATAAGAACAATTTTTCATGGTCATATGACTTCTCATAATGATCACTATTGTTGAAACTATACTTTTTATATTTATTAATTCGATGGAACATTCTGGAATCATATAAACACAATATTTGATAGAAATGGAATTATTTTTATCCCGTGAAACCTAATAAAATTGGAGCTAGAATGTATGAAATTATCATTACTTCTAATAAAATATATTTAAAAAATATTTTTAATCTCCAAATGGGAGGGTTAAGTAAAAAACTAAAAATAGAAAAATGATAGTTCATGGGATGAAAAATTGATGAATACCATAGAGGTAAGATGATTAATCTCCATACATTTTGAGACATATTGATTAATCACTAATAGGAATGACTCAATGGAATGGAAATATAATTAATATATTAAGGACACGAGAATGAAAAAATAATTTAAAAAAAAATTATGAAAAAATGGATGGAAATATTATAAATCCTAAGTTACCTGTTATTGTTAAATTTATTATGTTTGGGAACTTGTCAGTTATAGGATTCAAAAAAATAAAAAAAATGTTAACTATAATACCAATGATGTTTCTATGATATTCCATTCATTCAAGAAGAATAACTAAAACGTTTATGTATTGGGATTCGATAATTATGTTCTAAATTTTTTTATCATTGGTATTATAGTTATATGAATAAATAATCATCAATTTATTATAGTACAATTTTTTTATTTTGTATTTGGAAGAATATGATCAACGATAATTAGAAACTATAAATTTTTATTCACAGGAAAGTGGGTAATTATGGAATATACAATATTTTGTTATAGAAAACAAATAATATGATCTAGATGTTTAAAAAACAATTTTTTAGGATAATGAGTTGATTTCTATTGATAATGTAAATTCAATATTATTGGTGACCATGAAAGTTTTTTAGTTATTTGATCACAATGTAATTTTTTAATATTTAATGAGGTTGAATTATTTTTTTGAATTTTAGAATTAATTTTATTGTATGTGAATTTATTTTTGGGAATAATTATAGAAATAATTTTTATAAAAACATATGTTCGGTTTATGTTCTGTAGTGATTAATTTTATTATAAGGTTTCTGGAGAATATATGATAAAGTTATTATTGTGTATGGTATATGAAATTAAAATAAAATAGTTTTTTAGGATGTAATATTAGCTTAATATTGGTAAAAATTTGAGCATAGTTTTTTGTAAAAAAATTGTATTTAATAGTAGTTAATGATTATTTGAGTAGTCTGGTAGTTTATCTTTTTGTGAGATAAATTATGTAGATCATTGGGTATAAATCATGAAACATTTTGGAATATCTATTCGAATGATAGATAATTCATATTAGTTAACTTGTAAGGCACTATACATTTCTGGTTTTAGTAACTAAATAGAGATTAGAGGAATATATTGAAATAAGTATATTGATCCTATAATCAATTATAATTTTATTTTATATCTCTATTCATGAAAAAATAATATATTTCATTCATCATTAGAATATGGTATGAAGTTTAGTAAAAATTTAAAACACCCAAATAACAGATGAAAATTATGTTTAAATAAGAAATGAAATAAATTAGTTATAGTTTCTAGTATTATATGTTAAAATAATTTTTATGCCGCAAAAAATGATCATGAAAATAATATTTTTATAGTTATTATTCTCGTTTTATATTCATTTCACGCCCACTGATTTATGGTTTTGTAGTCATTAACATTCTCAGGACTATGTTCTCTATAACATAATACCTGTCCCTGGAAGATAGTTTTTACCTAAATGTCCAAAATTTTACTTCCAACTAATAGTTTCCTTATTTGTGAACATAATTATGTGTTATTTTTTGTAATCAGTATTTCTTCTACTTTCCCATTCCATGGGATGGTTTGTTATCCCTGTATGTCATGTCAATTTTCATAAAAGGAGTTTTTATTTATTGAACCATATATGAATAAGATAAATGTGTGAGGTAGTATGGTGGGGATAATGTAAAACACCCAAAATTTATCTTAAAAGTATAATTATATTTATATCAACAATAACATTCTACAACGAGATTTATGAGAATTGTGATACATGATAAAAATATTCTTATTTATACCAGACCTTTATAACATTTCCATTAAATATGTGGTTAAGAAAAAGTGTAACTGAATTATTACATATATTCATAATATTCATACATATCGCTATTTAATTTTCTAATGCTTAAAAAGTGCGCACTCACCTTTTAGTAATTTAATTTTAAATTTTCTTCACGATTTGTAATTTTATCCTTTTGTGAGTAGATATTATAAATAGTTTTTTAAAAATAATAAAATTAATTTTATATAAAGGATATATATTTCTTATAAACATTTGGAATTTAGTATATGCTGATATTTTGGTATTTTTATGAATATATTTATTTAATAGTGAATGAAGAAATATATTGATTTTATTGATAATTATTTTCATTTTTAATGTAATAAAAGAGTACCTTAATTTTTTTAATTTTTTATAAAATTTCACTTCTTTTGGTTTGAAAAAATAGAATCAATTTCATTGAAATAAATATGATTTTTATTTTTCGTATAATAATTTTTTTTACATCAAAATACTTTCTAATGGGAAATATTTTTTTTGGAAATTTATCAGGTTTATTTTAAAAATATTTTCATTAAATTATATTGATTAAATTTGAAAAAATAGTCTCTTTATTTGGAATCATAATTTCCAAATTTGTAAAATATTTCAATTATATTCTTTCATAATGAATAGTAATCATGGTAAATAGTTTTCACTTGGGTAAGGTTAAATCATGTAATTATTATTAATAAAAATGTAGTATGGCCTTCAAAATATTTATATATTTCAAAATATCTATATTATATTAATACATTTGAACTATCGTCATCAAATATTCAAAAAAAATTGGGTCATGGTTTGTTTTTTTATTTTATAATAGCCTAAATAATATTTTTTTAATTATAAAATTCAAAATGTAACTCCCTTTTTTGAAATATCTCAATTATTATTTTATAATGATAAAATGGGATAATATTAAATTTTATATTTTATATAAAATATGGGATATTTTGAACATTTAAATTTATTTTTAAAATTTAATGATGCAATAATTACTATAAATACATATATAATACTGACACTATACCTGTGAATGAAGTTAAAAAAATCATGTAAATGATTTCAAATACATAGAAATTAATAATTATCCTTTTATGATTTTTTTGGTACATGAATTTTAAGGATAATTATAATATATTAAAGATGTCATAATAGTTTAGAATTGAGTTACATTACTATCATTATTTTTTAATATTGGTCTATGTGAATTGACTGAAAAATAAATTTAATGGAAAATTCTGTAAAATAATATATTATTAAGTTATTTAAAATTTATTAATATATTTTATTTGGAAAAAAATACCTTATTCTATTTAATATGAACTAGTATTCACTTACTAGAATATTTCCATTTTAATCAAATTTTCATTCCAATTTTTATGTGACTAATTGAATGAAACATTAATTCTGATGAAAAAACATAAGTCCAAAAAATATTTCTAGTTAGTTATCATATTTTTTTGTTTTCAATCATAAAATAATTTTTATAGATTCAATCAGTTTGCTTATATTGTGAGTTAAAGTTCATGTAATTTTTTTTATTATTGCATGATTTTATTTTTATGAAATTTTTTTAGACACATGTGTCCAAAATATGAGTGGTCATTTAATATGACAATACAGTTTGTTTCCTTACATGGGAGATTCTTCTGATGTATGATCCTAAATAGATTACTCAATTACAATGACAATGATTTCATCACACATAGTATAATGTAGTAATTAAATTCATCTATAATTTAGTTCAATATTAAGGACTAATTCCATGATATACCTGTTACTTTTTATTTCTCTTTATTCATTAAGGTTGTAGTTATAATATTTAAAATGTAATCATGCATATATGAGTTCGTATATTTTATTTTCTAAATTGTTTGATAAGATATGGTAATATTTTATAATAAATTCATACCATAAAGTCTATATGGTTTATATTTTAATTCTCTAAAAAAGAAACAACCAAATAAATATATAACCAATGGATAAATGTTGTTTTCGTTATTAAAAAAATTACAATTTATATATAGTTTATATGTGAATTTATTTGTCAGAATATTTTATATGATTATAAGATTATATGTCAATATTAATTATATATTCATATAGATTATATTTTAATACAGTTCATATATTTATATGTCAATATATTTTCAAATATGTTTCTCTTAATGGATGAGAAAAAATACCAAGATGTATCATAATTAGATGTTCCTGTTATATGTAAAAATATAAATGAACCTAAAGAATTGCTAAGATAAATGAACATTTATTTACATTTTGGATATTTCTCTTAGTGAATGTTTTTATTAATATTTTATTATTATTTGGTGGCTCAAATTTATTAATATGTTTAAAAAATTATCAATAGTTATAAACAAGTTATCTTTATTCAAGCTACTGAGTGAGGACAACGGGATAATGATATTCTTCAAACTTGTAAAATGTTAGATGATACATATTCCTTTTTATCCTCTAGGTAAAAAACTATTATTTATTTTTTATAAAAACTATAATAAATTTCACGTAACCAAAATATAACGCCTCGACCCCAGTTACCCAGAGTCGGTGCATTATTACATAACATTGGCATGATATAAGGAAATCGTGTACCAAAAGACCAATTAGTTTAGTATCCTTGGAAATACTTTATAAATTCATAAGTTTTACATTACATTATAAAATGAAATACTACAACAACATTGTTTCCATCATCCACACTCATATCCCCTCAAACAATCCATGTAGGTCAGTCATAAAATACTTTTTCACATAATAAGAAAAATAAAGCATAGATAGGGATGAGCTCAAATTCTCAGTAAGGGTAAGAAATACAGTAGAATATAACACAAATATTAATCATGGTGAATAATTGAAAACATAGGTCTTTACCAATAATAAACATGAACACTTTTATGAAAGGAATATGAGCTGAGTAAATAATGCCATAATAAAACATAATCATGGATATTCTAATAGTTGAATAACCACATGAACAATTAATATTATTTCCATAATGAGGGAATTTAGAATGTCTGACATTCTGACACATTTTTTCAAGGCCTCTACCAAGATGTCTATAAATGATTAAGGCCTCAGCACAAAACTATATATCAAATTCGGAAAGGCCTCGTCCAATTACACATCTATTTTTCTCATTAGACCTACCGATGCATCAAAAAGCTATAGCGGGCTCCACCCATCACTTACTAAGTCCAATTAATTTCACATATGAAAAGGTTTAAAAATAATATAAACATTCATATTAAAACTTGTATATGAAAAGTCAATACTTTATCCATAAACCATGAATGGTTTAAAAATAACACATACACAGTTTAAAATATCACAAAAACATTCAATATAATATGTAAGTTTTGTATCATAATAAATTAACATCAAAGAAGAAAAAATCAATCAAAGGATATTGACATAGATGAAATAAAAACATTTTTAGAGAAATATGTATTTCTATTTTGAAATCATTTAAATGTCATGTAATTTTAAAATAAAAAAATTATTTTTAAAAATACTCTTATAAAATTTTAAGGGATGCATCGACGATGTTATAACTGTGGAGAAAAAATGCACCCGCCGTATACGTTAAAAAAGACATTCTCAGCATAATTTTTTCGAAATGGTCGTAATGTACATTGTTTGGAAATGAATTGAAAGATTATTTTAAAAACATATTAGATCAAATATGGATATAAATTAATTTAAACCATTGTTAATTAAATCGTAAACATTATTTGAAATATATTTTTATGAAAAAATGGATGTGGATGATAAAGAGGTGCAAGTAGATACTTAAGTAAAAACATCCTCGGATAATAAAGAGATTGCGAAATTAACCCGTACCTTGTACATTTCCTTGGTCATGGGTAGTGTAGCCTCATGTATAATGGTAAAATAATTGTTATTAAATTATACAAGAACCATATTGTTTAATATAATATCATACATGATCTTATAATATTGATTTGTTAATGATATTTCAGAATGATATTAATCCATTAAAATTTATTTTTAATCATCAAATTAAAATTAATCTTGAATAGATTCGATGGGGAATGAATCTCATCCCTTTCATGGAGATGGTAATCCATACGTACGCACGAGCGACCCTATCATTCTTTTGATATTAAAGTCATATATAATTTGATGCAATATCATATGTACATAATCATTATCATGTAATATCTATTATTTTCATCATTTATACACCTTATTATACCCATCCAAATGATGATGTGTTTGAATAACAAACTACACCATGACATGGAGACGGTAAGCCATACGTACACACGTATGGTGACCGGTCATTCATAGGATGGATAAAATAATGAATATGGTTTTACCATATTCATAATAAAATCACAATATATAGAAGATACTAGAGTAATTATTTTAGAATATTAACCACCAAGAAAGAGGAAGTGGAAGAACAAATGAACTTGAAATAGGTGATTAAATATTTACCTCTTCTTTGGGTTCTTTCTTTTGATTTGATAAAAAGGGCTCCTAAGGTTGGTTTTTTGACTACAGGGATTCCTATAAGATGAATGGAGGACCATTGATAGGATATTTTGGAAGGGTTTGGTTGAGATAAAAGGCTTTCGAGGTGTTAATTTGAGATATGGGGAATTTCACTTTTATTAGAGGGGTGAGGGCACCTTTGGAAAAGAATGAAATATTATTTTATAAGGAAATAATTTTTGGTTTCTAATGGCTTCTAAAAATTTTATTTCTAGGATCATGTTTGTATGGGTAAAACAAAACTCAACCCATATGTTTTGTATTGGTTTGGGTCACTACTTTAACCTTATCTTTTATATTTAACTCTTAGTTAATTATTGGGACATTTACCATGTCTCTTTGTATTTTTATATTATATGGTTCATATAATTACTAAAAACTTCCAAGAGAAAATAAAGTGGTTCATTAATGACATATATAATATTATTTAAGACTTTTGGATGAACCATATATTTTTATGAATATGATATCAGTTAATTCTATAAAATTTGTTTTAAAAATGCTTTTATATCAAATTCTCAACTATTTGATATTTTGTTTTTGTTCAATTCATAATATTATTACTTAATTTTTTATTAATTAAACCCTAACATGTCATATTAACCTAGAAAATTAGTTTAATTCATAAAAAGTCTCAAATTATATGTATTTGCATATTTATAATATCAATTATTTTAATATTTCATTAATAAGGTAATTACTGCATCATAAACGTGTCATAAATAAATTAAATTATTTAATTTATAAAAATTATAAACAAAATACCAATATGTAAGATATATTTTTAGATTTGTAATTTATATTTTTAGTAGAATTTATTTTGTGTGTAGCACTATATTAAAAAATTTAGTTATTAAAACATGAATTTTCCACTTTTAAATCTTTTCTGAATTTAATAATAATAAATGTCCTAATCTAATCAATGTGGACTTAATGGATCTTATTTTATTCCTAATGTTGTTTTTGGTCGAATAACACTTATCTAATAGAATAAGTACATGTGTTAGAATAATAATAATATCATTTTTTCCTTTAATTTTCCTATTTACTTTTAAAGGTGGTAAATAAATGTTAAAAGTTACTATACACCAAAACATATTTATTCTTATTGAACCAAATTTTACTCCATGATATTTACCGTGTATCTAAATTTTTTTAAATTCTACCTATAGAAGCAGAAAAATTATGTTTTATGTATATTTGCAATTGCTCCTAGGATGCGTGTAAAAGAGGGTAAAAAGTTCAATAAAAGTTTTATATATCTAAAATTATTATCAACTAACTCATGTGAAATACATTAAACTTATATAGGTATTATGTTTCAATTTTGACCTAAAATAAATTTCAATAAAATATTTATTTATTTAAATTTGAAGTTTGTTTTAAATTATGACTATTTTTTTCAGTGTTCATCAAAAATTGAAAGTTTCTGAAAAATACCAAAAAATTACCCTAGGCTAATTTTATATTAAAAACCCAAAAAACAATTCTATTTTGAAAGATAATGTTTATAAAATTTCAAAAAGTGGCTACTACTATTCATAACGGCTAGTTTTATTGGTCGTAGTGTGTTATAATCTTGGAGTTGTGTTCAATGCACGATATTGCCTTATTCAAATGGAAATGTAATGTGGATGCTTGTGGTGTAACATTATCCCCTCCATCAAATAATTTCATCCTAGAAATTTCTTGAATATTACATCTTCAAAAGATTCGAGTGGTTATTCATCATAAGTTCATCGGGTTCCCACATTGCCTCTTCCATCTTATATTTTCTCCATAGAATATTTATGAGACGATTCGTCTGGTTTCTCAACATTGTTCATATGTATCAAGAATCTTGATAGGCTCTTCACAATAAGAAAGATCTAGTTCCAGTTAAATTTTTCCATAGGTGAGTGCATGGATTGGGTCAATCATGTATTTTCCCAAAGGTGATAGGTGGAACACATCAGTATCATTGGAGGGACTTGGAGGCATTTTCAAATGGTAAGCTATAACACCAATTCTTTCTATAATTTCAAATGGTTCTATGTACTTGGGACTAAATTTACCCTTCTTACCTAAATGTATAACAAAATTCCATGGAGATTACTTCATTAGAACATGATCCCCTACCAAAAATTATAAATCATTCATTTGGTTATCAGCATATCTCTTCTGCCTACTTTGAGATGCTTCGATGTGGGTTTTGATTAACTTCACCTTTTCCATCATTTCCTCAAAAAGTTCTGGGCCTATGAGTTTTCTTTCACCATCATCATCCCAACATGTTGTGGGAGACATCTTTTTCCCTATAATGTGTAATATGGTTCTATCTGAATACATTAATAGAAGCTATTGTAATACAAAAATTCTAACAGTGGTAAATGTTGATCCTACATACCTTGAATGTGATGTGAGAAAGATCTCAACATGTCTTCTAAGGTTTGAATAGTCCATTCTGATTGTCCATCAGTTTGAGGGTGGTATGCAGTGCTCAAATGAAGTTTAATATCCAATGCTTTCTGAATAATTTTCTAGAATCGTGATGTATAACAGGGATCACGATCCGAAAAAATCGATAGGTGTACTCCATGAAGTCTTAAAACTTCATTAAGATACAATCTTGCTAAAAGTTGAAGTGATAAATCTTCTCTTATAGAAATATAATGTTCTAACTTGATAAGACGATCAACAATGAACAATATTGCATTGTACCTTTAAGGAGCCTTTGGTAGTCCCATGAAAAAGTCCATCAGAATATTATCCAATTTCCACTCAGGTATGGGAATAGGTTGCATGACTCCTCTAGGTTTTTGCCTTCCAACCATCACATGTTGACAAACCATACATCATGATACAAAATCAGAAATCACCCTTTTCATGTTGTCCCACCAAAAATGTTCTTTCAAATCTCTATACATCTCGGTGCTCCCATGGTGTATAGAGAAATTGGTGCTATAAGCATCATCCAACAATTCTTGTTTTAGATCAGGTATATCGGGAACACAATTTCTATTCCCAAATTTCAAAATTCCACATTCATATATGAAGTCAATAAATCTCTTGTTATATACATCTTTAATATTCTATTGAAACTATCATCATCAGCATATGAAATTTGTATCCTTTCTAGTAATGATGGTTTCGTAACAATTTGAAAAAGAATTTATGTTTCACCTTCCATGGTTATTCCCATATCCATCTTTACTAGATCCAGGAAAATAGGATTACTTTCAACTCATCTTGTTCAAAACTCCATGATCATTTCTGATCAAAGCATATTCCACCTTATTTTCCATCCCCAGGTGATTTGGTATAGTCAAATCATAATTCTTGAGTAGTTGAAGACATCTACATTGCCTCATGTTGAGTTCCTTCTAAGAGAGAATATACTTAAAACTCTTGTGATCAATATATATCTCATATTTTTCACCATAGATATTGTGTCTCCAAATATTCAAAGAAAATATTATAGCTACTAACTCAATATCATGATTGGGATTGTTTTACTCATTATTTTATAACTGTCGTAATGAATATGCAATAACTCTATCATTCTGTATAAGGACACAACTAAGTCATTTCTTTGAGGAATATCTATAAATGACAATCCTATCATTACCTGACGGTAGATTAAATATAGAATCATTGACTAATATTATATCCAGTTTATCAAAATATTCTTCACACACTTTTTTCCAAAAAAATTAACCCCTTTACGTGTGAGCTTAGTTAATGGGTTTTCCTATCAGAAAAAATTCTGGACGAAAAACCACTTATAACCTACTAAACCAATAAAACAACTTACCTATGTTATACTTGTCAGTTCTTTCCATTATTTTATTTCCTTTCTTTTAGAATGGTCAATAGAGATTACAGCCTTAGAGACAATATAGCCCAAAAAGAAATCACTTGAAGCCAAAATTCACACTTTCTAAACTTCCCATATAATTCATTTTCTTTTCAGAGTTTTTAGAAAGATGCACAAGTGATTTTCATGATCTTCATAGCTTTTTGAGTATTCTAAGTTATCATCAATAATTACCAAAACAATGAAATCACGTTAATCTTTAAAAACTGTGTTTATTATATCCATGAAAACAAGAATTGTGCATTAGTCAGCCCAAAAGGCATTACTATAAACTCGTAATGCTTGTACCTAGTTCAAAATGCTATTTTTGTGATGTCTTCCTCTTTTACACACAGTTGATGATATCCAGATCAAAGGTCAATCTTTAAAAAATATTGATCTCTATTAAGTTGGTTGAATATATAATCAATGTGAGGTACGAGATACTTGTTTTTTATTGTTATAGAATTCATCTCCCTGTAGACAATGCACCACCTCATAGATCCGTCTTTATTTTTATCAAAAATAACAGTGGATCCCCATGGAGAAACACTAAGGAAAATAAATCCGTTATTAGTCAACTATTCTAGTTGTTTCATTAGTTCCACTAATTCCACGGTGGCTATTCTAGAAGGGGTCTTCGATATGGACCTTGAACCAATAATTAAATAAATGGAAAATTCAATTTCTCATTCTAGATGATGTCCAAGTAAATCATCTGGAAATACATCAACATATTCTTTCACAATAGGTCCATCCTTTATTTGAACATTCTTTTCCTCACCCACAGGTATTTCATTCTCTTCCTCCCCAATAATTTAATTTAGTTGAGCTACTGGGGTGGATTTAGATAAAAATCAGGCGGTGACTATTCTTCTCTAAAGATAAGGTGATATTTATCATCATCATAAAAATCATAACCTCTTTCGTCATACAATATATTTTTTCATCATGGTCCGAAATCCTATCCATAATGATAATAATATGAAATTCAATCATGGGTATGACAATTATATCAGTATATAAATAACATTTATGTGCCTTAATGGGAACTGATTCACAAAAAGTTGTCGCAATGATATTTCCCTTAGGAGTTTTGGCTGAGAACTAGCATGTTAAATCAAATATGAAATATCCAATTTTTAAAGAAAACTAGAAAGATATGAAATAATGTGATGATACAGAATCAAATAAAGCATTTTTTAAACTTGAGGAAACCATTAAATTACCATCCACCACGTCTTTTGGAGCTTCAACCTCACTAGAAGTGATCGCATAAGCTTTGGCTTTGATCCCTTGACCTTTTCTTAGGTATGTTTCCCTGACACGTAGGAAATTCATTTGAATAATGTTCCATCTCCCTATAATTGTTACATTGAACATTTGTAGCATCTTTCATTCCCTTGGAACCACCAATAAGATGGCATTTTTTAACATTGGCATTAGACTCATTTTCCTTTTAGATAGGAATTAAGGTACGTCCTTCCAAATTTATAACAGGATGAAATTAAATTAATCCCTTCTTCTAGTTTTCCTAATTTCTATTCCCAGAGTCTTCAGAATATCTCTTCTTCTCTTTCTTTTCTTTAAATATGTAAGACTTAGAAAATTCCTTTTCTGTCTTAATATCACACGAGACAATATCTTCGTATGATGAGATGGATTTTGATACTAATTCTCTACAGATAAATGGTTTTAACCCATCAATGAAACGATCATTATTACATATATGGTTATGTATATAATCAACATCATGCCTTGTTAACCATGTAATGTTACCCTCATACTTTGCGGCATTCTCTTCCTCTTTTTTCCTCAAACTCAGAAATTGACATTCCATATCCGCTCAATGGTCATGAGGAAAGTATTTTTCTGAAAACATATCATTAAACTCCCTCCATTTCATATTTGATACATTATCATCTTCCTATGTATTTTGAATCAATGATGACCATTACTCAGCATCTCCAGTGAGGTGGTAAAATGCAGTGCCAACTTTTTCCCTTTTATTACTACCAAGGTGTGGAATATTTTCTCTAAGTAATTTATCCATTGCTCAGCTAATAATTGATTTTTACTCTCATTGAATGTTTTTGTTTATTTCCACATGAAGCGATCTAACATTGATATTCCACACTGTCGATCATGGTTCTCTATACGGGTAATATTTTTATTTATAACCTATTTGAGTTGTCCCAGTATAGTGACAAGATGATCAACACTAGTTGCATCAACAACTCCACTATAATTATCTTGTGTAGGAGGTAAATCCTGTCATGGATTATGTGCATTAATATGGTTTCCATTCCTTCCACTAGGGTCCATTTCTAAACAATGGCATAAACTAGATTTGTTTATGAATCGTAATACATAATTCAAAACTTGTAAAAAACATAACATAAACAATACAATTTATGGAAATTATCCATAATCATAGAAATTTTTTCATTAAGGAATTATATATTCAGAAACCCTTCATAATGGTTGGTAATGAAAATGATAATTTTCCCATGCATATCCCCCGTGATTATCGTAATGAAGAGTGCAACACGCCCCGTTGTCCTACACCAGTTCGCGTTCGAGTCTAGCTCAAAGATGTGCTTTCCGGTTTTACCCCTTAGTACATCTATTCCAGAGCCACCTCTACCTGTTCATATCCATACAGATATGTATTTCTTGGAAAACTCAAAAATCTCTACATTACCAAAATTATAGTATGTTCTTATATACAAATCCTCAAATTATTTCTTAGGGTAATGTGATCTAATTAGAGTTTATCTAAATCTAGTTTTCAAGGTTGGTACTAAATTTCCTTTGATACCAACTGTAATTCCCTTACCCCAGTTCTTCAGAGTTAGTGCATTATTACATAACATTGGAATGTTACAAGGAAATAATATACTGAAAGACCGATCAGTTTAGTATCCTTTGAAATACTAGATACATTCATAATTTTTACATTACATTGTTAAATGAAATACTAAAACAACATTGTTTCCATAGACCACACTCATATCCCATCAGACCATCCCTGAAGGTTAGTCATAAAATACTTCTTCACATCCTGGGAAAAATAAAACATAGAAATGGGTGAGCTAAGATGCTGAATAAGGATAAGAAATATAGCGGAAGATAAAATATATATTAAGCATGGGGAATAATTAAAATAACATGCCTTTACTAATAATAAAAATGAACACTTTTATGGTAGGAATATGAGATGAGTAAATAATCCCATAATAAAACATAATCATGGGTATTCTACTAGTTGAATGACCACATGAACCATCAATAATTTTTTCGTAATGAGGGAATGTATAATGCTAAACACTCGAAAACATTTTTTCAAGGCCTCGAACAAGATGTCTAAAATTGATAATGTCCTCGTCCTAAAACCATAAATCAAATTGGGGAAGACCTTGGCCAATTCCACATCTATTTGTCTCATGAGACATACCGATGCATCATGGAGCTATAGTGGGCTCTACCCGTAACATACTAAGTCCAATGCATTACTCATATGAAAAGGTTAAAACATAACATAAACATTTGTATTAAAATTAGTATATAAAATTTCAATACATTATCCTTAAACCATGAATGGTTAAAAATAACACATACACAGTCAAAAATATCACAAAACATTCAATACAATATGTAATTTTTGCATCACAATAAATTAACATCAAACAAACTTAAAATCTATCAAAGGATGTTGACATAGATGAAATAATTTTTTTAGAGGATTATCTATTTATATTTTGAAATATTTTAAATGTCATGTAATTTTAAAATAAAAAATTTATTTTTTAACATATTCTTATAATATTGTATGGATGCTTCGAAGATGTTATAACAACGGAGAATAACCGCACTCGCCCTATAAGTTAAAAAAGACATTCTTAGCTTAATTTTGTCGAAAAGGTCGTAAAGTACTTTGTTTGGAAAACTACTAAAAGATCATTTTTAAAAAATACATGTTCATATAATGGTATAGATGACTTTAACTCATTGTAAAGTTAATAGTAAATTTTTATGATATATATATATATATGAAAACACGGATGTCGATGAGAAATATGTCTCAATGGATACTTATGCAATAACAACTCCGAATAATAAAGAGATTGTGAAATTAAACCTTACCTTGTTAATTTTTTAGTAGAGGGTAGGATAGCTCCTTTATAATGGTCACATAATTTTTATTAAATTATACATGATCCATAAACTTTAATATGATATCATACATGATCTTATGTATTGTTCTGTTAATGATATTTTAGTAGTATCATCGTTTCGGGTGTTAACTGATTCGTTTTCCTTTATATGTTTTTTTATGCCAGAAATGTTTGTTTTGGATAGGATGTAACTTATTAATATTCATAATGATTTTAAGACTTTAAATATTATTTTTAATCATCAAATGAAAATATGTCTTTAATGGATACGATGGGGAATGGATCTCATCGCGTTCGTGGAGACGGTAATTCGTACTTACACATATGCGATAATATCATTCTTATGATATTAAATTTTTATATAATTTATTTTAATATCATATATAAAAAATAATTACCATGTTATATTTATTATTTTCATTATATATACTCACTATTATACACATCAAAACAACGATGCGTTGGAATAACAAACTGCACCATGACGTGGATATAGTAAGTTCTACGTACGCACGTATAGTGACATGTCATTCATCGGATGGATAAAATATTTAATATTGTTTTACCATATTTATAATAAAATCATGGTATATAGAGGATATTGGATTTATTATTTTATAATAGAAACAACAACGAAAGAGGAAGTAGAAGAAGAAAAGAACTTGAAAGGGGTGATGAAATATTTACCTCATCTTCGGGTTCTTCCTTTTAATTTGATCAACAAGGATTGTTAGGGTGGCTTTTAGACTAATGGAAGGCCTATATTATGAATTTAGTATAGTTTAGAGTATATTTGGGTAGGGTTTTGTCGATGAAAAACACTTTGATGCAGTGAATTTGAGAGATGTGGAAGTGCCCTTTTATAAGAGAGGTGAGGGAACCTTTGGAAAAGATTGATATATTATTTTGTAATAAAATAATTTTCGGTTTCTAATGGATCCAAATTGATTTATTTATAGTAATAGGTGGGTATTGGTCTAAAATAACTCAACCAATAGGTTTTTTATAATTTTGGGTCACTATATTAACCTTATCTTTTAGATTTTACTTTTAGTTAATTAGTTTGACAGTTACCACATCTCTTTGTATTTTTATATTATATGATTAATATACTTACAATAATCTTCTAAAAGAAACTCAAGTGGTTCATTAATGACATATATAATATTATTTAAGACCTTTGGATGATCCTTTTATTTTTAAGAATAGAATATCAATAAATAATATAATACTTGTTTTAAAAACTCTTTTATGTCAATTTTTGAACTATTTTCTATTTTGATTTTTTTTAATTCATTACAACATTATTATTGAAAAAAAATTATTTTATACACCTAACATGTCATATTAACTTATAAAAGTAGTTGAATTCATAAAAAGTCTCAAATTACATTTATTTGGATATTTATAATATCAATTATTTTAATATTTCATTAATAAGGTAATTACTGCATCATCATTGTTTCATAAATAAATTAAACTATTTAATGTATAAAAATTATAAAAAAATACCATTATGTAGGAAATTATTTTATATTTCTAATGAATATTTATAGTCGAATTTATACTATTTGTAACCCGATATGAAAAATGTTTTAGTTATAAAATCTTGAAATTATCACTTTTAACTATTCATTGAATTAAATAATAAATGTCCTAATCTAATCAAAGTGGACCTAAAGGATCATATTTTATTACTAAGGTTGTTTTTTTTCGAATAACACTTATACAATAGAATTATGACATGTGTTAGGGTAATAATAATATCATTTTTATCTTTAATTACCCTATTTACTTTTAACCGTGGTAAATAAAAGATAAAAGTTTCCATTCACCAAAAATTATTTTTATCTTATTAAACCACATTTTACTCCTTCATATTAACCTCATTTCTCAGAATTTTGAAATTCATCTCACAGAAGTAGTAAAATTGTGTTTTATGTAAATTTCCAAATGCTCTTAAGAGGTGGGTAAAATATGGTAAAAATTCAATAATATATATATATATATATTTAATTATTATAAACTGACTCCAATGAATTAAATTGAACCTATATAGGTATTATGTATCTATTTTGACCAAAAATAAATATAAATAAAATAAATAATTGTTTAAATAAGATATCAGTTTTCAATAACGACTCAGTTTTTTTCATTATTCATCAAAAAGTTGAATGTTTTTATAAAAATAACCAAAATTCACCCTAAGAGAATTTTGATATTCCAAATCAAAAAAATGAAGTCCATTTTGAACGATAAAATTAATAAAATTTCAAAAAGTTGTATTGCTATACATAACATCTATTTTGATTCGCTGCGGTGTGTTAGAATCTTGGAGTTGCGTATAGTGCAAGATATATCATTATTCTAAGGGAAATGTACTGTGGAAGCATGGCGTGTCACAAAAAATTTATTCTATCATTTCATTCATATTTAAATCAGTTTTGATAAAATAATTTACACTTTTGAATAACTTTTGGGTATTTATTAAGCTTATTTGAGTGTTAAATCAACCTTTATTTTATATTTAATTTTTTTTCATTGTTAAGAGTTTGAGTATAGAACCTTTAGGTTTTATCTATATATTCATTGTAGATACACACATTGAAAATCTCTCAATATTAAATACATTTCTTCGGTATAGTTTAATGTTATTTTTCTATATCTTATAAATTATAATTGTGGTATCTTATGGTTTCAGGCTATATAGTTAGTTAAATATATTCCGAGAAATCCTTATTTATAATAAAGGATTTATTTTCATGGGATTATATACAATGATTTATTCATTAATATTTAATATAATAAATGTTTGTTTATCATATTTCCATTAATCATTATATTTTACATATTTATTTATAAATATATTATTTTATATTATGAATGCATACCAAATATTGATTAGTTTCCTAATCAATTTTTCATCCCAAATATGAGTATTTAAGAAATTATTCATATTCGAATTTATGCATTTTATATTTTTATATATTTTAAATTTTCATTATTTTTTCTTAATATAAATTATCCCGTAATGATAGGTATCAACAATTTTAAATTGATTTTACTTCTCTAAACTAGTTATATTTGATATTAATGATTTGTTTTCTAATTAATGTTTCATTATTAATTTAATCATCTTATTTTCATAGGATATTTTGTGTTTCTTTCCATGTAATAAATTTTTCTATACTAAAATTACATGTATTTAATTAATTATACTATTAGTTAAAATTAATAATTTCCATGAAATGAAAAAATAGTTATTCTTATTATTTTATTATTCACATGATAAATTGATATATAATTATTAAGATATAAATAAATTAAATAGACCATCATTTACTGTAGAATTTATAATATGGATTAATTTTCTAAATTTATAAATTTCTATATTAATTTGTAATTTTCTATAGTGAGTGAATGGAATGTAAATATGGATACATTATTTGATTTTTACCTTCTAAAAAGATCATCTAAACCGATTTATATTCATCAATGATATGTTTTAATCTAAGGTGTTTCATCACTTCTGTGTTTCAATTACATTTATTTTTATTTATTACAAATTTATAGGTATATATTGATTCCATTTTAATATATTGCTAATAATATGCATATTTAATTAATGTATATATCAAATTAAATAATTAACTTTATAATCTTCTACTTTATAATCATGATTAACTAATAATATATTCTTAAATATGAATAATCATATTCTAAAATATCGTATCATATGATAAAAATGATGGCCAACATGAATTTATGAAATAAATAATTCTTTATATAGATAGGGTTGCAAAGGGGATTAAAATTGTATATAAGATGGAGTATTACTTATTGATGTTCTTTTATTTCACTTTTCTATCCCTATGTTATATTTTTTATCAAATTTTTCTCACACATTACATGTTATTATAAAACCTCAAATATTTTACTATCTATATCTCAAAAATCATCCACATAATATAGGATAATAATACTATTTGATAACAGAAATGTAGAAATTTTGGGCTGATTTCCTTTATCAAGGATGTTTTCAATTTTATAGTTTAATTATTTCTATTAATGTTGCGGTAAAATTATTTTTCAAACAAATTTATTTTATTGTTAATGATTATGATTATGTTTTAGGTAGTATGGTTGTTTAATCCTTCAACAATAATAATAATATATGTGATTTAATAAATGATATAAAAATTAATGAGAAGTGTGTTGGAAAATGTTTCACCACCATCAATTTAACTAAATGATTTTTATTCTATATAATATTTTCTCAAAATCATTTCCATAAACTATTGTTTTTTTAATTATCCATGTTCAATACATTTTTTAAATAGAAATGTTGGTTCATCCTCTAATATGGTTTCATCCAATACATAAAATGTCAAAATTACTGATTTTTAAGTAAAAATTCATCCAAATCATTTCATACTCAGGATTATTTTTTTCAACAACTCATTATCTTTAAGAAATATAAAAATAAAATTTATTTTTTGAAATCAAATAAAGAATTTTTTTTTCATAAATTATATTAATATGATTCAATTATGTCAGAATTAGTATCATTAGGATGGTCATACTTCTGTATATAAATGTATCTGTTTGTGAATTTGTAGTGATAAACTAGTTATATCAGTTTTAGTTTTCATTGTCCTCACAATGAATCACTTGTATTGTTAGTGTATTATTGGTATGATGTATATGATGTGTGCTAATGATAAAATGTCATTTATTTTCTGGAGTACTGATTGGTTAAATTACTATTTAATGTATTTCATTATCTTTATATTATCACAACATTATTTTCAACATTTAACTTTTCTTTTAATAATTTTTAGATTCATATTTATATCAATAAATTATATATAGGCTAATGAACATTAAAAAAAATATCATTAAATTTCACCCAGTATAAGGCCCCAGCCTTAAAACTTACTTAATCTTGAGTTATTACAAGATTACACATTGAGGATCTTTTCAGGTTTAGAGTTTTAGAGAATTAGATCATGAAACTTACATTACTTTCCATACTTAATCAAAGTGGTTACATAAAAGACAATACTCATTTTTCCCATCAACAGAATCATATTTAAAATAAAACATGGATTCTTTCTTGACACATCCTTGACACTATAATCACATCATGTACCTTTCCCTTGACTTGAGAAAAACATTTCAAAAAGTTGGGATGAGCATCAAAAGCTCAGTAAGGGTTAAAAAAATGTGGAAAAGAAACATGAGTTCATATATACATAAGAATGAACTCATACTTTACCCATAAAACATAGGCACTTTAACATACCTCATAAAATCATGAATAAATCATAAGACATAAAAGGTAACTTGAGGCATTCATAACATTCTTACGTAGGGAGTAACCCTCTTGGTTACGTTTGGAATACCCACAACAATATATTCCCTAAATCTTTTCGGAGAAACCATAACGTTTCACTCATTCGGGTTACCCAATGCATTGGAGAGCTATATTGGGCTCACCCTCCCTTAGTTTATCACGGAACCAACCATCATCATTATAAATCCCAATAATCATAACATAAACGTATCACATAGAACATGCATAAAGGAAACATAAAATTTCCACATTTCAATCACAATATAACATTTTAGTAAATTGAAATAATGAATCCATTAAAAAAGAAACCATTTCCAAAACCATTTAAAAAATTTAATAAAGAGATTTTTGAATCAAAGTGTGCCATACCACCTTGACGCTTTTAAAATTTTAAACCATTAATATCCTTATAAATAAATCCTTAAAACCATTTTGAAAACATGTATATTATTATGAACAAATAATTAAAAATTTAAAGTGATATTTTGGTTAAAGGGGTTTTACCAAAATTAGAGACACTTGAATACAATAATTGAGGAATAACATTTAGTCAGAACTTTATAATATCATCAGAATTAATGGAATCATGATATAATATTCCAATGGACTGTATATAAACCATATAAGAGTGAATTGGTGCATAACAACAATGAAGTCTCAATAGAAATGTCAAATGTGATGAAATACCTTATAAAGAAGGTATCCTTAAATTATGGATAAATCAATCTCAAAATTATGTGTGAAAAATATAAATACACCCAATATAAGTGGACATTAAGTGTAAATAAATAAATTTTCATTCACACATATTCAAAGGATGACATATTCAATAACTACATGTTGAACCCAAAGAAATCGAAATTGGGTTAAAAAGTTCCCTTTTTAAAATTCGAAAGCCTAACGGCATCACTTCAAAATTCTGAAAATGAGTTGATGAGAGATAAAAAGGGAATCTCATCACTTGGACATAAAATTTACATCAATAAGGATATATAAGAACATATCCCAACATAATAGTATGTTAATTAAAAGACATAACAAAAGAAGCCTTTTAACAAGTGGAGGGTGAAAGGTCCCCTTACCGAGTTGGGTAACTTTCCAAACGTACACCCCATGGAAGAAGGGTCATACAATGAAGATGTGAATACACATAAATGAAATTATACTACACAAAGTTTATAATAATGGGCAGTACATACACCACTCAAAGGAAATTGTGGCAAATGTAGCATAAATCTCACGGGAATAAAAGTGAGATGAAAAATCCCTTACGAAAACTCGGCAGCCTAATGACGTCAATTAAAACTTCCAAAATGGACTGATGAGATAAAAACAAAAAGCATCGTTCATGGAGACGGTAGGCCGTACGTAAGCATGAACGCTACTTTCATTTTTTTATTTTTCATATTAACGGAATTAAAAATAAATGATATATATATATTATAACTCCAGTATAATATATATGTTATATAGGTCACATATGATCATTAATTTCATTCTTTATATGTTCCATGTATTGCATGTACGAGTCACATCACTTGAGGGGGCGGTTGTCCACACTTCCTCATATGAAATAATCGCATTTACATAACATGAAAAGAATATAGGTATGGTTTAAATATAAAATACAGAAGCATATAGTAAACATAAATACCATATATATCATATATAAAATACAGTGACATCATAATGGCCACCTTTAAAGGCGTTAAATGAATATTGAACAATCATCGTTTCGTGAGGCAGAAAATCGCAAACCACAGAAATAGTATGTTCTTTAACCATTAGACAAAGGTGTGTCTAAATGTAGCTCTAATACATATTATAACAACATACAAGTATATTTATGATACTGTAGTTTTTACAAAGGAAATGAATAAAAAGATTTTAGGTGGTTGGAGAAGAAAAATAAAACAAAAGGACACAAGTGAAGATATTACCTTTAAATCGGGTAACTCCCTTTGGTTTGAGCTCAAAGGCTTCCTTGGGAAGCCTTATTCCCAATGTGATGATTCAAGGAGTTATAGAGGGATATGGGGAGACAAAATGGGCAGGGGTTGGCCGATCCAAAGGCTTTGGAAGTGTGGTTAAGGAGGTAGAGGTGGGGGCCTTTTTTAAGAGGAGAGGAGGGGCACTCTCGGAAAGTAAGGAAAGGTTACATTATTTTAGAATGAGTCTCGGATTTTAATGGTCCCACATTGACATATTTATAGGATAAGGTGATAAGGGTTCGAAATACATGCATCCAATAGGTTTTAGACATGTTTAGGTCTTAGATTCTACATTATCTTTCCATTTTATTTAAATTGTTAAATAATGAGATCATCGCTGCATCACCATGATGTCATAAATAATTTAATTTATTTAATGTCTAAAAATTATATAAAAAATACTATGATGTAATAAATCTTTTTATCTTTCCATTTATTATTTATAGTCAAATATCTGACTTATATAACCCCATGTAAAAATTGTTTTAGTAAAACATTTCATGTTTGTGTCATTTTTACTTTAACATTAAATAAAAAGATATTTATTTCATTTTCCAACCATAGTGGCTCCATGGGGTCCCCAAGATGACCCATGGATTTTATTGGTCGCCCATGACACATCCAATGATGGGAGGACATGTGTCTAGGTCATTACATTTTATTAAAACATTATTCTTACCTTAAACTAAAATAATTACCTCTAATTGCGATTAAAAACTTAGTAAGTTACTATTCACCAAAAATAATTTTAATCCCATTGAACAACATTTTAATTCTTAATGACAACCATGTATGTAAGATTTTTGAAATTAAAAACACAATGATGGAAAATTTTCATTTAAACGGAAAATCAGTTTTTATAAGTACCACTTAGTGGTTTCACTATTCATCAAAAATTGAAGTTTTTCAGAAAATTACTATAAGTTCTCCCTAAGAAATATTTAATATTCTGAATTAAAAAATGATTCCTATTTTACAAAATTCAAAACCTATAAGTTGCATTGATTAATTTAATAATTAATTCCCGCTGTCAAAACAAATAGCGTGTTTTTATGAAACAAAATGTACCAAAAGATTGACAGTAGTTTATGTCTGATTTCAAATTGAAATTAATTCCAACGACCACTATTGGATTAAATTGTAAAAATATATTCTAATTTCACTTTAAAACTAATTCAAAATATAATCTAATAATATAAATAAATTATATTAATAGAGTTTTTGAATTAAAATACAACATTTTTCACTATTTATTAAAAATTGAACTTTTTGGGAAAAATAAAACAAATTTACACAAAGTAAATTTTGATGTCCCGATTCTAGAAACGAATGTTATTTTTTCAAATATAAGACATAAAATTGTCAAAAAGTGGATTTAAAAGAGGCTCTCCATCAAAAGGAAGTTAATAGACCTTTTAAAGAATATTAGAATGTTTATGCTTAAAATTGGATTCATTTGCATTTTTAATCCTCTAACATTTATTGTAAAAAGTAAAAATATTTGAAAAACATATATAATCATTTTGTAGTTAGTTCTGTTCATTCCTGTCATTACAACGGCTAGGCGTTAACTACTATTTAATATAATATTATTTTATTATTAGGGTGCAATGTAAGATTCCCAAGAAACTCATTGTTGCGTGTTGGGTACGCCATCGAGCATAGCATCCCCTTTAAAATAATATTAATATTTTATTAACAAATATGGATAAATATAAAAATGTCATATTCTTTATTTTCCAGGGGTGTTACATCCTTCCCCCCTTTTGGAAATTGCGTCCTCGCAATGTTAAAATTGAGCTTGGAAACATCCTTGAAAGACCCACATCGGAACAGGAGTCGGTAAACAATCACATTAAAATAAAGAAATATAAGTATAGAGGTAACTTGAGTTAACCCATACTAGGATTATATGTAGGAAAACATGGACATGGAGGAGAAAACATAGGGTCATGTTCTGATATAGAGTGATAAAAAACATGTTTAGGAGAAAGTTAACCTCAAGAAAATAAAAAAATTGCGATGAGTTAAATGGTATTCGATTCCACAGTATGAAAAGTTAATAGACAAAATTTTTGTTTTAAGTTACTTTTAATTGAGGATTTTATTCATAAGGAAACATAATCACTTATCATGTTGACTTTCAACTTTTATTAGATTCCTTACACAAACTCATATTTTCTCCAAAAGACGAGTATTTAGGAAGACTTGTTCACATTAAGAGTACTATAATAAACTTCTATATAATCACCTAATCCACAAAAGAGTTCTATATACATACCATGTCTTTAGACTCTAACCAAAACCAAAACCAAAAAGGTTAGTACAAGATCAGATAATCTAGAAATGGATAACCCTTTATAAAAAGAAAATCTATTCTTAAACTCCAAAATTTGTCCAACAAAACCCAAAGTTCAACGAGGACCATTGGATAAACAAATTGTCCATAAAATACTTCAAAGTAAACCAAAATAATATTTAAACCCAAATATTTGAAGGATTTAGTCGCATAGTCTTCCAAGGTACAAATTAACACCTATCTCCAAATAACATCAGTTACTCTTAAAGTCTCGTATTGAAATGTAATTAACCTAATCACATATCCTCCATTATAGGTTAATAAATTTCCATAGATAACCCAAAATAAGCTTACTCTTAATTCATAAAATCATCTAACTAAAAAGAATCAGTCAAACTAACCAGAGACTTCTCGTAGTCCAGTGGTAGGTGATAAATACCAGTCACACTTTGGTTGTGGGTTCGATTCCTGCAACTTTGTCCGATGCCATGGGTTGTCACACGGTCTGTGTGTTGTCCTTTTTTCAGAACTATATAATTCTCAAAACATTCCCCAAAACGAGATAAAATCTTCAAAAATAATCATAACATATTTTAACCTCAATTTTATCTCATGCCTTTCATTTTCCATCATAACATATAATAACCCATAATTACCTCAAAAGTAAGGATCATATAAACCCTAATAGTTACCTTTAAAATTATTACCTGAAATTCCACATCGATTGGTCTTCTTGTACATGATGCATTACAGAACATACCAAGGTTCAAGTTGTTGATCATGACTCCTTGATAGTTGGTTTAGAACAACCATGAGTTTCCTCATAGAATACCCCATTTCATCCAGTCTCTTAATCCGTGAACCACCACAGTTTCCTTCAAACCTATTGTCACTTTGGTGCCTTCTAGATCCATCCATTCACTAAAAACAGAAATGTTAGTGTGAGTATATAAACAAAACCATCATGTAATAATGGGGGAGATAACCACTAATATATACTTACTCATTAACTTTATCTAAAACTAAGACTCTTTCTGAAATACTATCCATTATGGTACTGTCACTTATGCTTAGATAATACCCTAACCTCTAATGTTATCTAAACCGACCTCTGATACCAACTATAAGGCCCAGCCTTAAACCTTACTTAATCTTGAGTTATTACAAGATTACACATTGAGGATATTTTCAGGTTTAGAGTTTTAGAGAATTAGATCATGAAACTTGCATTACATTCCACATTTAATCAATGTGGTTACATAAAAGACAGTATTCATTTTTCCCATCAACGGAAACATATTTAAAATAAAACATGGATTCTTTCTTGACACATCCTTGACACTATCATCACATCATGTACCTTTCCCTTGACCAGTGAAAAACATTTCAAAAACATGGGATGAGCATAACAAGATCAGTAAGGGTTAAAAAAATATGGAAAATAAACATGAGTTCATATATACATAAGAATGAAATCATACTTTCCCCATAAAACATAGGCACTTTAACATACCTCATCAAATCATGAATAAATCATTGAAATCATAAGACATAAATGGTAACTTGAGGAATTCATAATATTCTTACGTAGGGAGTAACCCTCTTGGTTACATTTGGAATACCCACCACAGTATATTCCCTAAATCTCTTCGGAGAAACCTTAACGTTTCACTCCATCGCGTTACCCAATGCATTGGAGAGCTATATCGGGCTCACCCGCCCTTAGTTTATCACAGAACCACCCTTCATCATAATAATGCCCAAGAACCATAACATAAACGTATCACATCAAACATGCATAATGGAAACATAAAATGTCCACATTTCAATCACAATATAACATTTTAGTATATTGAAATAGTGAATCCATTAAAAAAGAAACCATTTCCAAAACCATTTAAAACATTTAATAAAAATATTTATGAATAAAAGTGTCCCATACCACCTTGAAGATTATAAAATTTTAAACCATTAATATCCATATAAATAAATCCTTAAAACCATTTTGAAAACATGGATATTAATACGAATAAATAATTAAAACATTTAAAGCGATATTTTGGTTAAAGGGGTTTTACCAAAATTAGAGACACTTGAATACAATAATTGAGGAATAACATTTAGTAAGAACTTTATAATATCATGATATTAAATGTAATCATGATATAATATTCCAAAGGATAGTATATAAACCATATAAGAGTAAATTGGTGCATAACAATAATGAAGTCTCAATAGAAATGTCAAATGTGATGAAATCTCTTATAAAGAAGGTATCCTTAAATTAAGGATAAATCAATCTCAAAATTATGTGTGAAAAATATAAATACACCCAATATAAGTGGAAATTAAGTGTAAAACAATAAAATTTCATTCACACATATTCAAAGGATGAAATATTCAATAACTACATGTTGAACCCAAAGACATCGAAATTGGGTTTAAAAGATCCCTTGGTAAAATTCGACAGCCTAACGACATCACTTCAAAATTCAGAAAATGAGTTGATGAGAGATAAAAAGGTCATCTCATCACTTGGACATAAAATTTACATCAATAAGGATATAGAATAACATATCCCAACATAATATTATGTGAATTAAAATACATAACAAAAGAATTCTTTTAAAAAGTGGAGGGTGAAAGGTCCCCTTACTGAGTTGGTTAACTTTCGAAACGTACACCCCATGGAAGAAGGGTCATACAATGAAGATGTGAATACCCATAAATGAAATTATACTACACAATGTTTATAATAATGTTCAGTACATACACCACTCAAAGGAAATTGTGGAAAATGTAGCATAAATCTCACGGGAATAAAAGTGAGATGAAAAATCCCTTAGGAAAACTCTCCAGCCTAACGACACCACTTAAAACATCCAAAATGGAGTGATGAGAGAGAATGAGGTATCTCATCATATAAACATAAAAATTATAGTAAGTGTAATATAAAAGAGTATCCCAATAACAATAAAGATTAGCTTTAAAAGGAATGACATAAAAGAGTGTACTTTAAAAGAAAGAGAGGAGTCTGATCCCTTACCTCAAGTCCAACTTATCTTGTTCGTTTCTTTATATTCCTGAATAATAAACATTTTTCAATTTATAATTTCCAATGGAACTCCTTTAAAGATTATTATTCAGTTCATATCACATATTATAATGTTATAATAATTGTTTAATAATGTTAGTTCATATAAGAAGTTTTTGCCGATGTTTGGTACATGAGGTAAAAATGAACTTGTTTGAAAAATGATTGTCCATGTAGTTATAAGTAAATAATTTCCAGAATATTATTAATGATTATAATATGATATATGTCCAGTACATATTCAATTTATATTATTCCATAACATTTTGAGATAAAAACGAAAAGCACCGTTCATGGAGACGGTAGGCCGTACGTACGCATGAACACTACTTTCATTTTTTTATTTGTCATATTAACAGAATTAAAAATAAATTATATATATAAATTATAATTCCAATATAATATATATGTTATATAGGTCACATATGATCATTAATATCATTCTTTATACGTTCCATGTATTGCATGTACGAGTCACATCACTTGAGGGGGCCGTAGTCCACACTTCCTCATATGAAATAATTGCATTTACACAACATGAAAAGAATAAAGGTATGGTTTAAATATAAAATACAGAAGAATATAGTAAAAATAAATACCATATATATCATATATAAAATATAGTGACATCATAATGGCCACCTTTAATGGTATTATAAGAATGTTGAACAATCATCGTCTCGTGAAGCAGAAAATCGCCAACCACAGAAACAATATGTTCTTTAACCATTAGACGATGGTGTGTGTAAGTGTATCAATAATGATTATTATAAAAACATCCTTGTATATTTAATATATTGTAGGTTTTACAAAATAAATGAATAAAAATAGATTAGGGGGTTGGAGAAGCAAAATAAAACAAAAGGACACATGTGAAGACATTACCTTAAAATCGGGAAACTCCCTTTGGTTTGAGCTCAAAGGCTTCCTTGGGAATCTTTCTGCCCAAAATGAGGCTTCAAGGAGTTATAGAGGGATGTGGAGAGACAAAATGGTCAGGGGTTGGCCGAGAAAAAGGTTTTGGATGTTTGGGTAAGGAGGTAGAGGTGAGGGCCTTTTATAAGAGGAGAGGAGGGGAACTCTTGGAAAGTAAGGAAATGTTACATTATTTTAGATGAGTTTCGGATTTTAATGGTCCCAAATTGATGTGTTTCTAGGATAAGGTGATTAGGGTTCTAAATCCACCCATCCAATAGGTTTTTGACATTTTTAGGTCTTAGATTTTACATTATCCTTCCATTTTATTTAAATCATTAAATAATGAGATCATCGCTGCATCATCATGATGTCATAAATAATTTAATTTATTTAATGTCTAAAAATTTTATACAAAAGATACTATTATGTATGAAATCTTTTTATCTTTCCATTTATTATTTATAGTCAAAAATCTGACTTATATAACCCCATGTAAAAATTGTTTTTGTAAAACATCTCATGTTTGTGTCATTTTTACTTTAACATTAAATAAAAAGATATTTATGTCATTTTCCAACCAAAGTTGCTCCATGGGGTCCACAAGTTGACCCATGTATTTTCTTGGTCGGAAATTACACATCCAATGAGGTTAGGACATGTGTCTAGGTCATTTCATTTTATTAAAACATTATTCTTAACATAAACTACACTAATTACCTCTAATCGCGATTAAAAACTTAATAAGTTACTATTCACGAAAAAGTTATTTTAATCACATTGAACCACATTTTAATTCTTAATGAAAACCATGTATGACAGATTTTTGAAATTAAAAACACAATGATGGAAAAATTTCATTTAAACGGAAAATCAGTTTTTATAAGTACCACTTAGTGGTTTCACTATTCATCAAAAATTGAAGTTTTTCAGAAAATTACCAAATGTTCACCCTAAGCTATATTTATTATTCTGAATTCAAAATTGATGTCTATTTTAAAAAATTAAAAAACTATAAGTTTCATTAATTTATTTAATAATTAATTCTTGCTGTCGAAACAAATAGCGTGTTTTTATGAAACAAAATGTATCAAAAGATTGACACTAGTTTAAGTCTGATTTCAAAGTGAAATTAATTACAACGACCACTATTAGATTAAATGGTAAAAATATATTATAATTTCACTTTAAAACTAATTCAAAAGATAATATAATCATATAAATAAATTATATTAATAGTGGTTTTGAATTAAAATAAAACATTTTTCACTATTCATTAAAAATTGAACTTTTTGGGAAAATACCAAAAATTTACACAAAGTAAATTTTGATGTCCCGATTCTAAAGAAGAATGTTATTTTGTCAAATATAAGACATAAACTTTTCAATAAGTGTATTTAAAAGAGGTTCTTCATCAAAAGACGGTTAATCGACCTTTTAAAGAATATTAGAATGTTTACGTTTAAAATTGGATTCATTTGCAGTTTTAATCCTCTAACATTTATTGTAAAAAGTAAAAATATTTGACAAACATATACAATCATTTTACAGTTAGTTCTGTTCATTCCCGCCATTACAACGGCTAGGCATTAACTACTATTTAAAATAATATTATTTTATTATTAGAGTGCAACGTAAGATTCCAAAGAAACTCGTTGTTACGTGTTGGGTACGCCATCGAGCATAGCATCCTCTTTAAAGTAATATTAATATTTTATTCACAAATATGGATAAATATAAAAATGTCATATTCTATATTTACCTGGGGTGTTACACCCAGAATTAAATCTTGTAGTATAATGATTTTGAATAAATTTTAATGGGAATGATGAATTCCTTACAATTCAATTCAGCTTGAAGAAAAAATAGGAAAACACCATGAAGAGAGAACCAGAGAGGTGGTGGTGCTGGGTTTCTTTGATGTTGATTTGATGACGACCTTTTCTAATAATAAAAGATTTGTGTGATGTGAATGAAAGTATTAGTGGGAATAATAGATTTAAACAGATAGTTTCATAGAAAATTATGGGTGAGAATTTAGTTCAGTTGTTTATCCATTAACAATTAATTTGATATTATGAATTAAATATTCATTCATCACAAGGAATCTATTAGAAATTATAATTTTAATATAATTGTTTTATTACTGTTTGCTATAATATATAAATTTATATATTCTAGATTTAAATATTTCATTATAAGATCATTGTAACAATTGATGATATTAATTTTAATTTTTCACACTAAAAATATTCATCAACGAGTTATCCATTCAATTTCATCTAATATAATTCAAATTAAAACTTCAAAATATAAAATATGATTTTTTTTATAAGTTCAATGTCATGTGATAGGTTCAAAACATTACCAAATGTTACCAATTTTCATTACACATTTTTAGGAATATGTATACATGGATTCCCTCATTGGAAATCCCATTGGATATTTTCCATGGTAGAATTCCTTCTTATATTAATATAATTACCAATTGAGAATTTTTTTTTTATTTTTTTCTCTTTCTAAAATTTTAAACGGATTAAATCATCATTTTTCACTATAAATGATGTAAAATTCCATAAAATAGGTCCTCCAGTGAATGTATGAACGTGTCTGTATCAAATCTAGTATTATTTGGTATCTTTTAAATTAATAATTATTTATATCTTTACCATTACCCCTTAATGATAATTATGCAGGAGCCATGTAAAAAAGCTATGTGATAAAAATAAATAATCTATTTTTAATTTAAATTGTTTCTTTAATAATTTTTTTATGTTTGATTTATGATGTTATTTTTAGATTTATTATTCATTAATATTGACTATGAAAAAAAGATCCAATGAAATTATAGAGATGTTTGAATTAATGCGATACTAGAGATTAAACGTTCATATGATAGAGTTTCAAGACTAAATGTTTAGGAGGACACCACAGAAGCCCATAATATATCAAATAAAGTGATTTCGGAGCTAAGAGAGAACCTGAAGGGAGTGCAAGAAGAGAATTATGGGATATATATGGAGATTATAATGCATTGTTCACTATTATCTAATTTCATGATTTTTAATAATCCAAAATATCAATATTTTTCCTATGTTGTATGGTTGGAATCAACTAAAGGAATTTAATTTTAAAAATATATCAAGGAATCATTTTTAGATTAGAATAACTATATAGTACATTCATCACATCCATACACATTTTTATATGTTTCGTAAATGAATAATAGCTATCCGCAAACTTGATAATAAACTAAAAAAATTAATGTCATATTACATCACATCAGACACAAATATTAGGTCATAATGGGAATAGTCAATTACTAATTATCAAAATATCCCCTTCTCTAAAACAAAAAAAAATTACTTTTCTATAACTAACACATGATAGTGCAGTTCATTACAACCCAAACCATTTTATTTTACAAAAAATAAAATTATTTTAATATATCCTGAAGAAACAATATCACTTATTCAGATATGATTCACAACCATCATCCAATATCTCCCACTTGTCATGGTCATATTGGTACTTGACTGAAACTATCTCTACTAATCAAAATTCTGCCAACCCAGGATTTATGTCACTATATTTACCCCAAATAAAAAACAAATTCCTTGATTTATGTGGTAATAATGAATTCCAAATTTATAGACATCACACCCCATTGGTTAATTACACTCCTCCATAATATTTTGACATAATCTCGGTGTCAAAATTGGTCCCACAATACTATTTTAATCATAAATAGTAGTCTTCTAATGGGTACATAATATTAAAAAAATCTTCGAATTATCAATGATGTAGAGATTCAATATATGAGAACCAATGTGAGATAGACATAGTCACACGAAGAACCTATTTCTATAAAATAGATATGATTGTACCACGCATCCATCATACTATATGTAGAAGATTAAATATACAAAACACACTATACCAATATGCGTATCATAATACAACACCCATATCTATGGAAATTCATTTTCATATAATTATCCCAGTATATCACATCCAAGCACTGCTGAAAAATAATCATTTCTAGTTTTGTATCACTATTACGTCACTCCAGAACATTTTCTAACATCCAATAAAAAAACCATCATAGGGTTAAATAATTGATTGTGTGATCCCCACATAGAGAATTCCTTAAATATTCCCTTGATAATAACTCAAAACACATTGCATCACCAAATTTTCATCTCTACTCATGATTCATATTCATCCAATCCTTCAGAACACCTATTAGGGACCAAGCTCATATTGGTCATAGAATGGTACTAAAATATTGACTTAATGTGTCACACATCAAAGAAAAAGACCTATCAACCACATCAAATACTAATTAAAGCACAATATTAAAAATATCACCCATTCCATTGGTATACTCTAATTCCCAAACTTTATTAAAAACACATAGATAATCTTCAAAAACATCATAAATTCAAAATTCCATCAAAATACAATGTATCAATGTTATTCATCCATATGATTTTGGAATCGTTTTCCTAATATGGACCATTTTAAATTCCCAATTATTTGGAAATTACAAGTTTAAATCACTTATAAAATAATTCACATGCTTTTCGAACCTAGTTAAATAGTATCTCCACCATATTTAGATTAACCATTGGGTACATAACACCACATACCACATATAATAATCTAATTCTCAACATAATACCCCATGAAATGAATAATGTTTGTTATATAAATGTGACACTCAAGAATTCTAATTATTATCCTACTAAACCCATTATATATTCTTCATTCTGAAACTATATAATACCAATATATACAAGAAACTTGATTCATACCCAAAAATTATAGTATTTTCATCATAATTACCTTGTTTTTCATGCCTTTAGTGATTTCAAAACCCATAAAAACATGAGACCGACTCATAATATATCTTAATAAAAACATTAGGAATATATGTTATACTTATAGACTAATAAAGATTGAATTTCCATGACATTTATGGTCATATAACCAAAATAAAAATTTTATAGTTTATCCACCCTATATGTATATCCTATAGATGAGATGAAAATGTACTAAATAGTCTTCCACATTTGGGTCATGTAAACATATTTTTTTTAGATTGAATACACATCATATAAGGATAAAAAATTTCCCTAGTATAAAATATGTTACATATTAAGGTATTCATTTATGAGATACATGTAGAGTTCCCATGATAACCTGAAATTTTATATTTGTTACAAAACAATAATTAGTTTCAATGATTGTAGGATATATGATATCTGATTCAGAGGATTATAATCTATATAATATAGTTCTATATTATTTTTTAGATTATTTATACTCATTATGTGTTTCTTCTCTTTCCTCCCCCTTCAAATACAAATTTTCCATAAGTTTTTACATTATTTTACCCAACTTGTTCTATGAATTATCCTAGAATAGAGATTCACAATACATCAGTTTATACACCTATTTGTCTTCCTTTTATCTTCAGTTAATTTCATTTATAAGAGCCTAAAATGATTTCGTGTCAACTTTTAGTTAGATGAACTATCACTTTCTCATGTCCTTAGTATGTGCCCATATTTAATTTATATAATTCATTTCTACTAAATATTGATTTACATTTTTTATATGTGATTATTTGATAATTAATTATATTAATTGGATATAATTAGTTTCTTATTTGAATAAGGACTTTATTTAATTATATGTATTTATTTTTGGGATGTTAAGGAAGATATGTGTTCTAAAATGCTGTCAGGTAAATTTTTTGCAACAAGTATATGATGTATGCATAGTTTATAACTGTGTGAATATACCTATTTCCATGGTTTTCACTAAGGTTACTAGTCTAATTGTATAATTATAAGCTATATATATAATTCCGGCTATATCCATGATTCGAAACAATGTATATAGGCCTACAACATGGCTCAAATAGTTGATATAGTTTTATTTCCTTTATTACCACATGTGGTAATTGGTGTGTGTGGCTGAGGTAGTAGCCATGATTGAAAACCATAGAAATAGACCTATTTAAATGGTTTTCATATATGTATATAACATGTTACCTATTACAATGATTATAGGATCCACTGAAAGACAAACCATTTCAATAGCATAGATCCACGGTTTCGGTGGCTATAGCCATAGTTAAAAAGGTGGCTATAGAATAATTTTGTAGTTGATTTAACAGAAATACCCCTGCTAAATAAAATATTTATTAATCATAAATGATGGTATAAATAAGGAATAATTAATATAATCAAGTTGAAATGTTATAAATAGAACATATATAATATTACAATTATGTACATTATTTTCTTATTGAATTATAATAAATTTAAATTTATTATACTGGACCTTAGAGTTCTTTTATAGTAAGAGGAACTCGAGGAAATGGACTCTCATCGAAATTTAATTTTAATGAGACACATTCCATAATCAACTATTATTTATATAATTGGGTTTATATAATAACCTTGGATGTATTTTATTGTGATATTTTTGAATATTATGTTTTATTAGATATCAACATAATGTTGTTTATTTAAGGAGGATTATTAATCATAAGTTTTCAAAGTTGTAAGAGTTTTTTATTACAATATCATTATATATTAGGATAATTTATATTTTTGTTTCTAATAATGAAAATTACACTTCTATATTTCAATAATGTCTATCAATTCCTACTGCATTTGTTATTTATAGAGAATAAATTTGTTTTATATGTTTTTTATGCCATAAGTAATTCAGATATCGAGAAAACATTTTTACAGAAAAACAAATTTAAATCTATAGTTGGTTGAAAATCACTTTTCATTCTTATAAAAGTTTTTTCAAATATATTTCGGATTTATTAAATAATATAATATATTGTTTCATATTAAGTATTACCTAAGTATGCCATTTTAAAAAATGGATTGAAATAAATCTTCATTTCATTTTATGAATGATGTACATTTGTGTTTTTCTTCCAAAATAATTAAACCTATTTATTTTTTTAGATTATATTACGATGAATTAATGAAATGTTTATGAATCCCATTTTCCTTCCAATGGTTAGGAAATTTTGATTTCTTGGAACCCCTTTTATTTTAAACTATTATAATATGGATAGTATTTTAGGATCATGGGGAACAAATATATATGATTTAAATAATGTGATAGGTTTGATATAAATTATATAATTATCAAATGCAATAAGTAGATATAGATATATCATTATATGAATAGTACTGTAACGGGGAGTGAACCAATTTTAGTAATTCGATATGTGTATTATTATAACAATGGAAGTGAACCATGACAACTACAAAGGATTTCAGTGTGAAACCAATATACAATGATAGTCTTGGCAGAAATCATTTTATACTATGAAATTTTTTTCCAATGAATATGTGTATTACAAAAAAAATTATGTCTTAAGGAAATTTTATTGTCTCATATCCCATGTTATTAAAATATTTTAATATTCCTGTATTGGGAACATCAAAAATTTATTCCATGGATCATGATCATGATATATGATAGTTATTATATGATTTTTCAGATATTTATGATAATGTTCTCTTACACGCATTCTAATGTTATGTTGAGATATATGCCTTATTTACCCTTATTGAGAATATGGTCTCACCCTTTATTACATTTCCATCAACAAAGATATGAAGAAACATAATAAGTATGATGTGATTAAGAAGGGGTCTAGTTATAAAAATAATTATGTGAGATGATTTAGGTCACCAATGAAGAAATTTTTAGGTATCCATGATTCAAAATGTAGTATAACTATAAGATTCTGGCATGGTTCATTATGTTATATAATGACTATTTATCTAATAGGTTTCTATATTTTTGAATAAAAAATATGGGTATCGATAACAATTCCCTTATATCACATCATAATATTTTAGAAATGTTTGTAAAATATATTATATAAATCATACATAATATAACAAATCAAATTTAATTACACATTTTGTATCATTATAAACCAAAACCAATCTATAATATCAAGAGTTCAATTATCTAATGATGATTAGATATATAAATACCAAAAATATAAATTATGCATATCATGTATATTTCCTGTCAAACTATTTATCTTATATTATATTTATCATTTAAAAATATATTGGATATCATTAGTAATACATAAATGGAATGGGTGATATATGAATCACAAATAATGAACAATCATAGTATGTATGATACACTTGAGACAGAATGCATATCAGGAAAAAATAAAAGACAAAATATAAATTTAATCATGTACTGAGAACGTTGATTTCCTATGATCATATCATTGAAATAATTTAGAAACAAAAAAATAGAACATCATAATTATAAATAAACTCTCACTTCCACGATATCATAATGTAGTGTGATGGTATAAAAACATATACATCAAATAAGGAATCTCAAGAGTTGAGACTTTTACCCAATTAATTGGAGTAATATCTGGTTAAAGCAATAATATTTAAAGATTTTATTGTTTCACATAGATCAAATATCATGCGACATCATTTCATTAATAACCATTTGATAATGAAAAATATATCCATACAATAATCATTTATTTCATAGTAGCTTATAAGATTAGTCTTTTAAACATTTTATACCCATGATAAGGGAATACTTGTTATATATATAATTACCTAATCAATGTAGTAAATTACATTTATACGAGTACCATCAGAAGATAATATGATTAATAATTCAAAATAAAAATAGGTTTAAGGGAAATTAAAGAATGGTTTTACCAAGATAATAAGTTCAAAAAAAATTTTATAGTATGGGGTAAATGAGAGGGAGTGAATGTATCCAATAGATATAAAAATATTTACAATGTAACAGAATGATAATATATAAATGAAAACAAATATACTTGATAATTCTAAAACATAGTACAAAATAATCAGTTGTATAAAATTGAAGAAGAAAAGTATAGAGAACTTGATTTTTCATAAATTATTATTAGATCATTTTTATTGAAAAAAAACATAATATATTTTCATATCCATGATTAAAAGGTTTTGTGTCTTGTAAAAATTAATAATATATATAATTTGAAGATAATAAATAAAAAAATATTTTAAATCAACTTCGTTATCTATCTAAATACCATGATCTCCTTTTTACATGTATGCACATGATGATATACATTTATAAAAGGGGTGAGCTAAAAGCATAGTAATAGGAGTGAATATGGGACATGAACAAATATAACCTGACATAGAATAATAATCAACATTATATCATACGAATTAAATCATGATCATAATAATGGTAGGAATCATTAGATAAAGGCATGGAATGTGGAAATGTATAAAAATTAATCATTATTTCATAGTTTTTAAAAACCACACATAGTTGTGGGCAATACTATCATCATGTTTAGTAATATAATACTTGTATAATAATATCATTACCATTGTAAAAAAAATTATATTCATGTTCAAAAATAGTTCACATCACCTTATGGGAAACATCACATTACCCGATTCATTGTATGGATAAATAATTTTGGTCCCACCAATTACATGATATAATACAAATAATCATGAATATCACCGTGAATGTATACAAAGTTTATTCATAAAACATAAATTTGAATTGTCACGACCCGTCCAAGTGGGGCTTGAGCCACAACTCCCCATTCCCTCCTCTAATTGGACTGGGGGTGATGACTAGCACTGAGTTGGCATGCTACTTACATGGGAGGCATTGCCTATAAACCTGTAAACATGCACACACATCTCCAATCCCACAAAGATGAAATGTAATATCTAATAAATGGAAAAAGATACATGCATATACTATAACCCAACCAACATAGTATGACAGTAATGTAAAGTACAAGAAAGTAAAACCCTGGGCCAAAAGTACAAGCTCTCTAAATTAGAGTCCATAACAAAGTCTAACCTGTAAAGAAAGCTGATGGGACTACAATCTAAAGCCGTGAGAACACACCTCGGCATGTCTGATCTCACTAAGTACCGTCCGGTCCTGGTCCGACTAGAATCTTGTCAACGGCTCGCTCATCTACAAAAGACATGACACTTGTGGGCAAAGCCCATGCAGGGGTGAGTATAACAATACCCAGTAGGACACCCCGAAACCACAAAGGAATAAAAAAAGGGAAAATACCACAAAGGAAAGATACAGTCATCTCTACATAGTACATGTCTATAGAACATATAACAAGAATATCCAGATATACTCAAACACGATCGACTTCCGCGAAACCACTACTAAGATCCAGCTCGAAGATTCCACTAAGCATGAAACTGGGAGAACATACTCATAGGTACTAAGAGAGAGATATGAAGTACTCATTCTGGAAGAACACACTCCATATGTACTTTGAGAACATGATGCTCAAATGAGGATCACCACCAAGTTATGTGGTGATTATGACAACTCAGTCTGAGCTAATTTGCTAAGAATATGATCGTCACCCGGGTAAATTTGGTAATGTTGATACCGAGAACTCCACCTAGTGTTCCAGGAATCAATAAAGAATCCTGCTTTAAGTGTCATAGAGGGGATTCCAATGACTCTATTCAGGAAGTCCTACTGAAGGGATCATACTCATGTATGTAGGAAATGATATCGCAAACCTTTGGGAGAAAGACCAAAGAGACGAGACCTAAGGAAACTAGCCCAAGTCACATAAGGAAACTGGCTCAATCCATGTGATATTAGTTACACAGCATGTATTATGGTTACACGCCGTGTCCCTAGACCCCGGGTACTGCCCGTGTAACAGCTCGTGTCATTCTTCTAGGCTGTGTAAAACAAGACTACATGGCGTGTAGTAGGCTTACATATCGTGTCCCTTGAATCTGAGTACTACCCGTGTAAACGGCCCGTGTCAGACTTCGAAGTCGTGAAGGAAATCATATACACGACATTTAATTCAAATCACACACAGTGTACTGCTAATTGGAAAACACCCATGAACTCTAGCCAGATGCCCGTACAGGGTGTCCATGTTTGTGTCGCCTGCCCGTGTACCAGTACACTGGGTATCCTGTGTATCTGGCCAGGTCTGGCCAGGGAAGGGTATACACGGTGTGTCCTTGGCCGTATACCCAACCCGTGCCCATGTAATCCCATAGTACAAGCCAGGTAAATCCTCCAATGAACACATGTCGTGTACCCCATACTACACATCGTGTAGTCAGGATTTTCCCAGAATCATTGTCTTCCTCTGTGCACCTCGACCAAATCTCCAGTTTTTGATCCAACCATAATATCATCATGAAGCTCTATATTTAGGGTTGTCCCATCCCTAAGAAATCGATTCCATCCGTTGTCCTTATTAGCACGTTCTGATCCGCCCGCACGTAAATGCTCGAAGAATGGGAATTTTCAAACCACATTGATTTATCCACCACTGGTTCTGTCTCACCTCCGCTAGGTCGTCTTGAAGTTGGACCATTGATTTCAGATCGTTACGCTAACAAAAGAATTTGAAACGATCGATTTCCTCCAAGAACGCGTAGAACACACACAAAGAACACATAGAACAGGGATAGAAAAACATAACAATCGAGAGGGACTAACCTTGATCGATGTTCATGTCGATCTTGTTTCTTCACCATTAGAAGGATGAACAAAAACCAAATTAATTTAAAGAATCAATTCCCTACGATTCCCACAAATATCCCATCCCACAAAATGACCGATCCGCGAGATAATATATTTGTGGATTAGTCCACGTTCATCATAGGAATCAAGAACGGGGAAAATAAATCATCAAAAAAACATCATTCCTGGATCCGCATCGATTGTTGGCGAAGATCTAGTTGTTGCGTCGTCGTTGCCGTGTTGGGAGATGTTCTCCAGTGCCTCCAGAGCAACCAATGGTTTCAGTGTTATGAGGTTTGTAACCCTGGACCCATGCGAATTACTTTATTTAAAAGGCATAAGAGACATCTGTTGCAATATATTTAAATATATTTCACTATAGAATAAAATATATTTTTTTAAATATTTTGTTACTCTTACATCCTAAAACTGGATTTCACCACCAACCTGTGCCAGCCAATGTTAGGCCTCAACTAAGGTAAAATCGTTGTTCTAAACGCAATGGTGCCCTCCGATTTCTGATCTGATCCGCCATTCGAAAGATATCCCACTTTTTCAGGAAACCCACATGAGCGTGTTATTTAATTATTTAATTAAATTCAAACATTTGTTCCGGTCTCACTATTCCTCGGAACTGCATGTCATTTCAAAGACTGCTCTCGAAATAATTCCAACATATTATTAAAAAAGCATGGAAAAATCTGAGACATTACATGAATGGAAATGGGTTTAATGAGAATTTAATGAATATTAAATTCATTAATAAACATTTAGTGTTACAAATGAGAATGGGAAGAACATATATGGAATAATAATCATAAAATTTCATAGAGGAAGAAATAATCTCAAGAGGAATAAATGTTTGAATATTAAATAAGTGTTGTTATGGAAAATATTAAATTTTATGATTAAACTTGATAGACACATTTATATCAATGAAATTTTAATTGGAATTATAAATAAGTTATATTTAAGGAAAATTAATGGAATTTACACACATATATTTTCAATGGAAGAAGTATAACCAATCGAAAGGGTGCAGGTTTTGAGAATCCCATTACATTATGAATAATTTTATTCTACACTTATAATGGATATCTGAGATAATCAAGTAAGATTAATTAATTATAAAATTAAGAACTTCTTATACATTTATTTTATTTATTACAATTTTTTTAATTTTTATTACAATAATAATCAACAGTTATGCATAATAATATTATTGTTTTGAGAGTTTCCTTTTTCTTTGGTCATGGTTGGTTCCCATGAGTAAAAATATGGGGTTTTTTCAAATGGGAATAACTTCATATAGAGGTGAAATTAGATACTATTAATGAAATTTATATTTTTAAATAAAATTATATATAATTTTATTATATGAGAAATGGATGATTCATTATATAACACGCGGATGAAATTTGATTCATTTATTTTGATTGTTTTACGTCTATGAAGATCACATATCATTTTATTTAATGTGATTTTTATATATTGGTTAAATTACATGATATATGTTTTAATATGTATAATATGATCATTTTGTAATTATAATAATTGGTTTATGACCATTTTTTATAGATTTAATGGAAAATGAAAACTCTTCATCCATGAAGGTTGTGAATCGATATGTAATGGACTATATTTTTATTTTTTTAAAACATGAAGAATGGAAAATATATGATTATTGATATTTCATTAAAACAATAAAATTATAGTATATATATTGAAATAGTGGAATAAGGATACATTGGACATGGGAGGTTTGAATAATAGAAGAAAAAAAATGAAATTTAAATAAAGGGATTGATGATATTAACTATTGAATGATGTGTCTAAAGGATCCACTTTACAGCAAATGAGTTTGGTATATTAATGATTCATGAATCTATTGCACAAGGGGAAGAGTATTTGGGATGTAATGGAGTAGAACTTATAAATGAAACATGGATTTTAAAATATGAGAATAATTTCCGGTATTTATAGAGGAGGAGATGAGTGTTTTTTGATTAATTTATTCATTTGAATATTATTTTGGCTAATGAAAATAAATCATAAGACTCATGAGTGGGAATTCCCACTACTAGAATATTTTATTAATAAAAAAGTAAAGAAATCAAAAGAGGAGATGCATATGGTCAAAAAAGATGTGTGTACACATCACCATGCGCATCAGCATCAATCAAACCACAACAGAAGGTCGGTGTAACAAATGACCATGACAAAAAAACCTCCTCTATCGCATGCTTGGAAAAATCATTGGCAACTTGATTTGCCTCTCTATAAACCTGAGTGATAACCAAACAAATACTCTCCACAAGATTTAGACTGTCATCCTAGATCAAAAGCATCCTCCAAGGGACATTCCTTGAACGAGTTATAAAGATATCAACCACCAAGATAGAATCAGACTCAATCCACATGGTCATACAACCATGAAAAGAATCATAACAGAAAGCCTTGACCATATCCCATAATTCTGCCTCGATTGACAAACCATTTCCTAAAAAATGGAAAAAGCATCCTTTAGCGAAGCCCCTATAGGTGCGAAAAACACCACCACAGCCCGAAGGTCCCAGTGCACCTGAAGCCACTCCATCCACATTAACTTTCAGACACTGAAATATAAGGGGAATCCACAGAATATACTTCATCATAGTCGGCTTCTTACACCTACTAGAAACACCCAAACTTCGCAAAAGAAGAATATCTGAAACATTATTCCGCCTGACCCCAACACGAGATCGTGCAGTAGAAATAACACCAATATGATGCTCCCTAATACCAAAAGAAGTCGATGTATTTATGTTCAAAAATATAATAGCATTTCGAGCCATCCATATAAAGGAAATCAATGTGCAGAATGGAGAAAGAAGCAGTGGTTTTACCTTAGAGCTGCAATTATCTCGATAAATTGAATCCATCAGCTGTACAAAATTCTCCAAATTCAGATGGAATTTAATGATACACTTAAAATACTCCCATAAATCAGAAGAAGAGATACATGGTATAAGAGATGATCAATAGTTTCATCAGCAGCAAGAAAACAAAAGAAAACAGGTGACAAAGGGAATCCAGCTCATTGTATCATCTATTTCAATGGATGTCTACACTTCCAAATCCCCCATATAAGAAAATATTGAGTCGGTAGAATAAATGAAGAATGGAACATAAGCATCCAAGAAGTAAGCAACAATGACTCCACACACATGGATATACAATACATTATAGTGCTGAAATTTCCAGTAAGACTGGGCAACCAAATCAAAGTATCCATTGCATTGTAATGATAACATCCCAAATCCTCTTTCAAAGAATCAGAAAGCATCCCCTGAGCCATGATATTATTGTGAAAATGAGAAATATAAATATTCTACAAAGAAGAAATAATCTCAATATCCTTAGCAATATCACATGATAACCAAACAGTCTTCCAGTAGTTTATATATGAGTTTCAACAAAAACCCCATTTAGAGGATTGTGAGAGACAACAATAAACATGCATAATTGAGGACCATATCATGGAAGGGACATAAAGTGAATACCCATTTACCAGCATGGATCCAAATCTGTTGCACAAAAAATCCAAAGAAAAATCATTGGAGGACAAAAGTGACCAAGTGAACTTTTTAATTAGATACTCATTAAAACGCCTAAAATCTTTAATCCCCATACCACCCATGTCAACAGGCCAGATGAAATCCCTCCAAAAAACTATAACAAGGTTCATTTCATGAATTGAGCTAGTCCAAATAAAATTCCAAATAAGCCGTTGTAGATCCTTAAGAAGATTTCTAGGCCATCTTTATAATGAAAATACCTAGACACACATGGAAGTGATCACAAAATTAACAAGAAAGACTCGCCCTACCTGAGACATAGATTTACATTTCCAGGTACCCATTTGATTAAGAATTAGGCAATAGATATTTTCTATATGACACCTTTTAAGATCACCCCAAAAAAGGGGAACCCCAAGATAAATGAAAGGTAGAGACCCTCTCTTCACCGCAAGCCTGGGGGGAACTATTTTTTTCATTGAAATATTAACACCTTCGCCAAAAAACACAGAGGATTTCTCCCAACTGATAACCTGACCAAAAACACCCTCATAATGTTCAAAATCTACTTTAATATAACGAATAGTGACCCCATTAACCTTACCAAACAATAGAATATCATCCGCATAAAAAATATGTGAATGAAAAAATATACCTCTACCAATAGTAATTGGCTGATACAAACCAGTATTAACCAAATCGGAAATAAATTTACTCAAATACACCTTAGCGATAGCAAAAAGAAGTATGGGTAAGGGATCTCCTTGTCTCACCTACTAGAGAATTTAAAGAAACCACTTGGAGAGCCATTACCATGAACAAATAGCATTGATATCTGGAGAATGAAACTAATCAACTTGATGAAATCATTGGAAAATCGATGAATTCTTAACACTACAAAAAATAAATCTCTATTTAATTGTATCAATGGCCTCCAAAATGTCATCTTTCCGAGCAATATTCTCATACATCACCTTATTCCTCATAACATTAACATATTCAGATGACATATACTGACAGTTTTGATTTGTTCCTTCCATGTAAAAACCCAAATTGATTTGTGGAGGTAAACACCTTGGAAATACATCCCAATATATTTTCCAGGACCTTGATGATGACTTTTTTAATAGTATTCTCTATAACCATGAGCCCGAAATTCTGAATATCCAAGAATTCTCCTTCATTGTAATCAGAGCAATGAAGCTAGCATTGGACCTAAAGGGGAAATAAGAATGACAAAAGAAATCACCAACTACATTAACAAACTCTATGTGAATAATATCCCAATAATCCATATTGAATCTATTTGAAAACCCATCTGGCTCTACCACACTATCATCATTCATATAAATCACCACCTTCTTGATTTCCTCCTCTGAAGGAATGCTAGTGATCATATCATTCTGGGAGACCCCGTCCAAAGGAGTAATATTCCTGAACATATTTTGAGTATTATCATGACTTGATTTAGAATACAGCCTATCAAAATAACTACAAGAAGCATCACAAATACCATTTTCATAATTGAAAAGAACTAAATCAACCATGAAGGCATTCATACAACTTTTTTACCTTCTTTTCTCTTTGCAATCAATGAAAAATATTTTTATTTCTATACCCATATTTAATCCACCTAACATTATATTGATTATTGGAGAGACATTCCTTCATATCTAGGAGCTCATTAAATTTATAAAGAGAATACAACTCGTCCCTAGAAATCACATCATGGACCTCATTAAGCACTTGACAATGCCGAAGATTATCCTTAGTACATTGAATATCATGATCCAGAGGTGAGAATGATTGCTTACTCCAGTCATTGAGATTTGCCTTCATAGATTGAAAAATTAATTAATCACTCATAAAATAATATTATAATTATAATAAAAAACATTAAATAATGGATATATTTTGTTAAAATAAATTATATTTTAAATAAATATATTATTTTTACATAGACATTAAATTTTAAAAAAATAACACTGAATTTATCATTATTAAATCATTTATTTACTTATACCATGATTTAATAAAGTCGTATATTAATTTATAAGATACCTAAATTTTATTTCTATATTTATAGTTGAGGTTATAGTTCTATTGTATGGATTACTTTTCATAATGGAAATGTTACTATTCCATCATTCGGGTTAATTTTCCATCGATATAATTCATTTATTTCGATAAATACCAATTGTTTCATTCTTCATTTTGGATAATTTTGATTTTACTAGGTTATCTATGTTATATATGTGTTTTATGAAATAATTACAATAAGGATGAGATCCATTTATAAATTTTGTGGTTTTTTTCTTTCTTTCCCCTTTAAAAATTTCATCCACAAAATTTCATTTTACATTATATGGTTATTACAAGTTAGGGTACGCCTCCTTCATCACATCATATAGTTCCCATGTTTCCTATTAATATATATGATTTCTCCAAAAAAATCTCTGAAAAAGTTTGTAGTCTCTTATAACAAGACATTTTCACTTATATAAAATATAATTAATGATGTCTCTTTAGACGATATGTTGTTATCAGTTGTACCAATTATAGATTCAATACATTTGAGGCGCCCAGTATGTTATTTCTCATGAAAGATGCATGGGGCACATCATGATCTTGAGGTATTTTTGTGGAAGTTTAATCAGGTTGGAAAAATATCCATTGATATCAAGGATTTCAAAGGGGACAATGTAACTTGTTATGATCTTCACTTTCCTTCCAAAAAAATTACCCTCTTATTGATATTCGGAGGAACAAATTTTCAATAACCTTAAACTCCAAATTACTCGATGGTCATCAGTATTTCTCATTTTTCAAATATGATATGATTTTATGTGTTTTTGAATTCATTGATTATCGTTGTTCATCTATTGTACAATATCATTCCCAAATAACATTCATTGGGAAACATAATCTAAAAAATTTATAAATCTATATCACTTCCCATACAATGCTTAATATGAAGCTATCTGTATATGTTGAGTCAATAAGGTTTTCCTTATGACATTTCCATTCCTTCTTGTTTTGAAAATCACAAACACCTTATCTTTAAGGAAAATCGCTTTTGTAAGGAAAAATGCTTTCTTAAGGAAAAACGCTTTTATAAGAAAAATTTATCCTTATCATATTTTCATTAATATTTTTTTCTTCTTAAGTATGAAATTCGGATTCACTTTCTCGGAATCATAAAAACTTTGATATAAAAGTATTCTGTTTAGGATTCGGTTCTGGACAAGAACTATAAGGAAGTTTCATTCCGAATTCCGGATATGAATTCTGACTTAGTTCTATTCCAGATTCAGGATACGAATTCTGAAGAAGAATTCTCATTACGAATTCTAATGAAGAAATCCCATTCCGAATTCTCATTACGAATTCTGAAGAGGAATTTTCATTACGAATTCCAATGAAGAATTCTCATTACGAATTCAAATGAAGAAATCTCATTCCGAATTCTCATTACGAATTCTGATGATGATTTCTCATTACGAATTCTGATGATGAATTCTCATTACGAATTCTAATTACGAATTCTTATTACGATTTCTGATGACGAATTCCTATTCCGAATTCCTATTCCGAATTCTCATTCCGAATTCACTTATTAAACAGAATCTGATTATCATTGTTTTATACACTCCGAACTTTCACTCCGAAATTTCTATTCCGAACTTTTATGTTAGAGTTTAAAACGATGTCGTACTTTCTGTTACACTTGTTTTGTTATAAAACGAGGTCGTCCATTTTGTTATAAACTAACCGTTGTCTAAGTGACACGTGTACAGGTCCCTCCGAACTTTAAGGAAAATATGACCGTTGGAGAGGAGCTGACCTTACCTATAAATAGGAGCTCATTTGAAAGAGCTCGGTGCTGATTACTGAAAAAGTGCTTACATGCTGTTGAAGTGATTTCTAGAGAGAGAGTCTCTTATTAACTCTCAAAGCTTCGTGCGACTCCGAATGTTGGTGATTACATTCGAGGGCTTCCGGGGATAGGAAGACAGAGGTGCCGACTACCTTAAAGATCGAGGGCTTTCTTGCTGAGAAAGACAGAGGTGCCGACTACCTTAAAGATCGAGGGCTTTCTTGCTGAGAAAGACAGAGGTTGCCAACTACCTTGAAGTTGAGGGCTTGCGGGGATAGCAAGACAGAGACACCGATCTTCGTATCGAGGGCTTACCCTGGTGTGGGTAAGACAAACTTGCTTGAAAGTATAAATCAAGGGACCTTTATCCAAGGTTGTTGGATACCCTTCTCTTTGGGTTAAAAGACTATTATCTTGTTACTAGTAGTTTTACTACTTGTCTTTATTCCGCTGCAATTTGTATCTTAAGGAAAGTATAACTTTCTTATACTTCCTTACTTACTCTGTTTCATTTAGATTCTATACGCTTTAAGGTAGAATCTCATATTGTAACTTTTGTTAAGTTTCAATTTCCGGAATCATATTTCCGGAACCTACTTTTGGAATCTCTTTCCAAGTTTAGTTCGGTGTTAGAGGTGTTGTGAATCTACTTAGTTTAACTTTGTTAAACTTAGTCCTTTCCTTTTCTTAAGGAAACTTTAGTTGTTCATAACTAACTTTAAAGGTTCCAAAGGAATTTTTAAAGTATACAATTCACCCCCCCTCTTGTATATTGAGCATCTCATATTATATTTCGATCCTACAATTGGTATCAGAGGTTGGAAACCTCTTACTCTATACCATTCTTACATTTGGTATCAGAGCCAAGGTTACTGAAATACTTGTACTCACATACAAGTTTTTTTTTTCTTGCTCACTTTTTTATTCCGAACTTTGTCATTCCGGATTATCCATTCCGAACTTTTTGATTACGAACTTTTTCTACTAACTAGTTTGTGTGCAAAGTTATTTTCAAGTATGGCAGGAATGAATGTTGGATCTATTGAAAATCTAAATCCTACAAGACCACCAATCTTTGATGGTAATGATTATGAGTACTGGAGAGATCGTATGAAGACTTTTGTTATCAATACTGGAGTAGATAACTTTGTCATGCTTACTGGTGACTATAAAATTCCTGACAAGGAAGTCAGAACCTTTACTAACCAGGAAAAGCAAGAATATCAACTCAATTATAAGGTACGCAATACTTTATTATGTTCAATGACTAGAAATATATATAGCCAAATTTCTTCTTGTGAAGCAGCTAACTGTATATGGAAGAAGCTAGAGGTTACACACTTTGGGACTTCTAAGGTGATTGAGACTAGAAGAGCTATGCTTAGAGCTGAATATCATGGCTTCAGTTTTCCTTATGGAGAACCTATCTGTAAAGTTCAACAAAGATTTATGACAATTGTAAACAGTCTACAATCTATGGGAGAGAAAGGTTTAGATGATGAAGCTCTTGTGGACAAGATAATCGATATTATGCCCAATGAGTGGGAATCCAAGAGAACAGCTATAGATGAGAACGGGAAGGTCACTCAAATTACTCTTGATGAATTATTTGGAACTCTTCTACAACATGAGACAAGAATGAAGAGAGATGCTGACAACATCAAGAAGAAGAATGGAAATGGAACAGTTGCTTTTACTACAACTTCAAATCAGATGAAAGCTAAGACTCCTGAGAGAGTAACCAGATCCAAATCGAAGAAAGTCATTTTCCAATCCGAATCTAGTGAAAGTGAAGTTTCAGAAAATGAATTAGCCAATCTTGCTCGAAGGATGAACAAGATAGGTGGACAAAGAAACTTTCAATCCAAGTATAAGAAAAAGGATAGGAAAGATAAGAAAGATGGAGAAGTTACTTGTTATGAATGTAAAAGAGCTGGACATATTAGACCTGATTGCCCTATGCTCAGAAAGAAAGAAAGGAAGGAAAGACATTCAGAAAAGAACAGGAAGAAATATTACAAAGCCAAAGCTAAGAAAGTTCTGAAAGCTAATGACACCTGGAGTGCCAGTGGTGGTGACTCTTCAGATGAATCTTCTGAATATGAATCTTCAGGACAGAAGAATCTTGGTCTTATAGCCAGATTACCTATTGAAAATCATTGTCTTATGGCTAAGGTACGAAATGCTGAATCATTGACCAATGTTTCTTTAAATTCGAATGATAGTAAGTATTATAACTCTTCTGATGAAGAATCATCTTCTGATGAGGAAAATACTTTACCTACTTATGAAGAAGTCTCTAGGTTTGCTGAACTTCTTGAGATTGAGAATTCCAAACTCAACAAGAAACTTGATAAGGCAAATTCTAGGAATTCTATTCTTACTAAAGAGATATCAGATCTTTCTAAAGATCTTGATAAGAAAAATGCTGATTTTGAAAATATTTCAAAAAATCTTGAGGAAGTAAGTTCTGAGAAGAACAAACTTTCTAAAGAATTAGAAAAAGTAATTTCTAATAAAAATGTTTTCGAGTCTAACTCTAGTTCAAAAACTAATGATTTTGAGGATAAAAACTTGGTTGTAAAACTCAAGTCCGAAATTTTTTCCTTAAAGAAGTGTTTATCAAACTTTACCCATGGTAAGGAAAATTTTGATAAGATGTATTCTCAAATACGACCTTTAAGAAATAAATCCGGATTTGGTTATACCCAAGCAAAACCTGTTTTCAGCAACAATTATTTTGTTCCTCAAAGTGCCCCATTTTGCACTAAATGTCAATGTGGTGGTCACTGGGCAAGAAATTGTTCCTTAAACAAAACCCAATCCTTAGGTTTTCATAAAGCTTACTTTTCTAAGAAAATGTGGATACCAAAAATTTTATTGTCCGGAAATCTCGGATCCAAACAAGTTTGGATTCCGAAAGTCTAACTTTGTTCTTAATTTCAGGAAAATAAAGAAAGTTCCAGCAACAATATTTGGTACATGGATAGTGGATGTTCCCGACATATGACTGGTAACAAAAGTTTTTTTGAAAAGATGATCAAAACGAAAGGAGGAAAGGTAACTTTCGGAGACAATGCTAAGGGAAAGATTGTTGGTATTGGTAATATTGTTCTTTTAGGTAAAACTTTGATTTCAAATGTTCTTTTTGTTAAAGGTCTTAAGCACAACCTCATTAGCATAAGTCAGTTATGTGATGAAGGTTACCTTGTGAATTTTAGGAATGATAAATGCTTAGTTCACAATTCCAAGGAAGAATTTATTCTCTCAGCCAATAGGCAAGAGAATGTTTACACCTTAAACTTAGAAGACCTAAGAAGCCAAGATTTACCTTGCCTAAGTGCAATGGAAGATCACTCTTGGTTATTGCATAGAAGATTAGGACACTGTAATCTTAGAAATCTATGTAAACTCTCTAAGAAGAAACTTGTTAAGGATCTACCGGAGCTTAGATTTGATTCTTCTAAAGTTTGTGATCCTTGTCAATATGGCAAGCAACATAAATCTAGTTTTAAGTCAATTGGTGAAGTCTCAACAACCGATGCATTACAGTTGGTGCATATGGATCTTTTTGGTCCAACACAAACTGGAAGCATTGGAGGCAAATACTATGTGTTTGTTCTTGTTGATGATTACACTAGATTTACTTGGGTCTATTTTCTAGCAAGGAAATCTGAAGCTTTTTCTTATTTCAAAAGTTTTAGAGCCCAAGTTAAAAATGAGAAAAACCTTCCATTGAAAACTATTCATAGTGATCATGGAGGAGAATTTCAAAATTCTGATTTTGAAACTTTTTGTAGTAAGAAAGGTATTACTCACAACTTTTCAGCACCTAGAACTCCTCAACAGAATGGTGTAGTTGAAAGAAGAAATAGAATTCTTCAAGAGATAACTAGAACCATGTTGAGTGAATATTCTATTGCTAGACATTTCTGGGCTGAAGCTGTAAGTACTGCTTGTTATACTATAAATCGAGTTTTGATTAGACCTTTTCTTAATAAAACTCCTTATGAGTTATGGAATGGTAGAAAACCAAGACTTTCCTACTTCAAGGTTTTTGGTTGCAAAGTATTCATTTTGAATACTAAAGATAACTTACATAAATTCGCACCAAAATCTGATGAAGGAATTTTCTTAGGATATTCCACAACCTCTAAGGCATATAGAGTTTTTAATAAAAATACTTGTACTGTTGAGGAAACAATACATGTAAAATTTGATGAATCAGATCCTTTTGTTTTTAAAACCTCCCAACCTACATCCTCGGATGTGTTTTCAAAAACTGATTATCAACCGTTGATAGAAGAACCTTCTGATAAGGAAATTGTTCTAGAAGATAATTCTGAAACATTTACCCCAGAAGACTTTCTACCTTATGTTGATGAACAGGTTTTACAAAACCCAAATCAGGTGTTTCTTAAGAATCATCCCAGTGATAGTATCATTGGTGATGTAAATCAACCTGTAAGGACTAGAAGTTCCTTAAGAAATGAAGTAGAACATCTAGCATTTCTTTCCCTATTAGAGCCTAAAAGCACTGCTGAAGCTTTAGGTGATGATGATTGGATCAAAGCAATGCAAGATGAACTAAATGAATTCGAAAGGAATAAAGTCTGGACCTTGGTTGAGAGACCTAAGGAAACTTCTGTTATTGGAGTAAAATGGGTTTTCAGGAATAAATGTGATGAGAATGGAGTCATTGTTAGAAATAAAGCTAGACTTGTTGCTAAAGGCTATAATCAGCAAGAAGGAATAGACTATGAAGAAACCTATGCTCCAGTAGCTAGACATGAATCTATCCGTATTCTACTTGCCTTTGCAGCATTCTTTAATTTCAAACTATTTCAAATGGATGTGAAATGTGCTTTTCTTAACGGTTATGTTCAAGAGGAAGTTTTTGTTGAACAACCTCCTGGCTTTGAAGATACAAAACATCCTGATCATGTTTTTAGACTTACCAAAGCTTTGTATGGCCTTAAACAAGCCCCACGAGCATGGTATGATAGACTTACTGGATTTTTGCTTCAAAATAACTATGTTAAGGGAAATGCAGATCCAACCCTTTTTATAAAGAAAGATAAGAAAAATGTTTTGATTGTTCAAATTTATGTTGATGACATTATATTTGGTTCAACTCAACAATCTTTGACTGACTCTTTTGCTAGTCTAATGAAATCTGAGTTTGAAATGAGTATGATGGGTGAGTTAACATTTTTCCTTGGTTTTCAAATTTCTCAAAAACCAGAAGGAACCTACATATCCCAACATAAGTATATTAAAGATCTTCTTAAAAAGTATGGTTATGACAACACTAAGAGTATAAGTACTCCCATTGGTACCTCAAACTCTTTAGATCTTGATGAAGCTGGGAAACCAGTAGATCAAACATCTTTTAGAGGTATGATCGGAAGTCTACTTTACTTAACAGCTAGTCGACCAGACTTAATGTTTTCTGTATGCTTATGTGCAAGATATCAATCCAATCCTAAGGAATCTCACTTAAAGGCAGTAAAAAGAATTTTTCGCTACCTTAAGGGAACCATGGATCTAGGATTATTTTATACTTCTGGAAATGATTTTGTTCTAAAAAGCTTTTCTGATGCTGACTTTGGTGGATGTAGAATGGATAGGAAAAGTACATCCGGAACTTGTCATTTCTTAGGAGATTGATTAGTTTCTTGGTCATGCAAGAAGCAACATTCTGTTGCACTCTCCACTGCTGAAGCTGAATATGTAGCAGCTGGAAGTTGTTGTGCACAAGTGTTGTGGATGAAACACACACTCACAGACTATGGCCTGAGTTTTACTAAAACTCAAATTTTGTGTGATAACACAAGTGCCATTGCCCTAAGTAAAAACCCTGCACATCACTCCCGTGCAAAACACATAGATATTAGGCATCACTTTCTTAGGGATCACACACTTAAAGGAGACATTATTCTTCAGTTTATCGGAACGCAAGAACAACTTGCTGATATTTTCACAAAATCTTTACCTTCTGATAGATTTGAATATATTAAACAGAAGTTAGGAATGATAACTGTAAGGTAATCTTCCTCAATTAACTTTCTGTTGAAAAATCTCCTTACAGTAATAAACTCCTTTTCATAGGGGGAGTACATTTGTTTGTTTATTTAACAAAGTTTTTCAAATTTTGTTTTCAAACTTTTCGGAACGACAATGTCCGGAATGGAATTTCCGGAACAACAATTTTCCAGAAAGGTTATTTTCGCACAGAATACTTCTGGAATGGAAGTATTCGTATTGAAAATTTCCGGAATGGAAAACTTTCGTACTGGTATTTTCATAACGGAACTTTCGTACTAAGTCTTCCGTATTGACTTTTTGTGTTTACCTTTTCGTATTGAGTTTTTCGTATTGACTTTTTTGTATTTAGTTTTTCGTATTGAATTTTTCGTAGTCGTCTTTATATTACCCATTACGAATAACTTTCCTAAGCTAATCCGAAAGGTATGATTTCCTTACTGAAGTTTTCGTAATCATATTTTACTTGCTGACAATTTCTTATAGTTTGTTTTTTGGTTTTTGAATTTCTTAAATCGTTACTTTAATAAAACCTCAAAAAGATCGGATTCAATCTTTCAACCGTTAGATCTGATCTCAGATCATTCTAAACCGTCAGATCAACCGAGGAAGTTGAACCGTCATCCCAATGCCTATATAAAGGGGACCCTATTTTCTCGTCCCACATCGATTTCAAGCTTTTGCGTGCTGAAGCTCTGACTCTCTGATTTAAGGCCATTCCGAACTTCAGTCTTCTCAGTTCCGAACTTCTCAGAGACTTCAGATCCGAATGTCTGCAGAGTTAGCTTCTCAAGAGATGTCTTCAACCAAGCCCATTTCTCAGTGGTTAGTCTACAGAGAGCGGTTAGTTCATCCGAATTTCTTCAGCAATTATGATTCTATTATATCAAAGAATATCAAGCTGAATGGCTGGGAGGATGTTGCGATATCAAAAACCGGCAACCAAGATGAAGTCTACTCTGACTTGCTTGTCGAGTTTTATGAGACAGTTTCTTTCTTCGTGGAAGATAATAGAGAAAAGTTTTCCTTCAAATCGTATGGAAAGACATATAAGCTATCTTACACCAAGGCTGCAAGCTTGGTAGGGCTGAGTTATGAAGGGGAAGCTGAGTTTATCTCGCACGTTCTGCCAGACTCCTTGGGTAGTTTCAACAAGGAGAAAGCCTTAGAAATTCTCGGATTAGATGATGATAAGGCTCCGAAAATTGCAAGTCTTTCTACAAACTTCCGGATTCTGGAGTTATGGGTGCAAGGGCTTATCGTACCGAGAAAAGGAGACAAGGACATCTTGAAGAAGAGTGAGATATACATCTTGGATTTTCTGATAAATCTAAGAAAGTTCAACCTGATGAAGCATATTCTTCTCAACATTGATAATTTGAAGAAGGAGAATCTAAGAGCTCAGATAGTGATGTACCCGGAAATATTGTCGAAGTTGATAGTTCGGTGCCTAGAATCCTTCAAGGTTTCTTGTAGTTCTAAGACGAAAGTTTGCAAGATCATGTTTCTCAGTGATGCAACTCTTAAAAGGATGAATATAGCTTTTAACAAGGAGTCAGGGAAATTCATTGATCTACCGCCTCAAGCAGAAGTGACTCCGAAAGTGGCTAATCCGGAATCATCAAAGCCGGTAAGGAAGAGGAAGCAGAAAGAAGTGGTAAGTGAAGCTGAGGAACCCAAGTCTAAGGAAGTCCATTCCGCACCTCCTAAGCCTAAGAAGAAGTAGACATATACTGATGAGGTTGCAGCGAAGTGGAGAGCTGACAAGGAGAAGAGGAAGGAAGGAGATCCGCAGTTCGGATTGGATCCTGCAGAGGCTAAAGCTCTGAAAGAAAAGGCTGCTGATGAGCTTGAGAAGCAAGCTAAGGAAAAGAAGCTGAAGAAGAAGATGTCAGAAGCTGAGGCTGTGCAAGCATTGTTGAAGTTTAATGAAATGGTTTCAGCAACCATTCCCGTTCCGAGATCTTTTTCTCTGGAATCTCTACCTGAGACTCCAGGAAGAAATCTTGTAACTCCGGAAGAGGCTGTTCCTACTGAGGAAGTAGAGCAAGTGGAAGAGGTTGAAGAAGCGGCTGAAGGAAGTGGTGAGACAGGAGATGTGCTCAAACAAGTAGATGAATATAAGGGAACTCCTTCGGAACACCTGTCGCTCCGAACATCTGAAGCTCAATCTTCAAAGCTTGCTACTCCTGCAATGGAAGAAGAAAAGGGAGAAGAAGAAGTTACTTGTCAAGAAAATATTTTACTTGATGCTGCTCAGATGGGAAACGTGGAAGCCAATGTTCAAGAAGTTGCTGATGAGGAAGATAAAATTGTTCAAGTCTCTGATAGTGAGAACAGATCTCCGGAACTGGTTTCAATTCCAGAAAAACAAAAGGGAAAGCAAATTCTTGCTGATACCCCGAGTTCAGAAAAAAGTTTGAGGAAGGAAGCTGGTAGCTCTTCTAAGAGGAAATTGGAGCTTATTGAAGAAGAAAATTCTCCTAGCAAGATTTCTGATTCGGAGTCATCATCGTTGGGGCACGATTTTGTTGTACAGTCCATGAAGAAGTTGGTGGGAACAATTCCGACCTTCTCCAGTATTGACTCTCGGTGCCAGATGCTCCAACATACAATGAATCAGAAAACCGACTCTGTATCCATGGTTATGGATAAATGTGTTGAGATAGAAGCCCAGTTCAAAAATTTCTTTATTGGTTACGAAGCACATAAAAGATCGTGCAAAAGGATGACTAGCTGGTCGAAGAAGAATGTGGAAGAGATGAGGTTGCTAGATGAGTTTCAGGAGAATGTTAAGGATGCATTTCAAACCGAGGACAAGAAGTTTCATGAGATGACTGCCTCATTCGATGAGAAATTGACAGAGGAAAAGAACATTCGGAGTCAGGAAGTAAGAGATCTGAATGGAAAGCTCAACTCTGTTAATCAAAGTTGGAAATTTGAAAGGGATCATCGGATCAATTTTCTAGAAAGGATAAAGTCTCAGGAAGAGAAAATGGAAGCTCAGGAGGAAAAGTTGAAGGCTCAGGAAGAAATCATTCAAGCTCAGTCAGCAAGAATAGTTGCCTTAGAAAAGCAAGCAGAGGAAGATCATAAGGATCTCAAGAAGATCAAGACAATTCTCAAGGGGATCATGTCAAAGGAGAAAGATCCGAAATGACCAATCCGATCTTTTTGTTGTAATCTGTTTTTGTTGCTGACATTTCAAATATAATGAAAATTGTGCTTGTTGTTTCTATTGCTGTCGTTACTAATCTTTTCAGGTACTTTGTTATTTTGTTTCCATTCCCTCCAATTCTTTTTCAAAATCACAAAGGGGGAGAAGGAAAAGATCCTTAAGAAAAAGAGGAAATCTAATAAGTGCTTATCAAAGGGGGAGAAAGAAAAATACCCAAGGAGATAGAACTCTAATAAGAGTTTGTTTAAGGGGGAGTTTTTCTTAAAGAAACATCACTCCGGAAATATGAATACGATCCTTAGAGACTCAAAGCCTAAGGGGGAGTTAGTCGTATTCATCTATATTCTTAAATCAAGGGAGATAAGCTTTAATATGTTTCTTTCTTCTTAGAATAGCTTTTTCGTAAGGATGTTTGTGCTTTCCAAAAAGGGGGAGATTGTTGAGTCAATAAGGTTTTCCTTATGACTTTTCCATTCCTTCTTGTTTTGAAAATCACAAACACCTTATCTTTAAGGAAAATCGCTTTTGTAAGGAAAAATGCTTTCTTAAGGAAAAACGCTTTTATAAGAAAAATTTATCCTTATCATATTTTCATTAATATTTTTTTCTTCTTAAGTATGAAATTCGGATTCACTTTCTCGGAATCATAAAAACTTTGATATAAAAGTATTCTGTTTAGGATTCGGTTCTGGACAAGAACTATAAGGAAGTTTCATTCCGAATTCCGGATATGAATTCTGACTTAGTTCTATTCCAGATTCAGGATACGAATTCTGAAGAAGAATTCTCATTACGAATTCTAATGAAGAAATCCCATTCCGAATTCTCATTACGAATTCTGAAGAAGAATTTTCATTACGAATTCCAATGAAGAATTCTCATTACGAATTCTAATGAAGAAATCTCATTCTGAATTCTCATTACGAATTCTGATGATGATTTCTCATTACGAATTCTGATGATGAATTCTCATTACGAATTCTAATGACGAATTCTTATTACGATTTCTGATGACGAATTCCTATTCTGAATTCCTATTCCGAATTCTCATTCCGAATTCACTTATTAAACAGAATCTGATTATCATTGTTTTATACACTCCGAACTTTCACTCCGAAATTTCTATTCCGAACTTTTATGTTAGAGTTTAAAACGATGTCGTACTTTCTGTTACACTTGTTTTGTTATAAAACGATGTCGTCCATTTTGTTATAAACTAACCGTTGTCTAAGTGACACGTGTACAGGTCCCTCCGAACATTAAGGAAAATATGACCGTTGGAGAGGAGCTGACCTTACCTATAAATAGGAGCTCATTTGAAAGAGCTCGGTGCTGATTACTGAAAAAGTGCTTACATGCTGTTGAAGTGATTTCTAGAGAGAGAGTCTCTTATTAACTCTCAAAGCTTCGTGCGACTCCGAATGTTGGTGATTACATTCGAGGGCTTCCGGGGATAGGAAGACAGAGGTGCCAACTACCTTAAAGATCGAGGGCTTTCTTGCTGAGAAAGACAGAGGTGCCGACTACCTTAAAGATCGAGGGCTTTCTTGCTGAGAAAGACAGAGGTTGCCAACTACCTTGAAGTTGAGGGCTTGCGGGGATAGCAAGACAGAGACACCGATCTTCGTATCGAGGGCTTACCCTGGTGTGGGTAAGACAGACTTGCTTGAAAGTAGAAATCAAGGGTCCTTTATCCAAGGTTGTTGGATACCCTTCTCTTTGGGTTAAAAGACTATTATCTTGTTACTAGTAGTTTTACTACTTGTCTTTATTCCGCTGCAATTTGTATCTTAAGGAAAGTATAACTTTCTTATACTTCCTTACTTACTCTGTTTCATTTAGATTCTATACGCTTTAAGGTAGAATCTCATATTGTAACTTTTGTTAAGTTTCAATTTCCGGAATCATATTTCCGGAACCTACTTTTGGAATCTCTTTCCAAGTTTAGTTCGGTGTTAGAGGTGTTGTGAATCTACTTAGTTTAACTTTGTTACACTTAGTCCTTTCCTTTTCTTAAGGAAACTTTAGTTGTTCATAACTAACTTTAAAGGTTCCAAAGGAATTTTTAAAGTATACAATTCACCCCCCCTCTTGTATATTGAGCATCTCATATTATATTTCGATCCTACAGTATAATCATGTCGAAACTATTATTGAATTAAGACCCAACTAATGGGAGTTGATGATCCCATACACCATTAAATTCCATTGAGCACGCTCCTAGTATGTCCTAGAGTGTTTTAATAGTCGTTTTATTCTATCCATAAGTGTGGGGGTGATAGGTCATGATGAAATTGAATTTAGTATTAAAATCCTTTTAAATGATTATCTATAATTTACATGTGATCCTTGTATGATGATCAAAGTTGATAAAATTTGGTAACACTTGTATCCTTAAAACTTTATTAATGTATATAATTTTTTTTTCAATATATAAATTATCTTGAATACCAATAATTTGGGTAGTTTTTGTGAGTTGTTCCACAAAATCTAATATAGAATTGTTTCCTTTGAATGTCTTTGAGAAACCAGGGAAAAATCCTAGAGTGGAATTATCCAATTTAAATATGTGTACATTAAATGGTTTCATCACCACATTGGAATTTTGTATCTATGATTTAACTTAATGAAATATCAAACACCATGAGACATATTCCACAATTACCTTCCTCTTGTTATCCAACTAGAAGTGATCTAGAAGATCATGAGTTATTTTGGTAATTCCAAGACTTGTAAAGAATAGATAGATATGTGCATAATCTAATAGATCATTATTTTTTTCTGCAGATGAAATAGAAAAAGGAATCGTTCCATACTAAATCACACCACAATCATAGATGTTGAAATCATTTACCCTTAATTCCATTACCAAATTCAAATTATTTTCTATCTACTTATGATTGATTTTAGCCTCTATAATCATCTCTGGGATAGATGGTTAGAAAATCAATCAAGTAAGGTTAAAGGTATTCATAGATTTTATTATTTCCAAATGCATCATATTAATATCCATGAAGACATGGGTTTTCTCAATCTTCAACATGAATAGATTACTAAGTTCCATTATTCTTATAGCAACAACTACATTATTTTTCATCCAAGGGTTTTAATTAATAGATAAATCATCATTATAGATCAGATCTAACTATATCTTTGATGAATGTTGTTCACCATTTATATGAATATATACACCAGTCTCTTATGATTTTTATATATATCGCACTTCAAACCACATACGTAGTGCCAATATATTCTCAAGGAAACAAATAAAGATATTATCTCAATTCCATTCCTTAAGTAGTTATTTTAATTAATAGTTATGTATCATAGGGTGTAGGATTTCAATATATAATTCTACATGAGTTCACAACTCAATACATTCTTTGAAAAATCATTGTATATCAAAAAAACATTCACTATCTGTCTGTAGGGAGAGTATATGTGAAGTGATTAGCCACTTCATGAGAGAATTAAATATTTCCTCACATTATTCTATCTAGATATAAAATTCCCCTTTTATTGTTCTCAAATTTAGTGAGATATAAAATAGTTATATGGTTCTCAAAAAACATCAGTAGTACCCTACTAATCCATTGAATCTATGGATATCGGTTCCACTAGGGGGTCTATGAAATTCCTCAATTACAATTATTCTTTAATATTTTATACAAATTTATTATCTAGTGATCATTTCTACCAAGAATGTGACTTGAGACCTCTAAAACTCAAACTTTCATAAATATTCTATATAGTTTTTATTAATTAATGTTGGTTGTACCATCTAATGAAGTTCTTCATGTTTCCACTTGCTCATGAAGTAGATGAAAATATCATTGATAAAGACTACCAAAAATAAATAAATGGTATTTTCAAAAGACTATATTCATCAATTCCATTAATATATAAGGTTCATTAGTATATCTTAATGTCATCACTAGAAACCCATAGTACCCATACATTGTATGTAAAATTGGCTACTAAATATCTCCTTTATTCACCTTTTAATGATGGTGTCCAGAATGATGATAAGCCACTAATAAGTACTGAGCTCATCATAGTAGATCAAACAAGTCATAAATCCTTTAAATAGAATACATGTTATTTACAATTAGATTATTTGGCTCATATTAATTGATATAAAACCTTATTCATCTATCATTTTTCTTTACAAATAGAACTAGCGCAACACAGGGTGATTCAATGGAGCCTTTGAACCCTCCTTCCAAATTAACAATATTCTGCATCATTAACTACTACAGTAAGATTGAGGATATCATGTAGGTTCATTTTCAGATAGGATTATATCCAAATATGATTTCATTGGTGAACTCTATCTCTCGATACGAGGGAATTCTATGTAACTCTTAGGAAAAAACACATCATTCCCTCACAATAGATATTTATTCTTAGTTGATATAATCCTATGATTAAACCATTTGATCAAGGTATGATTCTTCATAGGGGATCAAAAACCACACCATTAAGGTATTTTCGTGGTCTTCCTTGTTGTTTTGGTGAATCATGGGATTGTATGAAAGATCAAAATAAATTTCATTTTCCAGATAGTTTTTTTGTGATCTATATAATGAGAGACAATCAATTCCCAATATATCATATAATTCCAAGAAGAAATTTATTATTATATTATAAAGATAAATGTTCTGACTTATTCTCATAGGATAAGATTCCAGCACTAGGGTTTCAATAATTCATGAACTAGGTGTACATACAAATTTAACTACTTTATTGTATCGTGGATTTGATATAGTAGATCTTGAAAACATGGAATATATAAAGTAAGGTTTAGAACAATAATCAAGTAAAAATTTCTCCATTCCTAGACGAATAAGAATTATCATGTATTATATCATTTTTCTTGCTTGACTTCATTAATAGAGATGAGATAAGCTATCCCTTTACCTATTTGTTTTGATTATTGTTGACACTAATTACACTCAATGGGTCGATGATTAGTGGCATATCATGATTAATTTCTCTTATCCTTATAGTTAATGCACTGAAAATGGTGTTTTCTCTCATTTAATCTAACATATTGGACAAATTATTCTTGACTCTTTGTCATTCACGAGCATGGTGTTCTTCTCATCCACAAATTTTGTAATTTATCATCACTTTGAGTCAATTCCCATAATGTTTCTTCATATAATTTTTACACATGGGTTTTTGAATCCCCTTTATTTGGTTTTTCATTTTACTCATCATAATGAAACACCATTCTTATATTACTATCCACATAATCAAGGGAACATTTTCCTAACTCTAAATATATTGTGATATCACATAAAAATACTTCTACATCACTCCAAATGCTACAAATAGATAAATCATTTTGAATGTGTAGTTTTAGACTAGTAAATAATCTATCTGTTTCTATATAATCATATATAATAAATCCAATATATTAACATGAAATCCCTGTAATTTTTTATTCATAATCTGTGATAGATTCACCTTCCTTTTTAACCATCATTAATTATTCTCCATCAATATTTGCCTAGAGAGATTGAGGGAAATAAGTTTTTTGAAATATTTTCATAAATTCATTCCAATATATCTCTTCATTTTATTCTCATATTTTTATGTTATTTGTCACTCCAAAAAATTGAATATCTTAGGCATCTAAAAAATAGAAAAAATATTCACCATCACTTTCTAAGAATAATAAATCAAAAAATATATATTCTCTGTTGTGTTGTCGCATGGTTTGATAATGTAAGGATCATAAGATCTAATAAATTTCAGTGGTCAATGTATTATAAAGGAATAAATGAACAAATTTTATTTCTTATGAGAAGGTGTATATTACATGTGGTTCATGTTTTCTTTCACAACCATGTATTTTTGGGTAAGCATCACCTAATCTTTTGGAATCCACCTCACTTGGCATTGAGGATCCCATTTGGAAAAATTTTCCACTCTCCCTCAGACAACATTTTGATATGGTATCTCTGGGATAATATAATTTTCATAAATTTAAAAGGTTTGAAATGAAAAAAATAAACAAATAAAGAATATTTTATCCTTATACTCAAATAACACTAAAGGCTTGTCTTATGGTATCCATATGTCAATATTGTTTTCAAAAAATTAATCACATACTTAGTATCATAAAAGTTTTTTTCACGAAAAAATTATAATATGAATTCCTAACATCACTAAAATGTGATATGATACCAATTATATAGACCCACATTTTTTTAAATTACTATTACATCATTTTTAAGATGAATGTCATTTTAGATATAATTTTCTCAGATCCAAAGGCTTAGTGTCTTTAAAAATTAGGCTCATACTTAATAAGAACCTAAAGAAAATACATTTATTTAATATATTATTATTTTTCTTTCTAATGATCATGTAATCCTTAGAACATATAGTCAGTTGAGGATAAACATTGAAAATAGCGTTGAGTGGAGAGTAAAATAGAATGAATGAATATGGGTTATGAAACAATATATCTTGAGTGAGAAAAATCAACATCATCATACCATATGAACCATATCCTCATCATAATCATGATATAAATAATTTTATAAAATCATGGAATGTAGAAATGTATAAAAATGAAACATCATGTATTAGTGGTCAAATACCACTCTTATTTTTAATCAAATCAAAAAACATGCTCACACATAACATATGGTCATATTCATAACATCATCATTGTGAAAAACTCTATCATCCTGTCCATGCATATTACACACCATCTAACTATATACATCACATTACCAAATTCATTTGTGGGATATATAATCTTGGGACCACCAGAAACATCATAACATTATGGTAATCATGCATGACACATAATTGTATAAATATTATATTCATAGAATAACCCAATGAATGTAATTGGGTTGTATGAGAATTAAATAAGGAATAAAATCTTGAATTAACTTTACTGTCAAAAAATAAAAAATAGCAAAATATATATTTTATAATAATCATCACACTAGAGTGAGGACGAAAAATATCATGAGGAGACAAGATATAACATGGATTTAATATCTCATTTGGAAAATCATTAAATTCATCATAAAACATGGCTGAAAAATTGTAAATCCTAGAAAAGAAAAAATAATGAAGAAAAAAATATTATATTAATGTAACAAGAAGGGAATTTCCACACTAATATTTCTAATGAACAAGGTATAACCCAAAGAAAATATGTTGGGTTCAAGAATCCACTAACCTTATGTTTGAAAATATTATTCCCTTATAATTAATATCATGGATAATAAAATTAGATTAATTATATAATAACCCATAATTTAAATACATTTTTATTACTTCAGAATTTAAGCACACTTATTACATCATATAACAAAACCAGGAATGGACCGTATAGGTATAGTGTCTTTAGAAATTGGGAAACATTAACAACTGGTTCATAAAGCGTCTAAACTGTCTCCACTTTATTTCATCATATCTATAGTCCCTTTTGACATATCTTACATAATAACCTTCTTCCTGACCTGGGGAAAGAAAACATACAAAAGGGTGTTCTCAAATGCTCAGTAAGGGTAAACAAAAGAAATATCAATCACATCATATACATAAGAACATAACTTTTGGAAATCTTAACCTGTAAAAGAAATCATAATTTCATAACATGGGATAAATCATAGTAGTGAAATGTAATCCCAATAATCATAACTTAAAACATGAAACATTTTGGCATACACACATAATCGTAGAGAATCATTTCTTATTAGTCAAGACAAATTGCCAAAACTGTCTTAGTGGACAATGTCCATTTCTGAACCGAGTTCACTCCTCGTTTCAGTCCTATTTCACTGAACCGGTTTAACCTGCCGTTCCAGCCAAGTCTATCTCATGACATATAAAATCTTTACCCAATGCATTGGAGGGAGATATAGGTACCACCCATCTCATAATGATACCATTCTTATGTGTGCCACAAAATCATAAAACATACATCAAAGCATAACCCATGTAATAAAAATGGAAATCATTAAACATTGTGACATCATAAAACAATTCATATAAGATAAAATAATTCATAAAAATATTTCCTTCACAACATATTCAAATCCATGTAATGATAGGGATAGAATCATAACCCTTTATTATATTATATGGAAAATAATTTTGAAAAAACACTTGAACTCCATTCTTGAGGAAAATATCTTTTCTACTTCAAAAACATTTTTCATTTCTTAACATGTCATACAATTTTAAACTACAATAATTTGATTAAAAACAAACTTGAAAACTTTTAAAGGAAGATTCTTGGAATTTTTTTTAAAAAATCCATTCATGTCGTATAAGTTAAAAAAACATTCTTCTCGTACTTTAGTCAGAAAAGACAAAAAGTACCTCGTACAAAAAACGACAAAAGATTCCTTTCATATCTTTTACTAAAAACTCACCGAAGGGTAAAATTGGATTTAAAAATTTTTAGGTGGATGGAAATAATATTACATATTGAGGAAACATGGATGTGGATGATAAAATACACCCCAATAAATACCGAAGTATAAACAATCTCGGATAAAAATGAGATTGTGATATTTACCTTACCTTAGGTCCGATATGCTTTGTACGTGTCCGAACCTCCTGTATAATGATTAAAATAATGTTATTGACTTAGTCCAGAATCATACTCATTGTTATGATATCACATATGGTCATATTCTTAGCTTCTTATTAGTAATCATTACATCTTGTTATTCAGGTGTTTATTACTTTTTGTTCTTATGCGTGTTTTTCCGAATAAATTCTTATTCTTCTCTTTAGGTTATAGATACCTCATTTCCAGAATGTTATTAGTGTAATATATATCATATTCATTCATTCAATTCATTTATATAATCACTATTCAATGAAGATCATGTAGAAAGAGTCGCATCACATCGTGGAGACGGTATTCCGTACGTACGCACGAGCGATGATATCGTTCCCGTGATCATGGAATTGTATTGGAGTGTATCTATACTATTTCAGAATCAATATTAATTTACAATAATCATATATAGTCATTATTTACACCATTATACCCATCCAAGTAAGGTAAAGTGGAAAATAGATTACACCACGGCGTGGAGACGGTATTCGGTACGTACGCACGTGCAGTGATTTCATTTTACGTAGGATGGATATATGGTGAAAAAGGGTTGTTTCATACTAATAATAACATATCAGTATATTAGTGATACTAATGTTATTACTTTATAATGAAACAACTAAAGAAGAAGAAGTGGAATAAGAAATAAAGATGAAAGAATCGGTAATGGACATTACATCTTCTTTAAAGTGCATCTTTGAGACCTCCTTTTAGGGCACTAAAATTGGTCTTTGAAGATGTCCAGGACATCTAGGATGTCTCTAAGGAAGTTTAGAGGAGAAAGTGTCAGGGGTTGGTAGATCTTGAAGGCTCAAAGTGGTGTGAGAAAGAGGGGGAGGAGGTGCCCTTTTATATGGGAGGAGAGGGGCTCCTTTGGAAAAACAAAAAATATTATTTTATTATAAAGTCATGATTGGTTTTAAATAGCTCCAAATTGAATTATTTAGAAGCTAAGGTGGGGATGGGTCGAAATTCCCTCATCAAATAGAAATTAGACAAGTTTAGGTTACTATTTTAACCTTATCATTTAGATTTAACATTAAGTTAAATAATTTTACTTTTACCGTGTCTTCTTGTGTTCTTATAATATAAGGTTTATAAACGTACTATAAGCAGCCAAACGAACACCAAGTTTTTTATTATTAATATATATAACCTTATATAAGTCATTTGGCTGGACCTTATATTTTTAAGAATAAAATAACAATTAATAATATAATATTAATTTTAAAAACTATTTTTTGTCAATTTTGACACTATTTAGTAATTGATTTTTGTGAAAATCATAACATATTTATTAGTTCTCACTAAGGTAATTAAATCAATACTAACATGTCATATTAACCTATAAAATTAGTGTAATTCAAAAAAAGTCTCAAATTACATTTATTGTGGTATTTATAACATCAATTATGACAATATTTCATTAATAAGATAATTACTACATCATCATTGTGTCATAAATAAATTAAATTGTTTCATGTAAAAAAATTACAATTAAAATACCATTATGTAGGAAATATTTTTAGCTTTCTAATAAATATGTATAGTGGAATTTATCTTATGTATAACCTTATATTAAAAATTATTTATTTATTCACCATGGATTTCAACTATTTTAACCCTTCTTTAAATAAATTAATAATAAATGTCCTAATCGAATCCAAGTGGGCCTAAATGGTCATAGTTTATTCCTAAGTTTGTTTTTAGTCGAATTAAACTTATCCAATAGAATTAGGACATGTGTTAGGGTAATAATAATATCATTTTTACCATTAATTACCCTATTTACTTTTAACTGTGGTAAATAAAAGTAAAAAGTTACTATTCACCAAAAATTATTTTAATCTCATTGAACCACATTTTACTTACTGACATCAACCGTGTCTCTCAAATTTTTGAAATTCGACTCATAAAAGCGGTAAAATTAAGTTTTAAGAAAAATTCAGTTTTTTTAACTACCACTTACTGGTTTCACTATTCATCAAAAATTTAATGTTTTCAGAAAAATACAAAAATTTTACCCTAGTCTAATTTCAATATTCCAAATCAAAAAATGAAGTCCATTTTGAAAAATAAAATTTATAAATTTTCAAAAATTGGTTATTACTATTCATAATTGCTAGTTTGAATAATATTTTAATAGCATATCATTGATTAGTGAAACTTGTTATTGCGTACGACGCAAGCTATCGACGAAGGTCGCGATTGCGTGTAAATCAAGCCAAGATAGTGTTGTGTGTAGTGAAAGATTCCTTTTATGATTTATAAAAACAAAAATATTTCTAATAAAAGTCTCGGGTGTTACATTCTACCAGCCTTAAAATGAATTTCGTCCTCAAAATTCATCATTTTGTAACAAACTGATGAGGATACCTCTCCCTCATTATATCCTCAAGCTCCCATGTATCTTCTTCTAATTGGTGGTTCTTCCATAAAACTTTCACCTATCAAGTTGTCTTGTTTCGTAGGACTTTTTCTCTACGATCCAGAATATCTATCAGCTATTCTTAATAAGAATGATCTTGCTACAGCGGTACAACTTCTGAGCTGAGTACATGTGAAGGATCAGGTATGGACTTTCTCAAGAGAGATACCTGGAACAGATCATGAACTTGAGAGAGATTCGGTGGAAGCGCCAATCGATAAGCTACCTTCCCAACACGATCCAGTATTTTGAATGGACCGATATATCTAGGGCTCAACTTCCCCTTCTTTCCAAATCTCATGACCATCTTCCACGAAGATATTCGTAAGAACACTTTATCACCCACTTCAAACTCTAGGTATTTTCTTCGGTTGTCGGCATAACTTTTCTGTCGACTCTTAGCTGCTCTTATGTGTTGTTGAATAGATATGACATTTTCTTCCATTTCATCAACGAGATCGGGTCGTAATAGCTTTCTTTCCCCAACTTCATCCCAGCAAGTTGGAGTCATGCATTTCTTTCCATATAGAGCTTCATAAGGAGCAATCTGAATACTTGAGTGAAAGCTATTATTATAATAAAATTCCTCCAAAGTTAGGTGTTGATCCCAACCACCTTTGAAATCTATAGAGCAAGCTCTCAATATATCTTCTAGAGTTTGAATCGTCCTCTCAGACTGACCGTCTGTTTGAGGATGATAAGCAGTGCAGAAACTCAACTCTGTATCCAGAGTATGCTGAAGACTTCTCCAGAACTTTGAGGTAAACCTAGGATCCCGATCAGATATAATAGAAAGTGGTAGTCCATGTAATCTTACCACTTCCTTCACATATATCCTAGCATGCAGATCCAGAGAGAAATCCCCTCTAATAGCGATGAAGTGTGAAGACTTTGTAAGACGATCAACTATGACCCAGATTGCATTATTGCCTTTGGATGTTTTAGGAAGTCCGGTGAAAAAGTCCATAGTGATGTTTTCACATTTCCATTCAGGTATGGGTAATGGTTGTAACATCACCTTAGACTTCTGTCTCTTAGCTTTAACTTGCTGACAAACCAAGCATCGAGAGACATATTCAACAATATCTCTTTTCATGCCATCCCACCAGAAGTACTCTTTTAGGTCCCTATACATCTTCGTGATTCCAGGATGAATGGAGAATGAAGAACTATGAGCCTCATCGAGCAGCTCCTTCTTTAATTCGGGGATGGGAGGAACACAAACCTGATTCCTAAACTTTATTATCCCATCACAATCAAGGTTGAATTCATGAACATTTATCACATTCTTTTGTAACTCGACATCCTTTTTCTGTGCCTCTTTAATCTTAAAATGTATATATGGTTGAACATTCATTTGAGAAAGATACGATTTTCCCTTTTCATTATAATTCCAAGATCCATCCTTTGTAAATCCATAAATATTGGATCTTTTTTGATCCTCATCCTGGATAAACTGGCATGGTCTTGTCGACTTAATGCATCTGCCACCTTGTTTGCTTTCCCAGGGTGGTAATGGATTGAGCAGTCGTAATCCTTAATCAGCTCCAGTCATCTTCTTTGGTGCATATTCAGATCCTCTTGTGTGAACATATACTTTAAACTTTTATGATCATTATAAATGTCAAACCTTTCTCCATAAAGATAATTCCTCCAAATCTTTAATGCAAAGATTACCGCAGCTAACTCCAAATCATGAGTTGGGTAATTTTACTCATATATTTTCAATTTTTGTGAGGCATAAGCTATCACCATATCATTTTGCATAAGAACACACCCCAATCCCTTCTTGGATGCATCACTGTAGATCACAAACCTTTCTCCACTACAAGGCTGTGTGAGCATAGGTGCACTGGATAACCTTCATTTCAACTCCTTGAAATTCTCTTCACATTCCTCCGTCCTAACAAACTTAAATCCTTTCCGAGTCATCTTGGTGAGTGGATTAGATAATCGTAAAAAATAATTCACAAAACGTCAATAATATCTAGCCAATCCAGGAAAAATTCGGATCTTAATTACTATTGTTGGTCTCGACCATCTTTCGATAACCTCTGTTTTTGCTGGATCCACAGATATCCTCTCTTTTGAGATTATTTGACCCACAAATGAATCTTTTTGAAGCCAAAATTCACACTTGGTAAATTTGGTATAAAGCTTCTCCTTTCTCAGGGTCTTCAATATAATTCTCAAGTGATCTTCATGTTCTTCCTTACTCTTTGAATAGACAATAATATCATCTATAAAGACTACCACAAATAGATCAAGATAGTCTCTAAAGACTCTATTCATAAAATCCATGAAGATAGCAGGGGCATTAGTAAGACCAAATGGAATCACTATAAATTCATAGTGTCCATACCTTGTACGAAAATCTGTCTTTGGTATATCCTCCCTTTTGACCCTTTATTTATGTAACCCCGAACGAATATCAATCTTGGAAAAGTATTGAGATCCGCGTAGTTGGTCAAATAAGTGATCTATGCATAGGAGAGGGTATTTTTTCTTGATAATGATCTTGTTATGTTCTCGATAATCAATGCAGAGTCTCATTGATCCATCTTTATTCTTAACAAACAGAACAGGTGCTCCCCAAGGTGATGCACTAGGGCGTATGAACCCCCTATCAAGATTCTCTTCGAGTTGCTTCTCCAATTCCTCCAACTCAATTGGGGCCATTCTATAAGGTGTCTTTGAAATAGGCAATGCACCCGGTACGAGTTCTATTGAAAACTCAACTTCACTATTTGGTGGAAGACCCAGTAATTCCTCCAGAAATACATCATCAAACTCCCGTACAATTGTCATATTCTTAATCATGAGTTTCTCATCAACCATTTCAGATGAATAACCTTCATTTAGTGGAATCAAGACCCATAAGATGGAAGAAATTTCCACTGGAAGGTTATGTTCATCCTTGCATTGATAAACGATCAATGATTGATCTGGAATATGAAATGTGACTTCCCTTATTTGGCAATTTATATGAGATCCATATAAAGAAAGTCAATCCACGGCAAGAATCACATCAAATTCTACTATAGGAAGGATCACAAGATTTGCAGGAAGCACTTTCCCACAAACTTCGATCGGAGAAGAATTATAAACTTTTGATGTGACTGTTGTGCCATTAGGGGTTGTCAATGCTAACTCAAAATATAATTGTTGAGGTAATACAGTGATATCCTGATAAAATTCTTCATAAATATCAGAGTGGTTTGATCTAGAATCAAATAAAACATTTGCTACATCAGAGTGGATGGTAAGCGTAACTTTCACCACATCATTATCATACTCCACATCACTGAGAGATATTGCATGTGACTTTCTTTTGTCTTCAGCCTTAAGAGTTTGTTGATGTCGACCATCATCATCAACCCTTGGATTTGGGCATTGATTGGCATAATGCCCGATCTCCTTGCACATGAAACATTGAAGTGTATTAGGTTCATTCTGTGTATCCCTTCCTTTTTTTGCATCATTAGACATCTTCTTCCCAACATTGTGGCATTCAAATGCCCTATGACATTCCTTTCCACATTTGAAACCTTTACTTGTCCCTTTAAGACAACTCCCTCCATGTTTCTTTCCACAATTTGAGCATAAGGGAAAGCTAATCTTCTTTTCAGTGTGCTCTTTATATTTTCCGTTGAATTCCATTTTCCTCTTCTTATTAAAACCATATGACTGATGGGTTACTCCAATCACCATCTCTACTTTGAGATCACATAAAACGATTTCCTCATAGCTATTGAAGTCTCTTATGGCTAACACCCTTCGAAGACTTGGTTTTAAGCCACTAAAGAATCGATTGATCTTACTCTCAGGTTGGATAATAATACCCAAAGCGTACCTTGAATGTCTTGTAAAATTTTCTTCCTAGGTACCAACTAATTCATCATCCTTTTTCTTTAGTTCAAGAAACACTTTATCCATCTTTGTTCGGATAATACGACGGAATTACATATTGAAAAATAAGTTCTTGAACTCATCCAATTCCGTGGAATCAGTTTCATTCTGTTGCCTCGTATTCTTAATAATATTACACCATTGATCAGCATCACCTTCCAAACGATACAATTCTAAGATGACTATATCATGTTCGAACATTGAAGAACTAAAAATATCTTTTCAGTAGTACTAATCATTTTTTCAGCAACTAATAGATCATTAGACCCGATGAATGAAGGTGGACGCTGTCTCATGAAGGATTCAACAGAATGTTGCTCCATCCTTTGCTCATTTGGAAGTCTTGCATGATTCATAGCTTGAGAAAGTTGTGTGAGCATGGCTAAACGATTTTTCATTCCAGCACCCATAACATTTGGTTGTTCAGGGGGACAATCATTGCATTTCCCATCGCATTCCACATTAACATGGTTCCTTCGGGTTCCATCCCTGGAGTAAAACCAAGAAGAATAATGTGAGCAACACTAATTATAATAGTAAAACCACATAATCAAGAACCAAATTTCACACATAAGGTCTTATCCTAGGTATTCATGGCCATATCTAAAACACTGTGATTGTGTTCTATTCTTAGACTTATCGTTAGGAATCTTACTAAGGCTTTCACATCCTAGTTTCCAAAGGCTGACTATACCTTTCCTCTGATACCAACTATAACGATCCATACATTACATACATTGTTATTACTTCAGAATTGAAGCACACTTATTACAACATATAACAAAACCAGGAAAGGACTGTATAGGTATAGTGTCTTTAGAAACTGGGAAACATAAACAACTGGTTCATAAAGCGTCTATATTGTCTCCCATTTATTTCATCATATCTATAGTCCCTTTTGACATATATTACTTAATAACCTTCTTCTTGACCTGGGGAAAGAAAAAATACAAAAGGGTGAGCTCAAATGCTTAGTAAGGGTAAACAAAAGAAATATCAATCGCATAATATACATAAGAACATAACTTTTGGAAATCATAACCTGTAAAAGAAACAATAATTTCATAACATGGGATAAATCATAGTAGTGAAATGTAATCCCAATAATCATAACATAAAACATGAAACATTGTGTCATACACACATAATCATAGAGAATCATTTCTTATTAGTCAAGACTCATTTCCAAGACTATCATAGTGGACAAAGTCCATTTCTGAACCGAGTTCACTCCTCGTTTCAGTCCTATTTCACTGAACTGGTTTAACCTGCCATTCCAGCCATGTCTATCTGATGAGATATAAAATCTTTATCCAATGAATTGGAGGGAGATATAGGTCCCACCCATCTCATAATGATACCATTCTTATGTGTTCCAAAAAATCATAAACCATACATCATAGCATAACCCATGTAATAAAAATGGGAATCTTTAAACATCATGACATCATAAAACAATTAATATAAGATAAAACAATTCATAAAAGTATTTCCATCACAACATAATCAAATCCATGTAATAATAGGGATATAAATAGAACACTTTATTATATTATATGGAAAATAATTTTGATAAAACACTTGAACTCCATTTTTTGAGGAAAATATCCTTTCTACTTTAAAAACATTTTTCCTTTCATAACATGTCATACAATTTTAAACTAAAAGAAGTTGATTAAAAATAAACATCAAAACTTTTAAAGGGTTATTCTTGGAAATTTTGTTTTAAAAATACATTCATGCTGTATAAGTTAAAAAACATTCTTCTCGTACTTTTTTCGGAAAAGTCAAAAAGTACCTCGTACGAAAAATGACATAAGATTTATTTCATATATTATACTAAAATCTCACCGAAGGGTAAAATTAGATTTAAACAATTGTAGGTGGATGGAAATAATATTAAATATTGAGGACACATGGATGTGGATGATAAAATACACCCCAGTAAATACCGAAGTATAAACAATCTCGGATAAAAATGAGTTTGTGATATTTACCTTACCTTAGGCCTGATATACTTTGTACATGTCCGAACCTCCTGTATTATAATTCAAATAATGTTATTGACATATTACAGAATCATACTCATTGTTATGATATCACATATGGTCATATTCTTAGCTTCTTATTAGTAATATTTCATTACAACTTGTTATTCAGGTGTTTATTACTTTTTGTTCTTATGCGTGTTTTGTTGAATAAATTCTTATTCTTCACTTTAGGTTATAGATACATCATTTATAGAATGTTATTAGTGTAATATATATCATATTCAGTCATTCAATTAATTTATATAATCATTATGCAATGAAGATCATGTAGAACGAGTCGTATCACATCTTGGAGACGGTATTCCGTACGTACGCACGAGCGATGATATCGTTCCCATGATCATTGAATTGCATTAGAGTGTATGTATACTATTTAAGAATAAATATCACATTACAATAATCATATATAGTTATTATTTACACCATTATACCCATCCATGTAAGGTGGTGGTGGAAAATAGATTACACCACGGCGTAGAGTCGATATTCAGTACGTATGCACGCACGATGATTTCATTTTCCATATGATGGATAGATGGTGAAATAGGGTTGTTTCATAATTATAGTAACATATCAGTATATGAGTGATACTGATGTTATTACTTCATAATTAAACAACTAAATAAGAATAAGTGGAAGAAGAAATAAAGATGAAAGAATCGGTAACGGACATTACATATTCTTTGAAGTGCTTCTTTGAGACCTCCTTTTAGGGCACTAAAATTGGTCTTTGAAAAAGACCAGGACCTCTAGGATGTATCTAGGGAAGTGGAGAGGAGAAAATGGCAGGGGTTTTCCGAGCTTGAAGGCTCAAATTGGTGTGAGGAAGAGGGGGAGGAGGTGCCCTTTTATAAGCGAGGAGAGGGGCTCCTTTGGAAAAACTAAATATATTATTTTATTATAAAGTCAAGATCGGTTTTAAATAGCTACAAATTGATTTATTTCGAATCAAAGGTGGGTATGGGTCTCAATCCTATCATCCAATAGAATTTAGACAAGTTTAGGTTCCTATTGTAACCTTATCATTTAGATTTAATATTAATTTAAATAATTTTACTTTTACCGTGGCTTCTTGTGTTCTTATACTATAAGGTTAATGAACATACTATAAGCAGCCAAAATAACCCCAATTTGTTTATTATTAATATATATAACCTTATCTAAGTCATTTGGCCGAACCGTAGATTTTTAAGAATAAAATAACAATTAATAATATAATATTTGTTTTAAAAACTATTTTTTGTCAATTTTGACACTATTTAGTAATTGATTTTTGTGAAAATAATAATAGAATGATTAGTTCGAACAAAGTTAATTAAATCAATACTAACATGTCATAATAACCTATTAAATTAGTGGAATTCATAAAAAGTCTCAAATTACATTTATTTTGGTATTTATAACATCAATTATGTCAATATTTCATTAATAGGATATTTACTGCATCATCTTTGTGTCATAAATAAATTAAATTATTTAATTTCAAAAAATTACAAATAAAATACCATTATGTAGGAAATATTTTTAGATTTTGAATGAATATTTATAGTCGAATTTATCTTATGTATAACCTTATATTAAAAATTATTTACTTATTAAACATTGATTTTAACTATTTTAACCCTTCTTTAAATAAATTAATAATAAATGTCCTAATCTGATCCGAGTAGGCCTAAATGGTCATATTTTATTCCTAAGTTTGTTTTTGGTCAAATAACACTTATCTAATAGATTTACGACATGTGTTAGGGTAATAATAATATCATTTTTACCCTTAATTACCCTATTTACTTTTAACCATGGTAAATAAAAGTAAAAAGTTACTATTCACCAAAAATTATTTTCATCTCATTGAACAACAATTTACTTACTGACATCAACCGTGTCTCTCGGATTTTTGAAATTCCACTCACAGAAGTGGTAAAATTATGTTTTATTAAAAATTCAGTTTTTTTAACTACCACTTAGTGGTTTCACTATTAATCAAAAATTGAAAGTTTTCAGAAAAATACCAAAATTTCACCCTAGGATAATTTCGATATTCCGAATCCAAAAATGAAGTCCATTTTGAAATATAAAATTTATAAAATTTCAAAAAGTGGTTATTACTATTCATAATGGCTAGTTTTAATAATATTTTAATAGCATATCATTGTTTAGTGAAACTCGTTATTGCGTACGATGCAAGCTATCGAGGAAGGTCGCGATTGCGTGTAAAGCAAGCCAAGATAGTGTTCTGTGTAGTGAAAGATTTCTTTTATGATTTATAAAAACAAAAATATTTCTCATTAAATTCTCGGTTGTTACAAATTAAATATATAATTTATGGCCTATTATAAATGAAAATAATTTATTATAATTTTATAATATTCTTTGTTGAAAATTATGATGTTTTATATATTTAAATATCCTTATTTTGGTATCATTCATTATAATGGATTATGGTCGAATCCTTAAAGTAAAAATATGGCTGTTTCTTCAAATGGGAAGAAATTCTAAAAATGTGAAATTATTTCGTATTAATGTACCATTTATTTCTCTATGTTCTTATAAATCCTTTGATTATATGGTTTGACAATGAGTCAATAAATAAAATGTTGAAGAAAATGTTTTAATATTATTTGGTGTTTTTACCGCCATTACGAACAGCGTATTAATAAAATAAATAAAATTATACGAAATAATTTAGAAAATTGTTAGACAGCCTACAAGGCTATGATTGTTTTAGGATAATAGATGGTGGGTTTTGGTATTTATAGGGGAGTATAGGGGTGTTTTTTTTGTTATTTTATTAATTAATTTATTATTTTTCTCCAAGACTACCAATATTGTTGATTCATAGTATTATATATTATCCATGGTTCATTAATGTTCTAACTAATGTATTCATACCTAATCTAAATATCATTGAGGAATCAATAACTCATTTATTTATCTTATATCATATTTTACCGTATTTCTCTTTTCACCAAAGATATAAAACCTATTTAGAAAATTACCAAAAATTAAACATAACCATATTTATATATTTAGAATAATAAATAGACTCTATTTTTTGACAATATATTTCAAAAAATGATCTATATATTTTTTAATTAAAATAGTCATTTATTCAAAAAATACAGATATTATTATTATAACTTATTTTATGACACTTTGAATAAATAACTAAGGGTGAAAAAAATTTCTTATAACTATATTAAAAAATACGTATATTTATCAATATATTTTATAAAAATAATTTTCCTTTGAAATCGATATATTATTTTTAAATAATAATTTATGCTTTATACAAATGCAAACATTTAATTTATAATTTAAAAAAATTACTTAATTATTGCATGATTTTATTATATAATATTTTTATTTATAAGATAATAACATTTTATTTAAACTTTCACAACTGAGATTACAATTCTATTGCCCAGATTACTATTCCTACTGGTCATTTTACTATTCTAACAGTCATGTAACTAATATATCTATATTGGTTCTTTATTTTCTATAAATTATGGTTATATATTTATTCATTCATGATAATAATACTTTTATTAGGTTATATTTGTTATTTATTTGTTTTAAAACAAAATTATAAGATAGGATAATTCCATTGATTAAATTTTTGGTCGTTACAAAATGAATCACGTAACTGAAATAGCACTTACTAATATTTATGGGTTATTCCTTGATATATTAGGGGATTCATCAGTGGTATTAATGATATAATAATATAGTGGAGGAAATGAGAATGGGATGTTATGTTATTAAAATGTGGGTGGGTGGTGGATATTTTTAAAAAATGTAGGAGAACAGTTGTTTATTGATTTCTAATTATAGTACATATAAATATGTGTTATGTAAAATGGAAAAGCATTTTATTTCCCATAATCTGAGATAATGTCTCTAGAAATTTAAGGAGAAGTATTTTAATTTTTCTCCTACTTTAACATAAATCCAATTTTTTATATTACTGTTTTTCATTGGAAAATAATTTCACAACAAGTTATTGTCTATAATGAAAACAATTTTTAAATTATAATTTATAATGTTATTTATATTTATAGAAAATATGTTCTTTTCCCAATAAATAATATTTATAAACTATATTATATATTTTTTTATTTACTCACATATTCTCTAAGTTATAAAATATACTAGAAACTAAAAACAATACAATTATTATTCACGAATAATTTTTTTTTATGAAATTTAAAATAATTGTACAACAACCAAATTTCATTGTGATAATTCCAAATATTTTTATATATAAATAATATCTTAATTCTGGGAAATAATTATTCTAAATAAGAAACAAATATATTGTTTATAATAATCAAATTTTTATAGAACCACATGATTTTTTCACATTTTGAATTATAATTTTTTATAATATAATTCATGTTGATTATAGTTTTTTTAGTTTTTAAGTATTTTTAATTTAAATTTAAATGGGTAATTTACTATGATATAAGATATTATACTATTTTAATGTTCATATAACGGTTATATTTTCAATAATTGGGTAATAGCCATTAAAAGTCAGATCTTAATGGTCATATATCTTTTTACAGCTTATTTACACACCATTATTTACATACCCCATCCTTCACAATTTTCCTAACAATAATCTATGTTTCATTGATAATTTCAATCATAATTATAATGAATATTATTGGGTTTATAGACATTATGTTAGAATATCTATTCATGGGAGTGTTTGGGCCTATACAATTTGACTCAGTGTTTTCACTCTTCATAAAGGATTATCTCCATGTATTTTTATTTTGTATTACATAATTTATTATTTCATATTGTATTATATTCTTATATAATGTAATAGTATTTATCAATGAATCAATAATATAATTTTTATTGGGAAATATAAGTTATTTTTATAATATAGATAATTCTCTGGTCATTTCATTGTTCCCCCATTATAAAGTTTCTACACTAAAACATCATTTAAAATACTATGTTGAAAATAGATGAGGGTACTTATGCATTATTAATTATTCTAATTTTCTTTTTTCTTCTTCATTCTAATGGTTACAGAATGGAATTTTGACCAGATGTTTTTTATTATTTCCTAGAAAAATTTATCTATTACCAAAAATCATCTAAAGATTCTCCTCATAAGAGAAATGATTTTCCAACTGTAGCACCTCTATAATTAGTACCTGGAATGGATTAGGTACATAATTCCTCAAGAGGGATACATGGAACATTATATATATATGAGATTTATTTTATGGGAGTTCCATTAAATGGGTCACATATGACCCCCTCTAGGTGTATGTTTTTCTTTCGTTGATCGTTTTTTTCTCATTTTGGTTATGGGATAATTCAGGGTTGACCTGATGAAAAATTATAAATTTGGAAAATTCGGAAAGGTTCCCGTTTAAGGTTCAAAATTAGTTTAAACACGTGTTAACCATGTGAAATGAATATTTGAGTTTATATTGTAATTTTAATTGAATTTGAATGATTAAAAAACCACACGACATGCGCAAGGACCTGTGATTGGTTCTGGAGGGTTTAAAAGTGGTTTCATATGATTTGGGAATGGTTTTCCAAAACCATTTAGACTCAAATAAAAAACGTTCACCCAGTGGAAATATGATTTTATATAGTTGTAACATGGTTAATATAACCACGTGACCAAACCATGAACCCACCAAGAATTGAATTTAGGGTCTCGTGGTTAGGGACATTATTATTTTAACCATGTGACCTACCCAGGAAACCATGGGAAAATACTCCAAAATATTAAAAATGGTATTTTAACATTTTCCATTAGTATATTAAATCATAATTAATAACTATTATCATTTTTAATAACAATTAATATTCCCCAATTCATTAGGGTTATCTCCCCTTGGATTATAATTATAAATCTCCATTCATGATGGATCACATCAATGTCTATTGCGTTTTGTTACAGTATATCATATTCCTTGTAGATCCTTATTAGATATCTCTTACACTAATCATATGTAACATGAATGGGATATTATTTATGGATATATGGTGGTTAACATTGGTTTTATGTTTTTTCATTTGGACTGAGGATCATGAGGACCTGATCTACACTTACTACGTCTCCATTTATCAAGAGGATTTTTGTTATCTCCTTTTAAAGGATGGTTTTTTTTAAAAAGGTTAATTATTTTTATTTCTTCTTGATCCTATAATTTGAATATTTTTTATTCATTGAATTATGTTTATTTATCATTCAAGGGTATTCATGGATGAATTCATGTTTTTAAATAGGGGTTATTTTAGAAACTGGTTTTTGGTACACAATATTTTTGATTAAATGCTTGAATAGTTGTTTTCTATTACAAATGTGTTTTAAAACCCTAAAAAAGAGTTACTATATCATTTAAAATGATTCATAAATTGTGGGAATGGGGTTTAAATTGTTTTGGACAATAAAAAATTGTGAATAAAAGGTGTTTCTGGATATAGACATATGTAACCATTATGTTTGTGGCAACACTAGGGGATCCTTTCATGATATCAATAGGGTGTTGTATGAAACAATTTATATTGGTAACATGATTATTTGTTGTTTCGGGTCAATTATGTTTAGTATGTAATACCATAGGATACGTCCCAATTTGAAATTCCTTTTTATGTATCTTTATTTATCACATAATGTATTTTGTCTTGTATTTTTTCTCACATTTTTTCACATGAGGTTGTATCATATGGTTTTAATTGATGGATTATGTATAGATGTTGGTATAATTTATTTCAATATTGTGTATGGATATTATTTCCATATATTAGCACATTAATTTTTTTTAATCCAAACACTATGGATACGAAATTCATTTATAAAAAACAAATGAAAAATGAGTCACCCAGCCTGAATGGCCTGAAGGCCTTCATTTTTATTGATTTTTGATAAACCCCTTTCAAGGGATGAGGGGAACCCTTAAAAGTACCATAGTATTAGATATTACATGGATCATAGGCTTAAAATTTTTCATGACCCAAAGATCTCAAGGAATTAAACAAGACTATAACTACAATAAGCATCCCCTCCCCAGCTTATGCATTGTGATAATAGCTCTCCGCCATCTCATGGACTTCCGGCTAAATTTCTCGTGCAAGCACTGGATATTCTCAATGGCATAGCCATATCCTCTCATTCATGAAAATCCATTTGGATATGCTCTTGTGAGTGAACTTTATCTGAATCCTCTTCTGGGTCTTCACTTTTTTTAGAGTTTTTCTGCGTTAACTGCATTGATCATGTGGACTGAAGGCTGTGAGGTTGCCTTAAGGCCTTAATGGTGTCCCAAAAGCCTTATAGACCTGAAGGATTTGGTGGCCTAAAATCTTTAAGTACTCCAATCCCAAATTGGTGGCCCTAGGTGAATAGTTTCATCTTCTAATATACTAAATAGTAGATTATACAGTACCTACTATAGTACCTCGTACATTACAACTACAGTACTACTATAGTACATCCCAGAAATATGCCTTCTCATGGTTTCAAAACTGGGTCTCTTTGATGGACTTAAAGGAATATTGTATCATGATGTTTTATCGTATTGTCAGAGCCTTTTCTTTGGGATTTTATTGAGGTGATTTTTGTTGATTGGGAGAAAAATCTACCTTATATGGTATATCATTTTCTTGTTTTTCATAAATTATGCTAGTATTTAATTATGTGGTTGTAATATTTTCATCAATTTTTTAACTTTATTTTACATATAGTTTTTCTATATGTGAGACAATTTTATGTTATTTATTTCACATCACTATAGTGATGGTCCATCTCTGGTGGAATATCTAGTTGACATGGGTTAGTCTATTAGAATTTGGTAATATATGGATTATCATCTTGAAGTGTGTTGAAAATGAATAACGTTAATTCAATTTGGCATGTATAAAAGAGTTAATACCATTCGAATATATGTATTGTGTGGGAGATGGTTTTTGAACAACTCACTCCCATATATGAGGTCGAGTTATCATTGGTGGTTGGAATGGTCTTACCAGGTCTGAGACATTTTCTTTGAGAAAATGTAAATTAAAATAATGTTATTTTTATTAAAATGGATATTTTATTTCTTTAATATCAATTTTAATTTATATTATTCATGATTAATTTAAATTTAAGATGTTTTAAATGATGGATGTAAATTATTATTATTAGTCCACAAATATTAGAAAAGTATATAAGGGTGATTGGATATTGTATTGTGCATAATATAAAATAATTATGATAATATATCTTATTTATCTGAGGGAGTAAGTTGTTGTATAGGATATTATAGTGAATCCTCTAATGGATCCTTCACAGGTTGAAGCTAAAATTCATACAATAAATACTATGGGTAATGTGGGTGTTGGAAACTCGATATGAGTAGTGGATCATGTTCCTGGATTCATAAAAAATAATCCAAACAACATCTATCGAAACAAGGGACCCAAAAAAAGATGGATACTATGTTGAGTGTATTGTGTATCATCATTTTCTTAAAGACTCATAATTAATCTGCAGTTTTTATCACCACATATGTTCTTGAGAAACCAGGAAATTGATGGTAGGGAAATATTATGCATGAAATGATTCACCTGGACCTTACCTAGGCTAATATCTATAAAATATTAAATCATCAATTTTACCCAGAGTCATTAATTGTAGAGACGATGAGGGTGTTTTTGATATTTGAGAAAGGGGAGTGTACTGTTATGGAGTATAGTACATGCTTTACAATGTTTGTGCATCTAGAAATTGAGGTTGTTTTTCTAATGACTATAAGAAGTAATAGAGGGTTGACTTGGGATTGAGGCATACTATTTTTTATTATTGATGCTCATGTACCTTATAACATTCACGGAGGTAGTTAAAAGAGATCCTTTTGATTTTGTTGACATAGCTAGAAGGATAGGTTTTGGAGGAGATTTTGGTGGGAGATGTTGTTGGCCCTGGTGTATCTTCTATCCAAAAAATAATGTGCAGTTGTGGTCAGTGTTTTAGATGAGCAGTTTTAGGGGTCACTTTAGGAAAAAAATTTCTATACTATCATTGTTGATTGTGAGTTCATCCCATGAATAACAATATGGAGTCTAATATGAATTTTCATGAATTTGTATTACTGGTCCATATAAATCATTTTCTAAAAGGATATCCGAGAGCTGTAAAGAAGGATCTACACTACACCGGGGTTTGACAATTTTTAATAATTCGTCCAAGGGTGATGGTTCGATTATTATAACCGTAAATAGAAGACATCATGTTTATGAGTTTGTACCCATGGAATCAAATTCATGTATATATACTGTTATAGGGACAATGTTGATTTCCTCATCTACTAGTTACATCTTTTATTTATGTTGGTGTTTTAAAAAATTTTATATCTTCAATGATAGATGACATGATGGGTCTATGTTCTAAATTTATTCCATACTTTTTGGATCTTTTTATTCTATTTTAAAATAGGTACAAAACATGCATCATGTGTTCCATGTTTTAGGTGACGACAACTGAATAGAAGCTCGTATGAGTATTTTTAGTTATAGATATTGAAATATTCAACATGATATGTTCCATCAATTCAATGATCAGTTTTATGTCATAGATTGATTTATATCATCACAAGGCTCAATTTTTATCTTCGTATTAGGTCACTATAATTTTTAGGGTGAGTTAGAATATAGATTTGGAATGGGGGAATCTGGATCCTTAAGATGGGTAATCTATTTCGAGTTGTCAGAGATGTTTATTGATGATGCTGAATGTTGTTTTCGTAGCCCACATATCATGGTGGTGTGTGTATACCCTATGGTATTTTTGGATGAATTTTATGATTTACCACCACAGAGAGAGGTTGAGTTTACTATTAACATACTTCTTGATATGATTTTCATATATACACCATCTAATTTAATGGAACTTGTTGACTCAGTTGAACCAAAAATTAAAACATTAGGATCTAGAGGCTATGATATTTATTCATCCTAGCATGTCGGCATGGGTTTCTCTTGTTCTCTCTACCATTAATGAACATATGTTCCCAATAATTGTGTTGAATATCCAATGTTAAATTGGGTTATATTTAATAATAAATATTCATTTCCTTGGATTGATGAGTTTTTATCGTCTTAGAGGTTCATGTTGGGTATAGAAGATTGACCTTTGGTCAGGTTACCAGAAATTGATATTTTGATAAGAGGATTATCCTAATACAATTTTTAGATGATAATATGGCTATTTTATGTTTTTTTGACATTCAGTAACAAAATCCAACCAATGGTACACATGGTTTTGATTAACCTTGTATTTTATCAGTTCATGAAATATTTCTTTTAGTGTTTGTGAATGATATATTGGTGCACTCTAAGATGGAGGAGGATTGTGAATACTATTTTAAGATCATTAATAGGAACATGAATGAATGTTGTCTATAAGGTAAGATTTTGAAATGTCAGTTTTGGATATTGGAATCAAAATTTATACAGAATTTTATATTATAGAGGGGGTATCAGTGGATCCAGAAAATTATACAGAATGTATTGTCAAGGGAAAATCCTGGAAATGTGTTTTAGTTTTAGATCTTATTGGTTTTATCTTGTTACTCCATATGGATTGTTAAGTATTAATTCAATATTTCATTTCCATTAAAATATTTAACCTTTAAGGGTATATATTTTAAATATAATGAAAAAGGATAGAGATTTTTAAAAAAACTGATTGAATGGTAGTCTTGAGAACTAGTTTTGTTTCTTCTTGAACTGGGTTTGGTTTATGATGTTTTCTATGATGATTCTGGTTTGCATTTTTAATGAGTCTCACTACATGGGAAATAAGTCGTGTCCTAAATATATAACTAGTTATGATCTCATGGGAGATATACCCTTCCCATTATTTAGATTTGGTAGTGATTATTAATTCGATCAAAGAAAGGTTTAACTATATATTTAGGGATCTATCTATATTGTATTCTAATAATAATTTCCTAAAATATATTTTCATGTAGCTAGATCTAAACATGGGATAGATACAATGATCAGAGATTCTTTAGACTTATTATATTTATACTAAATACACTCTTGGAAAATGGAATGTAGAAACTAATAAATTGATCATAAACTTTATCTCTCAAGCCGTGACAGAATTAGTTGAGGAGTTGTCTTTGATGCGTTTTTCTACTAAGTTGATATTAGGATTGTAAGAGGTTATTAGATATGATTTATTTGATATGATTATGGATAACACAATTTTCAATGACCAATTTAGGCTCAAGAAGGTGATAGATAATGAGTTCCATGGCACGGGTAAAACCAAAATGGTGGGGAGACCAATGTTGTGTGGTTTTGGCCTCTAATTGGTGCCTTTTTCATTAGTTTACAGATGATTGTTATGTTTTCCATGCGGTTGGAGTTTATAGATATTTTATATGAGTTGTTTTTTAGTGTATACACCCAGGGGATACCATGATGTTTCATGACATGAGGTGGAATCGATGGTAACAATGGATGAGGTTGTTGAATACTGTTTTCATTTCATGGGGTATCACCTGACAGAGAATTAATACAAGGAGCTAGAGACAATCTATTTGAAATCATCATTTTCCCATTATAGATTGGATTTGGGGTGAGATTTCCTTTGATTTATTATTGGTTCTCCATGGACCACTAGTTGGAAGGGTGATATTTGGGAGATCATTGATCGACATATGAAATTGGTGCATTAAATTCTTATCTAGGATAAGGTTGATGTGGAATAGAGAGGGAACTATTATATCTGAGAGATAGTAGGATTTCATGTGGTACCATATGAACTTGTAAAATATAGGGACTTGCGGTTCACATCTAGGTTTTAAAAATACTAGTAAGAGTTGTTGGGACCACGATTAAATTTAGTGTGGCATATCTTTTATAGATTTTTGGATAGAAAAAGAGATTTATCTAGGATTATTGGATATTCTACATGCTTTCACAATTTATTTGGTGGATTTTGGGAATATAATTTTACTGTGATTGAAATTTCCTGTAACTATTTCTATATGGATTCAATTAATATAATGACATTTAAAGCATTGAATGTATGGTCATATACATCACCCATGTGTTGGATATAGTTGGGAGAGTAGTAATTTTTACAGATTATTCTTTTTTTGGTGTAATATAGATGGTTTAGTTGATCTATAATAGTTTGGTCACATTATAAATCCATTTAAAATATAATGCAGATAGTTTTTTTTGCCTATACGATTTAAGGGAGGGGTGATCAGGGGTTTCTATGTGTTTGACCAGGCTTGGGACAACTTTGTTTGGGTAAGAAGTTTTTATTTCTAAAAGTATTTTAGGCCACATTTAGATCATGGAATGACATGGAATAGATGAATATTGGTTTTACATACCATCTCTATTAACATTGATCAACCACATGTTTCATGTTTTATAGGTGAGGAGGTGTAACCTATATCCTTCCAATGTGGTTGAGGGGGAGGATGTTGATATTAAAAGTGATTCCACATTTATTGAGTTACTAGTTAAGATAATGGATTATCATGATAAGGTAAAACATAGTAAAAAAATTCCCCAAATCCATTTTCTATGGATGTAAAGATGTGATAACCCAATGATGTGGGATGTGGAAGAATTGAAGAGGTAGCGGTGCCCATATCATTAATATAGTATATAATATTGAGACATTTTAGGTTAAAAGGGATTATGGTTTGGTTAATTGTGATTTCATATGTGTAACATGTTTTCCATAGTTGATCATTTTTTTTTCTATTTTCGATTCTTGGATGATTCCAGGGCTCATAGGTTGAAATAAATAGAAATTGTGAAAATAATCAATAGAAAAAATTAAGAGAAAGGGATAGTTTTACCATGAGGTAACCATGAAGAATAACATAGTGTGTTTAGAGTGGAAATTATGCAAACATTAAAATATTTTAACAATCCATATAAAATGTGAGTGGAATTATGATGGGTTATGGAGGTTATCTATGGGTGTCACAATGTTTCAGAATAGTTTTAAAAAATAATGAAGTATTTAGTATGATACATTAACCAAGTGGAAATATGGGTTTACATGGTCAGAACATTGTTAAAATATTAATATTTGAAAACTGTTATCCAATCCATAATCGACATTAGGGGAACATGGTTTAGCGTAAAATTTGATTATCTATGTGATTTTCCCCAAGAAATCATTCAACACTTCTATCAGATATTAACAATTGGATTTAACAATTTACCTTTGTTATTTATATCCCTAACCATCCTTAAATATCATTATTTTCATTTTTATATCAATCCCAAGGCCTTTCGATGTCTCTAACCTTTTATTTTATATGGAAACACTTTTTTCTTCACAGATCGCATTATGATATGTTTCATTCTTGATCTAGTTTATCATTTTCCATCTAGATCTTTATTAGATCACTTCAAATATTTTCATGTGGTACCAAAGAGGATATTTATGCAAGATAGAAGTTGTTTGATAGAGGTTTTATGTTGTTTATTATGGGTCTAGAATAATGAGGACCCGATTTATCCTTCTTTGGTCATAGTTTTGGACGAAAGTTTTTAATACCTCATTTTAAAGGTTTGGATTTTTTAAAAAAGGATCAATTATTTGAATTTCCTATTATTCTTGTGAAATTACAATAATTTATTCATTGAGTTGAAATTATTTATGGTTTCATTGGACTCCTTGAAAAGTTACATGTTTTTACTTCGATTTAGATTTATAAATATGTTTTTACAGACACAGTGGTTAATTAAATTAGAGAATGTTATTTTGGATTAGAAACTAGTTTCCAATCATTGAATTATAATTTGACTGTTTTTGAATTTTTTATAAAAATATAATATGGTTTTGAAATGGATTTATAAAATGAAAAAAATGGGAACAATAATTTCAAATAGAATGAGATATTTCTAAGCATAGTGTTTGTGGTATAACTAGGGTTGATTTAATTATCATGATAGACTATAGAGGGAATCGATATTGGTTGATAACAAATATACTCCTAGATTAGGATATATTATTTTGATAATGTGTTCCCATAGGTTATGTACCCATAGAATTTTTTTTTTAAATTATTCTTATTTATCAAATGATGAATTTTTTTAATGGATGTTATAACACATGATATTCACATGAGGTTGTATAACATGGTTTTTTATGTTGGGTTATGTCATGGATGATTTTTTACATTATTTATTTCATGGTGTATGGATCTTCTATCTCTATATTTTAACATATAGTTGTCATATTCCATGATATGTGGATATGAAAAGGTTTTATGAAAATAAAATGGAAATTATTTACATATAGTTCTTGATTTGTGAAAATGATTCATAAAACTATTTTTATTTTAAAATATTAAAATGATTTATTCTTTATATTAGAAATTTTATAGACTCTTTGATGTTATCCTATTAGGATTTTTTTCTCATACGATAATTATTCATTAATTTTTTTTATATTTAATCACATGATCTAGCCAAAGGTAACGGTATCTTGAAGAATTTTGGATTCTACAGTTTCCAAAAATATTGTATTGGAATGGTTTAAATGTGACATTTGACTAAATGGTAACATTTTGGTCTTCATTGAATCATTATTTTGTTGTTTGTAATATTTTTCATGGTTTTATGGATCTATTTGTATCATATTCCTTAATTTTTCACTATAGTGAATGCATATTTTCCAATATACATGACATGTTTTTTATATTTGTTTAACCTCACTACCATGTTTGGATGACTTGAGTGGCTTATATTTTTGACATCGATTGGTCTATTAGTCCACAAACATGATTTGATGAATATTTAAAAACGTACAATATACATATGACATAGGATCAGGTTATTCCTAACCATACACACTATCTTTAAATGAGTTATATTAAATAAAAAATCATCACTAGCCAAAAACTATAGGTTGTATTTATTTTTATTAACATATTTATTATTTCGATATAGGGTTGCTAAAATATAACATGGAATCGCTCAAACCTTATCAATAATTTATTATACCATTTCAGGTATATTTAGATTATATGCTTAAATTTTCTCCCTATATAAGGGAGTTCTTCATTTTCTCTGTTACTGTTTTTCATAATGATCTTTCAATATTATCATGTGAAATTTGTTATTTCATGGGAACTCAATTGGAGGAAGATATAAATTCCCACCTCATTTAATTTCTATTCAGAGATCTGTCACAACCCGCCTTCCCCAAAAGGATGGAAGGGATATCTAATTGCTATAACCTTCCTTCTTTAAGTTGAAGGAGAGATAATGACCCCTAAGACCCACCTTTAATAGGTCCCGAAGTGTCGACTAGCAACAAGGGTATAGAATCAGAGACAAGATGAAAGGAATCGCCCTTTTTATTTTAATAGAATCGGGAGATAAGATAGTAAATCCAAAACAACACCAAAAGATGAAGGTAAAGGTAAAGCCCAAAGTGAACTATTTCCATATGAATATTCAAAAGTAAAATAAACAAGTCACAAGGACTCCAAAAGTAACGTACCAAGAAAAGAAAAACAACGACAGAAACTACCCAAAGGTCCGAGCTAGTACGGTCCCGTGTGATCCTTGAATTTCTCATGAAAACCTGAAAGTAGTTTTATTTACATAGGGTGATCATAGAAGTATACTCAATAGGGAAAACCAAAGACTCTCGTGCACAAGTGGGGAGGAATTATAATACCCCGTGAAAAAGGAGATAACCAAATCACCTAGCAAGGAAAACTATCAACCCAAGCCTCACCAATGTACACTCCCCAAATAACGCAAGTCAAGTAATTTATAGTAATAGCACATTGATGTTTGGGTACCCCGCACCACTTTCCCACTAGTTATTGAAGAAATTTTACGCATCGAACCAATCACAACATTCTCGCCGCAGTCCCACTGCCACATCCCGCCCGCACAAACCTGGGCCACAACCGTCATCCTGCCCACAGACCCCTGGGCCATACTAACCATATTAAACATGCTCTCAAACACCTAGGAAAGAACAACTAATGCCATGCCCAAAGACACATGGGCCTCATCCCAAAGATTATTGGGAAAAAACATTCCCGCAAACACCTGGGCCAACCACCACACTACCCTGCCCTGAAGAATCATGGGCTAATAATAGACATCAGGCCATCACAGCCTACCCAACTAGTCATGGGATATTCGGGAAAGGGAGTAGAAAAGGATCTAATAACCAGCCACTCCTATGAGTGCTGGGAATAACACCCTCCCCCGTGGAATGTGGGTGTTCGGCACTAAGTGATCAACTTGGGTGGGGCGCGAATAAGAAAAACATAAAAACTACAGGTATATGTATAGTTAACAAGAACTCATCCCCACCCAGGGTTCCCTAAGCAAACCCAATAATAACACCCTTATTACGATTCATTCATAAAATAAGCCACAACACTCAGGGCCAAGTCACAACGCATTACCAAAACCAATTCCCCATTTAAACCATTCTAGTATTTATGTCCAAGTGATACCATTATGTGAATTATACACTACTGGGAAACTAACAGGCATAACCACAATCCAGGAAAAAAAATTAGACAAGAAAAAATATAAGCATTCACACCCAGTTCTCTTGTAATGTTACAATAGCAAAGGGATCAAGTGAGATCCCTCGAAGTAGTGAAACCAAAGAAAGCCTCATGATACATCCCCACATGGATCCCGAACCACAACTAAAAACTGTACAATAATCAGGGATCTAATCCCCACCCATGTCACCTCGTAAGCACCGTGAAGAACAACACACATACTACCAAAATAGAGTAAGAGACATCTAGGTTCAATCACATCATTCATTAGGTTCTTCTTTTTGTTGGTTAACCGGGGTGGTCACACCGGGATTCCTGTTTCACTAAACATCAATTTAAACCAACTTAGTTTAGGTGACTAAAAAATTTCCTTGTTACATTTATTTAGTAATAACAAAAGAAAAGGTTTCATTAGGACGCAAGGAAAGACCACCAACGTCCATGATTTCCAGTGGGAACAATCCCATACTGTTTACAACACATATCAACATAAAAGAGTACATCAAAACATCGATAACACCCCCTTAATTCTATAAACATCATTTCATATTCTTAATTCAGGTTGGTTTTATTAATACGCAAAGAAAAAATGCATACCCACCCCACATGATACACAGTAAAGGGAGATGAAGGAAATACCCTACTTGGATGATCATGGATCAAAGTTCTTCTTCATGAGCCAAGAACTAGAAATGCGCGACATGTAGGGATGGAATGTCGGGGACACAATGGGTGTGCAAAAAGGCTCTGGTACAGGCGCACCACTTACCTATAAAAGGGGATCTCCAAATCCACTAGGAAGAAAAGTAGACCATCCAAAAAGAAGAAGATGAATAATAAATTCTCGTGTGATATATATATAAGATCATGTTGTTACAGGATATGGGGATTTGAATGGATTTAAAATCGGATCATGGTTCCCCACACAGTTGGGTGGTTACACACGGTGGGGTTAATTTTTATTTAATGATTCCCATCAAAAAATAGGTAATACCTTTGACTTTTAGGATTTTATATAAATAGAGGGGCACGTTAAGCGAACACCAGCTGGGTCTATTGAGGGTCGCCTCACCCATAGAAAATTAAGCATTGATTAAGGGATTAAAAATGGCCTTGAACCACTTCCAAAAGGTTAAAAAGGCCTAAAAATGGTGTTATGGGAGAAACTATAGAAGAAAACCCTGACTAGGTCGGGTGGCACCAGTCTGGCCACACACCAATCGGTCACACCAATCAGCCACACTGATCGTGCAACACACTGATCGGTCTCATGGATCGGTCACACCGATCGGTGAGGCACCGATTGGTGACACACCGATCATGTCACACCGGTCGGTGGGGCACCGAAAATGTCACAATGGTCGGTGGGGCACTAATCTTGTCACACCAGTTGGTGGGTTACCGATCGCGTCAGACCGAACAGGTTCCCACCGATCGGTCGCACGCCGATCGGTCACCCACCGAGCGGTGGCATGCTGATTGGTCGCACACCGATGGGTCGCACACCGATTGGTCGCAAGCCGATCGGTCACACGCCGATCGATCACACCCTGATCGGCCGCACACCGATTGGTCCCATGCCGATCGGTCACCCGCCGATCGGTCTCATCCCGATCAGTCACACCCACCGAGTTGCTACCCTTAGGATCCAAAATTTGGAAAATGGATGGGCGAAGAGGGTTTGAGAATTAAATTAGATACCTCTCAAACTATTCTCACCATCGAGAATCAAAACCAAACCAGAAGAATAGAGGGGGGGTCTGAACAACTGCCTCGAACGATACCTCTCAGGAGTGTACCTCATCGTCATATAGAAACACCTCTTCCCCAAGCAACCACACAACATTAAAGGGAGTCATGTTATCTAGTAAAATTGGTTAGGGATTTTCTTCCTCCATGTCACGATAATATCTGCTTTGGTCAACACAGACTTTCCCACTCAGGTTTAATTGCATCCACCATAATGCATCTTGATTAGGGATCGGGTCCTCCCTTCTCCACAGTCATGACTTTTCACATGCATCTAGATAATAAGGAAAACAATACATTCCATAGTTAACATGGTAAAGTGTTCCATCTCAATCAGTTACATAAAAAACGAGACAAAACTCAAAACAACTCTGGGTATTGGTCACGCATCTGTGTCTCCCGTTCCCAGGTACTTTCCTCAAGCCCGTCATGCCTCCACAACACACAAAATAAAGGAATGGTCCATCCACGAAGCACCTTCTCCCCATGTTACTCGATCCTTACAAGCCTTTCCATAAAATCCACGTCGGCCTCGATGTCTATCTCTCCCTAGTCGAGGACGTGTGAATCATTGTGTAGATATTGTCAGAGTTGAGACACATGGAAGACGTCATGTATCCTTAGTAGCGGTGGTGGTAATGCTATCTGATAAGACACTTATACGACCCGCTGCAACACCTTGAAGGGTCCGATGAATCATGGAGAAATCTTACTCCCCCTTCTGAACCTCCATTTTCCACGCTGAGTGGAGACCTTCAAGAATACGTGGTCCCCGACCTGAAACTCCAAGGGTCTCCTCCTATTATCAGTATATGATTTCTACAGGTCCTAAGACACCTTCATCCTCTCCCATTGAAGCTGAACTTTCTCCTTCGTTCTCTGCACCACTTCCGGGCCAAGAACACTTGTTTCTCCAACCTAGGCCCAGCACACGGGTGAGCGACATGGCCTTCCGTACAAAGCTTCAAATGGAGCCATTCCAATGATAGAGTGATATCTGTTATTGTAGGAAAACTCTACCAGAGTCAAGTGACATAACCATGATCCCCCAAAATCCATTATACATGCTCGCATCATATCCTTCATGGTCTGGATGGTGCGCTATGTCTGGCCATCTGTCTGGGGATGGAAAGCGGTGCTAAGACCTAGCTAGGTGTCAAAAGCATGCTGCAATCCTCTCCAGGCTCGTGAGGTAAATTGTGCATCCCTATCTGGGACTATGGATCTCGGAACTCCATCCAATCGAACGACCTCATCCACAAACCTCTGTGTTAAGGCATCCACTGTTCCCAATTCCTTGATCACTAGAATGTGAGCCGATTTCGTCAAATGGTCCACCACTACCCAGATAGCGTCGTACCCTCCTTGATCTGTGGGTAGCCTTGTGACGAAATCTGTCAACATGTCATCCCACATCCATTCAGGGACATCCAAAGGCTGTAACAAGCCACCTGGAACATGGTGTTTAGACTTTACTTACTAACACACTAGGCACCTGGCCGCGAACTCTGCCACCTCTCGCTTTACCTCGGGCCACCAGAATTGACCCCTCAAGCCCCAATGCATCTTGGAAACTCCCAAGTGCACTTATAGGGGAGAGTTGTGGAACTCCCCAAGAATCCTTTCATGCATCGCCTTTGCAACAAACAACATCCCTCAGAAAAGCATCTGGTTCTGACCATCCTCTGTCCACCCTTTCAGAGCATCACCTTGGTTATCCCGGTCATGCATCACATTAATTTCTAAGTCACCCCACTAGGACTCCTCCACTTGCCGTAGTATAGAATATTGCACTGTCATCTGATACAGACAACCTCTACCACCATCCATCCTTGCATCCAAGTGTAGGGCCGCCAAATCCTCCATCGCCTTCCAAGAATATGCCGAATCTCGAACCGCATCCTTCTGCGACTTCCTGCTCAAGGTATTAGCCACCACATTCCCATTACCAGAGGAGTAGGAAATCTCAACGTTATAGTCCCGAAGAAACTCTACTAACCTATTCTGCAGCGAGTTCAGGTCTCGCTGGGAGAAGATTTACATCAAGATGTTGTGATCGGTGAAGACCATGAAGCACTCCCCAACAAGGTAATGCTGCAACAACTTTAGTGCAAAAACGATCACCGCAAGCTCCAGGTCATGGGTGGCATAATTACGCTCATGGGGACATAACTACCTAAACCAATAAGAGATCACCCCTTGCTTCTGCATCAGAACACATCCAAGGCCTTTCCCTGAAGCATCACAGAACACCTCATATGCCGCCCCTTCTTTCGACAACCTCAGCACTGGGGCACTTACCAACTCTACTTCATATAGCTAAAGGTTGCATGTCGCTTCCCATTCCACACGAAGGCCTGGTATTTCTTTGTCAAAGCTGTCAAAGGTGTCGCAACTCGAGAGAAGTTGGGCACGAACTTCCGATAGTAACCTACTAGTCCAATAAAACATCAATCCTCTTCCACGTTATTGGGTGATGCCCAAGAAACAACCACCTCGACCTTCGATGGTTCCACTATTATCCATTTCTCTAACACCGTGTGCCCAAGGAAGTGTACTTCTCTTGTCCAGAACATGAATTTGTACAACATCACATAGTGATGGTTCTATTGGAGGACTTCTAAAACCGTTCTCAGGTGCTCAACGTGATCCTCCTCTGGTCTTGATTAGATTAGGATGTCTTCAATAAACACGACTACAAACTAATCCAGGTATTCACATAAGACAGATTTCATGAGCCCCATGAACACAACTGGAGCATTTTTAACGCCGAACGACATGACCACAAACTCAATGTTACCATCTATGCACCTTAAGGAAGTCTTAGAGATATCACCCTCCTTCAACAACACTTGGTGATATCCATACCGTAGATCGATCTTTGAGAACCAACCTGCTCCCCTCAACTGATCAAAGAGATCATCTATCCTCGGGAGAGGGTAGCGATTATTGACTATCACCTAATTCAGCCTCTAGTATTCTATGCACAGCCAGAGACCACCGTCTGACTTCATTGTGAACAAGATAAGAGCACCCCTATAGTGACGCACTTGGCCGAACAAAACCCTTCTTCGCCAGATCGTCAATATGGATCTGCAACTCCCGCAGCTCAGAAGGTTCCATCTGATAGAGATCCATCAAAATCGGATGGGCACCAGGTTGCATGTCTATCCAGAACTCATCATCATGTCGAGGGGGTAGAGTCGCCACCTCTTCAGGGAATATGTCTATAATCTCACGAACGATACTGGGGACTTCCACCATCTCTGCATCACCGACTCTACTTATAGTTCAGCCAACCGGGAAAGGAGGGGCTCCTCTTGTCTGCCACTTTTCTAAAAACCCCGCTCACCATTGAATGTTGAACGTTGACCGCCCAAATATGAAATCAAATCCCTTACTCGGATGCCGTAAATGAAGGAACACACAATGAATAGAAATTCAATGCCTAGGATGACATCTTATAGATGTATCTGCAGCATTAGAAGATCCCTGATAGACCGATGTGGCCCTATCATCAGTTTACACCCTCAAAAAACATAATACAAGTCGGTCTGACCTCCAATTGGTGTACTCAGCACTAGGGGAATTGGGATTCCCTCAGCATCTAAACCCAGATCACGGGCAAGACTGGGTGAAACAACGAAGTGTGAAGATTCTTATTGAAAAAGGCATATGCAAGAGTACTAAACAGGCTGATCGTACCTTGAATGACTTCGTGCGGTGCTGGAACTGCCGCCTCTGCGGCGTGAAACTATCCACGCCTAGATCCCATGCCTCTCGGCTATCGACCGCCTCCATGACCACTCTATGGTCGAGGTATTTGAGGGGCGCCCAGAGGTCGGCCTCCTCCTCTGATTTCTGGTATCAGAGGGTAGGGATCATGATGTCCCTACTGCTGCTGCTGAAGGAGACTAGCCGGAAACTGATGCGGTTGAGGTTGGAGCTGAACTTGACCACCCATGTTTTAATGTACTCTATCCGGGCACTGATTATGAAGATATCCATGGCTCCCACAGATGATGCACCTCAGTATTGGACCCTAAATAAAAGGACGAGTACAGGGGGATCGGAAATGGAACTACCGAGGCCTGCTTCCTGTTGGTCAAAACCTAGAGGGTCCCGACGCTGGAGGCCTGCTGCTGACAACCTTTCCCTCTGAAAAGCCGAACTGGATCCCCTCTCCTGATACACCTCCCAGTGTGTGCATCGTCTCCACCACATGATCTTTCTTCTGAACCTCTATGTAGGTTGTTAAGGTGAAGGGAGTAATAGCATACCGAAGAGATAGTCGAAGTGCCTCCTCGAAATGCCTCGCCCGAGACTCCTCATCTGGAAAGATGTCTAGAGCAAAGCAGAGGAGATCATTGAACAGGATCCCCAATTATCTCACTAACATGATCTCTTGCTGGAGGGAGATAATCTCCTGCCTCTTTTCGGACTTCATCGTGGAAGAGAGGATTTCCGCATGGAGATCCCTCTCGATGTCAGCCCAAACAACCTCATCCTCCTTCTTTTCCCCGAGATAATGCGTCCACCACTGACGTGCTGCTCCCTGCATCTGGATGACAGCAAGAGGAACCCTGTACTCTATCGGATCTCGAATCAAGCCGAAATCTATCTCAAGATCCTCGATCCAGCTCTCTGTCTCCACATCCGAGACACTACCCTTGTACTTCCCAAGGGTCTGCCGCTGAAAGGCAGGAAGCGTCCTCTTCCACTGATCGTCCTCCCCTCGGTCAGTCCTCTGTCTATCAGCCAAAGCTCCTTATGGGGATTCAGTCTTCTGCACTACTCGTGGTCGTCTCCCTTGTTCCCTAACTGTATGGTAAACAAGGAATTCCAAAGCCTGAGTAGTGTATAATATTGGTCTTTAAAAAAATTTGGACATGTTTCTTATTTTAGATCCCCAAAATACCCAAAAAACACAAGAACACAAGACATTATTATGCATGTACATTTCCTATGGTCTCTACCCTATAATAAATATAGCCTCACTTAGTCGTTCGGTAGGTCTAGAGTCCTTGCATCAGAACATGGGGGCCTAAAATCCCATGTCCTAGCCTGTATTTCATGATCTATTTCTCTCCACAAGATCACCCAACACTGTTGCTCTACCATCCCATGCAATCATCACTATGCCTAACTCCGGACTCCATCCTATCTCTCAATCATCCCCTATGATACCATTCCATCACGACCCGCCTTCACCAAAAGGAGGGATGGGACAACCGATTCCCAAACCCTTCCTTCTTTATGTTGTAGGATAGATAATGACCCATGAGACACAGCTTCAATAAGTCTCAGAGTGGCGACTAGAACCAAGGGTATAGAATCACAAACATGATGGAAGGCATTAACCTTTTTATTTTAATAGTATCAGGATATACGATAGTAAATCCCAATCAACACCAAAATAGATAGGTAAAGGTAAAGACCAATGTGAACCATTCCCATATGCATTTTCAAAAGTAAAAGATAAAAGTCACAAGAACTCTAAAAGTATAGTACCAAGAAAAGGAAAACGATGACAGCAACTGCCCCAAGGTTTGAGCTAGTATGGTCCCACGCAATCCATGAAGTCCTCCTGGAAACCTGAAAGTAGTTTTATATACATAGGTTGATCATACAGGTATAGTTAGTATGGAAAACAAAAGACTCTATTGCACAAGTGGGGAGGAATTCTAATGCCCCGTAAAAAAGGAGATAACCAAAGCACATAGCAAGGAAAACTATCCACCCAAGAATCACCAAGGCACACTCACCAAATAATGCAATTCATTTAATTTATTGTAATAGAAAATAGATATTTGGTTACCCCGCGCCACTTTCGCACTGATTATTGGAGACATTCTACGCATCGAACAAATGCCGCCATTCTCACTGCAGTCCCACTACCACACCCCACCCGCACACACCTCGGCCACACCCACACATCCCGCCCGCAAACACCTAGGCCACAACTGCCATTCTTCACGCAGACACATGGGCCACAACAACAATATGTAACCATGCCCGCAAACACCTAGGCCAGAATAACTACTAACATGCATGAAGACACCTAGGCCTCATCCCGAAGATTCTTGGGAAACAACCTGCCCGCAAACACCTGGGCCAACCACCACACTACCCTACCAGAAGAATATTGGTTTAATAATAGACATCAAGACAACGCAGCCTCCCTAAAGAGTCTTGGTCTATTCGAGAAAGGGAGTAGAAAAGGAGCTAATAACCATCCACTCATAGGAGTGTTGGAAAAAACACCCTCCCCCATGAAATGGGGGTGTTCGACACTATGTTCTCAACTTGGGTGGGGTGCGAATAAGAAAAACATAAAAACTACTGGTATATGTATAGTTAAAAATAACTCATCGTAACCTAGGGGTACCTAATCCAACCCAATCATAACACCATTGTTACTATTCATTCATAAAAGAATCCACATCCCTCACAGCCAAGTCACAACACATACCCAAAACCAATTCCCCATTTTAACCATTATCGTTTTCATGATCAAGTGATTCCATTAGGTGGATTCTACAGTACTGGGAAACTAACAGGCATAACCACAAGCCAGGGAAAAAGAAACCACCAAACCACAATTTAAGCATTCACATCCGGTTCTCTTGTAATTTCACAACAACAAAGGGATCAAGTGAGATACCTTGAAGTACTGGAACCAATGAAAGCCTCAAGATATATCCCCACACGGCTCCTGAACCACAACCAACAACTGTACAACAATAGGGGATCCCATCCCCATTTATGTCACCTCATAAGCACCATGCAGAACAACACACCTACTACCAAATAGAGTAGGAGAAATCATAGGTTCAAGCACATCATTTATTAGGATCTTCATTCTGTTGGATAACCAGGGTGGTCACACAGGGATTCTTGTTTTATTGAACATCCATTTAAACCAACCGAGTTTTGTTGACTAACCAATTTACATGTTACAGTTATTTAGTCATCACCAAAGACAAGGGTTCATTATTATGCAATGGAAGACCACCAACGACCATGATTTTCCGTGGGCACTATCCCATAAAGTTTACAACAAATATCAACATGAAAGAGTAAAAAAACATTGATCACACCCCCTTCATTCTTTAATGGTCCAATCATTGTATTAATTATGTTTGGTTTCATCAATCCCCACAGAAACAAAATAATACCCACCCACATGATACATAGTAAAGAAAGACGAAGGAAAACCCCTACTTGGTTGATCAAGGATCAAAGTTCTTCTTCATGCGCTAAGAAATGGAAATGTGCGAGTTACAGGGAAGGAATGTCGGGTTCTCGAAGGGTGTGAAGAAAGGCTCCGTTATAGGCACACCAATTGCCTCCAAAAGGGGAACTCCAAACACACTAGGAAAAAAAAGGAGAAAAACCAAATGGAAGAAGATGAAGAAGAAATTCCCATGTGATATATAGATAAGATCTCATTGTTATGGGATATAGGGATTTGAACAGCTTTAAAATCATATCGTGGTTCCCAATGTGATTGGGTGGTTACACATGACGAGATTAGTTGTTATTTAATGATTCCCATCAGAAAAGGTTTTAACAGCTGTGACTTTAAGGATTTTATATAAACAGAGGGGTATGTTATGCGAACACCAGCTGGGTCTGTTGACGGTCACCCCACACATAGGAATTTAAACAATGACTAAGGGCTTAAAACGACATTGAACCACATCCCAAAGGTAAAAAAGACCTAAAATTTGTGTTACTAGAGAAAATTTAGATGGAATACCCTACAAGGCCTGGTGGCACTGGTCGTGACACACACTGATCGGCCACACCGATCGGTCGCACCGATAGGTGAGGCACCGATCCGTGACACACCGATCATGCCACACAATGATCGGTTACACCAATCGGTGACACACCGATCGTGTCACACTTGTTGGTGGGGCAATGATCGTGTTACAGCGATCGAGTGCACACCGATTGGTCACATGCTGATCGATCATGCACCGATCGGTCGCATGCCGATTGGTTGCATGTCGATCGGTCACACGTCAATCGGTCGCACGCCGATCGGTCCCATGCCAATCGGTCGCACCAACTGAGATGCTACCCTTAGGATCTAGAATTTGGGAAAGGGATGTGCCTTGAGGGTCTGAGCCATTAAAAAATCTCTGATCATATCCAAAAATTTTGATATTTTAAAATATATAACCTATTTATTTAAGGATGATAGGCCATTACAAAGATTAATATTTTTTCCATATAATGTTGGAGTGTTTTATAGAACATTGAGGTGATCCTCAGATCTATATGAGATAAAAATAATAGTGGCGGTCCATAAAATGTCACCACATCAATAATGTATACCAATTAATGTTTTTTGTCTGATAAGGCCTCCTAAATTAAAATGAAATGTACATTATTTTTATGATACTAGAAAAAACCAACCAAATATATTCCATTTTGTTTACTTTAGAAGACAATAATAAAATCTTGAGTGATTTTCTCTCTTTTCCCTGAGTTCATGTCGTAGGGTTGCTCCACCCCCTTGGGATTCAATTTCAACATGATTATATTAACATACAAGAAAAATTGTTATATATATATATATTCAATAGTTTATTCTTCATATTTTCCAACCAATTATTCTATCTACGATATCTATTCACCATTACTCTTAGTCGGTAGATAGAGAATGTTTCACATCTAAAATTAGTCGCAATGTAATTCATTATCTCATGATATGATGGTAAACATTGTCACAACCCAAATATGATGAATAAATTTCACTGATTTGTCTCTATAATCTATCAAATTTCTTATAAAACCTATGTTATTATGAATCTCTTCATAATTCCACTAAAAATCCACAATGATCCATATAATATATTGTTGATAAATCATTTTAGAATGTTATTATTATATTCATTTATGATTCCAATGTCAATATTTTGAATTTATAAAAACATTGGTTACTTATAAAAACATACCATGGATATTGTTACAGAATTTATTCAACTAATATAATATTTGACTCTATTTTTATTAATAGGATATTAGTTGTTTTAGAAATCATAATCCTTTATTTTCTATAATAAACTTCATTGGTTCGTGTTGAAATAATTCTATATCAATATATATTTGAGTCATTTACAATCATTATAAATATAAAAATATTCTCTAAGGAAATGATGAAGGGAAATATTATTTTAAAAAATTAACTATTTCCAAATCCATACCATGAATTGGATAAGTATTCTTATGATTCTTCATCTATATAGTGAAATTGTGAACTATGTTATCAAATTTCTTGAAGGTAAAACCTATATCCTAATTTGATGAATCAAAAAAAGTCAAAAATCATCCCCCCTAGGTTGTCAATCTTTGTAATGGTGCATATATTAATCTATTCTTAACTTCCTTTTGGCTATCATCTCATTCATCATGCCAGACAAGGTTTACACCCTTCTGAGTTAACATGTTAGCAATTTGTAAAATTGTAAAAATATTCTAAAAATTCACAGATAGTTCCCAACCAATCTGAGAAACTATATTATATGAGACATATTTTAGTTTAGTTAATTTATCACCATTTTTATTGAAGGATGAAAAATAATAACCTCAAATTTGATTATATAACTCTATAAATAAACGTTCCTTATCTATAAATCAGACATAGTAATCATGGAAGAAACTTTACCATTTATAAATGTCTTTAAAACTACACCCAAATTCTGCACATGTTCTTCCTTGATTAAATAGTATATGATAATATTATCTATAATTAGTTCTAAATTATTTTCATGGAAAAATACAAAGTCTCTATTAATATAGTGCTCAATTTTTTTTAAAATTAGTGAGGCTGAAGGGAAATACTATGAAATAATAGTTTATATAATTTTTTAAGGCAGTATGGTGTATATCCACTTTAATCACATTCATTTAATTCATCATGATTGAATATAATATTTTTAGAGGTATTGTTTTCAACATATCTAAATGAAGAATTGGAAAATATATAAAAATGGATAAATTCTATTTATTTTCATCATGTTGAGTTCATAAAAATCAATGTAGAGGCCCATAGGCCCATACGTCTTCTTGATAATGTGGACCAGTGATACCTAAGATGAAAAAATTGGGCATATAAATCCTGTGTGTATATTCTATTATATATGTTCTTTTAGTTATTCCCTTTCAATGGTGGACATTCTATAGAGAGTTTTCCAAATATACAGAGCTCTGGATTCATGTAAACCTATGGAATCAACCTCATGGTTTAGAGGGAGATCATTCAACTCACCGAGGAATACATTAATGTAATATCTTGTAATGAGAATGTATTAAAGTGTGATATTAAACATTTTATTAATCATTTTAGGTAGATATTATTGTTCATAAAGTACTAATATACATTATTGTGACGTAACTTCAAAAAATATTTATCATCTTCTTTAATATTTTAAATAATCAAAGGATAATTTATGATATGGACATTTATATTTTATTACTAATAGATGATATGAGATTTATATAACAGAATCCAATTGATTACCATTATATTATTGAATTACACTAAAGTGTGTCTCAGAAATATTTCACGGAGACACTACCAACAAAAATTAATTCTGGATGGATTCAATAATTTTATAGTTTTATGTTTTTAATGATATATAAAACTCTAGGTTATGAAGTGGTTTTTGAATTGTTCCACTAAAGATGTATTAAATGAAATTAATAAATAAAACATTAATAAAATAGTATGTTTCATATTCATGATGATATTAGCATTATAATTATCACCACTTTATTGAGATAAACCACCACATTTAGTAGTGGTCTAATATAAACAGACATTATCCTAGGGAATTGGATGTTGTTATTATCAATTATCTTCAACAATAATTTTTTTCAAGAAATTATTTTAATAGTGTATATGTATATATCATTTAAAACATCTTACATGGGATGTAACATACTGAGAACATTATCTTCCCCCATCATAGCTCATGGATTCTACAGAACTTTACAATACATATATTAATCCACTAGACACTTGAAAAATGTAAAACCTTGAAAATAGTATACTTAATATTCATGAATAAATAACCCCTTATACTTTTCACCACTTCAATATCATTATCCACCTTAGAAGGCAGTGGTCATGTTTTCTCATACACTAGGGCCTTGTGGGTTTTCATGCTGGTAATATTTAATAATCATTGGTTTTTTGAAATGGGTTTCAAACTGTATATGTTCCTAACAATTAATATATTGGACATAGGGTACAGTATAATAAAATAAATATTTTCGTCCACCTAATTTTAGAGATTCTTATGAAATAAATTATATGAATTTCATTCCTTTACAATAATAGAATTTTTAACAACATTAGAATTTAGTTAACAATATTAATAATATTGATAGCTTTCTAACACACAACACTAATATTAAAAATAAGTAAGATATGAAATGAAAATATTATTATTTAGATATGACTGATGCAACGTAGTGAAAGTATTAATGGATATGAATATGATTTAAAAATTATTAAATATATGTATTATTTTTATACTCAAAAAAAATATTTTGATTAATTTTTTGGAAACAAGAACTTAATTTCTACCAAGGCCGTTTTATTCTTCCAACATATATTTTCTTCAAAAAAATTGATTAAATATTTTCAGTGGATAATATAAATTTTTATGAAAATATAATAATATTTATTTTCCTAAAAATAATTTATTTTTTAAATCATCATATTGATATTATATTAATGTGAAATATTGTTATTTTTTAAAAAAATTGAATTTTTGAGTGACCCATGAAAAATAATGATTTTACTGGAAAATATATTTAATTTTTAGATATTTAAAAAGTTCCAATTCCTATTGATTTGGAATAAAATTTTGTTTATCTAAATTTTATGAAACACAATTCAATTAATATCATCATAATATTCATTATTCAATAATTTTAGTATAAAAAAATTAAATACATAAAAATAATTTTTTTGAAACTATTTTCCATAAAGTTTTGAAAAATATTTTAAATATAATTTCTTACAATTATAAGGATTTAATTAAAAGTCGATTCAATATTTGGAATGATAATATTCAAACATATTTAATTAGTAATACTTATTTTTTGTCATTATTAATATTAGTTGTGGTAAATAATTCTGATCTCGGTAAGGGAAAATCATATTGTTAATGTTGGAAATAAATTTATACGACAAAAAAATATGCTTAAAATTACATTTTTTCTGTTGGACGAGATTAGTTCAACCATAATCATTAATTATTCCATTATATGGTAAAAATTATTATTTTTTCAATTTTAATTTCCAAAATCATATTTAAAATAATGAATAAATACATAATGTCACTCTCTTTGTTAGAATATAAATAATATTTCACCATTGGGATAAAATGAGGTGATTGTTTTATTCTTAAGGGTTATTTTAAATATTTATGAATTAATTTTTTTCATAGAAATTTATATTATTTTTATTTATTGATTAATTATCTTAAATACTTATGCACCCCCGACACAATGATTATGCCAGATTAGAGAAAACAAGTAAAAGAATTTAAAAACAATCAATGTAATATAGTATTAGATGAGTTATGGTGATCAATTTTTTTAAAAAAATTATAATTTATTAAGGGTTTGTGAAAATTTTATTTTCTAATTAAAAAAATATAGTGTTTTTTTAAATTTAATTATGTTAATAGTGTTGATAAATGACTTTAATGTTGTCTTATATTAATCATTATGCAATTAAAATAATTAAAATTCAAAAAAATATTATATTTCCTATATTGAATTGGACAAGGTAAAAAATACCATACTTTATAAAATAAATTTTCACATGTACAATTATATTAATATTATTAACCTCTAAAGTGTTTAAAATTGATTATATAGTAATCAACAAAAGATCATTGGATTGGGTTCTAACTAAATGAAAAGGGTTAGAATATCAAATAAAATTATATAAATATTATCATATGATAGTGTTTGACTTATATTCATCCTATATTCAGACTACATCACTTTTTATATATAAATACATTAAAATTAATTTATAAAAATTTATAAATTTAATTCATTCCACAGGTGCCCATATCCTCTATTATATAAGGACACTGAATATCATATATTACAAAACAACCATGATAAAAATATCTTGAACACCCCCTAAAACCATTAATAACTTCATTATATACATTATATAGATTCTTTTATTCTCATATTACTATCCCTAGGTTCTGTAAGGAGTGATGCATTGGAGGGTCTAAAAATAGAAGGCAATCATTTTTACTAAGTATATCCATTTAAATTATTACTATAAGTACTTATGTTTAGTCCAAACCATTCCAATGTAATACCATTAGTATCACCCATAAAAGTATAAATAATTTTGATAATGGAGAAACCTTAATCAACTCATTTTGTTATCATTTTAGAAATTAAACTATTTCTCATTTGTATATGCGTACTTACATCTCCAAAATTGATCCGATTCATTTTACATAAATTACTAAAAATAATATATATAATTATGGACTTAATTAATATATATTATATTTAACAAATTATCATATTTTTGGAATGTTGAATTAATTTTAAATATTTTTTCATTAAATAAATCAAAAATTGGAGACATCACACATGTGTACGTACGAACTATTGTATCAATGAAGTGTTGTAATTAATTTTTTTCATCAATTTAAATTAATAGTTATAAAAGTATATTTACTTTTTAAATATAACTACCTTGAAAATATTAACATTCTATCTAGAATGGAAAAATTACTAATGTACAAGAATGTGATATACTGCATAAAAACATAAATGAAAAATGAAACAACCAACACAAAAAAATAATTATTTAAAAAAATATTAAGTTATAAATGGGTAAATAATGATATAAATCGATAATATAAGATAATATAATATTTTATATGTTTATTTTATATTTTTATAATATTTTATTTATTATTTTGGTTGTTTGAGCGTATACAAATATTGCTAGATGCGATGTAAATGTTTTTATTATCTCATTTAATTCTGAGAGAAAAAAAGAAATATCCAATACTTGTATCTTTTTTATGTCGTGTATAATAATCATGATTTTAATTTATAATTATTTAATATAAATTATGGGTATTTAAAAATTTATATATGGTTTTTCATTTCATATTTATTGATCCATATATTAATAATGTTGTATGTTGTCCTGATCTCATTTTTTTCATTACGAATTATTGTTGTTATGCACCTATTTATGTATATTAGGGGTATATACCTCCAAAATTAAATTTTATATAATTAATACATATCATTTCATAGTATTTATTGTTTTAATTGATATTATTTAACTTAATGTCATTTTATTCATATTTTAAAGGTGTATCCATGATTTATTATCTCAAATAATCATCCTTGGTCATTCGTTATATTTTAAAATTACCATATTTAATGAGGGGTAAAAAATACCCCATTTACATGTTGTATTATATACCTTATTATAGTGATTATATTTAAATTTTAGTTTGATGTTATTCGTTCACGGGGATTATGATTCAAAAGTTTCCAAACTAATAAGTGTTAATATTCCTTCTTAATCTCAATTGGGATCAATTGTGTTTACATTTATATTTTGGGTAATTCTATGATATATATTTTATAAAATAAATTGTGTCATCCCCTAGTTAATTATGATGTTTAAAATTATATTCTCAATTTCCTATCATTGGAATTAAAAGAGAACTGAAATAATGATTATAAAAAGAACATGAATCATTTCTCATTATATTGCGAATCATTTTATCTCATTTCAATATTTGATTAATTTTTTTATTTATTATTATTTTCAATGATAAAATAAAATTTTCAAGTTATTTTTAAAACTAATTTAAATATTATTAAATCAATTTCCTGGAATATATATTTTTATCTAAATGATTATGTTTTTGTACTTGTAGATGTGTGAAAATAAGTTTTTAAGTGATACAACTTTTATATGTTTTCCTACCACTAGGAACCTTAATGTAATTGAATATTCCATTATAATATATTATAATGATCTTCTATGAAAATATATTTCTCAATATTCTAGGATTTATTTTATGTTATAAAATGATATGGATATCTTCTATTTTTCAAATATATTTATTAAGTGTTACCTTAAAGGATATTTTCATATTATTAAACATCCTTTGTTAATTCTTATGTCCCACTATAAATATGTTCTTATGACATAATTTTAATTTATTGTTTAAACGTTTTATCATGTTATTTTAATTTATATGAATCTCATTATCAATCCAAGATTCTGTAAAACCATGAAAAGTTATTTTATTATTTCAATGATGATATATTTATAAAACCCATTTATTTATCATTAGTTATACTACAATGAGATGATAAATGTTTTATGATATAATGGATTAAAAATGAATGGATTTTGATTGCAAGAAGGGTGTTTCCAAAATCATATATCACTTAAATAAATTATATAATGATGAAAGATTAATCATGGAGGAAGTTTATCCTAAGAGAATAGTAGAATTTACCGGGATGGATTTTATATATTTAGTTTCTGTACACTATGAAATGATAAAATTTCATGTGAATATTAATATAAGATATCTAGGATAATGCTTATCCAAAAAATTATTGAACTATTTATTGACATGATAATATGTTTATTATATGTTCCTATGCGTGATGACTTTTCATTCACTTAGGATTTATGTCTTATGAACTACCAAGATTTACTCGATGACACATTATTATGATATATGAAATTTTTGGGTATGATTTTTCATGTGATTCTTATATTTTAAATCCCTGTTCTCATGTTATGCTTAAACCATACATTAAATGATATATAATAAATTTAAAATTAATCTTCATATAATATGAACATTTTTTATTCGTTTATATTCTAATATATATTAAGAAGGGTTTAATGAATTTTATTCTTAATATTATTATTCAATATAGATAACATATTTGCATATGATGTAGTGTTTTACGAACCATATGTTTTAGCTTATATGTTTACAAAGACACTAAACCACTATGTTATTCGTGTGGATCATATGGATATATAATGAATAAAAAAATAACGTAATTACTATATATGATATACTTTTTTTAACTAAAATATGTACACCAAAAAGGATTAGCCCTTTATATAAACTAGAATAGCGAAAAATTATGATAACCACTAGTATAATATAATGTATTATAGTACATCATATGTTATGGAAAATAATTAAGGGTTTATTCGGAAAATACACCATTTTTTAGATATTAGAATGTGGATGGAGTTATTCCATTGATGTTCCTAGGGGTCGAAACACTGAATGTAGATGGTTGGGTAACAAATCAATCGAAACAAGTGCATAATATGTAGAACAATTACTGGATACCTAGCAAGACACTCAATATGGAAATTATTGTGTTAATTCAAATTTTCTATTTGATCCACTGTAATGGATTTGAATAGAAAATGTTAAGGTATAACCGTGGATAATCTAATCCTGTAATATTATGAAAACAATGTTCCTTGATTTAGACATCACAAGAACAATTTTTCATGATCATATGACTTCTCAGAATTATTACTATTGTTGAGAGTATAATTTTTAGATTTATTAATTTGAGGAATGTTCTATAAATCATGTAAACATAGAATTTGATAGAAAATGGAATTATTTTTTAATTGTGAAGCAAAAAAAATTGGACTTTAAATGTAATCCATTGTCATTAATTCTAATAAACTATATTATAAGAATATTATTAATCTTTACATGGGAGGCTTACCTAATAAAACTAAAAATAGAGAATTGATGGTTTTTGGGAATTAAATTGATGAATAACATGGATATATGATGATTAATATCCCTACATGTTGAGAATTATTGACGAATCACTCAGAAGAACGACTTAATGGAATGTAAATATAATTAATATTTTAAGAACACAAGAATAATGAAAATAATTTCGACGAAAAAATTATGAAATAATGGATGAAAATATTATAAATCATAAGTTACTAGTTATTGTAAAATTTATTATGTGTGGGAACTTTTGAATTATCTGATTAACAAAATAAATCAATGGTTAACTATAAGACCATGGATGTTCCTATGATATTCCATTCATTGACGTAGAATAACTAAAGTGTTAATGTATTGGGATTCAATAATTATGTTCGAAAATTGTTTTATCATTGGTATTATTTTTATATGAATCATGAATCATCAATTAATTATTCTAAATTTTTTATATGAATTATTTGGAATAATATGATCAACGTTAATGAGAAACAAGAAATGTATATTCACTAGTATGTGGGTTTATATGGAATATACATTATTCGGTTATAAAAAACACATAATATGTTCTATTTTTAAGATAAAAAAATTTTGGATAAAGAAAAAATTTATATTGATAATGTAAATTCGATAGACTTAGTGACCTAGAAAATGATTAGTTATTTCATCACAATATAATTTTTTTAATATTTAAGGAGGTTGAAATATTTTATTGATTCTTGGAATTAAATTTTTAATAAGTGATTTTATTTTTGGATAAAGTATAGAATTGATTTTTATTACAATATATATTTTATTTATGTTTTGTAGTGACTCATTTTGTTATAATTATCCTGGATAATATATGATTAAGTTATTCATGTGTATGATATAGAAAATTAAGAAAAACATTTATGGTTTTTGGGGGTGCAATATTATTTTAATATTGGAATACTCTTGAGAAGAGTTTTTTTCTAAATAAATGGTATTTAATTGTTGTTATTGATGATTTTGGGAGATTGGTAATTTATATTTTTATGGAATAAATTAAGTATATCATTGGGTACTATTTAGGAAACATTTTGGGAAATTCATTCTAATGACAGATAATTATTATTAGTTAACTTATAGTGCACTATCAATTTTTGGTTTTAGTAACTAAACATATATTGGAGGAATATATTGGCATAAGTATATTGATCCAATAATATATTATAATTTTATTTTATAGATTTATTCATGAAAAAAAATAGATTTCATTTATCACTGTAATATGGGATGAAGTTAAGTGAAAAAAATTAAAACACTTTACTAAAGGATGATATTATGTTTATATAATAAATAAAATCAATTGGGTATATTTTCTAGTATTATTTGTTAAAATAATATTAATTTCCCATAAAATGATATTGATACTGATATTTTTATTGTTATTCTTCTGGTTTCATGGTCATTTCATGCTCACTGATTTATGGTTTTTTAGTCATTAACATTCTCATGAATATGTTCTTTATAACAATATTCTTGTCCCTCAAATATATTTTTAACTCCATGTCTAAAATTTTACTTCAACTACTAGTTTCATTATATGGGAAAATTATAATGTGTTATTTTTGGTAATCTGTATTTCTCTTACTTTCCCATTCCGTGGGATGGTTTATTATCACTGTGTATGATGTCAATTTTCCAAAATGGAGTTTTAATTTATTAAACCATTAATGAACAAGATAAATGTGTGTGGTTTTAATGTGGGGATAATGTAATACCCCCAAAATTTATTTTAAAAGTATAATTATATTGATATCTAGAATAACATTGAACACTGATTTTTAAGAGAATTGTTTTACATGAGAAAAATATTATTATTTATACATGTCCTTTATAACCATTCCATTAAATATGTGGGTAGGAAAATGAGTAACTACATTATGACATATATGTATAATATTCATAATTAGCACTAATTAATTTTGTAATGCTTAGAATGTGCACACTCGCCTTTTAATAATATAATTTTAATTTTTCTCCAAGATTTGTATTTTGTTCCTTTTGTGATTAGATATTATAAATAATCTTTTAAAAATAATTGAATTTAATTTTATATATAGGATTTATATTTCGTTCAAAGATTTGAAAATTAGATTATATTGATATATTTTTATTTTTTTTAAATGACTTATTTTATAATGAATAATGAAATATACTGATTTCATTGAAAATTATTTTCTCTTTTAATTAAATTGAATAGTACATTTTTGTTTTGAATTTTTTTTAAATAATTTCACTTCTTCTTATTTGAAATAATATCATCAATTTCAATGAAAATATATATTATTCTAATTTATTATATAGAGACATCCTTATAAATCAAAATACTTTTTAATGGGACATTTTTTTCAGTAAATATATCATCTTTATATTAAAACTATTCTCATTAAAATATATTTATTAAATTTGAAAAAATGGTCTCCTAATTTATAATCAAAATTTCCAAATTTGTATAATATTTCTACTCGATTCTTTCATAATGAATAGTAACCATGGAAAATAGTTGTCACTTGGGTAAGGTTAAATATTGTTATTTTTATTAATAGAATTTAAGTAAGGATTTAAACATATATATATAATATAAAATATCTATATTATATTAATATATTTCGACCATCATCATGAATTATTCAAAAAAATTGAGTCTTGGTTTGTTTTTTTATTTTATAATAGCCTAAATAATATTTTATATAATTATAAATATCAAATTGTCAATCCCTTTTTCTAAATATCTAGATTATTATTTCATAGTGATAAAAATGATAATTTTAAATTCAAAATTTTATATAAAATATGAGATAATTTTGAAGATGAAAATTTATTTGGAAATTTTATTAATGGAATAATTACCCTAAATACTTATATAATGCTGATGCTTTTCCTGTGAAGGAAGTAGAAAAATCAATTAAATGATTTCAAATACATGGCATTTAATAATTCTTTTGTATGATTTATTTTGGTACATGAATTTTATAGAAAAGTATATTATATTATGGATATCATAATAGTTTAGAATTGAATTATATTACTATCATTATTATTTAAAATTGATCTATGTGAATTTTCTAAAAAATAAATTTAATGGAAACATCTGTAAAATAATATATTGTTAAATTATTTAAAATTCATTAACAAATTTTATTTGGCCTGCTAAATATGTTATGTTATTTGATATTAAAAGGTGTGGACATACTGGCCTATTTCCATTTTATTTTATCATTATTGACCCCTAAGGAGTAGAAAATTATGACATTATAGTAGTAATCTAAATAGTTAATGATAGGTAAAAACAAATAGATAAGGTTGAAAAATATAATATTTTAATTCAATACATTAATTAATTCAAACGATTCCCATCTCATATCTTATATATATAACTCCACCTATAATATATTAATCACATATATTTAGCCAATTATATTGACGAAACACTCCCAAAACCACTTTTTAAATTATTTATATATATTATATATGTGTTAGTATTTTTAAAAGACTATCCCTACGGTTCATGAGTCGAGGTCGAAAATATGTTCTTTAAAGTGGAGGTAATCTTCTTAACCGACCATTTTAATTTTTATTCTCTTACAACCTCCGTCAAATTTTTTATAATATTTTTTTTGAAAAATAGATTATCTCATGTACTGAGATGTTATAATTTTAATGTAATTTAATAATTCATCTCTTTTTCCAATAAAACAGGGAATGAGAGTATTACTCATACACATGTGTGGATTACCACCTCCACGATGGGATACAATTCATTTTACCTCACCGCCTCACATGGCTATTTATATTAATGGAATTAATAAATCAATGTTATATTTATTATGTTATTGTTTTTTGAAGGTGATTTATTTTTCTTACCTTTATTTCCATCCATGAATCAAAAAATGGAAACATGACTACTATGTATGTAGATTCTACCATATCCACATAATGAAATAATTCATTACATATCATGAAATTATATTAATACTTATAAATGTGTATATAATAATTAAATATTACATTCATTAAATTATTAATAATATAGAGGTGATGAAACCATCATCAATGTATATGGAATGGACGAGTCAAAACAAAACATATATGTATAATGAAATAGTTAACACCAAAAAATGACAATTTTCATAAATAATTATTAATAAATAGGTGTTGAAATATTAAAATTTGTCTATATAATATATTATATGTATATATATTGATTTTATTTAAAATTATAATTAAATTTATTCTATTATAAATAATTATAGAGCACTTATTAAGAAATTTGGAGGTGTGGTAATGGGTCCTCGTGTCATTTTTATTTCTATGATACATATACTATATTAGAAAAATATTTTTTTTTGATTATTTTTTATAATAAAAATTAATATATTTTATTATTCATTTAATGAAAATTAGTCGGAATTAAAAACAATTTAATGTTTCACCATTCATTTTTTTGTTATTAAGTGACTGCAAAATTTGTAAGGGTTTTTCATCTCAATGATTTTCATTGTGATATGTTTGATATTATGAATTCAATTACGATAACGTGGTATATATAATACTACATTGACATTATATATCATGTATCTTTCATAATAAATGGGATTTCAATATAAATTTTATATTATTTATTCCATTTGAATACTCTTCTTTTGTCGACAATTTGGTAAGGATTTATCATCTCAAATCATCTTATTTGATATAAAATTTAACTAATTCCTTTATCTTCTTTTATAAGGAGTAAATAATTCTCATTCAACATTTTATATAAATAATATTCTTATTCTAATTATATATAATGATTCATATGGTGTAATTATGTCATTATAATTATAACTCAAATGATTACAATTTTGTATGGGTTTATTCATCAATCTCACTATTAAAAAGGATCATTTATATTTAAATTTTTATTTCTGGAATGGTATACCTTCTGAAATATAAATGAACATTTCCTATACTCATTTTAATTGTAATGAATCCATGTTTTCTTCTCATTATTATCTCATTGACACTCAAAGTTAATTTAAGGAATTTTTTCATTGAAAACATACCACATTTTTCTTTATGGTTGTTAATATTTTTCTTACATGTCCATATTTTCTAAACTGTTTTCAAGAGAGTCATTTTATATGATGAAATTATTTTTCATGTAATTTATACCTATGTTGTAATTTTTTCATAAATATATTTTAGAATAAATATTCTTTCCACATTCATAATGAGGCATTTTTTTCTTTGTAGAAATTTTTTAAAAGAATTTTACCTATATACGTGGAATGAGATGATTTTCCAATAGTAATGATCAAAAATTGAAATAAGGATTTTTTATATGTTTCATTATTCATTTTCATGGAAACTAATTTTTGAAATGTTCCAAATGTTTTTATTTTTAATTATAGGGAATGAAAATGATATTTTAATGTTTTAAAAAAAATGTCTTAAATTCTATTTCAAATGAATATTTCATCTCATTAAATATCCATTAATGTTTATTATACACCACTAAGTATATTTTTTTCATAATTCAAAAATATTATTACTTTTGATGGGTTTTTTTGATGCATTATTTAACATTAATCATGTCTTCCTTTCAATGGGTCAACTGATCAATGATGAATTTTTTAGGAATATGATGACGAGATGATTAACAATCCCATTTATTTTAGATGAGTTGTGCTATATCAATATGATGAATGTTTTATGATCATGAGGAATAAATATAAATAATGTATGGATATGTTATATTTGGGACCAAAATAATATATCCCTCTAATGAATTTTGTAATTTTTGAGAGTTTAATATGATTATGTTACTAATAAGAAAATGTTAGAATTTGAATGGTTAGATTTTTTATAATTATTTAACTTCCCATAATAATTTACAGTATTTTAAGTGGACTTTAAAATAGGATTTATTTTATTATTATGATTCTATAAATCATTCAACACTATTAATACAAGAACATATGCTTATAAAATGGTCTCATTGGTATTGAATTTTGTTTCCCTTGTAATTTATGTGTTTTGATATTCCATGTTTTATACCATGAATCATGATTATGATCTATGAATTTATGGGTCTAATTTTCTATAATTATTATCATGTTTTAATACACATATTCCATTTTTATTATTACAAATGATCATTGAATGATATCAAAGATTTTTACCCTTACTTAGAATATGATCTCAATATTTATTATATTTTATATTCCCCATGATATGAATAATGGTTTTATGTCTGGATTGTCTTATATGGGTAACATATATTAACAAATTTGTGGTTAATGGCGTCTTTTTTTATAAACTAGATGTTTACATATCCAAAATTTTAATGAAAATAGAACTATATTGTTCTATAATGGAAATTAATTATATTTAACGAATTTTAATATAATAATATCTAATAATTATTTAGGTAATTTTTTGTTTAGAAAAAAAAAGATCATTATTTTCTTAAGATAGTTCCTAGGAAGCTTTTTTCCAAATATATGTCATGGGTGTAGTTGGATTCTCGTACCACCATAAGGATTATCTGATGATCCTCAAGACTTAATCTCTATTCTATACTTATTTTCTCTATTTCCATGAAACCACTATGAATCAGCTATATCTATCTAAAAATTTAGACCACCTAAACTTATTTATTATAGAAATAAATGTATTGATTCACTATGTATTTAAATGAATTTTCTTTAGTGATTTTTTTAAACCATTCTATAAATATCCTTTAATATTCAATAGTCTTATTACAAAATTTGTTTAATGTAATATAATATAACAAGATTGATTATTCCTACGTTCTAGCGAGTTTAAATAATTCCCTCCCAATTTTTTATGTAGAGTGTTTGAGAGATATTTATTGAAATTTATCATTTTAAATCCATATGATTCATGGAATCAGAATATTCATTATGATTTGTATTACTGATCAGTATCATTCACTGATCATCTTCTACCTATAGTTGATAACCAAAAAAATGACTATGTCAGGATTAGTGAAATGGGTGAGAGATAATATTTTAATAACAAAATTAATCCATTTATAAAAAATTTGGTTGTTCGGAGATACAATAAATATAGGAGAAAATTATTGAATAAATGATTCAATACTAACATGTTTTATATTAGGAGAAATATGGTGTTTGATTTCAATCATTTTATCACATATATGTTCAGTTAGTTGTAATTACACTTTCATTTTGTTCTCATAATCATATCCCATCATATTATTCAGTTCCTTATAAAAATCATCACTATTCCCGTCACATATATTGTTTACATAGTTCATTATATTCATAGACTTCTTCTCATATAAATGATTTCATGGTATGGTTTCTATTAGCATAAAAGAGGAAATGTGATTATAAATGATTGAATGAAATATATAAACTTAAATATGAATCTATAATATTTAATCTTGTTTTTTATGGTTATTTATTTTTTTAGTTATTTAACTTAACATTAGATTCAAATACATCATAATCATTTGTAAATAGAATATAAATTTTCCACATTGTATCCCCCATGGAGTTTCTATACAGTTATATTATCATAGTCCCACTAGAATTGAAACAAGTGTAGATCATGTTGATAATCAAAGAACATTTTTAAGGTGACTATAGATAGGTACATTTTTCCTACAACTGAATGAACATGATGGTTTAAAAAATAGAATATAATTACAATGAAATAAAACACTATATAATTTACTAAAATTTTCGATATTTTTATTTATTTAGACTTATCCATTTGGGATTTACTAGTATTTTCTCAACAATAATCCCATAAATTGACTAGAACTAACTCTATTACCATCTATAATGGCCCAAATATTTCTTAATATTTTATTAGATTATTATACACTAATAGAACGCATAAATCAAGATTTCTAGTGTCATTGAATGATTACTTGAATAAACATAATAAATTTAAACAAAAATACATAATATTTGTTTAAAAACATCCATTTACTCTAATATTTTTCTTAATTTTGAATAATGAATACGATAACATATGGAATCAAAAAGGAAAAGGGTGAGAAAAATATTTAGGTAAGTGAGCAATCCAATTAATGCTGGTAAATACAAAACTAAAAACACAACAAAATATCATAAAAGGTAATATGAATATGTAATCATTATTTTATAATAATGATATCATAAGATCATAGAATCAAATGATTCCGGAAATACTATAAAAATTGAAAATGTAAAATGAATTCAAATATCAATACCAATAAACCATACAATAGTGTTTATGGAAACCCCATGTGCAATACACATAATATAACACCCCAGGTTTAAAATTATGTTTTATGTTTTTTTAATGTTTCCAATATGAAATAAAATATATAAATTTATAAACGCCAATATATAATTTGAATGCACGTTATTTATACAAATACCATAATACATCCATGACACACAAAAACTAACCCATTAACCCACTATTATCGATAATAAAACAATTGGAAGACCACCGAGAAACACAACTATGTCGATCGAGTAGTTATCATCTTTTGGATATGATAGAAGCACAAACTTTATAGTAAGAACAATATAAATGAAACTCACAATAAGTGGATCATATAAAAACATCTTCAAAGACAGTAGCATGAGCGTCGTGATATTAGTTTTCCTGTGTGATTGAGCGAAACTTAAACATTGATATTTATAGGGTTTTTATCTGACTGTTAAAAAAATTATACGTTATAAATTTTTATATTGAAAATTGAGAAATGATTTATGATAACCATTGAGATAAAAAAAATAAATAGAAATAATAATGATTTTAATATTTTTATAAAATAAAAAATGTTTAAAAAATATTTAATAAATTATTCTAATAATAAACAAAATATAAATATAAAAATACTTATATATTTTTTATATTTATGAAAATATTTCCATTACACATCTTATTAAGATATTAATATGAGGATTCTGTATATATAATTAAATTAATTTAATTGTTTTATAAATAAATTAATTAATAATGATTTCATTCCTTCAAAATATTATATGAAAATTATAAAAATTACATTTTAGTTATTGATAAAATGTATTATTGTGTATTATTGTTTTCCTAATTATAAAATAAAACAGATTATATATATATATATATATATATATATATATATATATTTATAAAACATTAAAACTAAAATGAATAAAAAATTAATAATAATGGGAATTGTGAATCAGGTTTGAAGGTTGTGTTCGGGTGTGAGGGTATACGTCGATCGCGAGCCGACACTGAGGCAGATATGAGACTGGGTGATGTTCGGCTTCAAAGAAGAAGTGTTCAACCATCCATTTTGAATCGGACCAATTCGTGCGAGGTTAAAGAAATCCATAGGAGGTCGATGTCAACAGCGAGAGGTTCGACCACCGATGAGCTCTCCGAAGGTTATTTCTGATTTTCATTTTGGGTTTCCAAATGAATTTTGGGGTTCAGATTCGGAAATCTGTTTCGCATCATCTAGTTCTGCAAGTAGGCGTGTCCCAACTTGTATTTGTTATCCAAAATCCCAATCTAGATTCATTCTTAAATGATGTTTCATCGTATTGCTGGTGTCCTGTATTTCAATTTCATAATTCAATAGATATCTACGGACTGTGGTAATTTTACAAGGTTATACGTGATATGTTTAATGACGATATCGACTTTTCAACAATCTTAGAGGAATATTAAATTCTGATTCACTGTTTAAATATACTGCAACAATATATATATATATATTTTCAATCTGAGTACAACATTGATCGATACACAATCTTTTGACACCACATATTCAAGATTTTTTTATATTCGATTAAATTCACTACATGTTTTCAATGCAAATCCAGAGTCATCTTTTAATAATTCTTCTCAAATTGAATTTTTTAATATTTATTTATTTTCTCTGTTGGTACTGCATTCCAATCTCCTATCAAGCATGTTGGAAATAAAAAAATGAATAAATTTTTCTTCCTATCTTCTTGTATGTATGGAGTGAATGAAGAAAATAATATGTAAATCATCTTTTCATGCAAGCTGAATGATATAATAAAATAATGACCCCTAAGTCTATAAATATAATACTAGTACTTCATCTCCACCCATTATATTTGAGTATCGCATACCTTGATTGGGTATTGTTGCTCTTCAAAAAAAGCTATTCTCCAGCCAATGTTTTTTTATTATTAATTGTCTGTTAATATTCCATTTCTATTAATGGATTATGTATTTTCAAATATTCTTCATGTAATTTCAAATTATTTTTATAGTAGGGTTCTTTTGACAACTCATTTTTGTTTCATAAAATTTTAGTTTTGTAAGGGACTATTTCCAATTATTTCTATTTTACAATATTGTTATTATATAATTCAATATATGTAGTTTTATATACATAAGTATAATTCAATCCCTCCTCTTTTAAAAGATTCCAAATAGGTTAAGTGATGCTTTGTTGGAATTTGTATACATGAAATCAGTGTAAGGGATTAATACATTTTGTTTCTTAATTTACAAATCTTTTTTTATAATCATATGTATTATTTTTTACATACATATATTTCCAAATCAAATTCAATTACGTTTTTCTAAAACTATAAGTCTGTGTAAGTTTTTGTTCTTAAATCATTAAACAATGTAAGAGATATATTGTCAATTATATTTTTTGTTGCATAATTTTATCTATATGATTATGTAATTGTTAATTTGTTATTTATTTTAAAATGATGGTATTAATTTTATGAATTCATGTAAGGGTGATTTTATTTAAAACATTCTTATCCTTAAAACTTGTATTCTGGTAACATTTTTGTTTCATTAAATCCTATTATATATTTCCGTTTATGTAGTTATATACATGTGTGTTTTTATTTAATTTCAACACCCCACTTAGTTTTAATGATTTTAAAGGAAGGTATAATTATTTATAATTTAATGTTTTATTGAATACATGCATGTGGATGAAATGATGGTTATCATTTTACAGTTTTATTTTTAGTTTATTATCATGTTATCAGAAAAAATGCACATAACATATCAACATGTTTCATCGATATTATGGGCGTCACAATTTCACGTATACATGGCCATGTTTTTATGAATATCATCGATGTTCATTGCGCTAAAATAAAGCATATGATTTCATGTTAAAAACATAACTATTATTTTCAAGTTCATCAATTACATGAATTTCATTAGAAAATTGAATTTCACATTTAAAATGTTTTATTTATAATTTTATGTAGAAAAATTCATTAATTATAATAATAAATTTAAATTAAACCACACATATGTGCAACAATGAGGATTCGAGAATGAATTATTAATTTCCGGGACATACCTGGTAATGTTTATGTGGTAGAAGTGTTGGTCATAACCAAACTTGTAGATGATAAAAAAAGGATGTCTTTATTTAATTATTTTATATTTATAAATACATGTGTATATTAATGCATTGATATGTTAAAGGAAAAAAACTCTAGTGACCAATACTAATATATATATATATATATGTATATGTATTGAAAACATTAAACATTTTCAAAAATTATCGGTGATTGTTCGTTGTAAAAATAGTAGGTCATTGGGAAGTGAACTCATCCTTTTCTAAGTGGGTAGGCCCAAGACAGCCTATGAAGAATTTAGTTTCCTCAAAATTATGTTTTGTTTTCAAGAAGTTTTCTTAATATTTTCCAAAGAAAATCACTGGATTTGTTTAAATTTTTTTCAAGGTATAAATATTTTTCAAAAGAATTACATTATTTTGTAATGTTTGTTTTACAAACGTATTTACAAATGAATTTTTATAATTTTATTATCGAAATGATATTTTTAAAATTGATTTATGAATGGTTTTCAAATCCCCTTACAGGGAATGTTTTGTGCTCACCCTATGTTTTTGAATTTTTTTTCACTTGTTGTCTTGAATTACATCCTTGGTCATCTGTGTTGTACTGCCTATGGAAGTGTAGTAGGTAGTTATTTTTTTTTCTTTCAACTATTATCAATGTAAGGTTATGCCTAATATTCTAGAACCTATACTGGTAAAATGTCCTTGTTTCATTAAAGTGTTGTGTAATTTTTTATTTAAATTTAAAAAAATTACACTACATTTTGAAGAGTGGGCTCGGGGTGTTATAATTGGTATCAGAGGTACTGTGTAGATAACTCTAGAAATTTAGAACCCTTAGATAAATTGATAGTCCTTTCTCAGTAAACATTCTTCTTTGTAATTTTCAGATGGAAGGAAGGATAACTCAAACAAGTCTCTTAGGACTTCCCGATGAATTACATTCCATGATCATGGAAAATCATTTAATGAAGAATCTGAGCCCTATGAAGCCATGTGGATTTCCTATAAACAAATTTATAATATATTAGGCACACCTGATATACTTTATTTTCATCACGGGTGGGGTTTTTTCTTCGAAGACCTCACATAGATCCAACATCACGTCTATAGATTCCAAGGAGAATATTACAAAGGACATTTTAGATGCTTAACCATGTTTGAGCAGCCAGAATCAATCTCAACTTTTCGTAGAGAAGCTGATGAAGGGAATATTCACACGGCTTATATGTGTCATCTTTTAAGATTTTTCTTCACATGAATAATGTATGATGACATTGATGCTTTTGAAGATGATGCAATGAGATATTCTTATAGAAATAAAATTCAAAACAACTCGAATACTATTTTGATTATCATTCCTTGAGTACTTTCTTCTAGTGCCTACATCAATACAACCACTCTTGAACTAGTTGCATTTTGGCGATGTAAGTAGAGGATTTTGAAACCACTTTGATCTTTAACCTCATAGGATGACATGAAGACCGTGGAAGGCAACTGTACAGACCTTCGGGAAATCATGTGAGACTAAGAATAGATGGGAATTAAGAGCGATAAGTGTCAATGAATTGTGAGGGAACAATTCAATTAAGTGGGGGAGAATGTAACACCCCAGGTTTAATATTAAATTTTATGTTTTTTTAATGTTTCCAAGATTCAATACAATATATAAATTTACAAATGAAAATATATAAGTAGCAAGAAATTTATTTACACAAATACCATAATACATCCTTGACACATGAAAACTAACTCATTAACCGCACTGCTATCGATAATAAGACAATTGGAAGACAACCAAGAAACACAACGATGCGGATCAAGTAGTTATCATCTTTTGGATCTGATAGAAGCAAAACCACATAGTAAGAACAATATAAATTAAACAAAAAAATAAGAGGAACATACAAAACCATTTCCAAAGACAGTGGCATGAGCGTTGCGATATTATTTTTATTGTGTGTTTGAGACGCTCTTGGACACTGATATTTTATAGTGTTTTTATCTGACAGTTATAAAAACTATCCATTATAAGTTTTTAAATTAAAAAATGAGAAATGAATTATGATAACCGTTGATATAAAATAAATAAATAGATACATTTTTTATTTGAATATTTTTATGCAATAAACAACGTTTATAAAATATTTAATAAATTATTCTATGAGTAAAAATAATGTTTCAAATATTAAAATAATTATATTTTGGATATTTATGAAATTATTAACATTATACATCTTATTAAGATATTAATTTGAGGATTCTATATATATAATGAAATTAATTTAATTGATTAATAAATAAATAAATAAATAATGATTTAATACCTAGAAAATATTATATGAAAATAATAAAAAATACTTTTTAGTTATTGATAAATAGTATTATTATATAATATTTTTATGTTAATGTGAAAATAGAACAGATTATACATATATATATATATATAAATTGATAAAATAATAAAACTAAAAAATATAAAATAATAATAATATTGAGAATTTTGAATCGGGTTTGAAATTTTTGTTCGGGTGTGAGTGTAGTCGTTGATCGTGAGCCGGCACTGAGAGAGATGCGAGACCAGGTGATGTTCGGCTTCAAAGAAGAAGTGTTCAACCATAAGTTTTGATTCGGACCAATTAGTGCGAGGGAGATGACTTTCATAGGAGGTCGATGTCAATGAAGTGAGGTTCGACCACCGATGAGCTCTCAAAAGGTCAGTTCTATTTTGCGTTTAGGGTTTCCAAACTAATTTTTGGGTTCAGATTCATAAATTTGTTTCGCATCATCTGGATTTTCAAGTAGTAATGTATCTACTTGTTTTTTTTGAAAATCCTGATCTGGATTCATTCTTAAATGATGTTTCTTCATATTGCTGGTTTCCTGTTTTTCAATTTCATATTTCAATAGATATCTATGGATTGTGGTCATTATCCAAGGTTACACATGATATTTTTAATTCATATATAGATTTTTCAACAATCATAGCTGAATATGATATTCCGATCTATATGTTTCAATTATTTTCAACCATATATATATATATTCCATCCGAGTACAACATTTCTCAATAAAAAATCTTTTGACACCACATATTCAACATTTTTTTTAGTTTTAGTTATCTTCACTACTAGTTTTCAATGCAAATCCAGATTCGTCTTTGAAAAATTCTTCTAAAATTAAATTTTTTAATATGGATTTATTACCTTTAATTGTAATGTAACCCAAATATATATCAAGCAAGTTGGAAATAAAAAAATGTATAAATTTTTCTTCCTATCTTCTTGTATGTATGAGGTGAATGAAGATAATAATATATAAATTAGCTTGTCATACAAACTAAATGAAATAATAAAATAATGACTCCAAATTATATAAATAGAATACTAGTACATCATCTCAACCCTTAATATTTGAGTATCACATACATTGAGTGGGATTGTTTATATTAAAAAAAAGCTATTCTCCAGCCAAAGTCTTTTTTTACTATCAATGGTCTGTTAATGTTCCATTAGTGGTATGTGATTATGTATTTTCAAATATTCTTCATGCAATTACAAATTATTGTTATTGTATGGTTCTTTTGACAACACATTTTTATTTCATAAAATTATAATTTTGTAAGGGACTATTTCCTATTATTTATATTTCAGAAATCATTTATCATATAATTCTATATATGAGATTTTATATACTTATGTAAATATCAATTCCTCCTCTTCTAAAAGTTTCCAAAGAGGTTTACTGATTCTTTGTTGGAATTTGTATACATGAAATCAGTGTTAGGGATTATTACATTTTGTTTCTTAATTTACAAATATTTTTTTAGTTATATGTATTATGGTTGACATACATATATTTACAAATCTAATTCGATTAATGTTTTCTGAAACTATAAGCCTTTGTATGTTGTTGTTCTTAACGTTTTAAACATTATAAGGGATATATTATCCATTATATTTTTTGTTGCAGAATTTAATCTGTAGGTTTATGTAAGGGTTAATTTGTTATTTATTTTCAAATGATGGTATTAATTTTATGAATTCACGTATGTGTGATTTTATTTGAAACACTGTTTTTTCCTTAAAACATGTATTTTGGTAACATTTTTGTTTGTATTAATTCTTGTTATATATTTCTGTTTATGTAGTTAAATATGTGTGTGTTTTTATTTATTTTCAAAACCCCATTATTTTTTAACGATTTTCAAGGAAGGTATAATGATTTATAAGTTAATGATTTATTGAATACATTCATGTGGATTAAATGATGTTTATCATTTGACAATTTTATTTTTGGTTTATCATCATGTTATCAAAAAAATGCACATAACATGTCAACATGTTTTATCGATATTATGGGCATCAAGATTGCATGTATAACTAGCCTTGTGTTTATGCATATCATCGACCATTATTGCACTAAAAGCCAACTGATAATTTCAAGTAAAAAACATAAGGTTTATTTTCAAGTTCATCAATTACATGAATTTTATTATAAAATAGAATGTCACATTTATATTGTTTTATTCATATTTTTATTTATAAGACTTATTTAATTGTTATAATTAATTTTTAATTATATTGTGCATATGTGCAACAAAGAGGATTCGAGAAAGAATGATTAACTTCATGGACATACCTTGTAATGTGTATGTGGTAGAAGTGTTGGTTATAACCAAACATGTAGATGATTAAAAAATGGAAGCCTTTATTTAATTATGTTATATTTATAAAAACAAGTGTATTTTAATGCATTGATATGTTAATAGAAAAATCTCTAGTGACCAATAATAGTATATATATATATATATATGTAAAGAAAACATTAAACATTTTCAAAAAATATCAGCACTTGTTCATTGTAAAAATAGAAGGCCATTGGGAAGTGAACCCATCCTTCACTAAGTGTGTAGGCCCAAGACTGCCTTCGACGAATTAAGTTGCCTCAAAATGATGTTTTGTTTTCATGAAGTTTGCATAATATTTTCCAAATAAAATCATTGGATTCATTTAAAAGTGTTTTAAAAGTATTATTAGTTTTTCAAAATCATTACATTATTTTTTAAAGGTTGTTTTACAAATTTATTAACAAATATATCTTTTTCAAATATTTTATCGAAATGATATTTTTAAAAGTGATTTATCAAAGCTTTCAAAATACCATACTGGGAAAATTTTGTTCTCACCCTATGTTTTTGAAATGTTTTCCACAGGTTGGCTTGAAATCTAGATTTTTTCATCTGTGTTGTAGTGCACGTCGAAATGCAGTGGACTGTTTTTTTATTTTTGTTTCAACTCTGATCAATCGATGGTTATGTATAACCTTCCAGAACCTAGGCTGGTAAAAGTTCTTCATTTCATTAAAGTTTTGTGTAATTGTTTCTTAAATTTAAAAAAAATTACAGAACATTTTGAATAGATGGCTCGGGGCGTTATATATAATAACTAAAATGATTTAAATATTAAGAAATACATTGAATCTCGGTAAATGAAAACCATTCATATGACTACATTTATATGTGATATATAGAAAATATATAATAATAAATCATTTTATTAATAACCGATGGATAATTTGAATGGAATTTAAATAACAATAATTTAGTTTGTAAGAGATTAAAGGAATGATCCTTTCAACCATTTAAACCAATAGTAAGGTTATATAAGTATATTTCCTATAAATCGTCGAATATTGATGTAATATTACATCTATAAGAGTACCAAAGTAAGAAAATAGGATTGGTTATTCCAAATAAAATGTGGTGGAATAGAATCCATAAGAGAATTTATCCAGAAAAATGGGTATAAAAATCATTATTGTTATAGGGTTAATGAGTTAGAATAAATGTTTCTCATTGATATAATATCATATGTATAGTTATGTAATAATTATAATTATTTTAAAACACAATGGCATGGAAAATTTAAATATAACTACATATGATGTACATTAATGAAAATGAAAAAGATAAAAATCCTTTAAATTAAATATAACATCCTAAGTGTATAGGAGAGATTATTTTTGATAATGCGGGATTCACCAGAGGTATTAATTAGGGAAAAATATACTGAATGATGTGGAAATGAGATTTCAAGAGAGTGTAATTGGGAGTAAAGGATTACATTTTATAATAAATGAGGATAATTATTTATTAATTTCTAACTATACACCTTCAAAATCATGATTATAGAAAATTGCAGACATTGGTTAATCTATTCTATTAGTTTATGGTTTCAAATAAATTTTTATTTCTTTATTTAATTCACTATATTATAATAAAATAATATATTTAATATAATTTATGGAATTAGAATTTAATTTTTCTATAAAATTGTTTTTTAAAACCCGATAATTCATATTTTAGAATTTAGGATGATATTATTATATATAAAAATTATTTTTAACTCATTTGAATATATTATATTAATAAAATGACTAATTTTTTGACTAGGATTCACTAATATTAAATATTTTAGAATTATTAAATATTTATGAATTCATAAAGTATACTAAAACCACATAACATTATTTATTTAATATTAACTAAAAATAATGTATTTTAGAAAATTCTAAAAATTCAACCTTACGATACTTTTGACATAATTATTTCAAAGATAATTTATATTTTATTAAAATAAATTACTATTTATGTAAATAAACTATTCTTCTAAAAATTTCATATTATATGTAAAATAAAAATTTTAAAATAAAAAATAGTGTTTATTTAATTTTAGAAATTATATCATTTTATTAGATCATTTACATTATATAAAATTTCATTATTTTAGATAATTATTTTTAATTTACTCAAATTGTTGTAATTTACTTGTATAAATTGTATTTTTAACATTCAAAATATCAAAAATGGTCACATTATAATGGTTAAGTAACAGATAGATCATAATGGTCACATAACCCTTTTCTCTCTATACATATTCAATAATTCAACATCTCATCATTCACTATGTTATAAAAAATGGTTCTACACAACCAATGAATTTTTTTTTCATTTTCATAATACATTTATATATATATATATATATATTATTTTTTCCTATAGTGTTCTTTATGGGATATTTCAATCATAAAGAGTTTTCCATAGTATTTTCACTAGACCATAGTGTTTATCTCCAACTATTTTTATTTTGTATTATAGAAATTTTTTTTTATGATTTATAGTGTTCTTATGAAACATAATATTCTTTACATGCACATAAATATTTGCACAGATCTTTTTGAAACCTTAGTTCATTTAATGGTAAAATGTTTTATCACATCATTACAAATAAAAATTACAAATGTGAAAATTATTCATTAGATGAAAATGAGATATATAATAACTAAATCATGAATAATGAAGTGATGTAACTTAATGGTTCACCCGAAACCAACGTATTAATGGTTATATTTGATTTTCATAATTTAATATATAATCATAAATCATCAATATAAAGATATGGTGATGGAAAAATAATTATAAACAGAAAAGATACAGTTATAGAAGTGAATACTTTAAACACATTTCAAGGAAATATGTAATGAAATTTATGAGGAGATAAGAATATTGGTTCTCATCAAAACTATAATGGAAAAATAGTTTTATTTTAATGTATATTTTTATAATACATACAAAAATTAATGGTGTTTTAACGAGTGAAATATGATAATGATTAATATGTAGAGATAATATCATTTTGGGTTTTGATTTAATGATAAAGTATAAGGGGATTAAAAAGGAAATCAATTTCCTATGAATTAGTATGGAAGAATAATTATTATTGATTAGGTCAAGATGTATAAAAATAGAAACAATTTCATAAATGACTTGATAAATCTGAAATGATAGTGGGATAATGGGTGGATATGAACTGATTGAAAAAGGAAAGTGAGAATGTTCCATTACATCGAGTCAATATATAGTATAATATTATTGTTTATCATCATAAATATTAATATTAAAAAATTAATCATAATTCATTCATAACTATTTTCAATATTCTATAGTTTAACGTAATTCTATTATATTATTTTGCAATAATGTTTCATAAAATATGGTATAAATGTCCATTATACAAGGGAAGATTATTTCACAGCCTGATGGAGACATTATTTCCTTGTGATGTGTCATGATTCTTAAGTGATTCTATAAGTCCATAACTGTAATGATAAATAGTTATTATAATGTTAAATTATCAAATTTTTTAATAATATAAAATGTATTTCCTACATAATCATGATTCAATGGGTATAAAATTTAAAACTATTTGATATATTCATTTAGACACTTTTAATGTCTATGATAAACTAAAATTATTTTGTTTATCTTTAAGACGATTTGACAATATTAATCATAATATAATTCACTATCATGTTAACATTAAATGAAAATGATTTATTATATAAATACATGAGGATGTTAACAGTTATTTAATAACATCTTACTTGTAAATGGTTATAGATATATTCAATATTTTTTTATAAGAAAATACATCATTAAATATATTAATTTTCTATTAATATTATTAAATCAAAATATAATTTATTTTTGGATAAGTAATTTTAATATTATTTTATATTATGGTATTAGAAGAAGTAAAATATTATAAATTAAATATAACTAAAATGATATCTTACAATAATATTTGGGATGAATCCTTTTCTATGTTACATAGGCCGTCAATATATTTTCATTTAATATTTACATAATCATAAAAATTATAATAAGGGTGGAAAATGAATAATTATTCATTCATTGTGTAAGAAAATATTATTATGTTGTGATTAGAAGTTTGTTGATATTTATAGGCATATGAGAGTTGATATTTTGAGTAAAATATCTGAATATGATTTTATTTTTCAGAAATTGGGATCAAACATTTCATTCAACAAACAGATTATTTTTACAAAATAATTAATGGGGTAATATAATATTTATCTAACTCATATAGACACAAAAATTCTTTCATATATTACAATTAAAATATATTTTATTTTTAAATAAATTTTCATATCACCAACACATTTTATTATTTGGGGAACACATCAAAACTATTTTGTTATATAATTTGAATATCAAGATTATAGAAATTCATTCAGTTTTAATGTACAGTTTTTATAGATTAGGTCAATTTAAAATATATTTTAAAATATAAATATTATTATTTGGTTAGTTAAGGTAAATTATTTTTAATTAAAATTTTATAAAATACATAAATTTTGATACACTAATTATGTAACTATTTAATAGTATTTCAATACATATATTAACATATTTAATTGATAATAAAATTTTTCTTATAAGGTTAAAATATCAATTACCCTAATTTTAATTTTATTAATTTAATGATTATTTCACTACACCAATGCTTAGTCACCATTCCAATAGCCAATTATTGTTTATTGCAGTCATATAATACAATTAAGTCCTATAAATATCTTTTAAAACATTTAATAATCAATAAATTTATTTTCTATTAATTTTGACTATATCATCTAAAAATGTATAATCATTTATATAATTCTTTGTTTAATTTTTTTTATTATTTATAAAAGTTGTGACATTTCTATATGACGAAAAAACTATGAATTTCAAAATGGTATAGATAATATTAATTTTTTGTTAACCTATTGTAATATTTATAATTTTATGGAATGTATTTTTCAATTAGATGAAATTATCTACATTGATGAAATTATGTTCTAATTTTTTCATATTCTTTTTGTGATTTAAACTTTATCATAACCACATAGATTGAGAAGGTAAATAATTCCATATTTATAATTCTAGGTACCGGTTGTCTTGAAATTTCATAAGGAAGTCAGAATACAATTATTTTCTATTAGGTGTTATGGTTTCACCAATTAGAATATTTTATAGGTCTTCATCAATACCCAATTTCAAATATTTTATATCATTAATGATGGTAACAAAGCTTTTCTTAAAAAATTATGAAATATATCCCAAATCTATAATTTTATCATCCAATTAGGTGGATAAATAATCCACTACATAATCAAATGTTATTAGAAAAAATATAATTATATCATTTAGGATCATAATTTTTATAATGTGATGAATTTTTTTCACAATTATCTTATGACATGGGAATGGTTATAGTGGGTTTAGTGATTTGTCACATATTCATGTTATAATGCTTTTGTTTCATAAAAAATTATTTTTTATAGACTATGTTTCAATAAAACATGAATTATAATAGAAAATATAAAATCCATGATCAATGGTCATGTTTCACCTAGGAAAATTATTCCTTTATCTTGAGGTTTGGTAGAATCATGGAATGTTCGAATATAAATGAAATAGAATATGAAGTTGATATTGGGAAATTTCTATATATATTTAAGGACTGGGTAATTTTTTATGTATGTTTTCATTGCATTAATATAATAGACATAGTTCAGGAAATAGAATTTCACATCAATCCAAGGACTAAGAGTGTTTCCTATATATTTTTTGGTTTCCCACATAACATATGACTACAATAGATACATTTAACACTACATTTTTCATTAATCTATTTTAATTTATTATATTTATAATGTCTTAAAAGAATAAATATCATCATAAATCATTAATATTTCAACATTAATAGAATATTTAATTAATTGATGTTATGATGACTGTACAATTCCATGTATATGAATCCATGGTTTTCACAATATTTTATTGACAATGGTATATTTATGTATAAACATGAACATACATTTTTCTAAAAGTTCAAAAAATTTCATTTAAATCATTTTTATTTCTAAAAGTGTTAAATTCACTTTTTTCAAATCCTTATATTGATGATTTATTGGGTTTATAGAAGTTTAATTATACTAAAATAAATTTAGGGTTTGTGTTATGATGATTTAAATACCCAAAAAAATTTCCACATAGTGTAATTAATTTTTATTTCAATTAGTTTTGTAGATATATATAAAAGTATTGATTTGATAGTGTATGAACATTTTTTAGTACTCTTATATAATATTAATGAAACCATGATATTTTTTTGGGTTTTCTAACAATTCCATATTTATTGACAGTAGAAACTAGTATCACAATCATTTTATGGTTTCATAATTTTTCAGAGAGGACATTCCAATGATGTTTGAAAAAGAAAATTTAATATGAGATTGTGGGTATAAATAGATATAGTGAGAAATTATCCATAATATTACACCTCCAATCCAATTAAAGGTGTTTTTACCTTATGGTTGTTCTAAATATTTTGTTCTACAAAATTGAATAAAATATGAAGATGAAACTCCTAATTAATGTTTATTGGGATTCATTATTTCATGATACTTATAATAAAAAAGGGATTTCTTTTGACAATTTCAAATTGACTATTATTCTATTAATTATACCAGCATCTTGAATATATCTAGGTAAGATATTGAGGGAACAAGAATACAATTATTTCCAATTGAGATTTTTATATTTTATTTAGATATGTTTATGTATCATTTATTATTTCTTTAGGACACACTCCCAAATAGTGGATAAATCCATCGAATTGTCTTCCACTACCCGGTAATCCTATATAAAGATTTTTAGGGATTCTAATCGATTATACTATTCATAGGTAACACACCAATCCATTAATTGATTTATATTGATATATGTGTTTCATTTTTCTGTTTATTATATGATGTTTCATTTTTAGGGGAGAATACAATTAATCAAAATATGAGGTAATGAGGTCCATATAAGCTTAGAAAAGTCTTGGATATTTTCTGGGTTCCTCATCTTTTGATTAATTCTTTTGGTGTTTATAATTATCATTTTCGGGTGGATGAAATATATTTTTAATAAAATTGATTTTAATTGTTAATAAGGGTCATCAATGACTGATTAATTCATGAAATAATGATTCAAGACACACGATTCACTGACTTACGGGGCACCTACATGATGGATTTTTCATAATGTTTATTATAATTTTAATGTTATTTTCTCATTTATTCATGAAATATAGATGAAAAAGAGGTTATATGTTCTTCAATTCTATCCAAAACTACATTCCTATCATCTAATATATTTTGGATAATATATTATGAAAAAATATATAATATTTTCTATAGAAACATGAAATAGTTGATGAAATAATTAGTGATATAATTCTACAATGTTTTTTAGGATTATTAAATTTCAATAAAGTCATAATTTTTATGATAGATATGTAGTTGAATATATTGGGAAATGATCATAAAATAAAAAATGATTACATTTTAATATTATAAAAATAAATATTACATTACTCATATATATCATATTTTTAATTAAGGGGTCCTCTCATTTATATTATCTTTGAGATGTTATAATACATTTATAATAATTATATTAGTTAATGAGTTCTATCAGAATTTTAATTCATGGAAAATGTTAGATATATTTGTGTTTCATGAACTAATTAATTATGTTGGATGTATATGTTGAATCTGATTATTATTTTGAAGTATTTTGTTCTCTAAAATTATTATCCTTTCAGAAAAGTATCAGAATGAGGAAGATAATAATTTACAATTTTAATAGTATATGTAATATCATTAAAAATTTCGATAAAAATCAATAATTTTTTTCTAATAAGAAATACTTATACCCATTTTTTATGTAATTCCCTTCCATATGGTAAAAAATATTAACCCTATCATTTTTTATTTATTATTCCCTTTTAAAGGTATAATTTTTTTCTATATATAGTGATTAATTAGTAATGAAATTTATAGAGAAGATATAACCTACAAAAATTATATCTATTTCATTGTTGTGATAACAAAAATTGTAATACCACGCATTGTTTTCAAAAAAAAAAATCTTACATGTTGCATATTATTTAGTTTTTCATAAAATTCAACATCATTTTGATAAAAAGGAATGTAGATTATACTACTTGTCTCATATACTATTAACAAATTAAATTTTTGGGAATTCAAAAATTAGGTCACAGAGGGGGAATATCTACAATTTATAATTTGGTTTCATTATTAGTTTTTTCAATAAATTATGTAAATAAACAATTTCTAATGAGGTATTAATTAAATAACCTATTAAAACATGTTATGTAGTTTCTTTTTTTACTTTTTTGGGATGAATTACATGATCCTAAGATAAATATAATCTCAATGGAGTTATTTCATAAGTGTATAATGGAATGAAAATTAATGGGATTGTTAGATGTAGTATTATAATTTTTAGACGAAAAAATTAAATATTTATGGGTGAAAACATATATATTTAATGATGAGGATAATTCAACAGAGGTATAATAGTACCTTGATGTTCAATATGTAAATTTACCTTATGATATTCAATATCAATTTTCATGTGATATAAGAATATGGACTTCAATTGGGAAAATAATTTCCTAGGGATAAAAAATTAATTAATGTTGGATGGTGTGTCGGTAGAATTTTTAGCAATGAATTTTCCTTTATACATTTTACCCATAATAATTTTTATTGGAAAATTATAGGGAGACCATAATTCTTTGGATTGTATTTACTGTTATGTATATACCCAATCTTCATATATAATGATATGATGGAGTTTCTTTTAGAGTTACATATGATTTTAGGATAATATCATTATTATTAAGTGGTGTTTAAGTGACTATTGTATGGATAGGGACTATGTATTTCCTTGATATTATTTCATGGTGAGGTCCTCTATAGCATGTGCCATAGAGATTCCTCCATTTTTTGGGAATTTTTATTATCATCATGGGGAGGGTTTTGATAACTATATAATTCATTATACTAGAGACATACTATGATTTTTTAGATGCGGATAACATCAATCGTTAATCACTTCTTGATTTTTATGATTTGGAGGACTTGTGTTTTAATTTTATATATCTTAACAGGGTGAACCATTATGGTTGGTATAATTGGGTGGAACCCCATAATCATTACATTCTCTATAATATATATGGTGAGGACCCCTATGTTTGTTAGATAAATTATTTGGTCAAATAAAAAAAATTCAGTTCTATAACAATGACCACTATGTTTCCATCTTTTTTGATGCCTTTAAGAAATACCTCAACTCTTGATATATATTTTTTCACTGGGAGGACCTCCACAGTGTGTTCTATGGGGAGGAAATTCATGTTAGATTGTATTTTTCTCATGGGGTGGACAATTATGATAGTATCCAAGTTGATTATTTATATCAATTTATTCTGCTGTATATCCATTGGTGGGTTCTCTATGTTGGATTTATATTTTATCACATGGAGGACCTACATATTAAGAATAATATATATGACCCACATAATTTACATATTATTTATTAATACTAGAAGGACCCCCTAGGGTGGATTAATTTTTCATCATATGGAAGACCTATATAGTTGGAATCATGTATAAGACCAATATGATACTTCATTCATGTTTCGATAATGAGTACATATATTATTGGTTGATGTTTTGTTATATGGGGAGCTCTATTGGGTGTACGATTGTGGTTATCTTACAGATGGACTGAGTTTTCCTCATAATGAAGAAATCATTGGGGGGTTTTATGGGAATTTAGTTCCTGGTTTCATTATTCTTGATCTCCATGGGTTGGACCTACTAGGTAGACCACTATTTCATCACACCGATGACCTATTGAGTATGCCCTATATAGAAGACCTACATGGTTTCATTCGCCATTTTCTCTATTTGGATTTCCTCAATAATTAATTTCTATTTTATAATGTGGATTAACTTCATGGTGGGAAACTTATGTAATAAATTATATATTTATTTATTACCTCCCTTGTGAAATGATGTTTTTACCCATGAAGGAAATTAATTGATAGAATTGAAAAAGGAAACTCCTTGGTTATATGATTATTAATCACTATATGGATAAAATTTATGGTTAATTAATTTATGTTCATGGTTAAAACCTATATGGTGGGTAACATAGATACAATTTACATGGATAATGTATTCAACTGTTACATTGTTATTTCCATGGTGTATATTTTCTATGTATTCAGGGGGAGTACCTTAACAATGGTTTGTCATGTAGTAATGGTAAGGATATACACACTGTAAATTGGTTTTCCCTCATTGGGGGGGGGGATTACAACATACATGATCAATATTTATCATCCAACAAATTTTTGTGGTTTCTTTTTCATGGTAGAGATGGAACTCTACTTTGGATACCATTATAGATTAATAGTGATATTAATAGGTAATATTTATTTTAAAAAAAAATCATTCTACATTTGGGTCATTATATTTGAATATACCTGATATAATATCCTTCTTAGTTCTACTATCCTATCAACTATATAGATATCATGGAATTATATGATGATGTTGAGGACTATTTTTAAAATGAGACGACCAAGGTAACTTTTGGACACTCTTATCACATTTTAAAAAAATTATATAAAATGTAATATTATTTGACCCCTTTTAATCTACAATGTATATAATGATAAATAATTATTAAATAGTTCAAAATCATATTTAAAGAAAATAATGAATTTATTATCACATTTAAATGAAAAATAGTTTAATGACGTAATCAGTACCATAATATAAAATCCATGATTTTATAAAGGTATGTTTTTATCTATATTTCAGTTTATGTCCTTTATATTGGTAAAATTGTTTGTTCCCCAATGAACATGGGAAGGTTTAAGGGTGTTCCAAGGGTTCAATACACAAAATAGGAATAAAAGGAGTTTCATGGCATGTTCCATGGTTTGCACACAGTTAGTTAAAATAATTTGGGTCATCCCAGTTAACTGTCCATCATCATACAAAGGCTTTTGCACAATTCCCAAAATGTTAAGCTAACTATTCAAAATTTCCAAGAAAAGGTGTCAAAGGATGATTTTTTGATAGGATATATTCAAAAGTTTGGAAAAACATATGGGTGAACCATGCTGCCATTTAAGATTGAAAAATTTTAAAAAATTCAACTCTAGGATTTCTTATAACAACTCGGGATTTCTCCCCCTTCTACCTCCTTCAACCCTATTGATGATCTAAGGTTTCCAAGAACTCCCAAGGGTGATTCTATTTCAATCCTTGGATTTTTATCATACTTCCAGTTATGGATTAATGACCTGAGAAATTATAATATCCTCATTTCATCTCTTTTTTTGGATTAGGGTTCGCAATTCATCCCCATATCCTTCCCAAGATCTAAAATCCTCTTAATCTTGTGAGATCTAGGTTGAGGTTTCATAGAGTGGTCTAATAGATATCAAACTATTTTATTTGGAGTGTATTCACCAATAGATTAGTGGTAAGTTGTCTACATGTTATATCACATAGTTTATATTTAGATTTGTGTATGCATGGTTTTATTCTTGATCTCATATTGGTTAATTCATGGTGATGTTGGTAATAAGTGGTATATTGAGTTTCTAAATAAACAAATGAACCCACAACTATCGCTATTGGATGCATGTATGATCTCATGACTATTTCTAGGTCAATCCATGGTGTGTGACAACCCTCCCTATTGGATAATGGAAATGTAAGGTATGAATTTTACCCATGATGCCGAAGAGCCTTAGGGGAAGTGTTAGTTGGGATATGTAATGAGATATAGGTTTGTGGATAGTAGTTTCTAATGTAGTTAAGGGATAAAGGATTGTTTAGTTGCCATTTAAATTGGTAAAATGGGATTAATGAGAATATGTTAATGTATTATGTAATTAATTTAATATACCTTGTGAGATAGGCATGGGAAATGGGAAATGGGGTAAAATGTTTATGTTTTAGAAACGATGACACTATTAATAGATTGTGGTATAATGTAAAATTACAATATTTTTATATTTTTGGGATGTTTCCAATGATATTAGCTACATTTGGATTTAGTGTTGTTGTTTTTGGAGATTTATAAAAAATAATGTGCAGATGGCTTTGTAGAATAGGTTATAAACATGGTGTTCTATGCCCATCAGTCAAGTTTGACAGAGGCACTAAGATCCACCCTATAAATGTGCATGTTAGTAAAATGTATAGAGTTATATTCTGCTAACAGTTTCATCCCAACTAGACTAAGGCTTTGAAGTGGGTATAATTTGGTTATTGGGATGTAAATACTAGTAATATAGGACTATATTTATTCACACATGCCTTCATAGCTTTGACCATGAAAAATTCATTCAACACGTGAGAAATAGTGAACTAACCCACAATATTAAGTAGGGAACATGGATTTAAGGGTATCATAACAAAAAGTAACATCATATTGAAAATATTACTGAACTAATTTCCTTTAAATTTTATTATTTATCTACTTCAAGCACTATATACATTGATGTTATATTTTTAGACACCATTGTTGGTGTCTTACTGAGTTTTACTCACACCCTAGTCGGGCTGTCATTGGGTACCCGAGCAGATTTCATGGTTTCATGTCCATAAAGTGGAATGGTCCTTAAGCTTGAGAAGTGAGTCATGTTTGGTATGTGCACAGATGAGGATAGGTTCATTGATATGAGACCTTCTAGAGGATTCTCATATTTCTCATTCTTTTATGGTTATGTTCACTTGATACTATATTAGGGTATGACATATTTACTTTTGCTCGTGGTTTGTATCCCACTTGAGAAATTTTTGAACATGCATGTTATTGGTTGTTTCCTATTTTTTCCACTGTTTATAATTTTTAATACCATTGAATACTCTATATATTAAGGTATAGTTTCCCCAGGTGACATATTTACCCCTAGATGATAGTCGTAAACATCTATCATATGGGGAGGAATGTTGGAGGTCATGTGACGACTTGGCTCGGGGAATTAATTTAGTGGAACCTATGTTGAGGATGTTACAAAGTGGTATCAGAGGTGTTTTATTCTATTTTATACTATTTGGGGATGGTATATAGGGGATTATGACACAATTGGGCCATGGTAATGAGCTCATACCTAGGAGTAACTAACCCAAGAATGGGGAAAATCCCAGGTCTCCTAGGGCAGGAATTGATATTCTTATTGGGTGTTATTACAGTTGATGATATTTCAACATTAGTTGATGAAAATTTCATGTGATGTGCTAGTTTTATGAAATTTTACTCATCCCTAAAACTACATGAGGTTGTTCATTCATGCATCATTCAAGGAACTTGTGTAAATATGAGACATGCATTGAAAATTTTAGACACATGGGATGTGTGTGAGAGAAATAGAGAATTAGATGCATTAGATTCATGAAAATGATAAAAATTGGTTCTAATAAAATGGTTTTAATGATGTGGATAATATGATTTTGACCGTGTGAGTATACTGTTGAATTAGACTTGGCCTTGGTGGGGTGGCCACAGGTAGTGTTCTGGTCGTGACCTGGCATGCCTCAGTTGTTTTTGATAAATGATATGATTATTGATAGTGATGAACCTTCAATTATATTTTTTTAAATGATTTATATCCTATATTCTAAAATAATTCTTTGAGTTTTTGAGATATGCCACAATAGGGATGTGTTCAGGTTGGGAAATAAGTGTAAATTTTAGAGAATTCTCCCCCAGTATTTGAAAAGGGACCTAGTGGTTCAATATGATATATAATTGATGTTCCATGATAACATAAATCATTTTATACATATAATAGAATGGGACCAAGGTGGGTTGCACTGTGTATGTATGAGATGACCAGGGGCTTCAGCTGCGACACCCTCTATGAATTATTGGAGAGGGTGGGCCAGAGTTAGAAGAGTTATGGGTAGAGTCTATTTATAATATTCTTGACCACCTAGAGACTCATCATGTGAAGCAAGTCATTTTATCTACCTATATAAAAAGATGACAAGAAAATAGTTTGTGGGATATCATGGTTCAAAATGAGAAGGAAATAGGAATGATGTGGAAGGATTTTTAGTAGATGTTTATTGAACACTCTTACCCAGAAATGTTGATACAGGAGAAGGCTATGGATTTTATGAGATTTACACAAGGGAAAATGTAATGGACTATGTTAGTCATTTCACTAATTTTCAATGCTTCATTCCAATAATGGGAAGAGATGAGGAAACTATGGAGAAAAAAATTTAGGATGGGCAGAGCCACGAGATCAAATCCCTGGTGAGTATTTTCCGTTTGAAATTGTTTTATGAATATGAGCATCAATCCCAAATTTCAAATGGAACATTGATGGGAGATTCAGTTAGTGAACTTATGGTGCCAACTGGGAAAGCATGTGGTGTGGTTTCCGAGTGTAGGAATCACCGTTTTGTGTACTTACAGTAGGGTAAAAGTTCATTGTGTAGATTTAATAGGGGAATATCATTTCATAGTGGTAACCATATATTCATCTATCTATTTGGTAGGTTGTTGAACATGTGTGGAATGTGTCCCCTACTTGTAGTCGAGTTCCGAGTGTGTGGTTGTCTTTTCCATGTACAAAGGTTCTTCAAGAACCAAAAATGGTCGAGAAATGATGTAAGTCAGAATTAGATGTAGAGTTTTGGTAGTAATTCAGTTACCTGATATCAGGAAGGAAGTTGGAGCTCCATGGGTCATAATTGTATTGGTAGTGGATATGGATATTTTAGGTGAGATCACTCAGACCAACAGGTTAGTATAGTGCATGGTATTTAGATCAGACCCAAGGGATTTAGGGAAGGTCGTCTACATGAAGTTCAGACTATTATGGAAGGTGTTGAGGCATGGCCATCTACTGTTTGATGTATGATTCTTGTAGATTCAATGATCACTAGTGGTTTATTTGAGACATGTTCTATTCATTCTTTAATTTCTACACAGTTCATAGTTTTGGTGGGCTTAACTATAGAGTGTATGGGTGGGGTACAATTACATGATACTTCTTTGGGGGTACAATTCGAGAACATAATGTTGTGTAAGGGTTGTACACTAGAGGTTTGTGGATATCATTTTATATGGGGTATTTTTGTTCAAGAAATGCTAGGTTTTTAACTAATAATGGTTATGGATTAGTTGGTGTTGTATCAATCCAATATTGATTTTTAGAAACATCTCGAAACATATACATCTCTATATAGAAACACTTATGTCTTTCATGGGGAGTGAGATACTCAAGAGGACCTCACAGGGCCACTATGACAATAGTTGGGATAACTCAAAACCCAGGTAGAATGACTTGTGTTAGATGATCTGGATAAAGGGAAGCCATCCTTCATTCCTATTTTAATTCTATTTCAGGGTGTGTTCCTTAATGACTTCTCAGGATTAGCACTTGAGATAGATTTTAGGTTTACGATTGAGTTGTTACCGGGAGTAGAGTTAGTTTCTATTCATCCATATCGAATGTTGCTATCATTGCTCCAAGAACAAAAGGTTTAGGTAGAGGAGTTGGTTAATAATGTGTTTATTCATCCTTGTGCTTCACCGCTGGGTTTTTAGTGATGTATTCTTAATAAGTTGTTGGATCACTGAGGTTAGGTGACGATAATATGAAGGTAAACCAGATTATGGAGAATAAATTTTACCCTCATCCTATAATTGATCACTTTTTTGTTGAGATTAGAGGTGCCTCAGTGTTTTCTATGATCTTTTTGAGATTGGGATTCCATCAGTTGAGGGAGAGAGCATTTGATGTACCCATAACAGCTTTCCAAAGCTGGAATGGTTTGTATGAATATTTGGAGATGTCTTTTGGGTTGATCAATGTACCAAATATTATTATGGATTTTATGAAATTTATATTTCACCCATATCATGAATAGTTTTTGTTCTTCTTTTTTTGATGACATCTTGTTTTAATCCATAAATTGGGACAATTATCAAAAATACATTAACAATATCTTTAGTACACTACAGGATCATAGGTTTTATTCCAAGTGTAACATCCCAGGTAAATAAAGAATATGACATTATCATTTTTAACAATATTTTTAAATAAAATGTTAAAATTACTTCAAAGGTAATTCTATGTTCGATGGTGTACTCAATACGCAACAACGAGTTTCTTTGAAATCATACGTTTCAAACTAATAATATAATAATATTATTTTAAATAATAGTTAACGCCTAGACATTGTAATTGATGGAATGAACATAACTAACTAAAAAATTATTAAATATGTTTATTAAATATTTTTACATTTATCCAATAAATGTTAGAGGCTTAAAATGTATATGAATCCAATTTTAAGAATAAATACTCTTATATTTTTGAAAGATTATTTTACCGCCTTTTGATGGAGAACCATTTTTAAATATAAATTATGAAATTTCTATAAGATATATTTGTGAAAATAAACTTATTCTTTAGAATTGGGACAATTAAATTTACTTTGGAAATTTTTTTTATTTTTCTGACAATGTTCATTCTTTAATGAATTGTGAAAAATACTACATTTTACTTCAAAACTGTTTTTTCATCTAATTTAATTATATGGTTAGATTATGTTTTTTATTTTTTTTAATTTTAATTAGAATATATTTTTAACATTTAATCCAATGGTGGTTATTATAATTAATTTCAATTTGAAAATGGAAATAATCAAGTGTCAATCTTTTGATAGATATTATTTTTAAAAAACACGCTATTTGTTTTGACAGCAGGAATTAACTATATAATTTATTAATTAAACTTCAATGTTTTGAATTTTGTAAAATAGTGATCATTTTTGAATTTGTAATATCAAATATATCTTAGGTTTAATTTTTGGTATTTTTTAGAAAATGTTCATTTTTAATAAATAGTAAAAAATACAGCATTTTAATTCAAAACTACCTTTTCATCCAACATATTTATATAGATATATTTTCATTTTAATTTTTTTTAATTTATAATTGAATTATTTTTTATCACTTAATACAATTTTGTCTATTGGAAGTAATTTAACTTTTCAATTTGATGTAAAAACAAGTCAATCTTTTGGTAAATTTTACTTCTTAAAAACCCATGTTTTATTTTGACAATGGGATTTACTTTTAAATTAATTACTACATTTTATGTGTTTTGAATTTGGTAAAATGGGTTCCTTATTTTTAAATAAACGTCTAAATTATGTAATTGATAATATTTTGTTTTTAAAAATTATGAATAGTAACGACGATAATTATCTTTATTTATCGTGTTTATTTAGTAATCGTGTAGTTAAGGTTAATAAAATAATATCATAAAAATATAAAATGATCCCAACATGTGTCCTAATGCTATTTGTGGTGTCATGGCCAACCATGGGATGCCTTTTTAAATCCTTGGTACGCCATGGAATCACTTTAGTGTGACAGTGACTTTTTATAATATTATTTTTTTCAAATAAAGGAAATAAAAAAAATGTTTGTATATCCTAAGTAAAATAATTTTAATATCCTTGATATAAATTATATCTTTGACTATAAATAATCATATGAAATCTAAAAATATTTCCTACATGTTGGTAATTTTGTTATAATTATTAGACATTAAATAAATAAATTCATTTATGACACTGTGATGATGCACTGATTACCTCATTAATTAACGATTTAAATAAAATAAAAAGATAAGGTAATATATAAGACTTACACTTGTCAAAAACCTATTATATGGGTGGATTTAGAACCCTTATCACTTTATAATAGAAATATATAATTTTGGGACCTTTAAAATCCAAAAATAATTTTATAATAAAGTAATATTTCATGACATACCAAGAGTTCCCTTCCTCACACTTATAAAAGGCCCCCACCCCCACCCCCTTACCCCCACCTCTCAAGCCCTTGGCTCATCCAACCTATGCTCATATTGTATCCGAAGATCCCTCTATTAGACCTAGTAGCCTCACTTTGGGCGGAATACATTCCAAGGAAGCCTTTGGGCTCAAATCAAAAAGAGTTACCTGATTTAAAGGTAATGTCTTATCTTATGTTCTTTTGTTTTATTTTGAATCTAAAACCCCTTGAACTCTTTTTATTCCGTTCATTTGTAACAAAACAAGTATATTCAATATACTAGGATGTTTTTATGAGATGTATTCGAGCTACACTTACACACACCTCCATCTAATGGGTGAAAAACATACTATTTCTGTGGATGATGAACTACTGTCTCACGAAACGATGATTGTTTAATTATCTCATACCACCTCTAATTGTGGTAATTACGATGACACTATATTTTATATATGATATATAGGGTATTTATGTTTTATATAAGATTCTGTATTTTATATTTAAAACATAACTTTATGCTTTTCACGTAGTGAAAATGCGATAATTTCATATGACGAAGTGTGGACTACCACTCCCTCAAGTGATGTGACTCGTTCATGAAATACATTGAATGTAAAAAGAATTAAATTAATGAACTTATTTGACCTATATAACATATATTTTACACCAGAATTATAATATATATATATATATATCATTTATTTTTAATGTAATGTCCCGACCCTAGTTACCTAGAGTCGGTGCTTTATTACATAACATTGGCATGATCACAAAAAAGATCAAATCTTGAAAGACCGATTGGTTTAGTAGCCTTGGAAAAACTAGATATATTCATAAATATTTACATTACATCATAAAGTGAAAAACTACTAAAACAACATATTGTCTCCATATTCCACACTATTAACCCCTCATAATATCCCTGCAGGTCATTCATAATTTTCTTCTTCACTTCTTGGGAAAAAATAAAAATAGAAAAGGGGTGAGCTCAAATGCCCAGTAAGGATAACAGTATAGTGGAAACTTTCATAAATAAGAACAAACATTTAAGGCAATTTATAAATAAAACAAAATACTTTTAAACTTGAACTTTCAACATAGTATGGCATAAATAAAATGAAATAATGCCATTTACTTATTCACACAGATATTTTACTAATTGAATAATCACATGCAAAATCAATAACCACTTTCATAATGATGGAATGAATAATGCCAGACTATCATAACCAATAGCCATGGCCTCATGCCAAGACTAAAAATAAGATTTTGTCAAGTCCTTGTGCCAAGACACTAGTTTGTCTCTTGAGACCTACTGATGCATCGAGGAGCTATAGCGGGCTCCACCCGTCACATATCAAGTCCAATGCATTCCCATATGAAAAGGTTTAAACATAACATAAACATTCGTATTAAAACTAGCATATGAAATGTCAATAATTTTACCATAAACTATGAATGGTATAAAAATAGCACATCCACAGTCAAACATATCACAAAACCTTCAATACAATATAGAAGTTTTTATCATAATAAATCAACTTCAAATAAGCGTAAAATCCATCAACGGATGTTGACATAGATGAAATCAAAACTCTTTTTAGAGAAATATATCTTTCTATTTTTGAAATCATTTAAGAGTCATATATTTATAAAATAAAACATTTTCTTTGAAAATATTCTTATAAGCTTGTAAGAGAAGCTTCAATGATTTTATAACGGCGTAAAATAACTGCACCCGCTGTATAAGTTAAAAAAACATTATTACCATAATTCTGTCGAAAAGGATAAAAGCATCTTGTTTGGAAAATGACGGAAAGATTACTTTATAAAACTATTATAAAAAGTCAAACAAGGGTATAAATGAATTTAACCCATACTATTTTAAATAGTGATAATGTTTTTAAATACATTTATAAGAAACATGGATGTGGATGATAAAGAGATCCCAGTAGATTATTACGTATAAACAACCTCGGATAATGAAGAGATTGTGAAATAAACCTTACATTGTACTTTTCATTGGTTGGGGGTAGGTTAACCATCTGTATAATGGTGAAATAATTGTTATTAAATTATAAAAGTATCATATACATTAATATGATATCATATATGATCATTTAACATTGATTTGTTAATAATATCTTAGTATTATCGTTGTTTCAGGTGTTAACTTACTCATTTTTTTATATGTTTTTTTATGTAAGCCATGTTTGTAATGGATAGGTTGTATCTTAATCATATCCAGAATTATATCAAGTCCTTAAACATTATTTTTAAATCATGAAATGATAATTATACTTGAATGGATACGATGGGGAATGAATCTCATCGCGTTTGTGGAAACGGTAGTCCGTATGTATGCACGAGCGACAATATCATTCTTTTGATATTAAAATAATATATAAATGGATGGTATATCATATATACAGAATCATTAACATGTAATATTTATTATTTACATGAGTTACACATCATTATTATACCCATACAAACAATAATATATTGAATAACAATTACACCATGACGTGGAGACGGTAAGCCGTACGTATGCACGTATGGTGACATTTTATTCAAAGGGTGGATATAATACTGATTATGGTTGTAACATATTTATAATAACATCACATTATATATATGATACTGGAGATATTATTTTATACTGGTAACAACAAAGGAAGAAGATGTGAAAGAAGAAAGGAACTTGGAAAAGGGTGGTGAAATCATTACCTCTTCTTCGGTTTCTTCCTTTTTATTTGATCAAAAGGGCTCCATAGGTTGTATGTATGATCAAACTAAGGCCTCTAGTTTGTAGTGAGGGAAGTTGGGAGAGTATTTGGAGAGAGTTTTGCCGAACCAAAAGGCTTTGATGGTGTGAAGAAATGAGAAGGAGAAGTGCCCCTTTATAAGAGGGGTGAGGGTCACCTTTGGAAATGCTAGAAATATTAGTTTATAAAAAATTAATATTGGGTTTATAATGGCTCCAAAGTTGATTATTAAAAGGTTAAGGTGGGTATGGGTCGCAAAAAACTCAACCAATAGAATTTATACAGGTTTGGGTACTTATATTAACCTTATCTTTAAGTATTAACTCTAAGTTAATTTGTTTCACTTTTACAATGTCTCTTTGTATTTTTATATAATATGGTTAATAAACTTACCATATACATCCAAAAGACCCCCAAGTGGTACATTAATGATACAAATATCATGATATAAGTCTCTTGGTCGATCCTTATATTTTTAGGAATTTAATATTAATTAATAATATAATATTTGTTTTAAAAACTCTTTTATGTCAATTTTGACACTATTCAATAGTTGGTTCTTTTAAAACTCATAAAAGAATGGTTAATTCGAAAGAATTTAATTACATCAATTATAACATGTCATAGAAACATATAAAATTATTTTAATTCATAAAAAGTCTCAAATTATATTTATTTTGGTATTTATAATATCAATTATTTTAAATTTTTACTATTATGGGAATTACTGCATCATCATTGTGTCATAAATAAATTAAATAATTAAATGTCTAAAAATTATATATAAAAGATCATCATGTAGGAAATCTTTTTATCTGTCTAATGAATATTTATAGTCAAAAATCCAACATATATAACTCTATGTAAAAAATTTTTTGCTAAAAGATATCTGCTTGTGTCATTTTTGTATTCATTTTAACTTAATTGAAATAAAGTGTCCCTATCACCTACAAGTGGCTCCACGGGGTCCCAAAATAGACCCAAAGATTCCTATGGTCGAACAGGTATCAACCAATAAGGCTAGGGCACGTTTTAGGATAATTTAGTATTATTATAATATTATTGTTTAACCCTTATTTACCGGATTTACCCTTAACGATGGTAAATAAAATATTTACCGCAGAAATTATTCAAAATGTCTACAAATAAAAGCTAAATATTTAAAAAATTTGATCATCCTGATTCCAAATATGGAATCCATTTTTCCAAATTCAAAACACAGAAGTGGCAGAAATTAATTTAAAATTAATTCCAGTTGTTAAAACAAAAAGCGTGTTTTTAAGAGTTAATAACTATCAAAAGATTGATACTTGTTTATGTTCGGTTTAATTGTGAAATTATGTCCAATGACCAAAATTGCATTAAATGGTAAAAATATATTCTAAATATACTTTAAAACCACTCAAATTCATAATTTATCACTAATAATTATTTTGATTAAAAATGTTGTTTTTAATTAAAATTTATTAATTTTCACTATTCATCAAAAAATTAAAGTTAACCGAAAAGTACCAAAATTTCACCTTAGGGTAAATTCGACACTACGAATCCAAAAATGAAGTCCATTTTAAAATATAAAATATATATAATGTAAAAAAGTAGGTATTACTTTTCATAACGACTAGTTTGATCGGTTATGGTGTGTGTTAAAACTCGAAGTTGCGTAAAACACACACTACTGTATTATTCAAAGGAAAGCGTACCATGGAAGCTTGGGATGTTTCATTTTAAATTTTTGATGTCCCCATTTAGTAAAAAAGTTTAAAATATTTTATTTAAAAATGGTTCACAATTAAAAGTTGATAAAAGTGCAATACTGAAAATGAATTTGTTCTTGCATTATATCTAAGAAACTCATAATATGGATTCTAAAATATAAGGATTATATAAAGTTTTAAATTTATCTAATACTATTCACAACCTCTTTTGAATGGATTTTTTTTGTATGTCATGGTGCGATTGAACTCGGTGTTGCGTGTAGTGCAAGTTATTGAATTATTTTGAAGAAATAACACGCTATGAAATCTTGGGGTGTTACATTCTGCCCTCCTCCAATAAATTGCGTTATAGTAATTTGAAATTGTTCTTTGAAAATAATAGGTTGAAAATAGAAAATATATTTGTGGTAAAACCCACATTGGAATTTGGGTTACAAAAAATTTGTCTTAATATGAGGAAAAGAGAAATGAAAGGGTCACCACCAAATTATGATCTCGATTAGGAGAACATTGGTGGCAATTAGAGACATATAATTGGAGGAAAAAAGTAAATATTTATAGGTAGTGATTGAGGTCATCAGTCACAAACAAGTGTAAAATTGAGGTCCTTAAATTCCTAAATCTATGATGATTTGAAATACCATCGGTTCAACAAAACATAGGGTATTAGGATAAAGCATTTTTGACATTTCAAAATATCTTAGTTGAAATCCCACATCGGAAAATGAATTAATGAGACCTCTATTTAAAATAAAGAGTGGAAACTATGGAAATTACTGAAAATAACACATACTAGGGTTCCATGTAGGAAAATATGGATATGGAAGAGAAATCTAACCATCAATTATCTAATGGAGAGTGGTAGAGAACATGGCCATGAAAAGGCCAACAATCCAAAAGACATAAATTAGTGATGATTTAAGGTACCATCTAGGACAACATTTTTGTTCTAAGTTCCTTTTCTTAATGTTGAGGAATTTATTTATGAGATTGGATAAGATCATAAGGAGATATACTTACATTATAATTATAGTTTTATCCATTAATAAATATCTACCAAAAATTCATATTTCACTCTAAAAGATAATAGAACGTAAAAAATTTCTATTTATACAATTCGTACAATGTTGTAAAATAAACGAATTTTTACTTCATCTACCAGATCTTTTAAAAAAACTACATTATCTAATCATGGACATCACGTGGGTCAGTGGTAGGTGATACACCCTTGTCTCTCTTCGGTTGCGGGTTCAAGTCTCGCGGCCTTGCCGGACGTGACGGGTTGCCGCCCAACCTCCGGGTTGTCATTTTATGGAAATCCAAAATAATCCAAACTAGAACTATCCAAAATACTTCAGTCCAAAATCTATAAGGAAGGTAAACACAATGAAGATCCTTTTTTTCCGCGTAATAACATGTGATCACCTTCATCTTGTATTCTTTTAAAACACTGCAACATCCTGAATTATCATAAAACCTTATTGATTACATTCATGATCCTTTATTCCTTATAGAATAATAAATATAGTCCTTCCATCCAAAAATGTTGTAAACCCCAACAATGATCGAATATACAAATCATTAATCAGTTTTAAGGTAGTCAAGAATATCCAATATAATTTATCCGAAACAATCATGTATTATTCTAAAATCACTACCTTGGTATTAGAACCATATTATGGTTTATCTTTCTCTCAACCATATATTTTCCAAAAATTATCCTAATATTGAGTCACTTTTATTTGTTCCACACAATCTCAAGTCCATAATGAAATAGTACTGTAGTACAATCCTTATATACTCCATAATTATTATAACAAGTACATTGTTGATACAACACTCAAATAACATAATCAACATAAGAACTCTAATCATTCCTCTTCATCTATGGTAGTATCATAACATGATTATTATCCAATAGCATCATTTTCGGTGTAGTCTGATTACTAGGACATAGGTTCGTGTAGTGTCCAAACTCCTTGCAAATGAAGCATTGTACATTTGAAACCATTTTATTACCCTTGCAGTCACGAACATTGTACCCTTTTACTCCACACTTATAACAAACTCCCATTCCTTTCAGGCAAGTTCCAGGGTGTTTCTTTCCACAGTTATCATATATGGGAAAATTCTGCTTTTCCCTCTTCCCCTTATCCATATTTCTCTCTTACATCCTTTTATTCTCTTGCTTCCTTTCAAAGCCATAGGACTCAGTAAACTCTTTACTTATCTTATCAACACATGATATTATTTATTCATATGATGATAATACATGTGAGACTATTTATCTTATAAATTCTGGCTTAAGACCAAGAAATATATGATTCTTCCTTCTCTTTGGATGATGTGCATTACTGGAGTTATCATTCCTTCTACTGGGCGCCATTTCTAAACAATGGCATACACTAGATTAGTTTATGAATAACAATAAATAATCCCAAACTTGTGAAACACATAACATAAATTAAATAGTTTATGGATATAATCCATAATCATAAAAATGTCTCTTTTGAGGATGTATATACTCATAAACCCTTCATAATGGTTTGTAAAGAAAATGAGAATTATCATAAGAATATCCCCTGGAAGTGTCGTAACCAAGAGTGCAACAAGGCCCGTTGTCGTGCACCAGTTCCTGTTCGAGTCTAGCTCAAAGTAGTGTTTTGGGGTTTTACCCCTAGGTACATCTCTGCCAGAGCCTCCTCAACCTGTTCGTATCCAGAGAGGGATGTATTTCTCGAAAAACTCACAAAATCTCTACAATACCAAAATTCTAGGAAGTTCTTCTATACTAATCCTCAAAGTCCATCTTAAATCTATGTGATCTAATCAGAGTTTATCTAAATATAGCTTTCAAGGTTTGTACTAAACTTCCTCTGATACCAACTGTAACGCCCCGACCCTAGTTACCTAGAGTCAGTGCATTATTAAATAACATTGGAATGATCACAAGAAAGATCAAATCATGAAAGACCGATTGGTTTAGTAGCCTTGGAAACACTAGATATATTCATAAATTTTTACATTACATAATAAAGTGAAAAACTACTACAACAACATATTGTATCCATAGTCCACACTATTAACCCTGCATAATATCCCTGCAGGTCATTCATAATTTTCTTCTTCAGTTCCTGGGAAAAAATAAAACATAGAAAAGGGGTGAGCTCAAATGCCCAGTAAGGATAACAATATAGCAGAAACTTTCATAAATAAGAATAAACATTTAAGGAAATGTATAACTAAAACAAAATCCTTTTAAACATGAAAATTCTACATATTATGGAATAAATAAAATGAAATAATTCCATTTACTTATTCACATGGATATTCTACTAATCGAATTATCACATGAAAAAGCAATAACCACTTTCATAATGATGGAATGCATAATGCCAGACTATCATAACCACATAGCCAAGTCCTCGTTCCAAGACTAGAAATAATATTTTGTCAAGGCAATGTTCCAAGACACTAGTTTGTCTCATGAGACCTACCGATGCATCGATGAGCTATAGCGGGCTGCACCTGTCACATATGAAGTCCAATGCATTCCCATATGAAAAGGTTTAAACATAACATAAACATTCGTATTAAAACTAGCATACGAAATGTCAATACTTTCACCATAAACTATGAATGGTATAAAAATAGCATTTCCACAGTCAAACATATCACAAAACCTTCAATACAATATAGAAGTTTTGTATCATAATAAATCAACTTCAAATAAGCGTAAAATCCATCAAAGGATGTTGACATAGATGAAATCAAAAATCTTTTTAAAGAAATATCTTTTTCTAAATTTGAAATCATTTAAGAGTAATATATTTATAAAATAAAACATTTTCATTGAAAATATTCTAATAATATTGTAAGGGAAGATTCGATGATTTTATAACGGTGTAAAATAACTGCACCCGCCGTATAAGTTAAAAAAACATTCTTACCTTAATTCTGTCGAAAAGGTTAAAAGCACCTTGTTTGAAAAACGACGGAAAGATTCCTTTATAAAACTCTTATAAAAAGTCAAACAAGGGTATAAATGACTTTAACCCATATTCTATTAAATAGTAATAATGTTTTGAAATACATTTCTAAGAAACATGGATGTGGATGATAAAGAGATCCCAGTAGATTATTACGTATAAACAACCTCGGATAATGAAGAGATTGTGAAATAACTCTTACCTTGTACTTTTCCTTGGTTGGGGGTAGGTTAACCTCCTGTATAATGGTGAAATAATTGTTATTAAATTATAAAAGAATAATTTACATTAATATGATATCATATATGATCTTTTAACATTGATTTGTTAATAATATATTAGTATTATCGTTGTTTCGGGTGTTAACTTACTCGTTTTATTTTATATGTTTTGTTATGTAGGCCATGTTTTTAATGGATAGGTTGTATCTTAATCATATCCAGAATGATATCAAGTCCTTAAACATTATTTTTAAATCATGAAATGATAATTATACTTGAATGGATACGATGGAGAATGAATCTCATCGCGTGCGGGGAGACGGTAGTCCGTACGTACGCACGAGCGACAATATCATTCTTTTGATATTAAAATAATATATAAATGGATGGTATATCATATATACAGAATCATTAACATGTAATATTTATTATTTACATGAGTTACACATCATTATTATACCCATCCAAATAATAATATATTGAATATCAATTACACCACGACGTGGAGACGATAAGTCGTACGTACGCACGTATGGTGAGATGTTATTAAAAGGGTGGATAGAATACTGATTATTGTTGTACCATATTTATAATAATAGCACAGTATAAATATGATATTGGAGTTATTATTTTATAATGGTGACAACAAAGGAAGAAGAAGTGGAAGAAGAAAGGAACTTGGAAAAAGGTGGTGAAATCATTACCTCTTCGTCGGTTTCTTCCTTTTGATTTGATCAAAAGGGATCCTTAGGTTGGCTTTATGATCAAAATAATGCATCTAGGTTGTCATGGGGAAAGTTGGGAGGGTATTTGGGATGTTTTTGGTCGATACAAAAGGCTTTGAAGGCCTGAAGAAAGGAGAAGGAGGAGTTCCCTTTTATAAGAGGGGTGAGGGGCACCTTTGGAAAAGCTAGAAATATTAGTTTATAATAAATTCATATTCGGTTTCTAATGGCTCAAAAGTTTATTATTAAATGGATAAGGTGGGGATGGGTCGAAAAAAACTCAACCAATATAATTTAGACAGGTTTGGGTACTCATATTAACCTTATCTTTAATTATTAACTCTAAGTTAATTAGTTTCACTTTTACAATGTCTCTTTGTATTTTTATATTATATGGTTAATAAACATACTATATACATCCAAGCGACCGCCAAGTGGTCCATTAATGATACACCTATCATGATATAAGTCTCTTGGCCAAACCTTAGATTTTTATGAATTTAATTTCAATTAATAATATAATATTTGTTTTAAAAACTCTTTTATGTCAATTTTGACAGTATTCAATAGTTGATTTTTGTAAAACTAATAACAGAATGATTACTTCGGAAGAATTTAATTAAATAAATTCTAACATGTCATATCAACTTAGAAAATTATATTAATTCATATAAAGTCTCAAATTATATTTATTTGGGAATTTAAAATATCAATTATTTTAAATTTTCACTAATATGGGAATTACTACATCATCATTGTGTCATAAATAAAATAAATAATGTAATGTCTAAATATTATAAATAAAATATAATTATGTTGGAAATATTTTGATATGTCTAATGAATATTTATAGTCGAAAATCTATCATATATATCCCTATGTAAAAATTTTTTTTCTAAAAGATATATGCTTCTGTCATTTTTGTATTCATTTTAACTTCATTAAAATAAAGTGTCCCTATCACCTACAAGTGGCTCCATGGGGTCTTAAATCGACCAAAATATGCCTATGGTCGAACATGTATCAACCAATAAGGCTAGGACACGTTTCCGTGTAATTTAGTATTATTATAATATAATTTCTAACCCTTATTTACCGGATTTACCCTTAACCGTGGTAAATAAAATATTTACCGGAATAATTATTCAAAATGTCTAAAAAAAAAGTTACCTATTTACAAAATTTAAAAATTCTGATTCAAAATATGGAATCAATTTTTCCATATTCAAAACACAGAAGTGGACGAAATTAATTTAATATTAATTCCTGTTGTTAAAACAAAAAGCGTGTTTTTAAGAGATAATACCTATCAAAAGTTTTATACTTGTTTATGTTCGGTTTAATTGTGAAATTATGTACAATGACCAACATTGTATTAAATGGTAAAAATATATTCTAAATATAATTTAAAACCAATCAAATTCATAATTTATCACTATTAATTATTTTGATTAAAAAAGTTGTTTTTAATTAAAATTTAGTAATTTTCACTATTCATCAAAAAATTAAAGTTACCCGAAAAGTACCAAAATTTCACCTTAGGGTAAATTCGACACTCCGAATCCAAAAATGAAGTCCATTTTAAAATATAAAATATATATAATTTAAAAAAGTATGTATTACTATTCATAACGGCTAGTTTGATCGGTTGTGGTGTGTGTTAAAACTCGAAATTGCATACAACACACGCTAATGTATTATTCAAAGGAAAGCATACCTTGTAAGCTTGGGATGTTTCATTTTAAATATTTGATGTCCCCATTTAGTCAAAAAGATTAAAATATTGTATTTAAAAAGGGTTCATTATTAAAAGTTGATAAAAGTGCAATACTGAAAATGAATTTGTTCTTTCATTATATCTAATAAACTCATAATATGGATTCTAAAATTATAAGGATTATATAAAGTTTAAAATTTAGTTAATACTATTCATAACCTCTTTTGAATGGCTTTTTTTTAAGCCATGGTGCTATTGAACTCAGTGTTGCGTGTAGTGCAAGTTATTGAATTATTTTGAAGAATTAACACGCTATGAAATCATGGGGTGTTACATTTAATTCCATTAATATAAAAAAGAAATGAATGTAGCGTACATGCGTACGTACGACCTACCATCTCCATGAACGGTTCATTTCATTTATTTTTATCTCCAAATGTTATGGAATAGTATATAATGAATATTTACTGGATATATATGATATTTAAATCATTAATAATATTTTGGAGATGGTGTACTTATAAATACATGGACAATTCTTTTAAAACAAGTTCTTTTTTGACTCATGTACCAAACATCAACAAAAACATCTGATATGAACTCACATAATTAACTAATTATTATAACATTATAAAATGTGATATGGATAGAATAATAAAATTTAAAGGAGTTACTTAAGAAATTATAAATTGAAAAACGATTATTATTTAGGAATATAAAGAACCGAATAATAGAAGTGGGAATTGAGGTAAGGGATCCAACCTCTCTCATTATTTTTAAGTACTCTCTATTATGTCACTTCTTTTAAGATCTTCTTTCTTATGTTGGGGGATGTTATTATATATTTATTTTACTTTAATTTTTATGTTCATATGGTGAGATACCCTAATTGATATATTCAATCAATTTTTGGAGGTTTTATGTGGAATTGTTAGGCTGCCGAATTTTCGTAAGGTGATATCTTATCTAACTTTTAATTCCGTGAGATTTCCATTGTTCGCCACTTATTTATTGAATTTGGTGTATTTTTTTCTTCCATTTCAAAGATATTATCATGATTCTTTTTCTATTAATGGTATTCTATGGTTCATATTGTGTTTACTATATTTTGGTCATACGACTCAATTGATTACAATGAAGTATGGTGTTTTTATCTCACTTTTTATTCCCGTGAGATTCATGATATATTTGTCACTATCTCCGTTGAGTGGTGTATGTACTGAACATGAATCTACTCTTTCATTAATATACTCTCATTTATGGGTATATACATCAGCATTGTTTGGTCTTTCTGTCATGGGGTGTGTGTTTTGAAAGATACCTAAATCGATAAGGGATTTCTTAACCCTCCTCTTTTTAAAATAATTCTTTTTGATAAGTCTTTTAATTTACATCTTATTATGTTTGGATATGTTCATATATATCCTTATTAATGTAAATGTTATATACATGTGTGAGATACCCTTTTATCTGTCATCATCTCATTTTCTGAATTATAAAGTGATGATGTAAGGCTGTCAAATTTCTGTAAGGGAACTTCTTAACCCAATTTCAATTCTTTGGGATAACCCTCTACTTTTTGATTATGTCGGCCTATGAGTATGTGTGGATGACCTCTGATTGTTTTTCACTTAATATCCACTTATATTCCGTGTATTTATGTTTTTAACACATATTTATGTAACCGATTTATCCTTAATCTAAGGACACCGTCTTGGTAAGGGACATTGTCTCAATCTACTTTCATTGAGGAATATTTTGTTTTATACACAACTTTATTTTATACACTGTGTAAACCACTCTGATTTTTACTTTTATTCAAAAGGAATATTTTTATACGAAGTGTTTTACTGAATGTCAAAAGGGAATTTTTGTGTCTTACGTATGCGACGACAACCACTTTTCCGCCAACATTACCATTATTTGAGAATCGGATTCCTCTACAAGTCATAAATTTTTTTCCAATGAATAATAAATACCATATTTTAATTTTCTTTTATTTTGATATTGAAAATGTTTTTGATAATGTTTTGACTATATCAATGTGTTTTTTGTATCTTGTGATGGAAATGTTGAAATGTTATGTTTCCTTTATGCATGTTTTATGTGATATGATTATGTAATGGTTCATGGGAATTTTTTATGAAGACGGGTGGTTCTATGATAAACTAAGGGTGGGTGAGCCCATGATATCTCTCCAATGCATTGGGTAACACGATGGAGTTAAACTTTAAGGTTTCTTCGATGAGATTTTGGGAATATGCTGTAATGGGTATTCCAAACGTAACCTTGAGGGTTACTATCTATGTAAGAATGTTATGAATGACTCAAGTTACCTTTATATCTTATGATTTCTATGAGTTATACATAAATATTAATATTTCAGAAGGTATGTTATGATTGAATGTTATGGTTTCATCGATTTGTATTTATTGGTGGGTTAATGTTTCCTTTCATTATGTTATAACCCTTACTGAGATGTAATAGTTATGTCCCAATTCTCTAATACTCTAAACCTGAAAATATCCACAATGTTAATTATTCATTTAATTCAATATTATGTAATTTTTTAAGGCCAGGTCCTTATAGTTGGTATCATAGTTCAGTTTAGATAACTTTAGAGGTTAGAGTGTTGTTTATGAATAAGTGATAAGATGTGTATAACAACAATGGTTACTATATTAAATTGAGTCATTTCTTTTTTGAATGACAGAATTAGTTTGAGATAACTTGGATAAGTATATCTTAGTGTTTATCTTCCTCAATATTATATGATTATTATACTGATATACTCACACTGAACTTTTTGGTTTTAGTAAATAGCTGGATCTAGCAGGCACCAAAGTATAGGGGATGTGAAGGATACCGTGATAGTTTTCTGAATGAGCAACTGAATGATATGGGTGCTACAATGAGAACTCTTATGTTTATTATCAACCAACTATCTGGATTCATTATTGACCACATGAACCTTAGTAATTTTTATAAAGCATCATATATGCGAGAAACAAATCCCTACAGATGTTCAGGTAATAATCACAAAGATAAGTATGTTCAAAAAACTCTGTGTCAAATATGTGGAATGAAACACATAGGAAAATGTTTCAAAGGGATATAAATATGTTATAGATGTGTAAATGATGGTCATGAAGAAATAACCTTCCATGGAAAAAGGAAGCATCTAGTTGACTCTAGGAAAGGGAAAGAAGTTCTTTCTGAAAGAACAATTGAAAGTTTTAAATGTGGTGTGCATGGTCATTATGAAAACACATGATCTATGAAAATGATTTGGTAATGGTACCACCAGGGTCATACAAATATTCATTTACCAATATCTAATTCCTTTCAGATTAAGGATGAAGAAACTAACAATGTCCAATGAATGGTATGGATTTTTTCTTAACATATTTTTTTCTATTATTGAATCTTGGGATATGATTAATGACTTTGTTTGTAAAAAAGATGTTTTTCAATATATGTTTAAAAACATTGGTTAATATATCATGAAAAATTTTGAATGAGTATAAAGTCAGCAAATAAGGGATTCAAGAGTTATGGTAGATTTTAGGATGGTGAAATTCATAAAAGTATTAAGACTCTTTTGATGACGGGGTTACATTAGAATACTTTTTATAGTATGTGTAACCCTGATGTTTGATATATTAAAATTTTATTCAAGGAATAATTATATGTTCTTTTGTGGATATGGTTGTAAAGAACCTTTTGGGTTTATATGATCCTTTAATTTGTGGAAATTACATTTTAATACATTTTGGGATGCAAATCGAAAGTTATTATATAACATTTGTGGTTAAAATATGTTATTTTCTGTTTTTGATTAATTTATCTTTTTTGGGGGAATGTTATAAAATTATATGGTTTTTAAAAGGGAAAATACACAGGCCATGTGACAACCCATCGTATCAGACGAAACTTCGAGAATCGAACCCAAATCCAAAGTGTGACAGGTATTATCACCTACCACTAGGCTACGTGAATTCCCTGGTTAGTTTGACAAATTTTTTTAGTTAGATGTTTTTATGAATCGAAAATCATTTTATATTGGGTAATCTATGGAAATTATTTACCTATCATGGAACATATGTGATTAGGTTAATCACTTCTCAGTATGAGACTTTAAGAGTAACTGATTTTATTTGGAGATAAATGTTAAGATTTACCTTGGAAAACTATATGATTAAATCCTTCAGAGATTTGGGTTTTATTAATATTTTGGTTTATATTTGAAGTTATTTATGGATAGTTGTTTATTCAATGGTCTTTGTTGAACTTTGGATAATGTTTGACAAATTTTGGAGAATAAGAGTAGTAATTCAATTTATAAAGGATTATTCTTTTTGGGTATTATCTGATCTCATAGTAAAATTTTTTGTTTTGGTTTTTGTCTAAAGACATAGGAAATATATAGTTCTCTTTTGTGGATTAGGTGATTCTCTAGAAGTTTATTATAGCTCTCTTAATGAGAACAAGTCATCCTAAATACACGCCTTTTGGAGAAAATATGTGTTTGTGTAAGAAATATAGTAAGAGATGAAAGTCTACACGACAAGTAGGTATATTTCCTTATGATTTAGTTAAGCTCATAAATAAATTCCTCAATGAAAAGAAAATTAAATCAAAATTTTTTTCCATTAACTTTTCCTACTGGGGAATCAAATACTGCTTAACCCATCACAAGTTTGTGATTTTTTAGTGGTTAACTATCACCTAAACATGTTTTCTATCACTCTCCATCAGAACATGATGGTTTGATTTCCCATCCATATCCATGTTTTCATGGAATCATAGTATATGTTGTCTTGGATGACCTTTTTACTTTTCTTTCTTTCTTTTAAAGTGATTTTTTAATTTACCCCTTTTCCAATGTGGGGCTTTCAATGAAGTTTTCAGGCCCAATTTTAAAATTGCGAGGACACAATTCCCAAAAGAGGGGAAGGATGTAACATCCTAGGTAAATAAAAATAAGACATTATCATATTTATAAATATTTGTGAATAAAATGTAAATATTAATTCAATTGTAATGCTATGCTTCATGGCGTACTCAATACGCAACAACAAGTTTCATTGAAATATTACGTTGCACAATAATAATATAATAATATTATTTTAAATAATTGTTAACGCCTAGTCGTTGTAATGGCGAGAATGAATAGAACTAACTAAACAATAATTAAATATGTTAGTTAAATATTTTTTCATTTATTCAATAAATGTTAGAGTCTTAAAATGAAAATGAATCAAATTTTAAGAATAAACAAACTAATATTTTTAAAAGATTGTTTTAACTCTTTTTGATGGAGAACCTTTTTTAAATATAACTTTTGAAAATTTTATAAGATTTATTATTCAAAATACACTTATACATTGAAATTGGGACATTGAAATTTACTTTGGATAAATTTTTGGTATTTTAATGACAATGTTCATTTTTAATGAATAGTGAAAAATACTGCATTTTACATCAAAACTGCTTTTTCATCTAATTTAATTATATGGTTAGATTATATTTTTAATTGTTTTAAAGTTTAATTAGAATATATTTTTACCATTTAATACAATGGTGGTAATTATAATTACTTTCAATTTGAAAATGGAAATAAACAAGTGTTAATCTTTTGATAGATATTGTTTCTTAAAACACGCTATTTGTTTTGACAGCAGAAATTAACTATATAATTTATTAATGAAACTTATATGTTTTGAATTTGGTAAAATGGACATAATTTATGAATTTGAGATATCAAATATATCATAGGGTGATTTTTTTGGTATTTTTCTGATAATGTTATTTTTTTTAATGAATAGTGAAAGATACAACATTTTAATTCAAAACTGCCTTTTCATCCAATTTATTTGTATAGTTAAATTGTCATTTTAATTGTTTTTAATGTAAAAATGAATTAATTTTTTATCACTTAGTACAATTTTGTTCATTTTATGTAATTTAACTTTTAAATTTGATGTAAAAACAAGTCAATCATTTGATAAATTTTACTTCTTAAAAACCCGTGTTTTATTTTGACAACGGGATTTACATTGAATTTAATTACTAAAATTTCTATGTTTTGATTTTTGTAAAATGGGTTACACATTTGGAATCAAAAGGTCCAAATTATGTAATTAATAATATTTTTTTGGACATTATGAATATTAATGACAATAATGATCTTTAATTACCGTGTTTAATTAGTAATCGCATAATTATGGGTAATAAAATAATATCATAAAAATATAAAATGACCCCACCATGTGTCCTAATTCTATTTGTGGTGTCATGGCCGACCATGGTATTCCTCTTTCCAGCCTTGAGACCCCATGGAATCACATTAGTGTGATAGTGACTTTTTATCATATTAATGTTTTAAGAAAGGAAATATAACAAAGGTTTGTATATCCTAAGTAATCCAATTTTAATTTCCTTTACATAAAGGATATATTTGACTATAAATAATCATTGGAAATATACAATCATTTACTACATGATGGTAATTTGTTTATAATTTATAGACATTATATAAATAAATTTATTTATGACACCGTGATGATGCAGGGATTACCTCATTAATGATCGATTTCAATAAAATGAAAAGTTAATGTAAAATCTAAGACATAAACATGTAAAAAACCTATTACATGGGTGGATTTAGAACCATTATCACCTTAACCTAGAAATATATAATTTTGGGACCTTTTAAATCTGAAAATCATTTTATAATAAAGTAACATTTCATGACATTCAAAGAGTGCCCTTCCTCACTCTTATTAAAGGCCCTCCACCTATACCCCCTTACCCAAACCTCTGAAGCCCTTGGATCATCCAGACTCTGCTAATATTGTCTCTCCAAATCCATTTATTACACCTATAAGCCTCACTTTGGGAACAATTCCTTCCAAGTAAGCCTTTGGGCTCAAATCAAAAAGAGTTACCCAATTTAAAGGTAATGTATTCTCTTATGTTCTTTTGTTTTAATTTGCTTCTCCAACCCATTGAAATATTTTTATTCCTTTAATTTGTAACAAAAAATGTATCTTAATATACTAGGATGTTTTTATGAAAATTATTTGAGGTACACTTACACACACCTCCATCTAATGGGTGAAGAACATACTGTTTCTGTGGACGGCGAACTACTGTCTCACGAAATGATGATTGTTCAATTATCTCATACCACCACTCATGGTGGCCATTATGATGTCATTGTATTTCATATATTATATATATGGTATTTATGTTTTCTATATTATTCTTTATTTTATATTTAAAACATACCTTTATGCTTTTCATGTTGTGAAAATGTGATAATATAATATGAGAAAGTGTGGACTACCGCCCCCTCAAGTGATGTGACTCGTTCATGCAATAAATGGGATGTATAAAGAATTAAATTAATTAAATTATGTGAAAAGTATAAAATATATATTATAATGGAATTATAATATATATATATATATATCATTTATTTTTAATTCCATTAATATGACAAAGAAATTAAAATAGCGTTAATGCATACGTACGGCCTACCGTCTCCATGAACGGTGCATTTCATTTATTTTTATCTCAAAATGTTATAGAATAGCATAAAAAGAATATTTACTGGATATATATGATATTTAAATCATTAATACTATTCTGGAGATGATATACTTATAACTACATGGACAATTCTTTTCAAATATGGTCAGTTTTGACTCATGTACCAAACATCGACAAAAACATCGGATATGAACTCAGATAATTAATTAATTATTATAACATTATAATATGTGGTATTAATTAAATAATAAACATTAAATGAGGTCCATAAGCAATTATAAATTGACAGATGTTTATTATTCATGAATATAAAGAAGCGAACAAGATAAGTCGGACTTGAGATAAGGGATCCAACCTCTCTCTTTCTTTTTTAGTACTCTCTTTTATGTCACCTATTTTAGTATCCTATTTCTTATGTCAGGGGATGTTATTATATATTCATTTTACTGTAATTTTTATGTTCATATCATGAGAGACTATAATTGATATCTTCAATCCATTTTTTAAATATTTAAGTGGCGTTGTTAGGCTGCCGAATTTTTATAAGGGGATATCTTATCTCACTTTTAATTCCGTGAGATTTCCATTTCTCGCCACTTATTTATTGAATTTGGTGTATTTTGTTCTTCCATTTGATATATATTATCATGATTGTATTTATATTCATGGTATTCTGTGATTCATATTGTGTTTATTATCTTTTGGTCATACGACTCAATTGATTACTATGAAGTACGTGGTTTTTATCTCACTTTTTATTCCTATGAGATTCATGCTATATTTGTCACTATATCAATTGAGTGGTTTATGTACTGACCAGTATTCTACCCTTTGTTTAATATACTCTCATTTATGGGTATGTATATCAGTATTGTTTGGTCCTTCTTTCATGGGGTGTACTTTTTGAAAGTTACACAAATTGGAAAGGGATTCTTTCACCCTCTTATTTTTAAAAGACATATTTTTTATAGGTCATTTAATCTACATATTATTATGTTGGGATATGTTATTATATATCCTTATTGTTGTAAATTTTAGGTCCACGTGATGAGATACCCTTTTTGTCTCTCATCATCTCATTTTCTGAATTTTAAAGTGACACAGTTAGGCTGTCAAATTTCTGTAAGGGATATTCTTAACCAAATTTCAATTATTTGGGTTAAACCTCTAATTCTTGATTATTTCATGCTATGAATTTGTGTGGATGACCTATGATTGTTTTACACTTAATATCCACATATATTGGGTGTATTTATATTTTTCAGACATATTTATGTAACTAATTTATCTTTAATATAAGGATACCATCTTTGTAAGAGACTTCATCTCAATATCCTTTCATTGAGGCATATTTTGTTTTATAAACAACATTATTTTAAACGGTGTATAGACCCCTCTGAATTTTACTTATATTCTAAAGGAATATTTTTATACGAAGCGTTTTACTGAACGACAAAAGGGAATGTTTTTGTCTTACGTATGCGGCATCAATGACTTCTCCGCCAACGTGACCATTATTTGAGTTTAGTCTTCCTCTACAAGACCTAATTTTTTTTAAATTGATTATAAATACCATGTTTTACTTTTATTCTATTTTGGTATTGAAAATGGTTTTGATAATGTCTTCATTATATCAATGTGTTTTTTGGTATCTTGTGATTGAATTGTGGAAATGTAATGTATCCTTTTTTCATGTTTTATATGATATGATTATGTTATGGTTCTTGGGAATTGTTTATGAAGATAGGTGGTTCTATGATAAACTAACGGCGTGTGAGCCCATGATAGCTCTTCAATTCATTAGGTAACGCGATGGAGTTAAATGCTAAGGTTTCTTCGAAGAGATTTAGGAAATATACTGTGATGGGTATTCCAAACGTAACCATGAGGGTTACTCCCTACGTAAAAATGTTATGAATGCCTGAAGTTACCTTTATATCTTATAATTTCTATGAGTTATACATAAATATTATGATTTCAGAAGGTATGTTATGATTGAAAGTTATGTTTTCATCGATTTTTATTTATTGGTAGGTTAATGTTTCATTTCATTATGTTATAACCATTTCTGAGATTTTTATGCTCATATGATGTTTTGGAAATGTTTTTTACAGGTAATAACGAAGGGTAAGAGAAAGGAATTATTCAAGAAGATTTATATCAGGAAAATAACTGTTGTTTTATTTAAGGTTTTTTTTATTTTTTAAAAAAGCTGGTATAGTAGTAGTTTCTATATTGTAATCCTTTGAGATGTAATAGTTATGTCCTTATTCTCTAAAAATCTAAACCTGAAAAGATTCTCACTGTGAATTATCCATTTAATTCAAGATTAAGTAATGTTTTAAGGTCGGGTGCTTATACCAAGCTATAAAAATTTCAGTGTTGGATTCTAAAGGTTCACATATTGGGACAACTATTTTCTGAGTCAGGTGTGTTAGGTGATCCAATGAATGTGTAGGCTATGATGTCTTGGGATTAGACAATGAAAGTTTATGATGTTCAAAATTTTCTATTTTTGGATGATTATTACCAGAGGATTATTATAGATTTATATCACTTGACAGTGCCACCATAACATAAAAAATGAAGGGAGTTATGTTTTAATTGTTAAAGGATTTTGAAAATTATATTGAATGGATGAAGAAGTAGTTGAATACCACACCTATTTTGATCATAACTGAATGAAATTGCAGAAAACCTTGTTTTATGATGCATCTGATGTCGAACATGGGGATGTTTTGATGTAGGAATATCATGACGTAGATTATGGGTCAAGACAGTTGAGACAACCTGAATGAAATTATCCAACTCATGAAATTAAATTACCTATTTTGGTTCATGCCTCAAATTGTTGGACGCATTACATGTTGGGAGAACCCATAACATTGTTTACCAACTATACAAGTCTCTAATACATCTTTAAATAGGGTTCAAATCTTTGATAAAAAAGATGGGTCATATACCTAAAATCCTTCGATTTGGAGTTGTTATATACAGTAGAGAAGAAGAATAGTGTGGCTGATACAATGAGGAAGAAGTCTTAGAATCCAGTTGTTCAGGAATCCAATTTCAAATAGATGATAATGGCCTTGTTTTCTGAGATGTGTCTAGAGGTACATGATGTGCATGGGTGGATGGATATCACATTCATAGATTTGGAATATGTTGTTTTGACATGGTTCATGATTATTTATATGGTGGATCTAGATTTATTTTCATTGAAACGAAGTCGTAATGTTGGGGGTCACTTTCTAGTGGGGATTTTCGGGATGATGGCATTGCTTATGTTCATGATCGTGCTATTGTAACAATAGTAGCATGGTTGGAGTTGATGCATGAGTTTCTTGCATCGAACATGGTAGTGATTCCTGAACTAACTCGGTTATATCACGAACCTTTTAGGATGTTTTGGTGGATGTAAATAACGATAGACATTGTGGTTTTTGTGGAAGGATTCCTTAAATTTCAGTTGGTGGAGGCCGAATATTTGTGTCTAGGTGGGTTGTTGAAGTAATGAAATATTTTGAAGAGGAAATGGAATGTCATAATGAATGAATTCATAGCTGGTCCTCTCATGATTCCTTGGAATATTTAATTGATCTGGGTTGTTGTAGAATGACTGAAAAAATAACTCATTTATATCTAATCTAGGAGACTTATATATTGGTCCAATTTGGTTTTTTATATGTTTGATTGATAGTACCATTGCATGGTTTTCCCAAAAAAAATATTTTAGGATCATGATCCATGTTTCACCTTACATTTATTGTCCTAATTGTAGATGTCTGATGGTACCCAAGTATATTTAGTACGAATTATCACCTGCAGACTAACAAGTAGTCAAAAATTTTTTATCCGAGTATTGGAGGACTTTTTTAGGTCTCTTGTGCTTGATTTTTATGGTTCAAGGTAAAGTCACATGTACCTTGTTTATTTTTCTACAAAATAATTTTTAGTCCACATTTCATATGTATAATTTTGAGGCTCTCTATGGTAGAATATGTAAATCTACACTGTGTTGTTTAGAGGCTGGGGAGTAGGAGAAGTTAGAACATAGTCTCATTAATGAGACGTAAGAGAAGATTTTATTTTATAAAAAGCATATAAAAATGGCCCATAGTAGGTAGAATTCATATTCAGTTTTGTGTCATTGACCTTTCGTGTCATGGGTTAGTGATAGTGTGTTTCTTTGGGTGTCGCCAATATTAGGTCACTATCAAATTAGGATTCAGGGAGAGTTGTAACCTAGGTATGTGTGTACATTTGAGATTTTCAAAAGGATTGATCCAGTGGATTACCTATTAGCTCTTCTATAATGGAATAGTAAGATGCATGATGTTTTATATGTTTCATAACACTGAAAGTAGCAACCTGATCCATCTCATGTGATAAATGCTGATGATATCGACCATGAGGTGGATGCATCCTTTGAGGAGTATTCGATTAGTATTATGGATCATATTGAGCAAGTCATTAGGGAAAAGGTTGTACCATTGGTTCATGTTATATGAAATAATGAAGATGTTTAGGAAGAAATGTGGGAGCGGGAATTAGAGATAAGGGTCAAGTGGCCCAATCTATTTTCTTTAGAATCTCATTCATGCTCGGAAAGAGCATCTCGAGGATGAGTCGTGCTAAGGTTTGGAGGTTGTATGATCTGGATGATTCCTAAGTTATTTTTTTATGATATAGATTATGTTCATTATTTGTGTCAAATAACGGTTTCCCAAAGGGAATGAGAAGGTTTTGGTATATTCTAGGGTTTTGGGTCCCGAATGAAGAAGAAAAAGAGTTTCTGGGCATGTTGCATGGTTTGTGAATGGTTTGTCTAAATCATGTGTATCAACATGGTAACCCTGAAACCATGGATATGGTATCTCACATAATTACCATACAGGTAAGCTAATAATGTTGAATTCCAAGGAAACCATGTGAAGAGAATATTTTAGTATACTAGCCCTCGCACTATTTGTGAATGGTTTGGAAAATCGTGTGGGTCAACCATGTATCCTAGTGGTGCTGATAAATTTACAATTTTCAACTCCAATATTTCTTATACCAACTCAGGATTTATCTTAATTCTTCCCCCATCAATACTAGTGATGATCCATGGTGTCTCATAACTCTCAATGGTAATTCTCCTCTAATCCTAGGCTGTTTGGAGTATTTCTAGTTACAGATTAACGATCTAGGTAAGTACAATCGCCTCATTACTTCTATTTTTGTCTTAGGGTTCTCATTTCATCCCCAACTCCTTCTGAAGCTCTAAACCTCTCTTCTTCTGGTGATATATAGGTATAGGTTTTAAAGGGTCATTGAATCGGGATCTAAATATTTGATTAGGAGTGTTTTCGTTAATGGATCGAAGGTATGTGTTCTACAAGATATATCCCATAGTTTGTATTTGTATTTTTCCATGTAGGTTATTATTCTTGTTCTCATATTAGTGCATTCAAAGTGGATAATGGAATTGTATGTTATGAATTTTACTGATGATGTTTTACTACCTTTGCAGATGTGTATAATGGGTTATTTAATGAGTTAGTATGGTTGTTTATATGTGAGTTTAATGTTCTTAAGGGATAAGGGATTTTTTGGATGGTATGTAAATGTGTAAAATGGGATTAATGATAATATGTTAATTGATTATATTAATACAGGAATAAGTTATGTGAGATAGGAATGTGAAAATTGGAATCATGGTTAAATGGTTATCTGTTATAAATGATGTGTGTGTAAATGGAATGTGGAAGAATGTTATATTTACATTTATTGATATTTTATTGATGTTTCCAATGATATTTTCTATGGTTGTTTGTAATTAGGTTGTTATTGGAGATTGAAAAATAACCATGTTCACATGGCTTGTTAGAGTGAGGTATTGACACGAGGTTATACACCCATGGGTCGATTTGGACTAACTCTCTAAGCTCCACTCTCTAAATGCATGGGTTAGGGGAGGGGGTGAAGTTCTATTCCCCGAACATTTTCATTCCACCCATACTAAGGCTTTGAGGTGAGGATAATGTGGTTATGGATATGTGAACCTTTTCTATATAGAAGAATATTTATTATCATATTCCTTAATAACATTGACCATACATAATCTATTGAACACAGGAACAAGGGAAAACTATGACATGATAGGATTAAGTAGTGAACATGGATATAAAGGTCGCATAACCTAAAGAATCATCATTTAGAATTCATTATTGAACTTTTTTTCTTTGCATTCAATTATTTATAATATCAATGCACTATCTACATTGACCGTATATTTTTTAGAACATGTTATTAGTGGCCTACTAAGTTTAAATAAAATAGTTCACGATCCTCCGTTGGGTACCCGAGATGTTTCATGGATGAAATAAAAAAAATAGGGATGATTCATAAGAATTAAGGGTTAGTCAAGTTCAATATGTGCACGATTGATGTTTGGGACATGGATCCAAGACCATTTTGGGGATTCCACATTGGGGTTTGACTTGGCATTGTTGCATGGTATAGAATATCTACTATTAATCGTGGTTTGTATCCCATCCAGGAAATGATTGAATATGCATGAGATTTGTTTTTTACTATTGTTTCCACTATTTATAGTGTCTTAAATTGTGACTTCCTCTAGTAAAGAGGATATAGTCTTCCCACATGACATATTAGACCATCACTACTAGTTTACAACCATTGGCATACGATGATGCATGATTGAGGTCATGTGGTGAGCCGAAGTGAGGTACTAATTTGGTGGCACCTATGTCAGGGATGTTACAAAACTATTGATATATGAACATAGATGGATTCATACACACCCTCTATTGGTACATCCAAACCCAAAGAGTTTTTGTCATAGTTTTATGTCAAATGATAAATATGAAAATTATTAATCAAGGATTAATATTTCATGATGGCTAAACATATATAATAAATAGATTAGTCTCATACATGAAGGGATTATGTTATTCCATTTATGATTATATGTCAATGAACAATGTTTCATGGATTATATGTTCATTAGAAAAATATTGATGATTCTTACAATATATTTATGAATCAAAATCCAATGTGATGACTATTTATGGAAATGTAATGAAAAAAAATTATTAATGATTAGGATTATATGACTAAGGAAAATAAGAAAAATATTCTTTATAACTAATTGAGTGCTCAAAATATACTTGGAAATCCACAGAACTCCATGTTATTCGTTTCACATTGTGAGGTTTTCAGGGATACAGCATGTAGAAAATAATTATTTAGAATCAAGAAGTGGTGAATGAGAAAAATATAATTAAAATCTCCATAAATGGAGGCATTATTTCACAATTCATTTGAATTTATTCAATATATAATACCATAAAAATGGTGGGAATACATAGTGGTGGATGTTTATGAAAATTTAAAACTCCCTCAATATCCAATAGACAACACTGGATTAAGAGGTATTCCAGAGGATCCTCAAGATGATGTATCCATATAATTAATGGGATACATCATTGATCATGCTTCTAGGATCCATCATAGGAAATTTCATGTCATGAAGGTTATCTTATAAATGATGTAAGATTCACATTATTAAAGGGATTCATTATCCTTTAATACACATGATTAAGAAAAATATATACATAACTTGATTATAAATATAATGAGTATTAACACTAAAATTATGTCTTAATGGGGTAAATATTATGTTGAAATGTATACACTAATGATATGATGAAAATTGTGTGAAATGTTATAAATTAATATAGGCATGTTTTATGTGTGAGGGATGAGCGCATGGTAATACAAAAGGTATAAAAGAAGAACCTTTAAATTTATATGGGAAAGGGTTAATTTATCTCTTATCTAGCATAATAAAAAATCATCAATAAATGGAATCCTTTACGTTAAAATGTATATAAGACATGTTTGATGTCGAATTTCATAAATTTATTTTGTGTGAATCCTTATGATAACTCAGAATCCCGTAGTGTGAATTTACATCTATATGTTTTTATCTATAATTCATAAATGTCTTTAAATAAATTTTTGAAGTGATAAGAATAGAGTTATTTTCAATATTATTATCAATAATATATAATTTTCAAGTATTTACAAAAAAAATTGAACATCAAGGTTCTATTTATTGGTGAATGTTATTTTTAATAACCATGCTATTGAAATGATATTTTTTCACTGAGTCTCATAAATATTCTAATCCTTTATTATGGAGTAAAAATGGTCTTTAGTAGGGGTATTTCATAGATTTGAGTATTGTTTTCTCTAATCATATAGTAGGAAAGTAACTTTTCCTATAGAGTTCAGATAAAATTATTTATGCTCAAAAGTCTTCAGAATTTTCATCTCATTTATATATTTATGTTGAATAATTATTACACACCTACAATTTACCCAATTTGAGATCCATATATTATTGATTAAATTTAATGAATATTCTTGAAAAAAATGAATTGAGAATTTGTTCATATGTGGTTCGAAGGTGGTAAGTGGTTATATACCATTATCTATATGTATAAGATACACTATTTATGGGACGATGATATACTAAACTCAATAAATCATATTAAATTTGATCTATCCTTTTATAATGCTTCAAATATATACAAATAACTTTTCATGTATGTTTTTTAAATTCTATACACCACTATAACATAAGACAATAGGGTTCAGCACAAGGGATTTAGTGAATACTTTGAGGGATCAAAATTACATACTATGTAAAAATTACATCTTTTTGTTCAATGTCATCATTTTAAATTTATTTCCATTTGGGGGGTTATCACATTTTTCCATTCCATTATATGAAATAAAAATTCTTATAATATTGTACAAACGTTTTTAACGAATATGGAATGACGAAGAGAACTAGGGGTGAAAATTATATGTCCATCCAATAACTCCGAATGTCATCCCCACACCATGTTATTTTTAGATTTTAGGGACTATAAGTAATTAACTATCCTTTATTTGAAAGATAATCTATATATGAATTTGGTATCCTGAATTATATTATAATTTTGATGTAATATATAATCATTTAGTCAAAAAAAATTATGTATTCATGGGTTTATATCGTAGAAAACAAGTCCAATTATGGGGTGATTATTGGGGAGGACTGTAACATCCCCAAATGTTAAAGGGTTAAATAACTAAATGATATGACTCATGTCAACAAGGTTCACCTTCCATTTTGGGAGCCTACCTAATTAGAACTCCACAGTTAAGCATGTTTGGCCTAGAGTAGTGATCAGGATGGGTGACCTTCTGGGAAGTTTCCCAGGGTGTGTGCGAGTGAGGACAAAGCACACTGGAAAGGACATGGGTTGGCCTGTGGGGACTATCATTAGTCAGATGACCCATTCAGACATGTGGGTGGACCCTGTGGTGGGCCCCACGTGTCTGCGGGGCAATTGGTGGTACTTGGTGGGCCCGGACCCGACGGCCATGTTAAGGCGGGGTGGTTGTGCTGTTACCGGGGCCCGGTTGTCACATTTGGTATCAGAGGGGGAACCCAGCCTTAAGTGAACTGTGTACTGCCTGTGTTGAGATGTAGGGCCCACAACGAGGGCATTGTGCCCTCTAGGGGGGGTGATTGTAACATCCCCAAATGTTAAAGGGTTAAATGAATAAATGATATGACTCATGTCAACAAGGTGCACCTTCCTTTTCGGGATCCTACCTGATTAGAACTCCACAGTTAAGCATGCTTGGCCTGGAGTAGTGATCAGGATGGGTGACCTTCTGGGAAGATTCCCAGGGTGTGTGCGAGTGAGGACAAAGAACACTGGAAAGGACATGTGTTGGCCTATGGGGACTATCATTAATCAGATGACCCGTTCAGACATGTGGGTGGACCCTGGGGTGGGCCCCACGTGTCTGTGGGGCAACTGGTGGTACCTGGTGGGACAGGACCCGACGACCATGTTATGGCGGGGTGGCGGTGCTATCACCGGGGCTCGGTTGTCACAAGGACAATGTTAATGAATCATATCCTTTGGTTCACTATTATGTGGAAATAGATAAAAATGATGAACTATAAGGCCCCGACCTTAAACATTACTTATTGTCGAATTAAATGAATAATTCATATAGAGGATCTTTTCAGGTTTAGATTTTTAGAGAATTAGGACATAACTAATATATCTCAAAAGATTACAAAGTAGACACTTCTACTATGTTTCCATAAAATATAAACTCTTAAAAAGAAACTTTTCTAGTTCCATGTTTTAGATAGCATTACATTTCCTTGTTCCTATCCTTGACCCTATTCCACAATAATTCTTCTGAAAAACATTTGAAAAAAACGTGGGGTGAGCATAAAAATCTCAATAAGAGATACAAAAAGAAAGAAAACTGTTAGTTTTTCAAAACAACAACTAAACCATGTATACATTATCAAAGTAATACTTTCCACCATTATAAAGTAGTAAAAAAATATTCACTGAGTAAAAGATCATTACTTACCCTTTTAAAGACAAAAGATAACCATAAAACCCATATAAAGGATACATAACATATAAATGTAACATGGGACATAAACATACTAAAATGTAATAACTATACGATCGACTTCCACACATACTTAATGGAATATCCATACGGCTGACTTCCATACCCAATGCATTGGAGGTTGTAACGTAACCACCTGTCCGGGTATTCACGACACCACCCCTCATATGGTTTATCACGTAACCACCCATAAAATGTCCAAGTACCATCATTACACAAAAAATATAGAAAATATAAACATTTTTATAAGAACATTTCATTTTAAATCACAATAAGTAATTCCAAGATATTGAATTAATCAATCCATTTTCAAAAATCATTGAAAAGAGATTTTTGAATCAAAGTGTCCCATAACACTTTGATTATTTTAATGGAATTATAATTTTAAAACATTAATGTCCATATAAATAAATACTTAAAACCATTTTGATAACATGTACAATGAAGATAATGATTTAGAATAATGAATCTTTAAAACATTTAAAATGATATTTTTGTTAAAGAGTTTGTAACAAAATGAAAGACTCTTGAATTCAAATAATTGCGGAATAAAATTTAATCAGAACTTTATAATATCATTTTAATAAAGGGATTCATGATATAATATGTCAAAGGACAGTATACACACCATATAAGAGTGAATTGGTGCATAACAACAATGAAGTCTCAATAGAAATGTAAATTGAGATGAAATCCATTATAAAGACGGTATCATTAAATTAAGGATAAATATATCACATAATTATGTATGAGAAATATAAATACACCCAATATAAGTGGAAATTAAGTGTGAAACAATCAGAGGACATTCACACATAATCTTGGAAAAACAAAACCAATGACATAGATATTTAACTCAATGAAATGAGATTGAGTTATGATTTCCCATAAATTTTTGTAAGAATTTATCAATGAGATGATTATGTGTAGAAGTAGTATTTCTACACAATGGTTTGTGGAAAATAACAACATAAAGATTTCACACATAATCATGGAATAATAAAATCAATAAGTAGAGGTTTAACCCAAAGAATTGAAAGTGGGTTATGAAGTTCCCGTATAGAAACCCGACAGCCTAACAACATCACATTAAAATTCAGAAAATGAGTTGATTAGAGAGAAAATGGTATCTCATCACTTGGACATAAAATTTACATAAACAAGGATATATAAGAACATATCCAAACATAATATTATGTGAATTAAAATACATAACAAAATAAGTCTTTTAAAAAGAGGAGGGTGAAAGGTCCCCTTACCGAGTTGGGTAACATTCAAAACGTACACCCCAAGGAAGAAGGGTCATACAATGAAGATGTAAATACCCATAAATGAAATTATACAACAAAAATTGTATGATAATGGGTATTACATACAACACTCAAAGGAAATAGTGGAAAACGTAGCATAAATGTCATGGGAATAAAAGTGAGATGAAAAATCTCTTACGAAAACTAGGCAGCCTAACGGCGCCACTTAAAACTTCCAAAAATGGATTTATGAGATCAAATAGGGTCTCTCATAATATGAACATAAAAATTAAAGTATGAAGAATATAAAATAACATCCCCAAACATAAGAAAGATGAGCTTAAAAGAAAGGACATAAAAGAGAGTACTTAAAAAGAAAGAGAGAGGTTGAATCCCTTGCCTCAAGTTTGACATGTCTTGTTCGTTTCTTTATATTCCTGAATAATAAACATTGTTTAATTTATAATTGCTTAAGTTACTAATTTAAATATTATTATTAATTTCATATCACATATTATAATTTTATAATAATTGGTTAATAATTTGAGTTCATATCATACGTTCTTGTCGATGTTTTGTGCATGAGTCAAAAATGAACTTTTTTGAAAATGATTGTCCATGTAGTTATTATTAAATCATCTACATAATAGTATTAATGATTTAGATATTATATATATCCAGTACATATTAATTTTATACTACTCCATAACATTTGGAGATAAAAAGAAATGAAATGCATCATTCATGGAGACGGTAGGCCGTACGTACGCATGAACGCTACATTCATTTCATTGTCCTATTAATGGAATTAAAAATAATTGAGAGATATATATATTATAATTAAAGTATAATATATATGTTATATAGGTCACATATGTTCATTAATTTCATTCTTTGTACATTCCAAGTATTGCATGAACGTGTCACATCACTTGAGGCGGCGGTAGTCCACACTTCCTCGTAAGAAATTATCACATTTGCACAACATGAAAAGCATAAAGGAATGTTTAAAATATTAAATTCAGAAGAATATATAAAACATATATATCATATATATCATATATAAAATATGGTGACATCATAATGACCACCATTAAAGGTTTTAAAAGAATATTGATCAAGAATCGTTTTGTGAGGCAGAAACTCGCCAACCAGAGAAACAATATGTACATTAACCATTAGATGAAGGTGTGTGTAAGTGTAGCTCGAATACTTAAAATAAAAAAATTCTATTATATTTAATATACTGATGTTGTTAAAAATAAAGGAATACAAATAGTTTAGAGGGTTGTAGAAGCAAAATAAAACAAAAGAACACAAGTGAAGACATTACCTTAAAATCAGGTATCTCATCTTGATTTGAGCTCAAAGGCTTCCTTGGAAAGGATTATGCCCAAAGGTGAGGCTTCAATGATGAAGAGAGGGATGTGGAGAGATTAAATGGGTAGGTTTTGGCCGACTCAAAGGCTTAAGAGGTGTGGGTAAAGTGGTAGAGGTGGGGGCCATTTATATGAGCAGAGGAGGGGCACACTTGGAATGTTATAAAATATTACATTATTATAAAATGATTTTCAGATTTTAAAAGTTGAAAAATGATATATTTCGAGGATAATGTGATAAGGTTTATAAATCCACCCATAAAATAGTTTTATGACAAGTTTAGGTCGTATATGATACATTATCTATTCATTTTATTTAAATCGCTATATAATGAGGTAATCACTGCATCATCATGGTGTCATTGATAATTTAATTTATTTAATGTCTAATAATTATAAGAAAAATATCATGTGGTATTATATCTTTTTATATTTCTAATGAATATTTATAGTCAAAAATATGACTTGTGTAACCCCATTTAAAAATTGTTTTATTAAAACAACACATGTTTGTCAAAATTTTATTTTAACATTAAATAAAAAGTTTTTAATGTCATTTTCCGACCAAAGTGGCTCCATGTGGTCCCCAAGTTGACCCATAGATTTTCATGGTCGTCCATGAAACTTCCAATAATGTTGGGACATGTTTAAAGGTCATTTCATATTATTAAAACATTATTTTTACCTTAAATTACACTAATTTTCTCTAATTGCGATTAATAAAACTTAAAAGTTACAATTCACCAAATATTATTTTAATCTCATTGAACCACATTTTACTTCCTAATGACAACCATGTATATCAGATTTCTGAAAATCAAATCACAGAAGTGGTAAAATTTCATTTAAACGAAAAGTCAGTTTCTGTAAGTACCGCTTAGTGGTTTCACTATTCATCAAAAATTGAAGTTTTTCATAAAAATATCAAAAATTAACCCTAAGCTATATTTGATATTCCGGATTCAAAAATTATTTCTATTTTAAAAAATTCAGAAAATATAATTTACATTAATTAATTTAATAATTAATTCCCACTGTCAGAACAAATAGCGTGTTTTTATGATACAATATATATCAAAAGATTGACACTAGTCTAAGTCCAATTTCAAAGTGAAATTAAATCCATTGACCACTATTGGATTAAATGGTAAAAATATATTCTAATTTAACATTAAAACCAATTCAAAGTATAATATAATAATATAAATAAATTATACTAAAAAATGGTTTTGAATTAAAATACAACATTTTTCACTGTTCATTAAAAAATGAACTTTATCAGAAAAATACCAAATATTTACACAAAGGAAATTTTTTTTCCTAATTATAAAGAAGAATTTTATTTGGCCCAATAGAATGTATAAGTGTGACCAAAACTATATTTAATGAGGGTTCTCTATCAAAAGGTTATAGTTCGACCTTTTAGTGAATATTTGAAGATTTATGCTTAAAATTGGATTCATTTGCATTATAGGCCTCTAACATTTATTGGATGAAATAAATAATATTTGACAAAGATATATTATCATTTTTTAGTTAGTTCCATTCTTTCCCTCCAGTACAATGGCTAGGTGTTAACTACCATTTAAAATAATTTTTTTTATTATTAGAGTGCAACGTAAGATTTCAAAGGAACACGTTGTCGCGTATTGGTTACGCCATTGAGCATAGTGTTCCCTTTAAAGTAATATTAATATTTTATTCAAAAATATTGATAAATATAAAAATGTAATATTCTTTATTTACCTGAGGTGTTACATCCTTCCCCCTTTTGGGAATTGCATCCTCGCAATTTTAAAATTGGGCTCAGAATCTTCATTGAAAGAACCACATTGGAAAAGGTGTAAATGAAACTATCACTTTAAAAGAAATAAAGGGAAGTATAAAGGTTACCCGAGTTAACCCATAATAGGATTCCATGTATGAAAACATGGATATGGAAGAAAAAACAAAGGGTCATGTTCTTAGGGACTGTGATAGAAAACATGTTTAGGAAAAAGTTAACCACCCAAAAATCACAAACTCGTGATGGGTTAAACGATATTGGATTCCCCAGTTGGAAAAGTTAACGGACAATATTTTTTTAGTTACTTTTCATTGAGGAATTTATTTTTGAGCTTAACTAAAACAAAAGAAAACATACATACTTGTCATGTTGACTTTCAACTTTTACTAGATTTCTTACACAAACTCATATTTTCTCGAAAATACGATTATTTAGGATGACTTTTTTACATTAAGAGAGCTATAATCAAAATCCAGAGAATCACATAATCCAAATAAGAGAATTGTATACTTCCCATGTATTTAGACCATAACCATAAATAAAACCAAATCGGTTTTTATGAGATTAGATAATACCCAAAAGGATAATCCTTTATAAAAAGGAAATTTATTCTTAATCTCCAAAATTTGTCCAACAAGACCCAAATTTCAACGAAGAAAAAATGTAAACCAAACAAAGATTGAAACCCAAATATTTAAAGGATTTAATCACATAGCCATAAAAGTTAAATCGTAACATTTATCTCCAAACAACATCAGTTTCTCTTAAAGTCTCGTATTGAAAATTAATTAACCTAATCACATATCCTCCATGATAGGTTAATAATTTCCATAAATAACCCAAAATCAACTTACTCTTAATTCATAAAATCTTCTAACTAAAAAGAATTATTCAAACTAACCAGTGACTTCTCGTAGTCCAGTTTTGTTCGATGAGATGGGCTGTCACACGGTCTGCTTGTTGTCCTTTTTCCAAACTATATAATTCTTAAAACATTCCTCAACAATGAGATAAAATTATCAAAAATAATCATAACATAATTTAACCTCAATTTTATCTCATGCCTTTCACTTTCCATAATAACATATTGTAACCCATAATTACCTCAAAATTAAGGATCATATAAACCATAATGGTTAAATTTATAATTATAACATGAACTTCCAAATCGAGTTTGTTCTCTCGTACAAGAGGCATTAGAGAACTCACCAAGGTTCAAGTGGTTGATCATGACTCCTGAAAGTTGGTTTAGAATAACCAATAGATTTCTCATTGAATACCCCATTTCATCTAGTCTCTTAATCAAAGAACCACTATAGTTTCCTTGAAATCCACTGTCACTTTGGTGCCTGCTAGATCTATCCATTTACTAAAACCAAAAAAATGTCAGTGGGAGTATATCAACAAAATTATCATGAACTAATGAGGAAGATAAACACTAATATATACTTACTCATTCGATTTATCTTAAAATAGGACTCTTTCTGAAATCCTAACAATTATGGTAATTTCACTTATGCTTAGAGAATACCCTAACCTCTAAAGTTATCTAAACCGACCTCTGATACCAAATATAAGGCCCCAGACATAAACATTACTTATTATTGAATTAAATGAATAATTCACATAGAGGATATTTTCAGGTTTATAGTTTTAGAGAATTGGGACATAACTATTACATCTCAAAAGATTACAAAGTATACACTTCTAATATGTTTCCATAAAATAAAAACTCATAAAAAAAAACTTGTCTAGTTCCATTTTTTAGATAGCATGACGTTTCATTGTTCCCATCCTTGACCCTATTCCACAATAATTCCTGTGAAAACATTTCAAAAAACAATGTGGGGTGAGAATAAAAAGCTCAGTAAGAGATACAAAAAGAAGGAAGAAATTTAGTTTTTCAAAACAACAACTAAACCATGTATACTTTATCAAAGTAATACTTTTCACCTTTATAAAGTAGTAAAAAACTCTTCACTGAGTAAAAGATCATTACTTACACATTTAAAGACAAAAGATAACCATAAAACCCATATAAAGGATACATAACATATAAAGGTAACTTGGGACATGAACATACTTAAATGTAATAACTATATGACCGACTTAACACATACTTAATGGAATAGCCATACGGCTGACTTCCATACCCAATGCATTGGAGGTTGTAACGTAACCACCCGTCCTGGTATTCACAGCACCACCCCTCATATGGTTTATCACGTAACCACCCGTAAAATTTCCAAGTACCATCATTACACATAAAATATAGAAAATATAAACATTTGTATAAGAATATTTCATTTTCAATCACAATAAGTAATTCAAAGATATTGAATTAATAAATCCATTTTCAAAAATCATTTAAGAGTGATTTTTGAATAAAAGTGTCCCATACCACTTTGATGCTTTTATTGGAATTATAATTTTAAAACATTAATGTCCATATAAATAAATACTGAAAACCATTTTGATAACATGGACATTAAAAATAAAGATTTAGAATAATGAATCTTTAAAACATTTAAAATGATATTTTTGTTAAACAGTTTGTAACAAAATGAGAGAATCTTGAATACAAATAATTTCGGAATAAAATTTAATCCGAACTTTATAATATAATGAGAATAAATGGATTCATGATATAATATGTGAAAGGACAGTATACACACCATATAATAGTGAATTGGTGCATAACAATAATGAAGTCTCAATGGAAATGTAAATTGAGATGAAATCCATTATAATGATGGTATCCTTAAATTAAGTATAAATGTATCACAGAATAATCTGTGAGAAATATAAATAAACCCAATATAAGTGGATATTAAGTGTGAAACAATCAGAGGGCATTCACAAATAATCTGGGAAAAACAAAACCAATGACATAGATATTTAACTCAATGAAATGAGATTGAGTTATGATTTGCCACAAAAGTTCATAAGAATTTATCAATGAGATGATTATGTGTAGAAATAGTATTTCTAAACAAAGTACTATGGAAAATAACAACATAGAGATTACACACATAATCTTGGCATAAAAAAATCAATAAGTAGAGGTTTAACCTGATGAATTGAAAGTGGGTTAAGAAGTTCCCTTATAGAAATCCGACAGCCTAACGACATCACTTTAAAATTCAGAATGTGAGTTGATGAGAGAGAAAATGGTATCTCATCACTTGGAAATAAAATTTACATAAATAAGTATATATAAGAACTTATCCAAACATAATATTATGTGAATTAAAATAGATAACAAAATAAGTCTTTTAAAAATAGGAGGTTGAAAGGTCCCCTTACCGAGTTGGGTAACTTTCAAAACGTACACCCCTAGGAAGAAGGGTCATACAATGAAGTTGTAAATACCCAGAAATGAAATTATAAAACACAAATTGTATAATAATGGGTAGTTAATACACCACTCAAAGGAAATAGTAGAAAACGTATCATAAATGTCATGGGAATAAAATTTAGATGAAAAATCTCTTACGAAAACTCGGCAGCCTAACGACGCCACTTAAAACTTCCAAAAATGGATTTATGAGATCAAATAGGGTCTCTCATAATATGAACATAAAAATTACAGTATTAAGAATATAAAATAACATCCCAAAACATAATAAAGATGAGCTTAAAATAAAGGACATAAAATAGAGTACTTAAAAAGAAAGATAGAGGTTGGAACCCTTACCTCAAGTCTGACATGTCTTGTTCATTTCTTTATATTCCTGAATAATAAACTTTGGTCAATTTATAATTACTTAAGGACCTATTTTAAAGATTATTATTCAGTTCATATCACATATTATAATTTTATAATAATTGGTCAATAATGTGAGTTCATATCAGACGTTCTTATGGATGTTTTGTACATGAGTCAAAAATGAACTTGTTTGAAAATGATTGTCCACATAGTTATAATTAAATCATCTACCGAATAGTATTAACGATTTAAATATTATATATATCCAGTACATATTAATTTTATACTACTCCATAACATTTGGTGATAAAAATAAATGAAATACACGGTTCATGGAGACAGTAGGCCGTACGTACGCATGAACGCTACTTTCATTTCTTTGTCATATTAATGGAATCAAAAATAATTGAGAGAGATATATATTATAATTACAGTATAATATATATGTTATATAGGTCCCATATGTTCATTAATTTCATTCTTTAAACATTCCATGTATTGCATGAACGATTCGCATCACTTGAGGCGGCGGTAGTCCACACTTACTCCTAAGAAATTATCGCATTTGCACAACAAGAAAAGCATAAAGGCATGTTTTAAATATTAAATTCAGAATCATATAGGAAACATAAATCACATATATATCATATATAAAATATAGTGACATCACAATGACCAACATAAAAGGTTTTAAATGAATATTGAACAAGCATCGTTTTCTGAGGCAGAAATTCGCCAACCAGAGAAACAATATGTACATTAACCATTAGATGAACGTGTGTGTAAGTGTAGCTCGAATCCTTCACATAAACAAATTATAGTATATTGAAGATACTGGTTTTGTTATAAAATAAAGGAATAAAAATAGGTTAGAGGGTTGGAAAAGCAAAATAAAACAAAAGAACACAAGTGAAGACATTACCTTAAAATCGGGTATCTCTTCTTGATTTGAGCTCAAAGCCTTCCTTGGAAAGGATTATGCCCAAAGGTAAGGATTCAATGATGAATCTAGGGATGTGTAGAGATGAAATGGGTAGGTGTTGGACGACCCAAAGGCTTATGAGGTGTGGGTAAAGTGGTAGAGGTGGGGTCCTTTTATAAGAGAAGAGGAGGGGCACACTTAGAAAGTTATAAAATATTATTTTATTATAAAATGATTTTTGGATTTTAAAGGTCCCAAAGGAGATATTTCAAGGATAATGTGATAAGGTTTATAAATCCACCCATAAAATAGTTTTTTGACATGTTTAGGTCGTAGATGTTACATTATCTATTCATTTTATTTAAATCGTTAAATAATGAGGTAATCACTGCATCATCATGGTGTCATAAATAATTTCATTTATTTAATGTCTAATAATTACAAAACAAATATAATGAGGTAGGATATATTTTTATATTTCTAATTAATATTTATAGTAAAAAATATGACTTGTGTAACCCCATTTAAAAATTGTTTTATTAAAACAACACATGTTTGTCATATTTTTATTTTAACATTATATAAAAAGTTTTTAATGTCATTTTCTGACCAAAGTGGCTCCATGGGGTCCCCAAGATGACCCATAGATTTTCTTGGTCGGCCATGAAACATCCAATAAAGTTAGGACATGTTTCAAGGTCATTTCATATTATTAAAACATTATTTTTACCTAAAATTACACTAAATACCTCTAATCGCGATTAATAAATCATAAAATTTACTATTCACCAAAAATTATTTTAATCTCACTGAACCAAATTTGACTTCCTAATGACAACCATGTATATCATATTTCTGAAAATCAAATCACAGAAGTGGTAATGTTTCATTTAAACGAAAAGTCAGAACTCTAAGTACCGCTTAGTGGTTTCACTATTCATCAAAAATTGAAGTTTTTCAGAAAAATACCACAAATTCACCCTAAGATATATTTGATAACACGAATTCAAAAATTATTTCTATTTTAAAAAATAAAAAAAAAATATAATTTACATTAATTAATTTAATATTTAATTCCCACTGTCAGAACAAATATCATGTTTTTTTGAAACAATATATTTCAAAAGATTGACACTAGTCTATGTCCAATTTTAAAGTGAAATTAATTCCATTGAAAACTATTGGATTAAATGGTAAAAATATATTCTAACTTCACATTAAAACAAATTTAGAAGATAATCTAATAATATAAATAACTTATATTAAAAAGATGTTTTGAATTAAAATACAACATTTTTCACTATTCATTAAAAAATGAACTTTATCAGAAAAATACCAAATATTTACACAAAGTAAATTTTTATGTCCCAATTCTAAAGAAGAATTTTATTTGGTCCAATAGAATGTATAAGAGTGGCCAAAACTATATTTAAAAAGGGTTCTCCATCAATAGGGTATAGTTCGACCTTTTAATGAATATTAGAATATTTATGCTTAAAATTGGATTCATTTTCATTGTACGCCTCTAACATTTGTTGGATAAAATAAATAATATTTGAAAAATATATATTATGATTTTGTACTTAGTTCTGTTCTTTCCCTCCATTACAATGGCTAGGCATTAACTACCATTTAAAATAATTGTATTTTATTTTTAGAGTGCAACGTAAGATTTCAAAGGAACTCGTTGTCGTGTATTGGGTATGCCATTGAGCATAACTTTCCCATTAAAGTAATATTAATATTTTACTCAAAAAAATGGATAAATATAAAAATTTCATATTCTTTATTTACCTGAGGTGTTACATCCTTCTCCCCTTTTGGGAATTGCATCCTCGCAATTTTAAAATTGGTCTCGGAAACTTCATTGAAAGCCCCACATCAGAAAAGGTGTAAATTAAACTATCACTTTAAAAGAAATAAAGGGAAGTATAAAGGTCACCCGAGATAACTCATACAAGGATTCCATGTATGAAAACATGGATATGGAAGAAAAAAACAAAGGGTCATGTTCTGAGGGAGTGTGATAGAAAACATGTTTACGAAAAAGTTAACCACCAGAAAATCCCAAACTCGTGATGGGTTAAATGATATTGGATTCCCCAGTAGGAAAAGTTAACAAATAACAATTTTTTAGTTACTTTTCACTGAGGAATTTATTTTTGAGCTTAACTAAAACATAAGGAAACATACTTACTTGTCATGTTGACTTTCAACTTTTACTAGATTTCTTACACGAACTCATATTTTCTCCAAAATATGAGTATTTAAGATGACTTGTTTACATTAAGAGAGCTGTAATCAACATCCAGAGGATCACGTAATCCACAAAAGAGAACTGTATACATCCAATGTCTTTAGAACTTAACCAAAAATAAAACCAATACAGTTAGTATGAGATCAGATAATACCCAAAAGGACAATCCTTTATAAAAAGGAAATCTATTCTTAATCTCCAAAAAATTTCCAACAAGACCCAAAGTTCAATGAAGAAAAAATGTAATCCAAACTAAGATTTAAACCCAAATATTTAAAGGATTTAATCACATAGTCTTACAAGTTAAATCATAACATTTATCTCCAAACAACATCATTTACTCTTAAAGTCTCGTATTGAAAAGTAATTAACCTAATCACATATCCTCCATGATAGGTTAATAATTTCCATAAATAACCCAAAATCAACTTACTCTTAATTCATAAAATCTTCTAACTAAAAAGAATTTGTCAAACTAACCAGTGACTTCACGTAGTCCAGTGGTAGGTGATAAATACCAGTCGCACTTTGGTTGTGGGTTTGATTCCCGTAGTTTTGTCCGACGTGATGGGTTGTCACACGATCTGCATGTTGTCCTTTTTCCCAACTATATAATTCTTAAAAAATTCCCCAACAATGTGATAAAATCCTCAAAAATAATCACAACCTAATTTAACCTCAATTTTATCTCATTCCTTTCACTTTCCATCATAATATATTGTAACCCATAATTACCTCAAAAGTAAGGATCATATAAACCATAATGGTTAAATTTATAATTATCACATGAACTTCCACATCAAGTTTGTTCTCTCATACAAGAGGCATTAGAGAACTCACCAAGGTTCAAGTGGATGATCATGACTCCTGATAGTTGGTTTAAAATAACCACAAGATTTCTCATTGAATCCCATATTTCATACAGTATCTTAATCAGAGAAGCACCATAGTTTCCTTCAAATCCACTGTCACTTTGGTGCCTCCTAGATCTATCCATTTACTAAAACCGAAAAAAATACAGCGGGAGTATATCAACAAAATTATCATGTACTAATGAGTAAGATAAACACTAATATATACTTACTCATTCAATTTATCTAAAACTAGGAATCTTTCTGAAATCCTAACCATTATGGTAATTTCACTTATTCTTAGAGAATACCCTAACATCTAAAGTTATCTAAACCGACCTCTGATACCAAATATAAGGCCCCAGACTTAAAAATTACTAATTATTGAATTAAATGAATAATTCACATAGATGATCTTTTCAGGTTTAGAGTTTTAGACAATTAGGACATAACTATTACATCTCAAAAGATTACAAAGTAGACACTTCTACTATGTTTCCATAAAATAAAAACTCTTAAAATGAATCTTGTCTAGTTCCATGTTTTAGATAGCATGACGTTTCCTTGTTCCCATCCATGAACCTATTCCATAATAATTCCTGTGAAAAACATTTCAAAAAAAACGTGGGGTAAGCATAAAAATCTCCGTAAGAGATACAAAAAGAAGAAAAACTGTTAGTTTTTCAAAACAACAAGTAAACCATGTATACTTTATCATAGTAATAATTTTCAGCATTATAAAGTAGTAAAAAACTCTTCACTAAGTAAAAGATCATTACTTACACTTTTAAAGACAAAAGATAAGAATAAAACCCATATAAAGGATACATAACATATAAAGGTAACTTGGGACATAAACATTCTTAAATGTAATAACTATATGACCGACTTCCACACATACCTAATGGAATAGCCTTACAACTGACTTCCATACCCAATGCATTGGAGGTTGTAATGTAACCACCTGTCCTGGTATTCATGACACCACCCCTCATATGGTTTATCACGTAACCACCCGTAAAATGTCCAAGTACCATCATTACACATAAAATATAGAAAATATAAACATTTTTATAACAACATTTCATTTTCAATCACAATAAGTAATTCCAAGATATTGAATTAATCAATCCATTCTCAAAAATCATTTAAAAGATATTTTTGAATCAAAGTGTCCCATACCACTTTGATTATTTTAATGGAATTATAATTTTAAAACATTAATGTCCATATAAAAAAATACTGAAACCATTTTTATAACATGGACATTAAAGATAAATATTTAGAATAATGAATCTTTAAAACATTTAAAAAGATATTTTTGTTAAAGAGTTTGTAACAAAATGAGAGACTCTTGAATAAAAATAATTGCCGAATAAAATTTAATCCAAACATTATAATATCATGAGAATAAAGGGATTCATGATATAATATGTCAAAGGACCGTATACAAACCATATAAGAGTGAATTGGTGCATAACAACAATGAAGTCTCAATGGAAATGTAAATTGAGATGAAATCCATTATAAATATGGTATCCTTAAATTAAGGATAAATCTATCACATAATTATGTGTGAGATGTATAAATACACCCAATATAAGTGGATATTAAGTGTGAAACAATCATAGGACATTCAAAAATAATCTTGGAAAAACAAAACCAATGACATAGATATTTAACTCAATGAAGTGAGATTGAGTTATGATTTCACATAAAAGTTCGTAAGAATTTATCAATGAGATGATTTTGTGTAGAAATGATATTTATACACAAAGGTTTGTGGAAAATAACAACATAGATATTCCAAACATAATATTGGCTTAATAAAATCAATAAGTAGAGGTTTAACCCAAATAATTGAAAGTGGGTTAAGAAGTTCCCTTATAGAAATCCAACAGCCTAACGACATCACTTTAAAATTCCGAAAATGCGTTGATGAGAGAGAAAATGGTATCTCATCACTTGGAAATAAAATTTACATAAATAATGATATATAATAACATATCCAAACATAATATTATTTGAATTAAAATACATAACAAAAGAAGTCTTTTAAAAAGAGGAGGGTGAAAGGTCCCCTTACCGAGTTGGGTAACTTTCAAAACATACACCCCAAGGAAGAAGGTTCATACAATGGCGATGTAAATACCCATAAACGAAATTATACAACACAAATTGTATAATAATGGGTATTACATACACCACTCAAAGGAAATAGTGGAAAACGTAGCATAAATGTCATGGGAATAAAAGTGAGATGAAAAATCTCTTACGAAAACTCGGCAGCCTAACTGCGCCACTTAAAACATCCAAAAATGGATTTATGAGATCAAATAGATTATCTCATAATATTAACATAAAAATTAAAGTATTATTAATATAAAATAACATCCCAAAACATAAGAAATATGATCTTAAAAGAAAGGACATAAAAGAGAGTACTTAAAAAGACAGAGAGAGGTTGGATCCCTTACCTCAAGTCTGACATGTCTTGTTTGTTTCTTTATATTCCTGAATAATAAACTTTGGTCAATTTATAATTTCTTCAGGACCTATTTTAAAGATTATTATTCAGTTCATATCACATATTATAATGTTATAATAATTTGTTACAAATGTGAGTTCATATCAGACGTTCTTGTCAATGTTTTGTACACGAATCAAAAATGAACTTGTTTGAAAATGATTGTCCATGTAGTTATAATTAAATAATCTAAAGAATAGTATTAATTATTTAAATAATATATATATCCAGTACATATTAATTTTATACTACTCCATAACATTTGGAGATAAAAAGAAATGAAATTCACCATTCATGGAGACGGTAGGTCGTACGTACGCATGAACGCTACTTGCATTTCTTTGTCATATTAATGGAAATAAAAATAATTGAGAGAGATATATATATATTATAATTACAGTATAATATATATGTTATATAGGTCACATATTTTCATTAATTTTATTCTTTATACATTCCATGTATTGCATGAATAAGTCACATCACTTGAGGTGGCGGTAGTCCACACTTCCTGGTAAGAAATTATCGCATTTGCACAATATGAAAAGTATAAAGTCATGTTTTAAATATTAAATTTAGAAGCATATTTTAAACATAAATAACATATATATTATATATAAAATATAGTGACATCATAATGACCACCATTAATGGTTTTAAAAGAATATTGAACAGAAATCGTTTTGTGAGGCAGAAATTCTCCAACCAGAGAAACAATATGTACATTAACCATTATATGAAGGTGTGTGTAAGTGTAGCTATAATCCTTCACATAAAAAAATTATAGTATATTGAAGATACTGGTGTTTTTAAAAAAATAACGGAATACAAATAGGTTAGAGGGTTGGAGAAGAAAAATAATTCAAAAGAACACAAGAAAAGACATTACCTTAAAATCGGGTATCTCTTCTTGATTTGAGCTCAAAGGCTTCCTTGGAAAGGATTATGCCCAAAGGTGAGGCTTCAATGATGAATTGAGGGATGTGGAGAGATGAAATGGGTAGGGGTTGGCCGACCCAATGGCTTATGATGTGTGGGTAAAGTTTTAGAGGTGGGGGCCTTTTATAAGAGAAGAGGAGGGGCACACATGGAAAGTTATAAAATATTACTTTATTATAAAATGATTTTAGGATTTTTAAAGTTCCCAAAAGGATATATTTCGAGGATAATGTGATAAGGTATATAAATCCACCCATAAAATAGTTTTCTTGACATGATTAGGTCATAAATGTTACATTATCTATTCATTTTATTTAAATCGTTAAATAATGAGGTAATCACTACATCATCATGGTGTCATTAATAATTTAATTGATTTAATGTCTAATAATTATAAAAAAATATCATGAGGTAGTATATCTTTTTATATTTCTAATGAATATTTATAGTAAAAAATATGACTTGTTTAACCCCATTTAATAATTGTTTTATTAAAACAACACATGTTTGTCACATTTTATTTTAACATTAAATAAAAAGTTTTTAATGTCATTTTCCTACCAAAGTGGCTCCATGGGGTCCCCAAGTTGACCAATATATTGTCGTGGTCTGCCATGACACATCCAATAATGTTAGGACATGGTTCATGGTCATTTCATATTATTAAAACATTATTTTTACCTTAAATTACACTAATTACCTCTAATCGTGATTAATAAAAACTTAAAAGTTACTATTCACCAAAAATTATTTTAATCTCATTGAACCACATTTTACTTCTTAATGACAACCATGTATATCAGATTTCTGAAAATCAAATCACATAAGTGGTAAAGTTTCATTTAAACAAAAAGTCAGTTTCTGTAAGTACCGCTTAGTGGTTTCACTATTCATCAAAAATTTAAGTTTTTCATAAAAATAACAAAAATTCATCGTAAGATATATTTGATATTCAGAATTCAAAAATTATTTCTATTTTTAAAAATTAAAACATATAATTTACATTAATTAATTTAATAATTAATTCCCACTGTCAGAACAAATAGCGTGTTTTAATGAAACAATATATATCAAAAGATTGACACTAGTCTATGTCCAATTTAAACGTGAAATTAATTCCATTGACCACTATTGGATTAAATGGTAAAAATATATTATAATTTCACATTAAAAACAATTCAAAAGATAATCTAATAATATAAATAAATTATATTAAAAAGTGGTTTTGAATTAAAATACAACATTTTTCACTATTCACTAAAAAATGAACTTCATGGGAAAAATACCAAATATTTACACAAAGTAAATTTTTATGTCGCAATTCTAAAGAATAATTTTATTTGGTCCAATAAAATGTATAAGAGTGACCAAAACTATATTTAAAGAGGTTTCTCCAACAAAAGGTTATAGTTCGACCTTTTAGTGAATATTAGAAGATTTATACTTAAAATTGGATTCATTTACATTGTACGCCTCTACCATTTATTGGATTAAATAAATAATATTTGACAAAGATATGTTATAGTTTTGTAGTTATTTCCATTCTTTCTCACCATTACAATGGCTAGGCGTTAACTACCATTTAAAATAATTTTATTTTATTATTAGAGTGCAACGTAAGATATCAAAGGAACTCGTTGTCGCATATTGGGTACGCCGTTGAGCATAGCGTTACCATTAAAGTAATATTAATATTTTATTCAAAAAAATGGATAAATATAAAAATGTCATATTCTTTATTTACCTCATGTCTTACATCCTTCCCCCCTTTTGGGAATTGTATCCTCGCAATTTTAAAATTGGGCACAGAAACTTCATTGAAAGCCCCACATCGGAAAAGGTGTAAATTAGACTATAACTTTAAAAGAAATAAAGGGAAGTATAAAGGTCACCCGAGTTAACCCATACTAGGATTCCATGTATGAAAACATGGATATGGAAGAAAAAAACGAAGGGTCATGTTCTGAGGGAGTGTGATAGAAAACATGTTTAGGAAAAAGTTAACCACCAGAAAATCACAAACTTGTGATGGGTTAAAAGATATTGGATTCCCCATTAGGAATATTTAACGGAAAACATTTTTTTAGTTACTATTCATTGAGGAATTTATTTTTGATCTTAACTATAACATAAGGAAACATACTTACTTGTCATGTTGACTTTCAACTTTTACAAGATTTCTTACACGAAATCATATTTTCTCCAAAATATGAGTATTTAGGATGACTTGTTTACATTAAGAGAGCTGTAATCAACATCCAGAGAATCACGTAATCCACAATAGAGAATTGTATACTTCTCACGTATTTAGACCTTAATCAAAAATAAAACCAAAATGTTTAGTATGAGATCAGATAATACCCAAAAGGATAATCCTTTATAAAAAGGAAATCTATTCTTAATCTCCAAAATTTGTCTAACAAGTCCCAAAGTTCAATGAAGACAAAATGTAAACCAAACTAAGATTGAAACTCAAATATTTAAATGATTTAATCACATAGTCTTACAAGTTAAATCGTAACATTTATCTCCAAACAACATCAGTTTCTCTTAAAGTCTCGTATTGAAAAGTAATTAACCTAATCACATATCCTCCATGATAGGTTAATAATTTCCATAAATAACCCAAAATCAACTTAATCTTAATTGATAAAATCATCTAACTAAAAATAATTAGTGAAACTAACCAGTGACTTCACGTAATCTAGTGGTAGATGATAAATACCAGTCGCACTTTGGTTGTGGGTTCGATTCCCGCAGTTTTGTCCGACACGATGGGTTGTCACACGGTCTGCGTGTTGTCCTTCTTCCAAATTATATAATTCTTAAAACATTCCCCACCAATGAGAAAAAATCATCAAAAATAATCATAACATTATTTTACTTCCATTTTTCCCATGCCATTCACTTTCCATCATAACATATAGTAACCCATAATTACCTCAAAAGTAAGGATCATATAAACCAAAATGGTTAAATTTATAATTATCACATGAACTTCCACACCAAGATTGTTCTCTCATACAAGAGGCATTATAGAACTCACCAATGTTAAAGTGGTTGATCATGACTCCTGATATTTGTTTTTGAATAACCATGAGATTTCTAATTGAATCCCCCATTTCATCCAGTCTCTTAATCAGAGAACCACCATAGTTTCCTTCAAATCCACTGTCACTTTGGTGCCTGTTAGATCTATCGATTTACTAAAACCAAAAAAATGTCAGTGGGAGTATATCAACAATGTTATCATGTACTAATGAGGAAGATAAACACTAATATATACTTACTCATTCACTTTATCTAAAACAAGGACTCTTTCTGAAATCCTAAACATTATGGTAATTTCACTTATGCTTAGAGAATACCTTAACCTCTAAATTTATCTAAACCGACCTCTGATACCAAATATAAGGCCACAGACTTAAAAATTACTTATTATTTAATTAAATGAATAATTCACATAGAGGATATTTTCAGGTTTAGAGTTTTAGAGAATTCGGACATAACTATTACATCTCAAAAGATTACAATGTAGACATTTCTACTATGTTTCCATAAAATAAAAACTCTTACAAAGAAACATGTCTACTTCCATGTTTTAGAAATCATGACGTTTCCTTGTTCCCATCCTTGACACTATTCCACAATAATTCCTGTGAAAAAACATTTAAAAAAACGTGGGGTGAGCATAACAAGCTCAGTACGATATACAAAAAGAAGGAAAACTGTTAGTTTTTCAAAACAAAAATTAATCCATGTTTACGTTATCAAAGTAATACTTCTCACCTTTATAAAGTAGTAAATAACTCATCAATGAATAAAAGATCATTACATACCCTTTTGTAACAAAAATATTACCACAAACCCCATATAAATAACACATAACATATGAAGGTAACTTGGGACATAAACATACTTAAATGGAATAACCATACGGTCGACATCTGCGCATACTTAATGGAATATCCATACGGACGACTTCCATACCCAATACATTGGAGGTTATAACGTATCCACCTGTCCTAGTATTCACGGCACCACCCATCATATGGTTTATCATGAGACCACCCGTAAAATGACCAAGTCCCATCATTATACAAAAAATATTGAAAATATAATCATTTCAATAACAAAATTTCATTTTCAATCACAATAAGTAATTCAAATATATTGAATTAATCAATCCATTTTCAAAAATCATTTAAAAGATATTTTTCAATCAAAGTTTCCAATACCTCTTTGAATATTTTAATGGAATTATAATTTTAAAACATTAATGTCTATATAAATAAATACTGAAAACCATTTTGAAAACATGGACATTAAAGATTAAGATTTAGAATATTGAATCTTTAAAACATTTAAAACGATATTTTTGTTAAAGAGTTTTTAAAAAAATGAGAGACTCTTGAATACAAATAATTGTTAAATAAAATTTAATCCTAACTTTATAATATCCTGAGAATAAAGGGATTCATGATATAATATGTCAAAGGACAGTATACACACCATATAATATCGAATTGGTGCATAACAACAATGAATTCTCAATGGAAATGTAAATTGAGATGAAATCCATTATAACGATGGTATCCTTAAATTAAGGATAAATATATCACATAATTATGTGTGAGAAATATAAATACAACCAATATAATTGGATATTATGTGTGAAAAATCCATAGTGCATTCACACATAATCTTGAAAAAACAAAACCAATGAAATAGATATTTAACTCAATGAAATGAGATTGAGTTATGATTTCCCATAATAGTTCGTAAGAATTTATCAATGAGATGATTATGTGTATAAATAGTATATACACACAAAGGTTTGTGGAAATTTACAACATAAAGATTCCACATCTAATATTGGCATATGAAAATCAAGAAGTAGAGGTTTAATCCAAATAATTGAAAGTGGGTTAAGAAGTTCACTTACAGAAATCTGACAGCCTAACAACATCACTTTAAAATTCAGAAAATGAGTTGATGAGAGAGAAAATGGTATCTCATTACTTGGACATAAAATTGACATAAATAAGGATATATAAGAACACAACCCAACATAATAGTATGTGATTTAAAAGACATAACAATAGAAGTCTTTTAAAAAGAGGATGGTGAAAGGTCCCCTTACCAAGTTGGGTAACTTTCAAAACATACACCCCATGGAAGAAGGTTCATAAAATAAAGATGTAAATACCCATAAATGAAATTATACTACACAATTTGTATAATAATGGGTAGTACATACACCACTGAAAGGAAATAGTGGCAAACGTAGCATAAATGTCATGAAAATAAAAGTGAGATGAAAAATCCCTTACGAAAACTCGACAGCCTAACGACACCACTTAAAACATCCAAAAATGGATTTATGAGATCAAATAGGGTATCTCATAAAATAAACATAAAAATTAAATTATTAATAATATAAAATAGCATCCCAAACATAAGAAATATGAGCTTAAAATATATGACATAAAAGAGAGTACATAAAAAGAAAGAGAGAGGTTGGATCCCTTAACTCAAGTCTGACATGTCTTGTTCGTTTCATTATATTCCTGAATAATAAACATTGGTCAATTTATAATTGCTTAAGGAACTCTTTTAAAGATTATTTTTCAGTTCATATCGCATATTATATTGTTATAATAATTAGTTAATAATGTGAGTTCATAACAGACGTTTTTGTCGATGTTTGGTACATGAGTCAAAAATGAAGTTGTTTGAAAATGATTGTCTATGTAATTATAATTAAAACATATCCAAAATAGTATTAATGATTTATATATCATAGATATCCACTACATATTCATTTGATACTACTCCATAACATTTGGAGATAAAAAGAAATGAAATTCACCGTTCATGGAGACGGTAGGCCGTATGTACGCATTAACACTACTTTCATTTCTTTTCATATTAATGGATTCAAAAATAATTGAGAGAGATATATATATTATAATTGTAGTATAATATATATTTTATATAGGTCACATATTTTCATTAGTTTCATTATTTATACATTCCATTAATTTCAAGAACGAGTCACATCACTTGAGGGGGTGGTAGTCCACACTTCCTCGTATGAAATTATCGCATTTTCACAACATGAAAAGAATAATGTAATGTTTTAAATATAAAATTGAAAAGCATATAGAATACATATATATCATATATATCATATATATAATATTGTTACATCATAATGGCCACCATTAAAGGTGTTAAAAGAATATTGAACAATCATCGTTTCGTGAGGCAGAAATTCACCAACCATAGAAACAGTATGTTCTTTAACTATTAGACGAAGGTGTGTGTAAGTGTAGCATGAATAATTCACATAACAACATCCTAGTATATTAAAGATACATTATTTGTTACCAAATAAAGGAATAAATATATTTTAGAGGGTTGGAAAAAGCAAAATAAAACAAATGAACACAAGTGAAGACATTACCTTAATATCTGGTAACTCATCTTGATTTGAGCTCAAAGGCTTCTTTGGAAAGGATTATGCCCAAAAGGTGAGGCTTAAATGATGAATATAGGGATGTGGAGAGATTAAATTAGAAGGTGTTGGCCGATCCAAAGGCTTGATAGGTGTGGGTAAAGTGGTAGAGGTGGGGGCTTTATAAGAGAAGAGGAGGGACACTCTTGGAATGTTATAAAATATTACTTTATTATAAAAATATTTTCAGATTTTAAAGGTCCAAAAAGGATATATTTAGAGGATAAAGTGATAAGGTTTCGAAATACACCCATCCAATAGGGTTTTTACATTTTTAGGTCTTAGATGTTACATTATAGTTTCATTTTATTTAAATAGTTAAACAACGAGGTAATCGCTGCATCATCATGGTGTCATATATAATTTACATTATTTAATGTATAAAAATTGTAAAACAAATATCATGATGTAGGAAATAATTTTTTCTTTCTAATTAATATTTATAGTAAATAATATGAGTTTTATAACCCTATTTAAAAATTGTTTTACTAAAACAACACTTGTTTGTGACATTTTTATTTTAACATTAAATAAAAAGTTTTTAATGTCATTTTCCTACCAATGTGGCTCCATGGGGTCCCCAAGTTGACCCATGTATTTTATGGGTCGTCCATGAAACATCCAATAAGGGTAGGACTTGTTTTATGGTCATTTCTTATTATTAAAACATTATTTTTAACATAAATTACACTAATTACCTCTAATTGCGATTAATAAAACATAAAAGTTACTATTCACCAAAAATTATTTTATTTTCATTGAACCACAGTTTACTTCCTAATGAAAACCATGTATGTCGGATTTTTGAAAATTTAATCACAGAAGTGGTAATGATTCAATTAAACGAAAAGTCAGTTTCTTTAAGTACCACTTTGTGGTTTCACTATTCATCAAAAATTGATGTTTTTCAGAAAAATACCAAAAAATCACCCTAATCTATATTTGATATTCTGAATTAAAAAATGAAGTCTATTTTACAAAATGCAAAACATAAAAGTTACAATAATTAATTTAATATTTAATTCCCGTTGTCAGAACAAATAGCGTGTTTTTATGAAACAATATATATCAAAATATTGACACTAGTTTAAGTCCAATTTCAAAGTGAAATTAATTCCAATGACCACTATTGGATTAAATGGTAAAAATATATTCTAATATCACATTAAAACCAATTAAAAAGATAATCTAATCATATAAATAAATTAGATTAAAAAGTGGTGTTGAATTAAAATACAACATTTTTCACTATTCATTAAAAAATGAACTTTATCGGAAAAATACCAAAAATTTACACAAAGTAAATTTTGATGTCCTGGTTCTAAAGAAAAATTTTATTTGGTCCAATATAATGTATAAGAGTGACCATAACTATATTTAAAGAGGGTTTTCCATCAAAAGGTGATAGTTTGACCTTTTAGTGAATATTAGAAGATTTATGCTTATAATTGGATTCATTTGAATTTTACACCTCTAACATTTATTGGATGAATGTAAAATTATTTTACAAACATATATAATCATTTTTTAGTTAGTTCTGTTATTTCCCATCATTACAATGGCTAGGCTTTAACTACCATTTAGAAAAATATTATTTTATTATTAGAGTGCAACGTAAGATTTCAAAGGAACTCGTTGTCGCGTATTGGGTATGCCATCGAGCATAACATTCCCTTTAAAGTAATATTAATATTTTATTCACAAATATGGATAAATATAAAAATGACATATTCTTTATTTACCTGGGGTTTTACATGAACTATGTGATGTATTTATCATAAATTTTCATATGAAATTTAATTTTTCAATGAGTAATATGAGATATATATGGATTATTCTATAGGATATTCGCCTTGGATTATATTTTACTAAGAAGCGGTCATAAAATTTCTAGTTAACTGGTGCTATGTAGGATTTTAACTATAATTGAAATATATTATTTTATATTATGTAGTTTTGACCTAATGGTTTTTAGTTTACCAATATGTCGAAATTATTCATGAAATGGTCATTCAGTGGTGTTCAGAGACCAATACCATTGTTGAACTATATAGAGAATTTAGAATTAGTTTTTTAAATGTATGAAAAATTATTTGTCATGCAACTATTGTAGATATGTTTGGAGAAGATCACATGGAACAAAATGTCTAGGATTATTCCATCATACATATATTCCTATTGTAGTAGTTCATTTCGAAGATAAAGACTATACTATGAATGGAGATTTAAACAGAATAGCACATTCGACTTAGTAAATGAGTAATGATATTCCAAAAGTCACATGGACAAGATCCATTACAATATAAGTTGAAACATTTTCTATCCCAATGCACTCAAGTTACTAAGGGTATATATTATTATATTATATATTTTTTTGACACGATATATGGTTTTTAAAGTCAACAAAAAATGGAATTTAATCCTTTAAATAAAGTATTCTTAGTAATGATTCATAATGGGTGGATACTAACTTTTCTAGATTCAAATTTATTATTTATTTAAACAAAATTCATCATGGATGGTTACATGGAAGTAGGGATGTAATTCAAACGTTATATGTCAGTTTTAGGATGTATTTATTGAATACCAGATCAAATTTAGTGGGGGAAGGCCAATAGAAATTTTTTTCATTAATATTTTGTATGAGTGGATTGAAGATTATCAGGAATGCAATATATTTGAAACCCAAATATCAATTTCTTCTTTGATTTGTTACCAAACATTAGAGGATATCACTAGTGTATTCCCAATGGACATGGAAGCCGAAAAAAACATACTTATATTATTATAATTTATTCATAATATTAATTTTAACTATATAAAACATCTATAAGATGAATATTAAATAATTAAATGGGAATAAACAATGATTAATTTTTTATAACTATATTCTAATATGAGGTTCTTATAACATGTGTTTATGGGATTAATATTTTTATTCATTATATGCTTTATTTATTTAAAGGAAAAATCAAATGTAGTCAATGGGAAACCCATTTCTTTACAATGCGATGAATGATCAGAAACCTTTTATGGTTTTATGATAGTTTTATGAAATTAATGATTTTGAGGATACATATATTCATATTTCTATGCCATATATTATCACTATATTTGGTTTATCTATGGACCAATTTTAATCATTGATCAAGCATTATATAATTTTTTTTAGAAAATATAAATTCATTTAAAAACTGGATACATCTTATATATTAACAATTGAAAATAATATTAGTAGTAATAAATAAATTAAAAAATCCATAAATGTAGAAACTCGAGATGATGTGATAGGTCTTCTTACAAAACAATGATTAAGAAAATAAATTATAATGATAGCATTTTTGAAATTTATCCCATAAAATTAAATTAACATATTTATATTATTTATACAAAACAAACCCTCATCATTCTGATTGGGGTATTGATCCACAATTTTTTAATGTATTAGTATTAAATTCTAAATCCACCATATGATATTTGTTGTGGTTTCACATGGAATGTTCTATCATTGGAATATGTCCACATTGATAATCATACTCAATAGGATATAAAATAAATATATATTATAAATGAATATCCAAAGAAAGCTTCAACAAATACATGATAGATATTATTAATTAAATTTTAATTATCAGATGTAACCATAGATTCTTTTATGAGAAATATAATTCAATACGATTTTTTTTATTTCATAAGACGTGTTAATATATTTCTATAAGTTATATCAATAATAATAAAATACTGTTGAATAGAGCAAAGAAAACTATCATTATATTAATTAAAAAAGTCCCCCATGTGGGTGATAGATATGAGTTGAATTTTTTTATCCATGAAATTATAGGATTATTCATTAATTGTTTTAGTTGTTTAATGATTCATTTTATAATCCAATATTCATTGGGTATAATGGAGATTTTTTGCCTCAATTTGAATACCTTCAGATAGCTAACATGTGGAATCAATGACGGGTTACTAGAGTATGTAAACTAATAACTAAATCACTGGAAAAATAAGAACTGTAACTCTATTATTAGATGTTCAATCATGTACATTATATTGAAGAAAACACAATATTTAAGCTATGATAAAAACTCATGTGGTGTTTTTGGCATAAAATTTCAACACCATGATGGGCTATGTATATTTGATCACGATGGTCAATGAACTATATACATTACACAATGTGGATACTACTATGAAAACTAATCCTCAAAATCATATTACTACAATATACATATTTTTAGATGACATAGAGTGTTCATCCAAAAAAAAAATATTTTCACAACACTGATATTACATTATAATTTTGATTAATTTAAGGTATTTATTTATATAGTCTAATTTATGGAATTTTCAACACATCATAATCAATGAAAAGATTATTTTATAAAAAATTTCTCTTATTATAATTTTAAATAATGATTTCATTCTATAACATTTGAGATTTAATGGGAGTTAAATATGGATAGTGTATTATCTTTTATAATTCATTACAATATGAATTATATTTATACAAATATTTAGTAAAAATATATTTTTATACTTATAAATAATACATATAGTTAATCGTAATAATTAATTGAATCTCCATGAAAATTAAAAGGGGAGAAATTTGGTAAATATTTGTACAAAATATTTGATCCTTGTGTAATTTTATGAATAGACAAGATTATTGTTTCTTACTCTTGAAAGGGCACATGAAATCTTTAAATGAGGCCAAGTTTTCATGTTTTTTATCTACTTATATTATATTAGGTAATACATAGAAATAAATTAATTTCTTGAAGTACATGTTCTATTTGACCATTTATGTTTGTCCACATATGTGTAACATGATATTTCACAATGAAAAAATGGTAGTACATTCACATATTAGAATGAAGGTGACACAAGATAATTTATGTTGTGATCATTATTTTATATGAGATAAAAAAAAATTTATAAAGTGGTTTAATACCCTAAAATTACATAAATTACAATATACAAAATTTCCCGAGCCAATATATATGAGATATGAAATTATTCTCCAACTATTTAATATATTAATATATATATATAATAATTCATTTAATGTTTTATTGCAAAGTTTTTCCTTTGAAATCATTGTTTCATTCCTTGTTTTTTATCCATATTTTTTATATGACATAAAATGGTTTATGTTTAGAACTGAATTTATCAAACTATAATTTCTATGTTACAGATAAGGTGATTTGATTCGTTTTCAACTATAAAATTTTAATTATCCTATATTTGTTAATAATTTTGGAGAAAATAAGATATGTTTTCTCAAGACAAATTTACTAGGGTTTCAATCGAAAATAGTTTGGTATGTTCTTCATTTTAGTGTTTATGATCTTGAAATTTAAACCAAACTATGTTCTTGATGTTAATGTTTGAAAAACATAAACCAAATGAGTTGTGAAGGTTTTGGGAATAGAACTATTATTAAAACATCACAATGTATATGTTTGTGATACATGATATATCCCATAACAATGGAACATACATTTTGTCAATCAAAGTTACATAAATTGATTGAGGATTTTTCCTAAAGTGATCTACCATGATTTTCAATCCTACAAATTGCACATTTAGTTTAATATACTATATTTTGGAGAAAATGATTTTTTTCGTCGAATAATTTCAAGACAAATGTTATAAAATATCATATTAAAGTGAAAATATCATTTTCATCATCATCTAACCTTGTTTCTTGATGTTTAATGTCACATAACATTGTCCATAGTGTCATGTAATTTAATCAATTATAACGTTGGGGGAATTTTAAAATGTTTTGGATACATAATAAGTAATTTTAAAATTGGATTTATATGAAATAATTATTACACATTTATGAATGATTGGAGAATAAATAATAATGATTATATATAGTATTATTTTGGAAGTACATAGACCATATAATGTAATGAAATACATGATAACTTATCAATTTCTCATTCATGAAAATGTTAGATGATATAAATCATACCATGATATTTTTTAATTAGATATGGTGATATCTTAATCGCTAATATTGGGAAACCAGAGATAATATTTTTTTATTGGTCTATTAACATACTATTTGGTATGTATAATGTTAACGAAAACTGGCCTTGTTCAAATGATGGTTTCCCCATTAATAAATTAAATTCCATATAGACATTTATATTTTCAATTTGTAATAATATATTACAATTTATTTATATAATAATACTATATGTTAAGAACATGTTTAATAGTTTTTTAATAGAGGTTCATTTAGATAATATATAATGAAGACCAATATCTATATAGTTTCAATGCTTATCAAGATATTCATTAAAATATGAATTTTATATGAAAGAGAAGTGATTTAATTTGCTTTGGAATATTTTAAACGTATTATTATACTATTTAATTTGTTGAAAAAACCTGAATAAATAATAAATAATAAATCATTTGTTATAGAAATTAATATGCACATAAAACTAGGAGTGTGGATGGAAATATTATAAAATCCTTGATTTGTATTATATATCATTTGAAAAGAGGTGTGGAATCAGTTCATGAGAATTTACTGACAATGTGGGGGGATTATGGGATACACCATAGTGTAATGAAACTAAAAAATGTTGTTTAGGTGATGTTGAGAATATTTGATTGATGAATATTTTTTGAAATATATGTTGTATATGATGAGAATGTGATTTATAGGATAAAGTCTTGTTTCAAATTATAACATGGAGTTATATTGTTTATATAAATAATGATGGCCATGATATAACCATTGAAAGGTCATGGGATAATGCATGAAGGTTGAAATCCCGGTTAACAAATACTAGAGGCATCTGAGTTCAAATATTGAAGTGAAAAAATATTTTATAAAATCAACCAAATTAATGATGTATGGGATTTCCCACATTAATTATTTTGGAAAAAGATTATATATGTAAAAATTTCTATTTAGTGGATCTACATATGGTAATTCCACCAACACAAGAAACTTTGGTTGTTTAATAAGCATACATACTTGGATAATGATGTATGTAAATTAACTTATTTGTGGGAATTCAAGTATCCAAATCTGGTGATGTAAGAAAAGATAGAAATTCAAAAATGTTCAATTATGTGAATCTTACAAAATAAGAAATTTGGTGATATGATGGGTATATAAGACAATATGGCTGCATTTTGAATGTTCTCCCAACATATGGATATTCAATAATAATGAGGGTGATTTTATGGGTGTTTATCTAGAGATGTCTACCAACAAAGAAGACATAAAAGGTTATTTAGGTGTTACTAATTTTTTTGAAACATCATATATCATCAAATGAGATCCATGAATAGTTATGATAATTAAGAATAATTTTGTCAGTGAATTGTAGTGAATTAAATGGAAATATACATGTGTTATAGATGTTTATTTTGTGATGAATATGAATGATGCAGAAATATAGAAAAACACCATCAATTTGAAAATTAAAATATTAAAATAAATTATTTATTTCATCATAGATCATGTATATAGATAATGTGGTGGTTTTACATTATGAAACATCATAAAAAATAATTGTTTCATTATGGAATGAGATTTCCTAGTTTTATAAAAATGTAAAGATTTAATAAAATCATGGAGTTAGCTATATTCATAATAAATGATGTTTGATAATATGAGGGAATAAATAATATCTTATACATTCAAAATTTGAGATCTTGATCCGTGATGGGATATTTTATGAACATATATAACTCATCATTATATCAACACAATGATAATAAGTGGAGATTTATAGAGCTATTAATTGTATAATATATTCATGAAATTCAAAAACAATTGTATACGTTGCAATCATGATGACCTATATAGTGAATAGTTTATTTTATTATTATATAAAGATGTAGTTGATGGAATAAATATTTTGTAGTGAAGAATACATTTTCTATATTAATTCCTTAAATAAAAATTTTCTATGACGATGGATTTCATTTGAGGCATATCAAAGATATGTAAAGAGTTTTTATTGAACATAGTTTCACATAACAAGATGAAAATAACATAAGTGTTTTTATTTGAAGGAAACTACATGTATTGAAATTATATTTTGTAATTTTGATGATGCTGTAAGAAATATAAGATGAAAGAGGAGTGAGATTGTGTGGTGTATAACTCTATAGTAGTCTATGAAAAAGGAGTAATAAATCTGTGGTCCTTAAATAAATATATGACTTAACCAACTGAAAACATGTAAATGTATTGATAATTAGGAGGATGATACATATTGATGGTTCTATGAAAACCCATAACCTTTAACTATCCAAATCATTGAGCATATTTGTTAATTGATTCTTCAATACAATGTCAACAACAATCTCCATGGATAAACCTAGTAAGAGAGAATAAAGTAAAAAATATTTCTTTTACTGTACACATTAAATATATATATTTGTATATGTATTTAGTGATTTTAAGGATCATGGGAATTGATGAAAATGGTTCTTGATCATGTATAAACAAGATAAACAATGGGAAGTCTATAAAGAGGGTGCCACATTTTATATTACAAGTATCTTTATTATCCCCCACTCTCTAGGTAACAAAAGGGGAATTAATAGTTTGTATATTAGACTATATTTTTACAATTAGATCAACAAAAATTAATTCTTTTTGAGATCCTACACATGTGTAGATAATGAAAACTCTTAATTTTTTTTATTGGTAACAACTTTTAGAGGCGTAGAAGGATATTGAATACAACATGGATAATTCCCTTATAGCATATCGGGAAGTTGTATTGTATATAATTTTTTTTGATCCAATATAGAATCATTATTGAGAAAAACTACAAAAATAAAATAATTGAAAACTCTTTCAATGACTAATTAAAGGATTCTCCAAGAGAAGTTATATATAATAGTGTTTCATAGTTTATTATTTATAAATAAATGTGGGTTTACTTGGAATATTCATTTGGGGAAGAAATCAATATTGATAAAAATTTCAACATATAAAATGGTAAGGGGAAGAAAATGAGAGGATATATCACTGGTGTAAGTCCTCTTAATCAAATATAATATCATCAATTTGTTTTGATGAATCCATTTTTATATCTGTTTGGGAGAGGGAATGTGTACCTCAAATTCCATACTGCCACAAGGAGAAAATGAAGAAATGTGGATATAGTGAATTGGAAACAAAATCATGATAACAATCTATATATTATTCATTCTTCCACCAAGAAGAGTTGGATAAATGGGAAATTATACATGAATTTTATCCCTTTTCCATATATGTTTTTTCTTGAAACAGAAACAGCTCCAAGGTGATAATGATTATTTGAACATTGACAGAAATATAATATACAAAACTATAAAATGGTAGAGTGAATTTCTAGTAAATTTATTCAGTGATGTTATGAAATAAATATATATCTGATTTAATTTAAAATTTTATCATTTCCGATAAGATTTACATTCAATAGAGAATGAAGTGTAGTACAGAGGTTGTGGAAAAATTAGTGAAGATGAAATCACTAATGAGAGAAAATTGTTTGAAAATTGATGATGTTGAGGGTAATTAGGAGACATAAAATGAGAATATAAATATAAACCCAAAGGTAAAATCATCATGTAAAACAAGATGTATGAAAAATAAGATATATTCAAATAAATATAGGATTAATGATCACAAATATAAAGTAAAGGGAATCTGGAATTTAAAAATAAATATATGTTTCAAAATAAACAATGAATAAACTAATTTTATAATTATATATCATCATAATTATACATATATGGTAGACCTAAGAACATCATGAGAGGTGTTATAATGCAAATAAACCCATTTTGATGGAAAATAACTATTATTGAAAACACATCTATAAATAAATAACATAATGAGGACCGATTATCTTTATAGATATTTTATAATTCTATCTATAGTCATCGAACTAGGAATGAAATCTAGAAGAATTATTGGAGGGAAAATTATTCAATTATGAGTCACTCCAAACATGTGATACCTAAAGAAATAATTTAATTAAAAATACTTGTATTTTGAAAAAAAATCGGTCCAACCCTTTTGAGGAAATCAATAGATCTTAAAAAATGGTTTATAAGAAAAAAAAATTACCTATAATATACATGATATAAATCGATAAAATTATGGAATAATAGGTATTATTTACCTCCATGTTTGATTAAGTAGAAAGTACAAGAAAATCATAATCTTCCATGAATGAGGATGATTGAGATGGAACTCAGGGATATCAAGGCGGTGATACATGAAGAATGAAATTTTTATAAAAAAAGTACTAAATTTCAAGAGATGAGGTGTATAATCCCCACCCAAGATCCACTAAACGATGCCCAAAGATACTGGGTCACTTGGCCTCAAGCATTCCCCCTCATATTCCAGAGGCTACCGACTAGAATTGAAGATTTTATGGTAATAAAGTGGGGAGACTATAACAACATGAACAGAGTAACTTAGAGGTATCTAAAATAAATAAATAAATAAATAAATAATAAAAACAACTGACAAAAGATACATTCAAATGATAGTAATAATAATCAGTTCAAAAAAATCATTCCATATACAATATAAGGAACATGTTATGTATTTGTATGAACATATAATAAATATTTGGAAATAATCTTCTAGTACAATAGTTGTAACAAAAATATATAAAAATAAATCTATATAACTTCATATGCATTTCCCAGTCTTCGGAACCCCTTGTCTTGTCCATAAATAATAATGAAATGTAATTTTGGATCTCTCTAAGGACCCTCTCTACATCCAAGAAGACTGTCTATGTAATCAATTGTTGCCTGAACAAGGAGTGAAATAACAGTCATTAGGACACACCAATAGTGTATATAACATGACCAGTATGTGTATAAACGGTGAAGTAGTGTGCAGTATATCACATGATTATTAGTAATAAGGGTAATGTGTCAAATCTAAATGTGATCTAATATATCCAACCATGTTTCATGTGGAAAATAATCAAAGAAACTTAAACAAGGTGAAACTGTAATCAAACATATGAAAATCCTGATAAACATTCTACAATGGTATATTCCTTGTAATCATGTTTCAAGAATAAAAGGTCTGAGTGAAATGTATAAATCTCTTAGGAATCCTCACTAATTACATGGATCATCTTGATGGAAACATAGTAATAGACTGGGAGGATCCCCATGATAATTTCAATGTTGATTCTAATGAATAATTATCCAAAGCGTATCAATATCCTTATAATCCAACATAAATGAGAAACATGGAGTAGAAGTGTCAGTGGAATCCTATGGATTTAGGATCATAAAAGTAAAAATCTTAATGGAATAAAATAACATAATATAGATCTATGGAGTAAAAATTTCCATTCAAACCAATGGAATCAAGATATTGATTAGTAGAAATGTCCAATTATTCTACTACCATAATCCATTAATCATCTTAATTACAAGTCCTAATCCTTGAGTTTATCCAAAAGATTTGAAAAATTCAATATAATCTCATTTAGTCAATTAATTATACATTTAACCATTTTGGAAGTTATATTTACAAAGTAGTGAAGACATAAAATTTCTCTTATTAAATAATTTTACTATATATTAATTAAATAAGGATCCCAATAAAATAGAGAGCTTAGACAAACCCACTGTGGTGGTATAAAGAGGTTCATATATATTAACACACCTCGAGGTTAGTTGGGGTTGGGGATTACAAAATTGAACTATAAAATAGAGTTATGTGTTCACATTATTAGGGTCCAACAGTTTATTCAAGATGTTCAAATAATCTAAGGATAAACTCAATAAGGTTAGATGTTCAGAACCGTGGAAACATAGTATAAAAAACACATAACATTAGGAAAATAATATAGACCATCGTACATATACTTGTGGAAGGACACACATACAATATAATCTCCTAAATCGACCTATGTCAAAATAAATTGGAAGAATGATTGAGTTCCTTATAAATAGTCTATATTAAATTCCACCAAAATTAATCCATCTATATGATGATAACATATGAAATCTGAAACATTAATAAATAACACACTAATGTAGGTCCAAGGAGAAAAATAGTTATTGACTTTGTGGTTGGATGTAGAATCATATATAGATACTATGATATGGCTATAAATGTTCTCCCAAAATCTAAGGAGTTTGTCCACTATGTGGAATGGAAATGCTTTTGTTGTTATATTAACTTTTAAAGGGAAATCTATTCATTCCACCAAAAGAACTACGTCATAATTTTGGCTTCAAGTTTTTTCAAATTGAATATAAATTTTGTGATGCTCACTTCCACAATAGTGATCCCATGTGGGTGATGCGTATGGTTTTGGAAACCATACTCAAAACATATTCCACGACTATTCTAAAAACTATAAAAATTCCCACACATGTGCATGGCCCATGGAATATAATTATGGAAAATGATGTGCCCTTTTATTATCTATCTAATACTCCACACGTTTAGTAGTAAATTCATATCTTGGGAACAATGTATTCTAAAAACCATGAAACACTGCAAGATTTCTCCAATATTCGGTCTCCATGATCTAAAAAATCCCCAAAACCCACCTGAAACAATCATAGCTTCATTTGGAACATACATTATGTCAAAACCAAGAATCTAAATGGAAATAAATAAAGATATATATCTCATAATTTTTTTATTCCTTTCAATATTTTCCACATAAATTAATTTATCCCTAATTTTCCTTATAAGGGTTTGTATGGAATTGTTTGAAAACAATTCCTACCACTAATCATGTACATTGAACACATGCTCCCAAGTCTAATCTTATAAACAATCATGATTCCATTGGGCATGCTCTAGAGGAACTGACTGGACCCAGGTATCTGTTATACTACTTTAAAAATTAAATATAATGTTCTCCTTAAAGGATGAATCTACATATTACTCAACCTCATCTTGATTTAGAGTATCACATAGGAATGAATGATAATGTCCCAATTGAGACACAATGAAGACATTGTTCATGTCTTGGATAATCTAAGGTAAAAACCTGAAAATATATCAGAACTAATATCTCAATAATATCAAATGAATATAAATATCATGGTAAAATATTACCATGACATATAATCCATTTGTGTCCCTGCCTCAGTGAGATATATAAAATGATTCAATACCCAAATTGAACTCTAGAGGTCGTCAATGAAGGATGGGATACAATATATTTCTAGACATTGTAGTATCCATGCACTTCCTAATCAACTGGACCATCTATAAAATATATTACATGAGACATGTTCAGAGTAACACTACATATACTACCTCTAGAATACATAAAGGTAATAAGTATGGAATAATGTAAATATCCTCATAAGGTTCAATTTATATAGTCTCTATATATTTTTTTATGTAGTAAAATTCAACCAAGAAAGTATTTATCTACCATGTGCACCCAAAATAATGGACATGTCCTCTCTGAATGTCCTTTAGAACCTATATAGTGTGGTCTTTCATGCCATCAGTCTGAGGTGGTATTCTATTGTCAAAAGAACCAATGTACCCATCACCCTCTATAATACTTTCCAAAACAAAGATGAAAAATTATTGACCATATCTGATATAGTTTTATGATGAACCCCATGATGGATAACAATATAAAGGATATAGAGTCTCTCATTCCCACATACTGAGAAGGTCTCCCTAATTAGAATGAAATGGTTAATTGTCATGATATTTTTAAAAACATACCATAGAACATCCCAACCTTGAGGATGCCTCTAAAAACGACACACTAAATCTATCACAACATCATTCCATTCCAATAATGAAATTAAAATTATTCTAAATAACCATATAATCAATATTTTCTTCCTTCTCATATTTATTGGTGGAAAACCACTTTAAATAATAATGTAGATATCACTTCGTACATGAAAACCAATACATGCAACTCAAATACTGATGCACCCTAGTCTCATAAGGATATAATTACCACTGAGGCATAAAACTATGGAATCATATCCCTGTGTATGTCTATTTGAACCCCTATACCACCCTCAATATCCATAATTTTATTCTCACCCATAGTCTAGCTGTGTGGAGGGCTCTCACATACCATGCTTTCACATAGGACTAGTCCCAGATCATCAGATAACAATATCCTAAAATCACTATCAATAAGAGTTGATGTCACTATTATAGAGGATATAAATTTATTCCCTTAACAATTCTTCACATAAAATTGCATCTTTGATTGTATGTGTCTATGCTACCACTATCTATTGAACTCTTAAACTAACTATATCTAAGACCACAAACTATGTGCCTTATCTACTAAAATTTCCTTCCTGTGAATGTAGGAAATATCAATGTAGAAAGAGGATAGTTATTCCACCCATCATTATTAACTAGTTTTAAAGTAAAACTATGTAAATATATAAATTATAATTTATTGGTATATTTATACGAAAAAATAGATCTGTTAGAAAATGATGCCTCTACTATAAAAAGGCATGAAGAACTGCTAAATCCAGATCATTGGTATGGTAGTTAGTCTCATGTGGCTTCAAATGAGGATACCCATATAAAACAACTCACTCATCCTATATCATAAATCTAACTTGATTTATATTTGATGCATCATAATATTTAATATATTTACTACCTGATGTTGGAAGAATTAGGACTGGTACTGAACTGAGTCTCCCTTTCATCGATTGAAATGATTACTCATAGGTATAAAACTATAAAAACTACACATGATTCCTAATAAATCTCATAAGATGTGATTACAAGTTTGAGAATTTATTAATGAAAATCCTATAATAACTTTATATTACCATGAATAATTTTATGTTATTTATGATATTGGTCTTATACTAGGAATCTATATCTCCCACCTTCTCCTCGCCAATTGATACTCCTTCATCTAAGAAAATATGGCCTATGATGTGAATATTATCCATATAGATTAGGAAAATTTTGAGTTTATCATATAATTGACTCTATCTCATTGTATCTATATGGATATCATGATGTTTGGATTGGACGATTCAATTGAATGAAGACATTGATATATCATCCATGACTACCATGAAAGATAAATCCAAATACAGAAGGAAATCCCATTTCATTTGTGCCATAAAATCATATGGACTATTCATTTGAGTGGATAAAATAACTAGATACTCATAATTACCATACATTATACATAAAAATATTCAAGGTGTGTATGAAGGTTGAACGCATACTTAGTGATAACCACACCTCAATTCAATTATCATGAAAACACAAGTAACTATGAGTTGTTTCAATAGATCATATTACCTCATCAATGGTTACCAGTTCTTAACCATCTACTAGTAAAATTTATTTTAATCCACACATATCCCAAGAATTTCATCCACATGTTTTCAAAGAAATGACCATCAATCCCTATAGGGATGTATTGGCTCGTATAAACCCATTTACTTCCATGTCCCCTAGCTCCATATTGAGAATATGAAAATCACCATTATCTATCTTATAAGGATAAATGGATTCTAATATAGATCCTAACACTATATATATGAAAATAATTTCCTCTCTCACTATATGTAAACCATAAATGTCATCCAAAAAACATCACTTAAAAAATAAACCAGTGGAGGGAAGTCTACCTAATGTGATACCAGTTCATCCAGATATAAACTAGTTATCTAGGATGTCATAAATTCTATGAAATGATGATTGGAAATATGTATTTATTCCAGAACACCAAATTCAAAATTTTAATGAAAATCCATATCCTATAATGAAGTGAAATTGACATTCATCGATTGTAATATATATGGGAACAATACGAAACAAAATATTTTATCCCTAATATGACTTAAAAACATTTAATCATGAGGAAAAATGCTTCCATACTATGTAAAACCAACCAATTTCAATGGAGAATTACATAAACTAGAATATATCATTCGATCTGATTACTAATGGACAATCAAGCATCATAACAGCATTAGAAAACTGATAGACGGGCTCAAGGAACCTCACAACATGTATATATTTGACATTATGAGAACCAAAAATATTATAAGGAGTAGAGGACATATGATAAACCTTATAAACATAAATATGCCGACTCTATAATAATTATTGATAGGATCTATATAATATATATGGATTGAATTGCAACCCTATGTAACAACCTCACTATATGGAATAGTCCCACTCTCCTATCGCATACCAATTGGTTATTGGATTCCTCAACAACCAAAACATACTTTTATTGACCATGTTACACGACTACATATCACATCAGGATGTAGATCTATGCATCCTAATCCTAAACCAAGAGTTAGGGTCAATCCTATTGAATTGACTAATGGAGGTAAAGTTCTTCAGATTTGTTGTAGATGCTCCATTTTGTCACATGCTCAGCACTCGACTACCTCTCTATCTGGCTGACTACTCGCATGTCCTCATCTCCCACAGAGGTGATAAAAGACAAAAATATCATTAGTCGACCTCCATTAGGCATTATCATTATGGTAAGCCTCAAGATAGTATTTTCTTTTACATTAAATTTAACCACATGGTCGAGTGGTAGAGATGCCTTCCTCTATTCCCCCAACAAACCAAAATTCCACTGAATAATTTGATTTATATTCACTATCTCTGCTATGGTAGTTAGAGAAGACACATTAACCTATGCATGTATCACATGATTAATACGTTCTATGAAGCATCTCACCCTAGATTTCTCACCCCCATGATAAATCAATGAAAAATGTTGATGCTATGTGAAATGGGTTTAATAATCCAAAACATTGCTTTTTCCATATTGTATGAACATAAACTCACAATCCCACTAATTTCTTAATTTACCAGGAATGAAATAACACTTATATTTATCATGGAATCCCTCTAAACAAAACCATGAAATATATCCTTTTAGTCTAAATAATCACATCGACACAAGGTCCTCCATAGAGCATATATATTTAATGAGAAAAAATATTTTTATAGGAGGTGTCTCCAGATAGATGAATATAAATAAAAAATTATGAATCCATAGATATTTAGATTTTGGACCACAATACCCTAGAAAATTTGTGGATATTGATGTTGGAACATGCATGTGACCTCTTTCATAAATGTGAAATGCAAAGAGGATCTTGGGTAGATGTACATAAAGAGATAGAAAACCTCAAGGGACTAGGACTCATATCCAATATCTAATATAAATAGTATTTCAATGCGAGGTATTACAAGGGGTTTTACTAATAGCTCATGGAACACCACCACCTGATCATTGTCATTTCAGCCCTTCTGGTACATGACTAGTGACCATCATCGTGAAATTAGTATAAACATCCAAAAAATCTCCTTAGAATAGAATTGATTAGAAAACAAGTCATTGAAAAAATCATAGGACATTTCAAAAACATTCTATAATCATCTCACACCCCTCTACCTACTCTTAAATCATGGACTAGGTAATTGGGATAATCTTATAAAACACTAGTGACATTGCATACTCCCCACTCTTATAACGAACAAATTTATTGACTATGGTTTGGATCATTTTGTTATCAATTTGAATCTTTTTTTATTTTGGTAATGGTTTACTATGTTCTAGATATATCGTAAGGATCATTGAGGGATTGTTCAAAGACCATAGACCTAGAAATATAGGATGCAGGCTAGGCCAAACAATTGTTTCCAATAATTAATATACAAACATGGGAACCTACATTTTCACATGTGTTTTCTTTAAATATGTTGGACTAGAAACATAACTGCTTGGATAGCTGAATTTTTTGGACAACATTATAATGAACTGTATGTAAACCATGCATATAATCCATGCATAATGGTATTTTGGGATATAATTACCATCTTTCCCTTATTTAATCCTCTAACAAAATTATCCTTACCCATTGTTTTTAATAGACAAAACCAGTGTATATACTCCTCTTTGAGATAAAATGCCCTTTAAGATTCAATATCTTTCTAATCATCAATTCATAGATATATCCTCAATCATTTGGATGCATCAGATATCTCACGGTAAGGATAGACCAATGTTCTTTTCATTCCTTGGTAAATATCTCCATCTATTTGGATATTTAAATTCACGCTCATTCACTCAATTTTTAAGGATTTTGAATGAATCCCAGATGTATTACATCCAAATATAAATCTAGGGTCATTATCTAGTGAGGATTAATACATTACCCTAATGTAGGTTGTCCAATATTTTTCTATTTGATTTTTGGTCATCTTGTATTTATTATATCATGTCATAATCAATAATATCATATGCTTCAATATTGTATTGAATCATTTTTGTAAAAATGATCATAGTTCCCTATATTAGATTAATCGGTAAGTTTTTATTTATTCTGACATCACTCATACTTGATATGGACACCCAAGGGATGTGCCACCCAAAATGGACACATTATGTCATTTTCTCAAAAAGACCTGAACTGATTCCATGATCATGGTTTCACATATTAATGGGATTTCATTTGTCCCATTTTTAAATTTATTAAAAAATACACCCCGTGGGTGTTTTCTCTTCTTAGGCATGGAATTTCCAAAATGGTTTTGTTAGTATTTGTCATGGCCCTTCCATTGGCGTGTTCCCTTACCATTGGATATTCATAATAATAGTCTTATGTAAATTATAAAATCTAATTTGAGTTTTATATGTAAATTTACTTGATTGATAGGATTTACCACCTAAAAATGAATGAATTTTTGGAAAATTATTATTTATGATTAAAATTGACATGCATGATAGGTTTTGAAACATGGAATGATCTACTTATGTAACCATTATTTTGGAAATGTTTAAATGTAATTAATTTAGATGTCATGCATTACATGATTTTTTGATTTGTAATGTACCCCTTTAATGGATATAAATGCAAGGAGGGCAGGAGAGGTGAATGAATTAGGCTATGTGTATTTATAGTCATTTATCTTATAGGTGGTGTAGCTATGGGACTATGAGTTCCCTAGTGGGAAGACTATGTTACATTATTACTTAGGACCCATGGAGTGTGGGATCCTTGATGTAGGGAAGACCATTAGATCCCCCATAGTTATTATCAAGAGACTATGATAGATCTTGGTGTTGGGTGAGACACTAGACCTTGATAGCTACCCACAGGGTTGGATGTCAACATGTTACATCCAAATCCATCACACATATTTTTGAAACCAAGGATGGTTATTGTGGTAAATGGTGTATGGTTTTTGTTTGTTTTCAATAATAATTGGAAAATAATAATGTTTTCATGGAAATTTATCATACAATTTATGAAGACAATATTATTGAAGGATATGTCATTTTCTGTTGTTTTCCATATTTTTAGGTTCAAAAATCGGAAAATAGAAAAAAGTGTTCTTTAAAGCGAGTTGTGTGAAATAATGAATGATGTTCGGAAAATTCAATGCAATTATTATTTTGGGATCAATGCATCACTATATGAAAAGGGAAAATGTGTGCACAAAATTTACATGTGAATGAAAGAAGAGGATGCATGGAAGAATCTTATGCACCCAATGAGATGTCAAAATATATTTTTCATGCTCAGAAAGAATATTACACATACCAAAAAATATTCATAAAAAACATGCACACATGGTCGTTGAGGCCTATAAATAGGTTGCTACACCCATGAATGACATAATAATTTTCCAAAGAGAATCTGGGTTATCTATCGTGGGAATGTTTTTTCGGTGAAATAATTTCAAAATCTTAATCGTTCATGTACGATGTCCCTTTAGTATAAAAAGAATAATTGAACCCTTTGGTATAGTTGTGTAGAAGATAAGGGTTATGTGAAAAATAACGATTTCAAGAAATCCATCCTTCACAAAAAATCCCAAATATTGTGAAAAAGTTAAAGTGTTATGAACAACTAAAGTGCTGAGATTCTAACCGTTTTTAGATATCCGGGATGTGAAATTAGTTCATTATTGTGCATCAATTCATTAAATTAATGAATGCAGTGTATCGTTCCGAACATAGACAAAGACATAAAATAAAATCAATTAAATATACCTTTAAGTTGATAATATATGTAATACTTCTGCCAAAACATTTAGCTAGGTGGATTCAATAGAAGTGCTCGAAGGGCTGCAATGAGCTACCACTGAAATATTGTAATGGTAGTGTTCCCAAAATAGAGTGACTGTGTCTAAATTTTTTTTATCCACAACTAGTGAAGATAAGTGGAATTTAGTATAACCAAAATGCTATCGGTGCATGCTCCATGGAGATATCCCATAGTTATGAACCATGTAAAATTGAAAGTATGCCATCTCTCTTTATATTAATTTCTTATTAATGATCATATCAATCATATAGGTTTAACATGTTATTAAAAAAAATGGTAACATGGTCAATCACATTAAAATAAACAGTTGTCACCTTTATTCACCCATCCATTCTCAAGGTTTCCTGGGGTTTTTAAAAGTTGTATCAGAGGTTAAGGGTCGCTGCTGGTAAATCTTTCATTCTTTCCTATCATGATGTATATAGTGAATCTGATGGGAGAAACCCTCTTTGATTGAAGGAACTATTATATATTGAATAATAGAATGAGATATCATCTATGATCTCGTGTAATAGATATTTATTATTTTAACTGCTTAAGGAATACAAGTCACTAGTCCTACATGGATGTATATGATTGATATAGAATGAAAAACAATTGATGAAGAATCTAAAGAAAATAATTCTCTTAGTGCAACTATTTCTGATCAGATCCATTTAACAGTGATGATTTTGCAACTCATAAAATTATATGTGGGAGATACAAAAAAATATTTATGAAAGAGACAGTAATGTGAAGGATGAAAACTCCATGTTTGTCACAATAGTTTTGATTATCTAAAGATTCATCCTAGTGAAAATATAGATTCTATATTCTATTTAATTACTGATGTTTTAGGAGAAATTTGAGGTCTTGGAGAAGACAAAAAAGACATCGGCATTTTGAAGAAGATATTTAGAAGTCTTCCACCTATATACAATAAAAAATGTTCCATCCCATTAAGAGATGGAATATCCTATACATTATTTGGATGATCTTCTAATTAGTCTAGACTCCTTTGAAATGAGAGTTAAGATAAATGATGCGAAAAATTATGTCGACAAGGAAATGAAATACAAATCCATGAAAATATCTATATTTAATGATATATTGTTAATAATGACAATGAGTAATGTGATTTCCTTTCCCTGTTTTACAATAAGTTCATGAGAAGAAAATTTAGATTTGAAGGATTGATAAACATGGCATGGTTTCATTCTTGTAGAGTTGGTAACATTTGTTATTAGTTCTCAAGGAATTTTGATGATGATGATGTTGAAGATGGACACTCACAGAATCCATAGAAAATGTGTTCTCAAGAGGGATATTTCAAAACTAGAAAGTAACTATATACAATATTTTTGACTGTGAAGATGATGATGATGATGAAAATGAATTAATTGAGGTAGATGAACTATAATTTAAATCTGTAAAAGAAGCATCTATGATGGATTCTATGGAGAAATATGTACCATCAGAATATAATTTTACAATTAATCAGTTTAGTGATAATTCTATTATAAATTTAAAATAGAAGGCTTCTCTTAGAAAGCATGATAACAATTTTAATATATGAAATAAATGGAGAGAATTTTTAGAAGAGTTATTAGAATATCTTGATCAACAAGATAATAATATTGAAAAATTTAAATATGTAGTTAATGTACAATCAACAACACTTGAAAGAAGAGAAGATGTAGTATAAATGAATTTGATAATTTTAGAATAGGGAAATGTAATCAATGATCTCACATCCATAATGGATGAGAAGTCAAAGACTATTGAGGGTAATGAAGAAGAGGTTGTTACTCTTATCAGTAAAATGGAAAGAAAACAAATTTAAAAAGAACAAATGAAGAAAATACAATTTGTAAGGTTCTCATATGTTTATATGATAGATAGTAAAAAATGTTGTTTTGATGGAGGTAACATTATTTCGAATGATCAAAGGCCTACATTCCAGGGAAACTATTGATATGTTGTGATGAAAAAACCTAATATTTAATAAAAAATTGGGCTAAAATAATGGCAGTATAAAAGTTGAACATGTTGAAAAGGAACCTGATGTTCCTAAATGGAAACCCTCAATTCAAAAAAATAAAAATATATAACAATCCCTATGTATCCAGAAATTATAGGCTGAAAATAAATTTTTCTATGGAAGGATACAAGAAGAGGAATAAAATGGGATAAAATTTCCAATTATGCTACATCAATTATGTGAAAATATGTGGCATAACATTCCATAATTTGAAGAGGTATGTAGCTCTTTGAATGGGGAAGATCTTGGAGTTAAAAAAAGTAGAAAGAATTCATTTCCTAATTATTAGAGATAAAATAATTTATATGTATTATGATTTTATTATACTACCATTGGCCATAAAGATTATTATTTAAGGGAGATTAATGATAGGAGAAATTAATAAAAACCTATAATACAAGTTAATATTCTCCAACTAGAAAGGTTTTCTATTGCAAACATGTTTTATCCTTTGTAATATTATTATAAAACTAAAGAACCTATGCATGAGGGAAAGAAATCTGAAAGGAAATCGATATACTCATGTAAATAAAATATTTTCTTAATGGAAAAGAAGAAAAATTAAAAAACGTACCATAATAATGTATTTATCAATGCTATATAGTGAAATATCCCTTGGTGTCATGACCCGTCCCACGGGGCCCATGCTGTGACTACACCAAGCCTACTTCCTGATGGGGCTCGTGACTATCACCAAAGGCGTAAGCCTTCAAGTGGGATGAATATTCATGTATACCATTACCCACACACATGCCCAACCATGTCCCAACTCACAAAAGGGAACGAAAATATCATTGAAAAATATAGTACAAGTACAACTGAAAGTAAAGGGGTTAGAATACAAGCCCAACTGAAACGAAAAAAAACCAATAGGGAGAAAAACTCTTCAGGTAATTTTCCAAGGATCCTATCTATTGGGTTGGTAAAAATATTCACTATGGTGCTCCATGTCAACTATAAATGTTGTCCACCACCAGGTCCTGGCTCCCTGAGTGACAATCAAAGCTGCCCGTTGTCTGCAGAAGACACAACAAGGTGTGTGAGAAGCCTGTGCAGGGGTGAGTATAACAATAACCATTAGGTACCCCAAGACCCATGAAGGTCTCATAGAATTATGTAAAGTAAAAACCATATTGCATTAAATCAATCATATTCACAAAGAAAAAAATAGCTCAAACCAGGTATATTCTAGAGTAGTAATTGTTGGATCACATGTCACATTTTCAAAAACCTTGGCTGTTGTAGAACTCCTCCTCTCTCGAGTATAGTGGGTCATTCGGGTTAAACAAATATTCATCCAACTAACCTTGAACTGCTTAGGTACTCCTCTCCATCACGTATTGTGGTTCTGCAGGTCAAACAACGCTACTTCACACCGTGACCTGCTGAGGTACTACTCCTATCGATTTCTTGTGGGTCTTCTAAGTAGAAAAAAGTTTCTTCCCACTTAGTTGTTTCCAAGTCACATAAATGTGATTCCCACTGGTCAGTTGAGTCACACATAATAAAAAATCAGCATTCTTCATGTCTCAGCCAGTCGCATGGTTCCTTGCATAGTGCGCTTGGGAGAACTGATCTTTAAGCCATTAATTGTATTTCATTGAGCACTAATTATAATAGTTATGTAACCCAATGATTTGTTATATCATAAGGGTTCCAATACTACATACATAGTGTAAACCAGACACCTGGTGTATATGATATAAGCATTTTAGTGCTGAGGGACCAGTTAGATTCGGTTAAGATCCAACATAGCCAAACTCGAAATTCATATGAAATTAACATGGTGTATCTAAAGAGGACCTCCTCATACTAAGATTTCTGGCGCTAATGATGGTTTTTCAAATAGACTTATGATTTAGAAGTTACACCCAATTAAACGTAAATGGGCCAAAAGGTGTATGGGTTCGGTCCACCCTGGTCGGACCGACTATACCCATACCATTCTAGATCGAGCCCACTGGGTCTGAACTGACCTAATGTGTCGCGGGTCGGGCCCTCCTGGCAGCATGACCATATAGGATCATTTCAGCAAATGGTTGTGGACCAGATCTATTTTCCTCGAATGCTGCATACCCTTGTCCATCACCTTCTAACATGACCAGTGGACCAGAATGATCCTTCCACATTAACCTTAATGGAATGTTTATTATTCCACGTGGTTCCTCACTATCATAATGGGACTCCAATACGCTGCGGCTCGTCATGGATGTGGCTTCTGCCACCATGGTGCCTCGCCGGGACATGCCTTCTCCAGCGCCGCAGCCCATCACGGTCGTGGATTCCGCCAGCCAGGTGCCCCACCAAGGCATGCCTCCTCCTGAGGATTTCAGATGGGCTGGCGGCCTGTCTCTTCTCATCCGATCATGTAGAAGGAACCACCACGTTCCTCCATAACTTCCGTTCATCTATGAAATATGAAACCAAAATGGAAAATGGTAGAGGGTTCGGTCTGGATTTGTTTGGCCCACACCTTAACGGGTAGTATGATAAAATACCAAGGACTACTTAAATATTAAATCTCCCATAAAGAAAAGCCTACAATACCCTCCCACAATTTATGAATGAATATGGATCAACCCATTAGACAGTTGATCTGCGTTCATCATAATAATCCCAAATGGGGTAAAGGGGAGAAACAAAGCATAAAACCCTAGCTTTATTTCATTCGGAGGTGCTATAGTAGTGGAGGGAGTGTACACATCCAAAGGTGTTTTTCGGTGATTTCCATCCTCCGTTGATTCCCCCAATATCCATTGCTCGATCACATTCATTTTTGGAGAACAAATTCGTCAGCGCATTGTCAAATATTCATCTCATATATCTCCCACAACCCAAGCCTAATTATTGATTATATATTGGGGAGGAGAGGATAAACACACCTCATAATTTATTAGTTTCATTAATGAATATAATTAATGAACCACTTCAATTCTATCAATGGTGCAATTACACATTATTTTAATTTCCCCCAATGTTTTGGTAATATAAAATAAGCGTGAGGTCATTAAATGGATTGATGTTGCACCGCGGTACCACCACCATTTTTTCCACCGGTTTCAAAAAAGAAAAATAAAATAAAATAAAGTTATTTTATTATTTTTTTGTAAAGTACAATAAATTAACTATTTTGTGTTACCCTTTCCAGTTAACGTTAATCCTCCTTTAAGTGAATCCTGATACAGTAGAATAACCAGTTCCCTCATATTTGTAATCTAAGCACTGGTTAAAATGATTCAAAACGCCACCACACATTTACTGAAAGTACCTTAAAAAATGTTCAAAATTATGTTCCAGGTTATATGGGCCACAGAAACACATTCCGTCAATTTTTATAGACTCATTATAATTCCAAATAAATAAAATTATATAATTTTTGGGTCTTGACATTCTCCCCCACATTAGGGATTTTTATCCACCAAATCTACAATTAAACTAGGGGAAACTATTGGAGTACTGAGAACATAGTTGATCCTCCCACTCCCATGTTCTCTCTTTGAGAATCTGGTGATGCCAAAAAAATTGCACTAGAGGAATTCACCACCCATGAAGTACCCACTCCTGTCGATACTCTTTCTCCACTGGGAACTCTGCAAACATCACTCTATTATCGATGTCCTGCTCTCCCTAGTTGATAACATGGAATGGATCATGAACATACCTCCTCAACTACGACACATGGAGAACATTATGCACCCGGTACATCTATGGGGGAAGAGTTAGAGAGTATTCCACCTCACCTAATCTGCTGAGGATCTAGAAAGGTTCGATGAACCTCGGATATATCTTTCCACCCCAGCCAAACCTCTGTAATACATGTTAGGGTGAGACCTATAAGAATACATAGTATCCCTCCTCAAACTCCAAGTGTCTCTGTCTCCAATCAACAAAAAACTTCTGTTAGCTCTGTGGAGTCTTCATCATCTCCTTGATGATCTTCACCTACTCTTTTGTAGCATGTACCAACTCTCGATCCATAAGTGCTGACTCCCCACTATCTCTCCAGCATAGTGGTGGTCAACCATGTTGCTTGTATAGGGCATAAAACAGAGTGATGCTAATGGATGAGTGATAAGTGTTGTGGTAAGAGAAATGTACTAGTTGTAGGTGGTCCTTCCTACTACAACCAAAGTCAAGGATACAAGAAAGAATAATGTCATCGAGTGTTAGTATGGTTTGTGCTGTCTATCCTTCTGTTTTAGGATGAAATGTAGTGCTCAAGTGTAGATGAGTCCTGAACTCCTCATACAATACCTTCTATAAGAGAGATGTAAATTTTGTCTCATGATATGAGGCGATTGTCAATGGAACCCCATGAAGTCATACAATCTCTTGTATAATGATTCATCCCAAGCTATCTATTGGTCCCTACTCTCGGATGGGGAGGAAGTGGGGCGACTTGGGGAGTCAGTTAACAATCACCCAGATCAAATACTGGCCCATATACGTATGTGGTGACCCTATCAGGAAGTCTCTAGATATGCCATTCCACTCCAATTTGGGAACCTCATGTGGAAATGATATGTCTACTAGTACCTAATCATCATCCTTAACTTGTTGACAAATGAGGTATCATGATATTAAAACTACCACTAATTTCTTAATCCATGGCCATCATTAATGCCGTTAGAGGTCCTTGTATATCATCAACAATTAAGGATGAACAACAAAATGAGTTGTTTGGAACACCAGAAACACCTCCTCTCGTAGAGTCACTGGTACCAAGGTGCATCCTTTGAAGAGGATGGCATGCTCCCCACCTCCAGAGAATCTTTTAGGAGACTATCCGGAGGATATCTGATCAAGTCTGGACACATAGTCAAATTCCCCAAGATGAGCCTCCCGAACTCGATGATGGAGTGGGGGAGTGATAGATTTAGACTCAAGGTTGGTTGCTCCATCTCTATCTGTAATTCCCCGACCCCAGTTACCTAGAGTCAGTGCATTATTGCGTAACATTGGTATGATCAAAAAAGACCATGTCTCGAAAGACTGATTATTTTATTAGCCTTGAAAAAACTAGATACATTCATAAGTCTTACATTACAACATAAAGAAAAACAAAACTACAACAACATATTGTCTTCATATCCCCTCATACTATTCCTACAGGTCATTCATAATATACTTCTTCACATCCTGGAAAAATTAAAACATAGGAATGGGTGAGCTCAGAAGCTCAGTAAGGATAACAATATAGCGGATGCTTTCATAAATAAACATAAAAATTTAAGGCAATGTATAACTAAAACAAAAGCCTTTTAAACTTGAACTTCTACATAATATGGAAAAGGTAAAATGAGATAATGCCATTCACTACTTCACATGGATATTCTACTGGTCGAATAATCAAAAGCAATATCAATAACCACTTTCATAATGATGGAATGCATAATTCCAGACTATCAAAACCATTAGCCAAGGCCTCTTGCCAAGACTACATATAATATTTTGTCAAGGCCTCATGCCAAGACACTAGTTTGCCTCATGAGACCTGCTGATGCATCAAGGAGCTATAGTGGGCTCCACCTGTCACTTATTAAGTCCAATGCATTCCTTATATGAATAGATTTAAACATATCATAAACAATAACATAATCGTATCACATAAAACATACAAAAAGGAAACATAAAATTTCCACATTTCAATCAAAATATATCAATACAACAAATTGATATAAAAACAAACTTTCAAAACCATTTTCAATACCAGAATAAAAGAAAATTAAAACATTGTATTTATTTTACATTTTAAAAAAAGTTATGTCTAGTAGAGGATGCCGAAACTCAAATAATGGTAACAGCGGCGGAGAAGTCGTTGTCTCCGCATACATATAGAAAAGAAACATTCTTTTTTGTCATTTAGTAAAACGTTTCGTATAAAAAATTCCTTTTCAATAAATGTAAAAGTCGAAGAGGTTTATACACCATATAAAAAAATGTTGTGTATAAAATAAAATATGCCTCAATGAAAGAAGATTGAGACGAAGTCCTTACCAAGATCATTTTTTTTAAAATAAAATAGATCTATTATGTGTATTCAATATAAGTACACATAAATAGAGTAAAAATACAAGATAGGACATAATAATATAATAACATAATATGAAATTAGGAGATTAACCCAAAGAATAGAAATTGGGTTAAGAAGTTCCCTTACCTCATGTCCGACTTGACACGATCGTTCTTTAATCTCCTGAATAATAAACTAGAGTTAATATCTATTTTCATAAGAACCTTATTAATGTTCATTATTCCTTTTATATCACTTATTACCATGTTATGAACATTATGTAATTATTTATTTTAATAACAGTCATTTTGTCGATCTTTGGTACTTGAGTCAAAAATAAACTTCTTATAATTACAAGTTGTTCATGGGGTGAAATATCCATTATATCCAGAATTATATTCATGATGTAGATATCATAAATATCATATATATCTAGTATATACGTGAATTTATAATATTACATAACATTTATAGGTAAGAAATGAAATGCACCGTTCATGGAGACGGTAAGCCGTACGTACGCATGAATGCTAAATTAATTTCTATTTTGTATTTAATGGAATGAAATTATATTTATATAAATTTATACTATAATTACAGTATAATACAATGTATAATTACATTTACTCTATCCTTTATACATCCCACATATGGAATTAACGATTCAAATCACTTTTAGGGGGTGGTAGTCTGCACTTCCTAAAATGAAATTATCGCGTTTACCATAGTGGAAATCATAAAGGTATTCCATAAATGAAAAATATAGAATCATAAGGAAAACAAAAACATAATATATATCATATATAAAAATAGTTTCATCATAATATCCACCATGAGAGGTGTTAAAAGAATATTGAACAATCATCGTTTCATGAGGCAGTAATTCACCACCCACAGAAACAGTATTTTCATTAACCATTAGACGAAGTTGTGTGTAAGTGTAAATAAAATAATTCTCATAAAAACATCCAAGTATATTGAGGATACTGGTTTTATTACAAAATAATGTATAAAAAATATTTTAAGGGGTTGGAGAATCAAAATAAAACAAAAGAACACAAGAGAAGACATTACCTTAAAATCACTTAACTCTTTTTGATTTGAGCCAAAGGCTTACGTGGGAAGACTTCTGGACAAATTGAGTCTTCTAGGAGTAATAAGGGGAATTTGAGAGAGTATTTGGGAAGAGTTTGGCCGACCCAAATGGCTTTTTAGGTGTGAATAAGGTGGTAGTGGTGGGGGCCTTTTATAAGAGGAGAGGAGGGGCACTCTTGGAAATATTGAAATGTTAAATTATTATGAAATGATTTTAGGATTATAAACGTCCCACAATGATATATTTCTAGAATAAGGTGATTAGGGTTCTAAATATTCTCATCCAATAGGTTTTTGACAGGTGTATGCCTTAGATTTTACATTATCTTTTCATTTTATTTAAATCGTTATTAATGAGGTAATCATTGCATCATCATTGTGTCATAAAACATTTAATTTATTTAATGTCTAAAAATTATAAAAAAAATTACCATGATGTAGGAAATATTTTTATCATTCCAATAATTATTTATGGTAAAAATTTTAACTTATATAACCCCATTTAATAATTGTTTTATTAAAACAACACATGTTTGTGACATTTTTATTTTTACATTAAATAAAAAGTTATTAATGTCATTTTTTTACCCAAGTGGCTCCATGGGGTCCCCAAGTTGACCCATGCATTTTATTGGTCGGACATGACTCATAAAATAAGTGTATGACAAGTGTAAAAGAAATTTCATATTTTTATAATATCATTTTTACCTTAAATTTCACTAATTACATTTAATCGTGATTAATTAAACTTAAATAATACTATTCACCAAATAATTATTTTAATCCCATTAAACAACATTTTACTTCCTAATGAAAACCATGTAGGAAATGTTTTTGAAAATCAAATCACAGAAGTGGTAATGTTTTAATTAAACAAAAAATCCATTTTTTAACTACCACTTAGTGGTTTCACTATTCATCAAAAATTGAAGTTTTTCAGAACAATTCCAAAATTTCACCCTAAGGATTAATTGATACTCCGAAATCATAAATGATGTCTATTTTACAAAATTCCAAAACATATAAGTTGCATTAAATAATTTTATAATTAATTCCTGTTGTCATAACAAATAGCGTGTTTTTAGGAAACAATATATATCAAAAGATTTACAATTGTTTATGTCCAATTTCAAAGTGAAATTATTTCTAATGAACACAATTGGATAAAACGGTAAAAATATATTCTAATTATACATTAAAACCAGTCAATAGTATAATTATTTTGATTAAATAAGTTGTTTTTAATTATTTTCAACTATTCATACAAAATTGTATGTTCTCTGAAAAATACAAAAAAATCATCTTAGGATAATTTCGATATTCCAAATCCAAAAATGAAGTCCATTTTGAAATATAAGGTATATATATTTTCAAAGAGTGGGTATTACTATTCATAATGGCTATTTCGATTACTCTCGGTGTGTTAGAATCTCGAGCTTGCGTACTATGCAAGCTATTTCATTATTGAAAGAGAAGCGTATCGTGGAAGCTCGGGGTGTTACATTCTCTCCTCCTTAAATAAATTGCGTCCTCGAAATTTGAAATTTTTTCTTTGAAAATAAAGGGTTAAAAATACAAAATACCTTTGTGGAAAACCCACATCGGAAATAAGGTTAATAAAAATATAACATTAAAAGAAATAAAGAGAGGTAAAAAGGTCAACCAAGATAGCCCATACTAGGATTATATGAAAATATGGGTATGGAGGAAAAAAAACCATCAAGGTCTGATGGAGAGTTGTAGAAAACATGATTAAGAGAAAGTTAACCATAAGAAAATCACAAACTTGTGATTGGTTAAACGGTCATCGAATCCCCGGTTGTAAAAGTTAACCGACAACGTTTTTGTTTTAAGTTACCTTTCATAATGTTGAGGAATTAATTTAACAGATTTACTAAGAACATAAGGAAATATACTTACTTGACATGTAGGGTTTCATTCATTAATAAATTTTTACCACGAACACATCTTTCACTCCAAATGGTAACAGATACCAAAAATATTCTATTTATCCTAATTGTATAAGGATCCAAATATTACCACATACCATTTAGATTAGAAAAACTATTTTTTAATAACCAAGGAATTCTTGTAGGATAGTGGTAGGTAATAAAGGAATGTCGCACTATGTTTGTGGGTTTGATTCCTACAGATTTGTCTGAAGCAGTGGGTTATCCCCCAACCTGCAGGTTGTCCTTTTCCTAAAAGTATAGTATTATAATATTCCAAAAATAATCTCAGAAATGTTTTAACCATAAACAATACTATCCAATGTTCAACTTAATTCATTCCAACCTTTATAGTTATCCAATATACCTCAATCCAGTCTTTCTCTAAAAGGTCTCTAAATTACAAAATCAATTGTATCATCAGATTCCCCGAAACAAAGTAATGTTTCTCTTATTTTCACATACTAGAAATACGATTCCCTTCATCATATTAAATCCTTAATGAAATCGACAAGTACTTCAGTACAATCCTTATATATATAACATTATTCTTATAACCATAATATAATCCATTCGTCAAAAAGCACCAAAACATTACTTATTCCACATGAACTGTAGTAACAACATAAGATTGGCCTTGATCCCTTGGCCTTTTCTAAGGTAATTTTCCCTGACGCTTAGGAAATTCATTTGTGTAATGTCCCATTTCCCTAAAATTGTAGAATTCAACATTGATATCCTTTTTATTTCCCTTGCAATCACGAGCCTGGTGACCTTTTTCTATACATTTATAACAAGCTTCCATTCCTTTTAGGAATGTTCCGGGGTGATTATTCCCACAATTATTTCATTTTGGAAAATACTTCTTTCCCTATTTCACTTTATATGTCTCTTGTTCCACCGTTCTCTTCTTATCTTTCTTTACTTTATTGTCATCAAATTTAGATAATTCCTTTTCTATCTTGATAGCACATGAGACAATATCATCGTACGATGAGATGGTTTGTGAAACTAATGCTCAACGGAGAAACGGTTTTAACCCATCAAAGAAACAATCGATCTTATTTCTTGTGTTACATATATAATCTGCATCATGTCTTGCTAACCTTGTAAAGTTGGCCTCATACTTTGCGACATTCTAATCCTCCTTTTGTCTTCAACTCAGAAATTGCACTTCCATATCTCCTTGATGGTCATGAGGAAAGTATTTTTCTAAGAAAATCTCTTTGAACTCCATACATTCCATTTTCGAGACTTCATCATCTTCTTTTGTATTTTGAATCGATAACCACCATTAATCAGCATCTCTAGTGAGGTGGTAAACTACCATGATAACCTTTTCCCTTTCACCACTCCCCAAGGCATGGAATATTTTCTCTAAGGTGTTTATCCATTTCTCAGCTACTAATGGATTTGTAACCCCATTAAATGTTGGCAGTTTTGGCCTCATGAAATGATCTTACACTGATCCTCCAAGTTTCAGATTGGGGTGCTCTATACGAGTATGTTTATTATTCATAACTAGAGTGAGTTGTCCCAGTATGGTTATAAGGTGATCAAAACCAGTTGTATCTTCATATCCACAATAATTATCCTGAGCAGGAGGGCAATCCCTACATGGAGTGCGTGCATTTATACGGTTTCCATTCCTCCCACTAGGTGCAATTTCTAAACAATGGCATAAATTAGATTAGTTTATGAATCAAAATACACAATTATTTACTTGTAAAACACATAACATAAATTGAACAATTCATTGATATAATCCCTAATCATAAAAAAAATTCATTGAGGAAGTATATACTCATAAACCCGTCATAATGGTTTGTAATGAAAATGACAATTATCCTAAGAATATCCCCTAGGAGTTTTGTAACCCAGAGTGAAGCAAGGCACGTTGTCGTGCACCAGTCCCCGTTCGAGTCTAGATCAAAGTGGTGTTTTCGGGTTTTACCCCTAGGTACATCTGTACCAGAGCCGCCTCTACCTGCTCGTAACCAGATAGGGATGTATTTCTCAGAAAACTCACAAAATGTTTATAATACCAAAATTCTAGGAAGTTCGTCTATACTAATATTCAAAGACTATCGTAGGGATATGTGATCTCATCAGAGTTTATCTAAATCTTTCATCCAAGGTTAGTACAAAACTGCCTCTGATTCCAACTGTAACGCCCCGACCCCAGTTACCCATAGTCAACGTATTATTGCGTAAAATTTGCATGATCACAAAAGATCAAGTCTCGAAAGACTGATTAGTTTAGTAGCCTTGGAAAACTAGATACATTCATAAGTATTACATTACAACATAAAGAAACACAAAAATAAAACAAAATATTGTCTTCATATCCGATCATACTATCCTTGCAGGTCATTCATAATATACTTCTTCACATTCTGGATAAATTAAAACATCAGAAGGGGCGAGCTTAGATGCTCAGTAAGGATAACAATATAGCGGAAGCTTTCATAAATAAACATAAAAATTTAAGGAAATGTATAACTAAAACAAAATCATTTTAAACTTGAACTTCAACATAATATGGAAAAGGTAAAACAAGACAATTCCATTTACTTCTTCACATGGATATTCTACTGGTCGAATAATCAATGCAATATCAAAAATCACTTTCATAATTATGGGATGCATAATGGCAGACTATCATAACCACGTATCCAAGGCCTCATGCCAAGACTACAAATAATATTTTTTCAAGGCCTCGTGCCAAGACACTATCTTGTCTCATGAGACCTCCCGATGCATCGAGGAGCTATAACGGGCTCCACCCTTCTCTTAGTATGTCCAATGCATTCCTCAAATGAATAAATTTAAACATATTATAAACAATAACATAATCGTATCACATAAAACATGCATAAAGGAAACAATAAATGTCCACATTTGAATCACAAGATATCAATACAAAACATTGATATAATAAAAAAAACTTTCAAAACCATTTTCAATACCAAAATAAAATAAAATTAAAACTTTGTATTTATTTTTCATATAAAAAAATTTATGGCTTATATAGGAAGCCGAAACTCAAATAATGGTCACAGCGGTGGAGAAGTCGTTGTCTCCACATATGTACAGAAAACAAATTATGTTTTGTCTTTTAGTAAAATTCTTCACATAAAAAAATTCTTTTTGAATAAACATAAAAGTCAAAGGGTTTTATAAACCATATAAAAAACGTTGTGTATAAAATAAAATACGCCTCAATGAAAGGAGATTGAGATGAAGTCCTTACCAATATAATTTTTTAAAATAAAATAGAACTATTATGTGTATTTAATATAAGTAAACATAACGAAAGTGAAAATACAAGATAGTAAATAATAATATGATAACATAATTTGAATGTAGGAGATGAACCCAAAGAACGGAAATTGGGTTAAGAAGTTCCATTACCTCATGTCCAACTTGACTCGATTGTTATTTAATATCCGGAATAATAAACTAGAGTTAATTTATATTTGCTTAAGAACCCTTTTCATGTTAATTATTCCTTTTATATCACTTATTACTATGTTATGAACATTATGTAATTATTTAAGTCAATAACGGTCATTTTGTCGATCTTTGGTACTTGAGTAAAAAATAAACGTCTTATAATTACAAGTTGTTCATGTGGTGAAATATCCATTATATCCAGAATTATATTCATGATGTAGATATCATATATATCATATATATATATATCCAGTGTATACATGAATTTATAATATTACATCACATTTAGAGGTAAGAAATGAAATGCACCGTTCATGGAGACTGTTAACCGTACATACGCATGAACACTACTTTCATTTCTATTTCATATTTAATGGAATGAAATAATAATTATATAAAGGTATAATATAATTCCAGTATAATATTATTTATAATACCATTTACACCATCCTTTATACATCCCACATGTGGCATTAATGATTCAAATCACTTTGAGCGGGCGGTAGTCCGCATTTCCTAAAATGAAATTATTGCGTTTACCCATAATGGAAATCATAAAGGTATGCAATAAATGAAAAATAAAGAATCATAAGGAAAACAAAAACATAATATATATCATATATAAAAATAGTTTCATCATAATGGCCACCATGAGAGGTGTTAAATGATGATTTAATAATCATCGTTTCGTGAGGCAATAATTCGCCACCCACCGAAACAGTGTGTTCTTTAACCATTAGAAAAAGGTGTGTGTAAGTGTAAATAAAATAAATATCATAAAAACATAAAATTATATTGAGGATACTTGTTGTTTTACAAAATAAAGTAATAAAAAGATTTTAGGGGGCTGGAGAATCAAAATAAAACAAAAGAACACAAGAGAAGACAATACCTTAAAATCAGGTAACTCTTTTTGATTTGAGCCAAAGGTTTCCTTGGGAAGACTTCTGACCAAAGTTATGCTTCTAGGAGTAAGATAGGGAAGTTTACAGAGTATTTGGGAAGAGTTTGGTCGAGCCAAATGGCTTTGACGGTGTGATTAAGGTGGTATTGGTGGAGGCCTTTTATAAGAGAAGAGGAGGGGCACTCTTGGAAAGATTGAAATTTTACATTATTATGAAATGCTTTTCGGGTTATAAAGGTCCCTCAATGAAATATTTTGAGGCTAAGTTGATAAGGGTTATAAATATTCTCATCCAATTGGTTTTTGACAAGTGTATGCCTTATAATATACATTATCATTCCATTTTATTTAAATCGTTAATTAATGAGGTAATCACTGCATCATCATTGTGTCATAAAAAATATAATTTATATAATGTCTACAAAATATAAAAAAATTACCATAATGTGGGAAATAATTTTATATTTCCAATGAATATTTATAGTAAAAACGTTAGCTTATATAACCCCATGTATTAATTGTTTTATTAAAATAACACATGTTGGTGAAAATTTTATTTTTACTTTAAATAAAAAGTTATTAATGTCATTTTCTTACCGAAGTGGCTCCATGGGGTCCCCAAGTTGACTCATGGATTGTTTTGGTCGGCCATGACTCATCCAATATGTGTAGGACAAGTGTCAAAGTATTTTAATTTTTTTATAATATCATTTTAACCTTAAACTTCACTAATTACCTTTAACCGCGATTAATTAAACTTAAAAGTTACTATTCACCAAATAATTATTTTAATCCCATTGAACCACATTATAATTCCTAATGAAAACCGTGTATGTCATATTTTCGAAAAAAAAACGTAGAAGTGGTAATGTTTCATTTAAACGAAAAATCGCTTTTTAACTACCACTTAGTGGTTTCACTATTCATAAAAAAATTATGTTTTTCAGAACAATGAAAAAATTTCACCCAAAGCTATAATTGATATTACGAATTCAAAAATTTTGTCTATTTTACCAAATTCCAATCATATAAGTTGCATTAGTTAATTTTATAATTAATTCCCACTGTCACAACAAACAACTTGTTTTTTGGAAACAATATATATCAAAAGATTGACAATTTTTTATGTCCAATTTCAAAGTTAAATTAATTATAATGATCACCATAGGATAAAAAGGAAAAAATATATTCTAATTATACTTTAAAACAACTCAATATTATAATTATTTTGATTAAAAAAAATTTAGGTATTTTTCCATATTCATAAAAAATTGGATGTTCTCAGAAAAATACCAAAAATTCAACTTAGGATAATTTCGATATTCCAAATCCAAAAATGAAGTCCATTTTGAAATATAAAATATATATAATTTCAAAAAGTGGGTATTACTATTCATAATGGCTATTTTAATTAGTCACGGTGTGTTAGAATCTCGAACTTGCGTACAATTCAAGCTATTTCATTAATGAAAGAGAAGCGTATCGTGGAAGTTCGGGGTGTTAAACTATCCGTGAAGGACATCTACAAAAAGTATAGCTGATATTTAACCTTATTCAAAAAATATAGAACATTCCTCCTACTGAGTTCATCTTATACTACGTTCCCCTTCATAGGAGTGTAGACTATCTCAAATTCATTGCACTGGTGGAACTCCATCCATCACCATTGTATCAGGTTCAAGTCCTCGTGAAAGAAGACATACCTGAGACTCTTGTGATAAAAGTAAACATTATAGAATTCACCCATAATATAGTTTCACCACATCTTCATCACAAATACCACTGATGATAACTCCAGGTCATTCGTACTATAGTTTTTCTTGTTCTGTATCAACTTTCGTCACCCTTAGGGGATCACTGATTGCTCCTACACCAGGAAACAATCTAGTCTGATCTCTAATGCATCGCAGTATAATACATACCGAACGCCCTCTTCTGGTAGCCTTAATATGGGTGCACTTCCCTGCCTTCTCCTATGCTCCAGGAAACTCTGTTGGATTTTCTCCATCCATAATAATGGTCACCCTTTCTCCTTCAAATATTACAGGGGTGCCACTACACTGGATAATTCCGGTATAAATCTCAAGTCGTACCCATCCAATCCCAGGAAACATCTCACCTTTGTCACACTCATTGGTGTCTCCCAAGAAATAACTTCCTCTATATTTTCCGGATCCACTGCAACTCCAGCCTCCAATATAACGTTCCCTAGGAATTGAAATTACCATATCCAGAACTGGAACTTCAAGATATTTCCATAAATATAGTTCTCTCAGAGTGTATTTATAAATATATGTAAGTATGTGGCATGTTCCTCCTCTAACGATGAGCACCCCAGTATGTCTTTAATGGAGGCTACCACAACGTGATCTATGTAAGGATGGAAGATCCTATTCATAATCCCCATAACCATAGCCCGAGAAATTTACATGCGAATGGTCATCACCAAGATCTCTTAATGACCATATCAACATATGAAGGCTATCTTCGGTATGTCCTCGTCCTGCACCTTAAGCTGATGAAATCCTAATATGAGGTCTTTCTTAGAAAACAATTGTTTTTCCTTCAGCTAGTCAAAGGGATCATTGAACCTCAACAAAGGATATTTTTCTTCACGATCACCTTGTTCAGGTGCCTATAGTCCACACAAATCCTCAAACTCCCATCTGACTTCTTGGTAAAAAAATAAGGGCTACCAACGGAGAAAAATTAGTCCTTATGAGCCCCATCTTCTCTAAGTCTTACAATTATACCCTCAACTCACAATGCTCCATGTGATCCATCCAATATGATGGTGTAGATATTATTGTCATACCAGGGTACATTTCGATGTAAATTCTACCTATATAAGGGGAGGTAGTCCCGGAACACCATCAAGGATGAAATCTCACTACCGGTCCACAACTATAGGATACCTCGAACTCCTCTCGTCTACTACACAGAGGGTGAGGTTAGCTAACTGATGAGTTATCAGCTGCACTGTCCTTCGAGAGAGCCCAAATTGTGGTGAAAAGGTTTCCTCCTCACGAGTCAAAGAAAAATATGATCTCATCAACATGGACACACCACACATTTCATCTAAAATAGTCATTCTGATCATGGACTATGAATAGTCAATCTATACCCAATAAGACGTCGTAAAGCCACAATACAGCAACTAGCAGATCCTAGCTGAATCTCTCACCACCGAGGGTGTGCTCACACTCTGAGATCTAGTGTGTAATCTTCGAATACTGTCCTGTAGGAGTTCTTAAACATACGGATCGAGCCAAAGGGCCGATCATAATATCTGAGTTCCGAAAGAGTGTGGTGGCTATTAAAGAGTAAATGGAACATATGTCTATAAAAACTATAGCTAGGGTGGAATAGACACAGATCATACCTATAGTCCTCTCTGGAGTTCCACGGTCGTCGGTCTCTATTTCCTGGAGTTGTGTTTCCCCTGTCCACATGATACCTATTGTCAGGGCGTACCACTTGGGGGTTGTGGTGGTAGAACCTCAAATCTTCATCCACCACCTCCAGTACCACCTGCTCCCCTACCACGTCTACCGACCTACGGACATCAATAGTCGATCCTCGACACCATCCTTGTATATTCATCAAATATTTTTTGGTCATCTGTACAGTAGGTTGGGAAGTCACGTTCCATGTGTCCCTCTCTGGTGCACGTAAAGAAAAGTGAAACCCCAGTCTGACTCTCTCTGGCCTGGGACCCTTACAATGCCGACCATGAGTCATGGGGTCGGCCTCTAAAAGACCTAGACTTCAAGGGCCCACATGTCTATTATATATTGTATGTCATAGAATCTACCACATTGGGTCTACTGGAAGCATTAGCTACAGGGTCCTTCTCCTCCACGAAGCTCTCCAAAAAAAGGGCTCACTCCAGCACCCCTTCTTGGGTAGTGATACTGATAGACACAATAGAAGCCCTAATATTCTGGTTGACTCGCAACTCGATAGCTCAATACCAAAATAAAGGGTGTCTCACTATGACTGTTGAGTAGAAAGATAGGTCAGTAAATGTCACCTAGTATTGGGCTACTGTCATTCTACCTTGTTGTAGGTGAATCTGATACCAAATTCTCACAAAGTGAAACGTTATGGGGGAAAACACATCTCAAAAAATCCTCTTGTAGTCAACCAATTTGAGGGTCACCTCATCGTGAGTCTTTATGGTAAAGTACAACCATATCCCCACTGAGCCCTATATAAGGATCACCTCCTAGATCTCTATATGGTTAGGCTGTGTCCTCACTATGTGAAAGACCCATGTCACATCCTCTCTCCTATCCACAGTGACTAGAGGATCCATCTGTCCCCTGAAAATGGGAGGTCTCTATCTCTAAAACCCATGTAGGGAACTGAGCCAATGAAATTCCTCTACCGAAACTATTGGAAGTAGATGTTGACCATCGAGGGGTGGTAGCATTGTTGCAATACCCAGAGGGGCCATCTCCATCACTGGTCCATGAATGGACTCCTTTTCGCTAAGCGGGTTGTCCTCATGAACTAGTATCTAGATCTTGGCTGGTCATCCACATGGAGGAATCCTGAGATATTTCAAGATGCACCACAGTTAGATCATCATAAATGGTGAGCATACTCTTGTTCAAACTCAAGTGACACATATGAAACCAGTGAATTAATGTATTGAGTCAAAAATCAGAATTCAAGTTTCTAGTGTATACATACATCTGCTGCCACACCAAAACTGGACTCCACAAATCTAGAAGTCATACTCACAAAATTTTACGTTGTTTCTCTAAGTAAAATAATAGATTCCAAATCATTGAGTGGGGAAACAACCTTCTTCTAATACTAATTTTTCACGGACCATCCCCTGGGGCCTGTGTTGTGACTACCCAAAGACCTCCGTGTGATGTTTAAGGAATTTAAAATAGTGCTGATGTCATCAACCTACAATTTATGGGGATTTTTATACATTATTGTACGCACAGACATGCCAAACTGAGTCCCAAAACAAAAAAAGTGAAAAATCGTACCACTGAAAAACTGAGTACAAGTTCAGTTGAAAGTAACGTGTCTAGAATACAAGCCCAACTTAGATGAAAAAAACAACCAAAAATGGAAAACAAATATTGAGGTATTACTCCATGGATCCTAACAAAAAGGTAGGTAAAACTCATCAATGTGGTTCTCCACGTCAACCATCATTTCCGTCCACCATTAGGTTCTAGATCCTTGATTCTCTGTCAAAGATTCCTTTGTTCTGAACAATACACAACAAGGTGTGGGGAAATACAAATCATGGGTGAGAATTACAATACCTAGTAAGGATCCCAGGACCCCAGAAGTTCTCCTTGAATTCCAAAATGAAAAAACCACATTGAATTATTTCAATCACAAGTGAAAAGAAAAACATCTCACATTGGGTATTTTCTTGGGTAGTAATAGTAGCATCACCAGTCACATTGTCGAACACCTCAGGTACTTGATAAATCCTCCTCTATCGATTGATGTTGGACTTTCGGGTCATACCGAGTTGTTTCCCACTAACCATGAACTGCTTAGGTACTCATCCCCATCGCTTACTAAGGGTTTACCGGGTCTCACAGAGCCACTCCCCACTGTGGCCTACTATGGTACTCCGCCTGTAGTGTACAATGGGTCTGCCAAGTCAAATAGAGGTGCTTCCCATAGTGGTCCTTCTATGTCACACATAGGTTCTTCCAACTAGGCTATTAAGTCACATAGAGTCAAAAACAAGCTATCTTCATTTCTCATCCAGTCGCAGGGTTCCAAACATAGTGCTATGGGGAGAAACGCTACTCAAGCCATTAGTTTTGTTTAAACCAGAAAGAAGTCCCACAAAGAAGTAACTCGGTGATCTTTCATGTTATAAGGGTTCCAATGCAATAGAAAACACATCAACCAGATGCATGGTCAATAGGTTACAGTAATTTTAGTTACCAGGGCCAAGTGGATTCGGGAACGATCCAACCTGACCAAACTCCAACTTCCATTGAATGTCATGTGGTGTATATAAAGAGGACTGCCTTATACTAAGGGTTCCATACCCGCTGAAGGTTCTTCAAATGAACATATAGTTTAGAATTTATTCCCAATTAAATGTAACTGAGCCTAAAGGGGTCCGTGTTCCCTCCGACATGGTCGTCCCGACCCGAACAGACCTAGTCTCAGTCAACCCAACCTGGGTCTGACCCTGTCGAGTCAAACCAGCATATTGAGCCCAACCTGTCCTGACCTGTTTGGGTCTGAAATGGCCCATTAGTCAGTGGGTCTAGGCCACCTGGTGGTGTGTCCCATGAGGATAACCCCAACTCGTGGTTGCAGGCCAACTCCATTATCCTCGAACGCGACATTTCCGTCTCTAGCACCTACTCATGTGCATGGTGGACTCGGACACACATTCAACATCAACCCTATAGGATGATTGAATACTCCACATAGTGCCATTCATTCTCAACGGAACTCTATCACACTGCGTCCCGTTATGGCTGTGACTTCTTTGCCACCCAGACGAGCCTCCAGGGCGTGCCTCCTATAGAATCATGGTACTTTGTGGCCGCAGATTCTGCCGCACATGCGTTCTACCATGGATCGCCTAATCCAGCGCCTCGACCCCTCATGGATGCGGCTTCCGCCGCCTAGGGGTGCCGCCAAGGCACGCCTTCTCTTGTGGCTCCGGGATAGGCTGATGGATCATCTCTTCTCTATCGGGCATGTGGCTGGTTCCACCATTTGCCGCCATAAATTTCGACCTTCCATGAAATACGGAACCAAAACTGAAAATAGTGGAGGTTTCAGGCCTTTTTTGTCTGTCCCTCACCCCCTGAGTTATCATTATAACATATTAAGGACAACTTAAATGTAATACCTCCCATAAAACCCCTTGAAATATCCTACCTCATTTTAACAATGAACAAAAATCAACCCATTGGATGGTTGATCTTTTTTCTTAATAATAATCAATAATGGGATAAATGGGAGAAAACAATCACAAACCCCTACCTTGTATTTGTTGGAAGGTGATGCAGAAGTGGACAGAGTGTACACTTCCAAATGTTTTCTTCTCTACATAGCTCTGTTTGTTTATTCTCCCAATGTCCATCCCTCGATCACATTCTTGGTCCGAGTGGAATGTCATTAGTGTTTCGTTGGAGCTTCCTCTCATAGCTCTCCCAAAACCCTAGCCCGAGCTCAAATTAAAGATAGGTTAGGAGAGTATCAATGCAACACACAATTAATGAGGGTTATTAATGAGTATAATTAAATAACCTCTTTAATTCTAATAATAGTTCCATTACAAATTATTTTAATTTCCCCCCATGGTGCAGTTGCATAAAATAAGATTCAATCCATTAAATGGAATGATGATGCACTGCGGTCCCATTACCATTTTTCTAATAGTTGAAAAAAAGAAAAATAAAACAATCTTTACTTATTTCATTAATTTTTTGTAATGTCCACAAAATTAAATTTTTCGTCTAACTATTGTCGGTCGAAGTTAGGCCTCTCTTAAGAAAATATCATCAACGAGGAATCATCGGTGCACTCATTTTTTTAATCCGAGAACCAGTTCAAACGATAGAAATTGTCACCTGTACGTTTACTAAGTGAATCTTAAAAAAAGTTCAAAATTCTATTCCAGGCTCTCCAGGCCTCAAAATCACATGGCCTCATTTTTCACAAACTCGTAATAATCCAAAAATAGATATATGGGATATTTATGTTTTTAACCTTGGATTCTTGATAGTGGGTGGTCATACCATATGATAGGAAGTGCGTATAAATTAAGAAAAGGGTAATATAAATGTTCTTCGAATAGTAAGGTTTCATAATTATGGTGCATTGAAGATAAAAGTTATTTTAAGTACTGAGAAAGATAATATAGAGCAGAAAAAAACTGATGTTTATCATATGGATGGTCTATATCACAATATTGTAAGTGTGATTAAATTATATGACTTAAGTTTAATACTGGAATTCAATGAAAATGGGTGCACTATAAAAGGGATGACACAGAATTGTATCGTGAATGTATTTAGAATAGATGTCAACTTGTACTTGGCTGATACCAGATAAAATATCTACTAACTAACTATTGAAGAAGTAAATGACTCGTGTCACCGAATCATTAGTCACATTAATCGAAATTACATAAAAACGAAATCTAAGCTAAATGTAGTCACAAATACCCACAATATCATGAATTAATAGGAAAAATCTTGTGATTCATATATACGATGAAATTTGGTATGTGGTTCATATCAGTCAAAGAAGAAAAGAGAATAAAATCAACTTTATCTCATCCATATAGATGTATCTAGTCATATAAATGTTACTAGATTGCATGGAGAAGGGAAAATATTTCTATCCATTTATGATTATTGTAGAACGGATTGTGTGATGTTTATACCCATGAAAAATAATGTACTAGATTGTGTGAAAAATTATAGCGGAATCACTGAGAATCATACTAGACAAATAATCAATGTTTTGCATTCATAAAATAGAGGGGAATAAACATCCATTAAAATTTTAAAATTACAAAGTTAATTAAGGAATAAAAAATGATGTTGATTTTTTGAGAAACCCACAAAAAATGGATTTTCTGAGTCAAAGAATCAATAGGTGAACAATATGGACAGAATGATTAAGCATGAGGGTTGAATCCCTCAACATTATTGGAAAGAAACCATTCATGATTTTGTGTATATTAAAAATTAAAAATTTTATTATATGGGTGAAACCAATAAAATATATGAGTATTAAATGGAAGGATTCCAATTTTTAAGTATTTAAATGTTTCAAAAATTTACTGTTTTATCAGAATCAATGAAGGAATCCATGTCATTTAAAGTGATGCAACAATTGAAAAAACATTCCTCAAATATTCAATGAATAAAAAATCCTAAAAATTATTCAATAAGAATCTTGTAAAAATTGTGGAAATTAGTGGTGTAACGATTATTGAGGATAAAACCAAAAATGCCGCATGGAATTATTATGATTATGTGATAGAAGTTGGGGAAGAATATAAACAAGGAATATATCCAAATACAGAAGTATATGAAGGTGTAAAAAACTCTCAGGAGTCACATCATGATGTTGACTCTAAAGATGAATCAGAAGAGGAAACCAAGATAGAAGAGAATTCAAATGAAACTTATAGGAGAAATCCATGATCATATATTTATCAATAAAACATCATTGGGGATTGTAATGTACCATCAAAAACAAGGAGAATTGGCAAAATTCAAAATCTGCATTACATTCATCTGTGGAAGTATCCTTATTTGAAGAAGTTGTGAATGATGAATCATGGGTTAAGGACATGAATTATCAGTTTGACCAAATTGACATGACCAAAACTTGGGATCTATTCAGGAGACATAAAGGTCACAGTGAAACTAGAATGATGCGGACTTTAAAGAACAAACAAGATGATCATGGTGATGTGATCATAAATAAGGTGTGGTTGGTGTGTAAATGTGAATTACTGATTGAATGTGTTGATTTTTTGGATCCATTTTCTCCTATTTCTATACTAGAGTCCATCTGAAATTTTCTTTCCATGGAAATTAAAATATGATACAAGGTATATCGAATGGATTTTAAAACAAATTTCATAAATTTTATTCATGATGAAGAAGTTTATATAAAAAACCAATGGGTTTTCTTATTGGAAATTTTTGAATTAAGGACTATAGACTTAATAATTATCTATATGGATTGAAGGAGGCACCCCAGGTGTGTTACTATGGATTGAATTCTTAATTAAAAAATATTAAATTCAAAATAGGAGGAGGGGAAAAAAATATTATAACGACCCCTACTTTACATACATTGTTAATACTTCAAAATTGAAGCATACTTATTACAACATATAACAAAACCACGAAAGGACCGTATAGGTATAGTGTCTTTAGAAACTAGGAAACATAAACAAAAGTTTCATAAAGCATCTACACTGTCTCCCATTTATTTCATCATATCTATAGTCCCTATTGGAATATAGTATTTAATAACCTTCTCCCTGACCTGGGGAATGAAAACATAGAAAAGGGTCATCTCAAATGCTCAGTAAGGGTAAACAAAATAAATATCAATCACATCATATTCATAAGAACATAAATTTTTTTGAAATGTTACCCTGCAAAAGAGATCATAATTTCATAACATTGGATAAATCATGGTAGTGAAATGTAATCACAATAATCATAACTTAAAACATGAAACTTTGTGGCAAACACACATAATCATAGAGAATCATTTCTTATTATTTAAGACTCATTTCCAAGACTATCTTAGTGGTCAAAGTCCATTTCTGAACCGAGTTCACTCCTCGTTTCAGTCCAGTTTCACTGAACCGGTTTAACCTTCCGTTCTAGCCATGTCTATCTCATGAGATATAAAATAATTAACCAATGCAATGGAGGGAGATATAGGTCCAACCTATCTCATAATGATACCATTCTTATGTGTGCCACAAAATCATAAACCATACATCATAGCATAACCCATGTAATAAAAATGTGAATCTTTAACATCATGACATCATAAAACAATTTATATAGGATAAAGGAATTCACAAAAATAATTCCCTCACAACATAATCAAATCAATGTAATAATAGGGATAGAAACATAACACTTTATTATCTTAGATGGGAAGTTATTTTGATAAAACACTTGAACTCTCTTCATGAGGAAAATATCCTTTCTACCTCAAAAACATTTTTCCTTTCTTAACATGTCATAAAATTTTAAACTAAAAGAAGTTGATTAAAAATAAACCTGAAAACTTGTAAAGGAAACTTATTGGAAATAATGTTTTAAAAATCCATTCATGTCGTATAAGTTAAAAAAAACATTCTTCCCGTACTTTTGTCGGAAATGACAAAAAGTACCTCGTACGAAAAACGCAAAAAATTCCATTCATATATTTTACTAAAACTCACTGAAGGGTAAAATTGGATTTAAAAAATTGTAGGTGGATGGAAATAATATTACATATTGAGGAAACATGGATGTGGATGATAAAATACATCCCAGTAAATTCCAAAGTACAAACAATCTTGGATAAAAATGAGATTGTGATATTTCCCTTACCTTGGGTCGGATTTGCTTCATAAGTGTCTGAAAATCCTGTATAATGATTTAAATAATGTTATTGACTTAATCTAGAATCATAATTATTGTTCTGATATCATATATGGTCATATTCTTATCTTCTTATTAGTAATATTTCATTACTACTTGTTATTCAGGTGTTTATTACATTTTGTTATTATGCGTGTTTTGTCGAATAAATTCTTATTCTTCTCTTTAGGTTATAGATAACTCATTTATAGAATGGTATTAGTGTTATATATATCATATTAATTAATTAAATTCATTTATATAATCATTATTCAATGAATATCATGTAGAATTAGTCGCATCACATTGTGGAGACGGTATTCCGTACGTACGCACGAGCGATGATATCGTTCCCATGATCGTGGAATTGTATTGGAGTGTATGTATACTATTTCAGAATCAATATCACTTTACTGTAATCATATTTAGTTATTATTTACACCATTATTCCCATCAAAGTAAGGTGGTTGGGAAAAATAGATTACAACATGGTGTCGAGACGGTATTCCGTACGTACGCACGTGCAGTTAATTAATTTTCCGTAGGATGGATAGATGGGGAAATAGGGTTGTTTCATACGTATAATAACATATCAGTATATGAGTGATGCTGATTTTATTACTTCATAATGAAACAACTAAAGAATAAGAATTGGAACAAGAAATAAAGATGAAATAATCGGTAACAGACATTACCTCTTCTTTGAAGCGCTTCCTTGAGACTTCCTTTTAGGGCACTAAAATTGGTCTTTGAAAACTACCAGGACCTCTAGGATGTCTCTAGGGAAGTGGAGAGGAGAAATTGGCAGGGGTTGGCCATTCTTGAAGGATAAAAGTGGTGTGAGGAAGAGAGGGAAGAGGTTCCATTTTATAATGGAGGAGAGGGGAACCTTTGGAATAACTAAAACTATTATTTTATTATAAAGTCAAATTCGGTTTTTTAATAGCTCTAAATTGATATATTTCGAAGCTAAAGTGGGTATGGGTCTAAATCCTCTCATCCAATATAATTTATACATGTTTAGTTCATTATATTAACCTTACCATTTAGTTTTAACTCTTAGTTAATTAGATTGACATTTACCATGTCACTTTGTATTTTTATATTATATAGTTACTAAACATACCATATCCATAAAAGCATACCAAACATTACCAAAAATGTTCCTAATGTATTCAAAAACATACCAAACATTACCAAAACACATTAAATACCTAAAAAAACAATAAAATGATACATAACTTTAAATAGGTGTGCTACATTTTCCCCACCATTAGCCATTCCATTCCTAGAAAGTCGAAAAAAATCATTTACCTAAAAATGTTCAGGCCATTGTTTGATCATTTTATTCTCATTTTCCCAAGACTCTTCCGAAATCTACCCAAAATTCCACCAAACCCACACTCGATGAAAGGTTTTTTTATGTGTGACATTCTCTTACATATTTACATTCTGTACTATCATGTGAACCAATGATGCATCCAACTCTACGTCAATTTTATCTCATCAAATAACATGGTCAGGATCAAGATTATCATTTTCAACTAAAATATATGCAACACATTATGAACTTCAATGAACTATGGTTGAAATGAAACATGATATAGCACCTTATCAACTCATTCAAATATCTAAAAATGGAATATGGATCAATGGGATAACTTTTCATGATTCCCTAAATTATGATGTCCAACCCTTGGAGATATCCTAAAGAACACATGTTCACTCACCTTGAACATCAACCGATATTGATCTTTATCATTATATAATTTCTAAAGACTCTATGTCGTCTTCATCCATTTACATATCAATAGAATCATTTCCATAGTCTCCTAGACTAGGGCCATCCTAACCAGTATTATATCACCCTTTTTGACGCATTTAGTGTAAAATGATAAGGATGACAATAAAATTATTCAAATGAGGAAATATGTATCAAGTCATGATAATTGAAGTTATACAAGAACTACACTAATGTTATATTCTCCTCGCATGATCCACCAAATTCCATTAAACATAATTGGAGCATGTCTTCCAATGTTTGTATAAACCTTTCATATTTCCCATATAAGTGAATATGATATGTCATACTCATACTCAACTAAGTCCTATAAGATTTCTGATAGAATTTCATGATACAATGTAACATCCCAATTAAATAAATAATATTACATTCTAATGTTTATCAATATTTGTGAATAAAATATTAATACTACTTTAAAGGGAATGCTATGATCGATGGCGTACCCAATACGCAACAACGAGTTTCATTGAAATCTTATGTTGCACACTAATAATATAATAATATTATAATAGTTATCTCCTAGCCATTTTAATGGCAGGAATGAACAGAAATAAACACAAAATTATTAATTATGTTTGTTAAATATTGTTACATTTATCCAATTAATGTTAGAGGCTTAAAATGCAAATGAAACCAATTTTAAGTATAAATCATCTAATATTCCTTAAAAGATCGATTAACCACCTTTTGATGGAGAACCCTTTTTAAATATAATTTTGACATTTTTATATGTTCTATTTTACAAAATAAAATCTATCTTTAGAATCTGGAAATCAAATTTTACTTTGTGTAAATTTTTGTTATTTTTCCGATAAAGATCATTTTTAGTGAAAATGTTGCAATTTAATTCAAAACCAACTTTTAATAGGATTTATTTATATCGATATATTATCTTTTTAATTGAGATAAAATTTTATTTAGAATATATTTTTACCATTTAATCCAATTGTGGTCATTGAAATTAATTTCACTTTGAAATTGGACTTAAACTAGTGTCTATCTTTTAATAGATATTGTTTTTAAAAACACGGTATTTGTTTTGACAGCGGGAATTAATTATTAAATTAATTAATGAAACTTATATATTTTGAATTTTTAAAATAGACATCTTTTTTGAATTCGGAATATAAAATATATATTAGGGTGAATATTTGGTATTTTTCTAAAAAACATCAATTTTTGATAAATAGTGAAACCACTAAGTGGTAGTTAAAGAAACTGATTTTTCGTTTAAATGAAACTTTACCACTTTTGTGATTTTATTTTCAAAAATCCGACATACATGGCTATCATTGGGATGTAAAATGTGGTTCAATGAGATTTAAATAATTTTTTGGTGAATAGTAACTTTTAAGTTTTATTATTCGCGATTAGAGGTAATTAGTGTAATTTATGGTAAAGATAATGTTATAATAATATAAAATGACCTTGAAACGTGTCCTACCAATATGGGATGAGTCATGGCCGACCAATACAATCCATGGGTCATCTTGGGGACCCCATGGAGCCACTTTGGTTGGAAAATGACATTAATAACATTTTATTTAATGTTAAAATTAAAATTTCACAAACATATATTATTTTACAAAAACAATTTTTAAATGGGTTATACCAGTAATATATTTGACTATAAATATTAATTGGAAAGATAAAATGATTTCCTACATTATGATATTTTTTTATAATTTTTAGTCATTAAATTAATTATTTTCTTTATGACACCGCGATGAAGCATTGATTACCTCAAAAATGAATGATTTAAATAAAATGAGAAGATTGGGTGACATATAAGTCTTAAACTTGTCAAAAACCTATTGGATGGGTGGATTTAGAAACCCTATCACCTGAGCCTCGAAAAATATCCTTTTGGTAACTTTGAAATCCGAAAATCATTTTATAATAAAGTAATATTTTATAACTTTCCAAGAGTACACCTCCTCTTCTCTTATAAAAGGACCCCACCTCTACCACCTTCCCACACCTCTCAAGCCTTTGGCTTGGCCAAACCCTTCCCATTTCATCTCTCCACATCCCTCTATTCATCATTGAATCCTCACCTTTGGAATAATGATCTTTAAGAAACCCTTTTGGTTCAATCCAAGAAGAGTTACAAGATTTTAATGTAATGTCTTCACTTGTGTTCCTTTGTTTTATTTTTCATCTCCAAACCCCTAAAAGATTTTTATTCCATTATTTTGTAAGAACACAGGTATCTATATAATATGATGTTTTTATTTGAATGATTCTAGCAACACTTACACACACCTCCGTCTAATGGTTAAAGATCATACTATTTCTGTGAACGGTGAATTATTGCCTCACAAAACGATGATTGTTAAATCTTCTCTTAACACCTTTCATGGTGGCCATTATGATGACACTGTATTTTATATATGATATATATGGTATTTATGTTTTTCATATGCTTCTATATTTTATATTTAAAACATACCTTTATGCTTTTCATGTTGTGCAAATGCGATAATTTCATACGAGGAAGTGTGGACTACCGCCCCCTCAAGTGATGCGACTCATTCATGAAATACATGGAATGTATAAAGAATGAAATTAATGCAGTTATGTGACCTATAAAACATATATATTATAATGTAATTATAATATATATCTCTCTCAATTATTTATAATTCCATTAATATGTCAAAGAAATGAAAGTAGTGTTCATGCGTACGTATGGCCTACCGTCTCCATGAACGGTGCATTTCATTTCTTTTAATCTCCAAATGTTATGGAATAGTATAAAATGAATATTTACTGGATATATATGATATTTAAATCATTAACACTATTCTGGAGATTATTTACTTATAACTACATTGACAATCATTTTCAAACAAGTTCATTTTTGACTCATGTACCAAACATCGACAAATACGTCAGATATGAACTCGCATTATTAACCAATTTTTATAACATTATAATATGTCATATGAAATGAATAATAATATTTAAATGAGTACCTTAAGCAATTATAAATTGACCAAAGTTTATTATTCAGGAATATAAAGAAATGAACAAGACAAGTCAGACTGGAGGTAAGGGATCATACCTCTCTCTTTATTTTTAAGTACTCTTTTTATGTAAATTACTTTAAGCACTTCTTTATTATGTTGGGGGATGTATTTTTAAATCCTATTTCTGTAAATTTTATGTTAATATTATGAGAGACACTATTTTATCTCATCAATCCATTTTTGGATGTTCTATGTGGCTCCGTTAGGCTGCCGAATTTTCATACTGGGAATTTTAATCTCACTTTTTATTCCCGTGAGATTCATGATACATTGGCCACTATTTCCTTTTGTGTTATGTATGTACTTTCCATTATTTTACTATTTTTATAATATACTCTCATTTTTGGGTAGTTACATCTTCATTGTATGACCCTTCTTTAATGGAGTGTATGTTTCGAAAGTTTCCCAAATCTCTAAGGGAACCTTTCGCACTCCTCTTTTAAAAAGACTTATTTTTTATGTATTTTAATTCACATATTTTTATATTGGGATATACTCTTTTATATCATTATTGACGTAAATTTTATGTCCAAGTGATGAGATACCATTTTCTCTCTCATCACCTAATTTTATGAATTTTAAAGTGATGTCGTTAGGCTGTAGAATTTTACCAATGAAACTTTTTAACCCAATTACAATTTCTTTGGGGTCAAAATGTAGTTAGTGAATATGTCATCCTTTGAATATGTGTGAATGAACTTTGATTGTTTTACACTTAATATCCACTTATATTGGGTTTATTTATATTTGTCACACATAATTATGAGATTGATTTATCCTTAATTTAAGGATATCTTCTTCATAAGGGAATTCATCTCATTTTACATTTATATTGAAACTTCACTATTGTTATGCACAAATTCACTCTTATATGGAATATATACTGTCCTTTGGAATATTATATCATGAATCCATTTATTCTCATGATAATATAATGATCTGATTAAATTTTATTCCTCAATTATAGTTTTCTAGTGTCTCTATTTTTGGTAAAAACCCTTTAACCAAAATATCACTTTAAATGTTTAAATGATTTGTTCTTATTAATATCCATGTTTTCAAAATGGTTTTAAGGATTTATTTATATGGATATTAATGGTTTAAAATTTTAAAAGCTCAAGGTGGTATGGGACACATTGATTCAAAAATATCTTTATTAAATGTTTTAAATGGTTTTGAAAATGGTATTTTGAATGGATTCATTATTTCAATACCTTAAAATGTTATATTGTGATTGAAATGTTGAAATGTTTTGTTTCCTTTATACATGTTTTATTTGATACGATTATGTTATGTTTATTGGGAATTGTTATGAAAACGGGCGCTTCCGTGATAAACTAAGGGTGGGTGAGCCTGATATAGCTCTCCAATGCATTAGGTAACGCGAGGGAGTTAAACTGTAATGTTTCTCTGAAGAGATTTAGGGAAAATACTATGATTGGTATTCCAAACATAACCATTAGGGTTACTCCCCACGTAAGAATGTTATGAATGCCTCAAGTTACCTTTAAGCCTTATAATTTCTATTCAGGTATGCATAAATCTTATGATTTCATGAGGTATGTTAAATTAATTCTATTTTATGAGTAAAGTATGATTTTAATGATTCTTATGTATACATGGAAAAAGGTTTTCTTTCCGTGTTGTTATAACCCTTACTGATCTTTTTATGCTCATCCCATGTTTTTTTTGAAATGTTTTTCACATGGCATACTGTTGAATAGGGTCAAGGATGGGATCAAGTAAATTTCAGGATGTCTAAATCAAGGAACTAGACATGAATCTTTTGTTCAAGAGTTATTGTTTGTGAAAAATATGGAAGCTGAGTAGATGTGTCTACTTTGTAATCTTTGAGAAGTAATAGTTATGTCCTTATTCTCTAAAACTACAAACATTAAAAGATCGTCAATATCAATTATTCATTTAATTCAATAATAATTAATTTTTAAGGTCGGGTCCTTTAGTTGGTATCAGAGGATGGTTTAGATAACTATAGAGGTTACAGTGTTAAGTAAAAAGTTGTGTATAACCACAATGGTTATTGTATTAGATAGAGTCATTGTTATTTTTGAAGGTTGAAATGAGTTTGAGATAAAATGGATAAGTATAACTTAGTTTTTATCTTCATCATTAGTATCTAATGATTTTCTTGATATACTCACACTGACATTTCTGTTTTTAGTAAATGGATGGATCTATCAGGAACTAAAGTGACAATGGGTTTGAAGGAAACTCTGATGGTTCTATGATTAAGAGACTGGATGAAATGGGGGATTCAATGAGAAATCTCGTGGTTATTCTAAACCAATTATCAGGTGTCATGATCAACCACATGAACCTTGGCGAGTTCTCTAATACATCATGTATGAGAGAACCAACTCGACAGGGACGTTCAGGTAATAATTATAAAGGTAACCATTAGGGTTTATATGATCCTTAATTTTGAGGTAATTATGGGTTACTATACATTATGATGTAATATGAAATACATGAGATAAACGTGAGGTTATATTATATTATGGTTATTTAGGAAGATTTTATCTCGTTTTGGGGAATGTTTTAAGAATTATATAGTTTTGGAAAAAGGACAACACGCAGACCGTGTGACAACCCGTCGCGTCGGACAAAGCTGCGAGAATCGAACCCACAACCAAAGTGTGACTGGTATTTATCGACTACCGCTGGACTACGTGAAGTCCATGGTTATCCTGACTAATTATTTTATTAGTTATATGATTTTATGAATCAAGAGTAATTTGATTTTGGGTTATCTATGGAAATTATTAACCTATCAAGGAGGATATGTGATTAGGTTAATTACTTTTCTATATGAGAATTTAAGAGCAACTGATGTTATTTGGGGATAAATGGTAATTTGTACCTTATGAGACTATGTGATTAAATCCTTCAAATATTTGGGTTTCAATCACATTTGGGTTTACTTTGAAGAATTTTATGGATAAATGTTTATGGAATGGTCTTTGTTGAACATTCGGTTTTGTTGACAAATTTTGGAGATTAGGAGTAGTTTTTCTTTTTGTAAAAAAAAATATCTTTTTTGGGTATTATCTGATCTCGTACTAAACTTTTTGGTATGGTTTTGGTTGAGATCTAAATACATGGGTAATATATATTTCTCTTTTGTGGATTAGGTGATTCTCAAGTTGTTGATTATAGTACTCTTAATGTGAAAAATTCTTCCTAAATACTCGTCTTTTGGAGAAAATATGAGTTTGATTAAGGAATCTAGTAAAACATGAAAGTCTATGTGACAAGTATGCATGTTTAATTATGATTTAGTTAAGCTAAAAAATAAATTCCTCATTGAAGAGTATCTTAAATAAAAAATATTGTCTCTTAACTTTTCATACTGGGGAATTGTGTATGGTTTAACCCATCACAAGTTTGTGATCTTCTTGTGGTTAACTTTATCCTAGACAAGTTTAATATCACTCTCCATCAGAACATGACCCTTTTTTTCTCCTCCATATCTATATTTTCATACTTGTAATCCTTGTATGGGTTAACATGGGTGACCATTGTAAATCTCTCACTTTCTTTTAAAGTGATAGTTTTACTGACTCTTGTTCCAATGTGTAACTTTCAATGAAGTTTCCAAGCCCAATTTTGAAATTACGAGGATGCAATTCCCAAAAGGGGGGAAGGATGTAACATCCCAGGTAAATAAATAATATTAAATACTAATGTTTTTCAATATTTGTGAATAAAATGTTAATACTACTTTAAAGGGAATGATATGCTCGATGGCGTACCCAATACGCAACAATGAGTTTCTTTGAAATCTTACGTTACACACTAATAATATAATAATATAATAATAGTTATCGCCTAGCCGTTGTAATGGAACGAATAAACAGAAATAACTACAAAATTATTACATATTTTTTTTAAATATTTTTACATTTATCCAATAAATGTTAGAGGCTTAAAATGAAAATGAATCCAATTTCAAGAATAAAACTTCTAATATTCCTTAAATGTTCGATTAACCGCCTTTTGATGGAGAACCCTTTTTAAATATAATTTAGAAACTTTTATATGTATTATTTGACAAAATAAAATCCTTCATTATAATCAGGACATCAAAATTTACTATGTGTAAATTTTTGTTATTTTTCCGATAAAGATCCTTTTTAGTGAAAATATTACATTTTAATTCAAAACCTTCTTTTAATATGATTTATTTATATGTATATATTTTCTGTTTAATTGAAATTAAATTTTATTTTGAATATATTTTTACCTTTTAATGAAATGGTGGTCATTGGAATTAATTTCACTTTGAAATAGTACTTAAACTACTATCAATCGTTTAATAGATATTGTTTCTTAAAAACACGCTATTAGTTTTGATAGTGGAAATTAATTATTAAATTAATTAATTAAACTTATATATTTTTAATTTTTAAAATAGACATCATTTTTGAATTCATAATATCAAATATATCTTAGGGTGAAATTTTGGTATATTTCTAAAAAACATCAATTTTTGATGAATAGTGAAACAACGAAGTGGTAGTTAAAGAAACTATTTTTTCGTTTAAATTAAACATTACCACTTCTATGATTTGATTTTAAAAAATCCGACATACATGGTTGTCAATAGGAAGTAAAATGTGGTTCAATGATATTAAAATAATTTTTTTGGTGAATAGAAATATTTTAGTTTTATTAATCGCGATTAGAGGTAATTAATGTAATATAAGGTAAACATAATGTTATAATAATATGAAATGACCATGACACATGTCCAAAACTTATTGGATGATCCATTTACGACCATTATAATCCATGGGTCAACTTGAGGACCCCATGGAGCCACTTTAGTTGGAAAATTACATTTATAACTTTTTATTTAATGTTACAATTAAAATGTCACAAACATGTATTTTTTTACAAAAACTATTTTTTCATGGGTGTATACAAGTCATATTGTTTACTATAAATATTAATTAGAAATATAAAAATATTTCCTACATCATGATATTTTTTTTATAATTTTGAGACATTAAATAAATTGTTTTATTTATGACACCGTGGTGATGTAGTGATTTTCTCATAAATGAACGATTTAAATAAAATGAGAAGATAGGGTAAAATATAAGTATTAAACTAGTGGAAAAACTATTTAATGGGAGTATTTATAAAACATATCACCTTATCTTCGAAAAATATCATTTTGGGACCTTTAAAATCCGAAAATCATTTTATAAAAATGTGATATTTTATAACTTTCCAAAAGTGCCCCTCCTCGTCTCTTATAAAAGGCCCCCACCTCTACCACCATACCAAACATCCCAATCCATTGGCTCATCCAAAACATTCCCATTTTATCTCTCAACATACCTATCTTAATCCTTGAATCCTCACCTTTCGCAGAATTCTCTTCATGAAACCCTTTTGGTTCAAACCAACAGGAGATACCTAATATAAAGGTAATGTCTTCACTTGTGTTATTTTGTTTTATTTTGCTTCTACAAACCCCTAAAATCATTTTATTACTTTATTTTGTAACAAAACCAGTATCTTAAATATACCAAGATTTTGTTATTTTAATTATTCTAGATTCACTTATACACAACTCAGTCTAATGGTTAAAGAACATATCGTTTCCGTGGATGACGAGTTACTGCCTCACGAAACGATGATTGTTCAATCTTTTCTTAACACCTTTCGTGGTGTCCATTATGATGTCACTTCATTTTATATATTATATATATGGTATTTATGTTTTCCACATTCTTCTATATTTTATATTTAAAAAATACCATTATGCTTTTCATGTTGTGAAAATGTGATAATTTCATACGAGGAAGTGTGGACTACTGCCCCCTCAAGTGATGTCACTCGTTCAAGAAATACATGGAATGTATAAAGAATGAAATTAATGAACTTATGTGACCTATAAAACATATATATTATACTGTAATTATAATATATATATCTCTCAATTATTTTTAATTCCATTAATATATCAAATAAATGAAAGTAGCGTTCATGCGTACGTACGGCCTACCATCTCCATGAACGGTGCATTTCATTTATATTTATCTCCAAATGTTATGGAATAGTATAAAATGAATATGTACTGGATATATATGATATTAAAATCATTATTACTATTCTGGATATTATTTACTTATAACTCCATGGACAATCATTTTCAAACAATTTCATTTTTGACTCATGTACCAAACATCGACAAAAATGTCTGATATGAACTCACATTATTAACCAATTATTATAACATTATAATATGTGATATGAACTGAATAATAATATTTAAAGGAGGACCTTAAGAAATTATAAATTGACCAATGATTATTATTCAGTAATATAAAGAAACGAACAAGACAAGTCAGACTTGAGGTAAGGGATCCTACCTCTCTCTTTATTTTTAAGTACTCTTTTTATGTAAATTACTTTAAGAACCACTTTCTTATATTGGGGGATGTTGTTTTGTATTACAATTGCTGTATATTTTATGTTAATATTATTATAGACCCTATAATATCTCATCAATCCATTTTTGAATGTTTTATCTGGCATCGTTACGCTGCCGAATTTTCATAAGGGGATTTTCATCTCACTTTTTATTCCCGTGAGATTAATGATACATTGGCCCCTATTTCCTTTTTTTGCGGTGTATGTACTGCCCATTTTTTTAATATTTGTATAATATACTCTCATTTATGGGTTGTTACATTTTCATTGTACGACCCTTCTTTAATGGGGTGTACGTTTCGAAAGTTTCCCAAATCAGTAATGGAACATTTCACACTCCTCTTTTAAAAAGACTTATTTTGTTATGTCTTTTAATTTACATATTTTTATGTTGTTATATGATCCTATATAAGCTTATTGATGTAAATTTTATGTCCAAGTGATGAGATACTATTTTATCTCTCATCAACTAATTTTATTAATTTTAATGTGACGTCGTTAGGCTGTTAAATTTTACCAAGGGAACTTTTTAACCCAATTTCGATTTCATTGGGTTCAACATGTAGTTTTTGAAATTTCATCCTTTGAATTTGTGTGAATGAACATTGATTGTTTTACACTCAATATCCACAAATATTGGGTGTATTTATATTTGTCACACATAATTATGAGATTGATTTATCCTTAATTTAAGGATACCTTCTTTATAAGGGATTTCATCTCATTTTACATTTCTATTGAGACTTCATTGTTATTATGCACCAATTCACTCATATATGGTGTATATACTGTCCTTTGTAATATTATATCATGAATCCATTTATTATCATGATATTTTAATGTTCTGATTAAATTTTATTACTCAATTATTGTATTCAAGTGTATTTAATTTTGGTAAAATCCCCATGACCAAAATATCGCTTTAAATTTATTAATGATTTGTTCTTATTAATATACATGTTTTCAAAATGGTTATAATAATTTATTTATATGGATATTAATGGTTTTAAATTTTAAAAGCTTCAAGGTGGTATGGGAAACTTTGATTCAAAAATATATTTATTAAAAGATTTAAATGGTTTTGAAAATGGGTTTTTTGTATGGATTCATTATTTCAATATCTTAAAATGTTATATTGTGATTGAAATGGGGAAATGTTATGTTTTCTTTTATGCATGTTTTATGTGATATGATTATGTTATGGTTCTTGGTAATTGTTATAAAAATAGGTGGTTTCATTATATACTAAGGGCAGGTGAGCCCGATATAGCTCTCCAATGCATTGGGTAACGTGAAGGAGTTAAACGCTAAGGTTTCTCTGAAGTGATTTAGGGAATATACTGTGATGGGTATTCCAAACGTAACCATGAGGGTTACTCCCTACATAAGAATGTTATAAATTCCTCATGTTACCTTTAAGCCTTATGATTTATATTTATTTATGCATAAATATTATGATATCATGAGGCATGTTAAATTGATTATGTTTTATGAGTAAAGTATGATTTCATTGATTCTTATGTATACATGGAAAAATGTTTTCTTTCCGTATTGTTATAACACTTACTAAGCTTTTTATGCTCATCCCATGTTTTTTTGAAATGTTTTTCATTCGACACAAGGTTGAATAGGGTCAAGGATGGGATCAAGGAAATGTCAGGATGTCTAAATCATGGAACTAGACATGTATATTTTGTTGAAGAGTTTTTTTTGTGAAAAAATGGAAGCTGAGTAGATTTGTCTACTTTGTAATCATTGAGATGTAATAGTTATGTCTTAATTATCTAAAAATCTAAACCTGAAATGATCCTCAAAGTAAATTATTCATTTAATTAAATAATAAGTAATGTTTAATGCCGGGTCCTTATAAACATGGTGTAAAGGTCAGATATCTATATGAAACTATCAAATTCGGTAGGCTAGACCACATTCAAAATTATCTTATATATAATTTCATCAATTCCTGAATCATATGATATACTCAAATAGGGATTAAATATACCTTATTCATGAGAAGATCCATTAGCACCCATATGTAATCCTGTTTCGGATCAAATCTTGGGAGACCATTTACAAAATACATATTTATCTTCTTCCATTTCTATACATGAATATGTAATGATAGAAACATAAATCCTAGTCACTGATTCTCCATCATAAACTGCTAAAAAGATTAAAATCATGAAACCAACTTAACCACCTTTCTTTTCATAATGACCCACCAAAATTTGGGATTTCAACAACTTATACATATTATTATATTATGATGAAAATCCCATGAAGAATGGTGGTTACAATGAATTTGTTCTTCCTAAAAAATCATAAGTACGACCATCCTATTTCAAACACACAACATTGATCACCCTTCTAGCCATCATACCTCAATTGTATAAGAACCATTGATTTTTTACATCATAGAAAAACATTCAAAACTTGTATTATGCACCTATTTATTCATCTCCACAAATGTAGCAATTAACAAAACTGTAAAAACACTAAAATATTACCTCAATCTATATATATATATATCCTATTTCATGTTAGCTATCACTAAAATCAATTACCACTGATCTAAATCCTCTATTTCAAACCGACTATATGAAAATTTTCTGAATTCCTCTTCCACAGATATTCCTTTACATATTTTATACATGATGTAGATATTAGCCATTAAGAGATACTATATAGAACATATTTGATTTAGTTATAAATAAATTTGTTGGAAACAAAATTCAACATATCTTGATCTGTAAGCATAGTAATTTTCAAACCAATTAGGTTGGTATGCCAAGTCTTGAAAGCATATAATAAAACAACGTAGACCAAATAATATGTTGGGTAGTTCATCTCATGAAACCACAAATATCTTGATCCATAAGAAACAAAATTATCACCCTGTATGGGAATACATACCAAATATGATATTGAAGAGTCACAATACAATATGTACCCCTATCATGATTCTATAAATATCCAGATCAATGTCGATGTAAGGAGAACATTAATATCATGAATAGGTTTCTAACATTTATCATCTTATAGTAATGGAACATTATTACTCATCATATCTGTCATTGGCGACTCTATTCATGAGAAATCATGAGAAAACATCATTAATAACCATCTAGAATAATGAAATAACATAAAATGAAGTCATTAATTGGTGGTTTCCATGAGATAACAACCTCTATTGTTTTTTGATGTAGAGAAACATCTCTTCTATAGATTACATGTCCATAGAACCCTACTTATTAAATCAAAAAAAATCACACTTTGATAGTTTTTCATACAAATGAGGATCACTCATGATTCTCAACAGTGTCTATAACGCCCTGGCCCTAGTTACCCAGAGTTGGTGCATTAATACCTAACATTTTCATGATCACAAGGGATCAAATCCTAAAAGACCTATCTGTTTAGTAGACTTGGATGTACTAGATATATTCATAAGTTTTACATTACATTATAAAATGAAAAAAATACAACATCATTATCTACATAGAACACACTCAAAACTCTTAGACAATCCCTATAGGTCTTTCATAATATACTTCTTCGAATCCTAAAAAAAAACACAGAAAGGGGTGAGGTCAAATGCTCAGTAAAGATAACAATATACCAGAAACCTTCATAAATATGCATAAAAATTTAAAGATTTGTATAAGACTAAAAAAAGCATTTTCACCTTAAACAATAGCATAATATGGAAAAGATTAAATCCAATTATTCTATTTACTTATTCACATGGATATTCAACTAGTCAGATAATCAAATTCAATATCAATTTCTAATTTCATAATGGTGGAATGCATAATGACAAACTTCCGAACAACATATCCAAGTTCTTATGACAGGAATACAAATATGATTTTTTCAAGGCTATATTTTATGACATTAGTTTGTTTCATGAGACCTACAGAGGGATCGAGAAGCTATAACGGGCTCAACCCTTCACTTACTATGTCCAATGCATTCCTTATCTAAAATTTTTTAAACATAACATAAACATTCATATTAATACTTGAATACGAATTGTCAATACTTTATATATAAACCATGAATGGTATATAATAACACATACGAAATGAAACATATCAAAAACTTTCAATGAAATATAGAGGATTTGAATAATAATTATTCAACTTTAGATAAGTTAAAAATCCATCAATGGATATTGACATGGAATAAATGAATACTATTTGAAATAAATCGCTATTTCGATTTTTAAACCGTTTAAAAGAAAAAATTAATTATGGAAATATTCTTATATGATGGTAAGGGAATCTTCTAATATTTTACAATGGTTTAAAATAGTTGTACCCACCGTATAAGTAAAAAAACATTCTTACATTAATTTTGACAAAAAGGTCACAAAGTACCTTGTTTGGAATATGACAGAATGATTCCTTTATAAACAACTAATAAAAAGTCAAACATGGGTATAAATTACTTTAACCTATAGTCTGTAAAATATTAGAAATATTTTGAAATAAAATTTTAGGAAACATATATGTGGATGATAAAGAGGTCCCAGTACATAATTATATAAAAACAACCTCAGATAAAAAAGATATTTTAGAAATTAACCCTTACCTTATACTTTTCCTTGGTATGTGGTAAGTTTACATCATGTATAATAGTTAAATCATTGTTATTAAATTATTCAAGAAACATATATGTAAATATGGTATCGTATTTTATCATATAATATTGCATTGTTAATAATATTTTAGTAGTATCATCGCAGCGCCGGTATTTGCATAGAAACGTCTCTTCCAGAGTTGCGTTTTCTCGGTTGTGGTTTTTAATTTTTTGGGTTTTATGTTGTGAAATAAAATAAAGTTGTGCGACAATTTTATTTTTGTTTCACTTAAATCCGCTTAAAGACCACTTTACGCTGCTTAAGTTCAGTTGAAACGGATACGGTGCAATCCAAAATATCCTATCCACATGATAGGATATTTGTGGGGTGGGGCCCACATGAGCCCCACCGTTTCTTTCCGCTAAGTAAAACACCCGCGAAAACCCCTACTATATAATACTCAACTGGGGCGTTTTATTAAACAATTAAACACTCCTATTAAATGGGCATTTTATTCGTTGAAATTATTTCTATGAATTAATTTCGTTCGTTTCTTAAAACGTTTTCATTTTGTTGGCATGTTAATAAAATAAGGCCAACACACCTTCCTTTTGAAATGTTTTGTCAAACCTTTGAAGTATATCTAAGGATATTCCTCCTTCTTCGCCAAGAACGCAAACAATGAGAAGAACACCAGCCTCCGACGAAGAACGCCGAACCCGTGGAGATCATCGACGTGACGCCGTGTACCGCGACGCCGACGATTCTCCCTCCGCGACGCTTCTTCCGCGACGATCCAACCTCGTGAAAACCTTTGATCGACAACGTTAAGGTAGGGGATTGCGGTCCGTTAATTTTCCTTTTTGGATTATAAATTAATATGGATTTAATTATTAAAATTAAATCTGTATGTTCTTGATCCTCGGAGATCGTTGACACAATGCCCTTCCGCCACGACGCGACGCCCTTCCGCGACGCGACACTCCACTTGTTCCGCGACGGTCAATTTCGCGAAGGATGCATGTACGACGAGGTAGGGATTTTCTTTGGAAATAACATTTTATTCCCGTAGTTGTTTTCTTATAAAACAAAATAACCTGGATCAAGTGCAATTTTAAATTATCAAAATTGTTTTTGATACCTTTGTCATGTGTTAATTATTTCTACCGACTGTTATCATCTAACGCGGAGGGTGCGGGCCAAACAAACACGGCCCAACAACCCTCCGAAGTTCTTTGTTGAAGCGCGGATTGGCGGGAGATGACAAAACATGCCGCAGGGACGATCTGTTGTTTCCGCAGTGAAGAACGAGACCCGGGAGGAGCCTCGGCGCAGACGGGAAGGAAAACGGACCACCAGAGCAACTCCGGTGGCCCGCGGAAGCCATCGGCGGCGCGGGTCGCCGGCGCGGCGACGACGGCCAGAAAACCCGCGGTCGCGCGAGTCCGGGTCACACGCTTGTGATGCGGCAAAATCTGCGTCCGCTGACTCCAGCGCGGCCCCACGTGGGGTCACGACACCATATTTCCGCGGGGGCAGTGCCCCTCGGCTCCTTCGCTCGGCCACCGGGCCGAGCCGAGCCAGGCCGGCCCGACCAGCCGGGTCGCGCCCTGGCCGGACCGGGCCGCGCCTAACTGGGTCCGACCCGGACCCAGGTCGGGTCGACTCGGTTCGGGCCGACCTAGGGGGGTCGGGCCGGGTCGGTCAGGGCCCAGACCCCCCGTCTTCAGACCCTTTCGGTCTTTTGCCTGTAACTTGAGCTACGGGCCTCTGAATGACGCGCCGTCAGCGGCGATGTGATCCTTGGATCTATACGGTCGTTTCGGTATATCACACTCAAGGTTTTAGAATACTTTGGGTACGGACGGGTTGGTTCGTACACGAAACCAATTGGGCCCTCGGAGCGGAAACACTCATATCTTGAGCTCCGGACATCCGATTGACGTGCCGTCGACTTTGGTAGATTACTCATAGTAGGACGGATCATTTGGCTCACTCTGCCCGAGGATTGGACGCAGGTGGAGTAGGGTCGGGTTGGTTTTTCCTTAAAAACAAACCGCGCCCCTGGGATGAAATAATCAATAACTCTCATACCGGGCGTCCGATTGACGCACCGTCTGCGACGTTGAGTTCCTGTTGACGATACGGAAGTTATGGATACATCAACTCTGGACATTGTGTCAGTTTATGTATCAGCCTCTTGGCTCGTGGAGTGGACCCTCCCGAACGAGCTTGCTGTGTGCGGAAACCCTAGTGCTTGCTGCGACTTCGACGACGACGACTATGCAGAGATCCTCAATGGACTGTGACGATGAAGAGTGCGGGTCTTGTATCCTATGTGGGTTCCAGCATAGATGAATCAATGAAGAGTGCTAGTCTTGTATCATATGTCGGTCCCAGCTGTGCTAGTCTTGTATCCTATGTGGGTCCCATCTTAGATGATTCAGTGCTGGTCTTGTATCCTATGTGGGTCCCAGCATAGATGAATCAATGAAGAGTGCTGGTCTTGTATCCTATGTGGGTCTTAGCATAGATGATTCAGTGCTGGTCCTGTATCCTATGTGGGTCTCATCATAGATGAATCAATGAAGAGTGCTGGTCTTGTATCCTATGTGGGTCCCAACTGTGCTGGTCTTGCATCCTATGTGGGTCCCAGCTTAGATGATTCAGTGCTGGTCTTGTATCCTATGTGGGTCCCAACATAGATGAATCAATGAAGAGTGTTGGTCTTGTATCTTATGTGGGTCCCAGCTGTGCTGGTCTTGTATCCTATGTGGGTCCCACCATAGATGATTCAGTGCTGGTCTTGTATCCTTTGTGGGTCCCAGCATAGATAAATCAATGAAGAGTGCTGGTCTTCTATCCTATGTGGGTCCCAGTTGTACTGGTCCTGTATCCTATGTGGGTCCCAACTTAGATGATTCAGTATCTATATCTGATCATCCCTTTCACCTTTTTGAAGAAATATACCTGTGTGAGGTGAATCCTGTGTTACTCTCCTTTGTGGATTGTGTTGAACTATCCTGTGTGGATTTACTGTTTACTTTCCTTGTAGATTGTGTTGAACTATCCTATGTGGATTACTTTTTCTCTCCTTCGTGGGTTGTGTTGTGCTTTTCTATGTGAGTATACGTTTTTCTTTCCTGTGTGGACTATGTTGTTCTTGGGCTCGGATGTTGGAGCCGAACAGGAATTGATGACTTAGGTATATGTATGGGCATATACCTAAGAAGAGTCGGTTGTTACTTCGTGATTGTATCTTTCCTTTGTGGTTCATCCTTTGTGGATTTCGGGAGACCTTCGGGGGTCTCGGTTTCCCTATTGAGTAGCTTATACTCACCCCTTCACGGGCTATTCCCGCACTTCATTGTGTTGGTTGCAGACGACGGACATCGCTGATTGTGGTGGAGGCTTGCGGAGCAGGACGATACCTCGATGTGGACCAATGAGCGGGACGTACTCGGAGCGGACGGCTGGACTGAGGAGCTGTGGAGGCTATCTGTGCTCGCCCTTCTGGTGGGACTTCTAGAGGACGGCTCGACACTGCGGCTTTTCTTTTCAGTTGTTTTTTTCCCTTTCAGTTGTACTTTACCATTGGGCTTGTATTTCCGGACCCTTTTACTTTCAGCACAGCTTGTTACAGTTTTTACCTAGTGTTTACTCTTTCCGCTTTTTTGCTCTGTGATGGTTGTTTACTCTACAAAGGCAATTCCATCCCTGTTTATCGGGATTTACGCCTTGGTGCTAGTCCCCAGCCCCTGTCCTATGGAAGGCGGGCATGGGGTAGTCATGACACGGACCCCGAGGACGGGTCGTGATAGGTAATTACTGAATAATCATTGTGTCATAAATAAATTTAATTATTTAATGTCTTGAAATATAAATAAAAAACAATTATGTTGGAATTTTTTATATTTCTAATAAATATTTATAGTCGAATTTATATTGTGTGAAACCCTATATTAAAAATGGTATAGTTATTAAGCTTTAAATTTTTCTCTTATAACTCTTCATTAAATAAAACAATAATAAATGTTCTAATCTAATCCAAGTGGACCAAAGAGGATCATATTTTATACATCAAGTTTTATTTGGTTGAATTATACATATCTAAAAGAAATAAGAGATGTGTTAGGGTAATTATGATATCATTTGTACCCTTAATTACCCAATTTACTTTTAAACGGGGTAAATAAAAGTCAGAAGTTACTATTCAAAAAAAATTATTTTCATCTTATTGAACAACATTTTACTTAATTATATTAACCATGTCTCTAGGTTTTTTCAAATTCCACTCACATAATCAGTAAAATTATGTTTTATGAAAATTTGAAAATGCTTCAAGTAGGTGGGTAAAAGACGGTAAAATGTTCAATAAAATTTTTATATATCTAAACATATTATAAAATGACTCCAATAAATTACACTGAAATTATATAGGTTTTATGTATCTCCTTTTACCCAAAATAAATTTAATTAAAATAAATAATTATTTAAATAAAAAGTCATTTTTGAACAATAACTCATTGTTTTTCACTATACATCAAAAAATGAAATTATTCAGAAAAATAACAAAAATTCACCCTAAGTTAATTTTGATATTCCGAATCAAAAATTGAAGTCCATTTTGAAAGATAAAATTTATAAAATTTTCAAAGGGGGTATCACTATTCATAAGGGCCAGTTTGATTGGTTGTGGTGTGTTTGAACTCTAAGATGCATACTACACAAGATATTGTATTATTCAAAGGGAAACATACCGTGGAAGCATGGGTGGTACATTGTCTCTATGTTTTTTCCATCCACCTCCCTTTTATTTGATTACACCAATATCTAATCCACACAGTAACCAAAAATGTAAGTTGATACCATTAATATATTTGATTCAGAAATTCTATAAAAACAACTAGTGAATTTGTACTAAGGAATGGAATGAAAATATAAACATAATTTCCGTATACACATATGAAAGGTATTTTTTCATTATATTACTTCCAAACCCAATATTCTTGATATCCCGATCTCATGTCAATTTTAGGGAACCACTATGCTCCCTTAAATTTATTTAACATATCATCAGTGTTTGGAAGTGGTTATCAATTATTTAACATAACATGGTTATGATAAAAATAATATAATTAAAAATTATGTGATCCATCCACCATTTTGGAAAATAAGATTGGAACTGCCCATAATGATATGCAAGGCTAAATGAACCCGTTTGTTTCATTCCCCTCCTACTATGCTTTTAGATAAATTAATTCTATTAGTTCCATTAAATAATATGTTAAGAAAATAGGAAGGTCCCCATAAGTAGATAAATCAAATAATAAAATTCTATTATTTTTGGAAAACATGAGAATGATGGGAAGAAATGTCTGAAAAATAATCAATAACTGACGGAAAACGGGTGTCTTTGATCACTTCCCTTGATGACAAATTCAATAATGGTAACTAGTATGAGATCAAACCAATATGTAATTCCAACATGCCCACTGCACCTAACATTACATTCCCTTATCCTTTAATGAGATGTTCAAATCCATTAGCATCTGTGAAACTAATGATTTGTTTATAACAATCAATTTGATCAATAATGGTTTTCAACAAACTTAACATAAGATTATATAATAGAATTTCATCTCAATCACATAGAAATCCAATATCAACATGTATTTGTCAATAGTTATTGAACATTATGTACACAAAAAGAATCAACATTATGTTTGATCCATATGAGTTTTAGGTTTCAAAATAAAAGGTATATTATCAATATTTAAACCTAGAAAATTAATAGCATGATAAGAAATAAATAAATTATATGAACCATTATAATAAAGATTCATAATGGTATAATTCATTATAATTTTACCTCTCACCATCGATGGTCCATATTGTTCATCCAAAATCACTTTATTGGCTCCATACAACTTTTTTCTCACTCTAATTTCTTCCATATTTCCCTATTATGATTTCCCATATAGATGAGTGATGGTGTTCCTAGAATCAATTTGGATATATCAGTTCTATTGACATGTTGTATTATATTACCCTCATCGTTTCAAATAGATGATGGATATGTTACGGTAGAAGTATATCAATGATCGACCTTGGAGAACTGTGATAATAGTAATTAACATTCAACATCTAATTCCAATTATGAAATTTTCCAGGTGGTTTTGTACAATCGCCCATCATGTATTCCAAAGAACCACATTGAAAAAATCCTGGAAATCTCTTGTGTTTTGGAAGAATATTTACTAATCCATTCATCTGGTTCTATACCATTCCACTCCCATGGAGATAGATTTCTATATTCTTTTTTCACCCTAAATTATAGATCCCACCATTTCACAAAGTTATCAACATGCCTCTCCACCCGCTGCTCTGAAGATGTTTCTTCTCCCCTCATATATCTATTTAACATAACTATATAATCAATTATAAAATCACATTACTCTACTAGATAATGTACAAACTATTCCTCAATTCCAAAATTTGTGCATTCTAGGATGCACTTAATCATAAATTTTGTGAAATGGAGAAATAATTCATCAATTTCTCCTCTTATTAATTCACTCTAAGGCTCACCTCCTTCAATATGAAATAGTCTGTCATTATTGAATTGTTGAACATATGAGCATAGAATTTAATGATTAAAAATTATAAAAATTCCTAACAATAAAGGCCTTTGTATAATTGTGATTGATCTACTAACTCCCACCACTATCATGCAATATCCTCCAGCATATACATCACCAACAAGAATTTCAACATTGGTGGTGTGCCATGAAAATTAAAAATCTAATTCATCCAATTCAGCCACTCCTCTACCTTCTCTGGTTCCCAATCACCATGAATAGTAGGTGGAATATACTTATTGAATAAAACAAAATGATATACATTTCTTGGTTCATCCCTTTAGTTTCCTCTTTCCACAACATGAAAATATTGGAAAATAATCCAGACCATCTATTTGTTCACTAGTGGACCTAGTTAAACTGCATTCCCAAAAGATTCTTCCGGTTGGTTTCTATGATGAATACTAAGTGTCATATTCTATAAACAAAACAATCACGATAAGTTTCACTCTCTATAAATGGATTAATTAAAAATTCCATATACTATAACATCATATAACTCAAAATTACATTACACAATTTATCCTTTTCCACATTCAAAAATTTTTAAATATTTTTCATGCTTCTGAAATTCATACTATTTAAAATATACCTCTATAATTCTATTTTTTAAAATCATGCATTTAAAATCTATATTAACACTTTTAAAAAATCAACATTTTTCCCATCAAATCTTAAATTATGAATAAAAATAAAATATGGAATCATAGAGGGATGTCATTTCCATAATTCATATCATTATTTTTTTATTAGATAAACCCATGATAATGATATTATAAATCATATAACTGTCTTTAAAAAAAATATGTTCCCAAATTATTAGTAACATGAATTTCCACATAGAATTATTTTTATGAATTGTTATGATCTACATTTAACGTCTCAATAATCATAAAACATTTTACCATCCAATCAAAAGGAATAGACCATAATGAATTTAAACCCAGAGACTAAGAAAAATTATAACCATATATAAAAAATCATACTACTAGTAATTAAAAGACAAATCAAGAAGATACTGTGTGTAAAATCCCACCAATGCTCATTGGATTTAGTCGAGGAAGAATTTCTACATGGTTTTAAATTTCATCCCCATTGAACCAAAGGATATAAATTAATACCAAGAGATTTAATATTGATAGGGGTTGAATTTTTGTTGGAAGATAAAAGGAACCATAAAAAATCATTTGATAACTAAAACCACAATATTATACATCATTGAAATCAAAATAACATAATAAAATACCATTGATATCAACCAAAAATACACAAATAATTACCTCAATGGAAGAGAATACCGACAATACTCAATGATTGTGTTACATAACTCCATAGATCCCAACATTCTCCATGCTCCACTCCATAATGCATCCCACGTATCCTAAGAGACACTATAGAAATGTGATTAATTTCTTTTACATGTATTGTGATATACAATATATACAAAATCACCAATATTCTGAAGAAGGGATGATTAATGAATCTCATTAGGATCTCCCTAAAGTAAATACCTATACACACATCTAGGACAGAAAATTTTACCACATTTATATAAAAAAATTTTAAAAATTTTATTTTAGAATATAAAAAAATATTAATCAAATAATATAATTTTCAAAACAAAAAATATTCCCCATGAATTTAACCAAACAAGTCATATAACAATTTGTAACGATTCTATTTTATCATGACCCATTCTATTTCACAAACCCCCCCACCCAACAAAAAAATACACTCAAACACAAAATCTTGGTATTAACACTTGCGGTTGGAAAAAATGTGTTTAAACAATAAAATTAGTGGTGGAACTTCATGAACACTATCCATCTTATTAAACTCTCACATAACCTATCAATCCAAAAAATGATAAAAAATAATTTCCTTACCATTACAAATAAACTACATTGATTAAAAACACATTTCAATGAATCAAAACCATAAAACCAAATTAAAATAATGTAACCATTTTCACTTTCCACCAAAAAAATCCAAGATAAAAATTATAAAATTTTCACCAAATAACATATCCATAATTCATTTCACAAAAATTAAACAATAATAATCATTAAAAAATATGTTTAAAACAAATTATTTGTGTTCTAATAGAGGTGATGAGAGTGAATCCACCCACCTTAGATACATTTCACTAACATCCATACAACCAGACATCAATCCATATTATATTAGATCTTGGATTTTTAGATAGGGAAGAAAAGTAGATGTAAGATAAAATACAATGAAAAAATACATAGAAAGTGAATTGGACTTCAATTCACAATTAATTTCATTCAGATCACTTTTGGTTCAATGGGGAGAGAAATAAAAGGCTATTGTAGGAAGAAATATCGATTTAGGTCTAATATAGAGAAAAAAGGAGATGTTTAGGTGTGAAAATGGATGAGATCCAATTTTTAAGGATATCACTTTTAGAACATTCATGGTTAGATTCATGGTCAGGAAAATAGTGAAAAAACTGTTCCCCATCACCTGAACCCCGAAGAACTTCACATGGCCAGACCACACAGTTACAAAATATTGTGCACCAACCAGGAACATTATCTATGTATAAATTTTAATGGTTAAATTGGGGTTCCACACAGTTTTTTAAAATTGTTTGACTTAACTGTGAGCCATCGTATTGTCTCATGTTTAATTTTAAACAGGTTTTTAGAAGTTTTTAATAGCTTCCACTAAAATTTATCCAAATTTTCATCTCTATAAAATCCTCAAATATATTTTAATTATCTTCCAACCCCTCCCAAAGTTCACCCAAAAGCATTATATATATAAAAATAATAAAGACAATGTTTCATACATTAAACTAGATGTGCTAAATGTTTAATATTTGAAATAAAACCAATAAATTATATAGGTTTGAATTCAAGAAGCACTATTTTTATCTACTTTCAAATTAATCAATGACTTTCTTTGACATCATGCATTACAAAGATGACTGAGTGTCACCAAACACTAATATATAATAAATATTATCATTTAATATTATAGTTATCGACAAGGCATTTTATTGTCAAGTGTGAATTGAATTTAATAATTTTTTAAAATATATACATCTCAAAAAAAAATTTCATCTATATATTATAAATATAAATAATAATAATCATCAAATAGAAATATAACGTGTTTTGAAAAAACATTATTTTCTTAAAAGATGGTTTGTTTATAGTGGGAATACAAAATTTAGGGGTACTTTTTAATAAATTTATAAAAATTATATAAGAAAATAATCTTATTTTATAAAATAAGAAAAAAAAATTCATATTATGGTGAATGTTTTTAATTATTCATATTAGTCTATTTTTTAATGAATAGTGAAAATATGAAATTTTATTTGAAAACATCATTTTTATTTTCAAAATTTATTATGTATTTTTTTTTCTAATTTGATTAAATTTAAAATTAGAACAATTTTAAATCAATTAGTCCAATTTTTTTCATGTAATTAATTTTCACAGGGAATTTGGTTATAAAAACATTGTAAACTTTTGAACATTTTCAATTGAAAACTCACTTTCTCACTACGTTTATGGGATTAATTTTTAAAAAATCTCTTCTAGGTTTTTTAATTTGAAACATCGAATTATTGTTTTTAAAATAAAAAATATATAATTTATTATAATTAAAAAATAATATATAACCAAAATTCATAAGAACATAGTTACAATTAACTACCACATATAATGGAAGAATCTCTTTATTGGTAGTTGAACCAAAGTGATAACGGTAAAAATATCAAATAAATACTCCATGAAAATATTTTATGTTCATATATACCTTATTAAAGATATATGGTTATATAGTGGTAATTTTTTTACCCTTTTAAAACTAAAAAAATTGGTATCACTCAATTCTTTTGAAAAGTACAATGTGTATCCTCTAACCCACTTATCAAAGGTCACCGAGTCTCATCTCCCCTTCACACCATAATACCGATTTTTACCAATAAATTACATTCCAAATAACATAAAAAATATTATACCATCATTAATGAAGACTAAATTGAACAGTAATCCTATTGTTTAAGGATTTAGTGAAAATCTAAAGATGATACCCGATGGAGAGGTATTGTTCCTCCAAAAAGGTCTTCATTTTATTTAATTATCCAAATCCCTGAATTCCATTTAAAAATCATATATAATAACATAATTATCTTAAATATTCTATTATGTTTTTATTTTATGGTTAAAACCTACATCCTTACAGACATCCATAAAATAGGCAATGAAATCTACATTCCAATGTATTGAGGGATGCTGCTTTATGAACTGATGGTGTTCGTTCTTCCATTAACAACATTTACAGGTTTTTATGATGATTAAAATAATATATATATATATATATATATATTAAATATTCATAAATATGGTGTAAATATATCATATACAAAATTGTACCTTCCATTCCGTAAGAGATATGATAGTGTCACAAGCGTGTAAAATAAAGTACCGCCCCATGTAGCGATGGTATTCGTCCTTCACTAATGCTTCACATGGAAGGTGATAAAGCTATAGTTAATTGTTATATTAGATATAAATGAAATTATAATGATATTGATGACATATTTATAATTATGTAGAATATATATATATATATATATATCATTTTCATTCCTTCATTTTCACTCACATAAATCTTATAACAACACATGTATATGTGTGGAATACAGCCTTCACAAAGTGATGTGACAATAGTTTCAACACCATAACAAATATATTTCATATATATATGTTTATTATATTGTATATATGATATTATTTTCAATATTTAATGGTAATATCTTACTTTTATCCTTCCCATAATCAATGATGAATATTGGAAAATGTTACTCATTTGTGTGTAAGGTCTACTATCTCCATGATCGTAAAATAATTACACGTTTGAAAACCATCATTAATGAATGGTTTAAACCTTAAATTTGATGTAAACATATTTTAACTATATCATAATTATTATTACGTATATGACATAACTATATATTATATTAATGAATATGAACATTCACAATACAATATGCATAATAAAAATATGGCAATTAAGAAAAAAAGAAATAATGAAAAAATTATAAATATACGGGTGAAAATATATAATATATTGGTCAAAAATTATTTAATAAATACTAATATGGTTTTGAAATAAGTTAATAATATAGTTAAAACCACTATACATGAGGTATATTCATGTTAAAAAACAGTATAAGGCAAGGGATTTCATCTCAATTTAATTTTATTGAGGCATATTGTAACATTATAAATCTAGTTTGTCTTATATGGTCCCTATAATTTCCATTTGACATATAATATCTCTAAAAACTAATTATTCATTTTATTTTATGTTTCAAAATAAATTATGAAATCTATGGGGATTATACGTAAGATATACCAAGAAGAAAAAAATTTCATTTCAAATTTTCTTTTCATTTTGTTGCATTACCTCCCCATTGTCTGCAATATGACAAGATTACATGTGAAAAATTTATTTATTATATTTTTGTGTATCTCCAATTCTTATGTGTATTTACAATTGATACACATAATCCATTCATTGACTAATTACAACAATAATTGTATTATATTTGTGAGGGTTTATTTAACATCCTATGAACTATATTTATTTTTTATAATTTTATCTAAATTATAGTAAATTATTTTGTAATTTTTTTTAATAAAACCTTAAATTTTATTATCTTATAGATAATTATCCTATTTTTGATGTTACTGTAAATTTTTTTCTAGTAATTATAATTTGATAATATTGATTAAATCTTTTAATAAATGAAGACATTATTTTCACTTTGGTCGGAAATATATCATCTTCCATATCCATGTTTTTAAAAATGATTCAAAAAAATGTGTTAACCATATAAATTGATTTTATAAAATTAATTTTCACCCATTTCTAATATTAATAATGTATTTTAAAATTATTCAGAAAAATTTCAAAACAATTCTAGTATCCCTTTTACTGGAAATATGAAACGATGCTTCTTATATTTTTATAAACAAGGAACCTTACTAAAATTTTATTACAATGATAAATTAATTCTTTTTTTAAATTTAAATTGTTTATGGAATTACCCACCATAATGACCTCCATTTATTTTAATCTTACACTAATTTTTTATGATGATATATCTGACGAAGAGGATTTTTGAAGTGTTTTTCAATGAAAAGGATTTAATAAAAGGGTTTCAAAATTGAGATGATATATTTCTCAAGAATGATTGTAATGATCATTTTATGGAATATAAAATTATCAATTGAAATAAAAATTATTTATACTATAATATATATTTTGATACAATAATTAATATTATTTTAGATAGTTAATGGTAGTTTTTAATAAATATAGTATCAACATTGAATTATTTGATTCATTTTGAAGTCATTAAATCCCCTTGAAGCATTGAATTTACAATGATAATTAAAGGTTAAATATCCCTTATATATCCATATTATTTATCTGGGATATTATAATTTTTTATAAATATATCTATAATATAAAAAAAATATTCAATGTTATTTTTTGGAATAGAAAATATTGATAAATTGGTATCATTTACTCAATACAGATATTTGATACTAAGGAATATTTATTAATTAATTAAATAAATTATTTTATATATTATTAATACATTTAATCAAAAGTTAAAGGCGGGTCCTTGGATCATATAACACCTTGATTCATCAGTTAGTCTCAAAAGAAAAATATTGTTATATGAGAATTAAATTAATTTTTACCCCAATTTTAAACGATCTTGTGAATAGACATGACTATTGATGTTTCATGTTCCTATTAAACAATATCCAATAATTAAGAAATTCAATAGTTTTTAATAAATATATATAATACACTATAGATAAATAATATCTTAAAATATAAATTAATAATTTCATTTTATTAATTAATTTTAATTATTACATGTAAGGTGATTTGACTCAAGAGTTACCAAGTGGTACTAAATTTCATAAATGAATTTAATTTTAGTGGGTTATATTACTTAATCATTGTAAATAATAATATAATATTATGTTTATTATGAACATTGATTATATTATTTTTTACCTTAACTTTTTTTATTTAGATCTACATTTTATACACATAATCGATTCATTTATTAATTATCACGTCAAATATATGGCCTCTGTAAGGATTTATTTTTCAATAGCATTCTATTAAGGAATGGTTTCACTAGTATTGTTCTTAATAGAAATTAATGGATCATTATTTAATTAATTTTTTATTTAATTATTGTTTTTCAACATATTTTTCATGTTATAGTATAATTTTTTAATTATTTTTTATATGAAATTATATAGGATGGTTTTTATTAAAACGCAACATCATGTCTCTCTTCAGTTCTAATCACATATCATATGAAACCATGTTTCCAAAAATGTTTAATAAAATTTATATTCTTTTCAATATGACTCATCTAACAAATTTTCACCCATTTTTACAGTTTCCAAAAAATAAAATAATGTTCCTATGATTTTAAAATCAATTTCAATTTGACTTCTTCTAATGTGAATGGAATCATATTATTGTTTTCCAAAAAATGATAATTCATAATATCTTTACATATTAAAGGAAATTTTATTTTACATTTATGGCATGTAAAAAATTATATTTATTTAGAAAAATAATTTCATTTATTTTTATTTTTAATTTTTACAAGGATATTTTTAAATAAAATATTTTAAAAGTGTTATTTAATTAAATAGATTCAAAATATTTTTTTTTAAATAATGATTAAATTTTCTTGAATAATGAATTTAATGATAAATTTTTATGGAATTCAAATTAATTAATTCTGAGATAAATTATTTCGACTATAATAGTTATATGATTATGAAATCTTTATTATTTCTATTGATGGTATATGGTTATTTTTATTTAGGATAGTGATGACATTTAATTCATTGTTTCATTTTGTAGTCATTAACACCCCTTAAAATATTTATATTCTTATTATTATAGACATTATCTCTCCTAAATATCTATATTATTTACTATTTATAATCTTATTTCTTAAAATATATCTCAAATCAACATAGGATTAATTATATTGAATATAATTTTGTTAATTAGGAAATACCATTAAATATACAACCTATACTCAATACAAATTTATTTTTTTACGGAATTATGATTCATTAATTAAATATTTTCTATGATTTATGAGGAATCTTTTGGAGCTAATGTTATGGGTGGGGATAATGATTATATAACACCTCAATTAATTGGTATGTCTCATAAAAAAACCATGTTTATATAGAATTTAAGGGATTTCAACCTATACTTTAACATATATTGTGAATGATATTGATATTAGATATATTATTTGACTGATAAATGATGATAAACTATTATTAATTTACCTAATTTTTCATTCAGCTATTCTTTTCTAGGATATTTTTACATTGGGATTATATTCGGATTCAGTTCATTCCCAATTATTGATAATATTGCAAAAATTTAAGTTATCTATCATTCCATATTTATTATTCCCTATCTATTCATGTGGTATTGTTATTTAAATGGACCTTTATTTAAGTTATTTCTCCTTAAATATTATCTATTATTCCTATTAGTTTAATATTGATATTATATATAGATTCTCTCCTATCTCAGTTTATTGAGTATATGACACAAGTGTTCAATTGATACCATTACATATTGTTTTTTATTGTTAATTCAATAATGATTCCATTGTACATAACCCTCACTATGATTTTGAGATCCCACATTGTTTTCATTATTTCTCATGAGTCCATGAAGTATACTATAATTGATACATTAAGGATATTCTAGAGATAATATTTGTATTCCAAAAAAAATCTATTGTAATTTTTGTATTATAATTTCATGTAAGACAAATGAATTTGTCTTGTTTAGATATACTAATAAACTGGGAGGTTCATTGAGATGTGATACCTTTTTTCGGGTGCCTTTTTAGTGGTCGATGTTATGGGTTCTGAGCTTTTGAGTTTAGGTTCAATTCAAAATCAATAATTTTTTATCTATAGGTGGGGTGATGAGGATTAATGATGATGAATCTTTTCTTTGGGTAATTATCGTTGAAAACAACTAAGTAATAAATCCAAGAGAAAAATCTATATAGATTTGAAATGTTCATGAAGTAAGTGAATATTATGAGAACTATTAGCCTCAATAATCATCAGCATTAAAAAAGAATTAAAATATGATCATGATGCATCCATAATTATCCTAGAATTTTTTTCACTTATAATAGGCTCCTAGATGTTTCTTATAGAATGAAAATGTAATATATGACATTAATAATATATTCATTTTATTTAACATCACAAATAATAAAAAAATAATCAAATAAAACAAAAATGCGAGTAAAGAACAAATCATAGAATACATGTGGTATTTAACCAAATATGTGTTTTTTTAAAAGATACTAGATCCAAAAAACTAATGGTAATACACAATTAAAAATTATAGACAATACATGAATTATACAATAAAAACATTACTATATTTAATGATTTTTTGTTTTAACATTTGGTATCAACTGTAAATTATATAAAAGAAAACAAATGATTATAACCTAGATATATTTTTACAAAATAGAGGAACCTACATATTGAATAAAATGTCTATATTGTTTGTTAAAATCCTCATTTGGATATCAAAGGGTGTTTGATGATGATTTTTCAAGGATTTTAGTCTTCATTTTCACAAGGTTAAATCTAATGAAGATCAGTTTGAATGAAATTTATATTATGTATCTAATTTAATATTAAAATGTTATATCAATTAGTTTTCTATGTGGAATGTCTCACACTCATTTCCATTAAAACATATAAAAACTAATTTCTTTGAAAATGTGATGATGGTAAATGGTAATTTTTTGAATTGGAATGACAAATATTTTATAATATAAATTTGAATCATGATGGACATGGACCAAAAAATATTGTTTTTACAAAAACATACTTCCCACCCATAATGAAGGATTCGTAGGATTAACGAATTTGTTGATATCTCAAATTTCATGTGAAAATATAGTCACTATTATTTTTCATAGCTTAGGTATATGAAATGTGGAAATTATGGAATTTTTTAGTCCAATAAGATTGTTATAAATATTAGTGCCAGATCAAAGTGTTTATGTTTCCTAAAAGGGGGGAAAAGGGAACTAGAGGCGAAGCCTCAAACATTTTAATTAAATTAAATATATGAAAATGATGATCCCCACTTTTACAAAGGGTTAGTTTAGATTTATTTTTATTTCATCATATAAATTAATGGAAGATAAGATATTTTTAATGAATATACATTAGAAATGGGGGAGTCTAATATCTATGAATCTATTAGTAGAGAAGGTAAACCCTATTCAAACAGGATGATGAGTAAAAAATAGTTAACCTCAATATAATGAAGGATAATACGTGAGTGAACCCAAAGGGAGAGATATGTTTAGTGTTAAATTTTTTTCATTGAGCATGCCCTTTTTTCATTAACAAATGATGGAATGATGCATCATTGAAATAGTTTTCAACCAAATACAATAGATGAAATTGATGGAAACCACCAACATTTCATTGAATTTCTTATCAAGAAATGTGGTAGATGAATATTACCTTCATTTGATTTCAGGGGGTATCTTATATCACCCTTAACTATACTTCAATGTTTAAAAAGGTGGCCAAGGTGATATTTAAATTTGATATCATGTAGAGATTGATAGATAATATTTTATTGATTTGATTAAAAATTGATTTCTAATAATAAGGTTTGTATTGGAGATTGACATTGAGATATAATCATTATATTGAAAAGGATTCTATGTGAAAACCCATTAATAATTCATGAGATATGCCATGATGGTAATAGGTTGTGGGAAACAATGAATGAAGTATCATAGTTCAAAACATTATGACCATAAGATTTTGTAAAATATACATATGTTCACATACTTGTAATTTAAAAAATATACTATTTTAGTATATAACCACGTAAGTTAAATCACCTATGAATGAATTATATATTTCGTAATTAATGTGACCTATGGAAAACAATTTCGATAAAGAAACCCACATATATGAATTTTAAAGTAAATAAATTTAACTATGTGAGGGAGTTGAAATATCTAAATCTGTAGACCTAGGAAAACCTAGATACACCAATAATTTCATATATTTTAATCTAGATTATATATGTAATTCATCTACATGTTAGGACATGTTTGTTAATTTTTTCACATATGAATATTTGGAACAATATATGTGAAATATGTAGTTACATAGGAGGCTTTACTATGTTTTTATTAAGATAATATCCATATTTTAAAACAAATTAGTTGATACATGAGATATCTTAATTTTTTTGAGATATATTGTAATATAAAATTTTATTCATGATCTATATTGATAATGCATAAGAATGTTATGGGTGAGAATAAATTAATTAAATCAAAATATATTAAAAATTAAATTTAGTGTTTCATGCTTTAAATGACTGGGGGAAAACCAAAAATCAACTATATGAAATGGATAATAGAATTATTATATTATAAGATTATATAAATGTAAAATCTAGGGTATATATTATCTGGTGGTTGTCCATGAGTTTTTCCATTAAAAAATTGCGCTTTCATGGAATGATTTTTTTCCTATATTTGAATAAAAATGTCTGATAAGATAGAGGTGTTGAATCAAATACTAATAGAAACAATTATAAGTTGTGATGGAATAGATAATATCAGACTCCTCTAATGATGTTTTAATTTCTCATAAAAAACATTTTTCTCTTTATCTTTATATTGAAAATTATAAGAGTTCAGTGCTTCTGTTCTTTGATGAAAAGATTACTTTATGTCAATGTAAAATAGAACCATTTTATATGATAATGATATAAATTTTCAAGAGGTGTGAGTTTAACACATCATAATACAGTTAATATAGGGGAATCACATCATTTTATTGAAGATGATAAGATCATGGTTCATTTTAGAAGTTATATGTGGCTTTAAAGAATGAGTTTACCAAAGGATGGTAATATAAATCCAATAGATTCATTAGTGAAATCATTAAAATATGTGGATGAGAAAGAATTCTATTTTTAGTATTTTAAGGTACCTACATGTCCATATAATATCTTTTGTTATTTCCTTAGTGTTTTGATAAAAGTATGAAATAATTTTATTTAGGATATGTTTTGTCATACAGTTGAGAAATACAACATCGAAGAGGAAGTTGGTCGCACACCATCAACGGATGTGGGGCTTGGTTGGTAGTGTGGTTACCAATAACATTTCAGCCACTTAATGAATATATACAAGTTGTTTAATGGTTCATCACCAAAATATAAATTATATGCACCATAGAGAAGCCACGATTGGGTGAACCAAGTAAAAATACTTCTATCAATGTATATATTACAAATCATCATTTGTATTTGAATTTATTATGGATGAAAATGAAGAAAATGGTTGTACATTGTTAAAGCACATGTGAGAATAATATAATAAAATAAAATTATTAAAGGGGTAAATGGTTTTGAGATATATACATGGTGATTCACCCACTTCTCAGGGATCTGGATGGAGACAAAATAATAAAACAGGTGGAGGTGGACATGGGTTTTTGTTTAGGATGATAATAAGATATTTATAAACCATTACATTATCATGTTGTGATTTAAATCATGCCACATAGAGTTTAATATAATGGTAAATTTTTATAATTTCATTAATGGTTAATTTCCTTCAATAAATCCTAATAACTTAAATAATACATTGAAATTTATCGATGAAATGGAATACAACTTTGTGATTATTCCCACAATACTATATCCAATAATAACTATGTACTTTTTGATTCTAGGAATCAATCCACATGAAATTATAGAAAATAAGAGGGTATCCATTTATGGATGATGTAGTAAAGGATAATTGAAATGTAGATGTAATCCAGTGCGGTAATTTATATGTGAGTATAATATTATGGATTATGGATTGGGAAAAGATTTTCACAACATACCATTTTGTAATAAGATGTATTCCATATAAATTTATGTATGTACAATATGAATGATGATATTCATAGTGAATGTATATTATATTTGAAATGTCATTATATGATTATAGAATGTGGGATAGACTTAAATGGATCCTTAATGATTCAGGTATAATAAATACATGACATGTTTTTTTGGAGAATTAAAAACTAGGACCAAATTTAGAATGAAATGGGGGAGAATTTGTTTTCGATAAATGTCTAGTTGTTTCAGGTTTCACTATTAATCCTTTTATAAAAAATAAATCCATAAATGGTTTTTAAAAATAATTTTTTTTCATATGTTCATGAAATAAATAATTTAGGTCATAAAATTAATATTTGGTCTATAAAATCCTCCATAATTTTTGTTTCTTATATATATCTTTCATTTATATAAATTGGGCCAGATAATTTAATTCATTTCTATAAGGATAACTCCAAGAAGTTTAACATCATGTTGGAAAGATCATATGTCATGTACATTATAGGATTATGACAGAGACCGATCAATAATTTTTAATATCATATATATTTTACTACATATAGTGTAGTTTTCTCATGTTAGAAATACCACATTAGATAAAAAAATTTTCTTTGTTATGAACCTTGATTCAAATAGTGAATTATTATAAAATGAAAATATTGTGGAACTATTCATTTTTTGTAGTGAGAGAAAATATTTTCTTTCATGATCATAAACTATGATTTGTATGATTAGAAATTACTAAAAATATAAGGTCAATCCCATTTTATATCTTATGTTGGGGGTTTCCTTCATTGTATAATTTTTATCCAAAATTAAACATTCAATTATATCAAAATTATTTATTTTAGGTTAACCATCTTGTTGAATGCTCGACATATGCAACAATAATGAACCTCTATGATTTTCAATAACATAATCCATTACTCATCATGATATTAGAACTCATAATATAAAATCTATAATTTTCTAAATTTTTTTAACTGACTATAAAAATTTAAATCAAAGCAAAGGATTTTACAGATCACAGTGTGATACAACATAATTTCTATACAATAAGGAACCTAAAATTTAGTTTATAGTAGTATATGTAGTTGTTTAGTAGGCCTTCAACTCAATTGGGATTCTATAAGACTAGAAATTCCTATCATTATCCAACATGGTTTTTAGATATTCAATAAAATATTTTTATACCCTCCAATTTAGATACATAATACCAAGGATAGTGAGTTAAATGATTTTTTTAATTTTAATAATGTTTCATAAATATAGAAACACTATTTTATTAAATAATTTATAATGATTGTATGAGGAAAAAAATATCTTCATGATATTGGATTTTGATATATATATGATTATGGCTTTAATTATGGCCTAATATATGGGAAAATCATAAGAATATTTGAAAATTACGTCACCGGTAGTGTTGATAAAATCTCAGTATTTAACAATCAAAGTAGAGTATAAAGCCATAAAATCTGTCACCCATAAAGAAAGTTACATATATTATTTCATATATTCTTATCAAATTAATGTTTTTGGAATTAATTTGATGTAAACATGAAATTCATTACAGTTGTTTTTTAATACCATGAAATTTTATATTTTAGAGGTATAAAAGAACTCACGTCTCCATATTTGGATATAGATATTTTTCTCATATAAATATTAACCAATGCTTATAAAATATAATTATATCATAATTGTTATGATATATTCAACTTTAATTCACCATTGAAGGACCCCATATATGCCTATTTTTTAATAGTCATTTAACTGTTTAGGCTATTATAGTGGATGAAATTTATATTCAATTGATGACATTGTTCATTTTTATATATCTCTTAGAATGAAATTATATTGAGACATATTCACATGAATTTGTAATGAATATATTAGATGGGGACCATATAGAGCCAATTTTTTGTCACTCTAATATATGAATTCCACTCCACTATCGACAAATCAAATAAAACCTATTCAATATATAATAAAATGTTTATATTATATTGATTCAGTTTGGAATTAGTAGTAGATTAGATGGATTGTTTTTAATATTATTAATTCTAAAAACATTGTATATATGATATATCCAAGGGATATTATTACATATACACTCATTTATAATCATGCAAGTGTAATAAATACACATTATTGATATTATTTCCTTCTTCAATATAAGTTACCATTGAATCTATAGTAGATGATTGGTATTTGAAATTATAGTTATAGTTGTGTGATGTGGGTATGGTATTGTAACTCATTTTTAGGACATCTGTATAATATAAGAATATGTATAATAAGAAGAATTTTCAAGGGAGTTTAAAAACAACCCCTTACCTAATTAATTATTTTTTAGATCCACTATCCTTATCTGATTTAGGAATTAGATCAATAAATAATGTGATGTTCCTATATTGGATAAAATTTATTGATAAAGAGTCCTTTTTCATTGGTGATATATGTATCTAATGGAAAATAATTATGGGATGGATGTGTTCATATTAAATTCCCCAAAGGCCATCTTTTTAATTACATAATGAGATGAACTATATGTTAAACTATTATAGAATAACATCTCATCTTTCTAATCATGCTTTCAACATATGGAATTCACATATGTAATTTAAAATATCGATATAGGAGACCAAACAAACCTTATGATTCTACGTATATTGATTTTAGTTTTTCAAAAAAAATTATTTTGTAATGTAAGTGTTTCGCGATGATAATTTTTCTTCTCCTAATTAACATAATTATATTAATAAGGAAATAAGGGAAGAGAATTTTCTGAAACAATTCATCATGACAAACATGGATCCATTATATTACTCTGAGCAATCCAAATAAAGGATGAGTGGAATTCCCTCAATGTATAATATTAATGTTAATGTATGAAACAATTAATTCTTTTGGATATCAAATTGACATTACAAAAATACCCCTCAATATTGTACGTTATATCTCATTTCACTAATGTTATGAAATTATTTTTTTGGAAAAATGTTTTCAAAAAATAGTGGATGAAATTGATCCATCCTAGGAGTCCTACAAATTATTAATGAATTTTTAGAGGGATAATTATGAGTATCAACCTCGTTTTTTAGAGTTCAATATTAATGCCTTGATGATGAACCACCAATACCTGAAAATTATAAAATATTAATCAAAATTAAAATATCGGTTGGCTAACCTCTATTTTAACTATAAATAATATAGTTAAAAGCAATTTGATTATAGTAGTGTAGTAAATAAATAAATAATATTTTTGAAAATAGATTATACAAATAAATTTCAAAGAATTCTTAATAGGGGTTTATAACATTAGTGCATTTACCATTGATAGGTAGATATAAAAGTCGATAAACTAAATTGAATCACCATAATACGTTATAATATATAGGTTTTAAGGAATTAAATGGTCTACTATTCAATGTCGGTATTTAATTTTTAACCATAGTACCCATAAATAATATTGATGAATTGGAAAATATTTTTTAACATAACTCATTAAGGATATGATAGTATGAGGGATTAAATATAATATTCCTTAATATTTAATGTTTTAGAAGTCTATAACACCATGGATTTGAATATTCATCATCATATCCAAGAAAATATTACTTAGAAATATGAGTTATTGAACCTCTGCTATAAAGAAAGTTTTTATTTGATTATTTAACTCAAATTCCACAATGGTGTTATGATACTGATGCATTAATCATGCCAATTTCATTATGAATTGGTTATTTAGTTGGAAGAAAAATATAATAAAAAATAACATTATGATATAGTAATAATATTTTTGTGCAACATCATGATATGAAATCCTGATATTTCCAGAGGTAATAAATATATTATTCATAAATATTATATTTCACTACAATTTATATTGTCATAGGTCATAGAACTTCTCAAGTGTCCATATTGACTTGTATACCTCATTAATTTTGTTAAAAAATTATCTCAATATAACTATGATTAATTTCCAAAATATTATATATAAACAATAAGAGTGCAAGATAGATCAAACTGAATATTTTCATATGATTTCATAGAATATCAATATCACTTTTTGTGATCATTTTTTTCTACATGTAAATGAATGTTTTTCATCCTTATTAATGAAATGTGAATTGTGATAGTGGTTCCCAATCCTTATTCATTTTTTGTTGGTATTCTATTATTTCATCAAATTTTTTGCTCTGTTAACTTAGTATCATCTAATCCAATATTATAATTGATGATCTCAAATATGGAATAAATTTACATCAGTTACATAAGTTGATCCTTTCATTGTATTTTATATATATATGTATCATGGAATGAATATTATATTCCATCATATTATTTTATTTTAATATATAGATAATTATAATTTAAAATAATGATATTTAATTTTCATATCAGAGAATTGTTTCTCCAATAAGAAGTGTATAATAGAAGAATGTGTCTTTTAAATTGATATTTTTGTTTAATATTTTTGAAAACATTTCAAATTTGGGGACATCCATCAATGTTTAATAAACTGTATATAGATTCTTAAAATCATTTTTATATTATTTATGATACGTATATTTGGATTCATATTAAATGAATTGGTAAATATCACTATAATGAACCCATATTTATTAGTTATTACAATAATCCCAACATTGGGGAGATTACAAGAGTACTGGTAAATATCATTATAATTCTATAATCAATTTTACATGGAATTAAACATGGCATCTGGATATAAAAAAATATATAGATATTGGATTGAAGATACCTAAATTGGTTTTGTAGTTCATTTTCGAAAAGTTTTTTTCAAATCCTTTAAGATTAATTATCTATGGCAAAAAATTAATCTAAATAAATAAAAATATAACCCTATATGTGAATTATATGAGTGGTAATAAGATTGTTTAGTTATTTATTATCCACTAGGGAAATATTAATTTTTATTTCCATGTGTTTTTATGCTTATATATGCCCATAATATACCATTTTTTGTCTATTTCCAAGAAGATCATGGTGAAGTGAATTATTTTGGGGAATTCAATAGGTCTATTATTACTGTGATATGTATCCATAATATCCACTTACATTTTTAACTCTAGGACTTAGTAAATCCTACATCAATTCACTACTCTAATCTTTGGTAATATGGAGGGAATTAAATATTTTTCGTACATTATAGATTATAGAGAGATTCATTAACAAATTATACTTATAGACATATCAATCAAAAAAAATTATGTTCTTTAGCATGAGTAATAAAAATAATAACTTAGTAAGTATATGATGTTATTAATCTTGTATTTGGGGGTTGTTTTTTATTTTTATGTTTTATTATGATTAATCCTTATTTATTTTGACTCATACCAAGGGACAATAAAATTAATAGTAAATAAACTAAACCAATTGTTAAAATGATACTGTTTTAGGGTGAATGATCATATCTATTATCATTTAGATCCCTTTAAATATTCATTCTCACAGACCCAAAAAATTTATTATGTTACAACACAACCCAATTCATAGTGTTTGAGTGAGTTTTCAACATGGAATCATGTTTTCCACTATGTATTAAAGAGCCTACTGACTAGTGGAGAGGACATGTTCTATAATATGATAAGAATCCAATCTTAATATAAGTTAACAATCAATCATACTTATTTTTGAAGTTGTAATATTCAATAACTATACAACCTAATATCACTATTGAAAAAGAACCAAATTAATAATAAATTATTCTATAATGAAAATGGATACATGTAAGTTATAATGTAATAGTTGAATGGATATTTATAGGTGGTGGAACAATATATTTTGTACATTAAAATAAAAATATAATAAATAAAATAAAAAATAAAATGATTTTAGTCTAATATGGAATCACATATATCCCAACTAGCTCTACCTAGTATATATAGTGATATAAAGAAAAATTTAATTTTTTAAATAATAGAAAAATAAATTTTTGGGAAATAAAGGTTCAGTTGTATTTTATGATTTTTAAAACCAATAGGAATCAAATATAGAATTCTTGATATATGTGTGATAAATATCAAGGATTCACTATATGAAACTTATCAAATTCCAATAGTCTCAAATTAATAGTATATTTTTTGAAATAATTTTTATATCCTATATTAATAGTTATGCATGACATTGATATTTTCTTCATTGGGATAAGCATGTACCAATAATTAATAGAAACAATATTTTTAAAACCATTTGTTTAACAAATAATTAGTTCGTTCATGAAACTATTTCTATAACCCTTCTATTACTATGAAAAATTTATCCATCCTACACCACCTAAAAGAATCATAAAACCCCAACATATATAAAAATAGTCCAATAAACATATTCAAAATTGGTCAAAGATTATATATTTTGAAAAAATAGTTTAAAACAATCTTTTTTTATAATTTTATTTGGATCATGTTTTGTTGGGTCTAGTAGATTCTAGTTCATTCTATTTTCTATTTCACTCAATGTTATCCCATTAAAGTAATTTTTTTTTCTTGTATGGAATGTTTTATTTAATGAAAAATATTGTTTATCAAATTTTTTTCATTGTTATTTATTGACAGAGTTTGTGATATTTATAATTAGTTTGGTTAATCTAGAATATTTTTATGTTAACATTTTTTAGTCATATATTCATTTTTATATTTCAATTTTTATTATTATTTTCATTTGTTAATTTTTTTTATAATTTTTCACAATTTTTCTTGTAAAAATAACCCATCATTGTTTTGACATGATTGTTTATGTACCGTTCATCTTAGAAATATTCTTGACAGATCTAGTTTAATTTAATATTTTCTAGTTAGTGGTAATTTTTTTTGATTAATTATGTTTAATTTGATTTTATTTGAGTTAGTTTTAATATTTTTTTCGCTCATATCACAATTTTTATCATTTGAATTTGATAATTTTTGATCAATATAATAATATTTAAGTCCATTTTAATTGTTCTAGATTATTTAATTTATATTCATTTTATCTTTACAATGTTTTCTATATAATATTAAGGTCACTTTTATGATTAGTTTACATTGGTTATACAAAAATGATGTTATTTTTATTTTCATATGTTCATTTTGATCTGAGAATATTAAATTTGGATGAGTAGTTCCATTTGAATATATTTAATTAGATTACATTGTATTTGAGTCAAGTAATGTTATGTTAGTTTTTTTAAATCTCATTTGGTTTGGATGTGATCATACAATTTTCATTCTTTTTAGTTGGGTTGGGTTAGATTAATGTATTTTACTACGTTAGATTTCTATTTTTAAAAGTAGATATTAATTAATTTCTATTTTATTTATTCCCATTTTATTGTATCTCTGTCAGATTGATTTTATTTGATTTATTCTAGTTATGTTGACTTATAATAATTTTATTTTAGATAAGTTGAATTTAATTATTACTCTTCTTGATAAATAATGAAATTATTTATATGTCTTTATTCATTTAATGAAAAATTTAGTTTCTTTAATTCATTTTGGTTTGGTTTGAGACATGTTGGGTTGATAGTGGTTGAATCAAATGGACTAAAACCATACATAACACAGTGAATGAAAAATAATATATCCCTAAAATATAAAATAATATATGATAATCCAATATAATCATAATGGAAAAGAACAGAGATAAAAGATTTAATGAATTAGAATGAAATAAATACAACTAAATTGAATATAATGTATTAAAATCCTATTAAACTCCATGAAAAAATCAATGAAAATAATATTTATCCTAATTTATTTATAGATGATAAATATAAATCTAAAAAAGTTAAATAAAATAACAAATTAATGAAATTATATTTGTAACATCTTTACAAATTAAATGTTAGTCTAACTTAATGAACAGAAGTCGGTATATAAAAAACTAACTATTCCTTAAATGGAATAAAAATATTTACTAAGTATTTAATAAATGTAATCTCTACCAAAATTGATATATTATTCAAAATTATAGAAATATGTAATAAAAACCTCTTAATGAAATTATAATTTAGTAGATTCTCAATTAAATGAGTTCAAGGTGTAATGGTCGTTAATCATAACATAATACAATTGTTTGGTTTAAACGTTATTTTTATAGTTTGTTTTACCATATGATATTTATAATATCTATAGATTGATATATAATATAACATAATGATTTTTATTTTCATATTTATTTATTTATAATTTTATGAAATTTATCAACTACACGCAGACATATTTTTAACATTTACAAACAAAATAATTTATACCGACTCACTATAACTGGGGAGAATTTTCCTTTATCGTTATGGTTTATTTATAGTTATTTTATATATAGTTATAGATTCTAGGATTCCATTATTATTATATCATTTGTAAAATAATTAAAATAATTAAATAATAATTTATAATAGACATACCCATTTTTATATATATTAATTGATATACCTAATACCACTATACACAAATCACCCATATTTAGCCTAATCCGAACCAATTTTTTAGAGTTCTACCAAACCAAATTATCAAAATTAATAAAAATACATTTAAAAAATACAAAATAGAAAAATATATATTTACCAAACAACTCAACATTAGTTAAACCAACTAGAATAGAACAAATATAGAGATATACCATCCTATCCAAACCAAATTGAACTATTTATACCCAGAGAAAAGTATATAAATGTATTTAAATAATTTAATCATACTCACTTTTAGACATAATATGAAAAGTTATAGAGTATTTATAATATCAATTATCTTATAAATATAAAACCAATTAATTAAAATTACTTTTCCCATTTTTTAATTCTATTTCATTGAAAATAATCAACACATTCCATTTATATTTTCTGGAATAAATGATACAGAAAAATGATTATGAACTACTTATTGGTTAAATGACAAGAAAATCTATGTTTTAAATCATTATAAAGATTAATAAATAGGTATCAATATATTCATTCAATTTTATTATAATCAATCGACCACTTTTCCCTGATTGATGAAATGTAACCCATCTCTAATGTTATTTTCATGAGGTTTAGCTTCATTCAAAAAATAGTAATGGAATACTACTGTTTAAATTTCAATTATTCCTCGAATACCATTAATTAAAAAAATTGGAAATATAATCCCAATATCATCAGGATAATTTACCATCATCTTTATTTAATTTGACTAACACATTTTCCATGAATGGACCCATAATGTGATATTTATTAAAAATAAAAAATGTTATTTAAATGTTTCTAGGATACCACCAGATTAAAAATATATTCAAATTCATTAGTGATAATAAAAAAATTTATTTTTAAATGGATTTAATTAATTGTAATATATTATTTAATATATAACATACATTTAGGTATTGTTTAATCACTTAAAGTGGATTAATAGTCCCATAGAATGTATCCATAATATTAAAGGGATATAAAAGTTTAACTCCGTATGGTCCTAAAAACATTATAAGTGTTTTTCTTCCAAGACCAACTCTTATATGTATTTCTGTTGATATCATGACCACCCAATATTAGTTCATTTCATTATAATGTAAAATATAAGTTTTAAAATTTAGTTGAATATAGAATAATATTTATGTGTTTATTCATTTATAAATGGATTGAATTAAGTATTATTTCTTTTTATGTTTTGGTTATATTAAAAAAAATATTTTTTAAAAAGGGGAATGATAATTTCACAAATGATAATGATAGATCCAACAATGATAACATTTCAATAATGAGAGTTACAGAATAATAAATAATTAACATGTAATGTATTCGTGTTAAATAAGATGATGTCCTACCATGTATAGATGAATTTGTATTAATAGGTTATCCATTTAACAGTAAAAATAAATAGGTGAAGTAATCAATCATTGTTAGAATAAAATTTTTAATGTTTCATGAATTTAATGTAGTGTTTATAGAATAGCCATACTCAAATGTGTTTTTATTCCAATATAATAAGAGACATTATTTTTATAAATAATATAAAGGAAAATGGTTACAATATTTTGAGTCTTATAATTGAAATATAGACATAAATAAATTGATATTGAATGTATAATATATATATATATATATGTGTATAATTATTATGTAATATATATCAAGCAATTATAGACATAATTGTTTACCATTAGTTAAATTTCTGTCAACAGATAAGAAATAATGTTTACTCACAAGTATTTACATATCAATTAATGATGATGAGTTACTATTCTTAATGAGACTTTAATAAGAGATAATAATTATTATAAAAACATAGAAAAATAATATAATTTTTTCATAATGAAATAAATATAACATCTTCTGTCCCAAATAATGTTCCCGTATAAACCAAAACTTATTTGAATAATTATTAATGAATCATATTTAAAAAAAACCCAACAATGAAGAGAGATTACGACTTTACCATTATCTAATTTAAAAAATGACAATAAATATTAATATATAATTTTTATAATAAGATTAAGGTAAATAATATTTCCTATCTGGTTCATCAGGAAGATTTTGTGAAATATGAATTTAAAAATTTGCTTCATGATTTTTTCTAAAATCCCACAATTTATCACATGTATATCACGTAAAATGAAGATATTATTTTCACAATTTATTCATTTATAATAAAAGTAATTAATTTTTCAAAGAAAAGTACTTCAATTTATACAAAAATTCATGTTTTTATAAAATAAATGTGGTACGATTAAAAACATAACAAAAATAATGATTCAAAGGATTCCTCATTTTTTCCACAAATTCAAATAAATAATGGGTTTTATTTTATATTAATGGATTATATATAAAAATTAAAACCAAAATAAAATTCATTAAATGTTAATATATATACCACATTTTCAATCTATGGAAAGAGAAGTCAGAAATAATAACATATAATATAATATAAGGTTAATAGAAACAACATACTGTGGTAATTAATTCAAACAATATTTTAAAAGTGTTAAAAATTTGTTAATTACAATTGTAATTGATTCGGATGAATAAAATATACATAAGGGAAGTGAAAATAATATTATAGTAAGGGGGGTTGTGTTGTTGGTATAGGAGGAACCCTATATTAACAGTTTAAATATATTATTGGTAAAGGTTTTCTATGTACCGTTGGTTTATTATTTTGTATTAATGGAACTGAAGAAAATTGATGTATAATTTTGGGGATACGTACGTGTCATAAGGGGTTTTTAAAGTTAATTATGTGAATTTGTAAGGGTCAATGTTGTTGGTGTAATCCATATACAATGTTTTCAAGAAAATAGTTTATGTAAGTCAAATCTAAACCAATAATATTTTACACATCCTCTTCATGTTGTCAAGAACTAACTAAGACAATATAAGACTCAAAACACCTAATTAATATCTATAAAATTAAAAGATTCGTATAATTTCCTGAGTTTATCTAAAATCAGGATAGATACCTTTTCATATAATGAATGTTCCTACATTTTTTCCAAAACGATCACCCTCCCAATTGAAGGGGTTACACATAATAATCCTTTCCCAAAAAAATCTAACCTAGTATATTGATACATTACGATTTCTCAATCATCGATCATATCACTCAGGATATGGTTACAACCTCATCATATTCCACCATTCCCTCACTCAATATGTATTCACCAGCACATCTCATGTAACTAACCATTCATAAAGGGTTTAGATATAACCACACACGATATGTACAAAATTAAATTAGAACCAATGTTAGGAACCCATAATCCAATTTCATATGATAAATGACTATCAAAAATAAGAAAACACCTGAAAATTATATCAATATTATTTTAAAACCCTTGTTTTTTTGATTTATTTCATAAATTTAAATTTTTTCAATATATTGGTTTACCCGTAACAAAGAGTTTGAATGGTCTAAGTCAAACTATTAATATTATTATTTAAATAAGACCGTTATTACGTATTTATTAAACAAAGAGTTCTTATTAATAATAAATACTTTTTAAATATTATGTACAACTATTTTATATAAATAACACATATTGATCCAATTTAACATAATTTTCTGTAATGTCTTTATATGTTTCAAAAATAGAATTGCACCAAAAAAATTATTTCATTTTATGAACAATAAAAAAAGTAATTTTTCAATATTTTAAAAAAAAATTGAAAAAAAAATTAATTTTAAAAAAATCCATTTTATAATTATCATAGGATGAATTTTTGGTATTTTTCTAAAAATATACTTATTTTAATAAATAGTGAAAATATTAATTTTACGGAATTTTTTTTTTAAATAATTTATAAGATTAATTTTTGTTTTAAAATATTTTTAATTGTAAAATTCTTGAATTTAATTATTGATTAATAATATTTATTTCATCTCAATAATTTTCTTATTGTATTTTGATATTAAAATTTCTTAATCATATAAACATTTTCTCTTGGGAAAACTATTATTTAATCCAACACGTGAATTTAATTTTAAATTAAAATTTCCCACTTATTTGAATGAAATTTTTTGAAATATATTAATAATATATAATCATAATAATATATATTAAATAATATTTTCAACATAGTTTTTGACCATACTGAATAATAAAAACAGTAAAAAATTATTCACAACTGTTACAGATAAAATGGGTTTACTGGGGTTTAACCTAAAATGATATTGGTATAAAATGAACCTATAATTATAGAAAATATATTTAATGGCCATATCTAGATAATATAATTTATAAGGATATATAATTATACATTTTGGATTCCTTAGTCTTCTGAAATACACGATACACATTTCTCTTTCAAAACATTATAAGTGTGCTAATCAATTCACTTATAAAAGGCCACCACATATACCATAATTATCACACATCCAAAATAAATATCTTTAGTAGAAACTTATCCAAATAAATTAAATATATCCCCAATCTCATTATAAAAAATTTATATTTCTTAGAAACCCAACCAAAGAATGATTTTGGTGCAAACCTAATGTGGTTAAGCAATGAAGAGGTAGCATTCATCAACTAGAAATTTTATTTTCATTAATCATCTTCATTAATGATTTATTATTAAAATAGGTTGATATAATAACCTTATAATCTTCTATATATGGAGTTGTTTTTATGTTATGTTAATTCATCACTATAATATCCACTTTTCCATATGAGATTCAAAATCATCATTCATATGTATAGTAGAATAAATCCCCTTGAACCGATGTTATTATTTCCCATAACCACCTATCATTGATGGATAAGATTATGATTTAAATCCTTATAATTGATATTTATTATATTATTAAACTTATGTATTATTAAATAACATATTCTTTCTTACGTTCCATTCTATTAGAATACAATATTCTCGCTTATGTGTATAGTAGACTACCTCCTCATCAAGCGATGTGATTTATTCACGATTTACATTGAAGGTAATAAAGATGGGTTCTCTTAAAAATTGTTATATATATATATATAAATTACATAATAATTATAATATAATTGAATTTTATTATTTACATTTAATTATATCAATGCATTGAGAAAATTTAATCAGCGTTCATGCGTATGAATTCCCTTCCGTCTCGGTGAACGATGTATTTCACTTCACATCTCTGTCATTTATTATTTACATTAAATACATATATCCTAAATATAAATTATATTTATATAATGTTTAAAATTATATATATAATGTATCAAATATGAACTTAAGAGTACCAAAAAAATAACAAATCATATCATACAAGAAAACTAATGTAGTTATATCATAATATTGACTTCAATATGGAATTGGTAATAAATGGGTAAGAAAAATAAATTTATAAATAATAATATATTTTTCGGTATATATATATATATATTTATTTTATATATTTATAAACATATATTTATTATATTGGTGTTTGATATGTGAATCATGTATCTTGAGAGTTTTGGTAAGAGTATTTCATCAAAATTTACATTCATTATGAAATATGTTTTGTTATAAACCTATAATAATTTATATGGTTTATATAAATCCCATTTGATATGTGATGTCACCAATTATTTAATTTACATGATATTATTTATTTTCATTTTATTTATGATTAAGATATAGAAAAGTGGAATGTATTTGTTATTACAATCTCCTCGATTATCAGGATTTATCTTTATTATGGTTATAATTATTAAATCATATGATCTAGTTATAAATAAATTCATATATATTCCCATCCTCTGGTATCTTCATGAGAATAAATTTTTTTATTCATTTTACACACTTTATGTATAGAAGAGTTTAAAAATAATAATGGAATACCATATATATATCCATTTTCATTCGAAAACACAATTACTTATAAAAACATGATTATTTAAAAAATCATAAATTGTTTTTATCATGTTCAAAAAAGTTATATCAATGTATTTCTATAATTTTTTAATTTTAAAAAAATTGTCTAAATGTAATATTTCATGTCATTTTCCAAACAAGTAATGTGTCGATTTTATTGAAAATTTGAATCAAAAATTTAGTTTAATGTATATGACATAAATGAGGGTTTACCTAAACATAACCATTATATGAATTAAGCTTCCATTGAAATATTATTTAAATTTATATAAAATGAAAAGAATATAAATATTATTTATTCATTTTGAATTAAAAAATTAGATTTTCAATGAAAATATTTTTTTAAAAAAAACTTCCATGTTATTTTTCTTTAAAAATAATTTCACCTAAACTATGGAATAATTTGATATTATTTATCATTTACTTGGGATATGATGGAAGGATTAAATAATTATTCTTTATCAGAATGAATTTTGTTTATGATTAAAATAATTTTATGAAACATGTTTCTATTCCATGAGTTATACAATGATAAAATACAAATGAAACACTCTTCATTTTCCCCAAGTTATTCTTTGATTAATAAGGTAATGATTATCAAACCCATTTATTATCTGTCGTATATATTATGATAAATATTTAATGAATCCCATTTCATTTTATTGTTTTTTATATGACTAATTTTCGGTGATCTTATGGTATATGTATTTATGATATTCATTATTTAATAGGTGAGACCTATATCTCCACCAAATGAGATGTATATATATTGATATGGCAAGAGAAAAAGTGGCCTAATTGGGAATTCAATAAAATTTAGTAAGGTAATATGTCCACTACTATATTATTTTGAGTGACCATTGACAACTATGATGGTTTAATGTGTTATTAAAATCCACTCTAACAGTCTTCTAAATGATCCTTGATATAAAAAGAAAATGATTATTTATACTTATGATTATTCCAGAAATCATTGACCTTTTCACTCTCATGTTTCAAGTTCTTTGATCACAAAATGTTTCATGTGTTTTTAATTAAAATACTTGTGTCATGACTTTGGCTTATGATATATAATATGTTTCGTATGGTTTTCAGATGTTATTCTAATATTCTTTTAACCTTATGCTCATGACATACTTAAATATTCCTTTTTCCGGATTAATAATATTCTAAGATCACTATTTCTTATGATTACATTCCCCCGCTAAAGATAAAATTCACTAAATATGATATGTGTAACAAGGGTTCTTTTTGTGAAGAACAAAGTGGGGTAAGAGGTATCTCAATTATTCAAATTTTTTATGTTTGTGTATGTTTTCATATGTACTTTAAGATTATGATCCTCATTAACATGCATTTATGAAATGAATATTCATTAAAAAAGATATAATATCTACATATGAGAATCTCGGTTCATTGAATTTGGATCATAGGATATGTTTTTTTGTCCTTTAGAAACGTTGATATGATTTCTTCAGTGAGAAATGTAATGATATATTTGGGGATAATTCTAATGATCAATAAATGTATTGGAAAAAATAATGAAATTTTGATAAATGATAAAGAGATTGGATTCTAAGATAAAACATCATTGTATTGATTGTAAAAGGGGATATAGTACTGGCATAGAGGAATATAAGGGTAATAACTCAGGAAAGGGAACATTGGGATAGACTCAATATTCACATGGTGCATAACAGCATTCCTTTTTTCACACTCGGTTTAACACTCCTTGGGGATTGTAATGGGATATTAAAAACTCTTTAAGAACAATCCTAATGTAATTAAATATATAAAGTAAATTAATGAACATGGATAAACCGAATGTGTCATATATTAAAATAAATTTTTTCTAATTTATACATAATATAACTGATTTTTCATTATTTTTATGTTCCCCACAATGATTATGGTTTCATAAACTATTCTTCATTTCATTTTTTTTTTCAATGTATATATCCCAAAAGAAACCATGGTTATGCCAACTATGATATAAAATTAAATAGTTCTACACTTGGGAATTCAAAAATTATTGTATCATGAATGAGAAATATAGATAATGCGCTCCCACAACAGTTTTAATCTATGAATCATATTTAACTTCCAAATAGGATGATTATGGAACCATTTTTTTCAATCCACCATGAAAATAAAACCATATTATTTCCGTGTTTCCACTTATAATCTTGATTGTAAACAATAAATCAGTATCATTGAAAATATATTTTACATTATAAATTGTTCAGAACATAAATATCTCTATTGGTTATCTATCATTTGGAAGGATTATTAGATCAATTTTTTTAATCTCCTTATGAATAAATTTGTACATGATGAAATTGACACCATGGAGTGGGATTATTTTAAGGTATTATTTTTCAATATGGACATTTTGTTATATCCTTCATACAAAAAATAGAGAAACAATTCCCTAAGATAATGAATAACGATGTTGACTTTATTGGTTCCTATGAGAAATATTTTATAAGACATACTGGTTATGCTTATGGAATTACCATCCAACATGAATTTATTTTTTAGCGATTCTTTGGTGGCATTAAATCAAGTATCCATAGGCAGTTAATAGTAATGTAATAAAATATTTATGACGAAAAAATTTGATGTCCGCTAAATGTGTAAATGGATAATTTATTTACACATCAATCTCATGGTTTTGAAATAAAAATGAAGAATGATGTAAATAGAAACACTAAAACTATAGAGAGAATAAAATGATCATTCTTTCATGATAAATGTGTTAAAGGAATCACATAGGATATTGTACAAATGGTAATAATAAATTTTTTCTTTTTGCAATGGAAATTCATTGAGAAATTTATTGAATAATTGATGAAAGTAATTTTTCTAATCATTTGAATAGATAAAAATCTACACAAGATTCACCACTAAAACACTAGGTATTAAAACACAAGTTTTATGGTAACAATGAAAATTAATTCCTTAATATGAACGATATTTATGATGATCAATTTTAGTAACCTCTTAAGCCAATGGACAAGGGGAGATCACTTGAAATCATTATTTGGGAACAACAGTATGATAATGAAGTGGTAGAATGTACAATTATAGTCGACTATAAAATTTATATCTTATTATTTTACACTATATATACCCATTATTTCATATAAAATTAATTTTATACACGTAACAATGTGAAACCATAACAATAATTTGTTTATTTATTAGTGAGAACCTCTAATGTATCTATCACTTCATCTGATGTATATGATTCTACTCGAGTTGATGTTTTTGGGAATATAAGTATTGAAAATATTCTTATTCATCCTCTAGTTGAATTTTATTTTATAATAGGAATAAATTGTATTTAACTAAAATAATCCTACATCAATTTTCATAGATGTTAAGTGATTTTTTTACCCACATCAACTAATTACCATATTTAAATGTGATGATAAATATGATAATCTGATAATGAACACATAATTTATATTATCTTGATTCCAAATCATTAAGTATTTTCATCTAATATGGTTTGGGAGGAACATGAAATCAATGATATCACTATTTCACATTAACTTTTTGATGTTTTTATGAATGATTTTTCAACTATTCCATAAATGTGGAATTTGAAATTTTATGAGAACTCATACCTATGGCCACAAGAATATCAAAGACACATAACAAAAATAACCTGATTAAGATATGTAATTGATGAATAAACATTAGTAGAAACTTGATATGTGATTCATTTTTCCATATGTTTCACCTATAGTTTGAAATATTATTTTTTACTAAAAAATTAATGGACTGATGAGACTCTACCTTGATTATTTGACACTAAATAATATCATGATAATGAAAAAATAACATCTACTCCATATTGACAACCAATTTGACAAGAGGAACTAAAAACTTATCAAATATTGATCATCATTAAAGATATATTAAATTGAGGGTCATGAAGGAGAATATAATTATGAGAATTTTCAAAATAAGTCTTGGATAGTATGAATATATATTAATGCAATCCATTACTACAAATTCCCTTGATATTTTCAAAGATTTAATGAATAGTGTATTGATATATTAGGTTGATTTGTTTATGGATATTCCTATATATTCAATTAGAAATGAATAAAATTATGATAACTTTAGAATATTATGAAATAAACTAAGAAAAAAGAAGCTATATGAAAAAATTATAGTGTGAAATTTTGTGGAATTTTTTTAATTTTTCATTAATATAATATCAAGAGAGGGTATATCGGTAGTTCCATCAATGAATGTGGAAATTGAATCCTTGTCTAGACGTTGTGACTAATATTTATGTAATTATTATTTTATATAGATAATATTTTGATTTTTAATAAAATATATCATGACAATTTAACCCATAAATATGTTAGATCTGAAAGGATCGAAGTTCCTTTGGAAATTTGAATTTGAATAACATTCCCAGGATCTGAATATAATATCGGTGATGTAACCTTGGATAAAATTAACATATAGTAATTAAGGTTTTGCAATCTATAATAATGATTCCATGAATATATTGGGATGTTTTTTAATCATAGTTACATTGTTATAGATTATGACATAGGAAAATATATGATTCATTATATAAATCACCCAACTCATGATTTGGAGTAATATTTGGTAATGGTTTCATTATTGATATTGATGAATTATATTTATTCAGATAAGTGTGCTATATATTCCAAAAAATATATATATATTAACAAAAATTACTTTAAAATGATAATTAAAAGATGGTTAGCTCAAATTAATGATTATGGATACATTATACATTAACTCATTGGGAAGTTAAACATTATAGATAACTCAATTATTTGTAAGGATTGTTCTGTCTTATCCACGAAGTGGGTAAAAAATATCCAATATTTATTGATTTTTAGAAGAAGGATCGATGTATCTTCATTGCATGAGACAAATCTTATATTACTCAGTTGAATGTTCAAACATCTATCTATGTAAATATTAAAGAGGAACAAAATGATGATGTGGAGATATAAATTTTTGTTAAAAATATTATTGGGTAAAATATATTTGATAATGTAATATTGTTGTCCATATACCATGTATGTGTTGTGTATATACCAGATATGAATAAGTATTTGATATAGGAAGATACTTTTCCTCCATTCCCTATTCATTATATAAGTAAGAAGATTGATATATATTTAAAAGATTATTTCAGGTGTTTTGGCATGAAGAGAGATAATATAGTGTATTTTTCACTATGCATGGTATGTAAAATAGTTAAGTATATGAGAAAATAGTCCTTGGGGATGTTATATCCATCATTGATAGCATAGTGGAAACTAGAAAATATCACTATGGAATTTTTCATTGGACTCCTGAAAATTACTAATGGAAATAAACATGTGTGGGTTGTAGTTGATCAACATAAAAATTTATCACACATCATCATTTATTGAGAATATTTATCTCTACATAACATTACATGATACAAATTGAAGATGTGGTATGATTTCTTAGAGTGCCTAATTCAATTGTATCAAATTTGGATATGAGTTTACCTTAAATTTTATAGAGAATTATTCAGAAAAAACATGACACATAGTTGAGTTTAATAATTCTTTTCATCCGTATATAGATGGTCAATCAAAGAGAAAAATTAAAATGATATAGGATGTTGTGGGATCTTCTTATCTGTATATTAACAGGTTTTGGGATCAAAATGTTATTGTAGTAGAGTTCCCATACAACAATACCTTCCACTTAAGAATTTAGATGGATCCTTATGAAGAACAATATAAAATAAGTGGACAATAAAAATGTAATAGAAATAATTTCATGAATGAAATATATTAGGGACACCAATATCAGGTGAAATAGAAGAGATGATCAGAGTGATTAAAAAAAATATGAGAGGAATAGTGTTGTTAGGAAAGTTATGTTGAATATAATAGGTGTGATTTGGTATTTGAGGTTGGTAACATGGTATTTCTATGAATTTCTAAATGTAATAAGATAATTAGATGTTTATGTAATAGAAAACTAATACATATGTACATCAGTATATTAAATATTCATGATCTTATTAGGATAGTGGCTTATCATTTGGCAATACCGCGAAATCTATCTCAATGTCATGATGTGGTCAATTTATCTCTCCCATGGAAGTATATACCCGACCCGTAAAATGCACTAAAATCTATGTTCAATCTAATAGATAATGCTATTTAATATGAGGAAAATCATTTCATGATTTTTGACCATATAGATAATGTTCTATAAAACAAGACCACTAATCTTGTCAAATTTTCATGAGAAAACCACTAGTTTTATGAACCTACAAAGGAACCAAAGGATTTTAAGAGGAAAAATTATATTTATATATTTTTATTAGAGTCATAAAATCTGAATGATGAATAAAATTTTAATGGGGGTATAAGTTAACACCCTATGATTTTATGTTTGTTGAATATGCCGAATTCATTTGATATCTTGTGTTACACTCTACACTATTCACTAACGAATAACAAGAAACTATTAATGTAACATCCCATGTATGTAATGAATAATAGATATAGTAATATATGTCTATTTATGAATTAGATATTGTTTTAGAGGCTTTAAATGAGAATAAATCCAATCTTAAGCATGGAATACACTAATATTTTTAAAAGATTGTTTTACTTCCTTTTGGTGGAAAACCTTTTTTAAATCAGAAATTTGACATTTTATAAGCTCTATTTTTCAAAATAAACATAATATATATTATTGGGACATTTAAATTTACATTGGGTAAATTTTTGGTATATTTTCGATAACGTTTATTTTTTTAATGAATAGTGAAAAATGTTGTATTTTAATTTCAAAACTCCTTTTAATCAAACTTATTTATATTATTAGATTATCTTTTTAATTTGTTTTAAAGTGAAATTAGAGTATATTTTTACCATTTAACCAAATAGTGGTCATTGGAATTAATTTTACTTTGAAATTGGACTTAAACTATTGTCTATCTTTTAATATATATTGTTTCATAAAAACACGCTATTTGTTTTGACAGCGGGAATTAAATATTAAATTAATTATTTTAACTTATATGTTTTGAATTTTTTAAAATATACATCATTTTTTACTTCGTAATATAAAATATATCTTAGGGTGAAGTTTTGGTATTTTTCTAAAAATCTTCAATTTTTGATGAATAGTGAAACCACTAAGTGGTACTTAAAAAACTGATTTTTCGTTTAAATGAAATTTTACCACCTATGTGATTTGAATTTCAAAAATATGACATACATGGTTGTTATTAGGAAGTAAAATGTGGTTCAAGGGGATTAAAATAATTTTTTGGTGAATAGTAACTTTTAAGTGTTTAATCACAATTATAGGTAATTATTGTAGTTTAAGGTAAAAATAATCTTTTAATAATAAGAAATGACCTTGAAACATGTCCGACCATTATTTTATGTTTCATGGACGGCCAAGACAACCCTGGGTCTATTTTTGGGACCCCATGCAGCCACCTGGGTATGATAATGACATTAATGCCTTTTATTTAAAGTAAAAGTAAAAATGACTCAAACATGTATTGTTTTACTATAACAATTTTTACATGGGGTTTTACAAGTCATATTTATGACTATAAATAGTCATTGGATAGCTAAAAATATTTCCTACATCATAGTAATGTTTTTATAATTTTTAGACATTAAATAAATTAAATAATTTATGACATCATGATAATGTAGCGATTACCTCATTATTTAACGATATAAATAAAACGAAAAGATAATGTAAAATCTAAGACCTACATATGTAAAAAACCTATTGGATAAGTATATTTCCAAACCTTATCACCTTATCCTCAAAATAAATCAATGTGGGACCATTAAAATCCGAAACTCATTTGAAAATAAAGTAACATTTTTTACCTTTACGAGAGTGCCCCTCCTCTCCTCTTATAAGAGCCCCCCACCTCTACCTCCTTACACACACCTCTCAAGCATTTGGCTCGGCCAAGATCTGATCATTTTGTCCCTCCATATCCCTCTCTTCATCCTAGAAGCCTTACCACATGCAGGAAACTCTTCAAGAAACCCTTTTGGTTCAAACCAAAGGGAGTTACCTGATTTTAAGGAGGTTAAAGAACGATAGAGTCAAGTCGGACACGAGGTAAGGGAATCCGTCTCAATCTCATTCTATTGAGGAATATTTTGTTTTATACACAACTTTCTTATATATGGTGTATAATCCCCTTTTACTTTTATGATTATTCAAAAGTAGTCTTTTTATACGAAGTGTTTACTAAACGACAAAAGGGGATGTTTTTTTTGTCGTACGTATGCGGCGACAACGACTTCTCCACCGTCGTGACGATTATTAGAGATTCAGCTTCCTCTACAAGCGATAACCAAACTTTTTTTTAAAATTAAACATAAATACCATGTATTACATTTCTTTTATTTTGGTATTGAAAATGGTTTTTATAATGTTTTATATCTATGTGTTGTATTGATATCTTGTGATTAAAATGGGGGAATGTTATGTTTTTTTATTCATGTTTTACATGATATGATTATTTGATGGTTCTTGGTAATTGTTATGAAGATGGGTGGTTCCATGATAAACTATGGGCGGGTGATCCAGATATAGGTCTCCAATGCATTGGGTAACATGAATGAGTTCAACATTAAGCTTTCTCCAAAGATATTTAGGGAATATACTGTGATGGGCATTCCAAACGTAACAAAGAGGGTTACTCCCTACATAAGAATGTTATGAATGCCTCATGTTACCTTTATGTATTATGATTTCTATGATTGATTTATGATTTGATGAGGTATGGTAAAGTGCTTATGCTTTATGGGTAAAGTATTATTTCATTCTTATGTATATATGAACTCATGTTTCCTTTCCATATTTTTATAACCCTTACGGAGCTTTATATTCTCATCCCAAGTTTGGAAATGTTTTTCATAGGTCAAGGGAATGGTACGTGATATGATGATAGTGTCAAAGAAGTGTCAAGAAATAATCCATGTTTTATTTTAAATATGTTTCCATTGATGTGAAAAATTTATACAATATTTTATGTAACCAGTTTGTTTAAATGTGGAATGTAATGCAAGTTTTATGATCTAATTCTCTAAAAATATAAACCTGAAAAGATCCTCAATGTGTAATCTTGTAATAACTCAAGATTAAGTAAGGTTTAAGTTTGGGGCCTTATATTTGGTATCAGAGGTCGGTTTAGATAATTTTAGGTGTAAGAATTCCAATAAATGATTATCCAAAAATATTTTTTTATGGTCAATTAGAAATGATATAGAATTTTAAGATTACCATGTTGCTTAATGTAAGATATGTTTGTTCAGAATGGTTTTCTGCAGAGGAAACAGGGAGGCAGTGCTAGGAAGGCATAAAGATGGAAATCACCTTCCGAATCACCATACTGAGATGGTCGGAATTGGAACTGAAGAGTTTGTTGCAGTAATGGCGTAGTTGAATCAAGAGATAAATGGTGGAAATATCAATGCACGAGATCAGACAGATCAATCGTAGAGGAACATGTCAGTGGTGGAACATTTCATGAGGAAACATCACCCATCATTCATTGGATCATCTGACCCTGTGCTAGCTAAAGGGTGGGTTAAAGCACTGGAGAAGATATTCGATTTCATGGGGTGTTCATACAATCAAAAGGTCAGTCTTGCTATTTACCATTTGGAGGGTGAAGCAGATCAGTGGTGGTCGATTGTTAAAAATATCAGGGTCGCTGATGAGATTGATGTTATCGACTGGGATGAACTCACAGGTATGTTTCTTGAGAAGTATTTTCCTAAGGCTGTTCGACGTAAGATGGATAAATAATTCCTGTAATTGAGGAAAGAGGAGGACTCAGTGGCTGCATATGAAGAAACGTTCACTCGATTGGCAAGGTATGCTCCAAATTTTATCCGAGACCTTGATAGTAAAATCAATCATTTTTTCTCAGGATTAAAGCCAAAATATCGAAGGCCATTAGCTTCTCGTGAGTTCAAATGTTAGGAAAATCTTGTTCGGTTTACTGAGAAGGTGGAAATGGAGTTTTTTGATGATCATATGTTCTATAAAAACCAACATAAGAAGAGACTGAGGTGGCAGAAGAAAAGGAAGAATTTTTCAAAAAAGTTTAATGGTAAGAAAACTAGAATTCCAGTTTGTGATATATGTGGTAAAAGGCATGCTGGGGAATTTCTTCTGAATATTAGAAAGTGATATTGATTTGGTAAGATGGGACATAATTCTCGTGATTGCACTGAAAAAGATCAAGGTGATGGTAAGACCAAATTTGATTTACAGTTAGTGAATTTTTTTACGTGAAATCAGATGGGTCACTATGCACATGAGTGTCTGACAAAGAGCTCGAGTGATGGAAAAAAGTTAGACTACATTCATAAAGTGGTGGTGAAATCCTTCACAACTACTTCAGCAGATGTCGGTCCATCAAATGAAGTTGTATCAGCTCGAGGGAGCTCATTATTTTTCCAATATTGACCTGAGATCGGGGTACTATCAGTTGAAGTTAATGGAAGCAGATGTTCCAAAGACCGCGTTTCGTACAAGATATGACAATTATGAATTTTTATTAATTCCATTTGTGCTAAGAAATGCACCAGCTGTATTAATGGACCTTATGAATAGAATATTCCATTAGTTCATGGATAAGTTTGTGGTGGTTTTCATTGATGATATTTTGGTGTTTTCTAAAAGTTAAGAGCAGCCTGAAAGACATTTAAGGGTTATTTTGAAAACCTAGAATGAAAAGAAATTATTTGGGTAATTCACAAAGTGTGAGTTTTGGTTGCAACAAATTTCTTTCCTTGGTAACATTGTTTCTAACGATGTGATAACTGTTGATCCTGCAAAAAACAATGGTTTTTGATGAATGGCCAAGACCCACAAATGTAACTGAGATTCATATCTTCCTTTGTATGGCAGGCTATTATCGACGGATTATTATAAAATTTTCACGGTTATCTAGTCCAATGACTAAGATAACTCGGAAGGTTGTTAAGTTTATCTGGACCAAAGAACGTGATGATTGTTTTTAGGAATTGAAAAGAAGATTGGTGAATGCTCCAGCTTTGGAACTACCTACCAGAAATGGTGAGTTTGTTATCTATAGTGATGCTTCCTTGAAAGGACTTGGTTGTGTCATAATGTAGAATGATCAGGTAATTGCATATGCTTCACGTCAGTTGAAAACTCATGAGATAAACTACCCTACACATGATTTGGAATTAGATACTATTATTTTCACTTTAAAAATTTGGAGGCAACATTTTTAAGGAGTAAAGTGTGAAATATATACCGATCACAAAAGTTTAAAGTATATATTCACTCAGAAAGAATTGAACATGAGACAGAGAATATGGCTAGAATTAATCAAAGATTATGATTGTACAATTCATTACCATCTGGGAAAATAAATTAAAGTGGATGGTGCTTTGAGTCAAAAAAGTAATGCTTCATTAACAATTTTGCGTTTGGCACGTCATCCTTTAGTTAAGGATTTGATGAACATTGGCATAAAAGTTGTTGCTGTAGGATGTCGTTCTATTTTTTTAGGTATCAGTGAAATATTCTCTATCAGAAAGAATCAAGCAAGCACATAAGCAAGACAGTGAGTTGCATAAAAAGGTAGAGCTGGTTCGGAAGGGTAAGTAACCTGAATTCAAAATTGATAATGATTTTGTTTTGATATTTTGGAAGAGATTGTGTGTGCCTTGTAATTCACAGTTGATGAGAGAGTTATTATTTGAAGCTCATAGTTCTCCGTCTTCAGTTTATCCAGGAAGTACTAAGATGTATAGAGATATTCGGGAGTATTACTGGTGGGACGGAATGAAAAGAGATACTGTTGATTTTACTGTGATGTATTTGAATTGTCAACACGTAAAAGTAGAGCGGCAGTTACCGAAAGGGATTATTCAGCCATTACCAGTACCAGAGTGGAAAAGGGATAATATATCCATGGACTTCGTTTTGGTTTTGCTGAAGAAACCTTGAGATAATAATGCAATCTGGGTTATTCTTCATCACTTGACTAAATCTGCTCATTTCCTTGCTATACGAGATACGTTTTCCCTAGATCAACTTTATCATTTGTATCTTAAAGAGATAGTCAGGTTACATGGAGTTCCCCTCTCCATTTTATCTGATCGTGATCCCAATATTAAATATAACTTTTTAAAAGGCCTTCAGAAGTCGTTGGGTTATGAATTAAATTTTAGCACAGATTTTCATCCTCAATCAGATGGGCAGTCACAACGAAAAATTCAGACTTTGGAAGATATGCTATGTGCTTGTTCGATGGATGATCAGGGAAGTTGGGACCAACATATTTCTTTGGTTGAATTTTACTATAATAATAGTTTTAATTCTAGTATACAGATGTCACCATTTGAGTCGTTATATGAGAAGCAGTGTCGAACTCCAACATTCTGGAATAAAGTGGGTGAAAGGAAGCTGATTGGACCAGAATTTGTAGATGAGTTCGTAGAGAATGTTCAGCTGATACAGAAACACATGAGAACCGCTCAGAGTAGGCAGAAGAGTTATGCGGAAAACATGAGTAAGGATCTCTCTTTTGATGTAGGTGATCATGTTTTTCTCGAAGTCTCGCCATGGAAAAGTGTGATGCGATTTGGTAAGAAAGGGAAGTTGAGTCCAAGGTTCATTGGACAATATGAAATTTTGGAGAGAGTTGGATCAGCTCCATACCGAGTGGCTTTACCTCCGAGTTTATCTCAGGTACACAATATTTTTAATGTTTCGATATTGAGAAAGTACATGCCAGATCCATCCCATGTTTTGAGCCCAGAGGTAGTTCAGTTGGAAGAGAATCTCTCTTAGGAAAAAAACCAGTCCAGATTTTTGACCACATGGAGCAAGTGTTTTGGAATAAGGTGATTCATCAGGTAATGTTTTTGTGGAAAAACCATATGGTTGAAGAGGCAACATGGGAATCTGAAAATGCTATGAGGGATAGATACCCCCACTTATTTGATAAGTAAAAAAATTGCGGTGATGAAATTTTCTAAAGGGGGGAAGGATGTAACATCCCAATTAATTAATGAATAGATGATATAGTTATCTATGTCTATTCATGAATTAGATAGTGGTTAAGAGGCTTAAAACGAGAATAAATCCAATCTTAAGCATGGAATACACTTATATTTTTAAAAGATTGTTTTACTACCTTTTGGTGGAAACTCATTTTTAAATCAAACTTTTGGAAAATTTATAAGATCCATTTTTCAAAATAAACTTATTCTTTATGATTGGGACATTGAAATTTACTTTGGGTAAATTTTTTGTTTTTTTCCAATAAAGTTCAATTTTGATGAATAGTGAAAATGTTGTATTTTCATTCAACACCTATTTTTAATCTAAGTTATTTATATTATTAGATTATCTTTTGAATTTTTTTAAAGTTAAATTAAAATATATTTTTACCATTTAACCCAATAGTGGTCGTTGGAATTAATTTCACTTTGAAATTGTACTTAAACTAGTTTCAATATGTTGATATATATTGTTTCATAAAAACACGCTATTTTTTCTCATAGCAGGTATTAATTATTAAATTAATTATTGTAACTTATATGTTTTGAATTTTTTAAAATAGACATCATTTTTGAATTCGGAATATCAAATATAGATTATGCTGATGTTTTATTATTTTTTTTGGAAAACATCAATTTTTTATGAATAGTGAAACCACTAAGTGGTACTTAAAAAACTGATTTTTCGTTAAAATGAAATTTTACCACCTCTGTGTTTTGAATTTAAAAAATCCAACATAAATTGTTGTCATTAGGATGTAAAATGTGGTTCAATGGGATTAAAATAATTTTTTGGTGAATAGTATCTGTATTTGTGAATAAAATATTGAAATGACTTTAAAGGGGACGCTATGCTCGATGGCGTACCCAACACGCAACAATGAGTTTCTTGGAAATCTTACGTTGCACTCTAATAATAAAATAATATTATTTCAAATGATAGTTAACATGTAGCCGTTGTATTGGCGGGAATGGATAGAAATAACTAAAATATGATTATATATGTTTTTTAAATGTTTTTACATTTATCCAATAAAAGATAATGGCTTAAAATACGGAAAGAATTCAATTTTAGGCGTATATGCCCTAGTTTTCACTAAAGGTTCACTTATCACCTTTTGATGGCGAACCGTCATTAAATATAGTTTTGATCACTCTTATACATTCTTTTGGACAAAATCAAACTCTTATTAAGAATCGGGACATCAAAATTTACTTTGTGTAAATTTTTGGTATCTTTCCAATAAAGTTCATTTTTTAATGAATAGTGTAAAATGTTGTATTTTAATTCAAAACCACTTTTTAATCTAATTTATTTATATGATTATATTATATTTTGAATTGGTTTTAAAGTGAAATTAGAAAATATTTTTACCATTAAATCCAATAGTGTTCGTTGGAATCAATTTCACTTTGAAATCAGACTTAAACTAGTGTCAATCTTTTGATACTTATTGTTTCATAAAACACGCTATTTGTCATGACAGCGGGAATTAATTATTAGATTAATTAATGTGACTTATATGTTTTGAATTTTTTAAAACGGACTTCATTTTTGAATTCAGAATATCAAATATAGCTTAGGGTGAATTTTTGGGATTTTTCTGAAAAACTTCAATTTTTGATGAATATTGAAACCACTAAGTGGTACTTATAAAAACTGATTTTCCGTTTAAATGAAATTTTTCCATCATTGTGTTTTTATTTTCAAAAATCCTACATACATGGTTGTCATTAAGAAGTAATATGTGGTTCAATGAGATTAAAATAATTTTTTGGTGAATAGTAACTTATTAAGTTTTTAATCGCGATTAGTGGTAATTAGTGTAGTTTAAGGTAAAAATAATGCTTTAATAAAATGAAATGAGCTTGACACATGTCTTACCCTCATTGGTTGTATCATGGCCGACCAAGACAAGCCATGGGTCAACTTGGGGACCCCATGGATCAACTTTGGTTGGGAAATGACATAAATAACATTTTATTTAATGTAAAAGTAAAATTGACACAAGCATGATATGGTTTACTAAAACACTTTTTACGCGGGGTTATACAAGTCATCTATTTGATTATAAATATTAATTGGAAAGCTAAAAATATTTCCTACATCATAGTATTTTTTTTATAATTTTTAGACATTAAATAAATTAAATTATTTATGACATAATAATGATGCAGCGATGACATCATTATTTGACGATTTAAATAAAATGGAATGATAATGTAAAATCTATGAACTAAACATGACCAAAACTTATTGGATGAGTGGATTTCGAAGCATTATCACCTTATCCACAAATTATATCAATGTGGGGCCTTATAAAATCGAATCACATTTTCAAATAAAGTAATATTTCTTTACTTTCTAAAAGTGCATCTCCTCTCCTCTTATAAAAGGCCCCCACCTCTACCTCATTTCACACACTCCTCAAGCCTTTGGCTCGGCAAACCCTTGCCCATTTACTCTCTCCACATCCCTCTCCTCATCCTAGAGGATTCCATTTGGGCATAATCCTTTCAAAGGAAGCCTTTAGGCTCAAATCAAAAGGAGTTACACTTTTAAAGGTAATTCATTCTCTCATGTTCATTTGTTTTATTTTGCTTCTCCAACCCCCTAAACTCTTTTTATTTATTTCTTTTGTAACAACACCAGTATCTTAAATATACTAGGATGTTGTTAGAAGATTTATTCGAGCTACACTCTCACACAACTACATCAAATGGTTAAAGAACATACGGTTTCCGTGGATGGTGAATTTCTGCCTCCTGAAACGATGATTGTTCAACATTCGTTTAACACCTTCAAAGGTGGCCATTATGATGTCACTATTTTTATATATGATATATAATATATTTATGTTTTACTTATGCTTCTGTATTTTTCATTTGTGTCTTACCTTTATGGCTTCCATTATGGGTATACTATCTTTATTTTAGAAAGTGCGGACTACCGCCCCCTCAAAGTGATGTGATTCGTTAATACCATATGTGGGACGTATAAAGGATGGAACTATGATATTATATATGATATTATACTGGAATTATAATATACCTTTATATCATTATTATTCCATTATATAAAATACAAAATAGAAATGAAAGTACCGTTCATGCGTACGTACGGCTTACCGTCTCCATGAACGGTGCATTTCATTTCTTACCTCTAAAAGATTATGTAACGTTATAAATTAATGAATGTAATGGATATATATGAAATATATGATATCTACATCATGAATACAATTCTGGATATAATAAAAATTTGGCCACACGAACAACATGTAATTGTAAGAAGTCCACTTTCGACTTAGGAACCAAACATCGGCAAAACAAATATTATTAACTTAAATGATTACATAATGTTTATGACATGGTAATAAGTGGTATAAAAGTAATAATGAACTTGAAAAAGGTTCTTAAGGAATTAGAAATTTACTCAAGTTTATTATTCAGGAGATTAAAGAACGATCGAGTCAAGTCGGACCCGAGGTAAGGGATCCTGCAACTCTCTTTCTTTTTAAGTACACTCTTTTATGTCATTTATTTTAAGCTCATATTTCTTAAGATTGGGATGTTATTTTATATTAAATTTACTGTAATTTTTATGTTCATGTGATGAGAGACCCTATTCTCTCTCATCAATCCATTTTGGAAGTTTTGAGTGGCGCTGTTAGGTTGCCGAACTTTCGTAAGAGATCTGACCTCTCTTTTTTTTAAGTACTCTCCTTTATGTCACTTCTTTTAAACTCCTCCTTGCAATGTTGGGGGATTTCCTTTTATATTCCAGTTGCTGTAAATTCTATATTAATATGATGGGATACTCTATTTGATCTCATCAATCCATATTCGGAAGTTTTATGTGGCGCCATTAGGCTGCCGAGTTTTCGTAAGGGATTTTTCATCTCACTTTTTTTTCCCGTGAGATTTATGCTACATTTGCCACAAATTCCATTGAGTGGTGTATGTGCTGCCCATTATTCTACTCTTTCTATAATATACTTTCGTTTATGAGTATTTACATCAATGACCTATTGTCTTTCTTTCATGGGGTGTATGTTTTGAAAGATACCCAAGTCGGTAAGGGAACCTTTCACCCTCCTCTTTTTTTAAAAGACTTCTTTTGTTGGGTATTTTAATCTACATATTGTTATGTTGGGATATGTTCTCATATATCCTTATTGATGTAAATTTTATGTCCAAGTGATGAGATACTCTTTTTATCTCTCATCAACTCATTTTGATGTGATGTCGTTAGGCTGTCATGGGTACTTTTTAACCCAATTTCGATTTCTTTGGGTTCAACATGTAGTCATTGAATATGTCATCCATTGAATATGTGTGAATGAACTTTTATTGTTTTACACATAATATCCACTTATATTGGGTGTATTTAAATTTTTCACACATATTTTTGAGATTGATTTGTCTTTAATTTAAGGATACCTTCTTTATAAGGGATTTCATTACATTTGACATTTCTATTGAGGGTTCATTGTTGTTATGCACCAATTCACTCTTATATGGTGTATATACTATCCTTTGGAGTATTATATCATGAATCCATTTATTCTCATGATATTATAAAGTTCTGACTAAATGTTATTCCTCAATTATTGTATTCAAGTGTCTCTGATTTTGGTAAAACCCCTTTAACCAAAATATCATTTTAAATGTTTTAATTATTTGTTCTTATTAATATCCATGTATTCAAAATGGATTTATGGATTTATTTATATGGATATTAATGGTTTAAAATGTTAAAAGCTTCAAGGTGGTATGGGACACTTTGATTCAAAAATCTCTTTATTAAATGTTTTAAATGGTTTTGGAAATGGTTTCTTTTTGAATGGATTCATTATTTCAATATCCTAAAATGTTATATTGTGATTGAAATGTGGAAATATCATGATTCCTTTATTCATGTTTATGTGATACGATTATGTTATGGTTCTTGGGCATTGTTATGAAGAATGGGTGGTTCCGTGATAAACTAAGGGCGGGTGAGCCCGATATAGCTCTCCAATGCATTGGGTAACGTGAAGGAGTGAAACGTTAAGGTTTCTCCGAAGAGATTTAGGGAATATACTGTGATGGGTATTCCAAACATAACCAAGAGGGTTACTCCCTACGTAAGAATGTTATGAATGCCTCAAGTTACCTTTATGTCTTATGATTTCTATGATTTATTCATGATTTGATATGCCTATGTTTTATGGGTAAAGTATGATTTCATTCTTATGTATACATGTACTCATGTTTCCTTTCCATATCTATATATCCCTTACTGAGCTTTTTATGCTCATCCCAAGTTTTTGAAATGTTTTTCACAGGTCAAGGGAAGGGTACATGATGTGATGATAGTGTCAAGGATGTGTCAAGAAAGAATCCATGTTTTATTTTAAATATGTTTCCGTTGATGGGAAGAATGAATACTGTCTTTTATGTAACCACTTTGTTTAAATGTGGAATGTAATGCAAGTTTCATGATCTAATTCTCTAAAACTCTAAACCTGAAAAGATCCTCAATGTGTAATCTTGTAATAACTCATGATTAAGTAAGGTTTAAGGCTGGGGCCTTATAGTTGGTATCAAAGGTCGGTTTAGTTAACTTTAGAGGTTAGGGTATTCATTAAGCATAATTGACAATTACCATAATGGTTAGGATTTCAGAAAGAGTCTTAGTTTTAGATAAAGTGAATGAGTAAGTATATCTTATTGTCTATCTTACTCATTAGTACATGATGGTTTTGTTGATATACTCACACTGACATTTTTATTTTTAGTGAATGGATCGATCTAGAAGGCACCAAAGAGACAACAGGTTTGAAGGAAACTGTGGTGGTTCTCTGATTAAGATACTAGATAAAATGGAGGATTCAATGAGGAAACTCGTGGATGTTCTAAAACAAATATCAAGGAGTCATAATCAACCACATCAACCTTGGTGAGTTCTCTAATGCATCAGGTACGAGATGGCCAATTCGATGTGGAAATTCAGGTAATAATTATTAAGGTAACCATTAGGGTTTATATGATACTTAATTTTTAGGTAATTATGGGTTACTCTATGATATGATGGAAAATGAAAGGAATGAGATAAACTTGAGGTTAAAATATGTTATTATTATTCTTGAAGATTTTTTTTCTCATTTTGTGGAATGTTTTAAGAATTATATAGTTTTGGAAAAAGGACAACATGAAGACCGTGTGACTACCCGTCGCGTCGGACAAAGTTGTGGGAATCGAGCCCACAACCAAAGTGCGACTGGTATTTATCACCTACCACTGGACTACGTGAAGTCCCTGGTTAGTTTGGCTGATTCTTTCTAGTTATATGATTTTATGAATTAAGAGTAAGTTTATTTTGGGTTATTTATGAAAATGATTAACCTATCTTGGAGGATATGTGATTAGGTTAATTACTTTTCAATACGAGACTTTAGGGGAACTGATGTTGTTTGGAGATAAATGTTACGATTTAACTTGGAAGACTATGTGACTAAATCCTTAAAATATTTGGGTTTTAATCTTATATTGGTTTACACTGAAGAATTTTATGGACAAATTTTTTATCGGATGGTCCTCGTTGAACTTTGGGTTTTGTTGGACAAATTTTGGAGATTAAGCATAGATTTTCTTTTTAAAGGGTTATCCTTTTCTGGATTATCTGACCTTGTACTAACCTTTTTGTTCTTGGTTCTGGTTTAAGCCTAAAGACATGGGAAGTTTATAGTTCTCCTTTGTGGATTAGGTGATTCTTTAGAAGTTGATTATAGTACTCTTAATTTTAAAAAGTCTTCCTAAATACTCGCCTTTTGGAGAAAATATGAGTTTTTGTAAGGAATCTAATAAAATTTGAGAGTCCACATGATAAGTGATTATGTTTCCTTATGAATAAATTCCTCAATAAAAAGTAACTTAAAACAAAAAATTTGTCTATTAACTTTTCCTACTGGGGAATCGAATACCGTTTAACCCATCACATGTTTGTGATTTTCTCATGGTTAACTTTCTCCTAAACATGTTTTTTCTATCACTCTCCATCAGAACATGACCCTTTGTTTTTTCCTCCATGTCCATATTTTTATACTTGGAATCCTAGTATGGGTTAACTCGGGTAACCTTTGTACTTATCTTTCTTTATTATAAAGTGATTGTTTTACCAACACTTCTCCGATGTGGGACTTCCAAGGATGTTTACAAGCGCAATTTTAAAATTGCGAGGACGCAATTCCCAAAAGGGGGGAAGGATGTAACACCCCAGTTAAATAAAGAATATGGCATTTCATATTTATCCATATTTGTGAATAAAATATTGAAATGACTTTAAAGGGGACGCTATGCTCGATGGCGTACCCAACACGCAACAATGAGTTTCTTGGGAATCTTACGTTGCACTCTAATAATAAAATCATATTATTTCAAATGATAGTTAACATGTAGCCATTGTATTGGCAGGAATGGATAGAAATAACTAAAATATGATTATATATGTTTTTTAAATGTTTTTACATTTATCCAATAAAAGATAATGGCTTAAAATACGGAAAGAATTCAATTTTAGGCGTATATGCCCTAGTTTTCACTAAAGGTTCACTTATCACCTTTTGATGGCGAACCGTCATTAAATATAGTTTTGATCGCTCTTATACAATCTTTTGGACCAAATAAAACTATTATTAAGAATCGGGACATCAAAATTTACTTTGTGTAAATTTTTGGTATCTTTCCGATAAAGTTCATTTTTTAATGAATAGTGTAAAATGTTGTATTTTAATTCAAAACCACTTTTTAATCTAATTTATTTATATGATTAGATTACATTTTGAATTTTTTTTAAAGTGAAATTAGAAAATATTTTTACAATTAAATCCAACAGTGTTCGTTGGAATCAATTTCACTTTGAAATCAGACTTAAACTAGTGTCAATCTTTTGATACTTATTGTTTCATAAAACACGCTATTTGTCATGACAGCGTGAATTAATTATTAGATTAATTAATGTGACTCATATGTTTTGAATTTTGTAAAACAGACTTCATTTTTGAATTCATAATATCAAATATATCTTAGGGTGAATTTTTGGGATTTTTCTGAAAAACTGCAATTTTTGATGAATAGTGAAACCACTAAGTGGTACTTATAAAAACTGATTTTCCATTTAAATGAAATTTTTCCATCATTGTGTTTTGATTTTCAAAAATCCTACATACATGGTTGTCATTAAGAAGTAAAATGTGGTTCAATGAGATTAAAATAATTTTTTGGTGAATAGTAACTTATTATGTTTTTAATCGCGATTAGTGGTAATTAGTGTAGTTTAAGGTAAAAATAATGCTTTAATAAAATGAGATGAGCTTGACACATGTCTTACCCTCATTGGTTGTATCATGGACGACCAAGACAATCCATGGGTAAACTTGGGGACCCCATGGATCCACTTTGGTTGGGAAATGACATAAATAACATTTTATTTAATGTAAAAGTAAAATTGACACAAGCATGATATGTTTTACTAAAACAATTTTTACGTGGGGTTATACAAGTCATATTTTTGATTATAAATATTCATTGGAAAGATAAAAAGATTTCCTACATCATAGTATTTTTTTTATAATTTTTATACATTAAATAAATGAAACTATTTATGACATAATAATGATGCAGCGATGACATCATTATTTGACGATTTAAATAAAATGGAAAGATAATGTAAAATCTATGAACTAAACATGTCCAAAACTTATTGGATGAGTGGATTTAGAAGCCTTATAACCTTATACACAAATTATATCAATGTTGTACCTTTTAAAACCGAAACAAATTTTCAAATAAAGTAATATTTTTTTACTTTCCAAAAGTGCCCCTCCTCTCCTCTTATAACAGGCCCCCACCTCTACCTCATTTCACACACTCCTCAAGCCTTTGGCTCGGCCAAACACTGCCAATTTACTCTCTCCACATCCCTCTCCTAATCCTAGAGTATTTCCTTTGGGCATAATCCTTTCAAAGGAATCCTTTAGGCTCAAATCAAAAGGAGTTACACTTTTAAAGGTAATTCATTCTCTCATGTTCATTTGTTTTATTTTGCTTCTCCAACCCCCTAAACTATTTTTATTTATTTCTTTTGTAAAAACACCTGTATCTTCAATATACTAGGATGTTGTTATAAGATTTATTCGAGCTACACTCTCACACAACTACATCAAATGGTTAAAGAACATACGGTTTCCGTGGATGTTGAATTTCTGCCTCCTGAAACGATGATTGTTCAACATTCTTTTAACACCTTCAAAGGTGGCCATTATGATGTCACTATTTTTATATATGATATATAATATGTTTATGTTTTACTTATGCTTCTGTATTTTTCATATGTGTCTTACCTTTATGGCTTCCGTTATGGGTATACGCGATATCTTCATTTTAGGAAGTGCGGACTACCGCCCCCTCAAAGTGATGTGATACGTTAATACCATATGTGGGACGTATAAAGGATGGAACTATGATATTATATATTATATTATACTGGAATTATAATATACCTTTATATCATTATTATTCCATTATATAAAATATAAAATAGAAATGAAAGTAGCGTTCATGCGTACGTACGGCTTACCGTCTCCATGAACGGTGCATTTCATTTCTTACCTCTAAATGATTATGTAACGTTATAAATTAATGAATGTACAGGATATATATGAAATATATTATATCTAAATCATGAATACAATTCTGGATATAATAAACATTTGTCCACACGAACAACATGTAATTGTAAGAAGTCCACTTTCGACTTAGGAACCAAACATCGGCAAAACAAATATTATTAACTTAAATGATTACATAATGTTTATGACATGGTAATAAGTGGTATAAAAGTAATAATGAACTTGAAAACGGTTCTTAAGGAATTAGAAATTAACTCAAGTTTATTATTCAGGAGATTAAAGAACGATCGAGTCAAGTCGGACCCGAGGTAAGGGATCCTGCAACTCTCTTTCTTTTTAAGTACACTCTTTTATGTCATTTGTTTTAAGCTCATCTTTCTTATGATTGGGATGTTATTTTATATTAAATTTACTGTAATTTTTATATTCATGTGATTAGAGACCCTATTCTCTCTCATCAATCCATTTTGGATGTTTTGAGTGGTGCCGTTAGGCTGCCGAACTATCGTAAGAGATCTAACCTCTCTCTTTTTTTTAAGTACTCTCCTTTATGTCACTTCTTTTAAACTCCTCCTTGCAATGTTAGGGGATTTCCTTTTATATTCCAGTTGCTGTAAATTATATTGTAATATGACGGGATACTCTATTTGATCTCATCAATCCATATTCAGATGTTTTATGTGGCTCCGTTAGGCTGCCGAGTTTTCGTAAGGGATTTTTCATCTCACTTTTATTCCCGTGAGATTTATGCTACATTTGCCACAAATTCCATTGAGTGGTGTATTTACTGCCCATTATTCTACTCTTTGTGTAATATACTTTCGTTTATGAGTATTTACATCAATGACCTATTGTCTTTCTTTCATGGGGTGTATGTTTTGAATGATACCCAAGTCGGTAAGGGAACCTTTCACCCTCCTCTTTTTTTAAAAGACCTATTTTGTTGGGTCTTTTAATATACATATTGTTATGTTGGGATATGTTCTCATATATCCTTATTGATGTAAATTTTATTTCCAAGTGATGAGATACTCTTTTTATCTCTCATCAACTCATTTTGATGTGATGCCGTTAGGCTGTCAAGGGTACTTTTTAACCCAATTTTGATTTCTTTGGGTTCAACATGTAGTCATTGAATATGTCATCCATTGAATATGTGTGAATGACCTTTTATTGTTTTACACTTAATATCCACTTATATTGGGTGTATTTATATTTGTCACACATATTTTTGAGATTGATTTGTCCTTAATTTAAGGATACCTTCTTTATAAGGGATTTCATTACATTTGACATTTCTATTGAGGGTTCATTGTTGTTATGCACCAATTCACTTTTATATGGTGTATATACTATCCTTTGGAGTATAATATCATGAATCCATTTATTCTCATGATATTATAAAGTTCTGACTAAATGTTATTCCTCAATTATTGTATTCAAGTGTCTCTGATTTTGGTAAAACCCCTTTAACCAAAATATCGTTTTAAATGTTTTAATTATTTGTTATTATTAATATCCATGTTTTCAAAATGGTTTTAAGGATTTATTTATATGTATATAAATGGTTTAAAAGGTTAGAAGCTTCAAGGTGGTATGAGACACTTTGATTCAAAAATCTCTTTATTAAATGTTTTAAATGGTTTTGGAAATGGTTTCTTTTTGAATGGATTCATTATTTCAATATCCTAAAATGTTATATTGTGATTGAAATGTGGAAATATCATGTTTCCTTTATTCATGTTTATGTGATACGATTATGTTATGGTTCTTGGGCATTGTTATGAAGAACGGGTGGTTCCGTGATAAACTAAGGGCGGGTGAGCCCGATATAGCTCTCAAATGCATTGGGTAACACGAAAGAGTGAAACGTTAAGGTTTCTCCGAAGAGATTTAGGGAATATACTGTGATGGGTATTCCAAACATAACCAAGAGGGTTACTCCCTATGTAAGAATGTTATGAATGCCTCAAGTTACCTTTATGTCTTATGATTTCTATGATTTATTCATGATTTGATATGCCTATGTTTTATGGGTAATGTATGATTTCATTCTTATGTGTACATGTACTCATGTTTCCTTTCCATATCTATATATCCCTTACTGAGCTTTTTATGCTCATCCCACGTTTTTGAAATGTTTTTCACAGGTCAAGGGAAGGGTACATGATGTGATGATAGTGTCAAGGATGTGTCAAGAAAGAATCCATGTTTTATTTTAAATATGTTTCCGTTTATGGGAAGAATGAATACTGTCTTTTATGTAACCACTTTGTTTAAATGTGGAATGTAATGCAAGTTTCATGATCTAATTCTCTAAAACTCTAAACCTGAAAAGATCCTCAATGTGTAATCTTCTAATAACTCAAGATTAAGTAAGGTTTAAGGCTGGGGCCTTATAGTTTTACTAAAAAAAATTTACATGGGGTTGTACAAGTCAGATTTTTGACTATAAATATTCATTGGAAATATAAAACTATTTCATACATCATAGTATTTTTTTTTTAATTTTTAGAAATTAAATAAATTAAATTTTTTATGAAATCATGATGATGCAACGATTACCTCATTATTTAATCATTTAAATAAAATGAAAAGATAATGTAATATATAAGACCTAAATATGTCAAAAACCTATTGGATCAGTATATTTAAAACCTTATCACCTTATCCTCAAAATACATCAATGTGGGACCTTTAAAATCTGAAACTCATTTGTAAATAAAGTAACATTTTATACTTTTCCAAGAGTTCCACTCCTATCCTCTTACAAAAGGCCCCGACCTCTACCTCCTTACACACACCTCTCAAGCCATTGGCTCAGCCAAGATCTAATCATTTTGTCTCTCCACATCCCTCTCCTCATCCTACAAGCCATAACTTAGACAGGAAGCTCTTCAAGAAACTCTTTCGGTTCAAACCAAAGGGAGTTTCCTGATTTTAAGGAGGTTAATGAACGATCGAGTCAAGTCGAACACGAGATAAGGGAATCCGTCTCAATATCCTTTCATTGAAGCATATTTTGTTTTATACACAACATTTTTTTATACGGTGAATAAAACCCTTTTACTTTTATAATTATTCAAAAGGAATCTTTTTATACGAAGCGTTTACTAAATGATAAAAGGGATTGTTTATTTTGTCGTACATATGCGGTGACAACGACTTCTCCGCCTTCGTGACCATTATTAGAGTTTTGGCTTCCTCTATAAGCCATATCCTAGATTTTTTTAAAATGAAAAATAAATACCATGTATTAATTTTATTTTATTTAGGTATTGAAAATAGTATTCATAATGTTTTATATTAATGTGTTGTATTGATATCTTGTGATTGAAATATGGAAATGTTATGTTTCCTTTATGCATGTTTTACGTGATACAATTATGTTATGGTTCGTGGGCATTGTTATGAATACGGGTGGTTCCGTGATAAACTAAGGGCCGGTGAGCCTCATATAGCTCTCCAACGAATTGGGTAACTCAAAGGAGTTAAACGCTAAGGTTTTTTCCGAAAAGATTTGGGGAATATACTGTGATGGGTATTCCAAACGTAACCAAGAGGGTTACTCCCTACGTAAGAATGTTATGAATGCCTCATGTTACCTTTATGTATTATGATTTCTATGATTTATTCATGATTTGATGAGGTATATTAATGTGATTATGTTTTATGGGTAATGTATGATTTCATTGTTATGTATATATGAACTCATATTTCCTTTCCATATTTTTATAACCCTTACTGATCTTTTTATGCTCAACCCAAGTTTTTTAAAAAAAATTCACAGGTCAAGGGAATGGTACATGATATGATGATAGTGTCAAGGAAATGTCACGAAAGAATCAATGTTTTATTTTAAATGTGTTTTCGTTGATGGGAAAAATTAATACTATCTTTTATGTAACCACTTTGTTTAAATGTGGAATGTAATTCATGTTTTATGATCTAATTTCTAAAACTCTAAACCTGAAAATATCCTCAATGGGTAATCATGTAATAACCCAAGACTAAGTAAGGTTTAAGGCTGGGGCCTTATAATTAATATTTTTATCTGAACATGTACATTGTTACATAGTCATTAAATTTCTTGGAATTAATAGTATTGTCCAACTTTATCATTTATTTTAATTTATAAATTTATTGAAATCATATTAGAAAAAATTACTCCTTTAAAAGATAAAAAGAATAAATATGAATTGAAAATAAAATTTTATCTAATAAAAAATTATATTTTTTTATTTTTTGTGAAAAAATTATAAAATTAATTATAGAATAAATTATAAAATTATTTGATAAATAAATTTTCATTTTTAAATTTATTATATCAAAATTATATTAGGGTGAATATTCATTTTTTTGAATATATTAAATATTCAATGAAAATTGAAAAATAATGATTTTTTGAAAAGTAATATTTAATGAATATTATTTATGAGGATAATTTTTATAAATGTGTTTGATGGAAAAATATTTCAAATATATATCTATTAATCTAAATTATTTTAGTGGAATCATTTTCATAGTGAATTTTGTCATAAAACCATTTTATACTTTTGAAAAAGTTCTATTTAGGGAACATAATTCTAAATGCATCTAGAGGTTTAGTTTTAACTTAAATTTAGAAATTATTTAGCATGTAATTATGTAAAAAAGATTCCTTATTTTAATTGATAATAATTTATATTCTCAAATTATTTGAACATATTTTTTTCAATAATTAATAGTTGAAATATAAAAAAATTATTTATTGTGGTTTCATAAAAATTTGATTAATAAGGGGATTAAGGATAAACTAAAATTTTATTGTTTAAAAATAAACAATAAATTAAAAACCATTTGTAGGTATTTATATACCTTAACCTATATAATTATTGATATTGGTCTTATTTGGAGCCTTGTGGATTCTGCAAAACGTGGATATATGTTTTTCCAAAAAAAGTGTGTCATTCATCACACCAATAAAAGGACCCACCATCTCATTTCCTCTTCATCCCTGAAAATATTTTTTATCATCAAACACCTTAACCAATATCATACTTCAATGCCTCCACTATTCATATATATCATAATTTGGAAATAAATTCATCTTAGGAAGGATTTTGGTGGAAAGAAAATGAGGTTAACAAGAGATGTGGTAACGTTCTTCAACAACAAATTTTAATTTGATTCTTCATATATATACTATAATTACTATTAAACCATTATGAAATATAAAAATAATTTTAATTCATATAAAGATAATAATTTTTTTATGTTTGGGACATGACATAAAACTTTCTCACATTCTCCAAATGATATACTAAATCATCATTCAGGTTTCCAGCAGATTATAAAATTTCCAAAAAATGTTATTCATTTTCCAACACCACATCTAAAATATGGATATAATTATGGATTATATTTTTATATAATATGTTTATAACAATTTTATAGTGTTGGATTTATTATATCTCATCTTCCTTCTTAATTTTTATTTTATGGGAACACAATAACCTCACTTGTGTGTTCGGAGAAATATCACCACACAATGAAATGTGATTTTTTCACATATTACAAGGAAGATAATAAGGATGATTTTAAAAAATATCTGATATATATGAAATGAAATAATTTTTTTATCAATATGATGTTTACCATTTTTCTTTCAATCCACCAACAAAAGGGAATGTGCAGTCATCCATATGTAGGACCGACTTTCTCTATGCATAGTGTGTTTATTTTTTCTATCTCAAACATTTATTTATTACTCTAAATACATATATACATAATATATATTATATTAATATCATGGTTAAACATTGTGATGTTTTGGACCAAAGATCATTTTAATAGTACCAACCAAAATAAAAAATCAAAACATGAACAAAATACATAATTATTACCCGAAATGCAACATTAATATGGACTTGTTAACAAACGGGTAATAAAAATCCATTTCTAATAATATATGGTATATTATATTAAATTATGGTAATATAATATATTTATAATAATATTATATTTATTATATATTATTTTTCGAAATGTATGTAGGAATTTAGTTGTTAAGGTATGATATTTTCCCTAAAAATTATTTCTTTTAGACATATGTTATGTTATGAACATTATTATTTAATATGTTGTATAAACCACACCAGTGAAAATTTTATTGATGATTTTATTTTTTAATGATATTATAAGTTTAATTTTACATTATTATTCTATTTTATTTCAATTTTAATGTTATAAGTATATAATGGGTTTTATAATACAATCTATTTGTTTAATGATATTTCTAAGGAGTATGATTCTAATGAAGAAATATTATGTTCTAACTCCTAATAAAATCACATATTTTATTCTATTAAAGTTATTTATGCATAATAAATATCTCAAATCCATTTTAATCACTTTATTTATTGAATATTTAAAGGCAAATGTATTTTGGAAAATAATCATTTTTTTCCACTTCATTTGAAAACCTATTTTCATAAAAAACCAAGTTATCTAAGAAGATTTGCAATTTTTCTTTTAAATTATAACAATTATTTAGAATGACTTGGTGACCAATTAATTAATTTGTAATAAAAATATTCAAGGGAATTTTTTTTGTCTTCCAAAAAAGGCTCATTTTAATTTTACAGAATATATAACAGGAATCATTACTTTAAAATGTATGACATGAAATAAAATTTGAAAAAAACAATACTATTATATTATTTGAAAATTAATTTATAAAATATTCATGGTTAATTTCAATTAAATGTATTTAAATAATATTAAAATATAATTTTATTTAAAATATATGATTTTCATTGAAATGATATATTCACAATAAAAAATCTAGGGGATTTTTCATTCAAATTCTGTTTTCATCCAACATTCCATACTTTTATGTTACATATTTTTTTATTTGCAGTATGATCATTTGATACAACTATATTCACTATACTAAATTTTTTTGTTCATGATGGGTTGATATTTATGAAACTAGTTTCTCTTCAATGGTTTATTCCACGACTAAATAATTATAAAACCTACTTCATTTTACACAATTTAGACTTTAATGAAATGATGAAATTATTACGAAATCATTTTATTTTTCATCGGTTATATTAAAAGGAAATGTTATTGAAATCCATTTCATTCTAGGGGTTCTGATATAATGAATGCTTTATGAACATATGGTATAACAATAGATGATATTAATGAAGTGATGTTTGGGACCAATATATATATCCAATGAATTGGGTAATTATTGAAATCTCATGAGATCAACCTAGCTGGAAAGAAGAGTGAACCCTATTTAGTAAGGGACTCCATCCAACATAACAATATATGATGTAAATATTCACTACAATGATGGTTTGGGTATTTATACCAATACAATATAATAATATTAGAAATTATCCTTGAACTAATAAGGGAATTATTTTATATCCAAATGTGTATGCCTCAAATCTATGCCAATTTTATTGTCACATGGTTCATGTTTTTGGATTCCATTGTTATTCATGTCTTATTAACATACAAAATTTATTCTATGACTCATGTATATGATATATTATATATTGGATATGGTTTTAAAATGTTATTATCATTCACTCATACCCTTATTCAGATGATATGATGATATTCCCTTTGTTTACCCTTACTGATAATCTGATATAAATATTTCATATGTTTTCTCTACCCATGTTATGGTTAAAGTTATTATGTATGAAATTCATAATAAGGGTTATAAATATGAAAAAATAGTGGTATATGACATAGCTCACTTGTAGACCAGTTGTTAATGTGTCAATGGTTACAAAATCTCAAAACCATTATGATTCTATAACATGTGTATAAGTAATGTAATTAATATTCATATAAAATTTTGTAATATATACTTATGAGATGTTTAGGTATTTTAAATAATAGAGAATGTGGAATTACAAAATCAACCCCTCAAGGTAACTCATATAAGAAATTCATACTCAAAAAAACACCATTAGATTAAGAGAATTTTATCACAAATAAGAAAAAACATGAATATTAAATCAAAATTATTTTAAAACCCTTGTTTTTTTGATTTATTTAATAAATTTAATTTTTTTTCAATATCTTTTTTTACCCGTACCAAATAGTTTTAACGGTCTAAGTATAACTATTAATATTATTATTTAAATAAGACCATTATTACATATTTATTAAACAAAGAGTACTTATTAATAATAAATAATTTTTAAATATTATGTACAACTGTTTTATATAAATAACACATATTGATACAATTAAACATAATTTTTGGTAATTTCTTTATATGTTTCAAAAATAGAATTTCACCAAAAAATTATTTCTTTTTATGAACAAAAAAAGTAATATTTCAATAAATAAAAAAAGAAATTTTACAAAAATAATTAATTTTTTAAAAATATGTTTTATAATTATCATAGGACGAATTTTTGTAATTTTTCTAAAAATATACTTATTTTAATGTATAGTGAAAATATTAATTTTACGGAAAAATATTTTTATTTGTAAAATTATTGAATTTAGTTATCGATTAATCAAATTTATTTCATCAGAATAATTTTCTAATTATATTTTGATAATTCAATTTCTTAAACATTTAAACATTTTCTCTTGGAAAAACTATTTTTTAATCCAACATGTGGATTTAATTGTAAATTATAATTTCCCACTTATTTGAATGAATTATTTTGAAATATATTAATAATATATAATCATAATAATATATATTAAATAATATTGTCAACATAGTTTTTGACCATACTGAATAATAAAAGCAGTAATAAATTATTCACAATTGTTATAGTAAAAATGGGTTTACTGGGGTTTATCCTAAAATGTTATTGGTATAAAATGAACCTATAATTATAAAAAATATATTTAATGGCCATATCTAGACAATATAATTTATAAGGATATATAATAATATATTTTGGATTCCTTAGTCTTGTGAAATACACGATTCGCATTTCTCTTTTAAAACATTATAATTGTGCTAATATATTCACTTATAAAAGGCCACCACATATACCCTAATTATCACGCATCCAAAATAAATTTCTATGGCAGAAACCTATACATATAAATTAAATATATCCCGAATCTCATTATAAAAAATTTATATTTCCTAGAAACCCATCCTAGGAATGATTTTGGTGCAAACCTAATGTGGTTAAGCAAAGAAATGGTAGAATTCATCAACTAGCATTTTTATTTTCATTCATCATCTTCATTAATGATTTTTTATTAATATAGGATGATATAATAACCTTATAATCTTCCATATATGGAGCTGTTTTTATGTTAAGTTAATTTCTCACTATAATATCCACTTTTGACATATGAGATTCAAAATCATCATTCATATGTATAGTAGAATAAATCATCTTAAAACGATGTTATTATTTCCCATCACCACCTATCATTGATGGATAAAATTATGATTTAAATCCTTATAATTGATATTTTTCATATTATTATACTTCTGTATTATTAAATAACATATTCTTTCTTACTTTCCATTCTATTAGAATACAATATTCTCGATTATGTGTATAGTAGACTACCTCCCCATTAAGCGATGTGATTTATTCAATATTTACATGGAAGGTAATAATGATGGGTTCAATTAAAAATTGTTATATATATATATATTATATAATAATTATAATATAATTGAAATTTATTATTTACATTTCTTTATATCAATGCATTGAGAAATTGTAATCAGCGTTCATGCGTATGAATTCCCTTCCATCTCGGTGAACGTTATATTTCATTTCTTATCTCTGTCATTTATTATTTACATTAAATACATATATCCTAAATATATATATTATATTTATATATTGTTTAAAATTATATATATGATGTATCAAATATAAATTTAAGAGTACCAAAAAAATAACAAATCATATCATACATGAAAACCAATGTAGTTATTTCATAATATTGACGTCAATATGGAATTGATAATAAAAGGGTAAGAAAAGTAAATTTATAAATAAAAATATATTTTTCGGTATATATATATATATTTATTTTTTATATTTATAGAAATCTATTTATTATATAGGTGTTTGATATGTGAATCATGTAACTTGAGAGTTATTGTAAGAGTTTTTCATCAGAATTTACATTCATTGTGAAATATGTTTTGTTATAAACCTATAATAATTTATATGGTATATATAAATCCCATTTGAAATGTGATGTCAACAATTTTTTTGTTTACAGGATATTATTTATTTTCATTTGATTTATGATTAAGATATAGAAAAGTGGAAAGTATTTGTTATTACAATCTCCTCGATTATCAGGATTGATCTTGAATATGAATATAATGATTAAATCATTTGATCTAGTTATAAATAAATTCACATATATTCACATCCTCTGGTTTCATCTGGAGAATAAATTTTTTATTCATTTTACACACTTTATGTATAGAATAGATTAAAAATAATAATGGAATACCATATCTATATCCCTTTTCATTTGAAAAAACAATTCCTTATAAAAACATGATTATTTGAAAAATTATTAATTGTTTTTATCATGTTATAAAAAGTTATTTCAATGTATTTCTATGATATATTTATTTTAAAAATAATTTCTGAATGTAATATGTCATGTCATTTTCAATACAAGTAATGTGTGGATTTTATTGAAAATTTGAATAAAAAATTTGGTTTAATTTATATGACATATATGAGGGTTTACCAAAACATAACCAATATATTAATTAAGCATCCATTGAAATATTTTTAAAATATATATAAAATTAAAAGAATATAAATATTATTTATTCATTTTGAAATTAAAAAATGATATTTTCAATGAAAATATTTTTTTTAAAAATGTTCCATGTGATTTTTCTTAAAAAATAATTTCACATAAACCATGGAATAATTTGATATTATTTTTCATTTACTTGGGATATGATGGAAGGATAAAATTATTATTCTTTATCAGAATGGATTTTGTTTGTGAATAAAATAATTTTATGACACATGTTTCTCTTCCATGGGTTATACCAGGATAAAATACAAATAAAACACTATTAATTTTCCCCCATGTTATTCTTTGATTAACTATGGAATGATTATAAAATCAATTTATTATCTGTCCTATATATTATGTTAAATATTTAATGAATCCCATTTCATTTTATTGTTTTTTATATGACTAATGTTTGGTGATCTTCTGGTACATGTATTTATGATATTCATTATGTAATAGGTGAGACCTATATCTCCTCCAAATGAGATGTATATATATTGATATGTCAGGAGAAAAAGTGTGATAATTGTGAATTTATTAAAATTCAGTAAGGTAATATGTCCACTAATGTATTCTATTGAGTGATCATTGACAACTATGATGGTTTATAATGTTATCCAAATCCACTCTAATAGTCTTCTAAATGACCTTGAAATAAAAATAAAATGATTATTTATACTTATTATTATTCCAGAAATCATTGACCTTTTTCACTCTCGTGTTTCATGTTATTTTATCACAAAATAAGTAAGGTGTTATGAATTAAAATATTTGTGTCATGACATAGGCTTATGATATATAATATGTTTCGTATGGTTTTCAGATGTTATTATAATATTCGTTTAACCTTATGCTCATGACATACTTAAATCTACCTTTTTCATGATTAATAAGATTATAAGATCGCCATTTCTTATGATTACATTCCCCCACTAAAGATAAAATTATCTAAATATGATATGTCTAACAAGGGTTCTTTTTGTTAAGAACAAAGTGGGGTATGAGTTATCTCAATTATTCAAAATTTGTTTATTTGTGTATGTTTTCAAATGTACTTTACTATTATGATCCTCATTAACATGCATTTACGTAATGAAAATTCATTAAAAAAGAAATAATATCTATATATGAGAATCTTGGTTCATTGAATTTGGATCACAGGATATGTTTTTTTGTCCTTTAGAAACATGGATATGATGTAATTAGTGAGAAATGTCCTGATATATTTGGGGATAATTCTAAGGATCAATAAATTTATTGGAAAATATCAAGAAATTTTGATAAATGATAGAGAGATTGGATTCCAAGATAAAACATAACTGTATTGATTGTAAAAGGGGATATGGTACTAGCATAGAGGTACATAAGGGTAATAACTCAGGAAAGGGATCATTGGGACAGACTCAATATTCACATGGTGCAGAAAAGAATTCCTTTTTTCACAGTTGGTTTAACACCCCTTGGGGATTGACATGGGATATTAAAAAGTCTTTAAGAACAATCATGATGTAATTAAATATATAAAGTATATTAATGAACATGGATAAACCTTATGTTTCATATATTAAAATGAATTTTTTTCTAATTTATACATAATATAACTGATTTTCCATTATTTTTAGGTTTCCCATAATGATTATGCTTTGATAAACTATTCTTCATTTCATTTTTTTCAATGTATATATCCCAAAAGAAACCGTGGTTATGCCAACTATGATATAAAATTAATAGTTTTGTGCTTGGGAATCCAAAAATTATTGTATCATGAATGATAAATATAGATAATGTGCTCCCACAACAATTTTAATCTATGAATCATATTTAACATCCAAATAGGAAGATTATGGAACCATTTTTTTCTATCCACCATGGAAATAAAACCATATTATTTTAGTGTTTCCACTTATAAACATGATTGTAAACAATAAATCAGTATCATTGAAAATATATTTTACATTATAAATTATTTAGAACATAAATATCTCTATTGGTTGTCTATCATTTGGAAGGATAATTAGATCAATTTTTTAATCTCCTTATGAATAAATCGGTACATGATGAAATTGACACCATGGAGTTGGATTAGTTTAAGGTCTTATTTTTCAATACAGACATTTCGTTATATCCTTCATACAAAAAATAGAGATACAATTCCTTGAGATAAAGAATAATGATGTTGACCTTATTGGTTCCTATGAGAAATATTTTATAACACATACGGGTTATGCTTATGAATTACCATCCAACATGAATGTATTATTTACCTATTCTTCAGTGTCATAAAATCAATTATCCATAGGGAGTTATTAGTAATGTAATAAAGTATTTACGAAGAAAACATTTGATGTCCACATAATATGTAAATGGATAATTTATTTACACATCAATCTCATGGTTTTGACATGAAAATGAAGAATGATTTAAAATGAAACACTAAAACTATAGATAGAATATAATGATCATTACATGATGATAAATGTGTTAAAGGAATCAAATAGAATATTGTATAAATGGGAATAATAAATATTTTCTTTTTTGCAATGGAAATTCGTTGAGAAATTTATTGAATAAGTGATGACAATAATTTTTCTAATCATTTGAATAGATAAAAATCTACACAAAATGAACCACTAAAACTATAGGTATTAAAATACAAGTATTTTGGTAACAATGAAAATTAATTCTTTAAAATGAAGGATATTGATTATGATCAATTTTACTAACCTCTTATACCAATGGACAAGGGTACATCACTTGAAATCACTATTTGTGAACACCGGTATGATAATGAAGTGGTAAAATTACAATTACCATTGACTATAAAATTTATATCTTATTATTTTACACTATATATACCCATTATTTCATATAAAATGAATTTTATACACATAACAATGCGAAACCATAACAATAATTTGCTTATTTATTAGTGAAATCCTCTAATGGATCAATCACTTCATCTGATGTATGTGATTCCACTGAAGTTGATGTTTTGGGAATATAAGTGTAGAAAAAAAAGTTATTCATCCTCTAGTTCAATTTTATTTTATCAAAGGAATAGATTGGATTTAACAAAAATAATCCTACATCAATTTCCATATATGTTAAGTGATTTTTTTACCCACATCCACTAATTACCATATTTAAATGTGATGATAAATATGATAATCCGATAAAGATCAAATCATTTATAAGATCATAATTCCCAATCATTAAGTATTTTAATCTTATATGGTTAGGGAAGAACATGAAATCAATGATATCACTATTTCACATTAATTTTTTGATGTTTTTATGAATGATTTTACTACTATTACATAAATATGGAATTTGAGATTTTAAGAGAACTCATACATATGGCCACAAGAATATCAAATACACATAACAAAAATTACTTGATTAAGTTAAGGAATTGACGAATAAACATGAGTAGAAACATTATACGTGATTCAATATTCTATATGTTTCACCTACAGTTTGAAATATTATTTTTTAACAAAAAATTCACGGACTGATGAGATTCTGCCTTGATTATTTGACACTAAATAATATCATGATAATGAAAAAATATCATCTACTCCATATTGACAACCAATTTGACATTATGAACTACAAACTTATCAAATATTGATCAACATTAAAGATATCTTAAATTCAGGGTCATGAAGGAGAATATAATTATGATAATATTCAAAATAAGTCTTGGACATTATAAATATATATTAATGTAATCCATTACTACTAATTCCCTTGATATGTTCATATATGTAATTAATAGTGTATTGATATATTATATTGATTTGTTTACGGATATTCTTATATATTCAATTATAAATGAATAAAATACTGATAAATTTTGAATTTTATGAAATAACCTAGGAAAAAAGAAGCTATATGAAAAAATTATAGTGTGAAATTTGGTGGAATTGTTTTATTTTTTCTGTTATATAATTTCAAGAGAGTGTATATTGGTAGATCCATTAATGAATGTGGAAATTGAATGCTTGTCTAGAACAACCATGGTGACTAATATTTATATAGTACTTATTTTATATAGACAGTATTGAGATTGTTAAGATAATATATCATGACAATTTAACCCATAAATATGTTAGATTTTAAAGGGTCCAGGTTCCTTTAGACATTTAAATTTGAATAACATTCCCAGGATCTGAATATAATATCGGTGATGTAACCTATGATAACATTGACATATAGTAATTAAGGGTTTGTAATCTATAATAATGATTCCATGAATATATTGGGATGTTTTTTATTCATAGTTACATTGTTATAGTTTATGACATAGAAAAATTTATGATTCATTATAAAAATCACCCAACCCATGATTTGGAGAAATATGTAGAAATGTTTTCATTATTGATATTGATGAATTATATTTATTCAGATATGTTTGATATATATTCCAATAAAAAATTAATATATATATTAACAAAATATACTTTAATATGAGAATAAAATGATGGTTAGCTCAAATTAATGATTATGGATACATTATACATTAACTCATTGGGATGATAAACATTTTAGATAACTCATTGATTTGTAATGATTATACTGTCTTATCCATGAAGTGGATAAAAAATATCTAATATTTATTGATTTTTAATGGATGGATCGAGATATCTTCATGGAATGAGACAAATATTATATTACTCAATTGAATGGTCAAACATATGTCTATGTAAATATTAAATAGGAACAGTATTATGATGTGGAGATATAAATTTTTGTTAAAAATATTATTGGGTATAATATATTTGATGATGTAATATTATTGTCCATAAACCATGTATGTGTTGTGTATATACCAGATATGAATAAGTATTTGATATAAGAAGATACTTTTCCTCCATTCCCTATTCATTATATAAGTAAGAAGATTGATATATATTTAAAATATTATTTCCGGTGTTTTAGCTTGAAGAGAGATAATATAGTGTATTTTTCACTGTGCATGGTATGTAAAATAGTTAAGTATATGAGGAAAAAGTCTTTGGGGATGTTATATCCATCATTGATACCATTGAGGAAACTAGAAAATATCACTATGTAATTTTTCATTGGACTCCCCAAAATTACTAATAGAAATAATCATGTGTGGGTTATAGTTGATTCATATAAAAATTTATCACACATCATCATTGTTTGAGAATATTTCTCTCTACATAACATTAAATGATACAAATTGAAGATGTGGTATGATTTCTTTGAGTACATAATTCAATCGTATCAAATTTGGATATGAGTTACCTTCAATTATATAGTGAATTATTATGAAAAAACATGACACATAGTTGAGCTTAATAATTCTTTTTATCCTTATATAGATGGTCAATCAAAGAGAACAATTTAAACGATGTAGGATGTTGTGGGATCTTCTTATCTATATATTAATGGGTTTTGGGACAAAAATGTTATTGTAGTAGAGTTCCCATACAACAATACCTTTCACTCAAGAATTTAGATAGATCCTTATGAATAACTATATAGAAATGAGTGGACAATAAAAATTTAATAGAAATAATTTCATGAATGAAATATATTAGGGACACAAATATCAGGTGAAATAAAAGTGAAGTTTAGAGTAATTAAAAAAATATGGGAGGAACAGTGTTGTTAGGAAGGTTATGTTGAATATCATAAGTGTGATTTGATATTTGAGTTTGGTAACATGGTGTTTCTATGAATTTCCCACTGGAATAAGATAATGAGATGTTTATGGAAATGGAAAACAAATATATAGGTACATCAGTATATTAAATATTCATGATCTTATCAGGATAGTGGCTTATCATTTGGCACTACCACAAAATCTCTCTCAATGTCATGATGTGGTCAATTTATCTCTCCCATGGAAGTATATAACTGACTCATCACATGTACTAAAATATATGTTTAATCTAGTAGTTAATGCTATTTAATATGCAGAAAATAATTTCATGATTTTAGACCATATAGATAATGTTCTATAAAACAAGACCACTCACCTGTTCAAATGTTCATGGAAAAACCACCAGTTTTATGAAGCTACACAGGATCAAAAGTATTTTAAGAGGAAAAAGTATATTTACATATTTTCATCAGAGTCATAAAATCTAAACGATGAATAAAATTTTTATGGGGTTATAAGTTAACACACTATGATTTTATGTTTTTTTAATATGTCAAATTCATTCGATATCTTGTGTTACACTCAACACTATTCATTAACGAATAAAGAGAAACTATTAATATTTTTATCTGAACATGTACTTTGTTACATAGTCTTTAAATTTCTTGGAATTAATAGTATTTTGCAATTTTATCATTTATTTTAATTTATTAATGTATTGAAATCATATTAGAAAAAATTTCTCCTTTTCCAAATAAAAAGAATAAATATGATTGGAAAAATAAATTTTATCTAATAAAAAATTATATTTATTGATTTTTTGTGAAAAAATTATAAAATTAATAATTGTAAAAATTAGAAAATTAATTGTTAAAATAATTTTCATTTTTAAATTTATTATGTCAATATTATATTAGGGTGAATATTCTTTTTTTTGAAAATATTAAATATTCAATGAATATTGATGTATAATGATTTTTTGAAAAGTAATATTTAATGAATATTATTTATGATGATAATTTTTATAAATGTGTTTGATGGAAAAATATTTCAAATATATATCTATTAATCAAAATTATTTTAGTGGAATCATTTTCATAAGGAATTCTGTCATAAAACCAATTTGTACTTTTGAAAAAGTTCTCTTTAGGGAACATAATTCTCAACGCATATAAAGGTTTTGTTTTAACTTAAATTTCTAAATTATTTAGCATGTAATTATGTAAAAAATATTCCTTATTTTAAATGATAATAATTTATATTATCAAATTATTTGAACATATTTTTTACAATAATTAATAGTTAAGTTATAAAAAAATTACTTATTGTGGTTTCAGAAAATATTGATTTATAAGGGGATGGAGGATAAACTAAAATGTTATTGTTTAAAAATAACCTATAAAATTAAAAACCATTTGTAGGTATTTATATAACTTAACATGTATAATTATTGATATTGGTATACATTGGAAACTTGTGGAATCTACAAAACATGGATATATGTTTTTTCTAAAAAACGATTGTTATTCATCTCACCAATAAAAGGACCCACCATCTTATTTCCTCTTCATCCCTGTAAATATTTTTTATCATAAAATACCTTAAACAATATCATACTTTAATACCTCCTCTATTCATATAAATCGTATTTTTGAAATAAATTCATCTTAGGAAGGATTTTGTTGGAAAACAAATGAGGTTAACAAGAGATGAGGTAATGTTCTTCAACAAAAAATTTTAATTTTTTTCTTCTTATATATACATTAATTAATATTAAACAATTATTACATAAAAAATAATTTTATTTCATATAAAGATAATAAATTTTTATGTTAGGGGCATGACATACAACTTTCTCTACTTTTTCTAAATGAGATACTAAATCATCATTCAGGTTTCCAGCAGACTACCACATTTCCGACAAATGTTATTCATTTTCCAACACCACAACTCAAATATGGATATAATTATGGATTATAAGTCAAAATAATATTTTTATAATACTTTTATAGTGTTGGATTTATTATATATCATGTTCCTTCTTAATTTTTATTTTATGGGAACACAATAACCTCACTTGTGTGTTCAGAGAAATATCACCACACAAAGAAATGTAGATTTGTTCAAATATTACAAGGAAGATAATACTGATGGTGTAAAATAAAATATCTGATATATATTAAATAATAGAAATTTGTTCTCAATATGTTGTTTACAATTTTTTTTTCAATCCACCAATAAAAAGGAATGTCCAGTCATCCATATGTGGGGTCGACTTTCTCTATGCATATTGTATTTATTTTTTGTATCTAAAACATTTATTTATGACTCTAAATACATATATATATATATATAATATTATATTTATATCATGGTTAAAAATTGTTATTTTTTGTAACCATGATCATTTTAATTGTAACAACTAAAATAACAAATCGAAACATGAACAAAATACATAGTTATTACCCAAAATGCAACATTAAGATGGATTTGTTAACAAATGGGTAATGAAAATCAATTTTTAATAATATATGGTATCTTATATAAAATTATGGTAATATAATATATTTATAATAATATTATATTTATTATATATTATTTTTGGATATGTTTGTAGGAATTTAGTAGTTATTGTATGATATTTTCCCTAAACTTCTTTCTTTGAGACATATGTTATGTTATAAACATTCTTATTTATTAAGTTGTATAAACAACACCATTGAAAAGTATATTGATGATTTTATTTTTTTTATGATATTATAAGTTTAATTTTACTTTATTATTCTATTTTATTTTTGTTTCAATGTTATAAGTATATTATGGGTTTTATGTTACAATCTCGTTGTTTAATGGGATTTCTAAGGATTATGCTTCTAATGAAGAACTATTATGTTCTAACACCTAATAAAATCACACATTCTATTCTATTAAAGTTATTTATGAATAATAAATCTCTCAAATCCATTTTAATCTCTTTATTTATTGAATATTTAAAGGAAATTTTTTTTGTAAAATAATCATTATTTTCAACATTATTTGAAAACCTACTTTCATACAAAACCATGTTATTTAAGAAGATTTTCAATTTTTCTTTTAAATTATCAGAATTAGTTAGAATGAATTGGTGACCAATTAATTAATTTGTAATAAAAATATTAAAGGGAATTTTTTTTGTTTTCCAAAAAAGGCTCATTTTAATTTACAGAATATGTGACAAGAATCATTACATTAAAATGTATTACATGAAATGAAATTTGAAAAAAACAAAACTATTATATTATTTGAAAATAAATTTATAAAATATTCATGGTTAATTTCAATTAAATGTATTTAAATAATATTAAATTAAATTTTTATTTAAAATAAATGATTTTCATTGAAATGATATATTCAAAATTAAAAATCTAGTGGATTTTTCATCCAAAATATTTTTTCATCCAAGATTCCATACTTCTATGTTACATATTTTTTTATTTGTGGTATGATCATTGGATATAACTATATTCATTCTACTATTTTTTTTTCTTCGTGATGGGATGATATTTATGAAACCAGTTTCTCTTCAACGGTTTATTCCATGACTAAATAATAATAAAAACTACTTCATTTTACACAATTTATAATTTAATGAAATGATGAAATTATTATGAAACTAATTTATTTTCCACCAGTTATATTAAAATGAAATGTTATTGAAATACAGGTCATTCCATGGGTTTTGATATAATGAATGATTTATGATCATTTGGTATAAAAATAGATTATATTAATGAAGTGATGTTTGGGACCAATATATATATCCCATGAATTGGGTAATTATTGACATCTCATGAGATAATCCTAGCTAGAAAGAATAGTGAACCCTCTTTAGTAAGGGTCTCCATCTAATATAACAATATTTGAAGTAAATATTAGCTACTATGTTGATTTGGGTATTTATACCAATCCAATATAATAGTATTAGAAATGATCCTTGAACTAATAAGGTAGGGTTTTTATATCCTTATGTGTATGCCTCAAATCCATGCCAATTTTGTTGTCTCATGGTTCATGTTTTTTGGATTCCATTGTGATTCATGTCTTATTAACATAAAAGCTTTATTTTATGACTCATGTATATGATATATTATATGTTGGATATGGTTTTAAAATGTTATTATCATTCTCTCATACCCTTATTCACATGATATGATGATATCCCCTTTATTTACCCATACTGATAATCCGATCGAAATATTTCATATGTTTTCTTTACCCATGTTATGGTTAACGGTATTATGTATGAAATGAATAATAAGTGTTATAAATATGAAAAAATAGTGGTATATGACGTAGGTCACTTGTAGACCAGTTGTTAATGTGTCAATGATTTAAAAATCTCAAAACCATTATGATTCTATAGCATGTGTATAATTAATGTAATGAATATTCATCAAAAATTTTGTAATATATACCTATGATATGTTTAGGTGTTTTAAATAATAGCGAATGTGGAATTATAAAATTAACCCCTCAAGGTAACTCATATAAGAAATTCTTACTCAACACAACACCATTAGATTAGGAGAATTTTATCGCAATAAAACATATTATAATCCAACATATCACCATAACCCACAATGAATCCTAGAAATACATACTATTATAAAAAATATATAGAATAAAGTCCTACCTAAATCCATGTATATGGTAATTTATTTCTTATAACCAAGACATTTGACTTATATAACTTCTAAAATTTTAATTTTATGATCCCATAATCACCATACCACATTGATTCCGAATAAAGAATAATTCCTTAAAAACTTATGAATATTCATGCATGAAAAAACCTTAAATTTTATATACATCCAATTACATGAAAATGAATTTATATTCATGATTATGAGGGATAATCAATAATATATGCATTTTGATTCAATCCCAAACCACTAAATCCAAAATATCATTCAATTAATATATTGGAATTATCAAATATAAATCTATAATGATTCCAACTATAATAACCTAGATTTTGTGCTTACAATATTATATTCATATATGATCTAATGGATTAGAATATGATAGTTTGATTATTTTATAAATCGTTAAAATATAAATATATACATGATTCACAGATTATTTATTGAATATCATAAATATTATAAAAACTTATATCATCCTTGATATCATTCAAAATACAATTATTTAAAATCTGGGAAAGGGAAAATTTATTGGTGAGCTAGGATTCACATTAAGGGTTCTTTATAGTGGAAGATATAATTAGGAAATGAAGAATATTCAATATGGAAAATTGGACAATGAGAAAAATTCAATTCAATCAATAAAATGATTCCAATGTATATCCTTGTCTAATATATACATATAAATCACATAGATGAGGGAAAAAATAAGAAAAATGAAATGAATATATAAGGACCCTCAGAATAATTCCATTAATTCATCAACTAATATATCATGAATATTATCAATAATTTGTTCTCAAAGACATTATTAATAAATGGGAAGGTGTAATCTAGATAAAAAAATATTATGGAATGCCTGATGTCTTTCTCATAAAACCAATATATGTATCAAGGTGGTGTCTATAAGTAGGGCCCACTGAACAATTTCATGTCCTATTAATTCCTCATATATTTAATGATCAATGAAAATAATTCTCATAATTCCTTATTAATCAAAAATTGTCCATACTGAATCAATATTAAAAAACATTACTATTTATCCATTAATTAAAATAACTAACAACATATTCATTCTTCAAATAACATTGTTTAATGAAATAGTATGTAGTATAGATAATATCACAATACCGAAAAATAATTTTGTATCAATTATTGATAGTTAAAAAATATATATATAGTATAAAATAATGTACAATGAAATTATGGAGCCTGATAGTGAATGTGATAATGATAATTATAAAGAAACAAATTATTAGTAAAGGATGACAGATACACATAAATAGAAAAAAAGATAGTATTATATGAACCCCATTTATTTTTGATTTAAAATATATATTAAAATATAAAAACTAAAAATAAATTCATTCAACATTGTGTAAGACTGAAGTTATATATAACATCAAGAATTAAATACAATTTTTAATGAAATTAATACCAATTTTCAAATATGATAATAAAAAACAAAAAAAATAATTATATTCAAAAACATATTTATAATTGAAACAATATGAAATCATATAATGGAATATTGATAATAAATTTCAAATATGGGTGGGGACAATGTTTGTTTATATTTAAATCATTAAAACCATTTTATTATCTTTTGTAAAATTTATTAAATAACCCATAGGAATAATGATGATAGTATTAATTGTTAATATTTTTTATGGAAAGAAAAAAAATTAAAGGTTCTTTATAATACAATAATTCATAATTATAATAATTCATTAAATATTTAGAATAACCTCAACATGAAAGAGAATGAGTTTGATGGAAACGTTAAAAAAGATTGAAGTGTAAGTGACTTATATGTAACTTATTTTTTTATTCATGATCTATAAAGATAATAAATTGAATTAAAAGATACAAAACTTAATGTGATTTAAGAAGACTAAAATAAACTATTCTAACATATTTTTATCATATCGTTTTCTTAATGGAAATATATTAAAACAAAATCGAGAAATAAAAATACATTTTCATACAAATCACTTACCTTGGGTCTCCTCTTAGTTGCACATGTTTGACCATAATATATTTTAAATTTTAAATATTATTATAGCGCCATTTTTATATATATTGGAAAATTTAATGTCTTTTCTTATCATTTGAAATTTATTCATTGAATTTTATAATTTTAAATAGAATTTCTAATGTATTTTGATTATTTTCTCAAAAATTACATTAGTATACTGTTCATGGTAAAAAAATATTATGAAATGGTTCCACAATATAAAAAATATTAATAATTTCATGTATATCATATCATTAATTCTTTTAAATTTAGAGTCAATATTGAAATTTTGTAATATAAATCTAATCAAATTTCTTCATGGATGTTGTAGTCTACACTTAGGCATGAGTGAAATTAAAATTTTCTAGTAGATAGATGTATATGATGATTTATTATAACAACCCAGAATTCTATCAATAAAATATCCCATAATAAAAGAATGTAATATATTTTAAATTAAATAAAATTGCATATATATTAGAATATACACTTTATAAATGATGAATGAATGAAATTAGAGGATATTTTATAAAATAAGGAACATATACTAATGGAACTTGGCATTCAGGGTAGTTTTAAGACTCTTTTTAATATCAAACAATCTTATAAAATAATTAACTCAACAATTATATAATAGAATTTTTTTAATATATATTTTTAAATAAATACTTTTCTATCATATGATTATAATATTATTTTATGATACCTTATTAAAATTTTAAATGATTTATAAAAGCAGATATAATTTAAAAATTGGTATTTTAATATTAAATGATGGTTTTATTTAAACATTAAATTTATCATATATTGAAAATAATTATCATTATGTGAAGTTAATTTTGTAATTATACATTTATAATAAGGGCTAGGGTGTATATTTTTGATTTTAACTAAATAGATGAACTTTTTTTCAATAGTGAAATACTATAAATTATTTTATAAACTAAATGCATGAATTATTGTGTCATGGATGATGTTTGGAAATAGTGAGCACCATTTTTTCAAATATACATACACCAGATACTATAATTACTCTCAACAATCCACATTATTTATATTATTAATCCATAATAATAATAAAATGATTAAAATAATCAAAATAACACCCCTCTACTCCACAATGAATACCACTATAACCACATCTTCTAATCACACTTCATAAGCCTTTAAGCCAATCGAATTTAGACAAAATATTATACCAATGTATATTCCCCACATACATGACGTTCTAGTATAAAAAAAGACCAAAACCAATTTCTGAGTAGAGGTTCTCAAGGGGAATAATTCAAGTGGGAAAATCTTATTTTTCTTTCTTTATTTAATTTTAACATTCTTTCATTTTCCAATACTCTACTAACATAATTTATATGGACATTCAGGATAACAAAAAAAATTCATATATACTTTAATTTTATTATTTTTACATAAAATCAACCATAATGTCTCTTATCATCTAGATTTTATTTAAAAATTAATATATTATATGTGAGATTTCTATTTATCCGCATCCAAGGATACCAAGTTATCATTTTCCATTATCACCTACTGAAATTGAAATAAAACCATAATAATGGTTTTTAAATTTTTTAAAATTTATTTTATAATTATTTTTTTGTTCTTAAACTTTATTTTATACACAATAATGAATAATGTAACAAAACTAGTTTGTGGTATTCGAATAAACACCAAAATAATTTAAACGATTATCACTACAATATTATATAACAATTCAGCCTCACCCAAAGCTCCAAAGTAAATAATATAAAATTTAATATATGGATAATAATTTATAACATATAAATGTAATTATGGATATGATTTACCATTTTACAAGATCATTCATCCATTTATATATGTGATAAAATCATGAAAACTAAGGAAATGGCCACTCACAATTAATGAAATTGAAACTTATAGCTAATAAAAACGGAGTAAATGATCATAATAAAATTATAACAACTAAAATACAATTAAAAGTTTTCTTAATTAATTAAATGATTTAATTTTATTATTCAATAAACATAGATAATTTATTGAACAATTACATACACAAGGTAAGAAATTATTTTCGAACGATCATTTTTTATTCAGATCACAGTTTCTCCTAATTAACCCAATGTAAATATTATTTATTTCTCGTATAAAATTTCTAAAATATTTTTATCTATTCCTGATAGATGTTTTTATATCATTTAAAACTTTTTTATGGGGAAATAAATCTATTAAAAATGTTTTATTTTCAATTCACCCTGATAAGAAATCCTAATTAATTAGTACTTCATAATTTCCAACACATTTTCACATGAACTATAAAATATGTCACAACACGACATTATTTTACATATACCACAAATTTTATCATGAGCAACTATCATGGATAATTTTATTTTATAAAAACAATTATTCCCTTCCCATTTAGATTATCTTTATAACATTTCATTATACAACACTAAAGTGGCTCATTTCTAAAGCTTCTTAACAAATATTTTAACATTTTTTCACAATATATTCAAATCACTTCATGTTTAGGGACTAATTTAAATTATAAATTTCAATGAATTATTTTCATCAATTATTCCATGGACACATTTATGGTACACCCATTTTTTATTCCTTATGACATGATTACAATATTAATTTCTTTCCATGGTAACCCTTATGTTTATATTTGGATCATAGTGCAACAAATGTATGCATGAAAATGTTATGATGGGTATGGCCACCTAGTACTATAATACATTGGGAAATGTTTAGTCTCATGATATGTCATGTTGGGATAGGGATTGAACTAGATTTCAACATCAGACATTGTCCTCTATGTGCAATGGTCCTATGAGTTAGAATTTAATCATTTGTATGTCATGTAATTTATTATTCAAAAATTCTTATAATTCCATAATTATATGAAATAATTTTATATATGTTATGAAAACTTATGTTTATTCATGTTCCATTCCTTTTTTACTCATTTTATTACCTATAAAATTGTGTTATGAAATATTACAATGTCCATTTCCTTGGTGGGTTTTTATCTCATCCATTTGTTCATGTATTCCCCATGTTTTCCCACAAATATATAGCATATAAAATGATGTTAGTGTCAATTTATGGAGATTAAATAAATAATTTTCCTATTTTTTCGATATAATTTCTAATCATTTATATAATAATCCAAAGACACTAGAATTTACGATCATTGGAATTTAATTTGATGGTAGTTGTGCTTAAAATCACGTAATAATTTCTTTAATAGGATAGGGTGTCTATAGTTGGTATCATAGTAAGGGCTAGTTATTTTTTGAGATGAGGAATATATCACTTTAGTAAAATCCATAGGGATTTATATATCTCCTCAAATTACGTACATTTAATATTAGAGAATCACAATTGAGGATATAATTTTCATTAATTTTTTTCATTTATTTTCAATGATTTGTTTAATATTCTTATTAGATAAGAATATTATCCCCATAATTGTATATTATTTGTATTTAATAATTTTTAGAAATATAAGAATGCATTCTAACAATAAATGTGGATGAAAATGTGAATATTTCTAAAATGATATGCCAAACATGGTGGGAAATGGTGCTCAAATCATCATGTCAGCATATTCTCAACTATCTCAAATTGGGAATATTAACATGAATTGTATGGATTTCACTCCATATATTAAGATATATAATTCTCCTATTGAATCCATCATGTGATGGGGTCCAACCATAATTATCAGATATTTTATTCACATTATCACGAAATATTATATTTACTCTATTGAGATGATATTACTGGCCTTCTAGTTCTTGTAAGATGAGAATGTTTTTATGGAGGTATATCATTTTTATGGGGAATATGATCAGTTGTGAGAACTGATCATGAAAATAATGTCCAAAGAGTAAATTTATTCCCCAAGATGTGAATATTTCGTGAATGTATTTTTGAATAAATTTTCCACATCCCCTATATGGTAATATGGGAATGGAGTTCTGTGGATTAATGAAAATAGAAGAAGAACTATTAGAGCCTATGAGTCAACCCTTAGATGACTTGGATGATACGCCTTTGGATTATTCAAGAAAACTAATAGAAAGTTGGATATCATTTTTAGCATAATAAATCTATTCCTATGTAATGTACTGGTGATTCAAGAATTCAACATTTATGTGTAGATTTTTTATTGTTCCCCTAGAGAAAAAATAATGATATGGACTCTTAGTGGTCTTATTGACCTGATGAAAAAAAGAGGACAATAGAGTTTAACATGGGTGTACAAATTGATAAAACCCATGATCCAAAGAAGACCCAATATCCCATGTGTCAAAAGTTCAAGAATAATTATCCTATAAACTAATCAATGAGAACCAAGGGTTTTTTAAATGTGGAATATAGGGGAATATTGTAATAGCCTGAGATTTTATGAAAAATATTCTTTTTAACTTCATTAATGTCTTGTGTTGTACGCTACACCAAAAGAAGCTTTCACAACACGCATCCTTGACTTGCCTTTCATTACACGCAATCGCGACCTTACTCGATAGCTCCCATCGTACGCAATACCGAGTTTCACTAAACAATGATATGATATTATAATATTATTAAAACTAGCCGTTATGAATATTAATAACCAATTTTTGAAATTTTATAAATTTTATTTTTCAAAATGGACTTCATTTTCGGATTCGGAATATCGAAATTAGCCTACGGTGAAATTTTGGTATTTTTCTGAAAAATTTCAATTTTTGATGAATAGTGAAACCACTAAGTGGTAGTTAAAAAACTTAATTTTTCATAAAACATAATTTTACCGCTTCTGTGAGTGGAATTTCGAAAATCTGAGAGACACGGTTAATATCAAGGACTAAAATGTGGTTCAATGAGATGAATTTTATTTCGTGAATAGTAACTTTTTACTTTTTTTTACCACAGTAAAAAGTAAATAGGGTAATTAAGGGTAAAGATGATATTATTATTACCCTAACACATGTCCTAATTATATTGGATAAGTTTAATTCGACCAAAAACAAATTTAGGAATAAAATATGACCATTTAGGCCCACTTGGATTAGATTAGGACATTGATTATTAATTTATTTAAAGAAGGGTTAAAATAGTTAAAATCAATGTTTAATAAGTAAATAATTTTTAATATGGGGTTATACATTAGATAAATTCGACAATAAATATTCATTAGAAAGATAAAACGATTTCCTACATAATTGTATTTTATTTTTAATTTTTAGAAATTAGATAATTTAATTTATTTATGACACAAATGATGATGCAGTAATTATCTTATTAATGAAATATTGACATGATTGATGTTATAAACACCAAAATAAATGTAATTTGAGACTTTTTATGACATAAACTAATTTTATAGGTTAATATGACATGTTATTGTTGATTTAAGTAATTGGTTCGAACTTATCATTCTGTTAGAAATTTCATAAAAATCATTTACCAAATAGTGTCAAAATTGACATAAATTAGTTTTTAAAACAAATATTATATTATTAATTGTTATTTAATTCCTAAAAATATAAGGTTCGGCCAAATGACTTAAATAAGGATATATATATTAATAATAAAGAACCTGGGGTTCTTTTAGCTTCATATATTAAGTTTATTAAACATATAGTGTAAGAAAACAAAAAGACACGGTAAAAGTTAAATTATTTAACATAGAGTTAAATCTAATTGATAAGGTTAAAATAATAACCTAAACTTTTCTATATCCTATTGGATGAGAGGATTTCGACCCATCCCCACATTATCTTCGAAATAAGACCATTTATAACCATTATAAACCGAATTTGACCTTAATATAAAATAATATTTTGAGATATTCCTAAGGTGCCCCTCTCCTCCCTTATAAAAGGGCACCTCCTCCCTCTCCACCTCACACCAATTTGAGCATTCAAGCTCGGCCAAACCCTACAAAAAATCTATTCTCCACTTTCCTAGTATAATCCTAGAGATCCTGGTCTTCTTCAAAGACCATCCTTAGTTATTTAAGTGGAGGTTAAGAAAAGGTGTGTCAAAAAGAGGTAATATCCATTACCGATCTTTTTCAATTTCTTCTTCTTCACCTTCGTCTTCTTTAGTTGTTTCATGATAAAGTAATAACATCAGTATTTATTATATACTGATATGTTATTATAAATAGGAAACAACTCTAATTAACCATATATCCATCCTACGGAAAAAGGAAATCACTGCGCGTGCGTACGTACGGAATACCGTCTCCACGCCGTGGTGTAATCTATTTTCCGCCACCTCCTTAATTGGATGGGTATAATGGTGTAAGGAGTTACTATATATGATTATTATAGAGTGATATTGATACTGAAATAGTATACATACACTTCAACACAATTCCACGACCATGAGAATGATATCATCGCTCGTGCGTACGTACGGACTACCGTCTCCACGACGCGATGAGATTCATTCTCCATGTTAACTATTTAAGAATAATTATAAATTATATATAAGAAATAATAATTAAATATATGACATTATAAGGCTACTGGATTTATGTATATATTTATGTCATCTACTTACTTCAATTCAAGACAATGAGGAAAGGAAAACAACGTTCATGCATAAGTACGGACTATCGTCTCCATGAACGGTGTGTTTCCTTTCATTTATATATTTATTATATATTAATATACTGAATATATATGATATATAAATAATGTTTTATATTATGGAAGTAAGTAAATCATGATATAAGAAATAATGTCAAAAACCACAAGTCCAAACACCTACGATAAATGAAACGATTTTACCCAAAACGCTTCTTTAACATGGAATTTACAAAAGAACGGGTAATATAAAGTCATAAGTGAACCATATATGATATCATTACAATGAATATGATTCTGTAATAAGTTAATGACATTATTTAAATCATTATACAGGAGGTTCGGACACTTACGAAGCAAATCAGACTTAAGGTAAGGGATAAATTTTCAATCTCATTTTTATCCGAGATTGCTTATACGTAAGTATTTACTGGGGTTACGTTTATCATCCATGACCATGTTTTCTAAAAATGTTTTTATAAAATGTTTTCCATTCTTCCATGAGTTTTTAAAGTAATTTTTACCCTTTATTGACTTTTTACCACATTGTATGAATGGAATCTTTCCATTGGTTACCATATAATGTACTTTTTTTGACTTTTCCGACAAAAGTACGAGGAGAATGTTATTTTTAACTTATACGGTGTGAAAGGATTTTTACGGTATTCATAACACCTCATTTTCAAGAAGCTTCCTCTACAAGATTTCATGATTATTTTCAACAAAACCCTTATCTTTTAAAATTGCATGAAGTTTTGTGAAAATAAAATGATTTTAAAGGAGAAATGATATTTTCCTCAAGAATTCATTTCAAGTGTTTTTCTCAAAACTATTTTCCATCTAAGATGACATTGTTTGATGTGTATGTTTCAAGTAAAATGTATTTATGATTTAAATGGTTTCCATTTTCTTATGATGAAATTATATCCTTTGTTTATGGATTATGATGGCATGATGTTTATGAAACCCATTTTATTTATTGGGTTATTATGAATGATGTATGTTTATTTTGTGGAACACATAAGAATGGTATCATTATGAGATGGGTGGGACCTATATCTCCCTCCAATGCATTGGGTAAAGATTTTATATCTCATTATATAAACATGGATGGAATGGTAGGATATACCGGTTCAGTGAAACATGACTGAAACGAGGGTGACTCGGTTCAGAAAGGGACATTGTCCACTAAGATAGTCTTGGAAATGAGTCTTGACTAACAAGAAATGATTCTCTATGATTATGTGTGTATGACACAAATTTTTATGTTTTAAGTTATGATTATTGGGATTTAATTTCACTACTATGATTTATCCCATGTTATGAAATTATGCTCTCTTTTGCAGGTTAAGATTTCTAAAAGATATGTTCTTATGAATATGATGTGATTGATTTATCTTTTGTTTACCCTTACTGAGCATTTTAGCTCACCCTTTTATGTTTTCTTTTCCCATGATATAAAGAACGGTTTTAGGAAAAAAAGGGAAGATCTTTATGGGAGATATTGAAGATCTTTCACCACGATTAGAAGATTACGTTCCGAGTTTCCAAAGACACTAAACTATTGTGATCCCTGTGTGTGTTTTTTTTGTTATGTAATAAGTATTTCTCAAATGTAATGTAATGTTCATGTACATCAGGATTTGGGTCTCTACAGTTGGTATCAGAGGCAAAGGAGGTAGGAATGTATCCGATCCTTGGGAACTCTCACATGTGAGCGTTGGACGAAGCATGGCTCTCCGCCCAAGGGCTTCATGAGGAAATGGATGCCACTGGGGATGGTGGTGTGTCCCGCCCAGGGGGTGTAGCCGCCCATGGAGTGCCCTGATAGGTATCAACTATAGTCCACTGGAAGTAATTCCAGACCGTTATAGTTGGTATCAGAGGAAAGGTTTATTCAACCTTTGGAAACTAGGATGCGAATGCGTTAGTGAGATCCCTAGAGATATTTCTAAGGTATGTCTAGGGATGTCCCTAAGGATAAGTATACGTATAATATACAGTCCTAGAACTACGGTAAAGATCTTAGAATTTAACCTATGATGTTAGATATTAAGGGTACACCCCCTTTACTATGTTGTTTTCCCTAGAATGAATTTTTCCTCTCACAATATTCTTTTTGTGTTTTAGTTAATGGAGGGAACCAGAAAAAATTCGGTTAACATTGAATCCAATGGACAAATAGGTGACTATGAGAAAAAAAATTGTGTAATTCCTAGAGAGAAAGATCTTGTGATTATTCCAAATCAGTCATCGCGATATATGATTATCAAGGTGAAATTTAGTGGTATGCCTAATTAATCGAAGAAGAGGAAGATAAACTAGTATGCATGTTCGCATGTTGAGGAGCATAATGAAAGGAAGATTGAGATTTCTAAAGAAGGGATGAAGAACCTTAAGGAATACCTCAAATGGAGGGACCGAAGTTATCTGTGTGGAGAAAAGGGTCATAGAATGACAGACTGTTATGGATTTCAATGTCTTATTTGTGGGGAACATGGGCATTACCCAACTCAATGCCCTGACCTAAAAAGTTACTTCTAAATCAAGGAAGGACTTCTTCCAGGACAATCATTGAAGTGGATGGTCTGAAGTGTTCATGTATTGGTATTCAGGAATAATGTTGTTGAGGTACTTTTATGGTGTATTGAAATATTTATGTATTGGTCTATTGTGGTCTTCAATAATTTTAAGGTACCGGTAACCATGAAAAGTGATTCAAATATTTTGGAAAGTAGATAATATACGCATAATGATGGGATAAGGAGAAAATAAAATGTTTGACAGTATTCATGAGCTCATGATTGATATAATGACTAAGTGATATCATGGTATGAGTTTATAGAATTTTGAGGATTTTGGTATGTGGAAGGTGTTAACTTTTAACTGCGTTCATTTTTTCACTAAGGTATTCAAGAGAATACATGATTAAGGACTTTGAATGTTTGGAATGTGACCAACAAAACATATCTTATAATATATGGGGATCGACGATGGTGTTAAATCTCTGGTAATCGTTTTCACTATCTTATCAGAGTGGACTGCAGTATTATGGATAAGCCTAAATATTGGAATGGATTATGTTGTACATAAGTTAGTATTGTTTAAGGATAGAAGTTTTTTCGATATTATTAATGGGATGTTATAGTAATATAGTTTTAGAAAAAGGACAACCTGCAGGACGGGCGACAGCCCATCGCGTCGGACAAGGCTGTTGAAATTGAACCCACAATCGAAGTGCGACTGGCCTATATCACCTACCACTGGCCTACAGGAAGTCCCTGTTTAGTAGAAACTAGTTTTATTATATTAAGTAGTATGATATATGAAGTATAAGTCCATTTTAGGAACCGTATATGATTAATCTCACTATAGATTGACTTATGTATATAATTTTTGCTAACATTTTGTTTGAGATAGATGGAATGACCCATCATTCTATCACATGATCTGCTAACACTTCACGAATTAACAAATTCAACTTCATTTATTTAAGAGATGAAGTGGAAATTGTTCAAGGCACGAACAATAGTAAGATTGTAACAATATAAAGTAAGTTTTTATTCTAATTCAAATTTTCAACTTTAGGGAAATGATCTTGAAAACCAAAAATGTTGTCCTAGTGCCCTTATATCCGATGATTCAGATGGTTCCCTAGATCGTCACAAATTTATGGATTTGTGATTGGTGGCTTTTCCATAGCCATGTTCTTTACCACTCTCCATCAAAACATGATGGTTAGATTTTTCTTCCATATCCATATTTTCACCTATGTGGAAACCCAGTGATTAGTTTATTTGGGTAACCGTTATGTTTCATACTTTCATTTTTAAAGAATGGTTTTGGTATTCCCTTTTTACGATGTGGGTTTTCATTAAACAAACTTTCGAGTAGTAAACCATTTATAACCCAGACGAATTTCGAGGGCGAAATTCATTTTAAGGGGGGTAGAATGTAACAGCCTGAGATTTTATGAAAAATATTCTTTTTAACTTCATTAATGTCTTGTGTTGTACGCTACACCAAAATAATCTTTCACAACAAGCATCCTTGACTTGCCTTTCATTACACGTAATCGCGACCTTCCTCGATAGCTTGCGTCGTACGCAATACCGAGTTTCACTAAACAACGATATGCTATTAAAATATTATTAAAACTAGCCGTTATGAATATTAATAACCAATTTTTGAAATTTTATAAATTTTATTTTTTAAAATGGACTTCATTTTCGGATTCGTAATATCGAAATTAGCCTATGGTGAAATTTTGGCATTTTTCTGAAAACTTTCAATTTTTGATGAATAGCGAAACCACTAAGTGGTAGTTAAAAAACTGAATTTTTCATAAAACTTAATTTTACCGCTTCTGTGAGTGTAATTTCAAAAATCTGAGAGACATGGTTAATATCAAGGACTAAAATGTGGTTCAATGAGAAGAAAATAATTTTTGGTGAATAATAACTGTTTACTTTTTTTTACCACGGTAAAAAGTAAATAGGGTAATTAAGGGTAAAGATGATATTATTATTACCCTAACACATGTCCTACTTCTATTGGATAAGTGTAATTCGACCAAAAACAAACTTAGGAATAAAATATGATCATTTAGGCCCACTTGGATTAGATTAGGACATTGATTATTAATTTATTTAAAGAAGGGTTAAAATAGTTAAAATCAAAGTTTAATAAGTAAATAATTTTTAATATGGGGTTATACATAAGGTAAATTCGACTATAAATATTAATTAGAAAGCTAAAAAGAGTTCCTACATAATGGTACTTTATTTGTAATTTTTAGACATTAGATAATTTAATTTATTTATGACACAAATGATGATGCAGTAATTATCTTATTAATGAAATATTGACATAATTGATGTTATAAACACAAAAATAAATGTAATTTGAGACTTTTTATGACTTACAATAATTTTATAGGTTAATATGACATGTTATTGTTGATTTAAGTAACTTTTTTAGAACTTATCATTCTGTTAGAAATTTCATAAAAATCATGTACCAAATAGTGTCAAAATTGACATAAATTAGTTTTTTTAAAAAATATTATATTATTAATTGTTATTTAATTCCTACAAATTTAAAGTTCGGCCAAATGACTTATATAAAGATATATATATTAATAATAAACAACTTGGGGTTCGTTTGGCTTCATATAGTAAGTTTATTAAACATATATTGTAAGAAAAAAAAAGACACGGTAAAAGTTAAATTATTTAACTTAGAGTTAAATCTAATTGATAAGGTTAAAATAATAACCTAAACTTGTCTAAATCTTATTGGATGAGTGGGTTGCGACCCATCACCACTTTATCTTCGAAATAAGACCATTTGGAACCATTATAAACCGAATTTGACCTGAATATAAAATAATATTTTGAGATATTCCAAAGGTGCCCCTCTCCTCCCTTATAAAAGGGCACCTCCTCCCTCTCCTCCTCACACCAATTTGAGCATTCAAGCTCGGCCAAAACCTGCCAAAATATCTTCTCCACTTCCCTAGTATCATCCTAGAGGCCCTGGTCTTCTTCAAAGTCCATCCTTAGTTCTTTAAGTGGAGGTTAAGAAAAGGCGCGTCAAAAAGAGGTAATATCCATTACCGATCTTTTTCAATTTCTTATTCTTCACCTTCTTCTTCTTTAGTTGTTTCATGATAAAATAATAACATCAGTATTTCTAATATACTGATATGTTATTATAAATATGAAACAACTCTAATTAACCTTCTATCCATCCTAGGGAAAAAGGAAATCACCGCGTGTGCGTACGTACGGAATACCATCTCTATGCCGTGGTGTAATCTATTTTCCACCACCTACTTAATTGGATGGGTATAATGGTGTAAGGAGTAACTATATATGATTATTATAGAGTTATATTGATACTGAAATAGTATACATACACTTAAACACAATTCCACGACCATGGGAATGATATCATCGCTCGTGCGTACGTACGGACTACCGTCTCCACGACGCGATGAGATTCATTCTCCATGTTAACCATTTAAGAATAATTATAAAGTATATATACGCAATAATAATGAAATATATGAAATTATAAGGCTACTGGATTTATGTATATATGTATGTCATCTACTTACATCCATTCAAGACAATGAGGAAAGGAAAACAACGTTCATGCGTACGTACGGACTACCATCTCCATGAACGGTGTAATTCATTTCATTTATATATTTATTAAATATATATATACTGAATATATATGATATATAAATCATGTTTTATATTCTGGAAGTAAGTAAATCATGATATAAGTAATAATTTCAAGAACAACAAGTCCAAACACCTACGATAAATGAAATGATTTTACCCAAAATGCTTCTTTAACATGGAATTTACAAAAGAATGGGTAATATAAAGTCATAGGTGAACCATATATGATATAATAACAATGAATATGATTCTGTAATAAGCTAATGACATTATTTAAATCATTATACAGGAGGTTCAGACGCTTACGAAGAAAATCGGACTTAAGGTAAGGGATAAATTTTCAATCTCATTTTTATCCGAGATTGCTTATACGTAAGTATTTACTGGTGTTACGTTTATCATCCATGACCATGTATTCTAAAAATGTTTTTATAAAACGTTTACCATTCTTCCATGAATTTTTAAAGTCATTTTTACCCTTTATTGACTTTTTACCACATTGTATGAATGAAATCATTCCTTTGTATACCATATAAGGTACTTTTTTTGACTTTTCCGACAAAAGTACGAGGAGAATGTTATTTTTAACTTATACGGCGTGAAAGGATTTTTACGGTTTTCATAACACCTCATTTTCAAGATGCTTCCTCTACAATATTGCATGATTATTTTCAACAAAACCCTTATCTTTTAAAATTGCATGATGTTTTGTGAAAAGAAAATGATTTTAAAGGAGAAAGGATATTTTCCTCAAGAATTCATTTCATGTGTTTTTCCCAAAACTATTTTCCATCTAATATGACATTATTTAATGTGTATGTTTCAAGTAAAATGTCTTTATGATTTAAATGGTTTCCAGTTTTCTTATGATGAAATGATATCCATTGTTTATGGATTATGATGGCATGATGTTTATGAAACCCATTTTATTTATTGGGTTATTATGAATGATGTATGTTTATTTTGTGGAACACATAAGAATGGTATCATTATGAGATGGGTGGGACATATATCTCCCTCCAATGCATTGGGTAAAGATTTTATATCTCATGAGATAGACATGGCTGGAATGGTAGGTTATACGGGTTCAGTGAAACAGGACTGAAACGAGGGTGACTCGGTTCAGAAAGGGACATTGTCCACTAAGATAGTATTGGTAATGAGTTTTGACTAACAAGAAATGATTCTCTATGATTATGTGTGTATGCCACAAAGTTTCATGTTTTATGTTATGATTATTGGGATTTCATTTCACTACTGTGATTTATCCCATGTTATGAAATTATGCTCTCTTTTACAGGTTAAGATTTCCAAAAGTTATGTTCTTAGGAATATGATGTGATTAATTTTTCTTTTGTTTACCCTTACTGAGCATTTGAGATCACCCTTTTATGTTTTCTTTTCCCAGGATATAAATAATGGTTTTAGGTAAAAAAGGGAAGATCTTTATGGGAGATATTGAAGATCTTTCACCACGATTATAAGATTAATTTCCGAGTTTCCAAAGACACTAAACTATTACGAACCTTGTGTGTGTGTGTTTAGTTATGTACTAAGTATTCCTCAAAAGTAATGTAATGTTCATGTACGTCAAGATTCGGGTCTCTACAGATATGTATACTATATTCCAAAGGAATATGAAGAATCTCACTAAAATAGAAGAACAATGGATGGCATAGATCAAAAATCAGCCTACAGTCAAATATTTAAGCTAAAAAACATGATAATTATTTTATCCCCTACCCTATGTGAAGGTTTGTTAGAGGAAATCATAAAAAACAACCATCAAGGAAACATTTAATGGAATTTTCTATCACAAATCTTAATATGGAACCCAAAAATGATATAGAGATCGGTATTCTAGATATTCATCCATGAATAAGAAACATTATATTTTATTATGGTTATATTAATTATTTTATATCTTTCATGTTCAATAGATCTATTCAGAAACCACCTCAAAATATATAGGTTTAGTTATATGTGGTTGTAAGAAATAGATAAATTATTATATCTAAATTATATATCTCATCCTAGATTTACGTTTTTGGACTAATCCTATGAAAAAATATATTATTACTTCCTTTTTTGGAGTTAAATTCTATACTGGTTATGCATTAGATATCATTATAAAAATCCAACATCAAATATTTGGTAATGTTATATTTATCTCCAAATCCTCAAGCATCATCCAATTCTATACAACTGTGAGGATGAAGATGAATCTCATTTCGAATAATCAACTTAATTGATTATATTATTTAATTTTTAGTAAGAATATATATGTAAAATGATTGATTAAATGAGATAATCCTTATTGAATACATTCCCATTGTGAGGGACTACACAGATTTTTTCCCCAAAACATTTATTAGTCTTCCTCCCGATCGAGAGGTTTCTTCTTAATCGATCTTATTCTTCAATCTATACCTATATCAAATACACATCATTGAATTGACATCAATTAGTGTTATGAAATTAATACACAGTTATAGGAAAATATATACAATATGATTATATACCATAGTGCATCACCATGGGGTGAACTAGTCCTCTACATCAAGAATAAGGATGGATCATTGTACCTAGGTAATGTTTATCAAGAGCTAAACAAAACCATCATAAAGAATATGTATCCCCATCCATAGATAGATGACATGTTCAATACACTATGTGGGGTATTTTATATCATTACTATGGAAACACATATGGGGAATCACTAAAAAAATGTGAGGATGAATGATATTTCCAAGATTGCATTTCCATGTGGAATAGATACTATGAGTGTACATATAATTCCATTAGACTCAATAATTCTCCAACAATTGTTATGGATTTAATGAATAGAGTCTTTATATATTACCTCAACATTTTTTTCATTTATTTATTATATTTTGATATAATCCAAGAGTAAGAAAGAATATAACAATATTTTTAATATAGTTATAATAACATTGATAATGGAGATACTCAATTTAATGTACTTTAAATTTGAGTTTGGGATGGAAAAGTGTAATTCTTACGGAATGTTATCACAATTAAAAGAGTTTCTTTGGAATCTTCTTAGATAATGGACATTTAAGAGTTTACTAGGGCAAAATATATAACAGAGATCCATATTATCCACATACAATATGACTATTACTTATGATATGTGATTAATTTCTAATGGATATCAATACAAAAAACTGTGATGTCTCTAAATGGAGTAAAATTAATCAGGACTAAGGAATGGGAAGGCTACTTCCAAAATATGAAAAAGTGGCTTATAACTACACCTGTGCTTACTCATCTGAAAAGAATAAAAAGAAATAAGATTTACATCAATTCCTCAAAGAAGAGATTAGGTTGTGTACTGATACCAAAGGATAACATGAAAGCATACTCTTCAAGGTAGTTGAAAATTCACAAGAAATATTATCCCACACATGATCCAGAGTTGGAGACTATGTTCTTCAACCATAAAATCTTTCAAAATTATCACTATAGTTATAAGTATGAAATGTATATTGATCACGGGAGCCGCAAATATTTATTAAAATAAATGGATCTTAATATGCACTAGTGGAGATTGTTAGAGCTCAACTTGGATTATGACCACTCAATCAACTATCATCCTGAAAATGGAAATAATGTGGAGGATTATCTATAGAGAAATGATCAGTTATCTTTATTAATATTCATAACTGATAAGGATTAAATATTATTATACTTTTATTAGGATAGACATGATAATAACTGTGGAAGGAATATCATATATAATTTCTCAAATTATTGGTTAACCATCACACATTGAGAATATAACGTTTAGTAATGAAATGATTTTGAAATTCTGAATAAGGTAGAAGCCATCTGAAAGGGGGAATACTTAGTGTTTTAAATTATTGAGGAATAAGTTAGAATCTTTGGGTCCTATGTATGTGTTACATACAATCGATAGATATAGAAATATATTTTGAGTGATGCACATAACACAACAGTCTCCATACATCCAGGGAGCACAAAGATGTTTTTAAATCATCGACAATACTATTGGTGGGACAATATGAAAGAATAGATAGCTTAATATACATAAAATTTACTACTATGTTATAAGTGATGGATTAAATGAAAATATTTAAGGGTATGATGAATCCATTACCCATACCAACATGTAAATTTGAAAACATTACCATGTACATTTTTACCAGTTTTCTGAAGACACCAAGAGAAAACAATGCTTTAAGGGGCTTTCAGGATCATCTCACAAAGATAAATCGGTTTTTAAAAATATGAGTGAGCTTCTCACTAGATAAAAATGCACATATTCATATCAAATAATTTGTAAAGATACTTGGAGTACCACTAGTGATTTTATCTGATCATGATCTGAGATTCACCTAGATATTGTAGAAAAGCCTCAAACATACTCTAAACAGTGACATGATCATCAATATAGGATATTTTACTCAAACATATGTCCAATATAAATGGACTTTTTAGACACTTAATGTCATGTTGAGAGTATTTTATATTGACTTAAAAGGTGTGTGAGACCAAAACATTCCTCTGTATGAGTTATTTAACAACAATAGTTTCCACTTGATCATCCAAAAGAATCTATATAAAAACCATTATGGGAAAATATACAGAAATCTGAAACATTTGGATGAAGTCAGTGATATTAACCTTAATTGACATGAAATGGTAAATGAAATTCAAAAAAATGTTAAAATCAATCAACATTGCATGAATACATCCCGAACATGAATTAATAGCTATACAAACAAGCTTCGATAATACCTGGAGTTTGAGGTTGCAGAAATGGTATTATATGGACTATCTTAATGTAATAAGATCATGAGATTTGGGAATAAAGGAATTAAATGTGTGACACCCTGACCCTAGTTACATGGATCTTGTTCCATACATTATTACACAAGTATAGATCTATGTTCAAATCCCAATGAGTTGATCAGTTTAGCAGTATTTGGAAAAAGATTACAGTCATGAATCATAATTTAAAATAAAAAACATTACAAAAAATATAAAATCCTTTTATAATTAAATTAAAAAACCATCTTAACCATTCATATTAGTAATAATACACATCATGACATACTAGGAAAATAATATATCAGAAAGGGGTGAGCCCGTATGATCAGTAAGGGTAAGCGTACAATGGAATCCATTACGAGTAAATAAGAATAAACAATAAAGAACGGTTTATAATTGACACAAAATCTATTTAAACATAATCTTGACCATAATATAGAAATAATAAATTAAATAATTACATATAAACATTCACATTTATATTATAATTTTTGAATAATCACATATAACATCAATAAATAATCTAATAACGAGGGAATACATAATGTTCGAAACCCTATAGAAATGGTTAAAAAATCAGACTACTTTTTTAATGAGACATATCGATGATTCGAGATAATATAAGGGCCCCCACATGACACTTACAATGTCCAATTCATTCATTGTATAGAAGGGGTGAAACATATAAATCATAAGAATTCATAGCAAAGCGAGAATACATAATGTCAATACATTAACCATAACCTATAAATTGTTTCAAAATAGGACATCAAATGTAAAACATATCATTGAACATTAAATAAATATGGATAATTTTATCATATAAATTAAACTACAATTAAAGAAAGTATCCCAAATAGGATGTTAACATAGATGAAAGATATTAAATAAAATCCTTAAAATTTATTGAGATGAATAAAACATTTTAAATTGGAATTATTTTAAAAGATGTGAGAAATTTCAAAACAAAAAATCTTAAATGAAAATAATCTTGTAATCATGTAATGGAATTTTACCTCCTACCATATAAGTTGTAAAATAATATTCCTTTTGTATTTTTTTGTAAAATTCATAATATACCTTATTTGGAAAATGAAAAAAATATTCCATTCAAAACATTCCATAAAAACTCAAGAATTGGAAAAAAAGAAATTAAAATATTTTTTATTAATCCAATGAATTTTTTGAAATACAATTTTAATATAAAATTACATTGATGATAAATACCTCCTATTAAATAGTTATGTATTAATAATCTAGGATAACAATGACATTGCAAAGTCAACCCTTACATTGTAATTTCCATAATTAGAGGATGTGTTAACCTCCAATATAATGGTTGATGGATTTAATTAAAATATAGTAGAACTATATCCATATTTAGGATAACATATATGATCATCTCATATCATATTTTTCATAATATTTTTCTATTACAATGGTTTATGGTGTTAATTGGTTCATTTTAATAGGATTTTTTTGTATGTATAGATTCATATGAATACGATATATTTTCATTGTATCTAGATTTATATTATGTTCATAAATATTATTTTAACACATCATGTATATATAATAATAATAATAATCCTATAAGGATTAAAAGGGATAATGAATATCATCATGTCGTGGACATGGTAGGTCGTGCGTACACCCAAGCAAAGATATCATTCTATTAATGGTAATATTAAATGGAAATAGTTGTTATATTAGTTATAATGAAATAATATCAAATCATATTTATTATTTTATCCATTATATTCATCATTATACCCATCCAAATAATCTTTTGATGAAAAAAATACACCAAAAATTGGAGATGGTAAATCGTACCTGCACACACATGGTTATATTATTTTCTATAGGATTCATAGAATGATGAATATTGTTTTCCATTAATTATAATATCATCTCAGCGTATAGATAAAACTAGACATATTACTTTACTATGTAAAAAATTTAAGGATATGTAGAATATTAAATGGACATATATGAATTGGAAAAAAAATTATCTCTTCTTTGGTGGAATTCTTTCATATCTCTTCCTAGAGACACTAGGGTTGGTATTTTTAAAATACCAAGTCCTCAAAAACATAACTAGTAATTTTCAAGGGTAAATGGTCTGGGTTTGGTTCCACTTTAAGGCTCAATAAGGTGAGAGTAAGTGAGATAGGATGTTCTTTTTTATAAGAGAGGGGAGGGTCACTATTGGAATATTTTAAAATAATAAATTAATATAAATTATTATAAGATTTAAAACATATCCAATGTAACATAATTGAAATCTATTATGCATATATGTGACATTAATTTTGAAAAATTGTATTTATACTTGTAGTGATCAAAATATTAATCTTATGTTTTGTCACTGACACTTAGATGAACCCTATAACTCATACTATGAAAACATGGATTTTTTAATCTTTTGGGTCTATATATTTTCTATAATATGAAAAAATAACCAAAAATCGATAATTAATTACAAAATTAATATTATCGTAGTTATTTGGATAAATATTATAGTTCTATGATTTTTATATCATTTAACAAAAAAATTTAATATTAATTTATCATTTATGTCAATTTTGAGACTATTCATTATTTGTATTTTATAAAAATATCATAATTATATTATAACTTCAAAAAAACAAATAATATATCACTAAAAATAGAATTTATATTTAAATATATTTTATGTCATAAATTATTCTATTTCAATATATTTTAAAAAATTTGTTATCATTTATTGATATTTCCATTAATTAATCAATTATTGTATCAGTATTACACAATCAATAACAAAATTATTTCTTCACTAAAAATTAAAAATAAATATTCCTGATGAAGTTAAATTTATTATCTTTAAAATTAACATTTGTTGTAGAATTTATCTTATATATTACGAGGTATAATAAATTTATTATATTTTAAAAAACATGAATATTTCATTTTTAAATAATCTATAAATAAAATATTATAAATGTCATATTCATACTAAAGTAACATAAAAATATTATAATTTTGGCATAATGATGATTTTTTTGAAACCCGCATATCTAATGAAATTAATAAAATTGTAAGGGAAATATTATAACATTATATATTATTTTAATGTTTAATCACTCTATTTACCCTTAACCATGGTAAATAAATATTTTCTAAAGTTACTATTCATAATATCAAAAAATTAATTTGAACCTATTAGACTATTAATATTATACATATTACAAGTGTGTTTGTTGGTGCTTCAAATTTGAATTCGCATGAGTGGATAAATTAGGTTTAACACTAATCCCGTGGATGTGGAAAAAGGTGGGTAAATGAAACATTTAACATGATTTTACAACTAATTTCAATATAAAAATGATTCCAATATCCTAAATTTGTTTGATATACATATTCTTGATCTATTTTTATATTAAAAATTAAATTTAAGAATAACGATTATTTATAATAAAAATTAGTTTTTTAAATCCAAATAAATATTTTTCACTATTAAACAAAAACTCTAACCTCTCAGAAAAATATAAAAAAGTAAACCATATCTGATTTTGATTTTACAAATTAAAATAATGTTGTATATTTTGAAAGATAATGTTAATAAAATTTAATTTTTTTTAAATAATTCATCCATTAAGTGGTGGTAATATTCTTCTTAAAATATATAGTTTTATGGGTAAAATAAAATTTTTACTTGTACAATTTTCTGGAAAAAATAAGATATATAGAATATACATATGTTTAATAATACAGATAATAATATTTATTAAAACTATTAAAACGTCCAGTTAAATTGATCATGATGTTCTACAAATTAAGTGTTTTGTGCAATAAAGCATATTGAGTATATTTTAAGAGAGATTATCTTGTGAAATCTTGGGGTGTTAATATGTCATAATGATATCGGCCCATTACATATTCTTGATAGTATTGAAGTAATTTCCTATCAAATAACATAGCCTCTAACAATTTTTTAATTACACGATGTATTCCACATGTCTATGTTGACGAAGTACATACTAAATTCCTCACATATAATGAATATAGAGGTGGTATAGTTGGTAAATGTTCTATCTTACGTGGAAAAGACAATTAAAATCATGGACCATAGAGACAATGTTCTCAAAAAAAGACTACCAACACAGTTAAAGTAAAATGGAATTACCATAATTACAGGTATGAAACATAGTAACTAGAGTATGAAATGAAGGATAAATACCCTCATCTGTTTTCCTTGTAGTTTGTAAAACAATTTTCAAGGGTGAAACATCTTATGGGGGGGAGAATATAAAGGCCCAAAATTTTATCAACTTGTTTCCCCTTCTTAAAATTATGTCATATTTCATAAACCATATATAATAACATAAATATAATGAAACAAACACAATAAAAGATAAATATTTGAAATAAGTGGGTTTTTATGAAATTAAGGTTCATGTAACTATAGAATAGTAACTTCATCATTGAAGAAGTAAAATAACCGTTATGAATAGTAAACTAGATAATAGAATGGTAAACTCGCCAATGAATGTATAAATGAATTTTACGTTTCCTGGAAATTAAAATATGATATTATTATCTCATATTTTATTTAAATAATTTTTTTAAAAATTATACTTTGTTTTTGTATTTTTGAGAAACATAAAGGTATATTTATAGTTTTATAAGAAATATGAATATTTGTTATATTTTTATAATAATATAGATTAATAAATTTATATTTTGTTTTATTATTATTATAATATAATTTTATAATAAGATAAACAATTTTTAAATGTTTAAATATAGTTATATGTAAAAAAGTATTATTTTTTTCAAAAAAATGATAATTTTAATTTAAAATTTATTTTTTTATTATGAATTTTTTTTCATAAAATTAATTAATGTTTTCAACTCTACACATAAAAAATTATTAGGGTCATTTTTAGATGTTTATAAAATGATTGATTTTTTGGTGAATGGTGAAATAAAGTATGTTACAGAATAAATAAAATACATGAATTATTTAGTCATGGATGATGTTTGGATAATGTAAGAAAAGTTAGTTCGAACACAATTGCTCCATTTATGGATCATATTCACATGTATCTACTCTATTTATATACATGACAGAAAATATTAAAAAATTAATAAAATAGTCAAAAAAGACCACTCTTCTCCACTATAAATACCTCCCTCCCAACCTCCACATTTCACCCCAATTCATCCTTGATGAATTTTAAATTTCATAAAAATAATCATCCCACATATATTACCCATATATAGGTGGTTTTGGTCTAAAAAGAAGATAAAAAACTATTTCCTTAATGAGGTTCTCATGAAGATGAATTTGAGAGTTAAAATCATCTTACTCTTTCCTTATTATCGGTTCACTTGTATTTATTTTATTATAATATCCTAATATATTATGATTTAATATAAATGATTTCTAATTTGTGTTATATAAATGGTAATATTATTGTGTTAATTTAAAATCCATGATCACATCTATTTTATTCTCCTTTTTATACAAAAAATGGAAATATCATCCGTGGGGTGTTGATTTTTCACCATCAAGGAATAAATGTGTTCATTTTCTGTTACTACTATCAATGATGGACATATTTTTATCATACAGTTTTGTAAATATTTTATATTTTATTTTTAACCCTTTTCGGTTTTGAAAATAATTACTATAAACAATATTAATAATGAAACATAACTAGTTTGTGATAATAAAAAGAAAACAAATATAATCTAAACGATTATAACTAATATCTTATTTAATGATTCATCCTCACCCCCAAATAAACAAATAAATTATATATCCATTAAATAATTTGTATTTTAATTAAAAACATATATTTCTAATTCTGGATATCTATTCACATTTTAAATTATCCTTAAAACACATTTACTATAATGTATATCATTAAAACCATGTAAACAAACACACAAAAATAATGAAATTTTATATTACAACTCACATAAACACAATAAATTTTCTTCATAAAATTATAGTAAATAAAATAAATATATAAAATGTTATGAATTAATTATTTAATGTATCTAATTTGTCTATCCAGGACATTAGGATCAAGTGTATTACACTTTCAGACACAAGTTTAGGGATTATTTTTTCAAACCTCCATTTTTCATTCAGTTTACACTTTCTACCTATTTACAACAATATAATTAAACATTAATTTCAAATTATTGTACTATATTCTATTTATATGTTACAAAAATGTATTCATTTTATGTTAACATTATTTTATGGGGAAAATAACTGTTTTAAAAGGGATCACCTCTCAATTATTCTTGGTAAGCAATCTCGATTAAAAGGAACATCCACATTTCATTCATGTTTTTAGGTGAAATCTATAATCTGGTTTAAGCCACCGATATTTTCCTAAAATAATTATTTTTATCATTAATTATATCTGGGTTCCTTTCTTGTTTTATAAAAATAAATATTTCTTTTACTTATATAATAATCTTTACATTTTTCCCTTAAACCATACTAAAGTGGTTCATTTCAAAAGCATTGAAAAATTATGTTTAAATTTTTTCACTTCATTTGGAAATAACATCTCTTTTAAAATTTCTATATTACTATATGAACATATATGAATGATTTAAATACATTATTTCATGGACAACATTATGGTAATCTAATTTATTATTTATTATGACATGATTACGATAACCATTTAATTCAATAGGTAACCCTTATATTTATTTTTGTTTCATCATCTGGAACACATATTAACAAATATATTATTATGAATGTGACCATATAGAACAATACTTAATTTTTAATTGTCGGTATAATGATACATTATGTTGAAATAATGAGGGAATCAAATTCCATTATGGTACTTTGTCTACCATGTTAAATGATTTGGGTTGTTAGTATTCACTCATGCTTGGGTCATTCTATTTTTTTACACATTCCTATGATGAAATGATGAAATTTTCCTATGTTATATATTTTATTAATTATTATTATTTATATTGTTAGCTACCTTTTTTCATAATGTTATGTCTTCTAACACTTGTGTAACTCTTTATTCCAATTTTTATTCATTTACCTAGATTTTCACCTAATTTCGGTGTTTATGTTTCCTAATGTTTAACCAATGAAGATGTATGATATAAAAAGAATATGAGATATTTTTATGGAGAAAAAATAAAATATGTTTTTATATATAATTTAATCTATCTAATCAAGTATATAATCATCCATTTACACTATAATTTGTGAAAATTAGATTTTAATCTGATCTCTAGTTATGCTTAAATTCATGTAAAAATTTAAGTAAAAGGTCAGGGAATTTATACATATTATATATTTAATTTATAAAATCATTATTATTTATTAAATATCATATATATTATTTAATTTTAAATTTATAATCGTCTATATAATTTTTTTATTAAAAAAAGTATACAGCTATTTGGAGACATAAGGTTGTTTGTATGGATGAGTGGGGTTTTCCATTTTTATAGAATTGAAATAATATAAATGATTTATTTAACATTAAAATGGTGGAACATTAGTATGTTTACTATACAGATTTAAATAATTTTATATGGTTATTTATTAAATGGATTATTTTAATTAATAAACTAACTTAAAAATATCATTAAGATTGCATTTATTTTCATTAGGAAACTCCCTACCTCTTGCATATTAATCTTGAAAGTGTTGTATTTGGGTGAGAATAAAAGCTCTATAATTTGAGGGAATAAATTAAAAATTTATTTTGGTTGGTTGTGGTAAATTTATGTGTCTCATGAAGTGTTGATAATAGGGTATAGATGTATAAATTACATATGTGAGGTCGGTGCAAAATAGTAAATATTTGAAAAATCATTATATTATATAAGTCCACCTCAAGTAAAGTGGTTATAATTTATCATTGATTCATATAAAATAATTTAATGTTCATTATATAACACTCAAATGAGGAATAGTATAGTTTTTTTTATATCTTAAATCATAATCCCTTTATTTATAAACCATAACTCATTTTACCCATAATAGAGGTGGTAAATATTAACCATGGTCACTATTCAATAAGAAAAAAATAGAGTTGAATAGTTTACCTAATATTAACAGTGGTGATTCCAAATATGGAATTCATTTTAAAAGAATAAATTTCCTTGATAAAATTTACATTTATTATGTGTTTGAAAAATATAATGTAGTGTGTATTAAGAAAAATGTTTGTTAGGCATAAGTTGACTTTCTGAAAAAATTGTATATATTGTGGATGAAAATATAATTAATTGTTTAATTTTAAGATAAATTATATTTATATGTCTGGAAAACTATAAAAATTCATAATGGAAACATTGTAATTATTTATTATGTGATATGAAATAAAAATGGTTTATATGTGAACATAACCATTAAAACTATTGGAAAAAATTATGCCTATATTTCAATGCTCAAAAATATATTTTTATATATATTATATTACATATATATATATATATATATTCTATAAACTTGTTTTCATAAACAATAATGTTATTCTTATGTGAGTATAATATCATAGAAGTGATTGTATTTGTTAAATTGGTGCTATTTATAATTCCAAAAAAAGACGAGTATTGTTTAAAAATATATATTATTCATGGTAAACTAAATTCACAAGAAAAATTATTAAATGAATATAATTTCAATATTTATTTAGTCTAATGTTTTTTATTTAATTTTTACACAAATTCATGAATAATTTAATTTTCATTATGATATAATTTATTTAGAAGTAATAATCAAAAAATTTATAATGGTAAATCATGTGTTACATACTAACCTCCAATTTTCAATTGGTCCTTGAAATTTCAATAATCTCACCTCATTCATATATGTGGGTACTTATTCAATATTAATTACTTATACCCCTTGTTTTCTCTCATATTTTATGAATTTTGTAACATAAAATCATAGATTGAGCCTTTAGATTCCAGGAAACTTGTTCTATAGTGTTCTGAATCTTGATGTTCTCTTCATAGTATGATTAATCAGGATCGAATTATATTACCTCATGGGTGATCACATGAATCTGTAGTGGAATATAAGTCCATAATAATGATATATGGAAAACATTGTGAATTTTAGTTATCCAAGGTGTAATTTTCAAATGATAATAAATTTCCCAAATTCATTGTATAATTTATAATAGCTTGATGTACCTAGGACATAGTTACTCTTACTTACTAAACCATATAACACACTTCTATAGAGATACCATTAGGGAAACATAATACAACAATTGAAATTATATATCATTGTTGACCTTATTAGCATAAATATTATTCCTACTTTGAGCTACATTAATATGACTCTGAATATTTTTTATTTTCATCATTTCATAAAAAAATTGTTTTAAGCCAAAAATACTCCATTCATCAACATTAACCTTATAATGTATTGTAATAATATCTAAAAATATGATGCATAAAATGGTTCCATTTAAATTATTGAATGTAAGATATTATCATATTTTTAGTTTAACAAAATTTAATACTGAAACAACATACAATTAATATCATTTTATTATATATTCAATGTATCAAATAATATTTGAATATACAATTTGAGCTGCCCATATGTCTATGTATGAAAAAAAATTATCCAAAATTTCTATATGTCATGTTCTTTATAAAAAAATATACCAGACATTCGAATCAAACATTAGGTGATGATCAGAAAAAATTGAAATAGGTTCTCTATTAAGTGTCACAAAATCATTAATATTGATCCCCATTAAAAACTCAATAGGTAGATTTCATCTCATAAATTAGGAAAATGAAGACAGTTTAAAGAAATAAACAATATCCCATATGGAATCATTCCTTCCTTGTTATTTGGTAATCCATTGATAATTTCTATAATAATATCATCCCATTATATATATAAATAGGTTGAGGTTTCATGACTCTATTTAGTTATTATTTTCAATCCATTAACTTTTAAAAAACATGCATCTGGAAATATAGTATAAAATTTCCAATTTCATATTATCCAACCAAAACGTATCTTCAAATATTTATATTTTTTCCAATATGGTGTATTTAAATGTTTTAGCGATGATATTAATCAATTATTTATCTATTCATATCAAGAATATATGGAAGACATTACCTCTTTTCAAATTTCAATATACCAAATTCACAACTGATTTATACCAACATCCCATAATTAATGCATTTGATACCAAATTTCATAATTATATTCATACATACATGAACATGGTTTCTCTAATTAAGAGGGATTAGAACTGATTTGTAATAAAACATATTCTCCCCCCACCTTAATTATTCCCATATCTAAAAATTCTAAATCACGGAATATAATATCATTTTTATTCATTTCCTTTGTCAAGATGCCATGATCCTTTCTAATCATCTCATCAACCACCTTATAATTTTTCATAAGTTGGTAGTTTATTTGGAAACAATATTTCATCACTTATTATATCTATTTCTTTTTCATCATCATTATCGCTTTCTATACGAAGCTTTATTCATAATTTTTTTTATGTCTCTATTTCAAAAAATTATATATAAAATAAGTGATTCAATATAAATAATATAATTATTATGATTTTAAATTGAGAATATGGATTAAATATTTATATTCAATAAAATTTCTCTTCCCTGGTACATAGAGAAAAACTCTATTACTCAAGATAAGACACATCCAAGTCCCCAATGTTTGGAAGCACTAATTATAAAAACTCCATCCATTCACATTTGTATTGTAAATAGAGGTTCACTGAAAAATACCCACTATAAATATTTAATAATTTTATTTAAATTTTTATGACTATATAAAATTAATCCAATTATATGTTATCATAGTTAATGGGTAATATAATTGAGAAATATATTGAAAAAAATCAATAATAATATGTTAATAAATGAAAACAAAAGAACATTGTTATATGTCAGGGTTCCAACAATTTCATAACTAATATTTATGTTGATGGATCAACTAATATTCTTTCCTTATGGATTTCATGTTGATGAAAAAATAATTCTATATGGAAAATTAACATAATTAAAACATTCAATATAACTCATTTTCATTATGGGTCTGAATACTGATTCATATATGAATCTTGTAAACATCCCAAAATATAGACTATATAAGTATATGATTAATAAACACCACAATTAACTTATCAAGATAATTCTTGAATTATTTATTCATTAGATCCATAAAAATATTATTCAGTAGTAAATCCAAAGGGAATTACTATACATACTTCATATCATTACATCATACGAAATTTCTACATTTGAATAACCTCGTTATTTATTGAATTTAGATGAATCCATGGAAGATTTTTAATCATTGAAAAATATTATTAACCACTAATTCATTCAATCAAGTATTTAATGTAGGAAATATAATAATTTTTAATTTTAGTAATGTAATAAATTAAACAATAATAACTGGATAAACCAATTACACAATGTTTCTTCATAATAAATAGAACATTGGACCCCATAGTGAAACATCAGGGAATAAAAATCCTTTATCACACAATTCAAGTAGTTTTTTTCATAATTTACAGTTATTAAACTACATTCATATGATATGTATTCTTAGAGATATGATTTTCATTCGATAAAAGATCAATATAAAACGCAACTTAATGCTCTTGTGGATGTCCAGGTAGTTATTTGAGAAACACATACACTTATTATTGCACAAATGGTAAATACTATATTATAAACTACACTTATAAATCATATTATTAGTGATCTATTATTCTATTTGTGTTCTATTAATGATGTATTTGAGAGGATGATAAAAAAATGATTCAGATAAAGTAGTCTCCCATTTGAATACATCGAATTCTATACCACCATCATGAACCATAATTTCATTCTCTATGAAATAAATTTTAACCCTATAACATGAATGTGAAGATATAATAATGAATATATAATTTTTAACCATATAAATAATAATCATGATTTCAAATCGGGTTTTATTATGCATCATAAAAAATATTAACTAAAATGTACTTGGCGCAATAAAACTTCCGCTCGAAGTATTGATTGAAATGAGGCTTCCTAGGTTGGTCAGTAATTATATGATATTATTTTAAAATGTAGAAGACATAAAAGAGTATAAAAATATATAATAAAATAAATAAAAAGATATATATTTCTAAATGATAAAAATTCCATCCAATATATATTTAGAAACATCATCCCATATTTATGTAATCATATATGGTTATATTCATCCATATGGACTCTTATATAGTTTGTTACCTTGATGATTTTGACATTGGTTTAAATAATTAACAATATATTTATAGTATAATGAGTAGAATATTGTTTTTTATTTCATTACATTAATGTAAAGTGCATATGATCCTTTTCTCTGCACATTTAATATACTTATGTTCCCATTAAGTATGTACGGATGTTTTTTACCAAATTGATCACATGTTGGAAAACTCGTATTATATTTCATCTTCATTTACAAAATTATTTTTTCATGTTAATCAACCAAAGTATTCATTTTATTATCCCTATTTATGATATTATAAATATCAAATTATTTATTTATATTCATAGTAAATAATAATATGCCATCATATAAGGGAATTGTTTACGAACTATTTCCCCATAAAGACTTAAAAAAAGTCCTTCACAGAAAAATATATTCAATATTTTTTTGTTATAATTGTAGTAAATGATCATTATTGTATATTGTTTGAATGTTAACCTATTATTCTAAAAAAATTAAATTTCCTACTTATTAAATTTGAGTAAAGTACTCTCTATTTTAAATTTGTTATATTGAGGAATTTATTTCACAAATAATATGAACATAGTTGATATAAATTATATAAATTGTATTTCATTAATATATTTACCATTCTATATCCATGAAGTCAATTTCTCAACATATCCATTCAGAAATCACATGTGTAGAATAACCTTTTCGATGCATTTCATCCCTAGAGATTAATTTTTGTGAAACAAAATCCATAATTCAGCTTCTAGTGGATAATTGGTTCCATTAAAATAATTGTTCTTATATCACATGAAGTTATCCTAAATATGTGAAACATCTTGGGGAGAAGTATTTTGTTCAATATATGGAAATATATTTGTTATATCACTATTCAACTTCCTCATTATGTCTTCGACCTAGTCAGTTCAATCACTAGCTGTATGGGATTTCTCAACTAGGAATCCCCAATAATTAATTTGAGGGTTTATTTCCATCCATCCACTAGGTGATATATGAAAACAATGATATACCAATTGTTAGATCATAATTTTATTGACCATACATTATTGAAAGGTTTATCAGACCTCGAAAACAAGACACATAAAATATTTCAATATTACAAAAGAAATATTAAAACGTAGAATTTAAAACATTAGCTCAACATCAATGTCATTTAAAATACCCTTCACCATAAATTGGGAAATAAAATAAAATAAAGGTTGTTCTAAGACTCATACTAAGGGTTTCTTATAGTGTTATATATCTTGATTAAATAAAAAATAATCATTTTGGTAGATTGGTTAATAAAAACAAATGCAATTCAAAAAACAACATGATTCTTAAGCACATCCTTGTAAAATATAAAAAGAAAAATCACATGAAAAACGAGCATTGAATTCTCAATAAATTAAAATTTTAATTTTATATATACAGGATAATAAAAGGAATGCCTCAAACAATATAGTATGGATCGTTTTATAAAGGCCTCAACCAATTAAATTCTAATAAATGGGTTTGTGTAATCTACAGACCAATCAAATATAAAATTCATTCTATTTTGTTTCATGAGAACTAATAGGTATTTAAATATTTTTCTATAACTAGCCACAAAACATAACAATATATCTCTTTTCATTTTACTACAAATTAATTATTAATAAAATTTATTCTCAAATTTCATTACAATTTACAATTATCAATAATAAATCACGATTACATATCCAAAATGGATAAAGGATTATTATTAATTTAATAGATATATATCGATTATAGTAAAACCATTCATTTTTTTAAAAATAAAATATAATAAAATAAAAAAATTAATAATAACATCCAAACATATTTCTTGTATGAATGAATTTCAGAATCAAATTAAAAATTGTTTTCATTCATTTATAAAATTACAATGATTTTATTTTCTAATATTTAAAAAATATAAATACCAATAATATCAAGAGAATTATTTTTTATTAAAATAAACATGGAAAAATAAAATTTAATCTTTATAATGATAATTTTTTAGGTTTATTAGAAGGGGTGTTTCACCCATATACATTAAATCTCAATCACATGTACTTTTATAAAATGTTAAAATAACCCGTATGAAAAAATTCAATGTGAATCAATTTGAATTCATTTTAAAGAACGTAAAATAAATTTTAAATGCTATATTATCAAAAATTTATTCATAACTAACAACATAATTGACTCATATTATGGAAACATGACAATGAAGAAAAATATTACCAATAACTACATTAATATAATTTTATAAAATTAAATATGATACATGGAACATCAGACATAATAGTATAATTTGAATGTTTAAATACCGATGAAAATATCAACTATTTTTAAAAAATACCAAAAAGTCAATTGAAGATAATTTTAAATGATGAATTAAAAATTAAATTTCATTTTATAATTTTTAATTTATTATATTTTGGAATTTAGGTTTTAATCACATTCAAAAAATAAATTATCTGGATTATTTATTAATTATATTGGATAAAATTATTAGATAATATAATTTAATCTTATGTGTTATAGAAAAAGTGATGAGATTGGCATATAGACATGTAGGATATTATACATGCTAATATAAAAAAATGAAAACTACATTTAAGGGATAATGATTGTTTTTAGTGGAGCATTGGAAGCCAATGAAGAGCCCAAAAACCATGGTTTGTTGAATAGGGATAAATGAAATAATTTAGAAAAATTAAATGGGTGTGTATAGATGAATTTTATAAAACATTTTCATAAACAAATATTTGAAATCCACTGAATACCAAGTAAAATTTTACATGAATCCTTATGATCCATGTTCAACAAGATGTACCCCCACTAGAATTAATGTGGGACTCCATGTTTAATAGGGATTCCAACCTAGGAACTGCATGAATGATGGCCTTGCATGGGGTACCAGATACACATATATTTAATTTCATACCATTTCTTACTTATCTACTCATATCTAAAGGCCTCGTGATCTCCAAACCCCTCTAAAAATGTATCAATGCTTCCATGAGTAAATATTTTAAATCAAAAATTATAATTGAATTCATATAAGATTATTGATAAATGTTATAAAATATTCATTGAATGATGTATCATCAGTGAGAAGGGTTTCTATAAATCCTATTACATGATATCAAGAAATTGTATTAAAATTTCTAAAACAACCCTTATGTCTCCTCCTAGATATATCTATTATTACAAAATATCCAAAGATGTTGAATTTTATTCCCTTAAAGAACCCTATCACCACACTCTATAATTATCACCATGTGCTTACCAAATGATTCATACATTTAAAATGTGACATGATCACAATAACTAACTTGAATGTGGTAAATATCTCACATTTATATATAAACCAAATTAAATTCATCATAAATTCCCTAATGTCACGGTGGAAGATCCATGTGCTAACATATATCTATAAATCACTCCACAAAATTATAATTACCCCCAAAAAATATTGATCGATTTTACTTACATCCCCACGAATTGATTCATCCACCAATGAAACCCAAAATCACATATGATGAACTATTTGGGTGACCATCTACAATTTGAATAAAATTACGATTTTATTTGAGTAATAACCAAATAGTTATTTATTGTCTGAATATAATCATTGGTCTCATACTACATGTTTTTCATAAAAAGTACTAACTCAGCACACATAAAACAACATATAGATAAGAGGAATGACCAATCATGTAAATACACAATGGTTCACATCTAAATAAAACACTATTATCATTTTTTATATGATAAGTCTTCCATTATAGATTGTCATCTCAGGTTCCACTAAAAGGAAGTACATAGATCTTTAACATATAAAAAAATTAACTTGGTCATCCAGTCCTACACTCTATTCTTCTACGAGTTGTATTATATAGTCATAATCAATTTAAATCCCAAATAATTTAGTATTCCCTATATAAATCTTCATATAAATTTCACATCTTGTAATAATACTATTTTCATCAATATCTATTCAAAATGTACATTTCTCGCACATATTGAATTTCAGTCTCATATACCTACTATGTATTTTAAATGGGAATAAATTTTAAAACCACCATCATAAGGTCTATTTCTAGAAAAAAATATAAAAAACCCCTTTTTATTTTGGTTAATACTATTACAATGTTTATGGTCACCGTTTCCCACGATCATACTGGAATTGTAAGGGGATGATGTAACCGTACAAGTCATTAATTCTCTACATTTATCCATGGATAGGTAAGTGAACAGTAAACAAAACCTATGTTTTCTCTACTATACTAGGCCACAAAATATGTAATATTAAATTATTTAGAAATTAGTTATATCTTATATGCATATCCTATGTTTTTAATTAGTGAATTTATTGATGGAAAACCAACAATATTTAGATAGGACAAGAAAAATCATGATGTAAAAAAAATATTTGGTATCACCACTGATATAGCTACACTTGAATTATTTAGGTAAACTAAAATTATCAATTCTAGAATCAATTGATCGAGGTAGAACCCATCTTAAATACTAAAGTGACACATTGATCTTTTGGAATATATATAACATGTTCAGATAATAATCCATAAAATTTATAGATGATAAAGATAGAACTCTCATGTTAATGAGTACATTACAATGTAGTGGACAAACATTATGAATGAGTCCATTTAGGGGTGGAAAATCATTTCATTATAATCTATGGAGACCACTAACTTGTTCAGAAGACAAAATGGAATCATAAGGTTCTCTTACCTCCAATATCTTCACTAGAACACCATATTTTTTATATCATGCACCTTAAGATGTAACATATGGTATTCCAATTATAGGTTGGTCTCAGGGACCCTTCAAGATCCCCTTATCAAGTTAATGTGATTATATATCCTAGAAATTGGATAATTATTTATTATGATTAAATTTTTATGTTTTTAGAACTCCACTCACAATCACTGGAAATCATAAAAAAAATTGAATAAAAAATACACTTGAATGAGAGGTTTGTAGTTGAATAAAACTATACACCTCCAACTACATGAGATAAACCATAATATCTCATGATCATTCAATAAAAACACATATTTTAATTACATTGTAATGGTATTAAATGTTTATTTTTGATCTTATGGGCCTGAGTTAGTAGATTTTAATTTTGAACATCCATTCTCAGCATTTGTGCACATCATGCCTAATATGCACCAATATAGGACCAATGTTTCATCTGATTTCAAAGAATATAAATATCCATATTTTAATTTGATATCTTTTGAAATGGATATTAACTTAAATATTAACATTTTTCATTCAGGAATCAATGTAGGATTCATAAATGATGATGAGGATTTTTGGTGAAGAATGGAAACAATTCTGGAGAAGGCAGATTGGATATCATCCCAATAATATGATTGTGGGGCCCACAATAAAGGCCCAATGAAGCCCAAAATTCATGGGAGTCTAGAAAAATATATAGGAACAAATAATTATTCTGTATCCAGTGATAATTCGTCATCAATGATGGTGTTTAAGGCGGCCCAAGTTGAAGATTCAATTCTAGGCCAGATTCTGTGGCCCAGAAAAACAGCCCACTATTTCAATAATATCACCCGAACCACATAGTATATCGGGCTTAAATTTTACAGGTTATTAGGGGACCTTTGGGGGTTCATTTAAGTATTCTATTGACAACTCCAATTCGGCATTCTAGATGGTTCTTTCTGCGCATCTGTTCGGTGTAGAAAGCTGGCTCCCACTTCGAGGCAAGAGTTGAAAAGTCACTTATGCATTAAATGTCCACCCACCTTTCTCCAACAAAATTAATTAAATTCACATGGGATTATGGGATCCCAGCCAAAGGCTTCCAAAATTCCTATTGAAGGTAGTAGGTGTGGAGAATTTGAGGATCTTGGTGCTTTCTTTGCATTGTAATGTTATTATGCCAATTTGCCTTTGTAATGCTCTTCCTTCCCATGTAAGTTGTTCGAATCAACTTAGTCATCAATAAAAGTTCTTCTTATTCTCTTTTTCTATTCTTCTCCTTATAACCTTGATACCGTTGCCTAAAGGGGTGAATTAATTCAGACCAAACCTTGAGATTTTGTTCACACAACGGTGGAGTGATCGTTATTTTTGTGGTTCTTACTTCTTCAATTCCACCATTGTATGTCTACTTTCCGCTTCTGTTGAGAACTTTTCATCAATGGAGGGGTAGCTATTTTATGGGTTGAGCCAAGGGAGTGGAAAGGGGTTGGATTGAATGTTATTTCTCACACCCTAAATGTTTTTAATTTGTTTTAATTAAGTTTCATTCATTCAATGATTTTTATTCTTCCTCTTCCTTATTGAATTTATTCACGCCACTTTCATGTGCTAATTACATCCTTTACCTTGGAGTGCTCATGAAAATGATCCTACAAGTGTATATGTGATTATCATGTGTTTTGAAGGTGTTTAATCAGTAAATGATTAGGTTAGTTTTAATTCATTGCATGAATCCTTCTCGAGTTAATGAAATTAAAATCGTAAAAAAAGGAATTCATTCAATCTACCCCGGGCAATAACCTAGGATCAACTCATTTTCACATAATTTAAATTCACATATATCTTTTGGTTCTCTTTAAAAAACATCTAAAATCAACCCAAGTTGGCCACTTCATATCCAAAAATCCATCTATTTTTATTGACTGTCTCAAGGTTCTTCTTAGGACTCTGAGGATTCGACAACCCAAGCTACACTACAAGCGACTGCTTGACCCTTAAAACTTGGGTGAATTTGGGTGCAACCAAATTTTGGAACTGTTTCCAGGGACCAAGTAAGTTCCTTAGAAAAAAACCTTCTTTCCGCACCCCTATTCTTTTATTCCCACCCAAGATCTCTTATCTTTTCCCTTTCTCGATTTTTTTTCTTTTGGCGCATGTCCGCCGTCACCCGTGATAACTCAAACAGACTAGTTAGGGTGGAAAGTCATAGGATAGGGAAGTCATGTAAACCATTGGATCCTAATCATCCTAATACCATGTAGTTAAATATTGAGTCAATTTTAATGGAGGGTCTTCAATGAAACCAACTCATAAACCCGGGTGGGAACCAAAATGGAAATCCAAATGTGGTAGCCCCAAATTTGGAGAATGCAGTCGATCAATCCATGAATGACTACCTTACACCTACCTGGACCAATGAACCTACATGCATTAGGCATGCTGCCCTAGGAGATTCCCACTATGTCTTTAAACGTCATGTCCTAAACCACCTTCTAATCTTCCATGGGATGGAGTCAGAAATGACATACCTTCATGTCAAGGAGTTCAATGACATTGTTGAAACCATGTGCTCACCACATCAACATGAGTCAGCTAAGATGAGGCTATTTCCTTTCTCACTTAAGGATCGAGAAAAGAACTAGTTAAATAATCTGAGACCTTCATCAATCCACACTTGGAACCAACTGCAATGAGAATTAAACAAGGAATACTTTCCCCACCATGAAACAATTTCACTATAAAAGAGTATCCAAAACATTTTCGCAAAAGAGGGAGAGTCATTTTATGAAGCATAGGAGAGGTTCAAAGACACCCTAAACATGGTTCTACACCTTGGTTTTTCTATTCCTGAACAATTATGAATAATCTATGAAGGTTTGGGCCCGTGGAACAAACAATTCATTGATATTATGTATAATGGGACCTTTAAAAACAAATCACCAAATGATGCTTACGAGTATGTAGAAATCCTTGCTGAACAAAACCAAACTTGGGGAACATCACCTTATTCTGAAAAGCCTCAATGAACTAATGGAATTCATACACTTAGGGAAGAGGAAATCTTTAGGGAGAAACTTGCAGCACTCTCTAGGAAGGTTAAAGAGATATGCCATAGGAAAATCAATGAAATCCAAATTGTAGACCTTGTTTGCACAATCTGTGACAAACATGACCACAAAACAGAAAACTGCCCAACCATTCCATCCATCAAGGATGTTCTTTTAGGAGGACCACCTGCTGATGTCAATGCCCTAAACCATCAAATGACTCAATACCCAAACACATTCAACCCAAGGTATAATGACCACCCAGGCTTCCGATGGAACGATAACCAACAACCTAGCCAACCACAAGGTCCAAGCCCCTACCCTACACAAAATTTTCAAAACCATAACCAATTCCAACCACAACCAGTCCAATATTAACATCCTCTTGTCCAATACCTACAACCCATCCAACAACCAATGTATCCCCTTGGGATAACCCAACCAACACAAGCCCCTTCCCAATCTGTCCCTTATCCAAACCTTGAACAACTGTGCAAAAAAATGGAAATGATGAAATCAGAAGTCTCTCCCCTGAAACAAGAACATCAAACCATCAAAACTGGAAAGGCACCCATGCCCACACAGGCCATTCCTCAACTAACGTCAAGGTGGGATACAAGTTTCACTCAAAAAACTCATGAAAAACTAAAGGTTGTGACAGTTTTGAGAAGTGGGAAATCAATTGAGAAACCTGAACAAATAGTTCAAAACTCACTTAAAGATTCAAACTCTAATGATAATTAAAAAGAAACACATGAAAAAATTTAATATACTAATAAAAATTTGAAAGAAAGAACTCTTCAAAAAACTTCCCCACAACCTGCCCTATTTCCTCAACGCATGAGGGGGAAAACCAAGACTGAATTGGGTTAAACATTGAGGGAAATTTTCTCACAAGTCAAGTTGAACATTAAACTCCTTGATGTCATTCAAACCATTCCTACATACTCAAAATACCTTAAGGTCCACTGCACATTTAAATGGAAATTTTCACATAAGAACCACGTCCTTCTGGTAGAAAATGTCAGCACAACAATCCAAGGAACCCTTCCTCCCAAGATGAAAGACCCAGGATGCCCTTAAATAAATGTTGAACTAGAAGAGAACAAAGTTGTCAAAGAGTTGTGTGATATATGAGCCAGTGTGAACCTCATTCCTTATGCTATGTATTGTCAGTTAGGGCTCAATGAACTCCAACCCACATCTGTCACTCTTCAACTTGTTGATCGTAGTATTTGATTTCCAAAGGGGATCTTAATGGATGTTTTGGTGAAAGTTGAAAATTTCATTTACCCATATGACATAATTGTTCAAGAAAATCACCCAAGCTTAGGTCATAGGCAGCAAACCCCATTCATCCTTGGTCATCCCTTCCTTACAACAATCTACTCTCTTATCTGAGTCTGAAATGGGAACATGACCATCACCTTTGGAAACATGAGTCTAGACTTCAACATCTACAATGAAAACTATCAAATTGGGGATGATTAAGAGATCCATTAGTTTAATTTGATAGGTAGTGTTGATAGTGAACTGAAGGAACATCAAGGAATTACCGAAGGATGTTTAAGTCAAGAAGAGATTGATTTTCTTTGTTCACATAAGAAAAATTTGTCTCCTTTGCTTGAATCTCTTTCATATTTATCTATTGATGATTTTCTAGAATCACCAATCAATGATACCATGGGTGAAATCAATAACATCGAGTCCATAACCATTCATGAAACTACTCTGTCTAATTTAGTGGATGAAAATTCTTTTCACAAGGAACCAATTTTGTCCAGAAATCTGAACAAAGAAACTGAGTTCAATTCAAAGGCTCATCCTTTCTTGGAAAGTGATAACCACTCTGATATTGAATTTAAGGTTTTACCTTCATCACTCAAGTATGTGTTCTTAGGGGACAATCAATTTTTTCATGTTGTCAGTTATTCCTCTCTTGAATCCAATCATGAGAGGATGCTTCTAGATGTCCTTAGGATACACAAGAAAGCCAGTGGATGGACCCTATCTGATATTCCTGGGATTAGCCCACTTATCGGGACTCATAGAATTGTTTTAGAAATTGATTCAAAGCCATGTCGTGAACCTCAGTGGAGACTCAATCATAATCTCATGGAAGTAGTGAGAAAAGAACTTTTGAAATTGTTAAAAGCTGGTATCATCTATCCTATAGCTGAGAGTGAGTGGGTTATCCCAATCCATGTGGTTCCAAAGAAGGCTGGAATCGCATTAATAACCAATAATGATGTAGAGACGCTTCCAACAAGGGTCAGTAGTGGATGTAGAGTATGTATTGACTATAGGAAACTCAACTCTTGTACCAAGAAAGACCATTTCCCCTTGCCCTTTATTGATCAAGTCCTCAACTGAGTGGTAGGTCATCAATTCTACTGCTTCCTAGACGGATTCTCTGGGTATAATCAAATCGAAGTCTCCTTAGAGGATCAAGGAAAAACAACCTTCACCTGTCCATTTGACACTTTTTCCTTCAAGCACATGCCCTTTGGGTTATGCAATGCCCCTGGTACCTTCCAGCGGTGCATGATGGGAATCTTCTCGGACATGGTGGGGGATTGTTTAGAGGTCTTGATGGATGATTTCTCCATCTTTGGGGATACTTTTGAGGGATGACTTCTAAATGTTGAAAAGGTTTTGTCAAGGTGTGAGTATAAGAATCTCATACTAAATTGGGAAAAATGCCATTTCATGGTAAGGGAAGGACATGTTCTAGGTCATCTGGTATCTGGTAGAGGGATTGATGTTGATAAATATAAGGTTGACATCATTCGTCAACTTCCCTCTCATAAAAATGTTAAGGAAGTGAGGTCCTTCTTAGGACATGCTGGCTTTTATAGAAGGTTCATTATGAATTTCAGCTCTATTTCTCGGACACTTTGTGCTCTATTGGTAAAAGATGATCCATTTTTATGGACAGAAAGCTATGAGGAATCATTCTCTAGACTCAAGTAAACTCTTATATCACCCCTATCATGAAATCTCCAAATTAGAAACTTCCTTTCAAGCTCAAGCGTGATGCAAGTGATTTCGCTGTAGGGGAAGTCTTAGGACAATGGTGTGAGAAAACTACATGTGTCATCGCTTATGAAAGAAAATATATAAATGATGAACAAATAAATTACACCACCACTGGGAAAGAGCTGCTTGTTGTTGTCTCTTCCTTAGTGAAATTCAGGTCATATCTCTTAGGATCACCCATCATTGTCTTCACTGACCATTCAGCCCTAAAATACCTTTTCCAAAAACAAGATGCCTAGGATAAATTGATTAGGTGGGTCCCTATTCTTCAAGAGTTAGATTTGAACATTAAGGATAAAAAGGTTGTTGCTGATTACCTCTCTATGATGGAATTCAAAGACAACTCACACCACCTCTCTGTGTCTGATTCATTTCCCGATGAGAACCTCTATTCAGTGAGTGATTTCCCTTGTTATGTTGAGATAGAAAACCATTTGGTGAAGGGTGACATTCCTAAATTCTTGGGGACCCATGCTAAGAGGAAATTCCTTTCTGATGTCAAACACTATGTGTTTTATGATCCTTACCTCTTCAAGTTCTGTTCTGATCAAATCATCAGGAGATGTGTTCCTAAGTCTGAACAATAGCCCATTCTAAAATTTTTTCATGGAGAGGCAGGTGGAGGCCACTTTTCTACAAAGAAAAACACTACAAAGTTCCACCAAAGTGGTTTCTACTGGATGAACCTAACTAAGGATTCATTCGAATTGTGTAAAATTTGTCCTGAGTGTCAGAAATTAGGATACATTTCCAAAAGGAATCAAATGCCCCTCACTCCCATTCTGGTCGTTGAAAAATTTGATTGTTGGGGAATTGATTTCATGGAACCCTTACCAAACTCTAAGGGATACCTCTACATCCTCTTAGCTTTTGATTATGTCTCAAAATGGGTTGAAGCCATTCCCACCAGGAATAATGATCATCAAGTTGTCATCTAATTCCTAAAAGATCATATCTTTTCTAGATTTTGAGTTCCAAGGGCTATAAAAAGTGATAGTGGAACCCATTTCTGTAATTTCCCATTCTCTTCACTCATGTCTATGTATGGAATTTTTCATAAAGTTTCCACTGCGTACCATCCTCAAATGAATGGTCATGCTGAGTTAGAAAATAGGGAGATTAAGCAAATTCTTGAAAAAATTGTCAACCCCTCTAGGAAAGATTGGTCTGAGAAACTCTTGGATGCTCTTTGGGAATATCGTACAACATTCAAATCCATCCTAGGAATGTCACCATATAGGTTGGTTTATGGAAAATCATGCCATTTACCTGTTGAAATTGAGCATAAGGCATTTTGGGCAATCAAAAAAATGAATTTCGACATTTCTTTAGCCGAAGAAAAGAGGAAATTAGATCTTAATGAACTTGAGGAACTTAGGATGGAGGCTTATGAAAATTCAAGGATAAATAAATCTAGAGTTCAAGCCTACCAATCTAGGAATATCATTGTCAAAAAATTTGAACTGGGAAAACAAGTGCTCTTGTATAGTGCAAAACTTCATTTACACCAGGGAATGTTATGGTATATATGGTCAAGTCCATTCATAGTGCATCAGGTGTACCCCCATGGGGCAGTAGAGATTCAGGATCCCACAAGTGGTAACATTTTTAAGTTCAATGGTCATAGGTTAAAACCATTCATTGAATCATTCAATAAACCGAAAATAGAGGTAGAGTTAACGAAGCCAACCTATGAACATGGAATAAATTGATAGATTTTGGATCCATTTCGGGCTAACGACGTTAAAAAAAAAGCGTTGCATGGGAGCAAACCCATGGCCTTAATGTTTCTAATCGTTGTGAATCATATTTATTTTCTTCTTCTTAATTTTGTTATTAAAAAAAATATAAACTATTGACCTGTTCTTCTTTTATGAGTATGGATGGGTATGAAAGGGGAGCACCATATTCATCCATCTCACATGGTGTGATCCCTAAGTAATACCTTACCCAGAAAATATAAAGAAGACAATGTATCATTAGTTTATTTTATTTTATTTTATATTTTTGTTAGTATTTTATAAAAAATAGATTGTTGAACTTTTCTTCTTTTATGAGTAAGGATGGGTATGAAAGGGGAGCACCGTATTCATCTTTGTCACATGGTGTGATCCCTGAGAAATACCTTACCCAGAAAATATAAAGAAGAAAATGTATCATCAGTTTATTTTATTTTATTTTATATTTTTGTTGGTATTTTATAAAAATAGATTGTTGACATGTTCTTCTTTTATGAGTAAGGATGGGTATGAAAGGGGAGCACCGTATTCATCTGTGTCACGCGGTGTGATCCCTGAGTAATACCATACCCAAAAATTTAAGTGAAGACAATGTATCATCCGTTTATGTTATTTATACCTTTTTTAGGTTAAAAAAATACTAAAAAATATATATATTAAAAAAAAATTAATGTCATGTCATAGGTCATTGGGAAAAGCTGGTCACAAACGTCCAAGCCATTGAGAGATAAACCTGGACTGAATGGAGACATGGGAATTCATTTTCAACATCAACCAACTGGTGACTTCATTCCATAATTTTCATTTTCAATGTATTCGTTGAACTTCTATCCTGCCACTTCTATGTTTCAATTCATTAAACACTGAGGAAAGTGAATTCCAAGTTGTGGGGGAGATGAAAATGTGTGGAAGGAAAAATTTCATTAACCTTGAACACGATAACACACATTACAAACTCTGAAATTGGATATCAAATAATTTAGCATGCCTTGATTCTGATTTTAATGCATGTTTATGTTCATGTTCATATATATTGGAAAGCGCGGTTGTCCGATGTGATTTTTCACGGTTATATTTTCATCCATTTAATAAAAAAACACAATTCACGTCCTCTAGATTGTGGGGTCTTAGATTGAGTTCTTGGGGACCCATAATAAATAACATAGGATTGGCGATCATTTTAATTTTAACATGAGTATTAAAAAAAATCAATTGCGTGTACAGTAATGAATTGACCTAATGTGTGGATTTCGACACTTGGGGATCGTTACTCCATAGTTGTCTGGCCCAGAGTTGGGAATTTTATATATATTTTAGGTAATTTGAATTTTTTTTGATTGATTTAGCACGAGATAATGCCCGTGTATGTGAGCTTCACATGGTGCCCTAGGGTCTTTAAGCCTGGGAGTCATCGGCAAATTCTTGGTACATGGGTTGACTCAATTGAGTTCAATTTCAATTACAATGGAAAAATTGCAAAAAAAACCCAAAAAAAAAGAAAATAAAAAAATGAGTACTCATCTTATTATTAAAATTTGATTTCTTCTAGCGCTTCCATATTTTCTCCCTCGAATGGAAATGAAACCCCATGTCTATTGTGACGCACAATACTTCATCATGCATAATTGAATTTGGAGGAAATATGGCAATGAATTTGAACAAAAGAATGGGATTGGTCTTGATATATGTTTATGGATATAGCTTTTTTTAAATGATTTTTTTTGGTTTCATATTTTTTTGGTATGTGATCTTTGGGTGAGAAATGTGTATTTAAATGTTTTTGGAAAAGGTCATTTGAATTTCCTTTTTGTGAGATTTATTTTCCTCAGGACAATAAATACTCAAGATGGGGGTGTGATTAGCCAATAAAAACACATATTTTGATTACATTGTAATGGTATTAAAAGTTTATTTTTTATCTTATGGGCCTGAGTTAGTGGATTTTAATTTTGAACATCCATTCTCAGCATTTGTGCACTTCATGCCTAATATGCACCAATTTAGGCCCAATGTTTCATCTGATTTCACAGAATGTAATTTTCCATATATTAATTTGATATTTTTTGGAAATGGATATAAACATAAATATGAACAATTTTCATTCAGGGATCAATGGAGGATTCATAAAGGATGATGAGGATTTTTGGTGAAGAAAGGAAACAATTCTAGAGAAGGCAGATTGGATATCATCCCACTTATTGGACTGGGGGCCCACAATACATGTCCAATAAATCCCAACATACATGGGAGGCTAGAAAATTATATGGGAACAAATAATTCTTCGGTATCCAGTGCTAATTCGTCCTCAATGGTGGTGTTTAAGGCGGCCCAAGTTTAAGATTCAATTGTGGGCCAGATTCTGCGGCCCAGAAAAATAGCCCACTATTTCAATCATATATCCCGAACCACAAAGTATTTTGGGATGAAATTTTACAGGATATTAGGGGACCTCTGGGGTTGAATGTAAGTCCTCTATGTCTCATTCAAATTCGGCCTTCTAGATGGGGCTTGTTGCGCTTCTGTTCGGTGTAGAAAGCTGGCTCCCACTTCGAGGCAAGAGTTGAAAAGTCTCTTATGCATTAAATGTCCACCCACCTTTCTCCAACAAAATTACTTAAATCCACATGGGATGATGGGAGCTCGTCCAAAGGCTTCCAAAATTCCTATTTAAGGTAGTAGGGATAGAGGATTTGAGGATTTGGGTGCTTTCTTTTCATTGAAATGTTATTATGCCAATTTTCCTTTGTAATGTTCTTCTTTCTCATGTAAGTTGGTCGAATCACCTTAGTCTTCAATAAAATTTCTTCTTCTTCTCTTGTTCTATTTTTCTCCTTATCACCTTGATACCATTGTCTCGAGGTTTGAATTTATTCACACCAAACCTTGGGATTTTGTTCACACAACGGTGGAATGATCGTTATTTTTGTTGTTTTTACTTCTTCAATTCCACCCAAGTAAGTCTACTTTCCGCTTCCGTTGAGAACTTGTAATCAATGTAGGGGTAGATATTTTATGGGTTGATCCATGGGAGTAGCAAGGGGATGGATTTAATGTTATTTCTCATGCCCTAAATGTTATTAATTTCTTTTAATTGAGTTTCTTTCATTCAATGGGTTTTATTCTTCCTCTTCTTTATTGAATTTATTCACCCCAATTTCATGTGCTAATTACATCCTTTACCTTGGAGTGCTCATGAAAATGATCCTACAAGTGTATAGGTGATTATCATGTGTTTTGAAGGCGTTTAATCAGTAAGTGATGAGGTTAGATTGAATTCATTTCATGAATCTATCTCAAGTTAATGAAATTAAAATAGTAAAAAAAGGAATTCATTCAATCCACCCCGAGCAATAACCTAGGATCAACTCATTTTCTCATAATATGAATTCACATATATCTTTTCATGCTCTTTCAGAAACATCTAAAATCAACCCATGTTGGCTAATTCATATCCAAAAATCCATATCTTTTTATTGAGTGTCTAATGTTTCTTCTTAGGTCTCTGAGGATTCGACAACCCAAGCTACACTACAAGTGACCGCTTGACCCTTAAAACTTGGGTAAATTTGGGTGCAACCATGTCACAACATTTATAATATCATGTGATAAAAATGAATCATTATGGGATTCACATCAAACATTATATCAAATATGATCATTATCTCTATTGAAATATGAAATACATTAATGTCATCTGGAAATACTTATGAAAAGTTGTCCACTAATTTTAAAAAAACTTACTCAGAACCATTACTTCGTCATCCTTAAGAATAATACCTATCAAATTCATAGTAATGGACCCTATCTTACTGGGGTTATATCCTACAATACTTACATTCACATCACATTCACTCGTGAGTGTATTGTCCTTCTCAATTAGTGATTTGAACAACACCATAAAATGATAGATATTAATGTAATCGCAAATTTTTTTTTACCAAGTTCAACCCTAGAGTGTTATCAAAACATACTTTATATAAAATATGGGTATTCCACAAGTTCCTATATCCGCAAAAAAAATATGACACACACTAATATTTTATGAATTTTATCTGGAATCCTTAATATTGTTTTATCAAGATCCAAAATACTAACAGATATATATTTATTTATAACCCCTCAGAAGATTCAATCAAAGAAGAGATAAAATAATTATTTCCATTACTTAGAATAATGATTCAAAATTTATAGAACAAATAATATCCATACAACCTATTTTCTGTGGAACCTACACAATATTAGATGGAACCATGTCCAATGAATATAATCATCCCACATTTAATAAATTTTAATGACCATTTCACACATGAATAACCAAGGGAACTACCCCCTTAAGTCATATAAAACTACTACTATACATGAGAAAATCAACCTAATTGTTGTAGTAATCTTATATAAAAATATATTCTATCTATCATACTTGTCCCTCATTACCAAGCATTATAGGATAGTTATCCCAAAACTCTTTTCCTGAACCTATATAAGATATCATTAAAAAATATTCTATAGGTAACCCATCCATCCACATGTGAAGAACTAGAATTGTGAAATCTTACATGAAATATGGTTAATTGTTCTGTTTTTATACATAGTATATGTGGGAAAACCATCCACATGGATGAAGTTACAAACACCCACCATTCAAAAACTGCCTATTGATACCATAACACATTTCATAAAATATCTTATTATTACTATAAGAAAATGAACAACTACCTCCATTAGAAAATCCACCATATGGGACAATAAATATGCGTAGATATTTTAACTTAATGTTTTCTAATATTAAATTATGAATAGTGAGATACATTAATGAATCATTATAATAGGACTTCAAATTAAAAGTCATTCCAGTTTCACATAATTTGTTAAATGTCAATCATTGATCTCTTGGAATCATTGAACTCCTTCCAATCTGTCAATGAAATTAAATATATATCCATAATAGAATGGGAAGTGTAGGGTTTCATGAAAATTTCTTTTAAAAAAAATTCCTAAAATCATATGATTGGCCCAACTATAATGACTAATTGGAAAACACCTATACACAATGGTATATAAAATCCTCCTAGGATTATCACTCATGTCACGGAGCCTACACCATATCACCCACAATCCTTTGTAGGTTCTGTAAAGAACAAAATATGCTAAATTAAATAATTAGTCAACATGTTTTTCAATGTTATCGCCATTACAATGTGTTCATCCACTACCAAATTGAATGATTTGAAACACTCCCATATAGGGAGACTCTTTCAACTGATATACTATAGTGTCCTAAAGAATATAGACAACCCAACTTACATGTAAATATAATGGTATATTGTGATCATTAAAAACCATTAGTACATCCTCAACATATACATGGGAGATACCATGGGATGTTATTCAGGTGAAATTTTTAAAAAATTTGAATATAATGGATTATAATGCCTTTAATTGTCCTTTTCATAAAAAATCTAATCATTAAAATAATAACTCAAAAAACCCATCCGACAATCCCAAATGTTATTACTTCTAAAACACCAGATATCTAAAGTCACTACCCACCCATGGATTGTGTGTGTATCACTTATACATCCATGTTAGTGAGTTTCATATATAATAATCTAATAGAAAAAAACAAGGTAATAATATTATATTCCATTAGTAATATATTTTGGAAAATTATTAATATATTATATTTTACATCAATATAATTTAAATTGATAACAATCAGTAAAAAATAAGACCATGATATGTTATCTAATGTTTGACCAAATGATGTACGAATTCATTCACTCTCTCCACCTAGAACAATGATAAAATCCCATCAATCGAATTGTTTTGTATATCTTTAAAAATAAAGTGAAACAATTATTAAAAAATAAAAAAAATTCAATCAAATTTGTCATAATACATGATCAGATACTATATAGGAACAATCAAAACCTAGTCATAGCTTTTCTATAGAATCAGGTACATAGAAACTCAAATTATTCATTCATTAAATTAAAAAATAGAAGAAATATAGTCTCCAATGCCATCTTAAATTGTCTATAATTTTCAAAAGTTATTTTGTGATGTGTTATAAAACCTAATTCCTCCTCCATATATACTGGAGGTTACTAACATACTATGATGGATCAAACATTTCATTAATGATATTATATCCATGTTATCAATTAAAATTTAATAATAGATTTAGAATAAATATTATTATTAAATAATGTAAACACATATAATCATAATACTTAACTAACCAAATAATCAACTTCATAAGATACTAAAATAATTGATACATGTCAATCATATATTATTTGTCATTAGGATATTTATAGGTGTAGGATCATCAAATTTATTAAATCTAAAAAATGGTATATTGATGTATAGTTAAAAATTATCCCATAAATTAATATTATTTAATCAATCAACTTCCAAGACCAACTTTCTAGAATCCATAGAGAAATATTATTACCTTCAAAGATCCCAAATAATAATTTACACTTGAATACATGGGTTCTAACATAGGATGTGAGTAAAAAAAATAATTGAACCAAATGAATGTGTTTATATCATATGTTTTAAAATTATATATTATTGTATTCATATACAAAAATTAACTAATCATGAATGAATACATCATCGTCATCATGCAACTATTAGACAAAAATGAAATAGTGAACCTACACCATATATTAATTAGATTAATATAGAATGTGGGCCCATTTAATGACACATAGAAATCTCACAACATGACCCATATATTCTCTCTCATGGCACATCCAGACATAGAATACCATATCAAACATAGTCTCACTCAATAGATGGTACGCATCCACATCACAAAGCTAACATCATCTCAATTTGGGTATGGTAACATGAAAAATTCATAATCATTTATCCTATTTCTTATGGTGTAATCATAAAAACATATCATAGGGTCCACCATCATCTCACTATGGATTTGGTCACAAAATCATTATAATCCTCTATCGTCTCCCTTAAGATATGGTTATAACCTTATATGTCCCACATGACATATTATTATCAACAATGTTTTTCATGAAATAAAATAGTTCACTAGAGTCAATATATTTTCCATGTAAGACACCACATATACAATGACATCACAATAAAATAAAATTTGATACTTGAAACATAGAAAAACTACTATTGTCACACTCTTAGTCATAGAATCACCTTCACATTTTAGGGAGTTAACCACCTACTCCAAAACAAAAATATATAATATAACCCAAAAAATATCAAATCCCAAATAACCAATAGTAGTCCCAAACAACCCAAGAAGACAACCTACACTCATGGCATGATAGATGGAAGGTTTCCAAATAATCCCAACACATTTCACCAAAATCAAACCCTTTAAGGTGTTAATTACATGAACCAAAACTCTCATAACCAATGTGAAAGTCATGATAGATCATTTTTATGGAAACACAAGAACACACATGCCTGGAATCCAATACAAAAGCATAAAAACGTGTAACATTGTAAGTAATTAAATCCTAAAGACTATTGGAGGTCACTATCTAAGTCACACCATTACATTAAAGATGATACAACTAATTCTATAAACAGAGCCACTACCCTTATAATTATGTCTTTTATATAATGCAAGGGGAAACTATGAGAAATGAAAAAGCATGGGGTTATATGACATTGGAACCACAAATAGAGGACCCAATTTATTAATTACCCTTTAAATTAATAGTGAATTAAATTATAGTAACTTTGGTATTTAAATGAGACCCCGAAAATCGTGTATTTTTTTTGGGAATTAGGTAAGAGAGGGGAATGGATTAAGTGGTTTTATAGTTAAATATTCATAATATTCCCCAAAAACCCAAGTGTAGAACCACCAAACAACTAATTGATTAGTAATTGGTTCCCATTATGTTTGTTTGGTATACCAATTTCTCCACAGACCACCCAAAACACTCTTAGTGTAATTTACATTAGGATCCAAGAAATAGATAGATTATTCCTTGTCTAATGGGTAATAAAATTCCTAACATTAGGTACTAACTTCCCCTCTATAATATTTTCATATTGGTAGAACCGAATACACTATTATGAATACCAATAAAGATATCAAATCTTCCAATCATATCTAAAATTTCGTTAGGGATTATAATTAAAATCCAAAAAATATGGCCCGCCTTTTTTTCTACAATTTTGAAATCAAAACATTTTATAATGTTTCAAATAATTTTTAAATCATGTATCATGTCTTTAAAAATTATTCCTCAACCCAAAATTATTGTAAAATTATTAATGAGGTAACCATATTAATAAATATATTCCATTTATGAAAAACCACCCACCAATAAAATTATAATGGAATATGATTCATGTTTTTCTTCATTAGAATTGGATTATATTTTTGTGGTGTTGTTCGAGTCCACTAAATGATTGGTTCATGATGTTAATAAGAGTTTTTAATTGTTTAGGTATTTTTTTAAAAATTATTAGGAGTAATTTAAGTGGATAATAATATTATTAGTGTTATATAGGTAATTATAATCCTAAATTTTAGATTTATTGATGAACTATAGAATTAATGCATATAAGTCACCAATTATCATTTGATATTTTTATAAAATGTCTATTAATTTATATAATGAAGAGAAAACTAATGAATGAAACACCATTTTTAAATGATTAATGTCCTTATTATGTAATATAGTTATAGAATAATTATTCCATGATTTGGTTACCTTGGACCATTATATGTTATATTCTATTAGAAATAGAATACCATTATATATCCTAATCATTGATAATATTGTAATTCTGCACTAATATTTATGACTATTATATATTAGTGGTTATGAAAATAATAATTTATATATATGAAAGAATAAAAGTCTAGGGATAGTATGATCTTACCTAATAAAGACTATGTATTAGTGATTTTTAGGGAGATATAATCACTTGAATTTTCCCTAGGTGAAATAAAATACATGATTCAACAACAAAATCAAGATAAAAAAATGTTTAAATTATTAGTTCATGCTTATCAAGATCCTGACCCACACAATGTTCACCAATAAACAACAAGAAAGTGTCACAATCAGACACATTACCCTTACTGAATATACTTACATTGTAAGAAGATATATATCTAGAACATTATTGTATAATATATATGTATAATGTACAATAATGATAAAATTTATTCTATTTATTATTACATATAAATAATTCAATCATGTGTTTGATAGATATTAGTTTATGATATGATGAAATGAAAATTAAATTTTTAGTAAATATAATTTTTCAATCAAGCATATATTTTGGTTCAATTCAACAATTCTTTTAATAAGTTTTTTTTGAATAGAATATTATTATTGAATAATATTTATTTTTTGTAAATGATATTAATTTTATTAAATAAAAAATAAATTTTATAAGAATTATAAATTATTATCATCACAAAACCCCATATTTTTCAATAAATTGGGTTCTTTCATTTGAAGTGTATATTATTGTAACACCCCGAGCTTCTACGATACGCTTCTCTTTCAATAATGCAATAGCTTGCATTGTATGCAAGTTCGAGATTCTAACACACCGCGACCAATCAAAATAGCCATTATGAATAGTAATACCCACCTTTTGAAATTATATATATTTTATATTTCAAAATAGGCTTCATTTTTGGATTTGTAATATCGAAATTATCCTATGATGAATTTTTGGTATTTTTCTGAGAACTTCCAATTTTTTTATGAATAGTGAAAAATACTTATAAACAACTTTTTTAATGAAAATAATTTTTAGTGATAAATTATACTATTGAGAGGTTTTAAATTGTAATTAGAATATATTTTTAAGATTTTATACAATGGTTTTCATTAGAATTAATTTCACTTTTAAATTGTACAGAAGCAATTGGCAATCTTTTGATATATATTGTTTCTTAAAAACACGCTATTTGTTGTGACAGCGGGAATTAATTATAAAATTAATTAATGAAACTTATATGTTTGTAATATTTTAAAATAGACATCATTTTTGAATTTGGAATATCAATTATAGCATAGGGTGAAATTTTGGTATTGTTCTGAAAAACTTCAATTTTTGATGAATAGTGAAACCACTAAGTGGTAGTTAAAAAACTGATTTTTCGTTTAAATGAAACATTACCACTTCTGTGATTTGATTTTTAAAAATCCGACATACTTGGTTTTCATTAGGATGTAAAATGTGGTTCATTGGGATTAAACTAATTTTTTGGTGAATAGCAACTTTTAAGTTTAATTAATCGCGATTAAAGGTAATTAGTGAAATTTAAGGTAAATATAATGTTATAATAATAGGAAATGACCTTTAAACTTGTCCTACCCCTATTGGATGAGTCATGGAAGACCAAGAAAAACCATGGGTCAACTTGGGGACCCCATGGAGCCACTTTGGTAGGGAAATGACATTAAAAACTTTTTATTTAATGTTAAAATAAAAATGTCACAAACATGAGCGGTTTTACTAAAAAAAATTTAAATGGGGTAATAAAAGTCATATTTTTGACAATAAATATTAATTAGAAATATAAAACGATTTCCTACATCATGATATTTAATTTATAATTTTTAGACATTAAATATATTAAATTATTTATGACACCATGTTGATGCAGCGATTACCTCATTAATTAACGATTTAAATAAAATGAAAAGATAATGTAAAATCTAAGACATAAACTTGTCAAAAAACTATTGGATGAGTATATTTTGAACCCTTATAACCTTATCCTTGAAATATATAAGTGTGGGACTTTTATAATTCTAAAAATCATTTCATAATAAAGTAACATTTCAATATTTCGAAGAGTTCCCTTTCTCTCCTCTTATAAAAGGCCCCCACCACTACCACCTTACTCACACCTTAAAATCCTTTTGGCTCGGAAAAAATCTTCCCAAATACTCTCTAAACTTTCCTCCATTACTCCTAGAAGCCTCACATTGGACAGAAGTCTTCCCAACGAAATATTTTTCTCAAATCAAAAAGAGTTACCTGATTTTAAGGTAATGTCTTCTCTAATGTTGTTCTGTATTATTTTGCTTCTCCAACCCCTTAAACAATTTTTATTCCTTTATTTTGTAACAACACCAGTATCTAAAATATACTAGGATGTGGTTATGATAAGGGTTTGGTTTACACTTACACACACCTTCGTCTAATTGTTATAGAACATACTGTTTTTGTGGGTGGCGAAATACTGCCTCACGAAATGATTATTGTTCAATATTCTTTTAACACCTCTAATGGATGACATTTTGATGAAAAAATTTTCATATATGATATATATATATATATATAATGTTTATGTTTTCCTTATGTTCTTGTATTTCTCATTTATGTCATACTTTATGATTTCCATTATGGGTAAATGCGATAATTTCATTTTAGGAAGTGCGGACTACCACCCCCTCAATGTGATTTGAATCGTTAATGCCATATGTGGGATGTATAAAGAATGTAGTAAATGTTATATACATTATATTATACTGGAATTATATTATACCTTTTTATAATTATATCTTCATTCCATTAAATGTGAAATAGAAATGAATGTAGCGTTCTTGCGTACGTACGGCTTACCGTCTCCATGAACAGTGCATTTCATTTCTTACCTCTAAATGTTATGTAATATTATAAATGAATGTATATACTGGATATATATTTTTTATATGATATATAAATCATGAATATAATTATGGATATAATGGATATTTTACCACATGAACAAAGTGTAATTATAAGAAGTTTATTTTTGACTAAAATACCGAAGATCGAAAAAACGACCGTTATTAACATAAATAATTACATAATGTTCATAACATTGTAATAAGTGATATAAAATGAATAATAATATTTAAAAAGGTTCTAAAGAAATTATTATTTAACTCTAGTTTATTATTCAGGAGATCAAATAACGGTCGAGTGAATTCGGACACGAGGTAAGGGAACTTCTTAACCCAATTTCCATTCTTTGGGTTAATCTCCTACTTTGAAATTATGTCATGATATTATTATGTCCTATCTTGTTTTTATACTTTCTTTATGTGTACTTATAGTTAATACACATAATATATCAATTTTATTTAAAAAATCCATAATTGTAAGGGAACTTCTTAACCCAATTTCCATTCTTTGGGTTAATCTCCTACTTTCAAATTATGTCATGATATTATTATGTCCTATCTTGTATTTATACTTTCTTTATGTGTACTTATAGTGAATACACATAATAGATCTATTTTATTTAAAAAAACGATCTTTGTAAGGGAACTTATTAACCTAATTTCCATTCTTTGGGTTAATCTCCTACTTTCAAATTATGTCATCATATTATTATGTCATATCTTGTATTTATAATTTCTTTATGTGTACTTCTAGTGAATGCACATAATAGATCTATTTTATTTAAAAAACGATCTTTGTAAGGGAACTTCTTAACCAAATTTCCATTATTTTGTTTAATCTCCTACATTCAAATTATTTCATGATATTATTATGTCCTATATTTTATTTGTACTTTATTTATGTGTAATTATAGTTAATACACATAATATATCTACTTTATTTTAAAAAAATGATCTTTGTAAGGGTCTTCGTCTCAATCATCTTTCATTGAGGAATATTTTGTTTTATACACAACTATCTTTTATACGGTGTATAAACCCCTTGGACTTTTATGTTTATTCAAAAGGAATCGTTTTTGTACGACACGTTTTACTAAATGACAAAAAAGGGAATGTTTTTCTTGCCGTACATATGCGGCGACAACGAATTCTCCGCCACCGTGACCATTATTTGAGTTTCGGCATCCTCTAAAAGCCATAACTTTCTTTAATGAAAAATAAATACAATGTTTTATAATTCTTTTATTTTGGTATTGAAAATGGTTTTGAAAGTTTTTTCATTATATCAATGTGTTGTATTGATATCTTGTGATTGAAATGTAGAAATGTTATGTTTCCTTTATGCATGTTTTATGTGATACGACTATGTTATGGTTTATGATATGTTTAAAATTATTCATATGAGTACTGCATTGGACTTAATAAGTGATAGGTGGAGCCCTCTACAACTTCTTGATGCATCGGTAGGTATCATGAGACAAACTAGTGTCTTGGCACGAGGCCTTGACAAAATCTTATTTGTGGTCTTGCCACGAGGCCTTGGCTAAGTGGTTATGATAGTCTGGAATTATGCATTCCATCATTATGAAAGTGGTTATTGATATTGCAGGTGATTATTCGACCAGTAGAATATCAATGTGAATACGTAAATGGCATTATCTCATTTTACTTTTGCCATATTATTTTAATGTTCAAGATTAAAATGCTTTTGTTTTAGTTATACATTTCCTTAAATGTTTATATTTACTTATGAAAGCTTCCTCTATATTGTTATCCTTACTGAGAATCTGAGCTCACCCCTTTCAATGTTTTAATTTTTTCCCGGATGTGAAGAAGTATATTATGAATGACCTGCAGGGATAGTATGAGGGGATATAAAGACAAGATGTTGTTGTAGTTTTGTTTTACATTATGATGTAATGTACGACTTGTGAATGTATCTAGTGTTTCCAAGTCTACTAAACTAATCAGTCTTTCAAGACATGATCTTTTGTGATCATGCCAATGTTACACAATAACACACTGACTCTGGGTAGCTGGGGTCGGGGCACTATAGTTATCATATTTCTTCAAATATTTTTGTAAATTATGTAATATTTTTTAAATTATAATGATAAAATATTCCAAAGTTTAATTTTTAATAATTTTCTATAATATTATAATTTATAAGTAAGAATTAAATATGATATAAATATTGGGTATGTAAAATGTAAACATAATATCCCAAGTGACATAATAAATACATTAAAATAAATTATTTATTAATGAAACATTTACACAGAACTACGTTTATTAAATTAATAAAATTGGTTCTTACCTAAAAAATATAATTAAACCAACTCTAATTTGGAAGAAAATAAACGTAAACCTATGGGTTGATTTTTGGATTTGATAATTTTATCTTATATAGTCTATAACCTTTTTTATCAATTAATAATAATTACCCATCATTATCTATAAAAAACAACCCATACTCCCACTCCATATCACTAAATACCCATTTTCAGGATGTTACCCAATATTTTATTCTCAATATCTATTCCAAGGTTCCCAGGATATCTAAAGATGATCTCCAAGACATTATAATATCCCTCTCAAGGTAAGGGATATACTACTACCCATTTTTCTATAGTACTCTCTTTAAAAAAATGTATCTATATTACATATTATTCATGATGTAATGTATTTTTAAACAACCATTTTACCATCATTAGATTCAAATGATATAATATTACACCATTCAATCTCATTATAACCTTCAATGAACATTAATATCTAGTATGATTCCGAAATTATCCAGTGATTTTCACATTCAAACTATTGAATTTTGAATATCAATCCCCAATTCCTTTTAAGGGTATGCACAAAGATATACTTCTTCATAATTCATTGGGAACATCCATGTATGTTACCCACACTTAAATATCACGTTATTATATGTGTTGAGAAACATCAATGTGTTTTATATTCTATATAGAACATAAATACATCTACATGAAAAAAATGTGAATGGTGGAAAATAAATTATATAGGACCCTAATTAATTTGGTAATATTTTTATCTCATAAGATTCCATGATTTGTCTATAAGGGATTTCTTTATTACACTAGGTTATTCTATCTTGGACGTTATCCCTAGATATTTCTTATGATATAATATTTTATGTGGTTTTTATACTACTATTCTCCTTTTATGTTATCATTTTATTTCATGATTTTATGTTCATAATTATGATTCTCATCAATATTATGTTACATTGATATATGACTTTAATATCATTTATTATATTCATCATTTTATTATTTTATATTCCCTTATATTGATTTATAGATCATCCCTTTATTACATAGGCCCACGTGATATCCCTTTTTGATTTAAGAGGGTAATGGAATGGTAAGAGAGTGTTAAACAGTTTTATATAATTTCATGTAATCCCTATTCAGGTTATTATATAATGTAATAAATTGTCCAACCACACTAGGACTCCCCTTCCACTGAGATGTTATTATGTTTATATTTATGTAATAAATAATTGATTAAGGTGTATTAAAATATGGGTTTCCATAGTTTATATCATAGTAATGACTTGTTATATTTTTTATTAGGATTACATCATTCATGTAAAAACATTGGGATAAGACTAAAGAGGGTACAATTTCCCTCTAATATAGTAAAGTATCCTATAAGAGGTTTCTAGGAAAATATATCACTATAAAGATTATACAAGTGGATGTATCATTGACATAGATATACATAGGGGTAATTAACAAAAAAGGAAGCAATGGGATTTGAATCGGTCATCACCTGGTGTAGATAAACGGATTTTCTAAAAAAAGAGTTTTATAGTCCTATGGGATATGCATTATTAAATTTAGAAACTTCTTTTGAACCAATATGAAGGGAATATAAATTACATGAAGCATTCATTTTAGTAATTAGATTATGGATAACATAATCTAATCCCACTAAATTCATATTTTATGAAGTATGTTTCATTTATGAGTTATCACTTCAATATTAATAGTTTGAATTTTATTTGTTTTGTAGTTTTAAAATTATCCCACAAATTTTCACATTTTTTTAATCAATGGATGGATGTTTTTGAAACAAATCAAAAAACAATGTCTGTATAAATGTAATGACTACCCAAATGTGATTCAAAACATAATGGGAGTAGGAATAGTGAATTTCAGGATAATACATTCACAATTAAATGATGTAAAAAATAAAAACATGAATTATTTGGATAACCTATGCCTTTTACTAAAGTGAATGGTTCAGTTGAGATCATTATACTTCCCCAAACATGTTGTGTAATAGTATTTTATTGATAAAATGTCTGTTATATAATTTGTAACCTAAAAACTATATCTCTTTAAAAATTAATTGTGTTTATTTTGAAATATTGCCATTAATTTTTGATTGTTATGTGACTATTGGTCAATATTAATGTTGTAAACTACTATATTGAATGCATTTTTTGTGTTAAAATTATTATTTGTAAGTAGATATAAAAAAAATATAATTAATTATTAAATGAGGATCAATTTACTCAATCATCATAGTCATGTTATACGAAGACCATTTTTTATATCATGGGAGGGAGGTGCCTTCAATGGGATTCACTCATGACCAATCCCAATCTAAGATTGAACAAGTGAATCTTGAAACAATTATCTTACCGGAGAAGTTCAAGTCAATTTAAATTCATAGTTGGGGAATATTAATTGAATCATTCCATGAATCTATCACCATCGAACATATTACCCACAGTTCATATGAGGGTGTTATAAGGGGTTACATATCGAGGAACTAGTTATGTAAATTATAATTAATTTTTGTAAATAAAATTATTATTCCATCATTTCAGCTTAAGAATTTTTTTTTATAATAATATTAATATGGAATATGAAAAAATAGATTTTCAGATGGAGACTATAATTTTCATAAATTATACACCCATTATCATAAAAAAATTTATTATTAGTATGTTTATTTCTTTGAAATTATCTAATTGAAACACTGTTATTTAAAAATAAATGTTAAAATAAATTTACTTTTTTCAACCCTCAGATTTTTTTCTATGAATTTTCAAGCCGATATTACATTGTAAAAATAAGGATTTTAATATTTAAAATATAAAATTATCATATTTATAGTATTATTATGAAAAAATAAATATGATTTTTCAAATAATAATATCTAGATCCGGTTATGGTGAATTTATAAGTATTTACTAATATATTGTATATTTTGTGAAAAGTAAAAATAAAGTTTGAGTTTTTCATTATATTAATGACAAAATATTTATGTCATAATGATGTAATAACTAATTAACCACCATACAAGACATGAAATATTTTATTTTAATAATATCTATTATTTAATATATGTTAACCAATTTCAAAATATATATCATTTATTTGTAAATTCTAAAATGTAACATTAAAAGTTAACAATGTAATTTTATGAAAAATCTATGTTTCCTCCATAAAATAAGAAATATGAAAATTCGGTCCACTCTTTGAGGGTAAATGACATAAAATATGATCCATGTGTCTAATTACAGTGGAAAATACCATGGGAAGGACCATGGTTTTTCACTTACTAGTACCTAGGTGGCTAAATATTTAAATTTGAAATTAATAAACAAATCCTCGATATTTTCAATAAATACCCACAAATTTCATTAGTTCATTATATAAAATTTAATACACATATTATATATGATATTTTTACCTCCCTATGACTCCTCAAAAGATTTCTTGAATCCCCCAAGTTCCTTATATTTGTGTTTTAGTAGTAACTTTTCATTGTAAGGGACATCTCAAATTATATCTTTTTCCTTCAAGTTTCATTTTTATGTGGAATGTCATTCATATTTAACAAAAATTTAAATTTGACCAATTTTTTAAAACTCAATACTATATTAAGTGTATTTTATTAATTTGAGATACATTCCCATCTATTTTAAAGTTTTTTTGAAACTATTTTCATAAATGTTATGATGCAAAATTATATTCTAAACATTTCTATCTATTTCTCATGAAAGTATCTAATTTTTTATGAATACCAAAACAATTGTTATTTATAGTGTTATTATCCTAGATGTAATGAATTGGATATTTTTTTTACTGGGAGTAACGTTCATGAAACCTACATTCCCTATTTATCAGTTAATAATTTTATAATGATATTGTATTTATGAATATTTTTATAACACGATGGTTTTGATATGAAACTTGTTTCTTTATCACCAATCAGTTATTCATGTAATTATTTAATATCGTATATTTGGATCAAATCAATTAATTAATATGAATGTTTCGCCCTAATATCACTCTAAAACATTAGTTAAATAATTTAATCTCTATAAATGACATGTTTTATGATAGCTTGGTGAATAACCTTGGTAAATTTTATGAAACCTTAGTAAAAAAAATTGTGACATTCTTATTAATGTTTCATTTAAATATTGCATCCAAATTTTCATTTTAGGATTCATTTAATTTTTATTATGATATTTACATTTTTTATTTTCACATTTTATTGTTATATTACTCATGTTCATATTCATATTTTTCAGGATCACAAGTAAACATGTTCCGTTGATTTCCCCTCATGGTCCATAAGCTCACCGTTTCCTTTGATGGTGGTCGCTAGGTTATAAGTTGAAATATATTTACATAGTATGACCCTATAATGAATCCTTTTAATATGATTAGAATAATTATTTATGTTTTTGTATAATATGTACATTTTTCAATGAAAATAATCTTTAAAAGATCATTTGCTGGTACCCTGTAAATAAAAAGTTATGTATTAAAAGGGCAGGAAGGCATTGTTAATATCGATGGGAAATCTATCTATTTCTGGATATTAGTATTTCAAAACATTAGTATGAACCTTAGGAAAGTGTAAAAATATTATAGCACAACTTATTATTTTTGTGAAGTATTATAGAATTATTATCCAAGAAAATAAATCCTTGCCTCAATACAAACAAGTGGATTTGGATTGGAAATAGATTTACCTAAGGGAAAATACACCAAATCTCTGCTTCATGCCTGACTCAATGTAACATGTTTTAAAACAGTGGGCTTTACTACACACCTGGAAGGACACTCATGGGGGATACTTAATGTTAATAAAACGATTTTTATGAACCATTATTAATGATATATAGATAATTTATTTATTTTTATTGAGTAACATATTTTACAATCGTATTTCAAGTCATAAAATTCTAACTGAATTATAAAATTCATAAAATAGACAATTTTATCCTAATGTATATATTATTTAATAAAATAGAGGTTATATGGAGAAACCATATAAATGGTGTGCACACCAAAACTTGTATTATCCATCATCTGATGGATTCTGTAATGGAATATATTATTATACTGTTTAATCAAATTACTCGCGTTATGATCAATATCTTGAATAATGTTGAGAGATATGAATCACCTTGAGGGGAAAAACATTACATTGAGTCCTATATACGTTAAAGCACACATTATTTCAATTGATTTACTAACTCATTGATGGGGGAATAATGGATGAGATCAATAGAAATGTTATTTTAAGTACTCCATTGTTTGGAAATAGAGGAAGTCACCATGGCGGTGTAACACTAAGAGTGAGAAGATAACTACTTTTGGGAACAAATTAGAAATTTGAAGCCAATATATGATATGTATTATGTGGAATTTAAAGTGTTTATCACAATTTTTTAATATTTATTTCCCTAATTCAGTTCAAACGAAAATGGATAAGGATTTATTAGAGCTGAATAAAAATTTAATTTAATCTGTAGGATTCTATGAATTTAAATTAACATGAAATTATCTTTACACATCTAGATTTTTCAAAGAACCTAACAAAAAGGTTGAAATATAATATAGTGTAATAAGACCCCATCTACGGATGACTGTAGCAATTATATACTATAAAAACTATAAGGATATAGTACAGATTTCAATGGATTTTGAAATGGGGTTCGGTATGATGTAATGTTATCACAAATAAAATGAGATGAAGAGATTTTTTGGAGTCAAACATAGGGAGTAAGTTTGATATTTGAAGAAGATGAATGCAACTGATACTTACCATGTTATTATATGTAATAAATTTACGTAGTATGAACCTATAGAAAATACATCCATGACAATTAGAATAATTTTTAAAGTTTTTATGTATTATTTACCTTTTTTCCAAGAAACCTATTTTAAAAAAAACTATTGTATATTACTTTTAAATGAAAATTTCTGTACCAAAGAGGATTTATTTGATTAATAGTTATGTAAAAATGACGTCTTATTTTCAATAGGTATTCTGATACATTAACCTTGGAATAATGGATCTACTCTATTTTTAATATATTCTATATTCTTCAAATCATTACGAACTCAAATTTAGTTCTAGCTATTAATCATACTGAAGGTGAAGTTGTTCAATTGAGGGAATTTATAAAAAATATGAAATTCATGGTAATGATTAATGTAATTTTAGAGAGTCAATTTTCATTAAATGTTTTAAATAAATATTTTCCTTTAACTCTCTGATTGATAATGGATAGTGGCTTCCATATCCTTAATAAAAAGTAAGGAGAATATATTGGGGTGTTTAAGGAAAACATCACAATAATTTCATATTATTACAATAAATTTTACATCTATTTGGATTGTAATTTAGTCATATTATTTTCTGATCTTAATGAATGTTGGTGAATGGAAAAGGAAATTTTGGACTTTTAGATCTAAATGAAAGTTGTTTGATGTTCCATTAAAGTCAAAATAGTGATTTGTAATTATCAATGGCATTGTGGGTCTGGATATATTATATGATTATGGAATTCACTTATGGAATTTAAATAGAGCAATATTATGGGGTTATAAAATTACATCATTCCACTTTCCAAAATTATGGGAATAAAAATCCAATAAATTGAATTCAGGGAAAATATAAATTATATTGTTTTGGGAAGGAAGGGAATCTACATAGTGATTATTGATAGGAGATACCCAATAATGTGATAAAATAATCGAATGATCCTTTCAACACCCATCCTACTTTATAGTGTTTTAATTCCAAGGGATAAAGAAACCATTAAAATAAATGTTCTTAGACAAGGGTTACTGATAATAACCAACTAAAATAAAATAAATTTCCTTGATATAAAGAGAGATATTATTCCATCACAACAGATTAGGTAGATCATGATAATGAATTATTGATAGGTACTCTAATCAATCATTCATGGGAATTCTACAGAATTTTTTATACTGGTTCTATAAATTCTTGTATATCACATGTGTTTTGTAGAACTACTCAGAAACTACATCAAAACATTAATGTTGTGTTATTAGTGATTTCATGAAATGATCCAACTATAATCTCATTAGAATATTAATAATATAGTATAATTTTTTTTTGAAAATGATTCCTAGAAAATATTAGGATACTCCCATCAGTTAAATTAGACTCTATTTCAGGAATAGATTGGATTTTACTATATAGAGTTAAAAAAATTTCTTATAGGAATAAATCACAGTTTGTATCTAAAATTTATCACTGAATATATACATGTTTAAGTATTATACTGAATCTCCATTGGTATCATCATCTTAATAGTGTATATTATTTCCCTGTGGAGACACATAATTTTCTCAAATGATTTTTGACTATGTAAAATGTCATAATTGATGACATTACCACTCTATAAAATAGACTTGTGTGGTTCATGATGAATTTATTAAATAATATTATATATGAGAAGGTGTTTTCTCATCCCATGCAATATCGGGATCTTTTCCAATCAAAAATACTATAAATTGAATGTCAATTTTTAAACAAAATTTTGTGAAGCGAAAAAATATAGGAGAATCTTAATAACTGGTTTATAGGTCCATGTGAATTACTGTTAGAAGAATTGGTGCTATTTATTAAAAATTATGGTGGTTAGATAAGAATCCTAATGGATACTCACGATCAATGGAACACCATTATGAAGGAAAAAGTTTATTTTCCATATATTAGTGAATAGATCAATCAGGAATAATAAGCCTAGATCAATATTTATCTGGATCATTGTCAAAGAAATTATCATGTAATATTGAAGATGTTGGATATCCCAATTGAATATTATCGTACAATGTATGTGACCTACGAGTTCATAATGATTCCATTTTGAATCACTACTACTTTGAAAATAATTATGGACATGATTATTATATTAATTAAATATTATGATAGAATATATGATGTAATTTTTTTAATGAAATTAATACCTACTCCAAAATCATGTAGGTAAATGAGGTTCATTTGATTTCAAATTTAATAGTTTTAGAAAGGAAATTTTATTTATTAATTAGAGAAAATTTGAATTATAGATAGATGAATTAACATACTAGGGAATGTTATATTTTAAGAGGGGGGTATTAGTGTATCCTTGACAGATAGTTGAAATTAATGATGGGGAAGACCAATATATCTATTGGAAATCCATAATTTCCATGTATTTGTTTGTAACCATATTTTATATGTGATAAAAATGTCATGATTTCGAATACCACCAACAAGTATAACTCATAATCATTAAAAAAAATTAAATTAGGAATACCAATGTGGATTTATTGAGTTCACAAATTGGATAATCATAGCCCTTATTCTCACATTATCCACCATTGGGTATGTATTTTTCATCCCCAATGTTCAATATGAAAAGGGAATGAGTTGTGCACTCAAAATAGATGAAAATTTTATACAATATATCTCATTAAAATTTGTGATATATGTGTAGAATTACCCAACACATGATATATAATTGGATATATTGAAATTAAGACTAATTATTTTAGTCATTATATATGTTGTGAGTAGTATAACACATATAAGGATCATATTATCCTCACATATATACTGACACATAATTGATCAATTTTAACCAATTAAGGTGGTTAGAACTAATTGAGGATTGTGATTTTTCAATACTGTAGTATCATTGTATTTTTAACATTGTGGAAGGTAATCAATGTAGAATTTATCATGAAACCCTATCCATGAATTGGATTTCTAGGGATCGGGCCATCGATGAAATGAGAATGATGGGAGTTGGAGTAAAAATAATTAACATGATATTATGTATCTCAAATAACTTATCAACCAACTATTACATAAAGGATAAAGGAGGACATGAATAATGATGGGCTACTACATAAATTTTTACTGTATATTCAATTCTTTAACATTTATAAATATTGATATATATGATTTTGAACAGGGATATGCATCCCATTAAGGACAAAAATTAAGAGGGTACATCTAGATAATGCATTTAGATCATCAAAATCTTTCAATATAGTAATCATTATGTTTATAGAGGTATGGAGGGAGACAATTTGTGGGATACAATGAAGTGGGAGATACTAGAATTTTTATCATTATTTTTTTCATACAAGCATGAACGGGATAAATGAAACAAGTCAAACAACATGATGAAACCTTTTTTGATACTAGTATGGGAATGGGAAACTATGACAATGGATTTCATTATAGGACTTCCCATGATATTGAAATATAATACTATCATCTGGATTTTGGTTGATCATCTTATAATGGAAGCACATTTTTTACTATCAACACGACACCTAGCTGTGTTTTCATATTACATCATTTTCCATTATTGAATTCAAATTTAACCTTGTTAGTATATTTATGGGACAAATTCTTATAATTCGACATGCTAGGGTGGATTTATAGAGAATAAGTAAAAGGGTCATGATATTATTCAAGATATGAAAAAAAAATCTATAAAGAATTTATCAAAAAATGAAATATTATAACCTCGATATTTATTCTATTAAAATCACCAATGATATAAACATATTGATTTCAATGAAAAGATGTGTGGAGTTGTAATTTATACTATTTCCTATTCCATTTATTTAGTTTTAAAAATATGAAACACTTATTAAAAAATGTTTAATATCTTTCTTTATCACAAGTTTCATAGAATGTTTTGTAGAAACATTACCTTTTACCATACTTTGTAAAATTTCTAATGTATTTCAAAATAAATAAATTCTTCATTTAAATTATAATACTATGTATGTGTTTGACTAATTATAATTGACATTATCAATCTATGTAGATATGGTTTAGTCATACATGTTGTACTAAAAACTGTCATGACCAATAGTGTCATAACAGTAACTAAAAAACCATAATGACACTAATTAATATAGTTATTATAATAACCATAAGGAAGTCCATCATACTTACGTATGATTATAATCATATTTGGATAAATTTTTCCTATGTAAGAAAAATATTTTAAACTATAAATGTGTAAATCAATATGATTTCAGACATTATGTTACACCATAACGTTATGGCTATCAAGTCTTAGAATTCTAGATTCATTTCAAAAAAGATTGTTAAATATGACCATTTTGGGAAAGATATTGAAGTTTGTAAGACTCTTATCAATACTTTTTTATTCGATGAGTTTTGAGCTCGTTGATTACATTTTCTATTGATTTTTTCTAATGATTACTTATCGTGAACATCTGGTTATTATAATTTTTTTATTCTTTAGAGATAATAATTCTATATAATCCTTTTTTATGTTGTATCCATTACAACATTTTTTTAAACAAAATTTCATCATCGTATCAATAAAGGGCTTCTTAATATTGAATGATAAATAATTTCATCCAAAGGATTGGGGATAAAATGGATAGTTAGACATAGAATTTAATCAATAAATCAAGAGATTTCTGGGATAGTAAGATATATATGATCATCATGTTAAGGGATTCACTACTAATGGAAGACGAATGTTATTATATGTATAAACATGGGATAAATTTAGTCATTTTATTGATTTCCTTACCTATAATGATAAAATATATAGGTTTCTAAATATGTTTTACGTTATTATTAATTTTTTGTGTTATTGTATAAGATTGTTTTTACAAGTTTCAATTAAATATAATTTAATAGAATGTTCATAATATTATTAATCTTTATACATTTTTTATCTATAAAATTATGATTACGATAATAAAAATAATCGAATTTTTCATATACATCATCATAATGATTTTTAGTATGATTAATTTGGACACATAGTGAATCTGATTCTGAGACAGTGTTTGTCAAACTATGTCCATGTTCAATATCCTTAAATAAGGGATTTAGGTTTTATTAAATTAATTATTTTAAAATATTTTTTTATTGCCTCATGTCACACCCCCACATGTATGTATAGCCATGAATGAATTTTATAAAAATAAATATCAATATTAAGATAAGAAGATCCTAAAATTGGTATCAAATATGGTTTATATAGTTTAAATACTTGTTTAGTATTTAAAAGTTTACTTTTATAACTTCATTAATGTTATGATATGAACGTTTTTTATAAACATTGTTACACTAACTAGAATCACTGGAAATAGATATTTTTTATGATTGATGGAATGAAAAAATTTCTATAGAAATTATTAATCCAAACATATGACCTATCATTGATAGTGATAACTATCAGTACTATATAGAATGTATGGAGACTTTGGTTATTAATATGGGACTAACAATTTTGTTATGTTGAATAGAGATAATAGAATTATAGATGAATATGTCCATACATTTACCCAGGAAGATGAAATTAATATTAGTTAAAAAAATATAGTATGAAATACATTGCTATATTCCATGAAAATAATAATATATAATAAAATATCCTCTTCTAAAAATTTCAATAGTATATTAAAAAATCCTGAAGTTACACATTTTGGAACATCTATAGTTATTGAGACTTTTAGATCTATTTTAAGAAAATATTACCAAACATTTGAGTTCATTACAAGTGATTCTAATGTCATGATGCAGTATAGGGTCATGAAAATTATAAATAGTTAAAATCTATCTATGAGAAAGATCTTGATGATCAGATCAAGGGGGATAAAATAATTAATATCAATACTAATGAGTGGGAATTTATTAGAAATCAAATTTATGATGGAATCATCTTTAGAAACAATTTATAGTATCTCCATGATATTTATTTTCATTATAATTACATGGTGTATATCCAATTCTGTATTTTTTATTTTAATGGGGTGGAAGTCCACAATAAATGATAATTATTTTGTTGGTAAAAACACCATATTGGCTATCAGTTTCTCTTTTAATGGAAGATGGTGAAGGGGTATACAAATAGGATCACAACTACGAATTGTATTAATGTATAAGGGTTTTAGTTCAAAGTCACATGGATGACATATTGTTTTTTCAGTGGGAAATGATAGTGAAATAAGGGGATAACATTGATGAAAAAATATATATATAATTCTATGTGAATGTAAGTGAATTCCAATGATAATCTCCCCTTATTGTTTCTCAAGTAAACATGGGAAAGTAAAAAACCTCATTTTTCAATTATTTAAAAACAAGGTTTTTTTATTTTAAAATTGCAGTGAAATATATTAGTCATCTATGAAAACTCTTAGGTAGTATTTGGGATAATGGAAAAAATCTCACGGAATTTATCCAATAATTTATGTATAATGTTTACCCACTTTAGAGGCATACTCTAAAATATTTTAATGTAATGATAGGGTCTAAATGAACCCTTATATCTTATTGTTATGATATTAGCCTAATTATATTCATCCCCATGTAGTTTTTCCTAGTCGATTTTCATAAAAAGAATCATTATATCATAAAATTATTTCCACCAATATGTGTTCACCATTTTTAAAAGATATAATGGTATAATTTATCAAATAATAACATTATTCGGAACACATGGATGTCTCTTATATGTTTGTTTTTTATTTATAGGAAGAGGATTTCATATTTTTCATTGTTTTTCAACATGTAATCGACCCAAATTTATTTAGAAACAATGAGGAAATTCTCTATAAAGAAGGTGGTAATTAGGAATTTTCTAGTGACACATTGGTCATGCGTGGGCTAAGGAGATGGGAGGTTATTCTATTCTTCCCTTTAGAGGGATTTTTTTACACTCATGGGCTATCAAATTGATTTATTATATATTTTTGTGAATATTTCCAAAATACATGAAGTAGACAAGTAACATTTTTGTTAATTATTTATTTTAATTTTTTATCATTATGAATATTTATATATATCATTGGTTCTATATATTTATCATATTAATTAGATATTTTATTGTTTAATTATGTAGAATTTGATGCACAAGAATTTATCACCGTGAATAGAGGTAGTATGTACACAGGTGTTGGGATCAGTCTCATGATAGTGTATTCATTTTGTATTTATGATTGGAATGAAATGTCATATCATTTAGTACATCATGATAATATTAATTATACCTTTTAATGTATTGTCACATGGACTAAATTAGTTAATTTTCTGTTCATTTATACATGAACTATAAATATTTAGATTTAGTATCACGAAGGAAACACAAGTATCCTCTTTTTACTAGAATAAAATAACTTATAGTTCTCGTTTAAATAGTTTAAATTAATTTGAAAGGAATATAACTTCCAATATAATTTCATACAATGAGGAAATTTTTTTATTGTTTAAGTTCATTCTTGTAGGATATTTCATGTCACGTTAGGGAAAAAACAAAGGGTTGAGTAGAGATTTTGAATTCATGTGAAATTCATTTTCTTTTAATTGTTTGTTATTCATATTAGTGAAGCTATGAACACTCACATGGATTATAGACCATGGAGGGTTGATGAATCATAATGAATATGACACTTTAATAAGGTTAACTTATAGGGAGTGTGACATGTCGATGACTATAACATAATGTAAATTGATTCACGACACGAAGATAGATATTAATCATGTGCTAACCATTAATTATTGAAATACTTATATAATAAATTAATCGTATATTATAATGGATATAATTATAAGAGGATGGGGTGAGTTGTTTTAAAAAAAACATATTTTGTAAAATAAAACTATCCAATAAAAATATCCTCTTATGTATGGTAATCTGACATAGACTTATTCTGATAAATCATTTTGAATAATAATAAAAAAAATTACAATTAAATCCGACAAAAATATCATTATCATAATGGATACGATTAATTAGAGTTTGTATCGTAATCAATGTTAATAAGATAAAACAAATGAGATAGAATGTTGTGTATGATGACTAATTTTCTTTTACATGAAGAAGAATAGAAAACAAAGAAAGAAACAAGTAATGCAATATATATTTAAAATAAACAAATAATTATATTTTATTGTTAAAAATAAAACACCTTTAACTATAAAATTTAGGTGCTCAATAACTTTGATAAAGGTATACAATGTTTTATAAACAAACAAATGTGTGTGTATCATTACCAAGAAGCCCCTAGATATGTTAATCAAATTTTAAATTCCTTCCTATCAATAGAAACCCTCAATATGATGATCGAATATTTCTTAAAATCCATGTAAATCATCGATTCTACAAATCAGATTCTCCCTATTCTAATCTCAGAAGACCTCAATCATAACACAGATCTGACAAATGTAGAATTATAAATTATCATACAGAGACAACATGATAGGGTTTCCTTAAGATGAAAAATCTCTAATGATATAAAAATATTAAGAATGATATGTTACTACATAGTACGCTTCTAAAAATTAGAATGAATATGCTATCAACCACCTCAAAACACTTCAAATGACATGGTATTTATATGTGATCTCCCAATGTTCATATTTAGGATTTTGTTGCAATGAACGCAAACAACTATAAATTGGTATCTCATCTGAAATGAATTCCCAACGCTGTATTCTATAACATAATGACAGAACTAATGATATTTCACACATTAGAAACAATAATTTTTATTATGATTGAAAACTAAGTCAACTCAATATATTTCCTTAACAATATAAATAAGTTAATCTTTATAAGTATTAGTCTAATATTCTCAATACCAATATCAGTTCTATTTTTATTTCATTTCTTTCTATGAAAGGCTAGAAAATTTTTATCTTATGATCCGATAAAGGTGATTCTGATTTATCATACAAATAAACATTATTATAATCATAGTGAATAAATGTAAATTTTTTATTCATGATACATTGATCGTTTTCTATGTATGGGAAAATTTAATATTTTTATAATAAAATACCAAAACACAATGGAAATAAGTAGTTAGTAAACAAGTATTATCAAAATATTAGTTATTTTCGTGTATTATGTAATTGAAAATTAATATTTATATCTTATGAATCAATAATCGACCCCATTTTGAGAAGCATCAAGCCAAATGTTAATTTGAAAATTAATATTGAAAAATATATAACCCATGTTCTATTAAATAACTATTTATTTATAGTTATTCTTTACACTTTTACTCCCTATGATTTTATAATAATTATCAATATGATTTTTAATATGATTTAGTTTCATAATATATATTTAATTAAGATAACTTTCCCACTTGTTAAATCATCTCCCCCTCATGATAATATTCTCTCACATTAATAAACATCATCCCATTGAATTGTGTTATCTAATTTATAAAATTTTCTACGCATTTAAGAAATTCATCCCAATATAATTGTTTCACATACGCCATTTAATTTTCTTAATGAATGGGGTATAGTATGGTGTTTTCTGATATCTAATAGAAGGAATAAATAAAAAAACAATTAATGAATTAAAAAATCTGCCACAAAAAATATTAAGGAACATTCAAAAATTATAATTGGAAAACATTAATAAATATAATATTTGTAATAAGAGAAATTAATTACAACAATTGTAATTTATAAAAAAAATTCAAAAAAAATTAGAATAGGAGATTAGAATATAAAGTCAATATTTTTTCATTAAATTTCTCCAAAAGTTATTCATCTTCAAGAATACCATACATTCATTCACCAAAATGATAAAATTATCTTCAAAATATCATATATTATAGATATTCCGCTAAATAAATTTGTTTTCATTCCATAAAATGGTGACATCATCTCCAAAAGATCAGAGTAAGGTCATATCTGACCGAAAAAATTGGACTTCTTTATTAAACAATCAACTTCTTTTGTTCAATATTCATTGGAATCAATACATTCTACAGAAAAAATTATTATTCTTTCCTCGAGTGATGATATGTCATTTAATGAACTTGATGATTCTATAAAAATATTCATAAATCCATAATATTGTACAACATGCATTCAAATATTTTTATCTAAATGATGATATTATTTAACCATCGCATTATAAGTCTTTTATGAGATTAAAATCATTAATAAATTTTTTTAACTCTACATCAATCTGAATAACCATATTGGTACAAATCGTTAAATAATATAATATCTGATCAGGAAATTAATGAATTAGCTACCCCCATGCTTCTAATTTAGGAATGTAATGAATATTTCATTATATCCTTTTCATAACATGATAAATATAATTAACTCTAACTAGATCAAAGGGTCTTACTAAATATTATCGAACATGATATAACTCATGATGTTTTATTCTTCGTGACCATGGTTTCATTGTACATTGCATTAATTTTTATACGATTTAGAATAGTTTCTAATCATTGAATGAAACCATCTAATTATATTATAATTATATAATGAACATATTTTTTCTTATTCAACATTGCCATATTTTTATTTTGAAATATGTTCATCTTAATAATTATTTAATAATGTTTATGATTATTCTTCTAATGAGGATTCTTCCGCATCTGAACTTCCACATTCACATGTTTTACCAGTCTTTGAGGGAATTCCCAATGAAGATTTTGATGAATATGTTTATGTATATATATCAGATTGTGTTCCTTGCTTATTATCATGGTCACTCTATTCCTTATCTTCCTCCTCAATTACCTCATCTTCTTCCGAAACAATACATTCATCCACTTAATATTATTTTTCTTCATCTTAATGACAATATTATTCATTTTTTTATATAACTTTCATCATAAATTTATTTATGTAAATTTTATTTACTTTTTATGATTTTTATGAGAACTCAACCTCATGGTGATTCTTGTTCTATTATATTTTTAGAAACTAGCTTGACATATTCTACATAAAAAACATATTCATTTCCTTTGTGAGATACATTAATAATTTCTGGTTGAACAAGTATTTTTTTATACAAATAGTAAAACTGCTTACAGCTTTAAATGATTGTTTTTGGAAATTTGGTAGAAAAACTATCACAGAAGGCCTTTATACTCCATTAAAACCTAAACTTCACAAATTCTTGATTTTTCAGATTCCACATGGTTTAGTCGTATATCTGTATACCCCTATATTTTTCCTTATTTTTCTCATCAATTATTTAAAAACATAATCTATATTTTTCTTCTATTTCAAAATTTTCTTCGTAGGATGGGTCTCAAAATTCATAATAATTTTCATTGTCAACATTATATAATATTTTATATTGATATACTTATGATCCATCTTTAAAATCCTCATTATAAAACATTATAGTTGTTTCTATCAAACATGAAACTCGTCATGTTCATAATAACATTCCTATTAATTAAAATTTCCCTCTCATAAGATATTTATTTTTGGAAACATTGAAAAAATTCATAACTTTAATAAACACATTGCATATATAATAATGAAACATAGTAATCATGGATTTTATTATGTTCATTTTCATGTTGTCACTATGAAAAACATGAGCTTAAAACGATCTCTCTCTAATATTCACTATATAATCCATGAAAAACACATCAGATAATTTAAAGGAATATCTATATAACTTCCCCAATATTAAGCTAATTTTATCAATAAATAATGTATGTGATTATTGGTTGGTGATATAATAATAATTTCTATCTTTTTCATATTCATAAAATAATATTTCCTAATCATTTAACTAATCAAACATATCATGAATTTATGTAATTTTATGAGATAGAAAATATTATTCACCTTAAGAAGGTATTAAAATAATGTCTTATGATTTCTTTATATAACAAATTATTTATCATTCAATATATTTTAAATAAAATTTCATCTTTACCATTCTACTTGAAAAATATAACAGATTCATAAAATTAAATAACTAATACTTTATAAAAACAATAAAATTCATTTTCTAGTTTCCCAACACAATCAAATTTAGAATCATGAATGGTATTTATCTTCTTTAGTGATCAGTCATAACATTCATATCGTGATATCTATATTGATTTTTCTAAGAATATGAACACTATAGGGAAATACTCCTAATTTTACCTCGGAATATGAAACATTTTCTAAGGATCATTATTATTTGATATCAATAAGACTAAGAAACTTGTAGGGTGCAATGTTTCGGGATCCAAATTTCTGAACAATTTTTGTGGGACATAGTGGGAGGGGACCTCCTCTATATTGGAATCAATTATGTTTATTATTTTTATATAATAATACCTATGATTGAAATGATGAGTTCATTTATTTTATGGTAAATAGTACTTATAATTTTTTTTTAATTAAATATTTTAACTCTCAATGTTTTTAAAACATTTTTTTTGGATTTAGAATTAACTTGAATAGAAATGGTTTAAGAAAAATTGAAAACAAAAAAATTTATAATAAAAAAAGTATAATAATAAAAAATATTTTAATATAATGGTAAAGAAAATGTGTAGGAATCAAATGAGTAGAATAATAATGTTCACAATGGATAAGTTCATGAGTATGATAAACTGGTTCTATATGGTATTTGTAAACTATTTAGATTAGATTAATAGATTTAAAAAAAATACTAAATACGATATTTTCATTGAAAATATTAATTATATAATTTTGTAATATTTTAATTTTATTTCATGATTTAAGCCCATAAAATATTAATTTAGTTTCAGAGTCCATAAATAATTTTGAGAAATTTGACTTTGAAATAACTTTATAAAAAATTATGCTTTCATAAAACACTTTATGATGTAAGTTGTATAAAAACATATGGTGTGAGAATTGTTTATAGAAAAACAATAATATTTTGAAAAACATAAATATATGTTCTATATATATAAATATGAAAATCCTAATATAGGATATGGTTAATCAATATGTATATATAGTAAATCAAATTATATTGACCATTTCAAAATTATGTTTAATTTAATGAAATATACTAGAACTAAGAGGTTTTTTATAAATCTTAGTAAGTTGATATTACATAATGATGAATTTTGAAATTATATATTTATTAATTATGTTGTCTATATAAAATTTTTGTCTTATATCTATGTTCGTAGAGTTCGAGTGATGTTCTGAGTTATTAATAAAGGAAATTAAAATTATAATATAAAAAATTATTTGATTTTTAGTAAAACTCATTTCATATTCTTGAGTGTGTGCATCACACAGAACTCTTGAGAAAAAAATATCCATATACCGTATATTAATCTTTATTAGTGGAATGTGATATTTAATATTGATTCAAATAGGACCAAGAAACTTTCGAATTTCTTATGAAATGAAATGGTCATTTCATTGCCAACATATATTATTTTATACAGTTACAGTATCCTAATATTCTATGACATTTCCAGTATTGACTATCCATTTCACTATGGAAAGGTATTTATTATATCATATGATTTTCTATTATATGTTTTTCATATTCTCATGATGATTTGGGAAAAACAATATATTAATCCCTGGAATGATAAAGTACAATTTATCATTCATAAATTTCAATTGGTAACCTTTGTCACATAATGGAATTATGATTATAATGTCTTGTATAAGGACTTCAACAAATATAACATTTTAAATAAATTATTCTCTAAAAAGAATAATGTAACAAATCTTTTTAATCTCTCCATGAGAAAAATAACTTAATGTTACATTACAACCATTCATTTTGATTATCATATCAACGAAGTAAGTATTTCTAAACATATGTCTGGATCACCCAATATATATATACCATTTATTCTTGTTTATAGTACTATCATGAATTTCTAATAAAAAAATTCAGGTTTTTATCACCCAACCTTTATTTGGTCTAGTATTGTAAGATAACAAAGTCATTGGTAACAACATTTTTCTATATTTTTTTTGGAAAATGTCAATTAATTTGAAAAAATAGTTTTATGAAAACACAATTATTAAAAATTGCTTAACGATTAATTATTTTCACAATAGACACCAATTTGACAGTAGGTGAAAATTGGTGAATTCTTATAGATAATGGAATTGTTACAAAAAGTACATTTTTAATTTGAAAACACCATACTAGAAAAATATAGATGAAGAAAATTTTTTTTCTTCATTTTATCAATATTTTCGTTAATAATGGTAATGTATGATAAATAATTCCCTAAAGAAAATATCACATTAAATTTTTCATTATCTTACCTAGTTTTAGTTTTTCAATAAATCATTTGTAAACAATTTTTTTAAAAAATAATTAGAAACTAGTTTTTCATAATAATTTAAAAATGAACATTTTTCAAAATTATTTTAATCAATATCTTTTTATATTTCATATATTTCATTAGTTAATACATTTGTCATTTAATCCCCCTTATCATGTTTTCCTATATCATAATCATGTTATTTATTAATTTGAAATCCAAATTTTATAAATGCTTAGAAAAATGATAAACATAATCATAGGAACCAAAAGAAATATCTTTACTAGATGAGGATGATTCTTCATTATAAGTTGTATGATTGTTCTCATCAGGTTAATTTTAAATTAAATAAATATTTTTATGGTTTGTAAATGTTCATAAAATTTAAATAAATCATTAATTATCCTAGGTATATTTATAAATAATAATAATGTTCATATATCCTAAATATTCATTATCTAATGAACTTGTAGAAGATTAGCGACCACTAGAACTCCACGTGTCAGATGATTTTAAGAAATTGTTTTCTTTGGATTTGTAATAATTTTTTGATAATTATATGATAATATTTTACTTTTCAATCATTCCTCTTCATATTTAGGAAATATGGTATGATATATAGAGATTTATTACATTTATAACATCTGAATATATCTTTCATGTCACTTTTATACTTATGAACATTTTATAATGATATCTAAAATATTTCTTTCTTGTAATCATATTCATCCTTCTCGAGAGATTAATTTTTTTTATATTTATTTTAAGTGGTTCAATAATTTCAAAAAATAACTATCTTATTACTTGATTACTTAATAACTTTCTTAGCTGATTTAACATTATAAAAAACTTTATATATAGTATAAAATGAAACACCTCATGTTTTATTCTTGTCATTCTCAACATATCTTTTTCATATACACTTATATTTATGATCTGTAGTAATGAAATCATCTCGGGTAAGATTATTTATCATTATTGTCTCATAAAATACTATTATCATATATTCTCACTCATTGAGAATATTATCTATTATCTTTTCCGTTTCTATTTCATCATGAATACCATTCTGACAAATAGCTTGAAAACAATTAATTATTTTTCGAAATAACTAGTGCATCTTCGCAACTGAATCTCCTATAACAAAATAAATAAATTGATAATATACTATTATCATAGTTCTCCTATTCTAAGAAAATCATATAAGATCTAAAGTTTGAACATCACATTTTTTCAAAATTTTATTCAATGTTTCAAATGGATAGATTTGACTATATATGATTCATTTCACAGAACGTAAAAAATTATTCCATACTCTGTAGTGTATCAGGTACACCTTTCTTTCATAATAGTGAAAATATAAAAAATCCTAATCGATAATGACATTTTATATAGTTTATAATGACTGAGGTGATTCATCCAGGGATATTACATCATTTTTGTGGATCATTTCATATATTATACAATCCCACAACAAAATGCCATATTGGTTTAGCTAATTTGGACATAGGTAACAAAAAGTTATAGTCTAGTAGTTGATCATAAATTTATCCCAAAAATAACATTATATTTACTACATTTACTAATAACCATTATTTATAACAAGGGGAAAGGAATCATAAAAAGGGGTGAGCATAAATTGTCAATAAGGGTAAACAACTAAGACAAGTAAACATAATCATAGCCATAAGCGTATGAGAATATTATAATGAGAATATAAGATCATACACTCCATATAAAAGGTAAAAAATAATTCATTTTATATGTAATTTTTTATATGAAAAAAATAATAAAATAACAAGAAATATAAACCATGAAATCATAACATCAGAAAAAGACATGGAATTTGGGTCAAACACATCAGAAAATAAATTGTTTTTCAAACTATTGAATACATAGCAACTAAGGCTATATTAGTATTGTGGGTTCACTCCTCATACCATCTTGGAATTCATGGATCAATCTGAAGACCATATTATTATTCATGGTTCACCCCCCAAGATCATATAATTGACAAATTCCAATATTGAAATGAGTTCACTCCCCATTGTGACCGTGAATATCTCACGAGATATAAATATTTAACCAACACATTAGAGGTAAATATAGGTATAACCATTCAAATAATGAAATCCAGTAATATTTGTGAAGAAATTACATTATTCATTATTCATATAATAAACCATGGAATTAAATGGGTTTCATAAACCCCATTCAATCAAAACATAATCTGTGTAAAAGAAATATTTATCATTAAAAACATTACATAATATAAATAATCCAATCATAGAAAAAATATGGATGTTATCCATGAAATATATCCCTAATAAACCATATGTATTATAAAATAATTCATTCATAAATGGAAAATAATTATAAAAGATTAATTGAAATTATACCTTGAGGAATATATCTTATTGACTTTGAAACCATTATCTTTTTATAAAATTACACTCAATTTAAAGAGATTTTCTTTTTGATAATTTCATTATAATAATTTATGAGAATATTTAAGGGATTATTTAATTATTTAATTATAAAAATAAATTATGTCACATTAGTTTAAAAAACGCTTCCATACATTTCATCGGTAAACTCAGAAAGATCCTTATTTAGAAAACCAAATAAATATTCCATTAAAACCACTTTGTAAAAAATAATTACAAGTTTAAAATAATCAAAAATATTTATAAAATAATAGTGAAACCATTTTTGAAATTCTTATGTAAATATATACATATAATAATAATATTCCCTAAAGGTGACTTAAAATGAATTAATCCTAAATGTTGAACAAATTGGGAAATAAAAACTTATAACTTTACAGTTAGAAGAATCGTATACCCCATGAAAGAAATAAAGTTATATGTACATGAAACTAACATAATATTATATATATGTCTCATAAATGTCTCTCAGGGTACGTAAATACACCATATATATGTAACAAGTAATGTATAATGCATGTGCCTCACATAAATAAAAGTGAGTAAAAATCCCCTTACTACTTGAGTAACTGTAGAATTGTGACCCCATAAAAATAAACTCATTAATTAAATATTTGAATATCATTAACTAAATACAATTAATGATATAACAAGTCGTAGGTGAGAATATAAACCACAAAAATGATGTGTGTGTTGAATAAGAAACGTTTTTCATGGAAATAAAATGTAATATAAAATTCCATTGCCTTATGTCATGACTCTCATCATACTCATTAAAAAATAAAGTGTAATAAATATAAATTTATTAATAATATATTAATGAAACATGTCTATATATAAATATATAAGATATAATATTTTATTCAAGTAACCTTGTATATTTCCCATTTATTAATAGTTTACTATCAATGAAATGTTTTGGGTAATAATCGCTTTGTTTATCAAACATGTTTTGACTTGTTATTCTTGATCCTTTTACATTGATCATGATTTAATCATATCAAAAATCATAATAATGATATAAATATAATAATTATATATATATTTGTGGTGATTCATAATAGTTTGAGATATAAAATACAACACATTATTCATTGGGAAGGTCGTTCTTACGTATGAATGAACGTTGTTTTAATTTTGTTGTTAGGGTAAAAGAAATAGATTTATATAAAATATTATAAAAATAGAATCATTTTTATTCCATATTTAAGTTATATATTCATAAAATTCATCCTTATTTCCATCCACAAGGAATATAGGGTAATAATGAATCACATAGCATCGTGGAGATAGAAATCCCTATATACGAACGACAGAGATTATCATTTTCAAAAAATATTAGATGGATGGTAAAAAAGATTAATTGTTACTATAATTACATAAGTAAAACTATCTAATAAATATAATATATAATTATGAAAATAATCATAATTATCACTCAGAAAATATAGTAATGGAAAATTAATTTTACTACTATTTAGAGATGGTAAGCAGTAGGTACACATCATCGATACTTAAAAGTTTTTCGATCGGACTGGGGCTGTGTAATTGTGTGTTCATAACCGCAATAGAAATTCGTAATAACAATGTTTCTGAAAATATTATTTTATGTTGTATATCATATATTTTGAGTATTATAAATGATTATAAAAATATAATGATATATTTGAGCGATTACATATTCTTTAATATGACTACTTCAGAAATACTATAATAAAAACTAGAGTTAGTCATTTGGGAGGACAAGAACCACTACAATGTCTATATAGATGTTGATAAGTTAAATATTCAGGGTTTATTGCATTCTATAATTATCATTATTGTGAAAATAATTGAGGGAAGAGGTTCTATTTTCTAATTTAGGTGAGGGCATTTTATAATTTTAAAAAATATTAATTTATAATAAATTAACCCTAAAACAAATACCTCCAAAAGTCCATGGATTTGTAAATTTGATGATATTATTTTTTAATATAATAATCCAAACAATGTTTATAATTGTATTTATGTACTCTGTTAATTACTATTTTTATTATCCCTTAGTTACAATATTTTAATTTTAACAATGCTAACAATGTTTTTAATGTTATAAGAATTAAATTTTTAACTAGAATATTTATATTGGATCATAAATGATAAGATAATAGTATTTGTGACCATATCTCATGAAATTGTTCTTATATAATATTTATAGTATTTAAAAATAATGTAATGAGATATCACCTCCATAAAAATATCCCTAGTTTCAATTTTGACACTATTTTTTTATTTTTACAAATATCATAAAAACATTATATCTTCATATAAAATATATTAAATCATTATTAAAATTTCATATTCATCCCTAAAATTATTATGTGACATTAATTATATTAAATTATTTTTATATTAATATTTTTAATATCATTTATTTGCTATTTCTCTTAATCAGACAATTACTGCATAATCAATGTAAAGTCAATTAATGTATTTATTTAAAACTGAAAAATTAAAAATATATTACAACTATAACCTAAAACATATTATCATTTAAATTACTATTAATATTCTAATTTATATGATGTATAATCATATATATAAAACAATACAGTTATTGAAATTAGTATTATGACATCTTTAAATTTCCATTAAATAAAATATAAAAATTATCTTAGTATCATTTAAGTGGATTAAAAATGATATAAATTCGGCCCAAGTATTATTTTAGTAAAATAAAATTCATAAACTAAATTTAAAAAAGTGTTTTCTTAGTTTTCTATTATTTATAATATTATTGTTTGCCCTTAATTATCTAATTTACCTTTTAATTTTTTTTTAAAAAAAATAAAAATGCTACATTTCATAATGCTCAAAAATAAAAGATACATATTTACATAAATTAAACCATGTGATCCAAAATATTGAATACATTTTTAAAAAATCAGAACATATCAGTTACAGAAATTAATTAAAAATAAATCTCTTTGATAGGGTGAGAAAATTTTACATTAATGTAAGAACCTACATAAAATAGAAAAATTTTGATATCTAAATTCAATGTAAAATTGACCAAATAACCTATGTTATATTTAATTATGAATATTTAACGTAATTATACAATGAAAATAATAATAAATATAATTTAAAAATATAAATTAATTTGATGAAAATTATATTTTCAAATAAAATTTACTATTATTTTTCTATAGAGTAGTACATAAAACTAATCAGAAAATTACAAAAAATACAACCAAATTTCAATTTTATTTTCTTATTTATAAGATTATTTTTTATCCAAATATAAAATATAATAGTTTCAATAATTATATTTAAAATGGTTTCTCCATTAATTGGTTATAAATTTACCTTTTTGAAAAATATCGGTCTTTATTCATGAAATATGATTTGTTCTTATATTAAGACAATAATTTATATTTGATAAATATAACAAATATTTCATTGAATATATTAACTATTAATTTATTTAATATAATTCACTCATTTTAAATAATTATATTCATTAACATGAAATGAATTTGGGATAATAAAAAATTACTTCATTTATATTCAACTAGAATATGTCACCATTTCTAATTAAATGTAATTCAACGAAATAGTTCTATAACCCATATATTTACATATATCAGTCAATAAAATTAATAAATAATGACTAATTCCTTGGTTATATATTGTTATATTTAATAAAAATATTTTACTAATATTATTTTTTTGGTAAAACAAGGTATTGCCTATAACACAACCCATCATTAGAACTCGACAATGTTAGCAACACAATCCAGGCATATTAAATCATATAAAAGAATAAAAAAATATTTTTTTACATAATGAATTTATTATTCAGTGTTTTTTGAAATGAAAAATATCAAAAGACTAAATTACATTAAAAAATAAAAATTAAAAAAATCTCATATTTTTTCATTATAACCCCCTTAAACGAATTTTGACCTCAATATTCCTTTAGGTTATCAATGTATTAATACTTTAATTTTAATTTTAGAGAAACCCATATTTTAAAAATTAAATTAATATTTTAAAATATTTAAAATAATGGTTACCCGATGAAAACCTTAACTAGGATTCTACATTGAAGAACATATGTACAGATTTGGGGATAGATGAAATCTCAAAAATAATATAGATTGATAGAGGTCACTGATAATAATAAATTGGGTGATATATATAATTTTTATAATTAAACAACCATAAACTAATGAATCATGAATGACTTCATTGATATCATCAATAATGATGAAAATAGTACATCATTTTATTTAAAGATCATTTTCCTAATGTTCATGAATTTTTTGAAGGGGATATACATTATTGATTTGAGGACACCGTCACAAATTTTTGTGACTAGATCAGTTTTCACTTCATCTCTTATTCTATGAAATTGTGTGGAATATTTATTTTCTAATGTATTATCATATATTGAGATCCATTAATTTAATGATGCGTCATTACATCAGTCTCTTTCATAATTGAAGGTTTGAAAAAGTTATTAAATATTCACACAACCACGTATTGTGATATTATACATTAATTTTATAAATATTGTTTGATGTTTATCATAAACGTTATATTATTGTATATCCTTTCAATCATTCTGAAAATACAAAACATTATACAAAAGTGTACTAAAATATATTATCATTTATCCCCCATATATCATAATCCAGATCTTAGATGTCATATTCCAAACAAGTGATTACCTTCATCATGTATTCTTATAAATCATGGTAATAACCCAAATTACAATACATACTTATTTGAAATATTATGTTTTCTTTATTTCAATGATTATTTTATATATTACATATATCTAATAATATGTAAATGTCATCCATGATAACATAACCAACTTCTAAAAAAATCACAACTTATTTATAAGGTAACCAGTATCATCAAATTTACATATTTATATCTAACATACCATTCCCCAAACATCATAATATTAAGGGTAATATATACTTTAATCATTTGTTTTCCAAAAATATTACCCTACCATCTCAATCTATTTTCATGTTCACTAATACAAGTCAATATTATCTATCAAATCCATAATGAAAAACTAAATATGACCAATACATTTATGTTTCACTATTCCATTAAAAAATAAAAATTCTTCTTAAAATATTATTCTTGAATTCCATTACACAATTACTCAATCATTAAAAAACATCATATTTATACTCTTCATCACAAATAGTGATCAAATGATATTTCCCTTTTTCATTGGATTTAAGATGTTATTGAAAAAGATCGTCACCTTTAGCCCTTGTATTTGGTAATTGATGGGAAAATTTCCCATATCAATTTAACATGGAACACTAATATATGAGATTATCACTTTTTTTACATTTATTAATTCCCATTTCTCTGGTAGTAAAATCTGTAATGGATTTCTTTCCCATAATGACCCAAACTGTTATGAATAAAATTACTTTTCTTTAAAATAAATATCTTATGGATATTAAAAACACATGAACTCAATTGGTTTTATTATATCCAATTATATTTAAATGAGTTATATTTATCCTTTTAATTAATATTATAGTTTTTGAACAATGATAACATGACTAGTATAAATATATCGTTTTTACAAATACTTTTGGAATAGACAAAGGAGGTGATTGAAACAATGAGTATAAATGTACAATATGAATCCCATTTATTGGTGATTCCACGGGAGATATAAATTCAAGTATTTTACCTAGAACAATTAAAATCCAAGATAAATAAACTTAATCATGTGACAACCCATTTACCGGAGAAGTTCAAGCTCATCGAGTTCATGACCCCAACCATATTCACTAAACGAATCCATGAATGCCCCACAATCACACACCTTACTAATAGGGCATATGATAGTGTAATAATGGGATATATAAAAATATCCTATCATTAGGAATATGTAAATTATTTTTGTATAAAAAAATGAATAAAATTTTCCTATTATTGTTACTTTATAAATGAATTTCTTGAGTAAAAATAATATTTTTGGTTAATATTTAAATTCATATAATGTATTTATTTGGATGAATTAATATAATTTGAAATAAATAACATTTTGATAAAATATTATTGTTAAATTACATATATTATATAGTGATGAAAATATAATTTTTATTAATTCAAGAGTATCTTTTATTTTGGCTTGAAAACTAATTTTTCGATAAACCAAAAATTTTCAAAAAATGTCAGTTTTAATTCTTAATGTAAAAAATTCACATATTATGATAATTATATTGATAAATGAATATTATTTTTGTAATTAGGATGTCGTAATTATCCAATGAAAACGTTTTCATTATTTTTCAAGACAATTGAATGATTGGTTAAATATTAAATATCGTATATATATAGTCTTTTTAGACACATAATGACCCAATAGTGATGTAATAAAATATTATAAAATTTATATTTGTAAAAAAATTTTGTTCAATTTAAAATATTCTAATTTTCGTTTTATTTGACGTTTTCATAAATCCCTAGTGAATCCTTCAAGAAATATAAAATATTAATTTATTTTAAAATAATTTATGTGAATGTGTGAATCACCTCCATATAAGAAACATAAATATTTTCTTATCATTGGTCATTATCCTTATGAAATTATATAAACCACTCAAATTATCTAGAAACCATGGGTAAAAACAATGGTTTCACACATCCAAGTAAGGGAACCATACATTCCTCTCCTCATTTCAAATTCAAGCATCTTATTTCAATGTAGGTCTTATAATTTTAAATGGTTATAATTTCATTGATTTATAATCATTCCATTAATGTTCATTTGATGTTATTTCAGTGATTTATCATATATCATCCCCCATTTGGGACACATACATAAGTCGTTACTGCAACTAAATTCGGTAAGGGATGTCCCTCTCCTCTTTCTCATTATGCACCCCATTCATGTCATGCCTTATAATTTCCATTTACTTGATTTGGGATATTTTATTACATAACAACATACATTAAATTTTATTTATACATTGTGGGATCTTCCTTTCACTCTTATTAAACCTACCTATGATCCTTTAAGACCACCCGTTACTATGTTGAAATTCTGAAAGGGTTTCTTCGAATCTCTAAATTTTTTACAAGTTTCCTTATATTTTTAAACAATTTTATTTTCAATTAAAAATGGTAGAGTTTGTTTTCCCACCTACACCATACTTCCATTTTTAATTTTTAAATTATTATAGAACCATTTCCCTCTCATTAATATATCTCATGTACACCCGTTATCATGATCAAATTCCGTAAGGTATTTCTCTCTTCTCATTTACAATGAATCATTTATTTTATATTATGCTTCAAAATTCCATCTCAAATTGTGGGATATTTTGTTACATGATTCTATTACTGTACATCTCATTTAGAAAGGATGAGATGTAACAACGCGAGATTTTTTGTGAATTATTATTTTTATTTTCATTGATGTCTTCTGTTGTATGCTACACCAAAGGGATCATGCACTAAACGCATCCCTGACTTGGCATGCATTACCCGCAATCGCGACCTTCCCCGATAGCGTGTGTAGTACGCAATACCGGGTTTTACTAAACAATGATATATTGTTATAATATTATTATTTACAAGACTTTATGAATTTTCTTAACTAAATTTTTAAAGTTATAACATTATTATTCATCTTAAACATTTTTTATAACATCATGTGAGAACAAAATTACTTTTTCGAGTAAAATAAGTATTTTTAAAAAAAATTAGTTTTACCGCCTTTTGATTGTGCACCCACTTTATATCTTGTTTTTGACATGTTTATAATTTCAATTTGACAAAATAAAATTCTTATTTGGAATCAGGATATAAAAATTTACTTTGGACAAAATTTTCATATTATTCTGATAACTTTAATATTTTAATGAATAATAAAAACACACTATATTTTAACTAAAAAGAACTTTTTTCATTGTAATAATTTATATGGTTAAATTATAATAGTAAATAGTTTTAAAGAATAAATAGAATATATTTTTACCATTTAATATAATGTGTGTTATTACCATTAATTTTACATTGAATTCATAGGTAAAAACATTTCAATCTTTGGCAATGTTTTAACTTTTAAAAACCTTTTTCTTAACAACTGGATTAATTTTAAATTAATTACTACAACTTCTGTGTTTTGAATTCTGAAAAATTAATTCCATATTACAATTCAGGGGGTCCAAATTATGTTATTAAGTTACTTTTGTTTTTTTTGATATTATGAATAGTAACTACGCTAATTTTTATTTAGTGGAGTTAAAGGTAAATCAGCTAATTAAGGGTAGATATAAGATTATAAAATTACCCTCACTCCTGCCAAAATTCTATTGGATGACTAAAAGTCGACCCATATAACCTAAGGGTCGGAATAGATTAATTTTATGGACATTTGACAGTGAAAATAATTTAATTATTATTAAAACCAAAGAAAGTGACTATATGACACTCTCTTAAATCTTATAAGTATAATAATTTTAATATAGTGATAAACTTTATAAAACCTAGATTATAAATAATATACAGAAAGATAATAAAATTATCTACATCATTATAATTTATTTATAATATTTAAGGATTAAATAATTGTCATTAATGGTGACACAATAGTGATGTAGAAATTTTTTATTTATTGAAAATTAAATAATATATTTTTTATTAAACTAATAGTGACAATAAAAGGAACAAAAAACCAGACCAAAACTTATTTTTCATGTACATGTAAACCATAATCATCCAAGAGTCTAATATTCGACCATTTTGAGACTTATAAAAGCTATTATCAAACTTATATTATTCTATTTTAAATGATGTCAAAGTTTCACATTAATAATTTAATAAAGATAAAATTTCAACAATGGGTTCATTTAGAACATAAATTCAAATAGATATATTATTATGAAATTTATCTTATTTATATTCATTATTGTTTTATAATTATAATTTTTATTCAAAAATAAGTATATTAAATAATTATACAAAAATGTTGTATTAATTATTTTATGAAGAGAAATATTAAATAAATGATTTTAAAAGTATGAAAATAAATATTATATGAACTAATTAATGTACACCACTAATTTTATAGATGAATATGAAGTGTTCTTAATCTATTAAATATGTTTTTTGGAAAATATATTCACTTTGGAATTTACTAAAATTCAAATAAATGAATTGGGTCAAAATTGACACTATTGATATTTTATATTATTAAATTGATAAAAAATCAAAAAAATATTTAAAAACTACAAATTAAAATTTATATTATCTAAAATGTCATATTATATAAAATTGGGTATAATTAACATGTCATAAGTAAGTATTTATAACCATATAAAATTTAAAACATTATTACAACAAATAAAATTAAATGAATTAAATAAGGATCAATCAAAATGTTAAGGTTTATAATAAAATAAATCATGTATAAATTTAATTGGTTTATGATATTACAACCCTATCATATCTAATATCCTAATTTTAGTCACTTTGGATGTTTTTATGTGGGGTTTGGGTTTATTATAAATTAATATTTTAGAGGTTTCTAAAGGTGGCCCTCTCCTCCCTTATAAAAGGGAACCTCCTCCCTCTCCTCTTCACAACACATTGAGAATTAAAGCTCTACCAAACCCTTCCCATTTCACTTCTCCACATCCCTAGAATCATTATGTTGGTTTTGGTCTTCTCAAAAGACCACCTCTAGTCCCTCAAGTGAAATCTTAAAGGAGGTTCGTCGAAGAAGATGTAATCTCTTCTACCGATTCTTTCAAGATTCATTCTTCTTAAACATATTATTCTTTAGATGTTTCATTATAAAGTAATAATATCAGTATATATATAATACTGACATGTTATTATAAATATTAAACCACCACAATTCTCCTTTTATCCATCCTACGGAAAACAAAATCACTGCATGTGCGTACGTACGGAATACCGTCTCCACGCCGTGGTGTAATCTGTTTTTCCACCACCAACATACATGGATGGGTATAATGGTGTAAAGAATAACTATTTATGGATATTATAACATCATACTGATTATGAGATATTATATCATCCACTCCATTTCCATTCTATAATTATAGGAACAATATCATCTCTTATGCGTACGTCCGGATTACCATCTCCACGACGCGATGAGATTCAATCACCACGTTAACCATTAAAATATGATTATAAAGAATATATAATGAATAATAATGGTATATATTACATAATAATGATACGGGATTTATGTATATGTTATTTACTTACTTCCATTCAATTCAATAAGGAATGGAAAACAGCGTTCATGCGTACGTACGACCTACCGTCTCCATGAACGGTGTGTTTCATTTCATTTATATATCTATTATATATATATAGCATATATATATGATATATAAGTCATGTTTTACATTCTGGAAGTTAGTAAATCATGATATGAGTAATAATAATATCACGAACAACAAGTTCAAACACGTACGATAAATGAAACGATTTTACCCAAAACATTGCATTAACATTGAATTTACAAGAGAACGGGTAATACAATGTCATAAGTGAACCAAATATGATATTATAACAATGAATATGATTCTTTAATAAGTAAATGACATTATTTAAATCATTATACAGGAGGTTTGGATACATACGAATCATATCATACATAAAGTAATGGAAAATATCTCAATCTCATTTTTATCTGAGATTGTTTATACATCATAATTTACTAGGGAATATTTATCGTTGACATCCATGTTTTCCCAATATATAATATTATTTATATCCTACTATAATTTTTGATATCCAATTTTACTCATTACTGCATTTTTAGTAAATGATATGAAAGGAATCTTTTGTCGTTTTTAGTAGAAGGTACTTTTTGACTCTTCCAGCGAGAGTATAAGAAAAATGTGTTTTAACTTATACGACATGAATGGATTTTTATGATTTCATAGAACATTATTTTCATGAATCTTCCTTTACATGTTTTCACATTTATTTTTAATCAACTTATTTTAGTTTAAAATTGTTGGACATATTAATAAAGGAAAAAATGTTTTTTCCTCAAGAATAGAGTTCAAGCGTATTATCAATATTATTTTCCATCTTGATAATATAAGGCTCTGTTTATATCCCTATTTTTAAATTGATTTAATTATTTTATGATGGAATTATTTTTATGATTTCCTTTTATCTTATATAGATTATGTTATGATGGCATGATGTTTAATAATACAATTTTTATTACATGGGTTATGCTATGACGTATGATTTATGATCTTGTGGATCACATAAGAATGGTATCATTATGAAATGTGTGGGAACTATATCTCCCTCCAATTAATTTTGTAATGATTTATATCTCATGAGATAGACATGGCTAGAATGGTAATTTAATAAGGTTCAGTTTTATAGGACTGGAACGAGGATTAAACTCGATTCCGAAAGGGACTTTGTCCACTAAGATAGTCTTGGAAGCAATGCCTTGGATACTATTGAAATAATATCACGCGTATAATGGTTTTTCACAATTAAATTTTTTATTCCCATGCTATTTTATCAATATTGATGATCCATTATGATCTATTCCTTAGGTACTTCCATGTTTTATGACATTACTCAAGATTTTGATGTTTAAATATTATGTTCATGTTTTAAAGTTCAAATGTTTAAGCTTTGTTTTATTTTCTCTATTCTTACCCTTACTGATCATTTGAGCTCACCCTTTATATGTTTTCATTTCCCCAGGATATAAATATAGTTTTTATGTAAGAAAAAAAAAAGGAATATCATTATGGGAGATGTTGAAGATCATTCACCAAGATTAGAAGATTATATTTCGAGTTTCAAAAGACTCTAAACTATTACGGTCCTTTGGTGTATGTTTTGGTTATGTATTATATATTCCGCAAAAGTAATGTAATTTCTATTTATGTCATGATTTGGGTCTTTATATTTTGTTTCAAAGGGAAGGTTTAGTCAACATTTGGAAACTAGGATGTGATAACTTTAGTGAAATCCCTAGAGATCTTTCGAATGTATGTCTATGGATTACCTAAGGTTAAGTATAAGTATATGTTATAGTCCTAGAATTATGGTAACTATATTATAATTAAACCTAAGATGTTAGATATTGACGGTACTCCCCCTTTATTATGCTATTTTCCTAGCATGAATTTTGCCTCTCACACTTTTCTTTTTGGGTTTTAGACGATGGATGGAACCCGAAGGAACAATGTTGATCAATGTAATGGAAAATGAAATGATTTTCCTATTGAACAACCAAATGTGATGGGAGATGGAGTGAAAAATCTAATTGATATACTTACACAAGCTATGAATCATTCAAGATTTCCAAATGATAAGAGAAGGGAACAATATTTTGTTGAGTCCTTCATGAGGCAATGTTCAACTTCTTTTAATAGGTAATCTTATCCACTTGTTGATGAAATATGGATTAGTACCATTGAAATGATAATTTCCATACCTTTTTGTTAAAAACATGAAAAATAAATTTTATTTATTTACCATTTAGAAGGAGAAGAAAACCATTGGTGGACTCTAATTAAGAATACAAGGCCCCAAGATGGAATTGAATCCAGGGAATGGGATGAGTTCAAGAACTTGTTTTTCAGTAGGTTCTTCCCTCGTATTCTTCAAAAAAAGTTGGAAAAGGAGTTCCGTGAGCTTAATCAGAAGGATGATGAATCTGTTGGTAAATACAAAGTGAATTTTACAAGACTTTTAATGTATGCATTTGGCTTTATCATCCAACATGAAAGTAAAGTTTATTGATTCTTCAGTGGATTAGTCCCAAGTCTTCGATGGGAATTAGCTAGAAGAGACTTCAGTAGATATGATGATATTGTGCATCGTTCTATCATGGTAGAACTGGAAGTTGGAGTATCATATCCATCTCATGGTTTTGACAAGAAACGAAAGATGGAGTTCAAGGAAAAATCTCAGAACAATTGTGAAAAGAAGGTGAATGTTTCTTTATGCTCAATGTGTGGAAAGAATCATGATGGAGAATGTCTAAAAGGTACTAGAAAATGTTTCAGTTGTTGAAAAGAAGGTCATCAAGTAGCTGAGTGCTGAAGTAATGGGAAAAAGGTTTCTAAGGACGTGAATAGAGAATAGACTACAGAAAACGCTCCACCAACACTTCAATGTTTCAAGTGCAAGGAAATAGGGCATTATGCTAATCAATGTCCGAATCCAAGGGTAAATGATGATCGATGTGAGAAACCTCTTAAGGAATTGGACATAGGGAAGTCACATGTGATCACTATTGGAAATATTGAGTATGAAAATGATGTAGTGGAATGATTATGTGTTTATATAACGAGATTCCAAAATAATGTTGTGGAATCAAATTTATAGTACTATGGAATATTGGAATTTTAATGTATTGGTTTATTATGGTTTTCAATAATTATATGGTATTGGTAACCATGAAAAGTAATTGAAATATTATTGGAATGTGGATGATATGGGAATAATGAATGGATAAGGAGAAAATGAAATGTTTGATAGTATTCATGAGCTCGTGACTGATATATGGACCAAGGGATATCATGGTTTGAGTATATTGAATTTTTGGGATTTTGGTATGTGGAAAGAGTTAACTTTTGACAAAATTCATGTTTTAACTACAGTTCAATGGGTATTAACTTTTGAAAATAATACATTATTATAGTAATCGCATCTTTGTAATGTGACCAACAAGATATATCCTCTGATATATTATGGATAAATAATGGTATTCACATGATTATTATTTAACCTTTTTAGTTGTCATTCTCTTTATACTATGAGTTTGGAAAGAAGTATTTTGGATAAGTCTAAAGGTTGGAATGGATTAATTTGAACATAATATATTATTGATTAATTCTATATCATTTTTTGATTTTATTTCTAGAATGTTTTAATAGTACATTTTAAGAAAAGGGACATCCAACAGAACCGGTGAAAACCCATCACGTCGGACAAGGCAGTAATCGAACCCTCAACCGAAGTGTGATATGGCTTTATAACCTACCACTGGTCTACAAGAAGTCCCTAATTAGTATTAAATATTTTTATTTTATTATGTGGTATGATAGATGAAATATAAGTCCATTTTAGGAACCATATACAATTAATCTCACCATAGATGGACTTATGTATATAACTATTTCTAACATTGTGTTTGATACAGATGGAATGAACTCTCATTATATCGCATGATCTCCTCACACTTCACAAATGAAAAAATCAACTTCATTTCAATACGATATGAAGTTTAAATTGGTCAAGGCACAAACAACATTGAGATTGTACCAAAAACAATTATGTATTTCTTCTATTTCAAATTTTTCAACTTTAGTTAAATGATGTTGAAAACCAATAAATGTTTTCCAAGTGCTCTTATACTTGATCAATCAGATGGTACATTAGATCATCACCAATTTATGGTATTTCCATTTTTGGTTTTTTTTATAGCCATGTTCTCTACCACTCTCCATCAGAACATGATGGTTAGATTTCCCTTCCATATACATATTTTCAATTATGTTTTCCTATGTGGAAACCCATTGATTAGTTAATTTGGGTAACTATTACATTTCATACATTATTTTTTAATGCTATGTTTTGGTATTCCGTCTTACGATGTGGGTTTCTATTAAAGTAACTTTCATGTAGAAAATCATTTATAACCCGGATGAATTTCAATGGTGAAATTTCATTTTAAGGGGGGTAGAATGTAACAACCCGATATTTTAGGATGATTATTAATTTTAATTTCATTTATGTCATATGATTTATGATACACCAAAGGGTGCATGTACAACATGAATCCCTGACTTGGCTTGAATTACATGCAATCACGACCTTCCTCAATAACGTTTGTAGTACGTAATACTAGGTTTTACTAATCACTGATATATTGTTATAATATTATTATTGACTAGCCGTTATGAATAGTATTACCTAAATTTAGAATTTTATACCATTATTAATAATCATAAACATTTTCTATAACATCATGTGAGAACAAAATTTATTTTTCGAGTAAAAAAAGTATTTTTCTAAAATTGCATTTTTGTCGCCTTTTGATGGAACACCCACATTAAATGTACTTTTTGACATGATTAGAAGTCTAAGTTTACAAAATAAAATTCTTCTTTGGAATCAAGATATAAAAATTTACATTGGATAAAATTTTCATACAATTCTGATAACTTTCATATTGTAATGAATAGTAAAAACACGATATATTTTAATTAAAATCAATTTTTTTCATTGTAATATTTAATATGGTTAAATTATAATAGTAAATTGTTTTAATGTATAAATAGAATATGTATTTACCATTTAACATAATTTATGTCATTACCATTAATTATACATCGAATTCAAAGGTAAAAACATTTCAATCTTTGGAAAAGTTTTAACTGTTAATACCCATTTTCTTATTAACGGGATTAATTTTAAAATAATTACTGCAACTTCTTTGTTATGAATTTTGAAAAATTAATTCCATATTTTAATTTAGTGGGTCCAAATTATGTTAATAGGTTACTTTTATTTTTTTGGTATTATGAATAGTAACTACTCTTAGTAGTTAAAGGTAAATCATGTAATTAAGGGTAAAACTAATATTATAAATTACCCTAACATTTGCCAATATTCTATAATATTACTATAAGTAGACCCATATAACCTAATAGTAAGGATATTTAAATTTTATGGACTTCTGACCATGAAAATTATTTAATTATTAATAAAACCAAAGAATGTGAAAATATGTCACTCTCTTAAATCTTACAAGTATAATAATTTTAATTTAGTGATAACTTTCATAAAACCTAGAATATTAATACTCTCCAGAAACATAATAAAATTATATACATCATAAAAATTTATTTATAATTTTTATGGATTAAATAATTGTCATTAATGGTGACACAATAGTGATGCAGAAATTCATTATTTAGTGAAAAATAAATAATATAGTTTTTATAAAACCAATAGTCACCCTAAAAGAAACACAAAACCTGAAAAAAAATGTCTTGTTCATGTAAATTTAAACCATAATCATACAAGAGTCTAATATGTGTCTATTTGGAGCCTTATAAATGCGATTATGACACTTATATTATTTTATTTTAAATGATGTCAAAGTTGTCACCTTCATAATTTAATAAAGATAAAATTTTAATAGTGGGTTGTTTTAGAAGATAAATCAGACTAAAAGTATTATTATGAAAAATATTTTATTTATCTACATCATAGTATTTTATTTTTAATTTTTATACAAAAAATGTGTATATTAAATAATTATACAAAAATGTTGTATTAATTATTTTATTAAGGAAAATATAAAATAAATGATTTTAAAAGAATAAAAATAAGTATTAAATGAACTAATTAATGTACTCCAATAATTTAATAGATGAATATGACTTATTATTAATATATTAAATAGGTTTTTTCTAATATATATTCTATTTATAATATAATAAATTTCAAATAAAATAATTTTGTCAAAATTGACACTATTGATATTTTATATTAATAATTTGTTTAAAAATCACAAAAATATTTAAAAATTACAAATTAAAATTTATATGATCTACCATCTCATATGATATCAAATTAGGTATAATTTACAACATATAAGAATGTATTTATAACCATATAAAATTTATGACATTATTACCACAAATAAAATTAAATATATTAAATATGGATAAATCAAAATGATAAGTTTAAAAGAAAATACAAAAATGTCTAAATTTAATTGTCTGATGACATTACAACCCTATATTATATAATATCCTAATTCGAGTCACTTTGGAAGCATTTATGTGGGGTTTGGGTTTATTATAAATTAATATTTTAGAGGATTCCAAAGGTGCCCCTCTCCCCCCTTATAAAAGGGCACCTCCTCCCTCTCCTCTTCACAAAACTTTGAGCCTTCAGGCTCAGCCAAACCCTACCCATTTCGCTTCTTTACTTCCCGAGAAACATTCTGGGGGATCTGGTCTTCTCAAAAGAACAACTCTAGTCCCATAAAAGGATACTAAAATGAGTTTTGTCGAAGAAGACGTAATCCCTTATAATGATTCCTTCAAATTTTGTTTCTTCTTAAACATATTCTTCTATAGTTGTTTAATTATAAAGTAATAACATCAGTATCTCTAATATAATGATATGTTATTATAAATATGAAACAACCCCATTTCACCTTCTATCCATCCTACAAAAAACGAAATAACCGCACGTGCGTACGAACAGAATATCATCTCCACTCCTTGGTGTAATTTGTTTTTCCCCCACCACCAAACATGGATGGGTATAATGGTGTAAATAATTAATATATATGTATATTATAACATAATACTTATTATTATATATTATATAATCAACTATATTTCCATTCAGTAATTATGGGAATGATATCATCGCTCGTGCGTACGTACGGATTATCGTCTCCACGACGTGATGAGATTCAATATCCATGTTAACCACTAAACAATAATTATAAAGTATATATAATGAATAATAATGTTATATATAACATAATAATGCTACTGGATTTATGTATATGTTATTTACATTCTTCCATTCAACTCAATAAGGAAAGGAAAACAACATTCATGTGTATGTACGACCTACCGTCTCCATAAACGGTGTGTTTCATTTCATTTATCTATATTATATATATATATAATGCATATATATATTATATATATGTAATGTTTTACATTATGGAAGTCATTAAATCATGATATTATGAAAAATAATATCAAGAACAACATGTTCAAACACGTATGATAAATGAAACGAATTTACCCAAAATGCTGCTTTAACATGGAATTTACAAAATAATGGGTAATATAAAGTCATAAGTGAAACATATATAATATCATAAAAATTAATATGATTCTTTAATAATTCAATGACATTATTTAAGTCATTATATAGGAGGTTCGGAATTGTAAGAAGCAAATCAGACATAAGATAAGGGAAAATCACACAATCTCATTTTTATCCGAGATTGTTTATACTTCAGAATTTAATGGGGAATATTTATCATCCACATCCATGTTTCCTCAAAATGTAATATTATTTGTATCCTCCTAAAAATTTTTAAATCCTATTTTACTCTTTGGTGAAACTTTAGTAAATGATATGAAAGGAATCTGTTTTCGTTTTTAGTATAAGGTACTTTTTGACTCTTCCGGCCAAAGTACGAGAAAAATGATTCTTTAACTTAAACGGAATGAATGAACTTTTATTATTTCATAGAAAATTATATCAATCATGATTCATTTACAAGTTTTAAAGGTAATTTTTATTCAACATCTTTTAGTTTAAAATTGTATGACATGTTAATAATGGAAAAAATGTTTTTTCCTCAAGAATGGAGTTCAAGCGTTTTATCAAAATTATATTCCATCAGAGATATTATAGGTCCTTGTTTCTATCCCTATTTTTACAATGATTTGATTATGTTATGATGGAATTATTTTTATGATGTGATTTTATCTTATATTGATTTTGTTATGATGGCATGATATTTAAGAATGCCATTTTTATTACATGGATTATGCTATGATGTATGATTTATTATCTTGTGGAACACATAAGAATGGTTTAATTATGAGATGTGTGAGACCTATATCTCCTTATAATTCATTGGGTAATGATTTATATTTCATGAGATTGACATGGCTAAAATGGTATGTTTATCTGGTTCAGTGTGACGGGACTGGAACGAGGAGTGAACTCTATTCCGAACGAGACTTTCTCCAAAAAGATGGTATTGGAAGCAATGCCTTGGCTAATATGGGAATAATATCATGTGATTAATGGTTTTCCATAATTACATGTTTTATTCCCATTATGTTTTATCATTATTGATGATACATTATGATCTATGCCTTATATGTTGTAATGTTTTATGACATTGCACAAGATTTTGATGATTAAATATTATGTTCATATTTTAAACTTAAAATATATATGGTTTGTTTTATTTTCTCCACACATACCCTTATTGAGAATTTTAGGTCACCCTTTATTTGTTTTCTTTTCCCCAATATATAAATAAAGGTTTTAGGTAAGAAAAAAAAGGAATATCTATATGGGAGATGTTGAAGATCTTTCACCAAGATTAGAATATTATATTCCATGTTTCCGAAGACACTGAACTATTATGGTCCATTGGTGTATATTTTTGTTATGTATTAGATATTCCACAATATTAATGTAATGTCTATGTACATCAAGATTTGGGTCTCTACATGAGGTACCCCTCTCTCTATCATTAACCCAATTAATGAATTTCTGTATGACGCTATTATGCTTCCAATATTACACCTCAATTTTCTATGCCAGACTCATCATGCGGTGAATACCATACCCATTACTCTATCAATGGTAATCATATTTATGTACATATAAATATCAAATGGTTAATTCCATTTATTAATTCCACATCCATTTATTGTGGAATATATGATTATATTGAATGAATAATTGTTATATGATCTATATGGCACACATAAGCATGAGATTGAAATGATTATGAAGGGTGTACCTGATAGTGCTCCAATACATTGGGTAATGTTTAGTATCATGATACGTTTTGTTGGGATAGGGTTTTACCATATTCCATTATATAAATTTTTCTACTATATTAATATAGGTATTTTCCGGATTCATTTATGATTATGATGCAATGTTTTTGGTTATTTCCACATTTATTGGTTATAATAATCTAGTTATATCATGTCATTATGTACATTTTTTATTAGGATAAATTTATATTCATATTAAATAACATGTATTTTATTATTCATGTAATGCCTTTCTTACTCCCTTAGTGGGCTCTATTTCTCACACTATTTTATGTATGTCCTCAGAATATCCTATGTGATTATATGTATGAAGGAATGTTGTTGTCATGTAAAATAAGTTTTCAATAAATTCATATATTTACTATTTTATGTCATTAAGTAATGTTCATATTCCCCAAAATATAATATATCTCTCAATCAATCTAGTTGTATTAAGTGAATGTTTATGTAATAAATCATTTCTAAATATGAAATAATGATCATGGTTGTTATAGTTAATATCATCAAATAGGCTCACTGATTTCTGGGATTAAAATTAGAAAACTCTAGTGAAAGCCTTTAAGATATAACTATTTTAAAGAATATAATCCCTAATATTTGGGGATTATAGATTAAGTGGTTTATCATGAAATTAAATCCACATCTGGATACAAACAAGTAGATGTGGCTATGGAAGAGATTTATCTAAGGGTTAACTTGAAAACAATACTTTTATCTACACTAAAATTGGATTTCATTCATGAAAACATTCCTTCCTTCACTCTTGGTTCAACACTGTCAAGAGATATTCTTTCTTAAATTCATATACTAAATACGAACCATTGATAAGTTATGAAAAAACCCCTTAAGAATATACATTAGAATGTATATCATCGATAACATGGATCGAAGCCTTGAAATTTAGAAGTTAAGTAGAGAAGATTATTTAATATGTTATCCCTTTAATATAATTAGATTTAAATTTATGTGATTAATTACTTATAATACTGACCCCAATTTTTTAAAAAATTTATCATATTTCTAGTAAAAGGAAGAATCGCACTAAAAAATTACAAAGATAAATGTGAATACTTACCTAATGAGATTACTAATATAATAGAAGTGATAATCATAAACTATGTCATGATAAACCCCTAGGTAACTCTAGTTTTGAATATAATCTCATATCAAGAGGATTGTCCACCCCCTATAAGAAAGAACAAGTGTCAATCGAGAGCATCATATGAAAAAAGGACGCCTACTTTGAATCGATCAACTAATCACTTAATATATGAAATACTGATCAACTCAAATGAGAATATAATCTACAACATTCAATTCATAAAAAAAATTATGGTTCTTCTAGATGAATATCATGTGGAGGGGGAAGCTAATAAATGTTGTACATTGATAAAAAATATGAAGCTCGGGGAAGAGATCGAGGTGACAGAAAGGAAGGACTAGTAGAAAATGATTTTTGAAATATATTTTCCTTACACACATTTTCTTATAATTTATTGATATTTATTTTCACCCATGAAAATCGATGGTGAATCTATTGGGGTGTACCAGAACAGATTTTCCAAACATTCATGATATGCCGCTGGTTTTGACGTTACACCCGAATGTATGGTTGGTCGCTTCTTTGGTAGGATGAAACCTATTCTAGGAAAATTCATTGTGATTTGAGAATATAACATATCTGGGGATATTCCCTAATGTTCCTATAATATATAAATAGATATCATAAAATCTCATGGCATTATATGAATAAGAAGAGGATAGTAAAATTTAATCATGGTAGTTCAAATGATAAATCCAACCATGCTGTGAAATTTTATCAACCTGCTTGTCAAAAGTGTGGAAAAAGCACCCTGAAAATTACCTAAAGTGAACGAGGTAATACTTTAGTTTTGGGGATCATGGGAACCAATATAATGATAGAAAATAAGAAAACCCCACCACTAAAAAATAAGAAAGTAACAGTCTATTCAATCCTCAATGCATTGTTTATCTCAACAACTGCAAGGAACTAAATCACTTTTCAAACTACTTCCATAATCTGAGGGTTTTTTGAGTCAACTAACCACCTCCAAGGCACCAAGTGGGATTTTTTCCACATCCTTAAATCCAACGTAAATCCCAATAATTAATTGGTAAATGGTACCTTGGTTATATAACCAATAATAAAGAATAATATTTTTATTTTTGGTTTTAGACATTTTTTATGTACCAATTGTTTAGTAGAACAATCTAGACAACAAAACAAATCATGGATGTTGAGATGTCAGTGAAAACTGCCAACTGGTAAAATCATAGAATTATAATCATATTAATCCTCCTCTGTCACAATTTGGTGTTTGAACCTCCTAGTGAAACTCATAATACATCTCGTGGTGGAATTTTTTTTAATTATTTTCATAGATTAGCTTTACATATATAGAGCCAACATAACTTTACATTAAAGTTAAATCTATCTACATATGGTCAATCATCCTCTAATTCAATAAAAGTACAATTAGGAAGAAGAATCTTTTTTAACACCATCATCCAATTAATGTATATTACTGCCTTATGAGCACATATATCATTCTAAAATGATTGATTATGAGGAAAGAACCATCCTAAAAGAAATCCATATTGTGAGGGAATTCATAGATGAGTTTCATGAGGAATTTGTTGGTCTTACTATTAAAAGAGATGATTAATTTCTTATTTATATTTTACCTTGGGCGTTCAAAATGTCCAAAACTCCATATAGAATGGTGTTTGTGGAGATTTTGGAGATGAAAACAATAGAGAATCTAGATAAATAGTATATATGCTTATGTGCTACACCTTGGGTGATCATTTCCTCTTCATTATGAAGTAGGATGGTTCAATGTGGCTTTTTAGTGATTATCATGAGCATAACAAAATCACAATAAAGAATAAGTATTATTTTCCAAAAATTGATTACTTGTTCTATCAACTACATTGATCCCTATACTCTTCTAGTATAGATATATGGTGGGATCATCCCAATGTATGGTGATGTATGAGGATATTCCACTAGGTTTGAACTCACAGGAACATATTACTATTATAGGTTACATGAATAATCACTATTGATTTTTTTAGGGAAAAAGTAAAATAATGAATAAGATATGCACAAATCACACCCTCCTCTAATAAAAACCCCACCCTAACTCCCTCTTCTCTTCAATCCTCTCATGATATGTGACTTGTATATATTCTTTTCATGTATCATCCCATGCTCCTACCCAGTGACCATAATCCCTTGGTATTATAAAAATAACAAAACCACATTCCTAAAGGGGCTCTCAAGGAAGATTACATCAAGAGGTAAGTTCCTCTTTTCATTTCTCTTATTTAAAGTTATGTTTTTTCTTTTTCTATCCTCACCTCCTTTAATACAAATGTGATGATAAATCTATTACATTACATGTACTATAATTTTTTCATGATGAAGGTATGTTTCATCATCATCTATCCTTTACCTTTCAGTTATACTAGAGATGAAAACACCATCCGAGATTTTTTAATTTATCACATTCAATGATGAGGGGTTTTTAATTTAGATTACCATCATCAATTATGGTCATGAATACATTTTAATGGTTAAAACATATTGAAATATATTTTTTATGACTGATGTATGGTTATGGATTTCTTTTGTAAACATGATAATGATTTATAAATAAAAATGAGTTTGTTGTGATCAAGAACCGTCAATTAACACTAGGCATTATCGTTAAGGTTTTATATAATTATTCTTATTCATACTCAATAACCAAATACATTTTAAAACCATGAAATAATATGGATGTTTTTAAATAAAATAAATCCTCTATTCTTTAAAAACAATCTCATCTCACATTTTTATCATTACTAGATTATAAGTAAAACTATTATGGTTACCAAGGATGGAAATTCTCCAAAACAACAAAATTGAAACTCTAAAACCCATTAATATTTCCATGTATAAACATAATATGGATATAATAAATCAATTAAATAATTTATAGGTTCGAGAAATATAAATTAATTAGTTCAATTTGGTTATCAAGGATAATAAGATCAATTTTGGAACACCATAGGTCTTAAGGTGCCAGTTTTCTACTTGACCCTCCATTTACATTATGGTTACTATTATTCCCAACATACCTCAATTATATTCTTATTTATTCATAATAACTCCTCATATATTCCGGGATAATGTTCTACATAAGATTAAAACCATTATCCTACTTTTATTTATGGTGAGTTATATGTTTTAAAATAATATTTAAAAAATTCTTCCTGAAATACAAGCCATGATCTAGGGAATTGCCTAAATTCCTACCTGTTTTCAAAGGCATTCTATAATATTTTTTAGAGAACATTATATTTCTATATAACTAATTTTATTATAAAATTACTATCTTACTTCACTTATAGTTTTATATAAAGATATTTCCAAAAGAACTCTTCTTTTCAATGTAAAATAGTATTTATCCCATGAGTTACTCACTTATTTTATTAGAGTATCTTCATATGTTTCAACACTCTTGTTGATTCAAATTTATTATTGAGGTTAAAATTTTATCACATAATCTACCACATTAATTTTAAGGGACTATTATTAGTTTTACTATGGATTTTTTATCTTAAAAACGTTCACCAATTCACTCAGAATGGTTAGTGTTTATGCATAATGTTCAGGGAATTTTATTGACATTTCATAAGTGAGTTTCAATATTTATGTATATGTTGTTTATTATTATCCTTATTCATATTAGGGACACACTATACATTGTATGAAACTAGTGTAGACTTCTATAACACCTTGATACATTAGTATGAGAAAAACTATGGTCTTGGCACTAGGATTTGAGAAAATAATTATTTATGGTATTGGCACAAGTACTTGATGTTATAGTTATGATGTCTGGAATTATGAATTCCCTCATTATGAATCTAGTAATATAATGTTCACGAGGTTATTAAACTATTATAATACAATTGATTATTATTTATTATGACACTAATTATTCATCCCATATTCCTACCATAATTTTCTTAAGTTCATTTTCAATGGGATGTATATTTAGTTATTTATAAAGCCTAATTTTTATGTTTATAATATCTTATTCTATATTTCTTACCCTTACTGAGCATTTGAGCTCCCACCGTTCTTATGATTCATTTTCCGATGACATGAGGAGGTATTTTATGAATGAAATGTAGGGATAACCTAGGAGGTATGGATGTTTCCGAAGTACTTTCCATGTTGTATTAGTTTCATGTTGTAATGTTGAACTTATGCATGTATCTTGTTTCTAATCCAAATAAAATACTATGTCCTTCGGGATTCATATTCCTTGTTTATATTCCATTGTAATAAAATAAGGCACCAACTACATAAAACTAGGGATGGGTCCTTAGAGTTGGAATCAGAGAAAGATTAGTTGAAATCATGGAAACTAGATTTAGAAAACATATATTATGGAACAAAACCATAATATAGTCTTTTATAATAAACATAAAATAATATCATGAAATTTTTGGTAATGAATAGATTATTTGGGTATTTCTAAGAAATATATCCATTTCTTGAAACTATAAGTGGATATTATAATAGAACATATGTATATTGGAGGGAAAACTATGAAAATGAGTTTCAGGTTTGACCCGGGGTATCCTAGTTCACAAAAATTTGCCTCACTTTTCACCTGGTATGACACTCCTATGGGATATGCTTAGGAAAATTCAAATTTCCTCAACAGTCCATTATAAATGAGTTTAATATAAATTTACCCTCAACAAAACAATTTTTATGATTATGATATTATCTATGTATATAATTTCAATTTATAACATTTATTTTTCAATGTTAGGAATATAAATTATGATTCAGAACATAATCGATGTATTCCATTATTTATAGAAGGATCCTAGTTAATGAAATGGAAACCATATGAATGGATGTGTCCCATGTATGGATTTCCTTTTCATGCAAGATAATGATAATGGATCTGCTTCTGTCCCTGGTTTTGAGAAACATACAATAGTAATGGGATAGCTGGATCATGTTGTGAAGAATAAACATTTCCACATGTAGCATCTAGATCCAAAATGTCAGGGAGCTATGTTAGACCTATTTATGCGACAACATCCTCTATCAATTAATTAGACTAGAATATTATTCATAGCATAGTAGTGGATAAGTTCCTTTCATAATATATTTATTTCTTTATGATGTATCAAAAGAGAGAAGGTTGTCATGTCATTCTATCGACTATTAATATATATGGATTAGTTCTGATATTTAATCCAAAACACAAAATACGAGGATTAAATAGAATAAATGGAATGGAGGTATATTAAGGAAGTATTCTCAGAAAAATAACTCTGTCATGAAAATTGAATATATATGGAAAATATATTTTAGAATCTAAGGAAAAAAGAAGATGATAATGTTTCATAATTTTATATAACATCAAAAGGAAATGAATACTTGTTTCAAACAACATACATAATCTATGTTTCACAATTGATTGACTTATTAATATTTTAAATACATTCCTCTGAAGGAATCTAGTCTCCCCGCGATTCTCATCATAAAATGATATAGTTTCATCTAATATAAAAATAGAAAACAAATTCTCTAAGAATTACGAATTAAGGTTAAATTATGAGATGAAGACGGTTGATGAAAACTCTTGAAAATTAATTAAGGAAATTGGAAAAAAGAGAAAATTTAACCTTCTAACCTATGATAATTGTGGGAAGAGGAACCCTGGTACATTCTTGAAGATTATGGGTGTTTAGTAAAAGTTCAGAAAAAAGTCCATTAATACTAGGATTATAAGAGGAAGAAATAATCTACCATTGTAAAATGATAAAATTTAAGGATTGGGGACATTATATACATAATTGTCCAAGGCGTCAAGGATATGTTCCCCAAAGAATGAAAATGGAGCACATCTACGCCTTGTGGTCATAGCCATGTTGGTTTAATTTCCTAATGATGTGGTTGTGTGTTATTGAATTGTTTAATCAATATTATCCAATGCTTTATTTGATTTTGGATCATCACATTCATTCATATCTTCCCATATTTCAACGAAAATTAGATATTTAAAATTTTATTTAATAAGGGGGTTTTCATTCATAACATTTAAGATAAATATCATTACAACAATGTTGTGTCATGAAGTCCACATTATGGAATATAAAAGTTATTTATTTGCTGATTTTATTATCATACCCGTGATTGAATTTAATATATTACCCATTATGGATTGTATTTTGACCAATGATGAGAAAACTTATAACAAGATGAAGGAGTTTACAAATTATTTGAATTATATGGAATCCCTTATCTTTAGAGAAGAAAAACCACCAACTTTTTATCATCTAGATCCACCCCTAGTAGATCTACTAAATTCAATTATTGGGGGAAAATGGAATTAAATTACAATGGGTGATTAATAAAATGATCAAATAGGGGGTGTACTGATTTTTTAGGAATATTTTGATGTGCTTATAAAGGATTTACCTGTACATCCTCTAGAGAGTGAAATTGAGTTTTTTATTGAGTTAATTCCCAATTCAAGGCCCATATCAAAGACTGAATATGGAAAAGACGCATTTGAATTAGTGTAACTGAATAAACAATGAGAGGAATTGAGTGATAAAGGGTTTATTCACCCTACTTTTTCTCCATGGGGGTTTATGTTTATTTCATTAAGAAAAAAGATGGATCTATGAGGTTGTGCATCAAATAGAAGGACATCAATTATATAAAGAACATATATTCCTAAATCGCATTAATTATTTATTAGATCAATTTCATGGAGCCTAATATTTTTATAAGATTGATCTTCTATCTGGATGTCATTAGTTGTATGTGAGTAAGGAATATATTCCAAAAATAGCATTTCAAACCTAGTGTGGGAAATATGAGTTTACAATAATACCTTATGAACATAATAAGGAATATTTTTATTCCCTTTTTGTGAAATTTATTGATGATATCTTGGTATACAAAAAAATCATTGAAGACTATGAATAGAACATGGGAACTATTATAAAGACTCATAAAAGAAATGATTTACATATAATGATTAGAAAGTTTGAATTTTGTCCTCAATAATTTTTCATTCTCGAAAAATTTGTCTCTAAGAATGAAATAACATTTGATCTTGTGAATAAAAATGTTTTGAATGAATTTCTTACTCCATGGAATAAAACTGATGTATGTAGTTTTATTGATTTTGTAGGATATTATCGGCGATTTTTCCAACACTTCACCCATTTATCCGAACCAATGACCAATATTAATGATAATGGGAATGTGTTCTTATATAAAATATAATTTCAAGGGTATTTAGAATAATTAATGAGGATATTAGTGAACAAACTGATCATAACACTACCATCAAGGAATGTTGGGTTTGTGATCTATAGTGATGCATGAAAGAAATAACATGGTTTTAGACTTATAAAGAATGAAAATGTTATTGTGTATGCATAAAGGTAGTTAAATTTCATAAAAAACATGTCCTATTAATGATCTTGAGTTCACTACTATGATATTTTCTATAAAAATAATGAGAAACTCTCACTTTGGTGAATGTTGTTAGATATATACAGATCACAGGATCTAGATGTATATCATCCCACAGAAATAAATCAAAATGAGTCAAAGGTGATGGCTCGAAAACTCATCCATTGTTTATTATCCATACAATACCACCTAGGAAAGTTATATAAAGTAGCTTGTGCATAAAAAAGGAAGGGTCATGGAGTTTTAAACAAAATTTTGTCTGAAAGGGACCATGTGTTCATGGATTCAATAAGGATGGACATGGTAATTATCAATGAAGATGAAACATAATTACTTTTCAATTGGATTCCTAACCAAATATTGAATAATGGACTAAAATATCTTATCCTGATGATGAGAACCTTAAAAAAAATTAATGTTGTGAGATATTGGAATTTGGATAACATCATATGTGAAGATGGAATTTTGAAATTTGGGAAGAGGCTATGTGTTCCCTATACACCAAAGATAAAAATGGTGTTATTGGAAGATTCCCATATCTCAAGTTTTTTTATAAACCATGGTAGCATGAAAATGTACAGTGAATTGAATGAAAATTTCTCGTGGAAAAGAAGTAGAGGGAAATTCTTGATAATGTATCAATTTGTTTATTTTTTCACCAAGAGAAGGCCAAATGACAACATCCTTGAGGATTGATGCAACCTAAACGTATTACTACATGGCAATTCGATGACATCACCATGGATTTTTTCCCTATATTAGAAAAAAACCAATGAAATAATGATGAAATATGGGTAATTGTGGATCCACTTATGGAATCTATACATTTCCTTGCTATAAGGGATGATTTTACACTGGAGTGGCCTGCACGACTCTATATCAATGAAGTTGTAAGACATCATGGATCAAATCATTCAACAGTTTCTAATAGAGATCTTCTATTTAAATTGATATTTTGGAAAAGTATATATAGTGACCTGGATATTGAGATTATATTGAGTACAACTTATCATCCTCAAACTGATGGGAAATCAGAATGGATGATCAAAAATTTAATGACATGTTGAGATCATTCCTGTTTGACATTCATGGTATATGGGATTAGTATGTACACTTGGTAGAGTATTATTACAATAATAGTTTCCATTCATGTATTAAAATGGAACCATATGAAGCATTGTATGGAAAGAGATGTCGTTAAACAACTTGTTTGGGTGATTCTGGAGAAAGGTAGATGGTAGGACCTGATCTTATAGAGGAAAAATAGTGGAGGAAAAAACTATTCATGGCCTTATCATGGTAGTTCAATGCAGAAATTTTTTTTCTAATAATGATTGGACAGATGTTTAATAACCAGTGGGAGATCATATTTTCATAAAACATGCTCCATGGAGGGGTGTTCTAAGATTTGGGAGAAAAGGGGAAATAATCCCTAGGTACATAGGCCCTTTTGAAGTTCATGAGAGAATTAGAGTTGTTTCATATCGGTTGGTTATACCACCTCGATTGTATAATGTTCACAATGTGGTCCATGTCTCATTGATGTGAACATGCATGGAAGACCCAATGCAAGTCCTCACTTTTGATGGTATAGAATTAAAATCTGACCTATATTACAAGGAAGATCCTATTTGGATTCTAGACACTAAATAACAAGTGTTGATTAATTTGAGGACCCAATTGGTAATGATACTTTGGAAAATTCATTAAATTGAAGAGGAAACATGGGTTTCTAAGGAGTTTATGATGTAGAACTACCCAAATATTTTTTTGAGGTAACATTCTGGTAATTTCCAGGAGGATATTTTTGTAAATATGGGATAATGTAACAACATGTGTTTTTTTAAAATAAATTTAATATTTAATGCATGAAACACTAAGACTCTATGAAAAACATATTTGTTATAACATATCCAGTAAGCATAAACTTTCCACATTTGGGATTTATATTTTGAAAAAATGAATAACACAGTTGCAATCGGGGTGATGTTTAGAATCTGATAGAATCAACATAGTATTTATTGATTAGTAACATACCCTTATGAATAGAAACACACCCTTATGATTACAAATTTTTGTATTACAAATTTTAATGAATAGTAAATTTTAAAAATTCTAATCCTCACTAATGAATGTATGAATACAATTTTGACAACTTATAAGTGAAAAGAAGATCATAGTATAAGAGTTTGTGTTTTTTTATGTAATAAATATTTTTGTTTGATTTTTTATGAATAATTTATTAATTAAAAATGGAAATGTATTTTCATAAAATGTAATCATATATTTTTATTTTCTTTTTTTTATGGTTATAACATAATTTTAGGGGACATTGATTAATTTTTATTGGTGTTATAAAACGATTAATAGTTTTAATATTATATTTTTAGAATAAATATTGATTTTATTTAAAAATAAAAATAAAAATATATAGATAATTATTATCAATTTTTTTTATTTTATAATTGTAAATTCCAAAAAAATGGTTTGGGAATTTTTTTACGATTTTTCTAAACTACTTTCATATTAGGTGAATAGTAAAATATGATAATTTTAAATTAATGATAAATACATTATTTAATGGGTAATAAGTGAGGTATGGATGATTTAAGTTCAATAGGTTCGAACCCACATGTACATATTTAAAATATGTCCCAAAGACTTTCCCCCACGTCCATCATCCCTTGGTATAACAAAAATACAAAAAACTCTCCCCTAAAGAGATTCTCAAGGAAGATTACTTTAAGAGGTAAATTCCTCATTTCATTTCATTTATTTCAAGTTCCTTTATTTTCATTTTATTTCCTCACCTCCTTTCAAAAAAATTCTATGAAATATTATGTAACATACATGTACATGGATTTTTATATGATAATGTAATATTTTTTTATTAACTCTCTAATCCCTTTCTTTTATACTAGAAATGAAAACACCATCCGAGATGAGTCAAATTAACACATTCAAGGACGACGAGTTTTCAATTTCTCGTACCATATTCAATTATTGTCATGAAACCATATTAATGGTTGAAAGATACCATAATATATTTATTATATCTTATTTAGGGATCATTAATACTTTTTTACCCATTATATTAATTTATAAATCAATATGAGTTCATTGTGATCAAGAAGTGCCAATTAACCCAAACAATTATCATTAACGTTTTATATAACGATTCATCTTCACTCCCAGTAACTAAAGAAAATTAATAACAATTTAATATTATGTTTGTTAAAAAATAAAATACATCTTCTATTATTTAAAACTATTCTCCAATCACATGTTTGTCCTGAACTATATATATGTAAAATAGTCATGAATATCAAGGATGAAAATGCTCCCAAACAATTAAATTGAACCACACAAATCCCATCAAAATGGACATGAATGAACATAATAAGGATAAAATAAATTATTTATGCAATTAATAGGTTATGAAAATATTGATTATTTAATTTAATTTTGTTATCCATGAAACCAATATCAGTCAAGGAACACCATCAAACTTAAGGTAAGAGTTTTCTACCAGAACATCCATTTTTATTCGGGTTAATCTTATTCTAAACATAACTAAATTACATTCATATTTAGACACATTTAATCCTCATATATTTGGTTAAAATGTTCTAAATATTTTTAAAAACCATATTCCTACTTTAATTTATATGGACTAATATGTTTTAAAATGATCATTCAAAAATTCTTCCCAAAATAAAATCCACATTCCATGGAATTTTTCAAATTATTACCTATTTATAAAGACAGATTATAATCATATTTTAGTGACCATTATGATTATAAAAACACTAATTTTACTTATAGAGCAAAATATTACATTAATTATAGTTTTATATGATGTCCTTTCCAAAAGAAATATTCTTTTCAAAGTAAAATAGAATTTATCCCAAGAGTTACTCGATGATTTTATATGAGTATCATCATACGTTTCAAAACTATTTTTTATTATTATGTATTATTGAGGTTAATAATTTATGTTATAATATAACATAATTAATTTAATGGGTTTTTTAGTTTTAATGTGGATGTGATATTTTTAAACCATTTTCCAATTTACTATGAATGGTTGGTGTGTATGAATAATGTTCGAGAAACATTATTGACATTACATAATTTAGATTCAATATGAATTTATATGTTTTTTATGTTTATACTAGTTCATATCAGTATATAAATTGAATTAGTATGTTATGTGTGGTCCCACCTATAGCCCTTCGATGCATTATTAGGTATCATGAGACAAACTACAGTGTTTCCATAAGCCCTTGGCAAACTGATTATTTATGGTCTGGGCATGAGGCCTAGAATGATTGGTTATGATGTCTATAATTATGGATTAACTTTTTATGAAACTATTAATTTATATTTAATGAGTTTATTAGACAAGTATAATACCAATGATTATTCATTATTATGGTATTATTTATTCATCTCGTTTTCTTTTCATAATGTGTTCATGTTCATTTTTAAAGGAATGTGTTTTTATCTGTCCACCATGATTAATGATTATATTTATGTTATATTCAACATTATTTCTTACCTTTAATGAGAATTTTATCTCACATATTTCTTATGTTTTATTTTACCTGTACATGAAGATGTTTTTTTGGAATGAACATTAGGGATAACCTACGAGATATGGATGTTTCCAATGGAATTTATATGTTGTATTTCTTTTCAAGTTTTAATTTTGAACTTGTTTATATTTGTTGATTCAAAATATAGTAAACTACTCAGTCCTTCGTGATGCATATTCCTCATTTATATTCCAATCTAGTAAAATATTTCACATTCTCCTGGAAAATGGGGTCATGTCCTTACAATTCCAATCATTTTTGGCATATCATTAGGGAAATCGTCACATTACCTATCACATTGATTGTTGGAACATGATTTTATATTTCCATCCATTAATAAATTAAAATAACATAGAGTTTGAGTTCTTCAATACTCAGTTATTTTGAAAAAAATGAATTTGTAAACATAAAAGTACAAACTCTTAAAGGAAAATTATATACTAACATGTGATTCCCAAGGATTCAATACAAGATATCATTCATATATTAGTTATCATATATTATTATGGGATATTTTTTTCCTTATTAATGGATCATACTAAGAATATTAATTTACCAAACAATACCCCCCAGGAGTGTCAAACATGGAGAGCAGTAATGCCTATTTTCATGTACATGTTACTATTCGAGTCTAGCTCAATGATATGTTTTCAGGTTTTACCCCAAGTTATAAATATGCCCGAGCCACATACAATTATTTTTATATAGACACGTATTTATTTTCTTTATCAACCAGTTACTCTACACATACCAAAATTTAGGGATTTTTTCTTATAATAATTATCATCCCTAAGGTTCTTAATAATGTTATCTATTCCTAATCTCCAAAATAACTATACCATAATCTGATACAAACTATAAAAACCCTATACATTTACACAAATCATTACATTATTTTATGTTAAGTAAAAAATCATTTTAAAATCCAATGATAGTAATGTCTCGTGTCTTAAAAGACTTGGTACATAAAATATAAAACATGGAAATAAATATTATATTTCTATATTTATTATATATTAAGATCCCTTAACTATCACATTTCTCATTCATCTTCATATGATAACCTAGGGAAATAATAAAAAAATTGTGAGTTAAAAATACCAGTAAGAGAATAAACATAAGAATAATGCTTTAGAACATGTTATAGAATGCAAGACATAATGAAATAAAAAGGCATAGAATACATGGAATCATAACATATATACATGGTATTATATAAAAATGGATTAATTAAAAAGTGGAAGAGATATAAAACAAGCATTTAGATCATGTAAAGGCTTATTGCACATATAATATCAAAAATCAAGGTTAATCACAAAGACCGTTGTGCAAGGTAGCATGAGTCCTGGATTACCGCCAAGACGGTTTTACAAAACATCTCATGATACTAACATTTCCCCAATTAAATGGAGCTCTATATAGTATCACTTATCACAACAGGTTCATGAATATGCTTCCAATTTATATAATCACGCATAATGATTCATACATAAACAAATGGGTACCCATGGAACGAAATGGCTATCATAATCATGTCATAAATCCTAATAAATTGGTATATAAAAATGTTTTCATGAAAGAGATTAAATAAAAATACAAGGTAATCAATAATGTAAAATATACAGTTAACATTGTATGACTTTTAAAATATAAGTGACAACATGTAAGAATAGTATTTAATAATTTTTTGAATTAACAAATTTTACTATTGTTTTATGTAAAATACTAAAGAGAATTTGAAATAGAAAAAGGAATAATATTTTATATATAACCCGAATTGAACTAATAAGGTTTTCATAATATAAATTAAGATTTCATTAAAAAATTATAGCATAAAAATATGTTATGGTGGACATGAAATTTGATAAAACTTCTGGAAGTTCCCTTAAAACCAGTTTGCTTATTGAGAAGTACATATGTGGGAATCATTTAAAAACATGTATATACCTAAAATATAATAATAATTGGATACACATATATGATTTTTTATCATATATACCAAATTTAGAATATGGTAATAAAACTAATAGTTAACTTCATTTGGGTAAAAAGAAAGATAGAGCACTCGAAGGAATAGTATATGTTCGAGTAGAATCCCTTACCTTATGTCTGATGGTGTTCTTCACTTTATATTAATTTCATGGATAACAATAATAAATTCATTAATTATTATGGCCAGAACATATTCATTATTTACTTTATGTACTATAACCTTATTTGGTTCATTCACGGCCCTTTTAATGGTATTATAGTTTCAATTTCATTTTTTATTCATTGGTTTTCAATATTGGTGTACTTATATACATGTAAAGATAAAAATGTAAGATGAGAATGGTTGTACATAATTGGATTAATTTGTTAATTTTTATCATCAATTAGATTACATGGTTATAAAATCATTTTTTTGGGTCGAAGAGATATCATTTAATAAAACATTATAGAAAACTATTTTGATTAATTGGATGTTTTTTGATGGCATCGATCATATAATTTAATTTAATTTAATTTCATGTGTATAAAAGAATAAAAAACCATAAATTGTAAATTATAAATATATTATAGTCTTTTCCATCCATAAAATTGGTTTATGGAAAAGAATTAATTATGGAAATAGAAATTGAAAACCTGTTGTATTTGAATGTGGGAAATTAACAAATCTCATAAGGTGTTTTCATTTAATGTATAAATGGAGGGGAAATGGGGGAAGATGATAAATTATTTAATTATCATAACCAAACTACTATACATTTAAGGTACTCGATTAATCATAACATTTTTTTGAATGGAGGTGAGTAAAGACAAATAGAATAATGGAACTTGAAAGAAAATAAATGAAATGAAAATAGGTGTTTACCTCAAGAATATATCTTCCTTGAGAACCTCTTTAGGGTAAATGATTTGGTATTTTAATGAATCCAAGGTCTTATGGAAGTGGTATAGGGGCATATGGAGTAATTTTAGAATAATTTTTTCTATCAATATGTCTTGTGAGGATTAAAGAGAAGAGGAGGATGAGAGTGGTGTTTATAGTGGAATAAAGGATGGTTTTCGGAATATATTATGCAATATTTTATTATTTTTCTCAAGAAATGAAAAAGTATTTATTCATGTAAAATAATAGTAAAATGTAAATTTCATTTCGAACCAAAGGTTCTTACATCATCCATGACACAATAAATATTGTATTAAAATATTATGTATATAAACAACAAATTATCCTTTTTTACTATTCACAAAACTTCAACTATTTCAAAAAAATCCCAAAAATTTACCCCATCAATTTTACAACATGTAGAATTCATAAATTAACTCCATTTTATAAAAATAATTTTCAATATATCTGAAAAATAATTTTTTATTTAAAATCATAATTTACTTGAAAAATAAAAAATAAAAAATTAAAACTGATTTTATAACACTTTGAAAAATTAATGAAGGTCCCTAAAAATTATCACACAATCATAAGTCATCAAAATAATTATTTATGAATAAATTTTATGAAAATTTATTTCTATATAATTTTTTAAATTAATCCAAAAATATTAGTCGAATATAGATGAATCACAAAAATTACCTAGACTATGATATGATTATATCATAATGAGATTTATATGATAGATAAATATTATTTATACTTTCATTGGTAAGGAAACTTATTCACATCAAAAATTTAATATTCATAAGGGTTATATTACTATTCATAAGATTAACATTACTCTTCATAAGGGCCAGTTACTATTCATAAAATAATATGTTTGTCTTATCGGACTCCGAAGGTCTTAATGATCGCAACTGTGCAAGTCATGTTTTCAAAGTTCTTATTACTAAAGTTATAATATTATGTTTAAACTCCACATAGTAGTTAGTAGATCATTGTGTTATGATTTAATGTGATTATATTATAATAATATGATTTCCATTGATTAATGCATTGGTCGTTATAGTCCCCATGATGTCCCGTTTGGGTCTATTATGGTGAAAGATGCCAGTTTCACAAGTTGTCTATTTCAGGAATGTAAATATCCTATCATCCTTGTTTTTCACATTGAATGCAATGGTTATATCTGATGTGGATTCAAGGACACAAATTTGGGTTTTCCATATATGAATATCATTCTAGAATTTTCTAATGACAATAGTGGTTAAGCAATAAAATTATATATTTTTGAGTGGCCCCCTCTATCAGGGCTGGGAATGGGTCCTCAACCTATTCAGAGTAGCACCCTCAAGCTACGTTGGGCATGGGTCCATGATGACACAAATGTGGAACCTTCTTACTGAGCTATGCATGGGTCTTAACACAATTTCATGTGGCACCCTCTGGATGGGCTGGTCATTATTAATCAACCTTAAAACATGATCTCTTGATTATACAGATCAGTGAAGAGATGTAGATTGATGTAAATTTTGTAGAAATGTGTGAGGATAAATTTACCCATTAATACACATCATTGTGAGGCGACATAGATTTTGCGGGAAAGTTAGGACCAGCAAAATAAGATAATATCAAGGTTTTGGGATTAGTCTTCTTTAGATTGCAAGTTTAGTGAAGATGTGAGAGATGCTAGTATTCATTGGTGTTTCCTTGTGGAATAATTGGTGACTATTCCTCTTGAGCTGAGATGTGATATGGAGATCTCATACTCTCTCTATTGGGTTCCATTGACTGAGAATATATATATACAACCTCTTTCAGTACCCTCTCTATCGGTTTTGGTTACTCTCCATCTAGGATAGACGAAGACGTGTCGAGTATACAACATAATTTTTGTATATATATTTGTGTGGTCAAATGAGTCTTCTCACATAGTATATGTAGATAATACTCGACTAGAAGTCTATCTACTATATATTTCCAGAATCACATTATTTTATGAGTTTACTTCACTCTCATGTTGGGTTAAGGGACACTCTTTTGTTGTATGTTGTTCTATATACTACCTTCCTTCTATTTTGTATCTCTTACTACTCCCCCTAGAGTGTTTAGGGAGTGTTATTGTGTATGTTTATACTCACCCCTACATGGATTCTTCCTGCACATAATGTGACTTTTATATAAGATATAAATGTTTGATCTTGACTTCAGAGGAGCTGAGGGTTATAAGTTCAGGGACCACTTATGGTGGTCATAGCTTGGTATCTTCGAGCGGAGCTCTCATAGATATTTTACGTTTCCTTTTTCGATTAGGTTTCCAGACAATTTGTTTGGGTGTGTATTTTCCCCCCATTTTCTTTCAGTTTACATTTCTTATCCTATACTTATAACGGTCCATTCTTGTTTGGTTTACTTTTAGTTTTTTTATATTTTATTATAATTCCCTTTTCACTTTTTCATCGAGTTGATTTTATACCTGTTAACATGTACTAAGGTAATGGCCTCCCTGAGTTTGTTGTGACTATAGAACTTTTCACAACCCATGGATGATGAATGTAGTCTTGGGGAAGTTGAGGTCAACCACCAATGGGTTGGGTCATGAAAATTTGTATCATAGGTGGCACAACCCTTGAGATGTTGTTTGGATGTTTCCCTAAAAATTTCATGTATGGGTTTAGGTAAATAGTTTTGAAGTGTCTCGAGGAAGGTTCTGTAGAAATGAAGTCTAATGATGTCTCTAGCAGTTGATGTAAACATTAACCATAACCTATGTTACCCGCTTTTAAACATGGAACCTTGAGACACGTGTTGTATGGAACAACGGTACATGCATCATAAGGTATTTGGTATCTGACTATACTTTTTGAGTCATATCCCCAATGTTTTTCATATATATATAGACAAACACACACACACACACACACACACATATATATATATATATATTATCATATGAACATGATACACCATGATAAATTTCAAGATGCCTCCATGATGACATACATCCAGGATACCAGCTCTGGTTTACGACAATGACCCTATGATGGTTTTTATTTAACGAAATAGATACTATTCATAGTAAATTTTTATAACCAAAATATTTATTTTTTGGATCCATTTAATTGATATTGAACAAAATGACTACACATTTTGTGTATTATGAATTTTTGAAACACTATAATCAATATTATATAGAGAAAAAATTGAATTATATATTTAACCTCTGTTTTATTAAACATAAGTTTATGACACAATGGACATTAGATATAAGATACTTCATTTCATTATTTTGGTTACTAAACATAAAACACTTATGGATAAAATCAAATTGTAATAGATAATGGTATATATAGTGAGATTTAAACATCAAAATCCTATTTGACAACAACATGATTATTTTGGATTGTGTTTTTTTAGTGTATGATGTAAGATAATCAAAATTATTGTAGATATTATATTTTAAATTGTATTAGGGAGATCATAATGATAAAAATACAACCATACATAATGTGGTAATTTCAAAAAGTAAATAAAATTTAAATAAAAATAAAATTAATAGTTAGTTGGCAACATTTTCTCATTACATAAATGATTTTGGAAAACAATATTACTTAAAATAATAAAATAATTTTCTTATAGATGATTATGTGTCATACATGGTTTCATAATTTTTTAATTTAACAAATTCAGGTGATTACCTATTAATAATTTGATCAAATAGGGTATGTAAACCTAGAAATATATTAATAGTGTAATGCATTTGTATCTGGATTCTTTTATATTATTTTTGATAATTTTATCAATTAGGAATATAAGGGATGAAATCTATTAGTTTAGAAGTACTTTCCTATATATAATTAAATTATTGGGAAATAGAGAATGCATAAGAAAATGTGGGGGTAGAGGTAGAGTCGGTGTCAGAGAGATAGTTGGAATGGAGGTAAAGACAGAGATAGAGGAAGACAATTTAATGTATAACTTGGATAAAAATAATAAAATCATAGGGAAATGGAATACAATATTTTTCATAAAATTGTTGTGTTTGAGAAATGTTATTGAAAATTGAGCACAACACTTGTTACTTATAATAACATCCATTATTGGTTTTATAAGAATTAATGTTGGTATATTTTTTGGAAAAAATAAACAAAACTACTTGTTTTTTCAAACTGATTATCATAGGATATAATTTTTATTTAAAAATTCCATGTAATATAAAATATTACTAATGTGTGAAATAAAAAATTTACCATGAAAAAAATTAACAAAAAAACAATGTTAGTTTCATGTCGATGTCATATCTATAATTTAAATATAGGGTCTTAAAAGATTTGAATCACCAAAATAAAACCTATTCAGTATTCTTATGCATAAAGTTCATCTAAAAATGGAATGATTCATAATCTATATTTTAAATTATAGAGGTAACATAAAAAATTATAAGTTATATATGTGAAATATTAGTAATAAAAACATATGGATGAATTAATGAATGTATAAAAGTATAAGATTCAGGGTATTTCCATAATAAATACCATAAATATATTAATTTTCTTGAGGTGATAGAACTATCAGATGTATTAATGAACTTGTAGAATGTAGTTATAATGAAGATAAATGTAATGAAAATCAATAATGAATCATTAAAATGATAAGAAATTAAATCTTTTGACATATTCTTATAGTATATAATCCATGCATGTATTATTTAGCAGAGACAATATCTAAATTATTGTCTTAGAAAACCCATCCAATCATCAATAAATTATATAATAAATATCAAATATTTTAATAAATATGTATCTAATCTACTACCATTACCACTATGTGTATGATAGATCCATTGGAGTAAAACTAGCATTATGAGATCATGGTCATTTGGGAGGGACGATGGAAAATAAATCAAGGAATCAAATGAAACGAAACCACATAATGATTAAATCCCTAAAAATGGAAAAAGTTCAAATTAAATAATGAATCACCAAAAATAAAAATAAATAACCCCATTAAAGATAAGTTATAAGAATGACCATAAAACATTAATAAAAAAAGCAAATATGAAATTTCATCACATAAATAATATTTTTTTTAAATGAAAAATAATGTGGTTTCACTTTGGTGGGTGATATAATTATTTTGGATATTAAATCATCCATTAGATTCATGATATAATATAACAAATGCTTATGTAATCTATTCAGATAACTAGTAAACGCTACATTAGTGAAATATAATTAGTGAAACTAATTCTATTTAATGATCATGACATTAAATTAATTCATCCCACCATTATATCACCTAAAATATATCAATCATTACATTATTTGATCTGTTGAACCTATCATTGTGATGAATATATATACTTGTTCACTGGTTTAACATCAAATAATTTTTCCATTGGTTTACCACTAATATAAATGTGAACACTCATTATGTAAGATGATCCATATTCAAAATATAACCAATAAATACTCATAATCGTTCTCAATATAAAATACATTAGAATATAGATATTATCATTTTAATGAATTTGTAATGATAATGGTTTGTTAGAGTCTATTGACACCCATTATATTCGAAAGAATATACTAATTTATTGAAAAATATTGGAATCCATAATGTATGTACAATATTTTGGTGTCATTTGGATGATATAAAACACTATAATGATTATAAATACTCTAAAAGGGGTAAAAAATTATAATGGAGTTTAATCTATTATAAAAATACATATCGTGTATCACTAATGTTTTTACATCAAAGAAGGTACATAGAATATTAGAATGTTTCAAATCTCTATGTTGGTGAAAGGGAAATATATATTTCATTTTTTTCAATAAAAACTCAAATGTAATATTTTTTAACTCAATCAATAAAAGATAATAGTTTTACATAAATGGATAATGTAATGTTGGAATAAATGATGGGATACATTAATTTTTTTATAATATAGGAATATAAAATGTGGTTTGGTAGTTTTTTCAAGAACAATATAACGAAAATTTTAATATATGAGTCTTACACCGACACCAAAGGATAAATATTTTTATGGAAATTTTGTGTAAAATGGGAATGTTATGTTATTTTAATTTGGTTTAATATAACATTTTTAGGGATTTTCCTTCTAAAATATTTTCATTTAGGGTCATTAATGATTCCCTAAATTATTTTTATTTTAGTTTCAAATGATAAAAAATAATTTTATTAAAATTTAATGGTAGAAGACAAGAAAACTAACTTTTTTTAAAATATATTATCAGGTTTTCTACTTTGTTTGTTAATATTACCATCATTTTAATATAATAGATTTTTCTTAAATTTTTATAGAGATTATGATGTAATGAATTCTTTAACAAGGATGTGTTACTCGATTATTATGATAATTAAAATCTTAATTCATACTATTTATTTAATTAAAATTTTCATCATTGTACCAATTATTTTTAGTTTAATTACTTTCTGATTAGCTTCTAATAATTATTTACCTTTTTAATAGATATTTTGGAATGTCGTATTTTTAAAATAATAGTCTACAACATGCTATAAATGAGTAAATATGTTTCATTTCGATTTGGTGTTGGATGATACTGTGGGTTAAATCCTGCTTTCAAATGTAAAATTTATTTTTTTTCTAGATTAATTTAGAAGATTGAATGAAAAAAATACACATCATAATCAATCTTCCACACATCAATCTGATACACAATTTTCTTAGTATTATGATAAATGTATTTTCTTAGTTTTTAATTAATATTGATATTAAAAATATACATTATGTACTCCAACCAAATAAAAGATATTCTCCATGATCTGAACTACATTCAAATATATCTATATTTTATCAATGAAATATATTGAGTCAAAATAAAAATATGTTGATCAGTTTTTTGTTAATATTTTTAAATAATTATCTTATATAATGGTATTCTGGTCTTACATTTGTCATAGTGAAATTAATTTCCATATATGTAATGTGTTATTTCATATTTATGTATAATTTATTTATCATCAAAATTATTCGCATAAGAATTTTTTAAATGTATAGGTGAATTAGTATTTTCTGGTTGGCGTGATTTGTTCAAATCATCTCATGATCATGAGAGGTTAAAATTGAAGAATTCAACTAGGGGAATCATAATAATGAAATGGGTCTAAAAACATACACCAATCATGAAATGGAAATTTTTTAGTACTTACTAAATTAATTTTTTCAACATTTTAACTAATATTTTTTAATTTCCTTATCCTTTTTATATACTACAAATTTTGTTTTTCCACTGATTTGTTTGGATGTAATATTTTTCATTCAACCAAATTATATAAGCCAAAAAATATAGAACATGTTCAATTATGATGGATGAGGAAGCCCCATGCAGACTGAAACATGAAGTATTTCTAGGAGCATATATATTCTCTTCCATCAGAATGGAACATGTTCTGTATCTTTTTTCACATATAACATATGGTCTACAATGAATCACATCTCTTACAATCAGTCAGACACACCTCCATCGGATACATAGTTTTAACGTTTTGAATTAGAATATATATTTTAATCTTATAATTTATTGTTTAGTTCAAATCAAACATCACATAATCAAAACCAAAATAAAATATTTGATAAATTTATAAAAAGTTACATTTTTTGTTTTTTGATTTGTATGGATCATCTTTAACTCAATACAATGGACGATGCACCTAGTATTACTCAAACAATGTCATATTATATAAAATTTACATTAATTAGAGTTATAAATACATGTGTATATGTTGATACTGATCAAACAATATTGGATTTCAATGATAATGTTGGAACATTATTAATATGTATTTTAGGACGTGTATGAATAGGTCTCATGAAGAAACTGACACATTATGTGATCAGAATGACTCAATGACTATGTTTCCAATTAATATGTTAATTTTAGTAAAAAAATAAATATGGCATAATGAATTTGTAGAAAACACATTCAGAATTATTAAATACTATAGTAAAATGATCTATATATAATTTATGATGTGTATAAATTAAGAGTGACTCAATCTAACACATGGTGTCACAGATATAAGTCAAATTGTGTATTTTTATTTACAATTGACATTAATTTCAACGAAAAAGGGACAAAATCAATACTAATAAAACATTCTTATACTATTTTTATTATTTCAAAAATTCCGTAAATCATTTGTAACTTATAAGTATTATCATCACCTAATTCTAATACATGATGTGATATATATGACTAAATGTGTCAGTTATCAGTTAAAAAATTTAATTTAATTTTAAATTTTTCTAGTTACTGGAAGCCAATAAATATACAAGATATTAACTTGATTATTTTGGAAAATGATGTATATTTAATTTTTCATGTTTAGGAAATAGTCTCATATTAAAATGACACACGATGTAAACAATATGAATTTATGTTCTTATATCATCTTTTAAATGAAATATTAGTGAAAACAATAGTTATATACTCAGAACTAGGAACAAATACTCATATTGTTCGTGTATATTATAAAATTGTTCCTTATGTCATTTAAGACATGTAAGAATCATCATCACCTTAATCTGATGCATTGTGTGACCGATATTACTCAAAGTGAATATTTTTCTAAAAAGAGACATTAATATTAGTAAAAAATACAATTTACATAATGAAATATATGAAAATACATGTGGATTATTTTGATAAATTTGAAAAATGATCAATTCATCATTTCTCAAATTTTAGAATTTGTGGCTCATCAATATGATAAACATAGTTTCCCAGATGCCTACAATTACCTCATATTATTATAAAAATTACATGTCATTTTAAAAAGTGTACCGTTAAAAAAACATGAGAAAATATTCTCTTGTTGTGTTTATAATTGATAAAAATGATTCATAAGAAAATTTTCATGCGAACGAATCAGTCTTTTGTCAAACATGTTATTGTTATGACTCAATGATCATGTTTCCAGTTTACAATTATATTTTTTTAATAAAGATAATTTTCATACCCAAAAATAAAAAATAAAATAGATAATTTAGACAATTTTATAAACTAACCCATATGATATTGTGGTTTTGTAGGAATCATATGAAAGTCAATCTGATGCACGATGTAATCTTTATAACTCCAAGTGAATATTTATATTTAATATTTACATTATTTTTTGTAAAAATGAATTAAGACATACTAAAACCTAAGAAAACTTAATAATTGTTTTTGAAACATTAGTAAAAGTATCCATAATTCATATTTAATATGTACAAATTATATGGACCATTATGTGATTCATGATTTTCCCAGTGTGAAACAAAGTGCCTATTATAATTTTAAAATAGACATTTTAGTTAAATCATTGTCACTCACTAAAAAAATGAAAGCATGTTTGTATTGTAATGATAATTTAGGAAAAATATTCATAATACAATTTTGATATGTAGGAATCGGTCTCACGTCAAAATGGAACATGATGTGACAAGTATGAATCAATGTATATATTTCCAGTAAAAACTGGTATGTTACTTTAAAATAAAAGTGTTCTTTAAAAACTAGGATAAAAAATTCATAAATTTTTTATACATTAGAAAAATAATACATAATAAATTTGGGATGTGTAGAAATTAAAATTAAATTAATCAGACAAAGATTGTGACCATTATGAATCCAAGATCATCATTTTATTTAACATTGAAATTTATTTTTGTAAAAATAACAATTAACCTACTTGAAATTGGGAAAATTCATTCAGTTTGTTTTGATACATTTGTATAATTATTTATAAATTTATTTTGATGTGTACAAATTAGTCACATATCAATCTAATACATAATGTTCTCAGAATGACTTGAAGTGTCTCTTATAATTTTAAATTGACATTTTAGATCCAAAAGTTTTACTCAATGAAAATTGAGACAACACACATAGATTGTATTTATAATTTTTTAAAATTATGAATAAGTCATTGTTGATGTATTGGACTCAGCCTCAGATCAAGATGACACACAATGTGGCATGTATGACTCGAGGAGGGTGTTTTGAGATTAAAATGAAATTGTAGTAGAAAACACATGTGACATACTCAACAGATATTGTTTTTATTATTTTCATACATTAATAAAATGATCCAAATTTCATTGGATATTTTTATCAGTCATCCTTACCTCAATTTAATGGATGGTTCAAACAATATGACTCTATGTGTGACTCTTTATTTAAAATTGTGATGGTTTTTTTTAAAATCAAACTAAGCTACTCAAAACTGAGAAAAAACATTCCCAATTTTTCTATATTATGAAAAGTATCCATTATTCACTTGGGATGTGTAGTCATTTTCTACACCAGAATACCATATATGATGTTTTCATTAAGACTGAAAGTGTCTATTTTCAGATTAAAATTGGCCTTTTGGTTTCAAAATCTGTTACTCACAGAAAACATTTAAAATACTATAATATTTTATTAATAATTTATGAAAATAATTGATAATTAATTTATAAACCATATAAATAATTTTCACATCTAACCCATACATAATGTGACTTTTATGACAGAAATTTTGTGTTTCCATTTTAAAAATGATATTTTGAGTAAAAAAGACAAGTGGAATTGTTAAAATTTACCAAAGAAAATATATTTTTTTTAAATATTATAAAATTTACCAATATGTTATTTGGGACGTTTAGTATTCATGCACACCACAATATGATGTACGATGTGACCTCTATTACTCTAAGTCCATATTTTTTAATAAAAAATGACATTTAGTTTAAGGAAAAGACAATTGATGTGCATAAAATACAAAAAAATATTTATAATGTTTTTATTCAAAGTTAAAATGATTAATATTTCATTTTAGATTTTTAGGAATCAGTTGGACCACATTCTGATTCATGATGTCCCCTTTATGAAAAAATGAGTATGTTATCGGGTTAAATTGGAAATTTTAGTTCTAAAATTGTAACTCACTAAATAGTGAAAAAATAAGATCATATTATTATGATAATTTAGGAAAATGATTCATAATTCATATATGATGTGTTAGATGTATCATATCATACTAATTCACGATTTCACTTGTAATACTCATTGTTTGAGTTTCTAGTTTAAAATGGCATTTAAGTAAATAAATGTGACATACAAAAAACCATGAAATTTTTATTCACTAGTTTGATACATTATTAAATTTATCAGTATGTCATTTGGATATATAATAAATCAAATCACCTCATTCCAATGCATGGTGTTATATATATGAATCAATGTTGATCATTTTATTGAATGTTGACATTAATTTTAGTATAAATGAAAACTCACATACACAAAATAGAGAAAACAAATTTTTGTTTGTGATGATAACATATGAAAATTATTCAGAAGTCATTTTTTGATTCATACAAAAGATCCTAACTTCAATATGATATAGTATATCCGTGTTATGATTTAATGTGTCTTTTATATGCTCAAAATTAACAATTTAGTTCAAAATGTGTGACTCACTAAAAAAATTAAACTTTGCTCGGTTTGTTTGAATAACTTAATGAAATTTTTAATATTTCATTTTTGATGTGTGAGAATCATTCATACATCAATCCGACAAAGACATGATTATTATGACTCAAAGTTCATGTTTCCTATTTAAAATAACATTTTATTAAAAAAACACATGTGGCGCTTTCAAAATTGAAAAAAAAAATATTATTGTTTTTATAAATTAGAAAAAATATCCATAATTAATTTGAAAAATATAGGAATAATATTCACCTAAATATGAGATACGGTGTGAAGGGTATGACTCCAAGTTCATCATTTCAATATAAAAGTGACATTTCATTTTAAAATGCACATCACATCAGAAAGACTAAGAAGTTGAGTATACATTCTTTCTGATAAGTCTATCTTGTATTTCATAATTAATTTTCTTCTAAAATTAAATCTTATAAATATTAAGTTATTTTTAAAAATTTAATTCATAATGGTGATGAATAAATGGTTTGATTTATAAAATTTAACTACAAATCAATAAGATATACAATGTTCCTATTATGAATAAATGTATAGTTCAAAATTTACAGTTTATAATTAGTATATTTATTTAAATTATTATGAAAATAATAATTGCTTTCTTATAGTGGTGTTTTATTTTTCCTGATTGGGGTTTTTTTCACCTATAGGATGAGTTGGGTATGTGGAAAAAGTCAATGAAGAATTGTTGTTTTAATGATTTTGATGATTTTTAGTTATTCATGAAATTATAAAAAACAATGTTTTAAGATTGTAAAATATAGTGCTCTTTTTGGTATTTATGTTATAAATTGTATTTCAATTAAATAATCTATCTATATCTGATTTTTCTACCATCTTGTACAGTTTTATGTGATGTAGTGTGAAATTACAGCATAATGTAGTATGCCCCTTTATCAGTGCTATTATATGTTCTAGTATATTAAGACTTTATGAGTTCTTCTAAAAGAACTTGTAAAGGGATCCATTATCAGATATTTTATACGAACTATTAAATTCTCCCTTCATCGGTTCTGATATAGAGTCCCTTTATCATTTCATTTATAGGAGATCATAATAGACCCCTATATAAGGAATAAATAATTCAATTGATAAATTTTTTCATTTATAAGTTCTTTTAAATGGGAGGATAAATGGGGTCATTTAAAATTTCTTATAAAAGGTCTAATAAATGGGTCTTTTATCAATTATTTTATATAGAAATGATAAAGTACCCCTTTATCTTTTATTCCCTAGAATAAGGAAAATACTAGGGCTATTAATCATTCCTGATAGACAATATTTTTCTAGTATTGTTAAAGGAAAATTTTAGTGTGGTAAAATTTATTATTATGTGGTGTATGATAGAAATTACACAATTCCCTTATTCATCATTATTAAATTTACTATTTCATGGTGAGAAATCATAAAATTATTCTACATATTTCTTTGAAAATATATGATATAGTGAAATATTTTTTTCTATATTAATTAAATTTTATAAAATATCACAATTTTAAAATAATTGTGTTGAAACTAATTACGTTCATTAGGATGCCTTAAATAAATCAAAAAATTATTATCTTACATTCTAGATTATGTACATAATCTTTTGAAAGGAATTATTAATGGGTAATTTTATACTCATAAATAACTAATTTATCATCTTCCATTTATTTAAAATTAAAAAACTTCATCTCCATAGTAGATAATTAATCTCTTGGAAATTTTCTCTCAAAGAATACCACATGATAAGTAATTCATTTCATACATTGTATGTACTTTTCCTATATAAAAATCTAAAAAAACAACAACATTTTTTCAGAATATGCATTTATACTATAATCTATAAATATTTATTTTCCTTTTTATCATATTCTAATGCCCAAAATAGAATTTTGTGGAAATTTATCTATTACTCAGTTAACAATAGATGATAAGTCAAATTTATGGTAGGATTCTTCTAAAATACCAATAATTGTAAAATTGTAACATCAGGTTTTCTAGTGTGAATGACATAGAACACCCATATTCCAAGGGAATATAATATCCTATGACATTAGGATATATTTATTATGATGTACATTAAATCTATTTGATTACATTGAATTTATGAAACACTATCATTAAATAAATATATGATACACTATTTGAAATTATTATTTAAACATGAAAAATATTATGAAGACAGTAATATATAATATATGATTATTAATGAATAAATTAGGAAAATTATATGTTTCAGAAATATATAAAATTAGTTAAATACATATTCATTTATTATAAATAAAATAAAAATATTTGAAAGAAAATAAATGTTCTATGTAAAGGATTATTTTTCTAAAATACAGTCTAGTAACTCATTGAGAAAATAATTAAATGATATTTTTACAATATTTAGAACTTTTAGTGAAATAATAAAGAAACATTTTAAATTTATACTCTAATAATTAAAATTCATGAGGTTTTGGGAATTTTTATAAAAGATTATTTCTTATTGAATATAAAAAAACACTAAATTCTAATTGAAAACTACCTTTCCATTTAAATTATTTATAATGTGATTTTTTATATCAACTTTATCATAAAGTATTAATTTTATTATTATATATATAATAATAAAATTTAATTCATTTGTATGATTTTAATATTTAATTATTACAGAAAAACATCGTAAGCTATTGATCATTTTCTCTTTGATCGTCGTGTTTGTGGGATTAACTATATATTAAAATTTTCAAATGTTTGAATGGAATTATTCTAAATGTATTACATATTATTAATATTTATAATTTATATAATCTAATACTATCAATATGATTTTTCACCACATTTAAAAGTGAAAATTTTCATTATTAATTACCATATTTATGTTAAAAATGTGTTTATAGGGGGAGGGGTTAATCTATGAAGATAATAATTAAAATGTCCTAAAAAATATTCTTAATGTTATTAATTGAAAATATTTCCACCATATAATTTCCAATATAAAATCTACTGTAATTTCGAATATTATTTTATGTGATTGAATTTGTTATTTTTGATTTTAGGGAAATTTTCATATAATACCCAAGAAGTTTATCTATCCCCCCTTATAAAAGGGAAGCCATGCACTAATGTTTCTTCACCAATAAATCCATTTTTATATACCAAAAAATTAAAAAATATCTCCCAAAACTACTTTTATATATTATAGATCTTTTGTTCCTCCCAATATACCATATATAGTGTCCATGAGAGGAGATCCAAAAAGTATTCCCATAGAGATGGCAAATACCTTAACAAAACTCTTATATTTTAGTTCTTAATTTTCAAACATATATTATATCATAAAATTTTCAATATAATAATAATATTCTCTAACAAATAATTATATTTATTTTTATTATGAAATAGTATTTATCTTTCTCAACTTCATTTAAAATTGAAAGAATATCATTGATCGAGTGTACTACAGAGTACGGCCTCATGAACTGATGTAGTTCACTATACATCACCACCACTCATGTATTGAGAAAAGGATAAAATGTCATCCTTTATAAGATATTTATTTTATTTTTATATTTTTTTAACTATAAATTGAAATATATCTTCTTAATTTCCAATTCATGAGAGATCTGATAAAATTTATCATGTGTACATTAGACTACCCACCTCACGAAGCGAAGTGATTCAGTTTTCACTTATACATTATATAAAATTTCATAAAGATAAAATTAATTAAAATATGATATATATATATATATGATATATTAATGACCTATAATATTAATATATATCCATGTTCACCATCAATTTAGTCATTGATGGAATGATATAGTATTTCTCGCATACTTATCACATACCGTCTCCACAAAACGTTGTGATTAATTTTCAATGTAAAACTATCATAAATATTTCAATAAATAAATATATTTACTTAATATTTTATTTATAACATTATTATAATCCTATAAATGATAGATATGTTTCTATTATTAGATAAATATAAAATTTAAGAATAAATGTGCATGAAAAATCATGGTTACTAATAAACAAAACAATGAAAACAATGATATTTTATAAACAAATGGGTGGTAAAATATTATTATAGGTGCATAAATTATATTATAAATATTTGTATGTATTTTTAATAAATAAACAAGTTTATTAAAAACATTATATGTCAGTTATGAACACTTATGATGGAAATCATAGTAGTGGCAAGTGTTTCTCATCTAATATTTACTACAGTGAGACATATTCTTTATTAAAAACATTTTTGCACTTTATGGTGTATATATGGACACATTGATATGTTATATCATAATTATATTTATTTTTTATGTATTTAATGATAAATATAATTTTATTTCACCTATTTTTATTACGATTCAGACGTTACCAAAGTCGTATGGGTGTATTTCAGAAATCTAATTATTAATCCAGAATATTTTTCTGTGAGTCTCCCTTGGAAAAATTAATTGATTTATATATACTAAAAAAATTATAGTTTATTATGATCTATTTTTTGAAAAAAAGTCCTGTAATTATACCTATATTCTTGACATTTTTTGTGAGAATTATAGATAAAATGTTTGTATGAAAATAGAACATTATTTCACTCTTCGGTTGAAAATACTTTTTAATCAAATTCCATGTAACTAAAAAATGTTTTTTAATATGTCATTAATGTTTCAAAAATAAATTGTCAAAAAATTCCACATTTCATATATCTAAAAATTATTTTTGATGGAATATTCATGTTATTTTCAAAACATTTCATTAATGAAGTATACCGAAAATATTAATGTAACATTTTTTAACATGTATGGTGTGAAAAGAATTTCACTAATTCATGAAATTAAATGGTTAAATATTATTTTACAAGTGTTAAAATATTATTTTCATTGAAAATTATTTTCAAAATGATTTTTTTTCATTTTCATTAAATAATGAATTTTAATATGGAATATCTATATTTAGAAAATTGATTGTATGGATCCATTCATGGTACTTTGATTCATCATTGAAATAAAACCTCTTGTATAATTATAATCCAATTAGGATATGTTGTAATGATAAAATCCTTATTATTTCATTGGATGGTTTAGGATTAGATTCTAGGGGGATGTTAAATTTCACTACAATTCTGAATTTTACACTTGATGGTTTATGAATATGTTTTTTCATATGGGATTGTATTATCATATCAATTGATAGTTTTTAAATAGGAATTTTTGTTGATTATAATTCACCTATTTCATATGTGGAATGAAATTTAAATAGTATGTGGTGAGTGTGGCCTCTAATATCCACATGATGCAGTATTATGTATCTTTAAGAAAAGAATATTGTTTTTTGGATGAGGCCCCACATATTTATTTATATTTAATGGAAGAAGGCCTAAATGATATCTTTTAAATGTTTGGTATTATTCAGTACAATATTATGAATTAATTAATTGATATTCTAGGTGATGATTCTATTAGTTTGAATACATAGGGATAATTTTTCATGCTCGTGTGATTTTTATAAGTTATTATAGGATTATAATTTATTCCTTCCATGTTATGATGAAATTACCATTCAAATGGATTTATTTATAGTTATCTACAATTACAAATTGATTATAACTTATTTATTCATAGAATACTATATAATCATAACCTTAATAAGAGTATGATCTCACCCATTACTTATGAATTATTTTCCCAAGGACACTAGTAAGTGTTTTGTTGTTTATTTTCATGGATTTGAGAAGTGGAAAAATGATTTTCACAAAGAAAAAAACATTGTTTTTCGGAATAAAATATAATATGAATTTCAAATATATATATATACAGTTTACAAATACTACTAAACTATTATGTACTCTAGGATGAGATATATTTTATCTAGTACTAATGTTATAACAGATACTATTGTTCCATATCATTGGTGTTGGGTGTAGAGTCAGAAGCATCACATATTACTTCTACATTCCATTTCATTTTGAAATTAGAAACAATCCCTTCAAAATTTCTTAATAATTTTTAAGGTAACATGTATTCTAGTAGGTTTTTTATAAATCATTAAATGTTATAAATGTAGAATTTTTTTTATTAAATTATGAATATAAACATATCATTATTCATTATGATCATAATATTGATAATGAATCCAATTAATTAGACATATATCTAATCAAGCTATTAGTTAGAATTGTGTCTTATCTATCATACTAATATGATTCATGAAAGTGAGTCTAATTATAGTACTGATACAATTTAACTAATCCTAATAATGACTATAATATTTGAAAAATAAGGATGTCTATTTGAATATAATATGTTTATGATCAGATTATTTAATACATTTTTCTATTATGATGAATATATTTATCATTTTAATGGTGAAAATACAAAACAACATTGGATATTTAGTTGTGAAAAATAATTATAAGCAGTCAATGTGTATGTTTTCTCAGGTTATTTTAAATAACTAAAATCAATAACATTTAGAGCTTTAGCAATAAAAATCCAATCATTTGGAGAGTTGAGGGTAGATCATGTTTAAAATATAATATATCCAATGTTTTCTATTTTTGAACATCAGGATTCAATGTTATTATAATACGGCATATGGTTAAACTTTTATTAAATCCTTATTAGGGATTATTCATTTACAATGAATTTATTTTTGTAATTATGAACGCGATCATTGGTGTGATCAAGGGATTTCAGGGATAGGATGATAGTGAATCTAAACCCCCATATTAAGGGATTCTGAGGCTAGGAAGATATATTTAGATCATCTTCTCGAGGTTTTATGAGGATAAGATGATAGAGCATACACTGATCACCTGTCGAGGGCTCCCTACAATAGAAAGACATAGAATATTCTTATCATCATACAGAGCAATTTTATAGTATGTAATGACAATAATTATATTATTTATAAATATTTGATACCTTTATTCAAGGTTAATGAAAATATTTCTCTTAACATTAAACGTGTTAAATATTTTAATATATCTTGTATGTCATTCTTAGTATTATCAGTTTTTCTGTTTCTTTTTATCAATTGTCTATTCTGATATGTATGTAATAGAAATATATTCTACGTACTTATCATTATATACATTTTTTATTATTTTTATAAAACTGAATATGATGAAAACAAACATTGATTTAATTATGTCAATTATTATTTTAATTCTCTAACTCTTGTCATCAAATGATGTCCGAGTCCAGTAAAATTAACATCAAGTGGATGTATACATTAATTTTTTTAAACTTTTTACACTAGAATTCATCCCCATCATTTATTTATAGCTATATAAGACACTCTTATGATCCAATAGTTTGTATTATACTGGATTTTACTGTCAATTTACATTCATATTTTTTATGTTCCTAACAAATAAATATATTCTTTATGTTTTGATATAAACAATTTTTTTTATATAATTTGTTACAATAAAATGTATTTATTAAAAATGGTTTCAATTATTTTTAGATAGATGTTATGAATATTATATCTCTTGATAATAAAAATCAAACTCGACCACATATATTTGTTGACAATGCCTATAAATATTAGTGATATAGAATAAAAACAATTGTGATAAAAACTCATGTTGATAAATTCCTAATTCAGGATGAATAATACTAGATTCAAAATATGGATTTACCTATTTTTAAAAGTTTGGAGAAATTTTAATATCATGTATAATAATATTTTAAATTTAATTTATTATGTTTTATGAGTAGGAATATTTTATGTCATATATTATTTTTTGAATATTCCAATATTATTTGGAGTAAATTATAAATTACACAGTATGGTACATCTTATTTTATGGTGACTATATGATCTCTTCTTATAATTGATTAACAATAATATGATAATATTCATTTAGTGTCATTTACCATGATACACCAACCATTTTTGACAATTATAAATCGTATAAATAATATTGGTGAAATAGATCTGGATAATGAGAATTTGGTTTAAAATATTATTAATATAATTTTGAATGAGTGGGAATAAAATATAACAACAATAGGTTATATATGAAATCATAATTATCATATTCTTGATGATCTAACTTGTACTGTAATAAAGATTGATATAGATATTAAATGAGATGATTATCGAGCTAGAAAGTAAAATATTTGTGTTTCTATTGAATATATTCTACTATTATTTGTAATGTTATATATCATAATAATGTTGTGAAATATTCAAGAAGTAATAATGATGTAGTTAATTTAGATTCTACTTCATCATATCATATATAGAATAGGATTACAAATATAGCTAAAACGATGAATAAAATAGTTGGATTTTTTTCTATATCGATTATCTGATTGTATATAGTTGATAATGAAAGATAAAAAAGGGAAGTTATCAATATAGAAATAGAATGAAATATTATAAGTCAAATGGAAATAAATTAATAAAACCATCAAGACACATGGACTTCTAAAGGTGAAAATTATTCTGAAAATGAATATTCTGAACAGAGGAACAATGGTTTTTTTAAAACATACCCATGATAATTCCTTTTGTAATGGAAAAGGTTTATACATATACTTCTCATAATAATTTTACTTTAAATAAAAATTTTCTTGATGGGAAAAATTATTCAACTTTTGAAAAATAATCTTCGTCAATATAATACAATACATTAACTAGATCTAATGATGCTTCCATCTTTGTAAAACTATTAGAAAATAATAATTTAATTTTCTAAAAAAATTATAACAACAAAAATATACATGTTAATATAGAATCTATAATAACAATTTTGAAAAATTAAATGTCATATCTTTAAAAAAAAACCATGAAAAAATAATGTTTTGAAAATATTGTATTTCAAATTTTATAATTTTTTTGAGAAAAATAGTTTAAAATTTATTATGGGAAACATAGTTCCAAAACAACTACTAATGAGGATAACATCATTGATGTAAAACTATAATCTGAAATTTTCAGTATAATGATACTTTTATGAAAGTTTACCCTCTGAAATATAATTTATGATAAAATTTTTATAAAATAATATACATATATTGATAGATCTAGAATGGGAGTAACTGAAACATTTATTTTTGGTAATAATTAATTGGTTCCTAATGTTACAGTTTTTTCTCTAAGTGCCAATTTGGGGGGAACGCGAAGGAAAATTATTCCTTTAATAGAGTAAAATAATTATTATTTCATATGTTTTATTTTTATAAAGAAATGATAATTTCAAAACAAAATCAAAATAGTAGAAATGTAGTTACATAGAATAATATTTTTTTATAATACAAAACCTAGTAAGGATAAATTTCATGATCATTGTCCTTTTATTAAAATTTATAATTTACCAAAAATGTCATTTGTTACATGTGTTGTGGATGTTCCTAGGAAATTTCTGAAAATAATGTTTTCTTCAATATTAACGGTGGTAATGTAACATTGGGAGATAATTCCATAGGGGAAATTATTATATTATGTGACATTGTTCTTCATTGAAATTACTTTATTTTAAAAAATAATTTTTTTAGTTCTCAAACAAATCATTTTAAGAATAATTCAATTATTTAATGAAGTATACCCCGTGAAATTTATTAATGGAAAATGATTAGTAAAAATTCATAGGATGAATTTATCCATTCTTCCTATCAAAATGGGAATTCATGAACATTAATATTAAAAGACATTACAATCCATGAATTTCCTATCCATAGTGATATTGAATATCAATAATGGTTATAGAGTAAATGGTTATGGTAGTGTATCCTATGAAACCTATTTAAGATGAGTAGGAAAAGACCGTTTTGGGAAATTAAAAATCATAGTATTGATACTTCTAAATAATATGATCATTGTCAATAGGGTGAGAAACATATGACATGTTTTAAATCATTTAATTAACTTTCAACTTCTAATGATTTATATTTAGTGCACATGGAATTATATGTTCCTAAAAAGGTTCATGTTTTATTTGAAAATATTATGTATATATCATTGAGTATAATTATCCTTGTTATATTTGTGTCTATTTTCATAAAAATAAATATGAAGCCTTTAGTTATATTTTTTCTTTTTTAGGACGAATTATGGGTGAGAAAAAAACTAAACATGATAACAATTCATAGTGATCATGTCGGAGAATATGAAAATTTTTATTTTTAAAATTTTTTATTATGGACGGTATTAAACATAAAATTTTGACGTCTAGAACACCATAAATTATTTTTAGTATAATTATAAATTATAAATCCCGACATGAATAGTAGTACCATGAAATGTGAATACTAATATGGAAATAATTTTTTGTCTGAAATGGTTAATACTAACTTATATACTACAAATAGAAATTCAATTAGATATTTTATTAATAAAACACCATATGAGTTGTGGAAAAAAAGATATTCTTAAATTAAATTATTTTGTGGAAAATTTTTCATTCGGAATACTAATGATAATCTAAAAAAGATTTCACCGAAATTTAATGATGGAATATTTTTAGGCTATTCAACTACCTTAAAGGATTAAATATTTATTAATAAAATTTCTTATACCTTTGAGTAAATAATGAATTTAACTAATGAGGAAACTGGTCTATTTTTTATAAAACAACAACAACCTACATCATTAGATGCTATTAATATTACAGATTTTCTACCATTTTTAGAATGCACTTATCAATATAAAATAACTTAAGAATATGTATATGAAGATATTAATCCTGAACATTTTCCACCTTTTATTATTGAAAATACATTTGAAAGCCAAATATGTCAGTAGATTATTTGGAATAATCAGAGTTATTCTTTCATTGGTTAAGAAGATAATCCAGTTAAGAATATAGGTTATATAGGAAATGAAATTAAATATCTGTCTTTCTTATCCAAATTTAAATCTATGATTATTGATGAGGCATTAATTAATGAGGATTTAATTAAAGTAATTATTATTGAAATTAATGAATCTGAATATAATAATGTTTGGACTTCTATTGAATTTACTAAAGAAAATTCTATATTTTTGTGACAAATGGGATTTATGGAATAAGTGTGATAAAAATTGAGAAATAGTAAAAAATAAAACAATAACTATATAAAATGTTTTAATCAACAACACAGAATAAATCCTAAAGAAACTTGTGCACATTTAGTATGACATGGGGATATTCTAATACATCTACCCATCGGATCATTCTTTAATTTCAATATATTTTTAAATGTATATGAATATTACTTTACATAATGGGTATGTTCAGAAGGATGTTTATATTGAACTACTACAGGTTTTAAAAAAAATAACAATTAATATATTTTAATTAAAATACAAAACAAATATATGTACATAAAGAATCCCTTAGAGAATGGTTTTATAGACAAAATATTTTTTTATAAAAAAAATTCTCTTAAGGTTACTGCAAATCAACGATTTTTTTTAACAGATTTTAGTTAAAAAAATATGATTTTACATATTAATTTCTGTTAGATTATATTTTTTTTAACATAAAAATTAATAAATAGAGTCCTTTGTCTATCTTATTATTTTTGAGTTTCAAATTAGAGTGATTGTTGATTTAACATATTTTCTTGGTTTTCAATTTTTCATAAATACAATAATGAACTTTTATATCTCAAAATTAATAAATATTATATCTTATTATAAATTTGTATATGAAAATACTAAGATTAGTATTATTTTTGTTGGTACCTATGATTATGTAGATCTGGATCAGGTTGGAAACTACTTCTTCCAAATTAGTTTAGTGGTATTGTTGGAAGATTACATGATTTAAAACGTAGTTTTCTGGTTTTAATTTTTCATCTATTATTATGTGAATTATATTAATACATTCCAAATGAATCCCATATTAAAAAAATTAAATGAACTTTTCATTATCATTAAAAAACCATTGATCAATGTCTGTTCTATTTGTTTGGGAATATTTTTTAACAAAATTAATTTTTATATACAAACAATAGTGAATATTGAATAGATAAGAAAAAATCAACTAAAACATATCATTTCTATTATATTTATTGTTCCTTGTGGATGTACGAAACGACACATAGTATCACAATCAACTATTGTAGATAAATATGTAGTTTCTGGATTTTATTATTCTGAATTATTTTCAATGAAACAGACACTCATGGACTATAAAATGAGTAACATAAACTAAAATTATATTTGATAATACAAGTAAAAATTAATTATACAAAAAACCTAGAACATCAATCACATTCTAAACACATAGATATAAGACACCATTAAATTTAGGATCACACACTTAATAAAGATATAATTTTACAATTATCTAGAATAAAAGAATAAATTGATGATATTTTTATTCAAACCCTTAGACTAGATAGATTATAATATATTAAAATTAATTTTGGAATGATAGTTACAAGGTTTTTATTCATATAAACTTATTTTATACCAATCAATTTACATTAATATACACGTTTTCATAGGAGTAGTTCACATGATTCTAAAAAAATATTATTTTTTTCATTAAATTTTTTCCTTAGCAAAATAATAAATTTTCATAAAATCATGTAACCTAATGAGTTTTTGTACATAATTTTATAAATAATTTGGTGTTAAAATTTAATTTTTTCTTTCAAACTAAAAAAATTATAGAAATTATTTAATTCAAAATTTGTTAAATAATATTTTAGTTTAAAAAACAATTGTAATCCATTTTTAATATATCATAATTAGTATTTATTATGAGAAATCAAGAAAAAATTATTTAATAAGAAAATAAGAATGGTTTAATTTTACCAATTAATCTTTCTAATCCAAAATTTACCCTTCTATTCTTTTATTTTTTTTCACTATTTCATTAATTTATTTTATAATTGTTATTGATGATATACATTATGTCTAAATAAATCTTTTGTTTTAAAATTTGTTAATGTTTTCAAATAAAAATAATTCCAAATTATATAATTGGTTTAAATCATTGAGAGATCAAAAAAAATCATTTAAAACTATATAATATTAAATATTGGTTTCAAAATTAGAACGTGTTTTGATGTAAACTATGCGTTTAATTATAAATGATGAATTGTTTCTCCTAGTTGAAATATTATGAAAGGTCATCTTATCATCCCAAAACATTTCATCACTAATTTTTATCTTTTACTACAACATCCTTAAATTTAAATCTTATCATAATTTTCCTCTCTATATGATCACAGGGATCAGTTTTAGTTTTGATAATAACAAAAGGGTATTCTAAATAGGGGTTTTTTTGTTCAGGAAGGACTCAATGATTGATCATCATATGATTATTATGTTTCAAAACTAAAAATGTTTATTTCATTTCACCGATTGTAATATGTTTTCATGGAGAACCATGATATGTATTTTTACCTTCATTATCCAAAGGTAGTTTTATATTTTTAGTCATTAATTTTATTTTATACAATAGAAGTAAAGGATAAGGTTTCCTTCACCATGTTTTTAAAAATATAATTGCTTCCTTATAGAATAGAATGAGATAGAATTGGTGTATAATATGATTGAGATTCTTTCTCTTCATCACTTATGTTACAAAACAATCATGTAACATTTGAAAAGAATAATGCTTGAGATCCCTTATTCGTTTTTATGAAAATTTTAGAGTTATCTCATATATCACTTAAAAAAAGGTATATCATTATGGTTGCAAGGATAATTGATCCCAATGAATGGTGATAGGGATACCCATAATATATCTAATTCATTATCTCTTGATTATATTTTTTACATGAGTAAAATTTAAATGGTTATGTTCATTTTCATTACGGTTGAGAATATAAAAACTGTCTCAATCAATTCAAATATAATTATGTTACCTAGATTTATTAGAATATTGATAGTGTAATGTTTGTAGTTTTTTGGGAATATAAGTAAATCATATCCTAAAATGGGAATAAATTCATTCATAATTGAAGATACTATGTGATGCATACTGTTTTTCATTGATATAGAAACAATGTTTTTTTAGAAAAATTGATAGTCTTGCATCTGATACCCAGCCATTAATGAATGTACCAGAAATTGAAAAGAAGAAAAAAATAAAGGCAAAAAAATCCCCTCCATTAAAACATTAGAATGAAATGAAAACGTGGGATTATATTTTATAGAATATTATGGATTAGAATTCCTAATAGAATCAAGGGTATCCAAATATCAATATTCCCCCAGCAAAGGAAAATGATTTAATATTTCATATAGGATAACTTCTAGAAAAATAATAAAAAATATAATATAATATATAAAAAATATTATTGAGTGATATAGAGGTTTATTTTGAGAATCCAATACTTATAATATCACACACTGGTCATATAATTCTGAATTTTTTTTTTCTGAACAAACATTAGTAGTACATTTTGTGGAAGATAAAGTTAAGGAAAAAAAAAATTATTGAACAATTTGTCCAAAATATATATGAGAAATAATCAGTACATGATCGAGATGTAATAGTAATTTTGAAAAATAAAATAGAGTTAGAAGAAGAACATGATAAATAAGTTTATAAGGATGGTAAGAAGTGGATGAGGACTAATTTGAAAATGTTGAAGAATAATATGTAGTTCTTGTGGAAGAATAAGATGATGATTATAATGATGAAAACCACACGTCAAAAAAAAAGATTTATCAAAATCAACTTTATTTGATTTTAATTCGATGAGTGATATGAAAAAATTTAATAATCCCATGGAACAAGAATAATGAAAAAAATATATGAATTGTTATAAAATGAAGAAGTACAGGGGAAACATTATCACAAGAATGTTTTTCAGTAATTTTGAAACCAATTATGATTTTAAAATTATTTAATAATCCAATGATAATAATGATTCAAATAAAACAAAAGGAATGAAAAAGATATTGATATTGGAAAAAAACAACCAAACCTACCTTGCATGAGCCAAATCAATCGAACATAGAAGAAGAGATTTATCTGATTTGTTTTAACTATATTATCCTTTATTTGAAAGCATTTATTGTTTATAATCTATATCTACTGAATATTAAATCATGATATAAGATTCCTCAATAATCAATGAATGAAAAATAGGATTTAATAATGGTTTTAACTAAAATAGTTATCAATATTGATTCCAATTTGAAATTTTTAATGAAAAGTTTAAAACTCAAAAGCCCTAATATAATCATATGGTAAAATGTTCTAAACAAATATATACTAATATTCATTATCATGCCGAAAATTTATAGAAGTAAATAATATTTTTTATAATTATCTGATTCTTTTAAAAATTTTACATCTAATATGGAAGATAAATTAATATTTATAGAAGAATTATAAGACACTATAGATGAACAAATCATATATTTAAACATATTGAATAAAAAGATGTGTGATATGATGTTAGAGATTATAATGAGGATATCTTGTGAATGTGAACTGATTGTAATTAGACAATAGAAGAAATATTTTGATAATGATGTTGAGGCACTAAAGAATAAAATTCGATTTCCAGCTACATTGAAATAAAATGTCACAAACCTATGAAATGACCAACATGAGTTCAATAAGATGAATTCCTTGTTGATGGAACTTGTGAAGAGATAATATACATTTTTTTATTTTTTTTTTGTATTATTTTTAATATTTTAATGATTCTTTTATTAAAAATTACATTTCATCCTAAATTTTTTTTTGGTTTTCTTAAAATTATGATAAGTTATATGATATTTAATATTTTTCATGGATTGTTACTTAGTTTAAATCATTGTTTCATATGTTATATTATATATAATTTTAATAAATATCATATTTTTTTAAATTTAATGTCTAAAATAAAAAAGGATTCAATATTTTATTAAGTGGAGGAATGCTTTATAAAGGTGTATAATTTCTTTTAAAAGGGGAGATACATATCATTGGGGGTGAATCATTTTTTAAGGAGGAGTAATTATAATATATTTCTATCATATTAAAAATAATTATAATCTTCATGGAGGTTATAAATAATATATTCATTTATCATAAATAAAATTAGGCCATTAAATTTTTTTATGATATATAGATTCATTTATGTGATTTTGGATTATTCTTTCAAAATGGTAGAGTTATTTTAGTTTGATGAATAACATCTGAATGTTTCATTCTATTTCATTTGGTAATCCTAAATACTCTATTGAAACATTTTTTAAAATCAATTTATTTGAAACATGTTTTATTATGATTTTATAGACGCAAATAACTTTTACAATCCTTCATAAAATTTCAAATGTGTTTCGAATATAAACATTCTAGTATTATTTTAAATAATTAAATTACGAATGAATATGATTAATTAGACATATCTTTAATCAAAACCATTATTATAATATTTTCATTTCTATCATACTGAAAAATTATTGACAATCAGAATTGTGGTACTGAAATAATTGTTCTGATCCTTATAAGGATTATCATATTGAAAAATGAAAAGTAAGTTCATCAGAAAGTCTTGTGTTTATAATATGAATATATATTCCTTATTTTATCATAATAAATACTTTTATAATTTCAATTCTTATAAAAAATGAAACCAACATTAAATTATTCCAGAGTATTGGGAGCTATAAAAAATATATATGTTAGAGGAGATTGAAACAAAACCAAAAATATTAACATTAAAGATTATTTATAAATAGACATTAATTTGAAGAGTTGGGAACTTATCACATTAACAAATATATCAACCTAAGTGTTTCACTATATGAAAATCTCCTTATAATTCCTTCGTAATACATTTGAGAGTTGATGTTCTTATGAATCCTTATAAGGGTTGTTTCCTTAAGAATGAATTTTATTTTTCAATTATGTGTTTGATCATTTTTATGATCAAGTGCTTCCAAATATAAGAATATAGTGTATTAGATAACTCAAATTGAGGTATTCTAATGATATGAAGAAATAAGTTCATGATTTTATTAAGTTATTTTGAGAATATGAAGAAATAGATTACACCAACAAATATATTGATGGATTCCAAGGTTATGAAGAATCAACTTATTCTGATCATCATATGAAAGGATTTCATAGTAAGAAAATATAGTCACTACTATCTGTAAAAAATTGTGAATACCTTTACTCAATGTTAATTACTACACAACTCTTGAAGTTAAATGAGATAAATCTTTTAATAGTTCTTATAATATATTCATGATAGTGCTACATATTTTTTTACTATTATTACAAGTGTCTATTCAATTGTACATGTAATAAAATTTTGCCATTGTACTTATATTTTTATAATTTTTTTATAATTTTAATTCTTAATATAATAAAAACATATATTTACTTCACCGGATCATCCAGGATTTCGAAAGTGTGACTATATTACTTACATGATTTCTGAGTCCTATACAAAATAATTTAATAGAATATTTTTTTTATTATTTTATAAATTATAGAATACATTACCCCACCCTATAATAATATTATTGATCTAATATACTCTAAGATCCTATTTCAGGGTTGCTACAATTAGTATAAATTGATGTTTTATAGAATCATTTGGGACTAGATTTAGAAAAATATATACTAGGGACCATATCATTATGATGTTATATTTTTTGAGTAATGATAAACATCCCAATTTTTGGGTATGAAATTGATTATATGGTTTTTATTATCATTTACATTAATGAATATATAATACAAGTGGTCATGGTTTTGGAACAAATGGTCCTAGGAGTAATAACTGCAAAAATTTACATTGCAATGGTGTGATTGTCACATAGAACACATCAATTATCCTCATTATGCACCATATTAGATATTACTTTGGGATATATATATATGATAAAAAAATTCATTATAATCCCTTATGAAAGAGTTTCAAATAATGATATCATCAATGAAACAATGTTTATAATTTTGATATTAGATATGAATACAATTTTAAATTTATGTACTGTGTTTTAAAATTATGTTTATTTTAAATTATGTTTAAAAATTTAATGATCAAATTTAGTGTTTTCCATTATTTAGATGTATACCATTGATGATGAAATGGAAACATTATCAATTAATGTAATAAAATGAATATGAATGATTTTTTCATTGATAGACTGGAGAGAATCATTGTAAGAAAACTAGTCTCTGAAACATTCTAATCATATGATGAAAAAAATAATGTTACATCCATACATAGAATGTATCCTATATGTATTAAAGATTATTTTTTAATTAAGATAATAATAGGATGGATGAAAAAATGTATAAGGTAAATAAGGGAAAGCATCATTTTCCGACATTAGATTCTTGTGGAGAAACACCATTGTACATTCATAAAAGGAAAAGTAGACATATTCTTATACAGCAAAAAGGGACACAATTTAATAGATTTTAGTGGAAGGAAAGAATAATTACATGTGAATAGCATCCATAATAAGTATATGGGGTAATACACATATTAATTACACAATATTAAATGGCATATAACTCAATTCATGATAAGGGATCAAGTTAATTTTTTTGATATTCCCAAAAAAAAAATTTGAATGATTAATATGGTTTTTTGACATTAGATTTATGTTATAGGTTACTTTTTTAGTGATATTGTTATTATAAGAACCATGATATGTATAATTATTATAGTATAATATAATTAAAAAAATCATTATATATAATATATTTGATGGTACTAATGACAATGTAAATTTATTTAATGGAATGTTAGACATAATATAATAAACATGATTGATGAAGGATAACCGTTAATATATTCATGGTGTTTACATAATAAGGAAAAATAGTTTTAATGATGATATTTGTAACATTTTTTTTCTAATCATTGTTCTTATTATGATTTTAAGATATTAAAATTTGGGAACATTATATGAATTATGTTAATCGGTTTTTAAAAAAATAACATCCCATATTCTAGGTTACAACCCACTGTATCTAGAAAGAACTCACGGATTGATCTCACAACTTAAGGGAGTTATGGGTGAAACACATACCACTATCATATGTGATTTTTCAGAAAAGTTGTCATTTTTTGAATTAAAAAATTTTATAGAGAAATACTTATTTTTAAAGTATTAATTTAAAAATTAGGTATTACTATTATGGTTTAATCATTAATATATAATAATAGAATTTTCCATCTTCTATAGATATTATGATATAGTAAAAGTTAATTTTTTTTTGTTTATGCATATTTCATCATGGACATTCCTTTATTTTAGAATCAAATTATGTGAAAAATAATATATGTAGAAAAAATATGAATTTGTTCCTATAATATAAAAATATATCAAGTAATAATATTTATTTAGATTAATATTAAATATATTAAAATAAACCATCATCATTAGGAAAAATATTATTGAACAAAATATGTATCATACTACCTTCACATATGATGAATCACATAGAATTTAAATTATAAAATATTAATGTTTTTAGGTCAATAATATTCCATTTAATATTTGAAATATTATGATCAATGATATCTATGAGTCTCTATAATTATTTATTCTATTTCCATTTGTCTATATATTAACATAGAATCTATGTTATCATACATAGAAACATAATTATATGTTATTAAAATTGATATTTGTTCATAACATTCTTCCTTATAATGTACATTTTATCTTAACCCTTATCATGGTGTGGTATTTCATGAAATTAAATTTATAATTCCTAACCCTAGAATTTGGAGATCATGATTATATTATAAGGACACGATTTTCAAGGGGTTAAAATATAAAAACATAATATTTTAAAATAGGAAAATAATGATTGATAACATGTAAAAAACATAACACCAATAAAATAATTAAATATAAAAACCACATAATTTATGTTATATTTATTTTAAAATAAATTCCATATCTTTGCTAATTTTTTGTTCATGAAACAATGAGTTCAAACAAAACAGTACACCCTATTGAAATGTTGTTTTTAGTACATTATAGTTTTAAACTATACATTAAATCGTAGTGTATGAATTTCAATTTCTAAACAAGAAAATTTATATTGTTTAAAAATGTAAAAAAAGTCCAATTGATGTGAATATATTATTAATAATATTAGAATATATTTACAGAATAAATATATGTTTTTTTAGAAAACTATATAATTCTATAACACATTCTCATTAATATTTGTCAAAATATTTAAAAACTAATTTTTCACACTAATAAATGAATTATTTGAATAAATAAAAATTATTTTTGAAATAAATATGCCAAAATTATATGTGTAATATAGTTTGGTATTTTTGTAATGTATTATTTTTTAATTAATATTGAAAAATATTATATTTTAATAGAAAAATTCATTTTTTTTAATTATTTATAATGTTAAATTGTGTTATAAATTTAGTTAAAATTAGTATTAGATAAATTATATATATATATATATATCTATAAAATATAGTTTATTTGATTAATTAAAATCTATATATTTTATATAGATACATCAATATGTTGGAAACATTTCTCCTTCAAATAAAGCTTTCAAATCGTGTCTGAATGGATATTTTTAAATATAGAAAATAAAATTATTTTAATGGAGTTTGGGAAAGTGGTTTGAATATTTATAATCATAATAATTTATATTATCTAATTTGGACATGTAATTTTATTTTCATAAATAATAGTGATAATAGTAAAAATTTATTACTACTATTAAGGTAAAACATTATTTATCAAGGGGTGATAAACTAAGATTATAGGGATTAAAATGGCCACAAAACCTCTAAAATTCATATTTTATGAACACATATACAAATTATCCTCTCCAAATTTGAATATAGCTTCATTTTTAGGCATTTAATGAGGTATAATTTAACATTTTGTATTATTTAGGTAAATTAGAATGTAATTTCATAGAAGGTCCACTTTCCCCACTTATAAATGTGAAATTCTCTACCCAAAATCTTTCACACCTCTAAAATCATTTTCATCAAAAACAATAGATGGTTTATTTACCAAAAATTGTGTGACATATTATAGATATTTATTTATTCTAAAAAATAACATCCATTCTGTCTTTATGTGGATATACAATTGAGGCCTATATTATAAAAAGTAAATATATTGACAATGAACACTTATTCTATTAATTATTTTCTAAAAATTTAGTTATGTATCATTAAATAAAATATAATAAAATAATTATTTAAAAATAAAATTTTAGTTTATTATGATTATGGAATAATATTTATCAATATCCCATTCCATTAAATGTAAAAAATAATAATCAATCTTTTATATGATGGACTATTACCTTGCAAACCAATGTATTTTGTTTTCCAGAACATTCTTTTGATGATGGATAACATGAATAATTTACCATGTCTGTATGATATTTAAGACATTATTATAATTAAATAATTATAATATCACATATACCTTCTTAATTTAATTTTGTTATGGATATGATAAAGTCACTCATGTGTACAAAGGATTATTTCCTCATAAAGCATAGTCCCTCATTTTTCACATAGGCTATTCATGTAATGAAATTATGGTAAAATTATTTAATATATGTGTTATATATAAGAGAATATTTTTGTTAAAGAAAATTAATATACAAACCAATTATGTACTCTTTCACTCATTAATGGAATGATGATGTCATTTTTGTGTACGTACGACCCAACATCTCCACAATGTGATATGATTTATTTTCCTTGTCCAGATTCAATAATTGTTTATAAAAATTATCTATTGAGTAAATATATAATTATTTTTATATTATAATTTGATATACGATATATATATCCTATTCAAAAAGGTTTATATTTTCATTACAAAACCTCATGGGAAAAAATGCAATATTTACCTAGAACAATGAGAATAATGAAATATTATTAATAAAAAAGTAGTAAAATGGTATAATAAAATAATATTTTATATTTTAAAGAGGATTAATATTTATGTATAATTAGATAACATGTTTTAAACCACTATACATGATCTACAGATACATAATATGTAAATAAAAAAATAATATAATGGGTTTTCATTTCACTATTACATCTGTGATACATATGTCGTATTAACCTCTACTTACTTTATGGGGGGAATATAAATCCAATTTGATATGTTAAACCATGAACATATTATCTTGATTTTATTAAATTCTTTATTTTGTGATTTCTCTCTTATGAGTCTTATGATTCAGATGTAAACAATTTAATATTGAAATATTACACATTCTCAACATTATTAAAGATTGATTTTGGATCATAAATAATTGGAAGAATTATTTTATATATGTATCATAGAATCAATATATTTTTTTATCCTCAAGTTTATAATCATATTTTTTATGTACTAATACTATTTCCCACTATCTAGTATATATAATTATGAAAATGTTGTATTTATGAACATCCTTATTTATTTCTCTCTTTGATCAAAAATACATTTTAATATAAATTCTTATTTTTTAAAAAATATATCTCATAAAGCTTATTATCCTTTTACTACTAGTTTAGTAAAAATAGTATAAAATTGGTTTACAGTAATAAATGTTTTGAAATGATATTTCATGACTTTTGAAATAATTCTTGTTTTTATTTAACTAAATATGATAAAGGAATCATTTTTTAACACGTATGGAATATATAGAATTTTATTCTATCCTTGAAAATAAATTTTTAAAATCTTATTTTTTATGTTTTAATATTATATTTACAATGAAAATTATTTTCAAAATTATTTTCAATATTTTTTAAAATTTTCTATATTCAAAATGAGATTTTTATTTTTATAAAATCTTTAATTGATATTCTCATATAATATCAATTAAACAATGACACAATACCTTTATTTTATATATGATATACTGAGGATATGATATATTGATATCATCTATGTTATTTAATATATTATTTATGATAATTATTATTTGGTATGTATCAGTATCAATTTTAGTCTAGATGGTTTATGTTATCTTTATTGATTGTGGTATGTATTAATATTTTCTATTTTAGGATTGTAAAAAATGATTACATTTATTATATTTAAACATTTAACTATGATGAATTAATTATAATCAGTATGTGATGGGTGGTGCCCTATATATACCCTTGATGCATTTGTAGATTTCATGAGGTAAACTATATTGGCATTTTTCATGAGTACTTACCCAGATCTATTTACACAAGGTTTTGATAGTATTTTTTAGTTATTTTGAATTATGTATTAAATCATTATGAATTAAATTATTGATATTAAATGCGATTATATTATTATACTGAATATTTATAGTTATATTTTCAAGATCATTTGATTATTTATATTGAATTATTTGATGGTAATTAATTCTTTTCATATTATGATAAAGATATTTCTTAAATGGAATGTATATTATTTTTCAAATTTTTATATTGTTCATTCTTTATATATACATAGATTGAAATATACACATACCCTTACTGATCATATCATCTCACCCAATTCTTTTGTTTGATTTTCACTAGGATACATGGAAGTGTTTTTGGATTGATATGTATGGATGTTATAATGGTATTAATAACGTTCTAAATGAAAAAAGTTTTTGTATTTTATGGTTAAAATGTAATTTAAATTTAACATATATATCAAATTTTCAAATAATATGAAACGGTTAGGTTATTTAGGATCAGATACCTTGTATATAGTTCCAATCCAATGATGTAGACACTAGATCTAGGTCACTAGAGTAATCATCACAAGACGCTTCATATACATGAATAAATTTAACATCATGCCACTATGATGAGATGTAACAATTCTTCCCAAATAAGAAAGATAATGATCATAACCTGAGACAATAATCCTAATATAATTTTAATATATTTTCTTATTCTTCCATATATATTGACATTATCTTATTGAAAATTTATAGACCCATAATTTCCATGTAATTTTGTTTAAATATATGGGAATTTTACGTGTCCGCGAAAATTGACGGCTCGTGATTCTGAGCCTTGATGTGTTCAGAATCAATTTTTTTTTTTTTGGGTACTTTCAGTAAATGTATGAGCGGGTTTTTCTATATTTTAAATTGGTGCTTGAAATTGAAATCTAGGGACACTGTTGAACTCGTAGTGCCAATATTCTTTTAAGAGGGATCTATCCTCGACAGTAGTTGGTCAATGGTGAAAGTTAGTTTAAGGGTTTTTCGTTGAAATAATAAAATATAATAGTGTTCTCTTTATTTTATTTTTATATTTCGTGTGGATATTTAATGTGGGGACCACCCGAACTAAACATAACTATGGAAGTTGGAAGTGGGGACCACCAGACCTAACCTCCCATGAGAGGTTATGTTGGTGGGGACCACCCGGGAATAACCCCCCTTTAATTTAGATATACTCTAACCCCCCCCCCAATTCATTAATTTGAGGGAGCCTCTTGACCTCCTCTACCTTAATTGTTCCAACGCACATACCATTAATCTTGAAAATGAATACCATAATTGAGCCAATTTAATTTAATCCAATTTGAGTTGTGCCAATGATTAAATTGGGAAACACATTTTATTATTGGATATCTCTTTTATTTGGTGAAATTTGGGAGAGGAGGAGATCGTGGGAGAAAGATTCTCCAACGAAGAACGCTTCCTCCATGAATAAAGTCAACAACTTCAACCTTCTTCCAAAAGACTTCTACCAACGTGGAATGTCATCTTATACGGTGAATCGATGACCACACATCCTCCTTGCTCCAAAATCATCAAACGATGTAGGGATTTTATTTATGTATGATTTTATTTCCACGTTTCTTTCCTTCTAAAACAAAGAACGTGGATCAATTTATTATCAAGTTGATCCGTGTATGTTTTCCTTGCAGTTTGAAAATAATTGTTGCGGAATGTCGTATGGTTTTAATGATGTTTGGTTATCACATCATAAGTACACACCTTCTTTTCTTTTGTAGGTTATGAAAAAATCATTGAGGGAGGGTTTGATATGCATTGTTCATATGAACCTCTTTCTACCACTCTAATTTAGATAGTGCGGGCCAAATTAACATGGCACATCTTCTCTGTAACCCTTGTGTTGTTTTGAGGTGGTCTTCAGAACAGTGGAAGGAGACGAAGGCAACAATGCCTTCCTTGTGGCCTCTGCGACCCGCGCCTCCCCCGTGGTGCTCTAGCCTCCCGGCCACATCGGCCTAGCGTCGCCACCGACCAAACTTCCCTGAGCCACGCCGCGCCCTGTCCACGCCACGTCCTGGACACAAAATACCCATGTCGCACCCTTCACCGGTCGAGCCACCCCAGTCGCTCTGGCCTCCCGGCTGAACCGACCCTGGTTGTGCCACCCACTATCTAGATTGGCCCTGGCCGCGCCCCCTGGACCTTGGTCCGAGCCGCCCCTAGCCGCACCCTTGAGGTCCTACTAGTAAAATCGTCCATGTGGCCCGAGCCGAGCCACCCTCACAGTGACCATCGGGCGAATCCTCCCATGCGAAACCCTCCGGGATGAATTAACCTCGTGCCGAACTACGGAAGGTACGCAGCCTATTGGACAGTTTGCACCCTCACGGATCTCTACGGCCCCTCACAGCCTACTGGGCATGGCCCAACGTGTCGGGCCTAACCTAATAAGATGTCCTTCCCAATGGGCTGAAAAAGACCCAACAGGTCAGGCAAAGTCGACCCAAACCTGGTCAGCCAAAGCCGGGTAGGGTCAGGTCGGTCCGACCATGTCAGACCGGACCTAGGCCCACTACGACCCTTTACTTTATTTTGGCTATATCATTGGCACCAGATGTCCGTTTGAAGAACTTTCAGTGGCGATGGAAATATTGGAGTATGAAGGTCCCTTTGAGTATACTCCACTAGAGTTTTGTTTTGATATGGGAAAAGGCCAGGTCAGATCGAGCATGAATCCAACCAGTCCATGAGACTAAAATGTTAATAACTCACAGAAAATGAGTCTGATTGATGTGATGTATAATGCGTTGAGACCCCTATAAGGTTTCAGAACATTGATATACTTCTTCGCAGGACATTGTTACCGTTGTAGTATTGACTAGTAACTCGTGGGGCAGATCCTCCCACAGATGAACGAGAATAGTACGGAGACCTAGTAGCTGACTGTGACCTAATGATAACTGGCCGTTTTTACTCGAAGTGACTGTACTTGATCAGTGGGGAGAGACTGGTGTTGCAGAAAACCCACAATGGGGAGGGTCTTGGTGTCGCGGCAGACCCATGGTACTCGACAGGAGAGGTACCGCAGCGGGCTACGAGGGGGAGCGCGCATGGTGATGTGGATGACCCACGGTGGGGAGCATGCATGGGGACGCGACATATCCACGGTACTGTATAGGAGGATTAAATTAGTAGTCCAAGGTTAGTGGGAAGTGCACTTGGTGTCGTGGTAGGCCAAATGTACTAGATAGATAAAGATGTCTCCATCAGCCGAGGAATCAATAATGTGATGGTGTATGTTACTTGAACTTACCCCTAGAATAAAATCCTGGTTTGAGCTATGTCAGTACTTTTGTGCTTTCCTCATGATTGAGATGGGTTATTTGATAACTTATGTATATTTAAGGGCATATACCTAAGTAGGGTTTTCTATTGATTTCATACATTGTGGTCTATACTTGGTGTATTTTTTGAGACCTTGAAGATCTCAGGGTCCCTACTACGTATCGTTATACTCTCCCCTGCATGGGCTATGCCAAAACATTATTATGTTGGATGTAGATGGAAAACAACAATGATAGAGGCTGAGAGTACCACTACTGGACGGTACCAAGAGCTGGACCCTATGGCGAGTCGGTACACAGAGGAGACGGACCGACCTGGAGTACTGAGGAGGCGATCTGTACCTAACCTTAAGATATAAATCCCAGAGGATGATCAAATATTTATCTTCCTTTTTCTATCAGTTTTATTGTATCACTGTTGTACATGTACATTCCAGTTGTGCATGTATTCTTACCCCTTATTCATTCAGAACTCTTTTGTTATACAGTTTACTTGGTGTTTGTTCAAGCTGTGAGCTTTCTTGTATGTGTGTTTACAAGTTATAAAGGCTATACCTTCCCAGTTTTCAGAAGTTATGTCTTTGGTTCTAGACTCCATCCCCTATCCTACGGAAAGCAAGATTAGGGTAGTCACGGCACGAGCCCCTCAGGACGAGTCATGCCAAATTTTTATCAGAGGAGTCGGTTCTACCATAGAACATATGACTGTGACAATTATTTTTTATGAAGAAATAATGTTAATGGTAGTGAGTGAGGTTTTCATTTTAGGGAGTCTAGTGTTGGTGTGGAGGCTGACGTATCCATACACCAGGACCATAATCTATCATGCATATTTTTTGTCAAATACCCACCCGATGAAATGTTTGTGTACTGTAGGAGACAAATCCCACCAATGAAGGGTCCACCAGAGGATTTTGCTGTGGATATTTTATCTTATATTCTTTACTATGATTTTGAAGAGAATGAATTTATGTAATTTTATTGAAAATAGAATAAATAAATTTATTATATTTAATAGAATAAAATAATTTATTTTATTATGATCAAATTTCGAAAACAATAGACCCCCATTGAATATCCATATTAAATACAAAAAAAATTTATCAATGAAGTAATGTATTTTTGGAATTAAATATAACATATTGAATGGAAGAGTTACCATTAAGTAAACTCAAATAGTGTCTATTCAAATTGTCTTAAATGCCATTTATCAATCATAGAAAAAAATCCCCAAACCACCCCTTTGAACTCGCATTTTGACATGAATGTGTGCTGACTAGAAACCCACACACACACTATCCAAAATTATATGGTTCAAATTCGTAACATATAAAGTCCCAAAAGTATCCTACAATGTGTAAAATCACATTAGGCCAGATAATCCCTCTGATATATCTTTTTTCTAAAAAAATCCATGTCAACTATAAAAGTAGTATATGAAATTCCACCAATTTTTCATATAAAAAATATTTATAAAAGTCTCTTTATTAATTATAAAGATAAAAACCAATTAAGTATTTAGAATAATAATTAAAAAACATTCCCGAGACATGAAAAATCATAACTACAACGTTAAACCTAATATAAATCTAAAAAAACCATATGATGAATCTTTTTAGGGAAAAAAGCACTACTAAACCATCCCACTATGAAAGAAAAGATAACTATGGGATATTGACGAACTACAATTCTCCATTCCCTATAAGTGTGTCATAAAAAACACTCTTACAAACTACCAATTGAAAAATTAGGGTTTCAGTATAGATCATTGTCAAATTTTAGCATCAAATACAAATATAAATATATACACACACACACACATATATATATATATATATATAATTTTTTAACACCATGGAAATTTTAGATATAGAATAATTAGGAATTCTAGTTTATAGAGAATTTATATAGGGAAAACCATTTTTATAAAAGAACTCATTGGTTTTAAAAACAACATTAATATTAACACAAATGTGGACTATAAAATTTATATGGTATAAATAATGTGATTGCAATTAAAACAAATTACAGACATACAATAAGGAAAAAATAACACAGAATTATTAAATAAATAATCATTTGTAAAATAATTAATAAATGATGAAATGAAAGATTTTTTATCTAATTTAAGGGATTAAAAACTTGTATAAATAATGAAATCAATATTCACCAAGCCATTTATCATATATATTCATCCTATATTGAGTCATTTCACAATATGTTAATATAAATTCTTTAGTATCTTAATATTCACAAAAAGTGATAAGTCCATTTCCCGATACACCGACTGTTTGAAATGTATGATGTTTCCTAAAAACCAGATTAAAACCATAAAAAACAGTTATGATACATTCTTATTTGTAAGAATATCTATTTCCATTATTGAAAATACATATATTATAAAAATTACATTACTATTATTTCATTTAACACGTGGTGTGATAAAATACGTTTTTAAAAGACACAACTTTAAAACTGTGAATCTATTGAATAAAAAATTACTTTATATCAAATCATTCAATTCCATCGAAAAATAAAATTAAATATATATGAAAATCATGTTATCCATTACATTCAACAAGTAAATAGAGTTACCAACCTCATGTAAGTAGGTAAAAAATTCACATTCGAAAACTACAATTTGGAATGAGAAGATCATTTTTTTGTGAAAACATATATATGAAAAAAAAATAATCAATGAAATATATTATATCAATATTTAACCACCCATTTAGACTCCTATAACAAAAAAGGATTAAAAATCTACACAAAATCTAAAAAAAATAGGAAGGGTGTATAATAATTGTAATTACACATGATTACCCCAATCAAGATCAAATAAAAACCACTATGAGTCAAATTAAAGAATTATATTTTTTATTGGGAAAGGTCAATTTTCTGGATAATTTCGTATATGGAGTGATTAGCTATATAAAAGATCAATGTAAAATGTTAAATACCATTTTTAAGAGGTTCAGATCTAGGAGCCCCATTATGCCACCTGGTTAAGAAAATAATATGCAAAATATGAATTGCTTCATTACTCTAAAAAATATGGAACCTTGATACCTAGATATTAGACACATTTCTTTAGAAAACAATTCATTAATAGTCTGACACTCCTTGATAACTAGAAATACACCTTCCCAGTTTCATTAACAATCTCCATAGTTTGACTACCAAAACACAAACCATGAAAAATTCATCTACAGTCATTCAGTTCACACTACATGGTAACCATATCATTTCACATAAAATTGTTCCATAGCCATGTATAAGTCTCTAGACTTAAACCTTACTTAATCTTGAGTTATTACAGGATTACACATTGAGGATCTTTTCAGGTTTAGAGTTTTAGAGAATTAGATCATGAAACATGCAATACATTCCCCATTTAAACAAAGTGGTTACATAAAAGATAGTATTCATTTTTTTTCATCAAAGAAAACATATTTAAAAAAACATGCATTCTTTCATGACACTTACTTGACACTATCATCTTATAATGTACCTTTCCCTTGACCTGTGAATTTTTTTTCAAAATCTTGGGATGAGCATAAAAAGCATAGTAAGGTATATAAAAATATATGGAAGGGAAACATGAGTACATGTAAACATAAGAATCAATGAAATCATACTTTACTCATAAAACATAAGAACATTAACATACCTCATCAAATCATGAATAAATCATAGAAATAATAAGACATAAAGGTAACTTGAGGCATTCATAACATTCTTATGTAGGGAGTAACCCTATTGGTTACGTTTGGAATACCCACCATAGTATATTCACTAAATCTCTTCGGAGAAACCATAACATTTCACTCCTTCGCGTTACGCAATTCATTGGAGAGCAATATCGGGCTCACCATCCCTTAGTTTATCATGGAACCACCCGTCTTTATAACAATTCCCAGGAACCATAACATAATCATATCACATAAAACATGCATAAAGGAAATATAACATTTCCACCTTTCAATCACAAGATATCAATACAACACATCGATATAAAAACATTATGAAACCCATTTTAAATTCCAAAATAAATGAAATGTACAACATGGTATTTATTTTTCTTTTAAAAAGAAGGTATGGCTTGTAGAGGAAGCCGAAACTCAAATAATGCTCACGGCAGTGAAGAAGTCATTGTCGCGGCATACGTATGACCAAAACATTCCCTTTTGTAATTTTGTAAAATGATTCACATAAAAATATTCCTTTTGGATAAATGTAAAAGTAAAAGAGGTTTATACACCGTATAAAAGAAGGTTGTGTATAAAATAAAATATGCCTCAATGAAAGGATATTGAGACGAAGTCCTATACAAAGACGGTATCCTTGGATTAAGGATAAATCAGTTACATAATTATGTGTGACAATAGAATAAATGAAATATAAGTGGAATTAAGTGTAAAACAATCATAGGAAATTCACACATAATCATAGAACTACATATTCAAGGTGTAAAATTTTATCCCAAAGAATTAAAATTTGGATGAGAAGTTCCCTTGCAAAAATTCGACAGCCTAACTACGTCACTACAAAATTCAGAAAATGAGTTGATAAGAGATAAAAAGGGTATCTCATCACATGGACATAAAATTTAAATAAATAAGGATATAGAAGAACGTATCCCAACATAATATTATTTGAATTAAAAGACATAACAAAATAAGTCTTTTAAAAAGAGGAGGGTGAAAGGTTCCCTTACCGACATGGGTATCTTCCAAACACACACCCAGTGAAAGAAGGACAATAAAAAATTGATTTAAATACTAATAAATGAAATTATATTACAAAATGAGTAAAATAATGGGTAGTACATACACCACTCAAAGTAAATTGTGGCAAATGTAGCATAAATCTCACGGGAATAAATGTGAGATGAAAAATACCTTACGAAAACTCGACAGCCTAACGACGCCACATAAAACTTACAAAAATGGATTGATGAGATCAAATAGGGTATCTCATAATATTACCATAAAGTTTATAGAAAGATGAATATAAAAGAACATCCCCAAACATAACAAATAGGATCTTAAAATAAGTGACATAAAGGAGAGTACTTAAAAATAAAGAGATTGGTTAGATCTCTTACGAAATTTCGGCAGCCTAACAGCGCCACTCAAAACTTCCAAAATGGATTGATGAGAGAGAATAATGTATCTCATCATATGATCATAAAATTTAACATAACATTTATATAACATAACATCACAATCACAAGAAAGATGAGCTTAAAAGGAATGACATAAAAGAGTGTACTTAAAAAAAGAGAGGAGTAGTATCCCTTACCTCAAGTCCAACTTGTCTTTCTCGTTTCTTTATATTCCCGAATAATAAAAATTGGTGAATTTATAATTTACTAAGGACCTCATTTATATATTATTATTCAGTTCAAGTCACGTATTATAAAGTTATAATAATTGTTTAATAATTTTAGTTCATATCAGACGTTTTTGCCGATGTTTGGTACATGAGTAAAAAATGAACTTGTTTGAAGAAAGATTGCCTATGTAGTTAAAAGTAAATAATTTACAGAGTAGTATTAAGGATCAAAATATCATATATATCCAGTAAATATTCATTTTATACTATTCCATATCATTTGGAGATAAAAAACGAAGAGCACCGTTCATGGAGACGGTAGGTCGTACGTACGCATGAACGCTACATTCATTTTTTTCTTTGTCATATTAATGGAATAAAAATAAATTATATATATATATTATAATTCCAGTATAATATATATGTTATATAGGTCAGATATGTTCATTAATTTCATACTTTATACATTCCATGTATTTCATGTACGAGTCACCTGACTAGAGGGGGCGGTAGTCCACACTTCCTCATATGAAATTATCGCATTTACATAACATTAAAAGAATAAATTTATGTTTTTAATATAAAATATAGAAGCATATATTAAAAATAAATACCATATATATCATATATAAACTACAGTTACATCATAATTGCCACCTTTAAATGTGTTAAAAGAATATTGAACAATCATCGTTTCGTGAGGCAGAAAATCGCCAACCACAGAAACAATATGTTATTTAACCATTAGACGATGGTGTGTGTACGTGTAGCTCGAATACTTCTTATAAAAACCATCTAGTATTTTTATGATAGTAAATTTTTTACAAAAAAAATGAATAAAAATAGTTTAGGGGGTTGGAGAAGCAAAATAAAACAAAATGACTCAAGTGAAGACATTACCTTAAAATCGGGTAACTCTCTTTGGTTTGAGCTAAAATGCCTCCTTGGGAAGACTTATGCCAAAAGATAGGCTTCAAGGAGTTAAATAGGGATGTGGAGAGACAAAATAGGCATTGTTTGGCCAAGATAAAGGCTTTGGAAGTGTGGGTATGGAGGTAGAGGTGGGGTCCTTCTATAAGAGGAGAGAAGGGGCACTCTTGGAAAGTAATGAAATGTTACTTTATTTTAGAATGCGTTTAGGATTTTAATGGTCCCACATTGATGTGATTCAAGGATAAGGTGATAAGGGTTATAAATCAACCCATACAATAGGTTTTGGAAATGTGTAGGTCTTATATTTTACATTATCGTTCCATTTTATTTAAATCGTTAAATAATGAGGTCATCGCTGCATAATCATGATGACATAAATAATTTAATTTATTTAATGTCTGAAAATTATAAAAAATATCATGATAGAGGAAATATTTTTAACTTTATAATGAATATCTATAGTCCAAAAGATCATTTATTTAGACAAACATAAACATATTTTACATAGGTGATACATTCTTTGTTACATTTAACATTCTTTAAAAATAAAAAGATAAAAAGTCACTTTCTCACAAAAGTGATTCCAAAGGGCCCCAAGTGTGGCACAAGGCATCCCATGGTCAGACATGATACAACCAGTAGCCTTAGAACACATGTTGTGGTCATTTTCTATTATTATGATATTATTTTATTATCTTTAACTACCTGATTACTCATTAATCAATATAATTAAAGATAATAACAGTCGTTACTATTCATAACGTCCAAAAATAAAAGAGTCCTAATTACATAATTTGGACCTTATTATTACAAATATTTAATCCATTTTACCAAATTCAAAACACATAAATTGCAAAAATTAATTTAAAAATAATTCCTGTTGTCAAAACAAATAGAGGGTTTTTTAGAAACAATATTTATGAAAAGTTTGGCACTTGTTTATGCCCAATTAAAAAGTGAAATTAATCCTAATTACCATAATTGGATTACATGGTAAAAATATTTTCTAATTATACATTAAAACAAATTAAAAGGATTATATAACCATGTAATTAAATTATATGAATAAGAAGTTTTGATGTAAAATGCAGTATTTTTCACTATTCATTGAAAAAATGAACATTGTCCGAAAAATACCAAAAATTAACCCAAGGAAAATTTCAATGTCCCAATCATAAATAATATGTTTATTTTGAAAAATAATGCTTATAAAATTGTCAAAAATGGATTTAAAAGGGGTTCTCTATCAAAAGGCGGTTAATCGACCTTTTAAAGAATATTAGAATGTTTACGCTTAAAAACTCGATTCATTTGCATTTTTAATCCTCTAACATTTATTGTAAAAAGTAAAAATATTTGAAAAACATATATAATCATTTTGTAGTTAGTTCTATTCATTCCCGCCATTACAACAGCTAGGTGTTAACTACCATTTAAAATAATATTATTTTATTATTAGAGTGCAACATATGATTTCAGTGGAACTCGTTGTTGGGTATTGGGTAAGCCATCGAGCATAGTGTTCCCTTTAAATTAATATTGAAATTTTATTCACAAATAGGGATAAATATAAAAATTTCATATTCTTTATTTACCTGGGGTGTTACATCCTTCCCCCCTTTTGGGAATTGCGTCCTCGCAACTTTAAAATTGAGCTTGGAAACATCCTTGAAAGTCCCACATCGGAACAAGAGTTGGTAAAACAATCACTTTAAAATAGAGAAAGGTAAGTACAAAGGTCACTCGAGTTAACCCATACTAGGATTCCAATTATGAAAATATGGACATGGAGGAGAAAACATTGGGTCATGTTCTGATGGAGAGTGACAGAAAACATGTTTAGGAGAAAGTTAACCACAAGAAAATCACAAACTTGTGATGGGTTAAACGGTATTCGATTCCCCGATAGGAAAAGTTAATAGACAACATTTTTGTTTTAAGTTACTTTTTATTGTGGAATTTATTCATAAGGAAACATAATCACTTATAATGTTGACTTTCAACTTTAATTAGATTCCTTACACAAACTCATATTTTCCCCAAAACACGAGTATTTAGGAAGACTTGTTCACATTTAGAGTACTATAATAAACTTCTATAGAATCACCTAATCCACAAAAGAGAACTATATAATTCCCATGTCCTTATACTTTAACCAAAACCAAAACCAAAAATGTTAGTACAAGATCAGATAATCCAGAAAAGGATAAACCTTTATAAAAAGAAAATGTATTCTTAATCTCCAAAATTTGTCCAACAAAACTCAAAGTTCAACTAGGACCATTCGATAAAAAAATTTTCCATAAAATTCTTCAAAGTAAACCAAACTAAGATTGAAACACAAAAATTTGAAGGGTTTAGTCACATAGTCTTCCATGTTAAATCGTAACATTTATCTCCAAACAAAATCAGTTGCTCTTAATGTCTCCTATTGAAAAGTAATTAACCTAATCACATATCCTCCATGATAGGTTAATAAATTTCCATAGATAACCCAAAATCAGCTCATTATAGATTCATAAGATCATTTAACTAAAAATAAATAGTTAAACTAACCAGGTACTTCACGGTGTCCTGTGGTAGGCGATAAATACCAGTCTCACTTTGGTTGTGGGTTCGATTCCCATATCTTTGTCCAACGCAACGGGTTGTCACATGGTCTGTGTGTTGTCCTTTTTCCAAAACTATATAATTATTAAAACATTCCCCAAAATGAGTTAAAATCATCAAAAATAATCATAACATATTTTAAACTCATGTTTATCTCATGCCTTTCTTTTTCCATCATAACATATAATAACCCATAATTACCTCAAAAGTAAGGATCATAAAAACTCTAATGGTTACCTTCATAATTATTACATGAACGTCCACATCGATTGGTCATCTCGTACATGATTCATTACAGAACATACGAAGGTTCAAGTGGTTGATCATGACTCCTTGATAGTTGGTTTAGAATAACCACGAGTTTCTTCATTGAATCCCCCATTTTATCAAGTATCCTAATCAGAGAACCACCACATTTTCCTTCAAACTTGTTGTCTCTTTGGTGCCTACCAGATCAATACATTCACTAAAAACATAAATGTCAGTGTGAGTATATCAACAAAACCATCATGTACTAATGAGGAAGGTAAACACTAAGACATACATACTCATTCACTTTATCTTAAATTAGGACTCTTTCTGAAATCCTATCCATTATGGTACTGTCACTTATACTTAGAGAATACCCTAACATCTATAGTTATCTAAACCGACCTCTGATACCAACTATAAGGCCCCAGCCTTATACCTTACTTAATCTTGAGTTATTACAAGATTACACATTGAGTATGGTTTCAGGTTTAGTGTTTTATAGAATTAGATCATGAAACGTGAATTACATTCCACATTTAAACAATGTGGTTACATAAAAGATAGTATTCATTTTTTTCCATCAACGGAAACAGATTTAAAATAAAACATGGATTATTTCTTGACACTTCCTTGACACTATCATCATATCATGTACCTTTCCCTTGACCTGTGAAAAACATTTCAAAAACTTTGGATAAATATATAAAAAGCTCAGTAAGGGATATAAAAATATATGGAAAGGAAACATGAGTACATGTACACATAAGAATCAATGAAATCATACTTTACTCATAAAACATAAGATCTTTAACATACCTCATAAAATCATGAATAAATCATAGAAATCATAAGACATAAAGGTAACTTGAGGCATTCATAAGATTCTTACGTAGGGAGTAACCCTCTTGGTTATGTTTGGAATACCCACCACAGTATATTCCCTAAATCTATTCGGAGAAACCTTAACGTTTCACTCCTTCGCGTTATCCAATGAATTGGAGAGCTATATCTAGCTCACCCGCCCTTAGTTTATCACGGAACCACCCATCTTCATAACAATTCCAAAGAACCATAACATAATCGTATCACATAAAACATGCATAAAGGAAATATAACATTTCCACCTTTCAATCACAAGATATCAATACAACACATTGATATAAAAACATTATGAAAACCATTTTCAATACCAAAATAAATGAAATGTACAATATGATATTTATTTTTCTTTTAAAAAGAAGGTATGGCTTGGAGAGGAAGCCGAAACTCAAATAATGTTCACGGTGGCGGAGAAGTCGTTGTCGCCGCATACGTATGACAAAAACATCCCCTTTTGTGATTTTGTAAAATGCTTCGTATAAAAAGATTCCTTTTGGATAATCCTAAAAGTCAAAGTGTTTTATACACCGTATTAAAGAAGATTGTGTATAAAATAAAATATGCCTCAATGAAAGGAGATTGAGACGAAGTCCCATACAAAGATGGTATCCTTGGATTAAGGATAAATCAGTTACATTATTATGTGTGGCAAACGAATACACGAAATATAATTGTTATTAAGTGTAAAACAATTAGAGTAAATTCACACATAATCATAGAACGTCATATTCAAGGTCTTCAAGTTTATCCCAATGAATCAAAATTGGGTTAAGAAGTTCCCTTGCAAAAATTCGACAGCCTAACGATGTCACTACAAAATTCAGAAAATGAGTTGATGAGAGATAAAAAGGGTATCTCATTACATGGACATAAAATTTAAATCAATAATGTTATATAATAACATAAACAAACATAATATTATTTTAATTAAAAGACTTAACAAAAGAAGTATTTTAAAAAGAGGAGGGTTAAAGGTTCCCATACCGACATGGGTATCTTTCGAAACATACACCCCGTGAAAGAAAGACAATAAAACATTGATTTAAATACTCATAAATGAAGGTATATTACACAATGAGTAAAATAATGGGCAGTACATACACCACTCAAAGTAAATTTGGGCAACTGTATCATAAATCTCATGGGAATAAAATTGAGATGAAAAATCTCTTACGAAAACTCGGCAGCCTAACGGCGCCAGATAAAACTTACAAAAATGGATTGATGAGATTAAATATGGTATCTCATCATGTTAACATAATGTTTATATAATGAGTAATATAATATAACATCCCCCAACATAAAAAATAGGAGCATAAAAGAAGTGACATAAAGGAGAGTACTTAAAAAGAAAGAGAGGGGTTAGATCTCTTACAAAATTTCGGCAGCATAACAGCGCCACTCAAAACGTCCAAAATGGATTGATGAGAGAGAATAAGGTCTCTCATCATATGAACATAAAAATTACCATAAGTGTAATATAAAATAACATCCCAATAACAAGAAATATGAGCTTAAATGGAATGACATAAAAGAGCGTACTTAAAAAGAAATAGAGGAGTAGGATCCCTTACCTCAAATCCAACTTGTCTTGCTCGTTTCATTATATTCCTGAATAATAAACATTGGTCAATTTATAATTTCCTAAGGAACTCCTTTATATATTATTATTCAGTTTATATCACATATTATAATGTTATAATAATTGTTTAATAATGTTAGTTCATATCAGACGTTTTTGCCGATGTTTGGTATATGAGTAAAAATTGAACTTGTTTGAAAAAAGATTGCCCATATAGTTATAAGTAAATAATTACGAGAATAGTATTAATTATTAAAATATCATATATATCCAGTAAATATTAATTTTATACTATTCCATATCATTTGGAGATAAAAAACGAAAAGCACCGTTCATGGAGACGGTAGGCCGTACGTATGCATGAACGCTACTTTCATTTTTTTGTCATATTAATGGAATTTAAAATAAATGATATATATATATATTATAATTCCAGTATAATAAATAAGTTATATAGGTCACATATGTTCATTAATTTCATACTTTATACATTCCATGTATTTTATGTACGAGTCACATCACTTGAGGGGGTGGTAGTCCACACTCCCTCATATGAAATTATCGCATTTACACAACATGAAAAGAATAAAGTTATGTTTTAAATATAAAATACAGAATAATATAGTAAACATAAATACCATATATATCATATATAAAATACAGTGACATCATAATGGCCACCTTTAAAGGTGTTAAATGAATATTGAACAATCATCGTTTCGTGAGGCAGAAAATCGCAAACCACAAAAATAATATGTTCTTAAACCATTAGATGAAGGTGTGTGTAAGTGTAGCTCGAAAACATCTTATAACAACATCCTAGTATATTTAAGATACTTTAGTTGTAACAAAAAATAAATAAAAATAGTTTAGGGGGTTGGAGAAGCAAAAAAAACAAAAGGACTCAAGTGAAGACATTACCATAAAATAGGGTAACTCCCATTGGTTTGAGCTCAAAGGCTTCCTTGGGAAGACTTATGCCCAAAGTGAGGCTTCAAGGAGTTATATACGGATGTGTAGAGACAAAATTGGCAGGGTTTGGCCGAGCCAACGACTTTGGAAGTGTGGGTAAGGTGGTAGAGGTGGGGGCCTTTAATAAAAGGAGAGGAGGGGCACTCTTGGAAAGTAATGAAATGTTACTTTATTTTAGAATGTGTTTCGGATTTTAATGGTTCCACATTGATGTTTTTCGAGGATAAGGTGATAAGGGTTCGAAATCCACACATCAAATAGGTTTTGGACATCTGTAGGTTTTAGATTTTACATTATCCTTCCATTTTATTTAAATCGTTAAATAATGAGGTCATCGCTACATAATCATGATGTCATAAATAATTTAATTTATTTAATGTTTGAAAATTATAAAAAAAATATCATGATGTACGAAATATTTTTAGATTTCTAATGAATATTTATAGTCCAAAAGATCATTTATGTAGAAAAACTTAAAAATATTTTACTTAGGTCATACATTCTTTGTTACATTTAACATTATTTAAAAATAAAAAGATAAAAACTCACTTTCTAACAAAATTGATTCCATGGGGCCCCCAAGTTTGGTACAAGGCATCCCATAGTCGGCCATGATACAAAAAGTAGCCTTAGGACACATGTTGTGTTTATTTTTTATTATTATGATATTATTTTATTATATTTAACTACCTGATTACTTATTAATCAAGATAGTTAAAGATAATAACTGTCGTTACTATTCATAATGTCCAAAAATAAAAGAGTCTTAATTACATAATTTGGACCTTATGATTAAAAATATGTAATCTATTTTACCAAATTCTAAACACATAAATTGAAAAAATTAATTAAAAAATAATTCCCGTTGTCAAAACAAATAGAGGGTCTTTTAGAAACAATATTTATGAAACGTTTGGCACCTATTTATGCCCAATTAAAAATTGAAATTAATCCCAATGACCATCATTGGATTACATGGTAAAAATATATTCTAATTACACTTTACAAAAAATTAAAAAGATAATATAACCATATAATTAAATTATATGAAAAAGCAGTTTTGATGTAAAATGCAGTATTTTTCACTATTCATTAAAAAAATGAACATTGTCAGAAAAATACCAAAAATTAACCCAAGCTAATTTTCAATGTCCCAATCATAAATAATATGTTTATTTTGATAAATATAGCTTATAAAATTGTCAAATATTGGATTTAAAATGGGTTATCCATCAAAAGGCATTTAATTGACCTTTTAAAGAATATAAAAATGTTTACACTTAAAAACTGGAATCATTTGCATTTTTAATCCTCTAGCATTTATTGTAAAAAGTAAAAATATTTGAAAAACATATATAATCATTTTTTAGTACGTTCCTTTCACTCCTGCCATTACAACAGTTAGGCGTTAACTACAATTTAAAATACTATTATTTTATTATTAGATTGCAACGTATGATTTCAAAGGAACTTGTTGTTGGGTATTGGGTAAGCCATCGAGCATAGCATTCCCTTTAAATTACTATTGAAATTTTATTCACAAATAGGGATAAATATAAAAATTTCATATTCTTTATTTACCTGGGGTGTTACACCATGTCTCTTTTTTTCAATAATATTCCATGTTTTATAGTCTAATTTACCTAAAATTTATAGAGATACAACAATCATAATCTGAGATCAAACTATTGAATCCCAATGGAACGTATGGTATCGTAGATCCTCCCAATATGTGGATGAGTCATCGAGTATGACTATTGTGTGGACGCTCAGAGTGTATTTTTTAGGTCTTAATATATTTTGGTATATATGGTTCTATTTCGTGGTTGTGTTTTTTATTTAACAATATTATATTCATAATTTACTTAGATATGTGGGGTGAATCTCATAATACAATCTTGTAAGGGATACACAATTAAAAGTATATGGTTTTCACTATAGAATAAGGTTATTAACTACGAATTATGGAATGGATAGGTTTTTTGTTCCATGATACATTAATTAATTAGTTTTGTGTCAATTGAAGATCATACATAAAAGTTACTATTCCACATGGTTCCCTATAAATTCATAGGTGTCCCTAGAAAAAATATTCCATTTATATCACTAACTTTCAAGTGGATTTTATTACCATCCTTTAGATATTGATAATATATTTAATAATGTGACTTAATCTTAAATATTCTCGTTCATTCACTTATATACACAATGAAAAAGATGTCATGTATTTGGAATGGCCAGTTTATTTGATCTTGTGGATAATGGTTCCTGAGTGGAATTATGTTGTTTTGTAACAATAAAATATTGTTTCAGACTAGATATGATAGCTATCTCTTCTTCACCATGAACATGCGTAGTATATAAAAAATAATTATTTATTTTATGAGATAATCATTCTCTCTATATTATTGGTGTTTATTTGGTTCTAACATGATTTTCATCCTTTTTTTTATAGTATGGATTATCATAATTAGATAATGAACTAGATTTACTTATAGTTATGGGTAAGGGAATTATAATAGTTTTTTACATATATCTCTGATAAATTTTTATTAATTTATTTCCACTTACAATCATTTTATATAAAATAATAATTTTAATTTTGACAAATTAGATGTTAGGTAGTTACTATGAATATATGGTCCCTTTTTATTATTATTAAACCCACCTTGAAAAAAATATAGGTTCCTACATATTACTAAAAATATGATGTGTTTGTATATTTTTAATTTTATGATGATAACCAAAATAAATGTAATAGTGAAATGAAAATTATTCCCCATTAATACGAAATAGAGGTGATTGTTGAATGTTACAATCTTTTTGTAAACATTTTTCTGATTTCAATGTATCAATTATGGTTTTGTGAACCAAGATGGGGTTTCAATGGTGATGTTATAGGTAATATTGTATTCGAAATTTTTTGATTATTTTGGGATTCCATTATTAGGGATGGTTTATATAATGTGTTGTGTTTTTGGATTTTTTTGTTATGAAATTTTTTGACTAACATTGTGACTCAATAGTAATATATGGAGTTTCGTTAGGGAGGTGGATGGGTTATTATGTCATGAAATGGGTTTTAGTAACATAATAGATTTCAGATGAGGATAAAAATGGTGGAATAGTGTTTAAATTTGATATAAGTTTAATAAATAAATAATTAACACCATGGTGTAACAATTAATAAATAAATTAGATAATAAATAATGGTTTGGAATAGAATGGGATATGAGGGGGTATGGAAGCCGCCATCGGGACCAGGCACTATGTAGTTTTGTACGGGGCAATGCTTGCCGATCAGCAATGCTAGGTGGGGTGCTAGGTGATCAATTATGCATGCATCTAGAGAGGGGCAGTTCAAGTGGGCAGGGCCTACGGGCCATGTATTGGGCATGGTGTTCCTCTGGACCTTCGGGTCTTGTATTACGGGTTTGTTGTGCCATGTGACTTGGGAATAAGAGTAATGTACGAGTTCCCCTTCAACCCTTAAAAGGGGGATTATCCATAATAAAATAAAAAGAAGACCTTCGGGCCATTCAGGAAAAGGATGTGTTTTTAGGATTCTTATTATTGATGTTTCTTTTTAGTGTCAGAAAAAATTGGTGGATGATTTCTTTTGGTGATTTATAGGCGTTGTGGATGATAGTAATGAAGTTGGGTATTTCCCATTATCTGGATATTTTATGAAATTATGTATCCTTATATTTTAATATTATTTTTATATTTCCTTAACTGGTTTTAGGTACTAAATACTGACACACAAATGTTTTGGGTGATGGTTTCCCAAAAATAAATTTTGGTGATGTAATAGATGGATGATTTTTCATCTTCCATGTTTTCCCTTCAAAGGTAGAATTAGTTTATAATGAAATTATGATATATATAATCCCTTAATGATGACATATTTGGTGAAATTTCATGGTGATGAGATAATTATATGTGGTGGTAGATATTATTTTTGGAGGGTTTAATGATGTTTAGGTATTTCATATTCATGATACACCAAAATCATTCTTATGAGGTGGTGGATTGATTTTATGATGATGCTGATGATGATATAGTTGTGAAATATGAAAAGAATACATATAATAATTACACAAGAGAATAAATTTCCCTATGGGAGGATATGGTTGGTCAGGTGTAAACCCAACACACCTTTGAGATGAACTAATATATAGTAATAAAATGACAGAGAATGTACGATAGAACAAGATATTCATTGATTGGGAATGAGAGAGGTGCTATAGTGGTGGAAATGGATTAGGGGTGTCTATGATTATTTTATAACGGAATTATGTTTTTTCATGGTTGTGTTATATGGTCAGAGATCCTTATTAAGGATAATATTTCTACTAAAAAATATTTTCTTTACAATAGTTCTTCTATTTATTCAGCAGTGCATTAGTATGTTTGTTTCACTATTACATGATGGATATTCATTATTATCATAGTGAGTGTAACATTATTGTGAACCTTATATATATCATATATATTTTTTGTATTTCTAGATGGGAATCAGATTCAATATTGGGAATTTCGATCGTAGATAATAGTCGTGTCAAAGAGTTAATACCTTAAGATTTACCTTGGTAACATTTCATTTTTGAGAATTTAATTTGTATTATGTGGAATATCTCATGATATATTTTGGATTCTTTAATATTGTTTTAATGAGACATTTGGTGGTTATTTATCTTATAGTATAATCTATTTTTTTTCTTCTATTGAGCTTAATTCATCTAATTTCTTTGATTTATTATCTATTTGTTCTATTAACCACAATGAAATATACTGGAGGATTGGTCGAGGGATCACTATATTTCTTAACTACTAACCAAGGAGAGAAACCAAACGGGGGTTCGTGATGATATTATCATTTGATAAGTATCCAATTATTAATAATATTAATATATTATTTTGAGGTGTAATATATTGACTAAATATGATTCTAAAAGGATGACATGAAAATTATTAATCATTATAATTTAATTCATTTTTGTTGGGAAATGATTTTAAAAAAATTTATCATGGATTCATTTCTGTTGATTTATACCCATAATTTACATCAGACGAATAATGGAATATATAAATCATTGGATCACAAAAATTATACAATTTTCAATAAATCAATTATGATGAATTTGGTAATTATGAATGGGGAACAACATCTTTATTGAGAAACAGATATCAATGAATCTTAAACCACATAAATCATTTAAGGAAAATAAATAATAACTAACTAATTTTATGATTAATGAACTATTTTAATATACCAGTATAAAATTAAATATATATGAATATGTTTTTTAAATTATTATTTAATATCATTATGTTAATTATACTTGGAATTAATGTACATTTTTTGATACTATGAGTAATGGTTTTGGTTTTCTCCTTGTAATTTTCTCTCATTGGTTTACGTTTTATATTCCAAAATTTCATTAAATATATATAGTATAGACTAACCCATGAATATATTATTCAAATTTTTCATGTAAATATTTTTATTTATATACCATATCATGTTATATCATTAATGATAATTTGAGACATATTTTTCTAAAAGTATAAGTGTTTCATTTCGATCCTCACAATGAGATAATGATTATAAATTTCTAATATCCAATTTCGGTAAATATTATATCCAATCACTCTTAAATCCAATTATATTTATTATATTCAAATTATTCCAAGGTTTTACACATTTTCATTACATTTAAACACCGCTTGGATCACATATCGACCTAAATGAAATTTTTATGTGGAACCAACATTTTCTCAATTTTCATGTTGATAATAACTATCTTCTATCCCAACATTCAATGTATTACATTATAAATTTCAATATATGTACATCATTTAATTATTGTGTTAAATTTATATTAATTTTAACATTAATTAAATTTTTAGGGAATACACTTTTAATTTCGTATATACGAGAAAATTTGTATTGAATTAGGTAATTTTAAATAATTGATAAAATAGTAACCATTTCTATCATTTTTTTATGAATTCATTTTTCAGATTTTATAATAGTTTTTATAATAAATAATCTACTACATACTTATTTTTTTCAAATGAATGTATATTTCAATTTTTATTTCTGAATTATATACTTAAATTGAAATGTTATAAATAGAAAAGGATTATTAATTTTAATTAAAGTACATTTTCTACAACTAATATAAAAGTAATTTAATATATGACAATAAACGTTAATGTTTTCTTTGATACATTAGTCATATTATATAATGATACCATTTTCCTTTTTCTTTCTAATTTTGTTATAATTTTATATTAATCGTTTCTGGATAATCGTTTATTTCTCACTATTTAATTATGATTACATTATGAATATATTTATGTTTATGGTTTACACATCTTTATGTTTCGTTATTATGTGATATGAGGGTAAATTATAAATCTAAAATGGATTGGTTAGATACTTATAGAATTTTATATAAAAATAATAATCATGGAATCCATTGAAATGAATAAAATGACAGTCATTGACCTTATTGAAATGTTTTCCATGTTATGTGTGGATGTAGAAAACCACGAAAAACATTCATTAAAAATAAATAATAAATATGATTATTTTATGACATCCACAGATAGACACATTACACATTGACCTACAGGATTAATGACTTGGTGAATAGAAATATTAAAATTGTTATTTAACAGATCATTAGTATTTTCTCCCTAATCATAATCTAATATTACAATTGCATGAGATATACTTATCTTTCAATATCAGGGAAGAGTTTATATAATATTTGGTGGCATCATGCTCTCAGTAAGGGATAAAACAATGTTCATAATGAAAAAATCAAAATCATATGGAAAATAATAAATAAGGAATAAATAACAGATTATGAATAAAATAATATATAGTGTTTACTATGAGCGTAAAATCTCATTACAATATCAAATTTAGCTTGACATTTTAAAAAAATGAATATAACAAGATATATGGTATATTAGAAATAATTTGGAATAAAATTTAACATATGACTTCATATCATATTAAACATGGATACCCACCATCCGATTAACTAATAAGATTGTGAATAGAGATAAATACTATAAACTAAACATTTGTGAACATAAAATCTTGTTAACCCATTCACATATTCCTTCATTCTAATGATATAAAATCATATTACTAATTCATTGTTGAATGAAATAGGTCCTACCCAACTCATAATCAATAATTTTTTCCACATAAAAATAATCATGCCATCATATAATAATCTCTATAATGGAAATAGGTTTCGTGATATTTGAAAATCATCTAATATATAAATCAGGGTTATAAAATGAGTTTCAAAGAACATACAAATAAAATCATTAAAATTTCATATGGAACCATTTGAAATTATTTTTATCATAAAAAATGTAAAATGGAAGTAAATAAATTTTTATAAAATTCTTGTGGGATTAAAATGTGTTTAATAAACCATCAATTGTATAACATGTCATCCGAAATGAAATTATGTTATTTTGAAAACATGGTCATTCAAAATGATGAAATAAATTAATAATATATTATGAATCATTAAATATCACTTATTCTGAGATATATTATATGATGTTAATCAAATGAAAATTAAGATAACTTTTGATAAAATTTTTATTTTCCATTTGAAGAGACTTCATTAAATTTTTTTATAAAAACATTTCCTTTGTTTCCATGGAAAATTAAAAGCATAACATTAATGGAAATATAATTGGTTCATATTTTAGTCTATATAAGTTAAAAATGAATCATTAATTAAAGGGAAGTGTATATTATGAAGAACATCAATTCTAAAATAGTATAACTCATGAAATAATTTTTATTTAACAAATCCCATATAAATTTCATAAATCATTAATAAATGGAAAGATAAAAACATTGAAAACATAATAATAAAGTGTTCCAAATATTATATCCTTGAAACATAAAAATTATTCAAATAGGTAAACTAAAAATACAATTACACATTTACTTTTAGAAATAATATTTATTAATTAAAAAATGATAATTTAATAGATGTTATAAAATTGAAATAACGAGTGGAAAATTAATATTTTAATTTTTCATGTATAAGGATACTATTTACACTCATTTAAAAACAATTTATAAAATTTACATGATTAAAATGGTATTAAATATTTATTTTCAAAATATATTATTAATATTGAAAATACCATACAATAATAAAAATTATAATTCTAGAAATAGAGGAAAACATTTGAAGGAATAAATATAAAGACAAAGAATAAAATATCTATTGATTATAATTGGATTTATTATTACAAATGGTACACTCTTATATTGGAAAAAAATATAATAATAAAATTTTGTATATATAAAATGATGTAAATACCTATAAAAATAGAGGAACTAATTACGAAAATCATTTTCTGTTATAAATGATAAGTCATAAAATATTATTTTTCCATAATGGTTGATAATAATCTAATGTAGTCATTAAGGCCTCTGAAACCCCTTACTACATATAAAGAGGCCTAATAAAAGAGTGATGTGAAGTATACAATTAAATTAAAAAAATTATCTAAAAATACAAGAGAGTAATTATGAATAATGATAGAGGGTATTAATTACACCATTTAAAAGGTAAAATGGTTTTTAATATAAACTTCTCCCAAGGGATTAAAATTTGAAACAATAAAACCCTTAAAAAGTGAGATGTTACTTGATTTAATGAACATATATGATAGATTATGTATAATAATGTATATATCATGATATGGGTGATTTATTATGATATAATTAATTTGGAATGTAGATATACCACTTCAATGAGAAATAATTTTAAAATATGAAATTGTACCTCATAGAAAGTAAACATAAGGAAAAAGGCCCATATATTTCTTCCATTATTTGTTGATAACACTATAAAATCCTTTAATAAATTATAACCTTACTAAATATTTAATAACAACATCATAAATATTTCTCTATTATAATAATTATTAAAATTATTTATTTTGAGTATGTAAATTAAATATAGTGTATAATGATCACCATGTGTTAATAACATTCAATTGAAAAGGTATATATAAATTTTTTTATATAATTTAACATAATTTTATTCCATTTTTATTATTTATATATGATTTTTTTATTAATATATAAAATTTACTTATTTAAATATTTCCATCTAATATTAGTTTTTGTTACATCATGTTAGAAAAAAATTGATAATGAGTTATTTTGGTTAATTTAGTGAAAAAAAATGAAATAGAATGTTACAAGAGGTGTTAATATTTATGATAGTATAATTATAAAAGAATAATACTGATATTATATTGATGTTTTTAGGATCAGGATCTACATCCAATTTTTTTAGATAATGTGTGAAATTTAAATACAAAATTAAAAATGATTCAACAAGGATGCGATAATCCACATGTATGCTTGAGTAGAATTCTATATTATCATTATATTAAAGGGGTAAAAAGTGGATATTATATATACATTTCCTAATGAAAATTATAGAGTTTTTATAATATTTTTTCATCATTACCACTAATATAAAAATCAATGAAAATTAATAATAATAAAACGATGTAACATTTTTCGACAATGTAGTCTATCCAAAAATCTAATGATTCTCTATTGTTATTATAATTATATTAACATATTTAAATATGGTTTCTACAATGAATATTTAAATATTTTAGTTTTATAATTATAATTTATTCATAATATTATCATTATGATATGATATTTTAAAGAGTAGTATTTTGAATAAAAGATTAATATGAGATTACACATATGTTGGAGACCTTGTTTTTAGCATAGATGATCCATTGATGTTGAATGGATTAGGATAACTATGAATAAAAATGGATTTTTATGGGGAAGGTTCTATAGAGTATAAAGATATAGATTTTAATGTATGAATTCAATTAATATGAGTGTTTAAAAGAATATTATTGATCCCCATTATAACTTAAGAAAATGGATGTTTTAGAAACATGGTGAATAAGTTAATAATGAAATAACACTATTCCAAAGTAAATGGATCCAATAATTAGAAAATATATAATGTTTGGTTCCTCTTATTCGTTCATGGAAAATAATCTTTTAATTGACTTTTTCAAACAAATTACACAATATTTACCATTAAATTTTTAAAATTCAATTTTTTATACTTTTAAACCATGTAACTACATTTTAAATATTTGATTTTATTTGTTATTAATAATATAACTCAACTATTATAAAAAAATTATTGATTGAAGAAACTAAATATAATATTTATTAATCAAATCCAATTAGAAAATATTATTAAATTAACTTTTAAATTTAGGAAAATAATGTTTATTAAAAAGTAACTTGATATAAAAATTAAATTTGAACAATTATTTTTTATTAATCATATTTAGTACTAAATATCAACTGATATAGAGTTAATACATTTAATTAATTGTTTATAAATCATATTATAATAATTATATACAATATTTAATCTTTATTAATTGTATATCAATCTAATGATACAGATAAAATAATAATTTTGAGATATGTGATTAACTATTATCACAATAATTCTCATTAATCATAATGATCTAATTGTTATTCCAAAAAAGTAAATTTTCTATATTAATAAAATTAAAATTAATATATAAAAGATTAGAATCCTTTTAACAAATTATATTTGTATGTGTTGGGAAATTAATCATACGATTAGTGTGTGTAACATGTAAAAACACATTATTCAAAAAATATAATATTTAAAAAAATTATTATTAAAATAGAATTAACAAATAAATTTATTTAACTGAATGTAAAATAATTAATATAATAAATTATTATATATTTAATAACTAAATAAATTAATCTTTCATTTCATCAGTTTTCAATTAAATAGACAAAACTTTCATAAAATAGTTTTCATTAAAATATAATATAATATTCCTATATGTAGGGCATGTGTTTATAAATAAAAAATAGTCTTTTAAAAAATATATATATTATTTATATTATATTATTTTAAATTAAAATGGTGAAAATTATTTTTACCATATTTAAATGGAATCAGATTTCATAAAAGAGAGGAAATAAAATAGTATTTTTACAATTACCATGATTTTTCTTATTTTAAGACATTATTAAAACTTATTTATTCCAAAACTTTTTAGTGATGAATTAAAAATATATTAATAATTTAGGAAATTTCAACATAAAAAATATATAAATATCACTTTTGAAAATAAAATATAAAATATATTAAAAATTACATTTATTAGAAATTTTATTTTAAAGGTTTACTCTAATAAATGTTTACCTTATAATGGAAGCAAATGTTAATGGTTTTCAAATATAATGTTTATTATCGATTCATTAATAATATCTTCTTAATTGGTTCTTGGATATAGATTTTCGGTTTTGTGTGTGGATAAATGATATTGAAAATATAATGTATTTGAAAAGATCCATAATCTCGAGTTGTTACATCCATCCCCTACAAATAAATTCAACTCTCCTAATTTAATTATTACGCTTTAAAAAAGTGTGTGAGGGTTATTTTTTAATATGACCCAAGAATTAATTTTTTTATAGGTTTCAGTGGTGTTTTTATTATTATAAAAATAATAATCCATGTACTGTTTCTTCTAGACCATTTGAGTTGAAAACATTTCATGGATTATAGTTAATAAATATTTTATTTTTCAATTATTTCATAGTTCCTACCAATAGGAAAAAATTATAATAAATTTTCATAATGAAATAGATTTTATATTATATTTTACAACAACAAAAAAATAGACATCAATTTCTTGTCCCCAACTGTTCTATAAGTTGGAATGATAGTTGAAATTTGGGGTCCAATGTTGAACTAGATTAGAAATTATCCTCCACCTTATAAGGTTCATTTCAATCCATGTTCATACACGACCTTATCCATTCTTTAGTGTCCATCTCTAATGAACAAACATGTGAGCTCCCAATAACATCATTCACATTAGTTTCCTTATTTAATAAATAACCAAAAATGTCATTGCTCACCTGTTTCACAATTCCTCTTTTCTCTCTCTCTATTTTAAATCCTCTTGATCTACAATTTTTTGGATTGAATGCCCCAATATATCTAATCAGGGAGGAATTTCATGTTACCAAATATGAATTTTCAAGACTTAAAACTTATTACCACACATATATCATGATATTACATGTTTTGGGTCATATAACATGAATATAGAACAGTTCCATAATATGAAATCACATAGAGGACCCCCCCCCCCATTTATCACGGAATGAATGTTTTATTTCTTTATAGGTGGTTGTATTTGGTTATTTAATAAATCTACTATTGAATGGTGGTTTAAAATTCTATAGAAACATTAGGTCCTACACACATTTTAACTATATTAACGAACGTAAATGTTGTTGATATAATATCATCTTCCCTTATTTGTGTAATGTTATGTTATCTCCATAGTGGATTTGGGTTTTTAATTACAAAAAAAACCTTTTTTCATATTCAGAAGATTTTGTGGGGAATCATAACAAAATTAATTAATTGGGACATTATGTTTAAAAATATAGTCCATCATGACAAATATTAATAATGAGCCCATAGAAATACATATATTATCATTAAAATATACTTCTAAATGAAACCAAAATAGAACTAGATATTTAATTTAATTTGGAATTATATTAGTGGTATGTATAGAGGATAAACTAGGAATCATAGAGTACCCAAGATCGTGATCCCATATACTATGTTCAAAATTTGATGATTTAGTTACCATAATCAACCATATAAAATTTCAATGAACATGAACCACCTTATTCTCTCAGTTGTATTGTTAATTTACAGTAGTAATTAATTCAATAATTATATTAATTACATTTTCATGGGAGAATTCCATGAAATCCAAACTTAAATAATAAAAGCTTTAAATGTCCCTTTTAATTCACATTTCCCAATCTGAAATTGGTAAAAAAACATAATCATAATCTTGTAATATATTTTTCATCATGAACCCCTCTTCCCAAAGAAAATAATCATTCAGACCCATATTTTAATTTCATTGGTATTTCATCAACTATTTTTGATATATTTAATATTATATTTTTTTCCATAATCATCTTCATCACTTTATCTTCTAGGATACATCATAATTATGTTCATTGTTGTGTTATAGACATCGAATTTGATTACATTTTTAATAAAATTCCATGATAGATAGTTTTAAATTATGCAATGTTTTCTCATTCCAGGTCTAATTTTGATGGTCTCTCGATTTAGGGAACATTCTCATTACCCTACACACAAATTTCCTTATATATTTAACAATTACAATGACCAAAAGGTTTGATATTAGAGAAAAATTAATAATATGAGAAAAATATTTATAATCATAAAATCAGTATAACATTACATCCTCTAGTTATATTCAAATTACAGTATTTATTATATTAAGTTTTATTTTACCTATGTCAAGATTTTATTGGTGTAGGTTACATTTATCTTGGATATTTAAAGCATAAAAACCAAATTCCATTATGTAAATTAATTAATAATTCATGTATTGTGTTTTTTAAAGGGATTATAATCAAGAAATTAATGTCCCATGAGTGTGTATTTTATGGTGTGTTGATTATGGCCAAATAATTATGCATCATGGGAATGATAGAGACAATAACCAAAAAACCATTTCGGGGTGATAAAACCAAGGTGCATATTTTCTATATCCCCGTCCACATTCTATTATCCACAAAAGGTTTTATTTCACTGAAAATCACATACTCAAGGCTTTAAATATATATTAATATATCATCCTATAAATTGACTCAACCCTAGAGGTTTTACTAAGATTCTATAACACTAATACGAAATGTTACTTAACTAATGTCCAAATAAATCTAAAGTAAATTTAAAATTAAGTGAATCCTAATACGATACAAACTAAACACCCCAATCTAATCGTGCACAAAAATTATATAGAAAACATGGTTTCATTATTACATCCTTAGAGAGTTATATAATCCTAGGGAAAAATATGACTTTTCATAGATTCTAGAATCATAAAAAGAGTTATTAAATTTTCTTAAACATTCCTCTGTAAACTAAATCTACATATATAAATTCCAAGCGAAATAATATTCATTAAATCATGTTGAAGTAACACATAAAAAGTTGTGTGCTCATAATCCCAATAACTAATTATATTAAAAAAATTAGTAATTTTTGATATTAACCATGTTGAAAATATTTAAAAAAAATATCTTCTTTAAAAGAACAAAATATATTAATTGAAAAACATAAAAATAACCTCCCAAATCAATTGGACATTAGTAGTGAATAGTAAATTTCAATTTGAACCAAATAACGTGATACATGGAACATATGTGAGAATTTGAAATAATAATAAACATTGAATTTTGTATATTTATGGACATGGTAACCCATAAATCCATTCACTCATAATATTGTTATTACACTTATAACACTAACACTCACTATTTTTGAACACATGTACCCTCTAACCCTTTCACATAACATTTTTATTTAATAAGATTTAATAATTTACCTACTAAATTTGAGGTAGATATCAGTAAAATCAATCTCATAATCCATAAATTAATGTTCAATATTAATAAAATCCACACATCCTAAAATAACCTAGATATTGAAAATAGGTTTCATGATATTTCCAATGAATCACATAAAGAACACATTAAAATAATATTTTATTTGTATAAAAACTCAAATATAAATCATTCAATTTTCATAATTAATATGTTGTGATAAATTGGTTTTCATAAAATAAATAAATAGAAAATAGTAAATATTTAAATGAAAATCATTGAAATAATTTTTTTTTTCATAAATCATCAACATTGTATAAAATTACATAATGAACTAAATCATTTGATTTGAAAAACATGAACAAACTAAATTATAGAATAAATGAATAATAATGGGGGATACAAGTAAAATATAACCACTATAGATAAGACATTTAACAATAATGAAATCATACTATATTGAAAATTAACATTGATAAAAAATACTATAGATTAAAAATTCATTATTAGACATCACTTTTAATATATATTAATTGGTTTCAAGAATAATTTAATATTATATTTTCATGAAAATGGAATTTAATAAAAAAAATTCCTTGTTAGAAAAAATATAAAATCATAAAAAATTTATTGTCATGTAACAAATGTTTATATAAGAAATTGTTTACCTCAATCACATTATATTTAGTTACATTATTTATTATGGATTCCATAACTCTGGGATGATGGGTTATATAAGAACATATAATAAAAAATTATAAATAGTTCTAAAATATACTTTGTTAAATACTATGATGGATTTAAATAGGGATATGAAAATAAATTGAAACAATTTCTTTTAAATGAATCAATAATAATATAAAGATGAAAAGTACATAATTGTTATAAAATGAAAACATAGAGTTGATGATACTTCTTATTATTTAAATTATTTGAGTAGTTTTTAATAACCTTATCAAAACCCAACATCATTAAATGTGTATTAAATTCTCCATTTTAAAATATATAAAAAATTATGAAAACAACATAAAATAATCTATATAACCATTCCTAAAATAAGAGTAGAATATTTGAGGGAAGGAAAAGATATATATTTATGAAACGATCCTTTAGTAAGAATCAAATTTACTCATACCAATTTTACACTATAATTTCTCAGGAAAAATTAATAAATTAGTTTTATATTGATATATAATATTAGTTTCAATTTTTTTATACTTAAATATAAGATCATCATAGTATAAAATCAATCAGTATTTAAATATTACAGTAAAATAAGAGTGATTGTGAATAGATATTGAGATTTTAATACCATAAACCCTTAACATATAATGTACCATTTGACAAGAAGACCCACGAGAGATAGAGAATTTAATAAAAAATTTAATATCAAGACATATAAGAGAATCATAAATCAAAATATTTTTTTTATTTATGATATTTAAAAGTGAGCATGTAGTTTTTTGTAATCATGAATCTAGGTATTCAAATTTTAGAAAATAAACCCAACAACAAGAGAGGTGAAAGGATTGAAGTACCATAAATGAGGGATTATTAAAATTATAATCTCATAAACAAGAGTGATTTATGTTGATTTTATTTCCATGGGTAGTAGATTCACCAATTTAAATATAAATAGGAACAAAACATAAAATGAATCATCAATGAATGTGAAGAAGATGAAATACAATACCACCTTCTATAATTTTATAGTTGATGACACAATTACATATTATAAAAAACATATATTACCAAATAAAATCTCTCATTACCTTCATAATAAATATTAACCTTTAATAATTTTTAAGATATTTTAATTTCATTAAAAAATTAATTAATTATAGCATATTATTACTATTAGGTTTTAATAACATTAATAGCTTTACAACGTATTTTATTTGTTTTTCAAAAATATTATAAATTTGATACCAATTTTTCTATTTTTATGTAATTTAATAATAGGTGATATATTATATATATTTATTGAAAATGGACTTATTTCATCCGATATGGAATTTGGTAATGTTATGTGAAAATAGAATTGATACAGACTAATTTCTTAAATATTACGAATTAAAATATTTAGATAAATTATGAAATAAATACATAATATTATATTTCCAAATCAATATTAAAATCCTGATTTACATAATATATTTTTATTTTCATAAACAATTAAGGATTCCATATTTTACTAATACGCATGATGATCATACCATAGATACAATGGTATTGCAGATCCCCACGGGTTGGAGAGATTCACTTGGAAGAATATCAAAAAAAGTGATGGGTTTTCCTAGAAGAAATATATACAATGTTACATAAAAATTAAATTAAAAAAATATTTTTTCAATATTACAAATAGTCATCAAGGTTAATGGTTCCAAAAGAAAATAGGAAAATAGCCTATTGAAAAAATAAAAAAGTATGACACAACATTCAAAAAGGAATTTTGTCAAAATAAATATGAATAAGTGCACCATAGCTCAATTAGTAACGATAATAACTATAGAGTGCCACACATCAAGGAATCCCCCGAAATCCACATATTTATTTTCCTTATTCATTAACGTAGAATAATTTAATCTACTAACCTCTGATTTCAATGGTACTATTTAAACTACAGATTCCAGTAGGGTCCCCCTAAGTGTTCTTTTACAAGTTACAAAAAACTATAAATCCAATATTCTTCAAATATAAATAATACACGGAATTTAAATTAAATTAAATTTTATCGTCCTGAATTTAACTTAAAATTTTGTAAATGATAGATATAGAAAAATGATTAAATGAAAATTTTAAAAATAATATTTTGGATATGAGTAAAATTGTTCTATAATGAAAAAAATCAAATAATAAAATAAAATAAAACCAAAATTTTCATTAGAACATGGATGAGATAGTTTCAAGATATGTGATCCTCACACTACTCATTAAATCATCACATTTGATTTTTTTATAAAATGTTCATAAAGCACCAACAATTAGAATAAAATATGAACACTACCATGAAAGAGAAATCATATAAAACATGTCTTTGTTAAATGTTTCTTCATGAATCCATTTATAGGGATTCAGAGACCTAGAATACTTATATTAATCACCCACTAACCAATCAAAAACACAGGTTCATGATACCAATCATTCATGGATAAATAATATCAATTCAACTCATTGAAAATTTGTTTACCATATTTCAAATTTCAATATGACATATTAATTTTGTAAACCAAAATATTATACTTCATTATTTTCATGGATTTTAAAACAATATTCCATTCAATAAATTTTTTAATGATTCTTCAACAAATATATTTATCAAAATGATTTACATCACAAGTAATATTCAGTAAAAAATAATTCAAATAACTAACTTCCTAAAAAGGGGTTTATTCCACAAATACATTCTCTAAAAATTCGTGATTAAATAATCATTAATTAAAATCATAGAAAATAATTGATACATTCAATTTTAATTAGTAATAAAATTATATTTTAAATTATTATGATGAATCATTACATAACAACATAACAATAAAAAAATGATCAATACATCGGAAACCTAAAATGTTGACAAAAAACATAGAGTGAGAGGATCGTAAGATATATAATGATTTTGTTGAAACATATTCAATCAATCAAGGACAAAATCCATCAAAATCATGATAACTATTTTATCTCAAATAAAGATAGAGGAGATAATAATGTTTTCTGAATGAGGGAAGATTCAATTACTAGATAGGGATCAATCATATCCCGAGGTTTATAGATCCGATAATAATGGAAACTTTAGGAGGTAAAAATCCACTTGGTAGACTTTAAAAGAAAAAAATGTTTAATATTGTTAGAGAGGTGTAATTTAGAATATAAAATTATGGCTGGTATATTATGTCTATAAATTAATAGATAATTTTGTTGACCCCCACATGGCCAGAGGGGATTTCTAATAAAAACATATATACCATGACATAAACACCCCCGACTACACTTCAACCAAACCTATTCAAAAATTACCCTAAAACCTTGTCACAATTCATTCTCAAATAATATTTTCATTGGGTAATATTACAAATTTTCCCAAGTACCACACCATTTAAACTATATTATTGAAAGATGATGAAAAAACTCTACACTATATTAGACTACCCTATAATAAATATCCTAGAAAGAAGAAGGGTCAAATGTTGGATCATAGTCTATATGGTGTTGAAATTGAAAAATTATTATTAGATCATAATATTTGTCTCTAGGACTCTACTATGTAGGTGAAAACATCATCCATTTCTTTTTCAATCCTCAATCACCCCTATGCACCAACCTGGATTTCAATGGTGTATCTTCTCAAACTCCATGAAACAACACTAACATAGATTAATATAAGAAAACATTTATTTAATCATAGAAGGTTCCAAGTACCCATAAATATAAAAAAATCCAAAAATATAAAATAAGTAAGTATTACTTGAATGTGAAAAATATTTGTCATAAACTCCCCTACATAAACTCATTTTATCCATAGAAGTCATATTATGTATACTCATTATAATAAATATAAGGTAAATACTCTATATTCAGTTCATCATGCTCCAATGTCTTATGAAAATTAAAATCATGATTTTTTTTTTCACAACATATAATTGTATAGATACCCCATTAAGAAACATTGTATCATAATAATAAATCCTAAAATTGTACTTAGGAATGGAAAAATTAGGCCCCACAAAAAATTCTTCCCAGATAAAAACATGAGATAGAAAAAAAATATATTTCTTGAGATTTGATAAAAGAAAGATATTGTGGATCCATGTTTACTATGGTTGGAATTAAAAAATTTAAGACATACTTAAAACACGTAGAAAAATAATGATGGAACCAAAAAAATCATGATGAAATATTCCCCTACATTCAAATGATTTTGTGACATAACCGTGATTAAACAATTAAAACTCATAGTCACCAAACAAAAACAATATTGATCTATATCAACTAGGAGTTGAATTATATTTATATTGAATTTGAGAGATCAACATTTTCTATAGAATCAATTGAATCAAAACAGCCATCACTTGAAGGGAAATGAGCCCCACTAAAGATGTATCACCAATATACGACCAATAGAAAATTTATTTACAAGGCCATCCATCCAAAAACTCATAAAGAGCCTCTATAATAATGGAATGGTTGTTATTATTATGGAAAAATTCATGGAGTCTAAAATGGGAATCAAGATCTCATCTAATTTCATTTAAATAATTTTTTTAGTATGTCTTAAAGGATCCATATAGAGTATTCAATATCAATATCTATCTATGGTTGACATTAAATTCCCAAAACACAAAGGATCTGAATTAACATTGTAGGATGTTCAAAAACATTATTAAATGATTGATCACTATGAGAAACAATAACAAGTAGTACTCCATTCAATAAAAACATGTATTTACTGTCAAGACATTGTAAAATACATAAATTTCATTGAATATATAATGGGAATAATGTGATCCAATTTGGTAAAGTTCTTGACCACTATCAATATCACATTTTTCCTTTAAGGGATAAATGAAAACCATCCCTTATATCAATATAAATATCATCCCACTCCGAAGGCATTACTTGATTGTCTTAAAGTAAACCAAAAGGTTTCTAGTGAATTACCATGATATTTTGGAATATATAAAAATGATAAAAAAGTTATATTTTTATATTATCATAGATATATATAATAATCATCACTATATATCATATAATATTTTCATGGTATCAGGGCTCACCACCCAAAGGCAATTATAGAAATCCGTCATCACATCCATTATCACATAAAAGGAATGAAAAAATGATTATAGAAACATAGTTAATCCTTAGCAGAGGAAAAAAATTGTATGATTCTCCCCACCATAAATGGAATACCTAACACCAAAGAACATGAAATCAAGATACTTCTTCTTAAGAATCATCCCATGATTAAATGATGTAAACTTTAAAACTATCAACAGAATCCTAGTCACATCCTCCCAAAACAGAAAATAAAATTGTGATAATATAACCATAATATTCCACATTGTTTTGTTTTTATCATTTAATAGACTATATTTTTTATTCTAATAACATTAGTAATGATATTCCCTTTACCATGGGTATATGCAATATAAAAATTGAAGCACTATAGGAACTCCATGAAATGCCTAGACCAATGGATATTTTTTTAGATCACATATAAATAATGATATTTTGGTCTGATTAATCATCAATCCTTTCTCAAAAATTTTATTACTACCAAATATTAAGGTCATGAATCAAAATTTTGATATAAAGGTCTGAGACAGATTGTTCTTATCTTGTGAATTAAGCATACTAAAACCATAATCCACCACATGATCACCGTGAATAATAATATTTTCCTAATCCAAACCCAATTCATCAAGGACGAGAACTTATCCCTAACCAGCCTATATAAGATTTAATAATGTATTATAATTCAAAAATAAACTACATATCATAAAAATAACCGAACAATTAAAAATCCCACAAGATATTTACCCCAATAATAGAGCGGTAGAGAGTGATCATCAATGAATCTAACATTGAAAAATAATAAAAAATCATATGGAAATCACCATCCACACCCATGAATATATTAATATATAAAACATTACACAGATTTACATATTTCATAGTATAATTCACTTTTTATTATTGAATTTAATACCTTGTTTCGAGGCCACATTTCCAATGAAATTAACATCCTTAATCTAGAAATAAAATGTCAAATGCATCAACTAAAGTTCAACACCTCTAATGATTTATAAATCTTCTCTCACATGAATCACATGATCATTGTCGTTTTTTTACTAACCCCAAAGATCGTTGATAAATACAAGGATGAATAAATCTAGGTACGTGTGAAATATAATATTCATCCATTCCACAATAATTATTGGAGACTTTGATAGAAAAAAGTCTTTAAAAATACTCATAATTCCCTTACCTACACCTGGTGGAAGAATTTTGAATTACAGATTCCTTATTATTCAACTAGTAATAAGAAAATTGATGATCAATAATCAAGAACCACATAAACAATTTCAACAAATAAAATAAATCATTTACCTAGTGAAAAAAATAAATTTATTCCTCATAACATAATTAAGTTGTCAATAATCAATATGTAGGAAATTTATCCATTGATATTTATTTGCAAATATCATAGTCTCTAAAAAATGTATCACACTCAATAATATACATTAGTTTTATATAAAATAATATAATTGGGTTTCCAACAATTTCATTTACTTATGTTTTATTTTATATGATGGAATTGGAACTTGCTGACTACCATGTGGAAAATAAATTGAAAAATCTACTACCATTTCTAGTAATAGAAAACTAAAAACATTATAATGAAAAATAATAGGATACAGAATGAAATATATCTATATATTATCACTCACTGATTATCAATCAATTTTTTTAGAAAATAAATATTACCTTCCGTAACATTAGAAAATAAGGTCTGGTGCTTATCAATGTTAGGTCCCACTCTCCCTAAAAAACATAGCACACCCCATATGTCATGTTAAAGGAGATCTGTTGTAGATAATTTTCAATATGTGACAAATGGAAAATCAAACAATAGAACTATAACATGACATCGACTTTTATCATTTCGAAAAAAAGACAAATAAATGTGATCTCTATCTGTGAAAGAGAAAAAATGGATGTGGGATATCAGAGACCCTACTATCTCTTCATTATCAGGGTGTAACAGTATACATTACAGTAAAAATAATCTATGTCAGAAGAATAATAAATATAACTACTTCATATTAAATTAACGAATTATAATAAATAAAATGAACAATTTAGATAATAAATATGATGATATTGGGTTGGAATCCCTCAATATCCATGGACCCATGTCACTTTCCTCTTGTAACACTTCAACATCATGATGTGGTTTTTTTCAAGATGCATGCTGCTCGAACCCATAATATACTGAATAAACTAGTTTTAAAATATTAATTTTTTGTGATGATGATAATATTCAACTGTTTTTTGTAGAAAGATATAGGGAACTTATATAGGTTTCCAAAACGACCACACAACCAACACATCATGGATACCATAGTGAAAATTAAGTTATACTTACAAAACATTACCCATTGGAAGAATGTATAAGGTCCTAGTCGAAGAAATTTAGGTGGTCTCAAAGATTTATACTATAAAAAACACTATAAAAACATCATGTTTCCACATTCCATTAATAGATCCAACTAAACTGTCATTTTGTGTGAGTGGTACTGTCATCAAACATATCATACCATCCAGATCAAGATCAGCCATCAATTCTCAATTAAACACAACCTCATACATTATGTAGTTTTTCATGAAAACATTATATAAATTATACGTTTTAATACACATATTAAATAATAAAAACATCAAATTAACATTTGATACAACATCTAAAATACTATGTAATTTCATCATAAATGTTTCCATTCAATGTAACACTTCAATAATCAAATTTTGGATTGATAAACATCATATAATAGGGGAATAAATCAATTATAGATATAATTTTTTAGCCAAAAGATATATAATATCTTTCCACTATAATTCATCATTTATTATTAATAGAAGTATTTAATCACACTTCTCTTGTAAAGACTAGGAAATTTCAAGGAAATTTTTTTCTTAAATACCTTGGAATTTTACAAGACTGTGGCTTCTGACGACACTTTATTTCGAGGCACGATGTGACCGGAATCAATTTCCTAAGTTTAACTCAGGTACATTCAGTAAACGAACGAGCGGGTTTTCCTATAATTTGAACCGGTGCTTGGAATTGAAATCTGAGCACATCGATGAACTCGCAGCGGCGTTAGTTTATTAAGGGAACCTTTACTGTAGTTGCGTTTTAAGCGGGTTGAGAATTAATAATTGGGGAATTAGTGAAAAGTAAATATAATTGATGGAGAATAATTTTTTTATATCTAATGTTGTTATATCCTACAAAGGGGAGTTAATGGTGGGACCCGTAACCACTTAACTACCCATATGTGGATATTTGAAAGGTGGGGCCCACATGAGCCCCAACCTTTCACCTTACCTAAAACTCTTTAATCCCCCTTCTTTAATTTGTAAACTCCTCATTAATTATCTGAACCCTTTCACCTTCCTCTCTATCATTTAATATTCCAACACTAAATGTTAATTAATCACCCACAATTAGTAAATTACATGAGTGTCATGAATTCATTTGAATTATCATTATGTTGCATGAAACTTTTTTAAATTGGATAATACTTTTGTTATATTTGCGATAGCAAATATTTCGCTGGGGAACCTCTGGAAGATTAGAAATCTAGGTGTTCTTCCTCCGACAAAGAATGTGAAGTCACCAATGACATGCCTTATCTTATTCCTCCATCGCGTCAAGGGAGGAGACACCTCTAAGGGTAACGTAGCCAATGACAAAGGCTCTTCCTCCGATGTTAACGAAATCAACACCTTTCTTCCATGACGGCCGACCACCATGATGTTTGTCTTTGGTGTTTGACGACGTGCGATGTCTTTGAGAGGTAGGGTAATATTGTATAATTCTAATTTAAGTGGTTTATACTCTCGAGCATGACTGTTTATTTATATGATGTTTGTATAATTTATTTTTGAATAAATTATACCCATGTCATAGTTGAAAGAAAGTGTTTGATTATTTCCATTTGATAACCCCTAATACGGAGGGCGTGAGCCGAACTAACACGGCCCAATGACCCTCCGCTGGTTGTTCGTTTGGGAGTGGGATGATGGGAGATGATGAAATGTGGCCGCAACAGAAACTTGATGCCATCGTATTGAAGAGTAGGTCCCAGAAGATCCGTGGTCACAGACGGTGGGTGAATCGGACCACCGGTGCGCGTCCGGTGGTCCGCGGAAGACGCTGTAGGCACGCCACAATGGCACGGCAGCACTGGCATCCAGCAGCGGTGGTGCGCTGTCTGAGCTGTCTATTGTGGCTGAGCCATGGAGGCAGTTGAAGGCCAAAATGGATTTGATGTTCCAGAGATGGAGGGGCGCAGCATTAAGCCGCACTAGCTAAGGGAGGTCGCGCCTCCGCTCAGTCCGCTGGCCGAGCCATCCTTCCCCGGTCGGGCCAGGGTGGGCCATGCGGACCCGGCCGCGCTGGCTATGGGCCGGGCCACGCCCTACCCGACTGGACCCAGACCTGGGTCGGGTCGCCCGGATCGGGGTGACCCAGGGGGGATTGGGCTGTGTCGGACAGGGCCCAGACCCCCACTTCGGACTGTTTTTTAGTATTTTTACCATAACATGAGCTAAAAACCTCTGATCGCCAAAACATAAGTTGTGTAGGAATCGTTGGATCAAGATGGTCATTTCGGTATATTACACTCAAGGTTTTAGCGATGTTTGGGTACGACCGGGTTGGTTCGAACCCAAAACTAAACAGGACCTCGGAGCGGAGAGGCTTATAACATAAGGACCGGATGTCCGATTGACATGACATCAATTACGTATATTTCCTTTTGTTAAGACGGATATTTTGGAATACTCCGCTCAAGGTTCGGACACAGTTGGAGAATGGTCAGGTTGGTTTTAGCATAAAAACCAACCGGGCCCCTAGAACGGAAAAGAAAATAACTCTCAGACCAGACGTCCATTTGAAGAACCATCAGCAGCGTCGGTCATCTTGCTGAGAAACAGTTCATTTGAGTATACCCAATGAGTGTTCTGGGTACAGTTGAGATACGGTCGGGTTGGTTCGTACAAGAAACCGATCGGGCCCCTGTAATAGAAATGATAATAACTCACAGACTGGGTGTCCTATTGACGTGTCGTCTATTGCGTTGAGACCACTATGACGAGATGGTCCTTTGAGATACTAATTCATGGGACATCAGGAAACTTTTAGTGTCAACCAGAAGCTCGTGGAGCGGATCCTCTCGGAGTCGAGCATATGGAGTATGGTGACCTAGTATCTGGATGAGACCAGATTACTGCATATCCGATTCGATTCAGAGTGACTTGACTAGCCCATTGGGGATCACTACTGTATTGGGGAGACATACTAGTGGTAGAGGAGCGCTACTGTGTTGGGGCGGAATACCCATAGTACTCGACAGGAGGAGTACCTCTATAGGCTATTAGGGGGAGTGATAATGTTTTGGGGTGGCAGACCCATGGTGGGGAGCAATACTATGTTGGGGTGGCAGAACCGCGATACTGGACAGAGGAGGAGTACCTCGGGAGTCTAAGGTTAGTGAGGGGAACCTCGGAGTCATGATAAGACTACTGCGATCGATAGAGGAGGAGTTCTCCAGCAGCCGTGTTTTTTTCATCGTGAATAAAAATTTAGGTTTGAGCTCATTCAATGACCTTTGTTTTTTCCTCATGATTGATATGGGTTACTTGATTACATTGGTATATGTATGCGAATATATCTATGTAAAGGTTATATGTTGAGATCATTCTTTTTGTTTTATCCTTGATTGATTTATTGAGACCTTGAGTGTCTCAGGGTCCCTACTGAGTATCATTATACTCACCCCTACACAGGTTATGCCCACACCTTATTGTGATGGATAAAGATGACAGACGACACTGACCGAGGTAGAGTGTATGAGGACTAGATGTTAATAGGTGGTGGACACTTGGCGTGAAGGAACACAGAATGGACCGACAGACGCAGAGTGTTGAGGAGGACATCTGTACCTACCCATTAGGTAGGAACCCGAAAGACGATCCAGGATCAGCTTTACATTTCACCTATTGTCTTTTCAGTTGTACATTTCTTTCAATCGTAGTTGTACCTTTCTGTTGGGATTGTATTTCTGACCCCTATGTACTTTCATCACTTTTCTTATACTGCTTTACTTAGTGATTGCTTCCGCTTGTTCTCTGGTTGGGTGTGTTTATGTTTCTTAAAGGCAATACCTTACCTTTTTATCGGGATTTAAACCTTTGGTGATAGTCTCCAGCCCCTCGCCTATGGAAGGCGGGCTTGGGGTAGTCACTGCACAGGCCCCGACGATAGGTCATGACAAATTGGTATCACAAGAGTTGTTTCTACCGTAGAACATAGATCTCTGATATTTTCTTTCTGTGAAGCAATAGTGTTAAGGGTACTAATTTTGGTTTTCATTTCAGGGAGTCCAGTGTTGGTGCGGGTGCCCGACATATCCATACACCATGACCCTTCCTTCTGATTTCCGACTCAGTGCACGAAACCACGGATTGCATGTGTGTTTTCAAAATTTTCTTTTAAATCAACTCAATCAATGTCATGTCACCAGGTATAGTCTTTGACCGTATCACATCTGTTTATTTCAGGATGCCTCCCCGCAGATGACCAGCTAGGGACCTAAGAGTTGTACGTACGGATAACCCGCTAACCGACAAGGCCTCAGTACATGGCCATCTTCCAGTTAAGGCACCATCGGAGGCACCAGAGGTACGACCACCCTTTGGGCCACCGATGCCACCATCCCCAGCAGTAGGCAATGCACGATGCACGAGTTCCAGCTCCATTGGCCGCTCAGGTTCCAGGGAGAAACACACCAACAGGCGGCTGAGGATTGGCTGGAGGTTGTGGTGAGAGTCTACAGGCTAGTAGGGACGCCAGCAGACGTTATGGTGATCCTTGCTGCCAGCTTCCTTCATGAAGCAGCAGAAAGATAGTGGAGCCTGATGCTCTAGATGCATGACAATGCGACACTTCTATGGGCATACATCGAGAGCCTGTTCCTGGAGAAGTTTGTACCGACCACCATTCGAGCGGTGCGTATACAGGAGCCACTGCATCTACAATATGGTAGCTTGATGGTGGTGAAATACTCAGCGAGGTTCACAAAACTGTCGCGCTACTCTAATGATATGGTACAGGACTCATTCATTAGTGTCGGGACCATCGAGCAGGGTCTCATGCGAGAGATAATAGCTTCAGTTGTTTCTCATAGCATCCCGATGTAGTCAGGGGTTTTAGAGATATCCCTCCTTGTGAAGAGTTTCTTTTCTAAGCAATATCTTGAAGCAGAACCCACCACTAGTCGACATGCATCAGATTCAACTACAGCTGGAAGTAGGTAGATGATGCAGAGGTCCAAAAGGACTAGACCTATAGGTGGTCGACTACATGGCTCAGGGTCGATAGTGCGGGGCACCCAGGGTGGAGACAGAGCCAGACCTACCTGGCTGTGTTTCTCATGCGGCGGAAAGGTCACATGGCTTGTGACTGTCCGAACCACCATGCAGACGATCAGCAGATAGTAGAAGGACCTCCCAGGTAGAGGCAGAGGTTCAATCGAGGTAGACCGTAAGGAGCAGTATTCCTAGGATGAAGTACTGGCTGTGTAGTTGGTTGTGGAATATTCTTCAAGGGTTTTCTACCACTACCACCAGGAGGACCACCCCGACCGTAGGGAACATGTGGACATGGGGGAGCATGACTTCAGGCAGCTGAATCATACGACTATGGAGCTCCAGAAGCAGGTGGCCAGGAGAGGGACTAGTTCCAGGAATTGAGGCCATTGTTCATGGTGCTTCTAGTTTCCATGTTGTTGTTGATTGTTGTTTTTATATGTCTTTGTACTTTGATCTAAAATAATAAAAGACACTTGGCCTTGTGATATTTTATTTCCATTATTTTCGCATACCAAGAGTTTATTGTTTAAACTGTTGAATTCACCCTCACTTTCGAGATTCCTACTGGAGGAGACCTGGTGACCACACACTGATGCCAACAGTGTGACTCGACACTTGGAGGCGAGAGTAACAGTAGGATCTCTTGGTAGTGGCTTCGAGGACTTACGACGTCTTCCATGGAATGAATGTATCATTCATGTTAGGATTGACTATATTAGGCAAAGGAAACGTTTCATCTAGGGGGTGATACCAGATTTCTCTTTTTGGAAAAGGGAAAATCATGGCAGCTCTTATAGGACCAGAGATGGTTCAATCTACGATGGAGAAAGTACAGATCATCCAGGAGAGGATGAATACTTCACCGAGGAGACAGAAGTTCAATGCTGATAGGAGATCGAGATCACTAAATATCGAGAATGGTGACCACGTCTTCCTACGGGTGTCATCTCGATGAGGTCTAAAGAGTTTTGGTCGGGGCGACAAGTTATCTCCATGTTTTTTCATATCTTTCTAGGTCCCATTCCGAGTAGGCGTGGTGGTATACTGCCTAGCCCATACAACTCAATTGCACCGGGTGCATGGAATCATCCACGTATCTCAGCTGAGGAGATACGTGCACGACCCATCACACATCATCAACCATGGGGAGAAGGACATCGACGATGGGGTGAAATTCATGGGGTTCTAGTAGAGGGTGAGGATCGATAGGAGAGGGTCCTATGGGGACATTCGATTCCTCTTGTGTGCTTTCTTTGGCAGCACAAAAACCTCCAAAAGAACATTTGAAAGCAGGAGGCTCAGTTTCATTCTCAATACCACTTTTTTTCCCCTAGTTTGTGTTGAAGCTTTACGGGGATATTATATCCATGAGGTGGGAGTAATGTAAAGACCCAGAAATATCATGGAAAATTATTTCTTAAATATCTTGAAATTTTATGAGACTGTGGATTATGATGACACTTGATTCCAAGTCCCTGTGTGCCCAGAATCAACTTCCGAAGTTTAGCTCAAGTATGTTCAGAAAATAAACGAGAGGGTTTTTCTATCTTTTGAACTGGTGCTTGGAATTGAAATCTAAGGGCACCGATGAACTCGCAGCGCCAATAATTTCTTAAGGGTACCTTTACCGCAATTTCATTTTAAGCAAGATGAGAGTTAATAATTTTGAAAACAGTTTAAAATAAATAAAATTGGTGGAGAAAAAATTTATTTATATCTAAGGTGGATATATTCTACAAAGGGTAGTTAATTGTGGGACCCAAAACCACTTAACTACCAATGTGTGGATATTTGAATGGTAGGGCCCACACGAGCCCCAACCATTCAACTTCACCTAATCTCCTAAACCCACCTTCTTTGATTTTTAAACTCCTCATTAATTATGTGAACACTTTCACCTTCCTCTCTCTCATTTAATATTCCCACACTAGATGTTAATTAATCACCTAAAATTAATTAATTTCATTTGCATCATGAATTCATTTGATTTATCATTGTGTTGCATGGATCTTCCTTAAATGGGATAAGTCTTTTGTAATATTTTAGATAGCATATATTTCAGTGGGGAACCTCTGGAGGATTACAAAGAGAGTTGTTCTTCCTCTGATGAAGAACGTGAAGTCAAGAAAGATGTGACTTCTTTTCTTTCTCCTCTACATAAAGGGAGAAGACACCACTACGAGGAACATCACCAACAACGATGACTCTACCTCATATGTCAACAGAATCAACTCCTTTCTTCCGCGACGTTCGACCACCGTGACATTTTTCTTCTGCGGTTTTACGACATGCGACGTCTTTATGAGGTAGGGGAATATTGTATAATTATAATTTAAGTGGTTTATACAATCGAGTCAGGAATTTATTTTTTGGATGTTTTTATAATTTATTATTGAATAAATTATACCCATGTCGTAGTTGAAAGAATGTTTTTGTTTATTTCCATTTGATAACGCCTAACATGGGGGGTGTGGGCCGAATAAACATGGCTTGACGACCCTCCGCTGGTTTTTCTCTTTTGCGCGGGATGACGGGCGACGTTGACAGAGGTCCATAATGGAAATTTGAAGCCATCATAGTGAAGAGCTGGCCCCGGAAGAGCCGCGGGGATAGACGGTGGGTGAATCGGACCATCGGAACAGGTCCGTTGGTCCGTGGAAGATGCATCTTGCATGCCTCACCAGCACGGCAGTGCCAACATCCAGCGGTGATGGCGCACTACCGGAGAAATCCGCAGCGGCTGAGCCACGACGGTGGTTGAAGGCCAGAACGACATTTCCATTCCGGAGATGGTGGGGTGTGACATGAAGTTGCACCAGATAAGTGAGTTCGTGCCTCCGCTCGGCTAGCTGGTCGAGCCAGCCTTACGCGCCCGGGCCGGGGCGGGCCATGCGGACCGGGCCAGACCATCTGGGCCGGTTCGTGCCCAGCCGGGCTGGGCCGTGCCCTACCAGGCCGGACCTGGACTCTGTTCGGGCAGACCCAGGGGCGTTGGGCCGGGTCGGACCGGGCCTATACCCCCACTTCAGACCTTTTTCAGTCTTTTTCCCAAAACATGAGCTACTAACCTCCGATCAATGCACCATTAGTTGCATAATACTCCTTGGACCAAGACGGTCGTTTTAGTATATTACACTCAAGGTTTCAGCGAAGTTTGGGTATGGTCGGGTTAGTTAAAACATGAAACCAATAGAGCCCTCAAAAGGGAAACACATATAAATTAAGTACCGGACGTCCGATTGATGTTCCATCAATTACGTAGGTTTCCTTTTGTTAAGACAGATCTTTTGGAATGCTATCCTCGAGGTTCTGATGCAGTTGGAGTATGGTCATGTTGGTTTTAGCTAAAAAACCAACTAGGGCCCTGGAACGGAAAAGCCAATAACTCTCAGACCACACGTCCATTTGACGAACCGTCAGCAGAGTTGGTAATCTGGTTTAGAAACAGTTCCAATGAGTATACCCCATGGGATTTCAGGGTAAATTTGAGATATGGTTGAGTTGGTTTGTACACGAAACCAATTGGGCCTCCTGAACGGAAATGCTAATAACTCATAGACCGGGCGTCTGATTGATGCGTCGTCTATTGCGTTAAGACCCCTATGATAAGGTGATCATCTAAGATACTTATTCCTGATATTTCATGACCCTTGGAGTGTTAACCTATAGCTCATGGAGTAGATCCACTGAGAGACGAGCATACAGAGTACGGTGACCTTGAAGCTGGCTAAGACTTGATGACTGCTTTTCCGATTCGATTCATAGTGACATGACTAGCCTAGTGGGGATCACTACTATGTTGGGGAGATAGACCCATGGAGGAGAAGCGCTATTGTGTTTGGGTGGCAGACCCACGGTACTCGATAGGAGGAGTACCTCTGTATGCTAATAGGGGGAGCACTACTGTGTTGGGGCGGTAGACCCAAGGCTGTGAGCACTACTGTGTTAGGGTGGAAGACCCGCAATACTCGATAGAGGAAGAGTACCTCAGCAATCAAAGGATTTTGAGTGGATCCTCGGAGTCATGACAGGACTACTGCGCTCGATAGATGAGGAGTTCTCCATCAGCCGTGTTTTCATCATCATTAATAAAAATAATTGTTAGAGCTAAGTCAATGACATTTGTGTCATCCTCATGATTGAGATGAGTTTCTTGATAACATAGGTATATATATGGGCATATATCTATGTAATGGTTATCTGTTGAGATATATTTTTTGGTTTATCCTTTTTGGATTTTAGTGAGACCTTGACAGTCTCGGGGTCCCTACCGAGTGTCGTTATACTCACTCCTACATGGGCTATGCCGGCACCTCATTGTGTTGGATGTAGACAATGGAAAATGCTGACCGAGGTAGAGTGTATGAGGACTATAGGGTACCTGAAGGTGGACACTTGGCGTGAAGGTACACGGAGTGGACCGACAGACGCAGAGTTCTGAGGATGAAATATGTACCTACCCTTCAGGTAGGAACCCGATGGACGATCTAGGAGCAGCTTCACCTTTCAACTATTGTCTTTTCAGTTGTATTTTTCTTTCGGTTGTAGCTGTAGTTTTCTATTGGGATTTTATTTCTGGACCCATTGTAATTTCATCACTTTGGATATACTGCTTTACATATTGTTTTTTTTTCTTGTTCTCTGGTTGTGTGTGTTTACGTTTCATAAAGGCAATGCCTTCCCTTTTTATCAGGATTTACTTCTTTGGTGCTAGTCGTCAGCCCCTGGCCTATGGAAGGTGGACTAGATGTAGTCATGACATAGGGCCTGAGGACGGGTCGTGAAATCTCTTACAAGGAACTTCATTCTTAATGGTAGATGACATTATATTAATTGAATCAGTTATTTCCAAGAACATAAATTAAATCTAAATCATTTTCATCCAATCTATAGTCTCATTAATATCTTTTGGGACTCAAATAGAAGATATATTCTATATTATATACTCTTGAGAACAATCTCCAGTTTTATCCATTAGAGAATCGACTATCGAATCCTAGATGGGGATGTGTTCAGCTACCAATATATGAATATTGAGTATTACCACCACTATTACTTTAATAACATTTTCAATTAGAGGTTTTTCATTAAATGGTTTATAGATATATCCCACAAAGTTCATGTTCAATAAAATTCTAAAATGTAGTGTCACGACCCCCACCCCACAAAGTATTCCCATCCTAGGCCGATAATGTGATAAGGGAGATGATGACCCCTGAGTCCTACCTCTTGTAGGCCCCTGGATGACGAATAGCTTCGAGGGTATAGTAAACACACACAATAAAGGCATTACCCTCTAAGAGAACATGTGTACAAGAGAGGGATATGATAGGAACCAAACAACTCCAAATCAAAAAACAATACAAATGAAATCCCAAGTAAACATATGCAATGTCATGAAAAACTACTAAAACAGAAAGGAAAAAACTACATGAACCAAAAATAAACTAACAAAATAGAAAATATGAGGCCAAAACTGCTCCAGAAACCACAAGCTAGTAGAAACCATCATGATCTCCAACCTGCTTCAATTGAACTAAAAATAGTCTATATATACATAGGGTGTGTATAAAATTATTCTCATTAGGATCCTACCGGAATCATCTCGTGCAAATGTAAATAAATAATGATAAAGAACATTGAACAACATGTGAAACTAACTTGTAACATAAACTGGTATACAATGTTCCAAACTCCACAATGGACACTCTCACCATGTTATGCATAAAAGAGTATAAAATATAATAATCAAAATCAAGGGTACCCCGCTACTACATCCCAACTGGTTTTCCTCCTTTCTCTAACGTCACATATCCTAAGCATCTCTCTCCAAAAATTCTTTCCCGCAGAGACATGGACGAAGCAATAAAACATGCACATCGTGAAACCAACCCACCACATCTACACAATAAAGTCATGAGGTAGTTTATGGGAGCTACCACAACTCACATAACATGTATCATATATCGGGTATTACACCTCAATCCATTATATCCCAGTCAATGAGTAAGGATCCTCAAGCCATTACAGCCTATAAATGTTACACCAATAGTCTTCCATAGGAAAAGATATCCAGAACATATGTATGTGAATAAAAAAAATCCATTACATCCCTATACACAAATATATAGGGAAAACTAACCTATGTGCTTACCAGCACAAGTAACTACAATGATAAGAGAGTGGGGCCCATGTGGGTAGTCATCTATCCATCCTCCCACTAAATGTTATGGAAAACACCCCCCCCCCAGGGCTACGAATCCATGGGGTGTCAATTTCCCTAACTGACTAGGTGGAGTAGTGTATAGAAGCACAACATGTACAGAATAAATTATAGCTCAGAACAACACAATGGGAACAACCTAGTATTCGACTCAATACCAGCTAACGTCTCTCAGAATCCAAGCTGCCACTTCTAATACTTGGAAATATATTAGCCCAGAATTATGTAATGTGGGTTATAACATTAATTTATTCCCTCTATATTAGTTAAACTTTGCATTAATTATCTTCTAAAAGATTAATTAACCATTAACATTTCCACAGTAATTTTCATTACCATCACACCCAAAGTCCACTGACCCTTTAAAATTTTAACCACATCATTTCATTCGAGCATGCTCCAACCACATGGGTTAACACAATTTATTAAATTCTTTATTTACAGCATTACATTTCCATATTCCCAGGAAATCTAGAAAAATATATTATGCTACTAAACACAAGGGGGATCAACACAGTTGGTAGATGAACTACCCGTCGAGCCTTTTTTGCCTATAGCAATAGTGTAGACCCTTCCTCCCTTGAAAAGATAAACACAAAAAGCACGTGGAACACACCATCTATCTTCCCCCTTTTAGAGGAAGGTTAATAATGACCTGCTGCCTTGAGTAATGGGGAATTTAAAGTAGACGAACTACAAATAATAATCAGCAATAATCTAAACATTCACATCCAACCCATTTCATCATCCCAGGTGTCCTCCCTAACACCCACATGCATAAACAGATGCATCTCTTCACTCTTGGCATTAGCTGCTGCCACAACTAGTAGGCCTCCATCCCCACACTTATAACAACAACCATCAAGGCTCAAACCAAACACAAGCTTCAGAAAAAAAAACATCCTATCAATTGGGCTCTTGGACGTTAAACAATCAAGAGGGTAACTCATCACCCTACAAAGAATTATCTTTTATCAAGAAAATAGTATATTAATACATATTGTAGTAACAAATTTATTATTTGTCAATTCTAGATTTTGGAAACTTAACAAATAATATATCACTAGTATTTAAATCTCCTTGTTGTACCAATTTAATTATCACAAAATTACAACAAGAGGAACCATATTTATTTAAATTCCCATTTATCTTTAGTCAAACAATTATCGATTAATTCTGGATTTACATTATTTACCAATTTCCATCAATAACTTAAAGATAAACAAAACAAGAATATATATAACACAATCTAGAAAAACAAGAGGCAATAAGATACGATTGATATCAATTTATTTATCTAGTTCAAGTATTTATTATTTCAATTCCATTGTAATATAGTGGGACAAAACATGATAACTATAAATTTTAATGTACGATAAAATATATGAAATGAATCCCCTACCTCACACAATTCATGACATTATTTATATGAGAACCATCCACACAATGGATTACGATCTACTCCCCTATGACAACTGTTTCCAACCGAGGTTTCAGAGGCACCACCACATCAACCAACACCAATGAAAGGACCATTATGAACCGGGGGGATCAAATTAAAAAAAGGCAAGAAGAAACAGAATGAATTAACCAAAAAGAATGATGAGAGAACATAACTTATATCAGAGATCGATCGATACTGCTTAGTTGCACCACAAACAGAGTGGAACCAATCCAAGGAAGAATATTTGACCGAACCACTATTATTGTATGGAATGAATGGTTCGAGCGTATAACATATAATAACAAGGAGAAACAGATATGGAGTAAGATATATCTTCCCTTTGGAATATTTAATGGGAAAGTGGTTTATGATACGATTCATTTTCCATTAAAATAGAACTTCATTAAACCATGCAGTATGACCATGTAAAAGAATCCCAATACATAGGAAAAAATTAATATAGGAGTCATGGACATTGAATTGGCCTTAGAGTTATTAAAACAAGGCATTGAATTTATTTTAAGTCAATGGAAACATAAAAGGGGAGAAACTGTAGGATGCTGGAAATAATGTTCATGAAATCGAAATTTGGTAAAGGAAAAAACAATAATCAGGAACATCACCATTGAAACCTCACCCTTCTGGAAAAACTATTCCTGAACTTCATAATTGGAACCTCGCTGTTGGAACCTCACAATTCTGGATACATTGTTCATTACCCTCACCATTGAAACCTCGCCATTGGAACCTCACCGTTGAAACCTCGCCGTTGGAACCTCACCGTTCTTGAAACACTATTCATGAACCTCACTGTTGGAAGCATACTATTCTGGAAACACTGTTCATAAACCTCACAGTTGGAACCTCACTATTCAAAAAACATTGTTCATTAACCTCACCGTTGAATCCTCATGGTTGGGAGATCCCCATTCTGGAAACACTATTTTTGAACTCAACATTTGGAATAGGAAAGAGGTCACTGTTAGAACCTCACCTTTCTAGAAAAACTGTTCATGAACTCAAAATTTGGCAGAAGAATGAGGTCAAAGTTCGAACCTCACCATTATGGAAACAGTATTCATGATCTAAATATTTGGAATAGGAAAGGCGTCACTATTGGAACCTCACTGTTTTGGACACATTGTTCATAAACTCAAAACATGAAAAAGAAAAGAGGACACCATTGGATCCTCATTGTTCTGGAAGCAATGTTCATGAACTCAAAATTTAGAAAAGGAAAGAGGTCACCATTGGAACCTCACCATTCTTGAAAAACTGTTCATGAACTTCAAATTTAGAAAAGGAAAGAGATGTTACTATTGGACTTCACCATTAGCACTACTCACAGATGGTTACAGTTGAACTGTTCACATAAGCTTACCGATAAAACCTTTCACATAAGGCTACTATTTCACTATTCACCTTAGGCTACAGATAAACTATTCAAAGGACTGTCAATTTGGAAAATTTTTGGGGATATGTCACTTTGACCTCCCATAAAACCTCATACACCGGTTTTTTGCAATGGAATAGACCGGAGAGGACTTTGATATTACATTAGATACCTATCAGAACATCTGATCCATGAGAATTGAAAACCAACCTAAAATGGGACAAAAAAGTAGTCAGAACAACTACCCATCGATATACCTATCAAAAGAGAGAAATGTAGAGGAAGAAACTAAATAAATCCATATCATAAACATAAAAGTTATATAACCACAAAGGGGACATCGTTACATGAAAAGAGTTAAACATAAAACAACGACGGGTAAAGATAACATATTTGTTACTTATGTTCCCAGGTACACTCTTGTATGCCACCATGTCTCCACAAGATACGAACCAATGGAATAGACCCCCAAGAAACACGTTCTCATTGAAGTCTTGGATCTCCAAAGGTCGCTCCTTAAAGGTTGAATCATCATCAAATTGATCTCTCCACAATCGATGATGTGAGAGTCATCATAAAGATAATGATAGATATTGGATGCATGAAAAACATTATGTATCCATCTCATCTGCAGGGTATGTGATACTCGTTACACCACAACTCCAACATAAGCTAACACCTCAAAAGGCCCAATAAACTGAGGAGGAAGATAACTCCCACAATCAAACAATTTCTACCCTCGACATGGATTCATATTTTGAAACACGTGATCCACAATATCATAATCTAAGGGTCTCCTCCTTTGATTGGAATATGAATTTAGATGGTCCTGAGCTATCTCCATCGTCTCACAAATCACATGAACATTATATGTATTATTCTACACCAGTTCCTGTCTGAGAATTGCTAACTCTTTAACCCATGTCCAGCACAACGAAGAACAACAAAGCCATCCATACAAGTCTTCAAATGGGGTCGTACCAATGTTGGATGAAAACTATTTTTGTAAGAGAACTCCACCAAGGATAAGTGACTCATCCAAGATCCTCCAAAATCTAGGACACAAGAGAGTAACATGTCTTCACGAGTCAGCATGGCATGCTCTATATGACCGTCCGTATGAGGATGAAAAAACGTTATATGGCATAACTTAGAACCAAAGGAAAACTGGAGACCTATCCACACCCTATAGGTAAAATGAGGATCTCAATCTGAAATTATCATCCTTTGGACTCCATGATGTCTCACCACCACCTCAAGATACTACCTCGGCGAAAATTCCACTGAGCTTGACTACTTGATTGATATGAAGTGGACTAATTTTGTTAAATGACCCACTACCACAAAAATAGAATCATTTCTTCCTTGAGAATGAGGTATACTAGTAACAAAGTCCATTGATATGTCCTCCCACATCAACTTAGAATCATATAACATCAGTAGCATACCTCCAGGAACACGATGTTTGGCCTTCACATTCTGGCAGACCATGCCCCGGGACAAAAACTCCGCAACTGCACGTTTCAACCCAAACCACAAAAAATTTCTCCTCAAGGCTCGGTACATCTTTTTCATGCCAAGATGCACCACTAAAAGATAAATATGGAACTCAATGAGAACCATAATAAATTGTGTTAAAGGAAAAAATATAATTTCATGATACATCCCATGTTGTTGATCATCTTCAGACCAACTATTGTTGACCTCACCACAAACAACTTGGTCTCTCCAGACCGCCCCCTCTAGATCCCCTAATTGGGACTCATCCAACTGCTTCACTAGAAATGACCGCACCATCATCTAAATAAGTCAACCTCTACCCCAATTCAACCACATGAAGATGTAATGCAAACAGTTATTCCATTACACTCCCGGAATCACAGGATTTATGCACAGCATCACTACGTGATTTTCGACATAGCGCATTAGCTAGAAAATCCACCATTCCATGTGTATACGATATTTAGAAGTCTTATTCCAGTAATAACTTCATCCACTGATGTTTTCCCATGTTTATGTCTCACTGGGAGAAAAAATACCTTAGGCTGTTATTATAGGTGAAAACAACAAACCCCTCACCAATGAGGTAATGTACATACAAGTTCAGATCAAACAAAACAGCTTACAACTCATGATCATGGGTGGGATAGTTATGTTCATGTGGAAAAAACTGTCGAGACCCATAAGAAACAACTGATCTTTGCTGCATCAGAACACAACCTAACCATAGATTCAAATCATCACAGAAAACATCAAACTGAACTCCCTCTATTGGAAGACAATGAACTAGAGCACTTACAAACATCTCCATTAGATAATCGAAATATTTTTGACACTGATCAGTCCGTATAAATTCATGATCCTTCTAGGTCAAAGCATTTAAAGGAGTCCCAACTCAAGAGAAATTAACTACAAAGCTCCTGTAGTAGCCTATGGAACCATGGAAACTTCACACCTTTGACTCTATCTTTGGGTCTTCCCAAGTCACAACTGCTTCTATCATCGATGGATCCACATCTACTCTCTAATGGACACAACATCCCCATGAAATGGACTTCTCTAGCCCATGAATTAAACATAATCAACTTCCCAAATACCTTATATTGACGATGATCTTCTAAAATGGCATGTTGATGCTCTGGATGATCCTCCTCAGATGTGGAGTATAAAAGGATTTCATCGATGCAAACCACCATGAACTTGTCCAGTAACTCATAGAACACAACGTTCATAATTTCCATTAACTCAATAGCAGAAGTGGTCACACTTAATGGCATTACAAAAAAACTCATAAAACCCATGATGACTATAGAATCATACTCTGGGATGTCGTCATCCTTCACACACATTTGATGATATATTGATGACAAGTAGAACTTTGAGAAATAAATTTCACACCTCAATTGATTGAAATAGTCATCAATACGTAAAAGAGGATAGTGATTAATCACTATCATATTGTTTAAGCGACAATAAAAGACACAGAACAGAAAAATTTCATTAAACTTCTTCACAAACTAAATTGGTACACCCCAAGGTGAAAAACTCGGATGAACAAAACCACACTATAACTGACTGTCAAGCAATGTATGTATCTCTCGTAACATATATGGGTCCATCCTATATGGAGACATGGAGATAGGAGATGATCCTGTTTGTAGATCTATCCAAAAATAGATCTCTCGTTGAGTGTAAAAACCCAGACCTTCTTTTCAGGTATGTTTTTCCTTTTTCTATATTATTTGAGATAAAAGGTGTTTTTGGAAATTTTTAAGTACACGCCGTGTACTCCCTTACTGCGCGAGGCCATGTGATGGCCGTGTCTGGGACACACACCCAAAAACGTAGGGGTGATGTGAAGACAGCTTAAATCGGTGTTTGGAAAAACCTAGTACATGCCGTGTACTCCAAAATTACTTGACATGTACTTTCTTGTTTTTTTATTAAACGCATCAGGGTAACGTCTTGACCCCAGAACAATATGATTCTCTTGCTTATTCAACCAAGAGCATCTCATTCAGCTGCAAATATCTTCTGAGCACCTGATACTTCATACATTCTTTGAATCAACGGTGGTTGATTGCATTGGAACCACAGTGTTATGCTCTTCCTTCTCCTAGAGCTTTGTATTCCAATTCCTCTTCTTTTTTCATGTTATCATGGGCTGAGATTTTTGGAAGTTATCATAGATCTACGACAGTCTAAGGAGATTCAAGAATTTTGGTTCATGTATATTGATCTCAAAGCATCAAGGTAGGTGGTTTGTGGCTTTCTGTTCAATGTCCTTGTGTTTTATGTCCAAATACCACCAAAACCCTTGAATGGGGTATTGCATGATTACTGTTTTCCCCCCTGCTATTTTCCTCCCTAACTTGCATTATTTTGTCTATGTAATATGGTTATGTATGAGGATAATTTCTATTCTTGGATGTTTTAACCATGATTTGTTCTATTTATGACCATTTGGTGATGTTCATCCCTTAGCCGTTATAAATGTATTCCATGCATTGTGACCATTGGATGGTGTCTTGTTCCCTGAAATGCCTATATTCTATAGACTGGTTAGGAAATTAGCTCTGTAGGTTTACATTTCCTTTATAAAATTATTATGCACTGACTGGAACGAGGTCGTGAGAACCTAGTGCTATAGACTATAATGGGATAGACAGAGTGAGCTCTCTTAGAGAGTCTCTGAAATTATAGACTATAGGGGATAGACCGAGTAAGCTTCCTAGAGAGTGATGGATATTATATACTATAGGGGATATATAGAGTGATCTTAACAGAGAGTCGTGGATATTATAGACTAAAGGAGGATAGACTGATTGAGATTCCTCAGAGTGTATTTGTTTTGTTTGAATTTTCCTTCAACCACTCCAAGGTATAGGAGGAATTCACTGAGTGAGCTTCCATAGAGAGTGTGTGATAGACATGGGGCTATGTGAGGAATTTACCGAGTGATCTTCTTCGGAGAGTCTCTAGACCTTGGGGCTATAAGGGGATTAGACCGCATGATCCACCTCAGAGAGTCCATGACATCCTTAGACTATAAGGGTAATTGACTGAGAGTTCTTCTTAAGAGTGTCTTACAATTTCATATGACTAAACCAGAGGGGTTAAAATGAGTATATTGCCAATAGTGTTGTTGGTATATATTGGATAGAACCAGAGGGGACAACTATGAGTTCTTACTAGAGGATTTCCTATTTTTTGATAACTGCCTGATTCACTACTACTTGATGATCTGTGGATTGGTTGCAGTTATGAATCATCTTGTTTACTGTTAAATATTTACTATTTACTTCCTATTGTACATTATGTCCCATATACTCATTGACTGTTATGCAAAGATCTTCGGGTGGTTTCCTACCAGTATTTAGTCTCACACACTATTTTGGTCATGCTTTTGGGCCCAAATAGAATAAATTGCTATAGTTATAGACAATGAAAAGCTCCCTACGACTTCAATTACATTATTTCACTGGAACGGGAGAGCACGAGACCAAGCCGAGGCTTGCGATACTGAGGAGTTGGTTATCTGTAATTAATTTTTACATTGGTTTTCTCTATTGTATTTCTATCATTGATACTTGTTTGGATGCTTTCCTAGACGTATGTTTTATGCATCATTTCATATATGTAAGTGTGCTCTAGTTGTTTATTTTTTAGTCTTCCGCTGTTTACCGTTGTTGGATATTTACTACTTCTAGTATTGTATGCGTCATTTACTTCTATTGTGTACTCTGTCAATGAAGGAATAGTTTCCCCACTATCAAACCCAAGGCCCCCACTACTAGTCAGTATCCTATGGCGTTCGGGGAAATGAGCTTGAGGCCATGTGAACAACCAGGTAGTGGACGCCTCTGGGTGGCTTTCGGAACCGATACGTTACAAATTGGTATCAAAGGGATTATTTTCTCTGGACTTTTTTTCGGAGCCTATATCCAGGGATGGTATGGAATATGTACTTGGTAATATGCTATGCCCTGGAGTAGCTAACCCGTGTACCGGAAAAATCCATACTATCTTGTTATTGCAATTTTATTAGTTTTCAATTTTACAAATGATTTGATTTCACCATTGGTGTATTCACTTGCTTTGTGTTGTTTCTGTTATTTTTATTGTGGTTCTATTTATATCGCAACCCAATGAGATGATAGTATGCCATCTCATGCATCATATAGGAACTGGTTAGAAATAACATTCCATGAATTCTTTCCATTCCATATAGGATGCATTATCGATTGCATTTTGTTGTGATAGATGTTTTGTAGATTATGCATGATGTTGTGATAGATGTTTGATAGAATCCCTGCTGCTTGACAGGGAACTTGTTTGTATAGTGTTTTTACTTAAATGAATGCCAAACATTGGTTTTTGATGTGTTATGGGCCCTCATAGACCGGAATTTGGTGGATCATTGGCTGGTAGCCTTGTTTTAACTTGTATAAGATACCAATATTTGATTCACATGGAGTATGGCACTCATGGATAGGAATTTGGCACCTTAACTCTTGTTTTCAGTGTTTTATTGGCTTTAGTGTAGCTTCTGAGCAACGGCCCTGAAAAAACTAGAATACAAAGTGTGTACATTATTAATACATGTTGTGTAGTTTCTAAACCGTGTTACTAACTTTGTGGGATGAAACACAGGGTGGTGGAAAATCTTGTAAGAACACTCTGTGTACTATTCTAGCACGCCGTGTAGAATGAAATAGGTACCCTGGCTATGTCACGAACAACATAGGTCATGTTATCATTTCACATACACGCCGTGTATATATTTTACACATCGTGTAGTCTGACTTGTGTACCCAGCCATTTCACTAACAACACAGATAGGTGTTACCCCCTTTCTCATACACACAGTGTTCGACTGGAACACACTGTGTAGTGTCAGCCATGTAGCCGACTATATTTCTAAACACATTGTCTGTTTGGACTTCTTAGGTACACGTCGTGTCCTTATGGAAAACATCATGTAGTATGACCTAGGTACACAGGCCGTGTCACTAACGACATAGGATATTAAAGCATGTAGAATTACACATGGTTTTTACATTGATCATGCCATGTAGTTTTGTCTTAGATGAGCAGTGTGGATTAACTGTGTAGAAGGACTCAGGTAGGGAAGAGGATTCAAGTACATGCCGTGTGTTAGGAAAAAACGCCGTGTATTTGGGGTGTTAGACAACCAGTTTAGGTAGAAGTACACACCCATGTGAATGACCTAAGGGGACACGCTGTATAGAGAAAGAACAGGTTGTGTAGTCATGTTTCTCTTACCTAGAATGACTTCCTTTCCCTGTTCCTTTTTTTCCATAATATTTTTCGGTCCTTGTTAATCGTGAATCTAATGTATGTGTTTGACATGAAAAATCATGCCAACTAGACATCCTCCGGTTTCACTTCAGCTACCAGATGGTGATCAGACACCGGATATGGCCGATCAGGGACCTCCTGCAAATCTTCCTGTAGATCCTCCTTTTGTGCTTGTCTTGGAACTAGTAGTTATACCAGTTTCAGGCACTGAGGCGCATTTTAGGAAAGATTTTCTATGGATGATGAAGACCTTACAGGGAGAGCCACCTCCTACCTCGTCGATGGTAGAGTTGACGTGGGTTTTCTAGCTACTGAATCCTTCCACTTTTTCAGGGGATGGAGGACCTCAAGCTACAGTGTCATGGCACCATCACACTGACAATTTTCGAGTATCTCAAGTTACCACCAGAGAAGAGGGTGAAGCTCGATACCTATATTCTTCGAGACTGCTCCAAGTGATGGTTGGAGGTGATCTCACAGTCAGTGTGCCATCATAGTATGTGTTGGCATGAGTGTTGACGCATATTCTACAATTACATATACCCAGAGACCTTGTGGTCTGATCGAACCTGAGAGTTTATGAGTCTGGTGTAGGGTAATCTTTCTTTTATGGAGTACTCGTCTCTCTTTAACGAGCTGTAGCATTTCATGAAGATTCTAGTGGGTGATGAGTTGTTACTTGAGCAGAAGTTCGAGTATGGAATGATCCACTACTCCACTCACATTTGAACATCTTCAGGTTGACTTCGATATCATATATCTTCAACCAGGAGCTGATGAAAGAGTGTAATCTGGGGGATTCTGGAAGAGTGAGCTGAGGCGGTTCGACATCCAGAGTCAGTGTTGCTCTAAGGGATAGCCGGAAGCAATGTAGGGAGTCTGCATGAGGAGATCAAAGAAAGAGGAATGCAACTTCCATGTAACTCCCGAGAATTCTATGAGAAATATTTTGTTTTTATGTTATATAAATCATCAAAGAAATCATTCACTACACACAACACTAGCTTGGATTTCTTTACACGCAATTGCGACCTTCCTCGATAGCTTGCATCATACACAATACCGAGTTTCACTAAGCAACCATATTCTATTAAAATATTATTAAAACTGGCCGTTATGAATAGTAATACCCACTGTTTGAAATTTTGTAAATTTAATTTTTCAAAATGGACTTCATTTTTGGATTTGGAATATCGAAATTAGCCAAGGGTGAAATATTGGTATTTTTCTGAAAACATTCAATTTTTGATTAATAGTGAAAACACTGGGTTACTATTTAAAAACCGACCTTTTAGAATTATTCATTTTATTTAAATTTATCTTAGGTAAAAATTGATACATAATACCTTTTTATGTTCAATGTAATTCATTGGAATCATTTTATAATAATTATATATATAAAAATATTTTATTGAACTTTTGACCATCTTTTACCCACCTCCTAGGGGAATTTGAAAATTTACATAAAACATAATTTTACTGCTTCTATGAGTCGAATTTCGAAATTCCAAGAGACATGGTTAATATAAATGACAAAAATGTGGTTCAATGAGATAAAAATAATTTTTGGTGTATAGTAACTTTTTACTTTTTTTACCACGGTTAAAAGTAAATAGGGTAACTAAGGGTAAAAATGATATTATTATTACCTTAAAACATGTCCTAATTCTTTTGGATAAGTATAATTGGACCAAAAACAACCATAGGAATAATATATGACAATTTAGATCCACATGGATTAGATTAGGACATTTATTATTAATTTATATAAAGAAGGGTTAAAATAGTTAAAATCAAAGTTTAATAAGTAAATAATTTTTAATATAGGATTATACATATGATAAGTTCGACTATAAATATTCATTAGAATATTAAAACGATTTCCTACATAATTATATTTTATTTATAATTTTTAGACTTTAAATAATTTAATTTATTTATGACACAATAATGATGCACTAATTATCATATTAACAAAATATTGACATAATTGATGTTATAAATACAAAAATAAATGTAATTTGAAACTTTTTATGAATTAAAATAATTTTCTATGTTAACATGACATGTTAGTATTGATTTAATTAACTTTTTTCGAACAAATCATTCTGTTATAATTTTCAGAAAAATCAATTACCAAATAGTGTCATAATTGACATAAAACAGTTTTTAAAACAAATATTATATTATTAATTGATATTTTATTCCTAAAAATATAATTATCGACCAAAATACATAAATAAGGTTATATATTTTAATAATAAACAACTTGGGTTCTTTTGGCATGTTATGGTAAGTTTATTAACCTTATAGTGTAAGACCACAAAAAGACACGGTAAAAGTAAAATTATCTAACTTAAAGTTAAATCTAAATGATAGGGTTAATATAATGACCAAAACTTGTCTAAATTCTATTTTATGAGATTATGTCGACCCATCACCACCTTAGAATAGAAATAAATCAATTTAGAGCTATTTAAAACCAAATATGGCTATATAATAAAATAATATTTTTAGTTTTTCCAAAGGTGCCCCTCTCCTCCCATATAAAAGTGCACATTCTCCCTCTCTTCCTCACACCACATTGAGCCTTCAAGCCCGAAAACCCCTGATTATATATCCTCTCCACTTAACTAGAAACATCATATAGGTCCTGGTCTTCTTCAAAGACCAATTAATTCCATAAAAGGAGGTGTCAAAGAGGCGATTCAAAGAAGAGGTAATGTCTGTTACCGATTATTTCAACTTTATTTCTTCTTCCACTTCTTCTTCTTTAGTTGTTTAATTATGAATTAATAACATCAGTTTCACTCATATACTGATATGTTATTATATGTATGAATCAACCCTATTTCACCATCTATCCATCCTACAAAAAATGAAATCACCGTGCGCGCGTACGTACGGAATATCGTCTCCACGCTGTGGTGTAATCTATTTTCCACCACCACCTTACTTGGATGGGTATAATGGTTTAAATAATGAAGATATATGATTATTGTAAAGTTATATTGATTCTGAAGTAGTATACATACACTCCAATACAATTCCACGATCATGGGAACGATATCATCGCTCGTACGTACGTACGGAATACTGTCTCCATGATGTGATGCGATTTATTATACATGATCTTCATTGCATAATTATTATATAAATAAATTTAATGAATTAATATTATATATATTACACTAATAGAATTCTGGAAATGTGGTATCTATAACTTAAAGAGAAGAATAAGAATTTATTCGACAAAACACGCATAAGAACAAAAAGTAATAAACACTCGTATAACAAGTAGTAATGAAATATTACTAATAATAAGCTAAGAATATGAAAATATATGATATCATAACCATGATTATGATTCTAGAATAAGTAAATGACATTATTTAAATCATTATACAGGAGGTTCGGACACTTACGAAGCAAATCGGACCTAAGGAAAGGGAAATATCACAATCTCATTTTTATCCGAGATTGTTTATACTTTGGAATTTACTGGGGTGTATTTTATCATCCACATCCATGTTTCATCAATATGTAATGTTATTTACATCCACCTACAATTTTTTAAATCCAATTTTTCCCTTTTGTGATTTTTTAGTAAAATATATGAAAGTAATATTTTGACGTTTTTCGTATGAGATACATTTTGACTTTTCAGACAAAAGTACGAGAAGAATGTTTTTTTAACATATACGGAATGAATGTATTTTTAAAACATTATTTCCAAGAAGCTTCCATTATAAGTTTTCATGTTTATTTTTAATCAACTTCTTTTAGTTTATAATTGTATGAAATGTTAAGAAAGGAAAAGGGTTTTTGAAGTAGAAAGGATATTTTCCTCAAGAATGGAGTTCAAGTGTTTTATAAAAATTATTTTCCATATAAGATAATAAAGGGTTCTGTTTCTATCCCTATTATTACATTGATTTGATTATGTTGTGATGGAATTATTTTTATGAATTTAATTATCTTATATGAATTGTTTTATAATGTCACACTGTTTAAGAATCCCATTTTTATTACCTGGGTTATGCTATGATGTATGGTTTATGATTTTGTGGAACACATAAGAATGGTATCATTATTAGATGGGTGGGACCTATATCTCCCTCCAATGCATTGGGTATATATTTTATATCTCATGAGATAGACATGGCTAGAACTGCAGGTTAAACCAGTTCAGTGAAACAGGAATGAAACGAGGAATGAACTTGGTTCAGAAATGGACTTTGTCTACTAAGATAATCTTGGCAATGAGTCTTGATTTATAAGAAATGATTCCCTATGATTATGTGTGTATGACACAAAGCTTCATTTTTTATGTTATGATTATTGTGATTACATTTCACTGCCATGATTTATCACATGTTATGAAATATTGATCTCTTTTGCAGGGTAAGATTTCCAAAATGTCGTGTTCTTATGAATATGATGTGATTGATATTTCTTTTGATTACCCTTACCGAGCATTTGAGCTCACCCTTCTGTATGTTTTCTTTCCCCAGGTCAGGAAGTAGGTTATTAAGTATGATATTCCAAAAGGGACTATAGATATGATGAAATAAATGGGAGAGAGTATAGACGCATTATGAACCAGTTGTTTATGTTTCCCAGTTTCTAAAGACACTATACATATACGGTCCTTTCATGGTTTTGTTATATGTTGTAATAAGTGTACATCAATTTTGATGTACTAAAAATGTACATAAAGTATGGGTCCTTATAGTTGGTATCAGAGGAAAGGTATAGTCAACATTTGGAAACTAGGATGTGAAATACTTAGTATGAACCCTAAAGATAAGTCTAAGCATTGAGCATGATCTTAGTGTTTTAAAAATGTCCATGAAAAACCTATGATAAGACCTTAAGTGTGATATTTTATTCTTCATTATGTGTTTTAAATATTAGAATTAGTGTTTCTTACATTATTCTTCTTGGTTTTAGTCAATGGCTGGAACCTGAAGGAACCGTGTTAATGCGGAATGCGACAGGCAATGCAATGATTGTCCCCCTGAGCAACCAAATATTACAGGAGCTAGAATTAAAAATCTTGTATCAATGATCACACAACTTTCTCATGCTATGAATCATGCAGGACTGCCAAACGAGAAAAGGAAGGAGAATCATTCTGTTGAATCCTTCATGAGGCAACATCCACCTTTATTCCGCGGGTCTACCGATCCATTAGTTGATGAACAATGGATCAGTACTACTGAAAAGATATTTTCAGTTCTTCAATATTCTGAACATGATAAAGCCATATTAGCAGTAAATTGTTTGGAAGGTGAAGCTGATCAATGGTGGAATCTTATCAAGAATACAAGGCCAATAGATAAAATTGAGTCCATGTAATGGGATGAGTTCAAGATCTTATTTTTCAATAAGTACATCCCTCGTATTCTACCAACAAATATGGAGAAGGAGTTTCTTGAAATAAAGCAAAAGGATGATGAATCTGTTGTTGTATAATAAGTGAATTTTACAAGGCTTTCAAGGTATGCTTCTAGTATTATTATCCAACCTTAGAGTAAGATCGATCGATTCATTAGTGGCTTAAAACTAAGTCTTCGAAGGGAGTTATCCATACGGTACTTCAATAGCTATGTGGAAATCGTTCGATGTGCTCTCAATGTTGAGATGGATATTGGAGTAACCCATCAGTCATATGGGTTTGATAAGAAGAGGAAAATAGAATTCAAAGGAAAATCTAAAGAGCACACTAAAAAGAAGATGATCTTTCCTTTATGCTAAATGTGTGGGAAGAAACATGGAGGTAATTGTCTTAAAGGGACAAGTAAATGTTGCAAATGTTGAAAGGAAGGTCATCAGGCATTTGAATACTGCAATGACGGGAAGAATATGTCTAATGATGCAAACAATGAAAGGGACACATAGAATGAACCTACTACACTTCAATGTTTCAAGTGCATGGAGATGAGGCATTATGCCAATAAATGCCCTGATCCAAGGGTTGTTGATGATGATCGACATCAACAAAATCTTAAGGCTAAAGATAAAGTAAAGTCACATGAAATTTCAATCAGCGATGTGGAGTATGATAACGAAGTGGTGAAAGGTACACATACCATCCACTCTAAAGTAGAAAATGTTTTATTTGATTCTGGATCCACCCACTCTTTTATTTCTGAAGAATTTTCTAAGGGTATCATTGTATTACCTCAACAATTAGATGTTGAGTTAGCTGTTACAACCCCTAATAGCACAGCAGTCACATCAAACGTTTATAATTCTTCTCCGATTGAAGTATGTGGGAAAGTGCTTCCTGAAAATCTTTTGATCCTCCCTATAGTGGAATTTGATGTGATTCTTGGCATGTATTGGCTTTCTCTATATGTAGATCATATCAATTTCCAAAGAATGGAAGTCACATTTCATATTTCAGATCAATCATTGATCGTCTGTCGATGCAATGATGAACATGAGCTTCCAGTGGAAATTTCTTCCATCTTATGGGTCTTGATTCCAATAAATTAAGGTTATTTGTCTCAAATTTTTGTTGAGAAACTCACGATTAAGAATATGCCCATTTTATGGGAGTTTTATGATGTCTTTCCGGTGGAAATTCCGGGTCTTCCACCAAATCGTGAAGTTGATTTTTCAATAGAACTCGTACCGGGTGCTTTGCCAATTTCAAAGACACCTTATAGAATGACCCCAATTGAGTTGCATGAATTGAAGAATCAACTCCAAGAGAATCTTGATAAGGGATTCATACGCCCTATTGAATCGCCTTGGGGAGCACTTGTTCTGTTTGTTAAGAAAAAATATGGATCATTGAGACTCTGCATTGATTATCGAGAACTTAACAAGATCACAATCAAGAAAAAATATCATCTCCCACGCATTGATGACTTATTTTACCAACTACGTAGAGCTCAATACATTTACAAGATTTGTCTTTGTTCAGGTTATCATCAATTAAGGGTCAAAAGGAAGGATATACCAAATACGGCTTTCCATACAAGGTATGGACACTATGAATTTATAGTGATGCCAGTTGGTCTTAATAATGCCCCTGTTATCTTCATGGATCTGATTAATAGAGTCTTTTGAGACTATCTTGATCAGTTTGTGGTAGTCTTTATAGACGATATTATTGTATATTAAAAGATCATGGAAGAACATTAAGATCAGTTGAGAATTATATTGAAGACCCTAATAAAGGAGAAGCTTTATGCCAAATTTACCAATTGTGAATTTTGGCTTCAAAAAGTTTCATTTTTGGGTCACATAATCTCAAAAGTGTGGATATCTATGGATCCAGCAAAAATAGAGGTTATTGAAAAATGATCAAGACCAACAACAGTAACCGATATCTGAAGTTTTCTTGGTTTGGCTGGATATTATCGATGTTTTGTGAATGATGTTTCACAATTATCTAATCCAATGACCAGGTTCACTCGGAAAGGAGTTAAGTTTGTTTGGACAAAGGAATGTGAAGAGAATTTCAAAGAGTTGAAAGGAAGGTTATCCAGCGCACTTATACTCATATTTCCTTGTAGTAGAGAAAGGTATGTGATCTACAGTGATGCATCCAAGAAGGGGCTGGGGTGTGTTCTTATGCAGAATGATATGGTGATAGCTTATGCCTCATGACAGTTGAAAATCCATGCTTTGGAGTTAGCTGCGGTAATCATTGATTTAAATATTTGGAGGAATTGTCTTTATGGAGAAAGGTGTGATATTTATACTGATCATAAAAGTTTAAAGTATATTTTCACACAAAAGGAGTTGAATATGCGCCAAAGAAGATGGTTGGAGCTGATTAAGTATTACCACTGCAAAAATTCATTACCACCCTAGGAATGCAAACAAGGTGGGAGATGCATTAAGTTGACAAGACCATGCTACCTTATCCATGATGAGAATCACAAAAGATCAAATATTTATGGATTTACAAAGGATGGATCTTGGAATTATAATGGAAAGGGAACAATTGTATCGTTCTCAAATGAATGTTCAAACATCTATACATGTGAAGATTAAAGAGGAATAGAATGAAGATGTAAAGTTACAAAAGAAGGTGAGAAATATTCCTGAATTCAACCTTGATTGTGATGGGATAATAATGTTCAGGAATCGGGTTTGTGTTCCTCCCATCCCAGAATTAAAGAAGGAGCTGCTAGATGAGGCTCATAGTTCTTCATTCTCTATTCATCCCGGAAGCACGAAGATGTATAGGGACTTGAAAGATTACTTCTGGTGGGATGGCATGAAAAGAGATGTTTCTGAATATGACTCTCGATGCCTGGTTTATCAGCATGTTAAAGTAGAGAGACAGAAGTCTAAGGGGATGTTACAACCATTACACATACTCGAATGGAAATGGGAAAACCTCACTATGGACTTTGTCACCGAACTTTCTAAAACATCCAAAGGTAATAATGCTATTTGGGTCATAGTTGATCGTCTTAAAAAGTTTGCAAACTTCATTTCTATTAGAGAGGATTTCACTCTAGATCAGCTTTCCAGGATATATGTAATAGAAGTAGTAAGATTACATTGAGTACCACCTTCCATTAAATCTGGTCGGGATCTGACATTTACCTCGAAGTTCTGGTGAAGTCTTCAGCATACTCTAGATACAGAGTTGACTTTCACCACTTCTTATCATCCTCAGACAGACGGTCAGTCTAAGAGGACAATTCAAACTCTAGAAGATATGATGAGAGCTTTATCTATGGATTTCAAAGGTGGTTGGGATCAACACCTACCTTAGGTGGAATATTCTTATAATAATAGATTTCACTTAATTATTCTAATGGCTTCTTATGAAGCTCTCTATGGAATGAAATGCAGGACTCCAACTTGCTGGGATGAAGTTGGGGAATGAAAGCTATTAGGACCTGATCTTGTTGATGAGATGGAAGAAAAGGTCAGATCTATTCAACAACACATAAGATCAGCTTAGAGTCGACAAAAAAGTTATGCCGACAACTGAAGAAAATACCTAGATTTTGAAGTGGGTGATAACGTATTCTTACGAATATCTCCCTAGAAGAGGGTCATGAGATGTAGAAAGAAGGGAAAGTTGAGCCCTAGATATATCAGTCCTTTGGAAATACTGGATCATGTTGGGAAGGTTACTTACCGATTGGCGCTTCCACCAAATATCTCTCACGTTCACGATTTCTTCCATGTATCTCTCCGGAGAAAGTACATACATGATCCTTCACATATACTCAGCTCAGAAGTTGTACTGCTAGAACAAGATCATTCTTATGAAGAACAGCAGATAGAGATTCTCGATCATAGTGAAAAAGTCCTACGGAACAAGACCACTCACATGGTGAAAGTTTTTTGGAGGAACCACTAATTAGAAGAAGCTACATGGGAGATTTAGGATAAGATGAGGGAGAGTTATCCTCATCTGTTTGTTACAAATTATGAATTTCGTGGGTGAAATTCAATTTAAATGGGGTAGAATGTAACACCAGAGACTTTTATGAGAAATATTTTGTTTTTATGTTATATAAATCATCGACGGAATCATTCACTACACACAACACTATCTTGGCTTTCTTTACACGCAATTGCGACCTTCCTCGATATCTTGCGTCGTACATAATACCGAGTTTCACTAAGCAACAACATGCTATGAAAATATTATTAAAACTAGCCGTTATAAATAAAATACCCACTGTTAGAAATTTTTTAAATTTTTTTTTTCAAATTGGAATTTATTTTTGGATTCGGAATATCGAAATTAGCCTAGGGTGAAATTTTGGTATTTTTCTAAAAACATTCAATTTTTAATGAATAGTGAAAACACTGGGTTACTATATAACAAACGACATTTTATAATTATTTATTTTATTTAAATTTATCTTAGGTCAAATATAAACATAATACCTTTGTAATTTTAAAGTAATTCATTGGAGTCATTTTATAATAATTTTAGATATATAAAAATTTTATTGAACTTTTGACCGTCTTTTACCTACCTCCTAGGAGAATTTTCAAATTTACATAAACTTTAATTTTACCGCTTCTATGAGTAGAATTTCGAAAATCCAAGAGACAAGGTTAATATCAAGGAATAAAATGTGGTTCAATGAGACGAAAATAATTTTTATTGAATAGTAACTTTTTACTTTTATTACCACGATTAAATGGAAACAGTGTAACTAAGGTTAAAAATGATATTATTATTACCCTAACACATGTCCTAATTATATTGGATAAGTATAATTCGACCAAAAACAACTTTAGGAACAATATATGGCCATTTAGGCCCACATGGATTAGATTAGGACATTTATTATTAATTTATTTAAAGAAGGGTTAAAATATTTAAAATCAAAGATTAATAAGTAAATAATTTATAATATAGGGTTATACATAAGATAAATTCGACTATAAATATTCATTATAAAGATAAAATATTTCATACATAATGATATTTTATTTATAATTTTTATACTTTAAATAATTTAATTTATTTATGAAACAATGATGATGCATTAATTATCTTATTAATGAAATATTGACATAATTGATGTTATAAATACCCAAATAAATGTAATTTGACAGTTTTTATGAATTAAAATAATTTTATATGTTAATATGACATGTTATTATTAATATAATTAACTTTTTTTGAACTAATTATTCTGTTATGATTTTCAAAAAAATCAATTACTAAATAGTGTCAAAATTGACATAAAATAATTTTTAAAACAATTATTATATTATTAACAGATATTTTATTCTTAAAAATATAATTTTCCGCCAAATTACTTAGATAAGTTTATATATATTAATAATAAACAACTTGGGGTTCGTTTGGCTTGTTATGGTACGTTTATTAACCTTATAGTGTAAGAACACAAAAAGACATGGACAAAGTAAAATTATATAACATAAAGATAAATCTAAATGATAAGGTTAATATAATGACATAAACTTGTCTACATTTTATTGGATGAGAGTATTTCGACTAATCCCAACCTTATCTTTGAAATAAATAAATTTGGAGCTATTTAAAACCGAATATGGCTTTATAATAAAATAATATTTTTAGTTTTTCCAAAGGTGCCCATGTCCTCCCTTATAAAAGGGAACCTCCTCCCTCTCTTCCTCACACCACTATGAGGCTTCAAGCTCGGCCAACCCCTACCAATATCTCCTCTCCACTTCCCTAGAAACATCCTAGAGGTCCTGGTCCTCTTCAAAGGCAAATTTTAGTGCCCTAAAAGGAGGTCTCAAATAGGCGCTTCAAAGAAGAGGTAATGTCCATTACCGATTCTTTCAACTTTATTTCTTCTTCGACTTATTCTTTTTTAGGTGTTTCATTATGAATTAATAACATTAGTATCACTCATATACAGATATGTTATTATATGTATTAAACAATCCTATTTCACCATCTATCCATCCGATGGAAAACGAAATCATCGCGGTTGCGTACGTATGGAATACCGTCTCCAGGCCGTGGTGTAATCTATTTTCCACCACCACATTACTTGGATGGGTATTATGGTGTAAAGAATGAATATATATAATAATTTTAAATTGATATTTATTATGAAATAGTATACATACACTACAATACAATTCCATGATCATGGGAACGATATCATCACTCGTTCGTACGTACGGAATATCATCTCCATGATGTGATGTGACTCGTTATACATGATCTTCATTGCATAATGATTATATAAATGAATTGAATGAATTAATATGATATATATTACACTAATACCATTCTATAAAGGAGGTATCTATAACCTAAAGAGAAGAATAAGAATTTATTTGACAAAACACGCATAAGAACAAAAAGTAATAAACACCCGAATAACAAGTAGCAATGAAATATAACTAATAATAAGATAAAAATATGACCATATATGATATCATAACAGTTATTATGATTCTGTAATAAGTCAATGACATTATTTAAATCATTATACAGGAGGTTCGGACACTTACTAAGCAAATCGGACCTAAGGTAAGGGAAATATCACAATCTAATTTTTATCAGAGATTATTTAAACGTTGGAATTTACAGGGGTGTATTTAATCATCCACATCCATGTTTCCTCAATATGTAATGTTATTTACATCCACCTACAATTTTTTAAATCCAATTTTACCTTTTCTTTATTTTTTAGTAAATGATATGAAAGAAATCTTTTGTCATTTTTCGTTTGAGGTACGTTTTGACTTTTCCGACAAAAGTACGAGAAGAATGTTTTTTTAACTTATACGGCATGAATGGATTTTTAAAACATTATTTCCAAGAAGCTTCCTTTACATTTTTTCAGGATTATTTTTAATCAACTTCTTTTAGTTTAGAATTGTATGACATGTTAAGAAAGGAAAAGTATTTTTGAAGTAGAAAGGATATGTTCCTCAAGAATGGAGTTCATGTGTTTTATCAAAATTATTTTTGATCTAAGATAATAAAGGGTTATATTTCTATCCCTATTATTACATTGATTTGATTATGTTGTGATGGAATTATTTTTATGAATTCTTTTATCTAATATGAATTTTTTTATGACGTCACGATGTTTAATAATCCAATTTTTATTACATGGGTTATGCTATGATGTATGGTTTATGATTTTGTGGCACACATAAGAATGGTATAAGTATGAGATGGGTGGGACCTATATCTCCCTCCAATGCATTGGGTAATGATTTTATATCTCATGAGATAGACATGGCTGGAACGGCAGGTTAAACCGGTTCAGTGAAATAGGACTGAAACGAGGAATGAACTCGGTTCAGAAATGGACTTTGTCCACTAAGATAGTCTTGGAAATGAGTCTTGACTAATAAGAAATTATTATCAATGATTATGTGTGTATGCCAGAAAGATACATGTTTTAAGATATGATTAATGTGATTACATTTCTCAACCATGATTTATCCCATGTTATGAAATTTCGATCTCTTTTGCAGGGTAAGATTTCCAAAATCTTATGTTCTTATGAATATGATGTGATTGATATTTTTTTTGTTTACCCTTACTGAGCATTTGAGCTCTCTCTTTTGTATGTTTTCATTCCCCAGGTCAGGAAGAAGGTTATTATGTAAGATATGCCAAAAGGGACTATAGATATGATGAAATAAATGGGAGACAGTATAGATGTTTTATGAACCAGTTGTTTATGTTTCCCAGTTTCTAAAGAAACTATACCTATACGGTCCTTTAATGGTTTTGTTATATGTTGTAATAAGTGTACTTTAATTTTGAAGTACTAAAAATTTATGTAATGTATGGGTCGTTATATTCCAGTATCCTGGTAGTATGCTACCAATGTGGGAGGTGCAGGCATACTAGGACATAGTTCTAGAGAGGCCTGATGGAGTGCCGATCTTGGGGAAAGAAGGGTTATCTTCGGTGTTTTTTTCATATCCACTCACCTATAGCTGGGGGTAGGGGTTCTTCTATGACCCCACATTCAATAGATGGATTGTCAATTTCTCACCAGTCCGGGAAAAGGAGTTCTTCTGGTCGTGTGGGATGAGGTGGAGTTTGCGACCTTGGTGGACTGTCACCCGGTTACCAGTGACAGCAGAGTGGATTAGCTCAGGGTGCACAGCCAGGGTCAGAAGGCCATGGTACATGCCAGTCATTCACTGTTGATTAGACCCATTAGGTGAAGGATCACAAACCTTCTAATGTTTGAGGTATGATCTTAGTATCCTTAGATTTATCTTCAACTCTTATCGATACTAGTGTTACGCATAGCTTTCTCTTTGCTGCTATTGTGGAGATAATTGGGCTCTGAATCTTATAATCAGCTTACATTTTGACTCAGGACACACCATTGGTAACTAGAACTATTAGCATAAATCACTATAGAGAGTGCCCTCTTGAGGTTGCACAGTTTCACTTCATTTGGGACCTCTATGTTCTAGAGATGATGAGCTATGATGTCATTCTCATAATGGAATGACTAGTTCCTTTCAAGGAAGCTGTCGATTTCTATCACCACAACGTGAGTTTCGTACCACCAAAGGGTTGATCTAGTTTTCTTATAGGTGAGTGGGATGTCCAGGCGAGTCAATCAGGACCCAAGCATCTTTGGTTAGGAGGAGTTACAACCCAAATTCCTAGTCATTCCTTGGATTACCAGGGGACTTCATAGTTAGACATTCCTCTAGTGTTGGATCATTTCATAGATGACTTTCTAGTAGAATTTTCATGTTTTCATCTAGAGCATGAGGTAGACTTCTCAATTGAGGTCCTGGCAGGATCGGCACCAGTTTCCATTCCTCCTTATAGGATGGCTACAACTGAGTTGAAGGAGATGATGAAGTAGTTGGAGGAGTTACAAGAAAATGGTTTCATCTGACCCATTACTTCTACTTGGGGTCCACCTGTCCAATTTGATAAAACGGCAGAAGACACCCTCATGCTTTGGGTGGATTATTGGATGCTGAACGAGTTGACGGTCAAGAACTGATATCCCTTGCGATGAATTGATGATATTTTTTATCAGCTTTGAGGAGCCCATGTGTTCTCGAAGATTGACATTAGGTTAGGTTATCATCAGTTTCTCATTAGAACATTAGATATACCTCTTACAACCTTTAGAAGAAGGTATGATTTATACAATTAAACATTTATGCCATTCGTTCTTACAAACACGCCATCTGATTTCATGGCACTGGTGAACCGAGTGTTCCATCCATACATGTATTCCTTCATGGTGTATTTTTTAGAAGTTATCTTGGTATACTCTCACACTCAGCACGACCATGCTTCCCATCTTGAGATCGTTCTAAGTACACTAAGAGAGCATAAGTTATATGCTATGCTTTTGTAATGCCACATTTAGATGGACTGACTTCACTTCATGGTTCATGTTGTCTTAGATACATGAGTATCAATATATCAAAAGAAAGTGAGAACTGTAGTTTCCTAGGAGCAGCTGAAAAATGTCTTTGAGGTTTTGATTTTTCTAGGGCTTACTAGATACTACATGTATTTCATAAAAATATATTCACGCTTAGCAGCACCACTGACAGGTCTGACCAAGAAAGGAGAAAAATTATTATGTTCAGATTTCTGTGAGTCAGCCTTTCAGGTGTTGAAAGTGAGGTTGAAGTCAACACTGATACTATTCTTTCCAGACCCGAGTAAGAGCTATACTGTTTACTATGATACGTCAGGTATCGGGCTGGGAGCTGTGTTGATTCATGGAGATGGTGTCGTTGCGTACAGATCTCGGCAGTCAAGGAAACACTAGATGAATTAGCTGATGCATGACCTGGAGTTGGAAGTTTTTGTTCATTCCTTACATTGTTAGAGACATTATCTTATGGGATAGCATTTTTTGGTTTTCAGTGACCACAAAAAATCTCAAGTACATCTTCACTCAACGTGATCTAAATCTGAGACATCACTGGTGGGTCGAGAATCTTTAGTCCTTTTATTTCAAGCTAGCTACATGGCGGGAAAGGGAAACATAGTGAAAGATGCGATGAGCAGGAGAATACAGATATATGCAGTTCAAGAGGCCATTAGTGAGTGCCGACATATGTCTATGTTCTCTGAGATGCATTTGAAGGTGCACGACAGACAGTGACAAACATTTTTATCTTCTCTAGCTGTTACATATACTCTTCTTGATCGGGTACGGAAGAGGCATCTATCAGACTGATAAGGACTAGTCCTATGAGATTGTGTGTCAGTATAGGACCCTCTTCATGGATGTATAGTGGGAGAGGATGATATTTTTCATTTCCACTGACGTGTATGGGTGCCAGAAGACATACGCAAGGAGGTGATTCGTGATTTTATTCATCAGTTTGGCTATTTCATCATGGCGTCACCAAGATGTATCATGATATACCCCACCAGTATTGGTGGCCAGGTATGAAGAGAGATGTTGTTTGTTTTGTCATGAGATGTTCCACTTGTCGACAGGTGAAAGAGGAGCATCAGGGACCAGCAGGTCTTTTGCATCTCTAACCCATTCCTGAGTGGAAGTGGAATGATGTCGCGATGGATTTTGTGACCAGTTTTCCGAGGTCACCTTATGGGAATGATTCTGTATGGGTCATCATTGAAAGGATTACGAAGGTTTCTCACTTCTTGAAGATCAAGGAGACCATTAGTGTTGATGATCTGGGGCAATTGGACATCCTATAGATTGTACATCTACATGGAGTTCATCACTCCATTTTTTTAGACAGAGATTTTCTCTTTACTTCTCAGTTTTGGCAGGGGCTTCAGAAGGATTTAGGATCATAAGTACTTTGGAGTACAGATTACCATCCCCAGATAGTTGTCATGTCTGAGGGTACGATTCAAGTGCTTGAGGATATGCTCCAATCATGCATTCTAGAAATTGGAGGTTCTTCGGAGAAGAATAAAACTCTTGTGGAGTTCGCCTACAATTTTTTTTCTTCAGATGACTATTCATATGGAACCTTACGAAGATTTGTATGGAAGGCCATGCTGTTAACCTTTATGCTGGCTGGAGGTAGGAGAGGAAGCTCTGCTAGGACCTTGCCTTGTTTAGGAGAGATCATAGAAGATAGAGCTGATTTGGAAGAGGAAGGATACAACAAAGTCATAACATAAGTCTAATGTTGATCAGTGAAGATGGCCTCTGGAGTTCGAGGTCAGGGATCAGATTTTCCTGTGTGTCACACTGAGGTTGGGACACAAGAAGATTCAGATACAGGTCAAGCTTTCACAATGTTATGTCGGGCCTTTTGAGGTGTTGGAGAGAGTTGGTATGGTTGCCTATCAGTTGTAGTTACCATATTGTTAAATGGAAATGCACAACGTCTTCCATGTTTCTCAGCTTCGATGTTACTTTTTAGACCCGTCTCATGACTTTCAACTGGATGAGGTTGATCTCAAAACAGATGCATCGTTTGAGGAGAATCCTATCCTGATTGTCGATCATATTAATATGGTTCTCTATCGTCGGTTTGTTCCTCTGGTACTGGTTCTATGGTAGAACGGGCAGGTACAAGATGATACTTGGGAGAGGGAGGCCAATGTACGATCACAGTGGCCAGAGCTATTCGGGGTTTCTTCTTCTACTCCTTGTTATGAATATTCGGGGACGAATTTATTTAAGGGTGGAAGTTTTTAAGAAACCATACCTTTTTTCAGGTATTTTTCCTTTTTATAGAGTTTTTGAGAAAATAGGAGCTTCTAGAAATTTTTTAATTACACGTCGTGGACTCTATGAGTACACATCGTGTACTCCCTTACCACGTGAGGCCATGTGCTGGCAGTGTTCGGGCCACACACATAGCCATGTGGGGGTGATGTGGAGGCTGCTTAAAGAAGAGTTTGAAAAAACCTAGAACATGTCGTGCACTCCATAAGTACATGCCTTGTAATTTCATTTCTTCATTAAATGCACATGGGTCTTATCTAAACCCCAAAACTATCTTCCTCTCCAGATTCCTCGAACTAGAAAGTCTCGTATGACCGCGAATCTCCTCCAAGCCCCTGAGCCTCTATCCATTCTATGAATCGACATCCATCGATTGAATTGAAACCGCATCGGTAATCTCTTCTTTCTCATAGATCGTCGTTTTAAAAAATTTCCACTTTCTCAAGTTATAATGGGTTTTTCATTTTGGACATTTTCATAGATCTATGATGTTCTAAGGGGATTCAATCCTCGTGGTTCATTTATATTGATATCCTATCATTAATGTAGGTGGGTTGTTCCTTTCCATTCTAATTCCGTGATTTTTATGTGCAAATACAACCAATACCCATGAACGGGGTATTGCGTAATTACTATTTTCCCCCTGCTGTTTTATTGTCTTTTTTCATGCTTTTGTAGAGGTAATTTGGTTATGTATGAGGATAATTTCTATGCTTGGATGTTTTTCCCATTATTTTTTCTATTTATGACCTTTTGGTCTTATTCAGACCTTGTCCATTATACCTGTTTTCCATGCCCTGTGACCGTAGGATGGAGTGATGTTCCATAACATTCATGTATACTGTTTACTAGTTAGCCAAGTATCTCTGTAGGTTTACATTGTATTTATAGAATAATTATGCACTAACTGGCATGAGGCTGTGAGAACCTGGTGCTAAAGACTCTAAGGGGATAGAACGAGTGAGCTACATCAAAGAGTCTCAGACATTATATACTATAGGGATAAAGAAAATGAGCTTCCCAGAGAGTCTTGGATATTATAGACTATAGGGGATAAACCTTGTGAGCATCCCAGAGATTCATGGATATTATATACTATAAGAGGATAGACTGAGTGAGATTCCTTAGAGAGTTTCTGTTTTGTTTGAATTTTCCTTAAACCACTCCAGGCTAGAGGAGGAATTGACCGAGTGAGAATCCTTATAGTGTCTGTGATAGACCTGGGGATATAGAAGAAATTGATCGAGTGAGCTTCCTTAGAGAGTCTCTAGACCTTGGGGATATAAGGGTATTAGACCATGTGATCTACCTCAGAGAGTCCCTGATTACCTTATACTATATTGTGAATTGATTGAGCCTGCATCCTTAGAGCATCTTATAATTTCATATGGCCAAACCAGAGGTGTTGGTAAGATTATACTACCTAGAGGGTTGTTCGTACTTCTTGTATAGGACCAGAGGGGAATGAGGTGAGTATATACGAGAGGGTTTTCTATTTACGGTAAACATTTTGATTCACTATTGCTTGTGGATCTGTGGATTGGTTACTATTGTGTACCATCCTTTTTACCATTTACTATTTATTGTTTATTGTTTACTGCTTACTGTACATTACATGCCATATACTCATTGACTATTATGTACAGATCTTTGGGTGGTTGCCTACTGGGATTTAGTCTCACACCCTATATGGGTCATGATTTTGGGCCCAAATAGATTATATTGATGCAGGTATAGAAAAGGGAAATCACCCTTCGACTTCAGCTACGTGATTGCACTAGAGTAGAAGACCACGTGACCAAGCTGAGGCTTACGATACTGAGAAGTTTATTATCTATTTTTCTTTTGTACATTGGTTTGCACTATTGTATTTTCAGCATTGTGGATTGTTTGGAAGCTTTCCTAGACTTATGTTTCATTCATCATTTCATATATGTGTGTGTGCTCAATTTTTATATTGTTTAGTCTTCTGCTCTTTACTGTTGTTGGATAGTTACTACTTACTCTATTGTATGCGTTGTTTACTTCTGTTGTGTTCTCTTCCAGTGAGGGAATAGTTTTCCCACTATCATTCCAAAGGCCCTCGCTGCTAGTCGGTAGCATTTGGCATTTGAGGAAATGCGCTTGATTCCATGTGACCAACCGTGTACGGGGAACCTCTTGGTGGCTTCCTTTATAGGGACGTTACATTAAGGGTGTAATGCTACAACATCTTCTGGAAAGACATACCATTACTCTTCTACGACCCTAAAAAACACCAATTAATGAACCTTTGAATAACATAACATCATCCCATTCATCATGGATGGTAAGTAAAGAACACGCCTATGACCCATCTGAGGGTCTCACTCGCTAACAAACATCACTGGCTCTCCATCCGCATTGAAGAAAAAAACCTTATTCATGAATCGATCCACGATATCTTGTGCCAAATACATCCAATCCATGATGAGGACGACATTGGTTTTATTCGTAAACATAGGAAATCTCCCCAAGAGCGGTCATACCCCAACACTAGATCACAGTCTCTACATACTTCAAACAAGTCAACTCTGCCTCTAACTTGTGTAGTCAATGCTAAGGGAAATAGAAACCTCTCTACCTAAAGTCCCAAAGCATGGACAAGGGTAAGTGATATGAAGGAGTGTGTCACTCCGGAATCAAACAGGGCATATACCAAAGTATAAAAAAAGAAACTAGTACCTCGAACTACGTTTAGTTTACTAGGACCTGAAAACACTAAATCATGAAGCAGACCATGACCTTCTCCATGGCCTATATGACCCAAATGATGACCATCCCCACTGTGGCGCTCTACTCTCTAAGGATGGGGAGAATGACAGGGCTATCCTCTGCCTACAACATCTACCCTCAGCTGATCTAATGCTGCTACGACCTGTGCTTCTGCCTTAGTTGGAACTGTCTCAATGGAGGAATCTGGATCGGAACACCTACTACACGATGACTTATATACATTGTCAGGAACTCTTGATGCTGATGACCTCGACCACAACAAGAAAAACAACCACATAATCTCGTGGCAGATGAATGAGGGTGAAGCCCATGGAAAACAAGATGCAGAGGTCTGGGACCTACCCTAGGCCGAAAGAAAACTCTTCAACCTTGATAACCGAGAACCAAAAACCATAGCCATGCTTATTATGTAATCATGATGACTCCCCTATAATAATGATTCAGTTCTTTCCAATATCATCTTGATAATCTCTTCCCTTTACATCACCCCAAGATATGTCTTTAGAAGAAATGTGGCAACCTAGCGCTCGATCTATAGATTCAAAACCTCATTGAAATGCCTCTCCCTAGTCTCCTCATCTAGAAATATGTCTAAAGAATGTCATGAAAGGTTCCTGATACAGATTCCAAACTCTCGTACATTGTACCTCCCCTGTAGAAGGGTAAGAAGCACCTAGCGATAGGATTCCTTTTAGGTCGAACAAAGAAACACGAATCTAAACATTTATTTGAACTCCTCCTATGATATTGTTGACTCATCGTGATCCCCAAGTAATAAGAACCACCACATCCTTGCGGCTGCACGTAGAATAATCACAACCAAGGAATCCTAGTTCTCCTTCTAAGCACGGATCGAACTAAATCCTATGTTGACCTCATCCAATGAGTCTTCCGTAACTGCATCTAAAATGGAGCCCTCACACTTCTACAGACTCAGGCGCTGAAACTCTCTAAGAGTTCTCCTCCAAGTGACTTCATCGTCAACATCTACCATGCGACGATATGCTGTTACATCCTACTATACATCTTTTATGCGATTCTAATGAAGACATCGACATGGATCTATACTTGTAAAATAAAATGTAGTTAGAGCTCCTAAAAATAGAATATGGAAGACTCCGTATTAATTAAATAATTTTTTCTCTTTTATTCAATTTAGGTTACACTAATCCACATTATTCCAATTCAAACATGGGCATAAGGAATAATGAGGCTGGATCCTTTCCTCAGTCTCTACCATGCAACAAGTATAAGCTCATTTAGTAGAAATTTCAAACATAAATATTCGTACATCAAAACATAGGGATCCCTAAATGCCTATGTCTCAACCGGTCCATAGTGTTTACTTCACTTACTAAACTTGACTAACACTTTTGACTTACAAACCCTTGAAACCTCACCTGTTCCTAACACGAAACACCAACCTATCTCTCAACCATACCTCTAGTACCACTATGTCATGAACCCCAACCCATATAGTCTACCCCACCTAGGAGAGAAACTTGGGAAGGGAGATAATGTCCCCCGATTCCCACCTCTAGTAGGCCTCGGGTTGGAGAGTAGCACTGATGGAATAGTAAACACAAAAATTGGGGGAATTACCCTATAAGAGAACACATGCAGAAGAGAGAGATAAGATAGACACCAAAAAAACTATAACTCACACAGAAATATAAATGAAATCCCATGTAAACATATTTAATTTCATGAAAGACTACTACAAGTGAAATAGGATAACTACATGTACACAAACGAAAGTAGAAAAATAGAAACCACGAATCCCAAATAGCTCCTGCAACCCCAAGATAGTATTAAACAACATGATATCCAACCTTCACCAAGTGATCTGAAAAAAATATTATATATACATTGGGTGAATATAATATTATACTCAATAAGATCCTCCCCGAAGCCTCTTGTGAAAAAGTAACGAAATCATGCAATATCATAGCGAAAAAACAAGTGAAACTAACTTGTCACCTAAACAAGTTACTATGTTCCCAGCCTCACCAGGGTTACTCTCACCAAGCAAAGAATACAAGAGTATATAATATACTATGAATATCAAGGGTACCCCACTACTACTTCCCCACTGGGTTTCCACTTTTCCCCAAAATCGCACGTCTTAAGATTCTCTCTCCAAAAAGAGTTACACGCATACACTAGGGAGATACACCACAACATGCACCTCCTACAACCAATCCACCCCATTCACATTAGAAACTTACCAGTTAATTTTTAGGAGAAACCACAGCATTCATAACCTGTATCATACGTCAGGTATTACACCTCATGCCATTACATCCCATACACCAAGTAAGGATCGTCAAGCCATCACAACTTATACATGTTACAACTATAGTATTGCATATGAAACTATATACAGATTATATGTGTGTTAATAACCACAATCCATTGCAGCCCTCTATATACATATGCGGGGATAACTAACTGATGTACCTACTAGTACATTTAACTACCATGAGAAGAGAGTTGGGCCAAGGGGGTATTCATCCGTCCAACCTCCCACTAGAATTTAGGTAAAAAAACCTTCAGGGCTCAGAATCCTCAGGGTGTGAGTTTCCCTAACATACAGGGAGAAGTAGCGGATCGAAACACAAAAAGCACTAAATAGACAACATCTAAGAATCACACTATGGTCATAACCTAGTCTTAGAATCAATTTCACCTAACATATATTGGACTCCTGGATTCCACTTCTAATACTAGGTAACATATAAGCAGACAGCCATTTAAAGAGCATTATTACATTAATTCCTTCTATTTTTATCAGTTCCACTTTATGTTCCATAATTATTTAAATAATAATTAACCATTAAAAACTCCACATTAAATTTCATTAGCATCACACACAATGTCCACTGTCCCTTAAAAATTGTGACCATATTTTTTCATTCTAGAAATCACTTTACCCCATTGGTTAACATCATTAATTCAATTATTTATTTACAACAAAACTTTATCATATTCACAGGAATTCTATAAAAACATTCTATGCTACTAAAAACAAGGGGGTGCAACACAGTGTGTAGATGAATAACCAATCGATCCTTTTCTTCCTAAAGTAAGAGCATAGAACCCTACTCCCTTGAGAAGCTAAAATAAGAAAGCATGTGGAATACCCCATGCATCTACGCTCCTTTTAGAAGAATGGTATGTAAGACCAGCTTCCTTGAGAAGTGGGGAATGTAAAGCAGATAAACAACCAATAAGGTACAATAAGAATCCGAACATTTACATACAACCCATTTCCTCATCTCTAGTGTCCTCCCTGACACCCACATGCATAAACTAGTGCACCTCTCCACTCTAGGTGTTAACTGATTCCACAACAATTAGGCCTCCATGCCCTTGCATATCACAATAGTGATTAATGATCACAACACAACGCAAGCAGTGGGATGACCAACATAATATAAATTAGAATCTTCGCACTTAAACAATCAAGAGGGCAACTGAGGACCATATAAGGAATTATCTTTTATCAAACAACTAGTTCATTAATCCATCTTGGAATAACCGATTTATTATTCATGGGTTCCAAATTCAAGAAACCTATCTAGTATGCTATCCCAAATAATTAAACATGCTTGCTGCACCAATTTGTGTAAAATAAAATTACAACAAAAAGAAACTGATTTATTTAAATACCTCTTTATCATTAGTCAAACAATTATCAATTAATTATGGCTTTATAATATTTACCAATTTCTATCAAAAATAAAAATCTAAACAAAACAAGAATAGATATCACAATATCTAGAAAAACAAGAGGCAATAACATACGATTAATATCAATTAATTTGTCTAGTTCAAATATTTATTATGTCAATTCTATTGTAATCTAGTGTGATAAAACATGATAAATATGAATCTGAACGCAAGAGAAATGAGAAGCCAAAAATCCCCTACCTCAAACAGATCTTGATGTTCTTTATACGAGAATGAGCCACCCAATGGGTTACGATCTACTCCCCTGTGACAACTGTATCCACCTCAGGATGTAGAGACACCACCACATCGGCCAACATCCAAGAAAATCACATTAAGAACAAGAGGATAAAATTCAAAAAAGGGTACGAGAAAATGGAGATAAACCGAAAAATAATAATGATACAACATGCCTTTTATCAGAGATCGGTCGATACAGCTTGGTTACACCGAAAACAGAGCGGAACCAATCCATGTTGGAAATATTGATCACACAACTCCTCTGAGATGGAATGAATGGTTCGAGCATCTCACATCCAAGAATAAGGAGGAAGAACTAGGGAGGATGATATATCATCACTTTAGAATATTTTAAAGTGTAGTGGTTTATTATATAGTAGATTTTTTATTAAAAGTGGATCGCATTAAACCATGAGGTTCGACAAAGTAAAAGCATCCTGATACATAAGATAAATTAATATAAGAGTGATGGCCATTGAATCAGCCTTAGAGTTCTTAAAATAAGGATTTAAATACATTTTACGTCAAAGGAATCATCAAAAGGGAGAAATTGCAAGAAGTTGGAAACAATATAAATGAACTCAAAATTTGGAAAAGAAAAAAGCATTGTTCATAAAACTAACCATTGGAACCTCACCATTTTGGAAACACTTTTCATGAAACTCACCGTTGGAACCCCACCATTCTGGAAACATTGTTCATAAACCTCACTGTTAAAACCTCACCGCTCTGGAAAGACTATTCATGATCCTCACCGTTGGAACCTCTTCTTTCTGGAAACATCATTTATTAACCGCTCTATTGGAACCTCACAATTCTGGAAGCATTGTTTTCTAACCTCACCATTGGAACCTCACCATTCTGGAAAAACTGTTCATGAACCTCGCCATTCTGGAAACACTATTCAGAAACTAAAAATTTGGCAAAGGAACGAGGTCACCTTTGGAACCAAGCCATTCTAGAAATATTGATCATAAACTCAAAATTTTACAAAGGAAAGAGGTCACTATTGGAACCTCACCATTGTAGAAACACTGTTCATGAAGTCAAAATTTGGCAAATGAAAGGGGTCATTGTTTGAAGCTCCTTATTATGGAAACACTGTTAATGAAATCAAAATTTGGAAAAGGAATGAGGTCACTATTGGAAGCTCACTATTCTGGAAACACTGTTAATGAAATCAAAATTTGGTAATGGAAAGAGGTCATCGTTGAACCTCACCATTCTGGAAACACAATTCATGTACATGAAATTTGGAAAAGGAAAGATAGGTTACCATTGGACCTCATGGTTGAACTGTTCACATAAGGTTACTATTGAACCATTAACAAAAGCCTACCGATGACACTGTTCACATAAGTCTACCGTTTCATTGTTCACCTAAGGATACCAATGCACTGTTCACAGGACTTGAAATTTGAAAAAGTGTTGGGGAAAAGTAACCTTGATATCCTTGAACACCTCAAACACCCGATTTTCACAAAATAATGGACCGGAGATGTCTGGTCTATTACATGCTAGATAAGACACAACAATAAACATATGTGAAAGAAACAATAACAAGGATATTAATATCATCATCTTAATCAAGAGAAATATTAATATCAGGGAGCTTTGATAAAACATGGAAATGAATATAATAAGATCAATTATTAGTCAACGAATATTTTCTTATTCACATAAGGTGACTTATAAATAACATAATTAGATGTATTCAAATAAAAAAATTTAAATACATGTTATATGATGTAAATATTACCTCATATCATCGATTAGATCCCTTAATTTATAATGACACCATGGAATGATATTGAAAACACTGGAATACAATTTTATCCCAATCCATCCAAGATACACTAGTACAATGATACCCAATCTAGTTTTGACATATCCTATAAGGTATTTCTATTCCCCATGGGATGAAGAATATATCCCTTCATAAACTCAAAAATAAATGGAAAAATATTCCATAAAAAAGTCTACCAAAAATAATATATGATCACATAAACAATAATATATATTTTTACTATAAACTCTATTCAATGGGAAATGTAGAAAAATTATATATTTAAACATCCAAAGGTAAATATATTATAAATTAAATCAAAATATCTCCTATGATAGTGTATTTAAATACTTTTTTAATGATAGTTTGATATATTCACTTGCCACCACCAATAGGTCAGTGCCCTAGAAATCAAGATCATCCATCCCCTAAAAATGGATCATTCACATCAAATGGGCCTATCAAAAAATAATACACAAATACCTTAAGAAATTGGTATTGTCTGTGAAAAATATTTGATATAGGTTCTCACCAAGGGTTACATATATACTCCAAATAAAACTAAAAAAAATATTATCGAATTTCAAAAAACACAAGGAATTAAGATTTAATTCATTATTTAAATCCAAAATATGTATCAATGTTTATTAGATGGTAGATATTACAAAAATGGATTATGTAAAAATTTTAAAAAAATTGAATGTACTTGAATAAAAATATTATATAATCATTTGAATATTATAAAAAAATCAAAAAAAACATATATTATGAAGCACTGAGATATGTTTCTTTTTTTCTTATATGATCCTTATAAAATCTGTAAATCAATAATTCCAATCTCTTGAGAAAATTTCATTATAGAGTAGGATATAGTGATAATTGATAAAATCTCATATCTAGGATAATACATTGGAAAACATGTTTTTGTTAGTGATTTTATCATCAATATATTTATAGGGAGTCAGATTTCAAATGAGCTTATCCCAATCACCTAGTTACTTCTTAGGCTCATATGTTATTTTAATAAATAAATAATATAAAAAACATTAAATTTAAATAACTGAAAATAAAATTCCCAATATTTGGATGAAACATGAAATATTTAATTTCAAGAACAAAATGTTGGATTTCATAGAATTCATAGATTGAAAAATCTTCTATAAATGGAATCCATTTTTTCAATAATAAACATAAATAAATTTATAACAAAAATTTCCATCAAAATCCATAATTTCTAAAAAATCATTAAATTTATCAAAATCACCCAATGTAGAGTTTTATATAGCATATCTATGTATTTTATTTTTATCCTAAAATCATTACAAATTAAAATCAATTAAAACCAGTTTAACATGAACTTTGAGTCAGTAAAGAAATTTATGTTTCAATTGTTGGAAATAATCATTATGGAACCACATACAATTAATCACATCGTAAATCAATCTAATAAAAAAATTGAAATACCAATGGAGATTTAAATGCACATATTATCAAGTACAAATATAAAAAATTGAAACCTTCAAATCAATTGTTGAATCTATCAACATAATGAGGATTTTAATCTCTCAATTAATGATACAATAAATAATAGGGTATTTTATATAAGAGAAGATTAAATTTTTAAATAGTTATTAAACATATCCAATGATTCATTGATGAAATTCAAATGGTGTATAGTGGAGTTAAAAGCCTATTGGATACATTTAACATCCAAAATGAAAAATATATTTCATGGAGGATATGTTTGAAATTAAAATATGGTTTTGGATTTGATGATCGGGAAAAAAATATAGCACACCCAATCCCAACCATGACAATGGAAAAATTCAAGAGAAAACATCCAAACCAATGAATATCCCCCCTATATACTTCCACTATCACCCCTGATCCATCATTCCATTTAAAACATGATGTAGACTATGATTAGATCATATTTACCAAGGGAAATTTTATCACATATTGAATTTTCAAACTATAACCTCCCTCAAATTAGAAGAGAGAAGAAACCTATAATATATATAACTGATTCTCCATATTTCATTGCAAAAAACTAATTGAAGAGGAAAATATTTCATCTTAATATTCATGATGTATTTATACCAAAATTGGCATTATATTTGTAAATCGTTATTCGAGACTCCATGACATATAAAATAGACTACTTAATATCCCTACCCATGTAAAAAATTTCATACTAAAAAACATACTATTCCACAATTTATAACATAATACACCAAAAAATATTTCTATCAGCATGATGAATCCTACTATTAGAAAACATATATTTTCCAAAAAAACATGAATCAAACAAAAATGGATTGATACAAACCATAAAAAAGGAGATAAAAAATAGTATATTCAGTATATAAATGTTTTAATGGGATTTAAAAATAATAAAATTAGGTTTTATGTTACAATAGCCCTCAATAATTGTATTTTAAATTATTTTCAACATAGGTGGTTAAACAAGCCTTGTCCTAAACATGATTAATTTTAATTGGTTTGTATATTTAATAAGCCCTTTCTTCTAACATAAATTAATTTTTATAGAATCGTAATGATGGTACATTTTTAATAATTATTTTGAAAAATATTTTATATTTTTTAGATGGTGTGTGAAAATCTTAATTAAAATGATAAATGTTTCAATGTGGATGTAGTAATCCACACATAAGAAAAATTAACATTATCATTTATAATTTAAAGATAAAAGATAAATTTTTTTATAAAAATAAAATTTTTATATCTCTAATATATTTAATATTAAGTGTTTATTAGTCATTATTCCTATTAATAAATATATTAAATTATAAAAACCAAATTTAGTTATGACACTTTGTGGTGGTGGTACTCTATGAAATTCATTAAAAAAAATTTATAAGAGGATGAAAATTAATAAATAAGTTTTTAAAACAAACATAAAAATATAATAATACACAAATTATATTTAAATAATCACATTATCATGGTGATAATACATTATAATGAGTAAGAATAAGAAGAAATGATTTATAGAAGATAACAAAACCTTTGGATACATCATTTTCACTTGGGATATTCATTTGACCGTGACGCAATTAAAAAAATGAGAAAACATAGTATTATATTTGTGGGAGAGGGTTTTATTTATTTTATAATGGATGAGTTTCAAGGTTGTATAATAAGGATAGTTCTTTTGAATGGATGTAAGGAAACCCATTTAATAAGACAAGAAAAAATAATTTTTTGAAAAACCATTTATAATTTAATATTTTCATGACACTATTCCAATGTCAATTGATTCAAATATATGAAAATATTTTTTATAGTGTCTTAGTGAGGATCGGATGAAAACAATATTTTTTCACAGATGATCCAAATATATTATAGATTTGTTTCCATTTTTCTTTTACATTTTTCTATTATTAAATTGATTCTTGGTTAATAGGTTTTAACTATGTGATTTTAGGTTTTATTAACCCCGTAACATTATCCTTATTTGTGTGTGTGGTAGAACTAATTTCCAAATATATAAAATCAAATCCAATTAATAATTATTATAATGTAACCATTAAAATCACAATGAAACATTTCTTGGAAAATCTATATTTGTAGAAGACTGTCATTTTAACTATTATATACAAATAAAATTATTAAGTATTAAATACTAATTAAATACATGATTAAATATTTAATTGTCTCTTTATAAATAATATTATATTAATTATTCAACCGATTATGTTTTATTGAAAAAACATTCTTAATATTAAAAAATCAATAATTTTAAACTAATTGATTCGTCATTATAATAATAATTAGTAATAATAAGAATAATCTATATTTTATAAATATAAATGAAATTAGAAATATTGAACAATATAAACAGTAATATCTCAAATATGAAGAATTACATTATTATATTAAATTATATTTTATGGATGTTATTCCTAATGTTTTCTCATGTAATGCACAAAATTTCTTTCATTAAAAGAGTTTATTTTAATGAATAAAGACATACGATTAGTATATAATTATCAATTAAATTTAATCCAATGAAATTAAAATAATTATTATCATGAAAATATTGATTATTTAATAGTAATTAAATCATAAATGTCATTTCATCATATAATATTTAATTATTCAAAATAGTCAAAAAGAAGTTATTATTAATATGCTACATATATTTTAATAATTTAGGGAATGGGTTTATTAATTCAGTGTAGAAATTTAAAAAAATATTATACATTATAAATGATAAATTTTTTTAAATGTATTTAAGAAACTATATAGTTAATATATATTATAAACTTATTTCATAAATATGATGTAAATAATCTATATTTTCAATATTCAACTAAGAATCGATTATATTTTTAAAAACTACAATATTCATCCCAAGGTATTTTTTGTGGAATTGAAAAATGAAATTAAACTTATCATATTTAAATTCTAAATTTGATAAATAAATAATTCTAAAATATAATATATAATATTATAAAAATGGATTTTATTTAAAATATCCTTTTAAATATTCAATCATATTAATTATTTACTATATAAAGATAATATATATTAACAGTTTACCATGTTATTTTTCATTAGTTCTGAATTAATAAAATCTTATTAACATTTATTGTTGGGTTATTTGGGGTGTATCATTTGTAAAATATTATAGAAAATATTTTGTAATTAAAATGAATCAAAATATCAGGTCGTTAAAATGGACCATATTAAAATATTTAATATGTTAAGAATTGTCAATATTGTAATTTTCACAATGAAAAGAGTGTAATTTATTTGAATATTCACAATTTTATGTCTGTAACTTGATGAAATAATCATAATTTTAATGATGGACATTATTAAAATTTTCATAATGTTAAGCGTAGACCATATTTATATGGTTAAAATGTTTATTGTGAATCTTAATTAATTATTGACTATGTAAAGGATAGACATGATTTAAATATTTCAAACTATTAGGATGGACATTATTGAAGTAATCATTGTGGTAATCATGGACTTGTTGTAATTTTCATAATAAAAAACATGGCATGTAATGAATTCTTCACAATGTTTAAGTTAATTATAATGAAAAGTTCACAATTATAAGTGATAACCTTTTTTAAATTTTCATAATGTTAATAATGTTACGTATTAACTTGATCATATTTCTATAATATGAATATGTTTATTTTTTTACCACATTCTTATGTTATTCCCTATGAAAAATGGTAATTGTCACATATTAACATATCAGTATTAAATAATATATGTGTCATGTTTTGTAGATTCGAGCATCGTGGACATATGTTCACATGAAAATATATTTTTTATCATATATTTCTACATATCACGTGTTCGTAGATCTGGGTTTGGGTGTACAAAAATATAGAATTTTATAACACATACCTCATGGTATGACGGAATAATTTTTTCAGGATTCAATATTTTAATCTATGTTTTAATGACTCTTATTTTTATATGACCTGTTAATATATGACGATTATTATCAATTACCAAATTTTTTTTCTTATTCACCCTTATGATCATCAATTGAAAACACTTATGTTTACATTAATAACAAATTTTTCTCAAATATTTATTATATTTCAATTCCCAAGGATATGAAGAGGATAACTATATATGTGAATATAAAATGGAATCATAAGAGAATATATTTTTTAGTATTGATAAATTATTGCAACAAAATAAGACCATGTATCTAATCTCCAATGAATGTAAAACGTTTTATTCTTTTATTTTTTTTTGTGAATATGGAAGAAAATATCCAAAATAATATTAAATATTTTTCTCTTATGAAGTGTCATCTCACATTGAATAAAATAATATGTGATGTATTTCGAAAACCATTTCTTAGAGTGTGAGTAATAAAAGCCTTAGTTTTTTCTTATCCTTTTGTAAAAATTGTCTTATTAAACACCATAATTCCTGATAAAAATAAAAATAATATTATATTAATGTTAATGTTTAGTATTTGTAGAAATAAAAACATTAAACATGACCTGATAGGAAAGTGTTTTAGGATATTTAAATTACACATTTTCAGTATTCACAAATTTTGAAATCATAATTTAATAACCATATGAAATGTTTAAGCATATCACTACATGAAATAATTGATTATAATCCACATTTGACATAAATAATCATGAAAAATGGGTTTTACACTATTTCCAAATAATTTAAAAATGGTAGAAAACATTGTAATATACACCATTATATTATCTAATGTTCTGGACATAAATCGTTATTTCCTTTTACATTTATAAATAAATTAATTTCATGTATTCTTTTAATAACTTTTTAATGATGTTCATATCATATCATAAATGGAAAAAACATAATGACCACCATAGTATCTCCAAGATTAAATTTTGTCCTCCAAATGAAATTGAAATTTGATGTAACATTTTTTAGTTTTTTAAAATTTTATTACCTCTCTCCATGAACATAAATAAAACCTCATGTTAATTAAGGATAACCAATCCAGATATTTTACATGGTTCATCATTTTTCTCTATGAAAGTATCAATCAAACTCTAATTATTCATATAATGATGATTCATTATTTGAAATAATCCATCCCATATATATCAATGAAATATTGGAAACTTTAAATTTATGAATTTTGTTTTTTTCATAATCATAGGGTTGGATCATTTTAAAATTTTAATAAAACATAAATCATTCTGTATGTAGAGAAATAATTATTCGTCCCTAAAAATAATTCCTAGAATAAAATGATCAATATTTTAAATGAATCATTTTTTGTGCACACTAATGGTGTAAATCTCCATCAAATAATCTATTAATTTCATAATGTGTATTCAAATAAAATTTCAATGATCACAAGGTTTATATGTCAATAAAATCATGATTGTTAATTGATTATTCATACTATTCCATGATATAAAATTGATAAATTTGAATGAAAATATGACATCTAAAATTTTCATTATGAATATGATGAAATAGGTTAAAACCATCACATGGAAATCCCAATAAAATATTTCATGGGTTATCAAAAAATTTGGATTTAACAAATCATATTTATTCCTCAATAAAATTTAGAAAGGATACACTATTTTAGCATTGTAAATATTTAATTATCTACATGGAATATCAATTTTCATTCAAATTTTGTAGACAATAAATATTTTTTTATGTCTAAAAATCAAATGAACGTCCATATTAGTTTATATAGAACATGTAATTTGGTTATGTCATTAATAGTATTCCATCATGTCACACTACATTATTTATAATGGAATAACTATGGATTTTTCATATATAATTTTTAAAAATATTTAGGGGGTCATGTGATTTAATATATTAAATTCAATATTTATCAATCCACATTGAATCCATCTAATAATTTCCATAAATATATTATTCGAGATGTAATATAACATTAAATAATTTTTAGAGATACTCAACCACGGTGAAACTAAATCTATTTAAAGTTTTCCATGATTTAATCTTATGAAAAATATATCATTGATCATTTTATTAAAATCAACTTATACTGGGGTATTCATATATATCAGAATCATTCTGACAATATCTACATCATCGTTCTACTCAAATCTTGACAACTATATTTTATTATTCATTTCCTATTACATCACTATAAAAAATAGACATATGATGGTATTTTTTTTTGATTTCATGGAGGTTTAAACGACCATTATATCTATATAGAATGGTTTCCCAAAATCACTGCTAAATATGACATTGGAATTCAAAATGCATCATTTATTTACAATTAGATGTGGTTTCAGGGATGCATCATTGAACATTTATTTAGAAATATTTTTTTTTTGTCTTAGAGATTGTTTTGCTTCCATAAAATTGCTAAAGGACAATAGTGGTTTCAATTGCCTTTATACTTTATGATTTATTTGGAAGATGAATCACAAATGAAACCCAAAAAAATGTAACTAAAAAAGTCCATAAATAGTTCCAGTGTAAACCGCCATGAAAAAATAGCACAAAATATATGGTATAATTTTAAAACGGCAGTATATACAGATTTTAAAAAATAGGAGTACTAAATATAAAAACCCAAAACCGCAAAACAAAAATAGATAAACAAAAATAAAAAATTTTAATATCCCACTATAACACATTAATGTGTTTAGAATGTAGAACATTAATAAAATAATATATCTACAGTATTTTAATCAATCAATTTGAAATGGACTTTTGGAATAACCCCAAAAAATTAATGTTAAAATGAAAGAGTCAAAAATCACATTTATTTTTGTTTCAAATTCACTACTACATGTAATATTTTAATTAACTATACTAAAAACCACATCCTTCTTCATATACATTTCATACATCTAGAAACTATATATCAATTATTTTTAAAATTAAACCATTTTGAATATCTAAATTTATACAAAAAACAATTAATATTACTTCATCTAAATTCTTTTATAGTTTTGTAAATTACATGCTCAATAAAATCCATAGATGAATTATATCATGGGAAATATGTAGTAATATTATGATATAATTCAATCAATATAATTTATATAGAGTTTAATGTCACATCTCATTTATTTAATTGGTCCCCTTGTTCCAAAATTGTTCTTTCCATTATAAAAAACTCCACCTCAACTAAGGTAATGTGTAATAACTTATGTACAAAGAGATTTATTTTTAAAATTGTTGAATTTAGTAACATAATGACCTTCAATTGAACCACAATTTTTTTATATTTCATATATCTATGAATCAATGACTTCGTTTTTCCATGATTGAGGAACATGACTCCAATCAACACAGGTAATCAGAAGGGTTACCATCTCCCCCACCAACAATCCTAGAATGTGACCAAATAATCATGTATCAACATATTTATGTACCCCTAAATAGTAAAATGGGAAAAATATCTTCATTATTTTCATATTCATGACATCTAAACTATTCATATTTCCCACGATAGTTACATCTTTTGTATCATTTAAAAAAATTAGGTAGTAATATTAAAAAATCAATAACGTTATTTACATTATTTTTTACCTATAACAATCATCCTTGATTATCCCCAACAACCGGAGTAATGTCCGGATCCCTCACTAAAAAACTTATTGAATGGGGATGCACTGTCTTAGATGCTGAGAGTTGACAGGGATTAGTGAATCACTTCCTCCTTATAATTCTAATCAGTTATGAAAAAAATTAACTTTAGAACATATATTTTAAAACAATCATGAATAATTTATAATTTTATAAATCATAATAGATGCATAGTACTAAAATAAAAAATATACATTGGTATGATATTGAATGATGGTACATATAACCAAATTTTTTCATAAATTAATGGAAGATGGAATTTTTTTTCCCATCAATCATGTTTGTTTCCTACTCCATAATTAATTATTCAACATAATACTCCCTTATATGAAAAATATTTTCAATATCATAATGGGAAAATAATTTCATTATATATTTTTAGTGGGATTCAATTTCATAGGATAAATTATCATTGTTATCACCCATATTAAAAAAGCCCTTTTGTTTTATGTAAATAACAACACTCCTACCATAATCCACAACATCTTCCACATAATATACCATTTCATCCTATGATGATAATTCATAAATATCATGTTATTCTTGGTCACCAACTCATATCAAGCATGGGTGGTCCACATATGTGAATTCAATAGAATCAATTTTAATACCTCAAATAATTTTGACCCACATTCATTTGAATTAAATAGCTGAATATTGACTATGGTATTTTTTTCATCAATAATAGTAATCTTTTCATTGTATCTAAATATGGATACCATAAATTTACAGCTATTATATATTTTGAAACCTTCTTCGCTCTATAATTTTTTATATTTTAATCTATTTAAATACTAAGCATCAAACTATCTACCTTTTTTGAGAGGTCCTTGACCTAAAAACAATAAATATTACGAAAACTCATTTGGAATATCTATACTACTGACCTAAAATCTATAATAAAAATAATTATGTTCACAAAATATACATGTCAACCTAATATCTATATTGATTGTAATATTTATAAACCTACATGACGTGCAAGATGTTATGAAAACCCTTTATTAAAAGTATTATTATATATTTCTCATTTCATGTTTAGCCTCTAATTTATCATTTCAATTATATCCTAATCTCTTCAATAAATTGATCTGAAATTTCACTATTCGGAACCACATATGTGTGTGCGTGTAATAATTCTATTTCTATCAGTGTAACATATGATCTCGCCCAAACTTATCGAAAAATACTATGAATTATATCTTATTTCTAGTATATTTAAGAATTAGTTGATTTTTTGTCAATAGTACCTACACAATTGAATCTTATATCAATTTCATCCAAGTATATAAAACTATTGTTATTCCACTCGTCTATCAAAAAACCTTTAGAAAAAGATCCATTATGTTGGTTAATATTTTAAAATCGTCATTTCCAAATACCCGTATATCAGTGAAATAAAAAAAATCTATTTAATTAAGTTTGATGAATTTTTTACATAATATAAAAACATATAAATAAAGTAACTATCAATTGGATACAACCATTGGTAATGTACATGACCTCATAATTTAGATTCCTGGATAAAATGAACACCTAATTGCATCATGAAAGTAAAAAATGATAAAAGAAAATTTTTATCAATTTCACAAAGTGTCAATACAGATATATCCATATTATATTCAGACTCGGATTGTTCTAGTGTGTTCTCAATTATAATTCAAAAGAATTTTAAAAAATACAGTACACCAGATTTAACCTTTATTGGTTGTAATATTTGAAACACCAATGGTAGTACCTATTGTAAAAGAATATATGAATCACAACATTCCAATCCATGTAACCTATAATACATTTAGTCAAAATGACTTTAGATGTTACATGAATACCCATCAAATACCTTCAGGTTCTTTAAAATCTAAATTTGTGTATCGTTTTCCGTACATTTCAGTGAAATGTTACTATATAAGAAAATTAATTAACATACACCCTCATATTGTGGATCAGGTTCATTAATTATAATTCATTTTTTGAAATTATATGTTCCATAAATTTTCCATTATCATTTAGAAATGTGAAGACCCAATTTTTACAAAAATTATTTTAAATACGGATAACATCAATATAATTCCACAAAAATTAAATTTTCAATACTGATGTATGAGTAATATAATTTTTTTCTTGCATTGCTGTGTTCCGATTTCACTTGATGAGAATATTCCAACTCATTTTCCACTATCATTCAAATTATTGCCTTTCCTAAATAATATTTTAACATTTACATGTTTTTCCAAAATATCATAACCATTAAATATCTTTGGATGTGATCTATGATCAATTTAATCATATGATATTATCATATTCAACTGAAATCTATGAGATGCATCATGAAAAAATCTATTGAAAAAAGAAAAAAATAATTTTACTATAAGGTAGTCATTCAAGCACAAACTTATTTTTATAAAAAAGAAAAACAATTCACCTATCTTTGTTCGATCTATATATTTTTCCATGTCTAGGGAACTCACTATCAGTTCACATAAGTGAACGATGAATATTTTCCATTTTGCAAGATGATTCATCATATGTATCAACACAATTTATCCAATAAAAAGGAAATTATTCAATTATAGGGTAAAAGTATACGGAAATATAATTTCCAAGAATTTTTCCCATTAAATAACAGTTGAAATGTAAAACTATTTTTGTCACAAACACATCTATAGAGAATAATTGCAAGGTATAAAAAAATTATTTTTTTAAAACATATAATAAAAGTAAATTTTTTTTTGAACCCATCAATAGCCTATCCTAATCACACATTAATAGGATCAGAATTGAGATATGGTTGTAATGAATCAAATGACCTAAATGATTGTGAATCTCTTCTATCAGACATTAAACCATCACTGTTATTATCTACATAGTGAAAAATCATGTGATCAATATTTTTTGATGACGTGAATATTCATTATAGTCATGTCATTAATGTGAAGTTACACCAAGTCATTGAAATGGTTTTCTTTTTCTTCCTCTTCATATTAGTGTATTGATTTGGAATTCCAACATCACCCATTGATTTCTATCAAGAAAGATAGCATTTTTTGAATCATTTGTTCTTGAATACTCACCTCAATAAATCATACAATCATAGGTATAAGCTTGTATTTTTTCATTTTTTAAAAATGACTATTAAAAATATTTTTTATATCATAATAAAATAAAATGATATTTGATTCAAGATATTTTTCGAAAAATAATTTCAATATCATGAAAATTACAATATTTTCAATTCCACCTTTCAAAATGATATGATAAAACTTCCATAAAAATGAATGTTTTGAATATTTCAAATATACAACAAACAAATCATGATCTCCATATTTAACTAAATGATGAAGAAATTTTGATTAATCAGTGATGTTATCTCTTACAATAGTCTCCACTAAATCATGAGGGGTTTCCAATGATATCTTACAACCATGTTCTATTTTTCATATAGCCGCAAAATCATCAATTGACAAGTTACTAGTTGTAGAACCCTCATTTGGTTGTTCTGATATGTTTTTATGTTGATGTTGTTGTCTTGGATTGTCAAAAGAATCATTTATAAGGTTTTTCATTTCACTTTCCATTCTCTAAGTAGTTGGAGCTCATTCTATTAGATGAAATCAGCGCTACAACATTGTATAAGGTTCGATTTTTCATTCCAATCCCAACACAAATATTGAGAAAAGAATTTCTTCAATATCATGTCTTAATAATATTTATATCTCTTCACTCATAAGATAATTTTATATTTGGTATTGGAAATATTATTTTCCCATCAATAGATCGATTAGAAATTTGAACTTCTAAAAACTCTTAAAAACCCTTTGCATACTATGTTCTTCTCCTTAGTAATGGGATCCCACATTTATACATACATATAACAAATGTTACTAAACATAAAAAGGTGTAAAAATAAATTAAATGAATTAAAAAAAACCACCAAACATCAGTGGATAATATTTATGATAAAATAAATTTGAAAACATTAAAACTATATATATAAAAACTAATTGATCTGTTATCCCTAAATAATCAATAATATCACATCACACACTAACCCTTTCATTAGGAATTTCTTATTAAAAATACTTCTATTAACATAAAATATGAATATATTACTCATATAAAATCACATCAATATTATTTTTAAAAACATCACCAGAAATATTAAAAGTAAAAAAAATATTAATATATAAATAAATATTAAGCAACATAAATAAATATGAAGAGTATACAATTTAACCATTCAACATACATGTTATACAGTTATATAAATTCTGAATCTGGTTGATATTATTATTAAGGAAACACCTCATTACTTCTCCAGAGTTATGTTAAATTAATATAAAAATAAATATAAAATAAAGAATACATTATTGTTAACTATTTGTAAAAATTATTGTCATTTAATAGGATTAACCATTAATGATTCACTAGAAATACCATTAATAATTATGAAAAATTATACTTAAAAATTAATATTTTTTGATTTTATATTCATATATCATAACACCGATGAATATACACTTAAACCTCAAATTAGTGGATATAATCCCATTATCATCATTATATCAACTCTATAATCTTACTATTAATGTCACCACACTCCTTTCACAAGATCAACATGTACAATGATGTCCCATAATATTAAAAAACTATTCAAATAATTATTATCAAACATCATAATAAGTAAACCTCATTAGTATTATTTTAACTACCATCAAATATTGATTTTTTCTCTATAAAATATTTAAAAAAATGGATTTTCAAATTGGAATTGATCCATATAAAAGGGGATAAATGTGATAATATTTGGAATTTTTTTATATCATCATGTTGATTTTGCATGAACCGAAGAAAATTTTATACTAAACTGTGTGTGATCCCATGTAATTCATTAGAATGTTCTTGTATAATTTTAAAGAATGCTGTAAAAACTAAATTTTCTTTTATCACATCATCATGTAGTTTTATCTTGCACCCATCAACCCACAAAAATTTATCTATGTCAAATTATTTGAATATGTTAAGTATATAAGTTAAAAAATATTTTTACAACATAAGTAATTAATTTGATAACAATATTATTTAACAAGAATTTCAATATTTTCATAGAATCCCAAACCATGTTATATAATAAAAGTATACTATATTATTTCCAGAAAATATAATATAATCAATTTAAAAAATAGAATAATTAATACTCTATTATATTTTAGTAATAATTGGTTCATGATTGAAAACATATATTAATTTTTTTTCATAAAATCATACTTACTTAAAAAATAATTAAAAGGAAAAATATTATGAATTTCCTCCATTATATTAAATTAATTAAATAGAGACAAAAATAATATAAAAGATCAATATATTAATGAAATTATTAAATTTCAAACAAGATAATTTGTTATTTTGCTTTTAATATAATAAAATCCACACCATAAATATCTCATGATTATTTATGTATAAAATTTTATTAAAAAATATTTATTATCCAAATTAACATAAATTATCATTCTACCCTTGAAAATTTGGGCAATGTATGAATATAAAATGTATTTTTTTCTCAATTTCACAACCATTTAAATAATCGAGTCCTTAATAATATTACACAATTTTTTAATGTATATAATGATCAATGAGGGAATTGCATATTGATAATAAAAAATATATTTACTAAAAATTTAAGATTTTTTTTCTTGAGGAGTCAACATTGAAATGTAGAACATGATAATGATAATGGAGATAAAAATTTAAGAAAAACAAATGAAATTCCATAAGAACTCATGGTATATAGAATGAAATCAAACTTGAACATCATAATAAAATAATAGTCAAAATTTAATGTGTATGAAATAGAAAAAAATGAACTTTAAATAGAAAATTGACATGAAAGTGTAAATTATTATGTCATGGATATGTGGGATCAGTGGAAACCATATATCCAAGTGGGGGTGATGAAGGGGGATATAGTGGCTCATTCACTAGGGAGGTTGAGGGTTTGAGGTGATAAAGTGTTCTCGAGGGAAATGGTTTGGGGGTATCGAGAGCTCGAGAGGTCTTGAGAATCGAACACTGAAATGGGTGAGGGTCAAAATGGATGTAATGTTTTAGAGGTTCTTGAGGTAAAGAATGCATCCGAAGTGGGGTAAGGGATACATGATCATTTGTGGGTGTAGTGTCTAGGTCCTTTGGATTCTCAAGGGGAAGGGGGCTCGAGGGTATGTGGGTGGTCCAAAGGAGACATTTTTTTTTATAATTGCCCAAAATTTAGACAATTTTGTTTTAAAAATCTATTTTGAATTATCAATATTTATAAAGGTGGGTTAGTATGTCTCTACTAAAAAACTACCACAATACTATGATTTTTGGTCTATATGGTCAATCTATATAATATTTAACCTAGATAATTAATTGAAAATAAATCAAAACTAAAATGTTCTATATCTATCCCTTTATTCGACTAAATATATTTATCTTCTAGTACATTTTATCCAATTAGATTCCACAAACTATTTATTTTAAGACCAATTTTTGTGATATAGTAACTGACTTTGTATTCAATAATATTTCATTTTACAACATAATAAAAAAAAACTGGAATTTAATTAGTTATTCATCATCTTTATTATTGAAGGGATATTCCAAAAAAATATGTGTACATTATTTTGAATCACATTGAGGATCCAATAAATATTTTACATCCAAATTATATTCATTAAAATTTTATTAAACATATAGTAAATTAATAACTTATAAAATTAATCTTTTTTGTAGGTTTTTTCATCAAATTACCCCAACTAATTAAAAATGTGACTTTTGAAAAATAGTAAATACAATTTTAAAGAGAAATAAAATTACATATCAATTATATACTAAATTAATAATTATACATATTCTATTTTAGAAATCAACCTAAAAGTAAGAAATGTGCCCCTAGGCTTGAAATTTGGAAATAGATAAATAATCGAACAAGCCTCTATAACTCACCCATGATTTGAGTGACATAATATAAAAAATATATAATCAATTATATGAGGATATGACTATATATTATCAAATATTACTAATTTCATTTGAAAAACAATAAAATAATAATTAATTAAAAATAGTTGATGAATTTTTTTAATTCAAAATTCATTATTCAAACTTTGAAATAATATTTTTTATTTCACTATACATGAAACATAAAAATTTACTAAATAAAAAAAATAAACAAATGTGTTTTTAAATTATGTATATCATGAATTAATATAATAAAATGTGATCAAGGGAAAAGAAATAAATTTGTCTCGGAAATTGAAAGGATGTTCTCAAATTATGGTGATCCAATCATTTAAGAAATGAATCCAATTTAGATTAAGAAAATAATTTGTTAGATTAATATATTGAATAATAAATTTCAAATATAAATATATTATTATTTTAATTCAATGATCTCACCATTTATATTTCATTATCATATCATGTTGAATTTATCAAATCTCATTAAATACCAATATATATACATAATTCCAGTTATTCAATATTTTTATCATTTTTATATTAATAATATGTTTTTATTAAATTTATTAATATAAAATAATAATATAACTAATATTTTTCCTTGAATATATTGTGATTGATTTACGTAATATTACTATTTAGTTAATAAAAATTATAATTATAAAATAGATTATAAAATAAATTTAGTTAATGAATAAGTTCATGGAAAATAAAATTATGGATTTTAAAAAAATTATGGTAAACCAAATTGTTAGACCAAAGAATTGTATATATGATATAAACACATATTTTATTATTATGCGTGAATAAAATGGATATAATACCAATTACAATAATAAATAGTGATGATAGTTTTATATAATAATTATAAAACCAAAAATAACAATAAAATACACTATTCTTTATAGTGTAATAAAAACATACCAAGTAACTAGTATTGTAATAAAAAATTCATTCACTGGAAATAACTCCCATCAATATATAAAATTTAATGGTATAGAAATATTATTAAGTCATATGTTATTTAATAATGAATTAAATGATAGGAATTAATTTCAAATTATAATAATGATTTATCTTGGAGATTGGAATAATTACAGATGAATTGTTAGAGTGATACAATGAAATTAGTTTATACTTCATTAAAATTTAAATGAAATGGAGATATTGTAGAAAAATAGGGTAGAATATAGTTCTAAAAGACACATCTAAGATACCAAAGAGATAGAATACTGGTATTTAATGAATTTTAAATTCAGGTAGAAGGGTGATAATGTTTGATATTGAAAATCATATAACTAGGAATTATGCGATATGAACATTATAGTCATAAAAGTCGATATTGTTTTGAAATAGTCATCAAATTGTACAATTTTTATCTCAGAAAATTATTTTGATCTATGGAATGATACACTCTATAAATTTTTTTATTCATCGGTAGGTTTGATAGAGTTAAAATTTTGTATAATGTAATTTCTATCAATTTTGGTGAAATCATTAATGTCTTCCTATAAGGTTCAATATTAGTTCTCAAAGATAACAACAATTTTATTTATAGTAATGTGTTGATTCATACCTATTTATTTAATAATCATGTGATTTGGTACTAGTGGATTTCAGTTATGTCAATGATTAGAGGAATTCATCCAACAACACATCAGATAGTGTTCTACATGAACATATAATAAAAAATCAATGTTCTAGAATGAACACACGAACTAACATCCATGACATAAAAAATGAACCCATTGGATATTCCCAAATAGTTATGTCCATCTTATTAAAATTACAATGAAGACTAACAATAAAATTAAAATAATAATAAAATATTTTAAATTGTTTAAAATTTTTCCATAATCTAATGGGAAATAATAATTATAATTTTCATCAGAGAAACAGAGGGAGACTAATATTTCCAATATTTTAACCAAATTTTTTTGAACCCTCTTAAAGTGATATAGTGCTTCATTTCATCTAGAGATCATTAATATCTAATATCTATGGGATTAATTTCACCTTAACTAGTCATCAAGAGAAATCTACCATTTTATCATTTATCTTCACGACCTCATATTTCAATTTTGGGAAAAAATGCATTCTCAATTAAGGGAATTATGAGTGAGATAATTATAACAAAAATGATTATAAAACATAGCTATTTGTTCATAAATCTCTTATTTTAGAATGATCCATTATATTATGTAATATTTCATGAAAATTGTGTAGATGAAACTACTATGAGAAAAAATATTTTGGTAAATGACATATTTTACATGACACCAAATAAACATAAATTGCAATAATAAGAGTTTAATTTATTAATATAATTTAATAGATTTATAAATAATCCATATAAGTTACATAATTAATAGAAAAAAATGTTCCCATTTTGATATTTTTCAAAAACCCCTTGTTTATTTATAATGATTTCTTAACCTATGTCAATGTTATAGATTGATTTCTTAAATTAATATACTCTAAATTTAATATATCTAGTTGAATACATACGTCAAAATGAAAAAAAAAATCTTCTCAAATAATAGAGAAACTATTTTCGTGAAATAAACTCCACCTTATTTTTAATTCACATTAAAAAATGTTATTACATTACATCATCCATTTATATTGATCATCTTTAATAAATATAACCCACTTTTTTTGTATGAATTTATACCCAGTTCAATTTATATATAGTCCCCATAATAAAAAATCTTAACCCTCTGAAATTACAGAAATTACACTAAATTTTCTACAATAATTTCCCTGAATTGTATTAATTTTTCTTCATTATTTATCAGAAAAAATTATTCGACACACATTCATACATTTTCACATTTTTCAACTCATGGATTTAAATTTAAAATTGTCCCCAGAGATACGATATATTCATTATTGAAACATATAGTGGGTGATCATATTGTTCTTTATCTTCTGTAGTCATTAAACAGTAGAGTACATTTTTTAGAGAAACTTTCAAAATATGTCCTTATTTTAGAAAATAAAAAAAGTTTTCATGTGCTTTCAGAACTATTCATCAATTTTAAAAAATGTTTCTTACTTTTAGATATTGATCTAGGTGAACCATATCTTCCGATGAACCTTTATTATCAAACGAATATCCATCATGGAACTATTTATTCTATATAAACTCTATATTTATTATATATTCCAACCTATAAAAAACATTCGATGATCATTAATCTAGATTAATTAACAAAATGTTTTTTCACCATAAATCATTAAGTTACATCCTTGATTCCATGTCTCAAACATGTATCATTATATGTCTAAAATATAGTGGTAAAATAGAAAACTGAAGCATAAGATGTAGTTGATGTAAATATTCCTTCTAAACCAATAGTATTAAAATAATTTATACTCATTTGGTGTATATGGATTGTGATTGAATCTTATAGTGTAGTAGTCACCTATTCAACACAAAATCTTTTGGGAATACCCCTTTGAATAATCATACTACTTGATTTATCCACCAAATTGAAAATAATTTAGTATATAAATTCATATCATTATAATGTACCTCAACTTGCCTTTAGAACTACAAACCCTTCATCAAGGAAAATCCATTGAATTTTCTTATTTAGTAATCACAATGTTTTTTTAAATGCACAAACATACAATTGTTTATATTATGTATTTATACAGAGAACATACATATATAAAATGTCTCAAAAACCACATACATGATAGATAGAGTGTATCCCCATAAATTATATATGGGATCATAAATGAAGATTACCCAAAATTTTAAACCCCCATGATATCACACTAGAGATTGTACTGATATATATATATATATATATTCAAAAATACTAAGTTGTTGTGATTTGGTTCTCTATGTCTATTTTATAGTCAACCTTCCAAATGATTCTTAATACATGATCCTGTAATGTTCCATACACAATGCTATCAAATTACAAAAATCTAGTAGTAGTAATGATATTTATTCACTTCCCTCTAAGAACCCATAGATCATCATTCCAGAATGTAGGAGATATTATTTGACTATAGTGATTTCCATATTCCAATACTCCTATAACTATTTATTTTCTGTCCTTAACTCATTTTTTAACAACCATTGTTACATGTGAATTCTTCCTAACTCAATTCGAAAATAATGTAGAGAACCCAACATCATATAATTATCCCATGGAAATTTTATTCACCAAGTTGCATGGATTATGTATCACATCCATCATATGAAGTTTTATTTTTCTACATTTTCATATTAAAACATATACCAACCATAAAATAATAATTTCCTTAACATTTATAAGGTATAACATAATAAGCCTTCCTGGTGTATGGTTTATCAAACACTCTTTATCTGATGTGATGTTTAATAAAACGGTGAAGTCCATATCCCAATACTAAAATTATTTATTAAATATTTATAGAAAAGCTCCGATAAATTTTATTACATTATTAGAAAATTTTCTTCTAGTGGAAAATATTTGGGGAATTCCCTTTATTAACAGATGTATTTAATTTTTGGGGCCTTTCATCAACTCATTCCAACAAATGAGAGAACCATCCATCAAGCTAATCCATTGATCACACATTCATTAAATTTTATATATTTATTATCATAACCCTCTTAAAAAATTTCCATAATATGTGTAGATATACATTTGGTTAATTTCTTTTTCAAATAATATGTCATTAACAAATTTTAATGATAATTCATTTTTTCACATGAATTAAACACAAAATTTACCAGTGCATCCAATGATTCTTTTATTGTCGACTGTAATATTATACTAAAGCCAAATCTTCAAGAGTCCCAATTAGTGACTAAAACACACATTGATCAAAATTTATGTAGTTAATTTGATTATAAAAAGAATTTGTATCAAATTTTTTCATTTGAATTTTTCACCTTAAAAAGAACACCTTGTTCATTGTCATGGGGGTATGAGTCTAGTTAGAAGAGTTATTTATATTATCCCACAATTTTATCAGTTCTACAAATATGAAATACATATCTATTAGAGTAAAATTTCTATAAATCTATATCATTTATTCTATATCCTTTCCAATTCATATTTATTTTTATCACTTTTAGTTTAGATCATGTTAATATTAGAATAATTTTATTCTATAGGATCATATCCTCTACCCACATATTCGAGAATGAAATATTTGTTAGATTAATCTTTCATAACTAAACCCTATTATCATCAAATTACTTTGCTACTGATGTTATGTATTACAGCTCACATTGATACAACAAAACCAAAATTGGTGACTAAATCCATACAAATATTATTATATAATACTGATAATATAATTTTTCAATGAAAATGATCTCTAAAACACTCATCCCATTTTTTTCTATGACATAAAGCATATATTGATGGTGGATACAATTTTTTGGGTCAATGAATAGAGAAATACTAATGATTAACTAGAATATACATATTCACCAGAACATTTAATGCATAAAAATGTTATTTAATGAAGATAAAAAGAAAAATATAGAACATGTAATACAACCTACTCAAGAATAAATATTTTACTAAACCATTCTTCCAGTAAACATAAAAAATGAACATAATTTAAAATGAAGGAAACAGAAAGAATATGATAATAAAATAGAATTTTTAGTTGAGAATTTTTTTGATATTCTATAGAGAAATGATTCTAGATGTTATATTTACAAAAAGCGATGAGGATTAAAATATAAAATTTTAGTCATAAAAATGACTAAATGTTATTAAACAGAAGTACTCAAATGATTCTTCTCATTATCGCTATTCGTTATCAACATGACGATGTACCACTTAATTGATTTACATGTGCGATCATCTGTTTGTTCATATATATACACCTATAGTAATATACTTTTAATTAAATAATTATATGTTCCAAAAAATCATGGTCAATTAGATATTCCACAAAAAATTATAGAAAGAAGATTATAAATTTATGAATTATTAAAAGTATTTTGGGTTATCCATCTATACAACCCATAATATAGTTATCAGAACATTCTTCTAAAAGTTGATATACCATATGTACTCTAGATGATAATCCACATCATTATTATTTTCATTTTAATGTTACTTCTAAGATGAAAGAATAATTTAAATTTACACATAAAAATATGTTATTTTAGTGTGTGAATAAGTTTTTAATTATGTAATAATTTCTCATCCAGTATTATATATGGATATACATCATCAAATAAAAATTCTCTAATTTAAATTTAGTGTGAGGGATGTAACAAAATAATTGTTAAAGTGTTATTATATCCCATATTAATTATAATATGGATTTTTACATGTATTGGTATTGGATATTTTTTTATAAATCTAAAAACACTTATGAGTTTTATAGGCATAAATTTTTTCTCATCCCCAACATTTTGCTGAATTTGAAACAAGGTATTATTGAATTATTCTTTATATTTGTTCACTATAAAATATTTCCATTATGATTTTTTTATGAATGGTATATTTTTTTTATTTTTTTTTAAGTCAATATAGGAAAAATTGATTTTTTTCCATAATTGATTTTTAGAACCTAAAATATCGTAATAATATTAATCATAAAAAATTAGATGACGTAATTATTTTCCACATCGTAGAGGTAGAAAACCTCAAAAAACATTAATAATAGGTTACTATAATTTTTCATGTACTTGATATTTTTGGATGTTGCATAGAATTTTTCCTATGTAATTTATTATATGTTACAAAATTAAAAGTTGTAATTGGTGGTGTATACAAACTGTAGTTTGCAATGGATGATGTTTCAGTGTATTTTAATAGAGTGGTATTTTATTATAAAATACATGTAATATTGAATTATAAAAAGGAAAAATTATAATATTATCATGATTTGATAGAGAATCATTATTCTTAACTAGTGGGGACTATACCCAATTTTGTAGAAATCCTAAAAAACCATGAGGTTTTCTCCTAGATCAATTGATCATAGAAAAAATCCTTAAAGGAACACATATTAATGGCATTAAAAAATGGTCAATCATATTGGTTAATGATTATATATAACTACCATACTTATTATTTTGTTGGTATATCATATTAGTAATTTTCTCTTTGGTGGTTGACTACTATGTGAGAAAACAAGAAACTTGTAGTTCCGACTTAAGAGGAAATGGAAAACCCTAATAATGGGTGGAATTAATTACATTAAAAACATATATATAATAATTAATGAGTGGATTTTCCATGAATTTATATTATAATTAAATAAATTACTCATGCTCATTTGTATCTTCTATACCTATGGATGTATGATCTAATGAATCTGCTTCAGAAGTCTATAAAAATGAGATATAAAATAATATTGGATTGGTTTTTTTTATTTAATTTACCTATACTTTTGTGAATTAAATAAATGGGATCAATTTTTCATGCTTAATGGTATTTTTACTATTTATTATCATAGAAACCTACTCTGAATATCCATTAATATATAATTTATCTAGTGGTATCTATAGGAAAAATTATAAACCTGCTATATAATCCTAGTATTAATATTTATTTTTTGTCCATAATAATAATAATAATAAATAATATAAGAGAATATAATTTGTGTGAAAGAAAAATGCAGTCCCTTGGATAACAAAATTGTTTTTAGATTAAACATTTTTCATGTTATCAATCCCCATCATACACTATAATACTAATTCATCCATGAATGGGTTGTCCATAAATGTGTATTACTTTATCCCTAGGGTGATCCATATTAAATATTATCATATCTTAGAAAGATTATTCTAAAATTAATTTTTATAATTATGTATATTGGGTAAAAATTTTATATATGAAATTTTTTTAAAAATATAATAGAATGTATTCCCATTATGTTAGATTCCCAGATACTAGTGGAAATGTGATGAAATAATTCATTGAATACTGATATTAGGAGATTCCATCCATTTGATGCTATAAATGATTTTTTATATATAACAGTATTAAAATAATTTCATTATAACTATTTTTTATGGTATATTATTGATTAGTACAATATAATATAGATTTTATTATATAATAAGTGTTTTTTAGAATTCAAAAATACATTTTTCGAAGAAATAAGAATGATGATAGATCATTATAATAATTTCATATATAGAATGTGACAGTTTAATTCTAAATGTATAATTATAAAAAACTAGAATAAAATGTACTACTAGTTATTATTGGACTCATCTGGGTAAGACTCCTCACATTGATAAGTATCTTAATTAATCAACAATTTTGTAATGGTATTCAATTACCAGTTTGGATAGATATGGAATATATAATTTACGTAAAATCCCATTTGATTCCTAAAAAATCATTATGGTTTTGAGGAGTTGGAATATCTTGTGTAAACTATATCATTTTATTTCTTATTTTAAAATAGATATTTCGAACTACAATCTCACAGAATTTACCATTTGATAATATTAAATAAAATGTTGTGTTGTGATTTTTAAATTATTGTCATCATAGTTTGTAATAAAATTAAAGAAGATAAAAAAGATAATCAAAGATCTATATATAATTGAAACAAAAACAATCAATATAGAATCATATAATATTTCTCCAAAGGTTATTAATGATATTTTACTATGAGTTTTGATATGTATTACAATAATTGTATAATGTAAATTTATTTACATTATACAAATAAAACCCATATGTTTCCCTCAATAATGTAGACATCTCATCATTGGGTTATATCATGATTTACATGTAACTCGAATAATCCACTATAATATACAGTACCTGAAATCCCAATATGAAATCAATAATTTGTAACATGATAACATACAATAAATAATCCTAAGTATATTGTAGGTTATGGTTCATGGTGTCTTTAAAAAACGTAAAATATCAGGTTTTTCTTCCTAAAAGGGAAAACATTGGAGATCTGTTATTGTAAATATTCTTCCCAAATGATGTTTTCATTGATGATATTTTTAAAATATAATTTTAAAATGGATTCATGGGTCATATTTATCATCGTTGTAACTGATTTAAAACCATGTTTGATATTTGGAAAAGCCTCAATATGGGTAGACATAAAATGATCTAATCTGGGATTCAAACATGACTTCTTCTAAAATACATCAAGATACATTTTTTTAGATTGATGATTATTTTTTTGTATTTTCATTCATTATAAATATAATTTATATGTTTGGTGATGTGGACAAACCTAATGAATGAATTTACATTGAAGATTACCATGGATGTGGAAAATAATCCAAAAAATGGTGAATTTTGAATTTACCTTTCTTTTAGTTAATTATTATTTGATAATAAAAATAATGTAAGAAAATAATTATAGATAAAAATAGTGGACACATTAAAAAATGAAACATTCCAATGTAATGACTTTACACCTATTATTAATTTTGAGAACATGTTTTGATTATAATATGAAGATAATATATTGTTATTCCACACAAGGAATGTGAACATCTATTGGTTGAATTTGAAAAAAAATTATATTATTAGATTAAATTCCAAGATAAAAAATTAAGTGGTTTATGTTTACAATTGACTAAGTGAAATGTTAGATTTAATATAATTATGTATCCTGCCAATTAATTAATATTTAGAGGATAATTAGATATCATATATTAATGATAAATATTATTTTAACAGATGGAATTTTAAATCTCATATGGAATTTTTAGTATATATTTATCTATATATTGGAAAATGACATATTAAATTTTTTTTGGTATCTATATCCAACCATAGATCAAGGACATACTTGGATTATCCTATTCATGTATTAATAAGAGAACACACATGAAACTCATAGGTAGAGGTGATATCATGTCCATAAATTGATCTGTCCATGTGGGACCAATGATTATATAATTGGGGGGTTCTAATTACAGCCCTAAATAGTAATAAATTCTCAAAAAATGGATGATATGGAGTTCATGGATCATTATAAGGGAGCATCATACAAACTTATATTTCTATTGTGTATTTTGATAGTAATATAATTGTAATTTTTTGTACAATTTCATAGAGATACATAAATGAGGCACACATTATGAATTTAAAACATCCTCTTGATTGAAAGGATGTCATACGAGGTTCTCTTTCACATTCCACTAAGAAGATAGGGTTTGACTAAAACAATTAAATTCCATGGGAGGAGGATGTTCAAGTATTTTAAATTAATAGGCCTTATGTTATCATTTTCTATACTGTTATGAAAGTAATTATGTGGAATTTAGTGGTTTACACCATATTTACTATTACTATTCTACTACCTATGTGGTATGTTATCAAGTGTCGCAATGTCTTCATGATAGTTGAAACACATGAATTTATGAAAAAATATGACTTTTTTTTATTTTTCTTCTAATGAATATCTCACTATAATATTTATTGCTTCATTCATTAATCTAGATGCAACCATAAATATTTTTGAAAGATGATGGGCAGTTAAGAAGAGTGAATTAATAGATCAATATGTATAAATGTGTATGTGAAGTATGTCTTATGAATGAAATAATTATGGTAGTTTTAAAATCCATAGTATATGAGATATTTATTAATATCATTCAACAAGTTTAAGGAAGATAAATATTTACTGGTTTTTTGATGGTTTTTTGGGGTTTAAGAGCATGTTGAAGTGGTGGAGTATGTATATGGTGTGAATCAATAAAAAATAATCAACCAAAATCATTTGAATAATGATCTGATCATGCATAAAAAATCCATAGTGAGATGCATATAAGAATAATTATGTTTACCTATTATCTCATTAGTAGATATGTATTATACAATACTTTATATTATATCACATATTCCACTAAAACAAATACCCTGAAGAACATGCAATGTTTAGTTATAGTTTCATGACGTTTTACACAAATTCATGTAATTATAAAATGAAATAGATTCATGTTTAGTAATTAGATTCATGAATTTAGAAAATAAAACTATGAAAAACATTCAGTACTCATAAATATTTAGTTTTGTTTAATTGAATATTATCAACATAATATATGAGATAATGTGAGTTTATAAAGATATTGAGTTTCAGATACATATAGAATAATATTAGTTTGTAATAAATAATGATTTTTTAGGAATTTTTATATTTAAAGTATAAGTGTGATAAGGAAAAAAATTCAATCATACATGGAGAATTTGATGTGAGATTAAATAGTAATATGAATCATAATAGAGAAATGGTAGCGGGTTGTAGACGCTGTCATTGATGAAATAAATAATAAAGAAAACAGTGAAAAAATACATGAAATAATGTTTTCATGAGGATAATTAATGTAAAAAAAATATTTCTTAAATCCACACATTTGATGATATTCATGGTTGAAGTAAAAATCTCTTCATTTCAAGGTTGAATCCCTCAGAAGGTAAAGTATAAAATTACTATAAAAATGAGGATTTTTTAAAAACACAATAATAAATATTCAATACATGAAATAAATATGTTAGAATAATAAGTAGTTGGTTATTGTATGATTCACATATAGTAAGTGAATTATTTTATATGTACATGACATAACATTTTCATGTACTCTTTTTTAATTTAACATTATGTTTAGTATTGATGACATCTATTCTCTTTATTACAAAATTCATAGATGAAGAAACTGTGAATATATTGACTATCTTTTATATAATCATTATAAAAATTTAGTGAGTTGATGTAGAAGTGATATCATCTATGTTTTCATGATTATAAAAAGGTCAATTTATAAGTAACTTATTGATTACATTTAGTGTAAGTTATTGTCTTTTAATGGAATTGGGAATGTAAAAATAAAATTTATCGTATTGGATCAGAGGGGATGATTATTTATTGAATAGTTATAATATAGAGTCTGTGAGACTTTTCTTATTGATTGTTTTTTGAGTTCAGTAGCATTATTAGGATGAATGGTTAATAATACATGAGGTATTTTATTATAATGAACACTTGTGGGATGCCAGTATAATTTGGGGAGTGAATATTAAACATACTAAACAATTATAATTTATTGAATGATTATTATTGTAAACTTTTTGTGTAATACCAGACCCAAAAAAAAACCTTGTCGTAGATTAGGTTGAAACCAAGTAAAAAATAATATTTTTTATTCATTTCCTTTTAATTTTTAATGTGGTATGAATGTTTTTTTGAACATGAAATATACATTAATCCAAAGTATTGACAATTTTCTAATATAAAATGTGGTAAAATTTAAAAAATAAAATAAATTGGTAAACTTTTTTTAAACCGATTCACCTCCTGTTAGTATAAAAATATGACCTAATGGTCATAACATTAAATATAAAGACTATATATTTTTACATTATATTATTAGTGTTTTAACGAGCTAATCACTAGATCCCATAGATCATCCACTGTACCCAATTTCTCATTTTGGGGTTCATTGATGGTGGCGGGGACCCTATCCAAAAATTTTACATGGTAACCTCTAAAATATTTATTTTATTACTGCTTATATTTTTCTATATTACTAGAATAAGAAGTTGATTATTCATTTTGAGATCAATTAGTATATATGAGGTTATCCATAGATCCTAAAGACTATACAAGGTCCTCTATGTTATCTCCTTTTAAATTTCCGCATCCAACCAAATTAATGGGATCAATTGATGCATATACTTTCAATAGAACAATATAAAATAGTACAATAACACATGATTTTGTTCATATCTTGAAATTCATACCCACATGTTCAATGTGTCTGAATTGTGTCAACTATGGTAAAATATCTATGAATCCCAAAGGATGGTAATGATTTGGTGGATCCATGTTGTTACACCGAGATCACGAAAAAATAATTACTTCCGCAGTGATGGCTTCATGACAAGGATATTTTTCTAAAAACATATCAAATATATTTTCAGAATGATTTAGGTAATTTTCAAATAGAACATACACACTTCATTTACTTCTTATCTCCAAATTTTTCGAACCACATTAGTTAATGGTATACACATATTATATATCATGTTCTCTGCAAGGATTCATGGGGCCATTAACAGTCTATTTAGAGTATTAATTTTAATCATTTTATCTACCATAAGAATCATTTAAGAAATTTTGTAGAACTGTGATCATATATATTATGACTTGAATGACTCATTGGGATAATTTCACTATATGGTACCCTAACATATCCATTGATATAATACATTAGTAACATATGGTTTATTTATTCCACTAATGTATAAATATAGATCCTTGACTATATTAAGAATACATTAAATCATTTTTCTAAGATAAACACCATAATAATATTGTCGAATATAATTTAATTGAACTTTTATAAGTCTTTGACCCTCACAAGTACCATGAACTCACTTTCATTATATCAATAAATAGAAATGTGGGAAAGTGAGATGTTTTATTAAATGTAACTAACATTGATAGGAATCAAAAATTTGAGGCACCTAATTCCAGAACAATTGTCAAATAGAGGACAATGAATATACACATCAACAATATTTATAGAAATATATATGGTCATGATGTTCCTAGGTATGTGTACTTAGAGTTAATTCACTATATAGTAAATAATCATGTGACATTTGACGAAACTTGTATCCATGGTTTATTTATAATATGATGAATATGTCACCATAAGATCTCATAATTTCACTATGGTTATCTTATAATCCCAATTAGCTTATTTTTTGGTTTTCCAATTAATGAATTTTTTATATTTCATTCATGGTAGTTCATTTTCATTATATTTAATCTTATAGGTGAATGATACAAATTATGATAACCTATTATATTTTTGTCAACATAACCATCATTGAAACAACCATCTTCCTTATTATTACATTTTGTCCAAAATTTTCATATATATTGTGACCAACATTGAATGAAAGATTTTGTTATCACCATAGTCATTTTGAATGAATTCATCCAGCTTCAAGACCACTATCGATATGAGTAGTTTTTATCTCTTGAAGTAATAAAGTAATCCATAATTTTTTCCCACTATAATTATTAATTTTCATTCCTCTTATACACAAACTTTCCGGGGGTTGATTTCTACCCCCATTGTGATGTGGGTTCTGTGTTTACTAAAATTTGGGAGGAGGCACCATGTGATGTTTCACCTGATAATGTTTTTATTATACAATTGGTTTCATCGTTTTCATTATGGTTTTACTATACAGTCTTCTTGGTTTAATTTTTTTTATGTTGCCGATGTGGACAACATTTCTCCTTGAATTATGATTGAGTTATCATTATAATATTTTTCACATGAGTTTTATTTTTCAAAAAAACTATATATTTATTTATAATTTCTATATTTTTATATAAAATAAATATTTACTATTGAATTTAATTTAATTAAATAATTAATCATTTCATTATGTGTTTATGTTTTATTGATATTAAGTTGTAAAAAATATTCTTAATGGGATAATTTAATATAACAATTATAATCTGAACAAGAATATATAAAATAAATGAAAATTCAATAATTATAGGTTAAAAAAACTATAATATTTTAAATATATTAATTTCTATGTGTGGATTTTTCTTGTGATATTTTGAGATTTCATTGAATATATATTGGGATACAAATATCATTTTATGTTATAGATTTTGATCATAATTTCTGATTGAGATAATGGGTTGAAAAATGAATGCTATGCTAGATTATTCAATCTAGGCCAACAAATTATTAATAAACCCAAATAATTAATCATATTGACATATTTCACACAAATTTTTATAGCAATTTTAGGAATAAAATTTAATTTCCATTTACCAAATATAAATATTTTAATTATTAATTTTTATGGTTAACTATGTCGAACAATGATAGAGATACTATTTTACTTTAATTTTCTTCATCATTATTAATTTTAATCATTGACCTAATCCACCCCTAAACAATGTAATTAGGATTTATTTACCTAAAGAGGATTGTATCTATTGTTGGTAGGTCACAAGGTAGAAAATATGTTTTTAATATTTTTTTCAATTGAATTTTATTTTAACATAATTTTGTTATCCCAAAATATATAATTTAAATAAAATTCATCTTTATATCTCCTATTAAATTTATATCTCATTTGTTATCATATTTATGATAACCTAGAATTATATATTATGACCTATTACACTCACAATGATGAGTTACGAGGCTCATTTATTGGCCTTAAGAGATGTTATATAGGTGTTTTAAAATCATCAACAAAAAAAAATTCATGTTTATTTTTAGTCTGGAGTGAGGGGGAGTGGAGAGATTGAGTTTGGTGATATGATTATCCAACACTCATATGACTAACCATCAAACATATTGATATTTTATACATAATCATCATTACCCTTTTTGATGTCCATTATCTTTATACAATGATGTTTACTATAATTTAGGGATAAAAAATAAATTTAGTGGATCCATATGTTGATGGTTTCATTTTTTGAGATGATGTAGGTCTATCATTCATTACAATTGGAGTAGGTGACCATTGGTGGACTGAAGAGGACCTCCTAGGAATTCATAAAAACAAATTTCATGTAGAGGATAATGTATATGAAAATATAAATGGACATTCATTTAAATATTGGAAATTATAATGTATACTCCTGAACCCTGAGAAACTAACACTATGACTTTTTTTCATAATCAATAATCGGATTATTTTTACATTTTCATCACAAGTGTTATTTTACATTTTTCACGATGGTATAAAAATTATATTAATTATTTTCATAAAATATTTCAAAAATTAAAAATATAGTTTGTGAATTAAGAATAGTTAATAATATTATATTAAATAACCTCTATTTATATGATCCTGGACACCTAGTATTCTAAACTGGGAAAAGAAACTAATAATTTTTTTACAACCCAATACAAGTGTGTCAAAACATTGAAACACTTACCAGGAGTTAGTCCCAAATAAAAACATGATATAAAATGACTGAGAATTTTATCAAAAATCATTATCATTTAGATCATGATATTAAATGAACTCTAATAGATATACATAAGAATAATAAATCAAAAAGTAATTTTAAAGAATCACTCTTCTAGAATCAAGTGATTGAGTCCACTCCAAGATTGTAAAAATTAATATAAACCTAAAAAACCCCCAAATATATTTCTATATGTTAGCTGCGTATTTAAAACACAAAACTTTTAATGAAAAATAAAAAATACTAATTAAAAATTTTATAATTTAAAAATTTTCTAATTATACATAGTGTTAAAGGTGAATTTGCGTAAAATAAAAACATTCCCTCATATATTCACACCATCGAGGCTAGGTATAGTAGTTTAATAACAATTGAAGTAGAGGGAACTACCATCATCATTAGAAGAAGAAAATAATAGTGGTTACAAAACCTAAATCCATGATAGATATATGAAATAAATTATTTATGATTTAGTTTCATCAAAATATTTTTTTCATTATTCTAGGATAATGTAAATATATAAAGAGATATAGCCCATAAGTAAAGCATTTAGGTAGAGCCAATATTATTTTTGGGAGGGATTAAAAATTCATGTGTTCACACTTCCCAAATCATGTTATGGGAGAAATTAATTTATATGTTCTTCTAATAAGGCCTACATAATAATGATAAAAAAATTTAAATGCATCATTTTTTGGGGATGTGACTGAAATCTAGTTAGATTGATACTAGGGCCTTGTTGAAAATGATTCCCAAAATTTTGATCAATCTGGTAAAACCATTTATGTGTATGAGTTGTATTCATAATGTATGAATATATAAATCATAAGAATTGATATAATAAAATCATTAATAGCTATATATTTTTGTGATATAAATGAATTTGAAACAAACAAGTGACCAATAATACATAAATAAGTTATGTGGTTTATTCATTTCAATTAATTGGTTTACTAAACCATATGTTGAATAACTAGCCATAGATAGTATTGAAATAAAATTCTAAACAATAAAAATAAAATAACATCCATGAAGAGATATCCAATATTCCCAAACATGATTTTGAGGTAAAATGAACCTAGTTAATCTATCCTATAATAACTAATACCAAATCGATCCACTATTATTTCAACAGTAATTCCAAAAACAAGAATATTTTTAGCAATCCTACTAAAATATATATAATCCAACAACATACCAATCAACCCTCCTGTCAATAAGAAAAATAATATAATATAATGTACCTTAAAAAACTATCACATACATTGAATATCAAAAAATAATATTTATGTTGGAGGATAAAATGAGAAGATGAATATCCAACTCATTATTCTATTTCATGTTTTATCCTAAAATATATTAAACAATTATCCCAAATAGTCTCGAACCAAAATTAATATTAGAGTGTGATGAAAATAAGAAAGTGAATACTGAATAAATGACACGCCCTTATGAAAACTAATCTTAAAAGTGCGAAACAAATTGATGATAGTTTTGGATAGATTTTTGTAAAAAACCCATACAATTAAGTGTAATTAAATGAAAATAAATAATAAGAGTGGATTTTTGGAAATTATATAAATGAAAGAATAGAGATTCCCCTGAAATGAAAATAAAGGGATATTAAATAAATTTTTATTCCACCTACATTTAAAATAGTTATTTTAGTACATCTTGTAGAAGAATTACATCATATAGTGATTTTTCTAACCATCTTAAAAGTTGAAATAAAGTTACCCCCTCTTGAATCAATCAATAAAATCCGAAATTAGATAAAATTCATCAATTAAAATTACAAAAGGTTTTACTTTTTTTGAAATAAAATTATGAGTTCAGGAAAAAGTGATTAGGTTCATATCAAAAAAATAGTTATTCAAAAAAATTCAATATCCATGGACAATATCTATTTCCTACAATAATAGAACTTTAACATATCCCAATACTTTATGAGATTTATGTGATTATATATATTTTATACCTTGATCAATGTTCAAAACTTTTTAGATTGGGTGCATGAATCCCAAAATATCGATCGTAGTTTAATAAAATATATCCTCGACATTTTAAATAGTACTTTCATAAGATGTGTTGGTATGAGTTAAGGGATTTTTATTCCTAGTATAATATTATGCACCTACCTTTGAATAAGTTGGAGAACCAGTACAATAGGACATTTTTATAAGAATAAATATTTTTATGATAAACATGAAAATAATCAATATAAATGATTGATTCCTTAGTGTGGATTTTAGAGACAACACTATTACCCTTAATATATTCTAATCCATAAGGAACTATATGGATGATCATTTTAATTTTTCAGTCTCTGAATTTGAAGATAATGAGTGATCTATAGAATATGATATGCTTCATTAATGTTTTTATGTAGTAATCAAATTTTTCATAAATATTCATTAGGATATTAGGATGTAAAAAATATAGAATATGTTGGAAATTTCATTTCCCAAATGAAAGAATAGAAAAATTTCAATTTTATTTGAAGAATCTGTTGATTTGATTAAATAATTAAAAACTAAAATAATTCCACATGGGAAGTAATTCCTATCTTTATATGTTGGGATTCTCAATCTAATATGAACTCATGAATAATTAAGTGATTAAAACATCATCCCCTTGAGATAAAATATGTGTATCTTATTGAAAGAGGAAATACTGGTAATAATTTCTAACAATATGATTATAACCCATTAATATATAACTTAAAGAAATATTAATGATTGTTTACAAGAAATCAGTTGGATTATTGCTGATATTGCAAAGATAAACCCCAAAATAATATCCTATAGTATTCCAACTGAGGGATATTCTTGGATTGTCATGCATCATTAAATATGGCTCAACCCACATAAATAGAGTTAGAAAAAATAGAGATATTGTTATAAGATGATGAAAATTAAACTATTTATAGCTTATAATGGGATAACCTAATAAACGAAGTACCTAATAAAAGAAATATAAATAATGTTTGTAATAATCATGATGAGTTTCTATAGTTAGTAATTAATTTTTTTGAGAATTGGGTATTTATTATAGATATTTAAAGAAATTTGCTAAAAACATATCACATTCAAATTACACTGTTTTCTATATATCCTATTTGATGGAATAAAGAACTCATTTCAATTATTATATAGTATTAAATGTAATTATAGTTTCCTACTATTCTAAATGACCCTAAAAAGACAATCATTCTATGTCCATTTGGATCTTTTCCCTTCAATAAAACACATTTTTGTCTATGAAATGCTAGTAGTATGTATCAAATTTTCATGGTATGATTAATTTTTTCTCACATTGAGGCTTTTCTAGTGTTTTTAATAAATATATTTACTATTTTTATAAATTCATTTGATCACTGATTAATTAATCTAGAAAGAAATTTGATTGTTGTTTTTAAAATTATTTTATTTTGAATATTGAAATAATCAATTTAAACGATCGTCAAGGAATAGTATTAAAAATCATTGTTAAAAATTAATGAATTTATGTTGATAAATATAAAATTTATGAAACATTTTTCTTTCCATAACCACACTCTGTTAAAAATTATAGATACTTCTTCTTCCATGATAGTTTTATTGGAAGTTAACAAATTATTTTATATATATATCAACCTCATTCTAGAATATATTTAAATAGAGTTGAATTTTTTATACTGATGAATATAAATATATATTTGATAAAAATAAGTTAAAATTAATCTATAACACCCCAAGCTTCCATGGTACGTTTCTCTTTGAATAATACAGTAGCGTGTGTTGTACGCAACTTCGAGTTCTAACACACAGCACGACCAATCAAAGTAGCTGTTATGAATAGTAATACCTACTTTTTAAAATTTTAGAAATTTTATCTCTCAAAATGGACTTCATTTATGGATTCGGAGTATCGAATTTATCCTAAGGTGAAATTTTGGTATTTTTCGGATAACATTAATATTTTGATGAATAGTGAAAATTACTAAATTTTAATTAAAAACAACTTTTTTAGTCAAAATAATTAATAGTGATAAATTATGAATTTGAGTAGTTTTAAAGTATAATTATAATATATTTTTACCATTTTATCCAATCGTGTTCATTAGAATTAATTTCACTTTGAAATTGGACATAAACAATTGTCAATCTTTTGATATATATTGTTTCTTAAAAACACGCTCTTTGTTGAGACAGCGGGAATTAATTATAAAATCAATTAATTCATCTTATATGTTTGGAATTATGTAAAATAGACATCATTTTTGAATTCGGAATATCAATTATAGCGTAGGGTGAAATTTTGTAATTGTTCTGAAAAACCTCAATTTTTGATTAATAATGAAACTACTAAGTGGTAGTTAAAAAACATAATTTTTCATAAAAAATAATTTTACTACTTCTGTGATTGGAATATCGAAAATCCAAGAGACACGGTTAATATCAAGGAGTAAAATGTGGTTCAATGAGATGAAATTAAGATTTGTTGAATATTAACTTTTTACTTTTATTTACCACGGTTAAAAGTAAATAGGGTAATTAAGTGTAAAAATGATATTAATATTACCATAACACATGTCCTAATTCTATTGGAAAAGTTTATCTCGACCAAAAACAACCTTAGGAATAAAATATTATCATTTAGGTCCACTTGGATTAGATTAGGACATTTAATATTATTTAATTCAAAGAAGAGTTAAAAGAGTTAAAATCAATGTTTATTTACTAAAACATTTTTAATATAGGGTTATACATAAGATATATTAGATTGTATATATTTATTAGAAAGATAAAATGATTTCTTACATAATTATATTTTATTTATAATTTTTAGACATTATAAAATTTTATTTATTTATGACACAATTATGATGCAGTAATTACCTAATTAATGACAATTTGAAATAATTGATATTATAAATACCCAAATAAATGTAATATGAGACTTTTTATAAATAAAAATACTTTTAAAACATAATATGACATGTTAGGATTTATTTAATTAATTTTCTTAGAATTAATCATTCTGTTATGATTTTTACAAAAATCAAGTATTGAATAGTGTCAAAATTGACATAACAGTATTTTTAAAACAAATATTATATTATTAATTGATATTAAATTCTTAAAAATCTAAGGATCGTCCAAGAGACTTATATAATGATAGTTTTATCATTAATGGACCACTTGGGGGTCTCTTTGATTATATATAATGTTTATTAACCATATACTATAAAAATACAAAGAGACATTGTAAAAGTGAAACTAATTAACTAAGAGTTAATACTTAAATATTGGGTTGATATAATGACCTAAACCTGTCTAAATTATATTTTTTGATACTTATAAGACCCATAACCACCTTAAAATTTAAATAATCCACTTTTGAGCCATTATAAATAGAATATGAATTTATTATAAAATAATATTTATAGCTTTTCCAAAGGTGCCCCTCACCCCTCTTATAAAATAGCACTCTCCCATCTCATTAACTCACACCTTCAAAGCCTTTTGATTCGGCAAACGTCTGCCCAAATACTCTCTCAGCTTCCCGCACTACATCCTAGAGGCCTTCCTTTAGTCAGAAAGCCAAGTTAAGGATCCATTTTGATCAAATCAAAAAGAAGAACCAGAAGAAGAGATAATGATTTCACCACCCTTTTTCAAGTTCCTTTCTTCTTCCATTTCTTCATTTTTTTTATTACCCATATAAATTAATGAATCCAGTATCTACTAAATACTGTAATATTATTATAAATATCGTACAACCAGATTCAGTGTTCTATCCATCCTTTGAATGACATGTCACCATACGTGCATACGTACAGCTTACCATCTCAACGTCGTGGTGTAATTGTTATTCAATATATTATTATTTGGATGGGTATAATAATGATTTGTAAATAATGTAAATAATAAATATAACATGGCAATGATTTTGTATATATGATATATCATCCAATTATATAATATCAAAAAAATGATATTTTCTCTCATGCGTACGTACGGATTACCGTCTCCACGACGCGATGAGATTCATTTCCAAGTTCACCATTCATCGACGATTATAAAAATATATATTACTAATAAGTATGTAATATATGATATAATAATTCTACTAGATATATATATATATATAATAATTTCTGTACTTATATATATCTTATTCATTTACTTCCGTTCAATACTATATGAAATCATAAACAACGTTTATGCGTACGTACGGACTACCGTCTCCATAAAAGGTGTTTTCCATTTCATATATATGCCTATTATACATTTTTATATTCTAAATATATATGATATATTTATCATGTTTTATATTCTGGAAGTATTTAAATCATGATCTAAGTGATACAACCAAGAGTGACAAGTTAAAACACGTACGATAAAGAAAGTGATTATTACCCAAAATGATAACATCACATGGAAATTATTATTAAATGTGTAATATAATATCATAAATGAATGAGGTATGATATCATAAATATTAATATGGTTCTGGTATAATTTAATAACATACTACGATCTTCGTACAGGAGGTTAAACGTACCCTCAACTAAAGGGAAGTGCAAGGTAAGGGGTTTTCATCTCACTCCTTATTCCCGTCAGATTCATGCCATATTGCCACTATTACCTTTTGTGTGGTGTATGTACATCCTATAATGGTATTATTTGGGTAATACACTTTAATTTATGTGTATTTACATATTCATTGTATGATACCTCTTTCGTGGGGTGTATGTTTCGTAAGTTACAAAATTGGTAAGGGTTTGTTTCACAATCTCTTCATTATCTGAGGTTGTTTATACATGATTATCTATTGGGACCTCTTTATCATCCACATCATTGTTTTTAAAAATGTCTTTCAAAACATTTTTACTATTTAATAGACAATGGGTTAAAGTCATTTATACCCTTATTTGACTTTATATGTTTTGAAAGGAATCTTTCCATCGTTTTCGAACCAAGTATCTTTTTGTCCTTTTTGACAAAACTACGGTAAAAATGTTTTTTTAACATATACGGAGGGTGCAGTTATTCTTCGCCGTTATTACAACTTTGAAGCTTACTCCACATTCTTATAAAGATATTTTCAAAATGAAGGTTATCTCTATAATTATGTGACTTTTAAAGGATTTCAAAAAAAGAGATATTTCTCTCAAATAGTTTTGATTTCATCTATGTCAACATCCTTTGATATATTTTACACTTGTTTGATGTTGAATTATTATGATACAAATCATCCATATGGTATTTAAGGTTTTGTGATATGTTTGACTATGAATTAGTTATTTTTATGCCATTAAGGGTTTATGATTAATGTTTTGGCATTTCTTATGCTAGTTTTAATACGAATTTTTATGTTATATTTTACCCTCTTCTTAAGATGAATGTTGTGGACTAGTATGATCTGGATTGGGGACTGGTAAAAGTAGGCCCTCCAGGTTGGGGTCCAGTTAAAGAAGACCATCCGGGTTGGTGTCTGGTTATTAGAGGCACTTCGGGTTGGTTTCCGGTTCATAAAGGAACTCCGGGTTGGTGTCCGGTTATTAGAGGCACTCCGGGTTGGAGTCCGGTTATAGAGGATCTCCGGGTTGGGTTCCGGTTATAGTTATAACTAAAGTCTTGGCATGAGGCCTTGACATAGAAATTAATGTTTGGCATTATGCATTACATCATTATGGAAGTGGTTATTGATATTTCATTTGATTATTCTATTAGTAGAATATCCATGTGAATAAGTAAATGGCATTATTTCATTTTTTCCATACTATGATGATATTCATCTCTAAAAGGGTTTTTTTAGTTATACATTGCCTTAAATGTTTATTACAATTTATGAATGTTTCTGCTATATTTTTATATTTACTGGGCATTTGATCTCACCCATTTTCTATGATTTATTTTTCCCAGAATGTGAAGAAGTAAATTATGAATGTCCTACAGGGATATTATGAGGGGATAATAGTGTGGACTATGGAGACAATATGTTGTTGCAGTAGTTTTTCACTCTATGATGTAATGTAGAACTTTATAAATATATCTAGTGTTTCCAAGGCTACTAAACCAATTTGTCTTTCGAGATTTGATATATCTTTCGATAATGCCATTTTTATGTAATAATGCATCGACTCTGGGTAACTGGGGTCAGGGCGTTACAGTTGGTATCAGAGGAAGTTTATCAATAACCTTGGAAACTAGATTTAGAAAAACCTTGATTAGAGCACATAGCCCTAAGATAGAATATGAGGATTAGTATAGAATAACTTCCTAGAATTTTGGTATTGTAGAGATTTTGTGAGTTTTCCGAGAAATACATCCTCTTCTGGATACGAACAGGTAGAGGCTACTCTGGCACAGATGTACGTAGGGGTAAAACCTGAAAACACAACATTGAGCTAGACTCGAACGGGAACTACTGGATGAAAACATGCCTTGCAGTACTCTTGGTTACGACACTCAAGGGGGATATGCTTAGGATAATTCTCATTTTCTTTACAAATCAATATGAAGGGCTCATGAGTATATACTTACTCAAAGAAAACGTTTTTATGATTATGGATTATATCCATAAACTGTTCAATTTGAGTTAGGAATTATTCATTGCAATTCCTAAACTGACCTAGTTTATGCTATTGTAAGGAAATGGCACCCAGTATAAGGAAAGTGGACTCTAGTAATACGTATGATCCAATGAGTAAGAAGGATTGTATCTTTCATGGTATTAAGCCATCATTTAGAAGGGAAATAGTCTCCCACGTATTATCATCATAGGAAGAAATATTATCATGTGTTAATAAGATAACTAAAGAGTTTACGAAGTCCTATGGCTTTGAAGGGAACCAAGAGAAGAAAAGTATGGAAGAGAGAAATATGGATAAAGTGAAGAGGGAAAAGAAGAATTTCCCCATATATGATAACTGTGGGAAGAAACAACCTGTAACTTGCCTGAAAGGAATGGGAGTTTTTTATAAGTGTGTAGGAAAAGGTAAAGTAGTACTTGACTGCAAGGGTAAGAAAATGGTTTCAAATGTTCAATCCATCATTTGAAAGGAGTTTGGACATTATGCGGACCAATGTCCCAGTCATCTGACTATACCGCAAATGATGCTATTGGATAATAATCAAGTTATGATACTACCACAGATGAAGAGGAATTATTGGTGTTACTATGTTGTTATTTTGGAATTATTTAATTTAAGTGTTGTATCAATGATGTTCTGGAAATAAATATGGATTGTAATGCAGTAGTATTTAATTAAGGATTTGAGATTTTATGGTACTAAGAATAGTGACTCTACAACGAGTTAATTTGTTTTTTGGAAATATCATGGTTGAAGAAAGATAAACCTTAATATGGTCCTAATAATGAGGTAGTGATTTTGGAATAAGAGATAGTTGATTTTGGTAATTCAGGATGTTGTGGTGTTATAAAAGTATATATGAGGAAGGCGTTCACATGTTATTACCTAGAAAAAAGGATCCTCATTATGTTTAACTTACTTGTAAATTTCGGACTGTGAGTTTGGATAATATTATATTGGATAAGTCTAATGGTTTGAATGGATTATGTTTGAAAGGTTATATTTTTTGGATTTTTATAAAAGGACAACATGCAGACTGTGTGACGACCCGTCGTGTCGGACAAAGCTGCGGGAATCGAACCCACAACCACAGTGAAATTGGGATTTATCGCCTACCATTGTGCTACATGAATTTCCTAGATGGTATAATGTAGTTTCATTACATAAAGGGTCTGATATGTGAATTATAAAGTCATTATATTTGGAACCCTATAAGATTAGGATTAATAGAGTATTTTTTAGTTATATTCTGTTTTGGGGTGAACGATGTGTTTGTGGTAGAAATTTAGTAATGGATAAAACTCTAATTATAAAGTAAGTATATCTCTTTATGATCTTATCCAATATCATAAATAAATTCCTCAACATTAAGAAAAGGAACTTAGAACAAAAATGTTGTCCTAGATGGTACGTTAGATCATCACTAATTTATGGCTTTGGGATTGTTGGCCTTTTCATAGCCATATTCTCTACCACTCTCCATCAGATAATTGATGGTTAGATTTCTCTTCCATATCCATACTTTCCGACATGAAACCCTAGTATATGTTATTTTCGGTATTCTTCATACTTTCTACACTTTATTTTATATAGAGACCTCATTAATTCATTTTTCCGATTTGGGATTTAAACTAATATATTTTGAAATGTAAAAAATGTGTTATCCTAATACCTTATGTTTTGTTGAACCGATGGTATTTTAAATCATCATAGATTGATGTTTTTAAGGACATAAATTTTAAACTTGTTTGGGATTGGTGAACTCAATCACTACCTATAAATATTTACGTTTTTCCTCCAATTATATGTCTATAATTTCCACCAATTCCCTCCTAATCGAGATAATAATTTTGTGGTGACCCTTTCATTTCTCTTTTCATCTTGTTAAGACTAAATTTTATTAACCAAATTTCCGATGTGTGTTTTTCCACAAAGATATTTTCTATTTTCAACCATTATTTTCAAATAACTATATCAAATTTCAAGGATGCAATTTACTGAACGTGGGGAGAATGTAACACCCTGAGCTTCCACAGTACGCTTCTCTTTGAATAATACAGTAGCGTGTGTTGTACGCAACTTCGAGTTCTAACACACACCATGACCAATCAAAGTAGCCGTTATGAATAGTAATACCAACTTTTTAAAATTCTAGAAATTTTATCTCTCAAAATGGACTTCATTTATGGATTCGGTGTGTTGAATTTGTCCTAAGGTGAAATTTTGGTACTTTTCAGATAACGTTAATATTTTGATGAATAGTGAAAATTACAAAATTTTAATTTAAAACAACTTTTTTAATCAAAATAATTAATAGTGATAAATTATCAATTTGAGTTATTTTAATGTATAATTAGAATATATTTTTACCATTTTATCCAATGGTGTTCATTAGAATAAATTTCACTTTGAAATTGGACATAAACAATTGTCAATCTTTTGATATATATTGTTTCTTAAAAACACGCTATTTGTGGTGATAGCGGAAATTAATTATAAAATTAATTAATGCAAATTATATGTTTGGAATTTTTTAAAATAGACATAATTTTTGAATTCGGAATATCAGTTATATCTTAGGGTGAAATTTTTGCATTGTTCTGAAAAACATCAATTTTTGATGAATAGTGAAACTACTAAGTGGTAGTTAAAAAACTGAATTTTTCATAAAACATAATTTTACCACTTCTATGATTGGAATTTCAAAAATCCGAGACTCACTGTTAATATCAAGGAGTAAAATGTGGTTCAATGAGATAAAAATAATTTTGGTGAATAGTAACTTTTTACTTTTATTTACCACTGTTAAAAATAAATAGAGTAATTAAGGGTAAAAATGATATTAATATTACCCTAACACATGCCCTAATTCTATTGGACAAGTGTATCTCGACCAAAAACAACCTTAGGAATAAAATATTATCATTTAGGTCCACTTGGATTAGATTAGGACATTTATTATTATTTAATTCAAAGTAGAGTTAAAAGAGTTAAAGTCAACGTTTATTTACTAAAACATTTTTATTTTAGGGTTATACATAAGATAATTTCAATTGAAAATATTCATTATAAATCTACGAATATTTCCAAGATAATTATATTTTATTTATAATTTTTAGACAATAAAAAATGTAATTTATTTATGACACAATGATGATGGAGTAATTACCTAATTAATGAAAAATTGAAATAATTGATATTATAAATATCCAAATAAATTTAATTTGAGACTTTTTTAAATGAAATTAATTTTCTAGGATACTATGACATGTTATTATTGATTTAATTAACTTTTTTCGAAGTAATAATTCTGTTATGATTTTTACCAAAATCAATTATTGAATAGAGTCAAAATTGACATAAAAGTGTTTTTAAAACAAATATTATATTATTAATTGATATTAAATTCCTAAAAATCTAGGTTTCGTCCAAACGACTTACATCATGATATTTGTATCATTAATGGACCACTTGGGGGTATCTTGGATGTATATAGTAGGTTTATTAAGCATATAATATAAAAAATACAAAGAGACATTGTAAAAGTGAAACGAATTAACTAAGAGTTAATACTTAATGATAAGGTTGATATAATTACCCAAACCTGTATAAATTCTATTGGATGAGTGGTTATCGACCCATCCCCACATTAATATTTAAATAATCCATTTTTGAGTCATTAGAAACCCAATATGAATTTATTATAAAATAACATTTCTAGCTTTTCCAAAGGTGCCCCTCACCCCTCTTATAAAAGGGAACTCTCCTTCTCATTAACTCACACCTTAAAAGCCTTTTGTTTCGTCCAAACCCTACCCCAATACTCTCTAAGATTCCCTCACTTCATCCTAGAGGCCTTCCTTTAGTCATAAATCCAACATAAGAATACCTTTTTATCAAATCAAACGGAAGAACCCGAAGTAGAGGCAATGATTTTACCACCCTTTTTCAAGTTCCTTTCTTCTTCCACTACTTCTTTATTTGTTATTACCATTATAAATTAAAAAATCCAGTATCTCCTATATATTGTAATATTATTATAAATACTGTACAACCATATTCAGTATTCTATCCATCCATTGAATGATATGTCACCATACGTGCATACGTACGGCTTACCGTCTCCACGTCGTGGTGTAATTGTTATTCAATATATTATTATTTGGATGGGTATAATAATGATTTTTAAATCATCTAAATAATAAATATAACATGACAATGATTCGGTATATATGATATATCATCCAATTATATAATATTAAAAGAATGATATTTTCGCCCATGCGTACGTACAGATTACCATCTCTACAACGCGATGAGATTCATTTCAAAGTTCACCATTCATCGACGATTATAAAAATATATATTACTAATAAGTATGTAATATATCACATAATAATGCTACTGGAGATACATACATATATATATATATATAAGGATTTATATACTTAAATATATCTTATTCATTTACTTCTGTTCAATACTATATGAAAACAGAAACAACGTTTATGCGTACGTACGACCGTCTCCTTAAAAGGTGTTTTCAATTTCATATATATGTCTATTACACATTTTTATATTCTAAATATATATGATATATTTATAATGTTTTATATTCTGGAAGTATTTAAATCATTATCTAATTGAAACAACCAAGAGTGACAAGTTAAAACATGTACGATAAAGAAAGTGATTATTACCCAAAATGTTAACTTAACATGGAGATTATTATTAAATGGGTAATATAAAGTCATAAATGAATAAGGTATGATATCATATTTATTAATATGGTTCTGGTATAATTTAATAACAGAATAAGATCTTTGTACAGAAGGTTAAATGTACCCTCGACTAAAGGAAAGTGCAAGGTAAGGTGTTTTCATCTCACTCCTTATTCCCGTGAGATTCATGCCATATTGCCACTATTACCTTTTGTGTGGTGTATGTACTGCCTATAATTGTATTATTTGTGTAATAAACATTAATTTATGTGTATTTACATATTCATTGTATGATACCTCTTTCATGGGGTGTATATTTCGTAAGTTACCAAATTGGTAAGGGTTTATTTCACAATCTCTTCATTATCCGAGGTTGTTTATACGTGACTATATACTGGGACCTCTTTATCATCCACATCCGTGCTTTTAAAAATGTCTTTCAAAACATTTTAACTATTTTGTAGACAATGGTTTAAAGTCATTTATACCCTTATTTGACTTTCTATGTTTTGAATGGAATATTTCCATCGTTTTCGAAACAAGTTACTTTTTGACCTTTTCGACAAAACTAAGGTAAAAATGTTTTTTTAACTTATACGGTGGGTGAGGTTATTCTCCGCCTTTATTACACCTTTGAAGCTTCCTTCACAATCTTATAAATATATTTTCAACATAAAGGTTTTCTCAATAATTATGTGACTTTTAAATGATTTCAAAAAAGAGATATTTCTCTCAAATAGTATTGATTTTGTCTACGTCAACATCATTTGATAAAGTTTACACTTGTTTGAAATTGATTTATTATGGTACAAATCTTCCATATGGTATTTAAGGTTTTTTGATATGTTTGACTATGAATGAGTTATTTCTTTGCCATTAATGGTTTATGATTAATGTTTTGGCATTTTTTATGCTAGTTTTAATACGAGTGATTATGTTATATTCCATCCTCTTCTTAAGATTAATGTGTTGGACTAGTATGTTCTGGGTTGGGGACCGGTAAAAGTAATCCCTCCGGGTTGGGGTCCGGTTACAGCAGACCCTCTGGGTTGGTGTCCGGTTATTAGAGGCACTCCGGGTTAGTGTCTGGTTATTAGAGGCACTCCGGGTTGGTGTCCGATTATTAGAGGCACTCTAGGTTGGAGTCCTGTTACAGAGGCTCTTCGGGATGGGTTCCAGTTACAGTTATACCTTAGGTCTTGGCACAAGGCCATGACACAGAAATTAAAGTTTTGCATTATGAATTCCATCATTATGAAAGTGGTTATTGATATTTCATGTGATTATTCGATTAGTAGAATATCAATGTGAATAATTAAATGGAATTATTTCATTTTTTCCATACTATGTTGAGGATAAAGTTTAAAAGGATTTTTTTAGTTATACATTGCCTTAAATGTTTATTCTTATTTATGAATGTTTCCGCTATATTGTTATCCTTACTAGGCATTTGAGATCACCCATTTTCTATGTTTTATTTTTCCCAGGATGTGAAGAAGTAAATTATGAATGACCTGTAGAGATATTATGAGGGGATAATAGTGTGGACTATGGAGACAATATGTTGTTGTAACAGTTTGTCACTTTATGATGTAATGTAAAATATTATGAGTATATCTAGTGTTTCCAAGGCTACTAAACCAATCGGTCTTTCGAGATTTTATCTTTCTTGTGATGATGCCAATATTATGTAATAATTCACCGAATCTGGGTAACTGTGGTCGGGGCATTACATAATAACCCACTAATAAGAAATACTATAACTGGGAATATCCATTTAGGTTATTCTGTAATTTTTTGAAATATGTAATGGGATTATTTCATTCCCAATGAATTAAAGAGAACCCATTATTAATTGATTATTACTCAAGATCACATGATTCATTCCATCTCAAGAACACCAGCACAAAAATAGAGTTCATTGCTATTTTTTTATTTAGATAATTTTGTATCTTATTTTATAGGAACTAATGTCACTATATTTTCTTACCAGGATATAGATAGATATCAGATAAAATTGATGATGAAAGATTCCAATATATTAAGATAGATGGTTGTTATGAAATAAACAATAATGGATATTAAAGAAAAAATTAAGAATAAAATAATGTTCATGATCACCTAAATATTCTACCTAACTCCATATAAGATTTAATTCTAGACCAAAACTTATAGAATGAATACATTCCAGGAGAAGAAATCAATGTAATAGAAGTGGAAATATAATTTTATAATGATATTGTAATTTATTTGATAATTTTAGATGTTCCAAAAAATATTAACACCCATAAAAAATAATATATATTATATATTTGGTAATATCCATTTCATTAGGATATTTTCAATGAACATGTGATATGGAGATGTATTCCTGCAAGTAAAATTTCATAGTTTTTTTATTTTTCCACACAATAGTTTTTAGAGAATTATTTTGTCCTCAATAAACCAAATTAATATTTTATGTGAATAATATATTAGACCAATCTATTAATTGATTCACATTAATATTGTCTATATTGTAGAAAATTACAATTTTATTGAAATATTACGAAATGAAAAGATATTTCTAAAAATAATTATTATATTTTTTGACCATTTTGAATTATGTGGAATATAAATTTTTTGGGATATTTTATCATTTATGTAGGTAATTAATACTTTATTTTTATTTTATACTATATTTTTAATTGGGTGGAATAAAAAACACTAAAACTGATGATTGTTATTTTTTGTGTGACTTCTTCAAGACTATTATGTTCCCCATGGTTGGATTACCAATAGCCATAATTAGGTCCATTAGAAAATGATTTTAAATAATTGAATTTAGGATCTAATAATTATATATATATATATATTATATCATAAGACATATATACCCTATCATCCCAAAAAATTGGAAATTATGAATTATCTAACTAGGAAAATAGTCAAACTATAAATGATAGTGAAATTCAATAGTATATTTTCATTCCAAACATTATATGGCACCTTATTAGCCAACATGATAACCTATACACCGTGAATAGGAATTAGAAAACTCCATTTAACTGATGAAATTAGTTTCCACATAAATATACAGTTAGATAATATATTATTATATGAAATTAATGAATTGATTTTGGATATGGAATGAGTTGTAAAATAAAGAAACTTGTAGACATAAGAATAGGGGGAAATGATAAGGTATGAATTTAGAAATCATATTATCTACAGAGAAGTGAAATGTGTATCATGACAAGAATGTAGATCTCAAAATCATTAATCCTAGATAACATATTTGTTTATTCAAATCGTGATACAAGCTAATTATAGGAAATCATTGTTCTATATGGTAAATACCATTTATTATCACTAATGACTAATATATAGGTGGAATGAATATTATAACAGAATGATAAGAAAAATCATTCTGTATTAATTAATATTGATTATATAAGTTATGCAAGACTCCAACTCATTAAAAAGTGGTGGTGTTCAAACTCAACTCACCAATCCCTTAGTAACAACCAATCATGTTGTACATCTTCTTCAGAGTTGATTTCATGATGTGATTCTTAATAAAACCACAATAAATAATTATACTTAATTAATAAATTGGGGTTGATGAATAATTTATGTAATGGTATGGAACACTACAATGTAGGTTCCATAGATTAAGAAATTTAAATTTTATATATCATGTTGGAAATTTTTTTAAATTCTTTATGAATTTATTTTCATAATTGATTGTAAAATGTTACTTTAACTTAAATACACATTAAAACATTTAACCAATTCTAGGGTTGAGAAATTTATTTGAACAATTTCATCATAATATATTTGTACTAAAATGAAATTGTTTCCAAATACTATATTGTAGAGACCCAAAGCCTGACGTACATGGACATTTCATTACTTTTGAGGAATACTTAGTACATAACAAAAACACACACACACAAGGACCGTAATAGTTTAGTGTCTTTGGAAGCTCGGAATATAATCTTCTAATCGTGGTGAAAGATCTTCAACATCTCCCATAAAGATCTTTCCATTTTTTTCTTACCTAAAACCTTTCTTTAAATCATGTGGAAAATAAAACATATAAAAGGGTGAGCTCAAATGCTTAGTAAGGGTAAACAAAAGAAATATCAATCACATCATATTCATAAGAACATAACATTTTGGAAATCTTAACCTGCAAAAGATAGAACAATTTCATAACATGGGATAAATCATAGTATTGAAATGAAATCAAAATAATCATAACATAAAACATGAATCTTTGTGTCATACACACATAATCATAGAGAATCATTTCTTGTTAGTCAAAACTCATTGCCAAGACTATCTTAGTGGACAAAGTCCATTTCTGAACCGTGTTCATTCCTCATTTCAGTCATGTTTCACTAAACCGGTATAACCTACCGTTCCAGCCATGTATATCTCATGAGATATAAAATCTTTACCCAATGCATTGGAGGGAGATATAGGTCCCACCCATCTCATAATGATACCATTCTTATGTGTTCCACAAAATCAGAAACCATACATCATAGCATAACCCATGTAATAAAAATGGGAATCTTAAACATCGTGACATCATAAAACAATTCATATAAGATAAAGGAATTCATAAAAATATAATTCCATCACAAAATAATCAAATAAATGTAATAATAGGGATAGAAACCGAACCCTTTGTTGTCTTAGACGGAAAATAATTTTGATAAAACACTTGAACTCCATTCTTGAGGAAAATATCCTTTCTACTTCAAAAACTCTTTTCCTTTCTTAACACGTCATACAATTATAAACTAAAAGATGTTGATTAAAAATAAACATTAAAACATGTAATGGAAGCTTCTTGGAAATAATGTTTCAAAAATCCATTCATGCTGTATAAGTTAAAAAACATTCTTCGTAGTTTTGTCTGAAAAGACAAAAAGCACCTCGTACGAAAAACGACAAAAGATTCCTTTCATATCATTTACTAAAAAATCAACAAATGGTAAAATTTGATATAAAATATTGATAAGGATATAAATGTTACATATTGAGGAAACATGGATGTGGATGATAAAATACACCCCAGTAAATACCAAAGTATAAACAATATCAGATAAAAATGAGATTGTGATATTTTCCCTTACCTTAGGTCCAATTTGCTTCGTAAGAGTCCGAAACTCCTATATAATGATTTAAATAATGTCATTGACTTATTAAATAATCATATTCATTGTTATGATATAATATATGGTTCACTTATGACTTTATATTACCCATTATTATGTAAATTAATGTTAAAGTATTGTTTTGGGTAAAATCATCTTATTTATCATACGTGTTTGGACTTGTTGTTCTTGATGTTATTATTACTTATATAATGATTTACTTACCTACAAAATTTAAATCATGATTTATATATCATATAAATTCATTATATATCCAGAATATATAAACATTTATAATAGTACATAACATATGGAGGTAAGAAATGAAACGCACCGTTCATGGAGACGGTAAGCCGTACGTACGCATGAACGCTAATTTCATTTCTATTTCTTATTTTAATGTAATTAAAACATAATGACGCGTAGTTATATTATAATTACATTATAATATCATATATAATATCATTAACCACATCCTTTATACATCCCACATAAAGTATTAACGAATCACAACACTTTGAGGGGGCAGTAGTCCGCACTTCCTCAAATGAGATTATAGTATTTACCGACTATGGAAACTGTAAAGGCTTGATATAATTAAGTAGTAAATAAGAATAAGTAAATCATAAACATAATATATATTATATATAAATACAGTTCCATCATAATGGCCACCATGAGATTCGGTAGGAGAAAATTGAACAATCATCATTTCATGAGGCGTTTGATTGTCATCACAGAAACATTATGTTCTTCATCCATTAGATGGTGGTGTGTCTAAGTGTAGTTTTAATCCTTCTCATAACAACATCCTAGTATATTTAGGATATTGGTGTAGTTACAAAAGGAAGGATTAAAATGATTTTAGGGGTTGGAGAAGTAGAATAAAAGAAAACAACTTAAGAGAAACTCTTACCTTTAATTTTGGTAACTTCCTTTGGTTTGACCCAAAAATACTTCTTGGAGCGTCTTCTGCCTAATGTAAGGCTTAAAGGGGTAGGAGAGGGATGTAAGGAGATTAGTTGGGCAGAGTTAGGACGTGCCAAAAGGCTTGAGAGGTGTGTGAAATTGCATAGAAGTGGTCTCCTTTTATAAGGGAGTGGAGGGGCTCTTTAGGAAAGTGTGAAAACATTATTTTATTATAAACTTATCTTCAGATTCAAGAGGTCCAAAACACATTAATGCCGAATATAAGATGACTCATATTCTAAATAAAATCATCCAATAAGAATTGGACAGGTTTTGGATGATATTTTAATCATTTTAATCTTATTTATTTAAATCATTTATTAATGAGTTAAACACCACATCATTATTGCTTCATATATAATTTAATACATTTGATGCCTAAAAATTATGAAAAAAATACCATGATTCTGGGAATCCTTTTATCTTTCCAAGGAATATTTATAGTCGAAAATATAACTTATATAACCCCTTATAAAAATTAATTACTAAAATAGTTTTGTTAAAGTCAATTTTGTCTTTACATTAAATTAATTAATCTAATGTGTCATTGTCTTTCATAAGTGGCTCCATGGGGTCCCAAAATAGACCCAAGGATGCTCATGGTCGGCCAATACTCATATATTAAGGTTAGGACAAGTGTCAAGGTAATTTGGAATTATTATAATATTCTTTTAACCTTGAATTACCCTATTTATTTTTAACCGTAGTAAATACAAAAAATTACCGTAGTTACTATTCATAATACCAAAAAAATAAAAGTAACCTATTAACATAATTTGGACCCACTGATTACAAATATGGAATCCATTTTTCAAAATTCAAAACACAAATGTTGCAGTAATTAATTTAAAATTAATCTCGTTGTTTAAGCAAACAGGTTTTAAAAGTTATAACATTGTCGAAGATTGAATTTATTTAACCTACGAATTCAATGTAAAATCATGGATAATGACATAAATTATATTAAATGGTAAAAATATATTCTATTTATAGTTTGAAACCATTCAATATTATTATTTATCCACATTATTTATTACGATGAAAAAAGTGGTTTTTAATTAAAATATAGCGTGTTTTTACTATTCATTAAAATATGAAAGTTATTAGAATAATATGAAAAATTTATCCAATGTAAATTTTTATATCCTGATTCTAAAGAAGAATTTTATTTTCTCAAATTGAACTTATAAACATGTCAAAAACTAGATTTATAGTGGGTGCGCCATCAAAAGGCGGTAAAACTGCATTTTTTGAAAAATACTTATTTTACCCGAAAAATTTATTTTGTTCTTATACCATTTTTTAGAAAATGTGTAAGATGAATAATAATGTTATGAGATTCAAAATTTAGTTAATACTATTCATAATGGATAGTTCATAATAATATTATAATAATATATCGTTGTTTAGTAAAACCCGGTATTGCGTACAACAGGCGCTATCGAGGAATGTCGCGCTTGCGTGTAATGCAAGCCAAGTCAGGGTTGCGTGCTGTGAAAAAATACTTCATTTTTTATTATATCATAATCCATCCATATTTCATTTATACAATGAATATATATATATATATACTCAATGTTTCGTAGAATAACTATTATCAAAATTGTGTGTAACACGATCCATGAATAGTGTTGGGTATACTGCAAGCTAATACGGTGTTGCATATAGCGCAAGGTAATCTTGGTGTAGCATACAACAGAAGACATTAATGAAATTACAAAGAATATTTTTCATAAAATCTCGCGCTGTTACATTCCACCCCCCTTAAAATGATTTTCGCCCTCGAAATTCATCGGGGTTATAAATGGTTTACTATTCGAAAGTTTTTTTTATAGAAACTCACATTGTAAAAAGGAATACCAAAATCAATCTTTAAAAACAAATGTATGAAATGTAACGGTTACCCAAATAAACTAATCACTGGGTTTCCACATAGGTGAAAATATGGATATGGAAGAGAAATCTAACCATCATGTTCTGATGGAGAGTGGTAGAGAACATGGCTATGAAAAATACTGCAATCACAAAGCCATAAATTTGTGATGATCTAAGGTACTGTCTAATTCATCAAATATAAGAGCACTAGGACAACATTTTTGGTTTTCAAGATCATTTCCCTAAAGTTGATGAAATTGGAATTAGAAGAAATACTTTCATGATTTTGGTATAGTCTCACCATTTGTCGTTCTTTGGACAATTTAGACTTCATATATTAATGAAATGAAGTTGAATTTGTCATTTGTGATGTGTTAGCAGATCATGTGATAGAATGATGGGTCATTCCATCTGTATCAAACAAAATGTTAGAAAAGTTATCAAAAAAATACATAAGTCCATCTATAGTGAGATTAATCATATATGGTTCTTAAAATGGACGTATACTTCATATATCACACTGAATAATATAATGAAACTAGTTTCTACTAAACAGGGACTTCCTGTAGGCCAGTGGTAGCCGATAAAGGCCAGTCGCACTTTGGTTGTGGGTTCGATTCCCACAGCCTTGTCCGACGCGATGGGCTATCTCCCATCCTGCAGGTTGTCCTTTTTCTAAAGCTATATTACTATAAAATCCCATAAAAATATCAAAAAAGTATTATCCTTAAACAATACTATCTTATGTCCAACATAATCCATTCCAATCTTTAGGATTATCTAATATACTTCGGTCCAAACTCATAGTATAAAGAAAATGATCATGTGAATGCCATCATTTATCCCCCATATATCATAAGATATATCTTGTTGGTCAAATTACAAATATGTGAATACCTTAATCATGTATTCTCTGGAAGAATGAATATCCATTGAACCTTAGTGAAAACATGAATGCAGTTAAAAGTTAACACTTTCCACATACCAAAATCCTCAAAATTCTATATACTCAACCCATGATAACACTTAGTCCTTATATCAATCATGAGCTCATAAATACTGTCAAACATTTTTTTTCCTTATCCCTTCATTATGTACATATCATATTTTTAACAAAAATATCTCAATCACTTTCCATGGTTATCTGTACCATAAAATTATTGAAAACCACAATAGAACAATACATAAATATTCGAATATTCCACAATACTATATACAACATTATTTTGGAATCCCATTACATAAACACTTAATAATTCCACGACATAGTTTTCATATTCAACATCTCCAATGGTGATCGCATGTGACTTCCCTTTGTCCTTTGCCTTAAGTGGTTGCTCACGTCGATCATCACTAACCCTTGGATTGGGACATTTATTAGCATAATGCCCCATTTCCTTGCACTTGAATCATTGAAGTGTAGTAGGTTCATTCTGTGTATCCCTTCCTCTGTTTGCATCATTAGATATCTTCTTCCCATCATTGCGGCATTCAAATTCCCTATGACCTTCCTTTCCACATTTGAAACATTTACTTGTCCCTTTAAGACAACTCCCTCCATGTTTCTTTCCACACTTTGAGCATAAGGGAAAGATCATCTTATTTTTAGTGTGCTCTTTAGATTTTCCATTGAATTCCATTTTCCTACTCTTATCAAACCCATATGACTGATGGGTTACTCAAATCTCCATCTCGACTTTGAGAGCACATCGAACGATTTCCTCGTACCTATTGAAGTCCCTTATGGCTAAGGGCCTTCAAAGACTTGGTTTTAAGGAACTAAATAATTGATAAATATTAATCTCAGGTTGTATAATAATACCATAAGCGTACCTTGCAAGTCTTGTAAAATTTTCTTCATAGGTACCAACAGATTCATCATCCTTTTGCTTCTTTTCAAGAAACTCTTTCTCCATCTTTGTTTGGGAATACGAGGGACGTAATTATTGAAAAATAAGTTCTTGAACTCATCCCATTACATGGACTCAATTTCATCCCTTTGCCTCATATTCTTAATAAGATTCCACCATTGATCAGAATCACCTTCCAAATGATACACTGCTAAGATGACTTTTTCATGATCAGAAAATTGAAGAACTGAAAATATCTTTTCAGTAGTACTGATCCATTGTTTAGCAACAAGTGGATCATAAGACCCACTGAAAGAAGGTGGACGTTGCCTCATGAAGGACTCAATAGAATATTGTTCCCTTCTATGCTCATTTGGAAGTCCAGAATGATTCATAGCTTGTGTAAGTATAGCAATAAGATTTTGCACTCCATCTCCCATAACATTTGTTTGTTCAGGAGGAGAATCATTGCATTGTCCATTGCATTGATCAACACGGTTCCTTCGGGTTCCATCCATCGTCTAAAACCCAAAAAGAATAGTGTGAGAGGCAAAAATCATGCTAGGGAAAACAAAACAATAATGGAGGAGTACCTTCAATATCTAACATCTTGGGTTACCGTAATTCTAGTACTATAACCTATTCTTCTACTTACCCTTTGGGACATCCCTAGACATACCATAGAAATATCTCTAGGGATCTCACTAAAGCTCTCGCATCCTAGTTTCCAAAGGTTGACTAAACCTTTCCTCTGATACCAACTGTAGAGACCCAATGCCTGACGTACATGGACATTTCATTAATTTTGCGGAATACTTAGTACATAACAGAAACACACAGACACAAGGACCATAATAGTTTAGTGTCTTTGGAAACTCAGAATATAATCTTCTAATCGTGGTGAAAGATCTTCAACATCTCCCATAAAGATCATCCTCTTTTTTTCTTACATAAAACCTTTATTTATATCCTGGGGAAAAGAAAACATACAAAAGGGTGATCTCAAATGCTCAGTAAGTGTAATCAACAGAAATATCAATCACATCATATTCATAATAAAATAACATTTTGGAAATCTTAACCTGCAAAAGAGAGCATAATTTCATAACATGGGATAAATCATAGTAGTGAAATGAAATCACAATAATCATAAATTAAAACATGAAACTTTGTGGCATACACACATAATCATAGAGAATCATTTCTTGTTAGTCAAGACTCATTGCCAAGACTATCTTAGTGGACAAAGTCCATTTCTGAACCGAGTTCATTCCTCGTTTTAGTCTTGTTTCACTGAACCGGTATAACCTACTGTTCCAGCCATTTCTATCTCATGAGATATAAAATCTTTACCCAATGCATTGGAGGGAGATATAGGTCCCAACCATCTCATAATGATACCATTCTTATGTGTTCTACAAAATCAGAAACCGTACATCATAGCATAACCCATATAATAAAAATGGGAATCTTAAACATCGTGACATCATAAAACAATTCATATAAGATAAAGGAATTCATAAAAATATAATTCCATCACAACATAATCAAATCAATGTAATAATATGGATAGAAACAGAACCCTTTATTATCTTAGATGGAAAATCTTTTTGATAAAACACTTGAACTCCATTCCTGAGGAAAATATCATTTCTGCATCAAAAACACTTTTTTTTCTTAACATGTCATACAATTCTAAACTAAAAGATGTTGATTAAAAGTAAACTTGAAAATGTGTAAAGGAAGCTTCTTGTAAATAATGTTTTAAAAATCCATTCATGCCGTATAAGTTAAAAAAACATTCTTCGTACTTTTGTCGGAAAAGTCAAAAGGTACCTCGTACGAAAAATGACAAAAGATTCCTTTCATATCCTTTACTAAAAAATCACCGAAGGGTAAAATTTGATATAAAATATTGTAGAAGGATATAAATGTTACATATTGAGGAAACATGGATGTGGATGATAAAATACACCCCAGTAAATACCAAAGTATAAACAATCTCGGATAAAAATGAGATTGTGATATTTTCTGTTACCTTATGTCCAATTTGCTTTGTAAGAGTCCGAACCTCCTATAAAATTATTTAAATAATGTCATTGACTTATTAAAGAATCATATTAATTGTTATGATATCATATATGGTTCACTTATGACTTTATATTACCCATTATTATGTGAATTAATGTGAAAGTAGTGTTTTGGGTAAAATCATCTTATTTATCGTACGTGTTTGGACTTGTTGTTCTTGATGTTATTATTACTTATATCCTGATTTACTTACCTCAAAAATGTAAATCATGATTTATATATCATAAAAATTCATTATATATCCAGCATATACAAGCATTTATAATTGTGAAAAACATATGGAGGTAAGAAATGAAACGCACTGTTCATGGAGACGGTAAGCCGTACGAACGCATGAACGCTACTTTCATTTATATTTCTTATTTTAATGGAATTAAAACATAATGATACATAGTTATATTATAATTCCTGTATAATATCATATATCATATCATTAACCACATCCTTTATACATCCCAAATAAGGTATTAACGAATCACATCACTTTGAGGGGGTGGTAGTCCGCACTTCCTCAAATGAGATTATCGTATTTACCGACTATGGAAATTGTAAAGTCTTGATATAATTAGGTATTAAATAAGAATAAGTAAATCATAAACATAATATATATTATATATAAATACAGTTCCATCATAATGGCCACCATGAGAGGCGGTTGGAGAAAATTGAACAATCATCGTTTCGTGAGGCGTTAGTGTGGCATCACAGAAACATTATGTTCTTCATCCATTAGATGGAGGTGTGTTTAAGTGTAGTTTTAATCCTTATAATAAAAAAATCCTAGTATATTTAGGATATTGGTGTTGTTACAAAAGGAAGGATTAAAAATAGTTTAGGGGTTGGAGAAGTAGAATAAAAGAAAACAACTTAAGAGAAACTGTTACCTTTAATTTTGGTAACTTCCTTTGGTTTGAACCGAAAGGACTTCTTGGAGAGTCTTCTGCCTAATGTATGGCTTCACGTGGGAGGATAGAGATTTAGGGAGCTTAGTTGGGCAGAGTTTGGACGAGCCAAAAGGCTTGAGAGGTGTGAGGAATTTCATAGAAGTGGTCTCCTTTTATAAGGGAGTGGATGGGCTCTTTAGGAAAGTGTGAAAACATTATTTTATTATAAACTTATCTTCGGTTTCAAGAGTTCCAAAACACATTAATGCCGAAGATAAGATGGATCATATTCTAAATAAAATCATCCAATAGGAATTGGACAGGTTTTGGATGACATTTTAATCATTTTAATCTTATTTATTTAAATCATTTATTAATGAGTTAAACACTACATCATTATTGTGTCATAAATAATTTAATTCATTTGATGTCTAAAAATTAGGAAATAAAATAAAATAATCCAGGTAATCCTTTTATCTTTCCAAAAAATATTTATAGTCTAAAATATAACTTATATAACCCCTTATAAAAATTAATTACTAAAAGCGTTTTGTTAAAGCCAATTTTGTCTTTACATTAAATTAATTAATCTAATGTGTCATTGTCTTTCATAAGTGGATCCATGGGGTCCCAAAATCGACCCAAGGATGACCATGGTCTTCCAATACTCATCCAATAAGGTTAGGACAAGTTTCAAGGTAATTTTGAATTATTATAAAATTCTTTTAACCTTGAATTACCGTATTTACCTTTAACCGTAGTAAATAAAAAAAATTACTGTAGTTAGTATTCATAAAAAAACAAATAAAGTAACCTATTAACATAATTTGGACCCACTGATTCCAAATATGGAATCCATTTTTCAAAATTCAAAACACAGAAGTTTCACTAATTAATTTAAAATTAATCCCGTTGTTTAAGGAAACAGGTTTTAAAAGTTAAAACATTGCCAATGATTGAATTTATTTAACCTACGAATTCAATGTAAACTCAAGGCTAATGACATATATTATATTAAATGGTAAAAATATATTATATTTATACTTTTAAATCATTAAATTTTATTATTTAACCACACAATTTATTACGATGAAAAAAGTTATTTTTAATTAAAATATAGTTTGTTTTTACTATTCATTAAAATATGAAAGTTATTAGAATAATATGAAAAATTTATCCAAAGTAAATTTTTATATCATGATTATAAAGAAGAATTTTATTTTGTCAAATTGAACTTATAAACATGTCAAAAAGTAGATTTAAAGTGGGTGCGTGATCAAAAGGCGTTAAAACTGAATTTTTTTAAAAATACTTATTTTACCCGAAAAATTTTTTTTATTCTTATACCATGTTTTAGAAAATGTGTAAGATGAATAATAATGTTATAAGATTCAAACTTTAGTTAATACTATTCATAACGGCTAGTTTATAATAATATTATAATAATATATCGTTGTTTAGTAAAACCCGGTATTGCCTGCAACACACGCTATCGAGGAAGGTCGTGATTGCGTGTAATGCAAGCCAAGTCAAGGTTGCGTGCTGTGCAAGAATCCATCATTGTTTCATATAACATAATACAGCCATATTTAATTTATACATTGAATATATATATATATATACACTCAATGTTGGGTAGAATAACTATTATCAAAATTGTGTGTAACACGATCCAAGAATAGTGTTGCGTATACTGCAAGCTAATACGGTGTTGCGTATAGCACAAGGTAATCTTGGTGTAGCATAAAACACAAGACATTAATGAAATTAAAAAAGAATATTTTTCATAAAATCTCGGGTTGTTACATATATAATGTTAATTAATGCAATCCAAATAAAATTTTAATCTTATTATATGAAATAATGTTCAATGTTTACACTAATTTGTGAGTCTTTTGATCAAATATTGATAGCATCCTTAAAAATAACATTATAATTGGTAACCATGTACTAAATGAATAACTAAAATTTTCTGATTATACTAGTGAAATCCTTACAACATTTGATTATTTTATGTTATACATGGTTGTGAAATTCCATGGATTTTAAAAACGCATTTTTTATTGAATTATATTAAAAATACATTCATTAAATTTTATCATGTTATCCTTTGAATCCTTGAATGTTTTTTCACATTTCCAAATTCTATGTACATTATACTTATCCACCATTCTCCAAAATCCATTTTATTAACATTGTTGAAATAAAGTGTGGGGGATGACATGACCCATCCCAGTGGGGCTTGTACAGTCAATCACCAATCCAACCTCTTATATGATTGTAGTTGGATACTAGCACTGAGTAGGAACATAACTAACATGGGAGACATTACCTTTGTACATGTATGCACACACACATCTCCTAGCCCACAAAATGAATTAATTTAAAAACCCTTAATTAAACAATGCATTCATACCACTATATCCCTCAACGTGAGTAATTTAGAATTTAATGTAAGGTTAATAGGTTTAGAAAATAATTCAATCAAAAAACGTTAATATAAAAAATATCGATCTATAGGTAAAAGGTACAAATATTGTTGTCTATCACTATAGGAACACACCTTGGCATGTATGGTCTCACAAAGCACCACCAGGTCCTGGTCCTCCTTGGACATTGTCAATATGTCAATTGTTTTCACAAGACATGACATGTGTGGGAAATGACCATGCAGGGTGAGTATAGTAATACTATGTCGAACACCCTGAAATGAAAATGCAATACAAAAAAGGAAAGTACATTCACCTCTTCATATGTATATGTATACAACACATATAACAATAATTTGTAGATATAATCAACCAAGAATAAATGTCCAATGGTAAATCACAAAGACTGCATATAAACCCTAGGAAACCAGTTCGATGATTCCATGAACCATTTATCCAGAAGAACACACTCTTATTTTCAATAGAACTAATTATGTCTATCAGAGAGGATATTATCATCAGGTAATTTATTGAAAGGGATATACTAATAGATCTAAGTAAGATATGACAAAAGAAATGGGGATCAAAGCCACGTCCATGTGGTGATAACTAAAAATCAATCTATATTAACCGCCTAGGAATAGTATTAATGTTCTGTCGAATTGGTCACATTGATAACAATGAATATTCCTAGTAAATTCATGTGTTATATGCCTCAACTACTACATACAAATTCATGTTTTATTTAAACTATTTTTTGTATAAGAATTATACACAGTGTGTATAGGATGTCACATGTTTTAACCATGCATTTGGGTTGTTCCCATGTACTCCATCTATGTGCCAGTACACTATGTTGATCCTTTTATATTTCCCTATTTAAGAAAACAAGGGGTATCCCATATTCCTGATCAAGGACGTGTTGGTGGGGGAGTACATGTCGTGTAGGAAACTCATGTACTCCAGCCTTTGTCCATGTACCTCTCATGGTACATACTTAGTTAACTAGAGAGGGTAACATGTCCTGTGACATGGTTCATATGTTGTGTGACCTATATATACCTCCCAAAACCCTTACCTTCATTAAAGGGGACCACACTATGTATAATCCAGGATTGCATGATGTGTGTTAATGTCTTTTCCTATATCCTGGATCTAGGGTCATACAGCTCATTATTACATCATTGTTCATTTTCATGGCTCGATTCACAGGAAAAGTAGATATATTTGGTATCCTGTGCCTTGATGTCCCTAAAAATGTGATTCGTCCTTCGATACATATGAAAATTATATTATGTTCTTATCCACATTACTCACTTGAATAATTGGGGGTACTAAACTACATAAATTCTCCCACTACCATCACCATTTCACCTTAATTTTATTTTACTAAGTCTAGAGCTACGATCTCATATTGTTTTACCATGAATGGAATGTGCAACATTTGATCTGTTAGTAGGATTTTTAATTGAGAACCAGGGGTCACTCGCGATTAACAAAAAAATCAAGAAATGAACAAGAACAACCTTGAGGTTCAAACCTCTACCATTGTTCATTTCACCATTAATATATTCATTTAAAAATTATAATCAAATCAAACACAATATTCATAAGATTTATCACCCTTCAACCCTGCATAATAATCTGATACCGCCTATACGACTAATTTATGGGATAATATATTCATAGATTAGTCTATTTTCATTGAAAGAATCAGAAACTGGAATAGAAAATCAAAATAAAACATCACATTGGATTCAAATCATGAGTTGAAAAATATCTGTTGTCATATCTTTTCCATTGGAGAGATATAATAATATTGGTTCTTGTCAATCTTTTATATGAGGTTATTTCGTCTCTTCCATTGGAGGATTATACATAGGTTTCCTCCTAGTATCTGAATATAATTCTAATGTTATGATAATTAACATAAATTTATGAAAAATTGTATATTTGAGTATAAACATGTTTCTAAGTCACAGTATCGGTGAATAAAAAAAAATAAAGTTTTCTAATTCATTTTATTCATTTAAAGAACTCTTAATAACATTACTCAATAAACATGTCCTAGCCAATGATTGTAGCTCATAATGGAAAACAATATTCGGAACACAATGGTACCCTTAGATTTATGACCCAGGAAAGTGTTTATTTTTTATTATATATTTTTAGGAATAATTCATGTACATGCTATGTAATATTTTAATATTATTCAATAATTTTTCCCGGCACATCGAGCCTCAGAATCACATGTCTCTTTATCAGATAGCCTTGAAAGTAATCCATAAAAAAATTAAAAATAAATCATGGAAAATTTTAGTAATTATTTTCTCCACAAAATGGGAAATCATGTCCTTGGAAATGATAAATAAAAGCCACTCAAAATTATGTTTGTACTGAACAAAAATCTGAGCATCCCACTACCACGTACTCTCATATATATTCCCATGCTAATGTAGGACATGAACTTATGAAACCAATCCCACACAAAGGATCCTCTCCTATTGATCCTCGATCTCCCTTGGGAATTAATCAAAATATTATCCATCCTCGATGTCCATCTAACCCATTTCAATAACGTTCGATGGTTCATGCACATACATCCTCTATTGCAACATGTGTAAGATATCATGTTCATGGTATAACTATTGGGGGAGAGCTAAGCACTATGACACCTCAATAACACTGTAATGTATCAAAAAATGGATTTTAAACCTATGAGATAACTTACAACCCCTTTAAATAATATTAATCAATATTATGGTGAAACCCGAAGGAACTCATGTTCTCCATCCTCGAATTCTGAATTCATCTATCTCTTATCATCATTAGACATATGATGGCTCTATTCATTCTTCATTCACCACTAGATGATATGTACCATCCCTTTTGTAGTTCTGTCAAACTCATGGTCTATAACTACTTACTCTCCTAGGTTAGTCTTTAAATGTGGTGATATGGAGGGTTACCTGTACAAAGCCTTGTATAGTTCTATACAAATGGTTAAATTGTAAAATTTATTGTACACAACCTTAATCAGTGGTTAGTAATCCTCCCAAATACTTTTTATTTCCAACATTCAAGCTCGTAGTATGTCCTCCCATTCCTAATTGGTCTTCTTTAAATGTCCATCATTTTTTGGGTGAAACATTGTGACTAAGAGAAACAGGTTCCCCATGATGTCCTATAATACCTACCACTACAATGATGTAATTTGATCATCATGATCTGAAACATTCATTGATGGGCTATTATGGAGTCAAACATTCTCCTACATGTAGAGGCATCCCATGATATCTACTGAACATTTCTCTTAGATAGCTATGGAGTAGGACGATATAGTGATTCTATCAATGGTCACCGATATGGAATAATTTCCCATCTACATACATGGTAAAACCTTGATAACATCCACCAATATCCCATAACACATTCCTTTTGTAGTTCAAGGGGGTTAGAAAAACCTCTCGAAACATGGATCCAGGCATTATCATGTAGATAAGTCATCCACCCAAAAAAAACTCTACAACTCTCTTCTCCATCCATTGACATTTAAAATGCACTCGGAGGTCCTAGTACATTTTCAAAAAACCTAGATGTAATGGAAAAGGGGAAAAATGAAACTACCTCAGAACCTCCTTCAGGGAATCCATTGGTACTACTGTATTTCATCTAAAATGAAATAATTTATCCTTGCCTTTTGAATATTCAATAGGAGATTTCCCTATCAATATCTGGGAAACATCAAGTCTCTTTGTCAGTATCACCAAGTTGGGCCTCCCAAAATAACTGTAATAGTGGAGGGGTGAAATCCATCAACCGGATGTAACATAATCCATCTCTATAAAATGAGTATAATTTTCAAAAGTGAAAATACAATGATTTATTATTCAGCAACTGTGAACATTACTTGGTGCTGAGAGCATATTCCCCCATGTTCCCCTTCACATTAGTACAAAAAATTTCATAGTTATAATCCTCGAGTAACTATATCCATCACCACAATATGATGTTTAGATCATATTGAGAGAACATATACATGAGAAATTTATGATATGAGTAGACAATAAACAGCATACCAATTAGGCAGTGTCAATAAATTTTCTACAAAAATAACACTGCTATGGACTCAAAATAATGGGTCGTGCAGTTGTGCTCATGTTTTCTCAAATTGTGTAAACCATAGGTAATCACTTCTTTCCACTACACAAGGGAAAAAAGGCATAGTTCTTCATTCATCGTGAAGTACTATATACATAACTCCTTCCTATATAAACCTAACTTTTTTTTCATTTTTCACACTCTATATCAGATCCTATAAGAATTTACCATGTGTAGTCTTTAGATAACCATAGGGCCTCTCTAAACTGACCAAAGGTGGTAATAAAACATTATTATTTAATAAATTATCATTTTTTTATCCTGGTTCATTCACTATTAGTCCTCATACAACTTGAATCTCCCATCCTCCACTTTGGAAAAAAATTGGGGCATTCTATGGAGAAACATTGGGTCTTAGTAAGACCATTCTCTTTAAGTCCTCCAACATCACCCTATACTCATGAAGCTCCAAGGGATCCATCCGATATATTCTTTTAGGTATGGGTATCGTCCAGGGGTGTATATAAATATATAATTTTCTCTCTTAGTTGGTAGGTAGACATATAACATCTTTGAAGAAAATTCCCTTCTACTCCACCACCACTATTGGAGACCGAGGACTCATAACATCTACAACACCATCAGTTAGTCTAGACAAATGAAGAGAAATAAGATTCACCCTACTATATATGATTTCATCTTACACTATATGAATTATCTTATCCACAATAAGGGAATACATTGTATCATCCCTACAAACATGTTGAAATCCTTATTGAAACATTAAATATGTGCATAAATTATGGATAAGTAGTCCATGCCGTGAATAATTCCATAAGGCCTTGATTCCACTTCCAAAGGATCCCAAATGAATATATTACCACCAAGATCAATCATTAACTATCATAACGAGTGTATGATTATTAGGTCATTTTTAGTATGAGTCTCCATGAATGATGGTCGAGTAATGATTAAACAAGAATATACATGTCTCAAACAATAATCATGGAAATAAATGAATGTCTAGAACTTGTGTCTATAAATACAGAAACTTAAGTATTAACGGCACATATTTTACCTCAAATCATTCATGGAGCACCTAGTTCATAAGCCTCAACAACGTGAAACTATCCCAAACCCTATCCTCTAGCTCTCTGATCCTAGAGTTGACCACAATGTGGTGTTCATGGTAACATGTTAAAATGTATTATTCTTCTTATTACTCTCATATTCCCTCTACAATACCCACTGGACGAAATATAATCCTTCACATGGCATTTTCTATGCCTTAGGGGTCTATAAATAGTCTCCCTGACAATAACATGGAGGGCTGGACAATATCAAGTGAGATGTCCCCTACAATCACATGAATAACATTTTCAATATCTAGGATGATTGGACCCTCCCTAAAAAACATGAATTGTATATACTCTATCCTGGGACCACCTACAATAATGTATCACACTTAAAAGTCCCATAGACTGACATCAGATTCCTATCGTTGGCGTTTATACATTTACTTTACCAATGCTGATAGCCACTTGTTGTATCTGTTATCCAAGAAACTATCAATCGTCAATGATCACTCTAGCACCCCAGCATAGGTAGTTCTGTAGAGAGGGGTAATATATTGTCATATGTACCAAATAATAACTTGCTCGAAGATCCAATCCATGTAGTGAAGATCATGTATCATATGCATTGAGTAGCTGTAGAGGATGGATTTCTTCAATGAATACTTAGATACTGATAGTCATCCTTCCACAGTACAGAAGCTCCCAAATACACAAAACCATAATCTTATTAGGTGAGAAATCCTCTATAAAAAGGTTCTCAAACTATTTCCATGGAAGAGTCTCCTCATCATAAGATTGGGTATCTAAACCCCACCACCACCCTGTCGATCAGTAAAGATGGCTTGCTACCAAAACCTCCATCTAAATTGCAACTATCATGACTATATAGAAAACTCGGTTCCCCTCCTCAAGATATGAAATATCCTCCACTGGGTAGGGTTCACCTTAAATCCTAAGAGTTCTCTAACACTAAAAGTTTATAAGCGTGCTCAGCTTGTGCTCAAAATCCACTTGTAATGCGTGTACCACATGATACTCCACATGTGGTGTTATTGAAGCTTCCACACCTATAGGAAACATCGGGGGATCTATACCCTATATTAAAGGATCATTAATTAGTGTGCCATCCTCAAGATAAACCAATTTAATTGTTGTTGTTATGCATTAAAGATGCATTTTTATAAAAAAAATAAGATGTATTGTGGCCAATGAGTATCTCTCCAGAGTTGACTCATGAAGGGTATGGAAACCCTAACCCATTCATATATGATTCATGTGAAATTATTTTATATGAATTTATTTGTCATTTTCGAAGAAAAAATTTAGGTTATTAGAGTCCTATTGTATGGATACGTCGGCCACCACAAAGACACTAGAGTCCATAGACTAATAGATGAACTAAAAACACATAAATTTGTTTTACCAAAAAAATCTCATAGACTCCCACTCCTAATGTTGAACTGACCACCTATAATACCACTCTATCACAACCTGTCCTAGTGGGTCGTATTTCATGACTCCCTAAGCTCACATCCAATATTCCAAGTGATGGTGAGTAGCACCAATCATTCATATCAATAAAATTTGAGGTAATCACTTTCTAGTTGTAGGCACACTCAAATCTCCAAGATGAAAAATGAAAAAATTTAAATTCCACTATGTAAACAGTTCATCCATACCACTATATCCCACCACTAGTGTTTTATGGAATGTAATGTAAATAGGTCCGGAATACAATCCCACCAAATATATTATGTAAACCCAAGTTTAACCTGTAGGTAAATGATAGTAGAAAATTTTTCTATAGCTATAGGAACACACCAATATATGTCTCATCTGACAAAGAATCACCTGGTCAAGGTCTACCTAGGGCTATGTTAAATGGTCGATCGTCTACACAAAACATGACACATGAATGAAAATCCCATGAAGTTCTCATTAGAACACCCTGAAAAAAATAATTAATTAAAAAAGGAAAGTAAAATCATATCTATAAAGGTAAATGTCCAAATAACATATAATAAGAATATTTGTATATAATCAACTAAGTCACACTTTCAAGAGGAAGGTCACTAGAACTACATACCAAATATTGGAAATCAGGTCAAATATTCCATGAAGCACCCATCAAGGAGAACAAACACCCGTGTCTGATATCATTGATTACGTATGTCCAAAGAGGTGCTGCATATCAGGCATTTTCATAAGATATATATTTCTATATATCAGAATATAGACACAATACAACGGATTAGGATCACATACACTATCATGTGTTGATACCGACAACTCAATATTAATTGACCCACTATGTATAGGATTGACATCTGGAAGTATTGGTCATGATGATAAAAATGAATCTGCATAGATCATTAATAACGAAAATGGGATCATACCCAAAGACACTCGGGGGACTCAAATAACTCACTCTAGGATGTTTGATTGAATGTATTTTAATCATATGATTGTGGAATGATTTTCAAATAAATTCAAGTAAATGATAGAGTGAATAAACTCAAAGTAAACATTCCTATCATCAAGAGGAAAATAGATACAAGTCAAGTAGAAATGGGAATATGATGTGTAGTGTGGTTACAAACAATGTCCCTTGACCCCAGGTACTGTCTGTTTAAAATGGCTTATTTCATTTAAAATAAGTGATGTATAAGATAAGTAAACAACATGTAGATGGTGTCACACATCATGTCCTTTCATCTGTTGAATGCTCTTATACTTCGACCATGTGCTAGTACATGACAACAACCCATGTCTCCATGGCTGTGTACTAGTACATGAGGTAGCCAATATACCTTGTCATATCCAAGTGGTGTGTGGGAGTACAAACCATGTACTAAACCGGTGTACCATGCTTACTATCTGTGTATCTCCCACGATATAGGACATTTCAACTTTGGAGGATCATATTTCATGTAAAATGAGAAAAATGTCATGTGATAATGATCTCCTTGCAAAACCCTACTCGTTGTTGAAGGGGCCCACACAATGTGTAATCATGGATTACACCCCTTGGGTTATGGGATTTTATATAATCTAATATCCATGGTCACATACCTTCTCATTGCTTATGAAATTGGTTTCTTTCATAGAATCACCAGAATGCAGGATTTATCAGGTCATCTAGGCTATATCGTCACCGAAAAGCATGATCCAAACTTCGATCAGCTCAAAAATATTATATTTTAATCACCATGCATCTTTCTCGAAGAACGGGGGGTTTCAACCTTATTTGATACCTCTTCCATCATCAATGTTGTCCCTCCATTGTGTTTTGCCATGTCTAGAACTAAAATCATGGATCCCTCCACCATGAATCGTCTACACAATGATAAATTTTTCTATTACGTTGTCGAAGCATAAACAGTGAGGCCTCCCTCGAGGAATGATAAAATAGAGAGAAACCCACAAGAAAATCCATGAAAAATGAACCACAATTTTTGTTCATTTAAGACCTGTTCAATAATAAGAATAATAATAAAATAATTAACACAAATATTAACAACAATTTACACCATTCAAGCCCATATAATAATTACAAACCGCATAATGAATCTATATATGGGATATTAATTTTTTCTATTTGTCTGAATTCATTATATGAATCAAGAATGGGATAATAAAATGGAAAAAATCATCCTACCTAGATTTAGATCTATAGTCGATGATGATTAGTCACCGTGTCATTGTCATTGGCAATATCATCTGTGACCCGGGTTCATTGATCATTGATATGAGGTTTCCATAAATCCTACATGAGGGGATTCGATAGAGGTTTCCTCCCAACATCATTAAATAATTCCTAGAATTTTAGAATATCCCTGAATCTCTACAAAATGGTTTATTTAGGTAATATCATGTCTCTATATCACAAAATTGTTGAAACAAAATAATATAAAAATTTCCAATTTATTATAATCATTTAAATCACCTGTGACGACATTCCAAAATCGTCCCACAGTAGAAAATTATAGTTCACTCATAGAGAGAATATTTTATCTATATTGAAATGATTCCCTTATATTTTTGATTTTGGAACCCATACAGATGTTATTTATATTTTTTAAGGAAAATGTACGTTCATGACATATAATATTTTAATAATTTTGAAATTGTTTTTGGAAAAATGGGACTCATAATCACATGTCTTCTCATCTCATAATCAAGAAATTATTCAATATAATATTTAAAAATATTACTCAAAAAATTCAATTTATTGTAGTGGATGATTATAAATGAGTGAAAAAAACTACTTCCTAAATTATTTTTTAATTTATTGAATATTTTTTCAATTTTCTTTTATGATGTTATAGGAGATATATTATAGAGAAATGTGATGGAAAATATTTTTTATGAATTCCATGGATTTATATAAGAACCTCCAATTTTTTTACAAGTTATAAAAACCAAAGACAATTAAATATATATATTCTTATGATGAGAAATATAGATCTAAATGTTTTATATAATTAGGGTAAATTGTTTATTGGAGTGATATAAATATACTAATTGATGTTAAAATTCAAAATATATAGACTATAAAAAAATATAATAAAAGAGAATCAATATTGGATTTCTTTTACAGATTATAACCTCATAAATTTGAATATTGATAGATAATCGGATATTAATTGAGGTACTAATCCATATGTTGAGTAATGTAAAAAACAAGCCTTGATTTATATATTTGATACAAGACTTATCATTCAACCTTGAAAGTACTATTTTAAAATACCACATACCATTAAGCCTCAAAAATATTTTAACCCATTCATAAAACCATTATGAAATTTATATATTATTGATTCACTAGGTGGAGATTAAGGTATTTTTCACCCTTATGCTTAAAATTCTTTATATAGAAATTTAAAAACTCATTCCATAAATACATAATAATTGGTGATTGATAAAATGCATGGGAGGCCTGAAAGGATAACCAAGTGGAGTTAAATTGAATAAAGTATATGGGTAAAGTGGAATCATTAGTCTTTAAGAGGCACTATTTTAGATATAATCATGGTGTTAAAATTGGGAATTAATATTGATTGGAAGTTAAATATTTATTTGGTTATCATTTATATTCACTTATATGATGAAGATGATGAAAATATTCATAGAAATAAATGTTTAAACTGTGGTAAGTATAATATTCATGGAACATTATATATTTTTTTATAAAAATTATCCTAAAAATAATCTATATCATGTAAAATCCATTTTTTATAATTCATTATTGATAAATTCAATTTTAGTTTTTATAAAATAATAGTTTTTCATTAGGATTCATATTTTTGTTTTAATAAGAATATTTGTTCCAATAATTTGTTATTATTGTCAAAAATATATGATAATAAATATTTAATTTCTTTTCACAATGAAAATAAATTATGGATATTTTAGAAGTGTCCAAAGAATCACCAGGAGGACCATTGGCCCACCATTGGTCTTAAATTGACATTCGATCATTATGACTAAGTGCCTAACCAATATATCTGCCATGGGTCAGTGCACTTTAATTTTACCATGAACATGCATCCCCGATAACCATGACCATGAAACTACATCAATGTATCTAAATATATGATGGAAATAAAATTAAAACACACAAAATCAATGTCAATGTGTCAACCATCAATTCTATTACTTGATTCTGTAAAAACCATTCGACCATGTAGAGTTAGATATTGAACCATAGAAGTCAATATTCCAAATATTAAAATGAAATTAACTAATTATTTCAAGATAAAATCACACTCGGGTATTAAGTGAACAATATCGGCATTTTTTGGAATGATGTTCTGTAGGTTTTTGATTGAAGGGGAAATTTTGTTAACTAGGTGGAACTCACATTGTCTTATTAAAAATATATAATTATACGAAGGGCTATGATTTTGAGTTTTTTATGTAAAACATCAATCATGAGGATTAAAAGAATGATACAATAAAAAATAGAGTCTTTTATCCATGTCGATTCCCTGTATCCCTGATAGATTATGTCACGACCCCCTCCCCACAAAGTGTACCCCTCCTGGGCCGGCAATGTGAGAAGAGAGATAATGACCCCTGAGTCCCGCCTCCAGTAGGCCCCAGGTTGGCGACTAGCACTGAGGGTATAATAAACACACAAATGTGAGGCATTACCCTCAATGAGAACACATGCAGAAGAGAGAGATAGAATAGACTCTAATAAACTCCAACTCAGAACTGAAATATAAAATAATCCCAAGTACAAATATTAAATGTCATGCATAAGTAATACAACTGAAAGGTAAAACTAAAAGTACCCAAAAGAAAGTAAAAAGGCGGGGACCACAAGGCCGAACATCTCCTCCTCCAACCACAAGCTAGTAGTAACCCGCTTGATCTCCAACCTTCTCCAAGTGACCTGAAAAACAGTTTATATATATATAGGGTGAGTATAATAGTATACTAAGTATGATCCTTCCCAAGCCTCTCGTGCAAAAGTAAAGAAAGCATGCTAAAGCCCAGTGAACAACAAGTGAAACTATCTCGTCACCTAAACAGGTATACTGTAACACCAGAGACTTTTATGTTATATAAATCATCAAAGGAATCATTTTCTACACACAAAACGTTTTTGTCTTGCTTCACACGAAATCGCGAGCTTCCTCGATAGCTTGCGTCATACGCAATACCGAGTTTCACTAAACAACGATATACTATTAAAATATTATTAAAACTAGACGTTATGAATAGTAATAACCTAATTTTGAAATTTTATACATTTTATTTTAAAAAATGGACTTCATTTTTGGATTCGTAATATCAAAATTATCCTAGGGTGAAATTTTGGTATTTTTCTGAAAACTTTCAATTTTTGATGAATAGTGAAACCACTAAGTGGTAGTTAAAAAAACTGAAATTTTCATAAAACTTAATTTTACCGCTTCTGTGAGTGGAATTTCGAAAATCTCAGAGACACGGTTAATATCAAGGACTAAAATGTGGTTCAATGAGATGAAAATATTTTTTGGTAAATAGTAACTTTTTACTTTTTTTACCACGGTTAAAAGTAAATAGGGAAATTAAGGGTAAAAATGATATTATTATTACCCTAACACATGTCCTCATTCTATTTGACAAGTTTAATTCGACAAAAAACAAACTTAGGAATAAAATATGATGATTTAGGCCCACTTGGATTAGATTAGGACATTTATTATTAATTTATTTAAAGCAGGGTTAAAATAGTTAAAATCAAAGTTTAATAACTAAATAATTTTTAATATGGGGTTATACATAAGATAAATTCGACTATAAATATTCATTAGAACGATAAAATGATTTACTACATAATGATAGTTTATTTGGAATTTTTAGACATTAAATAAGTTAATTTATTTATTACACAACGATGATGCAGTATGTATCTTATTACTGAAATATTGACATAATTGATGTTATAAATACCCAAATAAATATAACTTGAGCCTTTTTATGAATTACACTAATTTTATAGGTTAATATGACATGTTAGTATTGATTTACTTAACGTTTTTAGAACATATCATTCTGTTATGATTTTCACAAAAATCAATTACTAAATAGTGTCAAAATTGACACAAAATAGTTTTTAAAACAAATATTATATTATTAATTGTTATTTTATTCCTAAAAATCTATGGTTCGGCCAAATGACTTAGATAAGGTTATATATATTAATTATAAACATCGTGGGGTTCTTTTGGCTTGATATAGTATGATTATTAACCTTATACTATAAGAACACAAGAAGACACGGTAAAAGTAAAATTATTTAACTTAATGTTAAATCTACATGATAAGGTTAATATAGGAACCTAAACTTGTCTAAATTCTATTGGATGAGAGTATTTAGACTCATATCCACATTAGCCTCGAAATAAATCAATTTGGAGCTATTTAAAACCGAACTTGACTTTATAATAAAATAATATTTTTAGTTTTTCCAAAGGTGCCCCTCTCCTCCCTTATAAAAAGGAACCTCCTCCCTCTCTTCCTCTCACCACTTTGAGCCTTCATGCTCGTCCAACCCCTGCCACATTCTCCTATCCACTTACCTAGAGACATCTTAGATGTCTTGGTACTCTTCAAAGACAAATTTTAGTTTCCTAAAAGAATGTCTCAAAAAAGCACTTCAAAGAAGAGGTAATGTCTGTTACCGATTCTTTCATCTTTATTTCTTCTTCCACATCTTCTTCTTTAGTTGTTTCATTATTAAGTAATAACATCAGTATCACTCATATTCTGATATTTTATTATATGTATGAAACAACCCTATTTCACCATCTATCCATCCTATGGAAAAATAAATCATCGCGCATGCGTACATACAAAATACAGTCTCCACGTCGTGGTGTAATCTATTTTCCACCACCACCTTACATGGATGGGTATAATGGTGTAAATAATGACTATATATGACTATTATAAAGTTATATTGATTCTGAAATAGTATACATACACTCCAATACAATTCCACGATCATGGGAACGATATCATCACTCGTGTGTACGTACAGAATACCGTCTCCACGATGTGATGCGATTCGTTCTACATGATCTTCATTTCATAATGATTATATAAATGAATTTAATGAATAAATATGATATATAATACATTAATAATATTCTCGAAATTATGTATCTATAACCTAAACAGAAGAATAAGAATTTATTCGACAAAACACGCATAAGAACAAAAAGTTATAAACACCCGAATAACAAGTAGCAATGAAATATTACTACAAAGAAACTAATAATATGACCATATATGATATCATAACAATAATTATGATTCTTTAATAAGTCAATAACATTATTTAAATCATTATACAGTAGGTTTGGATACTGACGAGGCAAATCGGACCTAAGGTAAGGGAAATATCACAATCTCATTTTTATCCGAGATTGTTTGTACTTTGGTATTTACTGGGGTGTATTTTATCATCCACGTCCATGTTTCCTAAATATGTGATATTAATAAACTTATAAAATAGTTAATATCCAATTTTACCCTTCGGTTAGTTTTTATTGAAAGATATGAAAGGAATCTTTTGTCATTTTTCGTACGAGGTACTTTTTGTCTTTTCCGACAAAAGTAGGAGAAGAATGTTTTTTTAACTTATACGGCATGAATGGATTTTTAAAACATTATTTCCAAGACGATTCCTTTACAAGTTTTCATGTATATTTTTAATCAACTTCTTTTAGTTTAAAATTGTATGACATGTTAAGAAAGGAAAAATGTTTTTGAAGTAGAAAGGATATTTTCCTCAATAATGGAGTTCAAGTGTTTTATCAAAATTATTTTCCATATAAGATAATATAGGGTTCTATTTATATCCCTATTGTTACATTGATTTGATTATGTTGTGATGGAATTATTTTTATGAATTCTTTATCTTATATGAATTCTTTTATGATGTCATGTTGTTTAAGAATCCCATTTTTATTAAATGGGTTATGTAATGTTGTATGATTTATGATTTTGTGTCACACATAAGAATGGTAACATTATGAGATGGGTGGGACCTATATATCCCTCCAATTATTTGGGTAAAGATTTTATATCTCATGAGATAGACATGGCTGGAACGGTAGGTTATACCGGTTCAGTGAATCAGGACAGAAACAGGGAGTGAACTCAGTTCAGAAATGGACTTTGTCCACTAAGATAGTCTTGGAAATGAGTCTTGAGTAATAATAAATGATTCTATATGATTATTTGTGTATTCCACAAAGTTTCATGTTTTAAGTCATGATTATTGGGATTAATTTTCACTACTATGATCTATCCCATGTTATGGAATTATGCTCTATTTTGCAGGTTAATATTTCCAAAAGTTGTGTTCTTATGAATATGATGTGATTGATATTTCTTTTGTTTACCCTTACTAAGAATTTGAGCTCACCCTTTTGTATGTTTTCTTTCCCAAGGTCAGGAAGAAGGTTATTAAGTAAGATATGCCAAAAGGGACTATAGATATGATGAAATAAATGGGAGACAGTGTAGACCCTTTATGAACCAGTTGTTTATGTTTCCCATTTTTCTATAGACAATATACCTATATGGTCCTTTCGTGGTTTTGTTATATGTTGTAATAAATATGCTTCAATTTCGAAGTAATAAAAATGTATGTAATGTATAGGTCATTATAGTTGGTATCAGAGGAAAGGTATAGTCAACCTTTAGAAACTAGGATGTGAAATCCTTAGTAAGAACCCTAAGGATAAGTCTAAGCATAGAACACAATCTTGGTGTTTTAGAAATGGCCACGAATAACCTAGGATAAGATCTTAAGTGTGAAATTTTATTCTTGATTATGTGGTTTTCCTATTATAATTAGTGTTTCTCACACTATTCTTCTTGGTTTTAGTCAATGTCTGGAACTCGAAGGAACCGTGTTAATGCGGAATGCGACGGGCAATGAAATGATTGTCCCCCGGAGCAACCAAACATTATGGGAGCTGGAATGAAAAATCTTGTAGACATGGTCACAAAACTTTATCATGCTATGAATAATGCAGGACTTCCAAACGAGCAAAGGAAGGAGCAACATTCTGTTGAATCCTTCATGAGGCAGCGTCCACCTTCATTCAGCGGGTCTACTGATCCATTAGTTGCTGAACAATGGAATAGTACTACTGAAAAGATATTTTCAGTTATTCAATGTTCTTAACATGATAAAGTCATCTTAGCAGTGTATATTTTGGAAGGTGATGCTGATAAATGGTGGAATCTTCTTAAGAATACGAGGCAAAGGGATGAAATTGAGTCCATGGAATGGGACAAGTTCAAGAACATATTTTTCAATAAGTACTACCCTCGTATTCTCCGAACAAAGATGGAAAAAGAGTTTCTTGAACTGAAGCAAAAGGATGATGAATCTGTTGGTACCTATGAAGAAAATTTTACAAGACTTGCATGATACGCTTCTGGTATTATTATCCAACTTGAGAGTAAGATCGATCAATTCTTTATTAGCTTAAAACCAAGTCTTAGAAGGGCCTTAGACATAAGGGACTTCAATAGCTATGAGGAAATTGTTTGATGTGATCTCAAAGTTTAGATAGATATTGGATTAACCCATTAGTCATATGGGTTTGATAAGAAGTGGAAAATGGAATTCAACGGAAAATCTAAAAAGCACACTGAAAAGAAGATGAGCTTTCACTTATGCTCAAAGTGTGGAACGAAACATGGAGGGAGTTGTCTTAAAGGGACAAGTAAATGTTTCAAATGTGGAAAGGAAGGTCATCGGGCATTTGAATGCCGTAATGATTGGAAGAAGATGTCTAATGATGCAAACAAAGGAAGGGATATACAGAATGAACCTACTACACTTCAATGTTTCAATTGCAAGGAGATGGGGCATTATGCCAATCAATGCCCAAATCCAAGGGTTGATGATGATGGTCGATGTCAACAAACTCTTAAGGCTAAAGACAATGGAAAGTCACATGCAATTTCTATCAGCGACGTGGAGTACGATAACGATGTGGTGAAAGGTACACTTACCATCCACTCTAAAGTAGAAAATGTTTTATTGGATTCTGGATCCACCCACTCTTTTATTTCTGATGAATTTTCTAAGTATATCACCGTATTACCTCAACAGTTAGATGTTGAGTTAGCTGTAACAACCCCTAATGGCACAACAGTCACATAAAAAGTTTATAATTCTTCTCCGATTGAAGTTTGTGGGAAAGTGCATCCTGGAAATCTTGTGATCCTTCCTATAGTGGAATTTGATGTGATTCTTGGCATAGATTGGCTTTCTCTACATGGAGATCATATAAATTGCCAAATAAGGGAAGTCACATTCCATATTCCAGATCAATCTATGATCGTCTATCGATGCAAGGATGAACATAACCTTCCAGTGGAAATTCCATCCATCTTATGGGTCTTTATTCTACTAAATGAAGTTTATTTATCTCAAATGGTTGGTGAGAAACTCACAATTAAGAATATACCCATTGTACGGGAGTTTGATGATGTCTTTCCGGATTAATTACCGGGTCTTCCACCAAATCGTGAAGTTGAGTTTTTAATAGAACTCATACCGGGTGCTTTTCCTATTTCAAAGACACCTTATAGAATGGCCCAAATTGAGTTGCAGGAATTGAAGAAGCAACTCCAAGAGAATCTTGATAAGGGGCTCATACACCCTAGTGCGTCACCTTGGGGAGCATCTGTTCTATTTATTAAGAAGAAAGATGGATCAATGAGACTCTGCATTGATTATCGAGAACTTAACAAGATCACTATCGAGAACAAATATCCTCTCCCGTGCATTGATGACCTATTTGACGAACTACGCGGAGCACAATACTTTTCCAAGATTGATCTTCATTCAGGGTATCATCAATTAAGGGTAAAAAGGGAGGATATATCAAAGACGACATTCCGTAAAAGGTATGGACACTATGAATTTATAGTGATGCCATTTGGTCTTACTAATTTCCCTGCTATCTTCATGGATCTGATGAATAGAGTCTTTAGAGACTATGTTGATCAGTTTTTGGTAGTCTTTGTAGACGATATTCTTTTATATTCAAAGATCAAGGAAGAACATGAAGATCACTTGAGAATTATATTGAAGACGCTGAGAAAGGGGAAGATTTATGCCAAATTTACCAAGTGTGAATTTTGGCTTTGAAAAGTAGCATTTTTGGGTCACATAATCTCAAAAGAGGGGATTTCTGTGGATCCAGCAAAAATAGAGGTTATCGAAAGATGGTCGAGACCAACAACAGTGACTGAGATCCGAAGTTTTCATGGTTTGGCTTGATATTATTGATGTTTTGTGAATTATTTTTCACGATTATCTAATCCACTCACCAAGTTGACTCGGAATGGAGTTAAGTTTGTTTGGATGGAGTAATGTGAAGAGAATTTCAAGGAGTTGAAAAGAAGGTTATCCAGTGCACCTGTGCTCACACTGCCTTGTAGTGGAGAAAGGTTTGTGATCTACAGTGATGCATCCAAAAAGGGATTGGGGTGTGTTCTTATGCAAAATGATATGGTGATAGCTTATGCCTCACGAAAGTTGAAAATAATTGAGAAAAATAACCCAACTCATGATTTGGAGTTAGCTGCGGTAATCTTTGCATAAAATATTTGGAGGAATTATCTTTATGGAGAAAGGTGTGACATTTATACTGATCATAAAAGTTTAAAGTATATTTTCACACAAAAGGAGCTGAATATGCGCCAATGAATATGGTTGGGGCTGATTAAGGATTATGACTACTCAATCCATTACCACCCTGGGAAAGAAAAAAAGGTGGAAGATGCATTAAGTCAACAAGACCATGCCCGTTTATCCATGATGCGGATCACAAAAGATCCAATATTTATGGATTTACAATGGATGGATCTTGGAATTATAATCGAAGGGGGAAAATCGTATCTTTCTCAAATGAATGTTCAACCATCTATACATGTGAAGATTAAATAGGCACAGAAAGAAGATGTCGAGTTACATAAGCAGGTGAGAAATGTTCCTGAATTCAACCTTGATTGTGATTGGATAATAAAGTTCAGGAATCGTGTTTGTGTTCCTCCCATCCCCGAATTAAAGGAGCTGCTGGATGAGGCTCATAGTTCTTCATTCTCTATTCATCCTGGAAGCACGAAGATGTATAGGGACCTGAAAGAGTACTTCTGGTGGGATGGCATGAAAAGAGATGTTGCTGAATATGTCTCTCGATGCTTGGATTGTCAACAAGTTAAAGCTGAGAGACATAAGTCTAAGGGGATGTTACAACCATTACCCATACCTGAATGGAAATGGGAAAACATCACCATGGACTTTGTCACAGGACTTCCTAAAACATCCAAAGGCAATAATGATATCTGGGTCATAGTTGACCGTCTTACAAAATCTGCACACTTCATTGCGATTAGAGAGGATTTCTCTCTAGATCATCTTGCCAGGATATTTGTAAAGGAAGTGGTAAGATTTCATGGAGTACCACTTTCTATTATATCTGATCAGGATCCAAGGTTTACCTCAATGTTCTGGCGAGGTCTTCAGCATACTCTGGATACAGAGTTATGTTTCATCACTGCTTATCATCCTAAGACAGACGGTCAGTCTGAGAGAACAATTCAGACTCTAGAAGATATGTTGAGAGCTTGCTCTATGGATTTCAAAGTTGGTTGGGATCAACACCTACCTTTGGTGGAATTTTCTTATAATAATAGCTTTCACTCCAGTATTCAGATGGCTCCTTATGAAGCTCTCTAGGGAAAGAAATGTAGGACTCCAACTTGTTGGGATGAAGTTGGGGAAATAAAGCTATTAGGGCCGGATCACGTTTATGAAATGGCAGAAAAGGTCATATCTATTCAACAACACATAAGAGTAGCTCAGCGTCGACAGAAAAGTTATACCGACAACCGAATAAAAGACCTAGAGTTTGAAGTGGGTTATAAAGTGTTCTTACAAATATCTCCCTGGAAGAGGGTCAGGAGATTTGGAACGAAGGGGAAGTTGAGCCCTAGATATATCCGTCCTTCCGAAATACTGGATCGTGTTGGGAAGGTAGCTTACCGATTGGCACTTCCACCGAATCTCTCTCAAGTTCACGATGTGTTCCATGTATCTCTCCCGAGAAAGTACATACCTGATCCTTTACATGTACTCAGCTCAGAAGTTGTACCACTAGAGCAAGATCTTTCTAATGAAGAACAACCGATAGAGATTCTGGATCGTAGCGAAAAAGTCCTATGAAACAAGACCACTCGATTGTTGAATGTTTTATGGAGGAACAACCAATTAGAAGATGCTACATGGGAGCTTTAGGATATGATGATGGAGAGGTATCCTAATCTGTTTGTTACAAAGTGACGAATTTCGAGGGCAAAATTCATTTTAAGGGGGGTAGAATGTAACACCCGAGACTTTTATGTTATATAAATCATCAAAGGAATCTTTTTCTACACACAACACTTTCTTGTCTTTCTTTACACAAAATCGAGATCTTCCTCGATAGCCTGTGTCATACGCAATACCGAGTTTCACTAAACAACGATATACTATTAAAATATTATTAAAACTAGCCTTTATGAATAGTAATAACCAATTTTTTAAATGTTTTAAATTTTATTTTTCACAATGGACTTCATTTTTGTATTCGTAATATCGAAATTATCCTAGGGTGAAATTTTGGTATTTTTCGGAAAACATTAAATTTTTGATGAATAGTGAAACCACTAAGTGGTAATTAAAAAAACTGATTTTTTCATAAAACATAATTTTACCGCTTCTATGAGTGGAATTTTGAAAATCCGAGAGACACGGTTAATATCAAGGACTAAAATGTGGTTCAATGAGATGAAAATAATTTTTGGTGAAGAGTAACTATTTAAATTTTTTTACCACGGTTAAAAGTAAATAGGGTAATTAGGGGTAAAATGATATTATTATTACCCTAAAACAAGTCCTAATTTTATTGGAAAAGTGTAATTCGACCAAACACAAACTTAGAAATAAAATATGACCATTTAGTCCCACTTGGATTAGATTAGGACATTTATTATTAATTTATTTAAAGAAGGGTTAAAATAGTTAAAATCAATGTTTAATAACTAAATCATTTTTAATATGGGGTTATACATAAGATAAATTAGACTATAAATATTAATTAGAAATCTAAAACTATTTCCTACATGATGGTATTTTATTTGTAATTTTTAGACATTAAATAATTTAATTTATTTATCACACAACAATGATGCAGTAATTATCTTATTAATGAAATATTGACATAATTGATGTTATAAATACCCAAATAAATATAATATGAGACTTTTTATGAATTAAACTAATTTTCCTGGTTACTATGACATGTTATTATTGATTTAATTAACTTTTTTCGAACTTATCATTCTGTTATGATTTTCACAAAAATCAATTACTAAATATTGTCAAAATTGACATAAAATAGTTTTTAAAACAAATATTATATTATTAATTGTTATTTTATTCCTAAAAATCTAAGGTTCGGCAAAATGACTTATATAAGGTTATATATATTAATAACAAACATCTTGGGGTTCTTTTGGCTTGATATAGTAAGTTTATTAACCTTATAGTATAAGAACACATGAAGACACGGTAAAAGTAAAATTATTTAACATAATGTTAAATCTACATGATATGGTTAAAATAGTAACCTAAACTTGTCTAAATTCTATTGGATGAGATTATTTCGACCCATACCCACCTTAGCCTCGAAATAAATCAATTTGGAGCTATTTAAAACCGAAATTGACTTTATAATAAAATAATATTTTTAATAATTCCAAAGGTGCCCCTGTCCTCCCTTATAAAAGGGAACCTCCTCCCTCTCTTCCTCACCCCACATTGAGCCTTCAATATCGGAAAAACCCTACCACTTTCTCCTCTCCACTTCCCTAGAGACATCTTAGAGGTCCTGGTCTTCTTCAATGTCCAATTTTAGTTCCCTAAAAGAAGGTCTCAAAGAAGAACTTCAAAGAAGAGGTAATGTCTGTTATCGATTCTTTCATCTTTATTTCTTCTTCCTCATGATCTTTTTAAGTTGTTTCATTATGAAGTAATAACATCAGTATCACTCATATAATTATATGTTATTATAAATATGAAACAAACCTATTTCAACATCTATCCATCCTACGGAAAAAGAAATCACCGCGCGTGCATACATACAGAATACCGTCTCCACGCCGTGGTGTAATCTATTTTCCACCACCACCGTACATAGATGGGTATAATGGTGTAAATAATGACTATATATGACTATTATAAAGTGATATTTATTCTGAAATAGTATACATACACTCCAATACAATTCCACGATCATGGGAATGATATCATCGCTCGTGTGTACGTACGGAATATCGTCTCCACGATGTGATGCGATTCGTTCTACAATATCTTCATTGCATAATGATTATATAAATGAATTGAATGAATAAATATGATATATAGTACATTAGTTCCATTCTGTAAATGATGTATCTATAACCTAAAGAGAAGAATAAGAATTTATTCATCAAAACACACATAAGAACAGAAAGTTATAAACCCCCGAATAACAAGTAGCAATGAAATATTACTACAAAAAAACTACGAATATGACCATATATGATATCATAACAATAATTATGATTCTGTAATAAGTCAATAACATTATTTGATTCATTATACAGACTGTTCAGACACTTACGAGGAAAATCGGACCTAAGGAAGGGAAATATCACAATCTCATTTTTATCAGATATTGTTTGTAATTTGGTATTTACTAGAGTGTATTTTATCATCCACATCCATGTTTCCTCAATATGTGATATTAATATACTTCTATAATATTTAATATCCAATTTTACCCTTCGGTGAGTTTTTAGTAAACGATATGAAAGGAATATTTTGTCATTTTTCGTACGAGGTACTTTTTGACTTTTCCGACAAAAGTACGAGAAGATTGTTTTTTTAACTTATAGGGAACGAATGGATTTTTAAAACATTATTTCCAAGAATATTCCTTTATGAGTTTTCAAGATTATTTTTAATTAACGTCTTTTAGTTTAAAATTGTATGACATGTTATGAAAGGAAAAATGTTTTTGAAGTAGAAAGGATATTTTCCTCAAAAATGGAGTTCAAGTGTTTTATCTAAATTAATTTCCATCTAAGATAATATAGGGTTCTGTTTCTATCCATATTATTACATTGATTTGATTATGTTGTGATGGAATTATTTTTATGAATTCTTTATCTTATATGAATTATTTTATGATGTCATGTTGTTTAAGAATCCCATTTTTATTACATGGGTTATGTAATAATGTACGATTTATGATTTTGTGGCACACATAATAATGGTATCATTATGAGATGGGTGGGAACTATATCTCCCTCCAATGAACTAGGTAAAGATTTTATATCTCATGAGATAGACATGTCTGGAACGGTAAGTTATACCGGTTTAGTGAAACAGGACTGAAACGAGGAGTGAACTCAGTTTAGAAATGGACTTTGTCCACTAAGATAGTCTTGGAAATGAGTCTTGAATAATAAGAAATGATTCTCTATGATTATGTGTGTATTCCACAAAGTTTCATTTTTTAAGTCATGATTTTTGGGATTAATTTCACTACTATGATCTATCCCATGTTATGGAATTATGCTCTCTTTTTCCGGTTACTATTTCCTAAAGATATGTTCTTATGAATATGATGTGATTGATATTTTTTTGTATGCCCTTACTGAGTATTTGAGCTCACCCTTTTGTATGTTTTCTTTCCCCATGTCAGGAAGAAGGTTATTAAGTAAGATATGCCAAAAGGGAGTATAGATATGATGAAATAAATGGGAGACAGTGTAGACGCTTTATGGACCTGTTGTTTATGATTCCCATTTTTCTAAAGACACTATACCTATACGGTCCTTTCATGGTTTTGTTATATGTTGTAATAAGTATGCTTTAATTTCGATGTAATAAGAATGAATGTAAAGTATGGATCGTTATATATACTAAGTCCCCAACCTCACCATGGCTACTCTCACCAAGTAACGCATACAATAATATAGCATATAATAAGGAATATCAAGGGTACCCTGCTACTACTTCCCCACTGGTTTGCCGCTTTTCCCCAACGACATACGTCCTGTGCATCTCTCTCCATGGCTTTCCCGCAGACACCTGGGCTAAGCTCCACAATCTGCACCTCGTGCACCACAAAGACATTCCCGCAGACATCTGGGCGAAGCACCACACCGTCCTCACAACTAAAAGCAACCGGGAAAGTTCTGGGATCCACCACGGCCCGCATAATGTGTATCATACTTCGGGTATAATACCTCAAGCCATTACAGCCCATACTCCGAGTAAGGTTCCTCAAGCCATCATAGCCTATACATGTTACACCTATAGTAGTCCATAGGATACTATATCCAGAATATATGTGTGTGAATAACAACAAGCCATTACAGCCCTCTACATACATATATGGGGTAACTAACCACTGTGCCTCATGGCACAAGTATCTACCAAGAGAAGAGAGCGGGGAAAAAGGGGGTAGTCAACCATTCGACCTCCCATCAGAATGATGGGGAAAACACCCCCCCCCAGGGCTATGAATCCCCGGGGTGTCAGTTTCCCTTACCGACAGGGTGGAGTAGCATATAGAAACACAAAAAGTACAGAATATATATGTAACTCACATCCACAGTATGGGCATTACCTAGTCTTAGATACATTTGCAGCTAACGTCTCTCAGACTCCAGGATGCTACTTCTAAGACTTGGTATCCTATAAGCACACAAACATTTGAAGAGCTTTATTAGATTACTCCATTCTCATTTTATCATTTCTACTGTACATTAATTAATTCTTTAAACATTAATTAACCATGAACAATTTAACATTAAACTCCATTAGCATCACACCCAAAAATAAACTGCTCCTTTCAAGATTTACATTACCTTTAAATTCTATTATCTCCATCCCCATGTATAATCACCATTTAATCAAACATTCATTACAGAATTACCTTTCCATATTCCAAGGAATTCTAGAAAAGCATCCTATGCTACTAAACACAATGGAGGCTCAACACGGTGAGTAGATATACTACTCTTCGAGTCTTTACTGCCTATAGAAAGAGCAGAGACCCATTATCCCTCGAGAGGCTAAACATGGAAAGCACGTGGCATACCCCGCGCCTCTTCGTCTACTTTGGAAGAAGGGTAGCAGGACCAGCTTCCTGGAGCAGTGGGGAAAAGCAAAGCAGATTATCATTCAAAGGAAACCACAAGCATCCAGCAACCACATCCATCCCATTCCATCACCCCTAGTGTCCTCCCCGACACCCACATGCATAAACTGATGCATCTCGCCACTCTAGGCATCATCTAATGCCACAACCACAAGGACTTCATGCCTCCACATATCACAACAGCCATCCAGGCTCACATCACAGTACAAGAAGCAGGAAAAAAAACATCACAACATGGGATCTTGACCCTTTAATAAACAAGAGGGTAACTCAGAACCCTTATAGAAATTCCCACATAATCTGTTATTCAATCCATATTGAATTAGCATATTTGTTATGAATAGGTTCCAATCACGAAATAACTAATTAGTAAGATATCACAATTAAATAACCATGCTTACTTCCCTAATTTTATTATCCTCAAATTAAAAAAACTACAACAATGGAAATAACCAGATTAATTTACATGCCTCTTTATCTTTAGCCAAATTAATTAACAATTAATTATGACTTTAAGTTCATTATAAATATCTATCATGAATGAAAAACAACACAATGAAAACAAAGATATCACTCTATCTATCAAAACACGAGGCAATTGTTATCACGGTATAAATAAACAACATGTGATCAACCAATTTTCTTAATCCGGTTCAAGTATTTAATTAGGTCAATTTCATTGTGATCTAAAGGACTAAATCATGCTAATTCTAAAATTGCACATATATAATTAGAGAAGCCATGAATCCCCTACCTCGAAGAGTTCTTGACGTCCTTTATCCACACCACGAGTCACAATCCTCCTCTCGTGACAACTGCATCCACTAGAGGATGCCACGGTACAACAGTACCAACAAACCCCAAGAAAAACCCATTAGAATCTTGGAAATTACATGGTATAATATCGAAGGGGGAAACAAGAGAAGATTATCCCCAAAGGAACGACGATAAAACATACCTTATTGGGAAGATTGACCGACACAATTCGGTTGCATCCAAAACAGAGCAGAACCAATCCTAGGAGTAATGATTGACTGTGCAACTCCTACAGGATGGATTGAAAGGTTCTAGTGTCTCTTAGTTGAGAAAAAAGGGGAAGAACAAGGGAGAATGATATCTCGTCCCATTTTAAGATTTAATGGGGCGATGGTTTAAGATTCAGTTAATTCTCCATTAAAAACGGATCGAATTAACCCACGCGGTTTGACCAAGTAAAACATTCCAAGCCTTTGGAATAATTAATATAAGATTTATGGCCTTTGAAACGACCTTAAGATCCCTTAAAAAGGCTATAAACGTATTTGTGTCAAAGGAAACGTCAAAAGGGGCAAAACAATATGAGTCTGGAAACACTGTTCACCCACTGTTACTGTACATGAAACGGATCTGTGAAACCAATCAGTTAGACCGATCTGTGAAACCGATCTGTCAGACCGATCTATGAAACGGATCTATCAGACCGATCTGTCAAACCGATCTATGAAACCGATCTGTGAAACCGATCTGTGAGACTGATCTATCAGACCGATCGGTGAGACCGATCTGTCAGAAGGATCTGTGAGACCGATCTGTGAGACCGATCTCTCAGACAGATCGGTGAGACCGATTTGTCAGACTGATCTGTGACACTGATCTGTGAGACCGATCTATCAGACCGATCGGTGAGACCGATCTGTGAGACCGATCTGTCAGACCGATCAGTGAGACTGATATGGTACTGTTCATAAAACTGGAAACACTGTTCATAGAAACGGAAATTTGGAAAAGTGTTGGGGATAAGTCCCCTTGACCTCCTGGAACACCTCCAACACCAAAATTCCACAACGTAAGGGACCGGAGAGGTCCGGGACATTACATCAGAGACCTCTCAAAACATTCTCATCCTTGAGAATTTAAAACCATCCTGAGGAAAATAGGGGTCTGAACAACCACCCCGTAAGATACCTCTCAGGGGAAAACCACCCTGAGTTGTTCTAAAGCTAGGACAAAACCAAGAAATCCAATATCAAGGGAACAAACAATCCATATACATACGATTCAAACATAACATCACATGAAATGTACATAAATAAAACATGAAAGGTACAACCACAAAGAAAACATTATTTCATGAAAGGAGTTAAACATTAAACAACTCTGGGTACTGAGCACGTATCTATGACTCACGCTCCCAGATACTCTCCTCCATGCCACCATGTCTCCACAAGACACAAACTAAGGGGATAGAACGCCCACGCAACACCTTCTACTAGTGGTATTGGATCTCCATAGATCACTCCTCGAAGGTTGCATCATCATCAATATCGATCTCTCCCCAATCGATAACATGAGATTCCTCATGAAGATAACGGCGGAGTTGTGATGCATGGAAAAAATCATGTATCCGACTCATATGAGGAGGAAGTGCTACACGATACGCCACAGCTCCAACACGAGCTAACACCTCGAAAGGACCAAAAAACAAGGGAGAAAGCTTACTTCCACAACCAAACCTTCGCTGCCCACGACGGGGAGTCACCTTCAGAAAAACATGATCCGCAAAATAAAACTCTAAGGGTCTCCTTCTTGGATCAGCATATGATTTCTGACGATCTTGTGCTGTCTTTATCCTCTCACGAATCACCTGAACCATCTCTGTTGTATTCTGCACTAGTTCTGGTCCGAGAATTGCTGACTCTCCGACCCCAGTCCAGCACAACGGATAACGGCATGGCCGGCCATACAAGGCTTCAAACGGCGCCATACCAATGGTAGTGTGAAATCTATTATTGTAAGAGAACTCTATCAAGGTTAAGTGCTTCATCCATGAACCTCCAAAATCAAGAACACAAGATCGCAGCATTTCTTCAAGAGTCCGGATGGTTTGCTCTGTCTGACCATCCGTTTGAGGATGAAAAGCAGTGCTATGACACAGTTGAGAGCCAAAAGCATGCTGGAGACCTCTCCACACCCTAGAGGTAAAACTAGGATCTCGGTCAAAAATGATCGTCCAAGGTACTCCATGAAGTCTCAACACCTCCTCTAGATACTGCCTCGACAAAACTTCCACTGAGCTCGACTCCTTGATCACTATAAAGTGGGCCGACTTTGTTAAATGATCCACTACCACCCATATAGCATCATGTCCTACCGGAGCTCGAGGTAAACCTGTAACAAAGTCCATTGAGATGTCCTCCCACTTCCACTGAGGAATATCTAATTGATGGAGAAGACCCCCAGGAACACGGTGTTCGTCCTTCACCTTCTGGCAGACTAAACATCGAGACACACACTCAGCAACCATATGCTTCATCCCAGGCCACAAAAACTGACTCTTCAAGGATCGATACATCTTCTTAACACCAGGATGTACTGCCAAGGGTGAACTATGTAACTCTTGGAGAACTGTCTCGCGCATTGCCAAGGGAACAAAAATCCTACCATGATACAACACTCGGTGTTTTTCATCCTCCGACCAACCATCTGGGGCCTCACCACAAAAAACTCTGTCTCTCCAAACTTCCACCTCTAGATCACCCAACTAAGACTCTTCCACCTTCTACATCAGGGATGACTACACCATCATCTGGAAAAGACAGCCTCTACCCCCCAACTTCTCCCATATCAAGATGCAAAGCTAATAGCTCTTCCATCACTCTCCAGGAATCACCAGATTCACGAACAACATCATTACGTGACTTTCAGATTAGTGCATCAGCTACAACATTCCATTTTCTAGGTGTATACGATATTTCAAAGTCGTATTCCTGCAGGAACTCCATCAACCGATGTTACCGTAAGTTCAAGACACAATGGGAGAAAACATACCTCAAAATCTTATGATCAGTGAAAACCACAAAGTGATCACCAATGAGGTAATGTCTCCACAACTTCAGAGCAAAGACCAAAGCTGCCAACAAAAGATCATGGGTGGAGTTGTTGCATTCATGGGGACGCAACTGCTGAGACCCATAAGAAACAACTGACCTCTACTGCATGAGAACATAGCCTAGCCCTAGATGTAAAGCATCATAGAAAACATCAAATTGGACTCCCTCCGCTAGAAGACAAAGGACTGGATCACTTACCAACTTCTCCTTTAGATATTCGAAAGCTGCCTGACACTAATCAATCCATATGAACGCTTGATCCTTCTTGGTCAAAGCTGTCAATGGAGTCACAAATCAGGAGAAATTGGCTACAAACCTCCTATAATAGCCTGCGAGACCAAGGAATCTTTGCACCTCTGACACGATCTTGGGGGCTCCCCAAGACACCACTACTTCTATATTCGAAGGATCCAAAGCTACTCCCTGTTGGGACACAACATTCCCCAAGAAACGAACTTCTTGAGCCGAAAACACACACTTGGACAACTTACCAAACAACTGATGTTGGCGAAGAACTCCCAAAACGGCTCGTAGATGCTATGCATGCTCTACATCAGATGTGGAGTACACAAGGATGTCATCGATGAAAACCACAACAAACTTGTCCAGGAATTCATGGAACACAGCATTCATCAACCCCATGAAAACATCTGGAGCATTCGTCATGCCTAATGGAATTACAACAAACTCATAATGCCCATGACGACAACGAAAACCAGTCTTCAGAATATCCTCATCCTTTACATGCATGTGATGATATCCTGACCACAAGTCGATCTTTGAGAACCAACTTGCACCCTTCAGTTGACCGAATAGGTCATCAATCCGTGGAAGAGGATAGCGGTTCTTTATTGTCACTTTGTTTAATCGACGATAATCGACACACAACCGCAAACTGTCGTCATCCTTTTTCACAAACAGAACTGGTGAACCCCACGGTGACACACTTGGCCGAACAAAACAACACTGCAATAGACCATCGAGCTGAATACGTATCTCTCGTAACTTAGAAGGGGCCATACTATACGGAGACATAGAGATAGGAGACGCTCCCGGTTGTAGCTCGATCCCAAACACGATCTCTCGTCGAGGGGGTAAGGATACAACCTCTTCTAGAAAGACGTCATGGTACTCCTCTACGACCCTAGGAAATGCCAACTATTGAACCTCTGAAGAACTTAGCATCATCCCGGCCATCATGGATGATAAGGATGGAACTCGTCTATGACTCATCCGAGTATCTCTCTCCCCAACAAACACCACTTTCTCTCCATATGCATCAAATAAAATGACATTTTTCTTGTAGAAATCCACAATAGCCTACACCGAATACAACCAATCCATGCTGAGTATGACATCATATGGTTGTATTCATAAACATAGGAAATCTCCCCAAGAGCGGTGTTGCCCCAACACTAGCTCACAATCTCTACATACTTCAAACAAGTCGGCTCGACCTCCAATTGGCGTAGTCAACGCCAAGGTCACTGGAAGCCTCTCTACCTCAAGTCCCAAAGCATGGACAAGGTTAGGTGATATGAAGGAGTGTGTTGCTCCTAAATCAAACAAGGCATACACCAAGGTATAAAACAAGCAAAGGGTATCTCGAACTACATCTGGCTCGCCTGGGGCTGGCAACGATAGAGCATGAAGTTGACCACGACCTCCTCCACATCCTCTCTGACCCTAATGACGACCACCACCACGGCCGTGCTTTGCTCTCTGAGGACGGGGAGCATCATGGCGCTGTCCTCTGCCTGCTCCATCTACCCTTGGGTGATCTAAAGCTGGTGCAACCTGTTTCTGCTACCTTGGTTGGAACTTCCTCAACTGAGGAACCTGGAGTGGAGCTCCCAGTGCATGATGACTTCTATGAAAAGTCGGGCACTCCCGCTGCTGATGACCACGACCACCACAAGAAAAACAAGCTCCTGATCCTTTGGCATTGGGCTGAGAGTTGCTTCCTCCAGAGAAACGGGATGGAAAGGGATGGGGCCTACCCACAGGTGAACGAAAACTCTTCTTCCCTAAAAACCGGGATCCCCGGACCACGTCTTTGCTTCGTGAGGAATCATGACGATTACCCTCTCGTGACGATCCGGTCCTAGCCAAAGTCCTTTCAACAACCTCTTCCCTCGCAAGCACCTCAAGATACGTCTTTATCATAAATGGGGTGACCTGGCGCTGGATCTCTGGATGCAAGGCCTCCTCGAAATGCCTCGCCCTGGCCTCCTCATCTGGTAACAAGTCTGATGCATATCGTATAAGGTTCCTGAAACGGATTCCAAACACTCGAACATTGGAGCTCCCCTGTCGAAGGGTAAGAATCTCATGGCGGCTGGACGCCTTCACAATCGAAGAAAGAAACTCGACTCTAAACCTATCTCAAAACTCATCCCATATGATCGCTGACTCCTCATGATCCCCAAGGAACAAGAACCACCACTCCCTCGCTACCCCACATAGCATCGTCACAACCATGGACACCCATTGTTCCTTCCAAGCACGAGTCGAACTGAAGCCTATCTCGTCCTCCTCCAACCAGTCTTATGTGAATGCATCTGAAATGGAGCCCTCGTACTTCTGTAGACTCTGGCACTGAAACTCTCGAAGTTTCATCCTCCAAGTGTCATCGTCGTCATCCTCTACCCGACGGCGATCTACTGGAACGGCCTGCTGGGCATCTTCTCCGAAAACCTGACGAGGATGTTGACCTGGAGCAATACCTGTAAAATGACAACTGTTAGATCTCTTAAGCCAGGAATATGTAAGACTCAACATTAATTAATTAATTTTTTTGTTTTATTAAGTTTAGGTTACTTATCCCAAGGTCTACCCATTCAAACACAGGCGCAAAGAATAATGATGCATGATCCTTTCCTAGGTCTCTACCCTGCAACCAGTATCACATTGTATAGTAGCCATCGAAAACTTAAAGGTCCATGAAACAGATCATAGGGGTCCCTAAACACCTATGTCTCTGCCGGTCTCCAGTGTTTACCCCACTTGCTAAACATGAATGACACTGTTTCCCTACCATCCCATGCATCCTCACTTGTGCCTAACTCCAAACTCCATCTTATCCCTCAACCAGAGCCTCTGATACCACTCTGTCATGACCCCCTCCCCACAAAGTGTACCCCTCCTGGGCCGGCAATGTGAGAAGAGAGATAATGACCCCTGAGTCCTACCTCCAGTAGTCCCCATGTTGGCGACTAGAACCGAGGGTATAATAAACACACAAATGGTAGGCACTACCCTTTTAGAGAATACATGCAGAAGAGAGAGATATAATAGACTCCAATCAACTCCAACTCAGAACTGAAATATAAAAGAAACCCAAGTACATGTATGAAATGTCATGCAGAAGTACTACAACTGAAAGGGAAAAATAAAAGTACCCAAAAGAAAGTGAAACGGCAGGGACCACAAGGCCAAACATCTCCTCCTCCAACCACAAGCTAGTAGTAACACGCTTGATCTCCAACCTGCTCCAAGTGGCCTGAAAAACTGTTTATATATATATAGGATGAATATAATAGTATACTCAGTAGGATCCTTCCCAAGCCTCTCATGCATATGTAAAGAAAGAATGCTAAAGCCCAGTGAACAACAAGTGAAACTAACTCGTCACCTAAAAAGGTATACTATGTTCCCAACCACACCATTGCTACTCTCACCAAGTAACACATACAAGAATATAGCATATAATAATGAATATCAAGGGTACCCCGCTACTACTTCCCCACTGGTTTGCCGCTTTTCCCCAATGACATAAGTCATGTGCATCTCTCTCCAAGGCATGCCCGCATACACCTGGGCTAAGCTCCACAATCTGCACCTTGTGCACCACAAAGGCTTGCCCGCAGACACCTGGGAGAAGCACCACACCATCCTCACAACTAAAATCAACCGGGCATGTTCTGGGAGCCACCACAGCCCACATAACGTGTATCATACATCGGGTATAATACCTCAAGCCATTACAACTCATACTCCGAGTAAAGATCTTCAAGCCATCATAGCCTATACACGTTACACCTATAGTAGTCCATAGGATACTATAACCAGAATATATATGTGTGAATAACCACAAGCCATTACATCCCTCTACACACATATATGGGGTAACTAACCGCTGTGACTCATGGAACAAGTATCTACCAAGAGAAGAGAGCAGGGCCAAAGGGGGTAGTCAGCCATTCAACCTCCCATCAGAATGTTGGAGAAAACACCCCCCCAGGGCTCAGAATCCACGGGGTGTCAGTTTCCCTTACCGACATGGTGGAGTAGCGTATATAAACACAAAAGGTACATAATATATATGTAACTCACATCCACACTATGGGCATTACCTAGTCTTATATACAACTACAGCTAACGTCTCTTAGACTCCAGGCTGCTACTTCTAAGACTAGGAATCCTATAAGCACACAAACATTTGAAGAGCTTTATTAGATTACTCCATTCTCATTTTATCAGTTCCATTTTACATTAATTAAATCTTTAAACATTAATTAACTATGAACAATTTAACATTAAACTTCATTAGAATCACACCCAAAAATCAACTGCTCCTTTGAAGATTTACATAACCTTTAAATTTTAGTATCTCCATCCCCGTAGATTTTCACCATTTAATCAAACATTTATTACAGAATTACCTTTCCATATTCCCAGGCATTCTAGAAAATCATCCTATTCTACTAAAAACAAAGGACTCTCAACACGGTGAGTAGATATACTACTCTTCGAGTCTTTGCTGCCTATAGAAAGAGCATATAACCATTGTCCCTCGAGAGGCTAAACACGTAAATCACATGGCATACCTTGTGCTCCTTCGCCTCCTTTGGAAGAAGGGTATCATTCAATTAGGTCAATTCCATTGGGATCCAAAGGACTAAATCATGCTAATTCTAAAATTGCACATTTATAATTAGAGAAGCCATGAATCCAATACCTCGAAGAGTTATTGAAGTCCTTTATCCACACCACGGGTCACAATCCTCCTCTCGTGATAACTGCATCCACCAGAGGATGCCACGGTACGACAGTACCATCCAACCCCAAGAAAAACCCATTAGAATCTGGAAATTACATGGTATAATATGGAAGGGGGAAACAAGATAATATGATCCCCAAAGGAACGTTGATAAAAAATACCTTATTGGGAAGATTGACTGACACAATTCGGTTGCATCCAAAACAGAGCAGAACCAATCCTAGGAGTAAAGATTGACTATGAAACTCCTATAGGAAGGATTGAAAGGTTCTATCATCTCTTATTTGAGAACATGGAAATAACAAGGGAGAATGATATCTCATCCCTTTTTAAGATTTAATGGGGTGACAGTTTAAGATCTGGTTAACTCTCAATTAAAAACATATTGCATTAACCCACGCGGTTTGACCAAGTAAAACATTCCAAGCCTTAGGAATAATTAATATAGGATTTATGGCCTTTGAAACGGCCTTAAGAGCCCTTAAAAAAGGCTTTAAATGTATTTTATGTCCAAGGAAACGTCTAAAGGGGCAAAACTGTAGGAGTTTGGAAACACTGTTCACTCACTGTTTCTGTACATGAAACTGATCTGTGAAACCGATCTGTCAAACTGATCTGTGAAACCGATCTTTCAGACCGATCTGTGAAACCGATCTATCAGACCGATCTATGAAACAGATCTGTGAAACCGATCTGTGAAACCGATCTGTGAAACCGATCTGTGAAACCGATATGTGAAACTGATCTATGAAACCGATCTGTCAGACCGATCGGTGAGACCGATCAGTCAGACCGATCAGTGACACCGATATGTGAGATCGATCTGTCAGACCGATCAGTGAGACCGATCTGTCAGACCAATCAGTCAGACCGATCGGTGAGAACGATCTGTGAGACCGATCTGTGAAACCGATCTGTGAGACCGATCTGTCAGACCGATCGGTGAGACCGATCTTTCAGACCGATCGGTGAGACCGATCTGTTACTGTTCATAAAACTGGAAACACTGTTCAGAGAACAGGAAATTTGCCAAAGTGTTGGGGATAAGTCCCCTTGACCTCCCGGAACACCTACAATACCAAAATTTCACAAAGTAAGGGACCAGAGAGGTCCGAGACATTACAGATTATATAGGCTTGAACCAATAATTTAATTCAAGATGACGATTTATTAAAAGTGATGTTGATGCTTACTGAATTAATGATGGGTCATTCCTAGATGAATATATGAGTACATCATGTTTCCTAAATAACTATTTTTCCTAATGATGATAGTGACATCCATTGTACTAAAAAAAAGAACATGATAATGTGATAAAATGAAGCCAATGATTTCAATGAGAGTATTTGACATTTTTTGCATGCTAACTGGTATTTTGTTATTTTATTTCTACAATTGATGATGATAAAAGAACCTATGTTTTGTAGTTATAGTGGAATTTTTTTTGGAAGTAGATAGATGAATGGCGATAAAATCTATTTCAATGAAGTGTTTATAGATGTATAAAATTTCTAGTTCAATACTATCATGAGATGTATACATGAATAGGTTTCATGATTGTGTTATGCTAAAAATTTTCATACTGGTTCATTTGATTTCATCATGGTGGAGACATACATGAATAAGTATTAGATGATAATAAATGGGACATAGATTATTGATACGTAAAATAGAGGATTCATAATCGTATGATTTCAATGTGATGCATAAATTACATGTTACAAGGGGGTCATGTTTATTTTAAAAGAAACCATGTATGTTGGAAAATTGATGCCATATAAATGGAATTATAAAACATTTTAATTCCCCTGTTCATTATAATATGTAATAATTTAATAAAACTAGTTCAAGATTCACATATGATAATTGATGTTAAAAACTTGAAAATGAAAATATTATATATATATATATATATTTATTTATTATTATATATAACAATAAAAACAAAATATGAACATTTTCCACTTTGAAAGGAAATTTTTACTCCCTGACTCATGAGGATTAACAATATCACAAGATTATAAATTTGAAATCAAACATACATTGATATAAATAATCAATATATATTATGTCTTAGAGGAAGATTTTGGTTTTTATAAAAAACATGGGTTCATTTTAGAGGAAGAATTCATAAATCATGGATTAATGGGGGCGAATTATAGAGATTCATGTAGTGATATTATTTACTCTCCCTCATTTTCTATATCCATGAATTTTTCCACACCTATATTCATCATCATTACATCTTATATAGTGTGGTTGAAAATATATGTGATTATGAAAGGGAATGTGAATTTTTTAAAATTATTTGGTATTACTATTTTAATGTAATGACCACTTGCATGATAATTGATTTCCAATTTTATTATATGATTTTAATTCTATATGATGTATTTTTTTATTTTACTCAATATTCAACTTATTTCATTAATGATGGATCAATAATCTCCGCACATTATTTATTTGACCATTTATAATAGAATGTATTGATTTTAGTGGTGAATTATTTTGTGTATTTAGCATATGATAAAGGATAAATGGTTACTATATGGTTTCTTTTGGATTCAAAATTCCATTACTATGTTTTATTGGGTGATTACTACATAACATTCACCCAATGGAATGAGTACTGACTGATGAAATGATTTTGTTACTCTAATATCTCAATATGAATAAACAAAGATTCATATGGGATGTATCTGTAGACCCCATCACATAATAGTTGACAAAATAATATTCATGATTTTGAAAAACTGTGTTAACATTACAATTTGAACCCCAACTTTGACCGAAAACCTTTTCCTATCTTCTACATTTAAACATTTCATAAAAAAATTATTTATTTTAAAATTAAACCCAAATTATTCATATCCAAAATGTGAAAAATGATTTTAGACTATGAATCTAAATAGATAATTTAGTGAAGACATAAATTCTAAATTACCCTTTTAAATAAATATATTTTAATACAAAATTGGAAAATATTGTATAAAAACTTGGTTCTATTTCTGGGACGATTATGTAGATCCCATGGGGATATAATAACCCCCACTAATTTTTCACATTGAAGGAAATAAGGATACCATTTATGATTTACATGAATAATTATTTTTATTGGCCCTTGGTTATCCAATAAACATGAATATGAATGCATAACACGTTTTACTATTGTTTATATTTTTTTTAATAATTTTTGTGATGAAATTTTGGATGGATTGTAATAATTAAACCATAATAACATCATTATATCCATTAAAATAATAACATTCACCTTTCTGTCAATCTATATCATTACATGAAAAAAAAAATAGTGGAACATGAAGAAATACTAGATGACCTTGACTACCTTTCTTAATCAATTACATGTATACTCTATGAGGAATAATATAATGATGGATGATTCAAATTCAAACCCATTCATAGATTAAATAATTTCTACATTGCTTATCCATGATATTTTATTCATGATGGATATAAAATATACTCCCTGTGTTCAAATATATCATATTAATCCAATATTTGTTTTACTGTAGAAGATTGATATGATAAATAATAATAAAATAATGGGAATTACGTAGAGATCCCATAGAAATTATATATCAACTTTAGGGACTACATGAGGAGTTCCTAGTAGCTTTTCATGATTCAAATGGGTCACAAGTTTTTTACTATGAATGAAATGATTATGATTTTGTACACTTTATGTTTATTTTTGTTTAAATTGATTAACTATATAATTTTTCACTTGAAATTTCTATTGATTCGACAACATATGGGAATAACCTAGAAGTTAATGATGGTGATTGGGGTTTTGTATCCAAATTCCTGGAGGAATACCCATTAATAATCATTCCACCACATCACAAGCTATATCTAATTTCCATTGGGATTGAACATTTCATCAGAATCAGTGGTGTTATCTTGAAATGATATGAGTTAATATAAGATTGGTGTAACCACAAATTTTCGTTTTTATCAAATAATATCCACCCACCAATTTTAAATAGAAAATATTTGGAACTACATATATGAAAGATGTCAAATCCTAGGGTCTACATGTTGAAAATCCAATTCATATCCTTTTGTTTCTAATCATATTATTTTATAAAAAATTATTCTTATATTGTTTTATTCATTTACTTTAATTTTTTCAATTAGAATCACAAATATTAATTTGTAAAATATTTTTATGATATAAATAAAATTTTATTTCCGTTTTTGAGTTTAATTTAATTATTCATAGTTTTTATATTTTTTTCAAAAAAATGAAGAATACATTTTAAATCAAAATGCGCGGTAGTTTCATTTTTAGTATGATAGTGTATTACTAATCTACTAAGGATTCAATTTTTTTTTTAATTTTAAGTATTTTTAAATAATTATTATATTTAGGAATGTTTTTATCTCTTGTAATGTTTTCTGAAATGTTATCCTTCAATGTGAAAAGTTTCATGCTACTTTTTATTATGTAACTATTTTAAAAAAAATGAATTTTTACTATTACTGAAAATAATTTCAAATCATTACTAGAAATTTATTATTAAGAAATTGGAAGGGATTATGAATGAACCTAATTAAATGAAATAAGATTCATTACACATGGAATAAACATTATTATAATCTATCATGTGTACCATTTCTATTATGTAAAATAAAAAAACTACCAGACGATCGAAAAGATATTTTAATAATTCAGATTAACTTAGAGTAAAATGATATATTGGAATCTTAAAAGATGATTTCGGATATTTGGTTCTCAATGTAAAAGGGAAACATTGAAAAAAAAATTGGAAGTCATCATGGTTATGTTAAAAATAACCATTATTTATCAAAATTAATTTATTTTATCTATTATAATCAGTGTCATGAGAAGATAATGTGTGGGTGGGTGATGAATATGAAATTTTTTCTTATGTAAACATATGATAAAAAGACTAATGAATGTAGTTATAAAAAATTCCATTTTGGGGAGTTAAACAGTGAAAACAAAATATTACCTATGTGTAGACTTATGATAATTTCATTTTGGTTGGATCAATTATATTTTAAATGGGTAATTTTTATAATACTCACAAGAAATAGAGTTTTAGGAAAACAAAACATGTAAAAATATTACTTCCCCTGAATTATATTCTATTTAAAAACATATTCATTAACTTTTTCATAATTTAATATGGGTTAGTGGATACAACATTGAGAAGTCGAACAATATATTCAACAAAAAAATGAATCTTGGTTTAAAATTTTTATTTGATTTATCCAAGGTAGAATACTTATATTTATTTGATATATTTGTTTTATTTCATGGGAATTTCATGTTTTGGCTTGGGTAATTGATATGATTAATATTTTAATGTTATTATCCTGACATTTAATTCCAAAAATCCCATTAAAATTGTTAATATATTTTGAATTGTTATAATTTTAAATCTAAAAAATATATAATTGAAAAATGTTCATAATTAGTTATTTCGTAGGATTTATATTACTATTTTATATTAATTTTTACACATATATTTTTTAATCTATATATTTCATTGGTATTATTATCATTAGAATGAATATATAATCTTCATGAAATTTCATGTTTTTACATTACACAAACACATTCATATTTATACTATAATGATTTATATGTTATTAAATTTACATTGATATATTAAGAATTAATTTAAATCATATTATTATACATGTTTCATTATATTCCCCATAGCCGTATCAATATTTTCAAGACATATAAGTGATCAAAAAGATGACTAACAAATTAATCAATCTAGATAATTTTTCAATGATTAAGAAATCGATATTTCATATTCACTCTAATATGGATGATTTTTTCACCAACATTAATATCTATAATTTGGATGGTTAACCATGAATTATAATAATATGTATATTTATTTACTCGAAATTCTCATCTTCAAAAATTGAAATCAATGACCTGACCCTCCAATCATCTCCTTAAATATGTGTTATTAACCATTTTATGAGCGGTTCAATAATGGGTAGTTCATTGGAGAAATGTTTTATTGTTTTAAATTATTGGGAAAATATTTTATTTGTCCATAATATTTTATTCACATTTTACATATTTTTATAAAATTTTCCCCTCTCCCACTCTCTATTATTTCTTCATTTATCTCTCGTACACACTCATAATTTATCAGGACATATTATATTCACTATAACAAGTAACCAACTCATTTTCTAGACATAGGGGTTGTTTTTTTAGAGTTTTAAAATTCATGGTTATTAATTAATCAGGTTATTTTTTTATTTGTATCATGGGAACAAGTTTGGTTTGTGTTTTGTTTCTTGTTCATCCATAACTGTTTGAAACAAAACATATCTATTTTCTACCATGTCAATATTCTCTCCATTACATTTTTTATTCTCATCATATAATGAAGTTGAGTGTGTTTAATGAATGAAATGGTATATGATGAAGAATGGGATCATTGGTCTAACACAGCTAATTGAGGTTTCCCCATGACTATTGAATATTTTTTTTAATTTTAAATTTCCTAATAAAATCAAAAATTGAGTCTTTTTTTCTATTTTCATAAAATATTTTAAAACTTGAAAATATATTATTTAAATTATGAAATCATAAGTAATCAGCTATAAAATTTCATAAACATAGATGACCATGATGGACCTTGATGTTTTACTAGGAAAAATAAATATTATATTTCCCACTTCCTAGTATAGGTTTTCAAAAACAATAGAAAACATCTTCTAGGGATGTGAAACTACTGTTATATATTTTAAAACACTACTTCTTTTTAATGTAATCACATGTTCATGAATCTTTTGGTGGAGATTGTTTATGAAAATATATATTAACATCATGTGGGGAAGATAGATATTGAAGAGGTAGGTTAGTCCCTTATACTATTGATGACATCTATAACCCCTAATTGTGACAAAATTTATATTTTATAATTCAAGGAAGGTCATTTTATTCAACATAATTTTTTTAGGAATTTACATTGACAAATTGTTCCAATTAACAATTGATGGTGCCCATATATTATTATATTTGTTTATCACTAATTCATTTTGGATCTCAAAAAGGACATGAGTTTTGATGCTTTATGTTGTTCAAAAATTCCACACATATGTCCCCAATGACACATAAAAAGATTCAACTATTTATTTATGTCATCCATTCCATTCCATATGGGGATGATGAATTTAAAAACAATTTTGTATATTGTAACCATCAACCACTTAATAAGGATAGGTATTATCTATTATTTTAATAGAACCAGATTCAAGAACTTTACATCCATTTGGTTAAAAATGATGTACTTGGAGTTAGGGAGATATAACGGTAATATAACGTGGGACAAATACCTATTGATATTAATAGGAGGATATTGACCTGGTTATGTAAACTATATTTATTATTGACATCTAGTTTGAGCTATCCCATGATATTTTCATTAAATTAAATTTGATTTCAATTTAGAATAAATTATAAACACTCTCTGGAAAATGAGTATAGATAAATAGATGGTATGGTCCCCAACCTATTTAGGTTACAATGACTGAGTCTTACGTGCTAAATTGTTCTTTCATGTTGGATATGTACATAGTAGTGAAATTACCCAATTCGTACAAGAATTGTTGAATAAGAATAATTACTCTGTGTAGTTTGTCTTTGTGATTACCAATTTCACTAATCATATCATTATATTTGGAAAACCATTCATTAATATAAAGTGTCTCTAATTCCGCATGTGGTTGGTGGGATATATATATGGATGTGATTTTCATTTCTCGTCATCCATAGTATGTTGAGTAGGTGGAATCTCATCATTTTTGAGCTAATAGTATCATTGGCCACCTTTTATTATGTTTTGAAAACGTTATTAATAACTATAGATAGTTCCTTGAGTTTATATGTTCACTTAAACTTGATTCATGTAAGGGTCATTCTCTATTTTATTTTTGGTTTCAATACTAATGTTTTTAACTAATTCATTTTATTCAACATGATTTATTTCCTCAATTTTCTTAGTGTAGTATATTGATATTTCCATCTAACATTATCTTCTAATGGGTAGTTTGTGAATGTCATTTATATTAACACTACTGGGGGATCATTTTTTCTTACAAATCCTATTCTAGAATCTATTTCCCTTTGTAATAGTTGATGAAATTGTGATAGAATACAAATAATTTATATGATAACTCCCATTATGATGGAGAAATATCGTGTATGTTTAATAATGATATGGTATGTTTTAATAATGTTGAACACAACTTAGAGGAGGTTTCTTCAATCTAAGGATGATGAGGTAATAATATCACCTATAATATGTTTTGGGGTTATATTTTTTCAATAACTATCATATCATCGATTCATTATGGAAATTTTGAACTAAATGGGGTTGTTTAGGTATAAAATCCCAAAGGAATAAATGAAAGGGTTTCTCTTGTAACAATTTAGAGGCGTCTACTATCCTGGACATACTAATTTATAATACATATACTCAAGAACAAGCTATTTGTGACACTTTTTCTTATACATGAATGACTTAAATTAATGGATTCAATGCGGTTAGAAAGATATTTCATAAAAAGATGAGATTCATATTTTGACATATCTCTAAATTGATGTAAATGTCTATTAATATCTCACTCATTCAAAGTTCATTGTTTTTGTGAATTTTAAATGAAGAGATTTTGTTGGATATACAGACTAGAATATGTCTATCCAATGAATGATACATATAATGAACCAATAATGATATATATTATGTTTTATTGTGAAATTGTTCTAGTTTATAGCATTATATTCACTCTACCATCTAATTTTTATGTTTGGTGAGTCAATCATGGTTATCTAGATGAGTATCTTCATTATATAGAGGCAAGGATGTTGGTGGAAATCCAACTTCATTCCAACTCGAGGATATATGCCAGGTGAGAGGGAATTAAAATAAACATGATAAAGGACTCACTAATTACATTATTGTGGTTAGTGGACTTATTGTAGGACATTAATTATTTCTGTATATAGAATATAGTTCCCCACGTATCATTCATAGATAAGGTATATATTCATCACATAATTAATTCATAATGTAAGTACCTTTTTTTGAATATGGATAATACAATATCCGTATATTTTCATTAGAAAATTTAAAGTTCATGACTATGAATTTCACATCATTATCATATATGGATTACTAAACCTGATATGTCTATAATGGTTATTCCCCAACCACTTTCACAATATTAATTAGTTCAGTTTGAATCCCCATAGTAGTATCATAAGTTAACTGATATTAGGGAGGTGTTAATGTTCACCACCCCTCTCAAATATCAATTGACCATGCTGTAATTTATCTATTCAATGGTGATCCTCTTAGTGTATTAATCCAAAAAAATCAGGATTTTTTCACAATATTAGTGAATTACTAGTTTAGGGTTAGTTCCGGTAATAACATTTTTTAAATATGAGACTTTATTATAGGGATGATTTCTATAACAATCACCATATAAAGGGTATCAATATTTTGTCTATAATTTCCCTGATTTATAACTAACATAATTTGTGTATTCATTGTGTTTGTGGAGTGATGTGGTTTTTTGTAGTCTCTTTACCCTTTCCATTTGAATATAGTCTATGAATTCACATGATTCCCTTAATGCAATCACTTGTTACCCTTACAACGTCACTTGTTTTTTTAGGATATCATGTTTTTTCCTTATTTGAGTCACTTGTTTTTTCATGTAGAAAATAGATCTGTTATTTCATTAGTTGTCATGATCCCTTATTTTTCATTTGGTCAGTAGTTCCCACAGTGTGATCACTTGTTGGTTCACTCTGTCACTTGAACCTCATAATGTAATCACATGTTTTCTCTTACAGTATGAAGGATGTTCATGTATACGATTAGAACGGTAACTTGAATATTAATTTGATCATATGGATTATTTTTCATATGTTCATGTGGTTCTTCATGTGGTAGATAGTTTGAATTTTCTAACTACGTATCATGGTTAGTTTTCTGTTCATGATGTAACCGATTTTTTTCATACAGTCCCATTATTATTCATATAGTAGGTTAGAGAGAACATTCTATTCAAGAATTACATAGTTTATAAATATTTCTTTTCTTCCCAATAACACTTTAAAAAGACATGGATATACATTTTACTCAAAAATGCATGTCTGATTGATTTAATTGAGGTTATTAAATGTTACCTTTAAAGAGGATAATTATGTCCCTGAATTTCCCTGATCACCAAATTTGTTACTGAGTCATTGAGTGTTTAATTTAATTATATATGTAATAATGGATAACAAAATATCATTTATTATCTAAAAATATGATTATTTTTACCATAATTCTAATATAAATATCTTTGATTCATTTTATCCTATATATTTTCATTTGAGATGAGTGGTTATGGATCATTTTCATAATATTTGTTGAATCATAGTATCATTGTTTATAGTTATTCTTTTTGTGGTCCTGTCCTAGGTGTGCATCCCATATTTTGGTACTACAAAAAAATTTGATGCTTCATTTATCTAGTAGGGGTACCCATTGTCCATTTTCTAGTAGTACATGCATGTAGGATTTTGATTGTTTTACTTTTCATAATAGTATGTGATGACCTATTAAATATTATAATTATTTAATTCTGATTAAATGGAAGGGATAATAATTAAAATGTTTTAAAAATTTCATTACCTTATTATTGAGATGATGTATGTTTTTTAACACCAATTATCATCGGTGATGGGAGTCTTATTTGTGATGGAAATTGATTTATTTTCAAAACCTTGTTTTTGTGATTACAAGATTTATCAATTAATGAAAATTGATAATAATTTAGAAATTTATAATAAAATGGGTTCATATAGAAAATATGGATTCGTTATGAATAACATTGAAAATTAATATTAACGTTCACGATATTAGAAGAGTTTAACTATAATATAAGATATTACTTTTTGGGGATTTTTTTGATTAATGGTTGTGGTTTATGTGGTGGGTGTAATGAGATTTGGATGCGTAATGTTAATGTTATGATGAAGAGGTGGTTTTGATGTGTGGTGTTGACAATATGAGAAAATTAATCTTATGATATATGGGTTATTTAATTTTTATGTGGTGATTTTACAATCTTCCCATTATAATACAATTTAATCGATAATGGTGAAATGGAATGATTAATATGTTCGATTTTCTAATAAACACTTGAATTAATACAGTTTTTGTGGTTAAATCAACAAATGTTCAATGTGTAATTAAATTGATGTTAAAATTATGTGGGTTCATATTTGAAAAACTGAAATTCTCATAATATGAAGAAAATAATGTATCTTACTTGTCGGGTTTCTTGTTGTGTGTTGTTACTTTAGTGGAGTAAATATTTGCATAAGTTGTGATGATTGATGGTTCTGATTTTATTGGGATATTACTTTTATTGTTAACCCATATGATGCAATTTTGTGTGGATATATCTATAACATATGTGCTCATTGTGATTTGTTCAGAAACCCCCAACATATTGAGAATTAAATGATGATAAATAAATGTAATGAGGATGTTTTCCCAACATATTGTTATTCATTATAGATTGAAGGATAACCAATATCACCCACTCACTATTCCAGGAGAGTCTTGCATGAATTAAAATTGTTGTATGGATGTATATTGTGAATGTATGGTTTGGTTTCTTGAAATTATATAGATATAGTGGGATGATGTATATTATGAGGGAATCATGAGGTTAAGATCATTTATGTTCATGTGACCCTACTATTTTGGTTATAGATGTGGTTGTGGAAGATGTGAAGGCATATTTGTATTTTGGAGCGATGAAATTTTATATCCAATTTGTAATTGGGAAATATGTGGGCTGATGTATGAGTTTTCTTCAAGATTGATTATCATGTGGAGGATATGAGAGCACCAGGACGTGTGACATTTTATTGTGAGAGTGGAACAACATTGGGAAAGCTAAGCAGGGTACACAATAATCAATATGACAATTGTAATGTCAATAAAATTCGACATGTTATTTTGGTGAGTGTGACATAGTGACATTGGGGATTTGATAATGAAAATATTTTCTCTCTATTAGTTATGTTATTTTCTCACAGGTGAAATTGTGTTCACCATTCAAATTTTAACAAGGTAATTTTGGGTGTTATCTTATATAATATACTTATATGATCATCAAATTTATATTAAATGTTTTTACGTTTATAGGATGAAATTTTGGACAATGTAATAAATTATTAGCTTTTACATTGGGTTGTTGTTGTGTCTCTACCATACAACTTTTATTAAAATTTATTTACAGACTATTTTCTATTTTTACATTACGCAAGAATTGTTGAATTTTTATTGGATATTATTACATTTATTCTTACATGTTGTTTTTTATGATTTATATTCTATCCCTCAATCATATTATTCTATATATGGTAATAATTACCATCCATGATATTTTATACCATTGGTTATGGTCACCATATTATGTCTTACAAGAGGTGAGACTTAGGGGATCATTATCATTCTTCCTTCACTATAGGCCTTAAAGGTATAACATTGAATGAAGTGGGTCATGTAGTTGTGGTATTAATTTTTTTTATTTAAGGAATAGTATGCATTTTGGAATTATGATCTATGGGGATTTATGTGTTTTGTAAGGCAACAATTTTAGTAGGTGTTGGCATGTGACATATTCATGGGATGATTTTCTAACACAAAAGATTTTAGTACCCCATGATCTAATACATGGACTCTGACATGATTAAATGTAAGACATTAATAAATCCTCATAGAGGTTATATACATATTATTGGTACATTCCTCATTATTACTTGTGTTTTTATTTAAATTTAGATCTAGGAAGAATATAAAATGATTTAAACAAATATTAATAAAATTTTATACTTCCAATATTAGGATCTCTATATTTCCATTAATATTATGTGTATTTGAATTCATATTAATGTTCATAATGATGATGCAGTTTAGTTGGGTATCCCAGTTGAATATTAGAGGGACAATTTGGTTGAGAAATATTTTTAGTGTCAGAGTACATTGTTGGCATTTTATTGGTCATCCTTAGAAAAGTATGAGAGGATATCCACTAATCATGAGATAGTGAGATGGTTAGAGGATCATTATATTTCCTTTATCTTGATCGAAACCCTAAAAGATTACATGGCCACATTGGTAGTTATTCAGTTTAGAGGTTGAACACGGAAATGTTCTGAGTTGTGCCATTTTGTGTGAAATAAGGTCCATGTTTCATAGTTTGACATCCATAAGTAGTTCTGTGAAATTTTCATTTCATCGGAAATTATGGAGTATAATGGTTAATAGATTATATATCTTCCATATGGGTCACTTCTATGTGGGACCATGGGATAATGTTCATGAATCCTTTTATTTTTCCCATGATATATTTTCTATATAGTGTCCCTTACACGACTTTATTAAGAGGCCCTACACCCCTATATATAATAAGTGTTAATTTCATTTAGGCTTCGAATGTACATGGATAACTAAACGAATGTTGAGGGGATTGGAAATATAAAATCAGGAGAAAATTCTTCATTAGATGGAAATATATAGATTTCCTTATGGAGATAATGTTTCAGTGAACAGTCACATGGCCCATGGCCTTTGTTGTATTGGTATTTGGTGATTGGACCTCAGAAACAGAATTTTATATTTTTTTGGGATGTTGTTTGTGTTCTTTAATGTTGGTATTGGGATAATATGACTCATAATTGGGTTTCAGCATAAGCATTATAAGCAGTTCCATGTGGTTTTTCATGATCAGTATGGTGGTGGTTGTCCAGTTCATTGCCTTCCTCTACATTAGAAACCAGTGAGGCCATTTTATGAAAATGATAGATAATTTTATACTATATAGGGAGTATATAAGGAAGGAATAGTTCAGTCATATACTGTTATTCATCACATTAAACAATGAACTCAGTGTTAAAGTGGTGTCAGTCATCATTAGTGGCATGGTTCGTTGAGCAGGGATAGTTTCACAATGTATAGGTGTTACACCAAGGAGACCATTGATTATTTTTATAATGATTATATTTTGTTAATAATTTTTATTAAATATTTATCTAAGAATATTCAAACTCATTTATCAAATATATCCTAGTACATCCACTATTAGTAGATGTTGGGTGGTTTCCCATTCTACACGTACTTTCTATGACATTCATGCTATTTTACAGCTTGCTTGATATGTTTTTGCTGGATTCAGACTAATGATCTAGAAAATGCAGTCATATTGGGTAATTTTTTTTTCTATATATACATCCATAAAATGTTATTCATGACATCAACTGGTTAAATTCCATATGTTTTTTTATCAAATACATCCATAAGAGAGTTAATAGCTCAAATGGGAATGGTGAGCATGGGGTTTTCGATGATGAGATGGATTCTTATAAGGTATGTATGTATGTGGATCTACCTTATTATATGATAAATGATTTTTCAATTGAGCCCTTATATTCTAAGATATTGTACGTTCCATGGGTCTTCAAGAAATTTATAAGTGTTTTTCCTAAAAGGATATGACGTTACCCCCTGGATGTGATTTCATGAGTGGGATAGATTTTTATTTAGGTGTCTCTCAAATTTTGATAGATCCTTATTAGATGATACTCTCTAATTAATTAGGTTTACAATAGTGGTATTGATTTAGTAATATTTCATTTTCCCTATTTTTAGTTTTGTTGTACTCCAATGTTATTCCCCAATATGTGGGAGGGTAGTTAAGGATTTTTATCAACTATGAAATTTTTAATCAGGTGAAAATAATGAACTTATTCCTCTTCAAATGATTGATGACAATTTCAACACGTTATAGGGACATAGTTTTTTACTGATTGATTAAAAATCAAGATATCATGTACTATGGGTAATGGGGGATGATGTCTAGAAAACTACGTTAAGATGCAACTTTCTGAACATAATGATTATCTCCTTGTTGTTCAATGTCTTGAATACACTAGATATATTTAGGTTTCTTAAGGACTATTTTTTTCCTGACATCTTATACCATACATTTTCATTCTCGTTAAATAAATACTAATCATATAAAATATAGAGTATGATCATGTCAATGATATCGGGGTTTTCATGAATGTTTATTAAATTTAGGAGTTCTATGGATAGTTGTTTATGTTATAGTTTTGGACCCTCTATAATAGTTTCCTTTTTATGGGGTGATCCAATAGGGTGTGTACATGGAACCATAAATGATCAAATTAGTTTTTCTATAGGGTTGCAATGAATGTGGCATAGGATTTTAGTTTCCTGGTTATGACTTGATATTAATGATATTTTTATAAAATTTGTCTTGGAATATATCCATGATGAATGATTTTACCTGGAATGATTATTATATTATCATGTATATCTAATTTCTAGTAGTTTCTGACTACCTAAGGTGGGCATTTTTCAGTTAATTGGTTCACCAGTTGTATTAGAAATGGGTTATATATTAGGTGTTATATGACACTTTTTAATTGGAAATGGAATGTACATTGTCATTGAGAAATTAAGTGATCTATTACTTGTGAATGGAGTTACACCGCATTGATCATTACTGTGAAACTAGTTATTTGGATCAAGAGATTTTTTGTCACTAAGGCTGTGGATATATTCCCACACTGGGGAATTATTTTAGGTATTCAACATTCATAAAATTTTGAGATGAATTATTTCTCATCATGGCATATATATGTTATAGTTGTGGTTGAATTAGTTTCTCCAGGACTCAAAAATAAAAATTTAGAAAACCATAATGATGGGTAATTAAATGGATGATGTTTTTGGTAGGATGTCATGAAAGGATGTTTTTTCAGGAATCTAAAAAGGATCTGTTGGTAATGGGTGAGATGGAATCCATTTACATTGATGCAAGTGCAGTTGATGGTGGAAGTCTCATAGTTTTGATTATGGTGTAATATTAATTGGTGAAATATGTGGTGTATCAGTTGAGATACTCAAAAGGTATATGTGAAGTGAGATCATGCTATCCATGGTGATGCTGGATGTTTGGATTTACATAATGTAAAGGTTCAGCATTAAGTATCTATAATTTTCTGTATCCCAAGGTCATTCTCAATTAGATGTTCGAGGACATATCGATGGACTATGAAAAAGTGTTTCCTTGATATATAAGAGGTCTTGAATATATCTTGGTGATCATGGATCAATTAATTAAATATTTTCACATCTATGATAACAAGGAGACAAGTGTCATAGATGTTCTGAAAAAGTGAGAAATGGGTTTCATTTTATGATTTTATCTATTTAAAAATAATAATGAATTAAGGAACGATGTCTCTGTTACATGGATTTTCTTGTGTGGATAGTATCATGATTTATGAATTTACTTATGTCTTCAAAATTCTATCAATCCTCGGATGGATAGAGATAGAGAATGAACTATCCAAATGACGGAGGATATTTTGTGGCCATGAATCTTGTAAATTATTGAATCAATAAAAAACAATATTTTTTGGATGAGTTTTTTATAAGATAATATATCAATCATCCACCATCATGACCACGTGTGAAGATTTATATGTGTGGTTATTTACTTCTTCATTGTACAAGGTTATGGTTATGGATTCTTCGGTTTTGGGTCCCAATGTAGTAAAGAGTATGAAGAATGTTTTTAATATATCGATGATAAGATGAATTTTTCATAGTACATGAAGAAGTATTATGTTTTCCATATGAGGTGGTCGTATAAAATTGAGTTTCGTTATAGTTAATTCTAAATATTTTTTCCTCAATGCTGGCAGTTGATGTTTGGGGGTAGTAAACGCCAACATAAATTTTTGGGGCCTTTTTCCGTGTTTGGAATCATTGGATATGAGGTTTATAAGGTTATTCTATTTACCTGAATTCAAATTATTCATGAAGTCTACCATTTTTCTCTACTCTGATTATATATGCAAAATGAATCTTATTTCATTGAGTAAGTTGTTATAGATATCAATTATTACAATAAGTTAACATAATTAAATGAATCAATCTAGGATCAATACGAGAATGTGTCTCCTGGATGGTCCATTCCACTGGTTCATGTGGTTTGAAATAATAATGTGTTATAAGAGAGTACACAGGACCATGAGATATATATACTTTCCCAATTCTAATATTGTTTTTTGTTTATTATTTCATTATTTTCTCACATTAAGTGATGTTTGGATATTGATAAGTTATGAGCTGCTCATTTCATTGATGATGTGACATGTGTTAAATCATTAGGAATATGAAGATGGGATAACCCATTCACAATCAATATAGGTTATGTTTATGAATATTTTGAAAACTATTTAGGTGATCATGTTATGCCAAAATTGGAAAATATATTTTTTCAGGAAGAATAGATTACTTGATTATCATTTTAAGGTATATGTTATATGAAAATTGTAGATATAATTATGTTACGATGAGTATCAGTTGAAATGGTTGTGAAATTTGTTATATTTAATTGCAATGATTTCTTGCTAGTGTGAAACCATGTGATAGTGTTTGAGGTGTGATGATGTCCATGAGAGATCTCTTGTGGGATGAAAATTTGAAATTCGGCCCTATTATACTCTAATATTATTTCAAATTATAATAGATGATAATTTATTGACTGGTATATGATGTTAGGATATTAATTAATAAAAACATCCCTATATATTTTCCATAACCTTATAAAATAAAGGGGGCATTGAGGTTCTTTTTCACAACATTATCTATACTTGTTCATGATGTCATCAATATACCACGGTGCATTAACTTATTGTCTCAGTTGACTACATATTTTTTTATGTATTAATGTCTTTATCGTATTGTCATCACTTTTATATTTGTGAGGTATGTTGGTTAATATTTTGGTTGGTTAGTACGATCACTTATTTTGTTTGTGCATCTAGTTGTTTCCTTTTATGTGATAAGTTTTTCCTTATTAAAATCACATGTTTGTTCATTAATTTATTTTTTCCTTCACACTATATGTTGTTTGTTGCGGGGGTTGGTATTCTGTTCATGGGGTTTAATGGAATTATAACTTCTTAATTCATGTGTTCACTTTATTCCCTTTATGTAATACCATTTTTATTCTTTCAATACGTATATTGGTTATTTGGTGGGTTGGAATTATCACAAGTTTTTTCAATGCTCAAATGTTTCAATTATACTTTCAGTAGCTTAATCATTTTTAGATTTGTTTCTATGATCATTTTAGTGATAATGAAATTTCATAAAATTAAGATTCTCCCTGAATACACTTAATAGTCACGAGTTTTTATTTTTTACAAAAAAATAAATTTTAAATAATTAATTAATGGTATTTATTGGTATTTTTTATGATTATAATTATATCCAATAACTCCCTTTGATTACAATTGCAGTTATTGTGGCTTTTTGTATATAATTTAAGTGGATAATCATTAATTTTTTTTACAACACTATATTATATCTAAAAATATTTTGGTTTTTTACATTTATTTATAATATAATATCATTCCCTTCATCATTCATAGTGTCCATCTCTTAATATGGGAGGTTAAATACCCTGTTAACATGGAATTATGGGACCCTACATCCCTTTGTTTGTGTTTTTTCCTATTGTGGTTATTTCTAATGATTGCGGCCATATATTTTGTGCTCCGAATCATGTGAAACATATTTATTCCATGAATGGTATCCACAATCGATCATATATTTGTTCAGGTGGGGTGATTATTATTTTATTTATTATATGGAACAAATTACTCACTAGAATGATAAAGATAAAAAAAAATTAATTAAATTTAATGGGAAAGGGGAATGAATGACATGTTTTATAGGTTTAGTAACATCATATTGAGATGAAATATGATCATTGTATCACTAAAAATCATGGCAATTAGGTTCCTTGAATGCGTTGAACATAATTTTTTATGTATTCCCAAAATTTGTTATTATTTTACATCACCATGAATGAAAATGTAAATGAACATGTATATAAATAATAAAGTAGTTCTGTGATAAATTTTGGAATGTGTGAGAATTCCTTTTGAATGTAAGAATAATAGAGATGAGGTGACCGTTATTTTAATTCAATATAATGCATGTTTATTTTTGTGAAATATGGATTTGATGTATGTTTGTGGTGTGTTTTAATGAAGGGATGAGATGTGGACGGTGGAATTCGATAGTTTACATGATGTGGTGGTTGTGATGTGAAGTTGTTGTAATGTGAGGCTTACTGAATTAAGAAAAAAGGTATGTTGTTTTGTCATGTAGTGATGTCTACATAGCCATGTTCTAATAGAATAAAATAAAAAAATGATTACCTGTAAAATATAATTTATTAGAATGGATAATTAAAACATTTATAATTATAGAAATTTTGGTTGAATTAGATTTTATTCTATGTGATGTAGAAGGAATTCATTACTTAATAGGAGTCTTGAAATATGATGTAAATGAAAAGAAAGGGAGAATATGGCTTTTGGTGTGGCTTATCAAGTATATAAGTAAAATAATGGGTAGAACATACACCACTAAAAGGAAATTGTGGCAAATGTAGCATAATCTCATAGGAACAAAAGTGAGATGATAAATCCCTTACGAAAACTGGCAGTCTAACAGCGCCACTTAAAACATACAAAAATGGATTGTTGAGATCAAATAGGGTCTTTAATCATATTAACATAAAGCTTATAGAAAGTGGAATATAAAATAACATCCCCCAACATAACAAATATGTGGTTAAATGAAGTGACATAAAGGAGAGTAATTAATAAGAAAGAGAGAGGTTAGTTCTCTTACGAAAGTTCGGCAGCCTAACGGCACCACTCAAAACATCCAAAATGTATTGATGAGAGAGAATAGGGTCTCTCATCATATGAACATAAAACTTAAAATAAGAGTAATACAAAAGAACATCCCAATCACAAGAAATATGATCTTAAAAGGAATGACATAAAAGAGTGTACTTAAAAAGAAATAGAGGAGTAGAATCCCTTACCTCAAGTCCAACTTGTCATGTTCGTTTCATTATATTCTTGAATAATAAACCTTGGATAATTTATAATTTCTTAAGGACCTCCTATAGTGATTATTATTCAGTTCATATCACATATTTTAATGTTATAATAATTGGTTAATAATATGAGTTCTTATCAGACGTTTTTGTCGATGTTTGGTACATGAGTCAAAAATTGAACTTATTGGAAAATAATTTTCCATGTAGTTATAGGTAAATCATATCCAGAATAGTATTGATGTTTTAAATATCATATATATCCAGTTTATATTCATTTTATAATATTCCATAGCATTTGGAGATAAAAAAACAAAAAGCACCGTTCATGGAGACGGTAGGCCGTACGTTCGCATGCACGCTACATTCATTTTTTTTCTTTGTCAAATTAATGGAAGTAAAAATAATTGATATATATATATATATATATATTATAATACCAGTATAATATATATGTTATATAGGTCACATATGTTCATTAATTTCATAATTTATACATTCCATGTATTTTATGTACGAGTCACATCAATTGAGGGGGCAGTAGTCCACACTTCCTCTTATGAAATTATCGCATTTACACAACACGAAAAGAATAAAGGTATGTTTTAAATATAAAATACAGAAGCATATATTAAACATAAATACAATATATAACATATATAAAATACAGTTACATCATAATGGCCACCTTTAAAGTTGTTAAAAGAATATTGAACAATCAACGGTTCGTAAGGCAGAAAATCACTAACCACAGAAACATTATGTTCTTTAACCATTAGACGAAGGTGTGTGTAAGTGTAGCTAGAATCATTATTATATAAAAATCCTAGTATATTGAATATAATGGAGTTTTTACAAAAGAAATGAATAAAAATAGTTTAGGGGGTTGGAAAAGCAAAATAAAACAAAATGACTCAAGTGAAGACATTACCTTAAAATCGGGCAACCTCCTTTTGGTTTGAGATCAATGTGTTACTTGGGAAGACTTCTGCCCAAAGTGAGGCTTCAAGAAGTTATATAGGGATGTGGAGAGACAAAGTGGGCAGGGTTTGGCCGAGCCAAAGGCTTTAGAAGTGTGGGTAAGGAGGTAGAGGTGGGGGCCTTTTATAAGAGGAGACGAGGGGCACTCTTGGAAAGTAATGAAATGTTACTTTATTTTAGTATGAGTTTCGGATTTTAATGGTCTCAAATTGATGTTTTTCGAGGATAAGGTTATAAGGGTTCTTATATATGCATCCAATAGGTGTTTTACATTTTTAGTTCATAGATTTTACATTATCTTTTCATTTTATTTTAATCCTTTATTAATGAGGTAATCGCTGCATCATCATGATGTCATAAATAAATAAATTAATTTAAAGTTTAAATTATAAAAAAAATACTATGCTGTAGTAAATCTATTTATTTTTCCAATTAATTTTTATAGTTAAAAATCTGACTTGTATAACCCCATGTAAAAATTGTTTTAGTAAAAAATTTCATGTTTGTGTCATTTTTACTTTTACATTAAATAAAAAAATATTTATGTCATTATCCAACCAAATTGGCTCCATGGGGTCCCCAAGTTGACCCATGGATTGTCTTGGTCGGAAATGACACATAAAATGAGGTTAGGACATGTGTCTAGGTCATTTCAATTTATTAAAACATTATTCTTACCTTAACCTACACTAATTACCTCTAATTGCGATTAAAAACATAATAAGTTTCTATTCACCAAAAAATTATTTTAATCAAATTGAACCACATTTTACTTCTTAATGACAACCATGCATGTCGGATTTTTGAAATTGAAAACACAAATATGTCAAAATTTCATTTAAACGGAAAATCAGTTTTTAGAAGTACCACTTAGTTGTTTCACTATTCATCATAAATTGATGTTTTTCAGAAAATTACCAAAAGTTCACCCTAAGCTATATTTGATATTCTGAATTCAAAAATGATGTCTATTTTACAAAATTAATAACATATAAGTTTCATTAATTAATTTAATAATTAATTCCCGCTGTCAAAACAAATAGCGTGTTTTTATGAAACAAAATGTATCAAAAGATTGACACTTGTTTATGTCCGATTTCAAAGTGAAATTAATTACAATGACCATAATTGAATTACATGGTAAAAATATATTTTAATTACACTTTAAACAAATTAGAAATATAATATAACCATATAATTAAATTATATGAAAAAGCAGTTTTGATGTAAAATGCAGTATTTTTCACTATTCATTGAAAAATGAACATTGTCAGAAAAATACCAAAAATTAACACAAGGTAAATTTAAATGTCCCATTCATAAATAATATGTTTATTTTGAAAAATAGAGCTTATAAAATTGTCAAAAGTTTGATTTAAAAAAATGGTTTTCCATCAAAAGTTAGTAAAGCAATCTTTTAAAAATACTAATGTATTCAATGCTTATGATTGGATTCATTTGTATTTTAAGACTCTAAAATTTATTGGATAAAAGTAAAAAAATATAACAAACATATAAAATGATATTTTAGTTATTTCTATTCATTCTTGTCAATACAACGGCTATGTGTTATCTACCATTTAAAATAATATTATTTTATTATTAGAGTGCAACATATGATTTCAAAGGAACTCGTTGTTGGGTATTGGGTAATCCATCGAGCATAGATTTCTCTTTAATGTAATATTAATTTTTTATTCACAAATATGGATAAATGTGAAAATTTCATACTCTTTATTTACCTGGGTTGTTACATGATTACCCCCAATGGAGATGTACTAAACTCCCACAACACATCCTTCCATATATCAAAGGTACCATCTCACATCCTTTGAAATGGATATACATCTTCCAACCTTTAGAATATACTTCAGGATTATGTCCATTGGAAATCTAACTTCTTATGGTCTCGTAGTATGTGTCTCTACACTATGAATCTGAAACATACATCAAAGATGGTGGTGTAGAAACTATCGACTGATGAAATAAAAAACAATTTGGTTCCCTTAAGAAAATTTCAATGAGGATAACTGTTCAAACACCTTGGTCAACAGTTGATAATAATATCTTCTATTGAGATCATATGCCACAACTTCCCCCATTCAAGTAGTATATAAAATGTCACTATCAATGTAATAGAGGTACTACACCCATTTCCTCTGTCACATGAAATGATCCAATTGTGCGAAGTTATACATAATAATCATGAGGTCGTATTAAACAAAAACTTGATTATCAATTGGTTTGTGTGTAAAAATATTTAATATGAAGGCTACCACTGATAACTACATATCATATGGTAGGTAGTGATTTTTAAGTGGTATCAACTAGAGTGATATATAGGCAATAAATACCTTCCTCTTCATTATAACCCAACTGTGTCTAGATCATGATTCATTGTAAAACATTACATACATAACACCCTCCTCCTCCAATGTCAAGATTGGTTTCCTATCAACCTCTATCTCTAAAACCGAAGAAACTCTTTCCACCTTTCTGTCCACCTAATTGGAATAAGCATATAATTAGAATTTGTTAAATTTAATACAACTATTGAGAAATTGGGATTAAACATATGATATAATCATGTGATCCTATGGAAACTCTTCACCTCGGTAACACTCTGGTGTTTCTCCCAAGAAGAGAAATCTGAAATCTTTTCTAGATACACTACTACTCCAACCACTAAGAAGATGGTTCTTAGAATACTGACCTATTTAATCAAAAAATGGGATGTTCAACGAAATATTGTAATGATTTTTCCCTCTAGACGTGTCAAGGACAATCTAAATGGGGCATGTGTGTTATAAAATAGTCACAAAATACACTATGTTATTTTTGATGAAGACATTCATGAAATATTCTATGAACAGATGATAAATCTACTTCATGAGTCAAATGAACAATAATGGGTAATTATTCTTACCAAATGGAATAACAATGTTTTCATTATGACTATATAAACATCAGAATGTTTTCTTCATTATATCATCATCTCATACTCACATCAGGTTATAGAGGGATTTAAGGTAAATATTCATGAACATCCACGCCATTCTCAACTAATATAAGAGATAATTGGAAATTTTTAGTGGATAAACAACCTTCAAATTCACATTAATCAAGAAAATATAATATATATAGAACTCAATATATTGTCCTCATTATTAGATAAAAATATTGGGTTTTAATAGGGGGAAACCTTTCTTTCAACAAATCACACCTTCATCATGTCCTCCAATAGAATTTGATTATGTTAAAGAAATTTTGTTTCCATTTGATATGCATGTGAATATATAAATGTAATAGTGGGATGCATGTCAATTAATTAGTCTAGATAATCTTCAAAAAATACATCCTCACACTCTTCTACAACTTTAAAAAATTGATATAAAAAATAATACACCACACTAACTATCATTCTTGGAAACTGGTGAGTAAAAAGTTTCACACTCCTAATTTTTAGATACTTCTAATCAACCATGGATAAATATTAACCCATTACAGTAAAAATTTTCCTATAACTACAGAAACACCAAATCCTCCACCTAATAAAGTCAAAATGGGAATGAATTGTAGAAAACCGGACCATACATAATATGAAATAATATGGTCTAATTCTTGTAATGATGAGATTTCATACACCTATATCTTTTCTAATTTTAATATCGCATTGTCAGCACATGTATGAAATTGTTGATTCACCAGTTTTGATAGTATCTAACCACAAGTGTAAAGAAAATATCTCACCCAAAATATAATTGTCTTCAAATAGATATGAGGAATGGAAGGGATGACTCGATCTTGTTTCTATAAATTCTATATATAAATTTGAAAAGAAATATATATTACTATATATAATCCTTTCAAACTTCGGTTCAAAGGATTCCACATCATTCAACTAGACTCATTATTATCAACCAACTCGTTAATCATAGTGCGGACCACCTAGGAGGTAGTGGTAATAGGTTGAACCTATGACCACCACCTTCTGGCCCATCTTCCACATCCGTCGCCCTATGGAACAACAATATCTTCCCCATCTCTCTCTCTCTCTGAGTGGTCCCTTTACCAAATCGCTATCATTTGTATGAATGGATAGTTAATCCAAATAATGATGTCCCTGACCGAGACATGTGAATAAATGAATGTACCTCAGTAGATTCAAGCCACCATGAGATCCCTAAAACGATACCCCTATGTCTTGGGATCCCCAATAGTAGAGTCTGAAATGATTGGATCCTTTTGAATATCTTTAGCTACCTCCTACCAAGGTCTCAGCTACACGTTACCCCATACCAGATCCCAATATTTGTACCTACTCAGCCAAAAATATATCCACTACCAGGGGTCACTTAAACACCAATACATATATGGGAATAGAAAGGGGTAATACTGAAGCCCATATGTCCCGGCGCAATCCCCTCTCAAATGGTCAAGTTATGATGAACTTATCCCTCACCATATCGATCTAGTAAAATGAATGATCAGTACACCCCACTAATTACTCTTCAATAGTCATACTTCCACGCTATATATGCAGAGCCTCAGATATGCATACCGATTATAAAGTGTCAATATAGAAATACTTCATGAAGGGACGCTGAATATATGAGAAGGAGAGTGTTTTCTCATTACGTGACTACGTCACTATGCCCACCATCTCCCAATTGATCCATGAATATGTATCATCCTGAGGACCACCATATGATTTTGTGGTATCCCTAAAATGGTTAAAATTTCTTTAATACTTATAGATATTTATCTTCCACCTAGGGGTTTGGGTCACACCTAATATTGAGATGTAACTGAATCTAAAAACCATTTAATGATCTCATCAAGTGTTTAACCGATGATGATACTTCCATCTATAGTTGTTACTTAATAGGTGGTGGTATTGATGGTAAAACACCAGGAGGTTATATTCCTGCATCATAATGAAAAAATTTCATTCATCCATTGCTTAAATGTAATTAATTGATAAGATGGTTTTTAGATCCCTAGTGTATGGAAAATTATTAAAATCCACCAAAAATGGATTCCATAAACATAATCAAAAAATTTAAAACATAAATAATATTTCACTTAACTAATATCATCAAATCTATTCTTATGGTTGAAACCACTTGCTATGATACCACTTGTTCATGAGGCAACATGTTGATGCCAGACCCTTCACTTCTACAAGACCACCTCTAATTGGTATGGGGTTGGAGACCAGCACTGAGTAGGAAAAAAAATAAAATTGGAGGCATTATCCAAATATACCAACACACATAGAAACAAAATCACTCCCAAAAATTTATGAAATGTATAAAAAACTAATAAAAATAATATTTATATCTACTATCCCATATAAGAGCACAAATGTAAAGTAATGAAATAAGAAAAGGTGTGAATAATTTGATCCCAACAAAAAATGTAAATTATAACATGCTATATGGTGGAATAATAAATTGAAATTAATGATCCAGGTAAAACAACATGGTCTGAATGGCTCTAGTTATGATCCACCTGGTCCCTATAGTACTAAGACTCCATTAAAAGGACCATAATCTATATAATTCATGACACATATGGGAAAAGCCCATACAGATGTGAAAATGAAATTACCTATTAGAGTACCTTGAAAACAATAAAAATGATGAACCAAGTATACTTATCTCAACCATTGAAATATAAATCACTTTATAATATAAACACCCATATGTTCTCTTAAAAGACAACACAACTCCATGATGTCATAAGAAACAACCATCCACATGATTCCACATCAATGAATGATCATTTTGAGAAAATCTACTAGATGATCCATGATAACCTCAAATACACATAGAATAGGGATAGATCATTGTCCCTACATATGAAAGCTCACAAGACTAGGAAAACCCAAATGCAGAGATAGATGGTCATGCTCAGAACAACTAGGGGACACCATGAACCCTAATTTCAATTGATCATCTATGTAAGTGATCATTTGTCAAAGATTACACAACCCATATCTACACTTATTTTTAGATGTAGTATAATCACACATTAGGTTTTTACATTCATTCAACATACACCACCTATGAACCCATGGGTGATAGAGGATAACACTCATGTGTCATGGTGGGACAACACAACTCTATCTGAGACTAATCCTCTAGATAGGATCACAATCATGTCATATATATTCAATTAAACACATTACAATTGATACAAAGGAACATTTGAACAATCTAAAACTATAATGCTTCAAAAAAGGAAACAAATATCTAAAAACACTTAAATGTCCTACATAGTGTGTACTTGGTGGTAAAAAATGTTTCTAACTATCAACTACTAATCAACTGTGGAAAATAATCACACGACATGTATGTCTCCATATACACAAATCATAGATGGAGTGAATGATGTGTAGAGAAACATGATTTAATTAATAGTTATCCTAGATTTTTCCATGTATGGTGGTTGAGTCCATGTACTGGAATATGTAGGCCAATACATGTATGTATCTATGTACACTATGTTCCACTCCGGCCATGTACTCTTGACCAAGATCATGTACTCAATAAATTAAATGATGAGACTCATGGAAGTGGTCATGTGGAATTTGATATTAGTCATTAGATGGAACCACAGAATCTAAAATGGGTGGCACACAAAACATGTAACACGAAACTACATTCTAGGATGATAATGATTTACATATCATCTTCTATGCTATTTTTCACTTCGCTGGAGCCACATCCCATACCTAAGAGTTTAAATTGTTGTTCAATGAAGCCACTAGTTTCTATATCTCATTAATATGGGACATGGATCAATTCAAAATACTTTATGTTGAAAAAAACATCATTGTTCATCAATACTGGGAAGAACATGTATCAGAAATCAATTTAATGTCGGGCCTGATTCGGCGATATGCGGGACCATATGAGGTCGTGCACCGATTTGGGGAGGTATCATACAGCTTGGAATTTCCTACAAAGATGAAGATCCATATAGTCTTCAATGTTAGTTTGCTCAAGCCATATCATGAAGACGTGGAGGACCCAAGCAGAGGGGTGTCTAAAAGGGAACCTACCACGATTGTTGAGTCGTATGACAAAGCATGTGGATATCATACTCGACGATCGGGTAGTTGGGTGACAAGGAGTGCCATGAAGCAAAGATTACTTGATCAAGTGGAAGGGCTTACCAGAGTGCGGGGCAACTTGGGAACCTGCAGAAAACATGTGGTAGTTCGTGTGGGCAATCGAGGAGTACCATCATGGATGCAACAAGGATGTCGCTAGAATAAGTGGGGGAGGATGTCACGCCCCGCAACTAGAGAGGAGACTCGGTGGTGAGGTTCTCTAGAATCCTCTAGAGTTCTCTGCATCTCCACCACGTTATGGAACATTCCAGACTTCTCCGGAGTGTTGCGGAACACCCCTTGGTCCATGAAGGGTCCATAACATTCTAGGCCTCCATGGAAGGTTGTGGATCTCAACAGGTTCTAGAATGCTCCATCTATATTCTAGTGGAGTGGGCTAGAATACTCTAGAATCATGTGGATGTGTACATATTCTAGAATGTTGTAGACTTTCCCACCAAGCACTATATAATGGGAGTGGCTCCTCATTTTTAATGAAACACAGAAGTTGAGAGCATTTGAGAGCTTCTTTGTACATGTGTCTTGTGATCTTGTGAAGAACTTCCCTTACGATCCTTACTTTCATTGTTAGTGTTGAAAGGCTGAACTAGTCTAGGCTTTGGAATGATAAAATACCACATATTCATTGAACAACAAACCATAACAACACAATGAATGAACAAACATTAAAAATGGAGAAGAAAATCAATATCCATAAGATTTGAGGAACAAACCTCAGATGATGATCATTTATCTATATATGTTGATATGGATTTTGGATGCATCATTACTAATTAATAGTTTCCATTCCATCAAAGAAAATATCCACACACTATATTGTAAAATTGATCCATGATTAAATCTTGATTCATCGACATTCTATATGAAATCTCTCCAACTGATGTATAAAATTTCCATGGTTTGAGTAGAAACCCCTAAAGATTATCTAAAACCATACACACAATCTGTAATTTATGTGAAATTTTCAAAACAAATGAAATAAATAAATTAGGTAATATATTTTTATTCATTTACAAAGTTGATGATTTTATCATAAAGAAACCAAGCCGTCGATTTTTATATTTCACATAGTGTAAAATTAGTGTCTTGAACACAAGAGTGTCATCACATTTCTAATATAGTACCCATTTACACCATTTCAAGAAAACAATATGTATGTTCTTTTTAATAAATTGAATATAATTTAAAATTTATTAATGGGAACATGGGGCCTCAAAATGGGTATCAATCATAGTTTATAGTCTCGAAAATAATACAAATATTATAAAAAAATACTACATCGAATATCCAAGTCATTAAATTTTATGGATTTGATAGGGGAGGACAACAGGAGGAATTTTATAAATGTGGTGAGTGGAATAATTGTAAATTTTGAAAAGGAATAATTCCAAGAAAAAATTTCATTTAAAAAAGAATAAAAAGGAGGAAATTATCTTTCACATAATGTACAAGGTCTATATTTCTCCACACAATAGAATTTAGATAGTTTTATTCCTTGTATTTCTATTTTATCACCAGTAAATCCATCTGTAACTCAACCATTATAATTAATTTTGTATTTTTTGACTATTCATTTTCCTAGAAAAATAACTGGGCCAAATTATATAATATTGATTAAGGTGATTATAAATATACAATCCATTATTATTATGTAAATTAAAATATTTAGAATATATAATTTATAATTAACTACGTATACGTGATGAGAAAGAGTGTTTTGAGGTGAAATAGTTTTAATACATATAATGTTTTTATATCTAATATAAATAACGTCCGTTCAAATGACATAAATTTTATTAATAGATACAAAATTAATTTAATATCACATTAAAATAATTTTGATTAATATATATATATATATCTTTAATGGAACCACAATATTCTTTCAATTGTCTATATTTTTCACCAATCAACAAAAAATTTATAATTTCAGAAAATTTTCCAAATTACAACCTAATATAAATTTTGAAATATTTTTTTAAAATTTATTCTTTTTATTTCAAATATATTTTATATTATAATATAAAATATTTATTTAAATGAAAAATCAATGATGTGGTGAATAAGGGGGTATTCGAGATGTGTATTTCTTTAAGTCCAAAATGATTTTATATTAACTATATGAATTACAATAATAATTTTATGCATTTGGAGTTATATTTATTTGTATATAATATATATATTTAATTTATTTATTTCCTAAGGAGGTTTTATATTAATTAATAAAAAATTTTAAACATTATGTACATTAATAAATATTCTAAAAATTCCATGTTTCAAAAACCAAAAGAAACATAAAATAAGAAATATATAATTATTATTAAAATAAATTTATATTGATTAAAAATAAGTAAATATTACTTATATTAAGATAAATAATATTCAAAACATTATTTTCTATTAAAATATTTAGTTTTCTTATGAAAAATGACATGTTTACAATGATCGATATTTTCAACTATTAAGTAAAATCAATATTTTCTAAAAAATCACAAAATCAAATCCAATGGAGATTTTTATTTTTTGATATCAAATATTAATATCATATTATCATGTAAATATTCTAAAAAATGCAAAAAATAATTATAGTATTTTTACATAATAATGAATACTAATCAATTTTTATGAAAACATACTTTTTATGAAAAAAAAATCCATTACTAAAAACTTATTGATTTTATAACATACTTATGTAAATAATTTATATTATTTAGAATACATATATATTTTATAATCTAATTAATACTATTCACACACACCAAAATAGTGGCTATGTTATTCCAATTATACATATGCTGGGTGTTTTTTTCTTTATGATATTTTTTGAATACACTATGGAATAGAAAAATATCAGGGTTTTGTGTACCAAAAGATATACTAGATAATAAATTTAATTAAAAAAATATTTGGTTGTTACATTCTCATATATGTTTAGTGTTTTGTGTCGCTAACTATTTCGATCAATTTTTTCCATTAAAAATGATATGGTGTTACAACAATTAGATAATAATAATAAATGTCATATCATAATTATTATTCTTTATATAATGTCATACTTACCTATTTTTTAGTAGTCAAAAAACCAATTTTTTTCATTTTTGAATCGAACATCCACAAAATAATAGACATTGACATAACTGATTATGAAATAAAATATGTCATTGAAATTAATTAAATCAATTATTTAATGATAATTAAATATTCATAAAAGTGTGGTTTGAATAAGTTAGTAATTAATAAATGTATAATATAGACTAGTTAATGGAAATTAATTGTTTATTTAGACACCAGGTAAGGGGTTTCATTAGACCATTTTAATTAATTTCATTATAATTATAATTCCTTGATTACGTTATTCCATAAACAGATTTTCAAATAACTATTAAATTATTATATTTTATTTCGTATTGTTATGTGTGGTATTATTTTTTACACATAATTAAATTTGTATTTATTCCATTATCATTTAAAAAATATTTTTAAGGAATAACCATCACATTATTTTACATTTGAGGAATTTCTTTTAATATGCACATAATAGATATTATATAGTCTATATAACGCCCATCGAGACATTATATCATATATGACACATTGATCATGATATTTACATTTTTTAAAGATTTTATCACTTTCAGTTGATATTGACTCAAATTCTAATTTGATATATTTCCATGTTTATTGTAAATATATGAATGTATTTCTAATAATATTTAAAATTTATAATAATTTATTAAACACTATTTTTCCCCAAAAATTTAGTTTAATATTATGCATGATAATTTAAAGGAGTTATTATCAATAGAAATATCCTTTATGTCATATATATGATCTAATGAGGATATTTTCGAATGATACCATCATTTTTATTTCACTATATGAATTATGATTGATTGAAAATGAATTTCATAGAACTAGTTTATTTTCCTTGTTTTAATGAAATGTTTAATTTATTAATGGTTATGTATATGAGTTTGATTATAAAACTAATTATCAATGTAAATTACTAATTTCATTCTTTGTAAATTTTTTATCTTATGGTAGGTGGGACGAATATATTTCTCCAATTCATTTGGTAATGATTATGTTGTTATGATAGTTTTTGGGTAATTAACCGAGTATTACATTCAATTTGTAAGGGATATTGTCATTCATATAAATAGATAATGGTCAATGATAGATGCATAGTTTTTTATTAATTTCGATTATTTTCTAAGCACCATTTTCCTCTGGATGGTATTCTCACATATCATGATTAAGGGCTTATATTACTCTGGATTTATGGTAATCCATTATGACATGTCTCAAATTTTTGAGATTTTATTTAATATATGTATTTTATTATACTATTATTATTCACTTTGATTGTGTTATCAATAATTTATTCCCATCTTATTATCACTAATTTAATTCAGGTATTCTTACTTATATTTACAATTAATGGATTTTTGGTCCCACCATTATTTATATTCTTTTTACCAAGGATTTGATGATTTATATTAAATTAATTATTTCATTGATATAATGTTTCAGGAATTTAATGAGATATTTCAAAGACATATTCTGGAGTTCAAAAACCCTTCTAGAGTGGGAAAAATTCTCACTTAATGACATGGGACTTTTTATATAAGTTGTTGTGATAATTTAATAAAATAGTAAACATAATCGGTTTTTTGGTGTGTAGTAGTTACTATTTTTTCATTTTTTGATATATGATTTTATTTATAATATTTGGTCACATTTATCCCTATTGAACCAAAATATGAAAATAATAATTTTTTAACAAAAATATTTAGTTGTGGAGGTTCGTGGTTGTTATAATTTCGATTATACAATCGATTAGATATAATAGCAGATTGTTATGTTTTCATGTGCTTTTAAATTATGGGTAATGGATAACGTCTTATTTTTATATGTTTTTGGTTAATCATAAAAATAAAATAATATACATTCAGTTTTGTGATTTTGAGTAATGGGATTTTTTTGGATTTGTGATTTTTTTGAGAATATTTTATTTTATTTGTTATATATATCCATTATGATTAATGTGGTTATTATTAGTTTTGAATTATTTTAAGTTTTTCAGGATTTCATATAAATGATATGTTGTATTATTTTATGTTACAAAATTAAAAAATTGAATTTTTTTCAAGGATATTTATTTTTTATGATTATATATCAATGAAATGATCTATATTAAACATTTAATATTATGGAGACAATTCATGGGATGAATAAATTATTTTATTATATAAAGGTATATAAATATTGGATATTATAACAAAATGTTTATTTTTTTCGGAATTTTTTAATTACATGAGGAATAACATTTTATCCCTTTTAGGGCTATTTTATCTATTAAGCGTAAATTTTATATCATTATGACTGAAAAATATAACTTTATTAAACTTTTTTTAAGATTAAATTGAGGATTAAATTTATTGAAACAGGACCATAATATTGAACTATTATTATAAAATGGAATGAAATCAAGAATGTTTATTTTCTAGTTCATTATATCATGATATTAAAAGAAACCCTCTACACTATGTAAATGTATGTTGTAGTAAAAGTGGATTTATATTAACTTGATTTTTGATGAATTGATATATTTATTTAACACTTATTTATTATTGTTTTATATTCAAAAATTCTCATAACCATGTTCTATTGAACTATTTATCATTCCATAAGAATTATTTTTCATATTCATTTCCAAATTTTCAATTCCACCAATTTGATCCATATATCAGAACTCGATTATGTGTTATTTATGTTTTACTTCATGGTTCCCCTTCCTCTTTAAAAATATTATTTTATTATACCATAATAAGATGTAATATTTCACATATTATGTTTTTAAACATTATAAAGGTTTTCCGTTCTGGAATATATATTTTATCTTCTAGTACAAGTTATTATTATTCAAAAAACATTTTAATCAGTTTTTATCTAGACTAGTAAAAAAATACCATGACTCAGTTTGTATAATAGTGGTATAATATAACTCCATGATAAATGTTTTTCATAAAATATTATTCTTGATAAGTTTCATAATACTCAATAATAAGGATAATGTAAATTATGAGGTAATATAAATAATAATTAATTAAATATGACTATTAAAATTTTCTTATTGACTTGGAGAGTATAAATAGTAGTAAAAAATTAATTTAATTAATATATAATGGACATATTCAATAAAAAAATGATTAATTATTTGGAAATAATAAATAAATTTGTTTTGTTTTTATTTTCTGATTCAAAAATACCAATACATAAAAAATGATTTTTACTCAATTTGTGCTTGAAAATTATGACTAATCTCTAAAATTTCAAAAATATTATATGATAAAATTTATGTCATATATTAAATCCTAATTTTATTATCATATATGTGTTATTTTTTTAGGATTTTATTAAAAAAGATGATTTCTAAGTGAATAATGAAAAATAGCGATTTTTGTGAAAATATTAATTATTTACATTAGACAATGTTATTTAAAACTATGAATTAGTTTTCAATATTATATTATGTTAATTTATTCTGAATTTGTTTATATAAAATATTTTTAATAATATATGCATCAAAATTATACATTCCTTTTGTATAAGTACATTTTTTTCTAAACAAGTCTTTACAAAAAAAATTGGAGAAATTTGTATTTTATCAATATAATTTCATTATAACTAATAATTATTTTATTTAATTTCATTTAATTATTTATATATTAATTAATATTTTACCATAAATTTTATTTCCATATTATCATTAGTGATATAAAATATTGTTTAATTCGTTAAAATGAGTTTATGTTTTAGTTTCTCTAATCATGCTAATTTGAAATTAAGTTTTTCCACATATTGAAATAAAATTTATATATTTTATTCCATAATTGAAATTATCATATCCTTATTTGTTCATGGGGGAAATTATATTTTTTATAATTATTAATATTAATATTGGATAAAAAATGTGTCACCCCAGTCATAAGTTATATCATATTTTCATTGGTTAAAAATACCAGATAAGGACATTAAATATAATCTAAAATATTATTTAATGATTAATGTTTTATTATTATAATCTTATCCACAATATTTAATTTTTTATAAGACAAATTTCCATAAAAAAGTCAAAATAATATTTAAAATTTCCCAATATTTAAATACTTGTGCTCTCCAACCTTTATGAAATGACATCCATTATCATATTTTAATCCAAATCATATAGCCTAATATATTTCCAATTTGAGGAAAAATAACTTCCTATCATCCTTGAAAACATCATAGAGGACCCAATTTGATTAAAATAAAAAATTTAAATAGACCTGATTTGTAATACAAAGGTAATTTTCTGATAAAAAGTTAAAACTCATAGGGTTTTTTATTTATTTTTTAATTTTATCTACATAAGACATATCTTAACCATTGAAATATAATTAATTATTATCTCCCATATGTTATAAGTAATTAATTTTATCCCATAACATTTATCCATATCCAATTACATAAATTTGTAGAAATGATTCTATAATTCATGTGTTCGATGAACTACTTCCTTGTAAACTGATAAAACTCATTTTAATTGATTCCAACTAATGATCCTTGTAATAATGGATTTATATAAATATAATATTTAGTGAATATTTAAATTTTTTGATTTATAATATATCTTATATAATATTACATTTACATCCATTAAAATGATAACATTCTTTGTTAATGTCTGTGTATGGCCCCCTCAAAATCTGTGATGATATTTTTTCTTCATCACATCACATTAATGTTAAATTTCATTGTATGTAACGAAGAAATATTATATTTTTTATACAATAATTATTTTAATTATAATTTTTTAACTTCTTTCTACATGTTTGTTGAATAAGGGATTCATTATTTCTTGATTATTTTATCTATAGATATTATGGAATAATTACCTATTTTATCATGGTAACAATACCATTTTTCTTAATTTTCAACAAAAAACTCGAAAACACTATACACAAAATTACCAAATTATGTAATTAAAAATTTCACTATAATAAGTTAAATAAATGGTTGACTAGTAATGTGAAAACCCTGAAAAGTTTCTTAACCATGTATATAATTAATATTATTTTATTATATAGGATTTAAAAGACATATATACCATGTTGGGACGTAGTGTAAAGTTTTTTGTAACTCAAATTACATTCAATGGGATATAATCCTACTTCATTAATTTGGTCATACAAATATTATACATAAAATGACAACATATTTTAATAAAAAAAATTATAACATATTTTTGGTTTTTGAAATCATGAAAAATAATATATTCTTTTATTTATTACTACATCAATTATATGATCTTTTTATGGATTAGTCATATCCATATAGTTTCATTGACACACGTAATGTAATATGAACCTACTTAATTTTATAAGGTGTTAATTATGAATTTTGAGATATTGTATCATAAATGAATCATTGATCTTGATTTCTAAAGATAAATAATGTTCTCACTATCATGATATATTTATAATAATTTCATAATAGATAAAATGGTTTTTCTAGGTCACAATTAAATTTTTTCGATACATAACTGTTATGATGATAATTTTTCTAACATAGTGTATATATATCCTGATTACTATGTTTTAACATATTTCATGATAAAAATAATTTATCTTATAGAATCATATTTTTTTCATTCACTCAATTTCTTCTAATATCAATCATAACCCATGTTTCATGGGTTTCTCTTATAATACTTCATTTTTTACACATTTTTAATGAAAATATATTACTTATTATAGTCCTTCAACGTAATCACAAAAAAATATAATGAATATATTTTTAGCCATGGTATTTTATTACACATCTATTTTGTTTTATTCAATTTTATTTTATTAATAAAATGTTGAAAACGGATGTCCATTATAAAATAATATTTAATGTTTTAATGACATTTATCATTCAAATTCATCAAAATATTAAATAAAATTTGGTTTTTTAAAACAAATATTAATACATCAAATTATTTTAAAATATAAAAAAAAATTAATTCAATATTAATTAAAATAAAATTTCTATCCTTTTTTCAACATGGTCCACTTTTAATTATCATATATTATGATTCAAATAAATGACTATTTTTAATATTTACATGAAGAAGAAAAATTCATTCCAAAATGGGCAATATATTATTTTTGGTATAATTTATATTTTTCCATTATTATTTTATAATAATATTTTTCTACAAATATCATATAATTTATTTTGAATACCATCAATGGAATCATTTTTTCACACATTTTCAATGAAATTTATTCATTGATTGGTTAAATGTATTTTTCATTTGTGGTAATATCATTAATTTTTAATATTACTCTAAATTGGGTATTTATTTAAATTAAACCATATTTATTATTTCAATAGATATCATATTTTTAATTTTAAATATATTTTCTTAGAAACCCTAAATTCATAATCTGATAATAAAATTAAGAATGAAATAATGGTTATTTTATGGGATTTACAATAAAATATATTATCTTTTATATTTTTTAATGATATAGTTCATAAAAATTTATTATGATTGTGGGTGAGCCTGATATACCATTACAATTCATGATTAATTATTATTTTATCTAGTAAATCATGTTGGAATTAATCGCTTAGGTTGAACCATTTGTCAGGGTTATTGTAAGCGTTCTGTGATGATAATGATCAAAGATTAATACCATGATTTTAAATGATTCCTATGAGGTACACAACACGTTTTCTCATGGATTGTTTTAAAAAATATCATTATTATTGAAATATATTAATTTTATCCTATTTTATGGAATTATTAAATATTTAATGATTTATAATCGTCATTTTTATGTTTATGAATTCAATTATGTTATGTGCATGATCATTTATTATATCATCATTTACATGTACACTTCTTAGTATCACTGATTAAATTTTAAATTTAATACTTATTATTTCTAATATATTGTGTTTGAGCTCATACTTCTTATGTATTCAATATCCCCATGTTTTGAAGAATTATTTCATAGAAATATTTTTAGAAAGGTTTCATTTATGACGAATTTTTTATCAGAGGGGTCGAAAACTTAATTAATACTAAGAAAATCAAGATATAATTTATAAAATTGTTAATTTAATCAATGTGTAGTATTATATAATAAATTTTCAGAATTTGGTAAAAATTATACCCTTAATGGTTATTGGGTGAGTAAGTGAAACTATTTTTTTATTAATGTTTTATGTTTTTTATGGATACAATGGAGTCATGTTTATATGAATCAATTCTTGGAATGAAAATATTAGGTTTTTAATAATTATTAAAGTGTGTTGGTGTGTATTGTTTCTATATTTTATTATATATTTGTTTATATATCTTTGGGGACTCAAATGTTTTCATTTATGCATAAAATAAATGTCAGTGATATCATCCTGGATCTATAATATTATGGATTATTATACATAAAAATTTAAACACCCCATTTTGATTTATTTTTGTAGTGATGTTTTATGGTTAATAATGATATTTTGGGAAATTACATATTTTGTTAAGGTACCAGTTACCATTAGGTTTAACATGATACATTATTTGTGAGGAATTCTGTTACATTTTTTGAGATGTAATTTGAAGGGTATTATTTTATCATTGATGTTAAAATTATGACTAATATTCATGTTATCAAGGTTATTATGATTATATTATTATTCATTAATGTAATTATATATATTGTAACTTTGGTGTTATTTTCTACATTATATAGTTAAATATATTACTTTATCATATACAGGTTTGTAAAAACTTGATATTACCATAATATGTTTTAGAAATTTCAACTTTTTATATTATTTATAGCAAAAAGGAATAGATTTTTATCCTTCTATGGATTATCTGATTCAATATTATTTAATTTTGTAGCGACTCTGGTTTTTAGCCCTGTCAGACTTTGGAATATTTCTACGAATAATTCCTGAGCTAGGCGCGAAGACGACGTGCGATTCCGAGGCCCGGTGTGCCCGGAATTAATTTTATAAAAATATTAAGTATTTTTATACTTTGCATGTGGAGGGGTGTGATATCTCCTAAACGGTAGCTCAGAACGGGAATCTGAGGGCACGTTTGCATCCGCAACGTGCCGTTTACCCTAGGCGGGGTGTAAACTTTGCAGGCGCGGGCCTGCGGTGAGAAACGCCACCAGGGGCGTTTCCGTACATAAGTAGCAAGTTAGTGTGCGAGCTTCGGCTCAAATAACTTCTGAACGGAGTCTCAGATGGAAAATCTGAGTCTGTCGATGCGTTCAGAATGGCGCGTTTACCCTAGGGGTGACCTTACTTTTGTTCGCATCGGGCGTCGGGTCCGAGGCGGGTTTGGCGCCGGCGGGCCGCTGATATAAATATCACCCCCCCCCCTTTTATCATTCTTCGCCGCTCTTCGCCATTTCTTCGTCGCCACTCCGCCGAATCGAGCAAACGGAGCGCCCACGAGCTCAGAATTCGACGACGGACGTTCCGGGAGCGCGCAACAGAGGCTCTGGAGCGCGGATCTGAGACAGAACGTCGGTGTTTCACCCACGAGGTAGGCGGATTTGAGTTTTAACCCCCGATCCCATTTTTGCTGCGTTTTTCTGCAAATTGAAGCCGTAGCAGTGTAGATCGGGCCCTGAGGGTCGTGTAGACGCCTCCGGATCGTAAAACGGACCGCCGGGGTGCCCCCGGCGGTCCGCGGAATGTTCGTCGGCGCGTCACCGGTGCGGCGGCGCCGGCGGAGCCCGGCGGCCCGCGGTGGCCCGTGGCGGAGCCGCGTCGGCACGCGGCGGAGGCCGCCGGCCGGGGCGGGCCGGCCGGTCGGGGCCGGTCGGACCTCTTTTCGCATACGGGGGTCTTTAAACCCCCGTATCTGGCACCCTGACAGTCGTATTCGCGCGACGTTTGCCGTGACGTGAACCTGACGACGAGGCTAACCCTCCGGTATGGGTTCGAGGGTTTAATGGTTCAGGATCGTGGCCCGGGAGCTAGAAACGTCGTATAAAATTATATTATTTTATTATTTTACGACTTCGGGTCGTGGTAACTTCTACCTGGAGCGTCCAATTGACGAGCCGTCAGTGGCTTTGAGACCCTGATGGTACGAAGGACTTTTTGAGATGGTTTCCGGGTGTTGGGACTGAAAACGGGGTGCGGGCCCCACGAGGCCGGGTTTGGGCGTTTGTGGGGAAACGCAACTTTTGCACCAGGAGTTTGATTTTGGCGGATGAATAGTCGATCCTGAGTGTTTACCCGAGAGGATCGCACTGGTGTGATCCATTCGATGAGTTTCGGAATCCAGGCATGGGCCCCACCCGAGCTGACCTTCGGTGAATAGTACCTTTTTCACCGGGTGTCCGTTTTGGATGAGCGAGTAGTCGATTCCGCTTGTTTTTTCGAGGGGATTGCCCTGGTGTGATATGCTAGATGGGTTTCGGGATCGTTGTGTGGGCCCTGCGAGAGCTAGCTATGGTGAATAATGCCGTTTTCACCGGTGCTCCGTTTCGGGCGAGTAAACAGACTATCCTGCGTGTTTTTTTCGCGTGGAATGCGATGGTGGCCTCAGTTTTGGCTTCAGAGCTGCACAGTGTGGTGTTGTGGCGAGTCGCCCAGGTGAGCGACGTTTGGACCACCAGTGGTTGAGGCTTCTCCCTTGGTTCGTTCCTACGAGGGTTGGTGTGGTATCACAACCTTCGTATGGGTTTGTGATCCTCTCGATGGGATGTTTAAACTGTTAGAGTTGTGGTATCCCTCCGGTGGGCCCAGAGTGGATCCTCTAGCATCTTTACCCTAGATCGGGTTCTTGGAATCGTTGTCACCACTTATTTATGCACGGCGATCCCCTATCTAGCAGGTTAACCCCGTAGGGTTTGTGGCATCATCAGGAATATGATCCCCTATGCAGTGGGTCGTGTACAGTAGGGTTGTGGCATCGTCGGGTTTACGATCCCCTGCTCAACATGATGTTTATAGTAGGTTTGCGGTATCGTTGGTTATATGATCCCCTACTCAGTGCATGGTGTCAGTAGGGTTGCGGTATCGTTGGTTATGCGATCCCCTACTCAGCACGTGGTTTCGGTAGGGTTGCGGCATCGTCGGTTCGATCCCCTACATCGCGAGTTATACCAGATAGGGTTCCGGTATCGTCGTGCCCATCATTATATGGACGATGATCCTCTATCTGAGTGTGATGCTTCTGTCGAGTGCCAGATCGGGTTGTGGTATCCCCCAGCGGATCCTAGGTTTGATCCCCTATCTGTGAGAACTACGTAGGCCAGATTGGGTCGTGGTATCCCCCAGCGAACCCTGGGAGTGATCCCCTATTTGTGAGCTACGTCTACCAGAGTGGGTCTTGGTATCCCCTAGCGGACCCTAGTGGCGATCCCCTATCCGAGGAGTTTGGAGGTTTTGTTGTTTCAGCGCTGTTTCCTCAGTGATGTTATCCGACGAGCGTGGTCTCTCGGGTGAGCATCTGAGATGTTTGTTTGGGACCCGATGGAGTGTATCTCTCGGATGAGTGTCATCTGGTATGACAGTGTTCGTGGTGTACTCTCCTGGTTGTGGACATTTTCTGGTGATGAGGTCGGTACCTCTTGTGGCTTTATGGCGTGAGCTGTGTATATCCGGATTGTTCAAGGTGTATGTATGGGCATACACCGGAGCTGAGATTAGCTGACTTGTTGTGTTTAGCTGAGGATGGTCACGAGATTGAGTTTCTATCTCGTCTGGGTTCCCTCTGGCTGGGTTGAGAAGACTGTTTCCTTTCAGTTGCTCCCTCGGGTTTTGGGTTTTTGGGGTGCCTACTGAGTATGTTTATACTCACCCTTTCACGGGCTTTGCCTGCACATGTTTGTGTCTTGTGCAGACCACATGCATTTTGATGGAGTCCCAGGAGGACCTGGAGCAGGCGGAGCTTAGTGAGCGAGTTGACCGGGGTGTTTACCGGAGCTGTGCCGAGGGAGCTTTCCGGCGGGTGTTTGTGGCAGCGTTCCCTTCTTCAGAGCTGGTTGGACGCGTTTTGTAGTTTTCCTTTGGTGGGCCCTGTTTTGCCCTTTTGTACTTCTGTTTTACTCTGGTTTGGGATAGTTGTATGCATGAATTTAATTTTCAGTTTCATTATCTCTGCACTGTTGCATGGAGGTGTTCGTGGGTGTGTGCGTACATGTACCTTAGGCTAATGCCTCCCATGTGTGTGATAGCCTACTCGGCGCTGGTCACCAGCCCCTGGCCTATTGGAGGCGGGCTTGGGGTGTCGCGGCTCGAGCCCCGTTGGGTCGGGTCGTGACAGAGTGGTATCAGAGGAGGTTCCACCTTTGGGATCTCAGAGCGTAGCTGGTCTAGCTGTGATCTTGGTTTGGGTTGCATAGCGGTTGTGTTAGGATGTTTCGAGTTCGGCATTCATGCCAGGGACTCCAGTGTTGGTGCAGCGGCCGACATATCCATACACCAGGACTCTGATAACCTGCCTTTCGACTCGGGACATTCGTACACTGGTCGTGGGGACATAATGGTACATGCATCATATAGGATTGGGTTTTTGGTTTTTCCTTGTCCTTCTTGAGTCAGCTCTCCAGATATACTCTTTGACTGTGGTGTGTATTGAATGTAATTAAGGATGCCTCCACGACGACAGCCAGGGAGGGTTCTGCAGCAGGATTGTGCTGATGACCCGCCCCGTGTAGTGGCTGTGGAGCAGGGCGCAGGTTCTGAGGTTGCACCTCCAGGTGGTCTGCCAGTTGAGCCACCACCTGTCGAGCAGCTGGTTGTGCCGGCGGTGTAGGATGAGGTTGCACGCAGGCTGAGTGCACTGCACGAGTTCCAGAGGCAGCGACCTCTGAGGTTTCGGGGTGATCTAGTCCCCCAGGCAGCTGATGACTGGCTCGAGGCAGTCACTCGAGTTTTCCGCCTAGTGAGGACACCTCCTGATCAGATGGTGGTCCTAGCGGATAGCCTTATGCATGGTTCTGTCGGGCGATGGTGGAGTTTGGTGACACAATCCAATGACGAGGAGACTCTCACGTGGGCAGAGTTTGAGCGGCTCTTCAGGGAGGAGTTCTATCCGGTGAGGGTGAGGTCAGTGCGGATCCAGGAGCTTCTGCAGCTTCGACAGGAGAGCATGACTGTGTTGGAATACTCAGAGAGGTTTACAGACTTGTCGCACTACTCCCTGGATATGGTTCGAGACCCGTGCTTTAGGGCTCGGACCTTTGAGCAGGTCCTACATAGGGACATCCGAGCAGGTGTGGTTTCCTTGTGCCTGCCCACCTACGCTGGGGTGCTGGAGCGAGCGCTGGTGGTGGAGAGTTTTCTAGATGAGCAGTTTACCCCTGTTAGTTATGGGCACTCGAGAGCTGAGACTTCGTCGGTCGGATCGGCATCTGATAGCCGACGTCAAACTCAGGGGTCTGGACGTGGCCGACGTTTGAGGAGGAGACCCCAAGATGGAGGATCTGAGCCTCAGGGCTCACAGGGCTCGCAGGCCAGTTTTGGTCAGCCACAGGAGAGGCGGTGTTACGCATGCGATGGTCGGGGACATCTTGCTAGAGATTGTCCGACCCGACATGTTACTGAGAGGGATCCGGCCGATGTACCACCTTGGCAGAGGTAGCGTCTCGAGCAAGGAGGTCCGCAGGGCGTCGGATGTGGCGGCGAAGTTGGTGCAGCGGGAGGCGGTGGTAGGCAGTACCAGTTGCCACCACCCCCACCCCCAGGTGGTCCACGCCAAGCTCAGGGAGCTGGTGGCCGAGGGCAAGGACAGCTGCATGCCCTGGAGGCAGTCAACCTAGAGGCACCACAGATAGATAGAGGTACGCCTTGTGTCTTTTCTACTTACTGCAGTAGTTTGTCAGACACTGTTTAGTAGTACTCCTTCCTTTTGTTCCTTTCTAGAGTTTTGGTCAGGGCGTTGGTAAGACCCTGAGTGGTTGTTTTTTGGTGAGCTCGCTGGTGTGTGAGACCCAGTTGAGAGTCCAGTCGCTTTCCTTGTGCTTAGGGCTTTTCGGGGATGAAAAGTTATAAGGGGTGGAGGATTTAGAGACTCTGGTTTTTGGCCCTGTCAGACTTTGGAATATTTCTACGAATAATTCCAGAGCTAGGCGCGAAGACGGCATGCGATTCCGGGGCCTGGTGTGCCTGGAATTAATTTTATAAAAATATTATGTAATTTTTTACTATGCACGTGGCGGGGGTGTGATATCTCCTAAACGGTAGCTCAGAACGGGAATATGAGGTCACAGTTGCATCCGGAACATGTCGTTTACCCTAGGCGGGGTGTAAACTTTGCGGGCGCGGGCCTGCGTTGTGAAACGCCACCAGGGGCGTTTCTGTAAATAATTAGTAAGTTAGTGTGCGAGCGTCAGCTCAAATAACTTCTGAACGGAGTCTCGAATGGAAAATCTGAGTCCTCCGTTGCGTTTAGAACGGCGCATTTACCCTAGGGGTGACCTTACTTTTGTTCGCATCGGGCGTCGGGTCCGAGGCGGGTTTGGCGTTGGCGGGCCGCTCATATAAATATCAGCGCCCCCCCCCTATCGTTCTTCGCCGTTCTTCATCGCCACTCCGCCGAATCGAGCAAACGAAGCGCCCACGAGCTCAGAATTCGACGACGGACGTTCCAGGAGCGCGCATCAGAAGCTCTGGAGCACGGATATGAGGCAGAACGTCGGCGTTTCGCCCGCGAGGTAGGCGGATTTGAGTTTTAACCCCCGATCCCGTTTTTTCTGCGTTTTTCTGCAAATTGAAGCCATAGCAGTGTAGATCGGATCCTGAGGGTCGTGTAGACGCCTCCGGATCGTAAAACGGACCACCGGGGTGCCGCCAGCGGTCTGCGGAAGGTTCGCCGACGCGGCACCGGCGCGGCGGCGCTGGCGCCGGCGGATCCCGGCGGCCCGCGGAGGCCTGCGGCGGAGTCGCGGCGGCCGGCGGCCCAGCGCGGCGGCCCGCGGCGACGGCCGGCAGAGGCCGCGGGTTGGGGCCGGTACGACCTGTTTTCGCATACGGGGGGTCTTTAAACCCCCGTATCTTGCACCCCGGGAGTCAGATTCGCGCGTCGTTTGCGGCGACATGACCCGGACGACGAGGCGAACCCTCCGGTATGGGTTCGAGGGTTTAAAGGATCGGTATCGTGTCCCGGGAGCTAGAAACGTCGTATAAAATAATATTATTTTATTATTTTACAACTTCGGGTCGTGGTAACTTCTACCCGGAGCGTCTGATTGATGAGCCATCAGAGGCGTTGAGACCCTGATGGTACGACAGACTTTTTGAGATGGTTTCCGGGTGTTGGGACTGAAAACGTGGTGCGGGCCCCACGAGGCCGGGTTTGGGTGTTTGCGGGGAAACACAGCTTTTGCACCAGGAGTCCGATTTTGGCGGATGAATAGTCGATCCTGAGTGTTTTCCCGAGAACGTCGCAATGGTGTGATCCGTTCGATGAGTTTTGGAATCCAGTCATGGGCCCCACCCGTGCTGACCATCGGTGAATAGTACCTTTTTCACCGGGTGTCCGTTTTGGACGAGCGAGTAGTCAATTCCGCTTGTTTTTCCGAGGGGATCACTGTGGTTTGATCCGCTCGATGGGTTTCGGGATCGTTGTGTGGGACCCGCGCGAGCTAGCTACGGTGAATAGTGCCTTTTTCACCGGTGCTCCGTTTTGGGTGAGTAAACAGCCTATCCTGTGTGTTTTATTCGCGTGGAACGCGATGGTTGCCTCGGTTTTGGCTTCGGAGGTGCGCAGTGTGGCGTTGTGGCGAGTCGCTCGGGTGAGCGACGTTTGGACCAGCAGTGGTTGAGGGTTCTCCCTTGGTTCATTCATACGAGGGTTCGTGTGGTATCACAACCTTCGTATGGGTTTGTGATCCTCTCGATGGGATGTTTAAACAGTTAGAGTTGTGGTTTCCCTCCGGTGGGCCCCGAGTGGATCCTCTAGCATCTTTACCCTAGATCGGGTTCTTGGTATCGTTGTGACCGCTTATTTACGGGCGGCGATCCCATATCTAGCAGGTTAACCCCGTAGGGTTTGTGGCATCATCAGGAATATGATCCCCTGCACAGTGGGTCGTGCACAGTTGGGTGGTGGCATCGTCGGGTTTACGATCCCCTGCTCAGCATGATGTTTATAGTATGGTTGCGGTATCGTTGGTTATACGATCCCCTACTCAGCGCTTGGTGTCGGTAGGGTTGCGGTATCGTTAGTTATGTGATCCCCTATTCATCGCGTGGTTTCGGTAGGGTTGCGGCATCGTCAGTTCGATCCCCTACATCGCGAGTTATACCAGATAGGGTTCCGGTATCGTCGTGCCCATATTTATATGGACGATGATCCTCTATCTGAGTGTGAAGCTTCTGTCGAGTGCCAGATCGGGTTGTGGTATCCCCCAGTGGATCCTGGGTGTGATCCCCTATCTGTGAGAACTACGTAGGCCAGATCGGGTCGTGGTATCCCCCAGCGGACCCTGGGAGTGATCCCCTATCTGTGAGCTACGTCTACCAGAGTGGGTCTTGGTATCCCCTAGCGGACCCTAGCGGCGAACCCCTATTCGATGAGTTTGGAGGTATTGTTGTTTCAGCACTGTTTCCTCAGTGATATTATCCGACGAGCATGGTCTCTCGGGTGAGCATCTATGATGTTTGTTTGGGACCCGATGGAGTGTATCTCTCGGATGAGTGTAATCTGGTATGACAGTGTTCGTGGTGTACTCTCCTGGTTGTGGACAGTTGCTGGTGATGAGGTCGGTACCTCTTGTGGCTTTGTGGCGTGAGCTGTGTATATCTGGATTGTTCAAGGTGTATGTGTGGGAATACACCTGAGCTGAGCTGAGCTGACTTGTTGTGTTTAGCTGAGGATGGTCACGAGATGGATTTTCTCTCTCGTCTGGGTTCCCTCTGGCTGGGTTGAGCGGACTGTTGCCTTTCAGTTTCTCCCTTGGGTTTTGGGTTTTTGGGGTGCCTACTGAGTATGTTTATACTCACCCCTGCACGGGCTTTGCCCGCACATGTTTCTGTCTTGTGCAGACCACATGCCTTTTGACGGAGTCCCAGGAGGACCCGGAGCAGGCGGAGCTTAGTGAGCGAGTTGACCGGGGTGTTTACCGGAGCTGTGCTGAGGGAGCTTTCCGGTGGGTGTTTGTGGCAGCGTTCCCCTTCTTCAGAGCAGGTTGGATGCGTTTTGTAGTTTTCCTTTGGAGGGACCTATTTTTCCCTTTTGTACTTCTAATGTACTCTGGTTTGGGATAGATGTATGCATGCATTTACTTTTCGGTTTCTTTATATATGCACTGTTGAATAGAGGTGTTTGTGGGTGTGTTCATACAGGTACCTTAGGCTAATGCCTCCCATGTGTGTGATAGCCTACTCGACGCTGGTCGCCAGCCCTTGGCCTATTGGAGGCGGGCTTGGGGTGTCGCGGCTCGAGCCCCGTTGGGTCGGGTCATGACAAATTTTACTACATAAGGATTTGAAAATTAATATTGACTATTCATTTATTTGAATATGAAATGAAATTAAATTGGATATTTATTGAAAGACATACAATGGAAGAAAACTATAATTTAAAATTTAAATAAATATAATAATTATAATTGCTTCTAATCTGTATATAAATTATAAATGATCCCTCACCTCTATGAAATGGACCCATAAGTTAACATTTTAACCAATTACCATAATTTTGGATTAATGCATTGACACTTTATACACTACTGAATTATGGTTTTTTTTTACATTAACATTCTATTTACAGTGATCATTATTGATCTATATTTTTCTTTAGCTGTAATTTTCTTACTCTGTAGAAATATATTAACTTTTCAATGATGCTATCCAAATATGGGAACTTAATTTTTTATAGTTACACATGAGGTTCATGATTCCACATCCACATTTCATAATGTCAGTTTATTATCCCCACTCAACAAGTGATTTAAAAATATTTAATTTTTTAAAAAAAATTATGGTTTTACTATTCTTGATCGTATATTATATGATCTAATTAAAAATAACCATTTTGAGAGATTTTGTTAACATAATTTTTAAAAATTGTGACAAAATTATACAGTTGAAATTTAATTAATCATATATAATTAAAACATAATATAATTTTATTTAACATAATATTTTTCTTGATATGTTTATTAAACCATAATAATGATCTTTCAAAACAATTAAAATATAATATAAAAATAATAGTTTTAAATGAGACTGTTATAATCTTCCCATTATTTGGGAAGGTATGATAAAGAGTAAATAAAATTTGAAATATATGAATAATTTTCCTACTGAATACATATAAATTGAGTAATTTTTATGAAATTATCACTAATGTTTTAGTAAAGTTATTTTATATTCAATAATGGTATTTCACCGATAATTTTTTTATTTCATTTTGTGAAGAGAAATCAAAATCAATTAAAACCATTTTTTAAAATTTTATTTTTTGAAAAAAATTAATTTTTTTAATATATATTTTAAAAATAATCTTATTGTGACATCATATTTTTTTAATAAAATGATATAATTTTAAGTGAATAGTAATTTATGTGATTTTTTTAAATAATAATATTTTTTTTCATTAAAAAATCATTTAAATTCAAAATATGTGTTTATGTTTAGATTTTAGTAAAATATTAAATATTTTATAAAAAATAATCCTACTATAGCATATTAATTAGCACTATGCATGATATTTGTATAATTTTACTTTCAGGCATAAATGAAATTATTCTTAAATAATGTTTTTCTATGTAAATTTTTTTTTCTCCTCAACATATTATAATAATATGTAGTTATTTGTATTATGAAATAAAGAAATAAGAAACCTATTAAACAGATTATTTTAAAATTAATTTATTTTTTTCATGTTGAATAGAAAGAAATTCAATTCAATTTCTTCTTATAATTTTATTGTATTAGAAAAGTGTTTTCATTTCATTATGTGTACTTATATATAATTCATTAATACTAATATAGAAACTATATTACAAAATATTGATTAAATAGTTTTCATAATCATTTAAAATTATTTATTTAGGGAAAATTTGTTTTTGGTCATTATGAATAATATAGATGATACAAAATTCTTTCCCATCGATAAAATGGTAAATTGAGATACACATAGTTTAATCATTATTATAATGAAACCAAAATTCACATTAATTTTTATAAGATGAATGTAAAATTTCCCTTTTCTCGTTATGTAGGAATTGTTTTTTATGGAACTCTTCAACTTAAATATTATAATTATATATAAATCCTTTGAAAAAATCTAGGTTTATTTTCTACCTCATTTATAAAAGGACACTGACATAATGTATTCTCCACAATTATTTGGACCTTAATATGAATCAAATCCCACTTAAATCCATTAATTACATCTATTCACATATATTGGAGTCCATGTTTTTACAAGAATACCAATTCTTGTAGGATAAATATTTAATATTATAGAGCACGTTTAGAACTGAGGTAATGAACTCAACTATGTTCTTTATTATACATATCATTTTATATACTCCAAAACAATTTTAATAATTATTTTAAAATAAAATCATTATATTTTATTTACAGATATTGTATTATGTTTATGTAATGAAAATTATCATACTCATATTCCATGAAATGTGAAAAAAATTATTTATATTAATGATGGTCTACCACCAAATGAATAAATGCAATTCATTTTCCAACATTGAATCTAATGGGGGGAAAAATTATGGATTGATTGTGTATATATAAATATATATGGTATACATTAAATGTTTATAATTTTTGAAATAACACCTTCCTGAAAACATATGATTCATTTTTAATCCTTAAAAGTTATGGATTTTATAATTTTTTATATGAATTTAATAATAGAATATGATATTTAGTATATATTATGAATTCTAGATAATAAAATTATAATTATCCTATTTCATATTCTAGTAAAATTGAAACATTATTAATGATTATGTATGTCATTCAATATCTATATTTTATCATAATTCATTTTTATCAACCACATTACATAGTTTTTTATAAAAGTATAATTAATATAAAATTATGAAAATTATTTTGGGAATAATTTTCTATAAATTATGAAAATATAACCCTTTTGTCCATGGTCAATACAGTAGAGGTTTTTTTAAAATTTATGAACTCAACATCATAGAAACACCATAAAAGGACATAACCAATTATATAATTAAATATTTCATTTATATAAATTAAATAACTTGTAAAATGGTAAATTATTAAACCTAAAAATGGTTCATAATAACGTAAATAATTAATATTAGCATAATAAACAGGACTAAAGAGAAATAAATATGATGTTTTGACTTTATGTAAGGGGTTTATTAACTGAGTAATCATTCATAGGGTAAAAAATTGTAATCAACTTACTATGTTATACAATTATTATATGTGAAATATATTGTAATTCTTTAATGATTTTCCTCAAAATTTTATGTCTAGTTTTAAAAGAGGGCACACATAATCAATTAATTGATTGATTTTAACATATGTTATATGATTTGTCAAATCATTCTTCATCTCAATATTATTTCATTGATACATTTTTTTAATATAAACCTATATAGACTCATAATGTATATATACTTACAATTAAAATTTTATACAAAAAATAAACATATGATCATGACATTTAAAAATATTTTAGTGTTCTATCATTCATGATTAAATAATTCAAATGATATGACAATTTCAAGTATTTCCGTGATCATAAATTCAATTTGTTATAAAATAATACATTTTTTGAAAATGTGTAATTTTATAATGAGTACTTACTATTCCATGACTTTTCCACATATTTTTTAAAAAATTATATGGTTTTTACTTAATCATGTTATGTAACATCATCCAATGAATGTTTAATTTAATCATTTTCAAGTGGAAAAGGGTTTTCATCTATAACATCATTTTATGAGTCACATTTTGATAGACAAAAAAATATTAATTTATATTTTTATAAAGTAAATCATGAAATATAATATGATTGATATTTTACGCTCATGGTATTTTATATAAGGAATCTACTGTAAACAATTTGTTAGTTTTATATTTGTATAATAATTTTTTTTATTTCTCAAAGATCCATTACGTTTATAGTTTTATAGAATTTGCATGTCACATGAGTGTAAATATTAAAATATATATAAATGGAAACTAACAATTAGTTTCAATATTCCCAAAATTCAAACCATTTTATAATATAAAATGTTTTCAATTCAATACATATCATAAAAATATTAATTTTGACTCCATCATTGTTCATTCAAAACAATAAATACCTACAAAAAATATTTTAAAATATTAGATGAGAACAAAATGATTTATAATGGACATTGAAAGTATGATAAACACATTTTTATTCACGATTGAATAGATGAATTTCATAGTCTCATAATACAATGGTAGATCAGAATATAAATTTCCACACACGATAAATCTAATCCCTTTCAAGAGAATTTAAAAAAAATCAGAAGAAATCACAGCCGTTAAAATAAGTCACATAATATTTTTTTTTTAAATCAGGAAAATGTTGAGAAAAAATTTCCAAAATATAATATATTTCTCCATTAAGAAGTAACAAAGACTAAAATTTACACTTAAGAAAAATATTTTACATTATGAAATAATATTATTTCAATAAATAAACATATCATTAGTAGAAAAATATAATAGGTAACTTGATTTATCATTTTAAAGTGACTCATAAAAATAAAATAACATACTATGTAAATTCCAATAATTTATTACAAGAAACCAAAAACTCGTTAACTCTATCCTTTAATCCATTTATTTTTACATATATATTATGAATACAAATTATCATGAGATACATTTGTATCACCCATAATCATAAAAATTCAAAATAACAATAACATAATATGAATAATTGTAATATTTTATTTCCATCAGTATACTCATAAAAAAATTTATCTAAATAATATGAAAAACAATTCTAGATATCAAAATATCCATTCAATTTAAAACTCATTTTTTATATAACTAGAAATTTAAAAATGAGGTTTTGTTAAAGACACTAGAATAAATTTAATGAGATATAAAATGAAAATAAAAATTATAGGGGTGGGTATATCTATTGATTCATATTATTTTAAAATAGAACATCCCATTTTTCATTTTTGGGTAAATTATATATAAAAATCCAAAAAAATAAATTTTAAAATACATTTAAATATGGTCAAAGGAGAGGTAAAATTTAAATTATTTCAATTTTACCATTAAAATGAACTCGTAATATAATATTATGTGTCTGTATATATATATATATAATATTAATAAAAATAAGCCTTAAATGATTTTAAATGTGGTATTTAAGGGAAGGTTCTCTTACCGCATGTTTGAACTTTTATATACATTCTTGTTCTACTATATAATAAAAATATATATATTAAATAATATCATAAGAAACATTTGTGGGTTTAAAAAGTATTAATAAAATAAAATTGTGCAATTATTTCAAAGACATATGTAATTAATTAATCTGTAAAATATCTTTTGGATTTTTGATGATATTTTAATCATATGTTTAAAATGAATTCATCATGAAAACAATGGCCAATAAGGACACTATTCAGTAATCTATATTATAATAATAACAACGATACCTTTTTGAGGATCTTGGTTTTAGTTCATGTTAGTGGTGGTCTAGAGTCAGAGATTCTATTAGTAGGTTTTTCTGAAGCATCAGATATGCTAAAATCAACCTTCGTGGATTTTTTTACTTGGGAAAATATTGATATATTTGTTTTTAGTTGATATGTGAACTCATTGGGTATGGATGTTCTTGTAAGGATATATTCTTTAAATAAAAAATATTTTAGTGTTGTTTTGGATTTGGGGGTGGATTTTGTAAAGGTGTGGTTGTTTGCACTGAGGATCACCATTCAATATATATATTCTAATACCAAATAGTCGATGGTGAATAACTATGCAATGGTGACTCTAAGTAAGGTAGTTTGGATCATGAAACTTAATATCCATGATTATTTTTAGAATCATTAAATCATTCATCCAATTAGAGATTTTCTTTAAGGATTTCTCAATGAGGATGAGTGCACTCTTAACCTTGAGGTGAATGTGGATAGAATTATTTCAATGGACATTGGATATATCCCATCATTTTCCATATCAAATCATGCTTCATGTTGGTGGTTTGATTGATTGGTCCCAAGGCCACTAATAACCCTCATTCCCGATGTTTTTTTATTAGTCCTTTTATAAGGTCATTTGATTCCTGTTCATTGGAGGAATCAATCATCTATTTATAGTGTAGGTAATAGGGATATCTTGAGGTATATGTAGTGGTCTCATCTATTTTTGGTTTTATAAACTGTTGAGTTTTTGTATGGATGGATATGGAAATGTAATTCATAAAAGGATCAAAACAAGGTGCTTCTCTACATGGATTATTGAATTATCTATTAATGAATTATCTTCTCCCATAACAGGTGTAAAAACCTATTTTATTGGTTATAGTTCCGTACAAGGCCCTTGGATATTATTACCACCTTAGGATTGGTTCGGAGACTATCCTTTCTCAAGAATGTTCTAGAATACGCCATAGTACTAGATGACTGCGTTTTTTATTAATTTTTTTTTCATGAGATACAATTCCATTTTTTCATGATAATGGATCCTAGGGATTCAATAAAATTTCAATATCACATATTTACTAGATCTTACCATCCTCTATAAGTTCTCCCTAGACATTGAAATATGAGCCCCCACAACATGAAGTCAATTATGTTCTTCTTTCAGGAATGTATCAGATCACATATATCCCACCCTCATCTGATTATGTGGAGTAGAACCCAAATTACTATACAATATTACTCCCTACCAAATGCATTATCCCTATTTTCCCCTTCAAATGGTTTACGTTTTAGATTCTCGTCAAAAATATATAAATAATGTTGATCTTTTAAAAAAAGAGACACATATCCATGTTCCATCTTCTGATTCATTCTATTTCCAGGACAACATTGATATCTAGAAAATTGTGGGCCTATGTTACTGGGTAAATATGGACTTTATTTCTAATTAAATATAAAAAATTAACATTTATCACATTTATATTACAAAGAGCCTACGTGGTTTCTCCTATATATCAGTCTTTGAACATACAATAAAGATGTGTAACAGCTTACTTGAAAACCGTGAAAAACAACATATATTGTTATTTTGGAATTCCAAGTATCACTAGATCTCATTGGTTATTCAAACTAGTTTATTAACACAAAACTCACTATTAGTGGTAGCTCCTTATTTATCATGAATGTCATGGAAAATGTGTTTATGAGGTTAGAGAATCCTTGGGGATATATGTGGTGTATTTGAAGGATGATGGCCTCTATAAGACTGTGGGATGTGTCAATAATATTATAATATATCTGAAGGATAATAGAGGTAGATAAGTATTCCTATAAAAAGAAATCCATGTGTTCATCTCATTAACATATAACAGTGGGGAGACCAACATGGGTTATTCTTGAGATTTATTTATGTGGTGCAACAACTATAAATGGGATCTCTGATCGTAGTGTCACCTTGATCTCTTAATGGATAATTTCGAGTCCATTTCAAATATCCCAGATTCTGGGGTAAAAAACCCAGTTTAGATTACTTTTTACAATTCTCCTCTGGTAGTTGAATTTTATAATAGGAGCAACAACGATGACCACATCCCCTTCTCTAACCTATAGACTAGATTAACTTGTACACAAGATGTGATAAGAATATGGTTGAATAATATAGTCCATGTAATTTCATAGTTGATGATTCATAAAAAAATATAATTCTAAATAAATATCTTCAATATGGTACCAAACATCATCCTTTATGCTCTTATGACATAGATATTTCCATGTCAAAATATTAACAGATGGAGACCCATTTAGAAAGCTGATGGGATGAGGTAGTATTAAATGAGATATCTGTTAAATAATTCAATCTCAAAAACCTATTTATATGATATTAATTTCTGGAATATGTGTAGTTTAGCGATAAATAGTCGCATGATGGAGACATGAACTTTCTAATTTTTAATTGACATGTCCGTGAAAAATGGAGGGTCATTTTAAAACATTTATGGATGGAATACAGTACATATTTAGATGATAGTGGTTTAGTTGGTCATTTTGAAGAGTCCCATTTTTAAGCACTGGTTTTTGGTCCCATAATAATCTTACAAAGATTCTATCTAAGGGACTTCATATAATGTATTGATGATGTCACACACAATATTTCAACCACAGATAATATATGTTTTACAGAAATACACGATGAGAATGTTTTTAAAGAGGCTATTATATTGATTAACCCAGAGAGTTCCCATTAAAAAGATATATTTTCGTTGTATGCATATAGGATTTTTAGGATTTTTCCGAAAGTGATATGCTGGGTGTAATACAGGATTTTTTAGGGGGCTATCTCGTGCGGCTTGTGATACTACCCACGTGATGATTACCCAAACAAAATGACCCCTCATATATTCAACATTATCCACATGATATCTTGTGAATTTATTCATAAAATCATCTTGTAGGGGTGATTTACATAATAATCTCAAAATATCAATCCAGATAGATATCAGCTAAAAAACATGGATTTTTTAAATTGATGCTTATTCAATGATAATTTTGTTTCTTTAGAAATGATTAGATACATAAAAAAGGTACTTGAAACAAATATAAAATAAATATGGATATGGGAATGACCTCAAACTAGTTTAAATGAAATTTTAACATCATGGTTCTATAAAAATGGGATTCTCTCCCAAATATACTAACTAGATATTAAATTTCATTATCCCCCTTCATTATCTCCTTCATTGGGGGGGGGGGGGTGGATTCCTCAATTATATATCAGGGATAATAATGGTTTATCCCCTCTCTCCTACCATTTTTATCAATTCAAAATATTTACTCAGTGATTTTATCAATAGAAGTATTACTTGGGGAGGAGGTGATACCATACAAATGAAAAAATTCTCCTACACAATTCCTCAAATAAATATTGATGATGATACCGTTATAATTGATATTTCCTATAATTGTTCATTCCATGGAGTAAATAATGTTAATTATATAAATTTTATGTGGATCATACATGATATTAACAGTGATAAAATCATTTTCTATATCACTAGGATGTCCACAATAGAAATAACTTCAATTCTCATCAATGATCCGGACATGAAGAGGATAACATTTTCAATAGAATATATAAGAGAATAAATATCATGGTTTAATTCCAGAATACACCACCTTGAAATAATTATTGAAAATATTGTTAGAAAGATCCATAATTATAAAAGAATATTTCTCATATTTTTAGGTAGAATAAAATTGGTGAACAATGTTATTAGACTATTCCGATCAATTCTCTCTCAATAAAAAAGGATCCAAAGATATTCATCACACATATTGATTACATACCTACAATCGGATTAATGGATTCACATTCCTATTGATAGAACAAATTTTATTAGTATGGAATAATTCCTAAGATGATGATAGTTGAATGCATTAATTTTAAAAATCACTCAAACATGCTCTAGTGCATGAATACGACAATAATATTGGAGGATAATGGGGAGAATAAACTATAACGAATTTCAATGTTAATGTAATACGAAGTATTTGTGATCATGGAAATATGTGGCCCCACCTAATTATTATCTTTAATAAACCCTCATTACATGATACTTCAATGTCATAACTAATGGATTTTTTTGTATGGGGGATATTTTATATTGGTACCACAATTATGTTGTAACGAATCTAGGTATTATTGGATATGTAATACAAGATATTAAATTTTCGAATGATTTTACGTATAAAACCATAATCACTGAAATTATGTAAAAGAATTAATAGAGTCTAAACGATCTTATTGAGTTTAATAAGGAACCAGAAATGTGTGTTTTTACTCGATCATCTTCAGGATGTTTTTTGGTGAATAACATATGGAGGCTTTTAGTGGATTCTATTCCCAATGTAATTTTGGGTGAAAAATGATGCTTTATTGTGTCCCAAGAGAAGTAAAAGTTACTTATATGGTGCATATAGAACTATGATCTACCTAATGATTATAAAATAAAACTATTTAGAATCTACACATTATTTATGTGATCTTTCTACAGGTACAATATAGATTAGAATCCCAAAAAACATTTTTATGGGTAATGGGAGTTAATTTTTTTTATGGAGTTTGGTGATTTCATGGGATTTTACGGTATCTTCAGGTATGGTGTTAATTTCATGGATTTTTGGTGCATGAATGTGGGGCCTGAGGTATTCAAAAGGAATGAATGAACACCATTTATCTTTGAGAGGTTATAAGAGAATTTGTATGGAATGGAACATTTATAATCTTAATGGAACTATATGATTTGGATGAGGTATTTTATTCCTGAGAAAAATGAATATTGGTTTTTATGGTTCATATATTAAAAATTTGGAATATTCAAGCACCCTAATACATATACATACATGATGGAACTCTACACAATTATATATTGACTTTAATCCAGTATGATGGGTTCACTAGGAACCTACTCCCACTATTTTAATTATTAATATGTATGGTTTATTTATCATTGGATTAATGTGGATATGAGGTCTGGTTCATTGTTAGTGGTGATATATCATTCTTGTTTTCATATCTGTTTTCATTTCTGAAGACTATCTTTAAGAAGAGGAAAAGGAAATTCTCATATGTATACTTTTATGCTGACTGGGGAATATCAAACTGGAATAGGATAATGTAAAATTCTACCTCTGTACAAATCCAATAATAGATCAAGTACCACTCCTTGGTCGATTTATTATATCAATAAATATTATAGATATATTTTTGAGAATCAGGTAAAAGTTATTCATTCATGGAGGGATGGAAATCATGTAGAGAATTTCGTTGGTTCTATGTCGGGTCAGTGAGAGAGGAATTATTTGACCACAAAAATGTTATCTTATAGTTTAGTGTGTGAATCTAGATTATGAAAAATAAATGGGTCTTCTATATATAAAACCTATCAAACCAGGTTGTCCATTTCTCATATCTCAATCTCTCTTAAAATTACTAATACTGTATTGGTTTAAAATAATATAATATAATGTCAGTTGTAATATTATAATAATAATAAATTAATTATCTTGTTTTAACATTAATTAATAATATTGAATCTATCTATGAATGAGGATTCACAAACAAATTACATTAATTTAATGGATACAATAGGTTATATGTCATCATGAGTAACATTTTCATTTTTCATAGATCATGTGTGAAAATGGAATTAAATATTTTATCGTTAAAATTGATAATTATTTCATAAATATATAATTATATAGTTAAATAATATGATATATACCATCTATTTAATGTATTAATGAAAAAAATTCCCATCGCTTTATGGTGGTGGTTATCTAAATATACACACATAAGACGTTATGATTTTTCAATGGAACTAAATCTATGGAAATAGATGGAATCATATATTTAAACAATTATGTTTATGTCAAATATACATATATATATATATATATATATTAAAGTCATATTTATATGTTTTTATGAGATTCTATTGCGGAAAATAAAATATATTTTTCCGTGAAGTTCTTTCCTCCATACACATGAATGATGGATTCATTTTCCATTTGATATAAAATGAAATAGATATTATTTATTAAATTAACTTAGTTAATTTTCAATGAATTTAGGACACATATTTCAACATGTTTGACAATTAAAGATGATTTGATTGGGATTTATGATAAGATAAATTTAAAATTATAGGTAAAGAAGTACACATATTATTTTGAATACCTTTTTAGGATTATAGAAAATTCATTGCTATAATGGTTTTATTATATAATAATAGAAATTAAGAAATTAAGATGGACATTAATAATTTATTTGGGGAGGAATTTTCTAATCCAAATGGTTATTTATTTATAGTGATGAGATGAGAAGAGGTGTCTATTTAGAAGTGATGGAATGTGAATAATTATAATTTTAAAAAATATATATATATTTAATTGATTTCGTAATGAAAAATTTATCCAAAATGGAAAATATAGGAAATTGAGGAGATATAGTGGAAACATATGTCAATATAATATCTTTTATAACTATATTTATCCCATTTTATCGATTATATCTATATTTTTATTACCATTAAATGTGTTTCAACATTAACTATAAAACAAAATTCATATTATATTTAATATTCATTATGACAAAAAATATGTTTTCCACGTTACATAATATTAATTATTATGGTTAAAAATATTGAATAAATATTATCAAAATAGATTCTTATAATTTGAGGATATTAAAATATAATTTCTATTGCAATCAAGATGAAAAATATGTTTTTATGAAAATAAATTTTACATATGGACATGTTTTTTTTCAAAAAAAAATATTAAATTTTCATCCAAAGAAATTTATTTTATTAATGCTGATTAAAGAGAATTACATAAATTTTAAATATGAAAACAATAAAATAGAATTTGAATATAAATTCAATGAAAATATATTTTTCATTAAAAATCAATATTATTCACTGTTCAATGATTACAAATAAATTTTCCTGACATAAAACTAATTTTTTAATTATGGATAACTTTTAAGTAAATTGCGAGAAACCACGAGTTAAAACCTAAAAATGAAACAATATAGCCATTAAAGCAAAATTTAATACTAATATATTTTATGAACATAAATAATTTCGAAGACATAGTGTTTACCTGAGTGTCCGGTTATTCCATTAAAAGATCATTGAGATAAAATTCCAGCTACTCCTAAGACTATATATACTCGACCAGGATGGTATCATGATTACTGATTCCCCTTACTAAAATATGGCCTTTCTTTTCAATTGAGGAAAACTTATCATCATTTTGAGTCATCCACAATTACTCTAACATCATTATCTCATCTTCTTCTCTCTCAACATTAATTTATTTAATAGATTCAACCATTTATACTTATGATCTCAAAAGTTGTTCCAAGGATTGATCATGTAAAACACCAGACATCTGATGCTGACAAGAATCCTTGAGGGAATGTTGGGGATCACTATCCATATACATTGATATCAACTTATTAGCTTATTGTGTCCTAACTGGTAGTTGAAATTTTTGAGTAATCATTTGTCTCTTTAGAGTCTCCCCTTCATATCATACATATCCTTAGTCATGGAAGCCTACCACCCCAAACCACTTTTGATGTATGGCCTAAAAAATATCTAGAATAATCATAACTAGACTCGTTCCCATAAAAATTATTCCAATCCATGGGGGTCTTGATGGATATATCTCAAACTCTTGCATGGTATTATCATTAGATAGTCTTTAAAAATGGTTTCCCAGCTCAATAACTACCACATTACTTATAGGACATGTCCTGGTCGATGAATCCCACCCTACAACATGGCCCAAAACATTGAAACTGTTCAGATTACCCTTTATGGGTTCATTATAAACGTCTTAGTAAACCATATCATGGATATCGTTCCCCCATAACCATGAATCAACATATAAAGAACCCATGGGTGTCTTGTGACATCCCTTACACTTAATTCTATGTTCCATGTAAGATTTATGCCCAATACTACCATGATGACTCTTAAGAGATGGAGGGACCAAATAAAAAACATCCTTTTCAACCTAAGAACTCATTTTCACCATAGATGATTTCAAAAAAAATGCATAAGATCATCTAGGTCCTTTCTCAACCAGCTGAAGATGTCATCAACCAAGGGATTAACTTCCGATGAATTACTCTATAAAACCTCTGCCACATTCTCCACACCCAAATTCCCCTAAACAGAGGATCCATCCACAATACAGGACATGGTATCCTTACAAATCACTCTTATTCCCACACCTTTCGACTTATTTTGACTTCTAAAAAACACCTATAGTTATTCTTTGAATTACACAATGTCATACAAGCGGAACAAAGTTAATCCGATGATTCATAAAACACATGATGTCAACAATAAAGCACTTAACCTACTGTAATCTAAACATAATATGGAGGAATTTTTTAGGCATCTACTTCCACATATACTCTACGATTTAAATGATAAAAAACAGATTCAGTTATGCTATCGTAGAACAAGTTCCATCCTATAAGGCTCCCAAGCCATCAAACAATAGAATTGTTTTGTAATTTTAATATATGTTTTCGGAAACTAACCCAAATCACAATTGAGAGAGATCCCCTATTCATATGGAAATTGAAGGTCAATAAGAATAGGTAGAATTAGGATTCCTTTATTTTTTGGGGAGAACTATAAAAAACATTTGATCATATATTCATTATATGTGAAGTGAATAACAATGTTCTTGTTGTCGAGAAAACCAAAGGATTCCCTATCTTGTAAGTCCAAGTATCCAAAAATTAACATTTCAAAACATTCCCAAATATGTATTCACTCTAGGAATCAAGAAATACATTTGATGAATATGAGGGAAAAAGAATAATATTTGTAATTAAAATTGTATAATTTGGGAATTAATCATATAAATCAAACCATAAAATGCAAGATACACCAATATAGTTGAAATAAATATTTTATCCATTTGACTGAAAAATAAAAAGTATTTCAAAACAGAATATAATAATTTTGAATAAAAGTAAATAAAATAAATATGAAATGTAAATTAATTATCATACTATTACATGGGTTGTTACGTATTACATTACCCATTTTGTTCTTTCATATAAATGATTTTTTGTTTTAAAAAATCCAATATATGATTTTAAAAATAATAATGTTTTTATAGATTTTAATAAAAAAATATTCCTATAAATTTTAAATATCATTTAAATATATTTAATATCATAATAAAAATTAATTATAATGTTCTTAAATATGATTATTGACATTATTTTTAAATTTTTTAAGTAGAAATTTATTAGAATTTTTTATATGGGTCAATTTTTACTCTCAATAAAAACGTTCAAAAAGAATTTTTTATTTTAACATTTAAAAAAATAAGTATTCTTATTTCTTTAATTACAGTTCCTTTATTTTATAATTCTATTATATTTTTCCTATGTCGTCTTCAATGAAAATACTTCTCCATATATTGTTTGAATTTTAACAAAATATTTTCTAAAGAAATGATTTTTTTTAAAGTAAACCAGTGGACTTTTATTAAAAAAGGAGGGATTACACCAGATAAAAGGATGTAGTTTTGTTTACATCACGAATATAAAGTGGGATCAACTCAGCATGGAGATCATCACTCAATATAATAGCATGGGCTACACCCATGCCTTCGAGAGCATCAGCAATCCTATTGGATTCTCTATAAGTGTGCGTTGCAATAAAGCTGAAGGAGGAGAGAGACTGAAGGCAGTCAATCCAATGGGAAGTGTGCTTCCAAGCTAGGTGAATTGTACCCTTCCAAATAGCTTGAAAAATGGTAGATAAATCACTATCAATCCATATTTTGCTCTAATTACGGGCTTTAGGAAATGAGATTGCATGGATAACACTCCACATCTCAGCTTCTAAGGAGGAGGAAAATCCACATGAGCTGTAGAAGCATCCAAGGATCTGGTCCAAATGATTTCTGAAGACGCCACCACAACCCGCTGATCCCGGATTGCCTTTGGAGGCCCTGTCCACATTTATTTTAATCCACCCCGTAGGCAGAGGTTGCCAAAAAACTTCCATCATAAATTTGGGATGAGGAAATTTCCCGTCAACTCCAATATGCCTCAAGATCCCAGGATCTCAAACAGAGATAGAGCATTGATCATTCTGAATCGAGGCGGCCTCTCTAATAGCAATAAGAATTCGAATTTTACCTGCATTGTGATTAAATATGTTATTGCGAAATATTTAGTCATTCCTGCCATACCAGCTCACATGAAGGATCTCTGCAATAGCCGCCATAAATAGATTCCTGATTTGCTTAGAATCCAAGGTTTCCATGCATCTCTGAATCTCATAAATTAGAGATGTACCAAACAACCATCTGCAGTCAAATATATCAAATACATGGTTCCATAGATAAGAATATGTATCACAAGATAGAAAGAGATGATTGATATCCTCCCTTTGCTGATTACACATACAACATTTTGAGCAAAGGTTGACCCCGAAAGCCTGTAAACAGGAGTCGACGAGAATCCTACCATGTGCAATACACCACACCAAGGTGAATGTCGATGGTTTTATCCATGCTTTGTTAAAGTTTTTGAACCAGACAAGAATGTTTTTATCATTGTTTAATAGGATTTTGTAATAACTCTTAGAGTCTAGGATGCCATTTTGTACAGGCTCACATATAATAAAATAATAATTTTTCAAGAAGGATTAGGAGTCAACAATGTTCGTGATTTCATCTGGAACAGAGTCATTTTGAGTGTGCATAATGTTCATTATGGTATCATTGATGTTCAAGGGGGAGTGACCAGGAGACAATAAAGAAATAATGGGGGAGCCCGTCCAATTTTCCAGCCAAAATTTTAAGTTGGAATGTTTATTGACCATCCATCTAGAATTAGTCATAATAACATTGAACGAATGTTTGATGGAAGTCCAAATATAATACGTGAAAAAATTAAAATTTTTGTTCCTCAATTTTTCAAGAAAGAGAGCTCTATGAAAGGAAGTGTCAGGCGAGTTATTACAAATAAGGTTCCATGTTATCTTGGCCTGAAGGGCATCATTAAATAAAGTCAGATTTTTTATGCCAATTCCACCCTTATCTATGGGTTTACAATAGGTGGACAAGGGTATGGTGACCATTTTCCATTCAAGATTACTCCCTGTCCAAAAAAAGATTTTGATGGCAGTATTAATTCATTTTAAGATACTCACCGGCCATTTGTAAATCATTATAGAGTAGACAAATTTAGAGACAATAATGGATTTAACAAAGCAAATTCTACCAGCCATAGAAATATTTTTCCCGTTCCAGGAGGAAAGCTTACGAAGAGTGTGATCAATGATAGAAGAGAAATAGGTAGCCTTAGGTCTGCCCCAAAAGATAGGGACACCCAGGTATGTAAAGGGAAACGTGCCTTCACTAATGCCAAGATAGTTTGTGATCCTTCTTTTCCTGCCAGAGGGGAACTCTTTTTCAAAGTAAATGTAAGATTTTTTCTAATTGATATGTTGCCCAGAGACAGACTCTTAGTGAGAGTGGATGACTTTTAAATTTTTTAAATTCCTTTTTCCCCTTTCAAAAAATGGATTATGTCATCCGAATACAAGAGGTGAGAGGGGAATTTTGGTTCCTGGTGGCAGATATCAGATTAAGCTAACCATTTTCAAAGGATTGTGAGATAAGTATGCTTATATAGTCTTCAGCAATGGATAAAAGGATTGCAGAGAGAGGGTCCCCATGTCGATCCCCCTTATAACATTTTCTGTACCCCTTTGGGGATCCATTTAAGAGGATAAAGATATGGGACGAATTAAACAAGGTTCTGATATTGATTAAGAAATTATCATTGAAGCCAAAGTTGGCTAGGGTTTTAATTATAAAATTCCAATCAATAGTGTCGAAGGATTTGGCAATATCAATTTTTATGGTAACATTTCCTCCTTTCATTTTCTTGTTGAGGAGATTCGTTGAATCAGAGGCAATATAAATACATTTTTGGATTTATCTTCCTATTATGAAACCAAATTGATTCCAAGAAAAAATTCTATTACTAATAGGATCAATTCTATTGGCAATGAGTTTGGTAATAATTTTCATAAGGAATTTTATCGATGATATGGGTCGGAAGCTGTGGAGATCATCAGCATTTTCAGTTTTGGGAATAAGCACCAGGAATTGAGAGTTGAGACCTAGAGGGAGAATGCTGTGAGAAAAAAAGGCTTTAACCATGAAACAGTCATCCTCTTGTAAGACATCCCAGTGATTTTGATAAAATACATTGTTAAAACCATCAGGTCCAGGGGAACCATCCGAATTATGACTAAACACAGCATCATTAATCTCTTTGTCCAAGGGAATGCGGTTGAGAATAATATTCTCTTCCTCAGTAACTAGATTGGGAATCACATCAGGGCGAAGATCAAAATCAATACCCGGGCCATTGAGGAGATTATCAAAATAGGAGACCACATGATTGGAGATGTTTTATTCTGTGTCAAAATTTTTTTTTCCTTCTCTATGGAAGGAAGGGGGTCTACAAGCTTTTTTATCCCTATTAAGGGCGTTGTAGAATTTGGTGTTTCTATCTCCATAATTTAACCATTTAGTTTAGAAAATTTTATTTTTGAGGTTCTCCTTGATGTTCAAAAGTGAAATCAAATTAGAAGATATAATTATTTCATGTTGGGAGGTGTCACTAAAGTTGGAGGAGGTGTTATGATTTTGGAATTTATTATGTTCCTTTTCGAGAAGAGAAATAGTATTGTAGATATCATTAGACTTAGATTTACACAAAATTTTAAGGGTTTGATTAAGAAATTTCAGCTTCAGAGGACAAGAAAAGGGATCCTTATTATTATGCAGATTATTCTAGAAGTTGTTATTGATTATGACACAACCAGTGTCAGAGGACCAGACATTATTGAATCTGAAAGGGTACTTGGGATTCGAGGAGATATAGGAGAAACTAACAAGAATGGGATGATGATCAGATGAAATTTTAGGGTGAGTGATACTAGAGATATTGTCCCATTTATCTAGGTCCAAGTCATTAGTAATGGCTCGGTCAAGTTTACTAGAAACTACCCTCGTGGACTGATGACGATACCAGGTAAACTTAGCACCTGTTAAATGTGTAATGGTTATTTATATCTTTTTTTATAACTAAATGAATGGTTTATGTTCATTTTATATGTTATAGTTCTTGGAATGTTTATATAATATTGGGTGAGCCTGATATAGCTCCACAATTCCTTAGGTAAAGATTATGTTCTAAATAAAATTATTTTGGAATTAACTGAGTAGATAATTCGATTTTTAAGGGTTAATTTCTTGTTACATTTAAGGGATATTTGATGATAATATTTCGTGATTACTATATAAGGAATAATTAAATTTTATTCAGTATAAAGGTTTCCATTATGAATGATTGTTTTTTTAAATCCCATGATTGTCATCTTAAATTACTTCAGTATTCTGTTAAATATTTTTTTCATGTCTCAAGATATATGATGTTTTTATATGGGAAATTTTGTTTAAAATTTCATGATATTTAATTTTTTAATTTAATCATAAACTTATTCTCATCTTATTTTCACCGATAACATTTAAAATTTAACACATATTTTTACCCATAGTGAGTGATTGATCTAATACTTATATTGTATTCACTTTTATTAGGATACAAATAAATGTGTAATATAAATTATTTATATAATGGTTTTATGTGAAAATAATTTCACGAAAGCTATTTAAAAAATTATGTAGAGTAATAATTAATGATTAATTAAATAAATTGGTATTTATTTTTAGTGTTTTTGTGAATTATAAGAAAACTAAAAATAAAAGGTACTTGGGAGTGGTTTTTGACAATTTTTATTTTATTTTTTTGAACACTAAAATTTGGTCTTTTTTAACGATATTATATGCTAATATTTTAAGATAACTTTTTAAAATAAAATTTTGGTTCTTGGGTTTGAAGCTGTTTTACATGGAAACTAAAGCACATAGGAAACCCTATGTAAATCCATAATCCTGTTATCCTATTTCAGTAATGTTATAATCAATGGATTCATAACCCAATTATACATTTTCAATTTTAACATAGATTACTAGCATAACAAAAATAATGATATATATTGAAAATTGACCATTCATTTTCTTCACACTGGAATAGATCCTTCTGACTCTATACATATTCATAGTTATATGATTGGTAGATAATAATGAGTTATGAGAATCATCCTATAATTCTTTCTTAAATTCAAATATTATAGGGGAACATGTTCATTTCTTAAATCTAATAATTACATCAATTTAAACATACAATATATTATTTGCTATACCTTATTATGTAAATTTATATCCTCATTCATTTTCTCCATGATCTTTAAATTGAATGATTTTTGAGAAATCATTCAATAATGACATTATTTTTCCCTTACCCATCTGATTTATAGATCCAAACATTAAATATTAATTAGTATTGGCTCACATTTAATCCTCAAAAGGAATCAAATACACTATCCATTATTCATATAGTATCAAATAACATTGTTTCTATTCATTGGTTGTTATTTATTGAGGAATAATATTAATTTATGAAATTCAACAACTACCATTGGTTTATGCTCCCCTGATTCTTTGTTAATATATAATTTAATCAGTTATTATTATTATTATATATATTATAGTATTCAAAATTAATATAACTAACTAGGATAACTTAGTAATCTATTTCTATTTCTATATTGAAATCATGCATTGGGTAATTTTGATCATTATCCTTTATTTAACATAAATAATAATCAACCACTATGAAATTTTTCATAATGAATATTTACAACACATTTATAGATGAATAAATATATATCAAAATACTCTTTTCACTTAATGGTATTGTGATTACTTGTGAAATGAGATATATTTTGTTAATACCCTTGAAATTTTCATCACATTTCTTTTAGTCATGGATGTTTAATCCCTTCTAACTTATCATCATTAGTTGATTTTTCAATCATGATAAAATATTCATAATTCATATATTTTGGTTGTCGAAATCCAGGAATGTAATTATCCAATACAACACTGGTTTTAAACACAATTATTCTATCTCATTATCCTTTGATGGATCAATAGATATACTATAAATTGTAATTATATAAGATAAAAATGATTAGTTCCACTCCACACATTTAACATTCTCTATTTGGAATATCATTTTTCATTTATATGTGAATTTATGAAAATAATAAATTGATATTGAAGATCAAACATTCTTATTAAATATAAATAATCTATATAATCATTAATAAACAAATAGAGATAATCTATATGTACTATAAATCCAATATATTATAAAATAACAAGGTATTGTTACGTGAAAATGGAATAACTATGAATTATTTGTGTCCATATCTTCTATGGAAGGCTATATTAGATATATCATAAGGTTTAACCCTTAATTGTTGTTATAAAAATTGAAGTTCACATATTATGATACATTTATTCCCTTACATTTGATTAAAAAACTAATCAATAAAATGTAGTCAAAACATGCTCTTGATCATGATGTTTTCAAGATCATGATAATAAAAAAAGAGACACATTAATCCATATTCCCTCTTATCAGAGATAAATGGTTCCTCCCATTATGATGCACATGGTTATATAAAACCATTATCCAGATCCTATTGGAGGTCTTTATTTAATTCATTCAATTTAATAATTCCCATTTTAAAATGAGTCTTTGATATAGACATATAACCATGTCTTTGTTATATATAAAAATTAACTCATTAGTTTTGCTATTACTTGGAATAAACTATATAAATACATATAAATATCCGCACAAATTATATATATCTTCAATAATTAATTTTCCCATAACTATTTGAGAAAAATACCCCTTATTATAAGGTATTAAGACCAATGTAGGGGACTTAACTTATAGTGGGTTTTAATAGTCATCCTTGCATCAATTAATGATCATGGATCGATTTGATACATGAAATGCAATTACATATCTATGTAGTTAAAATATTATCAATATATAGATAGAAAATAATTTCTTGATATCACAAAAATTTAACCTAAATTGTTAATAATTGGATTTTTCGGAATTATATTCCTTTTAAATTCAATCATATGGGATTTATAGAAATGGTATGGAATAAACATTGTAGTTATATTTATCTATAATTTTGTAATATCTAATCTTTGGTGTAGTGAAAAGATTCCAATTATAAAGATTGGAGAGATACTGTTTTGGTTAAAATACAATAAAATAACACATTTGAAAATTGTGAATGGGTAATCTAAATAACAATACCCATTTAAATATTATTATACCCATATACTAAAATATAAAATTTTAATGAGGTTAGTAAATAATAATATATTAATAAAATCATAGTAAAATATATTTTGAATATGAGAAACTAATCCTATGATTGGTTATTATTTTCAACCTTTACTCCATATTAAATGGTGTTGGATTAAACCTATAATATTTTTATTGATGTTGTGTTTATTTATGTTATATCATCTTATTCCCCACCTCATAAAAAGAAATAACAACACCTTTATCTGATACCTACTTAGATTAACCATTTGATTAATAAAAACACATTAACTAATTTTACATGAATAATAATCACATATAACTATAGACTATCACATATTAATTATATGTGAAATTTCATTACATATTAGATAATGTAAAAACATATTTTAAAACAATTATTCATCATCTTCTTCAAAATCATCAAACATGACACCCCCACAAGATAGATCATACATAATAATCATTATAATTATAAATGGAATGTAAAAAATAGAATGAGTGGTTATAGATTCTAAGTATGTAGTGAATATAATATATATCAATATATATTAATAAGTGATGAATATTTTCGTTTTAGGAAATAAATATGCTATATTAATATAATATAGGTCGATAATACCCAATTAAACATGCATCATAAATCATAAATCATGATTTAATCATTTCGTAAAAAACATTGATATGGGGAAAATGAATTTAGAACCCATAGATATTTAACATCATCCAAATAAATTATACATTTTAATATAGAATATAAATTTTCATTTTCACAAATATAAGAAGATTATAATATCCCCCAATTCGGAACACTATCACATGGCCATAAAGGATTATTCTCCATACCTGAGGCACACCTCCACATACGCTAAAGGCTACTGACCTGAAGAGTGGGTACGAGATATATAGTAGGGAGACTAAAACCATGGCTATTAAGTGTCATATAAATATATAAGTCATAATAAATTAAAAAAATAAATTAATATAAATAATTTAAGATAAAAATAAAATACAAATAATAATCAAATAAATAATAGAGGAATAATGAAATGACACGGTGGAATGTAACTAAATATCACGCTAGAGAAATAAAAGAAAATATTTTAGAGTCAAATGAAAGGATTAATTTTCTTGGTCCCCAACCCCATGTTCTTTTCACCTCTAAAATCAATACCATCCAAAAAATGAATAAATATAAGGACCTTTTCCCAAGTCCAAACATGAATCCACAAAATTTGATGAGGTACCAATGGATGGTCAGAATAGTGAGTGAGTAAAACTTAGTCGTTCAACAACATTGTGTCTAAAAAACATGTTTGATAAGAATTTAATGCAATAAAGTGAAAAATTGGTTTAATAATTAATTTAAAAATTTTATAAAATACTTCAATAACCATCTTCTACTCCATACCGAAATATCAATGAGAAAGTCTTATAACCATGACATCCACATACATATAAAACTGCTAAAAACAACTTTATTCTTCTCCATAAAAGAATATATGTGATCATGACATATGACCATGCCCACCAAAACCATATAACAGTGGTATAGTCACCAAAATCAATCCACCTCAAATCCATATAATATTTACAAAAATCAGGTTCAATGTCCTAAACTAATAACAACATTATTTTTCCAAACCCTATAAAAATTACAGCATCCAACTATAAATATCCCACATTAATAAATAAGTGCATCATGGGATTTTTATAATCCTTGTTATTATCAAAATTAATGAATTTAAGTGTTCATGTGATAGGGATGAGCCTGATATATAAGAATTGAAGCATGGAACATAATTCATGTAATATATACTGGATATGACCATATTACATCATAATTATATATTTATTATTTTGTGGATTACCATTCTTTTTTTATATTCCATTTTTAACTCCATTTACAATTTATTAACCGTTATATTAGAAATAAATATGACACAAGTTATAGAATCTATACCATTATGACACACTAGGTCACATTTCATGCTAAACCAAATTTAATATTATTTACAATTAAATTATAATCGTGGTTCACCCAAACCATCGGAAGCCATAATGCAGTTTAAAATCCATTTATGATAAAAAAATCATTATTAATTTGATTCATATATTTATTATATTATGGAATACATAATTAATTAATTATAATACATTTTTAATCATTTCAAATATCAAACAATAAGGATAGGATTTATACACCCTCTCTTTAACTAATAATCCGAAAACATTTCCAATATATAATTACCATGAGGAAGATGTTGTGGATGATTTATAATTCAATACTAGATCAAAATTGATCATAATTAAATCCAAAAAATTCAATAGGTTAAATGATTTCACCACAATGGATGGATATTAATGAATATAAGGAAGTTACATTACAGAAAAGACTTATTAGGGATAACTCACACAAACTAGATGTCTGTAAGTAATGTTTGATGCCAAAAATAGATTTAAGAATTCTTTATGGTTGAGGGTATAAGAGCTGTTTTAGAGATAATGAGAATGCATCATCATAGAATTCGTAAAATAGTATTTCGGTCATTTACATGGTGTGTAATGTGATTATATGTCAGGTAAATATATTTATTGGAGTTCTATGAAAAACCCAACACAATGGATTTATTTTATTAAAACCCTTAATCAATTGAACAGTGTGTACAACCTTTACATGGAATATAAATGTTCTGTAGATCATTTTCAATCCAGTTTCTATTTTAAACAATATGATCCTATTTTATGGTATTTCTAATTACTAGTAATCTGTGAAACACTAAACCCATTTATACACAGACTCTATCAATTCAAGAATTCATAAATCTCCAAACATTAAAACGTTTGTCCAAAAAATATCTCCTCATATATACTTTTTGGTATTTCTCATGTTTTGGTGAAACCCAAAACTATATTTATTAAAATGGAAAACATTCATGAGGAAACTATGACCTAAATAAAACACCAACGAAAAACTCAAAGAGAGATGTACGTAGAAAACTTTGGTAACTTAAAACCTCTCCAACGTATAATAGCTCATCCCTGAGCATCTCCATGAGTCACTGTGAGGTCTCAATGAAAAATTATTCCACTACATTTTTATATCATACACCCTCTCCCGGGTATCCTCCATATCAATCCAATGAGGCCACTACACATGAACTAACACCATAGTCCCACATTGAACGTATTTTCAACTATGATCCACAACCAATATTGGATTCTCTTCAAAAAGTAATCAAAAAAACTCTATGTCTCCTACATCTATCACAAAAGAAGGGTTGGTATGATATATCCTCAGATGTGACACATGAAATACATCTTCAATGCCAATTTATCACTTTGGAAGGGTTAAAAGATATGCCATTGGACTAACCCTTAAATGTATTTCAAACAACCATAAAAACCAAGTTGTTTAAGTTCACTGTCTACAGATATGAATCATCCCCATCTTATGATACACACGTAGGAAAACAATATGACCATACATAAATTCTACAGGTCATTTATAATGTTCATCACACGATATCTTCCTTCTCTACAAGGTCACCAACTATTGGAAAATCAACTGAACATGTTCATATGTATACCTTATGAGAGAAGGCCCAAAATTTACAGACTGACAAGACTCCATAAAAATGGTGGAAAATGGAAAAATCGAACATATAATGCCTATAAATTTCTATTGGGACATATTCATGAAGATATGATTATATAATAAGTCCACTATTATTTATATGTTTCTCCCACAAACAAAAATAATCAAAAACACAATATCATAACATATCATCTATATCCTTAATAGCATAATCTGATTTATTTATTAATCTATGTATGATAGGTTGTCCTTATATTAAGTCGCGATCATAGGGATTTTTGATGACCCTTCTTGAAACACGATGTGAAATGAGGATATATATCTGAAATGATACTCCTAGGAACATCTTTAAAACGAACCACCCCACAAATGTAATGATATCTAATATCATTAACAATGAAGGATTCCATAATAAGAAAGAAGTCAAATACATGTTATATTCAATAAAATATAACCATACGCAATATTTCTTATGAATTGTCTATGTTATTCTTATCATAAAATCTATTATTAAATCATTATAAATATGTAATGTTTGAAATAAACTAGTTATCCTTTGATGTGCAGATTTCACCTGCTGAAAAGTTAAGCATCTAGAAAAAATTCTTGTTTCATCCTTATTAATTCCTTAAAACTTGTACATTCTATGATGATCAAGATTCATCTTTTATAAATAGAAAATCCTCCCATATATATGCACCAAACAACCACATTATCTCACCATGAAAGCCTATAGGAACATATACTCATTGATTGAAGTGAAGAAAATTTTAACTGACGAGAGACTATCTGAATGGAGTCTACCCACCATATAATTTTTCTCCCAGAATTGATCACTCTGAGTCAAACAACTTATCTATCTTAATCATGTCCACAATCATAGGTATACTTGAAATCAATGTTAAAGATACACACACAAAATAATCATGAACATCATGATGCTTGGATGAAAAGATGAAATTTATCTTCCACTCATTATAAGACTCATGTAAATACTCTTTCTAATTATTTTGGATAAAATAATTAGTAAAGCCATTTACCTTTCCTAGTGCATTACAAAATTAATGGTGAAAAGGCTCTAGAAACTTGACCCACATACTCTACCAAAGGTTTAACTCCCATTAATAAAGTGTATACTTATATCACTTATGATATGTGGTTACAATGAAACCATCACCCATGAGATAATATATATAACATATAAAGTCATCTTCAACATCCACTAAGTCTAGATCATGATTATTGTAAATCCTATCCTGTAGTCTGAGCTTCTTGGAGCCATAAGTTAAAAATTGATCCTCCTGCATCAGAACTCCTGTTATTATTACTCTGGATACATCATTGTATAGGGTATATTATTTTCTTAGAATATGTAATGTGTGAAAAGGTTTTAATTTCATCTATCCATTTAGAACCATACAATTTATATTGCAAGAATCATAATAGAAATACCCCAATCCTTTATTTGTCAGCAAAGATATTAGTGTGGAAAAATAGAATAAATCATGGATAAAAACTATTAATGATAAAAAAATATTAAACCAATGAATTTAAAATACATTATTTTGATGTTACAAAAATATCAGAGCTGGGAATTAATTTGGTTCCACTGCCATGAGAGAATCTGAGATGACATGGCCTAATAACTTCACTTTGTTAATATATGAGCCACATTCATTTTCTTAGTTGGAAGCTGATTCATTCTAAATGTACTTAAGATTATGGAAAAAATTTAATTTATTATAGTATACTCTCTTAGAGTATAATTTGATATCAATATTGAAAACCACCAAAAAATAATTTTTAAAAGTAAGATTGATCTAATCCAAATTGTTCACGAATACTGTATTTGTATTAGTCAGTCCAAATGGTATCACCATAAACTCATAAAATAAATACATTCTATTAAACAAATTTTATTCTATGTCTAACAGTCTCATACATTACGGATGATATCATGTAATCAATTTAGTTTCGAAGACGATCTTATCACCTATCAACTGATTAAAAATATCAGCAATGTGTGGAAGAGGATACTAGTTCTTGATGATCATTTTTTTAAACCATTGATAAACCACACATAAGAGAAATGATCAATAAGCCTTTTAAAGTTCGAAGAAAGATAATCCCAATGATGTTTACATGTCCATAAAAACCATTCATATTATAGATCATAATAATTATATGTCAACTTCTGAATCTATGATGGTTCTATAATAAAAGGATGGATAAAAACTGGATCTTATCCTAACAGAAACTAGACTGTGAACTCAATATCTAACTCAGTCTTTAATCCATAGAAGTAATTAGGAAGGATATTTTTAAAACAGTACCCCACTAGATGAATGGAATCATGTTTCATTCCACCATTAGCTATATATGTACCAATAATTTGAGCCATGTGACAATATAATATGCAGTAAATTAATCTTTCATTACTAGCCGAAAGATGACAGTCACCCTAGTGAGAATGTATCATCCCTTATAAAGATAGGGAATTTATTTTCATTATTTAAAAATTGATTTTATCCTAGTATGTAAATAAAAAAATACATACAAATAACAAAGTATAATCTTGTTATTTACAACACAAATTGTTCTCAAAGGAAGTTGTAACAACCAGTAATTACAGAACACATCATTAATGTTTTATATTCCCAGACTGTGCTCCCAATAGTTTTTCAATGGTTAAAACACCTCTATTATTTACACAATGAATCCCAACCAATTTTAAAAAAATAGACAGAAAATAATTGAGTTCTCTTATATCAAATAAAACATAATCACATATAAATTATACATGAATCATACCAATTGTGTTATATTTTTCATTATCCATGTTTTCTAGAGTAGTATTCATAACATCCATCTAGTTTTTCATTAAACCCCATGATCGTAACTAATTACCTTGAGCCACATCCCATGCTCGGTAAAATTTATCAGGAACAGGGGTACTGCATCACCTCTCTTGGACTGGACGACCTATGGAATTTTAGTTACCAGCCTACTGAGGTGTAAATAAGCCCCATACCAACTACAGGTCTAGTCCTGATCCTTTTTGACTAGTCTCTAATTAAACAAATCACTTATAAACTATTGATACAATCAATTATAACATATATAAAACAATTAGAAATGGGGTAATGATAATGTGAGCACTTGGGGCCTAACATTAACAATTGATAGCCTTTGAGGAGAACATAATCATGAGTTGGTTTTCCACTAACATGACTATTATTCACACTACCAATTTGGACAAAATTATAAAAATGGAACTTCTTACAACTCAATGAAGAGCTCATAGATCATATTACTAAATTTTATTCGTCACTACTTGTTACATCCTTTAGATTTACTTTTATGACGAGTTCATATTTCATTATGTATAGAATGGTGGTTCATCAGAAAGCATTTACATGTGACCTGATATCATAACACATACTATTTAGGAAATATATTCCCCAAATATCTCATCAATTTCCTAATATGGAAGAATAATATCTAGTTTGGTAAATCATCTTGCATAGTCCAACACTAACAAACTCAACTAAGTTAGATATGTGAAATTAAAATATTATTTATCCCTCAATTTCATGGTTTATAAATGGATCAGGAACTGCATGTCAATTTCATTCCAAGACAGATCTCCATGCTTCCCACCCTACTCAACAATTTTACACCATCACTTGGAAGGTCCACAACAAATATACATAGAAATATTTTCATTCATATCCATGGGGTGTATCAAGATGGATGAAGATAGAATGGACTAAAAAAATCCATAAAAAGGCTTCCTGGGTTCCCCTGTCCCTAGTAAACATAAGAAGATATTGAAGCTAAAAATAATTTTTCTTTATAGAAATAAAAGGAATAGTAAGAAGGGTCTCTCATTCCATGGATCACATCAACCTTATGAAGGTGTTTAGAAGCAGATCATCCATATGATTATCAGGAACTACATGAAGCTATTGATAATTTTTTTTGATGTATGATAATTTAAAACCTCTTGATCCTCAAGTAAAATATGGTGAGTATGTTTTATGAATATAAGAAAAATAATAATTATAGAACTGGATAGAAATATGTTTAACCAGATAGATGAATGAAAGAAAGGAACATTATTTCTTGGTGTAACACCCTGAGATTTAATGAAAAATATCTTTTTTAATTTCATTGATATCTTGTGTTATACGCTACACCAAAAGGAGATTTCACTACACGAATCCCTGAAATGGATTGAATTACATGCAATCAAGACCTTCTATGATAGCGTGTGTTGTACACAATATCGAATTTCGCTAAACAATGATATGATATATAGACTAGCCGTTATGAATAGTAATACCCACTTTTTGAAATATTATAAATATTATCAATCGAAATGGGCATCATTTTTGGATTCGGAATATCAAAATTAGCCTAGGGTGAATTTTTGGTATTTTTATGAAAACATTCAATTTTTTATGAATAGTGAAAACACAAGGTTACTATTTAAAAACCGAATTTTTATTTAAATAATTATTTATTTTATTAAAATCTATTTTAGGTAAAAATTGATACATAATACCTATATAAGGTTAATGTAATTCATTGGAATCAATTTATAATAATTTTAGATATATAAAAATTTAATTTAACTTTTCACTGTCTTTTACCTACCTCCTATGAGCTTTTTATAAATTTACATAAAACTGAATTTTACCACTTCTATGAGTGGAATTTAGAAATTCCAAGAGATACGATTAATATCAAGGAGTAAAATGTGGTTCAATAAGATAAAAATAATTTTTTGGTGAATAATAACTTTTTACTTTTATTTACCACGGTTAAAATTAAATAGGGTAATTAAGGTAAAAATGATATTATTATTACCCTAAAACATGTCCTAATTATATTGTATTAGTTTAATTTGACCAAAAAAACCTTAGGAATAAAATATTTCCATTTAGGTCCACTTGAAATAGATTAGGACATTTATTATTATTTTATTTAAAGAAGAGTTGAAATAGTTAAAATCAATGATTAATTACTAAATCATTATTAATATAGGGTTATACATAAGATAAATTCGACTATAAATAAAAAATAGAAAGATAAAACTATTTCCTACATAATGGTATTTTATTTATAATTTTTATACATTAAATAATTTAATTTATTTATGACACAATGATGATGCATTAATTAACCTATTAATTAAATATTAAAATAATATACATTATAAATACCCAAATAAATGTAATTTGAGACTTTTTATGAATTACACGAATTTTATAGCTTAATATGACATTTTATTATTGATTAAATTAATGTTTTTCGATTAATAATGTTGTTATGATTTTCACAAAAATCAACTACCAAATTGTGTCAAAATTTACATAAAATAGTTTTTAAAACCAATATTATATTTTTAATTGATATTATATTCATAAAAATCTAAGGATCGACAAGATGACTTAGATAATGTTATATATATTAATAGTGAACCACTTGGGGTTCGTTTTCCTTGTTATTGTATGTTTATTAAACATATAGTGAATGAAAACAAGAAGACACTGTAAAAGATAAATTATTTAACCTAGAGTTAAATCTAAATGATAAGGTTAAAATAGTAACCTAAAATTTTCTAAAACCTATTGGTTGAGACTATTTCGACCCATCCCCTCATTAGCTTCGAAATAAATCAATTTGGATCTATTATAAACCGAATATGACTTTATTATTAAATAATATTTTATGTTTTTTCAAAAGTGCCCCTCTCTTCCCTTATAAAAATGGAACCCCTTCCCTCTTCTATTCACACACTTTTGAGCCTTGAGGCTTGGCCAAACCCTGCCCATTTCCCTTCTAATCTTCCCATAAAACATTATAGAGGTTATGGTCTCCTAATAATTCCAACCCTAGTGACTTAAGAGGAGGTTAAGAAGAGGAGCGTCAAATAAGATGTTATATCCTTTACTGATTCTTTCCAATATATTTCTTATTCTACTTATTTTTCATTAATTGTTTAATCATTAATTAATAACATCAGTATCACTCATATAATGATATGTTATTATAAACATTAAACAATCCAATTTTACCTTCTATCCATCCTATGGAAATGAAATCACCGCGCGTGCGTACGTAAGGAATATCGTCTCCACGCCGTGGTGTAAACTGGTTTCCCCCACCACCTTACTTGGATGGGTATAATGGTGTAATGAATAACTCTATATTTTTATTATTACATCACACTGATTCTAAAATATTATATCATCCACTCTAATTCTATTTAATAATTATGGTAATGATATCATCACTCGGCGGTACTTACGGATTACCGTCTCCACGACGTGATGAGATTCATTCTCCATGATATCCATTCAAGAATGATTATAAAGTATATATAATGAATAATAATGAAATATATGAAATAATTAAGATAATGGATTTATTAATACACACATATATGTATATATATGTCATCTACTTACTTCCATTCAAGTCAATAAGGAAAGGAAAATAACGTTCATTCGTACGTACAGCCTACCGTCTCCATGAAAGGTGTATTTCATATCATTTATCTATCTAATATATATATATATATATATATATATACTGAATATATATGATATATAAATAATTATTTAGATTCTGGAATTTAGTAAATCATGATATATGTAATAATAATATCAAGAAAAACAAGTCCAAACACGTACGATAAATAAAACGATTTTACCCAAAACGCTGCTTCAACATTGAATTTAAAAAAGAACGGGTAATATAAAGCCATAAGTGAACCATATATGATATAATAACAATGAATATTATTCATTAATAAGTCAATGACATTATTTAAATCATTATACTGGAGGTTCGGATAAGTACTAATCATATGATATCTAAGGTAAGGGATAACTATTCCAATCTCGTTCTTATCCGAGATTGTTATTTGTAAGTATTTACTGGGGTTATTGTTATCATCTATTCCAAATTTTTATAAAAATGTTTTCATGTATTTTTAAAGTCCTTTTTACCCTATTTTGAAATTTACCATTTGTTATGAAAGGAATCTTACTTTTATTTACCATAGGGGGATCTTTTTTTCTTTTCTGACAAAAGTACAAGAAGAATGTTATTTTTAACTTATACGGCGTGAACGGATTTTTACGGTTTCATAATGCCTCATTTTCCTAAAGCTTACTCTACATGATTTTATGACTATTTTCAACAAAATACTTTTCTTTTCAAATCACATGGAATTTTGTGAAAAGAAAATTATTTTGAAGAAGAAAGGATATTTTCCTCAAGAATTCATTTCAAGTGTTTTATCAGAATAATTTTCCATATAAGATGACATTATTTCATATGTGTAATTTTCAATTATAATGTCTATATGATTTACATGGTTTCACTTTTCTTATGATGAATTATCCATTTGTTTTATATGGATTATGTGATGATGGGATGATGTTTATGAAACCCATTTTTTTCATTTGGGTTATGGTGAATGTTTTAAGTTTATTTTGTGGCACCAGTAAGAATTATTTCATTATGAGATGGGTGGGACTTATATATCCATCAAATGCATTGGGTAAAGATTTATATCTCATTAGAGATACATGGCTGAAATGGTATGTTAATCTGGTTCAACGATACAGGTCTGGAACGAGGAGTGAATTCGATTCCGAAAGGGACTTTGTCCACTAAGATGGTCATGGAAGCAATGCCTGACTACTATGAAAATCATATCAGGTAGATAATGTTTTTCCACAATTAAATGATTTATTCCCATGTTATTTTATAATGATTGATGTTACTATATGATCTATGCCTTACGTACTTCCACGATTTATTTAACAACTCAATATTTTAATGTTTAAACATTATGTTCATGTTTTGATGTTCAAATTTATATGGTTTTTTTTATTTTTACCTAGAATAACCTTACTGAACATTTGAGATCACACTTTATATATTTTATTTTCCCTAGGATATAAAGAAAGGATTTAGGTAAGAAAAAAAGGATGATCTTTATGGGAGATGTTGAAGATCTTTCACCAATATTAGAAGAGTATATTCTGTGTCTCCAAAGACACTAAACTATTACAGTCCATTGGTGTCTGTTTTTGTTATGTATTAAGTATTCCACAAAAGTAAAGTAATGTCCATGTATTTAAAGCTTTGGGTCTCTATAGTTGGTATTAGAGGAAAGGTTTAGTTAACCATTGGAAACTAGGATGCAAAAACATTAGTGAGATCCCTAGAGACATTTCTATGGTATGTTTAGGGATGTCGTTAAGGCTAAGTATAAGTATAGGTTATAGTCCTAGAATGACATTAAAAATCTTATAATTAACCCTAAGATTTTATGTATTGAAGGTACTCCCCCTTTATTATGTTTTTTACCTAGCATGATTTTTTCCTTTCACACTATTATTTTTGGGTTTTAGACGATGGCTAGAACCCGAAAGAACCATGTTAGTCAATGTAATGGACAATACAATGATTTTACTCTTGAACAAACCAATGTTACAGGAGATAGAGGGAAAAATCTTATTTTTATACTTACACAAGCTATGAATCATTTTGGACTTCCAAATAAGCAGAGAAGAGAACAATATTATATTGAGTCCTTCATGATGCAACATCCACCATCTTTCAGTGGGTCTTCTGATCCACTTATTGCTGAATAATGGATCTGTACCATTGAAAAGATATTTCATATAATTCACTGTTCGGAACATAAAAAATTAATTCTGGCTATTTATAATTTAGAAGGTGAAGAAGATCAATGATAGACTCTAATTAATAATACAAGGCCCTGAGATGAAATTGAGTCCATAGAATGTGATGATTTTGAGAACATATTTTTCAATAAGTACTTTCCTCATATTCTTCTAACAAATATGGAAAAGGATTTCCTTGAGCATAAGAAAAAGGATGATGAATCTGTTGGTATATACAAAGAGAATTTTACAAGGCTTTCAATGTATGCATCTGGATTTATCATCCAACCTGAAAGTAAAGTTGATCGATTCTTCAGTGGCATAAAACCAAGTCTTCGAAGGGAATTAGATATAAGAGACTTCAGTAGCTATGAAGAAACTGTTTGTTGTGCAATCAAGGTAGAACTGAATGTTGGTGTAACATATCCATCTAATGTTTTTTTACAAGAAATGAAAGATATAGTTCAAGGATAAATGGCAGAATAATGGTGAAAAGAAGATTGTTGTTTCATTATGCTCAATGTGTGTAAAGAAGAATGGTGGAGATTTTCTTAAAGGGACTAGAAAATGTTTTAAGTGTGGAAAATAAGGTCATCTAGTAGTTGAGTGTCAAAGTAATTGAAAAAAAGTTTCTAAAGATGTGAATAAATAAAATAATGCAGAGAACGCACCACCATAAATTCAATGCTTTATGTGAAAGAAAATGGGGAATTATGCTAATCAATGCCTTAATCCAAAGGTTAATAATGATCAACACGAGCAACCAATTAAGGAAAAGGATAAAGGGAAGTCACATGCGATCACTATTTGTGATGTTGAGTAGGACAATGATGTTGTTTATTGATTAAGTGTTTATGTAATGGGATTTCAAAATAGAATCATGGAATCTCATTTATGGAATCATTGAATTTTAGAATATCTATGTATTGGTTTTCAATAATTATATGGTACCAGTATCCATGAAAAGTGATTGTAATATTTTTGGAAAGTAGATGATATGTGAATAATTATGGGATAAGGAGAAATGAGATGTTTGATAGTTTTATTGAGCTTATGACTGATGTATGGACAATGTGATATCATGGTTTGCATATATAGAATTTTTGAGATTTTGGCATTGGTAAAGAGTTAACTTTTGATAGCATTCATTTTTTCACTAAGGTTCTATTGTAATTTATGTTTCAATAGAATACATGATTAAGGTATTCACATTTTTGGAATGTGACCAACATGTTATATCGTATTATATTTTGGGATAAATGATGGTATTCAGATGATCAGTAGATGGCATATCTAGTAATTGTTTTCATTATACTATGATCTTGGAAAGAAGTATTTTAGATAAGCCTAAAGATTGGAATGAATTTTGTTGGACATAAGATGGTATTGTTTAATGCTAGAACAGTTTTTGATATTATTGATGGCATGTTATAATAGTTTAGTTTAAGAAAAGGGACAATATGCAGAACGAGCGACAACCCGTCGCGTCAGAAAAGGTTGTGGGAATCGAACCCACAATAGAAGTGCGACAGGCTTTTATCGCCTACCACTGGCCTACAAGAAGTCCCTGGTTAGTAGAATCTTGTTTTATTATATTAATCAGTATGATATGTGATGTATAAGTCCATTTTAGAAACTATATGTGATTAATCTCACTATATACAGACTTATGTATATTTAATAACTTTTACTATACTTTTGTTTAGGACAGATCAAATGACCTATCATTCTATCGCATGATCTTCTAACACTTCACAAAAGACAAATTCAACTTCATTTCATTAAGAGATGATGTGGAAATTGATAAAGGCACAAACAACAATATGATTCTACCAAAAATCAAGTAAGGATTTATTTTAATTCAACAATTCTTCAACTTTAGGGAAATGATCTTGAATACAAAAAAATGTTGTCCTAGTTTCCTTATATCTGATGAATCAGATGGTACCTTAAATCATCACAAATTTATCACTTTGTTATTGTTGGCTTTATCATAGCCATATACTCTACCACTCTCCATAAAAACATAACGGTTAGATTTCTCTTCCATATCCATATTTTCACCTATGTTATCCTATTTGGAAACCCAATGTTAAGTTTAATTTGGTTTACTATTACATTTCATACTTTAGTTTTTAAAGATAAGTTTTTGTATTCCTTTTTACGAAGTGGTTTTCTATGAATGAAACTGTCATGTAATAAACCATTTATAACCCTGACGAATTTTGAGGGAAAAATTCATTTTAAGAGGTGTAGAATGTAACAACCCGAGATTATATGAAAAATATTACTTTTAATTTCATTGATGTATTGTGTTGTATGCTACACCAAAAGGATCTTTCACTACATTCATCCCTGACTTGGCTTGCATTACACATAATCATGACCTTCCCTGATAGCATGTGTTGTACGCAATACCGAGTTTCGCTAAACAACGATATGTTATATAAACTAGTCGTTATGAATAGTAATACCTACATTTCAAAATTTTATAAATATTATTGTTCGAAATGGAATACATTTTTTGATTCGGAATATCAAAATTATCCTAGGGTGAAATGTTTGTATTTTTCTGAAAACTTCCAATTTTTGATGAATAGTGAAAACACTAGGTTACTATTTTAAAACCGACTTTTTATTTAAATAAATACTTATTTAATTTAAATTTATTATAGGTAAAAATTGATACATAATACCAATATAAGTTCAGTGTAATTCATTGGAGTCATTTTATATTAATTTTCGATATATAAAAAATTTATTGAACTTTTCTATGTCTATTACCTACCTCCTATGTGATTTTTGCAAACTTACATAAAACATTATTTTACCTATTTTATTAGTGGAATTTCAAAAATATGAGAGACACGGTCAATATAAATGAGTTAAATGTGTTTCAATAAGATAAAAATAATTTTTGGTGAATAGTAACTTTTTACATTTATTTACCACAATTTAATGTAAATAGGGTAATTAAAGGTAAAAATGTTATTATTACTATCCTTACACATGACCTAATTATATTGGATAAGTGTAATTAAACCAAAAACAACCTTAGGAATACAATATTTCTCTTTAGGTCCACTTGGATTAGATTAGGAAATTTATTATTATTTTACTTAAATAAAAGTTAAAATAGTTAAAATCAAATTTTAATAAATAAACATTTTTAATATAGGGTTATACATAAGATAAATTAGACTAAAAATATTCATTAGAAATATAAAACAATTTCCTACATAATGGTATTTTATTTTTAATTTTTTGACATTAAATAATTTCATTTTTTTATGACACAATGGTGATACTGTAATTACCTTAAAAACATTATAGAGGTTCTGGTATCCTCAAAGGACCAACCCTAGTGCCTTAAAAGGATGTTAAGAAGAGGCGCGTCAGAGAAGAGGTAAAATCTTTTATCGATTCATTCCAATTTATTTCTTTTTCTACTTCTTCTTCTTTATTTATTTCATAATAAATTAATAACATTAGTATCAATCATATACTGATATGTTATTATAAATATGAAACAATCCAATTTCATCTTCTATCCATCCTACGGAAACCAAATCACCGTGTGTGCGTACGTACGGAATACCGCCTCCATGTCATGGTGTAATCTGTTTTCCACCACCACCTTACTTGGATGGGTATAATGGTGTAATTAATAACTATATATGGTTATTATAACATCATAATTATTATGAAATATTATATCATCAACTCCAATCCCATTCAATAATTATTGGAATGATATCATCGCTCGTGCATACGTATGGATTTCCGTCTCCACGATGCGATGAGATTCATTCTCCAGGATAACCATTCAAGAATGATTATAAAGTATATATAATGAATGATAATGAAATATATGAAATAATTAAGCTACTAGATTTATGTATATATATATATATGTGTCATATAATTACTTCCATTCACGTCAATATTGATCGGAAAACATCGTTCATGCATACGTACGGCCTACCGTCTCCAAGAACGGTGTATTTCATTCATTTATCTATCTATTATATATATACTGAATATATATGATATATACATCATTATTTACATTCTGGAAGTAATTAAATCATGATATTAGTTATAATAATATCAAAAACAACAAGTCCAAACACGTATAATAAATAAAATGATTTTACACAAAACACTGCTTTAACATTAAACTTTTAAAAAGAATGGGTAATATAATGTCATAAGTGAACCACAAATGATATAATAACAATGAATATGATTCTGTAATAAGTTAATGACATTATTTAAATCATTATACAGGAGGTTCAGATATGTACGAAGCATATCAGACCTAAGGTAAGGGATTACTATTCCAAACTCTTTCTTATCTGAGATTGTCATTCGTAGGTATTTACTGGTATTATTGTTATCATCCATGCCCATGTTTTAGAAAAATATTTTCATGTATTTTTAATGTCCTTTTTACCCATTTTTTAAAATTCCCACATGTTATGAATGGAATCTTTCTTTTTTTACCACATGTGAAACTTTTTGACTTTTCCGACAGAAGTACGACAAGAATGTTATTTTTAACTTATACGGCGTGAACGGATTTTTACGGTTTCATAATGCCTCATTTTCATTGAGATTACTATACATGATTTTATGACTATTTTTAAAAAATAATTATCTGTAAAAATTGCATTGAATTTTGTGAATAGAAAATGATTTTGAAGAAGAAATGATATTTTTTTCAATAATTCATTTCAAGTGTTTTATCAAAACAATTTTCAATCTAAGATGAAATTATTTCATATGTGTATGTTTCAAGTATAATGTCTCTATGATTTACATGATTTCAATTTTCTTATGATGAAATATCAATTTTTTTATATGTATTATGTGATGATGGGATGATGTTTATGAAACCCATTTTATTCTTTGGGTTATGATGAATGTATAAAGTTTAATTTTTGGCACATGTAATAATGATTTCATTATGATATGTGTTGGACCTATATCTACATCCAATTCATTGGGTAAAGATTTATATCTCATGAGATTGACATGGATGAAACATTAAGTTAATATGGTTCAGTGATTCAGGACTGCAACGAGGAGTGAACTCGATTCAGATAGGGACTTTGTCCACTAAGATGGTCATGGAAGCAATGCCTGGATACTATGGAAATCATATCATGTAGTTAATGTTTTTCTACAATTAAATGTTTTTTTCCCATGTTTTTTTATCATGATCGACGTTCCTTTATGATCTATTTTTTACATACTTCCAAGATTTATTTCACAACTCTTGGTTTTGAGGTTTAAACTTTATGTTCATGTTTTGATGCTCAAATGTATGTGGTTTGTTTTATTTTCTCCATGCATACCATTATTGAGAATTTGAGCTCACCCTTTATATGTTTTCTTTTCCCCACGATATAAAGAAATGATTTAGTTATGAAAAAAGGATGATCATTATGGGAGATGATGAAGATCTTTAATGATTCCTAGAAGATTATATTTGGAGTTTCCAAAGACACTAAACTATTACAATCCTTTGGTGTCTTTTTTTGTTATGTATTAACTATACCACAAATGTAATGTAATGTCCATGGAGGTCAATATTTGGGTCTCTATGCTTGGTCTCTCATGAAACCTCGTAACAATATTTTAGCATGACCCCTCAACTCAATGTAATTATCTAGTGAAAAAGTTATCTCATTTCAAATTCCTACAGGATCATGTATATCAAATTAAAAAATATATATGACCCAATCATGAAAAAATCGTGTTAATATGTACCTATGTGTTTATTATTATCCATGTATTCTCATATTACTCCATACTAAGGAATAAGTAAAAACCTAAATAAATAATAATATATAAAAATATAAACTCAGACAACATTTGAGTCAACCAAGGAAAAATAACAATAATTATGAAAATCACACAACATAATCAAAAATATCATCCATTTGTATTTGGATTTTCCCCAATACATGGTTTAAATAATACCAGAAAAGACCTCATTATCATGTCCCAAAAAATCATAGTGTCCTTTCTACATATTCTTTAATAGTAAATTCAAAACATTGTGAATTATCATATGATTACACTTTGTAACATCCATCAATATAGAACTATCTCACATGGCCAAAAATGGATAAGAAAAGATACCTCAAACATGCCTCCCCATACTGTAGAGGCTATTGACTGGTAGCGAGGGTGTGAAATTTATATTCGGTAGACTCTAACCCCAAGTATGATGTGACATAGAAACAGAGAAAAATATGAATAAATGGATGAAATCAGTGTATAGACATAGAGGAAGACAACAATAAAATCCAACTGAATATTATAATAAATAACAAAGGAAAAATGTAATGACCTTATGGAATTTAACTAAATTCCATGATAGAATAATATATGAGGCCATTAAAATAATTTAATAGACTTAATTTCCCATGTCTCAGACACCTATTCAGTCCCACCCAAAAATTCAATCCAATCCATAAACAAGAAATCAAGATTAAGGTTATTTTTCTATTGTACAAACATGAATCCACATAATATACTCATGTACCAAAAGGGGGCTTGAATATGGTGTGAGTATAACTCCATAGGTCGACACCACCATCTCTAAAAAAAAACCTGTCTAATATCAATTGTATAAAATGATGAGATTACCATGTGTGTTAATTAATTTCAATATTAATAAAATACAACAAAAATCTACATCAAAACCATGTTAGAATATCTCTTATAATTTCTTATGATCATGCCAACCACATCAATATAACAATGGTAAAATAAATTTCATCAAATAGTGATGGGAAATATTTGACAATGCATCACTACCATTCCGACAAAAACCATATGAACATATAATAACCCAAAAAATATATCTACGAGAAATCATTATAAGCATTACAAAATTCAGGGACAAATACCTAAAAGAATTACAACACCTTTTTCATGTCCTTGTTATAATTACAGTACAGGATTGGGTATATCCCAATATCTATAAGAATTACATAATGGAACTAGGCCAAGACTTCTTAATATAAATATTACTAAAGTGATGTTGGAACCCGGAAATAACCTGGAGAATGTCCTATAGCTGATAGTAGAGGAGATATAGCTGAAAAAGTAGAATTGATATCTATATCCTATTTAAAATAGAAAGTTAGGAATTTAATTTTTGTGTAATGTGACTACAATTTATTTAAATGTTTTTAATGCAATATGATGAAAACCCCATCACCTATGATTTATTTTATTAAATCACATGAAAATTTACATGATGTTTAATACCTTTACATCATGTGTAAATGTTATGCCTTTTATTTTTCATCCTATTTCATTTTTTAAATAAACATATCATCATTTAATGTTTCTCTACACACCAAGAATCCCTAGAACATGTAATATATTTATACCTGAACTCCATTAATTAAAAATATCCTACATACCTAATCCATAGTATTTTTTTCAATTAATATATCATCACATATATTCTATAGTTTTTCTCATGTTTCTATACAACATGAGACTTTGATTATTAAAATGAAAGACATTCATCATGAAACTGAATCTAAAAAAATTAATATCAAAAAACCAAGAGAGAAATGTACATAGATAATTATGTGATCTGACACAAAAATTTAAATTCATTACTAAATTTTTATATCCAACCAATCATAAAACAATGAGAAAAGTGAAAAATATATTGGTTTCAGTCTATATTAACATAATCATAGTGGATTTGGTTCATTCTTCATCTATATATATGTAACATCAAGAGATATAAATATTTATTAATTGAATTTGAGGGATATATATTTCTAAACCCACTCAACGCATAATTGTAATAAAAATGTATATATGTTTAATAAACATGATAACATTCATAAACCAAAATAGAATATATAACTGACGAGGATGAAATAGGTTTTAGGAAAATTTATATAAGACATGATTATATTCGTACCATGGTAATAATATAGAAGGTATCATAATTTCATACCCTTGGTGAATCATATAAAACAATAGAGTATATTAAATAATTTAAGAAAACATAAAAAGAGTAATACAATTATCATTCAAATTAATAATAAGACATATAATTCACCTAAAGATAACTTTATTTTAATGTTATGTTGTTTATAAAAGAAAACGTTTTGGAAGGCAATGGTATGTTAAATTAGAAACATATAATAATTTTGAAATCATGAAAAGGAATCATTATCAACAAAATCAAAAAATAATTTTACTATAATTAACCATTATGAAATCATAAAAATGTCCCTTTCATAATTATGTTAACAAAAGTAAATGTTTATATAAAATGGTAATAATTAATCATAAAATTATTAATAATGACATATATAATGTTAAAAGATAAAAACAAGGTTGTTGATGATAATGTATACAAATTGGAAAAAACAGATAAGGATAAATCTAATTAGAAGAATCAATTCATAGAAAATTTTACTCTAATTGATGTTATATAGTACAGATACATGAAAACCAAAAAAAATAGATGTATTTAAAATATGTGTTGTTTAAAGACAAATAATGTACAATTAATATTAATATAAATTAAAATTGAATATATAAATTTAAATGTGAGATCAGAAAAGAAACCTTTAACTTCACTAAAAAATACTATAAATATTTTTCCCTCATGTATAATAAACATATGAATGTTAATAAATTATGTTATAAAATTATTCAGATATATTATCTTTAATATTTTTAAATTATAATAATTTTTACACAAATTTTATGTGGTGATATTTTATTTTATTCATCATATGATAATAATTCCGATTGTTCCATACATGTTTGGTAATGGTGATATTGATTACTATTTTTCTATTAAAGAAAACATTACTATCAGATTATTCAGTTTAGTGGAATCTCTTTTGTGAAAGTATTTATGTAATACCATGTTCGTTTTTTGGAGTTATGTGTATGGTTTTTGATAAATTATTTATGATTATCATGTGTTGGGTAATATATTGATAAGAATGAGTTAAATAATAATGACTCCTTATTTTTTTTCTTTCATAATGATTAATATTTACAATATACTTTACTATTTAATATATTATTATACATGTAATTAAGTCCCGATATGAATACATTATTAAAATGATGGATTTCGTGTAACATCGATCATATAGGTAGTCGTACTAACCAAAAATAGAATATGATACAAAAATGATTGAACAATAGAACATGGTTTTATAATATTAATATAATTTAAGATAATAATTATTATTTTTAAAATAAAATCATTTTAAGGGAAAATTAGATAAATAAGAAGTTGATATGAGATTCTAATTAAATGTGATGCTCAAGAACTATATTTTATGAAGTGTTTCCTCCTAATCGTGAATTCAATCTTAATGTAGGATTTAGTCAAATATTCTAGGATTGAAGTAATAAATAGTGATAAAATGTTTTAGGGGAGGTATTTAAGGATGGTAAAAATTATATAAATAAAGGAAATATGTGGTTTGAGATGTTATGAATAAGGGTCATTTTATATAAATTTTTTATGTGGAATTTATATATCTATTCCTTTTCTATGTTGTATGGATTTCATATTAAAAATATAGTGGATCCTAAGAAGAAATATAGTGGAATTTGGTTGTTAATACTAGTATGCATATAATTTTAAGACAAACATAGAGATATTTCTATACATTTACCCCTTAATTTAACCAATTTTCCTCATTATTACCTTTACTGTAGAAAAATAACTATTAACTCGATAATATAAATTTAAAAAAATTAATACTTACACATTTTCCTTATTTTAATGTAGTGAAACCAAATTTGGAATCTATTTATATTGATTTAATTTATAATTAAAAATATATACTTTTCTTTTAAAACTTATATATATATATATTTAGTGATGATTGAATTTTTAAAACAATAAAACTTCATAATATTATTTCATCCCAATTAATAAATATTTTACTATTAAAATTTATTATTATAAATTAAATCAATTAATATTAATAGAATAATCAATTAAATTAAATAACACTCATCTATTAAGATAAAAATAAACAACACTCGGAAAAAACATTTCATTGAAATAATTCACTTTTTAAAAATTAATTTCTTAAAAACACGTCCTAGTATAATTAATTAGTTATCATATACAATTCAATTTTCTAAATAAATTATTATTAGAATCATGCGATGAATTTTTCCAAAACAAAAAATCATTCTATGATAATAATAAAAATATGTAATGAATAAAATATATATTTATAAATAATATTTCTAAATATCTATTATATATTTTCCCATTAAAGAAATATTTATATTATACTTGGAATATAATAATAATTATGTTAGTAAAAATTACTCAACATAATTGTAACTATACGATAAATGTGCATCCAAATAAAAAAATACGATAACCATATATCCAATGGACATATATCAAAAAAATATGCATTCAAGAAAAATAAATGTAATTTTCATACAACATTACAATGTATAACCTTGCATACATTTGAAAAATCATTCATATTATACTATTATTTTTGTGTAATTTTTTAAATTGTATATAATGCATTACATTATTTTATAATTTTCCTCAGTGGTTCACTCATTATTGATGATCATGATGATGAGAATATACACTATATATTATATTTATTTTCGTATGGTTTTATAGGTTTTATAATATTACAATAATGTTTTATTTATATATTTTTAATTCAATAGAATTTTTATTATATTATTCTACCTCAATGAAATAATGGAATTTTTATTTTTGATCATTTTTTTATGTTTCAAAATAAATTAAAATTGATTTTTTATAAAATACGTATTAATATCATTGGGTTTTGTATGGTAATTGTGTGGGAATATATTGGAAGGTTATAGATATGTGTGGTATATTTACCTTTTGATTATAAATTAGAATGATAAAATTTAATATATTGAAATTTTAAAAAATTTATATGCATGAAATGGTATCCCTTTCACATCATTCAAGATACATCAATTCTCAGATATAGATAACCAAATTTTCAAAATTTATTTTATATCCTCATGCATTATTAAACACCTTACCGTTACTCAATATAAAAAATAACATGTCATATTTTAAAATAAATAGCCCAATTGTTTTCAATGTTAATTATGTAGAGTTAAATATTATATACCAAAAAATAGCACAACAGTTTTCGATTGTCTCCATTGTAATTAAATTTTTATAATTTAGGATGCTCATTCGATAATTATTGATCTTATAATTGGTGGGATTAATTCTCTATCATGTGATATTGTTGGTCCCATATTTTTAACATATCTTTATTATGATACCACATCACCCAAAATAGAGCTCAATATTATCATTAAATAATAATATCACGAAATTCAATATTATGGATAGTATTATTAATGATGAAAAATATTATTTTCTAATAAAAGTCCTCTTGTCTCAAAATAAGATTTGGATCTAATATATATATAATGTACTTGGAAATGTAATGTAGAACATTAATAGATTAAATATAATAAATATGGTAATAATTTTTTGTCACTTTACCTATTCATTATACTATCTCAATGGTCATAACATATCAGTTAATATGCTTTCCATCATTTCATAGTCCATAAAATTATATATTGAGGAAAAAAATTCCAAATAAACATGGTACCTCACTATAATACCAAATGGTCTATTATGATTATTTTCACATTAATTCTAGTGATTCCATGAAATTTTTATATATTAAAATATAAAAAATTATTCACTATTTATTTTTGAAAATTTATCTTCCCAAATATTGATATTTTAAAAACATCATCCCAACATAATGGAATCTAATTATGGATAAAAATAATATGATTCAAATTATGATATTTATATTGATAATTGGAAACTATTATTTCATGAAAATTAAAATCAAATTATTTATTAATCTCTATACCCCCTTTATATAGAATGAATGTAACAAACATATCATCTAATATTTTTTATTTTACAAGGAGTGCATGTACTAGTGAAAGGGGTGGGGGATGAATCAATGATAATTTGATTATGATTTCATTTTCTATATCAAAAAAATTGACTAATTAATGTAATTATCAAATATTTTTTTAATTATAGATAAATATGATACCATAAATGATGTCAGAGGATAATACACTGACCATTTATTAAATAAAAATAAATTGACAGTAAACAGGTACTACAAGTTGAAAGAGAAGAATACATATCAATGAAAAAATACATGTCATCGCATCCTTGAAAAAAAGCCTCATCCACAGTAGATGAATCACATTACAAACACTCACAATGTTTGAGAACCTTCACATTGTTCCTTCATAGGTTCATTCATTCCATGGTCAAAATCTCTCTGTTCCCAACTGATGACCTAGTGGACATCGGCTCTGGTAAGTTTGACTATTCCTTCCCCGGCCTTCGTCAGGATTTAGAATTCATGATTCCCTGATTTCGGATCATCTGCACCCCCCCCCCCCGCCCTGAACAATTTCACTATACTATGTCCTGGTCCATCCTCTTTCATTTCATTGCCACTATCCGAGTAATCCCCCCATTTTACTGAAATATGAACTTCATGGAATCCATCTTCCCCACCTCATTCTTCCTGAGATTGAAAATTGGGGTCAATTAGGGCCAGACACCTAGGCTTCTCTATTGTTTCATGACAGTCCAGAGTCCCATACTGCAAGACTTTCTTCCCAATTCAATCAACTGGAGAAGTGATCTTTGGCTGCACACTTCCACCATCATCTATTTGATCAGCCTTTTTTTGCATTCTACTGGTGTTCCACCGTCTCTTGGCTTGCACATATCCCATTACCCAAAAAATCATACACTGCATCATCTTCTTGAGAATCATTCTAAAATTGGGATTCCACTCCCTCGTGCTATAGCCCTTGAAAATGGTGTCCCATGGATACTATGACTAGTAAACCACCATCCTCATTATTCTATCCATAAATACTATCAACACAACCCTCTAGGACCCCCTACAACATTACTATCATCATAATTCTCCATTGCAACATGCATCCTGTTATCCACCGCAATATCCAATGCAGGTCCCTGCTTCTCTTCACTCACACTGCCACTACTGCACCCCTTCCTTTGACTGGACACAATGACATTACCCTGATGAAAAACAATCACTTTCCAGATTCCATCAAGAGGACTAAAGCCAGCATGATGAGACCCTAGCTCCTATTGACTCTTCCCTGCAATCACAGGTCCACTCCAAGAAATACCAAGAGTATAATTAGCACTCTGGACAATAGTTACCTTTATAACATCTCCCCGATTCACGTCATGTCTAAGTATGTTCAGCACTATAGACACCAATGGATTAGCTGGAACCATTAATGCTTTCCCGAGATTCTATGCAACCTGGGGTCCTAGGTCAGAGGCGTTTCCAAGTCCATCATCCACAGAAGGAATCCCCCCCCCATCAACATTTTTACCAAGCCTCTTCTCTAGAATTGATGACCTCCTGCTCATGGCTCCACTATGATATCTGTAATCTATGCTCCCCAAATTTTTTCTGGTTGAGTAGTAATTAGTCCATGATTAATTAACCATATACTACTTCCATCTAAACTTCTCACCTGCCGAAATCCAGATCCATTCCACCTAAGGTTTCGAGAAATGCACCTCAACACACAACCAAGGGTTGATCGTGTGACTCACAGTGGTTGTACGAGCATCGGAACATAGGAAAAGAACTACCAGGTTCCCAAGAATACATATAATCACCGTATTTTGGAACGGTAATGGTACATGAGGAAGAAGTTCCAAAATCGGAATGAAGGTTGGATCTCAATTCATACAGAAATCAAACGTCCATCGAAGAAGGAAATACATGCAATTGTTGCAACGCCAGGGGGTGCTGGACCATGCATGTATCAAGTCAATCTCAATGGAGAATCAAATCATTAAGTGGTTACTATCTAGAAGGCATATGATAATTCAATCATTCAGAACCCATTTTACATAAATAAACTGATCAAAATCATTGACTAATGGTCTTCTATTGTTGAATCGAGCCACCAATGTCACCACAAAATAACTCGTCGCTTCAGAGAACTCTGACACTGAGATCGGGAGATGAGGGTTACCAAGGTGAAGATCAAGAACCTTCGGACATAACCCAGTAACATGGAACTCCAAGAGATAATTAGTGTTGTAGAAAGGTACAAATGGGGTTCGTGGCTTTGGAGGCAGCAAAATTAGACAAACCCCCCCTTCCCACCACCATAGTGGTCACCATATCAGAGCTATGATCAAGTAAATTTTTGGCACAATGATTTATCCTAAAAAGGCTACTATGTAAAATTCAAACCATTCACATTAAATAAATGAAAATAATCAAATTCAGTTATGTTATATCTACCAAATATCATTGGAGGATTGTTTCTAGTTTTTATACAATATTCCACATATGTTAGTTTTATGTTAAAAATATATTATTATATATTGATGAATCCTTTATAATGGATATCATTAGTTCATTAATAAATCATAATAATTAACCTACAAATAGATTTTTAAATTCTTTTTATTCCTTGATTAATATGTGTTCCAACCTTTTTCTACACCGTAATCTTTTACAATAGTGTTCACATATATATCTCTAATATCGAGTTATCATAGTGCACTGTTTCTTTTTTTATGAATTCATCCTCAGATTAAAAAGAGTTAAAAAATATAAACCACTTAATTTTATAAATTTAATTTTATATTATATATGTAGTTGTGTACACCTCTTTTTTTAGGAATCACATTTTCTTCTTCCATGATTTCATTTCTCCCTTCTCAAATCGATATAGAAAAGTTCACCAAAATTGAAAAAAATTGATAGTCTCAATAAATAAAACCTTCCACCATTCCTGTAATAGTTATCCTTTATTGAGTGACTAAAATATTCAGAATAATATTGAAAATAATAATTCATTGTAATTATAGCTGTATAATAATCTCATATATACTAGAGGTCAATAAATTCAATATTTCTTCATTATCATTTATATACCATTTAAACTCCTCCATAAAGATCAATATTTTATCAATCACATAATATTTGAAAATATCAGGATATTCCCAAAAAAAAATCATAGTAATATTTATTTTTATAAATATTTTTATAAAGTCATGTATTGGATAATTTCATGGAATAATAATATCCCATCACAATATTATAATCTTGTATTCCAGCATTTATTTTTTCTAGAAGGTGAAACTGCTAATTGAATAACATACTCAAAATTAAATGTTGATTTTTTTTAGTAATCCTCATGTCATGTAATCAATTTTTATAGTGAAACCTCATCTACTCCCAAATCATTATTTTAGTTAACTACATCTCATTTTAAATCCCATACACTTATTTTTATTTTACACCCACATGACCAAAATCATAAAATCATCAATTTTTTTATAGTAAAGCACTGTATATCTTCAAAAATTATCATCTCTTTGGAAAACTTGAAAATACTAATGTCAAATAATATTTAGGATGGATATTATCTTTCCAACCACATAATATCTATATCTTTCACTTATATAATCCAATTGTACATAATCTATTTCTAAAACCATAAACATAAATATATATATATATATAGATGATAACAATTAATGTTACCAAATGTTTTTAACCATAATTTAAATCATCAATATGATATAATGGATCACATAAATACATAATATTTTTTTTTGGTTTTATAGTTGTGGATAATTTGGAAATACTATAACCAAAAAATTATAATATCATCATATGTTTTTTATCCCACTAATACCATCTTTTCATATTTTACATTATGTCATCTTAATTATTTATATGAAACCCTTATATAAATAAATAATTTCACAAAATATTATTTTACCTAGGGAAAAGGAAACATAATTATAATGTTCTCAACAAATCAATAAATGAAAACATTAATATTTACTACTAACTATTATCTGTGAGAAAATGAATACCATGATGGAATGATGACACTAAAAAGCTCATGATCATGACATATGGGAAATCGTAACCATCAATTCATGGATAATCAATCATGATTTATGAAAAAATATATTAAGAGGGTAATGTGTCAAGATAATTAATAATAAGGTTACATGTGAGGTCATTCATGATAATGTAAACCATTAAAACCCCTAGAGATCATGAATAATTTTTTTGAATACATCAGTATATCGAACTCCATATCACACATACAAATGGAAAACAATTTAGTCCTCATCCATTGAAAATACATTGAAGGGATATAATAGACCAAAAAATCCATGGTTTTTAATATAGCCAACCATACTTTTTTCATAATAAAATCTCCCATAATTTATCTATAACATAACCACCCGTCCTAGGGATATAATGGAACCATATTTCATCATAAACAACTTAAAATAATTTTATCATTAATAAAATTAAAAAATATTTAATTTCATCTAAATTACCATAGAATTCAGAATTATTCATTCGTAACCTTATTGACCCTTATATAATAAATATATTTACGAAAATATCATTGAAAAAAGCATAATCCATTCGAAATAAATATCGGGGATGCTATCATCAAAAAATATAACTTTTGGAGAATATGTAACATCAATGGTGTTTTACACTGATGAATAGAAGTACAATTAAAATAACCATAAAAAAATCATGATGAAAATTAATTTTTCACATTTAAAATTACATTTAGAATCCAAAATATACAAACAATTTGTGAAAATTTATTTATTTTAGAATATAAATGGATGTTTATAATGTAATATTCAATAAATAAATAGTCCTTAAGGTGGGAATTTTCATTCATATTATAAGATTTTAAGATAATAAATCTTTTCAATCATATTATAATTTTCATGAAAAAGTTATCATTTTTAAAAATAATGACATTTACCTTTTAAAAACATTTTTTATAGGTTTAATGATAATATAAAATAGAATTTGGAATCGATTTATTTTGAAAAAATAAAAATTTTAAAACATTTTAGAGAACATTAATATGGAATAAAAATATTCCACATCTAAAAAAATATAAAATTATAATCACTTACAAGAATAATTCTTGATATTTCATCAATCAATAAAATATGAAAAGGAAATTAAACAATTGAAATGTATTCATGACAAGAGAAGAAGAAAATTTATATGGTTCAGGAAAATAATATGAAAAAATTTCCTTAAAAAAATTCATCATAAACATTAATGTGAATAATTACGTTTGTAACATAATGTATTTCCATCTTCTATAACACATCAATCATAAGAACAATGCTAGAATATATTTAAATGAAACATTAATAATCATTAACATATGTATATTGATTATATAACATGTCAAATGGGTAGTATTGAAACCTAAAAAATAAATATATGTGTACATAATAAATTTATGTTTCAATGAATGATAATTTTAAATCATTATCCATAATAAAGAACATAAATTTGATTTTGAAATTTAATCATTTAATCAATAATGTATAAATGATTTAATACATAATTAAGAAGATAATAAAAACATAAGATAATAATAATTCACATCACACTGAATATTACAATATAAAATAAAATTAGGGAGTAATTAACAGAATAATAATATATTCATTTATAAATTATTTTCCACTAGGTAACATTCATATCAATTAATCATACAAGAATGTGGGGATTGAAAAATAATGAAAGGAATTTTTTAAATCCTTGATGCTTTTGGGAAATATATAATCATGAGATAAAAATATTAATGATGTTATAACTAGTGAATTACCCATAACAATAAATAAGGATATCTATTTTGCGTAGTACCCTTGCTATGCGATTCTTCTACTCTTCATGTTGCTCTCGAAAATAAAAATCAATTTCATGGTGAAGAAATAATTCAATGGAGCCCAAATATAGTTTACATTTTTGAATGTGGAATATAAATAATGACCGATCAAAAAAATTTCATTCTAAAGGGGATGGTGGAGAAATTATGCCTGCCAAAAATGACCTTTTTTCGGCATGGGGTATGATTTTCAAAGATCCTAAAAAGGTCCACTAATTTTTAATGTGAGGTGTTTTATCAATAATACAGTTAATATAAAATATATTTTCAAGTAACAAATATATTATTTTATGTAATGGATAAAAGTATTCTATGTGGTTGACTATCCACGTCATAGATAATAAATTTCCAGTGATCGATAAAAATGAATTTTTCTAGATAGATAAAATGGGATAATATAGAAATATACAAACATCTGATAAAATAATAGAAGAATTACACATTTAATTCTCCTAACATATAACATTAGAAAAATATGGACACACCTCCAAGTAATCTTTTTTGAAAAAACATACCCATCCACCTGTAATGTGAATACCCTTTATCCCATAATGAATATTGGAAAAAAGAAGTCTCTCATCATGGAAGAACACCCTTCATGATCCCCCACCACACATATAATATATTAGTATACTGAATTTTTTATGATATTTTTATTTTTACCTTCTTGCTTTACATCCCTATTTATAAATATGGGTTCCCAAAATTCCCTCCCTTACAAACTATAAAAATGTATTCATTTTCTAAATAAAAAATAATAATAATTACATCATTTATACATCCCCTATTGATACAAAATTCATTTTTTATTCTGAAATGGTCCACCATCATATCCTCAATCGAGTAATGCATTCTCATTGTACATGATGTTATGAATATATCATCTATAATATGTGGTATCTGGAGAATGTATATAGTCATACATTCTTATAGTGATGTGTATCCAAGCAATAGGGGTGGTGGCATATTTTCATTCAGGTCAGGAGACAAAATATATTTACAAGTATGTAGAACAAATTATATGAAAATCCCCTCATATCATCCACTACCCCTTCATTATCCACCATTCACTTTATCAAATGGGGAATCAAATGGTCATCCCTCCCAGATTAAGTCCCATATCTTTATTTTAGGAAATTTCATGCCATATTTCTTCCATTGACCTATTATAAAAGAATATGAAGGAGAGAGTAAAATGTTCTAGGTCATCCACATCCTCTGTTTAATCACACATAACATTAATTATGGGTGATTACTAGTGAGTGGTGATAATGTCAATATCATGATCAAATTTCCCCATATCTTCCCCCTCACTAATGTAAAACTCAACTGTTTCAAACTACACAAACCATTACTTCTATTATAATGGGATATGTAGGGAATATTGATAATGATCAAACATAGACATAAAAATTCATCATCATCATTAATGGGAAATATTCATAATTATATAACGGCCCCAACAAAAAAAATACAACATAGGGGACTAAATATTAAGGTCCACATTGGTGAAAGTTCCACACTATCATTTATTATCTGAAATATACATGGAAGCCCCTACCGCATTCCATAGTACTACATGGTCGAGTCATTATCACAATATGATATATGATTAATGTTTCATGTTTGTTGGTAATGAACTATGTGGGAGATAATTCCTTTCACAATGATGCATTAGAAATCACTCTTATAGGGACAATTCAAACATCAAAAACCAAAAATAACTCTCTATATGTAAATAGACTCTATATCAACTGATCATGTGTCTATGAACCACTCTTATTTTATTTAATAATTACAGTTTAATTAATGAAATGATATGTATATCCTTTTTTATATATGAGTGTATCTCTCAATAGATAACCACATATACATATTGATGTTTCCATTGATAGATAACCATTTTTAAATATAGTTTGATACTCCAACATGAATATGTGATTGATTTTAATCTATAATTAGAAAAATCATTATTTTATGGTTTAAAAATGATCAATTAATATTTATTAAAAAAATAACAGTTTCTTGGTGTTGTAAGACATTCCAAAAAATATTTTTGTCGAGCTCATCCTTTCATCCTCTCAGCCAATGTGATTTCCTATTTCTCAATGGGAACTATCCTTTAAAAAATTCATGCCTTTGGAAGCCATTTACAATGATAATAATGGATATGGGAAGCATTTGGTGTTCGTGATTCGTTGAGAATGCTTTGTTTCAGACTACCAAAAATATGACCTAAAAAATATTGTAGTTCTATGAAAAATATTTCAAAATCATAGTCAACACTCAAAAATCAAAAGGTGGGATTCCTAGTTTTTTTGGAAATAAAACACGGTGAACCAAATGTGTATCCATTTATTAGAAAAAATAGTTTGTTCATCAACATTTCATTACCTTATATACACTAACAAAATGAAAATTGAGAAAAATAGATCATTAAAAAACATTATTTTTTCATGCACTCATATATTGTTATTCTAATTTGATTTTGTTCATATATATATATATAATTATTATTTATATAACAATATTCAATCAAAATGGAATATTTCAGACATAATCAAACTTATTCCTTTATAAATGGACAAAAAATTATCCACATCTGGCTAGAAGATATCATTTTTGACCAAGAATGTGAAATGATAGGGATAAAACACATTAGTTCAAGAGTACCATCACAATGGACCCATCATATACATGGATAAAATTAAATAAATCACTACATGACATGAATCCCAACCACCTATCTTCCCAGTTATTATTGGTGGGAATGAAATAGACTACACCCAGAAATATCTAAATTTTTTTCAAGATAATTTCCATGGAATAAAATAATAAATTGAACCCTTACCATAGAGAGGTGGATACAAAGGTCTCTAGAGACCTATTCATAACACTATAGGTCCTATATAATTGATCCCATCCTATAACCTATATCACTAAAATAAAATGACATTAATAAATTACACTAATGAAGATACATCCTTGAGGGATCATACATAGTTCACTCATAACAAACTTCCCAATACATCCCACTAAGGGTGGATATTAATAAAACTGGAATAGGATCATTTACATGTTCCTACTAGAGAATCCCAAAAATAAAACATATTTTACCCCCATGATAAGTCTCATATACCAAATCATTTACATCACATCAAACAATATAGTTTGGTTGTGACTAGAAAAATGTTCCCACACATATGTGAATCATAAAATGAGAATACCCAAATCTCTTCCCCTATATATGATTAATTCCACTATATATTGGGACCATCTCGATTATATGAGTATGGATACATCAATTCACCAAAAAAGTAGATATATATTCCCATTCCAGTTGTAGATGTTATCCCTTAAATTGTTGCAATGATGGAAGGATGAGAATCTATTCATGTTCACATTTTAAAATCATTTTTCAATATAATAATTAAACTAGTAGTTGATAGGATTATAGATCACCACCATGATTCTACTTTTTATGTGCGCTATCACTATGATATGATTGTAACTCAAGAAAATATGAAGATTCCTTCCCCTAACATAGAGGGTTTCCAGAAAAAAATCCTATGTTAAATGGACAATATGATCGGGCACACACACATGTTCTAAATGGATATTATTGACCATCATCAATGACCACATCTGGTTAAGCATATATCACTTCCAAATCCCTATAAGTTATTCATATTGTTCTAGAAGCAATGTAACAATATCAAATGAATTTTCTCATATATAAAATTCATTGACTATAGCATGAGGCTCTATGTTACCAGTTGAAATCATATAAAATAAAAAATAAACAATGGATCCCATAGACTAAGAATCTTCCGACAATATTTATATTCTCAAGTCATGTGTTCTAGATTCCATCAATCTTTTATCAATATTTGTAAAATATCCAGCTAATGTACATCAAAATTACAGAATCATTAGTTATAGTTTTCAAGGTTATCCATATAACATTGTACAAGATACTCTAATGGTATTTCCCATAACATGCCAAATAAATCCACTGTTATGAAATTATCATTTAAAATATCACATCTCATGTTGAGTTCCACTGAAATCCTTTTTATGATCATATAATTAGATATCAAGATGATCCTACCAGGTCTATCAACTACCTTAAAGTACTTACTTATGGTATACACCACATCATTGTTTTGTAATATTAGAGATAAATACATAGTGGTATACATCCCAATGATATAATTTGATATATATTTTCTCCCTATGGTGAAATTAAATTTTTCAGATGAATTTTCTCCCATATTATTATCAATATTGATAAATCCCCCATATAATTAGGAATTTGGGAAGATAAAACTATTAATGAATGCTTACATTAACATGTGATATCATATATCAAATACAAGAAACCATGTAAAATCTATAATAATTTGAACCACCCCTGAACCATATATCATTTAATGAGTAAAATAAAATTTCACATAATCCTACAATTTAAAACTTGTATGATGGGAAATGTACAATTTTTGGGATATGTGAGGATTACTCTCTAGGATGAAAAGATAATAAATTTATTATGATTAAATAATTGGTTAATGATATTTTCTCATAAATGATAGTTCTAATTATCCCCCACCCCTTATAGAATATGTGATACATTTTCAGAAATGTGAATTCATGGTATTGGAATGGGCATTTAGACTGCACTTTGGGATCTAGAATATTAAATATTTTCTTATGAGTAATATGAAAATCATGTTAATATAATTTAATAACATCATCATCAAAATGAATTAACTACCTCTCCATGTTCATAATTTATGAAATCGAGAAAAAAATGTTGGTACCCAGTATTAATGTAATGATGATTTAAGAAAGCTGCCTCAGCTGATCGTCAATTACTAAAATTTCATTGATATCATGGTATGGGGTTAGCATGAAGCACCTCACATGAAAATAATCCTCAAAAATAAAATCCCAAAAAATTGAAACATTGAAATTTCATCACTCAAATTAAAGTCTCAGATGAGATCTTAAATGATGAAATATGGTATTCTAAGTAGTAATTATCCATGAAAATTTCAAATAAAAGATGGGCCATGTATGGCTATTACATTAAAATAATAATTCATGTATTATATGTGATGGAAAAAGAAGCATATTGAATAATAAATTCTAATAATATATTAAAAAAAATCATTATAAATTATGTTTTTTTAAAGGATAAATCATTTCACTTATCTCATTTTTTATTGAAACACCCATTATCAAAATAGATGATAAATTATTCACATCCATAACTATAAATTGACAGTCCCAGCCCACAGATAAAGTGGAAATTTTACCACAACTACCCCTTAAAGACCTCCAAATAAAATTTATAGTGACCAAAATATATATAAATGGAATGCCCAACACACATGGATGTGGGAATATTTAACTCCACCTATTCCCTAATAGATGTCGGCCTTTTTATATTTAGTATAAGAATATAAAAGTGGAAATTCCTATTTGTCTGTTCTTTTGATCTATTTTCCACAAAGAGACTACATATGAAAAAATAATATAGAGAATCACATAAAATCAACTTATCATAGAATCCCCAAGATGATCCTATAATAGAATGATGATTACAAAAAATACCCACTTGAAAAAGATATCTACCTGGGGTACAATCAATAAAAAATTTTCTCAATCTCTTACTAGAAAATTATAGAGAATCAATTTCTTCCACAATTTTGATATATGATAGAATTATTAAAGGAAATATAAATGGATGAACATCATCATGTTAACCCCTAATGATTCATCATAACATGAATCTAATGAAAATTAATAGGAAACAATTGTTTCAAAATAAAAAATTGTGAAAATGGAAATGATCAAAGAATTTGTGTGTAACCAAAACCCAAGGCATTGTTACTCCCATTAATTACCCCCCACTAACACATTGGTGAGCATCCACCAAAGAATAGGGTAATAGGGTAATCAAAAAAGAAAACAAAAAATAATACTTTATGAATCTCATAGATTATTTTTCTAATATTTATTATGAAGTGATTAAGGAGATGAGAAATATAAAATATAATTACTCGTATAGATAATCCTTACTAGATATACCCATTAAGAGGTGTATCAACTCTCTCTCATTGAAAACATACATTATCATAGGGAATTCATTGAAGAAAGAAATTATATTTATAAAATCATCTCAATTTGGGATGTTGACATCAAATATAAATTTACCCCATGACGGTTAAATATCATTATTTAACTATTATAGGGAGAAAACTAGAACTATTTCATAGTATTCTTCATAGGGTACCCCATTTAGGAAAAAAATATTGAGTAATGGAAAAGATTTATTCTCATGGTTAACACATTGGTCACGTTCTTGATGCTCTTACATAGAAGATCATTCAAACAGATCTTGATGATAATATCAAGAAATTGGATGTTCGATTTGTAGAAATGTTGGTGGTGTAATACACAAATTTAAATATATAGGAATCCATACCCAAAATTGATATACAAAAATCATAATCTAAATATTTTGGTAATCCTATGATATTGAGTGTCAGCGGATTGAGTTATCTGAAATAACATCTGATGCACATTTTATACCAAATTTGTCCCATGATTGTAACCAATGTGAAGTATGAGGAGTACTGAATAAATTTTTTTATGTATATCCTAGATGGAATAACCATGGATTGTTGTACTAAATAACCATCCAGAACAATCAAAGGGTGAGAGGATCATTACTGATATTTTCTCTACCAATTTCTCTCAATGAAATATAAGAAGCAAATCATCGACCACTCAAATGATAAATAATGAGAAAATGGGTGGGTCAAATATTTTTTCTCCATGTAGAAGGTATTGAAATAAACCCTTAACCTATAACTTTCTTGAAAATAAAAGTTCGTTATTTTTTTGAAAATCATCATGAAGATCTATAAATTCTTATTTTCATAGTAAATAATCCATTATAGTTCTACGGTATCCCCATTATATCATATAAGATAGGAGATTATATTATATGAACAAGAACGATTTTGTGACCAATGCTGGTATATTAGAAACAATGAACTTTTAGAGTGAACACTATGACAATCACCATTCATGTTGAGTCTACACTAGATCCAGCTCCAAACTTTATACCTCCTCACATAAAACCTTGACTAAATTGAAAAATATGTAGAAATACCCCTTCTAGGATGAGGTAAAGGAGAATATATTCCCCGAATTTGATAATGATAAAGACATAATTAATTCCTTTAAAGATGATAATGGTCCATGTAAATTATAATATTCTAGGTAAATATGATATTGATTCTTTCATATCATAATAATACACATGATTTTTTCTATGATAATCTATTTAAAAACTTACCCTTTCACATATCATTCAGATAAACCATTATAAATGATTTTTAATTACATTTGTACAATCAATTTTGATTCTTGAAAAATGTGGATGGGTAAACCAAAATAACATGTCACATACATTTATAACACCACTCTATAAGAAAAATGTGAATGTAATGATGTTATGAGTAAAGGTGCACATGATATCCAAGATTGAATTACCCTTAAAACAATAAATAAAATACATTTTATCCTTAGAGAATAGTTAAACCATCCAACTACACCCTCCATATTTTCTTATATGATATTACAAAAATTATATTCACAACAATCTTCTAAAGGCTAGTCCACCAAATAGAGGCATATAAAAAAATTAAAAATCCATGTCCAAGAATACGATCATTTCTAAATTCCAAATCCAATTATAAATATCTCATATTTCATGCCACTAATCTAGAGAGTATGAGAACATTTCCACTAAAAAGAGACATAAGAGTCATCCATTCATGTAGAATCCTCATCAAATGAAGAATACATCCTTGGTTATATTAATTAAATTTAATTAGTAGATCAATCCATTTATAATTATAAATATTACCAATACAATAACCTTGTACCATATCCCAGAATCAAGGGAAGTGTCCAAAGATTTGGAGGAGGTAAGGGATGTTTTAGTCATGCCAGAAAAGAATATTTGACCCCATCTCTACCTGAGTTGTTTATGTGTTCGAGACTGAAGGAAGATCCATTTAACAAGAACATAATAAACATGAATGAAAACACACACTCCATAATAGTATTCCAAAATCAATTATTTATTGTGATAATATTGAATTAGAGGAATAAACTAATCTTCTTAAAATTGTTAGGCAAGAAAATCTATAAAAATCCAACTCAAAAGGTTCCCACTATATCTTTTCAAAAATATAAACCATCTACCCATGAAATTAAATACCTACAGTTCCTTTTAGGAAACACCACCATAGAAAATGATGCATCTCATTGACTCAATACTATAATATAAAAAATTAATTTGTCAAAATTCCAATGAAATATTCCATTTGATATTATCTTAACAGATCAGGTAATCTATAATAATCCTTTATGGAGCCTATACTAAGACCTTCATAGATTGAATATGAGGTCACTTATACTAAGGTATACCATCTTCAAATAGAACCCATTAAATGTCATTCAGTCATCACTTTTACAAAATATGACAAGGATTCATATATACAAGTTAAAAATATTCCATTGTATGAGTTAATGATAATATATAACCTTGAATTCTAAAAATAATTTACAAATACTAGAGTAGGATTAAATCAACTTCCAAACTAAAAACATAAATGATGGGGATATTGTATAGAAGATCTATCACTTTCTCCATTGATGCAAATTGTGAATAAATAAGTGAACAATATTCCCTTTAACTAGATCAATATCAAAACCCAATTTGGGGGCTTGATGTGTGAAATTTAATTTCAAGTCTCCTTTCATGACATATAATTCAAGAACCTACTATAGAGTAATTTTTTATATCAATATGTGGAAATCCATTCAACATAACACCAATGTCACAAGTACTGCCTAAATAGGAAATGTCAGACATTATACATTGTTAATGTACTTTAATATCATTTTAATCTCAATTTATTGATGTTGGATTTTATTAGAGATAATTAAAAGAAACTATTAATGATGAGGGTTCATGGGTAACTTCCCCAAATGGAATAGAAATGAGCATGACCAACCTGTTTAAACAACTCAATGATGAGTATGTACTACCCATTATCAGAATAAAATCTGCTAATTTTGAATTATGATCATTCTCATTAACCCTCATTATAATAGTCATATCGCATGAACCTATTAGTGATATAGAGGTCTCTGATACACCATTAAGTGATGATTATTATGGGTAATATACCATAACTATTTCTAAAAAATTCAAGAAACCACAACACTATCACCAGAATCTTATTGATTTAATATATCTCCCTTGTATAATTGATACATTTATTCCATTGATTCATATAATATTAATATTTTTGATAACATAGAAGACTCTCATTCATTAATAATTTATCCCAAAAATGTAATTTCTTAGGACTAATAATATTAAAAAGAGGGAGAGGAATAGAGAGAGGAAGTGGAAGAGAATCATGTACTCAAAGACACTCATCCATCAAATGTGGATGGTATTTCTACCATAGTCAATGAAACACAACTAGTAACTCTGGTAATAATGATTTGGTTACACATACACAAGTATATATATTGTTATACCCATTAGATAACAAGAGGCACATAACACCTTCTTAGATAATTATCGAAATGTGTTTCCCTTTGATTATAAATATATTCTTTGTTTTGATCCACATGAGGACTCCATGACCATGTCTGTCCAAATGAAAATTTTTATTATAAATAGGAAACTATATTGAAATGTAAAACTCATATATATAATTTTGAATATGAATGTGATAATCTCATAATGTAAAAATATAATCTAGGAATATTCATTACCCCAAATTACATTCCAATACAGTCTCAATTGGGATGATGAATGAGAGGATTATGGTGACAATCGAACTCAAATATCATAACTGACATCATTTAACATATGGATTCATGGTTCTGATTATAGAATTTATTATTGATTAAATGTATGTATAACATTACAACTCCGTCATGTATTGATTTAGATTATAGAACTAATAAATGTGACTAATATATGATGATTCCACTACATTCAGGGGACCCAAATAGGTATAATGCTATAGTTTGATTTCATTTGGACTATAGAATGCTACATCAACATACCAATGTTCCAAGAATTCCATCTTCAACCCTCTATTAAAGAGTACTCAAGCATCTATATCGATTATTTTTTTTGGGTGAAATCTCAGTAATGTTATACATATGTAGCTGACCTTGAGAATATATTCTATAATACGTGACATTATATAATGAAAATTTACCCCTTGAAATATATTTTTAATTTTAGCTTTGGAATATTATCATATTGATAATACCCCACCAAGGTTTTAATAAAAATATCATGAAAATAAATTATATACATGACATGCCACCTCTTCACATACTCAAATTGAAAATATTGAAATAATTTCATTACTGTATTCTACACCTAACTAAAAAAATTTCCGAAATTTATTTTTCATCACAACGTTGATGAATAATTGTATCATGTCTTAGAGGAAGGATGATTTCCATGAAGTATTTGATTAGCTCATGAAATATATTTTTATACCTATAATGATGAGACATTCAGTTGAAGGAAACCCATTCATCATATATTTGAATGATTAGGTTGATCATTTTGAACATTAATGAATCAATATAATGATACAAAAAATAGTATATATTATATTAGAAAAACCATGCCTGACATTGAAACTGATTTTTTATAAATCGAGATGAAACATTAGTCTTTAATCATTATAGTTTAGAAAATTTGGCACAAACTAAAATATCATAAAGTCTATTTTATTTTTTCAAATGACCATCTCAAATAAATCCTCATCACTCTCAAGATTACATAGTGATAGACCATAATGGTGGAAATTCTATAGTAGTTTTACATTTATTTCATACCTCGGTTGATGATACAAGAAAATTATTATGTTATTTTACTCATACATAATCTATCTTGTGATGTAGTTAACAGAATAATTAACTTCTAGATGAAGTTATCATTTCTATATAGGGGTCAAAATTAAACCCGGGAGATTTATTTTTATGATGAATCTTGAATATCAATGGGAAACTGGATTAGAAAAATCAAATATCAATAATTCTTCTTTTTTTCCATTATAATCCCTTTAGAAAATGTTATTCTACATTACTATTAAATGTATTTCGAATGCCTCACATAAAATGAGGTAGAATTCTAAGCCCGCATTTCATTCATAGGACTACAAGTACAAAAACCAATGAAATATATTAAAATAATATACAAATATAATATTATAATCAATAATTTAAATGGTGATTATAATATTAAAATACATTATTTGATCTACGAGTTGATTGTGTCCATGTTTTAATGGAAAACATCCCCATAGAACCATTTTTGTATCAAAAATTTCACTCATTGAATTTATAGGAATTTACACTAGAACATAAAACATTATCTTATGTAGATCTATATATGGATGAGATAGTCATAAGTATTGAACATTACATAATGGTATAACCATTTCTAGAGAGAATAATGATATAAATACATATGATCAATTCCAAACATAAACGGAAGAAATATTGTAAATGGATTGATGGCGAACAAACTGAACTCTCACTAATTTAGGATTATTCTATTAGATAGAGCTATAAAAGAGAAATTTTGATACTAAAAATTCATTTTTTACACTCCATCATAGATCGGGTCATCAAATTATCCCACATAGATAGTTATTTGATATAATCCTAATCATACATATTAGAAATCTGGAGAATATCATCGTTATAGGGAATGATCATGTTGGCGCATTTAGTTCACATTAGTATAGAAACAAGAATTATTATAAACTTATTAGGCCTTGGTATTCTGATCCTTTAATGACATATGATTTCATACAATTCATGAAAATATTTTCTTCAAATCCATAAATTTAAATATTCATCAATCAACTACCAATGTTTTTTCATTGGACAATATACTCTGGACAATTTATTATATGAGTAATGAATCTATTGGGACCATACCCTAACACTAAAACCAAGTTTTTTAAATATATCATTAATTATACTAAATTCGTCTCCAAATGGGTCCATGGAATAACCCTCAATGAAGTTAGCACAAAAAATTATCCATAATTTTATGAATTCCATCATTATTACCATTTTTGGTATCCCTCTTATGATAATAATAGAAAACTACGTCAAATTTTGTTTTTAATTTGAAATGGATGTACCAAGAGTATAACATTGAGTCCAACCATTAATCATACTACCATGTAGTGGATAAAGAACATATAAATAATTTCATGAAATCTCTATTAAACAAAATCATCAAAATAGTTTACAGGGACATTAAAACATTGTGTGTCAGGTTCATTATGCCTGTTGGTTCTTCCATAAGACAAACTATTCTACAACGTAGGAATTCCCATATTCAATTGTATATTATAAATAATCATTTATTCCCATTTAATTATAATTACCATGGATCCACATTTCAATTTTGGTCAATTGTCCATAACAGAGTTGTCCCAATAATTTAAATTATTTGGAATGTCTCACTGTAAAGTGAATGTTATCCTAAAATAACATACAGGTTCGTTGAAAATAGATACAGCGATCATTAAACAATATGGTTCACATTCATTAATACATTAATGGATATCCAATTTTTGATATCATGATGATGATGATCCTTGGGAGAGACCACCAAATGATGAAATAAAATTTAAATATATTTTTTTCATCTATATGGTATATTAAAATAAATAAAATTCATATATTACATTATAAATAAATCATATTAGTGCCCCAAACAATGATATATATATCAATAAATAATTTTTTCATGGTTAATTAATGATTTTCCTAGTTATATAAACTAAAAATAAAAGGCATAATTCATCCTTATTATAAAGATCTATATCGGATATCCTTGTGACCCAATAAATGATGTATAACTAACCGTTCACAAAGGGAGTTCTCAATCCCAATGTGTTGGATACAAAAACCTGTCATAAAATATGAATGTTGGAAACATTTTTGAAAAACTTTTAGGAGAATGATAAAGAACCAGAATGATTATGAGTGAAAATACATATCTAAAAGTGCAACCGAAGTCAAACATGTATAAAAAGATAATGTACATTAGAATTGTACTAGAAAAAATTAAATAAACGCATGTTTCAATGGACACAACACACCATGTCCACAGATCAATAACTAGAACCATCTATAAGTGGTGTTTCACCTCTTCTTGAACCAAAATGAAGATAACTTACAAACTATCTAAGGCATAGATTGGTTGTGATAAAAAATACCAACAAGGACTCAAAAATGATACCCTAATATTATTCAATCATTTAATTAATTATATAATGGTAATTTAATTTACAAATAAACAATTTTTTCAATTTAATAAAATATTTACATAAATCATGTTTTAAAATTCCCATGATGGAATAAATTTCAAACGATGGATGTACATTTAATCAAACGGATAAAATAAAGACTAATATAGAAAATAGTTTATATTAATAAAAATTCCTGAAAATAAGTTTACACATGTTGGAATATATTTATATATCAAATATATACATGTTAAAAACATTTTAATCTTCTAAAAGGTAAATTAGTTCTAGGATATGGGATCATCACAAAAAGATATAATTATAAATAATATTTGTACATAGGTCCATTAAAACTAGTTAAATTGCACTCATTAACATCCCATATAGGAATACAATGTTTCAAACAATTAATATTAGTGTCGTAAAGAATCAATCATTTGTTAATGGATTCCCTTCATTGAGTGTTTGCCTATAAAAACTCACTAAATACCTATTATATAAAATTCCATATTAAAAATATATGATCTATATTTTATTGTAAGTACCATAAAATAACATTTAGACCCATTATATTATTTCATAATATCTAATTTTCAATCAATCAATCCATAATACATTTTTAAAAAAAAAAAAAATATTTCAAAGATAAAACTATATTATTTTTTTATCAAAACCCTTTGAATCCATTTCTTTTTAATTATTATTTGAAATAAAATTCGAAAATAAATTTAATATTGTAATTTCAATAATTGAATTTATTAATTTAATTGAACCATATTCCCCAAATTTTACAATTTAAATTTTAAAATTTAAATCTCTTTAATTTTCCATAAAATTCATAATAACAACATGGATTAATGGAATTTGTAGTTGTCCTAATTTTTTTTTCAAAATTATATCTCCAAAAACCCATATTCATTGGATTTGTGTTTTTCATCCAAAAAATGAATTATATTACATTAATTTTAATAATTTAAATTTAAATAATTTATGTGAATATAAATTATGTTCTTTGTATTTAATAATAATTTGGCATCATAATATAACCACATACAGCAGGATCATGATATTTCAAAACATAAAAAAATATATAGGATTCTCAAATAAAGAATGTCAAGAAAGGGATCTAATAAACAACCCTATGATTAAGATATTAAAAACTGGGTATTAGATCATCCAAAATCCTATAGTGACCTACAAATCCCTTTGCAGAAAATTGGAAATAGCGGGAGTTGGAGAATGAGAATGGGAAAAATACCATGTGGAGATCAAAAATTGTTCTACGATATTCGATTTAAAAATATGACAATGTAGAGTATCAAAAATCACATATTGGATTCTCCATAGGAAAAAGAAACCATAAAGGGTCATGATATTTATTTTGGGAATGTATATTTTATGTTTTAGTATTTTAAAATTATATTTTCAGATTAATTAAAAGTCATCCATGGTTTCCTAGGTAGAGTAACATGGTTAGACCACAACATGCACCAAGGTAGTGTGCTTGTTTAAATTGGCTCCATACATTCTCCGAATAGGGGGAAAATATTTCAACCCATGCACAATCCGTAGATAACGCCACTGTCTAGGTGTGCACAATATTCCCTGAGAGTGTTCATGATTTGGGAAAACCATACAAAACCGGTTTAGTATCCTAGATAAATCCAAAATATTTAAATATTCACATCACTCGCCATTAATTTAAACCCACCTAATGAATGATCAAAATTGGGACTTAGGAATACCCAAAAAATATAATATTATGTAATAACATCCCCACCATAGAATCTTCCTGTCACTGGAAAACCTAATAAGAAGCTACCATTCCAAAAATACCACCCAATACTCTCTCATTAGTACATCCCACTAACACATATCATGATTTTTATAATCGTACCACCATAGAAAACATTCCAAAGGTATCATCATTTCATTTACATCCTTGGTTTAAAAAATCAATTATCCTAACTACAAAGATAATCACATATAATTTAGGTACAACCTCAAGATTACTCCGTCATAGAACATGGGGAGGTTCACATAGATACGTCCATTTCTATGATATAAGGAATGTGTTATATATTGACATCATATATGATGGATGTTACAACCAGTAAAAATAGTTTTCCACATTCTCAAAAACCTCAAAAGGACCATCAAAATTAAAACCATTTTTTCTATTCCTCACAATACCTCGATGGCCCAATTTGGGGTGAAACATTCAATAACACGTGGTTATTGACTAAATACTAAAATGATCTATTAAGAAGATAAAAAAATGAATTATATTTTCTCTATGCCACCATAAATCTATACCAATAAACTAAATCATTTATATCATCTCTGGAACAATGCTTGGTCCTTGAAAGGAATATTTACCAATCTCTGAGAAACACAAGTGAGATCAAGAAAACCATTACATAAAATTATAATGTTGAGTCATTATAATAATACACTAGTAAAAAATTTATAGAAAAACTCAACCATACCTAACTGATCATCACAGGCTGCACCAAAGACAATAACACAAGTGTGGATCATATCATCAAAAATATGTACAGATATTCCTATCATATATCTGACTATGGATGGTATACCTCGCAAAACATACATGAGATCCCAATTCCTCCTAATGGACACCCCAAAAAATATTTTTAAAATGAGGATCCTTGTCAAATAATATAACGGATGAAAAAATGTGTAGAAGAATTATATCTTTCATGTTGATATTTTCCAAATCTACGACTTTGGTTGTATATAAAATGGGTATAAATTGGGATGATCTTTTTTCAAACGATCAATCAAAACCTATATGGAATTATTCTTTCAATAGGTATATGGAAACACAACTAAAATATCTCATGTGATTTCTTCTAACTTCCATGTAGGGACTAGAAGTGGATGAAGAAAACATGATGGTTTTAGGTTCATAGAATTAACCTCATTATATGTATTTCTATGAGATACTGAAATATTAATTTTTCATCACTTACTTGGATACTATTAGTGCTTCCACATGTCATATGACTTCTTCATGTTTCATTCTTCCACAACCCATTGCGAATTATGGAATTAATCAATCACAATATTCATTACCACTAAGGCCCCAAAAATGTGATTCTTATTGGATATAAATTTCTATGATAGGAATGACCAATACTAAATGATCTCCCCCATAATGAGTGTTTCTAATGCTACAGAATACATCATAAATATGTTGATCCATAAAAATAATTTCGAAAAGAGAAGATGAAAAAAATAGGAGAAGGAAACCTCATACCCTATTTACTTGACCCTAATATGTAACTGTGAAAATAGTTCCATTATGTTCATGTATTCTGACGATTCATTCATGGCATGGGTTAAATGTTTCCTTATTAAATCATAGTGATGATATATAATTTACCTATGTATTATATATGAGATAGTAGAATGATTTAATTTATTCCACCCAATGCCTCTAGAAGACATTCAAAACTTTTTTAGAGAATATATTAATCATGATATTGCAGATATAAAACTTGATACCCATTTCTCCATGAAGATAATTCCACCAATAATAAACTCATGCGTCACCGCTATGAGATAAATCTCATTGGTCAGATAATTTTAATTTTATAGTATAGATAATGAAATCCAAATGGTCTAAAATGATGAACTTTAATAGGAAAACATCCCAAATCTAAACCCGATGAATCGCATAATAACAAATATCCATGTCCTACCTATGAATGATTCAACACAAGTGAAATATCCAAAAAGTAATTTATCTCAATGATTTGAATCTTTCAAATTTCGTTATAAGAAAACATTAATATATTATGAGTTATAGTAGTTATCAAATAATTTAAATTTTATAATTACTTACAAAAATTTATATGATAACAATTTATAGCAAAGATTCCCCAATTTAGGATGTTATTTCATGGTTTTTACATTGTTTTTATAGTATTCACCTTCCTAGGAACAACTAAAATACCATTTTTAGATACTATATTGTTTGAAAACAAGAATTCTCGAATCCAATGATCATATGTGGAATGTTTGGCATAATGTTGGTTATTTATCAAAAATTATAAAACAACTCTCAAATTAAACCATGATCCTTCTCGAACATAGACTAAAGTAGAATTTCTTCCATAAATACTACCATAAATGTATCAAGATAGTCACGATAAATCATTTTCAATTTTGAAAAAAAATATAACAGGATCATTGGTTTGAAGAAATGTTTACACTAGGTACCCATAATGGCCACAAAAAATCAAAAAGGTGATTTTTTTAATGTTTGAATCTTTAATACTCAACTAATGGTATCTAGAATGAAGAGAAATCATTGAAAAATAGTTATCCATTTTCAATTGATCAAATAGATCATCAATACGTTGTAACATATAATTCTTCTTTTTCATAATGAAGTATATCATTCATTAAGGAACATTATAGTGCCGAGATAAATAATCCTCCATGTAAAAGGGAACTGACACCGTCCATAGTGACATAATGGGGAAAATAAATCCTTTCTATATAATATCTTCAAATTGAGTCCTTAACTCTTTCATTTTAGCTGGTTTCATTCCATATGATTTAGAAAAAAACATGTAATGTACTTGACACTAATTCAATAAAATACTATACCCCCTACCCAGTGAAAACCTACAGAATTAAGAAGGAAAAATGTTAGGAAGGTCGATGAATACATGATGAAGATTATCCCTAAAAAGTTAAATATCTATAATAAAAATACTAATATTAAATTCTCTAAATAATAATAGGATGGTCTAGATCTACTTGACCTTGTATCCTCTTCTCTTTGGAAGAAAGAAAATGCACCATCAAGCGTAGTGAATGAGAACCATTGATTATAAAAATAAATATGTGTTTTTTTAAATGAACCAATGTATAAAAAATTATTTTATGATGTTTCATATTGAGATTTTGAAAACTCCATGAATTATCGATATTTGACAGAGATAAAACAAATGCAGGACTACGGAGGCCAAGATATATTTCTGATACATGGAGTGTGGTGATATCCATTATATAAGTTGGAAGAATCATATAATGATTGATTACATTAACAAAAAATGGGATAACTTAAATTAATAAGAGGAACCAGTTTCAAATAATGAATTCACTAATGAATTAGATAATGTAATGGAAACATTCACATTTGTTGGACAAATATTAACTTCCCCTAGAGACAATTCCACTCCATGAATAATTATAGTTACATATATCTATGTCATGAACCCATTTATACTTGAGGAATCCGATTTCACATTAATATTAGAAGGATATAATGATATAATGAAAATAAAATGAGTGGAATAAATAAGAAATAATGTCTTAAAGTGACCTAAGAATCTTTAGGAGACACATATCAAGGGTTCCTCAGTGGAAACCAACATAGAATGCATAAGATTAAAAAATTGGAAAAATATAAATGGCCTTCTTCTAGGTAGTTCATGAGGTTTAGAATAACCCTACTTTCATGATACGACATGAGAATCGTTAGGATTTTACATTCCTTTAATGTAACCCATGCTGCCATATTGAGTGAAATAAACTTCCAAAAACACTACATTTAAATCCATATCAATTTCCTTCGTAAATTCTATATACATCACATTATAATAAGAATGAAACATCAACTATAAAGATAACAAATTAAAAATATATAGTAGTACGAACTCAATAGATAGATCATTTGACTTATAAGTTGATAATATCTATAGTTAATACTAAAGGTCCTCAAAAATTATTTTCATCTTCTATTATAATATATTTGGCTAGATCATTTTTGAAAATCACTATACTCATGGAAAATAGTATCGACTGTAGATAGAAATGGTGATAATGATTCACCTTTATATCATTCCCCTATAAGACAACATGCATCTTCGTCACCAAAATTGTGTTCCACCATCTCATACTCGTCCCTCCAATAATGATGGTGGAACAATTCACATTGATTTCATTAGGTACCTCCAAGAAACAAAAACAATCCCCATGTTTCTAAACCATTATTCATACTCTTGAGGACCATGTGATCATTTTATTTTTAGTGGATTATAGTGAAGGAAAAAAATAAAAATAATCTAGATAACATACCTATGAGGTTCCACTTCTAGATCCTAAACGAGAACTCTTGGTTGTGTTAGTACCATAACATAGAGAATAAAGACAATCGAATTATCAATATTCTTGTACATAAGTTGATTTGATAAATTTGGTTCAGCAGTAGCTTCCTCATGGATCAGATTTGCTTCACTTCTATGATTCATAATGCTACAAAGCATTATAAATCAATAATTAAGCGATAAGATTAACACTCAAAAGATAAAAAGGTAAATAAATCCCAATGGAGTGAAAAACTATATTTGGATTTCAATATATCAAAATAAACAACAAGGAATTAACTAGAACTAATCCTCAATAAGCCTTTACATAACCACCACTTGTGACAAAATGTGTTTTATGGTGGGATCTGGCGAATCACCAAATCAAAACTACCTCTAAAGTCCATACAAGATTACAGAAATCATACTTACTTCAAGAAAAAAAATTAAACTTGTATATATAGTAGTACTTCTTCACAAACTAGCTCGGGTAAACTGCTAAAACGATGAATGAGACAACACTTATATATCCCAAAATTCATTCTTGATCCCCACTGGTTGGAATCTAGTACCAAGAACCATACATAATGAATTTCGGGATGATTTTACACAAACATTGTGGAATAATGAAATAATTAGTATGCATACAAGATAACGACCATAGAAATATGTGTAATAGAATTAAAACATTGATAAAAACACAGAAAACATTATAAAAGTGATAGATAACTTGAAAAAAAACAAATCCCAATGGAATAAAATCATAAAGTCAATATAGAAACTACTATAACCACCTCCATGTGGTGCATTACCCTTGCTATAACTTATAAGTACATAATCAACAAACACCCAATGAAACATGTACGCTGTGAGGTAAAAGAATTGTACTGTCTCAACATGGTTTTCATAATAAGAGAACGATAAATAATTTACCAAATATAGGTATTTAAATATTCAAATAACATGGTTTTGAATGTAAAAATAGTATTTTTAAAAAATAATTCTTTACAATTCCAATGATGGAATTCATTTCAAATGATGGAAGTACTGTCACAAAATGACTTAAACAATCATTTTATATAAAAATGTTTATATAAATTAGATGGTGTTTAATATAGTTTCAAAAAATTGGAATACATTTATATCACATATATAAACAAGAGGGAAACATTTTCATCTAACAAAATGACATTTAGTGCTAGGTTATGGGACCCTCACCAAATTATATAATGATAACAGAAATGTGTAAAAACATCCATCGACAATGCTCAATGAGAAATTATAGACATCCCACTTGGGGATAGAATGTTATAAATAGTTTATGTTATTATTAGAAAATGTTACAATAGTACTAGGTAATTATTATCCAACTGTGTTTTACTATATTAACTCACTAACAATGTAGGATTTCATGTGATATAGTAAAATCAAATATGGGTAATTTATTTCACAGAACATTACAATAAAATTAAATCCCATTCTACCATATAAATTTTTTCAATTTTCTATCCAAAACAATAATGATTTTTTAGTATAAAAATGCATTTTTTGAGCTAAAACCGAAAGGTTTCTAAGAATAACATTTCATGCCATTTTTTCCAAATAATAATTTGGAAATAATTCACAAATAAAATTTAAAATTATATTTCGTCAATTAAATTCTTCAATTTTATTGAAACATATTCAAACAAATTCTAAATTATATGTTCAACAATTTTAATTTCTATAATTTTTTATAAATTAAAAATTTACATATAAATTCGATATATTAGGGGGTTTCCCAATTTCGTGCCAAAATTAAAAATAAAAAAAAACACCATTTCAATTCAATTGGGGTTTATTATCATGAATTGTAAATATATCAAATATATCACATGAAATTGAATTTTAATGATACAATTGATTTTAAATCAAGTATTTTATGGTTAATTTTTTTCATCATAAGAAAAAATCATACATTAGGAATAGTGATACTCAAAAAACTGAACCATAAATGGTATCTTCTAATGGAGAACATTATGAATGGGATTTTAGAAACAAACATATATTTCAGATCTAAATGAGTAGGCATTAGATCCTCCAACATCACCTAGTGAACTAAATACACCTAGGTAGAAAAGTGGAGACAGTTGGATATGGAGAAATAGAAGAGTAAACCTACTTGATGGAGATCGAACATTGTTCTCCAAGCATTGGTCAAATTCTTGTATTGTGAATATGTCAAAAATCACCCCTTATATATGACTGATGATGAATAAAAAATAGAGGGTCGTTCTAGGTCCATCAAGAATCTAAATTTGATGTTAAAAAAATTTAAATATATATTCTCCTATTAATTAAAAGACACACAAAATTTTCTAGGCAGAGGAATGGGGTTAGTCAATACCATTCACCATTGACATTCATCTTTTTTAAATGGGATGCACATTTCCCCTGTGTAGGACTATATTTTTCTAAATAGTCAATATGACTAGAAAAACCAAATATTTTGGTTATTAAGGTTCTTCATGGACAGGAACATGATTTGGGGGAAATTTGGGGCAACAAGTCACAAGAAAAAATATCAAAATATTTAAAATTTCACCTAATTCTCCCTTATATGAAAAATAATCCAATTAATGATAAAAAAATGGTTTTATGAATAATAAAAATAGTAACTGGATGTCACACTTACCGCATTTATTTAAATTTAATTGGAGACTCTTTATTACAGAACACTAAAACGAATAAACCATACCATCATAGTCACAATACATTATAATTTGCAATATCATGTTTAACAACCTTACTTTTAAATCTACTCCTAAATTATTATCAATTAATTATAATTTCTTTGAAAACTTACTATGGGTTCTCATGTTATGTTTATCGTATTCCTCACATGAGATGATTTTCCAAATTCCTAGTATTTTTATGAGATGATGTCCAAATCTACAATACAACTTTTTCATAAGAGATTACATCCCCAATGATTGGGTTGGTTTAATGCATAAACCCACTTCACATGTGGCTTCTTATTCTATGGTAAAAGTGTTCATTTTAAATAAGAATAATGTGTATAGACTAGGCCTATGTGAATGAACATAAAAGGAATAAAACCCATCCAAGTCACCATATAATAAAGCATTGATAAATTCCATTATATATATATATATAAATCTAATAAATATGTGTGTCTATATTTACACTCTCATGAGTGACATAGATATTCCTATATACCTTATTCTAATCCCAGCTAAAAACTAAAATAATGTCCCCACAAATCCCTATATATATGTAGGATTATTTGGGGAGGTCTAACCCATAACTATGTATGGATTTACTCCCACTTCCATAACATAAGTACTGTTTCATAGATGTTTTCTCTTAGTCCAATCAATAAATTTTATACCAAGTCACAATTTTATTCAATATTTATTAATCCCATGTGATTCCATACGAATATGTTTCTCTATACCATATGATTTATCAAACATATTCCTACGGGTGACAGTCACTCTCCTCACCAACTTTATTTTAATAACACCACGAAATAAAGGAAATCATCACAATTACTTGTATCTGACACTATTAATAGCTAGTTTGGCCTATGTAATCATTATAAGAGCCTCATTGCATGGTCAAGTCAAATCATGGGTGGAGCATCATGACTATAAAATTTTTTATATCATATTAAAAAGGAGTTTGAATTATGTGAAACCCCATATATTCTCTTTAAATTGGGGAAAAGGGACCCCTTAATAACATTTTATAATACATATTGATGTTTCCATCACCGAAAAGGACCACTAATTCAGGTATTGATCCAAAATAAAAAATTCCGTATATTAAAATGTGATATTTTAATCTCATTTCTATGTTTAATGGGGGGATTTTTAGATTCTTAATCCTGGAACTAGCTTCAACTAACTTTTTTCCCCACTCTCTTGTGGGAGATTCCGTCTTGGTTTTTCGCGTTCACAAATAATCAATGGTTTAAAAAATAACCCTATTTCTCTATTATATAATAATGTCAATTTATGATGGGAAAATTCATCCCTATTGGATTATGTGTCAATTTATTCTCATATCAAGTATTTATAATGTGATTCCAAAATCCCAAATCTATATCCCATCCTTAATATGACTAAAGTACCCATCCTTATGCAATGAGCATGATCTATGAAAGGATTCCATTTACATTAAAACTACGTGTTGATTTATTCTGATCTATATGATATACATAATGATACCTGGATCTTATATAACTTCGCATTTGTAATTATATATGTGCATTCAACACATGATTGAGATATATTAGTTCATATCAGGGCTAATGTGGACATATATGGATTCCCATAAATGAAATTATTGACTTTCATTTGGCATCACAAAAAAATACAAGCAAACATTCATCAAATTAGGAGTTAATCTATATTATGAACCTCTATTATTTAAGATATATACATATGTTAATTTTTGGGTTCCTCGCATTAATGGACCATAACTCATAGTGGCATCTTCTATTCAACCATTTTGTCAAACTAATTTGTGTCTTGATAATCATTCCAAAGTGATATTTTTTAGTAAAAATAATTCATTCAAGGATAAGTAAAAAATACATTTTATGCCCCTTAATGTTCAAATAATATTGTTCCATACATGAAATTATATACTCATTCATATCCAACATCTTTTTAAATACCTTCACCATAACATCCAAATATTATTTTGTCAAATAACCGTTATTTTCTTGAGTAATTAATTTCACTATAATCATACTCTAACTATTTTTTATTAATGATTAAAACTCTAAATGATAATTTTTTTGGACATTTCATAATATAACCAAATTTCCATTAACAAAATACTCCTCCAAATATAGATTTTCAAATAGAGGAACATTCAAACCCATAAAAAATACTTTTTATCTATTTACACCATGAAGACATCACTTGGGATGAATGTTTTCAATGATGGTATATTTTTATTCATTTTTTATTTGTATGATATCATCACATCATGTCCATGAACCAATAATGTCATAGTTTTATAATAACATCACTTTATTACTATCTTTTCTATAATAATATAGAATATTGCTTTGGATGTTATCCCAAAACTATTTTTTTTGGGATATAGACTCTACAAGAAGATTATGTGTCATGAAATTGTTAATAGAAAAAAAATGTCCATAAATTTCTCAAAACATAGATATATGACATATATACTCTTGTTCATCACAATGAGTATGAATCAAGTAAAATTAATGGTTTATGAATATTTTCCCATGTTTTAAATTTTTTGTATTTTCCCAAACATGTGAGACCATGACTAAAACTATATTTCCCCTACAATACATTCAAATAAAATTTATATATGGTGTTTCCCATACATGTCCAATACAATTTTTAATTCATCATTCCTTCTTGAACACACTCTTTTTAGAAACCAGACATCATGGTCATGATAGGATTGTATTTTTAAAACCCTTTCTTAGCTATCTGTAATATGAAGATCCATATATGATGGAAAAATTATATTAACATTGAATAATATTCCCAAATATGTCCTTTATAACACATCCCAATGAATCATATCAACAACATGAACCTTCCTTGTTAGAATAATATCATATTACATATTTATTATGTAAACATATCATAGTGGATGTCGATTTATGACCATTTTCTATTTCCATTCCTTAAAAAATCCCATTCCAATTCATCAGTTCCAAAATACCCAATATCATGAATTAGAAAATTATATATTCACATCAAAATAAATTGAAACATTTTTGGAAGGAAATATAAATTCTCGTGACTCAAATTCTATGTTGATTGACTCTAAACATCAACTAGAGAAGATTGGACTTTAGTAAGTGAAAATAAGAATGAATGGAGATATAAAACATGTCACATGAAAAATCAAAAGGGTATCTTATGAAAAAGTAGAGTCTCAGCTTATCATGCATATACACCATGCAATTTATACTAGGTTAATTAATAGAAAAATGAAATTCAAAAAAAATATAGGATTAAATCCAGGAAATTGTAAACTATAAAAAATATTACACATTACCACTATGTCTACATAAAATCATATTTTAGAGAAAAAAAATGTGATAGATAATGTATAATTTTATTAGGTTATTTCATGGGACTCTAGAAATAGGAAAATTATACTTGTTTTGATCATTGACCTTGGAAGAAATTTCAATGCAATGAACACCTACTGACATAATTTTAGTTATGCTATTTGAAATTGTGATACATGATTATTCACCCGTTAAAATTGTCCAGATTTTCTATTACGGTGATGGTACTTATACATATACCCATCAATGATTCAATCTAATATAAAATATAATAGTTGGCCTAAAATTATTTTTATTTCAACTAATATTGTTACATGAAATTATAATTATTCAACATTTATTGAATTTAATTATTAATCCAAAGATAAGTAATATAAATTTTCATTATGAATATCAAGAAAAAACAATTTCGAACAACCATGTCTTGATTCATTTTATAAAAAAATTCTTTTTGAAATTTGAAATATCTAAACCCTATATCCTCTTAAATATAATAATAACTATGAAATGAAAATTCATTCTTGACTAAATAATAACACTAAAAAGTTATATTATTAGAGTAAAAAATTCGTAGTTTAGTAAGAAAAATATTGTATCATTTATTTAAACATTAACCCGTAGAGCTATAGCATTCACAACAACATCTACCCCTACCTTCTTCAAATTTTGTATGATATATTTCTCCATGTTAAACATCACATAGACTTGATCTGATTCATGATTGATCTGATCCAACTCTTAATTTATCAATTCAATCAAGAATATTTATTCTATAACTCAGACATAGTTTCTTGCAGCCAGTATAACATGGTCTATATACACATTAATTAAAAATTTTATTCTCAAAAATTTTATTGCCATAGAATCCATAGTTTTTAGTGGTTATTGAAACACACCCCCCTCACACTGGTTGAAATATCTTATTATAAAATGTATTTTATTACATAATAATCAAACACCATATAACAATGAATTGGAATCATATAATATTACATGAAATTTTATTCTATTCAACATGAAGGGGGAGAAGAAATCTAAATCAATATGTACCCCAATATAGTAATTTATACCACAATAAAATTTAAATTTTTTTCTGATATGATTCAGTGTCAGCTTAAAAAGTTAGGACATATTATGTAATCAATTCAAAAAGAGATATTATCTCCATAGTATTTTCAAAATACCATACCTCGGTGGTAGTACAAGTCAAATAATCATCAGCGGATTATAATTATAAAGAATCCCAAACATTATATATCAATTTATATGGTCATGAAATGAGTATTAATAAAAATATTATTCTAGTAATTAAGATGATATCATGGTAAATAATAAGTGAGACTAACTATATACAACTAGGAAATTGACCTCCATTTTAATGATATCATTATACAAGGGAATGAAAAGTGTTGTATCTTCATCCCAAGCATGAGTCACATATGACCATAATATTAGATATACATGAATGAAATTTTAATTTTTGATAAATCAATAACTTCCAAAATGAAATCGATATACATTGTGATCACATTAATGAAATGAAATGAAAAAAAAAGAGTGATAATTGGTCTCCACTATCCTTAGATGAAATTGACTTTTACTTATGTATCGATTCCCATATAAGAAATTTTATTAGTGTTCCAAAAAAATGTATAACCCTCTTGGACTTATAATAATGTTTTATATGTCATTTTATATTGAGGAACTACAATCATAGGACATGAGATTTTTGTATTTTCACCAAATTTCCTAAGACCTCCATCTGATCCTTATTTCCTAGGATTTTTTTTTGAATTTTTCTCTCAATAGGTATGGTAACTCATTAATTGTAGATCCTTTTAAAGCCCCAAATAAAGTAAAATCATTAACATGATGGAACATATAGATTAATATTTAGTTTATGTAGAGATATTTCTCACCTATAATCCTTGATCAAAAATGTATTGTTAGTTTCCTCCCATTCTTTCTCCCTATGATATAACCTGAAGATATACACTGATGGAGTAAATTAGGTTGATATAGATACATAATTTTTTTTGGATCATAAATTTCAACATGAATATAGTCATTTTCTATGAGAGATCATTCATCAATTATCCTTTTATCAGCAGGATAATCTATCCAAAGATGTGTCCCCCACTCAGTATTTTCATTTTAAAAATTTGTGAAGAATCTCCTCTCGCACCTTGAAAGGGGGTGAGAGATTATTAAGAAATAAAATAATATGGGATTGATAATTGAAACATTAACTCATGAAACCTATCTATCAGAAATGGTAACTTCTATCCTCTCTGTGAATATATAACACACATAATCAAACAAAATTATCCTACCATTTTAGGAATAGATGAAAGAATTTATAACATCTTGATTTGGTCCAAATTCATCAATATTTTTTTTTCTAAATGATATATACATAGTTTTTTTAATAATATAGAATACTATAAAATTAATATACTCTTCCTAAATAACTACTCATACTTACACACAAGATATATTCATTCTCTATGTAACACATACATTTCAAACCCAAAAAACACTATCATGGTGGGGATGTATAATACAGATTGGACCAATCATGTGAGTTGTGTGGGATCTAGTCACCACATCAAATTCTCCGTTATATTAGGCACAAATTCTACTCCTAATGTAGGGATCTTAGGAGACACCACTTTGGAGGAATAGAAAAGTCACCAGGTCTATAAATATTTGTTTAATATGTCATATCAGTTCCGTTTATGGAAATATCATTATCTCATCACAAATATCTCTTACCTTAATATGGTTTCAAAATATATAATACTAATTAGGAAAATACAAGCTAGAAATGAATTGAGTGACTTGGAGGTAACGAGATCAATGATATTACCCTCCACTAATTCAGGATACTATATATAAGAAATATTTTTAGGCAAAGGAATTACACATTATATAGTTAAAACAACATCTTTACTTGAAAGAGAGATAATTATTTTGATAATAATCTGATAAATTTTTCAAATGTACAACTCAATTCTTTTCATGGGATATATAACTTTTATTGTGAATAAATCTATTATAGATGGTTATGAAACATGTTCTATAGAGAAATACTAATTTTTTTATGGCGTTGAAACCCAAAACCTTTGAAATTCATAAAAGAGGTGCTCTATCAATGTGAAACCCTTTCCAAGGAAAATTACTTATTTGAATTATCCCCTCATAATATATTGTAAGTAATAAAGTGGCGCATAAAAATGAGTATAGCTCTTTCATGTTAATCATATGGGAAAGTGAGGATCTTATTTCCATCATATGAATTCACATTTTCATGATTGGTGTTCTTTGAATAGATTTTGATTTGGGATCACATATACTCCCACGGGAACATCTACCAAATGTGGTAGGCAACGAACACATGTTTTTCCATATATGAGCTATTGATAGAATCATGGAACCTCTGTTATATATAATATAAATGATGCCAAAATTCTATGGTCAATTCAATTCCTAGAAAAAGTTTCTATTAATACATGTAACATGAAAAATTCCATCAATGAGACAACGTGTCATCACCTATCATTATTTATGGACTCATCACTTAAAATGACACCATTGGGATAGTAGTAAGCACTATATAAAAATATATCATGATAATATATAATATCTATTAAATCACTTGCCTCCATGTTGAACTGATTTACTATGATTATAAAATAACAATATGGTCTAAATTGACCATAATTATCCGTTAGTAATTAAATAATTAATTTCCCTACTTCTGAGGTAATATATATCCTTAATAAACATGGAATAAGCATGTGTGTATGCATTGGCGATATCCCCTAATGATTCCTTTTAATATATGGTCTATCATCGCCCTAATCAAGAGATAATATTTAACTATTCTTCCCTTTTACATCTTGGAAGCCCCCAAAAATGTTATAGTTAAGACCTCATTTTATGGTTAGTAAAAAAAATAAAAATAACAATGAGAAACATTGATATGAAATATACCATATATATTATTAATTTAAGAACTTCGACAAGTTTCCGGTCTCATTGATCAAAATGAACAACCTCAATCATCTTCTAGTTTTAATTGGAGGACCTACATGTATTGTGGGTTAGAAAAATCCTCTAACCCACCACCCTGGGATTGTGACCATTGTGTGTAAAAAAACCACAAATTAATTCATAAAAATGGGATTTCTTCTAAGGATGATGATCAACCTCAAGGATTTCCTTTTCATTTTATTGAAAAATCATCATGGGGGGTCCTTCTCTAGTTAATATCAGACTAAGGATAGAGGAATTTAATTTTCTTACATATCACCCAAGATTGGTTCCTTTATTATTATTTGGATACCCCAAAGACTAATACCATCCTCCCCATTCACCAAGTGGATGGATTTTATATCTAGGATACACTGGTCTAGGAGTTTGAATATAATGGATCTGTTCTTATATTAAAATGAATATATTTCCTTGGTGTACTTATAAAGTTATCTCAACACTTAATTATTCACTAGGATGAATGAACCAAGAAGGACAATACAAAACTATGTAAAATGGACCTATATATAATGTTTGAATTTTAAATACCACACAAGATATTTATTTTTTCTGAAATTTTCGGAAATTTAGTGATAATTATTAATATATAATTTTGGATAGTATAAATATTTTTTCTGTTAAAATTTTTTATAGTCTAAAATAAACATTTAATAAAATAATTGAGATTTGTATGATTCATATTATAATGTATTCAATTGAGGTTCATTACAATATATAAGCCGGATAAAGGATTATTTTGTTGGAGGGTGCAGTGATAGAGACACCAAACAATAAATTAAACCCATAAAATGGAAATGGTTTTAATACATGTTAGTATCTTAAAATAGTACCAGGGAACTCTACTATTATCTAATGTTGTGGAATTCTTTTTAAATTTTCACTATCATGAAAAAACATTATCATAGACCTCCTTTGTTCTTTAACATCAGAAACATTGGGAGTTGGTTTTGTTTTCTTGCTGTAAAATTAGTGAAAAAATATTCTATTCATGAAATAAAAATAAATAAATTATTAAAATACACATAAAGGACTTTACACACCCATTAGTAATAAAATAGTTATATGGAGAACATATAATTATCATTATCTCATGGATTACAAAATACTTTTTGAGAATTATTCTGTTACTAGATGTGATATTTAGTTCATGAAAATACTTGTTCAGGGTTTATGAGACCTATATATATAAAAGATTTATATTAATCAGATTTTATATGTAATAAAGGTTTTATGATATATGATCATGCACATAAAAAAGTTAATTTAGATAATTCTGGGGAAAATTAGTTCAGTATGAAAACTTATGTATGTGTGGTCCCTCCTTTGGGTCCACATTAAAATCACATAACAGTAAATTTTGATGAATATATAATTGGGATTTAATCGACTTCATGCTGATAGGACCCTATTCTAATGGGTGTCAATTTTTGGCCTATAAATGATCTCAAAGATTATAAAGATGATATGTAGAATTTGGGAAATATACATTAGATTCAGAAAAGATTTCATAGAGATATAATTACTTATGTCCAAAAACCAGAATTAATTTCATTACAACAACTAAAACCCCATTGTATATAAGACCACTATTTAGTAAGGATGTTTCGAAAAAAAATATTTTTTGTTGCAATGTGGTAACTCATATCCCCTTACAATCATGTTTTTTCATTTACAATGATAATACAATTCTAAAAGACATAGAAAAATATTTAACATATTTTAGGGGAAGGTGTTGAAATTAGGCCCCACTTGAAATGATCATGATTATTTACACCCTCATAAAACATTTTCATATCCCACATAAATTATTTTTCATTTAGTATTATGAGTTAGTCCAACTAACACCCAAAAAAATGATCCGTTATAGGTGATAGTTATTTTACTTAACATCATTGCATGACCTATGATCAATGCCCAATCAACTATTTCTCTATAAAATTAATTTTCTACACCTTATAAATGACAACTCATCTCAATTTATATATTAATAGAAAATATAGAATTAAAGATAGCAGGAAATTATTAAATAATATAATTTAATGTAATTCAAATACATTATACAAAGAGAAAAAAATTAGACCCCACAAAGGGAACCTTTAGGAAAGGACATACCCATTGACCCTTAATGGTAATCTCCAAATTCCTACAAAATAATTCCCCTTATATAAATTCCCTCTTCCTCGAATACTTCAATTAATGATCCCCACAAAAAATAACAAAGGGTAGTATGATAAATGGGGTTACATTGGGTTATTGTTCTTTCATCCTTTACCTCCATCATTCAATGCAGGGTTCAACCCCTTATTATATACATTTTGAACAATAAAAATTATTTCATGTCCTCCATTACAAATCATTGGAATTAAATCAATGATACCTCCCCAATATCCCAAATATTCATTCATTCTAGGAACATGGTATAATAGTGATTCCACCTTCCCATAAGTCATTCTTGTGGTAATGGGAATTTTACACATATCATTTTTTATTGGTGATATAAAAATAATGTTAATATTCGTTCACTTTCTTATTAGTAAAGACATTATCATTAAGGATGGTATAAGAGGGATTCCTGGTCTGATTGGTGGCATATGTTTCCTAAAATGTGAATAAAATCAGATGACAAGTCCCCCGTATCATTTTTATCCTCACCTGAACCCACTATAATACATTATATAAGAGAAAGAATATTTCTATCACTTTAAGAGAAATCCCCTTCTCATTCTAATAGAATTTCTATTGCCCCTCGAGACCCTTACCCTCATCCACTAGTGGAGGAAGAGAATCATGTGAATTGATTGATATTCCTTGTCATATTATTTCCCACACTGATCATGAATCAAATGGTCATAGTGGATATTGGTGATCATATCAATAAAATGATCATGTATTTTTCTATTTTCCACCCTTATAGGTTGAAGCCCAAACATTTCTATAGAACATTTGAATTTATTCCGATTTTATTGGGATAAATATTTATTCCTATTAGGATCAACCCTAAATTTCCATTCCACCATCTCCATTGATGTCTAATATTACCAATAATATCATGATCCTATCAAAGGAGGCCCTATTTCTCATGATATCATACATAATGATGTTATACATAATAAGTACCACACCATTTTTTATTAGGAACCTTCCACGTAGATATATTTTCTATAATAAATTAATCAGCTAGTTTAGGTCTATGTCACAAGTCACTATAGGGTTGGACCATTAAAATTATGTGGAACCTAATAGTGTGTGTAATGATTAATTTCACATGGTTATGTAGGAATACTTTTTGATGGGCCTTATTCTAAAATCAAAACTCCAATTGCATCCCTAGATGTTAATAACCTTTATATCCACAAATCAGGAGGCTGAAAAACCATATCCTTTAGTTAATTAATTACAAAGGAAGAAAATAAAACAAATTATGACCCACTTTATTATATGGTTGTGTCTCTAAATTATAAACCTCAAATACCTACAAATGTTTCCTGAACTATCAACCATTTATATATACATTGGTGAAATCCTTGACATATACCTGATAGATTACAAATGCGATAGGTGAAAATATTTATTTTACGATCTATATGTTTTTCTTAAATATATCTTAAATCTAAAAGAGGTTCTTAGTGAATGAAAAATACCCCCACTAATGAGGTTGTGATGATCATAACCTCACATCCTCTAGAATAATGTGTCCTCTTAATAATCTTGGAGAAAAATTCTTCACTTACTAACATCATTTTGGAATAAGGACCAAAAAAATCATGGATACTAGAACTATTTGGTGATTTATATTTTATAAATACACATATGGGAAAAAATCCAAAAATGGAGGATAAATTAATTTAGTAGTTTGATGTGAATAATTTTTTTAACCATATGAATCATCCCATAATCTCCATTGGGGATCCAATGTTTTATAAAAAATAATGAAATAATTCAGATTTGGATTATAAAATATAATTATGTGTGAAGGATTCAAGATATTACATGTAAAATGGGAAATATATATACTATTTATAATACATTAATTGTGTTATATTTAAAAGTTACTCAATTAATATAAATTGAGACATAGTCCATTACCTTGAGTTCAGACCTTCTCTCTATGTCCTTTAACTCTTATATTATAACAATATTTGATTTTTTTTGTCAAGAACCTTTTATAGGAGTAATAACATAGGAATGAAAAATATTTGTTGATTTATTTTATTAAATTGTTAAAATAAATCATTAGATTACTCTATATGATATGTTTTGATGACATTTAGTTCATTATTTTAATTCAGATTTGGTGTGTTTGTTGTCGTAAATATGGCCATTTTTTAAACATATCCTGAATAAAATTAATGAAATAATTATACTATTTTTTCATAAATCTAACTTTTAATCCCAATATTTAATGTTGGTTTTGAATAATAAAGTACATTAAAATCATGCAGATTGTAGGCTGCACGTAAAAATTAGTTATGTTTCAATTTTCCAAAGATCCTTATGTATTGAAAGAAAGATTTTATTTTATATTTATATAATGATCCTCATATAATATATACAATTTTATTTCAATAATTATACATATTTATATCATCAATTTTATGTGGTTATAATAATAAAATCACATCTATATTTTGTTGTGGTCTACTCAAACGCACAAACGATGTAATAAATTTTCATTAAATGTATTATTAAATATAAAATTATATATTATCCATTAATAAAGATAATTTTCCTTTATTATCATAATAATATATAATATGTCACATAAATTTATTTAATTTAACTTTTTAACCTTCAATGGAACGAGTTAGTGAAATAAATTATATCATTTCACGAGTTGATAGTCTACTATTCCCTGGACTGACATTATCATAACCCCCATGCACTGAAAATCACGATGGTATTTGGTTTATCATAATTAGAGAATAAAAATGTTCCTAAGAAACATTAATATAATATATATACTTAATTATAAATATTAGTGAGAGGTGAAGATAGAAAATGAATTATATCAGCTCATGAGGAAATAGTCCTTCGTACAAATGAACATAGCTTCATATCTCATTTGATGGAAGAAAAGGTCGATACGGGTTATTAAATTATCATAATAACATCATAGTATATATTAGATAACAATATTATTTTATCATAATGGTTTAAGAAGGTTTTATGTATGTGGTTTCATTAAAAAACTGCTTGATTAAGAATGATACCTCATTTCTGGATAACCTCTTTTGGATTATACCAAATTCCCGGCATGATTTCCTTTGTGATTATACCATTTACTCTATGAATTTTGGTGGGAATTATTGAAGGTTTTTTATATCTATTAAAATACCATAAATGTGTTGATAGTTTGAAGGGGAAAGGAAAGGTGTAGCCAAATATAGGTGGTGGTGAGGATACATATGCAATTATTGAAACAAAAAAGTGATACACATGTTTTTTCTGATGAAAAAATTATAGAAAAAAAAATATTTGAATGAAATATTATATATATGGTTGAATCATGTTAAGAAAATATATGTTAAAAATATTTTATATAATTTTAACTATTATCATTTGAGTATAACCCAACTAAATAAATTCTTATCTCCACTATGATAATGAATATTTACTATTTCAGTATTTATTTTATAAAAAATTAATTTCATGGTTTTATATAACATGAATTATTATTATTAAAAATATGGAATCCATTTTGGAAAATTCAGTCTGAAAATTTGGGAAAACATAATCAATAATTAAACCAAAATACACGATGTAAAAATAGGTTTTCAATAAATATAATTTTCATGAATAATATAATTTGTTATTTAATGATTGATTAGTAACAACCATTATATAAATTTCAGTTCAAATTTTTCATTAAATAGTATAATGTATTATTTTAACAATTCATAATTATGGTATATAATTATAAATTATAATTGAGAAACATTACAGACTGTAAAATAGTTTATAAAAAATCATGATTTCAAATAAAATTTAATCTTGGGGTAAAATTTAGAATTGATATAGATGAAATGTAATTAATTTTATATAATATAAAAACTATTATTATTTTTAATTTTTATAAAAATAAAAATCACATTAAAAATTATAATTACCTAACTTATAGAAAATCAATGGCTGATTTACAAAAAATGGTAATATTACTATTTATTGAAAAATTTATATCTTCCAAATAAAATATTTAAATTTCAAAACATATTAATTTTTATATGATTATTTAAAAAATGTGTTAAATTTTAAAAAATAAATTTTCTAAAATATATATAATTTAATTTAATTTAGTTCCCAAAAAAATAACAAGATCATTTTGAACAAAACATATTTTTGAAAATTAGAATTTTATCAAAAAATTTATTTTTTATTAATCATAATATATCAACAAATTTATATTGAATTATACATTTAAATATATATATTTCATAAATTTATTAATACAATTCATCCCCTCGATTTAAAGGGCTATATTATAATGGACATATTTAAATAATAATATTTTTTTTTGTTTTTTAATGTTTGTGGTTGTTTATTGTATACACTATTGAACATAGTTATATTTTCTAAATTATATTTTTGTTAGATCTTACACCCCTTAATAAATTTTCTCACTACAGTTTGAACATTATCTCTGTTATCATGGATGTCCATTTTTAAATACCATTGTTGGAAATGCACATTGAAAAAAGGTTAATAAATCATCATATTGACAAAAAACAATGGTTTTAACAAGTTCATATAGAATAACACATACTAGTTCTCCAACATAGGATATCATTTTTGGAAAGTTAAATAATGGTATTTTATAAACATCCATTTATGAGGTAACATTATAATTATTCTGATAAAAAAGATACAATAAATTTATAAAAAATATATAACATTCTTATTTCAAGACTATTTTTTAATGTTGAATATTTAAATACCATCCTGATTATGAATATAAAAACATATAAAAATTGATTTTTTAAATTTCATTATATAATCAATTTCAAACAGAATCATTTCCTTTTCTCCAAATTAGAAGTATTCATGATTAACTTTTTCCATGCCTCATGTAGTAAAGTTATCTTTTAAAGGATCATATAACAACAAAATGTATAGTAATGTAAGTGTACTAGTTTTATAAATTAATCAAAAAACCTTCTAGTATAATATTATGTAATTTCCAAAATGAATAAACATTCATATGATGGAATGATAGATTACACTCTAAAATTATATATAATACTCAGTGATTAAACTCAATATTTCAACAAATAAATAAACCTATATCCAAAAAAACATAATAAAACAAACATTTATGAGTGTTTTTTCTTCAAATTTTATTTCATACCATTAAAACTAAAAGCCCCAAAATATAGAGATATTCTTCTAAATAACTATAATCATATAGTCTACAATGACCCGGAATTTCAATCCAATTTTTTTTAATATTTGTGAATTTTTTGTGTCCGTGAAAATTGACGGCTCATAATTCCGAGGCTCGGAGTGCCCAGAATGAATTTCTAAGCTTATTTTGTGTGTGTTTAGTAAATGTGTGAGAGGGTTTTTCTAACATTTGAACTGGTGCTTGGAATTGATATATGAGGACACCGTTGAACTCACATCGCCTATATTCGCATAAGGGATCCTTCACCTTGATCGATGTTGGTCAAGGGTGAAAGTTAATTTTTCAGTTTTTTGAGGAAATAATAAAATAAAATAAATACACAATTTATTTTATTTTATTTGTTTTAACAACTCCAAATGGATGTAAAGAGGTGGGGACCACCTGAACTAAACCCCTATAGTTGTTGTTAAAGAGGTGGGTATCACCTAAACTAAAACATCCTTTTTGTGAATTCATGGAGGTGGGGACAACACGAACCCTATCAATTGTGGGGAAGTCCCAATGAATCCTCCCAATAAATTTTTCCAACATAAATAAATTGGCTTGAATATTTTTAAATATTATGTAACATCGTACTTGGAATTTAATAAGGTTCTTAATAAATGAACGGTCATAAATTCAATGATCGTAACATAACTTTTCCGCTTTCCTATATATATGGAGCATGGGGGGAGGATTTTCGATGACCTCACAAAGGGACGAAGCACTGGTAAAGTGATGTGATGACCAACTCTTGGAGGATTACGTTCTCTAATGAAGAACGCGCTCCCCCATGAATAATGCTCTTGGTGATGAGAAATTTCTTAAATGACATCAAGTAGATGATCATATTTCCCTCCCCAATGACATAGTCTACTCCCTTGCGATCTTTGACAAAGAACTATCAATGGTAGGGGTTTAATTTTTTTTTGTATTATTTTATTTTCATGTTATTCCCATTTTAAAACAAGAATGCCGATGTATTTTTTGTGTTTTAGGAATAATCAGTGCGGGAGGATTTGACATTCAATGTTCATGTTCTTGATGAGCCATTTTATAACACCCTAAAATGGAGGGAAAGGGACAAAAAAACATGGCCCAACCCCTCCAAAAGTTTTTTTATGAATTGTGGTGATGAAAATGATGAAGGAAACATCTCAATGCCACCACCCCACAGTTCCACCACTCACAACTTCGTCGTCAGCCGCCGAGCCGCTATCACCATCGGCACACTCGTTTCAAGTTCCACGCCCTTAGCTTGGGTCGTGCCCTCGCGGCTGGTCCGCACCCATGTGGCGTGTCCGCACCCTCACGGCTGGTCCGCTCCCTCGCGGCCGGTCCACCGCCCTTGCGGTCTTTCCACGCCCTCACAATACCCCACGGTCGAGCCGCCCTTGTGGACCTCGCGGGCCGGGCCGAACATCGGGCCCGACCAGACACAATGGGTCGGGCTGGGTCAACCTGAACGGGGTTGACCCATGTATGGTCGGGCCAGGTCGGACCGGACCCGGACCCACTATGACCCAATTTACCTTTTTTGGGCATAACTTTGGCACCAAATGTCCATTTGACGAACCATCAGTGGTGTCCAAAACCTTGGAGAGAGAGGGTTATTTTGTGTAACACCCCGCTAAGATTTGGATTGAGAAGGGTACTGGTTAGGTTTGATGATGTATGAATCCAACCAGGCCCCTGAAACTAAAAGTCTAATAACTCACAGACTGAGTGTCTGTTTGACGCATCGTCTATTATGTTGAGATCACTATGATCTGTCAGAGCTTTGATATACTTTTTCTTGGGACTTCGTGGCATATGTAGTATAAAATCGTAGCTTGTGGAGCAGATCCTCTTGGATATGAGCAAGAATTGTGCTGAAACCTAGTAGTTGGATGAGATTTGATGACTACTGACCATTTCGACTCGGAGTGAATCAACTGGCCCAATGGGGAGAGCCTTGGTGACGCGTTAGAACCAAATGGGGAGCACCCTGGAGACGCAACACACCCACAATACTCGACAGTAGGAATACCTAATCATGCCAAGAGGGGGAGAATATATGTGTGATGTGGCTGACCTATGGTGGGGGCGCCTCTGTGCGACATGGAAGACCCACAGTACACGACGGGAGGAGTACCTTTGCAGTCCAAGGTTAGTGGGAATCACCTCTGTGTGACGCAGCAGGCCCACATTACTCGATAGAAGAGGAGTACTCTAGTGTTCGAGGGTTCAGAATGTAACTTGTTACTAAAATTACAATAAATCTTGTTGTGAGCTGAGTCTGTACCTCTGTGTTTTAGACATGATTGATATTAATTACTTGACAGCTTAGGTATATGTATGGGAATATGCCTATGTAAGGTTATCTATTTATTTGGATTTTGAGAGACCTAGAGGGTCTAACAATCCCTATTATGTATCTTTATACACACCCCTACATGGGCTATGCCCACACCTTGTTGTGTTGGATGCAGATGACATACAGGGCTGACAGAGGCTAAGAGTAACAAGACTGGATGGTACCTGGAGGTTGACCATACAACTTATCAGTACACAGAGGAGACGTACCGATGTGGAGTGCTGAGGAGGTGATATATACCTACCCTTCAAGTAGGATCTTTTGAGGATGACCCAATTGTTGTTTTTCCTTTTTCCTTAGTTTTACTTGTACTTTCTGTTTCTTGTACCATTACTGTTGGCCTTGTATTCTGGCCCCTTTTTACTTTTTAGAACCAGTTTTTTATACAGTTTACTTGTGTTTGTATCTGGTTGTGTACATGTTTGTGAGTGTTTATAGGTTATAATGTTAATTCCTTCCCAGTTTAGGGAATTACGCCTTTGATTCTAATCGCCAAACCCTGGCCTATGGAAGATGGGCTTGGGGGTAGTTAGGGCATGGGCCACGGGGGATGGGTCATGACATATTGCTATAATAGGAGTCAGTTCTACTGTAGAACTATGACTCTAATCTTTTATATGAAGCAATAGTGTTAAGGGTAATGAGTTCGGTTTTCTGTTCGTGGAGTCCATAGTTGCTACGGCGGCTGACGTATCCATACACCTGGACCCAGACATCTGATTTCCAAATCAGTGCACAAAAACAAAGATTGTATGTTTGTTTTTAGGAGTATTCTTTTTGTACTCTTTGATTCATCTCATTAGGTTATCTCACCAGATATAACTTATTGACTGTGGAACACTTGTTTCATTTCAGGATTCCTCCACGCGGACAACCACCCCGATTTTCAAGAGTTGTATGCACGGAAATCCCACTAAGCGATGAAGACTCATTGTAGGGACCTTTTATTGTAGAGGCACCTGCGAAGGAACCATCAGTACCATTACTCGTTGGGCCACTGATGCCACCACCCCCTATAGCAGACGGTGCATGCTGCTTGAGCGCATTTCATGATTTACAACGCCATAGACCACTCAGTTTCATTGGATAGATGGACCCATAGGCGGCTGAGGATTGGAAGGTAGCCCTGGTGAGAGTATTCCGATTGGCAGGGACACCAGCCAATGTCATGGTGATCATTAATGCCGGCCTTCTATAGACAGAAATATTTATATGGTGGATCATGATTCCCCAGGATCACGACATGGTGACAATTCTCTGGGAAGACTTCGAGAACCTGCTTCAGGTAGAGTTTGGTCGGGCTACTCTTCCCGTAGCACGCATACATGAGTTTCTTCATATGCAGCAGTGAACCATGACTGAGGATCAGTACTCAGAAAGGTTCACATACCTCTCATGCTACTCCACATATATGGTGTGAGACACATTTCTCAGGGCTCGGACTTTTGAGTAGGGACTAGGGATGGAGATATGGGCTTTGATGATCTCACTCAACATCCCGATGAAGGCAGGGGTGTTAGAGAGATCCCTATTAGTGGAGTGTTTCATTGATGAGCAGTCACCAGCAGTGAGACCCACTACCAGTCATCACATAGAAGAGTATTCTACAGCTGGCAGCAGATAGACGACACAGTGGTCCATGAGGACCAGACCTACAGGTGGACGATCGCATGACTTAAGGTCAGTTTTACGGAGCACATGAGGCGGCGGCATACATACCAGGAGTGGGTAGTGTTTCACATGTGAAGGGAAGGGTCACATGGCTCATGATCGTCTGAACCGCCATACGGATGATCAGAATATGGTTGAGGGTCTTCCCAATAAGATACATAGATTCGACTGAGGAGGTCCGCAGGGTGTTGGTGGACGTGGCATAGGAGCAGGCCGAGTAACTAACAGTGGGAGACGATTTGAGAGTTTACCACCACACCTACCATGTGGTCCACCACGACAATAGGGAGCATGAGGACATGGGAGATCACAACACCATGTAGCCAAGGCCTACGATCACGACTCTACAAAAATGATAAATGGTATTATTTGTGTCTACTCCACCTTAGCTACAGTACTTATAGAAACATGTGTTAGTCATTCTTTTATTGCCACCGCCCTCATTAGGAGCTCAGAGATTATGACAGAGCCATTGGCTTGATTCATATAGAAATATACTCCTATGGGAGAAGATAAGATGATTACGCACTAGTGCCGGTAGTGCAAGCTTTCTTTAGGAGGTGAGATCTTTGGCTGGGATCTCATAGTAGGGGCATTGAGGACTTACGATGTCATCTTGGGTTTGGAATGCTTATCTATAGTCCATGCTCATATTGATTATAATAGGTGAAAAGTGTGGTGTGTTCGCATGTCTGAGACTATTTTTTCGCTCATCAGTGATAAGGGAGCCTTTACAGTGCCGGATGGACTTAAACGGAGGAGGGTGGAGCCGATTAGACTTATTTTGGCTAGCCTTACCCTCAGAGAGGTTGAAGTGGAGAGTCTGAGTTATCCTACAGTGGGGGACCAATACACATATCTTTTCCCTCATGATTTCCTTGGAATACCTCCTCATAGATAGTTGGAATTTTAAATTGACATGTACACCAGGATGACTACGATATCTACACTTGCATATCGAATGGCTCCCACAGAGCTTCACGAGCTATAGGTATTACTAGTGGACTTCTAGGGGAAGGGGTTCATCTAGACCAGTGTTTCACCTTGGGCATCCCTGATTATGTTCGCCAAGAAGGCTGATGGGATGTTGAGGCTTTTTGCTGATTATCAGCACCAAAACCCGGAGACCGTGAAGATCAAGTACCTAATTACGAGGATTGATGACCTATTTGATCAAATGAACTGAGAACGAGGGTTCTCGAAGATAGATCTCAGATGAGGCTATCACCAGCTCAAAGTTTGAGATAAGGTTGTATAGAAGAATTATTTTAGATGTCGGTACGACCACTACGAATTCATGGTTATCCAATTCACCATAAAAACACTCCATTAGTGTTATGGGACTCATGAACAGGATATTGTAGTCATACCTTTATCGATTTGTAGTGGTCATCATCAAAAAAATTCTGATCTACTCGGCTACTAAAGAGGATCATACATATCATTTTCAGGTATACTTGAGACACTTTGAGAGAACCAACTTTATGGTAGTCTCTCTATGTTCCAGTTCTTGATCCGAGTGATTCACTTTCTGGGACATGTCATCATGGAGGCTAGAGTTGGAGTGGATCCAGCAATTATTGAGGTGGTACTTTCTTAAGAGCCACCTAGGACTGTGACGGAGGTATGAAGTTTCGTGGGTTTGGATGGATACTACCGGAGGATTGTTCATGACTTCTCCATAGTTATAACACTACAATAAACATTGATGAAGAAGGGGAAAACTTGTTTTTGGTCAGAAAAAGGCCAGCGGAGTTTTCAGAAGCTGAGGTAGATGTAGACTAGTGGCCCCATATTGAGGCTACCAGAGGAGGGAGTAGGGTACGTAGTATTATATGAAACATCAGGGACCGGAATCGTATGTTTCTTGATATAGGATCGAATATTAATCACTTATGGACTCAACAGATCAGATAGCATGAGAAGAACTACACTACCCAGGACCAGGAGTTATTAGTAGTGGTCTTCGCCTGGATGATGTGGAGACACTATCTGATGGGTGAGCATTTTACCCTGTACTCTAATCACAAAAGTCTCTGTTATATCATCTCTCATAAGGACATGAACCATAGTCAATGATGTTGGATTGAGTTCCTCCAGGACAATGACTTCAAGATAGTATATACTCTTAGAAAAGGGAACATTTTTGCTGATAATCTCAGCAGGATATCTGGCATACAATTGCTCGGTGAGGCGAAGAAGAAACTGGCTACATTGTATATATCTTTTGTGGATAGAGATGGAGAAGATTTTCTTCATTATCTTACAGTCACTCCCGAAATTTTTAAGTTACATAAGGAGGAATAACTAGTGGATGAGGATTGTGAGGCTCCACTTTCTCAGATATCCACAGGACAAGCACATGATGTATTTTAAGAAGGTGTAGAGAACGTCATCCTCTTTAGAAGAAGTACCATGGGAGAAGCATCACTACCAGAGGATGTGCTGAGGGAGTTCTAAAAGTCCCCTCTAACGACACATCCATGAGTGGAAAAGATGTACAAGGACCTCCGAGGATGGTACTGGGAGTTGGGAATGATGAATATAGTAGTAGAGTTTGTCTCTTAGTGACTCACTTTTCAGCAAGTGAAGGCTGAGAATCAGTTTCCAGCATGCTTGGTTCATCCTTTGGAGGTCCCAGATTAGAATGGATATCGTATATCTATGGACTTCATGGAATGGCTTCGACGTACATCTTGGGGTCATGAATCGTTTTGGGTGATCGTCGACAGAATCACCAAGTCAGCACACATCCTACCGATTAGACAGCATGGTTCAGTAGATAGCTTGGGATTCCTTTATGTGTAGGAGATTGTGTAGCTACATAGAGTACCTTCAACGATTGTCTCCGATCATGATGAATGTTTTACTTCACCACTATGGAAGGGGTTGTAGGAGGATTTCGGAACGCAACATCATTTGAGCACCGCCTACCATCGTCAGACGGGTGGAGAGACTGAGCAGACCATTTAGACCCACAAGGACATGCTACGGGCTTGTGTTCTTGACATCAGTCGCAACTGAGAGAATAACTTTCCTTTAATTGATTTTTCATACAAATATAGTTTTCACTCCAACATAGGGATGACACCTTTTGAGACATTGTACGAGCGACCATGTAGATCCCCTATGTGTTGGACTGAACCATGGGAGTCAACACTATGGGACCAGAGATGGTACATGATACTACATATAAGGTGCATATCATCCAGGAGCAGATGAAGACTACATGGAGCAAGCATAAGTCGTATGAAGATAGGAGATTAAGACCTCTACAGTTTGAGGATGGCAATGACATCTTTCTATGGGTCTCACCCCGATGAGTTCTATAAAACTTTGGCCAAGGCATCAGGTTATTTCAATGATTGATCAGACATTTTTAGGTCTTCAACAAAGTTGGAGAGGTGGATTACCACTTAGCTCATTCACCTCATTTACATCGGGTTCACAAAATCTTCCATGTGTCTCAGTTGAGAAGATATGTGAACGACCCTTCTTATTTCATTGACCATGGAGAGCTTGACGACGAAGAAAGGGAGACATTTACCAAACATCTAGTAGAGATTGTGGATTTACACGAGCGGGTCTTATGAGGATGTTTGTTACATCTGTTGTGAATTCCTTGGAAACACGGGAAGCTCCAAGAGAGCACATGAGAGCAGGAGGCTCAGATTCATGCTCAGTATCCCCACTTGTTCCCTTAGTCTGAGTTGTGGCTAACGGGGACATGAAGCCTTGAAGTGGGGAGAATGTAAAGACTCAGAGTTTCCATATAATTTTTTTTAAATATACGATAATTTTATGTGTCCGCGAAAATTGAAGGCACGTGATTCCAAGGCATAGTGTTCTTGAAATGAATTTCCAATCTTTTGATCGGGTACGTTCAATAAACGTGAGAGTTTGTTTTTCTAACATTGGATCTGCTGCTCGAAATTCAAATATGAGGACCCTGTTGATCTTGCAGTTATAGTATTCGCTTAAGGGGACTATCACCTTGACTGAAGTTTGTTGAGGGTGAATGTTAATTTTTGGAGTTTTTGTGGAAATAATAAAATAAAACAATAACACGTATTATTTTATTTTATTTTTTGTTACCATTCCAGGTGGAAGTAAAGATGTGGGGATCACCTGAAAAAAACATCAACTTGTTGTTAAAGAGGTGGGGATGAACTGAACTAAAAACCTGTTTTTGTAAATTCATGGTGGTGGGGAACACCCTAACCCTCTTAAATGTGGGGAAGTCCCTTTGAATCCTCCCAATTAATTGCGCTAATTTAAATTAATTTGATTGAACCTTTTTAAATGTTATGTGACAGTGTCTTTGGAATTTAGGAAGGTTCCTAATAAATGAACCGTCATTAAATCCATGATCATTACATACATTTCCCCATCTCATATATATATGGAGCATGTGGGGAGGATTTGGGATGGCTTCACCAACCGAATAAGCACTGGTAATGTGCCGCGACACCCAACACTTGGAGGATTACATTCTCCAATGAAGAATGCGTTCTGTAACGAAGAACACTGATGCCGATGAGAAATATATTCAACGACAACGAGTAGCCAATCATCTTTCCACGCCCAACAACAACTTATCCTCCCATGAGATCTCCAACAATGAACAATCCAAGGTAGGGGTTTAATTTGTGTATTATTTTATTCCAATGGTCTTCCCTTTTTAAAACACTAACGCGAATGTTTTCTTTTGTGGGTTGGGAATAATCAATGTGGGAGGATTTCACGTTCAATGTTCATGTTATTGATGAGCCACTTTCTACCACCCTAATGCGAAGGGCATGGGGAAAACGAAAATGACCCGACCCCACCACAATTATTGTGATGAATTGTGGTGTTGAACTCAGAGCAGGCAGCAACACACTGACACCGCCTCGCAGCTCCAGCACTCATAGCTCCATCGTCCACCGCCGAGCCGCCACCGTCCGCCGAGCCACCTTCGCCATCCGCCGAGCCCACACTGTCGGACCTTCATCCTGCAACCTGACCTCCACCCCTTGGCTGTTCGGATGACCTGCATCTGGACTGATGCTCGTGGTCGGTCTGCCTACCTGCGTTCGGACCGCTGACCCACGGCCGGTCTGCCGCCTTGCGGCCAGGCCACTGCCGTCATGGCCCGTTCAGGCCCTTACGACCGGTCAGCTCCCTCGCATCCTGTCTGTGCTCTCGCAGTCGGGTCCACACCCTCATGGCCAGATCATGCCCTTACATCTGGTCCTCCACTCCTACTGTCGGTCCGCGCTCTTGCGGCCTGTCCACGCCCTCACAGCCTATCCGCGCCCTTGCGGATGGTTCTCTACCCTAGAGGCTAGTCTGGTTTCTCTTGTAGCGAGATAGTTCCTCTTAGTAATACCCCACTACGATTTGGATTGAGATGTGGAATGGTAAGGTTGATCGAGCACGAATCGATCCTAACCCCCGGGACTAAAAGGCTAATAACTTACATACCAAGCGTAAGTTTAATGCATCTTCTTTTAAATTGATATCCATATTATGTTTCGGACAATTGATATACTTCTTCATCTGAATTCTTGGCAGTTGGTGTATCGACCAATAGCTTGTAGAGTGGATCCACGCAGAGATGAGCGAGAATTGTGAGATAACCTTGTAGCTGGCTATGACATGATGAATGCTGAATGTTCCAACTCAGAGTCTGTCGATTGGCCCAGTGGGGAGCTCCTTGGTGATGCAGCAGACCAACAGTGGGGAGTGTCTTGGTGAGGTTGAAGTCTCACGGTAATCGACAAGAGTACCTCAGCAGGCCATGGGGGGGAGCACCTATGTGTGACGCGGCAGACCCATGGTAGGGAGAGACTCGGTGTCACATGGAAGACCCATGGTACTCGACAGGAGGAGTACCTCAACAGTCCAAGGTTAGTTGGAAGCATCTCTTTGTGACACGGAAGGCCCACTGTACTAAATAGAGGATTTCTCCAGTAGCTTAGGGTTCAGAATATTACTAGTTACTTCCCCTAGAATAAATCCAGGTGTGAGCTCAGTCTGTACCTCTCTGTTTTCTTCATGATTGAGATGGATTACATGATAAATTATGTATATGTATGGGAATATACCTATGTAATTTTATTTGTTGATTTCATACATTGTGTTTTATCCTTGATTTATTTTGAGAGGCCTTGAGGGACTCGGGGTCTCTACTGGGTATCGTTATACTCAACCCTGCATGGGCTATGCCCACACATTGTTGTGATTGATGCAGACAATAGAAAATGCTAACTGAATCTGAGAGTACCAGGACTGGATGGTACCTGTAGGTGGGCCATACAAAATTTCGGTACATGGTGGAGAAAAACATATGTGGAGTGCTGAGGAGGTGATCTACATCTACCCATCAGGTAGGAACCTCGGAGGACAACCTAATAGCTGTTTTTCATTTTTCCTTAGATGTACTTGTACTTTCAGTTTCATGTACCATTACACTTAGGCTTGTATTCTAGCCTCATTTAACATTTCCACACAATTTTTTTATACAATTTACTTTTGTTGATATCATACCTTGTACATGGTTGTGAGTGTTTAAAGTTTATAATGGAAATGCCTTCCGAGATTAGGGAACTACGCCTTTGGTGAAAGTCGCCAACCCTAGGCCTATAGAAGGTGGTCTTGGGGTAGTCACGACATGGGCCCTGGGGGATGGTTCGTGACATAGTCATCAATTATCTTTTAAGTATCATGCATGTCTAACCATTATAATTTGGGTTTCTATAACTTCCTAAATACCCATGATCATATAATCCTTAATATTTATTGATACCTTTACAATAATGTCCACAAAATTTTATAGAATATATAACATTAAACAAAATAACTACATATACATCAGTTAAATAAAATATCACAAATATATCATTATCATCTTTATGTTGTCATCACATAAATTCAAAAAGTGGTTTCCTATGATGTTAATCTTTTGAACAACATTAACCTCAAAATATCAAGATGTTTCCATATCTATTAGGATAACATCACATGAAATCTTAAAAATCTCAAAAATTATAAAAACACTGCTCTAATAATAAAATATAACACCCGAGGACTTGTACACAAATAGTCAGTTCATAAAACATAATCATTAAATTTATGGATTTATACTGATGAATGATTAATTTTATTTGGTATCCCAAATTTATAGAATCAAAAGGAAATAGTAAATCACGTATATATAAAATAACCAATTAAAATTAACATTTTATTTAATCCAAAAAACTAATATACAAATAATACACATATCATAAATTTTTTATTGATTTTAATAATCCCATATTTTTTTTCTTTTACAGTACATAATAATCATCATCATTAAAAACCTTATTTAAACATTTCAATTAACATAATTTTACATAACATGTGTAAAGGGAAACATTATGTTGGTGAGATAAAATTAATCTATATGGGTAAAAATAAGCCGTAACAAATAAATTACAATACTGAGAAAAAGTTGGTCAATAGAGCATGATGACATAATCAAAATGAATAAATCTAACATAAGATAAATTATACAGATGAAAACATGGATCATCAGATATGAAACATGTCACAAAACATTTACCATTTTATGAGTAATAATATTCAATAATCATATTACATGTCATGTCTATATATATAAAATTAATCATTAAAACCATTATAAATCACAAATAAAATAGGTTGGTAACATAGGAAATCAATTTATATATCAAATTTACTAATGGAATTACAGTACGATTCACTTCCACAAGTAATTAATTGGAGGGTTATAATTGAACCTCATGTCCCAAGTTTATAAAGTAACTATCATTCCTTAAAAAATAATATAATGAATAATCCATTAGTTATAACATAACCATCTTTATTAAAATAATAAATGAACCCGCCATCATCATGAACAATGTTCAATAACATCATGATGAATAAATAACATAAATTGTTCATGAAATTATTAATCTCAATGAAAAATTCATTTTTCCTTTCATATTTTTATTAACTTTTTTAAAATAAATAGGTTTTATAAGAATCTATTTAAAAAATTCCTAAATTAGTTTACGAAATAATGACTGTGATATCATTAAAAAATATTAACATTTAAGAATAATTAAAATCAAGTATTCATGATATCATCGAATGTAAATACCATTATAATGAAATTAAAAACAATCTTGGAGAAAATTACACTCATAACCAAAGATTGATATATATAGAAATTACATTAATTTTGCAGAATACATAATAAATTACAAAAATAGATTCCCAGATACAATATCAGTTTAGTAAAATTGTAAACATGAAACAAATTATTCTAATTTATTGAAATATGATAAACATCTCCAATAATTATCTTACCCTTTGGAAATCCTACATAAAACATTTTTTATATAATATGGAAAATAAATAATATTAAAAGGGTGATCCTGGATGATCAGTAATGGTAAATAATGAGAACGGAAGATATAAAATGAAAATAACAATGTAAAAACATGATCATAACATTGGAAAGTCCTACCATTTATAAAATACATAAAAATATTGACTCATGAAATCAATCTTGGTAGTTTATAAGGAATAAATCATAAAGGATCATAGGCTTTGAGAAATTATCATTGCTAGAAAACATGGAATTGAGAAAAAAATAATTATTTAAATTTCTTTTAATATTATCCATTTTTGTATCCATGTACATCAATTTTAAAAAATTACATTACTAGACCATGTTCACTCCTCATTCCAGCATAGTGTTACTTAACCTAGAATATATACAGTTCCAGGCCTGTAATAATAAACTTATATAATTTACTATTCTATTAATATTTATATCATGAGATATAAGTATTTACCCAATTCATTGTTGGAAGATATAGGTCTCACCCATCTCATAATGAAACTATTATTACATGTTCTTCAAAAACATAAATCAATCAACATATAATAACACATGGAATAAAATAAGTTTCTTAAATCTCATTCCATTATATAATAATCGATGTAAAAATTGGATTTCATAAATATAATCACATCATAATCATAAAAAAAGGGAAAATTTGGGATTTTATACATGAAGCATAACCTTATTAATTACTTTCACCTTATTTGGAAACTAATTTAAATAGAACAAATGAAAATAAATCTTATAGATAATTCCATTTATAATTAAAAAATGTTTTCTATTATCATTATTAAAAGGAATTTTAAATGAAGTTCATTCCTTTGAAAAAAATAATTTTATTTAATGGACAACGTCGGGAAATAAGATGTTATAAAAGTGTAACAATAAATTAATTCCACATATGTTAAAAAAATTTCAACTCAAACTTTTCCCTAAAAGACTAAAAGTATCTCGATAATAAAATGAGAAAATATTCCTTTAAACATAATTAGTAAAACATTCACCATGGATAAAATTAATTTAAAAAATTCATGAAGATTAGTAAAAATATTCATCAAAACAATATTATGATGCATTTACATGGGTGATAAATATACCCTAATAAATACTTATAAAAAATTGGATAACAATGATATTTAAAAATTATCTATTACTATAGTCATTTGTTCCTATGTATGTATCATATGCACTTTTATTATGGATTAATTAGTGTTATAAAACTGATCAAAATACATATTTATTTTTATGAATTCATATTTTTTCGTATTATTTCTCATTTCTTAATATTTCATAATTACTCTTCTTTCTGGATTTAATTACTGAATGTGTTATTGTATAAATCTCAATTATACTTAATTGGTTTCCTTTATATCATATATGTGGATAAAAATGAAATATATATCATATTTATTCATTATATATATTTATATAAAATTTATTAAATATCATCATGAAGAAAGAATCAAATCACATCTTGGAGACAATATGTCATACCTACGGATGAGAGATGATATAATTCCATTGATTATGAAATGGTTTGGAAATGGATGATTTATATATATATTTAAATATAAGATATATTGGTATAATAATCATATATTGTTATTATTTCCATCATTATCGACATTCATGTAATGTGGTGGTGAAAAAAAGATTACACCATATTGTGGAGATGGTAACTCGTACGATTGCATGGATGGAGATTTCGTTTTTAATTAAATAGATATAAGGTGGAATATGTTTTTTACATAATAATAATGATAACTAATAATTATTTTTATACAGGAGTTATTATATAATACTTGAAAAAACATTTTAAGGGGATGTAGATGAAGAAATAAGTTTGAATGAATTGGTAGAGGATATTAACTCCTCTTCACTAAGCTCCCTCGAGATCTCCTCGCAATGAAATTTAATTTTAATTTTGAGAATACAATAACATAAAGAATATATCAAGGGAAGTATAAATGGAAAATTGGAAGGATTAATATTAGAATAAAGTATCAATGTGAACTAAAGAAGTGAGTGAGGGGGTTCCCATTTATAATTGAGGTGAGGGGTATTTTGGGAATCTCCAAAAAAATTAATTTATAATAAAATTAGATCCCATAAAAAAGAAAAAAAATATTTGGTTGGAAGAAGATATGATATAATTATTTAATGTAGTCAAACAATAAATTTTAGTTCTGTTTTTTCTATGGAATTAAAATTTATCATTTTATCTAAAACAAATTTTTTCTATTTGATTTTTAACTAAGATAACAAGTATTTAAATATTAAAAGGGTAAAATAATTACTAATTAGATATAAATTATATTATAAATGAATAATTTATACTATTTTTGAAAATATCATAATAATTATATATCTATAATATTTTAATGATAATTAATTAATTTAATAATACATTATTCTGATAAAGAATCAATAATGTCAATTTTCACACTATTTGATAACATATATATTTTTTAATAATGTTAATAACATTAATTTTATATTCCTATTAATAAAATAATTACTAAATAAAATGAGTGTAATTATTAAATAAACTATTTTTTGGTTAAAACTGAAAAATAAAATTCCACTTGGAATAAAACTCATTTTTATTTCTTAAAAATACATATAGTCAATTATATATTCTATAAAATCCAACATTAAAAATGATATATTTATTAAAACATGAATATGACATCACTAAAATTATATTATTAAAAAAATATTACAGGTGTCATAATGGTTTCAATGTGGCTCTAAATAGACAATAATTCTACCCTTGGATGATTATATATTGATATAATAGAAAAATAAGATTGTTACCAATGTATATGTATTTTAATAGTTAGTATTATTTTAATTAAAATAATTAAATTGATTTATCATCAATTAAATAATATTTACACCATGATTGTATAAGTTATTAATGTATATATTCATATAATAAAAAAAAATTACCATTATAAAGGATATAGTTTTTATTTATACTGAGTATTTATTTTAAAACATAATATTTTTAAAATATTATATTTAAAATTATATATTAATTAAAATTCGAGTAAGACATATTTATATTTTCATCCTCCGAAATATATTAATTTTTAAAATCTTATCCATGAGGCTTAGAGATGGTAAACATTAATACCAATGATGCATTAGGTTGAAAAAAATTCATCTAATGATAGTATAACATATTATAGAGTAATTTTATAATATTATTTGTTACCCTTAATGACAAGATTTACCTTTGTATCGTATTCTTAAAAATTAACATAGTTACTATTTATAATTCCAAAAAATAAAATAAATTTATTGAAATAATTTGGTAAAACTTAATAAAATAGTGGAATCCATTTTTCAAATCTCTAATCACATATTTTTTAGTATCTAACTTTAAATTAATTTATTGTCAAAATAAGAAAACATGTTTTAAAAGATAAAACATTACAAAAGATTGAAATGTTTTTACATATTAATTCAATTTACAATTTCTGATATTGAATTAAATTATAATATTTTATAATAACATAATTTATTTATACTATATAACAATTTAATAATAAGATTTAACCATATAAATTATATTGATGAATAATGTTATGTTCAATTAAAATTAAATAATTTTTTACTACCGTTCAAAACATGAATGTTCTATGAAAAATATAAAAAACATAACGACAAAAATTTACTATATTAGTATTTAAAATAATAATATAATATTTAAATATAATATAAAAAAGATTCAATACACGAGTTCAAATGAGTGCACCATCAAAAGGTTGTAAAACATTATATTTTGAAAAAAAAACTTCTCTGATCAAAAAATTGAATTTGTTCCTATATATTATCTAGAAAACATAATAGATTAATTTTAAACATTATAACGAATATATTATATATATATATTTCATTAATAAAATACCTCAAAATATATTTTATTATTTTATAAACTGACATGTTTTCATTTAAATATTTTTTCAAAAAATATTTTCTTTTATTCAAAAAGGCTAAAACTTTTATTTATAAGTAATTAATCAAAAAATAATTATGTATATATAAATGTGTAAATAATATTTTATAAATTTTGTTCATATTTTTCATAATCATAATTATAATTTCTAGGTGTTAAGGTAACATAATAATATTTATTTATCCACTTAAACTAACTCTTTCATGAAATAATTTGTATCAAAAATGTGAAATTGTTTATAATCCAAGAGAAGAACAATGTTGTGTATACATAAAAATAATATTGTGTCTCATACATTTTATTACTATCTTGGTATAACATAAAACACAAAACATGAATTAATTTCTAAAGAAATTAACTTATAAAAATCTAAGGGTGTTACATTCTACCGACCTTAAAATAAATTTCCCCCCAGTAAATTCGTTTGGGTTATAAATGGATTAAAAATTTAATACTTATTTCATAGATACAAAAAATGTAAAAGAGTATGAAAAATATCCCTTTAAAATGAATTTTTGAAACATAATGGTCACCTAATTTCACTCATAACTGGGTTTCATCATTGGAGAACATAGGTGGAAAGTAAAAATGTTAACATACAAGTGAAATCAAACTGTCATGTTCTGATGGAGAGTGATAGGAAACATTTGTAGGAGAATGTTAAAAATCAGTAGACAAAATTTCATGATGATCTAAGTGACCATCTAATTAATAGATATATAAGGTACAAGGATAAATTTTTTCTTTTCATTATATCGTCAATATAGATCATGACTAAGTGGAAATAAATATTTTATTATGTATTATCTCATCCTTTTGATGTTCCATGATCAATTTATAAATCATATCTTATTCTATGAAATTAAGGTGAATTACTAATTCTTTAAGCATTATCTGTTCATGGGATCAATTAATATATTATTATGTCATTCAATCCATAGTTATAAAAAAAATTCCAACACAGGTTATCACATATGCATAAATCCACAAATAGTGACATAATAATTTAATCAAATAGATATCATATTAATTTTAATTAATACTTGACAACAATTGATAACATTATAATCAATATGTAAATTTGATATCCAAAAAAGTATAAAGAGGTTCACTAACATGGATTAACATGTATCTTACATATATCATTAAATATCTTTTATTGGTCTCATTTCAATCAAGTCAATTCCATCATCTTTGATTTTTATAAAACTATTTAATAACATAAATTATCATAGAACCAAAATGAAAACATTAATTCTTTCAAAATTTTACTCTTTTCCAAAAACCATAATAAACAATTACAACACAACCCATGATGTCATAATATCAGTACCAAGGTCAATAATAGTATCAAACATCTCATTATTTTTATATCCCAATAATATGAAAATTTTAATGGTTATCCTTCCTTAATCATGTGTTTTACCAGAATATAAAATCAAATATCATAGATACTGGTACTTTTCATAATATAATTTCATATACATAAAGAAATAGTGTAGTGTAACAATACATAGATTTTTATTTATTCCCTAATCCAATAAAATTCCTTATATCAAATTCTTCTTTAGAAAACAGAAATCATTCTACTATATTTTTAATCCATTAACCAAACAACATCATTTTATTCCATAACCCTTCATTTATCTCAAAACTCATTTGTTGTCTATTCATTAGCAGGAATATTTATTCAACTCACACAATCACTTGGATTATCATCATGGGATTTTTTCCAAGGGAGACAATTTTCATAATTTTGATATACTCATCATTTGGAATATTTAAAATTTATTTATCCCTTCAAAATACCATTATCCTTTTCAAATGATCAAACCAACCATTTTCCATTATAAATAATTTACTTTTGTACTTAATTTCATCATTCAAAGAATCTTTTTGTTCCATTGAAACATTCACCTAGATTCCTCTTTCCACATTAGTTATATGGGTAATGTGAAAATTCATTCCTCTGTATTCATCATGAAACTCCATATTTCTCTTAATAGGTGGGGGAGAAAAATCACGAAAATGATATTTTTTATCAAATAATGAGATTTATGTTGAGTAATAATAATAATGATTCACATTCCAATTACCATTTAATTAGGTCTATCCTAAAGAAGATCATAACATTTTCTATCATATTCTCTATTAACATGAATCATTTGATTTGTAGTCATTTCCTATTACCGAAAAAGTATATCCAGGGTTGGTGAAATCATACTAGAAAAAAATATAATGAATGGGTAGTAATTTCAATTACTAAATATTATAATTAATCCTTGGTTAAAAATTATCATTACCAAAATTAAAGGATTATAACTTTTAAATTGACTTAACCATAGAGAAATCCTCGAAATATCTTTACAAATATCTCTAAAGATCTCACTAAAAGGTCCACATCATCGTTCCCAAATATTAACAAATATTTTATCCTAATACCTGATATAACGAACAAATATTTACATACATGGACATTACATTACATTTTAATAATACTAAATACATTGCACTAACAGATTCCGAATGAATGTATTACTTTAGTTCCATTTAATACATAGAACAAATTCATTAAATTTGGTGAAAGATCATCAACATTTCCGATAAAGAACTCCCCCACTATGTTTCCTATATATAATATTCTTTATATCATAAGGAATAGAACACTTATAAAAAATGTGATCTTAAATTCACAATAAGTGTAATCAAATAAAATATCAAATAGACCATGAAAATAATAATGTAAAAAACTGAAAATATATTTTGAAAATCATACCTTTTATAATATATATAGTCATCAAATAAATATTGGCAGTTCATAAGGACTAAATCACAAAGGATCATGAGAAATGAAAAAATATCATTGGAATAAAACATGAAATTACATAAAAACACACATATATATATATATATAATCAACTCCATATTAACAAAGTATCATATGTTTTATTATAATAATAGAGAAAGTACTTTACAGAACTAAGTTCACTCTTCTTTACTACCTTGTATCACAAAAATCAATATTATATGGCATTATGACCTTGTATTATTGAACCGAGTTCATTTACCATACGTTTCCTATTAAACACATGATTTATAATTTCTTGAAAAGTGGATTTTTGGATACATATTACTCACCCATCTTATTATGGAACCATTCATACACATGACAAAAAAATAGAAATCATTGATCATAACATAACCTAAGTAATAAAATTTGTTTCTTATACATCATTTAACAATTAAAAATCCTTGTAAAACAATCGGGTTTAATAAATATAGTTACATTATAAAAATAATCAAGAAATATAAAATATACATCTATTATACTTCAAATATTACCCAATTATTGAATTCCATCATTGGTGGAAAATAATTTTTATAGGAAAATTGAAATTAGTTCTTTAAGAAAATATCCCTTCTTCTTAAAAATGATTTCATTTCAAAAACATCGACAAAATTTCAATATAATATAAATTATTTGAAAATATAATTGAAATCATATATTGGAATCTTAATATAAGTGAGGTGTGATGAATGTGTAATAATATATTCATGCCTTTTAAATTAAAAAACATTTTTCTCATACTTTTATTGTGAAGTCAAAAAGTAGAGTGATATGATAATGCCAAAATATTTTATTCATCCCATTTACTAATGATTCATGTATGGGTAAAAATATATTTAGAACAATTTATAAGAATAGTATGAATATTCTCGGAAAAAAATTAAGAATAATTTACTTGGATGATAAATATACCTCTAATAAATACTTATATATAAAAAATCTTATATAATATTGAGATTGTGAAATTATCCATTACCATAGATCTGGGTTCAATAAGACATACCAAAAACCCATGAATAATTTATTAATGCATGTTATAAATATGATCTAGAACCATATTTATATTTAAGATCTCATAATTGATCAAGTTATCACACATTTTTTAATATGGCATTATTCCTCTTCATCAAGGAGTTATTTTCAGCAAGTTTTGTCATATAAATCCCTATCATTATTCATGGTTTTTCGTTATATAATATATCGAGTTATTATAATGTAATATATATCATGATTTATCATTAATAAATTTATATAATCATGATTTAAATGTGATCATGGAGAATGAATCACATGACATCGTGGATATGGTAGGTTGTACGTACATATGAGTAATGATATCATTACTATAATTATGAAATGGTATGTAAGTGAATGGTATATATTTATATTTTTAATAAATATAATTTAATAATAATCATATATAATTATTATTTAATAGATTATAATCATCCATGTAATGTGGTTGTTAAAACTGATTACACCACAACATGGAGGCGGTAAGTCGTTCGTACGCACATGTGGTGATTCTAATTTTTATAGGATCTATAGTATGTTGAATATTTATGTCCAATATTTAAAATAAAATCCATGCATATAGGATATACTAGAAATATTACTTTAAAATTAAAAAAACCTTATAATATGGGGTAAAAGAATATAATTTTTTGAATGAACTAGTAGAGGAGGTTATCGCTTCTTTTAGGATCTCAATATAGATCATATATTAATGACAATAGAGTTGGCCTTTTCAGAATATAAAAACCTCTAAAATGTTACTAGGGATGTTTATTAGAGAATTTGTTAGGTAATTTGAGATCTCGAATGCTCAATGTGATCTTAAAAGAGAGGGAGGAGGTTGACATTAATAATTGAGTTGAGCGGCCTTTTTGGAATCTCCCAAAATTTTAATTTATTATAAAATAAGCAACCCTAAAAAATATCAAAAATGTTATATTTTAAATTATTAGATGACATGAGGTGTTAATATTATTAACCAATAAATTTTAAGCATATTTTTATAAAAATTTAAACATTATAATTTTAATTAATAGTTTGTTATTCTATTTAAATTTTAATGATGGTGACAAATATTTCAGTATCAAAACGGTGATATGTTTACTTATTTGATGTATGATATACCAAACATGAATAAATCCAAAAATATTAAACTGTGTCATAATTATTAAATATTTTTAAAATTTATTATTATATTTAAATAAAATTTATAATACATTATATTTATAGAAAATCAATAGTGTTAATTTCGGCAGAATTTAATTCATTAATTATTAAAATTAAAAATATAACAATTTTACTTAAAAAAAATTATTATATTATAATGATGTCTAGGACATATATAAGGTTTATTGGATATGTTAATTATAACAAAAAATATTTATTATTTTATTTTTAATAACAATAATTTGATAATTCAATTAATTATACTATTACTACATCAGTTTTGTGTAATTATATAATATAATTAAATTTTTTGGTGAAATTACAGTTAGCATACCATAATGATGATAGATATTATGTATTGAAAAATAATACATATAGTTGAATTTATCTTATTTAAAATAATACATTAAAAATATTATATAAATTAAAAAATGAATACGAAAACATTAAATTTGTTTAATATAACATATTTTAAGTGTCTTAATATATACCATGTGGATCTAGATGGTCAATAATAAAAACATTCAATTATTATGATATATATATACTTCCCTAATAATATTTGGGTCAATAGTTATGGTATTTTAGAGATTATTATTATTGAAAATATAATTATTTAATATATTTTTAATCTATAAAATTATTTCTACACCATCACTGTATAATATTATAAGGTAATTATATATATCATAAAAAACTAATATACCATTGTAATGGAAATTATAAAATATTTCATGTGATTAATTATAGTCCAACTAAGCTTTTCTTATTACAATAAATTTAAAATTATATTGTTATTAATATTTGAGTTAGATATATTTAATATTTCATTAAATAAAATATATTAATTGCCCCATTCTAATTTAAGTGGATTCCAAAGGGTAAAATGTAGACCCAAGTATTATTTATGTATAAAACCACTCATCTAATTATATTATAAAAAATTTACTGTATTTTTATAATATTTTTGTTACACATAAATACATGATATATTTTTTTTAATGTATAATAAGATTCATTAAATTTACTATTCACAAGGCCTCAAAATAAGAGAAAAATATTTAAATAATTTATAAATAATAAATTAAATTACGGAATTCTATTTAAAAAATAAAAAAATTTATGTTTTCATAATTAATTAGAATATAATATCGCATTCAGAATGAGGAAACATGTTTTAAATGTTAAAAAATTGCAAAAGAGTGAAATGTTTTTACTTATGAATTCATTGTAAAATTAATGGTAATGGGAAAAATTAAATAAACTTATAAAAATATTATTTATTTAAACATTAAAAAATAAATAATATAGTTTTAAATTTTAAATTATTTCATTCAATATAGTTGTTTCATATTAAAATTTAGTATAATTTTATTATTCATCAAAAAATGAATGTTATGAGAAAAATATTAAAAATTCACAAAATGAAAAACTATATATCCCAAATTATAATATGGATTTTATTTCTTAATTTTAAATATATAAAATTGTGAAAAAATGGATTTAAAATGGGTATTCTATCAAAAGGAGTAAATAAATATATATATTTTAAAAAATACATCAACTATTTGAAATAATAATATTTTTCTTATATCATTTATAGAATACATAACATTTAAGATTTATAAATTAGATTTAATTTTTATTACATATATATTTCTATAATAAAATAAATCAAATGTGACTTTTCATTTGATAAAGTCACTTATTTTCATTTTACTAGCTTTTCAGAAAATAGTATCATTTCATATAAAATGGGATTTATTTTAATTTATAATTATTTAACCAGAAAATAAATAATTATATATACATGTGTAAAGAATATTTTTCCTATGTTAGCTATTAATATTAAAACAATCAATTAAAACTGATAGGTTATAAGATAAGATAATAATATTTAGTTGTTCCCATAAACTCAGTCTTCCATGAAATGAAATCCATAAAAACAACATGAAATTGTGTATAATTCAGGAAATTTATAGTGTTTCATATACCGTAAGATAATCCAATGTTGCATGTAGTTAAAAATTCTATTATTTTTTCATACAACAAAAGACATGAATGAAGGGTTTAAAAATTCTACATTATAAAATTCTCACGGTTTTCCCATAATTATATCACATTGAATATAAATGTTATAAAATAAATGTTTAAATAATTGGTTAATTTTAATATCTTCCAAAATAACCATAGAAACCCTTAATGATATATTTTAAAATAATAATTATCAATATGGTGTAAAATAGTTAATTTTTTTAAATGTTAAAAATAAATATCATTTCCTAACATTCTGTAAATGGAGTCAAAAGTGTCCCATTTAGTAATTATTAACAAATAACCTATTTAAATCACATTAAATGATTATAAAATATCTTCTAAAATATTTTTCGGATTTATTATTTTTTTTAAAAAATTATAATACTTTTTTATAAAATATGGATATTGATGAAATATTTTCATATTCTAAAGGAAAAAATGTTCTATATCAATTACAAAATTTTTTCTTCAAATTTCATCAATCTATATGGGATGAAATGTTATCTAAACATATTAACCATATTCATAATCAAAGTATAATAGATGTTATGTGGTTCAAGAAATAATGATCATATTATTTCCTTTAAAAACTCTTTCAACATAAATTACCACAAAATTAAAAAATACTATCACATAATGCCTTTTCGACTTTGCAATCACTTCAATCATAATCCCGAATAAATGTTTACATAAAATGAAATATTAAACATCATAAAAATATGGAAGTTCATTTCATTAAATGTAAAAATATATGTATATGGATCTCAGAAATGAATTTAGGTTCATATCATTAACATATGTGTCAATGAGAGATAATTTCAAACAAATAACTCCTACAGAGAACATTACATTGAATTTAAAAAATAATAAATGAATTGATTATTATTATAAAATGTATAGCCCAAAAAAAGGGATATAAAACATAATATAATGAAAAATAATTACACTCATAATCATATAATATAAAATATTATGGATAAGTATTATAAAACAATAAAAATAGTCTGAATTATAAAATTCGTCCACATAGTAATATTTATTTTAAGTCCTCGATGATGAAATAATTGAAAGTGTTTTCAGAATGTGAAGAGGACATGAGTGTTGGTGGCCTTATGTTAGTAGGGGTGGGGAAACAATTGATATTTTTTAAATGAATTGGTGATAATAATGTTTTTAACATGTTATAATGATAAAAGATAGACCAGAATCAATCAGTATATGATATAAGGTCTAACAAGGGTGGAAAATATTTTCAGGCATGTATTTTTAGATGAATTTAACTGTTATTGTTTTAGAATTATCCTCAGTATATATATTTTAACCTTAACAATAATAAATATATTTCAATGCATCTATTATTCATTGGGATATAAATTATGTTGAACTTACAATATAATTTAAATTATACTGATTCCAATATATAAAATAAATATTAATAAAATAAAAAAAATTAGTTGGTAGAATTTTATATAACTTTAGTCATAATGGTTTGAAAAATGTGTTGGGTTTAATGAAATTTAGTTTTTAAGAATAATATTATTTTATATTAAATTTTTTGACTACAAATAGTAATTGTTTGTATTAAATTGCATATTTATGGATAAAAAATAAAAAAATAAATTAAATAATTTATCTTTTGAGGTTATTTTAATTATTTAAAATAGTAAAAAATTATGTGTGTTGAATTAGTTTTAGGAGTATGCATTTTTAAACAAAAAAGTAATCTTTTTCTAAAATTTAATATAGAGAAGTCTAAAATGTAATTAATTGGATTAACTATTACTTAATAAAGGATATCAATCATTAAAACGAAATAAAATAAAAATTGAATCAATAATTTATTTATTTATTAAAATTATATTACATTTTTAAAAAAATTAATTTATTAATTTATTGAAATGAAATTATCGTTTTACAAAATTCATAATATTTTATTATTCATTGAAAAATAAATATTTTTATTAAATTTCCTTATTTTGCACCCTATTGTTATTTTGATATTATTAATAAAAAAATGTTAATTTGATGAAATAAATTCTCAAACATTTCTAGAAATTAATAATAATCTTTTTCTCACAAAACACAATAAAATTTTATTTAATAAAACCAATTTTGTGGAATAAAATTCATTTACAACAAGGTAATTGATTTTGTACAATGAATTTATCAATTAATTTATATTTATTAGGTATTTTAAATATGTATTTCATAATTCAATTAATTATATTAACACAATCCAATTTACAAATAATTTATGTTGATAAATTGTTAATAAAAATATTGTATTGTTCCTTTATATTTTTTGTTGTGTTTCATAAATTTTATAGAACATAGTTTGAATTTCAAAAATATTTGCGTTATATTGAATGTAATATTATGTATGAATTAATAAATCTTATATATAATCAAAAATCTAATACACATCATTTATTTTCATTCAGTCCCCCTTCAGCAACATAAATATTTAATATCTCACGTACAATTTTAAATATTTTATATATTCATAGTTCATTGTCAAGTACAAAATTTTCTTTAAAAATATATTCAATCAAAATGAAGTTATTGTAAAGTTCCCTATTTCTTTTCTAAACACTATAGAAAGGATCTAAAATACATAATACAATAGTCTTCATTTTCTATGATTCATGGACAGTTAATCCCACATATTTCTTGTATATTCACAATTAATCACAAATATCTAAGCTGGTTACAATATACATACCACTCCATTATCTTAATATGTATTATAAATTTCTAAAAATAAATTATAATCATTATTCATTTACATTAAGATCATATCTACAATAACACTATTTAATAGAATCATCTTGAATTTAAATATAAATGTTCTCTAAGAAGTGGCAACACACAAATCCCAATTAGACATATATATGAAAAAATTAATTACATATCAATTTATTTGGTTTTCAGAAAAATCCAAATAGTAAACAAATTATCATCCCTTGATAGAGGTATATTTAAAAAAATATACAACAGAATCACCATTTGTTAATTATTATTTTTAATTGCATCCTGTATTTTTTTCAATACATATCTCAATTAGAAATCCAATTCATTCTTTCCCCCAAAATTTAAATTTGTTTTAATGATTTTAGTATGTTAAATATTTTTTCATATATTATTTATCCACATAATAAAATGGTAGATTCCGAACTATTTTAGAAATAGGAAATAATTAACCACAGTAAATGATTGTGTATCTATTATTAGTATAGAAAACAATTATGCATAACTCTAACAATTTTTTTAATAAGATTCATAAAGATTATACTAAAATATATATCTATATTCCTGGAATGTGTGACGAAAAAAACTAGGCACATTATAATAATTACATAGCTTAATAAAAGTATATTCAATTTATAGTTGAGGGTAAATAAATATCTATTTGTATAGTTTATAAATCACCCCATTATAAATAAAATTATAAAATAGTAAATAATAATTTTTTATAGAAACTAAAAAAATTATGTTATTTATATATTCTCTTGATTAATGATTTTTTGGAAGCTTCTATATTTAAATATCATAGAAGGTGTGCATCCAATATCTCTTTATCATGGTAGTTAATGTATTTTATGAAAAAATGATCTTCTTATATAATAAATATGAAAAAAATAATTTTTATCTAATATTATTAATCAACAAAAATCCTTTTATCCTTATAGAAAAAAGAATAAAATGGAATATGGGATGGGGGTTTCGTTCTCCTTATATAGATAAACAAGTTCAGAAATTTCCTCTCAACATAGATCGAAATTTTTAACATTATTTAACATTAATATACCAATTGAAGATTCAATTCCAAAATTTAGTATCATAAATATTCATAAAAAACATGGTTATTTTCATTTATGTAATAAAAATTTTGATTTTTTAAAATTTCTCAAAAAATAATCCCATATATAAAATGAATCATCTAGTGTTTGACACTTATTCATTAGTTTTTTTGTTTCATGTTGTTATAATAAATATAATTTCTTTATTAGTGAATCATTTCTTGAATCTCCGACACATAATATATTTAGTAAACTAGTTATCATTTTTTGATAGCCGCATATTATCATTAAAATCTTATTTTGAGTGTTCAGGTATATATTTAGTATAAAAAAATCATTTAATTCCATTTTCTATTTTCACATATCTTCATTTACAATAACGGTCATCTCTCGTTATTCTACAATTATATATAATTTTTTTTCATAATTTAGTGCCAATCTTAGACATGTTTTCATGAAATCATTATGGTAGTGTACTTGGTCTTGGAAACATACATAGGTTTACTCCATATATTTAATGATTTTTGGATTATACCATAGTGATTCTCTCTTAAAATTATATTTAATTTGGAAAAAACAATTTACCCTTTTCAAAATAACATTAAGTTTAAATCATTAATTACACCATTTTTCGAATTTCAAATACATGGATGCACCATGTTGCACCACAAATCATATATTTTGATTCAAAAGGATCCAAAAAAATATATAATTTTAAATACGATCTTCTACAATATAATATAAATTTCATTAGAAAATATTCTTCATATCTAGATGAAGTCAATATTTTTGTCAATCAAATACAATAATTTATAAACATACATTCAACACCATTTTATATAGGTTTTGTTTTTCTTGATCTTAATTATCAAAAACACATAAAATATATATTATCTAAACGATACTTCTAAATTAAAATGTTAATAGTCACATTATTAATAATAAACAACATATAACTTCCTCTTTGTATTTTTTCCTCCATTATCGGATTATTATACCAATTATTCCATTTTCATGTAATTTTATATCATTATATTCAATTTACTTTCAACATTGAGGAAACTATACTTATTAAAAGTAAATAAAGATTTCACTATATCCACTATTTCTTTTTTATTTTTTATCATTTCATCTTATTCTATAATTTTTATATTTAATTTGTGATTCTATATAGTGAGGTTATTATTATAATAATTTTAATTTCATTTAACATCCTAATTATTTTCTACACTTTTATTTATAATATTGTTTCCTCAATAAATGATACCATATTAGACATAATCATGAAATGAATAGAGTATGATTATTCTTACTAATATTTACAGTTTCTGACTTCATTCCTCTTATCATATGTAATATTGGTTATTTGATTATATGTGTCAACTATATCTTCTAAATCATTGTAATGAAATAAATATTATGTTTGTTTCCTTATAATAAATATAATTAAAATATTTATTTACAAAATATACTTGTTATATTTGTTAGCCATTATATATATCATAGATTTGGATTTAGAGTAGAATTCTTCTTTGTCAACACACTCAATTTCATCATATCACCTCACCATAGAAGCAATTGAAGAGATATCATGTTTCCCACAATTAAATAATTTTGATGAATCATAGGTTTGAATTTAAATACCCATCCTTTGATATAATATTATATAAATAAAATTACTCACCTATATTCCAAACAACTATTTTAATCACAGTCATGAATATAAGAATGACTAATCATATTTTCCATTGATCATATATTATATCATTTATTTTTTCCATTTACTCCATGTATATAAATGTTCAAATAATTGAATTTTTCATTTCATAATTTATGAATATGTAAAGAATATCATTAATGGAATGTTATACCATTTATCTATGGATATTATCATTAGGGTAAAATGGTTCTAGAAATTTCACATCTATTTCATGAAAATGGTTAACAGCATGACTTTATCATCCAATCCTTTTATATGACTAAATACCATATTTAATACATTGATGAAATAATGTATTTCCTAAACATTTGATATTAATTCATTAGAGAACAGATATCTAAAAATTTATTGTTGTAAAGGTATTTTAAATTTTACACTATTCTTATTCATATTTTAATACTTTTTCTATATATTATTGGGTATTAAAATTCTCCTGTATTCCTTGAATACATTATTAAAAATGATGGTACAAAATTATTTCATAAATTACATTCCACTTAAATGTTTATATTATCTATAATGTTTATTAGATAATTTAAAAAAATATTTCAATCCCAACTGTAATATCATAACTAAATTTGAGGCATTCCAATAGGTTTTTTAGAGATTTTTTCTCATAAAAAAAAAGAAAATTATTCACATAATATGTATATAATGCTATAATATGAATTTAATAAAGAATTGAAATATTCATCATTAGTCATTTTATGATCTATCTTAGGAAACTTAGTTCGAACTAATAAAAATTTATGATTCATGGATCAGTTAAAACAATTACGGGGTTAGGGGTGAAATATTGATTATCATGTAAAATTAGATTTTCCATAAAAAAAAATTGTGAATCACTAAAGTCTATGTAATATATTTTTAGCTATTATCACCATTTCAAATATACAATAAAATTAATGATTATAAAAGGAAATGAGTATTTACATGGTTTATTCCAAATATGGGTGAAGTGAGATAATCGATGTAATCCTGGATCCAGTCCCTTACTCGTATTTTATGGAAATTAATTCACGGAATGAAATTCAGTAGGAACAAATGTTTATAAGTTTTGGAAATCCAGATCATAAACATGATACACATATTACATTGGGGATATTTAAAATTAAACATGTTACATAATAAAATTATATTAATTGAATTATGTGATTATAATTATAGGATTTATTCTTCATCTTATAGTAATACGAAACAAAATAAAGTTGTTATGAAATTCTATTTCTGGGTAAACTATAGAATAATCAAAAATTAATCATCGACAACAATCAATATGTAAGGGTAATGAATGAACACAAATAGCATATAATCAATAAAAATAGAGGGTTGTTCATAACTATTATAAAAGCTAAAAAATTGATCATAAATTATGTTAAGTCAATAAACAGATAATGAATGTGAATAAATAATTTAATCAAAATAATAATTTCTTAGATAAAAATAATAAATGAATTCTCAATAAATTATATTCAAAATTATTGGATGTCATGCTTCATAGGAACCTAATACCTTTAATGTAAAGATGTATCCTTTAAAAGGTGTAATATATATAAACTTTAAAACCATTAGCCTAATTTATCTTACTATGTTCATCTTATGAGACTAAAGATCCATAGAAATGCTTTTATTAACTAGTCTCAAACCCATATCGTGAATTTCCAATGAATTACACATTTATAGAATAGTTGATTTTTTTATGAACACATTTCCTTATCAAATATATGTATTGAATACATAAAATCTATTTATAAATATTTCCCCAGATAAATGAATGACTATTACATTAATTACCTTATTTAAAAAACTAATATATTTTAGGGAATAATCATATCCCTAAAATATTATATGAGGATTTAGTGTAATATCCAAGTTCAATGATCACATGAATGTGAATATATTAATGGGACAGAAATATGAATCATGTAAGTGAATATCAAATATTTCCTAGGAAAAATCAATCAAATACAACTCATAGGAAGAATAAGGATAATATAATCACAATATATCCCAATTTGAGAAAAATTAAACAATTTTGTCATTGATTAATGCAAATACAATAAAAATATAATTAAAAAAACCTTGTAGAAATTAATTTTTTCATATTGAAAAAATTTTAAAACCATTTCTGTGAAAATCGCTTTTATTTAAAATATTTTATTTCAAAATAAAACTTCAAAAATTTCAAAGGATTTTAAATTAAATTAAGATGGGTAATTTTGTAAATATTTATGAATATAAAAAAATATTTTCAATTTAAAATGCATAGATATGTCCATTATTTTTAACGTGATAATGATATTCCTATAAAAAATTTATAAATGAAAAAATGATAAAATTTTATTTAATAAATAATTTTTTTTGTAAAAAAATTTAAAGCATTTTTAGAAATAGTGGTTTTAGAGAAAATATAGATTCCTTGATTAATGATAGAAATTAATTCATGTTATCATGAAAATATAAATAAAAAATAATTTTTTTGAAGAGTGAATGAATGTAATTATTACGTGTAAATGGTTATGAATTACTAGAGGATAATAAAATAATATTATTTACAAATAAATGATCTAATAATTTCTTCTAATGGGAATTAAAGTGTAACTAAAATTGAACAAAAGGATTATCTGATATAAACCCTTCAATATAGAATAATTTTAAATAAATAATAAATAAATAAATAGATTATTTCTGTAAAAATAGAATCTACTTAAAAATAGTATATATGATAATATATTATAAATTTTTATTGTACACATAGTCATATAATATTAACAACAATGAAGAAGTAATATATCCAAATGAAATGGAATCATGTTATGAAATTTTATAAGACTAAGAAACATTTATTTCAAATAAATATTGATGAAATAATTTAATATGAAACTCAAAATAAAATGAATGAAAAATAATTTTTTATATAATATATCAAAATTTGAAGTAGATACACCACATAATATAATTAAGTAGTGAATATGATATTTATCTCAAAGATGTAAAAAGTGATATAAAAACGTCTTACCCTAAGTTCAAAATATCAAATATATATTTATCATGATAAATTATGTAATTATGAAAATAAATTACAATAATCCCTATTTTTTTCAAAATTTTCAATACTTTTATTTCACCCGTTACAGTTTTTTAAACTCATATTAAATAATTATTTGGTTGTCATGTGTCTCAAAAAAAATTTGTTCTTATGTTAAAAAATAATTTGTTATTTCTATTATGGTAAAGAGGGTAATTATATAAATATCACAAGAATAATAATAACTAAATACTGTTCACATTTATAAATGAATTATGATTTTAAAACCAATCATGAATGATGATTATAAAACATTAACCAACATTACAATCAGAAAGATGATATGCCATCAATATACATCAGTATCATTAACATTTCACAATTATAATTATTCTAGAAGGTATGTAAAATTCTTTTTAATAAATATAATTATATAATTATATAATATATTATTTAAAATTTTATAATTATTTATATAATTCTTCTGATGTAAAAGGAGTCACATCGCTTTGAGGATTGGATTGCTCACACTTCCAAAAGCACTGATATCACTTTTTATGTGTGTGAAAAGATAATAAATAGAATGTCATATGAAAAATAAATCAAAGTAATTATTTAATTAATATAATATATATTTATATTATGCAACATTTTATCATCAAACTAATCCTCATTTAATTAATCAAATGTAGAACACATCACATCAATTTGATGAGGTGATAATCAACACATCCAAAAACATTATTATCATATTTTCACAAAATGAAAATCATTGCAGTATGTGTTATATAATAATTACATAATTTTTATGATAAAATAAATATCAAATGTATAATATAAAGTATGGTTTATATCATTATTCCACATAATGGGTTGTGGTAATGGAATAATGAACGACATCATTTCATGAGGAGGTGGATCACAATACACACAATCAATAACATCGTTACCCATTTGATGCAATTGACTGAAGGTTTAGATTGATTCCTTAATATAAAAAATATATCAGTATGTTAGTGAAACTACTATTATAATATAATAACATAATAATGATAATTTAAGGAGTGTATAAATAATAAAAACTAAAGTGGTCGGGGAATAACATTACATATTTTAATAACTACTTTTGATTTATAAAAATATGTTGTATTGGGTTTCAATATTTGATAAGTGTTCTATATAGAATTAGGTGTGGGATTTTAATATTTTTTTGAATATTTTTTTGGAAGAAAATGGCTACATAGTTGTGAATAAATGGGTTAGGTCAGTTCTATTTTATAGTGGATGAGTGAAATTCTTGTAATGTTTGGAAAGTGTATTACATGCAAGTTTATTCTGATATATATTGGATAAAATAATGAAACTTGTTTTATAAAATCTCTTATAAGGGAAAAATATTTACATAAAATATAATTTTATATGTTTTGAGGTGATTTTATAAAATTTGTTTACGGATTAATACAATTATGTGAAATTGTTTCTCTTAATTGTTGTAATTAATTTTAATCACCATCACTAAACTAGTTAGTAAAAAACCAAGCTAAGATAATTTTAAATTATAAATTATTATTAATCTAGTTATTCAATCCACTATTCTATATTTCAATTACTAAAAGTTTCTAAAATTAATTATTAACTAATCCTGCATACGAGATGACCGTGTGTGTTTTTAATGTAAAAATGTTCAAAAGATCGAAATTTCTTTATACCAAACATCACTGTTAAATTGAGTCCAATGACAAAAAATGTGATAATTTATTTATATATAATCCAAATATTAATTAAAACTAAAAAAATTATTATTAAAAATTATAAATTAATCAGTTAAAAAATATATTTTTAATTATAATTTAGTAATTTTATTATTCACCAACAAATGAAATAACAAAGAAAAACACAGAAATGTAAATGTGACATAATTTTAAATTTTTAAATAAAAAATTATTATTATATTTTCAAATAATATTTATTATATTTAATATATTTACATTTAAAATAGGATCGTAATTAAAATGCAGAAAATTGCCTTTTTTGAAAAAAAAACTTTTAGGCATATAAATGGATTTAATCTAGTCATACTCCTATTAAATCAATAAGAAGAATATAAAAAGTAAAATATTAAATAAATAAAAATCATATTAAATTATAATTATTCAATAGTACTAGTGAACTTAATTTATGAAGACAAAATTCCTTTACATTAATAGAAATAGTTCCTTATAAAAAATTTCCATTTTTTCAATAGGATTTTTATTCGATTTTATTTATTTAGAAATAAAGGAAATAGAACATATATTTGTATACGATAGATGATCATAATCATTAATACTAATTTGATGACTATGTTATATTAAATTATGTTAATTATAATAATTTATTAGTTGTTTATTTTTGAAAAACAAGATCATTCATAAAATGAAAGCTATCATAGAAACATATTGTTGTGTGTGATGCAAGTGAACATGTTATTTATTGAATATAAATATATTCATTATATTATAAATAGTTAATATATTATATTTTTTTGGTCTTATATTCTTTTTTACAGTTTCTGTTTTTTGTCATACATGCTATCAAATATAATATTCATACTTTTTAATTTCATGGAGCTATAGTGGGTATGTTTCTCCCGATAGACAAAATATCACTCAAGAGACTGGTTTGTGACACCACCAAAGACTCATCCAGGAATTTACTTTATTCATAACCAATCCATTTTCGATGATTAGGGGGTCAAAAGATGGATCCCCATTAACCGGGATTCCCCCTTGACTCCAAGGGTTTCCTCGCTTCCTCGTCTTGGTTTTTGGCGGATCCTCATCATTTTTTTTCTCATATGCATCTGATTGCTTCGTCAGCTCAGTTACTTGATTTTCCATTATTGTTCACAACTTCGTTATCATATACATCTCATTTTTTCGGATTCCTTCATTCCCCATCTATCTTGTTGGTTGGGTTTTTTTCATGTTGCATCCCCCGCTTTCAGGCTCCTCTGGTATCTATTGATTCAATGTTCAAGCCTCACTTTGTGGTCCTCTATCTCAATGGTTTTAGATCTCGTTCCCGGGGGCCCCTTTCGGATCTGGTGGTGGTACTTCCAGCCCTGAGAGGTACTGTATCGTCTTCTATTTCCTAGCGGTGACCAGATCCTTCTTCAATCTCTTCTAGAGTAAGTGTGGTGGGTTCATTGCCTACGGAAGGCGTTCCTTTGAATTTTTATTTTTTGTCTTCGTTTCCATAGGGCTCCTGCGGGCGATTCCCTCCTGGTGTTTGTGATGGTTCTTCAATGGTGGATGAAGTTTTCTGATGTAGGTATTGGTTCATTGTTCAATGTTTTGCATGTTTTCTTTCAGTGTTATGCTTGTTCCAGCGATCACATGGTCAACGCTAATGGTGGTGGTTTGTTTCATGCTGGCGATTGTAGACGAAATTGGTGGTGTCTGTTTTTGGTGTTGGTTCGGGTTGATGATTATACAGGCATGGCCAGAATTTTTGGAGTAATGTTGTTCGGTGTGGTCTTCTAGGTATTTTCATGGACAAAATCTCATTAGTCATAAGCTTACCCTACTTTAACCGTGCCTTGGCCCCAAGTTCCATTTCACCTCTCCAGGTCAGTAGGGAGCAATGATTTTTCGGATCTTTGGGAGGTGGTGTTCAGTCAGTTCTCAATTTTCAAGGGAATGATCCCATAGTTCGGTTGTTCAGTAAAGGTGAATCATGGATGATGGGGTCTCTGTGTTTTCGGTCGCTCTAGTTATCAGCTCCGGTGATGATAGGGAAACAATGATGTCTGAGTTTCTTTCCCGAAGCATTGATGATTACTGTGATCAGGCATGATATACGATGTTTGTGTTGATGAATTTGAAGCAACACTGATGGTGAAGATGATTGGTCGACAATGTGATTATGGCGGCTAGGTGACTGTGATAGGTTGGCAGTGCGATGATGTGCTTTCTCGGTATGATGGTTTTTTTAAATTTGAATTTATAAATGTGTATCTGGAAGGGTGGTTTTTAAAAGTTTGTTGATCTTTTAATTTTTTTAATGTGGTGTGTAGTGGTTTAATGTTATGTGGTATTTTCATGTACTGGTGGCTTTTGTATGGCTTCCACTTACCCAAAAAGTGGATTTTTAAATAATAAAAAAATGGATTGTGGGAGTGAGTATGTATTAATTGTTCTATTTTAAAAATTTACTATATAAATATTTCCACTATTAAAAATTATAGAGTATAATTAAATTAAAAATCCCATAAAAGCATTAATATACGTGAATATATAAGAGATAAATCCATCAAAACAATTTGGCTACCTACCAATATGTTATGTATATTGTATCCAAAACGTGTGATCTGTCTTCTAAAAATGTTATTTATACTTGATCCCTACAATTACTGAAAAACGAATTCCCCTTAACAAATGAACATGCCTTCATATTTTCATGATTTCTAGTGTAATGTGCAAGTCATCCTTTCTCTACCTAAAAATATACTCTAGTATTCATCCCACATAAATCCTAATATATTAATATACAAAATAGCTAGGCTCTCTGATATCACACTTATTCCTAGGATTCACAACAATAACAATGTCATAGACGTTGTTTTTTTTACAATCATATTCTATGATATAGATATATTTTATGATTCTTTCTAATGCGTCCTAATAACATGTGTTTATATTTTTAAATTTTATCATCTTCAGTCTTTCTTAGACAAAATAATTGTAATCAAAATATAAAATTATTAGATTATCAACATATTTAATTTTCCTTCTATATTTATGTATTCATTCTATATATAATCAAATATTTATTGGTTTTGTTTTTTAATACGAAGAAATACCTTAATTATTGATATTTAATCTTATTATATTCAATACTACTCAGAAAAATTAAATAGTTTTTGTTCTTAATCAAATATTATTTAAAGATATAACAAATTATTCCCATGATCCACAAATTTATGAAAAAATTGGTAGATTCACATAAAAATAAAATTCATCCCTATATGACAATGGTTACTTACTAACATTGAGGGTCTATAATGATATTGTGGGGACACTATAAAAAATATTCATATATGTAATAGAAACCCATGAAAAGTGAAACTTATATAACCAACATAGAGAAATATCATAGAAATGATAGAAAAATTTCTATTTATTAACAATGAAAATAGATCCTATAATAATATATATATCACTATAAATGTCATTAAATCCACTAAAGTAAATCATATATAAATGAAACAAAATAGAAGAAAACAAAAAAGAGAAGATGAATACATAAACAGGTTGTCAGTCTAACAGATACCTATTATCCATAATTCATACATGCTAGAGACGTTATCCATCATTCAATAGGTCATGAACTATTTTAGTTCCTAATAATGAATAGTATTTTGGGTCATCGATGGTGGCCCAAGGTAGGGTTTGAATAAAAAATTATTATCCCCTACCAATGTTGTCCCTAAATATACATTATGAGAAGTATATTCAAGAATATGATCCTTACATAATTTATTTAATATAAAATAAATAAATTTTATTTAATATAAGTACATATGGGGAAACTTATGGTTGATCATATCTACATAGGATGCTACATAATGTTCTAATTCATGTAGTGGTACTATTATAACCGCATGTTACAACATAGGGGAACTACACCCTAACTCATTACCAATACTATATAAAATACCATGTTCAACTAGTTATATAATTATCATTAAAAATTATATAATCATTTTATAGTAACCTCTTTATGATTATTTAAATGTTCATTATATATATATTGATCAAATTTCATTTACATTTTTCAATATCATGACTAACAATGATCGTTTACCCACCATATCAATGGTATTTTCCATATACCATTACAAAATCAAAATATCATGGTTATCCTTAATTAATTTATAATATTAAAATATAAAAAAATATTATATTTAACCATTCATATTTTCCATTTCACTGGTGATTTATCAATTCATCCCTATTTTCAATTTAAAAATTGATCTTATTTATAGTTTATCCTTTACCGATTCACATTAAAAGTTACACTTCATATCTTCGGTAGTCCATTAAAATAATAACTTCCATTTAAAATTTATTATACTATGGAATACTATTTTACAAAATCAATATCAAATTGATATTTCAATTTTTAATTAATTAAAAACCATTATAGTTTTCCAAAACAATTAACCACTTTTATGTTCCAATTCGATACTAGGTTCGCACATTGAGATCACCCTTCCTAATGGTTCACTTGAACAAGAATATCTCCCAACTATATTGTTGAATATTTCATTAGTTTACAATTTGATAATGGAGATAATAATTTTATAAGAAATATAAAAAATTAACCCTACTTAATTTAAGTATATAACAAAACAATAACTTTATTTGCCTTTAAAATTCTAAAAATTTCCAATTATTCATTAAGGATTATGATTTCTAAAATACCATTACCTTTTCAAATTATTTTACCTCTATAGATACATCACATTTTTATCACCATCATATTAATCAATTATAATATATTATTATTTCAGAAGAATATATAAATTTCAAATATATGGAATGTACTTAAAATTATCCTCAAAATGAAAATTTTCAATGTGATTGAATAACATGGAAAATTAAAAATTTAATAAGTATATAGTAAGGATGTGAGGAATACCTACCTTAACCTTATATATTTCTACTTGTTTAATACAATAATTAATTCTAATGTATTAATAATGAATATGTTGATTCATTAAAAAACATCAAATTGGTCCCAAATTAATATAACATGAGCAACACTTCATTAGATTGTATTAAAGGAATATTGGATGAAATAGCGTTATATTCCTACATAATTCTCTCTAAAAACTGATACTGATGCCCAATCCAACAAGGGTCCAATGAGATCCACCATGTGAAGACAATAGGGGTGGAGGATCAATGTTTTCATACAAATGGCTAAATGGGAGGGGAAAATCAATACAGATGTATAATATTTAACTCTAGGGTGATATTTGAAATATGTCTACAAAAGAACCTAATAGTCTGCAGACCGGTCTCAATGCCTAAAACCTATGTATGTTTTTGTTCAAAGTCATCGCTTAGCTGATGGAATATCAACCGGTGTATTCTAAAAGTCATATAGCTTTTTAATTTTAAAGTTTTGTGGTCGCAATAATAATTGAGACATTGAAACCCGTAACCTCTTGATAAACTACTAAATTCCAAAATAAAAGTCTATCCAAGGTCACTAAATAGACTCCAAAAAACAAACAAAATCAAATCTAACAATGGTTGGATAATACCCCATCATCATCACATAATATATCATACATTAGGAATAATATTATGTATCTATGATAATTTTCAACATAAATTATTGCTATTTATCCTCATTTGACTCAATGTACCACATATCTCTTAGATGAGATTGGTCCTCGATGATAATACTACTAAATATATTCTCTTTAATCATTTTGTTTTCCCATAATAACCCACCATATCAAACAGACACTCCATAAAGTACACATTTAATTGAAACTCAAATCCAAAAATCCCAATCCTAAGATATGTATAAGGGAAATTTCGTTGAATATAATATTTATGAAATTGATTTAAAAAATAAATGAAATACACAAGGATTTCAAACTGGTATTCAACCATACTGATGCTACCTACAATTATAGAAGAACCATTATATCTAATGTCAATTTTCCATTTCCAATAAACATGGTGAAACTACATCATTAGATAACCTAATAAAAAATTATAGTCTCCTAACATGAAGTGAATCGGATGAATTTATAGACTTAATACAACCACATCAAACCCAGCGAAATACCCCTTAATTTCTGAGATAAACTAAACAAGATCTATGGTCAAATGAAAATGAATTATTTGTAATAATTAGATTTAATCAAACTATATCAAATTATTATCATAAGAGAACCATAAAGAACATTCCTTAAACTCAATAATTCATTGGACCATTCATCATAATAATAACCATATCTATAAATTCAATCACAAAGACACCCATATAGTGGAAGACTGAAATTCTAAATTCGATAACATCATACCCATCTATTTTATTCCAATGTTTATGATAGTCCTTCCCATTTAATATATCTACCTTAACACACTATATTCCACCATATATTGTTCTCTAAGACATATACAAAACTCAATAATCTATAATACATTCCATCACATCCACTCGAAAAAATTATTACTTATCACACTCACTCAAACAAAGAATATTAACTGATTCATCACTCATACTATCGTGAATCCAAACATACAGAATAACTAAAAAAGTCTAATTAATTTCATTGGTTAACACCATAATAAAAAAATACAAAATCACGATGATCTATGAAATCAAATGATGTGTCTTATGTATCTTCTAACTAACCACATCAAACATAACATAAAATAATTATTCAAACACCTTTGTTCTAAATTCCTAAAATTTAATTGGAAAAACCAACTGAGATGATATAATTATCCATATCCTAATTGATTACTTCTTTAATGAAAACCTAATACCTTCCATGATATCACCACAATGATCAATCTTGTAATCTGTTGTCATTCAACCCGAAGATCCTAATAAAACCTAAAATACCATCATCATTTACTAGGATCACTGATGAATGAGGATTCCAACTGACACTTAGATCACTAATTTATACCCAATGTGTGATAATGAAATTTGGACTTCACCAAATACTAATTTTGTAATTTTATTTTTATATTATCTATTAAAATGGATAAATCCATATTCATCTTCACATTGGAATCCTTGCATCATTTTGATCATCCATCAAACTATTTAAACACATTCACAATCAGGGAAATATGGTTTCATGTACAAATTAAAAATTCAATACCCCAAACTAATGTATTACCTTCATTATCAATTAATCAGATCAAATATTTCAATACCACATTCAACCATATGAATATTTCTCCAAATAATGAATGGATTCTACCACCATTATCATACATCTATGAAAAAAGGATCCAATAACATCCATATATTTCTATATTTTTAGTAATTCAATACATTTATTATTGTTTTTAAATTATTATCACACCCTTAATACACTAGTCACACAATCCTTATAATATATTATCACTCATATACCTCCTTAAGAACTACCAAATAAGTTTTAATAGTCATCAAATGCATTTTCCAATATAATTTTTTGTTAAATTAAAATGTTATCCTCTGTCAATGATTTTTATTTTATCAACAATTCCACTAAACATTACACTATTCATAATTTCAATACTCATTTCATGGAAATCTATATTCTCATTCAAATCCCATGAGCCACTATTCCTTCTAAGCTCTCATTCAATCAAAAATATTCTCCAAATACACACATGGATGATCAATGATTTACATAGAAATTGGAAGCATGCATAATTAGTATTCACTAATCCATAATAATGTAAGAAAAATAGGATTATTCTCGAACAAGACTCGATCCACTGTATATTTATTATTGTACATCTGCAATGCATGTTTGTCTCAATGTTCTCATCAAGACTCCAAATATGCACACTCTTGTGAATATATATTATAAAAAACTACCTAAAAATCATGAAATACACATGTCTTATAATCTAGGATCACATTCCTAAGAAACATACAATATCTCCAATGAAATCCAGGCTCATAATGTGAAAAGCAAATTCAATTTTCTTTATAATTGAGTAATATCATCATGAATTTTTTTTTAAGACTTCCATAAAATAAATTACCATCATTATAAGACCCAAAACATATGTTTAATATCTACTCACATTAGATTCAACCATTTGGGGTCACCATTTCGTAACATATTATACCCCCACAAATGGAATTGTTAGTGACTGATACCCCAAATCCCTTTCACCATTAAAAAAATCCATATAAAAATAATATCATGGAATCCCAAGCATAATACTCAAAATTATCAATGTGTATCAAAATAAAAAGGTATAAATAGAAAAAATAACCATTTAATGGTTAATAAAATGACTATCACCCACAAATAATGCATACAATTAATTGGTCTCAAACAGATTAATTTAACCATGAAACAATGTCTGGATGATTTAATAATTCTATAAAATATCATATTTATGGTCACTATCGATCATCAAAATTGACAAACATGCTTTTATAATGAGTTATTTATCATAGACCACTAGAATCATAATCCTGACCTATAAAAAATGCCTCCAATTTTTTTTTCTCTTTCTCCACATATACCAATTCTCATGAACATGCCATTCAATGTATGACTAAAATCATTAAATATTTGAATTTAAATATTATTTACTATATTGAAAGGAATTAAATAATAGTCCCAACACCACGATATCCTTTACATACCACACCACATGAACATCATAACTTCGGTGCTATCAACTACCCAAAATATTTAAAAATTGGGTCAATATATTATACAAATAAGTTAACAATCCTATATAAAAGATCCATAATGAAACCCATATTGATTTTCATTCATTAAAAATAATTCATAGAATATTGGTTTTAGATAACTAAAATATACATTATAAAAATTAGAGGACAACAATATATATGTATAATTTTTAATTCCTTTTTCTATTGCAAATAATAATCTTGATAAGTGAATACATAATAAATTTTTAACGATTTACATTACAAATAACTTTTTGAAACCAAGGATAATTTATTTATATTTTAAATTATAATTTATAGATGAAAAAAGTTTACATACTGTAATTGGTTATTTATTTATTAATTACTCTCTGTAATAAAGCTAAAAATAACATAACATTAATCATTAAATTTTATATTATTAGAAAATTATGATTCCACCAATAAATCATATTTCAAAAAATCTTATAATTGGATTCATAGACCTTAAATAACTGAACCAATAGATAGATAGATCAAACAAAAACATATAATCATGAAAATAATATGTGAATAAAACATGTCTGACATGATTCATGAACATATACACACTCTCTCTATTTATATATATATCATACAATAGATATAATACCATAAATGAATAAATTAATAATCATGTTAACCGCATAAAGTTATATATTACATGTATAATATTGAATAATATTAACATCAATCCTATCCCTAGAAACATTGACATCCCTTCTATGCGGGTCACATAATCCAATAAATGACTTACGTAACATGTCCCATAACACCATAATTCTATTCCTCCTAACCAAAATGGGTAGAAAAAATAATCAGTCATAATCCCAGTTTGTAATAAACCACTACCTCTAGCCCCTAATTAGTTCCCCAAATATTCATCCATAATAAAAAACATGAGCACCTCCCTATTCAACAGAGGGGACAGACTAACAACGATCATCAATAAGAATAACATGAGAGACTATACCCTCTCATTAGAGTGGGAGTAGCAGTATAATAAATTTTAATTATATATAACAAACCCAAATAAAAATCATAGATAATGTATGGTATGAGATAATAAATAATCAGGAAATTAGATGATAAAAAAGCATAATCCCATATAAGTAATGTGTTACCCATATATTATCATGTATACAATCTTATAAATAGAAACAATTTAGCCAAAATAGAATAATAATATAAAATGTTAACATGTTTGACCCAATCAATCATATATACTCCTTCCCTTCCTGACCATTAAATTATTAATCATCACTCTCTTTCCCATCATAATGTATTATTTTAAAATATTTTCCTCATGTAAATAATGTGTGTTGAGTAGGTTGTGTGTACAAAACATTAGGACCAAAAAATTGATGTCTATACATATCCTGTTTGAGATGAAAGTGAATTCAGTGGTTCCCCAAATAAATATTTAAACATAAAACAAAAAATAATTTCTGATTCCTAAGTCCATTGTGACACACTTGGTCAGACACAACTTTTTAAACTAGTCTCAGATGTCTTTGAGTTTGTACTGAGATCATTCCAATAAGTGGTATCCCCATAGTGTTATATTTTCATACCTTAGATGAAACACTTTATTTAATACTTATATTTTCTTGTTCAATATGTAATTGAAAATATGTATATAAACATTTTTATAAAAAAAATAGATGGATATAAAATTTCACCCAATAAAGACCACTAAATACGATATAATATTTGTCACCATGATGACCATTTCAATTATTTTATATAAACTCTCCATGAATATGTAAATATTTTATTTTAATAATCAATTTATAAGGGCCCTATTGATTTTAATTATGAAATAAACATATCATGACCACCCCATGTGAATTTACTAATTTCATTATATTACTACTTCCCTAAGAGAGTTTAGAACATAAATATGACAATGCAAACCCAAAGGTGGTACCAAATTTATTGTATAATTTTCATTTAATAATTTTACATTCAAATTTACTATGTAATTACCCAATTAAAAACACCTCATAGTTTACTCTATACAAAATTGATTGTATAACATAGTTTTTATTTAATTAATTTACGTTCTGATGTTAACATCAATTTGTGAGTCATAAATTGACATAACAAAATCCATTACCCAATTCATAAAAAATGGACTTCCAATTTTCATTATGAATATTAAATGAGGCTCTAACATTTTATTTCATGAGAATTCATAATAGATAAAAATAAAATTTATCCATATAATGATTACAATTCTAAATTTGGGACACCCTTTGGTATCTCCCTCCATATTGGTTAATTTCAACATGAATGAGTCATGTAAGAAAAAAGGAATATACCATCAATTTACCATTTAACAAGTCACAATAATCTTCCAAACCCTTTTTATTATTTCTTATTCTCTTATATTAATATATACCAACCCCACAACATCCATCACATTTACAAATTTCCCCATTTCAAATTCATCCATATCAATTCAGGTTTCACAAATATAATCACAATTTTATATGGTCAATAAATCATTGGAGTAATTCACTTAGAATATCTTCCAATATTTTCAATTAGAATCATAATTTAGTTAATAAGATCATATAAATATCATATTTAAGGCATCCATTTTAATATTAGATAAAGAATTTATGTTGGTGTAACTAGGAAATGAATACATTTAAAATATATATAATATCATTTGAAGACGTTGGGAATCGCCACTATACCCTAAATGATGTCTACAATTCTAATACACTCATTATGGATGAGATACTATGAGAAAACTATATGAAAATATTAATGATCTTGTTCTGGGGTGGACATAATAAAAATTGGCGGGAAAACACTTGATAGAGGTTTAAATGATTAAGTGGTGGAAAAATAGATATAACCTAAACTCGTAAATTCCAATGAGTTTAAAGGAAGTAAAAATTTCAATACAATCATGGATACTCACCATCAGAAGAGGATCATAATTGTGGTGAGATATTTGCAATTAACATGTATGAATTAGAGGGTAAAAATTTTTATGGAAACATAAAAGGGATATCCTGAACGAAATTTCATAATGAACCATATGAAACCAAATAGAAACTATAATCTAGAAATTTTACCTCAAAAAATAGTGTGGTGATTCCATAATCAAAATTAGGCCTCATAATAGCCCACAGAATTTTTTTTATCCCATCCTCGTACAGTTGGTTGACCTCTTATTTCTTGATTAGCTATACCATTAGTACTCCCAAAAATAATTTAGTAATGAACCAACAAATCAACTTATAAAACCAATGACTAGCTAAAAACATTTTTATCCAATTAAACTAAATAAATACAAGAAAATATAAAAAATAAAACCACTAAACATAGGTAAAAATAATTAAAATCATACTAAGGAAACATGTGATTTTATAATTCATGAAATCTTTTATAATATGTAATATTTATTTCAAAAAATGAAAAAAACTTCAAAATAGTTTTGGTGTCTATTTTAAATCATGAATCATATCCAGTAATCGTGTTTCCCTATCCCACAAAACTATTCTAATCATTTACTAATTCATATTGATTTCCATAAATATATTTCGAAGATGAAAATGTCATCTCCTCATAAATATCTATTTTTTCTAAAAGTAAAATGTTACCTAAGATAATGACTATTTAATTTACCATTAAATATTTATCTCCATAATTCATTGTAGTGTTGCATCTAAAAATACAATTCTCCATGAATATATACATTTTAAATGAAATGAAACATAGAGTCATCATTCAATTTATTTTTTCATATACTAGGTAGATATTTATATATAATCTATAAATTTTTTTTATTAAATGTATTAGTCATCCCATTAATAATATTAATATAAAAAAATTTGGCATGGATATCCTTTTCCTGTTTCAATATACTAATAAAAAAACTTACACATATCAAGTAAACCAAATATCATACTCATTAAATAGTGTAATTAACTTATAAAAATTTTTTGGATATCAAATAATATTAACACAAATTAGAAATTTCATATGTATCAATAAATTATTATAAATTTATATTCCATTTTATTCGTTTATAGTTTTATCTATAATAGGATTCAACTATTCTATTACTAAACATATTATTTTGATTAAGGTAAATTTTAATACATACATAATAAGAGTTAATGTATAGTAAATTTTATCTACAACTATAAATTTCAAATAGTAATCACATGAATTTAGATCTTATTAAATTTAAATCATTTCGAAATTAATCTCATAAAAACATGTCAACAAACTATCTAAAGGGCCAACTAAAGATGATAATGTATCTTCTTTCTTTAATGATAATTAAATGGTTTCTATAACATCATCAAAACATTTTCTCTATTAATCATATATATTCATGTTGACATTTATTATCTTCAAACTCAATCACTAAAAATTTTATATGATAGCTCTCTACCCATATAATCATCACTATTCACGAATAAAAATATCTTCTCTCTAATCATCAGATGAAATGTATTATCTTTGAATCCCTTTAATATGTTATTTATGTATAAGAATAAGAACATTCTCATATTATCCCTCACATAAAGACAATATATACTTCATCTTCCTTCATTTGTTTCTTAAATACTGGAAAAATATTTAAATAAAATCTGATGTTCATCACACACCTTTGTTGAAAACAAAAACATTATCGACAATATAAGTCTTTTGGTGCATCAATTTGAATCTCCATCCAACTCAGTAGATTTTTTAGAGGTTGACATAAAATGCATGATTTACCTAATAATTGATTGAATCTTTCATTTATTATACAAAATTTATTTATTATAAGGATCCATATCAGATATGATTTTGGATAACTAGTTATGTATAAAAATGTATATTTTTACTAGGACTTCATCCATTGTGTAATAAACATATAGTGATAAAATTGGATGATTTTTTCCATTGAATGATACCAATTTAGAGAAAATTATTACTATAATATAGTATGTACCATGTCATAACATGAAACCAATAATGACTCTCAAATTGGTAGTAAATATTTCTTTCTATAATATTATTCTTATACTTCTAATAATTATATTCCTAATGACGAACATTATCAATGAACATAAAGCTACATATTGATAGAAGAATAAAATAAAATTTTCTAAATAATAAGATAAAACATGGAAGTATCCCCAATAATTAGGTTACTACTTACATGATAATAAACATAATTATCTTAATAATCAAATGAAAATAACTCTATAATATTGGGTATGATTTCAATTATTATTATAACAAAATATTCAAATTTTTTAGTGTAAAATTATTTTTACAAAAGGCCCATCACATTCCATTAATTATGATAATCATTCTATTTAAGGGACTGAAATTTTCAATTAATATAATTGATGATATTATTAACCATTATAGTTTTATAGGAATATTAAAAATAATATATATTAATATATTCCATTGATTGTTTTTTTTGAGATTTATATATTTTTTCATGAAAATATAAATCATTATTTTATGGACAATATAAAGTATAAATTGATTTGAAAATGTAATATCACCAAAATTATAGATTATTAATTAAAGGATCCAATTTATGATTATGGTTCATGTAGTTTATTTCATGAGTGGGTATTTGAAGATAGATAAGAGTGACTACATGATCATCATCCGTCCTAATACAGAACAAACACGTAAATAATGATTCATAATACATAATATATCTTTTCATTGACACTTTTATAATAGAAAAAAATTATTGATGTTACTTTTTAGTTTATTTTAACATTGGATACCTAGAAAATTGATCTCTTCTAAAGAATTATTTCTTTTTTAGTGATAACTATAAAGTTATATGTATAATATTAAAATTATCTAACAAACCACTAGAGGTATCCTACTTAACTAAAAATATATTATTCAAAAAGACATTATTTTTCACTTTTAAACACATTAAATATTTTCCCATCTAAATGTCGAAAAATACGATTTTATTCTGTAAAATATTATAGAATTTTTCATTATGGATTTTGAATTATTCCTTAATGAAATTTCATAGAGGAAATGTTTATATAAAATACTCAACACAATTAATATTTGATTCTCATGATCCTCTTATATCTTCAAATATACTAATATGTCATCCACATACATGAAATTAAAGGTTAGATGAGGTTGTTAGAGGGTACCTTTATAAATAATAATAAGTAAAATGTATAATTATTCATTTGAAAACACATGATAAGTTATTCACAGTGATCATTCATATATTAGAAGGTAGTTTTCAGTATATATAATTAACCCACTGAATCTTCGTAACCCCCAGAGAAAATATAATTTATTAAAATACTTATATATTTTTAATTGATCAATGAATTCAAAATTATAAGGAGAATATTATTTTATTTTTATTTTAATTATATTCTTTGTACTATAAAAACATATATACCAATTATTAGGTAGAAACATTTTAAAAATAGTATAGTAAAACCCAATGATGATATAGTGTATTAAAAAACCCATTTGGTTTCAGGACCATCAATATAAACCATTAATTCCCTTAATAATAAGTGATCTATATGGTATGGTAGAGAATGTATGGTTTTTTTCGAATGGATATATATATGATAAAATATCTTTCAGACTCTAGATGAATCCATAAAAAATCATTGTGATATATGTAATTGTTGTTCTATTCCATTGGAGGGATATTTCATCTTGATATATCTATATTCGCCTCTACCATGAGTCATAATATATGTCCTTGAAATCATACTATCATAAAAAAGATTATATGGAATAAAAATTGATCTAATGTATTATTCAAATTACAATAAATTTTGATATTCTATCATGAGAAATAAAGTAAATCCTTGGTTATAATAACCAAAGTTATCCTCAAACATTTCTATTTAGTATATTCATATAATTAGTCAAAACCCATTTTGAGGATAATGTATCATTAATATATCAATGTTTTTATTATAGGAATAAGGTATTATTAACAAAAACAAACATTTTATTTTGTCATTTATATATAATTTATTATATCTATTCAATAATAAATATTATCACATAGAATATTTAATAAATATTAAAAATATTAAAATAAAACAACCGTGAGGAACATGTATCCAACAATGAATTAAACATAGTGGTTTTTATCATTATAGTACATTATAAGATCCCCATTACATTATCAAATTAAACAGGATATTTCATAATGTCATCTCATTACACTTAATTAGGCTAAATGTAATATCTAACATTGATATTATATTTACTAGTAATTGAGTTTACCAGCGTTAAGAACTGCCCATCCCATCATGATTTTGAGGTCGAGGTCCATCTACCGTAGATACCAGTTCTAGTAAATAAATAAACTTTGTTCAATATCATTTTTCATAAGTAAATAAAAACTATGGGATTGAACCCAACTTTTATTAATGAACATGAAATTCCCATTTAATTATATGACATGTAAAATTAAATATGAAGCATTGGAAAATGAAAATTATAAAAACATGACATAATATAAAGATAAAGACATTAAATCAATAGAATTCCACAATACCATAGTGAACATAAAATAAATTCAAAATAAACCATAATTATATATTTTTAAATATAAAACCAATTTAATCCATAAAATTGAGTGTGAAAAATTAAACTACAATGGGGATTTATCCAATATACCTCAAAAGATGAATAAATTGTGATATATACTATTTCTGACATATGTATGAAAAAAGAGAAACTCTAATTTTGTACCCACTTCCAAATATAGGTAAAATGATATCATGAATCTGATATATAATATTTGTGTGTTATCCTTAAATATATCATATAAAATAATTTATATAAACACATGTAAAGCCTATTTAATGTGTGATTGAAAAATGGTTTGTTTTACCTTATGACATTATATATGTGTAGCATCAATAATTTAATCAATTAAAAATATTAGTTAATATGAAATATTAATAAGATATTTTCATATTAAATAAAAAAGTAACTAATTTATATAAAATATTAAAATTTATTTGTAGGAAGAAATTATAATAATATTAATAAGTGTTAATACGAGTGTGAATATTTCAATATTCAAGGAAAACTCAGATTTTATAAAAAATGGGTCAAGCATCATGGGGAATTAAAATTATGGTTCAATGAATAAAAATAGAAAGGTTATTTATTATTGTTTTTTCACAATATAATGTGTGAAAATGAACTATAAAACTCACTAGCAATATTATAAATAAAATATAGTCATATACCTATAATGGAATACCAATTAATATAGCCCCCCACTATTGATACTCCCAATTTGACAGTAAATGAAAATTTTCAAGAGTCTCATCAAATTAAAATAAATATTTTGTCTTTTAGGATATCTCTTTATCACCAAATATTTATCATTGGTAATATGTATTTCGAAATATTAACTCAATACAAACAAAACATTATCACAATAATCCCTTTATAAAAATATTCGCACAAACCATTTTAAATAAAAATAAAGTATACCACTGTCGTTGTATCACAAATTTTAAAACAATCACCTAAATTATTTTATAAAAACAATTTATACATTATATATTTAAAAAAATATAATTTTGTGTCATAGTTTAATTTACATACCAGTCCTGGAATTTAATGAATCATCCATGAACTTTTTCACCTTAATTGTGAAAAAAGCATGTTCCACATACCTCAATACTGACTCATGTAGTCTATATGTTCACAACTAGTAGTGATGGATTTTATATTGAGTTGGGATAATATACAATAACACATTCAGATATCTTAAAATCATTGAATAAAAAATATACAAATATTAAATATGGGAAGAGTACGAAGATGACTTATATCACAGTTAAATTTAATATATTTTTATAACATTAACAATGTTATAAACGAATGATAAATGATAATGTCATGTAGTCAAAAAAAATATAAAATTATCTCTTGTAGAAATATTTCATAAAATATTTATTAAAAATATTTGAAACATTAGATGTGACAGGAAATATCTTCTTGATTCCACACTCTGTACATATCCAACAAATTTCATGGTTTACAACTCAACTTTCGATAGAAGGGACCTTGTCCATACATAGAACAGGAGATGTGAAATATTATTTGCATCAAGGAACCCAAATAGGGTGTTAATAAAAAGTTATATGGCACCGCCAACAATGTATAGAGACATAACTATAATAAGAATATTTATATAAATTGTGCTATAATCGATATAAAATTAATTATGAAATTTCAATAATAATTAACATTTCATATAATCATATTACACATAACAACATGATTATGGACATTTATACATTCAATCGTTTTTGGGTGTCACATAATGTATTACATACGAAATGGATAGGAATAACGTATAATGTTAGAGTAAATTTCAATAACATCCTATCATAAAATAATAAAAATTATATAGGTGATTAATGTCCATGAAATTAATATATAAGTTTGATTTTAATACATGTTATATCATAATCATTATTACATGGTATTCATGTCACAATAATACATCCAACATCATGGGAAAGTAATCCCCAATCAAATACATACATGTGGGAATACCATACTCAAAACACATATCTGTGAGAAAGTAATTTAATAATTAACTAGAAAAATCATAAAATGGAAGAGAGTTACTAGTAATATGAATCCTCATTTACTAGTTCTATCACATACTACCACTATCATTCCTTTCTGTTAATATCATCACTTTCCTTGAAAAACCCACTTCTTAGCCATTACATACCACTTCCACGGGTAGTAGAATATCCCTAGGCATTGAATAAAATCCCCATTACCATCAGGGTCATATAAGAATTCATTCATATTACCATGGGAATAGAGACATATAAATATATAAAATCATCATTATAGGTATAATATCCCTCACCCATGATAAAATTATTTATGTGGGAATTTGATCCCTATAATAATCACCCATAATATAAGGTCATATTTTCCCATGTATATAAGAAAAACATATATACAAATAATTGAAAAACATAATTCATCTGTATGTTTTTAAGTATTTAATATCATAAGAAAAATAAAATTTAGGTATGTTAGATCCTCTACAATCAACCTAATTACATAAGGGGTACCAAGGAAAACCCTCAAGTTTCAATTGGATATTATTTGATTAACACTACGCCCAACCAAATTAAAATATCTAATTTCAATAGGGAAAATCATATGTTATATATAGTTTTATAATATTCTAACCCTTTTTAATTCCATACCCCGCTAATGTTAGATGAATATATAATGAAATAATTGATGGAACCAGAAATCATAAAACAAAACAAAGGGTTCATAATTGAGTGTCATGTAAAAATAATGGTAACCATTCGTTCAAGTGAATTAACATTGATGAACATATTATCATGTTATAACAACTAGAGGGTCTCTCATTGATAAATGAATCCTTACCCAACTTATTTTTTTAAAAAAATATTTTCAGATAAATTCTATGTCTACAAGGCTTGGGTTGAGAATATATTTCACATATCAAATAAATTTATTATATGTCGTAGAAAATAGTTTGTACCATGGGTTTTTTAAATTGAGTGTATATTGTTAATTCTATAGAAAACGATTGAAAATAGATATCCTAAATAAATTCCCAAAATTCAATAATTCCCATAAATATACAATTTAATAGAATATTATACCAATATTGTATTTTTGATAATATGATGTTGTAACCATAGTAAACACAAGTTATATATGTAACTTCAATCTTATTATAAATGATGGATATCCCTATTTAGAGAATGAATGATGTAGATGTTTAATGGGAGGATGGGTTTCGATTTACATTCGACGAATTGTGGGAAATATTCTGTTTTTAATATTTTACATCTCATTTAACGTATCAAAAAAATAAATAGATTAAACCACTAGTAATCCCAATTATGTGTTTTTGGGAACCTACTAGAACAATCTTGGTCCCAATGGGGTTCCTTTTAATCCATATTGTAATATTTTTTGTAGTTTATGTGAAAACAACCTCCCCCTCCAAAAGGAATATGGTCAATCACCGATATTTTGTTTGGAATAAGTTACCAATAATTTTACAGTATCACATACAAATTTTATCAAAACATAAGCATGATACACCACCAATCCTCAGCAAAAATTAAAGGCTAAAATAAGATATTATTAATGTTATAATAGTTAAAATTAAATGATAAAAAAATTATGTTTTTAATAATATCCACACATAAATAATTACCTCCATGAGAATCATTTTTGAACATCTAGGAGCTTCATAAATGGATATCTCCCACCATTATTCTCATATATCACACCCTAAAAATAATATATACATATGAATATTCATATCCTACAACTATAAATATATTATGAGGAATTTCTTCATATGAATGTTCTTCTCAATCTAAAAAATTGTCTAAAACATTTTCCTCTTAAATAATGAATCCAACATAAACTCAGCATACTTCATTTGGATTACATTGAATGTATCAAGATGGTATTTTCCGATCTATGATTCATGGAAGATGTCATGTATATTAGTGTATCTTTATGGATGATGTATATGTTATTAAAAAATATTCATCATCTTGACATCCAAAAATTCACCAAAAAACCTATGTGGTAAAATTACCTACCCCAAGAATCCATGGTATCCAAAATGAAGTGAAATCCTTTATAAAATAAAGTCAAAAACTTAAAACATAAGAGAATGGTGTATCTAGTTGGTTTAAAATATTTTCATACACTAGATTATGAGTAAATAATTTATGATTATACAAAATTCCTCTATCATCTCGTGCATGTGCCTTAACTGAATAACCCCAAAGAATTTACCTATAACTAGAAATGTGGAATCCATAGATCTATACATTTAAAATAATCACAAGGATACATCAAAATTGATTTTTTATAAATATGAATATAGGATCACTATGAGACCATGATATGGGTCTCTGATGTACTTTTATATTAATGGACATATAAATAGCCCATGTCCTATAGAATTTAAAATGAATGGTTAGTTAAACAATATGTTTAGGGATGTATATAAGGGATAATATATTAAAATGTATAAAAATCCATATTAAATCTTTTATATTATTAAACCATAATAGGGAAATTATAGTCCAAATGGATTTTCTAATTCACCTCATGGATAATCATAATCTCAAATATATATGTTATCCTCAACATTATAATATTGTTTGTATTTGTTATTGGTAGGAAATGAAAATCATTTGTAAATTATAATAAAATATTACATAATATGTCATTATCATGGGGTTAACTATTAAACAACATAAAAAATATATAGTCACATAATCCCACCTCTATAGAATAATGGGTTTAATCCCCTATGAAACATGGACCAATGAGGGGGAGGGGGTGAACACCCATCCTATTATATGAGTTATTATTATTTAATTCAATATAATTTAAATTACAATTTCCTAATTTACTTATAAAATAATTTACATCCTCACATAACATGAATTAGTAATGAAGAATATATAAATCAAAATTATTTACATAGTTGAGACTTGAAACAGTATACTTTTAATGTTGTTTATTCATGAAAATATATATTCTATACAATAAATTTATTTTTAATTACAGTATAAACCTAATTTTATAGGAGTTTTATTGTTCATACAAATAATACCCTTATATTTCTCAACAAATTATATTCCCCTGTACGAAGAATCTTTAACAACTAGTTATACCCCATGTTAGGAACTCATTCACATAATTTGTTATTATAAATCACTTTTATTATTTAGATGTATCTTTATCCTAAATAAATCATGAACATGTTAGATATTTTAAATACTTAATAACTTTATTTTTATTGATTTACATGAGTATGCTTCATGATCTTGTGTGATCTAGATTGTCCTAAACTTCTCCAAACAACTATCTTTGTAATCTTCATGGACTCCTCTATTTTAGATAACATTTTACTATCCCCAATACTATATATATATCTTCCACATATTTGATCATTAATTTTTTATAATATTTTTTATATGAACACACTACCAATGTAATATATTGAAATTTAAATTAACCATATTTTAATATTTTGTAGATGGATTATCCAATAAACAAATGTTGTGAATGGTATTATGATTGTTTGGATCCCTATAAATAGTGTATTTAGATTATTTTTTGTACTCAATATGTGTTCTATGTACGTACGGATCTTAAAGAGATAGTCTAGTAAGATTATGATATTGAATGAACCAACATGCTAGTTGGTGGTCCGGTCAGGGGGTGGGTTAGCTTGTAAGTGTCAACTGATTGCCTAATGGGATTATGTTGTCCAAATAGTGTAAAACAAGTAGTCGAAGGAACCATAACCTAAATAATCGATTAGCATGATGGATTTTTTAAATGTGTATAATTAAAATAATAACCATAAGTTTGTTTGAGGGGAAACCCCAACTATATCTTTGTTACCAGTTGTGTATGTAGTGGGATCCCTTAATTTATTCCACTCTTCAACCAACATTAATAGTGGTGTCTAAAGGTGAATACTAAATGATTTGTTGAAATTATTTACTAACATAATTCCATATTTTTCATACACTACTTATTTAAAATCCTTAAATTATGAATGAATAACATTCTATTCAATAGCGTATATGGCATGCATGACCTAACATAAAACACACATTAAATATATTTCTCTATATTTATCCTTATTGATATCTTATGGAACATGATACCCTGAGTCTAAGTGAACATTAATATATAACACCATTATAACCAAATTTTTAAATTGTATAGTATTAATATTATTAAATATATTAAGAAAATTATTGTTATCCATTGATTATAAATAAAACAAAAAATATTTAAAAAATTTCTTTCTGAAAAATTATTTTATTTATTAAAATTGTTTAGTATAGCATTGAAAAAATAATTTAATATTATTATTTTTTAAAATTTTAGAATTATTTAAATAATATTAAAATATTTTTTAAATTATAATCTATTAATTTTATAAGAGTGGATTTATTCCAAAAAAAATTATTTTTTGATAAATACCGACAAACAATTATTTTTTATTTAAAATTGACATCACCTTTAAATAATTCATGTGGAAATATTATTTTTAATTTTCATAAAGAAAACATTTGATTTATATAGTAATATTTAACAAATTTATGTAATCATAATCAGGTTCATATTGAATTTTGATGTTAAAATAATACATACATAAGATAACGATTTCATTGAAAACATAGTTTTTCCTAACGTCTACAGGTGTAATTTAAAATTGTATTCCAACAATTAAAAGTGATTTGAAAAATTTATTCATTGTTTTTAGTCATTAACATAAATATTATATAATAATGGGAAATTATTTTTTTAACTTTATTAATAGAAAAATAATTTAAAGTTATGTATGGTTGGTAATGTTTATATTGGATTTAAATTTGGTTAAACATATACAATAACATTAATAATTATCTAAAAACATTACAAAAAACAATATTATAACCATATTTCAAACCTATATCCTTTAAGGGTTGTGAATAATAAAAATTAGTGGCTTTTGGAATGATTAATTATATAGTTTCATTTATTCTTTTCAAAAATTTACTGCATGTCGTCTCCCCCACATATAGAAGGCACCTAATATCCTACCCACATCAGCCATAAAAATCAACTTGTAATAGTATGTTACTAAAAAAATAATACAAATACTAAACAGTATGTATAATAGGTCTTTTTTGAACAGAAATCCATCACAGTAAGTCTTTTTTGTTCAAAAGTAATGAAGTTTTATAAACAAGATGTCATATTCATCAACGAGCATTTTATTGTATCATTATACACATTTTTATTATAGTATTAAAACATTTTTATATAATATCATAGGTATAATAAATGAAATAATATTTTATTATGTTATGATCATGACATATATACATATCCTCTTCAATAAAATGTGAATCAAAATTATAAATCACGTGTACAACAAACTATCGCCTAATAACCCATGTAATTTTTTTCCATCACAATAATTCAATGATTGATAGAGGGATTTATTTAACAAAATTATATTTTATTTATGATATTTATAATATATTTTAGTTTTAATATATCTTATAACATATTTTGGTACATTTTGTTTAGAATACAACAACATCACATTTGGTTATGATGAACTACTTGCTCGAGAAGCGATGTGATAAATAATTTCACCTATAATTTGCATGGAAAGTAATATGTATATATTTATTGAATATATGATATATATATTATATTCTAACGATTATTTAAGATATATATATCAACCACTTCCTTCTAAATTCACTCGTTAACTGAATTATTTTATTTATCTTATGTATGTACAACCTATCATATCCACAAAGTGATGAACTAGATTTTCCATATATATTAATCATGAATGATTATAAAAAAGTGTTAAATAGATAAATATTCTATTCATAACAAAAAAGTGGTTTTTTATATGATTAATCTAAATCATATAAAAATGAAACAAAACATTCATGAAAAACTCACATCAGAAAACAACAAAATTTACAACCGAAACAATGAAAATAATGATATTTTACAAAAACAAATTGGTAAAATGTTTTAATATTGAAATATATGAAATTAAACATAATAAAATTGATCAGTTATAAATTAAAAATAAGTTCAAAACCGTTATGTATGAGATTAAAAAATGTTCAATCAAATGGTTATGTGGTGTAAGGGACTCTATCTCAATTTTACATCATTGAGGCATATTGTAATTTTATTCACATAATTTACTTTATATAGTGTATATACATTTCAATATACATGTAATATCATGAATTATCCAAACATAATTTTATTTTATACTTCAATTTGGATTATTTCATACAAGTGTATTTCACATGAAAATTACCAAGGTAAATTAAATTTGATAACTAAATTTCTTTTCATTAGGTTATATTAGCTCTTCATTATAATTTATATTTATAGATTATTTTTGTAATGGGTTATAAATAATTTTATTATTTACAATTATTTTATTTGGATTTAAATTTGAGGCACACAATCGATTCACTGATTTATTTTCAATTAAATTTTATTGAAATTATATGAAATTTTTTTCAATATCAATTTCATTAGGACATTTTCTTAGCATGAAATTATTCAATATTATGGGTAATATATATTACCATTTTCATGAATTTAACATGAATAAATTTTAATTCATGGTCGATAATGATTCATTTAATGTTTATTTTTATGGGGATAAAATTTAAAGTAACTAAAGTAGTAAAAATTATTAAGCTTTATCACTTTTTTTTATTAGTTTATATTCTATGTAAATAATCAAATTCAAATAATAATATATATTTATAAAGTAAATTTATATTAAAAATGAAAAATATTTTACAATTTATATGATTATTTAATAAGCTGTATATATTTATAAAAAATATTTTATACTTACTCTATGTTTATATTTTTCATTTTAATAAAACCCACTTTATGGGTTTAGCCATAATCAGCACTCAAAAAAGATATAAAGTTCTATTGTAGCCCCAAAATTCCAAATCCACATTTTCAACATTATAAAATCACAAACAAAATGAGATGATATGATTCAAAATAAAGGAAAACAAATAGAAAACTACAAATTCATATTCTAAAATCAATGAGAAACATGGGGAATCCATGTATCCCTAAAGCCTAGTGACACCCCATGTGTACCAACACTGTTCACCATCGTCGTCATCCCCAAACAATTAAACCACTATCACCATATTTAATTATATCTCTGAGGAAGATAAACTAAATAAAATCATCGAGTGAGCCATCAAAATAATTATCCCTCAAGAAAAAATGAAACCATCATAATATTATCGAATCCAAAACAAAAAACATACGAAAAAACTCATTTAATAAAAAATAATGAATACACCAACAGTGAAAATACAATCCACGAGAAATGAATCCAGGGATACCAATAATTCCTCGACTAGCGCCTCCCAAAACATACCAAAAAACCATCTCTATAGGCTAACATGTTCTAAACATGGATGAACATTGAAATTGTGGAGGAAGTGGCACTGAAGACATCAAATAGTAGACACGATCAGACATGAGAGGTGAAGAGGGTAAATAGAGCCACTACTATGATGTAATCCTACCATATAGATAAAACAAAACCCTAATGGATGAAAACCCTAATATATAAGTTGAAAGATAATTGACTAAATATTGAAATATTTATAAATATATATTCTCAACTCAATATCAATATTTTTTAGATAACACATATTGATTATATAATTATATTTATAATTTTATACATGAGTTATGATTTTAAATTCTAGTAATGGGTGACTATAATTTACATATAGCCCCATTATTAATCGATAAGATTCATGAGTCAAATTATTTGACAAAATTATATTTGTCTTACCCATTATTTTTGAAATTTATTTACAAAGGTCTTACAATTAGAGATATTCATTATTCATATGATCACAATGTCCAATAACTAATCATTCACTTCATTGATAATTAATTAATTATCATTATCAATAAATTGTTCATAATCCTATTTTCCATGGATGAAATTATTTATATTTCTTTTATAAAATGGAATGAAGATTTAATTAATAACCATAAAGTATTGATTATTCCTTATCACATTATGAATCATGTTATTTTTTAAATTGACTGTATTTATATTAAAATATCTTTATATATTGAATTTGATTTATTTATTCAAGATACGTTCTAATACAAGTAATAAATACTAATAATTTGATCTCACTAATTTTTTGATTCCATTCTCTATGATAAGAAGAAGAATTATAAGAATTAAAGGAATGATGATAAATGTTTTCTATTAATAAACATTAAATTTAATTTCTCAATATAAAATGCATATCGTGTATATATTGATGTTAAAAATATTACTAAAACAATTGTTTCTTTATGATTTAATTTCTTATATCTTGTAAAAATTTAATAATGAAGACATAAACTTTAGGATTCTATAGACATAGTTCTTATTGTGTTAATCAGAGAAGGATTAGAAAAAACCACATGGAATATATTTAGGAAAATTAGGATTCTAAAAAATGACACCATGATAGAAATTTATCATTTGAATATAATAAAATAATTGGGATTTATTTTGGTATATATTTTCTAGTTCTTCTAGAAATAAACTCCTATATAGAAACACCACGTGGATGTGGTTCTAGTTTATATTTTCCTAGGGGAGATAACTCAAAATATGGAATGCTACGCTTGACCTGATCATCACATTATAATCGAAAATAATACCTTATTGTAAATCCAGATACACACACCTAGGGTATATTTATAGGATTATTATATATTTGGACATCCAATAAATTATTTTCATGATTATATATATTTTTCATTGACAATATTATTTCTCACACAATGATTTTGATTTTTATAAAAAGTGTATTACACGAATGAATCATGTTAAAATCATAATGGGAGAAAAATGTGGGGACTATGAGGCATATAATTGGATGATGATAGAAGTAAATGATTTCATGATTATTCATCATCAGTTATACCAAAAAAATACTAATAAAATGAATAATTATAGACTCCAATATTCATTATATAATATACCTTTTGAATTCTGTAAGAGCTCGTGTGGTGTAGAACATTGAGGAAATATGTATTGATTTTATTAATGTTATAAATTTGAAAAGAGAAATCGAGGATAGTGTCAAAATAGAATTATAAAACTCTATTTGTGTGGAAAATAATTTCATAAATAAATTATATACTAAGAATAAATGAAGAGTAAAATGGAAGGAAATAAATTTTATCTTATAGATCATTTAACATTTCATTTTCTTTAATTCGGTGAACATTGGAATTATTCATTTCAATGAACTAATTTAATGTTTTACTGCTAAAATAAAGAAGGAATGCTTTATAAATAAAATGGATGATGTATCTATGTATTGTTATTCTGTAATTAAATAGTAATTATATTTTTTGACAATGGTATTTTGGTTATGTAAATTTAGAATCATTTCAGATATTTTTATATTTTTTAAAGAATATATGTCTTTAATAAAATATGTGTTATGGATACCATCATGGGTGTAAGAGACTAAGAATTATAAGAATATAAATGTCATAAAACCCATTTTGAAAATTTTTACACTGGGAATGTAATACGATTAAATATATTTATGACTATAATTTATTGGAATAAAACAAATTGGTTTAGTATATCGATTTATTATATGAGGAAAAATTACATAACATTTTTTATAATAATGAATAAATATATTGGTAATATTTGATATGCGTGTTATGTTTTATGTCATGGTAATTTTATGTATTCACCATTTGGGAATGTTATGGTAATTTTATTAATATATTTTAACAAAAATGAATACTCACATGACCTGTGAAACAAAAAATTATATTTCAAGGTTTTGGGGATTTAGCACGCATTTTATGGGAGATAAGGTTGTTGTGCGATGCATTGATATACTGGATTTTCGGGTTAAAATTTCATTTTTCTATATTATATTATTTTTTTGGAAAATATTAATTTTTAACTTCTTGTGTCATTGGTGAGGTTAATATGTTAATGTATTATATTAGAAACAATTTAAAAATAAAATGGGTTTTTAAAAATTATTAGAGACCTATGAAAAGAAAAATTATTCTTATATGCATATTATTGTCTCTAAATAGTAATTATTTTAAATTTAGGTTTAATAATTTATTTTTAATTTTTATTTTAATTATTAATAGATTATTTTGAAATTTATTGAAGTTGAAACAAATGGTGAAACTCTACTTATCAAAATTGTACCATGTTATTTATGTATATTTTCAGAGATTCATATATATTAAACTAATTACTCAACATTAGGATCATTTTATTGAAACACATAATCATCTTATTATAGTAATGTCTGATGAATAAAATGGTTATTTATATCATCAATGAATTATGGGTTTTAGTGTTTTAACTTTTCATTGATAATTCATTTTCCCTTGATTAATGGACTTAATTAAACTGTATAATTTTTTACACTTCTTTTCAATGACCATAAATTTAAAAGACTACAATTTTATGCTACTGATTATATTATTTATGTGTTATTGAATATATCCATTTTTTCCTATTCTATATTCTGAATAAGATGTGTTATTAAACCTTTAATAGTATGGGTGTTCAAGAAAGGGAATTTTAAATATCATACCCTCAATATTTGTGTTCGAGATGAAATTATGAGGAAAAAAATTATTTATATTGGGGATATTGAGAAACCATGAAATTTTAAATAATAAAATTTTATTCAATAGTTTTTTATAGATGAAACACCAACCTTATAAAATCCATTACATATAATTTATTGTGTTTAATATCCTCAACAACTCAAGGACACAAAACACTATGTCTAATTGAATTGTAATATAACATACCATTATAACCATGTTGTTATATTTTAATGTATGAATATACCAAGCAAAATAATGAAAAATATGGGTCTATTTTGATTTGAAATAAAATAAAAATAATTTAAATTAAAAGAATGTATTTGTAAAACATTTTATTTTTTCTAAATGATGGTTTACTCACATATTCCAAAAATAATATAAAATTAATTTTTATTAATATTAGAATATTTATTTTATTAAATGATAAATTATATAAATTAAAATTATGTTTTTTCATTAGTGTGTTTTTTGGTGATTTTTCTGAAAACATTAATTCTATGCTTCATACGTAAAAAACTAATTTTTAATTTAAAATAACAGGATTATATAAATATTTTACCAGAAAAAATAAAAGTTAATTTATTTAATTTTAAATTATTCAATTTATATTAATCATTAAATAATAGGGGTTATTGGATTCAATTCAAAAATTATTTTTGATATTACAACCATTTATACCTTGTGAAATTAAAATTCACCAGTCTTATTTTTCATCAAGTTTGTGGAAATAATATTAAAAAAATTTCTACGACATTAATGAATTTTAGAAAAAAATTTCCATATTTTCAATAAGAAAAAATTATATAATTTTTTTCAAGTATGAATAGTAATATCATTAAATATGTAAGGGTAATGAATGAACACAAATACTATATAATCAGTAAAATGAGAGGGTTGTTCATAAATATTATAAAAGGTAAATAATTGATCATAAATTTTGTTTAGTCAATAAAATGATAATGAATGTGAATAAATAAATTATTCAATGTAATAATTTCCTAGATAATAATAATAAATGAATTCTCAATAAATTATATTCAGTATTATTGGATGTCATGCATCATAGGAACATGATACCTTTACTTTAAATATGTATCCTTTAAAAGGTGTAATACATATAAAGATTAATATCGTTACCCGAATTTATCTAACTATGTTCATCTTATGAGACTAAAGATCCACAGGAAGGCTTTAATTAACTAGTCGCAAACTAGTATCGTGAATTTCCAATTCATTACACATTTATATAATAGATGATTAATTTATGAATACATTTATTTATCAAATATATGTATTGAATACATAAAATGTATTTATAAATATTTCCCTCAGATAATTGAATGACTATTAAATTAATTACCTTATGAAAAAATGAATATTTTTTATGGAATGAAAATATCCCGAGAATATTATATGAGGAATTAGGGTAATGTCAGCGTTCAATGATCACATGAATGATAATATATCGATTGGAATAATATATGAATCATGCAAGTGAATATCTAATATATCCTTGGAAAAATCCACCAAATACAATTCATAAGAAGAATAAGGATTATATAAACACAATATATCCCAATTTGAGATAAAATTAAATAATTTTTTCATTGATTAATTGAAATACACTAAAAAGATAATTAAAAAACATCCGTGAGGAAAATAAAAATTTAATTTTGAAAAAAATTTAAAATACTTTTCAGTTAAAATAACTTTTAATTAAAATATTTTAATTCAAAATAAAACATTAATATTTTAAAAAGAATTTAAATTAATTTATGATAGGTAATTTTGTGAATTTTTAATAATATTAAAAAAAATATTTTCATGTTAAAATTCATTTAAATGTTCCTTATTTGTAATGTGACAATGGTATTCCTATCAAAAATTTATAAAATAAAAGAGGATAAATGTTTATTTAATAAATAATTATTTATGGTCAATAAAAATTTATATCTTTTTTATAAATACTTATTTTAGAAAAAATATAGATTCCATGATTAATGATAGAAATGAATTCCAGGTACCATGAAAATTTTAATAAAAATTATTTTTTTGATGAGTGAATGAAAGGAATTATTACATGTAAATGGTTATGAATTACTAGAGGATAATAAAATAGAAGTATTTACAAAGAATTGATCAAAAAATTTCTTCTAATTGGAAGTAAAGTGTAAATAAAATTGAACAAAATGGGAATCTGATGTAAACCCTTAAATATAGAATAATAGTGATGAGAAAATAAATAAATAACCACATTATTTCTGTAAAAATAAAATATTCATAAAAATAGTAAATATGATAATATATTATAAAATTTTATTGTACACATAGTCATATAATATTTACAATGATGAAGAAGTAATATAACCAAATGAAATAGAATCATGTTATGAAATTCTCTAACACTAGGAAACATTTACATCAAATAAACATTGAAGAAATAATTTTATATGAAACTCAAAATAAAATGAACGAAAATTAATTTATTATATAATACATCAATATTAAAATTAGATACACCACAGAAAATAAATAAGTAGTGAATATGAAATTTATCTCAATGTTGTAAAAAGTGAGATAAAAACATCTAACCCTGAGTCCAAAATATCAAATCTATAATTATCCTGATAAATTATGAAATTATAAAAATTAATTACATTACCCTTATTTTTTCAAATTTTTAAATACTTTTATTTCACCCGTTAATTTTTTTTAAACTCATATTAAATAATTATTTTTTTGTCATGTTTTTTGACCAAAATTGGTTCTTACGTTAAAAAATAATTTGTTATGTCTATAATGGTAAAGAGAGTAATTATATAAATATTACAAGAATAATAATAATTAAATAATTTTCACATTTATAAATGAATTATGATTTTAAAACCAATCATGAATGATGATTATGAAAACATTACCAACATTACAATCACAAAGATGATATGCCATAAATATACATCAGTAAAATTACAATTCCTCAATGATCATTATTTATAGAAGGTATGTAAAATTTTTATTTTAATAATGATAATTATATAATATAAAATATATTATTTAATGATTTTTAATTATTTATATAATTCTTTTGATGTAAAAGAAGGCACATCGCTTTGAGGATTTGATTGCTCACACTTCCATAAGCACTGATATCATCTTTCATGTCTATGAAAAGATAATAAATAGAATGTTATAATAATTATAAATAAAATTAATTATGTAATTAATAAAATATATATTCATTTTATGTAAAATTTTATCATTAAACTAATCCTAATTTAATTAATGAAATGTAGAATACATCACATCGATTCGATGAGGTGATAATCCACACATCCAATAACATGATTATCATATTTGCACAAAATGATAATCATTTTAGTATGAGTTGTATAATAATTACATAATTTTTAAGATAAAATAATTATCTCATATATAATATAAAAAATGTTTTATATAATAATTCCACATTATGTGTTGTGGTAATGTAATAATGAACGACATCATTTAATGTGGAGGTAGATCATGATACACACAATCTGTAACAACGTTACCAATTTGATGTTATTCACTGTTGGATTAGATTGAATCCTTAATATAACAAATATATTAGTATATTAGATAAACTATTATTATAATATAATAACTTAATAATGATAATTTAAGGAGTGTGGAAATAATACAAACTAAAGTGATCATTGAATAAAATTACCTTTTTTTGAATTGCACCTTTTTTATTATAGAAAAATATTTAATTGGGTTTCATTATTTGATATGTGATGTACAAAGAATTAGGTGTGGGATTTTATTATTATTTTTTTGAAGAATTTTTTTGTATGAAAATGGCTAAAGAGTTGTGAATAAATGGGTTGGTTGAGTTCTATTTTATAGTGGATGAGTGAAATTCTTGTAATGTTTGGAAAGTGTATTACACCCATGTTTATTACGATGTATATTGGATAAAATAATGAACCATGTTTTTTTAAAATTTCTTATAATGTCAAAATATTTACATAAAATATATTTTTATATGTTTTTAGGTCATTTTATCAAGTTTTTTTAAGGATTAATTCCATTATATAAAATTGTTTCGTAAAATTGTTGTCAATAATTTTAATCACTATTACAAAAATAGTTAGTACAAATCCATGTTGAGCTAATTTAAAATTATAAATTATTGTTAAAATAGTTATTGAATCCATTTTTATATATTTCAGTTACTTAAAGTGTCCAAAATTAATTATTAATTATTCCCACATATGAGATGACCAATTGTGTTTTTAAAGTAAAAATGTTCAAATGATCAAAATGTTTTTATATCAATCAACAATGTTAAATTGAGTCCAATGACAAAAAATGATAAAATTTATTTATATATCATCCAAATATTATTTAAAAAAATTTACATTATTATTAAAATATATAAATAAATCAATAAAAAAATATAATTTGAATTATAATTTATTAATTTTCATATTCCCCAAATATTGAAATAACATACAAAAAAACAAAAATTTAAATGTAACCTAATTATGATTTTTTAAATAAAAAATTAATATTATATTTTAAAATAATATTTATTAAATTTAATATATTTATTATATTTACATTTCAAATAGGATCATAATTAAAATGTGGAAAATATACTTTTATGAAAAAAATACAATTTTATGTATAAAAAAGGATTTATTCTAGTAATATGCCTATTAGATCAATTAGATGAATATAAAAAGTATTTAATTGAATAAATAATAGTCATATTAAATTATAATTAATCAATAGTATTAGTGAACTTAATTTGTGATGACAAAATTACTTTGCATTAGTAAAAATAGTTCCTTATAAAAATTTACAATTTATTCATTATGTTTTTTTATTCATTTCTATTTATTTAAAAATAATGGAAATAGAAAATATGTTTCCATACTATATATGATAATAATCATAACTACTAATATAATTACTATGTTATATTAAATTATGTTAATTGTAATATTTTAAAAATAGTTTATTTTTGAAAGACATGATCATGTATAAAATGCAAGATATCATAAAAATGTATAGTTGAGTGTGATGAAATTGAAATTTTTATTTAAAGTGTATATTCTTTGTTATAGTTTGTGTTTTTTGCCGTCGATGCTATCAAATATAATATTCTTATTTTATAATTTCAAGGAGTTATAGTTGGTACGTATCTACCGGTAGAGAAAATTTCACTCAAGACATCAGTTTGCGACACCACAAAATTCTCAATGAGGCATTTACTTTATTCATAACAAAGCCCATGTCCCCAATTAGAGGGTCAAAAGATGGCTCCCCATTCACTCGGATTCCCTCTCAGCTCCTAGGGTTTCCTCACTTCTTCGTCTCGGTTTTTGGTGTCTCCCAGAGTTTCCTCACTTCATTGTCTTGGTTTTTGGCGGATCCTCTATATATTTATTCTCTTATACATCTACTTACATTATCATCTCAGTTACATGGTTTTCCATGATTTTTAACTACTTCGTTCCATCCTACGTCTCATTTTTTCAGATGCCTTCGTTCCTCATCTATCTTGTTGGTTGGGTTTGTCACTCGTTGCATCAACTGCATTCGAGCTCCTCTCATATCGATGGATTTTAAGTTCATGCCTCAATTCATGGTCTTCTGTATCAATTTTTTCAGATCCCATTCTTGGGGGGGACTTGCGGATCTAGTGGTGGTACATCCAGCCCTGAGAGGCACTGTGTCGTTCTCTATTTCCAGGCGGTGACCTGATGCTTCGTCAAGATTCTCTGGGCTAAGTGTGGTGGGTTCATTGCCTACGGAATGTGTTTCTTTGAATTATGTTTTTTTGTCTTCGTTTCCTTAGGGCTCCTACAGGCAACCCTCCAGGTGTTCGCGATGGTTCGACAATGATGGATGATGTTTTCTAATGTAGGTATTGGTTTTTTGTTCGAATCTTTTCTTGTTGTCTTTCAGTGTTATAGTGGTTGCAGTGATCACGGGGTCGTCGCTAATGACGGAGGTTTGTTTCGTGCTGGTAATGGTAGATGAAATTTGTGGTTTGTGTTCTTGGTGTTGGTTCGGTTCGATGATGGTACTGGCATGGCCATAATTCTTAGTGTGATGTTTTTCAGGGTGGTTTGCTGGGTTTGTTCCTGGCCAAAAGCTCATTCCTTGGAATCTTTCCCTGCTTTAACCCTACCCTGGCCCCGAGTTCCTTTTCCCCTCTCCAGGTCGGTTAAGAGAAATTGTTCGTCGGAGCTTTGGGAGGTGATGTTTAGGCAGTTCTCGGTTCTCCAGAGAATGAGCCCATAGTCTGGTTGTTCAGTGAAGGTGAATCATGGATGATGGGGTCTCTGTGTTTTTGGTCTCTTCGGTTATCAGCTCCGACAATGATAGGGCAACAACTATGTTTGAGATTCTTTCTTGATGCTTTGATGAATATGGTGATCAAGCCCGATGTACAATTATGGTGTTGACAAATGTGAAGAAATGCTGATGGTGATGATGATTGGTCAACAGTGTGATTACGACAGCTAAGTGCCTGTGCTAGGTTGGCAGTGCGATGATGATGTTTCTCAGTATGATGATTTTTTGAAATTTGTATTTTGAAATGTGTATCTCGCAGGGTGGTTTTTAACAGTTTGTTGATTTTTAAATTTTTTAATGTTGTTTATAGTGGATTAAGTTTATATAGGATTTTCATTTACTGGTGGCTTATGTATGTTTCCCACCTACCCAAAAATTGGCTTTTTAAATAATAATAAAAATGGATTGTGGAAGTGGGTATGTATTCATTATTCTATTTTAAAAAATTTCTATATATATACTTCCACTATTAAAAATTATAGAGTATAATTAAATTACAAATCCCATAAAAGCGTTAATATACCTGAATATATAAGAGATAAATCCATCAATACAATTTGGCTACCTCCCAATATGTTATTTATACTGTATCCAACATGTGTGATTTGTCTTCTTAAAAGTTATTTATACTTGATCCCTACAAATATTGAAAATATTCTACCAAATAACCAATAAACATGCCTTCATATTTTCATGATTTCTAGTATAATGTGCAAGTCATCCTTTCTCTACCTCAAAACATACACCAATATTAATACCACTTAAATCCTAATACATTAATATACAAAATTGCTAGGCTCATAGATATCTCACTTATTCCTTGGATTCACCACAACATCAATGTCATAGATGGAATTAATTTTACAATCACCTCCTATGATATAGATATATTTTTTGACACTTTGTAATGCATCCTAATAACCTGTGTTTATATATTTTTTATCATCTTCAGTCTCTCTTAGAAAAACTAATTGTAATCGATATATAATAATATTATATTATTAATCTATTTTATTTTCCTTCTATATTTATGCATTCATTATATATATAATCATTTATTTATTGGTTTTGTATTTTAATACGAAAAAAGACCTCAATTATTGATGTGTAATCTTATTATATTCAATAAAACTCAGAAAAATTAAATAGTTTTGGTTCTAAGTCAAATATTATTTAAATATATAACTAATTATTTCTATGATCCACAAATTTATGAAAAAATTGGTATATTTGCATAAAAATAAAATGCATCCCTATATGACAATGGTTACTGACTAACAATGAGGATTGATAATGATATTGTGGAGACACTATAAAAAACATTCATTGATGTAATAGAAACACATGAAAAGTGTAATATTTATAACCAACATAGAAAAATATCATATAAATGATAGAAAATTTTATATTTATTAATAATAAAAATATATCCTATAATAATATATATAACACTATAAAAGTCATAGAATCCACTAAATTAAATCATATATAAATGATACAAAATAGAAGAAAACAAAAAATAGAAGATGAATCCCAAAACTGGTTGTTAGTTTAACTGATACCTATTATCCATAATTTATTCTGGCTATAGATGTTATCCATAATTCAATAGGTCTTTAACTATATTTAGGTCCTACAAATTAATAGTCTTATGGGGCATAGATGGTGTCCCTGGGTAGGGCTTTATTCAAAAATTATTGTCCCCTACCAATGTTGTCCCTAAATATCCATTATGAGAAGTATTTAAACAAATATAATCCTTACATAATGTATTAAATAGAAAATAAATAAATTTAATTTATTATAAGTACTTATGGGGAAACTTATGGTTGATCATATCTACATAGGATACTACATAATGTTATAATTCATGTAGTGGTATCATTATAACCGCAAGTAACAACATAGGGGAACTACACCCTAACTCATAACCATTACTATATAAAATACCTACTTCGACTAGTAATATAATTATCTGTAAAAATTATATAAAAATTTTATAGTAACCTATTTATGATTATTTAAATGTTCATCATATATAGATTGATCAAATTTCATTTATATTTATCAATATCAAGACTAAAAATAATCATTTACACACCCAATCAATGGTTTTTTAAATATACCATTACAAAATCAAAATATCATGGTTATCATTAATGAATTTAAAATATTAAAATATAAATTAAATTTTATATTTAACCATTCATATTTTCCATTTCACTATTGATTTATCAATTCATCCCTATTTTCCATTTAAAAACTGATCTTTTTCCTATTATATCATTTACCAATTCACATCACCAGTTCCACATCATATCATGGGTAGTCCATTAACATCATAAATTCCATTTCAAATTTCATATACTATGGGATACTATTTTAAAACATCAATATCAATTTGTGATTTCAATTTTTAATTAACGAAAATCCATTCTCGTTTTCAATAATAATTAACCACTTATATGTTCCAATTTGATACTTTGTTCGAACAATGAGATCACCCTTCATAATGGGCCACTTGAACAAGAATATATCCCACCAATATTTTTGAATATTTCATTAATTTACAATTTGATAATGTAGAGAATAATTTTATAATAAATAAAATAATTTAACCCTACTAAATTTAAGTACAAAAAAAACAGTAACCTCCTTTATCATTTTAAATCTAAAAATTTCCAATTCATCATTAACGATTTTGATTTCAAAAATATCATTACCTTTTCAAAGTATTATCCCTCTATCAATATGTCCAATTGGTATCATTATCATATTAATCAATTATAATATATTATTAGTGCGTAAGAACATATAAATTTCAAATATATAGTCTGTACATAAAATTATCATCAAAATGAAACATTTCAATGCGATCGAATAATATAGAAAATTAAAATTTTAATATGTCTATAGTAATGATGTGAGGAATAAATACCTCAACCTTATATTTTTTAACTTGTTTAATAATAGAATTCATTCTATTGTATTAATAATGAATATGTTGATTCATTAAAAGTCATTAAATAGGTCCCAAATTAGTATAACCTGAGGAACACTTCCTTAGATTGTATTAAAGGAAAAATACGAGGAAATAGAGTTATATTCCTACTTAATTCTCTCTAAAAATTCATACAGATGTTCTATCCAACATGGGTTAAATGAGATCAACCATGTGAAGAAAAGAGGGATGGAGGATCAACATGTTCATACAAATGGCTAAATGGGAAGGGAAAATCAATATATATGCATAATATTTTACTGTAGTTTGATATTCGAAATATGTCTACAAAAGAACGTATGAGTTTGCCGACTGGTCTCCATGCCTAGAGGCTATATATGGTTTTGATCAATTCCATCACCTAGATGATGTACCATAAACCAGTGTATTCTGTGAGTCATGTAGCTTTTTAATTTGATGGTTTGGTCCTCGCGATAAAAATTGGGTCATAGACACCCGAAACCTCTTGATAATCTACTAAATTGCGAAATAATAGTCTATCCAAGGTCACTAAATAGTCAACAGAAAAATCAATTCTAATAATCGTTGGATAATACCCCATCATCACTATATAATATATTATACATTTTGAATAATCTTATGTATCTATGAAAACATTTAACATAAATTATTTCTATTTATCCCCATCATCTGACTCAATGTACAACATATCTCTTAGATGGGATGGTTCCCCGATGACAGTACTTCGAAATATATTGTCATTAAACATTGTGTTTTCCCACAATAACCCATATTATCAAACAGACACTTTATAATGTACACATTTAATTGAACCTCAAAACCAAAAATCCTAAACCTATGATATGTATAAGGGAAATTCCATTGAATATAATATTTATGAAATTCATTTAGAAAATAAATGAAATACTCTAGGATTTCTAACTGGTATTCAACCATACTAATGTTACATACAATTATAGAAGAGCCATGATATCTAATAAAAATTTTCCCTTTCCTATAAATATGTTGAAAAAAAATCATTAGAGAACCAAATAAAAAATTATAGTCTCCGAACATGAAGTGAATTGGGTGAATTTTTAGCCTTCATACAACCACATCAAACCCCGGGAAATACCCCTTAGTTTGTGTGATAAATTAAACATCATCTATGGTCACATGAATAAGAATCATCCCTAATAATTAGATTTACGCAAACTATATCAACTTATTATCATAAGAGAAACACATCAAACATTCCTAAAACTCAAACATTCATTGGACCATTCATCATGCTAATTACCATATCTATAAACTCAATCACAAAGACACCCATACAGTGGAATATTGAAATTCCAAATTCGTTAACATCATACCCCTATATTTTATTCCATAGTCTATGATAGTCCTACGCATTTAATATATCTATCTTAACACACTATATTCCTCACTATATTTTTCTCTAAAACATGTACATAACTCAATAATCCAAAATACATTCCATCAAATCCACTAGAAATTATGTTTACCTATCACACACACTACAAAAAAGAATATTAACTGATTCATCACTCATACTATCGTGAATCCAATCATACAGACTGACTAAAAAAGTCTAGTACATTTATTTGGTTAAAACCATAATAAATAAAATACAAAATCATGATTATCTATGAAATCAAATGATGTGTCCTATGTGACTTCTAACTAACCACATCAAACATAACATAAAATCACTAGTCAACAACCTATGTTCTAAATTACAAAAATATAATTGGAAACACCAACTGATATGATATAATATATCCACATCCTAATTGATTACTTCTTAAAAGAAGACCTCAAACCTTCCATGAAAATCACCCCAATGTTTAATCTTGTAATCTGTTGTCATTCTATACCAAGATCCTAATAAAACCTAAAATACCATCATGATTTACTATGAGAACTGATGAATGAAGATTCTAACACACACATAGATCACTGATTTATACCCAATGTGTGATACTAAAATTTGGATTTCACCCAACAGAACTTCTGAATTTCTATTTTTATATTATCTAATAAAATGGATAAATCCAAATTCATATTCACATTGGTATCCTTGCGTTATTTTGATCATCCATCTAACTATTTCAACACATTCACAATCTGGGATATATGTTTTCATTTACACATTAACAATTCAATACCCCACACCAAATTATTACCTTCATTATCAATTAATTATAACCAATATTTCAAGACTACATTCCACCATCAGAATATTTCTCCACATAATGAAGGGATGTTACCACCATTCTCATAAGTCTGTTATAAAATGATCCAATAATATCCATATATTTTTATATTAAAAATAATTTAATCGATTTATTTTTTTGTTTTTTAAATGATTATCACACCATTAATACACTAATGACACAATCCCCAAAATATATTATCACTCATATAACTCCTCAAGAACTACCAAATCAGTTTAAATCATCATCATATTCATTTTCCCATCTAAATTTTTGTTAAATTAAAATTCTATCCTCTAAAAATGATTATTATTTTATCAACAAAGCCACTAAACATTAACCTATTCATAATTTCAATCCTCATTTCATGGAAATCAATATTCTCATTCAAAATCCTTGAGAAAATATTCCTACTAAATTCTCATTCAATCCAAAAAATTATCCATAATACACACATGGATGATCAATGATGTACATACAAATGGGAACCATGCATAATTAGTATTCACTAATCAATAATCATGTAATAAAAATTGGATTATTCTCAAACACAGCTCGATCCACTGTATATTTAGTATTGTGCATCTACAATGCATGTTTGTCTCAATGTTCTCATCAAGACTCAAAATATACTCACTCTTGTGAATCTATATTATAATAAACTACCTAAATTTCATGAAAGTCATATATCTTATAATCTAGGATCACATACCTAAGACACATACAATATCTCCAATGCAATCTAGTCTCATAATGTGAAAAGTACTCTCAATTCTATTCATAATTGAGTAACATCATCATGAAAAAAGGATTAAGACTTCCATAAAATACATTACCTTAATTATAAGACCCAAAACATATGTTTAATATCAACTCACCTTATATTAAACAATTTGGGTTCACTATTTCATGACATATTATACCCCCACAAATGCAATTGATAGTGATCGATACCCCAATTCCCATTCACCATTAAAAAACTCCATATTAAAAATACATCATGGAATCCAAAGCATCATACAATAACTCTTCAACGTGTATCAAAATAAAATGTTAGAAATATAATAAATAATCGTTTCATGGTTAATCAACCGACTTTACCACCCATAAATAATGTCTACAATTAATTGGTCTCAAACAATGTAATTTACCCATGCAACATAGTCTAGATAAATTAATATTTCAAGAAAATATCATATGACTGGTCACTATCGATCATCAAAATTGGCAAACACACTTCTATCATGAGTTAATTATCATAGACCACTATACTCATAAACATGTCTTATAAAAAATGCCTCTAATTTTGGTTTTTTTCTTTATCCCCATATACCAATTCTCAAGAAAGGGTCATTCAATGTATGACTAAAATCATTTAATATTTGAATTTAAATCAAATTTACTATAGTGAAAAGAATTAAATAATAGTACCAACACCATGATATCGTTTACATACCACACCACAAGTACATCATAACTTGGGTGCTATCAACTACCCAAAATATTTAAAAATTGGATCAATATATTATATAAATAATTTCAAAATCCTATATATAATATCTATAATGAAACCCATATTTATTTTCATTCATTAAAAATAATTAATAGAATATGGTTTTTAGATAACTAAAATATCATTTATAATAATAAGAGGAAATCTATATATAGCTATAATTTTTAATTCTTTTTTCTAATGCCCATAATTATTTTATAAGTGAACACATAATAAAATTTTAACAATTTACATTACAAATAACTTCTCACCAAACAGGATAATTTATTTATAATTGAAATTATAAGTTATAGATGAAAAATGTTTACATATTGTAATTTGTAATTTATTTATTTAATTACTCTTTTTAATATAGCAAAATATAACATTACATTAATCATTAAATTGATATTATTAGAAAATTATGATTCCACAAAAAAGTCATATTTCAAAAAATCATAAAATTAGATACAGAGACATTAAATTACTAAACCAATAAATATATAGATCAAACAAAAACATATAATCATTAAAATTAAATGTGAATAAAACATGTCTGACATGATTCATGAACATATATGCACTCTCTCTATTTATATATATCATATAGTAGATACAATACCATAAATCGGTAATTTAATAATCATGTTTACCCCAAAAAATTAAATATTACATGTATTATATTGAATAATTTTAACATCAATCCCATCCCTAGAAACATGGACTTCCCTTTTATACGGGTCACCTAATCCAATAAATGAGTTACTTAACATGTCCCAAAACACCATAACTCTTTTCCTCCTAACCAAAATGGGTAGATAAAATAATGAGTCCTAATACCACTTTTTAATAAACAACTACATCTAGCCACTAATTAGTTCCCAAAATATTCATCCCTAATAAAAAACATGAGCACCTCCCCATTCAATAGAGGAGACATCCTACCAGCGAGGGTCAATAAGAATAACATGAGAGACCATACCCTCTCATTAAAAAAGAATTAGTGGTATAAGAAACTATAATTATATATAACAAACCCAAATAAAAATCATAGATAATATATATTATGAGATAATAAAAAATAATGAAATAAGATTCTATATAAAAAAGCATAATCAGATACATGTAATGTGATACCCGTATAAGATCATTTATACAAGCTTATAAACAAAAAAAATTAATCCAAAATAGAAAAATAATATAAAATGGTAACATGTTTGACCCAATCAATCATATATACTCCTTACCTTCGTGACAATTAAATAATTAATCATCACTCTCTTTCCCTTCATAATGTATTATTTTAAAATAGTTTCCTCATGTAATTAATGTGTATTTAGTAGGTTGTTTGTACATAACAATAGAACCCTAAAATTGATGTCTATACATATCATGTTTGAGATAAATATGAATTTAGTGGTTCCCCAAATAAATAGTTAAATTCAACACAAATAATAAATTTTTATGCCTAAGTCCTTTGTGACACTCTTGGTCAAACGCAACTTTTTAAGCTAGTCTCAGATGTCATTGAGTTTGTACTGAGATCATTCCAATAAGTTGTATCCTCATAGAGATATAACTTCTTACCTAGGAAGAAACACATTATTGAATACCTATATATTCTAGTTCAATATTTAATTGAAAAAATTGATATAATCATTTTTATAAAAAAATTAGATTGATATGAAATTTCACCCAATAAAGACCACTAAATATGATTCAACATTTGTCACCTTCATGACCCTTTTAAGACTTTTATATAGACTCTACATGAATATGTAAATATATTATTTTAATAATAAATATATAAGGACCCACTTAATGTTAATTACCAAATAGACATATCATGACCACGCCATGTGAATTTACCAATTTCATTATATGAGTACTTCCCTAAAAGAGTTCAGAACATCAATATGTCAGTGAAAACCCAAAGGAGGTAGAAAATTTCTTGCATAATTTACTTTTAATAATTTTACATTCAAATTTACTATGACATTATTTAATGAAAAACACTTCATAGTTTACCCTATACAATATTGATTGAATATCATAGTTTATCATTAATTAATTTACGTTTTTATTTTAACATCAATTTGTGATTCATAAATTGAGATCACAAAATCTATTACCCAATTCATAAACAAAGGAATAAAAATTTTCATTATGATTATTAAATGAGGCTCTAAAATTTTATTTCATGAAAATTAATAATAATTAAGAATGAAATTTATCCATATAATGATTAATATTCTAAATTTGGGACACCCCTTTAGATCTCCCTTCATATTGGTTAATTTCAACATTAATGAGTCAGGTAAGAACAAAAGAATATACAATCAATTTACAATTTCACAAAACATGAAAATCATCCAAACCAATTTTATTATTTCTTATTCTCTTATATTAATATATACCAACCCCACAACATCCATCACATTTGAAAATATCCCTATTTCCAATTCATCTATATCAATTCAGGTTTCACACATATAATCACAATTTTATATGGTCAATAAATCATGGGAGTAATTCACATAGATTCTCTTTCATGTTAGTCTTTTAGAATCATAATTTAGGGAATAAGATCATATAAATATCATATTTATGGAATCCATTTTAATATAAGATTAAAAATTTATGTTGGTGTTACTAGGAAATGAATACATTTAAAATATATATAATATCATTGGATGACTTTGGAAATCCCCACTATACCCTAAATGATGTCTACTAAACTAATACACTCATTAAGTCTGAGATAATATGAGAAAACTATATGAAGATATTAATGATCCTAATTTGGGGTTGACATAATAAAAATATCTAGGATACCACTTGTTAGGGGTATAAATTATTTAGTGGTGGAAACATAGATATATCCAAAAAACAAAAAATCCAATGCGTTTAAAACAAGTAAAAATTGAAATAAAATCAAGTATACTCACCATGGGAAGATGATCAAAATTGAGGTGAGATATTTTCAATTAACTTATATGAATTGGAGGGGGAAATTTTGATGGAAAAATAAAAGGGGTATTCTGAATGAAATTTTATAGTGTACCATATGAAGCCACAGATAAACTATAATCTAGAAATTTTACCTCCAAAAATTGTGTGGTGATTCCATAATCAAAATTAAGCTTCATAATAGCACATAGAATTTTTTATATCCCTTCCCCATAGAGATGGATGACCTCTTATTACTTGATTATATATACCATTAGTCCTCTAAAAAATAATTTAGTGATGAACAACCTAATCCACTTATAAAACCAAAGACATTCTAAAAACATTTTTTTCCGAAACAACAACATAAAGCCATGAAAATATAAAAATGAAAACAACTCAACAAAGGTAAAAATTATTAAAATAATACCAATGAATCATGTGATTTTATTATTCAAGAAATATATTATTATATGTAATATTTCTTTCACAAAATTCAAAAAACATTAAATTAGTTTTGGTGTCTATTATAAATAATGAATCATATCCAGTAATGGTGTTTCCCTCTCCAATAAATGTATTATCGTCGTGTACTAATTCATATTAATTTCCATAAATATATTGCTAAGGTGAAAATATTATCTCCTTATAAATATCTATTTTTTCTAATAATAAAATGTTACGTAAGATGATGAATATTTAATTTACCATTAATGTAACAGCCCGAGATTTTATAAAAAAATATTCTTTTTAATTTCATTAATGTCTTGTGTTGTACGCTACACCAAAAGAAGATTTGTCAACACGCATCCTTGACTTGCCTTTCATTACACGCAATTGTGACCTTCCTCGATAGCGTGTGTAGTACGCAATACCGAGTTTCATTAAACAATGATATGCTATTAAAATATTATTAAAACTAGCCGTTATGAATAGTAATAACCACCTTTTAAAATTTTAGAAATTTCATCTCTCAAAATGGCCTTCATTTTTGGATTCGGAGTATTGAATTTAGGCTAAGGTGAAATTTTTGTACTTTTCGGATAACTTTCATATTTTGATGAAAAGTGAAAATTACTAAATTATAATTAAAAACAACTTTTTTAATCAAAATAATTAATAGTGATAAATTATTAATTTGAGTGGTTTTAAATTATATTTATAATATATTTTTACAATTTAATACAATGTTGGTCATTGGATGTAATTTCACATTTAAACCAGTTATAAACAAGTGTCAATCTTTTGGAAATTATTATCTCTTAAGAACACGCTATTTGTTTTGACGACGGGAATTAATTTTTAAATTAATTAATGAAACTAATATGTTTTGAATTTGGTAAAATAGACATCATTTTTTAGTTCATAATATCAAATATAGCTTAGGCCTAATTTTTGGTATTTTTCTGGAAACTTTCATTTTTTGATGAATAGTGAAACCACTAAGTGGTAGTAAAAAAAATGAATTTTTCATAAAACTTAATTTTACCACTTCTGTGAGTGGAATTTCAAAAATCTGAGAGACACGGTTGATGTCAGTAAGTAAAATGTGGTTCAATGAGATGAAAATAATTTTTGGTGAATAGTAAGTTTTTACTTTTTTTTACCACAGTTAAAAGTAAATAGGGTAATTAAGGGTAAAAATGATATTATTATTATCCTAAAACATGTCCTAATTCTATTGGACAAGTGTAATTCGAACAAACAAACCTTAGTAATAAAATATGACCATTTAGGCCCACTTGGATTATATTAGGACATTTATTATTAATTTATATAAAGAAGGGTTAAAATAGTTAAAATCAATGTTTAATAAGTAAATAATTTTTAATATGGGGTTATACATAAGATAAATTCGACTATAAAAATTCATTAGAAAGCCAAAAATATTTCCTACATAGTGTTAGTTTATTTGTAATTTTTAGATACTATATAATTTAATTTATTTATGACACAACGATGACGCAGTAATTATCTTATTAATGAAATATCGACAAAATTGATGTTATAAATACCCAAATAAATATAATTATAGACTTTTTATGAACTAAACTAATTTTCTAGTTTAATATGACATGTTAGGATTGATTTAATTATCTTTGGTCGAAGTAATCATTCTGATATGAGTTTCAAAAAAATCAACTATTGAATAGTGTCAAATTTGACATAAAATAGTTTTTAAAACAAATATTATATTATTAATTTTTATTTTATTCCTAGAAATCTAAGGTTCGGCCAAATGACTTAGATACGGTTATATATATTAATAGAACACAACTTTGGGGTCGCTTGGATGTATATGGTAAGTTTATTAACTATATAATATAAAAATACAAAGTGACATGGTAAATGTCAATCTAATTAACTAAGAGTTAAAACTAAAAGATAAGTTTAATATAATGACCTAAACTTGTCTAAATTATATTGGATGAGAGGATTTCGACCCATCCCCACCTTAGCTTATAAATAACTCAATTTTAAGCTATTTAAAACCGAACTTGACTTTATAATAAATTAATATTTTTAGTTATTCCAAGGTGCCCCTCTCCTCCCTTATAAAAGGGCACCTCCTCCCCCTCTTCCTCACACCACATTGAGCCTTCAAGCTCGGAAAACCCCTGTCAAATTGTCTTCTCCACTTCCCTAGAAACATTTTAGAGGTCCTGGTCTTCTTCAAAGACCAATTTTAGTACCCTAAGAGGCAGACTCAAATAAGCACTTCAAAGAAGAGGTAATGTCTGTTACCGATTCTTTCATCTTTATTTCTTCTTCCACTTCTTCTTCTTTAGTTGTTTCATTATGAAGTAAAAACATTAGTATCACTCATATAATGATATGTTATTATATGTATGAAACAACCATATTTCACTATCTATCCATCCTACGGAAAAAGAAATCACCGCGCGTGCGTACGTACGGAATAACGTCTCGACGCCGTGGTGTAATCTATTTTCCACCACCACCTTACTTGGATGGGTATAATGGTGTAAATAATGACTATATATGACTATTATAAAGTGATATTGATTCTGAAATAGTATACATACACTCCAATACAGTCCCACGATCATGAGAATAATATCATCGCTCGTGCATACGTATGGACTACCGTCTCCACGACGTGATGAGATTCATTCTACACTTTAACCATTCATGAATGATTATAAAGTATATAAAATAAGTAATCATGAAATATATGACATAATAATGATACTGGATTTATGTGTATATATATTTATGTCATCTACTTAATTGTATTCAACTCAATAAGGAAACGAAAACAGCGTTCATGCGTACGTACGACCTATCGTCTCCATGAATGGTGTATTTCCTTCCATTTACTGATTTATTATATATATGTATATTATGAATATATATTATATATAAATCATGTTTTATATTCTGGAATTAAGTAATCATGATCTATGTAATCATATGAATAATTACAAGTCAAAACACGGATGTCAAATAAAACAATTTTACCCAAAACGCTCTTTAACATGGAATTTACAAAAGAACGGGTAATATAAAGTCATAAGTGAACCATATATGATATCATAACAATGAGTATGATTATGGAATAAGTGAATAAAATTATTTGAATAATTATAGAGGAGGTTCAGACATGTACAAAGCATATCGGACCTAAGGTAAGAGAAATATCACAATCTCATTTTTATCCGAGATTGTTTATACTTTGGCATTTACTGGGGTATATTTTATCATCCACCTCAATGTTTCCTCAATATGTGATATTTATATCCTTCTACAATAGTTTATATCCAATTTTACCCTTCTGTGAGTTTTTAGTAAAAGATATGAAAGTAATCTTTTGTCTTTTTTCATACGAGGTACTTTTTGACTTTTCCGACAAAAGTACAAGAAGAATGTTTTTTTAACTTATACGGCATAAATGGATTTTTAAAACATTATTTACAAGAATATTCCTTTAAAATTTTTCAAGCTTATTTTTAATCAACTTCTTTTAGATTAAAGTTTTAGGACATGTTAAGAAAGGAAAAATGTTTTTGAAGTAGAAAGGATATTTTCATCACGAATGGAGTTCAAGCGTTTTATCTAAATTATTTCCCATCTAAGATAATAAAGGGTTATGTTTCTATATATATTATTACATTGATTTGATTATTTTGTGATGGAATTATTTTTTTTTATGAATTCTGTTACCTTATATGAATTGTTTTATGATATCATGTTGTTTAAGAATCCCATTTTTATTACATGGGTTATGCAATGATGTATGATTTAAGATTTTGTGGCACACATAAGAATCGTATCATTATGAGATGGGTGGGACCTATATCTCCCTCCAATGCATTGGTTAAAGATTTTATATCTCATGAGATAGACATGGCTGGAATGGTAGGTTATACCGGTTCAGTGAAATAGGACTGAAATGAGGGTTACTCGGTTCAGAAATGGACTGTGTCCACTAAGATAGTCTTGGAAACGAGTCTTGACTAATAAGAAATGATTATCTATGATTATGTGTGTATGGCACATAGTTTCATGTTTTATGTTATGATTATTGGGATTACATTTCACTGCTATTATTTATCCCATGTTATGCAATTATGATCTCTTTTGGAGGTTAAGATTTCCAAAAGATATGTTCTTATGAATAAAATGTGATTGGTATTTCTTTTGCTTACCCTTACTGATCATTTGAGCTCACCCTTTTATGTTTTCATTTCCCCAGTACATAAACAAAGTATTTCAGATTAACAAAAAATATCTTAATGGGAGATTTTGAAGATCTTTCACCACGATTAGAAGATTATATTCTGAGTTTCCAAAGACACTAAACTATTACGGTCCTTGTTTGTGTGTTTTTGTTATGTACTAAGTATTCTGAAAAAGTAATGTAATGTCCATGTACGTTAGGCTTCGAGTCTCTACAGTTGGTATCAGAGGAAATTTTTAGTCAACCTATGGAAACTAGGATGCGAAAACGTTAGTGAGATCCCTAGAGATATTTCTAAGGTATGTCTAAGTATTTCTCTAAGGATAAGTATACGTATTGGATATAGTCCTAGAACTATGGTAACTGTATTAGATTAAACCGTAGTTGTTAGATATTGAAGTTACTCCCCCTTTATTATAATTTTTGCCTCTCACACTATTCTTTTTGGGTTTTAGAAAACGGCTGGAAACAAGATGATTCACGATAATGGAGGATATGATGGACAATGGAATGATATTCTTCATGAGAAACCAATTGAAATGGGATTTGGAAGTCCAAACATCGTTATTATGCTGAATCAGAAATCTCATAATATGATCAATAATGTAAAATTTGTTAAGTTTCCTGACATGGCTAATAAGAAAAATGTGGAGTTTCATGATGATCATAGAAGAAAGAAAGTTCCATTTCCCCTATGTAAATAATGTGGGAAGAGGCATCAAGGAGAATGTTTCAAAGGAACTGGAAGATGCTTTGGGTGTGGAAAAGAAGGACACAAAGCCAGTAAGTGAAAAGGAAAAGGTTCAGTTAACATCGGGGATGAGTATAATGGTATTTCTACGAAATCAACAATGGTTAAATTTTTTAAATGTGGAATGTACGGGCATTATGCAAACCAATGCCCTGTGGGAAAGTCTCATGAAGAGAATCAGTATAGTCATATGGGTAGTATTTATGTGGATGATGACGAAGAGACTACAAATGATATGTGAAATAAAAGAATTGTTGAAGCTCGGTCAATGGTTTAATAATTTAGTGGAATTGTTACATGTTTATCATGTGTAATGTTGTATAAGTAATCTCATGGTACTATGGAATAAAGAGACATCTAAGGATTGTTACACTGTTGTCTTTCCTTGAGTTTTGAAAGTGTATGATTAATGTTACCAGTTTCCATGAAAAGTTATTCACATATTTTTGAAATGTAAATGATATGTGCATAATGAAGGGATAATGAGAAAAATAAATGTTTGATATTATTCATGAGCTCCTGACTGATATAAGGAGATGGTTATATCATGGTTTGAGTATATAGAAATTTTGGATTTTGGTATGTGGAAAGAATTAACTTTTGACAGCATTCATGTTTTCACTAAGGATTAATGGGTATTCATTGTTCAAGAGAATACATCATTAAGGTATTCACATGATTGGAATTTGACCAACAAGATATATGGGGGATAAATGATGGTATTCACATGCTTGGTTGACGACATTTCAAGTTATCGTTTTCTTTATACTGTGAGCATGGACTGAAGTATTTTAGATAATCCTAGAGATTGGAATGGAATATGTTAAACAAAAGTTATTATTGTATAAGGATAGAACTTTTTTTGATATTATTAATGTGATGTTATTGTAATGTAGTTTTAGTAAAAGGACAACCTGCAGGACGGGCGACAGCCCATCACGTCAGACAAGGCTGTGGGAATCGAACCCACAACCGAAGTGCGACTTGCCTTTATCACCTAACACTGGCCTACAAGAAGTCCCTATTTAGTAGAAACTAGTTTTATTATATTAAGCAGTATAATATATGAAGTATAAGTCCATTTTAGGAACTATATATGATTAATCTCACTATAGATGGAATTATGTATTTTTTTGATAACTTTTCTACCCTTTTGTTTGAGACAGATGGAATGACCCATCATTCTATCACATGATCTGCTAACACATCACGAATGACAAATTCAACTTCATTTCTTTGAGGGATGAAGTGGAAATTGTCCAAAGAACGACAAACAGTAAGACTATACCAAAATCACGAAAGTATTTCTTCTAATTCCAATTTCATCAACTTTAGGGAAATGATCTTGAAAACCAAAAATGTTGTCCTAGTGCTCTTATATCTGATGAATCAGATGGTACCTTAGATCGTCACAAATTTATGGCTTTGTGATTGCTGGCTTTTCCATAGCCATGTTCTCTACCACTCTCCATCAGAACATGATGGTTAGATTTCTCTTCCATATCTATATTTTCACCTATGTGGAAACCCAGTGATTAGTTTATTTGGGTAATCGTTATATTTCATAATTTAGTTTTTAAAGCCATATTTTGGTATTCCATTTTACGCTGTGGGTTTCTATTAAAGAATCTTTTGAGTAGTAAACCATTTATAACCCCGACGAATTTCGAGGGCGAAATTCATTTTAAAGGTGGTAGAATGTAACAGCCTGAGATTTTATAAAAAAATATTCATTTTAATTTCATTAATGTATTGAGTTGTAAGCTACACCAAAAGGAGCCTGCTCAACACACATCCTTGACTTACCTTGCATTACACACAATCGCGGCCTTCCTCGATAGCGTGTGTAGTACGCAATACCGAGTTTCACTAAACAATGATATGCTATTAAAATATTATTAAAACTAGCCGTTATGAATAGTAATAACCACCTTTTAAAATTTTAGAAATTTTAGCTCTCAAAATGGACTTCATTCTTGGATTCAGAGTATCGAATTTAGACTAAGGTGAAATTTTGGTACTTTTTGGATAACTTTCATATTTTGATGAATAGTGAAAATTACTAAATTATAATTAAAAAAAACTTTTTTAATCAAAATAATTAATAGTGATAAATTATTAATTTGATTGGTTTTAAAGTATATTTAGAATATATTTTTACAATTTAATACAATGATGGTCATTGGATGTAATTTGACATTTAAACCAGTTATAAACAAGTGACAATCTTTTGAAAGTTATTATCTCTTAAGAACACGATATTTGTTTTGACGACGAGAATTAATTTTTAAATTAATCAATGCAACTAATATTTTTTGAATTTGGTAAAATAGACATCATTTTTGAGTTCATAATATCAAATATAAATTAGGCATAATTTTTGGTATTTTTCTAGTAACTTTCATTTTTTGATGAATAGTGAAACCACTAAGTGGTAGTAAAAAAAATGAATTTTTCATAAAACATAATTTTACCGCTTCTGTGAGTGGAATTTAAAAAATCCGAGAGATACGGTTGATGTCAGTAAGTAAAATGTGGTTCAATGAGATGAAAATAATTTTTAGTGAATAGTAACTTTTTACTTTTTTTACCACGGTTAAAAGTAAATAGGGTAATTAAGGGTAAAAATGATATTATTATTACCCTAACACATGTCCTAATTCTATTGGACAAGTGTAATTCGAACAAAAACAACCTTAGTAATAAAATATGACCATTTAGGCCCACTTGGATTATATTAGGACATTTATGATTAATTTATTTAAAGAAGGGTTAAAATCGTTAAAATCAAAGTTTAATAAGTAAATAATTTTTAATATGGGGTTATACATAAGATAAATTCGACTATAAATATTCATTAGAAACCTAAAAAGAGTTCATACATAATGGTATTTTATTTGTAATTTTTAGATACTATATAATTTAATTTATTTATGACAGAACGATGATGCAGTAATTATCTTATTAATGAAATATTGACATAATTGATGTTATAAATACCCAAATTAATATACTTTGTGACTTTTTATGATCTAAACTAATTTTCTAGGTTAATATGACATGTTATTATTGATTTAATTAACTTTTTTCGAAGTAATAATTATTTTATGAGTATAAAAAAAAACTATTGAATAGTGTCAAAATTGACATAAAATAGTTTTTAAAACAAATATTATATTATTAATTGTTATTTTATTCCTAAAAATCTAAGGTTCATCCAAATGACATAGATTAGGTTATATATTTTAATAAAACATAACTTGGGGGTCGCTTGGATGTATATGGTAGGTTTATTAGCTATATAATATAAAAATATAAACTGACATGGTAAATGTAAATCTAATTAACTAAGAGTTAAAACTAATCGATAAGGTTAATATAATGACCAAAACTTGTATAAATTATATTGGATGAGAGGATTTAGACCCATACCCACCTTATCATTGAAATAACTCAATTTGGAGCTATTTAAAACCGAACATGACTTTATAATAAAATAATAGTTTTAGTTATTCCAAAGGTGCCACTCTCCTCCCTTATAAAAGGGCACCTCCTCCCCCTCTTCCTCGCACAACTTTGAGCCATCAAGCTCGGCCAACCCCTGCCAAATTCTCTTCTCCACTTCCCTAGAAACATTTTAGAGGTCCTGGTCGTCTTCAAAGACAAATTTTAGTAGCCTAAGAGGAGGACTCAAAGAAGCACTTCAAAGAAGAGATAATGTCTGTTACCGATTCTTTCATCTTTAATTCTTCTTCCACTTCTTATTATTTATTTTTTTCATTATAAAGTAATAACATCAGTATCAATCATATACAGATATGTTATTATAAGTATGAAACCAGCCTATTTCACGATCTATCCATCCTACGGAAAAAGAAATCATCGTGCGTGCGTACATACGGAATACCGTCTCCACGTCGTGGTGTAATCTATTTTCCACCACCACCTTACTTGGATGGGTATAATGGTGTAAATAATGACTATATATGACTATTATAAAGTTATATTGATTCTGAAATAGTATTAATACACTCCAATATAGTCCCACGATCATGAGAACGATATCATCGCTCGTGCGTACGTACGGACTACCGTCTCCACGACGCGATGTGATTCATTCTCCACTTTATCCATTCATGAATGATTATAAAGTATATATAATAAATAATCCTGAAATATATGACATAATAATGATACTGGATTTATGTGTATATATATGTATGTCATCTACATAATTCTATTCAACTCAATAAGTAAACGAAAACATCATTCATGCGTACGTACGACCTACCGTCTACATGAACGATGTATTTCATTCCATTTACTGTTTTATTATATATATATGTATATTATGAATATATATTATATATAAATCATGTTTTATATTCTGGAATTAAGTAATCATGATCTACGTAATCATATGAATAATTACAAGTCAAAACACTGATGACAAATGAAACAATTTTACCCATAACGCTCTTTAACATGGAATTTACAAAAGAACGGGTAATATAAAGTCATAAGTGAACCATATATGATATCATAACAGTGAGTATGATTCTGGAATAAGTCAATAACATTATTTAAATCATTATACAGGAGGTTCGGACACGTACAAAGCATATCGGACCTAAGGTAAGGGAAATATCACAATCTCATTTTTTTCCGAAATTGTTTATACATTGGTATTTACTGGGGTGTATTTTATCATCCACATCCATGTTTCCTCAATATATGATATTTATATCCTTATACAATAGTTTATATCCAATTTTACCCTTCGTTGAGTTTTTAGTAAAAGATAAGAAAGGAATCTTTTGTCGTTTTTCATACGAGGTACTTTTTGACTTTTCTGACAAAAGTACGAGAAAAATGTTTTTTTAACTTATACGGCATAAATGGATTTTTAAAACATTATTTCCAAGAATAAAACTTTACATGTTTTCATGTTATTTTTAATCGACTTTTTTAGATTAAAATTTTATGACATGTTAAGAAAGGAAAAATGTTTTTGAAGTAGAGAGAATATTTCCTCACAAATGGAGTTCAAGCGTTTTATCAAAATTATTTTCCATCTAAGATAATAAAGGGTTCTGTTTATATCCATTTTATTACATTGATTTGATTATTTTGTGATGGAATTATTTTTTTTATGAATTTCTTTACCTTATATGAATTGTTTTATGATGTCATGTTGTTTAAGAATCCCATTTTTATTACATGGGTTTTGCAATGATGTGTGATTTAAGATTTTGTGGCACACATAAGAATGGTTTCATTATGAGATGGGTGGGACCTATATCTCCCTCCAATTCATTGGGTAAATATTTTATATCTCATGAGATAGACATGGCTGGAATGGTAGGTTATACTGGTTCAGTGAAACAGGACTGAAACGAGGGTGACTCGGTTCAGAAATAGACTTTGTCCACTAAGATAGTCTTGGCAATGAGTGTTGACTAATAAGAAATGATTATCTATGATTATGTGTGTATGACACATAGTTTCATGTTTTAAGTTATGATTATTGGGATTACATTTCACTACTATGATTTATCCCATGTTATGCAATTATGATCTCTTTTGCAGGTTAAGATTTCCAAAAGATATGTTCTTATGAATATGACGTGATTGATATTTCTTTTGTTTACCCTTACTGAGAATTTGAGCTCACCCTTTTATGTTTTTATTTTCCCGAGGACATAAATAAAGGATTTAGGATTAAAAAATAGAAGATCTTTATGGGAGATGTTGAAGATATTTCACCACAATTAGAAGATTATATTCCGAGTTTCCAAATACACTAAACTATTACGGTCCTTGTTTGTGTGTTTTTGTTATGTACTAAGTATTCCGCAAAAGTAATGTAATGTCCATGCACATCAGGCTTCGGGTCTCTACAATTAAATATGTATTCCCATAATTCATTATAATGTTTCATCTAAAAAATAAAATTCTTCATAAATTTATACATTTTAAATGAAATGAAACATAGAGCAATCATTCAATTTCATTTTTCATATACTAGGAAGATATGTATTTATTATTTATTAAATGTTATTTATAAAATGTATTTTTCATCCCATAAATAATATAAATATAAAAAAATTTAGCATGGAGTTAATTTTCCCATTCTAATATACTAAAATAACACACACATATCAAGTAATCCAAATATCATACTTATTATATATTGGAATTAACTTTTAAAAATATTGTTGGAAATCCAATAATATTAATACACATTGATAATTTCGTATGTATCAATAAATTATTTTAAATTTTTATACATGTTTATTTTCTAATTTATACATGGAAAAATATATAACAATTTATTCATTTATAATTTTATCTATACTAGGATTCACCAATTCAATTTCTAAATCTATTATTTTGTTTAAGGTAAATGTTAATACATACATAATAATAGTTAGTGCTTGGTAAATTTTATCTATAACTCTAAATTTAAATATTAATCACATACATTTAGATCTTATTCAATTTAAATCATTTCCAAATAAATCTCTTACAAACATATCAACAAACTATGTAAAGGACCAACTAAAGATGATATTGTATTTGCCTTCTTCACTGATAATTTAATGTTTTCTATAACATTATGAAAACATTTTCTCTATAAATAAAATCTCTTCATGTTGAAATTTATTATCTTCAAACCCCATCACTAAAATTTATATATGACAGCTCTCTACCCATATAATCATCACTATTCACGAATAAAAATATCTTCTCCCTAATCATCAGATGAAATGGATTCTATTTCAATCCATTTAAAAAGTTTTTTATGTATAAGATTAAAAACATTATCATATTCTCACTAATATAAACTCAATATATACATTATCATAGTTCATTTTTTTTAAAAACTGTAAAAATATTTATATAAAATCGAGTGTCCATCACACAAATTTGTTGAAAACAAAAACATTATTGACACTATATGTCTTTAGGTGCTTCAATTTGAATCTCCCTCTAACTCAGTAGATTTTTTAGAGGTTGATATAGAATGCATGAAAGACCTAATCATTGATTGAATCACAAATTTATTATAAAAAATGGAATTGTTACAAAGATCCATATCAGATATGATTTTTGATAACTATTTATGTATAAAAATGTATATTTTTTCTAGGACTTCTTCTATTGTGTAATGAACATATTAAGATAAAATAGGATGATTTTTTCAGTTGAATGATTCCAATGTAGAGAAAATTATTACTATAATATATAATGTACCATATCATAACATGAAACTAATAATGACTCTCAAATTGGTAATAAATATTTCTCTCTATAATATCATTCCTATACTATTAATAATTATATTCCTAAGGACGATCATTATCAATGAACATGAAGCTACATATTGATAAAGGAATAAAATAAAACTATCTAAATAATAAGATAAAACATGGTGGTATTCCCAATAATTAGGTTACTACTTACATGATAATAGACTTAATCATCTTAATAATCAAATGAAAATAACTCTATAATATTGGTTATGATTTCATTTTTTATTATAACACAATATTATTATTTTTTTAATATAAAATTATTTTAACAAAAGGCCTATCAAATTCCTTTAATTATGAGAATCATTCTATTCAAGGGACTACAATTTTCAATTAATATCATTGATGATATTATTAACCTTTATTGGTTTATAGGAATGTTAAAAATAAAATTTAATAATATATTTCACTGATTCCTTTTCTTGAGATTACTATATATTTTTATTATATTATAAATCATTATTTTATGGACAGTATAAAGTATTAAACGATTTGAAAATTTAATTTCACCAAAATTATAGAGTATTAATTATAGGATCCTATTTATGATTATGGTTCATGTAGTTTATTTCATGAGTGTGTATTTAATGATAGATAAGAGTTACTACAAGATCATCATTCATCCCAATACAACCCAAACTCATAAATAAAGAATCATAATACATAATATATTTTTTCCATGACTCTTTTAAAACAGAAAAAATTATTGATGTTATTTTTAAATTTAGTTTAAAAGTGGATACCTAGAAAATTGATCTACACTAAAATTTATTACGTTTTCAATAATAACTATAAAGGTATATGTATTATATTAAAATGATATAACAAGCCACTAGCGGTTTCCTACTTAACTAAAAATATATTATTCAAAAAGTCATTACTTTTCACTTTTAAACACATTAAATATTTTTCCCATATCAATGTCAAAAAATAGCATTTTATTCTGTAAAATATTAAAAAATTTCTCATTATGGATCCAGAAGTATCCCTTAAATGATATTTCATAGAGGAAATGTTCATATAAAATAATCAATACAATTAATATTATATTCTAACAATCCTCTTATATCATCAAATATACTAATATGTCATCCACATACATGAAATTGAAGGTTAGATGATGTTGTTAGAGGATAACTTTATAAATAATAATTAGTATAAATGGATTATTATTCATGTGAAAACACCTCATAAGTAATTCACAGTGATCATGCTTATATTAGAAGATAGTTTTAAGTATATATAATTACCCAACTAAATATTCATAACACCTAGAGAAAATATAATTTATTAAAATACTAATATATTTTTAATTGATCAATGAATTCAAAAATATGGGGAGAATATTATATTATGTATATTTTAATTATATTCATTGTACTATAAAAACATATAAGCCAATTATTAGGTAGAAACCTTTTTAAAATAGTATATTAAAACCCCATGATGATATAGTGTATTGAATAAACCATTTGGTTTCAAGACCATAAATATAATCCATTAATTCCCTTAATAATAATGGATATACATGTTATGGTAGAGAATGTATAGTTTTTTTGAATTGATATATAAATGAGAAATAATCTTTCAGACTCTATATGAATCAATAAAAAATCATAATGATATATATATATTTGATGTTCTATACCACAAGTGGGATATTTCATTTTGATATATCTATATTCGACTCTACCATGAGTCATAATATATGTCATTGAAATCATTCTATCCAAAAAAGATTAGGGGGAATGCAAATTGATCTAATGTCTTATTCAATTTAAAAAATTTTGATCATCTATCATGAGACATAAATGTAAATCCTTGGATATAATAATCAATGTGATCCTGAAACATATTGATTTAGTATATTCATATAATTAGTTAACACCCATTTCGAGGATAATGTATCATTAATATATCAATATTTTAGTTATAGGAATAAGGTATGATTAACAAAACCAGACATTCTATTTAGTCATATATATATAATTTATTATCTCTATTAAATATTAAATATTATCACATAGACGATTTAATAAATATTAAAAATATTAAAAGAAAACAATCATGAGGCACATGTATCCAACAATGAATTAACCATAGTGGTTTTTATCAGAATAGTACCCTATAAAATTACCATTACATCATGAAATTCAGGAGGATATTTCCTAATTTCTTCTCATTTCACTTAATTAGGATAAATTTAATATCTAACATTGACATTAGATTTACTAGTAATTGGGTTTACTAATGTTAAGAACTACCCATCCCACTATGATTTTGAGGTCGAGGTCCATCTACTGTAGATACCAGTTCAATATCATTTTTAATATGTAAATAAGCACTATGAGATAAAACCCAACATTGATTAATGACCATGATATTACCATTTCATTCTATGACATGTAAAATCAAATATGAAGATTTGGAAAATGAAAATTAGAAAAACATGGCATAATATAAAGTTAAAACCATTAAATTAACAGAATTCTACATTACCATAATAAAAAAACTATAAGTTCTTAATAAACCATAATTATAAATTTTTAAATATAAAACCAATATAATCCACATAATAGAGATTGTAAAATTTAACTACAATGAAGATATATCCAAGATACCTCAAAAGATGAATAAATTGTGTTATATACAATTTCCAACATTTGTGCGAAAAATGGAAAACTATAATGTTATAACCTCCTCCAAATCTATGTAAAATGATAGCATGAATCCGATATATATTATTTTTGTTTTATCCTTAAATATATCATATAAAATAATGTATATAAACACCTGTAAAGTCTATTTAATGTGTGATTAAAAAACGGTTTTTTACCTTACGACATAATATATGTGTAACATCAATAATTTAATCAATTAAAAATATTAGTGAATATGAAATATTAATAAGATATTTTCATATTTAATAAGAAAGAAACAATTTTATATAAAATAATAAAATTTATTAAGAGGAAGAAATTAGAATAATTTGAATAAGAGTTAATACGAGTGTGAATATATCAATATTCAAGGAAAACTCTGATTTTATAAAATATTGTTCAAGAATCATGGGGAATTAAAATTATGGTTCAACTAATAAAAATAGAAAGGATATTTATTATTGTTTTTCACATTATAAATGTTTGAAAATGAACTATAAAACTCACAAGATATATTATCAAAAAAATATAGTCATATACCTAAAATAGAATAGCAATTAATATAGCCCACCACTATTAATACTACCAATTTGACAATGAATGATAATTTTCAAGAGTCTCATCAAATTAAAATAAATATTTTTTCTTTTAGGATATTTCTGTATCAACTAAAACTTCTCATTGGGAATATTTATTTGGAAATATTAAATCAATAAAATCAATGCATTATCACAATATTTCCTATGTAAAACTATTTCGACAATCCATTTTAAATAACGATCCAATATACCAATTCTGTATATCCAAAAATTTAAAATAATCACCTAAATAATTTTATAAAAACAATTTATACTTCATATATTTAAATAAAAAATATAATTTCTGGTCATAGTTAAATTTACATACCAGTCATGAAATTTAATAAATCATCCATGAACGTTTTCACCTTAACTGTGAGAAAAGCATGTCCCACATAACTCAATCCATACTCATGTAGTCTATATGTTCACAACTAGTAGTGAAGGATTGCGTATTGAGTTGGGATAATATACAGTCACTCATTCAGATATCTAATAATCATTTAATAAAAAAAATATTAAATATGGAAGAGTACGATGATGAATTATATCACTTTTAAATTTAATATATTGTAATAACATAACCCATATTATAATAGAATGATAAGTGATAATGTCATGTAGTCACAAATAATCAAAAAATGATCTCTTGTAGAAATATTACATAAAATAATTATAAAAAATATTTGAAACATTAGATGTGATAGGAAATATCTTCTCGATTCCACACTCTGTACATATCCCACATATTTCATGGTTCACAGCTCAACATTCGACAGAAGGGACCTTGTCCATACCTAGAACATTAGTTGCAAAAGATTCTTTGCTACAAGGATCCCAAATAGGGTGTTACTAAAAATTGATATGGCACCAACAACAGTGTACCGAACATAACTATAATACGAATATTTATATAAATTGTGATATAATCGATATAAAAATAATTATGAAATTTCAATAATAATTAAGATTTTATATAATCATATTACACATATCAACATGATTATAGAAATTCATACATTGAATGATTTTTGGGTGTCACATAATTTATTACATACGAAATCGATAGGAATGACGCATAATGTTTGAGTAAATCTCAATAAGATCATATCATAGAATAATAAATATTATATGGGTGATGGTTGTCCATGAAATTAATATATATGTATGAATTTAATACATGTTATATCACAATCAACATTACATGGTATTCGTTTCACAATAATACATCCAACACCATGGGAAAGTAATCCCCAATCAAATACATACATGTGGGAATACCATACTCAAAACACATATCTGTGAGAAAGTAATTTAATAATTCACTAGAAAAATCATAAAATGGAATAGAGTTACTAGTAATAGGAATCCTCATTTATTAGTTCTATCACATCCTACCACTATCATTCCTTTCTGGTAATATCATCACTTTCCTTGAAAAAATCACTTCTTAGGCATTACATACCACTTCCACAGGTAGTAGAATATCCCTGGGTATTGAATAAAATCCCCATTACCATCAGGGTCATATAAGAATTCATTCATATTACCATAGGAATAGAGACATATAAATATATAAAATCATCATTATAGGTATAATATCCCTCACCCATGATAAAATTATTTATGTGGGAATTTGATCCCCATAATAATCAACTATAATACAAGGTCATATTTTCCAATGTATATATACAAAAAATATATACAAATAATTTAATAAAATAATGTAACTGTGTGTATTTATGTATTGAATATCTCAATAAAATTAAATTTAGGTATGTTAGATACTCTACAATCAACCTAATTACATAAGGAGTAGCAAGGAAAACCCTCATGGTTCAAATGGATATTATTTGATGAAAAATTTCCCCAACCTAATGAAAATATATAATTTATAAAAGAAACTCATAATTGAAATATAGTTTTATAATAAGATAACCCTTTCTAATTCCATACCACACTGATGTTAAATGAATATATAATTAATCAATTGATGGAACCATGAATAATAAAAAAAATACAAAGGGTTCCTAATTGAGTGTCATGTAAAAATAAATTTAACCATTAGGTCATGTGAATAAACAATGATGACCATATTATCATGTAATGACAACTAGAAAGACTCTAATGGATCAATGAATCCTTACCCAACTTAATTTTTGTCAAAAAAATATTTTCAGATGAATTCTATGTCAACAAGCCATTGGTTGAGAATATATTTCTAATATCAAATAAATTTACAATATATCCTTGAAAATAATTTTACCATGGGTTATATAAACTGAGTGTATATAGTTAATTCTACAGAAAATGATTTAAATTAGATATCCTAAATAAATTTCCAAATTCAATAATACCCATAAATACATAATTTAATAGAATATTATACAAATATTAAATTCTTGATAATATGTTTCTGTAGCCATAGTTCACATAAGTAATAGAAGTAACTTAAATATTATTTCAAATGATGGATTTCCATTATTAGAGAAGGAATGATGTAGAAGTGGAATGGGAGAATGGGTTTTCATTTACATTGGACTAATTGAGGGAAAATTCTATTTTTAATATTTTACATCTCATTTAACATATCAATAATATAAATAGATTAAACCATTAGTAATCCCAATTAATAGTTTTTGGGAACCAATGTAATGTCCCGGACCTCTCCGTCCCTTTCCTTTGTCAAAAAGAAGGTCATGAAGTATTCTGGTGGGTAAAATGGACTTTTCCCACACTTTCCAGAATATTGAAACTACACGCCGTGCAGTTTGTGTACACACCGTGTACCCCCTTTCTAGGTATACCCCGTGTTGCAGGCCGTGTCCTCGCTGTGTGAAACGATGGGTACATGCCCTGTGCCGAGTTCTACATGCTGTGTAATCCTTACCCGTGTATGCATTACCAGTAAACGGCCGTGTACCATGTTGGAGTCGTGTCCTTGTCGTGAGCAACAAATGAGTACACGCCATGTGTCTAAACTACATGCCGTGTAGTCCTTCCCCGCGTATGTGTTACCCTCAAACCGTGTGTTGACCAGTCAACGGTCGCGGAGCCGTGTTGGAAGCTGCGTGGAGACATTGTGAAAGAACTGAGTACACGCCGTGTAACATAAAGTACACACCCTGTACTTTTTCTTTTCACTCCTATTAAAGGAGGGGGTCCCCTCCTACTTTTCAACACACACCTCTCCTCCCCTCTCCTATGAGCAGAGTTCTCCCAAGAGACTCGAAGGCTCTTCCTTCCATACCTTCTTCATCCGAGCTCCAATTTACGATCTTTCAGCGGCCGTGGGATCGTGACGACGAGGCGGAACATCCGAGCTTGGATTTGTTGTATTTCCTTAGGCCTTTCATTTCTGAAATCCACCCGAGGAGGTTTTTCCGTGAGCCGACAGAAGTGATGGATGCCGACGGAATTCTTCTAAAGTTGATCTGGGGGAGCGCTGTGATCAGAACCTGTTGAGGTTTGGATCTTACCTTCATCTCTCTAATTTGTGCATCATGCGGGGTGGGTTTATTGTTTTTTATTTGAAACACTTTTGAATTTGTTTTAATAAAGATAATAACCGGTTAAAGAACGGGGTTGGGAAGATTGTTATTTGCTGTTAATTTATATCCCGTGATATTATGTTGTGAATTGATGAGATTCTACCTACTGAAAATCACGGTCGTTGGGGACCTTTTCTTACGCAATGAAATTTTTACCTCTCCTTCTGGGTTTTCATATGGGTGGAAACCTTGTGGAATGTGGAAATTGTTTAATCACATAAAGTTGGCTGTTTAAAATCTGGAACCCTTGTGTGATCCCCCTGGTTAAACAAAAATGGAATAATGAACATTAGGGTGTTGGCTTGGATATGTGGCATGTGGTGGGGGTGTTTTGTGGGTTGTTTTGGATAGGGTGAGCAGAGGGGCTATGGTGGGTTGGTGTGAATACTATGATAGATATGGGCAGTGGGGCTGCAATAAATGGTATTAAACGGGAAATTATGTACAGTACGGTTGTGGTTATGGTGGATGGAATCGGGGCTGCAGGGATGGGTTTATGTGTGAACAGATAGTGGGTTGTGTTTAATAAATAAAAGTTAATGAGTTAATGAATGGTGGGGCGTGGAAATGGAATGAAGTTAATAATCAATGGGGCTGGTTGGTTAATAAGAAGGGCATGGTTGTTTTGCTTGTGTTTTCCTAACTAGATTTATGGATGGAAAGGATATTTTTTACGAACGATTGGTGTGGTTAGTTGTGGATACTTTCCCAGTAGTTAAGGAACTAAATAACTATTTCTACTGAAATGTGAAAACCTAATGGGGGTTGGGTTTGTTTGTTGTATGCATACTTCTTGGTAGCCGTGCCGAGGCACGTGCTCAGTTGTCTACTTAGAAGCCATAGGTTGGGTAGTGTGTTTGGTAAACATATATATATATATATATATATATATATATATATATCTTTTGTGTTTTATCGCATCCCACCCATGTTGAGAACTTAGTGTCGAGCACTCCCATTTTATGGGAGAGGGTGTTTTTCCCTTTGTTAATAGCTCTTTCCTACTCCTTCTCCCTTAGGCTGTGATGGCTTGAGGCGACCTTAAACCTATGACTCTTCGGATACGTTTCGATTGGGGTGGATTAGGTCCAAGACTCTTCGGGCAGGTTCTACTTTTTCCCAAGAATCTTCGGAATGAGGCCCAGTTGTGTGTGTGCGGGATATGTGGTTGTAAGGACCAGGTGTGTGCGGGCGGGATACGTAGTGGTGAGGCCTAGGTGTGTGCGGGCGGGATATGTGGTTGTGAGGCCCAGTTGTGTGTGAGCGGGATACGTGGCTATGAGGCCCAGGTGTGTGCGGGAGGGATACGTGGTTGTGAGGTCCAGGTGTGTGCGGGCGGGATACCTGGTGGTGAGGCCCAGGTGTGTGCAGGTGGGATATGTGGTTGTGAGGCCCAGGTGTGTGCGGGCAGGATACGTTGTGGTGAGGCCCAGGAGTGCGCGGGCGGGGAGAGTGTGGCAGTGTCAGGATGTTCGTCGTTAGGAAGAGCAGCTAATGAAAGTGAATTGGTGCGGGGTACCCAATAATCTTGTTTCATATATACTACTACCTGTTGTTCTTGTGTTTTGGTGGGTTTGTCTGGTGAGGTTGGGTGGATAGAATTCCTTGCTAGGTTTATTCTGTTGTTCTCACGGGACATTAGGATGTCTCCCCACATGTGCACGAGAGCTTTAGGATTCCCTACTGAGTATACTTGTATCTCACCCTACGTTTACTTTCAGGTTTCAGGTGGACTACCAGGGCCGTGCGGGGCCCTACTAGTCGGACATTTGGAGTTTTTGTAGTTGTTGTTCTCTTGTTTTCTTTTGGTATTGTACTTTGAGATTTCTTGTACTTGTACCTTGTTATAAAATCGTTTAAACATTCATGTGGGATTGGTTTGGGTTTATTTCTATAAACTTTTTAATTTTATTTTTCGGTGGCTGACTTGTCCTATTTCCCAATCCTATATAAATAAAAAGGGTAATGCCTCCCATACGTGTGAGAGCTCATACCCTTGGTGGTAGTTTCCATCCCGGGGCCTACTGGAGGTGGGACTCCGGGGTCATTATCTATCTTTCGCCATTGAAATCTCAGGAGGGGCATTTTTTGTGGGAGGGGGTCGTGACAGAATGGTATCAGAGGTGATGGTTGAGAGATAGGATGGAGTCTGGAGTTAGGCAGAGTGTGGATTGCATGGGATGGTAGGGTGACAATGTTAGTCAATCTTAGTGTGTGACATAGGCCAGGGAATACCAGCTAGGACACAGGATTTTAGGGCCCCCCGTGATCCAATGCAAGGACTCTGAGCCTACTGAACGACCAAGTGAGACTACATTGATTGCAGGGTAGAGACGCTAGGGAAGGTACATGAATCATCATGATTGTGTTGTACTTGATTTGCGTGTTCTGGGAAAGAAATTGAAATAAAATGATAAAATAAAACCTTGAGTTTTCCTTACTACTGGGGCTTAAGAGATCCTTGTTTACCATACAGCTGTGGCACCTGGACGTCATCCTCGGGTGGCTCAGACAGCCGAGGCCCAGTATATTTAGGTAGTCGATCAGCTGAGGATTGACCTAGAGGAGGAAGATAGCTAGTGGCAGAAGACTGTCCGTTCTTTTCAGCGGCAGACCATCAAGAAGTACGAGGGTAGTACTTCAGATACGGAGACAGAGTGATGGATTGAGGATCTAGGGATCGCTTTTACCTTGATCTGTGCTCCAAGGGAGTACTGTGTTCCCCTAGCAGTCAGTCAGTTGAGAGGCGCGACGCGACAGTGGTGGACACTCTACCTCGGAGAGAAGATAGAGGCAGAGGTTCCTTGGACTGACTTTGAGAAGGAATTCCGAGGGGAATTCCTTTCTTCCATGATCAAGGATGATAAGTGGCAGGAGTTACTCTCCCTTCAGTAGGAGAGTATGTCAGTACGAGAGGTGGGGATCATGTTCAAGGATCTGTTGCACTTTTCTCCAGATCTCTTTCCGGATGAGGAGTCTCGGGCAAGACGTTTGGAGGAGGTGCTCCATCCTTCGCTCTAGTATACTGGCACCCCCTTCACCCTTCCGACGTACTTGGTGGTATAGAAGAAGGTAGTGTTTGTAGAGAGGATGCACTCACTGGGAGGTGCACCCAGAGAGGGGATCTACCCAGGCTCGTCGAAGGGGAAGGCAGTCAGCAGCAGGTCTCCTGCGACGGGACCTCCCAGGTTCAGGCCAGTGGGGAGCAGGCCCCAGCAGTTCCCGTTCAGATCTTCAGGTCCTCGTCCCTTTTTCACGAGCCCATGACCGATGTGTTTTTCTTGTGGAGGTTTTGCGCACGTTCAGAGTTGGTGCCTGACCCGAGCTCGGTACGGTGGAGGTGGGCAGGTTCAGCGCCCACCTCAGCAGTAGCAGTTGCCGGAGAGTCCCTTCCAGCAGCAGAAGGACCATGCTCATCCGAGGGTGGACTTTTCGGAAGGGAGCCGTCCTCAGGGTGCTCCTCAGGGACCTCGACCAGGGCATGGTTGGGGAGGTGGACGACATCAGAGAGGTAGAGGAGCGGGGCATGGACAGTTGCATGTAGTAGAGTTGACATCTCCAGTAGGACCAGAGGTGGTGCGAGGTAAGATTTTTTTGTTCACCACTCTTGTTTTTTCTTTGTTCGATTCGGGAGCCTCGCACTCCTTTGTTGCACCTAGTCTAGCCCATACATTGGGACTATATGTAGAGAGTCTTTCTGTACCACTGGTACTGAGTACAAAATTTGGAGGCCAGACCAACATATCTTGTGTCTTCCGGGGATGTGGGCTAACGTTTGGACCACATCGATCTAGTGGGGACCATCTTCTATTACAGATGCAGCCATACAATGTCATCCTAGGCATCGACTGGTTGTTTTCTGTTAGTGCCGTTATCGACTGCTTCCGAAGAGGAGTCGTGTTCTCCGACATGGATGGTCAACTTGTAGCTTTTGTTGGCGAGAGGAGTTATCAGGTGGGAAGTCGGCGTGTGGTGCCTCTCCTTTCCTTGTTAGGTGGGAAACCATAGGTTCCAGCTGATACAGAGATGATGGATGTCCCGGAGGTTGTTGGGGAGTTCCTAGATGTTTTTCCTGAGGAGGTTGTGACTCTACCCCCCAGCGTGACGTTGAGTTTGGGATAGAAATACAACCTGGTGCCCATACGATTTCGATGGCCCCTTATCGGATGGCACCTTCGGAGTTGCGGGAGTTGCGGATTCAGATTGATGATCTGAGGGAGAAGGGTTTTGTTCGACCCATCATATCACCATGGGGTTCTCTGGTTTTTCTCGTGAAGAAGGAAGATGGTGGTGTCAGGCTATGCATAGACTACCAAAGGTTGAACCAGGAAACAGTCAAGAACCGCTACCGCCTTCCAAGGATAGATGATACTTCTACCAGTTTAGGGGTGCAGGTTGGTTCTCTAAAATTGATCTTTGATCAGGTTATCATCAGCTGAGGGTGAAGGACAGTGACATCTCGAATACGTCTTTCAGGTGCAGGTATGGGCACATCGAGTTTGTAGTGATGCCGTTTGGAGTTACGAATGCAACAACTGTGTTCATAGGACTTATGAACTTTGTATTCCGGGAGTTTCTGGACCAGTTCTTCGTTGCGTTTATCGATGGAATCCTGATCTACTCAAGGTCAGAGGAGGATCACGTTGAACATCTCAGGGCAGTCTTGGAAGTCCTTCGACATCACCAGCTTTACGGGAAATTGTCGAAGTGTAAGATCTTGACACAAGGAGTACACTTCCTTGGGCACGTGGTGTCTCAGCATGGAGTGTTGGTGGACCCGTCAAAGGTAGATGCAGTTGTTTCTTGGGCAGCACCCAAGAGCGTGGCAGAATTTCGTAGTTTCCTTGGGTTAGCATGTTACTATCAGAGGTTTTTTTTGGACTTCTATCGAGTTGCTGCTCCTTTGACAGCTTTAACAAGGAAGAACCAAGTCTTCCTATGGAGCGAGCAGTGCCAGAAGGCTTTTGACTACCTAGTGGAGATGTTGGTCAGTGCTCCCGTACTCAGGTTTCCAAAGGAAGGGTTGTTGTATGAGGTGTTTTGTGATGCTTCTGGTCTTGGAATGGGGTGCGTACTGATGCAGAAGAAGGGAGTGATCTGTTATGGGTCTAGGAAGTTACGCCCTCATGAGCGTAACAATGCCACCCATGACCTACAGCTTGTAGCAGTAGTGTTTTCACTAAAGTTGTGGCGACATAACTTCTTTGGAGAGCGGTTTGTGGTCTTCTCAGATCACAAGAGCCTGCGTTATATCTTCTCCCAGCGTGACCTGAACATGCGGGAGCGGAGATGGGTCATGTTTCTCCAAGACTATGACTTTGAGATCTCTTACACTGAAGGTAAGGGCAATGTTGTGGGTGATTCCCTGAGCAGGAAGTCGCATCAGGAAGTAGTTCGGGAATCCGCTGATGCTTAGAAGGCGATGGGAGAGTTGGCTACCTTACACTTGGATACAAGGGTAGAAGGTGTTAGAGGCTATTTGTTTCAAATGACTATGCAGTCCTCCTTGTTGCAGCAGGTGGAAGAGTCTCAGTGGGGGGACTCCGAGGCAGAAGTGATGCGGGATCGTGTCGATCAGGGGAACGCTCCAAAAGGATGGTCAGAGGACAGCCGGCATCGCATGCTTTTCCATGGAAGGTTTTTTGTTCTGGAGGTGATGCATGGGGGAGTTCTCTAGGAGTTCCATAGATCAGCCATTGCGGTACATCCAGGGGTTTCAGAGATGTACCGAGGCCTGAGGAAATAGTTTTGGTGGCATGGGGTGAAACGGGAAGTGGCAGAGTTTGTGGCTAAATACATAGTGTGTCAGAAAGTGAATTCTAAACACCGTATTCCCAGTGGATTGATGCATCCTTTAGATGTCCCCGAGTGGAATTGGGATGAAATCTCAATGGACTTCCTCACAAGACTACCCAGAGCTCAGGGTGGTTATGATGCAATCTGGGTAGTGGTGGATCGACTGACGAAATCAGCTCACTTCTTAGCAATTAAGGAGTCAGGCCCGGTGAGTACCTTAGCACAGAGGTACGTAGACGAGGTTGTGCAGTTTCATGGTTTCCCAATAACTATCGTCTCATATTGGGATACTCGGTTTACCTCACGAGTCTGGAGGGGGTTACAGCATTCTTTTGTCACCCAGCTACGCCTTAGCACTGCTTTCCACCCCCAGACCGATGGGAAGACAGAGAGGACTATCTAGACGTTGGAGGAAATGCTGCGAGCATGCGTTCTGGATTTTGGAGGATCATGGGTACGACACTTTCCTTTAGTAGAGTTTTCCAGAAACAACAGCTTCCACTCTACTATTGGCATGGCACCATTTGAGGTTTTGTATGGGAGACCATGTCGTTCACCCATTTACTGGGCCGAGGTTGGTGAGAAAGGTGCTCTTGGGATGGAGGTAGTGCAGAGCACCACAGATAATTTCCAGCTTGTACGTGAGAGGATGAAAGCGGCTCAGGACCGAGAGAAGTCTTATACTGATCGTCGGAGGAGGCCCTTAGAGTTCGAGGTGGGAGATCTTGTGTTCTTGACGGTTTCCCCTCGACGGGGGCAGCATAGGTTTGGGAAAGGGAGAAAGCTCTCACCTAGGATTATCAGACCTTTTGAGGTGCTGAGGTGAGTCGGCGAGGTGGCATATCAGCTGGCCCTACCACCTCAGTTGGTGAAGGTTCATGACGTCTTCCACGTCTCACAGCTTCATCGGTACTTACATGATAATTCCCATGTTATCGACTGGGGAGAGTGAGATATGGGAGACAACACAACCTTCTAGGAACGACTAGACAGGTTCGAAGATCGTAAAGAGAAGGTGCTTCGTGGATGAACCATTCCATTGGTTCGTGTGTTGTGGAGGCATGGCGGCCTCGTGGAAAGAACTTGGGAGAGGGAGACCCAAAAGCACACTCAGTACCCAGAGTTGTTTTGACTTGTGTTCATTCTTGTTCTTCTGATCTTTATGGTGATGTTTTATTTTGTACCATTGATATATGGAATTCTTGTCTTATCAGTTGTGAGACTTTTTGTTTCCATGTCCCCTGGTATTGTGTAGCATGTCCGGATGTGTGGGGAAGGGGAAAACCTGACCCTTAATCAAGACACATTAATGCGGATGCGATTGAACCAGTGTGGGTAAGTCAGTGCCGCCTAAAGCGGATAATATCTTGACATGGGAGAAAGAGTTTCCCAAAACCACTTGTTCAGGCAGTGTGTTTGTTTTGTGATGTTGGGGGTAGTGCGAGTTGAAAAAACCAAATGTATAAAAGTGGGAAGACCCAATTCTTAATCGAGACACATTAATGAGGATGTGATTAAACCCATGCAGGTGAGTTAGTGCTGACTAAAGTAGATAATATCTGGGCATAGGAGAAGGAATTCCTAACACATATGAATAGGGTTGTTGGTTGGGTTCCTGTTATAACGAGAAACCTAAGAGGTATCTTTTTGGGTTTCCTCTGGGTTTGTTTTTGAATTCTCAGGGACGAGAATGTTTTAAGAGGTATCTGATGTAATGGCCCGGACCTCTCCGGCCCTTTCCTTTGTCAAAAAAAAGGTCATGAAGTGTTCTGGTGGGTAAAACGGACTTCTCCCACACTTTCCAGAATTTTTAAACTACACGCCATGTAGTTTGAGTACACGCCATGTACCCCCTTTCCGGGTATACCCAGTGTTTCATGCCGTGTCCTCGCTTTGTGAAACGATGTGTAAACGCCGTGTGCCCAGTTCTACACGCCATGTAGTCCTTCCCCGCGTACGCATTACTAGTCAACAACTTTGTACCGTGTTGGAGCTGTGTCCTTTCCGTGTGCAATAAATGAGTAAACTCCATGTGTCTAAACTACATGCCATGTAGTCTTTCCTCGTGTATCTGTTACCCTTAAACCGTGTGTTGACCAGTCAACGGCCACGAAGCCGTGTTGGAAGCCGCATGGAGACCGTGTGAAAGAACCGAGTACACGATGTGTACCATAAAGTACACGTAGTGTACTTTAGCTTTTCATGCTTATAAAAGGAGGGGTCACCTATTCCTTTTCAACACACACCTCTCCTCCCCTCTCCTGTGAGCAGAGTTCTCCCAAGAGACTCAAAGGCTCATCCTTCCATAACTTCTTCATCCGAGATCCGATTTACGATCCGTCAACGGCCCCGGGATCGTGACAATGAGGCAGAACCTCCGTGCTTGGATCCGTTGTCTTTCCTTTGGGAATTCCTTTCTGACATCCACCCGAGGAGGATTTTCCGGGACCCGACAGAAGTGACGGACGCCGACTGAATTCTTCTAAAGTTGATCCGGGGGAGCGCTGTGATCAGAACCTATTGAGGTAGGGATCATACCTTCGTCTATGTTATTTTTTCATCATGCGGGGTGGGTGTCTTCTTGTCTACATGAAACAATTTTGAATCTTTTTTAATAAAGATAATAACCGGTTAAAGAACGAGGTTTGGACGTTTGTGATTTGTTGATACTTTATATCCTGTGATATTATGTTGTGAATTGAATGAGATTCTACCTATTAAAAATCATGGTCATTGGGGTCCATTCCTTACACAATTAAATTTCGCCCTCTCCTTCTGGATTTTCATATGGGTGGAAACCGTGTGGAATGTGGAAATTGGTTAATCACGTAAAGTTGGTTGTTTAAAATCTGGAACCCTTGTGTGATCACCCTAGTTAAACAAAAATGGAATAATCAACATGTGGGTGTAAGCTTGGATACATGGCATGTGATGGGGGTGTTTTGTGGGTTGTTGTTGATAGGGTGAGCAGCGTGGTTGCGGTTGTCTTGGTTATGGGTTGGTGTGAATACTATGTTAGTGATGGGCAGCGGGGCTGCAATAAATGGTATTAAAGAGGAAATGATGTACGGTACGGTTGTGGTTACGGTGGTTGGAAGCGGGGCTGTAGGGATGGGTTTAAGTGTGAACGAATAGTGGGTTGTGTTTAATAAATTAAAGTGAAAGAGTTAATGAATGGTGGGGCGTGGTAATGGAACAGAGTTAATTATAAATGGGGCTGGTTGGTTAATAAGAAGGGGTTGGTTGTGTTGCTTGCGTTTTCTTAACTTGATTTATGGATTGCAGGGATATGTTTTACGAACGATTGGTGTGGTTAGTTGTGGATAGATGCCCAGTAGTTAAGGAACTAAATAACTATTTCTACTATAATGTGAAAACCTAAAGGGGGTTGGGTTTGTATGTTAAATGCATACTTCGTGGTAGTCGTGCCAAGGCACGTGCTCAGTTATCTGCTTAGAAGACATAGGTTGGGCTGTGTGTTTGGTATACATATATATATATCTGTATCTTTTTTGTTTTATCGCACCACACCCATGTTGAGCACTTAGTTCCAAACACTCCCATTTCATGGGAGTGGGTGTTTTTCCCTTAGTTACGAGCTCTTTCCTGCTCCTTCTCCCCTAGGATGTGATGGCTTGAGGCGACCTTACACCTAAGACTCTTTGGGTAGGTTTTGATTGGGGTGGCTAAGGCCCAAGACTCTTCGGGCATGTTCTAATTTTCCCCAAGAATCATCAGGATGAGGCCCAGGTGTGTGCGGGTGGGATATGTGGTTGTGAGGCCCAGGTGTGTGCGGGCCTAATACGTGGTGGTGAGGCCTAAGTGTGTGCGGGCGGGATATGTGGTTGTGAGGCCCAGGTGTGTGCGGGCGGGGTATGTGGTTGTGAGGCCCAAGTGTGTGCGGGCGAGCTACGTGGTGGTGAGGCACAGGTGTGTGCGGGCGGGATATGTGTTTGTGAGGCCCAGGTGTGTGCGGGCGGGATACGTGGTGGTGAGGCCTAGGCGTGTGTGGGTGGGGAGAGTGTGGCAGTGTCAGGACGTTCGTCGTTAGGAAGAGCAGCTAATTAAAGGGAACTGGTTCGGGGTACCCAATACTATTGTTTCTTATATACTAATACCTGTTGTGCTTGTGTTTTGGTGAGTGTGGCTAGTGAGGTTAGGTGGATATAATTCCTTGCTAGTTTTCTTCTGTTGTTCTCATGGGACATTAGGATGTCTCCCCACTTGTTCACGTGAGCTTTAGGTTTCCCTACTTAGTATACTTGTATGTTCACCCTATATTTACATTCATGTTTCCAGGAGGACTACCTGGTCCGTGTGGGACCCTACTAGTCGGACAGTTGGAGTTTTCGCAGTTGATGTTCTCTTGTTTTCTCTTGGTATTATACTTTGAGCTTTCTTGTACTTGTACCTTGTTATGAAATTGTTTAAACATGCATGTGGGCTTGGTTTGGGTTTATTTCTATAGACTTGATCTTTTTCCTTTTTGGTGGTTGACTTGTCCTATTTCCCAGTCCTAAATAAATAAAAACGGTAATGCCTCCCATACATGTGAAAACTCATACCCTTGGTTCTATTTTCCACCCCAGGGCCTACTGGAGGTGGGACTCGGTGGTCATTATCTCCCTTTAACCATTGTCAGCTCAGGAGGGCCATCATTGGTAGAAGGGGGTCATGACAACCAACTAGAACATTCTTGGTCCCAATGGGGTTCCTTTTCACCCATAATAGAATATTTTTTGTAGTTTATGTGAAAAAACCTCCCCCTCCAAAAGGATTATGGTAAATCACCAATATTTTGTTTGGAATAAGTTACCAATAATTTTACAGTATTACATACATATTTTCTTAAAACAAAAGAATGATCCACCACTGATCCTCAGTAAAAATTAAAGTCTAAAATATAATATTATTAATGTTATAATAGTTAAAATTAAATAATAAAATAAATATGTTTTCAATAATGTTTACACAAAAGTAATTTCCTCCATTAGAAGCATTGTTGAACATCCAGGAGATTCAAAAATGGATATCTCCCACCATTATTCTCATATATCAGACATTATAAATTATATATACTTATGAATATTCATATCCTACCACTATAAATATATTATGAGGAATGTAGTAATATGAATATTCTCCCCACTCCACAAAATTGTATAAAAAAGTTTTCATTTATGTACTGAATCCAACATGAACTCAACATACTTTTTTTGATTACATGGATTGTATCAAGATGTTATTTTTCGATTATGATTCATGGATGATGTCATGTATATTATTATAACTTTAAGGATGATATATATGATATTCAAAAATATTTATCATCATGACATCCAAAAAATCACTAAAAAACCTATGTGGTAAAATTACCTACGTCTAGAATCCATGGTATCCAAAATGAGGTGAAATCCTTTATAAAAGAAATTCAAAAACATGAAACTCAATAGAATGATGTATCTAGTTGGTGTACGATATTTTCATACACTAGATTATGAGTAAATAATAGATGATTATACATAGTTCCTCTAACATCTCATGCATGAGCCTTAACTGAATAACCCCTAAATAGTCAACCTATAACTAGAAATGTGGAATATGTAGAGCTATACATTTAAAACAATCACAAGGATACAAAAAAATTGATGTTTTATGACTATGACTATAGGTTCACTATCAGACCACGATATGGGTCTCTATTGATCATTTATTTTAACGAAGATATAAATAATCCATGTCCTCTAGAATTTAAATTGAATGCTCAGTTTACAAAAAATATTATGGATGGATAAAAGGGATAATATATTAAAATGTATAAATTTTAACGATCCATCCTTGGGGCCCATGTCGTGACTACCCCATGCCCGCCTTCCATTAGACATGGGCCGGTGACTAGCACCAAAAGGCATAAATCTATATAACATGGAAGGTAATTTTTTTATGAAACTTAAATGCACACAACCAAAGTACAAGCGGAAGCAAACACTAATTAAAACTGAAAACAAAAGTAGTGATAAAAGTAAGGGGCCTGAAATACAAGGACAACTGTAAAGTACATGGTAAAAGACAAAACATCTTGAAGGTTACAAGCATATCCTGGATCATCCACCAGGGATACTACCTAAAGGGTAGGTACAGATAGTGCAGCTCCTAGATCTTCCGCCACTGATCCTACCTAAAGGGTATGTACAGATAGCCAACTCAGCGCCATCATCCATCAACCCTTTCTGGGTACCGACTCATCGTGAGGTCCAACTCCGGGTATCGACTCGTCGTGAGGTCCACCTCTAGTTGTCGTCCAGTCCACGTACACTCCGCCACCGTCAACGATGTCTGTCATCTGCATCCAACACAATGATGTGTGGGCATAGCCCGTGAAGGGGTGAATATAACGATAATCAGTTGGGACCCAGAGACCCTGAAGGTCTTACCAAAATCCAACAAGGATATGCTACAAATAGATATATGAATATATATCCTTTACGTAGGAATATGAACATACATATACCTATGTTATCATGTAACCCATCTCAATCATGAGAAAAAACACTATGGTCATTGACTCAGCACAAACCAGGATTTTTATTCATGATATCAACAATACAACTTCTGGATAACTACTTCTATGTCGAGCACAATATTCATGTCACGACTCCGAGGTGATACTCTCTATCCTTAGACTGTTGAGGTACTCCTCCTTCCGAGTACCAATGGTCGGCCACCTCATAAAGTAATGCTCCCCCGCCATGTGTCTGCCACCTCACACCGTAGTGCTCCCCTCATAGGCAACATAGGTACTTCTCCTGTCGAGTACCATGGGTCTTCCTCTTCACATAGTATTACTCCTCTGCCATGGGTCTGCCACCCCAACACAATAGTTATCTCCACTGGGCTATTCAAGTCACTCTGAAACGAATCAGACAAGTAGTTATCAGGTTTCAATCAGCTACTATGCCTCCTCACTCTAAATGCTTGTCTCTGAGAGGATCCGCTCCATGAGCTACTAGTAGATACTCCAAGTATCTCAATGTTCAATGAATAAAAATCACAAAGTCCTACCTCATCATACGGGTATCAACGCCACAGATGGCGCGTCAATCGGACGCCCTGTCTAAGAGTTATTAGCCTTTTTGTCCCAGGGGCCCAGTTGGTTTCATGTATGAACAAACCCAACCATATATCAACTGTACCCCAAAAACCCATGGGGTATAATCAATGAACCAATTCTCAATGAGATTACCAACGTCGATGACGGTTCGTCAAAAGGATGTCTGGTCTGAGAGTTATTGGCTTTTCCGTGCCAGGGTTTGGTTGGATTATAAGCTACACCAATCTGACTGTACACCAACATAATCCAAACCACATGTGTAGTATGTCAATGGAACCGTCTCATCAATATAAATACAACGTAGTTGATGGAACGTCAATCGGATGTCCGGTCTTCAAGTTATAAGTGTTTCCTCTCTGAGGGCCCGATGCGTTTTGGGTTCGATCCAACCCGACCATACCCAAAATATAACTAAACCTTGCGTGTTTTATACCATAAACAAACATATTGATCCAAGAAATCCTACGCAACTGACGGTTCATCGATCAGAGGTTTATAGATCATGTTATGTCAGTTTAACCAAAAAGGTCTGAAAATAGGGGGTCTGGGCCCGGTCCAACACAGCCCAACACCACCTGGTCATCCCGAACAGGGAGGGCGGGACCCGGACGGAGGCCTCGCCAGCCGGTGCGGCTTAATGACACGATGGTTCCCATCCGGAATGTCTTTACCATTATAATTTTTTCTACCGCCGCAGCTCAGCCAATGCGGTCTGCTCCGGCGGCACACGAGCTGTGCCTTCCACGGACCACTAGACTATCTCTGGTGGTCCGATTCGCCCACCGTCTGTGCATGTGGCTCTTCAGGGACCTGCTCTTTACTTCTATGGCTTTAATTCTCTCTTGTGATCCCATTTCATCATCGCCCATCAATCCGTGCACAAACGATCAACCAGTGCAGTGTCGTCACGTCGTTTCGGTTCGACTAGCGCCCTCCACATTAGGTGTTATCAGTTGGCCATGTTAAAGAACATTTCACGTAATATAATTAAAATTTTTATTCAAATATAACTGAAAAAAACACCCTATAATTCCACCACATATAACTATTCCCAACCTACAAAAAAACCATCTACGGATCAACTTGATAAAGAGTTGATCTGTGTTCTTTGTTTTAGATGGGAAGAGCATGTGAATATAAGCGTTCTCAGATTATACCCCTACCACAATTAGGTGGAATCCAGTTCAAATGAAGGAATTAAATCCGCTTTCATTGTCATTCGACATTTTTCTCCGCTCATCGATCTCCAGATCGGTTCCTCAAACAGTTGTCATGTTCGCCGTTTTTTTGTTAAAGGATGAAGTTGTTGGTGCTTTGCCAGATATTTCCCCATGATCGCCAATCCTTTCACTAACATATTGATTAAATTAAAAGAAAAAACCTCCACGTTTACCTCATTAATATGGTTCATTAATGAAACTTAATTAAAGAACCATTAATTAAGCGTGTGTTGTTGTTTAAAATAAAAAGTAACAGATCATTAAATTCCTTATTTAATGTTTGTCGTTACACTGCAGTTATGCCAACCGTTTCTCAACGGTCGAAGGAAAAATAAAATAACTTATTTAGTTATTTTATTATTTTTCCGAAAAGTCCAAAATTTAACTTTTTTGTCAGACTCTTGACAATTGAATTTAATCTTCACCTAAGCAAATATCAACACTGAGAGTTCATCAGTGTACTCAGATTTGAATTCCGAGCACCGGTTCAAATGATAAAAAAACCCGTTTGTTCATTCACCAAACATAACCAAGCTAAACATCATAAATTTATTCCGGGCACACTGGACCTCGGAATCAGGTTCCCTCAAAAACTGCGTTATGGTAATATTCCAATGAAATGAAGAAAAAAATTTCCTTGAAATTTCCTAGTCTATATATTACTCCCACCTCATGGATTTATGTCCCTGTAGAGCTTCAAAAAACACTAGGGAAACTGAAGGGGTACTAAGAATGCATCTGAGCCTCTTGCTCCTATGTTCATCCCTCGGGGTTCCTGTGCTTCCCGTGAATGCGCACCAGGGGAATCAATCATCCCCATAGGACCCCCTCTTGTCAATCCTCAATCTCCATTGAAACCTCTGTGATAGTCTCCCCGTGGTCTATGGTGTGCGATGGGATGTGCTCGTATCGCATGAGTGAAGATACGTGGAAACTTTCGCGCATCAGGTAAAAATGAGGTGGGAAGGCCATTTGGTAAGCCACCTCGCCTTCCCCGCTAAGGACATGGAATGATCTGAAGAATTGTGGAGATAACATGCCGCCCCGGCCAAAACTCTGTAGACATTGTCAAGGTGAGGCCTGTATGAAATCGTGTTCACCATCCTCGAACTACAGTTGTCCGGTCTCCTATCACCATAGGACTTATGTCTGCTCTATATAGTCTTCATCCACTCCTGGATGATCTGCACCTTCTCCATCATAGCCTAAACCATCTCTGGTTCTACACGTGATGACTCCAACACTATCAAAAAGGGCTATTTGAAATGCGTACAACTGTTGTCTCACCTATCCTTACAGGTGACTTCTCGATCTCCTTCTAAGAGAATCTTCTATAATGTTCCACTCCCCAAAAATATAAATTATCTTGAAGACATAATCCTTGAGGAATTCAAGCCATCGCTGATGTCTCAGGTTCAGGTATTTTTGAGAGAAGATACACCTAATACTATTGAGTTGGAGAGAACCCTAAACCATTCGCTCAACGAATAATGTGTGAGACTAGCTAATTGTAAGAATTCATCTCCACCCTTCTTTGTCTACATTCTACAAGAGTTGCTGAGATTTCTCCTCTACCGAAAAGAGAAATAAAGTCTCATCCCCTAGAAGAACCACGTTCTTTTCCTAATATAGTCAATCCTGACATGAAAGGTACTATTTGATGCCATAGACGACGTCGTAAGGCCTTGACGCTGCTACCAAGAGATCCATCCATTACTCTCACCTCCAAAGAATGAGTGACACTATCAGCATCAGTTCATGGTTACTAGGTCTCCTCCAGTAGAAATCTTGAATGTGTTGGTCATTTCAACATTTTTAACCAGAACCACTTAGTATTAACCACAAAAAAGAATGAAAAGCAACGTCACATGGACAAGTGTCTTTTATTACTGCATCTTAAAGTACAAATACACATAACAACCACGAAACAACAACAAAGAGGCTTAGAAGCACCATAAAAAAGGAATCCATGCCCGGAACTAGTCTCGCTCTTGTCCAACTCCTTCTGGAGCTCCATAGTCATATGATTCAGCAGTCCGAAGTTGTTATCATCCATGACCACTTGTTCCCTGCGGTCAGGGTGGACCTCCGGGTGGTGTTGGTGGAAGCACCCCGAAGCATCGTCCACCACCAGCTGCATGACCAGCTCCTCTGCCTTGGTCTCCTTCTCCTTGAGGTCTGCCCTGATCTAACCTTTGCCTCTTCCTGGGAGGTCCATCGTCCATCTGTTGACCATCAGTGTGCTGGGTCGGACATTCAGGAGCCATGTGACCCTGTCCGCCGCATGTGTAATACAGCATGGAAGGTTTGGCTCTGTCTCTACCCTGGGTGCCTCACACTATCGATCATGAGTCGTGCAGTCGACCACTTGTAGGTATGGTCCTTTTGGACCTCTGCATCATCAGTATACTGCCAGCTGCAGAATACTCTGCCACATTCTGTCTAGTGGTGGGTCCCACTACTGAAGACTATTCAGTAAGGAAACTCTCCACTAAGAGGGCTCTCTCCAACACCCATTTCTGTATCAGGATGATGTGAGAAAAAACTAAATCATTAATATCTCACCTGGACCCTGCTCGATGGTAGGACCAGAAGAAAGGGTCCCATACCATATCTATAGAGCATCACGAGAGGACTGTGAACCTTGCCAAGTACTGTGCTATTGTCATGTTTCCCTGCAATAGATGTAGTAGATCCTGTATCTATACTGCTTGAAGGGTGGAAGGTAAAAACTCCACCTGAAACAGGCTCTCGAAGTCTGCCCATAGGAGTGTCACCTCATCATGCATCTAGAGAATCTGGCTCAAAAATCTGCCTATTGCTACCTGTAGAATGATGGAAGCAAGGAACACCATGAAGTCGGTTGGTGTCCCTACGAGCCTGAAGACTCTCACCACATCCTCCAGCCAGTCCATATCCACCTGTTGGTCCGTCTCATCCTGGAATCTGGGTGGCCTCTGGTGCTGGAACTCGTGCAGTGAGCTCAAGTGGCGTGCATCACCTGTTGCTTGGGTTGGTGGAATCATCGGCCCAACGGGTTGTTGTACAACTGGTGTCTAAACTGGATAAGGGCCATGTATTGAGTCCTCGTCGCTCTATGGCCTGGCAGTACATACAACTATCAGGGCTCTTGCTTGTCGTCTGCGGGGAGGCATCATGAATGAAACAGATGTGACATGATCAATGAATATACCTGGTGAGCTGACCTGGTTTCAGGTGACATAAAAGAAACTTTTGAAAACACACACACAATCAGTGTTTTCGTGCACTGAGTTAGAAATCAGAAGTCACGGTCACGGTGTATGGATACGTTAGTCGCCCGCACCAATACTGGACTCCCTGAACTAAAAACCACACTTATTACCCTTAACACTATTTCTTCACCGAAATAAAATATCACATTCCTATGTTCTGCGGTAGAACGGACATCCTATGATACCAATTTGTCACGACACGTCTTCGGGGCCCATGCCATGACTACCCCATACCCGGCTTCCATAGGACAGGGGCTGGTGATTAGCACCATAAGGCGTAAATCCCTATAACTAGGAAGGAATTGACTTTATGAAATGTAAATGCACATATCCATAGTACAAGCAGATGAAAACACTAAATAAAACTAAAAACAAAAGTAGTGCTGAAAGTAAGGGGCCAGAAATACAAGCCCAGCTGTAAAGTAAAATGTAAAAGACAAAATAGCTGGGAGGTGTCAAGCAGCTCCTGGATCATCCACCATAGATCCTTCCTGAAGGATAGGTACAGATATCATAGCTCCTAGATCATTCGCCCCAGATCCTAAATGAAGGGTAGGTACAGATAGCCTCCTCAGTGCCCTCGTATGTCATCCTCCTCTGGGTACCAAATCATCGTGAGGTCCACCTCTGGGTACTGACTCATTGTGGGGTCCACATCCTGGTTTCATTCAGTCCCCGTACACTCGGCATCAATTAGCGCGGTCTGTCATCTGCATCCAACACAATGTGGTGCGAGCATAGCCCATGCATGGGCGAGTATAATGATAATCTGTAGGGACCCTGAGGCCCTCAAGGTCTCACCAAAATCCAACTATGATTAACCACAAATAGAGATATCAACATATAACCTTTACTTCTTTATATGCCAATACATATACGTAAGTTATCATGTAACCCATATCAATCACGAGGAGAACACAAAGGTCATTGACTCAGCTCAAACTGGGATTTTTATTCACGATATTGAAAATATTGCTTCTGGAGAACTCCTCCTCTGTCGAGCGCATTAGTCATTTCACGACTCCGAGGTTCTACTCACTAACCTTATACAAATGAGGTACTCATCCTGTCGAGGACCGCGGTTTGGCCACCTCACAATGTAGTGCTCCCCCGCCATGGGTCTTCCACCTCACACAGTAGTGCTCCCACTTATAGCCTACAGAGGTAATCCTCCTATCGAGTACCGTGCGTCTGCCACCTCCCAAAGTAGGGCTCCTCCGCCATGAGTCTACCACCCCAACACAGTAGTTCTATCCACTGGGCTATTTAAGTCACTTAGAAATGAATTAGACAATCAGTCATCAGGTTTCAGTCAGCTACTAGGTCTCCGCACTCAGAATTCTCGTCTTTGAGAGGATCCATTCCATGAGATAATGGTCAATATTATAAATATCTCAAAGTCCCATGATGAAAAGTCAAAAAGTACCACCTCATCATAGGGTTTTCAAAGCAATAGATAGTGCGTCAATCAGACGCCCAGAATGAGAGTTATTAGCCTTTTTGTGCCGGGGGACCAGATGGTTTCGTGTACGAACCAACCCAACAGTATCTCAACTATATTCCAAAATCTCATGGGGTATACACAAAGGAACCGTTTCTAAATTATATTACCAAATCCACTTATGGTTCGTCAAACGGACGTCTGGTTTGAGAGTTATTGCCTTTTCCGTTCCACGGCCCCGATTAGTTTATAAGATAAACCAACCTGACCATACTCCAACTGCATCCAAACCATATGTGGGGTGTTCCAAAAGAACCACCTCATCATGAGGAATCCAATGTAGTTGCCGGAACATAAATTGGACTTCCGGTCCTCAAGTTATATGTGTTTCCGCTTCGAGGGCATGGTTGGTTTTGGGTTCGAACCAACCTGGCCATACCCAAACTTTGTCGAAACCATGAGTGTAATATACCGAAATGTTTTCCTCGATCTAGATAATCGTACACAACTAACGGTGCGTCGATCGGAGTTCCGTAGCTCATGTTATATCCATTTAACCGAAAATGGTCTACAAATAGGGGCCTAGGCCCGGTCCGACCCGACCCAACACCCCTAGGGTCAACCTGACCCGGGTCCGGGTCTGGCCTGGCAGGGCACGGCATAGCCCACGTCCGTCCGCGGCTCGGCCAGCCTGGCTGAGCGGGGGGGGGGGGGGGGGGGCATGACCTCCCCAGCTGGCGAGGATTAATGTCGCGATAGTTCCCATCCGAAAGGGCTTTTCCATTCCGGTTATTCCCACCGCCGCAGCTAAGCCGTGACATTCTGCGCCGACGGCGCGCTGTCCCCGCCAAACACTGGCCCCGACAACACCTTCTGCGGGCCAACATACGCACTCAGTTGGTCCAATTCTGCCACCTTCTATAGTTGCGGCTCTCCCGGGACTTTCTCATCACTGCGATGACTTCAAATCGCCGTAGCAGTACCGTTTCGTCATCGCCCGTCAATCCGCGCACAAATGAACAAACAGGGGAGGGTCGTCAGGCTGGGTTTGTTCAGCCCGCACCCTCCGCGTTAGGCATTAACAATTGGCCATGTTAAACAAGATTTCATATAGTATGATTAAAAATTTTATTCAAATAAAATAGAAACAAGCCACCATACAATTCCACCACATATATCTATTCCCAACGCGCAAAAGAAAACATCTGCGGATCAAAATAATAATGAGTTTATATGCATTATTTCTTTAGAAGGTAAGAGCATGGGAATATAAACATTCTCAAATTAAACCTATAACACAATTTGGTGGAATCCAAAGAAAAAGAAGGAACGAATTCTGTGTTCATTGTAGTTCGATGTTTTTCTCCCCTCATCGATCTTCGAATCGGTTCCTCTAACAGTTGTCGCGTTATCCATTATTCGTTGAAGGATGACGTTGTCAGTGCTTTTTTAGATATTTCCCCGCGATTTCCAATAAATTTTCCAAAATATTGATTAAATAAAAAGAAACAATCTCGATGTTTAGCTCATTAATATGGTTCATTAATGATCCTTAATCAAAGCACCATTATTTAAGCGTGTGTTGCAGTTTCACCACAAAAGTAACAGATCATGAAATTCCTTATTTAATGACCTTCGTTACACTGCGGTTCCGCCAACCATTTCTAAACGGTCGAAGGAAGAATAAAATAACTTATTTAGTTATTTTATTATTTTTCGAAATGTCCAAAATTTATCTTTTTTGTCAGACTCTTTCCAATCGATGTTATGCTTCTCCCAAGCGAATCTCAGCGCTACAAGTTCATCAGTATACTCAGATTTCAATTTTGAGGACCAGTTCAAAAGATAGAAAAAACCTCTTATTAATTCATTTAACATACATGAGATAATCTTTAGAAATTAACTCCGCGCACACCGGGCCTCGGAATCAGTTTCCGTTAGAAACTGCGTACTCGTAAAATTCCACAGAAATTATGAAAATAATTTCCTTGAAATTTTTTTTTCTTTGCGTAAACATCCATATTAAATATTTTATATTATTACACCATAATAAGGAAATTTTAGTCCAAATTGATTTTATAATTCACATCAAATATAATCATAATCTCAAATATATATTTTCTCCTCAACATTCCAATATGGTTCGAATTTGTTATTGTTAGGAAATGTAAATCATTTGTAAATTATAATAAAATATAACATAATAAGTCATTATCATTGGGTTACCTGTTAAAAAAAATAAAAATTATATAGTCACATAATCCCAGCTCTACAGAATAATGTGTTTAATCCCATATGCAACAGGGAACAATGATGGGGAGGGGTTGAACACCCATCCTATTATATGAATTATTATTATTCAATTGAAACTAGTTTAAATTAAAATGTCATAAATACCTTATAAAATAATTTACATCCTCACATAACATGAATTAGTAATGAAAAATATATAAATCAAAATTATTTTACATAGTTGAGACATAAAACATTATACATTCAATGTTTGTTATTCACGAAAACATATATTCTCTACCATAAAGTTATTTTTAATTGCAATAGAATCTTGTCTTTATAGGAGTTTTATTGTTCATACCAATAGTACCCTTATATTTCTCAACTAATTATAATCCCCAGTATGAAGAATCTTCACCAACTAGTTATACCCCATTTTAGGAACTCATTCACATAATGTTTTATTATAAATTACTCGTATTATTTAGATTTATGTTTATCTTAAAGAATACATGATAATGATAGATAGTTTAAATAATTAAAACCTTATTTTTATTGATTTACATGAGTATCCTTCCTGATCCGTTGTGATATAGATTGTCCTTAGTATCTCCAAGCAACTATCTTTGTAACCTTCATGGAATCCTCGCTTTTAGACAGCATTTTGCTATCCCCAATACTATATGTCTTTTCCATATATTTGATAAGTATTTTATTATAATATTTTTTTATATTAACACAAAACCAATATTATCTATTATACTAATGGTCTCAATGGTATTCTAATTGTTTGGATCTCTATAAACAGTGTATTTAGATTAATTTTTGTACTCGGAATGTGGTCTATGGAGGTAGCGATCTTCAAGAGATAGTCCAGTAGGATTGCGATATAGCATGAACCAACACGCCAACTGGTGGTCCGGTTAGGGGATGGGTTGGCTATTAAGTGTCAACTGAATGGATAATGGTCCTACATTGGTCAAATGGTGTAAAACAAGTATTAGAAGGATCCATACCCTAAATCCTAAAGTATCATGATGGATTTTTAAAATGTGTATAATTAAAATAATAACCATAAGGTTGTTTGAGGGGATACACCAACAATATAATTGTTACCCATTGTGTATGCAGTGGGATCCCTCCCCTTATTCCACTATTCAACCAACATTAATAGGGTTGTCTAAAGGTGAATACTAAACTATTTGATGTAATTATCTACCAACATAATTCCAAAATTTTCATATACTAATTATATAAAAACCTTAAATTATGAATGAATAACATTCTATTCAATAGAGTATATGTCATGCAATACCTAGCATAAACCACCCATGAAATATACTTCTTTATAGTTATCCTAATTGATATCTTATGGAACATGATACCCTAAGTATAAGTGAACTTTAATAAATAAAACCATTATAACCAAATAGTTAAATTGTAGAGTATTAATATTATTAAATAAATTTGGAAATTTATTGTTATCTATTGATTATAAATAAAATAAGAAACATTAAATGAATTTCTTTCTAAAAAATAATGCATTTCTCAAAATTGTTTAGACTAGCATTAAATAAAAAATTTAATATTAATTTTTATAAAATTTACGATTTTTATTAATAATATTAAATTAATTTTTAAATAATAAACTATTATTTATCATAGAGTGGATGTTTTCCTAAAAGAAATTATTTTTTGATAAATAGTGACATACATTTATTTTTTATATAAATTTGACATTACCATTAACTAATTCATGTGGAAAAATTATAATTTTAATTTCATATGGAAAAAATTTGTTTAATAATAGGAATATTTAACAAATTTGTGTAATCATAATCTGTTTCATATTGAATTTTAATATTAAAATAATAGAGACATAAGATAATGTTTTCATTGAAAACATAGTTTTTCCTCATGTCAACCACTGTAATTTAAAATTGGATTCCAATATTTAAAAAAATTAGAAAAATTTATTCACTATTTTTAATCATTAACATAAATATTATATAATAATGGGAAATTAATTTTTTAACTTTATTAATAGAAAAATCATTTAAAGTTATGTATGGTTGGTAATGTTTATATTGGATTTAAATTTGGTTAAACAAATAAAATAACAGTAATATTTATCTAACAACATTACCAAAAACAATATTATAACTATATTTCAAACATATTACCTTTAAGGATCATGAATAAAAATAATTAGTGGCTTTTAGAATGATTAATTATATAGTGTCATTTATTATTTATAAAAATTCAATGCAGGTCCTCTCCCCACATGTAAAAGGCACCTGATATCCTACCCATATAACCCCTAAAAATCAAATTTTCATAGTATGTTACTAAAAAAATAAAACAAATACTAAAAAGTAAGCATAATAGGTCCTTTTTGAACAGAAATTCATTATAGTATGTCTTTTTTGTTCAAAAGTAATGAAGTTGTCTGAAGAAGATGTTATGTTCTTCAACATGAATTTTATTGTATCATTATACACCTATTCAAAATAGTATTAATGTTTATTATAATATCATAGGTTTAATAATCGAAATAATATTTTATTATGTTATGATCATGACATATATACATATCCTCTTCAATCAAATGTGATCAAAATTATCAATCACGTGTACAACAAACTATCACATATGAACCCATGTAATTTTTTTCCATCACAACAATTCAATGATTGATAGAGGGATGTATTTAACAAAATTATATTTTATTTATGATATTTATAATCTATTTTAGTTTCAATATATCTTATAACATATTATGGAACATTCTGTTTAAAATACAACAACATCACATTTGTGTATGAAAATCTACTTGCTCGAGAAGCGATGTGATTAATATTTTCGCCTACAATTTTCATGGAAAGTAATATGTATATATGTATGGAATATATGTTATACATATGAAATGATAATTATTATTTAAGATATATATCAACCATTTCATTGTAAATTCACTCGTTAATTGAATTATATTATTTATCATATGTATATAAAACCCATCATATCCTCAAAGTGATGTGATTGATTTTATATATATATTATTCATGAATGATTATAAAAAACTATAAAATAGATAAATATTCTATTTGTAACGAAAAAGGGATTTTTTATATGATTAATCTATATCATATGAAAATTAAATAGAACGTTCATGAAAAACACACATGAAAAAACAACAAAATTGACAACCGAAACAATGAAAACAATGAAATTTTACAAAAAATGTTTGGTAAAATGTTATAATATTGAAATATCTGAAATTATATATAATAAAATAGTTCAGTTATAAATTAAAAATATGGTCATAATTGTAATGTATGTGATTAAAAAATAGTCAACAAAATGGTTTTGTGATGTAAGGGACTCCATCTCAATTTTACGTCATTGAGGCATATTGTATTTTCATTCACATAATTTACTTTATATAGTGTATATACATTGAAATTTACATGTAATATCATGAATTATCCAAACTTATTTTTATTTTATATTTCAATTTGAGTTATTTCATACAAGCATATTTGAAATTAAAATTAACAAGATTAATTGAATTTGATAACTAAATTTCTTTTCATTAGGTTATATTAGCTCTTGATTTTAATTTATATTTATAGATTATTTTTGTAATGGGTTATAAATATTTTTTTTATTTATAATTAATTATTTTTGATATAAATTTGAGGCACACAATCGATTCACAGATTAATTATCACTTAAATGTTATTGACATTATTGGAGATTTTTTTCGTAATATCAAATTCATTAGGACATTTTTTTATTATGAAATTATTCAATATTATGTGTAATAGATACTACAATGTTCATGAATTTAACATGAATAAATATTTATTGATGATATTTAATTAATCATTTATTTTTTATTTTTTATTGGGATCAAATTTTAAAGTCACTAAAAAAGTTAAAACTATTATGCATTCTTACTTTTTTTATTAGTTCATACTAAATGTAAATAATAATATTAATATAATAATCTATAATTATAAACAAAAATTATATTTAAAATTAATAATATTCATACAATTTATATAATTTTTTAATAAGTAATATATATTTTTTAAAAACTTTTTATACTTACACTATGTCCATATTTTTCGTTTCATTAAAACCCACGTTTTGGGATTAGTCAGAATCCTCACTCAAAAAAGATATAAAATTATATTATTGCCCCTAAATTCCAAATCCAAATTTTCAAAATTATAACATCACAAACAAAATGGAATTAGAAGATTCAAAATAAAGGAAATCAAATAGAACACTACAAATTCATATTCTAAAATCAATGAGAATCATGGGGCATCCATGTCTCCCTAAAGCCTAGTAACACCCCCATGTGCACCAACACTGATCACCATCGTCGTCATCCCCACACAACCAAACCACCATCACCGTATTTAACTATATCTCTGAGGAACATAACCTAAATAAACTCCTCGATTGAACCATAAAAATAATTATCCCAGAAGAAAAACTGAAACCATCATTTCATCTGAGATTCCAAAACCAGAAACATACAATAAAATTAATTTATTATAAAATAATGAATACACCAACACCGAAAACACAATCAATGAGAAATGAATCCAGTAATACCTATAATTCCTCATCTAGCACCTCCCAAACAATACCAAAAAATGATATCTATTGGCCAACAAGTTCTAAACATGGACGAACAGTGTAATTGTGCAGGAAGAGGAACTAAAGACATCAAAAAGTAGACATGATCATACATGAGAGGTGAAGATGATAAATAGAGCTGCTACTATGATGTAATCCTACCATATAGACAAAAACTAACAGTAATGGATGATAACCCCACTATATAAGTTGAAAGATAATTGACTAACTATGGAGATATTGATAAATATATATTCTAAACTCAATATATATATTTTTTAGATAACACATATTGATTATTTAATTATATTTATTATTTTATATATGTATTATGATTTTTAATTTTAGTTATGGGTGACCACCATTTACATATAGCCCCTTAATTAATCGATAGGATTCCTGAGTCAAATTATTTGACCAAATTATATTGGTCCTACTAATTATTTTGGAAACTTATTTAAAAAGTTCTTGAAATTAGAGATATTCATGATTCCTATGATCAAAATGTCAAATAACTAATCATTAGCTTCATTGATAATTAATTTATTATCATTATCCATAAATTATTCAAAATCCTATTTTCTCTGGATGAAATTATTTATATTTTTTTAGTGAATTGGAATATAGATTTAATTAATAACAATAACATATTTATTACTCCTTATCACATTATGAGTCAAGTTATTTATTAAATTCACTATATTTTTATTAAATTATATTTATATATTGAATTTTATTTATTTATTCATGATACATTATACTGTAAGTGATAATTACAAATAATATGATCTCACCCTTTTTTTGATTCCATTCAACATGATACGAAGTTGAATTATTTTAATTATTGTAATGATGATAAATGTTATCTATCAATAAACATTAAATTTAATTTCTCAAAATAAAATTGGAATCGTGTATGTATTGAAGTTAACAATACAGATGAACAATTTTTTTCTTTATGATATAATTCCTTATATCTTATGAAAATGATATAATGAAGAAATAAACTTTAGGATTCGATAGGGAGAGTTTTTATTTTTTTAATTAGAGAAGGACTAGAAAAGACCTCATGGAAGATATTTTGGAAAATTAGGATTCTAAAAAATGACACCATGATAGAAATTTATCATTTTTATATAATAAAATAATAGGGTTTTATTCTGGTGTATATTTTTTAGTTCTTCTAGAAAGAAACTCATGTATGAAAAAACCATGTGGATGTGGATTTGGTTTAGATTTTCTTAGTGGAGATAACTCAAAAGATGGAACGTTGCGATTGACCCGATCATCAACTTATTATCGAAAATAATGCCTTATTGTGAATCTGGATTCACACACCTATTGTATATTCATATTATTATTAGAAATTTGTACATCCAATAAATTATTTTCATCATAATATATATTTTTCTTTAATAATATTATTTCCCACACAATGATTTTGGTATTTACAAAAAGTGTAGTACAAGAAATAATCATGTTAAAATCAAATAAAGAGGAAAATGTGGGGACTATGAGGCATATAATTGGATGATGATAGAAGTTAATGATTTCATGATTATTCCTTATCATTTATCCCAAAAAACGTCTAATAACATGAAGAATTATAAACTTTGATACTCATTAAATAATAGAAATATTGAGTACTATAAGAGCACATGTGGTGTAGAACATTGAAGAAATATGTATTGAAATTCATTATGTTAGAAATTTGGAAAGAGACACCATGTAATGTGTCTAAATAGAATTATAAAAATCTCTATGTGTGGAAAACAATTTCATAATTAAATTAATTGCCGAGATTAATTGAAGAGTACACTAGAAGGAAATAAATTATATCATACAAATCTTTTAACATTTCATTGTCTTGAATGCGGTGAACATTGTAATTATTCAATTCATTGAAATAATTTAATGTTTTACTCCTAAAATAAAGAAGGACTAATTTATAATTAAAATAGATGATGTATCTATGTATTTTTATTCTGAAATTAAATAGTAATTATATTTTTTGACAATGGTATTTTGCTTATATGAATATAGAATCATTTCATATATTATTATATTTATTTTAGAATATATGTCTTCAATAAAATATTTGTTATGGATACCATATTGGGTCTAATAGTCTAATAATGATAAGAATATAAAATTCATAAAACCCCTTTTGAAAATTTTTACAGTGGGAGAATAATACAATTAAATATAATTATGACAATAATTTATTGGAATAAAACTGATTTTTTAGTATATATATGTTTTATATGAGGAAAAATGAAATAACAGTTTTTATAATAATGAATAAATATACTTTTAATATTTAATATATTTCTTATGTTTTATGTCATAGTAATATTTTTTATTCACCATTTAGTGATTTTATGAGAATTTTATTAATATCTTTGTACAATAATGATTACTCACATGACTAGTGAAACCCAAACATATATTTCTATGTTGTGGGGATTTAACACACATTTGATGGGAGATAAGGTTTGTGTGCGACACATTGCTCTACTAGATTTTCTGGTTAATATTTTATTTTTCTAAATTATATTATTTGTTTGGAAAATATTATTTTATAACTTCTTGTGTCATTGGTTATGTTTAAATGTTAATGTATTATATTAGAAACATTTTATAAAAAAATGGGTTTTTAAAAAAAGTTAGAGACCTAGGAAAAGAAATATTATTCTTATATGCATATTACTGTCTCTAAATAGTGATTATTTAAAATTTAGGCTTAATAATATAGCTTTTGAAATTTATTTAAATTATTAAGTGATTATTTATAAATATATTTAATTTGAAACTAATGATTAATCTCTACATATCAAAATAGAACCACATTATTTATTTATATTTTCATAGATTAATAGACAGTAAACTAATTACTCAACATTAGGAATAATATCCTGAACACATATTTATCTTATTATAGTAATTTCTGATTATGATAATAGTTATTTATATCATCAAAGAATTATGGGTTTTAGTTTTTTAACTTATCATTGATAAATCATTTTCCCGTGATTAATGGACTTAATTACGATGTATAAATTTTTACACTTCATTTTAATGACCATATATTTCTATGACACCAATTTTATACTACTTATAATCGTATTTATGTGTTATTGAATATATCCATATTTATCTCATTTTATATTCTTAATAAGATGTGTTATTAACACTTTTATAGTATGGGTTTTCAAGAATTAAAATTTTAAAGATCATACAGTCAAAATTTGTGTTTGAGATGAAATTGCGAGCACGAAATTTATTTATATTGGGGATAATGAGAAACCATGAAATTTTAAATAATATAATTTTTTTCAATAGTTTTTTATATATGAAACACCATGATTATAAAATACATTTCATATATTTCATTATGTTTAATATCCTCAATAACTCGTGGAACACAAAACAACATGTATAATTGAAATGTAATGTAATATACATTTATAACCATGTTGTTATATTTTAAGGTATGAATATACCAAGACAAATAAAGAAAAATATAGATATATTTTGATTTAAAATAAAATAAGTATAATTTAAATTAAAAGAATGTTTTTGTGAAAAAATTTATATTTTCTAAAAGATGGTTCACTCACATATTCCAAAAATAATTTAAAAATTAATTTTTATTAGTATTATAATATTTATTTAATTAAATGAAATATTATATAAATAACAATTAAAATGCTTTCTTAATGTTTTTTTTGGTGATTTTTCTGAAAACATTCATTTTATGCTTAATACATAAACGGCTAATTTTTAATATAAAACAACATTTTTATATAAATAGATTACATGATTAAATAAAATAAAATTTATTTAATTTTAAATTAGTCAAATTATATTAATCTTTAAATAATATGGTTTATTGGATTCGATTCAAAAAATATTTTTTATATTAAAACTTTGTGAAATTAAACTTCACCAGTCTTATTTTTCATCAAGATTGTGGAAATAATTTTAAAAAATATTCTACAACATTAAATAATTTTAAAAGAAGGATTATATATTTTCATTTAGAAAAAAATTATATTATCCATATTTTTTTCAATTATTAATAGTAATATCATTAAATAAGAATTACAATTGATAATGTAAAAATTGAATTATTGGGGGTTAAGCTAAAATGAAAATGTTTAAAATGACATAATAATAAGCCAAAAAATGATTTTATGTTAATTTTTATGTATTATAAACACTAATCGTCAATATTTTACAATTTTGGAGTCCTAATTCATGATCAATACAAGGTTCTAATTTATTCCATTGAAAAAATATATATGTGTCTTATCCCACACATATAAAAGGAAACATAATATCATCCCCGATTCACTCTTATATATCCATTTGGTCTAGCCAATACCTTCCCCAATTAATTAATCACTCCCCTATAAACATACAAAATATTATTTCTTGATATGTAAACCATTTTAGAAATTATTTTGGTTAAAACCTAAAGAGGTGTTCCAACGATGAGGCAATGTTAATAAGAGAGTTATTTATTTAGTTTATTCTCAAAAATCCTTCAAATATAATTAATCAAAATTTATATCATATAATAATTACCTTACAAAGAGATATTTGTTATTATGTTAATGTAACTTCCAATATACATGACATATTTCATCAAATTGTAAATGAAATTGTCAGTCGTGTGTACTGCAAAATACTATCTCACGAACCTATGTAAATTGTTTTCCATGACGGCCCTTGAAGGATGTATATAATTAATATTTTAAAAAAATTATCTGATATTTATTATATTATTATATATGCTTAATTTTAATATCACATATACTTTCTTAAATTACATTATGAGATATATATGATAATGCCACGTGTGTGTATGGTGGACTACTTCCTCGTAAAGCGATGAGATTCATTTTTCACTTACACATTATGTGTAATTTTCTAAGGACAATTTACAATTAATAAATGTGATATATATGAGATGATAATATTTATTTAATATTAAAATATCATCAACTTTCTTATAAATTCACTCATTAGTAGAATGATATAGTTGCTCATGTGTACGTATAACCAACCAACTCCTTGGAGCGATATGACTTTTTTTCCATGTGAAATATTAAATAATTATTTTAGAAAAACATATAATGATTAAATATAATATATATATAATTAATAAATTTCTTTATATGATGGATCTATATTCAATATAAATGAACATAAATATTGATGACAATATATACATGAAGAAATTGGTTTATTAACAATAGAAATAATTAAATTGATGAAATATTATTGAAAATTTGTTTGCAAAATGTTGTAATAGGATACTATATGTTATTATAGATATTAAAATGGTTCTTTTAAATATAAAATGATTATTATAACCATTATAATATATATTAATTCAATTTAAACTAAAAGGAAGCATGAGGTAAGGGAATTTGTCTTAATTCCTCTTTAGTGAGTCATATTGCAATGTTATGCAATTAATATTTTTTATGGTCACAATATTTAACTATTTATAAATAATATAATAGTTCCATAACAATTAATGAAATTTTATGTTTCATTATAAAATATTTCATCCAAGGGTTTTTGACATTAAAATTACAATGTGGAAAATAATTTTGTTACTCACTTTCTTTTCATTGGGTCGTAACACATATTTTCTGACCGTGATAACATTAGATTTTGTGAGTAATGAATTTTGAATTTATTTTTTCATATTTCAACCTATTTTATATGGATTTATGTTTTATACACAAATAAAGTTAATTTATTTTTTCTAACCTTATTATTATGATCAGTGTGTGGGATTTCATGCCAATAACAATATCATAGAGAATAATTTTTTATATTATTATATTAACATTTACGTTTTGTATATATTATTCCATTTATGTGTATGACATAAATACACAATTATAAATTATTATTAATTTATTGTTTCATGTATAATCATTTATGTGTTAAAATTTAGATTTTACCAAAGCGGAATCAATTATTCTACTTCTTGTCTTTTTTATTCTGATTTTTATTATTCTCTTCGAATATTATAAATAAATGAATATATTTCAATTGGAATTAAATTTATACTACATATAAATATTAAATTTATAATTTATATTAGTACTTCATAAATTATATACCATTAGTTTATATAGTGATTATTTTGAATGTTTTTTGAAAATAATGGTAAAATATTTTATAAATGTATTTTTTCCTTCATATAGATTTTTTTGAAAATGAATATTGATTTATTAGTTATATGTATTATTCTATACATGATGAAGGATTTGTACTTGATTTTATGGGATATTCATTTTTTTATATATCCAATCTCATGATTTATATTTCAATTGATAAAAGTAGTTTCCCAAATATGATCAATTATTACTCAATAGTTTTAAACCTTCTTGAGATAATCTATGAAGGCAGGGTATTTCATTATGATTGAAATCCTGGTGTCAAATATTTAATAATTTAATTCAGTTATAATTCATTGATTATAATTATATACAATATTTTCATAATTATATGATCCATGTATTGTTTTCATTCTATTTTTATTGATTAAATTACATGTGTTCTTAATTAATTAGATTTGTTTATTTATTATGACATATCAAATTATGATAGTCACGTTTTTGATTAAATAGAGTGTTTATTCAAAAATATAACATTATATATTAATTATTCATTATTAATATATTATAAATTCAATTTTATTCAATCCTTATTGATTATTTGAGTTCACCCATGTATTTCTTCCTTTCCCTAGGATATAGATATGAATTCATGGAATGAGTTATGTGATACCAATTTTTTATTGCAATAAACTGATTTCATTTTTTAACCTTTTGAAATTAGGTATAATTTGTGTATCTAGTTCTCTAAAAAAGATAAACATTTCAGTACATCATGATTTGATCAATTATATCTAAAAAAACATATTAAATTAGGCACCAGATCTGAGGTACTAGAGTCAAAGTTATTGGACTATCCATTTTAATTTCAATTTTTATATCCTATTTTTTTCTTTGTAGAATCCACTTTAGAAATTTATGATCTACCTTCTTCAATGGTGATATCTTGAAACTCAAAATGAGGTATTCTTTATAGATAATCTACACTCAATTTCTATAAATATCCTCAACATATATAAATGTTTTCTTTAATCTATTTTTTTAATAAATGATAATTAAATTTATTATTGAATTTTTATGTTAGTTTGGTAATTCTCTCAGAATAGGCTCAACGAAAAATCAGTTGTCTTCATCACCACATTTATTGACATCATTATGGATAGATATGGATAAGTGAGTTATTTGAAAAATTTTAAACTTTTTTATAGTTAAATTAATCAATTATAGATGTTATAATTAATTAATTTCTTAACTTTACATTTTAAAGGAACCATGGTTGTATGTGTGCACATTGGGTAACATATATGGAACTTTCCAGACCCTATCATTGTTTCATCCCAGGGTGATTTTAATCTTTAGTCATCAAAAAATATATGTGGTCCTAGTATGTGACCCAATGAATTTTAAATTTGATTCATGGTTTTGGTGACTATTTGATGATGTTAAAAATGGTCAAGACTATCTAATGCATCTCGATAATCGTCAGACCCCCATCTTTTCAAATTATTTATCTACATGTATCGATCAATTTTAAATATTATTCTTGGATTAAGAAACCAAAAGAACATATTTCATATTTTGAAAATGGAATACTAATAAAAAAATTTGGTGAAATATTCTTTCAAAACCAACGATCATTAAAAATTGATTGACATAGGTAATGGGTTTTGAGAAAAATAAATTGAAATTATTTATTTCAATAATTATAGTATTTTGGAAATGAATTTGAAATTCAATTTCAAAAAAAATGTGATGAAATAGTTTTTTCAATAGGAATTTTAAATGGGGGATTTGTCCCCTGTTTGAAAAATATTTCTTGTGAAATGATTCGAAATTTTATAATGGGATGATTTGGGAAAAAGTTAGTAATTTGTAAATTATGCATGTGTATTCTCAGTTTTTCATGTTATGGTAATTTTGGGGATAATTAAACCATTTGGTGAAACCAGTATTAATGTTAATCATAGGGTGAATAATTCTCCTAGTGTACTATCATTATGGTTAACGCAAGGGTAATGTTTCCATTAAGGGACACAAGGATACATATAGTTTACAAGGTTTTCAATCATCCCCTAGGGGATACACATTATGTTAAACATGTTGTGAATACTTCTTCCAAGGGGTTTTAGGATCTAAGAATTATTATATATTAAATTAATGTTGGTTTATATTAATAATATTAATATTTCATATTGTTATCTTTTACACGGTTGGAATGTTCAATATGACATGCATATATATTCCCCAGAATCATGTTATGGGGGTTTATACCATTGATGGGTTAAATCTTTCAATCATATTATGTATTTTTTTCATTTTCATTTTCAATGTTTTTTAAAATTAATTATTTTTTTCTATTATTAGGAGAAAATATCCATACACCTTGTTAATTTTTTTATATTTTTTGACATTATTGGTGGTATCCAAATGTGTTATTATTGCACTCTACTATAACCTCTATTAAACATGGGTACTATACCATCCACCAAATGTTCTTATTGGTGTAGGATGGGCTGAGGCATGAGGGTTTGGATTTGTAAAGTCATGTGAGATGTTTAATTATATGATTAGGTATTGGAAAATCCTTTAGAATTGAGATAAATGATATCCTAAATTTTTTATTTCATCATGCTCTTGGTGTTGATGTGGTTGTCGTAGGGAGATATTAGTCATATATTAGATGAGTTATTTATTATTTAATATAAATTATTTTGTTTAAATATTCATCATACATACTATAATGTTCATGTTATTTATTTATTTCTAATGTTTTTTAAAATATAATATATGTATTTTAACCTCCAAACAATATATCATATATTAAGAATTCTAGTTGGAATCCTCTGGAATTTGAAGAGGTGATCTAATGATTATATAAGTAAATGGGTCAAGGAATAAGTCAATTAGCCCCCATTCAAAAAAAATCACAATGTTTTGATTGAGAGTTTTTAAAATATTAATAATATATCAATTTATAATAAACATGAGAAATTGGTATTTGTTATATCTTTATAATGAATCAGGACTGGTTAATCGCAATCACCTTTCCTAGAAGATATATAGCTGACCATGGGAAATGATTGATGTTCCAGTCTTGTGATATTATAATTTATATTATTTTCCCTTTCGATATTTCCATGAAGTTTGAGATTTAGGGGTTATGGGTTAATTATTTTAAATCAATATCCAATTTGAAAGAGTATATGTATGGTTTTTAATAATTATACTAGGAATGAAAGATTATTCTTATGAATCTAGTTATGAATAATGGTCTTCCATGATATACGCCATATTTTACAATTATTTTGTTGAAGTTGGGGTTTCAACTCATTAATGTGTCAATAACTACTCATGAAATTTTACCTTATTAAAGAATGTGGTATTAGAGTTAGCAGTTACAACATCTAAACATATAGTTTATTTCCATAGTAAGTCTAATGGTTTTGGGGGTTCCTATAATCGTATAATCCACATCAAAAGGGATGCTTATAAACCATTAATAGTATATTATTGTATTTTAATTTATTAGTAATGATCCTCTTAATGTTATTTTTTCATAGGATATGTTATTTAATGTGTTAGAAATAACATATATTTTTTGTTCATTTCTTAGTTTGAAATAGTAAATTTCATAACTGATTCATATGACTCTATATTATCAAATAGGGTCATCATGAATGTTTGAATTATGAATTTGTGGAAATTGGTGAGTTTATATTTTTAAGGGAGTAGCCTATAAGTTAAATTCTCTATGATAATGGATTATGGTTTCGGTGGGTGTTTTACCATTAATATACTCCATCTTTTACATATGATATTATACGCATTAAGGTTTTTTTCAAGACATGATTGTTTTTTTATTTCATATGGGATCAAATATTATTTCCTAAAATTGAGAACCTTATATGATTGTTTTATCATGTTATTTTTCGGTTGGTTTGAGATAGTAAACAATGTGGTGTTGACATGGGTTCGGTCCCAGCTATGTTTTATCATTGGGTTCGGTGGTCGGACATATTGAACTAATGAGACATAATAATTGGACTGTGTGAGAGAGATTAAGAGACCATATATTCATTTTATACTATAGGGTTTGGATGTTGTAATTCATTTGTGGTAAACATGTGAGAAAATTGTCCTGAGGTTGATTTGTTTCATCATATGAAGCATGAGTATGCTCTTAGTGTTATAATTTTTCACAAAGGGTTTTACTGAGTTTATTTGGTTGTCTAATTTAATTTTTGATTTATAGTCAAAAAAGTGAATTTAGAAATAACACTAGGGGGAAGGATATGTCTATGATTTCATGTCATTTTGTGTTCATATCCCTATCATTGTATGCATATTTATAATTATAATTGATCATAGAAGAAAAACCTGAAAATTTTTTATATTTTTGAATTTTCTGGATTTTAATTGTGTGTTTAGATTGAGGTTGAGAAAATATTTTTCTAGGATTATGTCATTAAATGTGTAGTAATGCTCTAAATATTACTACATGAGTTGTGCAATTAGAATGAGATTTCGTAGTACACATTTGGATAAATGATGCTCCCATTTATATAATGGCTTTTATATATTGTTTTAGAAATTGATACTTAAAAATATAATATGTTTGATTCATTAGCGGATGTGAAAAACAATTGACACATTAGGTATCATGGATATCACAAGACAGTGGCATGAAAACTTTTGAATTATACTTTTGAGTATATGATTAGTTCCAATAATAATCAATAGATTGTGGTACTCTTTCTAGTGAATAGGTTTATATGATTATACACTAATTTCCTTGAATGGAAATAAAGGTTGGACATGAAGTTAAAAATTGTGGCTTGTCGAGTTATATGGGTGAGGACTATGGAATAAAAGTAGACTACTGTGAATTCCAATGTGATGCTTCAGGGTGTGGCGAACAAGAGTTTTGGTTAAAATAAATTCTGTTCCCTATGAAGAAGAATATTTTGAAGTCAATCAAATGTGGTTAGGTTAGTGATCCATGATAGGTTAAATGAATGTTATTTATAATTTCCCAAAAGTGTAGTTTGGGAATAGTTGAATGTAGGTTTTGTTGTAGACCTTAATGATGTGAACATGGGATTATTTATGTAAAACATGGGTGTGTAAATTCCACATATTACTAAATAGGATGATGGATCTAATTATTTATCTTGTTCAAGAGGATCCATGTAATATTTTCAAATTGATTAGGAATATGTATTGATGTGTGTTTCATTTTAGTTTTTGGTAATGTTTGGGTGGGGTTTATCCTATCATTGTGTTTATTAATTGACAATTGGTGGGTCATGGGACATGAATTTTATCAATTTTGGTGACAATAAGTATTATCCTATATTGTGTATAAGGACTTCAATAGTGTTTTTTGAGAATAGATGGTAGATTAATCTGATGAAACATATTTTTCAATAACAAAGTGAGTACTTATGATGAGTTTGTATTTCATAGTGGTTAAATTCAAAATATGGGAGTTGAACATATATGAATATACTAATGATCCAGGGTCACTTAATATTTGAAATTAATTTAATTTTATTCTAGGAATGATGTGTTATTGGTTGATTGATGACCTAAGTGTGTGAATCACATTAGGTGTTAGGATAATGTTTTTTATTATTAAAATGTGTTTTATAGGTGTTTAATCATAAATGGTTGTTGTGATTGATAATTTTTAGTTTACTGGGGTTCCGAAAATATAAATTACAACATGTGGATTGAATATATTTTGATTTATATTAGAAATGTTCAATTTGTATCTCTTATAATAGGGGCACCAATGTGGGGTGTTTTGATACTTCATCTATGGGATCATCTAAGTGTATTATAGGGAAAACATTTAATGGTTTCTTTGACATGTGTATTTCGATGATGTTCAATATTGGTAGTTTAAGGACTATATCAGAAAACAATTATGCAAGGAATAATCATATGTATGGAATTTAGATTTTATTGTATAAGTAGGAATGTATTGTCTACTATAGATATGGCGGATACTTTTACACTTTTTTATTAAATTTATAATTTAGTAGTATTATTGGTGATGTATTGGTGGCCACAATTGTGATCAAGCATTCAAAAATAGACAAATATATAGTCTAACTGATATATTATAAGTATTATGATCTAATAAGAAACTATAGTGGTATAAGTCTAATATTAGTTTGATATGATGTATTGAGAAAATACATATGGTGGGTATCACCATATGAAATGTGATTAATCAAATGAAGACCAATCATATCTCTGCATTAAATGGGTGGGAAATAACTACCTTAGTATTAGTGTATTTTTTGGGGTATTAGATTTTTCCTCATGTCCTATTAGCCATTTGTTAAATTTTGTACATTATATATCTGTTCGATATTTTTATAAAGAATACAGATATTTTTATAGGATAAGATGATATAAATACGATGGATTTTTTGTGAGGATGATAACCAAGAAATCAAGAAAATGATATGTATTATTATTTGGTGTTTTTAATGTCTTACTTTTTAATGAACTATTTTATGTTTTAATCAAATCGAATTTTAAAATTTAATGGATTATACATGATATAAATTGATGATTAGTGGGGTAATCTAATGTTTCTGACCCATATGAATTGAGTTTTTTGATGAGTTTTTTAGACCATGAAGTTGTAGAGGGAAGAGTAAGCTTAGGTGACAAACTTGGTGGCCCATGAAACATTTTGAATCCACAATCCAACAATAGGTATACTATAAGGAATACAATGGATATGTATGTGGTTTTGATGTCTAAAAGTTCACAACTTTCGCATCGTGTAGTTGAATTTGTTATTTGGTTGGGAGTAGTGGTGGCACAAATTATAATATAGAGCCACTGAATCTCTAGTGGGGATTATAAAGAGTAATAATTACCATTCAAAATGTCTATTATTTTATAGGGGTAAACAACTATCCTTGATTTTTTCCTCTTATAATACCTCGTGGATACCTATTCTTCTAATATTCAACCCTCCTCATTAGGGGGGTATATTAGGGGACATGAAATTCTGATTTGTATAATTATCATTCTACAATATCAATTTTTTCATGAATCACTAAATTATAAATAGTATTTTATAAACCTATATTTTTAGGGATGAATATAAAAAATAATTATTAAAATTTTCATTTTTAAAATTTTATATTGAGTATGCGTTGATGAAGGTGTTCTAAGAGCCCATCTACACTTTGTAAGTTGGAATTTTTGGAAGTAATATCCATATTTTGGTTTTTAGTGAGTTTTTTTCTAAAAATAAAAAACTATTAATTATAAAATTAATTTTTTTGGGATGTGAGCTCTTTATATGTTCAAGATTATTCTATAATTGTTCTTCACCCAATGTTTTATTATTTCAATAGAAAACTATGGCTCATTGCATTATCCAAAATTAAGCTAAAATTGATATGGTTATATATATTATAATAAATTAGTGACATTCTTATTGAGATAAAATCCTAAGTAGTTAGTGTGAGTTGGTTTTAGAATGGATGTGGATCAATATGAAATGAAATGTTTTTATCCATTAATGAAATAATATTAATTATTTAAATTTATATAGGTGGTACCTAGACATAACCATCAATATTTCTACATTATATCTTCATGTGCTGGGTAGTCAACCCAAATTCATCATGATTATATCTATTTAAATTTATTTTTATTATTTTACAAGAATAATGTTAGTTTTTTGAAATTCTAAAAATAGAATATTGATAAAACATCGGTAATGGAATAAAATTTCATAATCATCAATCATTGGAATTGGTTTTGTAGCAATGATTGTTTTTAGAAAATTAATGTAAATTTTAATATTAGAGTTTGTTAGGAATTTTGAAAATTTATTTGAATTATTATTTTGGATACATTTATGTAAATAGTTTTTTGAATTAATAAACAATGGCTAAATTTTCCCCAGTTATGAATATATTTCTAATCAAATGAATCCGAAATAAATAATGGGTTGATTTTGAATTATTTTTTGTAAAATATTATATTATTGATTTTGTGATTTCCAGAGAAAATTACTCTAGGGGTAAGCATTCATAAGGGAAAAACATTAATTTTTGTTTCACATATTGTGATTTCCGGATAATATTACTCTATGTTGTAGATATACCTTTATCAGGCCACCATTTAACTTTTGTAAACAATAAACATCCACTGGTTATAGTAGGAATATTAGGGTTGATGAATAAGGATCAGGCTTTGCATATTCATGTGGATCATCTATATTTTTTTTTGAAATTAGGATTTTATATTTCATTGATTTTAATGAGATACTTAAACATTAATTATGTATTATCCTTTTTGTTCATTTAACATTTCTAGTCAATGGTGGGTCAAATATCATATGTTAGCTGATATTATTATTAGATTGTTCAAAATATTTTTTTTATTTCATCGTAACAATATTTATATTTTATTTAATTAATTATCTTGTGATCGATATCTATTATATAGAGGATATAGCCACCTAGTGTATCTCTAGGACGCCAATTCAAGTTGGAATCCTCTATTATTAAGTGACGTATTACTGAGGTCCCTTGGAATATCTAGATGGGGAATTATTCGGTAGTACTCCTAATCAGGATATTATTTTTCTCAATTCTCAATATATACATTCTCTAAAACCTAAATGAAATTTATACTATAAAAAATCATTAATATCATTCATACAATTATCGCAGTATTATTTGAATAGTTAAATTCTATAAACCCCTCAAACATTTTTTCAAGACATTCTCACTCAACTAAGATAATGTATTCCATATTAATTCCTCATTTAATCTCTTTTGAATTTACATAAACATTATAATTTTAATCTCATAATATCCGAGGATTCATTCCATATTTCATGTGATATATGGATATATTCATATGAAAGTGCTAATTAAACCCATAAATTTATTGGTTCTTTTCTCCTCTGATATTCAAATATCTTATTCCTTATATATACCAAAGAAACCTATTTAGAGACCAAAACAAATTCCACACATACATGAAATCATGAATAATTGTCACAAAGAACTATTTATTTCGTCATGGATCCTTATTCTTCTTCCAAAAATTGGTCTTTGATGTTATTTCATGATTATTAGGTTTTGTCATTATTTTATTTTAGTATCCTGATATTCACTCTTTGAAACACATCACAAGCATCCAGACATATATGGTTTTCTACATGGATACTGAAAAATTGAATACTAAAATATTTTTATTGGAAAAAAAATAATAAATTAGATTTTCATATCTAGTTTTGGATACAATGAATTTATCTAAAAAAATATTAAAATTTGGATATGTAAAAAAAATCATCTAAAAATCATCTACACTCGGATATGTCTCAGAATTCATGTATGTGAATTTTCATATAAGCTATAATGTAGTATCAACTCTGTGAATAATTACATCAGAAATAGATAAAATTTAACAACATGAATATGGTGTTTTTATATTTTCATATATGGTACAATAAACTATGTATATTTTTATATGAAAATATATTTTGTTATAGGAATATAGATATTTACATAAATAAATAAAAATCAGTTATATCCTTTTAGGATGACATAAAATATATCTAAACCTCCTAAAACATTTTATAAATACAATAAATAATCTAATAACATCATCTAATGTGTGTTTAAAACCATTTCATAGTAATTTTATCTATCAAAAAATGGATAGATTCTCTAAAACATCAATAATATATCGAAAAAATTGGAATACTGCCATCACATTCTTAATGGTGAGAGAAATAAATATAACAATAAAAACGGTCATAGACCCAAATATCATCACACGTAATGAGTTCAACATTTCCTTCATTATGCTATTGATATATTCAGAAAATTATCCTCAAAGATACATCAAAATAGAACATTATAAAATCTCAATAATATTTAGGAAAGACATGGTTTCATTTTCACGATTTAAATCTGATGTCTCCTCACATTCACCTGTAATATGTCCATACCTCAATGTCATATAGACTATAATTTATGATTTAACAACAAGTACATACAATAAAATCTTTAGGATCCTTATAAATACTCCATGTATCATAATTAACTATAATAAAGACATATTAAACCATTTATTTAAAAAATTATATACCTTGTTTGGAACATAAATATCCCCATTGGAATTTAAATTAAAATTTAATTATCAACATCAAAATGTCTTGTTTAATAGATTATCTATTTCTCACACATAATTTAAATAAAATGAAATTATAAATATGGGATAATTCTCATCGCTTCCTTTTATTTTAATGTTACTTTCCTATTATTCAATATTTATTCTGGTGAAGGATGATACTACATGAGAGAATAAGCTTGATGAATTTAGTTTTTATAATCTAATTCTAATTGGTATAATACCATGTAAAAAATAGATTTGAAAACAATTTTTTATAATTTTCCCACAGACTCTAATGAAATTGGTTTCATACTCAGAAAAAAATTCATAAACCGGACCTATACAAATAGATTATGAGTAATTAAAACCCGTAAACACCTTAAAATCCCATAAAAATAGTTCAAGTTAAAGAAAAATAATACAATCCATATTTATTCTCGAATAAATCAACAAACCCATGAATATGTGAATTATATAAAATCATAACTAATATATGTAAGAGGGACTATCATTGATCTAGTAATAATTTACATTATATCTACAAATTATAGATTACATGGATATAATACATTGGATGATACTGCATAATATTACACCACTTTATGTTATGCACCCCTCTTATTCCATTTCATGGTGGTTAGTTTACTCCATGAACAAAAATAACTTCATGATAATATAATGTGTTACTATAAAATTATAATTATTTTATATATTTTAATTGTCTAAATATTCACAATGAAATATTTTTTGTTAGTTCAAACATCATAAAATAACACAGAATATAGAGATTCCCATTCGTGTTTTTGAGAGAACATTTATTCTGAGAAATTACATTTAATGTAAGACATTATTTTCTTCCAATCTTGTCAATGTATTATTTCAAATTAATCATATTTATAATATCACTACATTATATTTTTTTTATCTTATTTCCTCCCTTGAAAATCATTTTCTAAAATTACATAACCTATTTCTTTATTCTATATCCACATGATTACACATGAAGATACTATCTCATTATTTGAAAATAAACTTCTAAATAAACATAATTTTTTTTCGATTCATCAATTTTATAATATTTCATTCACATACTAACCAATTTAAATTTATTTTATGATTCTACCATGTATTAGTTTATAACATGATATAGCTCTACAAATTACTCACATGAATTAAACATAGTATTCATTTGATATATTTTACCTTTCATAATACATATGAGTTTTTTTAAAACTATTAATTAATACCTAAATAGTGTTCCCGTTCAATCCAAACTAACCACATCCACCATCCTAAAAGAAATATATGTTTTTTAGATAAAACATTGGAGTTTATCTAGTAACATATTATCTACACTATCTGCATACCGTTGTTTCATTATTGAAATCATTCCCTGACATTTCCTCAATCAAGGGAAATAAATATTTTACCTAGAGTGTTATGATTTGTATATATACAAACCAACAAAATGACTAAACCATGAATCATTGATATCTAAAATTGGTATATGGTATGTCTAGATTTTTGTTACTTTTATCCAGTGGAAATGTATGGTCTAATATTTCATAATGTAAGGGTTCTCTATTATCACATATTCCTTTATTTTATGTTTAATATTTTCTCTATTCATAATAAACAAATAAATAAATATATTAATATATATATATTTATGATCAAAATGAATTTTTCTAAAAGAAATTGTCTTCATTGAATTATTAACACTAAATATGAGATAAATTACTTGTTTTATATATAATTTATATTTAATAAATTATTAAATATTTTAAATTAGTTAGATAATTTTTTTAAATATCTACATTTTATTTTTGGATAATATGAAAAATAACCATTATATATTTGTGTTGCCCATGTAAGGGGAAATTAGGGTAAACATGTATAATATATTTTGATAAAACATAAAAATTTATCTAACTCATTCTATTATTAGTTTTTATAAGTGGTGTTCATCCATGAAAATTCAATTATTATTTTTAGTCACACATGTTTTCATATTCACTTTATTATGACCATTATACTAGTTAATTAAACCATTTAATTGAAAATGTCAGTCTCTTTACTGTGATTTCACTAATTTTTTTACATAAGGATGTTTTTTGGTTATGTTTATTTATATATTTTAATTTAATTATATAATATTTAGTTTTATTATAGTTATTTATACCTAATTTTGTAACTTAATAATTAATTTAAATTAATATGAAATTCCAAAAACAAGATGTATTCAGTCAGTGGAAAAATAATTTAAATGATTTTAAAAAAAGTTAAAACCTTTGTTATATGTGGTCTTCCATGAATTTTATTTATTTAAATAAAATAGTATTTTTTTATGTTACACGTCTATATGTGAGTATAATGTCTATTTTGTTTTCATTAATGTCCGATTAAATGAATAGTGTCACAACTATAATTAAAGATATTCATATTTATTTAAATATCCTAAATATGTTTAAAAGGTGATATTGAAAACATTTTCAAACAAAAATAATTACGTCCTTTTTTAGGAGGTTATTTTCCACTAATATGTAATATTAAAACATTTTAATATTTATAACGGTGTTACTAGTGTAAATAATATATTGATTAATGAAGTGGTTCAATAAAAATAAAAACATAAAAATAAAAAATAAACCTATTTAAATTTCATTTTTTGTTGATAGTTAGACCAAATATTATTTTCATCGAGATTATGCCTATTTAGAAGAATATTTAGGAATAATACCTCCATTATAATATAATAATATTTATAATTCTAGGATTTCCCATCCCCAAACTTAAATAAATTTATTTTTCTTATCTACCAGAAACATTTTAATTCATCTAGAATTAAAAAACCTAAAAATAATAATTCCTATATTCCTTCACCACAGCTTAGAGCTTCTATTCTCTGCAAACTATGATCCCTTAAAGGCTTACTATTTAGGCCAAACGAGAGGTCTCAATGAAGTGGTGCAATTCTTAAATTATAATTTAAATTTTTTTTCTTCATTAACATATTTAAAATGCATGGTATAAATTTTACAATAACCAATATAGTATGTTAAATAAACCTAACTATAAATAGGATCATAGAGTGTCCATTTTAATTTTAATTTTCAGCATACAAAAAGTCAAACATCGCTTGTGTGTACATATGACTTACTATGAACACATATCATTGTCATTAATTTTTCATCCCCACTTCACATTGATGGTTATTATTATGGATTAAATTAATATATCAGTTATTTACTATATTATGTAATTTTTTTCTTTCATATCAATCGACATATAAAAACAATGTCTATGTGTACATACAACCTTCCATCGACACGAATGATGTAATTATTTTTTTACCTCTACCTTTTAGGAATGAATATATATTTATATATATAATTAATATATATGAAATTATTTTCATCATTTACATTCTAGTGAATATTTAATAATTATTAAAAAAATAAAGACTCTCAAACCTAAACATTCATGAAAAATGATGTAGTTCACACCATGAAAAATAAATTTAATAAGTAATATTTAAAAATATAGTGATAAGATAATATAATGAAATAATATATTTTATGAAATATATATATATATACATGATTATTCTTCTAGAAAACAATTATAATTAATTAATATTTTTTATAATTTGGTTTTTAATTACATTATATAAGACTATAATTGAGGTAGGGTTTTTATGTTATAATGTCATTATTTATCTGTATTATATATTATTAACCTATGATAAATGAATAATATGGTAAAAATCAAAACAAAAAAAATGAATTTTCTTTTCTTGAAATTATTTTTTAAAACTGATTTATTTGGTTTCCTTTTCCTCTAATTAATAGCTTAGTAGATTGAAATAAATTGTTTTAGAAAATTTACTTACATTATCTAACATGTAAAAAATCTATTTTTTCCCATCTCTTTATTTTCTAAAAGTACTTTTTTAATACGTTATTTTATTATTAACCTATGATATAATTGATTCATTTTTATAATGATTTATATTTATCAAGATCACTATAAAGTATAATTTTTTTAAATTTTCTAAATATTGTACATTTTTTGTATAAAATTTTTAAAGAAGTATTTTTTAATAATGTACACATAAAAAATAGGAATTCCCACTATTTTTACAACTAAATGATTTAAAACAAACATTAAAATCATACCTTATTATTTTCAAGATATTTTTTTATAATATAATTAGAAATTAACATATTTTCAATAATTTATTTGAATGTAAAAAAGGTACTTTCTCATAAAATGTTCTATGTAATCTTAGAAGTAATTATTCATCTATGATGAATTCTATTGATGATACATAATAATAATTGGGGATAATATTCATCTATATAATACTTATTATATATATTTATGGGTTATGATTATTATGAAGATATGTTTACAAAACCCATTACTTTTCCAAGGTTTATAAATGATAAATTTATGAAATATTTACAAATATAGTAACATTTATTTCAGATATAACAGGATGTAATGTTTATAAATCCCATTTAATTTTCATAGGTCACAATATGATTAACATTTTATCATCTTGTGATATTCATATTTATTAATTTCATTGACATGGGTCGACTAAGATTTATTTATCTCTCTAACAGATTTGGTAATGTTGGTCATCTCATGAGATCAATTGGTCTGGAATGTGTAGTGAACTATGTTCATTATGTAAATATGTACACTATGATATTATTTTTAGTGAGATTATAATTGTCTTATAAAATTGGGAGTAAAAAAAATCCCCCATGATATTCAGAGTAGTGATACCAGACTACTATTATATATTAATTTATATACTAATATTTATTCCAAATACATGTGTATTATGCCAATAATAATATCTAATAGAAATTTTATATGTTTTATTTATAAATCATGTCTTGTTAATTGTTACTAATTTATCCATGAATCATGATTATAATCTATGTTATATTTATATTTGTTTTTAAATGCTATAATCGAGTTCTTACACCCTTATTCCGTTTTTATATTAATTGATCATTGATATCTCTATTTTTACCCTTATTGGTTATCAAAGTTCACCCTTTCATATTTTTAAATCCTCCAAGTTGTAAAGATGATTTTAAATTATAAAATTTCTTTGAAGGGTGATAGTAATTAATAACATAATTAGAGATTAATTCATTCACATTGACCGTATTGTTTGTGAGTAATATCTTACCAAGACACTAGACCTATATGAAAATAGCATGGGCCATTATTTTAAATAATATATATTCATATAAAAATATATAATAACTATGTACGGATTTTATGGGTTTCAATATACACTATATTCCTTTTTAAATATAAAGATAAATTATGAATGATGATTTTCTAGAGGAATATAGAACTCACTAAGTGGGGAGCAGTGAATCAGTGTTTCAATATTTTATTTTAATGTGATGAATCTTATTCCCATGTTGGTAGGTGCTTTCTAAACATGTCTGATAGAATCATGTAGTAATTAAACCTTCACATGAAATAATAAAATACATCAGTTTTACATAGTTCTCAATAAATATACATTGCAAAGTTAATATTTTGAAAATATTTCTCTCTCCCTTATATTTATGAATATTCTTCTATTATTATGGAATACCAATGCTTAGACACAATCAATATATGTTAGGAACACTGTCATTATTAGACAATAGGGATAAAACACTTCATCCCTAAGAATACATCCATTGAATCTCCCTATCTATCTACATTGTGTCGATACATAATCTATTAAATGAAATAATTATTTCTTTATTAGATATGTATGTATGTATCTATCCCAAAGTATATTAATACACTTATTTCACTATAAACCTGTGTTAATTCACCTGAATGAACTAGTCACTAAATCGATTAGATCAATGTTACTATTTTTGAAACTCATAATCTTCTTGAAATCCCATTTATGATTCAAATAAATACCATCTTACACCAAACCACACTAAGTTTTTGAAGCATACCACCTTCACTAATCTCACACAATTTTTCTTACACACTACCTTCTCAAATCTCACGGCCTACATAGAAAACTAACCACATTTCCATTCATTCATTCATCACATGTATTTCCATTATCACTCTAATGAGTTCAATGTCATAATATATCTTAAAATAAAGTATCCATTCCATGATCTATTAATTTATATGACCTATCCTTTAGTTGCCCATGCTATTTTTATCATCAATTGTTAATTTACAAGTGTTCTCTTTGTTGTCAACTATTTATAAATGTTACATGTTCAGAAAAAATTAGTCAATGAACATCCTATATTTTCATAGATAGATTACTCTTCTTGATAAAATGTCACAATGAATACTAATTGATATAGTTAATTAACAATTTTGATTTTGAGAAACAAAACATATATACAAGAAAAAATTAATTTTCATCAGATCACCATTTTCTAGATCTTTATTTACACATAAGTAGATTATTATTAAACCATCAATTACAAATATCACATTTCCATCGAAAATGTTCTAATCATTCATAAAAAATCATCATTTTATATCTACTCAGTTGATAATCCGATGAAATGAATCCACGAGAAACTTTTTTTTATCTGTGTGGGATATTTATACAATATTGGATTCCTTGATTTTCATATTTTCCTTGGATGAGATAACTATTTATGTGATGGAAATAGATTACCTTTACAATATCTTTTCAACATGAATTGTTTAATCATACTCAAATTATTCTTCCAAATGAGAATACATGTTTTAAAGTGTAACTCTTCGTTTATGGAATAAAGTTAAACGTGTCTAAGTTTTATAGGTACTGTTACCTCTCTTACTAAGCCTTTAATAATAAATTTTATGAACAATTTTAGTATAATAATTCATTATGCATAGAATCTATTTCATCAATATGTAGATGAGAGTGGTCTCAATTTCATTTTTTTACTTATAGGTGTTTCCATATTTATATTGCACATTTCCTCATATCAATAAGAGATGGTATGTACCAAAAAGAAATATAAATTACTTTTAATAAAATTAAATGACTTATCACTTCCATTATTAATAATTTCCCCTTTTTTTAGTTATATTTGACTCGATCTCCACTCTTCATACTTGATAATCATTTTATCCTGTCTTTTTTTGGTATATTTTATGTTTCCATTTCCCAGGAATTAGTTGTATTTGTGATATGTCTGATTATCTAAATCCCATTATTTTGTCATATCCATTTTCAATCTATATATGTTTATACATATGGATATTCCCTAATTTTCCCATAATAGGGAATTTATTAATATTCAAGCAATTCCCCACTCCATACAATCCAGGTTTATATGTTTCAATATGTTCAAAAATATATAATCAACATACCATTAATTTATTTTTTGTTTTCCATGACATTGATTCATTTTACTATTTACTCCATTGAGTAACCAATTATACTTCATCTCAACTGAATTATACATTTTCCCTAGCCTCAATGTAAATTCATTGAAGAATATTTCATTCCCTTCGTAACTAAGTTTTGATTCCACAAAAACTTCAGAGATATTAGGAGTTCATAAATTTTTATATGCCCCTCCTTCTAGTTGATCATGTTGTATTTCAAGATGATCATCAAACTAAGATAACTCAGTTATCACATCTATGATCTATCTATTTGTATTTATTTTATTAGAAATATCATCAAGAACACCATCATTTCCAGCTACGAGATAAAAAACCAATAAATATATTATATTATTCTATTTAAGTTTATGTATTTCCAACATTAGTCATCATGGATACATCAAGATTATATATACACTATAGTTCTATATCCAATAAAAATTCAACATCATCTTGTTATTCTTTTCATGATAATATCTTTACATGAAGTTCATTTCATTAATTGTAGTCTCCATTATCATAGAACCTCTTATGTGGATTTATCATTATTTCTAGTTCACTTTATAAATCATAAAACCTCTATGGACATCGATTGGAATTGTACCCTATGTAACTACACAAAAAATTAGACAATGAAATTTTTCCTTCAATTCTTTTTTTCCCACTATTCAATTTCATGATATATTGAGTAAAATGTTCTTCAAAATCATAACATGCATTATAAATATCCCGTTTTTCCATCGATTTTATTTCTATTTCATTGATTACATGAGTGAATAATTTATTCGTTTGACTCTCATTTCATAATCCATCATAATTTGTAGTAGTTCATCAATAGAGGTCGTAAAAAATATATTTCTTAACGAGATAAATTTTTTTGATTTTTCAGATACGGGAGGATTCTACAAAATTTCATCATGATGTTAATAATCATAATTTCCTCCACAAGTCCTTGAATAACACAAAAATATCATTTATGTGATTGATTATGATACATTCCTCATCAAATAGATGGATTTTTAGATCATCGAACAAACTTTGATACACTTGTTGTTTGGAATCCTTTAAATTTTTATGACATTTTTATATTTTTTATTATATCACACTCAAGGAATTAGATATTGTGAATTTCATCACATGTAAATAGATTTGATCATAATGTGCAGCATTAAGGTAAATTTGAGATTTGGTATCTGCATCATACATTTTTCTACAGATTTATATCATAAAAAGTCATGTCAAAAAACTCACAAAAATCATTGAGTAGTGAAAAAATTTACATCTGTCCCAAGGGTTATCATATGAGATATCATATAGTTAATCCAAATAAGTATGTTTATTAAATCAAATTGGAATAATAAACAACCTTTAACTGAATAATCTATGTAATCAAATAAAGAAACATTTTCATCAAATAACATATTCTCATAGATGAAATGTGTTGGACAGCATGACACCATAGTATTAGAAGGGTGAATCATGGTGTAAGGGTTTTATTAAATTTATTATTCTCGTTAATATGTTACTATTACCTTCCCATGTGTTTCTAATAGAATCTTATAGTAATAAAACATTCACTTGTAGAGAGACAACAAATTAGTTTTACATGGTTCCCCACTAAGGGACGATCAAAGGAGCAGTCTCTAATTTTTTATGAAATACCAAAATCCATAAAGCATTACTAGTTGTTATGGAATACAAATACATATAACGTGGTCACTTTTTTTAATGAAAAAATATGTTAAATAATTTTAAGTATAATACACTGCCTCTCATAGATAACTTCGGTCATCTTACCCAAGCTTCGAGATTTGGGTGATGTCTTACTCAGTTTAGCAACATGATGATCACTTCAAAATGATGGAATTTATTTATTTTATCCTTAATAGAATGAGACATATCACGATCCATTTCCCTATGTTGATTAACATGAAAGAATTATTAAGATATAATAATTCTCAATATCACTATTAATGATGATACTATCTATCATAAATCCTCATGTATGAATCTTTAAAATATCATCATTTACAATCCAACAAAATTTCTTGAATCTTTCACCTTCCTTGATGCTCATAGCCTTCACGATTCACACTGCCTCCATAAAGCTCAAATCCTTCTCAGAACAGGATGATTTTTTCAAAACACTATGTCTTCATGAAACACTTATAACTCAAATTCATTAGAATCATTTATTAAGTTATAATTATTTTCATGATTCTAATGATAGAAAATATATTCAAATTGAAAAATATTTCTACATTCACAAAGTCTGAAAGATTCATCCTTTTCTCCAAAACACATCATTTGTAATGATGAGTGTGTCACTTCATATTTATAGGATCAAACAATTTTAAGGATCCAATTTAACAATTCATTAAATTCTTCATATATTCTTGGTAACATCCACTATACATCATGATAAAGTGAAATTTACCAAAATTTCAAATATTTTCATAGTATCAATTATTTACCATACTTACGTTATGCTTTAACAAATCATCTTGTATATTTGACGAACACTATCAAGGAATAACTTGTTCGTGATGTAACATGAATTTGTTAAGCTCAACCATTTACGAGATGTAGTCATTGTGAAAACTAGTCTTCTCGAAACTCATTACCTTACCAATATATTGAAGTGTCAAACATAGAAAACTACCCTATGCAAATCCTATTTCGTAATCCAGATTTTTATGGAATACAATTTCAAAAGAAATTAAAAAATGTTCCAACATATTTGTTGAATCTATCTTCACTGTAAGATAAATATTCTTTAAAAAACTATGATAATCCCTTGAATGTACTGTATCATTCCATTTAATTAATATAATTTTCATTTACATGGTACAATTTTTTTAATTTTTAGTTCATTGTAAATAATGTACATAATAAATAAATATAAAATACATTCTTATAAATAAAAATTATTTCAAATTATCGGTATACCATAATTTAATTTATTAGATCTAATATCATGTGTTTATAAATCAATTTAAATGTGTGAGGACGAGGTCTAATAAGGGAAAATAATGTATAGGTGATCATGATGAATATCAATAAATATTAATGAATTTCATTAAATCATGAGAAAAGCAAAATACATAATATAATAATAAAAATAAGATGAATAATAACATGAATATTTATATTCAACAACAAAATTTCACATCAGAAGAATGACCCTGAGATTTTTTACATGTTTGTCATAAAATGACAATTACAATGGTTATTCACCAAGGTATCAAAAAACATGTCATATATAGAGATTAAATTTGTTACCAACTGTATTGGATAATTATCAAGGATAAGAATTAATATTTATTAATTAATATGAAAACGATAAACCATATTCAATTATTTTAATAATAACCCGTGGTGATTTATAAAACAAGTTTCATATCAAAATTATTGAAATTGAAAAATTCCTAAAAACACGACCATTATGTCATTTTCAACAACAAAAAGGAAATATTGTTTTTATGTATGATAAAAATAGAATTTAATAATCATATTTTACATTTATATTAATAAACATATCAATTAATGAATATTGGGTATTCATAATACAAAAAATAATGAATAATCAATTTTGGAGAATATTGAATTTTTAAGAAGTAAATTTGGTAGCATAACCTATAAATAATGTGGTTTCATAAAAGGTTAAATTTTTAGGTTACAATTAGATTCCATTAATAAATTTATTTTATTACAGTAATGGGTAAAAAAATGTAAATTATTACATATTCTATAAATTGGTGGACATACCACATAAAAAACATTAATGGAAAAGATAATTTGAGACTTCCCCTACTATGAAGTGTTAATACTATTTTTGGAGTAATGAATAAATGGTGTCATATGGACACCTTGTGGTAATACATGGACCTAAAAAACAATATATCTTCATCCTTGATGGATTGTGAGTTAGAAAAAATTATGAAATGTGTGGGTATTTATAGAAAATGAGGAGGATACGTTTAATAATTTCCAAATATTGGATATGGATATCAAGGTTGTGGAAAAAGAAATTACATGGCCTTTCCCAAGATTTTTCCATGTTTTTGGAAATTTCTGGCATATTATATATTATTCTTACTAACATGAATAAATTATACTTCTCATTTACATCTTTTGGAATGGAATAGTAATCATTCCTCAAAATAATATTGTTAATGTAAATGATTTAATTCTATACATTAGAATGTGACATATAGTATTTGAAATTTATTTCCATATATTAAAATAATTTATATGACTAAAATAACATACTATTGGTCATGTAAATAGGTTAATTAATTATTTAATTATTATGAAATAATTGTGAAGTTATTAATCATACCTAAAACCGAATACTATGATTTTATTATTCAAGGAAAGGTAAATAATTATAGAAAAGTAGTATAAATTCACCGAATTATAATTTCAACATGATAAATTAGAAGTTGACGATTATTAGATATTAATAATTCTCTATGTATTCTAGTTTAAACTTTTAAATATTATGTTCATTATTTATTTAAAAAATAATGGGTTGATAATGCATAGTCAATTTTTTGACATTTAAAATGATTCAATTGTATAATCAAATAATTTTTATCATTTATATGTAAGAAAATGTTTTTAAACATACTAAATAATTTAAATTAATACTATTCAGAATAACTAAATTTATTCTAAATAAAACTATATTTTATAAAATTGGATTTTATTTCTCCAAAATCAATTTATCACAATCATCATACATGATTTTTATGAAAATTTATTCATAAAAAGGAATTTATTAGGTAAATTTTTAATTTTTACTAATGAATTAAATTTTATGTAACTATGGTCAACGAACATACCAACTTATATCATCCCTGCCTAACATATGTTTATGGAGTGAGTTGGTGATAAATTAATGGGGCGACTCGACTAACATCACCTCAGTGATAATTTCCACTAACTAGAGAACACATCCCATAGGAAATTTTGTTAAAGCATCACATGTTAAATATTTTCCTATTATTGGTCAAATTCAAACCCAAGTAATGCTTCCACCCTCCCATGATCTTATAACTTATCATTATGTGAAAATAATATACTAGTTGAGTTCATCACATTTCTTTTATACATTAGTTATCCATTCAAATTTTTTACTTGTAAACACAAACTATAATTTTTAAATTAGTGATATGATATTATATTCAATGGTAATTCTAAAAAAAGATCATATTTGTCAAAAAAAATATTTGAATCATGATGGTATCATTTCCAATTATATTTTATAAATACAACTACATTATTTTGTGATATGGTTTTTTAGTGTGAATGAAATTAAAATATATTTTTAGTGAATAATTTATCTTTCTAAAAGTTTTGGTTGTCATATTATTTCCCAATTATGAAATTTCAACCCAAAAATTTTCAACTAATTATATTAGTTTATAAATGATATGGGTATGTCATCTTGTTGACCCATATACTTCCAACATAGATTCATCAGTTTTGGGGTTCTTATAAAATAGTTTTACAAGGTTGGTATAGCCTTGGATATATGGTCAAATATCTCCACCGGTTTATCCCCAAAAGTGTGGTCATGTTCCTATTTCACTACCACTAGATTTTGAACCTATGGGTATCGGGCTTGTTCTTCCACAAGAGGGATACATGTAATACATCATTTTCATGAGGTAAATCTATTTAAAGTGAATTTCGGTAGGCCAATGATCATATGTGGTCTACCATTTCATCGGTTTCAGTGTTCCTGGGGATAAATATACATTCCTTCTCAAACCACAATACTATCTTCTATGGTTATATTCAAAAGAAACAATTATCACCAACATAAAAATCCCTGTCCCAAATACCATTCTCTCACAATCTTAATCCCAACAAGATGTTTTTCTACATTGGTTAATTTATCTAAATGCATAGGGTTAAATTTTAATATTCATGTGGATGTTGTTTTTGTATGATAACTAAACCAAATTGATATTTTGATCCCATTCAACATTAAATTCCACTAGCCGTTTTCTTGTAATGTCCTTGTCTTATTGATTTTTTCTTTTTTTATTGGACATTAGTTGGTGGGTTATAGTCCATATTGAAATTAAATTCAATATTCATAGCAAGTTGAATAATTATGTAGAATTTTTATGTCAACATTGAATCATTATATTATGTTATTGAATGTAGAACCCCATTCATCCTCAGCATTTCCTTTAAGTTTATGTTAGTATGTTTTCTAAGAGGGAATTCAACTGGAATAGGGATCAATTCAATAGTATTTGTGAGTTATTCAATTATATCCCATATCACATTGTTTTCTTTTTCATGTTATTGGGAGTCTTATAAAAATGTATTTAGTGATATTTTACCACTCTTATATTGTTATGGGAAGGGGTTATAATTTCTATTTAAGATTTTTTCAGTCCTACCTCGCTTATAGATAACCTAAGATCCTTTTAGTGTTTTTGGTAATCCCCATTTTCATATTATCTCACCATAAAATGATCAAAAATCTCTCTACACATTTTAGTGCTTCTAGGATGTATAGAGAATGTATAGCTATGACATTCACCCACCAATATTTTTTCCCATGAAATAATTGAAGTTATATTCTATTATGACATTTCACTGCACATATTTTATCAATATAAAACATAGAAAAAAGAACATTATTCACATCCTCTATGTTATTTTTCAATAAAGGATAATCTCATATTTATTTTATGGAATTATCTAGTATTGATGGTGTGGGAATAATTATGGAAAAGGATAATTTTTATCCTCCCTTAGCAATCTAATGTCTAGTTTTACTAGGCCATTGATTAAATAATATCATTGAATGACCTCCCATGAACGCTCAATAGGTTCAATACTACTTCATTCATCAGTGAAATATTTTCACTTTTATGGTGATAAGAAATTGAATAGTAATTTTCTTTATGATGTTACAATCATGTTATTTGTCTAATGTACAATTACTTATTTTCTAATAAGTACTTCAAACATTTGTGGTGTATATATATATATCACACTTTATAGTATAAAAGAAGTGTGTACTTATTTATATATGAATAGAAACTGAAACTAGCTATATGTCATGCATTGGAAAATTATATTTATGCAGTTTTAATTTTTGAGATAAATAAGCAATCACCATGTAATTTTTTGTGAGTAAAAACCAAATTCATTTCATATATTCATCACTAAAAATATTTAATCCTTCTCTGATAGATGGTGGAGTTAATATAGTCTTGTTAATAAATATCATTTTTGTTCTTAGAAATTTTCTTCACACTCTCATCTAAATGAACATTACCCCTTTTGAAGTTAAAATGGTTAGTAGATTAGAATGTGATGGAAATTTTTCCAATAAAATACAAAAATATCCTAATAAACAAATGAAAATAAAAATCATAATATACTATTTTACAATGTGGCCACTCCTCCGTAACCTATGACTCAGAAGGGTCTTATAAGATTAATTTATTTTATATAATTTCCACTATGAAATCAAAATCATGTGACTACAATTCACATTATCTAAATTAACCAAATAATCTCTCAATTTTCATTATTTTTAACATAACCCTTAGGTGAACATCATTATCCTATCTACATTATGAATATTCCATAATATTATTAGAACTAATACTATAATTTTATTAAGGTAGTCCTTAATAAAAATTTTCATAAAATCCATAAATATTATTGGATAATTAGACAGGATGAAAGGAATAAAAAAACTGATAATTCCCATATATTTATCAGAAGGTGGTCATTAGAATATCATCATTATTCACACTCTATTGATGATAACTTTTTAAAAGATCAATCTTTGAGAAGAATTGACCCCCATGAATCTAGTCAAATAAATATTTAATCCTTTGGAGGGGGAATATTTTACACATTTGGTTGAAATTATGTTCTGTAAAATAAATTCATAGTCATATTGATCCATGCTTCTTATTCCAAAATATATCATTTGCATCCCCAGGAGACACACATGGTTTGATACACACCATTTCCAAATGATTGTGTAGTTTTTTCTTTAACTACTCAAGCTCCAAATTTCCTATTCTATAAAGGAACTTTAATATCGGTTTCAATCCATGTATAATTAAATGGAGAACTCTATTTCTATCCCTATAAGATTTACATTTAACTCCCAAATAATTTTTTGTGCCTTCATGAATAATATGAACATTTTATATTATTATAGATTAATTTCCATCTTCCTCTTGATGGATCATCTCCATTAAGGAGGACATGGGAGGCTCTCATAAACAATGCTCAGGTCATGATATATCTCCTTTTAAATTCACTATAGGTTTTCCATTTATGACATCTTATATTTAGTTTCTATTTTGTTTTATCATAGTATTACTCTTTGAACTCAATTCCATACAAAATTCAATTTTAAATTATACCATTAAAATTATTACTATATTTGTGATGAACGTTTTCTCCCCAACGTCAATACTAGAGTTTCTATACACTGTTGATTCTTGGATAATCCATCCATAAGTCATTTATGAAAAAAAAATTCATAATAGATATGAGATTGATCATTTATTCATTGAAACCCTTTTGTAAATAATGAAATACATAGAACCAGAATCGTACAATGTTCATGATATCTTTCCTTGAATAATGAGAGTATCTACCACCATATCAATTGTAGCATCTACTTTAAACTCCATGATAGAAAATGTTTGACCATTAACATGTAATTATTTCTATTTTTATTATTTTTTCAATCCATTATATTATAACTTGGATATTGATTGGAAAAGTGAAAATTATTTCCACACATGAATAATTTAACATCAAGTTGCACATGCACTAAATTCCAATTTTTATCGGTGTTGTGTATTTGACGCTTCACCTCAATATGACAGTTATGAGCTATTTTTCCATCTCTTACACACATGTATAATATTATACTCTCTATATATATTTCCTTAAATAATTATTTTAATAATTTTTCATGTAGTATGTTGCACTTTATTTTATTTTATTTTTGTGATCCAATTTCCCCCTAACTTTTTCTCTAAATATATCTTAATCTTCTTAAATATTGGTGACTAATTCATATCTCCAAACTCTTTTTCATTTATCATATAACTCTGTATTATATCCTCATAGTGTTCATTTCCTCAAATGGATATATTCTTCCATATATGGGGATATAGTCCACATAATAATCTATCAAAATTTCCATTGGGATCCATAACAATGAAATTTTTGTAACGAGATACACATGAAAAGTTCATCTCATAGATTCCCATGAATTAATTTTTATTCTTATTCAGGTTAAACAATTCATTCTCAATTTTCCATCACATCGAAATAGAAAAATATTTATGGAAAAGGATCCACTAAAATATTCACAATCCATTGAACCAATCTATCACCTTTGGATTTTTGTTTATAATTACTGACCCCTATTAATAATCTTATACCTCTAAGAGGTATATAGAAAGGGTGAAGTTATCTTGTTCTGAACAACAAAGTATTGAAAAGACATTTTTGATAGATATTATCTGTTGTTCAGAAATCAATGGATTATTAGATCCACTAGAATATGTTGTTTATTTAAGCATAAAGGACATAATGGAATGTTGTTAACTTTGAGGTGAATATGGAATCTCAACTTGATTCATGATATTTTTTAGAACACGTTTTAATTGATTCATACTTATTATGAGGTTTTTCATTCAGGTTCTCATCATAGGGTCATGGGAACATGGTCTATTACTCTCAACGTTTATGTTATTCAACATATTTTCTATCATTTTTTAATAGAATAAAATCTTAGTTCGAAATGAGTTTTAATAATAATCCTATAATTTTCAATTAACGTTATGTATTAAAACATTATTCCATAATTTTTTTTCTTAAATAAAATATAATTTATAAAATATATCATAATGTTTTAATAAAACTATTTTTATTGACTATAATAATCCTCATGATTTTCAAAACAACTGTTCAATAAGGCATATTTTCATGCACCAATTAATATTTGAATCTATATCAACATGTTGTTATTCATTGTTAAAGATATATAAATATCTACCATATCCAAATCCACTTTATCATATGTTGATTGGGGCATGTTTTCTCAAAAACTACTTACTTAATACATCAACATTATACCAAGATATTATCTTATAGTTAAAATCTTGAATATTGTTTTTGCAAATTTATTAAAATATGAAAAATATACAAATAAGAAAACATTAGTCTCATAAATTTTATTCATTTAACCTTTAATTTCATATAATACTAATTATAATGGTATAAATATAGGATCCTTTACAATTTGGTATCATTAAAATATGTTATATAAATATAATAATCATATACGTTATTCTAAATCTATATAATGAAATACACATGTGTTCATCCTATGTATATTCACTGGATATCATATCATGGGGACAGACATAAATGGATAATTTTTTTGAATGAGGATAATTAAAGAAAATGGATTACATTTGATCACACGGAATATATATAAGAAGATAATTAATTTCATTAATATGGGATAATAATAATAAAGTCATATCATAAGAAAAAATGAACCAGAACCTGAAAATGTGTCTATACAATTTTAATGACACATTAATAATCATATCACAATATTTTATCACCAGATGTCATAAATGATAATTACCAATTTTATTTAGTGAGGTATCATAAAACATGTCATCTCAATAGATTAATTTATTTACATAATGCATTGAATCAATATAATAGAACCCCCATTATATTCTATAATAAATGTGACAAAAATTGATCATAATAAACCATTTCATAAATAACCCATGGTAAATAACATATGGGTTTCATATAAAAATCATGTTGTTTCAAAAGAGCTTAAAAACATCTTCATTATGCTATTTAAAACCCAAAAAATGGTAATTCTAAATTAATGTATGTTAAACACAATATATAATAACACATTTTTACCTTTATGCTAATAACCATATTAAATAATGAGTATTGGGTGTTCAAATATATAAAACAATAGGTAATTACAAGAGGAAAGAAGATAAATTTATAGAAAAAATTCAGTAGCATAACATTTTTAAAAAGTAGTTATAGAAAAGTCTAAAGTGAGATATTAAGATGGTCCCTCATTCATAAATTAATCCTACTATTGTAATGGTATATAAAAAATTATATGAATAAAATTGTTTGTAAAATGGAGGACATGAAACATAAAAAGGGAACTTGAATGTGAAAGTGAAGGGGAGATTTCCTTTACATTGAAATGTTACTAATAGATCCTATAGAATAGAACATTAGGGGATTTAGGATATCTTTGTGGAATACATGGGAGGAAAAACTAACAGAGCTTCATAGGGGATGAATTGTGAGTTATATGATATAGAAAAATTGTCTGTATTTGTAGAAAAAGTGTAGGATTTGTTCAATAATTTCCAAATATATGACATCCAAATCCTAGTTGTGGAAAATAAAAAATTAGAGGATTGACCATTGTTTCTTACAATGATTCTGGAAATTTAGGAAATATTCTGTGATATTTTTAGACATAATTAATTAGATTCATTTTATATTACTACTCTTGGAATAGAAAAATAATGTTTCTACAAAATAAAATTTTCAATGTTAATCTTTCCATTTTTATTTAGTGTAATGTAACTTATAAGATTTGAAATTGATTAAAAATATATTAAAATACTATATAATAAAATAATAAAATATTTCATGTCATTTATTATGGTTAATTAAATATTACATCATTGTAAAATAATTAGGAATTCATTAGTGATACAAAAACCTCAAACATTGTTATCACTATTTATGGAGTAATGTAATATTTATAGGAAATTTTGATAAAATCACACAAACCTACTTTCATTGTGCTAATTTCAATACTAATGTCTTGTTTATCATTATAATTCTCTAGATAATGCAATTTTAACATTTAAATATTAAAATTTTTATTTATTAAAAATTAATAGTGGGTTGATAACCTATAGTCAAATTTCTAACACTTAAACAGTTTCAAGGTTATAATTAAAATATATTATAACATGTTTTGAAAAATTTATTTTACATACTATTTAAATAAAATTAATATAACTAAAAATAAAATAGTTTATTATAAAAAATAAAATCTTTTTTGAAAAGAAAAATTTATGTATAAAATATCAATTTATCAAATTCATCGAATATTTTATAAAGAAAAACCTTGCTTGAAACATGATTGTCGAAATTGTAATTATGTTTATATTATGGAATTACACAATATTTAAATATGTTTGGGAACTATAACCATTTTTTACAAACACTTATGATTTAAGGGTATGTTGTGTGATGTTGATTGATTAATTGGGTGGATCACATATCATCGACTGAGTGTTAATTTTCACTAACAAGAACGTTTCCCATACATGATTTTTTTCATGCTTTAATTTTTGAGGCTTGTTTTCGGATTAGGAAAGTGATAACCCCAATGACTCTACCTCCCTATCAGAATATAAAAAATGGACTTCATGGTGAATAAATCTATGGTTGATTAAATCTTTTATCCTTTAATAAATAAATATCTTTTATCATTTATACTAATATAAATTATCTATAACATAAAAATTAGTAACATGTTTATACTTTCCCACACTCATATTGAAAATCATTCAAATTCTACAAATATATATATAATGGTCTAATGTAGATGGTCACATTTTAATTTATATTCATTAAATACCACTTCATTATTAATGAGATGTTATTTTTTTGTTAAAAATAAAAAAACATAGATTTTCCAAAATGAAAATATCCATTAAAAATAATGGTCCTTTATATTTGGGAATGAAAACAAACAAAAAACACAATCCATTTCCAGTGATGAAAATACTTTGATCCAAAAATTTCATCATTATAAGACACTTAATTCTTATATGACTCTATTTTCACACCATTAACATTGTTTTTTATCATCAACCATTTCAGTTGATGAAATTTAATTATCATGAATTATAATTTTCTTTTCATTTTTAGATATTTAATTTATTGAAGATGATATTAAAAATAATCATTTTCCACTAATTCTTAGTCTGTTCATATTAATAAACATCATTACATGATAAATAAAATAAATTCATATAATGAGTATGGTGTTTATTTCATCCGATGATTATTAAAATGAGATGTATTAATCTATTATTGTTATTTATATTCTTATGTATTAAGGGATTTCTTTATATCTCATTTTTCCTTTATAATTATATAATTCTTTCTCCTCCTAAAATTATGTAGAATCATCAATCTATATTTTAGAAATATTTAATTCTGTATAACCAATATAATCATAATAATAGAATATCCCAAATTCAATACCCTTGGGTACCCATTTTACCTTTATTAATCTCTTTTTTAGGAGCGAAATGATTCTATTGATGTTTTTACACTATTCAGAAAATGAATCAAATGAATCATTATTATCATATTTGTTGACTATCACTTTAATTATTACATTAAAATCTCTATCATCACTTATTTTATTCCTACATTTAGGTTCCCTTATATTCTCATATTCTATTTGTATGTTTTATAACTCATCAACTATTAGATATTCTAGTTATATTCGAGATGATATTTTTGAATAAAATGTATTTGGAATGTTTTTCATCAATTTTTTGTAATTATTTATTCTTATTTCTTATAAAAATCCTTTTATGTTTCTCACAATATTATTTTCATGAGTAATGTAGAAACTGATAATTTCATAATAAACCATATGAATATCAAAAAAACTTTACATATACACTTATATTTTTAGATTTTATGACTTTGATGTTTCTATTATAGCTTCATTTTAATTTCTCCCAGATATCATGTAAATCATGAAACCCCATTAAATTCATATATACGTAATTTTGAAAGGACATTAAGATTGGGTTTTTTGAATTTACATTTAACTATATATTTATCTTGTCTTCTTGAGTGAATGTTTGAAAATAAACAATTTGTTAAATAAATTAATGCATCAGACACTTATATAAAATTTTACTTGAGTTATGGTTTCAACATCATCCATTATTTATTGAAAATTTCACAATTATTGTTGGTAAACATCGACTATTAATAGAGTTAAGATTCAATATTTTCTAGAATTCTCTATAGGATGATAACTAAAAAATAGTTCGTATAATAAAACTTTAAATAAAAATGTTATAATTGACCACTATGAGGGGGTAATGTTTCTCTATATTTTATAATTTTATTCCATCATTAAACATCTTATTGATGTTAAAGTGTTTGATCCATTAAAAAATAACTCATAAATTCACATAATGATCAATAGAAATTCATGAGAAACTGGCACACTATATTTACAATTTATATCGTAAAAGCCTAATCATTTCAATGTGGTCTCTTCCTATCCTACATAGACTCTACACCACTGTTTTATTATAAATTATAATGTTGTCCTCAATTTTTTTATATCCTTGGATATATAAATTAATTAAATTTCATGCCTCATTTGGTTATACTCTCTAATACCGAGCATGTTCAGTAGATTTTTATAACCCGAATTATTTGTACATTCACAATATATGTTTATCTAGTAATATAATTACATCCTATTTTATAGAGTGATATTTCTCCATGAGGTTGTTTAATAATGATTAATCACATACTTCTTTAAGTTCTCCATTAATAGTGCACGTATTGAGACTCTTTCTAGATTAATTTAAATATTTAATATTCATAGATTCATTTACTAACTGAAAATTACTCTTTTTTATTATAAATAACTTTAAGGGAAAAGTGAGAAACCTAGAAGTCCCACAAGAATGAAACAAAAACAAACCACAAAAAAAAACAAAGAACAAACTATAGGATCTACCCCTCCCTAGCAGCTGCTCCATGACTACAAGACTTTACCAAGCTGGACCTTTCAGCAAGAAGTCTGGTGCAAAGATGCACTAGTACGAAACTGATGGAGAAGACATACCCTTTCAGACATCCAGGTTTAAAAGTTCAGCACCGGTGAAGACATTATGATCTGATCACCTTCTGAAGTAGATCAAAATACAATGTTGGAAACAAATAATCAAACATCACTGCAGCACTGAGAAAAATTAACCAAGAAGCATAAAGAAAGCCTCCCACAAAATACAACCAGTACCACAAGTATAACAAATGTCATTAAAGATAAACTTGATTTTACCCGAGTCCATTTAACTAAACAATTTTCATAGATAGATGAGGTCTTAGTGGTAGGTGCATTCGTAAGTAGATCCTATACTCGGATGGAAAACTTGTCCCATGTCTGGATATACTCCTCAAGGCTTATAATCCCCATATTGAAGCCCCCAAATAATATTGATCTTTCCTATCAATCCGAGCATATTGTTCCCCATTATGGGACATACATAGCGGTCTCCCTATTAATTTAACTGCATCTTCTTCAATTGCATTGAGATTCAAAACTTTTTCTACCAGTTCTTCTTCCGAACTCATGAGAAAATCCAAGGATTGTTCATCCACCACACCTACCATGCCGTGTTTGTCCATCTGTTTGTCTTTTAAATACTTTTTTGATCATGTCTGCATAAGAAGTGGTATGTAAGAGTAATCCTTCTTCCCTTTATGACTTCCCTTCCAACCGTACATGTACAACCTAACCCAAACACCACCCATCTTATCATCTGCATCGATATACTCTTTCAATATGATTTCACCATCGATAAGCTCAACATGAACATCCTTCACAATCAATGCTTGAGGCTCTAAGTCTGAGACCTCCTTAGAAGCATAGTCCTAATTTCTACCCCCTCTAAATAAAGACCTACATTTTCAACATCATGACACTAAAAACTTTTTTGAACTTCTACATTCGTATTAGATCTTTATAAACTCACTCAAACTGATGATTTCACCCAGCCTTTACTAACTTTACTAGTGGTAGAAGCCCATGAATTTTATACCTCAGAAACCCCTTGATACTCCACTTCCCCATCTGTACTAGGCACTTCCATTGCATCCTTAACAGAACCTGTAGTTTCGTTACATGGGCTCTCAGATGCTGCAGATGATAGACCCACTCCTGCATTAGCAGCCGACCTAGTTTCTACAAACCCCCACACTTCTTTGAGCCGAAAGAATCATCCCCCAAATGTGTACCGTGAATATAGGTGACACATCCCTGTGAAGGTTCATTGAGTTGTGCATCCAGACCAGGAAAATTTCCCCTTCCAATACAATTTCCTTTTCCAACCAAAGTCATATAAATCTTTTGGAGGGTATTCCACCAGGCCCGAGGTTCACCATGCATGCACCCTTACCCCTGACTCGAGGACCTATCCACACCACTGGTCTCATCCCCGTGCTGCTTTGACCCACGTCTGCAATCCTTCACCAAGTGGCCTAACCTATTGCAAATAGAACATAAATCCACCAAAGACTCATACACAACTTGTTGTCTATAATGTTATTACACTCCAATAGTGACCCAAAAAAAATCTGGGGGCAGTCGAGAAACATTTACATTTAAACACACCCTTGGATGGATCCGATGGCACAAAACGTTGTAACAATTATCCGGACACAAAAACCATCCGATTAGATTACTCACCATCCTAATAATTGACCGTTTCCTGAAAGGGAGAGGGAGATTAGGGAAGCTCACCCAAATAGCTACCAAAGTAGAGTCTCATTTCATGTGTTAGTCATATGTTCATCTATGTAGATAAAATCTGGACCCGCTATAGCTTCAAGGCGTGCACGAACAGGCCTTAATCAAGCCTTCCTCCGACATGAAGCGCACCATTTTATATCTGTTGTCGAGTAATTCAACCGTATCCCTATTATGATGATTCCACAAGTTGAAGATGCACCTATAGAAAGTATCCACCGATGTCCTTCTCTATAAAAAACGAGCAATCAATGTCCGGTTAAGCAATGTTGAGGTTTCATAGAATTCAGCGAGCGACAATGGAAGATTAGGATTTCCCTTGTACAAATCGGAGACCTTCGGGTGAAGAGAACATTCCGGAAACACATGGAGCATCTCGGGTTTGGAAAGGGGGAAAAAGGATGACTTCGTTCCCTTGGAGAATGACGAAGGTCCCTCCCCCACGGATGGGAGAGGGACCGGCACGGATGCCTTCGCCATCAGGAAATGTGAACAAAGTCGCAAGCTCCCCCCATCTTGAGGAATCGACTCTTATATTCATTGAAATCTTTTATATTTATACTTTCTATACTCTTATAATTACTTAACATATCTTTTCTTAGATAATGGATGTATTAGCCTCTCATATTAAATAACAATTTTCATATGATTTATCAGTAATATATATAATATTTCTTCAACATCTGTAGGATTTTTATAATAAAAATATCATCATCAACAACATTTTGAATAATATCATACTAATTATTTCGATATTTTATTTACATACAATTATTGATCATTGATAGTAGGATCTTACCTTTCTAATCAGTCAACAAAAATCTGTATTATTTCCCCATTTATTCTCAATTGAATTTTATTATAAATATTCATTTAAATCATCTGAAGAATCATTCATCATTACATATATTACATAAAAAACAAATAACCACATACTCACCTTCTCATTATATTCCCAAAAATACTCTTGTCATATCTCTCGCTATGATTTTTAAGAATCACATTCACAACATCTAAAAAATAATAAGTACATGAATACAATTGAAATTTCAATATCCAGGGAATCATTTTACATATCCATGTGGTCCCCCTTCTATAAGTGTGTATCTTTATCTAGATAATATCAATATCTCTAAAATGGTATTTATGTTTCTTATAGTGAATTAAGATCACATTTAATGATTTTTGTATTCAGATTATTGAAACACATAAAAAACAATAGGTTGATATAAAGTTTTCCCCTTAAAAATAAAAATATGGACACCTGTACAACATCTCCCATAATGTATGATAAATTCAATTTCAATACATGGGTTTTGATATATAGAATTTAGATTTGTGAAAGTAATAGTTTTTCTATTTCTCATAATCAAATACATGGAACATCACTTGGGTATAACAACGAATTAAAATATGTTACTCTACACCTTAGATACCTCATAATCAATTACATGAATTGCCAATTTTTCTTCATCTTAAATTCATCTATGTATATGTATTACATAGATTAATATATGTTGTACATTCAGCTTTTTAGATTTCCTATATCATTGGAATGGTCAATGTGAATCTTAAAATTCACGAATTTATTGAATATCAATTACCACCACGTTAGATGAATTCCATGAATTATAAACCACATCATTTATACTGGAAACATTGTGAAATTCATTAGTAACCCATTTTAACTAGACTTAAGGACATGATATCAGTAATTTTGGTATATAGAATACATATATGGGTTTTTCAAATCCCCAACAACATTTCCCATAATATTTAAAACTACTAAATTCTTATTTTATTTGAGGACAATAATTCCCCTACTGGAACAAGACATTGACTTCAATATTAGAACCTCAATCATCACAAATACATAATGAAACATTTATACTAATTTTTTAATTATTTAGTCAAAAAAATATCGTTACCATTACTTTTTAAATCTAAAGGGAATATTATAAATAATCTTATGGACATTAGTGGATAATTTATCATTCATTAAATCCAACACTTTATCAACAATTTCATCACAATATATTAACAAACAAATAAATATAAGTACATGGATTTCATTAGAATTGTGAAATATAATTTATTCTAATGATTAAATAACAGTACTTGATGAATAATAATTAGTTTTATTAAACCATTATTAAAAAATAAAAATATAAAAATACTTACATGGTCACTTCGAAGGGTAGTGGCTCGAGAAGACCTATGGATTTATAATGATCAACCTATCACATTCATATTTTTTTCAATATGAATGACCATCACCATGAATATATTTATCCATCCAACATAGTACATCTTATTAATTACATGGAACATCGTGGAAATCCCTAGTTCAGTAAACTATCAAAAAGTCTTATAATGAAATATTGTATCATGAATAGTTCTTGTAGGGACCATGATGACTCTAAACATGTAGAACCTCATTAGTGTTATGAGACAAATCATATTTTATCCCTCTAGATTATATATTTTTCTTACACTCTAAAAAACATTATAATGATAATTTACTATCCTTCACTCCCTCATTGTGTGAGGATGAAATTCTTTGTGATTCTAGGGTCACATGAAAATTACATTTTTGAATTTCATACCACATCTCAGTGAAAATTCCCTACATTTTATACTAACTTGTATCCATTATCAGCTTTTTAAGCTAACACTTACAACATAAAATATTATTATATAAATTCCCTTTCTATTGGGTGTACCCCATATCCACAACTAAATAAATTATATAAACGACAAAAATCCTATAACAAAAATGTCCTGAAAATTAAATATATAACTGGGACTCTTATGGTAGGAATATAAAAAAACCAATTTTCAATATTGTTGTGACAATAATATCTCAAAAAATACACAACCATAAATTTTCTAGATCAGGATACAAATAATTACACTCATATATCATTAACCATTATGATATGTACAAATAAACTAACCCATATTATAATAGAATATCTCAATTGATAACCCATAATATTGAAAAATATGTGGATTATTCCTTTTCATAATCATGTAAGGATTGATCTACTAAAAAATTTAAATCATCCCATCAAATTCATAAATGACCTTTCAAAAGAAATATATTATAGGAACTATTCCCCCTTATTATCTAGTGTCACCATTAATACTTCAAATTAGAAAAATTATTGAATCTATGTCCTATAATAGATTTTAAATTATAGGATGATACATATATTAAAAATGGTCTTCAGTTAATCCCAAAATACCACATCCACATCCTAAAAAGGTTCTATTATGTCGCATTAATATGATATCATATATTATTTAATGTGGAAAGAAATTATAAAATATAGAAAATTCATCAAATTTAATAAACCAAAATCCATCAATTTATACTCATAATAATACAAAACTATCATGTATTTTCCTTTAATTAATGGGAGTACACTAGAATGTCAATAATGAAAACACCACATGAAAATCTGGATATGGCTGAATAACAAGTTTTATTAGGTTTAGAATACTACAGTCTCACTATCTATTGTAATAAATTTATGCTACCCATATATTCTAAATTTATTCCTAAAATTATTAATATTATTATGAGAACTCTTCAGAAAAATCCACTAATATATTTTTTAAATTAATATTATAGAACAATTAGGATTCCATTAGTGGTAAAAAAAATATATTATAAATATGTGGAATATGATAAAAATTGTTAAGAATTAGTTATTTTAAGTTTTCATAATCCAAACATTAATATAAATACCAAAAAACCTACTTAAACGACATAGAAACAACATATAGGGATATTAAAAGGTAAATTAATCTTTTGAAATCAAAATCATATATCTAATATTTTAGATTCTAAATCATTATTTCATCCATCCAATAAGGTGGAATGGATTTAGTCATCATGTTTGATATAAATTTTATCATAACCATGACATATATCTTTTTGGTGGAATCCAAAATATTTCCATATAAAAATTTCCATGAACTATTCAATAGTAGTAATATACAATATAAGACTCATATCCTCATCATAATGAATATAACTGTAAAATAAGGCTAAAATAGTCCATGCCCACTAATATTAGTGTCCTAAAAAACCTAACTATAGATCCCACTAACCAATAATTGTATAAATACCCACCATAATTGATATAATCATACATAAGAATTATAATAATCTATGTATAATTGATAATTTATATACTAATATATACTTTAGACCGCATCAAATTTTATATCTATAATATAATAATAATTTAGTGATGAGGATTTATACTAAAAATGATTAAACCCCTTTTGAAATTGACCATCTAATTTAACCCCTATGAATGAATTAACGAAATAACTCTATAGTGGTACTCAATAACCAACTCCATGAAACAATAACATTGAATAGAGAAAAATGGGTGTGATGCACCCATATCAAGGATAGTTTATTCACATTTTGGTGCATCTGAGATCAGACCTCATACATTCATAAGCCTCATAATATAGTCATTATGTGTCAATTAGTTGGATGGAGGATTCTCCCACCCAATTCATCTACCTAATATTCAATATCATTGTATACCCAATTATAAACTCAATTAAGGATATGATAATATTGAGAAACTCAACCCACTCCACTCCATGATTGGATGAATGGAATGAATCTACCTTCACGTGATACTACACAATTTCCATCTTTGAGATATATAAACCATAGCATAGTAGAGGTCACACATAAACACGGTCACACTCTTGATCCCCATATAACCTTTATATATAATTGATAGAATTGGATATTGAATGATTTTTAATGTAACAGAATGTAAAAATAATTATGGATCGATTATATATAAATCTAAAATCTTATTGTTCAAGGGAATAATATACATATTTCAATTAAACATTAAATCACGAGGATCGCAATAAAATTTTTGTTATCCAAATACGAAATTACATGAATTCCATTTTATTCTTATGTTCCAAACATAAATCAATAAAAAATTCCCTGTTTCCACCTTGAGGCTAGAGAAACACCATATATCATTAAATCTACACCCTAAGTTAGCATTCAGTGAATAATTGAGATAAAAATAAGAGTGAAGACAAATAGAATAATACCATAAATGTTTTCATGGAAAAATATCATAAATAAGATAGATACTCCACGTGATATGATCAGTAAAATTTCTTAATCACATAAAATTATTTTTCATGAATTTATAAAAAAGCAAGGTGGGAAAAAAACTATGATTCCAATTTAAGGAATCATTATTCAATTTCACCTCAAATGTTACTAAAATAGTTTATATATACCGTTAAAAAAACCTCTCATACATTAGGTGGTACCAATTGTACGAAATGATCATTATATATAGTGTGTAGAATTTATTGTGTTTATTAAAGTTGAAGAAAAACAACATTAGATGAAAAAATAAAATCAGGGAATAAATAATTAAAGGAATTATATAATTGAAATCACAATTAAATTACATGTAATTTAACTAGATAGAAAATATATTAAAAATAAAAATATTCAATATTATAAATATTACAAAACTAAGTACTATTTTTCTTAGATAAAACCAATGAAAAAAGTCTAAAAATATTAAAAAATAGAGGGGATCTATAAAACAACCCATTCTAAATAGATGGTTTATCCCATGTTAATGCTTATCATGACTCTATAACTAACTCACCAAAAATGAATAGCATTTAACAAAATTCATAAAAAACTATAATAAATTCTAATATACCGAGTTTCCTTTTTAGGATGTAAATAATTGATAGTAATACACCACCAATAATGTCTTAAAATATATTCATTTTATGAAAATTAATAAATATTGTTATAGTGTTGAATATTTAGGAAGGATTGAAAGTAATAATATAAATTTGAAAATGATGGATATTAAACAACCAATATGGTGTGATTATATATACATTGGAAAGTATCATAGTGTCTTTGAAAATATCACTTCATCGATGACAAGAAATTACATCCCAATTCATAGTGAATGGTCATAACCTCTTCTAATAATACCATTACCAATATGGTGTAATCAAATCCGCATGTAATATATGTATATGTGGTCGATGGGTTTTTTGATATCAAATACATTAATATATAGATAGTATGTCCTAATTGTATCATTGAGTCAATGTTATAATTTCTAAAAACACACATATATAATAAAATATCAAATTCCAAAAACATAGTTTGTTATTTGTAAAAAATTATTAGCTAAGATCATATTATTATGGTGAATATTGTCTCTCATCTTTACAAACATCACATGAAAAACATATCATGATTCAATTTGATTCTTCACATACAGATGTCTTATCCACTAATAAATTCCTCATCATGGACTATATATCTAAGATCTAAGGGTTGTAGTGGATTACTCTACACAAAAACCAATCCTGATCATATTTTTTGCAACATGATTGTTTTATAACATTAAAAAAAAAATAATGTAAAAGATCCACAAATATAATGGAAGTAACATACTTAATAATTTGTAACATAATATATTATTGAATTATATCCCAAAAAAAGTAACTAAAACTACAATGACAAATCATCTTATGTAAAAATCCAACACATGGTATAAAAATAAATATCAAAATATAAGAATTTCACTTAAGGGATGGAGTATGATTGAAGAATAATTTAATTATATCAATTTTAGACCATTCACATGTTATAATGTTCCACAAGGATAAACTAGGCACATCCCAGATGATTATAATAGTTTATGGAGGAGGAATACTCACCAGAGTCCATATTAACTATAAAAATGATTTATAAAATCAATATTCTTCAACAATAGTGAATCATAAGACATATAATTAAAATTAGATACCACATATCTATAAAATTGGTCTAAAAACAATTATGTTTAAATAAATGATTAAAAACAAAAAGGAATCTCTAATGAGTCTAATATATGAAGTATAATAGTATTTATATAAAATACAGTGAAATATATGATAATTTAATCAATGTAATTAAACTATTTGTTTCATCAGTTATTTAAAAAAAATTAAGCTAAAAAAGACGATTCAATGAAGAAAATTTCATTGGAATTATAGTTCAATATAACATTGGCGTTGAGACTGAATATCAAATTTATGGTAAAAATAGTTGAAAAAATAGGACACAACCTACATGGGGATAATAGTGGACGTTTAATTAAATATAATTGTTTCATTATAGCTACAATTTAATATATTTGATAACCTTTAAGAATCCATAAATTAAAAAATAAACACTAATACATGTCGATACAGTGTAGAAGATATGGAATTGAAGCATGAGGAGAGGTATATACTTATATATCACTCAACCGTGTCAAACACCACTACAATACAACCCCAAATAACGGATATCTTGTCTATGACAAGGATAGTTATTATGGGTAATATAGAACGGGAATTGTACTACACATTATTAAAAAAATGATAAATACTCAATTTATGGATTTAAATTTCAATTATTTAATGGAATATTTTTTTTAAATACCCTACTATGCCCATATCAAATCAGTAGGGAAGCCACTAAAACTCTATTTTACCCCTGGAAATATTTTTATTACATTTATAATGTTCTAGAACATATATTTGTGTCCACTAACTCCTAATATAATATATTATGGTCACAAAAAAATAGTTGGTACATAATATGTAAATGATTATTCCATCATTAACAAATATTCATGTAACAAAACACTAGAGCACCTATAGAGACTTAAATTACAAAAAATGTTAAAATAAAAATGTTCTTAAAAAATTATTAAATTTAATCCTCTTATAGGTCATATAATGACTCTAAATTATAAATATTACAAATTTTATCGATCATCATTGTCATCTAAAAACATCTCATTAGAGTTAAAACAATAGTTATAGTCAATAATAATTCATTGTTTATCAAATAAGGGAATACATACATAAATACCAGAAATGACATAATGATTCCATTTGAGAAAATAGTATTATCATTATTAATTATTATTATAAGATTCTAATGAGTTCACATAGATCCGTAAAAATAAAAAATATACAATTAAGAACCATGAAAATTGAATCATTAAGACACCATGTAAATTTTGGGAATCAAAAAATGACTAAAATTAATGAATATGTGTAGATAATATGAATAAATTGATTTTCATTGATAAATATTAACCATTATGAAAAAATCTCATAATATATAAATGAAAATGAAGAGAACTCAATGGGTATAGATTATGGAAAATTTTATGGTGGGTTATAATAATGTGTAGAATAAAAAGGTGTGGAATTTCCTTTTTTTGGTGTTGGAAACTAAAAAACATAATTACTTTATATATTTAACATGATTTTTGAATTCCCAAGTGGCTTTCAGAAAGTGTTAATTTAACTCTCTATCTGAAATAGGGAATTATATTATTCATTTTTATTTTCTTAAACATAAACATTTGTTTGCAAAGTTGATAATCTCATAATAAGTAAAATTTATTTTAATAAATCATTGAAATAAAAAAATAATAATATATATATACACCTAAAATTGAAAATATTAGTTCTTTTGAATTTCTAAATTTGGTATGATTCTTTCATGACTCGACATGAACATTTTATTATTAGCAAATTCATAACACATAATTTTTAAATGTTACTATTTTATTTTGGATTAAAATCAATAATGGCGATCAATGATTTCAAATATAATAATAAATAAATATACACCTAGGTCACAAGTGATGACCGCTAGTAATCCATAACTACGAAAAATTTAGATTAATAAAAACAATTTATAGTATATTAATTAAATTCTAAAATAATTAAAATAATATGATATAATAAAATATAGATCCATTTTTATTTTGTTAACTATAACACCTAATAAATTTGATATGGGTTTATCGTATTCATTTGTATCTATGTGAGAACTATAATGGGTTTAATTTATTATTAAATTATTTCCTTATTCAATAATAATTATGTAACCTCCTAGAGTGAGGAATAATTATTGATTTAAATTCCATTTATTTTTAATTATTATTGGTTATTTGGAAGTAATATAAATATATTTGGCCAATGAAGTGAAATCACATGATAACATAATTGTAAAATATTTTATGGTATTTTTCATAACTCATATTATGTGGAAATAATGGATACATTCATTTACCTAAAATAAAGGTGGTTATTATTATTTCTGATGTGAGTGAGATAGTTTTTAAAGTCAATTTTTTCATAGGATTTAATCCAATTAGAAATAACATTCATGTTGCATTATTTTATTCATATATTATTATTATTAATGTATAATATTCATTTTAATTTTGTTTTATAATCCATTTAATATGAATAACCAAATGACTTATTATACTACTTAGAATATATTGATATTGTTATATATTGACTCGATTCCAAGAAGTATACTAAAATATTTTCCGTTATATTTTAATCATCCAATATAGTTATACGAACCCAATACCTCATTATATGAAATAAATATGAAATAATTTTTATTTAAATGAATGATATATTAAGATGATCCATTTGACATTTCAAAAAAAAAATTATAACTGAATCATGATTTTTTTCATTGAATACCATTGGCTAAAAATGTCAATATTAGAAATAATTTCCCTTTATAAATGAATGCTGATCATTTCTATAACATTAAATTATATATATAGTTATCAAATATCATCATTTTTTAATGGTGTTACTTGTTTTGGTAGAAGAGTTATGTCATTCCAAATATATATTTAAGATGAACATTTATTTATTATTAGTTTCTTATCAGTATTTTAGGTTAACCATATATATGGATCATTTATATCCCACATTAATTATAGCATTATTAGATTAATTAGTATTATTATTATTGTGTTCTTGTATAATATGATTATTTTATTAGGATCAATGAATTATTTTTTATGATATATGATTATATAATTAGAAACATTGATTAAAACGTTGGTTATATGAAAATTTATCCAAATACAGGTGTTATGATTTGTATATAATATTCATAGGGATACTTATATTTGAGATGGCCTATATGAAAATCATGTTTGTTGAGATGTGCTATAAATTTTTTTGTTTCCCAAGATAAATGGTTTATTTATACTTCTATTTTAATATTATATGAATTATAATGTAGGTATTAAGTGAATTATTATAAACATGTAAATGATTGGATATATATTCTAATATATGATGAAAATATTGTTGCATGTAAATCATGAAATTAATCACAACAATAAAATAAATTCTAACATGAGACATGGATTTGGTGTATTTTTTCAACTAATTGAAGTTTTAAAATAATTAATAAATTTTCACGATCTTCAGGACGAATGAAAATTATAATTATGTGATTAAAATGTTCTCTAGAAGAGGTTTAAACTTTTGTTATTCATGAATGACTTAGTATTATTAAAATTATCTAATTGTGATATATTATTTAGATATACAGGATAATATTATAATGGATTCCATTTGTATTAATATTAATGTGGTAATTCTATTACAATGTTAATGGTTTCTGATGAGGAGGATAGCTAACAGGAATCATGTGGATCATCAAGTGGAAAACCATTTAGTAATATTTATGAATGAAAAAAACAATAATTTTAATTAATTTAATAATTGATAAATAGATAAACTAAATCTAAAAAGTTTTGTAAAACCCTAAGGAAATAAAAGGAAATTAACTTATGGAATCAATTTTTTCAATTCAAAGATGTGTGTTAATTAACTTTATTAATTTGTAAATATTATGTTTATTGTTTTTTCAATTTAGATACTATAATCTAAACCTATCCGGTTTTTTTAGAATGACTCAATTAATTATAATGAATAATTTAACGATATCTAAATTCTAGCTTTTATTATTAGAATTAAAGAAAATATAATTGAATGAAACATTAATATATTTTTGTGAATTTTTATCAAATTTTTATGATTTCATTATGAATCCAAAGAATTATAATATAACATATGACAATGGATACATGTCTTTTTAATATTAAATATGTTATAATTAGTTCTATGTAATAAATTTACAATAGTGTGGAGAAATTTAACCACAATTATTACTATAGATTAATTATTACATTATGGATAATTTTATTTTAATTTATTATTATGTGATACCGTGGTAGATGAGTTTATATTTTTGAATTCATAAAAAATTAATTGATCAATATTTTTTGGAACAAATTTAGTTGAATAATATTTCATTCTAAATAATTTTATTTGAGATTAATATTATTTAGTATGGTTGTGTTGTTTTATAGAAACATGATTCGAGTAGTTATATATATTGATGTTATATGAATGTTAATTGAGATTTTTATTATTTGATATGACGACATGGTAATTATTATAGTCATATATACGATTTTAGTCATAATGATGGGTGATTAAAAACCTATGGTGGGAAGTTATAATAAATCCCTCGATGTATATGTATTATTAATCTTTGGATAATTTTTTATTATTTTTGAATTTAAAATAATTGGAATAGATGAGAGCACCAAATTATTAGAGATGAAATTAATTTAATAATGGGGTTTTGAACCATGATTTTTTATAGAGGGTGAGAGGAATTATGATTATATATTTTTTAGGTATTTTTATTGTTTACTATTATAAGATATATAATGAAATTTTTTAATTTAAAAGGTTAAATATGTTATAGAAATAGAATTTGGTAACACCATTCTCAACACATTGATCTCTCTCAATATTCTATAATGGTGGTGATAGTATAATTTTCATTATATGTTTTAAACATAGTTTAGGGGGTAGATTATTGACGAGTTGTTATGCTATAATCGATTATATATTTAATGGATGTTTAAAAAACTATAAATTCAAAACCTAAACATATATTTTTTTATATATTTTTAATATTTAAAATAATATATATAATAAATTCACCTTTCTCAAGATATTATGTTTTATTATTTATCAAGATTAGGTACATATGAAATTTCTGTAAAATTTATTAGATTTTTTTTCTAAAATAAAATCATAGTAGAAACCCTTATAGAATACACATAGGTTATACCATTTTTCAATACATAGGTTTTTGAATCCTACGAAATGGGAGAGAAAAATCCTAAATAAATGAAACCATTTCAAAATTTCTTCAATGGTCAGATAATAGTTATTTGATAAAATATGATATATGGTCGTAATATTATTATAAATACAAAACAACAAAATGAATTTTCTATATAGTTTGATACCAAATCATGAAATATCAAATGATTAAAAACGTACAATTTCATAAAAGTGTGATTTATTTCATGAAACATGGAATCCATAAAATAAATCAACTAATCTTGGAACAATAATTATGTATAAATAACTTACTATATGAATTCATAAACCTAATTCAACAAATAATTCCATGACCATAATTCATTGTGTACATTTCACCATAGTTGATTATGATCACCTATAATAAGCATACACTTAGTTCATAGAGTTTTATATGGGATTGGGTTTACTCAAAAATCCTTTTAATTTAAAATGAAGAGATTGGAAAATTATCGCATGCAATGGAGAGATATGGCGTTTTACCATTAATATTCATTATGTGTATATTTATATATTTTCTATAAGAGGAAACTAAACAACCCATAAATAAAATTATTTATAAAATAAAATATGATGAAATAGGATTTTTAATAATATCTCAAAATCATAATATTATTATATATAATAATAATTAAGAAGAGAATAATTAATTAAATAATTTATGAAGTCCATATTTTTTTAATAAAATGTACTTCTTAAAAATATTATTAAATATAAGAAAATTCATGAAAATGATAATATTGATCCACATTGGTGATAATCTATGAAATTAGAAAAGTAACCTTTAAAAAAGGAAATAACATATTGTTTCCCTATATACTTGAATCAATTCATGATGGTTTAATATACAGCAATTTTAGTATCAATATTCTATTAATGGTTATAGAAACATATTTAATGGGTTTATAGATGACATAAAATGTGATATTTGGATGCTCCCATAAATGGGTATTACGTAGAAGAATTAATTAATATGTCAATATAGAACTCATATTTTCCCAAAAGATTAGAAACTAAAATATTAAGATGTATAAGTAAAATATATGTATAATAGAGAAGAAATATAAATGAATAAGATATGGGATAATGGAAAAAATAAAACGAATGTGTAACCAGAAATCAAGGCGGGTGTTTCAAAGATTCATTTTTATATTTCAAAATAGTGTTTTTGAATCAAATATATATAAAAGGATAATAAAATGTTATTTTTAAATGGCAAAATTTTTAATATGATGATCAGATGTAGAAAAAATCGGACTCATAAATACAAATGGATTACAAGGAATGAAGGGAATATATGGATATTAAATATAATTATCCTATAGAAAATATAATTATTAGTCATAATAATGTCGTAAATTTTTTGAGGAAATAATTTAATTATTATTTTATTTGTTTTTATTAGGTATTTTAAAAAATCGAAAAAGGTGATTTCCCATGTAAAATAGTGCAATGAATGAATAATATAAAAAGAGAAAAAGTTGTTTAGAATGATAACTTATAACACATATTGAAATAAAATTTAATTATTGAACTAATTATGACCCATTTGTCATTAGAACAAGGAAATTTGATTTTAAAAGATGAATTTAATTTTTAAATTCTTTATATTATAATAAATTCTTGGAAAATATACATATGTTAGAAATATTTACATTAAAAAAGTGATAAAGTTGTTAGTATAAATGAAATCTCAAAGATGAAATTTTGAGATGTATAAGCCCTTAAATCAAGTCATAAATCATTATATGTGTGATCCTATGATCTATAATAATAATAAAAAAAATTATTAAAAACATTATAAGGATCATTTTCTATAAATAATTCATTTTAAAATTTCTATTCATTATCATATGCTATTAATTTAATAAATAATTCATTATTTTACTTCTAACGTGACATGTTTTGTTGATTACACTAAAAAACCTTTTTATGTTGATCATGGTCTATTGTGTGATGAAATATATTGAACGTATATTTAATTTTTTGGTATATATTACTTTTATTATATTATTATACAAAAAATTATATAATTTCATTTGTTTTTTCAAAATAGATTAAAATTAATAAAAGTTAATTGATATGTCAATTTTTTGGTGGTTGAATTTACTTTAAACATTTATTATTAATATCCCTTGATTTGTGTCAAATTTTATCTTTCTGGAAAAATAATATCATTATAACATGAATTTTTATAAATTAAATTCATTTATATTTTTTTTATTGTTGTAAGTTAAGGGAAAATGAGTCATACCATGAAGATTGTTGTTCGTACATAAAAACACATAATTATATAGTTATTCATTGAACTGGACGGACATAGAAAAATTAAATATTTATCATTTTAGAATAATATGAAATATTATAAATATTATATTTTTAATTATATAACTATTTTAACCATAAAAATATTCAGTTTTTAAAATAAAATCACACATATGATAGAGGTAGATATCTTCCCGTATTTATTATAAGGTCATTAATTATCATATGGTTTTGAAAGAAGGTTTAAATTGGTTATAATATGAGTATTATAACATGTTATTATATTAAAAATACATATTTTAAAAAAAAATATAGTATAGAAATTAATTATGGGGATATAAATGATTGAATTAAGATACCCCTTCTGAGAGCACTACCGTGTCCTTTGAAGGATCTAGCATGGGTATCACTATAACACTCCATAATTTTTCTCCAATCAAGAACTTTTATTTTAGTACATGGAAATATATTTTAGGACATTCAAAAGAATTGGATTTTAGATAATTTTATTTAATGGGTGATGAATTATTGTGGACATGGTCTAATTATACAATTGAAGAAAATGATTTTTTATAAAAGGTTTTAATATTTTAAATAATTATATGAAATTATTAAATATTAAACAACTACCAAAATAGATATTAATTTATTTTTGTATAAGGAATGGTATAAAATACATCTACTACAAATTAGGTTGAATTCTATAGAATATTTAGTTGTCTTTCAAAATCAGTTTTTTGATATTAGTTTCTAATTTTTTACCTTAGTCAATAGATTTTATACTATATAAAGTAATTTCTATAAAAAAATATAATTTAGTACCCCATAAAAATATTTTTATGAAACTAAATTTAGTCTCCAGTATATCTAAAATGTTTATAAATATGAGGAAAATAATTTATAATTTTAATTATACAATATAAATATTTATTGGTTACATTAGTGTATAATTTTTTGGTTTGAATCTCATTTAATAAGCACTCATATTTCTTAGAAATTCATCAAGAGTGGGAATAAAAAATATCTTTCCTAAAGAGACGAAACTTATGGATTTTTTTTGATATGGTAGGATTCAAACAAATTTCATCATAATGTCAATAAAAATAATTTCTTCCATATGTCCTTCAATAACTCAAAAAATCTCATTTATATGGTTGAAGATGATACATGCGTAATGAAAAAGATTAAATTTCAGATCATTGACCATATTATGATATAAAATATGTTTGGAATCCATTAATTTGTTATCAAATTTATATATTTTTTATATTTTTTAACTTAATGAATTATATATAGTTAAAGTCATCACATTTAAATAGATTTGATCATAATGTGAAGTATTAAGGTAATTTTCTTCATTGGTATTTGCATCATACATATTCATATAGATTTTAATCAAAATAAGTCATTTCACATCACTCACATAAATCATTGAGTAGTGGAAAAACTAACATCAGTCCAAAGAGTTATCATATGAGGCATCATAGGGTTCATCAATATATGTACGGTTCATCCATAAAATAGTACTAAAACCTACCATTCACTAAATACTCTATGTAATCAAATAAATACAAATATAGTTCAAATATCATCTTAGCATGTATACAATGTGTAGGACCACATAACACCCTAGTATAGGTGGGGGGAATCAGGGAGTATCATTTTCTTAAAATTATGGATCTCATTAATTAGTTATTATTACCTTCCCAATAATTTATAATGTAATTTTATAGTAATTAAACGTTTACAGGTACACAGAAAACACATTAGTATTAAATGGTTCACCACTAAGTGATAGTCAAAGGAGTGGTATCCTATAAAATTTTTTTATACCAAAATCCATAATGGATCACTGGTTATTATGGAATAAAAATACTTATAACCTATTCACACATTTTCGTGCACAAAAATGATACATGATTTTAAGGATAGTTCACTACCTACCTTAGTTCACATATATCGACTAAGCCAATATCATAGATTTGTGTGAAATCTTACTCAATTTAGTAACATGATGATCACATAAATATGTTGGAATTTAGTTATTTTTAAATTAATTTATTGATAGCATTATAACATCATTGTCCTATGTTGATTCAAATTAAAGCATTAATAAGAAATAATGATGCTCAATATCACTATTATTGATGATACTACCATTCTTAAATACCCACTTATGAATCATTGAAATAACATCATTCAAAATCCCACAAAATTTTGTGATTCTCCCATCCGACTTGAATCTCATAGCCTTCATGGTTCACACTTCCTCCAACAAGCTCAAATCCTTCACAGAACACAATGTCTTTGAAAAATAGTATGTCTTCATGAAACACTTATAACTAAAATTCATTAGTATAATTCAATAATTTAGAATCATTTCCATGATTCTCAAGCTTGAAAATATATCCAAATTTACATAGATGTCAACCTTCAAAAAGTAAAAGTAATTCATCCTTCCTTCCAAAACTATTCATGTGTAATGATGAGTCTATGGCTGAATTTTTATAGGATCAATCAATTGTAGTGATCCGAGTTAACTATTCATGAACTTTTTCATAAATTACTTTAAGAATCCTCTATTCATTATGATCTAGTGAAATTTAACTAATGTTAAAATATTCTCAAAATTACAATGAGTTACCTTCCTTACATCCTGCATTAACAAATTTTCTCATATATTTGAAGAAGACCATTAAGGAAAAATATGTTCGTTAAGCTACATGATTTTCTAATGCTAAAACATTTATGGGATGTAGTCTTTGTGGAAATTTGTCTTCTTGAAACTCATTACCTTAGAATTATATTGAATAGTTAAACATAGAAAACTACCCTTTGTGAATCCTCTTTCGTAATCCTGATTTTGAGGGAAAATAATTTCCAAAACCATTGGAAAATGTTCCACCATAATCGTTGAACCCATCATCATAGTGAGATAACATTTCTTTAAAACACTCTTATAAACCCTTTCATGAATTTTATATTTCCATTAATACATATGATATACATTTACATGGTACAAAAAATTACATTATAATGATTATTTTCTGTTAAATAATATATATGTTAAATAAAAATATAATACATTCTTATAAATACAAATGAATCATCATCATGGGACCATCCTAATTTCATTTATTATATCTAATATCATGGGGACATACACCAATGTAAATGTTTGAGGATTAGGTCTAATAATGGAAGAATAATATATCGGTGATCAGGATGAATATAAATACAAATTAACGAATTTCATTAAATAATGTGAAATGTGAAATATTTAATATTATAAATAAAATAAGAGGAATCATAATTTGAAAAATTATATTCAATAACTATAGTTTACATTAAAAATAATAACCCAATGATTTTTCACCTGGGTGTCACAAAATTACAATTACTAAGGTTATTCTCCAAGGTATTGTAAAACATGTCATCTATAGAGAATGCGTTTTATAAAAAAATCTTTAGATAACTATCTAGTATATTCATTAATAAATTTTAATTAATATAAAAAACATAAATATTATTCAATTATTGTATTAATAACCTGCAGTGATTTGTAAAACATGTTTCATATCAAAATTATTGAAATTCAAAATTCTTAAAAGCATGATCATTTTCTCATTTTGAAACCAAAAAAAAGGGAATCTAGTTTTTATGTATGATAATAATTTAATTGAATAAATATATTTTACAATTAGGTTAATAAAAATATAAATGAATGAATATTTTGTATTCATAATCCAAAAAATAAAGTATAACATATTGAGGATAATAGGGAATTTTTAGACGTAAATTCGGTAGTATAACCTGTAAAGAATGTGGGTTTATAAAAGGTTAAATTTTAATGATACAATGATATTTCATTAATAATTTTTTTTTATTATAGTAATTGGTAAAAATAAAATGAAAAATATAACATATTCTGGATATTGGTGGATATACAACTTGAAAAGGGAACTTGAATGGAAAAAAGAAGTTGAGTCTTACACTACCATGAAGACTTATTCAAAGGTATTGAAGGCTGAATCCATGGTTTTTAGGACACCTAATGGGAATACATGAATTTAAAAAATACTAGATATTAATACTTAATGGATTGTGAGTGAGACTAAATGGTGATATTTGTTGGTATTTATAGAAAAATAGGAGGATATGTTTAATAATTTCTAAATATTTACTTTAGATATCAAGGTTGTGGAAAAAGATTATACATGCCCCTTCCCATTATTTTTCCCATGTTTTTTGAAAATTGAGGCGTATTTTATATAATTTTGACCGAAAAGAATAGTTCATCCTTTTATATTACATCTTTGGTCATTGAATAATAAAATTTCCTCAAATTAACATTGTTAATGTTAATGATTCAATTCTATAATTTGGAATGTGACAAAAAGGATTTGAAATTTATTTCCATATATTAAAATACGTCATATTATTAAAAAAACTATTGATAGGTCATGGATTTTGGTTAATTAATTATTACATCATTTTGAAATAATTATGAAGTTATTAATCATACCAAAAAACACAAACTGTGATTTTACTCTTCAATAAAAAATAAAGTATTATAGAAAAGTAGTATAAATTAATTCTATTCCAATTTCAACATGAAGAATTTCCAGATTATAATTATTTAATCATAATAATTCTCTAGGTATGATAATTTAATATTTTAAATATAGAATTCATTATATATTTAAAAAAGTATGTGTTGATAATGCATAGTTATATTTTTGACATTTTAAAATAATCAATGGTATGATAAAATAAATTTTTCATTTCTATGTAAGAAATTTTTTTTAAACATACTAATTTAATAAAATTAATACCATTCATAATACCTTAGATTATTTTAAATAATTATATCATTTTTCAAATGTAAATTTTTTGTCTAAAAATTCAATTTATCAAAATCATCATATTTGTTTTTAGGAAAAACAATTCATAAATGTGAATTTATTATGTAATTATTTTATTTTTACTAATGAATTACATTATTTGTAACTATGTTCATTGAACATACCACCTTATATCATCCATGCATGACATATGGGTATGGTGTGAGATGGTGATAAATTGATTGGGTGACTCTACTAATGTCCTATGTGTGATTATTTACAATATATAACATATCCCATGTTGAATTTTGTTCAATCATATCATGTTAAATATTTTCCTATGCTTGGGAAATGTCGAACCCAAGTAACTCTACCATCCTACCATGTTTTGATAAACTATCATTATATGACAATAATATATTTGATGAGGCCATCACATCTATTTTCTATGGTTGTTATCCTTTCTCAAATCATCTTATAAACACTAACTATTATTTTTAAATTAGTAATAAGATAGTAGATAAAATGGAAATACTAAATAATGGTCATATTTAACGAAAATTATATAACAATTGAATCCCAGTGGTCTCATTACAAATTATATTATATAAATACAACTACATGATTTATATGATATGGTTTTGTTGTGCGAAATAAATTTACAAAAGTTTTTTGTGAATAATATATCTTTCAAAAGAGTGGACATGTTAATGGTGCACTACCTCCAGATTTAGTACCTATGGCTATTATGTATGTTCTTCAACAAGAGGGATACATGGAATATATCATAATCATGAGCTAAATCTATTTCATGGGAATTTTGGGTTTCTAATGATCATACGCGATCAAGGATTTTGTAGGTTCACGTGTGACTTGGGCTAAGGGTACCTTCCTTCCCAAACTATAATACTATATTCAATGGTTATATTTGAAAGAGAAAATTATCACCAACATCAAAATACTTTTCACTTCAACGATTTTATTCATTAATCATCTACAGACTCAGGGAAACCATTATGTTTGGTTGGATGGTAGATAATATCTATGTAATCTTTATCATAATATTAGGCCCGAATACCGTCCGTTCACAATTTCATCCCAAGAAGAATGCGTTCCACTTTAGTTAAATTATCTAAATTCATAGGGTTAAATTTTAATATTCATGTGGATATTGTTTTTGTATGATAAATAAAAAAAATTATTTTTTGATGTCAATATGTATTAAATCCCTCTCATAATCTTCCCACTATGTCATCATGTTTTTTTACCTTTTACTTTAGATTGGAAATCAATTTGTTGATGGTAGTACATATTGAAGTTCAATTCAATATCCGTATCATGTTGAATAATTATATATAATTTTTATGTCATCCTTGAAACATTTCAAAAAATTATTGAATGTGGAACCCCATTCATCCTCAACATTTCTTTTATGTTTATCTTGTAAAGTCGGATAAGGGAGAAATCATCTTGAATAGAGATTAAATCGATAGTATTGGTATGTTAGTCGACTATATCCCATATCACATTTTTTTATTTATTGTGTTTTTGGGAGTCTAATGAAAATGTATATAGTGATATTTTTCCACTCATATATTGTTGTGGTTAGCAGTTATAATTTTCATTAAAGATGTTTTCGCTCCTTCCAAACTTTTTTATACCCTATGATCCTGTTATTGTTTTTGGGAATCCCATTTTTCATATTACCCCATCAAAAATGATAAAAAATATATCTACACATTTTTGTGCTTATTTGATGTATATAAAATATATTGATATGACCTTCATCCAATGGTTGTTTCTTTTTCTGAAGAATTAATGGATGTAATATTAATTTATGAAATTTCAGTCCACCTATTTGATCAATATCAAAAATGGAAAACATACCATTATTGACATCCTTTATATTATTTTTCAAAAAAATTTGATCTCTTCCATGTTTTTTGGAAGTATCTAGTATTGATGGTATGTGAATAATTTTGTAAAGGGATAATATTTATCTTCCCCTAGGACTCACATGTCTAGTTTTAATAGGCCTTTGATCAAAGGATCTCCATGAATTATCACCCTTGGAATCTCTACAGGGTCAATACTACTAAATTCATATGTGACATTATTTTCTCTTCTAGTGTTATAAGTAATTGAATAATAATTTTCCTTATGAAGTTACAAACATGTTCTTTCTCTCATGTTGAATTCCTTTTTTTGTTAATATGTACATAAAAACATTGGTGGTCAATGTATATATCAAATTTCCCATTATATAAGAAGTGTGTAAATTTTTTTGGAGCAATAGCAACCCAAACTATCTATAAGTCATTGATTATAAATTCATATTTATGAGGTTTTAATTTTTCATATACATTAGAAAACACCTTTTCATTTTTTCATGAGGAAACACCCCAATAAATTTTAGTTATTAAATACTAGAAATATTGAATACTTCTCCAATATATGGTGGAGATAATATAGGCTTTGAAACCAATATCATTTTTAGATTATGGAAACATTCTTCACACTCTTATTTAGATGAACATATATCATTTTAAAGTAAACAATTTTAGTGGAATAGAATGTGATGGAAATTTTTTCAATAAAATACTACAATATCTTACTAAACAAATAATAATATAAATCATAATTACTATTGTATATTGTGGCCAGCCTTCTGTAACCGATGTCTTGGAAGGGTCTCCTAGGATTACTTAATTTTTTATAATTTCCACAATGAAATCAACATCTGATGACAAGATTTCACATAATCTAAATTTTCCAAATAATGCCTCAATTATAAAAGTTTCCAACATAACCAGAAGTTGAAATCATTGTCTTATAAATATTAATAATATTTCATAATATTATCAGAAAAAATACCGTTAATTTATTATGGTAGTCCTTAATGAAAATATTCATAAAAACCATAAATAAATTATCAGAATGAGACAACAGTAAAGGCATGGAAAAACTGATAATTCCTATATAATTATCTAAAGGTTGTCATTGTAATATCTTATTTGTTTACACTCAATTGATGTTCACTAGGTCGATGATAAAACATGGAGAAGAATTTATCCCCATTAAGGTGGTCAAATTAATCATCAATCTATGGGAGAGGGTATATTTTACTCATTGGGTTCCCATTATGTTCTGTACAAGCAATTCATTTTCAGATTGATCAAGTCTTCTTCTTTAGAAAATGATCATGTGCTTCTACAAGAGATTCACATGGTTTGATAAACACCATTTCCAAAATATCATTAAGTTTTTTCTTTAATTACTTAAGCTCCATGTTTTCAATTTTATAATGGTTTTTTAATATCGTCATGGATTCATGTATGAGTTTAAAGGAGAAGCCAATATCTTTCTATACATGAGGTCCATGTAACTCTCAAATAAATATGTTAGTGTCTTCTTAGATAATATGAACATTTTCTATTATTATTATTTAATTTTCATCTTCCACTTTATGGATCATATCCATTAAGAAAGATATGTGAGGTTGGGAGGCTCTTCTAAACTATTCTCATGTCTTGATATCACTCCTTTGAAAATAACTATAGGTTTTCCATTTATGAAAACATATATTCCCTTTATTTTGTTGTTGATATTTACATTAACCATTGAAAGGGATTCTATGCATATTACAATTTTGAATTATACCACGGAAATGAATACTATATTTGTGATGAAAAGTTTCTCACCATTGTCAATAATAGATTTTCTATACACTGTTGATTCTAGGATAATCCAACAAAAAGTCTTTGATGATAATTTATCTTCTAGTAGATATTGGATTGATCATATATTCATTAAAAACCTTAAGGAAATAAATAAATACGTAGAAACAAAATCATACAATGTGCTAATAGCATTCCCATAAAAATGATAGTATATAATATCACATATATTTGAGCATATACATTAACCATTATGATATAAAATGTTTGACAATGATCTAGTAACATTTTTATGGATAATAGTTATTTACATCCATTATATTCTAATTTGGATAGTGATTGGAAAAGTGAAAAAAACTTCATAAATGAATCATTGGACATCAAGTTTCACATGAACCATGTTCCATTTTTCATTGGTTTTGAGAATTTGAATATTCACCTCACTATGATAGTTTTGAGCTATATGGCCGTCTCTTCCACACATGTAAAATTTTATACTCTATATACATAGTTCCCTGAATGATTCTTTAAATAATTTTTCATGTAGGATGTTTGACATTATTTTATTTTATGATACAAGACAATTTTCCATTAGATTATTTTCCAAATATATCTTCATAATATTAAATTTGTTTGACCAGATTATATCTACAAATTCTATTTCATCCATCATAGAACTCTATTATAAGGCCCGGACCTTAAACACTACTTAATCTTGTGTTATTACAAGATAAAAATTTGAGGATCTTTTCAGGTATAGAGTTTAGAGAATTATATCATAAATCATGCATTAAATTCCACATTAATACAATGTGGTTACATAAAAGATAGTATCCATTTTTTTCCCATCAACAGATGCATATTTAAAACAAAACATGTATTCTTTCTTGACACTTCCTTGACCCTATCATCAAATAATGTACCATTACCTTGAACTATGAAAAACATTTCATTTTATTGTTTATTAAACGCATTGTATAAAAATTTTCCTTTTGAATAAACATAAAAGTCAAAGGTGTTGATACACTGTATAAAATATAGTTTTGTATAAAACAAAATATGCCTCAATGAAAGGAGATTGAGACGATGTCCCATACCTCGTATCTGACTTGACTCCATCGTTCATTAATCTCCTGGATAATAAACTTGAGATAATTTATAATTTCATGAGAACCTTTTTCATGTTCATTATTCTTTTTATATCACTTATTACCATGTCATGAACACCATGTAATTATTTATGTTAATAACGGTCGTTTTATCAATCATTGGTACATGAGTCAAAAATAAACCTTTTATAATTACATGTTATTCATATATCCATTATATATAGTGTTATATTAATGATGTATATATCATATATATCATAAATATCCAGTGTATACATGAATTTATAATATTATAGAACATTTAGTGGTAAGAAATGAAATGCACCTTTCATGGAGACGGTAAGCCGTTTGTACGCATTAACGCTAATTTCATTTCTATTTCATATTTTATGGAGTGGAATCATAATGTTATAAAGGAATATTATAATTCCATTATAATATAATATATAATATCATTAACACTATACTTTATACATCCAACATATGGCATTAACAAATCAAATCACTTTGAGGGGGCGGTAGTCCACACTTCCTAAAATGAAGATATCACGTTTACCCATAATGGAAACCATAAAGGTATACAAAAAATTAAAAATAAATAAGCTTAATAAAAACATAAATATATCATATATCATATATAAATACAGTTTCATATTAATGGCCACCTTTTAAGGTGTTATAAGAATATTGAACAGTCATCGTTTCGTTAGGTAGAAATTCTCCAACCACGGAAACATTATGCTCTTTAACCATTAGATGAAGGTGTGTGTAAGTGTATCTAGAATAATTTTTATAATAAAATCCAAGTATATTGAAGATACTAGTGTTGTTACAAAATAAATTAATAAAAAGAGTTTAGGGGGTTGGAGAAGCAAAATAAAACAAAAGAACATTAGAGAAGACTTTACCTTTAAATCGGGTGACTCTTCTTTGTTTGAACCAAAATGGTTTCATGAAGTGCTTTATTCCTATGATAAGGCTTCTAGGGTGAATAAAGGGATGTGGAGAGATACAATGATCAGGGATTGGAAGATCCTAAGCCTGGAGAAGTGTGGGTAAGGAGGTAGTGGTGGGGGCCTTTTATAAGATTAGACGAGGGGCACTTTTGGAAAGGTCTAAAATATTTCTTTATTTTCAAATGTGTTTCGGATTTTAAAGGTATCACATCGATTTATTTCGAGGATAAGGTTATAAGGGTTCAAAATATACTCATTCAATAGATCTTTTACAAGTATAAGTCTTAGATTTTACATTATATTTTCATTTTATATAAATCGTTTATTAATGTGGTAATCGCTGCATCATCATGATGTCATAAATAATTTAATTTATTTAATATCTAAATATTATAAAAAATAATATGATGTAGGAAATATTTTTATATATTCAATTACTATTTTTAGTCCAATAGATCATTTATGTAGACAAAATTAAAAAAGTTTTACTCCTGTGATACATTCTTTGTTATATTTAACTTTCTTTAAAAATAAAATGATAAAAAGTCATTATCACACAAAATTTATTCCCTGGGGTCCCCAAGTTAGGAATAATGCATCCCATGGTTGTAAATTACAAAACAATTATAATTAGGACACATGTTGGAGTCATTTAGTATTATTATGATATTATTTTGTTATTCATAACTACATGATTACTAATTAATCAAGAGAATTAACGATAATTACTGTCGTTACTATTCACAAAGTCAAAAAAAGAGTATTGATTACATAATTTAGACCATCTGATTCCAAATAAGTAATCCATTTTAACAAATTCCAAACACATAAATTGAAATAATTAATTTAAAAATAATTCCCGTTGTCAAAACATATTGCGGGTTTTCTTGAAACAATATCTATGAAATGTTTGGCATTAGTTAATGCCCAATTCCAAAGTGAAATTAATTATAATGTCCACTATTTGATTATATGGTAAAAATATATTCTAATTTTACTTTAATACCAATTAAAAATATAATCAAAACATATAATTATATTAAATGAAAAATCTGTTTTGATGTAAAATGCAGTATTTTTCAATATTCATTAAAAAATTAACATTGTCAGAAAAATACCAAAAATTAACCCAAGGTAAATTTCAATGTCCCAATCATAAAGATTATTTTTATTTAGACAAATAGAGCTTATAAAATTGTCAAAAGTTTGATTTAAAAATGGTTTTCCATCAAAATCTAGTAAAACAATCTTTTAAAAATATTAGTGTATTCCATGCTTAAGATTCGATTTATTCTCGTTTTAAGCCTCTAAAACACTATCTAATTCATAAATAGACATAGATCAGAATATATATTATTCATTACTTACTTGGATTCCCCCCTTTATAAAATTAGGTCCCCGCAATTTATTTACTTATCAAATAAGTGGGGGTATTTATCCCTCATTGCATTTTCAGATTCCCATGTTGCCTATTCACTCATGTGGTATTTCCACAAAACCTTTACTTGATTAATCAACTTATTCCGCAACACTTTCTCCCTATTTTCAAGAATTTGGACCGGTTGTTTCTCATAAGGTAGATTCTCTTCCAGCTGAACTACCTCTGGACTCAAAACATGAGATGGATCTGGCATTTACTTCCCTAACATTGAAACATGAAAAAACATTATGTACATGAGATAATCTCGGAGGTAAAGCCGCTCGGTATGAAACTGATCCAACTCTCTCAAAAATTTTATATGGTCCAATGAACCTTGGAGTCAACTTTCCTTTCTTAGCAAATCGCATCCCACTTTTCCATGGTGAGACTTTGAGAAAAACATGATCACCTACCTAAAAATAGAGATCCTCCCTCCTGTTGTCTGCATAACTATTCTGCCTGATCTGAACTGTTCTCATGTGTTTCTGTATCAGCTGAAATTTTTCTGACAACATTTCTACCAATTCCGGTCCCATCAACTTCCTTTCACCCACTTCATCCCAGAAATCTGGAGTTCGACACCACTTCCTATATAATTCCTCAAATGGTTCCATCTATATATTGGAATGAAAACTGTCATTATAAGAAAACTTGACCAATGAAATAAGTTGGTCCCAACATCCCTAATAATTCATGAACAAGCATGTAGCATATCCTCCAATGTTTGAATCGTTCCTTCTGACTGCCCATCCGATTGAGGATGAAAAGATGTACTAAAATTTAATTCAGTACGCAATGACTTTTGAAAGCATTTCAAAAAGTTAGAAGTGGACCTGGGATCACGTTCAGATACAATGCTGAAACGAACTCCATTTAACCTGACTATCTCTTTAAGATACAAACGGGAAGGTTGATATAGTGAAAAATTATCTCGTATAACAAGGAAATGATAAGATTTATTCAATGGATCAACAATAACCCAGATTGCATTATTACCTCGAGTTGTCTTTGGCAATCCCACAACAAAGTCCATATATATATTCTCCCATTTCCACTATAGTACTGGAAAAGGATGAAGCATCCCTTTCGGTAATTGTCGCTCTACTTTAACCTGTTGTAAAGTCAAACACATCAGAGTAAAATCATCAATATCCCTTTTCATTCTGTCTCACCAGTAATACTCCCGAAAATCTCTATATATCATAGTACTTCCTTGATGAACTGAAAATGGAGAACTATGAGCTTCACATAACAACTCTTTCTTCAACTGTGAATCACATGACACACACATTCTCCCCCCAAATCTCAAAACAAAATCATTATCAATGCTGAATTCAGGCAACTTACCCTTCTAAACGAGCTCTACCAATTTCTGCAACTCACTATCTTGCTTCTGTTCTTTCTTAATTGTGTCTGATATAGAAGATTTCACTGATACCTGAAACAAAATAGAAGGAAATCATGCACCAACAACTTCTATGCCAAATTTCATCATATCCTTAACCAAATGATAAAATTCCAAATGCACCATTGTTAATGAAGCATTACTTTTTCAATTTATAGAATCTGCCACTTTATTTTCTTTTCCCAGATGGTAATGAATTGTAAAATCATAATCCTTGATTAATTCTAGCCATTTTCTTTTGTCTCATGTTCTATACTTTCTGAGTAAATATATACTTTAAAATTATTTGATCGGTATATATTTCAGACTTTACTCTATACAAATGATGCCTCAAAATTTTTAAAGCGAAAACAACATTAGTTATTTCCAAATCATGTATAGGGAAATTTACCTCATCTGTTTTCAACTTTCGTGAAGCATAAACATTTACCTGATCATTCTGCATTAGGACGCAACCAAGTCCTTTCAGTGAAGAATCATTGTAGAAAACAAATTCACCATTCCTGGAAGGTAGTGTCAAAACTATAGCATTCACCAATCTTCTTTTCAATTTCTGAAAAAAATCATCACAATCTTTTGTCCAGATAAACTTAACACCCTTTCGAGTTAGATTAGTCATTGGACTAGATAACCTTGAAAAATTTCTAACAAACCTTCGGTAATATCCTTCCAATCCAAGGATGCTACGAATCTCAGATACATTTGTGGGTCTTGTCCATTCTTCAACAACCTTTGTTTTTGCAGGATCAACAGTTTTCCCATCATTAGAAACAATGTGACCAAGGAAAAAAAATTGCGACCAAAACTCACACTTGCTGAATTTTCCATACAATTTCTTTTCTTTTAAGGTTTCAAAAATATCCCTTAAATGTCCTTCATGCTCTTCTTTACATTTAGAAACCACCAAAATATAATCAATAAAAACAACAATAAACTTATCCAAGAACTCTTGGAAAATTCTATTCATAATCTCCATGAATAAAGCAGGTGCATTGGTTATCCCAAAAGGCATAACTACAAATTTATAATAGCCATATCTTGTAAGAAATTCGGTCTTCGGAATATCTGATTCCTTTACCTTCAACAGATGGTACCCCGATCTTAGGTCAATCATTGAATAAAACTAAGCCCCCTGGAGATGATCAAAAAAATCATCGATATGAGGAAAAGGATATTTGTTCTTAATAGTGATGTTATTAAAGGATCAATAATCAATGCAATGTCTCATTGAACCATATTTCTTTTTAACAAATAAAATAGGATCACCCCATGGTGATGTGATAGGTTGAATGAATCCATTCTTTAATAAATATTGTAATTGATCCTTCAACTCTAAATGTTCAGTTTGAGACATTCGATAAGGGGGTATTGAAATTGGATTAGCATCGGGAACTAAGTCAACAGTAAATTAAACTTCCCGATCTAGTATTATTCCAGGAAACTCATTAGGAAAAACATCAGGATACTCATTTACCACTGGCACATCATTAATCTGAACAGTTCTCTTGTTTTCAACAATATGTGCAAGGTAACAATCATTTCCATCTTTTACAAGTCTCTCAGCCTCTTAATATGTTATCAACAGTAAGGGATCTTTCTTGTACAAAAACTAAAATTATTTCTTAAAAGAAACTTATTTAGCTCTACAGTCAATCTTAGCATGGTAAATAGAGAGACAATCCAAATCCAGGATAACATCAAACTCTACTAGAGGTAAAACAATAAGGTTTTCACGTAGGTTCTTTCCACGGATAAGGATAGGAAGATTCTAATAAATTCATTTTTCTTCAACATTTAGCACAGGTGTTTTTACCACATGTTCAGGAGTCATTTCTGGATATGGTTTTCCCATTTTACTAGAAAAGTTTTTAGAGATGAAAGAATGTGTAGACCCCGAATAAAACAATACACTAGAATAATCTGAAAAAACAAAAAAAGTACCTGATACCACTTCATTTTATGGCCCAACATCTTCTGATGTAGTTGCAAAGGATTTCACCACCTCTTTTTGCTTGTAGTCTAACTGTTTCCCATCACTCGAGATCTTTGTCGGACACTCGATTTCATAGTGACCAATCTCATTTTACTTAAAACATTTCATGAACTTTAAATAAAATTTGATCTTACCATCAACCTGAACTTTTTTAGTGATATCACGAGCCTTATGTCCCATCTTACCACATCGGTAGCACTTTCCATAATTCAGATGACATTCCCCAGAATGCCTTTTACCACATTTATCACAAACTGGAAACTTAGTTTTCTTACTGTCAGACCTTTTTGAAGAATACTTTCATTTCTCATGCCACCTCGGTCACTTCTTCTGCTAGTTGTTATAGAACACTTGATCATCGGAAAACTCCATTTTCACATTCTCATCACATAGAAAAAGCTTTTCATAACTCTTGAACTCATAAGAAGATAAATCCCATAGATATTTTGGCTTTAATCCTGAGTAAAAACGATTGATTTTACTATGAAGGTCTCCGATAAAATTTGGAGCATACCATGTCAATCGAGTGAACCTTTCTTCATAGGCAGCCACTGAGTCTTCCTCTTGCCTCAATTCCAAGAATTTTTTTTCCATCCTAATTCAAACAGCATTAGGAAATTACTTCTCAAAAAAATACCTTTGAATTCATCCCAGTCGAGGGAATCAATCTCATCTGCGTCCCTGTAATTTTTTACCATCGCCCACCACTGATCTACTTCACCCTAAAAACGGTAAATAGCAAGACTAACCTTTTGATTGTATGAACACCCCATGACATCGAAAATCTTCTCCAGTGATTTAATCCACCCTTCAGCTATCACATGGTCATATGATCGTCTGAATGATGGGGGATGTTTCCTCATGAAATGTTCCACCACTGACATGTTCCTCTGCGGTTGATCTAGATGATCTTGTGTATGGATACCCCCTCCATTTATTGCTTGAGTCAAATGCGCCATCACTGCAAAAAAATGTTTAGTTATAATTCTGACCATCTCAGGATGCTGATTCGGAAGGTCATTTCCTTCTGTATTCCTTCCTAGCACTGCTTCCGTGTTTCCTATGTGGAAAACCATTCTGAACAAACATGTCTTATATGAAGCAACATGGTAATCATCAAATGCTATATCATTCCAATTTTAGCAAAAAAAAATATTTTTGGATATTCATTTAATATAATTATAACTCCTAATGTTATCTAAACCGACCTATGATACCAACTATAAATGGACCCAACCTTAAATATTACTTAATATTGAGTTATTAAAAGATTACACATTGAGGATCTTTTCAGGTTTAGAGTTTTAGATAATTAGATCATAAATCATGCATTACATTCAACATTTAAACAAATTTGTTACATAAAATATTGTATTCCTTTTCCCCCATCAATGGGAACATATTTAAAACAAAACATGGATTATTTCATGACACTTCCTTGACCCTATCATCACATCATGTTCCTTTACCTTGACATGTGAAAAACATTTCAAAAACATGGGATGAGCATAAAAACCTCAGTAAGGTATATAAAAGTACGAAATGAAAACAATAGTCCATGATTGAAATTATACATTACTCATAAAACATAATCATTTTAACATACCTCATCAAATCATGAATAAATCATAGAAATCATAATACATAATGGTTACTTGAGGCATTCATAACATACTTACATAGGGAGTAACCCACATGGTTACGTTTGGAATACCCATAACAGTATATTCCATAAATCTCTTCGAAGAAACCTTAATGTTTAACCCCTTCGCATTACCCAATGCATTGGAGAGCTATATCGGGCTCAGCCGCCATTAGTTTATCACAAAACCACCCATCTTTATAAACAATGCCCAAGAACCATAACATAATCGTATCACATAAAACATGCATAAAGGAAACATAACATTTCCACATTTCAATCCCAAGATATCAATAACACAATTATATAATAAAAACATTATCAAAACCATTTTCAATACCAAAATAAAAGAAAAGTAAAACATGGTATATATTTTTCATTAAAAAAAGTTATGGCATGTAGAGGAAGCTGAAACTCAAATAATGGTCACGACGGTGGAGAAGTTGTTGTCGCTGCATACGTAAGACAAAAAAAACCATTCCCTTTTCTCATTTTGTAAAATATTCGTATATAAAGAATCCTTTCTAATAAACATAAAAGTAAAATGGGTTTATACACCATTTAAAAGAAAGTTGTGTATAAAACAAAATATTCCTCAATGAAAGGAGATTGAGACGATCTCCCATACCTCGTATCCGACTTGACATGATCGTTCTATAATCTCCTGAATAACGAACTTGAGTTAATTTCTATATGAATAAGAACCATTTTAAATTTTATTATTCATTTTATATCACTTATTATCATGTCATGAACACTATGTAATTATTTAAGTTAATAACTGTCGTTTTAACGATTATTGGTACATGAGTCAAAAATAAAATATTAATAACTACAAGTTGTTCATGTATCCATTATATCCAGAGATATATTCATGATTTAGATATCATATATATCATATATATCCAGTGTATACATACACTTTTAATATTACATAACATTTAGAGGTAAGAAATGAAATGCATCGTTCTTGGAGACGGTAAGCCGTACGTACGAATGAACGCTACTTTCATTTCTATTTCGTATTTTATGGAATGGAATCATAATGATATAAAGTTATATTATAATTCCAGTATAGTATAATTTATCATATCATTAACTCCATCCTTTATACTTCCCACATATGGCATTAACGAATCAAATCACTTTGAGGGGGCGGTAGTCCACACTTCCTAAAATGAAGATATCACGTATACCCATAATGAAAACCATAAAGGTATGCCAAAAATGAAAAATACATAAGCTTAACGAAAACATAATCATATTATATATAATATATAAATATAGTGTCATCTTAATTGCTACCTTTGAAGGTGTTAGAAGAATATCGAACAATCATAATTTCATGAGGCAGAAATTCGCTATCCACGGAAACATTATGCTCGTTAACCATTAGATGAAAGTGTGTAAGTGTAGCTCGAATATTTATTATAATAACATCCTATTATATTTAATATACTAGTGTTTTTAAAAATGAAATGAATAAAAAGAGTTTAGGGGGTTGGAGAAGCAAAATAAAACAAAAGAACATTAGAAAAGACTTTACGTTTAAATCGGGTAACTCTTCTTGGTTTGAACCAAAATGGTTTCATGAAGAGAATTCTACCTATGGTAAGTCTTCTAGGGTGAAGAGAGGGATGTGGAGAGATAAATTGACCAGGGATTTTCCGAGCCAATGGCCTGAGAAGTGTGGGTAAGGAGGTAGAGGTGGGGGCCTTTTATAAGTGGAGAGGAGGGGCACTCCTCGAAAGGTATAAAATATTACGTTATTTTCAAATGACTTTCAGATTTTAAAGGTTCCTCATTTATGTATTTAGAGTATAAGGTGATAAGGGTTCGAAATATACTCATAAAATAGGCCTTTGAGAAGTTTAATTCTTAGATTTTACATTATCTTTTCATTTTATTTAAATCGTTCATTAATGAGGTAATCGCTACATAATCATGATGTCATATATAATTTAATTTATTTAATGTCTAAAAAATATAAAAAAATACTATGATGTAGGAAATATTTTTATATTTCCAATTACTTTTTATAGTCCAATAGATCATTTATTTAGACAAAATTAAAAATCTTTTACTCAGGTGATACATTCTTTGTTATATTTAACTTTCTTTAAAAATAAAAAGATAAAAAGTCATTATCACACAAAAGTGATTCCATGGGGTCCCCATGTTTGGAACAAGGCATCCCATGGACGGCCATGACACAAAAAGTAGTATTATGACACATGTTAGTGTCACTTTTTATTATTATGGTATTATTTTATTATCCTTAACTACCCGATTACTAATTAATCAAGATAATTAACGATAATTACCATCATTACTATTCACAAAGTCAAAAAACAAAAGAGTCATGATTATATAATTTGGACCTTCTGATTCCAAATATGTAATCCATTTTACAAAATTTCAAACACATAAATTGCAATAATTAATTTAAAAATAATTCCTGTTGTCAAAACAAATAGCTGGTTTTTTTGAAACAATATCTATGAAAATTTTTGCCATTAGTTTATGCCCAATTCCAAAGTGAAAGTAATTCTAATGACCACTATTGGATTAGATGGTAAAAATATATTATAATTTAACAATAAGACCAATTAAAAAGATAAACTAACTATATAATTATATTAGATGAAAAAACAGTTTTGATGTAAAATGCAGTATTTTTCACTATTCATTAAAAATGAACATTGTCAGAAAAATAAAAAAAAATATCCCAAGGTAAATTTCAATGTCCCAATCATAAAAAATATTGTTATTTTGAAAAATTGAGCTTATATAATTATCAAAATTTTGATTTAAAAATGGTTTTCCTTCAAAAGTCAGTAAAACAATCTTTTAAAAATATTAGTGTATTCCATGCTTAAAATTCGATTTATTCGCGTTATAAGCCTATAAAACACTATCTAATTAATATATAGACATAGATAATAATATCTATTATTAATTACTTACTTGGTATTTTACATCTTTACTATCTATTTATAGCTTTTATTGCCTTAAATTGATATATTATTCCATATATAGGGATATAGTCCACAAAATAATCAGTCAAAAAGTTCAATTGGGATCTATAACAATGAAATTTGTGTAACGAGATACTCTTGTAACGTTCTCCTCAAAGCTTCCCATGTATTAATATTACTTCATATTTAGTATTAAAAAATCATTCTACATTTTCCATCATATCTAAATGGGGAAATATTTATTATAAAAGGATCCACTAATCTATTTACAATCCATTGAATCAATATCCCATATTAGATTCGTGCTTATATTTAATTTACACCATTAAAAATAATTTACCTGTATGAGGTATATAGCAAGGGTGAAATTATCTTTTTCTGAACAACAGAGTATCGAAAAGATATTTTGTTATAAATTCTCAATTGTTCAAAAATAAATGGTGCAATAGATCCAATGAAATCAGTTGATTATTGGAGCAAAAATTACATAATGGAATGTTGTTCCCTTAGAGCTGAATATGGAATCTCAGCTTGAATCGTGATATTTTTTTATAACATGTAATAATTGAATTATAATTCTTGTGATGTTTTTCTTAAATTGTTCAATAGAGGGACATGGGAAATTGGTCTACTACTCTCATAATTTATGATATTCCTCTTATTTTCTATAACTATATAATAGAATAAATCCTTAGTGGGAAAGGAGTTTGTTTTAATAATCCTATATTATTAAATAAATTTTATTTATTATGTCATTATTCAACAAATATTTTTTTCTTAAAAATAAATATATTATTTAAAATCTATCATAATGGTTCATAAAACTATTTTTATCGACTATTGAAATCCTTAAGAATGTCGAAAATTGTGTACAATAAAGAATATTTTCATGCACCAATTCCTATTTGAATCGAGATCAACATGATTTTTATTTATTAGAGCTTGAAAAATATCTACTAGATCCACATCAAATTGATCATATCTTGATTGGGGCATCATTTCTCGAAACCCACTTAATTAATACATCATCAATATACCAAGATATTATCCTATAGTTAAAATTTTTTATGTTATTATTCTAAATTTTTATATATTTGAAAATAGAAAAATTAACTAAAGAGTATACTCATAAAACTATTTTATTGCACCTTTTGTGTAATATAATATTAATTTACCTGGTATAAATAAATGATCATTTATATCTTAGTATCTTAAAAATATGATATATAAACATGAAAATCTAATATATTCTTCTAAATAAATATAAGGAAATAATCAGTGGTTCATCATAAGTATATATACTTGATATGAGATCATGGGGACATACATAAATGGATAATGTGTGTGCCTGAGGCCCACTAAAAAACAATTTTCTTATGATCACAAAGAATATAAATAAAAATATGGGGAATTTCATTAAGTCACATGAATAGGAAAATAAATTATACCATAGTAAAAATAAAATGAATATTATCCTTGAAATGTGTATATACTATTTAAATGACACATTAATAATCATATCACCTGGGTTTTTCACCAGATGTCAAAAATTATTAATAATTATTTTATTCACTGAGGTATCATAAAACATGTCATCTCAAGATATTTATGTATTTACACAATTAATTGGAGTTGTATAACAGAACACCTATTAAATATTTTAATTAATGTGAGATACATTGATCATAATAAATCATTTCCTAAATAACCCATGGCGAATAATAAATGTGTTTCATAATCATATCATTGTATTTCAAAAGTTCTTAAAAACATGTTAATTATGTTTTTTTCTAGCCACAAAATGGAAATTATTAATTCATATATTCCAAACACATTAGAAATAAACCAATTTTACTATTATGTTAATAACATTAATAAATAATGAGTTTTACGTATTCAAATATAGAAAAAGGGAATTTTTTAAGAGAATATATAAATGTTTTGAATGTAAATTTGTTAGCACAACATTTTTAAAATGTAGTTATAGAATGGTGTAAAATGAGAGACGAAAGTTGTCCGTCATCCATAAATGAATCCTATTATTTTAAGGGTATATAAAAAATTATACAATATAAAATAGTTTGTATATTGGAGGACATACAACATAAAAAGGGAACATGAATGTTAAAGTGATGTGTGGATTTCTTTTATATTGAAATAATACTCTTAGATCTTATATAATGGAACATTGGGGGATTTAGGACAACTTTTGGGGTACATGGGGAGAAAAAAAATAGAGCTTATTGGGCTATAGATTGTGAGTTATAAGATAGAGAGAAATTTGTCTTTATTTATAGAAAATGTGTAGATTTGTTCAATAATGTCCAAATATATACCATCAAAATAATGGTATTTGAAAATAAAAAATTAGTGTATTGACCATTGTTTCATAAAATGATTGTCTAAATTTTGGAAATATTTTTTTTATTTTTCCCTATAATAACTAAGATTCATTTTATATTACTTATTTTGGAATAGAAAAATAATCTGTCCACAAAATAATCTTTTAATGTTAATATTTCCATTTTTCTACGTTGTAATGTAACTTATAGGATTGGTAATTGATTTAAATATATTAATATATTATGTAATAATATAATAAAATGTTTTATGTCATAGATTATGGTTAATTAAATATTACATCATTATAGAGTAATTATGAAGTCATTAATGATACAACAAACCTCAAAAATTATTTGTACTATTCGTGGAGAAATACAGTATGTTATGAAATTAACATAAAATCACACGAACCTAATTTCAATGTGATAATTTTAAAAATAATTTTAAATATAGGATAATAATTATCTAAATATTATAAATTAATCATTTAAATATTAAAATCCTTATTTATTAAAAAATAGTAGTGGGTTGATAATCTATAGTAAAATTTCTAACACTTAAAGAGTATCAAGGTTGTAATTAAAATATATTAAACATTATATTTAAAAACTAATTTTACATTATATTTAATTCAAAATAATTTGACCAATAATAAAATGGTGTTTTATAAACAATTAAATCATTTTGTAAATGTATAGTTTATGACTGAATAATCATTTTATCTAATTCGTCGAATATTATGTTAATAAAAACCTTGCAGAAAACATGATTTTTTAAATTGTAATTATATTTATAAAAGTGAATTACAAACAATTTAAATATGTTTGGGAATAATAACCAATTTTTACACAAACCTATGGCATGCGAGTATGGTGTGTGATGTTGATAGATTAATGGGGTGGCTTACATATCATCAACGGAGTGGTAATTTCCACTACCATGAACTTATCCAATATATGACTTTGTTCATGCCTCACTTGCTAAGGATTTTTTTGGGCTTAAGAAAAGGATAAACTTAATTACTCTACCTCCTTATCAAAATATAAAAAATGGTATTTATACTGTATAAATCTAAAGTTGATTCCATCGCTTATCTTTTCAAAATTTATTATCCTAAATCATTTATAGTAATAGAAATTAACTATAACAAAAATAATTAGTAACATATATATAGTTTCCAAAATTAATATTGAAAATAAGTCTTATTTTTTCAATTGTTATATAATGTTCTAATCTTGATGATCAAATTTGAATTTATATTCATTATATACCACTTCATTATTAATGAGATGTGGTTTTATTGTTAAAAATTAAAAAACAAACTTTTTCCTCAATGAACATATCCACTGATAATACAGTTTTGTAATATTTGGGATTGAAAAATAAAACATAAAACAAAATCCATTTCCATCAATGAAAATAATTACTTCAAATAATTTCTTCATTACAAGACACCTATTTCTTATATGACTCCATTTTCACACCATTCAAATTTTTTTTAACATAATCTGTCTCAGTTGATGAATTTTAATTATATTAAAATTTATATTCATTTCTTTTTTAGATATTTAATTTATTGAATATGATGTGATAAATAATCTTGTTGTTCCCGCAAAATCATAGTTTGTTCAAATTAATAAAAATCATTACCTGATGAATGAAATGAATTCATAGAATGAGTCTGAACGATTATTTCGTCCTATGAATATTAAGAGGAGATGTATTAATCAATTATAATTATTTATTTTCATATTTACTAAGGTCCTTATTCATCTAAAATTTTTCTTTTTTAATTATTTTATTATTTCTCCTCCTCATCTTTTTCAGAATCATCTGTATACATATTAGAAATATTTAATTGTGTATGACAAATATCATCATCGTTATAGAATTTCCCAAATTCTCTATCCTTTAGTTTCCATATTTACTTTTTGAATATATTTTTTAGTAGGGAAATGATTTTGTTGTTGTTTTAACACTATTTAGAAAATGACTCGATTGAATCATTATTATCATCTTTAAGGAATTTCCCTTTCATCATTACTTTAAAATCGATATCATCACTTATTCGATTATTGAATGTAGGTGCCATTATATTCTCATATCCTATTAGTTTGTTTTATAACTCATAAATTATCAGATCATATATTTATATTTAGGATTATATTTTTCAATAAAATGGGTTTGAAATGTTGTTCATCGATTTTATTATAATTATTTGTTTCTCTAGATTCTAAAAAAATACTTTTATATATCTCATGATATTATATACATGATTATTGTAGTCATCGATAATATCATGATAAACCATATTAATATCATCAAAATTGGACTTATTCACTTATAGTTTTAGATTTCATGACTTTGATGTTTCTATAATAGGTGCATTTTAATTTGTAAAAGATTTAATTTAAATTATGAAATCTCACTAACATGATATATACCGAATTTGGAAAGGAAATTGAGATTTGTTTTTTTTAATTTATATTTAACGATGTAATTATCTTGTATTCTTGAGTGAATGTTCCACTATAAAATGTTTTTTAATAAATTAATGCATTATACATTCATAAAAATTTGTACGTGAGTTAATTTTTTATCATAGTCCATTATTTATTTAAATTTTTACATTTATTGTGGGTAGACAACGACTATTAATAGCATTAAGATTCTATATCTCTTATAATTTTTTTTAGGATCTTAATTAGGAACCATTCACTATAATACAACATGTAATATAGGAGTCATAATGGACCACTATGAGGGGGTAATGAGTGTCTCTATTTTATAATTTTATTCCAACATTAAACTTCTTACACGTGTTAATGTGTTTAATCCATTATAAAATAACACATAGATTCACATAATGTTCAATAGAAATTCACGAGAGACTAGAAAACTGTATTTATAATCTCTATATTAAAAGCAAACTCATTTCAATGCGGTGTATTCTAAATGTACATAGATTCTACACCAATTTTTTACTATCAATTATAATATTCTGATTCTTTTTTTAGTATTATTGTGTATATAAAAAATAAAATTGTATTATGTATTTGGTTATACTCATGGATATCGAGCCTCTTTGGTATCTATTTATATCCCCAATTATATGATAATTCACATTATATGTTTATCTAGTAAAATATTTTCATCATATTTTAAAGATTGTTAATTCTCCAAGAGGTAGTTCAATCACTATTACTCACATACATCCTCAACTTCTCCTGCAATTGTGAAAGTATTGAGACTCTGTCTAGATAACGTTAAATCTAAAATTCTCATGGATTCATTGAAATATTATATCTTTATATATTCTATACCCTTGTAACTGGTTCATCTATATTCTCTTAGATAATTGATGTACTATTATTTCATTTTAAATAAAAAATTTCATAGGAGTTATCATTATTATATAAAATGTTTATTCAATACCTATAAGATTTTTATATTCAATAAATCATCATGAACTACAAGATGAAAAATCTCATAGTAGATATTTCCATATTTTAATTACAAAAAATTAATGATCATTGATAGTAGGAGCTTCTGTTTACAATTAGTCAATAAAATCATTATTATTTTCCATTTTTAGATATATTTAATTGTATTTTAAATATTCATTTAAATAAAATAAATAATTGTTCGTTAATATATAATTTATATGAAAAATAAAAAACCACATATTCTCCATATAATTATAAACCCAAAACACTCAGGTCCCATCTCCAGCTATGATATATAATTATCACCTTCACAACATCTAATAAATACTCATTATTTGAAAACCATTTAAATTTCAATATCCATGGAATCATTTTACATTTCCATGTGGTCCCCCTACATTCAGATTGTATCATTATTTTTATACTATCAATTTCTTTTAAATGGAATTTATGATTATCACTCTTAGTAAATATCACATTGTATGGTTTTTATTTACAAATTATTTAAACATATAAAAATAATTGATTGATATACTGTTTTCCCCTTAAAAATAAAATTTCAACACTTGTAGAATGCCTCTCAAAATGTATGTAAAATTCAATTTTAATATGTATGTTTTGATATATAGAATTGGGTTTTATGAAAGTAATCATTTTTCTATGTCTCATAATCAACTACATTCATCATGACATGGATACATCAGACAATTAAACTATGTTAATATACACCTTAGCAACATTAGAATTAGTTACATGAATCGACAATTTTTCTTTATCTTAGATTCAGCTGTGTATATATACTACATAGATTAATATATGTTGTAAAGTTAGCTATGTAGATTTCCTATATTGTTGGAACTATATAAGTGAATCTATAAAATTCACGAATTTATTTAATATCAGTTAGCACCACTTTAGATGAATTCCATGAATTCTAAACCACATCATGACTTCTGGAAACATGTAAAATTATCTATTAATCCATTTCAACTTGACTTAAAGACTTGATATCTGTAATTTTTTTATATATAATACATAGATGGATTTTTTATATACTCAACTTTATTTCCCATAATATTAAAGAGTCCCAAATTCATCATTTATTTTAGGACAATAATTCCCCTACCGACACAATACATGGAATTGAATATTATAACATCAATCATCATGCTTAGATAATGAATCATTTATACAACTTTGTTAATTATATAGTCAAGAAAGTATCATCACCATTACATTACAAGAGAAAAATGAAAAAATTAAATTATTTTATGGACAGTCATGGATACTATATCATTTAACAAATCCAACTCCTTATCAATGATTTATTCAATATATTTTGACAACTATAATAATAGACATACAAGGATTCTATAATAATCAGGAAATATAATTCATTTTCATTAATCAATAACAATACTACAAGAATAATTATTTGTTCTACTAAACACAAATTAAAAAATTATATAAAAACATATACTTTCTTGGTCACATAAAAGGGTAGTGGCTGAAGAATACAATGGATTTATAATGATCAAACTATCCCACTCATATGTTTTTCAATTTGAATGATCCTCACAATGTATATATTTATCCATCAATGCAGTACATCCAAACAATATCTTTTTTACATCATGTAAAATATGAGTTGAGAAAACAATCTCAAGGTCTTGTAATCATGTATCATATATTGAATCATTATCGCAAGCCCCTCCATGACTCTAAACAAGGAGAACATCATTAGTGTCAAGAGAAAATTGAATTTGTATCCCTCTAAGTAATATTAATTTATTGCATTCTATAAAGAATTATAATGAAATATTACTATCTTTCACTCCCTCGTCGTGTGAGGATGAAATACTCAGTGATTCTAGGGTCAGATGACCTTTACATTGTTGAATGTAATACCACATCTATGTGACAATTCTCTTCATTTTCTACTAACTAGTATCCATTATTACCTCTTTTTGCTATCTATTACAAAATATAACATTAATGTATAAATTAAATTTCAAATTTTTATATTCCATATCCACATGAAAATATATTATATAAACATCCAGAATCCTGTAACAAAAAATTCAAAGAAAAAAACATATAACTGAGGATCTTATGTTATGAATATACATAATTAACTTTTCAATAACATTGTGACAATAATATCAAAAATAATTCATAACTTTAATTTATATAGATCATCTAACAAATAATTCTACTCATATATTATTAACAATAATGATATAATGAAATAAACATACCCATATTTTCTTAGAATATATCAATGGATAACCCATAATGTGGAAAAAAAGTTTTATTATACCTTTTCAATATCTTCTAAGTTTGAAACTACATAAAAATTTATATCATCCATAAAATTCATGAATGATCTTGAAAAATAATTATATTGTAGGAACTATTCCCCGTTCATATCTGGGGTCACCATTATTACTTCTAATTAAACAAATTATTGAATCAATGTACTATAATAGATTTTAAATTCTGGGATGATACAAATTTCTAATATGGTCTTGTCTTATTCTCAAAAAAATCACAACCTCATCTTAAAAAGTTTCTATTGTGTCACATTCATATGAAATCATATATTATATAATGTAGACATAAATAATAAAATATATAATATTCAACATATTCCATAAACCAAATTACATATTTGTATCCTCATAATAATATAAATCTATCATGTGTTGTCATATAATGAATTGGAGTACACTGAACTGTCAATAATGAAAACACCACAATCAAATCCAGATATGGATTAAGAACATGTTTTATTAAGTAAAAAACACTATAATATCATTATCTATAGTAAAAAATTTATATTACCATAAAATCATCAAATATTCATAAAAGAAGTAATATTATTAAGAGAAATATTCAGGAAAATCCAATGATATATTTTTGAAATAAATGTTACTAAACCATGTGGATTCTTATTATTGTACAAATATATTTTAAATATGAAGAATATGATATCAGTTGTTAAAAATTATTTATTTTTTGTTTTGCTAATCCATACATAAATAAAAATACCAATAAACCATATTAAATGACATAGAACAACATTTTGGGATATTTCAAGGTAAATTAATGTTTAGACCTCAAATAAATATATCTAATAATATACCTTTTGAATCATTATTTCATGCATATAATAAGGTGGAATGGATAAATTCATCATTCTCGTTATAAATTTTATCATAACCATAACCTATATATTTTATGTGGAATCCAAAATACTTCCATATAATAATATCCATGAACTATTCAATACTAGTAATAATGATTGGAATATTCAAATCCTAATAATAAGAAAATAACTACAAAACTAGGCTGAAAGAGTCAACGTCCACTAATATTAATGTCCTAAAAACCAAAATATGGATCCCACTCACCAAAAATTGTTTAAATATCTCCCCTAATTGATATAATAATACAATGATATTATAATAGCCGATGTATAATTAAAACCGTTTCTACTTATCTATACAATATTACACATCAAAATGTATATCTCTAATATAAGAAAATTCTTTTTATGTGTATTTATAATGACAACGATTACATCCTTTTTAAATAAACCCTCTAATTTAACCACTATAAATGAATTAAATAAATCACTCTATAGTTGTAATAAATTACCAACTCCATAAAAAACAACATTTAATATAGAAAAATGTGTGTGATTCACCCATATCAAAAACAGTTGATTCAAGATTTTATGCATTTCACATCAAACTTCAACCATTAATAAGACTCACATTATAGTCATCAGCTGTAAATTAGTAGGATAGAGGATTGTCCTTCCCAATGGATTTACCTTAGATTCAATATCATTGAATACCCAATAAAAAACACAATTAAGGATAAGATAATATTTATATAGTCACCCCACTCCACTCTATCATTGGTTGAATGGTATGAATCTACCTTGACATGGTACAACACATTTTCCATCATTGAGATATATAAACCAATGGATAATAGGGGTAACCCATAAACTCGATCACACTATTGATCCCCTTATAACCATTATATAAAATGTATAGAATTAGATATTGAATTATTTTTTAATGTAATTGAATATAAACATTGTGATGTATCGATTAAATATAATTCCAACATCATGTTGTACAAAGGAATAATATACGTATTTCAATTACACATTCAATAACTAGGATCCCTATAAAAATTTTGGTTTTCCAGATACAAAATTACTAAAAATATCATGTTATTTATATGTTCCAACCATAAATCAATATAACATTCACACATTCCACCTTGATCCAATATAAAACCCCTGTATCATTAAATCTATAACCTAAGGTATCATTCATAGAATAATTGAGACAAAAATAAGAGTGAAAATAAACAGAATAATACCTTACATGTTTACATGGTTATATATCATAAATATAATAGCTACTCCAAGTGATATGATCTATAAAAATTCTTGAACACATCAAATAATTATTATATAATTTATAATATACTATGCTAGGATTGAAAAGAAATATGATTAATATTTATAGAATCATTATTCTATTTCACCTGAAATGTTATTAGAAAAGTTTCTACATACCATTATAAATACTCTCCCTGAAAAAGGATTCAAAAAAATATGATTAATATTTATTGTGTTTATTAATGGTGAATAAAATACACACTGGAGGAAAAATAAAAAACAGAGAATAAATACTTAAAAGACTAATATAAATGAAATCACAATTAAAATCCATGTAATTTAACTAGATCAACCATTCGATTAAAAATTAATTATTCAATATCATAAAGTCGTACAAAAATAAATATTACTTTTGTTGGATAGAAAAAATAAGAAAATTATCAGAAATAATAAAAAATTGATTATATGTCTAAAACAACCCATTCTAAATTGATTCTCTATCCCATCTTAATATTTAATTTTACTCTATAACTCACTCAAAAACAATGAATAAAATTTAACTACATGGATCAAAAACTGAAATAAATTATATTGTACCATGTTTCCCTATTAGGATATGAATAATACATATTAATCCACCACCCATGGTGTCTCAAAATATATTCAGTTTGTGATAATTAATAAATATTGTGATAATAATAATAAAATTATCATTTAATGATATTAATAATAAATATTTCAAAACCATGGATACTACCCAAAAAACATGGTGTGACTCTATATACTTTTGAAACTATCATAGTGTCTTTGATTATATCCCTTCATCAATGACAGGAAATTACATCCCAGTTAATAGTGAATTGTCATAACCTCCTCTAATAATACCATTACCAATATGGTGACACAAAATCCCAAAGAAATTTTTCTATGTGTGGTTGAGTTGTTATTTGATATCCAATACATTAATATATGGTTATTATGTCCTAATAATATCATCCCATCCGATGTTATAAGGTCTCATAACTAACATATATAAGGAGGTATCCAATTCCAAAAACGTAGTCTAGCTTGTGCCTAAAATCCTTAGCAAAGATCATATTCTTAATGGAAATATTGTCTCTCACCTTTACCCACATCACATTTCAGACGTATCATGTCACAGTTTGATTCTTCACTTACGGATGTCTCACGAACTATAAAATTCTTTATCATGGATTATATTTCCCACAAACAAGGGTAGTAGTGGAATACTCTTCACAAAAACCCATCCTGGTCAATTTTTGTGCAGCATTATTGTTTTATCACTTTAATAAATGAATAATGTAATAGATCGAGTAATATAATTGGAGTAAAATCCCTCATTATTTCTAAAATGATATATAATTGAATTATATCCCAAAATTAGTAACTAAAACTGCAAGGAAAATTTATCTTTCGTAAATAAACTATATATGAAATAAAAATAAATATCAAAATATAGGAATTTTTCCAAAGGGATGTCGTATGATTCAACAATAGTGTAATTGTATCAATGTAATACCATTAACATCCTATAATATTCTCCAAGGATAAAATACGAACATGTTAGATTATTATACTAGTTTATGGGGGAGTAATACTTACCATAATTCAGATTATCTTGAAAAATGATAAATAAATTCAATATTCTTCATCATAAGTGAATAAGAAGATAGAAAATTTATATTTCATACCACATATCTATAAAAGTGGTACAATGAAAAAATTCTATTAAAATAAATCATTAAGAACACAAATTAATCTCTAATGGGTCACATATGTAAATTATAATAGAATTTATATAAAATATCATGGAAAATATGACAATTTAATAAATGTAATGAAAATATTTTTACAGAAGTTATTTAAAAAATAATATCCTACAAAAGATGATTAAATGAGAAAAATTTCAGAGGAATTTTCGTTCAATATCAAATTTGTGTTGAAACTAGATATCAAATTTATGGTAAAAATCATTGAAAATGTATGACACAACTTACATGTGGATAATATTGGACCTCTAATTCATTATAATTATTTCATTATAACTAAAATTGAATAAATTATATTACATTTAAAAATCCATAAAATAACAAATGAACTCTAATACATGTCCATACAATAAATAAGATATTGAATGGAAGCATGAGGAGAGGTAGTTTCTTACACAGAACTCGCCTGTTTCCAACAAAAGTACAACACAACCCCAAATAACAAACATCTTTTCTATGATAAGGATAATGATTAATGGTAATATATAAGGGGTAGTTCAATACCTTTTATCAGAACAATTGAAAAATAATAATTTTAAGAATATAAATTTCAATTATTTAATTGAATAATAAATATAAAAAAATCCAAACTATGCCTATCCGAAATCAGTAGGGAACCCACTAAAACGTGATTATACACAAGGACTCGTTTTTATTCCATTGATAATGTTATTGAACATATTATTGTGTCAAATAAATCCATATCTAATATATTATGATCTACAATAAAAAATTGTGGGAAAAAAATATGTTGAATACTATTCCATCATTAACAAATATTCTTGTAACATGACACTAGAGTAGCTATAAAAACTAAAATTACTAAAAAATATTAAAATAAAAATGTACTAAAAAATATTTATTTATTTTAATCCTCATACATGTTAACTTGTGACTCTAAATTAAAAATATTTAAAACTTTATCGATTATTAGTATTATATAAAAACATTTCATTTGAATTAAAACAATAGTTATAGTCCATTAGAATTCATGGTTTATCAAATAAGGGGATATATTTTTAATTTACAATCATTACATGATTATTCCATATGAAAACAATTTATTTTCATTTTTAATGATTATTAGAAGATCCAATGAGTTCACTTAAATCCATAAACATAATTAATATTCATTTAATACCCTTGTAAATTGAATCATTAAGTCACCATTAGATTGTGGGAATGAAACGTTGAATAAAAGTAGGGAATATGTGTAGGTAATAAGAATAAATTAATTTACATTGATAAATATGAACCATTATCGAATGTTTTCATAATATATAAATGAAAATGAAGAAAACTCATTGGTTTTAGATTATTGAAAATATTATGGGGGGTTACAGTAATGTGGAGAATAAAAAGTGGTGGAATTTTTTTTTTGCTGTTGGATACTAAAAAACATAATTATTTTATATTTTTAATAGGATTTGTGAATTACCATGTGGATTTCAGAAAGTGTTAATGGGACTCTCTATCTGAAATAGGGAATTATATTTTTCATCTTCCATTTTCATAAACATGTACATTTTTTCATAATGTAGATAATCTCACAGTAACATATTTTTTTTTTAATAAATCCATGAAATAAATAAAGAATATATATGTAAACCTAAAAATGAAAATATTGGTTCTATTTAATTTGTTAATATGATATTATTTTTTCATAATTGGACGTCAATATTTCATTATTATAGAATTGATAATACTTATTTCATATATGTTAAAATTTTATTTTTGATTCAAATCAATAGTGATTATAAAATATGTCAAATATAAAAATAAGGGAATATATACCTAGGTAACAAGTGATGAATGGTAGTAATCCCTAACTAAGAAAAATTTATATTTAACAAAATAATTTATTTTATACTTATTATTTTCTAAAAGAATTAAAATAAGGTAATTTGATAGTACATATATCCATTTTTATCCTTTCAACTATGACGACTAAGAAATTTGATATGGGTGTTCATATTCATTCGTATCTATGTGAGAAATAGACTAGAATCATTTTATTATTGAATTATTTCCTTTTTAAATAAAAATTATGTACCCTCCTTGTGTGAGAAATAATTATTGAATTAAATTCCATTTATTCTCAATTATTATTTTCTATTTGGAAAACATATAAATATTTTTTTCCAATGAGGTAAACTCACATGATAACATAATTTTAATATATTTGATGGTATGGTTCACAGCTCATATTCGGTGGTATAAATGTATACATTCATTTACATAAAATAACGATAATGATTATTTTTTTTGATGTGAGGAGTATATTTTTGAGATTTAATTTTTTCATGGGATGTAATCCAATAAGAATTAAAATTATTATTAAAATATTTTTTTCATATATTAGTATTATTAGTGGATTATATTCAGTTTCATATGGATATATAAGACATATAATACAAATAACCTACAGATTTTTTATATAACAAAGAATATATTGATATAGTTATATATTGACGTGTTACCAAAAAGTATACTAAAATATTTTGGTTTATATTTTACGCATCCTATATAGTTATAGGATCTAAATAATCTATTGGATGACATAGATATTAAATCGTTTTTCTATCCAGAAATGATATCTAATAAAGAATAAAATAAATTTTTTAAAAACAATAATGGAAGAATTATGTTATTCAATGAATTCTATAGGGTAAAAAATTTCTATATTAGACATAATTTCCCCTTATCACTGAATGATGATCATTTATAGCACATAAAATTTTATATATAGTTATCAAATATCATCATATTTTCATGTTGTTACTTTTTGTGGGAGAATAACGAAGACATTCCAAATACATATTTCAAATGTACATTTATTTATTATATGTTTCTCGTTACACTTTCTGGTTTACCAAATATGGTAATAATTAATATCCCACATTAATCGCAGCATTTATTGATTCGTTAATATTATTTTTATTGTTTTTCTATCTTATATAATGTTTTTATTAGGATAACTTAATGATTTTTGGTTATATATTATTATAAAATAATAAATATTGATAAAATAATGGTTATATAAAAATTTATCAAAATAGTGGTTTTATGATCTGTATATAATTTTCATAGGGTTAGTTATTGATATGGCTTATATGAAAATCATGTTGAGTGACATGTGAAATAAATGTTTTGTTTCCCCTGATAGATGGTTGAATTATATTAATAATTTAATATTATGAATTATAATGTAGTTTTTTATTGAATTATAATGAACATGTAGATGTTTGGATATGTATTATCATATATGATGGAATTTTTTGCATGTAATTCATGAATCTAATCACTACAAGAAAATAAATTTGAACATTATACATGGATTTTGTGGGTTTTTTCAATTACTTTATTTTTTAAAATATGTAATGAATTTTCATGATATTCCAGTTGAATGAATATTATAACTCAGTGATGTATATGTTCTCTCTAGGAGGAATAATAATTTGGTATTCAGGAATGAATTATTATCATTAGAATTATAGAATTGAGATATCATATTCACATATAGAGGATAATATTATATTAGACTCATTTAGTATTAATATTATAGTGGTAATTCAATTAGAATTATAATAGTTGATTATAAGCCTGATATTTAACATGAATCATGTGGCTCATCAAGAGGGAAACCATTGAGTATTATTTATGAACAGAAAACTTTCTATATTGTTTTTATTAATTCAATAATAGATAAATACAGACACTAAATCTGACGGGGTTCGTAACACCCTACAGAATAGGGAGTCAATTAACTTATGGAATCAATTTATATAATTCGAATACTAGTGTTCATTCATAGTATTAATTTGTAAATATTATGTTTTTTTTAAATAATAAAATATAATCTACACACATACTATATTTTAGAATGAATCAATTAATTTTAAAAAATAAATTACCTATATCTAAAGTCCAGTTTGTATTATTAGAATTCTAAATATAATAATTTAATGAAACCTTAATATTTTTTATTTAATTTTAGACAATTTTTGATTATTTTATTATGAATCCTAAGAATTATAATATAACATGTGATAATTGATACATGATTTATTTGATGTTAAATATGTTCTAATAATATTTTAGGATTAAATTTACAATTGTGATGTGAATTTTAACAATAATTATTACAATAGATTAATTATTACATTATAAAAAAATTTATTTTAAATTAGTATTGTATGAAACCATGGGAGAATGAGGTTATATTTTTAAATTCATAAAAATATAATTGATCAATATTTTTAAAAACTAATTTAGTGGAATAATATTCATTTCTATAGAAGTTTATTAGTGTTTAATATTATATACCAAGCTTGTGTTGTTTTATTGACATTTTATTTGTGTACATGTATGTATTGATGTTACATAAATAATAATTGAGATGTTTATTATTTTATATGAAGTCATGAAAAATATTATAGTCATGTAGAATATTTTATTCTTAAATATGGGTGGTAAAAAAAACCTATTGTGTATATTTATATTAAATAAATCGATATATGGGTATATTAAATTTAAGAATATTTTTTATTATTTTGTAATTTAAATGAATTGGAATAGATAACAACGCCGGATTATTATAGATTAAATTAATTGAATAATGGGGGCCTGAACTATGATTTTTTGAAGAGAGTGAGAGAAATTAAGATTATATATTATTAAGGTATTTGTATTGTGTATTAGTTTATGATATATAATGAATATTCTTATCTTAAAAAGTTGAATATTTTATGGAAATAGAATTTGGTAAAAACAGTATCAACACATTGATCTCTCATAATATTCTACAATGGTGGTGATAATATTATTTTCATGATATTGTTTAGAGATGGTTTCATTGGTGGATTATTGATTAATTGTTAAGGATATAATGGATTATACATTTAATAGTTGTTTAGTCAATTATAAATCCCCATCAAAACATATATTTGTTTATATATTATAAAACATTTCAATGTTATATATAAGAAATTTCACCAATACCAAGATATTATGTTTTATTTTTTATAAGGATTAGCATGATATGAAATTTATAATAAAATTCATTTGATTAATTCTCTAAAATCAATCCATAGGAGAAACCCATATTGAATCCTCCTAGGTTATACACAATTTCATAACCATGGGATTTCGAAAATATGAAACGGGAGAGAAAACCCCCCCCCCCATATATGAAACCATTTCATCATTTCTTCTAGGTTCAGATGATAATTATTTGATAAAACATGATATATGGTCGTAATATTTTTATAAATTAAAAAAACAAAATATTTCCATTTATTTTGATAGCAGATCATGAAATATCAAATTAATAATTACATACCGTTACCTAAGTGTGTGATTTAGTCATGGAAACATGGAATCCAATAAATAAATCAACTAATCATGGAACAATAATTATGTATAAATAACATATAATTTGAAATTATTAACATTTTCCAATACATAATGCCAAGACAGTCACATCAGTGTGTGAATATCCCCATTGTAGATTGTGATCACCTCTAATAAGAATACACATTGTTCATAGAGTCCTATGGCAGATTTGTATTACTCAAAAATACTATTAATTTAATATGATGAGATGGGAATATTTCCCAATGCAATAGAGAGATATGAAATTTTAATCGTAATATTCATTACGTCTACATGTATAAATTTTCTACAAAAGGAAAATAAACCACCCATATATAAAACGAATAATGAAACACTACATATTTAAATTTGATTAATAATGATTTCTCAAAATCATAATCTAATTATATTTAATAATTTTTAAGAAGAGAATAAGTAATTAAATTATTTTTGATGTCCATATTTTTTTAAAAAATGAAATGCATTGAAACTTATATCAAATGTAGTAAAATGCATAAAAATGATAAAATTGAACCACATTAGTGGTGATTTAGGAAATTATAAAGAGAACCTTTAAATAATAAAAAAACATACCATTTCAATTTATACTATAATGAATCCATGGTGGATTTATATGCATAAATTTGGTATAAATAATCTATTAATGGTAATAGAACAAATTGGATGGGGTCATAGATGACATGAAATGTGATATTTGGAAGATCCAATAAATAAATATTATATAGAAGAGTGAATTACTCTGTGAATATAGAATTTATATTATCCGAAAATAATAAGGACATAAGTATTTATATGTATAAGGAAAATATATGTTTATAATATATGAAATATAAGGGAATACTATATGGGGGAATGAAAAATATGAAGATAATGTGTAACAAAAAACTAAGGAGTGTGTCTCAGAAGATCCATTTTTATATTTCAAAATACTATTTTTTAATCAATATATATATAAGGATAAAAAAATTAAATGGGGAAATGTTTAATATGAGTAGAATAAATGGTAAAAAATGTACTCATAAATACTAATGATATACATGGTATTATGAGAAAAAATGGAAATAAAAGATATGAATCCATTTGAAAGGATGGGTATTTGTCATAACAATGTAATTAATTTATAGAGGAAATAACATAATTAATATTTTTTTTCAATATGTATTTTTAAAAATAGAAAAATATTAATTCCCATGTAAAATAGTGTAATGGGTGAATTATATATAACCAAAAAATGTTGTTAGGAAAGATATATTCTAACACAAATTAAATTAATTAATTTTTATGAATAAATTATGGCATATTTGTCATTAGAACGAGGAAAATTTATAAAGACGAAATAAATTTTAAATTTCATTATATTACAATGAAATAATATAATATATATATATGTTATAAATATTCACATAAAAAAAGTGATAAAGTGGTTAATATAAATCAAAACTCAAAGATGAAAAGTTGATATTTTTAAACCCTTAAATCATGTAATAATTCAATCTATGTGTGATCCTAAGATCAAGAAGAAGAAAATAATTCTTATTAAGAACAATATAAGGAACATTTTATTTCAATATTTCTTTTTATAATTACTATTTATTATCATATGTTGTTAATTTATAGAATAATTTTTTCTTGTAGTTGTAACATGATGTGGTTTGTTGATTACACTAAAACATCCTTGTAGTTGTAGCCATGGAGATTGTTGTTTGTATATACAATCACATGATTCTCTAATTATTCATTGAATTGTAGAGATGTACAAAAATAAATTCATTATCATTTTAGAATACTCAGAAACGTTATAAATATTATATTTTGTATTAAATAAAAATTTTAACCCTCTAAATTATTATGTTTTTTAATAAAATATCACTTTTCATAGAGGATGAAGTCTCCTGTATGTATGATAATGCCTTTATTTTTTGAATGGGTTTTATATAAGGTATAATGTGGTTATTTCATTAGTATTATTAAATGTTATTATATTAAAAATTCTTATGTTAACAAAATATCAGGTATAGAGATGAATTATGGGGGTAAAAAATAAATTAATTAAGATATCCCTTTTGGGAGTGTTGCCTTTACCTTTGATTGCTCTCACATGTGTAACACTATAACAATCCATTGTTTTTAATTCATTCAAGAATGTTTATTTTAGGACATTATAATATAGATTATGAGATTTTATGGAAGAGTTTTTTAAAAAAATCTATATAACGAGTGATGAAATTTTGGGAATATGGTCTAATTCTATAATTGAAGAAAGTGTTTTTTTAAGTTTTTTATTATATTTTCAATAATTATATGAAATTATTCATGATTAATAAACTACCAAAATAGAAATAAATTTATTGTTGGATATGGTAAGGTCTAAAATCCCTCTACTACAAATTAGATTCAATTCTATAGAATATTTAGTTGCCTTACACAATAAGGTTTTTGATATTTGATTCTAATTTTTTACCTTAGTAACTAGATTTTCAACTATATAAATTAATTGTTGTAATAAAAAATAAAATAGTAACTCAAAAAAATTTTGAAACTAAATTTAGTCTATAGTATACCTAAAATGTTTATAAAAATGAGAAAAATATTTTTTATTTAAACTTATACAATATAAATATGTATAAATTTTATTTGTAAAAAATGATGATTTGAAAATAAAATGTTCTTGGTATTTTTAATTACCAATTAATTATTTTAATTTTCTATTATATAAAAGTGTAAAAATGACATTATCTTATATGTATACATATATATATATATATTATAATTATAATTTATCTGATGAAAAATTACACAACAATAATAAACAAATAATTTATAAAAAGAACCTTTAAAATTATAATGATCATTAAATTTAATAATATTATTCATAAATTAAAAACTAAATATAAAATTAATATTAATAAATAATATGAAAATGTTGGTGTAAAATATGATATATTTTTTAGATTTAATTTATTCATCTGAGGGAAATGTATTTTTAACATGAGAGAATACAAAAATTTTATATTTTAAAATATTAATTATGTTTAAAAAATAACAATCATGGGAATTATATTTTTAAATTATTATATATAAAAATGATAATTTAAATCCCTCAATAAAATTTTCAACAAGGAAAATGTTTTATATGGTTTATGTTTTATATATGTTTTGATATAGTTATAAACAATATTATTTTATTAAAAATTGAATTCTCAAATAATCACATGAATGGAAATGATTTCAAAAAAATTAAAAAAAATTAATCAGAAGTTAATATTGACATGATAAATTAAAGAAATGATGTTTAATTTTACACATTCAAATTCTGTTATTTTAAAATATAACATTAAAATAGAACAAAAAAATATTGAAAACTTTTTACAAATGAATATTTCTCAAAAAATTTAACTTTTCCCATTCATATTTCATATAAATGACAATTTAGTTTTGACATATTATTAATAAGGGAATAAATATAATATATAATTTTTCATTATATAAATCCAATAAAAAAATACAATTTTATTAAATATGTATTTTTATGAACCAGATGATCTCATTTTATTAATCAATGTATTTTTTTAAGAAAATTAATTTTCATTAAATGTCAACATCTGAAATGAGTGAAGAATATGTTCTGAAAAAACATATCATGTTAAAAGTATCATTTTTATTTATTCCAATTTTCTAGTCACATAACTCCATTTTCAAATCCATATAATAACTATGAATAAGATAATATATGGTGGATGTCAAGGGGGGTTTTCTGCTATCATGGATCATAGGGAAATTTATATATGTTTGAAACTCCATCGAATATGAATTCACTCACACTATAATTATTAGACTTTTGATATGTAATTATATATGGGAAGCCATAGAGAAGAATTATAATTTAAAAACATTGAAAAATGGGCTTCATAAGAGGGACTCTTACTACTTGATGACATTTAAATCCATTATAGATTTCACATTACATTGACATCCATTAATTCTAGTTTATTACATTAATATACTGTGACATTAAAATATAATAATATTACTTTAGTGTATTACAATTTCACTTTACATTGTTTTTGTGTGTAAATCTAGTTATAAGAACATTTTTAGTTTAATAATACATATTTTATATATTTTGGGGTATTATAATATACAAATTAATTAAATTAATTAATTTAAATTTATACGACCAATCACTAATGATATAGTCAAGGATATAAATAGAAAATATGAGAAGATTGATTTTTCTTGAAAAAAAATATCAAATATAGTAACTTGTGAATCTCTAGGAAAATATTATATTCCTTCATAATGGAAAGATAAAAATTTTACAGTATCTTTCTAACTAGTAACCCTAAATAATCCTCATAATTGGGTCTATGTTCTATATAACAGAATTAGATCTCATAAAGTGTTCATTTTTATCCTTTCAGTGATATGTGGTAATAAGTTTATTTAAAATAGGAGTTAGGATATCTCTATTTCATTAAAATATTTTATGTGTAGAGATTCTGAATCCATTTAAAAAACATCATAAAATTGTGTTATTGTTAAAAAATACATTGGAACATCACGTTCTCATAGAAAATATCTAATGATATAATTATCACACTGTAATTAATGTTTCCAAAAAAATCTAATATAATGTAACCTATCATTAAATTTTCTATTCAAATAGAATATATGTTCTATAAGGAGTTATTGAAACAATATTTAAATTTTACTCTTGTAGTTCATTTGTGGATGATAAGCTTTCCTCACCCTAAAACATTTTCGGAACATATATTAGTAGTTTATCTTGTATTTTATTTCCATTATTAGATTAATAAATGAACAAATATTATACATGTTATCTAATTATATTTTTTATTATGGTATATATTTGGGAAATTCACATGTTTCTAACAGTTGAGAAATAATCTTGATAGTTGTAACATAGGAAAATCCCATTTCGTTTCATTTTTAGTAAAATATCATCATTTCTCCTCATAATTTTTTTTTATTTCCTTAAATATTGTAGAGAAACTATGATCTAGTTATTTAGGAATATTATCATGGCTACCACTACTAACAGTTTGTAGAGAAATGAAATTGGAACTTCATTCCATTGTCATCTAAATTACATGAACTTCTATGTGATTCCATATATTTATTCTATATAATTATTAAAAATTGAATAGTGTCAATATTTTTATATTATATCATGATGAATTGTTTAAACTAATGACATTATTTCTCTCTCTTGATCCTATTCTTTTAGGTTTCTCTTAATGAACAATTTTGATATGTCCTTGGAATACTTCTTAAATAGAATTCCCTCAATATTCATCTTGTAGTATATCAAAAAATATATTATGTGAGTGAGGAATATAAAAATCATAATCAAATTAACATATATTAACACATGAAAATTAAATAATATAATGACTTAATAATTAAAACATCCATATTAACTCTTAGTTCAAAGTAAATAACTATAATTTCAATCATAAATTTTTTTGTCTTTTTCGCTCAACTCCAGATCCTTATTCCATAACATAATAAATATTTTATAATGGAGCATAATGAAAATTTAATCAAATGATATATATCTCTTGTGATTGTACTGTATGTTGTGTTCTCATAATCCCTCTCATCATACACCCAATAATGTTCAAATTAATTCCCTACCTATATATTTAGGATTATTTTTATAAGGATAACTGTTTCTATGTTTATAACCCCTTTAAAATATAAAAATAGTTATATATCATCTTGTAATACCCGATTGTCAAATAATTAATATGATTATATGATGTTATCCTATATTTATACTTATTTTTATGATTTTCACTAAAGATCACTAATCATAATCACCAAAATTTACTGCCGTTATACGTAAAAAAAACTAAACCTCACTCTGATATCCAATATATATCCCAATGATAAATATATTTTTATTTTACATAAATTTAATAATTTAATGAATAAATATGCTAAAATAATATCACAATCAAAATTTATGTTTTTTTAGTTTATTTTACCACTAAATACATATTTAGAATAATTATAAACATTTCTCACTAATATAACATGATTATACAATATTCTAGTAACCAAAATGTTTATACTAATCTTGATAGAATGGGAAATGGAAAAATAAAGATGTTTTATGCTCAAACACATAATAATGGACAACAAATTATCGATTCATAATGGGTTAGAATATAAGGGTTAGATAAAACATGAGTATATAAAAATCATCTTCATAACATATACGTAGAAAAATAAGTGTTATAATTACATAATTCTAGAATAATATGAAATATAAAATGAGGAATCATGTACCATGGAATAATTGTGTGAGATAATAATAGAAATATTTCATTATTGAATAGTATAACAAGTTCAAGGAAAAATTAATATGTGGAATCATTAATGAAAACAATACCATTATCATAAGATATTTCTCAAAGGATTGATCAATATAATATAGTGTATAGATCCCCATTGTGAATTCGGATCACACCCCATTCCTATAAACATAGTGTGTAGACATTAATTATAGATTGTGTTTGATCTATATTACTTTACATTTTATCTATGTATGTCAAACAAAGAAAATAAATTGAATAAATTTTATGTTATGAAATTGATATTTATAAAAAACACATGGAGTTGTCTTCCAAGTGTTTAAATGATACCATTTTTAAATGATACCATTCTTAAGTTCTGAACATTCATTTTTTAATAGCGTAATGTTTAGAAAAGTAAATCGATCAGAAAATGACATAAATATTTCATTTAAAAAATCATTTCATGACTATTAAATAATTATAAAATTGTTTTGTAATTATTAAATTATTATAGTAGATTTTTTTTTAAATTTGAAACATAGTTTTGATGAATCATATATTTTGACCTATAGAGAGTCGTACCGTCATAATTTCTTACAATCAATTTACTTAGAATCGTTTTGTACAAAAATATAGACAAATAATTTAATTAATTGAAAAAATAGAATAATAATAAGTTAATAAAACACATGTATATTTCTGAGAGATATATCATAACATTTCATTAATGAAATCATTATCATTAATAATCATGATAAATTATTAGATTGTTTTAGTAAACTCTTACTACTTGGTAACACTAAATCATACAAGCCATGCGTCAAAATTAAATTACATGTAGATTTAAAATTTATTAATAAATTTGATTCATGATATAACATGTAAAATGGATTTATATTCACCTCTAATAAGAATTTATGTGCATAACCAAATATGAGTATCAAAGAAACAAAATTGAGACAAAACAATCTTACAGATTTGGTAACATTTGAAACATAAACCCCATGAAAAAATTATCATATAATTGTTATTTGAATACAAATAGATATCATTATAATAATAATATGAAAAATTTATGGGTAGTATATACAGTATATAAAGTAATAGAGTGGTGAACATGACATGTATCTCAAATATGTAAATAGTCAAATGAAATTCTATTGCTTTATGTCTTGAATATCATCGAATCATACAAACACAATTTGTAATATTAGTAATTTTATTATAAAACATTTGTATAATAATATTACTAAATACAATACCGTATATGATTTTATTATGACATTATATTATCCATGTTTTAGAAATTATATATTATGTTTTCCCTTTAGGTAATATACACATTATTCTTCATTCATTTTTGGAATTATTATTCTAGATCATCTAAAATAGATTATGATTTTCATACTTATACAATGTAAGTAATTATATAAATACAATTCATATTTATAATAGATGCATTTTCAAAAATCTATTAAATATATACTGATAAAATAGAAAACAGAGTTAATGGTGACGACCAAGCGTACGTATGCGTGAATGTTGTTTCTATTTTGTTTTAATATGTAATGAAAGGAAATAAATGATATATTTATAAATATTTATTTTATATCTATAATGTCACATTATAATTTTATATATATCATATATTTTCCTAAATTCCACCCTCAACACATGAAATTTTATGTTTTAATGAATCACATCACTTTTAGGAGGTGGTTTCCCACACGTCCACCATCCATGTTAACATATTTACAAAAGATGGAAAAAATAATGGTATGACTTATAAAATAATTAAATAAGAATATAAATATAATATATATCATATTTATCGTATTTATCATTTATAAAAAAAATACCCACATAATTCTCAATCATTATTAGTGAAATAAAATATCAATCATCATTTCATGAGGTGGTAGTTCACATTACACACACATGGTAATTTTATACCAATTAGATGGACATGTGTTTAATTTATGGTAAAAGAATATATAAAAAACATATCAGTATATATAGGATACATTTTTTGTTTTAAAATCATAAAATAATTATAATTGTAAGAGTTTATGTGGAAATAAAACAAAATATCTTGGGGAAAGATGTTAAATGATCATTGGGAAACTCATTTTTGTTTGCTTTAAAGGGACTCCTTGAATGAAATTCATCACTTGGGGAGGATTATAAGATGAGAATATGGATGTGTAAAATTCTATTTTTTTAGATATTGGTCGATCCAGCGTTCTTAGAGAGGTTTGAGGAAGTGGTACGAGATGAGGACGATTTATTATGGAGGAGTGGTTATCCTATAAATTTTGGAAAAGGAGATGACATAATTGTTTTCAAATTTCAAGATTATCTAGTAATAGAAAAAATTAGATCCATAGGAGGATACATGCGAAATATGTATTAAAATATCTTTTGTGAAATTTTATAAGTCATTTGGTCTTATATGAGTATGTTTTATTCTCTTATTAATCATAATTTCACATTAATCGTTGTAAATAAATTTAAATACATTCACAAAATATTTTTTTCAAATAATATGTTGATCGTATAAAGAATTTCAAAAAATTATTATTCCAAATTTGGAATATTTTTTATAAATTACATTTATAATATTTTTAGAAATTATTTTAAATTTAATCTTGTGGATGGTCCAACAAAGCAGGTTTTTTACGTAAAACATCCCAAATATTGTTATGTTATTGTACCCATTTTCACATAGATATTAATTTCAATGACCTATATTGGATAAAAATATAAATTATTTATATAATATAAATTTGGAATAAAGAGAAAAACATAATTAATCACTTTAAACATATAATATGAAAAATTAGTTTTGAATTAAAATTATGTATTTTTCAAAATTCAAAAAAATAAAACCTCACAAAAAATTATAAAAATTCACTATATCCTAATTTTTATGTTTTAATTTCATAGATGAATTTTATTTCGACATATATATACTATAAATGATCAAATAAACTTATTATATTTTGTAATCCATTAAAATAGGTTAAAATACTTTTCTAAAATATTGATTTTTATGCGAAATATTACATTTGAAAATATATTATTCTTACCTAATCTAATGGACGAATATGAAAAAAAGTGAATTAATATTTTATATATATATATATATATTAAATTATAACACACTAAATTTAATTAATTTTCTTTATTAACATATATAAACACTGTGAGAAAAAAATAATAACATTTGTCAATATATTCAATTGGTTTTCATATTTATTTCTAATTAATTTATAACAAAAAAATTTATTATATATTTATGTAAATAATATATATTAATAAAATAATAATAATATTTAAAATTACTAATTTAAAATCTAGTCAATGTCTTATTATGTTAGATTATATTAATTAAATGACATATTATTTTTTGCACAAGTTAGCCATCCCTTTTACAGAAGACATTGAGGAAAGGATTTTTTGTTCCAAATGCAATACAGAAATGATGTTCTATGTAGTGTAATCCAACCTTTATGGTGCACATAATTAAATTTTAACTCATTAATTTAGTATATATATACTCTATTTCATGTTTTGTCTTAAATAAAAAATATCAAAAAATATAAATTAATAAAAATAATAATAAATTTAGAAATATCAGGATGTTACCGTATACCACCCTCAGAATGAATTTTCACTCTTAATATTTATAGGTTACCAATGGTATATCATTTTATTGATAATTTTATATAATCCCAAGTGGTAAATCTGAGTACTAAAACCACTTTTAAAGGGGATTTTAAAAACAAAATAGCTACCCATAGTTACATATAACTAGGTTTCAATTTAGAAGAACAGAAGTGGGATGTAAAATTATAGATATAAAAGTGATATATAACTATCTTGTTCATATGTATGGTGATAAACAATATATAAATTAGAAATTTAGGAAAATAATGTTATAAATCATTGATGGTATACGGAGCTATCTAAATCATCAGAAACGATGGTAATAGGATAACATTCTTTGTTTAATGATCCTTATTCTTAGTGATGAAATTTTATAATTAAAACATATACATACATAATTTTAGGATAACCATTACCATCGTTTTTCCTTAATTCACATCACATATTTCTCCAAAATTTAAGGTGAATTTTTCATTCAAGATGTAATAAATGATCATAATATTCAAGATATGGCACCCCATTTGTCATTTGTAATCATCAAAAAAAGATGTTCATATTGGTTTTCTAAGATAAATAAATACTCAAATGTACAGATAACAATTTAATCTTCAGTCCTTTATCTGATATTTAATTTAAAATTTATATAAATGGTTAATCTTATAACTAATCAAAAATTATAACATAAAAAACATTATAAATAATTTCATCAAATCATATTAATATTGACCCCCCTATATAACAAAAATTATATCTAGGATGAAACACTCCAAACATATTATCACCATCATCATAAATTCTCTTGAAACATGAAAATAAAATGTATTATCATAAATCGATTATGAAGACTTCCAGGCTTCTATATTCAAAAGTTAACTAGATATAATCCATTAATCCAACATGTTTTAAAAATATTCGATGAATATATATACTAACATTTCAATGATTCAGAAATTAGATCTAGTATAACTACTAAAATCCTTTTTCCTTATCCAAATCAATCATCACATAATACAAGATAGAAAAATATTTCCATATATCATGAACATAGAAATGGTTAAATTCTTGTAATAAAAAGATTACCATTCTTTTAAATCCATATTCTTTTTCATCATTACCATTTAAAGTATAGTTTCAAATTCTTAATAAAAACTATAATTAAAATAATTATTTATATCATGATTCATATAACTTATTATTTGAGTTCCAAAACATGAATAATTCATTCTTCAAATATTATTATAAAAAAATTACTGAGGCTTCATAAAATTATTCTATAACACTGCATTTTGAGAATATGAAATATTAATATTTCTTTGACATTACTCATGCCTAATATATAGAGACCTGAATCTTGACGTACATGGAAATTAAATTACTTTTTTGGAATACTTAATACATAACAAAAACAGACACAGAAGGACCGTAATAGTTTAGTGTCTTTGGAAACTTGGAACGTAATCTTCTAATCATGGTGAAAGATATTAAACATCTCCCGTAAAGATCTTCTATTTTTTATTTCCTTACCTAAAACCTTCCTTTTAATCCTGGGGGAAAAGAAAACATAAAAAGGGTGAGCTCAAATACTTAGTAAGGTAAATCATGGATAAAATAGAACATACCATATACATTTGAACTAAAAAACATTAACATAATGTTTAAACATCAAAATCTTGGACAACGAAATAAAACATGGAAGTACATAAGGCATAGATCATAATGTAACATAAATCATGATAAAATAGAATGGTAATAAAACATGTAATTATGGAAAACCATTAAGCACATGATATGATTTCAATATTAGCAAAGGCATTACTGCCAAGACCATCTTAATGGACAGATTCCCTTTCTGAATCGAGTTCACTCCTCGTTCCAGTCCTGTATTACTGAACCGGTTTAACATTCCCTTCCATCCATGTCTATATCATGAGATATAAATCTTTACCCAATTCATTGGAGGGATATATAGGTCTCACCTATCTCATAATGAAATCATTTTTTCGTGTGCCACAAAATCATAAATCATACATCATAGCATAACTCATGTAATAGAATGGGATTATTAAACATCATGCCATCATAACATAATCCATATAAAAAATGGATATATTTTTTATCATAAGCATAATAAAACCATGTAAATAATGGAGACATTATACATGAAACATAAAAATATTAAATAATTTAATTTTAGATGGAAAATAGTTTTGATAAAAACACTTGAAATGAATTCTTGAGGAAAATATCCTTTCTTCTTCAAAATCATCTTATTTTCACAAAATTCCATGCAGTTTTAAAAGAAAAGGGTTTTGTTGAAAATAATCACGCAATATAGTAGAGTAATCTTCATGAAAATGAGACGTTATGAAAACGTAAAAATCTGTTCACGCCGTAAAAGATAAAAAAACATTATTCTCGTACTTTTGCCGGAAAAGTCAAAAAGGTACCTTGTAACGTAAAAAACAGAAATATTCATTACATTACATATAGTAAAATTATAAAAGAGGTAAAATGACTTTAAAAATACATGAAAAAACCTTTATAAAACATGGAAATTGATAATAGAAATAACCTTAGTAAATTCTGAAGTATAAACAATCTCGGATAAAAATGAGATTGTGAGATTTTCCCATACCATAGGTCCTCTATGCTTCGAACATATCCGAACTTCCTGTATAATGATTTAAATAATGTCATTGGCTTATTACAGAATCATATTCATTGTTATGATATCATATATGGTTCACTTATGACTTTATATTACCCGTTCCTTTGTAAATTCCATGTTAAAAAGCATTTTGGGTAAAATCGTTTAATTTGTCATCTGTATTTTGACTTGTAATTATTCATATGATTACATAGATCATGATTAAATAATAACAAAATATAAAACATGAGTTATATATAATATATATTCAGAATATACATATATATAATAGATCGATAAATGGAAAGAAATACACTGTTCATGGAGATGGTAGTTCGTACGTACGCATGAACGTTGTTTTTGTTTTCTCATTGAATTGAATGGAATTAATTAGATGACATACATATATATATATATACATGAATACAGTATAATTATTATTTCATATATTTCATGATTACTTATTATATATACATTATAATCAATCATGAATGGTTAATCACTTAGAATAAATCTCATCCCGTCATGGAGACGGTAGTCCGTACATACGCATGAGCGATGATATCGTTCCCATAATAATTGAATTTAATTGGAGTGGATGATACAATATATCATAATCAGTATGATGTTATAATAACTATGTATAGTTATTCTTTACGCCATTATACCCATCCACGTAAGGTGGTGTTGGAAAAACAGATTACACGGCGGCGTGGAGATGGTATTCCGTACATACGCACACACGGTGATTACATTTTCCATATGATGGATAAAAGGTGAAATGAGGTTGTTTAATATTCATAATAAAATATCAGTATATTATTGATACTGATTTTATTACTTTATAATGAAAAAACTAAAGAAGAAGAATTTGAAGAAGAAATAAGCTTGAAATAATCTGTAGACGAGATTACCTCTTCTTCGATGCACCTCCTTTAAACTTCTTCATAGGGCACTAGGGTTGGTATATTGAGAAGACCAGTACCTCTATAATGTTTCTAGGGAAGTGGGGAAGTGAAATGGTAATAGTTTTTCCGAGCTTCAAGGCACCAAATTGTGTGAGGAGAAGAGGGAGGATATGACCTTTTATAAGGGAGGAGAGGGGCACCTTTGGAAATATAAGAAAATAATAATTTATATTAAATCTCAACCCCACATAAAAACTCCCAAAATAACTCAAATCCAAATATTAGATGAGATAGGTTTGTAATATCATCAAACAATAAAATTTTGACATGTTAGTAATTTATTTTAAACATTATCAACTGGATTTATCCTTATTTAATCAATTGAATTTTATTTATGGTAATAACATTATAAATTTTAAATTATTATATATTAATGCTTATTTACTGTCAATAGTCTATAATTGGATTACATATAACATTTTCGACCATATTAATTTAAATTATTAGTTTTTAAATGTTTTTGTGATTTTCAAACAATTTTATAATATGTTATTTTTATAAAATAACAATAGTGTCAATTTTGACACTATTCATTTATTTGAATTTAAATAAACAATATTCAGAATATATGTTCGAACTAAAAGCTTTAATATATTAATTACATGTTATATTTATCAATAAAATTAGTGGATAACATTAAATAGTTCATATAATATTTATTTTAATATTTTTAAAACTATTTATTTGATATTTCTCTTAATAAAATAATTTCAACATCACTATTATGTCACCTTTAATGGTACTTATTTAATCCATCAAAATTCTAAAAAATTCATATTATGTATATAATATTATTATATTTTTTGATATTATTCATGATCGAAGTTTGATTACTTTTATAACTAAATTAAAATTATTATACTTATAAAATATAAGAAAGTGACATGTTGTCACTTTCATTGGTGTTAATAATAATTAAATTATTTTCATGGAAAAAAGTGTATTAAATGAATCTAATACGACCCTTAGGTGATATGGGTCGAATTTTAGTCATCCAATAGGATTTTGGTAGGTGTTAGGGTAATTTTATAATCTTATATTTACCCTTAATTAAACGATTTACCTTTAACTATGGAAAATAAAATTTACCATAGTAACTATTCATAATGCCCAAAAAAAAAGAAGTATCCTATTAACATAATTTGGATACACTGATTCCAAATATGGAATCCATTTTTCCAAATTCAATACACATATCTTGCAGAAATAAAATTAAAATTAATCCCGTTGTCGAAAGAAAATGGGTTGTTGTTTAAAACATTGCAAAAGATTGAATTTATTTAACCTACGAATTCAATGTAAAATCAATGATAATGACATAAATTATATTAAATGGTAAAAATATATTCTATTTATACATTAAAACCATTCAATATTATAATTTAACCACATAAATAATTATGATGAAAAATGTTGTATTTAAATAAAATATAGAGTGTTTTCACTATTCATTAAATTATGAAAGTTATTAGAATAATATGAAAAAAAATTCCAAGGTAAAATTTTATATGCTGATCCCAACTCAGAATATTTTTTTTGTAAAATTGAACTTCTAAACATGTCAAAAACTATATTTAAAGTGGTTGCTCCATCAAAAGGCGGCAAAACTGCATTTTTTTGAAAAATACTTATTTTACCCGAAAAAATTATTTTGTTCTTATACCATGTTATAGAAAATGTGTAAGATGAATAATAATGTTATAAAATTCAAAATTTAGTTAATAATATTCATAACGGCTAGTTCATAAGAATATTATACTAATATATCGTTGTTTATTAAAACAAGATATTGCGTACGACACACGCAATCGAGGAAGGTCGTGATTGCATGTAATGCAAGCCAAGTCAGGGTTGCGTGTAGTGAATGACTCCTTTTTTATTGTATATAAAAAATACATTTAATATATATATATATATATACTCAATGTTTCGTAGAATAACTACTATCAAAAAAACATGAAATTGTGTGTAACACGATCCAAGATTAGTGTTGTGTATACTGAAAGCTAATACGGTGTTGCGTATAGAAAAAGATAATATTGTTGTATCATAAAACACATGAAATCAATTAAAAATAATACTTATCATAAGATATCAGGTTGTTACATTCTACCCCCCTTAAAATGAATTTTTCTCTCGTCATTCATTGGGGTTATAAATGGTTTTCTACTTGAAAGTTTCATTAATTGAAACCCACATCGTAAAAAGGAATACCAAAACTTATCCTTAAAAACTAAAGTAAGAAACATAACGATTACCCAAAGTAACTCATCAATGGGTTTCCATATAAGAGAACATAGGTGAAAATATGTATATGGAGGTGAAATCTAACCATCATGTTCTGATAGAGTGTGTTAGAGAACATAGCTATGAAAAATCCAACAATCACAAAGCCATAGATTTGTGATGATCTAAGGTACCTTCTAATTCGTCGGATATAAAAGCACTAGGACAAAATTTTTGATTTTCAATATCATTTCCCTAAAGTTGAAAATTTTGAATTAGAAGAAATAATTTCTTGATTTTGGTACAATCTCACTGTTGTTCGTTCTATGAACAATTTCCACTTCATCTCTTAAAGAAATGAAGTTGAATTTGTTATTCGTGAAGTGTTAGAAGATCATGTAATAGAATGATGGGTCATTCCATCTGTTTCAAACAAAAGGTTATAAAAATTTATACATAAGTCCATCTATGTTGAGGATAATCATATATGATTCCAATAATGAACTTATACTTCAAATATCATACCGCTTAATAAAATAAATCTAGTTTCTAATTACAAGGGACTTCCTGTAGGCCAGTGTTAGACTATAAAGGCCAGTCGCATTTCGGTTGTGGGTTCAATTCCCATAGCCTTGTCTGACGCGATGGGCTGTCGCCCGTCCTGCAGGTTTTCCTTTTTCTAAAACTACATTACTATAAAATCCCATAAATAATATCTAAAATTTTATATCATTAAAAAATACTAACTTATGTCCAACATAATCCATTCTAATCATTAAGATTATCTAAAACACTTCGGTCAAAGCTCATAGTATAAAGATAATAATTACATGAAATGTCACATTAAAATCACATGAATGCCATCATTTATCACCCATATATCATAAGATATATCATTTTTGTCAAATTAAAAACATGTGAATACCTTAATCATGTATTCCGTTGAAGAATGAATACCCATTGAACCTTAGTGAAAACATGACTGTTGTTCAATTTTAACAGTTTCCACATACCAAAATCTAAAAAATGCTATATACTCAAACCATAATTTCACTTAGTCCTTATATCAGTCATTAGCTCATGAATACTGTCAAACATTTCATTTTCTCCTTATCCCTTTATTATGTGCATATAATCTTCTTTCAAAAATATTTGCATCACTTTTCATGGTTACCGGTACCATAAAATTATTGAAAACCACAATAGACTAATACATAAATATTCTAATACACCATAAAAGAACCTCAACAACACTATTATTCAATACCAATACATAAAAACTTCAATACATTCTCTTCAATGATTGTCATGGAATAAGTCCTTCATTGATTTAGAAGTAACTTTTCAGGTCAGGTCAATGAGTTGGGTAATGCCCATGTTCTCCACAAATAAGACATTGGACTCCATAATAGTCTGTCACTCTGTGACCTTTTTCTCAACGTAGATAACATATGTCCCTCCATTTGAGGTATTCCTCAGGGTTCTTCATCCCTTATTTAGAAATATCAAATTTCGTTTCTTTATGCTCCTAAACATGCGAACATGCATAAAAGTGTATCTTCCTCTTATTTAATGAATTAGGCATACCACTAAAATTGGCCTTGTTAATCATATATTGTGATGACAGATTCGGCATAATCACAATATCTTTCTCTCTAGAAATTATGCAATTATTTTTCTCATAGTCACCAATTTTTCCATTGGATTCAATGTTAACTGAATTCCTTATAGTTCCCTCCATTGACTAAGACCAGAAGCCATAGTTTAAGAAAAGTTAAAATAACGAGGAACCACCTAATCATAAAAAGTCACTTATGAGATGTCTAAATTATCAAAATATTATTTAATCCATGACACCATAGGTTCACCATAGGTAATTCATGATGGGAAACATAATTTCTAGGACTCTAACCTATACGTATTCTTAACCATAGGGACATCCCTAGACTTACCTTAGAAATATCACTAGGGATTTCACTAAAGTTTTTCGCATCCTAGTTTCCAATGGTTGACTAAACCTTCCCTCTGAAACCAACTGTAGAGACCCGAAGCTTGACGTACATGGACATTACATTACTTTTGCGGAATAATTAATACATAACAAAAAAAGACACACAAGGACCGTAATAGTTTAGTGTCTTTGGTAACTTGGAACGTAATCTTCTAATCGTGGTGAAAGTTCTTCAACATATCCCATAAAGATCTTTCACTTTTTGTTTCCTTACATAAAATCTTTCTTTTAATCCTGGGGGAAAAGAAAATATAAAAAGGGTGAGCTCATATTCTCATTAAGGGTAAGCATGGATAAAATAGATCATACCATATACATTTGAACTTAAAAACATGAACATAATGTTTAAACATCAAAATATTGAGCAACGACATAAAACATGGAAGTACATAAGGCATAGATCATAATGGAACATAAATCATGATAAAATAGAATGGGAATAAAACATGTAATTGTGGAAAACCATTAAGCGCATGATATGATTTCCATATTAGCCAAGGCATTACTACCAAGACCATCTTAATGGACAGAGTCCCTTTCTGAATCGAGTTCACTCCTCATTCCATTCCTGTATTACTGAACCGGTTTAACATTCCGTTACAGCCATGTCTATCTCATGAGATATAAATTTTTACCCAAGGAATTGGAGGGAGATATAGGTCCCACCCATCTCATAATGAAATCATTCATTCGTGTGCCACAAAATCATAAATCATCCATCATAGCATAACCCATGTAATAGAATGGGATTATTAAACATCATGCCATCATAACATAATCCATATAAAAAATGGATATCTTTTCATCATAAGAAGAATAAAAACATGTAAATAATTGATACATTATACTTGAAACATAAACATATTACATAATTTCATTTTATATGGAAAATAGTTTTGATAAAAACACTTGAAATTAATTCTTGAGGTAAATATCATTTCTTCTTCGGAATCATCTTCTCTTCACAAAATGCCATGAAATTTTAAAAGAAAATGGTTTTGTTGAAATTAATCCTGAAATCTTGTAGAGGAATCTTCCTGAAAATGAGACGTTATGAAACCGTAAAAATCTTCTCATGACGTATAAGTTAAAAAAACATTATTCTCATACTTTTTCCGGAAGAGTTAAAAAAGTACCTCGTAACGTAAACAAAAGAAAGATTACTTACATACCATGTTGTAAAAGTAAAAATGGGTAAAAAGGGCATTAAACATACACGAAAACACTTTTATAAAACATGGATAGGAATGATAGAAATAACCCCAGTAAATTCTGAAGTATAAAAAATCTCGGATAAAAATGAGATTGTGAGATTTTCCCTTACCTTAGGTCTGATATGCTTCGTACGTACCCGAAAATCCTGTATAATGATTTAAATAATGTCATTTACTTATTACAGAATCATATTCATTGTTATTATATCTTATATGGTTCACTTATGACTTTATATTACCCGTTTTTTTTGTAAATTCCATATTAAAAAGCGTTTTGGGTAAAATCGTTTCATTTGTCATCCGTGTTTTGACTTGTAATTATTCATATGATTAAATAGATCATGATTATTTAATTACAAAATATAAAACATGATTTATATATAATTTATATTCAGAATATACATATATATAATAGATCGATAAATGGAAAGAAATACATCATTCATGGAGACGGTAGGCCTTACGTACGCATGAACGTCGTTTTCGTTTCCTCGTCGAATTGAATAGAATTAATTTGACGACATACATATATATATACATAAATACAGTATCATTATTATGTCATATATTTCATGATTACTTATTATATATACTTTATAATCATTCATGAATGCTTAATCATTGAGAATGAATCTCATCGCGTCGTGGAGACGGTAGTCCGTACATACGCACGCGCGATGATATCGTTCCCATAATTATTTAATTGAATTGGAATGGATGATAGAATATATCAAAATCAGTATGATGTTATAATAACTATGTATATTTATTCTTTACACCATTATACCCATCCATGAAAGGTGGTGTTGGAAAAACAGATTACACCACGGCGTGGAGACGGTATTTCGTACGTATGCACGTGCGGTGATTTCGTTTTCCATAGGATGGATAGAAGGTGAAATGGGGTTGTTTCATATTTATAATATCATATCAGTATATTTTTGATACTGATGTTATTACTTTATAATGAAAAAACTATATAAGAAGAAGTTGAAGAAGAAATAAGCTTAAAATAATCGGTAGAAGAGATTACCTCTTCTTCAACACACCTCCTTTAAACTTCTTCTTAGGGCACTAGGGATGGTCTTCTGACAAGAACAATACCTCTATAATGTTTCTAGGGAAGTGGGGAAGTGAAATGGGAAGAGTTTTTCCGAGCTTCAAGGCTCAAAATTGTGTGAGGAGAAGAGGGTGGATATTCCCTTTTATAAGGGAGGAGAGGGGCACCTTAGGAAATATAAGAAAATATTAATTTATATTAAATCTCAACCCCACATAAAAACATCCAAAATTACTCAAATCAGAATATTAGATGAGATAGGTTTTTAATCTCATCAACCAATAAAATTTTGACATGTTAGTGATTTATTTTAAACATTATCAACTTGATTTATCCTTATTTAATAAATTTAATTTTATTTGAGGTAATTATATTATACATTTTAAATTATTATAACTTATTACTTATTTTTTGTGAATTGTCCATAATCGGATAATTGAAAACATTTTAGATCATATAAATTTAAATTTATAATTTTTAAATATTTTTTTTGATTTTTAAACAATTTTATAATATTTTATGTGTATAAAATAACAATAGTGTCAATTTTGACACTATTCATTTATTTGAATTTAAATAAACAATATATAGAAGATATGTTCGAACTAAAAGATTTAATAGATTTATAACATGTCATATTTATCTATAAAGTTTGTGGATCACAATAAATAGTTCATATAATATTTATTTTAATATTTTGAAAACCATATATTTGATATTTCTCTCAATAAAATAATTTCAACATCACTATTATATCACCTTTAATGGTAATTATTTAATCCCTAAAAATTATTAATAAATTCATATTATGTATATCATTTTATTAGATGTATGGAGACAATTCATTTTCAATGTTTTGTTATGTTTATCACTAAATTAAAATTATTATACTTATAAAATTTAAGAAAGTGACATGTTGTCACTTTCATTGGTTTTAATAATAATTAAATTATTTTCATGGAAAAAAGTTATTTAAATTTATCTAATCCGACCCTTAGGTGATATTGGTCTACTTTTAGTCATCCAATAGGATTTTTTCATTTGTTAGGGTAATTTTATAATCTTATATTTACCCTTAATTACTCAATTTACCTTTAACTATGGTAAATAAAATTTACAGTAGTTACTATTCATAATGCCCTAAAATAGAAAGTATCCTATTAACATAATTTGGATCCACTGATTCCAAATATGGAATAAATTATTCAAAATTCAATACACAAAAGTTTCAGAAATTAAATTAAAATTAATCCATTTGTCGAAAGAAAACATGTTTATTTTAAAACATTGCGAAAGATTGAATTTAGTTAACCTACGAATTCAATGTAAAATAAATGATAATGACATAAATTATATTAAATGGTAAAAATATATTCTATTTATACTTTAAAACCATTAAATAATATATTTTAACCCCATAAATTATTAGATGAAAAAAGTAGTTTTTAATTAAAATATAGCATGTTTTTACTATTCATTAAAATATGAATGTTATCACCATTATATGAAAAACTGACCCAAGGTAAAATTTTATATCCTGATCCCAAAGAATAATTTTATTTTGTAAAATTGAACTTATAAACATTTCAAAAACTAGATTTAATGTCGGTGCTCCATCAAAAGGCGGCAAAACAACATTTTTTTTAAAAATACTTATTTTACCCGAAAAATTTATTTTGTTCTTACACCATGTTATAGAAAATGTGTGAACTGAATAATAATGTTAAAAAATTCAATATTTAGTTAATAATATTCATAACGGATAGTTCATAATAATATTATAATAATAAATCGTTGTTTAGTAAAACACGGTATTGCGTACAACACACGCTATCGTGGAAGGTCGTGATTGTGTGTAATGCAAGCCAAGTCAGGTTTGTGTGTAGTTCAGGACTCCATTGTTGTTTAATATAGCAAAATAAATTGAATATATATATATACTCAATGTTTCATAGAATAACTACTATCAAACAAACATGAAATTGCGTGTAACACGATCAAAGATTTGTGTTGCGTATACATCAAGCTAATACGGTGTTGCGTATAGCACAAGATAATCTTGTTGTATCATAAAACACATGACATCAATTAAAAATAATACTTATCATAAAATTTCAGGTTGTTACATAATATATTGATGCCTATTATATTTAATGAAAAAAACTCAACGTGCATCACATTCCTTAAAAAAAAGAACTTTTTATCTTATTTCGTATAACCAATACTCATACCACTTTACTCAGCCTATTTATATGATTTACAAATGGAAAAAGGATTTTCATTATTCCAATAATTCACGTACCAAAAATATTAAATGTTATCTATGATCCTTCTAGTAATAACCTTTGACTAAACCCAAAATTCATAGGGTGAGAATCACATATAATAGATGAAAACCACATAATCAGGAAAAAATACATATAGGGTGTCTAAATTAGTATACCTTTTTTATTTTATGACCCATTATATTAATATGATATTATTCATAGAAAACATCCCCATAAATCATTCATTATGGTTTGTGATGTGTTTTTTAATTTCCACAGCTTATCCCCCCAAAATTTTCAAATCTAGTGAAAAGTGAGGCATGTTTTCATATATCGGGTTACCTAGAGTCAGGCCCGACATACCTTATCTATGTTTTTAATTTTAGGTACATATTTTCTAGACCCAAATCTATAAGTATTATTGAGAGAGATATATTTTTATGAAATAATTCACATTATCCTTTACCAAAATTCCATGATGTTTACCAAAACATTAAATCATAACAATACATATCCTTAGAGACAACCCGAGACATGTCCTTATATATATACATTTGGACAACACTAAATTATTATCATCCTAGTTTCTAATGGATGACTAAAAACATTCTATGATACCATCTATAGTGTCCATATCTTAATGTATATAGATATTAAATTACTTTTGTGGAATATATAATAAATTAAAAAAATAAAATACCAAATCTTGAATTAGTTTAGTTCATTTGGATACATGGAACATAAATATTCTACCTCCATAAAATATCATCAATATTTCCAGAAAAATATATCTCCCTTTTATTAAATCTATATAAAATACTTCTTAATAAGATTGGGAACGAACACATAATAAATGGGTGGGATTGAATGCTTTGTAAGGGTAAATATAAGAAATGTGTAATCATAACAAGAATATTGTCATGAACCGTCCTCGGGGCCCTTTCCGTGACTACCCCAAGCCCGCCTTCCATAGGCCAGGGGCTGGCGACTAGAACCAAAGGCGTAAATCCCGATAACTGGGAAGGAATTGCCTTTATAAAAGTAAACAAAACACCACAGAGTTCAACCGGAAGTAAAACAATAAGTACAAAGAGAAGTGATGAAAAGTAAATGGGCCAGAATACAAACCCAACTGAAGGTATAACAACAACTGAATAAAAGTACAACATAAAAAGACAACAGCTGGAAGAACGGAAGCGGCTCCTGGGACGTCCTCCTCAGATCCTACTAGAAGGGTAGGTACAGATGGCGGAGCTCCTGGATCGTCCCCCACGGATCCTACCTGAAGGGTACGTACAGATAGCCTCCACAACACTCTCACCCATAAACCTCCTACGAGTGTCATCTCACCGTGAAGTCCACCTCCGGATACTGACTCGTCGTGTTGTCCACCTCCGGGTACCATCCAGTCCTCGAACACTCAGCCTCTGTCAGCACTGCCCGTCGTCTGCAACCAACACAACGAGGTGCGGGCATAGCCCGTGCAGGGGTGAGTATAACGATAATCAGTAGGGACCCCGAGACCATCAAGGTCTCACTAAAACCAACAAGGAAAACCACAAAGAAGATCTCAACAAATAACCTCTAATTAGGTATATTCCCATACATATACCTATGTTATCAAGTAACCCATCTCAATCATGAGGTAACACAAAGATTATGAAATCAACGGATAACCACTACCCAGGTATATGCCCATACATATACCTAAGTTATCAAGTGACCCATCTCAATCATGAGGCAAACACAATGTCATAGACTCAGCTCAAACAAGGATTTTAATTATCGAAACCATAACTGTTGAAGAGACCCATCTCTGGAGTGTACAGTGGTCCTCTCACGACTCCGAGGTACTTCTCACTAATCCAAGTCTCTAAGGTACTCCTCCTGTCGAGTACCGCGGGTCTGCAACCAAATACTGGGTGCTCCGTCCGCTGTGGGTCTTTCGGCAAATACCAGGTGCTCCCCCTAATATCCTACATAGGTACTCCTCCGGTCGAGTACCATGGGTCTGCTGCCAACTACCATGCGCTCCGTCCGTCGTGGGTCTGCCGCCAAATACCGGTCGCTCCGTCCACTGTGCTAGTCGACTCACTCCAAGTCGAGTCAGCCAAGCAGTCGTCAGGTGTCATTCGTCTACACGGTCTCCATACTCCGCACACTCGTATCAGGGAGGGTCTGCTCCACGAGCTACAGGCCGATACTCCAAGTATCTCAAAGTCCCACGAAGATTTATCTCAAAGCACCGCCTCGTCATAGGGGTTTCAACGCAATAGACGGTCTGTCAATCGGATTCCCGGTCTATGAGTTATTATCCTCTTTGTCCCAGGGGCCCGGTTGGTTTCGCGTGCGAACCAATCCGGCCGTAACTCAACTATAATAAGAACACTCATAGGGTATACTTATAGGTACCGTTTCTCATCGTGATCACTAACGCCACTGACGGTTCGTCAAACAGACGTCTGGTCTGAATGATATCAGCTTTTCCGTTCTAGGGGCCTGGTTGGATTTCGGGTACAATCTAACCTGGACACTATCCAACAGCAACCAAAACTCGGGAAAAGTATGCCAAAAGTTCTGCCTCATAAAGAGGAAAACAAGGAGACAGACGGCGCGTCAATCGGATGCCCGGTCTGTGAGTTATGGGCTTTTTCGTTCCAGGGGCCCAGTTGGTTTCGTGAGCGAACCAACCCGACCGCACTCCGAAAACATCCAAACCTCGAGTAGTGTAAGCCAAAAGATCCGTCTCACTAAGAGGTATCCAACAAAGTCTACGGCACGTCAATCGGACGTCCGGAGCTCAAGTTACGAGCGTTTCTGCTCCGAGGGCCCGATTGGTTTCGTATCCGAACCATCCCGGTCGAACCCAAATTCTCCTAAACCTTGAGTATAGTATACCGAAAGGACCATCTCGATCCAAGGATCGCATCGCAACTAACGGTTAATCGATCGGAGGTTCGTAGCCCAAGATATGGGCGTTTGAACCAACTCAGTCCGAAAATTGGGGGTCTCGGCCTGACCTGGCCTGACCCAGTACCCCCTGGTTCGGCCGAACCGGGTCGACCCGGCCCGGGCGGCGACCCGGCCCGTCCCGGAAGCCTGGCACGGCCGGCGGCGCGGCAGCGCGGCCAGCGCGCCGCACGAGCGCGTACAAGGGAGGGGCTACGCCCCTCCTTTATTTCAAAACGGCGGCCCCCTTTAAGGGGTCGCACCACGTGTGCCACCCGGGTGGTGTAACCCCCCGACATTTCCCCTGTAACGGCCGGCCAGCGCAGGGCCGGCCAGTTCCTCGCCGCGGGACCCCGCGGTCCCGCGCCTTCTTGCGCCAGCGGCCGGAGTTCCGGCCGCCTTCTTCGAATTCTCCGGTGGGTGTTTTTTCCGGCCTCTACATCCAGGATGGCTGCAAATTCCTCTGGCATGGCGTGACGATGCTACGTCCTTCTGGTGTGGCCCGACTCTGGCCGTGGCCTCATTCGTACCCTCGCCGCGGCGCGACGGCATCGCTTTTCTTCGTCTTGGCCCTCATCGTTCACGTCTCCATTTGCTCAAGTGCGGTGCAACGATGCATTACCGTCTTCGCTAATCAACCCGAAGAATAGCAAAGGGGGGAGGGGTATTAGCCATGTTTGTGTGGACCGATCCCCTCCCATTATATCGATAGCAGTTGGCCGAAACGTAAAACTTTTAACCTTCAAAATTTCTACTTTAAATAAAAATTGGAACATGGTCATCAGATTTATCTTTCATATTCCAAGGAAAGAATCACAAACTTAATGTAGTCGAAACCCTACCTTGGGTATAAGCCGTTCGGAAGGAGGCTTCGTCATTTGAGGTTAGTCACGGTATGGCGTCGCAAGGAGGACGACGTCGAAGGGGGACGTCGTCATTCGTCCGACTCAAGGGAAGGCGAAGCCGTCGTCGCTCGCTACCCAATCCTGCTTTCGAGCTTGTTCGTCGATCGGTTGACGATGAAGGGAAAGTAGAAGATCCATTGAAGAGTCTCACCGTGGAAGGGGAAAAATTCCATGGAAGGAAAACGAGCATTCTTTGTCAGAGGTGGCGCGTTCTTCGCGTTCTACGCATTCTCCGGTGAAGGAGGAGGAGGAGAGGAAAACTCAGTGCAACACATCCCAACCCAAAAATAAAATGAGGCTAAGGCCTTATTTTATTGCTTTCCGCCAACGATATCAAATTTCAAACGACGTAACCCTCACAATTAATTTCATGTGCGTTGAATAATTTAATTGATCGGTTAGAGAAATTATGGGGAGAGTGGAGTGTTATGCAATAATAGAGGGGGGTTTTATAAAGTTGAAAAGGGTGAGGGTCATGCGGGCCCCACCTAGTTAATCCTCCCAAGGGAGGTTATGCGGGGGTGGGTCCCACCAACATAACCTCTCTTGAGAGGTTATGGTGTGGTGGCCCTCACCTCAACCACCCTTTGGTGGTTTTAACCTCCACTTGGTGGTTTTAACCACCACCAAAAAAATTGTTTCACAATTTTATTTATTCCTCAAAATTAACTTCTCCACTTGAGAAAACGCAACAGCAGTGAAGGTCCCCTTAAGCAATTATCGGATCTGTGAGTTCATCGGTGCCCTCAGATTTCAATTCTGAGTACCGATTCAAAAGATAGAGAAACTCCCTCTTTCGTTCACTGAACGTACCCGAGCCAAACTTCGGAAAATGATTCCGGGCACACCGGGTCTCGGAATCAGATGGCGTCAGAAACTGCGTTCTTGTAAAATTCCAAAGAATATTAAGAAAAAAAATTTCTTGAAGTATCCGGGTCTTTATATTACTCCCACATCAGGGCTTTATGTCCCCGTAAAGCATCAACACATACTAAGGATACAAAAGCGGTACTGAGCACGCATCTGAGCCTCCCGCTCTCATGTGCTCACCTGGAGGTTCCCATACTTCCAGTGAAAGCGCACCCGAGTAATCGTCCATCCTCATAGTACATGCTCCTGTCGATCCTCGATTCCCACTGGAACCTCCGGGATAACTTATCGCCTTGGCCACATCTCCATAAACCTCGTCGAGGTGAAACTCGTATAAGGACGTGATCGTCATCCTCGAACTCTAGAGGCCTCCAATTCCTGTCAGCATAAGGCTTCTGTTGGCCCTGTGCTGTCCTCATCCGCTCTTGGATGACCGGGACCTTCTCTAGTCTCACAAGAGCTGTTATGATTTCTTCTTTGCAGATAAGAGAAATCCTATCTCATCCCCTGGATGAACCACATTCAGTTCCTAATACAGTCAATCCTAACATGAATGATGCTTTCATTCCATGGATGAAGTCGTAAGGCCTCGACGTAACTACCAAGAGATACAATTTTCACTCTCACCTCCAAGGGTCGAGTCACACTGTCGGCATCAGTGTGAGGTCACTAGGTCTCCTCAAGTAGAAATCTCAAAAGTGAGGGTCAAGTCAATAGTCTTAACCGGGACCACTCAGTATCAACCAAACAAAAAGGAAAGGAAGGAAAACTTTACTAAGATAAGTGTATTTTCATTATTTCAGCTCATGTTACAAAGACACAAATGTAACAGAAACAAAACTAGAATCAACATGATCAATAGCCTCCAGGTCTGGAGCTAGTTCCGCTCATGTCCATCTGCATTTGGAGCTCCATAACAATAGGTCTCAGCTTCATGAAGCTATGATCTCATATGTCCTCTGGTCCCCTGCGGTCGGGGAGGGCCTTTTAGTGGTGGTGGTGGCAACACCCCGAAGCGTCGTCCACCTCCAGCTATACGAATGGCTCCTCTTCCATGGATGCTTGCTCCTTGCGGTCTCCCCTGATCGAACCTCTGCCTTTTCCTGGGAGGTTCTTCATTTAACTGTTGGTCATCTGCATGGCGGGTCGGACAGTCACGTTCCATGTGACCAATCCCGCCGTAGGAGTAACACTGGCCACTCTCGGAACGACTGGCTCTGACTCCACCCCGGTTCCCCCGCACAATTGAACTTGAGTCGTGTAGTCGGCCACAAGTAGATCTGGTCCTCTTGGACCTATGCGTCATCTGTCTACTGTCTGCTGCAGAAGACTCTGCCGCAAGTCGGCTAGTAGTGGGTCATGCTGCTGGATACTGCTCATCAAGGAAACTCTCCACTAAGAGGGATCTCTCCAACACCCCTGTCTGGGTCGGAATGCTGTGAGAAACAACAGAAGCTCTAATCTCCCGCCTGAGCCCCTGCTCGAAGGTTCAGGCCATAATGAACGGGTCTCGTACCATATCTGTGGAGTAGAGCGAGAGGTTTATGAACCTCGCTGAATACTGTGACACTGTCATGCTGCCCTGCCGTAGCTAATGTAGCTCCTGTATACGCACCGCTCGAAGGGTGGCTGGAATAAACTCTACTCGGAACAGGCTCTCGAAGTCTACCCAAAGAAGTGTCGCCTCATCATGCATCTGGAGCATCAGGCTCCACCATCTGCCTGCTGCTTCCGGAAGAAGGCTGGCAGCAAGGATCACCATGAAGTCTACCGGCGTCTCCACTAGCCTGAAAACTCTTTCCACAGCCTCCAGCCAATCCTCAGCCGCCTGCGGGTCCGTCCCTCCCAGGAACCTGGGTGGCCTCTATCGCCGGAACTCGTGTAGTGAGCTCAAGAGACGTGCAACCTCTACTACTAGGTATGGTGTCATTGGTGGCCCAACGGGTAGTAATACTGCTGGTGTGCCTGTTGGTACCTCAACTGGGATAGGGCCCTGTATTGAGGCCATGTCGCTTGGCGGGCTGTCAGTACGAACAACTCTCGGGGCTCTAGCTGTTCATCCGTAGGGAGGAATCCTGAATGAAACAAACATTACATGGTCAAAAGACTTATACCTGGTGAGCTGGCCTGGTTTGAGCTGATATTTAAAAACATCTGGAAACACACATGCAATTAGTGTTTTCGTGCACAATGTCGAATATCAGTTGTCAGGGTCCTGGTGTATGGATACGTCGGCCGCCCTCACCAACACTGGACTCCATGAACTGAAAATCACACTCAGTACACATAACACTATTGCTTCACAGAACGAAAATATCAGAGTTATATGTTCTGCAATAGAACCTACTCCTCTGATACCAATTTGTCACGACCCGTCCTCGGGGCCCGTGTCGTGACTACCCCAAGCCTGTCTTCCATAGGCCAGGGGCTGGCGACTAGCACCAAAGGCATAAATCCCGATAACTGGAAAGGCATTGCCTTTATAAAAGTAAACAAAACACCACAGAGTACAAGAGGAAGTAAAAAACTAAGTACAATGAGAAGTGCTAAAAAGTAAATGGGCCAGAATACAAACCCAACTGAAGGTAAAACTACAACTGAACCAATATACAAACGAAAAAGACAACAGCTGGACGAACGGAAGCGGCTCCTGGGACGTCCTACTCAGATCCTACCAGAAGGGTAGGTACAGATGGTGCAGCTCCTGGATCATCCACCACAGATCCTACCTGAAGGGTAGGTACTGATAGCCTCCACAACGCTCTCACCCTTCAACCTCCTACGAGTGTCGTGTCACCGTGAAGTAAACCTCCGGATACTGACTCGTCGTGTATTCCACCTTTGGGTACCATCCAGTCCTCGAACACTCAGCCTCCGTCAGCACCTCCCGTCGTCTGTAACCAACACAACGAGTTGCGGGCATAGCCCGTGCAGGGGTGAGTATAACGATACTCAGTAGGGACCCCGAGACCCTCAAGGTCTCACTAAAACAAACAAATATAACCACAAAGAAGATCTCAACAGATAACCTATAAGTAGGTATATGCCCATACATATACCTAAGTTATCAAGTAACCCATCTCAATCATGAGGTTACAAAAAGATTATGAAATCAACGGATAACCTCTACCCAGGTATATGCCCATAAATTTACCTAAGTTATCAAGTGACCCATCTCAGTCATGAGGCAAATACAAGGTCATAGACTCAGCTCAAACGAGGATTTTCATTATCGAAACTGTAACTGCTGAAAATCCTGGTCTCTGGAGTGTACAGTGGTCCTCTCACGACTCCGAGGTACTGCTCACTAATCCACATCTCTGAGGTACTCCTCCTGTCAAGTACCGCGGGTCTACTGCCAAATACTGGAAGCTCCGGCCGTTGTGGGTCTTCCACCAAATACCGGGCGCTCCCCATAATAGCCTACAGAGGTACTCTTCCAGTCGAGTACCGTGGGTCTGCTGCCAACTACCAGGCGCTCCGTCCGCCGTGGGTATTCCGCCAAATACCAGGCGCTCCGTCCACTGTGCTTGTCGACTCACACCAAGTCGAGTCGGTCAAGTAGTCGTCAGGTCTCAGTTGTCTACACGGTCTTCGTACTTCGCACGCTCGTCTCTGGGAGGGTCCACTCCACGAGCTACAGGTCGATACACCAAGTATCTCAAAGTCCCATGAAGAAGTATCTCAAAGGACCGCCTCGTCATAAGGGTCTCAACGCAACAGACTGCGTGTCAATCGGACGCCCGGTCTGTGAGTTATTATCCTTTTCGTCCCAGGGGCCTGGTTGGTTTCGCGTGCGAACCAATCCGGCCGTAACTCAACTATACCCAGAACACTCATAGGGTATACTCATAGGGACCGTTTCTCAACGTGATCACCAACTCCGCTGACGGTTCGTCCAACGGACGTATGGTCTGAATTATATCAGCTTTTCCGTTCTAGGGGCCCTGTTGGATTTCGGGTACAATCCAACCCGACCACTATCCAACAGCAACCAAAACTCGGGCGAATTATGGCAAAAGTTCCGTCTCATAAAGAGGAAAACAACGGGACAGACTGCACATCAATCAGACACCCGGTCTGTGAGTTATTGGCCTTTTCGTTCCAGGGGCCCGGTTGGTTTCATGAGCGATCCAACCCGACCGCACTCCGACGACATCCAAACCTCGAGTGCAGTAAGCCAAAAGATCCGTCTCACTATGAGTAATCCAACAAAGTTGAAGACACGTCAATCGGACGTCTGGAGCTCAAGTTACGAGGGTTTACGCTACGAGGGCCCGGTTGGTTTTGTATCTGAACCATCCCGGCCGAACCCAATGTTCTCCTAAACCTTGAGTATAGTATAACGAACGAACCTTCTCGATCCAAGGATCGCATCTCAACTGACGGTTCATCGATCGGAGGTCTGTAGGCCATGATATGGGTGTTTGAACCAACTTAGTCCGAAAATAGGGGGTCTGGGCCCGGCTCGGCCCGACCCAGTACCCCCTGGTTCGGCCAACCCGGGTCGACCCGGACTGGGTGGCGACCCGGCCCAATGACCTGGCCCGGCCCGACCGTCGACACGGCCAGCGCGCCGCGAGAGCGTGTCCAAGGGAGGGGCTACGCTTCTCCTTTAATTCAAAATGGCGACCCCCTTTAAGGGGTCGCGCCACGTGTGCAACCTGATGGGTGTAGCCCCCCGTCTTTTCCCCTGTAACGGTTGGCCAGCACAGGGCCGGCCGATTTCTCACCGTGGGACCCCGCGGTCCCGTGCCTTCCGGCACCGTCGGCCGGAGTTCCGGCCGCCTTCTTCGAATTCTCCGGTGGGTGGTTTTTCCGGCTGCTACTTCTGGGATGGCTGCCAATTCGTCCAGCGCGGCTTGACAACGCTGTGTCCTTCTGGCACTGCCTGACTCCGGCCGTGGCCTCGTTCGTACCCTCGACGCGGCGCGACAACATCGTGTTTCTTCGTCGTGGCCCGCATCGTTCACGTCTCGTTTCTCTCAAGCGCAGTGCAACAATGCATTACTGTTTTCGCTAATCAATCAGAAGAATAGAAAAGGGGGGAGGGGTATCAGCCGTGTTTGTGCGGACCGATCCCCTCCCGTTATATCGATAGCAGTTGGCTGAAACGTAAAACATTTAACCTTCACAATTTTTAATTTAAATAAAAATTGGAACATGGCCGTCAGATTTATCTTTCATATTCGAAGGAAAGAATCACCAACTTAAAATAGTTGAACCCCTACCTTGGTTAGAAGCCGATCGGAAGGAGGCTTCGTCATTCGAGGTTCGTCGCGGTATGGCGTCGCGAGGATGACGACGTCGAAGGGGGATGTCGGCGTTCGTCCGACTCAAGGGAAGGCAAAGCCGTCGTCGCTCGCTACCCGATTCCACTTCTGAGCTTGTTCGTCAATCCGTTGACGATGAAGGGAAAAAAGAAGATCTGTTGAAGAGTCTTGCGGCAGAAGGGGAAAAATTCCGTGGAAGGAAAACGAGTGTTCTTCGTCAGAGGTGGCGCGTTCTTCGTGTTCTTCGTGTTCTCCGGCGAAGGAGGAGGAGGAGAGGAAAACTCAGCGCAACGCTTCCCAACCCAAAAATAAAATGAGGATAAGGCCTTATTTTATGGATTTCCACCAACGATTTCAAATTTAAAACGACATAACCCTCACAATTAATTTCATGTGCGTTGAATAATTTAATTTATGGGTTAGAGAAATTATGGGGAGAGTGGAGCACTATGCAATAATAGAGGGGGGTTTTAGAATGTTGAAAAGGGTGAGGCTCGTGCGGCCCCCGCCTAGTGAATCCTCATGAGGGAGGTTATGCGTGGGTGGGTCCCACCAACATAACCTCTCTTGAGAGGTTATGGTGTGGTGGCCACCACCTCAACCACCCTTTGGTGGTTTTAACCTCCACTTGGTGGTTTTTACCACCACCAATAAAATTGTTTCACAATTTTAATTATTCCTCAAAATTAACTTCTCCACTCGAGCAAACACAATAGAGGTGAAGGTCCCCTTAAGAAATTATTGGCACTGCGAGTTCATCGGTGCCCTCGGATTTCGATTCCATGTACCGGTTCAAAGGATAGAAAAACTCGGTCGTTCGTTCACTGAACGTACCCGAGCCAAACTTCGAAAAATGATTCCGGGAACACCGGGTCTCGGAATCAAATGCCGTCAGAAACTGTGTTCTTGTAAAATTCCAAAGAATATTAATATAAAAATTTTCTTGAAAATTCCGAGTATTTACATAACCCCCACCTCAGGGCTTTACGTCCCCGTAAAGCTTCAACACAAAATAGGGATACAAAAGCGGTACTGAGTACGAATCTGAGCCTCCCGCTCTCATGTGCTCACCTGGAGGTTCCCTTACATCCAGTTAAAGCGCACCTGATGAATCGTCCATCCTCATTGGATCCTCTCCTGTCGATCCTCGATTCCCACTGGAACATCCAGGATAACTTGTCGCCTTGGCCACATCTCCGTAAACTTCGTCGAGGTGAAACCCGTATAAGGATGTGATCGTCATCCTCCAACTCTAGAGGCCTCCGATTCCTGTCAGCATAAGGCTTATGTCGGCCCTATGCTATCCTCATCCGCTCTTGGATGACCTGGACCTTCTCTAGTCTCAAAAGAGCTGCTATGATTTCTTCTTTGCCGATAAGAGAAATCTGGTCTCATCCCCTGGATGAACCACGTTCATTAAATAATACAATCAATCTTAACATGAATGATGCTTTCATGCCATGGATGACGTTGTAAGGCCTCGACATAACTACCAAGAGATCCAACTGTCACTCTCACCTCCAAGGGTCGAGTCACACTGTCGGCATCAATGTGAGGTCACTAGGTCTCCTCCAGTAGAAATATCGAAAGTTAGGGTCAAGTCAACAGTCTTAACTGGGACCACTCAGTATCAACCAAACAAAAAGGACAGGAAAGAAAATTTTACAAAGATAAGTGCCTTTTCATTATTGCATCTCATGTTACAAAGACACAAATGTAACAACAACAAAACTAGAAGCAACATGATCAATAGCCTCCAGGTCTGGAGCTAGTTCCGCTCCTATCCATATGCTTATGGAGCTCCATAACCATAGGTCTCAGCTGCATGAAGCTAAGATCTTCTATGTCCTCCTGTCCCCTGCGGTCGGGGAGGGCCTCCTGGTGGTTGTGGTGGCAACACCCCGAAGCGTCGTCCACCTCCAACTGCATGACCAACTCCTCTTCCATGGCCTCCTTCTCCTTGCGGTATGCCCTGATCGAACCTCTGCCTATGCCTGGGAGGTTCTTCATTTAACTGCTGGTCATCTGCATGGCGGGCCGGACAGTCACGTTCCATGTGACCAATCTCGCTGCAGGAGTAACACTGTCCACACTCCGCACAACAGGCTCTGACTCCACCCCGGTTCCCCCGCACAACTAAACCTGAGTCATGCAGTCGGCCACCCGTAGGTCTGGTCCTCTTGGACCTCTACTTCATCTGTCGACTGTCTGCTGCAGAAGACTCTGCCGCAAGCCGGCTAGTGGTGGGTCGTGCTGCTGGAGACTGCTCAGCAAGGAAACTCTCCACTAAGAGGGATCTCTTCAACACCCCTGTCTAGGTCAGAATGCTGTGAGAAACAACAGAAGCTCTAATCTCCCGCCTGAGCCCCTTCTCGAAGGTTCGGGCCCTGAAGAACGTGTCCTGCACCATATCTGTGGAGTAGAATGAGAGGTCTATGAACCTTGATGAATATTTTTCCACTATGATTCTGCCCTTCCACAACTGAAGTAGTTCATGTATACGCACCGCTCGAAGGGTGGCTGGTACAAACTCTGCCCGGAACAGGCTCTCGATGTCTGCCCAAATAAGTTTCACCTCGTCATGCATCTGGAGCATCAGGCTCCACCATCTGCCAGCTTCTTCCTGAAGAAGGCTGGCAGCAAGGATCACTATGAAGTTTAATGGCGTCCCCACTATCCTAAAAACTCTCGCCACAGCCTCTAGCCAATCCTCAGCCGCCTGCGGGTCCGTCCCACCCTGGAACCTGGGTGGCCTCTGTCATTGGAACTTGTGCAGTGCGCTCAAGCGACGTGCACCGTCTACTACTGGGGCTGGAGGCATCGGTGGCCCAACGGGTAGTAGTACCGCTGGTGCGCCTGCTGGTACCTCAACTGGGATAGGGCCCTGTATTGAGGCCACGTCGCTCGGCGGGCTGTTAGTATAAACAACTCTCGGGGCTCTAGCTGGTCGTCCGCGGGGAGGCATCCTGAAAGAAACAAACATGACACGGTCAAAAGACTTATACCTGGTGAGCTGACCTGGTTTGAGCTGATTTTTAAAAACTTCTGGAAACACACATGCAATCAGTGTTTTCGTGCAGAAAGTCGGAAATCAGTTGTCAGGGTCCTGGTGTATGGATACGTCGGCCGCCTGCACCAACACTGGACTCCCTGAACTGAAAATCACACTCAGTTCACTTAACACTTTTTCTTCACAGAAAGAAAATATCAGAGTTATATGTTCTGCGGTAGAACCTACTCCTGTGTTCCCAATTTGTCACGACCCGTCCTCGGGGCTCGTGTCATGACTACCCCAAGACCGCCTTCCATAGGCCAGGGGCTGGCGACTAGCACCAAAGGTGTAAATCCCGATAACTGTGAAGGAATTTCCTTTATAAAAGTAAACAAAACACCACAGAGTACAAGTGGAAGTAAATAACTAAGTACAAAGAGATGTGCTGAAAAGTAAATGGTCCAGAATAAAAACCCAACTGAAGGTACGACTACAACTGAACAAAAGTACAACAGAAAAAGACAATAGCTGGAAGAATGGAAGCGGCTCCTGGGACATCCTCCTCGGATCCTACCTGAAGGGTTGGTACAGATGGCATAGCTCTTGGATCGTCCACCACGGATCCTACCTGAAGGGTAGGTACAGATAGCCTCCACAACGCTCTCACCCGCCAACCTCCTTTGAGTGTCGTCTCACCGTGAAGTCCACCTCCGGATACAGACTCGTCGTGTAGTCCACCTCCGGGTATCGTCCAGTCCTTGAACACTCGGCCTCCGTCAGCACTTCCCGTCATTTGTAACCAACACAACGAGGTGCGGGCATAGCCCGTGCAGGGGTGAGTATAACGATACTCCGTAGGGACCCCGAGACCCTCAAAGTCTCACTAAAACCAACAAGGATAACAACAAATAAGATCTCAACAGATAACCTCTAATTAGGTATATTCCCATACATATACCTAAGTTATCAAGTAACCCATCTCAATCATGAGGTAACACAAAGATTGTGAAATCAATGGATAACCACTACCCAGGTATATGCCCAAACATATACCAAAGTTATCAAGTGACCCATCTTAGTCATGTGGCAAACACAAGGTCATTGACTCAGCTCAAACAATGATTTTAATTATCGAAACCATAACTGCTGATGAGCCCCGTCTCTAGAGTGTACAGTGGTCCTCTCATGACTCCGAGGTACTACTCACTAATCCAAGTCTCCGAGGTACTCCTCCTGTCGATTATCGCAGGTCTGCTGCCAAATACTGGGCGCTCCGTCTGTTGTGGGTCTGCCGCCAAATACTGGGCGCTCCCCCTAATAGCCTACAGAGGTACTCCTCCGGTCGAGTATCGTGGGTCTACTGCCAACTACTAGGCGCTCCGTCCACTGTGGGTCTGCCGCCAAATGCCGGGCACTCCGTCCACTGTGCTAGTCGACTCACTCCAAGTCGAGTCGGTCAAGCAGTCGTCAGGTCTCAGTCGTCTACACGGTCTCCGTACTCCGCATGATCGTCTCTGGGAGGGTCCGCTCCACGAGCTACAGGTCGATACTCCATGTATCTCAAAGTCCCACGAAGAAGTATCTCAAAAGATCGACTCGTCATAGGGGTCTCAACGCAATAGAGGGCGTGTCAATCGGACACTCGGTCTGTGAGTTATTGTCCTTTTTGTCCCAGGGGCCCGGTTAGTTTCGCATGCGAACCAATCTGGCCATAACTCAACTATTCCCTGAACACTCATAGGGTATAATCATAGGGATTTTTTCTCAACGTGATCACCAACGCCGCTGACGGTTCGTCAAACAGACGTCTGGTCTGAATGATATCAGCTTTTTTCGTTCTAGGGGCCCGGTTGGATTTCGGGTACAATCAAACCTGGACACTATCCAACAACAACCAAAACTCGGGCGAAGTATGCCAAAAGTTCCTTCTCATAAATAGGAAGACAACAAGATAGACGGCGCGTCAATCAGACGCCTGATCTGTGAGTTATTGGCTTTTTCGTTTTAGGGGCCCGGTTGGTTTCGTGAGTGAACCAACCCGACTGCACTCTGACAGCATCCAAACCTCAAGTGCAGTAAGCCAAAAGATCAGTCTCACTAAGAGGAATCCAACAAAGTCGACGGCACGTCAATCGGATGTCCGGAGCTCAAGTTACGAGCGTTTCCGCTCCGAGGGCCCGGTTGGTTTCGTATCCGAACCATCCCGGCCAAACTCAATGTTCTCTGAAACCTTGAGTATAGTATAACGATAGTACCTTGTCGATCCACATATCGCATCGCAACTGACGGTTCATCGATCGGAGGTCCGTAGCCCAACATATGGGCATTTGAACCAACTCAGTCTGAAAATTGGGGGTCTGGGCCTGGCCCTGCCCGATCCAGTACCCCCTGGGTCGGCCGAACCGGGTCGACCCGACCCGGGCAGCGACCTGGCCCGACGACCCGGCCCAGCCGGCGGCGCGGTAGCGCGGCCAGCGCGCCGCGTGAGCATGTCCAAAGGAGGGGCTACGCCCCTCCTTAAATTCAAAACGGTGACCCCCTTTAAGGGGTCGCGCCACGAGTGCAACCCGAGGGGTGTAACCCCCCGGATTTTCCCTTGTAACGGCCAGCCAGCGCAGGGCCGGCCGGTTTGTCGCCGCGGGACCCCACGGTCCCGCACCTTCCGGCGCCGGCGGCCGGAGTTCTGGCCGCCTTCTTCAAATTCTCCGGTGGGTGGTTTTTCCGGCCGCTACTTCTAGGATGGCTGCAAATTCGTCTGGCACGGCAGGACGACGCCACGTCCTTCCGGCGTGGCATGACTCCGGCCGCGGCCTCGTTCGAACCCTCGACGCGTCGCGACGGTGTTGCGTTTCTTCGTTGTGGCCTGCATCGTTCACGACTCCTTTCACTCAAGCGCGGTGCAACGATGCATTACCATCGTCGCTAATCAAACCGAAGAATAGCAAAGGGGGAGGGGTATCGGCCGTGTTTCTGCGAACCGATCCCCTCCCGTTATATCGATAGATGTTGGCCGAAATGTAAAACGTTTAACCTTCACAATTTTTAATTTAAATAAAAATTGGAACACTGCCATCAGATTTATCTTTCATATTCGAAAGAAAGAATCACCAACTTAAAATAGTCGAACCCCTACCTTGGGTATAAGCCGATCGGAAGGAGGCGTCGTCATTCGAGGTTCGTCGCGGTATGGCGTCGCGAGGATGACGATGTCGAAGGGGGACGTCGGCATTCGTCCGACACGAGGGAAGGCGAAGCAGTCGTCACTCGCTACCCGATTCCGCTTCCGAGCTTGTTCGTCGATCCGTTGACGATGAAGGGAAAGAAGAAGATCTGTTGAAGAGTCTCGCTACGGAAGGGGAAAAATTCCATGGAAGGAAAACGAGTGTTCTTCGTCAGAGGTGGTGCGTTCTTCGCGTTCTTCGCGTTCTCCGGCGAAGGATGAGGAGGAGAGGAAAACTCAGCACAATGCTTCCCAACCCAAAAATAAAATAAGGCTAAGGGTTTATTTTATTGCTTTCTGCCAACGATTTAAAATATCAAACGACGTAACCCTCATAATAAATTTCAAGTGCGTTGAATAATTTAATTGATGGGTTAGAGAAATTATGGGGAGAGTGGAGCGTTATGCAATAATAGAGTGGGGTTTTAGAAAGTTGAAAAGGGTGAGGCTCGTGCGGCCCCCACCTAGTTAAACCTCCCGAGGGAGGTTATGCGGGGGTGGGTCCCACCAACATAACCTCTCTTGAGTGGTTATGGTGTGGTGGCCCACACCTCAACCACCCTTTGGTGGTTTTAACCTCCACTTGGTGGTTTTAACCACCACCAATAAATTGTTTCACAATTTTATTTATTCCTCACAATTAACTTCTCCACTCGAGAAAACACAACAGCGGTGAAGGTCCCCTTAATCAATTATCGGTGTTGCGAGTTCATAGGTTCCCTCAGATTTCAATTTCGAGTACCGGTTCAAAAGATAGAAAAACTCGCTCATTCGTTCACTGAACGTACCTGAGCCAAATTTCGGAAAATGATTCCGGGCACACCGGGTCTCAGAATCAGATGCCGTCAGAAACTGCGTTCTTGTAAAATTTCAATAAATATTAAGAAAAAAATTTCCATGAAATTTTTTGGTCATTACAAATATAAGGGTATGATAACTTGATTATATAATTATAATATCATACCCTACATATCAAATATCCTAAACATAAATCAGAACCTAAATATCAGTTGTTCTAAGACTTGAATCATTTGATAATTGGTGACAGAATCCATTAAAGCTTTGCATATGAATGAGACATGGATGTATAGAATTCATAACAACAAATAACATCTTGAACTAATATTATAATAAATAATTTCACACATTATTTTAAGGACAATAAATTAAGAAATTTCATATATTAATGGACATGCAACTAGGTTTACAAAGAATTTAGTGAACATATAATAAAGTTCACACATAACATTGTGAACATGTAATAAGGTTCACACATAAACTTATGGACTTGTGACTAGGTCCAATAATATCATTGTGAACAAATTACAATGTTTAATAATATCATTATGAACATTTAATCAAGTTCGCTCATAAACTTTTGGACATTAAACTAGGACCTTGCATAACATTGTGAACAGGTAATAAGGGTTACACACAAAATTGATAACATGTAATCAGGTCCACACATAAAATTATTGTCATGAAATAAGGTCAAATAATAACATTTTGAATTTTTAATCAGGTTCACACAAAACAATTATAATCACGATTCATCCATCATTACCCAAAACATTGGATAGGGATATAGTTCCCACCAACCACATAATTAAATCATATATCAATGTTCCCAAATGATCATCATAACATGGCCAATGAAAAGAGATGTGTTTTATTGACACCAAATTATAACCCATGAAACGAAATGAGTATCATTAAAATTTCATTACTTCATTACCTAGGATAAAAAATATATTTTTTATATTAATTTCATAAATTACTTACACGTGAAAATATAAAATTTTCAAAAGAATATACACTACGGAACTAAAAAGTTCGTCATAAAAATAATTCTAGGAAAACCTAAATGATTCAATAAATAAAATTAATGGATCCTTTAGATAATTTATTATAATGGATTTAGTACCATCAACTAATGTAATCATATATGAAAAATAATGTGGAATTATATTTATAAAAAAATATTAATGAAAATATATTTTATTCTATTAAAAATTAATTTTAATATCAAAAAACCATTGAAACCCATTTTAATCGAAATTAAACTAGGAAAAACGTATAATTAAATATTTTAGAACTTTGTAAAAAACATTCTCATTGAAAATAATTTTAAAACTTATAAATGAAACATGAAAATGTTTTCAGATTCTATTTTCCATTAAAATATATTATATAACAATGAATACTTTTTTAAAACCTTTTCTATTTAATATAAATTGAAAAAATAATAAAATAAAAATACAAAATCATAAAAATTTATTTCATTTAATACAACTTTTTTAATACTAATAAATTATCTTAACAAAATCATTTTAAAAAAAATTTAACAAATGAAAAAATTTATGAAAACCATCTTAATTTAAAACAAATTTAAATAAACTATTTTTAGAATATTAATAAAGAATATTCATTTAAAAATTAATATTTATAATCTATTAAATTAATATTCAAGGGATTTTTTATAATGATTGGTAAATCCTTATATGCTGAAAAAACTTATTTCATCGTAACATTTTTATAAAAGTGCATCGATCGAAAATGTCAAGAAGATTCCATTTTGAAATCTATATTTTTTAAATTAAACACATTGTTAACTATATATTTTAATGATTATATGGTAATATTTCAATATTTCTGAAAATCATACGAAAACATGGTCTTTACAGAACTCTTATTTCATACCTAATAGTTATGTATAATTTGAATTTAATAAAAAATCATTCTTGATCATTAAATGTACCAAAGTGTGAAAACATGATACCCATAATTTGATATCACTTGAATACACAAAAGGTAATAAAAATTATGATTTATCTTGATTTTTATATCATTACATTTCATTAATTGTATAATATCAAAAAACAATCTTGATAAATGATGAGATTATATCAAAAAAATATAACTACGTAGTAACATTGAATTATAATTCCCATGTAAGGAAATAAATTTAAATTGAGCCTAAAATATCAGGAAAAATGAGGATATTAATTAAATAACATGTCAAATGTAATTATATTCAACTAGCCAATAATTTAACACATAAAAACATGCGTCTACAAGAAAAACAATTAATACAAAACTATCTTCCCGATTCGGTAACTATTGAAACATAATCCCCATGGAAGAAATATCATAGAGTGGACACGTCAATTCCCATAAATTTATGATTAATATAAATAATATATATTAATGGGAATTATATATAAAATACTAAATAAATGTGTGTTGAACATGTTATATTTCTTAGGGATATAAAAAGCGGGATCAAATTCCCTTACCTTATATATTGGATCACCCAATACTCGTAAAAACCTATTGTATAATAAATAAGATTTTATTGTAAATAATTTTCAAAATCATATAATTATATTAAATAACATATATTATTTTATTTTGATTCTATATTACCTAATTTTTTAAAATTTTATGTTATGGTTTCTCTTTGGGTGATATATTCTTTCTTCTTCGCACATGTTATGACTTATTATTAATAATCATCTTACATAGATCATGATTTAATTAATTAAAAAATTTAAAACATTGTAAAAATATCATATATATTCAATATATATGATATTTTTAATATTAAATAAAATAATTAAATATGTAATGTAATACATCGTTTATAGAGAAGGTATATTATACTAATGGATGAACAATATTTCCGTTTTGTTTTCTTATTGAATGATAGTTTGTAAATCACATATATTTATTTATGAATATCATATAATTAATTAGTAACTATTATTATATATATATATATATATATATTATATTTTCAATAAAATCATACTAAACACATTCCACATAAAGTGTTAATCATTCACGTTTCTTTGAAGAGGTTGTAGTTCACATGTCAACAAACGATGTTATCATATTCCAAGAAGATGAAAAGTATAATGGTATGTGTTATATGAATGTTTAGATATGCACAAATACATAATATATATCATGTATATCATGTATAATAACTTTTTACATCAGAATTACTCACCATGAATTGTGGAAAATAAAAAACAAACAATTATCTTTCTATGAGGCGGTAGTTCGTCATAATGATAAAAAGTATGTCCATTACACATTAGAATGAAGTGGTTGTATGTGTATGTTATAACAATAGAATTAAAAATTATCATTATATTTAGGATAGTAGAATTTTTTTATAAGCATGGAGTAATTTAAATTTAATGATTGGATAAGGTAATAAAACTAATGATATAGAGAATAGATGTTACCACTTTTTTTGGTAACTCCTTTTAGTTACCACAAAATTTATTCCTTAGAAATATTTTTGCCTAAAAACATTATTCTATGATGAGGGGAGGGATGATGAGGATATAATTAGGTATATTTTTTTCAATACATGGTGGAATGATATGTTTGAGGATGTGGGAGGAGATGATTCCTTTTAATAGTGGAGGAGGAGTGGCACTCTATTAAAATTTTTAAAATGGAATTCCACGAATTTTTTCTCATTGAGTGTCTCTCAAATAATGGACTGATAATAGATAAAACAGATAATATTGACTAATTATGTCTATAAATTTTTTTATAAGTGGATAGATCATTTGTTCCATTAATATTAATGTTTAGTCTATTGAGATATTAATTTCACCTTTATCGTTGTCATTAACATGTATTAATATCATTAATTTTTTTCTAAAAAAATATTTGAACATATTATATATTAAAAATAATCATATTTATAAAATTCGATACAATTTTGGAAATTTCATTCACCATATAATAAAATATTATTTTAATTTTAATCCCGTAGATGAGATGCGAATTCATGTTTTAAATGTAAAAAACGTCCAAACAATTATTATTTTATTATTCCTAGTGTGAGAATTATATTAAAACTGATAAAATATAATCAATTAAATTATAAATTATATTTATCATTTTATATTAAAAAATTAATATAATTTTACCAAATAAATTATTTAAATGAAAAAGAAGTTTCGAATTAAAATTTAGTAATTTTTACTATTAAATAAAAAATGATATCTCAGAACCAAAATCCAAATATTCACATGACTCGAATTTTTATGTTTATAATAAAATATGAAGTTTATTTTCAATTATATAAAATATTAATATTTCTGAAATTTTATTTCAAATAAGTTATCAATAAATATTTGGTAAAACTTCATTTATAAAAATGATGATTTTATTAAAATATTATGTTTGATATTATGTTATGATTATAAAATATATTGGATTAATATCAAAAATATTTCATTGAATATTATATAAATGAATTTATTTATTAAATTGATATCACTCATTAATGGTAATAAATTTTATTTATTGGAAAAAATGTTTTGTAAGAATTAACTAAATATTATTTTCTATTATATTAAATTGTTTTTCATATTGATGTCTAATTAATTTGTAAACAATGAATTCATTATATATTTGTGTAAATAATATATTTTCATAGGATAGTTTATTATAATTATAAAAAATATTTTAATATCCAAGTTGATTATAATTATATTGGATTATAATATTTTAAGAATATATTGTTTTGTGGTAGAACTCGGCTATCCGTGTTACTCAAGACATTGATTAAAATCATTGTTTTCTGTAACAAAAGGTAACCACTTTGTTTAGAGTAGTGAAGAAAAACTTTGGTGTATCATAAAACAATATTATGACTTATTCCTTCCATATATTTATATATATCATTTTATAGTTTTGTGTGAAATGGTTACTACAAAATTGATCAAATTTATTCGGAAATAATAAGTTAGAAATTCTCACGATGTTAAAATTTTTCAAGGATAAAATAGAATGTTTCAGAATAAAAAATAGATTTCATGGAATTCATCACAAACAAATACAAAATAGTTTCATCCATTTTATTTAAATATGGAATATTCATATAAAATCACTGGTAAAATTATAATTTGTAAATCATAGATGACAGATTAGTTTCATTTATGGTAGAGAGTACCTTCGTGTAAGGATAGAAGTGATTTTTAAATATATTTTTTAAATTGTTTTAAAACAATGTGGATTAGTGTAAGAGATCAAATTTCTTATTACAAGATGAATATAGATATTCTATTACATATATCATTAAAAATTAATGTACATATATTGAGCATAGTATTGGTGAACAAAGTAAAATTTATATTATCCATTTTTTTCCATTATCACTTTTAATCTACATTAATAGAGATATTTGATCCTATTAAAATTATTTCAATTCAATTATAACATATTAATTGTTAAAAATCAACATATCATTAATTAATAACCTCTAAGGGAATTCACATTTCCATAGACAAATAGAATAAAACCACAAAAAGATATTTTGATAAAAAAAATAATTCATTAATCCTTATAAATACTTTTCATAACTAATTAAAACCATATCATTAATTTCACCATAGACCTCAAAATATTCATGACTCGTGAATAAAAATAATAAATTAGTCCTAATGTCATAGATTACTTATATATTATACTTATTATTCAATAATCACTATTTTTATTTATTTTTATAAATAGTTAGGTTTGACATAATAAAATGCCACGACATGATGTGAAATGATAAAAAAATTACATAAAATAATGCACTACCAATTCAAAATTATTCAAACATGATAGTACATTGTAATCAATATTCAATCAATATATTTTTTTCAATCCAATTTGTTGACAATTTCACACAACACCAGGTCTTTGTGAACAGATAATTTCAAAAATAATATTATACCAAGTGTTTTAGAATATCTTTGATAAAAAAATTATATTTTAAAAGAATATATTATTTTGACCAAAAACAAAATCATCTACCTACTGAAAACAATTTTAGAAATCAAATTTTTTTCATTCATTTGAATGATATTTACATTAATAAATATCTTCATATATTACATATCTTAGTGTAAGAATAATGACTAACTAGAATAAACTCTCAATTACATTTATAATAAATAACTCACCTTACCAATTTTTATTTCTTATTTTTTAGCAAATACTAAAAAAATGTTTCAAATTATTTATTTTTAATTTTAATTTTATTCAAAAATCGTATTTTTTAAAATTTTTCTCTTATATATTGTTATCAGGTCCCCATAAATATGACATTAATAGAGACTGTTCATGGATACCCAAAAATTAACACAAAATATACCACATTCCATCACAAACATATTGTGAACTTATATTTTCTTAAATGAAATCCTTATAAATGAAACTAACAAAAACCCCATATATACACTAAATTCATATTTTCAAACATTCTTATATAGACAAAATTTCATTATAATAGTAACACACAAAAACTTATCTGTATAATTATTTTTTTCTTCCACATTAATCTTCTCTAATGAATATAACATCCCCAGATTATGAGAAATTATATTAAATTGATTTTATGTTTCTTTTCAACCCATTAAAAACAATAATCCATATAATAAGAGAAAAAGGGATGGATAATGTACTTAAAACATTATATTCACGATAATAAAATAATATATTAAATAAAAAAATTAATTTAATATTAAATAAATGTTTATTTAACACATCTATCATTTTCACCATTCAAATAACAAAATCACACTCTATGATGTCCGACTCCACCTTTTTCATTCTGTAGTTCAAATTTTTTCAATATGCAGCATTGTGGTGTGTCATTATGGATTGTGTTATATTTCAACAATGTAGTGGTAATCAGAAACAACTAATAATGGTTTATTAACATGAAACATTTTGTATTATAATGTATTATTAATCTCCATCAGTATCATCATTTCTTGGTCAGTTAGCCATATATCACTTTCTCTAGAATCAGAGTTATATAAATAGAATTTTTTTCAGGATTAAAAATACACTTTTCTTCTTGTATAATCTTTTAAATATACAAGGAAATATATATTAATATACAATTAGTCTATTTTGAATTAAAAAATTTGAAATGGTCGTGATTCCCTGTAATATAACACACATTCCAAATCACTATTGAAATTTTAAATACATTACGATTCTCATTACTATTGATATAATTGATTATGATGGTATAATTAATTATAATAATGAAATATAATACATATTTCTTAATATTTATATTTCCTTATAAAGTAAAATTATTATTTGTAACTCAATTTGATTAAAAAAATTACACTCAGCATCCTTTGATTTCATTATTCTCATTAAAATTAAAGTATAAGTATCATTTAAATCATCATTTCCATATTTACTAAATAATTTTAAACAAAAATTATATATATAAATAAAAAAACAATGATTAAAATTTAATATTATTAAATTAATTAAATATATAATTACAGAAACAATTAGATAAAACCATTATAAAACCTTTTCATACTAGGGACAACATCAGTATAAAAGTATGATTCCAAAAGGAAACCTTCCAATGTGTGGAATGATATTGAAGAGTAGTTTCTAAAACATATCGGAAATCTCAAAAGTGGAAGAATAAATGGAATAAATTTGTAGGATTAATTTATAAGTTTTCATTGGTGATATTGAATGTTGAGAGTTGATCGAAAAAAGGGAAATAACCAAATTAATTATTGAAGAGGCATAAGATTCATTTAGTGGATGTTTTTTTTTAGAAAAGGGAATATGAAAGAATAGTCATCTAGTATAGATAATATTATAATGATGGTTTTTTTGGGATATATTTACTATCTATAGAAAGATTATTTGAGTGTGTGGATGTATTTGACTAATCAGTGTGATTAATATTATTATTGAAGCTATGTTTGTAAACATATATTGAAATTAAAAGAAAAAAAATGCCTATTAAATGGGACGATTACACATAATATTTTAGTATAAAACATCTTGTTTATATATAGATATGAAAATCCATTAATGAAATATTACTTTACATAGTAGAATTAACTAAAACATTCTTCTAGTGAATATAACTAATTTATGAATAATATATGTTCTCATTTTTCTTATTTTTATTCAATCAATATAATTGAGAAGTTTATATCTGGGATATTTTATATTAGTGTGTTATTGTATGGTGACATAGATATGAAAAACCATTTTCAATCGAGGAATTTTTATGTGTTTTCATTCTGATATATTATTTCTTCCATATGTTTTATAGAGATGTAACATTGAGTGTTTTATCATAGGTCCTTCTATAGAAAAACATTTGTGTCATATATTCTCTTGTAGACTTTAATATGGTTGAAACATATAGAAATGTTTCTGAGATCAGTATGGAATAATCATTAAAAAAAATTACATTTATTTTAATTCTTTCATGTAGGTCAAACAATTTATATTATATTTTACAATATAATATAAGTTCAATATCTCTATATTTAATAGAGTTAATATAAGTAAAGGTCCATAGAGATAAGTTTTACATGATGAAATTTTGATTCAAAATAATATATGTAGATTATTCTATATTTTAGGGGACTATGATATTTCATTAACTAATATTAATATAAAAGTGTTTAATATAGAATAATCGGAATAATTGGATACGAAAAGACACTCAATTTTTTATATATATGAGTTAGTATATGAAAACAATACATTTAATAGTAGTGAGTTAACAGAAGAATCAAATAATATGAAGACTCCGAGAAAAATGAATGATAAGATTATTGTAGTGGAAAATTTGTAAAATATTTAGATAATTTTTATGGTATTATTTTTAATGGATGTCCCAAAACTAATAAATGGATTCAATATCATTTTTAGAAATTAAAAAAAAAGTAAATGTGAAAAACAATTTTCTAAACTAGTGAATGATTCTACTTTAACCACACCCAAAATTATGGGATGTGATGGTAATCATGATGAGTTAAGCTTGTAATAAAATAAATTATATTCTTACATGTTCGATGGATATTATTCAAAATAACTAAATTTATTGGATGGAGATCCAGTATACTTCAAAAAATCTATACTTTATTAAATGTGATTGATATTTGTTTGATCAAAAATGTTATAGAAAATGGAAAAGGTAAAATAATTATAATTCCTATAATCAAAAAAATATATCATTTTGTTTTTCAATAATGGAAATAAAGGATATTTTAGTTATTATTATAGGTAAAGAGGGGTCAAGTATTTAATATATAGTTATAGAAGATCCAATAAAAAAATTATAACATAAGATATGTTTGCTATAATATTGAAAGTATATATTTTACATCGGTATTTTATAATAAGATCTATAGATTTATATATGTAAACATATTAGAGATGTATTATGTTGAATTTTACTTCTAGTCATCACAATAAGGTAAAAATTGATAATAGATTCTCTCTCATTACTATAAAAAAGGGTTATTATTTAATTTATATAAGTACAATAATTTTTATAGAGTACAAAATAGTAGAGAACATAAATAGGATAAGGAATAATATAATGTCCTTTTAAAAAAAATACTAATATATGTTTCATTAAATCCTTTCTCGATGGATTGTAGAATGTTACATGTTGTTCCATTTTGTGGGATAAAGGGGAAAATTATGGAATTTTGTACATAATGGGAGATTAATATGATTCAATTAATGTGAGAAAAATACCTTCAACTATATGTAGGAATCTATATTAGGTTTATGTATGGTTTAATTGTATAAAAATCCCAATTTATATGGATGTTTTGAATATTAAAATCATAGTGTGTGGAAATAATTCTATATTCTTAGATTGCTTTGAATGGTGGAATTCTAAATGTATGTGAAAACACTAAGATATTATAAATTTTATATTTTTTATTTATGAATATGTAGTAGCTCTAGCGCATTCTCACAATGTGTTACTATACTATGCTATAATCATCTATGATGCTACATATATATTTTTTATTTATTTTTATATTTTGTTATAAACATTCATATGATAGAGATATATTATAAAAAATATTTTATATGATGTAAAAAGTATTAGGGTTCCAATAATGTTATGGGGTATAGAATGGTGTTCTATAAATGTTATTAATAAAAATAAAATATGTATTAAATATTAAATTAAGAGAATATTATAATAAAAAAATTTATATATATGATGAATTGTAAATTTTATATAATTAAATAATAATGTGTGAATCCCATGTCACTATTTGGGATAATTTTGTATAATTTCAATCTATTTATAACTTTTTGATGGGGTATCAGACATCAGACGAGTTTTTGGAATTTTTTGGGAGACCTATAGAATTATAGTATATTGTGTTACACAATAATAGATAGGTCGAGAGGCGAAAAATGTGTGATGTTTATTATCCATATGTTTTATAATAGTTAATAATATGATTATGTGTTCCACGACATGAGGGTTTGTTCCTATTTGGTTCATTAGACCATATAAAAAATGTTTCATTGTGACTAGACACTACCAATGGGGTTATTTTAACGGTAGCTGTGAGATCTAGTTCCATGCTTAATTAGATCCCAAGGGCGCTCTCATGTCTATATGAGGGAATTTTAGGAAGCGACATGACCCTAGTAATTGTTCCCATATATCTTCCCATATTAATGGTTATTCCATAAGAGGTTGGTTGTGATAGATCATGAAAATTTCAATATTATTAAATTTATATGTTGAATTACACTAATGTCTAGTAATACATTCTTTTAGAAACATATCATAATCCTTAAATGTGATCAATACATGGGAGATGCAAACGAATATATACCATCATGTTATAATGACCGAAGAACCATTATTATATCATATTCATGTTGAATAAGATGGCCAGTAATTTTCCCTCCACTGTTTTTTTCTAAACATGTTTAAAAATGGAGTTTTGCTTTTTCTTGAACCTCAACTAATATGGTTTTAATATTTTTTATCGTTGAATTTTTTATCTTGGGTATTTTAGCATATTTGGTTTTTTGTGTTGATTTCGTTTGAGGATTGTCATACACTACTAATGGAGTGTTTTTCTAGTGTTGTAGTCTTGTGTTACAATGGAATTATATTTTTTAATATAATAAAGAAGGTATTTATTTAATAATAATTTTTTATATCTATTAATAATTATGATTTAGATATTAATTTTATGTTATAGGGTACGCATATTATGATATCATACTAGACACGCAACCAAGGGGCCTCACCAAAATCATACATTTCACACAATATTGAGTTATAGTATTAAATAATACAATAATATTATTATTTTAAATGGTAGATAGCGCATAACAATTGGAATGGAGGGAATGAATAGTATCAACGGAATTTTAAATTATGGTTTACACAAGTTTAAATGAAGATTCATTGATTACAATTTTATTAAAAATGGAAATAAAAACCAATTGAATATAATGCATGTGTTTTTATGAAAAACTATTTAAAAGATAGTAATTTTGGTTTCGTATCCCACATTATGAATTTTACTTTAATTAATGTTATATTATATATATTCACTATATTGTTTTAAATTCATAATATATGTTTTCCAGAAATGATATATGAATAAATTCATTTATTCGATAAAAGAAGTACATTTCTAAAAATGTAATTTTTCTGCATTTTGATTGTGAAAACTTTTAAAATATAGTCATTGATATCATTATAAGTTTTATTTGAATAAATAACCATATTATTTATAATATTAAAATAAAAATTTAATTTGGATAAAATTTCTGTTTTATTATGTGAAAGTTCATTTTTTAATGAATATTGGAAAATACTACATTTTAATTGAAAATTACCATTTAATATAATTTATTTATATAGCTATATTGTAATTTTATTTTTCTTTAAAGTGTAATTGGACTATATTGTTATCATTTAATGTAATTTTAAAAATTGGATGTAATTTAACTTTGAAATTGGAAATAATCACATGTCAATAAATTGATAGTTTTTACATCTAAAAAACACCTTTTTTGGTTTTGACATTTTGAATTAATTGTAAATTATTTTATGCAACTTATTTGTTTTTAATTTGTTGAAATAGATTCTATATATGGAATCAGGAGCTCTAAATTGTACAAATAAATAAATTTTATTGTTAAACATTATGAATAGTAACTTCAGTAAATATTTTATTTTGCATTGTAAAAGGATAAATCCAGTAAATAAGGGTAAAAAATAATATTATAATAATATTAAATTACCCTAACACATGTATTAATAGTATTTGATGATGTATTTATAACCATAGGTATCATTGGGTTGATTTTAGGACCCCATGCGGCCACTTGTGTGTGAAAATGACATTTAAGTACTTTAAATTTATGTCAGAAAAATTAAAACATAAAAATGTATTTTTTATTAAAACTATTTTTATATGGTATTATATAAGTGATATATTGGACTATTAATTTTAATAAGAAATCTAAAATGATTTCATACAACACTGTATTATATTTATAACATTTATACATCATATAAATAAATATATTTATGGCATAATGAAGAAGTAGTGATTACCTTGTTAATGAATGATTTAAATAATTGAGATTATAAATATTAAAATAAAAATATTTTAAAAAAATTCATTCTATTCACAATTTTTATGGATGGTTATGAATTTTTATATTTTAATTTATGAATTTTTTTCGAAATAGACAAGTTGTTATGGATTTATAAAAAGTCATGTAAAAGGAAACCACATATAACCCTAACTCACAAATCTTTATCCAACTTTTCTTGTATAACCATGGCCCAAATAACCTCCTAACATCCATATATTACTCATAAAAGCCTTAAAATGTGAATAAGGCAATTAAATAATTGTTTTTTACTTAAATCAGAAGGACTTACCCGATTTGAGGTAAGGTCTTTTCTCCAAATTCATTCAATTATATTTCATATCAAAACAAAAAAACTATACTTATTATATTATTTTATAATAAAACGTTATATAAAATATTATAGTTTGTTGTTATAAGAATAATTCTAACTACACATACACACACCTTAATGTATTGGGTATAGAACATACTGTATCTTTGATTGACGAACTAATGCCTCATGAAAAGATGATTATTCAATAACACACTACCATAACTCATGGGAGCCATTATGATGTAAATGTATTTTTATGATATATATTATATTTATATTTTCTTCATTCTTATTTAATTATTATTTAATAAATAACATTATGCTTATCATGATGTGAAAACATGATATTTTCACTTGAGTAAGCGTAGACTACCACCTCCTAAAAGTGATATGACTCATTCATATTATAGATGGAACATATAAATGGTAGAATTAATGAACTTATGTAACATATATAAAATGAAATTATACTACAATTATAATATACCTATGCATAATTATGTTTTGATTTATTTAAATATGAAATATAAATGAAAGTAGCATTCATGCGTACGTAAAGCTTACCGTCTCAATGAAAAAAAACATTTCATTTCTTATCTAAAAATGTTATGGACTATTATGCATACATATATAAAAGATATATATATATATATTATATTATACCTAAATCAGGAATATCAATCTGTTGATAATTAAATTTTTACCTCATGGACAATTTGTAATTATAACAAGTTCATTTTTTACTCATGTACTGAACTTCGTCAAAACTAACGATATTAACTACAATAATTATATGATTTTTATAGAAAATAAATAAGTGGTATAAAAGGAATAAAAAAGATTAAAAATAAACTGAATCAATTATAAATTAACTCATGTTTATTATTCAATTAGATAATGATTGAACAAGACATGTCAGACACAAGGTTTAGGAATTCTCTTTAATCTCTTTTCCTTGAGGCATATTTAGATAATATATAACTCCTTCATTTATTCAGTATATAATAAAACCCTTTGACATTTATATTCATTCAAAATTGATATTTTTTTTTCTAAAAATCAATTTTTGAAATCAAACAGAATATTTTTAATGTATGTGGGGACAATGACCTCTCCGATGTCAGAATCGTTGTTTGGATTACTCAATAAGCCTTAATGTTTTTAAAAATAAATGGAATTTATTATTATCTTTTTGGATTTTTTAATTATAAAATCAATTTTGGATATGTATTTTTAATTTCAATATGATTAAATTTCTTCATGTGATTTCAAATGAAATGTTATTATTGAAATGTTGATATTTTCAATATTTAATGTGTTATGATTATATAATGGTATCTGAAACATGACGGGTGGTTACATGATAAAACAAATGATGGTTTGAACATTGAATATCCAAGGATGTGTGGTTACGTTATTCCCATAAATTAATTGGGTATGGAAGTCATTATTATGGTTATTCCATTTAGTTATATGTGTTGAAGTCAGCCATATAGCTATTCCATTTAGTGATATGTGTTGATGTCGACCATATGGTTATTCTATTTATGTATGTTTATGTACATTGTTTTCATAATATGTGATATGTTTAATTATATGGGATTGTAGTAATATTTTGGATTCAAAAAGGGTAATCAATGTTCATATATTTAGGTAAGTGTTCTCACTACATTGTAAGGGTGAAAAGTGTTACATTATAATAATTTATTCGTAGTTTTCATGTTATTTTAAGAATAATAGTTTTACTTATTTATGTATTCCTTACAAATATTATTATGCTCATACCATGTTTTAAATGTCTTTTACAAGAAATAATTATGAATACGCTCATGGAAGGGATCAAGGTAAATCATCTTGTCTAAAAATGGAACTCTTCATGTATCTATTTTAAGAGTTTGTGTTATACGAACAAACAATGTGTAGTGTGCAGAAGTGTCCCATTTTAATATTAAAGTTTTTATGTATTTTAAATGACCTAATTCTCTAAATAACTAAACCTTAAAATATCTACAATGTGAATTGTTATCTTAATTCAAGATTACATATTGCTTCCGGTGGGGCCATACAGTGGCTATCAGAGGTTGGATTAGATTTCTTTAGTGGTTTAGGTGTTATATAAGAATATGTGGAATAACCATAATGTTTAGTATATTATAAAATTAATAGTTATTTTAGATAAATTAAATGATTTTTATATAACATGAATAAGTATATCTTACCATTTACCCTCCTCATATGATATTATATGATTATTTTATTTATATACTCACTCAAACCTTTTTTGTTTTGTTAAATGAATTGATCTAGTATGAACTAATTTAAAAATGGATGATAAGGAATCTAAGGTGGTTTTATAAATGAGAAACCAAATTAAATGGGAGATTCAATGATAAATCTTGACGTCACTCTTAAGAAAATATCTAGAGTCAAGATTGACCACTTGAACCATGGTGATTTTTCTAAGGCATCATATATGTGAGAAACAAATCCGAATAGAAGTTCCGATAAAAATAATAATGGTTAGTATATTAAAAACTAAATTATTAAAGTATGTTGAAAGGAAAACCTATGAAAATTCATGAAAGGGATGGGAATATGATTCAGATGTGGTAATTATGGTCATAATGCAATAACCTACCCGGGAAAATTGATGCATCAAGTTGACTCTATGAAAGGGAAATAAGATCTTTCCGAAGGATCTATTTAATTTTTTAAATTTTGTGTGCATTTTCATTATACAAATTGATTTCCTCAGAATAAGCTTCAGGAGTGGTATCTGTAGGATCGTGCAAATGTATGTTCCCAATTCTTACAGCCATTCCAATTATAGATGAGGCAGCTGAAAATGACCTATGAAGGGTATGGATTATATCTTAGATCATGTTTTGACATTAATGAAATAATAGGACATTATGAATTATTATTTTTATAAAATAAATATAAATGAATATGATGGAATACAATGGATAAAGGATCATGAATAATGGTCGATGATTAAGATGTCCACATATTAGTAATTTAAGAGTTATGTTGGATCTATGAATTTTTAAATGTATTAATTATATGATAACTTTGGAATAATTTTTCTAGTATGTGTAACCCTATTGTATGATATGTGAAAAGATTAATAAAGTAAGAATTATCTTTTCTTTTTTGGATATAGTTATAAATAACCATTAGGTTTTATATGATCCTTTAATTTGAGGTAATTACAGGTTATTAAATTTTTCGGGTAAAATTTCAAGGTATGATATAACATTTGTGCTTAAAATATGTTATGGTTATGTTTGAGGAATATATCTATTTTTTGGAATGATATAAAATTATATAGTTTTTGGAAAATTACAACATGTAGACTGTGTGACAACCCATCGGTTCAGAAAATGTTATAGGAATCGAACCATCAACCAAAGTGAGATTGAGATTTATCACCTACCACTGAACTACATGATGTCCCTAGTTAGTATGACTTAATCATTTTTTTTAAATGATTAAATTGATCAATAATAATTTAATTTTGGGAGTTAATTTTTTATCAAATGGAAATTCTATGTTTTTGAAAATTATTTGGTGATTAATTCATATTGGTTATTTTGGAAGAAATTATCTATTTTGGGAACACTATATACCTAAGGAATATAGAATACTATGGGATTTATATTTAGGAGTAATTGTGGAATTTTATTTTGGAGGAATATATGTTTTTATTATGGAAATATAGATATTTTGGTTATTTATGGAAATAATTAACCCATCATATATAATATGTGATTAGGTTAATTATTTTTCAGTATGAAATTTTAAGAGTCGCCGATGTTATTTGGATATATATGTTGTAATATTTGTGAAAGACTATGGGATAAAATTCTTCTAAATTTTATATTTGAATCATAGTTTGGATTATTTTTAAGTATTTTAAAGAAAAAAATTCTATTAAATTGTATTTATTGACCATTGTGTATTGTATGTTCAATTTTAGAGATTAAGAGTAGAATTTGTTTTTATAAAAGGTTATATTTTTATGGATTATATGATCGTGTACAAAACATTGTGGTTTTTTATTTTATAAATATATGAGAAATATATGGTTTAACTTTTGTGTATATTTTTATTCTCTATATGTTGATTATAGCACGTCAGGTCTGACCAATTCATCTTGAATACTCATTGTTTGGAGAAAAGAAGTGTTTTTGGTAGAAACTTATTAAAGGATGAAACACTACATGAATTGTATGTATATTTCCTGATGTTGATATTAAATATAATAGAAAAATTCCCCAAATATATGAAACAGAACATATAATAAATTTCCACTTAATTTCCATACTCAGGAATAATAGACCGTTTAACCTATAACAAGTCTGTGGTTTTCTTGTGGTTAAATTTCTCCTGATCATGTTTTCTATCACTCTCTTTCTGAACATGATGATTTTTTATCTCTTCCATATCAATGTATTAATGGTATGCTAATATTTCTTATATTCGGTAACCTTTATACTCATCTTTATTTCATTTATTGTGATTTTTTATTGACTCTTTCTCTGATCTATGACTTTCAATGAAGTTTTTGTGCCCAATTTTTAAAAATTTAGGACACAATTTACAAAAGTGGAAAGGTTTTTAATGAACCAGGTAATTATATAATAATACCATTTGATTTATATTAATTCACAAAAATAATATATTGACTTTAAGTAAAAGGGTAATCTATTTCTGATAGCATACATGACACGAAACAATGGGCTTCTCCGAAATCTGACATTGCACACAACATCGAGTTATACAGAAAAATAACACAATAATATTATTATTATATAAAATTGTAGTTAATGAATAGAGATTGGAATTTTGAAAATGAATAGTATCAAAAGTATTTTTAAATATTTTATACACATATTTATATTATGAATAATTGATTTCCATATTTATTATAAATGGAAATAAAAACCAATTGAATATAACGAAGACAGTTTTATGAAACCCTATTTAAAAGAGAATAATTATGTATTCATTTCACACATTATTTATTATAAAATTTAATGTAATGTATATTGTATATATTCATTGTAATTTACTAAACTCATTTTATACTATTTCAATATATGATGTAAGAATAAATTAAACTTTTTAGGATAAAACAATTATTTTTCAAAAAATACAGTTTTACCACATTTTGATAAAGAATCCTTTTTAGATAAAGTATTGAAACCATTATATTTTTATATGAAAAAAAACTCAGTCATTATAATCAGAAAAAAAATTACTTTGGGTGAAATTTTGGTATTTTTTTCCAATGTTCATTTTTAATGAATAGTAAAAAATACTACATTTTAACACAAAAAATCATTTTAATATAATTTATTTATATAGTTATATAGATATATTAATTTGTTTTAAAGTGTAATTGGATAATATTTTTATCATTTATTCCAGTTTTGGTCATTGGATGTAATTTCAAATTTAAATTTGGCATAAACGCATGTAAATCTTTTGGTCGTTTTTACTACTAAAAAAAGAATTAAGTTTTGACACTAGGAATTAATTTCAAATTTATTTTTAAAAATTCGTTGTTTTGAGTTTGGAAAAATAGATTCCATATTTTCAATTATGAGCTCCAAATTTTTTAAATAGGTAACTTTGATTTTTAGTCATTATGAAATATAACAACAATAATTATTATATTTTCTATGGTTAAAGGGTAACTCTGATAAATAAGAGTAAAAAATAATATTCTAATAAAATTAAATTAGCCTAACACATTTACTAACCTTATTTTATTAGATATGTCCATCCATGGGAATCTTTGGGTCAACTTTTGGACCCCAGGGAGCCACTTTTGTGTGAAAATGTCATTTAATTACTTTTAATTTAATGATAAGGAAAATATAAACAAAACATGTATTGTTTACTAAAAATATTTTTATAAGTAGTTATATAAATGATCAATTTGATTATAAATAATTATTAGAATGATAAAATTATTTCCTACTTCATGAATTTTTGATATTAAATTTTTTTACACCAACTAATTTAATATAATTATGGAGCAATCATGATGTAGCTATTACCTTATTAATGAATGATATAAATAAATGAGATTATAAATATTAATTTTTTTTGACAATTTAAATACCATAAACGAATTTTATGGTTGGTTATTATTTTTCATCATTTAATTTATGAAGATTTATCATAAGAATAAAGTTGTTATACATTGTTAAAAAATCATGTTATGAATAGTATGGAAATGACATAAATGAGTTTTTAAATCAAATTATGTTGTATTAAATTATATAATAGTTCTATAAATATATGATTCAGCTGAGAGACATATATAATTTTTAAATTCTCATTAATAATTCATTTTTGGGGACTCATGTAATTTTATACTGAAAATAGTAACCATATATTATGAATATACAAGAAGACATCGTAAAAGATAAATTTGAATACTAAGGGTTAAAGATAAAATATAATGTTAATTTTATGACCTAAACTTGTCTATAATAAATTGGATATGAGTTTTGTGACCCATAATAATATTATATTTGAAATACATCACTTTGGTTTTATTATAATTCAAAAATAAATTAATAATAAAATAATATTTTCAAATATTCATTAACTGTCTCTCCTCCCTATTATAAAAGGACACCGCCTCTATCCCATAATCATACCTCTCAATACCACTTTTATTGTCTATCATCTTCCCAAATAAGCACCAAATATTCCTTTATTATAACAATATCTCTTAATTTGGGCATAATGAAATTAAACAATTCCTTTTAGCATAAATAAAAATAAGTTACCCACTTTGGGGTAATGTCTTCTCCCAATATTCTTTTATTTGTTTTCATTCTCCAAACCAGTAAACTATATTCATAAAAATATTTTCTAAAAAACATCTGTACTAAATAAATTAGTTTGTTTTTATGAGAAGTATTCTAATTGCACATACACACATATACGTGTAATGGGTATCGAACATACTGTTTCTATGTATGGTGAACTATAGCCTCACGAAACGACGGTTGTTTAATTATCTCCTTCCACACCTCATGGTGGATGTTAGGATAAAATTTTATTTATATTATATTTATTGAGATTTTATTGTCATTATGCTTATTTAATTTTTGGTTTACAACATTGTTTTATTCTTTTAATGATGTCTAAACACATTAATTTAATTTCAGTAAGCACGGACTACCACACCCTCAATGTGATATGACTCATTCATTCTATACATGGAACATATAAAGGATATAATTAATGAAAATATGTAACATATATAAAAAATTATACTATACTAGAATTATAATATACCTATGTATAATTAAGATTCCATTCCTTTAAATATTAAATTGATATAAAATTAGTATTCATGCATACATATATTTTACAATCTCCACAAATAGTGCCTTTCATTTCTTATCTCCAAATGGTATGGACTATTATAAATACATATATACAAGATATATATGATATATATGATAACTAAATAATAAATATCATCCTGGTGATAAGGGAATTTATACTACAAGGACAATTTTTAAATATAACAAGGTCATTTTTTACTCATCTACCAAACATTGACAAAAAAGCAAATTAAAAATTGAATAATAATTTGATTTTTATAGCACGATATGAAGTTAAAAAGCGGAAAATAATTTTTAAAAAGTTTATGAAGAAACTAAAAATTAACTTCTGGTCATTATTCGAGAAGATAAGGAATAAAGAAGACATTTCAGACACAATGTTGGAGACATCTTCTAAATCTCCGTTCATTGGGGGAATATTTCGATAATATATACATCATTATTTTTTACAGTGTATAATAAAACCCTATTACTTTTATTTTCATTGAATGGGATTATTTTTTCTATGAATCATATTACTAAAAAAAGTAATGTTTTTAATGTATGAGTTGACAATGACCTCTCTGTCGCCGTAATTGTTATTTGGATTCAACTATATGACATATTGTTTTTAAAAATAAAAGGAATCCCTTATTCCCTTTTTGGGTGTTTTAATTATTAAAAGTCATTTTTGAAATGGCTTATGTATTTCAATATCTTGAAATAATTTTTTCTGATTTCTAATGAAATGTTATTAAGGAGATTTTGATATTTCTTATATTTTATGTGTGATGATTATATAATGGTACTTGGAAAATTTATGGGTGGTTATATATAAACCAAATGACAAGAGGTTCTGTGATAAACCAATGACGGTTGGTTAAGTTATAACATCCTATGAATTGGGTATGGAATACGGTGATATGGCAATTCCATTTGGTGTTATGTATGGAAGTCAGTTGTATGGTTATTCCATTTAGTAATATGTATGGTTTTCGAAAGTATGGTTATTTTATTTAAGTATGTTAATGTCCCAGGATTCCATTATATTTTATATGTTGTATTGTTTGGGATTGTGGTAATATTTTGGTTTCAAAAAGAGAAATAAATGAGATTATAATCATTGATGTGTAAGAACCCGATTATTATTCTTGAGATACACGTTTCTTCTTTTCCTCCTTTAGTTTTTTTTATAAAACAATGGAATGGTGGGGAAAATCTCAAATTTATGGGTTCACGACATGAAATTTTTGTACAAACACTGTGTACTTTAACTGTGTGGGATAAGGATACAGGGCGAGTAGTCTTTTTGTTAAAAAGAAACTACACATCATGTACTTTCGTACACATGTCGTGTACATTGGCCATGTTGGATGACAACACAGGGCGTGAAAGATTGATGGCAGTTAAGGATGTAAAAACAAACTACACACCATGTACATAGTATTACATGTCGTGTAATCAGTCGATATAATATCCTGGTGGTGGTGAAAAGTATCCACAAGAAGAACAATTTAAAAGTAATGTACACGCTGTGTACTTGAGAGTACACATTTTGTAGTCATGTATTTTCGCTTAAAATAGTCATTACCCTCCTCATTCGATAGATGAGGTAGAGAAATCAACTGGAACCAAGAGAGAGGAGGCATAATCTTGGAGGATCTCTTGATCGTACACCGGGAAACCGATTCTTCTATTGTTGATCTCGTTAGAACCGCACGGGTATGTTCTTCCCTCTTCTCTAACCTTTCCTTCCAATTCCTTCCCTAAAAAAAGTTATTTAAGCTTGAATGGGTAATCATATACTTTATATCTATGATGTTATTGGTTGTTTTGGGAGGCACCATTCATATATATCGATCAGAGGAGATCAAGGTGGGTGGTCTTGTGATTAATTCCAAATATCTAGTTGATATGGTGTACCGTTGTTCCACGTGCCCATGATCAGGGTGTCATATGGTTAAGCCATTAAATATTCAGATAACTAAAATTGTATATGTAGTATAATGAATAAGTATAAACAGATGTTTGAGATCATTTCTCTGATCTAAGGCCACCCTGTGGGGGCGTTTTTCTTTCCAGCTATTTGGCATGGATACCAATGTGTATGCAGGGATTATAGCATGTTTGAGTTTTCTTGACAGGAAACATATATGAATTCCTTGTTTATGCGTTGGGCTCATCCCAAGTACATTCTATGTTCTATTATGTCTCAGGGAAAGGTTTTTTTAGCCTGAGGGAAACATTTCTTATATCTGAGGACAGTAACATCCATGCCTAAGTGCAATATCTCGTATGCCTGAGGGAAATATTTTTTATGACCGAGGGCAGTCTTCTGAGGATTTTGTTTCCTTTTTTCCTTAGGAAAAGAAAATTCATTTTTGAGGACAATGTTTACATTGAATATTCTCCGTGGTGATTTATTATGTTGTACCTGACAAGCTAGATCACAGGATTATAATTTTAATATGTATATTAAAATGGAAATGTAACTGGTAGGAATAGATACTTTAGAGTACTTCTTAATTTATATAATTTTATTATTGCACACTGTTTTTTCACATTTTCAGTGATAGTTTGGCATGGGCCTTTGGTGGATTCCTAATAATATTTATTTCTCACACATTGTTTGGGTCATGTATTTGGCCCAAAAATATTATATTGCTGCCGATTTCGTCAAGGGAAAGAGTCCTTGCACAGTTACATGATTGTTGTAGAGGAGTAAGAGAAAATGGTACCGAGATTAGGCTTGTGATGCTGCAGTGTTCCTGTTGCAATTTTTTGGTTTTGTGTTGTTGTACATAGTTCTTTGTACTGTATTTTATTGGAAAATAGTGTACTCTATTTTGGATTCTTTCTTAGAATTAGTGGCATGTTGCATCATTATATATACGACTGTTTGTTATCTTTTATTTCGGTTGTCCATTTCTGGTATATATTGTTTTCTACTTCTACTTTTGTATGTTATATATTTATTTCTGGTGTGACACACTTTGACAAATGAGGGCATAGTTTCATCACTATCAGTCTTTGGCCCTCGCTACTAGTCGGCAGCCTCTGGCGTTTGGGGAAATGCGCTTGAGGTCATGTGACCAACCGGGTTTGGAGCACCCATTGTGTGATCCCTAATTACAGGCTGTTACATAGTTGTATCAAAGGAGATTCATTTTTTTTGATTAACTGTTTGGATCCTATAGTCATGGATATGATGGTATTGGTATTTGGGAATAAACTATTCCCAAGAGTAGCAAAGCTGTGTATAGAGAAAAGCTAATCTACCTCGTTCAATTTCAATTTTTTTGGTTTTTCCATTTTATAGTTGATTTTATTTTCTCTGTTTGGTGACACACTTGTGGTGTGATGTTTATATTTTTATATTCATGGGTTCTATTGTGGTTCCAGCATATGATAGGAGGGTATTACATCTCATGCATCATTTAGGATCATATTATAATCACATTCCATGCATAATTACATGACATGTAGGTGCATTAGAAATTGAATGTTGTTGTGATAGATGTTGTTCTAGAAAATGCATGATGTTGTGATATGTTCCTTGATATATTTTACTACTATGGACAGGGTATTAGTATAAGTTATAGATGGGTTTATGGATGCTAATTTTTAGTTCCTGAGATGTATAGGCTCTCTTGGACTGGAATTTGGCAGATCCTGATCATGCTTTTTGTTGCGTTTCGTACTATAATGTGAATGGTCGGGTGCTAAACTCTGGCTTATGGGATGTATGTGCCCTCATGGACCGTAATTTGGCATATCAATGATTGAAATTAAAGATAAAGGGGATCTAGAGAAGTTTCTAATGTTTACTATCCAGAAACCTAGACAACACGGTGTGTGGTTCCATGGACACACGCCATGTACTCTTCTGTTCGGTTAGAAGTGTAAAAGTTATAAGCACACAACATGTAGTCTCTAAACTATGTCATAGGTCATGTGGGTAGAGACATAGGATATGGACATTTTGAGGGGAAAACACCGTTTATCGGTTTTTCATGTCGTGTAGTGTTGACCTATGTCTACTTGTGTAACTAACAATATGGGTTGGCATAATATTTTTCCCTACATTCCGTGTTTGTATGAACATGCCGTGTAATTTATCCCATGTAGCCGACCTTGTATCTAACAACACAGGTTGGTTGGGTATTCATAGAACATATCGTGTTGATCTGGAACACGCCTTTTATAATAAATTGTGTGTTAGGCTGTGTCACTAACAAAATAGGCCAGGTGAATATTGTCTAGTACACATCATATACCTGTGGGACTCATCGTCTAGTCTTGGGTGGTGAATTTCCATGTGGACAAGGTCGTGTGGCTTGAGGAATACGGTGGTGTACACTCTGTGTGAGGGTGTAACATGCCATGTGCCCATGGTTCAGAAATGCAAAGGCTGACATCAGAACATGACCATGTAAGGTCTTGAGAGTACATGTCGTGTAGACCATATACACGCCGTGTAGTCCCAGTTTTCCAGTTTTTTTATTTCTATTTCCCTTCTCCTTGCCAAATTATATCAGACAAAAGAAACATTGATTAATCGTGTGCTCCACCCTTATCTGGATTATTTTGTAGTAGTCTTCGTGGAAGATATCTTGGTGTACTCTAATACTCGAAACAACCATGCCACCCATCTTGAGATTGTATTGAGTGCACTGAGAGAGAATCAATTATATGTTATGCTCTCGATGTTACACTTTTGGAAAGACTAGATACATTTCCTGGGTCATATTTTCTTAGAGGCAGGAGTGGTGGTAGACCTAGAGAATGTGAGGGAATTAGTTTTGTTTGAGTATCCTAAGAACGTGTTTGAAATATAGAGTTTCATGGGGCTGGCTGGTTTATACAGGCTCTTCATACAAGACCTCTCCCGCATAGCATCACCATTGACAGGTTTGACTAAGAAGGGTATGAAGTTCGTTTGGTAAGAAGCTTATGAGACATCCATTCAGAAGCTGAAGGGAATGTTGACATCAGTGGCAGTCCTAATACTCCCAGAATAAGGGAAGAGCTATATAGTTTACTTTTATGCATCAAGTATTGGTGTGGGAACATTTTTGATGTAGGGAGATTGAGTAGTTGTGTATGGTTATCAGTAGTTGAGTCCACATGGGAGGATTTACCTGACACATGATCTGGAGTTGGCTGTAGTTGTTCCTGCATTATTCTGTTGGAGAAATTATCTCTTGGGAGAACATTTTTTTGGCGTTTACGGACCACAATGATCATAAATACATCATTACCCAGCGTGACTTTAATTGGAGACAGTGACGGTGGGTTGAATACCTTTAGTCCCTCAACATTGAGCTTGCCTATACACTAAGAAAGGGTAACATAGTAGATGATGCACTGAGTAGGATGACTCAGATACATGCAGTGCAAGAGACTAGTGGTGAGTGGTAGCTTATGGATTTGTTCTCTTATATGCATTTAGAGGTGATTGATAGTCAGGGGAGAACCTATCATTCATCCTTAGCTATGACTTCTACCATACTGGATATAGTGATGATGATGTAGCTATCATATTCATAAGGCATTGTTCTACGAGAGTCGGTGGCCAGTGAGGACCCTCATCATGGTTGGGATATAGGCGAGGACGAGGTATTGTGAATCCCAATACGGGTGTGTGTTCCTATGGATACACACGAGGTGTTGATGCTGGAATTTCATGCTTCGTCTTTGGAAGTGAATCCTGGAGTCCCCAAAAGGTACTATGACATTAGACATCAGTATTGGTGGCTGGTTATGAAAAGAGAGGTAGCTGGTTTTGTTACTAGTTGTTCCACCTGTCAGCAGGAGAAGGCAGAGCATCAGAGGCCAGCTGGATTGCTACAACAGTTTCCCATTCCAGAGTCAAAATTGGAGGATGTCACGATGGTCTTTGTGACCGGGTTGCGTAGTTCACCTCGAGGCAATGACTTCATATGGTTTGTTGTGGACAGACTAATGAAATTAGCTCACATTTTTCGATCAAGGAGTCTTTCAGTGTTGATGATCTCAGGAAGTTGTATATCTAAGAGGTGGTACTTTTTTATGGGGTACCTAATTCTATCGTTTCAGAGAGGGAAAAATGTTTTACATATTGTTTCTGGAAGAGTTTTCATAGGGCATTGGGTTTAAAGGTGCTACGGAGCACAACTTACCAACCTCAGACCGATGGCCAGTCAAATCATAAAATTTAGGTGCTATAGGACATGGTGTGTACATGCATCCTTAACCTTAGGGGATCTTGGATGAAGCACATACCCATGGTCATGTTTTCATGCAATAAATTTTTTCAAGAAACTATTAATATGACACCTTATGAGGCTTTATATGGTAGGCCATGTCGATACCCCTTTTGCTGGTTGGAGGCAGATGAGGTAGCATTACTGGGACCATATATAGTACAAGAGACTTCATATCAAGTCCAGTTTATTTAGAAGATTATGAATACTTCAAAATATCATTATAAATCTTATGGTGATCACCATAGATGACCCTTAGAGTTCGTGGTCAGGGATCTGGTTTTCTTGCGTGTTTCACTAAGGTTGTGACACAGGATGATCAGGAGACAGGGTAAACTTTTACAGATTTATATAGGGCATTTGAGATTTTGGAGAGATTCGGTCCAGTTTCCTATCAGTTTCAGTTACCACAGAGGTATCGGTCCATACATGACATCTTCCATGTATCTTAGCAGCACCATTATCACTCAGAACCATCTCACGTTTTTCATCCGGAGGAGGTCGAATTTCAGATTGATGCATCCTTTGAGGAGAATCTGATTCGTATTGTTGATAGGAGCACAATGATTCTTCAAGGCCGATCAGTTCCTCTCGTAATGGTGTTATGGATGCATGGTGGAGTGCAGGACGATACCTGGGAGTGTGAGACCGATATACATGATCATTGTCCAGAATAGTTCACAACATCATCTTCACCACACATGGAAGGTAAATTCATTGATGAATTTATTTAAGGGGTCAGTTTGTAATAACATGGATATTATTCTTGAGGTACATGTTTATGGTTGTCATTTTTTCCTTTAGTGTTTTTGAGAAAACATGGGATAGGTTGGAAAATCCCAAATTTATGGTCAGACGCCATGTAATTTTTTTACACGTATCGTGTACATCGGCCGTGTGGGATGAGGATATAGGGTGTGTAGGCTTATTAGTAAAAAGAAACTACACACTGTGTACTTTCATACACAAGCTGTGTACCTAGGCCATGTGGGATGATAACACATGGCATGTAGGCTTGTCGGCAGTTAAGGGTGTAAAAAATAACTCCACCGCATGCACTTAGTAATACACGCAATGTAATCAATCTATAAATGAATAGGTTGGCGGTGAAACGTAGCCTCCATATGAACAATTTACAAGGAAAGTACATGCTATGTACCTGAGAGTACACGCTGTGTAGACATGTATGAAGTAGCCTCATCATGCGACATAGGAGGTAGAGAAATCACCTAAAGCCGTGTAATAGGAGGTAGATGCTTGGAGAAGCACCTGATCGTACACTAGGGCTCTGATTCTTCATCCATCGATCTCATTTGAACTGCACGGGTAAGGTCTTCCTTCTTCTTGAACCTTTTCATCCCATTATTTCCCTAAAGGGAAGTTGTTTAGGTTTTAATGGGTAATTGTTTACCTCAGATCTACAATGTTCTTGGTATTTTAGGGAGGAGACTTTCATGTATATCGATCAGAGGAGATCGGGGTAGGTGGTCCTGTATTTGACTCCAACTGTCGAGTTGATTTTGTGTACTATTGTGCCACACGCACATGTTCGGGGTGTCGTATGGTTAATAATTTAATTGTTAAGATACCTAGGATTTCATAGGTAGTTTAATGAATAGGTATAAACTGCTGTATGAGATCATTTCTTTGATCTTGGGCCACCCCATCAGTGCATATCCCTTGATTAGTCATTCGGACAGGATACCCAGGGGTATGCCGTGATTATAGCATGTTTTGAGTATTATTTAGAGGAAACATATATGAATTGCTTGTTTATGAATTGGGCTCATCCCGATTACTTACTATGTTCTATTATGCCTAAGGGAATGGTTTTTTTAGCCTCGGGTAAATGTTTCATATGTCCGAGAATAGTAAATTTTGTGCCTGAGGGAGATATCATGTATGTATAAGGGCAATATTCGTTATGCCTGAAGGCAGTATTCTAAGGATTTTGTTTCCTATTTTCCCGAGGGTATGAACCTGGATGTCTGAGGAAAATATTTACTTTTAATATTCACTATAATGATTTCATATGTTGTACCTGCCAAGCTAAATCACAGGCTTGGAATTGTAATATAGTTATTAAAATGGAAATGTAATTGGTAGGAATAGTCACTTTTGAGTACTTCCTAGTTTACTGCATTGTATTATTGAATACTGTTGTTGCACTTTTTCACTGACAGTTGGGCACATGCCATTGGTGGTTTTCTATTAGGATTTATTTCTCACACCCTATTTAGGTCATGTCAAGGTCCAAAATTAATTATACTGTTGTAGGTGTCGACAAGGGGAAGAGTCCTTACACAGGTACATGATTGTTGCAGAGGAGTATGAGAGCATGAGACCAAGCATAGGTTTGCGATGCTAATGTGTTCCTATTGCAGTATTTTGGTTTTGTTTTTCTGTACTTAGTACCTTGTAATGTATTGTATTGGATTGAGTGTATCCTATTTTGGATTCTTTCATAGAATTAGATTCATGTTGTATCATTATGTAAATGACTACTAGTTATCTTTTACTTCAGTTGTCCATTTTTGGTTTATATTGTTTACTTCTTCCTCTTTTGTATGTTATAATTTTTTCCATTTCGCTACACATTGAAAAAATGAGGATATAGTTTCCCCACTATCAGTCCTTGTCCCTCGCTGCTAGTCGGCAACCTCTGGAATTTGATGAAATGTGCGTGAGGTCTTGTGACCATCCAGGTTCAGAGTACCCATTGTGATTTACCCGGATCTAGGATGCTAAAGAAGTGTTCTTACTAATTCATATTGGTGAAAATTATTACATTATAATAATGTATTTGTGGTTGTAATGTTATATAAAGACTAATAGTTTTCTTTCTTTATGTATCCCTTAATAAGATTTTGATGCTCAAGAAAAGTTTTTATATGTTATTCACATGACTTGAAGATGAATAGGGTTAAGGATCAAATCATGGAAACACCATGCTTTCTAAAAGATGGAAATAGTCATCTTTAATTTTTTAAGTGTTTGTGTTCTATGAAAAAAATGTATAGTGAGTATAAGTATCCTCTATTAATATTCATGTTGTTATGTATAAGTTAAGAACTAATTCTATAAAGCTCTAAACATGAAAATACCATCAATGTGAATTATTTACTTATTTAAAGATTATGTAATGTTAATGGTTGTGTCCTTACAGTTGGTATCAGAGGTGGGTTTAGATAAATTTATAGGTTATGGTGTTATCTAAGAAAAAGTGGAATAACCACAATGGTTATAATATTAGAAATGATCATAGTAGTTTTAAAAAAATATGAGTTTAAAATAGCATGAATATGTATATCATACTGTTTACCCTCCCCATAACATATTATATGACATGTTTATTGATATACCCACAATGGCCTTTTTTGTTTTAGTAAATGAACAGATTTAACAGGAACCAATGTTACAATGGATGTGATGGAAAACTATTGTGGGTTTTTAAATGTGAAACCAAATTAAATGGGAGATTCAATGAGAAATAATTTGGTTATTCTTAAATAAATAGCTAGAGCCAGGGTTGACCACATTAACCTTGGTTATATTGCTATGGAATCAGATATGCGAGAAAAAAATTGCAATGGAAGTTCAAGTATTAATAATAGAGGTAGGTATATTTAAAAACCAATGATTCAAGTATTTTCAAATAAAAACAAAGTAAAATGCTTTAAATGGAGGTGAATATGATTCTTATGTGGTAATGAAGGTCATAAAGCAGTAACCTTCTCTGAAAAATTAAAGCATCAAGTTGACTCCAGGAAATGGAAATATATTCCTTCTAAAGGATAAATTGAATGTTTTATATGTTGTGTGCATGCTCATTTTAAAAAATTGATTTCCTACGAAGAAGGTTCGGGATTTGTATTATAAGAAGCGTGCAACTAATGTTTACCAATTCCTAATGCCTTACTAATTAAAGATGAGGAAACTGAAAATGACCTTTGAATGGTATGGATTATTTCTTACCTCATGTTTTGACATTACTGAAATTTCAAGAGATTATAAATGATTTTTTTGTAAAAATGAAGTATAAGATAATAAGATGGAATAACATGGAAAATGTATCATGATAATATTTCTATGATTATGAAGTCTACATTTAAGTAATCGAAGAGTTATGATTGATCTATGGATTTTTAAATGTAATAATGATATGATTAAATTAGAATTATTTCTCTAGTATGTATAACCATGATGTTTCATAAGTGAAAATGTTATTCAAGGAAGAATTATCTTTTCTTTTTTGGATATAGTTATAATGAACTATTTGGGTTTATATGATCCTTAAATTTTATGATATTACAGGTTATTACTTTTTGGGATGAAAATGAGAGGTATGAGATAACATTTGTGGTTAAAATATATTATGGTTATTTTTGAGAAATATATCTCATTTTTTGGAATGTTATAAAATTATATTGTTTTTGAAAATGAAAAACATTAAAAACCATGTGACAACCCATTGCGTCGAAATAATCTGTGGAAATCAACCACACAACCAAAATGTGATTGGGATTTATCACCAACCACTAGACTACGTGATGTCCCTAGTTAATATGACATATTCTTTTTTATTTGAAAGATTTTATGGTTCAAGAATAATTTTATTTTTGGAACAGATGTTTTACCAAATGAATATCCTTATTATAGGAAATTTATTTTTTGATTAAGAGCTAAAGGATAATTTGTGAGACATTCAATATTTTGGGAACATTATATGTTGACAATAAATAGAATAATATGGGATTTCATTTTATCAATTATGGTGGAATTTTATTTAGGAAAGAATCTATGTTTTTATAGTGGACATATAATTATTTTGGAAAATTTGGAAATGATTAACCTATCATAGAGAATATGTTATTAGTTTAATAAATTTTTAGTACAAGACATTATGTGTAGCCGATGTTATTTGGAGATAAAGGTTTTGGTTTTTTTGGAAGACTATGTGATCAAATTCAACTAAAATTTTGTAATCAAATTTTATTTGGATTATTTTTTATAATTTTATGGAAAATTTTGTATTGAATGGTAATTTTTGAGGTTTGGGAATTTGTTTTTAAATATTTAATATTAATAGTAGTATTTCACTTTATAAAAGATTATCCTTTTGGGGATTATCTGACTTGTACTAACCATTTTGGGATTGGTTAATGTGTAACACTTAGAGAAATATATGGATCATTAATTTTGAATCATGTTATTCTCTAGATTATTATTCTATTTCTTGAGGTGTGAAAAATTTATCTTGAATGCAAATCATTTGGAGAAAATATGAGTTTTTGGTAGAATGTTATAAAGGATGAAACTCTTCGTTAAATGTATTTATATTGAATTATGTTATTCATCCATATCATAAATAAATTCTCCATATTTATGAAATGGGACATTAAAAAAAATCCTTTTACTTTTCTAATTGGGGAATCAATGAAAATTTAACCTATCAAATGTTTGGGGTATTCTGGGGGTTAATTTTCTCCTGATCAAGTTTTCTTTCACTCTCCGTCTGAACAAGATTGTTAGTTGTCTCTTCCATATCAATATTTTCATGTAAACATACTATATTTAATCTTCTATGACCTTTATAAAAATATTTTGTTTTTATTGTGATAGTTTTATTAACTATTTTTCTGATGTGGGGCTATTAGTTAAAATTCTAAGCCGAATTTTTAAATTGTGAGGACACAATTTCCAAAAGGGGGGAAGCGTGTAATGACCCACGTATTTATAAAATAATAATTTTTTATTTATATTGATTATGTTGAATAATATATTTATTTTAATTTAAAGGGGATTATTTTTCTTATATTTTACATGAAACGCAACAATGGTCTTCTCTGAAATGTTACAATGCACACAGCATTGAGTTATACTGAAAAATAATACAATAATATTATTATTATATTAAATTGTAGTTAATGCCTAGCCATTGTAATGGAGGGAATGGATAATATAAACTGAATTTTTAAATATAGTTTACACATATTTAAATTAAGATTCATTTATTATCAAATTTATTAGAAATGTTAACAAAAACCAATTTAATATATTGGATGTGTTTATATGAAGAAATATTTAAAATAGAATAATTGTGTTTTAATATCACTCTATATGTTTTTTTTATTAATGGAAAATATATGTGATATATTCAATGTAACTTTTAAAAATAATTTTATATGTTTTCAGTATATGATATAAGAATAAATTATTTTTTTCAGTTAAGAGAAGTATATTTCTAAAAATTTAGTTTTACCACATTTTATAGTGAACCCTTTTAAAATATTTTTTGAAACTATTAAATTTTTCATTTTAAAAAATTGTCTTCATATTTAGAATTGGAATGAAAAAAAATTACTTTGGATGAAATATTTTTATTTTTCTTCTAATGTTCATTTGTTTAAATAATAGTGAAAAAACTACATCTTAAATAAAAAATATAATAAAATATAATTTTTTTTATAGTAATATTGTAATTTAATTTTTTAATGAGTAATTGGATTACATTTTTACCATTTAACTCAATTTTTGTAATTGGATGTAATTTGTCTTTTAAAAATTTCAGTAACACATGTTTATATTTTGGTAGTTTTTACATCTAAAAACATGCTTTGTGGTTTCTTCAATAGATATTAATTTAAAATTAATTTCAGAAACTTCATTGTATTGAATTAGGAAAAATTGATTCCATATTTGAAATAACGAGCCCAAAATGATTTAAATAGGTTACATTTATTTTTAGACATTATGAATAGTCACATATGTAAATATTATATTTTCCACAGATAGAGGGTTTATCCTTTAAATAAGGGTAAAACAATAATATTAAAAAATATTAAATAACCCTAGCACTTGTACTAAACATATTTTATGAGATATATCCAACCTTGGAAAATCATGGAACTATTTTAGTACCCCATGGCTAAGAACCCAGACCTTCTTTTCAGGTATGTTTTTTATTTTCTGTTCATTTGTAAGAAAAAGAGAAATTTCTGGAAGTATTCAAAGTACACACTGTGTACTTTATGAGAAGACATCATGTACTTCATTTCAACCAAAGGCCATGTGTTGGCTGTGTCATGGCTTCACAGAAACGGTCCTGTGAGGGTGACATAGAGGCCGCCTAAAGTAGAGTAAGGAAAATGAGAGTACATGTCATGTACATCCAAACTACATGTCGTGTATTTTATTTTATTCATTAAAAGCACAGAGGTCGTGTCTAATTTTCAGAACAATCTTATTTTAGGTCTTTTTTGACAGAGTGTTGCCTAGGGATTGGGATCTTCAATGAACCCCCGAGGGTGTGTCCGTCCCCCGAATCGATCACCGTCGTTTGCGTCAAAATCTTATCGGTGAGATCTTCTTTATACAATATCTTCATTTTCAAATTCCTACAATTTTATAGTTTTTCATGTGTTGAATGTGGTATACGTTTTTGTATATCTTCAGCATTCTAAGGTGTTTAAGTCCTCGAGGTTCACATATTGTGATCTCCTAACATCAAGTTAGGTGGTTTGTGCCTTTTTGTTGAAATTCCTTGAGATTTATGTTCAAAATCGACATTAACCATGAATGATGTATTGCATGTTTCCCATTTAATCCCTATTATGTTCCTGCTATGATTTTATAGTTGAGTAAATGATGAATTTATTGTAAATAGATTGAATTTCTTGTTTGGAGCTATTTCCCATGCATGTTTTTGTTAAGGCATATCGGTTTTGTTTTTCCTGTTAGGCTGCCTTGTTTTTTTTTCAGGCCTGTTATTGTAGGATGGTGTGACTGTTGTTTGAATATGCTGATATACCATAGAATTCTATCCGATTAGAAATTGAGGTTTAGTTTGGCTAATATGTGGGCTATACTTTTTGAATTACACTGTGCCGTGAAAAAACTAGTGTAGTAGACCATAGTGTAAATGGACGTAGGGGATTCTCCAGAGTGTCTTATAAATTTTATAATGTGAGACAACAATAATTAATGTTGAGTTCCTCCTCAGAGTGTCTGTAGTTCATCAACGTGAGCCACATGGGGAATGATACAATGATTGCATTCCTAGAGTTCCTTCAGTACCGATACGAGACTATAGGGGGAATTGACGTTGAGGGATTTCTTAAAGAGTCTATACGTTAGCTGAACCAGATGGGTGAGACTGTGTGTGATTCTCAGAGGGTTTCTAGTACATGTTGGATGAACCGAATGGGTTAGGCTGTGAGTACTACCCCGAGGGTTACTTTTTTCAGTTTACCTACATGGATTAGATACTAACTTGTTTGTGGATTGAATGCTTGAACAATGATAATGTTTATTGATGAATGTTTCCTTGTTTACTGTGTTCCTTTATCTTATTTCTAGCCATATACTCACTTACATATAGTAACTAATATTTTGGTGGTTTTCTACTAGGTTTTACTCTCACACCCAATTTCTATCATTCTTTTAGGCCCAAACTGACTATATTACTGCAGGTATAGATAAGGGAAAGCTCACTTCTACTTCATGTACTTGATTTGTTGTGGAGCTAGAGAGAATAGAATCATACTGTGGTTTGCGATGATGAAGAGCTATATTTTTTTCATTTGTACAATGATTTAGTAATAATTTTATTCCAGCATTGTGATATGTTTGGATTCTTTCCTAGACATATATATCTCTTGTATCATTTATATATGTGCTCTAGTTGATTCGTATTTTTTAGTGTTCTGCAGTATATTCATGTATGTATTGTTACTGCTTCTGCTATTGCATATTTTTTTCATCCACTATGTACTCTACCAATGAGGGAATAGTTTCCCCACTACCACACACAAGGCCCTCGATGCTAGTCGGAAGCCTCTGGCATTTGGGTAAATGCGCTTGAGGCCATGTGACCAACTAGGTACGGGGTGCCTCTAGGTGGCTTCCGAAACTGGGACATTACAAAGTTATATTAGTGGGCTCTTTTATCTTGATTTAAAATTTTGATACGATAGCCAGGGATAGTATGTATTAGGTACATGGTAAAAATTTGTGCCTTGGAGTAGCTAACTCATGTAAAGTGAAATCCCAATCTACCTCGTTTATTGAAATTTTTATATTTTTCAATTTTACAGTTGATTTGATTTTCACCATTGGGTGACACACATGTTTTGTGCTGTTATTATTGATGTTAATAATGTTCTATCTATGCTGCAACCCGATGAGATGAGGGTAAGCCATCTCATTCATCATAAAGGCACTTGTTAGAAATCACATGTCATGCATTCTTACCATGCCATCGAGGATGCATTAGCAATTTTATGTTGTTCTGATCGACGTTTTGAATGATATTAAATATTTTGTGATAGATTCCTTGATAAAAAAATAATTGTTATTTGATAGGTTTTTTTTGTCTAAGGATCTGTTTGGATGAGTGCAAAAAATTGGTTCTCGAGGTGTTATGGGACCTCATGGATCGTAATTTGGTGTATCATCACCTTGTTTTATTTGTTACAAAATGTATAAGATGCCAAATTTTGATATTTGCGGAGTATGGGCCCTCACGGATCGTAAATTGGCACTTTCATTGATCGTTTTAGTGTTTACTGGGCTCCAGAGTAGATTCTAAGGCTTAATGTTTGGAAAACCCTAGAATACACGCCGTGTGGTTCTGACTACATGCTATGTGTTCTTCGGTTTTGGAAGAAACAATTTTTCTTAAGTACATGACGTGCAATCTATGTACACGATGTGTAGTCTCTACCCGTGTCCTAGGCAGTGTGGGAAGAGACACAGAATAGGAAGACCCTTTGGTAAACCCACCTTGTATCATCTATACATGTCGTGTAGTGTTTACCTTGTGTCCTCTCGTTTCACTAACAACACAGAAAGAGAAACATTAAGTTATGCACGTCGTGTCAGGATTGCACAGGTCGTGTAGTCTAACCTAGGTACCCGGCCGTGTCACGAACAAAACGGGTTGGTGTTATCCTTTAACATACATTCTGTGTACATATGGAACACACCATGTTTTATGATCCGTGTGTCAGGCTGTGTTACTAACAACATGGGTCACGTGAAGAGTGTCTAGTACACGCCATGTCTTCCATGAACACGTTGCATAGTTTTCCCTTAGAAGAGACATGTGGTTCAATCGTCTTGAAGGGCTCGTGCAGTGAACAATCATTCAAGTACATGTAATTTGTCAGGAAAACAAACTATGTTCCTGGAGTGTTACATGTCTATTTTTGAAAGGACTATGCCCAAGTGAACGACGTAAGGGAATACACCATGTATAGGAAATACACACTGTGTAGTAATTATTTTCAAAAATTGAATGATCTCTATATTTTTCCCCCTTCATATCCTTCTTATTTTTAGTCCTTGATAATCCTGGATATAAGGTGTGTTTTTGACATTGCGGAATCATTCCACTAAGATTTCCTCTGGTCTTCCGCCAGTTATAGGGTAGTGATAATACGCCGGAAATGGCTGATCAGGGACTCCCTATAGATCATCCTACTGTGCAAGTTTTGGCACTAGCATTTATACCAGTTGCTAACCTTGATGAGGATTTTAGGGAGGTTTTTCTAAAGACGATAAATACCTTTCATGGATAAAATCCTCCTACCTCTAGTATGGATGACATGGCGCATGTTTTCCAGCAACAGCATCCTCCCACCATCTCAGGGGATGGAGGACCCCATGCTGTAGAGTCAGGGATGGAAGCCAAGTTGATGATCTTCAGAAATCTAGAGACGCATCCAAAGAGGCGGGTCAATATCTCTACCTATATACTTCGATACATCACCAAGAGGTGGTGGGACATGGTCTCACAAGAAGACCATCATTGGGTTATGGTGTGTGAGGAGTTACTGCACATCTTCAATGACTACTTCTTTCCAGAGACCTTGAGTGTTGATTGAGCCCTAGAGTTCATTAGCTGGGAGCAGGGTGCTCTTTCAGCCATGGAGTATTCCTATCATTTCACTGAGCTTCATTACTTCACACCCCTCCTAGGGGGAGATGGTTAAATCCTTAGACGAAGATTGAGGATGATCTTAGGAGGGAAATCCACTCGTAGGTTAATATCATCAGGTTCACTTCATTCGCTTCCATCATCAACCTGGTGTTGATCACGGAGCACAATCTGAGAGACTCCGGAGCTTTGATCCTTGGAGGTTCCACATCCAGAGTGAGTGTTTCTCCAAATAATAGCAGGAATCATCCTAGGGAGTCTTCGTGCGGGGATCTGAAGCAGTGAGAGACACTTTAATGTGGCCAGGTGGTATGCTACCAGTGTGGAAGGACTGGACATACGAGGCTGCAGTGCCAGCGATACCAAGTCGAGTGCCGGTCTAGTGGCATGATGGGTCAACTTAATTTTTATTTCATGTTTTCTCACCATAAACTAGTGAGAATGGATCTTTTATGACTCCAAAAACATTAGCAGCTCCATCAGTTTCTCACCTGTCTAGGAAATTGAGTTCTTCTAGCCATTCAGATAGAGGTGGAGGTCGTGGCGATGGGGGTAAGTCACTCGGCTACCAGTGACAGTAGAGTGTACTAGCTCAGAGTGGTCATCTAGGGTCAAGGATTCGTGGGACCGTCTATAAATTTGATGTGTTGAGGACCCATCCAGAGTAGGATCACGAACCCTCCACAGTTTGAGGTATGATCCTAGTCTCTTTTGTTTTATCTTATACTATTTTTGAAATAGGGGCTTCACATATCTTTATATCTATTTCTAATGTAGAGAGCATTGGGATCTATATCATTTCTTCTACTAACATGTTAACACATGACACACTATTGGGAGAAATGACATCTAGTGTATATCAGTGCAAGGAGTTCCCTCTTTACGTCATGGGGTGTCACTTATTTTTTGATCTCTATGTCCTTGATATGAAATGATATGATGTTATTATCAGGAAGGACAGTTTATTTCCCTTCTTGGAATTCATCGACTGTTATAGTCATAAGTTGAGTGTGATATTACCATAGTTTGGATCGTTTCTTCCTAAGGGTGAGTTGGATGTACAGGTGAGTAGAGTAGGTATAGAGCATCCTGGGTTTGGAGGATTTATAGACCAGATTTATAGTCTATACTTGTATGACTAGGGGAATTCATAGTCAGACATTACTCCATCGGTGGATCGTTTCAGGGATGTATTTCTAAAGGATTTTTGAGGTCTGACTCCGGAGATTGAGTTAGAATTTTCTATTGATCTCGTGCCAGGGGTGGCACCGGTGTCCATTCCTCCTTATAGTATAGATACACCAGAGTTGTAGGAGCTGAAAAAGAAGTAATAGGAGTTTCATGAAAAGGGTTTCATCTGACCCAGTACTTCTCTTTGGGGTACAACTATCCTTTTTTCTAATAAGGAAGATGGAACTCTCTTTATTTTTGTGGATTATTGGAAGTGGAACTAGTTGATGATCACGAAACGATATCCCTTTCCAAGGATTGATTATCTCTTTAACCAGCTTCGAGGTGATCAGGTGTTATTAAAGATTGACATAAGATCTGGTTATCATCGGTTGTGTGTTAGACCTTTTGATATACCTCTTATAGCCTTTCGGAGCAGGTATGGTCTATATGAGTATATTGTTATGTCGTACGGTCTCACAAACGCGCCTGCAGTTTTCATGCCACTGATGAACCGAGTGTTCCAAGCATACATGGATTCCATCATGGATATATTCAAGGAACATATATTTGTGTATTCTCGCACTGTACGCGACAATTTCACCCAACTTGAGATCATTTTGAGTACACTAAGAGAGCATCAGTTATATGTTATTCTTCTAAAAATGCCACTTTTTGATGGATGAGATTCATTTCCTGATTCAGTTCATCTCAGATACAAGAGTATCAGTGGACCTAGAAAAAGTTAGTGTAGTAGTTTCCTAGGAGAAGCGGAAGAATGGCATTGAGGTGAAGAGTTTTTTAGGGCTGGCTGCATACTATTGAAACATAATACATAACTTTTCACGCATAGTACCATCACTTACAGGTCTGACTAAGAAGGGTGAGATGTTCTTGTGGTATACATAAGGTCAAGTTCCATTCTACTTTATGAACTTGATTTTCTATGGTGCTAGACAGCATGGGACAATGCTGAGACTTGCGATGCTATGGTGCTATTTATTTGTTCCCATTGTAATTTGGTTTAGAACTATATGTATTCCACCATATTGATCTGTTTTTATGTTTTCCTAGACATATATATCTCAGGAATCATTTATATATGTTCTCTTGTTATTTTATATTTTTAGTCTTCTGATGTTTATTCGTGTTTGGATTTTTATTTCTTCCGCTATTGAATATTGTTTTTTTCCACTGTGTACTCTACCAATGATGGCATAGGTTCCCCACTATCACTCCCAAGTCCATCGCTACTAGTCGAAAGTCTCTGTCGTTCGGGGAAATGCACTTGAGGTCATGTGACCAAAATGGTACAGTGGGGCCTCTAGGTGGCTTCTTGAAACTGGATGTTACACCATAGAGCCACTTGTGTTTGAAAATGATATTTACTTACATTTAATTTAAAGTTATGAAAAATATAACCTAACCATGCATCTTTTACTAAAAAAATTTTATATGGGGTTATTTATGTGATATCTTATACTATAAACAGTCATTAGAAAGAAAAAAATATTTCAAACATCATTATATTATATTTATAATTTATGACATCAAATAAATAAATATATTTATGAAATATTGATGACGTATTGATTTCCTTATTAATGAATGTTTTAAATAAATGAGATTACAAATATTAAAATAATTATTTTGAACCTTTTAATGCCATCCACAAGTTTTAGTGATTCTTATGAATTGGTTTTTTTCATTTATAATGTTTTATCTAAATAATCATGTTGTTATGGTTTTTTAAAAATTCATGATATGAATTGTAAAAAAATTGAAAAAAAGAGTTTTTAAATCATTTAATATTTTATAAATTGATATTAAGGTCCTAAAAATCTATGATTCTTACAACTGACATATATGATGTTGAAAATATAATTAATGGTCAATTTTTGGGTCATTTTTCATTCTATTTTACCTATGGTAAACATATATTATGTATATACAATAAGACGTGGTAAAAGTTAAATTAGTTTACTAAGGGTTAACCTATAAGATAATGTTAATATTATCCTCTAATCTTGTCTAAAATCAATTGTATGAGATGATTTCGACCCATACTCATCTTTTATTTGAAATAAATCACATTGCTGTTATTATAATTCTAAAGTCAATTAATAATTAAATAATATTTTCAACCATTACAAATGTGTCCCACCTCCCTCTTATAAAAGGACACAACATCTAACGCTTACTAACTCATCTAATTGCCCCTTGGTTGGACTATAATCCTCCCAAATAAGCTCCCTAAATCCCTATATTCTTTCAAAAATACTTACATTTGGAAGAATAAAATTAATGAATTCCATTTAGCTTAAATATAAAGGAGTAATTAGATTTGATGTAATGTCTTATCTCTTAATTATTTCATTTAATTTATGTATCCAACCCCATAAAATATATTTATTAAATTAATTTATAAAAAAACCATTATATTCAATATACTAGGTTATTGTTATGATATTTATTCTAACTACACTTACACACACCTCCGTTTAATGGGTATAGAACATAACGTTTTTATGGACGACCAACTACTGCCTCACAAAATGATGATAGTTCAATTATATCCTACCACCCCTCATAGTTGAAATTATGATGGAACTGTATTTATATGATATATATTATGATTATATTTCCTTTATTCTTCAATAATTTTTATTTACAACATAACATTATGCTTTTCATGATGTGTAAACACGATAATTTAATTTGAGTAAGCGCAGACTACCACCCCCTAAAAGTGATATTATTCGTTATTAACATACATGGAATGTATACAGGATAGAATTAATGAAATTATGTAACATATATAAAAATTGAAATTATACTGGAATTACTATATACATATGTATCATTATTTTTTCACTCCAGTTAAATATGAAATAGAAATGAATGTAGCATTCATGCGTAGGTATGTCTTATCGACCCCATTAACAATGCATATCATTTTTTATCTCCAATTGTTTGGGACTATTATAAATAAATATATACTTGATTTATATATTATATAAGATATCTAAATAATTAATATCATTCTGTATAGAATGTAATTTTTACCACATGGAAAATTTGTAATTATTACAAGTACATTTTTTACCCATGTACCAAACATCGAAAAATTGACAGATATAAACATGAATAATTATATGATTGTAATGGAAATGTTATAATTGAACTAAAAGGAATAATAAACATGAAAAATGATCTAAATCAAATTGAAATTAACTTATGATTATTATTCAGGGATATAAAAAATGGACGAGACTAGTGAGATACATGTAATGGGACTTCATCTCAATCTCCTTTTAGCAAGACATATTTTGATAATATATACCTCCTTATTTTATAAAATGTATAATGAAACCCTTTTACTTTTAATATCATTATAATTTAATAATTTTTCTAGTAACATTATTACTAACTGACAAAAGGAATGTCTTCAACGTTTGGGGAAACAATGACATCTCTGCCTCCATAATCATTATTTGGATTCCACTATAAGCCTTAATGTTTTTAAAAAGATATAGTATACTTTATTCCCTTTTTGTGAGTTTTCATTATTAAAAACGTTTTTTAAAATGTTTTTTTTTATTTTAATATCTTGAAATAATTTCTTGTGATTTCAAATGAAATGTTATTAGTGACATGTTAATTTTTGCAATATTTTATATGTTATGATTATAAAATGATAATTGGACATTTGACGGGTGGTTACGTGATAAACCAAATGAAATGTGGTTCTGTGATATACCAAGGATGGGTGGATACTTTATAACCATTAATTCATTGGTTATGGAAGTGGGTTGTATCAATATTCCATTTAATGATATGTATTGAAGTCATCCGTATGGATATTCCATTTAGTGATATGTGTGGAATTCGACTGTATGGTTCTTCCAATTAAGTATGTTTATGTCCCATGTTTACTTTATATGTTATATTTTACATTCTATGAGATTTTGGTAATCCATTAATAACAATAATTTTATGAAATGATCTTATATCTACTGATGTGTATTTTCTACTTCTTAAAGGTGGAAATTATATGTTATGAAAAAGTAATCATGGTTTTCATGTTATTCAAAGATTAAATTTTTTCTTCTTTATATATCCCTCAATGTGATTTTTCTACTCATCCCATGTTTTGAATTTTTCTTCATAGGAAATAAATATTAATAGGGTAAATTTTTGGGGTCAACGAAAATCAATACTGTTTAAAACTTGGATGTATTCGAGATTAATTTTTTTAACAGTTTTTTTTGGAAAATGGATTGTGAGTACAATTGTTTACTTGTAGCAAAATATTTGTTTTGTATAATTTATGACCTCATTTTCTAAATCATTAAACCTGAAAGGATACTCCATCTGAATTATTTACATAATTTCAGATTATGAAATGTTTAAGGTGGGGGCCTTACAAGAATCATGTCATGAAATTATTATTTTTCATTAAAATAATTTCATATTAACCTATTCCAATAGGTTATACCCAATGTACGTTTATAATATGACATTAAAGATTCAATCAATTATGAAATATGGGTTTTTATATAAATTTATAATCATTGGTATTCTAATAGATATTTATATATGAAAACGGTTTTATTATATTCCAATGACGATTTTCTCTATGAAATTAAATGTTTTAAATGTGGTGATTGAATCTGTTTTGTTAATTAATGATTTAAATATTATTTATAAATGGTTTATAATGTTTTCTTCATATATCTATTTTCTATGGGATCTTTCTGACATTTTTTCCAGGACTTGTTAAAATAATTTTCTAAAACATGATGGAAATTGTTCATTAATGTGAAACATGGACATATTTTTATTGATATGAATTTTATGATTCATTTAGATGTCTCATTAAAACATTGTGGAAATTTTTATAAATATTTAGGGTGATCCTCATTTTGATCATTTCTAATGAATTTTATCGGATTTTACCATTTAATTGATGTATAAATTTGGTGTATGTAATTATTCTGAGATTTAAAAATGGATTGAATCATTCAAGGGGGATAATAAGAAAAATTATGCATCTAGTATGCATTTCAGGATCAATTTGTGATTTTTTTCACCTCCACTTCCATATTATTTTGGAAGCCAACATTTCAAATATAGATATAAAAATTTGATCTATAGAAGTTATATAATTCACACTATCATGTATATAAAAGTTATATATCATTTCATGTATTAACAACATGACATATGGTATTAGTAACAGTGGAATGGGTGTATTTTTTTATGAATGGAACAAAATACAACAGTTTTTCACATTTATGTATTTGTATATCCTACTCACATTATCACCTTGTGAGTTTCCGCAATACTTATATGATATAGGAATCAATATATTTTGTCCCCAATTAACACTAAATTTCATCCCCATGTTCATTGATAGCGAATAATCATGTATATTGTTTGGGATTTTTCTTTGATAGGTTTTTGAAATTTATGGGGTCTATGTGAGTAATATTCTCATTAAATAAAGGTTGAGATTATTTTATTAATTTTTTTCCAATATAGATTTTAAAATGGATAATTCACGTGAAATGTTTTTTTATTACTTATATTTTAAAAATTAATTCATAATGATAAAAGTGACTATATTATAGTTTTATTAAATAAAAGTTCCATAAAAGTGAGTTCAATGAATCTCTATTCTAATTACTTTTCCATATATTTTAAATTAGAGGAACATATGATTTTATTATAGATAAGGAACATGATAAATGTTTTTATTTATCCATCATTATATGAATACTATAATTTTGAATTTTATGTCAAACAATTATTTGTCTTGAAATTCCTCCTGAAATTCATTTTATAGCCTATTTGGTGAAAACATTCTTACATTTGTGACCTCTCACCAATAATATTATGTTTTATGAGTATATGAAATTTTATTGTTTTCTTAGGCCTCATGTTAGAGATAAATGGATGGTTATTGGTCTAGGTTATCGTTGTGGCTATTTTTATAAGTAGTCATTAGTTACATATAGAATATATTTTCACATGTTCAAGAATTGGGATTTATATTAATTTTTGGCTATTTAGATGCCAATAAATATATAAAGATTATTTTTTAACATTGTTTTCAATAATATAAATAAAATAGTGTGTTCTCTCTTATGATGTATTTTAAAAAATTTCTATGTTCCTTATTATGATGGTACATTGTTTTGTCATTTCAGTAATTGTAAAGTGCTTACATGACATGCATGGAAGTCCAATGAATGAATTACTATGTCTGAATATTTATAAATTTAATTTAGTCTATATAATCACTACTGGGAATCAAAAAAAAATATGCATTATTATTTTACTCCAATGGTGCTAATTTGAAACCCATGGTGAACTAAAATATTCTTCCGGCCTTATCATTATTTCACCCGGGTAACATGTTGTATTAAACTAATTTTGTACATAAAAATGGTATAAAAAACATCCAGGTAAATTTAGTGTTCCATGACTAAATAGAAATGGGATAGTTTTAATTTTCGATGTACATAAATGGAATTATTAGCTAGATATTACTAATCCAGTGACTCATGATTTCTATTGTATGTTTGATTTGGATTTTGAATATAAATTTAATCTTGATTATATTTATTGTATTTCAATTCCAAATTTCTTCATGATATTTTTTGGATGTTCCTTATGTTTTGGTGTATCAATGGATGATGAACCATTCATACATGGGCATCCAACGAATATATTATATACCTTATAAATCACTATTAGGAGGTTTTAAGGACTCCATAGAGGTCATTTCCCAGTATCAGATTACCTTAGCTAACCATGAATCCAAAATATTCGTAATTATTCACCCATTCATAACATATTCATTTGAACTATTTGGTTTCATATTTCATAAAAATACTTTCCACCATTATGGTATGAATTAAAAATAGATCAAATAAATTGTTTATTATGATTGAGTATATCGTGTTCGATGGACCATCATATGTCTTACTAATGTCAATGTGATTAAATTGTTTAATAAAAGTGAAAATGAAATATTGTTAATTTATTGGTTCTTAAACTATTGTTATTGTGGTTAATAATATAACATTTATGTTCATACTAAAATTTCAAAGGAAAATTGTTTTGTAAAGGGAAACATAGAGAAAATAAAATATATATTTTAAATGTTTAGGTTTTTTTATGTATGTCTGGTTTTATAAATTAATTTTTTTTATTATATTTAAAATGATATTATTATTACGTAAAACATATATATTTATTTTTATGAGTGGTAGATTCTTCTATGTTTGATCTATTTTATATATATTACGTTAGTAGATATAATGTTTTTAATCATTAAATAATGAGTCTTGTAATTCATTTTCTGTTTTCTAGTCCACTTATTAGAGTCCCAAAGAATCATCAGAAATACATTTATTTGGATGACCCTCTAGTTGAAAACTATTTTGTGATCCCTCAATTTCTTGACATTTCAAAAACTCGATATAGGGTAGTTGAGTTAGATTTTTTTTTTCATATTGAGCATTTTCTCTAATTTCATGAATAAATGTATTAATTTTATCTACGATTTCATATTTGTAAATTGATATTGGATTATTCATTTATGATTTATTAAATCATCATTCCTAATTAGATTCTCAATCATTCATGGGTAATCGATGTTGTAGGGTTCTTCAATGAACAATACTATGGTAATAGATAAGTTTGAGGAGGCTTAGTTAAATTGGAATTTTTTATATATTTAGTATTATCCATTCCTTTTTCCAAATCATTAGAATAATAATTATCATGTTTTATTATATTGGAATTCCATGTACATCGTAATATATATAGAATTAATATTATGATTACATGTATTTTTTTATCTATTCGGTACATCGATAAACATTGTATATGTTGAATTATCAACGGAAAAATATGTATATAGTGAAATATAGATGAGGTTGATTATATGATTTTTGTTTTGTTCTTGAATAGTTTTGATTACATAAAAAATTGATGTATATATTATTTAAAAATGAAAAAAATTAACAATGAGACTTCATTGGAAATATTCATTATTTATGTGATTTTTTGTGCTAGTTATTTAATGTAAATTATCTTATCTTATTCATTTGTGATTCTAGATTGTTCAATGTATTATATTTAACATGTGATTGACCCTTTTAGTGATGATATAATTTTAACCTTCATTATATTCTAGGGAAACCATCCTAACTATAATAATGAATTTTATTATATTCTAGAATATTCATATTTGGGATATTAATGGTTCAGCAGAGATGATGTTCAACGAGAGATGTCTTAGTTTTTTCCACCAGTTTCAATAATCAAGGTTTGTTCCCATGTATTTCTTAACAAATACTGTTTAATTATATTTGTTTCATCAATTTTAGGATGCTGGAGGATAGTTTGAAATTTTTTTATAGTTAATGATTATATTCATGGGTTTTATGTTCTCATGGTTTTTAAATTTGTTACATGGAATGTTTATATATTTATTTGACCATCATTATTTCATTTTATGATGGAAGGAAAAAATTTAGCATTAGTTATGGTTTTATTTCATCTACGTCAATCGTATATATCAAATGTTTAGATTAACTATATACGGAGGGTATCCAATTGGATTTCTTTATGATACATAGTTTTTAATTCTTTTTGGAATTTTAAAATAGGTATGCGTTATATTATGGAAGATTGAGGATTAACACCAAGTGTTTTCAAGAATTTTGAATGTTCTTTTTTCTCATTGTACCTCTGTATATTTTCCTAACTGTCTCACCATGTATGTTGGGTGATGAGGATCCATGTTTCAATTGATTATACATTTAATTCTATGTTTTTTATGGAATACATAGAATGGTTGGGTTTATTATGACACTATGATGGAATATTTTTTATATTGTATTATTTCTACATATTTTAAATATACGATGGGTTATCAGATGTTAGTTGTGTTTTCAGCATTTTATTTTCTTGGTGACAAACAATTTCAATTTTTTTAGTGAAATCCAAGAACACTGAGTCACTCTAGTATGTGTGTGTTTTTGTATTTTATCCTCAAGGTATATCTATTATTAATCACTAAAATATGAATAGTGTCACACAAAAAGGTTTTATTCGTGATGGGGCCATTAAAATATTTAGATAAGGATACTCGATAAATAGACTCAAGTAGTTGGGATATTTTTTAGAGATGAAGTATGGATAGGATTCAAAACTTGATGAAATGAATATGGTATGGTCACGTCATGATGATGAGGGTATAATCCAAGAAGTGAACTTTTAAATTGAGAATGCTCTTCAAACATGAGGGAAGGACATGATGTAATTGGATGAACATGCAATGACATTTTTTCCTCATATTATTAATTCATAGATTCCAAATAAACCCATAATACTTTTATATTATTATAGATAATTTTAATCATCATTCCTAATCAACAAACCATGAGGTTTTGAAATTATATTCTCTACACAGAATCCATGATTCAATGGACTATTTTTTTGATTATTATTTAATATCAATATACTTCATCATTACCTCCCATTTTTCATTTCACCATTCTCCATCCATGAACTCATCCTTTTTCATGAACGGTAGCATACTACAATATTATATTTATGTTATTGGGAGGAAATTTAGTTTGATTATTTGTAATTATATGCCTCATAGCGTCCAAATTACCTTATAGTTTGACATCCACCATCAAAGTCGTCTTATTCGAATGTTTGTGGTAGTTATTTCTATGGAAATCCTTTTTTTTTAATTATTATAATATTTTTTTAGATTCATTAAAATATTTTAATATTATTATATACATATGGTTTTAAACATATACTGATTATAAAATGGCACCAATTCACTTCACACATTTCCCAAATAAACTATTTTTCTCATATTCAAATAATTTATTTTTTAGTACGTATTAATGTAATCTGATTATTCATCTTAATTACTAGGTGGACCAACCATTTGAATTAAATATATTCAAAACTGTATATTTGTCCATAATTATATTTAAATAGGGAAATGAATTTTTAAAATATTTTATAATTGTTGTATAAATGGTATATTTTTAGTGGTGTATTTTTAATATGGTTATTTAATTTTGATAATGGTGCCCATTTTACACATGATATAAAAGGATAAAGGGGTGATAAAAGAGAAGGACCCCAGAAAAACTTGAGACTGGAGATGTTAATTAGGGTTTAAACATTTTCTACTAATGTGAAGGATTTTGTTCCCACATTTTTAGGAACCTATTAAACCTACATGATGGTTATGTGCATAAAAAAACAATAAAAAGAAATTAGAAAACACAAAAATTTTACATGTATTACATCTAAGGGCTAGTATAAGGATCATATATTCCAAATGTGTGTCTGTCATATATAAATCCAGTAATCATTACCTATTTTCGAATACAGGTGTTGGCACACAATCACTCTATTACAATCACTCTACATCTACATGATTTTTGGCATAACACTCTCTTTACCTAATAAGACATCTATCAACTACCATAACTAAATTCATTTAGAAAAGTCATGCATAGTATATCAAATTTATGTCCTACTAAATGAATTGGATTTAATGAATTATTCCTTTTCTATAAAATATCATTTTCACCATACACCAGAGTTAATGCACAAAAAAATTATTTATCAATAAAAAATTATGTTTTAAAACATTTTTCATGAAAATACTCAGTGAAGGTCAACCCTTCCGGAATATGACTTATTTTTGGGACTAAATACCTTCACAAATCTCACTAAGTCAACACAAAATACCCAATCATCCTGAATCACCCTTTCATGTAATGATAGATTTATATATCTCTCCATGTTTCACAAAATGAGATAGATTCCAATTTTTTCATGAATAATTTAATATCAATGAATTGTGGGACGAATCATATTTATAGTCTCATCTACTAGTGATGCTCAAATACCATTAGAAATTTTTTTGGATCATTCAAATATATCTTCCCTATGATCCTTCATTTACAAACCTCCATTTAGATTTTACATTTTCGAAATGAATTATTCCAAACCATATCACACTCAGGATGATCAAATTATCATAATTATGGAGAACACCAACACTCCTTTTGATTGTCCTATTGTCAAAATCACAGAGAACACCATCACCACACACAATGCATGTCGTAATCACCGGGAATTCCATAAATAATCTTGTTCCATTTGAATCCCCATTTTGTGAAGCCCATTATTCTTTAAACACATTACTATTACATAATTATGTATTGACATAAAGGAATTACACAATTTTAAGTGAAATACCTCAACAAATTTTAGACCCAAAAATTTGGAAAACACTTGGAAATGTTGTCTCCTTTGATATTGTTGTCAAAATGAAATGTAATATCAAATTCCTTGTTTACTCATTATTAATTTACGTTTGGATGGAAAAAAACATAAAGCACCTCTTATTTCAAAAAAAATGAATAACCTTGATCACAAAATCCCCCCTTGTTATTTTTTGGAGTGAACTAATAAACTAAATGATGCAATAGTCACAATCGAAGACCAATTTTTTTGATATAAATAATCCAATAGTATATGTCAATGTGATAATGGATTGATGTAGAATACAAGATGACAAGCATGAATTTGGTTCTCCTGACCTGTAATACTTAATGATTTTCAAGAAAACCTCTGATCGTGTCTTAGATGTAATGCATGCCTTGAAAATATTCCCAAAAACACCTGATTCCCATCATGTCAAAGAATAATTTCATAGTTTTTCAAAAACCTGAAACTATTAAACCATTCATTTAAAAATCAGCACCTTAGATTCTCAATACTCCTGAAACTTCTCATTTCACAAGAAACATCAAAGCACTTAATTTATCAATTCTACCATATTGTCAATAAACCGAATGAACATCTTATTAAACGAGTGGAGCACAAAAAGAAGCCTTACATTGATTTTTTATCACCCATAATCCTATATCCAATAAGAAAAAATTATTAAATTTTTTAATACCTTATAGTATAGGGGAACACTCATGACCTCCTCAAGCACTAGTTGGTTTTTGAACATTGTTTCAACAAAAAATTCTCGAACACATGTGCTGCCAACAGATTGGTCAAAATGATAGCCACTTGGTCATTAGTTCCAACATGATTAATATTAATCATGCCGTGATCACCTATTTATATAAGGAAATTATATCAAATTTTAATACGTTTTGTATGTGAATTATGAAATGGATTATTCTTGATATATATTACATTATTTTTATCATTATGAATCACCATTGGTTTTTTCACCTCATCACCAATATCAGTCAGTTGTTTTATCAACCATAGAAGATGAGTGAAGGCCTTTGTATCCAAGATATACACTTCTTAAGACGTACTAAGAGATATAATTTTAAGATTATTTTTCAACTATCCCACACATGTCGTACCAATAAATAATTATCCACCACTTTTATATTTTCTATCTAAAACATATCCAACCGACATAGTATTAGAAAATGAAAATAGGTCATTATCTTTCTATTGAATAATTTATAATTCATAATTTTTTGTTCCATGAATTTAGCTTAGAATTCATTTTACTGCCATAAAATGGTCATTCTTTGGATTTCTTTGAAAGTGATCTGCTAAGCATGTTGAAAAGGAAATATCATTCCACGTATTAGTAATGTAAAACAAGCTTCAAATGATTCTCATGTTCATTGTAGCATCAATAGATGTCCCATCCTTAGTGTTTCCCAATTGTTTCCCATATATAATCAAATTTGAAATTGTTTTATAGTCATGAATATTTAATTTGTTCTATAAGTCAAATTAACACATTTTATGATATATATATGTGTATTATTTCACTGAATCACTAAGAATAAAAATAAATACTTTAGTTAACTAATCATACATATTTCTAATTTTGATTTCATGTTATAAGAAAATTCATCAAGTGATAATGTTTTCTTACACCGAATATAATATCATCTAAGTACATGTGTACAATGAATCAATATTTCTGATAATTATTATGATTTAAAATGTGATCTGATCCCCATATTTTAAATATGATCTTTTTTAGATAATACCATAGTTGATAGTAACTTTTTAATTGTTCCTTCATCAGACTATAGAGAAGATTTATTAATCTATAAAGAATAATTTAAACATTACCAATAAGAAAACCCACTGGTTTCTCAATGTATAATCATTCTTCAACAATATAATTTAAAAAAACTATTTGACATCCATTAGATGCACATTGTATCCTATTTATATTTCTATGGCATTAAAATATGTTATTAAATTCACTATATCCACTAATGAAAATGTTTCTACAATATCGACATCGTCAATATGAGAATATTATTTTCACAGTAATCACACCTTATTTATGATCACATAACCATGCTCATCGAATTTATTATGAAAAATATTCATCTTACCAATAAAATTGTGACTTTTGGGTCCTTTGAAAAGACCCCATATCTGGTTCTTGTCAATATGATCAAACACATTATTCATACAAGTAAAGCATGATACGTCCTTTGCAATTTCATCAAATGAGTACGGTTCTAAAACTAATAAAAAAGATTTTTTTATATTATTACACATTCTCCATGTGTGTGTGGGTGACTCCCAATATCCAATGATGTTAGATTGATAAAATTATTCTCTTAAATTTCAAGTATGAGGATAATAAGAATATTAATCATCTATGGTTTCCACTTCTAATTCTGTTTTTCAATTAAAATATTGCTTTGATCACAAATTTTTTGCCCTGCATTCCTCTACATCTGTATTTTCACCTATTAAATTTCCACATTAATAATCAGGTGACATTATCTAAGTATTCAAATTCCTCGAGGTATTATGGTTTTATATTCCATCATATTTACATCATGGATTTTAAAAATTCTTCAAATATGATTATTGAAACACTTTTAGGATTTTATCTTCATTGATTATCCAAATAAAATTCCACCATCAGTAGCATTACTAAACATACCTTGATTTCCATCTATGTTTTGAATAATAAAAATTACACCTGAGAACATAAAAATTCTTCAAAGAGAGATTCCATATATTACAAAACTCGTCTGGTATATTGGTTTCCCCAATATCAATACATGTTCTATTTTGAATCTACAATGCATCATGAACAGTGTATTTAGAGTAATGGAGAGGGATACAACCCTCAAGCAGCACAGTTATAGAAATATTATTTACATATTGATTATAGTGTTCAAGAATCCCAATTTCATAGTATGGTTCTTAAAGAAGACACCTAATGCTACATTCCTTGTTTCTCATGGTAATTTTCCAATTCAATGGATGTGAATACCCACAGATTGTCAGAATGATGAACTTTTACTGTGCATCCAGTATCATTCTTGTTTATTCGGGGAAAATTTTCATGTAATCAATAACATTTTCCTTCCTATGTATAAAAATCACAATTCTGTTATACTATATTCATTAATTAATATACTAATTTTCCATCATCTTTATATTACAGTAACATTTATTAGACCACATACGTCTGTATGGATGAGGTATATAGAATTTGATTCCCTTTACATATTTTTCCGATATGAACTACATACCAACATACCTTACATGAAATAATCATAGGACTTTCTCATTCATACATCAAATTGGGGATATCCATGACTATATTCATCTTAGATATCCTTGCATGCTTTTATCCTCAATTTTCCCTATTATTTAGTTCCACTAAACAATTCCATATTAAACATTTATATTTCAAATATTCTCTCTTCTATAAACCTTATATATGTTTCCATCTATTCTATATCATTTCATGAGAGAATTCATTATCTTTCCTTTGACAGTTCACCCATTTTGATCAAAAATCACTTTCAGTGAAGAGTCATAGAGTTGAATGACACTCAATATAATGTGAGGAAGACCATCCACATTTAGAACATTTGTTTTTTCAACAATCAATTAGTTGGTTCGGTACTTCTATTACCTTTTTTTCAATAAACAATCATTTCCAATCATTATTGTACATAATGCCTTTTCAAAACATTATTTCATAAGTCTTTATTTCCCATCATATGTGTTGAGAACCCATTATCAAGAATTGCGGTATTTCTTCTTTGAATCTTTGATGGATATTTATCTAAGGTTGGAATTTTAAATTTTCTTCTATTTTTTTCCATGAAATATTAAATTGAGTTAAGGATAAATAATGCCATTGAAATATAATTTCTATATTCATTGATTCTTAATACTTATACCGTTGTTATTTAGTAAAAAACCTATTTGTAAGAGAAAACCATTCTGATTTGAATGTATTGAGTTGTCTCTGAGTTCTGTATGTATTTCTCATTCCATTCCTCTACATAAAATAAATACCTTTCTAGAATGATTTAGAACATTTAAAAAAATTTCCATAGAAACCATTTATTCAATAATATGTTTTATATGAATTCTTTTTATCATTTTATGCCTTTTTAGATATTATCCATTCAAATAGCACATTACGTCTTCATAGTATGAAAGGGTATGTCCTAGATAGTGACATAATTGACATTTCATATGATGAAATGTAATTTAACTTCTATTACTCCTCATTCCACATTATTTAAGAAAATATATTTCATAAATAACATTTGAGGATTATTTTTAATAGAATTTGGTTCTTGTTTATTTTTCATTTGATTATTTCGTTGTTAAGGATTTTTGTGAAATTGTGATATTTTAATCATTCAGATTCAATTTATTATGATTCATCTTATTTCCAGACATTGATGTTTCAAAACAATGGAAACTTCCAGTAGTTCCCCTGAATGTGGAACATTTATCATCTATATTCTTATCTAATTTTTCAGAATGATGCTTACCTCTCTCTATTATATTAGTTTCTTAGAATATTCAAAACAATATTTTCTTCGTTTTTTAATTTGAATTTGATTCAATTTTATGATTATTCCTTAGAGTAACAAAATCTTCTTCAAGAACCACAACTACCATGTACTTCCCATCAAATCTTTATGTAATCTCACTGATGACATTTTTCTATCATTAAATTTTTGATCTTCAATTGTACAACATAATTTAATGATTAAATAGTTGTTAGGTATGTATTTTCTACCTCTTCAAGTTGATCAATTTTATCTTCAAGATAATTAACATATTCAGATGACCCTTCCACAACTTCACTCCACTTTTTTCATCTATTTCATTGATTCTCAAGTTCACATGATAATATTCATGTTTCATAAATATAGCAACATCATTAATCAACTGAGTTTCTCAATATTTAACATTTAATAGTTCTTAATTTTGAACTCTGGCCATCATATGATCTTGGTTTCTAAATTAAGACCATGGTTCTTCTTCTTCCAACAATTCATTATCATTATCATCATCTTATTCAAAAAAAATTCTCTATAATTTTTTTCCAGATTAAAAATTTCCTTATTGAGAAAACCTGTTTTGAGGCTTTTTGAGTTTATAGATTTACTTTCTTATCATCCGAATTCTTTGAGAATCAAGACACAATGTCACCAACACTTCCAAAATGAACACATTCCAAAAAAAATCATATTTTAAATATTCTTTATTTTTTAATTTTTATTTTTTTTTGGAATACAGAGAAGGATATTTGTCTTAATCATTTACATCATTAATATAATCCCCTAAAATATCTAGTTTCCCCATGGAAATTAATGTCATATCCTTGCAATCATGATGGTTTTCAACCTGTGGTTTTACTCTGATATCATTTGATTCAAAAACAATCAACATATCATCAAATCATTCTTCTAAAATATCTCATCACTAAAGGGATGACTCTTTTGGATAGTAATAGGGTGGATGTCTAGTCAATATTTTCTTCCAAATTATAATGTCATTGATTTCATCACCAAGCCATCGAATAGCTCCCAAAACTTCAATAATTTTATTGTAAAAGGTAATTGTGTGTTCATCAAGGTGTATTTTTAGATCATAAAACATATTGCAAAAAATTTTGGGTTTTGCATCCTTCTTGTTGTTTTCACCATCATATATAATTTATATTTTCTTCTACATTGATTGGGATTAAATAAAACTCATTAAATATGGATATATTTCTTTATATAGAGATTCAATGAGGGAATACTATGAATTATCATCTACATTATGAATTTTTATTTATTTTTAGTTATAGACAGTCTTGTTGGAGTGTTGAACGAAATCGTTTCTATAGTAGAAAATGGTTATTCCATTATAAGAAATCGTAGATGAGATATAATAATACTCATCAGATTCTAGATGTTTCATCCATGAATGTGGTGAACTACCTATATATTTAGTGATTTATCCATGATATTCATGGGTGATAGGTTTAACAGTAGAAACATTAAGCATTTGATACAACTTGAATGCCCCTACAACACACTATGAGGGGTGGATAGAATTAGGGTTGAAAATTTATCTTCTAAACTAAAGGATCTTGTTCCAACATTAGATATAATAGTCTAAACATTTCTAATGGAAAATTTTAGAAAAAATTTAATCACAAGAATAGAGTCATCACAAAACTTTTACATGGTTCACTGGTAATGGATATCCCATGGATCATATGTCAACAATGTGTATGTCATAACAAAATACAGTAATAAATTATTTTTTCTAATAAACATGTACAAAAAAATCTCTCAATTATAGGAACATGTGATTTATAACATTTTATTTATATTATAATTTTTTCCTCGGAACAAATATATCGACTCTAAAAAGCTCATTGTATTTATAGAATTCTAAATTATTTTTTCAACATGAAGATCACTTTATGTGATTAGAGTTAAATTATTTATCATCATCTACCATGAGACTCTTATTTCACCAATGAAATGAGTTGATTCACTACAAAATCACTGATCACTGATGAAATGACATTTTAAAACTGTCTTTAATGATGTTCATTTATGATTATCAAACCTTCATGATGGTAACTACCTTAACACAACTAACTTCTTTCATAACGCTCTGTAATTGAATATATAATACACTACTGTCATGAATCACACCTTACATGGAATCATTGGAATCATTCATGAAAATAGATTTTTTTCATTATACTAAGGATAGAATGTTAATACATATTCACAGAGAACCACTTTATTAATGAAATAATATCAATTACATTTCTTCCTTTAATAATTTTGAATCAATGAAGTAGGGGTAGCCTCATATTAATAGTCTTGGCCATTCACAACAACCCACCATCTTTTTTACATTCTCCAGATCCTTATAAAATATCAACATGGTTCTCTTTCAGTCATGAAGCTCCATTTAGACTTGATGTTATTAAAAATAATTTCTTCAACCCTTCATGCACTTAGAATGCTCAAATTTTCGTAATTATAGAGGACATTATCACAGTTAACGATGCATGTTGTAATTGTAGAGATTTCCATCAGAAACATTTCCACTTCGCGAACCACCTTCTGTGAATCCCATAATTCCCTATATTCAAGACTCTCCCATATTTCTATAAGGAATTCAATGAAATACGCACTTTTTCATAAAATTAATTGTCCATATTTTTGACCCCAAAAACTGTGAATTCAATTTGAAATGACACAACCATAAAAAATGTTGTTAGAATGAACTGTTACACCCATTCGCTTAAAACTATATGATCCTTCATGTATGTATTAAAAACAAACACAAACTATATCTGATTTCGACTAGAAAACAACCTTGTTTACAAAAATATATATGATATTTATGACATAAAATATTGAGTTATTTATAAATTTCAAATTGGATATTTGTAAAAAAATTGAATTTAGTGAGCCCCTAGTTGTAAAACATGATTGTTTTGTGCATAATATTACATTTATTATGGGATATATTTAATTATTTAAATTGATAGTTTTATGATATGATAAATAGTGATGTTTGTGCCTAAATGGTAGGGGTGATATGTTTTTTCATTTATTAGGAATTTTATTTTCATTAATTAATTTTCACCTATAATTTGATTATTTCATGTGATCTCGTGTAACAAGATGTTTTCCATTTAATATTTTGCTTCAGTAGTTTTATGAAAAACAATGGATTGTGTTCCCCAGTTCTCTAGAACTCAATGTAATGGGGAGTTCAATTAATGATACTAGGGAGTTTGTTACATGTGTCTTATCATTATGGATGAAATATGAGATAAAAATTGGTTACACATAAGTATTATTAGTTTTATATAACCATAGGAAATAGTCATTTTCTATTGTTTCCTATGAGATTGATTATTGGATATATGGGATTCCTAATCCACAAAATTTTACGATCTTTATTCATTTATTTTTTGGTAACATGTATTTGTATGGGGTTTTTATTATGTTTCATATATATTTTTGTTTCTACAAGTGTTATATTCCCATCCATTAATGTTTGGGATAGTCTTTAGAATGGTTTTCCAATATAGATTATAAAATATGAAATTACCTGTAAATGGTTCATTATAAGGAAATGTCATTAAAAATTGCATAATCATGTGTTTTATTCATGAACATTCATTATTTAATATTGAGTATCATTTCATCTATAATATTTTTGAGAATTTTTACATTACTCATACATGAAAAATAATAATTTTAAATAGTGGAAATCTGAACAGTATCACTTTTTCCATAAAATAAAAAATTTAAAAAAATTAATGATATCATTCACGATAAATCTACATTAATTTCAACACGACTTCTAAAAATTTCATAATAATCATTATGTCTTGAGGAAAAACTAATAATGTTAGATGAGAATAATAATCTTAGAATGGGATAGAAAAGTAAACCATTTGTAAATTTATAAAAATGATATCTCATGAAAAACATATAATAAATTAATAATTTTCACTATTAAGAAGTATTTAATACTATATATTTAAAAAAATATCACTTAATACCCGTTTGTAATAACAAGATACCCATAAAACCTATATCCTGAAAAATAAAAATAAAAAATATATATTGTGATAATATTATACTTTTCAATTTTTTAAATGAAATAAACTTGTATTCATCTTAAATATGAATAAATTTTATATATGTAATATCTTGATGGCCAACCTCCATTCCCTATGCGTTTGATGGATATCACGGACCAACCCACCGTTGGGTTTCCCCAGAACCACCTATTATTGCTTTATAAAAAATAACCCTCCAAATGTTTATGTACAATTAAATTATCATAAAAAATAATAGATTATAGTTTCAAAAATATCAATTCTAATACATCATATTATATCTCTATAATCCATTTCAATATATTAAAATAATCAACCCATTTCCGTAGCCCATTTTTCAATAACAAAATACACAAAAAATGGTAATGAGGTGTTTATTTTTAATTTTTTAACATAGATACTTCTAGTGGAATAAAAATATAAAAATATAAATTTTTTTTTATAAAATATAATAATATACGTATAATAGATATTTAATATAATAAAAAAAATTTTGATAACAAGGATGGATTTTGGACCTAACTGTTTAAGAATTAAATGAGTAACAAATAACTTTGAAACTTTTTTATCAAAAGACAGATGAATGAATAAACCATAACCAAAAAAATTAAAAAAAATTATTATATGTAAATTTAAAATAGGATATGTTAATATGGTCTTTATATACCCCTTCTAAAATAAGGTGGGTGTATGATATCCAACTATGCCTTAGTGAAAGTATATTTAGACCAAATCCCTTTCTATGAGTCAAAGTTGTCACAACTGTCAATATCATCCGTAATAATAATCATTTGAAATTTTTTAGTATATTAATAATATTTCTCATGTTTATAAATATTATTATTTTATTTATTACATTCATTTATACATCTATATAAATATTACATTTTTTTTACCATATTTGGTTTATATGTGAAAAATAAATTTGGTAGTACACCTATAGGAAAATAAGTAATAATTAAATAATATAAAGAATAATAATCATGACATTATTATAATATTTTATATGAATACTACTTTTAAAACCAATAATGTGTGATGGTTTTGAAAAATTACCCAATGACACTACCATGGATATGGTATGTCGTACATGCCCATGAGTAACATTGTCATTTTTCAATGATTGTTTTGGAAATTAAGTATGCGACATTAATGTTTCCATATATATTAATATATAATAAATATCATTTAATTAAATTATAAATACATATATATGGAATACATGTGATGTAAAAGGAATCACGTTGCATCGAGGAGGTGATATTGCACACATACACAAACGATGTTATCAATATTTTATTGAGTGGGAAAAGGGTAATAATGAAAATGATATATTATATTTTTTGGAAAAAAATATTCATTAATATCATTCAGATGTTATTTATTTAAGGTTTTTATTTATACCATCATTAACACATTAAATGTAATGTGTGAATATGTCACACTTCTTTGGGAAGGAATTATTTTATGCATCCACAAACAATGCTATTTTATTCCAAAAATATATAATGCATGAAGGTATGTGTATATATAAATTATATAATATTAATTTCAATATAAATATCATATATGTATATATATCATGTAAAAATAGTGTTTCTATCATAATTTATATCCATTAGAGGTGGTAATGTTTAAATGAACGAAATTGTTTCATGAGGCTATAGTCAGCTGTATTGAAAAAGAAAAAAATTATAATCCATTATATGGATGTGTGTATAGATTTAGGTAGAAAAGTAAAAAACACATATATTTAAATTTAGTATAAATATTTATTTATAAATTCATGTAATAAGATAAATCTAAGGGATTGGTAATGAAATAAAACATTAATGTGTGTTGAAGAATGTTACCTCGTTTTCTGGTAACTCATTTTTTTGTTTGGGCCAATGGGATTCCATTGATGGATTTATTCCAAGATTAATCATCCTTTGGTGAGGGGAGGGACATTGGGATTCTATTATTTAATGATATTTTCTTGCCAATAGGCTTGATAGGCGTGAATAATTTTGTGTGATTCAGTTCCTCTATATTGTTGATTATGAGTGGAGTTCTTGTTAATTTAGAAAGTTAAACACTATTGGGCTATGTACCATACGCCATTTGACTCCAATAATGATTCACCTTAAATAAAAGTGGGTATACGTTCAAATAATGTCCACCTAAACCTTTTTTAACATTTCTAGGTTATTTTGAATATAATGAATAATGTCTAACAAATAATTAAATACATTATTAACACAATCAATGTAATTAATTTTAATTTCATAAACTAATATTTTTCATCATCAACTAATTGTAAATTAGTATTAATTATAAATAAATATTAATAAATATATGAAATCCATTTTTTACATATTCAAAGTATATAATTTTTAGATGTTAATTTAAAATTAACCCAATATACGAGACGACAATATCAGATTTTAATGTTAAATTGTTCAAAATATTTATATGTTTTAATGTAAAATCACCATGAAAATAATTAAAATAGACTAAATAATATTAAATTATATAAAATCAATATAATTTTAATTTAAAACCAATTTATATATAACATAACAATATAAATAGATAATAATTGTGTTTTTGATTAAAAATCTGTATTATTAACTATTTATAAAAATTTAAAACATCCTAGAAAAATAATAAAAAACCCAATAAAAATTTTTGTATTTATATTTCCTTAATTAAGTTTATAATAACATATAAAAATCATTAAATATTCAAAATATAGTGTTACATTATGTTCCCTAATAAAAGGTGATGGAATTTATTATTATGAAAAATATAGTTTTTAAGCATAAACTAGATTTATACTTATATTATGAATTTAAAATCATTTATATAAATTTAAAAATATTAAGAACTTATGTAACTGTAATATTTTTTTTCTAATTATTTATTGTTTTTAAAATAGTGAGGCAATAACTTCCTAATTAAAAAATTAAACTACAAATATATTATTTTTTGGAATATCTCATTTTTTCATGAAACAAATGATTTCAAAGAAACGTTTTGTTGTGTGGTGTGTACATAGTCTCAAATAGTTTACCTTTTATTATAAAATTACATACTAATTAATAAATATTAATAAATATGAGAAATTTATATTTTATCATTACATGTGATGTTATATCATGCTCTAGTTTTTATATTTCATCCAAAAAATTTTGTAATCATTTATAAAATGTTCTGATATTTTCCGTCATAGGATATAAATATTTCTTTGTGGCCTTTAAAAAAATATGGTTTTAGGTAAAATATTACCCTAGTGAATTACCTTATTTAGAAACAGATTCTGTCATTGGTTGAGAACCAGAAATGATTGTTTTATATAAGATATAATCTCCTTCAACTGAAAAAATTCATGGTTCTGAACCTCGGATGAATCTGGTAACTACTTCATTAACATTGAAACATGAAATGTGTTTCATAAATGGGATAAAATAAGAGGTTATACTACTTGGTAGGCAATTTATTGACATTTCTCTGTGATTTCATCTATTATATTGAACTTTATGCTTATACTACACTTACTACATTAATGAATTAATCAATTAGATGAAGAATAGTTTAGAATGATATGATCACCTACCAAAAAATAATGATATTTTGTATAGATATCTGTATAACTTTTCATCCATATCTAATCATCCCTCATATGTTACTTAATTAACAAATATTTCATTTTAGTTATTTCTACCATGTCTTGTTCCATCTAATTACATTATTATAAAACATGTCAAAATACTGGTGTTTTACACTAGATTCCATATAATAACTCATAATGTAGCATATAATTATTATAATGATAACATTTGTTATAGTAAAACTCACCAAAAATAAATATGTTGGTCTTTAATTTAATGGAAATACTTTGGGGACAATAAATAATATATTTCATGTTTCGAATCAAATACATAGACTGAAAATAATATTGACTATGAAAAGTTGTACAACAAATATAATTCGACTCCAAAAAACATATAAATTCCATTATAGATATTATATGTTATACTAGGATCACATTTTGATACATAAGAGAGAGTTACTCCATATAACCAAAAAATATCATTTAGATATATTTGATATAGATGATTTAAGTATAATTTATCTATAATGAGAAGGAAATGTTATGACTTATTTAAAAAACCAAAATAACCCAAATAACACTATGAACATTATAACTCATTCATAATCTTACCACAAAATCCATTGATGTTTTCTACCATTTCACCTCAATCACCAGAAATGAATGTGGAATACCGTTTAGTAAAATTCATCATCGTTTAATTGTTTATGAATCAATAAATTCATGGTAAATCATTATATATCATGTGTCATTCCATCCCACATATAATACACATGAATTACTCTTTACATCTTAGTGATCCCATGATTAATGGAATAAAGAGAAATAAAAAACCCTATTCAATAAATCCTGCCCCAACTGTTAATAAAAATTCACTCATAATAATATTAAAAATCATAAAATTATTATCAACCAGTATTAAAAACAAAAAACTTATAATTCATATCAAATTCTGCCTTTTCTTACAATGGTTAACCACCCAATTAATTATTGTAGTTATTTTATAAAATTTCGACAATATAGAAACCTGCACAAAATAAAAAATCACTATATACAAAAAATCAGTTAAAAATTATAACAAATCTATATCCAGAGGGGAAATTTCCAATCATAATGTGGTTAGTGAATAATTAATTTTCCGAATCAATTGATTGGCTATTTTGTTTTATTTTCCAAGACGATGATTAATCTTCAATCATAATCCATTATAATTTCTTTTCATATCCTCTATCTAATTTTCCACACTTTATGACAGAATATATTATTAAAACATTTATTAACATTATATATTGCACACTACATTCCATACAAATAATTCAAAAATTGTTTCATTCAAATATAAAAAAAATTAACTCTAAATATGTGTATTGTAATTTTATTCATGAGTTTTCAAAAGATGTAAATCTTAAGAAATTTAATTTTCATTATTCATTATCATAGAACTAATATTTTTAATGAATCCTCATTATTGATAAAAAATAAACATTTTTGGTATTAAAGGACAAAACTAGGGAATCAAACAATCTTATTTACATTATGTTGAAAAAAAAATTACATTCATTTATCCAAATAAACCCATCACCCTTTAATGGTAACATAGTTAGTGGGATAAATAACCGTGAATTATTTCCAATAATATATACATAATATTCTGAAAAACCAAGAATTATACACATCTATGTGAAATTTGTAGGTTTGGGCCACTTTTAAACAACATTTTTTATTTGGTTCAAGAACAATTTCACTTTTATAAAGAAAAATAAATCCTATTATGGTGAATATTTTATACCAAAAATTACTCTTAATGAAATTTAAATATATTTTCATTTCATTAAACATTTTCTAAATAGTCCTTATGTTCCTTTCATGATACTGGTGGAATTTAGAATATACCAAAATATTCCCTATTAATACAACAAAAAATTGATCAAAAAAATATTGGAAGAATCAATTCATAATATTTATAAACACAAAAGGTGAATTTAATATCATGATGGGAATAACTAAAAACTCAGATTTCAACTATCCCTTCTGAAATGATATATTTAAAATGTCATCCTACTATACCTTTAGCTGATGGTAACTGGACAACATATTAATCACTAAAAAAGGGATCTCCATAGAGAAGATAAAAATTAATCGACGTGATGAAATGGATACATGTTCTTAATTTTGACATTATTCATGGAACTATAATCAATTCAATGTTTCCTAAAATCATATATCAATTTAAAAAATAAGACAGGGTATCCCAATGGTTATGTACAATATAAAATGATTTTTTTTCTATAAATTATTTTAATTGGATTCTCAAATCTAGATGTAATACAAATAAATTCAACAAGTGTGTTTAGAAATAATAATCTCATTAGGAATTAAATCAAAAAAATCAACTTTGTATTCAGGAACATAACAAGGAAAATTATCACGAAAAACATCTATAAATTATTTATCTACTACGATGCGACTCACTGTTTCATTTAATTCAAAAACATGATATTGTTAACTTTCCCTTAAATATTTAATCAAATATTCATGTTATTGGTATTGTATTAATTATTTTAATTTATTAAATAATAAATTCCATGATGCACAATATATTTTATCATTTTAAACAAAAATCCATTACATATATAGAATGATATCAAAATCCACTATGAGTAGTTCGAAAAAATTTCTACGAAACACCAGGACACTTATTCCAATAGAAAAATTATTATAAATAATGGTTTATATAATTCACAAACACATAGTTTTAACCAAAATTAATATCATTTTTAAAGAAGGTTATATTATCAATTTTCTTGAAAGTTTCAATGAAATGAAAGAATGTAAGGATTCTTAGGCACAAAAATTAGTATACTATATTGATTAAACTAGTAACATATATTTCAAAATATTATTTTATAGGACAAAATTAAATATAGGAGTATAAAAATATTTTTCCACACAATTTTTATTTTGATATTGTAGGTCTTCCCCCTATGTAATCAACATGCATCACACATATCCATAATTTCATAACTCATTAAAATTAAAACCTCTTATCACTGGGTTTTCATTAAATTGTAGATAATTTTACATTCAATAGTAATACACATTACAAAACATCACACATAAAAAACACCTCCCAGAAATTGAAATACATACTCTAGGATTGTCTTTTAAACACATCTCGCAATATTGGGATTTGGATTTCTTACCTCTAAACTTATTTATTGAATTCATTCCCAATGCATACCAATTAGAAGTAATATTTTTCTTACTACAATGGGGACCGTTTTTATTTTCAAATTCCACTTCATCATTCTGTTTACATCAATCATGTTTTTCATGGATCTTTATCTCAAGATAATCACATTATCATCAATGTCTATAATTTAATCAACTGTAAAAATGATATATATTTCTACAAATAGATAAGTTAAAATTTTGAATTTACCTTTGCACTCAAGTGAATTTTTCATCATATATAGCCATCAAATATTAATATTTTTATAACAATTAATTGAATTGTTCAACCATCCTATGTCAAATGTAATTAGGATAATATTTTCGAGGATATAATCATAAAATCCATCCCATTCCAAGGCATTAATATATATTGATTTCTGTAATTCTTAACAACCAACCACCATTGTTTGTTTTCGAAATAATAATTATAAATTTTAATATATTAAATTTTATGATACAAACTTCACATAACATATAAAATCTTTTCTAGGTAAATAATCCTCTCTATAACTTTCATGTGGTTTGATGTTCACCTTAATGACAAGGGACATTGATTAATAAAATTCTCCACTATGATCATGTCCCTCAATTGTATACCTATTTTATCTCATTCATGGATACCACCGCAATTTATAACCTATACCAACTGATATATTTTTGTAACAAACTACGTATTTTAAATTCAAACATTCTCCAGATTATTATTCAGAATGATATTTTCATATTGTTTTATTCCCACAATAGATTCCTTGTTTTTATATGAAAAACCATTCTGGCCAGCATTCTTTATATGAATAAACACAGTACTCATAAAATTCTATAAAAAATAACATTAAAAATATAGTAAAATATTTCAATGGAATGACAAAAATATTTAACAATACAATAATTTACATAAACCATCTCATTAATACCAATTATAATTCATGGACTTAAACATTGCATAATCTCAAATTTTAGTAATGAAAATACATTCTTTCACATTAATTATATTTGTAGGATCATGTTTATATACAATCAGTCCACAACACATATATAAAAAAACCATAAAATAAAATGTGGATAATTCAGAATAATATCTATTTTACCAATAATATAATTTTTCAAAATATAGAATGATCTAGTTTATTAAAACAATTTTTGACGTTCAACATGACAACTTATAAAACATTAATCATCTATATGTCCTATGAATGAAATTAAAATCTTCATTTGAGTATGAAAATTTCAGTAAGAGATATAAAAAAGTAAGAAAACTATTGGACTATTGATAAAAATTAAAACAAATTGAAATATTAACATAATGTAAATATTTTCAACCTTGTAATGTTATAAATACTATAATTTGAAAATAATCACACTTCATTCTATTTTTATAATAACAATCTTACATTAAAAAAAATTATTTAATATAAATACACAGAAAGGTGTCTTGGGACATTATTATTATTTTTAGTCTTATAAATTGTATAACCATGTGTTTGACATTAATATATTTCAATATTAAAAATTGGAAAAACATATGTTATAATACCCTACCTAATTTTTGGATGCTACCTCATACCCACCCATTACTGGTTATTCACATAACCACCCTTTATTTGTTTTACATGGAGTAACTAAAAAAATTCCCACTTGCAATTAAACAATAATAAAAAATGATTCAATTTACAATATTTCCCTCACAAAAGAATTTTTAAATCACATTAATTTGTTTAATGTTTTTATGATAATCAATCCATTTTAGAAACTCGTCTTTTATAACGAGATACCCATGAAAATGGAATAAGAAATTTATTATTTTCTTCAAAAATAATAAATATTATATAGGGTGGAACATATAAAAAATTACATCATTTTTCATTTATTATCATTATATATCCACATAGTAGAATTATAAAATAATAACAAAAATATTTTTATATAGAAATGATTTGAAAATTAAATCATAATAAAGTAAATGTGTAATGTACATCTTGGAACATTTAAATCATAACTCCAATGAAAGAATAACATTTAACAAAAATATTATATAAAATTAGAATAATTAAATTAATGATATATTATGTAAATAAGGGGTTCATATACAATATATAGAAGATGGTGGGTGTATAACATCGATGTATAACTCAATGAAAGGAGATTGAGATATATTCCTTACCATGATCCTAACTTATCAAACATGTGTCCATCTTCATGAATAATGAAAATATGTTAATTATTTAAATTCATCAAAAACATGAATATTATTAAAATTTCAATTATTTTACTTATTACATTTTTTATAAAACTTTTGAAAAAAATATTTCTTACTAATTTTTACCATATTAAGTTTATGTGTCAAAAAATAATTTAGTAGGTCCACTATGGTCAAAGGATTAATTATAATAAATTTATAAATAGAATATTTTTTCCTAAATTATTCTTTAAAAACATTAATGAATTATTTTTAATAAAAATGAACCAATGTCCAAATCATGGAGACGGTGTGTCATACGTACGTAGGAGTAACATTTTAAATTTTCCATGACCATTATGTAAATAATAAAGGAAAAATAATCTATCCATATGATTATTTTATAATAAATACTATATTATTTAATCATATAAAATTATAATTAAAATTATTGTCATGTTAAATTGATCACATCGTAAGGATTAGGAGGTAGCCTATAAATCCTCAAATGATGCTGTCACTTTTTAATTTGTCTAAATGGTAGTAATGAAAATGATATATTATATTTCAAAAAATTAAATTACATCATTTATAAAATTTATATTTTATTTATTAAAAAATTTATTAAACACATCCATATTATAATAAATTTAATTTATTTAATGGGTCACATTGGTTTTAGGAGGCAGGAGTCCACATGTCTGCCAATGATGTTATAAGACACCAAAAAATGTAAAGAATTAATGTTTGTGTACCTAAAAGGATATATTAATATTTCATAAATATTATATATATATATATATCAAATTAAAAATTAATTACAACCTAATTCCCAACCAATATATGTGGTAAACAGAAAAACAATATATTGTTTCGTGAGGCAATAGTCCGCCTAACACATGAACATTAATTTTATTACCCATTTGATGGATGTGTGTGATGATCGAGGTAGAAAAATTTAATTAATACATTTGATTATATTTATGATTACTAGTTATTATATAATAATTGAATAAAAATGATTTAATGGGTTTAAAAATAAATAAATAATATTTTCATGTTGAATAATGTTACCACTTTGTTTAGGATATCTCATTTTGGTTTTCAACAAATAGATTCAACGGTTGGATTTTTAAGATAAGTGAGGACTACAAGGTTATGTAAGAGATTTGGGGAGTTTTCGGTATGGTTTTATTGATCAAAATGGCATGATAGGTTGGAAGAAATTGGGGAGAGTGAGTTCCTTTTTATAGTGGAAGAGGAGTGTCATTCTATTAAATATAAAATTTAAAACACTATTGGGTTGTCTCCAATACATCCTGTGTCACTAATAATGATCTTATATAGAATCAAAATGTTATATGGTCAAATAATTTCTATAATATGGGGTTTGGACAAGTTTCATTGTCCTTTACACTCTTAGGATAAATGTTTTACATCCATGTAAGAAGTGTTTTACTGTAATCGTTATAATTAATTTTAATCGATTTAATTAATATTATTTTTAAAAACAATGATAAACATACTAAGAAGTATGGATTATTATTATTCCAAATATTCTTCTAATTTTTCAAAATTCTAGCAACATAAGAAGAAGTTATTAATTTAAAATTACTCTTGTAGATGAGACAAAAAAGATGGGTTATGTAGTGGAAATGTTCAAATGTTTATGATGTTTTTATATCTAAAATTACAGTGAGAATGAGTCATATAACCAAAATTTAATTTAATATTATAAAATTTATCTAATTATTATTTACAAAACATTAAATATATAATTTAACTATATCTATATTATATATAAAAAAATCATTTTTTAATTCAAATTCAGTCTTATCTACTATTTATAAAAATATGAAACACCTCAAAAAAATAATATAACCTCACCCAAAGTAAATTTGTATAGAATACATATAAAAAATAATTTAATAATATATAAACTATAAAAATTTTATTATTTTTAAAATGTGTTATTCATTATTAGGTGATAAATTTTTTTTTCAAAAAGGGTCCTTTTAAGAGTAAAACGTTAATTATTTATATATTATTCCTATAAATTCTATTTAATGAACTTAAAATCTTTATACAAGCATTTTTATAAATAAGATTGTTTTAATATTCTTTCTCAATGATAGAACGTCATAAATATAACTTCCATTGTACAAAAGTAATGTAATAATGTATTATTGTTTTTTATAACTCAGTCATATGTTCAACACATGATCTCAATGAAAATCATTGTTGTATGTCATGTACACTATTGTAAATAATGTCTAATTAATTTTAAAATTATTATTTAATTCATAAATTTTGATATATTTAAAAATACTTATTCTATAATTGTCTAAGCCATTACATTGTTCATGTGTAGGATTTCAGGACATGTTATAAAATTTTGAAATTTAACTTATTATATTTTGACATGATTATGAGTTCTCATTTTTCATCTCAAATAATTTATTTAATAAATTTTCATTTCAGTTTTTTAATAAAAAAATATGTGAGGTTTTTTGGATAAATAGAATAAAAAATCAATTACATTATGAGGCCCTTTTGAGAAATCATCTTTATTAATTTTATTTTAAACTATAATTCTTCAAAAAATAATATGAAATAAATTTTATATAATCTCTAGTGAAATCTTAATAAGATTATTTTTCATGAAACAAAAATATAGAGAACATTTCTATTATTTTTATGAAATTTGTGTTACTTTTATTTAGAAAATTTATTTATTTTCTAAATGGTATTTTCAATGTCCTAAAATTACATTTTATACTCTAATGTTCTATTTAGTTAAGTTGATATAAATATTTATTTTTATAATGAAATTTCATTCAATTTAAATACATTTATAGTGCATATGATTTTAATTTATGTCAAATAGATCGATATTGCATAATGAATTTCTAGTAAATTATATTAATTGTTAATTAGTATTATATGATATAACCATTCCAACTTGCAGTTTAATTTTATACACAATCCCCAGTTTCCAAACCATAGAGATCGAGATCCTTAATTGTATATTTTAGGGGCCACGTATGCATGCTAGGTTTGATTAAAATGTGTAGGTTTATAACCTCATGAAAAATAATAATATATTTATGAGGAGTTTATTTTAAAAAAAATAAAATTGAATGACCAAAAAGGTTAATAGAAGACCACCACATTATTTGGGTTATCATCATTTTTATTAAATATCATCTATAATAATGGTTAAATCACTCATTTTAGTGTATTTACATAACTCATATATCTCATTATAGATTAAATGTAATGGGAAAATATGTTTACATGATGTTAGTGTATTAAAATGTATGACATATGAAAAAATAATTTTTGGAATTTTAATCTCGGATAAAAACTCTTTTTTTAGGTTCGTATATAATAATAAATTATTTAAAATTTTGTAGTGATTTTAATCAAGTATATATTAATTATTAAATATATTTATCATATATTTTTATGGTTTATCTAAATGAAAATAAAATATTATTGATGTTTTGTATAATTGAAGGTGATGAATAAGGAAAGACATAGTACATTTTTTATAATGTCTCAAAATATATATTCCTATATATTTGTGATGATAAGGATATATATACTTGAGATCCCGATCACATTAGAATCATGTGGTGGATATATGGAAGGTAATGTTTTATAATTAGAACTCTTAAAATTATTATATATTCATGAATAGTTATAGTGTTGTATATATGTTGGGAAGAAAGTAAAAATGTACATAATTAGACTACACTATTTTCCTCTCACAAAATGATGGAGGTCGTAAGATTCATTAAAAATATTTATAGATAAACGAATCAAAGCAGTTCTAGTTATTGATGTGGTCTGAATTATAATCCTTACATAGTTATTGAACATTTTAGATCAAAAAAATAAATACATTAATGAAAATTAATAATGAAAAAATGGGTTTATTGGTTAAAGTATTATTGATATCTTAAATATAGGTATAAGTAATTTCCTTTCATGAAAGGGTTTCAAAACATATAAGTTTTGTATCTATGGAGAATATTTCTAAAATAGTAAAAATATGAAAAATCATATGGATCACATTTGTTTTCCATGTAATTATTTAATTTAGGATAATGTGATTTTAATACTACTATTTTCAGTTAATAGATATATAAGTAAATATGTTTTGGGAATGAATAAGTTATCATAGAAAAATGAAACATTAATCTTATATGTAAGCTAGACCAGATACATATATTAATAACGTAAATACTATGGAAGTGGAACCATAGGATCAAATAATTTATAGAAAAATTTAAATACATAATGAGTATAGATTTTTATTTATATTTTTACTAAGTGACCAATGATACAATCAATATTTTTTTTAAACTTTTTAATATTGAAAACATATTTATTACCCATCTAGAAAAGGAAATGAGTAAATTTAATGAACATTGAAATAAATATATTTATTGGGATAATGGGTAATTATATTTTGTGAGGAAAATAATAATGTATTTGTGTTCTAGATAATAATTACAAACTCAGTATGACTACACCTAGATGTCGGTGGAGAACTTTAGGTTCAGTGAGGGGAAATTGCTTACTACTCCCCAGGTTGGACATTTAATGTTGAACAATGATATGTAAATGGGACTATAAGATTTATTATATGGTAATGGTTCATTATATATTAGTATTTTTAATCATTATTCATTACAATTATTCAATATAACCAATGTAAATGAATTATATAGTAGTTGACATTATATTCTTGTTGAAACCCGAATAAGGGAATAATAATTTGACAAAGTGGATCCTATATTATCATATTTTATTAAAATATATTATAATTTTCTTTATAATAAAAAATACACTTCATGTTTTTATAGAATAAAATATCATATGTAATATAAATTTCAAAAATATCACTACAGTCCAAGAGTTCATGTTTAGAGTAATGATATTGAGATAGGATTCAACACATTAACAAGATGTAACAATTTATATATTTGGAGAAAAATATATATCATTAATAAAAGATATAAAATAATTTTCCGTGTTTATGTGGGGATATTGGATGATACAAAATAACAACACAATACTAGGATAATATTTCATGATTCTTTTACTATGATCCAATTGGAAAATAATGATTCTTCATTCCTAGATAATGAAAATGATGTTCAAATATCAATTCATTCAAGTATTTTTTGAGAACATGGTGATGGATAAATGGATGGTTCATGGTGTTTCAAATATTTAAAATATGTTGGCATAATAAGTAGTCTTGATTCTACTGAATTACTATTCCAACTATGTCATTCTATGATGACAAAATTTATTTTAGGGAAAATATGCTGGAAAAATATAATTATTGAATATTGTAAGATGGCCTATATCCATAGAAAAAGTACACAGTGGTAGAACATGTAAAATTATTCTTAGGTGTTATATTTTTAAAAATATAAATGTTAAAATTAATTTTTTTCTAGGAACTAAATCTAAAATAATGAGTTATTTTTAAGAATAACATATTTTTTTTGTATAATGATTGTGTAATTGAAACTATAATATTAATAAAGGATAATGTTGGAAAATATATATGATATTCTATTGAAGTAGGATGTTTGAATTTAACATTAATGAGTCAAAAAGTGGTGTGATGGAGAACAATTTAACATTATAGGTTTTTCTAATAGGAAATCATATGATTCATTCCCAATTAATTTTACAACAAATTATATATTTATGACTATACAATGAGAATATGTCTATATAAATTTACAATGTTTTTGAATGTATTCAATATTGATAGATGTATGAGTTGACATATTTTATGTATTTCAAAATCAGATGTCTACATATAAATAAATATTTTTTTTATAAACCCTTAATAAAATACAATAGTATTGATATAAAAATAAAACCATTAGAACACTTTAATATTTATATGTGTTCAATAAATTAATCAAATATAGATATAATATTACATTTTAATCATATTCTATTCCTTAATAAATTATATATTTCTATTTTCCCCATGGATTAATAATAATCTATAGACCACAAAAATAATTTTGTATCTGTTTTTTTTATGTCATTGTTTTCTTATATATTTTAATATATGGGATGCTTCTAAAGTGTGTAATATATTTTTTTGAACTCTAAATTTATTTTATATGTTTTCTTAGTGCCTTACAGATTCATGTTCACCATAGTTATTTATTTTTTTATTTGATAGTTATTAAGGTATTACATATAGAAGATTATTTAATTATCCATTATACGTAATTAAATATCAATATATAAAATCATCATTAATTATATAAAAACCCAATAATATTTTTCAATACATTTAGAAACAAAAATTACCTTCGACAAAATAAAAAAATATGAGAACAGTATTTGATGTCTTCATTAAATAAATGTAATATTCGTATCCCTATTCTAAAAATTCTGGAAACATTAAAAATTATTCCATTAATTTTTAGCAAGTAATAATATCAATACCTGAACAATATAAACTCTTATTTAAATTACACACACTCAATGAATCATCAAGAAAAATTATCTATATATTTTATGATAATATACCACATCCTTATTCTATCCATTAATAAATGTGGGCTTTAAATCCCATTGAAATATATTGTATATCCTTTGAGAGACGAAAAAACTATAATTATGGTTTATGGGAATTAAATATTTTTAAAAGTATCATCAAATTCAGATCTATAAAATTGATTGTTCCCCATAAAGATCTGTCTCATTTTGTTCATTTAAACATATCCTATCTTATTATGTTTGTTATGATTTTTTTCCAATATAATTCATATCTTAAGGCCATAGAACCAATAACTGAGAATTATTTATTTCAATATAAACCAACTATTTATTCATTATATATATCTTATTTTTATGATTTAATTATTCAATCACATTCTATGCGTCATCATGAGAAATAAATTTGGTATGGAATATTATAATCAAATATCAGATTTTCTATACAATAATTTTCTTATCAGATATTAAATATTTTTAATATGAAATGAACAATACTTTCTCCCAACAATTATTTTTAATTTATATATATATATATTGTTTAAATTTAAAAAATTTGGATAAATAAAATAATCATATTATTACTATATCCACACAAAAAAGTATTTTTTCCAATAAAGGATTCTTTGAAACACATTCAAATAATTAATATAGATTATATTTATGTAGTTCTCATTTTCATGATTATAATCAATTCAACTATTTGAATATCGAAAAATAATTCCATGAAATCTAAAGTAAATAAAATTACATAAGATTGATCCATTCACACTGATGAAATACTGATTTACAAATACTATAAATAATGTCAATATATGTGTATTTTGAAAAAAAAAATATAATATAGAGTACCATATAAATTAAGATAAATACAATAATTTATAATATGAGTACTTAATATAATTTGATTATTCTAAATATAATGTAATACCTTTAATTCGATCATTGTGTGATCAATCATTTAAAAATTATTCCTTTAAATAATCACATTTTTTAGTATATGGTCACTCTATTTATTTATTATCTCTTTTTTACAATAAATGACTAAAATCATTTTATAATATTATTGGCTAACTTGACTGATTTTAATTTATTCCATACATTACCACATTTATATTCTATAATCCTGCTAAACATATTTGACCACATTATAGAATTAGAATTATAACATGTGATCATAATACTTGTGGTCTAATTATAATCCTAAATAAATAAAATGATGTACTAATATTAAGTAATTTATATCAAATTAATTGGTCTATATGTATCGTAATGACATTACTGCAATAATTCATTCATTTTATTATAAAATTTGATATGTTAATAAATAACAATATGAAATTTTTGAAATAAATAAAACGTCCATTAATCTTCAATTAACAATATAGCAAGGTATCAAACCACTATTTCAGGATTTAACTTGAATAAAAGTCAATGTCCTTGGTGGAAAATACTTTGATATAAGAGATAATATTCATCCATCAAACATAAATTTCCTTAGTTTTTTAAAATTCTAACCCAAAATATGTTTAATAATGTAAATTTTCCACTAGGAGAATATAACAATTGAAGAAAATTATTATCAAAAATTCATCCATCATAATTTTTATTTCATTTCCATTATCTCAATTTTATTGATTTTATATAAGTTATGAATATATAGGTCAATAAATAAGTGTCATTTAATTTAAAACTAATATTAAATTTTTATTTTGAGCCATAATATTTTATCATTAGAGATCTTCTTTTCCATATTTAACATCACCATCATTCAACATCAAAAAACCTTTTAGAATATATATATAACATGTAAGGAAAAATGAATAGTCACCATATAATATGTATTTTTATGTATTATATAAAATATATCATTCAAATTTTACAATTTAATACATCTATTATTATTTCCTTATCATTTGAATATAATTTCACTCAATGTGGAAATTTAGTTTTATGAAGAGTATAGGGAAGAAATATTCTACAAGGTAGAAATATTGGACATATTGTCAATAAATTTTAATTATTAACTGACATTAATTGTCCATTTTCATTTATAAAATATAATCCTATTAGTAAAAATATATTATTTAATTATAATATATCCTTATTAACATAAAACATATACAACATAGATTATTTTTTAATTTTATATCATTGATCCATAAATTGTTTTCAACTTGAATAAACCACCAAAACAACAACAATATTCATAATAATACGATTTCCATTGATTTTTTTCATAATTTATCTTCAAATATGTATTGAGTTTTTTAATTATTGAAGAATAAATTAATTGAATAATAATTATGATATATATTTCATTAGCCAAACTACATTATTATAGTTTTTTAATAAATTTCTACTCATAAAATGTTTTTATTTTTAAATATCAATTTCATTTATTTAATAAGAAATTTATTCATTTTTTGATACTAGAAATTATATATTTATTCTTTAGATGATCATGTACTTGATTCATATACACGTCAATACCATTCGAATTCATAGAATAATGTTCTTCATGACCAATATTACAAAAAAAAAACATTTATGTTCTACTATTCTTCTCACATCCCCTTGAAAATTAGCCAACATTTCAAAAATAATTTTTTTAAAATGAAACATATGTTTATTGAAATACATTTTTCTATAAAAAAATTATTATTAATATCCAATTTGTTTTTTATTTCATTCATTTTCACCTAATATTCATTTTAATTATTAATATTCTTTTTAACATGTGTGAATTTTTATAATACTACTATATTAACCAAAAACACCTTTTTACATATATTTATCATGAACAAAATGGAATATTTACCAAACGTAACTAAATTTTTATTATAATTTCTTGAATCAATTTTTACCCTAACAACGAATTAAAATATTGTATTTTTGTAAGAAACTTTCTTTTCATGTTTTCCATAAATCTAATACTAGAAAAATTTTATTCATTGAAATTGATAATTGTTAATTTCTAACCATGATGATTAAATAATAAACCATAACCAATATAATTTCCATCATAATATTTGAAAACATTATTAGAGAAAATTATTCTTTATAATCGTTAATTATATCAATATTTTTTTTGTTAAGAAGCAACCCTATTTTTTCTGATATTTATTACACAAAAAGATCATTTATAAATCATTATAATAATGATTTAAATATATAGTAAATATATTATAATGAATTTGAAATTGAATAAAAACTAATAGTTGGTTCATTTATATATATATGTACTCTAGTATTTTCGATAAATTTTTAAATTTTTTATAATGTAATTAAATTTTTTTTATAAATCATATTTAATATGTTTTACTATAAAAAGTTACTTTCATCAAAATTCATGAAATTTAATTGAAATTTATAATTAAATAATGATTTAAATAAAAAAAAATTCATTTTTACATCTACTTTTTAATTGGAAACCCATAACACTTTCATAACTGAAAAAAACTACTTTAGTGAAATAAATTCTAATCATGACCTTTAATCGATGATTTTATCACAAAAACCATGCATAATAATATATAATTTCAATATTTTGTAGTCACGAGTCCCTTTATATTTTCCAAAACTCTTATAATGGAATACATAATGTTATTCAATGTAGTAAATAATTTTTCCAATTTTGTCTAGATTTTATCATTCATCAAAAATATTTCATTGAATTGAGTCATTTAGATTTGATGATTTTCATCATTTAATATAATACCAAAATAATGAATATTACATATATTATCCTAAATATTTATCACTATTTTGATCTATATATCTTTTTGGAATCATTTTTTTTTTATTTTTAGTTATTATAGTGGGTTTCACATGTCCGTCATTTTTAATATTCATTTACTAAATTATAGTAACTAAAAATCATATAAAACATATAATATCGTATATAATGTTATTTATTATATCCATATCTAATTATATTATGTTTTATATTGTATTACCGTGGATATAATTGTAAACTATATTGTTAATTATTGGAAAATGTGTTTTATTCATCAAATTTATAATATCTATTTTTGAAATAACATTCAAATCAAGTTATATTTGAAAATTGTAATAACCATACATAAAATATCTTCCAAAATTGATATAGGAATCATGGAGTAATATAATTCTATTTAATTTGGACCTATATAAAAATATCAAACTAGGAATATATAGGTTCAAATCATTTAATGAATTAAATCTATGCATTATTTTGTGAAAATATATTAACCCTTTTCTAATTAGTAATATTAACATTACCTTAATTTTAAATAATTAATGTTTCTTAAAATATATGAATATGTATGAACTAACTATTTATAAGGTTAATTAATCTTATATAAATGGTTGTAATATTTTAAATACCTGGATACACCCATTGACACACGATTCACTGGGAATCATTTTCACCAAAAAAATGTAAAATAAATTCTATGTTAATTTTCATGGATTATATCTATCAATAGATAATTATTATAGTTATAACTATACCATTTCCAAGTGTATTCATATTAATAAAAATAAAAATTCATGAATATTTATATTGACATCAAATAACCAATAAACATAAAATATTTTATCATAAATAAAAAAAAATTCTTAATCTAAATATAATAACTAATATCATATTAGAGTAATAATCCATTAAGAGATAAAAATGTTTTGTTCTGACATGATGAATATTCCCTTATGTCCATTATATCATTTCCTTAATCGATAATCTTTTATCCAAGACGTATATAACCTGTGAGACACATCCTTATCTTCGGTATAATTAAATTTTAAATGATTTTGAAAAATATAAATCCATTACAAAAAATCAAGTGAAATGTTATATATAAAATATTTATTCCAACAATTTAAATGGGTTTTAATCTATCTATAGGTGCTCCAGACCGAAAAACCATTGTTTCTATATTGTAAGCACCAATTTAATTAAAATATTTGTATAATAAACAAGACAAGAAATATATTTAACATAATTTTCATAACTCAAACCTTACATCTCATATTAATCAATATATCAAATAAATTAGTGGCTTACTATCAATTAGAATCATATATATAAGAAACATATTTCAAGGTAATGTGGAATATTCATCAATAAATTAATAATTTTATAATCTCTACTAGAATATTCATAAGGTATACTACTCTTAATAACTCATATAATAGAAAAAAAGAGATGGGAGAGCTAAAACACCTCATAATGAATATCATGTCAACATGTTAGAAATTATATAATCAAGTAAACATGAGAAAAAAAATTTAGGATTGAAATAAATTATTAAATATAAAATTGAAAAATTATTTTTAAAATTATTCTTTATATATGAACAATATTTCCCAAAATTGAAGACATGTACCATTGCATAAGAGTGTTAAATAATCAAGAAAACATGGGATAAGGAAATTAAATCATATTTTTATGGAATCATAAATATATGGAAACTATATAAACTAAAACAATATAATTATATTTCAATGGTCAGCAAAATGAAAAAAATAACATAATGTTAATAGAGTAAAATTCCTATATCGAATGTTAAAATTAAAATAAACAAAAATTATTGTTAATAGGCTACCAAACAAAGAACCATAGTTTAGGATCACTGTCATTTCAAAATAAAATGTTTTTCTGTCTAACATTCAATGTACCATACATGTTATCTCAAGTGTTGAAAATAATACCAAATTAATTGAAAAGATATATGGGTTCATTCACTATATTAATAACATGGGAAAGTATATTCATACCAAAAGTGAAAATAGACCAATATTTAAATTATAAGAATGATAAAACGCTTGAGTATGAAATGGGATCCATAATCTTGTCTAAAATAATACATGAAGATTATATAAGAATGATTTATAATATATGAATTAATTTAATCATATTAGAATTTTACATTTCAATAATGAATTTAATTTTTATATAATTGGTAATATTGTTAAATATCATGGTCAGGGTTCTATAATCATTACTATATACAATTAAATTAGGGGATTCTTTACAAACTGGGTAAATGATATTATCTATAAGGAATATATTGATTATTTTAATTTCAAATTATAATTTAATAGGTACGGGTTTTGAAGAAATTAATAATATTTGACCAAAATATTTATTTTAACAAAATTTGAATGAGGTGTTAAATTTTATGGAAAATTAAATCTAGAATTTCCCTTAATTGTGCTTAATATAAATGATAAAATAATAAAGGGGTCCTATTAAATTTATTATACCCCATTCAAAATGGCAATGTTAATGAGGAATATATATAATAAACATAAATACATAATACTGAATAAATAAATGATATTATGTAATAATAAATGTGGGGAAATAAATATTAATCAACACCCAAAATGAATGATGGGGGATTAGAAGATTCCACTTTTGTTTTAAAATTTAATGAATGAACCGAAATTAAAAAAATATATAAAAAAAATATAAATTTGAAAATATGCCAACATAAATATTAAGGTGACATGAGGTAACAGCTAATTTTCCTTACACATTTAAATGATAAAATTAGAGATAATATAAAATGAAGAAATTTAAGATAAAAATTTAAAACATAAGCGACATATTTTTAAAAAAAATTATTATATGCATAATAAATTAAAAAAGGATAATAATTTAAATATATACATAAATGAAGAATGATTTCTATGTATAATAATATGGTGGTATAAACGACACATTAATGTTTGTTGTACATGTGGAATAATTTTAAAACAATGATAGGGGTTTGAACTAAAAAAACATTAACAATTTCTTAGTCATTCACGTTATAATTAAATTCAAGGAAGGGAAAATATTTGGATATTTTAATACAATATATTTTATTTAAATAATGGAACAATAAATATATTTCCCCTACGTACCCTAGAAAAGGCCACATAATGGGAATAAAAATTTTATTTCAATTAAATAATAATGATATAAAAACCCTTACCATATCTCAAAATTTATTTTAATCCTAAAAAAACATCATAAAATTATATAAATAATTTTTTATTAATATAATTTTTTATATATAGTTCATTTTATAAGGAAATTTCATGATCATGATTTATTTACTTATTAAAAAGTTTTTGATTTTTTTGGTTCCTTGAGGTTGTTCATTTGAGTTCTATAAAATATTCTTATAATATTTAATTTGGTATATTGGGATATAAAATTACTTCATAATTTATATAATCCTTTATGTTTATAAAATTTCTTCTTCCACAAGAAAAATATTTATACTTTTTATATGATTTTAAAAAAATGGACCGAATTTTTAAATTGTGCCTAAATGTATTCCTTTAAGGATATTATGATTTATATGATCTCTTATTGATAATATCACATATAGAAATTAAAATACTATATTTTTATAATATAAATAGTTTAATAAATAAAACCATCATAACTTAAATATACATTTAATGATATAAATGTTACAAGGTTCTAGAAAATGAAAATTGTTTTTAGGATGATATGGTTGTCTACATAGAAAAATAAACCACTATAAAAAATTTAATAGATAAAAAAGGTGGTAGTAAAATATATAAATTTTCAATTTTCAATTTTCTCATTTTAGAAATATTTTTTTTAATTAAATAATTATTTCATTTCATTCATGAAATTTAACATTTGATTTAAATCAGGACCATCATGGATGTTGTAGTATTTACATATTTGTGACAATGTATTCATATTTTAAATGTTTTAGTAGTTAGGTATAATGGTTATATTACATTTATAAGGCCACACCCTTAAACCTTACTTAATATTGAATTAAATGAATAATTCACATTGAGGATCTTTTCAGGTTTAGAGTTTTAGAGAATTAGATCTTAAATCATGAATTACATTCCACATTTAAACAAAGTGGTTACATAAAAGATTGTATTCGTTTTCCCCATAAACGGAAATATATTTAAAATAAAACATGGATTCTTTCTTGACACTTCCTTGATACTATCATCATATCATGCACCTTTCCCTTGACCTGTGAAAAACATTTCAAAAACATGCGATGACCATAAAAAGATCAGTAAGGGATATAAAATTATGAAAAGAAAACATTAGTCCATATATGAAAACATACTTTACTCACAAAACATAAGCATGTTAACATAGCTCATCAAATCATGAATAAATCATAGAAATCATAAGACATAAAGGTAACTTGAGGCATTCATAACATTCTTACATACGGAGTATCCCTCTTGGTTATGTTTGGAATACCCATCACAGTATATTCCCTGAATCTATTCTGAGAAACCTTAACGTTTAACCACTTCGTGTTACCCAATGCATTGGAGAGCTATATTGGGCTCACCCCACCTTAGTTTATCACGGATCCACCCGTCTTCATAATAATGCCCAAGAACCATAACATAATCATATCACATAAAACATGCATAAAGGAAACATAACATTTCCACTTTTCAATAAAAAGATATCAATACAACACATTTATATAAAAACATTATGAAACTGTTTTCAATACAAAAATAAAAGAAAAGTAAAACATCATATTTATTTTTGATTGAAAAAATGTATGGCTTGTAGAGGAAGTCGAAACTCAAATAATGGTCATGGCGACGGAGAAGTCGTTGTCGCCGCATACGTACGACCAAAACATTCCCTTCTGTTGTTTATTAAAACACTTCGTATAAAAAAGATTAATTTTGGATAAACGTAAAAGTCAAGGGGGTTTATACACCGTATAAATGAAGGTTTTGTATAAAACAAAAATATGCCTCAATGAAAGGAGATTGAGACGATGTCCCATACAAAGACGGTATCCTCGGATTATAAATAAATCAATTACATAATTATGTGTGACAAATGAATACACCAAATATAAGTGGATATTATGTTTAAAACAATCAGATTATATTCACACGTATTCATAGAAAGATATATTCATGGAGTACAAGTTTATCCCAAATAATCAAAATTGGGTTAAGAAGTTCCCTTGCAAAAATTCGACAGCCTAACGGCTTCACTTCAAAATTCAGAAAAAGAGTTGATGAGAGATAAAAATGGTATCCCATCACTTGGACATAAAAATTACATCAATAAGGATATAGAAGAACATATCCCAACATAATAGTATGGGAATTAAAATACATAACAAAATAAGTCTTTTAGAAATAGGAGGGTGAAAGGTTCCCTTACCGACATGGGTAACTTTCGAAACGTACACCCCATTGAATAAGGGTCATAAAATGAATATGTAAATACCCATAAATGAATTTATATTACACAAAGAGTATAATAATGGGAAGTACATACACCACTCAAAATAAATGGTATCAAACGTAGCAGAAATCTCACGAGACTAAAAGTGAGATGAAAAATCCCTTACGAAAACTCGGCAGCCTAACGACGCCACTTAAAACATCCAAAAATGGATTGATGAGATCAAATAGGGTCTCTAATCATATTACAATAAAATTTTCATAAAGAGGAATATAAAATATCATCCCACATAAAAACCAAGAGGAGCTTAAAAGAAGTTACATAAAGGAGAGTACATAAAAATAAAGAGAGAGGTTAGATCTCTTACGAAAATTCGGCAGCCGAACGGCGCCACTCAAAACATCCAAAATTAATTGATGAGAGAAAATAAGGTATCTCATAATATGAACTTAAATAGTACAGTATGAGTAATATAAAATAACATCCCAATCATAATAAATATGATCTTAAAAGGAATGACATAAAAGAGTGTACTTAAAAAGAAAGAGAGGGGTAGGATCCCTTACCTCATGTCCGACATGACTCGATCATTCTTTAATATCATGTATAATAAAATTTGGTCAATTTATAATTTCATAAGGTACTCCTTTAAATTGTATTATTAATTTCATATCACATATTATAATGTTATAATAATTTTTTAATAAAGTGAGTTTATATCAGACGTTTTTGTCGATGTTCGGTACATGAGTAAAAACTAAACTTGTTGGAAAACAATTTTCCATGTAGTTATAGGTACATCATATCCAGAATAGTATTGATGTTTTAAATATCATATATATCCAGTATGTATTCATTTTATAATATTCAACAAAAATTTGAGATAAAAAATTAAAAGCACCGTTCATGGAGACGGTAGGTCGTACGTACGCATAAACGATACTTTCATTTTTTGTTATATTAATGGAATTAAAACAAAATGAGATATATATATATATATTATAATTAAAGAATTATATCCATCATTTAGAGCTAATATATTACATATATATCCATTATATATATGTACTTATAATAGTACATAACATTTGGAGATAAGAAATGAAATGTACCATTCATGGAGACGGTAAGTCATTCGTACGCATGAATGCTACTTTCATTTTTATTATGTATTCAATGGAATTAAATAATAATTATGTAAAATTATATTATAATTCCAGTAGGATATCATATGCAATACCATTAATTTCATCCTTTATACTTCCAACATATGGCATTAACGAATCAAATCACTTTGTGGGGGCGGTAGTCCGCACTTCCTAAAATGAAGATATCACGTTTACCCATAATGGAAACAATAAAGGTATGCCATAAATGAATAATACATAAGCTTAAGGAAAACATAAACATATCATATATCATATATAAATATAGTGCCATCTAAATGGCCATCTTTTAATGTGTTAAAATAATATTGAACAATCATGGATTCGTGAGGCCGTAATTCGCCATCCACAGAAACTATATGTTCTTTAACCATTAGACGGAGGTGTGTGAATGTTTAGCTCAAATACTAATTATAAAAACATCCTAGTATATTTAAGATACTGGGGTTGTTACAAAAAAAGGTAATAAAAAGATATTAGGGGTTTGGAGAAGAAAAAAAATCAAAAGAACACAAGGGAAGACATTACCTTTACATCGGGTAACTCTCTTTGATTTGAGATCAAAGTCTTCCTTTGAAAGAATTATTCCCAAATGGAGGCTTCAATGATGAAGATATGGATTTCTAGAGATGAAATGGGTAGGTTTTGGCCGAGCCAAAGTCTTGAGAGGTGTGTGTAAGGGTGTAGATGTGGGGGCCTTTTATAAGAGGAGAGGAGGGGCACTCTTATAATGTTATAACATATTACTTTATTATAAAATTATTTTAGTATTTAAAAGGTCCCAAAATGAAATATTTCTAGGATAAGGTGATAAGGTTTTTAAATCCACCCATCCAATATGTTTTTGACAAGTTTAAGACTTATATTTCACCCTATCTTCTCATTTTATTTAAATCGTTCATTTATGTGGTAATCGCTGCATCATCATGGTGTCATAAATAAATTAATTTATGTAACATCTAAAAATTATAAAATAAATATAATGATTTATGAAATCTTTTTATCTTTCTAATGAATATTTATAGTAAAAAATATGACTTGTATAACCCTATTTAATTTTTTTTTAGTAAATACAACTCATGTTTGTGACATTTTTATTATAACTTTAAATAAAAAGGTATTAATGTCATCGTCCAACCAAATTGGCTCCATGGGGTCCCCAAGTTGACCCATTGATTTTTTTCATCGGCCATGACTCATCCAATGAGGGTAGAACATGTGTCTAGGTCATTTCATATTATTAAAACATTATTTTTTCCTTAAACTACAATAATTACCTTTAATCGCGATTAAAACATAAAAGTTACTAGTCACAAAAAAATTATTTTAATCCCATTGAACCACATTTTACTTCTTAATGACAACCATGTATTTCAGATTTTTGAAATTCAAAACACAGAGGTGGTAAAATTTCATTTAAACGAAAAATCATTTCTTTAAGTACTACTTAGTGGTTTCACTATTCATCAAAAATTGATGTTTTCCAGAAAAATACAACAAATCACCCTAAGCTATATTTGATATTCCGAATTCAAAAATGATGTCTATTTTAAAAAAATCAAAACATATAAGTTACATTAATTAATTTAATAATTAATTCTCGCTGTCGGAGCAAATACTTTGTTTTTATGAAACAATAAGTATCAAAAGATTGACACTAGTTTGAGTCCAATTTCATGATGAAATTAATTCTAACGACCACTATTGTATTAAATTGTAATAACATATTCTAATTTAACTTTAAAACAAATTCAAAAGATAATATAATCATATAAAAAATTAGATTAAAAGGAGGTTTTGAATTAAAATACAACATTTATCATTATTCATTAAAAATGAACTTTATCAGAAAAATACAAAAAATTTACACAAAGTAAATTTTGATGTCCTGATTCTAAAGAAGAATTTTATTTTGTCAAATATAACACATAAAATTGTCAAAAAATTTATTTAAAAGAGGTTCTTCATCAAAAGGCGGTTAATCGACCTTTTAAAGAATATTAGATTATTTACGCTTAAAATTGGATTCATTCACATTTTATGCCCCTAGCATTTATTTGAATAAAGTAAAAATATATGAAAAACATATATATTCATTTTTTAGTTAGTTCCATTCATTCCCACCATTATAATTTCTAGGAATTAACTAACATTTAAAATAATATTATTTTATTATTAGAGTGCAACGTAAGATTCCAAAGAAACTTATTGTTGCGTATTGGGTACGCCACCGAGTATAGCGTCCCCTTTAAAGTAATAATAATATTTTATTCACAAATATGGATAAATGTGAAAATTTAATATTCTTTATTTACCTGGGTTGTTACATGCCTCCCCCTTTTTGGGAATTGTATCCTCGCAATTTTAAAATTGGGTTTGGAAACATCATTGAAAATAACACATTGGAACAATTGTCAGTAAAACAATCACTTTAAAACATAGAAAGGGAAGTACAAAGGTTACCCGAGTTAACCCATACTAGTATTCTATGTAGGAAAACATTGATATGGAGGAAAAAACAAAGGGTTATGTTCTGAGGGAGAGAGAAAGTTAACATTTCTAGGAAAAAGTTAACCATAAGAAAATCACAAACATGTGATGGGTTAAACAGTATTCGATTCCCCAGTAGGAAAAGTTAACAGAAAATTTTTTTGTTTCATGTTACTCTTCATTGAGGAATTTAATTTTGAGCTTAACTAAATCATAATGAATCATACTTAATTGTCATATAGACTTTTAAATTTTACTAGATTCCTTAATCAAACTCATATTTTCTCTAAAAGACGAGTTCTTAGGAAGACTTGATCGCATTAAGAGTACTATAATCAACTTCTTGAGAATCACCTAATCCACAAAAGAGAACTATATATTTCCCATGTCTTTAGACAAAATACAAAACCAAAATTGTTAGTATGAGATCAGATAATACACAAAAGTATAATCCCATATAAAAAGATCATCAATTTTTAACTTCCAAAATTTTTCCAAAAAAAATCCCAAAGTTCAACGAAGACCATTTGATAAACAATTTTCCATTAAATTCATCAAAGTAAACCAAACTAAGATTGAAAAACAAATATTGAAAGGGTTTAATTACATAGTCTTACAAGGTAAAAATTAACTTTTATCTCCAAATAACATCAGCTGCTCAGAAATTATCATATTGAAAAATAATTAAACTAATCACATATCCTCGATGATAGTTTAATAATTTCCATAGATAACCCAAAATAATTTTACTCATGATTCCTAAAATCATCTAATAAAAAAAATTATTCAAACTAACCAGGGACTTCACGTAGTCCATTGGTAGGCGATAAATACCAATCGCACTTTGGTTGTGGGTTCGATTCTCGCAGCTTTGTCCGACGCGACGAGTTGTCACATTGTATGTGTGTTGTCCTTTTTACAAAACTATATAATTCTTAATACATTCCCTAAAACAAGATAAAATCTTCAAAAATAATCATAACATATTTTAACATCAAGTTTATCTCATGCCTTTCATTTTCCATCATAATATATAATAACCCATAATTACCTCAAAAGTAAGGATCATATAAACCCTAATGGTAACCTTTATAATTATTACAGGAACTTTCTCATTGATTGGTCATCTCGTACATGATGCATTACAGAACATACCAAGGTATAAGTGGTTAATCATGACTCCTTGATTGTTGTTGTAGAACAACCACGAGTTTCTTCATTGAATCCCCCATTTCATCCAGTCTCTTAATCAGAGAACCACCACAGTTTCCTTCAAAACTATTGTCACTTTGGTGACTTATAGATCCATCCATTAACTAAAAACATAAATGTCAATGTGAGTATATCAACAAAACCATCATGTACTAATGAGGAAGATAGACAGTAAGATATACTTACTCATTCACTTTATCTAAAACTAGGACTCTTTCTGAAATCCTAACCATTATGGTAATGTCACTTATTCTTAGAGAATACCCTAACCTCTAATGTTATCTAAACCGAACTCTGATACAAAATATAAGGCCTCAGCCTTAAAACTTACTTAATATTGAATTAAATGAATAATATACATTGAGGATCTTATCTGGTTTAGAGTTTTGGAGAATTAGATCATAAATCATGAATTACATTCCACATTTAAACAAAGTGGTTACATAAAAGATAGTATTCTTTTTTTCCCATCAACAGAAATATATTTAAAATAAAACATGAATTCATTCTTGAAACTTCCTTGACACTATCATCATATCATGCACCGTTCCCTTGACCTGTGAAAAAATTTCAAAAACATGGGATGAGCATAAAAATGTCAGTAAGGGATATAAAATTATGAAAAGATAACATTAGTCAATGTATGAAACCATACTTTACTCATAAAACATAAGCATTTTAACATACCTCATAAAATCATGAATAAATCATAGAAATCATAAGTCATAATGGTAACTTGAGGCATTCATAACATTCTTACGTAGGGAGTAACCCTCTTGGTTACGTTTGGAATACCCATCATAGTATATTGTCTAAATCTCTTCAAAGAAACCTTAACATTTAACCCCTTCATGTTACCCAATTCATTGGAGATCTATATCGGACTCACATGCCCTTAGTTTATCACGGAACCACCCGTCTTCATAATAATGCCCAAGAACCATAACATAATCGTATCACATAAAACATGCATAAAGAAAACATAACATTGCCACTTTTCAATCACAAGATATCAATACAACACATTGATATAAAAACATTATGAAAACCATTTTCAATACCAAAATAAATGAAAATTAAAACATCGTATTTATTTTTCATTATAAAAAGGTATGGCTTGTAGAGGAAGCCGAAACTCAAATAATGGTCACGGTGGTGGAAAAGTCGTTGTCGCCGCATACGATTGACAAAAACATTCCCTTTTGTCGTTTAGTAAAATGCTTCGTATAAAAAATATTTTTTTTGGATAAAAATAAATGTCAAAGGGTTTTATACACCATATAAAATAATGTTGTGTGAAAAACAAAAATTTGCCTCAATGAAAGGAGATTGTGATGAAGTCCCATACAAGGACGGTATCCTTGGATTAATGATAGATCAATTACATAATTATGTGTGACAAAAGAATACACCAAAAATAAGTGGATATTAAGTGTAAAAAAATCATAGGATATTCACAAATATTCATAGAAAGAATTATTCAAGGATTACATGTTTATCCAAAATAATCAAAATTGGGTTAAGAAGTTCCCTTGGAAAGATTCGACAGCCTAACAACATCACTTCAAAATTCAGAAAAATAGTTGATGAGAGATAAAAATGGTATCCCATCACTTGGATATAAAATATAAATTAATAAGGATATATAAGAACATATCCCAACATAATAGTATGTGAATTAAAAGACATAACAAAAGAAGTATTTTAAAAAGAGGAGGGTGAAAGGTTCCTTTACCGACTTGGGTAACTTTCGAAACGAACACCCCATTGAAGAAGGGTCATATAATGAATATGTAAATACCTGTAAGTGAAATTATATTACACAAATAGTATAATAATGGGATTTAAATACACCACTCAATGGAAATGGTGGAAAATTTAGCATAAATCTCACAGGACTAAAAGTGAGATGAAAAATCCCTTACGAAAACTCGGCAGCCTAACGACGCCACTTAAAACATCCAAAAATGGATTGATGAGATCAAATAGGGTCTCTCATCATAGTAAAATAAAATGTACAGAAAGTTTAATATAAAAGAACATCCCCCATAAGAACAAATAGGAGCTTAAAAGATGTGATATAAAGGATAGTACCTAAAAAGAAAGAGAGTGGTTAGGTCTCTTACGAAAATTCGGCAGCCTAACGGCGCCACTCAAATCATCCAAAATGAATTGATGAGATAAAATAGGGTATCTCATAATATGAACTTAAAACGTACAGTAGGAGTAATATAAAATAACATCCCAATCATAATAAAAAATATCTTAAAAGTAATGACATAAAAGAGTGTACTTAAAAAGAAAGAGAGGGGTAGGATCCCTTACCTCGTGTCTGACATGACTCGGCCCTTCTTTAATCTCATGTATAATAAAATTTGGTCAATTTATAATTTGTTAAGGTCCTTACTTAAATAGTATTATTAAGTTCATATCACATATTATAATGTTATAATAATTTTTTAATAAAGTGAGTTTATATCAGACGTTTTTGCCGATGTTCGGTACATGACTAAAAACTGAACTTGTTGGAAAACAATTTTCCATGTAGTTATAGGTACATCATATCCAGAATAGTATTTATGTTTTAAATATCATATATATCCAGTATGTATACATTTTATAATATTCAATAACAATTTGAGATAAAAAATTAAAAGCACCATTCATGGAGACGGTAGGCCGTACGTACGCATAAACACTACTTTCATTTTTTGTCATATTAATAGAATTAAAACAAAATGAGATATATATATATATATTATAATTAAAGAATTATATCCATAATTTAGAGGTAATATATTAAATATATATCCATTATAAATATGTACTTATAATAGTACAAAACATGTGGAGATAAGAAATGAAATGTACCGTTCATGGAGACGGTAAGTCGTACGTACGCATTAATGCTACTTTCATTTTTATTATGTATTCAATGGAATTAAATAATAATTATGTAAAATTATATTATAATTCCAGTAGGATATCATATGTAATGCCATTAATTTCATCCTTTATACGTCCAACATAAGGCATTAACGAATCAAATCACTTTGTGGGGGCGGTAGTCTGCACTTCCTAAAATGAAGATATCACGTTTACCCATAATGGAAACCATAAAGGTATACCATAAATGAATAATACATAAGATTAAGGAAACCTTAAACATATTATATATCATATATAAATATAGTTCCATCTTAATGGCTACCTTTTAAGGTGTTAAAATAATATTGAACAATCATCGTTTCGTGAGGCAGTAATTCGCCATCCACAGAAACTTTATGTTCTTTAACCATTAGACGGAGGTGTGTGATAGTGTAGCTCGAATACTTTTTTTAAAAACATCCTAGTATATTTAAGATACTGGTGTTGTTACAAAAAAAGGTAATAAAAAGAGTTTATGGGTTTGGAGAAGAAAAATAAAACAAAAGAACACAAGGGAAGACATTACCTTTAAATCGGGTAACTCTCTTTAATTTGAGCTCAGAGGCTTCCTTGGAAAGGATTCTGCCCAAAGTGAGGCCTGAATGATGAATATAAGGATTTGGAGAGATAAAATGGGTAGGTTATGACCGATAAAAAGTCTTGAATGGTGTGTGTAAGGTGGTAGAGGTGGGGGCCTTTTATAAGAGGAGAGGAGGGGCACTTTTGGAAAGTTATAAAATATTACAATATTATAAAATGCTTTCCGGATTTAAAAGTTCCCAAAATTATATATTTATAATATAAGGTGATAAGGTTTCGAAATACACCCATCTAATAGGTTTATGACAAGTGTAATACTTAGAGTTTTCCCCATCTTCTCATTTTATTTAAATCGTTCATTTATGAGGTAATCACTGCATCATCATGGTGTCATAAATAAATTAATTTATTTAATAACTAAAAATTATAAAACAAATATCATGATGTTGGAAATCATTTTATATTTCTAATGAATATTTATAGTAAACAATATGACTTTTATAACCCCATTTAAAAATTGTTTTAGTAAAAACAACTCATGTTTCTGACATTTTTAAATAACTTTAAATAAAAAGGTATTAATGTCATTTTCCAACCAAAGTGGCTCCATGGGGTCCCCAAGATGACCCATGGATTGTATTGGTCGGTCATGACTCATCCAATGAGGGTAGGACATGTGTCTAGGTCATTTCATATTATTAAAACATTATTTTTACCATAAATTACACTAATTACCTCTAATCGCAATTAAAACATTGAGTTACTATTCAAAAAAATAATTATTGTAATCCCATTGAACAAAATTTTACTTATTAATGACAAACATATATATAATATTTTTTAAATTCAAAACACAGAGGTGGTAAAATTTCATTTAAATGAAAAATCAGTTTTTAAAGTACCACTTAGTGGTTTCACTATTCATAAAAAATTTAAGTTTTCCAGAAAAATACCAAAAATTCACCCTAAGATATATTTGATATTCCGAATTCAAAAATGATGTCTATTTTTAAAAATTCAAAACATATATGTTAAATTAATTAACTTAATAATTAATTCCCGCTGTCAGAGAAAATAGCGTGTTTTTATAAAACAATATGTATCAAAAGATCGACACTAGTTTAAGTCCAATTTCAAGATGAAATTAATTCCAACAACCACTATTGGATTAAATTGTAAAAATATATTCTAATTTATCTTTAAATCCAATTCAAAAGATAATATAATAATATAAATAAATTAGATTAAAAAGATTTTTTGAATTAAAATACAACAATTTTCACTATTCCTTAAAAAATGAACTTTATCGGAAAAATAACAAAAATTTTCACAAAGTAAATTTTGATGTCCCGATTCTAAAGAAAAATTTTATTTTGTCAAATATAACACATAAAATTTTCAAAAAGTGGATTTAAAATAGGTTGGTCATCAAAAGGCGGTTAATCGGCCTTTTAAAGAATATTAGATTGTTTACGTTTAAAATTGGATTCATTCACATTTTAAGCCTCTAACATTTATTGGATAAAAGAAAAAATATTTGAAAAACATATATAATCATTTTGTAGTTAGTTCTGTTCATTCCCGCCATTATAACGGCTACGCGTTAACTACCATTTAAAATAATATTATTTTATTATTAGACTGCAACGTAAGATTCCCAAGAAACTCGTTGTTGCATATTGGGTACGCCATCGAGAATAACATCCCCTTTAAAGTAATATTAATATTTTATTCACATATATCGATAAATGTGAAAAAGTCAAATTATTTATTTACCTGGGGCGTTACCCCATGTATATCATAAAATTTAAAAATATTATTAACATGTATATTTCCATAAATTAATCTATAGTATATAATTTATATGGATAAATAAGGATTGAATTAAGATTGTTTGTCTGAGAAAATTTCCTCCACTTTAGATTTTTACCATTTGAAACATTTGGTGTCTAATTAACCATATAATTTGGTTAGAACATGTAATATAACAAAATTATAGAGAGTTAATGAGATAATATTTCACATTCTCTCCAATAAAAAAAATTTTAATGGGTCGTGAAATTTGGTTGATGTGATCTCCATTTACGTGTAAGGAAAAACTATTTTTTAATTATTATTCATGTCTTCAATGAAGAAAAGACACCATTTAAATTTACATAGCTCCAAAAGTTGAAAATAATGTTTTTTTCAATTATATAAGGTCATTTATTCCACTATTATCCATACTAAAAACACTTTTAAAGATGTTTCATGTTTTTTACTTCTGTATTTTCCCAATTTACCTTTCCAGTTTTTATATTGGAAATTTTTTTTCTCTGAAGTAATTTTTATTTAATTAATAATATATGTTAACCCTTATAAAAAATTAGTATGTCATTAACCCAAATATATTCTCTATATAATCTATTTTTATTTTAATATAATATACAATTATAACCAATATAAATAAAATATAATTATAATCTTATTTATAGATGATTTTGGATATTACCATTAAGAGTTTTGAATCATATATGACATTAAGAAACATTAAAAAACTACTAATATATTTATTGATTTTTTAGAAAATTTATTTTATAAATTGTCTTATTTTTCTATTTGGTTAAAATACAAAAAAAATAACAAAAAGGTTATTAAAAAAAACTATTTCACTACTCTTACCGTTGTTATCATTAATATTATAAATCACGATTTTTTGCTCTAAATTTAAATTAGTCTTTTTATGTAATATAAACAGACAAAGAAAAATAATGAAATAAAAAATTTAATATTTAATTTCTACCTATATGATAAATTTTTTAATAAAATATAATAAATATCTTTTTCATAGTAAAATATTACATACTCTTCAAAATCGTTAAAAATGTGTATTAAAAAATATTCATTATATAGAAAAATAATTTAATATAATATATTAATATTAATATTTTAGTCATTTTTTAAAATAATTTTTTTATTATTGTATTATTATAATTTTATAAATGAAAAATGTTTAATAAAAGCATACATCATCATTAATGATTGAATAATATATTATTTTAGAAAAATCCATATAATTTATTGAAATTATAATTATTACACGGTATATTAGAAAATGAAATTATTTATAAAAAATAAATACTATAAAATTAATTAATTTCTATTTTATATGAAAACAACACATATAATGAGAAAAAAATTAATTGAAAAATTATCTTTTAAAACATCATGTCTATATAATTTGATTTAATATGGGATTCATATGTATAAGGCCCCCGCCTTGAAACTTACATAATATTGAATTAAATGAATAATTCACATTGAGGATCTTTTTAGGTTTAGAGTTTTAGAGAATTAAGACATAATTATTACATCTCAGAAGATTAAAAAGTAGAAACTTCTACTAAGTTTCCATAGAATAAAAACTCTTAAAAAGAAACATGTCTAGTTTCATGTTTTATATAGCATTACTTTCCCTTGATACCATCCTTGACCCTATTCCACACTAAGTCATGTGAAAAACATTTCAAAAAACTTGGGGTGAGCATAAAAAGGCCAGTAAGGGATACACAAAGAATGAAAACTATTAGTTTATCAAAACAACAAGTAAACCATGTATACTTTATCAAAGTAATACTTATCACCTTTATGAAGTAGTAAAAACTCTTCACTGAATAAAAGATCATTACTTACCCTTTTGTAACAAAATATTACTATAAAACCCATATAAAGATCACATAACATATAAAGGTAACTTGGGACATAAACATACTTAAATAGAATTACCATACGGTCGACTTCCACACATATCACTTACTGAAATAGAAATACAGACGACTTCCATACCCAGTGCATTGGAGGTTATAACATAACCACCCGTCCTGATATTCATGGCACCACCCGTAATATGGTTTATCACGTAACCACCCGTCAAATGTACAAGTACCATTATAAAATCATAATACATAAAACAAATATAATGTAAAGAAAACATTTCCACACTTTGATCACAATATATCACATAAATATGTTGACATAACAAATCCATTATAAAAACCATTTTAAATAAAAAAATAAATAAAGATTATATGGTATTTATTTCATTTTTAAAACATTACGGCTTGTTGAGGAAGGCAAAGACCAAATAATACTCGAGGCGGAAAAAAATGTCGTTGTCACCGCGTACGTTAAATGAAAAATTATTTTTTGTCGTTTAGTAAAATGCTTCATAGAAAAATATTCATTTTGTATAAAAGTAAATGTCAAAGGGGTTTATACACCGTATAAATTAAAGTTGTGTATAAAACGAAATATGCCTCAATGAAATGAGATTGAGACGGAGTCCCTTACCACGGGTCCGACTTTACTAGATCATTCTTTAACATCCTGAATAATAAAATTGATTTAATTTATACTAGCATTAGAACCTTTTTAAAGTACATTATTACTTTTATATCACTTATTATTATGTCATAAACTTAATTTAATCATTAATGTTAATAGTGTTTGTTTTGTTGATTTTTGGTTCTTAAGTCGAAAGTGGACTCCTTAAAATTACATGTTGTTCATGTGGTCAATGGTTCATTATATCCATAATGATATTCATGATTTGGATATCATATATATCATATATATCCATAATATACATTTATTTATAATATTAAATAATCATTTAGAGGTATGAAATGAAATACACCGTTCCTGGAGCCGGTAAGCCGTACATACGCATGAACGCTACTTTCATTTCTATGTCATATTAATGAAATTAAAACTAAATGAGTGGTATTTATATATTAATTCCAGAATTATATTCATAATTTATATGTAACATACAACAAATATAATAACTTTAAATCTATCCTTTATACTTCCCACATATGGCATTAACGAATCAAATCATTTTGAGGGGGCTGTAGTCCGCACTTCCTAAAATGAAGATATCGCGTATACCCATAATGGAAGCCATAACGTTGTTCCATAAATAAAAAATACATAAGATTTAGGAAGACATAAACATATTATATATCATATATAAATATAGTGACATCTTAATGGCCACCTTTGAAGGTGTTGGAAAAATATTGAACAATCATCGTTTGTGAGGCAGAAATTCACCATCCACAGAAACAGTATGTTCTTTAACTATTAGATGTAGGTGTCTGTAAGTGTACCTCTAATTATTCATATAACAACATCTTAGTGTATTGAAGATACTAGTGTTGTTACAAAATAAAGGCATAAAAAGAGTTTATAGGGTTGGATAAGCAAAATAAAACAAAATAACACAAGAGAAAACACTACCTTTAAAACGGGTAGCTCTTTTTGATTTGATCTCAAAGGCTTCCTTGGGAAGACTTCTGCCCAAAGTGAGGCTTCTAGGAGTAAGATAGGGATGTGGAGAGACAAAATTGGCAGAGTTTGGCCGAACCAAAGGCTTGAGAGGTGTGGGTAAGGTGGTAGAGGTTGGGGCCTTTTATAAGAGGAGAGGAGGGGCACTCTTGGAAAGTTATAAAAGGTTACTTTATCATAAAATGCCTTTCAGATTTAAAAGGTCCCAAAATTATATATTTTGCGGATAAGGTGATATGAGTTCGATATATACTCATCCAATACGTTTTTTACATGTATTGGTTGTAGATTTTACATTATCTTTTCATTTTATTTAAATCTTTAAATAATGAGGTAATCGCTGCATCATCATGATGTCATAAATAATTAAATTTATATAATGTCTAAAAATTATATAAAAAATTTCTTGATGTATGAAATATTTTTATCTCTATAATGGATATTTATAGTAAAAAATATGACTTGTATAAACCCATTTAATTTTTTTTAGTAAAACAACTCATGTTTGTGACATTTTTACTTTAACATTAAATAAAAAGATATTAGTGTCATTTTCCTTCTAAATTGGCTCCATGAGGTCCCCAAGTTGACCCATGTATTGTCTTGGTCGTCCATGACACATCCAATCAAGGTATGAAATGTTTAAAAGTCATTTCATATTATTTAAACATTATTCTTACCTTATATTACACTATTTACCTCTAATCGCGATTAAAAACGTAAAAGTTACTATTCACCGAAATATTATTTTAATCCCATTGAACCACATTTTACTTATTAATGAAAAACATGTATGTTGTATTTTGTAAATTAAAAACACAGAGGTGGTAAATTTTCATTTAAATGAAAAATCAGTTTTTTAAGAACCACTTAGTTGTTTCACTATTCATCAAAAATTGATGTTTTTCAGAAAAATACCAAAACATCACCCTAAACATTATTTGGTATTCCGAATTAAAAAATGATATCTATTTTACAAAATTAAAAACATATAAGTTGCATTAATTAATTTAATAATTAATTCCCACTGTCAAAGAAAATAGCTTGTTTTTATGAAACAATAAGTATCAAAAGATTGACACTAGTTTAAGTCCAATTTCAAAGTGAAATTAATTCCAACGACCACTATTGGATTAAATGGTAAAAATATATTTTAATTAAAATCTAAAACCAACTCAAAATATAATCTAATCATATAAATAAATTAGATTAAAAAGAGGTTTTGAATTAAAATACAACATTTTTCATTATTCCTTAAAAAATAAACTTTATCGGAAAAATACCAAAAATTTACACAAAGTAAATTTTGATGTCCCGATTCTAAAGAAGAGTTTATTTGGTCCAACAGAATGTATAAAAGTGACCAAAAATATATTTAATGAGGGTTCGCCATCAAAAGGCGATAAGTGAACCTTTAGTGAAAATTAGGGTATATATGCCTAAAATTGATTTCGTTCCGTATTTTCTGTGATTATCTTTTATTTGATAAATGTAAAAACATTAAAAAAACATATATAATAATATTTTAGTTTTTTCTATCCATTCCCACCAATATAACAGCTATGTGATAACTACCATTTAAAATTATATTATTTTATTACTAGTTTGCAATGTAAGATTTCAATAAAACTCATTGTTGCATATCAGGTAGGCTATCCAACATAGAAACCCCTTTAAAGTAAAATTAATTTTTAATTCATAAATATTAATAAAAATGAAAATGATTTATTCTTTATTTACCTGGGATGTTACATCCTTCCCCCCTTTAGGGAATTGCGTCCTCACAATTTTATTCACTTATCAAAACAAGTGGGGGTATTTACCCGTCATAGCATTTTCAGATTCCCATGTTGCCTCTTAAAACATATGGTTTTTTCACAAAACCTTTACCTGATGAATTACCTTATTTCGTAACACTTTCTCTCTTAGTTCAAGAATCTGGACTGATTGTTCTTCATAAGAGAGATTCTCTTCCAACTGGACTACCTATGGGCTCAAAAGATGAGATGGATCTGGCATATACTTTCTCAACATCGAAACATGAAAAACAATGTGTACCTGAGATAAAATCGGAGGTAAAGCCACTCTGTATGAAACTGATCCAACTCTCTCCAGAATTTCATATGGTCCAACGAATCTTGGTCTCATCTTTCCTTTCTTACCAAATCACATCACACTTTTCCATGGAGATTCCTCGAGGAAAACATGTTCACCTACCTCGAAAGATAGATCATTCCTCCGGTAATCCGCATAACTTTTCTGTCTTCTCTGAGATGTTCTCATGTGTTTCTGAATTAACTGTACTATTTCTGCCATCTCTTTTACCAATCTTGGTCCCATCAGCTTCATTTCACCTAATTCATCCCAAAAAGCTGGTGTTCGACACCACTTCCCATATAATGCCTCAAACGGTTCCATCTGTATACTATAATGAAAACTGTTATTATAAGAAAACTCTATCAAAGAAAGTTGTTGGTCCCAAATTCCCTGATAATCCATAGAACAAGCTCATATAATATCCTCCAAGGTCTGAATTGTTCGTTCTGATGGCCCATCTGATTGTGGATGAAAATCTATACTAAAATTAAATTCAGTACCCAACGACTTCTGAAGGCCTTTCCAAAAGTTAGAAGTAAACCTGGGATCGTGATCAGATACAATGGAGAGGGGAACTCCATGCAACCTAACTATCATTTTAAGATACAATCGAGAAAGTTGATCTAGAGAGAAAGTATCTCGAATAGGAAGGAAATGAGCAGATTTAGTCAAGCGATCAACAATAACCAAGATTGATTTATTACCTCGAGATGTCTTTGGTAATCCCACAACAATGTCCATGGATATGTTTTCTCATTTCCACTCTGTCACTGGTAAAGGCCAATGCATCCCTTTTGGTAACTTTCGCTCTGATTTAACCTGCTGACAAGTCAAACACTTCACAGTAAAATCAGTAATATCTCTTTTCATTCCATCCCACCAGTAATACTCATGCAGATATCTGTACATCTTAGTACTCCCAGGATGAACTAAAAACAGGGAACTATGAGCCTCACATAACAACTCATTCTTCAACTGTAAATCACCAGGAACACATAATCTCTTTCCAAACCTCAAAACACAATCATTATCAATTTTGAATTCAGGCAACTTACCGTTCTGAACTAGCTCTACCTTTTTCTGCAACTCACTATCTTCCCTCTGTGCTTGCTTAATTCTGTCTGATAGGAATGATTTCACTGATACCTGAAACAAAACAGAATAACTTCCTACACCATCAACTTCTATTCCAAAGTTCATCAAATGAAAAACCAAAGTATCTCTTTCCAAACAGAGTATGGTTAATGAAGCATTACTTTTTTGACTCATAGAATTAACCACTTTATTTGTTTTTTCTCGGATGGTAATGAATTGTACAATCATAATCCTTGAATAATTCTATCCATATCCTATTTATCATGTTCAATTCTTTATGAGTGAATATATACTTTAAAATTTTGTGGTCAATTTATATTTAACACTTTCCTCCATAAAAATGATGCATCCAAATTTTTAGAGAAAAAACAAGAGCAGCTAATTCCAAGTCATGTGTATGGTAATTTAACTCATGAGATTTCAACAAAAGTGAAGCATATTCAATTACCTGATCATTATGCATAAGGACACAACCAAGTCCCTTCAACGAAGCACCACTATGTATAATAAAATCACTATTCTTAGAAGGAAATTACTAAACTGGAGCATTCACCAATCTTCTTTTCAACTCCTTTGGTAGTAACCTGAGTAAACTGAGCCGTCACTGCAACAAACTATTTAGTTCTGATTCTGACCAACTCAGGATATTGATTTCAAAGTTCATTTCCCTCTATATTCCTTCCCAGAAAATATATTCGGTTTCCTCTATGAAAAACCATTCTTAACACTGAAATACCTTTGGTGAAGCAACATGGTAATCTGTAAATGCTTTATAATTTCAATCATACCATAAATTAATTAATAATTTAACAATTTTCTAACTCCTAAAGTTGTCTAAACCGACCTCTGATACCAACTATAAGGCCCCAACCTTAAACCTTACTTAATATTGAATTAAATGTGTAATTCACATTGAGGATATTTCTAGGTTTACAGTTTTAGAGAATTAGGACATAACTATTACATCTCAAAATATTACAAAGTAGACACTTCTATTAAGTTTCCATAGAATAAAAACTCTAAAAAATAAAAATGTCTAGTTCCATGTTTTATATAGCATGACTTTCCCTTGATCCCATCCTTCACCCTATTCCACATTATGTCCTATGAAAAACATTTCAAAAAACATGGGGTGAGGATAAAAAGCTCAGTAAGGGATACACAAATAATGAAAACTATTAGTTTATCAAAATAAAATGTAAACCATGTATAATTTATCAATGTAATAATTTTCACCTTTATGAAGTAGTAAAAACACCTCACTGAATAAAATATCATTACTTACCCTTTTGTAACCAAAATTTTACCATAAAACCCATATAAATATCATATAACATATAAAGGTAACTTGGGACATACACATACTTAAATGGAATAACCATACGGTCGACTTCCACACATATCACTTAATGGAATAGCCATACGGCCGACTTCCATACCCAATGCATTGGAAGTTAAAACGTAACCACCCGTCCTGGTATTCACGACACCACCCGTAACATGGTTTATCACGTAACCACCCATCAAATGTCCAAGTACTATTATAAAATCATAAGACATAAAACAAATATAATGGAAAGAAAACATTTCCACTCTTTGATCACAATATATCACATAAATATGTTGACATAACAAATCCATTATAAAAACCATTTTCAATACCAAAATACATAAAGTGTATATTGCATTTATTTAATTTTAAAAACATTACAACATGTTGAGGAAGCCAAAGACAAAATAATACTCATGGCAGTGAAAAAGGTCCTTGTCACCGCGTACGTTAATAGAAACATTCCTTTTTGTCGTTTAGTAAAACGCTTCGTAGAAAAAGACTCCTTTTTTATAAAAGTAAAAGTCAAAGGGGTTTATACACCGTATAAAAGAAATTTGTGTATAAAAAGAAATATGCCTCAATGAAATGAGATTCAGACGAAGTCCCTTACCTCGGTTCCGACATGACTCGATCTTTCTTTAACATCCTGAATAATAAACTCGAGTTAATTTCTACTTGATTAAGAACCTTTTTCAAGTTCATTATTACTTTTATATCACTTATTACCATGTTATCAACATTATGTAATCATTTATGTTAATAATGTTTGTTTTGTTGATATTTGGTTCTTCAGTCGAAAGTGGACTCCTTACAATTACATGTTGTTCGTGTGGTCAAAAGTTCATTATATCCCGAATGATATTCATGATTTGGATATCATATATATCATATATATCCAGCCTCTAAATGTATTAATAATATTACATAATCATTTAGAGGTAAGAAATGAAATGCACCATTCATGGAGACGGTAAGACGTACGTACGCATGAACGCTACTTTCAAAGTGAAATTAATTCCAACGACCACTATTGGATTAAATGGTAAATGTATATTATAATTCAACTCTAAAACTGAATAAAAAGATAATATAATCATATAAATAAATTAGATTAAAAAGAGGTTTTGAATTAAAATACAACATTTTTCATTATTCGTTAAAAAATGAACATTATCAGAAAAATACAAAAAATTTACACGATGTAAATTTTGATGTCCCAATTCTAAAGAAGAGTTTTATTTGGTCCAATAGAATGTATAAAAGTGACCAAAACTATATTTTATGACAGTTCTCCATTAAAAGGCGATAAGTGAACCTTTAGTGAAAATTAGGGTATATATGCCAAAAATTGAATTCTTTCTGTATTTTAAGCCTTTATCTTTTATTAGATAAATGTAAAAACATTTAAAAAACATATATAATTATATTTTAGTTATTTATATACATTCCCTCCAATACAACGTCTATGTGATAAATACTATTTAAAATGATATTATTTTATTACTAGTGTGCAACGTAAGATTTCAATGAAAATCATTGTTGTGTATCGGGTAGGCTATCGAACATAGCAACCCCTTTAAAGTAAAATTAATATTTAATTCATAAATATTAATACAAATGAAAATTATTTATTCTTTATTTACCTGGGATGTTACAATATGAATATACAATATGTTTATTTTCACATGGTTTCCATATTCATAAATTTTAAAAATAATAATCATATACTATAACATATCTCATACTATATTAGTGTTTCATGTTAAATAAGATATTAAAAACATATTTATTTAATGGATTATTATATAGTAAAACCTTGAGGTGTTAAATTTCCACTCCTGAAAGAAATTGACTCATCCCATTTAAATTTTTTTTATATTAATGAAAATATCAATGGGGAAAAATATATAATAATTACCCATGGTATAATTTCTAAGGAGATATCATTAAATTAAACTTTTTAAAATATAAATTTCATAAAAAATAGGTCAATAGTAATTAATGGATATTAATAATTGAAGGAATCATAATCCCACCAACATTATAAAGGACATAAATAACTCTTATACAATAATGATAACATCATGTATTTTTATAAAATAATAAAAATATTATATTTAGTTAAAACATGTATAAGAGAATACATCTATAAATTTAAATTTAAGAATAATTTTACATAGATATCATTAATTATCACCATTCAAGTCAATATAAATCAGTTAATATGAATTTCCATTTTCACATCATATAAGAGGTTTTGGGAATTAATTTTCCTATTAGTCCATTTGATTATTTGTGTTGGTTGTAAAGATCCAAAATTTCATACATCTATAAAATATAATTTATTTTTTTTCTAAAACAAGACAATTATTTTTCGTTATCTTGTTAATTGAACTCATTATTTTTCACAATATAATGTTTTCTTATTCCCTACATTAAAAAAATATTAAATATGTTATTTCCATTGAAAAATTCATATAGGTGATGCTTCACACATTATTTAACCAAATGAAATTGAATCACCCAACATTTTTCATCTTAATAACATAAAAATCAAATACAACCATCCCTAAATTCATTGGTAAATTCATAATTTTAGTATAGATCATATATAAAATCATAAGATTAAAATATTAGGTAATGAAAATAATAAAATATTATGTCAATATTGAATCCTATTTTTTCATCATTAAGAAAAAAATATATGATTTACATTACATCCACTATTAGTTTGGTTCCTGTGGGATTCAACAATTACTTAATGTAAAATAGGTGAATGTGAGTGATGAATAATTATCAGAAAAAGAAAATTATCAATACGTATGTTTTAGAAAAATAATCCTAAAAAAGTATTACTAATTAAAACCATAAAATTTTCTTTTACATAAACCTAAATCCCTCTTTGCTAAATCTAATATTATTTATGTTGTATTATCTCATTCTTCCATCCCTATATACAAATCATGTTAAATCCATAAAAATATTTTAAAAAGAGATATATTTTGACCTATTTGTATTTATCAATGTTTTCTCGATATATGTACAGTCACATAACCACTCATCTTGAACCACGTGACGATTATGTTGACACTATAATGTTTGTTTTCCAATTAATTAACCCCTATGCGAATATTTTCTACAAAAATATCAACCACCTAAAATTCTTAAAGATTTGAAATTTCATGGAAAATATATAGATAAAAAAATTATTATATTCTACGAATTGATTATACATATTGGAAGGTTCTTTTACAGTAATGATATATTATGAAATTCTATAAAATATCTACACTAATAATCAAAAATAACTCAAACATGATCTCATTCTAACTATAGTACCCCAAACCCCAATTTTTGTGTCTGGTTTTCAATATAATCTATTCAAAAAATATATTTGATACAATGTAATACAAAATATTATATAACTACAAACATTTAACAATAATTTTATAACCTATCAAAATAATATCAAAATCCCATAGACGAGAGGTTTAATGTGCATGATATTAAATTTTTTTATAAATTTTTTTATGATACATGAGAATAATTATAATTAAATTAGACACACATTACTCCTTCATGACTTCTAATAAGTTACACAAATCTTCACAAATGTTGTAATTGATACATAAGTCATGTGTGACAATAATCACACTGAAAGGGAAAACTTATGAATATTTCATCTTGTTTATATTATAAGAATAATATATTACATGGTTATAGGATAAAAATTGACTAAAAATAACATGGAAGAATAAGATTATTTTTCAATCCATGGTTTAGTAATAGTAAATCACAAATGAATAAATATGTATCATCTATAATGTGGGTGATATATGTATCAATAATTTTATAAGGAAATGAGGTCATATTTTCCTATTAATTTAAATTTAAGGATACAATATAAATAATAAAATAACAATAAAACACAACAATCATCAGGTAAACAACATAAACTAATTTGTAGGTGAAACAAACATACACCATAGTTAACACTAACTTCTATGCCAGTATACAATAATGTTCTTATACCAATATCAAATACACCATAGTCAAATCTCACCAGCATGATAGCACAACATATTGTGCCTTGGATAACTTCCATGGTACAATTCATGGTGTTCCATGAGATGAAACAAATTCCAAATTAATTAGAGTTATATTAGGGAAGTCCATTCATGTTAAAAATATTACAATTAAAATGTTATCCAAAATAGTAAAATTAATCATTGATATATCATAATACTAATGAAACAAATGACAATAATGTTTTTTTCATAACAATTTATGAAAGCATTATATAATGATATATAATATGGATTTACAAAATATCATGGAATTATATCATTTTTGTTTTTTGGATTAAATAATAAATTGAATATCAACTATATGTATAATGGAGAAACATTCACGATAAGGATTGTGAAATCCTGAAATGAAACCAAAACAATATTCCATACATTAGGTGATGGTTGAAAGATCATTTAATGACGAAATATAATATTATTTAAATTTATACAAGAATTATTCTAGTTGGTTTATCAATTATATTATGCGGGGTTTTATTAAATATTCAACGATAAAAATAGTTTACATTGGCTGCACATGACATGAAATAACAAATTGGATTTTCCTCAAATATCTTGTTCACCTTAATGTGATAGTTGATAAGGGAACGTAAAAAAATTATTATTCCTTATAAAAACATGTATATTAAATAATTAATATATTTTAGAAAAATCTATTAGAAATTTGGTATAAATACTTAAGGATTTGATAGAGAAATATAGAACAATAGAAGGATAATGTGTAACCTATATTTAATGATGGTGGATTAGAAGAAACTTTTTATTTTTGAAAAAATGCAACTAAATCCAAAATAATTTATAGTTATAAAAAAATCATTATTATTAAGTTTGGTGTGAAATATTAAGGTCAAATGGGATAAAAAAAATTATTTTTCCACTATCAAGGAGAGAATTTTTGAAAAATAATAATTTCGGCATCAAACAAATCCATCACTAGAGATAATAGTAATTATTATTAATAATATGATACCTCAATGGAGATAAAATTCATCAAAGAAGAATATTTAAATAAAAATTATCATTTTAAAAATATAGATATTTAGATTTTAAAATATAACAAATATATTTACAAATGCAATAATATATGTATGTCATTCAGGATAAAATATTTCTAATTCAATGAAATGGGAATTATATTGAAAACCATTAGAGTGTCATAATATATTGAAATAACTATCTTTTAAGGTTATTCATGAGATGATTTAAATAATTCATTAAATTTCATTGATATTTTGGTAAAAAAAATACTAGTCTTATATAAAAAATTAAATAATAATCAAATACCTATTCTATTTCAATGAAGTAATACTGAGACCCAAAAACAATACCATGGGATCTGATTTATTATTTATGAGTTCATAACATCCAATATAATATAATTTAATATATATGTCATATTATTAAAATCAAATGATATATTTATTTTATTTATTAATTTATATTTATTTTAAAATGATGTTTTTTATTAAAGAGTATTCGCTTTAGGTAGTTAGTTGAGGATGTTATGTAGATTTCTATAAATCTTATTTACTTTATTTATTATAGATAATATTTTGTAAAATAGATTAATAATATATATTGTTTTATATATTGTTTTATTTTATTATTTTATAAGTAAAATAATATAATTTCTATTATATTTATAAATATTTACATAAATTAATAAATGTTTCTCAATATTTTTTTTAAGAAACTTATTTTTACTATGACAATGTATTGATAATATAAATTATGAAATTATAATTATTAGAAATTCAGAATAATATTACTTTTATATGTATATTTTTTATACATTAGACACCTTATAAAATCCATCCATGTTTGGAAGTAACAAGAAACATTGAACATTGTGTTGAAGTGGTTTTCCATGAGTACAAACAAAAAAAATTATAATTTATCATTGAACGAAATGGATACAGTTAACTAAAATTATTTCCTTTTTTTCATTTTATAAAATATATTTTTTAAATATATATATATATAATATGAGAAAACTATGTAATGTATTTATAAAAAATAGAACATTCTGTTAAAGTTTGTAGTAGTAAGAGAAAATGATTGATTTGATAATAAATTTTTTAATGGTTAAGGAAATATGTTTAAATTTTATATCAATTATTATTATTAAATTTCATAATATTTATAATAATAACTTTATTTTACATTCATATAAACAAAATACATGTGGGGATTAAAGATGTATACAATTAAGAGTAGATATTTGATAACATTACCTCTCATTTTAGATACACTCCATTGGGTTAAAATTTAGGGATCATTATCATGGTCATTTAGAAATACATGGAATATTAATACATGTAGATATTATTATGAGGGGACTATGTAATATTAATGGTTGAGTTAAATAATTTTAAAGGGTTTATAAATGTGTTTTTGTGATATAATATTATATTTAAAAAAATTATAATTTTAGATATACCCATTGAAATTTCAATGAAGGATTGTAAAAAATGTGTGAAATAATGATGTTTGGGGTGAGAAAATGTATTATAATTGACTACCATAAATATTCAAACAATTATTTAATATTTTACATATTTTTTACCCATAGTTTTATTCATTTTACGATTTTTTTCTTTCTTGGTTAATAGTTATTACAAATGTATTATATATTTTAATAAAAAGGAAACAAATCCTATAAAAGTGTGATTTTATTTACCAAAATATATGATATATATAATTTAATTTAACTTCAATGTAATTTAAATTTTTCTATTAAATTAAATTATAAAATATATTATGAATTATTGGTAGTTAAATATATTTTCTTCCATTAACTTTTCATAATAATATATGTAATTAATTCGTATTTTAATGAGTGAGAATATATTTTTATCCATGAGTAAAGATCATATAAAAGTTATTATATGAAATAAATAAACTAAATTTTTTAGTGGAAAATTACACAACATTAAAAAAATAATTATTTTAAAATTACCCTTTAATCATTATCATTGTATAATTAATAATTATATTCATAAATAACATCATAAAATAAAATTAATTATATTATATAATATCTATATTTTGATCAGTGAGAACAAAAAATCCATTTTTATATTTATTTTTCTAATATATGTGAACTAATTATAAATATAATCCAATAAAAATAGTTCTCTGAGTACCCATTTAATTCTATTTCCAAAATATTAAACACAATTTTTATAAAATCATAATTATATTTTTAAATTACTAAGTTTAATTTAAAACATAATTTATTATAAAATTATTTGAATAAATTTTCAGTAATTATTATCTTATGATAAATTCGTAAATTTTATTCTATTATAATAGTTTCTATTTTAGAAAAATATAAAAGAAAAATTATACATAAATTAACCAAAACTCCACCATATGTTAAAATTTATAGTTGAATTAAGATTTTGAATTAATTTTTATAAAAGAAACATTTAAAAAATTATAAATTTATAATTAAAATGGAATTACTATATATATATAAAAAATTTCTTCAATAAATAACTTTTATAAATTTACGTGTTCCTAATCATATTTTGAATGCAATTATGATTGATATAAATAATAATATTAACTATTTTTTAATGCACTAACAATTTATTAATAATATTAATCTAATATGTCAGGGGAAATTTTTTTTAGTGTTTGATGTGAAATAAATAATCTAGAGAATCTATATTTAAAAGAAATGTTTTTTGTAAAATCACAAAGAGTTATGAAAAAAATTACACATAGTAAATTACATTATATTGTGATATATAGCTAGACAATTCAAAATAAAATCCCTAAAAATATTATTCTATAAAAATAATCAATTTTTTTTCCATATCCATATTGAAATATGAATATGATTCATCATTCAATGCCATAAACCATTCCCAATCTATTATATGACATTTTTTACATGTTTACAAAAAATATTGATCAATTTTTTCATTATTTGATTTAGTAATTTTTTCTACCCATTTGGAGAAAATAGATTAATGTGAATCCAAAACAAATATAAGAATATTAATATTCATTGAAAATTATTTTTTATTTAAACATGATTAGAAGAAGTCTTAAATATATATATAATAGGATAAATTTTTATAAATACTGATTTACATTATTTCTATTGTCAAACACACACATATGTGAAATATAAATCAAGTACAAAATGAAATTATACATAAAAACAATATCATTTTTCCATTTTTTAATCTTCTAACCCTTTTTTTCTCATGTTATATTTATCACATCTTCATTAGAAAAAATGATTTATTGTCACACAAAACTACCGTATTGAGATAAAAACAATGAAGAAATTTATATTGATAAAGGTTAGATTATAATTTATAAAAAATATCTTTAGTAATTTTATATTTATATAAAAATATCATTACATGATAATATATTATATTAGGATTTAATTATATTAATTATGTTTAAATAATGAAACCATATAATCGTCTACAAAAGTAAAATATTTTATTGATTCCTTTATAATGAGAAACAATATAACTCTTAAATTATATTTTTATTTTAAAAATAAATCCTAAAAAATATTTGCATACATAACAATTTACTTTGAATTAGTCTAATAACATTATTTACATGCTATACATTAAGAATCTGAATAGATTAATCCTAGAAAATCAATTGTTCATTAAGGAGGACTCTTATAAAAACTATATATTAATATGTGTAAGTGTGTTAAATGAATTTAATATCTTCTTGTAGTGGTACAAATACATAAAGTAAACTTTTATTTATTTATGATTATTTTGTATATTAATGATTATATAATACATATTTTCACAATAAATAAACATATTATCATAAATAAAAGAAATTACTAATGTATAAAAATAACAATAATGTATTGCAATAGTAAATTTAAATCGTAAATAGAATACAATAAATTAAAAAAAATAAAATGACACTATAAAAAATAAACCAAACAATAATATGAAATTTGGTTGTATTTTTCTCCTAAAATTGTAAAACAAAGAAATAATAATCTAAAAACAATAAACGAATAAATATAATAAAATTATGAAAATAATAAAAATATTACATTTATAGAAACATTAGTCAGTGGTGAACTAGGAATATAAGTACTATAATTAGGACGAATATTGAAATTATGAAAATTGTAAATTAGTGATATAACCAATGGAATTATTTTCGTTTGAAATGAAATCTGACAATTGGGACGGAAACAAGATAGTTGGACAAGAAAATTAAATGAAATTGTAAATGAAAAACTTATATTCTAAATAACATTAATTTTTAATTAGATAATTAAATGTTAGTTTTATTTTCTATAATATCATTATAATCAATGAATAATGTTAAATACATGTTGGAATTTTTAGTGTATCATTTTGTTTTCATTTTATTAAATATTATTTTTTAATAAAAACTATATATTTAAATTATTTATTGTTCCATTTATTTTTAAAAATAGATTCATTAATATAATTACCATGTATAAATTATTTAATTGTTAATTTATCAAATTTTCCTTAAAAAGATGAATTTTTAAAGAATATTGAAATAAAAATAAACAATATTATATAAAATTAGAAGTTAAAATAATAATAAAATCCTTAGAAAACATTGTCAGAAACTATTATATTATCCTAAAATTATTCAATTAAATTATATATTCACATTACTCCTCACTATTGTTGAATGTGGTAAAACAATTATATTCTAAAAAACATATTTTTAAAAAACATACTCCATCTTCTAAAAAATATGTCTCCCCCACCAATTTGTAATCATATTCAAAAAAACACAACATGACCAAAATATTTTTAAAATAACCACACAAATCCCCTATATACATTATTTATTCCCCTATAAAAGCAAAATAATAATATATAAAGGAATATATAGTAGTCTAAAAGACCCATGTCAAAAAGAGAAAGTATGTATTCCATTTCGTATAAATTTGACATTACATTCCTTATTCCTTCTACCTACAATCGATAATTTCCACAAAAATAAATTAATTTCATATTATGATTAATAATATATTTCTACTGTAATATGGGATAAATAGTAGTATTATTTAAAAAATATATATAGTTGTTTATGACATAAATAATATCATGGTATTTTTTATCCAATTATATTGTTGATGATATAAAAATTATATTGCCTCATTACACAGGTTATTTAATAATATTTCATAAAAATTTAATATGATCCATTTGTCCAGATGGAAAAAAATAAAAATAAATTTGGAATTATATCAGTAATATTAATAGTAAAATTTCATTGAAATTATAATTTCCTTAAACAAAATAACTCTTTATAACAATTTTCTAGTTTCGAAATTATTTTTATATAATGAAAATTCATTCTACAATATTTTGAAATACTATTTAACTATACACTTTTGGGGACCTTGGAACAATTTAAAAACTACCTTTTACCAATATCAATAGACCAAAATAATTTTCAGTGATATGGAAAAATTACACAATGTTAATGACTATAGGATTGAAAAATTTAAATTAATTAAATATATAAATAAATGATGCTTAATTATTGTAAATAAAATAGTAAGATTATTTATCATTCAAATAAACTATGTAAGTCTTATAATGTAGTAGAAAATACTATGTGAATGAGATTCTTGACCTATAGTAATAGATACACTAAATCAACATATTTTTTGGATACAATATTCATTATTTACTTACCATTATCTCCATATTTTCTGAATTTTATTACTATATATTGTGTACATATTTTCATTATATATATATATATATATCCAGCATTCTCTTCCATTTATAGTGTTATGCATGTTTTTAAGGATCCATTATCAATTTCTTCCCTTTAAGAAGTTTGTTTGAAAATAATATTTCCGTTAATTATATAATTTCATTTACTACTCCTATAATGTTATTTAAATCATAATATTTCTAAAATTAATGAATTTATAATGGGAAATATTTTTAGTTAATTTCTACTATAATGAAAATAAAAATTAATTTATATTCTTTTCTGGTTCATGTGTTATTTCATAAATCATTAATTGAATGGTTGATTAACATTAAATTTTTACATCATAATATTAGGTTATTTATTTCTCATATTATCTATCTTTATGAACATTATATATTAATTCAATATTTTCATTCACGATAAACTTAAATTCTATTTTCATTAATATACATATTTTTTATCTTTTTGTCATTATTTGTTACATAATTATTTCACCAATATCCTCCTCAATGGGTATTCTTATGATTGCGACTTATATTTTATTTCCTTATTAATCACTTTTAAATATTCTAATACTATAATTTTTTAGGTTGTCTCATAAATATACAATGCTAAGGTAAATGGGTAATTAGGTGATCTCAGGATTTACCATGTGTGAATTATTGGAGATATTAATATCCCATAATGTTGTGGTATATTTGAAATGAGTGTTTCCTACTTCTTATAATGTCATGATTTACATTTCAATCATTTAATTGATAATTCCTCATATTATGATTTTATTTCCATAATACCATCATTCAATGTAAATGATGCTCACATTTTATGATACCCTAATGTACCTCTTGAAAAAATATGTTCTAATTTATCACTATTATTTACTATGATTATTCAATTATTGACATTAATATTTCACAGCTATCGATTGTCAATGTCCCAAAGATTTCCCATTCATATGTGTAAATTCATGGGGAAATGTATTTACAATATGTATACACAAATAATAATGGTGCAGTTTAATTTTTTATTATGGATGTAATATCCCATTGACTCCAAACCCATATATGATTTGTTTAATTTATGGTTAAATGTGTTAAAAGTTAATTATTATTGTTTTAATGATATGTGGGTTACCTCATTTCATATTATAGATTATATTTAATGTTTTTGTATTTATGATTTTTGAAATTTGGGTATAGAACCTAAAATCCAAAATGGATTTATTTTATTCGTAGAGAATAATCATGTAAATAATCTCATATGGTGATAGTCTCTTATTATGATTTCGATAATGAATGTGTTTCCCCTAATAATATGAAAATACTATTAAATATTATGTAGATCGATTTAAAGAATATTCTAAGAATCCAAAAATCTAATGACTATTGATCGTGTTTTTAACTAATCATTACATATACTTAACATATAGACATGTCACCAACTATAATATATTTTATATGGTCAATATTGTTTATATAGTGGTGTATCATAATGATTTGTGGTTAAAGAGAATTTTTTTGTTTTTTTATTGAATATTCAATTCAAGGATAGTTGAAAATGAATGATAGTAAATAATCTGATATATATCACATGGATGAATGTTGTAGCTGACTGAGTTAGAAATTATTTTCATTGGTCCTTGATATATGCATAAATACTATGAATTATGTACATAAGTTTTTCAATACATCAGAATTGATGATGAAGATGTTTTTAATTATATAGGAAAATTCGAGGTTCATTAAATTTTATAATTGATGTTTAAATGGGTTAAATATTTTTTAATATTATCTAAATAAGATATGAGGATATTTTATTATTTTTACATAAATACATAAAATAATATTTTTCGAGTAATATCTGAAAACTGAAATTTTTTTTGCATATTTTTACACCTCTAGGATTTTTGTGTAGAAATATGACAAAGGCTTCAGCTCCATAATATATTACTCATAAATAAAGATTTGGTAATGTCATGTGTTACCCTATATAAATAGGTTTTCTTATAAGAAAATTTAGTGATAAATAGAAAAGGATTTCACATATATGCTATGTGAATCCATGTATTTGGTTGTAACAAATTTCCCACCAAATGGATAAGGTAAGATAACAAATTTAATATGTAAAATATCCTATAAAATATTTGGTTGTAATTTGGAAAATAAAAAAATTTCCCAATATGATACATAATATTTTCTAGATAATTTTTAATATATATTATCATATTTTGTATAGATATATTTCAATGTAATTGGAATACTCTGATATAAAATATTTTTCGATGTCAAAATAGTTATTTGATGAAGTTGAGTAAAAATTATCTAATGGGATGAATATTATTTTAATATATAATTATTTTTCCATATATTGGTTCTAGAATTAAGAAATTTTCAAATCCTTACATCGGTGGATAATAAATTTTGTTTATCTATTTGTTATTTTTTGTAAATTTATAGGGATTTTTTTACGATGACTAGAATATTATTTACTATGTAATATATTTTTTACTCACATTATTGTATTTTACATTTTATGAAATATAAATTTACGCATATGGTATTTTATATTTATATAGTTGTTATATTTAAATAAATTATAGTTATTATATATATCGATATTGGTGTTTTTATCATGTAAATTATTATTAACAATTATTATTTCTAATTTATGTGGAATAACTAAGAAGACAATTATCATACTAAGAAAAATAAGATTAAACTATTATAAGTCCTTATAATTAAAGTACACATAAAACATATTATGTACATTTAAATAGTTGATGGTGTGATAGTAATTTACACAATATAACTATGATGATGCATGTTTCTTATATAGACATACATATTGATTTTTTGTGGGGTTTCTTGTAAATATTTTAAAAATATATTTGATGTTTTTTGGATTAATTTATGATAGTTTTATTTGTTAATTCCTATTTGAGATAAAAATTACAACAATTATATTCATAGAATACATTTATAGATATGTACTTATGGAAAATGGAATAATCCTGGGATCCTGGGAGTGTTCCCTTATGGTTCATTTGGTAATTATAAAGTGGATTACAAAATAAAAAAATGAGGATATTATCTTTATTAATTATATAGAAAATATATACTCATTTATGATATTGATAATAAATTATGTCAAGAATTAATATAATAGTAGCGAACACGATATATAAATTTTAAGAATAATTTAATTTTTATTGAATTCTAGTATGATGTATTTGGTTTTAAACAGATGATATATTGGTTCAAAAAAGTGGTATGATAATGTAGGAGAAAAAAGTCATGAAACCTTTCATCGATACACTATGTTGTAAGATTAAACATAATGAATAATAATAAATAAAAGTAAGAATTAAATTATAAAATAATACACAATATTCATAAATTTCAATAGGTTATATACATTCATATTGTTGAGAAACAAGATTTTGAATATTAGAAGTGGCTCCACTATGGAGTGTGGAAAAAATATTTATTCCAAATAATATAAATTTATTATTGATACATGAAATTTCAAATATGATTTAAAATTCTTGAATAAGAAAAAATCTAGAAAATTTCTCTTCTTGTGGAAGATAGTTATATAATTTTATGAAACAGAATCACAGTAATATTTACAAGTCAAATCACTGATGTTTAGAATGAAATTTTCTAACCCCATTTTGGAAAATTAAGACATAGAAGAGATAGAATAATTTTGTAACAAATATCATGAGATAGATAAACCTAAATAATATTGTAAACATGTTTCTTAAAATTATTAATACAATTGGTTTCATGATGACACATTCCATAATCTGACACTTATTAGAATAATGGACAATCTCTAACATGGATGTGGCCTAATAATATTAAAATAGTGGGAACCCATATTTTGGAAAAAAAATTTATAATACAATGATTTTAACTTCAAATTATTTTATATATTTACAATTCTTGATCTATAATGGGTAATTATAAACAAATAAACTATTATAAAAAAGTATAATAAGGTTTATTTAAGATTTATCCCAGCAGTTTCTACTTGGATAGTGGTATGCTGAGAATGACTGACCAAGCCCACCTCTAATTAGATAGAGACTGTAAACCACCCCGGAGTTGGTATATCTCACAAATGGGATATTTTGTAATAAACAATTTATATGCCTTCATGAATCTAACTAAACTATAATAGTTTATAATGGTAGATAAATCATAATTCATATGAACTCATATGATATATCTTACATCACAGTACAATTAGAGGCATTAAAGAGAAATGTTTCAAATAACATCCCTCTATTGATTTGAAAGAACCCAAAATATGAAAATCAAAAGGAAAGATACCCAAATTGAATTCATAGATATATCTAAGGTATTTCTACTGTAATTACGATCATACTACACATGGTCCATATATGACTCAAAAGAAAGGATTTGTTTTGTACAATGTAGGACATGTGTGTCCATATACAATGTCGATCTAAGTATAAACATATAGAAAAATATTCCCCAAAAATCACCAAACATAAATCATTAATAGAAACAAGTCAACCCACCACCAAAATATCATGTCAATTATAAGACTAGTAATTAAATATAATAAAAATAACCCATATAATATCATAGGATGAAAACATGTCCCAAGGTGAGATCACTTCTAGTATTCTAGAATATTATTCAATAATGGATCCAAATAAATGGGTTTCTTGGAGAAATCACTCCAAAAGACATACTAATGCTAATTGTGTTCATTAGATAGGTCATGTCTACAGGAAATCATCATATGAATAGAATATATAAAAGATGATTTTATCATCAAATTATTAAAAAAAAGAATATTATAAATTGAGGGGGATCCTGAAAGATAAAAACTAAATAAAAATACAACACACTATAAGAGATAATATCCTGATACATAGATAAGGGATCAAATAAAAAATCATAGTGTCATTCCACAATTAATAAGATTATCTCACCAGTGCTGGGATCATGACTACAATTTTTTCACATGATTCGTGAAGTCTTCTTAGTAAAACCATTTATTGGAATGAGTAAAAAAGCCCTAATTCACCCATATGTATTCCTTCCAATGTCCAATTGGTGAATATTTCAAAATTAATTTAAAAAACATCCACACCGAACCCTCATGGACGTGTACTAAGAAAACTAACATGATGAGTAATGAAGGATGAAACACTTCAAGGGAACAAAACCATGATCACATTAGAGTTGAGATGAGAATAATATGTGAAATATATTATTGTTGAGGTATTATGTGGTCCATACCTATGGTGACATGATGTCTATCATAATTCCTGGAAACACTACTGTCACATGGTCTCTGACATCATGGTTTTCATCATGTACATGGCATCCTCAATAGTTGTACACAACATATAGAGGTATTTATAGAACATATACTAATTACAAGTTTACCCCATGTAATATATATTATACCCATGTAATAATTGTGTTCTCATATAAAATGGTAGTGTCATATTATATTTCTTGGACTCCTCTTGTGTTAATCATGTTTTAATTATCCCAAATCATATTACTGATTAATGATAACAAGTATTATGGATTATAATTACTCTCCTTATTATTTACAAGCCTTATGAATGATTACAAATCTCACATATATTATCAAGCCTTTATATTTATTATTCAAGGGTTCTTACTCTCTAATGATTAACCTTAATCCATATTCTTCATATTACTGTCTAAGTCTAAATATAGGTATTTGTCTAAGTATGGAGACACCGTGAAGGACAAACCGTGACCTAGACACCGTGACCCAGACAGCGTGACCCAGACACCGTGACCCAGACACCGTGACCCAGACACCTTGACCCAGACACCATGACCCAGTCACCATGACCCATACACTGTGACCCAGACACCGTGACCCAGACACTGTGACCCAGACACCGTGAAGGACTCACCGTGACTGAGACACTATGATCTAGACATCGTGATGTGCACATACCGTGAACCTAATACCGTGAACCTCATACCGTGAACCATCTACCATGAAGAAGACATTGTTTAAATAATCACTATGACACTGTTTCTTAACCTTTTTTCAATATTATTTAAATAATTATAATGGTCATATTTGATGTTTTTAATGAACTTAGTGTTATTTAATGATAGTTGTTGGCATTTCAGGAAATCGTACCTCGTACATATGGAAAGGGATTCATTCTTATTGCCGGTTCTCATAGAATAAAACGATGTATTAGCTGTATCAAAAAGAAAGAGTTCCCTCAACATACAATACTACAACACACGTGAAGTGCTCTGTACTGAACAAAAGAAAAATCCTGAGCACATCAAAGAAGAAGGCATTGAGCGATCCTCAAAGAAGTTACAACACATGAAATCCTACACTACTGGAGGAACTGAAGTCAAGAGAACATCTTCACTTTTATAGACCACAAGCTGAACTATGATACTCTCTTTTTCAACAGAAAAACCATAGAAGGAATCAGAAGCATTTCTGCTGAATCCAATGAGTCCAGAGCCGCATTGCTAATCACTAGAGATTTCTAAACTCTTATCTATTATCTCTAAGTGATTTGTTTATTTACTTTCGAGCAGTGTGGTGTACTCTGTATATCTCACACACACACACTATCTCATGCACTGAACTGGAGGATATCAAAATCCTCACTGTAAAACTCTTAACTCTTCTTTACCCACGTCAACTATGGAAGAGGTCCTTGTGTGGCTTGATTTCTATTTTTTTTCCCACGAAGAATAGTGGTATAGGTCCCTTCATGGCCTGGACAGTTTTGTAAACTGTGGTTAACCCCGATCCAGGGTGTGGATCAAATTTATAAAAATTTGAGAGGACTAAGCCTCAGCTTGAGACTGAACCTCTTGTTATATCTGATGTGCATTTTAGTTTATGTTTAATGTATACTACATATATCTTTTATATTCCACTACTATTACATTGAAATAAAAAACCTTTTTTAAAGATACTTTGATAGTTAAAATAGAAAGTGTTTACACTCATTGTAAATCAGTAGGTTAGTTTCAAATGTTAGTTTGATCTTATGGTTAAATTAACTGAGACCTAATCAATATTTAAGATGTTAAGTTAAACTTTACAATCTGTATAAATTCACTACAGTTTATATTTTTTTATAAATTGGGGGATTTTAAATAGACAATATTTTGACAGAAATTTTAATTGGAACTCAATTAACCCCCCTCTTGAGTATCCACACCGAACAACATTTAGTATCATAGGGTGTTTTTGTTTAAGGATTTTTGAAATACTCTATTTTATAACTGTTATTTTAGTTGCATCTTTAAAGATCATAAATTTCTGTTGAGTCTATGTTTTATCTATTTAATTAAACTTTCTAAAATCTAGTTATGGATAATAGACTAGAGGGTGCTGCTACTAACCGGCCACCATTCTTCAATGGCACAAACTATGCCCAGTGGAAACTGAAAATGAAAATTCATTTAGAAATTACGGGTTTTGATATTTGGACTGCTATAGAGTCTCAATATAAAATTCCAGAAACCTAAAGAACATCTTGGGATGAACCTAGAATGACTAATTACAATAATAATTGTAATGAAATGAATTCTTTGTACTGTGATTTAGTAGATGATGTGTTTAACATAATTTCTGATTGTAAATCTGCTTTTGAAATTTGGGATACCATTGGTGTTTCAGATGAAGGAACAAAAAATGTTAAAGAAATGATATTGAATACTTATACTATTAAATATGACAATTTTAAAATGAAAACTGATGAACCTATTTCTGATATGTATCTCAGGTTTAATGAGATAGTCAATACAATGTGTTCACTTGGTGAAGTTGTTCTAGGAAAGGAACAAATTATGAGGATACTGAGATGTCTACCAGAATGATAGAGAGGCACCTATGTCTCAATCAGAGAGTCATGTGACATTGGATCACTTCCAGTAAAGGAGATTATGGGTAAACTAATGATGTATGAGGAAGAACTCAAAGTGAATAATGAAGAAGATGATGATCCTAAGAGAAAATCTGTAGATTTCAAGTCTACTGCCTCTAAGAGTAAAGACATAGAGAAAATGAAAATACCTACTGAGATATCAACCAGTGAATATTTTTATTCAGATAGTGATGCTGAGATGGCTCAAATAGCCAGGAGATTCAAGAAGTTTTATTGGAAGAAGAAATTCTTCAAGAAATCTAATTATAAAAGAAAGTATGGAAATAAGGGACATTGGAATAAGGATTGGAAAAAGAAAAATAAAAGTGAAGAAGTTTTTTTCTATGAGTGAAAAAGAAACGGACACATTAAATCAGACTTCCCAAATCTAAAATTCAAAAAAAAAATGATTACAAGGACAGTAAGTACAAGAATGTGTGAAGGCTACCTGGAGTGCTTCTGAAGATAGCACAAGTGAATCTGAAATGTCTGATTCTGAAAAGAATCATGCCAACATGTGTTTCATGTCAAAGACATCTGAGGTATCCTTAGATACTCCTGTTTTAAATTCATATTATTCTGAGGATGATGAATAATATAATTCTGATTCTGAAAACATGACTAGTGAGGGAGTATTTGAATATTTTAATATGATGGAGGAGACATTTAATGAACTTAAGGATAAATAAAAATCATTAAAGAAACAACATGCTCTCACTACAACTGAAAAATGAACATACTATTGTAAAAGAGAAGAATGCACAACTATTAAAGGATAACACTAAACTAAAAATGTCTAATGAGCATCTTAGAAAGGACATATAGAAGATAACAAATGGAAAGGATAAACTAACTCAAATTCTACGAAAGCTTGTGGCACCAAAATACACTACTATAATAGGCTACAAACATGGATAAAGACAGTTTACTAATAATAGCTTTATTCCTAAATCTGGATAGAATAGTGCTAGTTCTAGTTCTTGAAAACCATATTATAACGACCCATACTTTACATACGTTGTTAATACTTCGAAATTGAAGCACACTTATTACAACATATGACAAAACCACAAAGGACCGTATAGGTATAGTGTCTTTAGAAACTGGGAAACATAAACAACTGGTTCATAAATCTTCTACAGTGTCTCCCATTTATTTCATCATATCTAGGGTCCCTTTTAGCATATTCTACTTAATATCCATCTTCCTGACCTGGGGAAAAGAAAACATAAAAGGGTGAGCTCAAATGCTCAGCAAGGGAAAATAAAGGAAATAAAAATCATATCATATCTTTATGAAAATCAAAACCTGCAAAAGAGATCATAATATCTTAACATGGAATAAATCATAGAAGTGAAAATGAAATCCCCATAATCATAACATAAAACTTTAAACTTTGTGGAATGCACACATAATCATGGAAAATAATTTCTTGTTAGTCATGACTCATTGCCAAGACTATCTTAGTGGACAAAGTCCCTTTCTGAACCAAGTTCACTCCTCGTTTCAGTCCTGTATCACTGAACCGAAATAACCTTCCGTTCCAGCCATGTCTATCTCATGAGATATAAAATCATTACCCAATGCATTGGAGGGAGATATAGGTCCCACCCATCTCATAATGATACCATTCTTATGTGTGCCACAAAATCATAAATCATACATCATTTCATAACCCATGTAATAAAATGGGATTCTTAAACATCATTCCATCATAATCCATAAAAAATTGATATCATTTCATCATAAGAAAACTGAAACCATTTAAATCATAGAGACATTTTACTTGAAACATACATATCAAATAACGTCATCTTAGATGGAAAAATAGTTTTAAAAAAAACACTTGAAATGAATTCTTGATGAAAATATCCTTTCTTCTTTAAAAAACATTTTTCCTTTCTTAACATGTCATAAAACATTAAATTAAAAGAAGTTGATTTAAAATAAACTTGAAAACTTGTAAAGTAAGATTCTTGGAAATAATGTTTTAAAAATCCATTCATGCCGTATACGTTAAAAAAACATTCTTCGTACTTTTGTCGGAAAAGTCAAAAAATCACCTCGTACGAAAAAGAGACAAAAGATTCCTTTCATATTCTTTACTAAAAACTCACCGAAGGGTAAAAATGGATTTAAACAATTGTAGGTGGATGGAAATAATATTACATATTGATGAAACATGGATGTGGATGATAAAATACACCCCAGTAAATACTTACGAATAAACAATCTCGGATAAAAATGAGATTGTGATATTTCCCTTACCTTAGGTCTGATTTGCTTTGTACGTGTCCGAAGCTCCTGTATAATGGTTTAAATAATGTTATTGACTTATTACAGAATCATACATATTGATATGATATCATATATGGTCATATTGTTAGCTTCTTGTTAGTAATATTTCATTGTTACTTGTTACTCGGGTCTTTATAACTTTTTGTTCTTATGCGTGTTTTGTCGAATAAATTCTTATTCTTATCTTTAGGTTATAGATAATTCATTTCCAGAATGGTATTAGTGTAGTATATACCATATTCATTCATTCAATTCATTTATATAATCATTATGAAATGAAGATCATGTAGAACGAGTCGCATCACATCGTGGAGACGGTATTCCGTACGTACGCACGAGTGATGATATCGTTCCTATGATCGTGGAATTGTATTGGAGTATATATATATTATTCCAGTATCAATATTACTTAATAATAATCATATATAGTTACTCATTACACCATTATACCCATCCTTGTAAGGTTATGGTGGAAAATAGATTACACCACGGCGTGGAGACGGTATTCCGTACGTACGCACGCGCGGTGATTTCATTTTTCCGTAGGATGGATAGAAGGTGAATTAGGGTTGTTTCATAACATATCAGCATGTAAGTAATACTGATGTTATTACTTTATCATGAAACAACTAAAGAAAAATAAGTTGAAGAAGAAAGAAATTGAAAAGATCGGTAATGGATATTACCTCTTCTTTGGAACGCCTCTTTGAATCCTCCACTTAGGAACTAAGATTGGTCTTTGGAGAAGACCAGGACCTCTAGGATTATTCTAGGTAAGTGGAGAGGAGAAAATGGCAGGGGTTGGCCGAGCTTGAGTGCTCAAATTGGTGTGAGGAGGAGGGGGAGGAGGTGCCCTTTTATAAGGGAGGAGAGGGGCACCTTAGGAATATCTCAAAATATTATTTTATATTAAAGTCAAAATCGGTTTATAATGGTTCCAAAGGGTCTTATTTCGAAGCTAAAGTGGGGATGGGTCTAAATCCTATCAACCAATAGGATTTAGACAAGTTTAGGGTATTATTTTAACCTTATCAATTAGATTTAACTCTAAGTTAATTAATTTAACTTTTACCGTGTCTTTTTGTTTTATTTCACTATATGGTTAATACACTTACTATAACATGCCAAACGAACCCCAAATTGTTTATTATTAATATATATATCCTTATCTAAGTCATTTTGCCGAACCTTAGATTTTTAGGAATAAGATAACAATTAATAATATAATATTTTATTTAAAAACTATTTTGTGTCAATTTTGATACTATTTGATATATGATTTTTGTGAAAATCATAACAGAATTATATGTTCGAACCAAGTTGATTAAATCAACACTAATATATCATAGTAACCTAGAAAATTAGTGGAATTCATAAAAAGTCTCAAATTACATTTATTTTGGTATTTATATTATCAATTTTGTCAATATTTCATTAATAAGATAATTATTGCATCATCTTTGTGTCATAAATAAATTAAATTATTTGATGTCTAAAAATTACAAATAAAATACCATCATGTAGGAAATCTTTTTAGATTTCTAATGAATATTTACAATCGAATTTATCTTATGTATAACCCCATATTAAAAATGATTTACTTATTAAACTTTGATTTTAACTATTTTAACCCTTCTTTAAATAAATTAATAATAAATGTCCTAATCAAATCCAAGTGGGACTAAATGGTCATATTTTATTCCTAAGTTTGTTTTTGGTCGAATTACACTTGTCCAATAGAATTAGGACATGTTTTAGGGCAATATTAATATCATATTTACCCTTAGTTACCCTATTTACTATTAACCGCGGTAAAAATAGTAAAAAGTTACTATTCACCAAAAAATTATTTTTATCTCATTGAACCACATTTTACTTACTGATATCAACCGTGTCTGTCGGATTTTTGAAATTCCATTCACAGAAGCAGTAAAATTAAGTTTTATGCAAAATTCAGTTTTTAACCTACCACTTAGTGGTTTCACTATTCATCAAAAATTGAAAGTTTTCAGAAAAATACCAAAATTTCACCCTAGGCTAATTTTGATATTCTGAGTCCAAAAATGAAGTCCATTTTGAAAAATAAAATTTCAAAAAGTGGTTATTACTATTCATAACGGCTAGTTTTAATAGCATATTGTTGTTTAGTGAAACTCGGTGTTGCGTACGATGCAAGCTATCGAGGAAGGTCGCGTTTGCGTGTAAAGCAAGCCAAGCAAGTGTTGTGTAGAAAAAGATTCCTTTGATGATTTATATAACATAAAAGTCTCGGGTGTTACATTCTACCCCCCTTAAAAAGAATTTCACCCTCGAAATTCGTCACTTTGTAACAAACAGATGAGGATACTTCTCCCTCATCATATCCTCAAGCTCCCATGTAGCTTCTTCAAGTTGGTGGTTCCTCCATAAAACTTTCACCAATCGAGTGGTCTTGTTTCGTAGGACTTTTTCGCTACGATCCAGAATCAAATAAAACATTTGCTACTTTAGAGTGGATGGTAAGTGTACCTTTCACCACTTCGTTATCGTACTCCACATCGCTGATAGAAATTGCATGTGACTTTCCTTTTTCTTTAGCCTTAAGATTTTGTTGACGTCGACCATCATCATCAACCCTTGGATTTGGGCATTGATTGGCATAATGCCCCATCTCCTTGCACTTGAAACATTGAAGTGTAGTAGGTTCATTCTGTGTATCCCTTCCTTTGTTTGCGTCATTAGACATCTTCTTCCCATTATCACGGCATTCAAATGCCCGATGACCTTCTTTTCCACATTTAAAACATTTACTTGTCCCTTTAAGACAACTCCCTCCATGTTTCTTTCCACACTTTGAGCATAAGGAAAAGATCATCTTCTTTTCTGTGTGCTCTTTAGATTTTTCTTTGAATTCCATCTTCCTCTTCTTATCAATCCCATGTGACTGATGGGTTACTCCAATCTCCATCTTGACTTTGAGAGCACATCGAACGATTTCCTCGTAGCTATTGAAGTCCCTTATGGCTAACACCCGTCGAAGACTTGGTTTTAAGCCACTAAAGAATCGATCGATCTTACTCTCATGTTGGATAATAATACCAGAAGCGTACCTTGCAAGTCTGGTAAAATTTGCTTCATAGGTACCAACAGATTCATCATCCCTTTGCTTCAGTTCAAGGAACTCTTTCTCCATCTTTGTTCAGAGAATACGAGGGAAGTACTTATTGAAAAATAAGTTCTTGAACTCGTCCCATTCCATAGACTCAATTTCATCCCTTTGCCTCGTATTCTTAACAAGATTACACCATTGATCCGCATCTCCTTCCAAACGATACACTGCTAGGATGAATTTATCATGCTCAGAACATTGAAGAACTGAAAATATCTTTTCAGTAGTACTAATCCATTGTTCAGCAACTAATGGATCAGTAGACCCGCTGAAAGAAGGTGGACGCTGCCTCATGAAGGATTCAACAGAATGTTGCTCCCTCCTTTGTTCGTTTGGAAATCCGGCATGATTCATAGCTTGAGAACGTTGTGTGAGCATGGCTACAAGATTTTGCATTCCAGCTCCCATATCGTTTGGTTGCTCAGGGGGACAATCATTGCATTGCCCATCGCATTCCGCATTAACACGGTTCCTTCGGGTTCCAGCCATTGACTAAAACCAAGAAGAATAGTGTGATCAACACTAATTATAATAGGAAACCACATAATTCAAGAAAAAAAATTTCATGCTTATGGTCTTATCCTAGGTTATTCATGGCCATTTCTAAGATTGTGTTCTATGCTTTGACTTATCCTTAGGGTTCTTACTAAGGCTTTCACATCCTAGTTTCCAAAGGTTGACTATACCTTTCCTCTGATACCAACTATAACGACCCAAACTTTACATACATTGTTAATACTTCGAAATTGAAGAACACTTATTACAACATATGACAAAACCACAAAGGACTGTATAGGTATAGTGTCTTTAGAAACTGGGAAACATAAACAACTGGTTCATAAATATTCTACAGTGTCTCCCATTTATTTCATCATATCTAGGGTCCCTTTTAGCATATTCTACTTAATATCCATCTTCCTGACCTAGGGAAAAGAAAACATAAAAGGGTGAGCTCAAATGCTCAGCAAGGGCAAATAAAGGAAATAAAAATCATATCATATCTTTATGAAAATCAAAACCTGCAAAAGAGATCATAATATCTTAACATGGAATAAATCATAGAAGTGAAAATGAAATCCACATAATCATAACATAAAACTTGAAACTTTGTGGCAGGCACACATAATCATGGAAAATAATTTCTAGTTAGTCATGACTCATTTCCAAGACTATCTTAGTGGACAAAGTCCCTTTCTGAACCGAGTTCACTCCTCGTTTCAGTCCTGTATCACTGAACCGAAATAACCATCTGTTCCAGCCATGTCTATCTCATGAGATATAAAATCATTACCCAATGCATTGGAGGGAGATATAGGTCCCACCCATCTCATAATGATACCATTCTTATGTGTGCCTCAAAATCATAAATCATACATCATTTCATAACCCATGTAATAAAATGGGATTCTTAAACATCATGCCATCATAATCCATAAACAATTGATATCATTTCATCATAAGAAAACTGAAACCATTTAAATCATAGAGACATTTTACTTGAAACATACATATCAAATAACGTCATCTTAGATGGAAAAATAGTTTAAAAAAACACTTGAAATGAATTCTTGAGGAAAATATCCTTTCTTCTTTAAAAAACATTTTTCCTTTCTTAACATGTCATAAAACATTAAATTAAAAGAAGTTGATTAAAAATAAACTTGAAAACATGTAAAGTAAGATTCTTGGAAATAATGTTTTAAAAATCCATTCATGCCGTATACGTTAAAAAAAACATTCTTCGTACTTTTGTCGGAAAAGTCAAAAAATCACCTCGTACGAAAAAGCGACAAAAGATTCCTTTCATATTCTTTACTAAAAACTCACCGAAGGGTAAAAATGGATTTAAACAATTGTAGGTGGATGGAAATAATATTACATATTGATGAAACATGGATGTGGATGATAAAATACACCCCAGTAAATACTTACGAATAAACAATCTCGGATAAAAATGAGATTGTGATATTTCCCTTACCTTAGGTCCGATTTGCTTTGTACGTGTCCGAATCTCCTGTATAATGGTTTAAATAATGTTATTGACTTATTCCAGAATCATACATATTGATATGATATCATATATGGTCATATTATTAGCTTCTTGTTAGTAATATTTCATTGTTACTTGTTACTCGGGTCCTTATAACTTTTTGTTCTTATGGGTGTTTTGTCGAATAAATTCATATTCTTATCTTTAGGTTATAGATAAATCATTTCCAGAATGGTATTAGTGTAGTATATACCATATTCATTCATTCAATTCATTTTTATAATCATTATGAAATGAAGATCATGTAGAACGAGTCGCATCACATCGTGGAGACGGTATTCCGTACGTACGCACGAGTGATGATATCGTTCCTATGATCGTGGAATTGTATTGGAGTATATATATATTATTCCAGTATCAATATTACTTAATAATAATCATATATAGTTACTCATTACACCATTATACCCATCCTTGTAAGGTGATGGTGGAAAATAGATTACACCACGGCGTGGAGACGGTATTCCGTACGTACGCACGCGCGGTGATTTCATTTTTCCGTAGGATGAATAGAAGGTGAATTAGGGTTGATTCATAACATATCAGTATGTAAGTAATACTTATGTTATTACTTTATCATGAAACAACTAAAGAAGAAGATGTTGAAGAAGAAAGAAATTGAAAAGATCGGTAATGGATATTACCTCTTCTTTGGAACGCCTCTTTGAATCCTCCACTTAAGGAACTAAGATTGGTCTTTGGAGAAGACCAGGTCCTCTAGGATTATTCTAGGAAAGTGGAGAGGAGAAAATTTCAGGGGTTGGCCGAGCTTGAGTGCTCAAATTGTTGTGAGGAGGAGGGGGAGGAGGTGCCCTTTTATAAGGGAGGAGAGGGTCACCTTATGAATATCTCAACATATTATTTTATATTAAAGTCAAAATCGGTTTATAATGGTTCCAAAGGGTCTTATTTCGAAGCTAAAGTGGGGATGGGTCGAAATCATATCAACCAATAGGATTTAGACAAGTTTAGGTTATTATTTTAACCTTATCAATTAGATTTAACTCTAAGTTAATTAATTTAACTTTTACCGTGTCTTTTTGTTTTCTTTCACTATATGGTTAATACACTTACTATAACATGCCAAACGAACCCCAAATTGTTTATTATTAATATATATATCCTTATCTAAGTCATTTGGCCGAACATTAGATTTTTAGGAATAAAATAACAATTAATAATATAATATTTTATTTAAAAACTATTTTGTGTCAATTTTGACACTATTTGATATATGATTTTTGTGAAAATCATAACAGAATTATATGTTCGAAACAAGTTGATTAAATCAACACTAATATATCATAGTAACCTAGAAAATTAGTGGAATTCATAAAAAGTCTCAAATTACATTTATTTTGGTATTTATATTATCAATTTTGTCAATATTTCATTAATAAGATAATTACTGCATCATCTTTGTGTCATAAATAAATTAAATTATTTGATGTCTAAAAATTACAAATAAAATACCATCATGTATGAAATCTTTTTATCTTTCTAATGAATTTTTACAATCGAATTTATCTTATGTATAACCCCATATTAAAAATGATTTACTTATTAAACTTTGATTTTAACTATTTTAACCCTTCTTTAAATAAATTAATAATAAATGTCCTAATCTAATCCATGTGGGCCTAAATGGTCATATTTAATTCCTAAGTTTGTTTTTGGTCGAATTACACTTGTCCAATAGAATTAGGACATGTGTTAGGGTAATATTAATATCATATTTACCCTTAGTTACCCTATTTACTATTAACCGCGGTAAAAATAGTAAAAAGTTACTATTCACCAAAAAATTATTTTTATCTCATTGAACCACATTTTACTTACTGATATCAACCGTGTCTGTCGGATTTTTGAAATTCCATTCACAGAAGCGGTAAAATTAAGTTTTATGCAAAATTCAGTTTTTAACCTACCACTTAGTGGTTTCACTATTCATCAAAAATTGAAAGTTTTCAGAAAAATACCAAAATTTCACCCTAGGCTAATTTCGATATTCTGAGTCCAAAAATGAAGTCCATTTTGAAAAATAAAATTTCAAAAAGTGGTTATTACTATTCATAATGGCTAGTTTTAATAGCATATTGTTGTTTAGTTAAACTCAGTATTGCGTACGACGCAAGCTATCGAGGAAGGTCGCGTTTGCGTGTAATGCAAGCCAAGCAAGTGTTGTGTAGAAAAAGATTCCTTTGATGATTTATATTACATAAAAGTCTCGGGTGTTACACATATGCTTCAACTAATTATTCACATAGTTATAAATCCAATTGTGTTTCTCTTTTAAAATCTTTTGATTCTGTAAATTATATGAGACCCATAAGACAAATTTGGGTACCAAAATCATTGATTGCTAACCAGTCTAGTCCCAAGAAGATATGGGTACCAAAATCCTACTCTATCTAAAACATTTTTGTAGGAAACTTGCTTTAAGAGTTTCCACAAGAAGACATGGTATTGTTACAGTGGATGTTCAAGACATATGTCTGGGGATTACTCATGCTTCAAGAGTTTAATAAAGGTTGATGGAGGCTATGTCACATTTGGTGATAATTATAATTGAAAGATCATAGGCTTAGTACAAATTGGTAACACTAATTCATTTTTAAATTTCTAATGTTTTATATGTTGATGGACTGAAATATAATCTGTTAAGTATTTCTCAATTATGTGATGATGGTTTTAATTTTAAATTTGAAAATAATTCTTGTAATGTTTATAATTATAAAAATTATTTAATCTTTTCTTCTTTAATAAATGAAAATGTTTATGTTGTTGATTTAAATTCTTTAGCTAAAAAAATGTTACTTGTTTAAATGTTTTTCATAAAGGGTCATGGTTGTGGCATATAAGATTAGTACACTCCAATATACAATCACTTAGGAAACTAACTAGGAAGAACTTAGTTAGAGGCTTACCCAAACTTGAGTTTCCAAATGACAAAGTGTGTAATCCCGGTCAAAATGTAAAGCAACACAAAATCTATATCAAACCAAATAAAGAAGTCTCAACTTCTCAACCTCTCAAGTTGGTTCACATAGATCTATTTGGAACATCTAGAGTTTCTAGCTTAAATGGGAAGCACTATGTCTATATCCTAGTAGATGACTTTTCTAGATATACTTGGGTATACTACTTAGCTCACAAAAGTGAAGATTGTTCATATTTCGTTAAATACTCCAAGTATGTAGAAATACTTAGTGGACTTATGATTAAATCTCTATGATGTGATCATGGGCATGAGTTATAAAATCATGAATTTGAATCCTATTGCTCACACAATGGCTATAGTCACAACTTTTCTGATCCTAGGACACCTCTGTAGAATGGTTTAGTATCAAGAACAAATACAACCCTACAAGAAATCGCTAGAACTATGCTTAATTAATATGACCTAAATATTTACTTTGGGGCTGAAGCTGTGAATATAGATTGTTATATTATTAATATAGTCTTAATTAGACCTGTTCTTATGAATTTCCGATATGAGTGGTGGAATAATAGAAAACCTAAAGTCAATTACTTTAGAGTCTTTGGCTGAAAAGTTTTATTTCTCAATACAAAAGATAATATTAATAAGTTTTCTTCTAAGAGTGATGAAGCAATATTTTTAGGGTATTCTTTAACTAGACAAGCCTATAGAGTCTTTAATAAAAGAACCAAATGTGTGGATGAATATGTTCACATCATGTTTGATGAAACTGATCCACATGAGCCTAAAACCTCTCTTGAAAATCTTGAGGAAGATTTAAGTATTCTGGACCTTAGTGATAAATCTAAAGAACCTACTGTAAAAACATCTTGTTATGGACATATTCCAGAATCTGCTGCTAAGGAACCTGAACCTATATATGAACTGGAAATTTCTAGTCCTACCTTTACTAGATCAACAAGGATTCTATAGAATCCTCCTTTGGATTCTGTTGTTGGAAATCTTGATAGAGGCACACAGACTAGAGCTTCTCTTAGAAATCAGGTTGAACATCAAGCCTTCTTGTCACAGCTTGAACCTAAAAACATTGATGATGCTATTAATTATGTATTTTGGGTAATTTCTATTCAAGAAGAACTCAATCTATTTGAATGAAATAATGTGTGGAATCTTGTTGAAATATCCAAGGAAACTTTCACCATAGGCACTAAATGGGTGTTTAAAAATAATGTATATAAATCTGGAAACATAGTTAGAAACAAACCTATGCTAGTTGCACAAGGCTATAGTCAAGATTAAGGAATTGACTATGAGGATACATTTGATCTTGTAGGCAAGTTAGAAGCTATTAGGATTTTACATGCTTATGTTGCACATCTAAATTTCAAACTATATCAAATGGATGACATGATTTCCTTCTTAAATGGATATATTGCTGAGGATGTTTTTTTTTTGAACAACCACCTGTAATCTCAAACCCTAATTTTATAAATCATATTTTCAAATTATCAAAATCTTTATATGGTTTAATGCAAGCTCCAAGAGCTTGGTATGATAAATTTAGTACTTTTCTAATCTCTAAAGGTTTTACAAAAGGTATAGTTGACCCTACTCTTTTTATCAAATGAATTTCTAAAGATGTTTTAGTTGTACAAATTTATGTAAATGATATTATTTTTGGATCTTCAAGAAAATACCTATGTACTGTTTTTTCTAAAATAATGAAAAATGAATTTGAAATGAGTTTAATGGAAGAACTCAAATTATTTCTTGGATTTCAAATATTTCAAAATGATGATGGAATTATTTTAACTCAATGGAAATATACTAGAGATATTTTAAAACGTTTTGGATTGGATAACACAAAAATTAGTGACACACCCATTAGTACCACCTGTAAGTTGGATCATGATGAGGATGGAAAATATATTGATCAAACCACTTATAGAGGAATGATTGGAAGTCTACTCTACCTGACTGCTAGTCATCCTGATATTATGTTTAGTGTGTGTATGTGTGCTCATTTTCAAGCAAACCCTAAAGTGTCACATTTAAATGCTATAAAGAGAATTTTCAAATACCTCAAGCATACTCCCAATTTAAGACTGTTTTATCCCAAAGAACAATCATTTTAACTAGTTAGTTATTTTGATGATGATTTTGTTGGATGTATGTTATATAGAAAAAGAACCTCTGGAACATGCCATATTTTAGACAATTCACTAGTATCATGGTGTAGTAAGAAACAAAATTATTTTGTGTTATCTATTCCAGAAGCTGAATACATAGTTGCAGGTAGTTGTTGTGCACATATTTTTTGGATGAAACACACATTACTAGACTATGGATATCAATTCAGACATGTCCCAATAAATTGTGACAACACTAGTGAAATTAGTATTTCTAAGAATCCTGTTTCTCATTCTAGGACAAAAAATATTGATGTAAGACATCACTTTTTGAGGGATCATTATCAAAATGGTGGTATCACTTTGGAATTCGTTGGTAGTTAATATCTACTTGCTGATACATTCACTAAACCATTAAGTTCTGAGTGATTAGACTACATCATATCTGATCTTGGTATGGTTAATCATAAATATATATCATACAGATATCAATGCTCAATAATTTACTATATTTTACTTTACGGTTTCATGACTCACTGTTTTACAGTTACTGTTTCATGCTTACAGTCTGACATTTTAACACCTTGTACTCACGGTATTTCACTTCACTGTCTCACTGTGATTCCATAGAATGGTCAATGTCTCACCGTGACGACAACCAACTGTCTCACCGTGATGGCTATTTTTCATCTCACCGTAATGCCTACTCACGGTCTCACTATTAAGATTATTTATACTCTTATTTTAACACGTATCGCAGTAATTTTTATTTCACCGCTCTTAAATTTCCCGCATTTTTGTTTTTATGACGTTTGACATTCCCAAATGATAAAACATAAGGGTTTCATTCGATTCCTTACCAAAACTTTATCATGAACATTATCATTCATGAAAATATTCTCTTCCCTCTTTCCCGAACCTTCGGTGGATGCCAAGGATGAAGCATCCATCTTCACCGTCGTTTGAGAAGCGCCTCTCTATGAAATAGAAAAGGATACCGAGGATGGCTCCCGAAGGACCTCTAAACCCAAACATGGTAAGACGTACTGTTGTACCTGAAAAATAAGTTCACCATGAGTGTTTTTTGTCTATAAAGTCTTTAGTTTAAAAGGTTTTAAGTGATAAAGGATGGCATGAATGGTTATATGGACAAAGTAGACCGATTTACCCAAGGCGGGTATCTTAATTCTACCAATAAGTGATGTTTTCCTTTGATTTTGGATAAAGTGTAATGATGAACGGCTAGATCAATGGTCAAAAGTGTTCCTTCTATTCAAGGTTGTGGGATGCATGCCTAAGAATTCCACATGAAGGTGTCTGTGAAGATTACCAGAGAGACCCTCCTCCATCTTCTGATATCTTCAATCTTGAGAATGATTTGGAAATCCTAACTGGAAATGGCACCAAGTGAAGGGCCATATCTGCTGAATTAGATGGGGAGACAAGACATCTTTTCAAATTTGTTCAAATTTTGATTAGTCCGTGAAAAGGGTATTTTGCTGTAATGAAGTACCAGGATGTGTTCCTGGTTAACTTGTTGAACAATGGACATAAGATCAACTTATATAAGTCTGTTATTAACCATATCTATGAGCTAATGAAAGTCACTTCCAAATCCACCTCTCTGTTTTAATCAAGGATGATTTCAACCATGTTAGTTGCCAAAGGGATGGCTGGACCGAATGAAGAAAAGTTATAGGACTATGATTTCTGCTTATCCATGCATATCATCAATAGGATGAAGATAAGCTAGAACCCCGGGAAGAAGCAGTGGGTTGAGGATAATTATCAACTCTATAAAAAGTTTAATCATGTTGATTATCAAAGGAGACCTAAGAATCTATCTGATCCTAATTTGGAACTAGATGAAGTGGATGAGTATTCAGAAGAAGAATAATAATAATAGGAAGTAACATCTGAAATATCACGTAGAGAAGAAGCTGTAAGACCTCCAAGGGAAACCATTCCGGTTGAAAAGGAAAGTCTTTTTGTCCCTGCGGCTGTCTCTGATGAAATACCTAAAGGAGAGGATGTTGATGTTGGTTTGAGAGAAGAAGAATCTATTACTTCTAGTGAGTATGTCAATCCAGAAACTCATTCTCATTCTGCAAGAAAATTGGTTTTTCCTATTTTAGAACAGCATACAACCATAGAGACAGATCCTGTTGAAGAGGATATACCTATTGAGAAAGAAGCAAGTATGGAAGCTCAACTAGTGGAACAATCAGTTCCTGAGTATATTCCCACTGCTGAAGAGAGGATGGAAATTGCCTTTCAACTGGCAAGGAAAGAGTTTTCTGAAGATATTAGAGATTATCCTATAGATCTTGATCATGTTCCTGGGCCACAAGAATCTAGAATTGAAGCACAAGTTGAGGGGAAGGAACCTCAAAACCTTGAGATTATGGATGTTGGATCTGCTGAATCTTCTCAGCCTACTGTCACATATTCTTTGTACACTCGGTTTGAGTTCCCAGGATATTATGATGTGAATGAGTCACAGCAAGTGACTAAAACTGGAATGGATCTTTCTTCTCTATTTGAATTGAAGTCTGTAGCTCATCCAGAACCAGTACAAGAATCAGAGCCTCAATCTGAATCAGAATCTGTGTCTGATGATGACTCTAAACCGCAACCAGAACCTGAACCTTTACCTTTACCTACACCCTTACTAGAGAATCATTCTTTTAAAACTAAGGATGATTTGAAAGTCATTAGAGAGACTATCATGGCTGGTGTTCAGAAGATTTTATCCACTCATCCTCGTCCAGTGACTCAGTTAAGTCAAGAATATGCCTCAATTCACTTTGAAGATATTATATTGCATATTCAACCATGGATGATTTTTGAAATTCATGAAGTAAGATTTGAAAATAAGCTGCTAAGTGCTGATGTTTCAAATCTGAAAAATATGGGAGCAGCCTTGCAGAATGAGTTGTCTTTGAGGTCAGAGCATGCTCCTGCTTCTGCTCCTTCTTCTTCTCATGCACCTGTTGATTCTTCTCCCGAGACATCTGATTCCATCCTTTCTAGGGATATTGTGTCTCATGTTTATCCTTATCTACTATCTTTTTATGAGAATATTGGAAAAAGACACGCCAAGATGCTGGAAAGTATGAGGGAGCTTGTAGAAAATCTGAATAATCTTACAAATTAATATACTAGGTGCCTGCAAAAATTTCTCAAACAGCTCAAAGTTCAATCTGAAGCTGTGAAAGATTCTCCTCCATCAGGTCAACCTTATGTTCCTCATTTGGATGATTCTCTGCTGAGATCCATACTCAAGGAAGAACTTCAGAATTCCCTTAGTGGCTTGGATTTTTCATCTTTGTTAGAAGTGGTTAAGAACAGTGATTGAGTGTTGGACATGGTTAGAATTACTTCTAAGATAGCCAATGATACTCAACATGAGACCACTAAGAAAATAGATTTTTATCTCACTCGTATTTTCTCCAAAAGTGATATGACAGATCACTTTAGATATCTGGTGGAAAACCAGAAAATTCCCCCTGTAACTCAAGATTTTAAATCTCATGTTCAGAAACTTACAGAGTTTACCAGATTTTTGGACAAATTCATGAAGAATAAGGAGGATTTTGAAAAGGATTAGCAATATGGTAGTGAGATCATTACTGATTTCATAAATCTTCTGAAGCCATATATTCATGTGTAGAGTACTGCTATAGTAGCTCCAGCTACTGCACCCCTTAGACCTGGTCAACCTACCTTAGCCTCAACTGCCATGTCAGTTAGCCAAGCTCTTTCTCAGATCTGGCTAGTCATTCTTGACAAACCCCGTCCTAGATCATCTACTGCTTCTGCATTGGCTCCATCTTTTTTTGAAGGTCTGCCCATACCCTCTTTGTCTACCACATCTATTCCTTTTTCTACATCGGTACCAGCTCCTACTGCTGATAAAGGAAAAGACAAGGTGGATCCCTGAAGATTATGAGGACTGTTTTCCATTTTGATGGGATGTCATTTGATGTTTAATGTTTTTATTGTATTCTGAACCCTTTTTTTAATGAAAAATGTTGTGTTTCTTTTCATTTTTTCTCCCCTTTTTGATAATCCCAAATGGGGGAGAAAAACTAAAAGTGTTAGTACTATAATAAGATATGATCTTATAATATGCTAGTTTCTTTAATATTGAATTTCATTTATATTTTTCCTATAAATGATTTGAAATCATCAAAAAGGGGGATATTGTTGGACTTTTCATGTGTTAATCATGTTTTAATGATCACAAATCCTATTACTGATTAATTATAACAAATGTTATGGATGATAATTACTCTCTTTATTAATTACAAGTCCTATGCATGATTACAAATCTCAAATATATTATCAAGCCTTTATATTTATGATTCATGGTTTCTTACTCTCTAATGACTAACCTAAATCCATATTCTGCATATTATTTTCTAAGAATAAATACATGTATTTGTCTATGTATGGAGTCACCGTGAAGGAAAAACCGTGACCCAGACACCGTGACCCAGACACCGTGACCCAGACACCGTGACCCAGACACTGTGAATGACTCATTGTGACCGAGACACTGTGATATATACACCATGATATGGACATACCGTGAACCTCATACCATGAACCTCATTCTGTGAACCATCTACCGTGAAGAAGACACCATTTACATAATCACTTTGACACCATTTCATAAACTTTTTGTCAATATTATTTAAATATTGCTAATAGTCATATTTTTGTTTTTAATGCAATTAATGTTATTTAATGATAGTTTTTGGCATGTCTGGAAACCATACCTCGTACTTGTGTAAAGGGATTCATTCCTATTGCTGGTGCTCATGGAATAAATAGAAGTCTCAGCTGCAGTAAAAAAGAGAGAGTCTCCTCGACATACAATACTACAACACACGCGAAGTGCTCTGTACTGAACAGAAGAACTATCTTGAGCACAGCTGTGAAGAAGACATTGAGTGATCCTCAAAGAAGTTCCAACACATGCAATCCTACACTACTAGAGGAACTGAAGTCAAGAGAACATCTTCACTCTTGTAGACCACAAGCTAAACTACGATACTCTGTTTTTCAACAGAAAAACCAGAGAATGACTTAGAAGATCTTTTACTGGATCCAATGAGTCCAGAGATGCATTTCATAATCACTAGAGATTTCTAAACTTTTATCTATTATCTCTATGTGATTTGTTTATTTACATTCGAGCAGTGTGGTGTATTCTGTATATATCACACACAAATTGTCTCCTGCACTGAACTGGAGGATATCAAAATAATCACTCTAAAACTCATAACTCTTCTTTACCCACGTCAAATTTGGAAGAGGTCCTTGTGTGGCCTGATTTATATTTTGTTTCCCACGAAGAACAGTGGTAGAGGTCCCTGCGTGGCCGGGACATTTTTATAAACTGTTGTTAACCCCGATCCAGGGTGTGGATCAAATTCATATAAATTTTAGAGGAATAATTCTTGACTTCAGACTGAACCTCTTATTATATCTACTGTGCATTTTTAGTTTATGTTTAAAGTATACTAAATATATCTATTATATTCCTCTTATATTACTTTGAAATACAAAACCTTTTTTTAAAGCTACATTGATAGTTAAACTAGAAAGTGTTTACACTCATTGTAAATAATTAGGTTATTTAAAAAGTTAGTTTGATCTTCTGGTTAAATTAACTGAGACGTAACCAATCTTTAAGAAGCTAAGTGAACATTTACAATCTGTATAATTTCACTACAGTTTAACATGTTTTATAAATTGGGGGATTTTAAATAGAAAATATTTTAAAAGAAATTTTAATTGGAATTCAATTAACCACCCCCCCCCCCTTGTGTATCCACTCCGACCAACAATATTCTAATGTACATGGGATGTACATAGTATTAAATCACATGTAGGGGACAATCCAACACTCGATATCTAATGTCATCCCATTCTAGGAACATTATGAAGTACAAATAATATTTGAATACCAATATGGTGTGTGGGGTGACATTCCAACATGTGTATACACTTCACGTACATGCCAATCAATTCAGAAATAACTACAAAATATATATCATCACATGGATTCATGTGAATATACTCTATATACTTGCCAAAAAAGCTTCATAGGTTTTCAAAATGTGTGATTAAATAACACAACATGTAATATTTAGGACAAATATAATAATTACCCACCACTCAAACAGTATTACACTAGATGTGTTCTTCACAATGATTCTTGTGTCTATCATTATTTTATAGAAAAACTATCATGTTCACACGTCTTAACCTTCACACCTTAGAAACCAACATATCCATTAGAAAATTCATATGTTTCACCCATGATGGAACTCTCTGACATCAAAGACTGACATAAAGATAGATTCCAATAATGATTTAATATAAAATAATATTACATATCTATATCGAAGAATCATAAAACCGAAATCACAAGAACACCAATTCCCACTGAGACATCGAACAAACTATATCATCATTGGTTTGATGGAATGAAATTGCCCATCAGAATGACCCATTAGTTCTCATCTAGATATATCTAATCCAACCTTCTACAATATTCATCATTTTTCGATCTATCATCAGATTATCATAATTTCATTCGCGCCTCCATTGTGTCTCCCAACACCCATAGATAGACTCATCAACATGATCTATTTTGGAAATGGATAATCACCCAATTAATTTTTCTATTTAGTATCATAAAAAATCTTGATAACTAAAATTATATTGATGAATTTCAGAGAAATAAGGGGAGAATGAACATAACTAAAATTTAGTACCAGTCGATGAATGTGTTCATTATTCAATGACAAAATCAATGAATTGGGAATTAAAAATTAAATTATAAAGAATGAAAAGGAAATATCAAATTCTATGAAAAGGGAATCTAAATCAAATTTTATAAAAATATATAAATTATTATCCAAAAAATAATTTAGGAACAATTAAATCACATTAATCACAAATATTAATGGGTATTCACTCTAATAAATCCAATGCACCACTAAGTATTTGGATAGATAACTAATGATTATTGTTTTTATATCATTGTCATTTTGGGGATCTATCATCTCTTTCATTGATTATAACCCATCTTTTATGAAATATTCAATCCCATGATCATCTTCTGATGTGCTATCTACCTGATCCCCCGACCATGTCATTCCATATAGGTTTATGATGATAAAAGTAGGGAATTATCAATTACATGGATTATAAAGAAGATATTATTTCATGACACTTTTAATAAATAATATATTTAATTATTTATTTATTCATTGACAAATACACACATATTTTCCTTTAATCAAAACACTTGATTCTAATAAATGTTATATCACACCTGGGTAATACTATATTTATTAATATAATTTTCATAATAGATTTACAATTCTAAAAATAAAAGGATTTATTCATTTATTTTTATTAACAAGATGTTATTGAAATATTATATTTAATATTTTTATAATATTTTTATCGAGGCTCTCTAAGCCTCGGTATTCTATGGAGATTTTGAACCCATCCTAGGAAACATTAAATCAAATTATCCAATGTGTTATAGAGAAATATTAGAGTCATTATAATCTCCACAATATCATGAATTTTTTTCAATAAATGTATAACATAAATAGGTAGGAGGGAACGAATTTCACATACATAATTCCCTCTTTAATGATCTATGCTAGTGGTTCCCTTACTACCAACCAACAAAAAACTAAGGGAAAACATTTACCATAATGATTATTCTCCCATTAGTTCTAATATGTTTCTAAGAACCACAACAAGGTGACTACAACCTCAAAAACTAAAATTTCATAGTTGAATTTTTATAAGGGTTTGTGTACATATCTTCTCAGTTGTAACACAATAAATTCAAACTCATCTGATTTAACTATAGTGATATGGTCAGGTTCTATGCCACCATGTTAACATTGTCATGTAATAGGAAAATAAGGTCAATGAACCTCAGATATAGCTTTCTTCCCATGCCAAATATCTGTAATCCAAATTTATATGAGATCACTTGTAACCCATAATAATATTTTATAACTAAAAAAGTAGCTTTCATATGTATAAAACGGAATTTTAATTTTTTTTTTTTAGTCCACGTCCACCTCTATAAGGATTACACCCACACTATAGATTATAGAACTATCTTTAAGGCCATTAACACCGCCTTGTTCTAGATATGACTAGTATAGAGGCAACATACTGGTTTTCTCATAATCAAAATTATATTGTGTTATGACAATAGTGGATGAACAATGTATATACAACCAAAACTAACATGACATAGCCATGAATTCTCTTAAAAACCCTAGTGGTCAGCAATACCATTATATTTGACTTTGTTAAACACAGTTTTCTCAAAAAAAATTCCCAAAATATTCATAAATCAACTCCATAATTATAATATGAATACATAAATCATGGTTTGAAATGATATTCATGATAACACTATGATGATGAAATACTTAATACATCCCCATAAATCCAAAAATCATTAATAAGAAATACTCTATAATGGTTAATATGTTGGTCCACATGGTGAGTTGGCCTATAGTCAACAAGATATTTCCATGACCACTCACTATTAATTTAATCCCCATCACATAATATAAAATGGTATTATTAGATACCAACCCGAGTCGACCCTAAACCAGTCACCCATGTATGTCTGTGACAAAGGCCGAAGGGTGTTCCTGATCCCCACGGGGTGGAATCTAGTAAAGGACATCAAAAAATACATGTGTCAATGATTTATTCAAAAATTAAAAAATAATATAGAAAAATTAATAAAAAGAGATAAATATTAACTAATTGAAAATAGATGAAATAGAATATCAAGATACAGATCACAACTGAAGATAAAACAGATATGAAGTGAAACCAGCTACATTGGACTACTACCAATAGAACCTCCATGTGACCTCATGGTCAGAACCACCTACCAACCAAACTGTTCTTATCACGATCAGATGATACAAGGACTTGAATATAAAACTAAACCAGCAAACCATATCAGGCCTACCGCCACTGAGTGGTACATGTAGGGTCTTCGAAAATAGCTCAATAAGAAACTACAGTATAATATAAGTGATTAATTTAACAAAAGAGTCTATTAACACTATTTTGAATTAAATAAATGAAAATAAGTTTTAATCATTTTTAAGAAATAACCATAGCTTTACCATTTTCAATCCACCAAATCCCACCTTCTATTTTGAGAACAAACTACTATTTTATAATTAAAACAGAAACCAAAATTTTATAGGTATACAATGAAAATTAAACGATGAGGTAAACAAAAACAGAGTGGATATAAATACTAAAAAAATAAGGAATTTAACCAAGAAGAAAATATAATATACATTGGAAAACTTAAACATCCTCAGAAGTCCCCAAGATTTACTATGTTCCCAACCACCTCGCAGAACATGGTTAAGCCCTATGTGAATAACCAACATACTACTCTATCATAGACACACCAGTGAAACAACCCTATAAAATATCTAAAACTCTAGATGGTTATAAACCCATATAATCGAGGATGGTAAGATACTATTATTCAACCACCTAAAAGGAACTCAGAAACCCATGGTTGTAGTAAATCTATGTAAGTAAGAGACAAATGCATATGTTACTCATATTACCATCAATAATTTTATGTACCTTTCTAAAATGAAAACACCAATATATTATTACCAATAAATTGAAATCACTTCTATTTTTGTTCCCCATTTAAATGAATATATCCTTTTCACAAAACACAATGTTCCAACTAGGATGAAAAACCATTTATGCATTAAAAACATTTCATAAAATATTATAGGTTGCCAACTAGGTGAACCGATTTTCCAAAACAATTTACATTCTATAAATCAATGAAAAAACATCACTTTCATGGTTGAATTTCAAAACTGGCCATTTCTCTACAATATTATATGTATTTAACAAAATAAAATCAACATAAAAATAACACCATTACATTTTAAATTCCATACGTGGCTTTAATTTTCAAACATAAACTTCAACACATCACAACTACCTAAAAATAATATCAACTTTTTAATATCTCACAGAAACAATTTTCAAGGAAAAATAGTCCAAACCATGTGGAACACATTTAAAACTATTCCATGAAATCACACATGGGGACAAAATTTATTTAAAAAAAATTAAATTAATTGAAAATAAATGTATGATAGAGGAAACTATTTTATAAGTACCATCATATTTTGAGGAAACATACAATGGAACATTATAAAGTCCATGAAATACACTCAAAACCATATTCACAAAGTCCCCATTCACTTTAAAACCAAACACAACCACTCATATTATTTAATTACTTCGAACATACATTTAGGACCACAAAATCCATTCCAAATAATAGTATCAAACCCTTCAAACTAAGAAGAGAATACTAATAAAACACAATAAAAAATCCATAAAATAATAATCAATTACCTAAATAAATCAAGGGCCATAAATCATAATATGTCTACATTTATTATATGATAGTCAATGGGAATTTTATTATACCCTTCCAAAGAACCAATAGACAAATATAATCAAAGAATAATTTCAAAATATATTATGAAAATTTTTAACTAATATAAGAACACTAAATTATGTTTACTATGATACTTGTGGAGGTGTGAATAAAATTTAAAAATAAATTTGAAACACAAAAGTGGCAATGGATTGTATCGCATAGGAAAATGTTGGAAAAACGTAGCTCAACCCTGTGCGAATGAAACGATGCATCAACAAGATGAAGAAGAAAACCCAACAGATAAATTGAACATCATAGTAAAAAATAAAAATAAAAATCAAAAAACCATTGATATTAGGGCAACCCAGGGATGGAGACGATATAATTTTTTACAAAAAGTTCCCTAGTGTGGGGGTTCACTCGCGAGAATGGATCTACCTATGACGATGAGAACGGCAGAACAATCTCTCACTAGACATGGGCCTCAATCTAAAGGAATAAACGTGAGAATATGAGATTAGGGGGCACACGTTGTATTATGCTAGAATAGGGTGAGGACACACAATAAGCTAGCGTGGAGTTTTGTAGAGAAGTAGGTCACAACTACGAAGGGAGGCTGAAGTAGTACAACAGGAATTGGGGAACATGTATGGATGGGGGCATAGCGATGGGTAAGGGGATGTAATTGTGTAGGGGGAGGATCTGGACCCAATTAGGTATTATATAATAATACCAAAAAGTTATATTTGTAATATTATTATTACTAATAAAAATAATAATAACCAATCATCATAATAACTTATTTTAATAGACAATCTTAATAATAATAATTTTATTTCTAATGATAATAATACTAATACTAATCATCATCATCATAATAAGAATATTAATTATTTTTTTAATAACAAAAATAATAATAATCATCTTAATGTAAATTATATTCACCTCACATTTATATAATAATATCATTAATAAAAATTTAATAATAAAAATATTAACAAAACATTTAATAACAATAACTTAATTATTATGTACCAAAATAATTTATTTATTGTTATTGATTACAAATTTATTTTAATTTATTTTCATAGTATTTATTTATTTTAAGAATTAGGAAACTGCATAGGCACATTCTATGACTGCACGGTTTCTGCAAACTGTGTGGTGCCTATACGCCGGTCTGATTACCACAAAAATCATCAAACATCAAAAAAATTATTCCATAACTCAAGAAAACCCTCAACGAGTCTAATTTAATCTTGGAAATAATAAAATAGAATAATTTTATAGGATAGGTTTTGAGAAATCTCCCAAATAAAATACATTCATCCTCTAGAATGTCACCAAGATGAAAGATAGTAAAGAATAATATCCATTCCAAAAAAAGTAGAATCACCATGAATTATGGGGTGACTATTTATTCCCTATGTAACACCCAACAAATCTATTTAGAATAAAATACTAAAAAAGGGGAGAAAACAAGAGGTTTCTCCCCACCATAATGATTTTAATATAATAGAAATTAAAATCCAACCATACCACTCTAGAGAGGGAGGGTCAATGTAGGAATTCTCCAACCAATCCAAACAATCTTATATAACTCGAGTGAGAAAACACCTCCACAAAAACATGTAACTTTTGACTCAATCCACAACCCCAAAAAATTAGGGACCACCCCATGGGAAACACATAAACCAAATAGTTAACTCATGTATAAATAAGAATGTTGATTCATCCATAGGAACTTACCTCTCTAAATGTGCAAAGATATACTGAGATCAGGCAATACAAGTGAAAACACACTAAAGAAAAAAAACAGGATCCAAAAAACCATATTCCGACAAATAAGACTATTTGGATTACAATAGAATAAGTTCATAATAATCTCACAAGGAAAGGATTGTCTTAAAATTTTGGAAAAACACAATAGTATAAAACATGAATGAAATGTTTTAAAATGATATAATCCCAACATGGAACACAAAACCCGGACTGAGGAACCCCACCCATAGAAACTACTGACTCTATACAAGATTCACCCCAAGACATCAGGCTGGGGATCTGATGGTTATGGCATCTCTTACCTCATTGTCAGGAACGATAAACCATTAATCATAATGTCTTATTCAAGTGACTATTTATGAAAATCATCTCACAATTATAAAGAATGAAATAGAAATAAAACATGTTTTGGAGGATGCGACATCATGTCTTCAAGTGCCTGAACCAGCCAAACTAGTGAAACACTTGAGGATGATCTAATGAAATGGAAGCCAAGAATATTTATAGAGACTACATATAAGCAAGTTACATTGGTATATACTTCCCACGAGATTGGTAAATTTTATGAACAATTAGAAAGACTAGATTTCCAATGGCCTATAATCTAGTAACCCACTCATAAAAGTGGTCTTTATAGATTTTATCATCTGCTTGTATTTTTTAACACAAATGTTATATTACCTCATAACCTTATTCGCCCCATTAGATTTAAACCATAAAAGAATATTTCCTTGAAAACATACAACTTCATCTTGAGTTGTATTGATGATGGGGCGAAACACTCCCATTCATCTAGAGCTGGATTTTCGAACAAACCCAAAATGGCACATACTCTGACAGCTTCAAGAGATCCCAAAACATGGAATACACACTCAACCACTTTAAGCCTCTCTAATACCTCTAATGGAACCTGATCACCATTATGTACATGATAAAATTATATAAGGATAACAAAACTGGTCATAACTCATCTAAATAATTGGGGATCACCCAAGGAAACATTTTTCTTAACAAAACATAAAACAAAAGACAAGAACCAATGTCAAGACGAAGCACAATAAAAAAGTTCACCTCATGGGAAAAGAAAATATCTAATAAACAATCAAATATACACATTGATAAAAACATATCTCTTCAAAAACCATTATATCAATTTAATATTCAAATCATCCATCTTCCATGACCACTTCTCCAAATTCCAAAAACCCCTTTTCAATCCAAATTCAAATTTAAAAAATCATTTCCCATTTCAAAATCATCATTACAAAAACTTGTCCTTGCCTTTTGTTGCAAATAATGACCCATGGAATCCCATGAACCATCGCATGGGTGTCCATCCATTACCATCCATGACTGCCAACACACACTTATCACACATACCTACACACATGGAAATGCTCATAAAGAAAACCTAAGAAATCATTTTTTCATGTAAAAATATGAATTAAACACTAAATCCAAAACAAATTCGACATAGAAACCCAGATTTCCAATTTAATTCCATTTAATGAAGAAATTTCATTTAAAAATCATTTTAATTTTCAAAAATACACGTACTCAAATCTGAACAAAAAATTTCCACAACATGAAAAAAAAATCTAGAATAAAAATCTAGTCGTTATAATTGATCTCATGACATGGTAGTTATCAATTCCCAAATAAATCATAAAAACTATAGGGAACTTCAACTATGTGCATAGAATTAAAGTGTTTCTCCACACCATGTGAAATTCTGACATGACACCATCTTTCCTATTTTTTCATCCCTCAATCCAAAACAATGATAAAATACATCAATCTCAGACTACCCTTGGTAACATGAGGATAAATGAAAGGAAGAGTTCATGAAAATATCCTTGTTCCTATCTCCCAAGATCCAAATGTTCTAATCTCCAACTATTAGACAACCTAAATATCAAGATCCTCCACTGGAGGAATTTGTTTCCATACCAACCCTTTTCAACCCCAAACCATTTACCTGAGTTAGTTTGTGGCATGGCTTGAAGGGCCTTCCCAATACCCACATGCTGGAAACGAATTTCGAGAATTAAAAAATTCATGTTGGTACTGTTTAAGCCCAAAATAAAAACCATGATCACAAAAATAATAAAAACAACATGAAAAACGATAAATAATCATAAATCAATGAAATAGTTTATCCAGATACAACACACTACTGAACGGAGAACAAAGATGTAGTGAAACAAGCTACACAAGACCTCTACCTAAAAAACCTCCATGTGGCATCATGGTCACCACAATCCAGCAGCCATCCAAGTCCATCCACAAGAAGATGAGGAAAGAACATGAACATGAAAATGATCCCAAAAAATAGCTCTTTCCTATAGGCACCCATTGGTACATGTATAGTGTGATCTAATCTCTCAGTTGGACATTACCGCGTAATCCAAGTGTTACATTTCCAAACACTATCCCTTAATAGGATATTAAATTATAGTAATAAAAATTAGTTATCCCACAATTATATTAAAAAAAATAACATTCACTATATTAAATATATCACATTACACCATCTATTTAAAAAACCAACTACCATATTTTAAATAAAAGTCAAACCAAAAGATATTGTTGTTGTCAAAAAAATAAACAGACATGGTAAAAAAATATGTGCAGAAAAATAATAACATGGAAATAGAGAAAGAAACCAAGAAATATAAAAAATATTCATGGGATATCCTACACATCCATATAATATCCACAGGTTTACTTGGATTGGATCCCCTAACGTACGTTTGGTGAGTCCCACATGTCAATAACCATCTAGCTTATATATCCAAGAATCAAAAATGGAAAAATCCACTGGCCCAACTACCTCTCTTAGAGGGTTCGAACACATCTATTCAAGGTTGGTATTCTACAACTACTCGATCACCTTAAAATGTCCCAAGAACCATGGTTGTGGAAATATTGTGTATGTAGGAGTCTAACACATGCATTAGTGATCTTACCTTCTGCCATCACCGAAGCCAACCCCAAACACGGACACCAATATATAATAATCCATAAAGGGAAATAACTTCTATAGAGGGTCCCCATATATATATATATATATCACATCATAAAAGGATTCAACTAGTACTCCATGCCATATCCACATTCATACAAGTTCTTAAAATGATATTGCTTTCCACCCATGCAAAAACATTATCCAAACCATGTTTTTTTAAGATCTATGTAAAAATCACTTTTAAGTTATATGTACCAATATTACTTTTTCATGACATAAAAAACGTATTATCCAAATGAAATACATCAAAAAAATATTTCTTTTATATTTACATTTTCAAACAGTCCATTATGTTCGAAACATAGAATCAATCACATCACATATACAAAATATGACTTACCCTATATAAGACCATGAATAAAAATGTTTAATGGGAAAATGGGAAATACCATGTGGAAAAAAATTTAGAACCATTTTTAGAAATCACACAAGAGGAGATTTATTATTTATAAAAAATAGAATGTTATTTCATAGAATGAGTTTTAAGGAGGACACCAATTAAATATTACCATATTCTTTTGATGGAAATTCCTTGTCTGCACCTATTACATCTATGGATTTTCCAACATCCAATTTCAGAATAAAACATATATGGAAGACAATCAAAACCTTATTCAAAAATTCACGATTTACTTTCAAACCAAACAAAACCACTCACACTATTTAAAGAGCACAAACCATCTCTTTAGGACCATAAAAACCATTTCAAAACACTTTACCATACCCTTCAAACCATGGATGTAATCCCATGTACACATAAGAAAAAATCCAAAAATTCATACACAATTAAAAAACATTTCATTGTCCAAACATCATAATATGTCTTCATTTTTTCTAATAATGTCAATATGAATTTTATTTAACACTTCAAATGTACCAACAAACAGACATAATCAATGAATCATTTAAAAATATATGTTAAACAGTTGTTAAAATACTATAATAGGTTAACTATGATAATAATGGCAGATATAATGACATTAAAAATTAATTTAAAATGCTCATGTTCCCCTAGATTATGATGAAATTAAATTTTTTTTAAACACGTGCCTTAAAGATATGTGAATGGTACAAAACATCAATTTGAGGAATAAAAACACCCCAACGATCAATCTCAAACCCACGGACAAAAAAACCAATGGAAACCATAGAAATTATGGTCATCCATGTGAGATAACCAATAACAATTAATAGAAAAATGGAGTAGCAAGGGCGTTGGTGGTCGTGAAGGGTTCTTCCAAAGAGGAGGGGAGTAACATTAACAGCTCGAACCAGACAAGGGGGGTATAATCATATATACAAACAATATAATTCTAGATTATGTGGAATTCATGAGAGTATGTAATAATAGGTAAAGGCTGCATGCTAGTTCTAAGAAGAGTAGGGAAGAATGGGGCATGGCCATCATGGAGAGAGGCTGAAGTTGTCTGACAAAAGGTGGGGAATGCACAGGAATGTAGGTGTAGCGAGGTGTATGGTGGCATGAATGGGGGTAGGTGGAGGAGATGGACACAAATTAGGGTATCCATAAAAAATATAATAATAATGATAATGATATTACTAGTAAAAATAAAAATTATGAATCATTATAATGAATTTAATATAAAGATAATTCAAATGAAAATAATTTCATTCTTAATTATAACATTAATAATAAAATATAATTAAAATTTTTCATAATAATAACAAACTAATAATAAAAATTTAAATAATATTTAGATTATTTTAAATAAATGATAACATTGATAATATTTTAATAATAAAAATATTAATAACACTTTTAATAAATATAATAATATAATTATCTACCACACTAATATTATATTTATTGTTATAACATTATTGTTATTTTAATTTCATATGATTTTTATATTTGAAGAATAAGTAATGTTCATAGGAACTTGGGCCAACCACAATGTTACCTCTAACTATGTTATGCTCGTCCAAGAGTCTGAAATCCACCAAAATAATCAAACATCATAAATTTTATAACTTAACTCAACCAGAACCTCAATTAGGCTGACCAAATCAAGAAAATAATAAAATAAAATAATTTTAATTGATGGGGTGTGATATATTCTATCATTACTCAGAGTTCCCCAGGCCCATCCTTTGTGAAAATATTTTTTTTGATGTGTTCTGGGAGATATCGATGATTTACATCAAGATTTCTCAAAATTTATTGTTTTAGTATCATCATGTTATTGCATAATCTTATCAATGAATAGTCATTCCAGTGTTTCATCATGTCAATGCACTAGCATCAGTTAGTTAGTGGCATCATCATTGGTGAGTTATGGGAATTTTATTCTGTGATTCGAGGGAATCAATAGGTCAGGGCGCCAGTAGGTCGAGGTATCGGGAGCTCACTGCATTTGTAGGACATGGTGTCAGTAGCTCAGTGTTTGTATCTCAGCATTTATAGGTCATGTCGGTGGCTCTTTATTGGTTACTCATTTTGTGTTTTCTTATTTTTTTCAGCTATCTATTTTCTCCCCTCTAACATTTTATTTGACGTATAGTATGTTTAAATCCTTTTTCGGGCATTTTAATGGAATTTAAAAGAGTATTGATTATATATTTATCTATGATAAAATCACATGCGATTTGAGAAACCCAAACAGTGGGATCTTGAACATTATCCCACGATGACGTATTTTAAAAATTGTCTTTCATTAAAATATTATCCAATGCTTCAATGCAAGTAACATCACCTCCTTGTGTATTTTTTATTTACCATAATTAGTCCAAGATCCTTCTTCCATATATGAGTCGTTTGCCTATGCTAGAGACCATCCTACTATGTTTTATTATGGTTCGACTCTGATTATCGAGCGACCCCTATTGTTGGTGTATGAAGGAATATAGGTCCTTAAATTACCCAGTCGGGATTTCTACTATCCCTCTTTAATTGTGAATCATGTGAGGTGGGTGTACTAGTGATTTCATATGAGAAAAAGATGAATAATATTGTTAAAATGGGAATTAAACTAGGCGTAAATATGATCTGAAGATAACATGGGTAAATAAATTAATGGAAAGAGAGTATTTTTCTGTTAATCACCTATTTTTTCCATTGATTCGTTTATGGATTTTTATGGTAGCAAATAATTCTAAAAATCATGGTTGTTGGTAGTCTTTTCCTAGGCACTAGAGATGTTTATTTTTTTGTGATTCTTTTAAAATTTAAGTATCATTAAAAACAATTTAAACCACATATACATGGTTAAAAAATTTAATTCCCCTAGATCAGGCCTATTGTGTGATCATCATAGTCATAGTTAAGTGTAATTAAAGAACCTATGCTCATTATTTCAGAATATATACAGATCCTCTTCATAGGGGTGGTAGAGAGTTGTGTTCGATGGAGTTTTGTAACCTTCTGTGAGTTGTTTGGTGCGGCTATTGGAATCATGTTTGTGGGTACATGGTTCGGTAGAGGAGAAGTATCTCTGTGATGGGTGTTGTATGAGTACTTATTATTTATGGGGTTAATAGTTGTTACTATTTTCTTTGGGTTTGTGGTGGTTCATTTGTTGATTTGGCTTCTCAATTTCAGATGTTGATTGATTATGGAATGGATGATGAAGTTGGATGTTTAACATGGTTTGTTGTGTTGTGGTCGCATATTGATTTTTGGAAGTGGGGATTCTATGTGGATAGGGACTTGTTGTGTAGTGGGACTATATTGGAAAATTGTTTGGGTAGCCGGGATGTGGGACTGGGTAGTGAGAGAATAATTTTGTGGTATAGTTTAGATCAATAATAGTCAGTAGTATGATGGTTATTGTGTGTTAAGTAAAATAGACTCTCTTCCTTCTATGTTGGTTTCATATGTTGTTCCTGATTGTTTCCCGGTAGTGATGGAATAATTAAAATAATCCCCACAATAAATATGTGGAAATTGGTTGAATGAAAAAGGGTTTGGGATATTCCTTGGTCGTGGATTTTGTGTGGTTATGTATATAGGTGTAGCAGCAATGTGAATAAGTTGGGAATGGATGAGATTTCACTTCTCTATATACATATAAATTTTAGTTCCATGTGATTCATATATGAATATCACCCTTGTGTAGACTATGTGAAGAACATCTCAACATCATGGGGGAGGTTGCCTTCCCAAACATCCTGCTGGAACGATGGATGACTGGTTACTGACATTCTTCCTCACACCCTCCTCCATGTACTTACCGCTCAAGAATATCTAGGCAGGTTGTAATGGATTGAGGCTTATAATATCCCAATATCCTTCAGTAAATGTTTTGTTATGGATGAGGGGCCTAGCATTATGTGTAATAGATTTATTTTCAATGTATCTTCGGGATGAGGCCCAAGTGTCTTTGGGTGAGAGACATGGTCGTTGTGGACTTGTTGTTTGTGGGAGGGATTGTGTGTGGATTGAGGCCCATGTGTGTATGGGTGGGTTGTGGTAGTGGGACAACATATGGTAAGAGCGGTAGATTCATGACGTTAGTCGTTATGGATTACTATTTAACTGGTGGTAATGTGGTGTGGGGTACCCAAATATTGATGTGCTTATTCAATTACATCACTTAACATGCATTATTTGGTTACTGTGACTTGGTGTGTATGTGATGGTTATTGTTCATTGATAGGTTCTTTGAGGTTATAATGTCTTCTCATAGGTAAATTTGTATGCTCCATCACTTGAGCAATGCTGGCATTAGTTTTCTTAATAGGTATACTTGTATACTCACCCTACAAATGTATAATTATTTTTAGGTGTCTGGGAGGACTCTGAGGATTCTGATGAACATTAATAGACTAGGTGTTAGGATTATATGTTGCTAATACCTCATTCTTTTTTTTCGTAATTTCTATTAGAGGTTCATTTTACCTTATTTCAGCATTACTTTTGAACATTCGTGTGGGAATGAATTTTGGATTCACTTTTACTTTTGGAATTTTATTTGATTGTGATTTACCATATTCTCTCTTTATATTGTTATATAAAAGTGAAATTCCTTCAATTTTTGTGTGAGATTATATACATTTGGTTTTATTCATCACTCTGGTGCCTATTGAAGGTGGGACTCATGGGTCATTATATCATTGTCAACATGAGGAAGGAAGGTAGTGGAACTTTTCTAACCCTTTCCTCATCATGAAGAAGGAAGGTCATGAAAAAATGGTATCAGAGGCAGGTTTAGGATATTTGTGAGACAAGATGGATTCAGAGTTTGGAACATTGAGAATTTCAAGGGATGGTAGGACAATAGATATAGTCAATATTAGTACGTGGAATATATTACTAAAGACCATCTTGGACATGGTATTTTTTGGCCACCAGTGATCTGATTCAAAGAATCTAAACATATTGAACAACCAAATGAGGCTACACTAATTATAAGATAGGAACCATAGGAATGGTAAATGCATCATAATGACTTGTGTTCCTCTGTATCTTGGGGTTTTCTGGAATTTAAAATAAATGAAGAGTAAAAACCAAATTAAAAAGAAACTTCACACACTACTAAGGATTAGGAGTTCCTTGTTTAATTATCAGCAAACAGAACCCGAATCTCTCCCATGTGTGATATGGGTAGTTGAGTCCTGATAGATTGACCTAGTGGTCAATGGAGGTATGATAGAGAAGAGAAGTATAGCCTGTGGTAGAAGACTCTTTGTGCCTTCTATCATGACACTCTTTTGATGTAAAAGGGCATCATATCATACATGGATATGGAATATTGGCTTGAGGAGATGATTATCACTTTCATCTTGATCTGGGATTCGATATAGTACTGGGTTCCTCTATAAGTGAGCTAGATTTGAGGATAATTGCCACAATGGAAGTCACTTTTCCTCATGGTCAGGATGGAAACTGAGTTTACATGTACTGACCTTGATAAAGTGTTTCTGGCGGAATTAGTTTCCTCTACATTGCTGATCTATAAGTGGCATGATATATACTCCCTCTTGTAGGGGAGTATGTAAGAGAGGGAACTAGGGATCATGTTCAAGGATCTCTAACGCTTCTCTCCAGATAACTTCATGGATGATGAGTCCCAAGAGATACACTTAGATGAGGCACATCGACCTTCTCTTCATTATGATGTTACTCCCTTAACTATACCAACATTTATATAGGATCATAGGAAGAGATAATTAGTGTCAAGGATTTTATCCCAGGGTGGTGTTCTATGGTAGGGGAGACAAAAAAATTATCAAATAGTGATGCCATCAATTGCCAGAATCTAATGTATGGTTCATCCCTGTTTCAAACATTTTGGATTGGGCCCTAGCAGTTCTGGTTCTAATATCCTTGTCCTTGTTGTTTCCCTATGGTCTCAGGATCGATGTTCATTGTCTATGGATGCCGAAAGAATCTTTAGAACTATCACCTAGTATGATATTCATATAGTGGGGGTGGGTATGTTCAACACCCACCATAGTTGTATGAGTTTTGAGTCATTCCTTTTTCGAAAGATTGGAAGCGAGATCTCACTCCAGCTAGTGTAGATGGTGTAAGAGGAGGCCAACCCCAGGGTTTACCTTCGGAACCCCCACCAGTGCGTGGTTTGGGAGGTGGTCGATAGGAAAGTGTTAGAGGAGGTGGGAATGGGATGACTCACACAATATAGGTAGAAATTCCATTAGGGTCATATGTTGTTCGAGGTATAATTAGTCTCTTTAGTAACTATGTTTCTGCCTTTTTTTATTCAGGGGTTTCACATTATCAGTTTCACCCAGTCTTGCCCATGCCCTGAGACAAGACGTATAGAGACATCCCATTCCCCTTGTGTTGATTAATCAAGTTGCAGTCCAGAGTAGTTTGTTTGATTTTTTTGAGGACGTAGACTACTGTTGGGGCCATATGAGTCCAGTTGGGAACTTCCTCTATTGTAGATGCACCCATACGATGTCATCCTAGGAACAGAAAAGTTGGTTTATATGCACACTCTTTTCAAATTCTTCTAGATAAGAATCACATTCTCATATGTGAGCGGCTTGCGTGTAACATTTGTTGGTTAGAAGAGTTGTCAGGAGGTCATCCTTAGGGTGGTTCCTCTTCGATGTTTCTTAGCTGAGTTGTTAGAGTTATTATAAGATACATTGATGGTGGATTTTTTGGGGGGTTGGAATATAGTTACTAGATATCTTATTTGAAGATATTGTAACTGTACCCCCTCGACGTGAAAATGAGTTCTGAAAAAAATTGCATCCTAGTGCCCATTTGATTTTAATGGTTCCATATCTAATGTCACCTTCTGTGTTGTGGGAGTTATAGATTCCATTTGATGATCTGATAAATAAGGGTTTTATATAGTCATGTGTGTCATCGTGGGGGTGCCATAGTCTTGTTCATAATGAAGGTGGATGGTAGTTTGAGACTGTGTCTAGACTACCGGAGACTGAATCCGGTGATGGTAAAAAACCATTACCCCCTTGAAATGATTGACGATATTTTATAATAGTTAAAGGGGTCAATATGGTTCTCTTAAATTGACCTACAGTTTGGATATAATATACTTGAGCTAAAATGAGGATGACATCTTGAAAAATGCATTCACATGCATGTCTGGGAACCTTAAATTCCTATAAATTCCATTCGGTGTCATGAATGCACTAGTGGTGTTCATGGGGATCATGAAAACTATTTTCTGAGATTACCTATTAAAGATTTCCATCACGTTCATCGAACACATCTTGATCTACTCAAGGTCAGATGAGTATAATTTTGCGAATTTGAGGACTATCATGGAGGTCCCCCAACACCACATTCTCTACGAAATGTTGTCCATGTGAAATTTTTTGATGTGCGAGGCTAAATTCCTAGGATATTTACTGTATCATCAAGGGAATGTGGTGAAACCATCAATTTTTAATGCATTTTTTTCTTTTGTAGCACCTAATAAAGTAGATGTGGTTCTTTGTTTCCTAGGTCTAGAAGTTAATTACCAGAGGGTCTTACATGAATTCTATCAAGATTCATATCCATTTGTTTCTTTGACTAGAATGTACCCGGCCATCATGTAGAGCATGTAGTTCCAGGATTCTTTTAGATATCTAAAGGGGAATCTAGGTATTTCCCCGATGCATCGGTTTCCAGGGAAAGGGGTGATGTTCGAGTTGTTTTATGACACTTCTGGATTTGTCTTGGGATGTGTATTGAACAATTAACAATGATTAGTCACTTATGAATCTATGAAATTATTTCCTCATGTATGTAATAATTCCTCCCACAATCAATATATTATAGTGGTCATGTTCTCACTGATGTTGTGTTCACATTACCTCATTGGAGAGAATTTTTTTTACTTCATGGATAACATGAGTTTTAGGACTATCTTTTCCCAATGATACATAAACTTGTGGTAGTGATGGTGGATGAAGATACTACAAGATTACGACTTTGTGATATCTTACACCTGAGAGAAAGGGGAACATGGTGGCCAATTATATTAGCACGAAGTCAAAAAATGTGGTAGTTTGGGATTCCATGAAAGATTGGATGGAAATGGATGTGTTTTCTATTTTGTGCTTATACGATATTGAGGATAGTGGAAAAGGATATCTATTTCAGATGATAGTGTGGTATTCCTTAGTATGGTATGTAGAGGAGTCTCAGTGGGGGGGTAAATGGTTTATGTGATGCGTGATCGCGTTGTCCGGGGTGATTCTCTGGAAGGATGGTCAGACGATAATCTTAATTGAATGTTGTTCAGTGGTATGCTGATTTCCTTAGTGGAAATGTGTGAGAGAGTTCTCTAGGAGTTCCCTAGCACCCCTTGTAGTGTATCTAGTAGACTATAAGTTATACCCCAGTGCAAGGGAATATTTTTGGTGAACCAGGGTGAAGCGGTTAGTGGTAGATGTTGTGGAAATATGCGTAGTGTGTTAGTAGATGAATATTGAGTATCATGATATCGGTGGGCTATTACAGCCCTTGGATGTTCCTGAGTTAAAGTTAAAAGAAATATCAATGGATTCTGTCATATGATTATCAAGGACTTAGAGAGAATGTGATTCACTTTGGGAAGTGGTGTATTGGTCGGAAAATTCAACATACTTATTGACGATCATGGAATCAATCTCTCTTGATGACATGACAAAGATATATGTGGATTAGGTGGTGTGGAACCATGGTGTTCCAAAATAAATAGTCCCGCATTAGGATACACATTTTACGTCAAGAGTCTGGAGAGGATTGCATTATTATTTTCGCACCCAGTTACACCATAGCATTTCCATACACCCTTAGAAGGATGGGAAAATAGAGATGAACATCCATACATTAGAATACATGTTTCAGGAATGTGTTTTGGACATCAGATGATCATGGGTATGAAAAATTCCATCTTTTAGTTTTTCAAAAATAATAGTTATAAATATACCATTATTTTCGATCAATTTGAAACCTTCTACGAAATATCGTTACGCTCAACTGTGTTCTAGACTATGGTATGGGGATGTATCACTTCTTGAACTAGATGTAGAATATAACACAACCTAGAAGGTTCATCATGTGAGTGAGATAATGAAAGAAGATATGGACCAGGAGAAGTCGTATTCCCATCATAGGAGGAGACCCATGGTGTTTGAGTTTGGGGATCGTGTTTTCTTAAAGGATTCCCCTTGGCATGGACAATGGAGTTTTGGTAAGGGAAGCAAGTTTATCCCTAGTTCATTGGCCATTTAGAGGTGTTGGGATGAGTTTTTGAAGTGGCATATCAGTTTACATTTCCAGTATAGTTGGAGAAGACCCATGTGGTCATCCATTTCTCTCATCACCAACTGTATCTAAATGATTAATCCCACATCCTTGATTGGGGAGAGTTGGATATGGAGGTTGACACGACGTTTGTGGAGTACATCGTAAGAATCATGGATCGTGAGGAGAATGTGTTTCATAGTTGAACCAATAATTTGTTTCATGCGATATGGAGGAATGGTGTCCTTGAATAGAGTACTTTATAGATGAATGCACAAATGAATTCCTATTAAATATATCTATTCTAAGATGCTCTTGTGTTTTTCTTTGTAACTTTCTTATGATGAAATGTTTGACATCACTTGCTTTATGAAAATTTTTTCCTTGTTCTATAATTTTTTGTGAAAAGTCATTACTTGGGGGAGGGAAGAACATAATCCATAATCAAGACACATTAAAAAATATGCAATTAAACTTGTGCGGGTGAGACAATGCTGCCAAAATAGTATATTATGTAAACATTGATGAATTGATCCCTATTAAATGTGTTTGGACAATACGACCTTTGTTTTTTTGTATTGTCTTGGAGTTGGGGAGAAGTAGTGTTTCTGTAGTTGGTCATGAGATAGATGAAAAAAAGGTTTTCTATGATTTCATGGTTTTCACTCTATCTCTAGAAAAATACTAGGAGGTTTACTTCTAAGAGGTATCATACGAGATTATTTTTCGGACCTCTTTTCCTAACGGTTAGTTTTTAAATTCTCAGGGACAAGAATAGGTTGAGAGGTATCTGATGTAATAACCTAGATTTCACAAGTCCCTTATTTTGTGAAAATAAAATGTTTGAGGTGTTCTATGATATTTGAGGGTCTTCCGAGAAGAGTTTTTCAAATTTCTAGTTTTTTGGTTACCATGTCATTGCATTGTAAATAATGACCTAGGTGTGTCAGCATCAGTGAGTTCGGTGCGTCAGTATTTGTGAGTCAGGGGCTTCCACATTAGTGAGTTGGGGATGTCCACATCAGTGGGTTGAGGGCATCTGTATCAGTGAGTCTAGGTTTTCAGTAGGTTTGGGATCCATTACCTCAATGTCGGTGGATCAATGTTAGGATGTAGTGTCAATAGATCACCAATTGGTGGCCAAGCATCAGTGGTTCACCCATCGAGGACTCCTTAGCGGTATCCTCAGTTTTTCCCATTTTTCTTGATTCTCCCCTCTTATGTTTTATTTGACATAAACAATGATTAGATAAATATTCAGTATTGTATTAATATATTTCAATAGGTATTTATTATATCTTTAAATATCCTAATGTCCCAGATGATTTGAGATACCCAAACCCAGTGATCTTGACCACGATTCCATAATGATGAATTTTAAAACAATTCATCCATTAAAATATGATCCGACAATTAAAAGATGGGATATTACCATCCTTGTGTGTTTTCCATTTCCACATTGTTTTCTTAGATCCTTCCTCCTTATACGAGTCATGAACCTGTGGTAGAACCCCTCCAACTCAGTTTTATTAGAGTTATTTCCTACTACTTGCATAAACCATATTCTTGGTACAAGGAAGATCATTTGTCCTTTATTCATCTTGTAGAGACATATTCTATCTCACATTAATTATGAATCATGTTGGGTGGTTGTACCAGTGATTTCATATAAGGAACGACTGAAGAAATTCCTAAAAATGAGATGTAAACACAATGTAAATATGAACATAAGATAATACAAGGTAAATAAAATAATGAGTAGAGAGTGTTTTGATGTTGATCACATTTTTATTTTTTATCCTTGATAATTTTTTGAATTTTATGCTATAAATACTTTTAAAAAACATATCTGTTAGTGTCCATTTAATGTTCCCTATTGATGTTATGTTTTTCTAGGATGCTTCAATAAACTATCGTAGCATGAAAAACTATTTAAACCACATATAATTTCTTTAATAAATTAATTGCTCAAGATCAAGAATTTTCTCTATTCACTTTTATTTTTAAATCTAAATATATACACCTCTTGTTGATATTTTTTATTTAGTGTGTTTTTCTGTGGTGTTTCGTAAACTTAAATGAGTGGAGTGGGGATGTTGTTGGGATCATGTTAGTGGTTACAAGGATTGGAGGGGTAGTGGGATATCTGGGAATGGATAGGTATGAGTGTGAAGTGGGGAGAAATTTAATGGTTATTACATTAGGATTTTTCTTTGGGGTGGGAATGGTGGTGAGTTGGCCTCTTAGTCTGAGACATTAATTGCTTGTGGAATGTATTAACTTGTAGAAAGCCAAACTACCATTGTTGTGTTCTATCCAAGAAGTAATGTTGGGTATTTATAGTGTTGCATGTATATGGTCTTTTTGTGTAGTGGTGTTTCATTGGGAAATTGTTTGGGATATGAGGCTATGTGAATTGGTTGTGAGGGAAGGATTGTCCGGTATAGTTTTGAAGAATTTTAGTCTCCAATAGGATGGTAATTGTGTGTTTAATTGACCAGACACTTCACCTTATGAGGTATTTGAAGATGTTGTGAATGTTAGTTTCTTGTTAGTTATGGAAGAATGAATGTTAATCCATTAATAAATATGTGGTATTTGGGTGAATGAAAAAGGGGTTGGGTTATTCCTTGATAGTGGTTTTTGTCTTGTTGTGCATATAGGGGTAGGAGAAATGTGAAACTGTATGTTGGTGTAAGTGTTTACAAACCTATATATATATAAATTCTAGTTCCAGGTGATTTATATAGGAACCCACCCTTTCTGGGTACTATGGATGAACACATCCTTTACATAGGATTATGTGCCTATTCCAATATCCCAATAGGAGGATAGATGTCTTGTTAATGACATTATTCATCGCACTCTATTCAGCGGTTCTTACTGCTCGATTGTATCTGGGCATGCTATAATGGCATGAGGCTTACCGTAGACCAAGATCGTTCTCGAACGGGTTTCTTTTGGATGAGGGGACCATTTATTTTTGGGCAAGGATTGTTTTCCCAAGTATGTTCATGATGAGGCCCATGAGTCCTTAGGTGGTAGATGTTGTTATTGTGACCCAAGTGTCTAAAGGTAAGATTGTATCTAGATTGAGTCTCATATGAGTGTGGGTGAGTTTCGGGAGTTGGAATGAAAATGAGAAGATTGGTATCATCAAGTTGTTAGTAATTAGGGATGATCATTTAACTATTGGTAAATTGGTGTGTGGTAATCCAATATCGACCTTCATATAATATTAATTCACTTGACATGAGTTATTTAGTGAGTGTTCCATGGTGAGGCTCGGATTTTTAGTATTAATTGGTAGGTTCATTGAGGTTCTACTATTTCTTCCTAGGGGAATTAGTATTCTACCTCACATGTGTAGCGGGGTGTTTATTTTTCTGACTGTGAATACTATTTTAATCACTCTACTTATATAAAACATTTTACAGTGATCGGGAGGACACTAAGGGCCATGATGGTCAATACATGCATATGAATAAGGATTATTTTCTATTTCTAACTACTTATTTTCTTCTGGGACTTTTCACTTGTAGTTTCATTGTACTCTGTATCAGTAATAATTATGAACATGAATGTGGGATATATTTTTATTTACATTTTGTTTTGGTATTTAGACTTGTTTGGGATTTACCATCTTATCTCCCAATCTTGTTCAATAAATAGGGTAATAAAATCCCTTTCTATTTGATATTTTATAATGTTGGTGAAATTCACCACTCTAGGGCATATATAAGGTGGGACTTGGGTGGTCATTATCTATACATAAAATTGAGGAACTAAGGGTGTGGCACTTTTGTATCCCTTCCATCAACTTGAATATGAAGGTCCGTGAAATATACCATCCAATGTTCACATCCATTCATGCACATTGTTCTATACAAGCTAGATGAAAATACATCAAGATTAAATTTTAGAATCATGTTATAATGTCCATGGCCACACATACTGATATTAAGTTATAATTTTATATCCTATTACATGTATTATGTTCAAATATGTGAATCCAACTCCCTTAAGACATTATCTCACAACATGACTAATTCCATTATCCATCCTCAATCATGTATCATATTTTCTCCTATATAATAAAATAAATCATGAACATTCCAATAATTAACTGGGAAGCATATTTTGGAAATCAATATTCACATGTTGTGTCTACACGAAACACTAATGAATTATAGGGGTGACACAAACTGCCTGGAATTATGTTTTTGAAACCCTTCCTAAAGGAATCAACTATATATAGTCTAACTTCACCAACACCGTGATCCCAATAATGTATCCAAAAACGTAATTACGAGATCCTTCAATTAGTTTATTCCCTTATGTGGATCTCAATCTATAACATACTCAATCTCTCTTAGAGCATGTTTAGTAAAAAAAATTGAGAAGAATTTCCCCACAAAGTGCACAACATAAATATTGAACTAATAAATTGAGATCATCCCATAAAGATGGTACACTTGAAGATATTCCCATACCATATACATTTATCTTATGTGATCCAATAATAATGTTAAGAGAACTATCATGTTAATAAGGATTACTACAACGAACAGATAAATAAGGGGTTAGATAACATATTCCATATTTTACAAACATTGTGGTGTTCTTCAAAAAAATAAAGGGTATCACCATGAACTAAAAGATACAATATATCATATATGAATTCAATATCTATATACTATCCTCTCTAAACAATAGATAGTGATGACCCATCTCGGAATCATGTTCTGGTATCCACTCTCCCCAAAACCAATGGTTGAATAATCCGTTAAATTTCTAAAATGGATAATTCTCCTTATGTAATTCTACTCAGGTGAAATAAATCCATTACTTACCTGACGATCACATCCTCCAACATATAGAATAACATTAGGTTCAAAGGGGAACACAAAATGCCTATAAAATCCCATCATATACTAATTTCTCCAATCGCATCATCCACTAACATAGTTATGCAATGTCTTCTGCAATTCTGGAACATATATTTGGTCATCCCATGGTGAAGATCTATGCCAAAGGCCAAAACATATGGGGAGGTGATACAAAAAATGAACATTGGAATGATTTACTCACGATTATATAAAACCACATGGAAAAAATGATCATATTTCATATTTCTACAAGGTCCATAATTCCCATATAATATGAAAACAATTATATCATACTACATATGATCACATCATATTTTTTTATTACTCTCACACATGTTCTAAAATTCAATGCCACTAACTCAGAATCACAATTATCTTAACTGTAATAATCTATTAATCATGACTAGTATCTATTCACTAAATTCCAAAAAAAATCATTAAGATTCATGATTGATAAAAAACGCTTAAATATGAGTTTCTCTCTCTCCTCATAGAGTATGGTAATACTATCGTAATACATTTGTGATAAGTAAACCATATCAATGGTATCTTCAATGAAAATTTTTGGAGCTAAAAGGCTCTACTTTTATCACATGATCATTAATAGGGGATACATTCAAATGGATGATTATTATGACTTTAACACACCGATATTTTAAAATTTATTTCTCTTTAAATAATTTTATTTATTAATTATATTTAATTGCACATAGACGTGAGTCTAAAAGAACCACAAGACAATATACGTATAAAATAAACATTATATCATATTCGATATTTTTATAGTAATAAAAATATACAACTAATTTATATAATAAATTTAACACAACAATAATATATTATGGTATTAAAAATGATCACACAATGTTTTGTAAAATCACATTATTTTTTAGAAAATACTTATTCATTAAAAATTATTTTAACTGATTTTTTTATATTCAGATGGTATTGAAATTTTATTTTACTAAATAAATTTAATTTCTCAATTTACCATTAAAAAATTATCATAAATATACTCCTCTTGAAAAAATTTATGGAATAATTAAAATATTGATTTTTTTGATTTTTTTATATTAATGTATTTACAAAGTCAAAATATGTTTTTAATTATTTATTAATTATAATTAGATAATTTTGATTCAAAATAATACAATTACGGGTTTTTAAAAATAATTTTATTCAAAATGTTATTATAATTACTTTAAATGTGTTAATATAGTTTTTTTAAAACCTTTATTTATATAACTATACTATTTTTATATTAAATTAAATTTTAATCATATTTGTGTCAATTTTGGAAAATTTGAGGCGAAATTAATATTCATATGGTCAAAAAATTTTAAATATTACAATTTTATTATTTTCTAATATGAATAGTAACCTAGATGATTTTGGTTACTACCTAAAAGGGTAAATATTGTAATTTGGGATAAAATAATATTATAGAGAATATAAAATGACCCAAACACATGCCATAATTTTTTTGGATGAAAAAAATATTATCATCAACATTGAATGAATGATATTAAGTTATTTAATTGACACTGTTCGATGATAAGGACATATATGATATTTTATTCAATGAATGACAAAAAATGTATTTTTCTTTGACATTAATATCTTTTATGTTCCCACATGGGGAAACATATTTTTTTGGATAGAATATAGATGTATATTTATAAATAAATCAACACATTTTATTTTAATTAATTCATTTTTGAAATTGTGGGTCACTAAGATGAGATTATGGAATATAAAATATTTTATTTAATATTAATTTAAAGATATTACACTTACGTTTTATATACTATATTTTTTATATATTGTTCCATAAAATATTAATTTATCTTTTAATATTGTTTTGATGTATAGAGGTTTTTTATTTTTATGTTATTTTATTCTTATTTTTTGGTCAATGAATATGTAAATTATACAATTACAAAATACATGTGTAGTAATTAATTTATTAATATGAATATCAAATATTTTATTATTAAAATATTAAAATAAATATAAAATTTGATAAATATTTCAATCAATGAATTTTCTATATAACTTTAATATTTTAGGGATATTGAAAAATAATTTTTTCAAAATTCACTTATTATATTGATATTTTTAAAAGTACAAATAATGATTAGTGTTAAACATTATACTGACTACATTTTATCCAATTAATATTTTATTAACTTATTTAAAAATTTAAAAACATATTTGAATATCAAAGACTATATTTTATGTGTTAAAAGGTTATTAATTGTTCATTTATGATTTAATTGATATAAAATTAGAAAATATTACAAGCTTTTAATATTTAAAATTTGTTACAATATATAAAATTATAATAGATTAAATAATGGTTAGTCAAAATAATATGATTTTAAAAAATAATAGAATATGTCTAAAATCTATTTCTTGATGATATTATAACCATATCAAATTAATAATTTCATAAATTCCAAACATGATACTCACCTAAAATATAAAAGGGAAACTCCTCCATCCCTTATGAACATCACATTGAACATTCAATGTATCATTCTATCCCAAGCCAATGGGTCTGATCCAAAATTACACATAACCTTATCCATGCCTCCGCTTACGCAAGAGGGTGCCAACTAGCAGTGATGGTCCATTTTTTCTAATGAGGATAAAATACCCAATGATTCATGTCATTTATAAGGATAAAAAATAAAAAATTTGATGTGAAAAAATTTAATAAACAATATATACACAGACAGTAGAGATGACATACATAGATTTTAAATAATATCCCCCAAAGTGTAATGATGAAAGAGTAATCAAATGTAGATGATAAATAAAACAATTATAGGGTCATCTAGGGTATGTCCTGGTCTACCATCCTCCATAGTTCCAAGTTCAACCTACTCATCCATTCATCACAAGGCCCTTTACCTTCACTATTTCTCTATATAAATCAACAAGCACATCGAAATTTATGTGTAGTGTGTGAGTCGAAGAATTAGTAGTACACCACTAATTTTTACTTGACCTAATGTGCTCATGTATACAATTTTATTCCATAGTAATAATAAATTCAGGAAAACACAAAAACATACAGTCAAAACTGAGGGTAAGTGAACTAACCAAGCATCCAAAAACCCTAGTCGTACCTGCATCGGCTCTATGCCAGAATATATCTAAAAGAGTTTCATGAAACAAAACTTCCCATCTATGGGGTACTCTCAGTGTCATCGAGATGATACATGGTATCATCAATCCATAATGTAAACCATGTCACCCTGATCATCTAGATGAGATCATTTTGTGTACTCGCATAGACTAGGCTATCTAATGATTAATGACGCTTTGCATCAAGGAATCCTTGATCACACCCTCTACATGATGTCATTGAGTCTTCATACATCTATCCTATGTTGATGTCTCTCATCACTGTTGTTTCAAACTATCATTCATTACCTCTAAAGGATAAAAAATTCCTATTCGCCCACCATTCCCAAATACCACTACCAACCAATAAGGAATAGAAATACATATACATGGATAACACAAACATAGAAAAAATATATCAACAAGAGTATATAACACCATATATGAAAACATTTGATCATAATAAAATATGTTAAGAATCTACATATATATCACTTAGGGAGTCACAATAGTTTATATGGTCATCACACAACCACATGTGATTACAATCAGTCATGATCAATTTAAAATGCACAATAAATATTATCAAATCATCAATTGTATAAACTCCCCTAGGAATTTAAGGAACTTCCTACCGAAAAAAATTAATGAGTCCAATTTTCAGTTTTATTATCTCAGTAGAAAACAAGTCAAAGATTCTTATTCTCTACACATCAATACCCAACGTATGTCAAGGTTTCCTAGAACCAAAAGAGTCATTTTATTTCAAATAGAACCAAAATATCACATGTGAATATACTTTCTCTCTCGAACATTATATTCGAATTTTTATTGGTTAAAATCGTATTAATGAAATTATAATTTTATACATTTCCTTGATAAAAAATCAATTATTTTTTTATAATTATACAAATTATTCATCGAAAATACATGTAATGGGCATATGTTAATTTCAATAATCATTTTTATGTGATAATTAGAATTTAATTATCATTTAATAATTATTATAAAATTATATTTTATAATCTCATGAAATATTTCATTGATAATTTGATGAAATTATCACTTGATAATAATTTATTATTATTCCTTGATAATTCATTTTAATTATCTTCTGATAATTTTTTTATAACTCATCCTTTGATAAACTCATAAAAATTATCTTTGGTAATTTTTCCTAAAAATTATCCTCTCATAATTTTTCCCAATTATAGATTGATAATTTATTTTATAACTATCTCCTTACAGTCCTAAATAATTATAATTTGATAATTCTAAACAATTATCCATGAATCAATTTTATATAACTAATGTTTTTTTAACCAATCAAGAGTAATTTATGATATATCAAAATTATCTTTTTATAAGATGATGAAATAAATTAATGATAATTTTTTATCAGACATGTACTAAATTTCATTATTATCAGTATATATTATTTTCATAAGAATTATCATTGAAAAAAATATGTTTTATCATTTATTAGAATTTCCCCCATTGGTTGTTGATTTAGAAATAGAAGTATAATGTAAATAAATAAAATGAAACAAAAATAACCCACCTTCTCCACGTCTTGTGCAAGGAAGTCGTGCTACACTTAGATCCGAAGAAGGAATAACAATTGCCTCCATCACTATTCATACCCAGAAGAAGACCTAGGTTATTCACAGAAGATTATAATCACTACAAACTCCTATGATAAGTATGATTATATAGAAAAAATTTAAGGTGTTCATGAATTCCTAAATTTAAATACCCGATTTCAAACTATTCTTCAATACTGAAATCAATACAGTTTTTTTTATTTGCATATATTAATTCATTATCGAATTTTAATTGGTTAGAATCTCATTAAATTAGAGTTTTAAAAACCTTTAAATTTCATCAATGGAGGAAGTAATATTGATGAATAAGAGGCCCCCCAAAATTATTTTTTTATTTTAATTAATAATGGATTAATCAATATATTAATAAAATTAATTATTTAATTTGACAAATATAAAACGCAAAATGATTACTTCATTTAAAAAATTATACTCTACCTAGGGTAAACACCCCATTTTTGACCCAATATTATTCTCTGTTTTTTTCATATGATGCATCGTTAAATATATATTAATGATTTATTATTCAAAACAATTGAATAAATATTTGATTAAATATATATTTTTATCCGGAACAAATCTTATAAATGTTTTATGGATGAAAATTTTATTCCTTTTCTATAGAAAAATCTACATCGCAGACCAACCGGTGGTCTCAGATTTCTCATACGATGCACCTTTATTATGTTATTCAATTACATTGAATATATTTCTTAAAATTAAATTAATATTTTTAATTGTTTTTACTATCATGACTGATATATTGCATATCAGTAAAATTCACTTCACTTTAAACATATTAAATTTACTATTCCAGAGTGATTACTGTGATTTTAATCCTTTTTTGATGCATTTAAAAAAATCACGATTCTTTATTGATAAATAATTTCTTCTAGTAAATAATTTTTCATCATAGTAATATATGATTATTTTAAATATAACGGTCTTACACTTATCACACTCTATCGACTTACCCTCCTAGAGAAGCATATCTAGTGGTTTTTCTCAGACAAATTAGGCCACTGAGCTCAAACTTCATACTCATGCTCCCACATCTCTTTCTTGATCCACTCATTCATCCACTAAATTCAATCTAGTGGTATCATTTTTTTTCATTGAGTCCATTATCATTTCAAATTGTAATACAAATGGATAAACAATATAATATGAAATAGGTTCAAGATCTACATACTCTCAATCCAAAACATGCAATGGACCGTGAATGTACCTCATAAATTTATAAAATAAGGGCATAATTTTTCATACCATTGTAGTTACAAGGGAACTCTAGATGATACACCACTACTCATATCCACAAAGTGTGTCCTTCATTATTCAGTCGCTCAAAGAAGCACTGAATACTACTCTATCATATTGGATTGTTTCATGTCATCATTCAATAATGTATTATTGGATGTTATGAATGGGAAACAAAACAATATTATTATGTCAAGTCCAGTCATAGGTCTCAGAAATAATGAAAATAGATGTATAAAACATGGTAGATGATTAATGAGAAAATTATCTAGAACATAACTCATATAGTAAAAAGTCCTTATCTCCATCAGTTTATGGTTATTTTGTTGAATAGATATGGAATTCCTCATACCCTTGGTCATATCCATGAGTTTTTGGATTCATAATTATCATGGTAGTTATTATCGCCTACTATGGTTCTCCACTTGACCTCCAACCCACTGGCAGTGTTGGCCTCCCTATTATAGGAGATACTCTATCACAAAACTGATGAAGGTGTATTATCCCCTTGAATTTTTAGTACTGACTCTATAGATCCATGAAAACTAGATTGTAGTGTCCAAACATTACATAATTAAAACATTGTGGGTCACCATAACAAGGAACTAAAGAGACATAGCATTGTTGTATGTGATAGATACTACTATTCAACATTTTCATGGAGTACCAATTTCCACCATCAGAACTATTTTTCAAAAATAATTTGGAAGATCCACCTTTATGACTGGTGAATGGCCAAAAAATTCTAGATGTCTGTCCTTCTTTAAAAATCATATCAACATTCAGGGTCTTGCTCAGATCCTTCAGCTCTGAAGCTAGGTCGAAACTCTATAAAAACTGTCTACATTCTGGTCGAATAATGATTTCAAAATTCTTTTCCTTCTATAACTCATTCCCAGTAATAAGTAATACAAAACATTAGAGCATGGTAAAATATTAAATGTATGATAACATTGTCATGGAACCCTGATGGGGCTCCATGAACACCTATGCTTGATAGAACACCAGTGTGTTGGAGGAAAACATACTGAAAAATAGCGTTTTGAAAGCCTCGCAGGTGAGGCCCACAAATCATCCATCTTGTACCATAACTCCACACCATTTCCTAGTAGGACATTATAGCATTAAGGTTATGATATTGAACATCTTGTATGATGGAGTCTCCATGACTTCAAAGATACCCTTTATGATATACACCCAATCCTCAGCATCATGTTGTCCATTGGTTCCATGGAATGCTGGAGGATGCTGGAGCTAGAAATCCCATACGTAGTCAACCATGGACCCTAGTGGCGGCTAAAAAAGTAATTTCTACCTCCACCACCATTGATGGTGTGATACTATTCTCAGGAGTAGCATGTTTAGCTGGCAGTGCCACCAAATGTCTACGTGAAGACATCTTCTACCAAAAATGACGATTAAGAGAAATGAAATACCTACAATGTATAAGGTATCAAACAATTTTTCCCCTAAAAAGATTATGGGGTCAAACAATGTTTTTCATAGGATTCCACCCATATCCTTTGGTATACCCTTATATAACTAACCATTGTCTTCATCCATGCACCTTAGTAAGATTCATTATATATACTCTAACACAACAACATGTTCCATTTAACTAATAAATTATAATGTAGATATCTAACAAAACGATGAATCATAGATATGTCACATAGAACAAAATATCCCAAAAAATAGTACAAAATAAGGAATTTTATTTATAAACTACTATGCAGCATAATAATAGGTTTCTGTATGGGTGCTCAAATTTATAATCCTTGTATGTCATCTTTAGTTTCTGCTTTTACTCATTTTATTTAATTTTTTCACTTTTTAATTTTAATTTTTATCCTTTTAGATAACCTCGTAGAGATGATATTGTCTCCCCATTAATGGGCATTGAAACACAACGCTAGTTGGAAACCTCTTGCATACAGGGAGGTGTGAATGAGATTATGTGGAATTTTGGACCGGACCCGATGGTTCAGGTTTTGATGTTAGATTCAAGTTCCACCATACCGATATCGTTACCCTTATCATCTTTCTTAGTTATATTATAGTGGTTCTAGTCTTCTAAAAAGACCAACATTAGAATCCATATGAAGAGATATAGAGGGTGATTTCACATGAAAAGGTAATCTCCTTCACAAACTCTTTTAGCCTTATTTATTCTTATACTTATACATCATGTGTTATTTTTATTATAAAGTAATAACTATAGTATCAAATATATATAATAGTTTTTAATATTATTATTATAAAACAATTGTGTTCAACCCTTTTTGTAATCCTATATTAAATGAATGTACTACGCGTGCATTCATACGTCTTACCATATCCACACCGTGGTGTAATCTATTTTTCATGACTGATTTATTTGTCTGTGTATAATGATGGAAATAATATATATAAATTATAATTATAAAATTATTTTTATTTCTAAAAATATATATATAAACATATTTTTTACAATTTAATCATTAATGCAATTATAGTTTCTCACGTTTGTATGTACGACCTACCATCTCCACGAAGCAATGCAATTTATTTTCAAAATTAACCATTCAATAATGATTGTATATATGTATATAATGAATAAATAAGATATATTTTACCTTAATATAATCCTTAAAATTATTGATCTATAATCAATGCGCCCTAAATATATCTTATATAACAAAACCTGCATTGGAAAATGGAGGTTGTTACACCTTAATGAGGAGTAATTTTGAAATATTATTAACAAATAGGTTATCATATGATACAATATGATATCATAAATATTAATATGGTTATAGAAAAAATTAATAACATTATATAATTGATTAAAAATAAGTTCCAAATATGTATAAATGAAATTAGACCGAATGTAAGGGTTAATTTTAAAATTTCATTATTATTCAAGATAGTTTATAAGTATGTAACTATTGGGGAATATTTTTATTCAATGAACATGTTTCATACATTTTTTTTCAAATTATTTTGAATATTGTTATAAAATTTTTAATTTTATTTTAACATTTGTTTGAATTTTATCTATATCTACTGATTGGAATTTTTATTTTCATTTTCTTAATAATGTAAATTTTCACTTTCCACGAAATGTAATGAGATGATTTATTTCTTATCATTTACAGAATTAATGGGTTTTTATGAATTCCTAACTCTTTAACGACTTAATTATTACATTAGAAGTTTGAAAAAATATTTTAAAACAAGGCTTTCTATTTTAAACAATACTAGATATTTAGGCTATAGCCATAGTTCCAAACCGTGATTATAGGCCGAAAAACCATAAATATAGGTTATAGACACAGTTTAATGTACCGTGGATGGTATTGGTAAGGCTATAGGGATGATGATATATCCACAGTTTCAAACAGTGTCTATATCCCTATCACAACAATTCCAACCGTGGTTATAGACCTATATCCACGTCTCCACCTCGGCTATAGGGCTATACCCATGGTTTCAAACCGTGGATATATGGTCTTCCATATATCCACTCCAATACCAACCATGGTTCATAGAAATATGGCTATAGACATGTACCCATGTTTCAAACCGTGGCTAAAGGCCATTAGCCACAGTTTCCAAACATTCCCATAGGCCATTCCATTGCATAAAAAACCCAGCATGGTTCACCATGCTCGCTATTGAGAGTAGACTACCAGCACCCCCACCCCTGCTTCTGTAGACCTCCCATGCCCTCCCCCTTTCTTTGCAAAAGAACCAAGCCCCCTATCCACTCTTCACTTCACACCCCTCCAGCTAGACAACCCCCCTTCCTCCTCCTAGATAGGCCCACCACTCTACCTGAATCTCCCTCCATCCCCCTAGACAGCCCCCCACTCACCCCCAGAAATCCCCCCCACCCCCTGCTCAATTAACACCCCCTCCCCCTTGGATAACCCCCTTCATCCCCTAGACACCACCATCACTCCACATGCATCCCCACTTTCCTTGAACACCCCTACAGCCCCCTCACATTCCCTAGATATCCCCCCACGCCCACAACACCCCAACATCCCCCTCCCCATGGACAACCCACCTCCCACCCCATCACTCCTCCAATAGCCCCCTCCCCCTACTGCCCATCCCTTTCCAAGGACAACACCCCACCCACTCCCCTGAAACCCCCCTTACCCTATCTCTAGATAGCCTCCTCTATCCCCCTTGACACCCCCACCCGCCACTACCTCATAGCCCCCTCCCTCCATTTCCATGTACACCCCACTCCCCTTCCACCTCCCTCCCTCCCCTTGGCATCCCCCTCCCCCACCACAACTACCCATACAACCCCTTTTCCCTGGACAACACCACCCCCACTCCCCTTGTAGTCCCCCTTCCCCCATACCTAGACAACAACCCATTCCTTGAACCCCCGCCCCCCCCCCCCCCCACCTTACACACCACATCCTGGACATACCCCTCCTGACAGGCCCCCCACCCTACACCCCCAACTTGCACTACACACTAGTCAATTGAATTGTAAAAATGAATAAAATGCTAATATATGGCTATTATATAACAAATTCCAGTCAAATGTCCTACACTAATTAAAAACATTCTAATATGACTAGAACTAAATGAAACATCATCATGCCAAATTGGGTTGAGTGGAACCAAACCAAATGTATTTGAAAAAGATAAAACAACACCAAAATAAAAATAATGTAACCAAACTGACATCAATAAAGCGTAATTGAGCAAGAAACAAATGAAACAAATGAAACATACCTGATTGGATGTAAAGTTAATTTTATTGAACTATATATCCACAAATCGAACAAATTGAACCTTTTAAAATTAACATAAACCAAAAAAATGAACCCAATAAAAAATAACATAGAAAACATAACGTGGACTAAACTTAAACATTGAGTTGGGCCTTTTGATGAACATCTAGATGGACTCAATCCCGCAGTTTAAGATGATATCTTAGTTATGTGGTTCGTTATTGTCCTCAATGATATCAAAAATGCACTGCAAAATGATAGGGAAACCAAAAATCACAAAAAACCTATTTAAAATTGAGCCAAATAATGAAAATGAAAGAAACTATAAATAAATTCAATTTTGAATTGAATGCCTTCTGCATTGGTGGGTAGAATCGACTTCATCAAAAGTAACCACTTTTATATAAATAATAGAAAAAAATTGATATATAACTACTTATTATATATGTGAGATATGTGTGTCAAATATACATAATAAATGATACATAACTCCATAACCAAAAATGAAAAAAGAATATTCAGATTGACATGAAAATTCCAATTTTGAATAACATGGTCTTTAAAAAAGGATTTTGTTCAAATGAAATCCTATTTCATTCAATAAAAACACAACTGAAGTATTGGAGTAATATTATTCAATATCTGTTTATTATTACATAATGGAGTAGGTAATGTGAGGCGACAATGATGTTGTCTGAAAACTCATGAGTTGTGTAGTATTTTTTTTGCAAAATGTGAGGTCTTTTCACATGCTAGTTTTTTGAAAATATGTGGACATAGATGGACACCCCTAAAGTGATTTTGAGTTAGACATGATGACAAGGTTGTTTTTGAAGAGTTTAAAGTTTTGAAAAAATTGATCTGATGGATATTTATATATATATTATTTGTTGACAATGAGATATAGTGGACGAAGGGAGGTGATAGAGATTGGCCATGTGAGGGAGTTCATATATTTAATAATATAAATGTAGGTGTTTTTAATTCTAGACTATAAGCTTAAGCAATATTAGGATGATTTTTGTAAGAAATGCTCTAAGGCATGTATATTTTTCAATACCCATTGAGAATGATTTCTTTCTCCTGTAGGAAACATCAGATACCATCAATAGGCAGATAATTCATCCATGTTTCCCACTCCCCCTTAAATTGGGTATATATTAAATCTATGGGGATGAAAAACTTGGAAAATTTCTCGGTAGCTTGTGTCGTGGGTATGTAACTGCTATTTTAATGGGTTGTTCCCAAAACCATTAATATTTCCCTCTATGATTCAGAAATGGGAGGATTCCTTGGTGAAATACCATTTACTGACCTTATTACCTCATTTTCACAATCTTTATCCCACTCCAGCTATCCTTCCACCCTGGACAGACTACCACCCCCCCACTTCTTCTAGACAGACCCGCACCCTGAACAGAACCCCCTACCCCATCCCCCACTACAGAACACCTCCCCTACTATACATACCCCCCCACCCCACCATTCACCCCCCACATTGAACCCCCTATAACCCCCTAGACAAGTGTCAAGGGCCATGCATTTTCTTTCCCTGGATATTTACTAGCAAAAAAACAGAAAAAAACCAAAACTCTACCTCCTAGAATTTAAATTCCAAAAAACATGAACCCACTAAAAATTATAGAACCATATCCAACCAATAAACCAGTCATCATATTAAAAAACTATTAATATAGAAAATAGACCAAAAACTAAAGAATTAATAATTCTTGAAACAAATATTCCCAATACAACAATTCAATAAGACAAGGAAACATCCCTTAAAGAACCCCCCCCCCATCTTGATGCACTGCTTTTGCTAAATTTGTACAATAATACTACATTCTGTTGAGCTAAAAAGAAAAGAGAAGGGTTTATAATTATTTTGACTATAACCATAAAAAAGATAACCACATTCCCTTGAAATGTAATAAGGCCTTGGTGAATACCTAGTTATCAGCTTGGAGTGTACCGGTTTAAAATTTAATTTATTATATATATATATATATATCTCTCTCTATGGATGTATTTGTGTGGAAGGGGACCCATAGCAGCTTCATCACAGCATAGGTGTAGGCTGCAGCATAGGTGTAGACATTGGCACTAAGAGAAATAAGAAGACTATGTTGTTCGACTAGAAGATCCACATTCAGAGATTTCTAATCTGGAAAGACCCCCCTTCCAGAATCCTTCTTGGATAGACCCCCCTCCAACCCACCCCCTTACCCATGACAGACCCCATAATGGAAATACCCCCTACCACCCTACACCCCTGGACAGCCCCCCTCCCTAATACCCCCACTCCTTCCTAGACAGACACCCCCCACTCCATCATAGAAATACCCCACTTCCCCCACTATAGACCCCCTTACATGATATACCCCATGGACATCCCCCTCCAACATAACATTCCATGCCCATAATCATATATGTTTTCCTCTGCATTTCATAAATGAGAGGATTCTTTGGTGAAATCCCACACCGTCTGGACAGATCCCCCCCAGCACTCCTTCCTGGACAGACCTCCCTACTAGACATACCCCCACCCTACATCCCCCTATATATCCCCCACCCCTATTTGGATACCCCCACTGCAGACCCCACTTCTTGGAATCCCCCACCCCTGGACAGACCCCCCCCCCACTCCATCTTGGACAAAACCCCATCCCCTTATTTTCTAAATCAATATCCTTTACAGCCCCCTGCAAATCCCCCATCAAATCCCCCTAGAAATACCCCCCCTGCACATCACCCCCTCCCCGGACACACCCCACCCCCACTGGACAGCCCCTCTCATTTTCCACATATTTCTACTGGAGTCTAAAGAAATTATCTGGACTCCATTTAGTGCTACATTGGAACCATGAATTAGGAAATCATCATGGAACCATATATTCATTGGTCTCTTGAATGTTGGTCTTATGGAGTCTTCAAAATAATACAATGGTAATTATTATTCAAGACCATGATCCTTATAACAAGATAATTCATTTTTCAGAAAACCAGGTTGATAATCCACACCATAATATTATCATTTTTGTTACCTCATTGCACTCACAACATTCTACTTAGTACTTCCCTAGTCATAGGCTGAATGCAATGAATAAAAATTATTTTCAATTCACATTTTATTTCCATGATACTACCAAGTATTGTATACAACCAGATTACCCAGCACAAAACATACTACATTCAATGATTTACATGAGTTCTTACATATAGTAAGCCATGTGTGGGATATGAATTTTGACCTAGATAGTTTTAATCCCCTCATGCATTCTGCAATATCTAGCCATAGTATTAATAATAAATGAAAAACTCCAGTTAATCAAAAAATGTTACCTAGATCTATAATTGATGTTGTCTTACACCACTTAGATATCTCCACACACACAATTCTTTGGGATACCAAGCGCTATCATATTCACATTGAACACGTTGGTTTCCAACAATATGGGTGACTCTAAACAAAATTTCCCAGTGACCTACTATCACCTCCTCTTTTGAGATAATCCACATATATAGAAACATTCTCAATGGCCAGCTCACCGCCTCACTCTATCTTTTCAATTGACACCCCATGTAACCACAACTCTAATTCTCATTCACCAATACATTCCCATCATGTGATTATTACACTTATCTTTACTATAACATAGTGATTCGCCCATGTGTCAAGGACCTCCAGGACTGGACACACATTCCATCACATTTTCCCCATTCTTGCAGCCTTCAAAACACGATCAACTATCTCAGATTCTTGTATCTAATATTAATTTTTTGTCCTATCATATTGATCTTTCATAAAATCATCATTAGAATATTCTTTTTCTTATAATTCTAAATAATATTTCATATCTTCAATCACTTCTGGTGCCTACATAAATGGACTTACCTATTCCCTAGATTGATTTATTTTACTAGAAGATATTGAAGCTAAGGGAATCTATAAATTTTAATAATACATATGAAACATTATTCTTTTCCCTTTAGTGACTGGATAATTCCATGACCCACATATGTCTTTCATCAAATTCCTTAATTCAAACTCAAATGTAACTATCACATGATGATCCTACTCATAGACTAAAGAAAATTTGGAATGTACTGATTTATCACTGGGATCTTGTTCTACTTAGATATTTGAACCAAACTGCTTCATTTTTCTCCTACAAATGACTATCATCCACCCTTAAGGATTTTTATCACCCTCTATATTTTCATTCAAATAGTTGAAATGTTTGTGACTATGGATTGAGTAATGGGGATCACATATTAGAGGAAAACTACATTTTAGGATCAATATTATATGGACCATAAAATGAATGATGATACAATTCTACATTAAATTTTTCTAAAAAAATATAACAATACTAGAAACACCAACCAACAATGATGATATATTAATTGAATCTAATGGAATCGGGCCACAGAAATTTGAAATTCACAAAGTAGTTACTAGAACAACACCATCCACAATCTCCTTCCATTTTCACCAATTTATAGATTTCTTGGTTTCAGTATATGTGGATATAGCAGTGGAAGAGCATGGGTCTACCTCTCCCATGAATTGCATAACCCACTTGGATATTTCATAGCCTTTCCTCAAACTAAGAAAGATATATGTGACCCTTAGTTGTAGTTGCGGTGACCTCACCCCCTTCCAGTGAGAATCATTTATTATGATTCCATTTATTTATGAGTTACCTACTGAGAGGACTAAATGATGTTAAACATTCTCCCCATGCTGGATGATAGATAGATCATGACACATGTGTCTACATGATGAAAAAAAGTCATCCCAATATTGTAACTCCCTGATCCCAGTTTCCCAGAGTTAGTGCATTATTACATAATATTGGCATGATCACAAAAGATCACGTCTTGAAAGACCAATTAGTTTATTAGCCTTGGAAACACATGATATATTAAAAAGTCTTAAATTACATCATAAATGAATGAAAAAAAAAATTAAATATTGTCTTCATATCCCCTCATACAAACCCTACAGGTCATCCAGAAAATACGTGTTCACATCCTGGTAAAAATAAAACATTCAAAGGGGTGTGATCAGATGCACAGTAAGGATAACAATATAACGGAAACAATTATAACTAAACATAACCATTTAAGGAAATGTATAAGTGAAAAAAAATAGAATTTTAAACTTGAACATCAACATAATATCGAAAAGATAAAATGAATCAATTCCCTTTACTTATTCAAATGGATATTCTACTAGTCTAATAATCACATGAAATATCAATAACCACTTTCATAATAATGGAATGCATAATTCCAGACTATCATAACCACATTGTCAAGGCCTTGTGCCAAGACTACAAATATGATTTTGTCAAGGCCTTGTGCCAAGACACTAGTTTGTCTCATGAGACCTACTGATGCATCAAGCAGCTATAACAAGATCCACCCGTCACTTACTAAGTCTAATTCATTCCACATATAAACAGGTTTAAATATAACATAAACATTCATATTAAAAAAACCATATTAAATGTCAATGTTTTATCCATAAACAATGAATGGTATAAAAATAACACATCCAAAGTTAAACATAACACAAAACCTTCAATACAATATTGATGGTTTGTATCATAATAAATCAACTTCAAATTAATTTAAAATAAATCAAAGGGTGTGGAGATACATGAAATCAAAACTATTTGAGAGAAATATATCATTTTTGAAATAATTTAAAAGTAAAATAATTATAATAGAAAACAATTATTTTGAAAATATTCTTATAAGAATGTAAGGGAATCTTCGATGATTTTATAATGGCGTGAAATATCCACACCTACCGTATAAGTTAAAAAAGGACATTTATACATTAATTCTGTCGAAAAGGTTAAAAGGACATTGTTTAGAAAATTACGGAATGATTCCTGTATAAAAATGGTTAAAAAAGCCAAAATAGGTATAAATTATTTTAACAAATTTTCTATTAAATAGAAAAAATGTTTTGAAGTACATTTTAATGAAACATGGATGTGGATGATAAGGAAGTCTCAGTAGATAATTACATATATACAACCTCGGATAATGAAGAGATTGTGTAATTAACCCTTACCTTGTACATTTCCTTGGTAGAGGGTATTTTAACCTCTTGTATAATATTTAATTCATTGTTATTAAATTATACTAAAATTATATACATAAACATGATATAATATATGATCTTTTAATATTTCTTTGTTAATAATATTTTAGTATTATCGTCGTTTTGGGTGTTCACTTACTCGTTTTCTTTTATATGTATTGTCACATAAGCCGAGTTTGTTATCCATAGGATGTATATTATTCATATCCAGAATGATATAAAGTCATTAAACATCATTTTAAATCATCAGATGAAATTATCCTTGAATGGATACGATGGGGAATGAATATCATCGCATTCGTGGAGACGATAGTTTGTATATATGCACACGGGACAATATCATTTTTTTATATTAAAATAATATATAATTCGATGGTATATCATATATATAGAATCATTAAAATTTTATACTTACTATTTATGTCAATTACACATCATTATCATACCCATCCAAATAATAATGTTTCGAATAAGAATTACACCACGACGTGGAGACGGTAAGCCGTATGTACGCACGTATGGTGACATATTATTCCAAGGATGCATAGAATAATGAATATGGTTGTACCATATTTATAATAACATCATAGTATATTTAAGATACTAAAGTTATTATTTTATAATGGAAACATCAAATAAAGAAGAAGTGGAAGAAGAAAGGAACATCAAGCTGGTGGTGAAAACATTACCTCTTTTTCGGGTTCTTCATTTTTTATTTGATCAAAAGGGCTCCATAGGATGGCATTCTGATCAATATAATGCCTCTAGGTTGAAGTGAGAGAATCTAGGAGGGTATTTGGGCAGAGGTTGGCTGATCCAAAAGGCTTTTAAGGTGTAAATTAGAGATAATGGAGAGTGCCCTTTTATAAGAGGGGTGAGGGGCACCTTAGGGAAATGTAGAAATATTATTTTATAATAAATTCATATTTTGTTCCTAATGTCTCCAATGTGAATTAGTTCTAGGATATGGTGGGGATGGGTTGAAAAAAACTAAACAATGAGGTTTTAGACTGGTTTGAGTCACTATATTAACCTTATCCTTTAGTTTTAACTATTAGTTAATTGGTTTCACATTTACCATGTCTGTTTTTATTTTTATATTATATGGTCAATATACTTACTATAAACATCCAACAGAACCCCGTGTGGGTCATTATTAATACACCTATTATTATATAAGTCTCCTGACCTAACCTTTGTTTTTTAGGAATTGAATATCAATTAATAATATAATATATTTTTAAAAAACACTTTTATGTCAATTTTAACACTATTTTGTATATTGTTTTTGTTAAATTCAAAAAATAATTATTACTTAAAACCTAATTCATTTAATAAACTCTGACATGTCATATTAACCTATAAAATTCTTGGATCTCATTAAAATTCTCAAATTATATTTATTTGGGTATTTATAGTATCAAATATTTTAATAATTCACTAATAAGGTAATTAATACATCATCATTGGGTCATAAATAAATTAAATTATTTAATGTCTCAAAGTTATAAATAAAATACCATTATGTAGGAAATATTTTATCATTCTAATTAATATTTATAATCGAATTTATCATTTGTATAACCCTATATTAAAAATGTTTTCTTTAATAAACTTTGATTATAACTCTTTTAACTCTTATTTGAATTAAATAATAATAAATGTCCTAATCAAATACATGTAGATCAAAAAGGTTCATATTTTATTTCTAAGGTTAATTTTGGTCGAATTATACTTATCCAATAGAATTAGGACAAGTTTTAGGGTAATAATAATGTCATTTTTACCCTTAATTACCCTATTTAGTTTAACTATGGTAAATAAAAGTAAAAAGTAACTATTCACCAAAAATTAATTTTCTCTTATTGAACAAAATTTTACTCCATTATATTTACCATGTCTCTCAGGTTTTCAAAATTTCACTCACTGAAGTGGTTAAATTATGTTTTATGTAAATTTGCAAATTCTCCTAGGAGATGGGTAAAAGACGATGAATAGTTCAAAAAAATTTCAAATATATAAAATTATTATAAATTGACTCTAATGAATTATATTGAACTTATATAGGTATTATGTATCTATTTTGACATAAAATAAAACAAAAAATAATAATTAATTATATAAAAAAAATTCGGTTTTAAACTATAACTTATTGTTTTTCACTATTCATCAAAAATTGAATGTTTTCAGAAAAATACCAAAAATTCACCCTACGCTTATTTCGATTTTCCAAATAATAAAATGAAGTCCATTTAGACAGATAAAATTTATAAAATTTCAGAAAGTTGGTATTTCTATTCATAACAGCTAGTTTGATTGTTTGTGGTGTGTGTTAGAACTTGAAGTTGCGTACAACATACGCTACTATATTATTCAAAGAGAAGTGTACCGTGGAAGATTGGGGTGTTATATTCTCACTTCCTTAAAATAATTTCATACTTTAAATTTCTAGAATATTACTACATAAAATGACTCAGGTGGTTCTTTATAATCTGTTCCTTGGGTTCCCACGATGTCTCTTCTATCATATGGTTTCTCCATAGAACATTAACCAAACGACTCATCTGGTTTTTCAACACTTGTCATCTAGTATCGAGAATCCTGACAGGCTCTTCACAATAAGATTAATCGAGTTCCAATTCCACTTCATCATAGGTGAGTAAATTCATTGGGTCAGGCATGAATTTTCTCAACAGTGATACGTGGAACACATTGTGATCTTTGGAGAGACTTGGTGGCATTGAAAATTTTAAGCTACAATCCCAATTCGTTATAGAATTTCAAAGCGTCCGATGTACATGGGGCTCAATTTACCTTTCATACCGAAACGTATAACACCCTTCCCTGGAGATACCTTCAATAAAACAAGATCTCATAATTAAAATTTTAAATCCTTCCATCAGTTATCAGCATAGCTCTTCTGCCTACTTTGAGCTGCTTTGATGTGGTTTTGGATTACCTTCACCTTTTCTATCATTTCCCCCACCAGTTCTGGGACTATGAGTTTTCATTCACCAATGTAATCCCTATAGGTTGGTGTGCGACATCTCTTTCTGTATAATGCTTGATATGGTGCCATCCGAATACTTGAATGGAAGCTATTGTTATAGGAAAATTCCACCAGAGGTTATCATTGATCCCACATACCCTGAAAGTAATGTGATCAAGATCTCAACATGTCTTCTAAGTTTTGAATTGTTTGTTCTGATATTCCATCAGTTTGGGGGTGGAAATCAGTGCTCAAATGAAGTTCGTTATCCAAGGATTTCTAAATAATCTTCCATAATCTTGATATAAAACTTGTATCACGATCAGAAACAATTGATAGGGGTAATCCATGATGTCTTACAACTTCTTTAATATAAAATATTTCTAGACATTCAAGTGGTAAATCTTCTCTTATATTAGGAAAATGTACTGAAATAGTAAGACAATCAACAATGACCCATATTTCATCGTCCCTTCAATGAGTCTTTGGTAGTCCCACGACAATGTCTATCATAAAATTATCCCATTTCCACTCAGGTATGGGAAGTGGTTTCATGACTCCTCCAGGCTGTTTCCTTTTACCTTTCACATGTTCACAAACCATACAACTTGACACAAAATCAATAGTATACCTCTTTTAGTTTTCCCAACAAAAGTGTTCCTTCAAATATCTATACATCTTGGTGCTCCCAGAGTGTATAAAGAAATTGGAACGATGAGAATCATCCAACAATTCAATTTTTAGATCATGTATATCGGGAACACAAAGTCTCTTCCAAAATTTCAAAGCACCATCTTCATATAAATAGTCACTCAATCTCCCATCATTAAAATCTTTAATCTTCATTGGAAACTCTAAATCATCGGTATGAGAACTCCTTATCCTATATAGTAAAGATGGTTTGGAAACCATGTGAAAATGTAATGATGCTTCACCATCCATGGTGATTCCCATATCCATCATTACTATATCTATGAAAATAGGATCCCTTTCAATTCTCATCGTGTTCAAAACTCCATGATCTTTTCTTCTCAATGAAACTTCCACCTTATTTTCCTTACCCTGGTGATAGTGTAATGTGCAATCATAATCCTTGAGTAATTAAAGCAATCTCTTTTGCCTCATGTTGTATTATTTCTATTAGAATATATACTTTAAACTATTGTCATAATTATAAATCTCACATTTTTCACCATAGAGATAATCTCTACAAATCTTCAAAGCAATGATTAAAGAAGCTAACACAAGATCATGAGTAGGATAGTTTTTCTCAAGAATTTTAGCATTATTGATGCATAGGAAATAACCCTATCATTCTGCATAAGGACACAACCAAGTCCTTTCTTTGATGCAAGACTATAAATAACAAACCCATCACTAACTTATGGTAGAGTCAATATAAGAGCATTGAATAATCTTTTCAGCAGTTCTTCGAAACACTCTTCACACTCATTTTTTTCAAAAAAATTTAAACCCTTTACCTATGAGCTTGGTTAATGGGTTAACCAACCGGGTAAAATTCTAGATGAAACGTCAATAATAACCTGCAAAACCAATAAAACAGTATAGCATTGTAATACTCATCGGTGTTGTCCATTATTGGACTGCTCTTGTCTTAGAAGGATTGACAGAGATTCCATCCTTAGAGACAATGTGGACAAGAAAATAAATCTCATGAATCCAGAATTCACACTTTCTAAACATCCCATATAATTCATGTCTTCTCAGAGTCTACAATATAATGCACAAGTGACTATCATGATCTTCATAGATTTTGGAGTATACCAAGATATCATCAATAAATAATAAAACAAATTAATGAATATATTCCTTTAAAACTCTAATCAATAAATCCATGAAAATAGAGGGTGCATTAGTCATCCCAAATGCATTAATGTAAACTTGTAATGCTCGTACCTGATTCGAAATGATATCTTCGGAATGTCTTCCTTCTTCACACAAAACTGATGATATCCAGATCGAAGGTAAATCTTTGAAAATAAATTATATCTATGCAGTTGGTCAAACAAATCATCAATGAAAGGTAGGGGATACTTGTTCATTATTTTTATAGCATTAATATCCATGTAGTCAATGAACAACCTCATAGATCCATCTTTCTTCTTAACAAAAAGTACAGGGGCTCCCCATGGAGAAACACTAGGGAGATTAAATCATTTATTACCAAATTCCTCTAGTTGTTTATTTAGTTCCACTAATTCCACAGTGGAAATTCTATAAGGGTTCTTCGATATGGGCCATGATCCATGAATTAAATTAATGGAAAACTCAATTTCTCGTTCTGGAGGATGTTTGGTAAATCTTCTGGAAACACATCAACATATTCTATCACAAAGGTACATCCTCTATTTGAACATTCCTTTCCTCACCCATAGTCATTTCATTCTCTTACTCCGAAATAACTGAATTTAGTTGAGCTACTGGGGGTGGATCTAGAAAAAAATTAGGTGGTGATTATTACTCTCTAATTATAAGGTGTTACTTATTATCATCATCAAAAATCGTAACTTCATTATTCTTACATTAAATATTCACATAATGGTCTGAATTCTAATCTATAATGAGGATTATATCAAATTCAATCACAGGTATGATGATGGGATCTGCAGATAAAGAACATTTATATGCTCTAATAGGGACTGATTCACAAAACATTGTGGCATTGATACTTCCCTTAGGAGTTTTAACTGACAAATCCCTTGTTAAATCAAAATGGAAATATCTAATTTTCTTAGTAAACTCGGAAGATATGAAATAATTCGATGATCCAGAATCAAATAAAGCATTGGCTAAACTTGAGGAAACCCTTAAATTACCTGCCACCACATCTTTCAGAACTTCTACCTCAACGGTAGTGATATCATAAGCATGGCCATTATCCCTTGTAAATTTTTGAGTTAAGTTTCCCTGAATCTTATGACATTCATTTGGATAATGTTTCATCTCCCTGCAATTGTAGCATTGAACATCAGTAGCTTGTTTCTTCCCCTTGCAATTACGATCTTGGTGGCCTTTTTCACCACACTTGTAATAGGCTCCCATTCAATTTAAGAAAGTACTACAATGTTTATTCCCACATTTACTACAGGATGGATATTCAACTTTTCCCGTATTACCTTATTTTATATATCTAGAGTGATTAGCAGATATCTTCATCTCATTCTTTGCTTTAAAGTCATAAGACATGGAGAATTCGTTTTCTCTCTTGATAGCACATGATGAAATATATTTGTATGATGAGAAGGATTGTGAGACTAATGATCAATAGAGAAAAAGATTTAACCCATCAAATAAACGATCAATATTACTTCTTGGGATATGTATATAATCTGCAGCATGCCTTGCTAACCTTTTAATGTTAGACTAATACATTGAAACACTTGCATCCTCCTGTTTCTTCAGACTCAAAAATTGAATTTCCATATCCTCTAGATTGTCATGACGAAATTATTTTTCTAAGAAAATATCCTTAAACTCCAATTATAATATATTTGATACTTCATCATATTCCTTAGTGTTTTGAATCAATGACATCCATTGATCAGCATCACTAGTGATGTGGTAAACTCCCATGACAACTTTTTCCCTTTCGCTACTCCCCAAGGAATGGAATATTTTCTCTAATAAATTTATCCATTGCTCATCTACTAAGTGATTTTTAAATTCAGTGAATTTTGGTGGTTGTTGCCTCATTAAATGATCTAACATTGATCCTCTATTCTTCGGATCAAGGTGATCCATGTGGGTAAGTTTTTTATTCTTAACTTTTGTGACTTGTCCTAGTATAGTGATAAGCTGATCAGCACCAGAATTATCACCAGCTCCACTATAATTATCTTGAGCATTATCGAAATCCATACATTGAGTGCATGCATTGATACAGTTTCCATTCCTACCACTAGGTGACATTTCTAAACAATGGCATAAACTATATTAGTTTATGAATCGAAATAAATAATTCCAAACATTAAAAACACATTACATAAATTTAATAGTTTATGGATATAATCCATAATCATAAAAAATTGTTTTCTTTGAGGAAGTATATACTAATAAACTCTTCAAAATGTTTTGTAAAAAAATGAAAATTATCCTAAGAATATCCACCAGGAGTGTCGTAACCAATAGTGCAGCAAGCCCCGTTGTCGTGCCCCAGTTCCCATTCGAGTCTAGCTCAAAGCGGTGTTTTTGTGTTTTTAACCCTAGGTACATATGTGCCAGAGCTGCCTTCACCTGCTCGTATCCATGCAGGGATGGATTGCTCGGAAAACACACAAAATCTCTACAATACCAAAATTCTAGGAAGTTATTCTATAATAATCCTCAATATCAATCTTAGGGCTATGTGCTCTAATCATATATTAACAAAATATATTTTTCATGGTTTGTACGAAACATCCTCTAATACCAACTATAACACCCCGGACCCAGTTACCCAGAGTCGGTGCATTATTACATAATATTTTCATGATCACAAAAGGTCAAGTCTCGAATGATCAATTAGTTTAGTATCCTTGGAAACACTAGATATATTCATAAGTCTTACATTACATCATAAAGTGAAAAAAATCTACAACAACATCTTTTCTTCATATCCCATCATACTATCTCTACTGGTCATTCATAAAATTATTCATCACATCCTGGAAAAAATAAAACATTGAAAGGGGTGAGCTCATATTCTCAGTGTGTATAACAATATAGCCAAAAATTTCATAAATAAACATAAACATTTAAGGCAATGTATAACTAAAAAACATTTAAACATTAACTTCAACATAATAGGGAAAATATAAAATTAAATAATGGTATTTACTTATTCACATGGATATTCTACTAGTCTAATAATCACATGCAATATCAATAACCACTTTCATAATAATGGAATGCATAATTCCAGACTATCATAACCACATAGTCAAGGGCTTCTTCCAAGACTACAAATAAGATTTTGTCATGTCATTGTTCCAAGACACTATTTTGTGTCATGAGACCTACTGATGCATCAATGATCTATAGCGGGCTCCACCCATCACTTACTAAGAACAATGCATTCCTCATATGAATAGTTCTAAACATAACATAATAATTCTTATTAAAAATAGCATACCAAATGTCAATAATTTATCCATAAACCATGAATCCTATAAAAATAACACATCCACAGTATAATATATCACAAAAAAATCAATAAAATATGGAAGTTTTGTATCCTAATAAATCAACATAAAATAAATTTAAAAGTCACATAATTATAAAAGAAAAAAAATTTATTTTAAAATATTCTTATATTCTTGTAAGGGAAGCTTCAATGATATGATAATAGCTTAAAATAGCCGCACCGGATGTATAAGTTAAAAAAAGTCATTCATACATTAATTCTGTCAAAAAGGATAAAAGGACCTTATTTGGAAAATGATGGAATGGTTCCTTTATAAAAATCTTTTAAAATTTCAGAAAATGGTATAAATTAATTTTACCCATCGTATATTAAATAATAAAAATGTTTTTAAGTACATTTTTATGAAACCTGGATGTGGATGATTAAGATGTCCTAGTAGATAATTATGTATAAACAGCTTTATATAATGAAGATATTATAGAATTAACACTTACCTTGTACTTTTCCTTGGTCGAGGATAGGTTAAACTTTGGTATAATAGTTAAATAATTTTAATTTAATTATACATGAATCATATACATAAATATTATATCATATATGATCTTTTAATATTTATTTGTTAATAATATTTTAGTATTATCATTGTTTCAAGTGTTCACTTAGTCTTTTTATTTTATATACATTATTATATAAGTCATATTTTTTATCAATATGTTGTATCATATTCATATCAAGAATGTCATCAAGTCCTTAAACATTATTTTTAATCGTCAAATGAAATTATTCATGAATGGATACGATGGGGAATGAATCTCATTATGTTCGTGGAGACGGTAGTCCGTACGTACGCACGAGCGACAATATCATTTTTTGTTATTAAAATAATATATAATTGGATGTTATATCATATATGAAGAATCATTATAATTATGTATTTATTATTTACTTCAATTACAAATCATTATCAAACCCATCAGAATAATAATGTTTTGAATAACAATTACACCACGCCGTGTAGATGGTAAGAATACGTAGGCACGTATGGTGACATGTAATTCAAAAGATGGATAGAATAATGAATTTGGTTTTACCATATGTATAATAACATCATTGTATATATTATATACTGGAGTTTTTATTTTAGAATGGAAACAACAAAGAAAGAAGAAGTGGACGATGAAAGGAACTTGAAAGAGGGGGTGAAAACATTACCTCTTCTTCAGGTTCTTCCTTTTGATTTGATCAAAAGGGCTCCTTAGGTTGGAATTATGATAAAATAAAGGCCTCTAGGATGAATTGAGGGAAGCTGAGAGGATATTTGGGAAGGGTTTAGCCGAGCCAATAGGCATTGAAGGTGTGAATTAGAGACAAGGGGGAGTGCCTTTTTATAAGAGGGGTGGGGGGAACCATAGGAAAACCAAGACATATTATTTTATAATAAATTTATATTCCGTTTCTAATGGCTCCAAAGTTACATATATCAAGTATAAGGTGATTATGGGTCGAAAACCACCCATAAAATATGTTTTATATTGGTTGGGGCCACTATATTTACCTTATCCTTTAGTTTTAACACTTAGTTAATTAGTTTCACATTTACCATGTCTCTTGGTTTTTTTATATTATATGGTTAATAAACATACTATAATCATCCAAGAGAACCCCAAGTGGTTCATTAATAATACACCTATCATTATATAAGTATCTTGGCTAAACCTTTGATTTTTAAGAATTTAATATCAATTAATAATATAATATTTTTTTTAAAAACTCTTTTATGTCAATTTTGAAAGTACTTGGTATTTAGTTTTGGATAAATTCATAAAAGCAATATTACTTCGAAAATATTTCATTAAATCAACTCTAACATGTCATATTAACTTATAATATTCGTTTAATTCATTATAAGTCTGAAATTATTTTCATTTGGGTATTTATAATATCATTTATTTTAATATTTCCCTAATAAGATAATTACTCCATCATCATTGTGACATTAATAAATTAAATTATTTATTGTATAAATATTATAAATAAAATAATATTATGTATGAAATATATTTATCTTTATAATTAGTATTTATAATATAATATATCTTTTATATTACCCTATATTAAAAATGTTTTAATTATTAAACATTGATTTTAACTGTTTTAACTTTTCTTTGAATTAATCAATAATAAATGTCCTAATCTAATCCATTTGGACCAAAGAGGTTCATATTTTATTCCTATGGTTTTTTTTTCAGTCGAATTATACTTATCCGACAGAATTAAGACATGCGGTAGGGTAATAATAATATCATTTTTACACTTAATTAGCCTATTTACATTTAACCGTGTTAAATTAAAGTAAACAGTTACCATGAACCCAAAATTATTTTTTTATTATTGAACCACATTTTACTAATAGATATTAACCGATACTATTATATTTTAGAAATTCCATTGACTGACGAGGTAAAAATATTTTTTATGTGAACTTTAAAAATCACCTAGGAGATGGGTAAAAGAAGGTGAAAAGTTCACTAAAATGTTTATATATCTTAAATTATTATGAACTGACTCCAATGAATTATATTGATCTTATATAGTTATTCTGTGTCTATTTTGACTTCAAATAAATTTAAATAAAATAAATATTTAAATAAAAAAGTTTGGTTTTAAACTATAACTGACTGTTTTTCACTATTCATCAAAAATTGAATATTTTCAGAGATATTCCGAAAATTTACACTAAGCTAATTTTGATATTATGAATCCTAAAATCAAGGCCATTTAGAATGATAAAATTTATAAAATTTCAAATATTGGGTATTACTATTCATAACGGCTATTTTGATTGGTTGTGGAGTGTGTTAGAACTCAAAGTTGCGTACAATACACACTACTGAATTCTTCAAAGGGAAGCCTACTGTGGAATATTGGGGTGTTACAAAGATTCATATCTTACATTATGCTTCCAAAAATGCTCCACTTCAATATCAATGCAGATAAAATCCATCAGTACCATTAATACATCGAGATCAACACATGTTTTGGAGAAACTAGGTGGATGAACGTTATTGTGTGATTATTAGTTCAAAAGAAGTGCACCACATATTACCAATAAATTTAAGATTCACCAAATTCTAAAATGGGGAATGTAGGATAATGATGGAAATCCAAATCACCAAAGAGGTAAGTTCATATTTCTAGAGGAACTTGAAAAACCAATAGAAAGTAGAGAAGTTTAAGCCCGTGAAAACATGTGGAGCATTCAATAAGACATATATAAGGACATCTTCAGTTGAAAAATGAATAAAAAATTTCCATAGAAACGTAATCCCTATAATCACCCATTCATGAAAACAACATGAATCAAAAACAAACAAAAAAATGGTTTCCATCGGGGGGATACTCTTGCCGAAGTGAGCCACTAATGTGAGATTCAATAACAAAGAAGAATTAAAAAATTCTCGGGGGGGGGGGGGACTACACTCTTAATAATGAAATTATATCATGATAGAATTTAAGGTCCACTTTCGAATTTGGGATGTTGGGAAAAAGGCTAGGGTTAATGTAGGGGGATAATGGTAATAACTATGAATCCAGATTAGTTGGGATGAATCCCCCCCACCCAAAGATATGGGGGACTAGAGGGGCATCCATGAAGCCTGCACAGTTATTGAAGGAAGACACATGATCGTAAAATGTTAATCCTTAAAATTAGACACACAGAATTGTTCTTTCAAAATAATGTCATCAAAAACTCATATTAGTTTTTATCCCTAGTAAGCTTAAAATATCAACTGTTTGGCGTTTAATCACACAACCACCCATCAACTTGAATCTTCTCGAACCCATAGTTTATTATTATACTCAATCAATCCAGGATCAGACCATTTAGGCTCATAGTCATCTACCTCATCAGTATTCATACCCAAAAATAGTTTTTCTATCTATCCTACCAATCCTTCCGTTTGAAATCCAATCCTCAATACTAAAACGCCTTATGTGATTTTCATCATGGAAGCCTAAAGGATCCCAATGCATATAAAACATACTAAATAGTACCTATAATTAACCAATATCATAATTTAAATAATCTATCAATGATTTTGTCTCTAAAGAAACAAACAATCCCAGGCTAATGCCTCTATTAGGTTACTATCATATACTATATCTCATCTCAAGCATAGTACCCAAATTTCCAATATCACGAGTCATATATCAAAGGGAATTATACCTTCCCACCTAGCTCAATAACCACAAATCAGATATGTAATCACATATTTAACAATCGAAGCACCATATGGATTTTAACGTGTGTGTGTGGATAATATAGAGGGGTCCATCTTTGTATCCTTCAAGAAACGGTCAACATAGACATGTTTTAGTCGGCTGTGTCATCAGATCTCATCAAGCATGTATTTTGTATAAGTATTTTTTATCATTATAATTTACACGAGACACGCAAACCATAAAAGGGATAGGATTAGCGGTGAAAAACATTTCGGTCTTCCAATTAGTGAAAATATATAAAATCCCTGTCCCACTGGCTACTAATTTACTTATTGGGACCTTATAAGATAATGAAAATTCATTCCCATCTACGAGAAGTCACTATATGAGCTTTGCTAACACTAATGTCACTCATCCAATATGTCATGTATATCAGTCCTCACCATATTAATGAGACACATTTTAGGGGTCTTTTTCAACATGTATTTATACAAATAAGTATAAACATAATATTAATGTATAATTCTGGACAACAACTCGGCCATACTACACCTTAAAGTTGGATAAAAAATGTTGCGACACAAATAGGGAATAAAATTCACAACCTATGGGGTGTAACTAAATATATATTGTAATAAACAAGAATATATATGATCATGAATATATTTGCGGTCTATTGATTACATGTACTCTATAATTAATCCTGAGAATGGGAATTAAGATTCAACTATAAGCCTTATAGACGAATTCATATTATAGTCTATTGAGGGGACATTTTATAATTGTCAAATAAAATTACACACTAAAAACTCATGGAGCGGGACTGAGGAAAATCATCCTTAAATAAAAAAATATAGAAACACCCACTCAAAATTCATGAGTGAGGGAAAACACACAAGCTCATTAAATAGATGATATTAGAAAAATAATTAACTAACTTTCTCTTGAAGAATGAAAGATGTGTACATCGGGGTACACATCATGTCCCGATATGAATTGTACAACCCTTGCATTAAAATATCATATGACATGTATTTTTATCAAAATAACTTTTGTACTGACATGGGAAGATGATGTGTAATGATTATACTTGGACTAACAGTGACAACTTCTGTATCCCATGTGTTATAGACCATACCCATGTAATGAGGGTGTTATCATGTATAATAGTAGTATTTCAGTACATTACAAATTACACGGTGTGAAAATAAAAACAAATTGAATGTAAGGATTTGGTTATACCTCATATTATGCCATTATAAAATTCATGTAAACTATAGAAAATACATGGAATATTCCCTATTACAAAGTGCTTGTGGGTTAAAATTTACAGTAAGGGGTGTACTTTATTTACATGTTATGATATTCCTAAAGGGTTTCACTATTTGTGATTTGAAAAATACAATGGTAATCACTATAATTAATCATGGGAATGTATAAAAAATTTATGCTGAGTTATTGAGAATGGTTTATTAGGTATGTGTGTAAATCAAATGGTTTTGATATTGAACAAAACTCAAAACCCCATCCACCAATCAAAGGGGACTCTTTGGTGTGTGGTCAACATAGTAAATTACATGTGAATATATATAAAATTAAAAACATTCATATTGATTTTTAATTTCACCAATATAATTATAAATATTTATTTGTGTAGAAAAAGTTTTTGCACAAATAATGTTGTTGACTGACATCAACAGTACGTCAAAATTTATATTCCAATAGTAATTCATAATAAAATTTCATATATTATTATATAGATAATATTTAAATTATTATTAATACATTTAAATTTGATATAGTTATATAAAATTAATATATTTTATCATAATGAAATCATATATCGAATTTTGGGTCATTTTGACATTAAATGTGAAAATTTATAAATTTTTTAATTTTTACTCTATTATATCACAAATGTATTAATGAATTACATATTCATAATTGAAAAAAATTAAATAATTAGTTTTAATGATTTTTTATAGGCTTCAACATCTTCAACATTTCCTAGTTCAAATTTAAATTTCAAGGGTCCTAAATAATTATGTCATTGTGGAAAATCTTTTTGGCCAACAAAATTCACCAATTATTATTTAATAAACACTATCTCATTCTACAAGTATCGGAATGATGTTATTTTTATATAAAATATTAATATATGGGTATCATGAAAAATAAATATCATCGAGGAATTAACTCGTCATAGAATCGTTTATATCATCAAAATACAATAATATGAAGAGTCTTTTTATCCAGAAAACAGATCTTCAATAATTTGTGAATTTTATTTCATAAAAAATTCAAAATGCATTGAATGATTAATTTATGACCTGGAACACCATTTATAAAATCTCTTATGTATAAATAGTTTCATTATTCCATTTTAAACATGGTAAAAAATGATAAATAATCACACTGATAGAAACTCGAGAACAAATTTTCCACCTCTAGTCAACATATATTTTCATGTGCACTTCATAAAAAAATTAATCATAGAGAAAATATTGAACTAAAAAAATTATGATTCTATGAATGGATATCATAAATGGATATAATTCATATGAATTCAGATTCTCTAGTGACTCACGGATAAGCAGCAAGTTGTTATGGATGGAAGAAACAAAAGTATAAAATCACAAGAGATATAATATTCATGTGTTATTCATTTTGAATTTCTCTTAAACCTATATTATTTTAATGGAATATTTCATTTTTAATCTCTTTCATATAATGGAATTTTTTTTCATTTGGTGGAATAAAATTATCATGTTCATTGTTTATATTTCTTCAGTGATCCCTTTCTATTTAACATAGTCATTTTAGTTATGTTCAATTTCTAGGTGTAATTTAGGTAATGAAACCAATTATATATGAGTAATAATACATATTTATTTAAATATGTTATGTCTAGGATAAAATATTTGTTCATATAGTGTTATTTGATTGGGAATTGAGCTATTCAATTGGTAAATATTTTAAAACATGGATGCTGGATGTTTTCAGAGGTATATTATTTTCCACACCTACTGTTTAAATTTTAAATTCACGTTTTATTTTAAATCAAATTTTTATTTTTCACATTAAATAAATTTAATTTTCTTTTATATATGTTTATTATTTTTTATTTTTTATTCAAATACCTAAAATTTTATTCCATCCAAAATAATAATATGATAGTTTTATAACTAAAAACACAACCTCCCAAAGAAGAAATCCATGGTTTTATAAATTTTATTTATCTTGGAGGTTCAATTATTTTATTGGGGTTTTATTTAAAAAACATAAAATCATCTTAACCATATTGAAGATTCATGAATCCTCATTAATATGACCACTAATGCATATAGTGTCATCTGAACATCACTCTCCATGGTGGAATAATTTTGGCCACACATTGCTCATAAATACTCATGGTTTCCCCCACATAGTGATCTTATACATCCCAATCTATATTTGGATTACCATCATCTCAATAATTTCTATATTATGTCACCCAAATCTAATAGTGGAACACATGACCCGTATATATTATGCAAAAAGACATACACACTTGGACGGGTCCCCCCCCCCCACCGAGTATCATGCAATTACCATCAAAACTAAATTAATTTGATGAAAATTGACGAAATCATGAATATTGGAAATGATTTCAATATAAGTATTGAATTATTACCTTGTTTATTTCTTTATCCTCAATCCAATAGATGATCTAATAATTATAAAATAATCACAATTGAATTGGAAGTAAATCTAAAATTCCAGGATTAATGAATATAAATAAACCCTTATAAAAAAAAATTAACAAACGAAGAATTCATTTAGAATGAGTTAATTCACATTAATATAAAATATTAAATCAGAATTGAATAAAATAATCAAATAACCTACCTTATTTAAAGATATATCACTATATGATAACATTTTTGTATCATTATTGGTGGTGTGATCTAAGAGATCTATTATTGAAAAAGATCATCATGGTACCTAATCCTACATCCATTGGTCATCCAATATCTGTTTCTTCACATTATCACTCCTCCCAAAACCTGAAACCTATAATTCCCACAATGGTTATGAGTATAACCATGTGAATTTATAATTTATTAGTTTTATAAAGAGGTGATTACATCATGGACAATTTTATAATAAAATAAATATTTAATTTTTTTTATCAATCATAAATCATTCCAAGAGCATAATTTAAATGGACAATTTATTATATCAAATTTAATATAGTAAATAATAAAAAAATATGGATTTGATGGGGCCCTCATATTTCACATCTTGAACACCTTTCCCGGTAATTTAAAATATTTCTGATAAATGTTTTGGATGATATAAAATTTTTAATACTTATAATATATCATCAATGAGGGCCCCATGTTCCTAGAATGCGCACCAACGTGATACCAAACTATTTAATATTTCAATGAAATGTTCCAATCTACCACCCAAAAATTTCAGTTTCAATATAGATTTGAATATTAATATAGATATTTTCTAAAATGGGAAAATGAAATCATTAAAATTTTATCATCTAAATTAACCCCCCACCTCACATGATTTTATGATCAATTAATAAGATTAATTTTTATGAGAGAAAAAATGGTTTCCTATAAATGGATCCATTAGTAATTCCAATTTGTTTATATATATAGAATACTATGTAAAGATTAGAATATTTCTTATAATAGACTTATATTGAAGAATATAATACCACTAATTTTAATAATAGTGGAGATAGTTTTGTAAAACATAATATAAAATAAGGTGACAATAGAGTACATGAATATGAATAAAACTATATATAAAACATGCTCTACCACCACTATATTAATGAAATCAGAGTGTTATTCTTTATATTAATCTATTTATTTTATTAAATTGATTTGTGATGTTCATGGTTTGATTATAATTATTATGTAAAATTTTTGTAATTCAACTTTTCTGTGGTCCTTAATATTATTAATAATGTTCTTATTTTTGTTATATCATATATATATATATATTATAATGTATCCATTGAATGTATTATTAGAACTCTCATATGATGTGGGTTGAAAATATATAATTATTACATTTGTTTTAATTTTTTTAGATTCTACAATATCTTAAAACATGCTACTAAAACTAAAGAATTGGTATTGTATTTTAATGAGAGGTTTCCCATGATTATAGAATACTTGATATATAATTTGTTTTATAATTTTATTTTTAATGGATTCATTCAAAAAAATATCCATACCATGTTGAAATAAAAAATATTCTTTGTGTATTGATGATATATAGTTAAAAATTAGGGAGAATATAATGTACATTGGAAATTATATAAAATAAGTAATTTATTTTCCTGAAGATTATATTGGAAATTTAAATAGAGAATGATATGATAGGGTGAGAACATAGGATGAATAGATTTATTCTCTAGACTAGTTACATCATTATAATGATGTATATTTTACAAATATGAAATGCAAATATGTAAAATCATTATACTATTGACGAATTTAGTAAACTCGCCAAGATGAGGTGGTACTCCAAGAAGTGACGTGGACCCCACCAAGACGATGTGATACTTTAGAATATAAGTGAACACAATAGACATGTGAATGCTATGTTATTATAAAATAATAAACTCAAGAATTATTCCCTTGGTTTTTTTTGTTTCTAAAGACCAGTCGAGTAGTAGCTCACCATTATGTATTTATTTATCATTTTATGCATTTTAGAACAACGAGGAAAAAATTAAAACAATATATAATAAATGTATAATGAAGGAATGTATTTTTGATATTATTTTTTATTTTTGACCAAAATAAAATAGATTAATTAGATTAATTTAAATAGATTACATTCATTGAGAGAGATAAAAATTAAAACCCTCAATGAAATATTAAGTCACCACAGCCTTCTATCATTCCTATTTGAACAAAACCGGGTGTTTGGGGTGTCGGTCATTCCATAGATGAGGGTGCCACTTACTACCAGCGAGATATTATAAGAATGTTTGGTAATATTCAATAAAATTTAAGGAATGAAATATCCATAGATAGTATTTGGTAATTTTAGAGGCACGCAATGAGTAAATCAATAAATGATTTTAGAGTCTTGGATTCTTCTCATCTGATTAAGGAACTGAGTGTTAATGCGGTTTCCCATTCAAAATCATACCTTGAACTCTCTGTGTAGTGGAATTTCTATAACTAATAGAATATTATGGAGGTTTATGGATCCTTTAAACATTAACAAAAAATTTATAGTGTATTCAAATTTTATTATAGAGGGTTCTTAAAATTCGATAAATTATTTGGAGACATTTAATGATTAAATTAATCTATAATTTCACATTCAATAATCAACATAAAAATTAATAATCTACTATTATTTATTTTTAGAGAATTAAAAGTAATATCACAAGTAAAAATATGATAAATATTGTTCATTTTTAATGTCTAAACTAGAATGAATTTCTAATGTCTCACAAAATTTCATAATATATCAGAAATTCATGGTGCTTGTTTACCAACCTATTTAGAATCCTAATGAAAATACAGTGTAAATTCATAAAGAATACTCATGACTCAAGAATATTATGGTTCTATAATAATTCTATCATCAACATATAATGTTATTAGTAGTAGCTACATCAGGAAATATATGATGTTACATGTAGTCTCATATCCATGAAGTTTCTAAGGGGAAATCTAATCAAGATATGAATGTGATGATTTCTCTCACATTGTATAAAGTGAAAAATGTTCATAATCATTCATGGAATCCCATTCATAAACATTTTACACCAAATTTATATAATCTAGCTTAAGTATACATAAAAATATTATATATTAAGCACATAATTACATTTATGGTAATATTATCTATGAAATAAGAATATTAATGATAGAACCATATTCTGTTCATATTGAAAATAATTTGGAAGACAAAGCGAAAAGGGATAAGGAATGTGAAAAGATAAAGGAACCTTATTCATGCGCTTCATAAAAATGTGGTTGGTTATTTAATAAGAGTTTATTTTCATCAAATATTGAAATAAATATAAGTTTAAAATGCAATGAATTGAAATACAAGAAGCAAGTACCTGCTTCTTGTTTATGTATATTCATCAATATAAATTATGGTTTCTAACAAACATCTTGGGTATTGAATACAATATTCCAATAACATATATATATTTAGATATATTAACCATGTAAGTTTAAGAACATTATAAGAAGTAAAGTGACTTTTCCAAGAAGTTGAGAAAAAGTTATTTCTATGTTAGTAGTTAGAGACACATAAGATATATATTTTCCATGTAAATTAATATAGATGAAATGGTTTTTGAGTATAACCAAAACATATAGCTAACATTTCTGGTGAAAATAATTTGGCAATATTCCATGTTTTGGAATGAATGTGTTTTTTTGTAACATACTGAACAAATAGTTCATACATACTTGAATCATAGGAAATACATGAGGAATATAAAAATGTAATACATATCCTGATCTAGAAATATGATTCTTTTTCAAGTAGAACTAAATGTGGACATCAAGAACATAACCATTATAGTATTTAGTCTTGTATCATCTAAACACCATGGGTATAATTGATGCATTTAGTTTGGACAAAGAAACCATTATAGATAAAGGTATGCCAAAATGCATCTTGGGTTAGTTTAAAAAGAGTCTATGAACTCTTCCAAAGGAAAGATACAGGTAAATATAGTTCATAATATACCTTTATGTAATTAATGGATGTGATAGTGATGTATATGAATGTTTAGAAGATATGATTTTCTTCATATCGGAATGACGAAGAATATCTTGAATATGCAATCATCGACCATGATAATGTAGCAAGGAGTAATTTCAAAATGCATGTTACTGTATCAACATCATGATATTGATGTTCATAAAGAGGATGATTGATGAGTGTTACATGATAAAATTGATGAAATAAATTTAATTTGTAGAAATTCCCAAATTATTAGTTTATACATCAATGTTATGATGAATGTAGTATCAATATTTCAAGTTGTAGAAACTTTTATTATATTTAATTATGTACATAACAAATAACCGTTTAAACCCATAAACAATATCCAAACAATAAATGAAAAATGTATATTGGATAAGTAATAGTATGATGGAAATCAATTATGTTATATGACATGTTTTAAAGTTGAAAATATTTGATAAAATTCAATCAAATGTGCATAAAGTTAAACATTTTATGAAGCTAAGATAATTATCATTATGATTTCATAAGAAATTACATAAATCCATAATATATAAAATATCTAGTTTAGTATTAGACTAATGTTCAATAAATATTGATCACATCTCTACTTGAAATGGTGGGAGAATGATTGCATTTGGTCTAGTCAATTATTGATATTCACAAATGGTTGAAATAAGAATAAATTTCACAAGTTCATGTGGAATATCGATGAATGGGTGAAACCTACTATGTAAAAATAATGAGACCATGGTGATGGTCTTATATTCACCAAGTTTAGTGATAATTTATTATTTGAGAAAAATAAATCCTCAATGAAAGACTCATATAGAAATTATCTATGATTGATAAGATCAATTAAAATTCAATAATGGATTCCCTCTTTCAAATTTCAAAGGGGACAATAAATTGAATACTCTGGTGGGTATTCAAATGAGATGATAAAGGGATGGTATAATCCTTGTACTAATAAGGTTCGATTGGTTATTCCAAGTTGGTATTAATAAATATATTAGAATTTTACTTGAAAAACCTAAACATCTAAGATAATTATATTGGTCATTGGATTTCAAGATTATATTTCGTGGAAGGTGTCTGTATGAAGAAACATGAAAGGGATTATGACACCATCGAATTCTAATATCTGATTCATGTCACTGAAATATAATTTAAGATTCAAGTAAGAAATATGATATTAGAGAATTCATTTTGAATGAATAATTTCCTTTTACCTACTAAATTTTAGAGGGGAATGATTTTCTATGAAATATATGTGTAAATGTTTTTTGAAAATAGATCATGGAAATATAGTTAGATAAGACAATGTAAAAGTAATAATCCACTGATTGACTTAAATTATAAACCTATGTCCAAGGTAACTGGTTCTATAGAAGTTGATATAACAGTTTCTTGGACCTATTATATCGTGTATAATGTTACATTGTATGGAAACACACAAGTTTGAGCAATTGATGCTCAAAATGGTTTTCAATCGATCATAGATTATTCTATTTAAGTTGACATGGGTTAAACATGGGAGGAGAATAATGTTACGAGTTTAGTTCCATAAACTCATGTAATGAATAAATAAAGTATTACATAATATGAAATATAATTGATATTTCTAGAATATAACTTATAGAAGGCTGATATCAATTACATCCCACATCACCGCAAGTGATACAGTTAGAAATATCATCTTTTACTTTGATGAGAACAAATGATATGTACCTGGTAAAATGAACATAAGGTATACTTGATTTCTGGGTTGGACATAAACTAGTAATCCTTATATCAATTTGATCTAATACCACAGTTTGGCTAAGTCTATGAGCAATTCAAGATCATAAAATATCTTGGTATAAATATCTATAAATAATGAGTATATTGCAGCTACTAAGGTGATAAGGATGTAGTTATATGTAATGATTAGAACCCGTTCAGCGAATCTCACCTAGTGAGGCAAGAATTATCATAATAAAAATTATGATATTATTACAACCAATGCTGTCATGTTATGAGAGGTTGAAAACGTAATACAATTTAGGATACATTATCTTGAGAAGTTTTAATTAAGAAGATGAGGTCATATATAGAAGATATTCTACACAGCAGAAACATGGAAGGCCTAGAAGATAAATCCATTACTCAGAACAAGTATGAACTATATAATGTGAGTAGCTAACTAGTTTGGTTAGCCTGTTGTCTCTAGTACAAGTGGGAGTGTTGAAATAGTGTAGTCCCTAGACCCAACTATTTTGTACTTTTGATTACCATATCATGTGTAAATATATTATTGGTAACACACCGAGATTTTATGAAAAATATTCTTTTAATTTCATTAATGTATTGTGTTTTATGCTAAACCAAGATTACCTTGTGCTATACGCAACACCGTATTATCTTGCAGTATACGCAACACTATTCTTGTATCGTGTTACACACAATTTTGATAACAGTTATTCTACGAAACATTGAGTATATATATATATATATATATATTCAATGTATAAATGAAATATGGTTGGATTCTATTATACGAAACAACGAAGGATTCTTTCACAGAACGCAACCCTGACTTGGCTTGCATTACACTCAATCGCGACCTTCCTCGATAGTGTGTGTTTTACGCAATACCGGGTTTTACTAAACAACAATATATTATTATAATATTATTATGAACTAGCAATTATGAATAGTATTAACTAAATTTTGAATCTTATAACATTATTATTCTTCTGACACATTTTCTAAAACATGGTATAAGAACAAAATAAATTTTTCGGGTAAAATAAGTATTTTTAAAAAAATGCAGTTTTGCCGCCTTTTGATGGTGCACCAACTTTAAATCTAGTTTTTGACATGATTATAAGTTCAATTTGGCAAAATTAAATTCTTCTTTAGAATCAAGAAATAAAACTTTACTTTGGATAAAATTTTTATATTATTCTGGTAACGTTCATATTTTGATGAATAGTAAAAACATGCTATATTTTAATTAAAAACAACTTTTTTCATCGCAATAATTTATATGGTTAAATTATAATATTTAATGGTCTAAAAGTATAAATAGAATATATTTTTAACATTTAATATAATGTATGTCATTAGCATTGATTCTACCTTGGATTTGTAGGATAAATCAATTCAATCTTTTGCAATGTTTTAAACAAAAACCCGTTTTCTTTCGAAAATAGGATTAATTTTAATTTAATTTATGCAAATTTAGTGTATTGAATTTGTAAAAATGGATTCCATATTTGGAATCACTGGGTCCAAATTATGTTAATAAGCTACTTTTTATTTTTTGGCATTATGAATATTACCTACGGTAAATTTTATTTACCATAGTTAAAGGTAAATCCGGTAATTAAGGGTAAATATAATATTATAAAATAAATCTATCACCTAAAAAAATCCTATTGGATTACTAAAAGTCGACCCATATCACATAAGGGTCGGATTAGATTCATTTAATGGACTTTTTTCCATGAAAATAATTTAATTATTATTGAAACCAAATATTGTGACAACATGTCACTTGCTTAAATCTTATAAGTATAATAATTTTAATTTATTGATACACTTCATGAAAATTCGAACCTGAATAGTATCCAGAAAGCTAATACCATTATCTACATCATAGGGATTTATTTATAATTTTTAGGGATTAAATAATTATCATTTATTATGATACAAAGATGATGCAGTAATTATCTTATTAATGAAACATTGACATAATTGATGTTATAAATACCCAAATAAATGTAATTTAAGACTTTTTATGAATTAAACTAATTTTATAGGTTAATATGACATGTTAGTATTTATTTGATTAACTTTTTTAGAACTAATATTTCTGTTATGATTTTCAAAAATATCAATTACTAAATAGTGTCAAAATTGACATAAAATAGTTTTTAAAACAAATATTATATTATTAATTGTAATTTTATTCCTAAAAATATAATGTTAGGAAAAATGACTTAGATAAGGTTATATATATTAATAATAAAAACTTTGTGTTATTTTGGCTTCTTATAGTATGTTTATTTTCCTTATAGTGTAAGAAAACAAGAAGACACGGTAAAAGTAAAATTATCTAACTTAAAGTTAAATATAAATTATAAGGTTAAAATAGGAACCTAAACTTGTCTAAATTCTATTGGATGAGAGGATTTAGACCCATACCCACCTTAGATTCTAAATAAATCAATTTTGAGCTATTTAAAACCGAATTTGGCTTTATAATAAAATAATATTTTTAGTTATTCCAAAGGTGCCCCTCTCCTCCCTTATAAAAGGGCACCCCCTCCCTCTCTTCCTCATACCACATTGAGCCTTCAAGCTCAGGAAACCCCTGAAAATTTATCTTCTCCTCTTCCCTAGAAACATCTTAGAGGTTCTGGTCTTCTTAAAAGACCTATTTTAGTTCCCTAAAAGGAGGTCTCAAAGTAGCACTTCAAAGAAGAGGTAATATCTGTTACCGATTCTTTCATCTTTATTTATTCTTCCAATTATTCTTCTTTAGTTGTTTAATTATGAAGTAATAACATCAGTATCATTCATATACTGATATGTTATTATAAGTATGATACAACCCTATTTCACCATCTATCCATCCTACGGAAAACGAAATCACCGTGCGTGCGTACGTACGAAATACCGTCTCCACGCCGTGGTGTAATCTATATTCCACCACCACCTTACTTGGATGGGTATAATGGTGTACATAATAGCTATATATTATTATTGTAAATTAATATTGATTCTGAAATAGTATACATACACTCCAATACAATTCCACGATCATGAGAACGATATCATCGCTCGTGCGTACGTACGGACTACCGTCTCCACGACGCGATGAGATTCATTCTCCACTTTAACCATTCATGAATGATTATAAAGTATATATAAAAGGTAATCATGAAATATATGACATAATAATGATACTGTATTTATGTGTATATATATTTATGTCATCTACTTAATTCCATTCTACTCAATAAGGAAACGGAAACAACGTTCATGCGTACGTACAGCCTACCGTCTCCATGAACAATGTATTTATTTCCATTTACTGATCTATTATATATATGTATATTATGAATATATATTACATATAAATCATGTTTCATATTATGGAATTATGTAATCATGATCTAAGTAATCATATGAATAATTACAAGTCAAAACACGGACGAAAAATGAAACGATTTTACCCAAAACACTCTTTAACATGGAATTTACAAGAGAACGGTTAATATAAAGTAATAAGTGAACCATATATGATATCATAATATTTATTATGATTCTTGAATAAGTCAATGACATTATTTAAATCATTATACAGGAGTTTCAGACCCTTACGAAGCAAATCGGACCTAATGTAAGGGATAATTTTGCAAATCTCATTTTTATCCGAGATTGCTTATTCATAAGTATCTACTGGGGTTATTTATCTAGTACATGTCCATGATTCATAAAAGTGTTTTAATGTATGTTTAAAGTCATTTTTACCCATTTTTGGCTTTTACTACATGGTATGTAAGGAATCATTCTTTTGTTTCCGTTATGAGGTAATTTTTGTCTTTTCCGACAAAAGTACGAGAATAATGTATTTTTTAACTTATACGGCATGATTGGATTTTTAAAATATTATTTCCAAGAAGCTTCCTTTACAGGTATTGATGTTTATGTTTAATCAACTTCTTTTAGTTTAAAAATCTATGACATGTTAAGAAAGGAAAAATGTTTTTGAAGTATAAAGGATATTTTTCTCAAGAATGGAGTTCAAGAGTTTTATCAAAATTATTTTCCATCTAAGATAATTTAGGGTTATATTTCTATCCCTATTATTACATGGATTTTATTATATTGTGATGGAAATCTTTTTATGAATTCCATTATCTTATATGAATTGTTTTATGATGTCACGATGTTTAAGATTCCCATTTTTATTACATGGGTTATGCTATGATGTATGGTTTATGATTTTGTGGCACACATAATAATGGTATCATTAAGAGATGGGTGGGTACTATATATCCCTCCAATGCATTGGGTAATGATTTTATATCTCATGAGATAGACATGGATGGAACGGTAGGTTATACCGGTTCAGTGAAGCAGGACTGAAACGAGGAGTGAACTCAGTTCAGAAAGGGACTTTGTCCATTAAGATAGTCCTGGCAATGAGTCTTGACTAATAAAAAATGATTCTCTATGATTATGTGTGTATGACAAAAATTTTCATGTTTTATTTTTTGATTATTGGGATTACATTTCACTACAATGATTTATCCCATGTTGTGATATTATGATCTCTTTTGTAGGTTATGATTTCCAAAATGATATGTTCTTATGAATATGATGTGATTGATTTTTTCTTTTTTTACCCTTACTGAGCATTTGAGATCACCCTTTTTATGTTTTCTTTTCCCCAGGATATAAAGAAAGGTTTTAGTTAAGAAAAAAAATGGAAGATCTTTATGGGAGATGATGAAGATCTTTCACCACGATTAGAAGATTTTATTCCGAGTTTCCAAAGACACTAAACTATTACGGTCCTTGTGTGTCTGTTTTTCTTATGTATTAAGTATTCTGCAAAAGTAATGTAATGTCCATGTACGTCAAGCTTCGGGTCTATACAGTTGGTATCAGAGGAAAATTTTAGTCAACCTTTGGAAACTAGGATGCGAAAACGTTAGTGAGATCCCTAGAGATATTTCTAAGGTATGTCTAGGGATGTCCCTAAGGATAAGTATACGTATAGGATATAGTCCTAGAACTATGGTAACGATATTAGATTAAACCAAATATGTTAGATATTGAAGTTACTCCCCCTTTATTATGATTTTTTCCTCTCACACTATTATTTTTGGGTTCTAGAAAATGGCTGGAAACATGATGATTCACGATAATGGGGGATATGATGGACCATGGAATGATATTCTTCATGAGAAACAAAATGAATTGGGATTTGGGAGTCCAAACATCATTATTATGCCGAATCAGCAATCTCATAATATGATCAATAAAATAAAATTTTGTAAGTTTCTTGACTCGGCTAATAAGAGAAAGATGGAGTTTCATGATAATTATAGAGGAAAGAAAGTTCAATTTCCCATATGTAAATCATGTGGGAAGAGGGATCAAAGAGAATGTTTCAAAGGAACTAGAAGATGCTTTGGGTGTGGAAAAGAAAGACACAAAGCTAGTATGTGCAATGGAAAAGGTTCAGTTAAAACCAGGGATGAGGATAATGGTATTGCTACGACATCAACAATGGTTAAATGATTTAAATGAGGAATGTACGAGCATTATGCAAACCAATTCCCTAAGGGAAAGTCTCATGAAGAGAATCAGTATGGTCGTATGGGTCAAATTTATGTTGATGATGATGAAGATACTACAAATGATATGTGAGATGAACGAATTGTTGAAGATTGGTCAATGCTTTAACAATGTAGTGGAATGATTACATGTTTATCATGTGTAATGTTGTATAAGTAATCTCATGGTACTATGGAATAAATAGACATATAAGGATTGATACACTGTTGTCTTTCATTGAGTTTTGAAAGTGTATGATTAATGGTACTAGTATCCATGATTGTTTATTCAGATTTTTTTGGAATGTAGATGATATAAGAATAATGAAGGGATTATGGAAAAAAATGAAATGTTTGACAGTATTCATGAGCTCATGATTGACTAAGTGATATCATGGTTTGAGTATATATAATTTTAAGTATTTTGGTATGTGGAAAGAGTTAACTTTTAACAGAATTCATGTTTTCAATAAGGTTCAATGGGTAATCTTTTTTTTCAAGAAAATACATGATTAAGGCCTTTGAATGTTTGGAATGTGACCAAAAAGACATATCTCATGATATATGGGGATCAACAATGGTTTTAACATGCTAGTTGTATGAACTCTTTGGTAATCGTTTTCACTATAATATGAGATTAGACATCATTATTTTGGATAAGCCTAAAGATTGGAATGGATTTTGTTGGACATAAGTTAGTATTGTTTAAGGATAGAAGTTTTTTTGATATTATTTATGGGATGTTATTGTAATTTAGTTTTAGAAAAAGGACAACCTGCAGGAAGGGCGACAACTCATCGCGTCGGACAAGGATGTGGGAATTGAAACCACAACCGAAGTGTTACTGGCCTTTATCACATACCACTGGCCTACAAGAAGTCCATGTTTAGTAGAAACTAGTTTTATTATATTAAGTAGTATGATATATGAAGTTTAAGTCCATTTTAGGAACCATATATGAATAATCTCACTATAGATCGACTTATGTATATTTAATAACTTTTTCTAACCTTTTTTTTGAGATAGATGGAATGACCTGTCATTCTATCACATGATCTTCTAACACTTCACGAATAACAAATTCAACTTCATTTCTTTAAGAGATGAAGTGGAAATTGTTCAAGGCATGAACAATAGTGAGATTGTACCAAAATAATATAAGTATTTATTCTAATTCAAATTCATCAACTTTAGGGAAATGATCTTGAAAAAAAAAGTTGTTCTAGTGCCCTTATATCCTATGAATCAGATGGTACCCTAGATCATCACAAATCTACGGCTGTGTGATTGTTGGATTTTTCATAGCCAAGATCTCTACCACTCTCCATCAGAACATGATGGTTAAATTTTTATTCCATATCCATATTTTCACCTATGTTCTCATACATGGAATCCCAGTGATGAGTTAATTTGGGTAACCCTTATGTTTCATACTTTATTTTTTAAAAGCCATGTTTTGGTATTCCTTTTTACGATGTGGGTTTCAATTAAAGAAACATTCAAGTAGAAAACCATTTATAACCCTGACGAATTTCGGGGGCGAAATTCTTTTTAAGGGGGGTAGAATGTAACACCCTGAGATTTTATGAAAAATATTCTTTTAATTTCATTATTTTCTTGTGTTTTATGCTAAACCAAGATTACCTTACGCTATACGCAACACCGTATTAGCTTGCAGTATACGCAACACTATTCTTGAATCGTGTTACACACAATTTTGATAATAGTTATTCTACGCAACATTGAGTATATATATATATATTCAATATATAAATGAAATATGGTTGGATTCTGTTATAAAAAACAACGAAGTATTCTTGCACAGCACGCAACCCTGACTTGGCTTGCATTACACGCAATCGTGACCTTCCTCGATAGCGTGTGTTGTACGCAATACCGGGTTTTACTAAACAACGATATATTATTATAATAATATTATGAACTAGCCGTTATGAATAGTATTAACTAAATTTTGAATCTTATAACATTATTATTCATCTTACACATTTTCTAAAACATGGTATAAGAACAAAATAAATTTTCGGGTAAAATATGTATTTTTAAAAAAAATGCAGTTTTGCCGCCTTTTGATGGCGCACCCACTTTAAATCTAGTTTTTGACATGTTTATAAGTTCAATTTGACAAAATAAAATTCTTCTTTGGAATCAGGAAATAAAAATTCACTTTGGATAAATTTTTCATATTATTCTGGTAACGTTCATATTTTGATGAATAGTAACAACACGCTATATTTTAATTGAAAACAAATTTTTTCATCGCAATAATTTATACGGTTAAATTAATATATTGAATGGTCTTAAAGTATAAATGGAATATATTCTTACCATTTAATATAATGTATTTCATTAGCATTGATTGTACCTTGGATTTGTAGGCTAAATCAATTCTCTCTTTAGCAATGTTTTAAACAAAAACCCGTTTTTTTTCGACAACGGGATTAATATTAATTTAATTTCTACAACTTGAGTGTATTTAATTTGGAAAAATTGATTCCATATTTGGAATCAGTGGGTCCAAATTATGTTAATAATCTACTTTTTATTTTTTTGGAATTATGAATAGTAACTACGGTAAAATTTATTTACCATAGTTAAAGGTAAATCAGGTAATTAAGGGTAAATATAAGATTATAAAATTAACCTAACACCTTAAAAAATCCTATTGGATGACTCGAAGTCGACCCATGTCACCTAAGGGTCGGATTAGATTCATTTAATGGACTTTTGGTAATGAAAATAATTTAATTATTATTAAAACCAAAGAATGTGACAACATGTCACATTCTTAAATATTATAAGTATAACAATTTTAATTTAGTGATACACATCATGAAACCTCGAAAATGAATAGTATCAAGAACTCTAATACAATTATCTACATCATAAGAATTTATTTAGAATTTTTAGGGATTAAATAATTATCATTTATTATGACACAACGATGATGCAGTAATTATCTTATTAATGAAACATTGACATAATTGATGTTATAAATACCCAAATAAATGTAATTTAAGACTTTTTATGAATTAAAATAATATTATAGGTTAATATGACATATTAATATTTATTTAATTAACTTTTTTCGAACTAATAATACTGTTATGATTTTCATAAAAAATCAATTACTAAATAGTGTCAAAATTGACATAAAATAGTTTTTAAAACAAATATTATATTATTAATTGTTCTTTTATTCCTAAAAATATAAGGTTCGTCCATATGACTTATATAAGGGTATATATATTAATAATTAACAACTTGTGGTTCGTTTGGCTTCTTATAGTATGTTTATTAACCATATAGTGTAAGAAAACAAGAAGACACGGTAAAAGTAAAATTATCTAACCTAAAGTTAAATATAAATGATAAGGTTAAAATAGGAACCTAAACTTGTCTAATTTCTATTATATGAGAGTATTTCGACCCATCCCTACATTAGCTTCTAAATAAATCAATTTGGAGCTATTTAAAACCGAATTTGGCTTTATAATAAAATAATATTTTTAGTTATTCCAAAGGTGCCCCTCTCCTCCCTTATAAAAGGGCACCCCCTCCCTATCTTCCTCACACCACTTTGGGCCTTCAATCACAGGAAAACCCTAAAAAATTCTCTTCTACACTTCCCTAGAAACATCCTATAGGTTCCGGTATTCTTCAAAGTCCTATTTTATTTCCCTAAAAGGAGGTGTCAAAGAAGCACTTCAAACAAGAGGTAATGTCCGTTACCGATTCTTTCATCTTTATTTCCTCTTCAACTTATTCTTCGTTAGTTGTTTCATTATGAATTAATAACATCAGTATCACTAATATACTGATATGTTATTATAAGTATGAAACAACCCGATTTCACCATCTATCCATCCTACAGAAAATGAAATCACCGCGAATGCGTACGTACAGAATACCGTCTCCATGCCGTGGTGTAATCTATTTTTCACCACCACCTTACTTGGATGGGTATAATGGTGTACATAATAAATATATATGATTATTGTAAAGTGATATTGATTATTAAATATTATACATACACTCTAATACAATTCCACGATCATGAGAACGATATCATCGCTTGTGCCTACGTACGGGCTACCGTCTCCACGACGCGATGAGATTCATTCTCCACGTTAACCATTCATGAATGATTAAAAAGTATATAAAATAAGTAATCATGATGTGTATGAAATAATAATGATACTGGATTTATGTGTAGATATATGTATATCATCTACTTAATTCCATTCATCTCAATAAGGAAAAGAAAACAGCGTTCATGCGTACGTACGACTTACCATCTCCATGAACGGTGTATTTCTTTCCATTTACTGATCTATTATATATATGTATATTCTGTATATATATATTATATATAAACCATGTTTTATATTCTGGAATTATGTAATCATGATTTAAGTAATCATATGAATAATCACAAGTCAAAACACAGACGAAAAATGAAACGATTTTACCCAAAACACTCTTTAACATGGAATTTACAAAAGAACGGTTAATATAAAGTCATAAGTGAACCATATATGATATCATAATAATGAGTATGATTCTGTAATAAGTCAATGACATTATTTAAATCATTATACAGGAGGTTTGGACACTTATGAAGATAATCGGACCCAAGGTAAGGGATAATTTTGCAAATCTCATTTTTATCCGAGATTGCTTATTCGTAAGTATCTACTGGGATTATTTATCTCGTCCATGTCCATGTTTTATAAAACTGTTTTCATGTATGTTTAAAGTCATTTTTACCCATTTTTGGATTTTATTACATTTTATGTAAGGAATCATTATTTTGTTTCTGTTACGAGGTACTTTTTGACTTTTCCAAAAAAAGTACGAGAAGAATGTTTTTTTTAACTTATACGGGATGAATGGATTTTTAAAATATTATTTCCAAGAAGTATCCTTTAAGAGTATTCATGATTATTTTTAATCAACTTATTTTAGTTCAAAATAGTATGACATGTTAAGAAAGGAAAAACTTTTTTTTGAAGTAGAAAGGATATTTTCCTCAAGAATGGAGTTCAAGAGTTTTATCAAAATTATTTTCCATCTAAGATAAAATAGGGTTCTATTTCTATCCCTATTATTACATGGATTTTATTATGTTGTGATGGAAATATTTTTATGAATTCCTTTATCTTATATGAATTGTTTTATGATGTCATGATGTTTAAGATTCCCATTTTTTTACATGGGTTATGCTATGATGTATGGTTTATGATTTTGTGGCACACATAAGAATGGTATCATTAAGAGATGGGTGGGTCCTATATATCCCTCCAATGCATTGGGTAAATATTTTATATCTCATGAGATAGACATGGATGGAACGGTAGGTTATACTGGTTCAGTGAAATAGGACTGAAACGAGGAGTGAACTCGGTTCAGAAAGAGACTTTTTCCACTATGATAGTCTTGGAAATGAGTCTTGAATAATAAGAAATGATTCTATATGATTATGTGTGTATGCCACAAAGTTTCATGTTTTATGTTTTGATTATTGGGATTACATTTCACTAATATGATTTATCCCATGTTATGATATTATGATCTCTTTTGCAGGTTAATATTTCAAAAATGTTATGTTCTTATGAATATGAGGTGATTTATTTTTTTTATTTTTTTACCCTTACTGAGCATTTGAGCTCACCATTTTTATGTTTTATTTTCCCCAGTATATAAAAAAGGTTTTAGGTAAGAAAAAAGGGAAGATATTTATGGAAGATGTTGAAGATCTTTCACCACGATTAGAGGATTTTATTCCGAGTTTCCAAAGACACTAAACTATTACGGTCCTTGTGTGTTTGTTTTTCTTATGTATTAAGCATTCCGCAAAAGTAATGTAATTTCCATGTAAGTAAAGCTTTAGGTCTCTAAAGTTATAAATGATTTATTCTCACCATTCTAGTGTAGAAATTTCTGGATCCACTATTGAAATGGTAATTTCCTATGATTTATTATCATGTAAAGAGGTTATAGAAGATCCCAGACTATAATGAGTTCCTTGAGACACTATGACATTAATATTAAATATATGTTATATGGTCTAGATAAATCATAATGATTGTACATTGAACATGTTTGACTATCAGGTGTTGTGGGATGATAATAATTGATAATTCTTATCATGATGCTCACACTTGGTGATCTCTGGTAGTGATATCATGAGGAAATACCCACCAATTTAAACAACACATGTTTTTTTGTCATTGTTTATTCTTATCTATTGACATGTTTATTCTTATCTATGGACATGTTTATGTGTATCCTGACTTTAGACCATTTCCAATTTTTATAATTTGATTTTTTACATTGATGCACAGAAAAAACCATGGTATTAAAATCGTGGAGAGGTATCTTGTATTTGTGGGGTCATTGGTTGTATAACATTGGTTGAATGGTTAAAAAAATTTGATTTAATATTTAAGAAGATGTATATATAAATCCTGGTTTTCAGGATAGTTCTACCATTATATGTTTTTAGAAAAACTAGTATAATGGAAAATTCATCTAGTATGATCAACAAATATTAAATTAAGAATAGTACAATAACCCATGTGTGCATCCTACATTGCGGGACATTCAATGAAAAAGTCATTATAGTACACAATAAGTGTTCGTAGTTTGGTTGTCATTTCTATGAAAATCCTTATCTATTTAGTTCCCATGATGGTTTGATAGAATCTGGCCTTCTTTTATGGATTTTATTCACTTCTATTGAGATAAGGTCATAGAGGTCACATAAAATATTGTATTCACAAATCCACCATATTAAGTTGAATAAGTTTATGTACATAGTGGGCCCCAAAACGGGGTCCCACTGTAGTACAAGTCTTTGATCACTAAAAGGGTGAAATTAATTAAATAATATTTAAGTTATGAATATTTTGGATTGAATACATTTAATGTATTTATAGTTTTATTAAATTTGAGATAATATTTAAACAAAAGTATTATTATAATATTCATGGTTCGTTTAATATAATACAGGATAGAGATTTGCAGTAAATGGATCGATTTTATCACGTAATATATTATATATATATTAAATAAAGTTTAAAAAAATTAATAATATGTACGTAGTTTAGTTCATCATTATTATTTATTATGTGGATGTTGAAATAAAAAGGGGTCGGGGAACCAATCTCGGAATTCAGAGTCACCACTATAAATAAAATAGGTGGATCTCTCTTTCATAAAAAGATTCTTAATATTAATTAATTTCATAGAATACAATTAGAGAATATCTCTCCTCTCACTCTCTAGGGAGATAATATCTCGATCCATGTGTTCAGATAATGATCTCCCTCAAGCATCGAAGGCTTGGTGATCGTCTGGATGTCGAAGGTTTCCTCTAATCAACGTGCTCGCACCCATAATTAGACAATCAATGATCCCTATGGTTTTTGACGTGTGTTTAATTAATATAGAGGGTTCTTACTATGAATATTTCATGAAACAATCAACATCGAAGAGTAGTTTTTTACAGTGGCTTCAGATGTCAACAAGCATGAATTTTGTTTAAGTATTTTTTTATATTTATAATTTACATGAGATAATCAGTCCATACTAGGGCTTGGATCGGTAGCGACGACGAGTTTTGTCATCCCATTAAAGAAAAATTTTAGAATTTCTGGCCCAATAGATTCTACTACTGGTCTTGGGACCTTACAAGAGTATCAAAATTAATTCCCAGCCAGGAGAACTAATTCTACAGGCCTTGCTATCACTAATGAAACATGTGAAACATGTCATGTTTATCAGGCCTCACCATATGAATGAGACACATTTTAGGGGTATTATTCATCATGTATTTATATAATTAAGTAAAAAATTAATATATATATTTTATTCGATACATCAACCTGACCAGATTACAACTTAAAGTAAGACCAAAAATTATTCTACAAAAATAGGGCATTAAGCCCAAATCCTATTGGGTGTACATAAATATTTATTGGAATAAATCATATTGTATATGATCATGCCCATGTTTGTGGTATTGTGATTCCCTAAACCCTAGATACCGATCATGATAATGGGAATTATGATTCAATGGTAATACTAATTGATTAACTCATATTCTAGTCTATTGAGGGAATAGTTTAAAATTGTATATGTATAATTCCACCCCAAACACTCATGGAGCTGAACTGAGGAAAATCATCCATAAATGGAAAAAGCTTGAAACACCCACTCATAATCAATGATTTAGAAAAAACACACCTGCTAATTGAATATTTGAGATTAGAAAAATAATGAAAGAACTTTATATTGAATAATTAAGCATGTGTACATCGAGGTACACATCATGTCCCGATATGAATTTTACCACCCATTCATTAAAATATAAGATGAAATGTTTTTATCAAATTAACTTCTGTACCGACATGGGAAGGTGACTTGTAGTGATTATACTAGGACTCTATGTGAAAACTTATGTATCCAATGTATTATAGAACATACCAATGTACTGAGGATGTTCTCATGTATAATGGTTGTGTTTGAGAACATTACAAATTACACAGTGTGAACATAAAATGAAATGGAATGTAAGGATTTGGTTATCCCTCATATTATGCCATCATATCATGCATGTATACAATAAAACATACATGGAATGTTACCTATCACAAAGTGCTTGTGGGGTAAAATGTACCCCTAGGGGTGCATTCTATTTACATGTTATGTTATTCCCAAAGGGTTACACTATCTATGATTTGAAAAATAAAAAGGTAATCACTAGACTTCATCATGAGAATGTAAAAAAATTTCTGGGTGATATGACTGTGCATAGTTAATTATGTATGTCTGTAAATCAAATGGTTTTGATATTGAACAAAACTCAAAACCACATCCACCACTCAAATCAAACTATTTGGTGTGTGTTCAACATAGTGAATTCCATGTGTAAATATATATATTTAATTATACTCCTTTATATTTATTATTAATTTTCTCTATGTCATGGCCGATATTGATTCTATAATGAAATGTTGTAGTTACTCAAATAATGCAGTTCACTGACATCAACAACATGTCAAAATTTAGATTCCAAAAGTAACTCATAATAAAATTTTATATATTATTATATAGATAATATTTCCATTATTATTAATACATATAAATACGATTTAGTTCAATAAAATTAATAATCTTTTTCGTAATTATATCAGATATTGAATTTTGGGAAATTTTGACTTTAATAATAATATTTATTAAATTTGGAATTTTTATTCTATTATATAACATACAGATTCATGAATTAAATTTCAATTATTGAAAAAATTGTGGAATTAGTTTTTACGATTTTTATGGGATTCAACATCATCAACATTACCTAGTTTTTATTCAAATTTCAAGGGGCCTAAATAAGTATTTTACAGTGGAAAATCATTTTGGACAACAAAATTCAAAAATTCTTTTTTAATAAAGAATATCTCTGGCTACATGTATCCAAATAAATTAATTTTTTATATGAGATATTAATATATGGGTGTCATGAAAATTAAATATCATGGAGAAATTTACTCATCATAGAATAATTTTTATCATCAAAATACAGAAATATAAAGATTATTTTTAACCTGAAAAAGATATCTTCAATAATTTGGGAATTGTAATTCATAAAAAATTATGAATGCATTAAATGATTAATTTTATGAATGGAAGTCCATTTAAAAAACACTTAGGTTTAAATAGATTCATTTTTCCATTGTAAACCTGGTCGAAAATGAGAAATAATCACGCTGATATAAATTAGAGAACTAATTTTCCACCCCTTGTCAATATATATTTTCATGGGAAGTAAGTATTTTTTTTAAATATAGAGAAAGGATTGGACTAAGGAATATTTTTTTCTAATTATTCTTTGAATAGATATTTGTAAATTGATATAATTTATAAGAATATAGATTCTCTAGTGGAACATGGATAAGAACCAATTGGTTATGCACGACAAAAACATAAGTATAAAATCATATGATATTTAATATTAATGGTTTATTTGTTTTAAATTTATCTTGAAAATATATTATTTTAATGGATTTTTTTATTTTTATTATCTTTTATATAATGAAATACTTTTTTCTTGATGTCAATAATTTTTGGAATAAAATTATTTAGTTCATTGTTTAGATTTCTTCAGTGAGCCCAATCAATTTAGCATAGTGATTTCAGTTAGGTTCAATTTCTAGGTTTAATATGGGTAATGAAATCAATTATATATGAGTAATAATAAATATTTATTTCTATATGTTATGTCAAGGATAAAATATTTGTTCATATAGAGGTATTTGAAAGAGAATTGATCTATTCAATTGGGAAATATTTTTAAACAAGGATTCTTGATGTTTTTTGGAGGTATATTTTTTTTCCAAAACTAATGATTAAATTATAAATTCAAGAAAATTTTGGTGAAAATAAAATATCTATTTTTCACATTAAAAAAATTTAATTTTTTTTATATATATTTATTATATTTTAATTTTTTATTAAATACCATTAATTTTCTTTCATCCAAAACAATAAAATGATAGTTTAATAACTAAAAACAAAGCCTCCGCAAGAAGAAATCCATGGTTTTATAAATTTTATTTATCTAGGAAGTTCAATTGTTTTATTAGGGTTTTCTTTAAAACCTACCATCATCATAACAATATTGATGCTTCATGAATCCTCATTAATTTAATCACTAATTCATATAGTGACATCTAAACACCAGTATCATTAGTGGAATAATTTTGGAAACCAATTACTCCGAAATACTCATTTTTCCGCGACATAGGGATCCAATAACTCCTAATTGTTGATTCATAATTTCCCAATATATCATTGGATTCCCATAATCTCAATAATTCTTCCATTATGTCACCAAAATACAATTGTGAAACCCATTACTATGAAATATTATGCAAAAGACATACACACAATGACTGGTCCTCTCGAGTATCATGAAATTATTATCCAAACTAAATTACGTTAATGAAAATCGATGAAAGCATGTAGAAATGAAAATTATTCAATGTGATGATTGAATGAAGATCCTGCTAATTTCACTATCCTCAATAAAAAAGTTAAACTAATAATTATAAAATCATCATGATTGACTGGGTTATAAATCTAAAATTTCATAATAAATGAATATAAATAAGCCCTTATGAAAAAAAATTAACAAACAAAGAATTAATTTATAATGAGTTAGATCACATTTATCTAAAATATTAAATAGGAATTAAATAAAAAATCAAATATCCTACCATAATTCAAGATAGACCACTATGGAATAACATTTTTTTATCATTGTTGGTGGTGTGATCTATGAGATCCATTATTGATAATGTTCCTCATGGTACCCAATCCTACAACCTTTGGTCTTCCAATATAAGTTTCTTCACCTGATCACTCCACCCAAAACCTCTAACCTTTAATTCCCTCATTGGTTATGACTATAATCATGTGAATTTATAATTTATTAGTTTTATAAATAGGTTATTACATATTTGTCAATTTAATTACAAAATTTAATATTTCTATATTTCCTAAATCATAAATAATTCTATGATCATAATTTAAATGGAAAATTGACATGTACATATTTTATATGGTTCGTAGTATAAAAAAATGGTTTCAATCGTGGCCTCGTATTTCAAATCTTGTGCACCTTTTGAGAGAATTTCAATTATTTATTAAAACGTTTGATTGGGTGATATAATATTTTTAATATTTATAATATATCATCAATGAGGGACCCTTGTCCCTAGAATTCACCCCAACGTGAGACCAATATATTTAATATTTCAGTGAAATAGTCCAATCTATCCCCAAAAAATATCTATTTCAATATAGTTTTGAATATTAACAGAGATATTTTCTAAAATAATTAATGGAATTCATTAAAATTAATTCATCCTAATTAACCCCTCAACTCCCATGATTGTGTGATCAACTAGGAATAATGATTTGAATGAGAGAAAATTGGTTTCCTAAGAATGGATCCATTAGTAATTCTAATTTGTCTATATATATAGAATATTATGTAATTATTATAATATTATTTATAATAGCCGTATATTGAATAATAAAATATCATTCATTTAAATAATAATGGAAATAGTATTGTAAAAAATAAAATAAAACAATGTGACAATATAGTCCACAGAACTCAATAAAATTTTATTTAAAATATGCTCTACCATTAATATATTAATTGAATCATAGTTTTATGATTTATATAAATCTAATTTTTTTATTCAATTGATGAATGATTTTCACGATATGATTTTATTTTTTATGTTAAATTGGTGTAATTAAAATTTTCTGTGGTCCTTAATATTAATAATAATGTTTTTATTTTTGTTATATCGTAGATATTATAATTTATCCATTGACTATATTATTATAACTTCCATATGAAGATGAAATATAATATATAGTGATTACATTAGTTTTAATTTTATTAGAATCAATTATCTCTTAAAACATGTTAATGAAACTAAGGAATTGGTATTATATTCTAATGAGAGGTTCCCATGATTATAGAATAATTAAAATATAATTTTTTTGGAAATTATATGTTTCATGGATTCATTGAACAATTGTTCAATAACATGTAGAAATAAAAAATATTCTTTGAGTATTTAGGATTCATAGATACAAATTATGGAAAATATAAAGGACATTGAGAATTATATTTAATAAGTAATTTTTTACAGATGTTTATATTGGAAATTTAAATAAAGATTAATATTATAGGGTGAGAACAAACTATGATAATAATAATTCTATAAACCTGATACTTCTTAATCTTCATGTATATTTTAGAAATATGGAAAAAAATATGTAGAATCATTATAAATTACTATAAGTATAAATATTAATTTGTTTAGATTAGTGTCCTTTTTTTAAATTTAGTATAACATATGTAAATAGAAAATTAAATTATACATTGATAAACCATTAGTAATAACTTCAAAAAATTCAACACATTATGTATTTAATTCAATTTTTATTAATATATATTCAGCTATAATATTTTTTCACATTAAAATCCCAATAATATATTGGTTGAAAGAAATGATATGAATCACAATATTATTTTAATTATAGAATATATCATGGTAATAAATATAATAAATAATTTTTTATCTCAAATGTGTTGTGTTTCATCCAATAAAATTTCAATTTATATAAACAGAATAGACTTCTAAGATAGACAAAACACAAAATTTTATTTTCTACTACTTGTTCTATTAGAGTAATAAGTATAAGTGAGATGATTTATTTTAAAATATATTAATTTATATAGACTATTGATATCAAAAACTACTAGTTTAATATAGAATAAGTAAAGAATAATTATACTATGTAGAAAAATTATTATCTAAAAGGAATATATTTATTCCACTAAAATATTTAGGAATCATAAAACTATCTTTGATTAATGTATAAAATTATGTCATATAATAAAATCTATGGTAAATATCAATCATGTATATATAATATGTTGAAATAACTATAAGATCATAACAATTGAAGGAATAAATATAAAACAAAAATATATCATCCTTATAAAGGATATATAATAAAACATTTAATAAATATACACTTGTTAAAACATCAAGAAGTTATTAAAAATAAATTAGAAAAATAGATTTTTCTATTCTGACTAACAAGGAAAAAAATGTTCATTGGAAATATGAAATGGAAATAAGTTTTGCGGGATGTAATTTAAAACAAATTTAATCAAAAATATAATATATGAATAAGATTACATTTTTTGCAGAAGACGCCCCAAATTATTAATTTCAGAGATTTCTTAAACACGATATTAACATTATATAGTCGTGTTTTTTGAAAGGTGATAATTGTCAATAAATAATACAATTTTTTTAAAATGTATTCCAAGATTAAAATAATATTCAAATACCAAGGGGATTTATTTATTGTTATTTATAAAAAATGATAATGTAAAGGATTCAATACACAATAATATGGAAACAAAAGTGACAAAACAAACCCTATCCATTTATCCAGCAATAAGGAACTATCTATGAAGATATAGGTAGTTGAAATAATTGAATATAAATAATTTTCATAAGTAAAAAAATTATTATAACATCTAAAATAATGAGAATGTCTTATAAAATCCATGAAGACCCGATATTTTCATTGCTACAAAATCATAGGAAATTATATAATAATTTGTTCACATAATGATAAAAATAATGGAGTATCACGGATGAGATCCATGAAATATCCATTTTATTCACAAATATGATATGAAGAAGAGTTACCTTACTCCAAAATTTTTCAAATTGTGTTACATTATATTGGGAACTCAAGGTGAAGAATAAAATTTGAGATAATGAATAGAATTATTAAAAATATATAAATATTAACCAATATGGAATGTATTAATATTTTTACCCAATTAAAATTTTAATATACTATTAGAATAATATTAGTTGTCATTTCGTCTAAATGAAATCTAAAATGATTATATTATTCGGAGTGCGTCACTTGAATGGGAGTTATTAATATGAGATGCTTCCAAAGTGTTGTTATAACACAAAAAAATATATAATTTTAGAGATACATTACAGAAATTATGTTTTTCTTTTGTTTTTCACATACCGATTTTTGATATGGTTCATATTAAATATATATATAGCTTGAGTCATATTATAGATGAAACTATAAAAAAATAGGAATATAAAATTATTTCATATGAAAATTTTTTATTATTTTATTAATGATATGTTTGTGTAGAAAATTATATTAGTAAATATATTATTATATGATCTAAGAATTTGAAGAAATGTTTATATCATATTCTCAATATTTTATAGATAACAATTTAATCAAGATTAATCAATATATTTTAAAACTAAACTCATTACTCTTATATACTTATAAACGATTAACTATTACATTAATACAATGTAAAAAATTTATTTAATCCTTCTATCAACAATATCATTTTTTTAATGTCGAATCATGATAAAAAGTGGGTTAATTATAAGAAGAATGTTTTATTTGAAAAAAAATTTGTTAAAGATACGGGGAAATTTTTCCATTCACTTACCATTATTTATATTATGAATAAGGGGAGGAATAGTGGAACTGATAAAAATATATTAACATTACCTGGTGGAAATGTTTATGGAATTATAAAAAAATACATATGAGGATGTTAATTTTCCCAATTTTTTTATGGTGTTGTTGTGTATAATTTAGAAATTCAATAAGTGTAATGGGTGATATATTAAGTTCTGAATAAATATAATTAATGTGCTACCCTAGTAGTGACTATTTAATGATAATATTTGTGTAAATATATTCATGTCAGTGTCATGGTATCATTAAAAAATATGATGATTCGAGAGATATAAAATATAGAATTACAACATTTGATCATGTTTTTTCGGAAATATACATAAAAAATATTTCAAAAATATTTAGAGTGATAGATATTACTCTATATTAAATAAGTAATGATTAAAGAGGTAGAAAGTGATGTGCTATTCTAAATTATCCACTCATCGTTTATTTATCACTGAGTATATCAAAGATAGTGAGGTTTATAATTTGTATTATAGATGGACTTTACTCATATAAATATGAAATTAATTGTTTAGTGAGATATATGGATATAATCTTATGTGGGTATTTAATTTTTTCAGTTCATTGTGATTGTTTTTGAGGATTTATAAAATTACTTCTATAAATTTAAATGTAATTAAATGTAATTTTTGATATTTTAAAAATAATATAGAATCGTTGACATGATCTATGTATTATTTATGTAAATGTAGTGTTTTTTATTTATAAACATAATATTATATTTTTATTAGAACATAAAATAATAAATTTTTTGTGAGTTTCCTATATAAATATGAATTTTTTGTTGAAATATATCATTGTAATCATAATAAAAAAATTTATGAAAAGTGTAAATATGTTTATTTTATAATAGTTCCATTTTTATGTTGAGTTTTTATATGAAATAAAATTGATTAGCTTAAAAAGGACTAATACATATGTAATTTCAAAACATATAGAAATGAAAATTTAAGAAATAACTAAATAGAAATGGTGGGATATCTCAAAAAATTTAATACATTATTAATAAAAGATATTAATGTAATGAGAAAATATGTATATCTAAAAATATTATTCATTATATTCATAATGTAATGAATATGATATTTTATAAAAATAGTAAAATAAATATTTCAATAGGATTTGGAAAATCATTTGCACAATATTTGTTGAATTATACTAAATATGATTGTTAAAATGTTTTTAAAAATCATTAAATGGTATATTATAACATCAATATATAATATATTACTTTCATCTACTTATACAAGAACTTATCTATGTCTAAAAAATTATATCGGCGTGTAATATATGTTTTGAAAGATTTAATATATTTTCTATAACTATATATAATTTTTTTTAAAATGTCTACTATTATACACAATATGTAATATTTATGTTACATAAATAGTGGTGGATAATTTATTTTATGTAAGAAATGTCTTTATTTTCATAGATTAACACGCAATAAAATGTTATTTCACAAAAAAAATAGTAATGATAAAATTTTAAATATTTATAAGGATTTTATTATTTTAGGATTTTGGGGGAATAATTTTTTTCAATATTTATTATGACTTTTTATCTTAACATAATGAAAATTAATTCTTATATGATTAATATACAATAAATTGAAATTAAAATAACTCTATAAAACCATTAATATAGTATGATAAAAAGATTATAATATTCATGAGATTAAGAGACAAATCCCATGTGTTTCACTTGATAATTTTTTAGTTGATTGATACATATAAAATATATTATTTTATCTACAATAAATAAAAAATATAGTTATTTAAAAATATCAGATGCCCCATAATTAAAAAAATAATAAATAGGAACATTAAAATTTCTTTGAAAAATATTTTTTTTTTATAATGGGAGAAATATAACCTATTGAGACTAAAAATAACTTGTATAAAAGATCATTGTATATATAAAAATAGGGATGGATTTTTTGTTTTGAATATTATATTGTAATTAAAAAATGATGAAGAAATATTTGAGTCTCAAAGGATGATGAAATAAAAAATATTATCCTATATAAAATTTCAAGAATATAAGACTAATAATATATATAGTTTTTATGATAAATGATGTCTTTATAATTAAATAATTACATCTATTCTAATTATAACGATAATCAGGTTGATTAGTGTAATGAAATATTTTTCCAGAGTATATAATGGAGAAATAGTATGGATTGTTACTCTTAGATAATTTTTAGGTTAGAATGTTCTTTCGTCTCTATTTATTGATATCATGTAATATTTTTATCCAACATATTATTCTACATTATGTATTATACCCTTAGAAAAATGTTCGATATAAATTCGAGCCATTCAAATTTTAATGGAAATTTTATTTTTTAAATTTTAGTAATTGATATATGAATTTTTTTTGTACATGTTAATTCAACAGTATTTGTAAATTGAGGGTCATATTCTGAATCAATCTCAACAATTTTATTTGGAATGGATTTTGGTTTTTTGGAGAGGTATAAACTCACATTAGGTGCAATGGTCGAGCCAATCCCCGCTTCTCTTTTTTCTAATATTTTTTTCCATTCTATTTTTTTATATTTCTTTTCTTCCCCTACCGTTGGATTGACATGTATTATATTTTTTGGATTATCCTCCATGTGATCGAGTGAAAAATGATAAAATATAATGTGGGGTAAATAGAGTAATGAAGAAGAAGATAGTTTTCATAGTGGAGCTTAGGAGGATCTACATCATTTTGCTATAGTGGTGGAAGACATATAAATTCCATGAATCTGTAGATTCTAAAAAAACATAGGATTTTTTTATATTTTTAAATAAATAATATTATATTTGAATAATTATAGTTTTAGGGCCATATTATGACATTACATACCTCCATGTTGTCAATAAATTCGTAACTTGGAAAAAATGATATTTCGAGTCATTTTTTGGTATTTCAATTCATAAATCACAATATCATGTCATATAGTTCAGAGAACATAAGAAATGTTTTCATCTTATTTATGGAATATGACATTCGTATATGTACAAGAAATCAATATTGGTTATATTTAGTGTAGTTGTACTTTTCCATTTAGTCTACTACATTAAAAGACAACTCATGTTCGGGACCTTGGTTTTATATAGTCCATGGATTGATGTTGTGTGGGTTACATACCACATTTAATTACAAAATCATGAATGATTACATGTCTAAGACGTATGAATTTCATGGGATGGTTACCTTTGTAGGGTATACAAAATTTATACGAATTACATGCCTGGTATTAAGGGTTTTCCATGCCATGTATTCTTGTTGTAAATCTCATGTGATTCTTTGAGAGTATACATCACACACTATGCTATATAAATTTTTTACTAATCCCTTGCTACCATTATAGATTTTTCGGCATTTATATCCCATGAATAAAAAACTGGACATAGTAATGTTCAATTTTGAGTGATTTTCCATATAGATAATGATGGTTGATCCCTTTTTTGATTCAAGGAATAAAAAATGTAATTTATAATTAGTGAGCCAAAATAGATAAGATATTCCATTAGTAAATAGTTCAACGATATATTTAGAGTGATATATTGGATAATATGTATGAATTGGTTGTTTAAAAGGATTAGTGGACATGTAATAGGATCACCACATTCCTCAACAAATATCATAAAGATAGTCTATATTCATCTCGTCTAATACATGACATGATAAGGTGGATTTGATGGGTGTTCAAACCGACAAAGAGTGATAACATGAACTGATATGGGCACTGTGCCATCTTAATAGATAGACAATTCATATATTTTTTCTTGAGGAAATCCCCTTTTTATGTGTTCCGTTAAAGGACTATGTTAAATTGGATTTTTAGGATCCAGTGTGTTACTGAGGATCCAATATGAGACATCTTTTTTTATTTACCTCTTCTAAGGATCACATCGAAGATTTTAACTATTATGTTTCATCCTAGAGGATACCTCCCCCTATTCCTATAGATACCTACTACATCTATGCATATTTTGTATAATAAATCTTCATACACATTGTGAGGCCTCTATGTAGAATTTTGTTCTAGAAAATTATGTACAAGATTCCATGACAGATTCATTTTTATACATGTTGACTTAGGGGATCCCAATATGGATTCCTTCTCTTTTTTGTGGACCATGAGGATCCATGGTGGGATACCAATGATATTTTTAAGAGTCTTATTTGTACCCTGATGTTTGGTACACCCTAACCTAGTGCATTATTAATCTATATAGTGATGGTGGTGTGTGTGCAATTAGAACCTATAATATAAATGTAATCTTATGTGGATATTGTTGTAGTGGTTGGTTTAAATATTAATCCACTTTTACTCATATATATATACACATATTCACATGGTTACACTTGATGTCTCACTGATTTCCATATGTACATCCTGATTCATGATTGTTAAACCTAATATGGTTTGTATATGATTGGATTTCATAGATTTAGTTCTTGGGATTGTGATTTTGAGCCTTTTTAATTAGATATATATTAGTGGGATTCCTAGAGGTACATACTGGGATATAAAATATTAGACATACTAATTGAATGATAGGGTATATAAAATCTAACAAATATGATTGAATATTATTGGGCATGGAATTCATTATAAATTAATCAGAATTACATAACATAGTGTTACATAGTAGACAATAATTTATGTATATTTGATAGAGATTACAAGACATGGAATTCCAAAATTGACATTCCAGTCAATAATTATGATGAAAATATATTATTCAATGGGAGGAACTTGGGTTCTAAATAATATATTCCATGTAAATTCTAGATGAAAATATTTAAAAAAAATATTATTTTATTTATAAATAGATGAAAAGAAAATCATGGGTCCGTGTATTATTTATATAATTTTATAGAATGAGAAATTCATTCATTTGAAAAGTTAGGTACCATAATTGGAGGGCACCGACCTAACGATTGATATGTTTATACATTGATCAAGTTGTACGACATCCAATTTTGTGCCTTATTAACATAAATAATGATAAATTAGGTCCATGGGTACAATTTTATAATATGGATTTGTTATATTTATTATTTCTACATATATGTGGGATATGAAGATAATATTGCATGATAGTGAACACATGAAAAGAGATTATAACATTCATATTGGGAATGGAAAACTAATATATTACATTCTCCATGTGTATGTGTACTTAATTGTTCAGGTACAACATATGTATATTTTAAAATTACAATAGATTCATGGTATATAAGGATAAGTCGCCAGGTTAAAGACTTGATCAGAGCTTCTCATTGGGATTCTCATAATAGGGATAAAGCATCTCGGTAGTTACAAGAAGATCAGTTATGTGGATTGGATCAATGTTTTCAGTAGTGAATCGTAATTTTATTTCATATATTATTAATTATTATTGTATATATGATTATTACTATAGGAAATTTGGGTTTCTATTTGGAATATTCATTTGAGTCATTAATACATTTCATTTTATTACATCATTCTTATATTTACTACTTCTAATGTATATTTTGTTGGTACTATATGTGATTTATTTTTATTTCAAATATTTCCATACATTAATATATGGGAATAGTAAACACGTAGACACAATTTAGGCCCTTTATTCTGGTTGAAAAAATCTATAATATGTAGAGTCAATCTTGAGACCTTGTGGAGAATTGGCTCGTGGAACCATATCATTGGAGGATGGCCTCTGAAATTTCAGTCATTTATAAGAATTTATTATTTCCTATTGAAATTCTATTTGGGATATGGATGATACGATTATTAGTAATATTTTTAGGCCTTTTATATGGCTAGTACTATATCATCGAAAAAACATATTTTAGTGGGAATTCCTCATTTCTATGAATACATGATTTCTATTTTTTATCATCAATGATGCTATTTTTTTCTGATTTTATAAATACACATGTGGCTTGGGGTAATGATTTTTCAATGATTTATGGATCTCGGCCAGTTTTTATGAGGCTAGTTATTTAATTTTACTCATTGAGGATAATAGAAAATTGTTTCCCATGCATTATATTTTTAATTTAGTTCCCAAATATTATAGGACTTCTTGTTTGTTATTTGTTTTGGATGATAGACAGAACTCGTTTAATTTCTCATAAATAACCTAAATATCGTTTTCCAATATTGTTTATTAACTAGATTATACTCAAATTGTGATAATATATATATATATATATATATTTCTATTTCATGGAAGGTTATCTACATCTACAATGATATTTTTTATAGTGATGCTGTTGAACTAGTCCTCTTGTAGAAGAGGCGCAATGTCCCTAGTAGGTCGATATACTTGATGGTGCCTGGTGAAGGACACCTCAATGTTTTTGGATCTTATTTTCTTTGTTAATTAATGTTTCAATAAAAACATGTATGGTAATTTTTTGAATATATTGGAATTACATTCAACTTTACAAGAGCATTTAAGTGTTATAAAAAACATATAATTTAGATGGTGTTTTCTGTGTACAATTGGCCCTCTTATGTCAAAATTAGCATTTGATTAATTTCAAGAAGATCATTTTTTTGTATATATTTTCATGGGATGTTAACAAAATATTCATAAGAAAATATATGGATTCTTCCTACGGCCTTATACTACATTTTACATCAACTGATTTCGTTTATGATTACAATGCTTGATCCTCATGTGTGATGTTAATGTTAACAATAATTAATATAGTATTATAGAGACATTAATGGTATTATTATATATATGTCGGATGAGGGTTATATCTTATCATTCCTACGTACATATCATGTCCCTTTAGGGCCCATTAATTTTGATGATACTAGGAGAGGATATGGTCCCGCTTCTATAATACATAAAAAGTGATGTCTGTACAGTTTTTTCATTATTGATAATAGTAATCAATGGGTTTCAATTTAATTGAAATTTAATCATATAATTTGTTTGACTTGATAAAATTATACATAAATAACATATATTTTAAAACATTTTGTAAGGCTTTTCCACTAGTATGTCGATGTTATCTATAAATACTTTAGATATATTTTACCATTATTTTTTAACTGGTCAGACCTACTGAACAATATATAATACATTTTTGATAGGGATTAGTGGGATACCAAGCTTCCATTTTATTCTTTACTCGAACCATTTTAGGTTTCTGTTCATTTTTAACAAGGAAAACATTTGTGATATGTCTTCTTATGTTCTTATGGTTATTTTTTGAGGATGTGAGAATGGTTTTAGACTCTTTTTTTAGAATTATTCATAATAGGTGACCAATATTTTCTTCATATATTAATAATTATGTATTTTGAATTATTGAAATGACCATGATGAATGTGTATTTATAGTGGATTCAATGGGATGTAATTTTTGGGGTGCCTAGCCCTATTAAATAAGTGTTGTGCAGTAGATGTTTAAATTTTGGGGAGAATGGTGTTGTGTGATAAGAATTCAAGTAACAATTCATTTTATAGATAAGGTTACAAATTTTGAATAGTATCCAATGTATATTATTGATTAATTAGAATTATGTTCTATGTAGATCTTTTATCATGGACTTGTAATGGAAAAGTCATTGGTGAATCAGTTAGCTGGTAATGGTATGCATCTTTTATATAGGGTACTATTTTAATCATAAATTAGTGTGGGTCTGTATGGAAACATAATACCGATGGTATTAATAACATGGTGTGGTCAAGGTTTCCCTGATGTTATGATAAAATTTTGAATGTCCCTTTTTGTTAGAGGATACAAAAAGAATTAATCATTTGGTCGTCATTTGGTAAGAACATGATTGGACTTGAACACACATTTTCTACAGACGTGCTATCATGAGTAGGTTAAAAAAATGTATACCCTATTTTATGTGAGAATAAATTGGGGTGGGTGATACATGATTATCAATGAAATATTATAATAATCATAGTTTAGAAATTTTGTAGACCAAGATCTTGACATCATATTAAGTACTTTTGAACTATATTATGCGTTTCTTTTCACATTAATGATATTGTCTCCTTCTATGAATGGTATCCTCGGGAGATCTTCTTAGGGTATTCTGTAAGGTAATACATTTCCCAGAGAGCTCAACATTGGATTTTAAGGGTTATGTCCATTGTTATTACTTGAAATTTGTGTTTTATATGTAAACCATTTTCTAAAATTGTAAATGGATACTAATTTTACAATATGAGTTGATCCTTCAGATTAGAGGGTTAGTTTACTATATAAATTGAATTTGGTGATGTAAAGATCATGGATTTTTTATATTAAGTCTTGGTTATATTTCTATTGTTAGGATACTCATAATGTTGGGCTATTAGAAGACTCGTAATAGGAATTTTGGGATGATAGATCCACAATGGATTGGTAATTCCATATATAAATACTTATATTATCTCATGCATGTGAGGCCATTGTTGAGATCCAGATGATGGTCATAATAAATGGAGAGTGAAAGTGGAATTGGATAAATACAGTCCTCATTTGATAAGCCTCAGTATAGTCCCTGGTAATTGGGATTGATATTTGATTAGATGAGACATATTGGTAGGATATTTAACCCATCATAGTGTGAGATATTTATCTGGTATGGTGTATGAGCCATGTCCTTAGAATGATATTTCATGGATTTATCATGAGGAAATACCCATTTTTTATTGTGAATTTCTCCTATGTGGTTGTGGGTTGTTACGAACCATTGTGTAAAAAAGTATCTCATATAGAATTCCACTTCGTACAGTTTTTATGGATCCTGTGTCAGATTTTTCAAATTAAGATTCATCCATGATTATTTCATATTGAATTACCTAAATTATATTCTAAATCTTGAGGTCCCAAATATGGTTCATCCTCATTCATATTATGTGGATCACATATATTATTCCTCTTCAATCCTATTATTATGAGGATGACAAGATGGATTTTATTCTTAAATGAATACATAGAGGATCCCAATAGTTATGAATATAATTATATATTTACCATAAGGATCTAGTGCGTGATGCTTTTCCTATAATTTATTAAGGACACTTATTGAGTTTATCAGTGTTAGACTATCACTAATCTACACTATTATGTGTTTCAGTAGTGTAGGTTGTGGATCCCCCTTTGAACCCATAACGAACAAGTAAGACCATGTGGCTATGGAAGTATTTATGGGGTTAGGAATTAATCGACCCTCACTACTCAATTTAAACATTCAAAGGGCCTCTCTAGATATAACTATTATATAGAGAGGTTCAAACTAGTAAATGGAATAATCATATTTCATGGTGTTATATATGTTTTAAATATCTATATGTACATCATGGGATATATATTCCATGACATTATATTAGATATTATTTATTGGGATGAGATGATGTAATTCCTATGATTTAGATTTTGAGACTTATTGATTTTTTTATACAGATATCAATAGATATGATTCCCATTATTTGATATAGTGTTATTCATTATTTTATGTGACATTTAATATCATTTATTTGAATTTCTTGACATGGAAGTTCATATTTATGAAGGTGTTCAATAGTTATTATTGACACTACCATACATGGAATTCTATAGTGTACATGCTGCTACATGGTTAAGATGAAATTATATTATAGATTGAGAGACACTTGGGTCGATGATATGGAATTCTTTGGATATAATCATATGATAAATTTAACTGTAAGTGTTATTGATTGTTATTATACTTGGATTACTTGGTTATTAACCCCATAATCCAGTCTTATTTATATAATGTAATAGTTATCAATGAAAATATGACATTGGATGAATAAGGTATCACTGATGGGGGTCAAAAACTGAGGTATTGACATGTTTATAAAAAGATTCAGTTCTATGAAATCCATCTCCATGCCTTTTTCTCAACATATCATGTAAATCGGGATAACATAAAGTACCATAGTTTGGGGATTTTTTTCATCATTAAGTAAAATTTTAAATATTCCCATAGGAGCATATTGCATGACAATGGACTTATAAGATATGAATATGGGTTCAACATTGTGGGTGCATACTAATATTTTATTTATACCCCATATACTTGTACCATTATGTGAATGTAAAAAATATCTATACATTTTGGTTGGGAATGGATGCACGATGGTTAAGAATATGTCCAATAGTTTAATGATTCAGAAAAGATATTCATAGGGATTTTCTAGATTAGGATAGATCCTTATGGACGTGGAATAGAAATAGATTCTATGGTTCATCTCAGATATAGTAGTAGAGACTTTAACTTTTATTTCTGATCCATTTATTTACTCTAATATATTTTATCTTCTTATGGGAATACCAATGTTGTTCTTATGGCATCATTGTTCGATACATTACATCATTCGAATTTTTTCACATCATTATTATATTTACTACTTCTACACTCTATGTATTTAATACTATGGATTTATCTTTTTTATTTATATTTTTTTATTACTTTTATATTGGGGAATTATCTCTCCACTAACACACTAGAGGAATATACTACTAGTAATCTGACTTTGGAATAATAGGAGGAACCTTTGATGCCAAATTTTAAACTATCTTGGTGGCCCAGTTTATTGGAATGCAAGATGTTATGTTATACTTGGTGGTATGAAAAACTTTGTATGTATTATATTCCCTTTGAATGTATAATTACATTAAAATGAACATATTTTGGATCATGAATATTTCATTTGATGAAGTGACATCTAAGAATAGTTTTGTGAGGTTTATATTTTATTCAAATGGATTTTTTTTGATGTGAACCTATAATAACTATTAGTTTGTAAATATATTGGAACATCACATTCTAAAAAAATGAGCTATGATTTACATTATTTCACATAATTCAAATTTTTATTGTGTGTTAAGGATGGATAAATGGTTCAACATATAGCTTAATTAATAACATTGTACTAAATAATGATTTGGGAAAATGATATAAAGGGAAAATTAATTATTTAATATTGATTTAAAGTGTCTCCCCTACTCATGTTACACCAATTACTATAATGAAACATATATTTGTAAATGAATAAAAATTTTCACTGAAGATGATTTATAGGTAAAATTAGTATTACCACATTGGATTTCAATTTCATTGCATTCTTACTAAATCATATTATAACCATTACATGTTTAATGTTAAATGAAACATTTCATATTTCTAATTTTTTTTATAAAATTATATAATAAATTAATATGAGATTATTAATTAATTAAAATTAAATAAATAAAATTATATAAAGTGTTTGAATGTATAAACATTCATATTAAACAATTATTTTTATAATAATTTTTACAGATAATATATATATGTTATTTTTTCATAATTATATAAGTTAAAAATTGTTAATTATTAATTAGTTTGAGTAATAAAACTCTATATCTATTTATGTAGAAAATAAAAATTATAAAAAATAAAATAATTAAATGATACACAATATCAACATAGACAATCAATTTTTTTAAAATAATGAATATAGAATCATGAGAAGAATAATAATTTTTATATTAACAATAACATGTATAGTATATATTGGGAGTATAGGTTCATTATGATCATCTTAAATATGAGAGATAATAGTTGTAAATTTGACTATTAGTATAATTATTTTACATCTAGAATTGTTTGTTTATAATGAGAATTGTAAAATAACCAATATGGTAAATGATGATGTAACAAAATAAAAAGAAATTTTCCATACAAAATAATTTAATTTAATATAAAAATAATGGAAAATACTTACTAAACTATCAATAAAAAATATACATATATATGTGTATATTTACTCGTCCAAAATTTTGTGTTATTTAGTAAATTTTAATTTTTCATTGTAATGATAAACAATATAATTCATTATTACAGAATTTTATTTAAATAAGATTGATATCAGTTTAAGAATCATCATATTAAAATTATATTTTGGATATTTTTGGTATTATTCATCAAAATTCGAATTTTTTTAATGATAGTGAGATTCTATAAAACAATATATATTATATTATAAGAAAATACATGATTGGATTAATTAAATATGATGAAGGGAAAAATTATATCACCCTAACAAGCATAAATAATTTTTTACAGTCACATGAATCATCTATATCGGTAGTCTTTAAAATAAATAATAAACTAACAAATATATTCTGTGAAGCACTATTCAACACCCCTTATAATACCTAAAACCCCAATATATTTCTCCTCAAATTAAAAAACATACAAACCCTCCCATATAACATGAAATCAATTCCGAAATAGAATTTTATGGGTTTTAATCCATATTCCAAAAAATAATTTATGAAGTCATATGTTGAATTTTAAAGGATACGTAACAATGAGAGAATGTATTTATTCTATTTCACGCACTATAAAATTTCATTTCATTATTCTATTGAGATACTCTTTATAATTTTAATAAAATATTATTTTATATTATAATTAAAAATATAATTTCATATTAAAATCTTTTATTTCATTATATAACTCAAAAAATATAGTTTTAGTGTTTTATTAAATAGTCATCCCATTGTCGGTCCATTAAAACTAATATATTGATTATATTTTAAAACATATATTATTTCCATGCATGAATTCTTTAAAAAAGTATATTTTATAGGTAAATAGTATAATTACGAAATGATTAATATTGTTTAAAAAATATATTTATATTTATATTGACGACATTATAAGTAAGTGATAGTTGATAGTTAGCATCCAAAAAATGTATTTAGGAACTAGTCCAAATCCAATACTATATTGTACAATCAAATTAACTATATAAAAATATGATAATATAATGATAAATAATCGATAAATATATACATCTATTGAAAATGAAACTATTCTGAGAAAATATTTATAAATAACAACATACCGAATGATTTTTAAAGAGGTTTACCAAATAATCACTAGTAGATTAACCTCATAAAAATAATGTGACAAATTTATTTCCAATGAAAATATCTATATAATAATGTTAATTTAATGTAGAATGGTTTTATATCATTTAATTAAAAAAAATTATAATTATTTTAGAATGTTATTGGATCGTTCAAGAAATTATGAATTTGAGTTTAGGGAACTCCAACACCTTGATATTTTTTATTTCAGTTATTCTTTTAAACTATTGGAATCTCTTTAGATCTATATTTTTTATATGAACATATTAAAACTTTGGTATATATGTTCCATTAATGTATTCTTATATTAATTCACTCTTATTTCATGGGATATATAGGCTTTTAATCATCACTTTTCAATCATTTCATTTATGAAATCCCTAATGAATAAACCTTTTCTATTTCCTATGTCACTGATTTTGCACATATATAAATTTTATAAAATTATATTATTTATATTAACATTATTTATTCTATTTGAAACATTATAGTTCACATTTTGTTGTAATAAAATCCATATTCACTTATCTAATTTTATTGTTTCACCATTTTTTAAAGCGTCATTTATTGGGTCCATTAATATTCCTATTTCATCTCCAATTTCTCATGATTTTCCTTAAATTATGATTTATAATATTCAATCATATTCCACAATCAAATTTATGGTCTAAAAATATTATAAAATATTTTCTTTAAAATTGTTACGATATATCATTTTCTTATTCATAAATATATTATTTTGTAACCCATATCTTATTCATGAAAGTTATATAATTCATAGACCTATGGTGATATACTCATGTGGGATATAATTTCATGAATAAAGTATGATTTTATTGGTTTAATAATAATTATCGATAACTCTAATGTATGTGATGTTGTTTTCCTATATTATGATATCAGGTTTGGAGAATGAGGAACAATCTTACCACACAATTTCATATTGTCTTTATAGTGTTCCATGACTAATTATTATGATTACATATCTGATATTGGTTTTATATATATTTAGTACATGATAAGATGATATTATTTGTTTTATAAAAAGTTTCATTTATTTTTTTCCATGTATTATTGAAACCCATGATATTCATATTTAATATTATATATTAAATTTACATTTGGATATGCACTAATTATTCTTTTTTCTATGATTTATACAAACACATTTATTTGATGTATATTCCCATATATTCTCTATATTAATATAATATTCATTTGACTTAAATGTTTATATTTATAAAAAATAGTGGGTACAGTTAAATTTTAATATAGTTAATTTATTTCCACAATTTCACTAGAAAAATGATGGTTTGGGATGTTTTTTTATATTATTTAAAAAATTATATAATATTACTTTTATGATATTAATTTTATTATATAAAAAAATAATTAAACCACTAAAATAATGGTATAATTTATATTATGAAAAATATATATTTCCATCACATAAAAGTATTCATTTAGATAAAATTTCAATTATTTAACTAGTCAAAATATTAATCAAATAATAAACTACAATAAATTATCATATGGATTCTTTACAAGAATAATTAAATATCCTTAATATAATTTTTTTTATTCTATAATATATAACTAATGAATGGTTCAACGAATAATATGCATAAAAAGATTAAAAAACATAATTTTTTCAGATAATGTTATAATATGGATCAAATCATACACTATATATATAAAATAAATTATTATTATAAATTAAATGATGATTATTTTCATTTAAATATTTTTATAACATACATTTATAATTATATATTAAATAATATTACTATTCTTAATTTAATTATGATTTATTCTGATTAAATGATTGTAATTTTATTTATCTTTTTAAATATTCATGTACAATCATTTTACTGCTAACATGAAGCATTTATTTTAAATTATTCATAACTATGATTTGTTATACTTAATGGGACTAATTCTTTCTGATATAGATTATAAGATATATAATTTAAAATATATTTTTTTATGACATAAAAAACATATCATGTAATCCCTATAATGTTTTCACACCCTGTATGATATTCTGGGTAATTGTGTATTTCATATTCAATATATAAATAATAAAATAATTAAACTTCTATTACAACCATGGTGCTCCATTTTTGATTAGTCATTTTAAAATGTTAATAACATAATATGTTATGTGATTTAGAGGAGAATATTTAACCATAAATATTTTTTCTATTATATGGATAAAGATCTATTTATACTTGGTTATGATAGATGTCCTTTAGAATATAAAAAAATACATGTATTATATTTTAATATAATGTATTTCTCTATTATGTTTATTGTGGTGATAGATATATGATGATACATATATTTTTTATTTAATAAAATATTAGTTTTTTTAGAGTTAGTTTAACTACAGATACTATAAAATCCTGAAAAAAGTACGTAAATATGGATTTTGTGTATAATATAATCTTGATGAAGCAGGTAACTGGATATAAATGTTTATTCATTATTATATAAAAAATAGGCGAGGATTTATATTAATTTGTTAATAAGAAGCTAATTTGTTTATGAATATTGATGTCATTCCTCAACTAATTTTACTTCTCGACAATATATTACATTGCATTATCCTCTATCTCATGATAAATATTTATCTTTATGGAGTAAATATTTGATTAAAAATGTTATAATGTAATGTTGAAAAATAATTTAAACATTTTTTAATAATTGGTATACTACATAATTTAAATATTATAAAACATCCATATTAGTTAGAGAAATAATAATAATGTGTATCACATATTATTATCTAAAATATAACACATTTAAATTAAATCAACATATAATATATTTTCGGATAATGGTATAACAAGATTCAATGATTATTTATTATTTTGTGATATTTTCTTAGTAATATTGAATATATGGAATATATTGAAGTATTTTTCAATGTGTAATGGTAAAAAAACCTCACTATGATGATATATTTATATAATAGTTTATAATAGTTAGTAATCACTTCATAATCATATTTCATGATTTTGATGATTTTGTATTACAATATAATGATATCTGTTAACGAGTTGAGGAGGATGAATTTTGAAATTAGTTTTTAATGAATCTTTTTATATTTCATAGGTCATGTCATGATCAATTTGAATATTATGATACTCAAAAATGTATTAAAAGATATATTTTTTATTTGATCTAATAATTATATAAGAATATTTACTATAATTGAGTAGTTTGTAATTTATGTGACCTCCTCCTATTATATATAATTAATATTTTGATTCATATTGGATTTGAAGGCATTACACCATAATGATTTATAATATTCAATAATCTTATGTAAATATATTAGTTGTGATGAATTTAAGTTTTTGAATATTATGAAATTCATATGTCATGGATTGGGTGGTTGATTTTACCTATTTAATTATAACAAACCACATTGTACATTTTTTACCACATATAATAAATTATTATTATCAATATAAAAAGAAATTTTTAATCTCCAAGATTAGTATAATAGTTATTGGTTAATGTTTTTGACACAATTAAAAAAACAATAGATGGATTGATAAAAAAATGGAAAATATCGAAAAATTGGAAGTAATAGAAGACAACATATATCATAGACATATTATATACAGTGTAAAGTGGGATAATTATCAGTTTATTATGACATACTATATATATGGAATGATATTCCTGATCCATTGACATTTATTGAAACATATTTCTATTTTAGATTATGTTTTTTGAATTTGACGTTCTTATTAAAATATATGTGTTTAACTCTATAAATATGGTATTTATATTACCCATTATTAATTAATAAATTATTTAACATGAATTACCTAAATATATAATATTTTAAAATTTATTGATGTAGTATATATTTTTCATACATTTAACTATAGGAGAAATATATGAATATAATCAAATTCTCTACATATAAAATAATAAAATAACTATAGTTTGAATATGTGAGACCACTAGTTGATATGTAATAGATACGTATATATATTTAAATGGAAGTGAACCATTACAAGGAGAAACCACCACCTAATCATTTTATCATCCAAACAATGCATGAAAATAATTTTTTTCATGATAGCTAAGTCATGTGAAAATTTTTATTATGTGTATCCTACTCTAGAACAACCAATATAAAATTTTATTCCACTTTTCATTTTGGTTTTTTATTTCTTATATGTTATTATCAATTAAATCAAGAAAAATAAATTTTTTATTTATTTTTACCAACACAGTAATAACATATTTGGATTTTTGACGGATAATATCATTATTTTTTAAAATCTTAATTATATATATAGCCAGACTCACCATACCTCCCTAGTTCCCTTATGAATATTTTCATAATTATATTACCTAGAAAAACACCTTCACGACACCTATATTGGTGTATAAAAAACATTCAAAATGTTAAAATATCAAAATATCTTTGTTTTTTCAGCTTTTAAATTTTTTTCCTTATGTACACTATTTTAAACAATACAGCTTCGGCCTCCTATGTCTTTATAATTTATCCCTAATAAAATAAATAAATCATGTTATTTTTTAATGCATTCATCTTTTATCTTATAATATTTTTTGAAATTTTATATGAAACTAAGTGTATAATTATTTATATATCCATATCAGTCATAAAAATACACCAAATGATCATAAACTCGTTACTAAATCCCATCATATTGAGAAAATCCGAGGTGAAAAATATAATTTAATAATTTTTAATATAAAATATAAATTTGAAGGTACATAATAGTGGGGACTAAATTTTTCATGTTTTAATGTTTTATGGTTATCTGTTATCTTCATTAAATCATTCTTTTGATATTACTTTTAAAACATAATTTTCATAGATTTACACTGGATGATAGGTACGTATAATAAATTTTTCATTTCTTCCACGTATTAATAAGAAAAAAGATACTATATAACCTCACCATCTGGTATTTCAAAATGGCGTTTCTTTTGTGTGGATAATATTTCTCCATATATTTAAAAACATTTTATTATTCTATACTAGTTAATTGAATCTCATTTGAAAATATTCTTTATTTATATATTTGATCTTGATTTTTTAGTATTCAAAATTCATTTTATGGGGGAATAATATATTCAAATTTAAAATATAATCATTCTGAAACTACCATATTTTCATTAAATATAGTTAAGTAGTGGATAAACCTAACATTATCAGTAATCCCTGGAATAAATCATTTATTAAAAAGATAGATATAATAATTTTAATAATTACAATTTTTAAAACAAAATTTAAGAAACTTAAAATAGAAATAGTCCTTTAATTATAATATATGGTGGATAATGTTACAAAAAACTGTAATAAATATAACAGATGATATTTTTTTCATTTAAATAATGTATTACAGTGGCCTACTATTTTTTATAATAATGATATTATATAAATTATTAGATGACGTTTTTTGAATTGTTATTTAATGAATTTTTATAATTAACAATCCAATAATATATAAAAAATTTCAGAATACATGGTAGTATATTAAACATAAATTCATTAATAAAATAAGAATAATATTGATTAATAAAGGAAAAAATCATTCTAATCAAACATAAATGAATTAAAATCATATAATAATACTATAAAATTAATGAACATAGTGATTTAAATTCAATTAATTATAAAATTGTCAAAGTGAGATATTGACCAATTTAAATTTTCATTATCATCCATTAGAGTATTAGTAGCCTACATAAAAAAGTCAGCCAAAGACCCAATCAAAACCCTATTGCTAAAAACTATCAATATTTGACCAATAAATATGATGAACTAAACTCCACAAACAAATTTGAACTCTATTCAATGTAGTATATCAAAATACTTATAGTAATTGTCAACCACTAAAAGTTGAGATCTATTATATAAAACTATGACACATTCAACATGTCATCTGAATTCAAAATTTAAACTCCAATATTTCTATTTTTTATCCTATCGAGCACTCTTTCAAATTTCTTATCATTATATTGAGAAAATGTTTTAAAAATATAATCATTATTTTCCTTAATTTTGATCCACTAAATTTACTAATATCAGTTTTGTATGAAAAATCTCTCTATCATGGTTTACATAAGTATTCTATTACAAAAAACACATTCCAATGTTTTCTATGGTTTCTCATATTTATGTTTCTATATTAAATTTCATTAGATTTATTAAAGAGTAAAATTTACAGACAAAATAGTTTTCTCCTTCGAATTATCATATATAATTTAACTAAAACCAACTACATTGTCTATCACATACACATGTGGTTTTAATATATCTAATAAACATGAATTATAAAATTTTATCTGAAAATATGAATTGAAAACGATTCCTATAAAACTAAATGCTAACAGATAAAATATAATTATTTTATAATAACAATATTAAAAAATTTATCTTACCTACAAATAAATAATATAATAAAAAATAAAAAGACAATAAATATTATTAAAACAAATATATTAATTGTGTGATATTTTACATACATCTATTACGAAAAAAACATCTAAAATATTCAGAAATAATTTTATTATAATTATCAAAAATAAAAAACATCATACATTTCAACTATATTTTATATGTAATACAAAATAAATATTAATGATGGAAAATTATCATCTATCAATTTAAAATGTATTTTTATACCACTATATTTCATGAAAAATTAATCATTAGTCGAAATATATGAAAAACATGACTTCATAAAACACATTACAATATTTATTTTAAAAAATATAATTACAAAATATTAACACTACCAAGTGATTGAAAGCATCCAGGGCATATCTATTAGTACAAAACAACAATTTTATGACACTTGACTCTATTTCTCTAATTTTATTTATCTAAACCAGTTTCTAGATAACTAAAATTTAATAATAATAATTATTATAACATGTATATTAGAATGATATAAAAGGGGTTTAATGAAATCCTTAGTAAAAAATCATAACATGATGTGAACCATAAAAGAGACATAAATATCACAATTTATGATCAGAAAACCAATTATGATAATCTTATTACATGTTATTGACAAAAAATATCATTAAAACATTAAGGAATCATAAATTATATGACATGTATCAAACCCCTTCTCTATAATAATGTCACATTATAACTTGACATAAATGTAAAAAATACATTAAAAATCATTCATACAAATGAAAACATGGGATTAAATAAAAAATATAAATATATATATTGTTTTGAATTTCTTATTAAAAAATGGATATTTCATACATCCATTGGTTTAGGAAATCATATGTATGATAAATATTTATTCCAACTCTTATGTGGACACATACATGATGGAAATTGCTAATATTGTGAGAAACCCCACCTTGCTCACTCTTGTGTAAAAACACCATTATGTGAATTCCAGAATAAATCATTATATATATTTTTTAACTAATGCATTTGAGGTTGATATTACACCTCACCCACTATCATACATAAATGCGTACACTAGTTAAATTATATCATAATCATATCTTAACAGAACTCTAAAAGAGGATTTTGTTTTCATATAACATGAACATAAGTAATGGTGGATATATAAAATATCATTTTCCATAATGAATTATAGAATAATAACAAATAAAGGATAATAATTAAAATATTTCTTGAGAAAAAATTATTGGAGTTAATATATAATTGAATATTCAAAAGATTTAATTTATTAAAAATATTATTATAAAATATGAAATTTCAATTAATTTTGAAACAATAATTTTTCATATAAGAAAGTGAATATTTTGAAATAAATTCTAATAAATGCTATCTAAAAAAACATAACTGTATACCAATAGATATTTTATAGAAAAGACACTTCAAAAAATTATTTTATTTTTTTGAACTATTTGAAAAACCATTTCCTTAATATTTTGAAATGTTATTTTTTGAACACCCACGTAATTTAAAATTTATAATATTTTCATTTCTAAATTGGAAAATGAAAATTAAGAAATCCAAATAAAATAATATGTATTAGATTTCTAAAAGATAGTATAAAATAATGGATTGATGGAAAGATATTGATATTAATAAAACAACCAGTAAAATAAATGAGATTTATTATTTACAAAAAGAAATTGTAACTGGAAAACAGAATCATCAAAAAAGATTAATTTGAATGAAACATGTTATTACTTTATATGATGGTGTAAAAAATATAAAATCATTATAAGTTATAATAAATCAATCTTTAAAGATAATTTTCATTAAAAATTTATTGTGACCCTTGAATCATATTTTAGTCAAGAAAATCCATTACAACCATTATATATTTTTATTTAAAACTACATTATATGTATGAAAATAAGTAAAATATGAAATTTATGAAATTATAATAATATATTTATATATAATTATCATAGAGGAATATTTTTACCATTTAAAATTAAACATTATTTATATGTTAATCATGTGAATAGTAGTTCATATTTGAGACCAAGATTCCCACAACATTTATAACTTATCATTTAGATGCACTCTATGATCATATATCACAAACATAAGTATCTAAATATGTTATTTTAAAACCATATAAATTCTATAACAATAGATAATTACAATATAAAATAATAATATATGTGAATAATGAAAATTAAAATTCATATTGAATATGATTTTTTAACTAATATTTGATACATGGAACAAACATGTGTGTGAGGATAATATTTATATAGGGACATTGTAGACATAGAATTTAAAAAATGGCCCTTAATTGATATATGTTATCTCCCATTATTTTAATCCTGACTAACTCCATTATGAGACATATCATAAATAATTAATATAATCATAACCCATGTAAATTAATCATAAAAGAGGTTGTATAAAGACAAATAATTTTCATAAATTGATACTATATTTAAATATAATAATATTCATTATATACATAACAAAACCACAACTATATTATATAGGTTTGGTGACATCGGAAACTAGGAATGATTATTAATTGATTAAAAAACCTAAATTATACCGAAAAGATTCATTCATAACCTGAACATTTTTTGAAAATTCATAGTTATTAATTATCGTCATATCCAACAAAAAATAAACATAGGAATTTTTTAGATTAGATTATTAATAAGGGTAGTCATCAGATATAACATAACTAGAAGTGAATAATAAATAAAAATACCAATTAAAAATTATATGATGTATATCCTGAATCATGATATTGAGTTATTAGATAAATCATTGAATTTCATATAACATTAGTTATGAGGAACGTGATTCATTGTAGTATAACATAATACATGAAATAGTGACGTGTACACAAGTATTTTAATAAAAAAACATATCATTCAAGTGTGAATACCAAGGACATAGTGGTAGAAAATTTTCTTTATTAAATAATGTTCACTACTCATTTATGTTATGTTTTAATTAAATGAATTTACTCTCGTTCTAGTACTATATTACTGAACAATGTTTACATCTCATTCCAGTTAAGTATATCTCATGAGATATAAATCCTTAATCAATTTATCAGAATAAAATATTTGTACAACAAATCACATAATACAAACCATTGTATATGTGTTCCACGATAATAAAAATAATTCACAATATCAAAACACCTAGAATGAAATGGGTTATATAAACATTATTCCATTATAACATTAACCCATAGAAAGTATATTGGTATCATTAATATCATTCCAAAATAAAAAAATGAACTATAGAATGAATAAGGAAAGTATAATTGAAAAATATCCCATGTTAATCAAATTAAATATTAAATAATATTATCTTAAATTAAAAAAAATTATAAGTGATCGCATGAAATAATTATTTTTTAAAAAAGCCTTTTTAATATTGAAAAATATTTTCTATAATTTCAAAATGTTTTAAGTTAAATAATTTTTTTGAAAAATGACCTTGTAATATTATAGTGGATTCTTCAAGGAATTAATACATTATGATAGAAGAAAACCACATTCATGATTCTTAAGATAAATAAATTCCATTAATATATTATATATAATTGTCATAATGAACCTCATTTTGGAAAAAAATTAAAAGGATTACTTTCATACTAATATGTAAAAATTCACACAATTATAAATTTTTTTCAAATAATTCTATAATAATAATAAAAAATTGGAAATGATTTTTATGAATCATGGATAATGATGATAAATATCTCCCATAGTATACTTATGTATAAATAATTCCGAATAATAATGATGTTGTGAATTTAACCATTAAGTTAAGTTTGATATCATTCTTACATATATGAAATTATTTTATAATGGTTTAAATGCTGATATTAATTTATTCAAATAATATATTAATATTTTGGATATCATATATGACCCTCTTATATAATAATATCACCATTTTGATAATTATATTTCATTATTATCCTTTTTTGGGTGTTAACTACTAGTCATTCATATGCATTTTTTGTCTTTTAGGTATGAGATCGTGCTCATTAGATATAGTTTCGTTATTTACAGAATGGTATGAAGGTAATATATATCATATTTATTTATTATATACATTTATATAATAATTCCTTAATTTTTAACATGGAAAATTATCACATCACATCATAGAGTGGTTAGGTTGTATGTATGCACGAGCAGTGGTATCATTCTATTAATTAGTAAATGGTAGGGAAGATAAAGTCATATTTAATTTTTTCTCCAGCTTAAATATAATTATATACTTATCAAATATATATATATTATTTCCATAATTATCCCCATTAAATAATGTTGTTATGAATAATGTATTACCCTATAGCGTGGTGATTATATATAGTGTGTACGCACACATGGTGATTTTTTTGTAGGATGTAAAAAATGATAAATATGGTTTTTCCATAATCATAATCAAATCAAATAACATTAGTTATAATACTTTTATTGCATTAAAATGGAAAAAAATGAAGAATATGTATTAGAAAAAATACTCTTTAATTACTCAGGAGAGATAATCACCACTTCTTCCGTGAACTTCTATAATATCTCCATTTAGGGGAGAATAGGCATTGTATTTCATAGCATATATAATGTAGATATGTAATTTCTGAAGAAAATCATTCATGTAATAGTTTATAATGATGCATCAAAATTATGTTAATTTGCGAGGGAGGAGGTTCCGTTTTATAATTGAGGTGAGGGGCACTTTTGAAATTTCTCAAAATATTAATTTAATATAAATATAATCTCAATAGAAATACCCATAAAAGGACACTTAATTACATATTATGTGATATAAGGTTTTTATTTCATAAAAATAGTTTTCAAAATGTGTTGGGTTTAATATAATCATTATATTTTTATTTTACCATTTGTTAAATGATATTAATTTTAACTATGATATAACAAATAAATATTGGAATGTTGTAATTTTTTACTTCTATAATGTAAATTGGACCATAAATGAACAATTTTAAGCATTCTATAGAATATTATATTTATTTTATATTTTTAAATATGATTTGTTATTTATAAATATTTTAATAATTATCATTTTGATAATATATCATTAGTGTCAATATTTACACTATTAAATATTTGGACTTTGAAATAATAAGAATACATGATCATTTATAATAAAAAGTAGTTATATCACTATGTGGCCAGGGTAATCTTGACAATTTATTTATGAAATTATTTATTTAATTTTTTTTATTTTTATATTTTTAATAACATTTATTTTATATTTCCCGAAATAAAACATTTACCCCACTTAACATTATGTAATTATATAATATAATAATTTTATACATTACAAATTGAAAATAAAATACAAGGATGAATATTGTTCTTAAAAATCTACTATAATTACTTATTGTTTAATAAATATATTTTAGGTTACCCTATTATAAAAATAATATTTTATTTACACATGAATGTGAGATATTTGTAGTAATTTCAATCTCATCTATGTAGAAAAAAATTAGAAGATAAATTCCTATCAATATAATTTTTTTATTACATTATATTTTTACATTTACATTTTTTTTAAAAAAAATTTCTAATGTTGACACATAGTGGATATTTAAGATAAGTACGGCTACATATTTTTAATTTCTTTTATTTAATTGTTATATAAAACATTTTCCAGTAAAGTACATTATTAAAACACTTAACATCGATATATATGTGTTAAGGGTCTAATTATGCTAATAAAATAAAAATAGGGTAGTTTTTAGCATTATTTTTAAGTCACAACAATTATATGTTTAACCTAAATTTTCAAAATTTGTCCTTTACCATGGTAAAGAAGTTTACGAAAGTTAAAATTTATTTTATCCAAAAACATTTGGGAAATATTTTATAAATTAACACATACGAATATAAATTTAGAATCCTTTTTAATAATTCATACCATAGATTTTTTAAAAATTGATTTAAAATATAACTAATAAATGGCCATGGCGAACTAATTTTTTCGGAAAATTACCTTATGAAAATAAAATTTAATTTTTTTTTAAATTTGATTATGAATTAATTTTAAAATCCACAATAATATTATTTAAATCAAAATTAATAAAATAAAATTTAACAAAAAAAATAAATCTTATTTTTATTTCATATCTACTTTTAATGAAAATATAATTTTCAATAATAAATTTTATTTTCATTGTTCGGTGAAGAAAAATGATTTTAGGAAATTATATAAAAATTAAGTTAAAATAACATTTAAAATAAAAATTAAAAACATAAATTATATTTTATGAATTAATTTTTGTAATTTAAAGAAACTATATTTTTATAAAAACAATTGTTTGAAGAATAATGTTATTTTAATAAAATTTTGAAAATATTTTCAATGTCAAAACCAATTCATTCATACAATGATACAATATTATATTTAAAATAATAAATTATTTTTTCATAATTATTACTAACAATTCATCATCTTGGTTATAATGAATATAAATATTTTACATTGTTGGATAAACATTCAATTGTGTTCAAAACAATCTATTAAAGAATTAAAATTATTCAAAAATAAATATTTTTTCACATTTTGTTTTGTCTCATTCAAACCCATAAAATTAATTTCACTCAAAAAATAATTCACATGAATAAAAAAATATTAGGGTACAAATAAATCATAACATCCTCCTGAACCCTATGGCCTCCTCAAATTGGTGGATCCACAATAAGACATTAATTAAGAGATTACTATAGATTCATAGAACATATTATCTAATATCCAAAATCTCTCTTTGTTGTTGTTTGTAAGAATGAAATTTATCATGTGGTTGGTCTTCTGAGTTTAGTTCATGTGAAGCGTCTATTATGTATGTCCTCAAAAGAGATACATGGGTCACATCATGACAAATATAGAGATATTATGTGGAATCGCCAATATATAAGCTACCTTCTAAATAAGATACTGAATTTAAAATCAAATAATTTACCAAGGTAATAATTTCTCCATATTTTGAAATATTATCACTATATTTCATGTATAATACATAGAAATACCTTTTCACCCACTTCAAACTCATATTATTTTCATTGATTGTATTCATTGCTTTTTTATCAAATAATAGATCCTCTTATGTGATGTTGGAAAGATATAACCTTATTTTCAATTTCCAAAACTAGACCAGTGCCCAATATAATTAATTAAACAAACTTATTATTGTATGTTGGAGGATCGTAATTCTAACCATAGAGGGATTCATAATTCGTCATCTGAATAATATAGTAAAAATAATTGTTGTATGAAAATTCAACCTATGGTAGGGTTTGATAACGAAATCCATGGAATTCTATAAATAAGGATATCATAATTATATATAGATTTTGAATTGTACCCTCATAATGACTATATATTAGGGGATTATAACCAGTGATGGATATTAATTCAACATCTAGATCCAGTTGAAGACTTCTCCGAATCATCAAGAAAAACCATAGATCATGATCATATATAATGGTCTGAGTTACACTATAAAATCTCTTCACATCATATATATTATGGAAATATAATCAAGAGGTAAATATTTTCTAATATAAATGATTATTTCTAACATTGAAATGTCAATAACTATAACCAATACAGTATTATTATTTTCATATGTTTTAGTATGTGCGACATAAAAATTCATGGTGATGTTTTCAATTTCCATTCTAGCATGGGTAGAGGTTGTGACATCCCCTTAGAATTATATAACTAAATATTAACCTGATAACAAGTAAATCACTATGAAAAATTCTCTACAATATATCTATACATGATCGCGCAACATAAAGACTCTATCAAGTCACTATACATGTTAGTGCTTCTAGGATAAAAAGTGAATGATAAAAAATGATCATCAACAAAATAATCTTTATTTAAATATGGTATTTGTAATTAAAAAGGTATATATAGAATATAAATTTTTATTTTATATTTATAATTATGAAGAATATATTAATTTTAAGATAATGTTGACACTTTTTCTGATAGTATACTCGGCATGTAACAACGGGCATCTCTAGAATTTACATTGCAAAAAACATTCTGATATACTAAAAAATAATTCAATAATATTATAACTATTTCAAATAGTAGTTAGCACATAGAAATTGAAATTATTGGAATTAATAATATCAAATGGAATTTTAAATATTTTTTACAACAGTTTAAATGATGATTCATTGATTACAAAATTTAGTAGAAATAAAAATAAAATCCAATAAAATATAGTAGATATGTTTTTATGAAAACCTTTTTAAAATATAATAATTATGTATTTATATCACAATTAATGGATATTAATTGTATTAACAATATATAATAAATTTTCAATTTAAATTTTCAAATTCATCTTATATGTTTTCTAGATATGATATAATAATAACATAATTTTTTCAGATAAAAGAACTATTTTTGTAAAAATATAGTTTTACCACATTTTAAGGGAGAAACCATTTTAAATATAGTTTTTAACAAAATTAAATTTTTTGATTTGAAAAAATAAACTTCTTATTTAGAATTGGAACATCAAAATTTAAATTGGATAATAATTTTGTATTTTTCTGCAGAAGGTCATTTTTTAATGAATATTGAAAAATATTCCATTTTAATTCTAAAAAAGATTTTAATCTAATTTATTTATATATATATATTTTACATTTAATAGGTTTTAAATTTTAATTTGATTATATTTATACCATTTAGTCCAATTTTTCGGTATCAGATGTATTTTCACATTATAATTAGATATAAACGTATGTAAATCTTTTGATTTTTTACATCTGAAAAACAAGATTTTTTGTGTTGACAATGATAATTAATTTTAAATTATTTTATACAACTAATATGTTATAAATTTGAAAAAATGGATTCCATATTTAGAATCAGGATCACAAAATCGTATAAATATGTTACTCTTATTTTTAGACAGTATAAATAGTAACTTCAGAATATTTTGTATTTTCCATGGTTAAATGGTAAATCTGGTAAATAAGGGAAAATATAATATTATAAAAATATTAAATTAACCTAACACATGTCCTAACAATTTATGATGAGATATTTCCATCCATGGGAAACCTGGGGTCGATTTTAGGACCACATGGAGCGACTTGTGTGTGAAAATGACATTTAATTTTTTTTAATTTAATGTTAAGGAAAATAAAACCTGAAGAGGTATCTTTTACTAAAAAAATTATATGTGGTTAGATATGTGGTATATTTGGCAATATATAGTCAATAAAATGATAAGAATATTTAATACATTTTGTTATTATATTTATAGTTTTTAAACATCAAAAAAATAAATAATTTAATGACACACTTATGATGTAGTGATTACCTTATTAAAGAATAATTTAAATAAATAAAATTATAATTATTAAAATAAATTTATTTTGACGCATTTAATATCATCCAAAAAATTTAAGGATACGTATGACTTGTTATATTTTAATTTATTATGTTTTACAAAAATAATAAGGTTGCTATGTATTTTTAATTAGTCATGATATGAATTATATAAATATTGACATAAATGGGTTTTTAAATTAGTTATTATTTTATTAAATGATATTATATTCTTGAAAGTATAGGATTTCACCAAATTATATATATGATGTTACAAATATCATAAATAATCATTTTTGGGTCACTTCTCATTTTATAGTTACTATGGAAACCACATATCATTATTATATATGATGACATGGTAAAAGATAAATTATTTTATTAAGGGTTAAAGCTAAATGAAAAGGTTAATTTTATGACCTAAAAAATTCTAAAATCCATTTGTTGAGATGATTTGGACCTATCCTCATATTTTATTTAAAATATATCACGTTGGTGTTATTATAATTCAAAACCCAATTAATTATAAAATAATATTTTGAATCTTTCTTTAAGTGCCCCTCCTCCCTCTAAAAAAACGGCACCACCTCTAACCCTTACTCACACCTCTAAATCCCCCTTGGATTGTCCAAAAAATTCCCAAATAAACTCCAAACATCTCTTTTTTCCTACTAGAATCCTTACTTAAGGAAGAAGGCGATTAATAATGGCCATTTAGCATAAATCAAAAATGAGTTTTACTATTTGATATAATTTCTTCTCTCATGATTGTTTCATTTATTTTAATTATCCAACCCCCTATACTGTCATTATTAAATTATATTATAAAAAACTATTTTCTATATACTATGTTTTTGTTATGAGATTTATTTGGACTATATATACCAACACCTCCATCTAATGGGTATAGAACATACTATTTCTGTGGACGACAAACTACTGCCTAACAAAACGATGATTGTTGAATTATCTCCCACCGCCTCTCCATGAGGGAATTAGGATAGAATAGTTTTTATATGATATATATTATAATTATATTTCCTTTAAAATTCTGTAATTCTTATTTACAAAATAACATTATTATTTTCAAAATGTGTAAACATGATAATTTCATTTGAGGAAGCGTGGACTACCACCTCCCTCAAAGTTATATGACTCCTTCATTCTATAATGTAACATATAATGGATAGAATTAATGAAATTATTAATAATATATAAAAACTATTATTATTCAATAATTATAATATATCAATGTATCATTATTTTTTATTTCCAATATTAATTAAATAGAAATTAAAGTAGCATTCATGTGTATGTATGACTTACCATCTATATGAACAGCGAATTTTATTTCATATCTAGAAATTTTTTGGACTATTATAAATTAAAATATAGTAGATATTTATGATATATATTATATAAAAATCATGAATATCATATTAGAGATAATTGAATTTTTACCACATGGACATTTTGAAATTATAACAATTTCATTTTTGACTCATCGACTGAAAATTGATAAAACGAAGGATATAAACATAAATAATTATAATATTTTTATAACAAGGTAATAAGTGACTTAAATGGAATAAAAAATTTGGATGTGGTTATAATGTAATTATAAATTAAATTATGTTTATTATCCAGGGTGATAAATAACGAACAAGGCAAGTCAGACACAAGATAAAGGACTTTGTCTCAATCTCCCTTCATTGAGGAATATTTAGATAATATATACCTTCATATTTTATAATGTGTATAATAAAAATATTTTAATTTTACTTACATTCAATGGAAATATTTTTTCTATGAAGCATATTAGTAAATGAGAACAGGAATGTTTTTAACGTTTGCAGCGACAATGACCCCTTTGATTCCATAATCGTTATTTGGATTCATCCAAAATACATAATGATGTGAATAAGAAAAGAAATCCATTATTCTATTTTTTGTTTTTTTCATTATAGAATATGTTTTTTGAAATTTAGTTTGTATTTTATGATCCTTAAATGATTTCTTCTGATTTCACATGAAATGTTATTAGTGAAGTGTTTATTTTTTTAATATTATATGTGTTAAGATTATATAATGGTACATGGACATTTTAGTGGTTGTTACGTGATAAATAAAATGATGGGTGGTTCTGTGAAAAAAATAATGGGTGTTTATGTTATAACTCTAATTTTTTGGGTAATGAAGTCGATCGTATGGCTATTCCATTTAGTGATATTTATAGATGTCGGTCGTATAACTATTCAATTTAATGATACATGTATAAATTGACTTTATGGTTATTCGAATTGTGTATGTTTATATACCAAGTTAACTTTATATGTTATATGTTTCATTCTATGTAATTTGGTAATCTTATTGTTACAAAAAAGGAATGTAATGAGCTTATATTAAGTGATGTTTTTTTCCACATCTTAAAAGTGAAAATTAATTCCTTATAATAATGTATTCATGGGTTTCATATTATTTAAAATCTAATTGTTTTATTACTTTATGTATCCCTTACTGAGATTTGTGTGATCATCCCATGTTTTGAAATGTTTTCTATAGGAAATAAAGAGGAATAAGGTCAAGAACAAGATCACTAAAAATTCATTATGTCTAAATCATGAAACTACTGTATACTTTATATATTAAAGATTTTATGTATATGTTCTGACCTATTTCTCTAAATCTCAATACCTAAAATGATCATCAATGTTAATTATTAACTTCAGTAATGATTATTTAATTTTTATGGATGGGTCCTTATAGTTGGTATCAAAGGATTGTTTAGATAACATTAGAGGATAAGGTGTTATTTATGCATAAGATAAATAAACATAATGGTTATAATTGTAGAAATAATAATAGTTATTTTAGATTAATTGAATGTGTTTAAGATTGCATGAATAAGAATTTATTATTTTTTATCATCCTCGTATGATATTATATGATGATTTTACTAATATACTCAAATGACCTTTTTGGTTTCAGCTGATGACTGTATATAGCAGGAACCAAAGTACCAATGGATGGGAATAAAACTTTTTTAGTTTTCATATTGTGAAACTGAATAATGTGATAACTGCAAGGATATCACTTGTGGTTATTCATAAACCAATATCTCGATTCATGATTCACCACTTGATCCTTGGTGATTTTTCGATTAAATCATACATGTGAGAAAAAAATCCCAACATAAGATCATCTAATATTCATAAAGGTGTGTATATTAAAAAAACATATGTTTGATGGATGTGGATTGAAACACCTAAAAAATGCATCAAATTTATGGGAAGATGATTTGGATGTTGCAAGGAATTTCAATAAGAAATAACCTTCCTTGGAAAATGGATGCATCCAATTTACTCTAAGAAAGGGAATGATATTCTTTCCAAAGGATCAATTAATTGTTTTAAATGTTGTGTTCGTGGCCATTATAAAAATAGTTTCCCTATGAATATTGTTTAGTTGTGGGATCAGCATGATCATACAAATTTATGTTTACCAATTCATAATTCCATTCCAATTGAAGAAGATGAAACTAAAAATGATCTATGAAAGATATAGATTATTACATAGCTCATGTTTTGACATTACTGGAATCATAGGACATTATGCATGATTTTTTGGTATGAAATAAGTTTAAAATAATAACATGAAAAAATAAGTAAACCTATGATTAAAAATGTATTATGATTTAGATATATAAATTTTAGGAATTGATTAGTTATGTTGGATCAATGGATAATAAAATGTATTAATTATATGTTTACATTGGAAGAATTTTTCTATAATGTGTAACTCTAAATATTGATATGTGAAAATATTATTGATGGAAAAATTATGTTTTCTTTTGTGGTTATTGTTATACTGACCCATTTTAGTTTATATGAACCATGAATTTGATGCAATTACATGTTACTACATTTAGGGATGAAAATGTGAGGTATGAGATAACATTTTTGGTTAAATTATGTTATAGTTATTTTTGAGAAATTTATCACATTTATAAGATTTATATAAAATTATACTTTATTTGAAAAAGGATAACACATAGATCTTGTGTCAACATGTCTCGTCAGACATAGATTTGTTAGTCAAACCCACAGTAAAATTGAGATTGGGATTTATCTCCTACACCTGGACTACGTGAAGTCCTTGATTAGTATAACTTATTCATTTTTAGTTAAATGATTTTACAGATAAGAAATATGTTTTTTTTGGTAACATAAATTTTAGAAAAAGTATATCAATATTATATGAAAATAATTCAGTTATTATATAATAATGGTTATTTTAGAAGACATTATCTATTTTAGGAGCACTACATAACTAACGAAATAGAATATGTTGGGATATAAATTGAGTATTAATGGTGGAAATTTATTTTTGAAGAATCTATGTTCTTATTGAAAAAAATGACAATTTGGGTTATTGGTGGATATAATTAACCTATCATAGATAATATGTGATTAGGTTAATTAGTTTTCAGAATGAGACATTAAGAGTAGTTGATGTTGTTTAGAGATAAATTTTAATATTATTGTGGAAGACTATGGAATAAAATCCTTCTCAACTCTCGTTTAAAATCATTTTTTGAAATATTTTGAATAATTTGAAGAAACTTTTATATAGAATTTTCATTTTTGAGCTTTGTGTATTCGTTGTTCAATTTTTTAGATTAAGAGTATTATTTCTTTTTATAAATGTTTTTCCGTTTTGGGGATTATTTGATCTTGTACTAACAATTTTGTTATTGTTTAATGTCTACAGATAAGAGAAATATATGGTTACTCTTTTGTGGATCATGCTATTCTCTAGAAGTTGATTCAAGCGCCTTAGGTATGACCAAGTCATCATAAATACTCATCGTTTGGAGAAAAGATCATTTTTATAGAAACTTATTAATTGATGAAATGTTGCGTGAAAAGTAAGTATATTTTCTTATTTTCATAGACAATATCACAATTAAATTTTACATATTTATGAAAGGGATAATAAGACACAAAAAAGTTTTCCATTTACATTTCCTAGTAGTAAATCAAATATTGTTTAACCTATTACATGTTTTTGGCTTTCTTGTGGATAACGTTCCCCTGATAATGTTTTGTATCACTCTTAATCAGAACATGATGGTTAATTTTCTCTTCCATATCCATGTTTTCATGGAATCCTACTTTTATTTATCTCGGATGACATTTATTCTTCTCATTATTTCTTTTATATTGATATTTTATATTGACTCTTTTTCTGATGTGGGATTTTCAATAATCATTCTGATCCCAATTTTAAAATTGCGAGGATGCAATTTCCAAGGGGGGGGGGGGGATTTAACGAACCAGGTATTTATAGAATTATAATTTTAGATTTATATTAATAATTATGGATAAGATATTAATTTTACATTAAATGAGACACTTTTTCAAATATCTTACTCGATAAACAAAAATAAGCTTCTCCAAAATCATACATTGGACACAATATTAAGTTAGAGTGAAAAATAATACCCTAATATTATTATTTTAAATTGTAATTAATACCTAACCATTGGAATGGCTGGAATGAATAGTATTATCTAAATTTTTAAATATGGTTTACAGATTATTAAATGATGATTCATTGATTAACAAATGTATTGAAAATGGGAATAAAAATAAATTTAATATAATGGATGTGTTTTTATGGAATCTTTTTTAAATGAGAATAATTCCATTTTATTATCACTCTTTATGGATTTTCATTTAATTAAAATTATATGATATATATTCAATGTATGGTTTAAAATTAATCTTATATGATTCTATATATGATATAAGAATAAATTCATTTTTTGGATAAAAGAAGTTTTTTTCAAAAAATGTAGTTTTACCACCTCTTGATAGAGAAATATTTTTATTTATATTTTTTACACTATTATATGTTTTTTTCAAATATTAACTTATTATTTAGAAGCATAACATCAAAATTTACATTGGATGAAATTTATAAATTATACTACTAATGTTCATTTTGTTAATGAATAGTGAAAAATGTTGCATTTTAATTCATAAATCTCTTTTAATAAAATTTATTTATATAATTATATTGTAATTTTAATTTGATTTAATTAGTAATATGATTATATTTTTATAATTTTATCAAATTTTATATTGGAACTTATTTCACAATGAAATTGTATATAAACACCTGTCTATCTATTGATAGTTTTTTCTTCTAAAAATACGCCTTGTCATTTTGACAACATGAATTAATTTTAAATAAATACGTGTAACTTTTGTTTTTTCAGTTTGGATTACTATATTCAATATTTAGAATCCATATATCCAAATTTTGTAAATATGTAAATTTTATTTTTAGACATTACGAATAGTAACTTCAATAAATATTTTATTTTTCATAGTTAAAGAGTGGATTTTGTAAATAAGGGTAAATAAATAATATTATAATAATATTTAATTACCCTATCACATTTCCTAACCCTATTTGAGAAGATATTTCCATCCATGTGAATACATGGGTTGATTTTAGCACCCCATGGAGCCACTTGTGTGTGAAAATGACATTTAATTACTATTATTTTAAATTTATGGAAAATATAACCAAAACACGTTTCTTTTACTAAAATAGTTTTTATATAGAGTATTTTTAGTGATATATATAAATATAAATCTTAAATAACTTATTAAATAATTTTATTTTATTAATAATTTTTTGACATCACATAAATAAATATATATATTCCACAATAACGATGTAGTGAATACCTTATTGATTAATTATTTAAATAAATGAGATTATATGTATTCATAAAATTTATTATGATCCTTTTTATGGCGTACACGAATATTAGGGATGAATTTGACTTGTTATATTTTAATTTATAATGTATAATCGAAATAATCAAGTTGTTATGGATTTTTTAAAATAAGTGATATGAATAGTATAAAAAATGACACGAATGAATTTTTAAATAAATTAATATTTTCCAAATTTATATAATAGTTATTTTAATATAATATTTGGAAAACTAACATATATGATGTTTGAAATCACATTAATGATCTGTTTTTTATCTATTTTTATTTTATTGTATCTATGGTAACCATATATTAATAATATACAGGAATCCATGGTAAAATTTAAATTAGATTAATAAGGGTTAAAGATAATAGATAAGGTTGATATAATGACATAATCTTGTATAAAATCCATTGGATAAAAGAAAATAGACCCTTCCTCAATTTATCTTAAAAATATATCACTTTGGTGTACGTAGAATTCAAAAATCAATTAATAATAAAATAATATTTTCAAACTGTCATAAAGTGTACCTCCTCTATCATATAAATGGACTCCAACTCAAACCATTAGTCAAACCTCCAAAGCCCCATTGGATTTACCAATATCTTCCCAAATAATCTCCTAACCCATATATATTCCACCTATTCGAATATAATTGCGTAAAAGGCAGTTATAGAAGGCTTTTTAGCTTACGTGAAAAAGAGTATCCCGATTTGAGGTAATGTCCTCTCTCATGAATATTTCATTTATTTTTTATTAATCTCATAAACTCTATTTATTCAATTATTTTATTAAAATACCAGTATATTCAATATACAAGTTTTGTTTATGAGAAGTATTCATACTACACTTTCACAAGCCTACATCTAATCGGTATGTAACATACTGTTTCTGTGGACGACTAACTACTGACTCACGAACTGATGATTGTTCAATTATATCCTTTAACCTCTCGTTGTGGACATTATGATGGAACTCTATGTATATGGTATATATTACTTTAATATTGTCTTCATGATTCTCTAATTTTTATTTAAAAAATAACTTAATGCTTTTCATTATGTCTTAACATGATAATTTCATTATATGAAGCGCGGACTACCTATTACTAAAAGTGATATGACACGTTTATGATATACAACAAATATATAATGGATGTAATTAATTAAATTATGAATCATATATAAAAAGTGATATTATTATGTAATTATAATATTCCTTTTTTCCATTATGTTTTTATTCCATTAATTACGAAATAGAAATGAATGTAGCATGCATGTGTACGTAAGCCTTACCGTCTCCATGAACGGTGAATTTCATTTCATATCTCCAAATACTATGGGAAATTATAAATACATATATAATGGATATATATGATATATATGATATCAAAATCATGAATATTATTATTGATATAATGGAATATTTACCACATTAACAATTTTTAATTATAAAAGAATAATTTTTGACTCATGTACCGTACATCGAAAAAATGACTAATATGAGCTTCATGAATTATATGATTGTTAGAATGGTAATAAATGATATTAAATGAATAATAAAAATGAAAAAAGTTTCGATGTAAGTACAAATTAACTTATGTTGATTATTTAGGGAGATGAAAAATAAACAAGACAAGTTAGACACAAGGTAAAGGACTTCGTCTCAATCTCCTTTAATTGATGCATATTTTGATTAAATGTACCTCATTATTTTATACGGTGTGTAATAAACCCCTTTAATTTTACTTTCATTCAAATGTAATAATTTTTCTACGGAAAATTTAAATAAATGAAAAATGTAATGTTTTTAACATTTGTAGAGATAGTGACATCTCCACTGTCGTAATCAATAATTGGCGTCCAATAAAATCCATTATATTTTAATAAAGAAAAGTAATAAAAAATCCTCTTTTTGGGTATTTCATTATTTAATACTATTTTTGAAATGGATTTTTTATTTAAATATATTTAAATTACTTCTTGTGAATGAAAATGAAATAATAGAAGTGAAATTTGGATTTTTACAATATTAAATATGTTATGACTATATAATGGTACTTGGACATTTCATGAGTGGTTCCTTGACAAACTAAATATAAGTGGTTATGTTATAACCTCCAATGCACTTGGGTATGGAATTCAGCTATATAGAAATTTCATTTAGGGAAATGTATGGATGTTGGTCGTATTAATATTCTGTTTAGTGATACGTGTGGGAGTAGACCGTATGGTTATTCTATTTAACTATGTTTATATCCAATGTTGCATTTATATGGCATATGATGCATTCTGTCGAATGGTTATAATAATTTGGATACATAAAGGGTATGCAATGGGCTTATATTCAGTGAAGTTATTTTATTAATTCTTAATAGTGAAACACGTTAATTTATAATAAATTATGCATGGATTTCATGTTACTTGAAGACTAATAGTTTTCATTATATATGTATCACTTACGAAAATTTTTATTCTCATCCCATGTATTGAAATGTTTTTCACATGGCATAATGATGGATAGGGTCAAGGATGGGATCTAGGAAACCTCATGACATCTAAAACATGGAATTAGTCATGTTTCTATTTTTAGGCATATTTATTTTTTGAAAATAATTAGAATGTGTGTAGAAGTGTAGGCTTGTAATATTCATGTTCTTATGTATAAGTTATGACCCAATTCTCTAAAACTCTAAACCTCAAAAGATCTTCAATGTGAATTATTAACTTAATATAAGATTATGTTATGTTTAAGGCTGGGTCCTTAAAATATGAGATTAACAAAGACACAATTCATAATATTTAGTATTCCATCACAATCAAATATGTACTTACATACAGTTTTTACCTTCTTTTGTAGATCTAAGTATTCATTCCTCACCTCCTTATTCTTCACATGTATTGATGGTTAAACCTTCATTTATGAATTTAATGACTTCTCCCCTTACATTATGATTTCTTTATTCATCCTTTTCAGATCCATAAATAATGGATCATTTCTGGTCCTCTACATTGATATCCTACCATGGTCCATTCGACTCAATGTAACTAAAAAATTGTTATCTTTCCCATTTGGTTAATGTATTGAGTATTAGTAATCATTAATCTACTCCAACTGTCTTTATTGGTTCGTATTCAAATCCTTTTGGGTGAAAATATAGTTTAGAATTTAATGACTACAATATATGTCAAACCTTTATCCATAAATAAAATATATCTATATCGTTAATGAAACAACTACAATAGGTAAATCTATATTATGAGTTATTTAATTTATATAATATATTTTAAATTTTTGTGGGATATATGATATAAATATATCAATTTTTATGATATTATATCTCAATACCTTCTTGGATGCATCACTATAGTTCAAAAACCATTCTTTACTAATGTGTAGAATGATCACATGTCCCCTAACTATCCTTTATTCCATATCCTTGGAATTCTGTTCACATTCCTCCATCCATATGGTCTTTACACCTCTCTAGGACAACTTTTATGTGTGAGATAGATAATCATGAGAATTATTTCACAAATAACCAATAATATGAATCCAAAAGAATAATGAATCAAATATGATTCACTATTGAATGTGTTGTTCAATGTCTAATAACATTAATATTTTCATGTTTAATAGATATCCAATATATTTATATTATGTGACCAAAAAATTAAAAAATATGAAGTCAAACCACACACATTGTAACTTTTTAAATTTGTTATCATTTCCCAATTTTTTTTCTACATTCCTCAATAGAGATTAATTTATCTAATTTCTTTTTGAATATTCACGAATATCATCTATAAATACTACTACAAACTTATTATTATTTTCTAACCCCGACCGCAGATGTCTGTAATTGTTCTCCTTTCTTGGTCCCGATTTAAATTTTCCGGAGATTAGTTGCATTGGCGGTTTCGCGCCGGTGCGCGGTCACCGCATCGTTAGCGGTGACCGTGCGTTCAGCCCGGGTGACAGTGTGTTCACCCGGTGTTTTAAATATTATAATTTTTATGTTGGTATTTTATTATTAATACCTTGTTATATGTGTTATTGTTATTGTATATATGTTTATATACGTTTATATATATATGCGTAATAATGTATGTATATTTATAGATCTATATATATATAAATATATATATATGTGTAACATCTTTAAATTAATTTATAATTATTATTTTAAATATTTGGTCAAAAATATTATTATTTGAATTAACTAATTTGTTATTTATTATTATTATAAGTTTTATTATTGTTATATAAGTTTTATTTTTATTATATAAGTTTTATTGTTATTAATATTATATGTTTTATTATCATTATTATTATTATTATTATTATTTTTATCACATATATATATATATAAACCTAAACTAAACCTACCCTAATCCCTCTCCCCATAGCCGCCACCCCCCCTAACTCTCTCTCTCTCCCCTTTCTCCTCCTGTTTTCCGGCGGTCCAGATGGCTGCACCGTCTCCCCTTCCGTCCGGCGGACCTCCCCTCCCGATCCGCATCCAACTCCGTCGCCGCGCCCGACAACTCCTCCGGCCGCCTGCTCCTCCTGCACCCAGCCGCCTCCCTGGCTTCCGCCCCCGCGTCCCGCTTCACCCCCTCGTCCCGGCCCTGCCTCCTACCTCCAGCATTTGCGGCCTCCCGCTCTGCAGCTCCTCCGCCGGCCTCTATCTCCGGCGCATCCCACCGGCGTCCCGACCTATGTGTGCCCCGACCTCGCCCTCGCCAGAACCGGCTGCCCCTGCCCTCGGCCTCACCCCTATAGCACCGACTCCCCCGCACAACTTCCCGACCCCCTGCTTGCCCTCGGCCAGCCCGGACCCCCCTGCTCGCCATCGGCCAGCCCAGACCCCCTTCTCGCCCTCGGCCAGCCCCGTCGCCCCTTCACCATGCTGCGGCCGCGCCCGCAAGCCGTCCCGGCTCCCCCGGCCAGCCCGCCATTCCTGCTACCCTCCTGTTCCCGTCGTCGACCCCTCTTACCCCCTGCTCCTCCGCCTTGCGCCGACCCCGCGCCGCCGTTCCCGGCTCCCTCCGGCTGCCGCGGCTCCCTCTGGCTCACCCCCTCCCGCTGTGAGTTTTATTTTTTTTATTATTTTGTTTTTTGTTTTTTTTTATTCTTTTTCTTTATGTGAATCTCATTCATTTACGCTTTTATATATAATGTTTTAATATTTTTATCATGTTAATAATCTTATAATTATTTTATTATTATTAGGTTATTATTATTATTATATTATTATTATTATTATTATTTTTTATTATTATTATTATGTTACCATTATTATTAATATACTATTATTATTATTGCTATTATTATGTTAATATTATCATTAATATTATTATATAATTATTAAAATTACTATTATGTTATTATTATTAATAATATATTATTATTATTATTATTATTATTATATTTATTATCATTTTAATTATTAACATTTTATTATTATTATTATTATTTATTAATTGATTAATTAATTAATTATCTATTTAGTTATTTATTCATTTAAGTATTTGTTAATTAATCAATTATTTAGTTATTTACTTATTTGTTTATTAATTAATTGATTAATTAATTTATTCATTTATTTATTTATTTATTTTTCCTTCGTGACATCTTGGTGCTTATATTTAATTCATATTAATCCTTTTTCTGTCGCGGGTTGAGTGACGTGTACTTTTTCACTGTTCAGCGTACGCAGTTTGTCCACGAAGGATTGTCCGACTTTCCGTTGGGGTTCCATCGCATCCGCTCCTTGTTTGAGGTAGGCGAATTCAACTGTTTCCTTTCCGAGTTACTCTGCTGATACTTGAATTGTTTTAAATAAATTTTATTCCATGATTCTCGTGTTTATGAAATCCTTGCGCGGCTTATTTTGGTGTTTTAAAATTTATAGCTTTTGTTCGAAAGTTATGATTGAAGCAATTATATTTTATGCCAAGGTAGTTGTGCACTAGATATTGTCCTGCACTTTTTATTGTTTATATAGTTCACCTGTTTAGGCGTTTCCAGCTAACGTGGAACTAAATGCTTATGTTCTATTATTTTATCATTGGTTTTCTTGAGCGGTGTTTTCTTTTTTTGTAAAGAAAGATCATTCTTGGATCTTATTATCCTGTGCTGGTTAGTTTTATGAAATTTAGTATCATTTGGAAGTGTTGTCGTTCCCCTTTGTAGGTTTGACGCACCATTGGATGTTGACACATCCATGGGTGCACTAGGTGCACGCATGGATGTGCCCTCAAATGAAGATGGTGTTTGAAATCGTTACCATTTATTTTTATTTATTTTTATTTTCTCGAAATCTCAACTTTTCTAAATGGTTCTTGGTTTCAAAATGTTTTCGCCTCTTTTTGAGACACATCGAACTTGTTTAAAAAGAAATCTACGAAGATATGCCCTTTTGGCCCTTTACTTAATACAAAAAAAGTGTTTAGAGTTATTTAAAATGATACTGTGAAATATTCATGTAAAGCTGTTAGTTTTTGAAAAACCAAGTGCTCGCTTGACAACTCAAGGTATTTTATAAAATAGTTTTGATAATCAAATGTCGTGAAGGCCCGGTTGGCACTTCATTAATTGTGAAGTGATTGTACATATATATATCTATATATGCGTACTTGTGAGGGCATCTCTACAGGGGGACTTCCCTTCGAGGGTTGTCGTGTAGCGATGTCCGTGTAAGGGGTAGGCAAGTGCGGTGAGATGAGTCACGCGTGCGTGGGCCTCCCACTTACACAGTGTTACTAAAACCACCATGGGTTCCTGGGCGTCTTCTAGATTATCGAGTGACAGTTTCTTACTAACCCTGATTAGACGGGTTGATACCCTCTGGAGTTGTGGACAGGCCAGGTGGGATGTGCCACTGGTTGGCTATTAGGGCGGCCAGTTGGTTATTGACTGTGGAGTACCATGCCGGCAGGTAGTCTGAACCCGAGTACGTACAGGGGTTTTCTAGGGATGTTTAGGATCACCCATGGTTACTTGTTCACCTTGATTGTTTACTTTCAGTTATTCTTTACATCTTATAGTGTTACTTGTGTCCTTTTTCACAACTATCATCTTGCATTACTTGGTTACTTTCTGTTTAACTGGTTTGCTTTCAGCCTGTACTGTTTACCTGTTCCTTTTTAGCAAAGTCGTAGTATCATCTGTATTTGGTTTTGTTTATAAAAACATGAAATGGTTTTGAAAGTGATTTATAGTGTGCGTTGGGTTTTCAAATGGGGAAAACATGTTGTTTATTTTTAAATGTGAAAAATCTATTTTATAATTGTATTTTTCAAACCTATGTCAACGGATTGCTTGGGAAAGGAAACTTTTGGATTCAGTGGTTTACTTTGGCTTACCTACTGGGCATTTTTAATGCTCACGCCTATATTATCATTTCAGTTGCAGGTCTTCCCTTGCTCAGGTCTTCTGTTTTGAGTCGCTCAGTGTTGGAGCGAGGTTGCTCTCCAGTTGGGTGGTGACCTGAGAGGTCACATAGAGGTACGTGGTAGTGTGGCTTTTATTTTCATTTCCGCTGTTAGTGTTTTCTCGCTCTGTTCTATTTACTTTTGTTTGGGATAAAATCGTTCCCACCTGCTTAATTTTGATGCCCGGCACTAGTTGCCATCCCGGGGGGATCGGGAACGCTCCTCAGGACTTGCCGCGGACCGGCTCGGGTGACCGGTTCAGGGTCGACCCGGGCTGGTTCGTGACAAAATGGTATCAGAGGTGGTTCTTGTTATTTGGGTTGTCCGGTAGAAGGAGATTAGGACTGTCGGAAATCGAGAGGTAGGTACGGGAAGAGCGTCGCGAACTCTTGCTCGCACTGATCCTCGAGTTACCAGGGGTAGTTCGGGAATTGTGTTCTTGTCTTTCCTGGTTTGTCTTGGATTGAGAGATGATAATGGAGGCAGGCCGACGTTACATCGTAATTTCACATGGAGTAGTGATCCATGTGGAGTCCGAGTACGTGGTTTGAATTCCTCCTAGTGGTCGACACTGACTTGGGACATGGCCCACTACCATGTCGCCAGGTTGAGTGTGACTACTAGTCCCTCATTTCAGTGATTGATGCAAATTTGGATGTTGTTTTCGTTTTGTTCTGTGTGAGTGCGTAGTTGGAAATGAAAAAGGGTTTTTGAAAAATTGGACTGGTTTCTTTTAAAGGACTTTAAATATATGAAATGGGTTTTAAAAACTGAAATTTCTTGATTTGGAAATATGTTTTTTTATCGGAACTGGTTAAGAATGATTTGGGTTGAAACCTTGGTTCCTCTTTATGAACGTCTGCACATGTGTGAGAATGCATGGAAAGTGTGTGTTGATGCACGTATGAATGGAATGTGGATAATGACATGTGCAACGGGTCATGGGAGTACCTGGGTGTGTTTGAAATTTAACGCTTGACTTTGTTTTCTAAATTGGTTTTAAAGGGGAAACAGTTTTGGAAAGTTTTGGTTTGAAAGTGGATTGGTTTTTGGAAAGTGATCTTGAGAAAGGGTGGTTTTGAAATCAAAAATGAAAAGGGAATTTTAAAGAGGAGATTTTATTTTGGGTTGTGTTGTATTTGATTGGTCCTTGTGCTGACTGTCTTTGATGAAGGCGCTTTTATCGATGTTGCTTCGATTTGATGTTGGTTTTGGCCTTGTGTTTTATATGTCGCTCAGGAAATGCCGCCCAGAAAGGTCCCTAAGGATTCTGATAGGTCATGCCCAGTTTTTGGTCCTCCTCAGACTTTGCCTATTCTCCATGGTGATCAGGGTCCGTTAGAAGCAGTGAAATGGCTCGAGGAAGTGGAGCGTGTCTTTAGAATGTTGGGAACTCCCGATAATGTTAAGGTTCGTGCAATTATGACGTTTTTCGAGGGTCCAGCTCTGGACCAGTGGAAGGTGGTTTCCCCACCATCAACACAAGTTGAAATGACGTGGGATGTCTTTAGAATTGTTTTCATCCAATGGTTTGTACCTGAGGAAGTGAAGTTGGAGAAAAAGGAATAGCTTGTGCATATTCAACAAGGCCAACAGACGGTGAAGGCATACGTTGACCATTTCAAGGAACTGGTTTCCTTTTCTCCAGAGGTAGCGTCGCATGAGCTCATGAAGGTCTCTCTTTTCACTGGGGGTCTTTGTCCAGAGATCAAGGAGCGAGTCCTCCCTTCTAAAGACCTTTGTTTCGAGAAGCTGGTGGAGGAAGCTTTCTTGGCTGAGTTAGTTTCTGGTGTGCGGGTGGTTAATACTTCAGCGTCCCATGTCGTTGTTCGTAAGAGTTCCCCCTCAGGTGAGGAAAAGGCGCCAGAGATACCTATTCCTAAGGAGTTATCCCCTTTGGTCTCAGCTTCCAGTTTGTCAGATCGTTCGATGGTATGCTATCATAGTGGTTGTTTCGGGCATTTAAAGTCGTCTTGTCGCAACCCTCCGAAGTCGTGTCATAGATGCGGTTGTCTGGGTCATCTGGAGAAGTTTTGCCGGAATCGTCGATTAAAGAGGACGTCGTGATGGGAGAACGTCAGTACCTGACTGTGAGGCAGAAGATGCTTCAGCCACCAGAGCCCCAACCACAGGTCTTGGGGTGAAGCTCGCGCACCGTCAGGAGTCCCCAGGGGTGTGAAGCCTTGGTCCAGGTTTTGTGTTCCGTGTTAGCAGTGGAACAATCAAGATCTTTTAGTACTTGTTTTTCTGCTGTTATGTTTTAACGTTGTTGTATGTTCATTGTTTTACCATGGGGTTATCATGGACGTGTTCTATTATAATCCAAGTAGTCTGGATTATGTAAATATGTTGTTTTTCTAAAAAGTGACAATGGACTTGTACTATGATAACTCTAGGTGGACTTGTCGTGTGAATGTAATATTCTAAATCGTGTGTCCTTCTTAAAAGTGTGTTTGACTCTCATGTGGGTTGACCTCGTTTTAGTTATGTTGTCTATGTGGTTATGTTTTGTGGACATCGGTGGATCATGTCTCCAATTTGAGGTTGGTTAAATGTTTTTCTATGGGTTTCCCTGGTGTTGAAGATTGTTGACTCTAGTCAAGGATTCAATGTCTCAACGGAGGTGTTGTTTTAATCATGCTATCAGAGTTGGTTCGAATCGGTTGGGAGTTCCCGCGTCGACCCCCCCCCCCTTTCCCAGGGTTTTCTATTTAGATGGTCAACTTTTCTGCACTAGTTAAGCTCTTGTGGTGGGGAGAACCCTTCATGTTCTCCCCTCAATCTCGGACCCCAGTTTTCTCTTGAATCGGTCGGGTGTGACCTGTGCTGAGTAAGGTCATCTCCGAGATTCTCAGTTCTCTCCGGTTCCTTTAGTTCCGTTAGGGCATGGACTTAAATCTTGATCGACTTTTGGCCTGGTGACTTTCTGGGGTAGAAAGTGTCTGTGGTGGGGAGAATTGTCACACCCCGACCGCGGATGTCTGTAATTGTTCTCCTTTCTTGGTCCCGATTTAAATTTTTCGGAGATTAGTTGCATTGGCGGTTTCGCGCCGGTGCGTGGTCACCGCATCATTAGCGGTGATCGTGCGTTCAGCCCGGGTGACAGTGTGTTCACCCGATGTTTTAAATATTATAATTTTTATGTTGGTATTTTATTAATAATACCTTTTTATATGTGTTATTATTATTGTATATATGTTTATATACGTTTATATATATATGCGTAATAATGTATGTATATGTATAGATCTATATATATATAAATATATATATGTGTGTAACATCTTTATATTAATTTATAATTATTATTTTAAATATTTGGTCAAAAATATTATTATTTGAATTAACTAATTTGTTATTTATTATTATTATAAGTTTTATTATTGTTATATAAGTTTTATTTTTATTATATAAGTTTTATTGTTATTAATATTATATGTTTTATTATCATTATTATAATTATTATTATTATTTTTATCATATATATATATATATATAAACCTAAACTAAACCTACCCTAATCCCTCTCCCCGTAGCCGCCACCCCCCCTCTCTCTCTCTCCCCTTTCTCCTCCTGTTTTCCGGCGGTCCAGACGGCCGCACCGTCTCCCCTTCCGTCCGGCGGACCTCCCCTCCCGATCCGCATCCAACTCCGTCGCCGCGCCCGACAACTCCTCCGGCCGCCTGCTCCTCCTGCACCCAGCCGCCTCCCTGGCTTCCGCCCCCGCGTCCCGCTTCACCCCCCGTCCTGGCCCTGCCTCCTACCTCCAGCGTCCGCGGCCTCCCGCTCTGCAGCTCCTCCGCCGGCCTCCATCTCCGGCGCATCCCACTGGCATCCCGACCTATGTGCGCCCTGACCTCGCCCTATCCAGAAACGGACGCCCCTGCCCTCGGCCTCACCCCCGCAGCACCGGCTCCCCCGCGCAACTTCCCGACCCCCCCTGATTGCCCTCGGCCAGCCCGGACCCCCCTGCATTCCCTCGGCCAGCCCGGACCCCCTGCTCGCCCTCGGCCAGCCCCGCCGCCCCTTCACCACGCTGCGGCCGCGCCCGCAAGCCGTCCCGGCTCCCCCGGCCAGCCCGCCATTCCTGCTCCCCTCCTGTTCCCGTCGTCGACCCCTCTTCCCCCAGCTCCTCCGCCTTGCGCCGACCCCGCGCCGCCGTCCCGGCTCCCTCCGGCTGCCGCGGCTCCCTCTAGCTCACCCCCTCCCGCTGTGAGTTTTATTTTTTTTTTTATTTTTTTTTTTTGTTTTATTTTATTCTTTTTCTTTATGTGAATCTCATTCATTTACGCTTTTATATATAATGTTTTAATATTTTTATCATGTTAATAATCTTATAATTATTTTATTATTATTAGGTTATTATTATTATTATATTATTATTATTATTATTTTTATTATTATTATTATGTTACCATTATTATTAATAAACTATTATTATTATTGCTATTATTATGTTAATATTATCAATAATATTATTATATCATTATTAAAATTACTATTATGTTATTATTATTAATACTATATTATTATTATTATTATTATTATTATTATATTTATTATCATTTTAATTATTAACATTTTATTATTATTATTATTATTATTATTTATTAATTGATTAATTAATTAATTATCTATTTAGTTATTTATTCATTTAAGTATTTGTTAATTAATCAATTATTTAGTTATTTACTTATTTGTTTATTAATTAATTGATTAATTAATTTATTCATTTATTTATTTATTAATTTTTCCTTCGTGGAATCTTGGTGCTTATATTTAATTCATATTAATCCTTTTTCTATCGCGGGTTGAGTGACGTGTACTTTTTCACTGTTAAGCATACGCAGTTTGTCCGCGAAGGATTGTCCGACTTTCCGTTGGGGTTCCATCGCGTCCGCTCCTTGTTTGAGGTAGGCGAATTCAACTGTTTCCTTTCCGAGTTACTCTGCTGATACTTGAATTGTTTTAAATAAATTTTATTCCATGATTCGCGTGTTTATGATATCCTTGCGCGGCGTATATTGGTGTTTTAAAATTTATAGCTTTTGTTCGAAAGTTAAGTTTGAAGCAATTATATTTTATGCCAAGGTAGTTGTGCACTAGATATTGTCCTGCACTTTTTATTGTTTATATAGTGCACCTGTTTAGGCATTTCCAGCTAACGTGGAACTAAATTCTTATGTTCTCTTATGTTATCATTGGTTGTCTTGAGCGGTGTTTTCTTTTTTTGTAAAGAAAGAATCATTCTTGGATCTTATTATCCTGTGCTGGTTAGTTTTATGAAATTTAGTATCATTTGGAAGTGTTGTCGTGCCCCTTTGTAGGTTTGATGCACCATTGGATGTTGACACATCAATGGGTGCACCAGGTGCACACATGGATGTGCCCTCAAATGAAGATGGTGTTTGAAATCGTTACCATTTATTTTTATTTATTTTTATTTTCTCGAAATCTTGACTTTTCTAAATGGTTCTTGGTTTCAAAATGTTTTCGCCTCTTTTTGAGACACATCGAACTTGTTTAAAAAGAAATCTACGAAGATATGCCCGTTTGGCCCTTTACTTAATACAAAAACAGTGTTTAGAGTTATTTAAAATGATACTGTGAAATATTCGTGTAAAGCTGTTTGTTTTTGAAAAACCAAGTGCTCGCTTGACAACTCCAGGTATTTTATAAAATAGTTTTGATAATCAAATGTCGTGAAGGCCCGGTTGGCACTTCATTAATTATGAAGTGATTGTACATATATATATATATATGCGTACTTGTGAGGGCATCTCTACAGGGGGACTTCCCTTCAAGGGTTGTCGTGTAGTGATGTTCATGTAAGGGGTTGGCAAGTGCGGTGAGATGAGTCACGCGTGCGTGGGCCTCCCACTTACACAATGTTACTAAAACCACCATGGGTTCCTGGGCGTCTTGTAGATTATCGAGTGACGGTTTCTTGCTAACCCTGATTAGACGGGTTGGTACCATCTGGAGTTGTGGACAGGCCAGGTGGGATGTGCCACTGGTTGGCTATTAGGGCGGCCAGTTGGTTATTGACTGTGGAGTACCATGCCGGCAGGTAGTCTGAACCCGAGTACGTCCAGGGGTTTTCTAGGGATGTTTAGGATCACCCATGGTTACATGTTCACCTTGATTGTTTACTTTCAGTTATTCTTTACAGCTTATAGTGTTACTTGTGTCCTTTTGCACTACTATCATCTTGCATTACATGGTTACTTTCTGTTTCAATGGTTTTCTTTCAGCCTGTACTGTTTACCTGTTCCTTTTTAGCACAGTCGTAGTATCATTTGTATTTGGTTTTGTTTATAAAAACATGAAATGGTTTTGAAAGTGATTTATAGTGTGCGTTGGGTTTTCAAATGGGGAAAAACATGTTGTTTATTTTTAAATGTGAAAAATCTATTTTATAATTGTATTTTTCAAACCTGTGTCAACGGATTGCTCGGGAAAGGAAACTTTTGGATTCAGTGGTTTACTTTGGCTTACCTACTGGGCATTTTTAATGCTCACGCCTATATTATCATTTCAGTTGCGGGTCTTCCCTTGCTCAGGTCTTCTGTTTTGAGTCGCTCAGTGTTGGAGCGAGGTTTCTCTCTAGTTGGGTGGTGACCTGAGAGGTCACATGGAGGTACGTGGTCGTGTGGCTTTTATTTTCCTTTCCGCTATTAGTGTTTGCTCGCTCTGTTCTATTTACTTTTGTTTGGGCTAAAATCGTTCCCACCAGCTTAATTTTGATGCCCGGCACTAGTTGCCATCCCGGGGGGATCGGGAACGCTCCTCGGGACTTGCCGCGGACCGTCTCGGGTGACCGGTTCAGGGTCGACCCGGGCTAGTTCGTGAAAATTATATTATCTAAAGAAAATATTCATTTAGTCTGTTCTGATAAAGGAGGTATTATAAATACAAAATACATAACTATAAATGTATAGTATCCATACCATATATGAAATTTCATCTTGGTTATATCCTCTTTATTGACCCTCAATTGATTATATAAAAAATTAAGATCAATCTAGAATATATATTCAGATATGTGTAGTTGATCAAATAAGACATCGATTTCAGGTAGATGATATTTTTTTTGATATTAATCTTGTAATGTTCTTTATTATCCATGTACAGTTTCATTAACAAATCATTCTTATTAAAAAATATAACATGAAAACCAAAATGGGGAAAAATATACAATAAGAATCACTTAACAATATTTTCATGGATGTTCTTCTTTAACTCTTACAACACAATTGGGGTCATTTTAAAAGAAGTCTTTGAAATATGAATAAAATAATGTATAAGTTAAATTGAGACCTCATCATCATTATTTTGTGGATGACCTATAAACTGATCACAAAAATTATAAAATTACTACCCTATAAAATGTGTATGATTAATTTAATGTTTTTCCCCAACCATCAAAGATAAATAATTTTTTAAAGGAATTGAAAACGATAAGATAGATGTAATTTCCACTATATGTTCCTTTTTATCATTACATCGATATATGGTCATAGATTTATTCATAATAATAAATGGTACTTACTTTACCTAATAAATGATATGAATTACATATTTATAAATCCAATTCATGACATGGATCACAGTGAATTCAACCAAAAAATGTTATCTCAAGATTTGTAGGATGTTCTTTATAACAAACATTAAATAGAGTAGGATTATAAATATATGATGTGACTGTAGTTCCATTAAGAGTTATCGCAGCTATAGAAAACCTTAATTTTGGTAATATGAAATTACCATTAGAATATTTATTATAAATAAATTATTGGGTGGATAAAAAAACAAATATATTACTACAAAAAATATAACGGATTATAAGTTTACATTTCACAACATCATTATCATAATTCATTCCACCAGTACTATTCACATTTAATTTTCCATTTTCAATAGACTTAATAGGTTTTCAATATTGATCATCATCTATGATCCCTGGATGATATAACATTCTATTATAATTCCCATTTTCCATACACTCGAACCATTATAGTTTAATGGATATATACAATGGATTATTTTATTTATTCACATAATTTGATATATTTTTTCCATCACATGGGTAGTAAATTTCTCTATAATGTTATTTACCAAACTGGAAATATTTACTTCTCCCATTAAGATAGTTTTCTCAATTATTCATTACAAAAGTTGATGAAAAACCTGTCAGTTTATCTTAACAATGGTTTAAATATTATCTACTGAAGTCCACATTTCTAAACATATCAACCCCATATTATTGTTTGGAAACAATAATATCTAATATAACCTTGACATCACATCTAAAAATTAAATAAAAGCTTCTGAAGTCACTTATGGACAATTCCATTTGGAAACATGGTTTCGTTCCACCAAAACATAAATCAATAATACTTTCATGTTTTATGAAAATTTATTAATTGTACCATGCAGTTATTGTAAAATTTTATTCATAGGTAGTGATATATTAACCATCTTGTTACTTCATATTAAGGAAATACTTCTTAGTCATCATATAATAACTGTGAGTAATGTACTTTTTAAAAATTATTTTCTTGATCCAATCTCAATACATGGATTTCATTTCCGCTAGTTGGCTCATATTCTAAATGAGATTTTATCATTGATCTACTTGACCGTCTTAATGATAGATAGAAAATCATATGTCATCATATTCCAATCATTGGTTAACAATTTTTTTTCTAGTGGTAATTATACATTTTCTAGAAGTATGTGTATTAGAATCCCTACTTAAAGAAGTGGGACACTTCCTCCTAATGTAATCAATAAAATATTATACCCCCTAATTATTTTTTGATTTAATTTATGATTCAAAGATTGAGAAATTTGTTTCAGCATGAAAACATGATTTTTCATTCAATCAACGAGAACAATCACTAACTCATGAGAAGAATAATTACATTTTCTTATGTAAAAATGATTAACATTATTCATTAGGGTTCCATCGATTGACAAAAAGAAAATAAAATTGTTTGAGAAAGGTTATTAATAGGTGTAAAACAACATAATCATGGGAAATTAATATAATATTTCAATTTAGGCCACATTATGTTGTATATTGGGTTAATTATGATCAAAATCAGAAAACTATAATTGTATTATTTACATAGACATATCCTTATATGTATTACAAAGGTTTTCTCATTCATGATTCTAAAGGAGAACTAATATATTCTATAATACCAACTATAACCAAACATACATTTCATATATATATTACTCATAAATAGATGAAAATTCATTAAATAAATTAAAAAACCATTCTTGGTTTATATTGGGTTAGAATCATTAGAAACATGGAATCATAAAAAACTACTTCATTAAAAATATACATAATATCTCAGTTATTCTATCATAACAGGAAAACTTCTCGAAATATTTTAGTTAATAAATTTCATTATATCATCTTGAAAAGAAGCATAAGAATGTGTGCTCACAGATGGCCAATATTGGTAGTCATATGAGATAAAGATAGGATTAGAGAATTATGGAATAAAAATAATTTTTTGAATTTATATCATATATATCAAGTTTTAAGATAACGATTTATGGAATTAATCAAGTAATCTCATAAGACTGAATTATAAAGATTATATTTCTTTGGATTATAACAGAAGTAATGAAATTGCATCACAGAGATAATTAAAAATCATTTTTATACTCGTATAGTCTAACATCTAGGACCATTATCACTGAAAAAGTCCCCATTTGAACAAATTTCACTTCTCTCTTCCATCGTTGTATTACTAAATATATTTTAGTCTCAGTATATTCATTTATTACAGATCTGGGTTAACATCCCCTTCCAAACCTGTCTATTTGAAGAGATATAAATATTTACCCAATGCATATAAGGGAGATATAGGTCCCACAAATAACAAAATTAAAACCACATATATGTGTGCCACAAGAACATAAATACTTCATCATATTAGAATCCATAGAATAATATTTTTTAAAAATATAAATTTTATCATAACTATAAGCAGTATTAAAATTCTTCCATGCCCAAATTCCTTTCACCTATGGTCCCATGTTTTCCTATTAATAGACTCTTTTGCTCTTCATTAATATGGTCTATTTTCATGGAGGCCCAATTATTGATCTTTTAGACTTCTGTACTTCACCCCAGTCTTCCAAAACTTTTGAGGAAGTTCTTCAACACCTTGACAAGAGGATTTAAGGGAGGATCATAGTAATTATGACATTTAGTGTTTGAAAACCATAACACTTGTGCACCTAAAGCACCCATCCTGACCAAAATACAAATACATGTGCACTACCTATTATATTTATAGGAACTTAAGAACCCTACTTCTGGGATCACTTGTGAATACTCCTAAAATAATGAGCTATTTCTCGCCCAAGTATTACCATACAGTTTGTTCGTTACTTTAGTAAACATCAGGCCACCAAAGCCAACTTGTTCTCTCATAATCTCACACCCTTGTCAACATGGGTTCCCCTCTATGATTAACTTGCCATCTTCAGTATACAATCCTTAAATTATTCAACAAATCCATACATGTAAAGGATTATTCTTCATTGGATCCCTTTTCAAAAAGGGGTTCTTTTGAGACATCCACTAAAACCTCCTGACTTATCAAACCGTTGGGGAGGTAACATCATAGTGTCTTCTACTTGGGTTTGTATTTCCATAGTCATAGGTTTCCCACATCTATTTCACATTGGGGTTAGGATTCATGGAATGGGTTTGTGTTTTTATATCCATAGTCACGTGGACGTTTCTACAAGAAGCAATGTGGGATGTTCTCGGTTTGGAGAAGGGTTGGGTCCTGACCTCTCCCTTCTCGAAGTGATTTTCTATAACCTTAGGTCATTGTTAGGGGAAGGTATGGTTCATAAATAAATTTCCTTTAAAAAATTAATATGTTGTCTCCCTTCCCTACCTAGATCAATTTTAAGGAAACCATCCCAATGAAAGCCCGTAGCTTTTTGTGAAGGAGTTTGCATCACTGGTCCTCCTTTATTCGGTGCCAAAGACCAGAGGAGAGATGTGAAAATGGACTCTTGTTACCCTTTCCCAATCCCTTGGGATTTATCACCATGGGAATCCAATGTGGTGTAATCCCTTAACCTTCAACCCTTATTCAATAAATTTTACCCTTGCCCAGTGTGAAGATAACATATGGACGGCTTGTCGCCTCACCCTCCTCTTGGGTATCATTCCCTCATCCACCATCGCTACCATAGGCTTTCCCTCTTCCAATAGTGGTGGAGAAAAATTTTGAAAGTGCAAGTGCCATTGATGAATGTTTCACATCCTCTTGCTTCTGACACAGATCATGACTCAGGTGGTCTTAGAGATATGTGGTGATTACAACATGTGCACAAACGCTCAAGACAGAAGGAACTATGAGAACTCTTATTCATGTTCGGACCAGAATGCCTAAGAATCTCTTTTAGGGATTGAGCTTACTAGATATCATCTTGTGAAATACAACCTTAATTACCTCAATCTGGCCATCTGCCTTATGGATAATCCCCAAATTAAATGCCCAAAATAACTAAGGCATCCTTTTCATAAAGTAATCCCAAACACATTTCACTCAAATCAATATACTCTCTTATATGACTAATAGAACAATGTGGGATTTTATTTACATCTATCTAGGTTACATAGGAGGAATTCATGAGGTTCAAACCTTATACCTTAAATCAACCATGTTCACTTTGGTCCATATTCACAATGGGGTCTGATCCGGCATGGAAACTTATTTCCTTTACATGTTCTCTGGACTAAATCAGCATATGTCTCATACCATTCATTGAATAAGAACCTTTCTTCTTACGGTCCTTATCACATGACCTTAAAAGGTATGATGCGTTCCATTATGTGAAACTGAACTATGAGGTTTTTGATTCATTTTCACAATGATACCAAGGTAACCCATTTTATGGGAACAATCCTAAGGTCAAAACAAACCTTTGTCTCCCATGATAACAATAAATTCCAGAGTGCCGCTCTTAGTGGCTTAAAAAACTAGTATCATCATACTGATGACTAATAGTATTATGAAATATTATATCCAACGATTCCATTTATGGGGAACATCTAATAAATTCAACTATCACCATTGATGAAGAACCTTGAATACATACTGATGATATTCAACTTTACACATGTTAATAAGTGATTGAAATTTATAAGGGAAAATTATGTCTTACTTGGTTAATTAATAAGGATTCATTAAAATATCTTAAATTTACAATAAGATTCCCAGAGTAGACAATAATTCCCCCAAAAAGGGTGTGATGAGTCTTACCTCCCATCCTCTTGACCAATGCATGTTCTCAAGTATAGTCATGTTCAAACCTTACGAACACCTTCCTTTGGAATTCAGTTCTTGTTTTGATAATGAATTTTTGGAAGATTCTAGTTCAATGAATAAATCCCAAGGAAACCTCCTGGAAGAAGTGATTCTTAAAATAATAACACACATTTCAAGGAACTAAAAAAATAACCCAACACATGGAAAAGAAAAATGTTTCAGAAATACCATTCCATAATATGTATTAAAACACCATAAAATTAATAGGGATAATATCATTGAACAATATATCTAGTAATTATTATGTAACATAAAATTATGTTTTCATAGAAGAATGATATGTTTAAAGGATCATATGAAATAATTATTGAGGAAAATATCATTTCTAGTGTGATTTTTTGAAATCCAAAAATTATAAAAGTAAATATTTTATTTGAAAATAACCTTGTATGATTGTAATGGCGGATTCAAGCTAGTATAGAATCATGAAATCAGGAAAATATGTTTAGGTCATATATATAAAAAAATTACATTAATACTATTTTCAGAAAATTCAAAAATAACCACATTTAGAAAAATCATATAAAGGTTCATTTAAAACCATTTTATAAAAATGACTAGATTTGTAATCCCAGCTTTAAACAATTGAACACAAATATAAAGAAATGTAATTTTTAAGAATCATGGAAAGGGAAGATAAATATTAACCATGAGACACATTGGTTTAAATAATCCTAAAATGTATTGACATTCGTAAAATAACCCTTACCTTATATATGATTTACATTGTATGAATCTAAATGTATTTTTAAATGGTTTAATAAATGTTATTACATTATACCAAAACAATATTAATATTTATGATATCTTTTATTATCCACTTATATCATCATATCAAATATTCATTAAAAATGTTTTATTATTACCCTTATTTCATGTTTTGACTACATTATTTTCTTTTAAATGATTGATCGTATATGTCCCAATTGTTGTTCATATGATGTAGTTATGTTACATATATAATGATATTTCTGTAATGTATATAATATTTATTCACTATTAATATATTTATATAATCATTATATTATGGATAAAATGTAAAATTAATAACATCATTTCATGGTGACTACAGACACTACATATGCAAGAGTAATGGTATCATTCCCTTAATGGTGATATAGAAAGGGAGAAGATGGTATATTGAATTTTTTTATAGAATGAGTAAAATGATATAATTATCTTATATATATATATATTATTCATAATTATACCCATGAAAATAATGTGGTGATGAAAATAGATTACACAAAGGTGCGGAGCAGAAACCTATACATACACACATATGGTGTTTTTTATAGGACAGATAAATAGTTTAATATTGTCACTCCATTAGGATAATAATATCTATAAATATAGTTTATAATTAAAATAATATACAAAATGAAAAAATCAATTTAATAGGATGTATAAGAATAAATGATAACGAAAAAGTCAGTAGATATGATGACATCTTCTTCAATGAACATCCATTATATCAACTATTAGGGACACTAGAGATTTTATTTTGAAAGGACGATAAAATCTATAATGATTATGAGGATGATTAAAATATTACATTATTTGTGATATTTTAACATTTATGATCAATGTTATGTGATGAAGTGCAGGAGGAGGTGGCAATTTATAATTGAGGTGAGGGGAAATTATGAAATTTCTCAAAAATATTAAATTACAATAAATTAAATCTCAAAAAAAAATTAAAAAAAATATATGGATTCTAATATTAGATTTTAAAAGTCTGTAATCATATAAATTAATATATTTTATGATATTTTAGTACTATTTCAATGATTATTGTTTTAATGAACCCTTCGTTAAATAATTTAAATTTTTAGTATCATAACAATGTTTTCAACATTGAAAGGTTGTAATTTTTACTTATGTGATATAAATTGGAGATTAAACAAATAATTTATAAAAAATGTAGATAATAATATTATTAATTTTAAAATTTAATGATTTTATATTATATTTATATAATTTAATACAATTTTATATTGATAAAATATCCTTAATGTCAATTTTAAATTAAAAAATATTTTTATAAAACATTATATTGAACTATTGTGTACATAAATAGATGACATTGTAGGGAAACATGTCTAATCTAAAAATAACTAGCAGTGAGTCAAATACATGATATTATACATATATATAATAATATTAATAATAAATCATTATATGAATAATAAACAAGAGAAATCCCAACAAAATACGAAATTGTAACATAAAAGACATAACATTATGAAAACAATGAATGATAAACCTCACGATAGAATAATTATAAATAAAACATTGAAAGTCATGAGTGTTAATAAATACCATTTATTTTTTTAAAATAAACTATATATAAAAATTATAAATGAATAAATTTGGATAACATAACATATGTCTCAGGAATGGAAAATTGAGACCAAAATCCCTCAATAATTATCCCAGCTAGCATCATATGAATTAAAAAATCCTTTTTAAATGATATTTTTTTAAATATACTAAATAAGAATAATTATATATGAAATACTAAATATTACTTATTGATGACCTTTTAATAGTTGTTTATAAGCAATATCATGTTAAAGTAACATTTCTAGAAATAAATACATTCCTTTAATGTAAAATTTTATTTTTCGTTTTCTATCCATATTATATTTTTCATGGTTCTATGATCACAAATATTTAATCCATGATATAGATATCATATATATATATATATATTCAATGCATTATTATTTAAAGTATTCCATCAATGTTACAAATTGAAAATATAATGCATCATTCCTATATATGGTATGTTGTGCGCACGATTGAGTGTTGTTTCCATTTTACTATAGGATTTAATTAAAAAAATTGTAAATATTATATTAAAAATATAGATTTATTATTATATCGTATAAATCAAATATTTTAATTAAAACCACATTTATTATAATCCATATAATGCATGAAAAATTACATCTCTTCATGAGGTGGTAGTATTTCACAAACAAGAGTGGCGATATTAAGTTCATGTAGAATTTAAATTAATAAAATATACATTATATAGTAAATAAAAAATTATAGTAATATAATAAATTTCATATATAAATAATGAATCAATAATTATAACCTACTTATTGTATAGGTTATGGATAATGAATAAAATTGGTTAGGGAGGTGGTACTCTTTCCTAGACACAAATGATGATTTCATAACCAATTTAATGGAAGTGGTTATATAAATAGATAATTGAATTATCATAAAAAACCATTTATAAGAAAATAAGTTTTTATTTTATCGTAGTTTAATAAGAATTTCAGTTATATGATGAAGGAATAATAAAAAAAAGATCAATGAAGACTTTTTCCATTTTTTCAGTTAACATCAATAGTTGTTCTCCATAATCCATCATAGGTTTTATTTATAAATAATATAAGGAATATTTGGTGAGTGGAGGGATTTATTGAAGATATTTTTCTAGGTAAAAAGAATCTAGTTTTTTTATTTTGTGAAGTGGAGAGGAGATGATGTGACCTTTTATAAGTGAGTTCAGTGACATAATTGTATTTTTTTGAAGTAAAAAATTTGAACCCACATTAATCAAATTAAATAAAGATTTATTATCGACCTTTATAAACAATGTAACATGATAATGTCTACAAATTTATATAAAATTGATTTTAGATAATAATTTTTTCATTTTAAACATATTAGATAATTTAATTAATGTTTGATAAAAATAATTAAATTTTTTCCAAATTCCATTCATATAATTGGGAAATACTAATTTAAATTTACACTTTGAGTTGTGATGAGAATGGAGTTCTCTAATGATAAAATGTTCAGCAATTTAAAAATAATTTATATAAAAAAATTAATATTTAAAATTAAATAAATTGGATAAATATATATATATATTACTATTGATACATTTAAATGCATTTTAAAATACAATGTTAAATTCTAAACTCACCAAATGAAAAGTAAATTTTGGATAAAAATTATTACATTTCACTTTTCATACAAAATAAATATTTTCAAAAACTATTCTTAAATTTATCCTTCTATAATTTTGACATGAAGATTTCAAAGATGATGCTATTTTTTCATATTAATTTTATAAACATTATTAAAATATGTTGTATGATTACTTATAAAAAAATGTGATTCATTTTTTAGGAAAAATAAATTTTCTTCTTGTGTAAATACACTATATAAAATTGGGTATTTTTTATCAGTATGAGATAATTATATAGTAAAATTAAACATAAATTAATGATGTGGTTATTACAATAAATTCCAACAGGTTTATTGGCTATGTAATAACCATCTTGGTTAAATATTAATATTAATAGATTTACGTGTATCGTTAAAACATTGTGTTTTGTGATACACAAGGTATCAATAAAATTTAATTAATTTAAAGACCATTATGACTCATAGTGTTAGAATTTTTTTTTGTATTATATATTTTATTTATATGTTCCCATATTAGATGTTTATATCTTTTATCCCTTGTACTATATTCGTTGGTTCTGTGTTGGTATTTTTTACTCATCTAATGTTCATTATTACAATGTTAATAAATTTCATCTAATGAAAAGAATTTTAATAAACCGTTTTTTTAAATTTTATTTATTGATAACATTAGTATTTATCCTATATATTTCAAAACAAATAGAATATTTTTGGGGATTTTTATCATAAAAATTCAATTTTCATAAATATTTACTAAAACATTTTTCCTCTATTTTATTTAATGAAGAAAAATTCATTATTTATATATATTATCATATTATTAATGTAATTAAATATTCATAATCATAAATGATATTATTTTATATCAGTGTTTAATTATGTGGTCAAACTGACCACATACATGAACATAGAAATATTATCAATGTTTATGAGGTGATTTAATTATAATATAATTACAAAATCATTATAATGATATAATTTAGTTATTATTTATGTGATATATTATATTAATAAATTATAAAATTTGAATATTTTATGGACATGAATAATATTAATGAATTTGAATATATTATTTTATACTTATTACGCTTTTTAAAAATAAGTTCATTTAGGATAATCATCTCTTACTCATATCACAAACATGATCAAAAAAATTTAATAAAATAAACATACTTTTAAGAAAACATAATATTAATCATTTTAAATCATTATCATGAACAACCATTTTTGGATGTAATGATATTGAAAATGAACATAAATCATATGATGAAGGTGGTAGTCAACACGTATACATCGATAATTATTACAATTTCCAATGAATATAAATAATTAGAAATTTTGATTCTCAATAGATAACAAAAAATATAATATTAATATTATAATAATTTATTTTTTATCCTAAATAAACTATCCATTAGAGGTGGTGATGAAGAAATATAACCATTACGTCCTAGAGGGTCTAATTCACACAACAAATGAATCACATATTTTTATTCATAATAGAATATGCAAGGGTGTTTAACTCATCTAAAATAATTAAAAACACACTACAATAATAGGTATACTGATGTAATCAATTTTTAATATTGAAAATAAATTCCTTGCTGATGGAATGAATAAAAATAAATTGAAATGTGAAATTGATGTTGTGAACATATACCTCACTTTTGGGATTATCTGGATTTTTAATGGAATTAAAAAATTAATGGATTCCCTTTTGGTAAGACAATAAGCCTATTAATATAACTAAGAGTGTTATAAATATTATGATTATTTTTGGATAATATATGGAGGTTTTAGAGTAGATAGAATTGTGGAATGTAGTTCCCCTTTTATTAGTGAAAAAATATGGCTTTTTGTAAATACAAAAAAATTCAATAATGATAAGTCGCACTCAATGAATGTGGCTAAAAATTGGTAAATTAATCAATTTACGTTATAGGAAATTGAGAAACACAACTGATATTAAAAAATATCAATTTTTAAATATTTTTTTCCCTTTATCTCTAAGGATACTAAAATTTTCCATTTTAGTTTTCACCATTTTAAAAACCCATTACCTTAGTAATTTATTGATGAAATTGAGAAAATGATTTTATCTTATAATTTGGATATATTTGTCATTATGTGAAATAAATTTTTTAAAATAATTATATAATATGATAAATATTAATTTTAATATTCATAATTTATAATGTAAAAATACTTTAAAACATTATATATTATTTTCAAAAATCATAAACTTGGGATTATAATGTTTTTTTTAAATTAAGTTGTATTGAAAAATAAATATTGTTTATATCAATATTTTTATTTCATTTATAACTCACAGTTATATAAAAATAATGTTAGAAATTCATATTATTAGTGAAAATGGTATTTTAAACTATTCACGTAAAAATCAAACAATTCATAAAAATCCCAAATATTAATATTTATCTACTCAAATTATTATTAATAAAAAATTATGTTAATTTTTATCATTTATGTTTCAAAAATTATAGCCTTCATTAAATAAATTAAATCCAATTATATATCAAAAAGCAGATCATTTTGGAAAATAGGGTACATTTTCAATACATATGTCAACATTGTAATCATAGAATCACATATTTCTTCTTAGAAAATTATTAACCATGAAGTTGAGTTATTTAATAATTTTTTTAGTATTATACCTTAATTTGGAATCAAGACTCACATTATATATATTTTTCTTGAGGGTAAATATTATCATCCATTAATTAATCGTATATCATAGGTTTATAATAATTATATTGTAGTAACTATACATAATGTTTTCCACAATGTAGAGGGAACAAACCCCTAAGTAATAAAATTTAAAATTTAAATAAAGGATGGTAGAAAATAATTACAAAATGAAAATTGAAAAAAATATGTTAATATGGAATAAAATAAAAATTTCAATAGAAGAATTCTAAAATTATAAAATCATTGGTTTAGATATCAAATTATATTATAAATAATCATATATATAATATATTTCCTTGAATTAAATTCTTATAGGAAATCTAAAAATATTGATTGGATGGTGTGGGTAGCTTAAATATCGAGATCAACTTCTATAATAGTGCCCAAATAAGATTTTAATTATCCACTTTTTCTTGTAGTTTTATTATGTTTATCATCTTTTCCATTCAATGGACTAGATAATTTCCTATGAAAATTACCATGTTCTCCTCACATAAGACAATTAATTGTTAGTGGTTCTTAGAAATGATTTGAATATTCTTTTAATGTGTTATATAAACTCTTCATTTTTTATTTACAAATTCATTCCCTATTTCATCCATTAATTTTTTTTTGAATTGTGTAGTCACCTTGACGTAGTTCCATTGGATCATCATTTATCATTTTTTACATTTATGAAAGAAATAATTTTTTTCTTATTCATCTTTATCCGTCAATATTTCATAATAATCATTATTAATATTATTTTTATTTCCATTTAATAGATTATAATTTCATTGATAATAATACTTCATTAAAACTAAATTTACAAAATCAGATGGGTTCTACTTATTTCTCCAATTCCAAAGAGGTTTTAGTTTAGGGTATCTTTTCAATATCCTTCACACCAAAGATAACTTCCAGTCTAATCCATTACTAAAAAAAATTTAATCATGAATGATGAATCATTAATTGTATTGGGGATTTATGATAATAATATTATTATTTACATCCTTTAAAAGAATTACTCTCATTTATTATCATGTTGGCCTATTTTTTTATGCTTAGAGAAAACATTAATTTTACTTTGTTACATTAAGTGAAGTTATCTTGAACATATAAACATAATCCATTAAACTAACAAGTAAATAAATCCTTCATAGTGGTTCGTAATTTTAATATGATAATAGAATAATTATCCTTGAGGAGTTTTAAACCATGTGTGTAGTTATCCATCATTTTCATGGAGTATGGAACGATTGAGTAAATACTCAATATTTCTTTTGTGAGGTTACAAAAACAAGGTACATTGATATGAATGCCTAAATGCATTTTTCATATCCATATTGTGATATATTTCTAGGTAAAACTATCTACTCAATAACATAAATATATATCATTACATCATCATAAAAATAGAATCATATATAGAGTTTTAACAAATATTATCTAAACATAACAACCAAGATATGTCAAATTATATCAAAAAATAAATAATCCAATGTATGAGACCAACTATAGTTATTGATGTTAAAAAATTCATAATAAATATAAATAATGTTATTTAATTAATGCATTTCACTAAACATCGCAATTACCTAAAGGTTTTGTGTCATAGTGATTATCAACAAAAAAATTATTATTTTATAAAACATACAAATTGGTCTCCATAGTTGAGATACTCTAAAAAAATTTCTACATATAACACTTGGTATACATAACTTCATATAATTGGAAATTGAAACATAAAAATGTGTGAGATTAGTTTCATAGTATGAAAAAAACATATCATAACCTGAATTTGAACAAAGGGATGACAATATCACAATAAAATATTATAAGACCATTAATAGTAGCAATATAACATGTAACAACAACATGATGTCATAAAAATATCTTTAAATAAGAATAAAATATAAAACATTTCTTAAACCACATATCAATAATTATATAACAGGCGATCATTACATAAATGTGTGGAATTACATTAAAAATAATGTATAATCATAAAAAATTAGTGTTTAATGGAAATATAAAGTATAATGAAATATTTTTGAAAATTGATAATCAACCTAGAAATATGTACCATCTATTTGGATATTAAAATTTGTGTGACCAAACAAGTTATTCGCATTATTTTAAAACAAACTCATTATGCGCATGCTTGAAATTGTGAGAAACCCCATAAATACAACACCAATGTGAACAAACTATTTATATCCACGCATAAAAACCTCATGAGATATAATCACAAACCAATTAATAAGAGGATTCTAGAGGGACACATCAATCATTATCCATAACCAATTGTTTCTTTTCAAAATAAATCATAATTATATAATAAAAACTCATAGATAATGAATGGGGTTTCATATAACATGGTCCTAAGTAATAATGAATATCATAATGTCATTTAAAGAAAAGAATCACAATATTAGAAAATGTATATAATTATCAAAAGAAAACTTCAGGAGGGATTTAATTTGGTGGAAAATATGATATAAAAGTAAAATATCTCAAATTATAACTATTAATCATTTACAGAAATGATGATGTTTATATTCTATTCAGAACACCAATTTTATAAGGTAAACTCCCTAAATTTTATAATCCATATTATAATGACCTAAATATATAATATCTATAAATATACATAAATATTATCCCAAAAATGTGATGTAGAATACAAACCTTCATTTTTTGTTAATGAAAAGAAAATCCTTTTTCATTAAAATTTTGAAATTCATATGTTTCTAAACACACAGTTCAAAAAGATATTATATTTTTCATTTCAATAATGGTAAATAGTTTTATGTGTATAATAGAGGTTAATATATATTATATTTAATTAAAGATAAGAGAATATTAGAAGGATGGGAAAATTTGTTATTAAAAAATCCATTACAGGAAAGGGTATTTATTCCCATCAAAATGAAATTTTAATTAATCATTTGAATCATCAAGAAAAAATAATTTTTTTTGAAAATATAATTTTCACTTAATATAATGTAGATATTAAACATAGAATAATCATAGATTATGATATATTAATCTTGAAATATAATTGTCAAAGAAGTGAGGTTATAATCCATGGAATATATATGAGGAATAAAAAACTCATATAAAATTTATGAGTTTTGAATTGAAACCATATGAATGTTATAAAATTATATAGAACCTTGAATTCCAAAAATATATCAGGATAAATATAAAAAATGACAACATGAAAATATTTACACCATTGTAAATTAAACACATTGAATGGCATAAGCATGTATCTATATATTTATATTCCTATAAAATGAAACACTTACCATGTTTCCCATTATAATGAAATATATTATTTGAATACTTATGACAAAGATAAATGTATTCATAAAAACTTTTAAAACCATATTAATATCTAAAAATATTTATTATACCCAATTATAAACAATATATGTATGTATATTAGATAGATATTACCAATATTACCACACAAGGTGTTAATAGTTTTCACCACATATATTATTTTCATAGGAGGATGGTTAGTAATCATTATTATTAATAATTTGATGATCCTATCTTAATTAATGTTACAATAATGGATAAATTATAGTGATTCATGATATTTAAATTTCATTTCATGAGTAATTTAGTCTTTATCCTTGAAGTTCAAATCGACAATGAAAATCCTAATATAATGTTCAAACTATTGATTTTTTATATTATTAATGAGTTAAATATGATTATATCCATTATTTAACCAATAAAAATTAATTTTTAAGATATTTATATCTTAAAATAATTTTCAAATTGTTTTTATAATTATCCAATACATATTTTAATAGCATTTTTCATGTAGGTTGTTAAAACTGACTGTAAACATGATCACACTCCCATTATTGATGATAATGTTGTGAGTAAAAATGTATTATCATTTTTAAAGTATAATAATTATATTTTATTAATTTTAATGAATGTGATATATTATAATTGTAATTTACTTATATGTTAAATTAATAAGAAAAAATAATATTATATAATTTGATTTAAATATTTTCACCTCAGAATTATTCATTTAAATAAATGAATTTATGATCATCATTTGGGTATGATTTCATTACTAGGTTCTCCAAGTAATCATAATAAAATAATAATTATATAATAAAACTAATGAGTAATAATTAAATCATATAACATGACAATTTTTATACATCAGTGATTAAATAAAATATGGGAATCAACCAACTTATAAAGGTAGTAGTCAACATATATCCATGGTTGAATATTTTTTATTACATTAAATATAGAAAATTATTAATATAGTGATTAATTTCAAAATATAAAAGATTTCATTCATATGATAATTATATATTAAATTACCTTTTATGACATATCATGTCTAGTTGTCAGGGAAATTAAAACATTGTGTTTTTTAAATTATACACCAAAAAAACATCAGTCATGTTTTATTTTTTCTTCGTGAAAAAGGATACAGTGGTTAATAAAATAAATATAAATATCATAAAGTAAAAATATAATAAATAAAATTAGTTTTTCAATTTAATATTGTGAAAATAAATTTTTGTAATAGGAAAATCATATAAGAAAATATACAAGATAAAGGGGGGTTCGGAAGGTAAACCTCACTTAATCCACTATCTCTTTAAGGGATGGGATAAATCCATTAATGGATCATATTTTGAGTATAATAAATCTCCCATAATATGGATATGAGTGTGAATAAGTTTTTTTTTTAATTTTAAGTATAATATTTTGATTTTGTTGATGTTTGTGAGGGGTGGTGGTCAATTATATAATTTCAAATTAGTGAATATTTATTAAATATACATAACTATTCAATAATGATACATTTTTGTCACTAAAAAATTTATAAATAAACTATTTTATGATAGATAAATATCATTTACCCCTCTATCATTCATAATGAATTATTTTTTCATCATTTTAGTCCTTTTACATCTACTGTTAGTCGGATTTTCTATTTTAGTATTAACCACGATAACTAATTTTTAACGATATAATTTTTAACTTTACTCAAAAAAATGATTTACTATCAATAATATAATATTGAATTGTGGGTTTTAAAATTTAAAACTAATTTTTATCAAAATTTTATATGCCAAAAAATTGTTCTATAATACTAAATATATTACTTATAAAAAATATTTAATTTTCTAAAAATATAACATATATTCTAAAAGTTCATATATAAGGTGAAAAATTAAAATATATCTTGAAAATTATCATGTATGTTATTAAATAAAATAAAATATTATAATTTATCTTCATATTATTAACATTCATATTTATATACTAATAATGCCACATATTAATGTTAATTATAAAAAATTGTATTATTCATTATTCACCTACAAATGAAATGCTTTAGAAAAATCAAAAATATTAATCATAATCTTATGTTATTATGTTTTTTCTAAAAATGATCTTAATTTTTAAAAATTATTAATCTACAATTGTAATACAATCACCAGATATGGTAGAAAATAAATTGAATTGGATAATAGCTTATTAAAATTTTAACTATACATTATTATTATTTCTATATATTTACTAATGAATTTATTTCTATTTTATTATTAAAATTATAAATATATTTTATTATTTAATAATCAAAATATATAATTTTTCTTGGAATAAAACACCATGTATATAAAAATATTTTTTTAATAATAAAACGAATCTATTTGTTATCGTAGAAATAAAATAAAAATTTTTTTATATTAAAGCTGGAAATTATATTCATTATAACCATATTTAATAATGTGGTTACTAATATTTTTGTGAAATATTTCATTAGATATATTTTAAAATTTTTATGTAATAAATAATTTTTATATAGAAGTATTATGGATTTGTTTGTATTAATAAGTTTTTATAGAGACGTATATTTTTATATTATATTTTTAATAAACTTATACTATAAATTCTTCAGATTTTATATAAACCATGTAGTTTAACAATTTTATAAAATTCTTAATTAAACTCCTCGTGATCTAAGGATTCCAATTCATAATTTAATTTTTTTAATGAATAAAATATTTTTCACATAGAATATGCTTTATTTGAATTGGAATTGATTGATGGAACATGAATTACTCAAACAAATCTTCAATTATTTTATAACCTCTGGAAGAAACTCTAGTGGTTATATTTTATAATAATTTTTATTTCTACTATCATCAATGTGTGTAAAAATTAAATTATTCCTCAAACAAATATAAACCATCAACCCTAAACTTCCCCATTATTTTGATATTATTTTAGATAGTAAATTTATTATTATAAATTATTTTTTAATATATAGGTTAATATATGGTAATTTATTTATTTTTTAGACAACATAATTTTGTTTTTCTGTACAAATAAAACCACTACTAAATTTAAATTTAATTTATATTACTTTCTCAAACTAAACCAATAAATATGGATAAAAAAGTATTATATAAATATGATTTGATGAATATTATATACCCAAATAAATCAATAATCCAAATCCTGACTGAGGAATCTAATATTCAAATTCTTATAAGGATTGTTAAACCCCTTACATTACACATTTAACTTCATAAAAATAATATTTAAACATGATATTATGTTATTCTTAATAATATAATTACTTACCAAATAACAACGTATAACAATAATCTATGTGTGTGATGAAATTACTAAAATTGTAAATTTATAAGTTAATTAAAAATTCTTGATCATTAAAATAATGTATAATATAGAACATCACTCCTAGTATTGATAAATATATTCATATTTCCGTTATTCTTATAATTTTGTTCTATTTTTTTATATGAAAAAAATTATATGGATAAAAAAATTAAATCACTAAACATTTGATGAATGAATATTAGTTATTATTTTATTCTTAAATTCAAATTGTTAATTGTTTTTAATATTAATGGAATAAAAACTCATGATACCTAGTATAGGATATATAATGCTATTTTATTGGATATATTATACCACACTGATTATATTATTATATAATTAAGTGAAATTAAAAAATAATGATTAATAAATGGTATTTTTTTTAGTTTCATATATAATGATGGGACACCATTATTTAATTCAGATAATCATTACTCGTTATTTACATAGAACATACACCAATTCCATTGGAACTATCCACAATTTTTTAAGTTATCCTAAAAAATAAATTATTATCTGAGTAATATACCACTAATTGTTTCTTTTGTGGATCTTCCCATTCACTAATGATTATATACAACCCTCTATCTTCACAATCATCAGTAATTTTTGAATTTTTCTCTATTTTTACATTATATTTTTTAGCCTCATGAAATATATAAATTATTTTATATATATCAAAAAAATTATAGTTGTTGATTTATTACTCAAAGCATATTCTTCTTCTTCATCATTTTTCCTTACTCAAGAAATTTTTAATTCCACCTCATTATAACTAACTCTCAATTATAACTACCCAAATTTATAAATAATAAATTATATTAATTATTATTAAAAATTTAATTTTATTTATAATTGATGTATTTCTTCACATTTTTATTGAAAATTAAAATCACCTAAAATAAAAATCATATATAATTTAACTAGAATTTACTCAATTAAAAAACCACTATAATACATAATTATATTATGTAATTGAAGATAAAAAATTTAGATCATTATCTTACCTATTCCAAATTATTTGAATATTCATATACCCATAATATTCACACACAAAATTAACTATATAATATTATTAATTTTATATTATCGAATAATAAATTTAATTGAAAATTTTTACAGATAATTATTTTAAATAGGAGAATTCTCAACCAAATATTTAACAATAATCATATAAGAGGAATTGATCTTTTATATAAAGGTTTCAAATGGTTTGAAACTAATTCCTTTATTAGAATTAAATATGTTATATTGTTTTATAAATAATTTATAAACAATAATGTATGTATAATGATTCTATAATTTTCTAATAATGATATTCCAGCTTCCCAATATTCATCATTGATATATCGTTATATAAATTATAGGGGTAGTTAAATTTTGCTGATGTCACATATTTAACTTCATTGATAGTATCCATTTAAATTTCGTTTACATTTTCCTCTCTTAATAGATGATTCTATAAATGTTGTAATCAAATTGGATTATCCCTTTTTATCATGGTTAATATTATCCATTGTGTAATATATTCCTCATTAATACATGGTTCTATATCCAAACTACCTTGAAAGTATAAATTTCGATTCCCTATTAGTAAATTTTCAATTATTCCTATATAATATTACCAATTCCATATCATGAAAAACTAATACATTGAATTTGTTTCCAAACACTTATAATATCTTATAAATTATTTACAGTATCCTTTACTGTTTTCATGAATGGATATATGGTTTTAAATAATGAGGTTTAATTTTTTTATAATGGTTTCCCAAATTGTTTGTATTTAATAAATTAACCTCATTATTAAAAATTCATATACATTCAATTAATTTTTACATGTGGTATATATAGATGAATATAAATTTATCTATTAAAAATAATATAATATATATCATAGTTTGATATCAAATTAGGTAGATTCATAACAATCTGCATTTCAACATTTACTATTTGGGCCTCCAATTATGAAACAATTTATCAATTAGAACCCAACTTCTTAACTAATTCCCAATGATACCCTCCTCTAATTTTCTACAATAATATATTTCATGGATAACATCACAATAGACAATAACTCTATCATAATAATGATCTCATAAATAATTTTTCATTAATTGTTATATGGTTATATCATCAATAAATATCCACTTACATTATAGAATTCCATTTTATATTATTTAAACATACAGAAAAAATTTCAAATCCACAATGGGTGAATATACACAACATGTTAATATACCTTGAAAATGATTTTTTGTGGGTTTCATTCCAAATTGAAAGCAATTTATTATATTATATGAACATAATTTTATGTTGTGCAACAAAATAATCATGTTAGGAAATTAAATTCCCTATTGTACCATATATATGGCCTAACTGACTGAATGACCTGAAGGCTGAAATTTTTATTGTTTTTGGATATGCCTCTTTTTAAGGGTAAAGGAGGGGAAACCAAGACATCAACGAAAATAGGATGTTAACAAACTTCTGAAAAATAGAGGGTTGCAACCCATAAACAACAACAAAGAAATGGTTCAACCCAGCAACAAAAACATTAAGGCATAAATCCACCAAAACATCGATTCTCTGCAAACTGTCACTTGCAATAATGAACGAACCCGCTACCGATGGCTACTATATACCCTCTCAATCAACCAAATCTGAAAATCCATGTACAGTGAAGATGACCATCTCTATACTCATCAGAAGCAAAACCTTTTAGATTTTCTGGGTGAGCCAAAAGTCCAAATTCACCTCCAGCAACTGTCAACCTACATATAAACAGAAGTCATCCATTGCATCCATTACCAACAGATTCACACCATCACCGAAATCATATCTGGACAAAAATAATTCCCAGCTTCACCAAATCAAAATCAAGACCAAAACCTGGAAATAATTTACCGCATCACCAAATCTCAAAACATCCCCACTCCAAACCAGTAGAACTGACCCCGAGAACACTGTATACACCAGATCCAACAATGAGCCAAGGCAAATCAAAGACAAGATCTTAGAATCGAAAAACCCACCAAAGCTATAGATGAGCACACCAGAGTTGCTGTCGATGAGCACATCAGTTCCATGTCAATATCCCGAAGCCAAAACCAAGCTAAAATCGTCATCGAAAGCACGAGATCCGGCATCACAGAGCCGCGATCCTAATGTCGGACCACGTGAAGATGACGCACGTTGACACCGAGATGAGCATAAGATGCTGAGGTCGTCACTACTCTTACTGGAGCTGAGGTGAATTGTCGAAGCCGAAAGACACAATGAAGCTGTCGTCAGGCCAGGAATGAAATTGCACAATGCAAATCTTACACCCATCATTGCTGATCTGAGGCGAGACAACCGACACTGTGGCTGGGCCAGACCGGCCAGAGGAGGGGAGGAGAGAGCAAAGAGGGAAACCCCAGTCACGTGAGATGGGGAAGAAGCCAATTACCAGAGGAAATTATTGGGTGGGTATCCATATATACATGGAATATGCATATATGATTTATATATACTGTTTTAAATTTAATCTATGAAGTAAATATGTCTTATATTTTTCACATGGATTGGGAAAATATCAAATTTTAATTTAACCTAAAAATAATGAAAACATACCAATTATGAATCTAGATCCAATTATAGAAGTATAATAAATGTAATTGAATTTTAGATCATTTATATTATAATGAAATGATGGTGAATGGTTACACTACCACTTTTGAAGGTAATCTATAATCCAAAAATTTATCTTGCATCACCTACCCCCAGTGAATAACATATTCCATATCATGAACTCAATCATCCTCAATGTTCTCTTCTTATTTTAGTTGAATAATAAAACTCATTAGAATATCAATAATTAAGATAAGAAGATTATTTATTTCTTCGCTAATATTATCATGATTTAATTGTTTATGTATTAAAAATATTTACCATTAAACACCATATTCATGATAAAACCATATAAAAATAAAAATAAAATATTATGTTAAATAAAATATTTTCTAAAATGTATCGATTCTTAAATTTTTTTTTGTTTAACCTAAATGTGCTTAAAAACAATAACTACCAATTTGGAATCACTAATTATAATTATGAAATAAATTTTTATATTTATAATATATTTATCATAAATTTTTAAAATGGTTTAGTATGTTATTATTATTGAGTGGAAACCATGGATATTTATAATCCATAAAATAAAACACGGATCATATTATATAAATCACTATTATAATTACTCAAATTTAATTAAAAATCAAATTTTTTTTAATTTAGTAAATAATTTTTACTCCTAATTATATATCAAATTGCAGAAATAATTTTAATTCCAATATCATTATATAGTATTTTTGTTAAATTAGGAATCAAAAACATCGAGATATTTGATTTTATGTTATCTCTATAATTACTAAATATCACATAATTTTTAATATGTAGTTAATAAAAATGAAAATTTAATTATTTTTATTTTTATTCTATGTATAATAAAAATTGTTCAAGATACCATTAAATATTTTTTTTAAAAAATTCATTCAAATAGAAATTATGATGCTCTGTAATATATTGTTGTAAATATAATTAATAAATTCATACATTCAATTAAATAATTAAATAATTAAAAAATTATTATAATCTAATTTTCTTTATATGATTAATGTTTAACAGTATGGATTCCAAACATAATTTTTTTTCAAACCCCAAAATGAATTAATGATAAACATCAAAGAGTAATAAAATGTATAAATATATATCCAATCTACAAAGCTGAAAAAATATTTGAAATCAAAGTGCATATTTTTTATTCCTCAATATACTTTCCCACATTCTCAATACTCTTTTATTTCTATTTAATTTAAATTATCTTTAATATATACCACATGTTTTATATAAAAAGATGATATTTTTACATGTCTTATCCTTTTTTCAATATATAATTTTTTTCCTCAGAATACATATCATTTTAATGAGTTATACAACTCTTAATATTAGAATATTTTTTCCAATAAGATAAAAATAAATTCCATTATTAAATTTTATGTGTTATAATGTATCCCTCTATTATAGTACATTTCACTCTTTATATACAGATGAAACTAGCCCATCCCTACCATGTTTCTCTTAATGGGGTTTTCCATCATATAAGTCACCTATATCTATAACAAAAAAACATCTAGATCATATTTCACAAATTATTCATCATCTTGGATTTTTAAAAATAATTAAAACATATTTTATCACCACCATATAATTGTTTATATATGATACATGATTATATATGTCATATTATTTGGACCTTAAATATTATATTTTATGTCTAAAAATGTTTAAATTTGTATGATAACACTATTATAAATTTTTGATAAAAATGTTCTTAATTATTTAGTATATATAAAATAATAAAAAAACCAATAATATTGTCAATTGGTTTTAAAAAATTACTAACATAATTTTACTCTTAAAAAATTTTATCATATTTAAATGTTCAACAATGAATCAATTTTATGTACAATAAATTTTTATCATCCGGCTAAATTTTTTCCATATATTTTAAAATGATTTATATAATTATGATCCTATATAAATTATGATCCATTTATATGTTAAATAAATTAATCGATTGTGATCTATATTTACCATGAGCTTTATATAAAATAATGGATTCCCCTCAAGGCATGATAAATTAAGAAAACTCTCATTTATATCATATTTTATATGTAGTTTTGATATTTTAGTAGAAGGATACTTATCATAATGCATTATATGGATTTTTCATAACATCATTTATTTGGTTACCTAACTCTTAAGGTAACATGGAATATATAAAAAAAACTCATAATGGGATATGATTGACTATCTGAAACGGATACACATATCCTCCAATGCATTTATATGGTAACCCATAAGGATATAATTGTTTGGGATAACCTTAATGAGAGAATGAGGTAATGGAATATGTTTACATTAATGGTAATGTGGAAAAAGTATTCTAAATTATATTTTAATACCTCACCATCATATCTCATATATTACAAATATATATGCACAATTTAAATGATTTAGTTTTGTATATATTCCCGTGTACTAGTGTAATATTTTCAAAAAATACAATTAATGTAATATTTTTACAACTAATTATTTGTGTTACCAATAATTAAAATATAATTATATCCACAAATATAATAATAATTCTTATTGATTTTGTAAATAAAACCACTTCTTATAAAAGGATAAAAACAAATGAAACCAAAAACCACTCAAGATTAATTATTTTGTAACATTTAATAAATCGAAATTTTTATAAAAAAATAATAACTTCCATGGATTTTTGAATTTTTGATATAAATTTTCATTAATAATAGAACAATACTAAAAGAAAATATTATTCATGTTTTTTATCTAAAAATAATGACCAACCATTATTAGAAGGATTAAAACACATAAAATTCATTTTCATGGATCAATGTAACTAATTTTTTTTCTGCATTATATATATACCATTATATGCATAGAATAACATCAATCGTAATAAATCTCAAACAACCAATTAAATTAACATTTCCTAATGTTTTACATCAGATATATAGTTAGAAACAATTTAGGAATAACAAAACTATAAAATGTTTGAATGTTTGAAAAACATCTATAGATATTGTATAAAATATTTATAAACAAATTAAATTGATAATGAGAATGTGAGAAATTATTATTTTATTTATTTTTTGATATGATTATATGATATTTTCATAATATAATATATGATATATTAAATAATATTCATTTCTAAATTTAAATTATTAATAATATTAAATTAAAAATATAAAAAATTTATCTTTTATAAAATTAGGATTGGTTCTCGTACAATTTAATATAAAAATGTTGATATTTTATATCATGGTCGGGGATTTTAATGTATAATACCTTGAGGTTCAGAGGCTCATATTCCAGATATAGAATGGTTTGATGACCAAGTGGAAATTAGGATAAATGATACCCATATTTCATTGAATTAAAACCTATGATTCCCAAACTCATGTTTTCAAACGTTGACTATTGAGGCTTATCCAACTACTTTATTGCATTATAATACCAAGACACTACAAATGAATGAACGGAACCCATTTCATCGTTTCCATCACTCAAAGCCTTATCTTCCAATGAGTTGCATCCATCCATGACTATCACTTCCAATAAAACCCAACCAATATTGTGATACACAGTCTCATGTTGACTGCGCTCCCAAAATTTATTCGTATACTCTCTTTGATTCTATCAAATCATGTGTTGGTTCCCCTGATGAAGATATAATGCCAACGCCGAATACCAATATCCATATATAGAGTTCATAAAAAGAACCATAAATTTAGAATGACTAGTATCTACTATGAAAAAATTGATTTATCTAAGGAAATGGATTCCAAATAGGAAGGCTAGTAGAGGGGAAGGAAAATCACCATCTCAATGATATGAATGGATCTAAGTGATATAGTGATAATAGGGATCAGTGATAAATAATTAAAAGACAATAAAGCTCGTCTACTGTGTTGAATGCACATGATAGAATCCCAAGTAGGGGATCCCCCTATAGAAGATCTCATAAGAGATCCCAATATATTTTTATTTTATCTTATGAAATATCATATATAAAATATTTTGTAAAACTATTCATCAAATCCCTTAAAACTATTGATATAATTTTAAATAAATATAAAATAGAACCATTTTTTCCATTTTGAATATAATTTATCTTCATTATATAATGTCATAAAAATATTTTATATATCATATTAATGAATTTTTTATTTATTATAAAAATATTTTCATGTTGAATAATTGATAATATATATTGAAAATATAATAAGAATCCATGTAAATATAGTATTTTATGAAAATTAATATTAACAAGTCGTTTAAAAAGATTTAAACTAAAACCAATTGATTCATGTTAGTTGAAAACATTGTTAAAATAAAATTACATACATTGAAAAATAAGAAAATAATATATTATTTAATATAATAAAATTAACTATAAATAGTTTTATTGTATGATGTAATCCATTTTCTCTCTATGTTGTTTTTTACATTACATGGAATCCCTTTTTTGAATCAAGATTGATATAAAATGGTTTCTATGTTTTCAGAGTAAGAGGTATAATCATCATTACACATTTAAATAGACGACCAATGAAAAAATAGCTACCATTATGCTATCCATGATATAATTAATTAAGAAATATCTATTGTATCAAATAACATGTAGTCTCCATTATGCATTATTATCATAATACTATGTTTTTATGAACCTTCAAATCAAAACAAATATGGAAAACAAAATCTCATAATGCAAGGTTTGTGGCCAAAATGAATGACTACGATCCTATCATTTTTTAAACATACTTATGTGGGAAATTTACTCTATAATACATATTCAATGATAAAAATTATATTAAAAAAACTAAAAATTTATATATCAAAATAAATTAATCTATATAGTAGTGTTTTTTCTTTGATATCATTGTTGGGTTTCGAACTAGAAAATACAAATAAAAAATCCCAAGAAACCCATTTTAATTACTCAATAAGATCATAAAATTATATTTTCATCAGAATTTATATAAAATATCCATAAAATATACACATATTTTTTTATTTGAAGCAAAAAAATTTAATATTGAGGATTACAACCCCAATTACACAAACAACATTGTGATCTCACCATGAATGTCTAAAAATTCCCAGCACTAATGAGATTTACAGAATATGTTATTCACCAAAGATATATGATAAGATTTATCAAATGAATGAGAAAATATACAAATTTTCAGTTAAATGCACAGAATAAAAATATATCATTATATTTTTCATTCATGAATATGAAATATCTTATAACACAAATTTTCTATGATTTTTTTATAACAACACCTCGGGGCCCATGTTGTGACTCCCCCAATCGAGCCCCCAGTGGCCAAGGGTTATCCACTAGTGTCGAAGGTATTTACCAAATTGTGGGAGGAATTTTTTTTGAGTAATTGAATGCACTCAAACACATCCATATCTCTAAAAGTGAATGGAAACAAGCATTACACTAAAAAACAACTAGGTACAAGGTATAAACTATTACTCAAATGGGACTAAATACAATCCACAAAAATGACACACTTAAAATGGAAAGGTACAATGAAACATTGTAAACCTGCCTAATAAAAAATCCATATGGATGAAAGTTTAGAGTAGATGGAAGAAGCTATAGATGAATGCCTACCTGTCTGACCTCACTGGGCACCATTGGTTCCTAGGCCACAAATTCCTCTATCAGGTCGTCAGTCCTTTGTACCAGACACAACATGTGCATGCATGGCTCATGAAGGGTTGAGTAACAAAATACATAGTAGAGATCTTGAAACACAAGGGAAATACCACAAAGCAATCCATAACAAAACCATGAGGAAAAACATCTCACATTAGGTATAATCTAATGTATGGAAATTAATACCATTAGTCGTATCAACAAACCCCTTGGTCTAATGGGGGTATTTATCCTAGATTAGTTCAATGGGTGTGTAGGGTCACACATAGTCTCCCCACATTTTTGTCCTGTTAGGTTACACAAATATTTTCCCCACTATCCATGGAATATTGTCGTTTTCATGCGTGATTAGTACAATTTGTATGCGGGGTCACACAAATCTGCTCCCCAAAATGGGCATACCATGTCACAAAGAGTCACATCCCATTTTGGGCATCATAATAAGGTACTCATACCTGATGAGTACAATTTGTATGCTGGGTCACACAGATCATATCCTCATATGGGCATGAAGGGACATATAGAGTCGCTTCCCACTACGCCATCATTGCAGATCACAACAGGGTCTCTTGTTAGCTGGATTTGATTCTCAGTCAACCACAAGGTTCTCACATATAGTTCTCCTGATTCTGGAAGAAAAAGATAATAAATCAATAATTCTTATTTTAATATACATGAAGTAAAACTTATAGTATTCCAATTTATCATCCCCACTTCAAGGGTTCAAACACCAAAAATCGCTTGTCAATAGGTCGCCCTGTTTTAGAGATATTTGTGTTTTAGTAAACAGGGGCAGGTTACATTTGGGCCATGTCCAGCCCAGTCAGACCCACTAAACCGACATGGCCTGGGGGTCGCACAAGCCCTAGTTTGGTTCTAATCAACCGAATATACACATTCCAGGTCTGGAACATCCCAGTCCATCCTTGGTAGTGGGTCAAACCCATTAAGTCTTGCTGCACCCAGCCTGGTTTAGTTGGGGTCAAGCCTGAGGTCGATCGAAGACCCGATCACATCTGGCCAATCCAAAAATTTGTGGTCCAACCTCCTCTTCCTAGCCAGTGATCACATTCTATTTCTCCTAAAATAAAACTTGTGGTCTTTCGGCTGAAGTCACCCTCCCATTTTTTCATTAGACATAGTTACTAAACTACATGGTAGCGGGGGACGCGGCCCACACAATGTGTGTGACTCCGCCGATGCGGCATGATGGATGCCTCTCTCTACCACCCGTCGATCTACTAAAAGTTGCTTCTTCCACAACTATACGTCCTAATATTGCCTTTAAATATTCCCTATCACACATTTACATGATCATTTCTTCCACCGCGGACCATCATCGGCGGTCTCCAGCACGCTGATAGTTTCTTCTGCGGACCATCGGGTCAGCTCTGGTGTTCTTCCCTTGTCAGCATATGCGCCATCGGTCTCCCTGGGGTTACACATTCCCTTCTATGAAATTGAAATTTCCACTCCATAAACATGGATTTATTTCAAAAAATAATTCATATGTTTTTAGGGGCTCGACCAGTATTCATGTCTTCCAACTCCCTCTGCGTTAGAGATTAAATCTATGGGATTTTTAGGAATAATATTATATCATACAAATAAATATAATCTCGATACCTAAAACCCTAGGAAAATAACACTTCTACAAGAACAACCAATAAAAGTATCAAAATTTCTTTGGTTTTACCCATGTTCATTGTTAACGAATGAATAATGGGAAAAGGAATTCACATCAATGAATCTCTATCCGGGATAAGGATTGTCGTCGACGTATTCCATTCACAAGGATTCTATTGAAAATTTTTTCTCTCTGGTCTCATTCTTCAGGGTGAATGAATTTCACTAATGATCCTCTGTTATTCATCATTCAAAGTTGGAGAGGGTCATCATCATAGATTCCTTATTGGAGTTCTACATTTACATCCCCATTATTCAATTTGATAACCCATTAAATGAAAAAAACATCACATCATTTCAATTACACTACCTCATAGCAATGTAATGATCTTTCATTTATGAAATGAAGTAACTATTATACTTATTTTAATGGGTCATTACCCAATTCATTAAGATCCATTAATGGAATCTAATTAATGTTGCTTGTCGACTTCTCATCGATGAGCTGGAGTGTGGATCTGTCACCTCTCAATTGTGAAGGAAACAATAAAAAAACTTTTTATATTATTTTTAATTTTCACACGAAAAATATGAAATCTATCATTTCCAGTCGGTCCTCAAGGGATGACATTAGGGTTTTTCTAGGAAAATCCCTACATTATGGGTTCAAAGGATCCCATGGATTTTTTATCTTGTCATCATTTTTAAAGTTAACAAAACCCACTATCATGTTTATTTAAATAAACTAAAAATATATCATTAAAACTATTTAGAGCTTAAGTGACATCAATTTCATGTGCTATAAGAGCATCTAGCCTATCTAAAATCCCATATAATTTTAAAACAATTATGGTATTTTTGGGACATTAAATAACCGCTTCCATTAGGGATTCACGTCCCCTTATGCCAAAACGAGGATAAACAAAATGGGGTACTAATCACAAATATGAGTCCCACACTCCCATGATCTATCCCCAAGATTTATGTGGTGCCAAAAAACTTTCACAAGAATAATTGACCATCAAAAAATGACTTGCTATTATAGATCCACTATATCTACCATGAAATATGAAAATATTTCCCTATCTTCAATGTCTTGTTCACCCCATTCAATAATGTGTGATGGGTCAATCACGTACCACCTCAGATGGGAAATCTGTAAAACATCATTCACCAGGTGAATCTTTTGGAGGAGATATAGCTGGTACGCCACCTCACAAACTTTTCTCAGAATCTTGATAGGTATGATGAACCTCAGAGATAACATGACCCCCTGACCAAATATCCTCAATCCCCATCGGGGTGAGTCACAAATAAACACACGGTCTCCCTCCTCAAACTACAAGGGCCTTCGTCTCCTTTCACCATAATATTTCATACTAGTCTGTACAGTCCTCATATTCTCCTATATTATCTTCACATTTTTAGGGGTAGCATATACCAACACTGGTCACATATGTGCTGATTAACCTATGTCTATCCAACATAGTGGTGATCTGGAAAGATGAATATACAAAGTGTTGAACTATTCCCTTCCAATTGTTGTGTGTCATATTTTGTTGTATATAAAGTCCACTAGTGGCAACTAGTCCTCCCAATTGTGACCAAATTCAAAGGATCAAGAATGAAGAATTTTCTCTAAGTATTGTATGGAATACTTTATCTGAACATAAGTATGTGGGAGAAAAGTAGTGCTCATACATAGCTGAGACAAGAATGCCTCATGTAATACCTTCATATCATTGATCTAAAGTGAGAATCACAGTCTGAGATGATCTTCGATGTCACCCCATGATATCACACTATCTCATGGATGCTGAGGTGTCATAATCCCTATACTAATCCCTAATACCAAATGTGGAGGAAGTGAGCCGACATTGTGATTCAATCAATGATCACACAAATTGAATCATGACCACTGGATGCATGTGGTAATCCAATCACATCGTCCATCGAGATATAATCCCACATTAAGTATTCTACCTCATGTGGCTTTAGAAATTAATCTCTAATGTGTTGATCATCCTTCACTTGCTGATAAGTGAGACACCTTGAAATGTACTCGGTCACCCCTTTCATTATTCATGGCCACCAGTACTGATGTCAGAAATCCTATAACATCTTCACCACTGCAGGGTCTACCATTATGGGGGGGGTATGTGACTCCCACAAAATCACATATTGAAATACCAGTGGTACTACTATACATTATCTATAAATGATTATAGGATCCCCACCAATCTAAAATAAATTAGGATCCTATTTGAGGATAACTAAGAACGTCAGGCCTCACCAGCAACGTCAACAATATGTTCCTCCCTAACTCAATGTAAGAGTGGGGGAGTTACAGTCATTGAATCAAGGTAAGATGCTCCATAATAGTCCATGATGGATATATGCATCCCAAATAACTGCTATGTTACATCACTTATCAATTGAAAACCAGATCTATAGCTGATCTTATCTTCCACCAAGTTCCCATTCCTATGAGTATACTCTATCACGGAATCATACTCTTGTATGAACTCTATCAATTGTAGCTGCTTCATGTTATGGTCCTTCTGGGTCATGATATACCTGATGGTCTTGTCGTCAGAGTATATAGTAAATTGTTCACCGATCAAGTAGTTCTGCCACATTATTAGCAAAAATATCATTGTTGATAACTCTAGTTCATGGGACATGTAGTTCAACACATGATGCCTCAACTACCATGAACCAAAGGAAATCACTACATGATAACGCATCTCGAAACAACCATGTCTCATCAATGAAGCATCATATAACACTACATATCCAGTTCTATCTTTAGTAAGTCTCAATATGGGGGAACCATACAGTATCCACCATAGTTTTTGTAAACACTTCTGGAAGTTTTCCAACTACAAGAAGTGATGTCCTTTGTTTTCCAAAGATGATAATGAAGATGATACTCTAGAAAATTTGGGCAGGAATATCCACTAGTATCCAACCAACCCTAAGAAAAACCAATCCTCAATCACCCTCATGGGTGGATTCTCTGAAATAACTACCTATATCTTCATCAAATCCATTGTAACTCTAGCATCAAAGATGATGTGTTATAGAATTTTCACCTCTTGAATCCAGAAAAGGGACTTCGAGAGCATCCCATAGAGCTGGTTCCCATGAAGTGAATTGAGGACTATCATTAGGTGTGTAGTGTGCTTTTACTCTAACACTATGTACAGTAATATTTTATCAATCTAGACCACCAAAAATAGATCATGGTAAGGTAGGAAGATCCCATTCATTTGTCCCATTGACACTTTTGGGGATTTTTTCAAATATAAGGGCATCACCAATAACACGTAGTGGCCATACTGGCATCTGAAGGCTATATTAGTAAAATATCTATCTCATACTTGAATATGGTGATATCATGAACTGTGGTATAACTTGGAGAATCACCTCTCTCCCTTCACTGAGTTGAATAGGTCATCAATTCTTGGTAGTGGATATTTTTTCTTAACATTCACCTAGTTCAGGTTCTGGAAGTCCACACATAGCCTCAATCCTTTGTATGAATTCTTGGAAAACAACATTGGGGATTTCCATGGTGAAAATGTTTGGCCTCATGAATCCTTTCACCTGTAATTCCTCCCTATAAACCCTCAACTGACGAAGCTCCATGGGAGCCGTCGAATATTCTCGTGTGGATATCAATGTCATCCTAGAGTACAAAATAGATATAGAAGACTACCTCTATAGGAGGTGGTATTCCAAGAACATCCTGTGAAAATAATTCTTCATAAACATCCCCCAATAAAAAATAACATGTTCTCTTGTAATCTAACTCGTCGACTGCGATGAAAGAAAATAGAAGAGTTGTCGGTTGCACCATCTTCCAAGGAATTCTATCATATGCACAGAGAGTTCCCTTCTCACTGGTGATGGAAAAATTTGTGTCCCATAATCACAAACACACTAAACTCTACGCCTTATACATTTGATCTAAGCATGAACTATGGATAACCATTTCATACCCATGATGGCATCACAAGGCCTCAATGCTTGTAATAGGAGATCGCATATAAGGATCTTTCCTCTATGAGTATTCTCACACCGCCGACACGTTTGTGTAATCATATAACCCCCTCTCATAGGAGTCTCTAATTGTAAGGATCGAGCCCATGACTCCAACATAATCATCAATCCTTGATTGAGGTATATTCAAAGGGAAGAGTAATGGGACTCTATGCCTATAAGAATTTAATCTAAGGCGGAGAATAAACATATGATACCGCCAATAGTCTCCAAAGTGTCATGGTCATAGGACCGCACTGCCCAATGTTGAAATCTACCATATCCTCCTACACCCTAAGGCCATGGTGGACCAAATGGGGGTACTATTGGTAGTTCCTTGAACCATCTCCCACCTCATGTTGCTCAGTCTGCTACTCTATCACATTTTCCTCCCTAAAGTAATACTTGATCGATCCTCTGTATCTACCATGGTAGTCCCTCAAACATCTACTAATAGTTTGTGCATCCAGTCAGGCATTCATAGGCCATGTGTCCATACCTGCCACATGTGCAGCACAAAATTTCTCCCTTATGACCCCATCTACTTTTGGAGCCTCATAGTACAAAACCAATGTCTAGGGGTCATCCCTTAATATACCTATACTTATAGGGTCCCTGCATCTTCTACCTACTTCTCAATACATATGACAATATCAATTGGTGTCTACAGGTTGATCCAGTTGTTAGTTCCTACTCTGATAGAAATCTATCACCATGTTGGGATTTTTACAACACCCCAACCTTGGTTGGAATGGTGAGAGACACAATGGATACCCTGATCTCAAAGATTAATCTATACTCAATGGTTCGAGTCGTAATGAATGTGTCTCATAATATATCTATAGAGTAGAGAGAATTCTTGGAGGACATCATTGTGTATTCTTCAACAGTAATGATACACTTTTTTAGGTGTTGTTGCTCTTCTATGTGCACAGAGTGTAGTGTTGCGGGGAATAACACCTCCCTTAGGAGGTGATGAAATGCTTTCTAGGTGTGTGTCACCTCATAATGTGTCTAGATGGTCAAACTCTACTATATTATAACTTATCACTAAATAATTATAGTGAAAAATATCTATATCTGGTCATTTGATGTACTCACTACGTGTAAGACCCGCGTCACCGCCTATATCATGTCCACAATGACATCAGTATCCACCTCTCACATAAAGCTGGGAGGAACTTATCTATGAAACTCCTTCATGAAAATACGTTTTCATACATATTCTACTGGTAAATCTGATAGTAACTACTGATCATAAGGTGGTGGTAACACAAGTGAATCCCTCGGTTGGGCCATCTCTAGCACTGGTCCATGAACCGACGCCACATAACTTGGTGGGTTGTCGTCACAGTCCCATAACAAACTCACGTTTGGTCCTCCACATGGAGGCATCCTGAATTAGATCAAGATGGAAAACGATAAATAGATTATACACTATGCGATTAATCTTATTCAAGAATACTATAATGAAACATTCAAATACCATATAATGAATACAACAACTGTTTCCATGTGTTGAGATGAAATGAAAAATTAAGGGTCATGGTCTATGGATATACCTGTCACTGCACCAACACTAGGCTCCCTAAATATAATAGTCAAACTCAAAAAATTTATCACTATTTCACAAAAATTAACAAAAAACTAACTATCATTGAGGTAGATATTACCACCATTGATACCACATTTTCATGACCCGCCCCCCGTAGAATGTGTTATGACGCCCCCATTCCAGCATCCTAAATGTCAGCGGATGGCGACTAGCACTGAAGGAAACAACCTGTAAGTGGAAGGAATTTTCCAGATAACCGAAATGAACACACACGCATAAATTTCCCACAAACTAGAAGAAAACGAGAATGATACTAAAAACTACCACTGAGTATAATTTTCAAGCTGTAAGTCAAATGGGATAGAATACAATACCAAAAAACTAAAAACTGAGAAAGGTGTTAGTAAAAGAAAAAATCTATAAAACCATCCACAGAAAACCCACCTGAAGGAAAGGGTATATTAGCTTCTATAATCCATATAATCACACCTCCCTGTCTGACCTCACTGGGCACAACCATGTCCAGGGCCATCAATCCCTTTGTTATGGTGTTGATCATCTCCACTAGAAAAAACACGTCTAGCAGAAGACCATGCAATGGTGATTAATCTAATACTCATTAGGGATCCCAAGACACAATTAATATTAAAGGCAAATAACAACATGTATAATATAAATAATGTAATGATAGTCCATCAATCCTATTACAAAACACCATGGATTTATAGGTTATTATCCCTGATTAGTACCACCAGTATGACTGCTCACACCGAGCCGCTCTCCACCGTGGGCCAACCAGGTCACAAAGAGAAACTTCCCACAAGCCTTACACTATTGTGGTACTCGTCCATGATTTGTGTTGTTGGTATGCTAATTCACACATAGCTGCTCCCCACCATGAGTCTGCAATGTCACATAGAGTTGCTTCACACTATGGCCATCATATTGAGGTACTCATCCCTGACAAGTCTGTGGGTCTACCAGGTCACATAGATATTCTCCCAACTATGGGCCTTATAGGTCACATAGAGATTATTCCCACTAGTATATCATAGCTAATCCACACATGTTCACTTGTCAATAGTCTTTGAGTCTCATTCACTAAGAGGGTTCCCACACATTGTGTGCTTGATTCATGGAGAATCATCTCCTCATGAAATTCTTCATATTTTAACTTCCTTAAAATCATTCTTATAATATTTCAAAATATTTTCCTCATTGATTGGGTTCCAATGCCGCAAATGACTCATAAATCGGCTGCCCGGTTTGAGGGATATTGGGTTTTTAGTAAACAAGGGATGATTGCATCAAGAACTGGTCTGAGCAGACCACCCCGGCCTAAGGGCCCCACATGCCCAACTGTAACTCGAGTGTCCCATACTAACCTAGTTTGGGTCTGCGCCTTCCTAGCAAGGGCTAGACATTGAGTCAGGCCCATTGGGCCTTTCTGGCCCCGGCCCGGTTCAGCCGGATATCGAGCCCTCCATGTCACTTAGTGACCCCATCCCATTTGGCCCGACCCACAAATGTCAAGACAATTTGTTTCCTTCAAGGTCCTCACAGTGGTCTGGTAATATCCAATCGGCCCTTCCCACATATGATGGTTAGATTTTATTCTCACCCAATCGGCATAGCAGCCCGACTTGCATGCCCTGGTCTGATTCGCAACTGCTTGGTGGGCCTCCACTGCGAGTCCCATGAGCATGGGCATGTTCTCCTCTAGATAAAAATGTGGGCATCCGGCTTGCAGCTCACTATGTCTATCCAAAGTAAGCTTCCCGTATGGTACTTGCACAAGGTCGCATGACTGCATGGCGGTGGGAACCGTGACCCAAGTGGTGTGGTCCGCGTCCCTTCACTCACTGTCAGTTTGTTGTTAGCTGCTTATGCTAAACCACCATGGACCGAGAAGGCCACATTTTCTCTATTGTTTCCCCTCCCCTTTCCAATGGATGACAGTGAGGGCCACTACAGAAAGGTTCTTCTATGGACCACTAGGTCCACTCCGATGGTATATTCATCGCACACCGTGAGCCTCTGGTCTCCATATGGTGGTGCATTCCCTACTAATGAATTAAAATTTCTTTATTGTAAACATGTAGGTTTTTTTATTAAGAACGCACATTGAAGTAGGGCTTGAGCCTTGTTTATGTCAGACTGCACCCTCTACATTTGAGATTAAATCATGGAGATGTTTAGGATTAAAATTATATCAAAAAAAATTATTCCCTATATAAAAATCCCATGAAAATGCACCCTTCCGTAAGAAAAAGTGATCTACAGATATACCTATTAGTGGGTTGATCTAAATTGTTTGTTTTAGAATGAAAATTTGGAAGTCAAATTAAAATCAAAGAACCCCTACCTGGAAGAGGTTTTTCATTTGAGTGATCCATTCACATGGAATCTGTTCGTGTTCATTGCTCTCTAGTACTGTTCATTAGAGTGTGTCGATGCCACTGGAGATTTTAAAGTGTTTTCCATTACTTTTTGGAATGTATTATTGTCATAGATTTCTTAGAGGAGTTCCATGTTTTGAACCCATTTTATCTACCATCTCAACCAATTAAAATAATAATAGATCACAACATTTCTATTATGATGCATCGCTGCATCAGTACGTTGTTTCATTTATAAAAAAACATATCTGTTACACATTATTTTATTGGTCATTATGTTGCACAGTAAGATCCATTAAAGGTATCATTTTAATTTGACTCATCATCATCTTATTGTCACCCTACAATGCGGATGTGTCACCACATAATAGTGAGGAAATAAAAAATTAATTTTTTATGTTATTTTTATTTTTCTCTTAAACGGTCCAAAATCTATCTTTCCTTGTCGGCCCTCACTAGCTAATGTTATGTCCTTTCCAGGAAAATCCCTATGTTTTTTGTTAAAAGTTAACCTTATATTTTTTATCTGCGAACAAGTATAAATTTCATAAAAACCTGCTCTCATGTTTATTTAAATAGACTAAAAAAGTTTAAAAATATATTCTTAACTCACCAGGCCTTTGATTTAGGTGATATCTGAGCTTTTGGAAATTAAATAATCCCAGATAATTTAAATAAATTACATTTATTCTACATGACATTAAATTTTTCCACCATTTTTTAGGTATTAGATATATTCCATAATGATCCCTAAAAAAATATGATTTCACAATGATTTATTAATTTAAATAAATTTTCATTAATCTAAATATTTTAAAATCATTAAAATAATTAAATAAACTAATATAGACTATTTAATAACTGAACAACAATTAATGAAAATATAACACCCCAAAATTTTTAAATATAAATATCATATTTGATATTGTGTTTTCTACATAACGACCTATTTAAACATAATATAAATTCCCAATACATTAAAATATATTTACTATTTTAAAATAAATTAAATTCATCCTATTTAATTTAACTAAAAACTCTATCATAGATTTGATTGCACACAAAAACTTTTTTTTGGATTGATTGTTTTCCACAAAAGAAAATGTGGTAATAAATACATTTAGAATTATTATTTAAAATTGAATTTATAACCATCCCTGTAAATTGAAGTGTATAAAGATGATTAAATAAAATAGGATAATATATTATTTAATTAATTTGTTACCAAATAAGTAGAAATAAATATAAAAACCAATTGAGTATAAAAGAAATGTATTTAAAAAAACCATCTTTAATGTTCCCAAGGTGTTTTACCATAATATATTAAATTAATTACAATTTTTGTATTATATTAATGATTTTCTATTATATATTCACTAAATATCTACATTCTTCTAATAGATTTGATGGGAATATGATAAGAAAAAATCCAATGTTATTTATAAAATGATTTATTTTTCTAAAGGAATTCTAAAAACCTTTTAAGGTAATAGATGCATTAAAAATATATTATGAAACTTAAATTTTTTTTTATAAAAACAATTTAATTAATTTTAACCAGAAGAATTTAAAAATTATATTTTATTGAAATTTTTCTATTTTTAGATGATTCATTTTTTATGTATTTTTAAATATTATAAGTTTTTGTTTTAAAATTACATCTCATAAAAATATTTATATTTTACGATTAAATTTATTTTTTAGAAATTTAATGGTATATATAAAACTTATATTAATCCAATTCCTTTATTCAAATAATTTTCATAATATATATATATTTATATAATAATAGAATATTTTTAAACATTTTCACATTAAAAACTATCTTAATCATCCCGTATTCAACATTTATTTTAAATTAATTTCAAAATATTAAATTATTTTCATTTTCAATTTTTGAATAAATATTAAAAATAAAAATAAAATTAAATTATAATAAGTAAAATATATTTTTTGAACAATGTAATTTGTGAAATAATTAAAAAATAATTACAATGATTAAGGGAAATACAAGTTTACAATGAGACTAAAAATTAATGCTAATCCTCGAAATAAGATTAAATAAAATAAGAACCCATTATATGGAAATAAATCTACCATATATTTTCTCTAATTTATTTTTGAGAAATATTTGAGCCATTTTACATTGAAAAACATTGGTGTAATTCACTCTTTAAATAATTTAAATTTTTCCCACTCACCCTGCTTATTAAAATGACCCAACCCCTCATTCCACACAGTAAAATAAAATTATTTTTAGTTAATACCATCCAAAATAAAATCTAATATTCCATTAAATAGTCCAAAAATATTTATCATTTATTAAATTTAATATTGGTAGGATTTTGTTAGATCATAATGAAGATACCAGTAGATGAGAGCATATTGTTGTAAAGCCATTTTTATTTTATTTCATTCACCCCGTCAATATATTATTCTTATATAACGATTATATAAAGAAACCAATGTGTTAAACATTCCGAGAGTTGGTTATAATATAGTTGTTAACTATAATAAAAATCTATTCTATTAAATAGGTTAGAAATTATCATTTATTTGTAGGGATGACTACTGTATCATGAATCGATTCCATTAGTTTTTTCATTACCAAATAAAATGGTTTTTGAAATTGATGGTGATAATATATATATAGGATAACTGTGATAATTATTATCTTTTCAGGATTTTTAGATTATTTTATTCCACGAAAAATAGTGATTTCTATTTTTAAGGAGTACGATAACAACATTATTGTGTATAGAGGACTATAACCTTGTGAAGCTATCTGATTCATTCTTGATTAAATAGAATGTATTGAGGATGCATCTAACAAAACAATTATTATTATATTACATAAAAATGAAAAAATATTGATTCTATATATATATATATATTCATATACTTTTCATTTATTTTCCATTAATACAATAAGAAAATAATGACAACATCGATCCATTTTTATGGCCTACCGTCTCAATGAATGTTGTATTTCATTTTATATAAATTAATAATATAGAATAAAAAAAATACATATATAATGATTATATATAATATTTTTATTATTGTTTATATTCTGGAAATTACCATATGATTATATATTTGTTGTAAAAAAATAATAGTTCAGAACATAATTGAAAAACATGGTTATTAACACCCAAAACAATTAAAACAATAAAATATTATTAATCAGCAGATGATAAAATGTCATGATAGGATCATGTGTGATATAATAAATATTAATATGGCTCTAGGATATGTTATTAACAAATTTATAACCAATATAAAATAGGATACAGAGATTTCAACCAAAATGAAGCATTATATAATAGATTTCAAAACTCAATATCAACTAATTATGTTAAACATGTACATCATTGATTATGTCATGATAATATTATTAATGTAATGAATTTTTATTATATTGTATTTATATTATACTTTTTTCGTTTTATTTACATCGGATTCACATTATCAGTTCATTTATTAACTATCACTTCACATTTTTGAACATATTAATTGGTTTTTATCACAAGCTCATTCAAATAAATATTGTTTATTATTGAAAATAAATTGATGGAAATTATTTGAAAATTTCCAGGTAAACCCTTCCATTTACTATTCTTGTTGGCATTAAATATCCATTTCAAGTGATATTTCCATTTCCACTCTTTTGTAATAAAAACGTTTTTAAAATTTATTTCACGAAAAATAAAAATCATTTCCCTCTTCATTAAGAAAAATGTTTCCCACCAATTTTTTTCATCAAATCATTTAGAATATTTTTAATAATTAATCAAATAATTATTCAATTATTTTAAATAAATATTTTCTATATATAATTTTTTTAAATTGAAATTATTCCTATTTTGATAAAATTTTCAATACAGTTCTACAAAAAAGAAAAATAATCTTTTTTTTATTAGGTCATGAATATAATTTATGGACATCATATCCACAAAAATTATTTTGAGATTATTTTATCAGTATCAAAGGATACCTTCATGTAAAATATTTTTCATATTTTTTTCTGATATATCAGTCATAAAAGTGATTTTCAAATAAATTAAGTTATAAAATATTTTTATAAATGAATTTTATATTTTCTTAATGAGTGTTTTTAGTGATATTTAATGGTATTTATAATAATATATGAAAAAGACCATTAATATTAACCAAGTATTAATATATTATTTTAATACAATCCCTAACCATTATATGTATGGTTTATGATCACAATGACCAAAAAATGTTTTAATATTTACTTATGGGATTCATTTTTTTCTAAACTACATGTTTGATCATTCACATTCCAAATGCATTTAAATATACACTAAATATAAAATTTATTTATGAGGGGAAAATTATTTCTCGAACCATATACTAGTTTTACCAAGGGGTTTTACTTGTATAGTTATATAATTTTCTAGGGAAATATTTACAACTATTAATTCCTTATTCAATTACGATTTTAGAAAAGGAACATTGTATATGAATTAAATTGATTATTCTATATGTGGGGAGTGGTTTTTATTGGTATTACATGTTTTGGGGACTATTTGAAGTAATCCTTTTAATGCATCAATTTCTCATAAGAATAAATTTGGTTTAATGAAACACTTTACATTTATAACTAAGCACATTCTAAAATTTATTATTAAATGTTTTTAAACCAGTATTTTTTAAATGATCTTAATAATGATATTGATAGTAAATCATAAATGTTCATAAGAAAAATAACAACAACTAATTATTTATTTCCTATATTAAAAATTTAATTATTATTATCCATTACAATTTAACTTTGAAAAAATTTATGGATGAGTTTTATTATTATCTTAATAATTAAGTGGATTGTCTATTTAGTTATTTAAATATACATATTTATTTTTCCTTATCTATTTCTTTAAATGGAATGTTTACTATTTTAATTAAATTTTTATTGTAATTATTCAATTTAGAGTTATTTTACTGTAATTAGTGTTCAATTATTTACCTTAACATAATGATTATTATCATTGATTTAATATTTCTACAATATTTGACCATTTTTGAGAATTTTACATACCCCATATATTATTACCATTACTATGGAATCCAAGATATTTATTATGATATCTATTTCTATATATTATAGATTGAATAATTAAATTCATGTAAAAATTATTTTTTTAATTTTAATATTCAATAATAATTCAAGACTCATGTAAATATCTATTTGAAAATTACTTATAAACTATTTGATCTTTTAAGGTCTGTTTCATTCTATATTTTACAAATCCAATTGTAGCGGGTGACAACTACGGGTATACAGGGGTCCTGGGACTTATAGTTGGTATCAAATGAATTTTAGTAACAACCATGGAATCTATATATAGGTAACACATATACTAACTAAAATGACCTTAAGATATAAAATGATTATATGTATCGATAAACATCCCAAATTATCCGGGTTTATTTTTATTAAATATTCAATGGATTTTTTTAATTTATTTTAATTATTTCTCTTTTTTTTGGGATTATACATATGTTTCTTAATGGTATTATCTAATCTAGTTTATTAATTAGTTTAGAAATTATAATACTAGAAGGAATATGGACCTCCTCAATTTATTTTATCCATATTTTAACAAAGATTACATCCTTTATGGTTTTTAGGAAATATTTTGAAAATAAGTAGTCTATCTATCATTCTCATCGTAAGAGAACATAATATCACGTTCTAATAAGGAATAGAAATGATTATCGAAGTAAAATGGCTATAGAAATATTTAATAGAAGAAGATAACTACAAGAAAATTGATACTGGTAATAAGAGAAAAATTATCATCAAACTTGTGATATTTCATTACGAAGAATCACCCAAAAAATTTCTTCAAGGGATTTATATTTTTATACATGCATGGAGTGAAATTAAATTACGACCATTATTTGAAGGGTAATAAATAATTTTCAAAATATAAATGAATCAAATATACGATATGAGGAACTTTGAAAATGAATTCCTCACACATCAAATGAATACAAATTATATGATGTTAAATGATCATGGATATTCATATTCAATTACCAATTATATAGTTTAATGATTAATTAGATTTTGTTTGTATTAAACAATAGTTTGATTGAAGATACTAAATAGTGATTTACTCTTATTGAAAATCATATTTTATATAATGATTGTACTGCAATACTGTATCATTAAGAATTTGAGGGAATATGTTTAAAATTATTTATAATAATGAAAAAATATTCATTGAAATGTATAACATCTAGTAAACAAAAGTTTTATAGAACTAAGACCTGTAATATGTTCTTGTTATTGAGAAACCTTTGGTTAAAGAATGATTTGATTGATATGGATATAGTAAATTGGATATTGCTGACACCATGGTATTCATTATTGATTTTTTTTAAAAAGTTTTATAGATATCATTTATCGAGTCAAAACAAATTTCTTATTTAAAGAATAAATCCAATAAAATCCGATTTATATAAGTAATAAATAATATCTCATGTTTCCAATAAGGTCTTATGTACATTAATTTTATTTGAATGCATTAAGATACTAAATTATTAATGTATTCGAATGTTTGGTATGTGATTATTAAGAGAAAATTTATGTTCTCTGGGTAATATATTGGAAATTTAGTAACTGTAAAAATCATATCAGACATATTTTTTAATTGGAATTATTTTTAAATTTTAATATAAGTTATTATGTTGAAAAAGATATTTTATTGGATATCTTTTTCCAATAGTTTAGGTTTTAGTAAATATAGGTGAAATATATTATTACTCTTGTATTGAACATATGATCTATTAATTGATAATTTTAGTAGTTTAAAATAAAATTTCTTTGTTGGATATTTATTTCTTGGAGTAAAGGATTAAATTGAAATTTAGCAATGAATAAAGAAATAATGAAATGGTGTTTATTAAATTTAAATATATCAATTATCTTTCTATATAATATTTTAGAGTGAATGAATTCTAAAACTCTATGATAATGTCTTAAATGAAAAAAATTATCCTAATAGCATCATTTTTGTTGTATCAATGGTCTTTTAATTCATTATGGGTTTATTATTTTCTACCCTTAATCTTTTCCTTTGTCAATTAATTGTGTTCTATCAATAACCACAATCAATATCAAAAAATATTTAGAAATTCAATCTACATCCTTATCTTCACATTCCAACAATGATCTTCGTATATAGTAACCAAATTAGGAGTTATTATAGATGACCATCCAAAATAATTTTATAACATTTTAAGTGTATATTTTATTTAGACTTTTATTATGTGTGGTTTTTAACATTGCTATATTTTTAAATTTCAATCCATTGATTATCATGATCATGTTTAAATTGTGAGGGAACAATTTATTTAAGGAGGGGAAAATATAAAAACCCAAATTTTTTAAATATAAATATCATATTCGAGAGGGTGTATGATAGACAAAAACAACTAAATAAAATATTATTACATCCAAATATAATAAAATATATTTAATATTTTAAAATAAATTAAATATATAATTTATATCTTGAAATGCATGCAATATTGAGTTATATTTCTTTGCTCGAAACATTGAGTTCTTTTGATAGCATGTGTTAAACACAATATCGAGTTTTAATAATTATAGTAATATTAATATTAAAAAAAATATTTCATACACATTAATTTTGAATTTTTAAATCATATTAAATAAATTATAATAATATGTGGTTGAATTCATTGGTAAAAAATTAATTGGAAATAAATATAAACAATAAATGAATATAATGTAACTGTTTTAATAAAAATTAATTTTATAGGCCAATAAAGTTTTATCATATTAAATTAAATTAATTATTTTTCATATATTATCATAATTGTCTTTATAGATTATATATTCAATATAATTTTGTGACAGGCATCAAATATAGTTGATAGACATAGTATAATAAAAAATACCAGTGGAGAATAATGAATTAGTTTTTTCTAAACGTAGATTTGTCACCATTTAAGGGAGAACCTATTTTAAAACTATTTTTTTAATTTTATAATATTAAATAAATAATAATAATTTTAATGAATAATTTTCAAATTATACAAGGGGAATTATTTTGGTATTTTTCTAAGAAGTTTCATATTTTTATGTATAGTGAAAAATAATGAATTGTAATTTGAAACATACTTTTCATATAAATAAATCATAATGTTATATTATAATTTTAATTTTATAAAATGTAAAATTATATAAATTAAACAAATATTAATCATATTAATGTTATTTTATTCATTTGTCTATTTAATTTAGATATAAAAAATTAGTTAAATATTGAACATATTCATATTAAAAATATTTTTACTTATCCACTCTATGGGAATAAATTTAAATTAATTTCCCCCCATTATGAGATTTTAAATTATAGAATATGATTATATATTTGTAATTTCCTCAAATTTTAATTTATAATAAGAGAATAATTAATTTTGAACAAATTAAAGAGTGAAATATGTTAAAATTAATTATATCTCATAAGAGAAACATGAGTTTACAAAAGGGACAAAACATTAAAGGTAATGGGGAAAAAGACCTAGAAACAAACACAAAACCCAGTGGAAGGATATATATTGAACATAAATCCACTATGATATTTATTTCTGTATTATTTGATCAACATTAAATTAAATAAAGTGGGTAAAATTAAATATTTATTAAATTTACAAGTTTTCCACCCATAGAGCATATAAAATGCACCCACCACTCCATCTATCTTGACAACATCAAAACCAATGTTTTTAGAAATAACCAACCCAAATTAAAACTCAAATTACCTCCCATAATACTATAATACTTATCATTATAATAAATTCTTATTAGGAGGGCTTTAATGAAATCTATTGAGGATACTATAAGAAGAGGTAATGTTTTACTAAAAGCCTTTTTCCTTATCCACCTCCATTAGTTCATCTTATATTATAATTATATAATAAAATTATCATAATTAAATTATATGTTATTTTATTTTGGGTATTATCATAAACCAAAACACAGTTTCATCCAATGGGTTATGATATCATCATTCATGTCTATGGAAACAACCACATCGTGAACTGGTGTCGTTCATTTATCCATTAGAACCAATCTATATTTGGAATAATTTTTGACATATTAAGTTTATATCAAATGTATGATGTATTTATTTTTATTTAATCATTTTATAACTCATGAATTCATTCATTCAATTTGTGGGAATACGAAAATTCTATTCATGTCTATGTTAGAATACCTCCTCAGAAAGTGATGATGTTTGTTCATGATTTACACAGAATGTATTAATAATGGGTTTAATAAAAATCATTATAAAATAAAAATGATACTTTAATTATAATTAATATATATAATTTAATTTTATTCAATATCCAATGAAAATTAATATTGTTTTCATGCTAATATATAACATAATATCTCCCTAAACGGTGTATTTCACTTCTTATCACTAAATATTATGGAAAACTATAAATACAATCATACTAATTATATTGGATATATACATCATGGTTAAAATTTTGGAGATTTAAATCATAACATTCTTTAATTAGGAAAAATAATAATAATTAGTTAACACGTACTCTAAAATAAAGAAATTAACATGTGAAACGGTGAATATGATGAAATATTATTAACCAACGATTGATAAGATGTTATTAAAGGATCATATATGAAATAATAAGTATTAATATTTTTTTGTAATAAGTTACTAACATGTATAAGACCATTATAAAGGATTTTATAGGGAATAAAACCTAAAGGAATCTTATCATAAATTATTTCATAACAAAATTTCCACTCATTTGATTAAAATTTTAATTCATTTGTTATGTCATTATATAATTATTAGTGTAATAAATTTTTATTAATTTTTTATTAATTTTCTATTTAATATTTCAAATGAGAGTGTGTTAATATAATTTATTTAATTAGTAATTCTCACTTCAACATTGTAGTCATTATAGTGGTTTATATCACAATATTATTCGAATTAATATTTTTTATTATATAATATTAATTGAAGGAAAAACTAAGACAATTTAACAAAAAAATCATCACTTTTATTATCCCTAGTTGTTAACACACTATTTAATGTGATATACCTTTTTCATTCTCCTTGGTACCTAAAATGTATTAGAAGATATTTTAACAAAATCCCCACAACATTTATCTCTTCAATCAGAAATATATCAACCTCCAAAAATATGTATTCTAAAAAAGTTTTAAAAATAGTTTTTCATATTTCAAAAATTATTTATTAAGGTTTCATCACAAATTTATGGTATTTTATTTTTTTATTGCTATAATTTTTATTTTTCAAAAGATTTATCATTTGTATTTTATCCAAAATGTGAAATAAAATATATCTATAATGTTTATGAAATGAATAGAATTTGATGATTTTATAACCATTAAATGTTTTTAAAGATTCTATTATACATTTTAAGGGTAATATTAATAAAAAATTAATTTTATTTAATTTTTATGAAATATTATTTTTAAAAGTGATTTTCAATGAATTGGATTTTTGAAATTCTTTCTAAATGATAATGATATTTTTGTCAAGAATATTTGTAAAATATATTTTATGTTATTTTTATTCATCAATGAAAAACCCCTTTATTAATATATTAATGGGATTATATTATATTCATAAAACCATTAATTATACTCTTTATGTTTTATTCTCAATTTGATCAGGGAAGGTATTTATATTCACATCCATGATTAATTTTTATTATAAAGGACATTACATTAAGTCATTAACATTAATATGGAAATTAAATTTCCACTGAATTTTAATGTTATTTCTCATGGATAAAAGTATTTTCTGAAGAGTATAAAATTTTTTTACATCGTTTGTTAACTTTGATAGTATTATTATTATATTTGGAAATATTGATAAATCTATATTCATTACTCTTTATATTAATTTGATAATGAACATTGTTTATTAATTAAATATATTATTCTATATAAGAGAAATTATTTCACCTAATATGACATAGTTTAGGGATAGTTTAATATCAGAAACATGAGGCATAATTTATCTCATGAGACAAAACTAGTTGGAACAAAACCCTATATAACTATAACAAAGCATGTTCGGGAGCGTTTTTTAAAAGTTATTGAAATTGGTAGTTCAAAATCATTAATGAAAAAGGAATTAACAGTAAATGTTAAATGAAACGAGCGAATATTATGTGAACTAAATACAATTACATGACTTAAATTTCCGTTAATATTATCCATTAGATATCCAATATTAATATATCTATAAATGCAATTCATTCTCAGTTGTTTAATTAAATGGAATTTTTTTAGTTATTTACCTTTCCATAATTATTATGAATTATAAAATTATATAAATGGATTTTTTTTATTTATTTATTAGGTAATATTTTTTATTCTTTATCAAGTTATTTAAATTAGATTTGTCTTGAATTATTTAACTTTTCATAAAAATTATTCTAATTTAATAACTATTTCTCCTATATATTCAACACCTAATGACCATTTTTGCTGGTCCTTATCTTTTTTCCATTAAATAAGAATCCATGATTCTTTCTATGATTATTATATTGGGTTATACTAGATTGAAAGATGTTTCTAAAAATCAATAATATTAAATTTTGTATTCAATTTTAATTAAATATTTATGTTTTTATATAATTTATCTTGCCTGATAAAATATTTGATCGTTCATGATGTTATTACTTATAATATATTTCAATTTAAAGGAACAAGACATAAACAATAAGCTTACTTGGGTTTTTCTATTTTAGAATCCATTCAAAAAGTGTTTATTTCATTATTTCATTTTGATATTATCACAAAATGTTATCAATGTTTAATCAGAAGATTAAAATTTTCAATGAAATTGTATTTTGTAATATTATATATATAAATTTGATTTATGGAAATATATACTACCACTATATTTTATCTATCAATCAATAATAAAAATAATATTTTAATAAAAAACTCAAATATTGTTATATAATTATATATACATAAAATTAATTTTTTAGCATCACCTATAATGTGTTATATGATTTACATTGAGAAACAAATAAAAAACTCATCAAAACATTAAATAATTCAATAAAACCATTATGGGATTCATAAAATAAATTACAGTGAGAATGAAATTTTAATACTCATTATCATTGTAAAATTTATACATTTTTTATAAATTTTTTATTAAAAAATAATTTAACATTATCTCAGTCTAATATGGACATATAATTCGAGTCTGTTATATAATAATTTTACAATTAATTATATGTTATGAAAAACCCATACCTAATTTGTAAGGTACAATTGATTTTTAGTGGGGGAATATAATTAATTGTAAAAGTTATTACACTTTTCTTAAATATGTAATATCAATATATAGTTATTATTAAATAAATGATATTTTATAAACTTTTTGACAAAATTCCGGAAACGTAAATGATAAAACTAAATGTTGATGGGTGTTAGAAATTTAAAAACACATGAAGCCATATTAAAGTGATATAGTCAACACTAACTTACCCTAGTTAATGATATAAATTAAATGGAACGAGTTTTTTTAAGAAAATTACATTTTAATTATATATATAATTATACTAAATATAGAATAATAATAACTTATTCGTCCATTGTATATTAAATAATAATGTTTCAATTCCACTACCATATCTATAATGAATAAATCTTCTATTGACATGAACAATAAAATATGAAAAAATATGTACCTTATAATACACTCATTACATTCGTATTATATAATTAAATATTAACATTAATTCCAATATACCATATTAATAATTATATAAATATTAAAAAACATTTTTTATAGTGAGTATTTGTTACATACACACAGAAATAGAAATTTTTTCTAAGAGGTTATTTATCAAAATCTAAAAAAATACAATATTACCTAACAAATAAACTACAAATACCAAACCCCATTTGAATATTTTTGTCTTGAATTCGAAAAAAATTTCTATTATCTCATGTTTCCCTATTTCCCATATAACAAACCCTCTAATTATACCAAAAAAAATATATCATTGATATATGGATGACATCATGAATTTTTCAGAAATGGAATGAGGTTTTGTAATAGAAAATAAACAATGAATTAAATATAATTAATTTATGCATTATATTAATTTTTTCATCAATCATTTAAAAGTCATTTTCTTACATATATTTCATATTAGATTTTTGTTTTCAATTTTATAATTATATCTCATCCAAAATCCATTATTGTCTAACCTGTTATATAAAAAAGGTAATTCATGACACCCAAATCCCCACTAAAATAAATTAATGATGAATTACAAGCACCGACCAAAAATACTCAATAAATGTGTCATTTTACAATAAAAATATTTTCTAACACATCGAAAAATAAACAAAAATAATATATTCATATGATTTATAATGAATAATTGGATATCAGGAAATAATATAATAATATTTATATAATATAAAATTATAATATGTAGTTACAATGATAATTTAATAAAACAAAAAAAAATGAAATTTTCCAAAATAAAATTATAAATTTCATGTATAATCCCCATCAATGGACTGTTTAACATTTTATTGATGATATCATCCATTGAAAGACAACACCTACCTCATGAACAGTATGTTATCCAATGAAATAAAAAAATTGGAAATAATATAAGTTGTCCATAGAAAATATTCTTATACATGGCCATCATACATATAAATAAAAATCAATGACACACTCATGTATGAATAATAATTTGAAATGGCACAAATAATGAGGTTAAAACACAAGTTTCACTACATTTACATATATAAAAACAAATATATGTGAAAATAAAATTATTTTTCATAGTTGATATCTTAGAACACATAACACATTAGGATAATTTTGGATAAATATTACTCCCCAAAATCCCATGAAGAGTTCATACCCAATTCATTAAAAATCACCACTAAATAAAAAACACTCACATATATACTTGAAACATAAGGTCCGATCTTACTCTTTTCAATATAAAAATATAAATGAAAATCAACATGATCAAATATCATTGATAATTTGTATTATATTTTTAGGTACCCAAAAAAATATTTTAAAATTTTTATGAGATAAAACATTTCCAAACATAATATCATGAATTTGAAAAAATGAAAATTTATGACAATTATTTCTCCACTACTGACCACTAGAAAAGGTGTAACATTTTCAATTTATCTATAATAATGACCTCTGGTGGTGAAAAATTTATTAATGATTATAAATATAATTAAAAACAATCAATGGAATAAAATATATTTATTTTCATATTCAACACCTTTTCAATGAAAATTGAATCATCCTGGTCATATTTTTTTATTCAAGATCAGTACACATGATAAATAGTTTCCACGCTTCTTCCCCTTTGATTTCCTAATACATAAATCACAATGTATTTCAGAGAGGTGTCACCTAAAAAACCATTACCAATATCTATGATATTTACACATATTTGGGAGGTTATATGGAATCAAATAATCATTTCACTAAATCACAATATTTTAATGATCTAATAGGATCGTCAATGATGTCATATATTTCTTCAGTCCAAATTTAAACTCATCATAGGTCCTTGTTATTATAATTCCGTATTAAAATATTTTAGGATTTTTTAAATATGGGATATTATTCAATAAATATAATAATTTATTTTAAAGATGCATAATAAGTTTATATTATACATTACATTGAATATAAAAACTAACTTCTAAAAATTTAATTGTCTTCATTTTTCAATGATGTGATTATATGTTTTAATAGTAATGAAACTAGATCAAAAATTTAAAAAACATCTATTAATAAATCAATATAAAACTGTTAATAAAATATTATTGTAAGTTAATATTCAGTTGTTATAAATATCTAATAATGAAATAAAATCATTAATTTATTAGTTTTAGAGACAAAAAGTCAACATGAAATCCTTACATAACACAATAAAATGTACTAGATAACCAAAATATGGAAAATTGTATTGTTGATTAATAGACCATTGACCAAATGGGGAATGTATAGTTTTCAAATTGTTTAAAACCATGTAAATTATCTCACATTATAGTCTAGTATGGCAATTCCATTGTTTTAGTTCGAATGAATTCCAATTATCTATCACATTAAAAATAGATAGTTACATATGTTATACCCACAAATCACGAGTTTTTATTATTCCATGATAATTTTTTATATAATTTGTTTAATTCCTCATAATATTATGTTTTGATTAATAGGAATCTGTCATCTACACATGATCTATCATGAACTGTCAAGATGAAAATACATCGGATGTCTATTATATGAGTCTTCAAGTTCAGTTTCTCCATTCACATTGTGCTTGCATTGAATGTTCATAGTTAAACATAAAAGAAATTAATAAATAAGAAATCATTATATGATTAATTAGGATTAGATTATTTGAATATAGATTTCACATTGATAGTGGAATCTATGTGGGTGACCATGTAAGATAACACGCGACATGTAATAGTGTAATTTCCATAGTTTGCTCATTTTTTTCATAATGCTAAAACCAAACTATTTTTGTGTTACCTAGTGTGGATATGGATATAATAATTGTTCAAAAATGGTTTGGAATATATAGTATATTATCCCTAAATTCTTACAAAATTCAATAAATATTTGAAATTACAAAAAACATCGTGCGTTTAATGCTTGGTCCTGACAACTTCCTCCTATAAAAACCATATGTTTTTTGTACCAACCTTGATCAGTATTCCCACATCCAAGGATATTTTTTTTGAATTTAATAATGTTTTTATAGTGTATTTTCATCATAATTACATTTTAAAATTTTACCCCACTTATTTACTATTATTCTTCTTATCATTTTTTAACAAAGGTTTTACTGACTTTGGTATTATTTTTTTTCAAATTGTATTTTTACTTACCATAGTTTTAATGTAATTCTTATCCTTCTAGAGAACTTATGAAATTTTTAATTAAATTTGGAAAAAATAATTATAAATGTAATTTATTTAATGCATGGTTCCACATTAATTAAAATTTAATCATAATTTTATTGATTTATTGAATGCTATAACCGAATCAATGAGTTAAATATAATTAATAACAATTGTTTTAATGAATTTTTTTGATAATGTGGTCCATTATTAGATTTCTATATTGTTATGTAGAGTATTCTCTGTATATGAGCTCTCAAGAAAAAATTTCATACAAAATTATTTTTAAAATTCCAAAGAGGCATCCTTAAATAAGAAATAATAAACTATTCATTTGGGTTAATATGGATGTCATTTTGTTTTTTTAAATGAAAGTGGTTTTGAATTTAATTAAATTGAATATAGTTATCTAATTTATTGGATTCAAGTTGAATATTAATGTGCATATATAATGGATTTTCATGAATGGATTTAATCACTGAAATATAGTCTAATTTAATTTTTGGAAATAAATGTATTCAATCTTTTAAATGGATTTCACATCATGTGATTTTTTTTATCCCTTGTAATCACATAATTATATTTTCCATGATAGTTTTTGTCACCCATGTGGGGGATATTTATTATTATTGTTATTTGATGATATTAAAGGTGTTGTTTGATTGGAATTTATGTGTATAATAACCAAATATATATTTATATAAATATTACGTCATTAACATTATTTAGACATTAAATATACCGTTAAATGTAATATCACTTTATATAAATATTTAGTTTCATTGTGGTTTGTCTTCATGAGAAAGAAATTTAATGAAACATTTTATGATTTTAGTATATCTATTCTTAATAGATATCATGATCCAATATAGAAGATAATAATATCTAGTGGTAAGAAAATTGTAACTACCAAAACCCATGTCCAATATGATAGATGAGAGTTACAATAACTAAATGCGATTAAAAAACAAAGGTGTGGCATTAATATGATGCACTTATACACACACATTCATATCGATATAGTAGTATATTAATGAAAACTATACAAATAAATCTATAAATGAATTCCTAACACTTATCCCAAATTATATTATAATAATAAATATAGTGAATGAAAATGATATAAATACATGACCCCCAAAACTGTAAAGAGCCTCAACTACTGAAGAGGTAGGGGAAGAAATAGAAATTAACACCTGGTATGAACGATGATTTTTCTAGAAAATCTATGCTCCACCGACTCCGAGTCCATTTAGAAATCTCTAAAAAAGTATTCCCATTTCTATAAGACCCTACATATGGTGTCCTATAATATGTATATATTAGTATAATAATAGCTATTATGATACCATAAAATCACTAGAAATAAATAATCAAGGAAGTACCTAGAAAATTTCTATGATTGTATGTCAGTCAATATATATGAAATAATAATATATAACTTTAAATACAAAATATGTTCATGGTAAACACTATTTATAAATTTCACAACCACAATAAGAAATAATTATTTAATATTGGCCTCATAGGAAATGATATTCTAAGATAACTAAATCCACAATTGTTTTACTCCCTAATGGCACTCGTTTGATATGATTCACATATATGGTCTCTTGATATTGAAATCCCTCATCTAATAGATCATGATAATAATTTATATCCATAATAATACAATAAAGAATATAATACATCTAATCCCAGATACATATGAAACCCTAGAATCCAAACTCTCATATCCTACGGTGAAATCCAGAACATTAAATTTATATATATAATTCCAATGAATTATGACACAATATTTTCATCAAAACCTTAAACCAAAAAAATGAAATCATGGATCAGGTAAAAACATGATGATATTTTGGTATTTTTGTTTTATATAATTAATAATAACTCTTACATTAGGAATCTTATCATATTTCACCCATTATTCATCAAGACACAATTTATCCTAGTAAACCCAGATTTTCTTATTTAACAATTAGTCTTCAACAACATCCTTGTTAAATCCATTATATAAATAAATAATTTGACATTATTATTCACAACAATGGGAATGGAAACAAAATAAGGGTGTGCTCAAATCACATTAAGGATAAAAATTTAATTAATAATTAAATGTCATCAATGAACATTAATGATCATAAGGGTATTCTAACATAATAAGAGTTCACCAGTGAGTCAAAAAATAACTCAAACACATCAATACGTTGACCATAAAATATTAAAACATGTAAGAGGAAAGAGTTACCAGAATGAATAATCATGATAAATTTAATATCAATTTTGATCATTATAAAAATTATAATCCAATATCATGCATCATGAAGCACATAATGTTATCATGGGAAAAAATTATACTTTTTAGTCTTGTAAATGTAATAAACATGTGGTTGACATACATAAATGTAACTCATAAATATTGAATACCAATAAACTTGACATCAATAACCGATGCATTAGTTAGATATAATGGAACCACCCATCCTTTTTCAATTTGGATGCACCAGTAATTTTTTTATCACATTAACACACATCAAATTTCATGATACCATTCAAAATCCTCACCAATAGTAGCTATTGTAGCCACATTGGATCTACCCAAAAACCTTTTATTAACTATTTGAAAATAAACATGTTTTATACAAATCCCTATAAATCTTAAATAACCCATGTAAAGTAAATTCATTCCATAACAATTTCCTAAATACCTGAATGAAACATTATATATAAATGGGTTACATAACTATATATTTTGTCAGGACCCATCCCCCGAGGCCCGTTCCATGACTAACCCATCCCACATTTTACATGCCAGAAGCTGGTGAGTAGCACCGAAAGGCATATTCCCTAAAAGGGGAAGGAATTTTCTTTAACCTATAAAAACACATGGAATGAGAACACAACAAGAAGCAGTAGTGATGTAAACTGCTGTAGTAAAAGTGTGTTGAACGTTAAACGAGTAAAAATAGAATCCTAACTCTAAGAGTACGAGTAAAAATGAAAGAACAATACAATTAAAAAAGGGTAAAATACATATAGGGTCATACTCCGAGGATATTACCTGAAGGGTATATGCAGATCGCCTCATAAGCACTCCTCGTCTATCTGTCACATCCACGTCATGACACACCATGTGGTCCACCTCTAAGAACCCTCTAGTTCTGGCTCCCTCAACATCGATCAATGCATTTCATCATTTTCACTAGACTGAACATGGTTCTGGAGAAGCCCGTGTAGGGGTGACTATAACAATACTCATAAGGGACCCATAGACTCTTGTAGGTCTCCTAGAGTTCCACAGAGGAAATACAACAATGTAAGACCTTAATATCAAAGCACAAAGCCAGATACATTAACTCTACTTTGGTATATGTCCATACGTATACCTATGTTATGAAGAAAAACTCATCTTATACGAGAGGGATGAATACCACAATGGTAAAACCATGAAGGTATAAGTACCACACATGTATCACCATGGAGATAGTACCATGAAGGTAAAGTACAACACATGTACCACTACGAAGATAATACTATGAATGTAAAAGTACCACATAGGTATCACCACGAATATTATACCACGAAGGAAAAAGTAAAATACAGGTATCACCGTGAAGATAATACGATGAAGGTAAAAGTACCACATAAGTATAACCAAAAGGATAGTTCCAAGAAAGTAAAATTATCAAACAGGTAAAATATATAGATCAAACACAGTCTCAGTTGAAATAAGATTTTCAGTGAAGTATATAAGTACATATGATTATTCGCAAAGATAGATCATCATTTTCTCTCCAGAGGCACTACTTATAACCATACAGAGTCTGACCCACATAGGATTGAGATGTACCAAACCCCCATAATGACCCCCACAAGACATGACCACCATAGAATGTGTATACTCTAACCCACAAAGGATTGATGAGTTCTAACTCACATAAGATCTGACCCACCTAGGGTTGGTATGCCCTGACCCACAGAAGATCACTAAGTTCTGACCCACGTAGGATATGACACACACAAGATCGATTCTGAACCGCACAAGATCACTTGGTACTAACCTCTGTATGATCTGTCTCCAACCTGCGCCTCACTACCAGTCAATGGATACCCACTCCTAGCACGCTTGATTCTTTTTGAACATCATCTCTAGCCATAGGTCATATTTAAACCATTATGAAGTTCCAGGAAGAATTATACCTAATGTTCGTCATGTAAAAAATCACCCAATGCGACAGACGGTGCGTTAATCTGATGCCCGGTCTATATGTTATTAGTGTTCCTGCTCTAAGGGCCCGGTTAGATTCCGGGTTCGATCCCACCCGATAATTCTATAAATTTGTCCAAAACTCAATTTAAGTATACCAAAAGGACCATCTCGATCCTGGGATTCTAGCGCCATATATGGTTTTTCAAACATACTCCTGGTTCTTGAGATATGGCCATAAAGGTGAAACTGGGTCTCAATGGCCCGGGTCCGGTCCGACCAGGTTTGACCGACCCGACTTGATCCAGGTTTGGCCTGGTTGGCCTGTGCCTCGGCAGGCTCGGCCCTCTAATAAGTGGTATGGCCTGGACCACGAAGGGGGATTCCCAGCCCACCCCACTCGGCGTGGTACGCTCGGGCTGGCGCCGAAGGGAAAGCGGCCCCCCTTCCATTCAGAATGGCTAATGGCCGCACCATTAGGAGCTACCATGCCACCAATGGGATTCGAAAAGGTCGTGTAGATCTTCTGTGATCAGCCAGTGCTTTGGTCAGTCCTCCTCCCAGTGGTGCGGTCACATGCCACTGCTCCACTGTGGCCAACTGGGTGTCGGCTGCCCTCCCGCCTTCTCCGCAGCCTAGCAGCCGCAACATCAAACTCCAGTGGCACGGACGCGCATCGCCACTCCGCCGCATGGCTTGTCGAATGTCGGCTGCCACCATGTTCTGCCACGACCGATGGGTTGCGACCTCCTACTCAACTGGTGCCACAGGTGTACATTTCCCCACTTTCTCATGGTCGGTCAGGTGTCGGCCCCCGCCTTCTTCAGCGAGCCATTGCAGCTTCGTTCCAATCCTAAAAATTATTTCATTCACATATTGACGATCCTCAGGTCGAGGGCTTCACATCCATATGTCTCTCTCTTAATAACTGTTTGTTTCTAGCATCACTAATAATTTTTCATCTAAGAACGCATGAAGAACGAGTGAAGAATGATGAAAATGAGCTAAGGTATATGTGTGGGATGATAGCCATGTTTTTTTGTCCATCATTGTTTTGAGTCCATAATAAGAAGAATCAACATACATATATTTAACCGTGATTAAATTTAAAACATCAACCATGATGTGGAATTCGTTGATGATAATCAACGGAACATCCATCATCATTGTCGTCGTTCTGTGACTTTGTGCTGATCGTCACCATTTGTTGGAACCATTCTCGTCCCCCAGGTTGTTGGTGTCATGGTACTTTTCCATGGCTTCGTCACTTGGTGATTCCATTCCAACACCCCTCCTCGAGTTCCATATAAATAAGAGAGTATTAGGATTGTGCAACGCTTGGGGAATTATTGAGGATCATTTTACTAATGAACCTCCCAAATTTCCAATGTTGTGGTTATAGGATAAGAAGATTCAAGTCATCTATTGACATGAAACATCGTCGGTCTGACTAGTTCTGTTCGTCTATTAGATGAACGAAAGAAAATAAAATAACAAACATATTATTTTATTAATCATTCAAAATTCTGAAAAAAATAACTTATTCACCTGACCTACTCTGATCAAAAAAGGGCCTCCCTTAAGCTAATCTCGACATTGTAGATACAATGGTTCCCTCACATTTTTAATATGAGTACCATTTCAATTGATTGAAAATTCTTCCCATGTGTTTACTGAACTTACCTAAAAAAAGATCACAATATTATTAACAGTCGTGCTCAACTTGCGCGGAATCTGGTTAGGCTCTGCTAAGGTGAAATATTCCCCAAAAGACCCATTGGTACTCTTCAATTTCCAATCAGAGTTACCATTTAGAATTTATGAATTTTACAATAAAAAATTGTTAATTAATTATTTTATTTACGGCCAAAAACTTGTTTTCCTGGGTGGAACGTGCAGGCCAATGTTAGTATCTACCTAATGAAATCCTACCCTCAATATTTCATTGGTGGCCTCAGATTTTGAATTCATGTTTCCCTTCATGTTTTATAATCAATTGAAAAATAAAATAACTATATTTAATTATTTTATTTACAGTTTTTCCATTTTTAGGTATTCTCACCATAGGTTGGCGCTGACTAAACATAAGTCGTTCCTAAGGTAAAGCTGCCATCCTGAGTGCAACCGTACCCTCATATTTATGATCTGGGAAAACGTTAAATAGATATTCGACTTTTTCTAGTAAACTTCTTATACATGTTAATTAATTCTTAACAAAACTTTGAAAGTTCATTCTAGGAAATCTGTGCCTTGGAATCGCGCGCCGTTAGATTTCTTGGTCTCGAAATAATTCCACATAAGAAAAAAGATTATATAGAAATTTAGGAACATTAATTTCTCCCCACAATATATATTTACTTCTGAGAATTCAACAATATAGAAAAAGGAAGATAATAGGGGGTACTAAACACGAAACTGAGCCTCACACTCCCATGTACTCTTGTGGAGGGTCCCATGCTGCCAGTTAATGTGCATCATAGGTATCGACCGCCCACGAAGTACCCGCTCCTGTTGATCCTCAATCTCTATTGGAACCTCTATAAACGTCTCCCCATCATCAAAGTTCATCTCTCCATGGTCGATAACGTGTGATGGATTGTTCACACATCTCCCCAGCTGTGACACATGGAAAACATTATGCACCTCATGAATCTGTTGGGAAATAGATAGTCAGTATGCCACCTCAGCCACTCTACTAAGAATATTTAATGGTATGATGATCCTCGTAGATAACATGCCACCCCGACCAAGTCTCATAAAATATCTTCCTTGTGATACATGTAGGGATACATGATCTCCCTCCTCTTGTCTGCATTCCACATCTTCTAGATCTGAGCACTTTTCACTTGCTAACAAGTGATGCATCTTGATACAAACTCTTTCACAAATTTCATCATCCCTGTCCATCATTACTATAGTTGTAGGTTTTGTTACATCTTTGCCACTGTAGGATGTACCGTTAAAAGTAATGTATGGATCTCCCTCAACACCTCATCTCAAAGAGTCACTGGTACCATGCTACCTCCTCGGAAGAGGATTTCATGCTCCCCAGCTTCAGAAAATCAATCAGGAGACCATCTAAAAGATATCTGAACACGTCGGCCCCTACTATCAACATCTCCAGATGTTCCCCCCCTAAATTTTCTAATGAATTGTGGAAGTGACTGTCATGGATTGTAGATAAGCTGATCCATCATTATCGATGAAGCATATCCACAACATGACTAGCTACTCTGACACCTCAATCAGTAGTTATAGACCATACCTCCTGTTGAGTGCATCTGTTACCATGTTTCTCTTCTCAGTAGTAAAAAATCTCTCAAGATCATAGTCATGTATGAACTCTATCCATTGTCGTTGTATTAGGGTTAATACATTTGATGATAAGAAATACCTAAGACTCTTGATATTAGAGTATACTATAAACCATTCACCCATCAAGTAGTGCCTCTACATCTTTAGTGAAAATACCACTGTTTCTAAATCCAAGCCATTGGTAGTGTAGTTATACTTGTGTTCTCTCAACTGTCGTGAGCTGTAGGCGATCACTATGCAATCCTGAATCAGAAAACATCCTTGTGTGGTTCTTAATGTGTCATAGTAAACTACATACCTGATTCCCTCTTCTGGTATCCAGAAGATGGAGGAACTTATTAGTCTTTTTCACAGCTCCTGAAAGCACTACTGAAACTTCTCCATCCACAGGAATGGCTCCCATTTTTTCTTCAATGTTGAAAATGGTTCCTCTACCATAGAGAAGTATGGTCCAAAAATATGTTACTTCCCAACAAAAGAAGATGACCCTCTCCCTTCAGGGAGATAATCCTGGATATATCTTTTGAAAAGATATCCCCAAACTCTTCCACTTCTACTGAAAAATCATAACTCTTACTACCATGAGGTTAAGGCTAGCTAAATCAAGAGTGATCAGCCGCACCCTCCTATACATGATTTTATCATGTGAGGCCTCAGATTCATTTTCACCGTCCAATGAAAACCCCATTCCACCATTGTAGAGAAACCACAACCTTTTTTCTATTACAGAGAATCTATGTATTAACTGTGGATGTATATTCCATACCAAATCTTACATAATAAGGCCTCAACGCTTCCTCCAAGAGGATCCGACCAAAAAACTCACCTCAAGGGTTAGATCACACCATCGACGTAATTGTGATTATCGATTCTCCACCCAAATGTATCTCCAGACATGAGGGTAAAGTCAACTTCTTAACTGGAAACTCTAAGTCTTGAACATGATTTGTGGAATGAAGAATGATTGGTACCTGTCTCTATTAATATGACAACTAGTAGTAGACACAACCCGTACCTCAAATCATTCCTGGAGCCTTTTGGTCACAATCTTTAACAGCATGAATCTAGTACCTTCCCCTATCATCCAGCTCCCTGAGCCAGGTGGGGACCACAAGGGGGGTTGTAACATGTCGAAATGAGTACCTCCTCCTGCTTCTCTACTACATCCTCTTCCACCACCATTTCCTTATAGATTCATATGTCCTTATCACATCCTCTTCCCGAATCATTTTACATGCCCATTTCATTAAGACTGGCACCAGTTTCTACTTTCATACTGCCAACATTAACTGGCTGTATCTACTCAGCCAAAGAAAATTCTATCAAAAAGGTTCTCTCTTTCATCATAACATAGGTAGGAGTGCATAGAAGAATAGTGTTGAATTATATTCCCTTAAAAAAACCTCACTCAGAATTCCGAGACCTGAAGCACTGATATTATCAAATTCATCGAGTACTGGAAATGGTCGATACGCATCGATGAATACTTATCTACTGACACGTCATCCTAACAAAGCTGTAGAAGATATAGGGAACTCTAAACCCATTAACTCTTTATGGCAAGGGAACCCTTTCTATGAGAAATGTTATCAAACTTGTCCATAGAAAAGTCACATATTCACAAGAAGAGGGTATCCTAAACCATAACATCATCCAGATGATCCACGTAGTAGTATCTCTACCAAGACAAACATCTGATCGAATGGTGCCCTGGTTTGATGGAAACTCAGCCACCCCCTCACGCCAGTCCTTAGCCGCCTGTGACTCATGCTCTCCTCTGATCCTAAGGGTATCTGATGTTGAAACACGTGTAAGGAACTAAAAAGACATGTTTTCTCTACCAGTACTGCCAATTGTAACTTCTGACCAACAGGAAATGATATAGAAGGCACACTACAAAAAGTTACCTTTTCAATAAATGGTCTAAAAAAATCCTCTACTCTATCTTCTATAATAGTTTCTCAACTAGGCGGGAAAATATATACACATCCTCCATCAAGTCCTCATCTTATTGGGAACCATTCTTGCCTCAAAACCTCATAGGCCTCTATAGTTGGAACTCTTGAAATGGGCTCAGTCGGCGTGCAACGTCGCCCTGTGCGGCTGGTGGTAGCTACTTCCCAATGGGTGGTGCTGCTGCTGGTACACCACCTAAAGGTGCCAACATAGTAAAAAGGACTGACATCGGATCCACATTGCTTTGTGGGCCGTCATCGTGAACTCTCTCGAGAATCCTAGATGGTGGTCTACATCGTGGAATCCTGATAAGGAACAGGTGCACCATGGTCATTAATTTATAACTAGTGATCTGACTCAATAAAAACACACGAAAACCCCATAAAACACACACAGTTATTGATTTAGTGTACTGATTGGAAATCATAATTCAAAGACTTAATGTATGGATACATTGGACACCGCAAAAAAAAATTTGATTCCTGAAACTGAAAACTATAATCATAGCAATTTACACGATTTCCACGCAGAAAGGATCAGTGTCCTAGTTTTTCGGTAGAACTGAACTTGTCTCATACCACTTTGTCACAACCCATCCCCCGGGTCCCATGGCGTGTCTACCCAAACCTACCTTCCATAGGCCAGGGCTAGAGATTATCATCGAAATACGTATTCCATAAAATGGGAATTTATTTCCTTTAAAAAGTACAAACACATACTCCAATAACACAATAAGAAGAAACAATGAAGTAAACTACTGTAGTAAGTAGAGTGATGAAAGTAAAGGGGCTAGAATACAAGCCCAACTGTAAGAGAATGAGTACAACTGAATGAACAATGAAACTAGAAAAAGTTAAAACAACTACTAGTTCGTCCTCCATGGATCCTACCTGAAGGGTATATAAAGATTCCATCCTCATCACTCCTCGTACATCAGTCTCCTACAAGTCATGTCACGCCAAATGGTCCACCTCCGAGCATCAACCAGTCTTGGATCCCTCAACCTCGATCAATATTGTCCGACATCTTCAAAATACACAAAAATGTGTTGTAAAATCCCATGCAGGGGTGAGTATAACAATACATAGATGGGACCCCAAGACTCCCGTAGGTCTCCTAGAGTTCCACAATGTAAATACTACAAACAATTCCTCAGTCTCAATGCACGAAGTAATATACATCCACTCTACTTAGGTATATGGAAATACATATACCTATGTTATCAAGACATACTCATCTCATACATAAGGGAAGAATACCACAATGGAAACACCAATAAGGAAGAAGTACCACATAGTTAAAAGTACGAAATAATTATCACCACGAAGATAGTACCATGAAGGTAAAGTACCACACATGTATCACCATTAAGATATTACCACGAAGGTAAAAGTAGAACACAGGTATAACCACGAAAATATTACCATGAATGTAAAAGTACCAAATAGGTATCATTACTAAGATAGTACCACGAAAGTCAATGTACCACACAGTTATCACAAAGAAGATAGTACCACAAAAGTAAATGTACCACCCAAGTGAAAGACATTGTTCAAATAGTGCCTCATCCAAAGCTTGGTTATCAGTGATGTATAAAAGTACATAAGATTAGTTGTGAAGCTGGATCATCTTATTCAATCATAAGGAACTGATTTTGACCATACATATTTTTACCCACACAGGATCGATAGGTTACTAACCCCCGAAATGACCCACACAGGATCATTATGTGTTGACCCACATAGGATCGCTGATCGTTGACCCACACAATATTGGTATGCACTGACCCAAACAAGATCACTATGTTCTTACCCACATAGGATCTGACACACACAGAATCAGTGTTGACCAACATATGATCTCTTAGTACTATCCTTCATAAGATTTGTTTCCAACCTCCACCTCACTGTCTTTCACTAGATACCCAGTCCTTAGTCATTGGATTGTTGGAGAACCGCTTCTCAAGCCATCGGTCATATTTCAAGAGGTAAAATGTTCCATGAAAAATTATCCCAATGTCTTGTCACATAAAAAGGGACCCAACAAGATATATGATGTGTCAATTGGATGATAGGTTTGTAAGTTATTAGCGTTTACTCTCTGAGGGCCTGATTGGATTAGGGGTTCGATCCAACCCATCCATACAAAAACTTTTTCCAAAACTCATGTGATGTACACCAAAAGGACCATCTCTTTCAAGGGATTCTGGTGCCATAAATGGTTCGTCAAACGAATGCACGGTTATCAAGATATGTCCATAAATGAGAAATTGGGTCTAGCTTGGCTAAGGTCTATTTTGACCCATACCGACACACCTTGGGTAGACCCGACTCGGTTTGAGTCGACGCGACCTAATCACTGTCTGGCTCGACCCGACCCACGGGGGAATGACCGCTATGCGCGGTCTGCTAGGCGTTGCCCACCGGCGAGGTCTGCTCAGGCTGGAACCGAAGGGGGACCCCCTTTCCTTCAAAATAGAAAAGGGAAACATCTTTAGGCACTACCATGTCACTAGTGGGACCTGAGCAGGTCCCACCGATCCGCGACATCCTATCGGTGCTCCAGCCAGTCCTTCTCCTAGCGGGGGCGGGCACGCAACGCTGCTCCACTGCGGTCGGACGCGTATTATCCGACCTCTAGACTCCGCCACGGACAAGCTATCGTGGTCTCGTGCTTAGGCGGTGGGGACACGCTCCACTACTGTGCCACACGGCAGGCCGGATTTCAGCTGCCGCCCTGTTCCACCGCGGCTAACGGGCAGCATGCTCCTTCTCAACTGGTGGCCAAGACGGGCACTGCCCCAACTTCCTTATGGCTGGTAGGGTGCCATGATCTACATTCTTCAACGAGCCATCAAGTCTTTGTTCCATGCCTGTAAATTATATTGTTCGCATATTAATGATTATCTTGTCGAGGAATTCACGTCCATATGTCGCGCTCAGCAATACATTGTGTGTCTAGCGTAATTAATTATTTCACATCAAAAAATGAATGAAGAATGCAAGAAGAACATTGAAAAAGATATAATGTATATGTGCGGGATGGTAGATATTTTTACTTGGCCATAGTAATTTGTAATAAATAATATAAAGAATCAATAAAAAGAGATTGAATCACTATTCAATTTAAAACCCCTACCTGGAAGAGACGTACACTAACGATGGTAGATAGAACCTACTTCATCATTGTCATATGTTCGTGAATCGGTGGTGCTCATCAGTAATTGGTTGAACCAATCTCATCCTCTAGGTGGTTGGAATCGTGGTACAATTCTAGGGCTACTTTTCTTGGTGAATTCGTGCCAACACCCCTCCCCGAGATCACTATAAATAGGAGAGAAGAAGGAGTCTGCAATGCTAGGTGAATTAATGATGTTCATTTAGTTAATGAACCTCCTAAAATTCCAATGGTGTATTAACATGAAAAGAAGAATCCATCCATTTATAGCCTTGACACACCACGGTTCCTGCCAGTGTTGTTGGCCTGTTGGAAGAATGAAAGAAAACAAAATAACAAACCAATTATTTTATTAATCTTTCAAATGTCTTCAGAAATAACTTTTTCACCCAACCTACTATGGTCAATTTAAGGCCTCCCTTAATGTAATACCGTCATTGCGGATTCAACGACACCCTCCGATTTTTAATCTGATAAACAGTTCAAATGTTATAAAATTCCACTAACGGGTTTATTGAAAGTACCTGAAAAAATGTTCTGAAAGTTATTAACAGTCCCCCTCGACCCGCGCCGGTCAAGGTTAGACTCTGCCTAAGTTAAACATTCCCCAATGAACCCAAAGGTACTCTAATATTTCCAATCTGAGTTACCATATAGATTTTATGGATTTTTAAATATAATAATTGTCACATAATTATTTTATTTAATATGAAAAACTATCATTTTCTTATGGTATGTGTCATCCAATGTTAGTATCTTTCTAAAGAATGAATACCCTCATGAGTTCAGCGGTGGCCTCATATTTTTAATCCATGTTTCTATTCATGAGTAATAAGCATTTGAAGACTAAAATATCATTATTAAATTATTTATTTATGGTTATGCCATTTTTTTGTTTTCTATCCATATGCTTGCGACGACTGAACTTAAGTCGCACCGAGGGTAAACCAGCTATCTTAATCACAAAAGTGACCTAAGATTTATAATATCAAAAACCATTTCTTATTTATTCCAATTTCTCAAGAAAACTACTTAGGCCCATTAATTAATGATTATCAAAACTTCGACGGTTTTTCATGGCACTCTGGGCCTCAGAATCATGCACCATCAGATTTCAAATTCTTGAAATAATTCAATTTAATTAAAAAAATTGGAAATTCTGGGACCTTACATATTATAAACATGAATAATCATTGAAAAGAAAATGAGTTCAATAACGATCTCATCAAAACATGAATAAACCATGGAAATAAAATGTTGTATATTACAATATCCATATGATATAATATTAAAATTGAATATAAAGACGTCTCATAACAATAATATTGACAGATGATTAGGACATGTAAATGAAATAGGTTATACAATAATCTCTTTTAACCATGGAAATCCCATTGAAATGAAATGGGTTTGGGAAGAACATCATTGATAAAATTATTAAACAATTTAAATTCTATGGGACTCAAATCAATATATTTGATAAAATTATTTTCTAGTGGAATGTAAATGGGTTTCAAAAAAATAATTTTGAAAACATTATTATCCAGTGGAAGAGAAATGTGTCTCAAAATATAATCCTTGGAACAAACACAATCCATCCAAATAATTAATTACAATGGTATCAATAAATATTATCCCAATTGTAGGATAAGAAACAACAATTTTTTTTAAATGTGGATGAATTGAAATTAATTTATATGATAATTAAAATAAGTACTTGAAGAAAAAAATATCTATGAATTCCAAATCATCGCATAAAACATTGAAACATTTTAATCATTAAGTTTATGAAGAGAATAACATTAAATGAAACCTATAATATCTGGGTAATTGGGATAATCATGATGTAACAAGTCATAGAGTTAGTATAAACACCTAGTAAAATAATATAGGGGTATAACATAATAAATTCAATGAAGATGATATGTTGTGAAAAAAACCCAGTATTTATTTCATAACATTGAAACTATAAAACTCATGATAGAGTTATAATTAAATAAAATTAATAAAATCATGATAAATATGTAGATTAATCATATAAAATGGAAAATAGTAATTATATAAACATAATAATATAAGATATTTTTAAAACAAGATGTACTACACAATTAATGAAAACTATGACAACATTCCAATAACAAATTTGTAACACTGATACCATAAACCCCATAATTGAAAGATACATGGGTGTATATAAAAATTTCCACAAATTAAATTATATGAATTATAAAATACTTTTATGTTTAGTAGATACACATCACAGAAAAATATATGCTGAATATGGAATAACTCCAACATAAATAAATGTGAGACACAAAATCCTCTTACAATTGTTGTAACATCAAAATTAAAAACTACATAACTAATAGTCATCAAAAAATACAACAAAATAATAGGAAGTAAAACGAATTCATGATATATTATATCCAAAATGGTTTGTGTATGCACCAAAAAAATGATATATGTGGTGGTTATCATGTATTCCTCACTAATGTAAATGTGAGAGAGGAATCCCTTATCTCGAGTCTGATTTTTCATGATTTTCTTCTATATTATAGAATAATAAATTATTGAAAATTATATACATTCACAATAACCAAAAAAAATTTATTGTAACCTTTCTATTAATTATAATTTTTTTATATAAAATTATATAATCAATATTTTTTAAGCTCATTTTGTAGGGAATATTCATTTTATGTGTCAAAAATGCATTTTGTAGGTCAACTATGGTCATATGGGTGAAAATTAATACATATAAAGAATAAAATTAATTAATTAATAATCATATTCATAAATAAATTATAATTTAAAAAAAAATTATTAATTATTGTAGTTTATAATAAACAAAAATTACAACGATGGACACATTTTGTCGTATGTAGACATGAGTAATGTTCTAATTTATTTATGATTTTTATAGAAAGAGGATATGTAAAAAATCATCATAGAATGATCATTATTTTATAATGAACATATAATTTCAAATTATAATTATATATATAATTATTTTATTGTAAAATGCATCACATCGTGTTGAGGAGGTGGTTTTCTACAAATCTATGCAATACTTTATCGCTATTTTCAATGTATAAAATGGTGTGAGAAAATTTGATATAGAATATTTTTAAAAGGAAACAATTTAATGACTGTAATATTGATTTTAGTTACGTCACAATTTTTTATTCAAACCATTCTTAATACATTCCATAAGTTTTTTGAATGTATCACCACACATTATTGGGGAATGAGTCTACACCTCCAGAAATGATGTTATCTTATATAACAAAATAAAAATAATGATGGTATGTGTTACATAACAATACAAGATATATAAGGAAAAAATATATAATATATATCATATAAAAATATTTTTTACATTATCCTTCCCACCTATTATAGGTGGTATATGGAAAACAAATGACATCATTTCATGAGGTGGTAATTCACTGTACAGTGGAACAGTATATTCAGTACCAATTTTATAGAAGTGTGTATAGGTTTATGTTAAAACAATAACATATAAATTTTGTATAATGTTGACTATAGTTTTAATTTTATATAATAATAAAATAATATTAATTTAATTTATGGATGAAGAAAAATAACACAAATACACATTTTTGAGTGCAACATCTTTTTCATCAATTTACTTTTGGTTTTCCCAAAATGATTTCTTTTGTTCGATTTATGACCAGTGTGAGGAATCATGGATAAGGGTAGGAGTCTTTCGGGATCATTAAGTCAAGATAATAATGAGACAATGAATTTAGATACGTGATGATGTGGGGGGGGGGTTGATTTCCTTTTAATACTTGAGAGGGAGTGTCATTCATGTAAATATAAAATGTATACAATAATGGGAGGTCTCCCAAACATAATGTGCATAAAAATGAAAAATAATATATTATTGTGTATTTAAGGTCTAACAAAAATCACACCAAATTATAATAAAATAATTTTTATTATTTGATCCTTAGTCTTTAAATTTCATTGTTTTTAATCATTTAAATTTTTTATTTAGGTAACCAGTTTTCAAAGATAGTTAATTTATCCATTAAGAATAAATTAAGGTGATAATTATTATTAAATATATACCTACTAATTATGATATTTTAAAAATTATTTATAAAATAATAAAACCATATGTGTTGATTTTTAATTTTAATAGAAACACATGTAATGTGAAAAAACGCCACTTTTACGAGAACAATGCTATCACTGTTCTTAATATTTAGAGGTAAATATATCAATTTTAAAAGATGAATTGGACCATGAATAGAACATGTTCTATTATTTTTTTAAAATTTAAAATTAAATTGGAATTATATAGGCTATTTATATATGATAATTTTATTAAATAACATATCATTAATTATAATAAAAATATAATTGTCATTTTATAAAAATAATAAAATAATTAAAATTAAAAAATATAAATAAAATTAATTAATTTAAATATATTATGTTAACTTGTTTGTTAATTTACCTATTAACATAATTATAATAGGGAAATTATTAACTCATTAAATTTACATGACTTTTAATATTTTTAATTATAACTAAATAATCATTACAATTGAGTTTCTAAAGGATTTTAAGTAAATAATTTTTATAATAATAACACATTATTCATTGAAAATGATAATTATAACAAAAAATATAGTGATTTATTTTACATAACAATGATTTATAAATGATAATATTATGGAAGTTTCCTTTTTTGTAATTTTCCAAACATATATTATTATATTAGACAATTTCATATAATAATATACAACAAACTACTTATTTTAGAACCAAAAGTGGACCTGGTCTAACTATTGGAATCTAATGTGTTGTGGAAATGTTTCTAGTTCATTTTGTCCCTTATGTTTAACTATTATTCCCTTGGTAAGCTTATTTTTAAGTTAATCCTTGTAAATAAATATAATTAAACTCTATAATAAATTTTGTAAAAGAATATGTCTATCATATTTGAGTATAAATATTATAGAAACAAATAATTCTATTATTTTTATTTAAATTTCAATATACAGTAGTTGAAAAATTAAATTTAATGTTATTGATACTGGTGGGATGGAAAATAGGGGATCGAATGTAAAAATTTAAAAATGTTTTCTTTAGTTGTTATATATATATATTTAATTATTTATTTGTTTATTTATTTTCAATTTTCTTCTAATTACATACAATGGTTTAAATTATATTTATTTGATCTAATTATACCTCATAACTAGTGAATAAAATAATTTATCTATATAAATAAATTTGATGAAAATAAAATTTGGAACTAAAATTCAACATTATTCAGTATTCATCAAAAAAATTAAAAAAATATGAAATATACCAAAAATAAAAAAATTTATATTTTAATATTTAAATTTGAAAAATTAATTTTATTTTTTAATATAATTTTTTTAAATTTTCAGGATATAGATAAAATATAAGTATTCTATGAAATGGTTGAATAAGATCTATATTAAATAATTATTAATAATTTATATTATTGTTGGGTATAAATCATTATATCGTGACCAAAAAGATATCAATACAAGTAAATTTTATATGAAATGAAAGGAAAATATGATGTTTCATATAATTCAATCTAAACATTTTAATATTTGTAACAGAAGTTGTTAATGAATTTAAATAAATTACAATAAGATATTCATATAAATTTAAGTATGTTACATATACACACAATTTTACTATTCCTCATTAGAACGGAATAAATATCGATAAAAATAAGATGGGTTGTTGGTTAGGGGCATGGGGTATGTTAGACGCCATCTAGAATAACTTATTTCATAGGGGATAATATTCTTCTTTTAGTTGGTCATGATGATTCCAAAATCTCTACTTAGTGATGAATGATAGAGGATAACACTCTAGGATGCACATTGGGATTCTGAAAGTCAATGTAAGGCTAATACCATAGATGGGATCACATCCTACTCCCATAACGTGATGCACCATTGATCTGTAATGGGGATGGACGAAGGGATCAGACAATATTAAAAAAGGTTCCCAATGAAACTATATGAGGGCTATCATGAAATCCCACATATAATTTGAACTGAGAAGAATGAGGTACCAAAACAACACTTTAAGGATTATATAGAGATTCAAAAAGGATATATGGAATATATTAGTAATCCATTCACTACCCATGTCTCATACACACATGAAATTCATTTACCAAAAAACATGGCATGTCCCTGTGAGTAAATTCACTATAAAAGAATGTTTGGTATTCATTGTTCTTTATTACTTCTACATTGTAATATAGAAAATTACCATGTATTCAGTTCTTTTCCATTTACACTGACCACGTATAGGTTTTCTTTAAATGTGAATTAAATGGTTTCTACATCAAATGGAATTGATGGTCACATACGGAACATGGTGTGTGTCATCATCCCATGCGCATGTACCTTCGAAAGTAGAGGGAATTTGATCCACTATAAATTTTGTTTAGGTTTATATAGTGTTATATTATTGTAATCCCTGTAAAATATAATCCATTTTCTATGGGTAACATGGTGTCTTATATGACACACATGGTGTGTATCTTTACAAGGAATATCGGGTTTGTTCATAAATTAAACACTGAGTTGTATGTGATTCACATTTTGCAATCACACCACACGACATCTGGTCTATATTTCCTATAGGGTATACAATCATTGTATTTTAATAAAATTCACTCTATTACTGACACAATTTGTAGACTCGCCTCATGACTTTTGTTGTCTAACTCCATACAAAATACCCTATAATCTACTCGAAGGGGAACGCATGACATTTTTTATAAATTAAATCCAATTACTTGGGATTTAATATAATTTCGAGGATTTTCTATGAATCACACCCATGCTACATCCAGAATTTACTCTACCACTAAAATGAAAGGTAAATTTGAATCAATAGATCAGGGTGGTCATTATAGACTATATTATTACTATAAAATACAATCATGAGATTCTTCATTCACACCATATTGAGATAATTTTTAAATCCATGATGGGGGGAGAGAGTTAGTCTATGAAATAATCAACTATTCATTTCCACACATGTTTCAAACATGGTTCTAGTATTTTATAAATATTTTTTTATCTCTTACATCATTGTTGTTTCATTGAATTTTTTTTATTATAAATAAATTTATATTTTACTAAAAAAATTAATATAATCCCTCTTATAAATATGGTTTTGATCAACATATATTCAATCCTCTATTTAATTAAATTAATTTAACAATAAAAATAAAATAAAATTTTATATACACACATAAATGTTATAAATGTTCCATTTTTATTGAGATTACATAATTTAACAATAAAGTCTTCTAAAAAACATTTAACATAAATAAATGTTCACATGTGAGATAATATGATAATATATAATTTATTCTATTATTTATGATTCATTTTTATGGATGGAATATTTTGTTTGGATGGATTAAAAATAAAAAATGTTAATTAATCAAATAATTGAAGAAACATTTTTATAAATATTGTAGTAAATAACATTTTTCTTAGCAATCATGCTTTTAGGAACAAAACTAAAATAGGTATTTCCAAATATTTTTAATAAAAATTTATAAATATAAAATCCATTTTTATAATAAATTTTATATAAGTAATTAAATTAGTTTTCACATTAATGTATATTATGTGTATACCCCATTTATTTTAATAAGTTTATACTCAAGAAAAAAATCAAAAAACAATTCATCAATTTTACAATTACTTCATATTTTGAATAATATTTATCATTACCACATTTTAATGCATTTAAAATAGAATAGAAAATAAATAATATAATATTTAATTTTTTATTATTATTTTAGGTTTGATTCTATGAAAAGATACTAAAATGATTTTTTGGGGGGAAAATTAGTTACTAAAATTATGGGATGTTGAAGATTGATATATGGTGGTATTTTTATTTATATTTTTTTAATATACTTAATTTCATCTCAATAATAATGAGATATGTTATGGTAATATTAGGTAAAATTTGTGTTTCCTTGATGGGTGATTTCCTAAAATTCATTACTCACATCTAATAAAATATATTTATTTTCTTATAAGGGGTTACAACATAGAGATACTATAAAGGTATATCTATATATGGTGTAGTTATATTTAACCTAGGTTTGTTCATTCCATTAAAAGGGATTTTTTACCATTTCTAGGGCTATTTCACTTTAGATAATAGTGTGTTTCCCAGGGAACCCATTCATTGATTTCATGTATGTTAGAGAACATCCAATATAAACAAGATTTAATCATCAATGATTTACTTATATTAGGGTAATAGTTTCCATTCTTGTGTTGAAATTATTTACTTTTATATATGACTGATCAAATTATATGATTTTTTTCTTATGAAGTTGTTTACATTTCATATATTATTAAATAAAGAGTTTCATTTGGAACGAAACTTGAAAAGGGGACATGTTTTTATTTTATTTCATAAAATTGAATGTTACTCATCATTAAATATTTTAAAAAAATATTTTAACAATATGTCTATTTGAGCAACCATAGAAAATTTTCATTAAAATATTTTTTATTGAATTTTTGAATAATATTTTTTTCAAAATACATTTTAGTTTTTTGAAAAGGGAATAAATATTAAATTTTGACTCATTAATAAAAAATTATGATGAATGAAGTTATATTTAATGATTATTCCAAGGGTGTGGGAAGTATAACCGCTGCTAAATTTTTATCCAACATATCTTATTACAGATAGATATAATGTTAAATTTAGATACTACATATTCTTATTGGTTATTGTTGCAACATGTTAGTCGATACATGTTAGTGTTATTTGTAATAACTCGAAGATTTTAATAATATTTATATCCTTAATTTGTCTGTTATTTTATATTGTACTCTACATAACTATATCCTTTCATTAATAACGTGATTATAATTAAAATGAGAATATTGGGTGTTTACTATTATATAAGAATTGTTCAATATGTACATTGAAAATTTAAAAATTTCTTAACATTATAATTGTTGTTTAAAATAGATATTATTATGGATATCTAATGAAAAAAAATAAGAGTCGGTGGGATCATCTAGTAGGCTCGGGCCTATAAAGACTATCTATCAAAGCTTGGGAAGGAGGTAACATCACTAGGCCTCTATCTATAACAAACAAAAGTTGAGATTAAACATGTTAATCTGGAATAGAATCTACTACATGAGAAGATCAAACTGATAGAAATCACCACTCAGGAAATGTTGTCCGAGCCGCCCTAAAATTCTTTCACCATTTGATACCTTAAACTTCTGTTCTTTGTATGTGTGATAAGGTGTTATGTAATGAGGCCCTAGTATCAAAGTGTATTTCATTTATATAAATGAAATTACTATTTCTTATTACGCTAAATATTTTTAATTTCATGTTTTAAAATATATATAGGAAGAATTTTTCAATTTTTTTAGAAGATTCATATTATTGATAAATACTGAAGAAAATTAATTTCTGAAAATATTTTTTATACTATAAAAAAGTAGGAATGTGAAAAGATTTTCAAAAAATTAATATATATAATTGTGATCAATATGAAATTTAGAGACAGATAAGATCATCATAATATTTGGTGAATAGTCAATTATGAAAAATAATATTACCCATAAGAATAGTATTTTGAACAATGGAATAATAACCACACATAAATAAGTATTAATACAATTTTGACATCTTGAATGGTAATATGATACAATAGAGTATTTAATACCTATTAATGAAATTACTAGTTAAGTCATTGTGTTATTTTTGGAAAATAGTGATATTACATAAAAAAATAACTCATGTTTAGAAAATTATATTCATAATATGGAGTTCATTTTTGAATACAAAACAACAATATTAGGTTGGGATTAATTTAAGTGATTTTTAAAATTGATTGTTTTCCATAGAATAATAAAAAATACAGTTTTTTAGATTTCAGTGTGTTTTATGACAACATAATGATTTATTATGAAATTTTAAATGGCGGTAGACTCATTTTTATTAAAATATTATATGAGGTGTCCCAAATGGATAAAAACATGGACATGCCCAGGTTTTATCAAATACCACTACTGAGGTGTCCCTTGAGAAATTAATAAAACATTCCCTTACTATTGCTATAACCACCAACTCGTTCCTTAATTCCATTCATTAAAAAGTAATTCTCAATGAAGCCTTTGTCTTTATACCTCCAATGGAGTCCTCCCACAGTTCTCTAAATCCCTTAAGATCCTAACCATCGATTTTTTCAAGTTGCTCTTCATTTTATGAGAGCCTTTCACCCTCCTCTTTTAGTCAAGACTTCTTTTATGTTGTGGAATGTTATTGTGAATACTTGTTTAATTTCATTTTATTTCCAAATTATTAAAGACCCTTTTCTCTCTGATCAACTTATTTTATGAATTTTTATGGTACGTTATTAGGCTTGCTAATATTCATAATGGGGTTCACTATTTTTTTTCTAGTTCTCTTGTATGTCGTATGTCTTGGAAATTTATATATGATGTTATTATATCCATATTATTCTATCATCATACAATATTATGACTCTCTTATTAATGGGTGACCTTTTCCTGTATCTTGTTATTCTTTTCTATAAATTTTTTTCATATTTATTATGCTGAAGAATTCTCCTCTCAAAATCTCTCTCTTTTTCTCTACAAATTATCATATTTTATTTATGTGAATAACCAAAACTATTTCACTTGCATAGTTATTCATAAATACATAAAAATGTTATATTATTCTATAGAATTGACATAAATAAAACCCTAATTATCTTTTAGTGGGTAATAGATTACATAATGATCATGTTTTTATGCACTTTCTAAAACATCACGATTATTTATATGAAACCCATTTATTTTATTCTATGTGGGATTTTTATGAAATTATTATTATGATATATTTGGATCACATGATAATAATGAATTATTAAGGGTTTTCTCTGATGGCATGCTAATGCATTGGGTAACGAAATAAATCTATATAGATGACATGTTTTATGATACCTTGTTAAATAACCATGGAAATGATTATGAAACCTTAGGGATGTACCTTGAAAATATGATTATAAATTTATAAATTAAATATTGTAGCCATATTTTAGAGTTATGATTATTGTCATCTTTTTAAATATATTCAACTATTTCCATTGTATATGCCTTTATTTATTTTATCAATATCTTATTCAAATCACAATTAAATTTATTCCCTTACATATCCTTACTAGTACATATGCATACAATTTACATTAATTTACATCCCTAGGTTATGTGATGTAGTAATTGTACATTGGATGAGCATTTCATGAATTATCTCAAAAGGAATAAAATATTTTTTTTATATTTTCATGCATTATTTACCATTTTCCCATGGAACTAGACACTAAAGATAATGAGTTTGTAAAATGTAATGAAAATATATGCAATAAAAAGGTGGGATTCTATAGTTGGTATGAAAGGGAGGTTTAGATATTTTTGGAAGTTAATCTATGCAAAATTTCGGAAGAACACTATTGAAAAGTTTAAAAAAACAAAAACTTCTATTTATTTGGACGAAATATTATGTGTGCGGATTATAAGAAAATATGTCGTTGTCTAGATATGAACATGTGAATGTGGCTCCAACACAGATTTTTTCTATATGTAAAAACCGAAAAAAATGTATTGAGAAAGTCTCGAACAAGAATTAGAGCACAACAACAAGCCTTTATGTACTCCTATTTTGACACTCTTGGGTGTTATGTTTGCTTAATCACGAGATTTTTATGAGTCATTGTTATGGATTTATAGATAAATAAAATTGTTATTAAAGAACAATTTGTTTAATAATTATATTTTAATACATAAAAATCCATTAGAATTATTAAATTTATATGTTAAATAATCTTCGTATGATGGTTTTATTCTTTCAGAAAAAATAATGCACTAAGAGGAACCATGAAAATGGTGACTAAAATGAACCATGCAATGACGACCCCTCTAATGGAAGTTGGAATGGGATATTTCCTATGAATGATTAAGTGACTGACTCAAGTTAATGGAAATAACATAAATCAAGGTGATATATTAATTTTACCATAAATGGGATAAGTTTTTGTTGAGTGTATTTATGTGTTAATAACTACTAACATTCATCAGATCTACCAACCCATTGATTTCTGAATAGTGTATTGGCTCTATTGATAAGATCATTAATGTGCAATGATTTTCAGAAAAAGTAGATGTCACCCTATCTGTTTAACACAAAAAGATATAATCTGATTAGTGATGGTAAATGATTAAAAACATGATGATATGTTTGGAGGTTAAATCTATGGTGTGGGAAGAGTTTATAGGGATATTCATCAATAAGTATTTCCATCATTCGATATTAAAAAAATATATAATGGGATTATTGAGTTGAAGTAGAAGGATAATGAATATATATGAAGTTATGAGATGTACTCCAGACGACATTCCCGTTAATCCTCATTCTTTTTCATGGTAACTAATGAGATGTTTGATATATTATTTGGTGGACTATTACCTCATATGTGGAATAATATATCAAACTGCGACTATGATAGCACTTAGTAGATCATGTGGAGTGTTATGAAGGTCTAACTAGAGTTCTATGAGACATAATGGTCTCATAAATCCAATGATTAGAATAAATAAATAGAGGAAATAATAGGTATCATCTTTTATTAGGGATGAGGAGGTAGTAAAGTGAATCATACCACATGTAATACATGTGGGATTGTGTATTTGGTGAACTGCATTCTCGTAAGCGTGAAGTGCTATATGTGTGGAAGAGATATCCATATCACGCGGAATTGTCGTGGTGTTGTGTAACCTCAACATCCCAACACTAATGAAAACTGTATTTTTGTGTTGACTATACCTAATGTAAAATACTTCATCTATGGATAGATTGGGAACTTTATTCAATCATTTTCAAAATCCTAGGGCATTATATGGGAATCATTATCATTCTCAACAATGGAAAAGGGATAATGGTTGTTCCTTTTCCATCACGACAGTTGACGTTGGAATTCCAAATTATGTGGTGGTTGGTAATTCTCTTATTATCTCAAATAAAACACATACTTTTTTAATTATGGTTCTACGCAGTCCATTATTTTCTCAATGTTTTCAACGAATTTAGATAAACCACTAAAATTTTCAATGTAGAGTTATCAGTTATGATTTTACGAGGGATAATCCAACAATCAAGATTTTTTTTAAACTCTAGTATTTAATTTAGTGAGAAGAATATTATCTCGACCCTAGTACTCATTCCCATGTTTAAATTCTACATTATACTATGGATGAACTAAATCTCAATGTATAATTCTATGATCAAAATAACAAGTAACAAAATCTCAGTAGTCATGAATAGGAAACCTACAATCATCTTCCATGGAGGGATTTCTCCACTAGTATTTTTTCTAGAAGCACCTCTTATAATGTTATTTGTGGATTTGATCGATGATGAATAAGAAACAAATGATAGTATAAGTATAGAAATATCCCCATCCATCAGGAATACATTTATATATTTCCGGAGGAGTTACCCGGAACACCACTAGAATGAGAGGTAGAGTTCTCCATTGAACTCGTACCTAGATATCATATGATATCACAAATACTCCATATAGGATGGAAAATGCATGTTAGGAGGAACTAAAGAAGAAAATAAATGATATTTTGAAGAATGGGTTTATGTGATGAAGTGTGTATCCATGGGGGCACCTATTCTCTTGGTGAATAATAATGATGGATAAATGTGGTTATGCATTTAATTTTTTGGAACTGAATATTATCATATTAAAGAACAAATACCCTCTTTCATTAATTGATGAATTATTTGACCAACTTCATGGGGCTCATTTCTTTTGAAAGATTGAAATTTGATCTCGTTGCCATCAATTAATAGTGACAAATGCAGATATTCAAAAAACATACTTCTTAGCAAGATATTAGTTTTTTTTACTCCCTTTGGTTTTTCTAATTCTCCTTATATTTTTATGGATTTGACTAATAGGGTATTTAAGGACAACCTTGATAATGTTATTGTATTTTTTATTGATGATATAATGATATTTTTTAAATGTCAATAGAATTTGTGGGATTATCTTAGAGTAATTTTGCATACTTCATGGAATTAGTTGTTTTTTTGGAAAGTAAAAAAAATATTAATTTTGGTTAAAAATATTTTCTTTCTTGGGTCACATTATAAAATTTGGTGAAATCATAGTTTACTGATAAAAGACAAAGGTTGTAGAGGAGTGGCCTCATCCCACAACAACAACTGAGATTAATTGTTTACTTAGATTATTAGGATAATATAGGAGGCTTTTAAAATAAATTTCATGAATTTCAAATCCATTTACCAAGTTAACTCAAAAATGGGTCAAGTTTATCTTGAATATTGAGTGAGAGGAATGTTTCCAAGAGTTGAAGTATAGATTGGTTACCACGCCCATGTTAAATATTCCCTCAGTTGGAGAAGGATTCCTTACTTTTAGTGATTCATCTCTAAAAGGTGTGTGGTGTATCCAAATGAAAAACAACAATGATATTGCTTGTGCATAATTTACAGATACTTCCTAATGAGAAAAGTTTTCATACATGTTATATGGAGATGGCTATGATTTTTTATTCAAATAATATATGGAGACAATATTTTTATGGGGAGAAATGAGATATATACATAGACCATAAAATTTTGATGTATATTTTAAATCAAAAGGAATATAACATGAGATAGGGAGATGTTTGGAAAATATTAATATATATGATTGACCAATTCCTAAATATTCTGGAAAAGAAAACAAAGTCACTGATGCACTATGTAAAAGAGACCATGTTGTGATGTAAATGATTAGGATTCAAGGAGGTCCCTTTATCCAAGACCTAGTGATAATAGACATGAGAATTATAAGGTAAGGGAAATCATTAATCCTATCCCAAATGATTTCTCAACCATTATTACTATATAAGATCATGAAATCTCATAAATAAAATTCATTTATGACTGAAGCAGTTTGAGGATAGGATGAATGGGATGTTTCCTGAGGTCAATATTGATCCAGAAGGTGTGCTAAACTTTCGTACAAGAATATGGGTTCCATCTAGTCTATAAATGTAATTGATGGATGAAGCTCATCGCTTTACATTATCTATAAATAAAAGAAGAATGAATATTTATAGGTACCTTTGTGATCATTATTTGTCGGATAATATGAAAAGCGAGCCTACATAAAACAAAAAATGGTGTCTAGTATGTTATAATGTGAAGGAAGAGAGACAACATACTAAAAGTTTATTACAACCACTACACATACCATCAAGGAATTTGGAAAATATCACTATTGAATTTGTAACTGGTACCTCGAGAAATTCCAAATAAAAAATTGAAATGGGTTATAGTGGGTCATATCACCATGAATTACCATTTATCTCAATTTAGTATGCATTTTATTTTTATCAATATTCCATGATTTACATGAAAAAAGTGGTAAAGATGAATGGAGTTCAAATTTATATCGTATCAGTTCATGATCAATGTTTCAAATCAAAATTATAGAGAATTGTTCAACATGATTTGTGTGCATAATTGAATTTCAGTAATGCCTTTCACCCGCAAACTAATGTCCAATCTGAATTGTCTATTCAAACACATGATTACATGATGAGAACATGAAAAATGTAATTTTTAGGTGTATTGAAAAAACATATTGCATTAGTTGAGTTCAATTTAAACACAATATTCTACTAGAGAATTAAAATGGGACCCAATTAAGATATATATAGTAATAGATATAGAAGTCATACATGTTGGGATGATGTTGGTGAGAGAATTATTCTTGGGACTGATCTTGTGAAAGTGTTTTCAGAAAAGGTTCTTTCTATCCATCAACTATTTAAGGCTACTTAGAGTCAGAAAAATAGATGTGCTAGAAACTGTTGATGGAACAAGGAGTGTTATGATAGTGATAAAGTATTTTATTTCGAATTTCAATTTGGAATAGAGTCATGAGTTTTGGGAAGAAACAAAAGCTTAATCCTTGGTACAGTGGCCCCTATAAAATTCTTGATTGTGTAGGACCAATGGTGTATCAGCTTTCAAATATTCTAAACATATAAAAATGTCACCATATCCTCCATGAATCTTTCTTGAGGAAGTACATACCTGACACTTTAAATGTACTAAATCCAGAGGTGGAACAATTGGAACATGACCTCTCTTATGAGGATCACCCGTAAAAGATTTTGGATCATAGAAACAAGGTAATATGCAACAAGACTACCCAAACTGTTAAATTGTTACGGAGGAATAACAAATATGAAGATGAAACATCAAAACTCAAATAGTATAGTAGGTATACATTCCAAAATCTGTAACCATCTATGAGTATGAGTTGAAATTTCAGTGATGAAATGTCTTAAGGTGTGTATAATATGATGACCCAATATTTTGAATAATATCTATTTACTAAATTTTTCTGTTATTTTATATTATTCTAAAAAAATATCCATTTAATAATGATTTGAGTATAATTAAAATAATACCATTGGGTTTTAGCTATTATATGAAGACTGGTCAGTATGAACATTAGAAATAGAAAATATTTTTGACATTATAATTGTTTTTTAAAATATAAATAAAAATGGATAGCTAATACTGAATGAATAATAGATGGTCGCATCCATTTGACCCAGGCCTTACAAAGACCATCTATCAGATTTTTGGAGGGAGGAAGCATCGCTAGGATTTGATGTGGACCTTTCCCATGCTGAGCTTCAACATGTTAATCATCAACAGAATCTCTTACGGGGGATGTCAAATCTGATATAAGTCACCACTTAGGCAATGTTGTTTGAGCCGCCACATGATTATATCACCATTTCACACCATACTCTTATGTCCTATGCAGTTGATAAAAAGAATTATGTATTGAGGCATTAGGTAAATTGTGCAATCCTTTTGTAAAAACAAAATTGTTATTTCTTATTATTATTCTATTTTTGAATTTAAAATGTCAAAATAAATATAGGACTAAATTTTAATTTTTATGAAGATGTTTAATATTATTTTTTAATATTAAAAAATGGTATTTTAAAAAAATTAAACGTTAAAAAATTAATAAAATTAAATTATTTTCCAAAAATGGACATATAAAGTGATGATCTATATGAAATTTAGAGACTGATAAGATCAACATAATTTTTGGTGAATTGTAAATTTTGAATATTAATATTACAATAATGAATAGTATTATGACCAATATAATAGTAAAATCACTTAAATAAGAATTAATATTATTTACTCATCTTATAAGGTAATATTATATAATGATATATGTAAAAAACTATTTAAAAAATTATTGGTTGTTTTTAGTAATTTTTCGGCTTAAAAGTGATTTTACATAAAATTAAATATATCATTTTTCAAAAAATATTTTCATAAAGTGGTGCTTATTTTTTAATTCTGAATATCAATATTAGGTTAGGGTATACTTATGATATTTTTATAAAATGCATTGGTTTTCGGTGAATATTAAAAATATAGTTTTTGTGTTATTGGTGAGTTTTATGACATCAGAATGATGTAAAATGAAATGTTAGATTATGTTTCACTCATTTTTATTAAAATATTATATGAGTTGTCTCGTGATTCCAAAACAATGTTCAATCCCATTGTTTTGCAAATACCACTAATGAGGTGTCCCTTGAAAATTATTAAAATATTCCCTCAGTTTTTCTATAAATACAAACCCTTTACTTGATTCCATTAATTTTCAATTCCTCCTCAACAAATATGTAGTATTTCAAACTCCCATGTAGTCATCCCAAGGTGTCTCCAATCCCTCAAAGTCACAAAAAAGATGTTTTCAATGTTACTCTTCCTGGTAAGGGATCCTTTGACCCCCCTCAATTAGTGAACACTTGTTTTATGTTAGGTCTTTTGATTTCCATGTTCTTATGTTGGGTATGATCTTAGGTTTCCTATTTCCATAAATTTTAAGTACAAATTAGAATAGTAACATTTATCACCAATCAAGTTATTTTCTGAATTTTTAATTGATGTCGGTAGGCTATTGAAATTTCATAAGTGAATTCATGATATCCTTTTTTCAAGTTCACTGTTATGTGAAATGTCTTGAAAATTTCTATACCATGTTCTTATCTCAAATTTATTATAATGTATTATTACTCTACAATTAATGGGTTACCACAATAAATTAATTTTTTAATGTTTTATAAAATCTTGATGCATAACAGTTATGCTGCAGAATGTTTGTCCCAAAATCTCTTTCATTCTATAGAAATTATCTTAATTTATTTATGTAAATACACAAAACTATTTCATATACATGGGTATTAATCAATACATTAAATTGATATATTTTATTCTATAATTGACCTATTTAAAACCCACATTCCATTTCAGTATGTTATAAATGATATAATGATCATGTTTTAAGGACATTTCAAAACATCACGATTTTGATATAAACTCCATTTATTTTCTTATCTCTAGGTTATTTATGAAATGATTCATTATGATCTATATGTATGACATTAACACAAATAAATATTAAGGATGTTACCTAATATCACTACAATTCATTGTGTAAGGAACTAAATCTCTGGAGATGAAAAGTTTTACAATACCTTGGTGAATAACCTTGGTAATGAACTTGAAGATATGAATATGGATGTCTAAATTAAATCATTTATCCAGATTTTAAATTTATGATTAATCTTATTTTTATTATGAAATGCCTCTCCTTCCATTTCCTTTGTCATTATATAATTTATCAAATTCTTATTGATATAACTAGTAAACGGATTCCCTTGTTTAACCAAACATGGACATATGATCCTCCATTCCTTTGATGTATGTACCCAGGTTATGTGATGCATTAATTGTATATATGATGAACATTTAAATAATCCTTTAAATATGATTAATTTTTTTTATGATTTCATGAATCGTGTACCTTTTTTCCAAGATAGTATACTTTAATGATCCTATGTTTATAAAATGTAATGAAATGTTATGTAATAAAATAGAGGGATACCATATGATTGATATAAAACAGGATGATTAGTTTTATCACTTTCAATTATATTATATTTCATTTTTGTTCCCAATGTATCATTCCATTCCAATGTTATAGATATAGGTTTTTCATATTAATTTTTAGTTTCATTTTGAACCTATTAAAATTTATATTAAAATTTATGGTCGTGAAATCAAAATTATTACTTGCTTAGGTTATATGGATGCATTTAATGAAAATATGGATACAAGTATTATGGATTGGTTATGTTTTAATTGTATTGAATTATGACCTATAAAATTTCAATATTGAACATATAGATAGAAATATGATCCATATTATTCTATCTACTTATATAATTCCCATTCATGGTTCTATGGTTCTATATAATTAGTTGCTAACCTGTGGTTATAATTAAACCACATCAATATTAGTGCTGATTCAAGTCACATTTAATGTTAGGTAAAAATGGTTTGGTTGATTATAGAAGTTTTCAGAGCAGAGTGTTCATAATTAGGTTCTAGGTTTGTTACAATTCCCTTTTATTAATAGAGATTTATCATGGTAGTAGACAGAATATTATTATCTATACGTGGTAGTTAGGTTTATGTAGTTCCTAAATAGTATATTATCAATCTATGCCAAGTTATTTTTTCGTTCTTAGGATTTTAATTTTGAATTATATTTTTTCTCAAATTTTTCATATCGGTGTTTTTAATCTCATTTAAATTTATTGTGTTTCCTTGTGGATTTATAATGGTATTTTTATATAAAAAATTTATTATTTAGAGGAATATAGATTTTATGGTCAAATAACATAAAAATAATTATAAATTGATTGTGGAATAATTTTTTAAATATAAAAATACTATCATATTTCCCCAGAAACCATGAGACCAAGTCAATCATAAGTCTGTATACTATTTTGAATAGTCATTTTGTCATATGGAATAATTTATTTCATTATATAGGTTTAAAATATGAATGAATATAGAATATTATTATGATATTATTGTTATATTTTATTGTATTATAGATAGACATTTTGAGACTTTTCTTCAAAAGTTAATAATTTAAAAATTATTTATTATGAAAAATGGATTTAAAAAACTTATTTCGAATTAGAAATTGGTGAATATTTTTTAAATAAATTATTCAATTTATTTGGAAATAGTAGTTTTTTCTAAGACATAAAATTTTTTATTTAAATTTTTTTTATTAATTTTTATTGAATTGTTCATCATCTCATATGGTGTTTTCATGATTACATTCTTGAAATATGAATATTTAAAAGTTTTAGATATTATTTACTAATACATGGTGTTGTATAATTAATGATATTCTTTAAAAGAATTTAAGGTGTCAATAATTTTAAATTAAACAATTGGCTAAAAAAATATACATGTGATTTATATGTTTTTGACTACAGATGGATGTATTTAAATTTGGATGATATTGAATCTTGTATGGATATATATTAAATAATTTAATATATAATCTTATTTCATTATTTTTAATATTTTTAATGTGTTATTATATCATGTTTAATTATAATTTTAGACATCTCCCTTGATTAAGACTAGGACTATATGGTGTGGTTTAAGGGACATGAATTTTTCATGTAATTGGATTGGGATATATGATTTAAGATTCCCATTAATTTCTTAGGTAAAAATAAGATGCTTTTATTTAATAAAATCTTTATCTCTTCTTTTTTAACTTCCACCACTATGACTCCAACGATAGGTGTTATCATTCCACTTTATTAGTGTATTTTTGTCGCATGTAGATCTCTGGGTTTATGATTTTTCCAATGAAATATTTTTTAACCATATAACATGAGTTGAGAATTATATACATGTACGAATTACTTCGAATGATGACATTATGAGGATCAACTCATTTTTATTTTGAGAGTCTTCGTACGGAAAATAATTTTTGTTTATACATCCATGGTTTGGATGATGAGTTTTTTTAGTCTTTTTTATCTACAAAGAGTGGCTGGTATTTTTATTTCATTGGTTTGTTGTAGAATTTTTGTTTCATTGTGGCTTTATATTTATATATTTTTTTCATTTTGGAAGATCCATGACTCTTTGTTTATAATAATCTATAAATATTTTTTTAATTATGTAATTCCATGTTATTTCATATTAAATACTTTATTTAATAATATCATGTATTTGATATATTATAATTATTGAAACAAAAATAATAATAATAATCCGTTTTAAACAATGAAACCTAATATGACATTAAAAACATAACAATTTAGTAAGACTGTTTGAATAGAGTATCCAAAAATGGAAGATAAAATAAATTGAATCTGGTAGTATATGTATTTTGTATGAAGAATATTTATCCATTCCAATTGAAGAGGTCATATCAAAAGGATTTTATATATATTAATCCCAATATGAACACTAATATTTATTTAATGTGTGTTGTCTCATGTCAGATAAGTTCAAGGTCATAGAAATTTGTACGAAGATCCACATTAGAAAAGTCACCACCCATGAAATCTAGAGAATATTATCTTATTCATAAGTATTACATATATATATCATAATAGGTAATGATTGTGGATATTAATATCCTATAATCATTAAAATAAATTATTTATCTGTATCTTATAAATTTCAAATAATAACTATTTTGGAAAGTGAATGATAATTTTTAAAAATAACTACAAGAAGAAACTCAACTCATATAGCTAAATTACTAATAGTGCCATTTTTTTAAAATATCTATTATCAAAAATGAGGATTTGAAATAAATTATTTTAATATAATAAATATATTATAAATTATGTTTTATATAATTTATATATATTAACAAAAATAAAATCATTATTTTATATTAAATATGAATAATATCATTAAATATTTTAAAAAATTTATTTTTAATTTAATATATTATTCAATTAATATTTATGTTTTTTAAATATAATTTATATTGATCTGATCTTTTGAAGGGGTCAAATATTTGGGTGGATTTTAATGGTTATTTTCATTGGATGTGAAAACAGGTAGGCTGTGTATTTCATTTTAAATCATAGATTATGAATTCTCTATGGTGTTTTTAAAAGGGGTTATAGCTCGCTGAGTGCCATGGCTATTCAAATGTTTATTGGGGTCATTAGGCCTTGAAAAATCATTTTCATAAATTAAAGTTATAGAATAATTATTTTTTAAAAATGTCTGTCCCTTTAGGAGAAACTATGTTTCCCGGTTCTATTATAGGGTAGGGTTATTCAATGATTGTTGGTTGTGGTGCATGAACATGTAAATAAATTATTTTTTGGCTGATTTGATCCTTATAGGTTCTAAATTTTTTAGTAAATTATATCCCTAGTTTTTCGAGGTGAAGGTACATTTGGAATGTTGAATCACATGGTTTTAACAAGGTTACCAAACCAAGTACAATGTCTATGTAGTATATTAAATATGATGATATTACATTTTTACCACCCACATCTATTTCCCCATTGTATCATATTTCATACCCAATTCATGAACTATCTCCGACAACTATTCATTACCATTTCTCATCATCGTGTATTTTTTCTATATTTATCATTAGATCATTGATTTCATCTTCTCATTGTGCACTAAAAACATAAATGTATGTTTATAAATCATCATTCCTCTATTATTATTTTATTTCAACGTTTGGAATCTCATTTATAACTAATCACTCAGTCATTATATCATTGTTCATTGTCACATTCATCTACTTATCTCATATTGGATTGGATTAGAGGTCAAGAGTAGAGGCCAATATTTGACCTCTAATCACCTAAAATAATTATGTATGTTGTAATTGTAAAACTCCAAATACATATGTGTTCATTTGAATGTGCTATACTGGTGTTCTAGGTGTGATATTTTAAACTTTAATCATTCACATAAATCATTCTATTACATATATTAGAAGATGTATGTGTTATTTTCTTTTTTATAATTACATTCATTAAGCCTAATAAGTAATAAAATATGATATATATTAATATTGATATTTTATAAATAGTTCTTGATTTATTTATTTATTTTAAAATTTAATTATTTATTGGATAGGTTTGTGGGAACATGTTTTGATTGTAAAAAGAAACATAGGGCGATGATAATCAATGGTATTGATGAAGTGAGGATTATTAGGATTATATTAATTTATAAAATATATGGGATGGTGTTTACTATAATGATTGATCCAATTTTATAATTAGGTTGATATAGATGGTGATTACCATGCCATATATGGGTGAAAAGTTTTATATGTTTAAACAAGGTTGTCAGTTGGGGTGGAATAGTAATGGTTACTGATTTTCACTCACCATGATTGGAAAATAGTTTCGTTGTAGTCATGTTCACACATATTAGGACTTATTTGAGGCTGTGTTGATCACTCATTAGGGGTGGAGGCCATTAAAGATTTATTGGCCTAGTGGATGGTCTGCACAATCAGTTTTGGAGGATGTTATCAACATAGAATGATATTTTTGTGGTGAGTTAGACTATATGGATGGGGATGAGACTCTCCATAAAATTAGTATATTATGGGAATATATGATGGTAGGAAGGATCATGTCCTGAAATAAGATGTTGGTACAAGGTCTTCGAGGATTATCTTTCATTGATGGAATGATTTCTTCATTCTTTGGGATATCTATCGGTTGAGCTAATGCTGATGGTTAAAGTTGAAGTACAAATTACTTTTCATGTACATTTTGCAATGACAGTGGTATGTTCTTATTAAATGATATTCCTTCTATATAGTATTTTATTTAACTGGGTGATAGGGACATTAATGTGGATGATATAATTTTTTTTCTTGTAGTATTAATAATAATGGATAGATCATTTCATTTTTAGAATTACTCATTGAAGGTAAGAAAATACTCATAGATGTTGATTTTTTGTAAATATGGATTTCTATTTTATGAATGAGTTTAGTTTCTTGTCCTATAAATATATATTTGAAGAATGGTCACATTTGTTATAGCCTATTGATATCATACTCACAATATACATGGGACCCTCCGTATGAGTGTATATAGTATGGTATGAAATCTATCCTGGGAATATGATCATGCTCAAGAACATATTAACCATGGATGAACATGTTTCTCAGATGGATTGAAGATGGTCCAAGGTGGTTTCTTCCATCACGTTGGACTTCTTTGTGGGGATTTTTAGTACATTATTATGTGATCGTCGATAGGTGATATTTCATGTTTATTTTTTTATTACATCTTGGAATTAGTGAGTAGGGTTTATTTAGTAAAATGTTTCAAAAAAATTCTACACTTGTTTACCTACATATTTTTTTGGGGAATTAAAATCTTCCATTATATTTTTTTGGTTAGGGATAGGATTTTATGTGATCTTATGTAATTCATGATCATTTGAATATTTTATGGGTATGTGGGAAAAAAATCAACATGGTGATCAATTTAAAATTTCCACCACAAGATAGAAATTATTTTCATCTGTACCTACATGGTGGAATTCTACTCAACCTCTACTGGTAATTGATATATGATGTGCATGAAATGTGGTACTTGACTCTGATATGAGAAGATTTTGGGAAATGTTTTTGTTAGATATGTGATATGGGTATGGTAGTGATGTGTAATGGTATTTATATGTTCTATACAATATATATTTTTCATGTTTTTAATAGATATAAATATATATTAGGTCGTGTTATTTAGAATCGTATTCATTCTATACCATGATGCTAACTATAAGGCTTCTGTATTAGTTTGAGGAGTTCAAAGCTACAGTGCTACTAGAGAATGCATTAATTGATTCCCATGATGTTTGGAAAATTATTGAGCAATATATATGAGCTATGTGGTATATATGGAAGGGACAACATATGGAAATTATATTAAATTATTAGATGAGACATTTACGGTGAGCATTGTATGAGTCATAAATAGTATTGATAGGGGTCCGAGGGATCTGATCTATCCATAAATTATCTAAATTACATGTTCCAATAACATTCCCCACAATATTTCAAGGTGAGGGATGACTATATGTAGCTATGAACAAGATCAATTTATTAGAGATTATAAATAATAAACATTACACACCCAAAAGATGGAGTGTAAATATGGAAACATATTTTCTTATAGGATAGTAAAAGAACTTGTGGGACATTTAAGCACATAATTGAAGACATTGGGTATTGTCTCGGAAGAATTTTTGTACCATTTTTATCTATCATTTATTACAAAAAACATAGTTGGTAGATATATCGCATGAGTTCATGAACCTAAATCATGGGGATTCATATGTATGGATGATGCTGTGATTTTTACATAGTAGTCACTATTTGCGCCATCAATTGTAGGTGATGAAATCACCCTAGAGAGCTATTTTTAGGATGGATTATGGAATATTGTATGGGTGTAGGTAAATATACTCAGTTTTAAATCATTCCTAGAGGTAGTGAATATTTAATTGATAACTGATGGTAATATAACAGAGAGGATTTACTCAATCTAGTTGATGGTGTTAGGTGAGGAGGTAATTGAGGATTTAGTTAACTAGAAGCAAGTCCTGGAGGAGTCTTGGAATTTAATTAAAATCAGATATTCTGTAATACCATTGAGGATTTTGGTTGTTTTTTATTCATCTATTAGTTTCATTCAGGTCATGTTCTGACCTATTGTGAGAAAATTATGAATTAATTATTTGCATACTAGAATATTGGTCACATTTAGAGTTTCTAATGGAGTAATTAATATTAATATAGGGTCTTAGGACTAATTAGAACTCAATGATATGATTTAATATATGTAATTGGTCATGGTTATTTTTTTCTAGGATAAAATGCATCATAAATTTCATAGAAATGTAAGAGTTCCAATAGTGGGGTCAATGGTGTGATGTGGGTGAAACTCTTCTAGGAGGTTAGGACACTGAAATTCTATATTGAAACCATGATAATGATGTTTTTTGAAGGATATCATATTTTTAGGGAGCCTATGATGGTTATATTTTATCCTTGATTGAGTAGTAATCTTTTTTTTCAAATGAATGATATTATTGCATGAGGTTCAAGTGTTGTAATTGAGCTAACTATTTTTATCTTATTATATGTGAATTAGTTATGATTGTAAATTTTTGTGAGATTATAATGAATTGAGAATTCTTTTGGGAATTTATATATAAATAATTATATGGAATGACCAATGAGAATTAGTGTGATGCATGATTTTTTTTTCATCGGTTGTGTTGGAGGACTTCATGGGTTTCATGTATGACACATGTATGAGGTGGGAATCAAATTAGATGTAATACTTGTGATAAAAAATGTCATGAATTGACTCAGGGGTGTCAAGTTTTACATGGGAAGGGATTGAAAACCATGATAGGTTTTTTAATTATTTTATTTCATTTTTAGACTTCTATGTCCATGTATGATAGTGTTGGATCATAAGAATGTAAAACTGGGTTATAAATAAATTCGTTTGGTAATTAATAAGTGTGTGTTAACCATTATAAACAGAGACCAATGATTGAGTAACTATAGTATAATTTTTTTGATATTTATGAACTCTTCTAATATTATACCATCTTGTTGTGAGACACAAATTGATAAGGGTGTGATATACCTATCATGTGACACATGATCACAGTGTGATATACCTATCATGTGACACATGACATTACTGTCTTATTTGTACTTCTTGAAATGAACATTTTTCCTAATGTTTTCCTCTATTTACATACTCAATATTCCAATAATTTTTTTTATGAAAATCGAGTTTATTTCTTCCATCAATAAAAAAACCTATTTTTACATCCTTAAAACAGTTTTCACTACAAAAACCAATAAGATTTTTAAAATTGTAAAAAAAAATTAAATACTTATTCAGACATTATATTAATTTAAAAAATTGTATTGAAGTTATTATTCTAGTAATTTTTTAAATACGTCTATGTTTATTTTATTTTTTAAAAAAATGAGAATGGAATTATCATTTTAATGTGTCTGAATGTAATGGAGTTTTCTACTACTATGACCTCTCTATGTTTTATATTTAACATTATAATTGATTAGGGTTATTTTCAATGAAAAGTTTTCTATGATTTTTAAGAAAATTTCAGTTCTAAAAAAAAAATTATAATTGAAAATGATATATTCCCCAAAAAAAATTTACATGTGGTCTTACAAAATTATTATCATATATAAATACATCATTTGATGTTACATAATATTTACAGGGGATTTGATCCAATTATACCATCCATAATCAGTATGTGCATTTTTATGATAATGATGATGATATTTTTGTGAAATATTTTTATTTTCCAATTATCATGTGAGGATGAATTTATTATAACATTATCAATCTCATTTCATTTATATAGGTTCTTATAGGATGAAATATTTATGAAATCTGTTTTCATTCACAGGTATAGATATGAATAATTTTTAATGATCATGACAAAAAATAAATATGAAATTCATAATGTGTTGGTTAGGGACTTTATATTTTTCCAATTCAAAGTATAAAGATTTAAATATAGTGAGATGATTATTGGAAATATTCCCATGTTCATAATCTTTAATCAGAAATAAGCTGATATTTTTTATCCAATATGAGAAACATATAATTATTTATAACCTATTATAAAATGTGTAACATGTGTCTAGTCTAAATCCATTATGATTTAATGGTCTTATTTATTAAACTGACTGTATAAAATTCATTGTATTGTTATGATGGTTCCAAACATATATAAATAAAATTATGGTTCAAGAAATAATTTGAATGATTTCACACTCTTATAGATCATTTTTTATAAATTATATTTTTATTCAATTTTTCAATTTTATGATCCATGATAAATTTTGTAAGAAAATTTTAATTTATATCAATATTATCATACCCTTATTCTTATCTTATGATTTCGTACTATCACAATATAATATCATCCATTTTACTTATTCTGAGCAACTAAGATCACACTTTCAAATAGTTAATTTTCAATGTTTATAATGAAATGTTTATGAAGGGTATATCCATGATATTTATAAATATGAAGATATATATTAGTGTTGATTAAGATCATTATTGAAATGATATTATTTTATAACTAGTCTCTGTTGAATATAATAATTTTTGATAATTGAGTGTATATTTCTAAAATGTATTTAGTTTTAATAAAAAATAATGTGATATAAATCTATGAAAATATAAGGTCATTATAGTTGGTATGGAAAACATTTATCTATCCTTGGAGAAATGTAATGATAAAACAATAGATAAAATCCTATAGATTTATCAAATTATATATTTATGTCTATGTAAAAGACCAGTCAAATGTTGGGAAACAGTTTTATAAATTTGTCGAAATATAGAGTGATTGGTTTCCATGAAATTAAACCATGTTTTGATTATACAGTTGGATGTGGATATAGAACAGATTTATCTAGGGTTGTTATATTATAAAAGTGTGCATTGGGCTAGAATTGATCATCAAATAGTGAATGAAAGTTGGCCAAGTTGGAAAATTTGAGGAACAATCCTATGGGAAATTATTTAGATATTCAAAACTCATTACGTATTATAACAATTGATTTTAAATAGCTGAAAATATTGAATGACATAGGTGAAAAATAATGTATCATTTATTGAAGTGATCATTTCATTATTTACACATCCAATAACCGTTTTTCAATAATATTTTGTTTCCCACGATGTTATTTTTCACAATATGCCTTTTTAATTTATTCAATGCTTTGATATAAATATAACTACGTAAAAATTGAATGTTAATTTTTTTTGTTAATGATAAAACAAATTGGATGTAGATTGGAGTTATTGACATTATGATTATTTCCAATCAGTTATCCTCATATATGATTGAAAAAATATACCTTAACCAACTCTAACACACACCAATGAATGAAATTATAGAGTTTATTGAGATATTGTTTATTTGAGTACTAATATGAAATATGTTTCAATTTGATATATTTATATGATTAGGGAAGAATTACTCAAGGGAATGTCTCTTTCGAATGTGAATATGGTACATTTGAAGACTAGAAGGTCACAATGTTTATATTTATTGTGTAAAATTATATTTTTAGTAAACAAAATTAATTTTCGCAAAGGATCCCTAAGATTACATCAATGGATGAATGTTTAAAATTTATTATGTATGGAGATTATGATAATAAATTTCATAATTAAAAGTTTTATTAATATGATCAAAAATGTTTCCAGATTAAATGATTTTATTGTGAAGATAAATATTATAAATAAGACATATAAAGGAAGAAGGTTTGAAAGAATAACATGGATAATCATAGTTATTGGTTAAATAATTTAATGGAATAGTTGATGTATTTATGTATTTAGATTCAATAATTCTATTGAATATTTAATTTAAAAATTGTATTTTGGTTATAATAATCATGAAACATATAAGGATTATATTATTTTGGAAGAATATATGTGTCCAAATGTGATTAATTTAGGTGTTATAGATACTACAACGGGTTTATGATTTTAAGGATGATGATGTGTTCAAATTATTATATACCCATTTATTTGGTTATATAAGAAGGTATTTGAATTTGATTGGATATATTATGTGATGAATTTTATTTTAATATGGTATACAAACTCTTAATAATGTCTTGAAGTAATATTTGAATAAGAATTATTAGAATATATGTTTAATTGTATTGATAAAAATCATGGTTTTTATGACCATTGATGGTTATCGTAATATTTAACAATAATATAAATATTTCCATGTATTTTATTTTATTTGAATCAATATTATTATTAAAAATGAGATCTATTCTTATCAGGAAAGTATATAGGGGTTAAATCAACAACTTATTGGAAACAAGGGAGGAAATTTGGTGCCACTATCCTATCATATATAATGTCTAGTATAAATTATATGATATATAATGATAATGTTTATTTTCGGAATATTTATTTGTAATTTAGAGATGAATATAGGATATTAAAATCAACTATTGATATCTAATGCCTCATGAAAACGAAATTTTTAAGTGGAAAATTACACACTATAGACATTTGGTTTAGAATAAGTATCTTTCCCTTTATGCTATTATTTTTTATAATGTTAGATAATTGTACAATGAATATACTATTAATAAAAATTTAATAAATATATTCACATTGAAAGAGTTAATTATGAACCAGTCATGAAGGATTAAGATGATTAATGATTATGACTGCACAATACATTACAATAATAGTAATGAAAAATGTGGTAGATGATTTTTGTAGAAGGATCATGCAATCATATCCATAATTAGGATCACAAAAGATTAAATATTATTAGGATTTTAAAGAATGTAAATTAAAATAAAAAATAGGGGGAGTAAATATAATATTTCTCAGATATTGTGATTGAATTATATATTTCTTGAAACACGTATGTGTTCCACCCATATTGGATTTTAAGAAGGATCTATTGAAATAGGCACCATGTTCTTCAATCTATATTATCCTAAAAGTACCAAAAATGAATAGATATTTGAATTTGTATTTATAGTTTAATGGTGTAAATGTAGATATTGTATAGTATGTATCTTACTGCATGACATGTCCACAAGATGGGGATGAGAGTGAAAATTCAAAATTTATGTCACAACTAATACACATACTAATGTAGTAATGGGAAATGAATTACCTTGTATTTTTTTCATCATACTCCCTAAAACATAATAAGTGCATAATGAAATATGGGTTTTAGTTAATCTTCTTATGAATTATATACAATTTTTAAAATCATGAAATACTTCTCTCTTGATCATTGTTCCAGAATATTCATCATATATGGGTTAATGTTTTCTCATGTTTGACATTCTATTACGTCTGGTCGGGATTTTTGGCCGACCACAATGATCTGCAGAAGTCTTTAGTTGGCTTTAGATAAATAGAATAGTTTTGGAATTGTATATCATCCAATGATATATAGTATGTGTGAGATAAAATATAACATGATACCAGATTTGTGAATGTATTATTATATATATTTACATGGATTTTGGGATCAGAAACTTCCTCTGGTGGAGTTTTCATGTGACAAACATTCACTGAAGAATTTTTATAAATCCTTATGAATCCATATAAAGAAATATATGTATGAATCGAATGTATTTAAAGGAATTTGAAAAAAAATCTAATAGGACCTGATGTGGTAGAGTAAATTTTATATAATTTCAAATCCTTAAAACAACTCATATGGGTAACAGAGATTTTGCAAAGGGTTTTGATGAAAATATCGATTGGGGTCGATATAATTAGATATTAATGACAATGTGTTAAAAAATAATCTCTATAGAATAAAATAATTATAATTTTAATGATAGGTAAACCAATCAATAATTATATTGGTTCCAATAAAATTATTTATCTTATCAAGATTGTATCTTTTGATCCGTTCTTCTAGTGATCCTCTCTAAATTCTACAATGTTTTCCTGGTATCTATCTTATGAAGTATACACGTCTTTTTTTATATGTACAACACTCAAAGTAAAAAAACTAATGGTGCATGATATTTATTTTCTTAAAAACTTCTTGAGGTTTTTTTCAAGATAATGTTCTATAAGAAAATACCTCTAACGCTATAAATGTTTTGTGGTAACATATGTATCTTGTGGAGGCCATATGGGATCATCAGAATTTAATGACGCAAAAGTTTCAATAATAGTTTTACAATAATGTAGGAATTTTTATAGAATAATTCATTTTGAAAGGGTGTATAATGTTACAACAGATTATTTAATTAAATACTTTATTAATAAATTATATTTATTTGATAACTTATATCGCAAAAAACATTATGTTTTAATGAATAACAGTGTGCTATTATTATTATTATTATTTTTATTTTTATTTTAACATGACCGTTATAAGATAAAAATTAATCATGGATAAATTATAATAAGAAACCCATTATAAATATTAGTTATAATGGAAATATTTTAAATATGTATTTATAAAAATTACATAGTTTTTAAGGGAATTTAGGGTTTTTAAAAAAATTATTTTAAAAAATAATTTATTTTTAAAATATTTAAAAAAAATGTTTTCAAACATCATGAACATTTATATGACAATATTTTGGTAAATCTTGAAATAAACATGTTAAAATTTTCATAGGGTTAATTTTTTATAGTTATCTTGAATAAGAAAATCAATAAATTAATATTAAAAGTAATAATCATTATTAAAAATAATGTTTCATTTAATGATTTTGAAATATATATTTTATTTTAATATTTTTTTATATGTAAAATTACTAAAATATTATATTTATATTTCCTATTCATTTCATTTTAATAAAATCATCCTTAAATTACACGCATAAAAGTTTTTCTACGGATTAAAATTTTCTCTTTAGAAAACTATTTAATTGTAGCATCAATTAGTTTAATTATATAATAGATATCCAATTTTTTTGATGTGGTAAATCACCTTTTCCATCCATATAATCGAGTAAATAAAATACAAACTACATGAGGATGGATACTATGAAAAAATGATTTCTATCAATGGATTATAAGTCATTAGAAACAGATTTTGAAATCCTTCAAGAATATGATTACTGATATCATTCCTACCACACAAACTAAATACTATTACTGACTTCTGGTGATGTCTCCTAACTATACTATATCATCATCAAAACCATCATCCTGAAACAACAAATGAATCATCAAATACATCAAATTCTATAAATGGATAGTGATTATATATCCCAATCCTAGAAACCTTACCCAGGGTTCATCTATACCATATTTAAAACTGATACTAGAATATGCTAATAAACCCCTATGTACATTATTTTATTTAATTAATTGAATATATTTTCCAAAACATCAGTTTTAGAAATTGTTTCAATTTCATATGACACTTATCACTTGAAAGTCACCTTATATAGAGATATACTGATCTCCCCTTCCTAAGATAATCCTAATAATCATACCACCTAGTCATTATCTATATTTCTATATCTCATTTTTTATATATCCCCATGAACAACAATTTTAATGGATTATAATATAATCAAACATGAGAAATAATCCTAATGTAAAACACAAACCATTATAGAAACCTGGGAATAATTTGAATTGAATATTATTGAATTCTTCTCATGTCTAATAAAAATGAAATAAAAAATTATAAACTTCCCACCTTATCGAATACAATAAATCACTTCCCAAGAACAATTACAAATGATTGATTCATTAACTAGAAAAATATTTTTATATATTTTGCATGGTGTATATCTGATCCGTTAATATAATATTAAAGAAGATATCATGATATTTGGAATGATAAGTTATATATTTATAGTACACTATGATTATATTAATATTTTTACATATATTTCAATTCGCATTCACAAAAAATATTCTATAGTTTTCCAAAATAACATAGGAGACCATGTTTCCCAAAAAATCATGTCAACGTCAACTAATTGGTCAACCATCTGACGAAACACTATTTAGTTATAAGAAACATTTCATCAACTTATACATCATTTAACATACCAATATATATGAGTCTACATTTATTGAAAGATTCATTTTTGAATATTTTTATCCACGTACTATACATATCTTCTAATTTATTTTTAATATCTAACAGTGCCCATGGGAAAATATAAACAACTAATCTAGCTATAGAAGATATTTATACATCTCGTACATCATGATTCAAACCAAACTCATGCTATTTAAATTTATTCACATTTTTGGCCAAACGAATTGTGTTATCATAAATGTCATTCTATCCACATAGGGATCCCCCTTGTGCCGCCATTTTAAAATTTAATTCCTCACATGCTTTATAATTTATCAAAAATATCCATTTTAATTATATTTTTATATTTAAAAGAATCATATGAGAAAACACTGGATAGTGTCACAAATAACATGAAAATCAACTCCCATAAAATCTAATCATGATACACTAGGACACCATGAACTTATTTTAAATACATAGGCATCATCATTAATAAATTGATAGACCTCAGAAAATCTAGTTTTTAGTATGAAAATGAGTGTATTTATAATTTCAATGCTTCTAAAGGCCTCAAAAAAACATAGTACAACATATAATGTAGTATTCCCTTGATTATATTAAACACCATTACATAATAGGTTCCAAAAAAATAATGGTCTTATAGGTATTTTGGATATACAAATGGAATATCTCATTAGAACCATCTCCACGAAAAGGTACTATATTACATTACATCCTAAAACCAATATTTTGTGTCTAATTATCTGACTAAAGAGGAATAACCAAAGGAATATAAAGATATAATCAATAAAAAAGGGTCAAAATATTTGAACAAATGTTTAAAAACAATGCCTACCATGATTCAGGGTATCAATTTCTATTCATTTAGAAGTATAATTAAAATAGGATGCTCCATGGAGGGGAAAAATATTAATGTATATAGATTTTGTGACGAACATCACCGTGTACAATCAAAAAATAATATCCCTTCAAGGCATAACTTATCATATAACCAAAATTCACATTTTTGTTACTCCATTAACTGGGACTCATACCCAAATCCAATGATCAAGATTTAATAACATTCCAAGAATAGAAACTGGGTTCAAAACTATACTGACATCATGTTTTATATAGATTTAACTTAATAAGATAACCTATCACTATATATTAAAAAATAATAAATATAATACCTAGTTCATGGGTAAATGATAATTAGTATATATTGATTGTCTATTAGGAAAAACAAAAAACAAAAAACATGAACAATGAGATATATGGTCGACTTTCATGTTCCATTTAAATGAATATCTCAAGGTATTTATAAATTATACCATAAATTTTCTTTCATCACATTCAGCATAAGAAAGGGTTTTTAATTCCTCAGTTTCAATCTATTTACATTTATTATAAAATTTAATTTTATCAAAATTTATGGATATCACGATCCAGTTTTTAAGGAAATCATTTTTCAAGGTTACATCACACATTATTATGATAGTTTATTGATTAATTGGGAATCCTAAATTATAAATATTCTCCATTCATAAATAATCCATAACCTATCACAAAACGGATCAGCTAATAAAAATTTAAATTATAATATATAGAGGAAGTCACCTTTCAGGAGGAAACAAGAATTATAATTAACTGAAACCACATATTAATAAATATATCAAGAGGATAACATTTAATATTTCATTCAATATTGATTATTTCAAAAAAAAATTACAGTATACATTTTCATGAAACCTATATAAGGGGACCCTGAAAAGTTTAATAATCATCCCTATTTAGGTATATCATAAGGTTGAAGGGTTAATTTCTATGGTATAAAAATATAATATCTACCAACAATGGTCCCCCATGCCATATAATGTGAAGATTCAATGTAATCTATTACCTATTTAATGATTAAATTATCAGTAAATGCAATAAGCATCACATTGAAGTGAAACCCATTTAATTAAATTTTCAAAACACCCTTACTGGGTTTACCACATAAGAATAAAATTCTAAAACTCACATAAAATTTCTGACTTATGTATATAAGATTAAATAAATTTATTATTCATTCACATGTGCCAATAAACAATTTTTTTCATAAATAGAAACGCATTTATAACTAAAGGTGAACTGTACATACAATTTCTTGTTAAATTTAATATTTAATTATATCAATGAGATCATCCATGAAATAATTTCTTTTAATATACACGATTAGGTGATTTCATTTATTAAAAAATAAAACCTCCATGGGATTAACTCGTTCATAAATAGAAATTAAAAACATTAATTTAATTAATATGTGTTAGATATCAACAAATAGTGATAAATAAGTAAATGTTTAGAATAAGTTTTGTACTAAAATTAAATTAAATTTGTACGATTCACCAAAAAATATCCAACATGAAATAAGAATGTAGTAAATGATTAATATTTTATCCAAACCATTTAACTCGTTTTGTTATTTCACGAGTAGATGAATTATCAACAAACCCATTTGGGTTTTTTAGTAATATATGAATCAAAAAACATCATGAAATTTTATATCATACATTCATAACTTAGTGGTTGGGGATGAGGCCTTCAACCTCCAATTCTGTTAAGGAGCCTAATTAATGTCATGGATTTAGTACACATACTAAATTAATTTTAATGAAATATAAGACGAAATTTGTGAAATGAATGACTTGTATAAAATGGGATATTTTATAATAATAAAAATTGAGTGAGAAATAAGTTGATCACCTACCACACACCTAAGATGATTCTCTCATACAATGACAGAATTTTATTAATGCTGAAATCAGAGGAATAAATAGAACATAAAATCATCCCTAAAATAAGGAGTTTGATGTTTTATTAAACATAAATTATATAATGTGAGATAAGTAAATAAAGTGAAAATGTGTTGAAGACACATATAGGGCAACCCGACAAGATGTATGATGGTTTATTATGAGTCTCAATTGAGTATAATAATGAAATACTAGTGGATAAAGAGTGGGATGATGGGGAAAATTCCTTGGATGGGAAATATGGAAGGTGAATAGATAATAAATAGTTACAAGATAGAGTGTAAAATAACCATTTATATCCCTCTAATGAGTCTTTTGGTTTATGAAAACATTTTCCAACCACAAAAAATCATTATCCAAAAGCCCCACTATTTATGATGATTGCAGGTATTGGTTAAAAAAACTATGAACTAATCATTTGACTACACATTACCCTCTACACTATTCCACATGGTTTACTAGGTTCCCTAACATAGTTAAACAATCCATGTATCTTAAAAAACCTACTACATGGTTTAAGGAAGATGTCAATAAGTAATCATGTGCATTACTTTTCCATTCCAAATAACCAAATAAATACACCCAAAATAATAAGAATCTTTTCAGACTTATTCATATTCAAAAATAATAATTATTGTAATCAAACTCTAAGAATTATATTACAATTCTCACTTATAAATTTATACGATCCATCATTCAAAATCAGAAATTCAATAAAAAAATTTAACCATTCATTAACATGACATGTTATAGAAAATAATATCATTTTTTGCCGAAGATCAGTATCATGACAAGGATCATGGATTCAGATCAATCACCAAAAAATTGTAGTTGTCATGGATTACACCTAAGTAATTCACATTTGATAGAATCCTTTATTAAATTGTGTTCACTCCTATTTGAAATCATTTTTATCTCAAGAGATATCCATATACACCCAATGCATTGATTTGGTATATTAATCTAGTCCCTCCCATTAATTTTTTAGAATATTAATTATAAGAAACATAAGATCAAATAAATTCATCATATCATATCCCATGAAAAATGAATTGATAAAATAAATATTTCATCATTTCAACATGGAATATCCCATTGCTGAAAAATGGGTTTCCTAAATTAATAATCAAATGGAAAATAAAAGGGATTCAAATAATGATCATAAAATCATCTTCATTATATTCTATAAATAGATTTAATGTTGATGATATCATTAGATTTAATACATAGTAATGAATATGTAACATAAAAGGATTCAGTTTAGAATAAAGTACCTTTAAAATACTTATGTAATATTTAATGACAAATATATCATTTTAATTTTTATATAAATTCTCTAAAATATTCAAATCCCAAAAATATTGAATCAAATTCATCAAAAAATGAAGTATGATTTTAAAAGAATCTTAAAAACATTGAATGGTATTGATGGTGGAAGAATTCAATTATTTAGTTATATATTATAATAAAACATACCATTCAATCTTTCAAAAAAATACATAAAAGAACATCATTTTGAAAATGAATTTAAGATTCTATCTAATTGTTTTTTTAAAATTTAACCATGGGTAAAGGTGAAATACTTGAAAAATGGAAAATATTTAAAATTAGGTTGATTTTTTTTTGAATGAATGGTAATGGAAAAATATCTTCTTTCGTCCGAAGAGATAAATAATATCAATTTTTCATAAAAAATTCTTATTTTCTCTAAAATAAATAAAAAATAGAAACTGAATTGAAAATATATATTCTATATATTAATTTGGGATATAAAATTTCATGATTTTTATGATAGGTGGATTAAACAATTTCATTATCATAATCTTAATCATAAACAATCATATTTGACATTGATAATGTATCATAAAATCATTACCGCTTTACAAATTTTGAACCATAAGCCCCAAGCAAGTGAAAATATAATGAAATATTAAATATAATCAAAGAAATAAATTTATGATATAGAACAAGAAAATAATATACTTAATCCTTTTAAAATAACATAGGATAATACCAAAACATATGCTTCAAAGATGAATCTTTGAGATAATAAACCCATACCTCATGTATGAAATTCATCATACATGTATAAAAAACATATATAGTATATATAATACTATTATAATAATAATATGTATCAAATATCATATATAAAATAACATATGTTATTTAAATATATCATTTTATATAATATTTTTTATTAACAATTTTTTAAAATCCCTAATCCCAATGCCAACTACTTCATTTTAAATGTATGTTTCTGTTCGATAAATTTATTCTTTTAAAATTGATCGGGTTTAAATCAGCTCGATAAATTAATTAATTATATAAATATCACATATATTAATTATATATAAATATATTTATATTCATCTAACATTATTATATATATATATATATATATATATTGAAATTACATTAATGTATGATATGGTAGGCCATACGTAAACATGTAGACTACCCTCATTTAACAAAAGATGAAATTAAATAATATAAATAATAATAAAAATTTGTTGAATAATTATTATTTGATATATATAATATATATTTAATAAATAATTCCTTATTTCCATTCATTTAAAAATGAAATAAAAAAATCAAATGTAATAGTGGTGGTGGTGGTCCAAATGTAAAAATGTGCAAAGTTATGATGTTTCAATTTATTAGAAAGAAGTAATATTAATGTGGTATTATAATTCTATTAGTATTATTAAGTCATAAATATAAAATGTATACATTTAATCCATTATTACATCCATCCAAGATAAGAGGTGATAGAAATAATATTACAGAGGTTTTTGAGGTTATAGTCGGTCGTACACATGATTGATTGTTATGGGTAAATTTTTATGGAAAAGGGAGTGGTTATATGTTATGAAACAATCATAATAAATTTATAGTATACTGAATATGCTAAATTTATTATGTATTACAATTTTAAACTATTTTAATTATGTATAAGTATAAATAAAATATCAATTCATGTAGGACTCATTTTTCTTTTTCATATAGCCTCTTTAGTATTAAATGTAAGTCCCTTTAAAGGATGGTTTTATAGTCAAAACAGGGACTCTATGTTATATTTATGGTGGTATGGACGGTTTTTCTATAGTTTATGATAGAAAGAAGTTTATTATACTATGTAATATATAGGATAGGTAACGACCTTTTATAAGTCAGTAGAGGGAACACATATAGGTTTTAATAAGAATAAAATATAATAATAAATAATTCAGGATAAATGGATCTAAAATTTGACATGAAAAAATATTAAATTATTTATGGTAAATAATTTGCCTTAAAATAGTATTTTTACAATTATTTATGCTATTTTTCCCTTATATCATTAGATCAGCCCCATTTAATCAACTTGTAGCCTTAATTGTGGAAACAAATTACTGTTTTTACAACTCAATATAAAAAATAATTATGTTAAATTTGTTTTATAATATTTCTTATATTTATTCCCCAATTAAATCCATTATAAGATATTAACTATAAAAACTATTGATGAATTAAATATAAAATTATTCTCACAAACATGATGAAAATAGGCTTTCCAAGGAATATTTATACTTAAGTATAAAAAATTATCTATCAATATAAAACATAGAATTTATTTAATTTACATATATTTAACTATAAAATATATTATTTAAATACAATTTCATTAAAAAAAACTTTTAAAATATTGTTATTTGTAAAATAATTAAATGAAACAAAAATGTTTAATTAAAATCATATTTTTTCACAATTCCTTGAAATATGCATCATCCTATATAATTCTAAATAATTCACTCAATGATCCTTTTTCCATTTTATTTAAAAAATATGTCAATTTTTCCAAATAAGTATTCTCATATAAAAAAATTAATGATAATATCTATGCTGAAAGTATAATGAAACCACATTTTAGTGATGTATAGTATCTAAAAAAAATATCATTTGATCATATATCATTCATATAAAATATATTTAATAAATGAAAAACATATTATTGAGTATATTATATTAATATTTCATTAAAATTTTTCATCGATGTTAATTAATTTAATTTTTACGATTAAAAAAATACATTTCCTTCATAAACATGTTTTTAAAAATTATTTTCTAGTTTGGAGAATGTTTTATTTCCATTAATGATAAATTGAATTTGAATGAAATTTTTTCTAAATTAGTAAACCACAATTTTTTCTTATTATAATTGTCTCAATCAATAACCTCCTATAAAACGACTAAGAGATAACTATCATTTTAAATAATAATAATATTTTAGTATGACATATTGGTTTTTTTAAACTCGGTGTTGTGTGTATCACAAGATATTAATAAAATTATAACTAATTGAATAAAATAATAATTAAAAAAGAATTATGTTATAACCTTCTAAACCTCATAAAACTAAATTTCCTCATTAATGTTTAATTATTCCAATACATGAAATTTAGATATCACTATTTTTTTAATTCCTCTTATTCCTAAGTTGCTTGTTTGAATATTAAATTCATCTAATAAAAATTAACTAGGTGAGTCATCCTATTTTTTCAAATTATATCAATTATCCGAGATTTATAATTTCAATTATACATAGATAATATTATTCTCTAGTCATAGAACCTCTTATTTCTATACAATGATTAGATCATGTATGTACTTAATTGGGAATGATACATAGAACACATCATGAAGTTAACAGTGGTTCAGTGGAAGAAACATTCTATAAGATATAATATCTAATCAATCAGGAAATATGAAAAATATATTATACATAGGAATTAAAATTCTCGTATTTGTTAACATCATAACCTTATTACATAGATCGTTTCTTAGAAACAATTCTCATAATGTAAAATTCTTGATCCATCCAATGATTGTTAGAATAATGTTAATAGTGCCTCTGTAATGACTTATTGTATTATATAATGGATAATAATTTATATTTATTTTAATTTGACATATATTGTTTCAAAATAAATTTTTTTATAAATTTTACCTAACATGTTTGATTTGTACCGTTATTTACAAATCGAGATTCGTTAGGATCCATTTAAAAGGATAGATGAAAACTATGATTGGAATAACAGTCAACTAGAGGATGTTATTGATACGTGCCACCATAAATATATTTATAAAATAATATTAGTGTATACTTTTATAATGTTTTTATCAGAATTCAAAAATATGAGAATTGTAAGAACTACGTATAAGTAACTCTATATCCAGACTAGGCTAAACAATTATGATAACATTAAGGTAAACCTTGTATCCCAATCAAATAAAAATAAATTTTTTACTTCATGAAACATTAAAATAAATATTATATAAATTCTAAATTTCAAATCAATAAAGAAGTATTACAATATGTAAATATAGTGTGCTAACATTTTATGGGGACTCACTATAACCCAACTGAAATTATGAACCCGAAATGTTTTTTGCAGTCTAATGAAAAAAACATAGTGAGGTTTTCCAATTTTTTTTGTATTTATATTGGTTTTTTTATCACCTTAGACTTCAATATCTCTAAATTTACGTACTCTAATATCATTATAAGATATACATACTTAAAAAAATCTCTCTTCATGGTGTCCCTCAAAAGAAACCCATTATAATCTCTATAAATCATTATACTTCCATGATGAAAAAAATAATGAAAAACTATAAGGCTCAACCAATAGCATATATTTAACATATATTATGGGAGATTCACAAACCTAGTTCATAAATAATATCTTTCCATCACAATCAAGGTTATACTATTTTGAATTTTAGACTATCTTCTTTAGATCTTTATAAACTGAATCACCTCTATAATATTTCCTAGGATATATTGATGACATAAATTAGATAATGATATCAATTCTTTATATCCTTTTTTATTTCAATATCTTTCATAAAAAATAATTAAATATTTTGTAATCCTCATCATATATAATCTATCATGATCCTTCTGATATATATCATCTCACCCTTGTTCTCATACCCCATGTAGTAATGTATTAAAAATCATAATCATTATGGAACCCCGATAATCTTATGTAGTGTATATTCAACTCATTTATTTCAATATAAATATTAAACATCTTAGATCAGTATCTATAATATGTATTTTTTCATATTTAAAATTCTTACATATAATTAATTAATGAGTTTCAGTAGTAAAATCATATTGATGGAATGGATAATTTTTCTCTTTAACCTCATATTACATAATCTAAAAGAAATTAGTACATCATATTTATTGAAAAATATATTAATCCATATTTATATGTGTTAAAAACCAAAAAAAAAATTATTCACTATAATATAATGAAAACTCCATTTCCCTAACCGATCATCAATTCATCCCATAGAATTATACTCAAATTCATATATCTAAAAGAACATGGATATATTCTATGTATATAAGGTTGTTCTGTTAATATTTTTTGGATAATGATCCATATTTTCTAATATTATCAAACCAAACCAAGAAAACATCTAATATTAATCAGAGTGGTTAGTCTTGGAAAAATATCAATATCTTTAATCATTGTAGTATCTACTAATATTCTATCATGAGTTTATATGATCAAAAATGAATATTTTTATAGAATAAAATCAAACATTTTGACAATCTTATTTAACTTCACCTTCCTTAGGGTCCATACTGAAATTCATAGATTATTCTAATTCACTTTCTTTACTATTAAATACATAAAAATTTCATATCAATTTACTCCCACAAACTAGTCATGGAATCAAATAAATAATATATTCATTAAATCTGTGATGATAATGGGGACCTTGTAATACTAAATAGAATAAATAAAAATTAATATTTTATAAACACTATATGAAACTATTTATTTGGTTTATCACCCTTCACATCCCACAATTAATGTCATATATAATGAATAAAATAATAGATTTTTATTAATCTACATGAATTTCATAACACAATTCATAAAAATGTTGTGTATGTTACACTTTCATGATTGAGTTCTTATTATGTTCTTGATAATAAACTCAAAGTACCACTGATTTGTCTTTGTTCAAAAAATAAATTTATTGTAACCTATGGTTATACGCATTAATAAATAAATCCATATTCATGATTCACTTAGAGATTATTCTTCTATTCTTAAATCGAATCGGTGGCCTTTATAAAGAGAATAATCGAAATTGATGTATCTCCATGTATGACTTCTATTGAAGAACAAAACATCATGATTGTCTAGAATACTATGAAAAATATTTCATAAAGGTTTTAGATAACTCCAAAACAATAGGTTTATAATAGATGTTTATTTCCTCTATAATAAATGTGATAAACATAAGTTTGATTAGGAATCAATACCAATAAAATGGATTAGATTTACTTTTAAATTTTATATTGCGTAACCCATTGATTGGTGATCATATGTTGGTTTGTAATGTCAAATGTGACTTATATTCCTCTATAATATTTCTGGGATTTATGCAGATAAATCCAATCTCTCACTACGACAACATCAAATTAATCCAGTGGGATAATCAAATGTTTTATATTAAGCGCATTCCCATAACGTTCAATTTGGATAAGAATCATATAACTGAGATGGGATTGTCTAACCATTATGTATTTTCAATATTAATTAAACAAGTAGTTGTAGGGGGAATTTTTTTCATTATAAAATTATTCAGATATAAATATTTGGGTAAATATATATCCAAATTCAATTAAACTAGTAATATATTCGATGGTATGTGTACCTTTAACCATATCACTACCATAACCCTCATTAGATATAATGATCACATTAGAGTACCCATTTTCCATTGGCTTAAGATGTTTCTAGTGTCAATCATCATTATTAATATTTCTATTTTTTCACTAGTTAGAATAAATAACATTCCCATTATATCTAAAATATTTTATTATGAGTGGATATATTTATTGATTTTTCTTTTTATTCACATCATTACAATATTTCATCCTATTACTTTGACATTGGAATTCCATGTGACATTTTGTTCCTAAAATATATAAATTTGTGGTCACCTTAATATAATTTTCTCTATTCTTAGTTGAGAAAATTAATAATAATGGATGGATCATATTAATCTATCCATGTTATCATGATTTCCCATTGTATTTAATCATTCTATTTTCATGAAAACAATTATAATATTGGGTAAATACCCCAACCATTCTGACAATGATATTGCATAAAATAATTTATTCATAACTAATGAACTTAATTATTTATAATCACATTTTGATGCCATGTTTTTACCACTAATGACTCAATTAACAATTAATTTTTTTTGACAATACTAGAAGTGGTCCATTAATGTCATATAAAATGTTCCTCATTTATATAGACAGTTTCATCATCTTTTTTCTTTATCCTAGGGGATTACTTCTTCATTTTAATATGAGGAATATGAAGAAATATCATATGGAAAAAAAAATATAAAACTCTTCCAAAGAAATTTAGTCAATTTATTACTATTTCAACTTATTCATGATAGAAATCTATTTATGATAAAATTTTATTTCCAAATAATAAAAAATATTCATCTTTTTTATATTATTATTATTGGTGATTGGAAAAAAATAATTCATGCGGTAGTAATATATTTCTATGAAAATATTTGATAAATTTACCCAAAACAATAAGTTGGTTATTTTTTAATGAATAAATCAAATGAACAAGGATCCTTGGTTTTCTCATTGGGAGTTCAACAAAGATTCATAGCTTAAAAAATGTTTTCATAGAAATTATATTTTCCATTCCAGCTCATATAACACATTTTTACATAGGGGGATATATAATATATTATTTTTCACATTAATAACTATATTTATTCTTATGGGTTTGTTCCATTTATTAAAAAACATAGTTTTAGAAGAATAAAAACATAGTTGTAAACCACACTATAAATAATATAATTCCAATGATGTCTAAATAATAAAATATATTTTTTCAATATTTGAAATCAGATTTTTAGAGATGGAAAATCATGATCATAATATATTCAATACCATAAATATTTAAAAAATTGAAATGTTATTTTTTATAAGAAAACACCCTTAGAGTGTTTAACCTAATGAGAAATAAAGAATCTCTCACCATGCACTAGAATGAATTTTTTGAAATACTCGACCAAATATTTTCGGCATTATTACACCTACACGAATCTATGCTAAATCAATGTCCACTAGATAATACCAGAAAAAAATATTTTTCTATGAAATCCACAGTTATTGATTTAAACACCGTGATATTTTAAGAGACCAAAATTTTGTTCAATAACATTTCGATATACAGCACTGGTCTCAAATGATTCATGGAATGTCATTATTTGAATATGAATATTATAAATATCCATTTCATTGATGTGAATGCATTTTTTGACCTCCATAATCAAATTTATTAAATGGACATAACTACTTCAAAGTTATTGATTAAATGTTAGGGAATACGACCATAATTTTTAGAGAAGATGTTTTCAACTCCCAAAAGATGTATTATTAAAGAATAAAATTGTTTATTTATGTTAATATTATATTTAACATCTATTTAATTTATAGTATTTATCTGATAAAATGGAAATATTTTTTCTACTCATTATACCAAGAAAAATTTGTTATGAAATATTGACATTTTTTAAAAATATATATATTTTTCAATGTGTATTGAAAATAATTATTTTATTAAAAATATATATTCTTTTTAAATATTTATTATGTAAAATAATAATTGTTATTAGCTTTAATATTTACTTTTTAGATTTTTAAAAAAATTATACATTTAATCATGCTAGTTTATTATAATTTAATATAAAATCATTTTTTACTTATAAATATATTAATGTTTTTAAAAAGTTTCTATCATTGTTTTTTGATTTATATTTACATTATGGAATATAAATTATATGATCTAAATATTCAAAATAGTTTTCCACCTTTGTAATCGTGAGGTAAAAATTTGGTAAAATTTTACCTAATATTTTTATTTCGTTATTATTATTAATCATAATATATTTTCTAACAATAGTAAAGGTAAAAAGGGTTAATAAAGTTAAATATAACCTGGTAAAAACTATAAAATCACCAAAAAAATTCATTTTATCTTATTAGCATATTTCATTCATAATCATCCAATTATTCTAATGTATAGCCTCTTGTTTTCATATGGAAATTATTATTTCCATTATAATATTTTATTACAATAAATTTTGAATATTTTATTCTCTTTGTTTGATAATCATTAAATTTTTCACCGAGGGATGATAAGAAGTTATGTATAGTTTTAAATATTCATATAAAATATAAATTTTATTATTTTTCATAGTAATTTATTTCAAAATTATAGTGATGAATTTTTTACATTAAATTCTAATACAATGTTGTTATGGTATTTATTAATTTAATAGAAAATTAAAATTTATAATATAAAATTTTGTATGTTATAGAGGAATGAGCTTCTCATACATGGATATTACATATATGACTATAAATAAGAATTAAAATCCACAAATAGAAACCTAAGGACCATAATATTTTAGTGAATTTTGACTTAAATAACACATTCATTATATCTTTTGAATAATAATCAATGCCTCTCATAAAGATCAACCTCTAGTGTACTCGAACATAAAATATTTTTTAATACCTAGGAAATGGAATCATAAGAATGTTTGAGCTCAGAACCTAAATATCAATGAATAAGAAAGGTATTTCTACATACCATGTGCATAATGGTATGATAACATGGGCATAAACATTGGAAACCATACCATAAAACATAATTTATGACGATGATGATTAATAGAATAAATACATGACATTTTTATTAAATATATGCAGGGTAAGATCAGGAGGATCTAAAATAGTGAATCCCAAGGGAATCACCTCTTATAATAGACATATAACTAAGTAAAATTAATATGAAATTACTAAAACAAATATAGGATATTTTTTTAAAACCTGTTGGAGAAGAAAATCTACTAACATGTCCCCCTCATGCTAGGTGTGAATTAGAGTATTGTATACTTTGATAAGTTCATTATATATTTGTATGTACTAAATAATCAACCATGGAACCTTGAACAGGGACTGTAGAGTGTGGAATATGATCATTGAGTCAATATCCACATATGATAGTGTAGTACTGTTGCAACAACACATCTCCAACCAATCCATGATAGCACTGACCTCCACCATTAATGAGTCACCAAGACCATATGATAAACTGAAGATCAAAATGTCTACGTCTCTTGAATAATACAACAACCTTACACCACATATAAAACCCCGACAACATGACCCATATAAATTAATCATGAATCCACTAGATGGAGGATTCCAGTGAATCCAACACCCATATAATACTTCTTTGTGTGTGCTGGAGAAATCCACACCTTCATGAATGATATTTATTAGCGATTTACATGACCTCAAATATTCGATAATAATCTCAAGTTTGGATTGGAAAAGAAATTCTATAGTGGATAGAAAACAACCAAATGATATGGTTCCCTCACTATTATTGATGTTCATGATCTCCCAAAAACACTAGATTTCTAATAGAAAAAATATTACCCTCACCCAATGTATAGGGATTCCATTGACGATGATTCCAAACAAAAGTTAGAAGAATGAATCATCATTCAAGAAATTTTTAGTCACTCCATAAAAATATCACAATGCACCCCACAGATTTGGAATCCTATTAAGAACTAAAAAAACAAATGTAAGAAAGACTCCACGTGTGGGTTACAACACCATGTTCACATTAAAGCTATATGAATTCCCCTGTGCATATTTGATCATCAGCTGGAATAGATTCATTTTGGATCCTCAAAAATAGTAAAGTGTATTCATCAAGAACCATTAAATACCAAATAATATAACCCCAATATTCATGAAATAAAGGCTCACAAACCACACAATGATAAATATTTGTTTAAGAAACCCTGTAGCAGAAGCTATGACACCAAAAAAATAACTCTACTCATCCATGTGAATATTCTTATTAATGAATTAAAACTGGTTATTATAAACTTCAATAATAAATAAGGGATATAATGATTCATACCTGATGGTAATATCATGTGTCAGGATCCCCAAAAAGTATATAATTTCACTCACCCAACTATTCTGGAAAAATTCGATCTCCCCACGACGAACAATCCTCCTCGAGATAGCCTAAATGGTCAGAATGTGATCCCTATTTTTATTCATGAACATTTAAACCATAAACCACGAGTAATTCAAATCGATTCGATAATTATTGTTAATTAATCTTCCCAAAAGATTCCATTATTCCAAAACATCCCAAGAATGTTCGGCATTCATGTTATGCATCATGGCTGATACATCCCTTAGATTAATTCAATCTTCACTATAACTTCTGGAATGAATAACCTATGAGGCCCAATGCCATATCATGTTAGATTATACATCCCAAATGATATCCTTAATTTGTTTCACAATCTCACTGATCACTGCTTTGGTCATTGTACAAGAGGATAACACACACATAGGAGTGGGTGAAAAAACATGATCGACAATAATGATCCTAGCACCAAAAGATTGAAAATTAATTTTTTAATTATTAATTTGGATAGAAATATTTTCAACAAACCCCTCATAAAGATTAATATAAATCCTCCCTAGACGGACTAGGTTGCTAATATATTCCATGTATTTTCCTCATTTGAATAAATCTAAAATCCATGACAATATAAATCCACCATGGAGAGCATGTTATCAAAATAAAAAAAATATTTTTATGATAACCAATCCACTGAACAATACAATTTCATTAGTCTTGTATATATTTATTAAAACCCAAATGAGATCTCCAATTACCATTCAAAAAGAAAAACATATCATCTGGAAAGAGAATATGTGTAAATCCCATGTAATCACCCCTGTACCGAAAATGTGTAATGTCTCAAGTGAGGAAACTCTAATTCAAATACTTGGGGAAGGAATCCTCGTCCATGATTAAAAATAATATGAGATATTAAGTCCACTATTTTCAAGCCTATAATCATTTCCAGAATGTAGTACTTACTACCCATGAAATAAACAACAAACCAAAAGGAAATAAAACACCAGAAAAAAGATAAAACATCCAGTGATAGAATACCATACAAATAAACACCATATTTATGAAATTCAATTTGATAATATATTGTTGTTTATCTATATCAACACACATGTCTACATTATATCAATGGAATCTAACAATATTATTTGAAATATACTCTTGAAAATGATGATGGTGCACTGAATGGAATGGACAATAACAATATATTTTTGTTTTCAAGATATGAACTTGGGAAAATGATCAGACATCATTTGGTTATAGATTTTTTATAGGAAATTTTAAAAAAAATTAAACAAGATGATGAATCAGAATTTATTAAGATATGTGGAATTATTGACATTAAAAAGGAGTAGCTTGGTGGTGGAACGTGCAACCAGAGGAAGATTCATGCACTGAAATACGACTTGGATAGCTTGAATAATATTTGTATTCATAAGATACCACGAATACAAATATAAAAGATATGAGAAAACTATCTATCCCATGATAACTATCTGTGATGAAGGACCCATCAACATACCAAATTTCATAACCTTATTTCACCCAGTAAACATATTTTTAATTATATCATAAACTAACCTTGTAAAGAAACAAAAAAACATGACTTTTCCACCGATATTAACAACATGATTTTCAGTATTCACATCTATAAGATGATAATTTAAAATACCATATCTCCCATAATAACTAGGTCATCGGTATATGATACCTTATCCGAGATTATAAGGCTCCGGCCTTCAACCTTACTTAATATTGAATTAAATGAATAATTCACATTGAGGATCTTTTTAGGTTTAGAGTTTTAGATAATTTGGACATAACTATTACATCTCAAAATATTACAAAGTAGACACTTCTACTATGTTTCCATAAAATAAAAAAAACACTTAAAAAGAGACACTTATAGTTCCATGTTTTATATAGAATGACTTTCCCTTGATCCCATCCTTGACCCTATTCTACATTAGGTCCTGTGAAAAACATTTCAAAAAAAACATGGGGTGAGCATAAAGAGATCAGTAAGGGATACACATAGAATAAAAACTGTTAGTTTATCAAAACAACAAGTAAACAATGTATACTTTATCAAAGTAATACTTTCCACATTTATGAAGTAGTAAAAACTCTTCAATGAATAAAAGATTATTACATAACCATTTGTAACCAAAAGATTACCATAAAACCCATATAAAGAACACATAACATATAAAGGTAACTTGGGACATAAACCTACTTAAGTGGAATAACCATATGGTCAACTTCCACACATATCACTTAATGGAATAGCCATACGGCCAACATCCATACATACTTAATGGAATAGCCATATGGCCGACTTCCACACCCAATGCATTGGAGGTTATAATGTAACCACCCGTCCTGCTATTCACGGCACCACCCGTCATATGGCTTATCACGTAACCACTCGTCAAATGTCCATGTACCAATATAAAATCATAAAACATAAAACCAATATAAAGGAATGATAACATTTCCACATTTCAATCACAATATATCATTTAAATATACTGACATAATAGAATCCTTTATCAAAACCATTTTCAATACCAAAATACATAAAAGAGTATATGGTATTTTATTTAAAAAACATTAAGTCTTGTTGAGGAAGCCAAAGACCAAATAATACTCGCGGTGGTGGAGAAGTCGTTGTCGCCGCAAACGTACGAAAAAAACATTCCCCTTTTTCATTTAGTAAAATGATTCATATGAAAAGTTTCCTTTTGAATAAAAGTAAAATTCAAAGGGTTTTATACACCGTATAAAATAAATGTTGTGTATAAAACGAAATATGCCTCAATGAAAGGAGATTGAGACGAAGTCCCTTACCTCGGGTCCGACTTGACTCGATCGTTCCTTAACATCCTGAATAATAAACATGAGTTAATTTCTACTTGCTTAAGAACCTTTTTCAAGTTCATTATTCATTTTATATCACTTATTACCATGTTATGGACATTATTTAGTAATTTAAGTTAATAATGTTTGTTTTGTCGATATTTAGTTCTTAAGTCGAAAGTGGACTTCTTACAATTACATGTTGTTCGTGTGGTCAAAGGTTCATTATATCCAGAATGAAATTAATGATTTGGATATCATATATATCATATATATCCAGCATATACATGTATTTATAATATTACATAATCATTTTGAGGTATGAAATGAAATGCACCGTTCATGGAGATGGTAAGCCATACGTACGCATGAACGCTACTTTCATTTATATCTAATATATTAATGGAAAGAAATAATAATGATATAGAGTTATATTATAATTCCATTATAACATCATATATAATAACATTAAATCCATCCTTTATACGTCCCATGTATGGCATTAACGAATCACATCACATTGAGGGGGCGGTAGTCCGCACTTCCTTAAATGAGGATATCGCGTTTACCCATAATGGAAACCATAATGGTATGCCCAAAATTAAAAATAAATAAGCTTAAGGAAAACATAAACATATTATATATCATATATAAATATAGTGTCATCGTAATGGCCACCTTTGAAGGTGTTAAAAGAATGTTGAACAATCATCGTGTCGGGAGGCAGAAATTTTCCATCCACGGAAACAGTATGTTCTTTAACCATTAGATGTAGGTGTGTGTAATTGTAGCTAGAATACTTCTTATAAAAACATCCTAGTCTATTTATTATACTGTAGTTGTTACAAAAGAAATTAATAAAAAGAGTTTAGGGGGTTGGAGAATCAAAATAAAACAAAAGGACTCAAGTGAAGACATTACCTTAAAATCGGGTAACTCCCTTTGGTTTGAGATGAAAGGCGTCCTTGGGAATACTTCTGCCCAAAGTGAGGCTTCAAGGAGTAATAGAGGGAAGTGGAGAGACAAACTGGGCAGGGGTTGGCCGAGCCAAAGGCTTTGGGAGTGTGGGTAAGGTGGTAGTGGTGGGGGCCTTTTATAAGAGGAGAGGAGGGGCACTCTTGGATGGTAAAAAAATGTCACTTTATTTTAAAATGGAATTCGGATTTAAGAGGTCCCACATTGATATAATTTGAGGATAAGGTGATAAGGGTTCGAAATCCACCCATCCAATAGGTTTTGGACATGTGTAGGTCATTGATTTTACAGTATCATTTCATTTTATTTAAATCCTTTATTAATGAGGTAATCGCTGCATCATAATGATTTCATAAATAATTTAATTTATTTAAAGTCTGAAAATTATAAAGAAAGATGTCATGATGTAGGAAAGCTTTTTAGCTTTCCAATGACTATTTATAATCAAAAATCTGACTTTTATAACCCCATGTAATAATTGTTTTAGTAAAACATCTCATTTTTTGTTATTTTTTACTTTAACATTAAATAAAAAGTTATTTATGTCATTTACCAAACAACGTGGCTCCATGGTGTACCCAAGGTGACCCATGTATTTTCTTGTTCGGCCATGGCACATCCAATAAGGGTACGACATGTGTCTAGTTATTTTCATTTTATTATAATATCATTTTTTCCTTAAATTTCACTAATTACCTCTAATCGCGATTAAAAACTTAATATGTTACTATTCACCAAAAAAATTATTTTAATCTCATTGAACCACATTTTACTTCTTAATGGAAACCATGTATGTTGGATTTTTGAAATTCAAAACACAGAGGTGGTAAAATTTCATTTAAACGAAAAATCAGTTTTTTAAGTACCACTTAGTGGTTTCACTATTCATCAAAAATTGAAGTTTTTCAGAAAAAAATACCAAAACATTACCCTAAGCTATATTTGATATTCCAAATTCAATAATGAAGTCCATTTTACAATATTCAAAACATATAAGTTGCATTGATTAAATTAATAATTAATTCCCACTGTCAGAGCAAATAGCGTGTTTTTATGAAACAATAAGTATCAAATGATTAACACTAGTTTATGTCCAATTTCGAAGTGAAATTGATTCTAATAACCACCATTGGATTAAATGGTAAAAATATATTCAAATTTCACTTTAAAACCAGTTCAAAATATAATCTAATCATATAAATAAATTAGATTAAAAAGAGGTTTTGAATTAAAATACAACATTTTACACTATTCATTAAAAAATGAACTTTATCGGAAAAAGACCAAAAATTTACACAAAGTAAATTTTGATGTCCTGATTCTAAAGAAGAGTTATATTAGGTCCAATATAATGTATAAGAGTGATCAAAACTATATTTAATGACGGTTCTCCATCAAAAGGTGATAAGTGAACCTTTATGAAAATTAGTGTCTAAATGCCTAAAATTGAATTCTTTCTGTATTTTAAGCCTTTATCTTTTATTGGATAAATGTAAAAACATTTAAGAAACATATATAGTAATATTTTAGTTATTTATATCCATTTCAGCCAATACAATGGCTACATATTAACTACAATTTAAAATAATATTATTATATTACTAGTGTACAACGTAAGTTTTCAAAGAAACTCATCGTTACGTATCGAGTACGCTATCTAACGTAGAAACCCCTTTTTATTAAACTTAATATTTAATTCATAAATATTAATAAATATGAAAATGTTTTATTCATTATTTACCTGGGATGTTACATCCTTCCCCCCTTTTGGGAATTGCGTCCTCGCAATTTTATTCACTTATCAAAATAAGTGGGGGTATTTATCCCTCATAGCATTTTCATATTCCCACATTTCCTCTTCAACCATATTGTTTTTCCACAAAACCTTTACCTGGTGAATTACCTTATTCCACAATACTTGCTCTCTTCGGTCAAGAATCTGGACTGGTTGTTCATCATAAGATAGGTTCTCTTCCAGCTGAACTACCTCTGGACTCAAAACATGAGATTGATCTGGTATATACTTTCTCAGCATCGAAACATGAAAAACATTGTGTACTTGAGATAAACTCGGAGGTAAATCCACTCGGTAAGAAACTGATCCAACTCTCTCCAGAATTTCATATGGTCCAATGAACCTTGGACTCAGCTTTCCTTTATTACCAAATCTCAAAACACAATCACTATCAGTGATGAATTCAGGCAACTTACCCTTCTGTACCAACTATACCTTTTTCTGCAACTCACTGTCTTGCATCTGTGCTTTCTTGATTCTATCTGATAGAGAAGATTTCACTGATACCTGAAACAAAACAGAAAAACATCATGCACCAACAACATCCATGCAAAATTTCATCAAATCCTTAACCAAAGGATCACGTTCCAAATGCAACATTGCTAATGTAGAATTACTTTTTCGACTCAAAGTATCAGCCACTTTATTTTCTTTTCCCGGATGGTAATGAATTGTACAATCATAATCCTTGATTAATTCTAGACATCTCCTCTGTCTCATTTTTAACTCTTTCTTGGTGAATATATACTTTAAACTTTTGTGATCAGTATATATTTCACACATTACTCCATACAAATGATGCCTCCAAATTTTTAAAGCAAAAACAACAGCAGCTAAATCCAAATCATGTGTAGGGTAATTTACCTCATCAGTTTTCAACTGACATGAAGCATAAGAAATTACCTGATCATTCTGCATAAGGACACAACCAAGTCCCTTCAACGAAGAATCACTGTATATAACAAAATCACCATTCCTGGAAGGAAGTGCCCAAACTGTAGCATTCACCAATATTCTTTTCAACTCCTGAAAAAAATCATCACATTTTTTTGTCCAGATGATCTTAACACCCTTACTAGTTAGCTTTGTCATTGGACTAGATAACTGTGAAAACCTTTCCACAAACCTTCGGTAGTAACCTGTCAAACCAAGAAAACTATGGATCTCGATTACATTTGTGGGTCTTGGCCATTCTTCAACAACTTTTGTTTTAGTAGGATCAACAGTTATGCCATCTTTTGAAACAATGTGACCCAGGAAGGAAATTTGTTGTATCCAAAACTCACACCTACTGAATTTTCCATATAGTTTCTTTTATTTTAAGGTTTTCAAGAAAACCCTTAAATGACTTTCATGCTCCTATTTACTTTTAGAAAACACCAAAATATCATCGATGAAAACAACCACAAACTTATCCAAGAACTCGTGGAAAATTCTATTCATAAGGTCCATGAATACAGTAGGTGAATTAGTAAACCCAAAAGGCATAACTACAAATTCATAATGGCCATATCTAGTACGTAATGCAGTCTTCGGAACATCTACTTCTTTTACTTTCAACTGATGGTACCCCGACCTCAAGTCAATCTTCAAAAAATACTGAGCTCCCTGGAGCTGATCAAACAAATCATCGATATGAGGCAAAGTATACTTGTTGTTAACAGTAATATTATTCAACGCTCTATAATCAATGCAAAATATCATTGATCCATCTTTCTTTTTAACAAAAAAAATGGGAGCACCCCATGGTGATGTGCTAGGTCGAATGAAACCTTTATCTAATAACACTTGAAATTGTTTCTTTAACTCTAAAAGTTCAACTTGAGCCATTTGATAAGGGGGTTTTGAAATTGTCTTAGAATCGGGAACTAAGTCAACAGTAAATTCAACATCCCGATCATGAATAATACCAGGAAACTCATCAGGAAAAACATCAAGATACTCATTTACCACCGGCACATCATTAATCTGAACAGTTCCTTTATTTTCTACAATATGTTCAAGGTAACATTCATTTCCATCTTTTACTAGTTTCTCAACTTCCTGATATGATATCAAAATCAAGGGTTCATTCTTGCACACAAACTGAAAATCGTTCTGAAAAGAAACCATTTTAGCTCTACAGTCAATCTTAGCATGATAAACAGAAAGCCAATCCATGCCCAAAATAACATCAAACTCTACTAGAGGAAAAACAATAAGGTTTGATAGTAGATTCTTTCCACACACAATGATAGGAAGGTTCTTAAAATTCATTTTTGTCTCAACGTTCCCTCCTGGTGTTTTTACCATAAATTCAAGGTTCATATCTTGAGATGGAATTTCCAATGTACTAGAAAACTTCTTAGTAATGAAAGAGTGTGTAGACCCTGAATCAAACAAAACACTGGCATAATCTGAACAAATAAACAGTGTACCTGATACCACTTCATTCGATGGCCCAACATCTGCTGAGGTTGTTGCAAAGTATTTCACCACCCCTTTCTACTTGTAGTCTGACTGCTTTCCCCCAGTCGAGTTCTTCGTTAGACACTCATTTGCATAATGACCCATATCATTACACATAAAACATCTTACCGCTGGCTTTTCATTGACTGCTTGATCATCTTCCTTACAGTTACGGGCAATATGACTAGACTTACCACACTGAAAGCACTTACCAGACTTGGAAAAACATTCTCCAGGATGCATTTTACCACACTTCTCACAGGATGGATATTTGGTTTTCTTACCTCCTTGCTTCTTTGGTGAATTCTTCACCTTTACCTGCCAACTGGACCTCTTATTCTGTTGTTTTTCATAGAACACCTGATCATCGGCAAACTCCATTTCCACCCTCTCCGCACATCGATCAAGTTTTTCATAACTTTTGAACTCACGAGAAGCTAAATCCCTTTGATACTTTGCCATTAACCCTGAGTAAAAACGGTTTATTTTACTATCAAGATCTCGTATGAAGATTGGAGCATACCTTGCCAATCGAGTGAACATTGCTTCATAGGCATCCACTGAGTCTTCCTCTTGCCTCAATTCCATGAATTGCTTTTCGATACTATGTCGAACAACCTTAGGAAAATACTTCTCAAGATACATACCTTTGAATTCGTCCCAGTGAATATCCTCAATCTCATCACTATACCTGATATTTTTTACCATCGACCACCACTGATCAGCTTCACCTTCAAAACGGTAAACAGCAAGACTAACCATTTGATGTTTTTAACACGCCATGACATCAAAAATCTTCTCTAGTGATTTAATCCACCCTTCATCATGCACGAGGTCAGATGATCCTCTGAATAATGGGGGATGTTGCCTCATGAATTGTACCACCACTGACGTGTTCCTCTGCGGTTGATCTGGCTGATCTCATGCATGGATACCACCACCATTTATAGCCTGATTCAATTGTGCCATCACTGTAACAAACTGTTCAGTTCCGATTCCTACTATCTCAGGTTACTGATTTGGAAGGTTGTCTTCCCCCTGATGTCGTCCCAACATAGCTGCTTTTTTTCTTCTACGGAAAACCATTCTGAAGATAGAAATATCTTAGGTGAAGCAACATGGTAATTCGTAAATGCTATATCATTTCAATAATATTATAATTTAACACCTTCCTAACTCTTAATGTTGTCTAAACCGACCTCTGATACTAACTATAAGGCCCCGACCATAAACCATACTTAATATTGAATTAAATGAATAATTCACATTGAGGATCTTTTTAGGTTTAGAGTTTTAGAGAATTAGGACATAACTATTACATCTCAAAATATTACAAAGTAGACACTTCTACTATGTTTCCATAAAATAAAAGAAACACTTAAAAAGAGACATTTCTAGTTCCAAGTTTTATATAGCATGACTTTCCCTTGATCCCATCCTTGACCCTATTCCACATTAGGTCATGTGAAAAACATTTCAAAAAAACTTGGGGTGGGCATAAAGAGCTCAGTAAGGGATACACAAAGAATGAAAACTATTAGTTTATCAAAAAAACAAGTAAACTATGTATACTTTATCAATGTAATACTTTCCACCTTTATGAAGTTGTAAAAACTCTTCACTGAATAAAAGATCATTACTTACCCTTTTGTAACCAAAAGATTACCATAAAACCCATTTAAAGAACACATAATATATAAATGTAACTTGGTACATAAACATACTTATGTGGAATAATCATATGGTCGACTTACACACATATCACTTAATAGAATAGCCATACGGCCAACATCCATACAAACTTAATGGAATAGCCATACGACAGACTTCCATACCCAATGCATTGGAGGTTATAACGTAACCACCCGTCCTGGTATTCACGACACCACCCGTCATATGTTTTATCACATAACAACCCGTCAAATGTCCAAGTACCAATATAAAATCATAAAACATAAAACCAATATAAAGGAATGATAGCATTTACACATTTCAATCAAAATATATCATTTAAATATACTGATATAATAGAATCCTTTATCAAAACCATTTTCAATACCAAAATACATAAAATATTATATGGTATTTTATTTAAAAAACATTATGTCTTGTTGAGGAAGCCAAAGACCAAATAATACTTGCGGCGGCAGAGAAGTCGTTGTCACCGCATACGTATGATAAAAACATTCCCCTTTGTCGTTTAGTAAAACGCTTCATATAAAAATATTTCTTTTGAATAAAAATAAAATTCAAAGGGTTTTATACAACGTATAAAAGAAATTTGTGTATAAAACGAAATATGCCTCAATGAAAAGAGATTGAGACGAAGTCCCTTACCTCGGGTCCGAATTGACTCAATCGTTCTTTAACATCCTGATTAATAAACTTGAGTTAATTAATACTTGTTTAAGAACCTTTTTGAAGTTCATTATTCATTTTATATCACTTATTACCATGTTATGGAAATTATGTAATTATTTAAGTTAATAATGTTTGTTTGGTCGATATTTGGTTCTTAAGTCCAAAGTGGACTTCTTACAATTACTTGTTGTTCGTGTGGTCAAAGGTTCTTTATATCCAGAATTAAATTACTGATTTGGATATCATATATATCATATATATCATCCATATACATTTATTTATAATATTACATATTCATTTAGAGGTAAGAAATGAAATGCACTGTTCATGGAGACGGTAATCCGTACGTACGAATGAACGCTACTTTCATTTATATCTCACACATTAATGGAAAGAAATAATAATGATATATAGGTATATTATAATTCCATTATAAAATCATATATAATAACATTAAATTCATCCTTTATACGTCCCACGTATGGAATTCACGAATCACATCACTTTGAGGGGGCGGTAGTCCGCACTTCCTTAAAGGAAGATATTGCGTTTACCCATAATGGAAACCATAATGGTATGCCCAAAATGAAAAATACAGAAGCTTAAGGAAAACATAAAAATATTATATGTCATATAAAAATATAGTGTCATCTTAATGGCCACCTTTGAAGGTGTTAAAAGAATTTTGACCAATGATCGTTTCGGGAGGCAGAAATTTTCCATCCACGGAAACAGTATGTTCTTTAACCATTAGATGTAGGTGTGTGTAAGTGTAGCTCGAATCCTTATTTTAACAACATCCTAGTATATTGATGATACTTTATTTGTTACAAACTAAATGATTAAAAATATTTTAGGGGGTTAGAGAATCAAAATAAAACAAAAGGACTCAAGTGAAGACATTACCATAAAATCGAGTAACTCCCATTGATTTGAGCTCAAAGGCTTCCTTGGGAAGTCTTCTGCCCAAAGTGAGGCTTCAAGGGTAAGAGAGGGAAGTGGAGAGACAAAATGGGCAGGGTTTGGCCGAGCCAAAGGCTTTGGGAGTGTGGGTAAGGTGGTAGAGGTGGGGGCCTTTTATAAGAGGAGAGGAGGGGCACTCTTGGAAGGTAAAGAAAAGTCACATTATTTTAAAATGGTATTTGGATATAATAGGTCCCAGATTGATATAATTCTAGGATAAGGTGATAAGGGTTCGAAATCCACCCATCCAATAGGATTTGGACATGTGTTGGTCATTTATTTTAAGTTATCATTTCATTTTATTTAAATCCTTTATTAATGAGGTAATCGCTGCCTCATCATGATGTCATAAATAATTTAATTTATTTAAAGTCTAAAAATTATAAAAAAACTATCATGATGTAGGAAATAGTTTTAGATTTCCAATGACTATTTATAATCAAAACTCTTACTTGTATAACCCCATATAAAAATTGTTTTAAAAAAACATCTCATGCTTGTGTTATTTTTAAATTTAACATTAAATAAACAGTTATTTATGTCATTACCCAACCATAGTGGCTCCATTGGGTCCCTATATTGACCCATGGATTTTCTTGGTTAGCCATGAAACATACAATAAGGGTAGTACATGTGTCTAGGTATTTTCATTTTATTATAATATCATTTTTGCCTTAAATTGCACTAATTACCTCTAATCATGATTAAAAACATAATAAGTTACTATTCACCAAAAAATTATTTTAATCTCATTGAACCACATTTTACTTCTTAATGACAACCATGTATGTCCAATTTTTGAAATCCAAAACACAGAGGTGGTAAATTTTCATTTAAACGAAAAATCGGTTTTTTAAGTACCACTTAGTGGTTTCACTATTCATCAAAAATTGATGTTTTTCAGAAAAATACCAAAACTTCACCCTAATCTATATTTGATATTCCGAATTCAAAAATGAAGTCCATTTTAAAAAATTCAAAACATATAAGTTGCATTGATTAATTTAATAATTAATTCATGCGGTCATAGCAAATAGCGTGTTTTTATGAAACAATAAGTATCAAAAGATTGACACTAGTTTAAGTCTAATTTTAAAGTGAACTTGATTTCAATTACCACCATTGGATTAAATGGTAAAAATATATTCTAATTTCACTTTAAAACCAGTTCAAAAGATAATCTAATCATATAAATAAATTAGATTAAAAAGAGGTTTTGAATTAAAATATAACATTTTACACTATTCATAAAAAAATGAACTTTATCGGAAAAATACCAAAAATTTACACAAAGTAAATTTTGATGTCCTAATTCTAAAGAATAGTTATATTTGGTACAATATAATTTATAATAGTGATCAAAACTATATTTAATTATGGTTCTCCATCAAAAGGTAATAAGTGAACCTTTAGTGAAAATTAGGGTATAAATGCCTAAAATTGAATTCTTTCTGTATTTTAAGCCTTTATATTTTATTGGATAAATGTATAAACATTTTAAAAAAATATATAATCATATTTTAGTTATTTCTATCCATTCCTACCAATAAAATGTCTACATGTAAACTACCATTTAAAATAATATTATTATATTACTAGTTTACAACATAAGTTTTCAAAGAAACTCATCGTTGCGTATCGAGTACGCTATCGAACGTAGAAACCCCTTTTAATTAAAATTAATATTTAATTCGTAAATATTAAGAAATATGAAAATGTTTTAATCATTATTTACCAGGGATGTTACAATGATAATATATTTTTGATGAATAATTGACATTCATCAATACATGATGGAAAATGGACATGTTACAATCCACCTCGTTAACAAACGCAACCTTAGACTGAGCATGGGAATCCCTCTAATTTTTCGAGAACAATTATGATATTTTTTTTCTTTTTCTACATAGGATATGATAAATAACCTCATCCCATCCTATTTCATGTCGACACTCAAGGACATTAATATCCCTTGTAATTTTATCATGATTCATCCAATGAGAAGGTCATATGATATTATATGGCTGAAGATAACTCTTAAAAAAATTAATCTTATTCTGCAACGGGTCATATGGGATTCCGTTCATGGGTTTCTTCCATGAATCCATAAACACCTAAAATTATTAAGGTCAAACATACCATAGCTGTAATAAAAAAATATTCTACATCCATCACATTGAACAGTCAAGTTGATAATCATTTTAGAGTGGTCGGATAGGTCTCTAACAATATGACATACCATGGCACATGGAATCTATGAGACATCATTGAGATTGGAAGAGAAACATTCATGGAGACTCAACATTCTTTCACTCCATGTTCTGTCAGTCCACCTCATAAAAGGCTCTTCTATATAATCCAGGTCTACCAAACACATATGAGACATAAATATGTAAAAATACATCCTATAACTACTTGAATCAATATACCATAAACATTTCGGAGACATCCTACACACCATTGGAAATGCCACCTATGAACCAAGATGTTTATCCCACATCAAAATATCCTAACATTAACTAAATATTTTCTATTCCCATGGACTCGTACTTTCCATAGAAAAATATTATGTCATGGTTCTCTACTGAGATATAAAAAAACATGATTTTATTGGTCTAATCAATAGTGTACATGCTATGGGAAAGGGATAACCTTTTGTGATGCCTCTTGTATTATTCATGAGATAACCTCCCATGTACCCTCTTGATTGACAATTGGGATAACATATCTTATATGATAAGGTTTTAATCATGTAATAACCTCTTATGTACACCAATTTTTTTATTATTATAACTTTACATGAACCCAATGAGCATGTATTACACCAATCATTACCATATGCATTGAATGTAGATATAGGTATCACAAATCTCAAAATTTAATTAATACAAATTGGAGCCATAATATCATAATTTTCATCATATCATAACCCATCAAATGAAATGGGTATCAATAACATTTCATCATATCAATACATATGGAAAATATAATTTTATGAAAATCATTTCATTATTGTATCATATAATAGCTTGGGGAAAAAGTATTAGGATTCGTAAGATGTTTATCAGGGAATAACTCATTAAAGACAAATAGGTTCCATAAAATTATTTCCCTTATACACCATGAATATAAAAAATCATTGTTGAATCATTGGTTCTTATTCCCAGAACATCTATGTAACATCAATGAATTTCATCTTATATATACAATAATTTTGAAAGACCACTTTGAATATTTCATGAAGAAAATATTTTTTCATGAAAACTATTTTTTTAAAATTTAAAACATATTAAAAATATAATTATTTTAAAATAATCATAAAACCATGTTATGTAATCTTAAAATAATTGATAGTTAAATATAGTGACAAATATTTCTCATATAATTCATATTAAAAATAATAATTTTTTAAAATATTAGATAAAATAAAAACATGAATTATATGTAATTTGGAATGAATATCTATATAAAAATATGTTCCAAAATGTAAACTATATGTAAACAAGTATTTTAGATATAATTTTAATAACTTTAATAATTTTTTTGATAACATATTTAAAAAAAATTGTCTTCCAATAAAATACATTTTTGAACGGGGAGGGAAATAATGTCTGCTTTTATTGAATCATTATCTAAATCATTTTATCTAAAATGAAAATTTAAAAATGTACTGTTAAATGATTAATTCACTAATATACATTATATTGGAAATTTTATGATTATAGTTATAGATTGATCATAATATTTCATTATTGAATCATTAATCAAAAATAATATTTTATAATAATGAGAATATAACATCATTCACGTACCACATTGGTAACTTTTGAATCATTTATGACAAGAAAAAATTACCCAAATAGAAAAATTAAAATATCATAAAATATAAATTTATATATGAAAAATATTTTAAATGGGAAAATTATAAAACAAGTGAAAGAAAGTTGATGCATTTCATAAAAGATGTCATAAAAAATTTGTGACAAAATTAACTTACTATTTAGTTACATTTTAATCATAATATCAGTGAAATAAAAATTATAATAGAAACATTAATTATCATTAAATAAGTTATATTGATGACTTATGATGTCATATGGGCAGTTTAATCACCACAAAAAATAAATGTATTGTCAATATAGAATAAGTCTCCAAGAAATAAATGTGAGACTATAAATCTACTTACCTTAAGTCTTACCTTCCGTCAATATGATTGGAATATATGATATAATACATATATGTTTATTATACATATATTAAGGTACCACTCATACATAAATCATACAATATGTGATTGATTTATTTCATTTTATTTCCCATTTATTAACATTTCCATATAAATTTTAAATTTACGGTAATGACTACATCTTCATATAATATATGATTTGATATTTTATGATTAATATATATGGTCATGGTTAAATAATGTCGAAAATAATAATAATAAAAAAACTAAAAAAGTATTTATACATTAATTAAAATTTTAAAACTAATATATAATGAGGGTTTTGATAACATACATGTGTTACAATCATGAAGATGGTAGGTCGTACATACACAGGAGTACAATTTTAATATTCCTTGATTTTTATTGAAAATATGTAAATAATATATTATCATTCCAAAATTATATTAATATCATAAAAGATAACTTATTCATTTAAATGTACTTATATATATCATCCATGTATTGTGGTTTTGAAATTAGAGTGACATTATTCTGTTAAGGCGGTAGTCCACAAGTACATGGAAATCGTTGTATTCATTAAATGAGAAAAAATATAAGAAATAAAATGATATATTATATTTTTAATAATTATATCTAATTCATTTATATTCATCTAATATAACAAATATTTGTTATATTTTTTCATTATTTTCTTCCATATAATGCATTACTGAAAACGAATCGTATCACCTCGCTAGGCGGTAGTCCGCCAAACACATGAGCGATGTTATCATATCCCATATTAAATTTTATATAATTATATATATATATAATATAATAACATAAAAATATTTATATGAAATATATATCATATATATACTTTATATCAATGAACATACTCAACAATTTGTGGTGGGAATGAATAAAAAAATGACATCAGTTCATGAGGTAGTGGTCCTCTATACTGATTAATGGTGAATTTATAACCCATTTGATGTGAAAGAGATGTTTATATTTCATTTACAGATTATGAAAATATATCATTATTTTAATGATACTAAGTAAATTAAATCATCATGTCATAATAATCATTTAATGTGGTGGATAGATAAATAAAGAAATGTTTCTCATTAATGAACATTACCACTTCTTATTTTAATTTCGTTATTACTTCAAACAAATATATTACATGTTGGGATATTTCCAAAAAAAAATATTCTATAATAATATTATGGATTTTTATGTGCTTTTTATATGTATTTTCTAAAACAATTGTGTATTATTTTTTTTAAGAATATAGAATAGTGGGTGGTCATTTATAGTTGAGATGAGCTCAATAGTTGTAATTTTTGTAAAAAAATGTTGTTAAAATGTTTTACTCGTGTAATATGAATCCAAAAGTGATTATCCTAGAGGATTATACCTGAAAGGCTATTAATATGATCAGAAAATAGTTTTTTACATGTTTATAGGTCATTTAAACCTAATATTTTTTTATTGAAACCCGTAATAAAACCAATATTATGCTAACCATGATAATTAATATTTAATGATTCCATGATTTATTTTCGTATAAAATTAGGTTGAACTTATTACGTAATATAAATAATATACATTCTAAATATTTTTTTTTAATTTCAATTAATGTTATTAGAAAATTTTAATTAAAATTTATTACTGAGAAATGAGGATAGAAAAGGGTTCAAAGAGAAATTGTTCAATAGTTTAAAAGGATTAATAATTGGAAATAAAATTTAAAATTTATTTATGTATATTTATTATATTAATGAAATATATAATTTATTTAATTTATTTTTAAACCTTTTTAAAAATAATGTACATACCTAGGGTCCACATGACCTGTGCCCCAATCCACTGGGACTCATGGCTTCATGTATACCTACTCGCAAGATAGAATATACCAAAAAGAAGTATGGGTGTGAAGGTTTTACAATGGGGATACGATACCATCTAATCATAATTTCATAAAAGAAAAATCATAAATATTCAACAATATCATAAGAATAAATGAACACAGTGAATGATAAATATGTGTAACAATAAACAACTAGATAACTGAATAATAATATCTTATCCTCCAAATTAGTCTCACTACAAGATGCATGTAATTTTGATATACTAAAAGGGAAAAATTGCAATAGAAATAAAAACATGCTATACAAAAAGTACAAAATTAAAAATAAGATCATTCAATATAATATCAAAAAAAATTCCCTGCGATATGATCCAATGATGAAACTATATGTAATTAAATTAAACAAACATTAATAAGTCCATTTAAATCATCCTAACCTACAGATAGATATTCATATCAGGTACCAAAGGAAGCCCTATTATAGTGTGAGATATAAATCTCAATAGGCCCCCACCAATGGTGTGTACTTTTTATCTGTGTACTAAACAGAACTAAATATTGTACATATATAATTTATCATTAAAAATGTGATTAAATAGTTTATCTAGACACTCGGTTTATAGAATTCACCATGAAGCTCTTCATAATTCGAATAATGACTTCGAATGAATTTTCATTATTCAATGTATTTATAACCATAATATATTATATATATATATATATATATATTTCAGGCATCTATGTAGACCATGTATATATGGATGTAAGATTCTATATACCAAGAATACAATTTTTGTCTTGACCGGGGCCTAACATAGAAATGAAAAACTATTCTAAATGAGCGAAAAAGACCATGAAATAGTGTATAATACCTACATAAAAACATATTGAAAGAATTAATGAATGAAACATAGGATGTTGAGTGATACATGATATCATAATTTTTACTATGAACCAGGTGTGAATGCTCAATGTATTTCTAATATATGTGGTGTGAGATTCTATAGTCAACACACTATACATGGGAGAACATTTTTCAACACTGCTCAATAAAAGCCTTACCTTAATATCACAACATCTATAATGGAATATTCATATTTAATATTATAATTCTTAAGGAAATACCTCTTATGAATTCCATAACACATGATCCATTATAAAAAATAACTACATTTAAACAGAAACATTAATTATAACATGAAATAAATAATATCATTTAATTTTTCAATTCATTATCGGGGACGAAAAACCATCATGTGAAATCCATTCGACATATCCCATTCGACTTACACCATATAACTTCATTTTTTAAAAATGGAATCCATCATGAATATGAAATACTTTATAATACCATCTTGTCTAACTTATTTAATATCAAATATCAATTAACGAATCAGGAATAACCATTTATAATAGTGCATTAGTTAAGCATGAAAATAATCTAAATGGGAAATTCATATCATAGGATGGTCCAAACAACATTTAGGTTCTTTTGGGTCCTGTATACATTCATATAATGATGAAAATTTTATTTTATGAATAATAAGATATCCAAGAGGTGTCTAGAAAAAGTATTCAAGTATTAATAAGGGTAAATTTCAATTAGAACACACAATGCATGGCCATAGATGATATAATCACCCTTTAGATAACCCATAAAGTTTTAATATACAATTATTATTGTAAAAGGGTAAATTTTATATAATGTAACCAAATAAAGTTATACACTCATCAAAATTTGATGTGTGGAACAATGGTGTACCAATGAAGCAACAAAAAAAAAAGCAAATATTATGTAACCACCAACTGAATTCATATAAATAACTCCTCACTAGATATTAGACTCAGAAGTGGAGTGGGTTAGAATATATCATGGAGATGGTCTAAATCCCTTAAAATAGTTCAACCTATCTTTGTAACACCACAAGCTTCTGCGGTATGTTTCTCTTTGAAAAATGAAATATCTTGAATCATACGCAACTCTAAGATTCTAACACACCGCGACCAATCAAACTAGCCATTATGAATAGTAATACACAATTTTTGAAATCTTATAAATTTCAGGTTTCAAAATGGACTTAATTTTTGGATTCATAATACCAAAATTATCTACGGGTAAATATTTGGTATTTTTCTGAAAACATTCAAATTTTGATGAATAGTGAAAAAACGATGAGTAATTGTTTAAAAACGACTTCTTATTTAAATAATTATTTATTTTATTTAAATTTTTTTTAGGTCAGAATAGGTACATAATGCCTATATAAGATCAATTTAATTCGTTAGAGTCGGTTTATAATAATATTAGATATATAAAAAATTTATTAATCTTTTTGCAGTCATTCACCCACCTCCTAGGAGAATTTGACAATTTACATAAATCATAATTTTACCAATTCTATGAGTTGAATTTTATAAATCTAAAAGACACAATTAATATAAAGGAGTAATATGTGGGTCATCTATATAAAATTAATTTTTTCCGAATAATAACTTTTATATTTTATTTACCCCGGTTTAAAGTAAATAGTGTAATTAAAGGTAAACATGATATTATTATTACCCGAACACATGTACTAATTCTATTGGATAATTGATATTCGACCAAAAGCAACCTTAGGAAAATTAATTTAATTTAATTTATTTATGACACAATGATTATGATGCATTAATTACCTAATTAATGAAATATTAAAATAATTGATATTATAAATATCCAAATAAATGTAACATGAGAATTTTTATGAATTCCACTAATTTTCTAGGTTAATATGACATGTTAGGGTTGATTAAATGAATTTTTTTAAGTAATAATGTTGTTATGAATTTAATAAATACAAAAGATCCAATAGTGGAAAAATTGACATACAAGAGTTTTTTTACAGAATATTATATTATTAAATTATATTCTATTCCTAAAAATCTAAGGGACATCCAAAAGAATAAAATAAAATTATATATTCTATTAATTAACCACTTGAGGTTTTCTTGGACGTCTATAGTATATATATTAACCATATAACATTAAAATACAAAGAGACATGGTAAATGTCAAACTAATTAACTTATAGTTAAATATAAAAGAGAAGGTAAATATTGTGACCCAAACCTATATAAAACTTATTAATGTATTGGTTTTTGTCCATTAACCAAAATATAATAGAAGTAAATAATTTTTACGCCATTAGAAACTGATAATTATTTTATTATAACATTTTATTTCAATCATTTTATAAGGTTCCCCTCACCCCTCTTATAAAAGGGCACTTCCTCATCTCTAAAATTCAAACTTTCAAAGACATTTGGCTCAGCCAAACCATACCCAAATATCCTATAAACATTACTCCCATCACCCTAGAGGCCACACTTCTGTCAGAAAGCCAACATAAGGTGCCTTGTGGATCAAATTAAAAGAAACAACCTGAAGAAGAGGTAAATATTTCATTACCCCTTTCAAGTTATTTTCTTTTTGAAAATCCTCTTTAATTGTTGATTCTATTATAAAATAATAACTCCAGTATCTTCTATATAATTAGAAGTTATTAAAAATATTTTACATCCATATTCATTATTTTATACATATTATGAATTAAATATCACCATATGTGCGTATGTACGACTTATCGTCTCCACGTTGTAGTGTAGTTTGTTATTCAAACACTTCATCATTTGGAAGGGTATAATAATGAGTATAAATGATCAAAATAATAAATATAACATGATAATTATTATTTATATATGATATTCCATCCAATTATATATGATTTTAATATCAAAAAAACTATATTGCCGCTCGTGCGTACGTATGAATTTCCATCTCCGCAAATGTGACGACATTCATTCCCCATCGTATCCATTCAAGAAAAAATTTAATATGATGATTAAAAATAATGTTTGAAGTCCTAATATCATCTTGTATAGGAATAAGATACATCCTATATATAACAATCATTACTGATGTTACAAACCATATAAAGTAGGACGAATCAATTAACCCCCAAAACGATGATACAACTGAAATATCATTAACAAAACAATATTTGAATATAATATATGATATTATATTATAGTATTTGGTTTTTGTATAATTTAATAAAAATTATTTCACCATTTTACAATAGTTTAATCATCCCCTAACCAAGGAAAAGTACAATTTAAGGTTTATTTCCCAATAACTTTATTACCTGAGGTAGTTTTTCATAAGTATATACTGGGACCTCTTTATCATCCCCATCCGTGTTTTCATAAAAATTAATTTCAAAACATTTTTACTACTTACTTAACAATGGGTTAAAGTTATTTATACCCCTATTTTACCTTATATGTTTTTAAATTAATCATCCAGTCATTCTCTAAACAAGTTACTTTTTGACCATTTCGACAAAAATAAGGTAATAATGTCTTTTTTAACTTATACAGCAGGTGTAGTTATTCTCCACTGTTATAACATCATCGAAGATTCCCTTACCATATTATAAGAATATATTCAAAAATAAATTTTCTCTTTGATAATTAAATGACATTTAAATTATTTCAAAATTTAAAGAGATATTTTTATAAAAAAATGATTGGATTTCATATATGTCAACATCCATTGATGGATTTTAAGCATGCTTGAAGTTAATTTATTATGATACAAAACAAAAAAATTATATTGAAGTAATTGTGATATTTTTTACTGTGTATGTGTTATAATTACACCATTCATGGTTTATTGAAAAAGTATTGATATTTTGTATTCTAGTTTTAATAAGAATTTATATGTTATGCATAAACCATTTTATACGAGAAATGCATTGGACTATTTATGTGATAGGTGGATCCCACTATAGCTCGTCGATACATCTATAGGACTCATGAGACAACTAGATGTGGAATTTGTTGAGGCCTTTCTTAATTTGATTTATGGTTTAGGATCGAGGCCTTAATCATTTTTAGACGTCTTGGTCGTGGCCTTGAAAAAATGTTTTAGAATGTCTGACATTATACATTACCTCATTATGAAAATAATATTGATGGTCCATGTGTTCATTCAACTCATATAATACCCATGATTATGTTTTATTATGGTATTATTTACGTAGCTCATATTATTTTCATAAAAGTGTTCATGCTTGTTATTATTAAAGGCACGTGTCTTCAATTATTCATCATGATTAGTATTTAGGATATCCTCTATTGTATTTATTACCCTTACTGATTATCTATGTTCACCCATTTATATGTTTTCTTTTTCCTAGGATGCGAAAAAGTATTTTATGAATGGCCTGCAGGGATAGTCTTAGGGGATATGAGTGTGGTCTATGGAAACAATGTTGTTGTAGTATTTCATTGTATAATGTAATTTAAATCTTATGAATTTATCTAGTATTTCCAAGGCTACTAAACTGATCGGTCTTTCGGGACATGATTTCCTTATATCATTCCAATGTTATGTGACAATGCACCGACTCTGGGTAACTGGGGTCAGGGCATTATAGTTGGTATCGTAGAATGTTTAGTACCAATATTGGAAACTAGATTTTGATAAACTCTGATTAGATAACATTATGATGAGATAGACATTGAGGATTTGTATAGAAGAATATCCTGGAATTTTTGTAATATAGTGATTTTGTGAGTTTACAAAGAAATAATTCCATGTATTGACACGAGTAGGTAGAGGCAGCTCTTCGACAGATATACACAGTGGTAAAACCCGAAAATACCACTTTGAGCTAGACTCCAACAGGAACTAGTGCACGACAACAGGCATTGCTGCACTCTTTGTTATGACACTCTTGAGGGATATGCATAGGATAAATATCAATTTTCCTTACAAACCATTATGGAGGGTTTATGAGTATATACTTCCTCAAAGAAATTTTTTTTGATTATTGATTATAACCATAAATTTTATAGTTTATGTTATGTGTTTTACAAGTTTGGAATTATGTATTACGATTTATAAACTAATCTAGTATATTATGTTGTTTAAAAATGGTTCCTAGTGGATGGAATGTAAACGGTATCAACATACGCAATCCATGTAAGGATTTACCTCCTACTCAAGATAATTATAGTTTAGCTGGTGATGCAACTGGTACTGATCATCTTTTCACCATACGGGGACAACTCACTCATATTATGAATAATAACCTTACCTGTATGGCATAACCAGATCCACAACATGGATGATCAATGTTAGACCACTTCATGAGTAATCAAACACCAATATTCAATTGGATTATAAATCCATTAGTAGCTGAGCAATGGATAAATTCCTTAGAGAAAATATTCCATGCCTTGGGGAGCAGTGAAAGGGAAAAAAGTTGTAATGGAATTTTACTGCCTCACTAGAGATATTGATCAATAGTGGTCATTTATTCTAAGCACAAAGGAAGATGATGAATTATCAAATCTGGAATTTATGGAGTTTAAGATATTTTCTTAAAAAAATGATTACATTGTGTCCATCGAGAATATATGGAAAGACAATTTTTGAGTCTTAAAACAATGGAGGATAAGATTGTCACAAAGTATGAGGCCAACTTTACAAGGATATCAAGGCATGCTGCTGATTATAACCTTACCCCATGAAGTATGATTGACAGTTTCGTTGATGGGTTGAAACCATTTTTCGTTGAGCATTTTTATCACAATCATTGTCAATGTATGAAACCATTATATCATGTGCTATCAAAACAAAAAAGGAATTATCTAAGTCTTACGACTTTAAAGAAAAGGAAGAAAAGAAGATATCTTCTGAACACTCTGGGATAGGAGATAAGGAAACAAGAAAGAAGGGACGAATTCAATTTCCAAAACGTGATAATTGTGGAAGGAATCACCATGGTGCCTGTCTAAATGTAAAAGAAGTATGCTACAAATGTTAAAAAAATGGACATCTTTCCTGAGATTCTATGTGAAAGGAAGATGCTACCACTATGAAATACTACAATTTCATGTAGATAGGACATTATGCAAATGAAAGTTCTAAGAGTCGGAGAAACATTCCTAAGAAAAGTACAAGAGATAAATGTCATGATTATGCGATCACCACTTCTGAGGTTGAATCTCCAAAAGACATGGTGGAAGGTAATTAAATGATTTCATCATGTTTTACAAATTCTTTATTTGATTCTAGATCATCTCATTGTTTCATATCTTCCCATTTTTCTATGAAAATTAGATATTTCCAATTTGATTTAACAAGGGATTTGTCAGTCAAAACTCCTAAGGTTAATATCATTACAAAAATGTTTTGTGAATCAGTTCCCATTAAGGGAAATAAATTTTATTTTTTTGATGATATCATCATCATATTGATTATTGAATTTAATATAATTATCGGCCTGGATTGGCTTTCGGACCATGATTCAAAAATGTATCGTAAGAAGAAGGAGGTCACAGTTTTTGAGGATGACGATAAAGGAAAACTTATTTTAGAGAAAAATCATCATCATCTGATTCTTATCAAAATCCGCCCGATAGTAGCTCAACTAAATTTAATTATTGGGGAGGATGAGAATGAAATAACTGTGGGTGAGGAAAATAATGTTCAAATAGAGGATGTATCGATTGTGCAATAATATGTTGATGTATTTCCACAATATTTACAGGGACATCCTCCAGAATGAGAAATTGAGTTTTCCATTGATTTAATTCATGTTTCGAGTCCCACATCGAGGGCCCTTATAGAAGGGCCACATTAGAATTAATGGAAGTAAATAAACAGATAGAGTAATAGAGTAATAAGGGATTTATTTTCCCTAGTGTTTCCCCATGGGGAGCCCCTGTTCTTTATATTAAGATGAAAGATGGATCTATGAGGTTGTGCACCGACGACAGAGAGATGAATGATATAATAATAATGAACAAGTATCCCCTACCTTATGTTGATGATTTATTAGATCAAATTCATAGAGCTCAATATTTTTCAAAGATTGAACTTCGATATAGATATCATAAGTAGTGTGTAAAGGAGGAAGGAATCCCATTAACAACATTTCGAACCAGGTATGATCATTATGTGTTTACAGTAATGCCTTTTTGGCTGACTAAATCACCTTCTATTTTTTTGGATGTAATTAATAGATTTTTCAAGCAATATATTGATGAATTTTTTGTTGTATTTAATGATGATATCCTGGGATACATCAAAATTAATTATGGTCATGAAAATCACATGCACACCAATATGAAAACCCTCAGAAGAAATGAATTATACGGGAAGTTTACCAAGAGTGAATTTTGGCATTAGGAGATTTATTTTCTTGTCCATATTGTCTCAAATGATGGAATCTCTATTAACCCTTCTAAGACAAAGGCAATCCAAGAATGGCCAGCACTGAAAAGTATAACTAAGGTATGATGTTTTATTGGTTTAACATGTTATTATCGGTGTATCTTCTAGAATATTTCCCGATTGGAAAACCCATTAACCAAGATCACATGTAATGGGGTTAAATTTGTTTGGAAAAAAGAGTGTAAAGAATGTTTTGAATAACTGAAGAGAAGATATGTCCATTCTCCTATATTGACTCTACCATCGGGGAATGATGGGTTTGTTATTTTTTGTGATGACTTAATGAATGGACTTGGTTGTGTCCTTATATATAATGTTAGAGTTATTTCCTATGAATCAAGATAGCTAAAAATTAATGAGAAAAAATATCCCACTCATGATCTTGAGTTATTAGTTGTAATCTTTTATTCAAAGATTTTGACACATTTTCTCTATGGCGAAAATTTTCATATTTATACTGATCACATGAGTTTGATGTATAAATTCTGTCATAATGAACTCAACATCAGGAAAAAGCAATGGATTGAACTACTAAAGGATTATGAATTCACTATACACTACCACCCAGCGATGGAAAATAAGGTGGAAGATGCTTTGTGCATAAAGGATCATGGAGTTTTGAACAAGATGAGAGTTGAAAGGGATCCTATTTTCATGGATATAGTAAATATGGATATGGTAATAACAATGTAAGGTGAAACATCATTTCTTTTTCAAATTGTTCCTAAAATGTCATTAGTAGAATGGATAAAATTTTCTCAGGTTGATGATGAGGAGTTTCAAAAGAAGATTAAATCTATCAACAATGGGATATTTTGTGACTTCTTATATGAAGGTGTAATGATAAAATTAGGTAAGAGACTTTTTTTCCGAATATACCTGGTCTAAAAATAGAATTATTGGAGAATGCTCGTAGCACTAATATCTCTATACCCCATGGCAACACTATGATGTATATATATTTGAAGGAACATTTTTGGTGGGACAACATGAAGAGGGATATTCTTGATTTTTTGTCAAGATGAATGGTTTTACAACAACTGAAAGCTGGATGGAGACATCTTAGAGGAGTCATGCATCATCATCCCATACTTGAGTGTAAAAGGGATAATATTACGATGGACTTTGTCATGGGACTACTAAATACTCCAAGAAGGAACGATGGAATAAGGTTCATTATTGATCATCATACCATGTCAGGACATTTTCATGCTATAAGAGAAGATTTACCATTTGAATGTTTAACAAGATTTTATATTAATGATGTTTTAAGACCTCATGGAGTACCCCTGTCGATTGTTTCTGATAGTGATCCACATTTTACATCAAGATTCTATAAATTTCTTTAGAAAGCCCTGGATACTACACTTGGTTTGAGCACTAATTACCACCCTCAAACTTATAGACAATCAGAACAGACTATTCAAACCTTAGAAGACATGTTGAGATCTTGCTCACATTAAATTCATGGTAAGTGGTCTCAATATTTACCTCTGGTAGAATTTTATTATAACAATAGCTTTCATTCATGTATTCTAATGGCACCATATGAAGCATTATATAGAAACAGATGTCGCACACCAATATGTTGGGATGAAGTTTGTGAAAGAAAACATATAGGAATAGAATATGTTGAGGAATAAATGGAAAAGGTAAAGGTAATCTAATCCCACAGCAATACAGCTCAAAGTAAGAAGAATATCTATACTGGAAACCGAAGGAAGGATTAAGAATTTCATGTTTGATATCATGTTTTTATGAAGGTATCTCCATGTCAGGGTGTTATACGTTTAGGTAAGAAGGGTAAATTAAGTCCATGGTATATCGTACCTTTCAAAATTCTAGAACTAATTGGAGATGTAGCTTACCATTTGGAAATACAACAAAGTCTCTTGAAACTTCAGGATGTTTTCCAAATATCACAGTTGAGAAAATACATGCCTGACCCAATGCATGTACTCACCTATAAAAAAATTTAACTTGAACTAGATTTTTCTTGTTGTAAAGATACTGTCAAGATTCTTAATACAATAGAACAAGTGTTGAAAAAACCAGACAACTCTTCTATTAAAAGATCTATGAAGAAACCATATGGTGGAATATGCAATGTGGGAACACAAGGAACATATGATGAAGAACCACCAAAATCTTTTTATGTAGTGATATTATAGAAATTTAGAGTATGAAAGTATTTTAAGGTGGGTATAATGTAACACCCCAAGCTTCCATGGTATATTTCCCTTTGAATAATGCAATGCCATGCATTGTATGCAACACTGAGATTCTAACACACAACGACTAATAAAACTATCCATTATGAATATTAATACACACTTTTTTATATTTTATAAATTTTATCTTCCAAAATGGACTTCATTTTTGTATTCATAATATCAAAATTATCTTAGGTTTATTTTTTTGTATTTTCCTGAAAACATTCAATTTTTGATGAATAGTGAAAAAACACGGAGTTGTTGTTTAAAACCGAATTATTATTTAAAATTTGTCTATTTTATTTAAATTTATATTAGGTCAAAATAAATACATAATACCTATATAAGTTCAATTTAATTCATTAGAGTATGTTTAAAATAATTTTAGATATATAAAATTTTTATTTAACTTTTAACCATCTTTTACCCACCTACTAGGAGTAATTGAAAATTTAGATAAAACATAATTTTACCTCTTCTGTGAGTTGAATTTCAAAAATATGAGAGACACAGTTAATATCAAGGAGTAAAATGTTGTTAAAGAAGATAAAAATAATTTTTGGTAAATAGTAATTGTTAACTTTTATTTACCAAGGTTAAAAGTAAATAGGGTTATTAAAGTTAAAAATGATATTATTAATACACAAACACATGTCCTAATTATATTGGATAAGTTTTATTCTTCCAGAAAAACTTAGGACTAAAATATGATCCTTTAGGTCCACTTGGACTATATTAGGGCATTTATTATTATTTAATTCAATGAAGAGTTAAAAGTGTTAAATTCATGATTTCATAAATAAATCATTTTAAATATAGAGTTACAAACAATATAAATTAGACTATAAATATTTATTATAAAGATAAAATAATTTTCTACATAATATTATTTTATTTATAATTTTTAGACATTAAATAAGTTAATTTATTTATGACACAATGATGATGTAGTAATTACCCTATTAATGAAATATTAAAATAATCGATATTATAAATATCCAAATAAATGACATTTAAGGCATTTTATGACTTCCACTAATTTTCTAGGTCAATATCACATGTTTGGGTTGATTAAAAGAATTTTTATTGAAGTAATAATGCTGATATGAATTTAACAAAAACAAAATAGAAAATAATGGAAAAATCGACATAAAAGAGTTTTTAAAAAACTATTATATTATTAATTGATATTCTATTACTAAAAATCAAAGGTTCAGAAAAAGTTCTTAGAAAAAATTTTATTTTTCATTAATAAACCACTTGAAGTTCACATAGAAATTTATAGTTAGTATATTAACCATAAAAGATTAAAATACAACGAGACGTGGTAAATTTCAAACTAATTAACTAAGAGTTAAATAAAATGATATGGTTAATATAGTGACACAAACCTATATAAGACCTACAATTTGAGTTTATTTTGACCCACCCCACCTTATCCTTAATATAAATCATTTTGGATCCATTAGAAACTGGTAATTATTTTATTATAAAATAATATTTCAATCTAATCCTAAGGTACCCCTCACCCCTCTTATAAAAGGGAAATTCTCCATCTCTCACATTCACAGCTTAAAATCCTTTTAGATCTGCCAAAAACTACCCAAATATCCTCTCAACTATCCTCCCTTAACCCTAGATGCCTTCATTTAGTCAGAAATCCAACCTATAGTGCCCTTTTTATCAAATCAAAAGGAAGAACCTTAAGAAGACGTAAATATTTCATCACCACTTTCATGTTATTTTCATCTTCCACTTCCCCTTTCATTGTTGTTTCAATTCTAAAATAATAACTCCAGTATATTATATATTCTCTGATTTTATTATAAATATTTTAAAACCATATTCATTATTTTATCCATCGTATCAATGACAGTCCATCATATGTTTGTATGTATAGCTTACTGTCTACACGTCGTGGTGTAGTTTGTTATTCAAACACTTCATTATTTAGATGGTTATAATAATGAGTATAAATGAAAAAAAAATTTAATATAACATGATAATGATTATTTATATATAATATTCCATCCAATTATATACCATTTTAATAACAAAAGATTGATATTGTCACTCGTGCGTAGGTACAAATTACCATCCACACGAATGCGGTGAGATTCATTCCCCATCGTATCCATTAAAGACTAAACTTAATTTGATGAATATAAAATAACGTTAAAAGGATTAATATAATTATGAATATGAATAATATACATCCTATCCATAAAAACATTACTGACATAAAAATCATATAACGGAAAATGAACCAGTTAACACATGAAATGATCATACTACTGAAATATAATTAACAAAACAATATTAGAAGATCATGTATGATATAATATTAAATTATATGGTTCTTGGATAATATAATAATAATTATTTTACGATTATAAATGTGTTTGACCAACCCTAGACTAAGGAAATTTACAAGTTAAGGTTTAACTTCTCAATCTCTTTATTATCTGAGGTTGTTTTTAGGTATGTTTATACTTGGACCTCTTTATTATCCACATCCATGTTTTCATAATAATGTATTCCAAAAAAAAATTTACTTTTTACTTGAAAATGGTTTAAAGTAATTTATAACCTTATTTGAAATTATATGTTTTGAAAATAATCATTCAGTAATTTTCCAAACAAGGTACTCTACGAACTTTTTAAAAAAATTAAGGTAAGAATGTCTTTTTAAACTTATACGGTGGGTGCAGTTATTCTCTGCCGTTATTACATCGTCAAAGCTTACCTTACCATCTTATAATAATATATTAAAAAATAAAGTTTTTTCTTTTATAATTACATGACATTTAAATTATTTCAAATAGAAATTGATATTTCAATTAAAAAAGGTTTGATTTAGTATATGTCAACATCCTTTAATTGAATTTTAAACTTGTTTGATGTTAATTTATTATGATACAAAACATTCATATTTTTTTGAAGGTTTTGTTATATTTTTTTCTATGTATGTGTTAATTTTACATCATTCATGGTTTATGGATAATTTATTGATATTTGGTATGCAAGTTTTAATAGTAATTTTTATTTTATGGTTCAACCTTTTCATATGTGGAATTCATTGGACATACTAAGTGATGGGTGGAGCATGCTATAGCTCCTCGATTCATCGGTAGGCGTCATGAGACAACTAGAAATAGAATTTCTTGAGGGCTTTCATAATTTGATTTATGGTTTTGTGCCGAGGTCTAAATCATTTTTAGAATTCTTGGTCGAGGCCTTGACAAAATGTTTCCGAATTTATGGCATTATAAATTCGCTAATTAGGAATATAATATTAATGGTTAATGTGGTCATTAAACTGGTAGAATACTCAGGATTATGTTGTATAATGGAATTATTTATTTAGAACATATTTCATCCATAAAAGTGTTCATGTTTATTACTGGTAAAAGAATGTGTTTAAAATTATTCATAATGTTTAATATTGATGTTATCTTTCACTGTATTTCTTTCCCTTACTGAACATATAAGCTCACCCCATTCTAGGTTTTAATTGTCACTGGATGTGAAGATGTATTTTATGACTAACATGTAGGGATAGTCTGAGGGGATATGAGTATAGTATGTGGAAACAATGTTGTTGCATTATTTCATTTTATAATGTAATGTAAAACTTGTGAATGTATCTAGAATTTCCAAGGCTACTAAACTGATCGTAATTTAAGGGGCATTATTTCCTTGTATCATGCCAATATTATGTAATAATGCACTGAATTTGGGTAACTGGGGTCATGGGATTACAAACTTCCACCTAAATAGTGGGATGTAACCGATGATTATCTTCGATATGATATAATAGGCTAGATGAGCATACCGATATTGATCTAGTGCTTGTGGGAGATCGAGGACCATGAATTAGACAACAATGTTACATGGATACCTATATTGACAGAGGTAAACGTTCATGGGAGAGGAGAACATGACCATCCACTTGAAAAGTTGAAAAGGATGAAATGATAGGTTATAAAATAATTTATGGTATAAAGTAATTTCACCCCAAATTATGGGGCCTAATGTTTGGCTCCATCATTTGGCCAAAACATGTGCAAACCATGCTACAATGAATACTTATGGAATTAAAAAACATGGTTAAGGTGAATGGTGTCTCAAACCATGTGATAACTGTGATAAATCCCATTATATAAAACATATAATATAAAAATGATTTTAAAGAAACCATGCAGACTACTAATTCCAATATCTTCAACAACATGGTTTCTCCAAATTGGGTGGCCCTGTATTTTAACCATTATTTCTGAAAGATCAGGCTCTGAACAATCCAAAGTCACTCCTAGTATAATACATTGGATGTAGCACATATTTTCCATTATAAAAAATCGGTTCAATTCATAAAACAAATGATTCATACCTTTATGAAATGATGGATTATTAAAAATTCCCATTCAATATGAAAATCCTCCAAAAAATGGACATTAGTGGGTAAATCCGAACCTTCTATAAAGATCTTTTTCCACTAATCTTATATATTATATTTCTCTTTCCATGTCTCGTTCCATACTCAGTCAGGCTTCCATTTTACTTGTACCATTGGAATTGAACTTCCATCAATTGTCTTCATTCTCCAATCCACAATACCCACTGAATACAACTCAAAGGAGGAAAACCCATCCAATTCAACCACATTTGGTTGAATGACACGTGACATATATGGATTGTACTTGAGAAGCTGAGATAAAATGAAATATATCATTAATTTATTGGTATCTATAAGGATGTTCTAATTGGTATGCCACTAGTATGATCTATTTCAAATACTATATGGTTGCAATTATCCTCTGTGATATCTTACACTACTTCAAAATCTGTCGATTACCTAACCTGCATGATACTTTCATGAAATACTGATCTCTAACCTTGAACTAAGTAGTTCAACGATGCCTTTTTCATTCAATTTCTATCTATACTGAGCTATCAACATGCTATTTCTAATAAATTGGACCTAATTTGTAGTCTCATGTATGATACATGGTCTATGAACAGTTTCCTCCCTATCCTCAAGCCATTACATATGTGAGATGAAATTCCTACCATATTATGCTTTATAAGAATCCATCTCGATGGTAACCCATAATCAGTTATTATAATACACCTCAACAAGGAAAATTTTTTTATCTATGGAAGTCCAATTTCAGGGAGACATGCCTAGGTAAAATTATATAGACTCTAATGTTTAGAATCTTTTTAGCCAATATTTAGTGTGAGATAGGTCATTCCCAAAATCACATGTGTACCAAAATCTTTATACAAACCCTATTAAAACATTGATGAGAAATGATCATATCTATCAGAAATTAATTAACATGAAGCTCCATGGAGACATAAAACCTCCATGTAGTATAACATTCATATCTTCTTTATCAATATAGTATCCCTAAATGGAAACAAGTTTCTGACCGTTATCAAATGATAATTGACACCCCATGTTGTATAATTTCCAGAATGTGATCTTGGAACAACACTCACTAAATCTGTTGATTTTTCTTACCATCTCCAATAAGGAATGGGAGATGGATGATAGATTTCTACCAGTCATTGATGTTTCTCTTGAACATACTACCAACTTTAACACTAAGTTTTATAGACAAAAATTGTTTTTTTCACACAAAGCCACTAATAATATATTTTTATATTAAGATACATTTTGTTGAAATCAGGGTGAACCTACCATGTTGAGGTTTTATATTACATCATCTCTATATATATTATTTCTTCTAGGACCCATGTATTCCCTAATGAAAATAATATATCAGACGCATCCACAATGTAACAAAATGAATTATCATCATTCGATACACATTCCCTTACATCATTGACTTTATGATCATATTTATATCTCATTCAAACCCACTCTAGAAGAGTATAAGTCACTAGTAAGGCTGATTTGATTATTTAAAAAAGGACCTTATAATGTTCTACATATATCATTGATAATATTTCGATAATCTACCATTATTTACTGGATCAATTATCTTCCATTTTTTAGTCCTTAGACTTATATGATCATCTGTAAAATCTCCTTTACTATGAATAAAATAATGCTGAAAATTAAATTTCCATATATACTCAACACACCTCTACTTCCCAAGATTTATATCACGCTATGTAAAGATATATTTTAATCTTTTTTATCTAGTTAAAGAAATAGAATCCTATAAAATAGGATAGTGTCTCCAATGATATAGGAAATAAACTGCAGTATCATGCTCATGGTCATCCTTTGTATAATTCTAATCATGAGGCCTAAAATGGTGAGACCCATAAGAAATAACTCACTCATATAGTATCAAAACATATCCTAGTATCATATGTGATGCATCACAATATATATTATAGCACATTCCTTCTTCTGGAAGAATTAGTATTGTTGTTAAAATAAAATGACCCTTTTACTCTTGAAATGCTTCTTCACATGCATTGACCATATGAGTTTCACAACCATCATTGAAAATCCCATAAACAGTGCATCATTTCATGATAAATACTAGCTAATGCATCTGTCATTTTATTCTATCCCGGTGTCACTCAAAATTTCAACCAAGTTATTTTACTATCTCTAGGAAAATATATTTCTCATACTCAATGGGTCTACTAAAACGCATGACTCTGAGATGAGGTGACCCAAGAAGTGGACTTTTTTTAATAAAAAGACATCATTTATTGAGCATAGATAGATAAGATACCCACATTGATTATTTAGTTTGATATTAGGATTGGTTGAATGGTTGTGTCTGGGGCACGAATACTCAAAAATTTAGTCCACTAATACTATCACAAATTAATCTCGATATGTTTGGAATCCTTAATTGATAAGATCCATAAAGATAGTAGGTGAGTTTTTTTTCTTAATAGTATGACCATGTACTCATATAGACCATACATACTTTTGAATGATTTTCATGGTATGCCCACAGTCCTGAAACATATTTGGTGATATCCCAATATCATGTATATCTCTGTAAACACCTTATTTCCCCAGAACTATTTAAATAGTTCATATATTTTAGGATGTGTATACAACATCATTATTATTCCCCAATTCAATCAATGATAATACAAAAAATTATAGAGGGTACCATCATCTTTATTAGTGTAATGGACAAGTGAACCCGATGGTGAAATGATGTGGAATGTGAAACCATTAGAATCAAGGTCCTCTAACTACATCTTGAGAACACAAATCTTCTAAAGTTACATCATAAAAAGTGGAATGTTTATTAGTGTTTCTAATATAATATATTCATTCATAAACTCTTCCTTTATTAGTATAGGTATACAAGAGAAGATATCAAGAATGATGTATCTGATGTTTTCCTCTACATAAGTAAATATAGTGGGTTGTTACCCCTGATCATCCATGAAATGACTGGTGATTTGTGTTTTCACGTTACGAAACCGCTACTGCTCGGGTCCTAATCATGTATCTTTCACATCTCGTTCTTCCTTATGTACATGTATAACAATATTATATGATGTAAATTTCTCCCTATGTTGATGGTAGTGTATATAGGATTGATTTTTAACTATATAGTACATCTCGATGACTACCTCAATGCATGTCATGTTGACAAAAATGAGTGTATACATGAAAATATAACCACCTATCCTAGGTTTACAATACTAAAAACATTGAATTCCCTTACAAAGGATACTTAATGGGGTGTCAAGAATCAAAAATATATAGTTTTTATCGATCTCAATGCCAATAATCTCAGTGATTACATCATATATGAAATAGATATGTATGTGTGTTGAAAAAAATACAACATAGTAGAGAGAAATAGATTAATACCCAGATCAATAGAAGTTCTTGTGCTCTACTCATCTAGTATAAGATGGATTTCATTTAAGTAGCATATACCATGGACTAGAGACACTCCATAACTAACAATTGTAAGAATGCTCTAATAGTTCTAATATTTATAAGTCTAACACACTCTTCCTCAACATCCATCTTTTCATTAATTTTCGGTGGTATTCCATCTATTTTCTTTTTATTTTCATACTATCCCTACTCATTATCATCATGTAGGCAAAGATACAAATATTTATAGTCCCTATTAATAATTTCATAAATAATCGAGGGATGTGTCCCATAATTCCATATCCTCTACACTCTAATAGATCAAATGATAATTGAGTTTTTGTGTTTCTTATAATCCTACAATAATAACAGATAAGAATAAAATCTGCATGAGGAGCCAGCCAACTACTACCTCCTAATGTATCCTCAAAATGCCTATTTCACACATAATATTTACCACACATAACTTTAGTTGCATAACTAGCATAAATATAACCATTTTCATCCATCGTGTTATTTTATCTAATAATGAAATGTTTGGTTACTTTTTCAATGTTAGTAAACATGAGCACATTGAACTCAAATAAGATTTAGTGTATTGGTCCATCCTTGAATCATTTTGTGGTCATAAGACCATTATCAGCTATAGTATAATTCAATAACTATAACTATGTAAAAATGTGGAATATTAAGTAAAATAAATACAACCCTAATTTAGGTTGATAAATTATCTAGTTTTGTCATCCCTCATAGTCTGGGGAACAAAGTAATCATAAAAGATCTTCTGTAAATCTACCCATTAACTATCTTGATTAGAATCTACCTTGGTTATTATGTCCCACCATCACTTAAATGAATCACATAGCATATAAGAATCAATTTGGAATCTCACCTTGAATGTATCTGTATATTCAAAAACATATAATGGAAACATTACCTCCCATACTTAAGAGTTTGTGGTCTTCCTTCCCCCAAATGGGTGTGAGGATGTTGCTGTTGAAACACATGAGTCAACTCTTCCAAACTAATGGTTTTTTGAAGTATACCATGAATATAATCCAACATATTAAGATAACACTCTCAAAAATGAGTATTAGTTACTATATCATAAATATGAAAAGGTTACATAAGTGAAATTGTAGGATGAATCACTTGTCACTCAGGGGTCTCCACCATATGAAAATTATAATCCCCCACTTTAGGGCTGGTGATAAGAGGAAGTCATGGAGTGATAATTATAATTTTAAAAACACATTCCTTATGAGAGATTTAACCAATTAAGATGATTCATGATAGAAAAATGGGATTTTATTAAGGCCTTCTCAGTAAAATATTGCACACGTGTACCTACTTCAAACTGTAGGACTAGAAAAAAAATATGTCCATTACAGTCCTTAAGATCGTAAGGGATACCCCAATACCCCTACTTATGATGGACATAGGTCTAATTCTCTATGTAATATATATATTTATATATATATATATGATGTATGCATTAAATTAATATTTCAATAAAAAATTAAATTTTTCAGTGCTCAATTAAATAAATAAAAGTAAATTATTCAGTTTGGTGAATTACTATTTTATGACCCATAGGGGAACAAACGCCTTCTAATCCATAATATTTCATCCAATTAAAAAAGACAATAACATGTTAAATCCCATGAAAAAAATGGACTATGGATTAATGTGACATAATTGAATACATATGTTTTCTTCTTTAACTTATTCGAGAAATCACATTTAGGTTATAGAAAAATGTTTCATTAGAAATTATGTTTTCTAATACCTTTTTGAAATGTCATCATAATTAAATACATATTCAAGTCAGAATTAATTTTCAATATGATGTTCTTGCTAATTATTAACATGAAATGGTATTTTTCATGTCATATTAATCATACTATTCCAATGCTGATTCATATACTAAAGAAATGTAACGTTTCAGCTATACTAATAAAAAAACATCATAACTCAAGAGAGTAATGAAATGATGAAGTCATATAAAATTCAAAATTTATATTAAGGGACTCTAAATAAAAATCCAATGTATTTTGGTTTTCCCCTATACATTGGTTAACTATGTTCATACATAGGGTCACTTCGAAATTCCATTAACTCAAAATCTATTTTATAATACACAAATAGTTCTGAAATGAAATAATTTACCTCAAATACATATTTGTAACATCACTAATCAGGGTCAATTTAACCAGTGCCTCAAGCCAGTGGTTCACACTGTCTTACGTGAAAATCCCAATATTCTAGGGGATACTAACTAGATATGAGGTTTTGAATGTGGCGCATTGGGGAGACTATAACCTTAGATCAAAATAGCACAATAGAAAAAAACATAAACATTCAATATTAATGTAATAATAAATGAAAAATTGAATGACAAATAGGTATAATAATAAATAATTTAATAACCAAATAATAATATCAAATCCTCTATGGTATAATTAATATATAATGAATTCATTTGTGATATAAAAAATGGAAACATGAGAATAGGAATAAAGAGATGTAATAAAAAATGTAAAAAAATAACAAATGTTGGGTCACTATAATATCAAATAAATGCATAGTTTTATGCTCCAATGCTTTATCAATAAGATATACATATAAAAAAACTATAACTGGTTCTCTACCCTTATCAATACATGAAGATAGAAAATCTTCTCGGGTACTAGTGGAGGATAAAGTATGGTGTACGATATATATCTCATAGGGACACCACCAATAATTTCTACTTGTAATCTGATTATTTCTTGTAAATTAAATGATAGATGCTTAATTAATAATTAATAATTCAAAATAAAATAATTCCGTGGTCACTCAGGATTGTAAGGGACAATTAGAGCCTCTACGTACTTCAGATCACGGTCGTGAAATATGAAATTTCACTATATAAATAGTAATTATATATATATATATATATATATTATATAGTTTTCATCTTTCGATAAGAACCATGTATGTATGGAGGTAAGTTTATATATTCCAGGAATAATAGTTACCGGCCAGATAATGGATTAACAAGGACATTCATACCTTATCATAAAAATTCTAAAAGCCAAATCAATAGGGTATGTTCCCTACATATCAATTGATGGAGACATGTTATGACTGATACTCGAGATGGCGATTATTGAATCATGTAAAAACTATAACAAAAGAACATATTGTACCACGACCAACATCCTACTAGCATCATGGGTGCAAGATGCTAAACTCAACACCTGATAAAATGGATCATGACATTCTTCCATGATAAAAAGATACCTTACCATGTCATCAAATCCTATATACAGAAATATTATGATTTTACATTATAATTAATATGGAAACACTTCGCATGAGTTCCATAAACAAATATCCATTATATACAAGGACATAATTTTCAAAAGTAGCATTTATTATAACATCAGTTAGATCATATCATATAATTTATTCAATTCATTATAGGGATAGAAAATAACCATGTAAAATCCATTCCATAAAACGCATTTCACTTAAACAATTAAAATTCATTTATGAAAAATTCAACCATAATTAATAGTTAATTATTTTTAAACTAAATATTCTAAGTCATTAAACATTGACTATTAATTAACGATGCATGAATGGACATTTATAAAGTTCCGTTATTAATCCTGGAAATTTACTCAGTGGGAAATTCCAAAAAAAATATGTTGGTCCAAACACCTATGCAGTTATTTGAGTACTAGTTGAATTCATATGACAATAATAAATTTATTTTAAAAAATAGCCGAAAGATAAAAGGTGTTTCCTAAAATTTATTCGTTAATATGAATGGTTTAATTTCAATTACTACATCCATATAATTTCTATAGATGATGTATCAACTATAAAAACTACTAAATAACAATAAATAAGCATATATTAATGTAGAATGTTAAATTTGATAGGATGAATGAAAATAATAGGGGTTTCTTGTTAAAATTCAGCATGTAGAATAAAGATATAGCCATTAATAGATGAAACTCAATGAAAAAAACAATTACTAGTAATTCATGATTCTAGATGAATCATTCCTTGATAACATCCTTAGATTCAAAGTAGGTTAGAAGTGAAATTAGAAATGATACAATTCCCAGAAATATGTAAAACAATCATTCACCTAAATATAATGTTGGATCTAATAATAAATATATAGAAGAGGTGAGAGACTAGATGTACATTCATATATGGATCCAACGACTTTGATGGATCAAGGATCCAATATAGGATAAAAGAGATGCATGGATTCCATAGATTATAGAGGTGGATGCTCAATGTAGAGGAGAACCATATATTACCTCTAGAAACTAATGGGTAAATAAAAGATATGTTATAACATTAGTTAGGGAAAATTTATTTGGACCCAAAAATAAGTGGACCCATGGATTGGACACACATTTTGTCCAAACCATGTAAAAATCATGTTATATCCATTACATATGGAATTAAAACACATGGTTAAGCCACAATGTTTCCTAAAAAGTGTATCCATTATGAGAAATCAAACTATCCCAAAACCCACAAGATCTGCACAATAGTTACCAGGGATCACAGGGCTTTAGATAAACTATGTGGCCTACATGTAACACATTAAAAAACTATACGGTTTTAGAGAAACCATCTGGGCTAGGTCACATGGCTTCCCAAAATGGTGTGGCCTTATCATTTACTCATTTCTCCAGAACATCGGGTGTCGAATAAGCCCGAGACAACCTTATGACATTCTATAGGCCAAAGAAAATGTTAACCATTAATAAAAAAAGTATTTATGTTACAAATATAATGATTCATATAATCATGAATATATGGGGAATTTCATTATAAAATATTTATTTTTATAAATAATTTAATTTGATAGGTAATGATTGTTCAAAATTTAGAATTTTTACAATATATCAACAAAAGAAATTATTTCCAAAAAATCTAAAACATTCATCCTAATATAATTTTAAAATTAAGGTTAAAATTTTATATTTAAAAAATTATTTAATGTGGGAAAAATTTATTTAATGCAAAACCCACATACATGATGAAAAGTCTTGTTTCTATGAACTGTATTTTTGAATAGTAATATTAATTTATATTAAAAAAATCATTATTATAAATAATTATATTATTATATCAAACAATTTATATATATTATATATAAATTCCATTTAAAATATTCCCTATTATGTATTATTTTAATTTTTTAAAATTGATAAACATTATTAAGAATAAAATTGTTTTCTGTAAAATAGCTTTTTATATTGAGTATTATATTTATTATATATATTTCATAATGTTCATACTATTATTCATATCCACTGATTTTGAGGACAAGTTATAAAAAAATTATTTCAATGTTATTAAAGCACAGTTTATAGTGTAAAGCACACTGTCGAAGAAAATCATTATTTCATTTAATGAAATATAAATATAGTGGTGAATATAAAAAAATATCTAAAAAATTAAATTGATTATAAATTAAAAAATTCACAGATACTTAGGTTGTTATAGTCTACCCCCTTATTATTTATTTCTACATTAAAATTTTTACCGACCGTCAAAGGATTAATATTGGAAAATTAATTCATAGAAACACACATTGTAAAAACGATAACAATAAATAATCATGGAAAATAAAAATTCATATGTGAAAGACATCTCGAATAAAAATAATCAGTTTTAGAATTGAATAACAATGTTTTTATGTGACTATATGTCCATGTAAGAAAATCATAAATAATTATAGAGAGTGAAAAAGACTATTGATCATAAGAAAGTGGGTGATCCTAAGATGGTTGGAGACCAAACCCCTATATACTAATGATGTGTGATGTATTTCATTGATATCCTAATGAGTGAGGATAATTGTAAAATATTTTATTTTATGGTTCTTTTCCCAATGATGTGTAGTTTCTTTTATATTTATACTAAGAACATATGAAAATATACATAAAAGATAAAATTAATCTTAAAATTAATAATTTCATCCCATAGAAATTCCATGATGAATTTCGACATCATCCTTTACTCTAATATTTTAAAATTTCATGTTTGAATAACTAAATATGATCCATTAAATAATGATAAGATGTTCACTAAGTCTCTAGTTATCTTTAAAAAAATTGTTAAAAATTATAAGGACCTATCTTTAAACATTACTTATTATTGAATTAAGTGAATAATTCACATTCAGGATATTTTCAAGTTTGGAGATTTAGAGAATTAGGACATAACTATTACATCTCAAAGATTATAAAGTAGACACATCTACCCATCTTACATTTTTTTCACAAAAAAACTCTTGAACAAAAGATTCATGTCTAGTTCCTTGTTTTAGATAGCCTAACATTTCCTTGATCCCATCCTTGACCCTATTCAACTTTATGTCCTATGAAAAACTTTTCCAAAAAAAACATCGGATGAGCATAAAAATCTCAGTAAGGGTTATAAAAATACAGAATGAAAAAAATAGTCCATGTATACATAAGAATCAATGAAATCATACTTTCCTCATAAAACATAAGCACTTTAACATACCTCATGAAATAATAAGATTTATGCATTACTCAATAGAAATCATAAGGCTTAAAGGTAACATGAGACATTCATAGCATTATTACGTAGGGAGTAACCCTCATGGTTATGTTTGGAATACCCATCACAGTATATTCCCTAAATCTCTTCGGAGAAACCATAGCGTTTAACTCCTTCGCGTTAGCCAATGCATTGGAGAGCTATATCGGGCTCACCCGCCATTAGTTTATCATGGAACCACCCGTTTTCATAAAAATTCCCAAGAACCATAAAATAATCGTATCACATAAAACATGCATAATGTAAACATAACATTTCCACATTTAAATCACAATATAAAATTTTATGATATTTAAATAATGAATCCATTCAAAAAACAATTTTCAAAACCATTTAAAACATTTAAAAAATATATTTTTTAATCAAAGTGTCCCATACCACCTTCAAGGTTTTAAAAGTTTAAACCATTAATATACATATAAAAAAGTCCTTAAAACCATTTTTAAATCATGGATATTAATAAGAACAAATCATTAAAACATTTAAAGAGGTATTTTGGTTAAAAGGGTTTTTACCAAAATTAGAGACACTTGAATACAATAATTGAGGAATAACATTTAATCAGAACTTTATAATATCCTGAGAATAAATGTATTCATGATATAATATTCCAAAGGAGAGTATATACACCATATAAGTGTTAATTTTTTCATAACAACAATGAAGTCTCAATATAAATGTAAAATGAGTTGAAATCCCTTATAAAGAAGGTATCCATAAATTAAGGATATATAAATCTTATAATTTTGTGTGACAAATATAAATACTCCCAATATAAGTGGATATTAAGTGTAAAACAATAAAATGTCATTAACACATATTCAAAGGATTACATATTCAATAACTACATGTTGAACCCAAAGAAATTGAAATTGGGTTAAAAAGTTCCCTTCGTAAAATTTGACAGCCTAACGACGTCACATTAAAATTCATAAAATTAGTTGATGAGAGAGAAAATTGTATCTCATCACTTTGAATAAAAATTTACATCAATAAGTATATATAAGATCATATCCCAACATAAAAATATGTAAATTAAAAGACATAACAAAATAAGTCTTTTTAAAAGAGGAGTGTGAAAGGTTCCCTTACCGATTTGGGAAACTTTCGAAACGTACACCCCATTAAAGAAGGGTCATACAATGAATATGTGACTACCCATAAATGGGAGTATATTATAAAAATACTAAAATAATATGAAGTAAATACACTACACAAAAGGAAATAGTGGCCAATGTATCATGAATCTCAAGGGAATAAAACGTGAGATGAAAATCCCCTTATGAAAATTCGGCAGCCTAACGACGCCACATATAACTTCCAAAACTAGATTGATGAGATAAAATAGGGTCTCTCATAATATTAACATAAACTTTACAGAAATATTAATATAAAATAACATTCCCATAATAAGAATTAGGTTCTTAAAGTAATTTACATAAAAATACAACTTAAAAATAAATAGAGAGGTTGGATCCCTTACCTCAAGTCCGACTTGTCTTGTTCGTTTCATTATATTACTGAATAATAAACATTGGTCAATTTATAAATGCATAAGTTCCTACTTTAATTATTATTATTCAGTTAATATTACATATTATAATTTTATAATAATTGGTTAATAATGTGAGTTCATATCAGAGATTTTTGTCGATGTTTGGTACATGAGTCAAAAATGAACATGTTTGAAAATGATTGTCCATGTAGTTAAAAGTAAATAATCTCCAGAATAGTATTAATTATTTAAATATAATATATATCCATTAAATATTCATTTTATAATATTCCGTAACATTTGGAGATAAAAAGAAATGAAATGCACCGTTCATGGAGACGGTAGGCCGTACGTACGCATGAACTGTACTTTCATTTCTTTGACATATTAATGGAATTAAAAATAATTGAGAGAGATATATATTATAATTCAAGAGTAATATATATGTTTTATAGGTAACATAAGTTCATTAATTTAATTCTTTATACATTCCATGTATTGCAAGAACAAGTCACATCACATGAGGGGTCGGTAGTCCACACTTCCTCGTATGAAATTATCGCATTTGCACAACATGAAATGCATAGAGGTATGTTTTAAATATAAAATAAATAAGAATAAGAAAAACATAAATACCATTTATATCATATATAAATTACAGTGACATCATAATGGCCTCCATTAAAGGTGTTAAGAGAAGATTGAACAATCATCGTTTCGTGAGGCAGTAATTTTCAATCCACAAAAACAGTATGTTCTTTAACCATTAGATGAAGGTTTGTGTAAGTGTAGCTCGAATAATTCACATAAAAACATCCTAGTATATTTTAGATACTGGTTGTGTTATAAAATAAAAGAATAAAAAGATTTATGGGTTTGGAGAAGCAAAATAATACAAAACAACACAAGTGAAGACATTACCTTTAAATCGGGTTAATCCACTTGGTTTGAACCAAAAGGATTTCATGAAGAGAATTCATCAAAATGTGAGGATTCAATGATGAGGATAAGGATTTGGAGAGACGAAATGGGCAAGGGTTGTCCGAGCCAAAGTCTTGAGAGGTGTGGTAAGATGGTAGAGGTGGGGGCCTTTTATAAGAGAAGAGGAGGGGCACTCTTGAAAAGTTATAAAATATTACTTTATTATAAAATACTTTTCGTATTTTAAAGGTCCAAAAAGGATATATTTCTAGGATAAGGGGATTAGGATTCTAAATACACTCACACAATAGGTTTGTGAAAAGTGTAAGACTTATATTTTACCATATCATCTCATTTTATTTGAATCGTTCATTTATGAGGTAATAAATGCATCATCACAGAGCCATTAATAAAATAATTTATTTAAAGTCTAAAAATTATAAAAAAATTATCATGATGTAGGAAATATTATTATCTTTCTAATGAATATTAATAGTCAAAAATATGACATTTATAACCCCATGAAAAAAGTTTTTTTGTAAAACAATACATGTTTGTGACATTTTAATTTTAACTTTAAATAAAATGTTATTAATGTCATTTTCCAACCAAAGTGGCTCCATGGGGTCCCCAAGTTGACCCATGGATTTTCATGGTCGGCTATTACTCATAAAATAATACTAGGAAATGTGTCAAGGTCATTTCATATTATTATAACATTATCATTACAATAAATTACACTAATTAACTCTAATCGCGATTTGTAAAACATAAAAGTTACTATTCACCAAAAAATTATTTTAATCTCATTGAACCAAATTTTACTTCCTAATGACAACCATTGTAACACCCGAGATTTTTATGAGTAATATTTTGTTTTTATGTTATATATATATCATCAACGAAATATTTCACTACACACTAGCTTGGCTTACTTTACACGCAATCACGACCTTCCTCGATAGCTTGCGTTGTACGCAATACCGAGTTTCACTAAACAACGATATGCTATTAAAATATTATTTAAAATAGCTGTTATGAATAGTAATAACCAATTTTTGAAATTTTATAAATTTTATTTTGAAAAATGGACTTCATTTTTGGATTCGGAATACCGAAATTAGCCTAGGGTGAAAATTTAGTATTTTTCTGAAAACTTTCAATTTTTTGTGAATAGTGAAACCACTAAGTGGTAGGTTAAAAACTGAATTTTTCATAAAACTTAATTTAACTGCTTCTGTGAATGGAATTTTGAAAATCCGATAGACACGGTTTATATAAGTAAGTAAAATGTGATTCAATGAGATAAAAATAATTTTTTGGTGAATAGTAACTTTTTAATTTTTTTACCGCAGTTAATAGTAAATTGGGTAACTAAGGGAAAATATGATATTACTATTACCATAACACATGTCCTAATTCTATTGGATAAGTGTAATTCGACCAAAAACAACCTTATGAATATAATATGACCATTTAGGTCCACTTGGATTAGATTATGACATTTAATATTATTTTATTTAATGAATAGTTAAAATAGTTAAAATCAAAGTTTAATAACTAAAACATTTTAAATATGGGGTTATACATAAGATAAATTCGACTATAAATATTCATTAGAAATCTAAAAATATTTCCTACATAATGATATTTTATTTATAATTTTTAGACATTAAATAAATTAATTTATTTATGACTCAACGATGATGCAGTAATTACCCTTTTAAGGAAATGTTAACATAATTGATGTTATAAATTCTCAAATAAATGTAATTTGAGACTTTTTATGAATTCCATTAATTTTATAGGTTACTATGATATATTAGTGTTGATTTAATCAACTTGGTTCGAACATATAAATGACTTTCACAAAAATCATATATCAAATAGTGTCAAAATTGACACAAAATAGTTTTTAAATCAAATATTATATTATTAGTTGTTATTTTATTCCTAAAAATCTACGATTCGGCCAAACGACTTAGATAAGGATATATATATTAATAATAAACAACTTGGGGTTCGTTTGGCATGTTATAGTAAGTGTATTAACCATATAGTGTAAGAAAACAAAAAGTCACGGTAAAAGTTAAATTATTTAACTTAGAGTTAAATCTAATTGATAAGGTTAAAATAATAACCTAAACTTGTCTAAATCCTATTGGTTGATAGGATTTCGACCCATCCCCACTTTACCATCGAAATAAGACCCTTTGGAACCATTATAAACTGATTTTGACTTTAATATAAAATAATATTTTGAGATATTCCTAAGGTTCCCCACTCCTGCCTTATAAAAGGGCACCTCCTCCCCCTCCTCCTCACACCAATTTGAGCACTCAAGCTCGGACAACCCCTGCCAAAATCCATTCTACACTTCCCTAGAATAATCCTAGAGGTCCTGGTCTTCTTCAGAGACCAATCTTAGTTCCCTAAGTGGAGGATTCAAAGAGGTGTTTCAAAGAAGAGGAGCTTCGGACACGTACAAAGAAAATCGAACCTAAGGTAAGGGAAATATCACAATCTCACTTTTATCCGAGATTGTTTTTACTTTGGTAATTACTAGGGTGTATTTTATCATCCACATCCATCTTCCCCCAATATGTAATATTATTTCCATCCTTCTACAATAGTTTATATCCAATTTTATCCTTCGGTAAGTTTTTTTGTAAAAGATATGAAAGGAATCTTTTTTCATTTTTCATACGAGGTACTTTTTGACTTTTCCGAAAAAAGTACAAAGAATGTTTTATTAAAATTATACGGAAAGAATGGATTTTTAAAACATTATTTCCAAGAATCTTCCTCTATAAGTTTCTCAAGTTTATTTTTAATCAACTTCTTTTAGTTTATAATTGTATGACATGTTAAGAAAAGAATAGTGTTTTTGAAGTAGAAAGGATATTTTTCTCAAGAATGGAGTTCAAATGTTTTATCAAAATTATTTTCCATCTAAGATAATATAGGGTTCTGTTTTTATCCCTATTATTACATTGATCTAATTATGTTTTGAGGGAATTATTTTTATGAAGTCATTTACCTTATATGATTTGTTTTATGATGTCATGATGTTTCAAGAATCCCATTTTTGTTATATGTGTTATGCGATGATGTATGATTTATGATTATGTGGAACACATAAGAAAGGATTTATTATAAGATGGGTGGGACCTATATCTCCCTCCAATGCATTGGGTAAAGATTTATATCTCATGAGATAGATATGGCTGGAACGGAAGGTTATTTCGGTTCAGTGATACAGGACTGAAACGAGGAGTGAACTCGGTTCAGAAATGGACTTTGTCCACTAAGATAGTCTTGGCAATGAGTCATGACTAACAAGAAATGATTTTCCATGATTATGTGTGCATGCCACAAAGTTTCAAGTTTTATGTTATGATTATGGGGATCTCATTTTCACTTCTATGATTTATTCCATGTTAAGATATTATTATCTCTTTTGCAGGTTATGATTTTCAAGAAGATATGATATGAATTTTATTTCCTTTATTTTCCCTTGCTGAGCATTTGAGCTCACCCTTTTTTGTATGTTTTCTTTTCCCCAGGTCAGGAAGATGGATATTAAGTATAATATGCTAAAAGGGACCCTAGATATGATGAAATAAATGGGAGACACTGTAGAATATTTATGAACCAGTTTTTTATGTTTCCCAGTTTCTAAAGACACTATACCTATACGGTCCTTTGTTGTTTTGTCGTATGTTGTAATAAGTGTGCTTCAATTTTGAAGTATTAACAATGTATGTAAAGTATGTGTCGTTACAGTTGGTATCAGAGGAAAGTTATAGTCAACCATTGGAAACTAGGATGTGAAAGCCTTAGTAAGAACCCTAAGGATAACTCTAAGCATAGAACACAATCTTACTGTTTTAGAAATGGCCATGAATAACCTAGGATAAGACCTTAAGCGTGAAAATTTTATTCTAGAATTATGTGGTTTTACTATTATAATTAGTGTTCCTCACAATATTCTTCTTGGTTTTAGTCAATGGCTGGAACCCGAAGGAACCGTGTTAATGAGGAATGCGATGGGCAATGCAATGATTGTCCCCCTGAGCAAAGAAATGATATGGGAGCTGGAATGAAAAATCTTGTAGCCATGCTCACACAACTTTCTCAAGCTATGAATCATGCAGGACTTCCAAACGAGAAAAGGAAGGAGAAACATTCTGTTGAATCTTTCATGAGGCAGCGTCCACCTTCTTTCAGCGGGTCTACTGATCCATTAGTTGCTGAACAATGGATTAGAACTACTGAAAAGATATTTTCATTTCTTCAATGTTCTGAACATGATAAAGTCATCCTATTAGTGTATCGTTTGAAAGGAGATGTTGATCAATGGTGGAATCTTATTAAGAATATGAGGCAAAGGGATGAAATTGAGTCCATGGAATGGGACGAGTTCAACAACTTATTTTTCAATAAGTACTTCCCTCGTATTCTCCGAACAAAGATGGAGAAAGAGTTTCTTGAACTGAACCGAAGCGATGATGAATCTGTTGGTACCTATGAAGCAAATTTTACAAGACTTGCAGGGTACGCTTCTGGTATTATTATCCAACCTGAGAGTAAGATCGATCGATTCTTTAGTGTCTTAAAACCAAGTCTTCGAAGGGCGTTAGCCATAAGGGACTTCAATAGCTATGAGGAAATTGTTCGATGTGCTCTCAAAGTCGAGATGAAGATTGGAGTAACCCATCAGTCATATGGGTTTTATAAGAAGAGGAAAATGGAATTCAAAGGAAAATCTAAAGAGCACACTGAAAAGAAGATGTTCTTTCCCTTATGTTCAAAGTGTGGAAAGAAACATGGAGGGAGTTGTCTTAAAGGGACAAGTAAATGTTTCAAATGTGGAAAGGAAGGTCATCAGGCATTTGAATTCCGCGATAATGGGAAGAAGATGTCTAATGATGGAAACAAGGGAAGGGTTACACAGAATGAACCTACTACACTTCAATGTTTCAAGTGCAAGGAGATGGGGCATTATGCCAATCAATGTCCAAATCGATGGGTTGATGATGATGGTCGACGTCAACAAAATCTTAAGGCTAAAGACAAAGGAAAGTCACATGCAATTTCTATCAGCGATGTGGAGTACGATAACGAAGTGGTGAAAGGTACACTTACCATCCACTCTAAAGTAGCAAATGTTTTATTTGATTCTGGATCCACCCACTCTTTTATTTCTGATGAATTTTCTAAGGGTATCACCGTATTACCTCAACAATTAGATGTTGAGTTAGCTGTGACAACACCTAATGGCACATCAATCGCATCAAAAGTTTATAATTCTTATTCCATTGATGTTTGTGGTAAAGTGCTTCCTGCAAATCTGTTGATCCTTCATTTAGTGGAATTCTATGTGATTCTTTGCATGGATTGGCTTTCTTTATACGGAGCTCATATCAATTTCCAAAGAAGGGAAGTCACACTTCATATTCCCGATCAATCTATGATCGTCTATCAATGCAAGGATGAAGATAACCTTCCAGTGGAAATTTCATCCATTTTATGGATATTGATTCCACTAAATGAAGGTTATTTATCTCAAATGGTTGGTGAGAAACTCGCGATTAAAAATATGCCCACCGTACGGGAGTTTGATGATGTCTTTCTGGAGGAATTACTGGGTCTTCCACCAAATCGTGAAGTTGAGTTTTCAATAGAACTCGTACTCGGTGCTTTGCCTATTTCAAAGACACCTTATAGAATGGACCCAATTGAGTTGCAGGAATTGAAGAAGCAACTCCAAGAGAATCTTGATAAGGAATTCATATTCCCTAGTGCGTCACCTTGGGGAGCACATGTTCTATTTGTTAAAAAGATAGATGGATCAATGAGGCTCTGCATTGATTATAGAAAACATAACAAGATCACTATCAAGAACAAATATCATCTCCCACGCATTGATGACTTATTTGACCAACTACGTGGAGCTCAATAATTTTCCAAGATTGATCTTCGTTCAGGGTATCACCAATTAAGGGTCAAAAGGTAGGATATACCAAAGACGACTTTCCGTACAAGGTATAGACACTATGAATTTATAGTGATGCCATTTGGTCTTACTAATGCCCATGCTATCTTCATGGATCTAATGAATAGAATCATTAGAGACTATCTTGATCAATTTGTGGTAGTCTTTATAGACGATATTATTGTCTATTCAATGAGCAAGGAAGAGCATGAAGATCACTTGAGAATTATATTGAAGACCCTGAGAAAGGAGAATCTTTATTCCAAATTTACCAAGTGTGAATTTTGGCTTCAAAAAGTTGCATTTTTGGGTCACATAATCTCAAAAGAGGGGATATCTGTGGATCCAGCAAAAACAGAGGTTATCGAAAAATGGTCGAGACCAACAATAGTAATTGAGATCCGAAGTTTTCGTGGTTTGGATGGTTATTATCGACGTTTTGTAAAAGATTTTTCACGATTATCTAACCCACTCACCAAGTTAACTCGGAAAGGAGTTAAGTTTGTTTGGACAGAGGAATGTGAAGAGAATTTCAAGGAGTTGAAAAGAAGGTTATCCAGTGCACCTGTGCTCACACTGCCTTGTAGTGGAGAAAGGTTTGTGATCTACAGTGATGCATCCAAGAAGGTATTGGGGTGTGTTCTTATGAAAAATGATATGGTGATAGCTTATGCCTCACGACAGTTGAAAATCCATGAGCAAAATTACCCAACACATGATTTGGAGTTAGCTGCGGTAATCTTTACATTAAAGATTTGGAGGCATTACCTTTATGGTGAAAGGTGTGATATTTATACTGATCATAAAAGTTTATAGTATATTTTCACACAAAAGGAGCTGAATATGCATCAACGAAGATGGTTGGAGCTGATTAAGGATTATGACTTCTCAATCCATTACCACCCTGGGAAAGCAAACAAGGTGGCAGATGCATTAAGTTGACAAGACCATGCTCGTTTATCCATGATGAGGATCACAAAAGATCCAATATTTATGGATTTACAAAGGATGAATCTTGGAATTATAATGGAATGGGAAAAATCTTATCTTTCTCAAATGAATGTTCAACCATATGAAGATTAAAGAGGCACAGAAAGAAGATGTTGAGTTACAAAAGAAGGTGAGAAATGTTCCTGAGTTCAACATTGATTGTGATGGGATAATAAAGTTCAGGAATCGGGTTTGTGTTCCTCCCATCCCCGAATTTAAGAAAGAGCTGCTGGATGAGGCTCATAGATCTTCATTCTCTATTCCTCCTGGAAGCACGAGGATGTATAGGGACCAGAAAGAGTACTTCTGGTGGGATGGCATGAAGAGAGATGTTGTTGAATATGTCTCTCGATGCTTGGTTTGTCAACAATTTAAAGCTGAGAGACAGAAGTCTAAGGGGATGTTACAACCATTACCCATACCCGAATGGAAATGGGAAAACATCACTATGGACTTTGTCACAGGACTTCCTAAAACATCCAAAGGAAATAATGCTATCTGGGTCATAGTTGATCGTCTTACAATGTCTGCACACTTCATTGCTATTAGAGAGGATTTCTCTCTAGATCAGCTTTCCAGGATATATGTAAAGGAAGTGGTAAGATTTCATGGAGTACCACTTTCTATTATATCTGATCGGGATCCGAGATTTACCTCAAAGTTCTGGTGAAGTCTTCAGCATACTCTGGATACAGAGTTGAGTTTCAGCACTGCTTATCATCCTCAGACAGATGGTCAGTCTGAGAGAACAATTCAAACCCTAGAAGATTTGTTGAGAGCTTGCTCTATGGATTTCAAAGGAGGTTGGGATCAACACCTACCTTTGGTGGAATTTTCTTATAATAATAGCTTTTACTCCAGTATTCAGATGGCTCCTTATGAAGCTCTCTATGGAAAGAAATGCAGGACTCCAACTTGCTGGGATGAAGTTGGGGAAAGAAATCTATTAGGACCTGATCTCGTTGATGAAATGGGAGAAAAGGTCAGATCTATTCAACAACACATAAGAGCATCTCAGAGTCGACAGAAAAGTTATGCCGACAACCGAAGAAAAGACCTAGAGTTTTTAGTGGTTGATAAAGTGTTCTTAAGAATATCTCCCTGGAAGAGGGTTATGAGATTTGGAAAGAAGGGGAAGTTGAGCCCTAGATATATCGGTCCTTTCGAAATACTGGATCGTGTTGGAATGGTAGCTTACCGATTGGCGCTTCCACCGAATCTCTCTCAAGTTCACGATGTGTTCCTTTTATCACTCTTGAAAAGTACATACCTGATCATTCACATGTACTCAGCTCAGAAGTTGTACTGTTGGAGCAAGATCTTTCTTATGAAGAACAACCGATAGAGATTCTGGATCATAGCGAAAAAGTCCTACGAAACAAGACCACTCGATTGGTGAAAGTTTTACGGAGGAACCACCAACTTGAAGAAGCTACATGGGAGCTTTAGGATATGATGAGTGAGAAGTATCCTCGTCTGTTTGTTACAAAGTGACGAATTTCGAGGGCGAAATTCTTTTTAAGGGGGGTAGAATGTAACACCCGAGATTTTTATGAGTAATATTTTGTTTTTATGTTATATATATATCATCAAAGAAATCTTTCACTACACACTAGCTTGGCATACTTTACACGCAATCGCGACCTTCCTCGATAGCTTGCGTTGTACGCAATACCGAGTTTCACTAAACAACGATATGCTATTAAAATATTATTTAAAATAGCCGTTATGAATAGTAATAACCACTTTTTGAAATTTTATAATTTTTATTTTTCAAAATGGACTTCATTTTTGGATTCGGAATACCGAAATTAGCCTAGGGTGTAATTTTGGTATTTTTCTGAAAACTTTCAATTTGTGGTGAATAGTGAAACCACTAAGTGGTAGGTTAAAAACGGAATTTTGCATAAAACATAATTTTACCGCTTCTGTGAATGGAATTTCGAAAATCCGACAGACACGGTTGATATCAGTAAGTAAAATGTGGTTCAATGAGATAAAAATAATTTTTTGGTGAATAGTAACTTTTTACTTTTTTTACCGCGGTTAATATTAAATTGGGTACCTAAGGGAAAATATGATATAACTATTACCCTAACACATGTCCTAATTCTATTGGATAAGTTTAATTCGACCAAAAACAACCTTATGAATATAATATGACCATTTAGGTCCACTTGGATTAGATTTTGACATTTAATATTATTTTATTTAATGAATAGTTAAAATAGTTAAAATCAATGTTTAATAACTAAAACATTTTTAATATGGGGTTATACATAAGGTAAATTCGACTATAAATATTCATTAGAAAGAAAAAAATATTTCCTACATAATGATATTTTATTTATAATTTTTAGACTTTAAATAAATTTATTTATTTATGACTCAACGATGATGCAGTAATTACCCTTTTAAGGAAATGTTAACATAATTGATGTTATAAATGCTCAAATAAATGTAATTTGAGACTTTTTATGAATTCCACTAATTTTATAGGTTACTATGATATATTAGTGTTCATTTAATCAACATGGTTCGAACATATAATTCTGTTATGACTTTCACAAAAATCTTATATCAAATAGTGTCAAAATTGACACAAAATAGTTTTTAAATAAAATATTATATTATTAGTTGTTATTTTATTCCTAAAAATCTAAGATTCGGCCAAATGACTTAGATAAGGATATATATATTAATAATAAACAACTTGGGGTTCGTTTGGCATGTTATAGTAAGTTTATTAACCATATAGTGTACGAAAACAAAAAGTCATGGTAAAAGTTAAATTATTTAACTTAGAGTTAAATCTAATTGATAAGGTTAAAATAATAACCTAAACTTGTCTAAATCCTATTGGTTGATAGGATTTCGACCCATACCCACATTACCTTCGAAATAAGACCCTTTGTAACAATTATAAACCGATTTTGACTTTAATATAAAATAATATTGTGAGATATTCCTAAGGTGCCCCTCTCCTCCCTTATAAAAGGGCACCTCCTCCCCCTCCTCCTCACACCAATTTGAGCACTCAAGCTCGGCCAACCCCTGCCAAAATCCCTTCTCCACTTCCCTAGAATAATCCTAGAGGTCATGGTCTTCTTCAAAGTCCAATATTATTTCCCTAAGTGGAGGATTCAAAGAGGCGTTTCAAAGAAGAGGAGCTTCGGACACATACAAAACAAATCGGACCTATGGTAAGGGAAATATCACAATCTCACTTTTATCTAAGATTGTTTTTACTTTGGTAATTAATGGGGTGTATTTTATCATCCACATCCACGTTCCCTCAATATGTAATATTATTTCCATCCTTCTACAATAGTTTATATCCAATTTTACCCTTCGGTAAGTTTTTTTGTAAAAGATATGAAAGGAATCTTTTGTCATTTTTCGTACGAGGTACTTTTTGACTTCTCCGACAAAAGTATGAAGAATGTTTTATTTAAATTATACGGAAAGAATGGATTTATAAAACATTATTTCCATGAATATTCCTTTATAAGTTTTCATGTTTATTTTTAATCAACTTCTTTTAGTTTATAATTGTATGACATGTTAAGAAAAGAAAAGTGTTTTTGAAGTAGAAAGGATATTTTCCTCAAGAATGGAGTTCAAATGTTTTATCAAAATAATTTTCCATCTAAGATAATATAAGGTTATTTTTTTATCCCTATTATTACATTGATTTGATTATGTTTTTAGGGAATTATTTTTATGAAGTCATTTACCTTATATGATTTGTTTTATGATGTCATGATGTTTCAAGAATCCCATTTTTCTTATATGTGTTATGCGATGATGTATGATTTATGCTTATGTGGCACACATAAGAAAAGATTCATTATAAGATGGGTGGGACCTATATCTCCCTCCAATTCATTGGGTAAAGATTTATATCTCATGAGATAGACATGGCTGGAACAGAAGGTTATTTCGGTTCAGTGATACAGGACTGAAACGAGGAGTGAACTCGGTTTAGAAATGGACTTTGTCCGCTAAGATAGTCTTGGCAATGAGTCATGACTAACAAGAAATGATTTTCCATGATTATGTGTGCAAGACACAAAGTTTCAAGTTTTATGTTATGATTATGGGGATCTCATTTTCACTTCTATGATTTATTCCATGTTAAGATATTATGATCTCTTTTGTAGGTTATGATTTTCAAGAAGATATGATATGATTTTTATTTCCTTTATTTGCCCTTGCTGAGCATTTGAGCTCACCCTTTTTTGTATGTTTTCTTTTCCCCAGGTCAGGAAGATGGATATTAAGTAGAATATGCTAAAAGGGACCCTAGATATGATGAAATAAATGGGAGACATTGTAGAAGATTTATGAACCAGTTGTTTATGTTTCCCAGTTTCTAAATACACTATACCTATACGGTCCTTTGCGGTTTTGTCGTATGTTGTAATAAGTGTGCTTAAATTTTGAATTATTAACAATGTATGTAAATTATGGGTCGTTATAACCATGTACGTTGGATTTTTGAAAATTAAATCACAGAAGTGGTAACGTTTCATTTAAACGAAAAATTAGTTTCTTTAACTACGACTTAGTGGTTTCACTATTCATAAACAATTGATGTTTTTTTAGAAAAATACCAAAAATTCACCATAACCTATATTTGAAATTCTGAATTAAAAAATGATGTCAATTTTAGAAAATTCAAAATATATAAGTTGCATTAATTAATTTAAAAATTAATTCCCACTGTCAAAACAAATAGCGTGTTTTTAAGAAACAACATCTATTAAAAGATTGACACTGGTTTATGTCCAATTTCAAAGTGAAATTAATTCTAATGACCGCCATTGGATTAAACGGTAGAAATATATTCTAAATATAATTTAATCTGAATTAAAAAGATAATCTATCCATACAAATAGATCAGATTAAAAATAAGGTTTTGAATTAAAACGCATCATTTTCACTAAAAATGTTCTTTATCGGAAAAATAACAAAAATTTACACAAAGTAAATTTTGATGTCCAGATTCTAAATAAGGATTTTATTTTGTCAAATACAACATATATATTTGTAAAAAGTATATTTAAAAATGGTTCTCCATCAAAATGTAGTTAATCGACATTTTAAGGAATATTAGAAGATTTATGCTTAAAATTTGATTCATTTTCATTTTATGCCTCTAACATTTATTGGATAAATGTAAAAATATTTAACAAACATATGTAATCATTTTGTAGTTATTTCTATTCATTCCTTCCATTACAATGTCTAGGCGATAACTATTATAATATTATTATATTATTGGTGTTCAACGTAAGATTTCAAAGAAACTCGTTGTTGCTTATTGGGTATGCCATCGAGCATAACATTCCCATTAATGCAGTGTTAACATTTTATTCACAAATATTGATAAACATTATAATGTAATATTATTTATTTACCTGATATGTTACATCCTTCCCCCCTTTTAGAAATTGCATCCTCGCAATTTCAAAATTGGGCTTCGAAACTTCATTGAAAGTCTCAAATCAGAACAAGAGTCAGTAAAACTATCACTTTAAAAGAAAGGGAGAGAAGTACAAAGGTCCCTTGATTTAACCCATACTAGGATTCCATGCATGAAAATATGGATATGGAGGAGAAAACAATGGTTCATGTTCTGATGGATAGTGATAGTAAACATTTTTAGGAGAAATTTAACCACAAGAAAGTCACAAACTTGTGAACGGTTAAACGGTATATGATTACCCAGTAGGAAAAGTTTACAGACAACATTTTTGTTTAAAGTTACTCTTCATTGAGGAATTTATTTTTGAGCTTAACTATATCATAATGAAACATACATACTTGTAACGTAGACTTTCAACTTTTACTAGATTCTTTAATCAAACTCATATTTTCTCCAAAAGAACATTATTTAGGAAGACTTGTTCACATTAAGAGTACTATAATAAAATTCTTGAGAATATCCTAATCCAAAAAATAGAACTATATATTTCCCATGTCATTATATCTCAACCAAAACCAAACCAAAATGTTTAGTACGAGATCAGATAATACCCAAAAGGATTTTTTTTTTACAAAAAGAAAACCTACTCCTAATATCCAAAATTTGTCAAACAAAACCCAATGTTCAAAAAAGACCATTCAATAAAAATCTATCCATAAAATTCTTCATAGTAAACCCAACTAGGATTGAAACCCTGATATTTGAAGGATTTAATCACATAGTCTCCCAAGGTACAAATTAACATTTCTCTCCAAATAACATCAGTTTCTCTTAAACTCTCATACTGAAAAGTAGTTAACCTAATCACATATCTTCCATGATAGGTTAATAATTTCCAAAGATAACCCAAAATCAAATTACTCTTGATTCATAATATCATCTAACTAAAAGAAAAATTATTCAAACTAACAAGGGACTTCACGTAGTCCAGCGGTAGGTGATAAATACCAGTCACACTTTGGCTATGGGTCGATTCCCATAGCTTTGTCTGACGCGATGGATTGTCACACGGTCTGCGTGTTGTCCTTTTTCCAAAACAATATAATTCTTAAAACATTCCTCAAAAAGAGACAAAATCTTCAAAAATAACCATAACATAATTTAACCTCAAGTTTATATCATGTCTTTCATATTCCATAATAACGTATAGTAACCCATAATTACCTCAAAAGTAAGGATCATATAAACCCTAATGGTTACCTTTATAATTATTACCCGAACTTGCTTGTCTAGTTGGTTCTCTCATACATTATGTATTAGAGAACTCACCAAGGTTCAAGTGGTTGACCATGACACCTGATAGTTGGTTTAGAAAAACCACGAGATTTATCATTGAATCCCCCATTTCATCCAGTCTCTTAATCAGAGAACCACCATAGTTTCCTTCAAACCCATTGTCACTTTGGTGCCTACTAGATCCATCCATTTACTAAAACCAGAAATTTCAGTGTGAGTATATCAAAAAAATAATTATGTACTAAAGAGGATGATAAACAATAAGATATACATATCCACTTTATCTCAAACTCATTCCAACCTTCAAAAATAACAATGACTCTATCTAATATAATAACCATTGTGGTTATACACAACTTGTCACTTAACACTCTAACCTCTAAAGTTATCTAAACCATACTCTTATACCAAATATAAGGACCCGGCCTTAAACATTACTTATTATTGAATTAAATGAATAATTCATATTGAGGATCTTTTCAGGTTTAGAGTTATAGAGAATTAGGACATAACTATTACATATCAATGATTACAAAGTAAACACATCTACTCATCTTCCATTTTTTCAGAAAAAATACTCTTAAACAAAAGAGTCATGTCTAGTTCCTTGTTATAGAGAGCCTGAAATTTCCTTGATCCCATCCTTGACCCTATTCAACTTTATGTCCTGGTAAAAACATTTCAAAAAAACATGGGATGAGCATAAGAAGATCAGTAAGGGTTATAACAATATGGAAAGAAAACATTAGTTCATTTTTGAATAATAATCAATGAAATCATACTTTACTAATAAAACATAATCAATTTAACATACCTCTAGAAATCATAAGATTTATGCATAACACAATTGAAATCATAATTCTTAAAGGTTACTTGAGTCATTTATAACATTCTTACATATGGAGTAACCCTCGTGGTTACATTTGGTATACCCATCACAGTATATTCCCTAAAACACTTCGTAGAAACCTTTGCGTTTAACTCCTTCACATTACCCAATGCATTGGAGAGCTATATCGGGCTCAACCACCCTTAGTTTATCACGGAACCACCCATTTTCATAACAATGGACAAGAACCATAACATAATCATATCACATAAAACATGCATAAAGGAAACATAACATTTCCACATTTCAATCACAATATAACATTTTAAGATATTGAAATAATGATTCCATTCAAAAAACCATTTTCAAAACCATTTAAAACATTTAATAAAGAGATTATTGAATCAATGTGTCCCATACCAACTTGAAGATTTTAAAATTTTAAACCATTAATATCCATATAAATAAATCCTTAAAACCATTTTGAAAACATGGATATTAATAAGAACAAATCATTAAAATATTTAAAGCGATATTTTGGTTAGATGGTTTTTACCAAAATTAGAGACACATGAATACAATAATTGAGGAATAACATTTAATCAGAACTTTATAATATCATGAGAATAAATGGATTCATGAAATAATATTCCAAAGGACAGTATATACACCATATAAGAGTGAATTGGAGCATAACAACAATTAAGTCTCAATAGAAATGTAAAATGAGATGAAATCCCTTATAAAGAAGGTATCCTTAAATTAAGGATATATCAATCTCATAATTATGTGTGAAAAATATAAATACACCCAATATAAGTGGATATTAATTTTAAAACAATCAAAGGACATTCACACATATTCAATGGATGACATATTCAATAACTACATGTTGAACTCAAATAAATCGAAATTGGGTTAAAAAGTTCCCTTGGTAAAATTCGACAGCCTAACAACGTCACTTTAAAATTCATAAAATTAGTTTACGAGATAGAAAATTGTATCTAATCACTTGGACATAAAATTTATATCAATATGGATATAGAATATCATATCCCAACATAAAAATATGTAAATTAAAAGACATAATAAAATAAAACTTTTTAAATGAGGAGTGTAAAAGGTTCCCTTAAGGATTTGGGAAACTTCTGAAAAGTACACCCCATTAACGAAGGGTAATAAAATGAAGATGTGACTACCCATAAATTAGATTATTTTGTACAAATATTAACATAATCGGAAGTACATAAACCACAAAAAAGAATATAGTGGCCAATGTATCATTAATCTCACGGGAATAAAAAGTGAGATGAAAACCCCCTTATAAAAATTCGGCAGACTAACTGCGCCACATAAAACATTCAAAAACGGATTGATGTGATAAAACAGGGTATATAATAATATTAACATAAAATTTTAATCAATAGGAATATAATATAACATCCCCCAACAGAATAAATAGGTGCTTAATGTAATTTAAATATAAAGAGTACTTACAAATAAAGAGAGAGGTAGGATCCCTTACCTCAAGTCCGACATGTCTTGTTCATTTCTTTATATTCCTGAATAATATTCTTTGGTCAATTTATACATTCTTAATTTCCTCCTTTAAAGGTTATTATTCAGTTCATATTACATATTATAATGTTATAATAATTAGTTAACAATGTGAGTTCATATCAGACGTTTTTGTCGATGTTTGGTACATGAGTCAAAAATGAACTTGTTTGAAAATGATTGTCCATGTAGTTATAAGTAAATAATATCCAGAATAGTATTAATGATTTAAATATCATAAATATACAGTACATATTAATTTTTACAATTACATAACATTTTTTTATAAAAATAAATGAAATGCACCGTTAATGGAGACGGTAGGTCGTACGTACGCATGAACGCTACTTTCATTTCATTGACATATTAATGGAATTAAAAATAATTGAGAGATATATATATTATAATTCCATTATAATATATATGTTTTATAGTTCACATAAGTTCATTAATTTCATTCTTTATACATTCTATGTATTGCATGAACGAGTCACATCACATTAGGGGGTGGTAGTCCACACTTCCACGTATGAAATTATCACATTTGTACAACATGCAAAGCATAAAGGTATGTTTTAAATATAAAATATAGAATAATATGGAAAACATACATATAATATATATCATATATAAAGTACAGTGACATTATAATGGCCACCATGAAAGGTGTTAAGAGAATATTGAACAATCATCATTTCATGAGGCAGTAATTCACCATCCACAGAAACAGTATGTTCTCTATCCATTAGATAGAGGATTGTGTAAATGTAGCTCGAATGATTAACATAACAAAATACTAGTATATTTAAGATACTGGTTTTGTTACAAAAAATGTAATAAATAGAGTTTAGGGGTATGGAGAATCAAAATAAAACAAAATAACACAAGTGAAGACATTACCTTTAAATCAGGTAACTCCTCTTGGTTTTAACCAAAAGGGTTTCTTGAAGATTATTCTGACAAATGTGAGGATTCAATGAGGAAGAGAGGGATGTGGAGAGATGAAATGGGTAGGGTTTGTCTGATCCAAAGTTTTGAGAGTTGTGAGAAGGTGGTAGAGGTGGGAGCCTTTTATAAGAGATGATGAGGGGCACTCTTGGAATGTTATAAAATATTACTTTATTATAAAATTATTTTCAGATTTTAAAGTTCCTAAAAGGATATATTTAGTGTATAAAGTGATAGGGTTTTTAAATCCAACTATTAAACAGGTTTTTGAGAAGATTAAGACTTATATTTCACCCTATCTTCTCATTTTATTTAAATTGTTCATTTATGAGGTAATCACTACATCATCACTGTGTCATAAATAAAATAATTTATTTAACGTCTAAAAATTATAAAAAAATATCGTGATGTAGGAAATCTTTTTAGATTTATAATTAATATTTATAGTAAAAAATATGACTTGTATAACCCCATGAATTTATTTTTTGTAAAACAATACTTGTTTGAGACATTTTAATTTTAACTTTAATTAAAAAGTAATTAATGTCATTTTCCAACCAAAGTGGATCCATGGGGTCCCCATGATGACCCATGGATTTTCTTGGTCGGCCCTGACTCATCAAATAAAGGTAGGACATTTTTCAAGGTCATTTCAAATTATAATAACATTATCTTTACCTTAAATTACACTAATTACCTCTAATCGCGATTAATAAAACATAAAAGTTACTATTCAACAAAAAATTATTGTAATATCATTGGGCCACATTTTAATTCTTAATGACAACCATGTATGTCTGATTATTGAAAATAAATTCATAGAAGTGGTAACGTTTCTTTTAAACGAAAAATTAGTTTCATAAACTACCACTTAGTGGTTTCACTATTCATCAAAATTTGATGTTTTTTAGAAAAATACCAAAAATTCACCCTATGTTATATTTGATATTCCAAATTAATAAATTATGTTTATTTTAAAAATTCAAAATATATAAGTTGCATTAATTAATTTAATAATTAATTCCCGCTGTTAAAACAAATAGCGTGTTTTTAAGAAACAATATCTATTAAAAGATTGATACTAGTTTATGTCCAATTTTAGGGTGAGTTTTTGGTATTTTTCTAAAAAACATCAAATTTTGATGAATAGTGAAACCACTAAGTGGTAGTTAAGGAAACTGATTTTTCGTTTAAAGGAATCTTTACCACTTCTATGAGTTTATTTTCGAAAATCAGACATACATGGTTTCCATTACTCATAAAATAAGAGTAGGAAATGTGTCAAGGTCATTTCATATTTTTATAACATTATCATTACCTTAAATTACTCTAATTACCTCTAATCACGATTTATAAAACATAAAAGTTACTATTCACCAAAAAATAATTTTAATCACATTGAACTACATTTTACTTCCTAATGACAACCATGTATGTTAGATATTTTAAAATAAAATCACAAAAGTGGTAAAGTTTCATTTAAACGAAAAATCAGTTTCTTTAACTACCACTTAGTGGTTTCACTATTCATAAAAATTGATGTTTTTTAGAAAAATACCAAAAATTCACCCTAACCTATATTTGAAATTATGAATTCAAAAATGATGTCAATTTTACAAAATTCAAAATATATAAGTTTCATTAATTAATTTAATAATTAATTCCCGCTGTCAAAACAAATAGCTTGTTTTTATGAAACAATATCTATTAAAATATTGACACTAGTTTATGTCCAATTTCAAAGTGAAATTAATTTCAATGACCAACATTGGATTAAATGGTAAAAATATATTCTAAATACAATTTAATCTCAATTAAAAATATAATCTATCCATATAAATAAATCATATTTAAAGGAGGTTTTGAATTAAAATGCAACATATTCACTAAAAATGATCTTTATCAGAAAAATAACAAAAATTTACCCAAAGTATATTTAGATGTCCAGATTCTAAATAAGGATTTTATTTTGTCAAATACAACATATATATTTGTCAAAATTATATTTAAAAAGGGTTCTCCATCAAAATACGGTTAATCGACCTTTTAAGGAATATTAGAAGATTTATGCTTAAAATTGGATTCATTTGCATTTTAGCCTCTAACATTTATTGGATAAATGTAAAAATATTTAACAAACATATGTAATCATTTTGTAGTAATTTATGTTCATTCCTTCAATTACAATGTCTATGCAATAACTATTATTATATTATTATATTATTAGTGGGCAACGTATGATTTCAAAGAAACTCGTTGTTGCGTATTGGGTATGCCATAGAACATAACATTCCCTTTAAAGTAGTGTTAACACTTTATTCACAAATATTGATAAAAATTATAATGTAATATTATTTATTTTCCTTGGATGTTACATCCTTCCCCCCTTTTGGGAGTTGTGTCCTCGCAATTTTAAAATTGGGCTTCGAAACTTCATTGAAAGTCTCACATCGGAACAAGAGTCAGTAAAACTATCACTTTAAAAGAAAGGGAGAGAAGTACAAAGGTCACCTCATTTTACCCATACTAGGATTCCATGTATGAAAATATGGATATGGAGGAGAAAACAATGGTTCATGTTCTGATGGAGAGTGATAGTAAAAAAAATTAGGAGAAAGATAACCACAAGAAAATCACAAACTTGTGATCGGTTAAATGGTATTCGATTCCCCAGTTGGAAAAGTATAAATACAACCTTTTTGTTATAAGATAATATTCATTGAGGAATTTAGTTTTTAGCTTATCAAAATACTAATGATACATACATACTTGTCACGTAGACATTCAAATTTTACCAGATTCCTTAATCAAACTCATATTTTCTCAAAAAGACGAGTATTTAAGAAGACATGTTCACATTAAGAGTACTATAATAAAATTCTTGAGAATCTTGTAATCCACAAAATAGAACTATATATTTCCCATGTCATTAGATCTCAACCAAAACCAAACCAAAATGTTTAGTACGAGATCAGATAATACCCAAAAAGGATTTTTTTTACAAAAAGAAAAACTACTCCTAATATCCAAAATTTGTCAAACAAAACCCAATGATCAACAAAGACCATTCAATAAAAATGTATCCATAAAATTCTTCAAAGTAAACCCAACTAGGATTGAAAACCTAATATTTTAAGGATTTAATCACATAGTCTCCCAAGGTACAAATTAACATTTCTCTCCAAATAACATCAGTTGCTCTTAAAGTCTCATACTGAAAAGTAATTAACCTAATCACATATCCTCCCTGATAGGTTAATAATTTCCACAGATAACCCAAAATCAAATTACTCTTGATTAATAAAATCATTTAACTATAATAATAATTAGTCAAACTAACCAAGGACTTCACATAGTCCAACGGTAGGCGATAAATACCAGTCACACATTGGTTGTGGGTCGATTCCCACAGCTTTGTCTGACGCGATGGATTGTCAAACGGTCTGCGTGTTGTCCTTTTTCCAAAACTATATAATTCTTAAAACATTCCTCAAAAAGAGATATAATATTAAAAAATAACCATAACATAATTTATCCTGAAGTTTATATCATGTCTTTCATATTCCATCATAATGTATAGTAACACATAATTACCTCAAAAGTAAGGATCATATAAACCCTAATGGTTACCTTTATAATTATTACACGAACACCCATGTCGAGTTGGTTCTCTCATACATGATGTATTAGATAACTCACCAAGGTTCAATAGGTTGATCATGAGACCTAATAGTTGGTTTAGAATAACCACGATATTTCTCATTGAATCCCCCATTTCATTCAGTCTCTTAATTAGAGAACCACCATAGTTTCCTTCAAACCCACTGTCACTTTGGTGCCTACTAGATCCATCCATGTACTAAAAACAGAAATGTCAGTGTGAGTATATCAACAAAATCATTATGTACTATAGAGGGTGATAAACACTAAGATATACATATCCACATTATCTCAAACTCATTCCAACCTTCAAAAATAACAATGACTCTATCTAATATAATAACAATTGTGGGTATAAAAAACTTGTAACTTAACACTCTAACCTCTAAAGTTTTCTAAACCATCCTATGATACCAAATATAAGTACTCGGCCTTAAAAATTACTTATTATTGAATTAAATGAATAATTCATATTGAGGATATTTTCAGGTTTAGAGTTTTAGAGAATTAGGACATAACTATTACATCTCAAAGATTACAAAGAAGACACATCTACTCAGCTTCCATTTTTTTCACAAAAAAAAACTCTTGAAAAAAAGTGTCATGTCTAGTTCCTTGTTATAGATAGCCTAAAATTTCCTTGATCCCATCGTTGACCCTATTCAACATTATGTCCTGGTAAAAAAATTTCAAAAAAACATGGGATGAGCATAACAAGATCTGTAAGGGTTATAATAATACGGAAAGAAATCATTAGTCCATGTATGCATAAGAATCAATGAAATCATACTTTACTAATAAAACATACGCAATTTAACATAACTCCTAAAATCATAAGATTTATGCATAACTCAATAGAAATCATAAGCCTTAATGGTAAATTGAGGCATTCCTAACGTTCTTACATAGGGAGTAACCCCCATGGTTACGTTTGGTATACCCATCACAGTATTTTCCATAAATCTATTCGGAGAAACCTTAGCATTTAACTCCTTTGTGTTACCCAATGCATTGAAGATCTATATCGGGCTCACCCACCCATATTTTATCACAGAACCACCCGTTTTCATAACAATGTCCAAGAACCATAACATAATCGTATCATATAAAACATGCATAAAGGAGACATAACATTTCCACATTTCAATCACAATGTAACATTTTATGATATTGAAATAATGATTCCATTCAAAAAAACATTTTCAAATCCATTTAAAACATTTAATAAAGTGATTTTTGAATCAAAGTGTCCCATACCACCTTGAAGATTTTAAAATTTTAAACCATTAATATCCATATAAATTAATCCTTATAACCATTTTGAAAACATGGATATTAATATGAACAAATCATTAAAAAATGTAAAGTGATATTTTGGTTAGAGGGATTTTACCAAAATTAGAGACACTTGAATACAATAATTGAGGAATAACATTCAATCAGAACATTATAATATCATGAGAATAAATGGATTCATGATATAATATTCCAAAGGACAGTATATACATCATATAAGAGTGAATTGGATCATAACAACAATGAAGTCTCAATAGAAATGTAAAATGAGATGAAATCCCTTATAAAGAATGTATCCATAAATTAAGGATAAATCAATCTCATAATTATGTGTGAAAAATATAAATACACCCAATATAGGTGGATATTAAGTGTAAAACAATAAAATTCCATTCACGCATATTCAATGGATGACTTATTCAATAACTACATATTGAACCCAATGAAATCTAAATTGGGTTAAAAAGTTCCCATGGTAAAATTCGACAGACTAAAAGCGTCACTTTAAAATTCATAAAATTAGTTGATGAGAGAGAAAATGGTATCTAATCACTTGGATATAAAATTTATATCAATAAGGATATATAAGAGCATATCCCAACATAAAAATATGTAAATTAAGAGATATAATAAAATACAGTGACATCATAATGGCCACCATGAAAGGGGTTTAGATAAAATTGAACAATCATCATTTCGTGAGGCAGCAATTCGCCATCCACAGAAACATTATGTTCTCTAACCATTAGATGGAGGTTGGTGTAACTATAGCTCGAATAATTAACATAAAACATCCAAGTATATTGAAGATTCAGTTTTTGTTACAAAAGAAAGGAATTAAAAGAGTTTAGGGGTATGGAGAATCATAATAAAACAAAAGAACACAAGTGAATACATTACCTTTAAATCGGGTAAATTCTCTTGGTTTGAACCAAAAGGGTTTCATGAAGAGGAGTCTGACAAATGTGAGGATTCAATGAGGAAGAGAGAGATGTGGAGAGATGAAATGGGTAGGGGATGGCTGAGACAAAGTCTTGAGAGGTGTGGGAAGGTGGTAGAGGTGGGGGCCTTTTACAAGAGAAGAGGAGGGGCACTCTTGGAATGTCATAAAATATTACTTTATTATAAAATTATTTTCAGATTTTAAAGGTCCTAAAAGAATATATTTAGATGATAAGGTGATAGGGTTTCGAAATCCACCTATTAAACAGGTTTTTTACAAGAGTAAGTCTTATATTTCACCCTATCTTTTCATTTTAATTAAATCGTTCATTTATGAGGTAATCACTACATCATCACGTTGTCATAAATAAAATAATTTATTTAACGTCTAAAAATTATAAAAAAATATCATGATATAGGAAATATTTTTAGATTTATAATTAATATGTATAGTTAAAAATATGACTTGTATAACCCGATGAATTTTTTTTGTAAAACATACAGGTTTGTGACATTTTAATTTTAACTTTAATTAAAAAGTTATTAATGTCATTTTCCAACCAAAGTGGCTCCATGGGGTCCCCAAGATGACCCATGGATTGTCGTGGTCGGCCATGACTCATAAAATAAAGGTAGGACATGTTTCAAGGTCATTTAAAATTATTATAACATTATCTTTACCATAAATTACACTAATTACCTCTAATCGCGATTAATAAAATATAAAAGATACTATTCAACAAAATATTATTTTAGTATCATTGAACCACATTTTAATTCCTAATGAAAACCATGTATGTCTGATTTATGAAAATAATTTCATAGAAGTTGTAAAGTTTCGTTTAAACAAAAAATCAGTTTCTTTAACTTCCACTTAGTGGTTTCACTATTCATCAAAATTTGATGTTTTTTAGAAAAATTCCAAAAATTCACCCTACGTTATATTTGATATTCCAAATTAAAAAATTATGTTTATTTTACAAAATTAAAAATATATATGTTTCATTAATTAATTTAAAAATTAATTCCAGCTGTCAAAACAAATAGTGTGTTTTTAAGAAATAATATCTATTAAAAGATTGACAGTAGTTTAAGTCCAATTTCAAAGTGAAATTAATTCCAATGACCACCATTGGATTAAATGGTAATAATATATTCTAAATACAATTTAATCTCAATTATAATGATAATCTATCCATATAAATAAATAAGATTAAAAGGAGGTTTTGAATAAAATGTAACATTTTCACTAAAATGATCTTTATCAGAAAAATAACAAAAATTTACACAAAGTAAATTTTGATGTCTAGATTATAAATAAGGATTTTATTTTTTCAAATAGAAAATATAAAATTGTCAAAAGTATATTTAAAAAGGGTTATCCATCAAAAGGCGGTTAAACGACCTTTTAAGGAATATTAGAACATTTATGCTTAAAATTGGATTCATTTGGATTTTAAGCCTCTAAAATTTATCGGAAAAATGTAAAAATATTTAACAAACATATGTAGTCATTTTTTAGTTATTTCTGTTCATTATTTCCATTACAAAGACTAGGAGATAACTATTATAATATTATTATATTATTAGTGTGCAACATAAGATTTCAATGAAACTTGTTGTTGTGTATTGGGTTCGCCATCGAGCATAGATTTCCCTTTAATGTAGTATTAACATTTTATTAAAAAATACTGATAAACATTAGAATGTAATATTATTTATTTACCTGGTATGTTACAAAAATGGTTTTCAAATATGTGTAAATATTTAAAATTATATTAATAAATTATTAACTAAAAAAAATTCTAAATTTCAAATTAAACCATCGTATATTTTGTTAATAATATTATAATTAAAATTTATTTTTCTGAAATAATATAATTAAATTTTTCAAAATTAACATATCTTCAATCCCAGAAATAACCCAAATAATCCATCAATTGTCATATACTATAAATATTCATAACTTAATCATGTAATTTCATGAAACATATTAAAAACCTGAATTACAATTTAAAATATGGAAAATAAAGAGACAACAAAATTTCTTTAATAAAACCACTGATTATTGAATATATTCCATAATTCCAATAATATTGTAATCTTCATCAATTGAAACATATCTCACTTTCCCCAAAAAACATTAATCTATTCTACATTCATCAATAATATCTAATTTACTTTATTCATATCAATAATATCTTTATTCAAACTTTACACTCTTATTTCTATATCATTATAATATTAAGTGTTATATTTCCTCAATCAACATATCATAGTTCCATTAAATAACATTTCTAGTTCACCAAAATCACACATCCTATTCATTCAAATACATAAGGAAATATTTATAAATAAATCTAATATATATTTCATATACAATAATTACAATAAATAAATAGTTAAATCACCCTTATGCTTCTCTAACCATTATCATAGATTCATCATCTTATTCCATAATTGCTGGTTCTGTTCAAATTTTATTCCCAGTTTCTTAATAAAAAATTTAAATCCCATTAATCATACATCCTTGATGACTCTATTCATGATATTTCCTCTGAGGACATTTATTTTTATAATTCCAATGTATACGACATTGATAACATTGAAAAATTAAAGAAAACTTATATACACCATTTTTATCATCCATAACATTACCCAAAAAATTCATATTTTTATCATGTGTATTATTTTTTTTATTCTTTTACACACCCTAAATATCATCTAATTCAACTAAGACATTCCCTTTGGGGATTCTATCCACATTCATTAGAAGTAGTAAACTAATTCATTATTCCACTATTTCCTTCACTACCTAAACTCTATGATAACATTATGCTTATCTTAATTTGTGAGTCATAGAGTTTTTTAAGGTGATTGTTTTTAATCAACTTTCATGTTATCCTATTAGTAATAATCACAATATCATTCACTCTAGTAATCCCCCCATTGGTCTTGCCATCACCTAATTGTCTATCACTCTTACATCATGAGAATTTATGGAATATATTATTTTAAATTTAACTAAATTAAATTACAGGTTGAGTTACACACATTTTATAGTTCTATAGAATTAAAAAATCCAATGTGTTTTTTTTTTCATGTAAAGTCATGTTTTTTTTTAAATATTGTACATGCAGGGTGGAGTCTTACGGACTAATAATATATTTCTATGTTTTTACATAAAATTTTATTTATAACCTATCCATTATATTTAATGGTTATTAGAAAATTAACTACATTAAAATTGAATGTAATTTTATTAACATTCATAAAATATGTTTTCTTTACATAATATAAGAATATGTCAAAATTTTTTCATAAAAATGTTGTATATTTTTTGAAGGGTAGTTTTTACCCCATTTAAATAGATCCTTTTTTAAATATTAATTTTAACAATTTTAAAATATTTAAATAAAAAATATTATTTAAAAAAAGGTATCATAATTTACTTTGGCTGAATATGCTGTATTTTTCTTGGATGGATCATGTTTTTATGAATAGTAAATTCTGTTTCATTTTAATTGCAAAATAATGTTTCATATAATTTATATATATATATATATATTTAGTTTTCATATATAAATATTTCAAAAATACATCAAACAATCTAATTTAGGTTAATATATTCAATTTCACAATAACATTACACATAAAAACATTTAAAACTGTTGAACCTTTCCCGTAAAAATGCGTTGTCTCACAGCATCTGGATAATTAATTGTAATCTAATTTTTGAATAAATTATAGAAAAAATTTATAAAATAGATATAAATAGTTTTAATCTGAATTATTTTTTATAAATAATAATATGAACACAATTTTTTTTTAAAAAAATATAGTGAATTTAATTATATTTATTTACTAGGATTTACGTAATAACAAGAATACTTAATGACTAAAAATATAATATAAGGTTTATATATGACCCAAAAATTTTCAAAAAACTCATTTTATTGACTAATTAATACCCTCACAAACTTAGGATATATTTTAATGGGTTATTTGGATATTATTCATTGAATTGGACCTTTACAATTAGTTATGTATAGAAGATGATATTAGAGGAACCTTTATTGCCTCTAACACTTATAATTAATTATAGTATGGAAAAAGAAATATAGGTTTGATTATATATTTTATTTTGGATTATAATTTAGTTATTGTTATCTGAGAAATTTATATTTAATTTTTATGGATGATGTAAATCCATTAAATAATTAATAAACACCAATGAAATAAATATTTTGTTAATAATTAAAGGAATCAAATGATATGTTGTTAAATTACTAAAAATATTATAAAAAGTTTATATCACTACATTTAAATGTTATATTTTTGTAAAAATATAAAATGTTCCATTAATAGTATAATAGTTCTTATATAAAAGATATATTCACTCATATTTAGTAAAAACAGTTATGATATCACGGTTAAGGTTAAATATGTGTTTTTCCATGTTATATGAGTTTATGTTAAAAACATTTGACAAAAATTGGGATTTTTATTTACTATATAATATTTCCTATTTATTAATAATTGATTTTCACATGATAATATGTATCACATTAATTTTAAATCATTGATTGAATTAAATTTGTTTGAAAACTAGCTTCATAAATGAAAACCGAAAATGGATGAATTAATGATACTTAAAGACTAAGGATTAATTAATAAAATATGAATTTATTTTAGGGAAATATAAGTGTTACTAGTCTATAATTCCACATTAATACATTGTTTCTAATTTTGGATTAAAATTTTAAAATTGATACCTAACAATAATGTTTACCTCTTATTATTTACAAGAATACCACTCTTATTTGATTGTAAAAAGGAACACACCCTCCTAATTTCATCACACCTATAAGTAGATTTGGTTTAAAAAAACCCCGTACCTAAATAATTTACCAATATATCTATTCTCAAACATGAATCATCACATTTAGTATAAATAAATCCAATGTATTATTTTTGTGAAATCTGAAACGTGTTATCGGAGAAATAGTAAACATTCTTCAATGATAACTTCTATCACCTCCATAATGTGATGTGATACAATGAAACATTATGAGGATTGTATTTTTTACAGATATAACTAAAAATACGATACCTAAATAAACTCTTTATTATATTAATGTCATAATTACCTTTCTGTAATTATAATATATCATTTTTTTACTTTTTCTCACATTGAAAATTTTATAACACCTTTCGTGGATATGTGGACAACCACCACCTCCGAGAAATGTGATAACTCTTACATCATAAAATATTTATATGTAATTATATTTAATTTAAAAATAAGGTATATACTATATAATGATCTTTTTATAATGTGAACTATTAGTTACCTTCCTTCTATAATGATCGTTGAAAAATATGAACATTACTCATGCATATGTACGCTTACCATCTATATGATGGAAAGGTTATATCATTTTTCATAACCATCATTCATGAGTAGTTTTAAAATAGTAATTGATTTATAAATAATGTATTTATTTCATGATTATTATCAGGTATATGTTTAAATATTGATACATTTGTCCATTGAAACCCATCCATATTAGTTTTCACACAAAAACCAAATATAGTAAAAACACTCGATGTAAACATAATTTTTTAAGTAGTTTTTAAAAATGTTTATAAAAGTGAAATAAAATTAATTGTAAACATTGTAAGGTTTTTTAATAATTTAAATAAATAATCTATTTTTATTTCTATGATGATTATAACACACCTGAAATGTCAGAATCATGTTAATTCATTTATTCTGAATATCATTTCATTTAGGAATTTTCTGATGATATGATCCATTATTATTTTAAAAGGATAATAAATGAAAATTTTACATTCTATATCAATAATAAATATACTTTTAGAATAATGTTTTAAATTTTTAATCATGAATGTTTCTTATGATTTAATAGTGCAATGTGGTATAATACACATTGGATGTATACTGATTTATTTCTAAAACCCTTTTATCTATCTTAAAAATCAATATATTATTTTACATATAATAAAATATGTATATAAGATTATAATGAAGGAAATTATATATATATTTCTACTTCCATTATTGGGTTATAAAATGGAACCATTTTACATTTCCTAATATCATTAGATTGAGAAAATTCGAATGCAATTTGTTATTAGTAAAGTATAGTCACAATGAAGCTTGTTGTCATTGGGGATTTTATTTTATTCATAGATTCCTTTGACAGATTACATGTTTTCAAAAATAAAATTCCATACTTCCATTAATATGGTTATTTTGATATTCAACATCAAGTTTCCATTTAATTTTAATTTGGATATTGAGAATGGTTTCTCAAAATATTTTTGTATTTTTATCCAAATCATATTACATATTGATATAAAAAGTGATTATAAACAGTATTTTTATGAGACTGTTTTAATATTGATATGATATATTTTGGTTATATATTATTTGTGACCCTGGTTTAATTTATAATAAGGGTTATAAAGATCCGTAAAATTTAAGGGAAATGTTTTCTGAATTTTCTTTGGGATTTTACAAGAACGTAGTTTCTGACAATGCCTGATTCCGAGGCCTGGAGTGCCTGGAATTAATTTCCGAAGTTTGGCTCGGGTACGTTCAGTGAACGAACGAGCGGGTTTTTCTAACTTTTAAATCGGTGCTCGGAATTGAAATCTGAGGGCAGTGATGAACTCACAATGCCGTTAATTACTTAAGAAGACCTTTTCCAGAGTTGTGTTTGCTCGGGGCGAGTTGTTAGGTTTTTTGGATAATGACTTCTAAGAAATAAAATTTGTGCAACTAATTTTATCTCTTTAAAGTGGTTAAATCATAAGGATGGAGGTTGGGTGAACCAAACTACCTAAGTGAGTTTAAATGTGAGTTGGGTCCCACACGAACCCCACCCCTTCAAGTTCCCTAACCCCCTTATCTCTTCCCCTTAAACCACCCTTGTATTAAATGGTGTGACTTCCTTTCACATTAAATACATGCCAACACTTTTTAATTAAGCAGTTAAACCTCATTAATTAATTTTGATTTGAATAGTTTGAATTTTGATGTGGCGTGTATTAAATAAAATAATATGGTAGCTTATATTTTTTATTTGGGGGGAAAGCTACTTGGGTGGGAGCTCTTGAGTTTTTGGGAAAAGCACCAACTCTTCGACGAAGAATGTCTCCGACGAAGAATGCCTCCGACGGAGAACGCGAAGACACCGACGATGTGCCTTCTATTCTTCTTTCTTCATGTCAAGGGAGGAGACACCACAGCGCGAAACGTCTCCATCGACGATGGATCTTCCTCCGATGAAAAAAGAATCGGCACCGATCATTGCGACGCTTGCCTCTTTCCGCGGCACGACGACATGCGACGTCTTTTTGAGGTAAGGGAATTTATTTGGTATTCTCCTTTTCATTTGAGAAAATAAAGATGAGCGCGGACCAACCATTTCCAGGTCGATCCGCGGATCATTCGTTCTTGCGGGTTGATGTTGGGGTTGTTTGTTTTTTCCTGTGAATTATTTCATTGTCGTACGTCGACTTCTTCTGTTTGTCGCTTGCTATCATTATAATTGGAGGAGGTCGGACCACACAAACATGGACAACCCTCCTCACAATTGATGTTGATTATGTTTCGGCTCGAACGAAGGCGGCGCGGTGCAATGGCACCACACGGAATCATGGATAAATACGGAAAGGATGTGTGGCGTAGTCGCGTTGCGCCGTTGAGGCTGAATGGAACCGCGGCCGGAGTCGGGGCCGTGGAGGCAATTCAAAGACTCTGTGGGTTGAATGTTGTGCATGGAATGACGGGCGATGAAAAACGGGGTCGCAAGGTAATTTTGATGTCTCCACAATGAAGGTCGGGTCCCGGGAGGACCGTTGGCGATGACGGTGAGAAAAACGGACCACCGGAGCGAGTCCGGTGGTCCGCAGAAAACACCGCCGGCAGCCGGCACCGGCCGGCCCCCAGGAGGCGGCAGCGCCCGGTGCACCGCCGGGGAGGACCGCTGGTCCCACGACCGTGCGGGACTGAAGGAGGTGGGACGCGGTGCTCAGCTGCGTCCATTGACAAGGGGCGGCCCCCACACGGGGACGCAGATCATTCATGGGGGGCGGTGCCCCGCCTTGGCGTATCCGCTCGGCCGAAATGGTCGAGCTACCTGGCCACCGGGCTGCGCCAGCGCGCTGAGCCGGGCCGCGCCGGGTCGCGCCCTATTGGGCCGGACCCGGAACCGGTTCAGCCCGGCCCAGGGGGGTTGGGTCGGGCCAGGCCGGGCCCAGACCGCCAATTTCGGACTGTTTCTATTCGAATGCTCGTATCATTGGCCATAGACCTCCGATCGACGCACCATCAGTTTTTAGCGGTCCTTGAATCGAGATGGTCGTTTCGGTATATTACACTCAAGGTTTCGGAGATCTTTGAGTACATTCGGGTTGGTTCGGATACGAAACAAACCGGGCCCTCGGAGCGGAAACGCTTATATCTTGAGCTCCGGACATCCAATTGACGTGCCGTCAACATTGTTGGATTCCTCTTAATGAGACAGAACTTTTGACACACTTAGCCTGAGATTTGAATGTATTTGAATATTGGCTGGGTTGGACTGAACCTGAAATCCAACAAGGCCCCTCGAACGAAAAAGCTGATAACTTTCAGACCGAACGTCCGTTTTACGAACCGTTAGCGGTGTTGGTGATCATTTTGAGAAAAGATCTTAATGAGTATACCCTATTAGAGTTTAGGGTACAGTTGAGATTCTGTCGGGTTGGTTCGCACATGAAACCAACCGGGCCCCTAGGACAAAAATGCTAAAATCTCACAGACCAGGTGTTCGATTGACGCGTCGTCTGTCGCGTTGAGACCCCCATGACGAGGCGGTCCTTTGAGATACCTCTTCGTGTGAATTTGAGATACTTGGAGTATCAACCTATAGCTTGTGGAGAGCACCCTCTCGGAGACGATCATACAGAGTACGGAGACTGTGTAGCATGCTGAGACCTGACGACTACTTGACCGACTCGACTTGGAGTGAGTCGACTAGCCCAGTGGACGGAGCACTACTTTGTTTGGGTGCAGACCCCTGGCATAAGGAGCACTACTGTGTGACAGTGCAGACCCGCGGTACTCGTCCGGAGAGTACCTCTATAGGCTATTAGGGGGTGTGAACTACTATGTGTGGGTGGCATACCCTGGCGGGAATCACTACTGTGTTTGGGTGGCTGTCCCGCTATACTCGACAAGAGGAGTACCTCAGCAGTCTTAGGTTAGTGACCAGTACCTCAGAGTCATGACAGGACCACTGTACAATCAAGAGACGGGTCTCTTCAGCAGTTACGATTTCGATAATGAATATCCTGGATTGAGATGATTCCATGACCTTTGTGTTTACCACATGATTGAGATGGGTCACTTGATAACCTAGGTATATGTATGGGCATATACCTGGGTAGTGGTTATCCGTTGATTTCATAATCGTTGTGTTTCCTAATGATTGAGATGGGTTACTTGATAACATGGGTATATGTATGGGCATATATACCTAATTCGAGGTTATCTGTTGAGATCTTATTTTTGGTTATCCTTGCTGGATTTAGTGAGACCTTGAGGGTGTCAGGGTACCTACAAAGTATCGTTATACTCACCCCTGCACGGGCTATGCCCTCACTCATTGTGTTGGATGTAGACGACGGGAAACGCAAACAGAGGCTGAGTGTTTGAGGATTGGACGGTACCTGGATGTGGACCTCACGACGAGACAGTATCCAGTGGTGGACTCCACGATGAGATGACACTCGGAGGAGGTTGACAGGAGAGAGCGTTGTGGACGCTATCTGTACCTACCCTTCAGGTAGGATCTGTGGTGGACGATCCAAGAGTTGTGCTATCTCTACCTAACCTTTAGGTAGGATCCTTGGTGGATGATCCAGGAGATTCTTGTCACCTTCTAGCTATTTTATCTTTTTCCCTTGTACTTTACAGTTCGTCTTTTATTTCCGGCCCATTTACTTTTAGCACAGATTGTTTCAGTTTTTCTCAGTATTTTACTTCCTCTTGTACTCTGTTGTGTTTTTTTAAATTTATAAAGGCAATTCCTTCCCAGTTTTTGGGATATACTTCTTTGGTTCTAGTCGCCAGCCCTTAGACTATGCAAGGCGGGCTTGGGGTAGTCACGGCATGGGCCCCAAGGACGGGTCGTGAAAAATTGGTATCAGGGGAGTCGGTTTCACAACAGAACATAAGACTCTGATATTTTAGTTATGTGAAGCAATAGTGATATGGGTACCGAGTGTGGTTTTCAGTTCATGGAGTCCCGTGTTGGTGCGACGGCCGACATATCCGTACACCAGGACCCTGACTTCTGATTTCCGACATTGTGCACAAAAACACTGATTGCGTGTGTGATTCCAAAAGTTTTAAAGTCAGCTCAAACTAGGTCATCTCACCAGGTATAAATCATTGACCGTTTCTCATCTGTTCAGGATGTCTCCACATAAACAGTCAGTTGGTGTTTCTGAGAGAGTACTCGATGACAGCCCACCGAGCGGTGAAGCTCCGGTGCGGGGCCCTTTTTCTATGTTGGCACCCACGGGTGGTGTACCAGGAGCACCACCACCTATTGGGCAGCACATGCCACCAGCCTTACTAGCGAACTGTGCACACTGGCAGAGCGCGTTTCACGAGTTCCAGTAGCAGTGGCCTCCAAGGTTACGAGGCGAGGCAGATTCTCAGATAGCAGAGCACTAGCTGGAGGCGATTGATAGAGTTTTCCGCCTAGTTGAGACATCAGTAGAGTGGATGGTGGACTTGTCTTGTAGTTTTTTCCAGTGTGTGACCATGAGGATGATCCGCATAGAGATGATGCTTTGGTACGTGGACCAATGCATGTGATAGTTCCTTCGGGTAGTGTGTCTTCTATACATCACTACCAGTTGGTCAGCATTTACAACCGGTGGTACCGGTAGGTGACACATGTAGGCTTACTGCCTTACACGTGTTCTAACATTCGATACCATCATGTTTCGACGTGAGCCCGACTCACAGGAGGCTGAGGACTAGCTTGAAGAGGTGGCTGAATGTTTTCTTGAGCTTATAAAGCTTCGGCAGGATGACGAGTCGGTAGCTGAGTATTCATCGAGTCATTCCGAACATTCCGGGTACTCGATGAATACGATTCGATTGGTGTAATAGATCTCGGACCTCTGAGCGAGGTGTGTTTAATGGATATCCGAGTACGCACTCCTTATTCTATGAATTCCTACTTATGTTAGGGTGGTAGAAAGAACCCTTGTGGCTGAGAATTCTTTTGCTGATTTGATGCCGTCAGTGAAGGATAGTTGTGTGAAAGGTGGAAACTAGCACCGGTCACAGAGACTTGGGCGTGCAAATGTTTCAAAATGAGTAAATGTTAAGGACAGAAGAATCTGCAGAGTAGAAGACATAGAGGCAGAGCTAGGAGAACAACATGAGCTGGTGTACATATCAACATGTTACAACCACCTGCCTTTGTTGTTCCCTCCAGGATCATGGAGCTGGAGGGAAGGGAATGAGAGTAGCGACATGAGGTCAAGGAGAGTGACCCAATGGCTCTAATAATGATTTGAGGGACAGTCTGTGTCCTGTACAAGCTGCAGTAGTAACAGACGTTGATACGAATCATTCCTTCCTTCCATGAATCTTGTCCTAGACCTAGAGTTTCCGGTTAAGCCGTTGACTTGACCCTCACGTCTGGAGATACCTTGGGAGGAGACTCGATAATCACACTTACGCCGATGGTGTGATCTGACCCACGAGGAGAGAGTTTCAGTTGGAATCTCTTAGTGGCAACGTCGAGGCCTTATGATGTTGGTCTGAGTATGGATTGGATCCACAGTTCATACACAGATTGATTGTATTATGCAAAAAGGTTGTGGTTTATCTACACCGTTGGGATGGGGTTTTCCTTGGTCGGAAATAAGGAAAACCCAGGCAGCATAGGATTGAATCATGCATAAGAGGGTGCATTAGATCACTCATGAGATGGAAAAGCTTAACTTTGTGCCAGAATTCTCCAAAGTTATGGAACCACTCCCAACAGAGCTTTCAAGAGCTGGGTTGACCGATGCGCCCAACCTATGGGTGTTGGATACATAGTTCACTATGACGCATTAGGGACCAGACTCAGTTGTGTCCTAATGTAGGATTGGGTAGTGATCGCCTATGGATCAGGGAAGATAAGACTGCACATAGCTGACAGGATGCCTCTAGAGTTCAAGGATGATGACCACGTCCTTATACGGGTCTCACCTACATGAGGTTTATAGAGATGTGGCCAAGGAGGAAAGTAATCTCCGAGGTTCAGCGGACCATTCCAAGTCCTCAGCTAGGTAGGTGAGGTGTTTTATCGCTTTACCCATCCACCTCAGTTGCACCGGGTGCACGATGACTTCCATGTATCTCAACTGAGGATATACGTGCTTGACCCGATGCATGTCATCGACCATGGGGAACTGGACTTTGGCAATGGGGTGACTATTGCATGGTTCCAGTAGAGTTTGAGGATCGAAAAGATTTCATCCTTGGGTGCGCTTTCACTGGCAGTACGGTAACCTCCAGGTGAGCACATGGGAGTGAAAGGCTCAGATGCATTCTCAGTACCGCTTTTGTAACCCTAGTTTGTGTTAAAGATTTACGAGGACATAAATCACTGAGGTGGGAGTAATGTAAAGACCTGTAAAATTCAAGGAAAATTATTTCCTAATTTTCTTTGGGATTTTACAAGAACGCAGTTTCTGACGACACCTGATTCTGAGGCCCAGAGTGCCCAGAATTATTTTCCGAAGTTAGGCTCGGGTACGTTCAGTGAACGAACGAGCGGGTTTTTCTAACTTTTAAACCGGTGCTCGGAATTGAAATCCGAATGACTCATGAACTCGCAACGCCGGTAATTGATTAAGGTGACCTTTTAAAGAGTTGCGTTTGCTCGGGATGAGTTGTTATGTTTTGTGGATAAGGACTTCCGAGAAATAAAATTTGTGCAAATAATTTTATTTCTTTAAAGTGGCTAAATCCTAAGGATGGAGGTTGGGTGAACCTAACTACCTATGTGACTATAAATGTGAGGTGGGCCCACACGAACCCCAACCCTTCAAATTCCCTAACCCCCTTAACTATTCCCCTTAAACCCCCTTGTATTAAATGGTGTGACTTCCTTTCACATTATATACATTCCAACACTTTGTAATTAAGCAGTTCAACCTCTTTAATTAATTTTTATTTGAATAGTTTGAATTTTAAAGTGGATTTTATGAAATAAAATTATAAGGTAGCTTATTATTATATTTGGGGGAAAGCTTCTTGGGTGGGCGCTCTTGAGTTTTTGGGAAAAGGTCCAACTCCTCGACGATGAACGCCTCCTATGGAGAACGCAAAGACACCGAAGATGTGCATTCTCTTCTTCTTTTTTCATGTCAAGGGAGGAGACACCACCGCGGGAAACATCGCCATCGATGACGTCTCTTCCTTCGATGACAACAGAATCGGCACCGATCATCGCGACACTTGCCTCTTTCCGCGGCACGACGACATGCGACGTCATTTCGAGGTAGAGGAATTTATTTGGTATTCTCATTTTCATTTGAGAAAAGAATGACGAGCGCGGACCAACCATTTCCAAGTTGATCCGCAGATCGATCGTTCTTGCCGGTTGATGTTGGGGTTGTATGTTTTTGCCCGTGAATTATTTCTTTGTCGTACGTCGATTTATTTTTTTGTCCACTTGTTATCATTATAACGGGAGGAGGTCGGACCGCACAAACATGACCAACCTTCCTCACACTTGATGTTGATCATGTTGCGGCTCGAACGAAGGTGGAGCGGTGCAATGACACCGTGAGAAATCATGGAGAAATACGGAAAGGATGTGCGGTGCCGCCGCGCTGCGCCGTTGAGGCTGAACGAAATCGCGGCCGGATTCGGGGCCGCGGAGGCAATTCGAAGACTCCGCTTGTTGAATGTTGTAAGAGGATTGACGGGTGACGACAAATGGGGGGCACAAGGTAATTTTGAAGCCCCCACAGTGAAGGTCGGGTCTCGATAGGACCATTGGCGAAGGCGGCGAGCAAAACGGACCACAGAAGCGGGTCCGGTGGTCCGCAGAAAACCCCGCCGGGGAAGGCCGCTGCGGCTGAAGCTGCGGTGGGAAGCCACTGGTCTCGTGACCACGCGGGATCGAGGGAGGCAGGATGCGGCGCTGATCCATGTCTGTTACCAAGGGGCAGCCCCCACACGGAGCCTTATTTCATTCATGGGGGGCGGCGCCCCCCCTCTACGCATCCGTTCAACCGAAACGGCCGAGCCACTTGGCCAACGGGTCGCGCTAGCGCTCCGAGCCGGGCTGCGCCCATGCCGGGCTGGGCCGCGCCCAAGCTGGGTCGGGCCGCGCCAGCCGGGCCGGGTCGCGACCTGTTGGGTCAGACCCAGACCCGGGTTTGGTCGCCCGGTTCGGGCCGACCCAGGGGGTGTTGGGTCGGGCCGGGCCGGGCCCAGACCCCCAATTTCGGACTATTTACGTTCGAACCCTCATATCATGGGCCATGGACCTCTGATCGATGCATCCTCAATTGCGTAGAGAACATTGGATTGAGGCGGGAATTTCGGTATATTACACTCAAGGTTTCAGAAATCTTGGCGTACGGCGGGGTTGGTTCGGATACCTAACCAACCGGGCCCCTCAGAGAGGAAACACATATATCTTGAGCTCTGAACATCTGATTGACGTGCCATCGACTTTGTTGGATTCCACTTGATGAGTCGGAACTTTTGGCATACATCGCTTGAGATTTGGAAGCAGTTGGATAGTGGGCGGGTTGGATTGTACCCAAAATCCAACCGGACCCCTGGAATGGAAAAGCTGATAACATTCAGACCGGACGTCTGTTTGATAAACTGTCAGCAGCGTTGGTGATCATGTTGAGAAACAGTCCCTATGAGTATATCCTATAAGAGTTCTGGGTATAGTTGAGATATGACCGGGTTGGTTCGCACACGAAACCAACCAGGCCCCTGGGACGAAAAGGCTAAAAACTCACAGACCGGGCGTCCGATTGGTGTGTCGTATGTCTCCTTGAGACCCCTATGACGAGGCGGTATTTTGAGATACTTCTTCGTGGGACTTTGAGATACTTTGAGTATCAACCTGTAGCTCGTGGAGCGAACCCTCCCGGAGACGACTGTACGGAGTACGAAGACCATATAGCCGGATGAGACCTGACGACTGCTTGACCGACTCGACATGGAGTGAGTCGATTATCCCAGTGGATGGAGCACTACTTTGTTCTGGTGCAGACCCATGGCGGACGGAGCACTACTGTGTGACAGTGCAGACCCGCGGTACTCGTCCGGAGAGTACCTCTGCAGGCTATTAGGGTGTGTGAACTACTGTGTTTGGGTGGCATACCCCGGCAGGAATCACTACTGTGTTTGGGTGGCTGACCCACTATACTCGATAGGAGGAGTACCTCAACAGTCTTAGATTAGTGAGTAGTACCTCAGAGTCCTGACAGGACCACTGTACACTCCATAGACGGGGCTCTTCATCAGTTACAGTTTCGATAATGAAAATCGGGGTTTGAGCGGAGTCTACGACCTATGTCTTTACCTCATGATTGTGATGGTTCACTTGATAACATAGGTATATGTATGGGCATATACCTGGGTAGTGGTTATCTGTTGATTTCATAATCTGTGTGTTTCCTCATGATTGATATGGGTTACTTGATAACTTGGGTATATGTATGGACTTCTATACCTAAGTAGAGGTTATCTGTTGAGATCTTCTTTGTGGTTACCCTTTTTGGATTTAGTGAGACCTTGAGGGTCCCGGGGTCCCTACTGAGTATCGTTATACTCACCCCTGCACGGGCTATGCCATCACCTCATTGTGTTGGTTGCAGACGACGGGCAGCGCAGATAGAGGCCGAGTGTTTAAGGACTGGATGGTACCTGGAGGTGGACCACACGACAAGACAGTATCCAGTGGTGGACATCACGATGAGATGACACTTGGAGAAGGTTGACGGGAGAGAGCGTTGTGGAGGCTATCTGTACCTACCCTTCAGGTAGGATCTGTGGTGGACGATCCAGGAGTTGCGCTATCTGTACCTACCCTTTAGGTAGGATCCTTGGTGGACGATCCAGGAGCTTCTTGTCACCTTCTAGCTGTTTTATATTTTTTCCATGTACATTAAAGTTGGTCTTGTATTTCCGGCCCATTTACTTTCAGCATAGATTGTTTCAGTTTTTCTCAGTGTTTTACTTCTGCTTGTACTCTGTTGTGTTTTGATTACATTATAAAGGCAATACCTTCCCAGTTTTTGGGATTTACGCCTTTGGTTCTAGTCGCCAGCCCCTGGCCTATGTAAGGCGGGCTTGGGGTTGTCACGGAACGGGTCCTGAGGATGGTCTGTGATAAGGGATAACCCCCATAATAGATCACTGGTGGGCACAATAATACATAAAAATCGTTGAGAAACATTATGGCTTCTTAGAATAGAGTGAGACTTATATATATTATATAAATAGTTGAACCCCATTATATTTAATTGGTAATCCCAATATAGATTATACAAAGGGTCATACCTATTTTATTTCTCTAATTCATTTGTAATGTAAGTTGACCATATTTTTATTCCACTTATAATAGTGAAATGATTGGAATTTAGCAGTATGGTAATTCCAATTAAATTGGTTTTGAAATTGTTTATATCTATGATTCTCTAAGTCACAAAAAAAGGATTAATTAATTTCGATGTGTATTCTATATTTTCATTGAAATTATTATGATTCATGGGAGGTTATTAATTTCAATTTCTTAATGATGTATTAATATAAAGGTATATATTATATGAGTTTTCATGTTTTTACGAAAAAACAATTTTATTATTTTTTAAATCTACTACTATTTTTTTTATCTTCCTGTGTTTTTAAAAAAATTTCATAGGTTTTAAGGATGGGAATGTAAATAGAATAATTTAAGATGGATTTCATTGAGAATTTCCATGAAATCAATTCATACATTATTTTAAAAGTTTTATATTATTTTAAAAATTGATATTTGTCAGAAGTTTCAACATTTTATTTTGTGGGTTTTTGTGTTCGATTTATGGCCTAATATCAAAACTATAAACCTTAAATGATCCAAAATATGAGAGTCAGTGTAATTATTTATTTAACACAATATTATGTAATGATTATGTCTATTTATTTATATTTGATATCAATGGAATGACTTAGAAGGAATTACATGTTTGGATTGTGTTAATATCATTCCCAATGAAGACCTTACTTTATTGTTATGTGGAATTGAAATGTCATTTTTGTATTTCCATGTCTCATATATAATGTATGTCTGATCATAATAGTTTTTAAAAGTAAAAACATGAATATTTTAGTAGGATGGAATCGAGTGTAAAATATCATTCCAAATCTGTAAATGGAGAATATTGGAATTGGAAGAAAATAGTTTTATTCAAAGATGGATCAATTGACACAATTAATAAATGTTTGTGGTATGCAGCCTAGAGAGGAATAAGATCTATAATAAAAGTATGTAAAAATAATGTATAATTTCATGAGGTAAAATTCCCTATCATTCAATGGATCATCTAAAATAGTGGTAACTAATGTATGGATAAATTCACTAGAAAATATATTTAATGTCAAGAGTTTTTAAATTGAATATATTTCCCTAAATTTGTTTTGTTTAGGATGGAGAAACAAATCATGGAGTTAAGGAAAAAAATATAATGATATCGTCATTTTATATAAAGGCAATTTGACGATATTTTATAGGTTTCTCTTGAGACATATCTGGGAAACTGAATGTAAAATTAATAGATTTTATTCAGAATTGAAACCATATCTATGGTGATATTGGGGATATCTAGACAACTTGCGATATAAGAAATATCGAGTCCTACCTAACAATAATTCTTGATAATGGTTTTATTTAATATGGATGGGTTTTCAAGGGTTTTAGATTACTGAGTGTGAAAAATAATAAATATATTATATATGTTTATAAACATTTTTTGCATTCATTAAATATCATTGATAATCTTATGATAAGAATAAATACAATTTTAAGCGTAAAAGGAATATATTTCTAATGGGATATTTTCCCATTGTTTAATATTTATCATTTTTAAATATCCATTTTTAAACATATATAATTATTATATGTTAAAATAAACATACTTTTTTAAATAGTAATATTAAATTTAAATTTGGTATATTTTTTTATTTTTCTGAAAAATTTAATTTTCTATGAATAGTTAAAAACATTGAATTTTAATTGAAAACTTATTTTTCATAAAAAATATTTTTATAATAAAATTATATATAACACTAGTTTTATATAAGTTTTTTTTTTGATATTACATCAATGAATCACATTGAGGCCTATATATTCAATTTCACATATAAATTATATATTGAAAATTTCAAACTATTCAATATTTCTCCTAAAAAACATGATGTCTCTCATCATCTCCAATATTAATTTTAAATTAATTTTAAACAATTATATGAATTGGATTTTACCAAATGTATATAAATTTTTATATTCAGTATAATGTATTTTATGTAATAATATCAACATAATATTTAGCTTAAAATATTATTAATGGTAATTAAAAATAAATAAAATAATTAAGGAAAAACATTAATACTTAATGATTAATCATATGATATAAGGTTTATAAATGAAAAAAATCTATTCAAACACCCATTATATGGAAGTGACCTATATAATATGTAATGTAATGAAATTATAAAGAAATAAACCTTCCATGTGATTAACACTTATAAATCCTTAGTTTAGGGAATAAGCTCTATATGTTTGGTTATAAATAGTATTTTTTAATATATATTAGTTAATGTTATAATAGTTATTTATATATAACTTTTATTGATGAAATAATTACATGAAATACTAAATAAATCGTAATATATGGATTATCTAGTTAATGATTAATGAAATTAAATTATTTATTACAAAATAATTTTAATTTTTTATATCAATTACATTATCTAAATGGTTTTTAAGTGTCAACATATATCAAAAATGTTCTGTTCATAATACAATATCTTTTTGTTATCATACTATCCCATAAATAGAAAAAAAAAGTATTATTGTCCTTGTTGGAGTTTAAGTAGTGTTTTCTTACAGTACATTTGTTTCTATTTAAATTAATTTCCAACACATATGGGGTTTCTTAAATATTCATTGTCAGATATTATAAAATCTTGGTAGAAGTTTTATAATATTCCTCACATTAATTTAGTCTTAATATATAAATTATAATGTTTAGAAAAATATCAACCAAAATAAGAAAACAAAATTAAAAATATAAGGAAATAAAATTTATAAAGAACAATCGATAAAAATGATTATATTTTATTGTGTTTTGTTTTTTTATCGACAAGATATCCCATTTAATCCATTATATATAATTTTTTTAACACATGAGGTAAAGGATACGCGCCAATATTTTTTACCTTTTTGTATTTAATATAATTCCACTCCCCTCCACTATAAAAAGGCACCTACCATCCCCATTTATTCACATCTATAATTGTCATTGGATCATCCATACCATGAAAACATAATATTACACCATACCTCCCCACATCCTTGTATACTCACATTTGGTAGAAATAAATATATAGACATACATTACTGAAAACCAAATGAAGATACACGTACAAGATGTAACATTATTCAATAATTAGTTTCATTTAATTTCCATTTTTGATCATTATATTATAATTATTCCTTTATCATATTAAAAATAATTATCCTTAATATAATTATTATTATTTATACTAAATGTTTTAAGTACACATAGAAACACCTACATTAAATGGGTAATGAAATTCCAAATTATGTATCTCGAACTAACAATTAAAAAAATGTTCTTCTTTATTTATTAGTTGCTACAAATTAATGTAAGTATATTGGATAGAAACACAATTTCTATATGAAATATATGAAATAGATGTTTTGTTTATATTTATATAATTTTTATATAACATATAACTTAGTACCTAACCTTTTTTCGAAATAAGATAACAGTGTGTGTGGAATATATCTTTTTAAGTTCATGCTATGTGTTTTAATGATTTTATTGGATGAATTTTTTTTCTATTCATGTGAAAAAAAAAATTATTTAATATTTTTATTATACGTTCAACATAATGGCAAACATTATATTATTGTCATGTTTTTAACGAATGAAACATTTCCCTTTTTTTAAATCCCATATTGATATTTTGTTTTCATTTGAGGTTTTATAAATATTTTCATTGTGTTTCATGGTGTGGAGGTATGTGAAGATGACAAGATTGATATCAAGGATAATTTCCAAGAAATAAATTAATTAGTTGTTTAATATGTTTCCTATAATGTAAAAAATTTGATATTTATTAGAAGTGTGGTTGATTTATTTTTTGGTTATTTTATTTATGGGTTATTTCATAATTATTCAAAAGATTAAAACTGCAAAGAACAACAATGTGATAGAAATTAAAATTCCTATATTAACTCAATATTAAGTATTTACTATTATCAAGATCTTATAGTAAATATCAAAGGAAATTTTTAGAGAACATTAGTAGTTATGATATTATTAATATAATTTCCATAGAAAAAATAACTTTATGTTTATGTTTAAATGTTTTAGAATATGTATATTTTCATGTGGATTCATCTAAATTATGATTTATCAAATTTATTTTCTGTATTGGAAAATATGATTTTTTTATATGGAATCCACCGAGAGGAAAATATCCTTCCAAATCATCTTCCCTAGATGGATGTAATTCGAAGATAAGTAGTTTATTATGGTAATGTATTAGTTTAAAAAATATATAAATTGTGATTGAGTCCATGTTAGAGAGAAACACAATCTACCATTAAAAACAGAACTATAGTTGAGCATTTAATGAGGGAAAATCTACCATAATTGAATTTTTCTTCTAATACTCTATTATAAAATTTATGGATAAATACATCGGAGAAGATAACTAAATTAGTGGAATTTTTTTAATGTGAAAAGGAAACTCTTCACATTCATTATATGGAAGGTGATGCTCACATATGTTGGTATTTGGCTATGAATACCATAGTGAAATATATTCCATTAAAAAAATATTTCCCTAATGTTGTGTGGATTAGGATGAAGAAATAATTCTTTATGTTAGGGTAAAGGATTATAATTTTATGAATTCATATGTAGAAAAATTACCATGGTTGTAAAAATTTCATATAAAATTTATCAGATACAATGATTGTAAAATTAATATATTATAAATAGCATTGGATGTAATTATATGGTGTGATATTACAACTCATGTGTTAAAAAAATATGAATATGTTGTTCAATCTGCTATGAATGTTGAAATGGGGATTTGAAAAACATATGTTCCACAATATGAAAACATTATAAAACAGTCATGGTGGATGGAAAATGAGAAATAACGGAATAATAACATTTTTAGTGAGCCAAAAATATGTTCTAGGTGTGGTAAAATTGATATTCCCACTGGGTGTCATTAGTATCCTACATATCTATGATTTTTTTTCTAAAATCCAAACTATGATACTCGACTAATTAAAATGTAGTATAAGGTAAGATTAGGGTAGAACCTACAATGATGATGAATTTAGTTAATTATGTTTTTAAAAGGGTTTACTTATGAATGAGGTGAGGATCATAGTGAATTTATTCATTTAGAATTCAATCTTAAAACAAAATAGAATTATTGATTTGTTTGTAAAGTGATTTGAATGAATGTTAGGGTAATGTAATATTTAGGTTTGGGTGAAATTTGATTTTTAAAAATATGTTGTTTAGTTTTTGATTGGTGTGAGAGTAAATATTATGTATATATAATAGTCATGGAATCCCTTCCTCAATGTGAAAATACCGTGTTTCCAATGGTTCGGTTATGTTGGATTTCATTGAATCAATTTTGTATCGATATCGTATTTCAACCAGATTTTCCATAAACAAGACAATGTTCATTCCATCAATATGGTATTAGGTTGTTCAATTTAATTGTTACTTTTGATAAATTTTTCTATAGTCATTATAAAAGAAAAATAAACAGATTAGAAGTTGAAGAATAAAATTACACAAACATATTAATTCAGTAATAAATATAATTAAATCCAACACACCTTTCCGTATTTGATTACACCCCCAATCAAAGGCATGTTTATCTCCTCATCCTAATACCGATAAAATAAGAGGGATGGAGAAACTAAAACATAATTAAATGATATAATTCAGATATGATGTAACTTCATTACTTCAAGATTATTTCGCTAGCCAATTTTGAAATCTCCCATGGTGCAGTCATGGGATCTATTTATAGTTGTTGGAAATTATCTTCCCAACCCCCACCATGATGTGTACATGAGCTACATATCGGGCAATTCCAAACAATTATTCTTGTATCTGCGTGGGACGTGCACAGATCTTGGATGTGATTTTTGTAATTTTTATCAACATAACGATGTGTACATTGCATGCACATCATGCCAGACATGTCCACATCACCTCTATGTTTGCGATAATATTCTGCAAATCATGCGCATAAATTTTAATATTCACATCCATTATGTCGTATACTGAAGGTAGAAGAAATTTTGTTGTCACCTCTTTTTTTGGAGGCAACATGCTTCATGGATTATATCATGATGTGTACTTGTGGTAAACAAAGTATAACAGTGAATTTCTATAATTTTTGGATTCGTTAATCTTGAAAATTCATTTATGGAACCATGAGAGAAGGTCATGGTGCAATGTGTCCTTTTTCATATTTACCCAAATTTCATTATTTTTCTAGCCAATATTAAGATGCATCTACTATAATGAGTTGGGAAATTATTATAATTATTTTCTAAAGATATATTCTTATGGTTAATGTGATCAATATCAAAAGGAATAATTGGATATAAAATTAATTTTCTACTTATACATTTGATGTTGGGCCATTAGGTGGAACAATGGTCGCTATAGAGAGTTTTTTATTTTTAGAAGGTTGACTATAATCCCATTGTACTTATAAACACCATATAAATGATTTAATTAATGGAAATATAGTTTTATATATTTTTTGAGTTTTAATATATGTCTTTGGTATAAAGAAAAAATTTATTTTTATAATAATACCTCTAATTTTTTGGATGTATTTTAAAATATATTAGTGAAAATTGGGGTTATATATCTATGGAATTATTTAGTTTAACCTTTGGGTATTAATATGAAACTATTGAGACTAAAACATTACCTCATCACATGAATGTTTGATTTATCATACTATATATAAAGATGTTGTTATAGATTAATATCTAAAAGTATGAGTAATAGCATGGTATACATTTAGGGTTATGTGATGCATGAAAAGATGATTCTATTGATTCATGCAAGGATAGTCATCATGTATACTATTTTTATAGATTAAGTGATGTGTTTTTGGTGGATGATATTTAATAGATGAATATCAACTTATCAAGAAATAATATTTTCTTTATTTAAATAGATAATAAATAAATTACAAAAAAATTCAAATAATATATTTTCAAAAATGTTATTTTCAAATGTACATATATTTTTTAGTAAGATAAATTTAAAATTTAAAGAATGAAATTTTGTAATGGTTGGTAGGATGTATGATCAATATATTTTATGAAATATAATATTTTAAAAGTATTTAAATTAATTGATATGTTTAATTACACCCACTTCATTGATTATTTTTTATTATACAGAGAACCATGTTTATATTTCACTACATATAATATCAAATTTTTTCAGTAACATGGGATACACAAAAGGTTCTCTTTTACCAAACAATAATATTCTGTTTATATTATTATTTGATATATACAATTATTTTATAGATGTTATATTGAATGTTAAGAATAATAAGGACAATATTATACATGTTTATTACTTTTTTCCATTAATCATATATATAATATTGTCTTAAGTAACGAATAAATCGAATTACAAGCATCAAAAGATGTATATTTTTAAATGTGATGTTTTTATTTCATTTAATATAGAACCAATTTTAAATGTAATTTTAGAAAAATTTAAAATATGTATTTATAAAACTAATCTTCATTTTTTTAATGTTAAATAAAAAAAATTATATTGTGTTAACTTTTAATAGCTCTCCTAGAAGATCTCGTTTTGATGAATAATGAAAAATAATGCATTTTAATTATAACTACTTTTTCATCTAATTTTATTATAAATTTACTTTATATTATAAATTATTTTCAAAAAATAATTAGATAACTTATACAAAATTTATTCCATTAATGTTCAATAGATTAATTTACAAATAAAAAAGGATATAAAAACATTTCAAACAAAAGAAATTTTCCCCTTAAAAACCCACTGTAACATATAGTTTGCGGGATTAATTTTAAATTAGTCTTACCCACTTACATTGAATTTAAATTAAGAAATACTGATATACATATTTTGTATTGGTATGATATCATTTTTCTAATAATTTAATCCTAAATTTTTTAAAAAACAATTATGTGAATGTAATTTAAAATAATTACAATGATTAATGTGAAAACAAACATACTTAATAATTAATATAAGTTATATAAGTTATATAAATTACACAACACTTGTCCAAAACCCATTGGATGAAAATATTTTAACCCTTAACACCATATGATATATTTTTATGAGTTATAGGGATATTATTACATGAATATAACATTTATAATAATATATGAAAGGAAAAAGAAAAAAATGGTAACTTTCATGCCATTAACAATTAGAATAATTTGAATAATGGATGCAACTACATAGGTTTTGTTATATATATTATTTTTTAATATAAGTTTTATATTATTATAATTGTAATTTCTTTTTAAATTTTGATATGATATGGTTACATTAAATATTTGTGAAACTCTAACAAAAGGATTATTTAGTTAATAAATAATTAAAATAACTTGTTTTTATAAAATAATTTAAAACTTATAAACATATTATATTCTATCAAGTAACATAAAATTAATAATATATATGAATAATGTTCCATTAATAGTAAAATATATCTTTTATAATGAACATATTGACCAAAAAGTTTCAAGAAAAATAGTTAGTGTAGTTCCATTTAAAGTATTGTGTTTTGTGTGTTAAACGTTTTTCTATAAAAATAATTTCCAACCCATGTTTTCTTTTTGTTTTATAAATAGAACTAAATATTTTAGAATATTTAGGTATAAATTTTAAAATATTTCTTTTAGTAATAGATCCTAAATGTATGAAATAATGTTTTTCTAAAAATAGCTACTAAATGAAATTGTAAATTGAAAAAAATGGAAAATAATTAACTTCGATTATTATGATAAAAAGGAATTAAGTATTTTTTGGTGCGATTGATTCTTGAAGATAAATACTTATTATTCCATTATTTTTCATTTTTGATGAAAATTTGGAATGGGATACCTCCCAATACTACTAATGTTTTTATATATATTATACTTCCAATGCCCCCACCACTATAAAAAAGTACCCACCCACGCCATTAATTTACACCTATAAAGAAATTAGACCAAAAAAAGCACTCACAAAATATAATCCCAAAATTACTCCCATGGTCCATTAGGAGTAATATTTAATGAATGAAATTGAATGATTACCATTATTTAAACCCAAAGGCATTTCATGAGAAAGAGGTAACATTATTCAGTGATAATACTTTTTTAAATTTTTCTCAGACCATTCAAATATTATTATCCCATTGTTATATAAAAATCTTGGTATAATCCATATAATTAGGCATTATTTTTGTTTTAACTTCCCCTAATTAAACACACACTTCCATTGAACGTGTAATGAAAATACAGTTTCTATACAGTGAACTACTGCCTCAAAAAATGATGTCATTTGTTTTTCATTTACCAGCTCTCATGGTAGGGAATTATGACTAAAAAATATTTTTATATTTTTATATTCTATATATTATATTTTATTATAGTTATTTAATTTTTATATAACAAATACATTCATTATATAAATTTTTTTGAAATACCTTAAAATATTTTATGGACATGTAGAGTAGTGTATCCTCAAAGTGATTTGATATATTCACACATTAAATGGAATGTATTAAAGATGGGTACATTGATTCATATGATATATTAATAACATATATAATTTTCTAATGACATCATAATCTTTATATAAATTTAATATATGAATTTTATTTTTACCTTACCAAACAATTTTAATGTGATAACATCGCTCGTGTACACGTGGACTACCACCTCTTTGAAGGAATGTGATTACTTTTTTATTGAGAAATTATATGTCTAATTATATATAAATAAATTATATGTTATATACGATATAATTATCATTCTGGAATAATAAATTCTACTTACTTTATTTTCATAATGATTATTGAAAAAATTTAAACATTACTAATGGGTACGAACGACCTACGATCACTATTATTGTATGATTTGTTAATTATTAATAACCATTCTTAATTATCTGTATTTAAAATTTAATTAATTTATAAATAGGATATTTATCTCGTCATTATTATTCTGTAAATGATTAAATAATGAAAAATATTTCAATATAATTCCCACATTTTACAATTTGACATATAAATTGAAAATGGAAAAAACACCCAACATAATCAAAATAGTTAATGTAGCTGTTTAAATCATTTTAATAAGTGAAATAAATATAATGATAAAATTTGGATAGGAATTTAACCATTTAATGAAATAAAATATTTTTATTATTAAGGGTATAATTGCCGACATGATACGTTGGACTCAAGTTATGTGATTACATCTAAATCTCCTTTCACTAGGACATTTATTGTTGATATGAACCTTTGTTATTTTATAAGGTATATATAAAACCCATATAAAATTTCATATCCTTATTCTCAATTTTTTACTTTTATATATTTTTTTAAAAAATTGTAATCCTTTATCACAATGATGATTTAAACATTCAATGTGGTCTGTGATGCTTTAAATGTTTAACGAATTTATTTTATAAATTTTCCACCATTACAATATTCCTTTCATATTATAAATATTTATTTTTATAGATAAAAAATATTATAAAGTAAATTTTATTTATAATTTATATTAATTTTTTTAATAATTACTCATTTTATATATATTATAAAAAATATTTTTGAAAAATGAATAATGAGATTCCAAATTATTTATGTATGTAATAATTACCTTTCATGTCATTGCGAATTTATTATGTTTATTTCTTTATTTAATATATTAAATGTTTTTCATAAAATTAAAAAATATATTTCTTATTATTCTTTCATTTTTGTTTTGAAAAGTGGTTTTTATCGAACATGGTGATTTTTTATTGAAAATGTGTTCTCTAAAGAAATTATTATTTTAGTCTAAATATTATTTCATATAGATTTAAAAAAGATTTTAAAGTGATTTAGGTATAGTTGTTTTTTCTCTTGATATGGTTCTTTATAAGTATATTGAATATGTTATCATGATATAGCTTATTCCAAGGATTGATCCCCATTATAGCTCATGAGTGAGCCTCGTACAACATATATGAATGGTTGATCCCCATTATAGATTGTCATAAATTGTTAATCTTCATATAGTTTATAAGAAGTGTTGGTTTCCATTATATCTCATTAGTGATCAAGATACAACATATAAAAAGGTTGATCCCCATTATTGATATCCAATTCATAGGGTATAAATGATGAAATTACGGTTATTCTATTTATAAGATTTAAATTTTTAGAAGTTAGAAATACTATTATTTCATAAAAAAGGTTCTAAAAGGGTTTATATATATGATTCTAGATTTCAAAAATAGAAGTTTAATTTAATTTTATGTGATATAATTATTTTATTTTAAAAAAATATGAATTTTCATTCTTATGAAAATGTTTTACATCATATTCTCAATAAAACATTTTTATAAATGAAAAATTTATTTGAGTTTAAATTGTTTAGAAAATTAATTATTTCATTTTTTTATATCCCTTAATGGGTTCATGGTATGAATATGGTGGACCACTTGGTGAATGGTGATAATGTGTAAAACCCTAATTACATTGATTTTGATAGACACCAGAAGATTATTAATCTTTCATTGGGAAAGAAATACTAATTTTATGTGTATCTCAGACATAAGAATATTATTTTTTTTAAACTCATAGACATTATTTGTGGTAAATATCATCCTATAAAATGTCACTCATGTGATGAAAAACATAACAGATGTAGTAAAGTCTGCTTTACAAACATCATTATCAAACATAGATCCACGTCTTCCAAGAAAGATTTAAAAAGGGAAGGATTTTTCACGTCTCATCTAACCATGAGGCTATATGGGAAGATGTTCATTTATTTCAGAATTTCATTACCGAACATGTTCTTGTGAAAAATAAAGAAAGGCTACAATAATTATGTAATCTCACAAAATGTATTTCTTAGATTTTTCCATTCAATTACTAGAAGATTACATCAATTTGTGGTGGTTACTATCATTTGTTTTTTCATTCAAATGATCTCAAGTGTAATGATTCGAGTTTTGGTCACTCACTATTAGGTCTTGTATCAATAAAATTTACGAATTGTTCATGAAATTTGATCCCAATATTGAATGTAACACTCAATTAAAAATTTGGATTCTAATTTTTATATTAAATTTTCATTAATGTAACCCACATATCCTTTGCGCCATAGAAACTGCCGTAAGAAATTCTAATAGGATTTAATGGAAAACTCATAACCCAATCTACGAGAATTTTTCATGGATATTGGAAGAAGTGTACATTTATAACACCCTTGTTGAGGATGTTTTATTGGATAAAAGGGATGATTGTTTGAATCTATTTAATTAGTATGAATAGAAGTTAATGTATTGTTCGTGTTACATGTTCTTTATCCGTATATTTTTTATCTATGCATAAGAGATAAGTATTTTTCCTTGTGTAGGGAAATGATGAATTCTTTTTAAGAAATAATAAATTAAAAGATAATTTCCTAGGTCCTATTTCATAAGAAATTTCTATTTTAGGTCCCTCTGGTACAAAAAAAACTGATAAATGTTGCTCTTGAAATCCAAGTGGATTGTGGTCATAGTAGAATAGACCCTTGTGATAATTTTGGGAAATCAATGGAGGTCCCATTTGTAACATATTGCCCTATGTTTTCTGAATATTGTAATGATCACCCTAGGAAACATCTATCAAACATTGATGGTATCACGTTGTACTGCAATGAGGGTGAGATTCTGTTAGGTTATAAAATTGTTAGGGGGAGTATGATTCTCCTAACAATCACATCCCCTTTCCCATTAGAAAGTCCTACCCCTTTCATTCCACTAATGGTGTTGTTGAAGATAATCTATTAGATATACCGGTTATACAAATGGGGTCTCCTAAACACTCTTTGGCTGAAGTGGACTCCCATGTGAAATACTTGGATCATGCTTCCTCAAATAATGGTAATATTTAAAAGGACACCTTCTCACCAAAATATAGATAGGTGGGGTATACATGTTATGTTCAAACAAGCAATTATGGGTCTTCTTAGATTATCCATTCAATACTTGAAGGTGACAATTTTGATTTTACTCTTGCCGATAGATTAAAACAAGCATTTGAAATGTTGTAACTCTAGTCATCCAACCTGATGACACTCTTGGGAAAAGGGATAAATTTTCATATGTTCCATCTTCGTGGATTTCTAGAAAAATAAAATCATCATATGTATTCTATGATCCTATTCTTCCCAAAATATAATTCACTCAGTTATGTGGAACTTTCATCATGGATGATTTTAAGGTGCCACAACATACCCTGTAATGTTAATATAATGTGGAGAAGAAAAATAAGTAGACCAATCAAAGTACCTTATTAATATGGAGGACTTATAATTGGAATAGAACCCAATGGATGGAAATGTTAAATATAGGAAGAGGAATGTAAAGTGATCCTCCTAATATGGATATAGATGAAAGAACTTTAAAAAGGGACATGGCCATCAAAAAATGAAGAGATCATATTGGAATTCCCAAGGGTTAGGTAACCCCTATACAACCAAAAACCTTAGGAGTTTTTTTAGGGAAAAAAATAAATGCTCAATTGTGTTTGCAAAAAAAGTTGTTTTTAAGTTGAATTATTTCAAATGAGAATATTTGGGATGTAGTTTTCTCTCTCAAAATCTACACAATTGCAATATGGATCACTTTTGTATTATCAAGCATGAAATATTTCAAATGTTTACATGTCACAATGAAAAGTAGTGAATAAATATTTCACTAATCAATTTGTTCATAATATTATGGTATCCCTGGTTTAAGATTCAAAATTATATCTGAATTGAAGGGACCTGTGGAAGGAAAATTAGGAACATTTAGGGAATCCATCCCATAAATGGGTTATTATAACATATTTTAATGTTTTCCTCATACTTGAGTAGAAACCTGAATCCAGCATCAACAGGGTTTCAGCTGCTAAATTTTTCTCATGTATTGACCATTATAGAATATATGATGTTCCAATTGTGGGAGATGCATTACCTATAGAAGACACACTAAGAATGGGAGGAATAATTGAAACCATGATATATGTTCTATTTACATGAGTGATACAAGTGTTTCTGTTGGTATATCTGGATATGTTCTCTCAATACATCACTCTGATCATAACCAAATAATTTTGGATGCTTTTCAAAACAAAAGGCTTTCTCCTCTTCCCATTCCCATTAAAAATATGTCGGTCCTCTCCCCCAGTATTAAGGAAATCATCATGGAAGCATGGAAACATTTTCCGTTTTGATGTAAACTTAACTAGATTTCTATGAATGTAAAACAGACCAAGTAGATGTTGATATAATAGAGAATGAAATCCATTTCAAAAAATGGTGCTCAAATTAAGGAAGCCCAGTAGCACCTTGAAAACATGTTAGATAGAAATTGGAATCTGGATAATCCCACTATGGAGGAGGATCTATCCCACATGAAGTTGGATGATCTTATCATCACTAAATAGTGTGTGGAAAGGAATTATCTGAATGTGAAATGGTTGAAATATGGTAATATTGACTTAGGATATTTCAATTTATTACACCTAGATAAGAGATCTAAATAGGGAAAATTTTCATTGGTATCAATGGTCATCTATTAACATCTAAATAATATATTGAAAAAGTGGTGGATGACCATTTCAGTGGTATATATATTGATTATTTGATTGATAACTCATATATTATGGTTGATAACATCCCTCTATGTGTTTTTGAACAATATAATCAATGTTCTTTCTCATTACCTGATACATAGGAGGTCTGGAAAATCCAGTTTTATTTAAGTTTGGATTGTGCTGCTGGCCATGATGTATTCTCAAATAAAATTTCTGTGTTCTATTGTTATATATTAAAGGATTTTTTGTTTGATGCAGAAAGATATTTATTTTTACATTCCTCCTTATCCCAGTGGTTCTAGTTAAAATTTTATTTCCTTAATAAAAAAAATTCTATAGATATTAGAGACTTTAGCCTGGTTGTGATTCAGAATACCATCCCTAAAATGATTAGAAAAATCACAATGGTCAGGTTGGGGGATATTCTCAAAGAGTACATTATTCCCATTCTATAATGGTTTATCCCTAGATGGTGTATCCAAAACTTATTGTTCATATCCTCAAAGAGTGTCAACTTAATGAAGTGGAAAAAATAGCATGGACCTTCACTTTGAAGATTGATATATCAAAGGATTTTGACACACATAAATTGTCTTTCAGGATTATTAATTATAAGATATTGGTTTCTCTAGATACATTCTCAATATTATTAGGTACAATATTTCTTATTCATGGATTTCTATTAATTTAAATGGTTCCCATATATGATTCATTAAATGTACTTAAAGTGTTCATAATGGAGATCCCCTATCAGACCAACTCATTGTGGTGGATGAAGATTATTTGAGTATATGTATCATTTATCATCTAAATTTTCTCCATTGTAAACAAATTTATGATAACATGGTCAAACCTATCCCCTCAAATCTGTTATATTCATATGAAATTCTTTTTTCTGTTCTTCATTCTCAGAGTACCATCTCTCATATAAATACCATTTTCACCCACTATAAATAAATGACGGGTCTAGCAATCTCTAGTGATAAATATTTTTTTTCTAATGGGCCCACTGTGGGTAGATATATTAGGAATGTAGGAAGACATGGAGTGAAGAATGTATCTATTATTTTCACATATAATGGTGTCCCACTTTTTTTGTGGAATGGTTATATGTATTTCCTTAGAATAATAAGATTAGAAATTGTTAATCAGCTCGAATGTTGGAAGGGGAATCAAAATTCTATGATGGAAGAGTATAACTCATGATATATATTATCACCTAAAAATTTATTTACTCTTTTCCATATATAGGTGGACAAGAAGTCTTTTCATGGAGTTAAAAGGAATGAATTGGAACATAATTTATACCAGATCTGTGTAAGAATGGAAACTGGTTACTATCTCCTGAAAGGATTTCACTAAAACCGTCAAAAGGGGATAACTTGGAATCAAAGGTCTCAGGAATTTAAATGATGTCCTGATTGTAAAATTTACAAGGAATCATTTTACTTACAATGAAATTATATTGACTTATTTTTAAGTAGATTCAAGGCAACAATACTAGATGGTTATCATTATATCCTTAGGTCATCGGTTTCTCCTTTGGGAAAAAATCTTTTTAATGGTATCTTGATAAATACTAAATGGATTGTTTCAATGACTTATAACCATAATTTTTGGAACACTTATTAGTTTCACTAATCACATAATGAGCATATTATCATTCCCCTTGACAAATTAACAATAAAAATTGTTGATTTTTTGTTTTTATAGAGTAGTCTTGAAGTTTTCCCCCACAAGTCTTGGTGAGTCTTCACCATTATTCCTTTATGGGCATCGATACACTTATTCGGATTTCAATATCTAATGGTCACTTCACCATGAAGGATTATTACTAATTATAGAGCAAGATAATTAACATAATAATCTCACGGAAATCAAAATTCAATGTAATCATTACTCATAAATTTAGATACATCCTAATTAAGAGTATCAGGAAAAATATATTTCCCACACAAGATAAACTGAAAAAATAAGGACATGTTATTATGTAGGAATGTTACCTATATCTAGAGGAATATGAATCAATGAGACATGTTTCTATTAACTATGAGTTTTTTCAACCTCTATATAATAATGTGAGGTGGTCTTTCACTATAGAACTAGGTGTATGATGTTTACAGCCTGACATCATGAATTAATCTACATTTCTGGACATAGTGATCAACTCCAAAATTTGTTTCTTATAGCATCTTCTTCCATTTTAACATCTATATATAATTCAAGAAATGAGTACTTTAATGATGGACATGCACAATATATCAAGTTTGTAATATATTCAATGAACCTGGAGTTATCTACAATGTAAAATGAGGAAGATTGATCAATAAAAAATAACATGAATGATAGAAAATCCATTGGATTCTCGTTGTTGTTGGAAGGTCAAAGCATCAACATGTTTCAAAATCATTTTGATGGATTACTCCTATTTTCCCTATGAATAATGTCAATGTTGATGTTGTGGAATCTAGTAAGCTATGATTATATAGGTGTGGAGGTATTTTTTGAACACCTCGTGGATTATTTAATAGTTATTTTTATCACTACATTGGAATTGGAACTGCTTACGAAGTTATGTTATTGGAGATGATGTACTCCATTAGAAAAATTTTCCCTGCATAATTTGAATTCCATATGTATTGAATGTGATTCTAAAATTTATTTTATTTATCTAATGACATTCAACAATTATGTTCCATGGAATATTATTCCTTTATAGGTTTACTGTATTAATCAGACCACATGACTCATACTTTAGGTTTCACATGCGTATATGGAAGTCCAAAAAGTGGAGGATGGCCTGTACAAAATCATTAAAATAATAATGTTATGGTATTTTAGAGATCCTTAATTTTAGGACACTCATGTATGATGATATATATGGGGTGAATCAATATCATCTTTGTAATATTCCTAATAAATCCTGAATCTTTTATGATTTAAATTTTATTTTTAATTTTGACACTGGTACTATCCAGATCATTGAATTTAGTTATTATATCACTTACTGATGTTTTTTTCTCATCCCATATCTTTTAAATGTCTCCATAGGGTTTAATAATGGAAAATATAAAGTTATAATACATTATATAATTCATTAATACTGAACACGAAATGAATTCATCGATTATTTTAAAGGTGTTATATTATAGTATAATTTATAATAATAAGATGTCTCCACATTTTATTATATTGTTTAGTTATAAATGAGTTATGGAATAATTCTCAAAAACTAAAAATGTGATAAGAGTATCAGTGATATAGAATGAATAATTATTAACATAACCCAATGTTATATAATGATTACGGGTAGGTCCTTATAGCCACATTATATATCAATCCTTTCCCTTCACATTCTTGTCCTTGAGTACACCAAAAAATGGATAATGTGAGAAATTGTAATCATAATGGGTAACCAATTAATAATATGAATAACTAATAGGGTATCTAAACCATGGAAAAAATTAATCTATTACAAATTTGGTTTATCCAAGCTCATTCATATTTGTTATAAATTTTAATCATTTATGAAGGTTTTCAAATAGTTTCTAAATTTACAAAGAATATACCCTTGAAATTTTAGACAAGGTGTGTAAACTAGCATGTTATTATACACTAGATGATCACACATTCTATCTCAACAAACCCTTTATGTTATTATTACCCTTAGGTACATTTTATAGATAGAAATTCATATGTAGTCTTATGATATGGAGGAAATTTATTTTAAATCACATGATATATAATTTAAAAATTATTATAGGATATTTTTTTATAATTTTACTTATCCTATGAAATTTACTTATAAACATTTCAAGAAAAAAATTACATATATCCCTAGGTATCTCACTACTATATTATCAATATAGTCCTCATATGTTAAATTAAACCTTCCGCTTATTGAAACTCTAGAGACCATGGCCCTTGTAGCCCATATCTAGTGTCTACAGAATTGAATTGGTATAAGATACACTGAATCACATCACGATGGATTTATGAGTTTAATATTCTTATAAAACTAGTTATGATCTTGAAGATAACATTAAAATTTTATAATAATAATCAATAACCAATTTTAATGGTTAATTCCAATATTTCTATGAGAATATCCCCGTATATTAATAAAAAAACATCCCCATATACTAAGGAAAATAAAGTACTAGAAAGGGGTAATATCATATGATAAATAATGGTAAAAATGGGATAATGGTATGAATATCATGAGAGTAAGGGTATGGGAACATGATGACAACATTATTGATATTGTATCCTACATATAAAAGATCAAAATAATGATTCATAACATATAGATTGTTATTTCATTTGACATAACTCAATTTGAAATCAAATAACATGATCGATGAGATAATGAAATTGGAATAATACATAACATTGTTTCATTTAGATATGAATAGAAAATATTATTTCAAGTGTATCTACCCATATATTCATTTTATGTTTTACTTTGTATAATCAACCATATACCTACATAGGGTGTGGGATAACCTCTAATGTAAACTACTGTTTTGGTAATGGGATAATATTATATGTAGCACAGTGTTTCAATCATTAGATATAGTCATGTGTGACCACACATTATTGGAGTCAGATGACCTCCCAGGTACCCTATTTTTTCAGGATTTGAATAACCTCCTCAGTACCATTTTGATCTCATATTACATTTATCATTACCCAATTCATTATAAAGAGATATAGGTACCACCCATCGCATTATAAAAATAATATACAACTATTCAAAAATATCTTAAATAATTTATCATATCATATCCAATGAAAAGAATTAGGATTCCAAAAACATTCATCATATCATTTATTTGTAAAAAAATATAGGTTATCTAAAATGATTTCCATTTTATCATAGCATAACCCATGTAAATAAAGAGTTATTCATAAGAAATTTATCATGCTATAAACCCTGGAAGATAAATGTGAGTCGCTAACATTTTTTCATCACAAACAATTAATTAAATGATTTTGAATTTTATCATTGGTCAATATCCCCATAAAAAATAATTTATGTCAATTTATGTTAGCTTAGATGTGGGATTCATTAAAAATATCACATGAATTGTTTCATCATGAAAATAAATATTTCATAAATTGAACATATTTTAAAAATAATTTCATTTGAATATAACCTTGAAACATGTATGAGAATCAAGAAATAATTTATATTTCAAGAGAGTGTGAAATATTTATCATGTCATACATTTTAAAAACAATGAAATTTTAACATTTTATTTTACCTCCATATATGTTTTTTTGGGGGGGAAATAATATCCATTAAATTTTTTAATTATAAATGTATAATTTTGTTAATAAAGATTATAAATTTTTTTTTAAAAAAATATTATATGGTTTTTGAAGGAAAAATATTTTCGAATGAGGAGGGAAATAATATATGATTATGTTAAAATAAATTTCAAAAACATTTTATATAAAATTGAGTGAATATATGTAATATTAAATTAAAAATATTGTGAATAAAAATTGAGTGTGAAACTGTTAATATTATTTAAAGGTATATCATATTATTTTATCCTCAAAATCTAACTATAAACAACCCTAGTAACCAATGAGATTATGAAATCATACACTTACCAATATGCTAATTTTTTTATCATTATCCACCATAAAAAATGATATCAAAGGGAGAATTTAAGTATCATTTAGAGACCAATATTAATGAAAAAAATTGATACTCACTAATATACTCCTCAAAATATAATTCAATGAATAACAAACCATTTGGCACAATGAAGGAAAAGTTAGATTAATATTCATTACTGTTTTTGTACCTTTTTTATAATATCCTTGTAAAATAATAACATAAATATTAAATTTAATAATAATTAAATGATGTATAATTATGATGTATAATATCATAGGAGAAAAAATCCTCACAAAAAATTATGTGGGGATTATGGAATAAGTCTCTCAAAAATTACAATATCTCTACATATCCCCTTAATATAAGTCCTTACTTCATACAAACTAGTTCAAACCACATGTATAAATAATATATATTTAATATAAATATATTTAAGGACCAAAAAATTTATTTAACAATGCACATGAATTTATTATGTCTTTATAATACAAATTTATTAACAATTCACTTTTAAATTATCATTTTGAGAAATGTCAACATTTGTTTTAATATATTTTATTATTAGTAATTTTCGGTCACCTTATATTGATCAATGTTCCATCATATAATTAATATTAATATATATATGTATCATATATATATAAATTAATAATTTCATACAAATAATTATTGATGGTTTAGTAAAAATAAGTGTGTTATGATTTTGGAGACAGTAAGATATATATATCTATTAATAATGTTTCCAGCATTGAAAATTAATTATTCAAAAGAGGTAATTAATATATTATGAATAAAAAATTATAATATTATCTTAAATTATATATTTTTTAGTTAATATTTTTATATAAATCATCCTTATGGTTTGGTGATGAAAATATAGTCACATCATCTATTGATGGAGGAAGTCCACATAAACGCGAATGACGTTATCATAATTCAATGAGTGAAAAGGTAATATAGAATATGATATATTATATTTTCATAATGATAAATATTTTATTAATATAATAATAATATCATAAATGAAATATATAAACATAAATTTATCTTTATTATATTCTATTTCAAGCGTAAGTGAAAACGAATGACATTAATTCATTATGTGGTGGTCCGCCTTAATCATGAGAGAAATTATTGTATCCACTATTGAAGGGAAAGTAAAATATATATATATAATATAATGAATCCAAAGTTATAATTATGTCTTATATAGAATAAATATAATTTATATCCATCATTAAAACGTCCATGAGAGGAAGAAAAGGAGAAACGTATAAAATCCATTCATGAGGTAGTAAGATTTTGTACATAAAAACAATGATTTTGTAACACATTTAAATGATGCATAAATGGTTTAAAATCATAAACATAAAACAATTATATGTATATATAATATTCCATGGTTATTATGTCAATGTAGTTTAATTATAAACTAACGACGAGGGGTTGATATAAAAATTATTCTTCATATAAGACGTTACATCTTCTTCGGGTATCCTATCATTGGTTTTCACAATAATATTTAATATGATTGATTTAGAATAATTAAAGATTATTTTATGATAGTATTGAATTTTGAAGTTATTATGTCTATTAATGGATGAATTATAATGGTATTATTACCTGTATAAGATTAGATAGGATGTTTCTTTTAAAAGTGAGATGAGTGGAACAGTTATAAAATTTCAAGAGGAAAGGATGTACCCAATTTTATCTCCTGAAATATATTTAAAAATTAGAGTATCATAGATAATTAGAAATTATAATGGTGTAAAATTTATATTAATATATTGTTTTATATGTTTTTAATTCATTTTATCCTTTATTTTCTAAGGTTACCCTCATAAAAACCCATTCTACCATAACTGTGTAAATTAGTTTTTACTACAATCAATATTAATTTGGTCAAAATTTTAGTTTACATTATTTTATAAAATGAATAATTTTGATTAAAAATGTAGAATACACTTTTACAAATTCGATTCATGTAATAAAAAAATATTAATTTATAATAAATTCCACTTCTTCCATGAGAATGTGGGTTTCAAATAGAAAATAAAAAAAATTTACAAAGAATTTAATATCCAACATTAGTATGAATATTAATAAAATAAAATAAATTATATTTATACATGTATTTCGAATGTAATTTCACGTTGAAAATGTAACACCCCGAGCATCCACGGTACGCTTATCTTTGAATAATACAGTAGCGTGTGTTGTACGTAACTTCGAGTTATAACACACACAAAGACCAATCAAAGTAGCCGCTATGAATAGTAATACCTACTTTTTAAAATTATGTAAATTTTATCTCTCAAAATGGACTTCATTTTTGGATTCGGAGTATCGAATTTAGCCTAAGGTGAAATTTTGGTACTTTTCGGATAACTTTAATATTTTGATGAATAGTGAAAATTACTAAATTTTAACTAAAAACAACATTTTAAATCAAAATAATTAATAGTGATAAATTATGAATTTTAGTGGTTATATAGTATAATTAGAATATATTTTTACCACTATATCCAATGGTGTTCATTAGAATTAATTTCACTTTGAAATTGGACATAAACAATTGTCAATCTTTTGATATATATTGTTTCTTAAAAACATGCTATTTGTTGTGACAGTGGGAAATAATTATAAAATTAATTAATGCAACTTATATGATTGGAATTTTGTAAAATAGACATCATTTTTGAATTCAGAATATCAATTATAGCTTAGGGTGAAATTTTGGCATTGTTCTGAAAAACATCAATTTTTCATTAATAGTGAAACTACTCAGTGGTAGTTAAAAAAATGAATTTTTCATAAAACATAATTTTACCGCTTCTGTGATTGGAATTTCTAAAATCAGAGAGACACAGTTAATATTAAGGAGTAAAATGTGGTTCAATGAGACGAAAATAATTTTTGGTAATAGTAACTTTTTAATTTTATTTACCACGGTTAAAAGTAAATAGGGTAATTAAGGGTAAAAATGATATTAATATTACCCTAACACATGTCCTAATTCTATTGGACATTTGTATCTCAACAAAAAACATCCTCATGATTAAAATATTATCATTTAGTTCTACTTGTCTTAGATTAGGACATTTATTATTATTTAATTCAAAGAAGAGTTAAAAGTGTTAAAATCAATGTTTATTTACTAACACATTTTTAATATAGGGTTATACATAAGATAAATTCGATTTTATGTGGTCATTAGAAAGATAAAAATACTTCCTACATAATAATGTTTTATTTATAATTTTTAGACATTAAAAAATTTAATTTATTTATGACAAAATGATGATGCAGTAATTATCTAATTAATGAAAAATTTAAATAATTGATATTATAAATACCCAAATAAATGTAATTTGAGACTTTTTATAAATACCAATAATTTTCTAGGATACTATGACATGTTAGAATTGATTTAATTAACTATCTTTGAAGTAATCATTCTTTCATGATTTTTACAAAAATCAATTATTAAATAGTGTTATAATTGACATAAAAGAATTTTTAAAACAAATATTATATTATTAATTGATATTAAATTCCTAAAAATCTAATTATCGGCCAAGAGACTTATATCATGATAGGTTTATAATTAATGGACCACTCTAGGGTCTCCTGTATATATATAGTAAGTTTATTAACCATATAATATAAAAATACAAAGATACATTGGAAAAGTGAAAACAATTAACTAAGAGTTAATACTTAAAGATAAGGTTGATATATAGGACCCAAACCTGTCTAAATTCTATTGGATGAGTGGCTTTCGACCCATACCCACCTTAAAATTTAAAAAATCTACTTTTGAGCCATTAGAAACCGAATATGAATTTATTATAAAATAATATTTCTAGCGTTTCCAATTGTGCCCCTCACCCCTCTTATAAAAGGGAACTCTCCCTTCCCATTAACTCACACCATCAAATCCTTTTGGATCGGCCAAACTCTACCCGAATACTCTCTAAGCTTCCATCACTTCATCTTAGAGGCCTTCCTTTAGTCAGAAAACCATCTTAAGGATCCCTTTTGATCAAATCAAAAGGAAAAACCCGAAAAAGAGGTAATGATTTCACAACCCTTTTTCAAGTTCCTTTCTTCTTCCACTTATTCTTTCTTCTTATTACCATTATAAAATAATTAATCCAGTACCTCCTATATACTGTAATATTATTATAAATTTGTTACAACGATATTCAGTATTCTATCCATCCTTTTAATGACATGTCACCATATGTGCGTATGTACGGCTTACCGTCTCCACGTCGTGGTGTAATTGTTATTCAATATATTATTATTTGGATGGGTATAATAATTATTTTTAATTCATGTAAATAATAAATATAACATGATAATGATTTTGTATATATGATATATCATCCAATTATATAATATCAACAGAATTATATTTTCCCTCGTGCGTACGTACGGATTACCGTCTCCACGACGCGATGAGATTCATTTCCAAATTCATCATTCATCGACGATTATAAAATTATATATTACTAATAAGTATGTAATATATGACATAATAATTCTACTGGAGATATATAAATATATATATATATATATATATATAAGGATTTATTTACATAAATATATCTTATTCATTTACTCCCGTTCAATACTATATGAAAACAGAAACAACGTTTATGCATACTTACGGACTACTGTCTCCATAAACGGTGTTTTCCATTTCATATATATGCATATTATAAATTTTTATATTCTAAATATATATGATATGATTATCATGTTTTATATTCTGGATGTATTTAAATCATGATCTAAGTGATACAATTAAGAGTGATAAGTTAAAACACGTATGATAAAGAAAGTGATTATTACCCATAATGTTAACTTAACATGGAAATTATTATTAAATGGGTAATATAAAGTCATAAATGAATAAGGTATGATATCATAAAAATTAATATGGTTCTGGTATAATTTAATAACATACTATGATCTTCGTACAGGAGTTTAAATGTACCCTCGACTAAAGGAAAGTGCAAGGTAAGGGGTTTTCATCTCACTCCTTATTCCCATGAGATTCATGCCATATTGCCACTATTTCCTTTTGTGTGGTGTATTTACTTCCTATAATTGTATTATTTGTGTAATTCACTTTAAATTATGTGGATTTTACATATTCATTGTATGATACCTCATTCATGGGGTGTATGTTACGTAAGTTACAAAATTGGTAAGGGTTTATTTCACAATCTTTTCATTATCCGAGGTTGTTTATACATGATAATCTAATGGGACCTCTTTATCATCCACATACGTGTTTTTAAAAATGCCATTCAAAACATTTTTACTATTTTATAGACAATGGTTTAATGTAATTTATAACCTTATTTTACTTTATATGTTTTGAAAGGAATCTTTCCATCGTTTTCGAAACAAGTTACTTTTTGACCTTTTCGACAAAACTAAGGTAAAAATGTTTTTTTAACTTATACGGTGGGTGCAGTTATTCTCCACCATTATTACACCTTTTAAGATTCCTTCACAAGCTTATAAAGATATTTTCAAAATAATGGTTTTCTTTATAATTATGTGACTTTTAAATGATTTCAAAAAAAGAGATACTTCTCTCAAATAGTTTTTATTTCATCTATGTCAACATCCTTTGATAAATTTTACACTTGTTTGAAGTTGATTTGTTATGATAAAAATCGTCCATATGGTATTTATGGTTTTTTGATATGTTTGACTATGAATGATTTATTTTTATGCCATTAATGGTTTATGATTGATGTTTTGGAATTTCATATGCTAGTTTTAATAAGAATGTTTATGTAATATTTCATCCTCTTCTTAAGATGAATGTGTTAGACTATTATGTTCTGGGTTGGGGACCGGTAAACGTAAGCCCTTCAGGTTGGGGTTCGGTTATAGCAGACCCTTTGGGTTGGTGTCCGGTTATTAGAGGCACTCCGGGTTGGAGTCTGGTTACATAGGCTCTCCGGGATGGGTTCCGGTTACAGTAAAATCATAGGTCTTGGCATGAGGCCTTGACACAGAAATTAAGGTTTTTTATTATTCTTTCCATAATTATGAAATTGGTTATTGATTTTTCCTGTGATTATTGGATTAGTAGAATATCCATGTGAATATTTAATGGAATTATTTAATTTTAGCCATTCTATGTTGAAGTTCAAGTTTAAAAGGATTTGTTTTAGTTATACATTTCCTTAAATGTGTATTCTTATTTATGAATGTTTCCTCTATATTGTTATCCTTACTAGGAATTTGAGCTCACCCCTTTTCTATGTTTTATTTTTCCCAAGATGTGAAGAAGTAAATTATGAATGACCAGCAGGGATATTATGAGGGGATAGTAGTGAAGACTATGGAGACAATATGTTTTTGTAGTAGTTTTTCACTTTATCATGTAATGTAAAACTTTATGAATTATCTAGTGTTTCCAAGGATACTAAACCAATCGGTCTTTCGAGATTTGACCTTTCATTTGATCATGACAATGTTATGTAATAATGAACCGACTCTGGGTAACTGGGGTCGGGGCGTTACAGTTGGTATCAGAGGAAGTTTAGAAATATCCTTGGAAACTAGATTTAGATAAACTCTGATTAGAGCACATAGCCCTAAGATATAATTTGAAGATTAGGATAGAAGAACTTACTAGAATTTTGGTATTATAGAGATTTTGTGATTTTTCCGAGAAATACATCCATGTCCGGATACGAGCATGTAGAGGTGGCTCTGGCACAGATGTACCTAGGGGTAAAACCCGAAACCACCACTTTGATCTAGACTCGAACGGGAACTGGTGCACAACAACGGGCCTTACTGCACTCATGGTTACGACACTCCCGAGGGATATGCTTCGGATAATAATCATTTTCAATACAAACCATTATGAAGGGCTCATGAGTATATGATTACTCAAAGAAAACTTCTTTATGATTATGGATTATATCCAGAAATTGTTCAATTTTTGTTAGGAATTATTCATTGCAATTCATAAACTGACATAGTTTATGCTATTGTTTAGAAATGGCACCCAGTAGAAGGAATGTGAACTCCAGTAATACGTATGATACAAATAGTAAGAATGATCGTATCTTTAATGTTATTAATCCATCATTTAGAAGGGAAATAGTATCCCACGTATTATAATCATAGGAAGAAATAGTATAATGTGTGGATAAGATAACTAAAGAGTTTACCGAGTCATATGGCATTGAAGGGATGAATGAGAAGAAAAGGATGGAAGAGAGAAAGATGGATAAAGGGAAGATGGAAAAGAAGAATTTCCCCATATGTGATAACTGTGGGAAGAAACACCCTAGAAATTGCCTTAAAGGAATGGGAGTTTGTTATAAGTGTGTAGGAAAAGGGAACAAAGAACGTGACTGCAAGGGTAAGAAATTTTTTTTCAAATGTACAATGCTTCATTTTCAAGGAGTTTGGACACTATGCGAACCAATGTCCCAGTCATCAGACTATACCGCAAATGATGCTATTTGATAATAATAAAGTTATGATACTACCACATATGAATAGGAATGACTAGTGTTCCTATGTTGTTATTTTATAATTATTTCATTTATGTGTTGTATCAATGATGTTCTGGAAATAAATAAGGATTGTACTGTAGTACTATTTAATTAAGGATTTGAGATTTTATGGTACTAAGAAAAGCGACTCTACAGTGAGTTAATTTTTTTTCGAAATAACATGGTTGAAGGAAAGAAAAACCAAAATATGGTCTTAATATTGAGGTATTGATTTTGGAATAAGAGATGGTTGATTTTGGTAATTCGGGATGTTGTGGTGTTGTAAAAGAATATATGAGGAAGGCGTTAACATGTTATTACCTGGAAAAAAGGATCCTCATTATGTTTAACATCCTGGTCAATTTCGGACTGTGAGTTTGGATAATAGTAATTTGGATAAGTATAATGGTTGGAATGGATTATGTTTGAAAGGTTATTTTTTTGGATTTTTATAAAAGGACAACACGCAGACCGTGTGACGACCCGTTGTGTCGGACAATGCTGCGGGAATCGAACCCACAACCATAGTGCAATTGGGATTTATCACCTACCATTGAGCTACATAATGTTCCTGGATGGTATAATGTAGTTTCATTACATAAAGGGTCTGATATGTGAATTTTAAATTCATTATATTTTCAACCCTATACGATTAGGATAAATATAGTACTTTTGAGTTATATTATGTTTTGGGGTGAAAGATGAGTTTGTGGTGGAAATTTATTAATGGATAAAACTATAATTATAATGTAAGTGTATCTCTTTATGATCTTAGCCAATCTCATAAATGAATTCCTCAACATTAAGAAAAGGAACATAGAACAAAAATTTTGTCCTAGATGGTACCTTAGATCAACACTATTTTATGCCTTTGGGATTGTTGGCCTTTTCATTGCCATGTTCTCTACCACTCTCCATCTGATAATTGATGGTTAGATTTTTCTTCTATATACATATTTTCTTACATGGAACCCTAGTATGTGTTAGTTTCGGTAATCTTCATACTTTCTGCACATTATAATAAATAGAGGCCTCATTAATTCATTTTTCTGATGTTGGATTTCAACTAATATATTTTGAAACGTCAAAAATGTGTTATCCTAATACCTAATGTTTTGTTGAACCGATGGTATTTTAAATCATCATAGATTCATGAATTTAAGGACCTCAATTTTAAACTTGTTTGTGATTGATGACCTCAATCACTACCTATAAATATTTACGTTTTTCCTCCAATTATATGTCTATAATTTCCACCAACGCCCTCCTAATCGAGATAATAATTTTAGGTGACCCTTTCATTTCTGTTTTCATCTTGTTAAGACTAAATTTTATTAACCAAATTTCCAATGTGTGTTTTTCCACAAAGATATTTTCTATTTTCAACAATTATTTTTAAATAACAATATCAAATGGAGAGGACGTAATTTATTGAAGGAGGGGAGAATTTAACACCCCTAGTTTCCACAGTACGCTTCTCTTTGAATAATACAATAGCGTGTCTTGTACCCAACTTAGAGTTCTAACAAACACCACGACCAATCAAAGTAGACATTATGAATAGTAATACCTACTTTTTAAAATCTTATAAATCTTATCTCTCACAATGGACATCATTTTTGGATTCGGGGTATCGAATTTAGCCTAAGGTGGAATTTTGGTACTTTTCGGATAACTTTAATATTTTGATGAATAGTGAAAATTACTAAATTTTAATTAAAAACAACTTTTTTAATAAAAATAATTAACAGTGATAAATTATGAATTTGAGTGGTTATAAATCATAATTAGAATATATTGTTTCCGTTTTATCCAATGCTGTTCATTAGAATTAATTTTACTTTGAAATTGGACATAAACAATTGTCAATCTTTTCATATATATTGTTTCATTAAAACACGCTATTTGTTGTGACGGCTGGAATTAATTATAAAATTAATTAATGCACCTTATAAGTTTGTAATTTTTTAAAATAGACATCATTTTTGAATCCTGAATATCAATTATAGCTTAGGGTAAAAGTTTGGCATTATTCTGAAAAACATCAATTTTTGATGAATTGTGAAACTACTAAGTGGTTGATAAAAAACTAAATTTTTCATAAAACATAATATTACCGCTTCTATGATTATAATTTCAAAAATCCGAGAGACCCGGTTTATATCAAGGAGTAAAATGTAGTTCAATGAGATGAAAATAATTTTTTGTGAATAGTAACGTTTTATTTTTTTTTACCATGGTTAAAAGTAAATAGGGTTATTAAGGGTAAAAATGATATTAATATTACCCTAATACATGCCCTAATTCTATTGTACAAGTGTATCTCAACCAAAAACAACCTTATGAATAAAATATTATCATTTAGGTCCACTAGGATTAGATTTTGACATTTATTATTATTTAATTCAAAAAAGTGTTAAAAGTGTTAAATTAAAAATTTATTTATTAACAAATTTTTAATATAGGGTTATACATAAGATAAATTAGATTTTAAATATTCATTATAAAGATAAAAATATTCCCTACATAATGATATTTTATTTATAATTTTTAGACCTTAAAAAATTTAATTTATTTATGACACAATGATGATAAAGTAGTTACCTAATTAATGAAAAATTGAAATAATTGATATTATAAATACCCAAATAAATTTAATTTGAGACTTTTTATAAATAAAAATAATTTTATAGGATAATATGACATTTTAGGATTGATTTAATTTACTTTTTAGAATTAATAATTCTGTTATGATTTTGCCAAAAATCAATTATTGAATAGTGTCAAAATTGACATAAAAGAGTTTTTAAAACAAATATTATATTATTAATTGATATTAAATTCCTTTAAAACTACGGTTCGTCCAAGAGACTTATATCATAATAGGGTTATCATTAACGGAACACTTGGGGGTATCTTGGATGTATATAGTAAGTTTATTAACCATATAATATAAAAATACAAAGAGACATTGTAAAAGTGAAACTAATTAACTAAGAGTTAATACTTAAAGATAAGGTTGATATAATGACCCAAACATGTCTAAATTCTATTGGTTGAGTGGTTTTCTACCCATCCCCACCTTAAAATTTAAAAAATCTACTTTTGAGCCATTAGAAACCGAATATAAATTTATTATAAAATAATATTTCTAGCTTTTCCAAAGGTGCCCCTCACCCCTCTTATAAAAGGGAACTCTCCCTTCTCATTAACTCACACCTTCAAAGACTTTTGGTTCGTCGAACCTCTACTCAAAAACTCTCTAATATTCCCTCCCTTCATCCTAGAGGCCTTATTTTAGTCAGAAAGCCAACTTAAGGATCCCTTTTGTTCAAATTAAAATGAAGAACACGAATAAGAGGTAATGATTTCACCACCCTTTTTCAAGTTCCTTTCTTCTTACACTTCTTCATTATTTGTTATTAACATTCTAAAATAATTAATCCTGTATATATTATATACTTCAATATTATTATAAATATGGTACAACCATATTCAGTATTCTATCCATCCTTTGAATGACATGTCACCATACATGTGTATGTACGACTTACCGTCTCCACGTCTTGGTGTAATTGTTATTCAATATATTATTATTTGGATGGGTATAATAATCATTTGAAATTTATATAAATAATAAATATAACATGATAATGATTCAATATATATTATATATCATCCAATTATATAATATCAATAGAATGATATTTTCACTCGTGCGTACGTACGGATTACAGTGTCCACGACGCGATGAGATTCATTTCTAATTTCACCATTCATCGACGATTATAAAAATATATATTACTAAAAAGTATTTAATATATGACATAATAATTCTAATGGAGATATATATATATATATATATATAAGGATTTATGTACTTACATATATCTTATTCATTTACTTCTGTTCAATAATATATGAAAATAGAAATAGCGTTTATGCGTACGTACGGTCTACCGTCTCCATAAACGATGTTTTCCATTTAATATATATGTCTATTATGGATTTTTATATTCTAAATATATATGATATATTTATCATGTTTTATATTCTAGAAGTATTTAAATCATGATCTATGTGATACAACCAAGAGTGACAAGTTATATCGCGTACGATAAAGAAAGTAATTATTACCCAAAATGTTAACTTAACATGGAAATTATTATTAAGTGGGTAATATAATGTCATAAATGAATAATTGATGATATCATTAATATTAATATGGTTCTGGAATAATTTAATAACATACTACGATCTTCGTACAGGAGGTTAAACGTATTCTTGACTAACGGAATGTGCAAGGTAAGGGGTTTTCATCTCACTCCTTATTCCCGTGAGATTCACGCCATATTGCCACTATTACAATTTGTGTGGTGTATGTACTGCCTATAATTGTATTATTTGTGTAATAAACTTTAATTTATGTGTATTTACATATTAATTGTATGATACCTCTTTCATGGGGTGTATGTTTCATAAGTTACCAAATTGGTAAGGGTTTATTTCACAATCTCTTCATTATCTAAGGTTGTTTATACGTGATTATCTACTGGGACCTCTTTATCATCCAAATCCGTGTTTTTAAAAATGTATTTCAAAACATTTTAAATATTTAATAGAAAATTGTTTAAATTCATTTATACCATTATTTTACTTTATATGTTTTGAAATGAATCTTTACATCGTTTTTGAAACAAGTTACTTTTTGACCTTTTCAACAAAACTAAGGTAAAAATGTTTTTTTATCTTATACGGAGGGTGCGGTTATTCTCCGCCATTATTAAACCTTTGAAGCTTCATTCAAAAGCTTATAAAGATATTTTCAAAATAAATGTTTTCTCTATAATTATGTGACTTTTAAATGATTTCAAAAAAAGAGGTATTTCTCTCCAACAGTTTTGATTTCATCTATGTCAACATCCTTTGATAAATTTTACACTTGTTTGAAGTTTATTTATTATGATACAAATATTCCATATGGTATTTAAGGTTTTGTGATATTTTTGACTATGAATGAGTTATTTTTCTTCCATTAATGGTTTATGATTAATGTTTTGGAATTTCGTATGCTAGTTTTAATACAAATGTTTTTGTTATATTTCATCCTCTTCTTAAGATGAATGTGTTGGACTAGAATGTTTTGGGTTGGAGACCGGTAAATCTAAGCCCTCCGAGTTGGGGTCCGGTTATAGCAGACCCTCCGAGTTGGTGTCCAGTTATTAGAGGCACTCCGGGTTGGTGTCCGGTTATTAGAGGCACTCCGGGTTAGTGTCCGGTTATTAGAGGCACTCCAGGTTGTAGTCCGGTTACAGAGGCTCTCCGGGTTGGGTTCCAGTTATAGTTATACATTAGGTCTTGGCACGAGGCCTTGACACAGAAAATAAGGTTTGGAATTATTCATTCCATCATTATGAAAATGGTTATTGATATTGAATGTGATTATTCGATTAGTAGAATATCCATTTGAATAAGTAAATGACATTATTTCATTTTTGTTATACTATGTTGAAGTTCAATTTTAAAAGGCTTTTGTTTTCGTTATACATTGCCTTAAATGTTTATTCTTATTTATAAATGTTTCCTCTATATTGTTATCCTTACTAGGTTTTTGAGGTCACCCCTTTTATATGTTTTATTTTTCCCAGGATATGAAGAAGTAAATTATGAATGACCTGCAGGGATATTATGAGGGGATAATAGTGTGGACTATGGAGACAATATGTTGTTGTAGTAGTTTTTCACTTTATGATGAAATGTAAAAGTTTATGAGTATATCTAGTGTTTCCTAGGCTACTATACCAATCGGTCTTTCAATATTTTATCTTTCTTGTGATCATGCCAATGTTATGTAATAATGCACCGACTATTGGTAACTGGGGTTGGGGCGTTAAAAAAATGATATAATATAAACATTATTTATAAAAATTTCGAATGATAATGATTTTTTCAATAAAAATTTATATATTTTACTATTGATAAAGATAATTATTCTTATCAAAATATTTCACTAATTCAAACTAATATAAATTTAAAATTTTTTTATAAAAAAAATTATTTACATCAAATCTAAATGTAAATATAATTACATTAATTTCAAAAACCGTGTTTGTGATGAAAAAGAGAGTTTCTCAAAGTTGATTTTTCTATCACACCATAATTTTATATTAACACTATGTATAACAATAATCATGGTATAAAAATATTTTAAAATATATTGATATATAAACCATACATATAATTTACAAAATAAATAATTATGTATTAATTTTATTAATTTTAATTGGGAAAAATTATGCACGTTAAAATTATTTTCAAAAAAAATACAATTTTTTGATCTAAAAAATTAATGTATACTCAAATCCCATATAAAGATGGATCAAAAGTTGTTATGAGTATTATAGATAAGTAAATAATACTTTTTAAACCTTAAAACAAAATGGGGAATTTAAAATTTTAATTTATTAAAAAAATATAGTTTTATAAAAAAAATTTATTTTATAATATTCACTGAAAAAACAATATTTTATAAAAAACAAAAAATCTCACATAATTTATTTAATTTAGGATGATTTCATAATTCGATATCATTTTATCATATTAATATTAAAAAACCTCTATAAATTAGTTATACTATTTCATTAAATAAATTTATACATATTTTTTGCAAGAAAGAGTATATTTATGAAAAACATAAATAATTTGGTAAAAATTGATTAAATATTTAATGAGAATTTATTAATAAACTTATATTTATTAGATCATTTATATTTTATTTCATAAAATATTTTATACTATTCATATCCACCAACAGGGTGGTTATTTTATAATAATATTATGTCTTGGATCATTGTTGATCTGTGATGTGTGTCATTGACAATATTTGAGGAACTTATTTTTACATTTACGGAAAGGTATACTTATTGGTAAATATTTTTAAATCTATTTAAAATTTAAATATATGTTGAAATAATATATCAAAAAATATCAGGGTGTTACAAATGTACAATTAAATTAATGATTTATAGGATTTCATGATTTGTTAGGATTAAAAAACATATTAGATATGTCTAAATTTATTAGATTTCAAATCAGTTGTAGTCTAGTTGTTTTTAATTTAACATTAACTTAATATTTTTAAAATTGGAATTACTATTATTTTATAATATATAATCTTTTATTAAGTGATTTAAAACACCAAAAAATCCATTTCATGTAATTTGATTTTGGATATGTTTTAAAATATCATCCATGGTAAATTTATAATCCAATTTCCCTTTTGTTATAATAATTTTCACTCTTAAATTAAAAAAAAACACAATGATAATTTTCAAAAAAGTTTGAAACCGGTTAAAAATGACAATTTTAATAAACTATTCCTTATATGTACCCATTTTTTTTAATGAGAGGATTTTTTCTAACCCGTATCATGTCTAAATATGTTATCAATTTTAAGCCATTTGAATGGGAAATAAAATTTATCTTAATTATATATTTTATGGAAATCCATCATTACATATATACTCTATTAGTAGTGGTTACATATTCATATCATTTCATTATAAATTTTAGATATTTATATTTTACAATCCCGACCAATTTAAAATTATTACATTCCTACTTTGACATAGAGTACATATTTGAATTCAAAAAGTAATCTATGATATATTTTGGGGTTAGTATTAACTTTTTTCCAAGGAATATCTATAGGTCTTTATCAAGAATTTTAATTTTAATTCCTCATCTACATCCTTAAAAAAATCTAAACATGGTAAAATATTACCAAAATTATCATACATATATTGAGATATTTTTATGTTACTATGATAACCAATATCAATCTACTCATTAATAGAATTTGAAATGTAAACATTGTTCATGGGTATAGTAGACTACCTCCTTTTAAACATGTGTAATTAATTTTCCATCACTAAATATATTTTTTTTGTTATGATGATGTATTTAAAATGAAAACATATATATATATATATATGAACTATATAATTTAATATCCATTCATAGAAGATAATATATCATATACACTCTTAAATTTCCATTTAATGAGAACTGATAATGACATTCATTCATACATGGGGACTACCACCCCCACAACGCAATGTTATTCAATTTTCATCACCACATCACATGGATAATATATATATGTATGTTTCAGTAAATAATAATTTATTTACGATATTATGACCACTAATAAATTGTAAACCCTTTCATACCTTCTTTACATAATTATCTTTAAGAAATGGGTATGATACATATTGGTACGTATGACCTATAGTATAGATGATTATAATGAAGGTCATTTTCTGATCCATCCTTACGGATTGGTTGATAAAATATAATTTATTATTATAAATGAACATTTTTTCATTATTATTATTTTTATATGACAGAGTAATTTCAATTTTGACTATAGTTAACATACCAAATTCATCAGAGATATATATGATGAATATGTTCAAAATAATCGACATAATAATAACATAATATTTAATTAAATTTTTTTAATTAAATAATATGAAAAGTAATAATAATCATGAATGTTTCTAATATTATGATAAATAATTAATTTTTTATGGAAGTAAAATAATATAAATCAGGAATATTTCCCATGGTAAGATAATTCCATTTAAAATTTCCATAATAATGATTCACTTACAAGGATTTCTATTCCATGTCCATATTGTTGAAAATATAATATTAATTAATTTATATATATAATAAATAAAATTAAATTATCTTTTAAAATTATTTTAATTTTCTTCAAAATAATGTTTTTATTGAACTTTCAGAACTAAAATAAGTCTAAATGAATGTTTTATTTTAAATTTTACGATGAAAATTTCTGTTACCATCACCATAATCATTATTTTGTTTCATTCATTTCATTATATTTTTTAATTTTCTCATAAATATAACTCATCATTACCATCATTTTTTGGAGTTTTTTGATATTTGGATTGAAATAAAATGGTATTTCTCTATATAAAAATATTTTGTATATTGTTTTAATAGTGTTTTTTAAAGGTATTGTGACGCAAATATGAGAAAAAAAAATGTATTATTGACAATATATTACCTGAGAAATATATATTTAAAATTAGATATCACATTAAAGCTAATAATATGGGTTGATCCCCATTAAAGAGAATGATAAACGGGAAATCCCGATATAGAGTATACAATGGGAGAACCCAAATAATGCTCCAAAAAATTAGATAGTCTTCATTTTCATAATAACTAATAAGGTGGGAGTAACCAGGGTTGTTTATATTATTTATTTAACTAAGATATAGTTATTTTTATCATGACATATCAATATAATGTCTCTATATTTCTATTATGTGGTTTTAACTTTATACTGGGGTTTTAAAGGGTTTCTATGATAATAAATTCAATGTGTTTTCCTTGGGAATTGATTCATTTATTAATATAAAATTATATTCAACAAAAGTTATAAAAATTCTAGGGTTATAATTTTTTTCCAAGGGAATAATGGATTTATAATTTTTATTGTTTGTATTTTTGTTTTTTTCTCATTATTTGTTTTTTAAATGTATTTGAATGGTCTTAATGACAGGTAAAGGAAAAAATAATTTAATCTAAAAGTCATAAATATGGTGTATGGAATGTATTTTTTCTTTATAAATTATTTATATTATTTTAATAGTGGAAACTATTTAGAAGATTCAAATCATAATTTATCGATTTATTATTTTTGTTTTATTCACAAATAATATAAAACACAAACCCCTAAATATCCCAATGAATGAAATAAAATAAAATATCCACTAAAAGTAATGGTTTACATAATTCCAATGGTCATTTCCTTATTATTGGGAATATACAAGGGATTAGATAACTTTGGAGATTAGGATCTTTTTAGTGTTATTATGTTAAGAGTTAAGGATTCATTATTTTGTTAATATTTACAAGGATAATCATAGGCTCAATGGTATATATACATATTTTTAGGTATTATATTATAGTATCAAAAATTTATTATTGATATTTTGTGATACATAACATAAAGGTATATGTTTATGGATTATTTCATACGTTTACTATTACATTGTTTGGAATATAATTGGAATAGTTTGGGATAAACTATGAAGGTAAACCCTTATTTAATGTTGAATTTATTGATGTTATCTTTTAGGATTTCATTTTGTAAATGTATATTAGAATTTATATAGGTATTATCATTATAATGACAAATTTAATTATAAAAATATATAACACATTTTATATTTTATTAATTTGTTATGTATATATTAAATATTTTTATAATTATCTCACCCAACCATATCATCCCCTATAGATTATTTAATCATCAATATCATATAAATGAAAAGTTTAAATGATTTTCAAATTTTTTATAACATCCAATTCATTCATAGAAAATATTATATATATCCAAGACTATTTAATTTCTCTATTTTATATAAAAATCGTTGTATTCAAGTATAATTAATTAAATTTTTTCAATCATACTTATCATTTTGAAAGGAAAATTACCCCAAAGATAAGATAACTTTTTTTTTATTTTAGAGATATGCACTACATGCTGAAGGATTATATGGATGTAAAAAACATAACTCAAGACCATGATATCATGAATTTTGGTATGGATTAATTTTTTTTCTAATAAGTATAAATCATGATTGATTTTTTATTGGTGAGTCCTATTTATATATTTCATATAGATGGATATGATGAAAAATCATACATATGGTTTGATGATTGATGATAAATTAAGGATGCTTGTAACAATGATATATTGATATATTCAAAAATATTATGGTTATTATATAAAATTTAATTGATTTTTTTTTCTAATTTTAAAAACAGATGATAGAGAAAAGTGATACCATTAATTTACATGGATGAAAAAATATTATAATTTTTTTGAAGAATCAAATGAGAATATATGAACATATGATAAATAATCATTTGAGTTAATATTTTCTTGATATTAGTTAGTTACGATTATGTTATTCTTTGGAAAATGTACTATATAGAAAAAATATTTTCTGAAATTTGAATTGATAATTAATGACATTTTAAAGGATTTTCATTATATTTTTCCAACATTATTTGAATTATATTAATATTATTTTTGTAAAAAGGTCAACATATCACATCGGACCAAGTCGTAGGGTTGTAATCTACAACCGAAGAGATATAATTGTAGAATTACCAACATAGGCCATCATTATTTACTTGTTAGTATGATATTTATTTTTTAAACTAATTTGAATGATAAATATTAAAGATGATATTTGGAATATATGAGTTATTATTGAGATAAACAAGAGATTGATAAGTTTTGTGGTTTAATGTGATTTATAAATAATTTTTAACCAAAAATGATTATGTTAAATAAAATATTATGGAAATTTTTTTTGAATAAATATTTAATTATATTCCAAAGGATTATGCGATTATAATAATTATTTATAAAGATTTATGATATATTTAAAAATGATTAGCATTTATTATGACTATTTTTTAAATGTGTATAAATTATTTTATGAAATTAATATTTCCTAATTTTTATGGGAGATAAAAGTTAAATTAGTCCCAGATGAAATTTATAGCATATAATTATGATTTTTTAATTTCAAAATCATTCTGGAATATTTTTAAGAACATCATGATTAGTAATTAATCCAATATTATATGTTGAATATTCAGTGTTCTTATTGAGGATTTGGTCGTTACAGTTTTATTTTACCATATAATAGTTCATTTATTTTTTAAATAATAATAACATTTTATAACAATTTAGGTTATGGATATTATATATTGATTGAATAAATATCATGTTATAATTTTTTAGAATTATTTTGTTCAATTTGATTCTTTTTAGATATTCAGGTAAAAAAATTCATCAACAATACTCATCATTTAATGAAGAATATAATATTGGGGGAATTGAATAATAGATGAAATCCAACATAGAATATATAAATATATTCATATTTTCATTATATAAATTGTAAAGTAATTATTCAACAATATGAAATAGATCTATATTTTTAAAAAAAAATTCAATAATTTATGAAGATTTGATGGTTTTATTCACCACTCATTGGTTTATAGTTTTTTGGTCATCGACTTTATCATGACCATTGTCCTTCTTGTGGTAAATGCTATATGTCACTATGACTCAATATATGGAAATTATTATTTTCATACAATACAAATAATAACATACAACTATGTTCTCCTATTTATAAATTACATTATTTTGCATTCATTTTGACCTTTTGATTTTTTCCTTCCCTATTTTCTAAAATAATAAATTGAACCCTTTATGCAATAAGGGAAATTAATAATCTTATTAATAGAAATAAAAATATTAATAATTGAAATACATTTCAAATAGAAACTGAATAATTTATAAATGTGTGGGGAAAAATTTAAACCATTAATAATTTAAAAAAATGACATTATATCCGATAACATAAAAAAAGAAACAATGATCTTAAACAACGCACAAAAAAATATTATTTAAATATGAATGTCATGATGATGTTATTTAATTAGACGGTATGAATACAATTAGACATGTTATGAAATATATATATATATTTATATTTATATTTATATATATTTTAAAATAACATAAATTTTATTGATTAATTCGTATGAAATACATAATAATATTTTAAAAAGGCATTTCTTTGTTCAAAAATAAGTTTTCTCCAAAAACAAATATTCTCATTTTGTTAGAGAATATTATTATTAATTTATAAATATTTCAATAAAATAATTTTAGAAATTTATATAATTTATGGCATAAACATATTATTATTTTCTTTTGATGAAATGTAATTATTTCTCTTTAATATGGAATTTATCAGCGTATATTGAAAGAAATTATTTTTAATGAAAATTTTATTTTCATAAAAAATATTTATAAATAAGAATTATATTTAGTAATTTTTTTTGTATATAAATATGTTCTTATTGTCTAAATATAGTCATGTTATTTTATTTGGGATGAATTTTATACTTGTATTTAATAAAATATAATATTTTTTGTAGAAGTATTTTTATGGAAAAACAAATTTTCATTGGTTCATACGGGTTAAAATTTTAATTTATAACATACACTTATATATTGTTAATATTAAAAAATTTATTAAATATTTGTAATAAATTTGTCATTATTACTTAAAAATGTTTAATTTATATTTAGTAGTTATAAATAGTAATAATAATACTGTTTTGGAACAGTAAAGGTGAAATGGGTTAATTAACGGTAGTTTAATTTTATATTAATTATAATGATACCCCAAAACATTCATTAAAATTATTATATGATTATATTACATCAATAAAAAATTAATTAAATTTCATTTTTTTCAAATTACCTTGATTTTTACCATCAAAATAATATATAAAAAATTTTAAAAATTTTATTCTAATTGATTTATTAATTTTTTTATATGAGAAAGTGATAATAAACGTCAATTTGATAAAAAAATATGAATTTAAAATTTAAATTATTCCAATTTATCATGGTAATTTATTTACTTTTTTTATAATATATAATTACTATAATGTCTCATAAAACTGTCATACAGTATTTATTAAATTAAAAGAAAAATAACATAAAAAATTTGAAAATGATTATGAAACTATTCTTTGAATGAATTATTATATTACATAATTTATTTTCATAAACATGAAAAATTATAGAGTTTTATTTCATTATATTTAAATAATAGTGTTTTCTATTATTATATTAATGGGAAAATTAATGAATTATTCCAAATTTAATGTTAATGTTATTTTATGATAACATACATTTTATTAAATAAATTAAATCTCTAATAAATAATGTTTTGGCCTTTTGTATTTTTAAATCTTACATCCATGGTTTAGTAAATTTCTATTTATCATAGTATCATAACATTCATGAACCAAATAGTTAAAACACTAATACTTTGGTACTTTTGAAACCGTATAAATAGGTTAAAAAAATATAAAGGTTAAAGCATCACCTACATTTTTAAATTTTTTTATTGGATGATATGATTTCTCAATAAAATAACATAGATTTTAATATTATATATTTTAATTCATTTAAATATTAAAATTTAGTTATATTAATTTAATACATTAAGGAATCCCAAGAGTTCCCTCCGCTCTCTTATATAATGAATCAATATCTTCATTTTTCCATTTTTAAAATTTCATTAGGTTTAGAAAATCCAGGAAAACAACCCTAACGAATGTATCCCTTGTGTAAAAGATGTATTTGTTTTATTATTAAACCAATCTATGAATTATTTTATTGTAAAATATAAGATATTTTCTTATTAAAGAAGCATATTTCTTAATCAATCCTTTTATTTCAATCCTTCTACTACATCGTTAAAATTTCTGTCAAACATGATAAAAATAATATTAAACTATATTAAAAATACTAATATGATATTTTAAATGGATTTACATATATCTAAATACCTTTAAATCAAATAACATAATAAACTATCATTCTTGTGTATGAAGAACTACTTCTTCGGGAAACGATGTAATTAATTTTCTAGCACCTCATATACAATTTTTTGATAATGAATTATATATATATATGTGTGTGTGTGTGTGTGAATCATATTTATGACATATTAGTCACTCAAAAACGTTAATATTTATTTTATATTGTTGCATTTCAATTAACTAATGGATTATAAGTGTTGAAAATCATCTCAACCAAGCGATGTGATTTGATTTTTATCACCAAATAACCCGGATTAGATATTTATGTATGTATGATTAATTAATATATTGTTTCTGATAATATTATATATATAAAAGATGTATTAAAACTAATCTTCTTTCCATGATGGTCACTGATAAATAGGAACATTACTCTTGTGTTTGTATGATAAACCATCCCCAGGATTATCATGTAGTTAATTTTTCATACAAATCAATATTGGTATTTAATTTATAATTTGTGTATAAATCTGAAAATTATTCAATTATTATTATATTATAGATGATAGAATAATTACTTATTGCATCATATATGATATACCAAATTCTTTTTTTACATATAAGACGTATATGATCAAAATGATGAACAGAATCATCAATGAATAATTAAGAGAATATAACATAGTAATAAATAAAATAAAAAGGAATAAAATGTATAAAATGTTCTTAATTAATTAAAAAAAATTCATATTGTATTATTTAGGTGGATAAAGAATGTAGATGATGAGTCCAAACCATAGTATGTGAAATTATTTTAAAAATCATTCTTTATATTTTTATTCAAACACACTTTCTTTCAATTCACCATTTTATGAAATATAATATTAATCAATCTATATGGAAAAAAATTTATAAATAATATTTTATGTATCCTTTTCAATTATTTTAAATTTTATCCTCAGAAATATTTTTATATAATGCATATACCTTCTCTAAAAAATAGAAATACACGTTCTATTTTAACTTATATGCTGAGAATGAGTTTTCCCAAAACTATTATAGTTATAATATTTATTTTCATCCATTAAAATAGATATTTTATTATTGAAAAAAAACACTTTACATATTATCAACTCATTTTAATTCTTTATATGATATACGAAAAGAATGAGTATTTCAATATCTAATTGTGTTTTTATAAGGTTTTAATTTTATTTTTCTAAGGATTTATAGTGAATAAATTGATGAATAATTTTTTTTCAATATATGTAACTAGATAATTATATTTGGGAAATTTTTGATCTTTATATAGCTTATATGATTGGTTGGAAACTATTATTTTTTTATTAAGCGGTGATCCCAATATATCTTATAGGAGTATTATACCTGGATTACACAAAAATGGATTAAGTAATGTTTAATATCTTAATTGAAAAGAAGAATGTATTTACAAAGGAGTTTTCTCATCTATACCTAATTGGGATCAATTTATTTATAAAATATGGTTTGAATATAATTGTCCATAATTGCATGGAAGTGTATTTTATTTTCCTGATATGGGTATTAATGGGTTTCATTGAGCCAAAATTCATATTTTTTCAGGATGAAATTATTTATTTACATATCTTAAATAACGTTGATATAAATGTAAATATTTTATTGTTATTAATAATTTTCATTGGAATAAAGGACTTCTATATTTTCATTTCCCATATAAATTTTTTTATCAACCAATTTTTTAACTTATTTCCGAATTTTTAAGAACACGCAAAGGAAAATATAAATCAACATTAAATTCCATGATTAATTTTCATTATGGGACAAAATGTTTCATTTTAATATAATTCTATCACGGTAAAAACGGATTCCTTGTGGAAATGTCCACATAGAGTGTGTGATAATATTATGTATGAGTTATGAAATAATTCTCCAAAAAAATAAACATTATGATCCTCAATAATAAGGGGAAAATAATTATATACTAAAAATATAATATTATGTAATGTGTAAGGTTGAGCCCATATATTTATTTATGGTTACCTTGTAAATTCTCATATATAATTAATTCTACAAAGGGTTCTCACTTCTGTTTTGTCATCCAAGTTTTATATGGAAAACTAATCCACTATGTGATACCAAATATAGTGACCTATTTTTTTATATGTAGATATGAAGAATTAATATAAGAACATTAATTACATAATCAAATTATCCACTCTAAAATTACCAAGTCTTAGTGCCTTTGGAAATATGTATACATAAACAACATGCATATTAGTGAATAAAATCGTATCTCTTTATGATATTTTTCACTATAAAATATCTTAGAAATATAATATGATATTTTTTTATATACCTTTGAAAAAGGAATAAAAAAAGGCTGATAATTTACACATATTAAGGATAAACAAGAGATATATAAATGATCACATAAACATAAAATGAGAATACTGGTTTTAGAAAAAGAGAATAACTTTTGAAAAATTTACAATGTATAACATATATCATAATATTTAGAAATGAAATATTTCATATTTGTTTTTAATACATGAGTCATATATTAATCAACAGACACAATCCATGAGAATATAAATTATGATTATGAAATGGGTTTGTGGAATACATATAATATTATTTTATCAATTAATAATTTGTAATTGATTACTGGGGAAACTATCATAGTGGATTATGTTCACTCCAAAGTCCATTATAGTAGCCAAGGGTCACTCCCTAGACATTCATAGTGAACATAGTGCCATATTAATCTAGGTTAACTCACCATTACAGTAATTTTTGTCTCATTAGAAATCTATCATTATGCACTGCATTGTCATTTATTATAATTAAAGTCACACACTTCACTTAAGGAAAATAATAAAAATGTATATCGTTGTATCATAAATAATTGAACATATCATTACAAGTCTATAAGAAACAAGATATACATGAAATTAAAAATTTCATCCTAACATAATATGTGGAATAAAAAATGGTATCATAACATTGTTATCTGATAGAAAAATAATAATTATAATAATATCATTCTTAAATCATCATCATCATCACAATTCATCCAATTATTTAAGTTGGATGGAGTAATTGGATAAAATCCTCATTAAATAATATATAACATAAAATTACCCTTCTTTGATAAAAATATCATTAAATTATAAATATTATATATATATGAAACAATCTTTTCCCTTTGGAATCAGTTTTACATATATAAAAATTTCTCCAATATTATTGATTTCTATATGTTTTAAAGAAATCAATACTTTTAAATGAATTTTTAAAACATTGAATTTCCATAATATATATGGAAAATAAATTAATTCTTTATATGTTTATTGAAATAATTTGGTCCACACATATTAAAAGGTAAAAAGTATCCCATTTTTATGATGACAAGAACATTTTATTTAAATAATTTCTTTAAATGTAAATAATTAGTAAAATCAAATTAATAAATAATATGAATTTATTAAAAAAATGGTTGAATATAATTTTTTAAATAATGGACATGGTATTAAATGGAATTTGGACTAAATATAAAAGTACTATATTTCTCTTACAGATATTTTTTCGGTATCTTCAACTACTAAAGAGGGAAAATTAAATTTAAAAATTGTAATTTCCATAGGAAATATGACATGAAATTTAATGAGTTTCAATGGAGATAAATCATAATATTTAATAATCTGAAACATAATCATAAAAAACCCTTGTAAATTATTATCTTTAAACATAAACCCTTAAAACATTGGTTACATTTCAGTAATACGTTCCATACAAGTATATCATAAACTGGAAATATAAATATCACGAACATAAATAAATCCATGATATATCATTTCAAAGGAACATAATTAAACTTCATTAAATATCATAGGTGTATAAAAAATTATATATCAATGAATTTATTATGGGGAAATAAACCCTTACCTCATGGTTTAATTTGTATTTACATGTTCTAACTCACTGTATAATAAATGTAGTATAATTATAAATTTATTCTATAATCGTAATCGTATATATCGTAATATATTTTATTTTAATATATCATTTTATCAATATTATATTATCATTTCCTTATTAAATCGATAAATATTACAATCCATGTAAAATAGACATTAAAGAAAGAATCAATTCGTTTCGTTGAAGTTGTAGTCTACACATATGCAAAAGCAACCTTATCATTTTTCAGTGTATTAATAGGCAATAATGTATCTGTGATGTTTTAATAAAAGTCATTTAATAATTTCATAAATACTATAAATATAAATTAATTCCTATATTATATCTATATAGGATATGTTATGATGGAAATCAAATTACAATGGTTTGTGAGGTGGAAATCCACTGTTCACACAATTAGAGCTTTAGATTTCCATTTAATGATATTTTATATTGATATATTTATTACAATAATATAATACAATATAATTATATAGAAGATATTATTTTTGTTATTTAATTCATATTTTAAGAAGAAATAAATTAGGTAAAAGAATAAATAAAATAAAAATTGACAGTTATAATCTATAACACTTCTTCGGAAAAAACCTTACATTTTTTTATAACGAAATACATAGTTTGTTTTATTATAAAACTAGGGAATCCAATATTTGTGAAACTAGTATTTTTAAGTAATGGATGAAAAAAATCTCTTTATATGTGTAGAGGAGAGGATAGGGGTGTCCTTGTACGACTAGAGGAGAAGAAAAACATGGAATTAATTAAATTAATAAAATATTATAATTCATTTTCAAAATAAAATGGATACAAAATAAACTGTTCGCAAATAAAATATGATATAGTGTAAAAATATATCATTATAATTGAATTTATACTCATTTTATGTTATTTTAGGCCACATATATCTTTTTTTATCCCTCAGTAAATATTTTAAAACTCTATATATGTGATCATTTTTTAATGTTTATATAATTCATTATGAAAACCAATTTTCCAATGAAAAAGTATTCTTGATTATAAATGTGTGTATATATATAATCATATTAAGTTTATTCAAAAGGAATAATCTGGATTAATAAAAATATAATTGTACTAATTTTTTATTTATTTTTTATTTTAAACAGAATACATCATTATAATTTTTTACATGAATATGATTTATTAATAAAAATCATTATACTTCACCATTTATTGAAAATATTATCCTTTTAAGGAATTTATAAAAAATAAATATAAGATAATTTATATCTTTTAATGTCAATATTTATATACATATTTTCAAATAAATTTTAAGAAATTTAAAAATATATATTTCAAATAGATTCTAAAAACATGGAAAACAATATTTTATAAAAAATTATTAAATTAAGAATAAAACAATATTTTTTATTTTCAAATTCACAGAAAATTTTTTAAATGAATTTCAATTAATATTATATAATATATAATATATAATTTTCATTAAAATAATTCAATATTAGTTATCAAGGTAAATTATTATATTAAAAATTGATTTTGAAAATAAAAATACATTTTAGAAGATAATTACTTTTCATTTTGAATTTTTTATTTTAACTTGTAATAAATTAAAGAAATTTTGAAATAATTAATATATTTGTATTACATACGATTATAATAGTTTAATTTTTCATATTCATTTTCAAATCCAACAACTAAACAATAACAGTTAATTTAAATTCCAAGATTTAAATTTTATGTCATATTTATTTTAATCATTGTGTTATGTATTCCGTATGATAAAGTTGAAATAAATTATATTTGAACAAAATAATTCAAATCATATCAAGGTGTTAAAATTATGTCCAATAGGTGGTGTTTCATGGATTATTATTTAAGGTTTCTTTAGTTGTTTCATTATGTGGTCAGGGCTGATTTACACCATATGTTGAAAAAAAGAAATGTGTTCGCTATTGGATTCACCATAATAGATTTTATAAACCTAAATACATTTATTTAATAATTTAATATCCCTCAATTTTAGTTAATTTATATTTACAAGAGTTTCTTTAATGCATCATATTAATAAATTAAAATATTTCTTTTTTTCATGAAATTTGTATGAATGGTATTTCAGATATTTGTTTTCCTGAAATATATTTTCATATAACTATATTTTTGAACATAATCATTAATTAACTCAAAAAAAGAATAATAAAAGGTTTATCTTATTTTTCATGCAGATAATACGGGTTTTAAAAAGAGAAATTATTTTTTCCTTGAATTATCTGAAATTTTATTTTCTGAGTAGTTATATTTCAATAATGTCTAAAAGTGGATTTATATAGGATAATTATCTATTGATTATAAATGGTTATAATGGATTTTGAATCCCATATTGGCTATTTAAAAATAAATTTTTGGATATTCTATGGGGTTTTCATGTTTTTAGTCTGTTGAAATCTCTAGATCCATATTTTAAAATTTTTATATATTATTTTATGTTATGAAATAAAGAGGATTTTTTCTTACGAGGGTGTGGGAGGTGAGCTCTGATTTTTTTTCATTCGATTTTTATTAAATAATTTTTCTCATTACCATTTATATATTTTATTATACCCCATTCTACTATTATAGAATTCTAGATGAGTACCTTACAATAATAGATTATACACTGTCAGGTGCCCTATAATTTTTTTCGTAAATGTAGCTTTTTAGTTAAAGTATGATGGGAAAATGTTTAAGAGCCTAGTTATTTTTACATAGGTTTAACATATTCTATATTATATTTTTATAAACATGATCTAATAACTTTTCATTTGAGATCCTAGTGTGTTACCCATGATGCAAATTCATTGTTGGCAATTTTTTAGTGTAGTTTCAAACAAAAGAATTGTGTATATTAATCCTCAAATTTATCATAATGAAAAATATTTATACATGTTATTAAAATATTACATATGATAAGTGGGATAACCCATATCATATTTAATTTTTTATGGCTTGGATTTTCACTTTATATTGTATATAAAAGAGTTTTTTTTGGAAAATTGAATGAAAACTTGAAATGTTATAATTTTTTAATAAAATTTTATGCCTCAAAATATAATTGTTTTAAAATGTATTACCTTATTTCAATTAATTATTTAAAACCCCATTAATAATATTATTTTGAAATGGTGTTTCACAATGTTTTGAAATAATTTATTTTAAAAATTACATGTTATTCAATTTTTTAAAAGAATAAATGGTATTATATTTTTATCTATATTTCAAACTATAATCTAAAATTATTATAATTTATTTTTTACTCACATGGAGTGATGATGAATCCTAATATGTTTTTTCATTCATGAATAACATATTATATGTCATTATATGTTTATATTGAAATTGTTTTGTATTGTCTTTTTTTTATTTCCAATGTCTGTTAAAAATAGGGTGGGTGACTTACCTGATTCATATTGATGTGTTGAACCTATTTGATTTTTGTGTTTTATATTTTTAAGAAATATATTTGTTCGTACCACAAATTTTGATTTAATTTTATATTCATTTAATCTCATTTTAATATTGATTTCTTAGTTAAAAATTGATTTTTTTATGTTTATATGAATAATGTGTCTAACATATCGTTTATGGATTATGGATTGATGTTTTTTACAATTTGGTTAAAAAATTTACATCATATTATGATATTATAAATCTGGAATTGAAATATATGCAATGGTTGTTATAGACTACTAGGATGATGTTTTATCCTTACTATTCTATCATGAGAAATCCTTGCCTATCATGGTTCATTGGTTCCCTTTCCCTAATTTCTAGAATATGGGAATCTAGAAATCCCATCAAGCCTAGTGGATAGTCAGGTATGTTGTATTTTCTGGTCAAATATGTTTGGTTCATTATTATGGATATCATTGATCAAACTAAAAAGTGTAATGGAACTGATTATTATAGTTATTGAATATTTTGAATTTTCCAACAACACCTAGAGTGATTTTGATTCATGGTTTAATAACCAAACTGCTTATTTGAATTTACTTGGTATTAAAATCATTAAATGTCCCATGATAGTGTATATAATTCAGTATAGTGTTACTCATCAGAATTACATGGACAATGATTAATCTATCCATCATCACAACTACAACACCCCATCGTTTTCAAAATACATTGAAATGCATCAAATAATAAGTTTCTACATAATGATATTTTTTTAAAGAGATAGTTGAAAACTATCCTTTTTATATAATTTTTACAATTATATGATTTTAATTTCAAAAAATGGAAATACAATAGTGAGATCAGTATGATTTTTGGATTATTATAGAATAAACATAATTCTTGAGGAATAGTTAAATTTGATAAATAACGAAAAAAATAAAAAAAATGAATCTATGCATCCTGATTCAGTCATGAATGATGTAGTAGGAAATTGGTATGAAATCACATGATGTTATTGCAATTTTTGGTCACTTGAATCTTTAATGTTAATAGTAATGTGGAAAAATATTAAACTAATTATTTTAATGATAGTAAACCCCTCCTCTCCTTCACTATAAATACCACCCTCATCCCCTCTTTCTATTACACATCTAAAAATATTATCACTGAATAAATTCTACCCAATATACATCCCAAGTCTCTCACCCACATTTAAGACATATATGACTCACCATAAAGACAAAACCAATGTCTTTAATGATGATATCAAGGAGAATATATCACAAGTTAAAAAATATTCTTTTCTTTTCTTGGGATTTATTTTTAGTTTGTTGATTTTTTATACTCTCTACAATTGAAATTATTCAAGTGGCCTGAAATGTCCATAATATTATATTTTATGTATCTTGTAATGTTTATGAAAAAATTAATTAACTTACTTCTTCTTCTTCCCCCAACTTATTTTAAAAATCTCTATGATTGAGTGATTTACCAAACTCATGGATGATGTGTTTTCAATTTACATACTTCCACAAATATGGTTGTAAATATAATTTAATGGATGAAAAAAATTATATTCTATTATATGACCTATATACTATTATTCAATTAACATATCGGCATAATTATAATGTTATATGATTAATAAAGATTTTGATTATGAAAGAACCATCATAATGATCTAAACAAAAATCCCAAATGACTTATCTAATGATTCATCCTCATACTATAAATCCAAAATTATTTTTGGAATCATTTTATTTTTTACAAACATATTAATGATAACAAATTACACTTCTTAGGATTTTATCCATTTTAAAATAAAATTATTTATGAACCAACCATGGAATCCTTGTAAAGAACGCACCCAAAAAAATTTAAATAAAAAAATATTATTAATGAATGGGTGGAATAGTGTTATAAAATTATCAAATAGGGTTTTCTAAACATGAATATATTTCAATAAAATATTACTATCACTATTTTAGCTATGTTTTACTGTGATTGTTTTTAAAATTAATTTCATTTACAATGTTATGTGTTATATGGATTTACTTTGCATACAAAAAAAATTTAATTATATTAATTCTCAATTAAATTATATGACATTTCAGAGGTACATCTCAAATAAAATAATCTTCGAAAATTTTATTTTAAAAAATTTTAAAAAATTATATTTATGAAATTATACATGTTTGTTATTATATTCGGGTTCTTGGGTATTATTTATTATGTGGGGTGTGACATATATACCCCAACAATTCATTATATATGTGTATGTTTCATGTCGTTCATATATTTACACCAAATAAAACTGTGATTGTTACTCCATAAGATATCTATGAGGGTTACATTATATAGCATCAATTAGGGTTACAAATCATATGGTAACCTTAAGGGTTAAAATATAAGTATTTATTTCCCCATTAAACCCTTATTTTTTATATGTTATTTAATTTTTAATAGAAATATAATGATTTACAAAGTATTTATGGGTGGGAAGTATGTATTTGTGAATATGATTTCATATGTTCATAAGTATTCATGGACTAATGAGGTCATTCATTATTTTTATATCCTTTACTGAGAATTTTTATGATCATACAGTGTTCTTAAATGTTTTTTATATGTTATAAGAATGTGTAATAGAATTATAGAGTCAAATAAATTATATGAATATTTTTCTAAGAAATCTTATTATTGTCTGTGATTAAATTTTTATGATTTGGATGAAATTCATTCTATTTTAATGGATCCATCATTGTATACATGTTGCATGATATGTAAGAATTATGTTCTAAATTTATAAAACACTAAAAATACATAATTTTAAATGTAAGGAAGTGAAATCTAATTGAAATAGCTAGATTATGGTTTTTTAAGGTTGTGTTCTTATAGCTGGTATCAATGCACTACTTAAATAACATGAGAAGTTATTATGATTTTAATAAAATATGAAAAATTATTTTTACTTAATTTTTACTTTGAAAGTATATATCATTTAAATGTTACCATGTTTATTTATGTTTGTTATGTCAATTTAAAGTGGTTTTATATTGAATAAATATGGAATTTGACGATGGAAGAAACCAAGAGGCTAATAACTTTATAAATCTACAATTGGGAATGATGTAATCGTAACGTAGCAGTTCTTAATAGTAATGGATTAACAGACACATTCAATACATTTCAGTGGAATACATACAATAGAACAAACATGGGTAAGACAATGGGAGATTATGATACTAGAGCATTTTATGAGGCAACACCCTCCATCTTTTAGTGGATCTTCTGACCTAGTAGCTAATGAAGAATGGATTAATGCCCGAGAAATGTTATTCATTATTAGAGGATGTACAGATAATCAAAAAGTAAGACTTTAAATTTAACTTTTTGGAGGTAAAACTGATAAGGCGTGGTATATGGCCTAAATAACCAAGTTTAGAGAATAGATTGATGAATTAGAGGGTGATGAAATTAAAAGTCATTTCCTTGAAAAATACTTTACTAAGGTGGTTCGAATTAGTATAGGGAATAAATTAAATCAATTGTGAAAAAAAGAGGAATTTTTAGTCATCATGTAAGTAAAAATACTAACCATAATAGCAAGGTATGCTCCAAATCCAATTCAGGATCATGATAGAAAAATAATACACTTTTACATATGATTGAAGACGATATACCTAATGGAATTGGCCTCCGATGAGTTAAAAAATTATGAGAAACATTTCTAATGTGTTGAAAGGTTAGAAATGGTGTTTACTAATGATCACATTTACTTCAACAAAAAATAAAAGAAGTGGTCTGAATGGGAAGATATGCATAAAAATCAATGAATTAAATCTGATGGTAAGAATTTTCAGTTTCCAGTTTGTGATAAATATTGAAAAAATCACCCATGGGGATGAATTAACAAAATCGGGAAGTGTTTTTAATTTGGAATGATTGGAAATATATCTGAGGATTGTAATGAAAATAATTTAAAGACTAATCTAGATAGTAAAAAATCAATTGATTTAAATTTGGATGTATGGGTCATTTTTAAAATGTATTCCCAAAGAATTATCTGATTGATGAAGAGAAGTAATAATATAATAAGAAAAGTGCAGTGAGATACTTTGTGACTACATCATTAGACATCAGGTCATCCAATGAAGTTGTTTCAAGTGCCCTGTTCATTCACAATGATTTTAATAAATCTTTTCATGATATGAGGTCTACACATTCCTTTATATTTTTGAAACTTTTTGTTAAATTGAAAATATCACTTCAAAAAATGAGATGAAAACATATTGTGAAAACACAAGGGGGAAATTTTTTCACACACAAGCATTTTATGAATTATCCTATTTTCTATCTATTGAAAGGAATTACCTACTAATATTTTGATTTTTCCTATAAGTAGAGTTTCATTTCATTATGGATATGGATTTCCTTTATGTTTATCATGTTATGATTGATTATAGAGTTAAAGAAGTTGTTTTTATGAAATATTTTTAGTTTCTACACAATAATGAACACATAAAATGATAATATATCAGGTTGCTGGGAATCCTCTGAAATATTGAAATGAATGTTAAATTTATCCAATTGTTGAAAATAAGGGATCAATTAAGATTGATGATTTTCTAGTGGTAAATGAATAACTTTATTCGTTTCATGATTATTTAGCATGTTTTATACATGATTAGGAAGTTCAATACACCATTGAATTAGTTTTTGATGCAATGAAAATTCCAAAGCCCCAATATCGAATTGATCAAATGGAACTTCTAGAATTAAAAATAATACATTGGAGTTGCATGAAAAAAATTTCATTCATCTTAGAACCTCACCATGGGTAGATAATGTTTTTTTAATTAATATGAATGATGGTTACATGAGACATTGAATTTATTATATATCTTTAAATAACAATAATATTAAGAATAAATACCATTTCCGTCACTTCAAAGACTTATTTTATCAGATCATGGGAGATTAGTATTTATGAAAGATTGGCATGAGATACAAGTACCATCAGTTGAATGTGAAAGAGGATGAAATTCCAAAAACAAATTTTCGAACAAGATATGATCATTATAAATTTTATGTTATACCATTTTGGTTAACTGATGCACCTTCAATAGTCCTGGATATTCAGAATAAAATATTTATTAAATTCATGAATATATTTTTGGTCAGGTTTATTAATGACGTTTTTGTATATTATAAAAGTAAATATAAGCATTTAAAATATCTATTAGTTATTTATAAAACCATAAATAAAATGAAAATATATTGAATATTCAAATAGTTTCAATTTTGGTTGCAAAAAAATTCATTTCATGGTCACATTGTATCAAATGATGGTATCACTATTGATTCTACTAAAAATAATGTTTTTGAAGAATGGAGAAAATCCACCAATATAACCTAGATTCAATGTTTTCTTACTATAGAGGATATAACAAGGGTTTTGTTGAAAAAATTTCATTATTATCTAGTATACTAGATAAGATAAACAATTTTTTTGTTAAATTCAACTAGAAATAGGAATAAAATTATTGTTCTCCAGAATTGAAAAGATTATTGGTTACTGGTCTTGTTCTGACCCCATCTTCCATAAATTATGATTTTTTGATCTACATTGATTCGTTATTAAAGGTAATTGGTTGCGTCCTGATGAAGAATGACTAGGTAATTGTCTATGCTTCATGAAAACTAAAACCTCATGAGCTAATTATCACACACAAGATTTGTAATTTGAATCGATGATTTTCAATTTAAAAATTTGGAGGAATTATTTATTCAAAACCAAAGGTGAAATATATATCAACCACAAATTTATGAATTATATTCACACTCAAAGTAATTAAACAACATGAAGGTTCAATTTCTTTATTTGGTAAAATATAATTATTGCAAGATCAACTACCATCCTGAAAAAGAAAACATTTTGGAAGTTACCATTAGGTCAGAAATTAATTCGTCACTAAAAATTTTACATCATGAACAAAACCATTTGATTAATGATTTTATGAATTTTTTCTTCGAAGTAATTGGAATAAAAAATTCCTTTAAATTGATTTATGTTTGAGTGATGCCATATTTTTCAGATAGAATAAAGAAAGCACAGAATGAAGATATGGAGTTATGGGAGAATTTGAAGTTGTTTAAAATTGGTATGTATATTGAATTTATCATTGATAAATATTATGTTCTATGATTTGGAAAGAGGATATGTTTGCCTTCTTATTCCTAGTTAAAGAAATATTTTTGCATGAATATCAGAGTTCTTTATTTTTAGATCATCCTACATGTACAATGATGTACAAAGACATTCAATTTTATTATTGGTGGGATGTATTGAAAATAAATATTGTATACTTTACCCTTAAATACTTGACATGTCTACTTGTAAAAATGGAGTGAAAATTACCAAATGGGAATATTATGTATTTACTAGTTCCAAAGTGGATATGGGAAAACATATACACCGGCGTTTTTGTGGGACTGCCAAAGAATTATTGAGGTAACAATACAATCTGGGATTTTATTGATCAACTCACTAAATCTTCTCATTTTCTACTAATTGAAGATATTATGTATTTGGATAATCTTTCTAAACTATACCACAAAGAGATTTTTAGGTTTCATGGAGTCCCTCATTCCATTGTATCTGACTATAATCATGGGATTACTTCTAATTCATAGAAAGGAATTCATAACTCACTTGGATGTGATTTAAATTCTAGTATATATTTTCACCCTCTATTCGATGTACTGTCAGAATATATGATTCATACATTGCAGGATATTCTTATATATTGTTCAATGGATTACCAGTGAATTTGGAATCAATATGTCTCTTATGTTTGATTTTCTTATAAGAATAATTCTCATTGCAGTATACAGATGGAACCTGTTAAGGAATTATATTGGAAACAGTGTAGAAATCTATAAATTTTTGATAACGTTTGGGAAATAATTTTTATGGGATAAAAAATAGTATAGAAAGTAGTTTAGAAAGTGATTATGATCCAGAAACTCATGATGATACATCACATAACGAAGAAAAGTTATGAAAATAATAGGAGGAATGTATTTTATTTTGAATTAGGTGATCTTGTTTTTCATAGAATCTCATCATGGAAAAGTGATATGTGTTTTCGTAGAAATGAAATCTGATTCCATAGTTCATTGGACAATTGAAAATCCTATAGAAAGTTAGACGGATTGCCTACCGTGTAGCTTTGTATTTTAGATTATGTCAGTTACATAATGTTTTTCATGATTTAATTTTGAAAAAGTAGTTGAAATATTTATATCATGTTTTGATCCCAATAGAATTTTAGTTGGTAGAGATAATTTATTATGAAGAGAAACCTGTTCAGATTCTTGATCTAAGAGAACTAGTATTGTAGAATAATATAATCCACTAGGTAATGTTTTTTCATAGAGAAACCACATAGTTTAATAAGTGTCATGGGAATAAATAAATTATTTGAGTCAAATATTCCCTAACTTTTTTAATAAAAAAATATAATTGTGAGGAAGAAATTTTTAGAAGGTGAGGTCATTGTATCACATTATGGTTTTGAAAATACATTAAAATGAAAAAAACACCAAGTCTCCAAATATTGACACATTCTATTAAAGATATTTAATTAAAATTGATGTTAAATATTAAATTTTTACTTATATGATTTTAATTTTGAAAATAATTCATAGACGGTTGTGATAAGTATTATTTTTGGAGTTTGATATGATAACCATAATTTTCGGTAAATAGAAAAATATGATATGTTATGAAAAGTGTTGAGGAAATGAATTTATGCTTCATTTTTTAGTCATGTATCAGAAAATGGCCATTTCTTTGAAAACATATTAACTTATAACTATATATTTTTACAATAATAATTAATATTAATTTTCTTGAGGAAAAATGTTAAACTAATTATTAAAATAATAGTAACCCATCACCTCCTCCACTAAAAAAACCACCCATACCCCTCTTCCTCCCTCACCTAAAAAGATTTTATCATTTAGTAAATTCATCCCAATCCACTATCCATGGCTCAGTATCATGTCCAATACCAAATTTACTCATCAAAAGGACAAAACCAAATCCCTTAAATAGTATCTCAATGATAAGAGATCAAGATTTATAAATCCACTATTAATTTCTTGTGATTTGTTTTCAATGCATTTCATTTATTATAATTTCTTATAATTGTCTTATATAATATTAATGAAAGATCTAGAGCATTATATATTCGATATGTTATCATATTTATTTATAAATGTGTAAATTTTCTTCTTCTCTTTACCCTTTTATTTTGAAAAAAAAACATTTTCTGTAATGTGCCTATTTTCCAAAATTGTGGAGGATGTGTTTTAAATTTACTTACATAATCAAAGGTAAATTTAAACCCCTTTTAAATGGTTGAAAATGTTTATTAATTTATATTTTGTGTTCTACAGTATTTTCTATAATTAAATTATAATCATAATATTAAATTTATATGTTAAAATGATTTTGAGGTTATCGAAGATCCACCGAAATGATCTAAAAACAAATCACAAATGATTTAACTAATTATTCATCATCATGAAATATAACCCATATTATTTATTATATGACTATTTTTATAAATTCATATTAATAAAAACTCAATCCAATTTGGAAGATTCTCTTTATTTTTACATGAAAATTGATTATGAATCAACCATGGGAATCTTGTATATAATTCACCTGAAATATTGTAAATCAACAATTACTATTACTTAATGGGTGTAATTATGTTATAATATGATAACATAAGGTGTTACAAACTTGAATATATTTAATAAAAATACTAATATACCTCATTTTACAATTATAAAAGTGGATTAATATAATTTTAATTAGGATGAACCAGATGTAATGAAATTTATATCCCAATTTCCATTCATTGGAAAAACCTTCTAATTCATTAATTATTTTCTAATGAGGATATTTTTTTAATTAATTTCGTTAATATTATGATTATTTATGTGGATTTATAGTGTATAAACAAATTCCTGTCATTATATTAATTCTCACGTCAATTATATCACATTTTACGGGACTATTTATTTAAAATACATTTTAAAAATTCTAATTTACAAAATTATAAAGCATTGTTTTTATGAAATTATTAGTGTATTATGATTATATTATAGTTAATGGGAATATTTTATCATGATGATTAGGAAATATATCTCCCGCTAATTCATTGGCTATGTGTGTCTTTTAGGTTAACTGTATGGTTTCTCTAAGTGTAACTGTGATGGTTACACCATAAGGTAGCCGTGAGGGTGACATTTTAAGGTAGTCTTGAGGGTTACAAATCATAAGGTACACACTAATGTTAAAATAAATGTATGTAATTATCCAATATACCCTTATGGTTTTATATATGTTCTATAATATTTTATAGAAATCTCATGATTCATTATGTAATTATTTACGTGTAAGAAGTATATCACTATGAAAATGATTTCATTAGTTTATAAGTAATCAATTAATAATGAGTTTTTCCTTATTTTTATATAACTTATTGTGCCTTTTACGATCATCCCATGTATTAAAATTTATTCACATGTTAGTAGGATTTTCAATATAGAGAAGGAAGTTATGTTAAAATATATGAATATTTGTAAAAGAAATCAAGTAGTTGTATGTGTTTAAAATTTGATGTTTTGGATGAAATGGAAACAGTTTTATTGCTACCCACATTGTATGATTTTGGGTTGATATGTTTGAGTTATGAACTAACATTATAAAACTCTAAACCAAATATATCCTTGGGAATGTAAATAAGTGAAATATAGTTGAAATGGACTGGTTATGTACTATTTAAGGATGGGTTCTTAAATGAATCAATAACCATTCAATGAAAACATAATAATGTTATTTTTAGAATCCATAGTTATAGATAATTTTAATAGCTGATGGAATACATGTACGAGTCCCCTTCTTCCCCATGTTCTGGAAATTGGTTCCCTTAATCAGGTACTTAATTCTTTTTGGGGATCATGTAAAAAAACCCTAACATCGATTGAAACAATTATTACAAGTTAAATCATGTCATCCTTGACTATTTTTGGTGGTATGGTACTAATATTGGTCCAATGATGCTTGAGTAATATAAAATTTCTCTAGAAATTCTATTATTATACAAGGGAACCAACCAGATGAAAAGAAAATGTGGTGGTGTTTAGAGATGATCCACAAAATATATGTTAAAAAAATATATAAATTATTTTTTTTATTAAAACAAAAAATATATATTATAATACTTTTAGAAAATCATTATAATGGATAAAATATTGTATATAATAGGTTTAACAAATCATAACATTTCCAGGGAGAGTTTATTTACACTATTTTAATATATGTTTCCTCTTACTATAAAACATGGTCATCCTATCACTAATAATATGGTAAAGAATATATTTTTTATCAAAATTGTCACCAAAGTTTTTAGGATCTGAAATTCTGAAAAAATCACTACGTAATTGTGACCTGACAGCATGGAAAAATCAAGAAAAAATAATTTTCAATTAATGTATTAAATAAAAGATACATTTTCATTTTTAATTTGTTTCTATTTTTTAAAATAATAAATAGTTATTTTAAATTCATATTAATTTTGATTTCAGATATATAAATTTTTAATATTCACTAGAAAACACCATTGATCAATACAATATTCGATAGAAATATAATTAATGTGTCTCAAATAATATTTAATTAATAGATATACTAATATTAATAGTTTATCCCCAAATTTAATTAATTTAATTAAATAAAATAAACCCAATACAAAGGTGATGCAACAATGATCAGTGATGGATCATGTACTCATAATTTCTCTTATAAACATCATATTGTAACTAGTGTATTTATACATTGTAACATTTTTTTGTAATAAACTACCATCAATATATTGATTAATAATTGTGAACACCATCATAAATAATAATTATATACTAATCAATGATCATATCTTAATAACCAATTTTTTAATATTTTACAATAAATAAATTATAAGTAATAACCCCCAAAATACATCAACAATTAAGTTTATCTATGGTGGAATCCTCTAATTAAATGAAACCTTAAATACACTTCATTAACTAAGAATCACCAATAAAATAAACAAAATTGTATAATTATCATTGTAATTGTTTCTTATCCATATATTAAAAATGGATTCATTAAAATGATATCAAATGAATAAATCAAATAATATGATCCTATGGTCCATAAAAATATAATAGAGACATGGTGTTGCCTTCATATGTAAACGGATCAGTTGAACTACCTATTTTATTGGTATTACTAGTTTAATATCATCTATCACTAACTAAAAAATTATCATTTATCACATGAATAGTATAATATAGTGTAAAATAAATATGGGGGTATAAATGTAAACTATTATATAATTGAATCTTATGGAATCATGAAAACTCTATCGAGATCACATAATTATATCCTTATATAGGAAAAACATGATGAGACTAATTTTATAATTACATTATATTAGAAATATATAATATCCACATAATAACTAAAATACCTTGTACCTAAAATTATTATCAAATATGAATACTATGCTAAAAAATACATAACGGCAGAGAAGGCACAATACCATTCATCGAATGCTGATTTTGTATCATGATGTTAATCAATAATTTGATACAATCACATGATGGATTTCTAAAATGATACTTTTACCTTATAGGATCTTGATAATTTTTAAATAAATGATGAAATTTAATATATCATACCATGAATGCAACAAAACACTTCACACATGTTGTCCAATAATATATCATTATTTTATTGTAATATTATAAAAAAATGAATGTACCACTATATTGTATTAAATAAATTTCAAATGATACCATCTGGTAGTGAAACAATTATATATATACATTACTAAATAATATAATTTCAGGAATCAATCTTTTATAATATATTTCAAACTTATCCCATGAAATTATTATATCACGCAATAATCCACAATAAAGAAATAATTTTTCGGTTTTTTAAATAAATATTTCAGGCTTTTTTGGTAATTGATCCCATTAAATTGTAATACCCCGTATCCTAAAATATATATGATAATATATGATATCTTTTAAATTATATATATATGTATATTGGATTTAACCGAACTAATTATTCAAAGTCATTCCATTATGGAAATTTACTAAAATATTTTCAATATTATGGGTAGCAGAATAGAAATGTAATAGTCTTATAGGAAATCATGTTGTTAACAAATTAAAAACATTGTTATAATATATATATATATTATTTTGTTCATTGTTGATAAAAAATCCTTAAATGGGAAGATAATTCATTCACAATTATTGAGTGAAATTTACTACAACTATTTAAAAAAATTAAAATAATTATCCTTATTTGTTCAAAGTTATTTAAATTTATAAAATTTGAAAAAAAAATTTCAACATGACATTTAAATATATTAAACTATATATTTCTTATAATACAAAGTACATGATACACCTATTGGTATTATAAACACTGAATAACATGTCAAATACATCTATTGTTCATGGAAAATTGGATTAAACTAATCCACCCATATGAATATATAACATTTCAATTACTACCATAATAATGCTTCTTTTTTATTCAATATGATATTAATAAATATCTGTAAAAACACATAATATGATGGTTATTTTGTCCAACATGGTGATTTATAAATGTAATGGTTGGAATGAGTATGTCTACATTGTAATTTTCTATAATTCTTATATGAAATATTTAAATACATTATTTTATTTGGAAATAATTTCAGATCATATATTTTATGATTTTTTAGGGGAAGGAAAAATATATTCTTTTTAACATTACTTTCCTTCTACCATCATGATATGATATGATAATAGAGAAGATTATTTACTCTAAACTGGAGTGGTAAAATTCAGTCCTTTATATAATTTATTTGTCATCTCACCAGAATAAATATGTTTTTAATAGACTACAATTCCTTGAATCATAATCATAATCAACTTATAAACAAATAATTATAAATTCTACTCATATATCTTATTTCACAAATCTATCAAGGAGTACGGTGTGGTTGTTGTAGCTAATGTAGTGAATAATATCACATGATTCATATCCATCATGTGATAAAAAAATATTATATTTCATGAAATGGAAAACAATCATATCAATAACGTTCCAAAATAAAATAAATACTTATATAGATCAGTATTAATATTTATGAAATAAATAGTTATATATAAATTGATGTCACAAAACAATATCTCCTAAAGAATCTATGATAACACACGTCTAATGAAATAAATCTATATATGAATTATAAAAAAATAATTTTCATTAAAATAACATTAATAACTAATTATAATAAGTTATATTCAAATATATTATAATATAATAAATAATTCTACAAATTACCATTTTTTCGCTTATATATGATACCCTTTTCAAAATTTTATTTTCTATTACGGAAATATTCAAGATTATATTCACTGATGATCAAATTAATTGTAACATGAATTATCAATGTAATGGTTCACCTCACTAATATAAATATGTTATCATATAGATTATTGTTAGTTCAAGTATTAAAATATATATTTCCATAAATGAAATCTAATGAAAATTTAAATTCATGAATAATGAATCATCATTATCATAAAAAATATGTGTCTTGCCATTGAGGAATGACCTTTAATATATAATGAAATTCATTTACAATAATATAATATAATTCTAAATATATATGAATAATAACATCCACAACAATAAAATTTCATTTAATATACTCAAAAAATTTGAGTCCACAACCCAAAAAATATCTATACAATGAAAATAACATAATATATTTCCCAAGGATACCATAAAATGTTTCTACTTATTTGACACTAAAATACATAGTCCTCAATTCAACAACAATATAAATTGATGATTCTAATTATGTATTCAGCAATTATTGTTAATCATATTATGCAATATATTTTAGGAAGTAATTACATGGAATAAGTATGATTCATCATAATCATGGATGGAATTTAGGATGAGATGGTCTTCAATTAACATATATTGTAATGAGATTCCATCACCCCACTATTTGGTACTGATATTACCTCCTAATGATCTGTCACTAAGGATCTTCATGATCTGATGGTTAGTTCATATACAAATTCTAAATACATCTTCGGATAAACAAAAAGTTTGAGGTAAGTAGTAATAGTATTTTATGAATCATATATAGAATACATTTATATCCTGAAATAAAAACATCACATCATCATTTATAAAATTAATTAATAACCCTGATATAGTTCATGTATATTATAGTGATTTTTTGTCAAGAAAAATACATATATTGAAAAAACTATTTGAGGAAAAATTATTTTTTACATCCAGTGTTTTTTATTTCAAACTACCAACATTGATATGTATCCTTTTAATATAATTATTTTTTAAAAAATAATCTATTAAATCAATATAAATTTTATAATAAAATATTATATAAATCATTGTTGTGAATACAAATAAACATCGTAGGATATTCCCGGATACTTAGATGTGTCTATATGAATAATTTATACAAATTCATCAGTATTTGAAAGAAATATTTCAATAATATATATATTCAATCTCCCAAAAACATCGATGAACCACAATTCCATTAAATATAATATAATCAACATTCATCCCATTATGAAAAATAATAAATATCTATCATAATTACATATCACGATCAACATTAAAAAAACATGAATAATAAGTTGTTGATATCTTCAAATATACAAATTATAATGAACTCTTAATTTTTTTTACTGTAATTTCCCAATAATTTTATTTAATTGTTTTTTAATTTTATGGATTTATTTTGAGACTATACGCACTGAGAGCACCTGATTCCAAGTCCAGGTGAGCTCAGAATAAAATTTATATCTTTTTTCATTCATTTCAGAAAACATGCATGTGGGATTTTATAAATTTAATCCAGTGATCATATAAAAGATACTAGGGAAACATTAAATATAGAATACTTAGATTTAACTATAATGGTCCTAACATTTACCAGCATGGGTCGAGGGAAAAAATGATTTTTTAGAAATTTTACATTAAATTTTAAAAATAAAATAAAATTGTTTTATTTTATTTTTTTTAATTTTCAAACATTTGTAGAAAAATTATGTATAATGGAATGAAACTGAAAAAGAATTTTTCATAAGTGATATAGCATAATATCTTCATAACAGAACATAACTAAAATTTTTATCATGTTTCATTCTTTAATGATTGAGAATGCATGATAGGATCATTGGCACAATCCAAGATTGTCTCTGAATCTCTTGTGAGTAACGAAGACAAAATCCAATGACTACTAACCAGTGAAATGGATATAAGGATGGTGAATACATTCTTCTTCCACCCTTTCAACTTATCGTCACAAATAAATGAGTTAATCAGGTAGGGGATGCTTTAATTGATTTCCCTTTCTCCCCATTCTTCTTTCTCAAACGATTAAAGTGTATCAACCCATGGACAGGTTGAACCACAGAACACTCTTTATTATGATAGGGTGCCATTATATTAGGATTTTTTCACCGAAAATAGTAATTCGTTTAGTACAAAGTTAATCATAAACCACCCCTTCATTAAAAATATAACGCATAGGGCACATGCCGACACAAATAAGGCCCGGGCCCCTCCACCATGTGGGTTATTCATGGTCAAACATACATTTTGATGATATAGTGAATCCGTGTCCTTAGTTAGTAACCTAGTACCACAAAGAGGCTGGTGGCATAGCCATCATGAAGAAATGACCATTGGAGTAGACTCCGTGGTTCCTGGAAGAAAATGTCATCCCAATAGTGCCGCAGGTGGCCATGTGGAGGCTAGGGTTCACCACGGTGGTGGGATAGAGGTAGAGCCACAACTGGAATGGGAAGCTACAGTGCGGCAAGATCCACCAATATTAGTATCCACCAATAGTTGGCTGATGAATGGAGAATATGAGACACAATCGTCGTCTGTGTCAGTGGAGTGCACCCTGACTACTCCCCGGACACATGGTGCTGGCACATAGTCCCTTAATGACATACTTGTGGTTGGTGTGTCCAGCATCAACCAGACTCTATCAGGGTGTCCTGGAAAGGAAAAGGTTGGGTTGGACCAGCCGCCCAGCGGGACGGGTCGCGTCCATACTTGGGTCAGGTTGATTGGGCCATTGTGTCAGGTTGGTTGGGTCAGAGTGGGCCCAAATGCAGTTGTCCCATGTTTCCAAAATTTACAATAATATTCAAACCAAGTGTCCAATTGACGAGTATTTTGAGGAATTGTAATCATTTAAATAAGGTTGATATTTTTTAATTATCTAAATATAATTTCATTGAAGATGAGTTATGAAAATTTTCTTGAGGAATAAATTCTCTCGGAATCAAGTGTGCTTCCAGCGGGAATCCAGCAGTGGGTTGAGACCCGAAGACTAGCGAGCCTTTGTTTATCTACTCCTTGCAACCCAGTGTGGATCAGCTCTTAGCAACCCTATGTGGTTCATCTCCTATAAACCTTCTGTGGATATGTTCCATGATCCACTTGTTATTTCATCTCCTAGAGACCCTATGTAGATCAGCTCATATCGACCCTCTATGGAACAGGTCTGAGCAACCCTATGTGGATCCACTACTAGACACCCTATGTGGATCAGCTCCTAAAAACCCTATATGGATTAGATCCTAGTGACCATGTGTGGAGAATATCCTAGTGGCCTTGTGTCGACCATCTCCTAGTGACCTTTGTGGATTAGCTCCTAGAGACCCTATGTGGATCAGCTCCTAGAGACCCTGTGTGGATCTGCTCCAAGTAACCATGTATGGATCATATCCAAGAAACACTATTTGGATCAGCTCCATGTGACGCTTTTTTGATCAGCTACAGGTGGCTCTTTATGACCCAAGAGTTCCATGACACTCATCTGCGATGAGTACCTCAACAATCCAAGGTGTTCATTGCTATGACTGATGGTCTTTCTCTCCGTATATTATATTATACCTCTGTGAGTTTTCTTATTGAGTGATCATAAATTATGGTTTTCTTTCTCAACTACATGGTGGATTTCCCCTATGGTCGAGGTCCATAATGAGTATTCTGTTAGTCACCCATGAAAGGGCATTTCCCACAAGCATTTTGTTTGGAGTATAAGTTTGAAGACCTGATGAATGACAAGGAGGACCAAGACTCAGTGGTTCCTTGTGAGATAAGGTGGGCATGGTGTACTTCTACGACATTCAGTAGATGCTCTATACTTTCTTATTAGTTGGGTTTTCATTGGATGACATTCCATCATCCTTGTACATACTCTTACTAAACAGTTCATTTGTTGGTATTTTATATTGTCCCAATAACTTTTATTTGTATGGTTACAGTCAGTGGTTGTTTAGTAACATGCATGTTATGTTTTCCAATTTCCATTGGATTTGTTTGTGTGTGTGTGTTTAGGTACTCAGAAAAATTCCTCCCACATGCAGGTTGATGCCTTCAGCAGTAGACACCAACCCCTGGCTATTTGGAGGCAAGCTTGAGGAGTCACAACATGGGCCCTAGTGGATGGGTCGTGGCAATGAGTTATCATGGGTAGCGGGTTCTACCGCAAATACCGAGAGATTTTTCTTGTTTTTTGAAAAGAGTGTACATTTCTTCGGGTTTGACATTCAAATTCGGGGAGTCCACTGTCGGTGCGGTGGCTAATGTATCAATACATGAGGACCTTGAATTCGTCCTCTTGTATCTATACATAAAAACATTGGATTCATGCATCATATAAAAATTGAGTGTTTCCTCGTTTTCTTCTTGATTTATAGTCATCTCACTAGGTATAATATATTAATCATGGTATATCTTGATCGGTTTTAGGATTCCTCCACGCAGAAAGCCAGGCAAAATTCCTATAAGTGGTTGTGAGGATAGACCACCGAGAGATGAGGTTTCAGTTTTGGGACCATGCTAGAGATGGCCCCACTATGTGGTTCTCTAGTGTAACCATCTCCCATTAGTCATCATCTACTATCGACATTACCGGTAGAGGATGCACGTTGGCTCAGTTCCCATCATGTGTTTCAGAGTCATAGACCTCCTAGGTTCATTAGAGAGACATACCATGAGGATAATAAGGACTATCTGGACGATGTGATGAATGTATTCTAAATATTAATGACACCGGATGACCAGATAGAAATATTATCATTGAGATTTTATTAGGTCTCAGTAGGTAGATTCTTGAGTTTGTCGATTCAGACTCGTGATGAGGTGACCCTCTCTCGAGGTGACTTCGATCAACTATTCCAGGAGGAGTTATTCCCTATAACCATGTATTCAGTGTAAATACAGGAGATGCTTCATCTTCATTCGGGAAATATGATAGTGGTTGAGTACTATGTGTGGTTTACATACCTCTCCCTCTAATATACGGATATTGTATGGGACTCTTTCTATAGGGCTCGTACCGTTGAGCTAGGAAACCGATTGGTGTTCAAGGGATTGATGATTTCCCTATGAATAATCACACACGATAGTGTTCTTGAGAGAGCTCTACATGTATATAGATTCCACAGAGTGATGCACCAATGGTGGGAGCTACCATTGGGTGACTGGTGGTAGGGTTATCCACGGAGGGCAACCGACAGATGATGTAGAGGTCGAAGAGGAAAAGATCATCCAGATGGAGACTACAATAATGGGATCTGTGCTAAGAGGCGACCAAGGTAGAGGGGTATGTATACGTTTAGGTTATGATACTCATCTAGTGAGTAATAGCACATGGATTGTGACTTCCTGACATGTCATAAAGAATATCAACAAGCGATGGAAGGGCAACTAAGGCCGCGGATGATGATAGAGCGTGGTGGTCTGGAGGGCAGACGATGTTATAGGGGAACTGGCTAGGCAAGAGGCTGTGTATGAAGGTTTGAGTTCCTACCACCACCACCATTAGGTGGTGTATCATGGGCTCATGGAGACAAAATACATAAGAGAGGCTAACTCTAGGAGATGGAGGCAAACCACCACGACACTTGGTAGATTATTTGATGTATGATCTATGTCTTCTCTACCTTGCCTATGGTTTTTATATACATAGGTTCCAGTCATTCTTTATATTCCATATACCTTGTTCAAAGCTCAGAGATTCTGGTGGAGCCATTGGCTCGATACTTACGATTAGAGACTTCTACAGGAGGATATTTGACGATTACACGTTGCTTCCAGTAGTGTGAGCCTACACTAGGAGGAGAGATCATTGACTGAGATATCCTAGTAGTGGAGTCAAGTCCTTTCAAGCTCATCTTGGATATAGACTGTTTATCTATAGTCCTTGATTAGATCAACTATATTAGTCGAAATATATGGTGTGTCTGTGTGGATGGGACCATATTTTACTTCACCAAAGCGATGGGATATTTTATAGGACCATACATGATTCCACGAATTAATCTTAATTTGATTAATCATTAGTCGGCTAGATTCACCCTCATTGAGGTGGAAAAGAGGTGACCGAGTGTACTTGTAGTGGTGTATGACTATGAGGACATCCTTATTGAAAATTATCAATGAAAACCTCATCATCGATAGGTATACTTATGCATCAATATTTACCCTAGGATGACAACAATATACCCAGCAATATATCAAATTTCTCTCATATATATTCGTGATTTGGGTGAAAATTGTATAACTTGTAGGGAACGGGATTTGTGAGGACCATCATTTCACTGTGGGAGGTCTCATTTTTGTTTTCCAAGAAGGTAGACAAGATCTTGAGGCTATGTGTGGTCTTCTAACAGCTAAATAAGAGGACCATGAAGAAATAATATCTACAATAGTTAATTGGTGATATATTCTACCATCTAATGTGAGTGAGGTGGTTCTCAAATGTAGACCATTGATTAGGAAATCCTGACATTGGGTATGAGATGAGGATGTATAGAAGATAGCCATCAGATTGTTGTATTGACAGTATGAGATCTTGGTAATTCCCTTTGGCATGAAACATTCCAAATAAGTGTTAACGAGACTCATGAATAGGATCTTCTAGACTTACCTTGATCGTTTCATGGTGATCTCCATTGATGAAATCTTGGTGTATTTGGAATCTGAATAGGAGTATTTTATACAACTATAGATTGTTCTAGATAATCTCTGATAACACATGCTTTTTGGGAAGCTCTCAGAGTTCCAGTTATGGATTCATCATGTTCACATACTTGGAAATGTCCTCTCAGAGGTTAGAGTTATAATGGAACCGGTGATGATAGAGGCAGTGATTGTTTGGGATCCACCATATAGACTGACATAGTTTTGGTGTTTCATGATGGTAGTTAGATAGTACTAGAGGTTTGAGCCTTACTTTTCCTAATTAGAAGCACCATTATTGGATTTAAAAAAGAATGGACAACCCTTCATGTATATAGATAGGTTCCATATGTGTTTATAGAAATTGAGTTTGATACTGAAGAGTGACCACATCATGATTATTCTGTAGGAGTCAATTGGGTATATTGTTTTATGGTACCCCTTAGGGACCATAATAAGTTGTTTCATGATGCAGGAGTGAGCAGTGATCGCCTATGGAACATGGTTGTTGAGGAAGAATGAGAAAAAATACGCGATGCATAACCTAGAGTTGGAAGTAGTGGTCATTGTTCTAAATATGTTGTGGAAATACTTGATGGGTGAATGTTTTACCATCTACTCTGACCACAAGAATCTCAGGTATATATTATACTAGATGTCCCTGATATTGATACAATAGCGATGAGTTCGGTTCCTACAGGACTATGATTTTGATATAGTCTATTCACCTAGTAAGGAAAACATGGTGGCATAAGTGTTCCACAAGAGATCCGATTTTCCTCTTCTGAGGGAGGAAACATATCAACTTTCCACAATGCATATATCCTTCATAGATGATGATGAAGCTTCATACCTTCTATGGATGAATGTTACTCCCACACTCTTATAGTGAGTTATGGAGGCACATCATGTGGATGTTGACTGCGAGGCCCGACATGCTCAGTAATCCTCGTGACAAGATTTTGACTAATATTTGATAGGTGGGGAGAACATCATCAATTTTAGAGGGATCATGGTAGTAACAATGGTGTTGTGAGAAGATATTTGGGGGGGTTCCATATAGAATCCATAACGGTAAATCATGGTGAGGTGAAGATGTACAAGGGATCTTACGTCAGTACTGGTGGTCCGGGATAATGCAAGTTGTGGTTGAGTTTGTTTTAGGATTCCATATTTTTCAGCATATCATGGTATATCATTAGGTTCCATCATGCTTGCCACAAAAAATTGATGTACCATAGTGCAAGTGCGATGGTATCTCGATGGTATTCATGACAAGATTACCATGTGCATCAAATGTCCCTGATTATATCATGGTGATTGTTGACTGACTCACCATGTCGTCTCACGTTCTACCCATCTCATACCATGGGTCAGTAAGGATATTAGGACTCCTATACATCTAGGAAATAGTGAGGCTCCACTGGGTTCCTTTGATGATGATCTCAGACCATGAATATCACCTCACATACCGGGTATGGAAGGTATTATATAAGGATTTTGGGACAAAGTTATTCTTTAGCATAGCCTTTCACTAGGAGACATATGGTGAGACTGAGAATAAAATACATACATTATAAGATATGCTTCTTTCTTGCACCCTTGATTTAGGTTTTATTCATGAGGACAACCTACCACATGTGGATTTTTCATACAACAACAACTATCACTCCACCATTGGGATGGAACCATTTGAGGATTTGTATGTCTTGCCTTGTAGATCAACACATAGCTGCACATACCTAGGGGATTCAGCACTCATGGTTAAAAATATGGCATCGGCTACCACAAAAAATGCACAGATCATCCAGGAGCGGATGAGGACTTCACATAGTAGGTAGAAATCTTATATTGGTATGAGAAGGATACCCTTGGATTTTGAGTAGGGAGATAAATTATTCCTTTAGGTCTAACCCCTACGATGATTACAGATATATGGTCGGGGAAAAATATATATCTCAGAGGTTCATCGGACATTTCTATATTTTTAGCAGAGTTGGCGATGTGGTGTATCGCCTAGCTCTCTCACAAAAATTTACTAAGTGAATAATGTTTTCCATGTATTGTAGATAATGAGGTACATTCATGATTCATCAGACATCATTGTCTAGGGAGAGGTAGACATTTATTATGGGAGTCGATTGCGGCATTCCTTTTGGAGATAAAGGATTGACAAGAGTGGGTCCTTCATGGATGGTCGATTCCTCTAGTTCACATACGATGGAATCACATGAATCTCTCGGATATCACATGGGATTAGAGTCACCATATTTGTGCTAAATATCCCCATTTGTTCATTCATATTTTTTTTGGCTTACAAGAACATAAATCCATAATGGTGGGGGTAATTTCATATCTTGTAAATTCCGTGTAATTATGGGTTGAATTATATGGAAATTTTTCAAGACCAACTGCTCTAATGGAACCATATTCTAAGGCCCAGTGTGCCCGAAAAATGATTGTCTACTTTTTTTACTATATTTGAATAAACATGTGAGTGAGATTATTAACATTTAAAATCAGTGCTCATAACAAAAATATGAGGGCTTCGTTGAAGTCAGAATGATGGTATTCACCATGAATATACCTAAACTCGACCGAGGTGGGTAGATGAAAAAAGTTATTTTTTGGAATTTTTAATTAAAAAGATAAAAATAAATTAAATTTGGTATATTTAATTCTTCTGAATTTTCATACTATTTCATTCAAACAAATTTTAATATAATGTAACTGAAATTGTTGTTTCATTTATGAAATAGCGTAATTACTACATAACAAGATGAAACTGAAAAGTTGTTTTGAGTTTATTCTATTAATAGTCGAGAAAATAGTGCTGGATTGTGGGGACAAACCCAGTTCTTCTTGGTGACCCGTTCGGTCATGAAAATGAACACTGATGACCTCCAATCAATGGATCATGGAGCAACAACAATTAATTGATTACCTGGATATGGGTACCTGGAGTTAATTTCATTTTAACCCACACTTCATTCACAATCGACATATATGGATCAACACATGAATAGTTTGATCTGCAAGATCACTTTTTCTTTTTGTAGGGTCCCATTTTCTATGGATATTTTCTCCAGGATTAGTTATTTGGATAGTAGAACATTAATCATAAACATCCACTTTATTTGAACTATCATTTGGGGGAATCATGCCTACATAAAGATTGTTTGATCCCCTCTGCAATGTGCATTCACCATGTCCAAAATTCAATGTTGACTGCAGATAAATTTCAAGGAATTAATTGCGATGGTGGTAAGCAATAGAAGGTGAAGGCATATATGATATGAAGAACATACCTTCAAAGCAATTGTTGTGTCCCATGGATGAACATGTCGATGCACCGGCGGTGGCAGCTTCTGGCCAGTAGCAGCGTGCCATGAAGGACCACCGAAGGGAGCGTTATTAAAGAATAAGTCCACAGTGGTGCAGAAGGAGACATAGAAAGTGGGCCAGTGGTTTGTTGATAGGGTATGTGGTCCCTCGAATGCATGCTTGTGGGAGGTGTGTCTGGAATCAGCAAGATATGTGGCACAAAAGTCGGACTCCATTTGGGTGTCTGACCTGGTAGAGAACCAACCCTATTAGTATGATAGATAGAGGGTGGCCTGGACCTACGACCCAAATGACTAGATCAATTTTGAACCCAGTTCGATCCTGAGTCTAGACTTTGGAGCCCCTGATCTGGTTTGGTCATTTTGGTCTGAATGGTTCGGACAGAGCCTAGACGCAACTAATCCATGTTTACTAAAATGCCAATACCATTCAAATTAGGTATCTGATTGGAGATCCATATGTGGCATTGGAACCCACCAGAGAAGGCATTTCATTTTTAATTTTCTATTGAGTCATTCATGGATGCTGAGATATGGTGATTTTCATGAGTATAATATTCTACTAAAATCAAGTGCACTTCATGCAGGATTATGGTGGCCGACTGAGACCCAATGGCTAGTGACCCTATGTGGATCCTCTAGTAGTGACCCAATGTGGATCATCTCAGAGAAACTCTATTCGGATCAGTTGTTAGAGACCGTATGAGGATAAGCTCCTAGAGACCTTGTTTGGATCAAGTCACAATGACCCTATGTGGATCAGATCCTAGAGAGCCAATGTGGATCATCATCTAGAGACCTTGTATGTATCAACTCTAATTTCCCCTAAGTGAATATGCTACAAGTGGGTTTATATTACCCATCATAGCCACGATACTCTTCTAGGATGAGTACCTCAACAATCCAAGGTGTTCACTGTTACGACTAGTAGTCTTTCTTTCCGTATATTATATTATAATTGTGTGATATTTCTTGTTTCTTGATCACGCTCCGTGGTTTACTATGTGGATTTATTTGTGGTCTTTCCTTGTAGTTAGGTTCATTATTTAGAATTTTTTTACTCACCCATACATGGGATTTCCCCACACATTTTATGTCGGGGAAGAAGTCCAAATACTTGAGAGAGGAATTGGTGTACCATGACCAAGTGGTTCCCTGTGAGATTAGGAGGGCTTATCATGCTTCTAAATCTTCCGGCAGCTTCCATATACTTTCCCATCAAGTGGGGTTTCCGGCAGAAAACTTTATATCAGTCTCGTACAATTTATTTTTGCAGTGTTCTTTTGTTGGTTTTGTATTATGAAGCATTTACATTCAGTTATATAGTTACAATCAGTGGGTTTTTAGCAGCATGCATGTTCCCAATTTAGTTTTCCTAGGATGTGGTTTTGCGTGCATGTGTATAAGTACATTTGAAATTGATTCACAGGTGCAAGTTGATTCCTTCAGAGTTAATCACTAACCCTTGGCCTGTAATAACCCAAGATTTTATAAGATATATTATTTTTAATTTCATTCATATCTGCTATTGTACGATACAACAAGATTATCTTGCGCTATACGCAAAACCGTATTAGCTTGTAGTATACGCAACATTATTCTTGGATCATGTTACACACAATTTAAAGTTTTTTTGATAGTAGTTATTCTACACAACCTTGATTATATATATATATATATATATTATATGTATTAATGAAATATTTTCTGATTTTTTTATATGCAACAACAAAGGAGTCATGCACTAAACGCAACCCTGACTTGGCTTGCATTACACGCAATCGTGACCTTCCTCGATAGAGTGTGTTCTACGCAGTACTAGGTTTTACTAAACAACGACATATTGTAATAATATTATTATGAACTAGCTGTTATAAATAGTATTAACTTTATTTTGATGTTTATAACATTATTATTCATCTAACAAATATTCTAGAACATGCTATAAGAAAAAAATAAATTTTTCGAGAAAAATTATTATTTTTTAAAAAATGCAGGTTTGCCGCCTTTTGATGGCACACCAACATTAAATATAGTTTTTGACATGGTTATAAGTTCAATTTGACAAAATAAAATTCTTCTTTTTAATCAAAAACTAAAAATTTACTTTGGTTAAATTTATCATATTATTCTGGTAAATTTCATATTTTGATGAATAGTAATACCACTCTATATTTTAATTAAAAACAACTTTTTTCATTGCAATAATTTATATGGTTAATTATAATATTGAATGGTTTTAAAGTATAAATAGAATATATTATTACCATTTAATATAATTTATTTCATTAGCATTTATTTTTCATTGAATTCGTAGAATAAATAAATTCAATCTTTTGCAATGTTTTAAACAAAAACCCGTTTTCTTTCGACAACGGGATTAATTTTAATTTCATTTCTGCAACTTCTGTGTATTGAATTTTGAAAAATGGATTCCATATTTGGAATCAGTGGGTCCAAATTATATTAATAGACTACTTTTTATTTTTGGGCTTTATGAATAGTAACAACGGTAAATATTATTTTCCATAGTAAAAAGAAAATTGGGTAATTAGGGGTAAATATAAAATTATAAAATTATCCTAATTCTTGTCTTAAAACAATTGGATGATTATATTTCATCCTAAGTCATATTTTGGTCGAAATGGAATCCATTAGAATCCACATGGAGGTGATTAAGTCCATTATTTAATTTTATTTAAAGGAAAGTGAAATATGTCTCACTCAACTTTAATAATTAAAGTATTTTTAATATAAGTTTATAAAGAATATAAATTCGGTTATAAATACTCATTTGGAAGATAAAATGTTTTTCTTTATCATGGTAATTTATTTGTAATTTTTAAGAGTTATTTAATTACCTTATTATCTTATACATTAATGATGCAGAAATTATTTATTTAGTGAAAAATCAATAATATAGTTTTTATTGAAATAGTAATACATATCAAAAGGCCAAAAATCGGCACAAAACTTATTAGTTGTGTATATATAAACCCTAATCATCCACGAGCCAAATTTTTGACCATTTGGATCCTTATTATGGCGATTATGACACTTATAAAGCTTTGATATTTATCTTCTTCAAAGGATTTTATTTTTAATTTTGATTCAACAAATAAGTATATAAAATAATTATACAAAATTGTTGTACTAATTATTTTATTAAGAGATATACCAAATAAATTGTTTCAAAAATATTAAAATAAATATTATATGTACTATTTAATGTGCTCCACGAATTTTCTAGACAAATTTGACATGTTAGGAATCTATTAAATATTTTATTTCGAATATATCCTCTATGTAGATTTTATTTAAATTCAAATAAATGAATAGTGTAAAACTTGACACTATTGTTATTTTATTAAAATAACATATTATTAAATTTTTTAAAAATCACAAAAATATTTAAAAATTATAAATTGAAATTTATATATTCAAAAATTTCATAAAGTATCCAATTATGGAAAATTAACAACACATAAGTGATTATTTATAACCATCTAAAATTTAGAATTTTATTACCAAAAATAAACTTAAATAGATTAAATAAGGATAAATCAAAATGATAAGGTTTAAAATAAGATCAAAACCTATCTAAATTTTATTGGCTGATGACATTACAACCCTATCTCATCTAATCTTCGAATTTAGTCATTTTTGGAGGTTTTTATGTGGGGATTGAATTTATATTAAATTAATATTTTTGAGGATTCCAAATGTAACCCTCTCCTCCCTTATAAAACGACACCTCCTTCCTCTCTTCCTCACACTATTTTGAGCCTTGATTCTCAGACAACCTCTACCTATTTCACATCCACACTTCACTAGAAACCTTATAGAGGTACTGGTCTTCTCAAAAGACCAACCCTAGTTTCCTAAGAAGATGTTTAAAGTAGCTGCGTCGAAGAACAGGTAATCTCTTGTACCGATTATTTCAAGCTTATTTATTCTTCAACTTCTTCTTATTTAGTTGTTTAATTATAAATTAATAACATTAGTATCACTAATATTCTAATATTTTATTATAAATATGATACAACCCCATTTCACCTTCTTTCCATCCTACGGAAAACGTAATCGCCGCGCCTGCGTATGTACGGAATACCGTCTCCACACCGTGGTGTTATCTATTTTTCAAACACCACCTTACGTGGATGGGTATAATGGTGTAACGAATAACTAAACATAGTTATTATAACATAATACTGATTCTTATATATTATATCATCCACTACATTTCAGTTCAATAATTATGGTAATGATATCACCGCTCGTGCGTACATACGGACTACCGTCTCCATGACGCAATGAGATTCATTCTCAATGATTAACCATTCATGAATGATTATAATATATATATAATAACTAATCAAGAAATATATGACATAATAATGATACTAGATTTATGTAAAAATATATGTATGTCATCCAATTAATTCAATTCAATTCAATGACGAAATGAAAACAACATTCATGCCTACGTACGACCTACCGTCTCCATGAACGGTGTATTTCTTTCCATTTATCGATCTATTATATATATGTATATTCTGAATATATATTATATATAAATCATGTTTTATATTTTGGAATTAATTAATCATGATCAATGTTATCATATGAATAATTACAAGTCAAAAAACAGATGACAAATGAAACGATTTTACCCAAAACGCTCTTTAACATGGAATTTACAAAAGAACAGGTTATATATTGTCATAAGTGAACCATATATGATATCATAACAATGAATATTATTCTGTAATAAGTCAATGACATTATTTAAATCATTATACAGGAGGTTCAGATACATACGAAGCATATCTGACCTAAGGTAAGGGATAATTATTCCAATCTCATTCTTATCCGATATTGTTTATTTTTAAGTATTTACTAGGGTTATGCTTATTATCCATGTCCATATGTTCTCAAAATGTTTTCATAAAACGTTTACTTTTCTTCCATGTATGTTTAAAGTCAATTGCACCCTTTTCTACTTTTACCACATCGTATGGAAGGAATCATTCATTTGTTTACCATACGAGATACTTTTTGACTTTTCTGACAGAAGTACGGGAAATATGTAATTTTTAACTTATACGGCGTGAATAGATTTTTACGGTTTTATAAAGCCATATTTTCATGAAGAACCCTCCAAAAGATTTCATGAGTATTTTAAAAAAGTTTTTTTTCTTTTAAAATTGCATGAAGTTTTGTGAAAAGAAATTGATTTTTAAGAAGAAAGGATATTTTCCTCAAGAATTCATTTCAAGTGTTTTATCAAAACCATTTTCCATCTAAGATGACCTTATTTCATATGTAGGTTTCAAGTATAATTTCTCTATGATTTAAATGGTTTCACTTTTCTTATTATGAAATGATATCCATTTATTTTATAAGTATTATGTGATGATGGAATTATGTTTATGAAACTCATTTTATTGTTTGGGTTATGATGAATGATTTATGTTTATGTTGTGGAACATGTAAAAATGATTACATTATGAGATGGTTGGGACCTATATCTCCCTCCAATTCATTGGGTAATGATTTATATCTCATGATATAGACATGTCTAAAACGATAAGTTAATCCGTTTCAGTGTTACAGTACTGATACAAGGAGTGAACTCAATTCAGAAATGGACTTTGTCCACTAAGATGGTCTTGGCAGCAATGCTTTGGCTAATATGGAAATCATGACATGTTCGGAATGGTTTCCATAATTACATGATTTACTCTCATGCTATTTTATCATGCTTAATGTTTCTTTATGATCTACGCCTTACGTACTTGCATGTATTATGTCATTGCTCAAAATTTTGATGTTTAAACATTATGATCATGTTTTTAAGTTCAAATGTATTTGATTTGTTTTATTTTATCCATGGTCACCCTTACTGAGCATTTGAGCTCACCCTTTATATACTTTTTTACCCCAGAATATAAAGAAAGGTTTTAGGTATGAAAACAAAAGGTGAAGATCTTTATGGAAGATGCTGAAGATCTTTCACCATGATTAGAAGATTATGTTACAAGTTTCCAAAGACACTAAACTATTACGGTCCATGTGTGTCTGCTTTTGTTTTGTATTATGTATTCCGCAAAAGTAATGTAATTTCCATGTACGTCAAGCTTCGGGTCTCTACTGTTGGTATTAGTGGAAAGGTTTAGTCAACCATTGGAAACTAGGATGCGAAAATGTTATTGAGATCCCTATTGATATTTCTAAGGTATGTCTGTGGATGTCCCTAAGGATAAGTAAACGTATAGGATATTGTCCTAGAACTATGGTAACGATTTTAGAATTTTATCTAAGATGTTAGATATTGAGGGTACTCCCCCTTTAATATTTGTTTTCCCTAGTATGATTTTTTCCTCTCCCATTATTCTTTTTGGGTTTTAGAAAATGGCTGGAAACATGAAGATTCGCGATAATAGAGGATATGACAGATAATGGAATGATATTCTTCATGAGAAACAAAATGAAACGGGATTTGGAAGTCCAAACATAATTTTTTTGCCAAATCAGCATTCTCATAATATGATCAATAGTCTCAACTTTGGTAAGTTTCTCAACTCAGATAATAATAGAAATATGGAGTTTCATGATGATCATAGTGGAAAGAAAGTTCAATTTCCCGCATGTAAATCATGTGGGAAGAGGCATATGGGAGATTGTTTCAAAGGAACTAGAAGATGATTAGGGTGTGGAAAATAAGGACACAAATCCAATAAGTGCAATGGAAAATGTTTAGTTAACACCATGGACAAGGATAATGGTATTTCTACGAAATCAACAATGATTAGATGTTTTAAATGTGGAATGTATGGGTATTATGCAAACCAATTCCCTAAGGGAAAATCTCATGAATAGAATCACCATGGTCAGATGAGTAGTATTTATGTGGATGATGATGAAGATACTACGAATGAAATATGAAATGAAAGAAATGATGAAGCTCATTTAGTGGTTTATGAAGATAGTGGAATGATTGTATGTTTATAAAGAATAATGTATGGTACTATGAAATAAAGAATCATCTAAGTATTGTTACACTATTTTTTTTCCTAAAGTATTTGGAATTATATGTTGAACGGTACCGGTAACCATGGAAGGTTATTCAGATATTTTTGGAAAGTAGATGATATGCGCATAATGAAGGGATAAGCAAATAATGATATGTTTGATTGTATTCATGAGCTCATGATTGATATAAGGACTAAGTGATATTATGGTTTGATTACATAGAATTTTTTGGTATTTTGGTTTGTGGAAAGAGTTACCTTTTGACAATATTCATGTTTTCACTAAGGTTGTATGGTAATTTATGTTTCAAGAGAATATTGACTAAGGTATTCTTTTTTTTGGAATACAACCAACAAGATATATCTAATGATATATGTGAGATAAATGCTTCTATTCGAATTCTTGGTCGATAACCATTCTAGTAATTGTTTTCTTAATAATATGAGCTTGGACTGACATATTTTAGATAAGACTAATGATTGGAATGGATTATTTTGGACATAAGTTAGTATTGTTTAAGGATAGAACTTTTTTCGATATTATTAATGGGATGTTATAGTAATTTAGTTTTAGAAAAAGGACAACCTACAGGACGGGCGACAACCCATTGCGTAGGACAAGGCTGTGGGAATCGAACCCACAACTGAATTGAGACTAGCCTTTATTTCCTACCGTTGGCCTACAGGAAGTCCCTGGTGAGTAGAAACAAGTTTTATTTTATTAAGCGGTATGATATATGGTGTATAAGTTCATTTTTTGGAACCATATATGATTAATCTAACCATAAGATGGACTTATAACTTTTTATATCCTCTTGTTTTAAATAGATGGAATGACCCATCATTCAATCTCATGATCTGCTAACACATCACGAATAACAAATTCAACTTCATTTCTTTAAGGGATGAAGTGTAAATTGTTCAATTCACGAACAACAGTGAGATTGTACCAAAATCATGTAAGTATTTCTTTTAATTCATCAACTTTAGGGAAATGATCTTGAAAACCAAAAATGATGTCCTAGTGCCCTTATATCCGATAAATCATATGGTTCCTTATATCATCACAAATCTATGGATTTGTGATTATTGAATTTTTCATAGCCATGTTCTCTACCACTCTCTGTCAGAACATGATGGTTGGATTTCTCTTCCATATCTATATTTTCACCAATGTTCTCTTATGTGGAAACCTAGTGATTAGTTAATTTGGGTAACCATTATGTTTCATACTTTAGTTTTTAAAGATAACTTTTGTTATTCCATTTTATGATGTGGGGTTCAATTAAAGAAACTTTCAAGTAGAAAACCATTTATAACCCCGAAACATTTCGAGGGTGAAATTAATTTTAAGGGGGGTCGAATGTAATAACCCGAGATTTTATAAGATATATTCTTTTTAGTTTAATTCATATCTTCTGTTGTACGATACACCAATATTATCTTGCACTATACGCAACAATGTATTAGCTTGTAGTATACACAACATTATTCTTGGATCATGTTACACACAATTTCAAGTTTGTTTGATAGTAGTTATTCAATGCAACATTGAGTATATATATATATATTAAATATATTAATGAAATATTTTTTTATTTTTTTATATGCAACAACAAAGGATTCGTGCACTAAATGCAACCCTGACTTGGATTGCATTACACGCAATCAGGACCTTCCTCGATAGCGTGTGTTGTACGCAATACCGAGTTTTACTAAACAACGATATATTGTTATAATAATATTATGAACTAGAAATTATAAATAGTATTAACTATATTTTGAATTTTATAACATTATTATTCATCTTACACATTTTCTAGAACATGCTATAAGAACCAAATAAATTTTCCGGGTAAAATTAGTATTTTAAAAAAAATGCAGTTTTACCACCTTTTGATGGCGCACCCACATTAAATCTATTTTTTGACATGTTTATAAGTTTAATTTCACAAAATAGAATTATTCTTTGGAATAAAGAAATAAAAATTTACATTGGATAAATATTTCATATTATTTTGCTAACTTTCATATTTTGATGAATAGTAAAAACAAGCTATATTCTAGTTAAAAACAACTTTTTTCAATGCAATAATTTATACAGTTAAATTATAATATTGAATGGTTTTAAAGTATAAATAGAATAAATTTTTACTATTTAATATAATTTATGTCATTAGCATTGATTTTACATTGAATTCGTAGGATAAATAAATTCAATCTTTTGCAATATTTTAAATAAAAACCCGTTTTCATTTGACAACAAATTTAATTTTAATTTAATTTCTGCAACTTCTGTGTATTGAATTTGGAAAAATGGATTCCATATTTGAAATCAGTGGGTCCAAATTATATTAATAGACTACCTTTGATTTTTGGGAATTATGAATAATAAAAACGGTAAATTTCAATTTACAATAGTAAAAGGTAAATTGGGAAATTAAGGGTAAATAGAATATTATAAAATTATCCTAATAATTGTATTAATACAATTGGATGATTATATTTCGTCATAATTCATATTTGTGTCGAAATTGAATCCATTAGAATCCACTTGTAGGTGATTAAGACCCTTAGTTTATTTTATTTAAAGGAATGTAAAATATGTCTCACTCAACTTTAATAAATAAAGTAGTTTTAATATAAATATATACAGAATATAAATTAGGTTATAAATACTCATTTTAAAGACAAATTGTTTTTATTTATCATGGTAATTTATTTGTAATTTTTAATAGTTATTTAATTACCTTACTATCTTATACATTATTGATGCCGAAATTATTTATTTAGTGAAAACCCAATAATATAGTTTGTATTGATATAGTAATACATATCAAAAGGCCCATAAATCTGAAACAAAACTTATTAGTAGTGAATATAAAACTTCTAATCATCCACTGTCCTAATTTCTGACCATTTGGATCTTTATTATGCCGATTATGACACTTATAATATTTTATTTTAAATTATTCAAAGTTGTCACCTTCAAAATTTAATAGAGATAACAATTTACACGTTGTTATTTTAAGATGATAAAATTGAGTAAAATTATTATTATAAAATATTTGATATTTATCTTCTTTAAAGGATTTTATTTTTAATTTTTATGCAACAAATAAGTATATAAAATAAATATACAAAAATGTTGTAATAATTATTTTATTAAGAGATATGCCAAATAAATGGTTTTAAAAATATTAAAATAAATATTATATGAACTATTTTACGTGCTCCACGAATTTTCTAGACAAATTTGACATGTTATGAATCTATTTAATATTTTATTTCGAATATATCCTCTGTGTAGATTTTATTTAAATTAAAATAAATGAAAAGTGTAAAAATTGACAATATTGTTATTTTATTAAAATAACATATTATTAAATTGTTTAAAAGTCACAAAAATATTTATAAATTATAAATTGAAATTTATATATTCTAAAATTTAATAAAGTATCCAATTATGGAAAATTAACAACACATAAGTGATTATTTATAACCAATTAAAATTTCTAATTTTATTACCACAAATAAACTTAAATAGATTAAATAAGGATAAATCAAAATGATAAGGTTTAAAATAAGATCCAAACATGTCTAAATTTTATTTTTTGATGCGATTACAACCCTATCTAATCTAATATTCTAATTGAGTCATTTTTGGAGGTTTTTATGGGGGGTTTAAATTTATATTAAATTAATATTTTTGAGGATTCCAAAGGTGCCCCTCTCCTCCCTTATAAAAGGCCACCTCCTCCTTCTCTTCCTCAAACCATTTTGAGACTTGAAGCTCAGCCAAACTCTACCCATTTCACTTCCCCACATCACTAGAAACCTTATAGAGGTACTGGTCTTCTCAAAATACCAACCCTAGTGCCCTAAGTAGAAGTTTAAAGGAGGTGCGTCGAAGAAGAGGTAATCTCTTCTACCGATTAATTCAAGCTTATTTCTTCTTCAACATCTTATTATTTAGATGTTTAATTATAAAGTAATAACATAAGTATCACTAATATTCTAATATTTTATTATAAATATGATACAACCTCATTTCTCCTTCTATCCATCATATGGAAAACGAAATCACCGCGCGTGCGTACGTACGGAATACCGTCTCCACGCCATGGTGTAATCTGTTTTTCAAACACCACCTTTCATGGATTGGTATAATGGTGTAAATAATAACTATACATAGTTATTATAACATAATACTGATTCTTATATATTGTATCATCCACTACAATTCTACTCAATAATAATGGGAATGATATCATCGCTCGTGCCTACGTACGGACTACCGTCTCCACGACGCAATGAGATTCATTCTCAATGATTAACCATTCATGAATGATTATATAGTATATATAATAAGTAATCATGAAATATATGACATAATAATGATACTGTATTTATTTATATATATATATATGTATGTCATCCAATTAATTCTATTCAATTCAAAGGGGAAATGAAAACAATGTTCATGCGTACGTACGGCCTACCGTCTCCATGAACGGTGTATTTCATTCCATTTATCGATCTATTATATATATGTATATTCTGAATATATATTATATATAAATCATGTTTTATATTCTGGAATTACGTAATCATGATCAATGTAATCATATAAATAATTACAAGTCAAAACACGGACGACAAATAAAACGATTTTACCCAAAACGCCATTTAACATGGAATTTAAAAAAGAATAGGTAATATAATGTCATAATTGAACCATATATGACATCAAAAAAATGAATATAATTCTGTAATAATTCAATGAAATTATTTAAATCATTATTCAGGAGGTTTGGATACATACAATGCATATATGACCTAAGGTAAGGGATAATTATTCCAATCTCATTCTTATCCGATATTGTTTATTTTTAAGTATTTACTAGGGTTATTCCTATTATCCATGTCTATATGTTCTCAAAATGTTTTCATAAAATGTTTACATTTCATCCATGTATGTTTAAATTCAATTTTACCCTTTTCAACTTTTACCACATCGTATGGAAGGAATAATTCTTTTGTTTAGCATATGAGATACCTTTTGACTTTTTCGACAAAAAAATGAGAAAATTGTTATTTTTAACTTATACAGCGTGAACGGATTTTTACGGTTTTATAAAGCCTTATTTTCATGAAGCTCCATCCAAAAGATTTCAGGAGTATTTTAAACAAGTTCTTTTTTCCTTTAAAATTGCATGGCGTTTTGTGAAAAGAAATTTATTTTTAAGAAGAAAGGATATTTTCCTCAAGAATTCACTTCAAGTGTTTTATCAAAACCATTTTCCATCTAAGATGACATTATTTAATATATAGGTTTCAAGAATATTGTCTCTATGATTTAAACGGTTTGACTTTTCTTATTATGAAATGATATCCATTTCTTTTATATGGATTATGTGATGATGGAATGATATTAATGAATCCCATTTTATTCTTTGGGTTATGATGAATGATTTATGTTTATGTTGTGGCACAAGTAAGAATTATTTCACTATGAGATGGGTGGGACCTATATCTCCCTCCAATTCATTGGGTAAAGATTTATATCTCATGAGATAGACATGGCTGGAACGGTATGTTAATCCAGTTTAGTGTTACAAGACTGAAACGAGGAGTGAACTTGATTCAGAGAGGGACTTTTTCCACTAAGATGGTCTTGGCAGCAATGCCTTGGCTACTATGGAAATCATGACATGTGTTTAATGGCTTCCATAATTACATGTTTTACTCCAATGCTATTTTATCATGATTAATGTTTCTTTATGATCTATGCCTTACATACTTCCATGTTTTATGTCATTGCTCAAGATTTTGATGTCTAAACATTATGTTCATGTTTTTAAGTTCAAATGTATATGATTTGTTTTATTTTATCCATGCTTACCCTTAATGAGCATTTGAGCTCACCCTTTATATGTTTTCTTTACCCCAGTATTTATAGAATGGTATTAGGTATGAAAACAAAAGGGGAAGATCATTATGGAAGATGTTGAAGATCTTTCACCACGATTAGAAGATTACGTTCCATGTTTCCAAAGACACTAAACTATTATGGTCCTTGTGTGTCTTTTTTTGTTATGTATTAAGTATTCCGAAAAAGTAATGTAATTTCCATGTGCGTCAAGCTTCGGGTCTCTACTTTTGGTATCAGAGGAAAGGTTTAGTCATCCTTTGGAAACTAGGATGCGAAAACTTTAGTCATATCCCTAGAGATATTTCTATGGTATGTCTATGGATGTCCCTAAGGATAAGTATACATATATGATATAGTCCTAGAACTACGGTAACGATATTAGAATTTAATCTAAGATGTTATATATTGAGGGTACTCCCCCCTTTACTATGTTGTTTTCCCTAGTATGATTTTTTCAAATCACAATATTCTTTTTGGGTTTTAGAAAATGGCTGGAAACAAGAAGATTCACGATAATGGAGGATATGACGGACAATGGAATGATATACTTCATGAGCAACCAAATGAAACGGTATTTTTAAGTCCAAACATAGTTATTATACCTAATCAGAAATCTCATAATATGATCAATAATCACAACTTTGGTAAGTTTCCCAACACAGATAATTAGAGAAAGATGGAGTTTCATGATGATCATAGAGGAATAAAAGTTCAATTTCCCGCATGTAAATCATGTGGGAAGAGGCATCGGGGATATTGTTTCAAAGGAACTGGAAGATGCCTTAGGTGTGGAAAAGAAGGACACAAAGCCAGTAAGTGAAATGGAAAAGGTTTAGTTAACACCATAGACAAGGATAATGGTATTTCTATGACATCAACAATGATTAGATGTTTTAAATGTGGAATGTATGGTCATTATGAAAACCAATTCCCTAAGGGAAAATCTCATGAAGAGAATTAGCATGGTCATATGAGTAGTATTTATGTGGATGATGATGAAGAGACTACAGATGAAATATGAGATGAAAGAAATAATGAAGCTCAGTTAGTGGTTTAAGAAGTTAGTGGAATTATTTTATGTTTATAATGAATAATGTATGGTACTATGGAATAAAGAATCATATAAGGATTTTTACACTATTGTTTTTCCTAAAGTATTTGGAAGTATATGTTGAATGGTACCGGTAACCATGGAAGGTTATTCATATATTTTTGGAAATTAGATTATATGCGCATATTGAAGGGTTAAGAAGATAATGAGATGTTTGATTGTATTCATGAGATCATGACTGATATAAGGACTAAGTGATATTATGGTTTGATTATATAGAATTTTTTGGGATTTTGGTATGTGGAAAGAGTTACCATTTGACAATATTCATGCTTTCACTAAAGTTTTATGGTAATTTATGTTTCAAGAGAATATATGACTAAGGTATTCATTTGTTTGGAATGTAACAAACAAGATATATCTTATGATATATGTGAGATAAATGCTTGAATTCACATTATTGGTAGATAACCATTCTAGTAATTTTTTTCGTTATACTATGAGCTTGGACCGAAGTATTTTAGATAAGCCTAAAGATTGGAATGGATTATTTTGTACATAAATTAGAATTTTTTAATGACAGAACTTTTTTCGATATTATTAATGGGATGTTATAGTAATGTAGTTTTAGAAAAAGGACAAACTGCAGGATGGGAGACAGCCCATCGCGTCAGAAAAGGATGTGGGAATCAAATGCACAACCGAAGTGCGTCTGGCCTTTATCGCCTACCACTGGCCTACAGAAAATCCCTGGTTATTAGAAACTAGTTTTATTTTATTAAGAGGTATGATATATGAAGTATAAGTTCATTTTTGGAATCATATATTTTTATTCTAACCATAAGATGGAGTTATAACTTTTTCTAACCTTTTGTCTGAAACAGATTAAATGAACCATCATTCTATCACATGATCTACTAACACATCATGAATAACAAATTCAACATCATTTCTTTAAGGGATGAAGTGGAAATTGTTCAATTCATGAACAACAGTGAGATTGTACCAAAATCATATAAGTATTTCTTTTAATTCATTAACTTTAGGGAAATTATCTTGAAAACCAAAAATTATGTCCTAGTGCCCTTATATCCTATAAATCAAATGGTACCTTATATTATCACAAATCTATGTATTTGTGATTATTGGATTTTTCATAGCCAGGTTCTCTACCACTCTCTATCAGAACATGATGGTTAGATTTCTCTTCCATATCCATATTTTCACCTATGTTCTCCTATGTTGAAACCCAGTGATTAGTTTATTTGGGTAACCGTTACATTTCATACTTTAGTTTTTAAACATAAGTCTTGGTATTCCTTTTTATGATGTGGGTTTCAATTAAATAAAATTTTAAGTAGAAAACCATTTATAACCCCGAAAAATTTCAAAGGAGAAATTAATTTTAAGGGGGGTAGAATGTAATAACCCAAGATTTTATAAGATATATTCTTTTTAATTAAATTCATATCTTCTGTTTTACGATACACCAATATTATCTTGCACTATACGCAACACCATATCAGCTTATAGTATACGCAACATTATTCTTGGATCATGTTACACACAATTTCAAGTCTGTTTGATAGTAGTTATTCTACGCAACATTGAGTATATATATATATTAAATGTATTAATGAAAATTGTTTGATTTTGTTATACGCAACTACAAAGGATTCGTGCACTAAACGCAACCCTGACTTGGCTTCATTACACGCAATCACGAACATCATCGATAGCGTGTGTTGTATGCAATACCGGGTTTTACTAAACAACGAAATATTTTTATAATATTATTATGAACTAGCCGTTATAAATATTATTAACTATATATTGAATTTAATAACATTATTATTCATCTTACACATTTTATAGAACATGCAATAAGAACAAAATAAATTTTTCGGGTAAAATTTGTATTTTTCAAAAAATACAGTTTTCCCCCTTTTGATGGTGCAAGCACATTAAATCAAGTTTTTGACATGTTTATAAGTTCCATATGTCAAAATAGAATTCTTATTTGGAATAAAGAAATAAAAATTTACTTTGGATAAATTTTTCATATTATTCTGGTAACTTTCATATTTTGATGAATAGTAAAAAGCTGCTCTATTTTAATTAAAAACTACTTTTTTCATTGCAATAATTTATATGGTAAAATTATAATATTTAATGGTTTTAAAGTATAAATAGAATATATTTTTACCATTTAATATAATTTATTCCATTAGCATTTATTTTACATTGAATTCGTAGGATAAATAAATTCAATCTTTTGCAATGTTTTAAATAAAAACATGTTTTCATTCGAGAACGTGATTAATTTTAATTTAATTTCTGAAACTTCTGCATATTGAATTTGGAAAAATGGATTACATATTTGGAATTAGTGGGTCGAAATTATATTAATAGAATACTTTTTATTTTTGGGTTTTATGAATAGTAACAACGGTAAATTTTATTTACAATAGTAAAAGGTAAATTGGGTAATTAAGGGTAAATATATTATTATAAAATTATGCTAATATTTTTCTTAATACGATTGGATGATTATATTTCGTCATAAGTCATATTTGGGTCGAAATGGAATCCATTAGAATCCACTTGGAGGTGATTAAGACCCTTAGTTTATTTTATTTAAAGGAAAGTTAAATATGTCTCACTAAACTTTAATAATTAAAGTATTTTTAATATAACTTTATACAGAATATAATTTTGGTTATAAATACTCATTTGAAAGATAAAATGGTTTTCTTTATCATGGTTATTTATTTTTAATTTTTAATAGTTATTTAATTACCTTATTATCTTATACATTAAGGATGCAGATATTATTTATTTAGTGAAAAATCAATAATATAGTTTTTATTGAAATATTAATACATATCAAAAGGCCCAAAAATCTGAAAGTAATTACTAGTAGTGTATATATAAACCCTAATCATCCACGGTCTAAATTTCTAACCATTTGGATCCTTATTATGGAGATTATGACACTTATAATATTTTATTTTAAATGATTCCAAAGTTGTCACCTTCATAATTTAATAAAGACAACAATTTACATTTTGTTATTTTAAGATGATAAATTCGAGTAAAATTATTATTATAAAAAATTTGATATTAATATTCATCAAAGGATTTTAAAATTAATTTTTATGCAACAAATAATTATATAAAATAATTATACAAAAATGTTGTACTATATATTTTATTAAGAGATATGCAAAATAAATGGTTTTAAAAATATTAAAAACAATATTATATGAACTATTTAATGTGCTCCATGAATTTTCTGAGAAAATATGAAATGTTATGAATCTACTAAAAATTTTATTTCGAATATATCCTTAGTGTATATTTTATTCAAATTCAAATAAATGAATAGTGTAAAATTTGACACTATTGTTATTTTATTAAAATAACATATTATTAAATTGTTTAAAAGTCACAAAAATATTTAAAAATTATAAATTGAAATTTTTATAGTCGGAAATTTCATAAAGTATCCAATTATGGAAAATTGACATCACATAAGTGATTATTTATAACCATTTAAAATTTAGAATTTTATTACCACAATTAAACATAAATAGATTAAATAAGGATAAATCAAAATGATAAGGATTAAAATAAGATCAATGATTTCTAAATTTTATTGGTTGATGATATTACAACCCTAACTCATCTAATATTATAATTGAGTCATTTTTTGGATGTTTTTATGTGGTGTTTGAATTTATATTAAATTATTATTTTTGAGAATTCCAAAGGTGCCCCTCTCCTCCCTTATAAAAGGCTGCCACCTCCCTCTCTTCCTCACACAATTTTCAGCCTTGAAGCTCAGCCTACCTCTACCCATTTCACTTCCCCACTTCAATAGTAACCTTATAGAGGTAATAGGCTTCTCAAAAGACTAACCCTAGTACCCTAAGAAGAAGTTTAAAGGAGGTCCGTCGAAGAAGGGGTAATCTCTTCTACCGATTATTTCAAGCTTATTTCATCTTCAACTTCTTCTTCATTAGTATTTTAATTATAAAGTAATAAAATAAGTATCACTAATATACTAATATGTTATTATAAATATGAAACAACCCCATTTCACTTTCTATCCATCCAACTGAAAATGAAATCACCGCGCATGCGTACATACGGAATACCGTCTCTACACCGTGGTGTAATCTGTTTTTACAACACCACCTTACTTGGATGGGTATAATGGTGTAAAGAATAACTATAAATAGTTATTATAACATCATACTGATTCTGATATATTGTATCATCCACTCCAATTCAATTCAATAATTATGGGAATGATATCATCGCTCGTGCGTATGTACGGACTACCGTCTCAACGACGCGATGAGATTCATTTTCAATGATTAACCATTCATGAATGATTATGAAGTATATATAACAAGTAATCCTGAAATATATGACATAATAATGATACTGGATTTATGTATATATATATGTATGTCATACAATAAATTCCATTCAATTCAATGGGGAAACGAGAACAACGTTCATGCGTACGTACGACCTACCGTCCCCATGAACGGTGCATTTCATTCGATTTATCGATGTATTATATATATATATATTCTGAATATATATTATATATAAATCTTGTTTTATATTATTAAATAAGGTAATCATGATCTAAGTAATCATACAAATAATTACAAGTTAAAACACGGATGACAAATGAAACGATTTTACCCAAAATGCTCTTTAACATGGAATTTAAAAAAGAACAGGTAATATAAAGTCATAAGTGAACCATATATGATATCATAAAAATGAATATGATTATGTAATAAGTCAATGAAATTATTTAAATCATTATATAGGAGGTTGGTATATGTACGAAGCATATCTGACCTAAGGTAAGGGATAATTATTCCAATCTCATTCTTATCCAAGATTGTTTATTTGTAAGTATTTACTGGGGTTATGATTATTATCCATATCCATATGTTCTCAAAATGTTTTCATAAAATGTTTAATATTCTTCCATGTATGTTTAAAGTCATTTTTCCCTTTTCTACTTTTACCACATTGTATGGAATGAATCTTTCTTTTGATTACCATACGAGATACTTTTTGAATTTTCCGACAATAGTACGAGAAAAATGTTATTTTTATCTTATACATTGTGAATGGATTTTTACGGTTTTATAAAGCCTTATTTTCATGAAGTTCCCTCCAAAATATTTCATGAATATTTTAAACAAAATTTTTTTCTTTTATAATTGCATGACGTTTTGTGAAAAGAAATTGATTTTTATGAAGAATGGATATTTTCCTCAAGATTTCATTTCATGTGTTTTCTTAAAACCATTTTCCATCTAAGATGAAATTATTTCATATGTATGTTTCAATTATAATGTCTCTATGATTTACATTGTTTCACTTTTATTATTATGAAATTATATCCATTTTTTATATGGATTATGTGTTGATGGAATGATGTTTATGAAACCCATTTTATTCTTTGGGTTATGATAAATGATTTATGTTTATGTTGTGGAACAAGTAAGAATGATTTCATTATGAGATGGGTGGGACCTATATCTCCCTCCAATGAATTGCTTATAGATTAATATCCCATGAGATAGACATGGCCAGAATGATAAGTTAAACTGGTTCAGTGTTACAGGACTGAAAGGAGGAGTGAACTCAATTCAGAAAGGGACTTTGTCCACTAAGATGGTCTTGGCAGCAATGCCTTGGCTACTATGGAAATCATGACATATTCTGAATGGTTTCCAAAATTACATGTTTTACTCCCATGCTATTTTATAATGTTTAATGTTTCTTTATGATATATGCCTTATGTACTTCCATGTTTTATGTCATTGCTCAAGCTTTTGATGTTTAAACATTATGGTCATGTCTTTAAGTTCAAATGTATATGATTTGTTTTATTTTATCCATGATTACCCTTACTGAGCATTTGAGCTCACCCTTTATATATTTTCTTTTCCCCGGGATATAATGAATGGTTTTAGGAAAGAAAACAAAAGGGGAAGATCTTTATGGGAGATGTTGAAGATCTTTAACCACGATTAGAAGATTACGTTCCACGATTCCAAAGACACTAAACTATTACGGTCATTTTGTGTCTGTTTTTTATGTGCTATGTATTCTGAAAAAGTAATGTAATGTCCATGTACATCACGCTCTGGGTCTCTACATGGCCTATAGAAGTTAGAAAGGGGGGATTCATGACACGAGCCCTAGGGGACATTCTGTGACATAGACCAACTTATATCTCAGTCATGGATCATGAAATAGTATTCCATCCATAGGGGCCTCACTAGAGAATATCCACATATATTTCAATATATAGGGACATTGTCACACTATATCAATAAATTTTTCAACCCAAATGGAGATAAAAAATAAATGTTGGGTTGTTATTCCAATGCATACTATTGTGAAAAAAAAATTCATTAGACACATATGAAATTCAAAAAAATTAAATTATAATTAGTTTGGATTATATCTACCCTTAAGAACTATAAGTCTAATAATGGGTGTCTAAACTCATAGAGACTGCACTCTTTAACCTAAAATAACAATATCATACATCACATATCCAACAAATCTTATCCCAAATAAAATAAATATACTATGTTAGAACATCTACATCCATATATAATAATTCAAAATAATTTAAACCCAAATGATTGTTCACACATTTCATGATAAATATAGTTGGATAGAAAAGGTCTAATATGACATCATTTTCCTAGGTATTACATGACATGTGTAACATATAATCACTTATAATTATTATCTCATGTTCCCTCTAATCAATTTGTATCCTTAAAAAGAGTCGCATGTGGTCACCAAGTCAACCTCTTTAATCTATCTGGTGTTCTCCCAAGATACAGTGCCATTTTCACTTGTGGGTATTACCGTATTCACTCAGGGATTCATCACATAGTCATGTATTTTTTAATAAAAATTTACCATCATGGCAGTTGAATAGCCTATGATTTTTACACTTTTTAATGATAAAGAGATCTAAACATAGATGATTCACTAATATTAACATAGTTCCCTAAGGTAGCCAAAGAAACCCTTAAACAAATGAATAATAAAAAAATTAGTAAGTGGTTATTTGAATCCATCACATGGGAGAATAATCATCCCAGATTATCTACATGGGAGACCCATCACTCGAAGCTCATATCTTAGGAAACTGATCTTCAGTGGATAATCCCCTAGGGGACCCATTACAAGAGGCCCATCACCAGGAAGAAACTTCACCGGGTGCCCCTCACCTAGGGGACCAATGAATAAATAATAATAAATTGAGTGAGCCATCACATGTGGATCTCCACCTTGTTAACCCATCAATATATAATACTATTCTAGGTGACCCATTTCTCAGGGCTCTTCACTTGGGTTGAATATCTCCTTGTGGTCCCCACGTAAGTGACCCATAAAATATGGTTACATCCATGGGTGAAATATAATAGATAGACACATGATACATAAAATTAAATGCCCATTTAACAATGTATCTTATTATAAAATATTTCTATTTATCCCCCTCCCCCACAATAATAATATTTTCATGGCTATGGTATAAGTAACCCTAATGTTCACTTATTGGTTCATGAATTCCATTATTAAATTTTGTCTCTCATTAGTCCTAGAATATAAAGGGGGTTATTTGGGTATCTGCAATAATTCATCCACATGGAAATAATAGCCATAATATTGGGGATTGTGAGGATACTGTTACCAAATAATTATATAGAACATTATTCCATCGTATATATTAAAACATGTCGTTGTGTTGGAATCATTCATGCCATTTTATTTTTAATAATCTGGATTCATAAATCCCAATTCTATTTTTGTAAATAAGATGAAAAAATAAATTGAGAATCCTTCATGGATCTAGCACCTAAAAATTCTGGCAAGATATCATCCCCATCCAAACCATCATAATCACTACCTCATCCTTTGGAGGACGTGGATAGAATAGCATAGATATGATAACATTTATGGTGAATGTCACAACCAAATAAATCATATGATGGGATTAATATTTCATAATCAATTTTTTGTCACATTTATAATAAAAAATATTGGAAATGTATATATGTTATATATACTAACTATTAATTTTAAACTCCATTTCATTGAGACTCCTTATTTTTCATAAAATTAATAGTATTTTCTCTGTCTCATGTTGATGAAATGACCATGGCACAAGGCTTCAGTGGAAAACACTCTCACCGGATAATCAAAGGGACAATTTTTATTCTTAAACCCTAATGAATTACAATTTTTTCACCTTTTGAGGATAATTATGACCTATCAATAGGTTGATGAAATATGTTTCCTACAACATGTGTAAATTTTGTTAAACGTCCTATCAATATTACTACAACATGAAATTTTGCTACATGGGAAGGTCCCTTCGTACTTACTTAATCTATGAGATGGAAACATTTTGTTATTTTATTACTATTGTGAGGAGATACATAGTAAAACACCACGATGTTCAAACCAGTCAAAAATATTTGTTTGATATATACATCATAAATTTTCCATATTCCCACTATGTCCATAAAAAATGTTCCTCTCATTTTTAATATTACATTATCCATTGGTGTAAACATTTTATCTAGTCATACATACTGCATGATGTTAAAATGCATTAATTTATCATTTTCAAATGAAATTAATATGATTTAAGTTATCAATTATTTAACATTGATCTATGTGGTTTCTGATTAGTTTTATCTATAATTAGAATATGGGAGGCCCTGTCATGGTCTTAATCCTAACACCAGAATAATCACTCAAATTTATGGTAACAATAAATGATCAAATTCAATATTGTGTAGATTTAAATCATATTGAGATATTTATAATAATAAGTTGGTATAAATAAGAATAAAGTATAAAATAAAAGAACCATAAATATTACTCCAGTTATGGAGAACCTTTTATTAATATAGATTTCCAATTTAAATAGGTGCATCATACATGTATAACAGTTAACGTAAAAACATTCAAATAAATTTCTTGTGGAATATGTTTTACAAGTAGGATATAATTTTTTAGGAATGACTTAAAAACACGAAAAATATTGTATGATATTCCATGAGTATGTAATAATTCCACATAATAGGGTTCTGGGAATCCTACAACCAATCCTCTAAACTATTGTGAGTTCTTATGATTCATTGAAAGGAACAACCAGTGATTATATACATCTATAAAGTAGTCATGTATCTCTTTTCCAACGTGAGACTCATCATATGTTTCATCATACAGGAATAAAACACAATTGAAACATTCTAAAAGGAGATTATTTCTTTATGAATGGAAAATAAATGAAATAATACTTAAAAAATGTTAAACCAGACTCGAATTAATCACTAACATAAACATATGAGATTCCCAAACATCGGGACTTTATGTTCATCATATTCTATGATAACATAAAATGGTGAATCTTTAAATAAACTTTAACAATGATATATATAAAACATGTATGTTTTTTTATTTGTGATGTTTATTTTATAAGACTTCTTATTTTTTGTACATTTATCCTTAATCACTGTTCCATAACTATATTAAATTCAAATGGAATCCTCTCAACCATAGTTACACATCAATAGCTTCAAAAGTGAGGATCTCATCTTTTCATATGAAACATTGACCGCCCATATCCTTCTTTGAATGTTTGAAAATTCACTATTATTTGTGTACCTATAGAAAGGTATTATCCCAACAATTAAGGATTCATTTGATAGCCTTTAGGACATGAAGCCCGACAAAACTTATTACAAAAAAATGATAGGTGGTAAAAAACATATAATGTAGTTTTTGATAATATCAAGATCCTCTATGTGGTAAATAATTGTAAATACATATTTAATATATTGAGGTGGACCAAGAGGTAGGAAATATATTATACAAAACATAATTTTCATCATATACAGATTCATCCAATAATCATCTACATCAATATCAAGCAATAAGGACACCACCCTAGAGGTTCCATATCATGTCATTTAAACATGAGAAACCTAGAAAACCCATCAATGTAAATATACTAATAAAAATATATCTGGGTCCATGTACCATTATACATAATGTAATTAAAAAACATGTTATTGTGGTAAATAGTTTTTATGAACATATTTCTTCTATTATCCCTAAATACTAATAGGAAACATTTGTTGAAACTGTAAAATATTTTCTATATATTTAGATTGTGAATTTGAGTAAAGAATACATTATTCCAATCTCATATGAATCCAACAAAAATTTTATTTTAAAAATATACATTATAAAATTAGGTACCCATTCCCTATCAAACTAAATATTGTACAAAAATTTCCATTCATGCACAAGAACCATGTCTGCCCATTCTAGAAGAAATGAAGTGGAATGTTTATATCCTTTTCCTTTTTTACAATCATATAAAAAAGATGTTTATGATGGATGTGATCATGGACCGGGAACATAAAACATCACTTTTTCACTAGATCACCTTATATACTCTCAATTAGTATTACACAATATGAATACATACATCTCTTCTCCCATTCATGGGATCATCGACACACAATAATAATGAATGGAAAACCAGATTGGGAAGACATATTAGTGCCAAATCATTATCATTATCCCACACCAATAGTCATATAATGATTGGTACATTGTCATACCAAACAAATATACACATAATAATATATTCTAGAGAAAACACTAGAGTCGCTGAGGATGGGTCTCATACATGATGATAGATGACCAAAATATGCGGTATATTACACCTGATAATGAATATGTATGAAGATTTATCCCCTAGGATAATTAGAATGATATAAGTTAGACCAAATTCCTTCTCATATTGTTTATAAAATTATTTTATCCATATAATAGTTTTCATTAGTTCTACAAAATCATGTCAAATAATTATCAAATGGAAGAAGCGGTAGTGGATGTTTTGGAGGTCCTCTCTATGATATTTCTTCTACTAGATTTAAAGAACCCATGCAATAGTGTTTAAAGTGACTTGTGTAAATAATTTGTAATTTTATGATAAATAATTTTAATTTCATATTGTTATTGGTCACATATATTTTATAGAGTTATATTTTGTATAATAATATTATTAAATATGTTAGTGAAACAAATATTTTATTTATTACCAAATTGGTTTTTCATGTATTATACGATTAAAAATTAATATAAATATTACTGAATTAAATTTCGAAAAAATTACATCAATTTGGAATTTACCATTTCAAAAATATCATAGAATTAATTTTTTAAATTTTTTAGATATATTTAATTGTTTATCAGTACTGGAAAATATAACTATATATTAGAAAAATACTTTTTCATTTCATGTATTTACAACGTAATATTATTTTTTGGGTTTTATATAAATTTAATTAGATCCTTTTTATCATAAATTATTGAATAAATTTTATTAAATTAATATTATAATTAAATTTTGAATAAAAAATTATTATATATTAAATTTTTTTTTCTAAATTTTAATTTTCATTTCATTTTTCATGAATACTTTTAAATTAAATTTCACGAATTTTATGAATTGAATTTTTTTTAAATGGATTAAATATTTGGATTCATTATAATGAAAATTAGTAATTTGATAGGCTTACTATTAATTCATTATGAAATGGTTTTACTGTAAAACACTATGACGAAATTTAGGGTTATAAAATCGTTATTAGGGGTTAACCTTAAGATATTGGGGTTAAAATTACCTAATAGTTTGTCTAAATAATCTTTTATGGACTAAATCAACACTATTAAATGTAAAAATATTAAATAAATCATTTTAAATTATTTTTTATTTATTAATACATTAATATATTTTAATAATTTCCAAAATTTCATGTCTATCCTCTCTACCAATTATAAAAGTAAATCCCATATATTATACCCTCTTCAATTCTTCAAATAATTATTTCCCCCTATCCATTCAAAAAAAATTATATACATCTCTCCCAATTACCTTGTGGCCCTAGTTTTATTTGTGAAGTATCCTAGGAATAGATTTGGTATAAACATACATAGTACATCCGAATAAGTTTTATAGTTCTTAACGAAGCATTATATATTTATTTTTATACCTCATATAAAACATCATAAACCATTATTAAATTACAAAAAAAAATAATGATTTATAAAATAATATATATTTATGATAATACAAACCATATCAGTCTCCTTTATACACCTAATTGGAAATTAATCATTTGTTCCTCTGTATGGTAGAGTACCACCAAGAAAATTTCTGTAATTCATTTTCCATCATCACCACTCAGGGTTGATTATTATAATGTATTTAATTAATTTAAATGAAATTTATGATTAGTAATGATTATTTAAATTTAATATATCGAATACAATCATACATTTAAATCCATAAAATTGATAACATCATTAATGTGAACATATGGATTATCAACTCCTTGAAGTGATGTGTTTAATTTTTCATTACCAAATCTTTTGGTTGGTATAAATAACTGTATATAAAAAAAGAATATGATATTTCTTTATAATCATAATTAGGAATGAGAAAATATTAATTACCTACTTTCTATCACGTTAAGTGAAAAATGGAAATTTTACCAATGCATACATATGACATAATTTATCCATGATTCTAACATGATAAATTATTAATAATAATTTTACATGATTTTTTAAAATTAAATTTGATTTATAAAATTGATAATTATTTCATTATTATTACTATACTATTGGTGATGAAATAATATAAATATTGCTCATATTGAAAATAGAAAATTCAATTTTGATATATGAACTAATTATAATAAAAACATCTTAAATAAAAATAAATAATTTTTTTAATTTTATGTATCCAGGTAATAAATAAAATAATAAAGACAACAATAAATTAAATGGTTACTATTGACATAAATAATTAATATATGTTTTTTCTATATAAAATGGAACTTATGTAACTTGTTGTACTTGTGGTGATGACACATTATCTAAATACATCATTTTAAATGTGTTAAATATTTATATTCTAATTTTATTAATTATTTATCCATATAATAAAAATAATTTATTGAATGGTATTATTTTGAAATATATTAAGTATAATTCTATTTTTGTCATTTTAATTTTAGTAAAATGATTTTAAAATGAATAATTATACATATTTTATCTTGAAGAATTTTAAATGTACAAAAAAAAATTTCTATTTTAATATATATGGCATCAATTATTTCCCACAACCATGTAGATTATTTTATTTGCAGCTTCATTTGAAAAATTTCAGTTTCAATCATATGAAAAGATATATCCTGTTTTTTTTTGTAATTTTTAAAAAGGGTGAAAAATAAATATATATTTCGATATAAATGAATTTTTTTCTTATAGATAAAAAAAATGATTTTATGAGGAATATGAATTCATTCAATTTTAATGATTTTTTTTGGTTCATAAGATATTGATTTTGACGATTTTTTGATATTGATATACATTGTGGGGATGCGTGAAACCAACATATCCCATGATCATGGGTAATCCCATTATCTTTCTAAAATGCATTGGGTAAATGGACATAGATAACTGGTTTTGTTTTACCGAAGAGATAATTTGAAATTTCTAGATAGTTTTCCCAGATCTTTATGAATGGTTGTAAGAATTTGTTTTCCCAATTAAACTAAATTTATGATAAATTGGGTTTTGGTGTTTTATTTGAAACCCTATGGTTTCATAAGGTAAACAAATTGTTTTACATTTAAATGGATGTCTAGGTTACTATAATGTTGAAATTTATAACACTTTGAAAAATATTTCATGATATTTTATTTACATAAATGATTCCATTATGTGTATTATTTTACCATTATTTCTTCTTATGAAATGTTTTATTAAATTATATGGGTTGTATCATTGATACATCATGTAAAAATGATTATTTTTAGATCAATGTTTGTTATGAAAAATGAAAATGTTTATGTGTATTTATGGATTAAAAGTTCTATTTAAATTTTTTATATACATATTTTTTTGTTATTGTTCAAAAACCTCGTCTTCAAATTATTTTCATAGGATCATAAATATAGGTTGTAAAATATTTATGGTCAAAATGACTATAATGAACACGAATCCAGGAACGAATACTTATTATATCATAATGGTTTTATGACTCTAAAAAACTGGATATTGTGTGGATGTAACCACTTATTAGGTAATATTAAAAAAAAATTAATGTTGATGAAATAATTTTACGAAAGTATTTACAAAAATATTTACTTGGAATACCAGAAAATGAATTATTTCCATGTTAACTTATCGAATATTTTTCTTATCATTAGTCCCCAATTTTCGGTATCCAAATAATGATTTAGATAAATTAATATGATAGAATAATTAAATTTTCTAACTTTTAGATATTATAATTTATATTTATCATTATATATAATATTAATATTACAATTTAGTTCTCGAAAATATCAATATTATGAATGGTTTCAAAAAGTATATATTGTGAAGCTGAAGTATGATTTATCCAAGAGAATAATATCAATCCAAATTAGAATCTTATATTGGTTGGAATGAGAATTGAGATGTTTTATACTATGATTTATGAGTTTAAAAACTCTATAAATGGTGGTGGATTAGATTATTGATATAAACTAGATCTACCATAGATTCACTTACATATAGTTTATCATTTAATACGAAGAAACTCTCTAACATTAAGTGGATATTATGACTCCATAATAGATGATAGATTGATTAAATTTATATAATTCATATTCAAAGTTACTATTTGTTTACAAAATCATAAATAAACAAATTATATTTACCTTTTTTATTTTATATCTTATCATTGGTGACGAATGGATAAGAATTAAAAAGTGTGATAATGGGATTATTCTATTTAATATGAGATATATAACAATGGTTTCCTTTAGAATAATTTTCATAAATGTTTTCAAGTATGTATTAAAATTCATTTAATGGAATTTGTATAGAAGTCTTAATATTCAGTGACTACATATGATTAAATATCGACCTAAATATTGAGGTACACATCAAATTGGATATTGGATCTTGATCAATAATTTATCTTTTTACTTATTATTAAATATATGATAATGAATCCCTTTGTACTCATGAAAATTTAAATATTATGAGAAAAGTTTTGATGCTTTGAGATAGTTAATATTGAGGTTTCAAATGATCGAATCTTATATTATAAAAATATGTATAAGAGGTCGAGTTGGTAGGAAAATTAGAAGAATCCGTGGACTAAATCTGAATAAAATAAAATATTTTTTTCATTTTGGGATAGGTGAAGGTAAAAGTATCATAGTTCCAATATTTTATTTGTATTGGATGTAATTCATATTTGGAATGATTTTTCATATTTTTCATGATTTAAATGATAATTATACTTGTAGTGATAATATAAATTTTTTATGAACAACTAGAAATTTTTTTATATGTATTGAGATGGGTCATTATATTGATGTAGGATCACAGAAGGGGACCAAATATGTGAATAAGAAATTATATATGTATATGTGTGTGAATAAATTAATAGAAAATACATTATTATATTATGGTGTATTTAAAGGAGTGAAAACATGTATATTACCCTTTTATTTAGATTATATTAATGTCTTGTTTGATTTGGGGTCCAAATATTATTTCATTTCTGAATAATATTATGATAAAATTTGAATTTCACTACATAAAATGAGTTTATTACATCTAGTAAAAAATAACATTGTTTATTATTAAATAAAAAAATTAAAAATTTATTGTCACGACCCAGACCTACCTGGGCTCGAGCCGCAACTACCCCAAGCCCGCCTCTATAGGCCAGGGGCTGGCGACCAGCACCAAAGGCACAAAAACTCTTGGAGGCCTTATTCTATGTACCTGTACGCACACACAGAACCCACTCAATGAAGAAGTGCATAGTAAAAAAGAAAAGTAAAGTACCAACTTCTATATATAATCCACAAAGTGCATCAACATCTAAACAGTACTACATAGATGCAGATGGTAAACTGAAAAAGAATAGGGAAAACACGTGCGCAACCAGAAATGGTTCCACAACCCGGCAACAGGTAAACAAAATAATAACAGATGGAAGGGTCCCCCACCTAGAACCTGACTGCGACCACCACACGCTGTCCAAGCTCCCGAACTCCTAAGCTCCACTAAATTCATGACCAACCTGTCTGTCATCAGCATGGGCACATCAAGGGCGGGCAAATCCCAAGAAGGGGTGAGTATAAAAATACTCAGTAGGATACCTCGAAGGCTTGAGGGATAAACAAAATAGGTATCAAAGGGTGAGCGGTAGATCGAACAGGGAAATGTAAGGAGTAAAATTGAGATTCCAATAGAGAGTACAAATAAATAGTGCAGAAAAGAGTCCAGCTCAACCCAACAAGAGAAATGAGGTAGACTGGTCCAGACAAAAGGAGCTGGAAACGGGGAGAAGATGAACTTCTTGTCAAGTCATCACTACCTAAAGTAGGAGAGTAGACTCATCCGACCACGAGAATCTAGACACGAAAGGCATGTGGCATACCCCGCGCATCTTCGCCTATCCAGGAGGGAGAGTAACCAAACCCAAGAAGTGCGTACTAGAACAAGGTGTATACATATCTATATGCTCAATCAAGAAGCCTGAACAAGATCGTAAGAGGATATCCATCATGTAGCTCGGCCTAAGAATGTGAGTAGCCAACAGTCCCAGAAGTAAACACAATCGATTCCCAGCAACCTGCACGTCTGCCCCGAACAACAAGTCAAGTGGCTAAAATCACGGCACCTCGACACTATCCGCTTTGGGTGGAACTGACTCGCTTGTACAACATTATGTCGCGTCACAAGGTCACGTCTTGGTGGGGAAAACGCCCCTCGTACTTGTGATTTCTAGGGGAATGTCAAACCACACCGCATCACTTTAACATAGTTGAGAGGTCCTCAAATTCAATATGCCACATCACTGACCCATACAACCAAGGGTCATGCTCTGATATTCATGGAGAAAAGTCACCGACATGCCTCAAAAGAAGGCCTAATTTTGAAATGCCAACAGGTGACCCATTGCCTGGCCCTGTTAGAGGGTAACCCCTAATACATCATCTGGCGACCAACTGCCTAGCCCTACTAGATGGAAAACCCTAATAAATCATTAGGCAACCCACTTTCCAGCCCTACTGGAGGATAAACCATAATACATCATCAAGTGACCCACTATCGTGCCCTGCTGAAGGGTAAAATCTAATATATCATCAGGCGACTCACTGCCTGCCCTACATGAGGGTAAACCCTAATACATCATCAGGAGACCCACTTTCGATCCCTACTGGAGGTTAAACCCTAATACATCATCATGCAACCCATTGCCCAGCCTTGTTGGAGGGTAAACCCTAATACATCATCTGGCGACCGACTACCCAGCGCTGGTGGAGGTTAAACCCTAATACATCATCAGGCGATACACTGCCCAGTCTCTACTGGAGGGTAGACCTGGAATAAGTCGATGAGCAACCCACTGTCCAGCCCCGCTGGAGGGTAAACCCGAAAAAGTCAATGACCAACCCACTGCCAAGTCTCTGCTGGAGGGTAAACCTCGAAGAAGTCAACATGCGAACCACTGGCTAGTCTATGCTAGAGTGTAGAACTAGAACATATCGACATGCGACCCACTACCCAGTATCTACAGGAGGGTCGACCTGAAAAACGTTGACATGCGACCCACTGCCCATCCCTATTGGAGGGTACACCTAGAAATGGGTCTGATAACTAAGCACTACAACTGACATCATCGGGTATTACCAACATCACTATCGTGTGTTGGTTTGGAGTGCATCAAAGGGACCTCCTTCTAACACCCTTTCATGTTTCCACATTTAATAAGATCTCAAACGAGGCTCTACATGCCCAAAAAGATCACACCATTGTAATCCTCATGAAAAAACACGCGAGATAGACCATTTACTCGCCCAAAACGGTCAACCGGTGAATATGGTACTGTTCACCATATCCATCCCATGTGGGGCCCATATCAAGATTCCGAAACTGAACAAACAGATCACACCACAGCGATCCCCTTGTAAAAACACACGATATTGACTACTCTATCACCCAAAACAGACACACGGTGAAAAAGGTATTATTCACCATAGTCAGCCCGGGTGGGATCCACACCATGATCCGGAAAAAAAAAGTCGGGTGAACTACCCCATCATGATGCTTTCGTAAAAACACGTCAAAAAGACTATTCATTCACCCCCAAATGGAAATATGATGAATAAGACGCAGTACACAACACACAGCTCAAAAGACAGCTCGTGGGGCCTACACCTCAAATCTGACTTCATCACCTGATACCACCATGGTCAACCTCATCTTGATGTCAGGGTCACAACTCCGATGACGGCGCCTAAAATGAACTCTAGATGCAGTGGATGCAACATCCCACGTTATATGCAAACGAGGCCCTGTGGGGCCCACACCTTGAGCCTGAAATTAGGCGGGCAGATTGCACCATTGTAATCCCCTCATAAAAACAATAAAAAACAAGCACTCAAATACCCTAAACGGACATCGGGTGAAAAAGTGGTGTTTCATTGTAAAACGCGCGATGTAGGCCCTGTGGGGTCCGCACCCATTCTCAAACCCAAACGCTTCATAAAGCATCTCAAAAAGTCCGCACGAGAACTGGGGTCACGCAACTACTGACGGTGCGTCAATCGGACATCCCAAGCGGGAGTTCTGTTCGACACAACAATTAATTAATTTATTAATTAGTTAATTAATTAATTCATTAATTAGTCACATTACTTTTAGTGCTTCCGAGTAACGAAACGAACCTGCAAAGGCTATTAAAAAAACCTTGGGAGGATCATCTCAGATCATTGGCCATCACGCCTCTAACGGTGCATCAAACAGACGTCCGGCTCGCAGGCCACGACAGTCACCAATTTAATAATAATTTAAAATTGTTAAATTTAATCTCTCGGGTCACCCGCTTTCGGGAGCATAACATAAAAACTGCTAAAATCAACTTAAAAGGGTTGCCTCATAGATATGGTCCCACAGCCATAGACGACACCTCCATCGGACGCGCCGTTTAGGAGATACGGCCCCCCGAATGCAAAGGGGGCCCAAAATGGGCCCGTCCGGACCGGCCAGCCCGGTCCCGACCGCCGGCCCACTCCAGCCGCACCGGACCCGCCTCAGGTCAGGTTTTCATTATTTTTTTCTATTTTTTATAACAGACCGTTCATGATGGCCGGTCTCCTCCCTCGTGTTGTGTCAAGGATGACACGCGGCTCCTTGGTCTTGATCCCCTGAGGTCGCCGCTTCGCCGACCATGTCACGTGCCCCAGCTCGCTGACGCCGCTCGCCCTCGTCGAGCCCGCTCGCCCTCGCCTTCGCCCGGACCTCCGCAGTCAGGTGCCTCCCTCTGCTGCAGCTCGATGTGCCTGGTCGCCTCCACACTCGCCCGCCGAATCCCACCACCATGCCCGACCGCCTCCCGCTCAACCTCGCCATCCGCTGACCGCATCCGCTGAAGGGAGTACGTGCCACCGTGCTCGGAAGGCCGAACAGCCACTACCCTGGGGCCACCGCTGACCAGAGTTGCCTGCTAATCGCCGGACCACCACCGGATCCCCTAAAACCAGCCGGAACAACACCAAAAACCCACTGACCTTTAGTGGACAGCCGCGAATGCCTCGGAACTCAGATTTTTAAATAGAAATATTCGTCTAGAAGCATAGATTTTATACTAAATGACCATGGGCTTCATTTGTAGATTCGACGGAAATTCGACCCAAGTATTTCAATTGGTAGAAGATTATAGGAATTAAAACTATAAAACACGATCCTATCTCTTGGGCGTAGCCCGACACTTCGCGTGCGATCTGACAGAAGTTGCAACACCTTGGAAAGGAGGAGCTCCTTGGATGAGATTATTCACCAAAGGAATGCAGGATGGAGGAGGGATGGGATGGGTTATGTCTTAAATAAATTAATTAACACTTTAATTAATTTAAACCCCCAAAAAGACCATCATCCAAAAATCCCGATGGGGGCGAGGTTAAGCCTCCCCTATGGTAAACACCACCATCCGAGCACAACGGATTTCTCCGAATTTTATTCTGAGGCCCCATTCAAAAGTTATTTAACTCAATGCTCGAGGCTACCAAATTACGAAAATGCCCCAGGAGCAATTTTTAATAGAAGTCCCAAGCCCGAGAAACTTATACCCCACCTAGAGTAAACGACACGCTCCAAACTCAACGGTGCCCTCAGTTTTCCAATCTGAGCCACTGTTTATAAGATACTTGAGTTAAGCCATTAAACGGATAAATTAATTATTTAATTTGTCCATTTCACGTTCTGATAGCGAATGAGAGGTCCAAACTCCCCACACCGACATGTTTTATGTTGTTCATAGGGTAAAAACTCCATTTCGGACTCATCCGTACACTCAGATCTCTGATCCAGATAACTGTTTAGGAGTTATCCTATTTATTTGGTGAGCCCAGTGTGAACGCACTGAAAGTCTACTTTCGGCCACACTAGGGCTTGGAATCACACGTTGTCTAAAGGCGCTTCTATGGAATAACATAATAAATATTCCAAAGTCTTTTATAGACAGAATTGGGTTCTTAAATCATTCCATCCTTCAAGAATTTAATCCTCGAAAAGAAAAACTAGGGATCAACTCAGGGTACCAAGCCCACACCAGGCTCCTCCATACCAAGAAGAACTAATGCACAGTCCCACGTCACCATACCCAGACCAATGGATTTGATCTGTTCACATGAGGTATGTCCTTGCTGATGACGTGCATAGGAGCACACACTGATCTTCTCAGGAGAGTCACGTGAGAGAAGCTATTCACCCAAACCAGCCTTTTGGTTTAGGGTAAGGCAATAGACAACCTCACCATCCCTTCACATATTATCAAACGGTCCAAAGGCCCCCAGGGGTAACTCTCCTCCCTGATTGAAACTCTATGTAACACGCCGTGGATGGAATCATCGTTTAGAACTGGGGAAAAGCATGGTGATTCCCTCCTTCAGAATATCCATATGGTGAAACACTTAAGGATATCTGGTCATGTAAGGTGTCACGGTCAATGTCCCACGACCCAGACTCTCTTACATGCTCGGAGAGCGAAGGAGTCGGCTTCATCAACTGCAGACATGTTGTACCTTCCTTTAGAATCTCTAGCCAGCACCGTCGTCTCCAATTCAAGTCTCTATGTGTGGGGAAGCTCAAGAGAAACTGGTGGTCTGAGCAAAACAAAGAGCGCTCTCCCCTAAGATAGTGTTTCCACATTCTCACGGAAAAAAACTACCACCACCAGCAAGAACACTTGGTTACACCGATATAATGACCCATACATTACATACATTGTTATTACTTCAGAATTGAAGCACACTTATTACAACATATAACAAAACCAAGAAAGGACCGTATAGGTATATTGTCTTTAGAAACTGGAAAACATAAACAACTGGTTCATAAATCATCTACTTTGCCTCCCATTTATTTCATCATATCTAGAGTCCCTTTTTGGAATATTCTACTTAATAACCTTCTTCCTGACCTGGGGAAATAAATCTTACAAAAGGGTGAGCTCAAATTCTCAGTAAGCGTAAACAAAAGAAATATCAATCACATCATATACACTAGAACATAACTTTTGGAAATCTTAACCTGCAAAAGAGATCATAATATCATAACATGGGATAAATCATAGAAGTGAAATGTAATCCCAATAATCATAACGTAAAACATGAAACATTGTGGCATACAAACATAATAATAAAGAATCATTTCTTGTTAGTCAACACTCATTGTCAAGACTCTCTTAGTGGACAAACTCCATTTCTGAACCGAGTTCACTCCTCGTTTCAGTCATGTTTCACTGAACCGGTATAACCTACCATTCAATCCATGTCTATCTCATGAGATATATAATCTTTACCCAATACATTGGAGGGAGATATAGGTCCCACCCATCTCATAATGATACCATTATTATGTGTGCCACAAAATATTAAATCATACATCATTGCGTAACCCATGTAATTAAAATGGGATTCTTAAACAACATGACATCATAAAACAATTCATATAAGATAAATGAATTCATATAAAAATTTCCATCACTACATAATCAAATCCATGTAATAATAGGGATAGAAACAGTACCCTATATTATCTTAGATGGAAAAGAATTTTGATAAAACACTTGAACTCCATTCTTGAGGAAAATATCCTTTCTACTTCAAAAACATTTTTCATTTCATAAAATGTCATAAAATTTTATACTAAAAGAAGTTGATTAAAAATAAACTTGAAAACTTGTAAAGGAAGCTTCTTGGAAATAATGTTTTAAAAATCCATTCATGTTGTATAAGTTAAAAAAAACATCTTCGTACTTTTTTCGGAAAAGTCAAAAAGTACCTCATACAAAAAACAACAAAAGATTTCATTCATATCCTTTATTAAAAACTCACCGAAGGGTAAAATTGGATTTAAACAATTGTAGGTGGATGGAAATAATATTAAATATTGAGGAAACATGGATGTGGATGATAAAATACACCCCAGTAAATACTAAAGTATAAACAATCTCGGATAAAAATGAGATTGTGATATTTCCCTTACCTTAGGTCCGATATGCTTTGTACGTGTCCGAACCTCCTGTATAGTGATTTAAATAATGTTATTTACTTATTCCATAATCATACATATTTTTATGATATCATATATGGTCATATTCTTAGCTTCTTAGTAGTAATATTTCATTGCTACTTGTTATTCGGGTGTTTATTACTTTTGGTTCTTATGTGTGTTTTGTCGAATAAATTCTTATTATTCTCTTTAGGTTATAGATACCTCATTTCCAGAATGATATTAGTGTAATATATATCATATTCATTCATTTAATTAATTTATATAATCATTATTAAATGAAGATCATGTAGAACGAGTCGCATCACATCGTGGAGACGGTATTCCGTACGTACGCACGAGTGATGATATCGTTCCTATGATCGTGGAATTGTATTGGAGTGTATGTATACTATTTCAGAATTAGTATCACTTTATAATAGTCATATATAGTCATTATTTACACCATTATACCCATCCAAGTAAGGTGGTGGTGGAAAATAGATTACACCACAGCGTGGAGACGGTATTCCGTACGTACGCACGCACGATGATTTCATTTTTCGTAGGATGGATAGATGGTTAAATAGGGTTGTTTCATACATATAATGACATATAATTATATGAGTGATACTGATGTTATTACGTCATAATGAAACAACTAAATAAGAAGAAGTGGAAGATGAAATAAAGATGAAAGAATCGGTAACGGACATTACCTCTTCTTTGAAGTGCTTCTTTGAGACCTCCTTTTAGGGCACTAAAATAGGTCTTTGAAGAAGACCAGAACCTCTAGGATGATTCTATAGAAGTGGAGAGAAGAAATTGTTAGGGGTTGGACAAGCTTGAAGGCTCAAAGTGGTGTGAGGAAGAGGGGGAGGAGGTTCCCTTTTATAAGGGAGGAGAGGGGCTCCTTTGGAAAAACTAAAAATAATATTTTATTATAAAGTCATGTTCGGTTTTAAATATCTCCAAATTGAGTTATTTCGAAGATAAGGTGGGGTTGGGTCTATATCTTCTCATCCAATAGAATTTAGACAATTTTAGGTTATTATATTAACCTTATCTTTTAGTTTTAACTCTTAGTTAATTAGATTGACATTTACCATGTCACATTGTATTTTTATATTATATAGTTAATTAACATATGATATACATCCAAGCGACTCCCAAGTTGTGTTTTATTAATATATATTACCTTATCTAAGTCATTTGTCCGAACCTTATATTTTTAGGAATAAAATAACAATAAATAATATAATATTTGTTTTAAAAACTATTTTATGTCAATTTTGACACTATTCAACAGTTGATTTTTTTGAAACTCATAACAGAATTATTAGTTCGAACAGAGTTAATTAAATCAATACTAACATGACATATTAATCTATAGAATTAGTTGAATTCATAATAAGTGTCAAATTACATTTATTTTGGTGTTTATAACATCAATTATGTCAATATTTCATTAATAAGATAATTACTGCATCATCTTTGTGTCATAAATAAATTAAATTATTTAATGTCTAAAAATTAAAAATAAAATATAATTATGTTGGAAATATTTATAGCTATCTAATGAATATTTATAGTCGAATTTATCTTATGTATAACCCCATATTAAAAATTATTTACTTATTAAACATTGATTTTAACTATTTTAACCATTCTTTAAATAAATTATTAATAAATGTCCTAATCTAATCCAAGTGGGCCTAAATGGTCATATTTTATTCCTACGGTTTTTTTGGTCGAATTACACTTGTCCAATAGAATTATGACATGTTTTAGGGTAATAATAATATCATTTTTACCCTTAATTACCCTATTTACTTTTAACCGTGGTAAAAAAAAGTAAAAAGTTACTATTCACCAAAAAAATATTTTCATCTCATTGAACCACATTTTACTTACTGACATCAACCGTGTCTCTCGGATTTTCGAAATTCCACTCACAGAAGCGGAAAAATTAAGTTTTATGAAAAATTCAGATTTTTAACTATCACATAGTAGTTTCACTATTCATCAAAAATTGAAAGTTTTCAGAAAAATACCAAAATTTCACCCTAGGATAATTTCGATATTCCGAATCCAAAAATGAAGTCCATTTTGAAAAATAAAATTTATAAAATTTTAAAAAGTGGTTATTACTATTCATAACGTCTAGTTTTAATAATATTTTATTAGCATATTATTGTTTAGTGAATCTCGATATTGTGTACAACGCAAGCTATCGAGGAAGGTTGCGATTTCATGTAAAGCAAACCAAGAAAGTGTTGTGTGTAGAAAAAGATTCCTTTGATGATTTATATAACATAAAAGTCACGGGTGTTACATTCTACCCCCCTTAAAATGAATTTCGCCCTCGAAATTCGTCACTTTGTTACAGACAGATGAGGATACCTCTCCCTCATCATATCCTCAAGCTCCCATGTAGCTTCATCTAATTGGTGGTTCCTCCATAAAACTTTCACCAATCGAGTGGTCTTGTTTCGTAGGACTTTTTCACTACGATCCAGAATCTCTATCATTTGTTCTTCATAAAAAAGATCTTGCTACAGCGGTACAACTTCTGAGCTGAGTACATGTGAAAGATCAGGTATGTACTTCCTCAGGAGAGATACATGGAACACATCGTGAACTTGAGAGAGATTCAGTGGAAGCGCCAATAGGTAAGCTACCTTCCCAACACGATCCAGTATTTCGAAAGGACCGATATATCTTGGGCTCAACTTCCCCTTCTTTCCAAATCTCATAACCCTCTTCCAGGGAGATATTAGTAAGAACACTTTATCACCCACTTCAGACTCTAGGTCTTTTCTTCGGTAATCGGCATAACTTTTCTGTCGACTCTGAGCTTCTCTTATGTGTTGTTGAATAGATCTCACCTTTTTTCCATTTCATCAACGATATCGGGTCCTAACAGCTTTCTTTCCCCAACTTCATCCCAGCAAGTTGGAGTCCTTCATTTCTTTCCATAAAGAGCTTCATAAGGAGCCATCTGAATACTGGAGTGAAAGCTATTGTTATAAGAAAATTCCACCAAAAGTAGGTGTTGATCCCAACCACCTTTAAACTCCATAGAGCAAGATCTCAACATATCTTTTAGAGTTTTAATTGTTCTCTCAGACTGACCGTCTGTCTGAAGATGATATGAAGTGCTGAAACTCAACTCTGTATCCATAGTATGCTGAAGACTTCGCCAGAACATCGAGGTAAATATCGGATCCCGATCAGATATTATAGAAAGTGGTACTCCATGCAATCTTACCACTTCCTTTACATATATCCTGGCAAGTTGATCTAGAGAGAAATCCTCTCTAAGAGCAATGAAGTGTGCAGACTTGGTAAGACGATCAACTATGACCGAGATAGCATTATTGCCTTTGGATGTTTTAGGAAGTCCTCTGACAAAGTCCATAGTGATGTTTTCCCATTTCCATTCGGGTATGGGTAATGGTTGTAACATCTCCTTAGACTTATGTCTCTTAGCTTTAACTTGTTGACAAACCAAGCATCGAGAGACATATTCAGCAACATCCCTTTTCATTCCATCCCACCAGAAGTATTATTTCAGGTCCCTATACATCTTCATGCTTCCAGGATGAATAGAGAATGAAGAAATATGAGCCTCATCCAGCAGAACCTTCTTTAATTTGGGGATGGGAGGAACACAAACCCGATTCCTGAACTTTATTATCCCATCACAATAAAGGTTGAATTCAGGAACATTTCTCACCTTCTTTTGTAACTCGACATCTTATTTCTGTGCCTCTGTAATCTTCACATGTATAGATGGTTGAACATTCATTTGAGAAAGATAAGATTTTTCCCCTTTCATTATAATTCCAAGATCCATCCTTTGTAAATCCATAAATATTGGATCTTTTGTGATCCTCATCATGGACAAACTAGCATGGTCTTGTCGACTTAATGCATCTGCCACCTTGTTTTCTTTCCCAGGGTGGTAATGAATTGAGCAGTCATAATTCTTAATCAGCTCCAACCATCTTCTTTGGCGCATATTCAGCTCCTTTTGTGTGAAAATATACTTTAAACTTTTATGATCAGTATAAATATCACACCTTTCACTATAATTGTAATGCCTCCAAATCATTAATGCAATGATTACCGCAGCTAACTCCAAATCATGTGTTGGGTAATTTTGCTCATGGATTTTCAACTGTCGTGAGGCATAAGCTATCACCATATCATTTTGCATAAGAACACACCCCAATCCCTTCTTGGATGCATCACTGTAGATCACAAACCATTCTCCACTACAAGGCAGTGTGAGCACAGGTGTACTAGATAAACTTCTTTTCAACTACTTGAAATTCTATTCATATTCCTCCGTCCAAACAAACTTAACTCCTTTCCGAGTCAACTTGGTGAGTGGATTAGATAATCGTGAAAATACTTTCACAAAACGTCGATAATATCCCGCCAAACCAAGAAAACTTCAGATCTCGGTTACTGTTGTTGGTCTCGACCATCTTTTGATAACCTCTGTTTTTGCTGGATCCACAGATATCCCCTCTTTTGAGATTATCAGACCCAAAAATGAAACTTTTGGAAGCCAAAATTTACACTTGGTAAATTTGGCATAAAGTTTCTCCTTTCTCAGGGTCTTCAATATAATTCTCAAGTGATCTTCATGTTCTTCCTTTCTCTTTGAATATAAGAGAATATCGTCTATAAAGACTACCACAAACTGATCAAGATAGTCTCTAAAGACTCTATTCATCAGATCCATAAAGATAGCAGGGGTATTTGTAAGACCAAATGACATCACTATAAATTCATAGTGTCCATACCATGTACGGAAAGCCGTATTTGGTATATCCTCCCTTTTGACCATTAATTGATGATACCCTGAACGAATATCAATCTTGTAAAAGTATTGACCTCCGCGTAGTTGGTCAAATAGGTCATCAATGTGCGGGAGAGGATATTTGTTCTTGATTGTGATCTTGTTAAGTTCTCGATAATCAATACAGAGTCTCATTGATCCATATTTCTTCTTAACAAACAGAATAGGTGCTCCCCAAGGTGATGCACTAGGGAGTATGAACCCCTTATCAAGATTCTCTTGGAGTTGCTTCTTCAATTCCTGCAACTCAATTGGTGCCATTCTATAAGGTGTCTTTGAAATAGGCAAAGCACCTAGTACGAGTTCTATTGAGAACTCAACTTCACGATTCGGTGGAAGACCCGGTAATTCCTCCATAAAGACATCATCAAACTCCCGTACAATGGGCATATTCTTAATTGTGAGTTTCTCACCAACCATTTGAGATAAATAACCTTCATTTAGTGGAATCAAGACACATAAGATGGAAGGAATTTCTACCAGAAGGTTATGTTCATCCTTGCATCAATAGACGATCATAGATTGATCTGGAATATGAAATGTGACTTCCCTTCTTTGGAAATTGATATGAGCTCCATGTATAGAAATCCAATCCATGCCAAGAATCACATCAAATTACACTATATGAAGGATCAAAAGATTTTCAGGAAGCACTTTCCCCCAAAATTCAATCGGAGAATAATTATAAACATTTGATGCGACTGTTGTGCCATTAGGGGTTGTCACAGCTAACTCAACATCTTACTGTTGAGGTAATATGGTGATATCTTTAGAAAATTCTTCAGAAATAAAGGACTGGGTGGATCCAGAATCAAATAAAACATTTTCTACTTTAGAGTGGATGGTAAGTGTACCTTTCACCACATCGTTATCGTACTCCACATCGCTGATAGAAATTGCATGTGACTTTCCTTTGTCTTTAGACTTAAGAGTTTGTTGACGTCGACCATCATAATCAACCCTTGGATTTGGGCATTGATTGGCATAATGCCCCATCTCCTTGCACTTGAAACATTGAAGTGTAGTGGGTTCATTCTGTGCATCCCTTCCTTTGTTTGCATCACTAGAAATCTTCTTCCCATCATTACGGCATTCAAATGCCCGATTACCTTCCTTTCCACATTTGAAACATTTACTTGTCCCTTTAAGACAACTCCCTCCATGTTTCTTTCCACACTTTGTGCATAAGGGAATGCTCATCTTCTTTTCAGTGTGCTCTTTAGATTTTCTTTTCAAATCCATTTTCATCTTCTTATCAAACCCATATGACTGATGGGTTACTCCAATCTCCATCTCAACTTTGAGAGCACATCGAACAATTTCCTTGTAGCTAATGAAGTCCCTTATGGCTAAGGCCCTTCGAAGACTTGGTTTTAAGCCACTAAATAATCGATCAATCTTACTCTCAAGTTGGATAATAATACCAGAAGCGTACCTTCCAAGTCTTGTAAAATTTTCTTCATAGGTACCAACAGATTCATCATCCTTTTGCTTCAGTTCAAGAAACTCTTTCTCCATCTTTTTTCAGAGAATACGAGGGAAGTACTTATTGAAAAATAAGTTCTTGAACTCGTCCCATTCCATGAAACCAATTTCATCCCTTTGCCTCGTATTCTTAATAAGATTCCACCATTGATCGGCATCACCTTCCAAATGATACACTACTAAGATGACTTTATCATGCTCAGAACATTGATGAACTGAAAATATATTTTCAGTAGTACTAATCCATTTTTCAGCAACTAATGGATCAGTAGACCCGCTGAATGAAGGTGGATGATGTCTCGTGAAAGATTAAACAGAATGTTGCTCCTTCCTTTGCTTGTTTGGAAGTCCTGCATGATTCATATCTTGAGAATTTTGTGTCAGCATGGCTACAAGATTTTTCATTCCAACTCCCATAACGTTTGGTTGCTCATGGGGACAATCATTGCATTGCCCGTCGCATTCCTCATTAACACGGTTCCTTCAGGTTCCATCCATTGACTAAAACCAAGAAGAATAGTGTGAGAAACACTAATTATAATAGGAAAACCACATTATCAAGAATAAAATTTCACACTTAAGGTCTTATCCTAGGTTATTCATGGCCATTTCTAAAACACTAAGATTGTTTTCTATGCTTATACTTATTCTTAGGGTTCATACTAAGGCTTTCATATCCTAGTTTCCAAAAGTTGACTATACCTTTCCTCTGATACCAACTATAACGACCCATACTTTACATACATTGTTACTACTTCAGAATTGAAGCACACTTATTACAACATATAACAAAACCAAGAAAGGACCGTATAGGTATAGTGTCTTTAGAAACTGGGAAACATAAACAACAGGTTCATAAAGCATCTACTTTGCCTCCCATTTATTTCATCATATCTGGAGTCACTTTTTGGCATATTCTACATAATAACCTTCTTCCTGACCTGGGGAAATAAAACATACAAAAGGGTGAGCTCAAATTCTCAGTAACTGTAAACAAAAGAAATATCAATCACATCATATACATAAGAACATAACTTTTGGAAATCTTAACCTTAAAAAGAGATCATAATATCATAACATGGGATAAATCATAGAAGTGAAATGTAATCCCAATAATCATAACATAAAAAATTAAACTTTGTGGCATAAACACATAATCATAGAGAATCATTTTTTGTTATTCAAGAATCATTTCCAAGACTATCTTAGTGGACACGGTCCATTTCTGAACCGAGTTCACTCCTCGTTTCAGTCCTATTTCACTGAACCGGTATAACCTACCATTCCAGCCATGTCTATCTCATGAGATATAAAATCTTTACCCAATGCATTGGAGGGATATATAGGTCCCACCCATCTCATAATGATACCTTTCTTATGTGTGCCACAAAATATTAAATCATACATCATTTCATAACCCATGTAATAAAAATGGTATTAATAAACAACATGACATCATAAAACAATTAATATAAGGTAAAGGAATTCATAAAAATATTTTCATCACAACATAATCAAATCCATGTAATAATAGGGATTGAAACAGAACCCTATATTATCTTAGATAGAGAAGAATTTTGATAAAACACTTGAAGTCCATTCTTGAGGAAAATATCCTTTCTACTTCAAAAACATTTTTCCTTTCATAAAATGTCATACAATTTTAAACTAAAAGAATCTGATTAAAAATAAACTCAAAAACTTTTAAAGGATTCTTCTTGGAAATAATTTTTTAAAAATCAATTCATGCCGTATAAGTTAAAAAAACATTCTTCGTACTTTTGTCGGAAAAGTCAAAAAGTACCTCGTACGAAAAATGACAAAAGATTCCTTTCATATCCTTTACTAAAAACTCACCAAAGGGTAAAATTGGATTTAAACAATTGTAGGTGGATGGAATTAATATTACATATTGGGGAAACATGGATGTGGATGATATAATACACCCCAGTAAATACTAAAGTATAAACAATCTCGGATAAAAATGAGATTGTGATATTTCCCTTACCTTAGGTCTGATATGCTTTGTACGTGTCCAAACCTACTGTATAATGATTTAAATAATGATATTGACTTTTTTACAGAATCATACTTATTTTTATCATATCATATATGGTCATATTCTTAGATTCTTAGTAGTAATATTTCATTGCTACTTGTTATTCGGGTGTTTATAACTTTTTGTTCTTATGCGTGTTTTGTCGAATAAATTCTTATTCATATCTTTAGGTTATAGATACCTCATCTGCAGAATGGTATTAGTGTAATATATATCATATTCATTAATTTAATTCACTTATATAATCATTATGAAATGAATATCATGTAGAACGTGTCGCATCACATCGTGGAGACGGTATTCCATACGTACGCACGAGTGATGATATCGTTCCTATGATCGTGGAACTGTATTAGAGTGTATGTATACTATTTCAGAATCATTATCACTTTATAATAGTCATATATAGTCATTATTTACACCATTATACCCATCCAAGTAAGGTGGTGGTGGAAAATAGATAACACCACGGCCTGGAGACGGTATTCCGTACGTACACATGCACAGTGATTTCTTTTTCCGTAGGATGGATATATAGTGAAATAGGTTTGTTTCATACTTATAATAACATATTATTATATGATTGATACTTATGTTATTACTTAATAATTAAAAAACTAAAGAAGAATAAGTGGAAGAAGAAATAAAGATGAAAGAATCAGTAACGGACATTACCTCTTCTTTGAAGTGCTTCTTTGAGACCTCCTTTTAGGGCACTAAAATATGTCTTTGAAGAAGACCAGAACCTCTAGTATGTTTCTAGGGAAGTGTAGAGAAGAAATTGGCATGGGTTGGCCGATCTTGAAGGCTCAAAGTGGTGTGAGGAAGAGGGGAGGAGGTGCCCTTTTATAAAAGAGGAGAGGGGCTCCTTTGGAAAAACTAAAAATATTATTTTATTATAAAGTCAAGTTTGGTTTTAAATAGCTCCAAATTGAGTTATTTAGAAGATATGGTGGGGATGGGTCGAAATCCTCTCATCCAATAGAATTTATACATGTTTAGGTCATTATATTAACCTTATCTTTTAGTTTTAACTCTTAGTTAATTAGATTGACATTTACCATGTCACTTTGTATTTTTATATTATATAGTTAATAAACTTAAAATATACGTCCAAGAAACCCCAAAATTGTGTTTTATTAATATATATATCATTATCTAAGTAATTTGGCCGAACCTTAGTTTTTTTGGAATAAAATAACAATTAATAATATAATATATTTTTTAAAACTATTTTATGTCAATTTTGACACTATTCAATATTTGACTTGTTTGATACTCATAACAGAATGATTAGTTTGACCAAAGTTACTTAAATCAATACTAACATGTCATATTAGTCTATAAAATTAGTGTAATTCATAAAAACTGTCAAATTACATATATTTTGGTGTTTATAACATCAATTATGTCAATATTTCATTAATATGATAATTACTGCATCATCATTGTGTCATAAATAAATTAAATTATTTAATTTCTAAAAATTACAAATAAATTTTAATTATGTAGGAAATCTTTTTAGCTTTCAAATGAATATTTATAGACAAATTTATCTTGTTTATAACCCCATATTAAAAATGATTTACTTATTAACCGTTGATTATAACTATTTTAACACTTATTTTAATAAATTAATAATAAATGTCCTAATCTAATTCAAGTGGGCCTAAATGGTCATATTTTATTCCTAAGGTTGTTTTTGGTCGAATTACACTTTTCCAATACAATTAGAACATCTGTTAGGGTAATAATAATATCATTTTTACCCTTAATTACCCTATTTACTTTTAACCGTGGTAAAAAAAAGTAAAAAGTTACTATTCACCAAAAAATTATTTTCATCTCATTTAACCACATTTTACTTACTGACATCAACCGTGTCTCTCGGATATTCGAAATTCCACTCACAGAAGCGGTAAAATTAAGTTTTATGAAAAATTCAGTTTTTTAACTAACACTTAGTAGTTTCACTATTCATCAAAAATTGAAAGTTTTCAGAAAAATACCAAAATTTCACCCTAGGATAATTTCGATATTCCGAATCCAAAAATGAATTCCATTTTAAAAAATAAAATTTATAAAATTTCAAAAAGTGGTTATTACTATTCATAATGGCTAGTTTTAATAATATTTTATTAGCATATCATTGTTTAGTGAAACTCAGTATTGCGTACGACACAAGCTATCGAGGAAGGTTGCGATTTCGTGTAAAGAAAGCCAAGCAATTGTTGTGTGTAGAAAAAGATTCCTTTGATGATTTATATAACATAAAAGTCTCGGGTGTTACAACTGATGCCCCGCGTCACCCTAGGAATCCCCTCGAGGAAGGAGTTAGATGGAAGAGTACCTCACGTATTGTCTAACAAGTTCTACTGAGAAAAGTAGAAAAATACACAAAGCGTACCACTTATCGTCTCTTGCGCTGCAGGATTGTAAACAACCACAGCACACAGCCACCCCCGGCCTCGTTCGTCGGCTAATTGAGCCTCACATGGGCCTTCTCGTGGTGGTGGAAGGACCTTGAAACGTCATCCATCAAACACAATTCTTCCTGGTCTTTTTCAACACTGCCTCCCTGGGGACCACCCTGTCCTCACCTGGGAGTTCTCTTATCAGGACACGGCCTCTGTCACGGCGGTGCATCTACCAACTATCTGGAGGACTCAACACATTTTTCCGATCAGTCTCATGCCACGTGATCTCGCACATCACAAACATAGAACTCATCCAACATGGGCTATTTCAGTGCTCTACACTATCCCCGACCATGTGAATGAGTCTTTTCAAGGGGAAACCTCCAGCGTCGAGGCCCCGCCAATCTACATCCCTCTGCCAGAAATTTCTCTATCACCAGTGCCTACTCCAGCACCCTAAGATGAGTGAGGATGCACAATGTCACTACACTATCGTGAATCTCCTCTATAGAGATCTCTCTCAAACTTTCGTGCTTGTAAGTTTCCATCTAAGTAACCAAATTCCACCAACGCCAGGTTGCTCCGCGTAAAAGGCTGGAAGCGAAAGCCATCATAAGATCTATCGGGGTCTGCACAAGCCAGAAGAGGCAAACCACTACCTCTAGCCAAACCTATGCTGCCAGGGGGTCTGGATCACCACTAATCCTCAGCAGTCTCTATCGCTGGATCTCACAAAGTGTGCTCAACCTGCACTTAAGATCAGATTGCTATGCTGAATCTGTCTACAACTCAAATGGTGGGGGTGATACTACCTTCCCACCCGAAGAAAGGGACTCTCATGATGGGTCCAGGACTGAGGCATCGTAGCTCATAGGGTCTTCGTCACGAACCAAAGCTGGTATCCTCACTGTCTGTCTTCGTGGAGTCATCCTGATTCATATCAAGGAGTGTCGGGATCAGATGAGAATATATGTATGTCACAACAACAACAATGACGGGGAGCTGAATCAAGAAGGAAAATCAATGAAACAATTCTATGTGATGCACAAACCAATTTTACCTCCAACAAGTGTCTCATCATACCGAGTGGACAAGAGGGTTATCAAGGTCCTGGTGAATGGATACGCCGGCCGCCACACCATCACTGGTTTCCCTATCCAGAGAGCCGCTCTAGAGGTACGTTATAACTGTTTCCCTAAATCCCAACCAATTCCTTTTTAGGGACGTCTGAATAGCGTACCAAGGAACGAACCACCTCTGATACCACTTTGTCATGACCCGACCCTACCTAGGCTCGATCCACAACTACATCAAGCCCGCCTACATAGGCCAGGGGCTAGCGACCAGCACCAAAGGCACAAAAACTCTAGGATGGCTTTTCCTAAGTACCTGCACACACACGCAACAAAAATAATTCAGTAGTGCATAGTAAAAAAATAAAATAAAAGTACCAACTTCTATATATAAACCACTAATTGCATCAACCTCAAAATAGTAAAAAATAGATGTAGAAGATAAATTTATAAAGAAAAGGGAAAACATGCACCCAACCAGAAAAGGTGCCACAACCCAGCAACAGGTAAACAAAAGAAATACAGCTGGAAGGGTCCCCCACCTGGAAGTTGACTACGATAACTGCACGCAGTCCAAGATCCCAAACTACTATGTTCCACTGATGTCACGACCAACCTGTCTGTCGTCTGCAAGGGAAAACCAAGTGCGGGTAAATCCCATGCTGGGGTGAGTATAAAAATACTCAGTAAGATAACCCGAAGGCTCGATGGAGCAACAAAGGAGGTACCGAAGGGTGAGGATTAGATCTAACATGGAAAATTGAGGAGTAAAACCAAGAGTACAGTAGAGATTAAAAAAAGTGCAGTAAAGAGTCTAACTCAACCCAACACGAGAAAAAAGGTAGACTCGTTCAGACATAAGGAGATGGAAACGGTGAGAAGATGAAATTCTCATAGAGTCTTTTCTACCTATAGCAGAAGATTAAATTCTTCCAACCACGAGAATCTAGACACGGAAATCATGTGGCATACCCCGCGCGTCTTCGCCTCTCCTGGAGAGAGAGTAACCAAGCCCAAGAAGTGGGTACTAGATCAATGTGTATACATATCCATATGCTTAATCAAGAATCCCAAACAAGATCATAATGGGACCTCCATCCCGTATCTTAGCCTAAGAAAGTGAGTAGCCAATAGTCCCAGATGTAAACACCATCGATTCCCAGTATCTCGCGCGTCTGCCCAGAACAACAAGTCAAGGGGTTCAAATCACCGCACCTAGACACTATCCACTTTCAGTGGCATGGACTCGCCTGCACGGTTTTAGTCGCTTCACAAGGACGAGTCTTGGTGGGGAAAGTGCCCCTCCTACTTGAGAGTTCTGGGGGGAAATTCAAACCACACCTCATTACTGTCATGAAGTTGAGAGGTATTCAAAGTCAAGTTGTCACATCACTAACCCGTACAACCAAGGGTCCCTCTCCGGTAGTCACGGAGAAATTTCACCGACTAGCCTCATAAAAATTCCTTAGTCTGAAATGCCAATGGGGGACCCACTGCCAAGCTCTACTGGATGGTAAACCTTAATACATTATCAGGAAACCCACTGCCCACCCCTGCTGGAGGGTAAACCCATAATACATCATCAAGCGACCAACTGCCCAGCCTTGCTGAGGGGTAAACCCTAATACATAATCAAGCGACCCACTGCCCAGCCCTGTTGGAGAGTAAACCCTAATACATCATTAGGTGACCCACTGCTCAGCCCTACTGGAGGGTATACCTCGAAAAAGACGACATGCGACCCACGTCCAAGTTTCTACTGGAGGGAAGACCATGATGAAGTTGATGAGTAACCCAATTCCTAGCCCTACTGGAGAGTAAAACCAAAGAATTCGATGAGCAACCCACTGCCCAGTCTCTGCTGGAGGGTAAACCTTAAAGAAGTCGACATGGAACCCACTGCCCAGTATCTGCTGGAGGGTAGACCCAGAACACGTTGATAGGCGACACACTGCCCAGTCTTTACTGGAGGGTAGACCTGAATGAAGTCGACAGGTGACCCACTGCCCAACTCTACTGGAGGGTAGACCTGTATATGGTTCCGATAACTCAGCACTACAACTGACAACACCGGGTATTACCAACATCGCTACCGTGCGTTGGTTCGGAGTGCATCAAAGGGACCTACATTCAACACCTTTTCATGTTTCCAAATTTAATAAGATTTCAAATGAGGCTCCACATTCCCAAAAAGATCACACCATTGCAATCCTCACAAAAAACATGCGAGATAGACCATTTACTCACCCGAAACGGTCAACCGGTGAATATGGTACTATTCACCGTAGCTATCCCATGTGGGGCCCACACCAAGATCCTGAAACTAAACAATCAGATCACACCACTACGATCCCCTCAGATAGACACACGTTATTGACTACACGATCGCCCAAAATAGACACCCAGTGAAAATGGTATTATTCAATGTGGTCAGCCCGAGTGGGACCCACACTATGATCCTGAAAAAAAAATTCGGGCGAACTGCGCCATCGCAATGGTCTCAGAAAAACACATCAAAAAGACTATTCATTCACTTCGAACGAACATCTGATGAAAAAGTCGCAGTATGCTGCACACATCTCAAAAGACGGCCCATGGGGCCCACACCTCAACTCTAACATCGTCACCAGAAAACACCCTGGTCAACCTCGACTCGATGTTAGAGTCACAACGTTGCTGACGATGCGTAAAACAGACTTTAGATAAAAAGGCTTGAACTTCCTGCATTATACGTAATCGGGGCCCTATGGGGCCCACACCTCGTGCCCGAAATTAGGAGGGTGGATTGATTCGTTGCAATCCCCTAGGAAAAATAGTCAAAAATGAGTACTCAAACATCCCAAACGGATGTCAGGTGAAAAAGTGGAATTTCACCGTAAAACGCGTGATGTAGGCCCTGTGGGTTCCTCACCCAATCTCCAACCCAAACACTTCAAAAAGTGTCTGAAAAAGTTCACACGAGGACTGAGGTCACGATGTCGCTGATGGCGCGTCAATCAGACATATCAAGCGAGAGTTAGGTCCAACGCAACAATTAAATAATTAATTAATTGCTCACATTGTGTTTCATGCTGCCGAGCAACGAAACTAACCTGCAAAGGCTCCGAACAAACCTTGAAAAGATCATCTCGGCTCCGGGGCCATCGCCCATCTGACGGCGCGTCAAACAAATATCCGGGTCGAGGGCCACTCCCATCGCAACATTAATAATAATTTAATATTATTAAATTAAATCTCTCTAGTCACCCGCCATCAGGTGCATAATCGAAAAAACCCTAAACTCACATTAAAAGGCCTTCCTCGTCTATACAGTCCCATAGCTGCAGAGGGCACGTCCATCAGACACGCCGTTTAAGAGATATGGCCCCCCCGAATGCAAGGGGGGCCCAAAATGGGCTGGTCCAGACCAGCCGGCCCGGTCTAGACCGGCCGGCCCGCTCCATCCGCACCAAACCCTCCTCGGGTGCGATTTTCATTCTTTTTTTATTTTTTTTAAACAGATCGTCCAGGATGGCTAGTCACCTCCCTCATGATGCGTAAAGGAAGACCTGCAGCTCGTGGGTTTGGTTCCACTGAGGTCGTCGCTTCGCTGACCGCGTCGCGAGCACCAGCTCACCAACGCCGCTTGCCCTCACCAAGCCCGCTCACCCTCGCCGTCGTCCAGACCTCCGCACTTAGGTGCTTCCATCCGATGCAGCTCACAGTTCCCGACCGCCTCCACGCTCGCCCGCCGAAGCCCACAGCCATGCCCAGCCCCCTCCCGCTCGACCTCGCCATCCGCCGACCGGCTCCGCTGAAGGGAGTCCACGCTGTCGCACTCGAAAGGATTGACCGCTGCTACCCCGGTGCCTTCTCCTCCTGGAGCTGCCTACTGCTCGTCGGACCGCAACAAGAACCCCAAAAACTAGCCGGAACAGCACCAAAAACCCGCTGACCTTCGGTGGACAACCGTGAACGCCTCGAGACTCATATTTTTAAACCGAAATATTCATCGGTAAGTGTATAATTTATAATACATGACCATGGGATGAGATTACAGATTTAACAGAAAATAGACGCATGTATTTCAATTGGAAGAAGATTTGGGGAATTAAAACTATAATGCATGAGCGTACCTCTTGGGCGTAGCCCGACGCTTCGCGTGCAATCCACCAGAAGTTGGAACGCCTTGGAGAGGAGGAGAAGTGGAGGAGGAGAGGAGGAGCTCCTTAGTTGAGAGCATTCTCTAGAGGAATGATAGATGGAGGAGGGAGGGGATGGGTTATGGCATAAATAAATTAATTAACTATTTAATTAATTTAAAACCCCCAAAAAGACCCACATTTGAAACTCCCAACGGGGGGGGGGGGGGGGTAAGCCTCCCCTAGGGTAAAAACCACCTACCGAGGACAACGACGGTCTCATAATTTTAATCTGTTGCCCCGTTCAGGTGTTATTTAACTCAACACTCGAGGCCTCCAAATTACAAAAACGCCCCTAGGGCCATTTTTTCACAGACGGCCCACGCCCGCGAAACATATACCCCTCCTAGGGTAAATGGCATGCTCCGAACTCAACAGTGCCCTCAATTTTCCTATACGAACGACTGATTAATAGATACTTGAGTTTATCCCTTAAACGGATAAATTAATTATTTAATTTATCCAATTCACGTTCTGAGATCGAGCGAGGTGTCCAAACGCCTCGCGCCGACATGTTTTATGTCGTTCCTAGGGTAAAAACCACATTTCGGACCCATCCGTAAACTCAGATATCTGATCTGGACCACCGTTTAGTAGTTATCCTATTTATTTTTTGAGCCTAGTCTGAATGCACAAAAAGATTAATTCCGGCCACAATGGTTCTTGGAATCGCACGCCGCTTGAAGGCACTGCTATGGAATAACATCAAGAATATTCCACAGACATTTATAGCCAAAAACCGAGTTCTTACATATGTTCATGACATCATATGTGGATGATTTTTCCCTATAATCAATGCTATCTTTTTAATTGTAGAATATGAGATTAATATTTTTGTTAATAGATTTATGTTTATCATTTTATTTTATATTATATATACAAATTATATATTCGATGAATATATTTTATATTTTATTATAAAAATTAATTCAATCCACTGGTAACCTATTGAGAATACGATATACTAAAAATAGATGGAAATGATTGTTATCCTTCTTGTATTGATTGAAATAAACAAACAATTTTGATTATCGATGTTCCAAACGTATAAGAATATATGGATAACATTATTAATAGGATAAATGTTATTGTAAAAGACATGGAATTTTTTTATTACTGAATTATTTTGTAATGATAAGGAAATTCCAACAAACACTTATCGAGTTGATCATTTCAAAATTCATGAATTCAAAAATCTATAACAGAAGTTTTCTGATAAATGATTCATCGATCCAATCATGTAACCATAAGTATCTTTTTAATTATTTGGTAAAAATAATTAATATTTCAGGAGTATTTTCATAGATAATAGAACATTGAATGAAAAACTGTAAATTTTTTAATTGAATTGAATCATGTAGATGAATTATATTATCAGTTATAGGGAGATAAAAAATTTCAATTGTTGATTTGTGGTCTATATACCATCTTATAAATTTTACAGAGGATGAAACCCCTAAGACAAGGTTTCAAAATTTTTATGGGAATTCAGAGTATTTATTTCCATCCCTTTAGGTTGAATAACACAATATATGTACATAAAGATATTATAGATGTATTTTTACAAGAATATTTTGATTATTGGTTGTAAATAAGGATATTATTTTGTTTTATTCATAAAATATGGAGGAAGTTGATAAAATAATATTAATTTGTTTTACAAACAATTAATAAAAATAATTTGAGTAGAAAATTTAGTAAATGTGATATTTTGATGAAATATATTTCATTTTGAGGGAATTTCGTATATATAGATGAAATATATACTTGTACTAATAGAATTATTATGGTAGATGAATATAATATACCAAAAAATTTAATTATATTTTTTGTTTGTTTCCATTATATGCTATTACTAGACTTTGGTTTAGAAATTGACAAAATTATCAAAACCAAAAACTGTGATAAAAAAGAGTTAGACAAATGTAAATAAAATAATATTATGAATGATTCATGGATTTGAAAAGAATGTTATTAAATACTAAATTATTTTCCTTACATCTATAAATGCAAATTTTTATATCCAGAATGTTCCTTTTATGATGAAATTGGGCTATGTTTTAATTTATCGTTATCATGTAATTTGTTTTGATCCATGTCAACTATAACGTCATGGGATTTTTTATACTACACAAGGCCCTCAAAATTATGATTTATTTATTCTTTAATCTTTTGAATCCATAATTTATATGAATTAGTGTATAAAATATATACACAAAATAATTTTTTTATTCTTTATTAAATGAGAAACAGTTGAAATTGAGACAGAGGAGTTCAATTTAATTAATAATTTATTACATATACACATTTCATCACGAAATATTATAATTAAATATAGTAACTAATGCTTTTATATATACTGATAATGCTAAATCAAACACAATTCATAATGAACATGATCCTATAGATTACACTTTGATGATTTTGGTTTAAAATTTTCATATAATAAATCACTCTCTTTTGTTTTTGGATTCAATGAAACAATATTTTCTAGAGAGAAATAATAATTTTCTTACATATGATAATGTTTTTTTTTTTGAAAAAGTAATAATATATTTGGAGGAGTATTTTTCAATAGTTTAATTTAGATTAATAAGGTGTTATAATGTTTGGGAAGAGCTTCTATATTCTAATTAAACCTTATCAATTGAAAGAACCATTGAATCATGATTATATTTATTTGTTTTCTGTTCATCATGATTATATGAAAATTCATATAATCATTAAAGATCATTTATAGAGGGAGGATATAAAGTGATTTATTTCTATTTTTACAATCAAATGTTTCATTTTTTAAAAATATAACGATATAAACAATAACCGAAATGGATGATTTCCATTTTTGATGATCTAGAAGGTATATTGTACACTATTAACCCTAAATTTTTTATGGTAATAACAAATACATATAGAATTAATAATGTTTTAGTAATATCTATAGATCTTTCCAATAAATATCCAAATTTTCTTCACATTGAAGTAAATATAACATTGGATCCACATTCATGAAATTATGTTAAAAATATAATTATATTTCATGGGATCCCTCATTCAATGATATATGATCACATTCCCTGATTCACATATAATTTCTTTAATAGACTTTAGAATTCATTAGGTAATGAAATACATTTCATTACATCCCTATAATATAAAATTTAACACGTAGTCTTAGTAAATTATTAAAACATTAAAGGAAATTACTAAAAAAAATTAATTGGATTATCAGTGACTTTAGGCTGAACATCTTAATTTAGATTAGATTTATTATAATAATAGTATACAATTTAGTATACATATGTAACCATTTTAACCATTTTATTGATTTTTCCCATGCTCTAGCTTATTGGATTGAAAATAGGGAATGAATGTTGTTGGGACTAAATTTTGAAAATAATATGCTTTATAAATTGAATATGACACATATTTGCATGAATATAACATATATTATGTAGAAAAGATATGAAAATAATTGGAGGAAAATATTTCAATTGAGGTGGGTGATCATGTTTTTTATAATGTATCACAATGTAGAAGTTTTAGTTAATGTGTTCAGATTGGAATATTAGCTATATAGTTTATTATTCATTATAAAATATATAAGAACATTGGATTTTATTCTTAATTTTTCTCATTTAAACTTATTTAATCTTTGAGAAAGTACATATTTCATTGGTTTTTAATAAATTATATGTTAAATATATCTCATGATTGGATCCCAGATATACTTTACTTTAAAAGAAAACCTTTCACATGAGGAATAAATAGTATCAATTTTTGATAAAAAATAATTTTTTTGTTTAATAAATTGAAATTACATAATATTTATTTACCGAAATACCATACGGCTTGACAAGCAACATGGTATTCTTTAATGATATGGTGGAAAAATATCAAAAATTCATTAAGATATGAATAAAATTAAAAGGGAATAATTTTTTAATTCTTTTAGAATTCTAAAAAATGATTCTTGTTATTATAAATGATTTTATTCTCTTACTATAATTCATTAATAATATTTTATAGAGTTAAACTCATTATTAGAATATTAGAGGAATTTTCTATCAAAAGGTAATATTTAATTTCTATCCAAAAACACTTCTCAATCATTATACAGTTTTATATACAATATTTATTTCTAAGTTCTATAATAATAATTATATAAAAATAACCTCATTTTTATCTTAATCAGTTCATTATTATATTATGATTAATTTTTGTAATTTTTTTAGAGGGATTTATTTTTTAATGAATTTTGGATGTTATGATTTTTATTGAAATCTTTTTTTAATTTTGGGTATTTTCAATGTTAAAATATATTTACATTTTTTTAAAAAGGTATTTTATTAAATAATTTTAATAATAATATATTAAATATTCTTGAAATAAATATTTTATTTTATTTTTGGTGAAAAATTCATAAAATTCATTTCAATGAAAATACATTTTCTTTAAATTTTTCAGGTATTATTTTAAATTAATTTAATCAAATTATATGAATTTTATTTTATAAAATGGATTTCATTTTTTTAATAATAATAATTAAAATTGTATAATATGTTCAAAATAATTTTTAGTTTTATTAAATATTAAAATAGTAATATATTATTACCACGATTTTGTTTAGATAAATTTTATTGAGGGTTAAACAAAAGAAGATATGTGTTACAATCACATTAAATTACATATAATTTTGTATGATTATGAAACATATACCATATAACATATTATTATCCTATTTTTTTAAACTTGGAATCACATTTTTTATAAATTCATTATTACAGATCAATCATTTTAAAAATTCCAACTATGTGATTTCCAAAACATATAAAGGGATTCCCAATATCCTATACTCCCCACACTAAAAGAATATTATTTTATAAAATTTTATACTAAAATACATTTATTAAGTACCTTACCTTGCTCAATTGGAAAAGGTATTATCAGATAGCCAACCTATGAAGGATGTAGGTATAATCCTAATGAGGTTGTCCTACGATGAGGTGTACATCTTAATCTAGATAATTTTTTCAATTCATTTTATATCTCCAAAAAAATATTTAAAATAGGATAAAATAGAATAATATTAAACATATATATATATTAATATGTTTTTATATTAATAAGATTACCTATATACATATCCTTATACAGCAAATGAGAAATGAAAAAATCATTCATGTGTAAGACCATCTACCCCCTCATGAACCGATGTAATAAATTTTTCATCACAATGTATTTTGGTTGGTTATAATGTCAAATTTTATTCATTAAATTTTTATTTATTAATTTACAATAACAATATAAATTTAATATTTATTCTACTATCTTACCATTCAATTCATTGAAAATGCTAACTTCATTTATATGTTCTTTTGGATTATTATCTCCACGAAGCGATTTGATTTTTGATCATTACCATATAACATGGATTATATAAATAAATATATTTCAATAAATAGTAATATAAATATGTTATATTACTAAATATATATTTATAACGTAACAAATACCATCTTTATATCAGTTTTGTTTTAAAAACAAAATCATCAATCAGTTTTACTTAAGACCTGCTATCCCAAAAATGGTAAAATTATTCATTTTTCATCATTATATTTAATTTATGATTTTAAAGGATTATTGATGAGTAAAATGATAAATATTTATATATTTTTCTTATTTATATTATTGTATAATCTCCAATTTGACCATAGTTATCTTAATAATAGTATATTGGATACGTCATCCAAATACTATAATAACAATCAATATGAACATAACTGATTACATAATTTTAATTAAATGGTATGAAATAATATAAATGTAACAATCATCATCAGTAAGGTTTTATAAAAATTAAATACATATCATAGGTTTGTTATATAGGATGATAAATAATGCACAAGTTGATTCGGACTCTAGGTAATGAAAACATTACCTAAAAATATAATTTTAAATATTGTCATGATTAATTATTTAAAAAATATTCCTTTCCCGTATTTATAAAATTATTATAAGTAAGTACATATATGAAAATAATTGAAAACTAAAGTAAAATTTATTTTAATTTTTTTATCGATTCAATGGTTTCCAATGGATTGTTTTACATTATTTTACATATTATTTATGGATAAAAAATAAAAATAATTTTTCTATTTATATGTATATGGTATAAATGGCTTTCCCAATATCCATGACTATTATTTTCTATTTCGATTCATTTCCAATGTTTCTTTTTATCATCAATTAAAAATAATCCTTATATATTTTTTGGAATATTCATGTAGGGTTAAAAATTGAATGGATATAACAATATCCCGAAATAATTTTCTTATTGGTTTAATTAATATTTATTAGATAAAAATATTAGATTATATTTTTGATTATTATATTTTGGTTATTAGATTTTAGTTAAGATGATATGAGGGCCTAGTATGGTAAATAAAAATGGGTGATCTCAATATTCCTCAAAGTGGTGGGTGAGACTAATATATCCCTCCAATCCATTAGAAAATTGGATAGAGTTTTCCATTTTGTTTTCACCGAAGATATTAAGGAAATTTTCTAATTAGGGCATTAAATTTGTATGAGTGATTAAAAGATTCATATGAAAATTATGTAAAATTTTATATATAAAGTGATTGTCTATTAATATAATGGGATTTCGTGGAAATGTCAAGATTTCACATTTTAAGATAATGATCATAATTTTAATGAAAATTTTATGCTACCGTTGAGGCTTAAATGCATTACTTTTATGAAATCTATTTCATGATATTTTCATGGTTTCAAAGAATAAATTATGAGTTTATGTTTTTCCCCTTCATGATTTTCGGTGAAATATTTAATAAAAATATTTTATTAGTGATCTTTTTTATTGGAAATTATTATGTTTATTTTGATTGATTTGTTTATTTTTTAATAGAAAATATTTATAAGTATTCATTGAGTAAAAACATTCATTAATTATTTTTTGCATTTTCTTAACTATTATTTTTTTTCACAAAAAATTTCATATTTTTTACAATGTATTTTATAGATTAGTAGGGAGAAGGATATGGAAAAGATGATAACTATGAATAAATTTCACTAAATGAAAACGTTTTATAAGATAAATTTTTTCTATTATTTGAATAAATTGTACTGTGTTGATGTTATCACATGGTGATGTCATATTTATTTATTTAAATGTGATAAACTAATTTCCTAATACTGTTAAACCAAAATATATTCTATAATAAAATAAAATGAATTATAGAATAAAGAATTATTTTTATCGACATTTAAAGGCATAAACCTAATGAATGATATATTTACAGAAATATTAACATCATTCAGGGGATTATTTCTCATAATTATCACTATGGATACTATCAATGCGGTTAGATGATCATATGAAAAAAAAATTATACCATTAATTTTTCCTAACATGAATGTCCACCAAATAGAATACACTATAGGATTACTCATTTCTTATGAATAGCAATCCATGATGACAATCCTTTCTATGATGATATTCACTTCAATGTTCATCCCCATAATGATTTTTCATTTTGGAAGAATGGTACTTTACCTTAAGATAACATGAGGAAATCACTACTCATTATATCACACTCAGACCACATAACACTCAATACAACGATAATGATTCCAATAAAGATGATCTATATAATAATATACCTATAAAATTACGCATTTTGTCCAAAAAGGTGAAATTATTACTCATAAAACACAAAAATAATAAAATTATTTTGAGGGATGAATTGGATGTGGACAACATATAAACCATGATATGGCATCAAAAAACCCATTACTGTAGCATTCCAAAAACAATGGTAGAGAAATTTAAACAATAAATTCATCTAAATAGATGGTATAATCTAAATGAAATTAATGATATTTTATTCCCAAAAAAATTAGAAACAAATCACATCAAGATGTTAAAATAATTTAACCAACAAGTTTATTTTTTATTCCATTCTATTATATGACATCCGAAATTATGAAATATATGTTAGAATATTCCTAAAAAATCTCATAATGATTTTACCTATCTAAATTAGTTACATATATATGAAACATATAATGTATAAATAATAGTATTCGGTGAACATGTGGAATTTAATTTAATCTTCATCACAAACAAATAGGCCTTGCCCAAGGTGACATCATGCTATGTAATTACATTAGTCTATATATTGGAATCAGGACCTACATGCCATTATTGGTAAACCAAATAATGATTTTGAATCATTATGTCTAAGAAGCATCAAATCCAATGAGATATACCCACCAGAATACTCTTACATTAATAAATTGATCTTTTTATGAAATACTATCATTTATGAAATTATATCCCTCATGTGAGTCAATAACATATGGTAGTAAGAAAATCATAATCATAATATTCATGGAATTCATATCATGCTTTGAAATTTATTTTCATTATTAAGAGAGAATTATTGGCAACCATTGAGCCGTCCATCATGGAGTGGCTCATGTCTATAAGATTATGAGAGTTTTTAACAATTATATCCCTTATTAGAATAAATTTTCTTATGGTCAATAATACAATGGTGTTTGAAAGAGATCATCCACAACTTATAGGTATCATAGTATTATTACCTATGACTACCCTCCCCCATGGATTTTATTACATTCATACTTTGGAGGAGCACCATAAGATAATTCTCCTTTGTTTTCATAATCTAATGTTGCAAAATCATACATAGAATCACGTACAATAATATTATATAGGAATTCTATTAGGATTAACCTACACATATTAGTTTTAGGGTAGTCCAAGAAATAAAAATTAAATCCTTATATATGATATAATCCGATGAGACACTATATTCGAGAAACCAGTATAGTGGATTATAACTTATTTCATGATAAATTCTATGAGGGGGATGGATTTATGTATCTATCAAATTATAGGTAGAATCAATGTAGACAGAATGCAACGTATAATATCATAAAAATCTACCTACTGATGATGTACAATATATAAAATTTTAGGATAACAAGACAAGGATGATTCTACAATAAACAAAGTCAATTCTATAACAGTTGAATAAGGTGATTGTAGTAGAAAATAAATAGTAGATAAAAATATGTGTGTTCCATAAAATACTCAGCTACCACCTCTATAATTTTCAAAAAAATGAAAAGGGATAATTCCTCACAATGTGTGACCTTTTAGCATAATATATTGAACCCTCTGTAGTTAAAGACGTATTCAATTAGTAAAACATTCAAAATAATGAGTTGAGAAGAATCAACCACGAGTCAATAATCGGAGATATTTCAACAAGGTATATTTTCCAAGATCATAATTTTGTTACCCTATGATGAAATTTACTTATGCATTAAATGTATAACATATGATCCAGATCATAGATATCCTTTCAAGCCATTATGGACCCTTAAAAAAATTATTTCGACACAACCTCTGAAGATTGATAGGATTTCACTCTATTAAAGAACCAGGTTGTCTATTTCCAATAAATATACCCCATGTGACCCCATGATTTCAATAATCTATAAATTAAAACACACCAAGATCTTTTGAAATATATTTTTTAAATTAAATTAATTATTTTAGAATTTTACATTTCATTCAATACTAGATATAAATTTTGTTATATGAAATAACACAATGATTGGATTGCATTATATAAAAAAACAAATTCATATTGCGCTACATGGAACACTAAAATTATATTGTGGTATACAGAAAACAATTTTAGGCTTTTTTACACAGAACGTCGAGTACTATTGATAATATTCATCCTGAAAAAGACCGAGTTTTATTGAACAAAAATATTTTATTATTATTAATTAATAAAATAATATATATAGTGGAAAATTAATTATAAGATAAAAATATTTTTAACTAACATATTAAATTATGTGTTTTTACAATAAATTCATTTGTTACAAATTAATTACAATTGAAATAGATATTAATTGATTATAACTTAAATATGTTTATTTTTATGTTACCAAAATAATTTTTTCATGATAAGTTTAATTATATAATATTAGTTCATCATATTAATGATTTATATTTGTTATATATTTGATCAAATATTGTTAATATTCATCAAATATATTTTATACTATCAAGATAAGAACAAGCCCCATTTTATGCATAAAACACTATATTTTGGTCAGGGTAATTCTAATTTATTTTAATGGAGAACCCATTTTAATAATAAATTTAGACACTTATATAAATTATCATTGAAAAAAATTACCTGTTATCGGACATATGAATATTCAAATATATATTGGGTTAATATGTTTTTAATTTTCTGTTATGACCGATGTTTTGAGGAATAATAAAAAATATTTCATTTTAATTGGAATGTGTTTTTTTATAAATTTGTTTTACTATTGAATTTTATTATTTAATTATTTCAATGTATATTGTGATTATTATTATCATTTAATCCATTATAGTAAACTGGAATCAATTTTAAATTTAATTTTGTTATAAAAAAATGTTCAATTATTTTTTTTCATATTTTATCTTTTATAATGTATTTTCTCATTTATTCGAAGAGATTAATTTAATATTAATTACAACAGCATATTTGATTTTAATTTTGAGAAAAGGAATAAGTATTTTTAAATAGTGGGTAAAAATTATATATATATGTTTCCTTTTTTGGAATTATGAATAGTAAATTTAGTTATTTTTTCATTCAAATGGATAAAGGTAAATAAATAAGTAATGGTACACAAAAGTTTTAAATTATATAAAATTCAACTAAAAAATGTATAAATCTAATTTTAAAAGTATTTTTGACCACAATAAACATTAGGAAGATATTATATCCATTTTAATGAACTTGTTCTAGAGTATGATGTTTGTTATATTTTCATTAACAAAAAGATATATATCTCAAAATCATATTTTAATAACTATACAATTTTTAATATAGGCATATATAAAATATAAATTTGACTATTAATATAATGTTTAATGATTTTATTTTGATGGTAAACTATTTTAAATTTCAGAAACAAAAAAAAATCACATAATGGTTCATAAAATGATGATTGAATAATTGTTTAATTATTGGAAAATATCAAATAAATGATATTCGAAATATTAAAATTGAAATAATTTGAAATAATTAATGAAATAAATGAAGTTTATATACTATATTAACATTTATTATATGATTTCATGTAGTTATTTTGAATAAATCATACTGTTATGATATTGTTAAAAGATAATTTATGGATAGTTTCTAAATTGACTGTAAGGACAATTTGTGAATTTATTTGGTTAAATTAGTTAAAAATCGTAAAATTACTGAATAATGATAAATATGATAATATATGTGATATAATACAATAAATATTCCTTTTATGGTTTTATTATCACTTTTTATGTCATAATATAAACCTTTAAATTATTAAAAGTTTATTGTCATAGTTAAAATTGAAATCGGTTAAATAATGTTTAATAAAAACGATAAGATTAATTTTTACAAAAAGACATAAAAAATCAATTTTATAGAGTATTTTGACTCATAATTAACCTATATTATAAATTATGTGTTTACCCATTTTTAATTTAAAATTAATTTATTGTAATTTTATTATTTGAGTGTTTTTAATTGTCTTATCACTATAATTATTAAACAATACATCTTCCCGATTCTTATTTAATCAATTTGCTCATTATATGTCGACCAAAAACTAATAAAATATCATATTCACATCCCTAGATACATTATTAAGGTGTTTGTATTCTCTAATGATCAACTATAGAGTTCTTTTGATGATATCTAATAGATCCCTTTTGATGAAGAGATAATCGCACTGACCAATAACTCTCTTTTTATTGTATTACATAACTACACTAAATAAATTATTATTATTTCAAAGATATAACTTATTCTTCTTATGTACGTAAAAATTTTATTATAAATATTTATAAATCATTATTAAATCAATTTCCCATCGAGAATGAAGTGAATGTATTCCTCATGTGTAAGTATGGATTGCCGTGTCTATATAGTGATACAATTTATTTTCTATCACCATATTTTATGAGTAATAATTACAATGGGTTTAATGATTATATATGATATTTATGACATAATTATAATTATATAATTATTCTATAAGATATGTATTTTTATCATCCATCTAATATTTTGGTAAAATGATAATGTCACTAATGCTTACGTTTGGCATATAACCTCTTCGGTGCAATGTGATTCGTTATTTACCTATATTTTAAATCGATGATAATAAGTATAATTTTTTTGAATATATATTTTATATATTATATAATATATATTCTATAATTATAACATATCGTATACATTCATCACATTTTAAATGAAAAGAAAACGAAAATAGATTTCATACGTATGTACAGTCTACCATCTAAATGAATGATGTCTTTTATTTTATATCTATAAATTTTGTGAATTTCTATAAATAAATATATACATAATATTTATATACAAATATTATATTTCTATAATGATTATAATTATATATATGATGAAATACAAATCTATGTAATAAGATCGGGGATAACAAGTCAAACCCTGAATGAATAAACAAAGTTGATATTTCCTGAAGCATAATGTTAATAAAGAATTATTAATAAATGAAAAATATTAAATGATAATTAAATATTATATGATATATATATTGGTATTATTCTTTAGTAGATTTATAATAATCATAGATTTGTTATACACTTGGTTTTAATATGTGACAAAGATGTCAAGACTTAAGGTAAGATAATTTCATCTAATTTCTATTTCGGTGAGATAAATTACATATTCACAGCTCACTTATTACGTGTGGATTATATATTAAACAATGATATTTTATATCATTTAATCTATTTTTTTAATTATATAAAAATATTCAATTGATTTTAGTCATTAATGGCATTAATTATTATAAGGATACTCATGTAGTAAGGGATTTTTATCTCACTTTTAATTAAAAGAGATTCAATCCATGATCACAAACAATTTATTATATATTGAATATATAAATAAAATTATTCTAATATATTATGTTTAACATTAAATTTATAATTATTTTTATTTCCATTTAATTATATATATTTCATGGTGATTATGATTAAAAAATTACCAAATTAGTATTGCAATTTTGTTACATTTTTCCTACTTTGAGAATAATTTTATGTTATCAACATATATTCTTTTATGGGGTGCATATACTAAAATATGGAAATATTTAATCATTAATATACCTATTTTCATGACATTTTATGCTTCATTTAATGTTATTTTTTATTCGGTTTAAAATCTACATTCCTTAAAAAACCAATTCTGAAAATATTTTAAAGGATTTCTAAATTAGATTTTATGAATTTTATAGGAAAATAGATTACACAAAATTGTATTTTTTCACATATTAAATTCTATTTTCTCAATTTTACTTTTTACAAATAATATTTGATAAATGATTAATTATTTTAAAAAATCACATTTATAAAGGAATGAATATTTTCCTCAAGAATTAATTTATGTAATCTTTTTCAACCATTATTCCTTATAATAAAATATTATTTGATATTAAATTTTTTTTCTAGGTATATAATCCATTATAATATTCTTATTCATTCTATGGATTTTTTATATTATTGATGGATTTATCTTTATGAATAATATTTATTTTCCATGAGTTATGTTATGATGGAATGTTTTTTATTGTCATTTTTACGGGTTATGATATTATTTATACTCTATGGGAAGACATATGTATATTTTTAATTATTTGAAAGGTGGTAAATATGACTACCTAAAATTTGTTGGGAGATGATTTATATCTCATTAGATAGTCATGCTAGAATGTGGAGTGAAATCGGTTCAGGAATGGAATTTTTACCCTAATAATGTCTTGGGAGTGATCCTTGATTACTAAGATTGTCATGGGAGTAATCCATCACTACCCATATGGTATGGGGAGTGAATACATACTACTAATATGTACTTATTATAATTTCTTTGTATAAAATGGAAAAAAATTTATATGTTTATATATCTTCCACCAATTCCATGTCTTATTCTTATATTATAATTTCATGGAATATGTTATTTATTCATTATGATTCATGATTTCTGAAATGAAAATATTTATTCCATGATTCTTATATATTACAATTCATTTGAATGATATTATATTATATTTTAATGATCATGTTACCATACCCTTATTCTCTTCATAATGATAACATGCCTCACTTGTTTCCCATTATTGAGCATCTGAGCTCACCCTTTTTTATGTTTCCTTTCCCCCAGGTTATGAAGATTCATATTATATATGATGAGTATTTGAAATTATAAATTTGATAATACTTCAGTTGGGGACAATATAGATCACTTATGTATTAATGTTTTTCTTTTAATGATTCTAAAGGCACTAGACTAGTATGATCTTTGGGCATCAAATTCTATATGACACTATGGATTCAAAAAAATTGAATTAATGTTAATGTATAAATTGTGTGTTTTGTTATAGATTTTATCAAATAAATGTTTTCGTTAGATTTTGGAACCTAGTATAAAAAACATATTGAGAACCAAAGAAAAGGTCTAAGAATAATTATAATGATAAGTAAAATTACATTAAATTTCGGTAATTGATAGATTAACTAGTGTCCTATAAATATACCCCTTTATAGATAATACTTATATATGTGGATTTTAAAGAGATGTACTTAGGTTATCAACTAATAAAATGTGCCTCGATCCTGAATCGTGTTTAACATAGTACATGATCGAAGGCCTTATGACACAACATATTTTACTCTCTCAGGGTATATTATTTTGAAATTAAAAATAAATCATGAACAACAATGAAATATATATATATATATATATATATTGGATATGAATAACCATGTATAAAACTATGTTTTCATTGATTTCAATATAGCTTCCATGATTTAGAAATCCATTACGTAATTTACCTTGATTATGTGTTTTTCTTTAATGATATGATTTTCTCACAATATTATTTATAAACATATTCAACATCAGTAACTACAAGTAAAATAGAGAACATTAAAAGTTTTAGATGTTGATATTATAGTCATGATGAAAATCAAAATATTACGTGGAAATATCCTAATGAGAATCAGGATGTTGGTATACGTAATGGTTATACTGTTGTGGATAATGAGACACTAAAAAACATTAAATGTTATGGTATGTTACTACTCTATTAATTATATCAAACACAATAAACATGAATATATTTATGATGTAGAGACTTATGGATTGGATCATATATATGTTTTAGGGATTGATTAATTTGATGGATTAAGAATAAGAGTTTATGAATAAATTTGAATGATTGATGTTTTATTTAACGTGATTTAATAATAATGTATTAGAATATCATTTATGGTATTATAGAATAATGTAACATATAATGATTGGTAGACTATAGTTTTTCCTTATGTATTTTATAGAATATTTTGAATTTTACTAGTAACTAAAAAATTTATTGAGGTTGTGAGGTATTATTCATGGGAAACACATCATTATAAGAACTATAACCCTATATCTGTTTTTAATATTGTTGATATTTTGTCATGATAATTTTATATTTGATTTGAAAAAGTAAATTGGATGTTTTTACTGGCCTAATAAATGTATAAGTATTCTTTGAAAAGGTGGATTATTCTATCATAGATAGAGTTTAAATAATTTCTGGACATAAATAATATATCCAACAATCATTAGAATAAGGAATATTTATGTTTTCGACAATGATTTATGTTAATTACCGTGTTTTTATAGAATAAAGGTTGAATTTATTCGCATTTTTGGTATATGAGAACAAAGATATAATTTATGTTTTATGGCGGATCACTTTCATTTTATTTTCATGAAATATAGTTACCTTATTTCAATAGATTTAGACATTCATCATTAGGATAGTTTATAATGTTAACCATTTATACAATGCTTTATGTTAATCATATGACATGTTTTCTGATATTTAGGTATTATTTATCTATATAAAAATTTATTTAAATTGTGTAACTTTTGCTAACATTTTTGTTGTGAAAAAGACGGATGGAATGACCTATCATTCTATTTATGGATCTCATGATCTACTAACACTTATGGAAAGAAAATTTCCCATTCAATTCATTGTTGAAATTGGTGAAGTGAAAATTTTTAAAGTAAAAATAATGTGGTAGATTATGTTGAAATCATGTATGTATAATTTCTCATGTAAATTCATTAACTATACAGAAAGGATCATGAAACTGAAAATTTTTCACAGTACCTTCATTTCTGATGAATAAAATGGCCCCTTAAAACATTCCATATTTCATGATTTATGATTCATAACTTTATCATGACGATTCTATTCATCATAATATATCATAGCATAATAGTTATATTTATCATTCATTTTCATGTTTTAACCTTCAACTTATGTTCTCAAATGTGGAATCCCAATTATGTGTGCTTTGGGGGACCATTATGTTTCTAACATTCCATTTTTAAAAATTATATTATTTATCACTATTACGATGTGGATTTATATAAATAGAACATTCATTTATTAAAACTTTGATAAAAATAAAAATTTAAAGGTATAAATACATTTTAATGGGGTATAATGTAACACCACACTATTATTTGAAATATAATTTGTCTAAATATTTTAATTTGATTGATATTTTTCATTTCACAAAATTCATAATATAGATGTTTTAATAAAAAAACTATATTTGGATATTGTTATATGGAAACCCCAGTTGAAATTGTTCTATATGAACCACAATGATTTGATTGTGGTAAAAAAACACTATATATTTTTTACTATTACAAAAAATTCAGAGCTCTATTGATATCTTGGATCACACGAAAGACAATGTTTTACCAAAAAAAGTATATTTTAATTATTTAATATAATAAGATACATCATATCTATTAAATTAAAATTTATTATTATTATTCATTAACTTACGATAATATGTGATCTGTAAGTTTATTTCATTATCTATAAATTAATTAGAAATAAAAATATATATAAACTGATTATAATGGAATTTTTTTATTTTTATTCCCCCATAGTTTGTTTATCATAAAAAATTTAAAAAATTAAAATTAGTTAATGATAGTAATGAAATATATATCATATATTTAATCAAATATTTTTTATTATCATCCAATATATTTTATTTAGACAAGATAAGAAGTGGTCCAGTTTTAGTTAAAAATTGACATATTTGACAAATGGGGAATTGTACTGACTTTTAATGGAGATTCAATTTTTTAAATAATTTTTCACACATTTCTAAATTATATATATAAAAAATAAACTTATTATTTGATAAAGTCATATAAAAATATACTTTGGTTCTAATTTTTACTATTTTTTGGATAAGATCAAATTTTTATGAATAATGAAAAACTCTGCATTTTAGTTGAAAACTGTTTGTTTAATAAAATTTAAATTTTCTATTAATATTTATTACTTAATTTTTTAAAAGTATAATTATGGTATTTTTAATAATAAATCATAAAATAAGTTTTTTGGAAAAATATTAAATGGATTTTAGATATCAAAATGTTTCAATATTTTTCATGTTTTATCTTATAAAACTTGTTTTCTCCGTTTATTGATTGTATATTGTTTATAGTAATTTATTCAAATTGTTTGTTTTTATTTTTTACAAGTGTTTACTATAATTTGAATCATTTGGTGAAAATTATTTAAATATGATTATTTTATTTTTGGTAATTATTAGTACTAACTTTTCTAATTTGTTTAATCACACGATTAAAGGTAAATCAGGTAATTTTGGGTGGAAATGATATTATCATTATTTGAAAATTACCATTACACTCATTCAAATTTTATTGTATTAGTGGGGTTTGACCAAAATAAAATTTTTTCTGAGATTATAACCTTTCTAATCCTCTTATGTGGGAGTATGATATTTATTTTTTTATTTAATGAAAATTTATAGTTATCATACTCATATTTTAATAACTACATAATTTTCAATATAGTTAAAATAGATTATAATTTCGACTATAAATGTTTATTTGAACGATAATTTTTTATTTTTCATTGAAATTTATTTTATGTTTCTAGGAAAAAATATATTTCTATAAAATCAAATATAACGATGATGTAATAATTATTTAATTAATCTAAATTTCAAGTAAATGTTTCTAAAACTATTAAAATAAATATAATTTGAGATAATTAGTTACATCTATGAAATTTTGGATGGATTTTACATTTTAGGGATCATATTATAGATTTTATAAAAGATTATTTTTTTATGATATTTTCAAAAATTAAAAAACAAAATAGTGTCAATATTAACATTATTGATATTTCATGAAAATAATATATTACTAAATATGTTAAAAATGATAAAAATACTAAATAAAGAAATAAATTTTTTTGTCTAAAATAACATAATTTTACCATTTATGGTTTAATTTCACCATTTTATGTAAAAATATAGAAAACATAATTATGAAAATGTAGTTAAAAAAATGAAAATTAAAATAGGTAAACTAAGGGTTCATAAAAACATAATGTTCAATTTTAAATGGAATCTTGTGGAGATATTATTTTCTTAGAGGATTTCTTCTACTCCAAAGCCAGAATTTTAAATATCTTAATTATGAGCAAATATAAAATTGGAAATTAATTTAGAATCACTTAATAGCATGATAGTTTCTAAAAGTTCCCCTCACCCCAATAAGAAATTGGACCATCCTCCATTATGTCATTTCATCACATTGATCATTCTAGCTCAACCAATTGTTGGAAATTTCTCTTATCTACATTCCAAGACACATTCTAGAGGTTCGTTTTTTCGTAATGGATAAAATATTGTGTCCTTTAGAGGATATCTAAAGGCTATATTTAGAAGTAGAGGAAATCTATCTAACTAATCACTCCCTTTTTTAATATTCTATAACTACACCAAATCTATTATTAATATCATAATTTAATAACTTAAGCATCCTTAATTTTCATAACATTGATAAAGAATTATCAATTAATGGTCAATATTTATTCATAATTATATCATACGAAGAATATAGATATCACTATTATTATTTGGTAGATTTATAGTAATCATATATCTGTTATATATGTGGTTTTAATGTAATCAACAATATTTATGGCATAATGTATGGGAATTTCATCTCATATTTTATTTCCATGAGTTACATTTCATATTCACAACTCACTTATTTTTGGTTGTGTATATACTGACCAATTACATTTTATAATATTATATTTCATTTTTAATGATATTAAACACATTAATCTATGTTATCCTTTAATAGTGTTAATGAATCTAATGGTACTCAAGTAGTAATGGATTTTCATCTGAATTTTATTTTCAATGACATACAAGCTATGATCAGTACCTATTTATTACATTTGGAGTATATAGTTCACATAAATGTATTATATCATACACATCACTAAATTTATTAGTATTTTAATATCCATTTTATGATTAATATTACACGTGGTTTATAGTTCAAAATTTACCAAACCAAAAGGGAAATTATTTCTCATTTCTCCATCATTGAGACACATGTTATGTCACAAATATTAAATATTATATGAGGTTTATATATAGAAATTTGAAACGTTTTATCATCAATATCCATATTTTCCTAATATTTTATGTGTCATTAAATTTTATTCATTATTTAGTCATAACTCTGTATATCATCAAAATATTTTATTCTATCAAAATATTTAACAAGTTTTAAATTCTATTTTTTTAATTTTCAATGAAAAATAATTTAATGTATTTAGAAATGGTTTTAAAATAGTTATTTATATTTTTTCAAGTATTCATAAACTGAAAAACAATTGAAAAATGTTTTATGTTTTAAAATATTTCATCGTAATGGAATGAATATTTTTATCAAAAATTATTTCTCTTATTCTTTAGAAAACATTTTTCCTTCTACTAAAACATTATTTGATGATATTTTTTTATTGGGGAGATTAGTCAATGATATTATTCTTATTTTTTCTATGAATGGTTTTTATTTTTGAGGGATTGATTCAATTTGAATTTTTTTCTATATGATATTTTATAATTAACTATTTATGAGATTTATTTCTTTTAATGTATTTTTCTTTCATGTGGTACACATCTTTGTGATTTTAATTTGATGATGGGTGGAACATATATCTATATCTAATGAATTGGGAACCTATTTATATCTAATGAGATTGAAATGGATGAAATGTGGAGTGAACTTGGTAAACTAAATGAATTTGCTTGTTATGATGGTATTGTGAGTGATTCTTAACTGCTATGATGTATATTGGAGTAAATAATGACAGCCAATATGGTATGTGGAGTGAATCTATACTACTAAAATGTACTTTGAATTGATTTCTTGAAAAAATAGAAATTATTTTATTTGTTTATGTGTATGATACAAATTCCATGTTTTTTCCTATGTCATGATTTCAGGGAATATGTTCTTTATTTCATTATGATTGATATCTAATAATATACCAATATTTATTCAATTATTCTTGTTTTTTATAATTGATACATAAGGAATGATATTCTATTTTCACGATCCAATACTTGTACTCCTATATCATGATTATGTTTTCATGTCTCTTTTGTTTACCCTTACTATGAATCTAAGGCCAGTAGATTTTATTATTATTTTACCCCAATTTGATGAATATATGTATTAGGTTAAATTTTATAATAATTATTTTAGATGATAATAACCTGATGGAATATAATACTAATCACATGATTATTAGTCTATATGTATCTATATTTCCAAATTCACTAGAATTGTACAGTCTTTTGGATTCTCTTTGTGTAAGATATAATGTATTCTACAAAATTGACTTAATTTTTATTCCAGAAAAGAATGGGATGATAAAAAAAATGAAGTTATATCAAACATATTAACCTCTATCTATCACATCCCCCACCCAAATTCATATCACACCAGTTCAAATATAACAACTCATAGAAATCATGGAGTCCCTGGTATTCTACATAGAAAAAATAAATTGGAATAATGTTCTAGAATTCCCATATATAAAGAAATACCGGAAATGTATGGTTTTAACTCATCACAGAATTGACATTGGTAATCATATGATTGTATAATTAAGTGGAATAGAGGATTTAGAGAAGCATAGAATACATTTCTGTCTCATTATCATCCCATGGTAGAAACCAATGAAAATAACAAATAAACCATGAATATATTCTTTCTATAATAATTTTATTGGATATCTTTTTTCTATTATATAGGTTTTCTAACCAGTTTAATCACAAAATGTGTAGACCTCCAAATGAAATTTCCATATCAATTAATCTATACAACATTAAATCATATAAATAATGATACATAAAATTATATAAAATGATATAACAAGTGATTACCAGACATCATTTCTATTTGGAATGGTCTGAAATACTCCTTCAATATAAAATTCCCACATGAATGATTTTTGGGGATCAAGATTGAGAACTTCCATGATGAGTAGAAAAAACCAATCATTTATATGAAATATCATGGGGTATTTTATGAATGTTCAGCAATTTGATAAAATCATAATATTTTATTTTGTAATCAAACCCAATTCTCAACCAATACAATTAGCATATGGAAAATAAACTAGAGAATTGGAAAAAAATCTGTTTTTATGATAATTATAACAAAATATGCAGTGAAAATTCCATTTAGAATAAAATGAAACATTATATTTAGTAGTAATAGTAATAGAACTATACCCAATAGAATTTGTGAAAATATCATTAAAACCCATATTATGAATATCATTAGAATATTATTGATTCATTGTGATATTGGATGATCCACTGCTATATCTATGTATCTAGAGAGAATGATTTATTTGAGTTTTTTATATCCAAGAAAAACAGTACAATTTTTCCTCAGTGATCAACAAAATTAGTTCTTGATATATTATAATAGAGGCCGAACTATCTTTTATTGTGGTTTTAAATATTTCCTCCAAAATAAATTTGATTATATAAAATTAAAATATGGAAATCCACCAACAATTGGAAATCATTTCGTCCATTCTAAAGGATGTTTGTGGATTGAAAAAATTAACCCATTGACAATACACATTGTAACATCATAGGTAAACAAATAATATTACATTTTTATATTTTTTAATATTTTTTAATTAAATATTTATTTTACATTAAAGGGAATGATATGTTTGATTTCAAACATGACATGCAACAATGGGTTTCTCCAAAATCTCATGTTTCTCAAAAGGCTAAGTCGTACTAAAAAATACTAATATAATATTATTTTAAATGGTAGTTAACACCTGGTCATTATTTTGAAGGGAATGAATAAAACTAACTAAAATATTATTATACATGTTTTTAATTGGTTTTACATTTATCTAATAAAATTTAGGGGCCTAAAATGATAATGAATCCTATATTAAGCATGAAAAAATATTATATTTAAATAAACCAATTTTTTCGCCTTCTGATGGAGAGAACCTTTTAAATATTGTTTTTGGAACTTTTATATGTTCCATTTTAAAAAATAAACAACTTCATTAGAATATGGGCATCAAAATTTACATTGGGTAAATTGATTTTAATTTTCTTGATAAAGTTCATTTTTTATATGAAGAGTAAAAATATTGCATTTTATGTAAACAGGGAATTTTCATCGTATTTATTTATATAGGTATATTGTTATTTTTATTGGTTTTATAGTTTAATGGAAATATATTTTTACCATTTAATCAAATTTGGATAATTGTAAATAATTTAACTTTGAAATTAGAAGTAAACAAGTGTCAATATTTTGATAGTTATTATTTCTTAAGAACATGATTTTTGGTTTTGATAACAAAAATAAATTTTAAATTCATTTATGTAGGTTATATGATTTGAATTTTGGAAAAATGGATTCCATGATTGGAATCAGAAGGTCTAAATTGTGTAAATAGGTAAATTTTATTTTTAGACATTATGAATAGTAACATCAGTAAATATTATATATACCATGTTTTAATGTAAAATTTAAAAAATTGGTAAAAATTAATATTTTCAAACATTCCTAAAGAGACCATCCTCCCTCTTATAAAATGCCACAACCTCTAAACCATTACTCTCACCTATAAATCCCATTTTCCCATACATCATCTACTCCAATAATCTCGCAAAATCCCTCTCTTACACCTAGAGTTTTTATTTTGGGAAGATGGAAATTAAATAAAGACTTTTGGTTCAAACCAACAGGAGTTACCCAATTTAAAGTTAACATCTTCTCTCAAGTTATTTTATTTTATTTTAATTTTCTACTCCGTATAATTATCCTGTTATTATTTTTAAATAAAAACACCAGTATCCTCAATATACTATGTTATTTGTTTGTGAAGGATTCGAACTACACTTACACACACCTCCATATAATAGATAAGGACATACTATTTCTATGGGAGGCGAACTACGGCCTCACAAAATGATGATTGTTCTATTATCTCTTATCACCTATCATAGTAGTAATTATAATGTAATTGTATTAATATGTGAAATTTATTATATTTATTTTTTCTATATTATCCTATATTTTTCATTTATATCACACCTTTATAGTTTCTATAATTGGTAAATATGATATTTTCATTTGAGGATGTGTGGAATATCGCCCCCTCAAATTGATATGATTCGTTAATTCCAAACATGGTATATATATATGATGTAATTAATGAAATTATATATGTTATTATCTTCTCTTGGGAGGGGCATGTTTTTGGCAAGGGAGGACTCTGACGTCTCGATTTCTTTTGAGTTCGAAAAGCATCCAATTTTAGGATTCTTTTTTGGGTGCCACGGACATTTAGAGAAGGACTATAATGTGAAGAAGTAAGATGGACAAGGTAATGTCATTTTGCAATATGTTCCATGGCTTCATGCCAAAACCTCTTGAATGACTTTTATCTTCGAATATCAAAAACAGGATGGAGACAAACTTGTGAAGGCTTTTAATAAGCTGGCTGAACCAACTCATACTAATATCATCATGCTTGGGCCACCTAATCATTCCGCTGACATTCACGGTGTTCATCAAGCAGAAGGAAGGACTTTTTCTAGCACACTGACTATGATCATTCATGAGGAAAAGAAAATAAGCCAGGGGAAGGATCTAGTTGATACAACAAGCTGGGTCCCAACTTTTTTAAAGGATGTTCCATTTCCAGCTATCGAGCCACACTCAAAATGCAAGGAACCACCAGACCAAGGCCCAGGGGTACACCATATTAGTGATAACGCACCAAATCAGGTCTCTAGTTTAGATGATGTGGCGCCCAATACTACCTCTCATTAAAAAGAATATATTACTGGGATAACGTTGAATTACACTATAAAACAATGGACATGAAAAGGGTGTTTTGCAGGGATAGGTTTGTAGAGAATTTCGGTACACATGACAATGAGCATAAATGGTTTTTTAAGGCTTGATGGATGATAGAAATCCTGCCAAATATGTGGAAAGTGGCAGATGATGGATAGTTGGTCGAAGTTGCAGAGGCGGCGGAGGGAGTGTCCCAGCCCCACCGAGGGCCATGAAAATCCTTTTCTATAACTGTGAGGGGATTGTAAATCCCTGAACACTGCGTTTTCTCTATCATTGGAGTTCTAAATATCACCCTGACATAATTTCCTTATCCGAAACTATGTTGGATTTCAAGGATGTTGGCTTGTTGTGTTCGATGATTGTTTTCAAAAAGGTCCTTCCCATTAGAAGGCATGGACACGTAGGTGGCCTCTGTATCCTATGGAAAGAGGATATTGGGGTCCATATTTCTAATTTTTCAATTAATCACATTGAAGTTACAGTTGTTGGATCTGGGTCTACAACTTGGTAATTTGTAGATTTCTATGGGTGGCCACATGGGAATGATGAGCCCAAATCATGGTCCCTTTTGAATTAGCTGTGGAACTCTTTAACTGGCCCTCTTTAGATCAGGGGGGATTTCAACAAGTAAATTCTTATTCATGAAAAAGAAGGGGGACATGTGAGTAGTGGTGCTGCTATGGCTGAGTTTAGGGATTCCCTTTTGTCGAACACTCATCATGACCTTGGGTATTTTGGATCTCCGTTCACCTGGAGGTAGGGTAGGTCAATGGAGAATTGTCTTGCGGAAATGTTGGATAAAGTTTATGAGAATGATGTGTAGACTTATCTGTTTCATTTCATATCTATTTTTCACCATCCCTCAGTCTCTTATGACCAATGTTAAATAATCTTGTCGACACTCTCTCAAGAGAAACATAGGAGGCTTGTGTGGACAGTTTGATTCGAAAGTATGTGGCTCCAAGACAAAAACTATGAAAAGGTGGTCCAATAGGCAAGGGAGGGACAAAATCAGTGCATCAAGTTTGAAATCCACAATACTAAATCTTGCTTACAAAAGTGGAGCTCAATGAGATTCGGAGACATTTACAGATGCAATAATGAGGCTGAGATTTTCCTAAAGTGACTCACTCTTATCCTTGTTCTGCCTCTGTTCTTGAAAAAATATATGTTGCAAAAAATAATCATAATGCAGCACTGAGGGAGAAGGAGAGTTTCTGGTTTCATACAGAAAGAGAGTCTCACATTAGAGTCGGCAATAAAAATACAAACTACTTTCACCACAGAGCATCTGCACAGAGATGGAAAAATCATATCGCACAACTGGAGGATCACAACAGTAGAGTAGTTCATGATATCAAAGATATTCACTCCATCATCCTGAATTTTTTCAACAAAACCTATGTAGTGGAATGAATAAACACTACTACATGTCTAAATAGATGCATCCCAAATTTGATACGGAAGATATTAATCGTCAGTTGGAGAGAGATATCTTAGACAATGAAGTTTTTTGTGCACAACGCCTTATTCACTCTACCAAGGCCCCGTGGCTTGATGGGTTTCATGCATTTTTCATTAAATTCTATTGGAATATTGATGGGCATGATGTGGTGGCCCTGCTGAAGGAGGTATGGGTAGGTAGAGAGTATCTTTAATCCCTTAATGAAACTCTTATTAATCTTACACCAAAAACACAATGCCCTCAATAAATCTTGGATTTTCATCCAATCAGTCTGTTCAATGTGGTTTACAAAATTTTATCCACAATCTTGGTAACCAGACTTATAGACTTCCTCTCAATGATTGTTTCGGATAAACAAAGTGATTTTATTTAAAATAGATCTATTATGGATTATTCTTCCATCGCCTTTGATGTTTTCCACTCTATTAAAACTTGTTCCTCTTCTAAGAGAGGAATCATGGCCTTGAAATTAGATATGATGAAAACATATGATAGTGTTGAATGGCTTTTCATGAACATTATCTCACCATGTTGGGCTTTGTGATGAGATGGGTCTCTAATATCTTGAATTTCATTATGTCTGTCTCCTACAGAATTAATATTAATGGGGCCCCTTCAGTGAGATTTAAATCGTTGAGAGAATTGAGACAAGGGGATCCCCTGTCACCTTATCTCTTAATTCTATTGGTTGGTGTTTTTTCTCACATCCTTTTGAAGGCGGTGGATCACAGAATTATACATGGTGCTATGGAATTCAAAAATTCTTCCTACCTCCCATATCGTATATGTAGATGATATCCTTCTTTTTTCTCGAGCTACCCCACAAGAATGCAGTTCAATGTTGCATATCATCAATCTGTACGAAAGGACTTCTGTGGAACATATTAATCCTTCGAAATCAGAGTTATATTTCAGTAAATGAATCTCCAAAGTACAGAGAGAGGATATGTAGAGAATGTGTTGTTTTTGAAATGTTGAGAAGCATCCTAAGTACCTTTCCCTCCCTACATTTGTTGGTAGGTCAAAGAAACAACTATTCGCCTCAATTAGCGACAGGGTGGAAAATTGGAATTTTCTTTGGTGTAGTAAGAATATTTCCAAGGTGGGAAAGGAATTTCTCATGTAATTAGTGGCCCAAGAAATCCCTTCTTTTTCTATGTCACTATTTCAATTCCTAGAAACTCTTGTTGATCAGATCCACTCCCGGATTGCCAATTTTTGGTGGGGCTCTTTTGAGGGAAAACATAACTCACACTGGATGTCTTGGGAGAAGATGTGTGTTTCAAAATTTCATGGGGCCTTGAATTTATGAATATCAAATGGTTTAACAAGTAACTTCTGAAAAATTATGGATGGCACCTCCTCTCCCATCCATATGCCCTTTTCTCAAAGGATCTACGAGAAAAATATTTCCCTAATTTTGACTTTATGCATTCCCAGTTGGGGCCAAGGCTGAATTTCTTTGGAGATTCATCTTGGGAACAAAATCATACCATGACATGGTTTGTGTCTTGATAATTGATGACGGACATAATGTTCATGTTTGGAAGGATCCCTAGCTGTAAAATGGCATTAAACCTAATGTCTCTTCGACTATTGTTCCTAGTTTCGAATATGAAAGGGTATGAGATTTGATCAATGACTCTCTTGAGGACTGGGATCAGAAGAATTTTTACAGCTATTTTAATGAGGTTGACTATCAACTCATCCAATGTATTCCTCCCACACTAGTGATGTGCAGTGACAAGATTTTCTGGACCGGGGAGTCTCAGGGTATATATTCTGTCCGCTCGGGATACAAAATGCGGGTCCATGGAGTGGCTGAAGCCTTTCTTGATAATAGATGAAAGATTATCTGGGCACTCACTGCCCCCCTATGGTGAAATGTTTTGGTGTAAGGTCTGCTCTGGGGTCTCACAACCCGTAACATTTTGGTGCAGCAACAGTTGGCAGAGGATGACACCTTTCTGTTGTGCCTCCCAGAGGTGTATTCCCCTTTACATGCAATTATTTCTTTTCATGGGGTGGAAGGGGTGTAGAGGGAATGGAAACCATATTTTGGTTTGTTCTTTGATCTTTCAATTGGTTTGGTCCAAAATATGGTTAAATGGGTGGCTTCTTTTGAACAGAGAGTGGTAGGGTTGATCTGTACAATTGATTAGTTTGTGTGGACTCGACGAAATGATCTAATTTTCAAAATTTTGGCAACCCATGATCATATTTTGGTGGATAGGTCTAGGGACGGGATTAATGATTGGAATAATAACGATTCAGTTCCTCCTTTGGGAAACACTCAGTAGCCAACTCCTTATTGCTCTCCCACTTGAGCGTTTCATCAAGATCAATACAGATGTTGATGTCTCTATTTATTCCAAGGTCGATATTGGACTCATTGCTCATAATTGTTTGGGACATATTGTGGAGGCTCAGTGCCTATTGGTGCCTTTCTCATAGATCCTTGGGGTGGCGGAGGCCTCCTCCATCCTCCATGGTATCATTTATTAGCGATCAAAAAATTGGCCAAAGGTTCAGTGGAATCTGACTGCCTCGAAGATATGAACACTTTTTCTTCAAAATACGATGCATCTCAATCATATGGACTTATCTTTAGAAATATCTGGTCACTAACTGAAGGCATTTCTACATGCAAATTTTCATTTATCAAGCACGGAGGGAATATGAAAGCTCATTGTTTGGAGCTTTTTTTAGAAATCTTTTGGTGATCATTGTTGGGTGGACTCGTTTCCTGATTAACATTGCAGTCCTGGTATGCAAGTTCATTAAAATATCTTTTATTGTCTAAAAAATATTTCTACATTTATCCAATAAATTTTAGTGGCTTAAACTAAGAATGAATGTGATTTTAAGCATGAAAAACTCTTATATTATTTTAAAGTTGTTTTACAACCTTTAAATGGAGAACCCATTTTAAATCTAGTATTATAACTATTATTTTTTTTAATTTGACTAAATATACTTCTTATCTAGAAGAATGACATAAAAATTTACTTTGGGTAAATTATTTGTATTTTTCTGATAAAGTTTATCTTTTAAATGAATAGTGAAAAATAATGCATTTTAATCAAATATTTAATTTAATCTAATTTATTTATATATTTAAGTAATTTTTAATAGTTTTAAATTATAATTGTATTATATTATTACCATTTATCAAATTTTGTTAATTCTATGAAATTTCACTTTGAAATTGTACATAAACAAGTGTCAAACTTTTTATAGTTATTTTTTTAAAAAAAATATTTTTTTTGAAATCTAGAATTAATTTTAAATTTATTTCATCAACATGTGAGTTTTGAATCTGGAATAATGGATTCCATATTTGGAATCAGGAGGACCAAATAATGTAAATAGGTAACTTATATTTTTAGACATTATGAAAAGTTAATTCAGTAAAATTTTTATTTACATTGTGTAACGACCCAAAGTTTTTCAATGGAAATTCATTACTTTTAAATATGTCATAAAATCACATGAAAACACAAAATAAGTAACTAATAAGTGATAAGTGACCTTTGAACACAAGTTTTTCACTTTTGTGTTTGGAATTTCTAAAATCTTTCAAACACAGTTTCAATTAGTAATTTATTTGGAGTCCAATAAGAAAAACGTAATGTTTGGAGGATAGAAACCTACCCTTATGAATATTAACATACCCATATGAATAGTGATATACCCTAATGAATAGTAACATTACATGTGATAATATATAAATAATATTTAAGTTTATTATTTTGTATTTTTCTGAAATAGATGAATTTTTTTGAATAGTGAAATACCATAATTTACAAAAAAAGTTAAATAAGATAATTATAGAGTCATGCATACTGTTATGATGATGTAAGCCCAATTGGTTCGGGTTCACATGATAATATTACTATTAGTGGTAATGTAAGACTCACTATTCCTTCCCTTTTTTGGAAATAATAAATTAATGAATTTTATATTTAGAAATCCCCTCTCCCCTCCACCATAAATACCACCTTTCACACCAACATTTCCTCACAGCTCTAACGCTTTGATATTTTTCTGAAATCAACCCAAGAATCTTCCATAGACCCTCCCCCATGGCGAAGAACTTATTATTTAATCAAAAGATCAATCCAAAGTCCCATAAGGAGGATCTCAATAGGAGGATTCAAGAGGTAATCTCTCATCCTCTTTCCTTTAATTTCCTTTCAAGTTCATGTTCTCTTCTTATTCTATACCCATCTATATTCATTCTCATGGTATCTTAAATCCATTATCATACATATAGTATAAATTTATGATACTAATGGGATATTATATCATTCAAACCCCTTCTCCTCTTCTTTTTATTTTATAAAAAATGTTTGTTAGTAAGGTGTTAATCTATCACCTTCAAGCACAAAATGTTTTTTTATTCCATTTCTTCATTCAAATGTGGTCATGAAACAATTTAAATGGTTTAACAAGAATATTTTTTATATATTTTGTTCAATTTATGTTGTAGAACATAATAATGTACATATTACTAAATGATTAATCAAATCATTTTTGTTGTGGTTGAAAAATGCCCAAATTAACCCAAACAGTCATCATAAAATTCGTATGTAATGATACAACCACATGGTATATAACATAAATAATTATAATATCATTTAAAAGTTTTTAACAACATTTATAACATGTAATATCAGTTATTTTTGTTTACCCATGGTATACCCGGTTATCAATTTATGAAAACAAGTGAACCGCTCAAGAAAACCCATTAAAACAAACATTCTCTAACAATGTCTTTAAACACTATAACTACTCCCAAGGCACTTAAAAAAATAATGAGATAATAATGAAACGTATTGAGGTAAATAAGGTTATGGAATTGTTAATTATTGAATATAATTTTTTTATACCGTACATTAATGTGAAAGAAGCATTCAGATATAATGTAAGGGGAAATTCTCGAACTCAACATTCATCCTTCAGGTTCTCCCTTTTTCACTACTTTTTTGATATGGTTACTCATTAAAAATCATTTTTCATCAATGTACTTCCTTTCTATGATATAAATAATTTTCACTGGTGATTATTTCAAACAAAATTTTTTTCAAAAGTACTATACTTTTAAGAAAACACCTTTTACTTCTCATTTAAGATTGATGGTTCTTATAACATGTCTGTTATTCCCTCTTTCTTTTGGGAACCCAGTTTTTATGAATGTATTCATATGAGATGAAACCCAATCCATTTCATGGGTTAGTTATATTCATATTTTATATATTTTCATTATGGAATGCATGATAAATGATAATGTTATGATGTGACGGGAGAACCAAAAATCATAGAGCGCAATATGAATGATTTGGTGTGGCAGGTGGGCCCAGAATTATACAGTGCTCTAATGAATTAGGTAAAGTGATGAATCTCATGATTTAATATGAAAATATGTTTGAACAATATTCTAGCTTTGTTCAAATGTATGTTTTGTAGTGAACCACTAAGACATAATGTTTCATTTTAAGGCATTTCCGCATTTCAAGTATCTTATTAATGCATCGTCTAATGTTCATGATCCATTGCCTATGTATTGGTTATTATCACAAATTGATATGTTGTTCCTATATATCCTCTTACCGAGATTTTATCTCACCACTTTTGATATTTATCCTTAGGATACTACATGTAATATGTATGGGTCAAGTTCCATTAATAAGCTAGAGAAGAAGAAATTAAAAAAATGTGTATAATTGATGTAGTAACTGTTATGTATGGTCCTAGTTTTCCAAAGATACTAAAACATTATATCTTATGTGTTTAATACTATTACTTTTTTTATCCTCAAAATGATTTAATAATAATATAATAAATGGTTGGGTCACTATAGTTGGTATGAGATTCATGGTATAGTTAATTTTGGAATTAGGATTATTGAACTCTAGAGAAAACCTCTACAATGAGACTAATTAAAAATATGAATACATGATTCTTTAAATAAGGATCCCATATGTTAGGATTTTTCTATAAATTTATAAAATTAATAATTTATTCATGTCTAGTTTACTTCTGTTCTTTTCTAAACATTTATATTTTAGAAAATGGTGGGAACCAAGAGAAACTAGGCCAACCACTCATGCGTGGGCCAATGCAATGATTACCCGAATGACATCCCCATTGATTTGGGATGTGGAGTTCAAAAAATATTAGAGATTATTACCCATATATCTTTGGATATAATCAATAACCATAAAAATGGAGAACTTCATCCTTCACCAAAGAGGGAGGAAATGGCTATCAAATGTTTTGTGAAGCAACGACCACTGAAATTTAGTGGATATTCTGATTCATGAGTTGGGAAATAGTGGGTCAACACTATAGAGAAGATCATTTATGTGCTTTATAGTCCTAAGATAGAGAAAGTGATTATATCTGTTTATTATCTAAATGTATAGGTCGATCAATAATGGGCTTTGATTAAGAACACCAAGCCAGAGGAGGGAATTGAAGAGGTTGAATGAAATGAATTTAATATAATGTTTCTTAACAAGTATTTTACCATAAATTCTTGACTTATGATGGATAGAGAACAGTTAGTTCTTATGTAAAAATAACTAGAGTCTATCACAGCCTATTAATATAATTTCAAAAACCTTGAAAGGTACGCTTCATGTTTTGTTATCCACAATGCTTGTAAAATTAATATATTTCTTATTGGATTAAAACCTCACCTTATAAAGGCTATTGCAATTAAAGACATTGATAGTTATGAAGAATTTTTTCGGTGTGCTCTCAATGTGGAGATTGATTTTGGAGAATAGTCACATGTCTATGGCGATATGAAATGAAAGATGGAGTTTCAAGCTAGATGATCCAATGACAATGGTGGGAGGAAAACTAAACAACCCACATGCTAAAATGGTGAGATGCATCACCCTAGGAACTGCCTCAACGTGATGGGGAAGTGCTTCATTTTTGGGAAATAAGGACATCATAATCAAGAGTTTCAAAATACATAAAAATGATGAAGAATTTAGCTGAAGAAAAGAGAGAAACACCCTTGGATCAATGATACAATTTTAGGGAGATAGGGAAATATGAATTATATTGTATTAAAACTTGAGTCATTGAGGGTAATTGGTGTAATCATCCACCAAATCCAAAGGAACAAGGTATGTGTTATTCCATCACTACTGGTGATTCCTTTAAGACTTACTAATTCCCCAGAAATATTCATGGATTAGATGAATAGATTTATTATACATCACCTCATGAAATTTGTTGTAGTGTTTATGGATGATATTCATGTCTACTCCATGATAAATGAGGAACATAATGAATATCTATGACTTGTGTTGTCAACATTGAGAAAGGAGAAGTTGTATGCCATGTTCATCAAGTGAAACTTTTTGATGAAGAAAGTCACATTATTGGGTCTTGTTATCAGATGTGAGGGAATTTCTGTAGATCCTAAAAAAAGGCGATTGAGGAATTGAACATGCCATCTAGTGTCACATAAATATGTATTATTCATGGATTAGATGGGTACTATAGAAGATTTGTGAGAAATTTCCCATGATTTCCAAGACCTCTAACTAAGTTATCAATGAAATGGGTAATGTATGTCGGGACAGAAGAATTCAATGGAAGCATTAAGGAACCAAAGAGAAGGATGATCACTACAGCTATACTCACACTACCAAAAAATGGATAATGTATTGTGATATACAATGATTCTTCAAAGAAAGAATTTTGTTCCGTACTCATGAAAAATGAAAATTTGATAGACTACGCCTCACAAAAGTTAAAGATCCATGAGAAAAACCTCCTGACGCATCATTTATAGCTGTATGTTGTGATTTATTCCTTGAAAATATAGCGGCACTACCATTATGGTGAGAATTGTGACATATACTCTAACCACAATAGACTAAAGTATATATTCACTCTGAAGGAGATCATCATGAATCAAGGGAAATGGTTATAGCTAATCAGGGCATAATGTTTCTCTATTCACTACAATCCTGGAATAAAGAACAAGGTATTTGATGATCTAAGTAGAAAAGAATCTTCTACTCTATCCTAGTTACGAATTGAGAAAGACCCTATCTTCTGGGATATGAAAATGATGGATTTAGAAATCATAATGATAGGGGATAGATCCTACCTTTCCCAAATTTTTGCAAAACCATCCATACAAGAGAAGATTAAGGAATCACAAATGGATTCTGTGGAAATACAAAAAATGGTTAATGTAGTAAAGGAAGGGAAGCTGCATGACTTTCATATTGATGGTGACAGTGTGATTCTGTTTGGAATACAACTTGGTGAACCTGCATCACCCGTAATAAAGAAGGATCTATTGGACAATGCACATAGATCAACATTCTCAGTCCATCCGTGGAGTACCATGATGTACCGTGATCACCGAGAACACTTCTGGTGGGATAACATGAAAAAGTATATCATGGGATATATCTCATGGTTCTTGGAATGTCAGTAAGTTAGTGAAGAGAAAAACTTCCAAAGGGATGATGCAACCATTTCTATACCCATGTGGAAATGGGACAATGTTAATATTGTCCTTTTCATAGGTCTCCTGAAAAAGATGAGTGGAAATAATATGATATAGGTTGTGGATGAATGACTCAACAAGACTGCCCATTTATCACATTCGGGAAGAAATATCACATTAAAAACATGCAATGATATATGAGAAGGATGTAGTGAGACTGCATGGTGTTCCACTCTCAATTGTCTCTGATCATAATACAAGGTTCGCATATAAATATTGTAGGAGCCTTCAACATGCATTGAGTACAAAATTAAATTTTAGCATGACCCATCACCCTCAATATGATGGCCAATTGGATAAGACTATTCCTATTCTTAAAAATATGCTTAGAACCAGCTGTCTAGAATTCAAAGGTGGATGGGATCAACATCACCCATTGGTTGAGTTCTGATATAAAAATATCTTCCACTCGAGTATTCAGATGGATTCATATGAATATCTGTACGGAAAGAGATGTATAACTCCAACCTATTGGGATGAAGTTGGAGAATGAAATATACCTGGACCCAATCATGTGTAAGAGATGACAGATAAGGGTCAAGTCATCCAGAAACACATCAAATATTCTCAATGTCGGCCAAAGAGATATGATGAAAACCATCAAAGGGTATTTGAGTTTGACATTGGGGATAAATTTTCCTTCGAATAACCGCATGGAATATGGTCATTTGATTTTAAAGGAAAGGGATGCTAAGCCAAAGGTACATTGGACCCTTTGAGATATTTGACTGCATAAAATCTATGACCTATTGGTTTTCACTTCCACCGAATATGACTCAGGTTCATGATGTGTTTCAAGTGTCACTCCTAAGGAATTACATTCTAGATACCTCCAATGTTTTGAACACAGAGGTTGTATAGATGGAAGTTGATCACTCATATGAGGAGAAGCTAGTAGAGATTCTGGACCGAAGAGATAAGGTTCTACGCAACAAGAACCACCATCATGTTATAGTGTTGTCAAGGAACAAAAAGGTTGAAGAAGATACTCGGGAACCTAAAGATGGGATGGAGGAGATGTGCCATAACCTTTTTGTGTAGAGAGAAATTTCAAGTGCTAAATTTCATAAGGGGGAAGAATGTAACTACCAGATGTTTTTCAATGGAAATTACCTTCATCTAAATATTTCATAAAATCACATGAGAACACAACATAATAAACTTCTAAGTTGTATTCATCCTTTAAACATATTATTGTCACTTCATTTTTGGAATTTAGATAATCTAACATACACGGTTGCAATCAGTAATTTATTTTAAGTCCAATAAGAAAATGTAAATGAATGATTTACGATAACTGATATACCATTATGAATAGTAACATACCCTTATAGATAGTGATATACCCAATTAAATAGTAACCTTTACTATGATAATATATAAATAATATTCATGTTGAAAGTATGATATACCTATATTTTCTAATAAGTAAATGAATGTCTTAGAACTGGTTTTTGATAATAACTTATGATTTTAATTAAATATTAAAATATTATTATTTAGAAAATTATTTTTGAAACATGGACTTCATTTTTGGATTCTTCTTGTCAATAAATGGTTGGAATGAATTTTTTGGATTTTTATGAAATACATGATCTTTTTATGAATAGTGAAATACCATAATTCACAAAATTAGCTAAATAAGCTAATAATGCGGTAATTCTCGATATTATGATTATTTAAGACCAATTGGTTTGGTCTCACATAATGAAATTATTATTCTTTGTCATGGATGACTCACTATTCATTGTCTTGTGGGGAATAATTAATTAATGAATCTAATATTTAGAAATCCCTTCTCCTCTCCACTATAAATACCCCCTTTCACAACCACATTTCTTATCACCTATAAATATTCATTAATTCTATAAAATATTACCAATCATCTTACCTTTACCTTCCACCTCTTCAATGAACTTCTGGTCTCATCAAAACAATAAGTCTAATTCCATAGAAAAGGATCTCAAGATGAGGATTCATGATTTAATTTCTCTTCCTCTTTCCTTTAATTTCCTTTCAATTTCATGTTCTTTTCTTATTCTCTCACCACCTATCTTCATCCACATGGTATGTTAAATCAAATATAATACATATAAATTAATTTTATGATACTAATGGAATATTATACCATTTAACCCCCTTTGTCTCTTCATTTTATTTTATAAAAGAAAACATTGTTCGTAAGGTGTTAGTCTATCACCTTCAGGAATGCCAGGTTTCATTTTTCCATTTCTACTTTTATATGTTGTAATGGAACCATTTTGATGGTTGAAATAAAAAAATTTATATTTATTATGTCCTCTTTAATGTTCTGAAACATAATTATGTACATATTAATACATGATTAATCAAAACAAGATCTTTGTGGTTGAAAAACCACCCAAAATAACCCAAACGATCATCATTACATTCCTAGTTAATGATTCAGCCACATCTTATATAACATTAAATTCATTATAAGATCACATAAACTCCTATAAAATCATTAATAACATGTCACATCAGTTCTGGATGATTACCCATGTTCTAATTTAACTTCAATTTAATATTACAAGTGAACCACTTTAGAAAAACCATAAAAACAAACATTCCCGAACAATGTTATTAAACTCTATAACTCATCCAAAGGAACACAAATAACTTAATTAAACCATATTGAACCATATTAATGTAAAAAATATTCAATAATGGTTAATTAATGAATCTAATGTGGCTATATAAGGCATTATAGTGATATAAGTGTTTAGATATAAGGTAAGGGGAAATTCTCAAACACAACTTTTATCCTTCATGTTCTTACCCTTTCACAATTTTTTGATATGGTTACTCCTTAAAAATCATATTTTCATTATTTTATTTCTTTTTATTGTATATAAATGTTATTCACTAGTATTTTTATCAAAAAATGTTTTCAAAAAGAACTCTTCTTTTAATAACACACCTTTAACTTCTCATTCAAGGTTGACGGTTCTTGTAACATGTATTTTATTAACTCTTTCTATTAGGAAAACAATTTTTATGATTGTGTTATTTTGAGATGAAACACATTAAACTTCATATTATAGTTATGTTCATTTTTTATATATTTTCATTGTCCCATGCTTGATAAATGATATTGTTATTCTTTGACGGGTGCGCCCAAAATTATATATTGCAATATGAATGTTTCAATGTGACGGGTGCGCCCAGCATTATAAAGCGCTCTAATGCGTTGGGTAAATTGATCAAACTCATGAGTTAAAATTTAACTATATTTTAATGATATTATATCTTTTTTCACATGTATGTGTGGTACTTAACCACTAATACATGGTGTTTCATTTTTATGCATTGCCACATTTCAAGTCTCCTATTATTGCTTCCTCTCATGTTCATCATCCATTGCCTATGTTATGGTTATGATCACCCATTGTAATTTGGTTCTAATATATAATTGTACTAGGATTTTATCTCTACCAATATGATGTATGTCCTCCGGGGAAAACATGTACTACGAAAGGTCATGTTCCAATAAGATGCTAGAGAATAAGAAATTAAATTACTTTTTATTCTTGATGTTGTAATTGCTATGTATGATCCTAGTTTTCCCAAGACACTAAACAATTGGATCATATAAATATGTAATAATATTAATTTTTTTACCATTAAAATTATTTATTAATAATGTAAGAAATGGATGGGTCGCTATACTATGGTTATTGGTTAAATTTGGTAAATAAGGGTAAAAATTAATATTTTCAAACATTAATAAAGAGCCCCTCCTCACTCTTATAAAAGGAAACCACCTATAACCCATTAAACACACCTCTAACGAACCTTTTATCATCCAAAATATGATCCAATAAACTCACAACATCTGTCTCTTCCACTATGATTCCTTACTTTGGGCAGATAGAAATTTAATACTGCATTTTGGTTCAAACAAAAGGGAGTTACCCAATTTTAAGGTAACATTATCTCTCAAGTTCATCTCATTTATTTTCCTTCTAAAATCCATATGACTTTCTTATTTTATGATTACATAAAAACACCAGTATCCTCAATATAATAGGTTTTTTATAAGAATTATTCTATCTACACTTCCAAAAACGTCCAACTAATGGATACAAACATACTATTTCTGTGGATGACAAACTACTTTCTCATGAAACGATAATTGTTCAATCATCTTCTACCACATCTCATGTTGGAAATTATGATGGAACTATATTTATATGTTATATATATTATGTTTATATTGTCTCAATGATCCAGTATTTTTTCATTTACATAATACCTTTATGGTTTCCATAATAGGTGAATACGATAATTTAATATGAGGAAGTCTGGACTACCGGCCCCACAAAGTTATATGAATCATTTATGCCATACATGGAATTTATTAAAGATGGAGTTACTAAAATTATATATGATATTATATTGGAATTATAATATACCTATGTATCATTAATTTCTCATTTTATTAAATATGAAATAGAAATTAAAGTAACGTTCATGCGTACGTACGACTTATCATCTCCATGAACGATTCATTAAATTTATTATCTCCCCATGATATGTACTATTATAAATAAATATATATACTATATATATTTTATATATATGATATATAAATCATGAATATAATTCTGAAGATAATGCAATTTTGACCAGATGGACAAATTGTAATTATAACATAATCATTTTTGTCTCTAATCCCAAACATCAAAAAAATGTCTGATATGAACTCAAATAATTAACTGAATCTTATTGAAAGGTAATAAATGGTATAAAAGGAATAATAAAATATAAAAATGATATGATGAAATTTAAAATTAACATATGATTATTATTATGGAAATTGATGAACGAATGAGTCAAGTCGGACATGAGGTAAGGCAACCATTCACCATCCTCTTTTAGTAAAATAATTATTTTATTTTATTTATTTTAATTTAAATTTTATTATATTGTGATATTTTATAATATATCCTTATTTCTATAAATTTTATTTATATTTGATTGGATAACCTTTTATCTCTAATCCATTCATTTATCTAATTTTGAAGTCACATATTTGGCTTCCAAGTTTTTCTAAGGGGACTTCTTAACACAATTTAAGCTCTTTGGGTTATATGTATACCTCTTGATTATTTCATTCTATGAATATGTGTCAATGATTTATACTTAATATAATTGAACAATATTTGTTAGGGACTACGTCTCAATATCCTTTTCTTGAAGAATATCTTGATATTGTGCACTTTTATTATCATATATGGTGTATATACCTCCATTTTTACATTTTATATCATGAATTTGTAAATTATCATGATATTTAATGTTTTATTTGATGTTATTCATTAACCAATTTTTTTCAATAGTTTCTCATCTGGTAGAGGAGTCTTTATCTTAAACACTATTTTTGATGTTTTAAAGATTTGATCTTCGAAATCCTTCTCCTTAATGTACATGTTTTAGAAATTATTTTAAGGATTTATTTATATGTAAATGAGTGTTTTAAAGTGTAATATTGTTTCAAATAATTATGAGTGGTATGTGACACTTTATCCAAAACTCTACATTTTTGAATGTTTTAAATGAATTGATTATGTCAATACCTTGAACTGGTATCTTGAGAATACAATGTGGAAATGTTATCTTTCAATTATTCTTGTCTAATTTGATATGATAATTTTATGGGTTTTTGGTTTTTTTATTGTATATGGGTTGTTTCGTGATAATTATAGGGTGGGTGGGCCAAACATAGCTCTCTCATGCATCAGGTAACGTGACGGAGGTAAATGATAATGTTTCTACTAAGAGATTTAGGGAATATACTGTGATGGGTATCTCAAATGTAACTCCCGACAAAGTTATGAAAGAAAAAATTTAATTGTTTAATGGATTACACAAGTTACATTGATGATTTATTATTTCTATGTGTTATTAATAAATATTATGATTTTTTTGTGGTATGTTAATGATTGAAAAGTGTGATTTAATTTGTTTGTATGTATTAATTTATTGATGGGTTTTTTTCTTTTTTTTATAACAATTTCAAGGATGTTTTTGATAACACATAGATTTGATATGTTTTTAAGAGGGAATGTGTAAGGGTAAGAGAACAAAAGAATTCAAGAAGACTTATACCAAAAAAATAAATCAAGTTTTATTTATGGAGTTTTACTATTTTGAAGAATTGGGATAGATTAGAATTGTCTACTCTATTATTTTTGAGATGTAATGTAATAATTTTGGCCTAATTATCTAAAAAACTAAACCTAAAAAGAACATCATTTTGAATTTTTAAATTATTTCCTGATTATGTAATGTTTAAGGATGGGGCCTTTTTAGTCGGTATTAGAGGTCTGTTTAGATAACATTAGGAATTATTAGTTTTTTTAGACACATCGTAAGTCACTATGTATACTCTTTATGGTTAATCAATATTTTGTAACAGTTTTATATCTAGTAATGTATGTTAGAAATGAAATTAGGATGATCTAAAAACATAATTCCAATATCATACAATGGAATTCATGCAATAATTATTGTAATGTCATGTCCGAATTATTATGAAACATTTTCGAACATACAACTCACTTGCTTGAAATTTTTTGAGATATCAAACACCTCTACTATACCCCTATACCATCATGGATCGTGGGTTGTATTTAATCAAAATCTATTTTCTCAATATTATCATATTTTCAAGAAATGTAAATATTACCAATTCATTTTAAAATATTTTACTTTATCATAATATTTTGAAGTATATTATGATTTTGAAAATGGTGATGAATAAGTAGACTCTTACGCAACATATTTATATTTTTTAAAAATTATAAAAGATAAACACATATTTATGGTATTCTAAAAGGACAATTTATTGAATTTTTCATCTCAAACATGGTTCGACTTTTTTTTTATAAAAAATAGTTTTATCAGATGATTTGAAATTATATGTCATGCATGATTATTTTCTGAAACTATTTTTCTGTGACACCCATAAAACCAAAGATGTATGAGGTCTATTGGGATAAAGGAAGAATATTATTTTGATAGATATATATTTCATTTTTGAAATTCATGGACATTATATATACGTGGAAAATATTACGATGAAACTAGGTAGACACTGTGATCAATGTACAATGTTTTTTCTTTGGGAATAGTTTTATTTTATTGTGGTAAAAAATTTGAAATAAGATTTCATGAATTAATATTTTGAGGTAATTATGAGTTGGGTTTAAAATGAGAGGTATAAAAAAACCATTGTGGTGAAATCATGTTAGGGTTTTTTTTTAGTTTTATAAAAAGGGACAACACGCAAGATGGGTGACCACCCATCGTGTCCGGAAAGGCCCCAGGAATTGAACCCACAACTGAATGGTGATATCGGCGCATCATCTACCAATTTCCTATGTGAATCCATCGGTTAGTATGACATATTATTTTTAGTTAAATTATTTTATGGATAACGAATAAGTTGATTTTGACAACTGATATTTTATCAAATGGATATCCACAGTATAGTAAAATGATTTGGTGATTAAGTGATAAAGATTATTTCGGAAAATGTTCTCTCTTTTGGGAACACTATATGCTTGAGTAAAATAGAATACTATGGGATCTCATTTCTAATGTAATGTTTAAAATTATATTTTTTATAATTCAATGTTTTTATTGTCGACATATAGAAATTAAGGTTATTATTAGAAATTATTAAACTATCTTGGAGAATATATGATTATGTTAATTAATTTTCAGTGTGAGACATTAAGAGTAATTGATGTTATTTGGAGATAACTGTTATGATTTTTTTGGGAGACTATCTGATCAAATTTCTTTGAATTTTTGGATTCAATATTAGTTTTTATTGCTTTGAAGAATTCTATGGACAATTGTGTATTGAATGTTCTTTGTTGAGATTTGTGTATTTTTGGTTCAATTATATATATTATGAGTAGTAGGTATTTTATATAAAATATTATCCTTTTGGGGATTATCTGATTTTGAACTATCATGTTTGGTTTTGGCTAATTTCTAAAGACATGGGAAATATGTGGTTTATCTTATGTGGATCATGTTATTCTCTAGAATTTGATTCTAGAACTTCAGGTGTGGCCATGTCATCTTGAATACTCATCATTTGGATAAAAGAAGAGTTTTTGGTAGAAACATATTAAAGGATGAAGATCCACCTGAAATGTAAGTATATTTCATTATTTTATTAGTAAACCTCATAAATAAATTCTCCAACTTTATGAGGGGGAACCTAAAACTAAAAATAATGTCATCCATTTAATTTATCTAATGGGAAACCAATGACTATTTAACCCATCACAAATTTATGGGTTTCTTGTTGTCAACATTCTCCAGATCATGTTTTCTATCACTATCCATCATAACATTACACATAGTATATCCTTTATATAAATTTTTTGCTACATGGAATCTATGTTTGTGGTATCCCATGTGAACTTTTTACTTATTTTTCATTATTTTAATGTGATAATTTTATTGACTCTTTTCCAATGTCAGGCATTTAATGATTCTTTCAAGACCAATTTTAAAATTTTGGGGACTTAAATACTAATAGGGGAAGGATGTAACATTCTAGGTAAATAAAGAATATTAAATTTTCATATTTATTAATATTTGTGATTTAAATATTGATTTTAATTTAAATGGGATTCTACGTTTGATAGAGTACCCGACATGAAAAATGAGTTTCTCTGAAATCTAATGTTTCAAACAAGACTGTGGCATACTAAAAATTAATAATATAAAATTATTTTAAATGGTTATTAAAACACTACCATTGTATTAGAGGTAATTAAAATAACTTACTAAAATATAATTATAAATGTTTTTTCTAATGATTTTTACTTTTATCCAATACAATTTATAGTCGTAAAATGATAATAAATCCATTATTATGAATGAAAAAATTTAATATTTTTAATTCATTTTACAACCTTTTAATAGTTAATCCCCTTTAAATGTAGTAGTTTGCACATTTATATTTTCCATTTAAAAAAATAATTTATGAGAAGGACATAAAATTTTACATTGGGTAAATTTTTTTATTTATCCTCATAAAGTACATTTTTTATATGAATAGAGAAAATAGTACATTTTAAGTAAAAACTTTTTTTTTATCTAATTTATTTATATAAGTAGATTATTGTTTTTATAGGATTTAAATTGTAATTAAATTACTTTTTTACCATTTAATAATATTTTGGTCAACTGAAGCAATTTCCCTTTGAAATTGGAAATAAAAAGGTTTCAATATTTTAAATGTTATTATTTCCTAAAAATGTGCTTTTGTGGTTTGACAGCGGGAATTAATTTTTAAATAATTTCTGCAACTCCGTGTTTTAAATTTGGAAAAATAGATTTTATATTTGGAATTAGTAGCTCCAATTTGTGTAAATATGTAACTTTTATTATTAGACTTTTTTATAGTATCTTTAGTAAATATATTATTTACCATGGTTAATGGGGAAATTTTGTAAATAAAGGTAAAAAATAATATTTTAAAACATTCTTAAAGAGACACTCCTCTCTTTTATAGAAGCTACTGCCTATAAACCATTACTCACAACTCTCATGCCCCTTGGATAATCCAACTTCCGCTCCAATAAGAATCCAACATCCCTCTCATCCATCTACGTCCTTAATTTCGTTAGAAGAAAATTCAATAAAGCCTTTTGGTTCAAACCAAGGGGAGTTAATCAATTTAAAGGTAACACATTCTCTCAAGTTATTTTCTACTATTTTACATCTACACTCCCTTTTATTTTATTATTATTTTTTTACATAACAAAACCAATATCCTCAATATAATAGGATGTTCTTATGAGACTTATTAGAACTACACTTCTACACACCCCCATTTAATGTATAAAATATACTGTTTTCTGTGGACAATGAACTACTTCCTCACAAAACGATGATTGTTCAATTATGTCCTACCACCTATCACTGTGGCCATTATGATGGAACTATATTTATATGTGGTAAATATTATATTTATATTGTATCTATGATTCGGTATTTTTCATTTATATCATACCATTATGGTTTCCATAATGGGTTAATATGATATTTTCATTTCATGATGTGAGGACTACCGCCCCCTCAAAGTGATATAACTCATTCATTCAATATGTGGAATGTATAAAGGATGATGTTACTGAAATTATATGTGATATTATACTATAATTATTATATATCTATTTATCATTATTTTTTCATTCCATTAAATAAAAAATAGAAATGAATGTATTGTGCATGCGCACATACAACTTACCGTCTCCATGAATGGTGCATTTAATTTCATATCTTCAAATGTTATGTATTAATATAAATACATATATATACTGGATATATCGAAAATATATGATATCTAAATCATGAATATAATTCTGGAGTTAATTGTATTTTGACCCCATGGAAAAATTGTAATTATAACCAGTGTATTTTTTACTCAAATTCCGACCATCGACAAATGCCTGATATGAATGAAAATTAATAACAAATTGTTATTGAAAGGTAATAAGTGATATAAAAGTAATAGTTAAATTGGAAAAAGTTACTAAGGATTGTAGAAATTAACTTATGTTTTTATTCACTAAATTAAAGAGATAATGAGTCAAGTCAGACACGAGGTAAGGAAACATTTCACACTCTACTTTTAGTAAAATACTTCCTTAATGTTATGGATATTAATTTCCATTTTATTATGGTGGTATATGTCCTTATATATCCATATTTCTATAAATTTTATTTCCATGTGATGAGATACAATTTTGTCTCTCATCAACTCATTTTCTGATTTTTTATTGGATTTCGATTGGTTGCTGAATTTTTTTAAGGGAACTACTTAACCACATTTCAATTATTTGGGATAAAATTATACTTCTTGATTATGTCGTGCTATGAATATGTGGGGAAAAATATTATTTTTTAAAATTAAAATCCACTTATATTGTCTGTATTTATATTTTTCACACATAATTATGTCATTGATTTATCCTTAACCTAATATTACACTCTTTGTAAGGGACTACATCTCAGTCTCCTTTCATTGAGGAATATCTTGATATTTTCGACATTTATTATCCTATAATGTGTATATACAACCATTCTGACATTTTTTATCATTAATTTATATATTATCATGATATTTATAGTTTTGTTTGATGTTATTCATTAATAACTTTTCTTCAAGAGTTTCTTAACTACTAAAGGATACTTTTACTAAAACATTGTTGTTAATGTTTTATATATTTAATCTTATAAATCACTCTATTTAATGTCCATTTTTTAGAAATAATTTTAAGGATTTATTTATATTTACATATGTGTTTTAAAGTTTAAATTCCTTCAATAGTTTTAGTGTGGTATGGGACACTTTAATTCAACACTCTTTATTTGGAATTGTTTAGATGAATTGATTGTGTTAATATCACGAACTGATATCTTGTGAATGAAATGTTGAAGTTTTATCCATACTTTATGTTTTTTTTTATTATTATGTTATAGTTCATGATAATTTTTTTACCTATATGGGTGGTTCAATGATAAATATAGGTTGGGGAGCCCGAGATAACACTCAAATGAATTGGGTAACATTAGAGAGGAAAAAATTAATGTTTCTCATAAGTTATTTAGGGGATATATTGTGATGGGAATTCAAAATGCTACTCCCGACATAGTTATGAATGATACATCGTAAGTATGTTATGGATTCCAAAATTTACATGTATTATTTATGATTTCCATGTGTTGTTCATAAATCATAGGATTAATTTGTGGAATATTAATGATTGATTAGTATGATTTCATTTATTTTTATTTATTGATAGACTAATGTTTTATTTATTTGTTTTACAAAACATAAAATAATTTTTATTCTCATAACATGTTTTTAAAAGTTTTCTTTAGGGTAAAATGAAGGTTGATATAAGAGAACAATTCAAGAAGATTTATATCAAGAATATAACTCTTGTCGTATTTAAGATGTTTTATTATTATGAAAAATTTAGATTGAGTATAAGTTTATTCATTTTTATTTTTTAGATTTAATGTTATAGTTATGGATTAATTCTATAAAACTATAAACCTGAAATGATCATGATTGTGAATTATTAACTTAATTCATGATTATGTAATGATTATGATTGGGGCCTTATACACACAAATTTAATAACTATATTACCAAAGAGATTTTCATTAGATATCATGTTATCTGTAGAGAATATCTAAGACTTTCTTTTGTTCCCCTATGTTCTTCTTATATTGTGTAACAAGATTCATTGGAATAAAAATATTTTTTATCCAATAAACAAAAATCCAACATAAAAAATATTCATAATTTTTTGGTAAATTAAATTTTACTTGTGTCAATTCCAAAGCCAGTGTTGGCCTTATAAGATTTCCTAACATCAGTACTGAATAAATGGAAATCAGCATTATAAATATATCAATCATTAGATGAGGTCATACACTATGATTCCCATGAAAGTACACATTTAATAGGAACATTGTAAAAGGATGGGTATTCTTATGAACTAATTATCAATGTAATTTACCTGTAAATCATTTCCATAGGAGAAACCCAATATTTAGAACCCAATATATGTGGATTATAAATATGAAATATATATACAGAATTGTATGGGTCCAAGTAATAATTTAATCCCTAATTAAGTTAATTTTTCAAAATAACCTCATGAAGCACTTATGGATTCCTCGTTAATCACTCAAGAGTTTGAATATGTGGATGCTACAGAAATTATATATCAGATAGAGATAGATTCTGCAAAATATGAAATATTTATTTATTTTTTATAGTGGGAAAGGGATGATGTAATACAAAGAAAAAAAAGACCATTTTATTTTTCTAGACAATTGGATAAAATGATATATAAATAAATTTTCTTTAAAAATATCATCAAGGATGTTCAAATATAGTCAAAACTCTCCATCGATTAATTTATATTAAAGATGATATACCCCCCCATACACATTAACACATATGTGATAAACAAGTAAGTTTAAATGACTTTATAGATTAATAATTTTAGACCCAATTTTTGGAACTTATCCATAAATATGAAGTCGTGGTTTTCAGAAATGATATTGATTTTAATTAAATTTTATGATGATCATGGTTTCATCTATTAATATTATTTCTTTTATTATACTTCAATGTCATTAATACTAAATTGATAGAAATATTGATACCTTACATGACTGTAGGTATCCATTTGATTCCTACGAATAAAAATACATCGATGTATAATTATACTATAGTGATGTTTAAATACATATGATTATGTATTTCATTCATGTTACTACTCCAACTGGTTTGGAAACGTCCCCAAGGAACTATTTTCAATAGTATAGAAATGATATTATTTTTCCCATTGATCATATGAACATAAAAATTTCATATTTTATAATTTATTCATTGGCCTTCATGATATTAGTTTCATCTAATAAAAATATAAAAGTAATGGAAGTGTTTTATAATAGAAAATGTGGTAAATTTCATAATAAAAATGACATCATCATGTCCCTAGAGTCTGAAAAGACTCGAACTTCTTAAACATAATCAGGATATTTTCTCAAATCACTAATAGAGTGTTATAATTCCTTTACAACATTACCAAAATGTTATTATATGAATATCGATTATACATTAAATGAGAATTAATATGATGAAGATCACCAATACTCTCATAGATAAAACAACTCATATAGAGACATAGAGTGAATATGGGGAATCTAATTTGAAATATATAGAGAGGAAAAATGACAAAACCTTTTCAGTTACATTAAAATATTACACATTATCACACATATATTAGGAAAATTTGATAGATAAAGTTTCATAAGTTAAGATCATATATTTAACTACAATATTTGAAGATGGCGTCTTCAAAATAATTTAATTCATCAATAAATATCAGGAATGTTTATAATAAAATCCATGAACCGCATTGATTACTGACACTATTTCATGGATTTAAGAAAATGTGTATAAAGATATTTTTAATAATAATTGTGTATTTTTAACTTGAAATTTTTTGTTAATTTATTTCTATGATCCCTAGGTAGCTACAAAACTATTAGGATTTCCATAGGATGAACTTTTTTAAAAGGAGGTATTAGGAAATGTACAATAATCCCATTAAACTATGGAAGTATATGAAAATTATTGTCTTATAAAATACCAATTAATTGAGGAAAATTAATATGTCAAATCGATCTCCAAGCATAGTAATTTTTATATATATAAGCTTGAAAATATGAGTTTGTATTAACTTTATTGATCAGAACCGTTATTTTATAAAATATGATTTCCCAATACTAATTTTAGAACCTATAACTGGTTAATATTATTTATATAATGTAAATTTCAATAAGGATGGATATTAATGGTACAACCAAATCCAATTTTAAATTTAATATAAAGAAATTAAACATTTCTGGAAGTCCAAGGAATAAATTTATATCAAGTATTTCCCTTTAGTTTAATGAGTATATACTCTTTATATCAATTCACCATACAATGTATTATCAATTATTTTATGTTAGAGTTCATTGAATGTCACCTTGATGATGTAGTGGTGAAATACCATATTTATATTAATAATATAGATAATATTAATGTTTTATTTAATATTTTATAGTGTAATATAAAATAGATGCTAACTCGGAAATTGACTTTCATGGATAACTATGGATGTTTCCCTGAAAATATATTTTTTCATCATTTCATTAAAGTAAAAAATGAGATAACTAAGGGTATAATTTCCATGTCTCGTCTTAAAAACCTCAATGAGTGAAGATGAATTCATGTTTGCATGTACTGCATATATTTGTTTATAGAGAATAATTTAGGTTTGGTCTTCACCTAAACTAAATTTATTAATAAGGGAGCCATATATAAATGGAATGATTAATGTCTAAAATGTATTTTCCACTATAGGAATTAAATATATTCCCACTAGTATAGATACCTCTTATATTAAAAATAATTTATTTAATATGTGATATACATAGTGAAATCATTGGGTTCATTTATTTCATAGAATAATGATATATATAATGAAAATATTTTTGATTTTTTTAACTTAATATTTCATAATATTATGAAAAAATATTCTAATATATTGAATGGGTTTCATGAATTAGTCAGTACATTTCAAAAATTGAATCACAAAATGTAGCACAGAGATGTCCACATGGTCAATCATAATGATCTACTATAATATAAAAAAATTCATAACTTGTTTAATGGACTTTTGTTATGGAAGTCATCCTTCTTGATAACTTTTGACATTCAATTTATTCTGCAGAATTTGCTAAAATTACAGTAATTGGAATATATATTTGATGGTGTTTCAATCTATAAAAACCATAATTGGATAATAATATTCCCAATAAAAATTATTACATATTTGAGATGTCCCCCATACATGGGAAATATACCTTGACATTATATCATAAAGCCCAATAAAGAAAATATTGGAAGAACACAAACCGAGTAGCGTGAGATGGACAATAAATCATATCACATAGAAAATGTATATTTTTACAAATGTTGTATTTGTTTTGTATGGAAACACAAATAATATTGAATAATACAAATAAATCAATATAGAATTGGAATTAATTATATAGGTACGTGTATCCTACATGGAAATATATGGAAATTCAGAGTATGAAATAAATAATATTAGTTGTAAGGGGGTGTAAAAATAATATTTTATTCCCCCGACCATATATTTATGTGGGGGTGTTAAAGGTGTTTTTCTCAGATCCATCTCTACCGCATGTCACAAATTCACTGAACACCAAATAATTTTCATTGGAATATTTAGCTACATCCATGGAAGAATTGGACTATGAAAATTTGTAATCTTCATTAAAAATTTCTGTATGAAATAACCATTAATTAGAAAACATGGAAGTGAAAATGTGGTAAATTAAAACAAAAAAATATATTATATAATGAACATATGGAATTACCAATTATTTGAATACCTCTATTATTGGATTCTATTATATGTAAAGGAAAATAAATGTTTAAATATATTAGTGGGTAGAAAACATTACCAATTATGATATCCCACGATATGATAAGGTCGACTATAAATTTGACATTGACTGATATCACCGAATATTTTTTCATGTAGGAGAAATTATTGTTGTTATTAAAAAATTCCATGTAGGAACCTTGTGTTCACATTAGTATGGGACCATGATTTCCAATTAAAATAATATCTATGGAGAATTGTGGATGTCAATCAAATATTAATGTCTATAGATCACCAGAAGATGCCAAATATATTTCATACATTATATTGAAATTCATCAACCCATATAATTTTTAAATACCACTCACTATTCAGGGAAATTTTCTATCTATTTAATAAATTTCAATGATCCAAATCACCCAAGAAAAATATATACAGTACAAGTATATCCATACATGCATAAATTTATTTTTCTATTTTTCATACACGTTATTCTTCAATGTAGTTGGGAAAATATTTATCATCAGTATTATGATGAAAATAATTTTTTTTTGAAAAATTAGCGTACTTCATACAATATTGTTAGATAATAGAAAAAAATTATACTCATATGCACAAAAAATTTCATATTAGAAATACTTATTTTCTTATAACAACTCATCCAACTACCAGACAGTAAAAAATCATAATGATACAGGATTTCATGAAATCTTATACAATATATTAAAAAAGTTTCTAGACAATGATATGTAATATTTCCCCACCAGTTTTTTTATTATTTGTTGGTTCATTACCTCAAAGCTAATATTTATACAAATGAAACCTTTTTTACACTAATATACAGTATAAGAGTGGTTCTACCAAATGAGGTCCTCTTATATTCACTCTCTAATATGATTTTTAATTAGTATTAAGGTGATGAGAAATAATATATGTTATTAGATGAGTTAGAATGGTTTGATTATTATGTATTTTGTTCCCTTCAAACATAAATGTTCATCATCAATTAATTTTCATGATCCTTAAATATGAATTTTTCCCTTCATTCATTACTCAAACGGAATTTGGTGTTATCTCTTAGATTCTTATTGTTACATGGGAGGAAGAATTAATTTCATTGACCAATAAGGGATATACACTATGTATAGATAATGTGTAATAAAATTAATTCTATTAATTATTCACATCAGATGTTGATCATGTCACTTGGTAAGAAATAAAACGTTACTCATGAAATACAATGTGTAATTTCAATAACCATTGTATGAGATACAAGAAATTAATCTTACAAGTGAACATATTACTCACACATTGAAATAAATTCATTATAAAATCCACACCACATATAATTACAGTACATTTTCAATATAATTATAGTATAATGTAAATAATCAATGAACATATATCCTAATCTAGTACAATAAATTAGTAGGACACAATCCCTACAAAAAACTCATATAATGTGCTGTGTGTTGGAAATATAATAATAATGTTTTATATTGTTATTCAGGAAACCCTCCCATATCCACATGAATCTCACACAAATAATTATAAATATGAGCATAGTGGTATCATATGAATTCTCAAAAAGTAATGATAATGATTCATTGTGATGAAACATAGCATCCATTTTCTCTCCCTACATGATTCTAAACGACATAGAATAAATAGTTTTCCATTACCTACTTCTCCTAGAGAATTGAATGATCAGTGGAGGTATTCAATTGATACAAATATCTAGTTCCCAAGAACAAAAATACCAATACTATAATTTATGAAATTAATCTATATAAACTAATTTAAATAGAAATATATGTTTCATTATTATCATTCTATTATAATATGTATCAATGGTATGATTTCTAATCATAATCCATCCATTTTAATATTTAAAACCCTACATCTTCTTTTACAATATACTACAATACATGGTGTCTCTTATAGAGTTTCACATGTATCATGATTCATGTTCTAATGAGAATGGTTGTGATTCTTTTTCTAATTATCCATTTTCATGTATAAAGTTACAATACCATTTTACAATTTTGCTACAATATAATCTTTCCTATTATAGGAATGACCATTAGTGATCAACATGTGGTTTAGTCCCTTCCTCTTAATAATATCTCAACTACCTAACCATTGAGTAATTATGTTTTGATTAATCCATCATTATTTTTGGAATTCTTGCATTCAAAAACCACACATAATTTATTTGCAATCTATTATTATTATAAACAACCATTATGTATTTTTGAATATAGGAATCTACACAATTGGGATCTACATTTTTGACTATGAATAATAGATCAATAATATAGATATATATATCCCTAATATTTCTTTTCAACAAGATAAATCATCACTATCAATAGAAGTTCCCATATTCCCCATTAATCCTACCATTATTGATTTGATATAGGGGTTTTGAAAATGGTATGCAGTCATTCATTGATTACATATTCCATGAATCCTATTTGGATAGAAGAGACCCATGTTATAATGTACAACTTCCCCATTATTTTGAAAAAACATTTGGATCATTATGGGACTATAAGACATATTTTTTCATTAATCCTGTATAATTATTAATAATACCATTACAATATACTATTTTTATGTAATTATAGGATATGTTCTACAATAAATCTATCATTCATTAATAATAAATCTACATGAATGGAACAAACTTTAGGGTTATTGAACCCTTCTTCAAAATTTATTTCCTATACAAATCTACTTAATGAATCAAATGTGTATATACCAAAAAATATTCACATCTATCAATTGTAATCATATCTAACTAAGAAAATCATCTTGTTTGAGTATGAATATTGATCCACTGATTAGAATATGATTATTTATCCCTAATGTTTCCCATCAATAAGATTCATTAAGGTCTAGATGTGATGGTCATGTATTCTTATTACATAGTGAAACAATTATAGCAGAATCCATATTTTTAATATAGACCATAGTCGTCCCAATCTTTTATTCTTGTCCTATACATCCTAATTAAGACCATATTGTTTTGATTTACAATATCTATAATTAGACGATTCAAATAAATCCATCTCCCTAATTATTTCACATAAGATTATTGTATTGATTTTTCATACTAAAATCTGATTTTCAATAAGGGAACTGTTTTCCTCATCATGTAATTATAAACCATATGAAATGAGGGTATGATATTCTTGACCATAAATTGAATTCTAATTTTCTACATCGCAAAAAAATATATAAATGTTATGTATGTATTATTTTTAAATCATCATGTTCTGATATTATTCAACTAAATTTATGTTTTTAATCATTTAAGTATACGGTCACACTTATTGGGATTCATGAAAAAAAATTCATTTAGTTTATAATATATTGTTGATGATACAATCTTTAAATATTGGATTCATTTATAATGGTTCAGTCAATGTAAATAATCACTCTATTTTTATACAGAAATGAAAAATACAAATGTTAGATCATTCCACATACATAATTGTGGTATTGGTAAAAATTTGAACTAAAATAAGGGAAGTATATTTGATAATGTATATTTGAGAAAAAAAATTTGGGGAAGGATTTCCGAATTTTTACTTGGATAGGTGATTATATATAATGAGATACATTCTATTTCCATTATAATTTATTAAATACATGTTGTAGCTTCAGCCTTGATTAAACCCTTGTATGAGGGGGGAATTACAAGCTTATCAGGTATTTTCAAAAATACGTCACTATAGTAATCAAAAAAATCCTAAAAGGGTGCCTTGATAGAGTATGATATATAAATGGTAGGAAATATGGGAATACATGACAATGTTAAATATATCTCCTTAAGTGGGCTCTCCCATATGTCAATGATATGGTGATTACAGTGTGGTTGCCTCACTATGGTGTTTATACTCGTTCTCACATGGATGTGTGTCATTACTATGTCCAACTCACATGGGTGGTTGTCCTCAAGACAAAATTTTCGGGTGGCCTTGGAAAATGGAATATATGAAATTATTGACCTCAATGAAACAAATGAGACAAATGAAATGGTAGAAGAAATGATTTCACTATCTAATGATGATGTGGTATATTTTTAGGATGAAATGGTAACATCACCCAACACTGTCCGTATGGCTCTCTAATTATAGCTATAATGACTAATGAATAGATTATAACACAGAATCCCCAGAATCTTTTTTGGTAAGTTGGGGATTTATAATCACCATTTGAAACTTTAGGTTGTTGAGGGAAACCAAAAATATAGACTTTATCATTACACATAGATCCTATTCTATGTGGATATTTTTTGGTAATCCGTTTTCATGAAAAATGGAGATGAAATAAGATGTTCTATGGTTATCTAGGGCCTCCTGTTCAAACCTACAAAGGGTACCATGAAATTGATGGTTTTTCTTGATTCATGTTTCCTCATGTATCTATGTATTCTTCCAATTGGTCTACATTATTCTGCCAATATCCCTCACCCAGGACTCCTAATATATCCCAACCTATTCCACCAATATTAGATGTGCACATCGACATAGTCACTCATACATTCTACACTATATCCCCAATTTTTTCACAATAAATAGAGACCATTTGACATTAAATAGTGGATGAGTTTAGTACTCCTAGTAGAGAAGTAGATTTTTTAGAATACATTTCACTATGTATTCTAAAACATCCCATATATTTCCTTTAAAAATAATTTACATTAGAAAAATAATTTTGTAATAGTATGGGGTTAGAAAAGTCCTTTAACTAGATAAACTATCTCGCAGGTCCTATCATTGGGGTGTCCCACCTATTGGGGCCTATCACCTGGGTGACCCATCACATGGAAATTCTGACATTGCAGACCAGACTAATGGGTATCATCCTCTAGTTTCCCCTTCAATAGATTTTCCTCACATTGGATACCCATCATCTAGGTATCCTTAACTAGATGACCCATCAATCGCGTAATGCCACATGGGAGCCCCCTATCCATGGGATCCTCACCTTGAATCCAATCACTTGGTGTTTTTCACAAGGGAAAACCATAGCCTGCAAATCCTCACATAACCGACCCATAGATAGTCAGGTATTTTCTCAATAGTAATTTATAATTTATGATGATATTTATGTTTACAAATACCCTTGTTAGTTTTCTAATGAAGTATTCTTCAATGTGATTTCAAGAATCTATATATGGTTTATGGTAATATGAAATTATAATAATAAAAATGAAAAAAATATTTGTAAACATTATTTTCAATAAATGAAAATATGATTTCACCCAAAATTTCACTGAGAAGTAAACACTTTCATATGGTGTCAACACTACATTACACTAAGAAGATAACTTTTGCATATGGTATCAACCCTACATTACACTATGAATTTAATGCTCATGTATGGTATCAAACCTATGTTATGCTAAACAACGTGTGTTAGAATTGACATCCTTACGTTTGGAGAATATTCAATCATATGGAAAAGTAACATTATATTCGAGTCTGGATTTACTATACATACCTTATATGTAGAAAAGTTTAATGTATGGTTAATCAATGGGTTGTTTATGTTTTTATGTTATCATGGATAAACATATGGATTATCATCCATCTGATACTTTTTCCCCTAGGTTATGTAATGGTTGAAGTAAGGTTAAGAAACTATATTATATGAAAAGGAACCCTAGGATACCTAAAAGAACCCTACTCTATAAATAAAACTATGTTCTGTAAAATGAAACCCTAGGTTATGCATCTCAACACTAAGTAGTGTTCTGAATAGTGATGTTATTCAATCTGCATTTTCAATATGAGAATGTTGCAATAATAAATTCACGATTAATGAAATATTCAAGGATAATTTTTATTATTTCAAATAACCAAGTTTATTTTATAAAATCACTCCTATTTAAATATAAAGTTACCAATCCTGTGGTCATCTAGAATTTGAATTTCTCTAATCAATCAAGAAATTCATTTGGAACTAGAATATAGAATAATGTTTTCTGTTCTATATTTTCTTTCAATGTTTCTCTTCATAAATTATATATATATATATATTTGTGTATGTATCTGTGTGTGTGGGTGGGATAATCAATTGATATATGGTAATGTATTATTTACAATATCTTTTCTTTTTCCACTGCATTGAACGATCGATTCTGAATGAAGCTGCACATTGGAGGTATACATGTTCAATATTTTAATATTATAATATCTATACTGTTTTTTAGTTGTTACCTAAATAAGGATATTTAAAAAAAAATAAATAATATTTTATTCATTAATATATTATTTTTTAAGGAATAACATCCATAAATTTTATGTTGTTGTTGCAAAAACTATGAAGAAAAACATGAAACCTTAAAATAAAACTATTTTGATTTATTTGAGTTTTAGTTTCTTATACTCATTTTGGTGGAGTATCAGCTTATCTATATATGATTTAGATTAGCAATTCCCATTTATAAGAACCATACGGCTTAGTTAAAAGTCATAGTAAAATGGTTTTATGTTCGTATAATAAGTTTTAAATATATGGTCTTGTTATAAGAGGACCAATCTAGTGAAATTTTCCAAGCTCACAGAGAGTGTGATTAGTATAATGGACTAGGGGATCATTTTCCCCCAAACCACTCTAAAAATTATGTTCATTATTATTATTTATCTAATGCATATTTTCATACTGGAAAAAATGTATAACATCATAAATCACAGTGGGTTTCAAACACCATAATTTTATATGATTCTTGAAAAGTCACAATTCTACCCATCTTATGTTAATTTGTATATTAAGACAAATACATAGGTATAATATGTGAGCTATTGGAGAATTTATCATAATGATAAATTTATAATATCTATACAAAGATGGAAGGCGATAATCCTAGAGAAGGAATGTAAATGGTATGTTCTCCATATTTTTGTGGTGTAAATTATGGATTCTATAATTATTGCATGGTTATATATTTGAAATATATTGGATTCATTGTCTACTAAAAGATCATTACCTCGTATGAAATTCTTGAGAAACAAGAAACATGGTATGTTGTAATAGAAGATGAGTATGATATCACTTCTAAATAAATCAATGATATTATTTTCAGTATTAGACTGTATGATTTCAAATGTGTATCACAATGTCTACCTATGAATGAAATGTGGAAAACATTTATAGTTTCTTTTGAAGGAAGAAATAATTATTGATATATGATATATGATATAGAATAGATATAATTCCCTTCATTAAGAATTTTTTATGGTGAAATCATTAAAAAGATGAATGGATGTCTTTTAGAAATTGTCACCTATATTATAGCCTTAGGTGAACCCATAAAACTATATGATATAGATTTGAAAGTAGTTGTATTATTAAATGTTAAATGGAATGGAATATCTTATGAAGTTCACCAACACTAACATGCAAAAGATATTAAAATATAGAAACTTATTGAAGAAATGATGTTTTATAAAGTGAAAATATATGATGATGGTGTGAATAATAATATTATAGTAATGATTGAAAATACTGATCTCAAGGATACATCTCAGAAGCATAGAACAATAACAATCAAAGAATTCATCAAAGAGAAAAAATACAATTTCTCAGATTCTGAAATGGAATTGGCTAGATGGCCAGAATTATTTGAAAATTTTACAAAACGAAAATTGGATTCAAAAAATACTTCAGGAAGGATGACAGCGAACCAATTGAAATTTTAGGTATGAATTCAATAAATTGTGTCATATATGACCAGATTAACCTCAACTGAATGATTAATGAAAAGCCTAGAAAAGATATATTTGAAAAATGATAATTATGATCCCAAAATAAAAAAATAAATGAAGGCATCATGATATGTATTTGATGTCTCTATAATCCCTGCAATTTTTAATTCATAGAAGGAGAAATAAAATATCAAATAAAATATATTATTTATGGATGATGATGAAATGGTACAAACTTATTAATCCTCTAATTATGATACTTATAGTTGATAAAATGATATATTGGATGACTACTAATGAATGTTAGAAGAAATATATGATTATTTTAAAAATAAGAACAAATCATTGATAACAATTCATAATTTTGTTTTATGTGAAATATGTATCACTCTAAAACAACAACATGAGATACTTGAAAAATTAAATTCCTCTTCATCAAATATTGTCAATCATTACAAGAAAATCATGAAATTAAATTATGAAGTATAATACTATAAGAGTATTTCAATTGTTTTTAGTAAATGATAAAATATATTAAATGATATTCGTGGAAATAATTTCATTATAATGGAATGATATAGAATAGGAGCACAGGGAGAGAAATGAAAATTTTATGAAAACAAATTTTTAGCAATTTTAAAAATAATAGCTATTATCAATGAGGGAGATAAGGGCATTTCATGAATATAATCTATTTGAAAAATAACAAAATTAGTGGTATTAGAAGAGCCATTATTTTAAACATATTATCATTAAAATGTTATATTAATTATGGATAAAATAAATCTGATCTGAATTCTCTGATCTTTGATAGGTAACACTGATGGACATAATAAGATATAGGTACCAAAACAAAAAATTGTACAGTTAATTTTGAATGAAAAAGTTCATAGAATAATAAAATCCATATGATATGTGGATAATTAATGTTCCAGGAATATGTGTAGAAACTCAAAAAACATTCATACACTGACTCAAATGAAAGGACCACTAGTAACATTTTTTCAAAATTCCAGTGAAAAAAATAATTGGAAATGGTACTTCTAGAGATACAATGACTATATCAATCAATAAATTACAATTTTTGAAATGGATAAAGAAAATGATAATAAGTATATATCAACTATGTGAGTATGGTTTTTTGTTGAAATTTATAAAAATTCATGTTATATCATTAATGATTTTATACTTAATTTTAGATCACCTATAACTGATAATTATTAAAATTTGGATAGAAATTACTTATGAATATAGAATTTTGATTGTTTAATTGATATGAAAAAAGAATATTTGATTTGTAATGAAGACTTGGAAACTATAATATTTATACGTTACATAAATTTTCAATGAAAAAAATTACTTTCTCAGTTTCCCAATATTATGATTGACAATGACATATTATGTGATGCATGCCAAATTTCAAAGAAGAATAAATATTCTTTCAAATTTATTTAAAAAATTGCTACATCTAAACCATTAGAACATAATCATGTTAAATTGTTTTAATAATAATGAGTTGAATGTTTTGATGGTTGTAACTCCCCGACCCTAGTTACCCAGAGTCAGTGCATTATTACATAACATTGGCATGATCGCAAGAAAAATCAAATCTCGAAAGACCGATTGGTCTAGTAGCCTTGGAAACACTAGATATATTCATAAAGTTTTACATTACATCATAAAGTGAAAAACTACTACAATAACATAGTATCCATATTCCAAACTCATATCCCCACATAAAATCCCTGCAGGTCATTCATAACTTACTTCTTCACATCCTGGGAAAAATAAAACATAGAAAAGGGGTGAGCTCAAATGCCCAGTAAGGATAACAATATAGCGAAAACATTCAAAAATAAGCATAAACATTTAAGGCATTGTATAACTAAAACAAAAGACTTTTAAACTTGAACTTCAACATAGTATGGCAAAAGTAAAATGAAATAATTCCATTTACTTATTCACATGGATATTCTACTAATCGAATGATCACATGAAATATCAATATCCACTTTCATAATGATGGAATGCATAATTCTAGACTATCATAACCACATAGCCAAGCCCTTGTTCCAAGACTACAAATAATATTTTTCCAAGGCCTTGTGCCAAGACACTAGTTTGTCTCATGAGACCTACTGATGCATCGAGGAGCTATAGCGGGCTCCACCCATCACATATTAAGTCCAATGCATTCTCATATGAAAAGGTTTAAACATAACATAAACATTCGTATTAAAACTAGCATACGAAAAGTCAATACTTTCACCATAAACTATGAATGGTATAAAAATAGAACATCCACAGTCAAACATATCACAAAACCTTCAATACAATATAGAAGTTTTGTATCATGATAAATCAACTTCAAATAAGTGTAAAATCCATCAAAGGATGTTGACATAGATGAAATCAAAACTCTTTTTAGAGAAATATCTCTTTCTATTTTGAAATCATTTAAGAGTCTTATATTTATGAAATAAAACATTTTATTTGAAAATATTCTTATAAGCTTGTATGGGAAGCTTCGACGATTTTATAACGGCGGAAAATAATCGCACCCGTCGTATAAGTTAAAAAAACATTCTTACTTTAATTCTGTCGAAAAGGTTAAAAAGCACATTGTTAGGAAAATGACGGAACGATTCATTTATAAAACTCTTATAAAAATTCAAAAAAGGGTGTATAATACCTTAAACCATATTCTTTTAAATTGTAAAATTGTTTTGAAATACATTTTTAAAAAACATGGATGTGGATGATAAAGAGATCCCAATAGATTATTACGAATAAACAACCTCGGATAATGAAGAGATTCTGAAATAACCCTTTCCTTGTACTTTTCCTTGGTTGGGGTGGGTTAACCTCTTGTATAATAGTGAAATAATTGTTATTAAATTATACAAGAATCATATGCATTCATATGATATCATATATTATCTTTTAACATTTCTTTGTTAATAATATCTTAGTGTTATCGTTGTTTCGGGTGTTAACTTACTCGTTTTCATTTATATGTTTTGTTACGTAAGCCATGTTTTTAATGGATAGGTTGTATATTATTCATATCTAGAATGATATCAAGTCCTTAAACATCATTTTTAAATCAGAAAATGATAATTATACTTGAATGGATATGATGGAGAATGAATCTCATCACGTTCGTGGAGACGGTAGTCCGTACGTACGCACGAGCGACAATATCATTCTTTTGATATTAAAATAATATATAATTTGATATTATATCATATATACAGAATCATTATCATGTTATATTTATTATTTACATGAGTTACACATCATTATTATACCCATCCAAATAATAATATATTGAATAACAATTACACCACTGATGGGCGGAGAGTGATGGCAAGAGGGGGGTGAATTGCCTTTTAAAAATAATTAACAATTTAAAATCAAAGTAAAAAGTGCAGTGGAAATAAAAGAGGAAAGACACAAAACTTGATAAAGTAGTTCGGCTTAAACCAAAGCCTACGTCTCCGCTCCCAACTCAACCGTTGAGAGATTTACTACCGCTTGCTTTTTAATGGTTTTAGCAAGAAACCCACTAGACTTTAAGGTAGTCTAGAACCTATTACAGCTTGCTTTTAATGGTTAAGAAAGAACCCACTAGCCTTCTTACAGGTGAAGGCTAGCTCACCTATGACTCAAGCCTTTTAAAGGGAAGGCTTTACTAACCTCTTCACACCTTGAAGGTGGTGTGAAAACCCAAAAGAAAGGGAAGATGAGAGAAAGAGGGGTTTGTAGGAACAAACCCAAATTGATGCTCAAAATAATAAAACAAGAAAAACCGTAATGTGGAGAAGTCTTGGGCGCCAAAGGATTGATTGGAGTTGATGAAGAGCGCTCCCAAGCTTCTATGGTGATGCTCCTTGGATGTGGAAATGGTTTGGAGCAATTGAGGTTCCTTGGAGGAATGCGCCGGTGGTTCGCCAAGTGATCGAAAAATGTTCCCGTGGGATACCGTACGTTTCTGGGGATTCCTAGTCCTTTATTTATAGAGGGGGAACCCTCAAATGGCCTTTGGGGGTCTTCGGAGCCATTGGAGAGGCCTTCGGAGCCGTTGGGAGTCAAGTGGACAAGTCTGGTCAAAGCCCAACGACTAGTTTGACTGGCTCCACCGGCTGACCGGTGCTTGGCCACCGGTTGGCCGGTGCTTTGGAAAAGGGAGAGGCCTTCTGCCTAGGCACCACCGGCTGGCCGGTGAGGAGGCCACCGGTTGGCCGGTGCTGAGACAGTAGGTGTCCCTTATGTCTGGGTTCCACCGGCTGGCCGGTGATGGGACACCGGTTGGCCGGTGGTCTGGACAGAGGGGATGCCTTCTGCCCAGGCACCACCGGCTGGCCGGTGGTCATCCGCCGGTTGGCCGGTGGACTGAAATCAGTCCACTTTTTCCTTCTTGGCTTTCTTGGCCCAATTCCTTGGGAACCTGAAATCATGCCTATCATCCAAAAACACTTAAAATAAGATTAGATAAATAATAGAGTGATTGTGATCATGAAAATTAAACCACGAGGGGTACGAGAGGTACAACAATCTCCCGCTATTTTGATGATCACAATCACCAAAACAAACAATTTAAAAGACTGAAATGAAAGGCATGCTTTAAAGGATAAATTGAAAAGTAAAGCAAAGCATGAGAGAAAGATTTGTCCCCCAATCAACCAAGAATTTCTCCCCCTTTGTGATTATCAAAATAGCAGGGGGCATAAAACTTGATTGAGGGAAAGGTTGAAAAACAAGATAGAGTTTTTAAACCAATTGAAATTTTTGAAATTTGAATTGAAAGTTTTTAATTTAAAGTTTTGAATTGAAGGTTTTGAATATAAAGCAAAAAGGCTTAAACTATCCTAACTCCCCCTAAATAAAAACAACAAATCACTAGGGAGAGGATTTTAGAACCGAGACAAATTTTGGTCCGGTGAGACTCGCTAAAAGGGATTTTTCAATCCATACTTGTCTAGTGGCGGGTCTTCTCCTATGAAATTCATCATTAAAGGAAATGGTTTTGGGCCTTCCATACCGGGCATTTTTGCAATCGCACTCATAAATTAAGTGCCCGGGTTTTTTACAATAGTTGCAAAATTTATATTGTGAGCTCCCCCTTACAAAAATATTAGGAGCATGGGAAGAGGAATCTTGCTTGGAATAGACAAGCCCTTGGGTGGTTCTAGATATGCATTGGGAACCTAGTAATTTGGTCAAATTTTGTTCACCTTGGGTGAACTTGGAAAGAGACTCCCTTAGATCTTTAATGGTTGAACTCAAAGAATCAACATTTGGAATATCTTGGATCTTAAGGGTAAGTTCCTCATTCTTTTTGAGAAGTTGTTCTTTTTCAGAAATGAGAATTTTATTTTTCTTTTTCAAAGCAATAAATTTGGAAGAAAGTTCGTGAAAACCTTCCTCCAATTGATCTCTTGCATGTTAGAGATCCTCATAAGATAAATTATTAAAAGAATTTGAAGAGCTAGAGGATGAGGAGTCGGAAGAGGATACCTCATGAAATGCCATTAGGCATTTTTTACCATTGTCACTTGAGGAGGAGGAGGAGGAGGATGTGGAGATATCACTCCAAGTGGCCTTGAATGCCTTCTTCTTTTCCTTTTGCTTGGCCTTTTTCTTGTCGAGTGGACAATCGGGCTTGTAATGGCCTTTCTTACCACACCCGTAACATGTTACCTTGGGCTCGGATGTTTCGTTTGGTTGAGCATTGCGGGATTTCTTCGTCTTGTGCTTCTTCATGAATTTGTGCATTTTGCGGGCAAGATTCTCGATTTCCGAATCGCTGCCTGAAGAGGAAGATGATGAGGAGGAGGATATTTCTTCTTTTTGAAATTTGAAGGCGATTTTCTTTGGAACTTTGATCGGTTTGCCTTCCTTTTCAGCTTGCCTCCTCATGGTGATCTCGTAGGTCATGAGGGATCCGATGAGCTCTTCGACCGGCATGTTCTTGATTTCTTTTGCTTCTTGTATTGCCGTGACTTTCGGTGCCCATGTGCTTGGTAAGATCCAAAGGATCTTCTTTGACCATCTTTTCTGCAGACACATCATCACCAAGGGACTTTCTCCCATTGCAAACATCAGTAAAACGAGTAAACATTTCAGTAATATTTTCAGATGGATGCATGGTAAAAGACTCAAAATCTTGACGGTACATATCCAATTGAGTATCCTTGAATTTGTTGGTCCCTTCATGGGTAACCTTCAATAGTTTCCAGATTTCATGAGATGAAGTTCATGTGGAAACTCGATTGAATTCATTACGATCAAGGCCGTAATGAAGAGCGTTCATGGCATTGCCATCAAGCTCGAAATTTTTAATATCGGCTTGAGTCCATTTGGATTCATCGGGAGAAGAAAGAGAATAACCATGCATGAAAATTTTATAAATAGGATAACATATACTTCTAAGAAAAGTGGTCATGCGGGTTTTCTAATAAGTATAGTCGGTTCCATCAAAGAATGGAGCACGACCCAAAGAATAGCCTTCGGGGGTGAAAGAAGATGAAGCCATCACAATGGATCTTGAATTTGAAACCGGTTAGGGTATTACTCAAATTTTGCCTCTGATACCAAATGATGGGCGGAGAGTGATGGCAAGAGGGGGGGTGAATTGCCTTTTAAAAATAATTTACAATTTAAAATCAAAGTAAAAAGTGCAGCGGAAATAAAAGAGGCAAGACACAAAACTTGATAACGGAGTCCGGCTTAAACCAAAGCCTACGTCTCCGCTCCCAACTCAACCGTTGAGATATTTACTACCGCTTGCTTTTTAATGGTTTTAACAAGAAACTCACTAGACTTTAAGGTAGTCTAGAACCTATTACAGCTTGCTTTTAATGGTTAAGCAAAAACCCACTAGCCTTCTTACAGGTGAAGGCTAGCTCACCTATGACTCAAGCCTTTTAAAGGGAAGGCTTGACTAACCTCTTCACACCTTGAAGGTGGTGTGAAAACCCAAAAGAAAGGGAAGATGAGAGAAAGAGGGGTTTGTAGGCACAAACCCAAATTGATGCTCAAAATAATAAAACAAGAAAAACCGTAATGTGGAGAATTCTTGGGTGCCAAAGGATTGATTGGAGTTGATGAAGAGTGCTCCCAAGCTTCTATGGTGATGCTCCTTGGATGTGGAAATGGTTTGGAGCAATTGAGGTTCCTTGGAGGAATGCGCTGGTGGTTCGCCAAGTGATCGAAAAATGTTCTCGTGGGCTACCGTACGTTTCCAGGGCTTCCTAGTCCTTTATTTATAGAGGGGGAACCCTGAAATGGCCATTGGGGGTCTTCGGAGCCGTTGGAGAGGCCTTCGGAGCCGTTGGGAGTCAAGTGGACAAGTCTGGTCAAATCCCAACTGCTAGTTTGACTGGCTCCACCGGCTGACCGGTGCTTGGAAACCGGTTGGCCGGTGCTTTGGAAAAGGGAGAGGCCTTCTGCCCAGGCACCACCGGCTGGCCGGTGAGGAGGCCACCGGTTGGCCGGTGCTGAGACAGTAGGTGTCCCTTCTGTCTAGGTTCCACCGGCTGGCCGGTGATGGGACACCGGTTGGCTGGTGGTCTGGACATAGGGGATGCCTTCTGCCCAGGCACCACCGGCTGGCCGGTGGTCATCCACCGGTTGGCCGGTGGACTGAAATCAGTCCACTTTTGCCTTCTTGGCTTTTTTGGCCCAATTCCTTGGCAACCTGAAATCATACCTATCATCCAAAAACACTGAAAACAAGATTAGATAAATAAGAGAGTGATTGTGATCATGAAAATTAAACCACGAGGGGTACGAGAGGTACAACAACCACGACGTGGAGACGGTAAGTCGTACGTACGCACGTATGGTGACATGTTATTCAAAGGGTGGATAGAATACTGAATATGGTTGTACCATATTTATAATAACATCACAGTAAACATAAGATACTGGATTTATTATTTTAGAATGGTAATAACAATGAAAGAAGAAGTGGAAGAAGAAAGGAACTTGGAAAAGGTTGGTGGAATCATTACCTCTTCTTCGAGTTCTTCCTTTTGATTTGATCAAAAGGGATCCTTAGGATGGCTTTATGATCAAACTAAGGCCTCTAGGTTGTAGTGAGGGAAGTTGAGAGAGTATTTGGGCAGAGTTTTGCCGAACCAAAAGGCTTTTAAGGTGTGATGAAATGAGAAGGAGGAGTGCCTTTTTATAAGATGGGTGAGGGGCACCTTTGGAAAAGCTAGAAATATTAATTTTTAATAAATTCATATTCGGTTTCTAATGGCTCCAAAGTTTATTATTAAAAGATTGAAGTGATTATAGGTCTAAAACAATTTAACTAATAGAATTTAGATAGGTTTGGGTTAATATATTAACCTTATCAATAAGTATTAACTCTAAGTTAATTAGTTTCACTTTTACAATGTCTCTTTGTATTTTTATATTATATGGTTAATAAACATACCAAATACATCCAAGAGACCCCCAAGTGGTCCATTAATGATGAACCTATCATGATATAAGTCTCTTGGACGAACCTTAGATTTTTAGGAATTTAATATCAATTAATAATATAATACTTTTTTAAAAAACTCTTTTATATCAATTTTGACACTATTCAATAGTTGATTTTTGTGAAACTCATAACAGAATTATTACTTCCAAAAAAGTTAATTAAATCAATAATAATATGTCATATTATGCTATAAAATTATTCTAATTCATTAAAAGTCTCAAATTATATTTATTTGGGTATTTATAATATCAATTAGTTTAATTTTTCACTATTATGGTAATTACTACACCATCATTGTGTCATAAATAAATTAAATTATATAATGTCTAAAAATTTTAAATAAAATATCATTATGTAGGAAATCGTTTTATCTTTCTAATGAATATTTATAGTCGAAAAACCAACATATATAACCCTATGTAAAAATTGTTTTTCTAAAAGATATATGCTTGTGTTATATTTGTATTCATTTTAACTTAATTAAAATAGTGTCCCTATCACCTATGGTCGAACATGTATCAACCAATAAGGTTAGGACACGTTTTAGGGTAATTTAGTATTATTATAATATTATTTGTTAACCCTTATTTACCAGATTTACCCTTAACCATGGTAAATAAAATATTTACCGCAGTAATTATTCAAAATGTCTAAAAATAAAAGTTGCCTATTTACACAATTTGAACATCCTGATTCCAAATATGGAATCAATTTTTCCAAATTCAAAACACAGAAGTGGCAGAAATTAATTTAAAATTAATTCTCGTTGTTAAAACAAAAAGCATGTTTTTAAGAGATAATAACTATCCAAAGATTGACACTTGTTTATGTCTGGTTTAATTGTAAAATTTTGTCCAATGACCAAAATTGTATTAAATCGTAAAAATATATTCTAAATATACTTTAAAACCACTCAAATTCATAATTTATCACTATTATTTATTTTGATTAAACAAGTTTTTTTAAATAAAATTTAGTAATTTTCACTATTCATCAAAATATTAAAGTTATCCGAAAAGTACCAAAATCTCACCTTAGTCTAAATTAGATATTACAAATCCAAAAATGAAGTCCATTTTGAAATATAAAATATATATAATTTCAAAAAGTAGGTATTACTATTCATAACGGCTAGTTTGATTGGTTATGGTGTGCTAGAACTCGGGGTTGTGTACAAAACACGCTATCACATTATTCAATGAGAAGTGTACCATGGAAGATTGGGGTGTTATATTCTCCCCTCCTTCAAATAATTTTGTCCTCAAAATTTCTAGAATATTTGTCGAATGAAAAGGATCGGGTGGTTCTTCATGATAAGATCCTCTGGATCCCACGTTGCCTCTTCCATCTTATGGTTTCTCCACAAGACTTTTACCAAACGCGTCGTCCGGTTTCTCAGTACTTGTTCTCTCGTATCAACAATCCTGATGGGCTCTTCATAATAAGGCAGATCGGGTTCCAGTTCTAATTCTTCATAGGTGAGTACTCGCATTGGGTTAGGCATGTATTTCCTCAACAGAGATATGTGGAACACATCGTGAACTTTGGAGAGACTTGGCGGCATTGCTAATCGGTAAGCTACAACCCCAATTCGTTCTAGAATTTCGAATGGTCTGATGTACCTGGGACTCAATTTACCTTTATTACCAAAACATATGACTCCCTTCCATGGAGATACCTTCAGGAAAACATGATCACCAACTTGAAATTCCAAATCCTTCCTTTGATTATCAGCATAGCTCTTCTGCCTACTTTGAGCTGCTTTGATGTGATTTTGGATTACCTTCACCTTTTCCATCGTTTCCACCACCAGTTCTGGGCCTACAAGTTTTCATTCACCAACATCATCCCAACAAGTTGGTGTACTACATCTCTTTCCGTAAAACGCTTTATATGGTTCCATCTGAATACTCGAATGGAAGCTATTGTTATAGGAAAATTCTACCATAGGTAAATATTGATCCCACATAACCTGAAAGTCAAGTGAGCATGATCTTAACATGTATTCTAAGGTTTTAATAGTTTGTTCTGATTGTCCGTATGTCTGAGGGTGGAAAGTAGTGCTCAAATGAAGTTCAGTATCCAGGTATTTCTAAAGAATTTTCCAGAATCTTGAAGTAAAACGGGGATCACGATCAGAAACAATCGATAGGGGTACTCCATGAAGTCTCACAACATCATTAATATATAGTCTTGCTAGACGTTCCAATCGTAGATCTTCTCTTATAGCAAGAAAATGTGATGACTTGGTAAGACGATCAACAATAACACATATTGAATCATTCCTTCAAGGAGTCTTTGGTAGCCCCATGACAAAGTCCATCGTAATATTGTCCCATTTCCACTCCGGTATGGGAAGAGGTTTCATGACTCCTCCAGGATGATGCCTTCCAGCTTTCACTTGTTGAAAAACCATACATATTGACACAAAATAAGAAATCTCCCTCTTCATGTTGTCCCACCAAAAATGTTCCTTCAAATCTCTTTACATTTTGGTGCTTCCAGGATGTATTGAGAAATTGGAACTATGAGCATCATCAAACAATTCCATTTTTAGATCAGGTATATTGGGAACACAAAGTATCTTCCTGAATATCAAAATTCCATCTTCATACACAAAGTCTCTCATTCTCCCATCATTCACAGCTTTAATCTTCTTTTGAAATTATTCATCATCGGTCTGAGAACTCTTAATCCTTTCTTGTAAAGATAGTTTGGAAAACATTTGAAAAATCATTAATGTTTCACCTTCCCTGGTTATTCACATGTCCATATTCACTAGATCCATCAAAATTGGATCCCTTTCAATTCTCATCACGTTCAAAACTCCATGGTATTTTTTTCTCAAAGCCTCTGCCACCTTGTTTGCCTTCCCCGGGTGGTAGTGTATCGTACAATCATAATCCTTGAGTAATTCAAGGAATCTCCTCAGCCTCATGTTGAGTTATTTTTGTGAGAAAATATACTTCAAACTCTTGTGATCAGTATAAATCTCACATTTTTTCCCATAGAGGTAGTGCATTCCTATCTTCAAAGCAAAGATCACAGCTGCTAACTCGAGATCATGAGTTGGATAGTTTTTTTCATGAATTTTCAATTGTCGTGATGCATAGGCAATAACCCTATCATTCTGCATAAGGACACAACCAAGTACTTTCTTCGATGCATCACTATAAATAACGAACCCATCATTCTCTGATGGTAGAGTCAATATAGGAGCATTGATTAATCTTCTCTTCAGTTCTTCGAAACATTCTTCACACTTTTTTGTCCAAACAAATTTAACCCCTTTACGTGTGAGCTTCATTAATGGGTTAGCCAACCGGGCAAAATTATGGATGAAATGTCGATAATATCCTACCAAACCAATAAAACTACGTACCTCAGTTATACTCATAGTTTCTGGCCATTCTTGGATTTCCTTGGTCTTAGAAGGATCAACATATATTCCATCTTTAGAGACAATATGGCCAAGAAAAGAAATCTCCTGAAGCCAGAATTCACACTTGCTAAACTTCCCATATAATTCATGACTTCTCAGAGTCTTCAAGATAATGCGCAAGTGATTTTCATGATCTTCGTAACTTTTGGAGTATAGCAAGATATCATCAACAAATACCACCACAAATTCATCGAGATACTCCTTCAAAACACTATTCATCATATCCATGAATACAGAGGGTGCATTAGTCAATCCAAGAGGCATTACAGTAAACTCATAATGCCCGTACCTGGTTCGAAATGCTGTCTTCGGAATGTCTTCCTTCTTCACACACAACTGATGGTATCCAGATCGAAGGCAAATCTTTGAAAAGTATTGATCTCCAGGCAGTTGGTCAAATAAATCATCAATTCGTGGTAGGGGATACTTGTTCTTTATTGTTATAGCATTGATCTCCCTATAGTCGATACATATCCTCATAGATCCGTCTTTCTTTTGAAACAAAAAGAACAGGGGCTCCCCATGGAGAAACACTAGGGTGAATAATTCCGTTATTACTCAATTCCTATAGTTGTTTCTTTAGTTAGACTAATTATAAAGTGGCCATTCTATAAGGGGTCTTCGATATAGGCCTTGATCCAGGAATTAAATCAATGGAAAACTCAACTTCTCATTCTGGAGGATGTCCAGGTAAATCATCCAGAAACACATCTACATATTCTTTCACAATAGCTACATCTTATATTTGAACATTATTTTCCTCACCCACAATTATTTCATTCTCTTCCTCCCCAATAATTGAATTTAGTTGAGCTACAGGGGGTGGATCTAGATAAGAATTAGGTGGTGACGATTCTATGCTAAAGATAAGGTGTTCTTCATCATCATCATCAAAAATCGTAACCTCTTTCTTCTTACAATAAATCTTTGCATCATAGTCCGAAAGCCAGTCCATACCGAGGATTTTATTGAACTCAATCATAGGTATGACGATGAGATCAGCAGATAAAGGACATTTATATGCTCTAATGTGGACTGATTCACAAATCTTTGTTGTAATGATACTTCCCTTAGGAGTTTTAACTGACAACTCCATTGTTAAATCAAATTGGAAATATCTAATTTTCTTAGCAAACTGGGAAGATATGAAACAAAGTGATGATCCAGAATCAAATAATGAATTTGCTAAACTTAATGAAACCATTAAATTACCTGCCACCATGTCTTTCAGAGCTTCTACCTCAGCAGTAGTGATAGCATAATCTTGGCCTTGATCCCATGTCCTTTTCTGAGGTATGTTCTCCTTACGCTTAGGACATTCATTTGCATAGTGTCCCATCTCCATAAAATTGTAGAACTGAACATTGGTAGCTTCCTTCTTCCCCTTGCAATCATGAGCTTGGTGGCCTTTTTCACCACACTTGTAATAGACTCATGTTCCCTTCAAACAAATACCGGGGTGTTCATACCACATTTACCACAGGATGGATATTCCACCATTCCCTTCTTCCCCTTATTTCCATTCCCAGATTGATCAGCATGTCTCTTCATCTCCATCTTTTCTTTAAAGTCATAAGACAAAGAGAATTCCTTTTTGGTCTCGATAGCACATGAGACAATGTCTTCGTACGATGAAAAGGATTGTGATACTAATGCTCGACGGAGAAATGGTTTTAAACCATCAAAGAAATGATCAATCTTACTTCTTGGGTTATGTATATAATCTCCAGCATACCTTGTTAACCTTGTAATGTTAGCCTCATACTTTGCGACATTCTCATCCTCCTTTTGTCTTAGACTCAGAAATTGCCTTTCCATATCTGCTCGATGGTCGCGAGGAATGTATTTTTCTAAAAACAGATCTTTGAACTCCCTCCATTCCATATTTGATACTTCATCATCTTCCTTCGTGTTTTGAATCAATGACCACCATTGATCAGCATCTCCAGTGAGGCGGTAAAGTGCCATGATAACTTTTCCTCTTTCACTACTCCCCAAAGCCTGGAATATTTTCTCTATGGAATTTATTCATTGCTCATCTACTAAGGGATTTGTACTCCCATTGAACGTTGGTGGTTTTTGCCTCATTAATCGATCTAACATTGATCCTCCACGCTACGGATTAGGGTGCTCCATACGGGTATGGTTATTATTCATAAACTGAGTGAGTTGTCCCAGTATGGTGATTAGATAATCAGCACCAGTTGCATCACCAGCTCCACTATAATTATCTTGAGAAGGAGGGTTATCCCTACATGGAGTGTGTGCATTGATACGGTTTCCATTTATTCAACTAGGCTCCATTTCTAAACAGCGGCTTAAACTAGATCAGTTTATGAATCAAAATACATAATCCCATACTTATAAAACACTTAACATAAATTGAACTATTTATGTATATAATCCATAATCATAATAATGTTTTCTTTAAGGAAGTATATACTGATAAACCCTTCATAATGATTTGTAAAGAAAATGAGAGTTATCTTAAGCATATCCCCCAGGAGTGACGTAACCAAGAGTGCAGCAAGGCCCATTTTCGTGCACCAGTCCCCGTTCAAGTCTAACTCAAAGCGGTGTTTTTGGGTTTTACCCCTAGGTACATCTGTGCCAGAGCCGCCTCTACCTACTCGTATCCAGACATGGATGTATTTCTCGGAAAACACACAAAATCTCTACAATACCAAAATTCTAGGATGTTCTTCTATACTAATCCTCAAAGTTCATCTTAGATCTACGTGCTCTAATCAGAGTTTATCTAAATCTAGCTTCAAAGGTTTGTACTAAACATCCTCTAATACCAAATGTAACGCCCCGACCCCAGTTACCCAGAGTCAATGCATTATTACATAAAATTGGCATGATCACAAGAAAGATCAAATCTCGAATGACCGATAGGTTTAGTATCCTTGGAAACACTAGATATATTCATAATGGTTTACATTACATCATAAAGTGAAAAACTACTACAACAACATAGTCTCCATATTCCACACTCATATCCACACATAAAATCCCTACAGGTCATTCATAACTTACTTCTTCACATCCTGGGAAAAATAAAACATAGAAAAGGGGTGAGCTCAAATTCCCAGTAAAGATAACAATATAGCGGAAACATTCATAAATAAGCATAAACATTTAAGGCAATGTATAACTAAAACAAAATCCTTTTAAACTTGAACTTAAACATAGTATGGGAAAAGTAAAATGAAATAATGTCATTCACTTATTCACATGGATATTCTACTAATCGAATGATCACATGCAATATCAATAACCACATTCATAATTATGGAATGCATAATTCCAGACTATCATAACCACATAGCCAAGGCCTCGTGCCAAGACTACAAATAAGATTTTTCTAAGGACCTGTTCCAATACACTATATTGTCTCATGAGACATACCGATTCATCGAGGAGCTATAGCGGGTTCCAGCCATCACATATTAAGTCCAATGCATTCCCATATGAAAAGGTTTAAACATAACATAAACATTCGTATTAAAACTAGCATAAGAAATGTCAATACTTTCACCATAAACTATGAAATTTATAAAAATAGAACATCCACAGTCAAACATATCACAAAACCTTCAATACAATATAGAATTTTGTATCATGATAAATCAACTTCAAATAAGAGTAAAATCCATCAAAGGATGTTGACATAGATGAAATCATAACTCTTTTTAGAGAAATATATCTTTCTATTTTGAAATCATTTAAGAGTCTTATATTTATGAAATAAAACATTTTCTTTGAAAATATTATTATAAGCTTGTAAGGGAAGCTTCGACGATTTTATAACAGTGGAAAATAACTGCACCCGCCGTATAAGTTAAAAAAACATTCTTACCTTAATTCTGTCAAAAAGGTTAAAAAGCACATTGTTAGGAAAAAGACGGAAAGATTCCTTTATAAAACTCTTATAAAAATTCAAACAAGGGTATAAAATACCTTAAACCATATTATTTTAAATAGAAAAAATGTTTTCAAATACATTTTTAAGAAACATGGATGTGGATGATAAAGAGATCCCAGTAGATTATTACGAATAAACAACCTCGGATAATGAAGAGATTGTGAAATAACCCTTACCTTGTAATTTTCCTTGGTTTGGGTGGGTTAACCTCCTGTATAATAGTGAAATAATTGTTATTAAATTATACAAGAATCATATGCATTCATATGATATCATATATGCTCTTTTAACATTTCTTTGTTAATAATATCTTAGTATTATCGTTGTTTCGGGTGTTAAGATACTCATTTTATTTTATATGTTTTGTTACGTAATCCATGTTTTTAATGGATAGGTTGTATATTATTCATATCCATAATGATATAAAGTCCTTAAACATCATTTTTAAATCCTAAAATGATAATTATACTTGAATGGATACGATGGAGAATTAATCTCATCGCGTTCGTGGAGACGGTAGTCCGTACGTACGCACGAGCGACAATATCATTCTTTTGATATTAAAATAATATATAATTTGATAGTATATCATATATAAAGAATCATTATCATGTTATATTTATTATTTAAATTAGTTACACATCATTATTATACCCATCCAAATAATAATATATTGAATAACAATTTCACCACAATGTGGAGACGGTAAGTCGTACGTACGCACGTATGGTGGCATGTTATTTAAAGGGTGGATAGATTACTGAATATGGTTGTACCATATTTATAATAAAATCACAGTATATATAAGATACAGGAGTTATTATTTTAGAATGGTAATAACAAAGAAAGAAGAAATGGAAGAAGAAAGGAACTTGGAAAAGGGTGGTGAAATCATTACCTCTTCTTCGAGTTCTTCCTTTTGATTTGATCAAAAGGGATCATTAGGTTGGCTTTCTGATCAAAATAAGGCCCTTAGGTTGTATTGAGGGAAGTTGGTAGAGTATTTGGGCAGATTTTGGCTGAACCAAAAGTCTTTGAAGGTGTGATGAAATGAGAAGGAGGAGTGCCTTTTTATAAGAGGGGTGAGGGGCACCTTTTGAAAAGCTAGAAATATTAATTTATAATAAATTCATATTCGGTTTCTAATGGCTCCATAGTTTATTATTCAAAGGTTGAGGTGATTATAGGTCTAAAACCATTTAACCAATAGAATTTAGACAGGTTTGGGTTACTATATTAACCTTATCATTAAGTATTAACTCTAAGTTAATTATTTTCACTTTTACAATGTCTCTTTGTATTTTTATATTATATGGTTAATAAACATACCATATACATCCAAGAGACCCCCAAGTGGTCCATTAATGATGAATATATCATGACATAAGTCTCTTGGACGAGCCTTATATTTTTAGGAATTTAATATCAATTAATAATATAATACTTGTTTTAAAAACTCTTTTATGTCAATTTTGACACTATTTAATAGTTGATTTTTGTGAAACTCATAACAGAATTATTACTTCGAAAAATGTTAATTAAATCAATTCTAATATGTCATATTATTCTAGAAAATTATTTTAATTCTATAAAAGTCTCAAATTATATTTATTTGTGTTTTTATAATATCAATTATTTTAATTTTTCACTATTATGGTAATTAGTCTACCATCATTGTGTCATAAATAAATTAAATTATTTAATGTCTAAAAATTATAAATAAAATATCATTATGTAGGAAATCGTTTTATCTTTCTAATTAATATTTATTGTTGAAAATATAAAATATAAAACCCTCTGTAAAAATTTTTTTTCTAAAAGATATATGCTTGGGTCATTTTTGTATTCATTTTAACTTAATTAAAATAAAGTGTCCCTATCACATACAATAGCTCCATGGGGTCCCAAAATCGACCCAAAGATGCCTATGGTCGAACATTTATCAACCAATAAGGTTAGGACACGTTTTAGTGTAATTATTATTATTATAATATTATTTTTTAACCCTTATTTACCGGATTTACCCTTAACCAAGGTAAATAAAATATTTACCGCAGTAATTATTCAAAATGTGTAAAAATAAAAGTTACCTATTTACACAATTTGAACATCCTAATTCCAAATATGGAATCCATTTTTCCAAATTCAAAGCACATAAGTGGAAAAAATTAATTTAAAATTAATTCCCGTTGTTAAAACAAAAAGCGTGTTTTAAGAGATAATAACTATCAAAAGATTGACACCTGTTTATGCCTGGTTTAATTGTAAAATTTTGTCCAAAGAAAAAATTGTATTAAATCGTAAAAATATATTATAAATATAATTTAAAACCACTCAAAATCATAATTTATCACTATTAATTAATTTGATTAAAAAAGTTGTTTTTAATTAAAATTTAGTAATTTTCACTATTCATCAAAATATTAAAGTTATCCGTAAAGTACCAAAATATCACCTTAGGCTAAATTCGATATTCCAAATCCAAAAATGAAGTCTATTTTGAAATATAAAATATATATAATTTCAAAAAAATTGGTATTACTATTCATAACGGCTAGTTTGATTGGTTATTGTGTGTTAGAACTCGGTGTTGCGTACAACACACACTATCACATTATTCAAAGAGAAGCATACCGTGGAAGCTTGAGGGTGTTATAATGGTAAACTATATGTTTATATTTTAGTATATAATTATTCTAGATTTACATTCATTTGTTTTCTAAAACATAAAAGTGAGGTTTTCACTATTTTTAATTTTATTTGTAAAATTTTTCAAAATGAATATGTATTTAAAATAATTTCATTGAGAAGTGGTCATCATGGAGAATATTATAATCATGATTTTATTTATGTTTGTTAAAATATAGGTTTTTAATAAACCTTCTCTGGACCAAAAAAACCTCAAAAATGGAATTATTGAATGAACAAATATAACTTTTTAAGAAATATAAAGGACAATGTTCAAATAATAAATGATTCTTACCTATATTTATGTAGAATATATAATCACATCCATTTAAATCAATAATAGTGTTTTGATAAGGAATATTTAAAAATATCCCCTTTTTAAATTTGGAATAATATAAAACCTAAAGGTATGAACTTTACTATTTTTAAATGAAATGTTTATATATTTAATATTATGGTCAATAATGGTATGTTCTGTCTATAAGATAATTAAAGAATATGTTGTAATAGTTTACTAACTCCAATGCTTATATATTGTTTAATAAAAATGCATGGATTGTTGAGGAATCAGTTCTTATGATTTTTGATGAAACTGAGCCTTTCATTAAAGAGAATTATCAAACTACTGAACCCACTAACACATTTTAGAACATGATACATAAATCCCTTAATATGATTTTAAAATAATATTTACAAAATTTAGTCCAAATCAGAACAAAATGATACTAAAGAATATGAAAGTGTCTTGCCCATCAAATCTTGAACTCTAATAAACCATCCTTTAGAAATTGTTATAGGATCCCTTGGTATAAGAATTGGAACTAGAAGAAATAATGTAATCATAACTGAATTATCCTCATTTCTATATCAATTAGAACCTAATACTACTATAGAAGAATTGAAAGAAGTGATTTTGATATTAGTAATGCAAGAATATCTGAGCCAGTTCAAATAGATATGTTGTTGGGAACTAGTAGTGAGACAAAAAAAATCCAATTATAAGAACCAAGTTGTTATTTATAAAAAAATAAGAGGTTAAAGTGATTATAATCAGAAATAAATCTATATTAGTGGATAAATAATAATATCCAGAATTATGATTAGGATATGATGATACCTTTTCCCTTGTATCTAGATTTGAATACATTTTAATTATTTTAGCTTATGTATCTCAGTAAAATTTTAAATTATATCAGATGGATGTTAAGTATTACTTCATGAATGTATAATTAGTGTATGATGTATATACTGAACAACCCTTGGTTTTGAGTGGTCCTAAAAACTAACACTATTTCTGAACATAATATAGATATCTATGGAATTAAACAAGCACATAGAGACTACTATATATGAATATGTTCAGTTCATTTGAAAATGTGATTAACTATTAGAATATAAGATTTGACACTTTTCAAGATAAAATTTTTTTATAATATTTTATTTTTCACATTGATTTTGATGAATTGTTTTTTTGTTCAGCGTATAAAAAGATTTTTCATGTTTTTTTTTAATTTAATAATATGAAATGAGTATGATGGGTAACTGAATTTCTTTTTAGGATTTCATATTAACCAAAAATATTTTGTAATTTTTGTTTGCCATATTATTTTTTTTATTGACTTATTAAGAATGTTTTGACCTGAGGACAACAAGACATACAAATCCTATGTGTACCAATATTAAATGTTACCTAGATGAAGCTATAAAATCAGTTTAAAACATGTTATATATAGGTATGATTGGATTTTTTTATATCATTAATCTAAAAGACCAGACCATATGACTTTTGAATGTATTCTTGCTAGATTTCAAAAAAATAAAAAACTGTCCAATATTAATGTTGTTAAAATAATCATTAGTTATTCAAGAAGAACTATTTGTAAATATATTCTTTACCTCTAAAACATATGATATAAATTTTATTCCATATTTAGATGCTGACATTAGAGGTTGTATATTTTATAGAAAAATAAATCTAGAACATCTATCTTCTTGGAAAAATCATTATTATTATTGTATATTAAGAAACAAAAATCAATTTCGATATCATATTCTAATAAATAATATTTTTCTCCTATATGTTTTTTTATCATGTATTGTGGTTGAAAAATAATATTCTTAAAATTTGACTATTATTTAATAGTATACCTATTTTATGTGATAATAATAGTTATATAAATATTAAAAAAAATTATAAATCATTTTAGGACTAAGAACATTGTTATACAACATTAATTTCTAAGATATCATGTCATGAAAAAAGATATATCATTTAATTTTGTCTATAATGAATATCAATTAGCTGATATTTTCCCTAAACCAAATTTAAGAGACAGTTTTGATTTTATTAATGGGGTATAAGAATATTTGAGTTTAATTGATAGTTTATTAAGTAATTTCTAGTCTCTCAAGTTTTTTTTAGTAATCATCAATTATTATATTTTATTCGATTACATTTTAAATTAGAATTTCATTTTTATTTTATTATATATTCCTTTTCAAAATCAAAAAGTAATGAGTACATTCTGAATTAGTGTGTGAAAATTTTTTCCCATACCCCATCTCTTTGTCCTTTAATACATGTCCATTAAAATTATATATATTCTATTGATTCTTGTGTGAAAAAACTTTATTCCTCGAATTCCTTCAATATTGATACCATAAGAGTTGGAATCCTCTTGATTATATCTATATGTTTAGTGGGAAAAAATAATTATTCATTAAGGAAATCCCTTAAATTATTCAAGGGAAACAAAATTAATTTGGGTTGTATATATTCAACGAACCTCTCACTCATGGAATAAATTTGATTTCAATGTTTGGTTTATGGTTTTGGATAATATTACATGCATCCGGTTTACAAAATTTATGTAAATTAATTTTATATAAATATTTCATTTTATATTGGTTTCGAAAAATATTCTATTATCTCTAAGATTAATGATTATGAGTTTTCTTTGTCTACTGTGAGAAATAGATGAGATGATACATTTTCCCTAGTAGGGGGAGTATCATTTTGATTTACGGAATATATGTAATGGAAGTCATTCATCAGAGGATATTATGTTTTCATTTTTTTGGAATAAGAACTATTAAAATGATAATGATGAAAGAACCTTCTCATGACCATCATGTTTTGATAAATATCAATCAATATGAAATTTTTCATAAGATTGATGATCTAGAAAAATTATTATATCCTAGAATGTATATAATGTTTTTATTTCTTAGTCATAGAATGATTAATTTAATTGTGTATATGATAAGATATTTAAACCATTTCTACAACAAGAATGCGAATAAGGGTTATTATCCATATGGATGGAATTTTTATTTTTTACTAAGAAGGAAATGAAATATTTTAATTATGTTATTTTTTGAAAAAACATATAACCAGAACAATACATTGAATGCTGTAACTATGAAGAATATTGGATTTGTTTGGAGAAAATCATGAAACTGTCTTATACACGTTGTTAAAGAACAACAACAAAAAGTTATTGTTAGTTGCTCAAGGGGAGGAAAGTAAAATTTCATCAAATGAATTTTTAACACATAGTCATCATGAAGAATGAAATACACATCCAGGATAATATATTATTTATAAAACAAAAAATAATGTTGTCAATCTATAGACTATGGAAGAATAACCAGGGGTAGAAGAGTGTGAAAATCCAATGGATATGCAAGTTAAGAAAGTGGGTATGAGTAAAAAAAATTTATCAAGGAAGCTATTACTAATACTAAAACTCATGTTGTTCTTTAATTTGAAGTTGTAGGATGATATTCCATAGGAAACACGTCCTCAGGTAATGAAGACCAGTGATTGTCCTTAGTAGAAGTTATTCATTGGGATGTTATTCCGGAACATGGAACTCCAAATTATAAATCATATAATTCTCAATATGAGGCCATAGATTTAATGATAAATATGCTGGATGGTCAAAAATTGTGTCTCATAGAATATTAAGAGGTCGAGAAATGGTAATTGGAATAATTGAAGGTTTCTTCAATGTCACAATTAGATTTTGAAGCATAGAATCTCCATTTAAGGGAATTCAAAGAGAATCTGATTTCTATTGGAGACCATAGATAGTTCATAATCATGATATCTATATAGTTATATTTTTTAAGATATTAATCTATTATGAAATAATAATTTTATGGGAATATGATGATGAATGTAAGATAATTCCAGTCTCTCAATCCAAGTATTCAAGCATCAACCTCATATCAACAAACACCGCTAGAACTTCTTAGAATGTATCAATCTATTACTTATGTATTAGGTGATTTCAATGATATACTACAGATGCTTCATTGTTATAGTACTACATTAAGCATGTTGTTAAAATATAATGTTCGTCTTATTAGTCAACTAATATCATGTGAATACTTGTTAGGACTCGTGATTAATCAAAATAAGGATATGATTACCCCATTAATTTAGTTATAAGACGTATTGAATGAATTTGAAAGGGTAATCATATTGATAATTTTAATGATGGAAATGATTCAAATAATCATCATTAATAGTGTTCAGAATTATTTAACAACCATTTCTAGAATCTAATTTGGAATCATTTTGATAATAAATGTTTAAATAAATCCTGTCCTCCTATGAATGAATCCTCTATCCCTACTAATTCATAACAATGTCCTTCTTTTTTAACAACCATTTTTAGAATGATGATTGTATTTTATTTTAGAAAAATTCATTCTACTTAATTTCAATTTACATTCTTATTTTATTTTTAGTGTCTAATATATTTGTTCTATGTTTTATCTACAAAACTAGATTTTTTTTCTAATGCCTTTTTTTAAAAAATATTCATTTGTAGTTCAATTCTATATTAACTGTGGTTTATATCATTTATTCATTAAAAAAATAATTATAGATCAATAAATGGGGGGATAATATTTAAGGAAGATAAGTATTTGTTATAAAATCAAGGATAATTTCCATGATGAATATGAGGTTATAGGAGAGAATATTTTCAATCCACAAGATTTCATTAGAAAAAATATTTAATTTATACGTTTCTATTTTCATTATTGAAATAATACTAGAAAATCAAAATATAAAAAATAATTTTATATCTATTTTTGTATGTTTAAAAATTTTACATTTCCATTAGATTTTATAGGGATTATATTATTGGATTTGTGATCATTAGAAAGGGTGATTTTTTTGGGAATGTGTTGTATCAAAAATAATATATTTTATAATGATTTTTATGTTCCCAAATTAAATTTTTGGCTTTCTATTGAATTTAGATTAAATTATTTATCGTGAATTTATATACTGGTTATAGAAATTTGGCATTACGATAATTATTTTGAAAATAATATTTTAAAAGAATAAATTGTGTAAATTAATGTATGGTATCAACCCATCATTACGCAGAGATGTAAAATCTTGTGTATGGTATCAACCCAAATAATACTGAGAATTTATTTCTTAAATATGTTATCATATATATGATACAATTATAATTTAACACATGCATATGGTATCAACTATATGTTACACTAAATAGTTTTCACTTGGACTAACATCATAATGTTTGTATAATCGTCAGATGTATGGATCAAAAACCTTATGTTGTATTCTGATTTACTATTCATACCCTATTTGAAAAACTTTGAACATATGGTTAATCAATTATAAGTTTGGTATTTCATTCTGACAAGGATAAATATCAATATTATCATCATTACACAAATTTTTTCCTTATATAATGTAGAGGTGAATGTTTTGTTTTGGAACCCTACGCGACGCAATGGATCCTTGCGCTATCCACCATACCCTTATTCTATAAAAATTAACCCTATGTTAGGAAATAAAACCCTTCCCTTCCCAAATAAACCACATTCTATACATCTCAACCCTACATTGTGTTCTAAATGGTGATGTTTTACAAGATAAGTTTTCAATACGAAATTGATGGAACTGTCGAGTCCTAAATAAAGGCTGATTCAAAGATCATTTTGATTGTTTAAAAGAACAGTATTGATTAGAGTAAATAACTCTTATAATTATGGGAAGTCAAAACTCCTATACTTATTTGGAATATGATTTTTTGAAATAAATTTGGATAATATTTTGGATCATAATTTTCAAAGCATTTTTTCTTTTCTATATATTAATTAAGATCATCTATTAAATAATGATATGTGTGTGTGTGTGATATGAAATTAAAATATATGGACTTATTATAAAAATTATCTTTTACAATGAATCTAAAAAAAAATTGATTATGAATGAATCTACAATATCATTATATACAGTATTAACCATTTACTATTGTATAATTTTTATTACTATGTAGTTGCTACCTTATTGAGGATAATTTTTCTATAAGGATTTATTTATCCAGTTTAAATCCCAATGATATTATTTCCCTAAGAATTCGATCCATCAATTATTTGTTTCTACTAAAATTTGGAAGAATAACCCGAACCATTAAAAACAGACTCTTATGATTTATTGGATTTTCAATTATTCATACTCAATTGTGGTTTAATATAAGCTTACATATCTAGGTATGGATAATATTTTCAATGATAAAACAACCAATATGATTTTTTATAAGAATTATCTAAAAGGTGTAAAATGAATTCACTAAGTTATAAATTGATTGTTGTGTGATAAGATGGCCATTCTAATGAAATTTACCAAACACAAAGATAGAGTGATTGGAATGGGGGACTAAGAGATATTTGTTTCCCATAAAAAAATTGGGTTTTTTTCCATTGATCCCTTACATATTTTCTTGTTGATTAAAAACATTTCATATCTGCATAAATCATAGTGGGCATCAATATCCATAGTTGTGAAGGATTCTTTAGTAGAAACAATTCACCCATCTCTTGTATTAATTTGTATATTCTTGAATAACACCCCTATAACAGGGTTGCACACCCATGTGAACATTATCCTATGGGTTCATCACTATAAATATGTGAATAGTTATTTTACAAAGGTGTATATTATTAAATATTTCCATTATGACATCCCCCATAGCCACAAGATTAACATGGTTGATGTATATGGAATAATAATGATCCCCATTTTGATCAAGAATTCTCATGGTAAATGTTGTTTTCTAACATTACACCCAAACATTTGGGGTCTTTACAGTGTCTTCGTTTCAGAATCCCATTATGATCATATGCCCCATGCATATTGTCACTGATACGATTCCTTCCAAATCAGGTTGTGTAACTTATTTTTTGTGTTCTCCCTCCAATATAAAGAGATATTGGCATCATCATAAACCATTTATTATCAAATCAGTGGATATATAAGTTCCCATAATTTGTTTAAAAATAATAAGGAAGATATAATAGTGAATCCATAAGTTGTAATTAAATAGATACCATCCAATGGATCCATCTATAGGAGTATGAACAATTAAAAACAATATTTTTACGTTCTTGGTATTGTATAATGTATGTTTTCTCACAATAGGGATGTATCCCAAGGTATTGGGATATGATTTAATTATTCCACTTTTTTTAGAAAAACATCCTTAGTGGGCCTTGAATTCTTGAAAGTGTATTAAACATATCAATGCACCACATTCCCCATGAGAATCTTATTTAAAGGGTCACAATCCGAAATATAATTATTTGAATAAATAAATATATGAAAGGGATATTCATTTAGTTATTCATGAATATTATAAACATATATTTACCTGATGTATGATGTTTTACTTTATAATCAATGCCGTAGTTTTAGGAAAATAAACTACACAACAACTTCTATATAACATATTGTTAAAAATAACGGTTTGTTCCTATCAAATTACCATTATATATGAAACTATAACTATATATGACATGATTTAATTATGAAAGGGATAAATATGATCTATATTTAGTTCAATTCCATTATCATCAACCCATTACCATCCTTAATAGGACATATTTCTGATAAAAATATTCTTCCACATGAAGAGTTGTATTCCTTCTCTGTCCTATTATCAAATCGTCATCAATGTATACACCTGGTGGTAGTCATCATCACATGGAAATATTCTATTAATTATCATCCTAATCAAATATGGACATATTCCCTTCAATGATAACCACAATACATATGTCCCACATCAACCATTTCTAGACACCTTATGATTAGTCATACATATCACATGACATAAAATTTCATAGATCAGTCCTATACATATGACTACAAACAAAAAAATGTCCCCAATTGTGTGGAAAAACATTATTTTCATTTTTATTACTTTTTTTGGACATCCGGATTGTGAAGCATCATTAGTGTCCTTTCCCCAATACCAAGATAACCACCACCATCGTGGATTGATCTAACCTCCTGAGTTCCCAATAGTGTGTATTAAATCTATAGAAACCTTTTAATATTAATAGTAATGTAAAATTAATAGAATATATGTCCAGTTTATGGATATCCACTGATATATATAGTTTTTCACATCAATGATATACATAAAACAAATACAGGTTGTCACACCGACACATGATTGAAACTAATTGTTGATATAGTGTAAATATTCACAAACAAGGATTTAAAAATAATTTAATACCATGAAATAAATTTATAATAGAGTGTTGGAGTATAAAAATAAATCATTCCCACATGATACAATGACCCCAACCTCCCATCCTCTCGACCATTGAGAGTTCCTGAGATTCATTGATGAGAATCCGAAATGAAAAATTACCACTGGCAGGAAAACAAGTTTCTCAGTACCGATGACATAGTAATAATTTGTTTTTATTATTATGTCTATTATTCATTAGAAACCTTCAAAAATTTGTAAAACATCACATGACTATGAAAAATCACATTTTAGGTTGAACCACATGACTATATATTTTATATCTTACCTATATAATGATCAACTCAAATTTCATAAGTAATATTTTGGGAAGATATCTATATAATGAGTCAACATATGTCCAATAAAATAAGACATGATGTAGTAAATGAAAAAAATAATATATGTACAACATATAATGAATTAATGAACCATAAATATAATTATATTGATTAATTCATAAAATAAATTAATTTCCACATATCCCTGGAAATAATATGTTGAAGAACATTATATGAATTAAAAAACAATATAAAACCCCTTTATTTAATAATAAATTAATCTTGAATATTTCTTCAGTATATCATATAATTATATACATATAATATATGATTATATTGGGGTTTATAGTATATTGATATTACATAACCTATAATAACACATCAATTAAACTCCCATAGAAATCACAAGTACAGTGGTTGAAAAAATTGTAAAACATCATATATGTTGAGTAAGGAAATCTAATATTCATATAATGAATGAACCTATACCAATTTTGAAAAAAGAAACCAAGAATTCAAATAAATATTATTTAGCTCAATAATAAATTATAATCTCATTGATGAATTTGACATAACCACATGGACATGTTTAATGACCCTTGTGTAACTCCCATCCACAACACCACACATTATCACCAACACATCAACATATTTCTATATGCATATTAAAATTTCACATATTATATTGACTGATCCAATTATTTTGATTATAAAACTACCCAACTAACCACTTAATGTACCTTATATATTGTATTATAATTCTAGGTAAAAATTAATAATATTTTAAAAAATAATATGTAAAATATTGTCATAAAAAATCGATGATGTAACCATAACATACATAAAAATTATATCATTTTGATAAATATTGAATATATAAAACAATTATATTCTCCCATAAAATATAATGTTGTATTTTATTATGAGTATTAATATATAGAAATCATATTTTAGATATTATTTTCTATAATTCGTTGAAATTACTTCTATTATAATACTCTTATTTGACATACCCTATATAAAATATGTTGTACAACCTGGGTATAATAGAAAATTCCAAAAGGGTGACATCAGAATATCATCATGTAAAAAATATGATATATCATTCAAATATCATAAGTTAGAATAAGAATATAAGAACATGACCAAATACTAATAATGTGATATAAATAATATAATTAATCATAAGTCATGGCCTATATTTTTTCATTATAGATGTAAAATTTAATAATAACATAGAATTATAAATAATCATTCATGAGAATTGACAACATATCATTAATAGAGGAACGTGTCTCCATCAGAATAATATGACATTTTTAATAATAATATATATAAATAGGTCAAATAAAGTATAACATATTTATCTAATTAGTTATCAATATATATAAAATAAGTTAGAGAACTATAATAGACACAACCATCATATAATCTCAAATCATAAATGTTCCACAATATCATAAAAAGATAATTCAATTGGAAGAAATAATGATTATAGTCAAAAATATCATATGTTAGGAGAACTTGTGATGCATGAATTATAAATGAAGAGGGAGAAATGTTGATTATAGTCATATACTGTTTTTATTAGAAGGAATCATGTTACAAGAAGATAGGGAAGTTTCAGTACATCCCATTATAACTCTAAGGATTCTAAATCTATTCCATAAAAGGATATATATCTTGATGGTGGATTTTTTTTATGAAATATGACGAATGGTTATGGGAAGCAGTGAAGAGACCAATGACAAAGTAATAGAAAATTTAGAGGCAGCACAAAAGAACAGTTTATGGTGGCACCGTTTTTCAGTGTTTTCTAAATTTTAGGTCCTGAAAATTGGGAGATGAATAAATGTGACTTTGTAAATGAATGCTTCTCTCATGTTTTAAGATGAATTAGAATTTTTCCCGCATGGAATAATTAAAGCTCAGAACATTGAAAATTGGTAAAGGCATAAATTGTGTGGAAAATTGGGCAAAGTGTGTAAAAAATAAATGTTACGCAAAATATTGGCATGGTGTGAGAAATAGAGGAATGATGTTTTTTTCGCAAGAGTTGTTTCGAGATTAAAAGATCAAAAAATTTCAATGTCACGAGGTTCTCAAAAAATTAGAGTATTCTTCAAATAACTCCATTTTACCCCAAATCACCCCAAATTTGATTATATGATGTAATATTGTTTCATAAAACTCTGAAAATAATAAATATCAAGGATTTGGATATATTGTTATAAATATATTAAAGTAAATCCACCTTTAGACCATGTAAATCCTTAATTGAGAAAATATAATTTTTTAGAATGATAACATTACAATATAATATAATATAAATGTGGATTATTAAATAATCTTTTAAAAATTGATTCCAAATTTGGAATTAGTTTTATAATAATTAAAATGTTTACTATGATGAAATTGCATGTAATATAAGTATAATTTTTTTTTTGAGAAATAATTTTTAGAAAAATATCAGTTATTAGAAAAAACATTTATTTCACTTTGAAATAAAACATAATTTGATTTATACAAATTTTGTGGATTAAAAAAAATGAATGTTTTTATCTGTTTTTTAGAAAAAAACCCAAATTCAACCTTAAAACCATAGTATTATATGAAAATATCCCAAAATAGGTATTAATATGGATAAAATATAAATTATTTACTATAATGTAAAGAATAGCCCTTAAATTGAAATATAATGTTTTAATCACATTATTTGACTACAGAAACATATATTTTGTTGAAAATTACAGATTAAATTTTAAAAATAAATATTCTATGGTTATTTTAAAGACTTGCCCCAAATTTGTATCACAGTTTTACATGTTTTACCAGAACTATGGTGACAAATCATTACAATTGTTACAAATCTCATTGAAATAAGGGGTCCTATTATCAAAATTTTAACTTTTTAATTGAAAATATGGAATCCATTTTTGAAATTTCATTTCATTGAGTCGTATATATAAATTTTATTATAATAGATAAATACACAAATACAAATAATTTTATTTGAAAAAACAATTATATGACTGAAATTATAATTTATAATTAAATCAAGTATAATATTGATTTTCATATAATTATAAATATTATTTATAATTAATTGCTTCATTTTTCACTCTATGATAAATTTAAAATCATAATTGGTATATTATATAATATTTTTATTTAAACAGATATAAATTTTTAAAAATATGGTTATTTTTACATTTTAACATAACAATTAAACCTTTTATAAAAATTCACAATAATTCTCCAAATGATAATATTCATATGAATCATTCATAAAGCCTTTGAATTAATTAGTTAAAATAAAATTTCAAAAAAGTTTTCCAAATTAATTATAATTTTCATGTAAAAAAAATCATAAAAACAATTTTTGTGGAAAAAATACGTTTGAAGTGTTAAATTAATCCTTGGAAAATTGAGTTTATATTTTTAATCCCTTTATCAATAAAAATTCTTTTAATAAAACTTTTATACATTTATTTTCTATTGTGGTTATTCTTATTCATGCCATTAATTTAAAATCATGTTTTTAATGATTACATTTTAATAATAATATTCTTATAGTATTTCATAGTTCAATTAATGCCTGGTGGTGAATATTAAAAATGTTATAAATCATATTATTTCTCAAGTTAATTATTTTCAGAGTTAAAAAAAATTAACCAAACATAATGTATGATAATAAAAAAAGACCCTATATTTCACAAATACGAGTCATGATAATAAAATAAACCTAAAGTGTTTTGAAATCATAAATTCTATTACACAAAGATCAACCTAAAGTGTTTTGAATTCTCAATACATTATGTAATAAATAATGGCTGATTAAGGGGATAATTAAAAAATATCAATTTTGAGTAATCTACATTGATTAAAATATGATAGAAATTATCTAATCCATTATTGATTATAATTTTATTTTCATTTATATATAATTATTTATTATTATTTTTATTTAATTCCATTCACACATTGATTATGCAGAATTTATATATATGGTTAATAGAGTTAGTAAAAAAATATTTAGAAATATTTCACATAATAAAAAATAATCCCCATTTTATGATATTTAATTTTACTCCACGTATTTCCATGTCATAAATCTGATATATAACTACATCTATGCTCTCTATCCATTATTTTACAACAAAATTATTCACATTTTTTAAGATTCATATACTATCAAAATATATTATATTTTTTATATTATATTTCATGTACTTCCATAAATAACTCCTCAAATTATTCATATTATTTAACTGTTTAAATAATTTACTTAATAATACATTTTATAATTATATAAATTAATAACTTAATACCACCATCACTTAACATTTATGGAAAATGCATTCATCTTATGAATGATTCTAAAAACTACTTAAGAGTTATTTTTCAACCCAAAAAAAACATCAAGCGTAAAAATTTTATTTAGATATTTTTTATATTGCAATTTTTCCATTTATATATAAAAAATAAATTTACACAAACCATGATACATTAACATTACAGGTTTCTATTTTACACCCCATTTATAAAAAAATCTATCAGTCAAAATGTCAAATGTGAAAATAAAAATAGTTAAAAATCCTTATAATTTAATTCAAATTCAATCATCAATGAAACCATTTAAATATAAATAATATAATCTCAAAACAATTTAAGATATTGTGTTATTCACTATAATTCTATCTACCATGATATTTCTTTTCTATTATCATGTGACTAAAAGTTACCCCCTGGGAAAAATCATCAATGATGAAATTTAACATTATGTTCTTAAATATCAATTGATTCTAAATAGATTCCATAACATCATTGACATCAATATCAATATAATCAATCACATTTTATACAAAATTATAATACCTATATTGTTGGGTTTTTTTGATTTTTGATTAATTATTTTCTATCCATATAGGTTCTATTGATCGACAAGACACGTCTATTAATCACTTTTATAATTCAAAAGGTCGAATAAGTCAAGAAAATATCTTATTTCCTTTTATATATCATCATGAAAATGAATATGTCTTAATAATACATGTTCTCCAACTGTAAACAATATTTGTCTCCTCCTATGAATGATATATTATTTTTTTCTATTTTGATATTTTCGAATTCATGCTAAATAGCATATATATGATGTGGCATATCTTACATAATATTTTCCCCAAAGAAAATTCCTCAATTTTAGTAGCCCATAATATCCTTTTATAAAAGGTAATCTATTAAAAATATCTTATGATTCAATATTAATGATGGATGATAACTACATTACTATTAACATTCAATTAATGGAATATATTTTATAACAAACCCAAAAATTAAAAAATAAAACCACCAACATAACATATTAATTTTAAATTATTTTCGTTTTTATATATTATTTTATTATCAAATTATAGTTTTTAACCAAATTTGGGTACTATAGTAACATTTTGATCTATTTTATAATATTCTACAAACTGAAAAACATGTTAATATACTATTTCCTCAGAATAAAATTTATCCTTCTCTTACAATATAAAATAATTACATTTCATATTAAATTATGGAATCAATTTATTACTTATTTGTAAGTGGATTTACTTCATTCACTTCACAATATTAACCCAAAAACACCAAAATCTATAAATTCATTTGATAAAACTATATAAAAATAAATATAAACACTTTTCAATATATTTTATGAATTTAGTATTAAAGTATCAATCCTTTAAAATCATCATGATCGACATTCATCAACCAACCTATAATAAATTTTATGACAATAAAAATCACTACACTCTTCATCCATGGACATAAATTTTTTTTGAGCATTATATATAAGTTATAAATCGAGTTGTGTCTCCAATAATGATCAATAAGACTTAAATAAAACTTGTCGTCACATCCCCCTGATGTAATAATAATCAAATGAAGAAAAAAAATTAATCATACTTATACCAAATATCAAAGTAGTCACCATCCACAATTTGTTTTCTCAAAACTACACCTTACACTATTTTAATTGAGACACACCTTACTAATTCACAAATAATAATGTAAAATAAATCTAAAAAATAAATCTTATCTCAATTATATCCTCAATATCATGGTTATGAGATTATAATAATTACATTAATTCCAATTTATTGGTCACCAAATTAACATCATGATCATAATAGTTCTAATAAAATCCATCAAAAAGCCCATTATTATTTCTAGTTATATATTCCATTTTAATGTCATAATCAATAATAATTCCATTCATATTATATCATGAATATTCCAATTTTACTATATATATATAACAATATATAATAATCTATATAAACTATAAAATAGTCTCTATGAATACAATTCTTATAATTATTATTTATATACACCACCATCATAAACTCCATATCTTGGGTAACATAGATATTTTTATAAATAAGTAAATATAAAGAACCATATGAAATAACTATCCTTTATTACATCAAGACACATCCATGACCTTGATGAGGTATTCCATAACTTTCTTTATATAAAATAAAATTTTTAGTTAAATAATTGAAAAAAACAACTAATCAATTCCTCTATTTGACATCCATAAATATTTTTACACTCCTCTATCAATGAAAATTCATATTTATTATATGTCAATGATAATAATGTAGTTTTATTCATTAAAATACCTTGTATATACAACCATTTTCTTTTTAAAAAAAATCAATGAAATGTGATACGGTAAAATAATTTATTAGGGGATTCTAGAAAAAACGCATATGTAGTTTTTTGGATGCACTACTAAAACACACTGTAACATAATATATCCCATAAAATTAAAACATTTGTATAAAATAAACACATTTAAAAAACTTACTAGAACTAATTCATTTATAGTAACCCACATAATGAAATATTTTTCTCTAAATTGTCTTCATATATCTTAAAAATAAAAACAATTTTATGATTGTAGACTGTCTCAAAGTCATCGTGATACTATTTAAATACGAACATCCAGTATTATCATTATCAAATTTTAATTAATAATTCCCATATGACTGTTATTTTTTCATATAGAGAATAATAAAAAACCCATTATTTTATTATGTTTTAATTAAATAATTTAACAAGTAATTTGGGATAAGATTTATAAATTCAACATAATAATAAATTCTTTAAAGAATACTAATTTAAATTTGAAATACTATAATATTGAAATATTTATCTTCATGATCACCCTTGGGGTTCATTCTGTAGATTAGAAATATAAAAAGAATATAACATTATTATCAATTAATAAACACCATGAGAATATATATTTTAAAATTCCACGGAAAAATTTAGAAGTGTAGTTGGTTATATAAGAATATAGTATGACTATTATATATATATATACTCGTTAGTTATATGACTATGTTTTTATGGTCATTGGAAATATAATCCTTGATAATATATGTATCAAAAAACTATTAGTAATATTATATAATTTTTTATATAGTAGAAAAAAATTTATATGAATTACATATTTCCTATTCAATTAAAATAAAAATGCACTAATCCATTGGTGAAAATATCCATTAAAATAATGATAGTATAGGTATAGTTATTTATGTTTTAAATGATTGTTTTAATTATATATTCAATGAATCAACCGAGAATTCAATGATCTCGATCATCCTTCTACTATATATAAGGAATAATGGACATTCCCAATCCCCGCCGGATTATAAAGACTATTTGGTAACCAACCATAGTAAACAAACAATGAACTTTTCCCGATTATATGAAAATTCAAAAGAAAATAAAACTAGAAGATCCAACTGTCTATTTTAGTGTTTGGGAAGTTGTGTCAAAAAGGTAAATTTTTTAAAAATACTTTGTTACTAAAAATGGAATATCTTTATAATGTAAAGAATATAGAAAATACTAATTAATATAAGAAAAAATAATAATAACATATAAACATTGAATATAATATCAAAATAGGTTTATTAAACATATTATTAGTGAAATAATGTAATTTCATGAGTATGAAAAAATATTTTTGGATAACTATTTGACTTTGGGATACATAACTAAAATCTAAAAAAAATAAAAAAACTACCCATATCTTTATTAAAATTATGATAACATTTTTTGAGACACCTGTAATTCCAAAAAAACCATATCAACACTTACTAGGATCAAAAGAAAGTCTCTAGTCCAACATAAAAAATAAATGAGTATATTCACACATATACTAGTTCAGAAGGTGTCATATAAATATTACTATTAGTAATCAAAATATGTATTTGTGATTTATTTTTAAAAGAATTCAATGAAACACTTTTAAAAAATACTATATTACATAGTATTCCAATATTTTTTGAATTTTAATAATTTTATATGGTTTAAAACCATCAATTTATAAATCTATATTGTTTTAATACATGTATATTTGTAATTAAATATTCATGTATGTAATGCATTTAATCTAGATGTAATGAACATGTTTTGAGGAAATAGTTCCGTTTGAGTTTTTTTTTGAAATAGTTATTATACAAATATATATATATATATATTGAACAATTTTGTGAGATAATCATGTGTGAATTAAATATTATGAATATAGACATTTATTTAATAAAATTATCATATAATAAACAAATAATTTAATAGCGGATGATAATATATAATTCTTATCAAATTTTTTTATTCAAATATTCCATGTTTCATGAGTGAATAAGATAATGTAAATTACTTACAAAATAACATGAAAAAATTCCATGATATAGTAAAATATAAAATATCTACAATGTAGAGTTAAAATAATGTTAGAATATGTGATCTTATAAAATAAATTACCTGAGAATTTATAAAATGACTAACTATAACAATATAACTCATGTATAAGAAAATAGTCAACATTATACACCATAACGGGAATAAAGTATGTATTCTGGATCATAGAAATTGGGGAATGATAAAATATATAATATATGATAATAAAAACACATATTATTGATTTATTGTTTCACTAGTAACATTGAGTTATAATAAAACCCTTTCAGGTGAATTTATTTTAATGTGTGGTAATATTAGTTTGTGGGAAATGTCAACAAGTGGAGTAGTCTTTTATATACTCCAACATTACTACCTGAGTGTTCCCTTAATATTCAAAATTTAGGTGGGATATTAATTCAATATCAAATATTAATGTAATAAAAATAAAAAAATAATATACACATCACCTTCAACCACTGATAATTAAAACAAATCCTCGATAAAAAAAATATCAGATCTAACCAAAACCCATTTCTTATTTTAGACAATTTCATATAATCACTTAAAAATATTCATGTGGAATGTCATTAAGGTTGAAACTACAGAAATATTATATAATAATTAAAATTATATATTATATATATTCAATTATATTGAAACAATATATTAATTCAATATAAAATTTCCTCAATCACACATAAACAATGAAAAATATTTATTGGCCAATAAAATAACAACTATGATCACATCATAAAATTATAAGAATTTTTTTTATAAAATATAGTCATGTAATAAATCAATCTATTATAACATTTAGAAAGTGTTTTTTGATGACATATTATTAATTAACAATTTTCTAACTATAAATGATCATATTATTTCAAATGTGATTTTCGTAAGGGTTTGAAAATGTATTATTGTCATTCAACCATAAAATTATCAATAAATATAGATTATTATTTAAAAAATAAAAAAAATGTTTTTTGGAAAATTATTTAGATAAAATTGTTATTATAATTCGAAAAAATATTTCAAAATTATCTAATAGTGAAATTTTCACATTTCACAGAGATAATATAATTTTCAAGTTAAAATTAAATACTTTATGAATATATTATTTGTATTATGACTTAATATTGACCCATGTGTGATGTGATAGATAAAATAAATGGTATCATATAAAAAATTTATGTTTTACCGTTATAATAATGTTATTTTATGTATATTTGAATAATTATATAATGATTTCAGGAATCCTCCAAAACCACTTATATATCTTAATGTATTGCAATTATTTATTTAAGAGTATGACTCACCTCCACATAGGAAAGTGTATTATATCATTATTTTCTTCCCAAGTCCTTATAAAATAATTAATTCCAACCATTTTGGATGGAACCATTAGAAAATCCATGTTATAGTTTGTGGTGTTTTTTTATTTTTTATATTTAATAATAAACACAAGTTTGATAAATATTAAAAAAATCACTACAATTTACATTATAAACCCATCCAAGATCCAATTTTTTTATTAAAAATAAATTTAGTTCATCTTTACTATGATCTACCAAATATAGAATAATAATTAGGTGACCCAGGCTCTCATGTATCCCCTCACAAGAATTTGGAGTCACACACTCAAGTATCAGATCCTATATTTCTCCTCTTTATTAAAGTTTCATAATTATATTATTCCTTATAATTTAAATATCTAGGGTCAAGGAATTTCTTTCAATTGAATTATCACATCCCATTTTATGTTAAAATTTCAAGATACCTCATACTCTCTCATCAAATAATTTTATAAATTTTTATGTGAAGTCATTATGCTGCCGAAAGGTCACAACAATGATCCATGACATAAAAATTGTTGTGAATACCATACACTTTTATTATATATGACTTTCACATATATATACATATTCTTATTTGAATAGGTATAGTAATGTTGTTATTTCATACTCCTTGATCATTAAAAAAATATTATTATGAATGAATCCATGTTGGATGATCTATGTGGGACCCTTAAAAATGAAAATCAAATGAATGTGATGGGTGTAAATAGAATAATATCATTTTCCAATTAATTGGGTAATTTTTATTCTAATGAGACATCTTTATGCATAGTGGGTGAAACTGATTCATTTTTGGGAATTTTTCTATCATGATTTCTTGGAATTTATCCTTTAACAATGATTGTGATATAGTTCTTTATATTGTTCAATCCTTTCCAATGTTTCCTTTATGATTTTCATTATATATCTTTTCTAAAAATTTATTCTTGTTACTATAACCCCTTTAATTCCCCATTTATATGAAAATTGTATGACATGTATTTGTTTCTTCATGTTATTCCATTTTTATTTCATTTACTGGGATGAAACTATCACCCATTCTTATGTATATCCCCTTTTTATCTCAGGAAGATTTATGTGAGAGAATGCTAATGAAGTTGTCAACAGGATATAATTTTCCATCATTAAATTTTTCTATATTCTAATTAATTCCTCAATACACTTGGATTATTTATCATCCTGGCTAAATTAACTATTATAATATTCAATAAAACAAGTATTATTGTGTAATTAATAAATGGGTTTTCATAGTAGGTTTTAGAGTAAAATTTTAGTTATTTTATGATTTATAATTAGAAAAATCTTAATAAGGAATAAAGGATGAAAGTTATTAGAAGTGATCATCCTTAAATTTTGTTAATTATAGATTTATTTGGATTCTCTATCAAATACATGTATGTTCATATACTATAAGTGGATGTCGCTATTGAACGTATGTATATATGGGTATAACACAAAAATCCCCTAGTTTAGTTAGAATATATTGGTAAAATGTTCATTACAATGGGATATGATTCATTATTTGTTTAATATTAATTGTAGATATTCTTTTGGAAATTCTAATTCTAATTAAAATTAAATTTTAAGGGACATAAAACTATAAACATAAAGATTTATTTTAGAAAATAGATCCCATATTACATGATTTAATACTAGAATAAAATAACTTATTAACTACATTTAATTTATATGTTATCCCTTTAATTTCATTTTATTAGCCTATTCTATGAATAATTGTTTAAAAATAAACATCCCAAGTTTTATTTTTTAATCCTTAGAGTGGTTGTAAATTTGATAACTTTGGTTAAAACCAATGTGAAAGGAAATGTGATGACTACCCCCACAAGATTCCTAAACCGATGGGATCTGAAATTGTGAACACTATGAAGGTAATAACAAATCTATAATAGGTAACGATTAGAGACTTAGGTTTTGAGGAGCTTTCAAACCCCCTATGAGATAACAAGAAGGGGTCAGGACTCATATAATATAAAAACCTCTAACATTCAATGAATCATTTGATCCATCAATCTTGTAATCATAGATCAACTTCATTTTGAAGATCTTATCAATCCTTAAATTATCTAATATATAGAAGTTTCTACTAGTTGTTATCATATAGAGAGATAATATGATCAATAGTGGAAAATGATAAAAAATATGAAGATGGAGGAAGAGATCATAGTTATGGGGTGGAAGGAATTCCATATGATTTTTTGATATATATATATATATATATATATATATTAATCTTGAACATAAAATGGAATGGTATCTCTTTACCCTCAACTGTAAATATTATTAATATATTGGGGAATACAAGGAAATGTTTACAATACATGAACGATATTCCTCTGGAATTTTCATGACCCCAAAATTCTTGGTTTTCCACTTCTTTGGTAGGATAAAACATATTTTCTGAAAGGCCCTAGTGATCCAAGAGGTTTATATAAATGAAGAAAATGTATTATGTGACGTCAATGTCAAAATTGATATCAATTATGGCAATTATATCATGGTGATAAGAAGCAGAATGTGGATTTTATTTTAGGGATTGCAATGGAGAAATATAATGGTTGCATGAAATTTAAACATCCCACTTTTAAATGATGTGGAAATAAACAAACTAGAAAATTCCTAAGTGAGAAGAGTAAATGCACTAGGTTTTGTAAATAAGGACACAAAGATAGAGATTTCAAGTAACATTAACACACTAATGTGACAATGGAATTGAATTCCCATTCAACCCTAATAAAATTATTCCATTATTCAACTGAAATTAACTTGGTAATATTGCAAAACAAAGCATTAGGATAATGGTTTTCCAAGATAGTTACATATCTCCAAGGAAACCAAGGAGAGACTCTTCCATAACAACCGCTAAGGTGGATCCAAAAATTGATGTGGTGAATGGTACGATGGTAATTTAATCATGAATATAAAATTTAATTTTTTATTCCTTTTATATGAACTACTAAATATCATGAGAGTTTAGTATAACTACCAAACACCTCCACAAATCATGGTATGTGATATGTTGGTGAAAATAAATAATTGGGAAATTATTTCATCCCCTATTAATAACTCATCCATTGTTAAAATTTGTGTGCTAAAATTCCCAGTGAACCATGGCATAATCCCTTTGGGGGTCTTTTATATAATTTTTTGTAATGTTTTCATTTCCCTATATAGAGCAAACATTAGTTCCACCTTAAGGCATTTGCTCACTTTTTTCATGAATCATCCTCTTATTATGTGCATGTTGAAGTAGGATGATAAATATTCTTTAGAACTAACATCCAAAAAATGGATATTATTGTCCATTGAGAATCAGTATCTATATAAAATTAATCAGTCTAATGAATGAATCGTCCTTGAAGACATAAACATTGTATGTTAATATTCTTAGGTGTTCCTTAATGAATTCATTGGTCTTCCTCCTAGATGAGAGGTTAATTTTCAATAATGATCTAAATGGTGTGTTTAAATTTCCATGAAACCATATGGATTGTAATTTTTGGAAAATTAGATGATAACGAAACATAAGATAGGAAAATCTTTATAATGGGGTTTTACGCATGGGTTATTCATAATGGTGTACACAAGTCACATTAATCAAGAAGAAGGATTGTTTAATTCACCTTTGAATCGACTTTATTGAGATAACAATTTGATAAAAAATTATGTATCATATTCATGGATTGATGAAATTATTTATTAGTTATGTGGAGAAAAATATATCACTAAGGTGGATCTATGATCCGGGTATTACCTAGAAAGTGTGAATAATGAGGATATTTACATGCCTAAAATTCATTCAAGATACTAGAACTGTGTGTTTATAGAAATTACTTATGTACTCATTAATGACCCGGTTATCATTATAGACATTATGAATTGATTATTGAGATATTACGTTGAAAAATATGTGGTAATATTTATATAATATCTTCAAATAATATCTAAAAGTGTGGAGGTGTATGAGTAGTATCTAAGCAGTATGTTAATGTCCTTACAAATAGAAAAGATTTTTGAAAAGTATATAAAATTTTAGTTTTGGTTAAAGGATTCCCCATTCATGGTTAATATAATCAAAAGAATTGGGATATATGTGGACACATAAATGAATGTTGGAATTATAGGGGTAAAGGCTATCAAATTTGATAAATATATGTAGTTTCTTGGGATTAGTTTGTTTATGATGGAGATTTGTGATAAATTTCTTACAATTTTCAAACCCAATAAAAAATATATCTTAGAAAGTGTTCACATTTTTTAGGATAACTAATTTTAATATATATTCAAATAAATGAAATGCGTTGTTGTCACTGAACATGTTCAGACACAACCCATATGTGGAAAACATTTTGTGGTAATTAGTGATAATTCAATGAAGGGATTGGGTTGTCTATTAATGCAGAACAAAAAAGTCATATCCTATAATTCAAGGTAGTTTAGTTTTCATTAACTGAACATATTTTAATATCATATAAACTATATATTAATAATATTTCATTATTTTCAATATTTCGGGTGTTAATTTCCTAGTTTCATGACTATCTTTTAACCTTTTACTCATTGGTCTAGTAATTGTCTCATCCTCTCCATAATGTAAACCATGATGTAAATATAACATATATTCAGTATATATATGTTTATAATTGTGAATAATATTTTTGGGTGAGAAGTGTAATGCATCGTTCATTTAGATGGTAGGTTGTACATATGCAAGAATAATAATTTCATTTTTTCCATATTAAAAATTTTAAAATGAAATGTTATATATAGATATATATATTATTTCTAGTATCATATTCATGTCATATATATTACATCGGTTTATAAAAACCATCCATTATACATTTCATGTATAGTTTGAAAGAATCACATCGCACTGAGAAGGTAGGAGACCACACTTCCACAATTGATGTTATCACATTTATAAAAAATGGAACAAATAATGATATGTGCTCTAAAGGAATCAAATAAATAGAAATAAATTATAAATAAAATATATAAATAATATAAGATATTTCCCCATCATAATTCCCAACAATTAAATGTTGTATAGTAAACACGAATACTTCATTTTGTGAGGTAGTAGTTTGTCTTACACATAAATAATAACTTAGTTATCCATTAGATAGAATTGTGTGTAAATTTATGTAAAACTCTGGATAATACAACATCTTCATATATTAAGGATACTAGTGTTATTATATAATCATGTCATTATATTAATATAATGACTGGATAATGAAATTAAACTAATTATCTTGTGGGAGGAGGTTATCACTTTTTCAGTTAACTATTTTTGGTTTTCAAAAAAAGGATTCCTTGGATGTATTTATGACAGAGGTGAGGTTTCTAGTTCTTAGGAAGGTATGATGAGAAGCTATTTAGATAGATCATTTTCAATCCAAATTTTCTTGATTGGTGTAAAGATGTAGAGACCCGAAGCTTAACGTACATGGACATTACATTACATTTGTGGAATACTTAGTACATAACAAAAAACACACACACAAGGATCGTAATAGTTTAGTGTCTTTGGAAACTCGGAATATAATCTTCTAATCATGGTGAAAGATCTTCAAAATCTCCCATAACGATCTTCCTTTTTTTTTACCTAAAACCTTTCTTTATATCCTGGGGAAAAGAAAACATAAAAGGGTGAGCTCAAATGCTCAGTAAGGGTAAACAAAATAAATATCAATCACATCATATACATAAGCACATAACTTTTGGAAATCTTAACCTGCAAAAGAGATCATAATTTCATAACATGGGGTAAATCATGGCAGTGAAATGTAATCACAATAATCATAACTTAAAACATTAAACTTTGTGGAATTCACACATAATCATAGAGAATCATTTCTTGTTAGTCAAGACTCATTGCCAAGACTATCTTAGTGGACAAAGTCCCTTTCTGAATCGAGTAACCCTCGTTTCAGTCCTGTTTCACTGAACCGGTATAACCTACCGTTCCAGCCCTGTCTATCTCATGAGATATAAAATCTTTACCCAATGCATTGGAGGGAGATATAGGTCCCACCCATCTTATAATGAATCCTTTCTTATGTGTGCCACATAATCATAAAACATACATCATAGCATAACCCATGTAATAAAAAAGGGATTCTTAAATGACATGACATCATAAAACAACTCATATAAGATAAAAGAATTCATAAAAATAATTCCATCACAACATGATCAAATCAATTTAATAATAGGGATAAAAACAGAACCCTTTATTATCTTAGATGGAAAATAATTTTGATAAAACACTTGAACTCCATTCTTGAGGAAAATATCCTTTCTTCTTCAAAAACATATTTCCTTTCATAACATGCCATACAACTTTAAAATAAAAGAATTTGATTAAAAATAAACTTGAAAACTTATAAAGGAAGATTCTTGGTAATTTTGTTCTAAAAATCCATTCATGCCGTATAAGTTAAAAAAACATTCTTCGTACTTTTGTCGGAAAAGTCAAAAAGTACCTCGTACGAAAAAAACGACAAAAGATTCCTTTCATATTCTTTACTAAAAACTCACCGAAGGGTAAAATTGGATTTAAACTATTGTAAGTGGATGGAAACAATATTACATATTGAGGGAACATGGATTTGGATGATAAAATACACCCCAATAAATACTTACGAATAAACAATCTCAGATAAAAATGAGATTGTGATATTTCCCTTACCTTAGGTCCGATTTGCTTCGTAAGTGTCCGAACCTCCTGTATAATGATTTAAATAATGTTATTGACTTATTATAGAATCATATTCATTTTTATTATATCATATATGGTTCACTTAGGACTTTATATTACCCGTTCTTTTGTAAATTCATGTTAAAGTAGCGTTTTGGGTAAAATCGTCCCATTTGTCGTTCGTGTTTTAACTTGTAATTATTCATATGATTACTTAGATCATTATTAATTAATTATAGAATATAAAACATGATTTATATATAATATATATTCAGAATATACATATATATAATGGAAAGAAATACACCGTTCATGGAGACGGTAGGCCGTACGTACGCATGAACGCTGTTTTCGTTTCCTTATTGAATTGAGTGGAATTAAGTAGATGACATACATATATATACACATAAATCCAGTAGCTTTATAATGTCATATATTTCATTATTATTGCTTATATATACTTTATAATCATTCTTAAATGGTTAACATGGAGAATGAATCTCATCGCGTCGTGGAGACGGTAGTCCGTACGTACGCACGAGCGATGATATCATTTCCATAATTATTGAATTTAATTGGAGTGGATTATACAATATATCAGAATAAATATGATGTTGTAATAACTATGTATAGTTATTCTTTACACCATTATACCCATCCATGTAAGGTGGTGGTGGAAAATAGATTACACCACGGCGTGGAGACGGTATTCCATACGTACGCACGCGCGGTGATTTCTTTTTCCGTAGGATAGATAGATGGTGAAATAGGGTTGTTTCATACTTATAATAACATATCAGTATATGATTGATACTGATGTTATTACTTCATAATGAAACAACCTAAGAAGAAGAAGTGGAAGAAGAAATAAAGATGAAAGAATTGGTAACGGTAATTACCTCTTCTTTAAAGCGCCTTTTGGAGACCTCCTCTTAGGGAACTAAAATTGGTCTTTGAGGAAGACCAGAACATCTAGGATGTTTCTAGGGAAGTGGAGAAGAGATTTTCTCAGAGTTTGGCCGAGCTTCAGTGCTCAAATTGGTGTGAGGAGGAGGGGGAGGAGGTGCCCTTTTATAAGGGAGGAGAGGGTCACCTTAGGAATATCTCAAAATATTATTTTATATTAAAGTAAAAATCGGTTTATAATGGTTCCAAAGGGTCTTATTTCGAATCTAAAGTTGGGATGGGTCGAAATACTATCAACCAATAGGATTTAGACAAGTTTAGGTTCTTATTTTAACCTTATCAATTAGATTTAACTCTAAGTTAAATAATTTAACTTTTACCGTGTCTTTTTGTTTTCTTTCACTATATGGTTAATACATTTACTATAACATGCCAAACGAACCCCAAATTGTTTATTATTAATATATATATCCTTATATAAGTCATTTGGACGAACCTTAGATTTTTAGAAATAAAATTACAATTAATAATGTAATATTTGATTTAAAAACTATTTTGTGTCAATTTTGACTCTATTTGATATATGATTTTTGTGAAAGTCATAACAGAATTATATGTTCGAACCAATTTTATTAAATCAACCCTAATATATCATAGTAACCTATAAAATTATTGGAATTCATAAAAATTCTCAAATTACATTCATTTGAGCATTTATAACATCAATTATGTTAATATTTCCTTAAAAGGGTAATTACTGCATCATCGTTGTGTCATAAATAAATTAATTTATTTAAAGTCTAAAAATTATAAATAAAATATCATTATGTAGGAAATCTTTTTAGCTTTATAATTAATATTTATAGTCTAATTTATCTTATGTATAACTCCATATTAAAAATGTTTTAGTTATTAAACTTTGATTTTAACTATTTTAACTATTCATTAAATAAAATAATATTAAATGTCATAATCTAATCCAAGTGGACCTAAATGGTCATATTATATTTTAAGGTTGTTTTTGGTCGAATTAAACTTATCCAATAGAATTAGGACATGTGTTAGGGTAATAGTAATATCATATTTACCCTTAGTTACCCTATTTACTATTAACCGTGGTAAAAAAAAGTAAAAATTTACTATTCACCAAAAATTATTTTCATCTCATTGAACCACATTTTAGTCCTTGATATTAACCGTGTCTGTCGGATTTTCTAAATTCCATTCACAGAAGTGGTAAAATTAAGTTTTATGCAAAATTCAGTTTTTAAACTACCACTTAGTGGTTTCACTATTCATCAAAAATTGAAAGTTTTCAAAAAAATGCCAAAATTTCATCCAAAGCTATATTTCATATTCCGAATTCAAAAATGAAGTCTATTTTACCAAATTAATAACATAGAAATTGCATTAATTAAATTTATAATTAAATCCCGCTGTTAAAATAAATAGCATGTTTTTAAGAAATAATATCTATCAAAAGATTGACACTTGATTATGTCTGGTTTAAATGTGAAATTACATCCAATGACCAACATTGTATTAAATTGTTGAAAATATATTCTAAATATACTTTAAAACTACTCCAATTAATAATTTATCACTATTAATTATTTCGATTAAAAAAGTTGTTTTTTAATTATAATTTAGTAATTTTCACTATTCATCAGAATATGAAAGTTATCCGAAATGTACCAAAATTTCACCTTAGGCTAAATTCGATACTCCGAATCCAAAAATGAAGTTCATTTTGAAAAATAAGATTTACAGAATTTCAAAAAGTGGTTATTACTATTCATAACGACTATTTTTAATAATATTTTAATAGAATATCGTTGTTTACTGAAACTCGGTATTGCGTATTACACACGCTATCGAGGAAGTTCGTGATTGCGTGTAATGCAAGGCAAGTCAAGGATGCGTGTTGTGCAAGCTCCTTTTGGTGTAGCGTACAACACAAGACATTAATTAAAAAGAATATTTTTTATAAAATCTTGGGCTGTTACATTCTACCCCCCTTAAAATGAATTTCGTTCTCGAAATTCCTCGGGGTTATAAATGGTTTACTATTCGAAAGATTCTTTAATAGAAACCCACATCGTAAAAAGGAATACCAAAACTTGGCTTTAAAAACTAAAGTATGAAATGTAACGATTACCCAAATAAACTAATCACTGGGTTTCCACATAGGTGAAAATATGGATATGGAAGAGAAATCTAACCATCATGTTCTGATGGAGAGTGGTAGAGAACATGGCTATGGAAAATCCAGTAATCACAAATCCATAAATTTGTGACGATCTAAGGTACCATCTGATTCATTAGGTATAAGATCACTAGGAAATCATTTTTGGTTTTCAAGATCATTTCCCTAAAGTTGAAAATTTGAATTAGAATAAATAATTTTTTTATTTTGGTACAATCTCACTGTTTTTCATGCCTTGAACAATTTCCACTTCATCTCTTAAATAAATGAAGTTGAATTTGTTATTCGTGAAGTGTTAGCAGATCATGTGATAGAATGACGGGTCATTCCATCTGTCTCAGAAAAAAGGTTAGCAAAAATTATATACATAAGTCGATCTATAGTGAGATTAATCACATATGGTTCCTAAAATGGACTTATACTTCATATATCATACTGCTTAATATAATAAAACTAGTTTCTACTAAACAGGGACTTCCTGTAGGCCAGTGGTAGGCGATAAAGGCCAGTCGCACTTCGGTTGTGTGTTCGATTCCCACAGCCTTGTCCAAAGCGATGGGCTGTCGCCCGTCCTGCAGGTTGTCCTTTTTCTAAAAGTACATTACTATAAAATCCCATCAATAATATCGAAAAAAAAATTCTATCCTTAAAAAATACTCACTTATGTCCAACATAATCCATTTCAATCTTTAGGCTTATCCATAATACTCCAGTCCACTCTCATAACATAGTGAAAACGATTACCAGAGATTTAATACCATCGTTGATCCCCATATATCATAAGATATGTTTTGTTGGTCACATTCCAAACATTCAAAGTCCTTAATCATGTATTCTCTTTAATACCTTAGTGAAAACATGAATGCAGTTTAAAGTTAACACTTTCCACATACCAAAATCCTCAAAATTCTATATACTCAAACCATGATATCACTTAGTCCTTATATCAATCATGAGCTCATGAATACTATTAAACATTTCATTTTCTCGTTTTCCCTTCATTATGCGCATATCATCTTATTTCCAAAAAATATCTCAATCACTTTGAATACCACAATAATAAATATTGCAATACTCAATGATACAACATTATTTTGGAATCCCATTACATAAACACTTAATCATTCCACCACATCGTTGTCATATTCAACATTGCCAATAGTGATCGCATGTGACTTCCCTTTGTCCTTTTCCTTCAGTGGTTGCTCATGTTGATCATCACTAACCCTTGGATTAGGGAATTTATTAGCATAATGCCCCATTTCCTTGCACTTGAAACATTGAAGTGTTGGTGGTGCGTTCTCTGCAGTGTTTGCTTTATTCACATCATTAGAAACCCTTTTTCCATTACTTCGACACTCAGATGCTCGATGACCTTCTTTTCCACACTTAAAACATTTTCTAGTCCCTTTAAGACAATCTCCACCATGATTCTTTCCACACTTTGTGCATAAGGAAACATTCATCTTCTTTTCACCATTATTCTGAGATTTCTCCTTGAACTCCATCTTTCATTTCTTGTCAAAACCATGAGATGGATATGTAACACCAACTTCCATTTCTACCTTGATAGCACAACGCAAAATTTCTTCATAGCTACTGAAGTCTCTTATAGCTAATGCCCTTCGAAGACTTGGTTTTAAGCCACTGAAAAATCGATCAACTTTACTTTTAGGTTGGATGATAATGCCAGATGCATACCTTGCAAGTCTTGTAAAATTCGCATCGTATATACCAACAGATTCATCATCCTTTTGCTTTAGTTCAAGAAACTCCTTCTCCATCTTTGTTCGAAGAATACGAGGGAAGTACTTATTGAAAAATAAGTTCTTGAACTCGTCCCATTCCATGGACTCAATTTCATCTCTTTGCCTTGTATTCTTGATAAGATTCCACCATTGATCAGCTTCACCTTCCAAACGATATAATGCTAAGATGACTTTATCATGTTCAGAACATTGAAGAACTGAAAATATCTTTTCAGTGGTACTGATCCATTGTTCAGCAACAAGTGGATCAGAAGACCCACTGAAAGAAGGTGGACGTTGCCTCATGAAGGACTCAATATAATATTGTTCCCTTCTCTGCTCATTTGGAAGTCCAGAATGATTCATAGCTTGTGTAAGTATAGCAATAAGATTTTCCACTCCATCTCCCATAACATTTGTTTGTTCAGGAGGACAATCATTGCATTGTCCATTGCATTGATCAACACGGTTCCTTCGGGTTCCAGCCATCGTCTAAAACCCAAAAAGAATACTGTGAGAGGCAAAAATCATAATAAAGGGGGAGTATCCTCAATATCTAACTTCTTAGGTTAAATTCTAAGATCGTTACCGTAGTTATAGGACTGTATCCTATACGTATACTTATCCTTAGGTACATCCCTAGACAAACCTTATAAATATCTCTAGGGATCTCACTAAAGTTCTTGCATCCTAGTTTCCAAAGGTTGACTAAACCTCCCTCTGATACCAACTGTAGAGACTCGTATCTTGACGTACATGGACATTACATTACATTTGCGGAATACTTAGTACATAACAAAAAACACACACACAAGGATCGTAATAGTTTAGTGTCTTTGGAAACTCGGAATATAATCTTCTAATCATGGTGAATGATCTTCAAAATCTCCCATAAAGATCTTCCTTTTTTTTACCTAAAACATTTCTTTATATCCTGGGGAAAAGAAAACATAAAAGGGTGAGCTCAAATGCTCAGTAAGGGTAAACAAAAGAAATATCAATCACATCATATACATAAGCACATAACTTTTGGAAATCTTAACCTGCAAAAGAGATCATAATTTCATAACATGGGGTAAATCATGGTAGTGAAATGTAATCCCAATAATCATAACATAAAACATGAAACTTTGTGGCATTCACACATAATCATAGAGAATCATTTCTTGTTAGTCAAGACTCATTGCCAAGACTATCTTAGTGGACAAAGTCCCTTTCTGAATCGAGTAACCCTCGTTTCAGTCCTATTTCACTGAACCGGTATAACCTACCGTTCCATCCATGTCTATCTCATGAGATATAAAATCTTTACCCAATGCATTGGAGGGAGATATAGGTCCCACCCATCTTATAATGAATCCTTTCTTATGTGTGCCACATAATCATAAAACATACATCATAGCATAACCCATGTAATAAAAATGGGATTCTTAAACGACATGACATCATAAAACAACTCATATAAGATAAAGGAATTCATAAAAATAATTACATCACAACATGATCAAATCAATTTAATAATAGGGATAAAAACAGAACCCTTTATTATCTTAGATGGAAAATAATTTTGATAAAACACTTGAACTCCATTCTTGAGGAAAATATCCTTTCTTCTTCAAAAACATCTTTCCTTTCATAACATGCCATACAACTTTAAAATAAAAGAAGTTGATTAAAAATAAACTTGAAAACTTGTAAAGGAAGATTCTTGGAAATTTTGTTCTAAAAATCCATTCATGCCGTATAAGTTAAAAAAACATTCTTCGTACTTTTGTCGGAAAAGTCAAAAAGTACCTCGTACGAAAAAAAAAACGACACAAGATTCCTTTCATATTCTCTACTAAAAACTCACCGAAGGGTAAAATTGGATTTAAACTATTGTAAGTGGATGGAAACAATATTACATATTGAGGGAACATGGATGTGGATGATAAAATACACCCCAATAAATACTTACGAATAAACAATCTCAGATAAAAATGAGATTGTGATATTTCCCTTACCTTAGGTCCGATTTGCTTCGTAAGTGTCCGAACCTCCTGTATAATGATTTAAATAATGTTATTGACTTATTATAGAATCATATTCATTTTTATTATATCATATATGGTTCACTTATGACTTTATATTACCCGTTCTTTTGTAAATTCATGTTAAAGTAGCGTTTTGGGTAAAATCGTCTCATTTGTCGTTTGTGTTTTAACTTGTAATTATTCATATGATTACTTAGATCATTATTACTTAATTATAGAATATAAAACATGATTTATATATAATATATATTCAGAATATACATATATATAATGGAAAGAAATACACCGTTCATGGAGACGGTAGGCCGTACGTACGCATGAACGCTGTTTTCGTTTCCTTATTGAATTGAGTGGAATTAAGTAGATGACATACATATATATACACATAAATCCAGTAGCTTTATAATGTCATATATTTCATTATTATTGCTTATATATACTTTATAATCATTCTTAAATGGTTAACATGGAGAATGAATCTCATCGCGTCGTGGAGACGGTAGTCCGTACGTACGCACGAGCGATGATATCATTTCCATAATTATTGAATTTAATTGGAGTGGATTATACAATATATCAGAATAAATATGATGTTGTAATAACTATGTATAGTTATTCTTTACACCATTATACCCATCCATGTAAGGTGGTGGTGGAAAATAGATTACACCACGGCGTGGAGACGGTATTCCGTACGTACGCACGCGCGGTGATTTCTTTTTTCCGTAGGATAGATAGATGGTGAAATAGGGTTGTTTAATACTTATAATAACATATCAGTATATGAGTGATACTGATGTTATTACTTCATAATGAAACAACCTAAGAAGAAGAAGTGGAAGAAGAAATAAAGATGAAAGAATTGGTAACGGTAATTACCTCTTCTTTAAAGCGCCTTTTGGAGACCTCCTCTTAGGGAACTAAAATTGGTCTTTGAGGAAGACCAGAACCTCTAGGATGTTTCTAGGGAAGTGGAGAAGAGATTTTGGCAGGGGTTGGCCGAGCATGAGTGCTCAAATTGGTGTGAGGAGGAGGGGGAGGAGGTGCCCTTTTATAAGGGAGGAGAGGGGCACCTTAGGAATATCTCAAAATATTATTTTATATTAAAGTAAAAATCGGTTTATAATGGTTACAAAGGGTCTTATTTCGAATCTAAAGTGATGATGGGTCGAAATACTAACAACCAATAGGATTTAGACAAGTTTAGGTTCTTATTTTAACCTTATCAATTAGATTTAACTCTAAGTTAAATAATTTAACTTTTACCGTGTCTTTTTTGTTTCTTTCACTATATGGTTAATACACTTACTATAACATGCCAAACGAACCCCAAATTGTTTATTATTAATATATATATCCTTATCTAAGTCATTTTGACGAACCTTAGATTTTTAGAAATAAAATAACAATTAATAATTTAATATTTGATTTAAAAACTATTTTGTGTCAATTTTGACACTATTTGATATATGATTTTTGTGAAAGTCATAACAGAATTATATGTTCGAACCAAGTTGATTAAATCAACACTAATATATCATAGTAACCTATAAAATTATTGGAATTCATAAAAATTTTCAAATTACATTCATTTGAGCATTTATAACATCAATTATGTTAATATTTCCTTAAAAGGGTAATTTCTGCATCATCATTGTGTCATAAATAAATTAATTTATTTAAAGTCTAAAAATTATAAATAAAATATCATTATGTAGGAAATATTTTTAGTTTTATAATTAATATTTATAGTCTAATTTATCTTATGTATAACCCCATATTAAAAATGTTTTAGTTATTAAACTTTGATTTTAACTATTTTAACTATTCATTAAATAAAATAATATTAAATGTCATAATCTAATCCAAGTGGACCTAAATGGTCATATTATATTTTAAGGTTGTTTTTGGTCGAATTAAACTTATCCAATAGAATTGGGACATGTGTTAGGGTAATAGTAATATCATATTTACCCTTAGTTACCCTATTTACTATTAACCGTGGTAAAAAAAAGTAAAAATTTATTATTCGCCAAAAATTATTTTCATCTCATTGAACCACATTTTAGTCCTTGATATTAACCGTGTCTGTCGGATTTTCGAAATTCCATTCACAGAAGCGGTAAAATTAATTTTTATGCAAAATTCAGTTTTTAACCTACCACTTAGTGGTTTCACTATTCATCAAAAATTGAAAGTTTTCAGAAAAATGCCAAAATTTCATCCTAAGCTATATTTCATATTCCGAATTCAAAAATGAAGTCTATTTTACCAAATTCATAACATAGAAATTTCATTAATTAAATTTATAATTAAATCCCGCTGTTAAAACAAATAGCGTGTTTTTAAGAAACAATATCTATCAAAAGATTGACACTTGATTATGTCTGGTTTAAATGTGAAATTACATCCAATGACCAACATTGTATTAAATTGTTAAAAATATATTCTAAATATACTTTAAAACTACTCCAATTAATAATTCATCACTATTAATTATTTCGATTAAAAAAGTTGTTTTTTAATTATAATTTAGTAATTTTCACTATTCATCAGAATATGAAAGTTATCCGAAATGTACCAAAATTTCACCTTAGGCTAAATTCGATACTCCGAATCCAAAAATGAAGTTCATTTTGAAAAATAAGATTTACAGAATTTCAAAAGGTGGTTATTACTATTCATAACGACTATTTTTAATAATATTTTAATAGAATATCGTTGTTTAGTGAAACTCGGTATTGCGTATTACACACACTATCGAGGAAGGTTGCGATTGCGTGTAATGCAAGGCAATTCAAGGATGCGTGTTGTGCAAGCTCCTTTTGGTGTAGCGTACAACACAAGACATTAATTAAAAAGAATATTTTTTATAAAATCTTGGGCTGTTACAAAAGAAGTGGATTTCATGAGTGCCTTCTTATTTTTGAGGAGGAGTGGCACTCGATCATATTTATAAAAAGATGATTCCATGAACATTTTTTATATTTAATGTCTCTCCGTTAAAAGAAATTATTAATCACAAGGGTTGATATGTCCAAAAAAAGTCCCTCTACTGGATTTTGAACATTTTTCTTGTCCATAATGGCCCTTATGTTTGATTATTACATCTTTTTTTGAGTTAATTTTTCGCATAATAAATGTAATTATTTTAAATTAATTTCTATAATATTATTATTATAAACGTTTTTGAACATATTATAAAACAATTACTGTGTTTCCAAATATGTAATCCATATTATCAAATTATAAAGATATAAGTGGTATAAATTAATTTAAATTTAATCCCACAAACGAGCTAAAAATGATGGTTTTAACTATAAAAACATTCAAATGTTTAATATGTTTTTATTTTAAATTTCAAAAAGAAATTTATTAAAATAAACTAAATTTGATTAATTCATAAAAAAAGTGATCTAAGTAAACATTAAATATAAATTTAAATATGATTTTACATTATTAGTAAATAATATATAAAAGTTATTTTGAATAAAAAATCAGTGATTTTCACTATTAATTAAAAAATGAAACATTATAAAAAACAAAAAACCACATTACCATAATACTTCTATTTCTGATTAAAATATTAACTTTAATTTTACATATAATGTTTATTAATGCATGGAATTTTTTAATAAAAATTGGTTATCTATTAAAATGTGGTAAAAGTACGTTTATAAAAAATATATGTTTTATGTGTAATATTTGGTTTTATCTTATCTCATGTCTATCAAATATATTTGATGAATATCAAAAAATATTATATTGAATATAATATATATGTATATTTATTACATTATTATCACTCACTACTATTAAATAATTTATTTTCTTGTGAAAATAATCCTTTTTGAGAATCAATAGTTTACAAAAACATTCCATTAATATTCCATTAGTTATTATATTAATTTATAATTAATTATTATGGAATAATATTATTTCAACTATTTGTAAACCAGATATTTTAAAAAAAATTAAATAATATTTATAACATCTTATTTATTGGATATTCTATATATTAATATTTACAAATATTAATAAAATAGTAATATTTTTTTTTAAAACTCGTTCATGCATATAATGAAAGCCATTGAATAAATTCCTTGACGTGTCTGACGTACATAAAATCAATGTATCATAAATTGGATGACATAAATTATATGGAATTTATTAAAAAGAGTAAATATGTTATTCATTCATGGGATATTATATTCCCTAATTCCCTTGGTATTTCATGTCATACAGGATATCAAATACAATGTTCCTGCTTTATATTTTTTAGGCATTAGATAATTTTGAAGGACACAATACATTATTATTTTACTTATTTAATTATGTGTAATCCTATATAATAAATCATGTATTAATATTTAATAAAGTGATGTGTTTTCATAATATTATTATATGTAGAAGATATGTGAAAGTTGAATAATAAATGAGCATGTGGAAATTATGAATAAGATTATACATTGATTAAATTATATAAAATTAAAGAATTAAAATCATAAAATAGTGTAGTGAATAAATAAATGAATTTTATGACACCCTAGAGGTATCAAAATAACATGACTGCCTTAAATTAGGTTAATGTAACGATAATGTAAAATCAGATATCAAATTTTTGTTCTCTGTGTGGGTCAAATGGTTTTCATGCATGATTTAAGAAAACGCATTTTCATATATAAAGCATCTAATATAACTAAAAACTGATTTTTTTATAGTGATCTAATTGGTAACATTTAATCATTATTTTTTAATTATTTCCTTACAAATATAAGATTAATCCACACATGTATATTTCAAAAAGACAGTTTCACTAAATCATTCCCTAATTGTAGACCATTTGTACATTTTTTACATTAGGATTCATGCTTGTTCTTGTGGTTTGGGAGTTTGTTTTGTACTTACATGAAATCCGCTAGAGAGATCCTCCCCATCAATTTTCATTGTTTTACAATTAGATATAAAAATGTACTAAGCATGCACACTATCATATTTCCCTATTCATTTCATTTATTTCTATCAAATTCCCAACTTTAACAACAATGAGGTAAATAAATAATATTTTGAAAAATTAATATATACAAATTTTCATTGGTATCATAATTATCCAAGATATTATAAATTCACCCATTATAATTTCTATTTGAATGAATGACTATATCAATGTTTTTTGGGAAATTTCATAACCCAAAAGATATTAGTAAACATAACGAGTTATACAACCAAAATCAAATATTAAAAGTGGGAATTGCCATTTAACTCCAATAACTCTCTCTGGTGGGGGAGGGTTAGTAAAATGAAGTAACAAAATTTTAGATGTATCCAACTTCACTTATGATAATCAATGAAATTATGGGCCAAAATTCATTTCCCTTTATTCACATGTGGTTTTCTGAAAATTTAAAATTCATATCAGATATTATATGATTGATATCTATATAAAAAAACAACGGTGGAAAATTTAATGTAGATACCATTAATACTTATCCATTTCATAATGGGAATATGATAATTCCAATTAAAAAAATCTGAACATTAACACTATTCAGTACAAGAAATAGCATATTCCACATAGAATACTATGGTAAGTAGAATTTTAGATACACTATAACACAAAATATAGATTTATTATATCAAAAATTAATATAGATATTGTAACCACTATACATGATATTCTAAAAAATTGATCATGTATTATAATAAATAACGGAATTAAATTAATGGTTTAAGAGAATACCTAAAACAAATAAAAATAAGGTTTCTTTTATTAAAAATTATATATTCAATGTGGATTCATATAAAATTAAAAATTGTGAAAATTGTTGGAATATTCTTGAAATACGGGAATATTGTGGCTTGGTAATCCCTTGATATATCATAAAAGGTGATTAATCGTAGTTTTTATTGAAGAAAAAATTCATATAAATATTTTTGTAACTCCATAACCTATCAAAAATGGTATGAAATGTTTTACCATTTCACCAAAAAACATTTCCCTACCACTAATTAGAATGAAGGAGACTACACCATATTTAGAAGGATACTGAATAATACCTTATACCATTAATGATTAAAACGCAACATCTATATAAGATCTATTCTCACATAAGGGGGTCTTTTGTTGGACATTCAAATTAAATATATTTTCTTAATAATTTTAATCCAAAATATCATCCAAGAAGAACTCATATAGTTAAAATAATTAATCTAGATATTATATATTTATTTTTAAATTTTATTATACATTGCTTGTATAAAATATAATCCCCTTTTTTTAACCATTTTTATGATTTAATTGTGATACTGTTTTATAATTTCAAATTTGAAATGCTTCAAAAATGACGACATTTTAATATTACCTTGAATAATTGTTTTCCAGAATTTTCATGATGGGACCTAAATCATAGTAATGTTTATTAAGTCCATGAAAATAAATGGTTTCTAATCAGTTTATAATTTCATTATTATTTATCACTTAATCATCAAATTCCGATGAATCCCAATCTACTAAGCATATAAGAGTTTCGTTCCCAAAATTTATTTATTCTATTATATATCATATAGTGGAATTAAACTCACATAATGTATCAAAACATGAACACCTAATATGAGAGCCATGACGATTCTTTGAATTAATAATTTACTATTATAATTTCAATCATATATTGTTACATGTAATATTTTCATATGGATTTTATTTCATATAACAGGTATATAATATTGTAAGAAATATCTAATATAAATACATAACATAATCCATAACATATAAAACCAAAATACATTTTTAACATAATTATGGAATATAAAACAATCAAAAGAATATGTTTTAATTTTAATTAGTGGAATAACCAAAAAATAAGAAGTTATTTATATGAACATCCAAGTGTAACACTAGAAAATTTTATTAATTAGATTACTAATTATAATATGAAAAACATATATGAACATATAATACGTCATTATCTTTTGAAACTAGAAAAAAACATTATAATACTTGAATAAGAGAGGAAAATCTAATTTATCTTATAGATTGAAATAATTAAATCACATTTACCCTAGAATAATTCATTATAATTTGAAATATTTCTTTTATAAACTCACAAAAGTTAAAACCCATTTAAATTTTATTATAGACATAACTATATCTACATGATCACATGGAATATCTAAACTACAGAATCACTCATTGAGGTGAAAATTTATAATTATTCAGAAAACTCATTTAATTATAACAATTAATTTTTAAAATTCAATAAATATACATTTTAATATTTTTAAAAATGTATAAATTTTATCATTCAATATTTATTCATTACCCAATGTATCTTACACCGCGTTGTTATAAAATTAAATTAAAATTATAAATGATAATAAAATAAAATGAAAATTACTATATATTATAACAACCAATAAATGTAACTCAATTTACATCATATTTTGGATAAACTATATATATGATATATTTGAATCATTATTAAATAAAACATCAAATCATAAGTAGATTATCAAAATTTCATGTTGGACACAATTTTTACCAAACCATGGAAAACCATATGTGATCCATATAATGTCACAAATATTACATTGCTGGGTAATCATAACCCTGAAAAAAATGACTAAAATCTAATTAATTATGGTTTTCATACATCATTTGGATATAATTTTTTAAAAAATCACTTCGACCATGAAAAAAAAGACACTTCAAACATGTTTTTCAATTTTTTTTGAATATTGTCCCTATAATCCTATCATAAGTGGAATGTTCTATAATTATATTTTATAAAATTTCTAAAAAAAACTGGTAATAAGAAATTTAATCAAATACAAAATAAAAAATTCTGATTATTTCATAGTAACATGAGGCTTGTAATGATATGTGTTGACCAAACCCTCACTCATAATACAATCATTTTTATCTGATTATTATATATCTATTTATATATAATTACTAAATAATTAAATAATTATTTTATTTTATTATATGAATCCAAACAGGGATACCCATACACAATACCTGATTCTCCTCGACATAAATCATGAATAATGATTTCAATTTCTTATATATAGAATCATATTCTATAAGATAACATAACTCCATTTTAAATGATTTATCTGGATATACAATTCCAAAGAGCATCCACTCAGAAGTAACTTATAGAATTTTTATAGGATGATATGTAAAAAATAAATAAATAATGTTTTTTATATTATATGAAATCCCAAAATAGTATAACTAATTAATTAAAAACATAGATACAACTATTCCTTAAGATAAAAAATGATTGAACTATGAACAAAATATAGATATAAATTCACAAACGGTACATAATAGAAATTCAAAATGAACAATATGGACTCAAATAATAAGACTTAATAGGTTAGAAACTATAATATATAAGAATACATCACAAAAATATACAAGAAGATGAAAAATATACAAATATCTATGTAGTAAAAGAGTTCCATGGATTTAAATATTCATTAGACATGAGGTAGATTCATGGGATGTCATGGTATATTTATTACCCTCCAAGACCTATTTATTTTTAATATTAGAAAATCTTCATTCATATAATGTGTTTCTAGGGTGTGACCTAAATGTACAAAATAAGATCCCACATATTAAACATCATAATTCATTTTTAACATAATGTAATTCATTTATGATTTAATATAATCATATTAAAATGTATCAAATCATTTTCCTCATACCATTAACAAGTTATGTTAATATATATTAATATTATTTAACATTTTTCCCTATTATGGGAAGATTAAATCATAAATCCTTGTATGTTAATCTTTGAATATAGATATATTATACCATATTTTAATAAAAACTATCCCTTGTATTTTTTAGAAAACCCAATACATTCATATAGAAATTTTTTATGATACACATTACTAAAGAAATATTTCTGAAACTATACATTTAATGTCTTAAAATAATGTGCCTAAATGTACTAATTTTACAAGGGAATTTAATTTTAAAATTAAAATCACATTACATTACATTTATAAATAAACATGTTTAGTATAAAAATTAGATCATTGAACGTGATAAAAATTACCATATGTGACATCAATAACCTTGATTAAAGAAAGAGATTGTAAATATATAATGTATATCTAAAATAATTTTAGCAATTTTGAAAACATTACCTTTATAAATTTTCAAAATAATGACATTTTTTCGATAATGTTATAATAATATTTTAAAACAATAGTAATCAAGGGGAATCCACTAAATGAAATAATGTAGTGATATAGGAAAAAAGTAAAATGTGACTTATCATATGACTAGATAATCATTATAATTGTGATAAAATTAGCTTTTCATATCCATAGATTCTCAGTGCACAAAAAAACCAAATACTGGATAATATATCATACATTAAGAGAACATATGATTGTGTATATTTTCAACTCTTGTATTAAAATTTAATAAAAGTCTCTAACTTCCTATAGAAGGTTTCCAATTATATTATTACTTGATTTAAGGACTCAATTAAATTTTATACAATAATTAAATAAAAATAAAACCATAAAAACATATCACCTCTAACAACACTATAATTGATATCCCCTTTATAGTAATATATCATATAAAATTAAAATTTCATCCATAAATAATAAAATACCACATCACATTAGAATAATAATAATTGGGAAAACAATAATGGGTGGAATTATCATGATCCCCTCCCCACAATGTGTACCCCTCCTGATCATACTACAATATAAAAGAAACCCAAGTGGACATATATAATTTTATTCAATAACTACTACCACTAATATGTAAAACAACAAGTACAAAAATATAATAAGATAACAATGACCACAGATCCCAAATAGCTCCTTAAAAACATGGAGATAGAAATAAGGGGCATGCTATGAAACCAAATCCCAATGACATAAATTTTTTTAATATAAACGTGGATTTAGAATAAAAGTATACTCAGTATGATCTAAATATTTCATCTTGTGAAAAAATAAAGAACGCTTGCAAAATCTCAATGAACACCAAGTGTAGCTAAGTAGTCACCTAAACAGGTAAACAATGTATCCAGTCTCACCATGGATTCTCTCACCATGTATCACATAAAATATTATATAATATCGTAAAAAATATCAATGGTATCGAGGTACCACTTACACATTGATTTACCACTTTTCCCCAATGTCACACATTCTGAGCATTTCTCTCTAAAATTACCAGCATGAAAACACCCGGGAAAAGAACCCAAATATGAACATCTTGAGACTCGGCAACACATCCACAAATCCAAAAGTAAACATGTATTTTTTGAGATCCACCACAGCCTGCACTAAATGTATCATGCATAGTGTATTATACCTCAAGCCATTACATCCCATAAATTGTGTTAGGATTATCAATCCATTACAGTCTATACACATCAAACATATAGGAGTCATTAAGAAACTATATCCAAGATATATGAGTGTGAAATCACCATAGGCCATCACATCCCTCTATACAAAAATATGCATAATACAATATTCCATGCATTCCATCACATGAAACTATAATGAGAAGATAGTGAGGCCAAAGGGGGTAGTCCATTATCCATCCTCCCTCCTAGTTGTTGGTTAAAACACCCCATAGGGATCATTATCCCGGATGTGTTAGTCCCATTAAATAAATGGGTGGGTAGCATATAGAAACACAAAAAGTACAAGATATAACGTATCTCAAAATCACATCGTGGGAAAAAACTAGTCTTTAACTCCACTGTATGTAAAGCCTCATGGGATCCCAAAATCATCTATTAAGACTAGATATCATTCATTAACACAACAATTGAATTTGATAAATTATGTTACATATCACTTTTTTTAAGTTTAACTTTATGTTGTTTAATTCTTCAACCATTAATAAATCATTATCATTTCCACATTACATTTCATTATTATTCAAAAAAAGATCTATGCCCTCTAGGAATTACCAAATAGTGTCCAAGGATTATCAAAAATATAATAATATAATTTCATACCAGCAAGCTCTAACCCCATGGTTTTAACATTAATTCTTTTTTTAAAAGTACAATTTCTATAATTCCATATTTCCACAATTCCAGGTATTCTGAAAAAAAAATATAATCTACCAAACACAAGGTTCTCAACATGGTGAGTATCTTAACTACTCATTCAGTTTTTTTAAATGTATTAAGAACATAAACCCATCAATCATCGAGAATCTAAACATGGAAGGAGCATTTCATACCCTGTGCATCATCACCTCTTTTTTAGGAAGTTGAAGCAAGACCATCTACCTCAATCATTGGAGAAAGAAAATAAGATAAAAATCAAGAGATTTAACAATAATAAACCTTTCATAACAATGGGTAAGCATATATTAAGCCCATTTCCTCATCTTCGGTGCCCTCTATGACACCCAGAACCATGAAATGATGCATCTCTATACTCTATGTATCAACTTATTACACAAATACTTGTCCTCCCTAACCCAAAACAAAGAATCCATCCTTCACAACACGATCTATCATATATCCAAAGAATAGGTCAATTGGTCATTACAATAAGTAGTTCACTCAATCCACCCAAGATCAATATCTTTTATACACACAACTGGTTCTTATCAAATCTTAAATTAATCGATGCATGATCATAGGGTCTAGCTATAGGAAACCTATGAAACAAGTTTCTCATTATAACAGAAATTAATTACACAATTAATTTATAATTCATTTATTATTTTTAACAACAAGAACTATCATTATTATAGTTTATAAACCAATTCATATAAACATGCATATCTGTATCAATTTAATTGTCCTAAAATATAATATTAACCAGATTCTTTAACATGCCTCTTTAAACAATTAGAAAATTAATTGACAATTAACTCTAGATTGATCTTCCATTCAAATTTCCACCAATAATGACATGATAAAATGAAAAGAATAAATATTAATCTATCTTGAAAATAAATATTGAATAAAATATCTTCTATAATGAAAAAAATTATTCAATTCGGTTATAACATTTACTACATAAATTTCATTATGAAAGAAAAATATTAAAAATTATAACTATATGATTTCATATTAATATATATAGAAGTTTTGAATCCCATACCTCAAAATCATTTTGATCTTCTTAATGATAATGGGCCAATATAGTAGATCACAATCACCTCTCCCTCTCTGACTACATCAACCTGAGGACAATACGACACCAGACCACCAATAAAAAACTGGGAGAGCTCCATTATAAACATGGAGATCACATGGAATCACATGAAATTAAATAACAGAAAGAAAAAATATCATGTAACCTACCAGAATAGAGCCATAACATCCATTATAAAAAATATGGATCAACACTTCCTCATTTTACGAAAACAGGGGGTGCAGATGTAGTAGGAAGAAACTCTATGGAAACACGATCCTATTTTTAAAACACAATGCACAACTCATATGTAAGGAAGAAATATAGGTTACTCATATAAAATAAAACAGTATGAAATGAATGAATGGAAGGATCCCAGCTTATATGGATTAGATCAGAGACACACGTGATATCAAATGATTTTGAATTACCATTAATGCTCGTTCTTGACAACACACATGGTTTGAAAATTTTAAGTCACTCATACCCGTATAAGAAAAAAACATAGGACTTATTGAAATATAATTCTTCTTAAATCTCTTAAAATAAGGATTTGATTTCATTTTACATGAATGATAACATCAATGGGTTGATACAATTGCAAAATAGAAAACAAAAATTTACATAAACTATTGAAATTTACTCACCATTGTGTGAGTCACTTTATCAAGTCACTGTTTGATGGGATAAAGATTGATCAGTCATTGTGGGGTGACCCACCATTGGAAGATTCATTATTCTAAGATTCACTCATTGAATATTAACTATTTGTGAGTCACTTTGTGGCGATTAATTGTTTGGTGAATAACTATTCGGATAGTCAACTTTGTCAAGTCATCATCTGAGGAGTCCTTCTTTAGCGAGTCACCTTAGTAGAGTCATTTTTGTTGATTCCCCTTGGAGATTTACCATTTGGAATGTCACCATTGGTGAGGCACCATTCGATGATATACTGGTGGGATGAGCCAGTGTTCCTTACTCACCGATGCTGAACTTCCAATTGGAAAATTTTATTATTGAAAATATTTTTAAGTGATTCACTCATACCTCATTGAAAAATCCAACTATTATTTTTCACCATGTAATGTACCAGAGAGGTCCAGACCATTAAATCAAATAACTATCTAAAAATTATTGTCATCAAGAATCAAAAACCATCATGGAGAGGAAATAGAAAAAGGTTGTATGAACATGCACCCCTTGAGATACCTCTCACGGAACTCGCCAACATTGTATCTTAACCACTTCATAAAAAGAACAACTTGATACCACGCGACAACAAAAACAAACACCTAAAAAAATATTCTATTGGAGATACCTCTCAAAGGAGAGTAATACACAATCATAAACAATATAAATATATAAAATAATAATAATTGGTATACAACCTCCCAGGGAATAGAATTACAAGAGAATAGCTAAACGTCAAACATCTTGGGGCATTAATAATGTATCTGGGACTCATATTCCCATTTATTCTCCTACATGCCACCACTCTCGCAGAATACATGAACCCATGGGATAGAACGTCAACACAAAACATTCCCATTGTAATCCAAGATCTCAATAGGCTTATCCTAGAAGTTCACATCATTGTCAACATCAATCTCACCTAATATATGACGTCAGAGTTGTCAGGAAGATAATGATGAGTTTGCAAAACATGGAACAAATCATGTATTTGGATCATCTGAAGGGTATGTGCAACCTTATACGACACATCTACAACATGAAAAATCACCTCAAAAGGACAATAAACTGTGGAAAAAGCATACTCACATGACCAAACATTAACTTACCATTATAGTCAGTTCCCTTCTGAAAACCATGATACCAAATATTAAAATTCATAGGTCTCCACCAATGATCTATATAGGTATTATGATGGTATTTCACAACCTTAATCTGCTCATGAATCTCATGAACCATCTTTTTTGTACTTTTTACCAGTTTCGATCCAAGAATTGCTGACTATTAAACCATAGTCCAGCAAAATGGAGAACAACAAGGTTAGACTTACAAGGGACCAAAGTGTTCCATTACTATGGAATAGTGAAACCGATTATTGTAATATAAATCTAGGAAAAGTAATTTACTCATCCATGGTTATCCAAAATCTATGACACAAGAGCACAACATGTCTTCAATAGTATGGACTGTCTACTCAATCTGATTGTCTGTCGATGAATGTATTGAATTTCTAAGACATAGATGTTAAATGAAAGAATGTTGGATATCTCTTCAAACACAAGAGCTAAAAAAAGTATCACAACAAGAAATGATCATTTTCAAGACTCCATGGATTATCACCACCTCCTCCAAATATATATTCGACCAAAATTCCATTGTGCTCGACTTCATGATTGCTATGAAGAAGGATGATTTCATCAAATGATATGATAACACCCATAAATAATTATATCCTCACTTATCTTATGGAAAACCAGTAAAAAGTCCATATAGATGTTCTCTCATTTCCAATGAGGAAAATTATACAGATGGACCTAACCATTAGAAATATGGTTCTCAACCTTCATTTTATGACATACCAAACATAGAGACAAAAACATTGAAACTACACACTTCAACCCAGGAGACCAAAACTGACTCTCAATGCTCGTTACATCTTCTTTCACACTTATATATAGTGCTAAGGGTTAAATATAAAACTATATCAGAACCATATCACATAATAACAAAGGAAAAAAATCCTTCCTTGAAACAACACCCTATGTTGTTCATCATCAGAGAAACCATCAGTGGCCATACAACAAACAACTCGGTCTCTCCAAACCTCCACCTAGAAGATCACCCAACTGGGACTCTTTTACCTGGTACACCAAATATGATTACACCATCATATAAAAATACAACCCCTTCTACCAACTTCTCCCATATCTAGATGTAATGTATAATTTTCATCCATAAATCTCTAGGAATCACCTGATTCATCCACTACACCACTAAGGGGTATCCTGCTCATGGAATATGCTACAAAATTCCCTTTAAAATTTTTATATGATATTTTGAATTTTTAATAATGTAGTAAAAACTTATGCCAAGGATGTCGTAAGGTCAAGTCACACTGGGAGAAAATGAAAATGAGGCTATTATGAATAGTGAGTACTAAAAAAATGCTCTCGATTGAGTTAATATCATTACATCATCCAGGAAAACAAAAATGTATCCAACTCGAGATCATGTTGGGAATAGTTATGTTTGTGGGGACACAACTACTGATACCCATAAGAATTGACTGATATTTGTTGCATGTGAATAGTGACCAACCCTAGACATGAAGAATCATAGAAAACCTCAACCAGAACACCTTATGATGGATAACATTGAACCAAAATATTGAACAACATATCCTTCGGATACTCAAAATCATTGCTACACTGATCAATCCACACGAACACCTGATCAATCATAGTCATCATTGTTATAGGAGTTTCCATTAGATATTAATTGGTTACGAACCTCCTATAATAGCCTTAAATACCAAGGAAACGTCACACTTCTTCAAAAATAATTGAAGATTCCCAATAAACCACATATTCTATCTTTGAAGGATACTCATCTACCCTATGCTAGGAAACGAAATCCCCATGAAATGGACTTCTCATTCACAAAACCCACAATTAAAAAACATCCCAAATAGCTTCTCATGGTGAGGAACTCCCAAAACAAAACGAAAAATCCATGCATGATCCTCATTGAACACAGAGTACACAGGGCTATTGCCGATGAGAACAACCATAAACATAACAAGAAACTCATAGAACATAATTTTCATCAACACCATGAACCTGACTATTGAATTCATCACACCGAATGACACCAAAACGAACTCATAATTCCCCATAAGACAACAAATAGTATTGTTTAGTATATCCTCATCCTTAACGCACAAATGATGAAATGTTAACCACAAATTGATATTCTTTTACCTACATGAAAATTTTAGTTGATCAAATAAATAATCAATATGTGGATAAGGATATTGGTTCTTCACTATCACATTGTTAAAGAGTTGATAATCGATACACAACCGCAAACTACCATCAGACTTCTTCACAAAAAAATAGGTTCACCCAATGGTGACATGTTTACGTAAATTAAACCTCACTAGAACAAAAAATTGATCTTTATACACAGTGCTCACAACTCATACATTTCCATCCTATAAAGAGACATTGAGATATGATAGATAGATAGTTGTTGCTCGATCCAGAACTCAACCACTTATCGCATGGGTAACGCTAAAACCCCATAAATAAAGATATTAGGGTACTATTACATGAACCAAAGAACTGACAATCATTGAAACTCTAATTAACTCACAATTTGATCATCCATAAAGGTCGAAAAGGAATGAACATGCATCTAACCCATGTGCGGGGATCTGTCACCAACAAACACTGTTGGAATACCATAATCTTCAAAAACACCACATGAATCTAGTATAAATCCATGACAGGCTACACTGAATACAAATAATCCCTACCGAGGATGACATCATATGGTTTTATTCATAATGATATGAAATCTACCCAATATCGATGATGCCCCATCACTAGCTCACAATTTCCACATACTTCAAACAACAGAGCTCGATCTCTAATGGACATAGTTAACACCATGGGTACTAGAATCATATATATCTCAAATAATAATAGATTGAAACGGTCAGGTGATATGAAGGAGTGTGTTTCTCCTAAATTATTCAAGGAATATACCCATGTATAAAACAATAAAATGGTACCTCGAACGATGTGTGCATTTCCTGACAATGGAAAAGCTAATGCATCAAGCAAATCATTACCTCCACCATGAATTCTTTGACCATGCTAGTTACCACTTCCATGGTACCACTCTTTTTTGAAAAGATGAAGAGAATCTCAAAGATACCCTATAATTTCAATATTTTATCTCTACTAATCCAATGCTAATTCAACCTACTTACGATTCATAGGCTAATACTTCCTCAACATAGGAACATGAATTAGAACACCTAGTCCACACTGGATGAACGGAAATGACTGGAAATCACACTACTGATGATCTTGGACACCACAAGAATAATAATCACCTGATCCATTTTCATGGGCATGAGAGCTAATAACCCTTGAAAAATAATACATTCCTGGTTGGGACCTACCCCTAGCTAAACAAAAACACTTATTCTTGGAAAACAGAGAACCACGTACCACATCTTTTCATTGTGATGAATCCTGATGACTCCCCACTAGTAATCATTCAGTTTAGGCTAATTTCATTTAAATGGCCTATATAGTTCCCATCACCTTGACATATGTCATCAGCAAAAATGGTGTGACCTGGAACTGGATCACTGGAAGTGAATCCTCTTTTAAATTCCTCTCCCTAGCATCCTCGTCTCATAATAGATCTGAATCATATCATAAAAGGTTTTCGAAATGGATATCGATCTCTTACACTGTAGAGTATCCCTGCCTAAGGGTATGTAGCTCCTGGAAACTTTCCACCATCAAGTAATAAGTAATTCAATCAGCTATGATGTGCTATGAAAACATCCCACATGAGACTGCCAACTATGAATGACCCTTAAGGAAAAAAAACCACTGCCTCACATCCCCATGAACCATCGTCACAACCAATGATACTCAATGATCATTTAAATCATGAATAATTCTTAATGCTATATTAGAATCTTACAACCATTATTCTATGATGGAATATGAATTAGAACCCTCATAATTATGCATCATATGGCACTGAATGTCTCATACTTTCCTCCTCCATGTGTCATATCCTTTTACGTATAATATGTGGTGATCTGTTGGCGCATCCTATTGAACGACTTCTACATGAACATGACAAGGACAATGACCGAAAGCCATACCTATAAAGGGAATAATTTTTGAATCTCTTAAACATGAAATATAGAACTGTTTAACATTAATTAATTATTTCTTTAATTAATTTTAGGTTTTCCTATTTGAAGGTCTACCCATTCTAACACATCCAAAATGAATAACGATGCATGATCCTTCCTAAGGTCTCCACCCTACAACACATATCACCTTGTTTAGTAGACACTATAAGATTAATGGTATGTGAATGAGATAATAGGGGGATAAATACCCATGTATCAATTGATATCACATGTTAAAAGCAATTTCAAAACATAGATGACATTGTTTACCTACCTACCCATGAAACATAACATGTGATAACTCTAACCTCCATTATATCCTTCAACCAAACATCTAAATCCACCCTTTCATGACCCCCTCTACATATAGTGTACCCCCTCTCAGCTGTAAATGGGAGATCATTGTTAGTTACATTTGATTTCTACCTCATGTAGGAACTGTGTGGGAAACAATGACCTAGGGTTTAGTAAACACAAAATTGGGATGCATTACCTTATAAGATTACACTCAAAAAAGAGAGGGATAATATAGACACCAACTAAATCTAGATATGGCGAAAATATAAAAATAAACCCATTTTTGGAAAATTAATTTTATACAATAACTACTACAAATAAAGGTAAAATGTCATGTACCAGAAAAATGTAAGACGCCATCATACACAAAGCCCATGTGGCGTCTGAAAAACAATGAATTTGTGTTAACGAGCCTGATTTCCAACCTGCTCTAACTAGCATGAAAAATTATTAATATAAAAATAGGGTGATTATACTAGTATACACAATAAGATCATCCCTGGAGCGTCTCATGAAAAAATAATGAAATATTGATAATGTATAGGGAACATTAAGTAAACCATACTCTCCCCCTGAACAGTTATACTATGTTTCAATTATCACCATGGATACTCTCAAAAGTTATAGCATAAAAGAGTATATAAATTAAAAAAAATTTAAGGGTACTCTTATACCACATCCCAACTGGTTTTCCACTTCTCCCATAAATTGCAAGTCTTGAGCATCTCTCCCCAAAAAGGATTTCATGAAGACAACTGGGCGAAGCACCACAACATGAACCTCGTGAAACTCACAACAACATCCAAACCACACTAAGTGACCAGGTATTTATCAAGAGCCACAACAAACCTCACGACATGTTTTATATGTTAGTTATTTTACCGCAATCCATTACAAATCATACACCATGGATGGATCTTCAATCCATTATAGAAAATAAATGTTATAAATATACTATATGTCAAGAAAATATGTACCTGATATATGTGTGTGGAAAAACATCAATTACATCACACTACACACTTATATGGGGAAAACATACTTTGTTCATGCCATCAGAAGTAACAACCAATAGAAGAGAGTGAGGCCGATGGGGTTAGTCATCCATTCATCCTCCCACCATGATTTTGGGTGAAAAAAACACCCATGGGATCATAATCACATGGATTTCAGTCATCCTAACCAACATGGTGGGGTAGCTTATAAAAACGAAAAAAAATTCAGATATAACATATCCAACAACCACACTATGGAAAAACATAGTCTTAGTCTCAAATGGAGATAATGTCTCTCAGACTCCCACCAACTATTACAAATACCAGATTTCATATATGCACACAACAATTTAATGTCTTACAATATGTTGCATACCACTTTTTAAAATTTTCATTCATTTTTTTAATTTATAACAATTAGTGAACTATCATAAATTTAACATTACATATCATTACTATTCCAACTAAGATCCATGATCTCCTAGAATGGGCAATCAAATTCCACAAAATCTCAAGAATATAAACAAATAATTGAAACCCTGAGATCTCTACCCCACAGGTTAAAAATTTATTCATTTATTTAATAGCATTCCCAATTCCAATAATTAAATATTCCCATAATTCAAGGTATTCAATGAAAATATTCTGAGATACCAAACACAAGGGGATAAAAAATGTGAGTAGATGAACTACACATCGATTCATTGCCAACTATATTAGGAGGGTAGACCAATCCCACCTCTATAATCTAAACATAAAAATCTTGTGGAAAAACCTACACGAATTCACCACTTTTGTTAGAGGATATTAAAGACCAATTGCCTTAAGTAGTGGGGATTAAAAAGTATAATAACAACAAGAGATTCAAAAAGAATATAATATTTATAACTATGGGTAATCAAATATTCATCACAATTCAGTGTCTTAGGTTCAATCCTCGACACCCACATGCAAAAAACTGATGTGTCTTGGTACCCTATGAATCAACTACTATATCCACCACTAGGCCTCCATGAACCCAAATATCTCTACAGACGTAAAATATCATACATTACTATCTCTCATCACATCTGGGTCTCCCTACCCCACAAACACAAGCCTCATATCTAGAGAACAACATAAGAATCAATATTAATCAAAGAAACTGAGATCATGTCCCTATATAATGCATCCAAAAATAAAAACACTAGATATTATAGCTCTAAAGAGCAAGTCACAATGACCATTTGAACATGAGGAAAAATCATTCCCCACAAAATCATTATCTTTTATTCAAACAACTGGTTCATAGCCAATCATGAATTAACTTATTCATTATCATAGGATCCAACTACCAGAATACTAATAAATAAGATTCTCAAGTTAAAAAAATTAACATAAATAATTAATTATTAATTACATCAATAGTTTTATCAACAAGCATCAACAAGCTTCATTTTCAATAAATAATTCATGAGAAAATAATATTTTCATCAATTTGATTATCATTAAATTAAAACAAAAATTGAATTATTTAACACACATTATTAAACAATTTTTTAAATAATTGAAAATTATCTTAGGGTTCATGTTTTTTAGAATTTTAGATCATGAATGAAATGATAACCAAGAAATGAACATATATCACAATCTCTAGAAAATAAATAGGCCATTACATCATTAACAATTGAGAAAAAATAATCAATCTGATTTCAATATTTATTACAATAATTTAATTTTCATCCAATGATATAAATCATGATAAAATTATTATCTCAAAAAAATATTGAGAGAAAAATTGAATCACCTACCTCACAATGTTACTAATATCCTGCATGAGAAAGAGACAACACAACAGATCACAATCACCACTCTCACAATGAATTCATCCACCCAGGATGTCACAACACTACATCAGCAACCAACACCCAAGGGAGATCAATTATAAACATGTAGAGCATATTCCATCACATTGTATGGAGAAAAAAAAAGAAATAGATCACAGAATAGATAGGAACTGAGGTATAACATAAATTAAATCAAAGACATTTTAACACAGCTTGTTAGAACAAAAAAAAGGGTCTGAATGAAGAAAGAAGAAACAGCGTGGAAAAAATGATCCAATGCTATAGGAGAACACACCGACTCATATGAGAGGAAGAAAAATGGTTCCATGTTTTATGGAAAATGAAATTATTAATGAATGAAGGCAAGGCCCTAGACATAGACGGATTATATGTTATACTAATATTTTTCTAAATAGTTTTGAATTTACATTAAAACCAGATATCGACTAACCAAACATATTGTCCATGTAATGGATCCCATACACTTTGGAAAAAATATAAATATTAGTTATAGGGTTAAAATGTTCATTTAATTTCTTAAAAAATGTGTTGGATTCATTTTATATCAATGATAATATCAAAGGGAAAAACCTAAAACAAATAGAAAAACATAAATTTTTTACAAGATTTTTAAATGACTAACTATAGGGTGAGTCACCATAGTGAGTCAATAATGGATAAAATACCATTTAAAGAGTGAAAATTGGGTGTCTCACTGTTGGATGAGTAACCATTTTGTGAGTCAACATTCTGTGAGTTATAGTTGGTGAGTAACCATTGTCGAGTAACCATTGTCGAGTTATTGTACAGTGAGTCACCATTATTGAGTAGCCGTTGGGTGAGCTACCATTAGAACGACCTTTCATTACAGACTCACTAGTACCGACCCACCATTAGAAAAACATTATTTTTGGAAAACATTATATATGAGTCACTAGTGCCTCCCAGAACTCACTAACACCCATATTTTCACAATGTAATAGAACAGAGAGGTCTAGGCCATTAAAGAAAATATATTATAAAAAAACTTGATTAATTTTCCATCAAATTATTTATATATAAATGAATTATTTTCATAAAAATGTGAATTAAATATAAATCAACATTAATCTATTTCACTAAAAGTGTAAATAGAATTTAATATGAAATAACCTATATTAAATTGTTTGTAAATATGGAATATTTTAAAAATCACATCAAATATGAAAAAACAATCTTTTTTCATACCAACACAAAAGGTAGATATAATAATCATTATAATTTTTAATTATTATATCAATTATGATATTAGTCATATTGTTTTATAAAAATAAATGGAATTTCAAAGAAATCCTGTTGTGAAATTTAATGCAAGATCCAAATTTTACACAAATAATGTGGAATAATATTATTATTTCACTGATGGTTGTAAAAAATTGATGATAAATTTATATATTAAAATGATAAAAAAATATATAGTCTATATTATTGAATAAAAATAATATACAACCATCCATTTCATCACTGACTAAAAATTTGAATTTATATAAAATGTTATTGAAGGTTAACATAAGTCAAAAAATGTTGGTGTAAAGGGAATCACAGAAGAATGAATAAATTCAATATTAATGGAAGAAATGATAAGTTTGATTAATTGAATTGATTATCTTATAAACTAAAATTTTAGGACAAATATTTTCATCTCTATTACCCATCCTCCATGTGTGTACAATACATACATAATTATCAAAATGTTTCCACCAATTCCATAAGTAATAGAATACCAACCAATGTGTAGTCACATATCCCATTAATAAACCACTATGTATGATAAAATATATCTCAAGTTTAGAAATTTAAATATTGTAATGTATTCAAATTTTATTTCAGGTAATCATCATCCATTATTATAAAATAATTGTGCTTCCATCCCCATGAATGGTACTTAGTGATTACATGATTGATCCATGGTTTACATTAATTAATCTTCAACCTCCCATGAAATCATATTTCATTCTTCCATCCATATTGTTCTAATAGGATACACCGAAAAATAACCTATTGACCAATTATCCCCAGAAATTTCATTCCATAAATAATTAAATATGTTTTCTTTGAAATATAGGAAGAAAAAGAAATTATCTAGTAGAATATCCATGAAAGGGGAATTCATTATAGTGAACAACCAAAATATATCCGAATGATGTGAATTAACAATATGATATCTCTAATTATGAATGTCATTCCTGGAAAATTATATTATCCCACATATATCCCTATAAACTATTCATCTAGTATTATATACCCGGTAGTTGGTCTTTATAGTTAATTCCAAATAGATAAAAATTTTATACATGTCAATAGGTTTTCTAGAAAATCCCATGAATCACAAAATCTATATATTGGTAATAAATATACACTCAACCATCGTGAATAGGTAGTTCATGTATATAGTGATGGAATTACTACAATAGAGAAAATTAAAGGAAATCCTAATTTATTTTCATTTGATCAATTAATAAATAGTTAAATACCATTATATAACGTAACAACACACAAATCTAGATAAATATTTTGATATATGATCTCTATATGATCTTAAACGAATAAAATATATTAAAACGAACCTAGTTGTTATTTTATAAGGAATTATGGATAAATCTACCCCAAATCATAGGGTTGAAAATAATGATGTCTTTCTCAATGTTAATTGAAAAACAATCACAAACATGTTATTCTTCCATGTCCATGAATGATGATATTACATGTGGGTTATTCCATGGTCTCATTAATTTAAATAAAAAAAATGATTAATTTGGAATAATATAGGAATGAAACCCATATATACATTCGAAATTTATCTCTACATAAAAAACCATCTTCATAGATTATACGGAAGAATGATGAATTCTTAGAGGCCTAAAAACATCTTGGACTTTTGATGCATGTATTCACCAATATAGTTATATTCACTGATACATTTTTTATGAAAATGATTTACCCAATGGGATTCCACTTTATGTAATTCCAATATATGTTATCATTCTTATTGGTTATTCTGTGTTTAATCTGTTTTGATCATTATCCCCCTCTGTGATATGGCTTTTCCAGACACTACCAACTCATACAATGATAACGAACATGAATATGAGATTCCCAGTAGGAGTCTAGAAAATTATTTATTTATTTAATTAAATTTTTAGGATTATGAATAATAGATAACACAAGAATATAAATGTGTAAAATCAATTTTTTTAGATTGATTCCCCCAACCATGAATGATAGAAATTTATTCATTCTGTTGTTAATTTGAACACTTATTTTGGCTATCATGATATCAAAATGATGGACATAGAATCTCCACATCGAAAATGGATATGTATTATAAAATATAAGAAATTATTAACTATATATCCCTATTTAACCCTCAATGAGAATATAAATTATCTATTTGAAAAGTTGAGATATAAAAACACTACTTTTTGCAGTGATGATATTTTTCAAGCTCTAAATTCCATAAATAATTTGGGTTTCATGAATGTTATTGATGGATTATGGAATTATATTCAGAATTAATAGAATAAAATCAATTAAATTGAACTGAGTGATACCTATAAACCAAGAATACATATAAAAGGTTGTATTTTCCATCTAATGACATCTTTGTTTATGTTTCCTCTAATATAATGATGGGAGTCAATAAATAATATTAGAAACCTAGGAAAACCATCTCATAAATATCAATTCAATTTAAAAAAACAAAAAAAATTCTAAATGAGGGAAATCAATAATAAAGGATAATAATTACTCCATAACAATAAATCTCAGTAAAAACTATAATAAAACAATTATTCTATGATTAATAAAGATCATATTCCATTCATTCCATAAAAATGATTTATCTTTATCAATTTTATTCATGAAATTATTTCAAAAGACTTTTCTATTATGGTCGTCTAAAATTCAACTGGATAATGTAGTTACCCACACTATGTTCCTCTATGTCACAAATCTCTATTTACCCCATGAATGAAATTTAGAAATATTAATAAAGATTCTATAATTACTAATTTATCAATAATATTGTATTTATAATTTCATATGTTTGTGGGTATATATTGAAATATTTAAGTAGGGTGTTGAATCATTTGGCAAGGATGACAATTATAGAACTTGAAATAATAAGATTGGATCCACCATTAATAATTTCATAGAATGATCTTAATATTTCATATATGATAATTAATCATTATAAAATATAGAATTCACCTATGAACCAATTGGGGAAAAGAACAGTTATAAAAATGAGACCATATATCACATCGTTGTTATAATTTTCCAAAGGATTGTATTATATTTCAAAAATCAATTAATTTTTGACAGAGCATCATAAAGTATCTATATATTATGGATTATAATAAAAAATGGGTAGATTATTTCCATGTTAGACATAGTACTGGAAAATAGATTATAGAAATTTGAAAAATCAAGATGGACTAATATATTGTTATCACTTATTTATGAGCTAACCTCTATTTGTATTTTTAAAACTCTATATGAATTTCCATTCTATGACGACTGATTAAAAATAGTCATTGATTACCTCTCACTCCCTCGACCAATAATTCCATTCTCTTTTATTATCCCTTCTATACTCTTGTATGATTATTACTGATAGAAAATTTTATTAAAAAGATAATTTTATATAAAAACCATCCTCCTTGTAAATTTGATTCCTAGAATCTAGATGAATAATCAAAATATAGAAGACTGATAAAATTTTGTGGTTTGTTGGGATCTTGTATTAACAATTGAGGGATTTATAAATAATATGCCTTAGTTTATTATCAATTTTCACCCATGATTAACAATGAATATTCCCTTCGAATAATGTTTTCATGTATTCTATATATTTTCTATCCATAAGAAAAAAATTTGAAAAATAAAATAAATCAAGAGAAATATTTATGAATATTTAGATTGACTAGTAATAAAGAGTGGATGAAAAATAATATAGTAATGTTATATATATAGACCAAAGATAAGATGTAAAAAATATATAGGTATGATATAACTAAATCTATATGACATTAATTCCTCTGTTTAATTAATTTATCATCACCTGCTATTTATAATCATTTAATTTGGAATAATGATCCATTTTTACCTAAAAAATAATTATTTCACCTAAAATAAAAAAAATTAATAGAAACCCTTATCCAAATTATAGTGACATGAATCCCTTGTTGAACATGACAATAATAGGGAAATGAAGAGAGAATATATTGGAGAAGAAGAAGTGAAGAGGATGAAATGATGAATCAAAAATTATATAGCGTGGGGAAATTATAGCTCAAAAATGAAAAAAAATCATTATATATTGACCTGAATATTCACATAGCTTTTTAAGTCCCTATAGTTAATGATCTACGAGGGTAGAGTAATGTTATTTATAAAAATATCATGGAGAACATAAGAAATTAAAAAAAAAATTGTGGTTTTTTTGGTTTTCCATTACACCATAGGAATATCATATGAAAATCATGATGTATCTACAAAAATAGAACTAAAAAAATAATTGATTGGACCACATAATTACAACTAAAAATAATATAACCATGTGTAACAAAATTAAATAAGAATAATACCTGAATGTATGAGTAAGAAAAATGGTTTGGTCTATTCATTGACTAATTACATTTTAGCTATGCTACATAACCATGCATTTCATGCACAATCTCATGGTTTGAGAAACGAAAAAAATTATAAGAAGATTGAAAGAAAATCACATCCCACCCAATACTGGTGTAGGTTTAAAATTCAATTTTTTCTTAACAGTTTTTCATGTATTGTTTCCATATTTTACATGTATGTGATCCTATAACACTTTAACACTAAATAATCTGACGAATGAATAATATAGTCAAAATTTAATATATACCGATGACTTTGGAATTTTGAAAAAATATATATAAAAATATATAAAATATTTTTTAAAAAATTAATTAATAAATAAAAATATCTATTTTATTAAATATTTTAAAATATGATTAAAACAATTTGTTGGGTAAAGGGTAATCTACATAGAATTTTTTTTCCTATGTGTTTCATTTTTGTAATATTAAATTAAATTTATCACTATATAAAATGTTATTTAAATACATTTTTTCACATTTTAAATTATCATTAATATAATAATAATTTTATAGTGATAAGTATAAAATATCTTACAAATATATCTTACAAAATTGTTAGGGTTTATATATTTTTATTTTAGAATTAGTTTCATTCAATATTATTACAGTAATGTAATACAATATATTTCATATTTTTATTTAGCATATCAAAATTTGGTAATAAAAAACAATTTTTTAGAATAAAATAAGTTACTAAATTAAATTTTAGTTACCATGGTAATGGGATAAACGAAGAAAATGGATATAACAAAATTAGACATATAAATAAATTAGAAAAAAGACTATAAATACATGGATTATGGAATTCATGATCAATAAATGTATCAAATGCATTATTAAACCACTTTCAAGGATTATTTATAACCCCTTTACATTGAGGAATTATTATATTTTTTAATTATATTAAAATCAACTTTTAAAACATCCCTCTTATACTCACATACTATAAAACCTTACTATTATATTCCTCTTAATTACATTTATAATTTATTTCCCTAATAGGTATATTTTATCTTGGGAAAACAAAAAATCTATAATTTTGATAATGTTTTTGAATAAATATTTCACGTTTCAATATATATGGTATTTCCACAATAAAAATATTAAATTTACATTATCATGAAATTTATTTAAAATAATATTTAAATAATTAATAAAATATAATTTAATTCATAATTTTTCTATAATGGTCATTTTCGAATTTCACATCAATATATTCATTCTCATTAATTTTTAAAACACATTTTATTTTTCATTTTTCCTAAAACCAAAATAAATTATTTTATAAAATTTCTATAATAAATGATTAATAAAACATAAATAATTAAAATCCATGAGAATAACTAATAGATTTACATTTTTTTATTTATACTGTATAAATAATAGTATGTATATTATTTAATAGAATAAATTTTTTATTCAATAAGTATCTAAAAAATATGAATTTCATGTCATTAATTTAGAGCCATAATTGAACAATTTACAAAAAAAATCATGTAACTCAGATTCATTTTCCAAAAAAAACAATCTAATTTCCAGAAAAGTTGTATAGGTGATTAACATATGTTAAATGAGAAAATATTTTATCCATCATAATGAAGCTAAAATGGTGCAAATAAAATAATTAAGAATGAGAATATAAATTTTAACAAAAAATGATATTATTTAAATATAAATTATATAAGTACTGTATTAAATTGTATAAATATAAATAATACTAGTATAATGATGAATAATAAACATGAATAGATATTATAGTGTATTATATAATGCTTTAGCATGAATTAAATTTTTTAATATTTTGTTAACTTATTTTCATTTTAATGAGAAATTTTTTTAATTAACATTTTTCTTATAAGAATGTGTATATGCTACCACAGTAGAATATTTTAACATAATTTACATATTGTTAAATATTTTTAAAATTCCATGTCATGTTATCTATTTCCTTTAGATAATAATTTCGTTATTACCAATTTTATAATTGTTTTCTTGACTAAACACTCATTTCATTGATTCATATAATTTATTATTTGACAATTCTATTTTGAGACTGATATTTTTTGAACAATTTAATAATAAAATTACATATTCTACATTATGGTTAAATAATTTCTTGTTAACAAACATTTTAATTTTAACTCATTCTACTTCTATTTAAAGTAATATGGAATGATGATAAAAAAAATACTCCATATATTTGGTATTTCAATTCCATTTAATTTTTCATTATTAATAAAGAGGACTGTTTTGTTAATTTGTAAATTAAAACATTTCATGTAATGACCCTGAATCTAAAAAGCCAAATATATTACCTAATTTGGTATATTGACATAGATACAACGTTTCAAATCATGATGGACCGATCTGTTTAGTATTTATGGGGAACAGGATACATATATGATACCCATTTTACATTGGGAATTAGAAATAAAAAATAAAAAATTTGTTAGAATCATTGAATCATATATAATAGTTTCATTCAATTAAAATTGGAATTTAAAGAAATTAACAGGTAACTAAAATACTCAATAATTTTACTAATAGTGGAAGAATTCATGAAGAAATATATAATAATAAATATTAAAAGGTAACTAATTGAACACAAATTCTATTTAAGAAATATCCTTTCTATAATAATGGTTTAATGCATAATCAATATGGAATGGTAAATAACTAAACATATATGTCATTTAATAAAAATAAAATAATATTAAAATAAATCCAATGATAAAATCAATTTAAAACTATCATAGATAATAAAACTAACTACATTATCTATGATGAAAATAATAAGTTTTTTTCATAATGATATTAAAAATATTAAATTCCATTTTTTCCCAGTACATTCACAATACAATATAAAACTAATAGGTAAAAACCCATTTGATTTGGTTAGCTTATTTGTCTCATGAGACTCGTCGATGCCTTGAGGGGTTATCTAAATTTTTTATCCACCCTTAACTAAATTTCCTAAGAATTTGTAATATATCTAATAATACGTTTAATTAACGAATCAATATTTTTTATCAAGTAAAATCCATATTATATATAGAATATATATTTATCAATTTTCAATAGTTAATCAAATTACATTCAATATAAACCCCATATATAAAACTATTACACAGTATAAGAAATTATAATTACCATGTCATAAATAATAATTTCATTTAAAATAAATGTAATTTCTACTGAAAAATGGAGATTATAAAGTGGTTGTTTCAATAAAATGTATAACATATCAAGTGAATTTAAGATTGCACAAAATTTATACTTATTAGTAAGAATTAAAATGTTTACCTAATGATTAATAAAGTAGAAAAGAAATATTAATCTTAATTAATAAATATTTATACTTGATAAATAAAAAATGGGAAATATTTTATCCACATAAAATTCAATGGGTTTATATTAACAATTATGCTTCATTAAAATAGAAATTGAGACGAAATTCCTTAGCACAATGAAATGTTCCAAAAAAATCCCTATGGGGTAGATATTATATATTAACACATAAAATAAATTTATGTTTGTGGGATTCATGACATGACATTAAAAATGTATATTATGTAAACCATATAAAAATAAGTAGGTGAATAATAATACAATATTCCTTAATACAGTGAAATTGAGGAAAAGTCGCATACCTCACACATTTCTTCAGTTTAATGTGATTTAACATTCTTTATAAGTATTATAATCAGTGTATTAAATTATAAATAACAAAATTAATATTTTTAATATTAAATATTATCCTCTTATATCATTATACCATGCTTTTCGTAACAATATATCATTATATTTAATATTTTAGGTGTTAATTTCGTTTTTTGAATTTTGTTTTTGCAAGAAATATATTATTCATGATATAAGATATAATTACATTATTATAATTATAATAATAATGTAGTAAATATCATATTTCCCCATTTTAAACACTATTAGAAAAATTATGTAATGTTGGTCAAGGAAAATGAGTAACGTTTGTTCATGGAGTTCATAGACAGTATGTACGAATGAGAAATAACATCATTACCATAATGGGTAAATGAATAAGATAGTTTTGGAATTAATAATTTTAGAAAATTCAAAAAAATTAATATGTGTCACATATGTTGTTTAAATATTTCCAAATTACCTTCGATATAAGTGTACGTAAAAAACAAAACACATCGCTTCACATGGATTTAGTCCAACATACACAAAAGTGAAATTATCATGTTTTAGCTGAATTGAATGAAATAAGATCGATGTTGTATGGAAATAAAAAATTATAATTATATCATAAATATTATGTATAAAAATTATATCCCATATTATAGCTAACTATGAGAGTTTTTTGTGCTAAACATGTTACTACAATTTTTAGGTAGTATCCCTTGAAACATATGATCAACATTTTTTTATCCCATTTGATTGAAGTGGTTATGGATATTGTTTATTAAATTAGAAAAATAATATCTATGTATATTCTAGATATTTGTTTTATTTTTTAAAAAAATTTAAATATTATTTTATAGTCATGTATCAATAATTTATATTGAAAAAAATAATTTACGAACATTACATATTTATCGATGAACTTCTTTAGGTTTTCCCTTAAAACCATTATATGATGGATTTATGAAAAAAAAATAGATCTATTATATTGGAAGAGTAATAAGTAATTGAATTTTGAAATTATTTGAATAAAAAATGGCATTAGAAGTGTGATTAGGGTAGGTGAGTGGGTTTCCTTTTATATGTTGGGGAGAGGACAATTTTCATATTTTAAAAAAGACTCATGTAAACCCATTTTTTCGAGAAAAAATACTTAATAACTTGTTATTAACAACACTTATATATTATAAGGTTGATATATATTCTTGAAATTGATTCATGTCATGTATTTTTCAATTTTTTACACTTATCTTCTTAGTTTATCTGAATGGAAATTCTGTTTTTACATTAACCACAATAATTTTTTACATTGGTAATTATTCACAAAGATAATAAATTAGGTTAAAAAAATTACATAATGAAAATTATTATTATTCCAAATATTTAATGCATTTGTATAAATCCAATTCAATGAATTAGAATAATCTAATTCAAAATTATAAATGAAGATTAAATGAAAAAAGAAAGATTCTAATGTGAAATTTTTCATATGTATATTATTTTTTAATATAGAAAATTATTATGTAATTTATTCTACTAAACACATATTTAATAAAATATAATTATCTTAATTTTATGTTAAAACAAATTTTCATTATAATTTAAATTTTTTAAATATTTCAAAATAATATTAATATTTCAGTAAAAATACATATAATTCCCAACTCATTAAATAAAGAAACATTCCCGAAAAAATGGCATAAAATTCACCATTGGATATTTTTTACTATTGATATTTGAAAATTGTATATTAGTTTATCAGATAATTTTTCTTAATGTATGAATAAACAATTTTATCATAGGTTCATAATAAGTGAGGAAATATTTTTGGTTCGATAATACAATTTTTCAGAATACATTACATTTTAGTTCAAATTATTATAAGTTATATTTATAATATAAAAAATTATCCGATTAATGTCTTCAAAGTATATGTTTTTCAAAATTTATATATTCTAATTCATAATATGAAATATAATTTATATATTATAATGTTACTATTTATATATTGTATTTACAGAGTATCTTGTTTCATTTATAAATATTTTGTTGTACATAACTATAAACCAAATGTATTGAATTTATAAAATATGAAATAAATAACATTGTATTCATGTAATAATAATTTCCCCCGAAACAAATTTATTCCACTAAATTTTATTGATATTACATTCTAGCCAGATAAGGGTTTTTTCATCACAATAACCAACATTTCTCATGTTGATTATTTTGATTTCGTCAATGTGTATTTATAAGTTGAATCATATGATTCCTCAATTGTTTCTCACTAATATCATGAATCTAGATAAGTTCATCACATTATGAATGATAGTGCATAAAATTTAAATTTATTATATGGGATAAAATGTGTTGAGTCTTGTATATACATCTTTGCAATGATATAAAAAAGAACATTCACTTTTGAAAGACTATGTCTCATTAAAAATGGTATGAAACAACTCTTGTGATTTCTAGTATTTAAAAAAGAAAAATGTACATAGGTATCAATTTCAAATTCTTATAAAAACATATATCACCATTTATTCTAAAATATTTCACATAAACATTATCCGTTGCATTGAATTTCAAATCCTTCCTCTGATTGTCGGCCTAACCCATTTTCCATCTTTGATCATTTTTTATATGTAACATCCCATGTAATTAAAGAATATGAAATTTTCATATTTATTAATATTTTTGAAGTTAAATATTAATTTTACTTTAAAGGGGATGCTATTTTCAATGGAGTACATGACATGAAATAATGGGTTTCTCTAAAAATATCATGTTGCACATAATGTTGAGTCATACTGAATAAATAGTATAATATTATTTCAAATGGTAGTTATCGCCTAGTTTTTGTATTGGCTAGAATTAATATAACAAAATACAATATGATTATAAATTTTTGTTAAATTTTTTTACATTTATTCAAAAAAAGTGTTTTAGGATTAAAATATGAATGAACCCAAATATAATCATAAATACATTTATATTATTTAAAAATATTATTTAGCACTTTTTGATGGGGAAAACTTATTAAATCTATTTTTTGTCACATTTATATATTATATTTTAAAAAAACTTTATTTAGAATCACGACATAAAAATTTACATTGGGTAATAATTTGGTATTTTTATGATAATGTTCATTTGTTAAGGAAAGTAAATAATACTGCACTTAAATTCAAAACATCCTTTTAATCTAATTAATTTATATTGATACCTTATCCTACTAATTTTTTTTAAAGTTTAATTGGGTTATATTTTTACCATTTAACCCAATACTAGTCATTGGATGTAAATTCACATTGAAATTGGAAATAAAAAGTTTCAATATATTGATAGTAATTATTTCTTAAAAACACGCTTTTTTGTTTTGATAACGACAATTAATTTATAATTAATTTCTACAACTCCTGTGATTTGAATTTGTAAAAATTGATCCCATATTTCGAATCAAGAGGTCCAAATTGTTTTAATAGGTAACTTTTATTTTTAGATATTATAAATAATAACTTCAGTAAATATTTTATTTATCATTGATAAATGTTATAAATTGTAAATAAGGGTAAAAATAATTTTATAATAATAATATATTACCCTAACATGTTTCCTAATCCTATTATCTTATACATGTCTGACCATGGGAATCCTTAGGTCGGTTTTGGGACCTCGTAAGTTAAAATAACATTTTATAATAATTAATTTAATGTTATGGAAAATGTAACATAGTCATATATCATTTAGTAATACAATTTTTATATGGAGTTATAGAATAGATAGTTTCGACTATAAATAGTCATTAAAAATCTATAAAGGTTTTTTACCACATGATTTTTTTATAAATATTATAAATAAAATTATTTATGACACAATGATGATGTAATGATTACATAATTAATGAATGATTTAAATAAATGATATTATAAATATAAAATATATTTATTTTGATACTTTTTATGACATCCCTAAATTTTAGGGATAATAGTTACCTGTTATCATTTAATTAATGATGGGTTTTGATATATTAATGTTTTTATATCTTTTATTAAAAGTATTGATATGAATAGGTTATAAATTGAAATAAATGAGTTTTTAAATCAATAAAGGGTAACCTGTAATTTTATAGTATATATATTAACCTTATAATATTCATATATAAGAGGACATGGTAAAAGATAAATAAGTTAACAAAGGGTTAAAAAATAAGATAATGACTACAAGATATAAAATTATTTTTATATGATTTTATTTAAATTTATATGCACTTTAGTTTCATAATAAAGAGTTTTTGGAAGAATTGATACAAAAAATAATTTTGTAAGAAAATAATACTTTCTAACATTCATAAAGAGCCCCTCCTCCCTCTTATAAAAGACAACCACCTCTAACTGAATACACACACCTTTCAATCCCCTTGGATCATATGAAATTTTATCCAAAAAGATCTCATCATCCCTCTTTTACTCATATAAGCCTTACTATATTAAGTATATAATTCAAGAGATCCCTTTGTCTCAAATCAAAATATGTTACCCAATTTAAAGATAACGTCTTCTCTCAAGATCTTTTCTTTTCTTTTCATTCTATACCACCTAAACACTCTTTATTCAATTAGAATATAAAAACAATAGTACCTTAAAAATACTATGATATATTTATAATTAGTATTACAACTACACATCTACATAACTATATCTAATGGATACAAACATATTGTTTATGTGGACACAAAACTACTACCTTAGGAAACAATTATTGTTCAATAATCTCTTACCGCCTCTCAAGGTGGAATTTATTAGGGGAATACCTTTATTTTTCATATATATTATATTTATATTGTCTATATGATTATGATTTTTTCATTTATAACCTACATTTATTGTTACTGTAATGGGTAAAAATGATAATTTCATTAGAGAAATTTTAGGCTACCTCCCCCTTAACATGATATGACACGTTCATTCCATACGTGAAATGTATAAAAGATGGACTTAATTAAATAGTATATGATATTATTCTAGAATTACAATATACGAATGTATCATTATGTTTTTATTAAATTAAATATTAAATATAAATTAAAGTAACGTTCATGTGTACGTATGACTTACCGTCTCCATGAATGATTAATTTCATTTCATATATCCAAATTTTATGTATTGTTATAAATAATAGATATATATGATATATGTGATATCTAAAACATGAATATCATTCTGGGGATAATAAAATTTTTACCACTTTGACAACATGTAATTATAAGATGTTCATTTTTTACTGAAGTACCAAATTTTGAAAAAACTACTGTTATTTAAATAATTGATTTTGTCATATTTATAACATGGTAATAAGTTATATAAAATAAATAATAAAATTGTAAAAGGTTCTAAATAAAGTAGAAATTATCATTACATTATTATTCATGAGATTAAAGAATGAACGAGTCAAGTTGGCCACGTTGTAATGGACATTATCTCAATCTCTTTTCATTGAGGCATATTTTTGTTGAATACATGAATTTTTTTATGTTGTTTCTAAAACCCTTTTAATTTTAATTTCTTTCAATGGGCGTCTTTCATCAGTTTATTGTATTAAAAAACAAAAAATGGAATTTTTCTTTTTAATGTATGCGGTGAAAATGACATTTCCTCCGCTGTGAGAATAATTTCTTATTTGGATTCGATAACAAGTCACAATTTTTTTAAAAATAAAATAAATACCATATACTATTTTTACGTATTTTTGTATTGAAAATGATTTTGATAATGGATTGATTATGTAAATAGTTTGAAATTATATATTTTGAATGCAATGTTGAAATGTAATATTTCATTAATGTGTGTACATGTGTTGTGAGTATGTTATGGTTCTTGGGAATCGATTAAGTATATGAGTGGTACTATGAAAGACCTAGGGCGGGTGAGCTTGATATAGCTCTTTAATGAATTTGGTAACATGATGGAGGTTATTGTTAATGTTTCTACAAAGAGATTTTGGAAATATACTATGATGGATTTTACAAATGTAACTCCGTACGTAGCTGTGAAAGCTATAATTAATATATGATATGGATTCTACAAGTCGCCTTTATGATATATGAGTTCTATGTGTTATTCATAAATATTATGATTTAATGAGTTATATTAATGAGATTCAATTTTGTATGTATTTATGGACTAATGATTTATTTCATTATTTTATCACCCTTACTAGGCATTTTAGGATCATCCCTTTTTTCTAAAATTTATTTCACAGGGTATAAGTCTGGGTAATATAATGGAATAATTATAGAAAATTTCTAATTTGAAAAAAATTATTATTTTCTTTTAAGAGTATTTATTTTATGTAAAAATAAATGTTGAGTAGAAGTGTCTGCATTTAAATATTTGATATGTAATGTAATATTTATTCCCAAATTATCTAAAACTCTACTCGTGAAAAGATCCTCAATGTGAATTATTATCATAATTGAAGATTATGTATTGTTCAAGGTTGGGGCCTTATAGTTGGCATAAAAGGTGGTTTTAGACAACTTTATGAGTTAGTATAATATTAAATTAATATCCATATATTAAATTACGGATAAATTAAAAAGATATAGAATTTATAGTTTACAATATTTCTTAACGAAATATATTTAAATTTTCATAATGGTTTTCTACAAAGTAAGTATGGCAGTTATGATGGGACGTCATTAGGAGGAAGTCAACCTTCCAAATCAGCTACCTAGGAATGTCGTAATTTGAAATGAATAGTTATTTGGAGTTATGGAATAGTTCACTTAGGAAATAAATGTTGGTGGTATCCATGCATGATATTTGCTAGATCAACCAGAGAAGAAGATGTCAGTACTAAATCATTTCATGAGGCAACATCCCCAGTCATTCATAAGATCATCTAAACATGTGCTAGTTTAAGGATATATTGATGCACTAGAGAATAGTTTTGATGTCATGGGGTGTTCGGAACAACAAATGGTTTGTCTCGATATTTATTATTTTTATGTTGAAGCTGATTGGTGGTGGTTGGTGGATAAAAATATCGAAGATAGTGAGGATATTAATTCTCTTGATTATGATGAATTCAAATGTATGTTTCTTGAGAAATATTCTCCTATGGTGGTTTATCTTAGGAAGGTAATAAATTCATTTATTTTAGGATAGAGGATGACTCAGTGGCTAATAGTGAAGAAACATTCATTTTATTAGAGAGGTATGCTCCAAATTTCTTATGAGATATTGATATTAAAATCAATCATTTTTACTCAGGATTAAATCCAATGTATCGAAGGGTTTTATCAAATGGAGATTCCAAAAGTTATGAATATTTTTTGATATATAGAGAAGGTGGAAATGAGTTTGTTGATGATCAGGTGTTTTTTGAAAAACAACAGAATAAGAGGTCGAGGTGGAAGATGAAAGGGAAGATATCATAAAAAAATTCTTCTATTATGAAACTTATGTTTACAGTTTGTGAAAATTGTGGTAAAAATAACGATAGGGAAGGTATTTTTAATTATAGTAATTACTAAATATGTGGTAAAATTTGAAATATGTCTTGTAATTTCACTAATAAAGATAAGGTTAATGGTAAGAAAAAGTATGATTTATAGTCAGTAAAATGTTTTACGTGCAATGAAATGGGTCATTATTCAGATGAGTATCCAATGAAGAACTCAACTGAGGGATAAAATCTAAACTAAAATAATAAAGGGGCTGTGAAATACTAGTCAACTACTTTAGTAGATGTTGGGAATTCAAATGAAGTATTATCATGTAAACTATTTTGTTATTCAGATTATGCCAATGTGTTTTTTGATTCGAGGTCCACACATTATTCATTTATGATATTCTTTCTAGTACATTGGAAATTTCATATCAAGTTATTAAACCTGAACATTTGGTAAACACACCATAATAAAATGTTAAAACAAAAAGAAATTATAAGAACATTTATGTCCTTGTGTGCAGAAAGAATCTACCTAAAACCCTTACTATTTTTACTCTAGTAGAATTTGATGTTATTTTGGGTATGTATTGGATTTTTATTTATCATGCGAATATCAACTGTAGTGATAAAGAATTTTCTTTTCAGAAATAATTTTAGCTTGTGTACAAATAGGAACATTTAATTTTGATAACATATCCAGAAGATGAGAAACTATTAAAAGGTGGAAATTAATGTTACCTTACACATATTTTTGAATACAAAAGAACTAATCAGTTTAATGATGTGCCATTGGTAAATGTGTGTCATGACATTTTCTTGATGATTTGTCTATTATAATACCTGATCACGAAGTTAAATTCACTATTTACATCATTCTTGATGCTAAGAAAATTTCAAAACCCCCTTATCTAATGGTTAAAATTGATCATTTAGAGTTAAAGAAGAAATTGCATGATTAACTTGATAAAGGTTTCATTTGACCTAGCACATCACCATGGGGTTCACTAGTTTTTTTCAAATAAAGATGGTTCAATGAGATGATGCATTAATTATAGATCTTTGAATAACATAAATTTTAAGAACAAGTATCCTTTGTCTCATATCGATGATTTTTTTAATAGTACAAGCATGCTCAGTATTTTTCAAATATAGACATCACATCTGGGAACCATAAGTTTAAAGTAAAGGAAGAAGACATTCCGAAGACCGCATTTCGTAATGCTTATAGCCATTATGAAGTTGTAGTTATGAATTTTGGGTTATCTAATGTACATTCCCTATTAATGGATCATATGAATACAATTTTTTAGTGAGTCCTATTATAAGTTTATTGTTTCTGTTGATGTTGATATTTTGGTTAATTAAAAATTTATAAAGGAAAAATAAATTCATTTGTAACACCCCGAGCTTCCAAGATATGCTTCTCATTGAATAATATAGTAGTGTGTGTTGTACGCAACTTCGAGTTCTAACACACACCACGACCAATCAAAGTAGCTGTTATGAATAGTAATACATACTTTTTAAAATTTTAGAAAATTTATCTCTCAAAATGGACATCATTTTTGGATTCGGAGTATTGAATTTAGCCTAAGGTGAAATTTTGGTACTTTTCGGATAACTTTAATATTTTGATGAGTACTGAAAATTACCAAATTTTAACTAAAAACAACTTTTTTAATCAATATAATTAATAGTGTAAATTATGAATTTGGGTGGTTTTAAAGTATAATTAGAATATATTTTTACCATTTTATCCAATTGTGTTCATTATAATTAAATTCATTTTGAAATTGGACATAAACAATTGTCAATCTTTTGATATATATTGTTTCTTAAAAACACGCTATTTGTTGTGACAGCGGAAATAAATTATAAAATTAATTAATGCAACTTATATGTCTGAAATTTTGTAAAATAGAAATCATTTTTGAATTCGGAATATCAATTATAGCTTAGGGTGAAATTTTGTCATTGTTCTGAAAAACTTCAATTTTTGATGAATAATGAAACTACTAAGTGGTAGTTAAAAAAATGAATTTTTCATAATACATAATTTTACCGCTTCTGTGATTGAATTTAGAAAATCCGAGAGACAAGTTTAATATCAAGGAGTAAAATGTGGTTCAATGAGATGAAAATAATTTTTGTTGAATAGTAACTTTTAACTTTTATTTACCACGGTTAAAAGTAAATAGGGTTATTAAGGGTAAAAATGAAATTAATATTACCCTAACACATGTCCTAATTCTATTGGTAAAGTTTATCTCGACCAAAAACAATCTTAGGAATAAAATATTATCATTTAGGTCCACTTGGATTAGATTAGGACATTTATTATTATTTAATTCAAAAAATATTTAAAATAGTTAAAATCAACTTTTATTTACTAAACCATTTATAATATAGGGTTATACATAAGATAAATTTGATTGGAAATATTAATAAGAAATATAAAACAATTTCCTACATAATTATATTTTATTTATAATTTTTAGACATTAAAATGGTTAATTTATTTATGACACAATGATGATGGAGTAATTACCTAATTAATGAAAAATTGAAATAACTGATATTATAAATACCCAAATAAATGTAATTAGAGATTTTTTATAAACAAAAATAATTTTATAGTATACTATGACATGTTAGGTTTGATTGAATTAAATATTTTCGATGTAATCATTCTGTTATGAATTTTAAAAAAATTAATTATTGAATATAGTCAAAATTGACTTAAAAGAGTTTTTAAAACAAATATTATATTATTAATTGATATTAAATTCCTGAAAATATAAGGATTGTAAAAGAGACTTATATCATTATAGGTGTATAATTAATGGACCACATGGTGGTCTCTTGGATGATTATAGTAAGTTTATTAACCATATAATATAAAAATACAAAGAGACATTCTAAAAATGAAATTAATTAACTAATAGTTAATACTTAAAGATAAGGTTGATATAATGATCCAAACCTATCTAAATTCTTTTGGTTGAGTGTTTTTCTAACCATTACCACCTTAACATTTAATTATTTCACTTTGGAGCCATTATAAACCGAATATTAATTTAATATAAAATAATATTTCTAGCTTTTACAAAGGTGCCCCTCACCCCTTTTATAAAAGGGAACTCTCCCTTATCATTAAATCACACCATCAAAGCCTTTTGGTTCATTCAACCTCTACCCAAATACACTCTCAGATTCCCTCGCTTCATCCTAGATGCCTTACATTAGTCATAAATCCAACTTAAGGATCCCTTTTGATCAAATCAAAATGAAGAACCCGAAGAAGAGGTAATGATTTCACCACCCTTTTTCAAGTTCCTTTCTTCTTCCACTTCTTATTTCTTTGTTATTACCATTATAAAATAATGAATCCAGTATCTCATATATACTGTAATACTATTATAAATATGGTACAACCATATTCAGTATTCTATCCATCCTTTGAATGACATTTCACCATACGTGCGTACGTACGGCTTACCGTCTCCACGTCGTGGTGTAATTGTTATTCAATATATTATTTTTTGGATGGGTATAGTAATGATTTTTAATTAATGTAAACAATAAATATAACATGATAATGATTATGTATATATGATATATAATCCAATTATATAATATCAAAAGAATTATATTTTCGCTCGTGCGTACGTACAGATTACCATCTCCACGACGTGATGAGATTCATTTCCAAGTTCACCATTCATCGACAATTATAAAAATATAAATTACCAATAAGTATGTAATATAGGACATAATAATTCTACTGGATATATATATATATAAGTATTTATGTACTTAAATATATCTTATTCATTTACTTCCGTTCAATACTATATGAAAACAGAAACATCATTTATGCATACGTACGGACTACCGTCTCCATATACGGTGTTTTCCATCTCATATATATGTCTATTATAAATTTTTATATTCTAAATATATATGATTTATTTATCATGATTTATTTTCTAGAAGTATTTAAATCATGATCTATGTGATACAACCAAGAGTGACAAGTTAAAACACATACGATAATGAAAGTGATTATTACCCAAAATGTTAACTTAACATGGAAATTATTATTAAATGGGTAATATAAAATCATAAATGAATAAGTTATGATATCATAAATATTAATATGGTTCTGGTATAATTTGATAACATACTACAATCTTATTACAGGAGGTTAAACGTACCATCGACTAAAGGAAAGTGCAAGGTAAGGGGTTTTCATCTCACTCCTTATTCCCGTGAGGTTCATGCCATATTTCCACTATTACCTTTTGTGTGGTGTATGTACTGACTATAATTGTATTATTTGGGTAATACACTTTAATTTATGTGTATTTACATATTCATTGTATGATACCTCTTTCATGGGGTGTATGTTTCGTAAGATACCAAATTGGTAAGGTTTTATTTCATAATCTCTTCATTATCCGAGGTTGTATATGTGTGATTATCTACTGGGACCTCTTTATCATCCACATATGTGTTTTTAAAAATGTCTTTCAAAACATTTTCACTATTTAATAGAAAATTGTTTATAGTCATTTATACCCTTATTTTACTTTATATGTTTTGAAATGAATCTTTCCATCATTTTCGAAACAAGTTACTTTTTGACCTTTTCGACAAAACTAAGGTAAAAATGTTTTTTTTAAATTATACGGCGGGTGCGGTTATTCTCCGTCGTTGTTACACATTTGAAGCTTCCTTCACAATCTTATCAATATATTTTCAAAATAAATGTTTTCTCTATAATTATGTGACTTTAAAATGATTTCAAAAAAAGAGATATTTCTCCCAAATAGTTTTGATTTCATCGATGTCAACATCCTTTGATAAATTTTACACTTGTTTTAAGTTGATTTATTATGATAAAAATATTCCATATGGTATTTAAGGTTTTGTGATATGTTTGACTATGAATGATTTATATTTATGCACTTAATGGTTTATGATTAATGTTTTGGCATTTCGTATGCTTGTTTTAATACGAATGTTTATGTTATATTTCATCCTCTTTTTAAGATGAATGTGTTTGACTAGTATGTTTCGGGTTGGGGACCAGTAAAAGTAAGCCCTCCGAGTTGGGGTCTGGTTACAGCAGACCCTACGGGTTGGTGTCCGGTTATTAGAGGAACTCCGGGTTGGTGTCCGGTTATTAGAGGCACTCCGGGTTGGAGTCCGCTTACAGAGGCTCTCCGGGTTGGGTTCCGGTTACAGGTATACCTTAGGTCTTGGAACAAGGCCTTAACACATAAATTAAAGATTGTCATTATGCATTCCATCATTATAAAGTGGTTATTGATATTTCATGTGATTATTTGATTAGTAGAATATCCATGTGAATAAGTAAATGGTGTTATTTCATTTTTTCCATACTATGTTGAAGTTCAAGATTAAAAGGATTTTGTTTTAGCTATACATTCCCTTAAATGTTTATTATTATTTATGAAAGTTTCCTCTATATTGTTATCCTTACTCGGCATTTGAGCTCACCCCTTTTCCATGTTTTATTTATCCTAGGATGTGAAAAGGTAAATTATGAATGGCCTGCAAGGATATTATGATGGGATTATAGTGTGGACTATGGAGACAATATGTTGTTGTAGTAGTTTTTCACTTTATTATGTAATGTAAAACTTTATGAATATATCTAGTGTTTCCAAGGCTACTAAACCAATCGGTCTTTCGAGATTTTAAATTTCTTGTGATCATGCCAATGTTATGTAATAATGCACCGACTCTGGGTAACTGGGGTCGGGGAGTTACAATTGGTATCAGAGGAGGTTTAGCAATAACCTTGAAAACTATATTTAGATAAACTATGATTAGAGCACATAGCCCTAAGATAGACTTTAAGGATTAGTATAGAAGAACTTCCTAGAATTTTGGTATTGTAGAGAATTTCTGAGTTTTCTGAGAAATACATCCTCGTCTGGATACGAGCAGGTAGAGGCGGCTCTGGCACAGATGTACCTAGGGGTAAAACCCGAAAACACCACTTTGAGCTAGACTCAAACGGGAACTGGTTCACAACAACGAACCTTGCTGCACTCTTCGTTACGACACTCCCAGGGGATATTCTTAGTATAATTTTCATTTTCATTACAAACCATTATGAAAGGCTCATGAGTATATACATATTCAAAGAAAACGTTTTTATGATTATGGAGTATATCCATAAACTGTTCAATTTGTGTTAGGAATTATTCATTGCAATTCATAAACTGACCTAGTTTATGTTGTTGTATAGAAATGGCACCCAGTATAAAGAATGTTAACTCCAGTAATATTTATGATCCAAAGAGTAAGAAGGATCGTCGTATCTTTCTTGGTATTAATCCATCATTTATAAGGGAAATAGTCTCCAACGTATTATCATCATAGGAAGAAATAGTATCATGTGTGGATAAGATAAATAAAGAGTTTACCGAGTTCTATGGCTTTGAAGGGAAGCAAGAGAATAAAAGGATGGAAGAGAGAAAGATGGATAAATGGAAGAGGGAAAAGAAGAATTTCTGATTATGTGATAAATGTGGGAAGAAACACCCTGGAACATTCCTGAAAGGAATGGGAGTTTGTAATAAGTGTGTAGTAAAAGGGAACAATGTACTTGACTGCAAGGGTAAGAAAATGGTTTCGAATGTACAATGCTTCATTTGCAAGGATTTTGGTCACTATGCGGACCAATGTCCCAATCATCAGACTATACCGCAAATGATTCTATTGGATAATAATCAAGTTATGATACTACCACGGATGAAGATGAATGACTAGTGTTCCTATGTTGTTATTTTGGAATTATTTCATTTAAGTGTTGTATCAATGATGTTATGGAAATAAATAAGGATTTTACTGCAGTACTATTTAATTAAGGATTTGAGATTTTATGGTACTATGAAAAGTGACTCTACAGCGAGTTAATTTTTTTTTTTGGAAATTACATGGTTGAAGGAAAGGTAAACCTTAATATAGTCTTAATATTGAGGTAGTGATTTTGGAATAAGAGATGGTTGATTTTGGTAATTCAGGATGTTGTGGTATTGTAAAAGAATAAATGAGGAAGGCGTTCACATGTTATTACCTGGAAAAAAGGATCCTCGTTATGTTTAACTTCCTTGTAAATTTTGGACTATGAGTTTGGATAATAGTATTTTGGATAAGTCTAATGGTTGGAATGGATTATGTTTGAAAGGTTATTTTTTTGGATTTTTATAAAAGGATAACACGCAGACCGTGTGACGACCCGTCATGTATGAAAAAGCTGCGAGAATCGAACCCACAACCATAGTGCAATTGGGATTTATCGCCTATCATTGTGCTACATGAAGTTCCAGGATGGTATAATGTAGTTTCATTACATAAAGGGTCTGATATGTGAATTATAAATTCATTATATTTGGAACCCTATAAGATTATGATAAAGAGAGTATTTTTGAGTTATATTATGTTTTGGGGTGAAAGATGAGTATGTGGTAGAAATTTATTAATGGATAAAACTCTAATTATAAAGTAAGTATATCTCTTTATGATCTTATCCAATCTCATAAATAAATTCATCAACATTAAGAAAAGGAACTTAGAACAAAAATTTTGTCCTAGATTGTACCTTAGATCATCACTAATTTATGGCTTTTGGATTTTTGGTCTTTTCATAGCCATGTTCTCTACCACTCTCCATCAGATAATTTATGGTGTGATTTCTCTTCCATATCCATATTTTCCTACATGGAACCCTAGTATGTGTTATTTTTGGAAATCTTCATACTTTCTACACTTTATTTTAAATAGAGGCCTCATTAATTCATTTTTCCGAGGTGGGATTTCAACTACTATGTTTTGAAACGTCAAAAATGTGTTATCCTAATACCTTATGTTTTGTTGAACCTATGGTATTTTAAATCATCACAGGTTGATGAATTTAAGGACCTCAATTTTAAAATTATTTGTGATTAATGACATCAATCACTACCTATAAATATTTATGTTTTTCCTCCAATTATATGTCTATAATTTCCACCAATGCCCTCCTAATAGAGATAATAATTTTATGGTGACCCTTTCATTTCTCTTTTCATCTTTTTAAGACTAAATTTAATTAACCAAATTTCCGATGATGGTTTTTCCACAAAGATATTATCTATTTTCAACCTTTATTTTCAAAGAACAATATCAAATTGCTAGGAAACAATTTATTGAAGGAGGGGAGAATGTAACACCCTGAGCTTCCACGGTATGCTTCTCTTTGAATAATATAGTAGCGTGTGTTGTACGCAACTTCGAGTTCTAACACACACCATGACCGATCAAAGTAGCCATTATGAATAGTAATACCTAATTTTTAAATTATAGAAATTTTATCTCTCAAAATGGACTTCATTTTTGGAATCGGATTATTGAATTTAGCCTAAGGTGAAATTTTGGTACTTTTCAGATAACTTTAATATTTTGATGAATAGTGAAAATTACTAAATTTTAATTTAAAAAAACTTTTTTAATCAAAATAATTAATAGTGATAAAATATGAATTTTAGTGGTTTTATAGTATAATTAGAATATATTTTTACCATTTTATCTAATGGTGTTCATTAGAATTAATTTCACTTTGAAATTCGACATAATCAGTTGTCAATCTTTTGATATATATTGTTTCTTAAAAACACGCTATTTGTTGGGACAACGGGAATTAATTATAAAATTAATTAATGCAAATTATATGTTTATAATTTTGTAAAATAGAAATCATTTTTGAATTCATAATATCAATTATAGCTTAGGGTGATATTTTGGCATTGTTCTGAAAAACATCAATTTTTGATGAATATTGAAACTACTAAGTGGTAGTTAAAAAACTAAATTTTTCATAAAACATAATTTTACCCCTTCTGTGATTGGAATTTCGAAAATATGAGAGACACGGTTAATATCAAGGAGTAAAATGTGGTTCAATGAGATGGAAATAATTTTTTGTGAATAGTTATTTTTTACTTTTATTTACCATGGTTAAAAGTAAATAGGGTAATTAAGGGTAAAAATGATATTAATATTACCCTAAAACATGTACTAATTCTATTGGACAAGTGTATATCGACCAAAAACAACCTTAGGAATAAAATATTATTATTTAGCTCCACATGGATTAGATTAGGACATTTATTATTATTTAATTCATAGAAGAGTTAAAAGAGTTAAATTCAAAGTTTATTTAGTAACGGATTTTTAATATATGGTTATACATAAGATAAATTCGATTATAAATATTCATTAGAAAGATAAAACGATTTCCTACATTATGATATTTTATTTATAATTTTTAAAAATTAAAAGGTTTAATTTATTTATGACATAATGATGATGCAATAAATACCTAATTAATGAAAAATTGAAATAATTGATATTATAAAGACCCAAATAAATGTAATTTAAGAATTTTTATAAATACCAATAACATTCTAGGATACTATGACATGTTAGGATTTATTTAATTAACTTTTTTCTAAGTAATAATTTTGTTATGAGTTTTAAAAAAATCAATTATTGAATACTGTCAAAATTTACATAAAAGTGTTTTTAAACAAAATATTATATTATTAATTGATATTAAATTACTAAAAATATAAGGTTCGTCCAAGAGACTTATATCATGACATTTGTATCATTATTGGACCACTTGGGGGTATCTTGGATGTATTTAGTATGTTTATTAACCATATAATATAAATATAAAAAGAGACATTGTAAAAGTGAATCTAATTAACTAACAGTTAATACTTAAAGATAAGGTTGAAATAATGACCCAAACCTGTCTAAATTCTACTGGTTGAGTTGTTTTAGACCCATCCCTACCATAATATTTAAATAATCCACTTTTGAGCCATTAGAAACCTAATATTAATTTAATATAAAATAATATTTCTAGCATTTCCAGAGGTGCCCCTCACCCCTCTTATAAAAGGGAACTCTCCCTTATCTTTAACTCACACCTTCAAATCCTTTTGGTTCGGCCAAACACTGCAAAAATACTCTCTCAGCTTCCCTCACTTCATCTTAGAGGCATTCCTTTAGTCAGAATGCCAACATAAGGATCCCTTTTGATCAAATCAAAAGGAAGAACCCGAAGAAGATGTAATGATTTCACCACCATTTTTCAAGTTCCTTTTGTCTTCCACTTCTTCGTTCTTTGTTATTACCATTATAAAATAATGAATCCAATATCTCATATATACTGTAATATTATTATAAATATGGTTCAACCATTTTCAGTATTCTATCCATTCATTGAATAACATGTCACCATATGTGCGTACGTACGGCTTACCGTCTCCACGTCGTGGTGTAATTGTTATTCAATATATTATTATTTGGATGGGTATAATAATGATTTTTAATTCATGTAAATAATAAATATAACATGATAATGATTCTGTATATATGATATATCATCCAATTATATATTATCAAAAGAATGATATTTTTGCTCGTGCGTACGTACGGATTACCTTCTCCACGACGCGATGAGATTCATTTCCAAGTTCACCATTCATCGACCATTATAAAAATATATATTACTAATAAGTATGTAATATATGACATAATAATTCTACTGGATATATATATATATAAGGATTTTTGTACATTCATATATCTTATTCATTTACTTCCGTTCAATACTATATGAAAACAAAAAGAGCGTTTATGCGTACGTACGGACTATCGTCTCCATAAACAGTGTTTTCCATTTCATATATATGACTATTATACATTTTTATATTCTAAATATATATGATATATTTATCTTGTTTTATATTTAGGATTTATTTAAATCATGATCTAAGTGATACAACTAAGAGTGACAAGTTAAAACACGTACGATAAAGAAAGTGATTATTACCCAAAATGTTAACTTAACATGGAAATTATTATTAAATGGGTAATATAAAGTCATAAATGAATGAGTTATGATACAATAAATATTAATATGGTTCTGGTATAATTTAATAACATACTGCGATCTTCGTACAAGAGGTTAAACGTACCCTCGACTAAAGGAAAGTGCAAGGTAAGGCGTTTTCATCTCACTCCTTATTCCCGTGAGATTCATGCCATATTTCTACTATTACCTTTTGTGTGGTTTATGTACTGCCTATAATTGTATTATTTGTGTAATACACTTAAATTTATGTGTATTTATATATTCATTTTATGATAACTCTTTCATGGGGTGTGTGTTTCGTAAGTTACCAAATTGGTAAGGGTTTATTTCACAATCTCTTCATTATCAGAGGTTGTTTATACGTGATTATATACTGGGACCTCTTTATCATCCACATCCGTGTTTTTAAAAATGTCTTTCAAAACATTTTTACTATTTAATTGACAATATCTTAATGTCATTTATACCCATATTTGACATTATATGTTTTGAAATGAATCTTTCCATCGTTTTCGAAACAGGTTACTTTTTGACCTTTTCGACAAAACTAAGGTAAAAATGTTTTTTTAACTTATACGGCAGGTGCAGTTATTCTCCGCCGTTATTACACCTTTGAATCTTCCTTAACAAGATTATAAATATATTTTCAAAATAAAGGTTTTCTCTATAATTATGTGACTTTTAAATGATTTCAAAAAAAGAGATATTTCTTTCAAATAGTTTTGATTTCATCTATGTCGATATCCTTATATTACTTTTAAACTTGTTTGAAGTGGATTTATTATAATACAAATATTCCATATGGTATTTATGGTTTTGTGATATGTTTGACTATGAATGAGTTATTTTTATGCCATTAATGGTTTATGATTAATGTTTTGGCATTTCATATGCTAGTTTTAATGAGAATGTTTAAGTTATATTTCAACCTCTTCTTAAGATGAATGTGTTGGACTAGTATGTTCCGGGTTGGGGACCAGTAAAAGTAAGCCCTCTGGGTTGGGGTCCGGTTACAGTAGACCCTTTGGGTTGGTGTCCGGTTATTATAGGCACTCCAGGTTGGTTTCCGGTTATTAGAGGCACTCCGGGTTGGAGTCCGGTTACAGAGGATCTCCGGGTTGGGTTCCGGTTATAGGTATACCTTAGGTCTTGGCACGAGGACTTGACACAGAAATTAAAGTTTGGAATTATGAATTCCATAATTATGAAATTGGTTATTTATATTTCATGTGATTATTCGATTAGTAGAATATCCATGTGAATAATTAAATGGCATTATTTCATTTTTTCCATACTATGTTGAAGTACAAGTTTAAAAGGCTTTTGTTTTAGTTATACATTACCTTAAATGTTTATTCTTATTTTTGAAAGTTTCCACTATATTGTTATCCTTACTGTTCATTTTAGCTCACCCCTTTTCTATGTTTTATTTTTCCCAGGATGTGAAGAAATAAATTATGAATGACCTGCAGGGATATTATGAGGGGATAATAGCATGGACTATGGAGACAATATATTGTTGTAGTAGTTTTTAACTTTATGATGTAATGTAAAACATTATGAATATATCTAGTGTTTACAAGGATACTAAACCAATCGGTCTTTCGAGATTTGATCTTTCTTGTGATCATGCCAATGTTATTAAATAATTCACCGACTCTAGGTAACTGGGGTCGGAGAGTTACATCATTTAAGGGCTACATTACAAACCACAAAATATGATAAACTGCATGGGATATTCAGTAAGTGTTCATTTTGTTTAGAAAAAATTTTATTCCATAGTGACATTATTTAAAAAAATAGAATAACTATTGATCATGTTAAAAAAAATGTTGTTGAAGCATTTCCAAGATGGAAAAATGTAACTGATATCTATTGTTTCCATGGTTTATCAGGTTATTATTGGAGGTTTGTTGAAATGTTTCCCAATTATCTTTCCCATTGACTATGTTAACTCTATATGGTGTTATGTTAATATGGATAAAAGATTGTGATTATGTTTTCATTAATTGAAAAAATATCAGTGAATTCTTTAGTTTTGGCATTACGTTCCTAAAAATGGTGACTTTGTTTTCTAAATTAATGCTTCGTTGAAAGGACTTGTCTATGTACTTACGCAGAAAGATCTTGTAATTTTTTATGATTCACGTTAGTTGGAACCTCATGCGTTAAATTACCCTACACATGATTTGGAATTGGCTGTTGTTGTTTTTGCTTTAACAATTTGAAGACATCATCTATATGGAGTAAAATTATAAATATATACTGACCACAAAATTTTGAAGTATATATATTCACTAAGAATTAATTAAACACTAGATAGAGGATATGGATGGAATTAATAAAGGGTTATTATTTCATGATTAATTAATATACTAAAAAGGAATATATGCTGGGTTATGATTTAATTCAAAAGATTAATTCTACATTAACCATCTTACTTTTCGAACAAGATCCATTTATGAATGATTTGATGATCATTGACATATATGTTGTTGGTGGAGGAAATTACACTTTTTTGTTTTAGGTTTTAGTGAAGTCATCCCTAGAAGACAGAAAAAGGAAAACACAGAAAAAATAGATTGAGTTGTAGAAAAAGGTTGACTTGGTTCAAAAGGATATGTTACCTAAATATATCAAGGATAACGATTTTTTTGGGTTTTTGACGAAATTATGTGTGACTTTTGATTAAAAATTGAATAATGACTTGTTATTTAAATCTCATAGATCTCTTTTTTTAGTTCATCCTATTATTAATAAGATGTACACAGATCATCGAGATTATTAGTGATGGAATCAAATGGAAAGAGATATTGCTTACATTATTCTGATGTGTTTGAATTGTCAACAAGTTAAAGCTGTGTGGCAGTTACTAAAAGGGATGCTTCAACTTTTACCAGTGAAAATTTTGAAATGGTAAAATATACCCATCGACCTCGGGGTGGTTTTAAAGAATACATCTAGGGGATACAACGAAATATGTGTTTTTGTTGATCAAAAGACCAAATCTGGCCATTTTCTTCATATTAGAGATAATTCATCTCTAGATCACCTTTCTCTATTGTATGTTAAAGAGATAGTCAGGTTATATAGAGTTACCTTCTCTATTATATGTAGTCATGATATTAGGTTCACTTATATCTTTTGTAAAGGCCTTCATAATTCATTATGTACTGATATAAATTTTAGTATAGCTTTTCATCCACAATCAATTGGGAAGTCAAAAAAAAACAATTTAGAAATTTGATGATATGATACGAGTTTTCTTAATGGATTATAAGAGATGTTGGGACCAATATATTTCTTTGGTTGAATTTTTTTATATTATTAGTTTTCATTCCAATATATAGATGGATCCATCTGTTCATTTTATGGGAGGCCATGTTGAACTCTAGCTTTTTGGGATGATGTATGTGAAAGGAAACTAATTGGACCAAAATTGGTAGAAGAGACGGTAAAAAATGTTTAGTTAATTCAGAATCATATAAAATTAGTAAATAGTGGGAAATAATGTTTTTTGGATAACTAAATTAAGGATTTTTTTCGTGGTTGGTGATCATCCCATTATCAATGTTTTTCCATAAACAATTATGATGAGTTTTGGTATGAAGGAAAATCTGAGTCATAGGTTCATTAGACCCTATGAAATCCTGGCGAAAGTTTGATCAGTTGTATAAAGAGTAGATTTACCTCCAAGTTTATCCCTGGTGCATAATTTTTTCATGTTTCATTGTTGAGAAATTATATGCCTGATCCATATCATGTATTGAGCTTAGAGGTAGTTTTGTTGGAAGACAAACTTTCTTATGATGAATAAACAGTCCAGATTCGTGAACGAAGAGAGGAAGTTTTGCATAATAAGGTAAATATACAGTAAATATTTTTTAGAAACCACATATGGTTGAAGAGGCAACATGGGAATCTGATAATTATTTGAGGTATTATTAACCCAACTTATTATATAATTGAAAAAAATCGTGAGGACGCATTTTCAAGAAATGGGGAAGGATGTAACATTCTATGTAAATACGGAATATGAAATTTTCATATTTATTAATATTCTTTAAATAAATATTAATTTTACATTAAAGTGGATTAAATTTTAGATGGTTTACCTGACACGGTAGAATAGGTTTCACTTAAAATCTCATGTTTCACATAAGGTTGAGTCATACTGAAAAAAATAATATAATATTATTATAAATGGTAGTTAACGCCTAGAAATTATATTTGTAGGATTGAATATAACTAACTAAATAATTATTATACATGTTTTTTAAATGATTTTACATTAATCCAAAAAAGGTTAGAGGCTTAAAATGTTAATGAATCACATTTTAAGCATAAATATTCTAATATTATTTAAAAGGTCAATTTACAGCCTTTTGATAGAGAAACATTTGAAAATATAGTTATTGTCACTTTTATATGTTCCATTTGATAAAATATAATTTTCATTGGAATCGTGACATCAAAAATTATTTGGGAAATTTATTTGTATTTTCATGATAAAGATAAATTTTTATTGAATATTAAAAAATATTACATTTTAATTTAAAAATTCCTTTTAATATAATTTATTTATTTGGTTACATTAAACTTTTAATTGGTTCTAAAGTTTTAATGGGTTATATTTTTACCATTTAATCCAATTATGGTCATTGGAATTAATTTCACTTTGAAATTTGATATAAACAAGTGTCAGTCTTTTGATAGTTATAATTTATTAAAAACATGCTTTTATGTTTTGACAACGAGAAGTAATTTTAAATTAATTTCTATAACATCTGTGTTTTGAATTTGGAAAAATGAATTCCATATTTGGAATCAGGATTTCCAAATTGTGTAAATATTTATCTTTTATTTTTATATATCTTGTACAGGGAAGCAAGTACACACCTGGTTTTCATTAAAGTGGTGTTAAAGGAGGATAATCATGCCCTTTTCAACATCATTATTTTATCGCATGATCTAGATCGATGTGTTTTCAGTTTTTCATCCTCGGGTTATTTTCATCTTGGGATTTTTATCACACGCGGGTCACTTCAGAGGTTTTGGAAGACTGGAATGATCATCTGTGGTCCAATGTGGTTCCCTCAAAATTCAAATTCCTGTTATGGAGGATCCGGAACCACTCCATTCCTAAAGAAGTAAATATCATACACTATGGTATACCACTTGTATTATGGTTAGCCTTGTAGAGAACCAAAATTGAAGTACATGGAAATTACATTACTTCTGCGGAATACTTAATATATAATGAAAACAAACACACAAGGACCATAATATTTTAGTGTCTTTGGAAACTCATAAAAATAATCTTCAAATCATGGTGAATAATCTTCAGCATCTCCCATAAAGATCATACCCTTTTGTTTTATTTCCTAAAACCTTTGTTTATATCCTAGGGAAAAAACATAAAAAGGGTGAGCTCAAATACTAAGTATGGGTAAACATAGAGAACATAAAACAATCGATAATCAACTGAATGAAAAATCATGAACATTAAATCTAAACATCAAAATCTTGATCAAAGACATAAATCTTGAAAGTATGTAAGGCATATATCATAAAAGAACATCAATCATCATAATATATCATGGGAATAAATCATGGAATTATGGAAAACCATTAATCACATGATATGATTTCCATAGTAGCCAAGGCATTGATGCCAAGACCATCTTAGTTGACAAAGCCCCTTTCTGATTCGAGCTCACTCCTTATTCCAGTCCTGTAACACTGAACCAGATTAAATTATCATTACAGCAATGCCTATCTCATGAGATATAAATCTTTACCCGATGCATTGGAGGGAGATATAGGTCCCACCCATCTCATAATGAAATCATTCTTACGTGTGTCACAAAATAAACATAAATCATTCATCATAACTGAAATAATAAAATGGGTTTCATAAACATCATCTCATCATAACATAATCCATATAAAACAAATAGATATCATTTCATCATAAGATAAGTGATACCATGTAAATCAAAGAGACATTATACTTGAAACATACACATATGAAATAATGTCATCTTATATGGAAAATGGTTTGAATAAAACACTTGAAATTAATTCGTGGGGAAATTATGCATTCTTCTTCAAAATCAAGTTCTTCTTACAAAATTACATGAAATTTTAAAATAAAAGGATTTTGTTGAAAATAATCATGAAATATTGTAGAGGAATCTTCATGAAAATACGTCGTTCTGAAACTGTAAAAATCCGTTCAGGCCGTAAAAGTTAAAAAAAATATTCTCATCGCACTTTTTTCAAAAAAGTAAAAAAGTTTCTCGTATGGTAAAAAAAGAATGTTTCCTTCCATAACATGTTGTTAAATTAAAAAATGGGTAAAAATTACTTTAAACATACATGAAAACATTTTTATAAAACATGTAAATTAATGATAACAATAACCCCAATAAATACTTATGAATAAACAATCTAGGATAAGAACGAAATTGGAATAGTTATCCCTTACCTTAGGTCCAATATGATTAGTACATATAGGAACCTCATCTATAATGATTTAAATAATGTCATTGACTTATTAAATAATCATATTAATTGTTTTTATATCATATATGGTTCACTTATTACTTTATATTACCCGTTCTTTTGAAATTCCATGTGAAATCAGGGTTTTGTGTAAAATCGTTTTATTTATCGTACGTGTTTGGACTTCTTGTTCTTGATATTATTATTAAATATATAATGATTTACTTACTTCAATAATTTAAATAATTATTTATATATCATAAATATTTAGTATATATATATATATAATAAATAGATAAATAAAATGAAAAACACTGTTCATGGAGACGGTAGGCCATACGTACCCATGAACGATGTTTTCCTTTCCTTATAGACGTGAATGGAAGTAAGTAGATGATATATATATATATATATAAGTGTAATAGATTTATAATTTCATATATTTCATTATTATTCATTATATATACTTTATAATCATTCTTTAAGGGTTAACATGGAAAATGAATCATATCGCGTCGTGGAGACGGTAGTACGTACGTACTCACGAGCGATGATATCGTTCCGAAAATTATTGAATATAATTGGAGTAGATGATATAATACCATAAAATAATTATGATGTTATAATAACTCTATATATTTATTATTTACACCAATATACCCATCCATGTATTGTGGTGGTGGAAAACCGATTACACCACGGCGTGGAGACGGTATTCCGTAAGTACGCACGTACGGTGATTTAGTTTTCCATAGGATGGATAAAAGGTGAAATGGGGTTGTTTCATATTTATAATAACATATCAGTATATTAGTTATACTGATTTTATTACTTTATAATGAATCAACCAAAGAAGAATAAGTTGAAGATGAATGAAACATGAAAGAATCGGTAGAAGATATTATCTCTTCTTCGACGGACATCTTTTAAGATTCCACTTAAGGAACTAGAGATGGACTTTTGAGGATACCAAAACATCTATAATGATTCTAGTGAAGTTTTGAAGGGAAATGGGTAGGGGTTTTCTGATCATGAAGGCTCAAAATAGTGTAAAGAGAAGAGGGAGGAGTTTCCCTTTTATAATGGAGAAGAGGGCCACTTTAAGAATAACTTAAAATATTATTTTATAATATAGTCATATTCGGTTTATAATGCCTAAAAAGTGACTTATTTAAAATATAAAGTGGTTATGGGTCTAAAACCTCTAAACTAATATGTTTTTGATAAGTTCAGGTTACTATTTTAAACTTATAATTTAGATTTAACTCTAAGTTAAATAATTTAACTTTTACCTTGTCTTCTGTTGTTTTACACTATATGGTTAATAAACATACTATAACAAGACAAATGAACCCAAAGTGGTTCATTATTAATATATATAACTTTATATAAGTCATTTTTACAATCCATGTATTTTTATGAATATAATAACAATTTATAATATAATTTGTTTTAAAAAAACTATTTTATGTCAATTTTGACACTATTTGCTAATTGATTTTTGTGAAAATAATAACAGAATTATTAGTTCCAAAAAAGTTCATTGAATCAATACTAACATGTCATATTAACCTAAAAATTCAGTTTAATTTATAAAAAGTCTCAAATAACATTTATTTGTGTATTTATAACAGCAATTATGTTAATATTTCATTAATAAGGTAATTACTACATCATCATTGTGTCATAAATAAAATAAAATATTAAAGGTCTAAAAATTATAAATAAAATTCCATTATGTAGGAAATATTTTTAAATTATTAATGAATAATTATAATATAATTTATCTTATATATAAACCTATATTTTAAATTTTTTAGTTATTAGTCTTTGATTTTTACTATTTTGACTCTTCGTTAAATAAAATAATAATAAATGTCCTAATCAGATCCAAGTGGACCTAAAGGGTATTATTTTATTCCTAAGGTTATTTTTGGTCGAATTAAACTTATCTAATAGAATTCGGACATGTGTTAGTGTGATAATAATATTATTTTTACCTTTAATTACCCTATTTACTTTTAACCGTGTTAAATAAAAGTAAAAAGGTATTATTCACCAAAAATTATTTTCATCTTATTGAACCGCATATTACTCCATGAAATTATCTTTGTCTCTCGGATTTTCTAAATTTAACTCACAGAAGTGGTAAAATTATGTTTTATTTAAATTTTCAAATTCTCGTAGGAGGTTGGTAAAAGACGGTGAAAAGTTCAGTAAAATTTATATATATATATAATTATTATAAAATGACTCAAATTAATTACATTAAACGTATATAGGTATTATGTATCAATTTTTACCTACAATATTTTTAAATAAAATAAATAATTATTTAATTAAAATGTCGGTTCTTAAATAGTAACCTAATGTGTTCACTATTCATCAAAAATTGTATGTTTTCAAAAAAATACCAAAAAATCACCCTACGCTAATTTTGATATTCAAAATTCATAACTGAAGATAGTTTTGAAAGATAAAATTTATAAAATTTTAAAAAGTAGGTATTACTATTCATAATGGCTAGTTCATAATAATATTATAATAATATCTCGTTTAGTGAAACTCGGTATTGCGTACTACACACACTATTGAGGATGGTCTTGATTGCATGTAATGAAAGACAAGTTAGGGCTGCATGTAGTGAATTCTCTGTTTGGTGTTGCGTATAACATAATAAAAACATATTTCATTTATACATTTTAAAAATATATATTTTTAATGTTGCGTAGAATAATTTCCACTAAACAAACTTGAAATTGTGTGTAACTCGAGCCAGGAATAGTGTTGTGTATACTGCAAGCTAATACGATGTTGCATATAGTAAAATACAATCATGGTGTAGATTATAATAGATAACATCAATGAAATTAAAAATAATATATCACATAAAATCTCGGGGTGTTACATTCTACCCCCCTTAAAATGAATTTCTCCCTCCAAATTCTTCCGGGTTATATATCGTTTACTACTTGAAAGTTTCATTCATTGAAACCCACATCATTAAAAGGAATACTAAATCATAATTTTAAAAAGGATAATTAGAAACATAATGGATACCCAATGTAACTCATCACTGGCTTTCCACAAATGAGAATATAGGTGAAAATATGGATATGGAAGAAGAATCTAACAATCATGTTTAGTGCAAGAGTGGTAGAGAACATGTCTTTGGAAAAGACAACAATCATAATGCCATAATTCTGTGATGATCAAAGGTACCATCTGATTCATCAGATATGAGGGTACTAGGACATCATTTTTTGTTTTCATGATCATTTCCCTAATGTTGAAGAAATTTTAAATTAAATTAAATACTTACTTGATTTTTTTACAATCATACTGTTGTTTGTGCCTTGAACAATTTTCACTTTATATCTTAAAGAAGTAAAGTTGAATTTGACTATTGTGAAGTATTAGTAGATCATTCGACAAAATTATAGGGCATTCCATATATCTCAACCATAAGGTTAGAAAAAGTTATAAGTCCATATTATGATGATATTTATAGTATATGGTTCCAAAAATGGACTTATACATTATCTATCATAGCTCTTAATAAAATAAAACTACTTTCAACTAACCAGGGACTTCATGTAGGCCAGTGGTTGGCGATAAAGGCTTGTCTCACATCAGTTGTGGGTACAACTCTACATACTTGTCCGATGCGACGGGTTGTCATCCATCCTACGAGTTGTCCTTTTTATTAATCTATACTATTATAACATAACAAAAAATTCTAGCCTTAAACAATATTATATGATGTCTAACTAAATCTATTCCAATCAGTAGGTTTGTCCAAAATACTTATTTCCAATCTCATAGTATAAATATAATGATTACTAGAAATGTCATCTACCAAGCATTGGATATAATCATTTATTTCTCATATATCGTATGATATATATATCTTGTTGGTCACATTCCAATCATGTGAATTACTTAATCATGTATTCTCTTGAAACATGAGTACCCATTGAACCTTAGTAAAAACGTGAATGTTGTCAAATGTTAACTCTTTCCATATACCAAAATCCCAAAATATTTATATACTCAAACCATGGTATCAGTCATGAGCACATTTCATTTTCTCTTTATCCCTTCATTATGAAAATATCATATTCATTCCAAAAATATTCTGATCACTTTTCATGGTTACCGGTATGATATAGTTATTGAAAACCAATACATAGATATTCTAAAATTCCACGATACCATAGATGAGATTCCATGATACTATTTTGAAATACCATTAAATAAACACTTAATTATTCCACAACATCATTTTGATACACAACATCATAAATAGTGATTGCATGTGACTTCCCTTTATCCTTTTCCTTAAGAGGTTGGTCACGTTTCTCATCATTAACCCTTGTATTAGGTCATTGATTAGCATAATGCCCCCATTTCCTTGAACATCAAGGATTGATGAGTTGCTCGAGAATTATCAATAATCTTTTTTCTATTAAAATAACTAGATACCTTTTTCTCATTAATTCGACACTGAACTGCTCTATGAACTTCTTTTTCACACTTAAAACATTTTCTAGTATTTTTTAGACAATATCCACCATGCTTCGTTCCACAATTTGAGAAAAAAACATTAATCTTATTTTCACCATTATTTTGTAATTTCTCCTTGAACTCCATAATTCGTTTCTTGTCAAAACCAGGAGATGGATATGTAATATCAACTTCCATTTCTACCTTGATAGAACAATTCACAATTTCTTCATATCTATTAACGTCTCTTTTTACTAATACCCTTCGAAGTCTTCGTTTTAGGAAACTGATGATTCGTTCAACTTCACTTTTAGGTTGGATGATAAAGAAATATGCATAACTTGAAATTGTTGTAAAATTAGCTTCGTATATACCAACAGATTCATCATATTATTGCTTAAGCTCAAGGAACACCATTTCCGTCTTTGTTCGAAGAATACGAATGAAGTAATTATTGAAAAATAATTTCATGAACTCGTCCCATTCCATGAATTCAATTTCATCTATGGGCCTTGTATTTTTAACTATATTTCACCACTGGTCTTCTTAAACTTCTAACCAGTAAATAGCCAAAATTTCTTTTTCATTCTCTGAATAGAAAAGTATCGAAAATATCATTTAAATGGTAGTGATACATTGTTCAGCAACAAGTGGATCAGAAGACCCACTGAAAGACGGTGGATGTTGCCTCATGAAGGACTCAATAGAATATTGTTCCTTTATCTTCTCATTTGGTTATCCAGAATGATTCAAAGCTTATGTAAGTATAGAAATAAGATTTTTCACTCTATCTCCCACAACATTGGTTTGTTAAGGAAGACAATCATTTCATTTTCCATTACATTGATCAACACGGTTCCAATGGGTTCCAGCCATCATCAAAAACCCAAAAAGAATAGTGTGAGGAAAAAATCATGATAAGGAATACAATATAATAAAGGGGGAGTACCTTCAATATATAACATCTTATGTTTAATTATAAGATCGTTACCGTAATTCTAGGAATATTACCTATACATATACTTAACATTAGGGACACCCCTAGACATTCCTTAGAAATATCTCTATGGATCTCACTAATGTTTTTGCATCCGAGTTTCCAATGGTTGACTATACCTTTCCTCAGTTACCAACTGTAGAGACACAAGCTTGAGGTACATGGAAATTACATTACATTTTCAGAATACTTATTATATATAAAAACAAACACACAAGGATGGTAATAGTTTAGTGTCTTTGGAAACTCAGAAAAATAATCTTCTAATCATGGTGAAAGTTATTCAACATCTCCCATGAAGATCGTCCGCTTTTATTTTATTACCTAAAACCTTTATTTATATCCTCGGGAAAAGTAAACATAAAAAAGATGAGCTCAAATTCTCAGAAAGGGTAAACATAGAGAACATAAAACATTCCATATTCATTTGAATGCAAAAACTTGAACATAAAATCTAAACATCAAAATCTTTTGCAAATTCATAAATCATGGAAGTACGGAATGAATATATTATAAAATAGCATCAATAATGATAATATATCATGTTTATAAAACATGTAATTGTGGGAAACCATTAATCACATGATATGATTTCTATTTTAGCCAAGGAATTGCTGCCAAGACTGTCTTAGTGGACAAATTCTCATTCTGAATCGAGTTCACTCCTGGTTCCTGTCATGTAACACTGAACTAGATTAACTTACCGTTCCAACCATGTCTATCTCATGAAATATAAATCATTACCCAATGTATTTTAAGGAGATATAGCTCCCACCCATCTCATAATGAAATCATTTTTACATGTGCCACAACATAAACATAAATCATTCATCATAACCCAAACAATAAAATGGGTTTCATAAACATCATCCCTTAAAAAAAATCCATATCAAACAAATGGATATCATTTCATCATAATATATGTGAAACCATGTAAATAATAGATACATTATACTTGAAACATACACATATGAAATAACGTCATCTTAGATGGAATATGGTTTTCATAAAATAATTGCAATGTATTCTTGAGAAAAATATCCCTTCTTCTTCAAAATAATTTTCTTTTCAAAAAATTCCATGACATTTTAAAAGAAAATGATTTTGATGAAAATAATCATGAAATCCTGTATAGAATGATTCATTAAAATAAGCCATTATGAAACTTTAAAAATCCGTTCTTTCCGTATATGTTAAAAAACATTATCCTCGTATATTTGTCGATAAAGTCAAAACATTTCTCGTATTGTAAACAAAAGAAAGATTCCTTCCATAAAATGTGGTAAAAGTAAAAATTGGTTAAAAGAAATTTAACAATACATGAAAACTTTTTTAGATAACATGGACATGGATGATAACAATAACCCCAGTAAATACTTACGAATAAACAATCTCGGATAAGAACGAGATTGGAATAGTTATCCCTTACCTTAGGACTGATATGATTTGTACGAATCCGAACCTCTTATATAATGATTTAAATAATGTAATTGACTTATTAAAGAATCATATTCATTGTTATGATATTATATATTTTTCACTTATGACTGTATATTACTGGTTCTTTTGTATGTTTCATGTAAAATCTGCGTTTTGGGTAAACTCATTTTATTTATCGTACGTGTTTAGACATGTTGTTCTTGATATAATTATTAGTTATATCACAATTTAATTTCCTTCGTAATGTAAATCATGATTTATATCTTATATATATTCAGTATATATATATATATATAATAAATTGATAAATGAAATTAAATACACCGTTCATGGAGAAGGAAGGTCATACATACGCATGAACGATGTTTTCCATTCCTTATTGACTTGAATGGAAGTATGTAGATGAAATATATATATATATATGCATAAATCCAGTAGATTTATCAGGTAATATATTTCATTATTATTCATTATATATACTTTATAATCATTCTTGAATGGTTAACATGGAGAATGAATTTCATCCCGTCGTGGAGACGGTAGTTCGTACGTACGCACGAGGGATGATATCGTTCCCATAATTACTGAATAGAATTGGAGTGGATGATATAATATCTCAGAATAATTATGATGTTATAATAACTATATATATTTATCCTTTACACCATTACACCCATCCATGTATGGTGGTGGTGGAAAAACGGATTACACCACGGCGTAGAGATGAAATTCTGTACGTACACACGCGCAATGATTTCATTTTCCATAGGATGGATAGAAGTTGAAATGGTTTTGGTTCATATTTATAATAACATATCAATATATTATTGATACTTATGTTATTAATTTATAGTTAAACAAATAATGATGAAGAATTTGAAGAACAAAAAAACTTGAATGAATCGGTAGAAGAGATTACCTCTTCTTCGACGCACCTCTTTTAAGCTTCCTCTTATGGCACTTGAGTTGGTCTTTTGAGGAGAATGTAACCTCTATAATGATTATATGGAATTTTAAAATGTAAATGGTCATGGGATGTCTGATATTGAAGGCTCAAAATTGTGTAATGAGAAGAGGGATGAGGTTCCTTTTTATAAGGGAGGAGAAGGGCACTTTAGGAAAAACATAAAATATTATTTTATAATAAATTCATATTTGGTTTATAATGGCTCAAAAGTGACTTATTTCGATGAAAAAGTGGGTATGGGTCTAAATAATCTAAAAATAGGTTTTAGACAAGTTTAGGTTACTATTTTAACCTAATCATTTAGATTTAACTCTATGTTAAATAATTTAACTTTTACCGTGTCTTCTTGTTTTCTAACACTATATGGTTAATAAACATACTATATAAAATGCCAAAAGAACCCCATATAGTTCATTATTAATATATATATATCATTATATATGTAATTTGGACGAACCTTTGATTTTTAGGAATATAATAACAATTAAAAATATAATATTTTAAAAAAAACTAATTTATGTCAATTTTGACACTATTTGGTAATTGATTTATGTGAAAATAATAACAGCATTATTAGATCGAATTACCTTAATTGAATAAATACTAAAATTTCATATTAAAATAAAAAATTATTTTGATTTATAAAAAGAATCAAATTACATTTATTTTGGTATTTATAACATCAATTATGTTAATATTTCATTAATAAGGTAATTTCTACATAATCATTGTGTCATAAATAAATTAAATTATTTAATGTATAAAAATAATAAATAAAATACCATTTTGTATGAAATATTTTTTTTCGTTCTAATTAATTCTTATATTCGAATTTATCTTATGTATAACCCAATATAAAAAATGTTTTAGTTATTAAACTTTGATTTTAAATATTTTAACTCTTCTTTAAATAAAATAATAATAAATGTCCTAATCTAATCCAAGTAGACCTAAAGGGTAATATTTTATTCTTAAGGTTTTTTGGGTCTAATTACACTTATCCTATAGAATTCAGACATGTGTTTGTTTAATAACAATATCATATTTACCCTTAATTACCCTATTCACTTTTAACCGTGGTAAATAAAAAAAAGTTACTATTCACCAAAAAATAGTTTTATCTTATTGAATCAAATTTTACTCCTTGATATTAACCATGTCTCTATGATTTTTGTAATTCCACTCACAGAAGCGGTAAAATTATGTTTTATGTTAATTTTCAAATTCTCCTAGGAGATGGGTAAAAGACAGTGAAAAGTTCAATAAAATTTTTATATGTATAAAATTATTATAAACTGACTCCAATTAATTACATTAAACTTATATAGGTATTATGTATCAATTTTGACAAAATATAAAATTATATAAAATAAATAATTATTTAATTAAAAATTCGGTTTCTAAATAGTAACCCAGTGTTTTCACTATTCATCAAAAAATGAATTTTTTCAGAAAAATACCAAAAAATCACCTTAGGCTAATTTGAATATTAAGAATTCAAAAATGAAGTCCATTTTTGAAGATAAAATTTATAAAATTTCAAAAAGAGGGTATTAATATTCATAACAGCTAGTTCATAATAATATTATAATAATATCTTGTTTCGTGAAACTCGGTATTGCGTACTACACACGCTATCGAGGAAGGTCATGATTGCGTGTTTTTCCAGACAAGTCAGGGTTGTGTGTAGTGAAATCTATGTTTGGTGTTTCGTATAACATAATCAAAATATAATTCATTTACACATTAAAAAAATCTATACTTAATGTTGCGTAAAATAATTTCTACAAAACAAACGTGAAATTGTGTGTAACACGATCCAAGAATAGTGTGGCATATACTGCAAGCTAATACGATGTTGTGTATAGTACAATCCAATTTTGGTGTAGTGTATAATAGAAGAAATTAATGAAATAAAAAATAATATATCTCATAAAATCTTGGGTTGATAAAAGCCTGTTGTACAGCCTACAAAGAAGAAATTTCTGATCATCTCTTTTTCTAAAGTGATTGGGTGAATGCAGTATGGAGTTTTTATGGGGACTTTAAAGGGATTCACGATCTTATTCTGTTGCATCTATTGTACATGGACAAATGGTTTCATGGGTATGGAGTTAGTGGGGAAGAGAAGATGTCATGTTCATTGATTCTACATATTGGGTGTTGGTCAACATGAAAATCCAAGTATAAGCTCAAATACAAGGGGATGCAATATACGAGTATGTCTATCATCATCGTGTTGAAAAATATCTTTATTGATCTTGTATGTATCCTCACCAACTGGCATGAAGCACCATACTTCAGCTAGATGTTTTCCAGTCCTCAAGTTGTCCACCCAAGACTTAGTATTGACAGAGGTATCTGGGTTAGATTTATTCTCAATACAAGGGTACTTAAACTTAATACCAACAGGTCTTTCTCTATGGGAGTTCTACAAGGTGGTGGGGTTGTTCAGGATTTGCGGGGATCAGTCTTCCTTGCCTTCTCCACCTATTTAGGACACGGATCCTCTATTTTGGTTGAATCCAAGGCCATGCTCATAGGTATTAATCATTGACAACAAAAGGGATTACATTTAGGTGAACATGAAATAGATAAAAAAATTCATGATGCTCTGAAGGATTTTTTATACTCCATATTCTATTATCTACATAATCAGAAAGTGAAAAATGTATTCTCTCCAACGGTACCAAAATCTGTCACACCAAGCGTGAGGGAAACCAAGTTGCAGATCACCTTGCATATATGTGTTTTCTTAGTCACGATATGGTTTTATTCAGGGAATATTCATTTTAGAGCCCTAATGGGTCAATTTTATTTTAGGTTATGCCCTCATCTTGCATCATTTTATACCTCCTTAAGAATCTTAGTTTCTATTGTTTTGTGTATGGATTCTCCTTCTTAATAAAATATGTAAATTTGAGTAAGTGAAATCACCCTAAAAAGTTTCCCAATCTTATTTTCTGATACATTTCTGATCATGGTATTCCATGTTTTGATTTTGGGACTCTATCAAGCCACATTTAATTGAAAATGACATTTTAAAAAAAATCGTTTTAACGTTAAGGATAATGTGACATAAAAATAAATCATTTTCAAAATCTATTTTTATATGGGTTTATATAAGTGGTATTTTACACTAAAAATAGTCATTAGTAAGATAAAAATATTTTCTACACCATGATATTTTATTTATAATTTTTATACATCAAATAAATAAATATTTTTACGACCCAATGATGATACAATGATTACCCCATTAATGAATCTTTTAAATAAATGATATTATAAATTTTAAAATAAATTTATTTTGAAACATTTTATGCCATACACGAATATTATTGGTTATAATGACTTGTTATATTTGAATTAATGAAGATTTTTCTAATGAATATATTTGTTGTAGATTTTTTTAAAATTCATGATATGAATAGTTTATAAATTGACATAAATGAATTTTTATAACAATTAAAATTTTATTAAATGTTAAAATAATCCTAAAATTATATGATTCATAAAAATGACATATATAATGTTTAAAATGCCATTAGTGATCCATTGTGGGACCCATGTAATTTTATTGTATATATATTAACCATAAAGTGTGAATATATATGAGGACATGGTAAAAGTTAAATAATTTTACAAAGAGTTAAATAAAAAAGACAAGGATTAAAAAATATCAAAAACGTATCCAATTATTATTGGATAATTTTATATCAATTAATATGCACCTTATCTTAGAATTAAATATGATTTGGACATTTTCAATAATAAAATAATTTTATAATAATATAATATTTTTAAACATTCAAAAAGAGCCCCGCATCCGCCCAATAAAATGATACAACCTCTAACCCATTACACAGACCACTCAAGCCCCTTGACTCGTCCAAAATCTCCTCCTAGAAGCTCCCAACATCCCTATCTTTTAAATATAATCCTTTCCCTATGAATAAGGAATTTCAAGAGGTCTCATTAGGTCAAATAAAAAGAAGTTCCCCGATTTAATGGTAATGTATTCTCTCAAAGTATTTTCCATTATTTTCCTTCTTCAAACCCCTAAAACTCTCTTTATTACATTATTGAATAACAACAGTAGTATATTCAATATACTAGTATATTTTTATGTGGTGTATTTGAACTACACATGAAAACACCTCCATCTAATGGATATGAACATTCTGTTTTTCTGGACGGCAAACTACTGCCTCACGAAATGATGGTTGTTAAATAATGTCCTACAGTCTCTCATGGTGGCCATTATGATAAAATTGTATTTATATGTTATATATATTATATTTCTATTGTCTCTATGATTATATATTATTCTTTTATAGAATACCTTTATGGTTTCCATAATGTATAAATAAGATAATTTCATTTTTTGATGTGCAGACTACCACCCCCTCAAAGTGATATTACTAATTCATTCCATATGTGGACTGTATAAAGGATGGAGTTAATGAAATTATATTTGATATTATACTTTAATTATAAAATACCTATTTATCTTTATTTTTTCATTCCATTAAATATGTAAAATAAATTAATGTTGTATTCATGCGTACGTACGACTTATCGTCTCCTTGAATAATGCACTTCATTTGTTTTCTCCAATTTTTATGTACTTGTAGATGTTGAGAAATTATCTAGTCCTAGAGAAGGGATATTTTCTGAAAATGTTAAGTCATATTTTGACTTTGGCACGCAATATTTCACATTGGTCGACTACCACGTGAATGCAATGACCTAGATCACCTATAATAGAATGGCTCCCCTTCATCTTTTTATGGCTGAATAATCCAAACCAACTCCTGTGAGAGTGATCAACCTCTTCAACATGAAAAAATAGATTTCAGGAATGGGATTTACTCAGGACATGTCTCATGGGGGTCATCCTTCTTGAAGGACCACTCATGCTTAACCCTTTCCCAAATCCCATTATTTCCTGGCCTTTGCACGCAATCCATTTCCCATACTCACAATTCATTCCCCTTGTGTGCACACTTCTACTGGTTTTTGGCACACAACTTCCTTGACTGGTGCGCCTAACCTTGCATAGAATCTCATTAGTTTGCGCAAAAATCCTCAACACCAATTCACGCAAAAATATCCCTGATTGCGTGCACACTTGGTCTTATTCATGAAACTGTTCCAATTGTGCTTCAATTGCATCTAACCCTCTTCAATTGTAATAAAACCTCTGAGACCACTCACCCGGTATCTTTCGTGCAACTGCTTCGATTGTGCATCAATTGTGCACAACCCTCTCCAACTGTATGCAATCCTCCGGGACCAGTCACCGATCCAATTTCGAGAAATTGCTCAATTTTCATGCGATCTTCCTTCCATGTGTGTCCCATGATTTACAGGTGTCTGATGTCCCACTTCTAGACATCATCTCCAGGCTGCTCTTACACCCAAAAGATCAACATCAAAACCCCTTTTCCCATGCGGACTTCTAGGTTTGCACGAAGCATTTTCAAAGTCCTCTGGAAGATACTTCCTGTTGTGTCACTTCTCATCATGCTTCATGGAATTGGAATGATAACGGCTATTACGTTTTCACATAGACACTCTAATGTGGACCCCCAATGGGTCTCCTCATTACACCCCCATCCATGGTGTTTCATGTCCCTTTCCTTCATTAATGTGTAGGGGATATAGGTTATATAAGTCATAGGGGTATGGAGTGAACCCACCTCATTCAAGATTCATTAAATTAAACTTCCAATCACCATCATCCCCACCACATGACATTAAAATGTAACCTCACCCTGCTCACTCTACTCGGGGCACACCATCTCATACATTCTTTAGGCCCGATCGTCTCCATGGGATTGTCACCATTCCTCACTTGGAATTAGATAATATTTATCATAGTGATGTCTATATGCAGGGAAAAGGCAACTATCTTTGTGTATTCCCCTAGCTTCCCTTATAGGAGGCATCACCCTTGTTCCTCCACTATTATTCCATTCCAATGACTAAGATCAGAGATGGGGAAATGTATTTATTTATCCCTTCCCTCTTCTTATGGGCTTTGTCGCCATCTGGGCCTTCACCCTAGAGTATGTCCATGTCTCCATTCTCCCAGGGTTTCTTTATGCCTAATCCCATGTATCCTCTTTAAAACACCAACACTTTGGGACATTAACTATGTGTAAGACCCATTACACTTTCCACAGATGCACCTTTTTCAATGTGATCTTTGGGTCTTTTCTGCCTCTTGTTTCTCTCAATGAGCATCTCTCACGTGGTCTTAGAGTATGCACAGACCATGACATCCATTACGGACATACTATAGTGTAAGCCCCACAGAAACCATCCCGGAATACATGCATATAGATCCTTTCCATGGCAAGGTATGTAGGAATCCTCCATGGGGTTCATGCCTAACACTCGGTTATTCCGACCCCCTTCACATCGGTTTACTAAATCCCATCTTGAACTAAGTGTGTGTTGATCATTGCCAAGACACGGTATGCATATTTTCTCTCTAAGGTACAAGAACAACACTTAGTTATTCCAACCCCCTTCATGTCTATTCAACAAATATAATCCCAAACTACATGTACTTTGATTCTTTCCATGGCATGGTACGTAGGTATTCTCCCTGAGGTTCAATCCCAACACTCATTCGTTTTGACCCCCTTCACGTCGGATCACCAAATATTGTCTCGAACTATGTGGACATTGATCATTTCGAAGGCAAGGTATGAAGGAATCCTCCCTAATGTTAAAGCCTACCATCCATCAGTTCCGACCATCTCCACATCGGTTCCCACCAACACGAGTTACGCATGCTTTCATCCATGTCTCCTAGACAGGGTACGTAGGAAGCCTCCTCGAGGATCAAGCCCAAACAACACTGGTCTTGATTAATCCATGTCTGTCCACCCCCATCCTGCATTATGTTAAAATGTATGCCTTTTTTGTTCCCCATCCAGTGGTAAGCCATTGTGATCCCCTACCAGACGACAAGCCATTGTGAACGTCACACAGCCGTAAGCCGTTGTGATCCCTACTCAACGGTAAGACGTTGTAAACTTCAGTCAATGGTAAACCATTTTCAACCTTAACCCAACTATATGTTGTTGTCATACCCTTTGTCAGGACCCATATATCTGGTCCGTCCTAGTGGAATCAGATCAACCGCGGGCTACTAACCACGCGTAAGCCTTAGTATATCATAGGGACGTTGTTTTACGCACACACCGAGATCCTATACCCCATCCTTAACTATGTGTAATTTTGATCCCCACCACAAGGATATGTAATAAGTCACTTCAAGGGTCAATCCCATCACCACCATCTCCCTCTATTCGACTCAATCCAATTCTCCATCCACTTCACTTAACCACCAATAACCCATCTTGATCCTTACCCGGGCCGCCAATATCCTAGTGAGATCATGAAAAATATCCTCTCCACCACTCATAGAAGTATTCGGGTAATTAAAAACATGTTATCCTTGAGATCAGTGTTCCCTCCAGGGGTTGTAACCAATTGATCCACTCTAGTAAGTCTTTTGATCAGTCTGATATGTCTTCTCTAGATGTTAAACTCACGTCATACCATGTGTTGAACATAAGAAGTTGAGAAAAACATCAGATACATGACCATGGATTATAATTCCCTACATTTGACGTGGGATTCCTTGGGATTTCGTTCTCTAGAGAAGTCCTATAATAAGGGGATGAAATCCAGATGTGATGGTGTTCCAGTGTCCAAACAGGCCATTAATGTCCAATGTGACTACACCCCTGACCGAAGGTTTCTTCCCTGGCTGGACCCCATATAATGTCCCAATAGAAGTATTGTAATTACCTGGAGTCCATGAAGATATGGTACTGGGAAGAGTTTCAAAAAACAATGCCTTAATTCTATATTGGAGACCCAGACTAGGTGATGAGTTTTTATGAGGAATCAACGGAAGGACAAACCAAAATCCCATCATCCCGTTTCTATCAAAGAAAAAACATCCCTGAATATGGAATGGATGTCTCCTGCCTATGGATACTAAGAATGTGGGGCAACAAACAGCGTCGTCGTCCCCAAAACAGACGGACACACACACCCTGAAGAAAGACTGGGGAACAAAAATGGTGAACCTAACATGAGTTTCTTTTCCCCAATATGAAGAATAGTAGCGTTTGAGACAACAATGTACTAACGTGTCACTGGATCTAGTTATCTAGCTTTAGGTCCCACCAAGATAATATAGGGCCTGACATGAAACACACTAGAAGTTGGGGAAATCAAATCATTACGAATCTCGGTCTAGGACATTATTAGTGTGGGTCCCTCTTACCAGCTATGGAAGAATAAATTTCTTTGGGGGAATCTACATTGATTTCTTTGTTCCGGGACTAATGGTTCAATCTTCATACTTTTGAGAAACAAGCTAATACACTAGGAACCAGATCACCATCCACACACCAATGCAGGCACAGGGGAAATGTGAATGCTTCAACCCTATGTGGATCCACTGTTTATGCGCTAACTTCCACCACCAAAACTGTTGGACGCTCATACACGGTCTCACCATCTGAAGTCATTCATCGGAGGGTGATCAATGAACTTGTACACAGGTATGAGAAGGAGGGTATTATCTCGACTTGGGGAATGGGCTGCCTTGATCTGAAGGTATATGCACCTCGTCACCACCGCTATTTACCAGGGCCACACAGGGAGCCACTGCTCCCCACACCTTCATATAATCGCTTCGGGAGCCTATCCATGGAATGGCTTGATGACTCCCTCCCCTACGCCGATGAGGTAGGGGATGTCCAGGATTTCCCAGACAGAATACTATTCTAGGAGCTCCTAGCACCGGATCCCATGAGGCTACACCATCACCGCCACTAGGTCCTATAGGTGACTATCATGGAAGCCATGTACCTGCACAACCAAATCCATTACGTCTAAACCAACGCCAGCTTCTGGCGTAAGCCGAAGAGGGCGCCTACCATGGGGCGTCAACGTCATCAGCTAATGTGGTCCGAGCCACCGCAGTAATATATAACGAGACTCCTTTGTATGATTAGTTGGGGTATTCATACGACCGACCCAGAGAGAGGTCGCGACCAACCCATAGGCAGGCTGGGACGACTCTCTGGATCATCGGCATAAGCAGTGTCCACCGTGGACCAATCCATTGCAATGACACCCAGTACGGCAGACCTCCCCATACCACAACTATGAAGATCACGGTTCCTCCACGCTTCCATGCTCGGCATGGTTCTCTACAAGATGCCACCTTCTAAAAAAATGAGGGTCTTCCCTAGGACAGTGACACTCAGTACAGGAGTCTCTCATGTGCTCACTATGTCAGGTATGGAGTCATTCCTCCTACCAATGACCGTCAGGGTGGGGACGTTGCACATATGGTCAATCTCTAATGTGGGGTCCCTCCTCATGTTCTCATATCAGCTGGAGAAATTTCTCCTCGGCTTGGAAACTAGAGAATTTGAGGTTAGTTTTAAATCATCAGCACCAAAAATGGTGGTACTAACTGTGTTCAGCTCGACCAGTATGAGGACCTACCTCACACTGATGTAACCAAGGGAAATAAGCATGGAGGTCCTACTCGTGACCTTGTATGCTCCAGCACAGGTCTTACCTACTCAATCACTGCATGAAAAGGTCCTACCTATGTCCCCATTCATATCTTCTGTGATGCTCTTCTTACAACGACTTACTCAGGTGAAAAAACTCTCTACCCCAGCACTACTATGGTTGAAGGTCCTCTTCGTTCCGGAAATATACCGTTTCCAGAAGACCCATATAGGGGAATGAAGGTGGGTCATCTCCACCATAAGAATAACTCTAGGAATTTCCAGATAGAGGTCAAACTAGTCAGGTTATTAGGATCCAAAGCATATTACGACTCAACGATTGAAACCTCCCATCGGTCCTCTATGTTAAGGGCTGGGGAAGGAATGAGGTGCATCAGCCTCGTACTCCTGGAATGTGATGTATGTCGGATTCTTGCCTCCCTTCGCAGGTATATCCAAGAGGAAATAAATTTTTCAATCTCATATGTCACGACTATGCAATTACCACTATCAATATCAGAATAACTCTATACCTCGACTAGAGATCATAGAAAGCTATTATGGGGACCAATGGTGGATGTGCAATAGCATGGACCATCGCCAGTAGCCCTTGTCCCTGCACCACAAAATCCGTCCACTATTTTTTCTTTTCTAGATTTAGTGGCTAAGTCACTACACTCTTTAGAGGATATCACCAGATATGGCAGATTTCAGCTCCCTCCCCATATTCTCCATCGTCCAGCTTACCAACTCAGCGGTCAGCCTTAGTACCGTTACCAAGTCCTCAACCGCCTCCAGTTGACTAGTGGGGTAATTAAGGGATACACCCTAAATCCATGCCTAGGTTCTATGGGATATCCTCACAACGGACCACTTTCAAGAGATGTTTTGGCCAGTAGTAGTGGAAGATTTTTGTGCACCACAATCCCTCACCCCAGAGGAAGTCAACTGTTTCTGTTGAACCCTCTAGGGGACGCACATCCACCATTATCATCATCAAATTGATTACCCTAATAGCCATGCACATTTCATGGATATCAGTGAACAATGGTGTTTGGATGCTCTGGCCGCACATTCCATGGCCCATTGCCCTGAGTCACCAGGTCACCATAAGGCCCTCCATGAACGATGTGTCTAGAGTTTCAAGATACCTCTCAAGATTATCAAGGAGGCTTCCCTCGACATGATTTTCTATAGTTGGGGAAAATATGATTCCCACATCTTCATTCCCATCTGGTGGTATCCCAACCTACCATGTGATATCGAGGACATTCCACCGGGTAGAGTCGTGGTCAACATGGCTAGCCTATCGAAATAGGAGAATGAGCTAGAGCTCCATGATGGGGACCTCACCCCTAAGGGTGAACCACCTCTATTTGATCCATTGGGAAGGGTTACTCTCCAACATAGAAATCTACTAGGTATCCCAAAGCCCACCGAGTCATTATTTCTTATCCGAAAACACGGTTAGGGTAAAGAGGTTCTCAGATCCACAAAACACTCCAACCTGTCTAGATTAGTGTAGAAGATGAAAGAAGACATGGAAATAGCCGTGTTGCATCAGTAAATTTCTGAACAGAATAAGTTGGTTGAAAACCGTCTAGTAGAAAGTGATATAGAGCAAAAACTAGACTATGTTGATCCTGAGTCAGGATAGAAGGGGTACACACAACTTACCCTAAGCGAGCTACCCCCAGGCGACCCTGATCATCCTACTCATACAAACAGGGTTGAAGTCGGAGCTTACGGAAATAGGACCAGCATGTAACATTGAATCCTTCGGAGTGGCATGAAATCCCTCAAGACCCATCTTGTGCTCCCCCAGCTTCCCCACAGGTCATTCCGCGAGCCGCTCCACGAGCCGATGCTCTACCTTATCATGTTGAAGAACCCACCAATTCACTTGAAGTTAGGGATCCCCATAAACACAGAAACCCCCACCCATATAATCTGATGGAGACCCTCATTTCTCACCTCATGGCGTTGGAAACAAGACAGGTGGAACTCCCACCTAATGGTAAGACATATCCAACATGGGTGGATGTTATTCAAGAACCCCATGGTTTGAAGAATCCCACCTTTCCCCCCATCAATAAGACAGGGGACCCACGGCAGCACTTGGTCCACATAATCTCAAGGTGTGGGCCAATGTTTGGGGACCCCAATGTAGCAGGAAGCGGCCAACATCCAATGTTTTGGGCAGACATTTTAGGGATCACCATTTGTCTAGAACACACATATCCATATCGTAATAGTAACCGGATGGGAAGAAATCTATATTAAATTCCTCTACCAGTTCATTTCCTCCTCTGGGAAGACGAGTATCACAAACCTCTTCAATTTCAAGTAGAGGCCTGATGAACGTGTTGCAGACTTTGTCACCCAGTGGACAGGTCTCACATACTCTCTTGACGTGCTGCTGACTTATGAGAAACTACTAAAGATGTGAGTATGGAATGTATAGATGGGATTGGTCCCATATTTGATCACCTAGAACTACACTTGGGGATTTTGAGACTTCTCTAATAAGGCCCAGAGCCTATAAGTGGCACTAAAACAGGCTAGGCGGGAACATATATTGCCTCTCATAATTCTTGTGAGGAGGGCCGCTAGAGCCAAGCTCGCCGAAGTGGCCCAAATAGAGGCCACCATACAACTAGAATTGTTACCAGTGGAGCTGGATCTACATCCTCGTAAAGGCACTCCACCTCAGGTGTATCCTCCGGCCCAGCCACACCCACCTCAGAATCGGAAGGTACCCCCATGTAATATGTCATCGCCACCTAGGTGAGATAATCAGGAATCGCCGCCTTGATAGGCTCCTACAACAACTCGTTAGGGTCATGATTTAAGGACCCCATTTATGTATAATAGACACTAGACCTACTAGTTCAATGAGTCTCATGTCCCTGGTTATGTCCTCATTGCCTTAGAGCAGGGGATTGTACATTTTCTTGAGTGCAGAAGACCAGAAGAGCATACCCTCACTGATCTCCCAAACTACTTCCCCTATCCCCGGATCTTAGGGTACACTCATAAATAGTTTTATATGTTCCAAGACATGATTAAAGACTAGGTAGATAAAAACATAGCCCAGTTTGGCCCAACACCGACATAGGTGGCATATATCATCGTGAGGCCGGACAAAAGCAGTGACAGTGAGGGCGAGTAGAATCAGGTTTCTAGTTGTGGGTCCCAGAAGTATGATGACTGGATGACTCGTAAAAAGGAAGCCCATGCCCATGGTGTCATCTGTGCACTCTTGAATCTGTCGGAACCTCTAGATGACATAGTTACTACCTCTCCATCATCATCTCAACCAACCTCTTCCCAGAAGAGAAAACATCGGGGGAACAAGAGGAACAAATTACCCCACCAGTTCCATCATCATATTTTACTCTCGGTGACTTCATGCCCCCAGAGATAAAGATAAGTCTCATAATCCATCCAATATTAGATGAATCTTCAAGTGATAGTCATGGTTACGCCTCAGTTAATACCGTAGAGCTGGTAAACCCCTATATTATTCCTGACGATGAAGAGTGGAAAAATGATCCTTCCAACATCCCCAGCCTCCATAAGTGACGGTAGTGCCACAGCAGTATGGGCTGTCAGAGTGCTTCCATTATCATGTCCAGCCATGTCGTGCATGCTACTGAATGTAGGCAGCAATCCCATCACAGAGCTCACCAAGAACAACCTTCTCTTCTAGTGAAATCAGACCGCCTTCATAGTCGTTCGAGCTACTGGAGTAGGTAGAGCCTCCCACGCCTTTCCTCGATCAGCTACGCTTCTCAATGGACCGATCTCATTCATTTTCCCTCATACAGTAGTAACTCCGCATGTTTTGACTAGTGAACAGTGAGATAGTCTTAGAACGAGTCAGTCGCCGGTCCAGTCAGCCTCACCCATCTTACCTTCTATCATAGAGGGATATCCGTTAAGAAAAAGTTCCTGATTGGCATGAAAGCATGATGTCCTCATGAATATTTCCAGTATTCTAGCAATGATCACCATTCGTGAGGCTCTTATCCTATGTTCAGACATGCATGAGGCCATTGCTGAGGCTTTAAGAAGCCCCTCCAGTTTGAGATGTAAATGGAATCCTTAGAAGCCTTTCATGTTGAGGGGGCAAAGAATTTTGAATGCCAATCCATTTTGTCATTCTATGTAGAAGATAATGGCTCTCCCATATAGGGTAAAAATCCTCCACTGTACATCCCTGGCCAGTTTAGTGGCATGGAAGTATGCAGTTGTCTCATCGATAAGAGCTCAGGGATAAACCTAATCTCGACTCAGGCACTATGAAAATTGGGATTGTATAAAGATGATCTGAGCCCCCCTGACAGAAGAATCCATGTTTATGATTGGACAGAACAGACACTGGTCAGTAAGATCTTTCTCAGGACCCTGTTTGGAGGCCTAGTTTCTAGCACCGAATGTATGGTTGTCTCCCCGGACATGGCCTACAATTCATGGAATCACAATCCATGTCTCCACCTCCATGAATTTGTTCCCTCATCATATCACCAATGCCTTAACTACTACCATAATGGTCGAGTGGTCATGCATCAAGGTGAAACATCTCCCTTTGCCTCTTGTGAAGCATGCTATCTGGATGAAGGGTACTACAAGGGAAAATACAAGAAGATTCAGACTAACTAGGTCGATCACGACATTGCTATGACCGACCTATCGAAAGATCTAGATAATGCCTACATCTTTCCAATCCACCAATTGGATTCTATAGCACGAGACAAGGGATAATTCTTTGTTTTGTCTAGAACGAATTGGAAACATATTCCCAAGTCTATGAAACTTAGTAAAATCACCAAGAACTCCTATAAAAATAAGTCAAAGGTGATCTCTTAGGATCCTACTCCCATAAGATATCGGGATGTCTACCACATGGAAATGATAATACATCATACCACCTTGTTCCATCGTGCTGGGATAAGCCAGATTAAGCTGATGAATCGGTATTTCATCGATATCATCATGTGTGGCCCCTTGGACTGAAGACCAGATGGGATCATAATGAAGGCCTTCATAACTGTGGTTTCGGTAGAACATGAGTCATGTAATTCAATATCCAATGCCGCTCAGGCTAGTACTGGCCTCCCATCGGGAGCTTCCGGGTCATAGGAAAATCCTCCCGTCGAGGATACCTCTTCAATATGTGATGAAAATGATTTAGAGGTTTCTCCTCCTTCATTTTAAGAGGGCTTTTCTTCCCTAGACAATGAATTGGTACAGATGAACCTCGGTAGCGAGGAGGACCTGACACCCATGTTGGTTAGTGTCTCCATTCCCCCAAGGAGAAACAATGGTACATTGACTCCCTTAATCAACACAATGATGTGTTTTCCTGGAGTTATGACATGATTCCAGGACAATATTTTCATTTATCCTTCCAACTCTTTGGTCTTCCAGAAAATCACCATGGGTTCAAGGAGCCTCCTAGAAGGATGAATCCTTCTCATGGTGCCATGTTCAAGGCCAAAGATGAAAAGATCATCATATCCAATTTCTTTAAGGAGTTCCGGTAACCCAAATGGGTGGCAAGCATTGTACCATTTATGAAGAAGAATAGATAAATCAGGGTCTGCATTGACTTACAGGATCTCAACATTCATTATCAGAAGGATGATTTTCCGCTTCCTATGACATAACTCGTGATCGACACCATGACTAGGTTCCAAGCCCTCTCCATCAGGGATGGGTACTCTATGTACAACCAGATCAAAATGGGCCCCAAGGATGAAGAGCATATACCCTAAAGGAAACCACATGTTATTTTCTTTTACCAATTCATGAACATAAGTTTAATGAATGCGGTAGCCACCTATGAGCGGGCCATGCATCGTATATTTATGCCAATCATCGGAACATTGGTTGAATGTGATATGGATGATCTGGTCATCAAATCCCTCTAACTCCAAGACCATCTCCAAAATATTGATAAAGTGATCAGCTTCCTCCATTCCCATCGCCTGAAGATAATCCCGTTGAACTGTACTTTCAAGGTCACCTCTGGCATGTTTCTTGTCTTCATTATTAGATATCGAGGCTTTGAGATAGACTCGGAGAAGATCAAGGTCATTATCCTGATTTCTCCCCCAAGAAATATCGATGAGCATCATGGTTTCTAAGGATACATAGCCTACATATGAAGATTCATTGTAAATTTGGCCGACATGTGTAAGCCATTTTCTCGTCTCATAAATAAATGCACAGTCAATGAGTGGGATGAAGAATGTCAGACTTCATTTGAGGAAATCAAGCTTTATTTGCTACAACCTCATGTCTAAATGCCACCTGTCTCTATAAATCTGTTGGTTCTTTATGCGACTACCATGGAAAAATCTCTTAGTTCCCTTCTCGCAGATAATAATAATGAGGGGACTAAGAACATCCTCGACTACCTCATCTGCATGCTCCTCGGTACGGAGAACAGATACTCCTCTATTGAGAAGAGATACCACGCACTGGTATTTGTAGTATATAAGATGAAACATTACCTATAGCACCACAAGGTATAACTGATGACCCAAGTAGATCCACTGATGTACAATCTGAAAATCCCCATGTTGATAGGCAATATATCTTGGTGGACAGTAATCCTCCAGATGTTCAACATCAGTTCCATGCATCAAAAGGCTATCAAGGGACATGAATTGAATGAATTCCTTTCTTCCCATCTGACATCTAATGACTATTCCCTAGATATCGATTTCCCCAATTAGGTGATCCTCTCGGTAGAAAAATATATGTCATGCTAGAAGATGCACTTCGATAGTGCATCCCAATGCCCCACCAGCAAGATGCATAATTATCACTAACTCAACAGATTAGGAATGGGTATCATCTTCATTACACCAGCAGAAGACATTCTTCTATACTCATTTTTGTTGTTAGAAGAGTTCACCAAAAATGATGCATACTATCAGGCTCTCATCACTGGCCTCAAGATGGCCCTCGATATTGATGTGCCCCATTTTCATGTAAAAGTGGATTTTGAAGTAGTCGTCAAAAAGATCAATGATGAATATGTCATTAGAATTCCAGAGCTCATACAATTGTTAGAGTGCACTCTCCAGCCAATGGCCCAGTTCCCATTCCAGCCAAAAGTTACTCATGTCAATTGATTTCAGAACGGTTGGTATTGCACCCTAGACAGCCTAGCTCCATTACTTATAGAGCCCAAATATGATTATCTGATGATCCATGTGGCACACCGAAGATTCATTGCTCCCATCATCCAAGATGACGATGACAACATGTAGGTATACCACCTTACTACTAGCGCCTCCACATTAGAACCCCCATGTCCCCATGATGCAGTTATTGTATGGACTCCTAATTAGAGAACCTCATTTTCTGAGTACCTCCAAAACAATAATATCCCCACAAATTCAGCCAAGCGTGAGCGAATTTGACATTGCGGGATACAGTTCACCAGCCATGATGGTCCTGGTCTTGGGAAGATCCACTATAAGAAAGGGTTTGATGGGGTTCTCTACCATTGCAGTCAAGGAGTCTTGATTTCCCATGCCATGCAATAGTTTCAAGCTGGTTCATGCAGGGCTCATCAGATCAGGTTGAAGATATCTCACCAGATCACGATACTCGGGATCTTTTGGCCCTCCATGATCCATGACTGCATCGAGTTCTCCAATAGGTGCCATGCATTCCAAGTTCACTCTAAATCATGCATTGTCCAAGATATCCTTACAACTCCACCATGTACTCCTAGACATTTGCAGTATGGGGACTCGATGTCATGGGAAAATACCCACCGGTGAATGCCTTCCAGTGCTTGTTAATCCTAATTGCTATAGATTGGTTCTCCATGTGGCCAGAGGCAGTTCTACTCAAGTAGGTTAGGGCATGTTCCATCGTTTACTTCATGTGCTCCAACATCATATACCAATTTTGAGTCCCTCGTGCTGTCTTCACCGATAATGGCATGAAATTTTGTGCATCTCAGTTGATGAAACTATATGTTATGTACAAAATATGTTCTAACCATACCTCCCGCTATAATGCACATGAAAATGGATATATTGAGGCGTTCAACAAAACCCTCTCCAACATTATGTAGAAAATTGTTGGTCAGAATAAGTAGTGTTAGCCGGACAAGCTCCCAAATTCACTCTAGTATTACCAGACGAATAATATTAATTACACTCAGGTGACCCTATATTCTTTGATGTATGGAATAGGGGTCGTCCTCCCCATCAATATTCAATTTCTTACATTGCGTACAGCTATCAACGATCAACAAGAACTGAATAAAATAGCTGAAATCCACCTAGATGAGATTGAAGCACTCGATGAGAATAGACTTTGTGCCATGCATAATCTAGAAGGGAACTAGAACAAAATGGCTAGAGATTTTAACATGAATGTTCACCTCCTCCCATTCTTGTAAGGCGACATGGTACTGGCTCTTCAGACACTAATGGTACCTGGCAGGAAACCACCCAAGATGGAACCCAAATGGGAAGGACCTTACATTGTTCACAAGTTTTACTCCAATAGAGAATACTCTGTGGTCACAATGGATGGTGAGCATATAATTCCTCCCACCATTTCAATGTTACTCAAGCAATACTTTTCTTGATAAACCTAGTTTTCCTACATGACCCTAAACTGCCAGGTCCTGCATGACCCTAAATTGATGGTCCCTCAAGACTAGAAAATGCCATTTCCAGGATGACATTAAACCGTACATCATCCCACAAGAAATTAAACTGCACCCTTTGAACTACATACATCTTGATTCTCATTCACATGGGATATGTAGGAATACTCATACATTACGTTTTGGGTCCATCCTCCATACTCTTTTCAACAACTATTCCCCGTGGGTGTAGTTCTCTTAGAGGACCATGGTGTAGTGCAATCTTCTATATCTCCACTTATGTCACTAGTATAAGGGTCACACCATGTGCTCCCTTATTGTTCTTCTATTATACCATATCCTCACCACTCGATGTAAAACAACATTTCCATCCAGAACTATGTGTGGCTTGATTCCCATCCTCTTAAAATACATAGGGCTGCATTGACATTTTGTCTATTGGCCTATCCAAAACTCCAAAATCTCCCCTTTGGTCAAAAAACATTGTGTGGTGATGAATTCTTCTCTAATTCACATCGATTTATTCATTCCCTTGATATACATCACACCTCGTGGAGCCTCTCACCTATCTCACTGCCCAACTTGACATTAAACTGCACCAACACATCGCTGCTTCACTCACTCATTTTCTTAAGATTCCATTATCCTTTATATCAAAAAGGACACTCGATTGGTATGGATAATTTTCCCAAGGGCTCTCTTACCATTTCGGTCCAACACCCATGAGGGTTTCAAACAAAAAATTGATACAAGTCTGTGTTGCGAATATGGTCACTGGTCAATGCTCGTTTGTTTGTCCCATTTCCGATACACAAGATAAAGACACTGTGTTTCGATCATGATCAACAGCTATCCTTTTTCGTGGTCACTACCAAATATGTCTCGAACATTGAGTGTAGGGGTTCATTCTGTCCTTTCGTTTCTTCAAGCATCCGCCTACCTCACGCAGGAGTGTGATTCCAATTGGTGGTCCCCTATGTGGTGGGGAGAGCCTAGTCTAACTCCTTGATTCCCAGACTGAGCATCACTCTCGTGGGCATGGGTGATATGATGAGGCGACACCTGCATGAGGGGTCTTATGGTTTCAGTTGGTCGGGATGCCCAGCCTCGAGTCCCTCGACCCTCTTGGCCCCTTTTCCTAGATTCTTATATTAGATTGTGCGGGGTTGTGTGGACTCACATCATTATTCACGTCATGATATTTTTCCATGCCCCACACTTCCTCATGACACATTCCTACCTCCATTTATCATCCCTACCACAAACATAGGCCCCCCCATGTTTTCTGTGCCCCATCATTTGGTTTTCCATTATCTTTCTTATCAAAAAGGACCCCTAAATTTCATGGATACATATCCAAAGGGTTATCCTACCATTTAGAACCAACATCCCCAAGTATATTGAGAGAAAAAATGGTACAATTCCGATGTTATGAATACAGTCAACGGTTGATGCCCAATTGTTTGCCTCGGTCACACAATGGGGGCTGTGTTGCGAACATGGTCAATAGTTGTGCTCTATCATCGTTTCCACCCAGTGGTTTTCTAGAGGAATGATGATTCTCCCTTTTCATTCACCAATCCCATGCCTATGACATTAAACAATGAATTTACACTCTGAGCTCTATGAACATAATCTAAGAACACTATCATCCTCCCTACAAGACGTTAAACTACAAGCTGGAAACTGCCAAGACTCAGGTCCCTCATACTTCTCAGGCCCCTGGCACAAGATCTTACATAGGATGATATGGTGTGGTATGAGATTATTTCTTCATTCACATCGGTTTACTGTTTGTGACGTACACATCCCTCATTGGGGTATCTTTCCCTTATCCACATCCTTATCTCAAGACGTTAAATTACATGACATCTTCTAGAACTACGTGTTTCATGATTCCCATCTTTATGGGATACGTAGGACCACCAAAATATATTGCCTTTGGGTCCAACCCAACATCTTGGAAATATCCCCATAAATTTGGCCCCTTGACCTACATTCTTCAAGGAGAGGGATATATGATTTGGCATGGTAATATGTCCTCATTCATGACAGGTTTACAACAACACGGCACATACCTCTCTCCCATTAGTGTCCTTCTCTCCCTTTCACTGTGATCATATTTTTGAGTCATCTGCCTCTCATTCCGGTCACTCAACCCTCTTTGGTGATTTGACAATGTGCCCATGATTACTATGGTCCATCACATAGAGTGTCGAATTCCATCTGAACATGTTCTCACCCACCTTTCAATCTTCATGTTCCCCTTAATTTGGGCTTCCATTATCTTTCACATTAGACGGGTCCCCCAGATGTCATGGATGCTCGTCCCAAGGGCCCTCCTACCATTACGAGCCAATTCCCTCGAGGGGTTTAGAAAACAAATTGATAAAAGTCATGTGTTGTGAATATGGTCCGTAGTCGATGCTAATTTTTGTCCCCATTTCAGGCTATCATGATACGGATGCTATGTTTCAAACATGGTCAACAGTTATCCTCGGTGTTCAGAAAAACTATCTCAAGCCTTAAATGATGGTTACATGATTCACATCATTTTCTACCCTATCATGTACAGGTGGAATCTCGACAATCCTAGAGCTATCCCTCAGTGTAAATTTTCACGTTAAGAGGACAAATCTAAAGTACAAAATTCTTTGGGGCTCCGTAAAAACTTCCTCTTTAAGCGAATTTCATGTACGGTGAAGTTCTCTAACGCCCATGTTTCCTGCACCAAGTTCAACTCCCATAGCCATAAGGATTGGACCAAGGTTTGGGCCTATTCAGAAGAGTTCCACATTTCCATGGTCTGAGCTCTAAGACCATAAACTATGTTCTCTTTATAATTCATCTCTTCTATTCTTCATTTTGGGAAACAACCCTTATATGACCGCCTGATGTGATGCGTGTGGGATTATGCCCTCAGTCGTGTCAGGTTTGCAACAACAGCCGCATGTATGCCCCTTTTTAATAGTTATTCTCTCCTACTTCCTATCCCACATGACATTAAAATGTTTGTTTTCCAACATGGAATCAAAAATTACCTTCATTAACTATGTATGGATTGATTATAATCCTCATGGGATATACAGGAACACTAGAACATCTTCATTTCGAGTAGAGCTCATATGAGAGCTAGTATCTACTTTCCAATATCCTCTAACCATTTCTGGACCCTCGACTCGAGGTTTCTTTCATGTAATCATGCACGGGGAGATTTGGACCTCATTCTCATTCACGTCAGGGAATACCTTATCGGAATGTTCATATTCCTTATTGAACCTCATTTCTCTTATATATGTCCAAGACCAATGACGTTAAACTATGTCGACTGGTCTCATCACATGACCCATACTATGACATTATCTTCCTAGAAACACGATGAAAAACAACACTACATTGTGGTGTCCTCAAATGAGGGGACATCATGCTTGGTATCAGTCACGCACTATACCATTTGTCAACAACATCATGCAGAATGATTCTTGTGGTGATGCCTTGAAATTCTATCCATGTTCCATTGCATCACAAAAAAACAACACTCATTCATTTTAAATGAAAAAACGATCTATCGAATACAGCTTCTTTTGGTGTATGGACTAGACTTTCACAACCTTATTTTCCCTAGAATAGGTCTCTTACTGTGTCATCTTCTAGAACTAAGTGTGTCTTGATTTCCATCTTCACGGGATACGTAGGAATCCTCGTGCACCATGCCTCATTCCTAACCTAACTTTCATTTTCGGTCCCTCAACCTGAAACCTCCCCCAAAAATATCATAGCGATCCAGACTACTAGTCTCATTCAAGTCGGGTAGTGTAATTACATCACTGTGTGTCTCCCACATTTCATACCATCCATGGTCCGACCTCGATGCCCATAAAATAAGAACACTCCATGCCTTTTACACAAAATGTTAAACTACACAACCACTTCAAAACTACATATGTCTTGATTCCCATCCTCGTGGGATACATCGGAACACCCAGGAAATTTTGCCTTTTGGTCCAACCCCTCAAATATACAATCATTCCTCCTCTTTTTGGCACCTTGGCCCAATACCTTGTGGGATCATGTGGAGTGGTGAGTACCAATTGGGTTCTCATTCACGTTGGTCTTTTCAATAGCTACACCTTGTGCCTCCCATGTCATGGTCCAAGTTCTAGGACCCTAAACTATGATCATACTATGGAAACTATGTGTCTCGTTTGGATATTTCCCCACCCTACAAACAGTCCATTAAATCAATTCCCCCTTAATGATCCACCCTAGGACCTTAAGTTGAATGTGTTTGACCCCAGGACCCTTGTTCGTGAGAAGGGACTTGACACCCTCTATATGATATGTCTCATTCTCGTACTCAGATGCATTTTGACAAAGAGCCCAATGTGTTGAATTTTAATGGGGACATTTCCCTCGTTCCATGTCCATGCTTCATCATCCCGTTATTTGGATCCTCATAATGTTCTACATCTAAAGGGATCCCCTTCAAAACCTTTCCTCATACCACCTATGCTCACCTACTGTCTCGGGCCAATGTCCCTAAAGACCTCAGATGACATTTGCAACAGGTCCCATATTTCCGACATGGTCAGCAGTCAACCTTCATCTATATGTCCCCATATAAATCTAACACGATATGGATGCTGTGTATTGAATATGGTCATCGGCCATCCCATATCGTCATGCCGCCATCATTGTGGTTGAAATCCCAAGCATCATGATTCACATATTTCTGCTTCCTTATGTTCAAGTCGAATTTCGACATACTCCAATTTAATTCATATTTCATTTAGGTGCGTTATATGTATGGTTCAACATCATTGGGACGTCATTCAACTAGAATCCCCTCACCCCTAACATATTAATTTCTATTTAAGGAATTTCCCACCACTACTTCATGTTTCCCGCATCGAGCACAAAAAACATGATCTTATTAGTATTGGTAGTATGTTTACTTACGCAACCATGCCGCAAATAACATTTATCACCCCACATGACATTAAACAACGCTCTTAGAACTATGTACTACATGATTCCCATCCTAATAAGGTACATAGGAACGGCCGACAACTGTGCATTGTGCCAATCCTAATTTTCACTTTTGGTCCCTGAACTTGAAGAACTTATTCCGGGGATACGTGATGTGATGTGGTCCTCGTATTTATTCATATCGGGTTTCTAGCTACCGCACCGCATGACACCTCCATGGGATATTCCCTTTCTTACACGATATTAATCGTATGATGGTGAACTACATGTCTATCACCTTCAAAAGTATTTCTAACCCATGATCTGACTGGTGCTCCCACATAATGTGTTTCCTCCATGGTGGAATAATTTCAAGCATGTCGGGTTCTGTTCGAACAATCCACAGCTCCACACCCCACTCTTTGCATGTCCTTTATTCAGACCCTCTTCCACTTTCACATCTAAAATAACCCCCTAACAATATGGATGTTTGGCCTATAGCTCGCCTACTATCCGGGGCCAATGTTCTAGAAGACTAATGGATGAAATTCTGAGTTGGGCCCCTTGTATCAAACAGGTTTAGCGGTTGGCCCTCATTTGTTATCCTCATTTCAGAAAAATGCAATAGGGATAATGTGCTTCAAACATGGACATCAGTTATCTTGTATTGTCACACCACCCCCATAGTCTTCATAATCTGGGTTATCGTGACTCAGACATTACACTCCTTTATGTTCAGATTAATTCTAATGACCTTGGAGTTACCCCACATGTGCACTAGAGAAAATTGGAAGGACGGTACTTCGATTGTTCTGAGTTCCTCATACTCCAATCAGGCCTCTCCCATTTCATCCTGGAAATCTGAGTTGGTTATTCAAAACTCGGATGTTTAAAGCTTGGATTGTACTCCGGCATTCAAAAAATTTAATAGTGCGAGCATCCCTTGTTTCTCACATCAGGCATGACCCAAGTGAGCTTAGGAATGAATTGTTATTTATTTCACAATTGTGGTTGAAATGAACTAAACCCTAAAGAACAAGTAAATAAATGTATTGTTAAATGTTGTTCAGAATAAGAGGTAGTAAAGAGAAATGAGTTTATAAGTTTGACCGAAATAGGGCACTTAAGGATAATCATCTTGGATTGATTACTCCATTGACACTACCTTTTCCATCTGGCCTCCAGGATTGACTCCCGCCCCCTGAGAACTCTCTCTTCATCAGTGGCCGTAGAGAATAGTTCACTAAACATAAATAGTGATTACGCCTGTTCAATTTGATGTTTAGTTATTTGGTGACACTCTTACAATACCTGCTCTTGGTAATCCACATGTTGGGTCATCAGTTGGTCAACAAGCTTAGAACAATTTTCAATGATTGTGTCCCTTTCATTCGTCAGCTCTTCAAGGTGTTAGACCTCATGCTATACCTTCTGGAATGATTGGGTATTCCCTAAATATTTTTGACACTGTGAAACGTCGGAGTGTCGGCTACTCTAACATAGCTTCTCGGCCATGTAGTCATGGACTATTGAATGAGGATGGTGTCCAGCCACCCCTCCAGCACAGTGCAAGCGCAGCCATGTGTGGAGTGATCCCCTCCATTTTAGCCAATCTATCTAAGGCTGACCGAGAATTCACTTGATACTCTTACACCCCTTGTATCGTGTCATACAACTCTGATCAGCTACCTCCGAATCAGAATCTTCAATCTCCTCATGATCTGCAGGCCGATAGTTGAGGGAAAGACACCAAGAGATCAGCGGCATGGTATTTTTCATGTATTCCTTTTATGGGGTTAGGCACTTCAATGTCTGGGCGACCATACTCTCTCTCATCAATATTGTCATCTACTTCACTGACTTCAGGCCCCACCATGGTGTTAATTTCACTGATATCCATAGTTCATTGTTCACGAAGTGTCTGGGCCTTCTCGGTTTGGGAAGTGTGCCCTGAATGGGCCGACACATTTTCCATCGAATCACTCATGAATGGTCTGGATTTGGCGGAATGCAGAGCCTCCAATATCATGATTACTAAACAAAAAAACAAACTCCCTTATCAAATATGTTTTATAATAGACAAAAACAGAATCTATGTGATAAAACATACAAGATCTCAGTGCATCAGCATATGGTATTCCCTTCATCGTAGGTGTTGTCACGGTGGTGGATCCTTCAACACTCATTAGCTCAATAGCTGGCATAAGTTCCTCACCTTGTTCTGTTGGCACCTCGTATACCCTTCAGATAGAGCTTGTTTGTCGGCACTGATACACACCGTAGAAGGATAAATAAATCATATTAAAATTATAAAAAAATGGAGAGAGAAGAAGAAAAGGGGAGGGGAGGATGGATAAGGAATCAGGCATACCATAAATAGCTCAGTTATGTCCGCATTAGAGACAGAAATATCACCACTCTCCCAAAGGATCGCTTGGTGCAACATCCCTTAAGACCCACAACATTCAAGCTCCACTTAATCTTCTCCCATTTCATCAACGTCTCCTTATTCCCCCTCTTATTCTGACTCATTGACCTCTGGCTCCTCGTCGTTGTTGATATCCTCAGACGAAACCTTTTCTGGATCATGATCCTGCCCAAGCATTACCTCTACCAAGAAAGGTGGTTCCTCACAAAGACCCCTTTGATGTGCATATGCTTCCATGGCCATCAGGAATGCATTCCATCAATGGATGTTCACCCTGTAATCTACCCGCATGAGTCCGACCTATGGAAGCTGGATTACATCTTGTACTATCTTTTCCTAGAGGGTCTTTGATGCCCATCGGCTACCGTAGGATCAATTAGGATGACCACAGAGTTGGGACAATTTCATCCTCGGAAGGTTGAAGAATATACATTATTTTATTCCCGAGAATCCCCCTGACTATTCAGTGATCCCCTCTCCCCCTAGGAGATGAGGGCACAAACACACCATGAGACGTTCCTAGTGCTGTTGTCCCAGCCTGTGTGGGCCCAGTTTCCCGAAATACATCTGACATTTCCTCCCCAAAAATGAATTGTATCCTCTATCACCACCCAAGTTCTACACTGGCTTCCTTGAGCTTTCAAACATGCTTCTGTAAAATCCCCTTAGGGTATGCTATCACCCAATGTTCTGTATATTCTATCAAGAGGCCAACATCATCTCTAGTGAGTGGAAGGGTAATGACGTCACATGAGCCATGGGTTGTGAACATCAACCACATTTGGATAAGAACAAAGGGATGCCTCTCCTCTTGGACATGTATATACACTTTAATCGGTATACGCTGGAGGCATTGAAACTGCCTATAAAATCATGACATCATGTAAGTATCTCAAAGGTTCTTCCCTTTAACCCGGGCCACAAGAACCACACCTCTGATGCTCTGGATGTATTCCCTTTAATCTAGTGAGCCTTTCCCGTTGTCTATAATTTGTACTGTCAAAAAGGTGAGAAGACTAAAAGGAAAATTGGCCGGATTGCCGATTCTGATCCTTACCCCATCCTCATTGATTGTTAATTTCATGTCCCCATAAATATTCGGCAAGGAAGGTCACATGCTGTTACCAGGAGGACAAATGGAATTTGGAAAGGTATATCTGCTGCAATGAGCAATGATCTGGAAATGAAGGATCTGCAAGGGGCCAGAAATCCTCCTAAGTGACCACCCTCTAAAAATGAGCCCCGGAGTGGCGTAAAAATGGGCTAACACATGGATTCCTTGATTGAACCTCTAATTAGAGGCAATGATACCAGCCATCACAAATTTCACTGAATGAACTCCAATCCTTGTGTCCTTCCCTAGTAGGATCCACCCACTCAGGAAGGATGCATGAAATCTGGCATACCTGATGTTCGTGTCCTGACTCTCATTTATACTGAAGCCCCCTGACTGATATTCCACCGCCTCCAGAATCCTTTAGTATGATTCTTTTTTCTCCTCTCTACCGTGGTCAGACTCTGTATTCCTCACCCTGACATATTGACTTCTCGATCTCTTTGCTGAATAATAAAAAACATTTTTTAGGTGATGTCCTTCAAAAAGTCATTGAACCCCACAGCTTCCCCTTATCCAGCACAAATAGATGCCATTTTAGGGTGGGAGTTTCCTGATCTGTCTCCCCAGATGTTCCACATCGGAAATAATTCATCGAACTTATGCCCGTCCAAACGTTTACCCCCTATGCAATGAATGTCCCAAAACATGATACAAACGTCCCCACGGTTAATATGGAAGGTATTAGTATCATAGAACCATTGGGAAAACAACTATACCACGAGTTCATTCTGACGGTATAAATGAAACTGTGGCATCCACACTGCCTCGAACAATCCGATGTTCCACAGTTCATCCCCAAACTGGTCACATGTCTGGAATACCCAATACACATAGGACCATTCACTTGTGAAATTGCATCGAGACTGCAGGTCTCAATCCTGCAACTAGACATTATTTTGGTCGGTGACACTCTGTCAGAAATTACTTGCTTAATGGGCTACAGAAACCTATGTGACTGGGTCACTTCCCAAAATAGTTTTGGCCATGTGGTTTAGGATGTAAACATCCATATGTTTGGTTTCTCTAGATGGATGGGCATTGATTTTGGTATTATCCTGAGGGAGGTAATCCTTGAAGGTCACCCATGACCGCGGTGTGTCGACTTCAAATCCTGGAACGAGTACATCCTCCAAAATACCAATGTCTTATAGTGGTACGTTGGTTTGCAGTGCATACTCCTTTTAGGTTGGGGTCAACATATTCAGGAGAGTTTTTTTGCTGGATACAATCCTTCGGGCACCATAAACCTCATGAATGGAAACCATTTCGGCCCTTTATGAGGATAATTCAGATTCTCTTTCATTGTTATCCCGATTATCAGCCATCTTCTTATAGAAAGGTCCAAATAAGTCTCCATGAAAAGAATGCTATGAAACATGAAAAATCATAGGGTGGCACAAAAAACTGAGGCATCTGCATGAAAAACACCGTTCCAACGCGTAAAACCAACGACCTAACTCAAGGAATAATGAGACACAAAAGTGTTTTTCACAAAAGGAAATGAAGTTTTTCGCACTAGAGAGCTCAGGAATTATCACACAAGAAGAATATATAAAATTTGAGGGACTCGCGAGAGTTTTTGTAGTCATAGAGTGGGGTTTTTGTGCACGTGAAAAATAGTTTACGTTCCATTTTTACCTTTTACGTGTCGAGGCTATTTTTTGGTGTGCACTGACCCAAAGGGGTTTTGCATCTCAGAATTTCCCTCAGAATCTAACCGTTGTGTACCCTCACTGATCTGATTATGAGGGGGGGCATTTGTATATGATTAAAAATGATCAAGACCTAGAAAATTGGTAATTTCAATAAAGTGAAGTCAAATTTTGACTCGGCAATTTATTCTAGGAGGGGTGTGGGATATTTCCACGCTGACTAGAAATCTTTCACGATGCCGTCCCGGGAGAGGAATCTTTCGCATCAGCCATCCGGGAAAACAATAATTTTCTCCACTGAACCGTGCCTACAATATTTCATGCCTACCGATATTCACGCAGATGCAAGTACCCTGAACACCTATAAATTGAAGGAGTCCCTTTCTACTTTAGACGACTAAAGAATCTGAAATATCTACCTTACGCGAAATCAACTTCTTTAGCACACAAAATTGTATTTAAGGTATGGGATTTTTCATGAAATGTCCCTCAAGGGTCCGCCTTCGTGCATGACCACTCGGGCTTTACCCTCTTCTAAATCACATTACGTCATGACTTTTGTGTGCAATCTATTTCCCTTACGCTCAATGCATTCCCCTTGCAGTAAAACTTCTACCTATTTTTTTTTGCAGAACTGCTCTGACTTTCTTTCCTGACCTTGTGTGAAATCCATTTAGTTTTTCAAAAAACCTTGGCTCCCCTTTGCATGCAAATCTCTCTGATTGCGCGCACACCCGGTATTGTTCGCGCAACTGTTCCAATTGTGCATCAATTTCACGCAACCCTCTCCAATTGTGCCCAAACCTCCAGGACCACTCACCCCAGCAATTTTTGTGATATTTCAAAATTTTCATGTGAGTCTCCCTCCTTTTGTGTCCCCCGGTTTACACATGTTTTATGTCTCTCTTCCGAAAATCATCATCGGGAGCCTCGTGTGCCGAAAAGATCTATATCACATCCCATTTTCCCGTGAGATGTTCTATGTTTGCACGAAGCAATTTCAAATTACATTGGACGATACTTACCATTGTGTCATGTCTCCTCATGCTTCTTTTCATAGGTACGGTAACGACTATTTATTATTTGCATATCCACGCGAATGTGGACCCCCAATGAGAGAACCTCATGAAACCCAATACCACGACATTTCAGGTTTATCCCCTACATCATGGTGTAAGGGATGATAGTTATGTATGTCCTAGGGGTGCAGAGTGAACCCACCTAATCTGAGATGCATGACATTAAACTACCAAGAACTGTCGTCCTCAACGCATGAAGTTAAATTGTAACATCACCCAACGCACTCAACGCGGGGCACCCCATCTCTTACATTATCTACGCCCACTCATCTCTACTAGAGTGTGACCACTCCTCACATGTAATGAGATCATTTCATCCGAGTGGAGTCTATCCGTGGGGAAAGGTCAACCATCTTCGTGTAAGACCCTAGCATTTCTTGCATGAGGCATCACGCTCTCTCCTCCTCTCTTATTCCATTCCATAGATTTATAGGAGAGATGGGTATATGTAATTTTTTATCCCTTCCCTCTCCCTCTAGGAATTGTCTCCATATTGGCCTCCACCATAGAGTAAGTGAGATTCACCATCTCCGCAAGGTCGCTCCACACATAAGGCCATGTTTCCTTTTTGAGACGCTAATTACGTGTAAGCCTCATTCATTTTTACACATTCACATCATCCGTGAAGTGATAATCAAGTCTTTACTGCCTCTTTTTTCTCAACCCGAGAATGATTCAAGTGGAATTAGATTAAACACCAACCATGATATCTATTACGAGCAACCCAGAGTGTAAGAACCCCACACACCATCTCGAACTACGTGGACTTTGATCCTTGGCAAAGGCAAGGTTTGTAGAAATCCTCCGAGAGGTTCAATCCCAACACTTGCTCGTTCCTACCCCCTCACACTGGTCCACCAAATCTCATCCCGAACTATATGGACTTTTATCCTTTCCAAGGAAAGGTACATAGGAAGCCTCCCTGTGGTTCAATCCCAAAACTCGGTCAATCTGACCCCCTTCACGTCGGATCACCAAATATCATCCCAAACTACATGGACTTTGATATTTTCCAAGGGAAGGTACGTAAGAGGCCTCCATAAGGTTCAAGCCCCACACTCGGTCATTCTGACCCCCTTCATGTCGGTTCATCAAATCTCATCCTGAACTATGTGTACATTGATCATTTACAAGGAATGGTACATAGGAAGACTCCCTACGGTTCCAGCCCACCATCAGTTGGTTCTGATGGTTTTCACATTGGTTCCCACCAACCTAAACTATGTAAGATTTGATCCCTGTCTTCTAGAAAGGGTACGTATGAAGCCGCCCTGAGGTTCAAGCACAACAACCACTGGTCCCGACCACTCCACCTCAGTCCACCCCACGTCCTACATGACATCAAACGGTATGCACCTTTTTTGCCCCATCCATTGGTAAGCTATTTTGATCACATACACCAAGACATGCCATTGTGAACCTCTTGTAGCGGTAAGCCATTGTGATCCATGCCCAATGGTAATATATTATCAACTTCAGTCAATGGTAATCTATTGTCAGCCTAAACCAAGTGGTAAGCTGTTGTCGTACCCTTTATCGGGACCCATATCTATGGTCCTTCCTAGTGGCGTCAGATCAACTGCGGGATACTAAACATGAATAAGCCCCATTATATCAATGGTTTGATGTCCTATCCACACACCATGATCCTATACCTTATCCCAAACTATGTGGACATTGATTCCCGGCCAAGGGGATAGGTAGGAAGTCTTTTCGGAGCTCAAGCCCACCAACAACGTCGCCCTCGATTTGACTCCATCCCATTCTCCATCCAATTCACATAACCACCCATAATCCATCCTAATCCTCACTCAGGCTGACACATCCCAGTGAGATCATTCCAATTCATCTCTCCACCGCTCCAAGCAGTAGTGGGAAATTAACCACGAGTTAGCCCCGACATTAGTGTTCCCTCCCGGGGTTACACCCATCTGATCCACTCTAGTAAGTGTTCCGATCAGTATGATCTATCATTTATAGAATTTAAACTCATGGAATATCATTTTTTAAACATAGGAATCTGAGGAAAACCTCAGATACATTCACATGGAATACAATTCCCCTCATTTAATGTGTGATTCCTTGAGCTTCTGCACCATCAAGAAGCCTTATAATACGGGGAATAAATTGAGATGAGTTAGTGTTCCATTATCTAGACATGCCACAGAGGTCCAACGTGACTACTCCCCAAATGAATGTTTCTTCCCTATCTAGACCCCTTGGAAATTCCATGACAAAAGTACTGTAATTAACCGTCATCCATGAAGATATGGTACTGGGAAGAGTTTCTCGAACAACGTGTTATGTCAATAAGGAAGACCTAGACTAGGTAACGAGTTTTGAGGAGTATTCCACTGAAGGATGAACCAAAATCCCATAATACGATTTAGATCTAGGATACAACATCACTGAATAAGGAACGAATGTTTTCCACCTTTGGAAGGTGGGTATATAGGGAAAAAACAGAGTCGTCAACCATGAAACAGACGGATGAACGCGCCCTAGCGAAAGCGACAGAAATTGTATTGTTATAAATACCAGACATATATGGTATATGTGATATCTAAATCATGAATATAATTCTGGAGGTAATGGAATTTTGACCACATGGACAAATTGTAATTATATGAAGTTCATTTTGACTCAAGTACCAAATATCGACAAAACAGCCATTATTAACATAAATTATTATGTAATGTTTATAACATGGTAATAAGTGATATAAAAGGAATAATAAACATGAAAATGTTTATTAATAAAGTATAAATTATCTTTAGTATAATTTTGGTAGATTAAAGATCAAAGGTGTCACGTGGGACATGAGGTACGATACTTCGTCTCAATCTCCCTTCATTGAGGCATATTTTGATTTATACACGTCTTTCTTTTATACGATGTATAAACCCCCCATTGAATTTTAGTTTCATTCAAAGGTAATCTTTTCAACATAGTGTTTTAATAAATGAAAAATGGAATTTTTCTTTTTAATGTACGTGGTGACAAAGACCTTTCCACTTTCGCGGGAATTATTTCATATCTGGCTTCCTTAATAAGACATAATGTTTTTAAAGGAAAATAAATAACATATAATCTTTTTAAATATTTTGGAAATTAAAATGTTATTGATAATGTATTTATTATTTTAATATATTGAAATTTTATATTCTGATTACAATGTGGAAATGCAATATTTCATTTATTCTTGTTCATGAGTTAAGATTATGTTATGGTTTTGGGCATTTTTTATGAATATAGGTGGTTCCATGATAATCCTAAGGCAGGTTAGCCCAAGATAGCTCTCTAATGAATTGAGTAACGTGATAGAGGTAACAATGACTGTTTCTCCTAGGTTTTTGTGGAATATACTGTGACGAGTATTCGAAACATAACTCCCTACATAGCTGTGAAAGCTAAAATATTTGTATGATATAGATGCAACTATTTACCAATATTACTTATGTTTTCTATGAGTTATTTATAAATTTTATGATTTCATGAGGTGTGTTAAAGAGATTATGTTTTGTATTTATTGATGGGATAATGATTTATTTATTTATTTTATCACCCTTACTGATCTTTTTATACTCATACCATGATTTTGAAGTGTTTTTTAAACGGTATAAGGTAGGGTAAGGTAAAAGAAGAATTATTTAATATTTATATCATGAAAATAATTCTTATTTAATTTTATGATTTTTGATTTTATGAAAAAAGGATAACAAGTAGAAGTGTCTATATTTTATTATTTGAGATGTAATGTAATAGTTATGACTTAATTATCTGAAAATATATTCATGAAAAGATCTTCATTGTGAATTATTAACATAATTTATGATTATGTAATGTTTAATGTTTGGGCCTTATATTATATGACCCTTAATTGTTTTATCATTGTTTTTTTGACATCAACTTGTTCTATCCCATCATGTTTACCTTCACAATGTTTATCCAAACATGTTATGTTATGAAATCTAAATCAATATAATTCTTCATATGGTTCCAATCAAAAACATAAATGTAAACTAGAATTATAGGATAACTCTAAAAAAGTTAAATACCAATCTAACGTACCATGAATTTAAAGTTATAATGACATAACATGAATTCTGTTTTTTCTATATTCAATTTAGACATTCCATTAGTTTTGGGATGGTAGGATGTACTCAAATGAATATAGGTGTCAAGAGCCTTCAGATAAAAATTGAATACATTTGATGTAAAATTGGGATTAAAATCAATCACGATAAAAATTGGTTTTCCATGAATACTTAAATCACATTTAATATATATATTTATGAGGTTCTCCAAAGGTAATTATTTTTTTATAGAGTGAAAATATCAAAATATTTTGTTAGGAACTCAACAATAAAAATATGTATATTCATTATTCAAAGGAGTTATTGGTAGTTTTATGAAATGGTACATATTAATTTCATCCCATTTAAATAATGAAATATGAAGTTGTTTCATGGATACATTAGGATGATGTATTAAATGATTTAATTATTGACAAACCAAATATCTAGACACATTGTAAACAATTTCCAACTCCACTTAATCCCATGAATAAATATACCTCAAATACATATGTATATTTGTGATACCATGGTGTATATTTAATCTTGAGATATGGGTGTAATCTAACAATTTAACTATTAGCTATGGTCTATATGGAACAATATCTTCCCTTCAAAATTTTAGAACACAATCTTAGAAAATGATGTCTGCCAATTTCAAATCATTCATGGATTTAGTATTTTTCTTAATGTAAAAATCATAAGACTCATAACATTTCACCCATTATAATTTAGATGTATAATCAATAATTTGAAAAAGTATTGTTGTGTCTCCTTTCATAAAAATTTCAATATCTATCATCATAAGATCCATGGACATAAGATCACACTCAATACTCATTTGGGAAAAAAACCATGAGTATTCATAGTCAATCAATTAGTTACATTATTTTTTACATAGGAAATAGTTTTTGGAGAATTAATATTAAATTAGTATATAGATATGAAACTATTGTATCATATTTATCTCATTATCTTAAATGATTTTTATGCCTCTATGATCAATTTAAATATCACTTATATCCCGATATAGATAATTTCTCTATATAATCAATGAAATTATTTTAGCATTATACTCAAAATAATTTTATAGATATTTCTATTAATTATTAATTAAATTTATTAAGATATATTAAATATCATTATCCTGTATTATTAGAAAAATAATTTCTTCCTTCTTCAATGAATCACTATATATATAATCCGTCATTTCAAGGTGGTAGAGTCCAAAATTACAGCACTGACAATCCCACTATTTAATTTACCAAAAAATTCATCACATCCCTTTTTTAGAAAAGAATTTCCCCCTTTTACTTGTATTCATGGTTAATGGGATATCCATTTGGAAAAACCCTTATCAAATTTCTTATGGTAACCTTCAACACCAATGAGACTATATATCTTAGTTATGTTCATTAGTGCAGGCCCTTGTATAAAATCCCTTGTCTTCAAAGGATCTGATGAGATTCCTTACATAGTGAAATATTTCAATGAAAATACGCTTCATGAATATTGAAATCACAATTACTATATTCGCAATATAACTCTTTAATTATATGATTATCATGAATAGTATTTAATTTATTCTCATGTTCCTCATAGATTTCACAATACATTGATGTTTCATCGATGAATAAGCAAACAATTTCATTAATATGTCTGGGAAATACTCTATTAATAATATCTATACAATAGAGGGATCATTAGTAATGAAAATTGAAATATGGTTAACAAATAATGTCCAATCCTCAGATGGAAATATTTCATTGGACTATCATCTATGTTTACTCACAATTAATGATCCCTTGAAATAAGATTAATCAATAAAAAATATTGGGATCCATGAATTTGAATGAATAATTAATTAATTCAAGTTATATGATACATTTTATTTATTGTAATACATTTTATTTCTATATAGTCAACATAAATAATCATTTATATAAATTTATTTTTAATTATGTGATCATGGACTCCCAATATAGAAAAACTATAGAGAATGAACCACTTCTCCCAATTCCCCTCTAGTTGTTTCTTTAACTAAACTAATTCCTTAGTGTTCATTATATATGGAGTCTTCTATATTTTTATTGAATCAAATATTAATTTTTCTGAAAATTTATCTTCATGACCTTTTTTTGTTACTAGATAATTATATAAGATATACATAAATGTATTCATGTATTATTGTTACATCCACAATTTGAAGATTATATTATCTGTCCCTATATTTTTATATTTATTCATCCAAAATAATCTCTGTTACATGAGATACAAGTTGTGGATCTTTCAATCTCTCATATAAATATGTATGTACCTTAGTGATATGGAATTATACAACATCCTAAAATCATTATTTCTCTATACATCCAATGAATTATCTCATTGTATATTGAATTAAAAATCACACACAAGATTATATAGAATTCAACCCTAGCTTGGAAAATATGATCATCAAATAAACTATGTTTATGTTTCATAATGGGAACTTCCTAACACAAACTTGTTTATTTGATACATCCACTAATAGTTTTCGATGAAAATTCCACACTTAATGTTATATGGAAATATATAATTTTCTTGTAAAAATGGATGATTTAATAATGTGAGAGTATCTAGAATAAAATTAATAATTATAAAAATTTTAAGCTATGATTAATTTTCCTTCTACTATTTCAATGGTTTCAGATACTTCCTCTAAAGTAATGACATAAGATTGGAATTCTACCCTTGGACTATTTTTTTGTAGATCCATTGACTCATGGGTTGTTCGTTTTTATAGTTCCCTTCCTCCCTATAGTTAAAATACGAATAACAATAATTTTTTAATTTTATTTACAATATCTATCCTGATGACCCTTATAACCAAAATTATTAAAAACACATATTACCTTCAGTAACATCCATGAATGAATATTTTAACTTCTCTAACAGGATGGAAATTGACCGATTTTCTTCTTCTTCATAAACACATTCCATTATTAATGGTGGTAATTTGACTTATTATTCCCTTGATAAAAATTTATAATAAAAAATCAATATAATTAAATATCTATCTTGATGGAATATAAGAATCTGTTTGTATATGAAGAAATATTTAGAGTCCAGTTCCTTATAGACACATAGACTTCTCCTTAAGAAAATGGTCAATACATCATTCCATATAACGTTTTTAATCCATATCATACATAGAAAAACTTATAGAGGTATATACATTATAGAGAAAACATTCTTCTTATTTTTTCATTAATACAGTGATCATTCATTCAATTTCAATTTTTTTCCATGGGTGAAATATATTAATAAGAATATATTCTTAAATGCTTATCATTACATGAGTTTTGTTAAAATTTCTTCCATAATATTCTGGTTCAAACACCACCATTTAACTGAATCACCTTTAACAAAAATACAATGAAACAAAATTTGTTTCCATTTCATTACATCATAATGACATAAATATATTCTCTAGTTACATAATTAATTTCTCATCTGCTATTGGATTAATATACCCATCAAAATGATGATGGATTATATCACATGAAGTGATCAAACATATTAGAATCACATTATAGAATATTTTTATGCATCGATGTTAGGTTATTTTTCTTAACCTTAATAAGATTCTCTATTATTTCCATTATTTTTTACATACTAATATAAAATGAATATTCTTTCTCAATGTAGAAATATCTAAATTTTAAGGACTCTTTATACCCTTATTCCATCCATGAGCAATTTATAATCCATCTAATATACTTCAATATATCATAATATTATAAATTTTAAATCATAATGTCTAATTATAAATAGTGTTTGACAGTTAACATGAATGAAATATTTATGCATTTTTATCTTACAATCATAAACATTGATTATATATATATATATATATGTAAATCTATTATAATTTTCTGTAGATAAAATGTTTATTTTTCTAAAAATGTGCTCCCAGGACTATCAAAATAGGTGTATAATAAGGATTGTATTCATGGAAAATGTGATGAATTGGTAATTATAATTATGCAATTTTTAGAGTTATTTCACCTTGGAACATATATACCATAACCAAATCCAAATGTACTATCTATATAAGGATATATTGATATTAAAAAAATACATAATATATTACATAATAAACCATCTATGTCTTCTTCAGTGTATATGCTCAAATTATATTTTTGGGGTATATTCCATAATTTACGTTTTCCCATAATCAACTTCACAAGGATTATACTAAACATTCAATGTTTCATACAATAATGATCTGAATCTAGTAACAAATATCTAGTGCCTAAATTATTAAAATTTAAAATATATAAGAGGTCATAATACAACCCTTCTATTTATTACATATTAATTCATGATTTATTTCATAATAGTACACACAGTACAACCTATAAGATTTATGAGTCTAATGTAGTTGGTATTTAGGTACTTATATCATAAAATATAAACTAAAATAAATCATATTTATTTGAAACATACCTAACATTATCATATTATTCCATCTTCTATAAAATAATATTGGATGAAAGGTGGAAATACATTATAAATTTCTGATATATATATTTTACTATAATAGAATAAAAATAATAATAACATAAATAAATCAATTCATGTTAGGAAATATGGACATAAAAGTAGTTATAATCATAAAAATAAATTATAAGGAATGATATTTCTTGATAACCTTAATGGAAATAAGAGAAATGTTGAAACAACTGAAAACCCTACATTATAAAAATATTAAGGCAATTTTCTAAGAAATAATAATAGAAAAAGTATCATGATGAATTTGCTCCACATTATAATCCCATTCATGAAATCTTATGAGACTATAAAAAAACACAATGAATCAGAGAATTATATAAGTTTGGGTAGACCAATCACATTCATTTCATTCACATGATTGTTTTTTACATAGATCATACAACAAGGATTCATTCATAATCCTATTTTATAATAGGACAATGGATTGTGGAATACATATATTATGTCCCCAATAATTAAATAAATATTATTAATGTTGGAAACCATAAAAAAAATGTTTTTACAGGAATTAAGTACATAATTTTTTAGTATGGAAAGTCATGGAGAAATATTTAGAGCATAACTGGGTCTTATTAATGTTCATGGGTGGGATTGATGAGAGTGGAAGGAATCTCTCATCATTTGAACATAAAATTTATATTATTTGATGTATTTAATAACATATCCCAACATTAAGAAATGTGTCTAAAATAATAATTATAATAATGATACTTGAATAAATATGAGAATAATAGGATGTTGTACATAGAGATGAATTTTCCAAAAATCATGGGAGGATAATATTTATTTATTGGGGTCTCACACCCTTGGTTTTTAAATTTTTCATTATTTTAGTTCAGTTCAGGTTCTCTCTCATTTATCTCAAGAATATGGTGTGATGGGTTATTGTTTTTGGTGTATTCATTCATTTTATCCATGGATTGGCGTTCCTCCTTTAGTTCTACTTGAGTTTTTATTGGTAAAATTGGATAATTTAGGTTGGATGTTACCCTATGCACAATTATTAGTAATTGTGTGACCAATGTACAAAAGGTTGGTATTGGGAAGAACCTACCACATGGATTTTTCATGGGCCTGCAATATATACGATGTATTTGTGTGAGTTTCTCCCCATTAAATAGAATGGTCTGCATAGTTACTTTATGGTTTTCCAAACATTGGAGAAAAACTATATAGATCATCCAGCACAATTATAATTATGGGTATTGTTTCTCTCTCCCAAGCTTTTCCAATTCATTCCCCCTGCTTGACCGCCATGGATTCCCCACCCCTAGCTTACCTCCCTTATTCACCTCCCTCCCTTGTGCATTTATTTTTTTTGTAGTTTTTAATCGGTATTCTTCAATGATCCCTCATGTATGTATATTATCTCTAGTTTTCCTCCTATATTCTAGTGTTTCTTTCGTCCTATTGGGGGTTTTTCTTTAGTGGTTATGTGTTTTGATTATAGGTATTTTTTCTATTAGGGGTTTATCTTGATGTTCATGGTCAGATATTTTTTTAGGGTCTTGTGGTGGTGAAGATGGTGTTTCACGTCAATTTCTAGAAGCTCATCGTGTGTGGGTGGTGCTTCAATGCGCAAACATAATTAGATGAATGTAATGAGAATCATTGAGTATTAAATGTTTTATTTGGGTTGATTATGTGGGGTTAATGATTTTTTTTAGCTCATTAGTGTACTTATAACCTAGGAATGAATCTTTGATAAATAAATCGGCTATGTTTTCATGTGTTCTCTGGTGTAAGGTTTCAAACATTTTATTTAGGGGTTGGTTGGAACATGTGAAATATATTTTTAAGGAAATTTTAGGTGTGTATGATTGAATTGGGATTTTCAATTCAAAAATTGGACATATTATCTTTGTTATATTTTTTGAGTATAAATTATGAAGTGTTTGGGATGATGAAAAACTAGATTTCAAAAAAAAATTGAATCATGAGTGGTTTCATGAAGGGTTGTGGACCATTTATTTGGTCAGTATTTATTGTTTGTTCTACAGGTGTTTTGAAAGAGGTATTTGGGAGTTATTTTTATGTGATGTCCAATGTATTTAAAAAGGTATTTTCATAGTGTGCGTAAAATTGAAATAGAATTTTTTTAATGAAATATATTTTTTCTCAAATGTTTGTCCTTTTTTTAATGTAGTGGTTTTTGGGGCACGTAAACATTAACTTGATCACAAGGGAAATCACAAGAATCTATATGGGAAGACTAGAACTAGTACAATAGTGACACATTAGTGTCTTGTCCTGGTTTCAATTATCTAGATTGACACTTACAACACTAAATAATAATTTTTGATGATTTCGCTCCACTATATAAATGGGTGTTTCTCTTCTCTAGAGTCTCGTGCATGCACAAACTGATAGCAATGATTTCTAAACCATATTTCAGTGAGTTACAAGGTTATAGGGCCCCATTTTAGTTAGATGAACCCCTGGGGATGACCCATGGTTCTCTATTATACATATGGTGGTTCCATCCATCAGTATATGGGGGACCACATGAGTTTGTGTAATATTTATAAATTAGTTCTTATGGAATGTCCTTCCTTCATTTTTTCCATTTCTATCTGTTAACTTAATAATTATATTTATTAAAATGTTTTTTTATCATGAATTTAAATGAGAAATTTAGATTATTTTTTTGATGTAATTGCAAGGAATGATTTTTTTTGTGTGGAATCCAACTGGGAATTGGATCACACCTTAAATACACATCTGGGTTTATGTAGATCTCGTTCCATTTGTTTTTCAGGTTGTGGAATTTTTCTTAGTGATGGTGGTCTGAGTTGTTAGAATCCTTCCCATGATGTTTTTGTGATGGTAACATGAGGAGGTGGCTCCCCATGTTGTATGATTTTTTGGGTTAGAGTTAATAGTTTTTCTTTTTTGTTTCTCCTTTTAGTTTTTTTGGATAATGTTTTAAACTATAAATATGGTTATGGTATAAGGACTAGATTGGTTGTATTTTTTAATTGGGGTTATTATTCTGGTTTTTTGTATTTTTATAATATCAGGTAAATGGCTCCCACACATTACTTTGATGAACTTGAACTTGTTCCAGGGCATAGGGACCGCGAATTCTCTTCGATCCATTCCATGGACCTGGTCAGACGTTGGGTCAGATGGAGATCCAACTTGGTTTGTGACAAAATTTTATTAAGGGAGGATAGTTCTTTTGGTCATTCTCCATGAGAAATTTTCTGGGTAGACCATAGCTAAGAATTTTTGAACTTGGTATTTAGGCTATGAGTGCGGTTCCAGGACGTCAGACCTCATTGTGGGACTCAAGTTACCATGGGAATTCAGGTTTTATTTGAGTCCCTTATTCGTTGTGGTTATTCCTTATTTGGGTGAAATGAAAAGGGACATGGGAAAATTGTCTTTGTGAGCTCACACAACCAAGAAAGCCATGTTAATCTAGGGACATTGTCCTATAACACGATCTATGATGGTGGGTGAAAGGTGTATGACCCCCAACTATATATCAAAGCCACTCTTTGGAACTATTTTTCTCTTGAATTTTCTGCAGACTTCTTGGGTTATAAAAATTAAATTGAGAACCATTGTTAAAAAAATTATGAAATTTTGATAATAAAGTGGAAATGGATTTACTTTCAAAATGGTGCAAAATGGGTTTATAGATCCATTTTAGTGATGTCTTGGAATGGAGGATTTTCACGAACATGACATTTCATAAAATTAGAATGGATTTTTATAATTTAATATTCTTAATATTATAATATGGTGGTTTAGGAAACATGGATGAATTTCATGTGGGTCTTGAAAATATTTATTTAGTAGATTTTGTTAAACTAATTAATTTTATTGAATTGGATAAAGATTTTAGAAATTGGTGTGTAAGTATTTAAAATGAAAAATGGTTGGGATGATAGGTATATTTCAATTTTATTTGTGAGATTCAGAAATGTGATTTCATTCGATGGTTTCATACTTTTCAAAAAAAAGTATTTTGGAATTTGAAATGGGTTTAATTTTTTGATTACTATTTTTTAAATGTGGAGGTGTGGGTTGATTTTTTTTTTGGAAAGTGGATTTAATATTGTTATAACTGTTGTTATTTTCATGTGTGCCTATATGAATGGTATATATGTTGAAGGTAAATTGGTGCGTAGTTGGCACAAGAACATTCATGTATATGGCCGATGATATACAATTCGTGAATGCATATCCCACCCTCCCTATTTTATTTTTTGGAGTGTTTTTAATTTGAGGATGGGCTACATGATGATCTATAGTTTTTTGGTATGTCATCTAATGTTCCATGAATCTTGAAGTGGAGTGTTTTGAGTCTTGTCAAACCTATCTTGTCTAGATGATGTCTGAAATTTTTGTTTCATCGATGATACAGTTCTAAGTGTTGGTTTAGTGTTTATTCAAGGAATGTTTTGGGTAACCAATGAGTTGTTAATGTTTTGAATTTTGTGATCACATGTTATGTGTTTTGGCTGAGGGATCGGTATTATTTTTCCCTTTTTCTTCTTGATTAGCTATTGTACAACTTAATTAAGGTCAAATATGTTTTTATATGTCTCCATAAGTGATTTACTATTAGAAGTACCTTCAGTAGATCAATGTAAGGACTATATTCTTGAATTTTGGGAGATGAATCTCCCTATGTTTTGTTTTGGTTGAGTGGTATCTCTAACAATAAGAGAGAGGATACAGGAGGAGTTGAATAAAACATATTTTCCCTTGAGTTATTTGAAGGACAATGGTTATATTGGACCTTGTTATGTTAAAGGTACTTCCTGGAAGTGGTTATTGGAAATCTAGTGGGGAATTCAGAAAGATGTTTATGTTTTTGGTATGGAACATTGTTTTAAAAATGATCTTTGAAAAATTCATCGATATCGTTTAATCGAGAGTTCAGGTTGGGCCACTATTGAGGAAGACCTAATAATAAGTGTCTGTTGTGGTCGTCCATAGACTAGTTTGTTGTTTATAACATGGATTGAAGTCCCTTTCCATGTAATGATTATTTATCCTAGAATTGTCATGTTCAGTGACACCTAGTGGCATTGTGCTCTTGTTCGGTTTTAAGAGAGAGGGTTGTGAATCTATTCAAAGGCCTCTGTCTTGACAAGTGTATATTTTCCATAAGGAAATTATGAATTTTTAAAATTTATCAGATGTTTTATTTTATGTGTCATTCCTCTCAATGTTTCTCATTCAGAGTAACAAGGGGTGATTCAAATACACAATCCCAGCTTTTGTTATGGTGAATGTTCGGTGTTAGAGTACGTGGATTTCAGGTTGTGTTGTGTGTGATAGTGCTACGTAGATTGTGGTTTGGTTTTTTTGTGGCATCATAAAAAGGTGTTTCGTTTGGGGGGTTTAACACTTGGCTCTAAGGGAGGGTGTGATTAATCCAATAGAGCTCCAAAAATAGGTTCTGGAGTGGAGTTAGTGAATAGTTCCAGGAAACATAGAGGAATTGAAGTCTTGGGCCTAATGCGTATCCTCTGTGTGGTAGAGGTGGATAGTTGAAACCTATGGAATCATTTTCCTATTTTATTTGTATGATTTTAGTGGAAAGTGGTGGGAGGACATCGTTTCCATGTTGGGTACTATTTGATAATAAGGGATGGTCCTTGGGTTTTGTGGAGGCCATGACATCCATTTTTTCATGACACCCCTGGGTTATGTCTCACTAGGGGAATTACCCAAATTAACGGTTCTAATTGAGTATTTTTGTGGTAAATCAGTAGGAATTTTTTTCATCATCAAGGGATGCGAAGTTATGTGTATGTCTTCAGTTATAGTTTTTACACACTGATAGTTTGGCCCATCCCTCCATACCCTTAGGGTGGGGGAGGGGGGGTTTGATTGGTGTAAGGAAGTTTTAATGTTAATTTTTTTCTATTGGTTCCTATAGGGGGGATACCCACGGTTCGACTCATCAGATTTCTTCTATAACAATAAACTATTAGACCATATATTATGGTGGGGAGACCATTAAGGCCTCCCAATGTCGGTCATTTTGTTATGTTCTTATGAATGGATTGGAGATAGGTTATGGAAGTTTTCATTGAGTGTGGTTTCATTTTATTGTAATTGGGGGTGATTTGGTTTCACATGTTGGATTACATGGGTGAGAAAATTCCAATCATTGAGTGACCAAGTAGAGATGTTTTATATCATAGGAAAGGGTTACACGTAGAGGGGATGCCATTTTTGGGGCTTCTGAGTTTCTCTTGCAAGTCTATTTCTTCGAGTGTAATGCTCTTACATATTCTTTGTTTTCATTATTAGGGATCCTCAATGATCTTTGATGGTATATAGTTTTTTTGTACCATTATAGTTGTGGCTTTCCGAGGGTGGAAAGTAAAATGGTGGGGAGAATTGTCACACCCAAATTTTTAATGTTTTCCTTTATTCTAGTTTGGGTAATGTTATTGCTCATTTATCCGGAGAACCAGGTGTTATGGGTTTCCGTTTTTAGACTTTTATTTCATTTTATCATTGGAATATATTTTTCCCTTTGGTTCCCATTAATATTTTTCATAAAAATGGTGAATTATTTGTAGAAGTTTCCCTAAGCATGATTGGCACATATTTAGTAGTAAAATTTCAGTCAGAGTGTGGAAGGTTGAGATTGAGTAGAACATACAACATGTCTTTTACATACCTTTGCAGTAAGTACCAATTTTCCATGTGATATTTCACCTTAGTAAAAATAGTCAACACGATTACCACCCAGTTTTCCAAATCGTGTGGATCTTCCGGAACATTAAAAAATATGGGTTTTTATTTCAATCTGATCATTTTTACACATCCATCCCCTTTTAATGACCCCCATGAAACCCCTTCCATAGGCGTGCCTCCCTCAATATCCATTATCTCATGGGATTTGTTTTTAGGGATTTTTCATCTTGATTATGGAAGGGAGCCTACTGTAAGTACTTTCTCTCTCGTCTTCCTCTTCTATTATGGGGTTTCATCCTCCCTCTTTGGGTTTTTATTCTCTAGTGGGTATGGGGATCAATTATTAGGGTTATATATTTCCTATTAGTGATCATTAATGATTTTTATGGGTGGATCATTCTTTTATAGGGTCTTGTGGAGGTGAGGATGGGGTTTTTCATCAATTTCAAGATTTTATTCTTGTGATGTATGTGGTTCCATGAACAATCCTAATTAGATGAATTTAATGTGTTAGTTGGAGTTGTAAATGTGTTATATGGTTTTGTAATGTAAATTTAATGATGTTTTTTGTCTTTGGTGTACTTATAAAATATTAATGAATCTTTGATAATAATATTGGCTATATTTTTGTCTTCTCTTTGGTGCAATGTCTCTAAATTGGGATTTAGGGGTTGTTTGAAAGGTTATTAATATATTATTAATGCCTATTGAGGATTTTATGTATGAATTATTATTTTTAATAGGCCATTTTTGAAAATTATCATTGTTATATATTTTGAGTATAAATTGTGGAGGTTTGCGATGATGAAAAAAAGTTTTCAAAAAAGTTTTTAAACATGAGTTGTTTCATTATAGGGATTGGAACATTTAATTTGTCAGTCTTTATTTTGTTTTTTCTTCTGTTATTAAAGAGGAATTTGGAAATTATTTTTATGTTATGGCTAGAGTATTTGATAATGGATTTTTCATGGAGTGTGTAAAAAGGTTATTCAGTTGTTTTTTATGTAAAGGTGTTTTCTTTGGAATGTATATATTTTTTGAGAATTTAGTGGTTTCTAGGGCATGTGAATTTAAACTCAAACATATGGGAAATCTCATGTACCGAGGTGGGAGGATTTAAACTAGTACACTAGAGATAATGATGTGGAATTTCCTGGTTTCAATTCTCTAGATTGAAAATTACAAAACAAAATAAACATTTGTGATTATTGATCGAAATAAATTACATTGTATGGTTCTCCTCTTTAGTGCATCTTGCATGAGGGCACTAAATTGTGTGGTTAGTATACCCCGATTCACTACGGTATGCTTTTCTAGGTTCATATTAATTCTAGATGAGCCCTATGGGATTACACATGTTACTATACTGTATATGCGGTCAGGCCATCCGTTAGTATATCGGGGACCAGATGAGTTTGTGTACAATTTGAAATTTAGTGAGGGTAGAAGGGCTTTCCTTAAAAGGTTCCCTATTAACTATTTACATAATAATTTTCTTACATAAAAAATGTTTATAAAATCATGAAATTAAATGAGAATGATAGATTATCATTTTCACATTTTTGGAAGGGAATCTTTTATTTGGGTGGCATCCTACTCAGCATTGGCTCACCCCCTAAAAACATCTTTCATTGAATGTAGATATTGTTCCATGTGTTTTAAATTATGAGGAATTATTATTACAGATGGTAATTCAGGTTTTCAATTGCATTACCATGTGTGTTACGTGATGGTGGCTTGAGGGGGGGGTCTCCTCTTATTATAATATAGTTTGGGTTTTAGTTCTTGGTTTTTACTTGTTGATGACCCTTTGGGAATTTTGGTTCAAATTTTAAAAACTAAATATTTTTATGGAATAAGGGATTTTTTAGTTGATTATTTTTAATTTTAATTTATTTATCATGTGAGTTTTTATGTTTTTCATTTTGGGTACGTAATTCACAATCACTATATAGATACATGGGAACTAGTGCTAGCCCGTGTGGATCAAAAACACCCTTCGGGCCATGCAACAGTCCAGGTTAGAAGCATGGTCGGATGCAATCCCTGCATGGTTCGTGACACATGGAAACCTTCGGAGGACACTAGAGAGGATATGTCAGTGTATGAACATGATCCGAGGTTTATGGGCTAAGAGAAATGGGATTTTGGGAGGGTTTATAGAGGATATTAGAGTGAAATATTTTATAACTTCTCAAACATTAGATTTAGACTATATATAATAAAACAATAGAAACAAAACATTGTTCCATGGGTTTCCCATGTTTTGTTCTAATGAGTGGTAGTTTTAATTATTATTAAATTCCATGGTATGAACATAAAAATATAATAATCTTAATTATTTGAATATGAATCATGTTTTTATAAAAATGATTTTAAAACATAAAAAAAATATTATAGGTTTTAGAGGATTCATTATGGACTAATGAAATTAATCAAGAAAATAAAATATTATTATATTTTATATGAAAGACAATATTTTTTCATGGATACCTACTATATTATTTATTAAAGCATTTATTTGTCATTATAGTGTTATAATACAAACTTTATTCCATACTGTATTTAATTTTTACCTGAAAAAAATTTATCTAAGAAAATTATAAAACATTCACCATTGGATATTTTAGATTTATTCATTCCTATAATAATATTTATTTTATAAAAATAATGTTCTTAAAAAGTGATTTTTTATTTAAAAAAAACATTACACATTTATTGAGAAATGTTTTTCGTTTTTTGAATATAAGAGTTCTCGAACCATTATAAAAATAAAAATTTAATTCAAAACAATTGAATGATGATTTAAATTTAAAAACAACATACTAATTTTTTGAAATATTATTTGTTTCAAAAATCTATTAATTCATCACAATAAATTTCTTAATTTAAATTGAATATTACGCAAAAAAAAATTTATTGTATGAAAATTTAAAATAATTTATATAGAACTGGTATTAAAATGAAAAATACTCGTTATTATATGAAATATACATATTTATATATTTTTTTAAAAATATATCTCTTATACAATTGAAAATTCCATATGTGAATGGTTAGCGAGGGTGATGCATTCATGGGATTGTTCGAAATACATGGTTTGTTCATTGACCTAGATGAGCTTGAAATTCTCCATAAATGGTTTCTCTAACGCTTATGTTATAGGATATCATCTTGGTCAGAGTCAATGAAAAATAATAATGAAGTTATCTACCTTCAAATCCTTAATAAATGGGATTCAAAGGATATGACCCTATTGTTTGAGTCCATAAAATCATTTATCTGTGTATGTTGGAATTTTTAAATCTCTTATTATACTAACACAATGTTCACTTTACAATTATTATATTATGAATGGTAATGATAAGTAATGGTTATTTAAATATAATTGAATACAAAGAAACCAAATGATTTCTTTCATCTTATATATCCATAATATATAATAATTTATTTATCAAAATTTCAGGGGAAATTATATTTATAAAAGTTCATGTCAAAGAGGTTGTATTCTGAATGATTGATTATTTTATTAGATATAGAGAACTAAATATATAAATAATTCCCATTTTAAATTGGGAATATGTAATAATTCATAAAAAATAAAATTCATAGCATACTTAAAACCCATTGAAAGGATTCATATTTATATAATAGCAAAATAAATCAAAATAAGAGTGACATAAAATTCTTAATAAGGGTTATATAGAAGAGAAGTTATCTTTAATTAATAAGGAATAATAAATGTAAAGGGTATGTTACTTAACATGAATTAAATATTCTCAGTAACATTAATATCATAAGCCGATAATTCAAATTAAATATGGAAATAAAAATAACTTATAATAACTAATATTTAATCCATAATCTGATAATGAAATGCATCTAGATATAATATAATTAAACAAATATGATTTATGATAATAATAAATCAATTCTAATTGAATGAAATTATAAATTTGTGGTCCTGTTGATATCATAAATCATAAATACCATTACTATCATGTCCATTCTCCTGACATATTATAACTATTATGTGAAAATAAATTCTATGGGAATGACTAATTTTTCACAAGTGACCTGTAGATTGATCAATGGGGTATCTATAACTGGGTACCACCCTTTAATTATATTTCCAAATAACTGAACATATATAAAATAATCAATTAAATTCACAATTCAGTATTATTTAACATAAAATATCAATATTGATTAATGAATATTGATATATCAATAATTCACCAGTTAAAAAATAAATTAAAATGTGTAAACCATAAAATCAATGGAATATGGTATAGTAAAAAATAATATACTTGATACCAATAATTTTTAAATTTTTCATAAATTTTGTTTCCAATTTAAAATTATCACATGAATTTGATTGTTTCAAGAGAAAATTATCAGTAAAAAAGTGATATTATACAATAATTTAACGACTTTGGTTACATGTCAATATTAAATCATCAAAGAAAAAAAATTAAATTAAAAGTTAACCCTCATGAACAAATTTTACTCATATCAACTACATTAAATGGTTAGTATATACATAACATACAATTTAATATATTCATACTAACAAAATTTGTCTCAATGAAATAGAAAATGAGAGAAAATTCCATGAAACATAGTAATATTCATGTAAAATCCACATTGATGAAATTATTCAAATTGAAAAATAAAATAAAATGTTGTATGATTTATAAATTATATTACATTGTAAAAGGAAAACTATTTAGACTATCAAAATTATATTATGTTCAAAACATTGAATATAACTCGATGAAGGAAAATTTTGATGGAGTCATCTAACTCCTTATTTCCATTAGTTGAACAATCTTTAACCTCACACATAATGTTCTATGAATAATTTTTTGTTATAAAATAAGATTTTCAATATTTATTATATCATATATGATCCTCTTATAACAGTTTACCACACTTTAGTTAATAAAATTTCATTATTTTCTTTATTTATAGATTTCATTCCCGTATTTCCTTAACAGTATTTTGAAATGAATGCTACATTTATTGTAAATATGATATAAATAAATGATATCTATAATTTTAATAGTATTATAAATATGATATTTCATCATTAAATAACATATTATAACCATTATTTGATTATGTTTAGGGAAAATGAGTCGCATCTTTTTTTTGGAGATGGTGGTTTGTATATACACATGAGTGATGATATCATTCCTTTAACAGGTGAATGTTTAAGAGAGCATGTGATGTATTAATATAAAATAATATTTATCATGTTATATATATCACAGATATAATTTTAGTTTTTTTCTTATTACCTTATATATTAATATTATGTGATGAAAAATAACCTCACTATGTGATGTGTTAGTTCTCCGTGCACACATGCAAGATTATAATGTTTTAAAAGGAATGAAATGTAATATGGTATATCTGATATCACAACTAAATAATACGAATTATATCATAAATATTATCTATATATTAAAATTATAATTATATCCAATTGTGATAGGTGTTGATAGAAATTGGGTTATATCTATTCATGAGGGGATAGTCCTCCAGACACACAAAATGACAATTTCATAATCCATTTGATGGAAGTAGATATGAATATATGTTATTAAATTGTTGTAATAAATTATAAATATGTTGGATATACTCTTGATTTTATATTATAATTATTAAATATTATTTGATTCATCTACTATATGATGGATATTGACAACACTCGATTTAGAATGATACATAATCATCAGGGAACTTTTTTGGTTTGCACATAAATCCATACTAGGATGTATTTATGATTAATCCTATGGAACTATGATGTAGAGAATGGATTGATGAAGTTATTTTGTATGGAATAATCCATATGAATTTTAATATTTGATAGGGGATATAGGTGGGTTTTATTTGTGGGGGGAGGAAACACTTGTAATTGTTGAATATAATCAACTACACCTATGTTTTTATCATAAATAAAATGGTTATTATGGATCCTTAGAGATGACTAGTGTGAAATATAGCCCTCTAGTTAGTTTTTCAAACATTTTAGATCATTTTATATCTTGTATTATTCATTTATCCCCTGATAAATCATTTTTACCATAACCATGATAAATAAATATTAACACATTTTCAATTAATTACGGTAAAAAAATAATATTACATAGTTATATATTAAAAATTAAATATGATTCCATATATGGAATCAATTTTTCTAAATCCAATTCCAAAATTTGGTATATTCCAATTTAAAATTAAATCCATATTCATAATGAAATTATGGACTTACAAATAGTAAATTATCTTAAGAATTGATGGATTTAATATCAAAATTTAATTTGAAATTGAATAAAAAAAATTAAATTGTATTTAATATAATTTATTTAAATAAAATATTATATAAAATATATATATTTAAATAAATTAAAGGAAAATTATTTTTTCAATTAAAATCTATTTATTTCCGTTTTCATCAAAAAAATGAGCCTTCTTTGGAAAAATCAGTTAAATTCAACTTAATTTTTGTTATATTATGATTTCAAAAATAGAGTTTATTATATAAAATAAATTTTATAAAATAAATAAAACATAGTTTTATAATTTTTATGAAATATTAAATGAAATTGATATATTTGAAAATATATTTTTTAATAATACATTTGTTTTACATTAAAATTATTGTTAGTTTTATTTATAATCGAATAATAATTTTAACATCAATTTTTTTTTATGAAATATATATTTCATAATATCAATTTAAATTGTATAGTATCATTTATTAAAAACATTTCAATGTTAATATTTTGTTTTACAAAATTCAATTTTTTTATTTCATTTCATGAATTGTTGAATTATTTTGATAACTTCTGTTACATGCAAGGTTGAGTGTTATCGGAAAACAATATTCTATTAAAATTATTAATTTTAAATAATACTTATTCACTAGACATTGGAATGGAATTTTTGGATATTTTTAACTTCATTATAAAAAAATGGATCACACATGTGTATATAATTATTAATTTGTTAACTAAATAATTATAATTTAAAATAATGACAAATGTGAAATATTTGAAATATTAATGATTATTTTCATAATGAATGTTTTCATGAAATTTAAAGTGAATTTCCATTAATCATTTTCAACAACAATTATTTTTTACTATACTACACAATAGATATTTTTTACTTTAATCATATTAATTCTTTCGTTGGATTTATTATGAATTTTACAAAGAGATTGTTATGAAACCAATTTCTTTTCAATTAGTTGATAATGTCATTAAGATATTTTATTGGAAAACATTTATTTTACAAGGGTAAATCATGTTTCAAATAGAGTTTTATTTAGAAAAATTAATTTACATTTTTCAATAACATTATAAATATATTTTTAGGGAATAAATATTATTTCAATGGGTTAATCATGTTCTAAAATGATCGTTCTCGAACTCATTTCATATTAATGGGTTAATGATTTTATCAAGATATTATTATTTATCCCATTTCGTTTATATAGGTTAATAACGTTTAAATGAAATTATTATACAACCAAATTAAATTCAAAGAATTAACCACATTCTAATGATATTTTTATGAAACCCATTTACTTTCTATGAGTTAATAATTCTCTAAATAGATAGTTATGGAACCAATTTATTTTGAACGATGTATTATTGTTTCAAAGAGATTATTATTAAACCCATTTCACATCCATGTGTTAATCCTGTGAAAAATAGATTATTATAGAAAAAAATTAACTTATATGGGTTAATCAGGCCTTAAATATATTTTAATTGAACCCATTTACTTTCGATGGGTTAATTATGTTCCAATGAAATTGTTAAGGAAAAAAATTATTTTCGATGGGTTAATGATTTGTAAAAGATATTTTTATAGAACCCATTTCTTATTTTTATGTTCAACATGTTATGAATGATATAATGGTTTTATCCATGATTTTTGATCAACTGAAGTATTTTATGTTTTATGGTACATGAAAAAATAATGTGGGGGGGTTGTGTTATTAGAATGGAAAGTGTTTTTGTGATTTTCCAATGATTGGTTTTTTCATCACAGGAAAAAGATGGGTGAGACTTTGATTTCCCTCCAATTCATTATGTATATCAGCTATTCCTATGACTATGACATTCATCAGAGTGACACATATGGATGTTGATCGCATTGTTATTTCATTTATAATAAATAAAATTATAATAATTTAACAATACACCATTACTTTTTTCAATGATTTCTGTGGGTTTATAATTTCACTACTGAATAATATATATTTCACGGTAAATTTGATTATTTATTTTTATGAATCATTACTTTTCCAAGTTTTTTTCTTACACGATCTTGTTTTTGATTGGTGTGATTCTCTTTATGATTCTCTCTAGCACTTTGAATAATTCTTCATACACTTATATAATATTATATTCATTGAATATATACTGTTTTGAGTTCTTATGATTACCCTTAGTGAATATATGGGCACATCATTTTTATGATTCCCTTTTCCCATTGATTTAAATATTTATATTAAACAATTTATGTCCAAATAGAATGTTACAGGGATGATGTTGGTGACATAATGTGAAATATGAAAATATGTATATAACGAGAGATGATGTTCAACATTATGAACCAGTTGTTTAATTATCCATGTTAATGTGAATTGAATATGAATTAGATTTTAACAAATAATTTATACTCTAAACCAAAAATTCCCCCAAATATGTATGTGATAAATATTTTACTTTTGACGTTTCTTGTTTTAAATAAATAATTTTGTTCAAAATTATGAGAGCCAATGTTGGAACATAAATTAGTGTATTTTATAATTGGATTCGATATGATAGGTTCAAGATTTTTATAATAACCATTTATGTGTGTAAGTTATATATATTTCATAATGTATTTATCCATATTCATAGCCAAAATATTAATGGTTAGGTAATATTGGTAATGTTTTAAAAATATTATTATAAAGAATAGTGTTTCATCTAATCCCCGTGTGACATTCATCACAATATATGGATGAGATTTAATATATATATATATATATAAATAAAATCATTATTTCATAGGGTTTTACAAGTATTCTATTATATAAAACTATAATATCCTTATAATTGTTTTCATAATAAATTATAATATAAAATTATTCAATGAATATAATTTTGAAACCATAATAAATTATTTAAATGTATATTATTCCTTGTTCATTACATATTTATCATTCACTACATATTAATTATATAAAACATATATATATGTCAAGGGTTCAATTATATAAAAAACCATCCATAAAAATTAAATAATCTGGTCAATTCGTTTACAATTCATATTCATACATTTTCAATGATCATTTCATATTTGCGTTTTAGTAAATTAAGATATAAATCATAGATATAAACCAACAAGAAGATAAATTGGGTACATCAAAAATTATATCCAATTATTTTATAATACAAATTAATTTTATACAACATGAAATCTTTCAATAAAAAATCATCACAACAATAGACATTTCTTTTTTTTCACATAGAAATTTATAAAACATTTAAAAAAATATTAAAACATGGGAGAGTGAATAAATAAAGAAAAATGAAATAAAAATACGTAGATAATACATTAGTCCGTGAATAATTTTAAACATATGAAACATGTTCACAAAGACAAACACCTCACCAATTATGAATTGTATAGTTACTTTTTGAAAACATGAGATTTTTATAAAAATTTAAACACAAAAAGAAACATTTAGGTATCTCGAGAATTATTTAAATAAGTTATTAAACCATATAGCTACTGTATTATTGGTAACCCTAATGGATCTCTTACAGAATATCCCTCATGTAAACCTTATAATGTAACCATCATGACTACCTTATGTTGAAACCATGAGAGTTGTAGTTGGGGTAATCCATGAATGACCTCCAATATAAATATAACCATTGAATTAGTGGGAGATAAATGTCCCACCATTCATCATAAAAATTTCCAATGGTTAAGAAATTAATCATAAAAAATGAATACTGACATCATATAATCATTCCTTTTTGAATTTTGTAAAAATAATTATTTTAAAAAGTATTTTTAATGGGGGTCCCTTACATTGGGTTTTTCATTCTTAAATTGCATTCAAACCTCTTCAATAATGATTTAAGGTGTGTGATTTATATTTTAAAGAAATATGTTCATATATAAATATATATAGATATTACCTTATAAAATAAATTTATATAAATTTCCTCCAGTTTTTTAATAATATTTTATTATCTCCATTGTTTGAGGTGCATTTATTTCATGGTTTCATGGTTGGTTTGAAAAGGATTTTTTTGTCGAATAGAAGGAAAAAACCTAAATTGGAATGAATTAATGATATTATGTTTTAATAATATTAAATAATATCCTAAATTATTTTGATTTTTGATATGATGAGGATACAATAGATAAAATGTAAATAAAAATGATTAAATAAATTTAGGAGGGTTTTTTATGATCATTGCGAACTCATATAATTATATATAATATCATGACTGTATATTGGATAGACATTATTAAAAAAATAATTATATGAATAATGAAATTGAATTTAACCATAACAATGGTTTCATGATGAACTTTGAAAGCGGTAATTGAATATGAAAGTGTATTGTCAACGATTGTGGTAAAGTGACACATCACAGACGATGAACTCATTTTTAGAATAAAAGGGAGATGATACATTTTTTAGGATGAATTTTCCAATCAAAAAATTAAAATCAATAAATATATATATATATATATTAAAATTGTGTTTTCATGCCAATTGGATACTGGGAAGTGAATAGAGAGTAACAAAATAAATGGAATTATATGAAATTTTAGTGAAAATGAATGACAATTTTACCTATTGAGTTATAATACTTGAGATACTCCATAAGGAATATAGTTTTGGAATATTGGTGAGACTAGTTGTACATATAAGATTAGAAGTTTCATGGGGACAAGAATTTTTTAACAACTAAACAAGATTCAATTCTTTGAGGTGTGAGAAGAAGAGGTTGGGAAGGGAGGTATTTATTGGGTTGGAGAGGAGTGTTTTATAATTATTTAATCTATTAGTTTATTATTTTGGATTGTGACTAGTAATAAATTATGAAATATCAATATATATTAAAATTACAAAAGATATTTTGAGATCATTTCCTTACATCATCCATTCATCATCTATGAGTCAGTTTTCAAATATTTTACCAATATTGTAAATTACCCTATATAACTAATCACAAAAATTATAATATTTTAGAAAAATTAAAACATAAGGTTTAAAAAAATTTGACATCATGATTTTATAAATTAAATCCATTTTATGAAAATTATTTTCTATTTTTGAGAAAATATTTTCATTAAAAAATGTCATTTATTTGAAATAAACGAACTTAAAACTACAACTGATTTAACAACTCATTGGAAAATTAATTTAGACTTCATAATTTAAATTAAAATAAAAATAGAATAAATTATTAATTTATTATTTATTTTATAAAAATATATATTTTTTAACAAATAATATAAAATTTTAAATAAATAATTAAAACTTTATGATTTTGAAAATATCGACACTAGATTTATCACTTTTAAAACACTTATTTACATATTAAATGATATAAATATATTATATTTTCACTTATAAGACATATAAATGTTATTTATCCTTTCATAAGTGAGGTTTCTATTCTATTTATATATATTCTCTTATTTTTGTAAATACTATTTATTTTGATAATTATTTTTACTATTTAATTTCAGAATGAAACACAATTATTTTATATATATATGGGTTATTAACTTATCCAAACCCTCAATAGATTAAATCCTCAAAAATTTCAATCACATATTAAACAATTTATTATACCATTCCCTCATAAAATTTTCAGATTCCCTACTTTCTTCATCAACCACATGGTTTTTTCATAAAACCTCAACCTGGTGAATTAACTTCTTCTCTAATAATTTCCTTCTTTTATCATGAATCTAAAATGGGTTATCCCCATATGAATTCTTATCTTATAGTTTAATAACATTTTGTATCAAAACATGAGATAAATGTGGATCATAAATTATTAGCATATGAATGTGAAAAACATTGTGTACCTAATATAAACTAAGAGTCAAAGATACCATGTATGAAACTGGACAAATAATATATAATATTTCATCATGTCCATTGAACAATGGAAATAAATTTCCATTCATACCAAAACACATAAAACATTTCCAAGGATATAATCAATGAAAAATATAGTCACATACAAAGAATGAAAATAAATTCCACCTATTATCTACATATGTTTTCTTCATGCTCTGAACTATCCTCCTGGATTTCTCGATATTCATTAAATTATGCTCCACATAATATACTAATTTTGGTCTCCTCGACATATTGTCCCTAAAATCATCGAAATTTTTTGGATATTTAAATTGATTTCTGTATAATTCCTCAAATGATTCCATTTGAATACTGAATTGAAACTGTTATTACATGAAAACTCATCTAATGAAAAATTATTATCACAAATTCATTATTAATATAGTTAAAAATAAAAACATGTATTCTAATGTCCGGATTGTTTTATCGTTATGTCAATCAGAATGATGATGTAATGATATGTTGTAAAATATTTCATTTCTCAAAAATTTCTAGTAGAATTTACCAAAACATATAAGTGAAACTCAGATCTTGGTCAGATAAAATTTAGACATTAACTCCACATAGCAATAAAATCACTTTGAGGTAGAGTCAATAAATCCAATCCAAAGACATAGTATCTCGAATAGTAATTAAATGTGTATATTTAGTCGGCCAATAAAGAATAACCCTAATATAATTATTAATATTAGAATTATATATCAGTACCACTACAATGTCCATGGAAAATTTATTCCATTTCTAATCTGGCACTAGAAATGGATGATGCATCCCCTTTAGTAAATATCTATCTTTTTTCCTATTAAATTGTCAGACATTTTATTGTAAAACCATAATTATATTTTTTAATTTCATTCCACTAGTATTACCTAGGATAGTCTCTATACGTATTAGTTCTATTAGGATGAATATAAAATAGAGAACTATACAGTTCACATAAAAATCGTTCTCTAAATGGTAATCACAATGAACACATATTCGGTTTCAAAATCTAATGACACAATAATTACCATTATTTAATTCATGAAATTTAACTTTCGTTACCAATTAATCATTACTATGTAACTATTGATCATCCCTCTATGATTTGATAATTTTGTATGAGAGATATGAAGATAATTAATCATAAAAAAATAAAAATTTCCTTCACCAATAACAAATAGGCCAAAAATCATCAAATCATTATTCAAGGGGTCTTATTCCAAAGGTAACATGTTTAATATAGTATAATATATTCAAATCATAGAGTCTGAATATTTTTTTGACTCCCATGAGGATAATTTATTGTCCAGAATAAATACTATATCAGTTTCAACCATTTTCTCTAACTTATGTACAAATTATTTTTAGTAAATTTTAACATTAAAATTTTAGAGTTAGTATGTATTTAATATTTGGCTCCATATAAACTATTCCTCCATATTATTAAACAGATAATCACATAAACTAATTCTAAATAGTTTGTAGGATAATTTAAATCATGAGTTTTCTATCTTCTTGAATAATTATCATTTACCTGATAATTCTTTTTCACAATACTACCAAGTCCAATCAATAAATCCAAATTGTAAATGAAAAAATCTACATTTTTGAAAGAAAGGACTAAAATTAGAGCATTCACAGAACATATTATTAGTTCCAAAAAATCATCATCACATTCTTCTATCACAATATATTTGACCCATTTTGTGGTAAATTATTTATAGGTAAAAAATATTTTTCCTAGTTTTTAACTTATTGTTAGTAGTAAACATCAAATAATATAAATGAATGAATCTCAGTAACATTTATAGGTCCTACTAATTAATCAACTAATTCATTTATAGATAAACTATTATTCCATCCTTTTTTAAAAATCTCAAAATAAATTAAATCTATTGAAAAAAACTACATTTTTTAATTATTATTTAAAACATATATTATATTATTGTTTTTAAGATAACACATAAAATATTTTCATGTTAATCATAAAATATAAAAAAAATAATAATAAAAACACCAGAAAACATATCAAAATAATATTGAAATTTTATATGTATATAGATTTTCGCTGAATAATTCATGAGAATTTTTCAAAGTGATGGGAATAATAAAAAACTCATAATTCTAATATCAATAATGGAATGTTATTTTATTAATTCTATAATCCATATCCTTCTGTTCAGGGTACCCAAATATCAATTCCATCATAATAATATATTGAGCTCTAAAGTTCTAACCTGGCAAGTAATTGATTTGACTCAATAGATACCTCTTCTTAAATGTATTGTAATTCAATTCTCTATAACAACTTTAAGGACTCTTGTAAACATATTTATTCTTAATTAAAAAACATAAGCACTATATGGTGAATTACTAGGATCAATGTAACCTTTATCACTCATCTCCTACATATACTATTTCAATTCAATAGGTTTCACATTATCCTTTGGATAAGGGTGTTTTGAAATTGTATTTGAGAAGGAAACTAAGTTAATCGTACATTCAACATCCATATCATGTATTACCCTCACTAACTCATCCATAAAAACATGAAGGTATTCATTTACCAGAAAAACATCATTAATATAAACAATTCCATTATTTTTTGTAATGTCTGCAAGATAAAATTAATTTCCATATTTAAGAAAAATCTGCTTCAAGATATATTATGAATGGTCTGGGTTCTTTATTGTATAAAAAAATGTAAACCTTTCTAAAAACCCACTTCATTGTCTATTCAATTAGTATTAGTATAGGGAATAGAAATCCAATCCACACCTTGAATAACATAAAACTCTATTGAGGGTAAAACAAAATTGTTTTAAGGTAATTTAATTCCATATAAAACAACAGAAATATTCTTATAATTAATTATCAACTTCATATTTCTGCTTTTATTTTTTACATATGTTATGATTTCATTTATTGAGGTAATGTTTTTAATTTACTGGAAAATTTATATGAAATACAAGATTTTATAAACCACATATTAAAAATCATAAAATTAATCATATATAGACAAAGTACCTAATACAACTTCATTAGATGGCCCAAAATCCAATGACATAGGCCCATAGTATTTCAATCAAAATTTTAACTTATAGTATTGTTGCTTCTTAGAATTTAGATCATTCATTGGGCATGTAGTTTCATAATGAGACATCATAGAAAATTTAAATCCCTAAATTGTTTCATATAATTATTAAAAATAACAAAGATAAAATATTTTTCAATGTAATCTCAAGAAATATGACCAATCATACAATATCAGTTACACATCCCATATTTTTTAGGTTATTCCCCTTGATGTTTAAAAAAAATCCAATGAATTGGGAACTAAATTCTTATAACTTTATATATTGTTTTTGATTCTTAACCTTCAACATACATTCCTTGAAATCATCTCAAAATGATGGTTCATTACACCACTTCACATATAATTCCTCAAAAGGATCCATATCTATACTTGAATGGAAACTATTATTATAGAGAAAATCATATATAGAATGGTTATTACAACATCCCAACTCGAACCACAGGGTCCATGTGAATATTCAACCTAAACTCATGCACGCATCCCTATACACAATAGACTTCTGAATAGCGAAGAGGGTCTAGGTCTGATAATGGGGAAACAATACCCTATGTGTCTTGTCATCGAGAAGGATACAAAATAACAATAACAAGAGAAATAATTAAATAAACACAGTAATTAATTAAACAATATATGACAAACAATGTTAATATATAAGTGCTCACAAAGTGTAAATATTACATGAGTAATGAAATAGAGAGGATAAATAAAACAAATGCATGGTCTTCTAGTGTCTAACCCAGTCTTCCATCCACACCAGTTCTAAGATCAAACATCTTTTCCATTCACAATAGGTCCCTATCCCTTCGCCAAGGCTCTTGTGAAATCTATATGAACACTGAAATTCCCAATTAGGGTGTGAGTACAAGACTCAGTATGACACCAACAACGTTTCCTTGACCTGATGTTGTCAAGTGTATAATTTTTTGACATAATAATAATAATAAATATAGGAAAATACATATTTTCAAAATCATAATGGAGCTGTATCACAATAACAAAGGTTCCATAAACCCAGGTCATACCTACTTCAAATCTTTTCTAGATTATAACCAAATGATTTTTCAGAAGTAAACCTTCCATTGTACGACGTCCTCACAATTTCATGAAGATGATACCCAAAATCATTTATCCATCAAGTGGAAAATATCACCTAGATCCTATAAAATATATTTACCTTTGTACTGACATATACTAGACTATATCATGGTGAATGAAACATGGAATCGAAGCATCGTCGTGCACACCCTCGATACGACGTCAGGGCATCTTCTTACCTCAAATATGTGCTCAGGACCCACATCGCTATGGTTGAAACCATGCGTTAATCACCTCTAGAGGATAAATAATTTATTAGGGTCCTCCTATCCGAAATTACACTATCAACAATCAAGGCATGGTAATAAATATACATGTAAGTTAAAAAGTAGGCATAATATATCAACGTGAGTGTATAGAAGCATACAACAAAACATGTGATCATAATCAAATATGTATAAAATCTACACTTATATCACTCATAGTGTAACAATAGATTCATTGAGAAAAAAATATCCACATGCGATTACAATCAAGAACAATCCATTAAAAGGCCACAATTTTTATAATCAAAGAAAAATTAAATACATCAGCCCAAGAAGGTAAGGAAATTCCTAAATCCAATGTTGTAAAAATGACTTCATCATTTTATTATCATCTAAGACTACAAATAAGAAGTCTTGAGTTGTTGAGACGTTGATAATCATATTATATCGTGTGATCCCTAAAACCAAAAAATATATTTTATTTATAAATGAAAAAAATATTAATTCTGACAACATGTTATCTCTCCTAGATAATTTTCAAAGTATCATATAAATTATCATGTGCAGTGATAATTATCTTTTATATATAACATTCAAATTACCATTTAAATTATCAGATATTTTAACAATTTATCTCCCATGGATAATTATTAAATCTAATTAAAAAGGAACATGTGGTGATATTTCTTCTTATATAAATAAAATCTATCCTTTAGAGTGAGGCATGTGGCTATGAATTTCTCCTTCAATAATAGTCATATCTTGAGAAGTTATAAATTATAATTATCTTAGATAACAAAGCTTGAGTACCCATGAACACCCCATTGTAATTATCAATTGATAATTATTTATAATTATTGTTTTTAATTTAAAAAAAATAGTCTATTGATAAATATATCATTGTGATATTTATAAATTACGATTCGATAACATGATAATATAATCATCAAAAGTTGCTGCACAATTTTATTTTTATAATTTGAGTGATAATGTATTTGATAATCCAAATATAATTATCATTTAATAAATTTGGGGTTTATAATATTTATTCAAGAACAATGATATAATTTTTTTATGAAATGTTAACAAGTAATGAAGATACAAAATGTAAAACAAATAGAAAAAATAAACATGTATCGCACATAAAGGAGGAAGAAGAGCATGATTTCACAATTAAGGACTCCCGGATAATCGATCGCTCTTGTTCAAGGTTTCTTCTAGGATTCTCGGACATAAAGGGACTGAAAATGAACCATGATGGAATGGATCCCTTAAATAAACCCCAAAGAATGCAACAATAAAATCCACAATTAAAACTTCCATTTTATGCAATGTTTCACCCGATAATATTTGAATGAGTGTTTAAATACTCCTTATTAATGTTTTTAATGTTTAATTGGGGTCTAAATGGTGATTAATAAATGTTTTGAAATTTATGGGGCATTACAATGGTGGTGAAATGTGTTATTGGGGAAGGAGAAGAACAAACGTTTTTATTAAATTAATTATTTAATTATTGGGAATATAAAATTACATAATACCAAACTCATATATCTCATGAATACTATGCACTGTTAGGGTAAAAACACAATTATTGACCCAACTGTGGAATCATATTTCTCGTCCAATTAACTTTTTAAGCAATATTAATGATTTAAAATTTAAAAATAATAATAATTTAATTAAAAATAAAAATGTTTTTATCACGAGCGAGGCGTCCAAAAGTCCAATGATTAAAAAATTTATAATCGATCTAGGGTAAACATTGAATCCCAGACCACGCCATTGTATCACATTCCCCTACGATCGATGGATTGGGAGTTATTCAATTATTTTAAACAAATTTCTCATGCTTAAAATAATATAATTAATTTTTTTTCTATCTTCACTGAGAATATTTTAACCTCATAAACACTCAATAACTTATTTTTTAACATTGGAAAATATTTAATTTTAATATTTTAGGGTATTAATTGGGATTTTTTCCCTTCGAAGATGCTTTTAACAAAAAAAACCTTTTTTTATAAAACTTTTCCTACCGTATTAATTTATGATAAGAAGGATTTATGATTAATGTAAATAAATATGGATGTTACAATTATCCCCCGATTTCAACTTCTAATCATCTAGAATTATCTTTTGTGGTATTACATAGACACCATAATCCATTGAGATCAAACATCTAACTAATAATCGATGAAACACCTAGGGTTTGGTATGCACCTATAAGGTTATGACACATGGAACACATCAAAAATAACTCGATAGAAAAAAGGGTGACCTAGATGGTACACCAATACTATTATCAACTGAGAAATTCCCTTATCATTCTATTATAAATAAGTTTTATTTAACAACATTCTATAATATAGTAAGGTATCATTTCATAATATTATGTCTTATTAGAGAAAAGGCATGTTTAGGGAAGTATAACACTACTATTAAATCAATTCCAGACATGGATCACAACTATAGGGAAAACATTAGCATTGAACAGGGAAAATATCAAAAGCGAATGATTTAAAATATTTCTCATATAGAAAAAAGATCATTATCACCATAAGTTGGTTCTATATCCATTGCATCGTCATTACATGCCTTAGCTCCTTGATAATTCCCTTTTTTCCCGAGTCAACATCATTAGGGGATTCTTTATCATCTGATAGGTTTGTATGTTCCTACATGTCATTCCCTTATATAAATACTATTGTAATCCCATGAGAAAAATCATAGAAAATGGCCTACCTTACCCCACTGGTGTCAGTTTACCGTTTCCATCCTTCATGTGTTGTTATAGTGACATTTTTTCCAACAATTACTAAACTTATCTGGAACGTTCGATTATTAAATGACTGTCCTTTACTCTACCGCTCCAATTATAGATTTATCTCCATACCATCTAAAGTAACTACTATAGATGTATTAGATAACTTAGTTGAGAGTATGTAGAGACAGTCATAGAACATTTTTTTAACTCCATGTTCTCCTAGTCAGCAATAACTAGTGGTCCCATCAAATGTTACGAGGATACATACATTGTAATTTGATGAAAACCACTTTGAAAAAACAATTTCTTTAGGAAAAAAACCCTAATAAGTATATGAGATCACACAAGGTTTTTCATATAGTCTATTGGATCAAACATTATGTTCCTAGTATTCTACCATTGACTCTAGGTATCACCTCTTAGAAGTATCCCATAGTTTCATCTTATCACGTTATCCAAAGTCATCATATATGTAATATTACAACATCATTCTCTGATCAACTAATTAATTCTAATAAATATATATCACATAAATGATACTATACTGAATAGATTGTACAAATACAATAATTTAATTATTGAACTACTATGAAACACATCAATATGTATACACATGTCATGTGGACCAACATTCCTAGTCATGATGCAAGAACTTAATAAAAATCTCATAAATCACATATAATATCATCTTCATCACCCAAGGTGAATAAATATTACAAATATATCATAAATTCCCCTCTTTATGGAAACTCGGAGGTCAACTTTGTATGGTTGACCAGGAATTGACATAGTTCCCATGCCAAAGTTTGAACCATCTTAGATCGTACCTAAAATATCCCAACCGCAAAAAATTTTGATAAAAAAGTTATTAAAAACATGATCATCTGATACCATTTTGTGACACACCATCTCGGACCGCTGGTCAAAGCCAAAATTCCATGTAACCTCAATCACGCATCCCCATTTGCAAGAGTTTCCCTACGTGCAGTGAGGATATCTAGCTGATACTATTGAGATTATAACCTCAGTTTCATGTCATCAAAAAGGATAAAAAATAACAATAACAAGATAAAGAATTAAATAAACATAGTAAACATGGAAACTAAAGATGAAAAAACAAGGTGTATAAATAGAAGCTCCCAAAGTGGAACGATGACTCGTGTAATGAAATATAGATGATAAATAAAAGAACTGCATGGTCATCCGATGACTACCCATGTCTTCATTCCACCCCATTTCCACTCCACACCTGCTTAACCATTCACCATAGGGCCCTTTCCCATCACCATGTCTCTTGTTAAATCTATAATTGAATCAAAAATTCTAAGTAGGGTGTGATTACAAGACTCATTATGACACCACAAGTGGTGTATTGACCTTATGGTCTCAAGTATACATGTGTTTGATATATTAATAATAAATTCAGGAAAAACATTCACAAATAATCAAATCGAGCGGTAGTGTGCTAAACAAGCCGCCCAAACCCCCTGTCATACCTGCATCGGCGCCATGCTGAGAGAAAGGTGAATGGTTGTATGATGTAAACATTCCCTTGTAATTCATACTCATGGTGTTGTGGAGATGATAATCAATGTCATCAATATATCAAGAATACCATGTCACCTAGATCCTCTAGAAGAGATAATATTGTGTACTCACATTGACTAGGATATCTCATTGTGAATGACACTTGGTATTAAGGTGTCTATGAGAACAACAACGACATGATGCCATTGTGTCTTTGAACCTCCACTATGTGCTCAGGTCCCTCATCTTTATGGATGAAAACAAGAGTTCATCCCTGCTAGAGGAAAAATAACTTATGATGGTTCACCAATCCCAAATACCACTAATAACCTACAATGAATTGTAATACATATACTAGGAAAGAACACAAGTTTGAATAATATATAAACAGTAGTATATAACACCAGACATGACAACACATGTTCACAATCAAATATGTATAAAAGCTACACATATATCACTAATGGAATCACAATAGATTCTATGGGCTATAAAATCCCACATGCGATCACATTCAAGAAAAATCAATTTAAAATCCATAATTATAATTATCAATGAAACAATTGTTAACATGAGCCCTAGAATGTAGGGAAAATTCTACCTTAAAATTTGTGAAGACACCTTCATGATTTTATTCCCATCAATGGATACACTTCATATGTCTTGATTTTCTGACACCTTGAAGATCATATTATATCCCGGATTTCCGAATATCGCTACTTATTTTCAAAATGGAATTATATATTTTATGTGACAACACATTATCTCTCATAGATAATTTTAAAATTATCATATAACTATCTTGTGTTGTGATAACTATCTTTCGGGGATAACTTTCATATTATCATTAAAATTGCCAGATGAGATAACAATTTATATCTCCTAGATAATTTTTAAATATAATCAAAAGGGCACAAATGGTGATATTTTCACTTTCAACAATAAAAGTTATCCTTTAGATAGAATCATGTTGCTGCGACCTTCTCCATCTAGAATATTCATATCATGATAATTTTAAAATTATCAATATCTCAGATAACCTAGAGCAAGTACTACGGACAAAGAATTTTAACTATTAAATTATAATTACTTATAAATATAAATTTTCATTTAAAAAAATTTTATAATTCATAATATTCTCTTGGTGATAGCTATAAATTATCCTTCGATAACATGATAATATTATCATCAATAGTTACCGTGAAATTTTCCTATTATAATTTTTGTGAAAATATCATTTATAATCCAAAAAAAAATCATTTAATTAATTTAGGGTTTATAATATTCATTAAATATAAAAACTATTCTTTTAGTTTTTTCTAAATTTTTTTATAAAATGTGAACAAATATGAAAGATAAAAAATTTAAAAATAAATAGAATGACATCATATAACATTCATAAGAAGGAAGAAAAACAGAACACCTACACAAGTGATTACTATCAAATACTCAAACTCTCATGTCCAAGGATGCTTATAGGCTTATTAAATATAGAGGGATTGAAAAAAAACCAAGATTGAATAGATTTATTAAATAAATAAAAAAATTGCAGCAATAAAACCCTCAAATTAAAATATCTAATATAATCAATTATTCACATAATCGTTTTTTAAGGTGTGTTTAAATCCCCTATATTATTGACTTTAATGTTTATTCAGGGTCAAAAAATGTTGAAAAATAAATGTTTTCAAATTTATAGGGCGTTACAATGGTCTCACATCGTGTTATTGGGGGAATAAGGTGATTATTGAATATTTTTATCAACATAATAAATTAAATATATAACATAAAAATTTTAAAAATACCAAACTCCTCTTGTTGGTCCTGAAAATTATTCCATATATATGGTAATCACAATGTTCCAAACCCTATATTAGTCTTAGATTTCTCATTAAATTATTTTAATGATTAATGAGAGACCAGAAACTGTGAAAAATCAATGTTTTGAACATTATGGATAATTAAAATAGTTGCGTGGCATGTTATTTGGGAAGAAGGTGACCAATAATTTGTTTTATTAAATTAATAAATTAATTATTAATCATAGAAAATAAAATAAGACTAATCTTCTGTTACTCATGAAAATCATAACTGATATAGGGTAAACACCTCTTTACAGATTCAACCGTGGTGACATATTTCTCATCTGAAACATTGTTTGATCATTTCTTAAGATATAATATTTAAGAAACATTATAAATATTAAATAAAAAATTAAAAAAACATGTGTAAGAAATCCAAATTTCTGGTGCTTACAAAATTTACATTGTACCTTCAGAAAACACCACATCTCGGGGAAAACTCTTGTCTCAAATTTCCCATCTTTTGTATGATTGTTATATTTATTCATTTATTTTGAATAAATATACTGTTATTAAAATAATTTAATTAATATTTTTTCCAATATTTTTTGATACATTACAGTTCCCAGAAACATTAAATAACTCAATGTTTTACTTTGAAAAACATTTAATTAATTATTCCAATGTATTAGTTTGGAGTTTTACATTTCAATGATGTGTTTAAAAAATATTATGATAATTTATTTCAACTTAATAATTTGTTGTAAGAGTGTTCTATAAATAATGAAAAAAATATCTGGATGCTATAATGAAGATCCCAACTTCCCTAGTAATCTATTGAACACAAACATAATATGTCTTCTAATGTCTAAATTGTTTTCTCAGATTGTCCATCATATTTCTGATGAAATGATATTATGTAATTTATATTAATTCTTAACATATTCTAGAGAAATTTCTAAAAGTTATATGTGATCCTGAGATCTTAGTTAGATACATTAGAGACATTAGATATATTTAACATGAAAATATATTTGAGGTAGAGTTGAGAAAGCTGAACTAAATCCATATTTTCTCGGATATTAAGAAAATGTGTAGATTTAGTCAGTCGATCAAGAATATCCCAAATTTCATTATTAACTCGAGAAGTATTTGGTAGTCTCACTAAAAATTCCATTGAAAAATTTTCCCATTTCCACTCTAGCACGAGAAAAGGATAAATAATCCCATTTAATAGTTTTTTATCTCATTTAACCTATTTATTTATCATGAATTTAATGGAAAATAAATTTTATTCTATCCCACTATTAATAAATAAAAATGTTTCAATTAATCTTACTTCTACTCGGATGAACACAAAATAGAGAAATCTAGGATTCACATAGAAATTCTTTCCTTAGATGGTAATAACAAGGAACACATAATCAGTTTCCAGATAATAAGACAGAACCATTATCAATAATGAATCACTGAAATTAACCTTTCTAAACCAATTATACCTTTTCCTATAACTCACTATTGTCCTTATATTATTTCATAATTCCATATCATAGATATGACTGCAATGAAACCCAATAAAAATGAGAAAAGTTTTAATCCACCAACAACTTACAAGAAAAAAATTAATCAAATCATTATACAAGGGTCCATGTTCCAAATGCATCATGTTTAATGTACCAAGATACATTCGACCTAACGAATCCACACCATTGTTTTCTTTCTTATTAGGTTAATTTATTATCCATTCAATATCCTTTATCAGTTATATCAATCTTATTTACCACATTTCCAATTTATTTTGTGTAAATATATACATGAAAACTTTATGGTTAGTATGTATTTCATATTTAGCTATATATAAATTATTCTACTAAATTTATAAAGATAAAACCATATTTCCTAATTTCAGGTCATGTGTTGGATAATTTAATTCAATGAGTTTCTCTTTTCTTGAAGCATATACAATTACCCGGTAATTATTAATCAGAACAAAACAATTCCCCATCAATAAAGCTTATCTATAGATGAAATATATACATTTTTGGAATTTCTAAAACAATATAATTCACAAAAATTATTTTCAATTCCAAATATTCATCATCGAATTCTTCTGTCCCAATATATTTTACCCCTTTTGTGTTAAATTATTTAGAGGGATAAATAACTGTGAAATGTTTGTAACAAATTGTCAATAATATAATTCTAATCTATGAAAACATTGAGTCTTTGTTACATTTTTAGGTCTTGGAAATTAATCTACAACTATTTTATTTGAGGGATAAACAATTATTAAATCCTAATTTAAAAAATTACTAATATAATAAATATATCAAAAAAATTACATTTACTAAATATTACATATAACTTACTTTATTTTATAGTTTTCAAGATAATCCTTAAATTATTTTCATGATCCTCCTAAATTTTTTAAAATACATAAATATCATAAAAAACACCAGCATAATTATCCAAATATTCCTCGAATATTATATATGTAATAACCATGAATACATTATGAGAATATTTCAAACCAAATGGAATAACAAAAAACTCATAATTTCCATATCTATTATTAAATGTTTCTTTCAAAATTAAATCAACTTTCTCCTTTAGTTGATGGTACCCATATCTCAATTCAATGTTAAAAAAATATTGATCTCATTAGATATGATCCAAAAATTCATTAATATGAGGGAATTGATACGTTTTCTAAAATTTAATGTCATACAATTATATATAATCAATCTAGTGTCTCAAGTAACAATGTTAATTTTTAATGAAAATAAACATAATCAATACATGGTGAAGTTCTAGGATCAATAAAACCACTATTAAGAAACTCATACAATAACTATTTAGATTCATGTTTTCTTATTGAGCCACTCGATTATGTGGTTTTGATATTAGGTTACAATCAGAAACTAAGTCAATGGAAAATTCAACCTCACAATCAAGTATTACTCCAACCAACTCATCATGAAAAATCATGAAGGTATTCATTTAACACAAAAAATCATTAATCTAAATGGTTTTATTATATTAATTAATGATTTAAAGATAAAATTTATTTCCATAGTTTAAAAAAATTGGCTTCTAGATATTTTATAAATTGTATGGATTCCTTATTGTATAAAAAAGAAGAAAAAAATCTCAAAAACAACTTCATTATCTCTACAATCAATATTAGTATAGAAAATAATAAATCAAAACCATACCCATAATAACATTGAATAGTAAGGGCAAATTAAAACTATTTTTTGGTAATTTTATTCAATAGAAAACAATAGGAATATTCTTATAATACCTTATAACCCTAATATATCTCTTGGTGTATTTACAATTTTTTTTTATTTCAATTATCAATGTATAACTTCTAATTTATAGGAAACATTTTATGAAATAATAGATTTTATACACCACATACCAATAAAACATTAGAAAAACAATAGTTAATAATCAAAGTACATAATACCACATCATTAGATAGCCCAAAATATGTGGATGTAGTCATAGATTATTTCTCTATACCATTAATCTTATAGTATGGATTTTTCTTACCATTCATATCATTAATTCTTCTTGTTGTTTCATAATGACTCATCTCAACATATTTAGAATACTGAAATGGTTTCATATCATTATTAAAAATAACTAAATTAAGATCCTTTTCATCATAATATTCAACCATTATACCAAATATACGATATGAAATACACTTCCCATATTTTTCGTTTCATTTAGATGATGAATTTTACCCCACTTCCTATTAATTGGAAGAATATTTTTATATCCTTCAAATTTATTTGGTTGATTCATACAAATTTCATTTTTACTGGTCATTTTAGATTACATAATTTTAGTGTACATATTATTATCAATAATGTCGATTTATTTCTTCTCAACAAAAAAACCATCATTCTCAAAAAAAAATTAATTGACATGTGTATAATTCCATCTTATATCATTGCTTCAATCCTGAGTAATATTTATTTATTTTACTATCATGATCTTGATTAAGATATAGGCAATATCATGCTAGTTTGATCATATTCTCTTCATACAGAGCTAATAAATATTTTTCCTTTTTCAATTTATCGAATATATTATCCATCATAATTCAAACCTTATTAGGAAAATATTTTTCATGGAAAATATTTTTAAATTCATCCCATTACAAGGCATTGATCTCCTCGTAATCTATTATACTATTGACCATTTATCATCGATGGTTCTCTTCACCTTGAAAAAACTAAAATGAACAACATACTGTTCTATTATCATAAACCCATGTCACATAAACGATCCATTCAAGTTATTCAATCCACCCATTACCACTAGGTCAGATAATCCATTAATAGGTGGAAGGTTTTTCCTTATTAAATATTTATGAATCATAATTTCCATTTGATGAATATTTATTTTTTCTTTTGTATTAATGTCACCCAATTTATAAAATTAGTCAAATGATCTAATGCTATCATAAAAATCACATTTCCAATTCCAAACATTTTGGGTTTCATATTCTGAAATATAAAATCCTCTTGCTTCATTCCAACACCATCTTCCATATTTATTCTGCGTAAATCCATTATAAGCATACATATCATAGATAAGGAAACCTGGGAATCATTATATGATATATAATTAAAACCTAAAAAATTAAAAAATAAATTATTTTTATTCTAATATCATCATCCTAACCCCTACGTTGTGTAATTTTTTCTCTCATAATAACTATGGAGACCTAACCTTAAAAATTACATAATTTTGTAAAATATTTTTTATTTAAATTTCATACATTCCGCGTGATCAATTTATTAGAGTATTAGTGGTCACAGAGATAAATCATAGATATAAATCCAATATAAAACAAATTGGGTACAACTAAAATAGTTCCCTTTTTATACAAAACACAAAGATTTTTATAAAACGTGAATCATTTCCATGAAAAATCTTTATAACATTCTACATGCTACTTCATTTCTCTTAAACATCCTTAAACGCTATAAATTTATTTTCAATACAAGGTATAAGTGAAAAAACTCTATAATGGACATATAAATAATGAGATTAACCATTAGTACTTTAATAATTAAAAGAATCAATGCATTTTGACAAACACATATTTCTCACCCATTAAGAACCAAATATTTATTCTGTGAATACCTGATATTGACATAAAACATAGAAAACATAATTAAACAATTATGTTACATGGGGAAGAAAATACATAATATTTTAACCCTGTTGGAGACCATATGATTTTTAATCATCATGGATACCTTATAATTTAAACCTCACGACTACCTTACAATCTATCCATCGTGAATATCTTATATTGAAACCAATATAGTTACACATAGAGTTATTATAAAATCTACCAACAACATAAATATTAAAAATTAATTTGATGTTGATATAGATCACACTTTTAACACCCCGACCCCAGTTACCCACCGTCGGTGCATTATTACATAACATTGGCATGATCACAAGAAAGATCAAATCTTGAAAGACCGATTGGTTTAGTATCCTTGGAAACACTAGATATATTCATAAGTCATACATTACATAATAAAGTGAAAAACTACTACAACAACATATTGTCTCCATAATCCACACTCATATCCCAACATAATATCCATGCAGGTCATTCATAATTTACTTCTTCACTTCCTAGGAAAAAACATATAAAATGGGTGAGCTCAAATGCCCAGTAAGGATAACAATATAGCGGAAACATTCATAAATAAGAATAAACATTTAAGTCAATGTATAACTAAAACAAAAGCCTTCTAAACTTGAACTTCAACATAGAATTGAAAAAGTAAAATGAAATAATTCCATTTACTTATTCACATGGATATTCTACTAATCGAATAATCACATGCAATATTAATAACCACTTTCATAATGATGGAATTCATAATGCCAGACTATCACAACCACATATCCAAGGCCTCGTGCCAAGTCTACAAATAAGATTTTTTCAAGGCCTTGTGCCAAGACACTAGTTTGTCTCATTAGACCTACCGATGCATCGAGGAGCTATTACGGGCTCCACCCGTCACATATTAAGTCCAATTCATTCCCATATGAAAAGGTTTAAACATAACAAACACATTCGTATTAAAACTAGGATATTAAATTTCAATACTTTCACCATAAACCATGAATCGTATAAAAATAGCACATCCACAATCAAACATATCACAAAACCTTCAATACAATATAGAAGTTTTGTATCATAATAAACCATCTTCAAATAATCGTAAAATCCATCAAAGTATGTTGACATAGATGAAATCAAAACTCTTTTTAGAGAAATATCTCTTTCTATTTTGGAATCTTTTAAGAGTAATATACTTATAAAATAAAACCTTTTCATTGAAAATATTCTTATAAGCTTGAAAGGGATGCTTTGAGGATTTTATAACGGCGGAAAATAGCCGCACCCGCCATATAAGTTAAAAAATCATTCTTACCTTAATTTTGTCAGAAAGGTTAAAAAGCACCTTGTTTGGAAAACGACGGAAATATTCCTTTATAAACCTCTTATAAAAAGTCAAAAAAGGGTATAAATGACTTTAACCCATATTCTTGTAAATAGTAAAAATGTTTTGAAATACATTTTTAAGAAACATGGATATGAATGATAAAGAGATCACAGTAGATTATTACGTATAAACAACCTTGGATAATGAAGAGATTGTGAAATAACCCTTACCTTATACTTTTAATTGGTTGGGGGAGGTTAACCTCTTGTATAATGGTGAAATAATTGTTATTAAATTATACAATAATCATATACATTCATATGATATCATATATGATCTTTTAACATTGCTTTGTTAATAATATCTTAGTATTATCGTCGTTTCGGGTATTAACAAACTCGTTTTATTTTATATGTTTTGTTACATAATCCATGTTTATCATTTATAGGTTGTATATTATTCATATAAAAATTGATATCAAGTCCTTAAAAATTATTTTTAAATCATCAAATGATAATTATACTTGAATGGATACGATGGAGAATGAATCTCATCGCGTTCGTGGAGACGGTAGTCCGTACGTACGCACGAGCGACAATATCATTCTTTTGATATTAAAATAATATATAAATGGATGGTATATCATATATACGGAATCATTAACATGTTATATTTATTATTTACATGAGTTACACATCATTATTATACCCATCCAAATAATAATATATTGAATAACAGTTACACCACAACGTGGAGACGGTAAGCCGTACGTACGCACGTATGGTGACATGTTATTCAAAGGGAGGATAGAATACTGAATATGGTTGTACCATATTTATAAAAATATCACAGTATATATATGATACTAGAGTTATTATTTTAGAATGGTAATAACAAAGGAAGAAAAGTGGGAGAAGAAAGGAACTTGGAAAAAGGGTGGTGAAATCATTACCTCTTCTTCGGGTTCTTCCTTTTGATTTGATAAAAAGGGCTCCTTAGGTTTGCTTTTGGATCAAACAAAGGCCTATAGGTTGTAGTGAGGGAATTTGGTGGAGTATGTGGGCAGAGTTTGGCCGAACCAAAAGGCTTTGAAGGTGTGAAGAAATGAGAAGGAGGGGTTCCCTTTTATAAGAGGGGTGAGGGGAACCTTTGGAAAAGCTATAAATATTAATTTATAGTAAATTAATATTCGCTTTATAATGGATAAAAAGTGGATTATTTAAATTTTAAGGTGGGTATGGGTCGAAAACCACTCAACCAATAGAATTTAGACAGGTTTTGGGTACTTATATTAACCTTAACTTTATGTATTAACTCTAAGTTAATTAGTTTCACTTTTACAATGTCTCTTAGTATTTTTGTATTATATGGTTAATAAACTTACCATATACATCCAAGAGACCCCCATGTGGTCCATTAATGATATAAATACCATTATATAAGTCTCTAGGCCGATCCATAGATTTTTAGGAATTTAATATGAATTAATAATATAATATTTGTTTTAAAAACTCTTTTATGTCAATTTTGACACTATTCAATAATTGATTTTTTTTAAACTCATAACAGAATGATTACTTCGAAAAAAGTTAATTAAATAAATTCTAACATGTCATATTAACTTATAAAATTAGGTTAGTTCATAAAAAGTCTCCAATTATATTTATTTGGGTATTTATAATATCAATTATTCTAATTTTTCATTAATTAGGTAATTACTGCATCATCATTGTGTCATAAATAAATTAAATTATTTATTGTCTAAAAATTATAAATAAAATATAATTATGTAGTAAATCATTTTATCTTTTTAATGAATATTTATAGTTGAACATCCAACATATATAACCCTATGTAAAAATTATGTTTCTAAAAGATATATGCTTATGTCATTTTTGTACTTATTTTAACTTAATTAAAATAAAGTGTCCCTATCTCTTACAATTGGCTCCATGGGGTGAAATAATTGACCCAAAGATGACCATGGTCGGAAATGTATCCAAAAATAAGGTTAGGACACGTTTTAGGGTAATTTAGTATTATTATAATATTATTTTTTAACCCTTATTTACCGTAATTACCCTTAACCATGGTAAATAAAATATTTACCGCAGTAATTATTCAAAACGTCTAAAAATAAAAGTTACCTATTTACACAATATGAACATCCTGATTCCAAATATGGAATCCATTTTTTCCAAATTCAAAACATAGAAGTGGCAAAAATTAATTTAAAATTAATTCCCGCTGTCAAAACAAAAAACGTGTTTTTAAGATATAATAACTATCAAAAGATTGACACTTGTTTATGTTCGGTTTAATTGTGAAGTTATGTCCAATGACAAACATTGTATTAAATGGTAAAAATAAATTATAAATATACTATAAAACCACTCAAATTCATAATTTATCACTATTAATTATTTTGATTAAAAAAGTTGTTTTTAATTATAATTTAGTAATTTTCACTATTTATCAAAATATTAAAGTTATCCGAAAAGTACCAAAATTTCACCTTACGCTAAATTCGATATTCTGAATCCAAAAATGTAGTCCATTTAGAAATATAAAATATATATATTTTCAATAAGTAGGTATTACTATTCATAACGGCTAGTTTGATTGGTTATGGTGTGTTAGAACTCGGTGTTCCGTACAACACATGCTATCACATAATCCAAAGAGAATAGTACTGTAGATGCTTGGGGTGTTACATTCTCCCCTACTTCAAATAATTTCTTCCTTGAAATTTCTAGAATACTACCGCATGAAAAGACTCGGGTGGTTCTTCATCATATGTTCCTCGGGTTCCCACGTTGCCTCTTCCATCTTATGGTTTCTCCACAAGACTTTTACCAGACGCGTCGTCCGGTTTCTCAGTACTTGTTCTCTCGTATCAAGAATCTTTATGGGCTATTCACAATAAGACAGATCGGGTTCCAGTTCCAATTCTTCATAGGTGAGTACATGCATTGGGTCAGGCATGCATTTCCTCAATAGAGATACGTGGAACACATAGTGAACTTTGGAGAGACTTGGCGGCATTCTCAATCGGTAAGCTACAACCCCACTTCATTCTAGAATTTCGAAAGGTCCGATGTACCTGGGACTCAATTTACCTTTCTTACCAAAACATATGACTACCTTCCATGGATATACCTTCAGGAAAAAATGATCACCGACTTGAAATTCCAAATCCTTCCTTCGATTATCGGCATAGCTCTTCTGCCTACTTTGAGATGTTTTGATGTGATTTTGGATTACCTTCACCTTTTCCATCATTTCCTCCATCAGTTCTGGACCTAAAATTTTCCTTTCACCAACATCATCCCAACAGGTTGTTGTACGACATCTCTTTCCATATAACGCTTCAAATGGTTCAATCTGAATACTCGAATGGAAGATATTGTTATAGGAAAATTCTACCAAAGTTAAATATTGATCCCACATACCCTGAAAGTCAAGTGAGCAGGATCTCAACATGTCTTATAAGGTTTGAATAGTCCATTCTAATTGTCCTTCTGTCTGAGGGTGGTAGGCAGTGCTCAATTGATGTTCAGTATCCATGGATTTCTGAGGACTTTTTCAGAATCTTGAAGTAAAACGGGGATCACGATCTGAAACAATCGATAGGGGTACTCCATGAAGTCTCACAACTTCATTAATATATAGTCTTGCTAGACGTTCCAGTGGTAGATCTTCTCTTATAGCAAGAAAATGTGCTGACTTGGTAAGACGATCAACAATAACCCATATTTCATTGTTCCTTCTAGGAGTCATTGGTAGTCCCATGACAAAGTCCATCGTAATATTGTCCCATTTACACTCCGGTATAGGAAGAGGTTGCATGACTCCAGGTTGTTGGCTTCCAGCTTTCACCTGTTGAAAAACCATACATCTTGACACAAAATCAGCAATCTCCATCTTCATGTCATCCCACCAAAAATGTTCCTTCAAATCTCTATACATTTTGGTGCTCCCAGGGTGTATAGAAAAATTGTAACTATGAGCATCATCCAGCAATTCCCTTTTTAGATCATGTATATCGGGAACACAAAGTCTCTTCCCAAATTTCAAAATTCCATCTTCATACACATAGTCTCTCAATCTCCAATCATTCACATCTTTAATATTCTTTTGAAATTCTTCATCATCGGTCTGAGAACTCTTAATCCTTTCTAGTAAATATGGTTTGGCAACCATTTGAAAAAGAATTGATGTTTCACCTTCCCTGGTTATTCCATGTCCATCTTCACTAGACCCATCAAAATTGGATCCCTTTCAATTCTCATCACGTTCAAAACACCATGGTATTTTCTACTCAAAGCATCTACCACCTTGTTTTCTTTCCCCGGGTGGTTGTGTATCGTACAATCCTAATCCTTGATTAATTTAAGCCATCTCATTTGCCTCATGTTGAGTTATTTTTGTGAGAAAATATACTTCAAACTCTGGTGATCAATATAAATCTCACATTTTTTACCATAGAGGTAGTGCCTCTATATCTTTAAACAAAAGATCACAGCTGCTTACTCAAGATCATGAGTATGATAGTGTTGTTCATGAATTTTCAACTGTCGTGATGCAAAGGCAGTAACTCTATCATTCTTCATAAGGACATAACCAAGTCCTTTCTTCGATGCATCACTATAAATAACAAACCCATCATTCCCGATGGTAGAGTCAATATAGGAGCATTGACTAATCTTCTCTTCAGTTCGTTGAATCATTCTTCACACTCTTTTGTCCAAACAAATTTAACCCCTTTACGTGTGAGCTTCGTTAATGGGATATCCAATCGGGAAAAATTCTGGACGAAACGTCGATAATAACCTGCCAAACCAATAAAACTACGTACCTCAGTTATATTCGTAGGTGCTGGCCATTCGTGGACTTCCCTGGTCTTATAAGGATCAACAAAGATTACATCTTTAGGGAAAATATGGCCAAGAAAAGAAATCTCTTGAAGCCAGAATTCACACTTGCTAAACATCCCATATAATTCATGCCTTCTCAGAGTCTTCAAGATAATGTGCAAGTGATTTTCATGATCTTCGTAGCTTTTTGAGTATACCAAGATGTCATCAATAAATACCACCACAAATTCATCGAGATACTCCTTGAAAACTCTATTCATCAGATCCATGAATACAGAGGGTTCATTAGTCAATCCAAAAAGCATTACAGTAAACTCGTAATGCCCGTACCTGGTTCGAAATGCTGCCTTCGGAATGTCTTCCTTCTTCACACACAACTGATGGTATCCAGATCGATGTTCAATCTTTGAAAAGTATTGATATCCATGAAGTTGGTCAAATAATCATCAATGATAGGTAGGGGAAACTTGTTCTTTATCGTTATAGAATTGATCTCCCTGTAGTCGATACATAACCTCATAGATCCATCATTCTTTTTAACAAAAAGAACGGGGGATTCCCATGGAGAAACACTAGGGAAAATAAATCACTTATTACTCAATTCCTATTGTTGTTTCATTAGTTCAACTAATTCTACAATGGCCATTCTATAAGGGGTCTTCGATACGGGCCTTGATCCAGGAATTAAATCAATGGAAAACTGAACTTCTCGTTCTGGAGGATGTCCAGGTAAATCTTCCGGAAATACATCTATATACTCTTTCACAATAGGTACATCCTCGATTTGAACATTCCTTTACTCACCCATAGTTATTTCATTATCTTCCTCCCCAATATTTGAGTTTAGTTGAGCTACTGGGGGTGGATCTAGATAAAAATTTGGTGGTGACGATTCTGCTCTAAATATAAGGTGTTCCTTATCTTCATCATCAAGAATTGTAACATCTTTCATCTTAAAATAAATCTCCGCATCATAGTCTGAAATCCAGTCCATACCGAAGATTATATCATACTAAATCATAGGTATGATCATGAGATCAGCAGATAAAGAACATTTATGTTCTCTAATGGGGACTGATTCACAAAACTTTGTTGCAATGATACTTCCCTTATGAGTTTTAACTGACAACTCCCTTATTAAATCGAATTGGAAATATCTAATTTTCTTAGCAAACTGGGATGATATGAAACAATGAGATGATCCAGAATCAAATAATGCATTTTCTAAACTTGAGGAAGCCATTAAATTACCTGCCACCACGTCTTTCGGAGCTTCTACCTCAGCAGTAGTGATAGCATAAGATTTTCCTTGATCCCTTGGCCTTTTCTAAGGTAATTTCTCTTGACGCTTAAGACATTCATTTGCATAATGTCCCATCTCCCTGCAATTGTAGCACTGAACATTGGTAGCTTCTTTCTTCCCCTTGCAATCACGAGCTTGGTGGCATTTTTCACCACACTTGTAACAGACTCATGTTCCCTTCAAGAAAGTACTGGGGTGTTTCTTACCACCTTTACCACAGATTGGATATTCAACCTTTCCCTTCTTCCCCTTATTTCCATTCTCAGATGGACCAGCAGGTCTTTTCTTCACTTTCATTGCTTTAATGTGATAAGACTTAGAGAATTTCTTTTCGGTCTTGATAGAACATGTGACAATGTCTTCGTACGATGAAAAGGATTGTGAGACTAATGCTTGACGGAGAAATGGTTTTAACCCATCAAACAAACGATCAATCAAACTTCTTGGGTTACGTATATAATCTCTAGCATACCTTTCTAACCTTTTAAAGTTAGCCTCATACTTTGCGACATTCTCATCCTCCTTTTGTCTCAGACTCAGAAATTGCCTTTCCATTTCTGCTCGATGGTCGCGAGGAAAGTATTTTTCTAAAAATAGATCCTTGAACTCCCTCCATTCCATATTTGATACTTCATCATCTTCCTTCGTGTTTTGAATCAATGATCACCACTTATTAGCATCTCCAGTGAGTCGGTAAATTGCCTTGATAACCTTTTCCCTTTCACTACTCTGGAAAGCCTGAAATATTTTCTCTAGGGAATTTATCCATTTGCTCAGCTACTAAGGGATTTGTATTCCCATTGAAATTTGGTGGTTGATGACTCATGAATCGATCTAACATTGATCCTCCACTCTGCGGATCAGGGTGCTCCATACGGGTAAAGGTATTATTCATAACCTGAGTGAGTTGTCCCAGTATGGTGATTAGCTGATCAGCACCAGTTGCATCACCAGATCCACTATAATTATCTTGAGCAGGAGGGCAATCCCTACATGGAGTGCGTGCATTGATACAGTTTCCATTTCATTCACTAGGCGCCATTTCTAAACAATGGAATAAACTAGATCAGTTTATGAATCAAAATACATAATTCCATACTTATAAAAGACTTAAAATAAATTGAACTATTTATGGATATAATCCATAATCATAAAAATTTTTTCTTTGAGACGTATATTCTCATAAACAGTTCATAATGATTTGTAAAGAAAATGAGAGTTATCCTAAGCATATCCCCCGGGAGTGTCGTAACCAAGAGTGCAGCAAGGCCCATTATCGTGCACCAGTTCCCGTTCGAGTCTAGGTCAAAGTGGTGTTTTTGGGTTTTACCCCTAGGTACATTTGTGCCAGAGCCACCTCTACCTGCTCGTATCCAGAGAGGGATGTATTGCTCGTAAAACTCACAAAATCTATACAATACCGAAATTCTAGGAAGTTATTCTATACTAATCCTCAAAGTTTATCTTAGGTCTATGTGCTCTAATCAGAGTTTGTCTAAATCTAGCATCCAAGGTTTGTACTAAACTTTCTATGATACCAACTGTAATGCCCCGACCCCAGTTACCCAGAGTCGGTGCATTATTACATAACATTGGCATGATCACAAGAAAGATCAAATCTTGAAAGACCGATTGATTTATTATCCTTGGAAACACTAGATATATTCATAAGTCATACATTACATCATAAAGTGAAAAAATACTACAAAAACATATTGTCTCCATAATCCACACTCATATCCCCACATAATATCCCTACAGGTCATTCATAATTTACTTCTTCACTTATTGGGAAAAATAAAACATAGAAAAGGGGTGATCTCAAATACCCAGTAAGGATAACAATATAGCGGAAACTTTCATAAATAAGAATAAACATTTAAGGAAATGTATAACTAAAACAAAATCCTTTTAAACTTGAACTTCAACATAGTATGGCAAAAGAAAAATGAAATAATTACATTGACTTATTCACATGGATATTCAACTAATCAAATAATCACATGCAATATCAATAACCACTTTCATAATAATGGAATGCATAATGCCAGACTATCATAACCACATATCCAAGGCCTCGTGCTAAGACTATAAATAAGATTTTTTCAAGGCCTTGTGCCAAGGCACTAGTTTTTCTCATGAGACCTATCGATGCATCGAGGAGCTATAGCGGGCTCCACTTGTCACATATTAAGTCCAATGCATTCCCATATGAAAAGGTTTAAACATAACATACACATTCGTATTAAAACTAGCGTACGAAATGTCAATACATTCACCATAAACCATGAATGGTATATAAATAGCACATTCACAGTCAAACATATCACAAAACCTTAAATACAATATAGATGTTTTGTATCATAATAAATCAACTTCAAATAAGCGTAAAATCCATCAAAGGATGTTGACATAGATGAAATCAAAACACTTTTTAGAGAAATATCTCTTTCTATTTTGAAATCATTTAAGAGTCATATATTTAAAAAATAAAACATTTTCATTGAAAACATTTTTATAATCTTGTAAGGAAAACTTTTAAGATTTTATAATGGCAGAAAATAGCCGCACCCGCCGTCTATGTTAAAAAAACATTCTTACATTAATTTTATCGAAAAGGTTAAAAAGCACCTTGTTTGGAAAATGACTGAAAGATTACTTTATAAACCTCTTATAAAAAGTCAAAAAAGGGTATAAATGACTTTAACCCATATTCTTGTAAATAGTAAAAATGTTTTGAAATACATTTTTAAGAAACATGGATGTAGATGATAAGGAGATCCCATTAGATTATTACGTATAAACAACCTCGAATAATGAAGAGATTGTGAAATAACCCTTACCTTGTACTTTTCCTTGGTTGGGGTAGGTTAACCTCATGTATAATAGTGAAATAATTGTTATTAAATTATAAAAAATTCATATACATTCATATGATATCATATATGATCTTTTAACATTGCTTTGTTAATAATATCTTAGTATTATCGTCGTTTCGAGTATTAACTTACTCGTTTTCTTTTATATGTTTTGTTACATAAGCCAGGTTTTTCATTTATAGGTTGTATATTATTCATATAAAAATTGATATCAAGTCCTTAAACATTATTTTTAAATCATCAAATTATAATTATACTTGAATGGATACGATGGAGAATGAATCTCATCGCGTTCGTGGAGACGGTAGTCCGTACGTACGCACGAGCGACAATATCATTCTTTTCATATTAAAATAATATATAAATGGATGGTATATCATATATACAGAATAATTAACATGTTATATTTATTATTTACATGAGTTACACATCATTATTATACCCATCCAAATAATAATATATTGAATAACAATTACACTACGGCGTGGAGACGGTAAGCCGTACGTACGCACGTATGGTGACATGTTATTCAATGGGTGGATAGAATACTGAATATGGTTGTACCATATTTATAATAATATCATAGTATATATATGATACTAGATTTATTATTTTAGAATGGTAATAACCATGAAAGAAGAAGTGGGAGAATAAAGGAACATGGAAAAAGGGTGGTGAAATCATTACCTCCTCTTCGGGTTCTTCCTTTTGATTTGATATAAAGGGATACTTAAGTTGGCTTTATGATCAAACTAAGGCCTCTAGGTTGTAGTGAGGGAAGTTGGAAGAGTATTTGGGCAATTTTTGGCCAAACCAAAAAGATTTGATGTTGTGAAGAAAGGAGAAGGAGGAGTGCCCTTTTATAAGAGGGGTGAGGGGCACCTTTGGAAAAGCTAGAAATATTAATTTATAATAAATTCATATTCGGTTTATAATGGATCCAAAGTGGATAATTTAAATTTTAAGGTGGTTATGGGTCAAACACCACTCAACCAATAGAATTTAGACTGGTTTTGGTACTTATATTAACCATATCTTTAAGTATTAACTCTAAGTTAATTAGTTTCACTTTTACAATGTCTCTTTGTATTTTTATATTATATGGTTAATAAACTTACCATATACATCCAAGAGACCCCCAAGTGGTCTATTAATGATACACATATCATTATATAAGTATCGTGGCCGATCCTTAGATTTTTACAAATTTAATATCAATTAATAATATAATATTTGTTTTAAAAACTCTTTTATGTCAATTTTGACACTATTCAATAATTGATTTTTTTAAAACTCATAACAGATGGATTACTTCTAAATAAGTTAATTAAGTCAATCCTAACATGTCATATTAAGCTATAAAATTAGTTTTGTTCATAAAAAGTCTCAAATTATATTTATTTAGGTATTTATAATATCAATTATTCTAATTTTTCATTAATTAGGTAATTACTTCATCATCATTGTGTCATAAATAAATTAAATTATTTAATGTCTAACAATTATAAATAAAATATCATTATGTAGAAAAAATCTTTTTAGCTTTATAGTGAATATTTATAGTCTAACATTCAACATATAAAACCCTATGTAAAAATTGTTTTTCTAAAAGATATATGCTTATGTCATTTTTGTACTTATTTTAACTTAATTAAAATAAAGTGTCCCTATCACCTACAAGTGGATCCATGGGGTCCCAGAATCGACCCAAAGATTTCCATGGTCGAACATGTATCCACCAATAAGGTTAGGACATGTTTTAGGGTAATTTCGTATTATTATAATATTATTTTTTAACCCTTATTTACCGAATTTACCATTAACCATGGTAAATAAAATATTTACCGCAGTAATTATTCAAAATGCCTAAAAATAAAAGTAACCTATTTACACAATTTGAACACCATGATTCCAAATATGGAATCCATTTTTTCATATTCAAAACACAGAATTGGAAGAAATTAATTTAAAATTAATTACCGCTGTCAAAACAAAAAGCTTGTTTTTAAGATATAATAACTATCAAAAGATTGACACTTGTTTATGTTCGGTTTAAATGTGAAATTATGTCCAATGACCAAAATTGTATTAAATGGTAAAAATATATTCTAAATATACTTTAAAACCACTCAAATTCATAATTTAACACAATTAAATATTTTGATTAAAAAAGTTGTTTTTAATTAAAATATAGTAATTTTCACTATTCATAAAAATATTAAAATTATCCGAAAAGTACCAAAATTTTAACTTAGGCTAAATTCGATATTCTGAATCAAAAAATGAAGTCCATTTTGAAATATAAAATATATATAATTTAGAAAGGCCGGTATTACTATTTATAATGGCTAGTTTGATTGGTTATGGTGTGTTAGAACTCGGTGTTGCGTACAACACACACTATCACATAATCCAAAGAGAAGCGTACCGTAGAAGCTTGGGGTGTTACAACACTCATAATCATAAAAAATTTCTATGAACCACAACCTAATAAAAAATATTATACTCGCAACAAATAAACATTCTTTTTGAATTTTGTAAAACAATTAATTTAAAATTGGACTTTTAAAAGAAAATCTCTTACATCCATTTCAGCTCACCTAAAACTTGTAAAAAAATACTATAATTTTGATAAGAGCTTTATTAATATATTAATTTACTATATTCATATTTATAATATCTTATATGATATTTTATTACATCTTTCCACCAATTTATTAATAATATTATGGTATTTCCCTTATTTCAGGTGTAACTTCTTCATGGCTTCCATGGTTGGTTCGAAATTTATTTTCTTATAGAATTGAATAAAAACACTATAAGTTGAATTAAATTGATTTTAATGTTTTCAAAAAATTAAATCATTTCTTTTATAATTTTTTTCTAATACAATGATTGATTCATTATGTAAAACTTTAATCAAAATTATTTAATTTATTTTGGCAGTTTTGTTTTACTATCATCACTGTCTCCTGTAATTTTAATTTATATATTGTTTATATATTTGTAATAGAATATTATATAAATTTTAATACATATAATATAATCTAATATAATCATAATAATGTTTCTATGATGAGTTTTAATGGTGGTAATTAAAAATTAAAGTGCATCATCCATGATGACAGTAAATCGACACATCACATACGATGTTCTTATTTTTAGAATAAAAGAGAGAGGAGAATGAGTTTTAAGGTGATTATTTACAAAAATATGATAAAATTACAATAAATTTAAGGTAATAAGGATTTCATTTCATGTGTATAAGGTGAGTTAATGAGAGAATAATAAAATAATATGTATTAAAGGGAAAATAAAAAAAAACTAAATAGGATTTTATTTCATTCATTATTCTTGTTGAGAACATCATTAAGATACTTGGTTTTGGAATTTTTGGGAGAGTATAATGTCTTTGAATAAGGTAAAATGTTTTGAATGGTAATTGGGAAGAAATTTATCATGAAACATGGATTCGAGGTTTGAGGATAAGAGGTTGTGATTGGTGGTATTTATAGTGGAGGAGAAGAATGTTTTTCTATTATTTTATTCATTAGTTGATAATATTTAACCAAGACTATGAATATCATGAAAAATATTTATGAATATATTAAAACAATTATGGGTAGATCTAAAGTATGGTATTTTAACAACAATACATGATTTTTTTACTCAATAATTCATGTATTTGGTAAATACTGTAAATTAATTTATTTCAATATTCACCAAAAAATAAATTATTTTAGAATAACCCACAAAATGAATAGTAAAATTTCTTAAAATTATAAAATTAAAAATAAAAATCTATTTTATGAATATAATTTTCGATGTATGATAAAAAATATTTATTTAACATCATTATTTATTACAAAAATACCAATTTTACAACTATAACTGATTTTTAAACACTTTAAACAATTAATTAAGGTATCATGAAATTGTATTATAATCATAAAATAAATTATTATATTAATATATTATATGAAAATACATTTCCTTTTAAATCATTAAATTAATTATTATAAATAAATTAAAACAAATTATCACAAAAATACCAACACTTAATTTATCACATTGAAAAAAATTATTTACTTATTCCATGATATAAATATATCATATGGTAACATATAAGATATAGAAGCATTATTTATACTATCATAGCAGTGGTTATTGTTATATTTATATAGGAACCATAATTTCTGTAAATGCAAATTACATCATTATACATTTATAATGAATGTTATTATTTAATTTTAAAATGAAAAAAAATTAACTACCTAGGAATTTTAATTTTTTAGTAATTTTTTCAAATTAGATATTTTTTGAAATTATTTTTTTAAATAATTATAAAACATTTTTTATTTTACATAGAGTATTGTTTTTACCATAAAAGTAAACAAACCCAAAACAAAATAGTATGTATGATTTATCTACCATTTTCATCCTATCATTAAATAATCATTCTTATATAGAATTAAGATTAATTTAATGACATTAATGTTAATTTATAAAATTATTATATTAGTTGGTTGTAATTTATTACATCTCTAGATCAAATTTTAAATTAAATATTTTATAACACATTTGGATTATTTTATACAATCTATTTCAATTACATTTTTTTACATGATCTAATGTATTATTATTTTTCATGTTAAATAAATTATATATTATCCGGTTTTTGTGGTGTTGTTAATAAATAATATATCCCTATAATTAATTTTTTGAGGATTAATATAAAATGTGATTACTCTATGAGAAGGGTGGTTAGCTAAAGATTGTTGTTTCATTTGGAAAGAGTAGTTTTTATTGTCAAATAAGTTAATATCCATTAGTGTTTATCAAAATATATAATGTTTTGAAAGTATTTGTGATTAACATTAAAATGTTTTCTTCTTGTTGTGCTTATATTTGTAGCATATTCTAACGTTACATTGCATGTTCTCATGATTATAGACTATTTTTATGTATTATTAATCTATGGAAAATATAATTCCTTAATGATTAGACTTTTATGATTTTAAATTCAAATTCTATGATATATTATATTCTATAAATAAATGATTTAAATTATTATAATCAATTATTATAATAATTTAATTTTTTTTATCTATCCCATGTTCATGTATCCTTGCATGTTTTTTATCTAATATTTCATGACTCATTGAAATTTTATTCACATAATATGTTTTTTAGAACATTCATTTCTTATGTTTTTCTTCCTTCCCCTAAAATTAAATATAGGAATATGGGTTGTATTATTCCACATATATTGAATATTTTGAGAGATATTAGATAATTATTATAATATTTTCATATAAAAAATCTCCAAAGACAATATATATTTTGTTTAACTTGTTGTAATATTATTATAATAGTAATTTATTAACAATATATATTGATGTAAAATATATGATAGTTATGTTTTTTATCTCATCTTATATCATTTTTGGGTATACTTAATTTTTTAAATTTATTTGAAAAGTATATCAAAATCTTATATATGAAGCCTAGGGTAAATTTTATTAGTTATAAATAGAATAAAATCTATATTTTATTGAATGTATTATCTCGTAATTGGTGATATAAAAGGTTTTCTATTTAATATTATTTTGTTAATTTATTTTTATTTTCAAAATATATTACTGAATTTTAATTAGGTTAAACTTTTTTGTTATTTTTAAAAATCATTTAATAAATATGTGGATGTATGTATAATGAAAATTGTTTGATTCTACTAATGAGTAACAAAATATGAAATGCTATTGTCTGAAGGTCATAATTTATATTCTAATGTTGGTTCTACGATATAAACCAATCAATTTTGAGAACACAAATATTTAATAGAATGTGTAACATACAATCATGACCATTCATAAATAACACTCTTTATCTATTAAATGATCTTATGATTTTTTAAATACCGAATAATTGGTCAAAAAAAACAAAAAAAAATATTTTTTATTAACTTAAAAAAATAATTAAATGGAAACATAATTGGTTATAATTTGGAAGAAGAGGCAGAGAGATAGTGTTATTTTGATATTCTCATGTAAAAGAAGCAAAAATTAAAATTATTGAATGAAATTTGATTAGGAAAATATTTTTTTGATGTTAATGTATCATGATAATGTGTGAATTTCATAATGTTAGGTAAAAGAGAATGAATATATTGGTTTTAATACTGAAAACAACATGATTTATAAAAATTACATATATAGTTTCATAATTGAAACTATAAATAAAAGAAATTATTTATTTAGTTTCATAAAGAAATATCACTCAATAGAATTCCATCTAATGAAATTTTATAGATACAATGAAATTATTTGTAAATCAGTTTTGTTATAAATGAGAATTTTTTCAATTTTTTATTTTTTTATTTGAGGATAAGAAAACGATAAAAGAGTTTTATGAATAAAAGGATTATTAATATCTTAAAGGGATGAATAGTTAACTTCCTATATTCCTAATATTTGGGAACATGCTGTTGGAAAATCGATTCAACTAAATATGGAAAATAATCTAGTGTGTAAGAGGATTCCATAAATATTATTAATTATATAGAGATATGAATAGGTCGTTGAAAATATAAAGGAAAACATTTATGACATAATTAATCACTTATTCATCAATGTTTCACTTTTAATGAATTTAGACATTATAAAGATAAGATAATTATTCTATTGGTTAATAAGGATAATCAACATAACTAACCTCTATAACGAAATGAATAGGGAATAGATTATGTCATAACCTCACCCACTATGAACCTCTCTAGGAGAAATAAAAAATATTATTAAGGCAACAAAATCCCTTTCCTAATTGAAAATAGGTGGTTGACTAGAAACGAGAGTATAAAAAACAACAATAGGATGATTTACCCGCATTATATAACTATACATATCGAGAGAATTCAATAAAATACATAATATAATATAGAGAAAAATTAACATTAATTAAATTTAATTTTATATAAAAAGTAGAAAAAAATAAATACCAAAAGACAAATCCTTCGATAGTGACTCTAATAGTAAATCCATGCCTTAAAGTTATAATACCAATATCTATCATTCAATCCTTATTAATAACTTAATAAATAAATTTATATATATTTTAATAGAATAAATGTATATTTAGTAAGATAAATAACATTACAACTCTAGTAATGTAGATGAATAATAGTTAATCTATTGTTTTTAAATGAAAAAACCCACATGATCCATAATAAGGACCATTATAATCCTACAAAACACATTTTCATTCATCTAATAACATGTCTATTATAATAAAATAATATAAAATATAGTGTCAATGATAATAACTTATAAATCTCTCACTAAAGAATTATCACTATATCCACCAATAGAAAATGCCCTAATACTGTCATCCCTTTCGTATCAACCTAAACACATAATACATATCCATATTCCACAAAAAAAACCCTAATAATGTAACCGCATCCAAATCGTAACCACAAATCACAAACTTATAATTTTAGGGAATGGGGACATTGAATAACATCAACCCTATTACCTCTTCCAACGATAAATTACCCCTACCCATGTATCACATCATAATCTAATCATCATTAAATCGTAATTTATTTTTCATTATCTATGATCCATCATGAATTGTGTATAAAATACTCAATACATTATAGACAGTGATAATATAGGACAATATTGTTGGGATGATGGATTATTCATCAATATATACCCCCACTAGCCATGTAACTGGGGAAAATTCCTAGATCTCAAAAAAAAATTCATTGATAAGGTGATCATAATTGAGTTGCGGTTCTTAATAAATAAAAAACACAAAATATAAATCATATACAAACAAAAGAACAATCCAATGTATTATCACAATATAATACATCAAACTAAACGTAACTGTTATTGGAAATCCGCAACCCCATTCTAATAACAATTTTCATCAATATAAATCATACCAACTGAACCAATGATCAAATGAAAGTCGTGAAATATAAATTTACTTTCCATTTAGTCATAATAATTATCCGTTCTAATTTCTACCATTTTAACTACAATATTTCATTAGTTATTTTATTTTTTATCTAATTTTTTTTACCAATTTATTATGCATCACACATATCAATATAATCCTTTAAATATTATATTAAACCCTTAAATGTACATTAAAATATTATATATTATGAAATTTCATCAAACGTCTCTGAATCATTTTCATTATTACCCACCTTTTTAGTACCATTCAATATTTAGAATGGAGCCCCATAAAAATCGACCAATCACTACATGAAGCACCACTACCTATCCCAACAGCCTCTACATCTACCAAAAATAAATTTATCGTCATAAAAATTAACTACTTCAAAAAAATTCATAACATAAACCAATCGCATCAACCACTACTATATCAAAACCAACCCATATCCTCCCAAACAGCCACATTAACCACCCATAAAACCTCTAATTATAGAAGTAGTGCCAACGTATAAAAAAGTATATAAGGTAATTATATAATCAATTAACTTCATGGTGATTTAAATTTTCCACTCATTTCATATTAAATCCCAATTCCATGTGCAAAAATAATATTATTAAATTCCAACTTCCACACAGAATGTTAAAAAAATTAGTTATTTACCCATACTAATGGTGATTCCATGGAAAAATGCTCATTGAAGAACATATATACCATAATAAAAAATATTAAATCTCAATAATAGTGTTAAATAATCAACAATTTTAAGAAATAACATATAATCAAATAAAAAACACATTACTCATCCCTCCCCATAAATTCCCATGATCTTAATACATTATAGTCACTTGATTTGTACTTAGAATACACAGAAATAATTACAAACCATGTTCATTTTTCACTTTATACAAAATGATTAATGATAATCTCGAATTGCCTATTATAATCATAGATTTAATAATTTCACTGAAGGAATAATTACTGGATATGATTATAAGGTGAGGATCAAGTGAGGATATTCATAAATTCCAATAGAAACACATCATAATTCCAAAACATAATCCAATAACAAAATAAAAATATCATAATTCCTATAAATGAATATTCAATAATTAGATTATAGAGAAAATATGAATAAGGGACAATATATGAACCTTGGAATACATAGTTACTGATCTTTGGAAGCTTATAACCAAATCAATTAAATGGGTGCATAAATATATATGAATACATTATACTAGTAACCTATGATATTTAGAAAAAAATAATATATAAAATTATAATTTGGTTTGAAATTTATATTGGGAAAGGAATTTCTCTAATCATTTTGTGACTGGTAATGGGTATGTTCATAGGTGGGAAAATCATGTTCATGACTGTAATATATGTCACAATCTCAGTTATCCTACATAATAATGCAGTGGATTATTCCATAACTTCATCGATCTAATAATGTACTTTTTACAACTATGGTGTACATATCATAGTATATGAAAATGCATAAAATTTCAAAACCCACCAATATATATGATTAAGTAAGAGAACCATGATGAAATGGTTCAAAAAAAGGAAGACCCGCGGAATATTCCACCCATGAGTTTAGGTATAAAAAACTATCAGCACACTATAATGTATATATATATATATATAGGATTTGGAAAAATCCTCATAAACCATAATTTTGTGACTAAACCTCATCATGTTGAATGGTAATAATTTATAACTTTATAGTAAAACCATCACATACCCTAATGTAATGTAATTCATTATGGTTATCTGTGATGTAAACGATACACATCACATCATACATATATAGGAATGCATTTGGAATGGCCACACCACAACGAACACAAATAACACTATAATTTTGAAATTCAATAAATACTATGTAATAGATATCTTTCATGGAATACACCATATTCAAATAAATGACTCTCATTGAATGAAATATTGGATTGTAGAACTACACTATCTTCAAGATATCTATTCATTTTCCATGTCACATTTTTTTTATGATTCTTACCTTCTAGTTGACCATCAAATTTATTTCCACTATCCATCCTCCAAATCATCACCTGACACCTACAACTCCCAAAATAGGAAATGCATTAGTAAATGAAGACTATGGACATTTTATATTTTATCTCTAAAGAAATTATCATTCATAATCATTGAATCCATAACCAAATGGAATAAAAAACCACCATACACAAAAATCCATTAATGATACCTCTACAATAGAAATGATACTATAACTAATGCACAATGACACATAAGAATCAAATAACTACTATTAATATAGAACTAAATCAACATTTAAATATTATTTGAAATGTATGATTCATAAAAAATAATCATGTTGAATAAAATTAAAAAAAATACCTATATGAATTCCACATATATTTTATTCCTAAATATTCATCCAACAGAATGGTTCATCAATGAAATACCTTCTTTCAAGGATATTTATTATAATTCAGTCACTCCAAGAATATAACATCATATGATTCATTAAAATCTCGAAAGTCAAAAAAATTGATGTCATCCTAAATATATCCATATTGTTTTGTTATATAGAGGCCATTATAGATCTAGTCCAACTATAGAGTCTTGTCTAAATAATATTCCACATCACCAAGAGACCTTAACACCACAAATATATTTATATATTGGGGAGAAACAGTTCTATCAAATGTAATCCTAACAAACCCAATATAATTGTAACCACATTGAAATTCATAATCATAAACCTAAAAATCATGACATGTCCTCCAATGATCAGTATAAGACTTTGGACTGTTATTTGCAACCATTGTGCACTTTTATGAAATCTATAACACTTTTGTTAGTCTCATTAACAAAATATGTTCCTGCACCACCAAATATACATCATAAATACAGTATAAGGGAACTCTTCATATCCAACAATCCAATAAATCCAACATATCCATTATAAGAAAAAATTATAATGTGGAATTATATTATAAATCAACAGCAGGATGATGTTTGAACCATTATTTAAAAACAATAAAAAATGAAGTGACTTGACATATCACATAATAACTATATGGTTATCTTTTTCTGGTCATTTGTAATAGGATGTATGGTTTTCATAAAAGTTATTAAAGAGTTAAAAAGAGGATATTTACATTTTAAAACTAAAGAAAAAATATTGTGATCCTTGCTAATAATGATGGTCCTTATAACTCTATAATGACTTACTATTTTACTTACATGATTCTTTGGGAATGCATCTACATCACTTGGCATAATGACCATATAGAAAATAATGTATTCAAAATCCAACCAATAATCACTGAATTTTCAATCCATCCTCCATTATCTCATGAAAAGCCAATAAAAACCACATTGAATTGTTCTGTCACTTACACATAGGAACGTTCACTTGTGTAAAAATTTACATCAGACATTAAACCCTTACTTCACAAATTACTAAATTAAATTTTTTGATACATACATTACAAAAGAATAATTCCTCCCAATATACAATAGAATAATACTCACGGAATAATGAATCATGGTTATAACCCTATGAAATATTCAATGTGATCTATATTAATAATAAATAATAGCCACTCATTTCTCAAATATAATAGAGAATTCTGGTGAGAACAACGTCATATATTGGTCATCGTATAACTATAACTCATGGGAAAGACTTTGGAATGGATGATCTTACAATATATCTATACCATTTATCCCCTTATGAGACTCCTCCAATTAAATTAAAACCTTATGAGTTAATTATCATCTTCTAAAAATTACATCCACTACTACTATCCTTCACATCAAGATGAATCAATATAGGATCCTCAATAACTCTATAAAAATATATGGACTCTCGAACATTGTATCATCACGAACCCTCTTATGTCATCCGTTTATATATTATATTTTCACATATAATAATAGATCATGATTATATGGTCCTTCAAGAACTCCAACCCCTCTTTCAATGATAGATTCATGTCCCACTATTTGATGATGTAAAATAAGTCTATTTTTTTTATTTTTTTCATGAGTTAAAATAGTTATTATTGAAGTAATGTCATATGAAAGTAAATGAAAACTCCAATACTCCCAACATGAAATCATTGGTTCCATATTTATTCAATTAATAAAATAAATACCTAGACCCATATGGGATCACAATCCTCTAAAACAATAAGATACAATAAAATATTATACTGTTGTTTTGATAAAAAAATCATAAATATTACTCCCTTAATAGGTAATTTATGTAATAGGGGAAAATAAAATTTTCATTTTAATAGAAACAAGACTCCTAATAATTACTATTTGATATTAATTCTCATCCAATAATGGTCAAGGATGTCAATTAGGCTATAATACGAGATAATTCACACATATACCTACAAGAAAAAATTATTAGAGTAGTTGAATTCCAAATAATTTTCATATAGGTGTGTTATTCATAAAAGTTACCTCCACATTCTATGAATGACCTACCTTTAATAAAAATGAGATTTGACAAGCTCATGTATATACACATCACATTTCTAAAACATGAATATTTAAATCATTCCATATATTTGATGCTACGAAAGTTATTGATAAATAACTATGCAATGATATATCTGTCACGACCCGACCTAACGGGGCTCGAGCCGCGACTCCCCAAACCCGCTTCCAATAGGCCAGGGGCTGGCGACTAGCGCTAAGTAGGCTATCACACACATGGGAGGCATTAGCCTAAGGTACCTGTACACACGCACCCACAAACACCTCTATGCAACAGTGCAGAGATATAGAAACTGAAAAGTAAATGCATGCATACACTATCCCACAACCAGAGTACAGCAGAAGTACAAAAGGGAAAAATAGGGCCCACCAAAAGAAAACTACAAAAGCGTATCCAACCTGCTCTGAAGAAGTGGAACGCTGCCACAAACACCTACCGGAAAGCTCCCTCGGCACAGCTCTGGTAAACACCCCGGTCAACACGCTCACTAAGCTCCGCCTGCTCCGGGTCCTCATGGGACTCCGTCGAAGGGCCTGTGGTCTGCACAAGACACAAACATGTACGGGCAAAGCCCGTGCAGGGGTGAGTATAAACATACTCAGTAGGAACCCCAAAAACCCAAAACCCAAGGGAGAAAATGAAAGGCAACAGTCCGCTCAACCCAGCCAGAGGGAACCCAGACGAGAGAGAAACACCATCTCATGACCATCCTCGGCTAAACACAACTGGTCATCTCAACTCAGCTCAAGTGTATGCCCATACATACACCTTGAACAATCCAGATATACATAGCTCACGCCACAAAGCCACAAGAGGTACCGACCTCATCACCAGCAACTGTCCACAATCAGGAGAGTACACCCCATGATCACGGTTATCCCAGATGACACTCATCCGAGAGATACACTCCATCAGGTCCCAAACAAACATCTCAGACGCTCACCCGAGAGACCATGCTCATCGGATAACATCACTGAGGAAACATCACTGAAACAACTTAACCACCCAAACTCCTTGGATAGGGGATCGCTGCTAGGGTCCTCTAGGGGATACCAAGACCCACTCTGGTATACGTAGCTCACAGATAGGGGATCACTCCCAGGGTCTGCTGGGGGATACCACGACCCGATCTGGCATACGTAGTTCGCACAAATAGGGGATCACACCCAGGATCCACTGGGGGATACCACAACCCGACCTGGCGCTCAATAGAAGCTCCACGCTCAGATAGAGGATCATCGTCTAAATAAAGATATTCATGACGATACCGGAACCCTATCTAGTATAACTCGCGATGTAGGGGATCGAACTGACGATGCCGCAACCCTACCGAAACCACGTGCTGAGTAGGGGATCGCAAGACCAATGATACTGTAACCCTACTATAAACCACATGCTGAGTAGGTGATAGTATACCCGACGATGACACAACCCTACTGAGCACGGCCCACCGCGTAGGGGATCATATGTCTGATGATTCCACAAACCCTACGGGGTTATCCTGCTAGATAGGGGATCGCCGCCCATAAATAATCGGTCACAGCGATACCAAGAACCCGATCTAGGGTAAAGATGCTAGAGGATCCGCTCTAGGACCACCAGTGGGATACCAAAACTCTAACAGTTTAAACATCCCATTGAGAGGATCACAAACCCATATGAAGGTTGTGATGCCACACAAACCCTCGTAGGAACAACCCAAGGGAGAACCCTCAACCACTACTGGTCCAAACATCGCTAACCCGAGTGACCCGCCACAACGCCACACTACGCACATCCTAGGCCAAAACCGAGGCCACCATCACGTTCCACGCGAAAAAACACGCAGGATAGGCTGTTTACTCGCCCGATATGGAGCACCGATGAAAAAGGAACTATTCACCGTAGCTAGCTCGTGCGGGGCCCACACAACAATCCTGAAACCCATCGAGCGGATCACACCACTTCGATCCCCTCGGAAAAACAAGCGGAATCGACTACTCGCTCGCCCAAAACGGACACCCAGTGAAAAAGGTATTATTCACTGAAGGCCAGGTCGGGTGGGGCCCACGCCTGGATTCCGAAACTCATCGAACGGATTGCACCATTGCGATCCTCCCGGAAAAACACACAGGATCGACTATTCATCCTCCAAAATCGGACTCCTGGTGCAAAAGCTGTGTTTCTCCGTAAACGCCAAAACCCGGCCTCGTGGGGCCCGCACCCCATTCTCAGACCCAACAACCCGGAAACCATCTCAAAAAGTCCGTCATACCTTCAGGGTCTCAACGCCACTGACGGCGCGTCAATCAGACGCTCCGGGTAGAAGTTACAACGGCCCGAAGTCGTAAAATAATAAAATAATATTATTTTCTACGACGTTTCTACCTCCCGGGACAGGATCCCGAACCTTTAAACCCTCTAACCCATACCGGAGGGTTCTCCTTGTCGTCAGGGTCGCGTCGCCGCAAACGGCGCGCGAATCCGACTCCTGGAGTGCAAGATACGGGGGTTTAAAGACCCCCGTATGCGAAAAGAGGTTGGACCGGCCCCGACCGGCCGGTCCTGCCCGCCTGGACCGACCGCCGCCGCCGGCCGCCGGCCCTCCGCCGCGCGCCGCCGCGCTGGGCGGTCGGCTACCGGGGCTCCACCGCGGGCTGCCGGGATCCGCCGGTGTCGGCGCCGCCGAACCGGTGCCACGCCGGCAAATCTTCCGCGGACTGCCGGGGGCACCCCGACTGTCCGTTTTGCGATCCGGAGGCGTCTACACGACCCTCGGGACCCGATCTATACTGCTACGGCTTCAATTTACAGAAAAACGCAGCAAAACGGGATCGGGGGTTAAAACTCAAATCCACCTACCTCGCGGGTGGAACGCCGACGTTCTGCCTCAAATCCGCGCTCCAGAGCTTCCGTTGCGCGCTCCTCGAACGTCTGCCATCGAATTCAGAGCTTGTGGGTGCTTCGTTTGGTTGATTCGGCAGAGCGACGACGAAGAACGACGAAGAACTCCGAGAGGAACGGTAAAGGGGGGGTGATATTTATATGAGTCGTCCGCCGGCGCCAAACCCGCCTCAGACCCGACGCCCGATGCGAACAAACGTATGGTCACCCCTAGGGTAAACGCGCTGTTCTGAACGCAACGGCGGTCTCAGATTTTCCATCCGAGACTCTATTCAGAAGTTATTCGAGCCGACGCTTTCACACTAACTTTGCTACTTATTTACAGAAACGCCCTTGGTGGCGTTTCTCACCACAGGCCCACGCCTGCAAAGTTTACATCTCGCCTAGTGTAAATGGCATGTTCCGGACGCAACAGTGCCCTCAGATTCCAGTTCTGAGCTACCGTTAGGAGATATCACACCCCCTCCACGTGCAAAGTAATAAAATACTTAATATTTTTATAAAATTAATTTTGGGCACACCGGGCCTCGGAATCGCACAACGTCTTCTCGCCTAGCTCTGGAATTATTCGTAAAAATATTCCAAAGTCTGACAGGGCCAAAAACCATAGTTGCTACATCCTCCCCTCCTTAGAAATTTTTGTCCCCGAAAAGCCCTGAGTACAAGGAAAGCGATTGGAATCTCAACTGGGTCTCACACACCAGCGAGTTCACCAACAAACAACCACTCAGGGTCTTACCAACGCCCTGAACAAAACTCGAGCAAGCAAAAAAAGGAAAGAGTACCGCTAAACAGTGTCTGACAAACTACTGCAGTAAGTAGAAAAGACACAAGGCGTACCTCTATCCATCCACGGTGCCTTTGGGTCGACTGCCTCCAGGGCATGCAGCTGTTCTCGTCTTCGGCCACCAGCTCCCTGAGCTTGGCGTGGACCACCTGGGGGTGGGGGTGGTGGAAACTGGTACTGCCTACCACCGCCTCCCGCTGCACCAGCTCCGCCGCCATGTCTGCTGCCCTGAGGACCTCCTTGCTCGAGACGCTGCCTCTGCCAAGGCGGTCCATCGACCGGCTCCCTCTCAGCAGCACGTCGGGTCGGACAGTCTCCAACAAGATGTCCCCGACCGTCGCAAGTGTAACACCACCTCCCCTGTGGCTGACCAAAACTGGCATGCGAGCCTTGTGATCCCTGAGGCTTAGATCCTCCATCCTGGGATCGCCTCCTGAAACGTCGGCCACGTCCAGACCCCTGAGTCTGACGTTGGCTACCAGATGCCGATCCGACTGACAAAGTCTCATCTCTCGCGTGCCCAACACTAACATGTGAGATATTCTCAGCCAGAAAACTCTCCACCACCAACGCTCGCTCCAGCACTCCAACATAGGTGGGCAGACACAAGGAAACCACACCTGCTCGGATGTCCCTGCATAAGCCCTGCTCAAAGGTCCAAGACCTAAAGAACGGGTCTCGAACCATATCCAGGGAGTAGCGAGACAGGTCTGTAAACCTCGTTGAGTACTCCGACATAGTCATGCTCTCATGTCGAAGCTGTAGAAGCTCCTGGATCCGCACTGACCTCAGCGTCACCAGATAGAACTCCTCCCTGAAGAGCTACTCAAACTCTTCCCATGTGAGCGTCTCCTCGTCATTGGACTGCGTCTCCAAACTCCACCATCGCCAGGCAGAACCATGCAAAAGGCTCACCGCTAGGACCACCATCTGATCTGGAGGTGTCCTCAATAGGCGGAAAACTCGGGTGACTGCCTCAAGCCAGTCATCAGCTGCCTGGGGGTCTGGATCACCCCGGAACCTCAGAGGTCGCTGCCTCTGAAACTCATGCAGTGCACTCAGCCTGCGTGCGACCTCGTTCTGCACCGCCAGCACAACCAGCTTCTCGACAGGTGGTGTCTCAACTGGCAGACCACCTGGAGGTGTAACCTCAAAACCTACGCCCTGCTCCACAGCCACTACACGGGGCGGGTCATCAACACAATCCTGTTGCAGAACCCTTGCTGGCTGTCATCGTGGAGGCATCCTGAATTACATTCAAGACACACCACAGTCAAAGAGTATATCTGGAGAGCTGACTCAAGAAGGACAAGGAAAAACCAAAAACCCAGTCTTATATGATGTATGTACCATTATGTCCCCACGACCAGTGTACAAATGTCTCGAGTCGAAATGCAGGTTATCAGAGTCCTGGTGTATGGATACGTCGGTCGCTGCACCAACACTGGAGTCCCTGGCCTGAAAGCCGAACTCGAAACATCCTAACACTACCGCTATGCAACCCAAACCAAGCTCACACCTAGACCAGCTACGCTCTGAGATCCCAAAGGTGTAACCTCCTTTTATACCACTCTGTCACGACCCGACCCAATGGGGCTCGAGCCGCAACTCCCCAAGCCCGCCTCCAATAGGCCAGGGGCTGGCGACTAGCACTGAGTAGGCTATCACACACAAGGGAGGCATTAGACTAAGGTACCTGTACACACGCACCCACAAACACCTCCATGAAATAGTGCAGAGATATAGAAACTGAAAAGTAAATACATGCATACACTATCCCACAACACGAGTATAGTAGAATTACAAAAGGGCAAAACAGGTCCCACCAAAAGAAAACTACAAATGAGTATCAAACCTACTCTGAAGAAGGGGAACGCTGCCACAAACACCCACCGGAAATCTCCCTCGGCACAGCTCCGGTAAACACCCCGGTCAACACGCTCACTAAGCTCTGCCTGCTCCGGGTCCTCCTGGGACTCCGTCGAAGGGCATGTGGTCTGCACAAGACACAAACATGTGCGGGAAAACCCCGTGCAGGGGTGAGTATAAACATACTCAATAGGCACCCCAAAAACCCAAAACCCAAGGGAGGAACTGAAAGGCAACAGTCCGCTCAACCCAGCCAGAGGGAACCCAGACGAGAGAGAAACTACATCTCGTGACCATCCTCGGCTAAACACAACTGGTCATCTCAGCTCATCTCAATTGTATGCCCATACATACACCTTGAACAATCTAGATATACATAGCTCACGCCACAAAGACACAAGAGGTACCGACCTCATCACCAGAAACTGTCCACAACCAGGAGAGTACACCCCCATGATCACGGTCATCCTAGATGACACTCATCCGAGAGATACACTCCATCGTGTCCCAAACAAACATCTCATACGCTCACCCGAGAGGCCACGCTCGTCGGATAACATCACTGAGGAAACATCGCTGAAACAACTTAACCACCCAAACTCCTCGGATAGGGGATCGCCGCTAGGGTCCGCTAGGGGATACCAAGACCCACTCAGGTATACGTAGCTCACAGATAGGGGATCACTCCCAGGGTCCGCTGGGGGATACCATGACCCGATCTGGCATACGTAGTTCCCACAGATAGGGGATCACACCCAGGATCCGCTGGGGGATACCACAACCCGATCTGGCGCTCGACAGAAGCTCCACACTCAGATAGAGGATCATCGTCCATATAAAGATAGTCACGACGATACCGGAACCCTATCTGGTATAACTCGCGATGTAGGGGATCGAACCGACGATGCTGCAACCCTACCGAAACCACGTGCTGAGAAGTGGATCGCATAACCAACGATACCGTAACCCAACTATAAACCACATGCTGAGTAGGGGATCATATACCCGAAGATGCCACAACCCTACTGAGCATGGCCCACCGCGTAGGGGATCATATGTCCGATGATGCCACAAACCCTACGGGGTTAGCCTGCTAGATAGGGGATCACCGTCCGTAAATAAGTAGTCACAGCGATACCAAGAACCCGATCTAGGGTAAAGATGCTGGAGGATCTGCTCCGGGCCCACCAGAGGGATACCACAACTCTAACAGTTTAAACATCTCATCGAGAGGATCACAAACCCATACGAAGGTTATGATGCCACATGAACCCTCGTAGGAACAAACCAAGGGAGAACCCTCAACCACTACTGGTCCAAACGTCGCTAACCCGAGCTCCCCGCCACAATGCCACACTGCACACCTCCTAGGCCAAAACTGAGGCCACCATCGCGTTCCACGCGGAAAAACACGCAGGATAGGCTATTTACTCGCCCGAAATGGAACACCGGTGAAAAAAGAACTATTCACCGTAGCTAGCTCGTGCGGGGCCCACACAACAATCCCGAAACCCATCGAGCGGATCACACCACTGCGATCCCCTCGGAAAAATAAGCGGAATCGACTACTTGCTCTCCCAAAACGGACACCCGGTGAAAAGTTACTATTCACCGAAGGCCAGCTCGGGTGGGGCCCACGCCTAGATTCCAAAACTCATCGAACGGATCGCACCATTGTGATCCTCTCGGAAAAACACACAGGATCGACTATTCATCCGCCAAAATCGGACTCCTGGTGCAAAAGCTGCGTTTCTCCGTAAATGCCAAAACCCGGCCTCGTGGGGCCCGCACCCTGCTCTCAGACCCAACACCCGGAAACCATCTCAAAAATTTTGTCGTACCATCAGGGTATCAACGCAACTGACGGCACGTCAATCGGACGCTCTGGGTAGAAGTTACAACGACCCGAAGTCGTAAAATAATAAAATAATATTATTTTGTACGACGTTTCTAGATCTTGGGCCACGATCCCGAACCTTTAAACCCTCGAACCCATACCGGAGGGTTCGACTCGTCGTCAGGGTCGCGTCGCTGCAAACGGCGCGCGAATCCGAATCCCGGAGTGCAAGATACTGGGGTTTAAAGACCCCCGTATGCGAAAACAGGTCGGACCGGCCCCGATCGGCCGGCGGCCCTCCACCACGCGCCGCCGCGCTGGGCGGCCGGCTGCCGGGATCCGCCGGCGCCGGCGCCGCCGCGGGCTGCCAGGATCCGCCGGCGCCGGCAGATCTTCTGCGGACCGCCGGGGGCACCCCGGCGGTCAGTTTTGTGATCCGGAGGCGTCTACACGACCCTCGGGACCCGATCTATACTGCTATGGCTTCAATTTACAGAAAAATGCAGCAAAACGGGATCAGGGGTTAAAACTCAAATCCGCCTACCTCACGGGCGAAATGCCGACTTTCTGCCTCAGATCCGCGCTCCAGAGCTTCCGATGCGCGCTCCTGGAACGTCCGCCGTCGAATTCTGAGCTCGTGGGCGCTTCGTTTGCTCGATTCAGCGGAGCGATGGTGAAGAACAACGAAGAACGCCGAGAGGAATGGTAATGGGGGGGGGCCCTGATATTTATATCAGTCGCCCGCCGGCGCCAAACCCGCCTCGGACCCGACGCCCGATGCGAACAAAAGTAAGGTCACCCCTAGGGTAAAAGCGTCGTTCTGAACGCAACGGCGGTCTAAGATTTTCCATCCGAGACTCCGTTCAGAAGTTATTCGAGCCAACGCTCGCACACTAACTTTGCTACTTAATTACGGAAACGCCCCTGGTGGCGTTTCTCACCGCAGGCCCGCGCCCGCACAGTTTACACCTCGCCTAGGGTAAACGGCACGTTCCGGATGCAACAGTGCCCTCAGATTCCAGTTCTAAGCTACCGTTTAAGAGATATCACACCCCCACCACGTGAAAAGTAATAAAATACTTAATATTTTTATAAAATTAATTCTGGGCACACCGGGCCTCGGAATCGCACACCGTCTTCGCGTCTAGCTCTGGAATTATTCGTAGAAATATTCCAAAGTCTGACAGGGCCAATAACCTGAGTCGCTACAATATCCAATACATCTATAAATTCATGTTCAATATGATGGGTTAGATCAAAAATACCATGAAAAAACACATGAAATCATGAAACACATAGATTATGGGTCCACAAAAATAGAAGGAAAATTTATTACATTTAAGGGGATGACTATAAACTCCAAATTAATATAGTTGACCCAAAAACATGATTTCAGAATATTATCCTATATCAAATTCATATAATGATACCCAAAATATCAATCAATGATCTAAATATAAAAGTTACAATTCAATTATTTGAATAAGTATTGTTTAATTTAAATTAGATAATTATTCATGATTTCCACAAAATTCTCTCACTTATACTTTACTAAAAAATACCATAATCATAAATAAAATAATACAACAGTAAATATCCATATAATGACAAAAAGAGATGTATAATATACTTATATATCAAATAATCTATATAAATATTTACTCCCCATATCATAGAAGGATTCATTCAAATGTAATTTAATGACATCAATGAGGAAGTCATTTAAAACTCTCTCATGAAATCAATATCATGAAGATGGAGTATCACCAAAAACAATAAGGGAAAACCTAAATAACCTTTTATGAAACTGTAGGAAACTCCACCTCAATCTCCTCTATTTAATTTTCTAATAACCTTTCTTATTGTGAATTATGATTATTTTAATCCCCTCAAAACCATTATTTTACCCATTCTAACAAAAACTACCAGATAAATTCTCATATAATATAAGAAAAGGCTCTAAAAAATGTATTGAATTATTAAATTAATGTAATATATCTAATATATAATGATTATTTAATATAATTTTATTATATGAAATTAGAATAAATTCACCAATTACTGATGGTTACCTTCATGATCTCACAATATCATAACACATGAACAAAAATAAATAGAATTTTATTTTTAATTTTCTATTATAGGGGATCAACAATCTCTAAAATGAGAGTCCTCCTATATCAAATAAGGCATGTGAAATAATTGGATAGAAATATTTGGGATAAAAATTCATGAATCAAGGTTAGAAGATAAAATTATATAAACTGTATGATCTTTATTTCTATAAGAACTAGAATAGACTTGAAATTAAAACTATAAATCTCTTATAATCTTCCTATATGTCTCATTGATGAATATTTCCATGTTAACGATTAAGCATATCATTCTATAGTTGTATAGAAATGTAAATATCTCCTCTACCTTCTCAATATCCCAAAAAATATTAAATATACAACTTTTTATACTACAGATAAATCCTCTAAGGATTATTATATTAAGTCTAAAAAATGAAATTATCAGTAGTGCCTCATTGTCCACTAAAAAAATGGGGCACCAAATTAAATGATCCTTAATACCCTGCCATATAAAGAATACCTGAATGGATCACCCAATTGATGAATTATAATTACATTCTATAGAATAAAATCAATTAATATTAATGGTCTCTCCCTACCATTCATGTCCATGACATAAAAAATATCAAAATATAATCCTCAAGAATTTATGATGAAATTTATATTGAGGTTATCCCAAATAATAGTGTATCCTCTTCATCACATCCACGCTTTATAAAAAGTACATATACATAGGATATGAAAATTTTTAAACTATAAACCTTGTAGATGGATGTAGTGCCTGTGAAAAATGATTTTCCATTTCATCACCATCATAAAAAATATATTATAATAGTTATTAAGTTCCTTGAATAGAATATTGAGATCATAAACCATTATGACACATTTTATAAGAAACAGAAAATAATACATAGTCACTAGATACATCATCGATAAAATGAAATTCCTAAAAAACATAATTTGAAAATCATTACATATAATTTTTTACTCTTTACACTCTTAAAGAATCATAATGTAAAATTTTTATTCAACACATATCATTTGAAAAATAAAAAATGAGTCATAATTCATTATATTATTATAAAATAATAGAATGCATTCTATAAAACCTTAAACCAGTAAGCAATCTATTTGTAATATTCACTCCTATTATACTTTGTTAAACCCTAATTATTGATCCCATGTTTAATCCTTTTCAAGGTATTTTCATCCTCCTAAAAATCAACCATAACAAAGTAAAATGATTCACCATACTCTAGTATAATAAAATTTCCCTCATATGAATGATGGTCGAAATCAATCACTATCTATAATGATGAAACTAATTTGCTTTTTATAATGAAAAATATCAATAATAATTAAATTCGATTTATTTTCACTTCCCCAAAATCAATACCTTTTTAATAAAATGAAACAAAACGTGATTTATGGACCTCTCATGGGCCTTTAAATAGAAATAATCAATATTCCATCAAAGATGGTAATTGAGCTTCTGGATCATCTAATAGGCAACCTGAGGTCCCTTATAACATGTGACCTAACTTTTCTCAATTACTACATCAGAGACAATAAATAATTATCATTATTTCCCAATGTAACCATTGAAACCCTCACTAGTTACTAATAAAAAATATTTCCAAAATAAAATATTTAAATATTAAAAACTCTATCAAAACCATACACACTAAGAACCTTTCATGATCTAGTATTTATGATGACTATGACCATAAAATTCATCCTCTATTTGGATATGAGTTATAGAGTACAAGAGAGAAAATAGAGCATGAAGATTAGAGGCATTACCCTCATAATTCATGGAACATATAATAGATACTCCAATAAACAACAATATATAAAAATTAAAACAATATAATAAATTATGGAGAATTTAATACAAACACAAGGATTCTTTGAATAAAATTAAAATATACAAATTATATAGTAAAAATATTAATAGATATTTTACACCATACAATAGTCATTCCATCTCAATCATTGAATCACACCTTTAAAATTTAAAACAATGTTTCTGAAAATATATGGTTGCATTGAAAATATACACATCATGATCCTCACTGATTCTTATAATGAAATATAAACGAAAATATTAGTTTCCCAAAAAATAAATTGCAATAGCAACACACCACTATTTCAGCTCAATAATTACGAAACCTCAAAATGAAAAAGTCACCAAATATCATATCCAATAAAAACTAATATATATATATATATATATATTCAAAATATTAATCATAAACATTATAGAAAGACCGTATTACATATTTCTACATCATAACTTCACATTACATCTTTATCATATAATGGTATTAAGAATATAAAAATCATTAAATTTTTTTCCATCGTCCTTCCATGAATTACCTCCATAATGTATCTCATTATAGAAAACACACTCATTAGATCATCATTACATTATGAATTTTTATACTATAACCTCTAAGCATCAAAACTCATGAATTATAACCATTGAAAAATATAATTTTTATAATTCCATGAAAAGAGAGTGGGGAAATTGGATGTCTCAAGAATCCATTCAAAAACCATTCAATGTGGTGAGGAAAAAATTTATTACTAAAAAATATGTTAATCATATAGATTATATGAATTAGTTATTGTTGTCTAAAAAATAATATGTTAACAAAATATATATATCATAACCACACATAATCACAAACTATTTATTAACACAAAAACAATGTTATTAATCCCATAATGTTTTTTGAAATACAATCATGATAGTCTAAAAAATGGTAGAATCACAATGCTAGAAATAATCCTCTTAATTCTATACAATAATAGTATTACATATTCATAAAATATCAATTTTGTCTTATAAATTATCATTTTCTATATCACTCATTTTGGTAGCTATATAAACTTCATTGATCTATTTATTTAATAAAAATATAATATCAAGCCATTTATTAACCATAGAAAATGTTTGTAACGACCCAATGTTTTATCAATGGAAATTAATTTCATTTAAATATGTCATAATCACATGAAATCACAACTTAATGAACAAGTAAGTGCTATGTGACCTCTAATCATATTTTTGTCACTTCGTTAATTTGAATTTCAAATATTTGGCATACATAGTTGCGATCAGTAAGTTATTTGTAGTCTAATTTGGCCAACATAATTTTTTGTGAATATTAATATACCATTATGAATAGTAATGTCACCCTTATGAATAGTGAAATAAAATAATGAATAGTAACCTTACATATGGTTGTTTATAAATAAGATTTAGGTAAAAGTATGTTGTACATATATTTTGGAATAATTAAATAAATATTTTATAACTGATTTTAGAATAAATTTTTATTTTAATTAAATATATACTTTATCATATGTAGACAATTATTTACGAAAAATGGATTTCATTTTTGGATTATACATGTAGAAAAATTCTTAGGTTGATTTTTGATATTTGTTTAAATACATGTTTTTTTAATGAACAGTAAAATACATTAATTTACTGTATATATAAATTATTTTCCAAATAGACTATTCCAAGCATCATGGATGATGTCGCCACCCTTGGTTCAAATTAACATAACCCTGCTAATATTTCTGGTCATAGAATCATCACAATTTATGGTCATGAGGCATATTAATAAACTAATTATTAGAATATTATGAAAAACCTACCCTCCTCTACAATAACCACCACCATCATTCCCTCTTCTCTTCACTCCTATCAATACTTGTTCCGTGACAATATTCGGCCAAACTTTCTTCCCAAGATCCTTCCCCATGTCCAATATCCCTTTGAGTATTCATCCTTCCAAACCCTATCCTCACAAGAGGCCCTCAAAAATGTTAGAATCAAGAGCTAAATTCCATATTCCAATTCTTTTATATGTTTTATGTTATTTTATTTTCATAATATTTTCCTAAAATACCTTCAATAAAATGGAATGATAACTCCAGTAAAACAAATGTACTGGATTTCAATTATTATAATGGTATAATTCATTGTGTTCTCTCATTTCCCCATATTTTATTTGAATGAAATGAAAGCACTATTTGAGATTTTTTAATTTAGTATATTCAAGTACAATAGTTTATCAATTTATTTTATCATCATTAATTCTAGTCATGAAAAAATTTGTGTTATGAATGAACGAGATTATTATATATTTAATATATCCTATTTATGGTTCTGTAAATCTATTGTACAAATGGTATTAAGTTATAAAGAAAAACATGTTTGATGTAATCAAAACTCACCGATTAACAAATATAGTTGTCACTAACATTTTATATAATAATTCAACTTCAATATGTGTAACCAAATTAAAATTGAAACCGGGTAATTTATAATATTTTCAATAATATCACATAACATCAATTATGAACATCCACTTTCATCTTACATGTATATCAAAATGTTAATATAAGTGAACTGGTCATTAAAACGGCATATGAAAATAGACCTGAAAAATAAAATTAGCCCTTATAACAAATAAACATGGTCTTGAATGGCCTAAAAAGGTTATAATAAATAAATATCTATAATAGATGTTCAATAATTATTAATTTATAAAAATATTTTTATAATTATGGTCTTTAATATCAAGTGGAGATCACTAACAAACATAAGGTAAGGGATCCTCTCCAATTATCTTTTGTTCATGAATGGCCTCTATGTTATTCATGTTATTTGTAATAACTAATGATGAGGGATGGTTTCAGTCCTTCCCCATAATAATAGCATGATGCATAAGTAATTAGAAACTGATTTCACTATCATTAAACCCTATTAAGTTCACCCAATACCATGCTGAAAATCCATAAGGAATTCAACCCGAACTGCCTTTATTTCTATGGTTTTCTCTATTATTCTTATTACACAAATGAAGTTGTACATTATTTTTTTTGTACAACATCTAAAAAAAATTATATGATTTATGAATATGTTTCAAAATCAATCCCTCATTTTCTATTGGGAATATATATTAATTTAATTGATTCCCTCCTTGATAAATCCCAATACGAAAACATGTTTAAAGAAAAATTCCTGAAATCATACATGATTTCAATTGAACTCTATACTTTTCTTAAAAACATCATTGTTCTTAAAAAATCATAATTCTAATTTACAAAAACATCACATTTCAGTTATAGTTTTAAATGAAATATTATCCAATTTTTTATTTTAAATTCTCTTTAGTGTTTTCTTAAAAATCATACAAAAATGTTTTGTTGCTAAGAATTTCTTAAATACTCTTCTTACATGTTTTCACTTATATTTTACATAACTTATCTTGATAAATACATATTTTGTGAAATTATTTTCTATGTTTGGGTTAATTAATTTCCCTCATGGAAACTATTATGATATTCCCATTCATTATGATTTATGTTATGAATGTGATGCCCATTTCTATCCATGGTTTCCCTTATGTTAATGTATAATGGCATATTTATGATTATTTATGTGGAAATCATTGTAACACCCTGAGATTTTATGAGATATATTCTTTCTAATTTCATTGATGTCTTCTATTGTACGCTACACCAAGATTAGCTTTCTCTATATGCAACACCGTATTAGCTTACAGTATACAGAAACACTATTCTAGGATTTTGGTGCATGCTAGAGCTACCTTTCTCTATAGCATGTGTTGAACGCAATACCGAGTTTCAATAAACAAGATATTATTATAATATTATTATGAACTAGATGTTACGAATAGTAATACCCAGTTTTTGAAATTTTATAAATTTTATCTTTCAAAATTGACTTCATTTTTGGATTCGGAATATCGACATTAGCCTTGGGTGAATTTTTGGTATTTTTTAGAAAAATTTCAATTTTTGATGAATAGTAAAAACACTGGGTTACTATTTTAAAACATACATTTTATTTAAATAATTATTTATTTTATTTAAATTTATTTTAGTTCAAAATATATACATAATATATATATATATGTGTGTGTGTGTTAAATTTAAATCATTGATGTCAGTTTTTAATAATGTGAGAGATATAAAAATTTTATTGAACATTTTACCGTCTTTTACTCACCTCTTAGGAGCATTTTTAATTGTACATAAAACTTAATTTTACCCCTTATCTGAGTTGAATTTATAAAATCTAAGAGAAATAGTTAATATCAAGGAGTAAAATGTGGTTCAATAAGATAAAAATAATTTTTGGTGAATGGTAACTTTTTACTTTTATTTACCACGGTTAAAATTAAATAAGGTAATTAAAGGTTAAAATGATATAATTTTTACCCTAAAACATGGTCTAATTCTATTGGATAATTATAATTCGACAAAAAAAACCTTATAAATATAATATTATCATTTAGGTCCACTTGTATTAGATTAGAACATTTATTGTTATTTAATTCAAAGAAGAGTTAAAAAAGTTAAAATCAATGTTTAATAATTAAAACATTTTTAATATAGGGTTATACATAAGATAAATTCATCTATAAATATTCATTAGAAAGATAAAAATATTTCTTGCACAATGGTATTTTATTTATAATTTTTAGACATTATGTAATTTAATTTATTTATTACACAATGATGATGCAGTAATTACCTTATTAATGATATATTAACATAATTGATGTAATAAATACCCAAATAAATGTAATTTGAGACTATTTTTGAATTAAAATAATTTTTAATGTTAATATGACATTTTTTTTATTGATTAAATTAAAATTATTCGAACTAATAAAGCTGTTATGATTTTCAAAAAAATCAATTACCAAATAGTGTCAAAATTGACATATAATAGTTTTTAAAACAAATATTATATTATTAATTGTTAATCTATTCCTAAAAATATATGGATGGCCCAAATGACATAGATAAGGTTATATATATTAATAATGAACCACTTGGGGCGCTTTTGTCTTGTTAATGTATGTTTATTTACCATATAGTGTAAGAAAACAAGAATACAGTGTAAAAGTAAAATTATTTAACTTAGAGTTAAATATAAATTATAAGGTTAAAATAGTATCCTAAACATGTATAAATCCAATTTTTTACATTATTTTGACCCATACCCACTTTCGATTATAAATAAGTCACTTTGGAGCCATTATACACCGAATAAGACTTTATTATAAAAAAATATATTATGTTGTTCCTAAAGTACCCCTCTCCTCCCTTATAAAAGGGCTCCTCATCCCTATTATCTTTACACAATTTTGAGCCTTAAATCATGGATAACCCCTTCCCATTAATCTTATAAACTTCCCTAGAAATATTATAGATGTTATGGTCTCAACAAAATACCAACTCTAGTGCCTTAAGAGGAAGCATAAAAGAGGTGTGTCGAAGAAGAGGTAATCTCTTCTACCGATTCTTTCAATTTTCTTTCTTCTTAAAAATCTTCTTATTTAGTTGTTTCATTATAATGTAATAATATCAGTATCAATAATATAGTTATATTTTATTATTAATATGAAACAACCCCATTTTATATTCTATACGTCCTACGGAAAACGAAATCATCGCGCGTCCGTACGTACAGAATATCGTCTCCACGCCGTGGTGTAATATGTTTTTCCTCCACCACCTTACATGGATGGGTATAATGGTGTAAATAATATCTATATATGGTTATAATAACATAATAATGATTATTATTCAATAATTATGGGAAATATATCAACCCTCGTGCGTACGTACGGATTATCATCTCCACGATGCGATGAGATTCATTCTCTCTATTAACCAATCAAGACTGATTATAAAGTATATATAATGAATAATAATGAAATATATGACATAATTAATAAACTTTATTTGTGTATATATATGTGTGTGTTTCATATACTTACTTCCATTCAAGTCAATAAGAAAAGGAAAACATCGTTCATGTGTATGTACGGCATACCGCCTCCATGAACAGTGTATTTCATTTCATTAATCTATCAACTATATACATATATATAATAAATATATATGATAAATAAATCATGATTTACATTCGGGATGAAATTAAATAATGATATATGTAATAATAATATCATGAAAAATAAGTCCAAACACGTACGATAAATAAAACTATTTTACACAAAACGCTGCTTTACCATGGAATTTACAAAAGAACTGGTAATATAAAGTCATATGTGAACCATATATGATATCATAATAGTGAATATGATTCTATAATAAGTAAATAAAATTATTTAAATCATTATACCATAGGTTCAGATACGTACGAATCATATCAGACTTAAGGTAAGGGATAACTTTTCCAATCGCGTTTTTATCTGAGATTGTTTATTCGTAAGTATTTACTAGGGTTATTGTTATCATCCATTACAATGTTCCCTAAAACAAATTAATGTATTTTTAATGAAATTTTAACTGATTTTTTAATTTTACCACATGTTATGAAAGGAATCATACTTTTTTTACCACACGAGGAACTTTTTGACTTTTTCGACAAAAGTATGAGGAGAATGTTTTTCTAACTTATACGACGTGAATGGATTTTTACAGTTTCATAACACCTTATATTCAAGAATATTACTCTAAAATATTTCATGAATATTTTCAAAAAAATCATTTTCTTTTAAAATTTCCTGGCATTTTGTGAAAAGAAGATGATTTTGAAGAAGAAAGGATATTTTCCTCAAGAATTCATTTCAAGTGTTTTATCAAAACCATTTTCCATATAAGATGAAATTATTTCATATGTGTATGTTTCAAGTATAATATCCCTATTATTTACGTGGTTTCACTTCTCTTATGAGGAAATGATATCCATGTGTTTTATATGGATTATGTTTTGATGGAATGATGGTTATGAAACCCATTTTATGCTTTGGGTTATGATGAATGATTTATGTATATGTTGTGTCACACGTAATAATTATTTCATTAGGAGATGGGTCAGAACTATATCTCCCTCCAATGCATTGGGTAATGATTTATATCTCATTACATATACTTGAAAGGAATGGGAATTTAATCTGGTTCAGTGATGTAGGACTGGAACAAGGAGTGAACTCAATTCAGTAAGGGACTTTGTCCACTAATATGGTCTTGGAAGCAATGGCTTGGATACTATGGAAATAATATCATGTGATTAATGGTTTTCCACAATTAAATATTTTATTCCCATACTATTTTATCATGAATTATGTTCCTTTATGATCTTTTCCATACGTACTGCCAAGATTTATTTCACAACTCATGATTTTGATGCTTAAACTGTATGTCCATGTTTTGATGTTAAAATGTATATGGTTTATTTTGTTTTCTCCATGCATACCATTACTGAGCATTTGACCTCATCCTTTATATGTTTTCTTCTCCCCATGATATAAATAATGGTTTTAGTTATGAAAAAAAGGGGAGGATCATTATGAGAGATGTTGAAGATATTTCACCAAGATTAGAAGATTATGTTCCAGGATTCCAAAGACACTAAACAATTATGGTCTTTTAGTTTTGGTTCTTGTTATGTATAAATTATTTTGAAAAATTAATGTAATTTCCATGTACGTTAATCTTGGGTCTTTATAGTTTGTATCAGAGGAAGGGTTTAGTTAACATTTGGAAACTAGGAGGCAAAAACTTTAGTGAGATCCCTAGTGATATTTCTAACATAAGTCTAGGGAAGTCCCTATGGTTAAGTATAAGTATAGGTTATAGTCCTAGAATTACGGTTATTATATTATAATTAAACCTAAGATGTTAGATATTTATGTTTCTCCCCCATTATTATGTTTTTTTCCTAGCATGATTTTTCCTCTCACACTATTATTTTTGGGTTTTAGGCAATAGCTGGATCCCGAAGGAACCGTGTCGATCAATGTAATGGACAATGCAATGATTGTCCTCTTGAACAAACCAATTTTATGGGAGATGGAGTGAAATTTATTTTTTCTATACTTACAGAATCTATGAATCATTATGTATTTCCAAATGATCAGAGAAGGGAACAATATTCTATTGAGCCCTTCAAGAGGAAACATCTACCTTCTTTCAATGGGTCTTCTGATCCACTTGTTGCTGAACAATGGATCAGTACAAATGAAAATATTTTTTCCATACTTCGCTGTTCCGAACATGAATAATTCATTTTAGCTGTTTACCCTTTAGAAGGTGAAGCAGACCAGTGGTGGACTCTAACAAAGAATACAAGGACCCAAGATGAAATTGAATCCATGGAACGGAACGAGTTCATAATCTTGTATTTCAATAAGTAAATCCCTCATATTCTTAAAACAAATATAGAGATGGAGTTACTTGAACTTAAGCAAAAGGATTATGAATCTATTGGTATATACGAAGCAAATTTTACAAGGCTTTAAAGGTATGCAACTGGATTTATCATCCAACCTGAAATTAATGTTGGTCGATTCTTCAGTTGATTAAAACCAAGTCATCGAAGGGCATTAGCAATCAGAGACATCAATAGCTTTGAAGAAATTGTGCACTGTGATATCAAGGTAGAACTGGAAGTTGGTGTTACATATCCATCTCATGGTTTTGTCATGAAACGAAATATTGAGTTCAAGGATAAATCTTAGAGAAATGGTGAAAACAAGATGAATGTTTCTTTATGTTCAACGTGTGGAAAGAAGCATGGTGGAGATTGTCTAAAAGGTACTGAAAAATGTTTTAAGTGTGGAAAAAGAGGTCATCGAGCAGTTGAGTGTCAAAGTAATGGGAAAAATTTAGATAATTATTTGAATTGAGAAAATGTTACATAGAACACTCCACCAACACATTAATGCTACAATTGCATGGAAATGGGGAATTATGTTATCCAATGCCCTAATCCAAGGGTTTATGACGATCGACATCAACAACCTCTTAAGGAAAAGGAAAAAGGTAAGTCACATGTGATCACCATTAGCAATGTTGAGTATGACAATGATATGGTGGAATGATTATGTGTTTAAGTAAATGGATTCTAAAATAATGTTCTAGAATCTCATTTATAGTATTGTGGAACATTTGAATATCTATGTAATGGATTATTGTGGTTTTTGTTAATTATATGGTACAGGTAACAATTAAAAATGATTGAAATATTTTTGGAAAGTAGATGATATGCGGATAATGAATAGATAAGGAGAAAATATTATGTTTGATAGTATTCATGAGCTCATGATTTATATGATGACTAAGTGATATCATGGTTTGAGTATATTGATTTATTGGGATTTTGGTATATGGAAAGAGTTAAATTTTAACTCCATTAATGTTTTCACTAAGGTTAAATGGGTATTCATTTTTCAAGTGAATACATGATTAAGGCATTCGAATGTTTGGAATGTGACCAAAAAGACATACCTTATGATATATGGGGATAAATGACGGTATATACATGCTTGGTAGATGACCTCTCTATCAATTTTTTTCCACATACTGTGAGTTTGGATAAACATAAATATTGTAATAGATTATGTTAGACATCAGATAGTATTGTTTAAGGATAAAACATTTTGTTATGTTATAATAGTATAGTTTATGAAAAAGTACAACCCATAGGACGAGAGAAAACCCGTTGTGTCAGACAAAGATGTGGGAATAGAACCCACAACTGAAGTCCAAGAGGCCTTTATCGCCTACCACTGGCCTATAGTAAGTCCCTAGTTAGTAGAAACATGTTTTATTTTATTAAAAGGTTTGATAGAGGAAGTATAAGTCCATTTTAGGAACCACATACAATTAATCTCAACATAGATTGAATTATGTATATAACTTTTGCTAACCTTATGTTCTAGACAGATTAAATGACCTACCATTCTATCGCATTATCTGCTAACACTTCACGAAAGACAAATTCAACTTTATTTATTTTGGATATGAAGTGGAAATTGGTCAAGGAGTAAACAATAGTGATATTGTACCAAAATCAAGTAAGTATTTATTTTAGTTCAAAAAATATTCAACATTAGGGAAATGATCTTGAAAACCAAAAATGTCTAGTGCCCCCATATCTGATGAATTAGATTGTACCTTAGATTATCACAAAATTATGGTTATGTGATTGTTGTATTTTTCATAGCCATGTTCTCTACAACTCTTCATCCAAACATGAAGGTTAGATTTTTCTTCCATATCCATATGTCACATATGTTCCCCTATGTGGAAACCCAGTGATGAGTTAATTTGGTAATCGTTATGTTTTATACCTCACTTTTTAAAATTAAGATTTTGTATTCCTTTTTAAGATGTCGGTTTCAATGAATGAAACTTTCAAGTAGTAAACGATTTATAACACTGAAGAATTTTGATGGAGAAATTCATTTTAAAGGGGTAGAATGTAACACCCTGAGATTTTATGAGATATATTCTATTTTATTTTTTTATGTCTTCTATTGTACGCTACACCAAGATTAGATTGCACTATATGTAACACTATATTATCTTACAGAATAAGCAAACACTGTTTTATGCTTGTGTTGCACGCCAGAGCAACCTTCCTCGAGAGCTTGTGTTGTACGCAACACCGAGTTTCACTAAACGAGATAGTATTATAATATTATTATGAAGTAGCCATTACGAGTAGTAATACCCACTTTTTGAAATTTTATAAATTTTATCATTCAAAATGGACTTCATTTTTGGATTTGGAATATCCAAATTATCATAGGGTTAATTTTTTGTACTTTTTCTGAAAACATTAATTTTTTGATGAATAGTGAAAACATTAGGTTACTATTTAAAAACCAACTTTTTATTTAAATAATTATTATTTTTATTTAAATTTATTTTTGGTCAAAATTGATACATAATATATATAAAAGTTCAATTTAATTTATTGGAGTTAGTTTATAAAAATTTTAGAGATATAAAAATTTTATTGAACTTTTTACCGTATTTTACCAACCTCCTAGGAGCATTTGTAATAGTACATAAAACATAATTTTACCACTTTTGTGAGTTGAATTTTGAAAATATGAAAGACACGGTTAATATCAAGGAGTAAAATGTGGTTCAATAAGATAAAAATAATTTTTTGGTGAATAGTAACTTTTTGCTTTTATTTACCATGGTTAAAAGTAAATATGGTAATTAAAGGTAAAAATGGTTTTATTTTTACCCTAATACATGTCATAATTCTATTGTATAAGTATAATTCCACAAAAAACCTTAGGAATATTATATTATCATTTAGGTCCACATGGATTAGATTTTGACATGTATTATTAATTAATTCAAAGAAGAGTTAAAAGAGTTAAAATCGAAGATTATTAACTAAAACATTTTTAATATAGGGTTATAATTAAGATAAATTAGTCTATAAAAATTCATTAGAAATTTAAAAAAATTTCCTCCATAATGTTCTTTTAATTATAATTTTTAGGCATTATGTAATTTAATTTATTTATGACACAATAGTGATGTAGTAATTACCTTATTAATGGAATAATAACATAATTTATGTAATAAATACCCAAATAAATGTAATTAGTGACTTTTTATGAATTAAAAAAAATAGGTTAATATGAAATGTTAAAATTGATTCAATTAACCTTTTTATAACTAATTATTATGTAATTATTTTCACAAAAATAAATTACTAAATACTGTCAAAATTGACATAAAATAGTTTTTAAAACAAATATTATATTATTAATTATTATTCTATTTCTAAAAATCTAAGTTTCATCCGATTGACTCAGATAAGGTTATATATATTAATAATTAACCCCTTGGGGTTAGTTTGTCTTGTTGTAGTAAGTTTATTTACCATAAAGTGATAGAAAACAAGAAGACACAGTAAAAGTTAAATTATTTAACTTAGAGTTAAATCTAAATGATAAGGTTAAAATTGTAAACTAATCTTGTCTAAAACCTATTGGTTGAGATACTTTCGACCCATCCACACTTTATATTTTAAATAAGTCATTTTAAATCCATTATAAACTGAATATGACTTTATTATAAAACAATATTTTATGTTTTTCCTAAAGTACCCCTCCCCTCCCTTATAAAAGAGAACCTCCTCCCACTTCTCTTTAAACAATTTTGAGCCTTCATGCTCGTCCAACCACTTCCCATTTACCTTATAAAATTACTAGAATCATTATAGAGCTTCTGGTCTCCTCAAAAGACCAACTCTAGAACCTTAAGAGTAATTTTAAAAGAGGTGCGTCGAGGAAGATGTAATCTCTTCTACCGATTCCTTCAAGTTTCTGTCTTCTTAAACATCTTATTATTTAGTTGTTTCATTATAAAGAAATAACCCTAGTATCAATAATATACTGATATGTTATTATAAATATGAAACAAACCCATTCCACCTTCAATCCATCCTACGGAAAAAAAATCACCACATGTGCGTACGTTCAGAATATCGTCTCCACATTGTGGTGTAATCTGTTTTCCACCACCACCATACTTGGATGGGTATAATGGTGTAAAGAATAACTATATATGGTTATTATAGCATAATAATTATTATTATTAAATAATTATTGTAAATATATCATTGCTAGTGTGTACGTACATATTACCGTCTCCACGACGTGATAAGATTCATTCTCCATGTTAACCAATCAAGAATGATTATAAAGGATATAAAATGAATAATAACGAAATATATGAAATAATGAAGATAATGGATTTATGTATATATATATATATATATATATATATCATCTAATTAGTTCCATTCAAGTCAATAAGGAATGGAAAACATCGTTCATGTGTACATACGACCTACCGTCTCAATGAACGGTGTATTTTATTTCATTCATCTATGTATTATATATATATATACTGAATATATATGATATATAAATCATTATTTACATTCTTGACGTAATTAATTCATTATATAAGTAATAATAATATCAAAAACAACTAGTCCAAACATGTACGATAAATAAAACGATTTTACCCAAAACGCAGCTTTAACATGGAATTTACAAAATAATAGGTAATATAAAGTCATAAGTGAACCATATATGATATCATAACAATGAATATGATTCATTAATAAGTTAATGAAATTATTTAAATCATTATACATGAGGTTCGGATACGTACGAATCATATCTGACATAAGGGAATGGATAAAATTTCCAATCTCGTTTTTATATGAGATTATTTATTCGTAAGTATTTACTGGTTTTATTGTTATCATCCATGCCCTTGTTTTCTAAAATTATTTTCATGTATGTTTAAAGTCCTTTTTACCCATATTTTAATTTTTCCACATGTTATGAAATGAATCTTTCTTTTGTTTACCACACGATGAACTTTTTGAATTTTCCGAAAAAATATGAGGTGAATGTTTTTTTAACTTATACGGCGTGAATGGATTTTTATGGTTTTATAAAGCCTAATATTCATGTAGCATACTCTACAAAATTTCTATACTATTTTCAATAAAATAATTTTCTATTAAAATTTCGTGGAAATTCTCGAAAAGAAGATGATTTTGAAGAAGAAATGATATTTTCCTCAAGAATTCATTTCAACTGTTTTATCAAAACCATTTTTCATCTACGATGACATTATTTCATATGTGTATGTTTCATGTATAATGCCCCTATGATTTATATGGTTTCACTTATCTTATGATGAAATTATATCCATTTTTTTATATGGATTATGTTTTGATGGAATGATGTTTATGAAACCCATTTTATTATTTAGGTTATGATGAATGATTTAGGTTTATACTGTGGCACATGTAAAAATAATTTCGTTATGATATGGGTGGGACCTATATCTACCTCTAATGTATTGGATAATGATTAATATCTCATGAGATATAGATGGATAGAATGGAAAGTTAATCAGATTCAATGATACATGACTGGAACGAGGAGTGAACTCTATTTTGTAAGGGACTTTGTCTACTAAGATTGTCTTAGCAGCAATGCCAGGGATACTATGGAAATCATATCATGTGATTAATGGTTTTCCACAATTAAATGTTTTTCCCATGATATTTTATCATGATTGATGTTCCCTTATGATCTATTCCTTACGTACTGCCATGATTTATTTCAAATCTCAATATTTTGATGTTTAAACTTTATGTTCATGTTTTTATGATCAAATGTATATGGTTTTCTTTATATTTCCCATGCTTACCCTTATTAAGAATTCTGTCTCACCCTTTGTATGTTTTCTTTTCCCCAGTATATAATGAAAGGTTTTAGGGTTGAAAAAAGGGAAAGTTCTTTATGGGAGATGTTGAAGATCTTTCACCAAGATTAGTAGATTTTGTTCTGAGATTTTAATGACACAAAACTATTACAGTCCTTGAGTGTTGGTTCTTGTTATGTATTAATTATTCCGAAAAAGTAATTTAATGTCCATGTACGTCAATCTTGGGTCTCTACAATCATATTCATCAACATGTTAATATGGGTGTTCCCATACAATTATCTAATGAATTGGGTAATGTTATGTCTCCTGAGGTGTTTGGTGCAAAGGTCTTTTTGGTTAGACTTGGCTTGTTCTACTATAGGAAATGATCTTGGAGGTGATCCTTGACTTGTACTAAATTCATTATTTATGTTTCTGCTACATTTCTATGATAGTATGTTTATATGACTCCAAGTTTATCTGTTATGATTTTATATGGTACATGCTTTATTACGTACATATTTCATGTCTTTTCACCCATGTTCTACAAATTTATTCATATTCTTATTCCCTTACTGGGATTTTAGCTCATACCATTGTTCATTTTATCCCCATGTTATCATATGCATATGTATGGGAATAAAAGATATTAGTATCTCATTATAGAGTCTATATAAATGTTTTTTTGTAATTTTTGATTATGCACCAAGTCTTCCAAGTCACTAGACATCATGATCCTTGGATTTTACATTAATGTATAATCATGCATAAAATCATGTAATGTTTTATATAAAATTCTAGGGTCACTATAGTTGGTATTAAAGGCTTCTTCTAGTATTTTTTTGAGATTAGGAATAGTGTCAATTATATAGAACCTTAAGAATGATATGAAGTGTATGAAAACATCCCTAGATATTGGTAAGTGTGTATTAATTGGTTTATCAAGAAAATATGTCTATGTGTTGATACAAATAGGTAGAGGAGGCTCTTGAAATAATGTTACACGGAGATAAAACTCTGGGAAAGAGTCTTGAGCATGAATCAAGTTATATTAGTACATGAAATTGGTCCTCGATACACTCTTGGTATTGAGTCTCCTAGTAGAAATGCTTCAGTAAATTCATAGGCTTTGTAAAAACCAATATTAAGGGAAAAATTACCATAAGAATATAATTTAAGAAATAGACCAAGGCTACCATAGATTTAATTCTAAGGAATCAGATGATAGGTTATAATTATCCTTTACATGTTTATCCTTTTATGTTCAAAGTTCTATTTTTAGTCTCAATAGATATGTATTGAATCCCTATATTTATAGGTTATATTCTTATTTAATGGAGAGTAATATAAGAACACATTCCAACAACCAATCTGATAGGAAATGTTAAGATTGGCTAATGAAATAAATCATATGATTGGAAAAGGTTCTAAAACATTCATGACAATACCTTCTTAGGTGGCTGATGTAATGAATACTAACTTGAATCAAATGGGACACCCTCTTCCAAAGAAAGAGAATGTTTCCGTAAAATCATTCATTTAGAAAAGGACTCCCATGATTAGCGAATATTCATATCCCATCCACACAGAACAATGAATAAACTCCATTGAAAAGATATTAGATATACTCAAATGCTCAGAATAAGGGAAAGTCATACTGGTGGTCAATCATTTATGATGGGGAAGATTATATGTGGTTTAAAATGATCAAGAATAAGAATCCCTATGATGAAATTTATTACAGTTTTTGGGAGGAATTCAAGAAAGTGTTTTTCAATAAATATTTTACTAAATCCCTCATTCTCATGATGGAAATATGGTTCCTCATAATCATGAAGATGGAAGAAGAGTCTATCAGGGAATATGAAGCTAACATTATTATGCATGCAAGGTACGCCTCTAGCTTTTTCAAGAACACTGAAAACAAAGCAGATTTCTTATTTAGCAGACTAAATCTGAGACCACAAAAAGCGTTGGCAATTAGAGACATTGACAGTTTTGAAAATATTGTGCATTTTACCCTTAAGGATGAAATGGATATTAGATAATATTAAAGGTTTTTTGGGCCCAATGACAAGATATGGAAAATGGAGAACAACATTGGGGGTTTAACAAACATATTCCATAATGGAATGAAGCCATGATATACCACTTGTTAATGTTGTGGGAAGAATAATCCTATTAACTTTCTAATGGGAACCATAAATCCCTTGAAATGTATGAATCTTGGACATCTGGCCAAGAACTACTGAAAGGATATGAAACATCTTACTGTTGTGGAAGAATAAAGGAAGGCTCATATCATTACTCAGTCAGTGGTGCAGTGTTAAAACATCAGAGATCATGGGAATTATGCAAACTACTTCCCTATACCGAGGGTTTTCTAGGGAAATAATCAAAAACATACAAGGAAACAATGAAGGGATTGTGCTATCACTAATTCTGAGGTGGATACAGAAAATGATGTGGTGATAGGTACACTAGTTATTCATTCAATAATATCAAACATAATATTTGATTCTAATTCTACACATTCTTTCATACCATGATGGTTTTGTATAACTATTAAAACAACACCTCAAAATTTGGATGAAGAGTAATATATGAGAACTAAGAATGGGAAAAATATTGGGTACATGGTTCATAACTCATCCCTAGTTAATGTTTTTGGAATGAACTGCCCAGTAATTATTGTCATACGTACTTTACTGGAGTTAAATGCTATCAAGGGCATGGATTAGTTATCTTTATTATAAGACAAAATCAAATTTTGGTAAAGGGAGATCAATCATAACATCCCTAAGAATCCTATGATTCAATAAAAGTGTAAAGAGGAAGATGAATCTTTTTTAGAGTCATCATCTCATGTGTGGATGTTGCTGCCTCATGGGGAAGCCTATATAGCTCAAAATATTATGAAAAAGGAGTAGATCATAACTGAAGACATGACCATCATGAGGGATTAAATGGATGTATTCCATGAAGAGTTGGCTGGTCTTCCTCCTAACTGATAGGTTGGTTCCCTATTGAACATGTTCCGCGATGGTTGCCTATGTCAAAGAATCCTTATAGAATGACCATCGTAGAGTTGGATGAGTTAAAGAAGCAGTTACATGAGAATTTGGAGAATGTATTTTTACACCCTAGTGCTTCATCGTATGGTGTGACAGTCCTCTTCGTCCTGAATATTGTTGGAACACTACACCGCTGCATTTTTTATCATGGGCTTAAGAAAATCATGATATATAACAAGTATCCCCTTTCTCAAATTTCATACATATTCGACAAGCTTTGTGGGACCTATTATATATCTAGGGAGTACCTTCAGTCATGATATCCTCCAGTAGAGGTGAGCAAGGAATAAATTCCGAAGACTTCTTTTTTAGCGAGGTATGGACACTATGAGTTCATAGTGATGCCTTTAGGACTCAATAATGCTCCAGCTATTTTCATGGATGTAATGAATAGGGTCTCTAGAGATTACCTTGAAAAGATCTTGGTAGTATTTATTGAAGATATTTTTATATACTCCAAGAGAATGGAAGAACATCAAGATAATTTCAATACCGTGTTAAAGACATTTAGAAGGGTGAATCCATAAGCAATGTATAGTAAATGTGAGTTCTGGATGGAAGAAGAATCATTCTTCTGTCATGTTATCACCCGAGAAGGGATATGTAAGGACCCTTCTAAGACAAATTCAATTGAAGGGTGGCCAAAAAAAACATCGGTAACATATATCTATAGATTTTTGGGTCGAGCTATGTATTATTGACGTTTTCTGAAGAAATTTTCACAATTTTCAAACCCATTGTCCAATCTGACAAGGAATGGAGTAAAGTATTTCAGCACATAGGAACATGAAGAACATTTCGTGGAGTTGTAAAAGAGGATTATCACTATGCCAGAACCCACACTCCGAACAAGTATATTACTCTTTATGGTGTATATTGGTGCTTCAAAGAAGGGCTTTGTAACATCCCAAGGTTTTCTAAAAAAAATAAATTGAAAATGCTTGAAATATTGTTTAAGGTATATATTTATAAGTATCTTTTAAACATAATCTTATTTCTTCTATGATTTGAATTTCAAGAAACTGTCATCTACAATTGGGTTCAGTATGTTATTTAGAGTCTGATGAAACAAACTTGTTTTTTGGTGAATAGTAACATGCCATTATGAATAGTAATATGAATAGTAATATGAATAGTAATATGAATAGTAATATGACCTCATGAATAGTAAATAATATTATTATTTTATTTTCCCATGGAAATAGGATAATGGGATCTTAATTAATTTTCCAATGTTACATGAAACTAGTTGCACTTAAATATTGTTATTTTTTCGAATTCACTGTGACCTTATTTAAAAAATAAATTATTAATATTTAGAAAATTATTTTTGAAAAATGGAGTTCATTTTTGAATTCTACACATTGAAAAATGGTTGGGGTAAATTTTTGGTATTTTTCTGAAACTCTTGAATTTTCGGTGAATAGTGAAATACGATAAAATGCCGTATAATCAATTTATCGGTAAATACGCACTATTTATGACATCGTAAGTGATGAAAGGCCACTTTCCTCGAACTCACTTGATATTTTCACTAATTAAGGCCACTTGATTTGAGATTATTCATAGTCTTGATAAAAATATTATAATAATAATTAAAATAATCTAAAATACCTCCCCTCCTCCACTATAAATATCACCCTCACTCCCCTCTTCCTCCCACACCTCTCAAGCCTTGAGCATTGTCTAATTTCTTCCAAATTCCCTTCCCAATCATCTTCCTCACGTCCTAGAGATTCTGGTCTTACCAAAAGACCAAAATCAAAGCCCTTAAGAAGGATCTCAAGGAGAAGAGATCAAGAGGTAAACATCTTCTTTCATTTTCATTCTTTTCTTCCATTTTATGTTATTATCTTCCTTTCCCTTTGTCTTTTGTTGGGATATTTCATTAAATATTTCCCTTACTGTACAAAGTTTTTATGATGATGATATATTCCATTCCTCTCATCAATATTGTTTTTATGAAATTTTAAGAGACGTCGTTAGGCTGCCGAATTTCCGTAAGAAATTTCCCAATTTTTCTTTATTTCATGATTCCTTTTCTTCTTCCTTCACCCCCTATTATCCAAGAGGCATGAAATCTCCAGAATCATGTATATTATGTATGTTTTCATGTTTATGGAAAATTACAAATCATTATTCCTCTCCTATCTCACTTATTTAAGGAATAAGAACATTGTCCGTGATGTGTCGAATTACCGACATCGTGGACGATGTAATTTCACTTTCCATTAATTCATTCAAGTATGGTCATGAAACCATTTATATGGTTGAACCAGGTTATAAGATATGTTTTATGACTCATATAAGGCTCTTGAATTCTTTTGTAATCATGATTCAAATTTATAAGACTAAATGATGTTGTAATTATCAAAGAACCACTTAAATTATCTAAACAAACATAATTAATTTTTTAACTTATAAATCATCATCATATAAAGAATAAAAGTGATAAATGGTATCATTTATGGTACTGTAAATATTTAAATACTACTCCATTCAAATTCTGTAGTTTCACTTCCAATCCACAAGAACAATTCATCCTGAACCGATCGTGAAAATCACAAAAGAACTCACCCAAAATAATGCAAGGAACAGAATACTAACAAATAAGGGGTGAAATGAGGTTATGAAATTACCATATAAGATGTTATAAACATGAACATGTTTCTTTAAAATACTAATAAAACTCTTTTAACCATTATATAGGAGGTTTAAACAATTTTGAAGTAAGACAAGCCCAAGGTAAGGGAATTCCTAACCCGATTTCTATTCTTTGGGTTAACCTTCTACTTTATAACTTATGTGTTATTTAAATTGTTTGTGTGATGGGTTCTGTTTATATTATGTTTAATTATGTGTATTTACAGAGTATATACATATTCCATCCACTCTATTAATCCTCACTTCAAGTATATGATGTTTATAAGGGACTTTTCTTCTAAAATCCTCTTTTAAAATTCTGTTTTATAAGATTCAAAAGGTATGTTTTTATGCTATTGTTTATGTTGTATGATTATGTTTTGGTTATTGGGCATTGTTTATGATGAAGTGTGGGACCTATATTTCCCTCCAATTCATTGGGTATGAGTAAGTTGTAGTTCGGCCGTATGGTTACTCCAAGTGTAACTGTGATGGTTACACAAAGTATGGTAGCCGTGATGGTTACAAATTTTAAGGTAGCCAAGATGGTTACAAGATTATGTAAGTAATGCCCCAATACACCTCTATGATTATAATTATGTTTGTGTGGATATTGTGTAAATATCATGTTACACAATGTAAGATTTTATGGTTGGAAAGCATGTCTTTTGAAAATGTTTTCATACGTCATGCGTATTCATGGACTAGTGTGATTTTTCCTTCTTTTTCATACCTTACTGAGATTTTGTGCTCATCCCAAGTTTTTAAATGATTTTTCACAGGTTAATGATGAGTAATACAAGGAAGGAAGACATGTTAAATGTTGAAGAATTGTCAAGGAGTTTTGTTTTATGGTTTAATGTTTTATATTCTAAGGAAAATGGAAACTGATTTTATGGTATCCACTTTGTAACAATGTGTAATGTTATGAATGTTTTGTCTTAATTCTATAAAGCTCTAAAATTGAAAAGATCCTCAATGTAAACTGAAGTGTTTTCTTGAATAAATTCAATATTATGTATGAAATAAGTGCGGGTCCTTATAGTTGGTATCAAAGGTCGGTTTAGACAACTTTAGGGATTAGGAGTTCTTGTGAGACACGTGATTAGTCCCTATATCTATTATTTAAGTTAAATCCTTGTTTTATAATTTTTTTTTTCAGGTCAAGTAAAGTTGGTTACGAATGGAAGGAGAAGGATCTCAAACGAAATTCTTATCTCTTCCTGATGACATGCTTGCAATAATTATTGCAAAGTCATCTTCGGATGATTGTGAAACTTTTTCTAGCATACAACTCACTTGCAAGCAGTTTTTTGAGATATCCAACACCTCCTCTATACCTCGTTATCATCATGGATCATGGGTTGTTTTTAGACAAATACTATTTTCAAAATATTCACATAATTTCAAGAAAGGTAAATATTATCAAGGTATTTTCAAATATTTTACCTTATCACAAGAATTTGAAGCATATTATGATTTTAAAAATGGTGCTGAGGAAGGAGACCCTTATGCAACATATTTATATTTGCTTTTAAAATATAGTCTCACATCACATACTTATGGTATTTTAAAAGGACCAATAATAGAAAGTTTCAACTCAATTTAAGTCTGACTATTTTATAGAAATCATGTTTTATCAGATGTTTTGTAATTATATGTCATACATAATTATTTTCCAAAACTATTTTTCTGTGAACACCCATATGACCCATGTTGTACGAGGTGTATTTGGATGGAGGAAGCAAATGATTTTTAAGGATCGCTAAATCATTGTTTTAATGCATGGGACTTCTACCTACGTGAACAAGATGACGATGAAACCGAGTGGACACCTTGATCAAGGTACCCTCACTTGTTTAATAAGTAAATAAAATTGTGAGGACGCAATTTCAAGAAGGTGGGGATAATGTAACATCCCAAGGTTTTCTAAAAAAATAAATTGAAAATGCTTGAAATTTTGTTTAAGGTGTATATTTATAAGTATCCTTTAAATATAATTTTATTTCTTCTATGATTTGAATTTCAAGAAACTGTCATCTACAATTGGGTTCAGTATGTTATTTAGAGTCTGATGAATCAAACTTGTTTTTTGGTGAATAGTAACATGCCCTTATGAATAGTAATATGAATAGTAATATTACCTCATGAATAGTAAATAATATTATTATTTTATTTTCCCATGGAAATAGGATAATGGGATCTTAATTAACTTTCCAATGTTACATGAAACTAGTTGCACTTAAATATTGTTATTTTTCGAATTCACTATGACCTTATTTAAAAATTAAATTAATAATATTTAGGAAATTATTTTTGAAAAATGGAGTTTATTTTTGAATTCTACACATCGAAAAATGGTTGGGGTAAATTTTTGGTATTTTTCTAAAACTCTTGAATTTTCGGTGAATAGTGAAATACGATAAAATACCGTATAATCAATTTATCGGTAAATATGCACTATTTATGACATCATAAGTGATGAAAGGACACTTGCCTCGAACTCACTTGATATTTTCACTAATTAAGGCCACTTGATTTGAGATTATTCATAGTCATGATAAAAATATTATAATAATAATTAAAATAATCTAAAATACCTCCCCTCCTCCACTATAAATATCACCCTCACTCCCCTCTTCCTCCCACACCTCTCAAGCCTTGATCATTGACTAATTTCTGCCAAATTCCCTCCCCAATCTTCTTCCCCACTTCCTAGAGATGCTGGTATCACCAAAAGACCAAAATCAAAGCCCTTAAGAAGGATCTCAAGGAGAAGAGATCAAGAGGTAAACATCTTCTTTCATTTTCATTCTTTTCTTCCATTTTATGTTATTCTCTTCCTTTCCCTTTGTCTTTTGTTGGGATATTTAATTAAATATTTCCCTTACTGTCCAAAGTCTGTATGATGATGAGATATTCCATTCCTCTCATCAATCTTGTTTTTATGAAATTTTAAGAGACGTCGTTAGGCTGCCGAATTTCCGTAAGAAATTTCTCAATTTTTCTTTATTTCATGATTCCTTTTCTTCTTCCTTCACCCCCTCTTATCCAAGAGGCATGAAATCTCCAGAATCATGTATATTCTGTATGTTTTCATGTTTATGGGAAATTAAAAATCATTATTCCTCTCCTCTCTCACTTATTTAAGGAATAAGAACATTCTCCGTGATGTGTCGAATTACCGACATCGTGGACGATGTAATTTCACTTTCCATTAATTCTTTCAAGTCTGGTCATGAAAGCATTTATATGGTTGAACCAGGTTATAAGATATGTTTTATTACTCATATAAGGTTATGGAATTATTTTGTACTCATGATTCAAATTTATAAGACTAAATGATGTTGTAATTATCAAAGAACCAGTTAATTTATCTAAACAAACATAATTAATGTTTTAACTTATAAATCATCATCATATTAAGCATAAAAGTTATAAATGGTATCATTTATGGTACTGAAAATATGTAAATACTACTCCATTACAATTCTGGAGTTTCACTTCCAATCAACAAGAATGATTCATCCTGAACACATCATGAAAATCACAAAAGAACTCACCCAAAATAATGCAAGGAACAAAATACTAACAAATAAGGGGTGAAATGAGGTTATGAAATGACCATATAAGATGTTATAAACATGAACATGTTTCTGTAAAATACTAATAACACTATTTTAATCATTATACAGGAGGTTTAAAAATATTTTAAGTAAGACAAGCCCAAGGTAAGGGAATTCTTAACCCGATTTCCATTCTTTGGGTTAACCCTCTACTTTATAATTTATGTGTTATTTAAATTGTTTGTGTGATGGGTTCTGTTTATATTATGTTTAATTATGTGTATTTACAGAGTATATACATATTCCATCCACTCTATTAAGTCTCACTTCAAGTATATGATGTTTATAAGGGACTTTTCTTCTAAAATCCTCTTTTAAAATTCTGTTTTATAAGATTCAAAAGGTATGTTTTTATGCTGTTGTTTATTTTGTATGATTATGTTTTGGTTATTGGGCATTGTTTATGATGAAGTGTGTGACCTATATTTCCCTCCAATGCATTTGGTATGAGTAAGTTGGAGGTCGGCCGTATGGTTACTCCAAATGTAACTGTGATGGTTACACAAAGTAAGGTAGCCGTGAGGGTTACAAATTTTAAGGGAGCCAAGATGGTTACAAGATTATGTAAGTAATGCCCCAATATACCTCTATGATTATAATTATTTTTGTGTGGATCTTTTGTAAATATCATGTTACACAAAGTAAGATTTTATGGGCGGAAAGCATGTCTTTTGAAAATGTTTTCATACGTCATGTGTATTCATGGACTAGTGTGATTTTTCCTTCTTTTTCATACCTTACTGAGCTTTTGTGCTCATCCAAAGTTTTTAAATGATTTTTCACAGGTTAATGATGAGTAATACAAGTAAGGAAGACATGTTAAATGTTGAAGAATTGTCAAGGAGTCTTGTTTTATGGTTTAATGTTTTATATTCTAAGGAAAATGGAAACTGATTTTATGGTATCCACTATGTAACAATGTGTAATGTTATGAATGTTTTGTCTTAATTTTATAAAGCTCTAAACTTTAAAAGATCCTCAATGTAAACTTAAGTGTTTTCTTGAATAAATTAAAGATTATGTATGAAATAAGTGCGGGTCCTTATAGTCTTAGTATGTGTGATGATGTAAAATAATAATGTGATAACCTAATTCTCAATTTAGATAAAATTTGATGAGAATAACAAACCCACAAATGTTTTGGAGTTTGGATATGTGATAGTTTCATGAAAATATGTTTTCATTATCTCTATAGGGAGAAGTTTGTGATATTTACTGACCACAAGAGTATCAAATATATATTCCCACAAAAATAGCTTAACATTCACCCATGAATATTAATATATCTCATTTAAGAATTATAACTACTAAATACAATACCATCCTGGTAAAGAAAAACAATGTGTAATATTCTCTATGTAAAATATCATGTACCTTTATTAATGATGATAATTTTAAAGGATCCAATCTTCTTAGAATTGATGAGGATGGACGTGGAAATTATTATGTCAGGAAAATCATCATTCCTTTATCAAATGATTTATAAACTATCTCTCTTGGAGAAAATAAGGGATGATCAATGAAAATAAGGGGAAATTATAAAAAGTGTTGAAGCTATCAGAAATAGGAAATCATTAGTGTTCATGATTGATGAGGAAGTAGTTGTATGATTTAGATCTTGAATATGCACACCATCTGATCTGAAGATAAGAAATGAGCTTTTGAATAACTAACCTAGCTCGACATTACCTATTCATCAAGGGAGCACAAAGATGTATCAAAAAATATAAGAAATAAATTGGTTGGACAATATGAAAATAGAGATTGATAAATATACATTAATGTTCATGTTATGTTAGTAAGTGATGTTTGAGAGGAAAATGTCTAAGGGAATGATGAAACCACTACCCATAACAATATTGATGTGGTAGAACATTACCATGAAATTGTCATAGGACATCCGCGTAAATCCAGAGGGAACAATTCTATATGGGTCATTGTGGATTGTCTTACGATGATAACTCAATTTATAGCAATTTGAGAGGACTTTACATTAGATCAACTTGTATAGATATACAACAATGAAGTGGTAAGGATATATGGAGTACCAATATCAATTGTATCTGATCTTGACTTGAGATTAATCTTAATGTTTTAAAAATCTCTCTAATATTATATTGGCATTGAACATAACATCAATACAACCTACCATTCTCAAACTGATGGCCAATCTGATCAATCTATTCATACACTATATGTTATGCTGAGATCATGTTCTGTGGACTTTGAAATAGGATGTGACAAAAATATTCCACCTGTTTAATTCTTATACAATAATAGATTCCACTCAATAATTGGAATGGCATCATCTGAAGTATTTTATTGGAAAATGATTTGAAAACAAGCATGATTGGGTGAAGTCGGTGAGTGTAAGCTGCTAGGACCTGAAATGGTCGACAAAAAGGTGGATAAGGTGAAAACCATTCTATATCATATCAAGGAATCCCAAAGTTGACAATAGAGTTATGAATTTATTAGTTGATGAGACCTTGAGTTCATATCTGGATACATGGTATTTCTACGCATATCTCCATCAAATAAGGTAATGAGGTTTGGAAAGAAAGGGATGATAAGTCCCAGGTACATTGAGCCCTTTGAGATTGATGATCGTGTTAGGGTTGTGGATTATCAATTAGAACTCCCACCTACCAAGGAAAAAGTGAATGATTTTTTTCATGTATCCCCCTAAAGGAGTTACATTTGAGAGCCTTAACATGAACTCCCTTATGTGGTGGTACAGTTGGAGGATGATATTTCTTATGAGGAGAATCTAGTGAAGATATTGGATTATAGAGATAATGGTCTACGTAACAGTACAACTCACCTAGTAAAGGAACTATGGATAAACTATATGTATGATGGCGAAACATGGGTAATAGAGGTTGAAATAAAGGAAAAGTACTCAAGATTTTTATGTCTTAGAATGTAAAATGAAATTTCGTGGGAGAAATTTCATAAGGGGGGAAAGTATAATGACCCAATGTTTTAGCAACGAAAACTAAATATATATATATATATATATATATTTGTGTCGTAATCACATGAAATCACAACATATGGAACTATTAGTGCTATATGACCTATAAACATATTTTTTTCACTTCGGTGCTTTGAATTTCGAAATTTTGATACACATGGTTGTGATCAGTATGTTATTTGGAGTCTAATATGACCAACTATGTTTTTGATGAATAGTAGCATGCCCTTAAGATTAATGTTACACTTATGAATACTGATATAATCTAATGAATAGTATCCCGACCAATGATGGTATATAAATATGATTTAACTGAAGTAATGATGAATATATATTTTAGAAGAAGAAAATAAATGTTTAAACACTCTTTTATAGAATAAATTATGATTTTAAATAAATATTAAATTACTCATATATAGAAAATTATTTTATAAAAATTGATTTCATATTTTGACACTTCATGTCAAAAAATGGTTAGGGTGAATTTTTGAGATTTTTCTGAAATACTGATTTTTTGATGAATAGTAAAATATATTAATTTATCGTAGATATACATTATAAGCTAAATAGAATATTTCAAGCATAATTGTGGATGTAACCACCCTTGGTTCGTATTTAAATGACTCATTTTATATTTTTGGACATGGAATCATAACTATTGTTTTTCATGTGGAAAATTAATAACCTATTGGTTAAAAAATTATGAAAACCCTCCTCTCCTCCAATATTACCCCCCTACTCCCTCTTCCCTTTAGTCTTGTAAATCCTGGTTCCATGCCAATATTCTACAAACTTATCCTCCCAAAATCGTTACCCACATACAACATCCCCTAATATCTTTAGAATACCAAATATTCTCTACATTAGAGGCCCTCATAGGAGTAAAACTCAAGAGGTAAATTCCTCTTTCCAATTCATTAATATCTTTTAATATCATTTCATATATTGTTTATTTCCTTAAATCCCTTCACAAAAATGGTTTAATAACTCCAGTAATGTACATGTAATTAAATTATATTATTATAATGGGATAACTCATTATCATTTCTCATTTCGCCATATTTTGATTGAAATAAATGAAAACACTGTTTGAGATGTGTTAATTTAGCACTTTCAAGGACAAAGGTCTATAAATTTATTTTATCGTTGTTAATTATGGTCATGAAACCATTTTTGTTAAGGATGAACCATATTATTATCTATGTAATATATCCTAGTTGGTGTTCTATAATCTTATTTTACAAAATGTATTAATTTATAAATATAAACATGTTCATGGTAATCAAAACCCACATATTAACAAAAACGTGTGTCAGTAAGGCTATATATAATAATTATACTTCACTATAAGGGAAAAAATTAAATTTTCAACCATGAAATATCCTAGATTTTAACTAATATCATATAACATCAATTATAGGAAACTAATTTCATTTTACAATTTTATTTGAACATGAATATAAGTGAACTAGTCATTAAAACCATGTAAGCAAATAGGCCCAAAAAATGAATTTGTGCCTTATAACCAATCAAAAATGTCTTGAATTAACTGAAAAAGTTAATATTAATTCAATTAAATATTTAATAGGTTTCTTAATTATTAATTAATAAGAAAATTGGTTTTCATGTCATATATAACAAGTGGATATCACCATCAGACGTAATATAAGGGATCCTATCCAATTGACTTTTGTAAAAGAATGTAATCTATGCTATGACATTTTATATGTAATCCCTAATGATGGGTCCTAATTCAAAAACTAATATATTCTTACCTCATGATATATGATTAATTAGAAACCTCTTTCTATCTCATGAGACCCTATTACATTAACCGAATTACATGATGATAATCTATACAGAATTCATCCCGAACCGCATTTATTATTTCAGATTGCTCTATTCTTTTTATTACCCAAATGTAGTTTTACATTATTATTATGTAAAACATATAAATAAATATAATATGCTTCAAAATTATGTTTAAATATCCATCCATCGTTCACTTTTAGGTATAAATATGTTTTAAATTGATTCCCTCCTCGATACATCATAATATGCAATCTTTTTTTACCAGAAATTCTTGAAATCTTACCAAATTTCAAGTGAAATAAATTTTTTTTTGTAAAACCTCAATATTTTTTATAAAACCAGTATTTTTATTATTAAAAAAATAAATTTTCAGTTCTTATTCTTTTATAAATGATTATCCCATTTTGATTTTAAATTCTCTTTATTGTTTTCCTTATAACATCACAAAAATGTTTTGATGCTAAGAATTACTTACATAATATTTTTACATGTTATCACTTTTGTTTTAAATCACTTAACATTATAAATTTTTATTTTATATTATTAATTTCAATTTATGTATTAAATATTTTCTCTCATCCAAACATTTATGATTCGATCATTTATTATTCTTTATGTCAAGAATGTGATACAGATTTCTCTACATGGGTTATATTATGTTTATGTATGATTTATTATGCATGATTATTTATGTAGAATTAATATTCATGAACATGTTATGATGGGTGATCCCATATAGCACTCTAATTCATTAGGTAATTTTATGGCTCATGATATGTTATGTGTGATAGTCTTGGAGGTTAGCCTTCGTTAGTGATACTATGAGAAACGATATTACTGGTTTGTCTTGACTCTTACTAATGTAATGATTTAAATTTCTAACACATTTCTACGCATCCATGTTTATAGAAATCCATCTTTATATGTTATGATTATATATTTTACATGCATTTTTATGTATTTATATTATTTCCTCTAACCCATGGTTTAAGGATTTATTCTTCTTCTTATTCCTTCATTGGGATTTTCGCTCATCTCCATTTCCAAGTTATCCCTAGGTTATCATTTGAAGATTTATGTTCATAATGGAAGAGATGAACTCATTATTGAGTTTAAATAATTTTTTATAGTTATTGATTATGAACATAGTCTTCTCATATACTAGACTTCACGATCCATGTCTTGTACTCAGATGCATAATTTTTCTTAAAATAACAAAATGTTATATGTAAAATGCTATGTTTGATATACTATTTATCTAAACAATTAATAATTCCTTTTAAAATTTACTTTTTCATAAATTACCAATTACATTATAAATTTATTCCAACCACCAGTCATCATATTTTTTATTAAAAACAAAATTCAATACCATTAGAAAAAATTCACCAAAACTCATTACAATCATAAAAACAATACATGAATTACCCAACAACACTAGAAAATAGAGTCCACAACTTTAAATATAATATTTCTCATCATTATGAAAATAAATGAAAACAAATTTATAACCCCAAAATAGCCCAATTATCTTTCCTATGATAAAAAAACTAATCATCTCATATTATCATAACTACATCATACAAAACCTCCTATTGTAGCAATTGAAACTAAAATTATATTGAATAAAAATGATATCATACTGTCAATTCAATTTGATGTGATTATTTTTAATCCATATTCCATATTAAATTTTAATTCCATTTTCAAACATCCCCATTATAAATTCATGAATTCTAGACATCCAATTCATTAACAGAATAATGTTTGTAAAACATTATACATGTGGAATCAAACATAACAACCTCAATAAGAAACGTATATAAAACAAAAGAGAATGAAAACACTCAAAAATATTTTCAAATAATCATAAATCAATAGAAATATCATTGAATCATACAGAACACTAGATAATCATTTATTAGAATTAAAATTTCTTAAATAAAAATTATTATCATCACGAGGTAAATAGTTTATAAAAAACCAATGAATGAAAAATAATTCTACTTAAAAAATAAAATAAATAAAAAATAGAGACATTAAGAACCTATTACATTACTCAGATCATTAATATAAGTTTGGAATAGTAATATGATAGATAAAACACAAGGATATGATCACAAGATAAAACCCAAAACATCGAGAGCATAGAAATGTCCTAAAAATTCATGATTCAAGGAATAAACAAATGAAAATGAAATTATTGTTATAAATACTACAAGAAGTAAACATGATGGAGAACATAAAATTATGAAAGAAAAACTCAGTTGGGAGAAAAAATATATTTATATCATCATATAATGTTATAAAAATAATCAATGGGTTCCTAATGGTCTAATAATTCACACATCTGGTCATTCATGGTATAAAATAATTTGATGAAATAATAAATAATTTAAATCAGTTTCTAAATATATTATGCGGAATGACATTTCAGAAATATTTAAAGTTATTTTCGAATCATACCGAAATGGGGATATGTTATGAATATATCTGAAATTCACATATTGATATCCAATAACATCCCCCAGAGGTCACTCTCTAAACAATTGTGACATTATGCATCCAATGAATACCTAGATGAAACTAAACTCATCATAGTAGAGTATATAAATCTTCAAAAAAAAATATTTCAATAATCAAACATGAAATAGTTGAATAGGATCAGTACAGTCTAATGATACACAAAATGGAATAATATTATGATTTTATAAATATTGATTATTTCTATAACTTCTATGACCACAATAAAATATACACCCATGAAATATTAAGAAATATCTCTTGGAAAATTCCTTCCAATATAAAGGACCTCATTCCACAACGGAACCATACATAAGGTCAAAGTTAAATCCTCACACACAATTAAGTATAGTCACACATAAATATTACCAATGAAATATCCATAATGAATCATATCTCCACCCAATTTTATGAATGAAATAGAAGAGACAACACCATAACTAAAACCCCTAGGATACTATATTCATTCTAACATTAGAATGTTTATCACCACACCACCATGAATTAATCACCAATACATTAAATAACCATAACACCATAAAATTCCAAACTATTTAACTACTACGTATTTTATCCATGTATATATAGTAAAACAATATAGACACACCCAAACACCTCCATTCCTTCATAAATCTCAATTTTATCCATCATCCTTCCCACATCATTCACTATCACCGAAAACACATAAAAGAAAAAAAGTAACTATTTGATAATCAATCAACCATTATACCATTTTCAATTGCTTAAACTAATTTGGATCATGATAATTCTATTTTCAAACATTCAAAAACTATCCACACATGAATTAAAAATATCTTCTTCTATTTCAATTTATCACATTTATCATATTTTTCATGATTTATAATTTTATTAATTATCCAATATATAAATTAGATATTGTACTATCATAGAATAATATGAATTGTAAGATGATGTAATTATAAATATAATACTCATCCATGAATATTGGAATGAACTACAAATAACTTATTATTTTTCCAATGGAATTATTTGATACTATACTAGTCATGGATTTTCACATTATGATGAGTGATATTATAATATATTGAGGTAATGGATTATCATTCCATATAATGATTAAATTTTTATGCATGGATAGATATGAAATTATTTTTGAATATAATTAAATATTTTTGGTCTTGGGGAAACATAATATATGATATTTTTAAAATAATGGATTTTCATTAAACGTTATTTAAGATATAGAAATTTTGTGATAATATGTTGATATATTTAATTAATAGTATAATGGTATTCACCAAATTATAGGATAAATATTTCAATTGATATTATATTGAATTATACGCCAATAATAATGAATCCATACCAAATTTACCATATTTAACTAGATGAAATGCTGAAGGATCATATAATTAATTTTGAAATAGATTTTATACACTTGTTTTTTTCTTGGGGTGACCTAATCAACATATTCTAGAATAATTATTTAATAATGTATACTTTTAGTGATTATCATGATCACAATAAGATAATATATACATAAAATATCTTATATTATGTGATGATGATTTTTTATCAGATTTCCTTGAATCAATACAACTTTATTGTTACAGTTCAATCAATATTTCCTGAAATAAGGATTACTTTAATGTCCTTTGTTATTACGGGTTGTGTGTATTGAGGGATTTTGAATAGTTTATATATTTCATGGATAATTTTAATAACTAGATGATAAAAAATGTTGATACCTAGTTGACCAGCATGATGTGGTGTTTTTATTGATGAAATGGAACATATAAGAATGATTGATAACATAATTTCATTAGAGGATTCTAAGAGATTCGAATGATACATTTGAATTAATCAATAATATTATGTGTGGGTTTTATCTTTATTATTAATCAAAAGTCATATTCCATGCATGGATCCTGAATTGAGTTACTAATGGGAGCACAAAGACCTGATGAACCCAGATTGTTTTGTTAGTGTGGTATAATACATTTGATTTGTGTGTATATTGGTGGGGTGTTGTTAATTTATGCATTAGGTTGGATCATTATTATTACTATTTTATTGAAATTTTGGGATAAATTAATTCATACACTATTTCCATTATCCCACTAAGAGTCTACCTCAATCTAATGTGGATATAGATGTTGACTGTTCGAAACTTCCAACAATATTCTTTATTATTCATCGATATTTGGCTCCATACTCCCCTTATGGTGGGTTATCATAATGTCATTTAATTATGATGTTCCGAATTTTATATTTATGATATGTAGAATCATTGATGTTCCGATTCACATTATATAATGTTACTCTTGATCATTTTTCATGATGATTTTCTATTTTCATGCCTCTAAATAGCAAATGAGATGATGAATCCATCCTATTATGATTGATTTTTTGATTTTTGATGGATATTTGGATCATCATAGATATAAAATATATATTCACGATGAACATGTTTTTTATTGGTATTTCATTGATGATATGTACCATGGTTATATTTTCATTTATATTATGTCAAATAAAGATAAGTTTGACATTGTTTCACTAAATTCATTTTTGTCTTTTTCTCTTCACATAATTAGGATTATTTTGGGGGTTCATTGTAATTTTTTTATATATTAAATAAATATTTTGTATCCCCAAATGTTTAAATTTAATTCTATTAAATTTTACATTTTCTTATTGATTTGAGATGGTGTTTTACCAATAATAATTCTTATGTTGTTTGTGGATCTCCCATGGATGGAGAGTCAAGGTTCTAACAAGGAAGTGATATTTGGGTAGAATATCATCTTGTGTGGTTTTCCAATTTTACCATGATTTTTTATAAAATTTTAATAGAACAATTTACATATTGTTAATTAATTGTAATTCATAGTTTTTAGAATAACCCCATGATGATCAGTGGTTCTTAAATGTGAGTATGGATGAGAATTTTTAAGAACATTTCTCTCATTTAATCTACTCTATGGTATGTACTTGTTTTATTTTCATTCCATATGAGGTTTTACACCATTAGATAATGACAAATAAATTATTAATTGTGTTTTTAATGTGTAATTATTAATTAATTAATTATAATAAATACTTTTTTAATTAATCTAATAATTGAAAATTCATAATTAAATAATGACAATTAATATATAATTAATAAAGGTAAGGATAACTAATTATTAATTTAAAAATTTATGATTTTCATTTATAATTAAATGATCCCTAACTAATATAATTAGAAAAAAAATCGAAGGTCAATGATAGATAATTGTTTACTAAATGATTCATACAACTGATGAAATAGGTTTAATCATGAAGGGGATTTCTTAACTACATGGAAACAATGATTTTTATTTTTTCTATATTTTAAAATATGGTTTATAATTTGATGGCTAATTCACTGATCACATTTGTGTTCATGTATTGCATATGAATCCATAAATGATTATTTAATCAATGAGTGTACATAGTTATCCTTTTATACAATGTTTATCTATGATCACATTACTAGATGTTGTGAAAAACGATTGTATGACACAATATTTTTATATGAAAGCCCTTATTGAATTTAGGTTATATGTATTTTGGTATTTTATTTTTTAACATCTTACGTCCAATTTAATGTGGGGGACTATGTAGAACATGACACAATTTTTTATTTTTGATACTATGAGTGTGCTATGAAATTAGTTTCATAATTTATTATATTTATTACATGAATTTTTTTACTTTTTATAATTAGTATATATTATGATATTTGAAAATTTATGATCTACCATGTTAAGCGTGTTGTCATTCATTCGAAGCTATTTATTGTGGTATCCATAGTAGGAGAACCATCATGGTATGCTAATCACTTGGAGCTGTATTTTGAAAAGTATATGACTATAGATGTTATAGACCTAGGAACATAATAGGGAAATGAATGAATAATCACGGTATAGGAAACATGTGTGTTCCATAATATTGGTATTACCTGAGACATAATGTTTTTATACAATTGAATTTTTCCCTGAAATGAGGTAGTTTTAGGATATGACTAACCATCTATAATAGAGAAAAAAATGTATAGTTAGGGATAATGGTATCTTTGTATGTGTAGGAATACTCTGATCATTTATGATATTTCTTATGTGTGTGTTTTTTATTCTTATATGTTATAATTATGATGTTACTCTTTTCCATTTTATGTTATGTTGATAATACCACATTCACATACAACGAAAATAATATTTTTGGGTATTAGATCAGTTTTTTGGTTCTATAATATGTTGTATAGACACCTTCATCTGGTTGTTATAGATCATGGGTACCAGAGAAGTCATTAGTTGATTTATTTATATGTTCTGTTGAAGCCTAGGTTGATTTTATTGTGGGATAACTTTTTAAGATTATAGAGACTAAGATGAGGTGAAGATTATAGCTGTAGAGACTCCTATTTTTTTTGTACTTCACTTATTTTCATATGTGGTCAGCCTAGTGGGATATATGATAGTTTAAATTTGATTGAATTATGCCTATGTTATAACTGAATTGATTAATACTATTTGTATGATATTGGTATCTTTTTACTCTTATTTTAAATTTTTAAATTTTTCTTTTATTTACATTCTATCAAGAACACTTATAGATGGTAAAGTCTCTCATGGATACAATCAAGGACCCTACATTCTAGTTTGTAGCATTTCGGGTATAGTGTAGATCACTTGTTGTTAGGTAGAACTGTAAGGTAGAATGATTGATTCATGTTAGGATGAAAAAATATTATATTATAATAAAAGGTGTTTTATTTTTATTTTTGGTGTTGGTAGACATGAATTATTGGAATCCATCATTTCTTTTGAGAAAAATCATTATAGTACATCGTGAATGAAATTTGTGAAGGATTTCCCATTTATCGAGGAATGTGATTGATTATATTGATATCCCATGTTATGGTTTTATATTATTATAATCTTCTATAATGAACATTGATTTTGAGTTTCATGATTTCATATGAAATTCTATAGGATCATGGTAAGAACTAAAATGGTGGGGGGGTAAATCAGTGGTGATATTTGAACATAATTTAAATCTATTATAATTAACACCAACAACTTGTTATAATTTTCGATTCACAAAACATAGTTCTTATGTAATTACAGTAGAGTATGGTTCTTACTTGATTTAATATCTATACTATCAAAATTATCCTTGAAAATAAACAGAAGACTTTATTTATTTAATGAAAACACTGAAAATGATTACATAGATTCATGGAGAAGAGAATAAAACAAACCCAAAATAAAAACTAAAATATCTATTAAAAATATAGGGATACCACCGAATAAAATAAATATACAAATATAATAGAGGATTTCATTTAGATCTGTCACCATGAAGAACCAAATATCCATAACCACAACGCCCGTGCTAAGAATCCGGGGAATGATGAGAACCATATTAACCAAAATGTCTTGATTTGGGAAAAACCTAATTCATGTTTTTATAAGTCCATAAGATATCCCAACCATTTCCTCCTTTATGTGATCTTTGGAGATACTTTTGACCATTATTTCCCTTTTAGAGTGTTTGGAATTTAAAATAAAGTGACTATTATTACCCTGTTAAACCAAAATAAATTTATGTGAAAAGCATAAGATACATTGTATACTTGTTCATAAAACTATACAACATAATAAAATTAACAGTTTTTTTGTGTTTAATATATCTTAAGTTTAATATTTAACATCACTATTTTAAATTTATGAGTATACATTATAAAACATTGTATGATTCTGAAACGTAGGTAAGTGTTTCAAATTATTATTAAATGATGAATTTTTTTAAATATTTTATGATGATTCTTCAATGATATTGTAAATTAATATTATTCGTTTTTTATAAATGAATTTTTTTTGGATTTATTGAACTTTCCTTTTAAACATAAAAAATAATGTTCTTACTAGTATTTTTAGTATGAAGAAATCTTGAATAATTAAATTATATGTGTACAAAAATATTCAAAATTTAAAATAAAAAATAACCTCTTATAAAAATTGATTATATTTACATAATATGATTTTATAGAATATTGTGAATATTAATTTATAAAAATGTATACACTACTAGCCAGCCCACTAGCTGGGATGAAGAGGCAGCATGCCCGAAAATAGGAGTAGGAGGCCGAGCCGTAGCCTTCATCCTATGCACATGTCGACTTGTGGGAGTGTGTGCACATGCATGAAGCACACACAAGATAACTATAGCATTCCACAGTGCGGGGCAACATGATGGTAAGGGTGGGAGTAGAGCGTAACCACAGAACCTAGTACGGTACGGTACCGAGAGAGGGGTGGGATCAATCTGAGTGATGTTAGGGGGTGTGTGGCTTATAAGGGATCTCGAGAAGCCCCCCCCCCCCCCCCCCCCTTGATGTGGGATGTTATTTTTTCAGCTGGGAGAGTATATAGACCGTCCGATCATGCACTGAATGATCTGAGATGTTTGATCAGCCCAGGAATTGAACCCACATGGCCTCATTGTATCACTCACATTTTTATCAGTTGTTCAATAGATCGTGATATAATCGTGATCATTCAGAGGTTTTTAAAATTTTGTTTTTCACCCTACCTATCTGATCGAGTCGTGATCTGATCTCAACCGTTCATTCATTTTAATAATTCACAGACGCCCCTCAAATGTCGGATCAATTCATGATAATATCTCGACCTTAAATTTCATTTTTTTCTCAAACATCGCCTTCTTCTTCTTCTTCCTCCTGCATGGATTTCATAAGTAGCACACCTTACTCCTTCTTTTTCTTCTTCCACAACTGTGATATCGGGTGACCCCTACATTCACCAATTTTCTACTAGACTGAAACCCTCATTCTTATTTTGAACCTAGGAGTCTCATTTTCCCTTCTGATTTAATTAAATGTATGTTGTATATAGTATATATATACAACTCAATTTTTACTCAAACCCTTTGGGTTCTCAACTCTCCAGTGCCCCCTTCGACAATCCATAGACTTCTCCTTCTCCTTCAAAAACTTTAAGGGGCCTATGTTTCCATTCCTTGTTTCGGTTTAGATATATATATATATATATATGTATATATATATTTGGCATAGTATAAGACCTATCGATTAATTCTAATTCGGTGAGTCATTAATCCTACATGAAGCTCTTAATTATTATCATGAAAATGATGTGTGATTTTTTGTGACTATATGTAAATTGAAATATACATAAGAATATATATATATATATATATATATATTTCAAAAAAAAACCATTTATATTTAATGAAACATTTTTCAATTAATGAACCCTTGTTTTAAACAATGACCCTAATAGTTTTATATCATGTAAGTGTCATTTAATATATGTATAAAACCCCTATATATACTATGTATAATCATTTATACACATAAATTATATATTTATATTGATATTTATATAAACATATGTATGATTTTATTTAACAAAATAACATATTTAAATTTTATATCATGATATAGAACTTTTGGACACTTATTAAATAATGTGCCTAATACATTTAAGTCCTTATAGGTGTCATTTTATTTTTGGTGTAAACCCTTTAATACATTATCTATACTTGGTTAAGTGAGTATATGTGTGTAAATATAAACATTGATCCTAAATATTATTGAAAATTTTCCAAACCTTATTTAGAATTATCCAAGGATATATACGAATGAAAAACATAGTTTGATTTTAAAATATGAATGGTTTTTATTTAAAAATAAAAATCTTCATATACACTCTTGGGTATAAAAATATTTACACAAAAATAAACACTAGATAATTTTGGACATTCCAACTATTATACATTGGATGCGTTTAGTAATTATGGATAATTTATGAGTATGATTTTTGGGGGTTTCTTCTCTTATATACATATGTATGAATCACTTATTTTATTAAATATTAAATTGTATTAGTTGTGTTTTATTTTCATGCCTTTCAACTATTGTGTGTAAATAATTCAAAATACCCCTGTGATATGTTATAAATAAGAACAAAAGTAACAAAAATTTAAAAAACTATGTGTTTAATACCGCACATGAAATATATTGTTTACTTTTTCATTAGTTATGTATCTAATCCATGATTCATTTCCAATATATAGTTTATTTAGTTTTGTAATAATTTTTAGAATTTAGGGTTATTTTTTGTGACAAACCTGTATTTTATGTTCCTTAGTTGTTTTCACAAGTGGTACAATATGCCTATCATACTTGTAATTTATTTCCATATCCATTCAGTTGTTAGTATAGTTATTAACACTTATAAGAATGACTCACTTTTTATATTTAAATGCTACATAATGTAATCAAACAAAAATATCATTTTATGGAATTAAGATCTAAATTATTCATATTGGTATTGGACACTTTGAATAATATAAATTCAGAATTTAAATTATTTAATGTGGTATGGGACTCCATGACAAATATGAAATAAGAAACAAAGTAAAATGTGACACATTTATTGATATGTGAATAGTAACTTAATAAATCAAAGTGTTATGAGCACATTTATTAGTGAAATGAGGAATGCATTGGACTTTGTATGTGTTGGGTGGGGCCCATTATATCCCATCAATGCATAGTTAGGACTCATGAGACAAAAAACAGTCATGGAACAGGGATTTGATAAAATTATTATTTATGGTCTTGGCATAAGGCCTTGACACAGAGTTTATGGTTTTCGCACGAGGCCTTGATATAGTCCAAAATATACACATTCCTCATTATGACTGTAATATAGTTAACCAAGTGAATATTTGACTAGATGAATATACTTGGTTAAGGAGCTTGTATATATGAGAATCAGAAAAATTAAATGCTTATGGCATGATGTTTATAACAGTTAGTAAAGAAATAAAATGAAGTTATTATTTTTATGCCAACTCTGATCATGTATTACTACTAGTAATAAATTTGGTCCTAACACATTTTCATGTCACATTTATTAAAGTTATCATGACTTTTAATTATTTTTCTCCACACCCTATATTTTTTATGATCATTATAATGATTATAAAGTGTTTCATTGAAACCGTATTAATATTACTTGAAAGGTTAACTTGTATTTTTTGATCAAATTGTTATGTCATTCATTCCTTATAAAAATGTTTAGTTAATAATTTTAAAGTACTTTTTTCGAAATGATTCAATTTATACAATATTTTTAACCCACTTACTGGGCATTTGTATGATCACCCATTGTTTTAACTTAAATTGTATTGGTGTAGTAGATTTTTGTTACATAGTTGTTGGTAATCGTGTAGATATTTCTTTATCTTTCATTTCCAAAGGAATTGAAATTATTGTATCTGGTTCTACAGGTCCAAAACCCAGAATGATCCTCTGTAGTGGAACATGTTATGTAATTATCATAATTTCTTTTTACAAAAAAATTACACACCATGTTTATGTAAAACCACACCAGCTCCGGGGTAGTGTGGTGTTGGGGAATGACGGTTGGTATCACAGGATAGGTTTAGAAAAACCTTGAAAACCATAACAACAGAAAAAACATGATTATGTCTCACTATGTAAAAGATTCAATTAAATTTTCAGATGGCAGAAAATTCAAGATTTCTGTCTCTTCCAACCAACGGGTTAGAAACAATAGTGGGTAAATCATGTTTTAAGGCCAAGAGATTTTTTAAAGCCTTCATTTTTTGTGAAAACATTTCTATCATATATCCATTTTTTTTGTACTAAAACGTTACCAAGGAAGAGGCTTACACTATTTTCTGATGATGAACGCTCAATTACCATTCTTTTCACTGTATGGAAAATTCATTGTGGGATTATTTAAATGATTCACCCTAGAAAAGAATGTTATATATTGGGAGGACTTCCAAGAGGATACCCTATAGGGTGACCTCTGAGTAGAATAACAATGTCAAAATTTGATATACAGTCTCTGTGGTGATATTATGGACTTTGGATCCTTTTAAAATGAGACTACCCATTTACATTATCAATGTCAATTTCATACTGATTTTTCTCAATATGATACTCGACATTATTATCTGACATTAAACATTATATTTTCACATGTGGGTGATCTTAGTTGTCCGCGTTCCATATTTTTTAGCGTTATATAGTACGAGGGAATTATATAAATCTACTCTACTCAGAAATCGCTGATCTCCACACTACAAAATCATTCCTCTAGAAACCCGAATGATTTATGAATAGTTATGATCCTTACTACTCTCAGTGCTATCGGTGTATTTGGGTTAAAGAAGTTTAGGGAAAAGAAACTAATCGTGGGATCCACTTGGCGGTACAAAGATGATTTACCATATTGTCTGACATTGTAAGGGGATTTTTGAGGTAATGTGTGCCTAGTGTTTCTTGTGGTTGTGATAGAGTATTTTAGAATTGCGATGTCACAATTCATTATAGGTGGAATAAAGTGACTCCTCGGACATATTTCGTTTGTAATAACACTAGTTTATCGTTTTTACTTCATTTAATTTACATACTGTCAAAATGATACATTAAAATAAACACAATACATTCATTATTTAATGAAAACACGTAAAGTGATTACATTGCTTCAAGGATAATAGAATCCAACTAAATAAAAAACCTACTAAAAGAACAATTAATATTATAGGGAGACCACCAAACATAACAAAAATCCCAAAATAATAGTGGTTGTCCTTCAGATCTGTTGCCATGAAGAACAGAATATCCATAACCACAAAATTCGTGCTAATAATCAGTGGAATAATGAGAACCATATTATCCAAATCTTCCGGATTATGGAACACCCTAATTTAGTTTTTTATAAGGCCATAAAATGTCCCAATCATTTCCTCCTTTAAGTGACCATTGGAGATTCTTATTACCACTATTTTCCTTTTAGGGAATTTGGGATTTAAAATAATGTGACTGCATGTATATTGTTAAAAAGAAATAAATTTACGTGAAAAATAAAAGATACATTGTATGAATGTTCATAAACTATAAAAACTGCGAATATTAACTTTTTTTATGTGCATAACATATCGTTAGTTTCATATTTACCATCACAGGTTTAAATTTAAGAGGGTGGTTTATACAACATATTATGATTCCAAAACATAGGTAAGTATTTCAAATAGTTCTTTAATGTTTCAAATGTTTTGAATATTGTGTAATGATAATTAAAATATATTGTAAATTATTAATATTCTTTTTTCATAAATAAATTTCGTATGGTTATATTAAACTTTCCTTTTAAACGTAAAAAATGTTCTTAATAGTATTTTTATTATAAAGGCATATAGAAATTTTTATGTATATTTTGAATTTAATCTTATGAAGTTAAAAAAATTAAAAAAATCATTATATTTGTTTTTATATGTTTTTAAAGATTATTTTGAAAGATAATTTATAAATTTTTATAACCTATAGTCCAACCCCCTAACTTGGATCAAGAGGCAGCACGTGCTATAATAGTAGTAGGGGGTTGAGCCTAATATTTCATCCTTATCACTGGTTAGCTAGTGGGCATGTGTGCTCATGACTGAATCATGCAAAAGGGTACCATCGCGGGCTACCATAAGGGGTGGCACACAGGAAAGGGTGGAAGCAGAGCATGCCTGCAAAACCCAGTACGGTGTAGAACTAGTAGGGGGTGCAGTAATATGAGAGATGGTAGGGTACTCTAGGATTATAAGGGATCTTGGGAAGTCTCCCTGTTTTGATGTGGGATGAGATTTTTTTAAACTATGAGTGGATCCAAAACATATGATCATGCTAGGACTAATCTATGTCATTCGATCAGTCCAATCATTGAACCCACACGACCGTAGTTTATCTCTCGTGTTTTTACCTGATTTCTGATCTATCAATATCTAATCATGGTTATACAAATATTATTAAATATTTGAATTTCATTTCAGATTCTTGATCGATTTTCTATCTAATCTCAACCATTAAATCATTTTAAAAAAATTCAGATGTGCCTCAACCATTGGATCAGGGCATAATCAAATCCCAACCATCCATTTCATTTCTGGTTTTCTCCTATGTTGTCTTTTTCTTCATCCTCGTGCATGTGTTTCACCAGTAAACCATGATACTCCTAATTTTTCTTCTTCCACACATGTGACACCAGTTGGCCCCTCCTTTCACAAATTTTCAACAAGACTGACACCCTCAGTATTATTAAAAACCGAGGTGACCATGTTTTTCTTCTAGTTCAATTAAAAATATTTTATATATAGTTTATATATAGAACTCAATTTGCACTCAAACCCTAAGGGTTCTCCAGTCTCTAGTGCCCCGTTCGAGTTTCCAAGGTCCTCTACTCCTCCTTCGAAAAATGTATGGGTTATATGTTTTCTTTCTTTGTTTCGGTTTTGATTCATATATATATAAAAATATAGATTTATATACATGTATATATATACAAATGAGTATAAGACATACTAATTCCTTTTAAGAGGGTGAGTACTTACTTCTACATGATGTTCTGAATTTTTTATCATGCAAATTATGTGTGATATTTTGTGATTCTATATAAATTGAAATATAAATAAGCAAATGTATGTATATATATTTCATAAAATAACTTTTATATTTAATGGTACTTTTTGAAAATAATGAACCATTTTTTTAATAAATGTCCCTAATATGTTTAAAAAATTTAAGTGTCATTCAATCATTCTATAAAACAATTATCTATAATATGTATAATTTGTTATACCAATAAATTATATATAAATATCTATGTTTATATAAAAATATCTATCATTTTTTTAATAAATAAACTGTTTAAATTTCATATCATGATTTGAAATTTAGGTACCCATGTTAATTAACGTGCATAATATATTTAAGTAATTATAGTTGTCATTGGATTTTTGGTGTAAACCCTTTAATACCTTATTTATACTTTGTTAAGTGATTATATGTGTATAGATATATACATTGATCCTCAATATTATTTATAATTTTCCAAACCTTATTTATAATATTCAAGGATTGTTAATATTGAATAAAACATGTTGATTTTGATTTATGATAGGTTTATATTTATAAATACAATGCGTTATATACACCCTTGTCTATAAATAGATTAACACAACAAAAAAATTGATAAATTTGGATTTTTCAAATATTATACTTTTTATTCTTTTAGTAATTATAGAGAATTTATGAGTATAAATTTTTAGGATTTATACTCTTATATACATATATATGAATCACTTATTTTCTTAAGTTATAGATGGTATTAGATATGGTTTATTTTCATTCATTTCTATTAATCTGTGTCAATAATTGAGAATCACCATGTGATATGTTATACATAAGCACACATGTAATGAATGTTGAGACAAAAAAAATTTTAATACCCCAAATGAAATATCTTTTTTACCTTTTAATTAGTTACGTATCCAATCCATGATGAATTTACATTATGTATTTTGTTTATTTTTGTAATAAGATATTTGAATTTAAGGTCAAATTTTTATTTGATAAAACTTTATCATATATTCTTTAGTTGTTGTCAAATATTTTTTAATATGCCTATAAAACATGTCATTTATTTCTATAGACATATAGTTGTTAGTATTGTTATTAACTATTATATGCATGACTCACTTTTTATTTTTAAATGCTAAAGAATGTAATCAGTCACAAATGGCATTTTATGTAATTAAGAACTAAATTATTCATTTTGGTATGTGACACTTTTAATAAAATGATTTTTGATGTTAAATTATTAAAATAGTTGTGGGACAATTTCAATAATATGAAATGAGAAATTAAATTATTTAATGTGTTATGGGACACATTGAATAATTTGAAATACTAAACTAAGTAATATGGAATAATTGGATTGATTAGTGATGAGTAATTTAATCATTAAAAGTTATATGAGAAATTTGATTAGAGAAATAAAGAATGCATTGGTCATAGTATGTGTCGGGCAGGTCCTGTTATAGACAATTGGTGCATCGATAGGTCTCAGAAGACAAACTATGGTTATGTAATAAGGCCATTAAAAAATTATTATTAATGGTCTTGGCATGATGACTTGACACAAATATTATGATTTCATGAGGACTTGGAAGAATCCATCATATGCACTTTTCTCTTAATAACTATGTAAATTAATTAACCAAGTGAATATTAGACAAGAAAAATATACTTGTTTAGGGATATTGTACTTATGAGAATCAGGAAAAGAAAATCCTAATGGAAATATGTTTATTACACTATGTAATGAATGAAATTGAAGTTATTGTTTTTATGTGAAACTCTGATCATGTATTACTCTGAGTTGTTAATTTTGCACAAAATTTTTCCTTTCACATTTATTAAAATTAGGATGAATCCTTTTTATTTTTATGTGAACCCTATATTTGGTATGATCGTTCTTATGATTGAAACATGTTTAGTTATAACTCAGTTAATATTCCTCGAAGGGTTCAATTTTATTTAGTGATCAAAATTATATGTTATGATTTCCATAAAAAAAATTAGTAAATATTTTTAAAGGGATGTTTTCAAAAGATTTTAGTTTTAGTTATTTTTAAACACCCTTATTAAGAATTAATATTCTCACCCTACGTTTGATTATAAAATTTATAGGGGTTGTAGATTTGAGTTACATTGTTGGTTCCTACCTTTTGGAGATTCCTTTCTCTTTCTGTTTTAAAAAATTTTAATTATTTTATCTAGATCTCTAGGATGTAAACAATGAACTATCCTATTTAGTAGAAAATGTTTTGTAATTGTCATAATTACATTTTAGAAATAAAATTAAACACAATGTTATATGTAAAACCACACCGGCTCTGAGGTAGTCTGGGGCTGGGGCACGAAAGAGTTATTATCCTTATCAATTTGTTGTAACAACCTAACAAGAGAGAAATGAAAATAATCTCATGAATGTAACCCATTATATATGGGTTCATACTATTCATGGTTATGTAATTACATTTCATTGAATATCCCATTGGTCTAGGAAAACTAACTTTAATAGAAAATTGTTTACGATTATCCAACTCATATTAGACTCCTTCTACCACCAAATATGAATGGTTACATTAACTCCAGTTAGTTTTAAATGTTTTTCATTTGATACTATGTGACCACTAGATAATAAAATTTTGAACATAATATAATAAATGATCATTTATAAATATTAAGTCTAAATATCTCTATCTCATAAGAATTTTTTGTTGTTCGTATACTTCTTCAGGCATACTAAATCCAATGGGCCTCACTGATAACATTCACTTATTTTAAAAAGGGTTCTCTCTGATGAAAAAAGTCACTATGAATTAAAAACTAATTTTAAACAATATATATTATCCAATTATTGATTCTATTAATGACCTAGAGACTCAAAAACTCGATTCGATGTACTTTATCATTGACAACGTGATACCACGAATGGAAGCACACTCTATTCAAACCTGGTTTTTTATCTATTCATCATTTATCTATGTCAATTACATTTTTAAAACACTTATAATTCTTATCATGTGATAATAGTATATTGTTTCTAATTATAAATTCACCATTATTTAATGGAATTCTCAAAATATAAAAATTTAAATCAATGATATTTTGAAACTATATTAAAATATTTTGGATGCATCTCAATTCTTCTAGTATATACAAGAATATTCATAATGACTTATGTATCCTCAACCTTCATCAATATTAATTATCCTCATTTTTTATGTAAATATTCCTTAATCATAGTCTTATATAGATAAAATATATTTATCATCTTGTAATTATTATTTGTTATTGGATTTACTATGTTTGTAAAAATATTCAAGAAGTTTACTATGATGGAATGGGAGTCCAATTTCTACTAATTCCATTGAAATTTTTTATGATATATATATATGATTATTCCTTAAAAAAAATTGGCACCATATATTTTGTTTAAATTTTCTCAGTTAGATATATTTTTGAATGATATTGTCGTGGAAACTCTAAAATTATGTCCAGTTTTCAGCTGTTATGGTGTTGAAGATTCGATGACAACCATCCTCTCTCAAATGAGGAAGTAATTAATACGAAATATTGAAGGTATTTAAAAAATAGAAGTAATATAATATAAAAAATATATATAATTATGGAATTTATTTACGTTTATGGATCATGAAGATGTATGTATGAAGAAGGTTTTTATTTTGTGAAATGAAATTTGATTAAAAATACACAACAAGAACATGTTTTTTTATAATTTATTTATTAAGAGAAATCAATATAACTATATATATTAACATAATTATTAATCAAAATAAATTTTAATTATGTGGATCTTAATTATAATCCTCTAATTGAATAATCCTTAATCCATAACCTAATTTACTTAAACATAATGATGAAATTAATTAAAACATATTCCATCTTTAAAAAGAAAAATTATAGCACCATGGTTAGATTTGTATTATAAGGATTACTTAAGGTCATATGTAACATAGGGAACATGTACATTATGTATATAAATATGAACTGTTTTTTTATTTTGTTAACTCTAAAATTTCATCCCATGCCATTTTGTAATTATTAAAATCATGTTATCACAAATATCAAATTACTCAAAATCATGTGTTTTTGTGTAAATTATTCAAATACATGATTTTTTTATTTTATGTTAAAGACAAAATTCAGAGATCGTGTTTTGTGAATTAATATATATAATTGATTAAAATTTTTGAAATGATGTAGGTAATAGTTGGATCAAAATGAAGAGAAACTAAATTTCCATGGATAGTGCTATCATCATAGAAATTAATTACTTGTGATATTATTTAGAAAGGGTATTACCAAATAACATTTCTATGCTATTCTTATAGAAAAAAACGTAACAAAATTATATATAAAATTGATATTATGGGAATGATGTATGAGAAACTATGATTTTTTTTACAAAAACTCAGACTTTATAACATGTAGAAGAAGAAGGCTTCGATGAAGCGATCATGTCTTCAAGAGCTATCCCAATTGAAATTAACTCTTAAAAGGTGTTGAACCAATTATCTAATTACCTTAATATCATAACTCACATTAATTCCCATCTGAATGTTAAAAATACATATTCATTGAGTGGATGAATAAGATAGGTTTTTAGTGGTTTCAAGTGTAAATTCAGAAATTCATCCATACTTTTTAAACCACATTAATATATCGTATTGACCATACATTTTTTTTAACCAAATATACTTTTGTATGGTTAATTTTTATTTGAAATTGGTTCACCTATATAGATTCCATCATTTATTAAAATAAAGACAATAATATAAAATATATATATATATATATATAAATGTTATGTGAGGTCCAATTAAGCGAGTCCAGTCCATATTTTACTTCATGGACCATTTAATCCAATAATATTCTTTATTTATCATAGATTTTCAGACCAATTTTTTCCCCATTGATTTAGTAAAAAAAGTTTAAAAATATTTTTCCAATTATTTCAATAATATATTTTTATATTTGAAAAACTATAATGATAATTAAACGGTAAAAATATAATTTTTAACGAAATTTGAAAAAGAATGATGTAATCCAAAATATTATATATAAAAAATTATTTAACACAATGTGGTGAAATTTTGTCACTTATAATCAATAAAATATCTAATAATTATGTGTTTTATCCCCCCTATATAACCTTTTACAATACATAGAAATTCAAACGTAAGGTATTACATAAAACATCAGACAATGTTTTCACGTTAATATTCCTCGATCCATATTAAGAATATAGTAAATGTATGATTCCCATAAAAATTCAATATCATTAAATATTATAGTCATTGTATGGTAAATGGTATTAAAAAATCTATTGATTTTAATAATAATAATCGCATTAAAATATGGTATGGTTCCCCCATGAAATTAACTCGTGACATGTGTGTATGAAAACCATTTCAATCTCATATCTCCACCCCTTATTCAGTATATTTAGGTCATGTAAAAAAATTAGGTTTACCTGTTCTAATTCTATGAAACTATTCTGCAATCCTTCATTATCAAATTTTAGGGCCAAATAACTCAATAATCCCCCAATGTAAATCTTTAAGCTCCTAAACATGATATACCCACAGGTTTTACATTTCATAACTCCACTAATCAATAATATAAATATATATATTCTTTTTGTTATGTTTTTTGGTCATACAACTATTAAATATCAGGTACACAGGCATAGCTAAATTCTAAATACTAATGAAACTTATAATAATATAAATGAATGTATGGACCAACCATTGAAATAATATGAATGTTTTAAATAACCTAGATTTACCTTCAATCGACTAGGAAATATTACACATGTAATGAATGAATGAAAATTATTGTGTAGAATGAAATTATAGAATTTACAATGAAAAAAAATAAAAAAAGAATTTTCTTTCAAAATGAAAATTGTTTTAAAATGTCACCATAAACAATATCATTGATGATATCCATTTTTATAGAAACTAACCATTGATGATAAAATATTTCCTATTCTTATAAAGGAACCAATTAATTTTGAAACCATGAATTTTTCATAATAACCACATGTAAATTAAAATGTTACATGATAGGATATTTTTATATATTTTTATATTTTTTTTTGATAATTTTTTTCAATACCTTATAGAAAATATAAAAATGATATCCTAAATAGTTACACAAAAATTTCTCACCTCCCCCACACATTAAATACATTATCTTCCATGAGAACCTATGAGATTATACGTGAATTTGAAATTTAGAATTTAAAATATGAATAATAATATAAAATTGAAAGGGTTAATAATAGATGTATATTATGAAGTATAGATATGGTCATGATGTGTGATGAAATCAACATCATGGGTGGGAAATTGTTCAATGAATTTCTTTAACTATTGTCCATTTACTATAAATATCCTTGTTTTTTCCACTTCTATGAGTCTACTTCACTATAAGAAACAAATTTATATACTCCATAAGGACCTAACCACCTGGAATAAAACTTATCTGGCATCTCCTTCAGTATTTATCTATAGAGTTAGAATTTCTACACTACCTAAAACTTCCTTCTTTGGATCATTCTATCATGATCCAATTTTGATCTTTCATTATAGATTCATAATTTATTATATGATTTCAATCCAATATTATTACTATCATGAAAATTCATCCTTCATGAAGTTTTATCTTGGGTAAAATCTATGTTGAATTTATTTATAACCCAACATGACCATTGCATGAACTCCATGGGGGAGAAGATGGTATTTCCCAAAAATATTTTGAAATGGGAAAATTATTATGGGAGTCTATTATTTCATCCTATAATCCCAAAATTCATCATCTATGGGCTTCATCAAATCCATGATATTCAGTGGCATGGTTTTTAGGGTTTTTTTAAAAAATTCATATTTCAAACCTCATCATGACCAAATGTTTATGGGTGATATAGAGTATATGTTTTATACATTAACCTATAATATTGAAGTAGGGATGAAAAATTTATAATCAAGATGTGTGTTCCTTGTTGATTGATTATAACCCATATTCTCCAAACAGATAAAAGATTCAAGCCACGATAAAATCCGCTACAACATGATAATCCTTCGTCCTTGTAGTCTTTCCACCCTTCCATTTTCTAACATAATTAACCAAAACCATGATAGAAATAAAATAAAATGACCATAAAAAATGACCCATAAATAAATTCACCATAATTAAAATATCTCTCTATATAATATGGATTTTTGGGGAATCTGATGTATCTTCCAAATGTTTCTATTATGTTAGAAATATGATCATGTCTTGTAAAAGACATGATTATAATAGAAAAATCTAGGACAATATAATCTATTATATATTACATTACATCATTTATGTTTTTTTAAACTATCTTCTCTAGGAATTCATGTGAAATAAATGTAAAATAGTCCCAGACTCATGATGAACCATTTATCATCTACATTCTTGGTCTCTACACATTCACCAATGGAAGAAATAATCACACAAATAAAACCTATACTCACTCTTTAATTTTTGGACATCATGTTTCAATAATTTTCATAAAATTTACGAGGAAGAAATCGAGTTCCCAAATCCTTATACCAAGGATTCATACATGAGACTCCATAGAGATACTAATTAGGTAATATTTCTTGATGTGTAATCTAGTCCAATGTATTGGCCTCTATTGTGTATGTAATCATACTAATTTTTTCATCAACTATGTTCTATGACGCCATTATTGTCATTTATCTAAATATATAATTCTTTAATTAAGGATCATTTATCAAATAAGTCTCGTATTTTCATATTTCGTACACATAAGGTACCACAAAGCTTCATGGTTAGAATAAAAAAATAATTTATATCCTAATAAATATTAATGGAATTTATTTATATATAATATTACTACATTAACATACTTATAAGTTGTGGTGTAATTTTCATGGTAAGAAATCAAAATCCTAGATGCATAAGTAATTACCTGGGATGGACCATCCACCATTGAATATATGAGATCTCAATTCACGATGTTGGATGTGTCACAATAAATTTTACAAGGAATATATCTTCCTAGGGGCTATATGATTAGTGGAGACGTCAGATGCATCATTTTTTATTCAAATAATACACTTCATAAATCATGAAAAAAATCATTATCATTTTTAATAATTTGAGAAAAGGGTAGAAAAATCATAGAAAAACCTCTGATGTGGTGTTAATAAATCCCATGATCCCTTGAAATGATATAGTATCACATACATATGAAGGATACAATATGGGTGAAATAATACCTACATTAAATCAATCAACCGTTATTCCATGTTTTGAACCTAAATTCCTTAAGAAAAAGACATGCACTACCATAAAATTATAATTTTCTAACATCAAGAAAAGAATATTCTAAATAATAAAATTCCAAAAAATTCCCAAACTAAATACACATTAATTAAAATAATATCCTTAAATTGTAAAATCTTCATTAATTCCTCCATGATGGTCTCAATGAAATCTTGAAAAAAATACCCACCATGCTTCAATTGGAGTTACCTAGGGAATTTCCATGTAAAAATGGAATCATTTGGTAGAAAAGTGAACAATAATGGACAATTTAATTTTGTATTCTACTAATCTATAACAACTACATAAACCTGAAAATATCTATAAACCCCATCAAGGAAACAATTTTATGTTTTCCTAGAATTAAAATCAGGCATTTGATCAATATATGGGAGTGGTAAATGCTCCTAGATATTGGATTCATTTACTTTCCTATGATCAACACACACACACACATAATCTATTATTCGCCATCGATTAAAAAACACATCCCTCTTTTTTATAAAAAATTTAACACGAATTTTCAAATAAAAAACATTAATAGGACTCACTCACAAGGAATATGAAATTGGATAGATGATACCATCATCAACATATTTTTGAAATTATTTTCTGAAAACTCCTAGATGTGATTGAATATATATCATTTTTAGTTGTATAACTGGTTAAGACCCATCCTCCAAAAGAATCATAGTCATGAAATGGGTGGAGATCACACTCGATATGTTATCCAAGGTCCAGCTGATTACAATAATGATATCTTTGAAAATATTGATAAAAATTTCATCATGTTTAAAAGAGTGATTGTTAGAAATTATAATAGTAAAAATATCACAACTCAAAATGGTTGAGTATTTGAGATTTGGTGGCAATGTGTGTAGTTCTAATGAAGGGATGTTGTATAAAAAGCCAAAAATTACATGTAAATATTATTTTTATGTGTTTGGGATTTTTTCGAGTCTGTGATCATTTATGGTGTGTGATTCCAAGGCCCAGTGAGCCTGAAATGAATTTTTGATATTTGTTAATGTAATTTCAGTACACTGGAGAGCATGATTTTCTAACTGTTGATTCATTGCTCGGATAAGAAATATTAGGATACTGATGAATCCAGAATTTCAAGATTCTCCTAGAAACAAATAAACATCGGCCAACGAGGGAAGAGAGGAAAACTTAATTTTTTAACTTTTCAATAAAAATAATAATAGAACATAGAATAATTATTTTATTCCTTTCTATCCGTTGTATGTTAGACGACGAGGTTACCGGGAAGAGATGATGCCAAGAAGAGGAAAATTAATGAAACACATTGATAAACTATATTCTGTAACATAATAGTGAATTAAATGTTGCAAAACAGTTACATTGTTTCATAAATGAAAAAACATAACAACATGGAATCACATCATTATAGAAATGTTGTAGTGTTTTTTCTATAAATATTTCGAAGTGTTAGGAAAAATAAGGAGGAAGGATTTGAAGTATTCTTGGGTGAAGTTCTGATGAACTTAAACCCCTATATAGAACGATGAATGACGAAGAGCACATTTCGATGGTCAGAACCAGGAAGGTTCCTCGATGTCATAAACCATAGAGGAAGTTCATGTGGAAAATAATGTCATAGAAGATATTGGATTACACACTTTGATTGTAGATATCTTCCATTCATGAAAAATATAATAAATGCAGACCAACAAACTAACAGGTTGACTCGCATCTCGTCAAATCATACGTGTTTTTGTTGAAGGGTCATAAATTCGGGGATTATTTTCCCTTTTATCTATTATTATTTTTCTTCCTACTTAAAAATATAATGCAGAGGGTGCGGGATAAAACCCATAAGTCATTGACCCTCTGCTAAAAATTCCATTTGTGCATTATTCGTGGAGGAACAATGAATGAAACAGAAAGGTGTTTTTGTGGGCTGCGGAAACAACTATTGGCCGAAAACTATTCGTGTGTGGTGGATAGTGGTGCGCCGTCGAGCTTCATGATGGATAGTGGTGTCTGACCTGAGCAGGCCATGCGGGATTTGGGCAGTGCCTGCAAGTTCCCCTGACGGTAGGAGGGGTTTAATTAACCTTAAGTCGTTCAACGTTAGCCGGGACCGGTTGAAAACCTGGCTAACCCTAGCTGATAGTAATTAGCCCTGAATCTATGAGGAATACTAGAAAACATGGTCTTCCTTAAGGGAAACCAAGCCAAATGTGGGATGGACCTACCCAGCGGTCCAGCACAGGGGGGCTGATACCCACCTGGCAGACCAGGCCAACCGTGGCCCGGTCCCGTGAACCAGTCAGGTCGAACCATACTTGTTGGACCTACTAAACTGTTCTAACACATAATTGACCATACCCAGGTGGGGATATGCTGACAAATAGGCATGTTTCATTGGGACTTCATGACCGAGTCAGACCGGGCCTAGACCCAACCAACCCCTGAATAATGAAATGCTTGTAACTGGCGAACTGTGTTTCTATTCAACACACTGTCATTGGCATTGGAACCCCTTTTGGGAAGTAGTCACATTGGCATAGTCCAACTGGACTAACCTAACTTGGACGTACCGAGGTCCGATCACCCCATTTGAAGCTATACCATTAGATTGAGTTGTCAATTATTCTTTTTTCTTCATTATTTAGACCATTCTTCTGATATTTACATTGAATTATTTCTTATGATTTATTCCATTTCGGATTACTAAGACACCTTTGGGGGTCTCGGGGTCCCCTACTAAATATTTTTATACTCACCCCTTCACGGGAATCGCCTGTATCTGTGTGTCTAGTAAAGACTATAGACCCTCTAAGGAAGACATTGGAGGTTCGGAACACGGTGGAGAATAGTGGGATGAGATCTATCGAGATCATATTCGTAGACATCAAACATACAGCTACTACACTCCCTGTAGAGCTCTAGGGCAGATGCAATAGCTATTTACATTATTTTCAGTTTCTATGGCTTTTATTTCGGCACACTGTTTTTCATTTTCCCGTTGTACCAGTAGTTGTAAATTACACTCGTTTTTATACCTTGTTTTTTCTGTATTTTTACATCAGTTTCCATTTTTGATTGTGTGGAGATCACAATAGAAATGCCATCCATGTTTGGGAAAATCCTCCAGGTTCTAGTCACTAGCACCTGGCCTTTGGATAATGGGCATGGGGTAGTCATGCCTGGACCTTGTGGGATGGGACATGACAATGTGGTATTAGAGGGAGGTCGTTTCTACAAGAATAACTAAGATTCTACTCTTAATGAGGCACTGGTGCAAAGTGTCTTGATTTCGGTTTTCTATTTGGGGAGTCCATTTTTAGTGCGGTGGTGGATATATATATACACTAGGACCATGAATTCGGTTTTCCTACTCAGTACATGAAAACACCAATTGTTACGGTTTTGAAACGTATTCTTGATCTTTCTTCTGTTAGCTAAATAGGTATAACTGATTGAAAATGGCACATCTATTTCGTACAGGATTCATGCATGAAGTAATCTAGCAAGGAATATGGTTATAGATCATGACAGTGGCCCACCAAGTGATGAGGCATCAGCATAGGGACCACTCATAGTGATGACACCTTTGGGTGGTTAACCCGCAGCAACACCACCCATTGAGAATATGATGATACCAATGGATCATTCACAATGACTGGTCTTGTTGCATGAATTCAAGACATAGAGGATTCCAAGGTTTCAAGGTGACATAGACCCTCAGGGAGTAGAGGAATGGATTTAGGCAGCTTTATGGGACATTTTCTTAATAGAGACACCCACTAAGTAGATAGCAATCATGGATGTTAGACTTCTTAACAGCTCGGCCTGATGGTGGTGGAGCTCGATGGTCCAGGTGCATGAGAAGATGACCCTCACCTTGACAGACATTGAGAGACATTTTAGGGTGGATTTCATGCTAGCGACACTACACTTGGTTTGTATTCTGGAGCTACTGAAACTGTAGTAGTGAAGGAAGACTGTGGCTTATTACTTAGATAGATTTAATGACCTCGACGAATACTCCATTAACATGGTATGTGGACCTTACATTAGAGAATGGACCTTTGTGAAGGGGATCCAATGTGAGATCAGAGTTGCCAAAGTTTCCCTAAGCATCCTGATCTAGACTGGGGTTATAGGGAGACCTTTTCTTATGAAGATCTTCCTTGTTGAGTCAGCACCGACATTGAGATCCCCTATCGGATGACGGCTAATAGAGTCAATGGCAGCTGGTAGTAGATAGACAACGTAGAAGCCTAAGCGGGAACCCCTTCAGAAGGGAAACCTCATGACCCAGGGTTAGAGGTGCAAGCCTTGATAGTCCAAGGAAACAACCATCTATATATGATCTATTTTTCATGCGGGGGACAGGGTCATAGAGGTCATGATTGTTCGACCCCCACACAGATGATTTACCGACGGTGGAGGGGCCCCCGAGGTAGAGATCGTGGAAGAGCATGAGCATATGCCAGGTGGAAGACAAGTCAAGGGATCAGTACATTCAACCGGAGGTGTTTGGGGTCACCTGGAACTACCACCACCATCTCATGGTGGACCAACTCGAGCTTAAGGAGCAGGTGGAGGGGGAAAGGCCGAGCTTCAGGTAGTAGCGGCTCATGATCCTGAAGTCCTTGAGATGATATGGGGTACGATCTGTATCTTCCATACATTAGAAGAAGTACGTATTAGCCTATGTTCTATCTATTCATTAATTTTCACGAACATTTTTTGGGACTCCGAGATTCCGAATGAGATTTTATCTCTACCTTTTCATTTGGATACTCATACAGGAGGAGATTCAGCAGACACACACTGGTGCCAAGAGCATGATCTAAGTCTCAGAGCATAGAGTTTTAGATGTGATCTTCTATTTGCGGCATTGAATCCCTATGACATCATTATAATAATGGACTGGCTATCTGCAGTTCACACACATATTGACTACTTGATACATACAATGCGATGAACGCACTGAGAGGGAGGCAAGTTTTTCATTTTTGGTGAGAAGTATATGGATCATCCTGAGATGGAAATGTGATCAAAAGGGTGAATTGGATTAATTATCCACTTTCTAGCATGACGTTTAACAGGGTGGATGAGGTGAGTCCATAGTATCTAGTGGTGGTAGATGAGAATGAGGACGTCTTTTGAGAAGATGTCCCAGGACTACCACTTCCTAGAGAGGTATAATTCCACATTGACTTGTACCCACGAACCACACTAATATCTACACCAGCATATTAGATGGGCCCTACGGAGCTCTAAGAGCTAAGGGTGCATTTGGAGGACTATCAGATGAAGGGATTCGTAAATCCAAGTGTTTCTCATTGGGAATCACTGGTGTTGTTTCCCAATAAAGAGGATGGAAGATTGAGGCTATCTGTTGTCTTATTTTTCCTAAATCAAATGACCATGAAGAATAATTATCCTCTGTCAATGATTGATGAAATGTTTGGTGAGTTGATAGAAGTTATGTGGTCCTCAAAGATAGAAATCATATCAAGCTATCATCAGCTCAGGGTATGCGATGAAGATGTTACAATGGCGGCCTTAAGATAATAGTATGGAAATTACGAGTTCATGGTGATACCTTTCAGTGTTACCAATGCTCTAGAAGAGTTCATGGGGAACATGAACAAGATCATCCATTCATACATTGATCACAACGTGGTGGTCTTTATCAACGATATCTTTGTGTAGTCAACATCTGAGGAAGAGAACATTGTACACTTGATGATAGATCTAGAAACACTCATGGATGATCAGTTACATAGGATGATCTAAAAGTGTGATTTCTTGATATGGATGGACCACTTATTTGGACACGTCATCTCATAGGCATGATTTGCAGTGGATCTATAAAAGATCAAGTCAGTACTTTATTCTGATCCACCCACGACTGTTACTGAGGTGCGAAGCTTTCTTGGATTAGCAGGATATTATCGGAGGTTCGTACCTAATTTCTCTACAGTATAAGCACCTATGAATGAATTGATTAAGAATGGGAAAACCCACCTATGTAAAAGAAATTCTATAAGAGATTTCAACAGTTGATGTATATCTTAACTAGCACTCCCATCATATGGTTTCCATAGGAGGGAACTGACTAAGTGGTTTAATGTGAAGCATCAAATACCAAACTTAGTTGCATCCTGATGCAGTATGGTGAAGTGATTGATTATTTCTCACAATAGTTTTGGCCTCATGATCCAAATTATGCGACTCACTATGTAGGGTTGGAAGTTTTAATCTTTGCACATGAGATGTGGAAATATTAAATGATGGGTGAGTAGTTCATTGTTTACTTAGAACACAAGAGTCTCAGATACATATTCACACAAAAATAACTGAATATGAGAAAAAAAAAGTCAGATACATTTCTCTAGGACAATGAATTTAATATAGTCTATACTTATATGAAAGGGAATGTATGGTAGATGCACTTATCTAGAGATCAAGTTCACAGCTACTGAACGAGGATTCATAGTAGTTTTCTTAGATTATGATATCCTATGTGGATAGAGATGAGATAATATACCTCCAGTCGATGGTAGTTTCCCCTCACATCCTTCAATATGTTGGAGAGGGAAAACATAGAGACAACTGAAATGAGACTACACAGGTTCAGATACCCACATGCTATGCACCTGACAGATATTCTAAATGTGGGGAGTACGCTATACTTTTTTGAGGACATGAAGTTGTACTAGTAGATTTTTTATATGAGGTGATGGGGGTTTCTATAAATACCCTTTTTTAGTACATCCTGGAATGATGAAGATGAATAATGGCCTCCAACATTGTTACTTGTGTCCAGGGATGAAGAAAGCTATGCAAGAGTTTGTTTCTAGATGACTAACTTTCCAAAAAAGTGAAGGCCAAGAATCAGGTACCAGGAGGCCTGAACCAACACATCGAGATTCCATAGTGGATGTGGGAAGGGATATCGATGGACATCATGATTGGGTAACCTTGTATATCTAGAGGGAAACAATACCATCTTTTTGATCATTGACGGACTCACCATGTCTTCCCCATTCTTTGCTATTCGAGAAAAGGGTTCGGTAGAGACCATGACAAACACTTCACATCACGACTTTGGAATGGATTATAGGAGGCTTTCAAGACTCAGCTTTTCATGAGAACATCTTTTCACGCACAGACTGATGGACATACTGATCAGACCATCCAGACCATGGAGGAAATTCTTCGTTAATGTGTCCAAGATTTGGGTTGTAGTTGGGGGGAAAACCTACCCCGGGTGGAGTTCATGTAAAAAAATATGCATACTCTACCATTGGTGTGGCCCATTCTAAGTCATTTTATGGACACCCATAAGGATCGCCCATGGACTGGATAGATCAAAGAGAGCTAGCACTCGTGGGACCAAAGATGGTACATGATACCACTGAGAAGGTGAAGGTTATCAGAGAGTGGATGAAGACTGAACAAAGATGATAGAAGTCATATGCTGATAGGCAACAGAAATAACTAGAGTTCCGTGAGGGGTACCATGTATTCTTTCGAGACTCCCCATGATGGGGTCTATAGAGATTTGGTAAAGGAGATAAACTCTCACTGAGTTTTATTAGACCATTCCTAATACTTTGTTGGATTGGAAAGGTGTCACACCACTTGGGAATGCTATTACAATTTGATATGGTGCATGGCGTCTTCCATGTTTCTCTACTGAGGAAATACTTGCATGACCTATCTCACATGATCGACCATGGTGAGCTAGAGGTTGACGATGGGGAGGCTTTTTCGGAGTACCCTGTGGAGATAGAGGATCGACAGTAGTAGATCCTTCATGGGTGGTAGATAACTCTGGTGCACGTTCTGTGGTAGCACGAGATACACTAAGAGAGAACATTGGAGCTAGAGTCTCACATGCATGCCTAGTACCCATCTTTCATTGTGTATCATTGTTTGTATTTTGGGGACATAATTCCATAATGTGGGGATGATGAAAAGACACAAAAAGTACATGTAATTTTATTAATTATTATATATTTTTACAAATCTGCAAAAATTTACAGTGTGTGATTCATAAAAACGGTTTGGCTAGAATTAATTTCTGAACATTTTTATGGTATGTGCAGCATCCATGCATGTGGAATTTTCTATCTTTTGACTTGTGGAACAAGTTGAAAATATGAGTGTCCCATTTAATCTTTTACTATGGGATTTTCCTAGAAATGACTTAACTTCTGGGGGTGAAGGCCATGAAAAAAAGTAAATTTTAGGACTTTTTGAAAAAAATAATAAATTTTTTTTAAAAATTTTTTTATTGATTTATTTATGTTACATGGTGGAGGTCGGCATGGTTGGCCAGTGATGATTCATCAATGAGGCACATTAATGGAACTCATGGATGACCCGTATTCCAAAATGTAACTTTGAATTAAATGATGAAAAATAGAGACAATGTTTCATAAATGAAACCACATAATGATGTGACATCAAATAATTATAGAAACGATGCAGCATGGTTCTATTAATAGTTCGACGTGTTGGAAAAAATAAGGTGGAAGGATATGGAGGATTCTTGTGTGAATCTCTGATGCACATCCACCGTTGCATGGAACGACGAACGATGAAGAATGCCATTTTGAATTTCAGAATTGGGAAGCATCATTGACGCCGTAAACCATAGAGGATTAACATGTGACAACAAACAACATAAAAGGTAGGGGTTTTATGTTATCTTATTTTCCCTATATTATGTTCAAGAAAAATATAAAGAACGTGGGCTAAATGACTAACGGGATGATCCGAGTCTTGTCAAATCATGCTGGTTTTTGTTGCGGGGTCTTAAATTCATGGATTATTCTTAATTTTTTCTATTATTATTTTTCCTCCACATTAATAGACTAACGCGGTTGGCATGGGCCAAAACAAACAACTCCAAAACCCTCCGCTAAACATTTCAATGGTGTGTTCTATGTTACAGAACAATAAACACGATGACAGGGTGTTTTTGTGGGACGCGAAAACAACTGCTTGTGCTCCATGTCAGAAGTAGTCGACGGTTGCCAGAGGAGAACTTCAGAAACCGATTTTGGGTGATGGGAGGATGCACGCCATCAGGTTCCATGGTGGCCATAAGTGGTCAGCCTAATCTGGCCACATGGGATATGGGCGGCACCTACAGGCACTGCCAACAAAAGTAGGTGTGTCCAGTAGGCCCCAACCTGATGGGGCGACATCGACTTGCATCGTTATGCATCAGCATGGACTGGTTGACCACCTGGATGTCCCAGGCTTGAAGGAAACAACCCCACATAAGCTGGGATAGCTAGAAAACATTGTATGCCTTCATACTGACTGATCCAGATCTGTGAAAGCCGAATGGGATTGACCCGCGGCCCAACGGGCTAGCGCGGGTGGGCAGAGCCCCCACCAGGTGGATCGGGCCAACCATATCCTGGGAAAATGATCTAGTCGGGAGAACCCCAACATTTCAGACCAATTTAACATGTCCAACCCTTATGAGGATGCAACCGAGTGGGGTCAGGTAGATCCTGGGACCTATTGCGTTTTTTGGGCCTGACTGAGTCGGATTAGACCTAGACCCACGCATCCCCCAAATAAAGAAACCCATGTAACTGATTAACCGGGTGTCCGTTTTTCACGTTGTAAGTGTTTTTGGGACCCCTTTTGGGAAGAGGTCCCTAATACATATTTTGGTGGCCCTGACCGAGATAGAATGGACTGAGGTACGATCAGCCTCATTTCACTAAGGGGTTCAAATAACAGACCAGGTGTCTGATAGATGTTTTGTCTTTGGAATAAAGAACCCTATTACAAGGAGGTCCTTTGGAGATACTCTACATGAGTTTAGTTGTATTTTGACATGTGACCTGGGTTTGATCAGACTTGAATCCAACCGGGCCCTTTTTCCAAAAGTGACCATATCTCACAGACTAGATGTCATATCAATGCAATGTATGTTACATTGTTAAACCAATGATGTGGTAGTTCCTTGTGTATGATTTTTGGGGGAATTTTTATCTGTTTAAATAGGACCAATTTATTGAGGTGCAGAGTCTTCTAGAGATCTGGTTTACTTCGTGCGGGAATCGAGTGGCTGGCTGGTACATGAAGAAGAAAAGAAACCAATGCAGGTCATCATCAGAAACACAAGAGTTGGATGATATTGTTGTACCATTAATCATATGTACCTCTGTATCGGCGACCAATACAGGTTATCACCGAAAATGAATACAGTTCATCACCAGTGACCAATACATGTCAGCATCAATGACTAATATGGGATAACATCTAGCGACCAATACTGGTCAACACCAGTGACCAATACGGGTCACCATTTATCATCCAATACGGGTTATCATACAGTGAACTATACAGGTCAGCAATAGAGTTACTACAGATAAGATGATCTAGCTTTATGACTAGTAATCACTATACTAGTAAGCTTGATGTTATATCAATAGAGTGAGTTGTCTCTTTTTAAATGTGCTTCACAAATTATATCATTCTTGTGATATTAAATTTGTGGTTTTAATTCTGATGTTGTCCATTTTAGATTACTGAGAGACCATCGGGGGTCTTGGGGTCCCCTACGGGGTATTGTTATACTCACCCATGTATGGGCTTTTCCTGCACGTGTGTGTCTGGTCTAGACTTTTGAGACTCTGGTTTAGACATTGGAGGTTCGGGCCATGGTGGAGATTGATGTGATAGGAGAAGTCAAGATCCTCTTCTTCAACTTCAGAATTACAGATACTAACCTCCACGTAGAGCTCCGAGGCCGATGAGACAACTGTTTACATACTTTTCAGTTTCTAGGGCTTGTATTTTGGCCCACTATTTTTTAGATTACACTTGTACTTGTGGATTTTACTTTACGGTTTTAGTTATACCTTACTTTTATATATTTTTACTTTAGTATACCTTTTTTAGTTTGTGAATATATCTAAGAAAATACATTCCCTATTCGGAAGAAGCCTTCAGGTTCTAGTCAACGTCCCCTATCCATTGGAAGGTGGGCTTGGGGTAGTCATGTCCAGACCCCGTGGGATGGGTCGTGACATGTTGTACAGATTAGTACAATGAAGGAACTAAAACATGTGAACAATTAAAATTAGTATATAAATTTAAATAATGAAAATTATAGAATGATGCATACAATCAATTACAATACTCAACATTCATGTCATAATCAGAGTGAATATAATAAAAATCATAATATGAATCCACAAAAAAATAAAATCTAATGGAGGAGTGTGAATTATAAATAGAGTTTTAAGTCATATTGAACTTAAAACTAGAACTAATTCTCACAATATCTCAAATAATTAGAAAATAAAAATCCATGGGTTGTTTTAAAAGGTTGTTAAAACTAGGATATGAAAAACAATCATCCACTGAGGGGTACTTCTATTGAGTTCATACCATTAAATATCATTACTTAATCGTAAAACAAAATGTAATGTTTAACCTCATCAAAATTTATGATTGTACTTGTAGTTTTAAATAATGACTTAAATATGAAAAATGGATAGCAAGAATTTACATGATTTTCCTCTCGGGTGAGAATGTAGAAATTTGATGTAAATATCATGTATCATACCCGAACATGTATTTTCTCAAGGATTCTTTCAATATTTCATATAGATATTCTAATAAATTGAACCACTACTCTTATTTGAATAAACCTACAGTACTTTAACAAAGATAATACATAGTAAAGTATAACATTTATGGAATATTTAATTCATATAAATCATTAGAAATTTGTTACTCTGATTTTGTTCATGGTTTGGTGAATGTCATTATATAAATTCACTTTTTTAAATTTATTTATTTTGGATAATGAGTGATGAAAAGTTCTTTTATTGATAGATTTTCTAGTTTTCCTTGATCACTATTCAATAGGAATAATGGTATATTATGAATTTATTATACATTTTTAGATTCTTAATGACCTCAATAAGAGGGATGTTTATCTCAATGTGCATGAATGTGCCCAAATCCTACTTTTTCACCAACACATCATCTATATTGTTCATTTTTATATCCCGACTTGAAATAGAGGTGGTTTACACCTTTGAAGTTTTTATATGTATTCCAATTGGTTAGTCTTGAATGGGGATTCACTAAAGATGTGGTATATCCCAGTAGAATTGTATGTTTAGATATATCAGATGTTTGTTTCTCATTTCTCAATTTTATGGTACTAAAATTCCCAAATTGATTTGGAGTAGTTCATGATGGAATATTTCATGGGTTATTACTTACCCAATCATGGAGGGTGGTGGAAATCGAGGACATTTGTATCTTTAACTTCCTAAACACCAGAGGATTACTCTTTAGTTAATTCTATTTATTACAATTCATTTCGAATTACATCGCTATTAGAATATATTTTTTCAGTTGAACTACCATGATTTTTGTTTACATTTTGATTCATGAGCTTCGAATCACCTTTTGAGTTGTTGGAAGCTTTTTAGAATGGAGGAGGCTGTTGGAAATTTTACTAAAAATGAGGACATTGTTATTTTTTAGAGAAATACATAATGTATGATTGATATTTCAACCCTTGTTATTTATTTGATTAAAAGAGAACAAAAATCTCTAGAGACGTGGTATTTTTGTTCTTTTTGATGATATGGTCTCTCCTGGAATATGTTTCACAATTTTCTACCTTCTGTAGGTGGGGGAAACAATCTGTTTGTTAGATTATTTTATAGAAAATTTCACAAGGCCTTGTTGGAGTGGGTTAAAATTAATTTTGATCCAGAGATATATGTCTCATCATATTGTTAATATAATCCATGATACTATTAATTAAATGATTTTTCAAAAGATTATATAGTAACATGATAAATTAGTTTAACATTTAGTGTTCTAAAATATCTAAATTTTTGGGTGTTTTGTGCCATATTGACATTCAATGAACATGAATTAGGTGGTGTTTTGTCGACCAATTCCCCACTAATCACAACATCCACCATGATATTATCCCTAGGTTTAAGGCCTTCGAAGAGGCACTGAATGATGTGATTCTAAATGATTTGGTGATGCCTAAAACTTGGAAACAATAACCTTAATTACTCATAGTACTCATACATTGACACCCCTTGGGCTTTCTTGATTCTTTAGATCTCGTTTTAAATGGTATTAGTCCTTGATTATGTAAAAAACATTGTTATAAAAGACATATCAGTTCATTATATCATGATAAATATTCTGGTTTTAAATAATATATCCAATATTATGTTGTTCTATCAACTGAGAATTAGAAATTTCATATTTTATTTGTTCATCAGCTAAATTTTATGGTATCAGGGTTGGGAATACTATGTTAATTTAATAATTTTTTCTTGATTTTGAATCTTTTTTAGAGAGGCCTTGATATTTTGGAAGAGGTTGTCTCTACCCAGATTTTAGTTTGATGTCTAATTTTATATTTCAGTAGCCTATAAAATTTTTCTGATAGCCAACGTCTACTCCAAACAATTCTCAATTGGTTATATAATGTTCATTTTTATTATTTTTATCAACTGGTTCTGGTTTTGGGATTCATTATGATGTTTTCCAATTTCAATGTTCCCATAATGGAAGAAATCTTCAATTTATTTAATTTTGAAATAACCTATAGATTGAGATTTTCAAATTCAATCCTATAGAAATTACTAAATCACATGGTCATGATCTAAATAAATCTATATATTAATTCTTTTCATTAAAAAAATTAAAGTAGTAAAATTGTACCATATTAAAAAGTTGATGATTTTAATTTAATTTAAATGAATAGAATACAAAATTGAAAATTTTAGATATGGGAAAGAAGGAAGAAATAATTTAATAAGTTTATAAAATGAAAAAAAACATCAATATATTTGAAATAATATCTAGTCTCCTCACAAAATATACCAATTTAAAAGGTGTTATCATTTGCACTCTCAAATGATCATCAGTATTTTGTTAATTTAGTGCAATATAGTTTTTGACCAATATAATCTCTCAAATGAGGAATTAATGGAAAAAAATTGTTAATGGTATTTAAAATATAAAATTAAATAACCTAAAAACAAAACATATTAATATACGGTTTATTAATAGTTATATAACACAATGATATATTTAAGAATATTATTTAATTTTCATTGTTTAAAATGATATTTCAATAATAAAAAACAATGGGAAGATCTTATTTTGAAAATATTTATATAATGGGAAATTGATAGAACAACACTTAATAATGTAATTATTAATCATTATCATTTAAATTTAAAATAAAAACAAATATTTTCCCCAAAATGTTTAATCCACATACCATATAAAAATTAACATAACCAAAAGAATAAAATTAATAAAAATTTATTCTAGCTTTATAACATGAATTCATAGCACACTAAATTGATATCTATTATATGTCAAGATTATGGGTATAAAAAAATTAAGTGACATATCAATTTTGGTAAAGATGATGAATTTTTTTGGGATTGTTTTCAACTGTATTTTTTCCCATATTTATTTTTTTACAGATTAAGATCACTCTCTCATAATACACACATTACTCGACCTCACGATTACTATGATAATTGTTCAAATTATTTATTAATTTCAATAACGTTAATAACAAAATTTGTAGAACATATTACGTTAATTAATTTATTTAACTTATTAATATTAATAAAATTAATAAGATAATAGGTAGATAAATTACTAAAAAACTAATATTTTATTTTTGGTGTAGTCATTGTAGAAAAACATTTCATGTGAAAATGTTTAGAAATGGTATAACCCAATCACATTTAAACTCATTAGATCCATACAAGAGAAGTAAATAAATTCAAAATTGAAAATATAAAAAGTTATTGAAGATATACTAAGATGATTTTTATAAATAACCAAAATTTATAACATAAATAATAATAAATAATTCATGAATTGAATAATTATTTATTGAAGAGTGTTCGCCCATTTTTTCCTCGATAAATTGAGTGAACCCGATTTTACCTCTACGCAAATCTCATAATTAATGTCGAAAACCACCATAATGATTGAAATACATAATTATAGAGTGTGGGGGTGTATATTATTGTAATGGGTCTGATGTGTGAATGGGAAATTTAGTAAAAATATGTTAAGCCAACTTCAACCACCTTGTGGGCCAAATAATGCCTGAAAGATATTTCTTTCCTGAAGGTTGGGTTGTGTTTAAAATGTTACTCTATAGACTATACATATTTGAGAGAATTAAAATCATAAATGTAAATTATATGTTCGAAAAGGTGAAATGGTGTCTAATAGGGAATGTCTAGTCCATATTTTATTTCATGTCCCATTTTCTCCGAACTAAATCAAAATTTAGACCTGACACCCGGAATGAAAATTGTATCCAATTGAGTTAGGAACACTGTTAAAAAAATTTATGTTCCAACATTTTACATAAAAATAATAATATCTGAAATATTATAGTTATGTTTATCTGGCTATAACAAGGATTTTCATCAATTTTCAAAATGAATGAGGTAATCCTAAATATTCTATAAATAAAAATATTTAACATAATTTGAGGAAATAATGAAATATAATATCAATAAAATATTCAATCAATATGTTTTTTATCATATAAATAGGATATAATGTGTACTTTTATGTGGGAAATTCCACATTCTTTTCATATCCAGGTGAACCTTTTTGTAATCAATAAAAAGTCATTAATACCGATATGGAATCCCATTTCAATAATCACAAAACACCTTTCAAATAAATTAATTTGTAATTCAATATAGGATTTGTAATTATATTGTATTCTAGGTATAATGGTTCAAAATCTAATGTAATCAAACTAATACCTCTATATCACCACAACATTCTTTAATTTTATCTTGAGTCCAATTACAACATAAAATCATTTGAACATAACATCATCAAAAATCACTTTTTAGTGAAATATGATTCTTTCGTTGTGAAACTCTATATAACACATTCTAGTAACCTCTATTTTTTGATGATTGATAAAAAAATTTAAAATTATAATCACTTCTTAATTAAAACGAATTTACATATTCTCTATAGGAAGTATCTATTTTCAATTTGGAAACATATCCATTAACTATATAATAACATTATTTTACATTTCTAAAAAGTAATGTCATTAAAATACATCATTTTACATTCATATATGATCAGTGATTTTCATGTATAATCCTATATATCTTATACATTAAACATCATTAATTATATTTAATTTATTATTATCCTTGTAAAGACCCGGAAATTTCAAGGAATTTTTTTTCTTAATTTTCTTTGGAATTTTACAAGAGCACAGTTTCTAACGGCACCTGATTCCGAGGCTCGGTGTGCCCGGAATCATTTTCTGAAGTTTGGCTCGGGATGTTCAGTGAACGGACGAGCAGGTTTTTCTAACTTTTGAACCGGTGCCCGGAATCGAATTCTTAGGGCACCGATGAAATCACAGCGCCGGTATTTTCTTTGAAACTCCTCTTCTGGAGTTTCGTTTGCTCGGGTGTGGTTTTTAATTTTCGGGCTTAAAGTTAAGAAATAAAATAATTGTTCGACAAACTTTATTTGATTTCACTTAAGCCACTTGAAGCCACTTGAAAGCCACTTAAACTGAGTTGAAACGGATAGGGTGCTATCCAAAAATATCCTACCCTCTTGGTAGGATATTTGCGAGGTGGGTCCCGCACGAGCCCCACCGTTTATTTTCCACTAAGTAACGCACCCGCGAAAACCCGTCATTATGAAAGTCAACTGAAGAGTTTTCTTAAATTCTTAACGCACCATTTAATTGGGCGGTTTATTTCGTGAATTAAATGGGCAGTTTCATTCGTTGAATTAATTCTACGAATTAATGGGTCGTTACTTACCTATTTTTCGTTTGTTGGCGTAATAATAAAATAAGACCAACACGACATTTGGAGGATTACTCGTTGAGAGGTTTTTGACAGAGGTTCTTGTGCCTTCACCCTTCTTCACGAAAAAACACGAAGAACGCGAAGAACGTGAAGAACGCGGAGAACACGAAGAACGCCGGCCTCCGACGAAGAACTTCGAACCCGCGGAAATCGACGATGCGACGTTGTGTGCCACAACGCCGACGTTTCCTCTCCCGTGACGTTCTTCTGGGACGTTCCTTCCTCCGCGACAAAAACCTTCGATCATCCGTTTATGTGAGGGTTTCAGATTTCTTTTAATTTTTCTTTTGTGGTTTTTATCTCAGAAGGATTTATTTATTATTAATTAAATCTTTTTGTTCTTGAAACTCGGAGTTCGTCAATGCGACACCCTTCCGCGACGACGTGACGCCGGATACTGCGACGACGCGACAATCCCCAATTCCGTGAAGAACCCATGGACGACGACTTGACGAGGTAGGGGATGTTGTGAATATTTTATATTCCCGTGAATGTTTCTTTAAAAATTAAAGAACCAGATTCATATGAACGATTTTAATTTATTAAAATTGTTGTTTCAAGTGATGCATAATTCTCCCGTTGTTATTATTCTAACGCTGAGGGTGCGGGCCAAACGAACACGACCCGACAACCCTCCGTCGTTCTTCGTGGTTGTGTGGATTTGGAGGGCGACGGAAAATCAGGAGACAAGGGTGATTTGGTGATCCCTCAGTGAAGAGTGGAACCCGGGAGGAACAATGGCACAGATGGGAAGGAAAACGGACCACCAGAGCAACTCGGTGGCCCGCGGGTCGACGGCGCGGCGGTGCCGGCAGCCGGAGGCGGCGGCGCCCCGGCGCGCCGCCGGACAGAGCCGCCGCGGCGGCGGCGGCCATCGGACCCGCGGCCGCGTGGGTCCGGCTCGCTCACATGGGATGCGGCGACATTCCGCGTCCGTTCGATCAGCACGGCCCCACGCGGGGCCGCGGCACCTCCAGACCGCGGGGGCAGCGCCCCGCGGCGCTTGGCCACTCGGCCTCTCGGCCGAACCGAGCCATGCCGGTCCGACCGGCCGGGCCGCGCCCTGGCCAGACAGGACCGGGTTGGACCGGGTCGGGTCGACCCGGTTCGGCCGACCCAGGGGGGGTCGGGCCGGGTCGGCCTGGGCCCAGACCCCCCTCTTCGGACCATTTTCGGTCGAATGCTCGTAACTTGAGTTACGGGCCTCCAAACGACTCACCGTCAGCGGAAACGCGATCCTTGGATAGAGACGGTCGTTTCGGTATATTGCACTCAAGGTTTCAGAATACATTGTGTTCAGCTGGGTTGGTTCGTACACGAAACCAACCGGCCCTTCGGAGCGGAAACACTCATATCTTGAGCTACGGACGTCTGATTGACGTGCCGTCAACTTCGTTGAATTCCTCTATGTGATACGGATCTTTTGGCTCACTCCGCCCGAGGTTTGGATGCAGGTGGAGTAGGGTCGGGTTGGTTTTGTCTTAAAAACCAACCGGGCCCCTAGGACGAAAAGGCCAATAACTCTCAGACCGGGCGTCCGATTGACGCACCGTCAGTGACGTTGAGTTCCTGTTGACGATACGAAACTTTTGGATACATCAACTTCGGACCTTGTGTCAGTTGATGTATCAGCCTCTCGGCTCGTGGAGCATACCCTCCTGAACGAGCTTGTTGTGTGCGGGAACCCTAGTGCTGGTTGCGACTTCGACGACGACGATTGTGCAGAGATCCTCAGTGGACTGCGAAGATGAATAGAGCTGGTCTTGTGTCCTATGTGGATCCTAGTTGTGCCGGTCTTGTATCCTATGTGGGTCCTAGTATAGATGAATCAATGAAGACAGGTGGTCTTGTATCCTTTTTGGGTCCTAGCTCTGCTGGTCTTGTATCCTATGTGGGTCCCAGCTTAGATGATTCAATACTGGTCTTGTATCCTCTGTGGGTCCCAGTATAGATGAATCAATGAAGACAGGTGGTCTTGTATCCTATGTGGGTCCTAGCTGTGCTGGTCTTGTATCCTATGTGGGTCCCAGCTTAGATGATTCAATATTGGTCTTGTATCCTATGTGGGTCACAGTATAGATGTATCAATGAAGATAGCTGGTCTTGTATCCTATGTGGGTCCTAGCTGTTCTGGTCTTGTATCCTATGTGGGTCCCAGCTTAGATGATTCAATACTGGTCTTGTATCCTATGTGGGTCCCAGTATAGATGAATCAATAAAGACAGCTGGTCTTGTATCCTATGTGGGTCCTAGCTGTGCTAGTCTTGTATCCTATGTGGGTCCCAGCTTAGATGATTCAATACTAGTCTGGTATCCTATATGGGTCCCAGTATAGATGAATCAATGAAGACAGTTGGTCTTGTATCCTATGTGGGTCCTAGCTGTGCTGGTCTTGTATCCTATGTGGGTCCCAGCTTTGATGATTCAGTGCTGGTCTTGTATCCTATGTGGGTCCCAGCATAAACGAAAAAATTAAGACGGCTGGTCCTGTATCCTATGTGGGTCCCAGCTTAGATGATTCAGTATCTATGTTTGATCATCTCTTTCACCTTTTCAATCATGTATACCTGTGTGAGCTGAATCCTGTGTTACTCTCTTTTGTGGATTGTGTTGAGCTATCCTGTGTGGATTTACTGTTTACTCTCCTTTGTGGATTGTGTTGAGCTATCCTGTGTGGATTTACTGTTTACTCTCCTTTGTGGATTGTGTTGTGCTATCATGTGTGGGTTTACGTTTGTTTTCCTGTGTGGACTGGGTTGTGCTTGGGCTCGGACGTTGGAGCTGAACGGGAATTGATGACTTAGGTATATGTATGGGCATATACCTAAGCAGTGTCGGTTGTTACTTCGTGATTGTATCTTTCCTTTGTGGATTATCCTTTGTGGATTTCGGGGTCCTTCGGGGGTCTCGGGGGCCATACTGAGTAGCTTATACTCACCCCTGCACGGGCTATGCCCGCACTTCGTTGTGTTGGATGCAGACGACGGACAGCGCTGATCGTAGTGGAGGCTTGCAGAGCAGGACGGTACCTGGAGGTGGACCACCGGGTGGGACGCACTCGAAGCGGTCTGGTGGACCTGAGGAGCAGTGGAGGCTATCTGTACCCACCCTTCAGGTGGGACTTCCAGAGGACGGCTCGATGCTGCGGCTTTTCTTTTCAGTTGCTGTTTTTCCCTTTCAGTTGTACTTTATAGTTGGCCTTGTATTTCCGGCCCCTTTTACTTTCAGCACAGCTTGTTATAGTTTTTACTTAGTGTTTCCTTTTCCGCTTGCTTACTCTGTGGTGCTTGTTTACTTTTTAAAGGCAATGCCTTCCCTTTTTCATCGGGATTTACGCCTTGGTGCTAGTCGCTAGCCCCTGGCCTATGGAAGGCGGTCTTGGGGTAGTCACGGCACGGGCCCCAAGGACGGGTCGTGACAAATCGGTATCAGAGGGTGGTCGGTTCTACCACAGACTCTGATCTTTCTTCTATGTGAAGCAATAGTGTTTCACTTATTGGGTGTGGTTATCAGTCCAGGGAGTCCAGTGTTGGTGTGGTGGCCGACGTATCCGTACACCCGGACCCTGACTTCTGATTACCGACTTAATGCACGAAAACAATGATTGCATGTGTGTTCAAGTTTTCTTTGTGATTACTTGTGTCAGCTCACCAGGTATACAGTTCTGACTGTGGCGCACCTGGTTCTTTTCAGGATGGCCCCAGGACGGCTGCCAGCTAGGGTTCCGAGAGTGAAGCGTGATGACAGCCCACCGAGCGACGAGGCCTCGGTGCAGGGCTCCTTGTCATCAGAGGAACCGGCGGTACCTTTGCCCGCCAAGCCACCGATGATACCAGCCCCAGCCGCTGACGATGCACGTCGCCTTAGCGCGCTGCACGAGTTTCAGCGTCAGCGACCGCCCAGGTTCCGCGGGGAGACGGACCCCCAGGCAGCCGAGGACTGGCTGGAGGCAGTGGTGTCAGTTTTCAGGCTAGTGAGGACACCAGCAGACCTCATGGTGATCCTCGCGGCGAGCCTACTGCACGCAACAGCGGGCCGATGGTGGAGCTTGATGCTCCAGGTGCACGACGAGACATCTCTTCTCTGGACGGACTTTGAGATCATCTTCCACTCCGAGTTCGTCCCAGCCACCCTCCGTGCGGTGCACATTCAGGAGCTTCTTCAGCTGCGGCAGGGCAGCTTGACAGTGGCCCAGTACTCGCCGAGATTTACTGATCTCTCGCGCTACTCCACAGATATGGTACGGGACCCGTTCTTCCGGGCCCAGACCTTCGATCAGGGACTGAGGCATGAGATCAGGACTTGCATGATCTCCCTCAACATTCCGGCTCAAGCAGAGGTGTTGGAGAGAGCCCTTCTAGTGGAGAGTTTTCTCGCCGAGCAGGCTCCAGTGACAGGGCCCTCTGCAGGACGGCCCGTAGCAGGGTCTTCTGCAGCTGACAGTAGACAGGTGACGCAGAGGTTCAAACGGGCCAGACCATCAGATTGGCAGTCTCAGGATGATGATTCGGTTGTGCGGGTCACCCGAAGGAGAGCCAGCTACACGAGGGGAATGCATTGCTACGCATGCAGCGGGCGAGGTCACATGGCTCGAGACTGCCCGACTCGTCTTACAGATGAGCAGTAGGTGGTAGAGGGACCTCCCAGACAGAGGTTCGGCCACGGTGGTCCGCAGGGTGCAGGCGGACGAGGCAGAGGAGCTGGCCGAGTAGCTGATGGTGGGAGACACTTCGAGGTGTTGCCACCACCACCACCACCACCAAGAGGTCCACCCCGACCGCAGGGAGCTGGTGGACATGGGAGATCTCAGCTTCAGGCAGCTGAGGCCTTCGATCATGGAGCTCTGGGAGCAAATAGACAGGAGCGGAACTAGTGGATATGTCCTTTGTACTTCTAGTTCCTTGTTGCTATTGTGTAGCGTCTTTGTATTATGAGCTGCAATAATAAAAGACGAATACCCTTGTGATGTTTTTATTCTTGTCCTCTTTTGTGTTGTTACTAAAAGGTTCCGGTTTAGACTGTTGACTTGACCCTCACTTGTGAGACATCTACTGGAGGAGACCTAGTTACCAAACACTGATGCCGACAGTGTGACTCAACCCTTGGAGGCGAGAGTAACGGTTGGATCTCTTGGTAGTAGCGTCGAGGCCTTACGACGTCATCCTTGGTATGGATTAGTATCATCCATGTCGGGATTGACTGTATTAGGCAAAGAAAGTGGTTCATCTAGGGGATGAGACCAGATTTCTCTTATCGGCAAAGAAGAAATCACAGCAGCTCTTGTAGGACCAGAGAAGGTCCAGGTCATCCAGGAGCAGATGAGAATAGCTCAGAGCCGGCAGAAGTCTTTTGCTGACAGGAGGTGGAGGCCACTTGAGTTCGAGGATGGTGATCACGTCTTCTTGCGTGTCTCACCTCGACGTGGATTATGGAGATTTGGCTGAGGCGGCAAGTTGTCTCCACGCTTCATCGGACCCTTCTAGGACCTCAGCAGGATTGGCGAGGTGGCTTATCACCTGGCTCTACCACCACAGTTGCTCCGGGTGAACGACGTCTTCCACGTATCTCAGCTGAGGGGATACGTGCACGACCTGACGCAAATCTTTGACCATGGAGAGCTGGTCTTTGATGATCGGACAACTTTTGCGGAGGTCCCAGTGGAGACCGAGGATCGACAGGAGCGGGTCCTACGTGGATGATCGATTCCTCTAGTGCGCTTCAGATAGCTGCATGGGAACCTCCAGGAGAGCACTTTGGAGCGTGAGGCTCAGTTGCGTGATCAGTACCTCCTTTGTATCCCTAGTTTGTGTTGAAGATTTACGGGGATGTAAAGCCCTGTCGTGGGAGTAATGTAAAGACCCGGAAATTTCAAGGGAATTTTTTTTCTTAATTTTCTTTGGAATTTACAAGAGCACAGTTTCTGACGGCACCTGATTCTGAGGCCCGGTGTTCCCGGAATCATTTTCCGAAGTTTGGCTCGGGACGTTCAGTGAACGGACGAGCGGGTTTTTCTAACTTTTGAATCGGTGCCCGGAATCGAATTCTAAGGGCACCGATGAAATCAAAGCGCCGGTATTTTCTTAGAAACGCCTCTTTCGGAGTTGTGTTTCCTCGGGTGTGGTTTTTAATTTTCGGGCTTAATGTTAAGAAATAAAATAATTGTTCGACAAACTTTATTTGATTTCACATAAGCCACTTGAAGCCACTTTAAATCCACTTAAACTGAGTTGAAACGGATAGGGTACTATCCAAAAATATCCTACCCTCTTGGTAGGATATTTGCGAGGTGGGGCCCGCAAGAGCCCCACCATTTCTTTTCCACTAAGTAACGTACCCGCAAAAACCCGTCATTATGAAAGTCAACTGACGCGTTTTCTTAAATTCTTAACGCACCATTTAATTGGGCAGTTTATTTCGTGAATTAAATGGGAAGTTTGTTTTTTTGAATTAATTATACGAATTAATGGGTCGTTACTTACCTCTTTTTCGTTTGTCGGCGTAATAATAAAATAAGACCAACACGACATTTGGAGGATTACTCGTTGAGAGGTTTTTGACAGAGGTTCTTGTGCCTTCACCCTTCTTCGTGAAGAACGCAAAAAACATAAAGAATGCGAAGAACGCGAAGAACATGAAGAACGCCGGCCTCCGACGAAGAACGCCGAACCCGCGGAAATCGACGACGCGACGCCGTGTGCCACGACGCCAACGTTTCCTCTCCCGCGACGTTCTTCTGCGACGTTCCTTCCTCCGCGACAAAAACCTTCGATCATCCGTTGAGGTGAGGGTTTCAGATTTCTTTTAATTTTTCCTTTGTGGTTTTTAACTCAGAAGGATTTAATTATTATTAATTAAATCTTTTTGTTCTTGAAACTCGGAGTTCGTCAACGCGACACCCTTCTGCGACGACGCGATGCTGGATACCACGACGATGTGACGATCCCCAATTCCATGAAGAACCCACAGACGAAGACTTGACGAGGTAGGGGTTGTTGTGAATATTTTATATTCCCGTGAACGTTTCTTTAAAAATTAAAGAACCGGATTCATATGAACAATTTTAATTTATTAAAATTGTTGTTTCAAGTGATGCATAATTCTCCAGTTGTTATTATTCTAACGCGGAGGGTGCGGGCCAAACGAACACGGCCCGACAACCCTCCGTCGTTATTCGTGGTTGTGCGGATTTGGAGGGCGATGGAAAATCATGAGACAAGGGTGATTTGGTGATCCCACAGTGAATAACGGAACCCGGGAGGAACAATGGCGCAGACGGGAAGGAAAACGGACCACCAGAGCAACTCCGGTGGCCCGCGGGTCGCCGGCGCGGCGGCGGCGCCCCGGCGCGCCACCGGATAGAGCCGCCACGGCGGCGGCGGCCAGCGGACCCGTGGCCGCACGGGTCCGGCTCACCCACACGGGATGCGGTGACATGCCGCGTCCGTTCGATCAGCGCGGCCCCACGCGGGGTCGCGGCACCTCCAGACCGCGGGGGCAGCGCCCCGCGGCGCTCGGCCACTCGGCCGAACCGAGCCGGGCCGGTCCGACCGGCCGGGCCGCGCCCTGGCCGGACCGGACCGTGTCGGACCGGGTCGGGTCGAACCGGTTCAGGTGGACCCGGTTCGGGTCGACCCGGTGCGGCCGACCCAGGGGGGGTCGGGCCGGGTCGGCCTGGGCCCGGACCCCCCGTCTTCAGACCATTTTCGGTCAAATGCCTGTAACTTGAGCTACGGGCCTCCAAACGACTCGACGTCAGCGGAAACACGATCCTTGGATAGAGACGGTCGTTTCGGTATATTGCACTCAAGGTTTTGGAATACATTGGGTTCGGCCGGGTTGGTTCGTACACGAAACCAACCGGGCCTTCGGAGCGGAAACTCTCATATCTTGAGCTACGGACGTCCGATTGACGTGCCGTCGACTTCGTTGAATTCCTCTAAATGAGACGGATCTTTTGGGTCACTTTGCCCGAGGTTTGGACGCAGGTGGAGTACATTCGGGTTGGTTTTGGCTTAAAAACCAACCGGGCCCCTGGGACGAAAAAGCCAATAACTCTCAGACCGGGCGTCCGATTGACGCGCTGTCTGCGACGTTGAGTTCCTGTTGACGATACGGAACTTTTGGATACATCAACTACGGACCTTGTTTCAGTTGATGTATCAGCCTCTAGGCTTGTGGAGTAGACCCTCCCGAACGAGCTTGCTGTGTGCGGGTACCCTAGTGCTGGCTGCGACTTCGACGACAACGATTGTGCAGAGATCCTCAGTGGACTGCGACGATGAAGAGAGCTGGTCTTGTATCCTATGTGGGTCCTAGCTGTGCTGGTCTTGTATCCTATGTGGGTCCCAGATTAGATGATTCAATACTGGTCTTGTATCCTATGTGGGTCCCAATATAGATGAATCAATGAAGACAGCTTGTCTTGTATCCTATGTGGGTCCTAGCTGTGCTGGTCTTGTATCCTATGTGGGTCCCAGCTTAGATGATTCAATACTGGTCTTGTATCCTATGTGGGTCCTAGTATAGATGAATCAATGAAGACAGCTGGTCTTGTATCCTATGTGGGTCCTAGCTGTGCTGGTCTTGTATCCTATGTGGGTCCCAACATAGATGATTCAATACTCGTCTTGTATCCTATGTGGGTCCCAGTATAGATGAATCAATGAAGACAAATGGTCTTGTATCCTATGTGGGTCCTAGCTGTGCTGGTCTTGTATCCTATGTGGGTCCCAGCTTAGATGATTCAATACTGGTCTTGTATCTTATGTGGGTCCCAGTATAGATGAATCAATGAAGACAGTTGGTCTTGTATCCTATGTGGGTCATAGCTGTGCTGGTCTTGTATCCTATGTGGGTCCCAGCTTACATGATTCAATACTGGTATGGTATCCTATGTGGGTCCTAGTATAGACGAATCAATGAAGACAGCTGGTCTTGTATCCTATGTGGGTCCTAGCTGTGCTGGTCTTGTATCCTATGTGGGTCCCATCTTTGACGATTCAGTGCCGGTCTTGTATCCTATGTGGGTCCCAGCATAAACGAAACAATGAAGACGGCTGGTCTTGTATCCTATGTGGGTCCCAACTTAGATGATTCAATATCTATGTCTGATCATCTCTTTCACCTTTTCAATGATGTATACCTGTGTGAGCTGAATCCTGTGTTACTCTCCTTTGTGGATTGTGTTGAGCTATCCTGTGTGGATTTACTGTTTACTCTCCTTTGTGAATTGTGTTGAGCTATCCTGTGTGGATTTACTGTTTAATCTCCTTTGTGAATTGTGTTGTGCTATCATGTGTGGTTTTACGTTTGTTTTCCTGTGTGGACTGGGTTGTGCTTGGGCTTGGACGTTGGAGCCGAACGGGAATTGATGACTTAGGTATATGTATGGGAATATACCTAAGCAGTGTCGGTTGTTACTTTGTGATTGTATCTTTCCTTTGTGGATTATCCTTTGTGGATTTCGGGGGACCTTCGGAGGTCTCGGGGTCCATACTGAGTAGCTTATACTCACCCCTACACGGGCTATTCCCGCACTTCGTTGTGTTGGATGCAGACGACGGACAGCGCTGATCGTAGTGGAGGCTTGCGGAGTAGGACGGTACATGGAGGTGGACCACCGGGAGGGATGCACTCGAAGCGGTCAGGTGGACCCGAGGAGCAGTGGAGGCTATCTGTACCCACCCTTCAGGTGAGACTTCCAGAGGACGGCTCGACGCTACGGCTTTTCTTTTCAGTTTCTGTTTTTCCCTTTCAGTTGTACTTTACAGTTGGGCTTGTATTTCCGGACCCTTTTACTTTCAGCACTGCTTGTTACAGTTTTTTCTTAGTGTTTACTTTCCTGCTTGCTTACTCTTTGGTGCTTGTTTACTTTTCAATGGCAATGCATTCCCTTTTTCTTCGGTATTTACGCCTTGGTGTTAGTCGCTAGCCCCTGGCCTATGGAAGGCGGGCTTGGGGTAGTCACGGCACGGGCCCCAAGGACAGGTCGTGACAATCCTCTATTTTATATCAATTTTTTTTTCAATTCAGTGATATATATCAGGTGGTATACTTTTAATTCTCCCCCTTTCTTATATAATTAAAAATCATTCATAAAATTATATATTTTAAAAAAATACATCACTTGTCACCAAATAATACAAAATAATATTTAATCTACACTTTAGACTTTATGGAATCATTCATCCAAACTATGGAAACTCAATTATATTGACAAAAAATTCCCCTTAAAATTAAAAATATTACTATTTTTCCAAAAAATGAATACATTAGCATAGATAGTTACTAAAACTAAACATCTTGATAAAAAATATATTTGATGAACTACCATAATTTGGTGGATTTTTTTTTAGATATGTTAATTTAAAATCCATCTGAATTTTATCTTCTCCCATTTTTATGATTAAATAATCTTCTATTACATTTTAAAAGGAGTTTTATTGTTTTGTAAAATATTGTACCAAGTCTCCCCCTTAAAAAAATATTTAAAATCATTGTGCGGATTAAATCCTTAAAAAAATAAGATGTCATTTTTGGATGCATAGAATGTTTTTACATGCCCAATTGATCAAATATTTAAATATAAATAGTTTCGGTGAAAATATTAACAGTTATATATTTTATATAAATTTTATCGATTGTAAATTCTCTAAAATATTATGTTCATTTATAAAATGACATTTAGTATCAATTTTTATAGATATTGAATAGTGTACTTTTTTTGGTATTGATCAATGGAAAAATGATTATAAAAAATATTATTTATTAGTTTTATGAAAAAAAATATTATATAATCTTGCAAAAATTATATACAAATAAATTTCATACAATAATGGATGGTATCAAGATATAATGATTCGATTGAGATCAATTTAAAAAAACTTCTATCTCACTGTACCCCATCAAAGAAAAATATCACACAAAAACATTTCATCATGATTTATAATTTTAATCAATACAACATCTAGACCATTTAGTATCTATGTATTCATGATTTTTCATGTTAATACTTCTTTTATAAAATAATATATAACAATAAAATCCTTTAAGAAACCTAATAATTCCCATTTAATTCATGTATTTTTAATTCTATTACTCTACTTGTATTTGATCCTCATAATGTAATAATATAATAAATTTCGTTTTCAAGAAGGTACAATTTAGAGTGTGATTCATATAAACATACAAAGCCATTTTCATTCATAAATTACATAGAATAATTATTAATTTTAATCATTATATCATAATTTTGTTTCAAAACAACATTTAAATCCTAAATTCTGAATATTTATGGAAAAATTCCATAATATTTTTCTTTTAATATTAATATATTTCATTTTATATTTAAAAAACTTATAATAGGAATTATTTTTATTTCAATGACATCAAAAAACTATTTACATGTTTTTTCAATATAACTATAAAATTATAACACTAACATAAAACATTTAAATAAGTTTACATATGATAATTTCAATTACATATATGATATTTTCAATGTTTTATTTTAGAAAATCTAAAATTATTTAAGAATATATCATTTTTTGTGTACCAGGCATAGGGACCTTATTTTAGTCTATATAAGGATTTATTCAGATAACACACCATGATTATATCTTTAATAATTAATAACCCACTGAATGGATCAATGTTAATATCTTATTTTCTTTTTTAATTTATGAATGTTCTATAACTATTAATAATGAAATTATAATAACAATTTCATACACAAATTTAATGAAAATTATTATTATTTTATGTGTATCAATATGGGGAAATGTTTCTTCCAAAAATGACACATCCAAACTATGAATAAGATTTCGAATATATTCATGGGTATTTTCATCAATTGTTTCAATGTAAATTCCTATTATATAGAAACCCAAATTCATATCCAATAATATTGTTTCCTTAATTTCGCATGGCATGTTTCTAGGGGTCATTATTTCTTATCTTCACTAACACATCACTCATAGAATATGCACAATAATTATTATCAAACAACAATAAAAAAATTCAGGTTATACCATTTGAGATGATAGATGTAGGATACTAAAATAAACAAAATTGATTCTAAGAAGTTATTTTTTATTATTTAAACAAAATGGTTCTAGTTTTGGGTTTAAATTTTATGTTTTCCAATTTCAATGTTCCCAGAATGGAAGAATTATTCAATATATTTAATATTGAATCTATATATAGACTATGATTTTCTGATTCAATCCTATTGTAATTATTCAATCTCATGGTAATGATCTAAAATATTCTATATATTAATTCATTTCATAAATCAAATTTAAATGAAAAATGTAAAATTGGACCCTAATAATAAGATGATAATTTTTATTTGATTTAAATGAAATTTTTTTTGAGAAATTTAGAAATGGGAAAGAAGGAAGACAGAATATAATAAGTGTATAATATGAAAATTAATTCTACATTTTTTAAATAATATCTTGTCTCCTCAGAAAAGGAAATAATTTAAAAGATGTTATCATTGTCACTCTCAAATGATCATCATTGTTTTGTTATTTTGGTTTAATAGAGTTGTTAAACAATATCATCTCTCAAATGAATGAAGTAAATTAAAAAAATTATAAAGGCATTTTAAATATAAAATTAAATAATCGAAACATACAAGATATAAATATAATGGTGATTAACTGTTATATATGTCGACGATTTATAATTGAAGATTATTTAATTTTCTTTTTTTTAAATGATATTTCATTAATAAAAAAACAATGAGAAGATGATTTTTTATGAAAATATTTATAGAATGAGAAATTGATAGAACTCTACATATTCACTTAATTATTAATCATTATAATTTAAATTAAAATAAAAATAATTATTTTCCCCATAATATTTAATACCAATACCCTGTGAGAATTAACTTAAACAAAATGATAAAATTAATCAACAATTATTCCATATTTAGACTGTGAACTCGCAGAACCCAAAATTTATTACTATTATAAGTATAGATTATGAGTATTGGAAAATTATTTGACATGTCAATTTTGGTAAAGATGAGGATTTTTTTGGGATTATTTTTTTTTCTCTAAAAATTGTTCCAGTTTCAATTATTTTGTAGATTAAGATCAAACTCTCACAATACACACATTACTTGACCTCACAATTATTGTGATAATAGTTCAAACAATTTATTAGTTTCTATAAATATATAAATAAAATTATTAGAACATATTATGTAAATTAATGTATCTAAATAATTAATATTAATTAAATGAATAAGATAAGAGGTAGATCAATTATTTAAAAAACTACTCTTCTATGTTCGATGTAGTCATTATAGAAACTAATATCATATGAAAAAGTTTCAAAAGCATATAACCCAATCACTTTTCAACTCATTAGATCCATCCAAGAGAAGTAAAAAAAATTTAATTTGAAAATATGAGAATATATTGAAGATATACTAAGATGATTAATATGAATAACCAAACATTATAACATAAAGAAGAATAATAATACTTCAATGGAGGAATGTTTTCCTGAATTGATTTCCCTCATGAATTTCCAACGTCAATAGAGTAAAATTTATTTCCCCCTTTCCTAAATCTCATAATTAATATTCCAAACCCCAATAATGATTGAAATATATATTTATATAGTGTAGGGTAGTATATTATTATAAAGGGTCTCAAGTGTGAATAGGAAATTTAGGCCAAATAGTTTTAGCCAACTTCAACCACCTTGTGGGCCACAAAATGCAAAAACGATATTTCTTTCTAGAAGGTTGATGTGTGTGGAAATTATTACACTATATACTATCCAAATCTGAGTGAAATAATATCATAAATGTAAAATATATGTTCCAAAAGGTGAATTGGTGTCCAATAGGGAATTCACTGTCCATAATTGATTTCATGTCTCATTTTCTACAATCTAAATCAAAATTTAGATCAGACACCCTAAATGAAAATTGAATCATATTAAGATAAGAACAATGTAAAAAAATTCATGGTCAAATATGTTATATAAAAATAATAATATATGAAATCGTATAGTTAGGTTTAAGGGGTTATAACATGAATTTTCATATAATTTAAAAAATGAAATTTCAGATCAAAAATATTCTATAGATTAACATATTTAAAATAATTTGAGGAAATAATGGAATTAATTATGAATAAAAATATAAAAAAATAATTGTTTTCTCAAATTTACAGGTTATAATGTGTACCTTTATGTGGGAAATTTTACATCATTTACATATCCAGGTAAACCATTATGTTACCAATAAAAATCCAATAATACCGATATGGAATCCCATTTCTAGTAGCAGGACACACCTTTGAAAGAAATAAATTGGTCATGAAATGTATGAGTTATCTTTATATTTTATTCTAGGTCCAATGGTTCACATTCAAATAGAATCAATCTTATACCACTATACCTAAACAATATTCTTGAATTTGATCAATATACTAATTGCAACATAAAATCATATCAACATAACATCATGAAAATTCCATTTTTAGTGAAATAAAATTCATTCGTTAGGAAACTCCATATAACTCATTCAAGTAAACGCAATATTTGGATGTGTGATAATAATTTTTCAACATATAAAAACTTCTTGAATAAAATAAATTCACCTATTAAATATAAGATGTGTCTATGTTCAATTTATAAATATGTCCATTAACTATATAATAACATTATTATACATTTCTTAAAATGAATGTCATTCTTATAAATTATTTTACATTCACATATAATTAGTTATTTTCATGAATAATTCTCTCTCACGTCTATATTAATCGTCATTCATTATATTTACTTTTTTGTTATCCTCTATTTGGTATCAATTGTATTCGTCTATTCAGTGATCTATTTTAGGTGTTATAGTTTTAACTCTCCCCCATTATAAAAAAATTTAAAAAAAATCATAAAATTATATATTTTAAAAACATACATCACATTTCACAAAATAATCCCAAATGATGTTTAATCTACACGTTAGACTTTATGTAAACATTCATCGTAACTATTGAAACTCAAATATTTTCAAAAACAATTTCCCATTAAATTAGAAATATTTCCTGTTTAAAAAAAAATAAATCCTTTTCCATAGATAATTAATAACACTAATCTTTTTGATAAAAAATATATTTGGAGATATACGATAATTTTGTGAAAATAAATTTTTTAGATATGTTAATTTATACACCAACTAAATTTAATCATCTCATATTTTTATGACTAAAACATATTCTATTATATTTTAAAATAATTTGAATTGTTTTTGTACAATGGTGTACCAAGTCTCCCCTTCAAAAACATAATTCGCATCATTGTGTGGATTACATCCTAAAAAAATAAGAAATCTATTTTGGATGAATTGAATTTTATTATATGGATAATTCATCAAATATTTAAATTTTAATAGTTTAAAAAAATCAATTATATATGTTTTATAAATTACATCAATTATAAAATCCCAAAACTAAAATTTACATTTATAAAATGACACTTAATGTCGATGTTCATTGATATTGATTAGTGGACTTGTTTTTTGGATAGATAAATTGAAAATTGATTATCAAATATAATATTTAATGATTTTATGAAAATCATTTTGAAATAATCCTACTAAAATTCCATTAAAAAAAATTTCACCAGTAATGGGTGGTATCAATATATGATGATTTTATTGTGAAAAATTTAACAAAACTCTTATCTCACTATACCAGGTCAAAGAAAAATATCCTCAGAAGACATTTTATCCTAATGTAGAATTTCAATCGATACAACATCTGGACCAAGTAGTATCTTTGTATTCATGAATGTCTGTTTCAACAATTCTTTAATAAAATTATCTATAACAATATGATCCTTTAAAATCCTGATTATTAAAATTTAATTCAAATAATTTATATTCCATTATATTCCTTGTATATGTTCCATATAATGTTATACTATATTAAATGTCTTTTCCAAGAAGGTATAATTTAGAATGTGATTCATAAAGACATCCAAAGTCTTTTTGAGTCATAATAAAATATGAATTTTCAATAATTTGAATCATTACAGTAGAAGTGTGATTCAAAAAAACATTGAAATTCTCAATGAAAAATATTTATGGAAAATTATAATAATATTTTTCTTTTAATAATAATATATTTCACTGTATCTTTAAAAATTTCATAATAGAAATGATATTCAGTTCTCGGATATCAAACAAATTAATCACCCATAGTTATAAACTATTTTTTATATTTATACCATCAATTATAACATTTTTATTTGATTAATATACAATAATAAATTTAATCCTTATAATTTTCATCAATTAATCCTTGACTAATTATATTTTTCATTATTAAGAAAATACTATAAAAAATCAGGAAATAGTTCACTAGAGGATTTGTTATATATTATATCTTTGGTAAAGTTATTTTTTATTTTGGTAATAGAAAAAATATTATTTTCCATAAATATTAGTACTTATTTATTTTTTAAATGAAATTTGAATGAATCTATTCATCCTTTTCAATTATTTCCATTTCCACTAAATTTATGTTTTTTACACTGCTCTATTTTATAATATGAGTTTATAGAACACTGTATTGATATTTGATTTAATTTTTATTTATACTATATTCAAATGAGTTTCAAGTATAATATTCTCTATTTTTATTTCTCCACATTATTATATAAACACCCACATCACATTATATATCCCATCTGAAATATATAAACATCTTTATAGCCTCATATTTATCTATCATGAAATTTTTTTAGTCAACTGTGTGATGTAATAAATAAAAATTATAATACTAAAATACCCTCTCATTAATGATGTCTCATAAGACCATAATTCCCAGAGTTTAAGGGATCAAGATTAAAGATTTATTGGATTTCAACATTATTATGCATGTTAGTAAAAAATATTCCTTTTTGGGAAGTTTATACAAGAAATATCAGGGCTCATCTTTATATTTGGTATTTCAATTACTATATCAACCTTGAAATCTTAAATCATACATTTATATCATTTATTACCAAGACATATATGGTAAAAAAATTAATACTCTATAGATAAATAACATTAGTAACAGATATATCTAATTTGAATTATATTTACTGTAGTTCATTTACACTCCCTAACAGAATTTCCATCATTCATGGTTTGAATTATAGAGAAATTATCCATGAAGAAAACTTCATTATATTCATCAAAACAAATTTAACACATAGTATTTAATTTGTTGATCCATTGAATATATAGAAAATCCATTCATTTCATTATTTGAACATCATTCTCAGATGTTCTTATTCGATGTAATTTTGTAGAAATATAAGTTCATAATTTTATCGGTCCTTTTTTGTAAAAAATATATTTCAAAATCATTACATCACCTATAAAATTTAAAGAAAAGAAAAAATATCAAATCCAAGGGAATATCCTTTTTCTATATTTTATGTATTTATGAATAACAAAATTTATTTAATTAAATTTCATATTTCTAGTGTCATTATTTTTTTGATATTCGGAATCAACTTCTAGATGAGTTGAAAAAAATTCATTAGGAATAGAAAAAAATTTCATCTCTTCCAAAACCATATCCTAGAAATATAATATGTTTTTTATAAGAAACTTTGTGAAATATGATAATTTTGATTTTCTTTCATTCCACAAAATTAAAATTAACTCTCTTTTCTTACACTGTAACTTTAATAGACTTAATGAGTTTTTATATTAAGAGACATGATTTTCCAATTGTAATATTCATTATTCCAATTAAATTATCAATATCATAATCCCAATAAAATCATGATTTTCAATATAAAAATTATTTTTCTCTATAGAAATTTATTTTTTGTTACTAAAATCCTTAATTATTTGTCTTCATGAAGCGTGAAAATAGTTTTTTATGGATATTGTTTTAAGCTATTACTAATTTAATTTATTTTTCATATTATTTTTCAATCTATAAATTTTCAATGATATTTCATAAACTTGTATGGGTAGAATTTTTATATTAACTATTATGCTTTCTAGGGGTTGTTGACTCCTAATTCATAATATAATTTTTCATATTACGTCATGATTATTCAACCATTATACATAAATATTTACTTAAAATTTCATTCTTGATTATTAATAAACATTTAAACTAAATAAATCATAAATAATTTTTACAAACCAAATCTTATTTATCTATGTGTTTTTTACTATGATCTTCCACCATCATTCATTTTGTATAGAAAATTTTATTCAGAGGTTCATAATTTCTTCAATATACACATATTCCCTATTAAGATGATCTTACATTCCAAAATAATTCATGAAATATTAATTATTCATCATTTTGATTTCATTCCTAGGTTTTTTTTCACAGGATATACTACAAGTTATGATATAATAAGATACTATCTATATGTTTTTTCACTATCTACCTATCCACTACATATGGTATATTATATTTAATATGATTTTTCAAAGGTAATTCTCACAATTTTTCATTATTAATTTGGATGAATTGTTCTCAGTAGAGTTGTATTAATCATTCATTATTAACTCAATTATTTCATTCATTATGCATAACATTATCGTATGGTAAATATATTTCATATCCTGCATGGATATATTCTCAAAATCCTCCACCATGGTTTTACTTTAGAATTATTATATAATTTAATAAGTTTTTAATTATTAATATTTAGATGAAAATTTCATATTCCTCTATAGTAAAAAATAATTAAGTAGGGGATTTTCTCTATACCTTCCCATACCAATCTAATAATATTTAGATATAACAGATATTATTTTATAATTCATTTAATTTTCAAATGGATATTCCATATCATTGATTTCTTAAAATGTATTATCATTACCCTATTTTATCTTTCTCGTCTCATTAAAATATATTTCATCATTGATAATATTGTTTATTTTTGGATCTATCATTATCATAGATGAAAAAATGTTATATAATTCCATATGGGATAAATAATATTTAATATCTAATGTAGAAATATTCTAGTCATCCCTATTAAGAATTCTCATCTTGAGATTATAAAAAAATTTGGAATCTCCCAAGACATCATTAAATCATCTAACATTGGAATCATTTTGATTAACATTGGGGATTTAGTCATCTATAGTTTCTATATCTCTGATATTGATATATTTGTACATTGTATAAAACATTTACCGTACTTCCATTATAATGTTAATATTTTCATCAAAAAAACAATTTAATATATACCATGTTTTGTAGATTTTTTAAGGCCCATTTACGTGATGAAAAATTTAGTTTATAATGACAAATGAATAGAATTTCAACAATTCATATCTAGATCAATTTTTTTAAATAATATTTTCAAAGGATAATTTTTATCAATGGGTGGAAACCCAATTTTAGTTGTATTAATTACCATAATATCAAGAATAATAATATATGTTATCATTCTATTAATCAAACGAGGATAATTATTTCAAATGAATGTTGGAAAACCTTTTTTGTTCACTAGAGTGTAATTTCTCAGGATAAAGAAATAAACAAGGGAATCTAAGATATGATACTAATAGAACTTTTTTAGGATTAGGATTTCAACTTCGAGGTTTGGGTGAGTTGATTTAATTGAATACTTTGTAATAACACTAAATATCCTAATATCAATTCTTGTAATATTTTTGAGTTATTATATTTATCATTTTTATATAACTACTTAACAATCATACATTGATAAAAATAAAATTCCTCAGAAATAATATTTTAAAATTTCTCCTCCATTATGGGAGACTACATATGTTACATAAATAATCTCATTGTTACATGGAAATTTACTATAATAAATGTGAATAAAATGATACAATCCCCATTAGAATCATTATATATCCGAATAACTATGATTAGATTGTCTATCGTCCAAAAAAAGTTTGTTCGTAAAAAATTGATAAACCAATATAAAAGATTCATTTCAAAAAAATCTCTACAATTGTATCCAAAAATAATCCATTCGATTTTCCCTACCCGAAAAGAGTCTTTCTTGGGATCCATTCCATTATTTGAATTAATTCATATTATGTACACGATCGGTATTATAAATATTTTATAAATAGTATATCATTGATTAATATGACCATAACACCTAAAAACTTTTTTAGAATCACTATTTGGAATCATCTCACTAATTATCTATATGATATCTATGATTCAAAATACTCTAAAACATATATAACCTAAATAAACAGGATCATTTTGGAGTATCACTATATTTCAAATATATCTTTTGGAACATTATCGAGTATATAAGAGGGATACATATTCTACAACACTTTTATGTTCTGAAACATTTGAATAATAACCAATTTCATGTTGTACAATATCCTCTATTTATATGTGAAATCAAAATAGATGTGTTTGGGAAATCAATTTCATTTTAATTATCATATCAAAATTCATTAGTTTCATTAAAATTAATTTGGATCTTCATGAAGCTATTAGAAGACACTTCCATCTAAAACCTTCATCATACATCCAAAAATATAATGTTATAGAAAAAAATCATTTATCCATATCAAACATTAACAAAAATAATTATCGATCAGATCACCATAATTATATATTAATGGATGTGTTATTTGTATTTATGGATTTTTGAGTGTCGTTTTAGTGGAATGTTTGTATGAGGTCACCTCTACTTAGTACCAACATCGTTGATTTATCCATCTAATATATCCATCTAGGTACATTTTTATTACATGCTATTTTTTATATTTCCTAAAACCGACTTTATTGACATGTAATCAACTATATTTTTATGCAGGTTCATCCATGACCGTTACATAATTAGGTTATCCAAGATTTTTGAAAACTCCTAGGTACCCCTATTGAAGATAAAATATATAATTTTGAATCACCTTTGACACCATTACATAGGTATTTCAATGTTTGTGTTATCTTTTCATATATATGTAGTCCCAATGGTTCTCTATGTGATTAGCTATACTGCATTAATTATATCAAAATTCCCTTCAGGATATCATACATCATACATGTTCTAACATAAAAAATTCATTGTATAATTCAAAAAATATATCTGTCCAACAAAATCAGATTTTTTTCTTTATATAATTTCTATATTCCAATGGTTAGTATTATTGATTCATATTAGTGTGATAACATTGATTCCAATTTAAAATACATCAATCATAAAAAATATCGTCTCATTGTTTTTTAAATGTCCCTACATCATCCAAAAACATATGTGTGGTCCATAGGATAACATTCTTCTACTTGTATCCCCATGATACTCATTAAAATTATTCTTTATCTATTCACTTTTACTTATATAACATGATATCTATCCTATTAATCTTCCTTAATCTTAGAACATCATTGTTTTACTCTATACAATGACAATATTTATTTTTTATAAATTGAGATAAATATCATATCATTATTTTAAATCTATCCCTTAGAATGAAAACATAAAACCTCAACATGGATCATGTTAATAATTATGATATAAGTAACATTGAGAATGTCTTTATAGAATTTTAATTATGTAATATTTTTAAAACTTTTTAAAAAATTCATTCATATTTTCCAACTCATATTATGAAAAACATTCTTAACAAAAATATAAAAAACCATTCATTTCTAGTTTACAAAATAATTCATAAAATAATATATTGAAAAACAATAAAATAAATTATAAAAAATATCAAAATAGATATTAAATATTTGTAATATTTCAATCGAGAGAAATAGATGAATATTATGTGCGATTTTAATAATGGAAACAAACATAGAAAAATGGGTATAAATTTCATTTACTATAAAGCTCATATGAGTTCTTGATGAAATTATTTTAGTCAAAATACTATTCAAGAATACAAATGATATAATTTATTGTGACACTACATAGTGATTCACATGGGAGAAAGATATATTGAAAATGATAATGATAATGGTGACAATGATAGGGTTCATCTCTAAATGGGTCATTCTATATATCTTTTTAGGATATATTCTATAATTAATTCCCTTATTGTGAACCTCATGATTTTGAATTTCTACATGGTTATAAGTAGTTATATTCTCATTCACAATATGTAGAGAGATTAATCAATAACATATTGTAAATCTATTAAATTTTATGGGTATCCTTCATGAATTACAATGTTATATAAGGGTGAATTCTTCATGGAATGTCAAGGAGATGTTTGATGATAAAACATTTTGGGGTGTGAAACCTAGAAAAACCATGAGTAGGTTATGGTGAATGAAATCGTGGCCTTATAAATTATAATATTGTTAATAGAATGATGTTTCATTCTATATCATTGAATTAACATGGGATAAGATATTACTTATGTGTTAATAGTCATTCTTAATGTTGATTGCTAATTTTAATTGATATAAATTAATATTCCATTGGATTGAACGATTAATGGATTAAATAATACTATTTCATGTTTTCTTGTAACCATAGAGTATAGGGAACCATGTGTTCTAGTTCACATGATACTATGTTTGGTCAACTTAATAAATTTTATATCCAAATATAGATTAGGGGTTAACAGGTATATTATATTTTATAGAAATATCATTTTTACACTATGTGCTGATACTAGGTTGTTAGTTCATATAGGGTTAGAGAATTGATGGACACTCTATAGACCGTACATCCATTTGTTTGATTGGTGGTTCATTATGAATCATAGTAGAAAAAAGTTTCCTTTTTTGGTGGGAGGCATTGTGATGTCTCTATTTTTTGATGTTATCACCATATATAGTGTGGAAATATATAAAGGTGTTTAATTCAAGGCCTGGAGATAAATGAATCAAGGGGAATCAATATGTTAGGAGTAACATGTAAATTCCTATTTTATTATATGGAAATCCTTATTTTTTGTTCATTAATGTGGTTCTTAATGTTGGTACCACTGAATCAGTGAGTTTTAGTGGTGAGATAACCATTGGGAATGATCCTAATGTTTTGGATAATCTTGAATGATGTTGTGAAATTAGGTCTCTAATGGATTTTTTATTTCCACCATAACTATTTGAAACCACTGAATTTTTAATGAACATCATAAGGTTGTGAATCCAAGAAGTTAAAACATACAATATGTCCTTGTGTCATAATTTGACAATGATAATGTATCAGGGAGATGTTGTATGGCCAATATAATTTTGTTAGTAGTGGATATATCATTATTTAGATAAAACATCATGTGAGTGAATACACCCATTTATGTTAGGTGTCATAACCCTAGACAATAATGTTGGATACTTTCTCACACATCAAGACAGATCATTGAATATAGTGGAATCCATAGCATGGAATCATGGAATTTTTAGTGAATGGTGATATTGCTGGAAATCAGAAGGTTTTAATTTCACTCTTAGTCATCATGTTTAGTGATTTACTATTCATGTAATGGGGTAGAAAAATGTATACACCATTGGTAAAAATATGGATCCTTCTATTGTTGGGAGCATTGATTGAGAATGATGTAATGTAAATATCTTGTGGGATGGGTAATGGTAAATTTTTATACAGAAAATTAAGAGATCTTGTTGACATCTGAAGATCAATTATTAGTGTACACATGTTTATCTAGTACCCAATTAATTCTTGTCTTCTTATTTATATGTATTATTGAAAAAAACCCAAATATTGGCTACGGATTTGTGGAAAATCTATTGGGTTTTTTAGTGAGTAGGATTATTTGTTCATTGAAAAATTATTGATAGCCTGAATGTATATATAAGAGACTAGTGAAATTAATTGGAATAGTATTTTAATGTTTGATTTGAATTTTAATAGGTTGAATATAAAATTTAATGATTACATCTAGGATAAAGGTATCATGATAAGTTTCTATATAGATTTTCAATTATCTAGAGTTGTTTCAATTATAGGATGATGTCTACAAATGTTCTGAATTGAGTTTATATGTGGAAAAAATTTCTATATCGATCTCATAGTATTGGGTTAAATGATAGTGGTTATCAATAGGCCATGATCTTCTATGAAAATATAGTTTGTTCAGGATGTCATAGATAACAAAGTTGTATTGATTTTTCTAGGAACCAGGATAAATTTATTGTATTGACATTTAAACCAATTCATACATTGATCAACCATGACGTATTTGAACCACATGGGACGTTTCATTATTCTATTGGAATCACAGAACCCCATATTATTCCTTATCAAATGGTGAACCATTTTTTTAGGAATATTTGGAAGACACTACTCATGACTTGATAAATTATAATAGTGATGAAAATATTTATGTTGTAATAATCTGATCATTTATCTTGTCATCCTATTTTTTCCCTCTGGTTAAAATATTTTATAATGATGGAAATTAAAATTTAAATTAATACTTTAGTATATATTTATAAATTAATGAAACAATGATGGGAACTCCTTGTACATTTTTATTGAGCCAAATGAGGAGTCATTATTCACATACCACCAAAAATTCATAATAATATATAGTTTAATAGTAATATTGTTTTAATAGAGATTACCATAAAGTGTTTTTTTATAAAATTTTATTTGTTAATATAGTAAATATTTTTTTGTTGAAATAGGTAATAAACTGAGGTGATAACTTGTTAAACATACATATGAGTGGTTTTTTACAGCAAAAATAAACTTGGGGGGTGGACACTGCTCAAAATTTATTCATAGGATCCCTGGAGAAGTCGAGCTTCCTATTGTTGACACCGGGTAGTAGTGTGGGAGTAGCATGGTTTCCAAGAAGGTTTCAATTTTCTATATGTTGGAATTTACCAATTATATGTTTTCCACCAACTACTTGAGGGAATCTAATTGACTAGTCAGTGGTCCACAGTATTGTTGGTTTATGCGGGGGGGGACTTTTGGAATTTTTGGTCAACGATACCCCTTTGATTGTTATTAATTGATGTAATATTTGTGATACACTCAGATAAACTATCCTCTATTGCAATATCTAAGAGACACCATTTATCCAAATTGGAATAGATGATAATAAATCTCAGATCTATGAATCATTCTTAATTTATTTCAAATCATATAAATTTTATTCCTCTATAGTTGGTGGATCATCCTGTGATTTCCCATTGAAGATCCTATTTTCATATTTATTTCATCATTATCAAAGAGGTTATTTTTTTACAAATAATCATACATTCCAAAATAGGTCAGGGTGGAATAAAATAATTTATACCCAATGCATCATCATTATAAAAATAATCACACTCATTTGGTAAGGAACCCAAATTTGTGGAAACAATAATTGGGTTATCCTGGATTCCCATTTAGTCAAGGCTCACATCAAAATATTTCTCTTCGACCCATGTATGCTTCAGAATTTCATTTCCAATATGCTTCCTACATTATAAAATAATGTAAATTATAGTACAAGGATAATTTCAAATTTCTTGAAGGTATTCACAATGAACTGATGAGTATGTTTTAATTTCTATGAGATTAATGCTATTAGGATGAAATATCTCCAACCCATTAAGTAAGTCCTTTGCTTCCACCATGAGAGGACCTATAGAACCACAAAAACTACTAAAATCAAGCACTAATGATACACTGGAGTCACAATCCACTCCACCTCCTCTCTTAATGCTGAGGATGCAAGATCCGTCTGTGTTAAGCTTCAACCCATTGCATAGAGCCTTCAACTAAACCCATCTACTGGGAAAAATAAAATGCTGAGGAACTGGTGCACACCCTTTTCCATGCAATGTTTCATTCAAGGAAAAAGTTTTATCACAACAATTTAACACACTCCCCAAGTACACCACATGGGATCCAGTTTGTGTTTTAAATGATATAGAAGATATTGTGATCATGTTTTCCAAAGAATTATTCTGGCCATCCCATAAGATCCAGCAACCATCAGAGATCAGGTCACCAACTCCTTCCTCTCCATGCCATTAACATCCTGACCATTAAACAATAAAATAAGTGTGATTATCCATATTTTCTATAATTTTATATCAAAATTTCCTTATTATACACCTACTCTAATACAACATGCATCATGATCGATTTTTCCCTTCTTGAAAATAGATATTTAGTTGATGTCACTATAAAATCCTGTTTAAATTGTACATGTATGATGAGGATTTGAATCAACATGTCTATAATATTCCCTATGGTTTCGATTTTGTGTTAGTGTTAGGTGTTTCATTGATGAAATATTTTTTTTTCATATATTACATGTTATTTGGTCACATATATATTAATTAAACATCATATTATGGAGTTGATGTGTGGATTTTTCACATATTATAATTCATATTATCATATGAGTGTCTTGAACACTATTAGATGATACTATACATAAGTTATTTAATTTATTTAGTTTTTTATAATCATACAAGTATATAATTTTAAATTTTACTTTATCTAGATTCTTTAAGATAGGTATTTTTTCCAAATTGATGTTGTTAGTTCTATAATTACCTTGCATGGATGTTTTGGTAATGGTGTTGATTGGGCAGTTATATCAGTAAATTTCATCCGAATTTTTTGTTATATCTATTCAATGTGATTTCTTATATTTTTTTAATTTATTATAAATTAATTTTATTTGTCTTATAATAGTTTTTAGGTATGATATGAGAATCATAAAATAGTCACAGCCAAATAGAATTGGAGTTCACTCCATTTGATTAAGGTGATACATTACACTCTAGCTACTATATTTTTCATGGTTTATTGATTTTTTTTGGTTCTATACCATATATTAATTTCCATTATATTCATAATTATGTTATAAATGTGTAATTATTTATTCAAAATTGATCTTGATGACTTAATTAATTCGTAGTAACTTACATAACACATAATTAATAAATTATCCTAAAGTCATAAGTATTTAATGTAATGATTTATTCAACTGAATTATTTACTAATATATTATAATTAATTATTTATAAAAACATGACTATATAAATAGGAAAGGTAACAAGGGCTATAGGGGACACTTTTAACTATATTAATTCTTACCATCCATGGTTGAGTATTAATAAATATGTAATTCCTTTAACTTCATAGACACATTGAGGTTCATTGTTGTGCTATATGAGACCTATATCCAATAAAAATATGTTCGATGCCTTGATCACATGTGTGTGTAGCCAATGAGACCATGTAGGGTGATTTATTTCATGACTATTCTTAGATATCCTTTTGTAACATGTTTAATTTTATCACATCAGTATATACTATGACTCGTGATGATATTCCATTATATGATATATAAAAATTCATGATTTATTGATGAAATTACACTTTGGGAATATTTTTTTTACCAAGGTTAAGAGTGATCACTTGTGGGTGTGTATAGCCCATGAGACGCTTTATGACTATAGCAACCAAGATTATGAAATGTATATTTTCTCCCCATGATTCAGATTGATCTCATGTATTTTTTGTTTCTATTATCTTTTCATGAGGATATATTATTCTATTCCTATATCTATTTTCTACCATGTTACGTGTGTTGTCATATATTGGGAGTTATTTATTCTAGTACCTATAACAGGTGGACCATAATAGTTTGGTTAAACATTAGTGGGAGAGTGTGAATAGAATATGATTATAGAACATAGCATATGGTAGGGGAATGATGGAATGGAGGCCAAACTGATGGTATAGTTAGTATGATCATGATGATATTTTTTCCAGACTGAATACACAACATCAGAATATGAATCCTTAGGGGGTCAACATAGGTAGTTTCTGGATGTGATGTCATTTTCCACTTAATGGATAGAGGACTTAGGACCACCAAGATACATGTAATGTATTCATGTGGATGTATATTCATTACTACCAACATCCATTATTACTAACCTCATTTCATGGGGAATATTTAGGTACAATATAGATTCCTAACATCTTGGTATGCACACGACTACTTGACACATGGTTTATATTAATTATTTTATTATAGTTACTCTTTAATATAACTATGCATTTATATTTTCCTATTTTTATTATTATGATATTTTCAAATTCACATACACAACATATTACCATATGGTTATTGGATCACATTAGTGTTTTATAACTATGGTTTATTCACACCCATCTCAAATAACCATGAAAATTAGGTACCTAATAATATCTCAATGTTAGTATGTATTGGGAGGGATATGGTCTGAGTTGATAATATATCATGAAATATCACTATAAATCTGGTTGTTGGGATGAGATAAACATGTTATATATAGATAATCCATGATATATTGTTCCATTATTATTTATATGCATTATTTGATAAGTAGGTGGTGGAATTTTTTACCATTGAATGGTTTTTTAGTCTGTAATTTCCACAATCATTAATATTATTTTTATCTATGTTGTATTATTTCTTATTTTAATAAATTATTTAATTTTATGTTATCATTTACTATGATAGAGGGTGCATCCTCCCCATAGATCCAATGAAGACCCTCAAGGCTAGAAATTAATATCTTGGATCAATGGAGGAACATGAGAGGTAATGTGGACATACAGCTTAGACATGATGATACCAGTTGGGATATTATAGTCATCATGGAGGATATACCCAATATGTACCTCATTACATGGTGAATACATTATAAATTAATAGTGATTCATTTCCAACATATAAATACCCCCTAAGTTTTATTTTATTTTATGAATGAATTCATTTGTTTTTTCTGATAATAATTTTTAGTAGTCCTTATATATGATATTATCAAATATTCTATTGGAAAGGAAGATCAAAAAGATAATTTACATTTATTTATAATTCTAATTTAATTTTTTTAACTATATACCATGTTTTTCAACTACTAATTTTGGACATAAAAATATATTCATTAAAGGGTATTTAATCACTATTGCCGGTTTGTATGTACATGATTTAAAGACATTGGTGATTTTGATAACACATAGAAAATATTGGTAATAAATTCCCAAATTTTCAAGGATTATTTATATATATTTAACATATTGGGAGATAATTCTTATAAATATGAAATCCACTAACCATGTTAACTCGGATATGAGTAATTTTTCTTATTATATAAAAATTTAAGGATTGATTTAAGGAACTAATATTGAATTTTGTTTCTACAACTATACTCACACTACCCTAAAGTGGATATGGTATTTCATCAAAAAATTGGGAGTAATGATTATTAATAGAAAATGAAATGCTAAAAGATTATACCATATGAAAATTAAGGGTCTTTAAGAAAAATTATAAAATATATGCTTTTGGTTTAGTTTATATAATTCTTTAGTTATATAAATTGAAGCATTCTATATTTTGATAGAATCCTAATATATTTATTGATCACTAGATAATAATGTATTTGTTAATGGAGAATATTTTTGTCATCAAGAAAATTATATGTTTATAGATTAACTAGGATTATGATTTCTAAATATAATACCATAATATGAAAAAAAATATTGTGTATGATACTCTATATTGGAAGGATCGAGATTAATTATCCTTGTTTTGGAATCCTAATGTCTGAACCATTATATATATATAATGGATTGAATGGAAATCCTATGTAATGGGATAAAATATTATATTTTCAAAAAAAATAACTACTATAAATCATTGTGAATATCTAGGAGACATAAATAGATGACATGGGGTATACAAATAGTCAAAAATATATTCGAGTAAAACTGTTTCAAATATTTATTTATAATATTAGGAATATATATGCATCATATATATAATTGAACTAAAGAATATGATCTTTGATAGATTACGTAGTTTAACAATCACTCATTTATCATGAAAAATATATATCTATTTATATTTTTAGTGAAAATTTGTTGTTGGAAATCATAAAGATATATACTTTGGATTTTATATCATAATGTTTAGTCATCCACCCCACCATGACCAAGAGTCGGATATGTTTGGGGATTATGTATATTTTAGCCATACCTCTATGAAAATGTGTGAACATAACCTTTTATATATTCATAGGTCATCCAAATATCACTAAAATAAATAAATGTTGTTATTATTATGCATCTCAATTTAAAAATTGAACATAGTTTGTGTCCATTTGATAGTATCTCTCACTTGATCAGCATGATAAGATAAAAATAAAGGAATTGGTAAGTCTAAATAAGTAATTATTGTCAATTTTCACTAATACATATATATGGATCATATTGATGATAAATATAATGATCCAATAAAATATATATAAAAAACTAAGCATTATCATAGATTATAATAACTAAACCAATGGTCAAGGTAATTACACAATTCCGACATTATATGAAATTCAATAATTATTCATGATAGATAAAAATAGTGGCTAAGATAAACATAAATTGTAGCATCCTAGACATGGGATAGATTATATAATTCAAAAATGTTGGATAGATGACAATAGTTTCACCTTCCCATATTATTGTGGATTTTAACAATTATTGAGGGTCTTTGAAAATGATAAATGGAAATTATACCTTCTAATAAGAGTAATAATATTCTAAAAATTTACAAAAACGTCATATATATTGATCTTTTTAAGGGAAAAATATATGAATGTTACAAAATTAACTAACAAAACCCTAACAAGGAAAAATTATGGCTTTATAAATTCCATACAAGATATATATATACAGTATGGGACCTCATAAAAGGATTGAAAAAAGTGAAATGTAAATGAAATTTAGTTGTAAAAGAAGTCAAATATCATAATTTTATAATTTTTTTCTAATCCAATACCACTTCTTGATATTCATCTTATAAAAAATGTACCTACCATCTAAAAAAAGGAATTATTATTTTTTATTGCCTATAATAATGAGGCCTACTCATTAACCAATGGAAATAGAAAAATAGTGTGATTATGACGCAATAGGCTACAACCAACAATGTTTATAAATATACCATATATAGGTAAAACTATACATAATTTTGTGTAATAAAATATGGAAATAGATTAAATTAATAAAGAACTAAATAATCCTTAGTTTAGGGGTCATACAGAAGATCCAAATTATATTACATAACTAATGCACAATGTCTCTTATTAGATTGTAAAATATAATTGGTCTCAACCCGAATGTAATGAGAATATCGAAGCCATTCCTTATCAATAAAGAGAAATAGCATTCAGTGGTTCATGTCTAGGTTAGTAGTATACTTCAGTCACTAGAAAAAATCTATATCACCCTAATATTCAATTATGTGACACATTATTTATTTATTTTATGTATATACCATTATTGTGTTATGTTTTGTAAGGTATGGGGTAGTTCTGGAATTTTTTTTGGAATTTTATTTTGTTCAATATTTGTTAATGATTAGTAAAAATTGTGCAATACCATTAGGAAAATGTGAGGAGGTAGACATCGGGAACTGTGTTGTTCCACAACTAGGCTGACAGTGTGACAACGCTGTGTGGCCAACTAGGAGAAACATTGTGTTTTGGGTAGAGGGATTCTTCATGGATGTTGAATTATTTTTCAAACCGTGAAATCCAATAGTTTGAGGTGAATCATGAGGTAGAGCCAAATTAATGATTATTATACAGTTTTCATAATAATGTTCTGTAATCATGATTGGTGGTAAGAATGATATGAATATTTTATAACTAACTTATTTTACCCCTTAATGGTTTTCTTCCCAATAATATGACCTTGAATTGATTTTATCTCCCCTCAATTGATTTTTATATTCTTCCCTTAATACCATGTGTGATTCTATTGCGTGTCATAGTGCATTAAAGGATAAATTCATTAGTAAGTCAATTTTCATGGTTGTATTCCAAATATATAATCACCTTCCCGATCTTAGATTCATTAATATATTCCATTGGAAATAAATCTATGTTAGTAGATACATATAATGGTGGGATGAGGGTTTGATAATTATATGTAACGATATCTTTGGTAGGATGTTTTATTTTCAACATGTTTTTCATGTATTTTTGTCATTTTGGGATTTCTTTTAATTTTTGAGAGTTATAGAGAATCACTCTCAACAATAATTAATGGAACATGAATGGTTGGTATCAAATTGTTTGAGTTTCATTAAATTTATTAAAATTTGATGTTAAAATCTTAGTAGAAACCCTATTTATTGATGGTTACCGTAATTTAAGAAAATTAATTATTTTCTAAATTTTTTTGTATCATGATTTTATGTTGATGATTTTATAAAAAAAAATTATTCATGTAGATGTATTGAAAAAAATTCAATAAAAGGGTGGTTTTTTGATATTTTTTATATTTTTTGTTTGGTATGATTTTTAAATACATGAGTTGGTGTACATTGATTCTTTTTATGTGACCCTAAATATTCGGCATGTACCACTATGGTAGAAGGACAAGGCCCTATATAATGGGCATGTTCTGTTAGTTGATTGGGAGATCATATATATAGTTATAACTGGGTGTATTGATGAGAAACCACTCAATAGTATGTAACACTCATTGAAGCATGCATATGTGGGAGTGTGAATCATGTAATTTGTATGCTAATGTATTTAGAAATTGTGTAAAGTATTTCATTGGTCACATTCCTTAGATATGGTTCCTTGTTTCATAAACAATTTTTTTATGCAATCTATTTTTATCATAATGAATTTGTCTTGGATATAAACCATTCTAAAGTGTTTTATGTAATTTAATTTATTTAAATATTGTAATATGTTCTATCATAGTGGCATGATTATGGATTTAATTTGGTTAAAACCTATTGAATTTCATTACTCATCCATGGCTTGGGAATTATTGTTTATTTCTATATAAATTTTTTGGACGCCTGTAATGAAAACATATCAGTTTTATTTATTGATTATTCCTCATACCATGGGAATGGATTGTGGATTTTATACATGTTGCATGATGGGAGATATGGTTTTTTGAAATTGGATCCTTTGAGTTTCAATATTTTGTCTTTTGATGTATAATATAATGATGTTTTTTGTTTCTACATTTTACTATAATATGGTTTGTGGTTGTTTCATATCTTTTTTAGTTGTATTATGTTTATGTTTATTTTATTTTTCTCATTCATGATATATTACATTTTTGGTTATGGGTTTTGGTTTATTTATTTCATAATAATTTATTTAAAACTGTACCAAAAATGATTATGACACCCTAAGATTTAATTTCTTCCTTTCATGACTATGGGATGTCACCTGAGGCGAAGTGAAAACCTTTCCTCTTTACCATGACAATGAGGAGTGGTGTGATATTAAAAATTATCTACATCTTTTCTAGTGAATCATTTGTTTTTATAATATGGTATTATACATTCATGAAATGGAAAATAAATCATTGTTTATTCATTGAGTTGGGATGGTAGAATGTAGATAGAATCATCGAAACATGAAATGTAGAGAATAAAATATTATATATAATATATTTATACAGAACCTAAAATTATCAGAAGTTTAGAACATGTTTTTTTTAGAAACATGTAATATTTTTAACCTAACTCACATAGGATCAGCCAATGATAATAACATGACATGAATTTATATATCTGACTTCTAAATATGATTTCAAATTTCATTTACATTAGTTATTTGTTATATTGTAAAAAATATATTTATTTTAAAAATGTTGTGAGAATATTATTTAATGTGATATTTTTAAAAGTAGTTGATGTTTTATTTTGAGAATGTTGTGATTTTAAATACATGGTGAAAATGTTAAAAAAATGTTTGATATTATAAAAATGTATAATTTTTTGGAAAACATGTTATTGTAGTTCTGTAGTGGTAAATATGAAATTGTTATGAATTATGTGGCTATAGAGTGAGACATAATATCATTTTTTTGTTATATAAAATAACGGCAGAGAAGAGTATATGAATCCATACAGAAGATGCCTATGATAATTTGTGTTCACCTAAGGCACATAAAAATCAACTAGTGGATAAAATTATTCTGTAGCATTTCAAGCTGTGGATTGAGGGAACTGATGTGATGAACCAATACAAGAGGATACTATTTTTAATGTCCAAAACAAAAATCCACCCAACATTCAACGTAATTCCAAACCAGATTATTAATACATTTTTCTTAATATAATGAATCAAATATTCTATTTTATAATCCCACAAGTAGAGATGAATTCCATGGTATCAATGTATATATTGAAGTATCCTTACTGCTAGTTGTGAGATTTACCAAATAAGGATAAAATAGAGCACTGAATTTCATAAGAGTATTTTGAATAATTTTTGAACCAAAAATTATATCCTCAAATATTTATAATTTATTGAATGATATAAATTTTGAGCTTTATGTTGGATATTCTCTTTTTGATTGAGTATATGGATATATTAATTAATATTTTCTGCTCTGTTAAAAAAGTTAAAGATAGTGCATCCTTGAAGGAATGAATTTTTGAATTAGGTAAAAGATTATAAATTATCTCTATGATTATCTTTTTTTATATAAAATATGGTACAGAGATGGTCAATACAGAAATATTTTCAAAAAGGGACATCCAAATAACTATATGAGGCAGAACTATGTTGATACCAATTGTAAATAATATTAAATATAATTCAATATAAAATAGGAAGAGGGTCACATATTTCTAAGGTAGTGGTATGACATTGAATTAGATGGCTAGATCAGTAAATCATCCTCCTAACCCCAACTGAAAAAATGAATGATTTAACTGAGAATCGTTTTATCACACTTAGTGATATTTTATGACACCACATAGAGTTTTCTAAAATTCTAATTAGATGGGGTATATTCTAATCTATTGTAATAGTTCTTAAATTTCTGGTGATTTTGAATGATCTCATGTTTTTTAGATTTGTTATTTTTTGATGGTATGAGTAATGCAGAATACATCTCATTAGTAGAGATAATGAATTCATAGTGCTTCTAAGAATACCATTCCTCCTCAACCAGTTCAATCTCATCATTGAAATATTAAATGTGCAGCGATTAAGATATGTTATTTATCTAATCAAGTAATTTCCAATGATAAATCAATAACATAGATAGTGATAGGTATCATTACAATTAATTATGATCTTATGAAATAATTTTTTCATTTAGTTTTCAACCCATTAGTATATTTATATTAATTAAGATGATATTTTGTGTTTGAATATTTAGATGATTAATCCTATTTTGAAACGTCAAACTCCTCTTGGAAAATGATAATTTTAATCCTTTATGTGGAAATCATGTTTTATAACAATTTATGGAGATTAATTGGGTTGGGATTTCTATGTCCCTGATATGGGTTTTTATGACATAATACTTGGTATAGTTTGGTTGGATATTTTTAAATCTCGCATTAATTCTAATACATTATGTGCATGTTTAATGAGTGAGGATAGAGTCTACCATATCATTAGAGGATATAGAAATGTAATGTTAGTTGCAAAGAGGTTTGTTGGAACCAGTTATTCAGATGATCTCATTCGATTTTGAATCATTCGACCCGACATAAGTAGTTGAGATCGAGGATATTTATTTCCCATCAATTTTGGATCAGTTTCTAGAAGTCTTTTATGGGAATATCCCACTATTTATGACCATATGATACGTACAGATTATGATTAATCTCTTACTAGAATCTAGACATATTTCCCTTCGATATTAATAGATTGTATCATTGAATCCTAGAAATTTGATGTATATATGGATGTTTTGGAATGAAAAGGGATTATTTGGCCTAGTACATCACTACGGGAAGCACAAATTTGGTTTGTGTGAAAAAGTAGATTCAACACTAAGGTTATCTGTGTCATATTATTAACATAACCATGTTATAAAAATGAATTGGTATCTACATAAATAAATTGGTTTTTTATATCAATTATGGGGTGAATAGTAGATCTTTGAAATTGACCAGCGATCAGGATGTCACCAATTATGTGTTCATTAGGAGGATATTTGAATAATAGATTTCAAGGGGTACATGTCAGCATTACAAGTATCTTTTAAAATGTATTGGTCTTATAAATGACATAAAAAGTGTGTAATTTATGAATCTCATGTTTTAATAATATATTGATAATATTATTGTGTGGTTTATTGATGACATACTGGTATATTCAAGGAAAATAAATGATCACAATAAAAACGTTCATAGAGTGGTGGGAATCTTGTGGGATCATCATTTGTATGCCAAATTAACAATGTGTGACTTTGGATAAAATTTAAATGTTTCTTTGACCATGTAATCTTTGAAAACGATTCTTATTTTCGAGAAAAAATTAGAATCTATTTAATCATGGATACTAGAAAAGAACTTCATTGAGATATTTAGTTTCCATGGTCTAGTTGGTTATTATCAACATTTGGTTCATGACTTGTTATTACTGACATTACCTATTAAAAAATTAACAAGGAAAGTTATTCCATTCCAAAGGAATGATTATTTTTGTAATTATTTTTAAACGATTAATGTTCACATTACATGAGCACCAATGTTAAAATTTATGAAATATTTATAGCGGTAATTGTTGAATTGAGGTTCTTTGGAATTAGAATTTGGATGTTTTCTCGTGAAGAGTGATCATGTGGTTTCTTATCGATCATAAATGTTACAGTTTCATGAGAAAAACTACAAAAATCATGTTATGAAGTTTTTCTTATTCTAATATTTGATGACATGGTGTCATTACTTATTTGGATAGAAATTAATTGTGTAAAAAATTCCTAAGATCAGAAAATAAATTTTTTAAATAACGGATTCAATCATAAGAAAAAAAATAAAGATTGATTATCATTGTACATTTGACATTGACCTGATGTATATATTTGGAAAAGGAAATTTGGTGGTTGGTGAAATAAAGAAGATGTTCATATGATCTACTGGTAAAAGAAAATAAAGATCAGTTTTAGTGTACATGGGTGATAGCTAACATTCACATGAATTGTGAATAAATATATAGTGGTTAATTTTTTAATCCATTATCATTGGTCACTAATTTGGTGAATACTGTTACATAGTAATATACATCTGATACAGAATGTATTTCTATGAGTTCAAATCTCAACGATGAGAAAGTCATTGGGGGAATGATGTGGGATGATTTTTCAATTTTTTGGTTTTGATATAATATGGTTCTACATTTCTCTTGTATAGAACTACTTTCATTCTTATATCCATTCGAGAAGGGTTGTTCATCCTGGAATACAGAATATGTATAAGATAATGCAAGAGATTTTTTGGTGACATGGTATGAAAGTAAATGTGTCTATGTTTTTTGAAGGTGCCTAAAATATTAGATGTTTAATTCAGATCACTAGAGACTAGTAGGAATCATTCAGTACTCACCTATTTTTATTTAGAAATTGTAAAATATAAACATGGATTTTGAGATGGGTCTCCCATGAACGGTTCTAAAACACAATTCCATATGGTAGATAGTGTATCAACCCACAATGTCAGACCATTTCATCCCTATTCATAAATCTCATATTTTTGTTAAATTGACTAAAATCTATATACATATAGTGGTAAAGAGTAATGGAGATCCTATTTTGAAATTTTCAGATATAAATCTCTTGTTTATAAATTTCATTATAGTAATCCCGTACGAATCAATTTATTATGAGTATCGAATATCATTCTCAAGTGTTTGAAAATTTAAAATAATGTTAAATACATTTAAAAAAATTATTTGGTCTAATATAATGGATTTTGGTTTCTCGTGATATGAGAACATATTGTTTGTAGAGTTATCATAAAACGAAAATTATCAGGCCTTGATACATAAGGTTCAATTTCATGAATGTACTGGGAATAATTATTGTCATACACATTTTTGGGTGGAAATATGGTACAATTCAGTAGATGGTACAAGAATTGTCCAATGGAAAATAGATCATTTAGTTAATCAAGAAGAGAATCAAGATAGCCCATAGTCAGAAAAAATCGTATATTGACATTCATGGTGAGTGATCATGTGTTCATGAGAATATATCCAATGAAATAGAATCTTTATTTTGGGAAGTTGGTAGTGTTATCTCATAGATAAATATCCCATTTTGAGATACATTAAGGGGATTTTGACGTGGGATATTAGTAGAATTTCAAACTATAGTTCAGATTAGTGCACAATGTGTATCATGTAACTCTTTTGAAAATATATCAATCTAATCATGACCATGTGATTCTATTGGATGAGGATGACCTATAGCTGGATGCTATGTTGGTACATATATGGGTACATATTGTTGATAGGAACGACAAATTATTTCATGGTAAAATCATTATTATATTACTTTTTTATGAAAACATTGTCAGATTCATGAATAATAATGGGAATACGAAATATAAATCATAGAGCAGTTACCCAAACTATTTTAGGAAATTGAATTAATTCTAAATTCTAAGGCGGGAAATTACAATGGTGGGGACAATGTAAGGCCACCAGTTTAATGTAAGTAAACCATTATTTAGGTTTGTTATGTATATATTGTAATTCAGATGTGATTTGGAGGTTTTCGTATATTTTTTGGATTGATTTTGAAGATTCTCTAGTGGCTTATTTATTTATAATGTTTAATAGAAACCATGATATGCCTTTAGAAAACCATGAAAATAAATTATGTAGATTCTAGGTAGATTCTAAGATAGGAAATAGTTTTTACAAAAACATGTGTCCATCCAAGAGAACCATATATTTTGAGATATATGGCTTGTCTATGGTGAAAATACATTTTTACTAACCACGTGAGAAAATGTACAAGGTGATTCGTTAGGAAGATTTGTATGCATGATTACCACATTATTTTCCTAATAGTGTGACTTAACCATTCAAGATTAATATATAGATTTTAGGATTTTGGATCTAGCATGTTTTGTTGATGGAATGGATCTTTTTTTCAATAATTTGACCCGAACTGTATTTTTTATTCTCCAGACGTATGTAGAGACCCTTATCATTGTTATTTGAGAAATTGGTTGGAAAATATTTTTGTGCTTAAGGACATATTCCTTGTGAAGTCTATATTAATTGAAGTTTTATAGATATCTCTTATTCTTTGATATAATGGAATCATTTATGTTTTCTGGTAGGCATATATATTTGTTATATGATGTTAATCATGATAATATTTGTGTATTATGGTTATTGTATAGGATTCATATTGTGGGATTTGGAGTTATAAACCATTTTGTTGATGAATTTTTCTCGATCTATGTTTTCATTTATATTGTGTGACGTTATTGGCATTAATATCAAATATAGTTATTATATCATGAAATATTAGATTCAATTTTTTTAATTTAATCAAATTAATTATGAAATTTATGAGAAAATATTGGTATAATTCCATTTTTAAATGTGTTTTGACCATGCGTAAAATGTCATTCTGTTAAAAGTTATTAGCATCATGGTTTTTAAAAGCTGATTTGGAAAATGATTTTTTCAATTCATGTAAATGGTTTGACTGTAGTTCATTCAATAAAGGATTGTTTCATTAAATTGTTTTGAATTGTATTGTATGGAATGTGTTTTTTATAGAAGTTTTGGATTGCGTTCATTATATCAATGTTACTCCTAATAACAGGTGTGTACCATTATGGGATGGGGAACATGACCCTAGATATAAGTCATATTCCATTAATGAATAGAGAGATTGTCGACATATTTATTACACAGTGGATAAATCATAAAATACTAAGGATTTTGAAATATCTCTCGACAAAATAGGTGTTCATGTGTGGGTCCATTCACATCAATTAATGGGTATGCCAATGGCTTGATAAATGGTAAAAATGAATTGTTTACTTCTATTACTTATGAAATGGTTTTGGGTTGGAAAAATGTATTTGAATGGGTGAAAGTTTGGATAGAAATTGTTTGGATTTCATATAAATTTTTAATGTATGCTATATATGTTATTTTAAATAAATTTTCTGAAATATTTTATCCTAGTGTCCTTATTAGGGATTTCATTTTGGAAAAACCTACAGAGATTCATTTGTCTATAAATTTGTCGTAGATTTTTTTTTCATATGTAGATATTTTTTGTTATGACGGATGAAAATAAATGGAATTTTTTTTTCATGATTATTGGTGATTCATTATGAATTGATTTTATATTATTACATTGAATCATGTTTGTATCTATGGAGTTTATTATCATGGAGTCTTTGAGTATTTTAGTTTTATCTTTTGGGGTATACTCTAATATTGTTTTGGGTTTTCTCATTATACTCTGATATAGTTCATGGTTTTTTGGTATATTTTTCATTTTTATTTAATTGAATTGTATGTTATTGTTCTCTTTCGTCAAACTAGTGGTTTTTTATGGTTTTTCAGTTATTTCATTTTTTAAAAGTGAAAATCTCCCCCAACTATTTATTATTCCCCTGGAATTTACTTCCATCCTTTTTTTCCATGGGGGTGTCACATATGTGAATATGAAATTCTTATTCCATCACAATCTAATTAGTAGGTGTCTTATTTTACAAAATAAATGGAACTTATAGAGGTAATTTTTAATTAATGGGATCACTATCGAATCTAATTGGATTTACAAAGGAATTCTCAAAACCATAGGCTTATGGTAAAATCCAACAATAATATCCATGTATTTCCATGATTGTGTCGAAGAATCCTACATCCAAGGGAAACATAAATGGAAATTAATACCAAATTAAACTCATTGTGTGATTAATTTTAAGTAGATACTTAAGAGAAAAAATATTATAAATTACCATTAAAAATAGATCATTATGATTACATGTCACACGTGAAATGAAAATAGTTATACTCTAAAGGGTTTTCCATTACAAAAAAAATTATATTCAAACAATTCATGTTATTGATATTCAACCTTAAATTTTTTCACAATGAATGATAAAATGAAATATTAAATAAATAATAAAAATATAGCCTATATAAAAATCTATAGTATGATATCAATATGTAATGAATGAAATCGTGGAATTCAAAATTAAAATTGCAATCATTTTATTTTTTTATATCTCATCAAATACTGATCTATTCCTCCATTGAATGGTAAAAAAATCACTAATGATTGTATGAGAAGTAAAATGGCACAAACGATAGGGTCTTAGAAAAACTATAAGAGGAAAAGAGGCCCCAATGCATCTTACTATAACAATAGTATAATAGGAATATCATGAAATTTAAAATTTCTAACCAACATTCACTATGAAGTAGCGTATAGGGTCCACAACATGTTGTACATCCACTGGACCAATACACCTTGAAGAATCTTGGAGTTCCATATTGATTCACCCAACAATGTTTTAAAAAATGTGACCTCACCCATTCACCATGGGAATCTCTACAATACATAGATAAAAAGGTATTTAAAAAAATTCCCACCGAATACTAGCCATTGTTTGGTTATCCATCTAGTTTCCCTGAAGAATGTAATTCAATAAAAACTCCAGGTAAAATTACTATCCTTGGTATTTGTCTCTTTTTTCCCAATATACTAACCCTCGTTAAAAACTTCTCTCACCATTACATAGAAGCTCTGTTTTTGGTCTCTATATTATAAAAAATATATTTTATTTCCATATCCATTATCTATTCAATAAAAAAACTAAAATAACAAAATAGAACCCCTAATTCATTTGTAACCGACTCTTTCTCCCCAATCAATATCCAAAATAAATTCTTAACCACTCTGAATACAATTTATAATGATTATCATTAATAAAAAAGAAAAAAAATTCTTTCTTCAAGTTTAATGGGATCCTCCCTTATGAAAATTCCAATATTTTTATAACATCCAAACCATATAAAAGTTAATCTTCAATATGTATTTAAAATAATAATTTTTACTCATTGGAAAATAACAGTGTCCAATGAAATTAATATCCAACTTCTTCTACAAAATGTACTTATAGATACACCCATGTAACTGATATACTCAACCCAAAGGTTCAGTCATTTTGTTAACATTATTCTGCCTCAAATTTGTTATATGACCCAAACACTATTACAAACATATCAACCACTATATTAATAAAATTAGTACAGATGAAATGATATATATTATCTATGTACCACTGAATATGTGAAATATGTAATACATCATCAATAATAATTAATTATAAAGGGATAAACAATCAACATTTCACTAGACTGATCATCTTCTCTATATTAAATGGACACACATAATATGATTTTTTAACCTCTAAACTATGTGTTTTCTCAATTGAGGTGACACCTATAATAAGACACTATCTCCCATCATAATCTCAATAGGTCAAAATATCCCATATACATATTATCTCCTCCTTTTATATGATGTTTTTTTCACTTCAGTATCTGTTTTATATTCTCATATTTCACATATAAAATTCTCATACTAATAATCCTATCTTCTCAGTTGTCTAGAAAAATATTGTTACAAAACATTTCCTATAATATAAAACTATTAATGTTTCAATTATGATCAGTTTTATATTTTTATTATTGTGGTAATCATCTATGAAATAAAAGTTTTCTTCCACAAAACCCCAATGTACAAGAATAATTTTATTAGCACGTCATCCAATATCTAAATTGAATGATTTGACTATTCATCAATCAATGGATGATATAATGTTTATATATGTAACTATGTAGAATGAATTTTTTTGTTGTTCCCAATATGTAGTCTTAAATAAAAAACTCCTTCCAAAAACAATACTTTATAGAATCCCATGTAAGATCAAATTATATAAAATATAAATCTCTTTATGGTCATCCGCTATAAATATTACCATATTAGTAAAAAATTTAGAAACAATACTCATAAAATTTAGGATCTCACATGCTAGGACCCTAATTATCCTTTCCCTTGGCTACCTCAGCATGACATTCCTAGTGGAAACATCGATTTTTTATATATAAATTATTAATGAATAAAAAAGAAAAATATGTTAATTTAGAAAAGTATTCAACTTCCAACTAGTGGAGAACATTGTAACAATCGTTGTTTCAAAACCATTAATCCCAAAATTCCATTTTTTTCATTTTTTCTGTAACATGAAATTTTACCCCATCATGGGAAAAGTACCCAAATTGAGGAATGAGACTCCCTCTCAATATCATCACACATGCATGTGATAACGAATAAATGTACATGTAAATGAATAATGTTATAATTTTTTATGGTTTCATGTTATGGAATCTCCCCACCTTATTTTGATTTATTAGATTTAATCCCTATGGATCCATTAGTTTCCTACAATTTATCATATAACATTGTGAAGAAGAAATACTTAAGGATGTAATGGTTTTATGACCCTGGTACTCCATAATTTCAAAATAATTTTATATAAAGAGGCCATTAGTATCCACTTTCTTCTAGAATCATAGACCAAATGATTCTATGGTCATTGACTAAATATATATATGACCAAAATGAACTTTTCATGGACATATTCTAGCCCAAAATAAAAGGATTTCGTATACTCAACAAACCTTCACTAATGGTGGTTTAGTTAACCCTATAAGAATATGTATTTTTTTAAATCATATGTATTTAATAATCCTTGAACCACTCAACAAACTAGTATTTCCACCAACACCTATGATCATATAAAATCATTCCCTATTGAAAATATTATGATTGGTAATTATATTGAAGAGACATCAGCTTCTGAGACCCATATTGGACAACCTGATTATCCAAAAATAATACAACACCTAGACTAATAGCTAAAGATTTAGAATATCTAGAGTAATCCATTATTTATTTGGTAAAATTTGTGATCGATGTTAGGGTATGTATTGATATTATATTTTGAAAAGTAGTATCAAATGTTTATGGCCTCTACAAATGAAATATAATTTTATTAATAATTATTATTGTGTTTTCACATGGAAAAGTTCCTTGATAAATCATCGGCAGTATCATGGTAATAACAAAATGTTATAAATCTAAAGATACATCTTGGTATTATTTCATGAAAAATCATCCTTGGACTGATCGGAGTCCATTGATACACTATATTAATATATGATGTTCAGTAAGACCAAGTAAATACAAAAATCCATTTTGAGAGATTTAAATGTAGAATATTCTCTAAATTTAATCTTAATTTAATATCTGGGTTTCACGAGTACTTATATATCATTAGTATTTACTCAAGAATATAATTGTTAAAAATTTTAAATATGGTATCCATATATGAGAAGACAACAAAATTCCTAATGTATATTAATAATTTTAGAAATTCACTATAATGAATGATATCACCATGAACTAAAACTAACCATACATGTTCTATAATAAATTTAAGAGTATATTTGAAGATCATGCCCAAAACATTTGAAAACCTAATCATAAATCAATCACAACTAAAATTATCACACATATAATATAATCAAACATGTAATCTATTTGAGTAATAAAATATAATTTTTTATCCGCCAAATGTTTTACCTTCTGAAAATATATACAAAATCTAATGGTTTTATCCACCTTTTTATGAGAAGGACTATAGAATCATATAGATATATACTAATCTGTATGAACACATTATCCTATAAATCATCCAACATGTCATTTAGCTCATAAATCACTTCCAGAAACATACGATATGTAAGAAAACAAAAAGTATTGATGCCAAAAATGAGATTAATATTATATTTTATAAACCTCTTTAGTCAAATCTATATGAAATAATCAACCAACACATCCTATAGATGATGAAAATTATTGGGTATTAATACCCTCTACATATCATTATTTAATAATTAAGGACTAGTATTTTTATATGTACTTCCACTATGAAGTTAATGGTCTGGCCTTGCACAATCTTCCTGAATATCCCATTATCCAATATGAACATAATTTCCATAGTCAATATATATAAAGAATATTTTCAAAAAAATAATTGGTATTTTTAATGATATAAATCACTAATAGTCCATCCTAATATTCAAATAAAAACTTATCATCTCTAAAATAATGATATCCCAAAGAAAACAATTAGAATGAATATATAGTGTTCAACACTTCAATGAACATATCCATATAACCACACCACTACTATTGTATTAATTCACATAACTAAATATGTATACTCTATGTTTTACCAAATGAAATCAATGAATTTATGAAATATAAAGGAATACCAATCCCTTGTTCTATATAAATATTAGTCTAAAAGAGAGGATACCTCAATCTTAGAATGGAAGAAATATGTTATAATATAATGATAAAAAGGGTTAGGATGAATGAAAAGAAACAAATAAATTTTCTGTAATTGTGTACTAGTCTTACAACCCTGAGTGGTCTTTCCCTCTTGGGAATGTTTCCATTGCCTCTTGTAGCATAGTCTCTAATCCCACCAAAAAAAATTTATAAAATATATTTCCCAAATTATATGGTTTAATTGACCCATCAGGGGAATAATAAAACTGTATGGGTCCCTATTGACTATAATGAGAAAAAAAATTCATTACCTCTATTGGTGTCTAATCATAGAAAAATGTTAACTCTTATGTTTCGGTCTGTCTAATTGATGGAAAATGTGGCCAAGACTATAACATTGTAGACGCCCCACCCAAAAATCACCGTCCATTTACTTAAAATTACATTCCTAGTATGATAAATAAAAATGGATATTCCTTCTACCTAATTACCAATAACATCCAATTATTTTAATGTATAATTTTTTTATATAAATTTAAATGCAGTTATTGCAGAAAACAAAAAATTCACACATTACATGAGTATTAAATTAGTGAATTTTATGACACAACCTTTTAATTGAATAAGAGAATATTAATAACCACATTGTTATTGATTTTTTTAACATTAAAAAAAATATTTTATAGCCATAAGATATGAAAGTTTTAAATTTTAAGCATTAGAAGGCTATATTTTTTAATGGCAATTTTAACACCTATAAATGTTGAACCCTTTATAAATCCAATTTTTGACACGTTTATATATTTTATTTGAAAACATAAACATATAATTTTAAATAGAAACTAAAATTTTACATTGATTTAATTTTTCGTATTTATCAAATATTTTTTATTTTTTGGTGAATAGTGATTAATTATTTTAATTTAATGGAAAACAAATTTTCCATCCAAATAAATTATAGTGATGAATTATATTCTTGATTGGTTTTAAAGTATAATTATATAATTTAACCCAATTTACATCACTTTAATCAATTTCCCAAGAAATTTTCATATAATACCACTTTAGTATTTTTAACATTTTCACCATAAAAACTCATTTCTGAATTTTATCAATGGGAATAATTTTAAAGTAATTACTCAAAGGTATTTGATTTTCCATTTCATATTTTAGATTACATATTTATTTCATTGGTTCCATATTATAAAAATATTTACCATTTATTTTTTGGCATTATTAATAGTAACACTAGTAAGTTAAATTATTAACACTATTAAAGGTAAATCTGGTAATTGTGGTTAAAAAATACTATAAATATTAGATAATTACCCAAACAAAAGTATTAGTTTTATTTTATGAGGTATATCCAACCAAAATTATCCATGGGACAAATTTATGGCCTCATGGAGACCCATGGGTGACTATAATACATTATTAATATTTTTTTCTAAGGAATATATCATAATCTTGTTTTTAATTAGTAATATATATTTTATATTTGGTTATTAAGAAGATATCTTGGACTATAAATATTACAAAGAATTATCAAATGTTTATACTTATTAATCTATTTTTTTAATTAATGTTGAGATATTATTAAGTTGATTTCTTGAAAAATAATGATGTATTAATTGTTTAATTAATGGATATATTAAATAAATCCCATTAAAATATTAAAATTAATATAAGTATATATAATTAATGTCAAAAATGAATTTAAAAGATTACCTAGAGACAATAGGGACGTATTGAATATATTTTTTATGTTAACTTGTGTATTGATATTTTTTAACAAGTCCAGAAATGAATATTATACATATTGACATTATGGATATTTAAAATAAATAATATATTATGAAATGATTTAAAATTCAAAAAAATATAAATATCACCAAAATGGATGGGATAATGGTGAATATGATATCCATGACTCGATTATGGTTCTTTTTTCATTCTACACTAACTATATTAACCCTTAACATTTAAAAAAGCATTTTTTTCAAGGTACGATTTAAAGGGTTTATCTCAGGGTTAAAGACAACATATACGTGCTTCAATATGACATAAAAATGTCAAAAATTTATTGGTTGAGATGTCTTCGAACCAACCTCATATAATCATTAATATAACTCACTTTGGAGAAAACTGATACTGTATTTTAATATATATTAATATTTTTATGGTTTTTAAATGTTCCCCCCACCCAGATTAGAACAGGGAACCTCCTTCCTCACATCCTCAAACCAGATTGAGCCTTATATCATTAAAAACACTACAAATTTTTTCTCCCAACATCCTTCAATTAGTAATAGAGTCCATACTTGTGTATAATGAAAAAAAGAAGTAATTTTTTGGAAATCAATATCAGATTCTAAAAGAAGAGGTAATGTTAATCAATGAATGTATTTTTATTATTTCTTCATTAAACCCCATAAATTAATGTTTTTCATTAATTATATAAATAATACGGAATCATAAATATATTAATATGTTTTTATTTTATATTTTCTAGCTTCACCAATAAATAATACAATCAAATGGGAATCAAACTTTCCAATCGTGTACGAAAAACTACCGCCTCACAAAATTATGTCATTAGTTTTTTACATTACCACCTCTCATGGTTTGGAAATATAATAGAAAAACTGATTTAAAATATAATATAAATTTTATTCATGTTGTCTTAATAATTATGGAATTTTTATATAGTGTATACCTTCATGGTTTCTATTTTCACTAAATATGATAACATCGTTTGTGGAAGTGTGGACTATGGCCTCCAAAAAGTGATGTGATTTTTTCAAACTATACAAGGATGTTATATAAGATAGTTTGAATAAACATATATGACATATATGACAGATATAATATTTAAATTATAATATTAAATATTTCATATAATTTTCATTTTATTTATACAAAAATGAAATTGAAGCATACATACTATCTACCATCTATATAAATGTTGAATATTAGTTCTATTTTCCAAATTTTATTGATTATTATAAATAAAAATATAATTATTATATATTATATTTAAATAATTGAATTAATTTTAAGTGTGAAAAAATCATGATATAATTTAAAGTAATAACAAGTTACTCGTCAAAAAATTCTTGAAAAACCAGGTAATTAACACTTGAATAGTGATAATAATTGATGATTGATAACAAATAGAAAATAGAATAATAAAAGGAGATAATATATGCTAACCCTTATAATGGTTCTAGTATGATTTAGTTAAATTACTAAAACCATAATAATGTATGGTATATAATGTTTGACCAAAAGGAAATGCAACGAAAATGATTATTGTCTCACTTTTATTTCTGAGGGGCAGTTTACTTTCATCCTAATTATTTCATTTGTGTGGTGTATATACTACCCAAGAATTTATTTTTTGTAGATTATTATATATTCTACTATATTTTATTATATAGTTAATATTCCTTCTATAATGGATAAAAATATTCTACTAATTATTTAGTGGTATGGGTAATTTCAATATTATATAATTATTCTAGATTGTTTTTATCTAAGACTCCACTAAGGATAATTTTTCTATCATGTCAATGTTTTCTAAAAATGTTTTCAAAAATGTTTTTAATACGATACTACAAATTATTAATATCCATTTTACCAATGTTTTCTATTTTATAATATCAATTGAAATTATTTCTGGGCCTTTTCAAAATAATTTTTTGTGTGAATCTTGTGAAAAAAATGCATGAGGGTTGTTTTTTATCTTATGTGGAATTAGAGTATTTTTTATTCCCTTCCCCTAAATCATGGAGCTGATTTATTATTTGAATAAATTTTCATGATTACAAGGAATCAAATCAGGAAGGACTGACCAATTCAGCAGTCTTAGAAAATATATTACATACATAATCAAATATACCATATTACATTTATTTTAATAATTATAACATAATTTATATCCATCATTCATTGATAAGCAAATCACTACATCATGAATGTGTCATTTATATGATTATTTATTAAATTCCTAAAAATTATAAATAAAATACCAAGATACAGAAAATATTTTTATGTTTGAAATGAATATTTATAGTCTATGATATCATATATATAAATATATATATATGAAATTAAAATTGTTTTAGTTAATAGATACATTGTTTTGTTATATTTCACCTTCTAATTAAATTAAACATTATAAAAGGTCATTATCAGCCCAAGTGGTTCAATGGGGTACTAAAATAGACCTAATAATTCTCATGGTCGTCCATATATCTTCTAATAGTATTAGGGCATGTGTTAGGTAAGTTTTATATTATTATAATGTTATTTTTTACCCTTATTTACCCGATTTATCCTTTAACCATAGTAAATGAAAATAATTACTGAAGCTACTATTAATAATGTAAATAAATAATAGGAACATATTTATAGAAATTAGACCTTATAATTCCATATATGGAATCCATTTTTAAAAATTCAAATTAAATAATAAGAAGGAATTAATTTAATATTAATTCACATTATAAAAACCAGAATGCTGGTATTTAAGATGTAAAAACTATCAACATATTGTCATATGTTATTTCCAATTTAGATTTGAAATTACTCCCTTTAACAAAAAATAGGATTAAATGATTAAAAACTAATCCAATTACACATTAACAAGATTAAAATGACAATATATCTATGTTGATAAATTAGATGAACACATGTTTTGAATTAAAATATAGTCTTTGACACTATTCATTAATAATTGTATTTTATCAGAAAAATTCCAAAATTTTATCCAAACTAATATTTTATTACCCTAATATAAATAATAATTTAATTTTTTTGAAATTTAATATATAATATTTTCAAATATTGTATTTACATAGTATTCTCCATTAAAAGGTGGAAAACTGTATTTTTTAAAACCTAATTATTTTATTAGAAATAATGATTTTATCCTTCTTCTATATCTAATAAATACATAATATAAATTAATAAATTGTATGTAATATATATAAAATTTAAAATGTGGTTAATAAAATTCCTTAGCACTTTTTAAACGGATAGTATCATAGGTCATGGTGCGCCAGAACTCAGAGATGTCTATAGCGCAAGATATTGAATTATTAATTAGAAGAGTATCACAGATGAATGTGGTGTTACATTATCCCATACATCAATAAATTGGATCCTAAAAAGTTGATCATAGAATTAAAAACTATGGTTTGGCCTTTTAAACATAGATTTAATGAAATCCTTCATCGAAAATAGATTAATGAGACCGCCATTTTAAAATAAAAAAGATAAGTATGAAGGTCACTAAATATAACATATACTAGGATTCCATGTACGAAAATATGGATATGGAACAAGAAACTAATGATCATGTTCTGATGGAGAGATACATTAAACATGATTAAGAAAAGGTTAACAACCATGAATTTATAAACATGTGATGATCAATGAGGCCACGTGATTCATCAAAAAATTATGTAATAAGAAAACAATTGGGTTTTCAACATCCTTTACCTAATGAAAATTGACATTAGAATAAATACATACTTGATTTCAGTACAATCTCCACATTGGTTACTCTATGAACAATTTCCACATTATATCTTATTCATGGAAATGATGTTTAATTTTTCATTACTGAAGTGATTGAATATCATGTGATCCATAAATAGAATGGTAGTAAATTCCATAGGTCTCAAATAAAGGTTGACACATGTTTTCACATATGCATATGTAATCCTATAGAGAGATAATACCTAAATCAAACGAACTCCATCCAGAGTATAACTTATACTATCCAAAAATATATAAACATACAATCCCTCCAAAAACTATAAATCTAAAACTATAGAAACAGGTGGACAAATTAGGCATAACATTTATGTCCCATATCTCATAGGCTAGTTCTTGGTTTTCACATTCCAAACATGTGAACTCCTTAATCCTTTATTCTCTTGAGATATGGTTACAACTAGAATTATAAGATATCCTTATTGAAAACATAAATATTTCCTTATTCTGAAATATAATGAATTATTAATTAAGTCCAAAAAATTTGTATACTTGATCCATGATAGTGTAACGCTTTTGTCCATAAAACATAATTATTTATCAAGAATCAAGTGTCATTCAATTTACTTATTAAAATCTATCAAGTTTTTTTCTTCCAAAAGTCATTATCATAACATACAAAACATATTAATGGTTTTCTTTACCTTAATCATGTGTTCTCAAAATATAATCATACCCTTAAATAAATTTTCTTGTACATTTTGACAATTAAACATATTCGTGAATATACTTTGTGATAAAAAGATAATGAGTACTCCTTATATAATTCAGTATTAAAAATTAGTAGATCCAAACACAAAAAAACATCAATTATTCCAATTTAATGATTTGTATGGAATAAGACCTTCTTTGGATTAGTTATAGATTCTTATGTCTGAGCATCGAGTTCGGTAATTCCAATTATTTTAAAAAAATATCCATTGAACTCCATAAAAATTGGTCACATTATGACCCTTTTTCCGGCAGAGATAACATCTTCCCCTTTATTTGAGGTATTCCTCAAGGTTATTAATCCCTTACTCTTAACATGTAGTAATATAAATATTCATTCCTCTATTCTTATTAAAAATTGAACATTTAAAAAGATTTATCTTCCTCTTACGCAATGTGTTATTAAAGTCCTCAAATATCACATTTTCATCATATATCATTATAACTGATTATCAATAATCACAATATCATTTTATTTAGTCATTATCCATTTTTGTGCCATAAAATAAACCGAATTTCCATCAAACTCAATGTGAATCCAATTCCTTATAGTTTCTTCCATTAACTAAGATGATAAAGAATATGGTGAGAAACACATAACATTGAAGAAAACCACATAATCATGGGAATGTACATTTAATCTATAACATCATAGGATTAATAAGGTGTTATCCATGAACATTTATAAAATTATAGTGGGTTCTTATATACCTATCATCAATGTCTATCTTCAGATTATAATCCCTAATCTATGTTTTCTAAATCTATTTCCAAGGTTGTTTCTAAACATCCATTTAAACGAACTATAATTCGCGACCCCAAAATTACAGCGCCAGTTTATTATTTTAATACATTGGAATGATTATAAGGATTCAAATACAGAAGGACTAATTAGATTAGAATTTTTGTAGATTAGATTACATACATGAATAATACATTTGAATTTATAACATTAAACCCATCATAGATAATCATTTGAGAAAGCCATCACTCCCAAAGATTAAAATTTTATATCAATCATAAACCAATTCTTCGAATCCTAGGAATATAAAACATTATAAAGGGGTGTGTTTAGATGGTCGTTAAGAATAAAAAATATATTTGAAACTATAAAAAAATCTTATACCTTTATGTAATGGTTCAAAACTTAATCACAATCCTTTTAAAAAATTATCTTCCGCATAATATAGAATGTATAAATCAAATAATTCCATCTAAAGAACCACATGGATAATCTACTAAAGGAATATTAAGATGTAAAACCAATATGAAAAAATATAATGATGGAATTTATAATGTTGCACATCGTAACCACTACATAAAGGACTTGTTCCCAGACCATACACAAATATTCTATCAGGCCCTTCTGCCAAGAAACTAGATTTTCTCTTGATACCAACTGATGCATCGATGGGCTATACTGGGCCTCTCCAACCACTTACTAAATCCAATGAATTATCCTTATGAAAATAGTGATTCATAACACAATCATTCATATTAAAAATAGCATATGAAATTTTAATACATTAATAGTAATCAATTAATGGTTGAAACATAGAACATACATTGCTAAATATATCATAAACTATTAAATATAATATGTAATATTTTTTCATAAGATGTCAACATAAAATAAGCATAGAATACAACAAATAATGTTGACATAGATTAATTTAATATAATAAATTCATTGAAACTATTTGAGAGAAATTTCTATTTTTTAAATTGAAATCAATTAGAAGCCTATGTAATTATAAAGAAAATCCGTTAAAACCATTTTAATATTAAAAAAAATATTCAACATGTTACGGTTTCATAACAAAAGAGAATAGCTACTTGTACCGTATAAGTTAAAAAACATTCTTAATTTTCCGAAAGGGCATAAAGTACCTTATTTGGAAAGTGATGGAAGGATTCCTATCAAAACATTTTATAAAAATTCTAACATGGAAAAATGAACATAAACCATTTTAGAGAAAGAGTAAAATTATTTTACAAAATATTTTTATGATACATTGATTTGGATGATAATTATTCCCCATTATATAATTGTTTATAAAAAATATAGGATAAATAAATTAGATAGGAAAATTAACCCTTACCTGAGGTCTGACACTCTCTGTACATGTAAAAAACTCCTTCATATTGTTTTTAAACATATTATAAACTTATATATGAATAATAATATTATAAATGATAACATAGATGATTATTTCATGTCATTAAATTACCATTTTATTGAAAATTATGTGTTAATGCAACATTTCAGGTAATAATCGGGTTTTTTATCATACAAGTTTTGACTAGTTATTATTGATCATATTACGTATATCAATATTTACTTACTTACATAATATATAATATGATTTATATATCATATATATTCATTATATAAATATATAATATAAATATATAAGAAAATGAATACATCGTTCATGGAGATGGTAGGTCGTATGTACAGATTAAAGTTGTTTCTGTTATCATATCGTATTGAATATATGTTAGTAAATTTCATATATATACATAAATATATATATATATATATATTATTAATGTTTAATTATTATTTCATATATTTCTTAATAATTCATAATATATATATTTTTAAAATCATTCTTTGATGGTGATCATGGATGTTCAGTCTCATCGCGTCATGGATACGGTAAATCAATGTACGCATGAGCAACAATATCACATCTTTAATGGTAAAATCTTATGGAATTGGTTTTAATATAAATTTTAAAGAAATAATATACTACTATATTTATTATTTAAGTAAAAAATCATATTTATAGTTTTCTAGAAAAATTAAAGATGAAAAATAGTTTACACCATGGCATGGAGACAGTATGCCTTACGCATGCACACATGGTGAAATTTTTTTTAATAGGTTGTATAAATGGAGGAATATGGTATTAAAATAATAATAGATACATTTAAACACATATTATATGATAGTTTTATTATTTTATTTTGGTAAAAACATAGGATGATGAAGTGGAAGAAGTAAAGATCATTGAAAGAAGGGATAAAACGATTACATCATTTTTTGGTGTCTCCTATTTATTTAACACAATGACACTTTAGGTATGTTTTTATACCTATAGGGTTGCCTATAGAATTAATAGAGGGAATTTTTGAAGATGTTTGGGATTGTTTTGGATGATCCAAAGGGCATTGGTGGTTGTTTCCCTCGGATTTGAGGGATAACCTCCTTTGATGGGAGGCTCAAACATTACGATCTGTTTCTAACAGGTTTGTTCATAGAACCGGAAACATCCAATGATTCCACATCCATTCGGACCTACTTTCCAAAGGTTGGTGCTCATTAGTTTATGGACTGATGAGGCTTAGGAATTTTCATTGGTCGAGAGGATGGGAGGTCAGACTCGTCACACCTTTTTGAGGGGAATTATTGCCTACTCCGGGACTCTCTTTATATATTTAAGTTATGTTCGTTAATCCTTATTACATTACCAAATATAAAATGAGTTTTCTTTTATATCTGACAATAAATGATCGATATGTAGGAAATTTAGAAAATCTATTATATATATTCATGGTTCTTCACTAATAAAGGATCATCTGTATTTGTTAGTGATTCTTAGTCAATGGTATCCTTTGATACAAAAAAGTCTCTTGGTCCTTATGATGACCATACTGGTTTTAAAGCCACTCAGTGGGGCACTTAAAGTTTATTGTCATTCAGAAGGACGTGAATTATTTCAGAGTTGGGATCGAACTCACAGATGGGCTACCTACGTATCCTTTGTTTATAAAAAGAATCAGAACCCACGTAGTTTGAGTAAGAGAGTATGATGTTTATGATTCATGGTTCAAAGAAGGATGTCATAATTACTTTTACACTCTACGCTCACGTGAGTCATGCTCGGTGTGAGAAACAAGAGGTATTGGTAAAAAAATTCGGCAATTGTGCCATGAGATATGCAATCATAGGAAATAATGTGGGGCTTATGTATGTATGACTTCCTAGATAAATAAAGGTTAGGATTTACTTTAGTGAAGAAATCCAGGAACATGTTCCATAAAGGTATGTGTGCTTCATGGAGATTTTGAATACTCTAACTTGGGGCTTACTCCTGAAAATGAGGCCCAAATTAGGAGAGGACTTATAATTGGGTTTTACTCTTGAAAAGGAATCCCAGATCAAAGGTAAATTAAGACTGGTTAAGATAAATTAAGACTGGTTCTTACTCCTGAAAAGGAGGCCCATGTTAAGAGATGTGAAAAATTAAGGGACTTGGGGCTTACTGCTGAAGAGGATGCCCGTATTTGAGACTGGGGCTTACTCCTGAAAATGAGGCCCATGTTAAGAGAATTATGGTTGGGGCTTACTCCTAAGGAGGATGCCCAGATTTGAGAATTATGACTGGGGATTATTCTTGAAAAGGAGGCCCAGGGTAAGGGGTTCTCTCATCATAAAGTATTAGGATGAATAAATAAAATCATAATTTTTTAGTGATATAAAGATGTGTAAATCACTAGGTTTTGAGAGATATTTCATAGGGTTCCTTTTAGATAAGGAATCCAAATAAATAAATCATGCCATAAATGGCTTTGAAGAGTGTCTTAAAGATTGAATCTTGAATAGGAGAGGTGGAATGGATTAATAGGGGTGAAATGGGAAAATAAGGGAACCCAAAAAGGCAGGGGCACGCATGTCCTGGCAGGCGCGCAGGTACTCCATGGGCACACAAGCCCTGGTTGCGCAGGTATACCTACACGACACATGGGTACTTGCGTGACGGTTAACCCGCAGGGTAATTCTTAAGAGACTCTTGGTTAAAGCCTTTATAATCCTCTTGAGGTTCTTCCAGAAGAGCGGCACGCAAGTTCTATTGAAGGAGTAAGGTAGCGCGCAAGCATAGCCTTTTTCATTAAGTTCTGGCCACTCAGGCGTGCAAGTGTTGTTGAGTTTCAACACTTAGGCCTTCCTCCCCCTCTTTAGATCTTCCGTTATAGTTAAGAAATTACCATAGAAGTGTTTTAGAAGATTTTAGAAGAGACTAGGGCGCCAGGAGCTCAAATATGGGATTCTGGAAAAAATTCTCCTTAAATGGGGGTCCCACAGTGTCTATTTATAGGTAGGAGAAGACCCTGGGCAGTTATCACTTAGGTCCCGCAAGTCACCTACACGACCACTTGGCATCGCGCATGTGGACTTGCGCAACAGTGATAGAACTTGCGCGACACATGTGTTTTTTGATCCCTTGTTCTTGCCTTTGTCGATTTTTTATGTTTTCTTCAAAGGATTAATCAATTTGTGCTATGTCATTTCCCATTCCATTATTTTTGACAATGTGACAAAAAGGAGCGTCAAAAAAAGTCCCCCTTCAGAGTTGGATCCAAAAGAAATGTGGATTTTTATCTGAGGAACTGAAGAGAACAAATGGAAAGGAATTGCTCAAGTTCTGATGGTGCAGAGGATGGAGCGCAAGTGTGCGTCGCATAGGGCCTAGCACGCAGGGGTACGACGCACAGGGTTCTGGCCACGTCTATAAATAGAGGGACTCACTTCCGTACAAATCATCCAGATTTCCGGATTTCAAACCGTTGAGCTCTCGCCGCGCAGGTCACCTTAGCCGCACAGGTTGCTCTGTTTTCCGATGATTCATTTTTGTCGCATTGCTCTATATGTATTTGAACTTGCGCGGTTTATACATGCATGTCAAAAACTAGTTCGGCACCCTAACACTTGCGCGCCATGTTTAGACTTGCGCGCCTTAAGGCCTTTTCCATTTTTCTGAATTCCTGCACAATTTTATGAAAAAAATCAACCCATTTAAGAGTTAGTTTGTTCAACTTTTGTGCAGAATCAATGGCTCTTAGGAGAATCGGAATGGCTGATGAACTGGCTAGCAATCCGATTGATGACATGATGAACATTTTTGTCCATGATTACTATGATATCTGCCACAACACTCTCCCATATTTGGCTAAGTACTTTAAGAAATATTATCTTAATTTCCCACAGAGAATCTACATGTCCATGTATGGGCATGGTCATCTGCAACGAGTCAATGTTCCAAATGCAAAGTACTATATGCCTGAAATGCATCTGCATTACTACTCCTCTGTTTCGCTTATGTTGTGCATTAAGAGCCACAACGATGGTGTGAAATTTCAAATTGTTCCTCCATGTCATTTCCTTGTAGATATGAAAATGGAAAACCCATCGGCTCAAATGTTTTCCGCTGCCGGTTTGTAGAGAGAAGACAAACATAGCATTAGAGCAATATCTGAAATTAGTACTCTATCTCAAATGGCTCTTTACATATAATGCTCCATTCTCAAATCCATGTATCCATATTCCAAGTCTCTTGGATAGAAACAGAGTCACTGTTTGATCAGCAAAAAATTTTCTCAAACCACACTCAAAAACATTCTTTTACAATTGTTCCATTGGTATCATTGCATCTCTTATGGTATCCAGTTGAATGAATGAATTCCAACTGGTTTTCGATGATGCTCTGGATGCCGTAAATCAAATGAGTAATTATTTTGAAATCCCCTTGTAATTCTTGAATAAAAAGAAGAGACTTCAGTCTGTGGATATCCTTTTATCTCCTGTGCATCAATGAAAAACACTTTCACCTTCACTCATTTGTACCTTCATTCCCTTTTGATACATGCTTTAGATTTTACCTAATCCAATGGACCTAGGAAGCATAGTTTGATTTTTACTAGGATTAATGTAAATAACCCTACAAACATGAACCTTTTAATTGCTAAATATTACCTAAATCATACAAAATGTATATTTAGTGAGTTGGGAACTTGACTTTTATTCAGAGTTCCTTTGTCTTTTGTGGGCAGTTTAATGTCATGCACGTCGGACATAAAAAGGATAATGTTTACGGTCGAAATATCTTTGACCGAGTGAGTTATAATTGACTCAATTCCTTGAAAATTCATCTGAAAACATATTACCGTACTCATGTATGAGGGAAAATATGTAATCTATGACTTAAGAATATTTGAATATGAGGAATGACATGAAAAAGAGCTAAAAGGCATTAGAAGAAGTAGTTTCCAAGAATGAAGTTACCATTATTTAACAAACCCATTAGGGGGTTCAATTATGCAGGGCCACCTAAGGATATTGAATGCATAGTCAAATAAATAGTATCTTTTGGCTAACAAGTCTGTCATGTAGACTGTTTATGCAAGGCCGCCTATGGGAACGTGCTGCATAGTCAGGAAAAAGAACTCTCAGAAATTTACTTTCCTAGTGCTAAAAGCCGGTGAAAGTTTATGGAGATTCAAATCTTCCAAAGTATAGAGTGTGTTGTATGGAAAGAGTTACTTGAATATGGAGAAAATATTTCCAAACAAGATTATCTTAGAAATGGATTAATATCACTCCTAAGAAGGTCTATCCCAAAAGTCGGGAAGGATAATATAAACCATAGACTTGAATACATTCAGATCATGAAAAAGGATATGGGAAAAATATGTTAAGGATGGCTGTTTTTCGGATCATTACATACTATCATTTAAGACAAATAAGGAAAAAAGAGGGATTCTTCCCAAGAATGAAGTTACCATTATCCGACAAACCCTTTAGGGGGTTGAATTATGCAGGGCCACCGAAGGGCATTGGCTGCATAGTTAAATAATAGTATCTTTTAACTAACAAGTTTGTTATGTAGACTATTTATGCAAGGCCACCTATGGGCACGTGCTGCGTAGTCAGGCAAAAGAATCCTCAGAATTTTGACATTTTTGTGACCTAGAAGTCATGAAAATGGTTTATGAAGATCTGAAAATATTTAAGGTTAGGATTATGACACATAAATATGGGTATTGTTCGATGTATAAAGAGATACACAGATCAATGCTAACCACAATTATGTTGTGGCTGGGTCCTGAATTGAAATGTTGGACATCACTATGTATCCCATAAGAATGGAAATCAAGCTCATACATGGTTCTCCAATTACAGTTTAACGTCGTGTGGGACAAAAGGATTAGATATCTTAGTGTAGGGTCATAGAGCTTGGACCATTGTAAGAAATACATAGTGTGTGTATTCATGGGAACTTTTCAGCCAAGGGACTGAAAGTGGAATTTGGGGTTAGGCCCAAAGACTTGGGGCTGGATTCAAGGGACACTCGAACGTTCCTACGTATCCCATAAGGATGGTAATCAATCCCCCGTAGTTCTAAAAATACCCTTTGTACAAATTCTGTTCGTACATGTGAATGGTGAAAGGGGACTTTAGTAAAATGACAGTTTAACCAAAGATAAAAGGTTTGGGAATTTTCATGTATACACGTAGTCTTTGAAATGAAACATGATTGAAAAATCAATGTAAATAATGGTTCCTTCCCAGGTGAGTGTATCAAAGAATATTTTAGTTTATTGTCATACTAGAAAAAAGTGTTGTATAGTTTAACATCATATAGCAAGGATGAAAGTGAACCAATGTAAAGATATTGATTCTAAGGGTGGTTTCACGAATTAACATCGTATGAGATGGAGATGAACCAACGTGAAGAGATTGGTTTTGGGATTGAACCTTGGGAGGTTGCCTACATACCCAGCCTAGAAGGCAAGGTTCAAAGTCCATGTAGTTAAATTAAAGAATGAATTAATGATGAAGTTGTTCTTGGGGAAAATGACCTAAAAATGATTTTGTTGGGACATACATATGATTAAAGGCCCAAAGAGAGTGTTATGGTTGATGTTTTCTCTAATCTCATGTGATTCATACTCGGTGTGAGAAACAAGAGGTTACAACAACCTTAACGATGCATAGTTTAATGTCATGTAGGACATATAAAGGGACTATGCAGTTTAAAGTCTTGCAGTTAGGACAATTGGTGCTGCACAGTTTAGTGTCATGTATAAGGGAAAAATTATAGTTTAATGTCATGTAGGACGTATCATAGACTTTCTATATAGTTTAGCATCATGTAGTTAGGACGATGGGTACAATATAGTTTAACATCATGTTGGATGCATTGGGGATTTTTTCCACAGTTTAGCGTAATGTTGGATGAAAGTGAGAATAATTTAAGGTCATATGCATGGACCGTGGATGGTGCATTTTAATGTCATGCTGGAAAAAAGTGTAGTTTAAGGTCATACAGGACCTTTGATGATTTTGTAGTTTAACGTCTTTCCGGACGTAAGGGACTCCTATATAGTTAAGCGTCATGTAGTTAGGACATCATAGTTTAACGTTTTGCTAAACGTAAGGGACTCGCAAATAGTTTAGGGTCATATGCATGGACCATTGATGATGCAGTTTAAGGTCATACTGGACCATTGATTTAGTTTAAGGTCATACAGGACCTAGTTGTAGTTTAAGGTCATACTGGACCATTTAGGGAACTTTTTCATAGTTTAACATCATGTGGGATGAAAATAATACAAATTGTTTATGGTCATATGTATGGACCATTGTTGTATAGCTTAACGTCATATATCTAGGACGAAAGAGGGACTTTTCAGTTTAATGTCATGCAGTGAGGAAAAAAGAGTACACCATTTAATGTCATTTTGGAAGAATTGGGGATTTTTTCCACTGTTTAACATCGTGTGGGAAGAAATTAATACAAATTGTTTGAGGTCATATGTATGGACCATTTCTATATAGTTTAACATCATATAGCAAGGACGAAAGAGGTTTTGTGTTTATACAAAATACTTCTTCAAAAATCTGGCATTCGTTGGAGTAGTGATGAGTTTTCCATCCATCGAGATTAATGAATAAGCTCTATTAGAGTATTCCATACGTATTGAATAAGGTCCTTCCAATATTGGCTCAAGCTTGGGAGGTTTCATTCCTGGTATCATTGGAGTTTTGAGATATAATACCAATTCTCCCTGAGTGAATAAATGAAGATGAACTTTTTTGTTAAAATCTTGTATTATTCGATTTTGATAGACTTCCAATTGGTGCAAAGTGCACAATATTTTCTCAACTAACCATTCCAATTCATTCAATAGATTTTGATATTGTTCATCTGTAGATGATTGATCACAAATAGAAACTCTGAGCGAGGGTAATTGAACTTCAATGGGAAAGACGACTTCCATTCCATATACCAATTAATATGTACATGACCGATTTGCAGTGTGGGTGGTAGTCGGATAAGCCCATAAATCATGAATGAGTTTATCAGGCCATGACCTCTTATCCATATCCACCATCTTTTACATTATATTTGAAAGAGTCTTGTTAAAGGCTTCTATCTGGCTGTTGTTCGCTGCATGATACCGAGATGAATGGTTGGATTTGATGTTGTATTTTTGATACAACTTCTTCTCCTCGAATGAACAGATGTTGGTGCCATTTTCCATCAATATGGTATGAGGGATGCCAAATTTGGTAATGATGTTAGACTTGATGAAGCTGAAAACGCATTTAGAACTGACTTCCTTGAGAGGTATTGCCTCTGACCATTTGAAAAAGAAGTCAGTAGCAGTAATAATGTACATAAACTTCTAGGTCGTAGCCGAAGGGTAAGGTCCCACCACATCTATTCCCTATGTGGCAAATGGCCATGAGTATTTAGCTTTATGAAGCAACTCTGGAGGTTGATGAATGAAGTTGACATGTACTTGGCATGAATGACACTTCTTTGTGAAATCGACACAATCTCATATTGTAACACCCCAGGTAAATAAAGAATATGACATTTTTATATTTATCTCTATCTGTGAAAAATTGTCAATATTAATTTATTGTAAATCCTATGCTCGATGGCATACATAATACGCAACAACGAGTTCCTTTGAAATCTTATGTTGCACTCTAATAGTAAAATAATATTATTTTAAATGGCAGTTAAAACATAGCCTTTGTATTGGTGGGAATGAATATAAATAACTAAAATATGATTATATATTTTTGTTAAATGTTTTTACATTTATCCAATACAGGATAAAGTCTTAAAATACGAAACGAATTCAACATTAGACATATATACTCTAATTTTCACTAAAGGTACACTTATCGCCTTTTGATGGCGAACCGTCATTAAATATATTTTTGGTCACTCTTATAAATTCTATTGGACCCAATTAAATTATTCTTTTGAATCGGGACATCAATATTTACTTTTTGTAAATTTTTGGTATTTTTCCGAAAAAGATTATTTTTTAATGAATAGTGAAAAGTGTTGTATTTTAATTCAAAACCACTTTTCAATATAATTTATTTATATAGTTAGATAATATTTTTAATTGGTTTTAAAGTTAAATTAGAATATATTTTTACCATTTAATACAATAGTGGTTTTTGGAATTAATTTCACTTTGAAATCGGACTTAAACTAGTGTCAATCTTTTGATACATTTTGTTTCATAAAAACACGCTATTTGTTTTGACAGTGGGAATTAATTATTAAATTAATTAATGAAACTTATATATTTTGAATTTTGTAAAATAGAAATCATTTTTGAATTCAGAATATCAAATATAGCTTAGGGTAATGTTTTAGTATTTTTCTGAAAAACTTCAATTTTTGATGAATAGTGAAACCACTAAGTAGTACTTAAAAAAATAGATTATTCATTTAAATGAAATTTTAGCACCTCTATGTTTTGAATTTCAAAAATCCGACATACGTGGTTGTCATTAAGTTGTAAAATGTAGTTCAATGAGATTAAAACAGTTTTTTGGTGAATAGTAACTTTTAAGTTTTTAATCGCGATTAGAGGTAATTAGTGTAATTTAAGATAAAAATAATGTTTTAATAATATGAAATGAACTTGAAACATGTCCTACCCTTATTTTTTGTGTAATGGTCGACCAAGAAAACCCATGGGTCTATTTTTGGGACCCCATGGAGCCACTTGGGTAAGATAATGACATTAATACCTTTTATTTAAAGTAAAAGTAAAAATGACACACACATGTATTGTTTTACTAAAACAATTTTTACATAGGGTTATACAAATTAAATTTTTGACTATAAATATTAATTGGAAATCCAAAAAGATTTAATAAATCATAGTAATTTTTCTATAATTTTTAGACATTACATAAATTAAATTATTTATGACATCATGATTATGCAGCGATTACCTCATTATTTAACTATTTAAATAAAATGAAACGATAATATAAAATATAAGAACTGAACTTGTCCAAAACCTATTGGATGGGTATATTTCGAACCCTTATCACTTTTTCCTCGAATTATATCAATGTGGGACCTTTTAAATCTGAAACTCATTCTAAAATAAAGTAACATTTCCTTACATTCCAAGAGTGCCCCTCCTCTCCTCTTATAAAGGGCCCCCACCTCTACAGCCTTACCCACACCTATCAAGCCTTTGGATCGCCCCAAATCTGCTCAATTTGTCTCTCCACTTACCTCTCCTCATCCTAGAAGCCTTACCTTTGGCAGAAATCTCTTCAAAGAACCATTTTGGTTCAAACCAAGAAGAGTTACCCGATTTTAAGGTAATATCTTCACATGTGTTCTTATGTTTTATTTTGCTTCTACAACCCCATAAACTCTTTTTATTACTTTATTCTATAACAAAACCAATATTTAAAATATACTAGGATGTTGTTATGAGAATTATTAGAGCTAAAATTACACACACCTTTTTCTAATGGTTAAAGAATATACTGTTTCTGTGGATGGCAGATTTCTGCCTCAAGAAACGATGATTGTTCAATATTATTTTAACACCTTTTAAGGTGGCCATTATGATGTCACTGTATTTTATATATGATTTATATTATGTTTATGTTTTCCTAATGCTTCTGTATTTTTATTTTATGACATACCTTTATGGTTTCCATTATGGGTAAACACGATAATTTCATTTTAGGAAGTGCGGACTACCGCCCTCTCAAAGTGATTAGATTCGTTAATGCCATATGTGGGATGTATAAAGGATGGAGTTAATGTTATTATATATGATATTATTCTGGAATTATAATATACCCTTATATCAATATGATATCACTCTATTATATACGAAATAGAAATGAAAGTAGCGTTCATGCGTACGTACGGATTACCATCTCCATGAACGGTGCATTTCATTTCTTACCTCTAAATGATATATACTATTATAAATACATTCATATTATAGATATATATGATATATATGATATACAAATATTTAATATCATTCTGTATATAATGATCATTTGACCACATAAACAACATGTAATTGTAAGAAGTCAATTTTTGACTTAAGTACCAAATATCGACAAAACGAACTTTGTTAACTTAATTTATTACATATTGTTTATAACATGGAAATAAGTTGTATATAGGAATAATAAAATTGAAAAAGGTTCCTAATCAAGTAGAAATTAACACTAGTTTATTATTCATGAGATTAAAGAGAAATCAAGTCACGTCGGACACGAGGTAAGGGATCCTACCCCTCTCTTTCTTTTTAAGTACACTCTTTTATGTCACTCCTTTTAAGCTCATATTTCTTATGATTGGGATGTTATTTTATATTAATCTTACTGTAATTTTTATGTTCATATTATGAGAGACCCTATTTTCTCTCGTCAATCCATTTTGGATGTTTTGATTGGCGTTGTTAGGCTGCCGAATTTTCATAAAGGATCCAATCTCTCTCTTTTTTAAGTACTCTCTTTTATGTCACTTCTTTTAAGCTCCTCTTTGTTATTTTGGGGGATGTTATTTTATATTATACTTTCAGTACATTTTATTTTAATATGATGAGAGACCCTATTTTATCTCATCAATCAATTTTTGGAAGTTTTAAGTGGCGTCGTTAAGCTACCGAGTTTTCGTAAGTGATTTTTCATCTCACTTTTATTCCCGTGAGATTTATGTTTCATTTGACACAATTTTCTTTTAGTGGTATATGTACTACCCATTATTATACTCTTTGTGTAATATACTTTTGTTTATGATTATTTACATCAATTTTTTATTTTCCTTCTTTTATGGGGTGTATGTTTCGTATGATACCCAAGTCGGTAAGGGAACCTTTCACCCTCCTCTTTTTAAAAGACTTCATTTTTTTGGGTCTTTTAATTTACATATTGTTATGTTGGGATCTGTTCTTCTATATCCTTACTGATTTAAATTTTATGTCCAAGTGATTAGATACCCTTTTTATCTCTCATCAACTCATTTTATGAATTTTGAAGTGACGCTGTTAGGCTGTCGAATTTTTTCAAGGGAACTTCCGACCCCAATTTTGATTCCTTGGGATAAACTTTCACTCCTTAAATATGTAGTTCTATGAATATGTGTGAATAACCTCTGATGGGTTTACACTTAATATCCACTTATATGTGCTGTATTCGTCTTTCACACATAATTATGTAATTGATTTATCCTTCATCCAAGGATACAGTCTTTGTAAGGAAATTCGTCTCAATCTCCTTTCATTGAGGAATATTTTGTTTTATACACAACATTATTTTATACGGTGTATAAACCAATTTGACTTTTACAATTATTCAAAATGAATCTTTTTATAAGAATAATTTCCGAGATGAAAAAAGGAATGTTTTTTTGTGGTACGTATGCGGTGACAAAGACTTCTCCACCGTCGTGACCATTATTTGAGTTTCAGCTTCCTCTACATGCCATACCTTTTTTTGAAAATAAATACCATGTTTTACTTTTCTATTATTTTGGTATTGAAAATGGTTTTCATAATGTTTTTATATTAATGTGTGGTATTGATATCTTGTGATTGAAATGTGGAAATGTTATGTTTCCTTTATGTATGTTTTATGTGATACGATTATGTTATAGTTCTTGGGAATTATTATGAAGATGGGTGGTTACATGATAAACTAAGGTCAGGTGAGCCCGATATAGCTCTCCAATGCATTGGGTAATGTGAAGGGGTTAAACGTTAAGGTTTATCTGAAGAGATTTAGGGAATATACTGTGATGGGTAATCCAAACGTAACCAAGAGGGTTACTCCCTATGTAATAATTTTATGAATGCCTCAAGTTACCTTTTTGTCTTATGTTTTCTATGAGTTATTCATAAAACTTATGATTTCATGAGGTATGAATATGTGCTTATGTTTTATGAGTAAAGTATTATTTCATTGATTCTTATGTATACATGATATAATGTTTTCATTCCGTATGTTTACATCCCTTACTGATCTTTTTATGCTCATCCCAAGATTTTGAAATGTTTTTCACAAGTAAAGGGAAAGGTACATGATGCGATGATAGGTTCAAGGAAGTGTCATGAGAGAATCCATGTTTTATTTTGAATATGTTTGCATTGATGGAAAAAAATGAGTACTATCTTTTATGTAACCACTTTGTTTAAATGTGGAATGTAAAGCATGTTTTATGATATAATTCTCTAAAAATCTAAACCTGAAAATATCCTCAACGTGTATTCTTGAAATAACTCAAGATTAAGTAATGTTTAAGATTGGGGCCTTATAGTTGGTATCAGAGGTCGGTTTAGAAAACTTTAGGGATTATGAGTTTTTTTAGACACATGGTTAGTCCATATATCTATTATTTCAGTTAAATCCATGTTTTATAACTTTTCTCAGGTCAAGTAAAGTCAGTTACGAATGGAAGGAGGAGGAACTCAAATGACATTCCTATCTCTTCCTGATGACATGCTTGTAATAATTATTGCAAAGTCATGTTTGGATGATTATGAAACTTTTTCTAGCAAACAACTCACTTGCAAGCAGTTGTTTGAGATATCAAACACCTCCACTATACCTCATTATCATCGCAGATCATGGGTTGTATTTAGAAAAATACTATTTTCACAATATTCTCATATTTTCAAGAAAGTTAAATATTATCATGGTATTTTCAAATAGTTTACCTTATCACAAGAATTTGAAGCATATTATGATTCTAAAAATGGTTCTGAGGAACGAGACCCTTGCGCAACCTATTTATATTTTCTTTTAAAATATAGTCCAACAACACATACTTATTCTATTTTAAAAGGACCAATAATATAAAGTTTCAACTCAATTTTGGTCCGAATATTTTATAGAAACCATGTTTTATCAGATGTTTTGGAATTATATGTCATACATGATTATTTTCCAAAACTGTTTTTCTGTGAACACCCATATAACCCATGTTGTACGAGGTGTATTTGGATGGAGGAAGCAAATGATTTTGAAGGATCTCTAAATCATTGTTGTAATGCATGGGACATCTACCTACGTGAACAAGATGATGATGAAACTGAGTGGACTCCATGAGCAAGGTATGATGTTATTCATTTTGGGAATCGTTTTATTTTATCTTATGTCGGTGAAATAAGACTTAAAGAATTAAGATGTTGAGATCGTAACGAATTTGGATGGAAATGAGAGGTATAAGGAAACTATTGAGGGTAAGACATTTAGGGTTATTTTTTGAGTCTTATAAAAAGGACAAATCGCAGACCATGTGACAACCCGTCATGTCGGACAATGCTGCGGGAATCGAACCCACAACCAAAGTGCGACTGGTATTTATCGCCTACCACTGGACTACGTGAAGTCCCCGGTTAGTATGACTTATATTTTTTAGTTAAGTGATTTTATGAATTAATAGTAAGTTGATTTTGGGTTATCTATGGAAATTATTAACCTATCATGGAGGATATGTGATTAGGTTAATTACTTTTCAATTTGATACATTAAGAGTAACTGATGTTATTTGGAGACAAGTGTAAATTTGTACCTTGGAAGACTATGTGACTAAATCCTTAAAATATTTGGGTTTCAATATTATTTTGGTTTACATTGAAGTATTTTATGGACAATTTTTTTATTGAATGGTATTTGTTTAACTTTTGGGATTGTTTGATAAATTTTGGAGATTAAGAATAGATTTGTTTTTTTAAAGGATTATTCTTGTTTGGGTATTATCTGATCTTGTACTAACCTTTTTGGGTTTGGTTTTGGTTAAGGTATAAAGATATGGGAGGTATATAGTTCTCTTTTTTGGATTAGGTTATTCTCGAGAAGTTGATTATAGTACTCTTAATGTGAACAAGTCTTCCTAAATACTCATCATTTGGAGAAAGTATGAGTCTGTGTAGGAAATATAGTAAAAGTTGAAAGTCAACATGACAAGTAAGTATGTTTCCCTATGATTTAGTTAATCTCAAAAATAAATTCCTCAATGAAAAGTAACTAAAATAAAAAATGTTGTCTATTAACATTTCCTACTGGGGAATCAAATACCATTTAACCCATCAATAGTTTGTGATTTTCTGGTTGTTAACTTTCTCCTAAGCATGTTTTCTATCACTCTCCCTCAGAACTTGACCCTTTTTTTTTCTTCCATATCCATATTTTCTTACTTGGAATCCTATTATGGGTTAACTTAGGTGACCTTTTTACTTCTCTCCCTTTATTTTAAAGTGATTTTTTTACTGACTCTTGTTTCGATATGGGTCTTTCAATGATGTTTCCAGGCCCAATTTTTAAATTGCGAGGATGAAATTCCCAAAAGGGGGGAAGGATGTAACACCCCAGGTAAATAAAGAATATAAATTTTTATATTTATCTCTATTTGTGAAAAAATGTCAATATTAATTTAAAGGGAACGCTATGCTCGATGGCTTACCCAATACACAACAACGAGTTCCTTTGAAATTTTACGTTGCTCTCTAATAATAAAATAATATTATTTTAAATGGTAGTTAAAACATAGCCGTTGTATTGGTGGTAATGAATAGAAATAACTAAAATATGATTATATATGTTTTTTTAATGTTTTAACATTTATCCAATAAAGGATAAAGGCTTAAAATACGAAAAGAATACAATATTAGACATATATAATCTAATTTTCACTAAAGGTCCACTTATCGCCTTTTGATGGAATACCGTCATTAAATATAGTTTTGGTCACTATTATACATTCTATTGGACCAAATAAAATTCTTCTATAGAATCAGGACATCAAAATTTACTTTCTCTAAATTTTTGGTATTTTTCTGATAAAGATCATTTTTAATGAATAGTGAAAAGTGTTGTATTTTAATTCAAAACCTCTTTTCAATCATATTTATTTATATAGTTATATTATCTATTTATTTGGTTTTAAAGTTAAATTAGAATATAATTTTACCATTTAATCCAATATTGGTCGTTGTAATTAATTTCACTTTGAAATCGGACTTAAACTAGTGTCAATCTTTTGATACATTTTGTTTCATAAAAACACGCTATTTGTTTTGACAGCGGGAATTAATTTTTAAATTAATTAATGAAACTTATATTTTTTGAATTTTTTAAAATAGACATCATTTTTTAATTCGGAATATCAAATATAGCTTAGGTTGAAGTTTTGGTATTTTTCTGAAAAATGTCAATTTCTGATGAATAGTGAAACCACTAAGTGGTACTTAAAAAACTGATTTTTCATTTAAATGAAATTTTAGCACCTCTATGTTTTGAAATTAAAAAATCTGACATACATGGTTGTCATTAAGAAGTAAAATTTAGTTCAATGGGATTAAAATAATTTTTGGTGAATAGTAACTTTTAAGTTTTTAATCGCGATTAGAGGCAATTACTGTAATTTAAGATAAAAATAATGTTTTAATAATATTAAATGAACTTGAAACATGTCCTAATATTATTGTTTGTGTCATGGCCGACCAATAAAACCCATGGGTAGATTTTTGGGACCATATTGAGCCACCTGGGTAAGATAATGACATTAATGCCTTTTATTTAAAGTAAAAGTAAAAATGACACAAACATGTATTGTTTTACTAAAACAATTTTTAAATAGGGTTATACAAGTCAGATTTTTGACTATAAATATTAATTGGAAAGCTGAAAATATTTCCTAAATCATAGTATTTTTTCTATAATTTATAGACATTATATAAATTAAATTATTTATGACATCATGATGATGTAGCGATTACCTCATTATTTAACGATTTAAATAAAATTAAACGATAATATAAAATCTAAGAACTGAACTTGTCCAAAAACTATTGGATAGGTATATTTCGAACCCTTATCACCTTATACTATAATTATATCAATGTGGGACCTTTTAAATCCTAAAATCATTCTAAAATAAAGTAACATTTCCTTACTTTCCAAGAGTGCCCCTCCTCTCCCCTTATAAAAGGCCACCACCTCTACCACCTTACCCACACCTCTCAAGCCTTTGGCTCAGCCAAACTCTTCTCATTTTTTCTCTCCACATCCCTATCCTAGTCTTAGAATCCTTACCTTGGGAAGAAAGCTCTTCAAGGAACCATTTTGGTTCAAACCAAGAAGAGTTACCCGATTTTAAGGTAATATCTTCACTTGTGTTCTTATGTTTTATTTTACTTCTCCAACCCCATAAACTATTTTTATTACTTTATTTTGTAACAAAAAAATTATATTAAATATACTAGGATGTTTTTATGAGAATTATTAGATCTACAATTACACACACCTTTGTTTAATTGTTAATGAACATGTTGTTTCTGTGGATGGCGAATTACTGCATCACAAAATGATGATTGTTCAATATTCTTTTAACACCGTTTATGGTGGCCATTATGATGACACTGTATTTTATATATGATTTATATTATGTTTATTTTTTCCTAATGTTTCTTTATTTTTATTTTATGACATACCTTTATGGTTTCCATTATGGGTAAACACGATAATTTCATTTTAGGAAGTGCGAACTACCGCCCCCTCAAAGTGATTTGATTCGTTAATGCCATATTTTGGATGTATAAAGGATGGATTTAATGTTATTATATATGATATTATTCTGGAATTATAATATACCCTTATATAATTTTGATTTCAAACCATTAAATACGAAATAGAAATGAAAGTAGCGTTCATGCGTACGTACGGCTTACCGTCTCCATGAACGGTGCATTTCAATTTTTACCTCTAAATGTTATATATTATTATAAATACATTTATATGCTGGATATATATGATATATATGATATAAAAATATTGAATATAATTCTGGATATAATGATCCTTTGACCACATAAACAACTTGTAATTGTAAGAAGTCAATTTTTGACTTAAGTGCCAAATATCGACAAAACGAACTTTGTTAACTTAAATGATTACATATTGTTTATAACATGGAAATAAGTTGTATAAAGGAATAATAAACTTGAAAAAGGTTCTTAAGCAATTAGAAATTAACACTAGTTTATTATTCAGGAGATTAAAGAGCAATCGAGTCACTTCGGACACGAGGTAAGGGATCCTACCACTCTCTTTATTTTTAAGTACACTCATTTATGTCATTCCTTTTAAGCTCGTCTTTCTTATGATTGGGATGTTATTTTATATTACTATTACAGTATTGTTTATGTTCATATTATGAGAGAACCTATTTTCTCTCATAAATCCATTTTGGATGTTTTGATTGGTGCCGTTAGGCTGCCGAAGTTTCTTAAAGAATCGAATCTCTCTCTTTTTTAAGTACTCTCCTTTATGTCACTTATTTTAAGCTTCTCTTTGTTATGCTGGGGGATGTTATTTTATATTCCTCCTGCTTTACATTTTATGTTAATATGATGAGAGACCCTATTTGATCACATCAATCCATTTTTGGAAGTTTTAAGTGGCGATGTTAGGCTGCCGAGTTTTCGTAAGGGATTTTTCATCTCACTTTTATTCCCGAGAGATTTATGTTGCATTTGCCACAATTTTCTTTGAGTGGTCTATGTACTAATAATTATTCTACTCTTTGTGTAATATAATTTTGTTTATTAGTATTTAAATCAATGTTTTATTATTCTTCCTTTATGGGTTGTATGTTTCGTAAGATACCCAAGTCGGTAAGGGAACCTTTCACCCTCCTCTTTTTAAAAGACTTCTTTTTTTGGGTCATTTAATTTACATATTGTTATGTTGGGATACATTATTATAAATCCTTATTGATGTAAATTTTATGTCTAAGTGATGATATACCCTTTTTATCTCTCATCAACTCATTTTCTGAATTTTGAAGTGACGCCGTTAGGCTGTCGTATTTTTGCAAGGGAACTTCTAAACTGAATTTTGATTCCTTGGGATAAACTTGCACTCCTTGAATATGTCGTTATATGAATATTTGTGAATAACCACTGATGGTTTTACACATAATATCCACTTATATTTGATGTATTAGTTTGTCACACATAATTATGTAATTGATTTATCCTTAATCCAAGGATATCGTCCTTGTAAGGGAATCCGTCTCAATCTCCTTTCATTGATGCATATTTTGTTTTATACACAACATTATTTTATACGGTGTATTAAACTCTTTGACTTATATGATTATTCAAAAGGAATATTTTTATAGGAAGCGTTTACTAGACGAAAAAAGGGAATGTTGTTTTGTCGTACGTATGCAGCGACAATGACTTCTCTACCGCTGTGACCATTATTTGAGTTTCGGCTTCCTCTACAAGCCATACCATTTTTTGAAAATAAATACGATTTTTTACTTTTCTTTTCTTTTGGTATTGAAAATGGTTTTCATAATTTTTTTATATCAATGTGTGGTATTGATATCTTGTGATTGAAATGTGGAAATGTTATGTTTCCTTTATGTATGTTTTATATGATACGATTATGTTATGGTTCTTGGGAATTATTATGAAGACGGGTGGTTCCGTGATAAACTAAGGGTGGGTGAGCCCGATATAGCTCTCCAATGCATTGGGTAACACGAAGGGGGTTAAATGTTAAGGTTTCTCCGAAGACATTTAGGGAATATACTGTGATGGGTATTCCAAATGTAACCAAGAGGGTTACTCCCTACGTAAGAATTTTATGAATACCTCAAGTTTCCTTTATGTCTTATTTTTTCTATGAGTTATTCATAAAACATATGATTTCAGGAGGTATGAATATGTGCTTATGTTTTATGAGTAAATTATGATTTCATTGATTCTTATGTATACATGGACTAATTTTTTCATTCCGTACTTTTACATCCCTTACTGAGATTTTTATGCTCATCCCATGTTTTTGAAATGTTTTTCACAGGTCAAGGGAAACGTACATGATGTAATGATATGTTCAAGGAAGTGTCATGAGAGAATACATGTTTTATTTTTAATATGATTCCATTGATGGGAAATAAGAGTACTATCTTTTATGTGACCACTTTCTTTAAATGTGGAATGTAAAGCATGTTTTATGATCTAATTCTCTATAACGCTAAAACTAAAAAGATCCTCAATGTGTATTCTTGAAATAACTCAAGATTAAGTAATGTTTAAGGCTAGGTCCTTATACGTATCAATGAAGGCCAAAAGTATCCCATCCTTCAAATCAGATCAGACAGTCTATGTCTAGACTGGTGGGCACCACAGTCACCTACATGCACTTCTTTCATGATAGCCATTGTCTCTTCACCATCAATGCATCTGAAGTGAACTATATAAAAACCACGTTTGTAGAGAAATTTCTCTAGGTGATCTGGGCTATCATAAAGAGTAAAATTGACCACAGGTTGCCTGATTTGTTCTTTCTCAGCTCTATCAGGTGGAAGTGTTCCATTTTGAAGGTATTCTCTGATAGGTGACATCCATCCTGTAGTATGATCATACAGTTCAGGAATGGGACTAATTTCATTAATTTCCTCTTTTCTGAATCGAACATAAGGTGAAATTGTACGATGATGGGCATTACTGATGGTTGTCTCATCCCGATATGCATTTTCCAGAGCTATGGCTATATTAGCCAGTGCATAAGCTTGAGCATTTTGTGATCTTGGGACATAAGAAAGTGTTGGTTCCAAAGGGAATTCCGCCATTAACTCTCTGACGTAATCATACAAAGGGATTAGTTCTTCTTTTCTGATGGCATAATCCACATTGAGTTGTTTGATTACCAGGTCTGAATAACCTTTCACCTTTAAGTGATTCACTTGTTCTTGAAGTGCTAATTACAATCCTATGATGAGAGCTTGGTATTCTGCTTCATTATTGGTACCACCTTCCCACAATAAGAAGGAATAAGGGAAAACTTCCTTTTTTGGAGAAATGAGCACAATTCCTAAGTCAACTTTGTTGAATTTAGGATTTTCCATTTTCCTCCCTGTTGGACTTCTGGAAGCACCATCAAAATACATTTCCCATGTCTGAGGGCTTTCTTGAATAGTGAAGACTTCCTCATCAGGGAGTTCAATATCTGAAGATGTGTCTTCCACTGAAGGGTGTTCAGCCAGGAAATCAGCCAGAGCTTGGCCCTTTATCGCCTTTTGAGACACATACTGAATGTCAAATTTCTGCAAAATAACTTCCCACCTTTCTAGACGTCTTGTAAGCATTAGATGACTAAGGATAAATTTGAGTGGGTTATTGCGAGATACCAATTGGACCTCGTGATGTTGCAGGTAGTGTCTCAACTTCTTAACTGCAAATATTAATGCTAGACATCACTTATCAATACATGAATATTGGGTTTCTGCTTCATGCATGGTTCGACTGAGATAGTAGAGGTTGTTTTCATTCCCAGCATCATTCTTTTGAGCAAGAAAGGCACCCAATGATCACTCTAGAGCTATCACGTAGAGGATAAGTGGTCTTCCTTCAACAGGTGTCATGAGTACCGGTGGACTCAAGTGATATTTCTTGAGAATATAGAATGCTTCTTGACATTCTTCAGTCCACTGGTAAGTGACTCCCTTCTTTACCAATTTGGTTAAGGGTATACTTTTTCCTTCTAAATTGGCGATGAAACTCTGAATATAGGCTAAGTGTCCTTGAAGTCCTCTTAATTCATTCAAATTTTGATGAGGTGACATACTAAGGATTGAATTGGTCTTCTCCGGATCGACTTCAATAACATGATGGCATACAACAAAGCCGATAAATTTTCCCGAGGTTGCCCCAAAAGCACATTTTAAGGGGTTCATCTTCAAATTATGTTGTCAAAGCATGAAGAATATGACTTCTAAATCAGAAAAGTGAATAGAACGTTGTTTGGATTTAACTAAAAAAATAGTCTAAATAGCATTCAAAAAACTTCTATAAGAATTGTTTGAAGTTACAATGCATGGCACGCTGATAAGTTGCACATGCATTCTTTAATCCAAAGGGAATTACCTAGTAGAAAAACACACCCTAAGGGGATCTGAAGGATGTAGATTCCTCGTCTTCTGTGGCCATTCGAATTTTATTATATCTGGAATATCCATCCATGAAGGAAAGTGCTTCATAACCAACTGTTGCATCAATTAAAATTTTTTAATTGGAACTGGGAAATCATCTTTAGGACAATGCCGATTTAGATCTCTGAAATCGATGAACACTCTAATTTTTCCGTTCTTCTTCTTTATAGGGAAAATATTAGCCAACCATTTTTTATATTGAACTTCTTTGATAATGTTATCTTTGATAAGATTTTCCACATCAGCTTCAATTTTGGAAGCATAAGTTGGGTGTGTTCTTCTCGCGGCTTGCTTAAATCCTCGATGTTTTTCTGGTAAACGCAAATGATGAGTAGCAACATCAGGATCACGCCCTGTAATTTCTGTATAGTTCCAGGAAAATATATCTATATTTTTCTTTAGAAATGAATTATACATCTCTTGCTATTCAAGAGTCATGGCCACACTGATTAAAGTGGGGCTTGGATCTTCTTTTGTACCGAGATTTACTTCTCTGAGTTCATCCACAGTGGTAGTGATACCCTCTTCAAATGCTGGAGGAGAATATCTAAGATTTTCCTCTTCTTATTCATCATGTATTATTTCTTCCATTTCTACATTCATAGTAGATGATAAAGTAGACTTTTCATGATCTGAAGAGATGTCAAAATTTGCATATCTTGAAGAAGAAGCTTCGATTTCCGACCGGATTGATGATGAAGGGTCTTCTTTGGGTAATAAAGAGGAGATGATGGATTGAGAATCAACATCATTGTTCACATCCGATTTTGATATAACTTCTTCTGTCCTAATTGGCGAAGCATAGACTTGTTGGATTTCAACAGATGAAATGAAGACATCACCATTTCTGCTTTCATCACTGCTTGGTAGATTACCAATTTCTCCCATATTGTCTTGCTCGATTTCCTTAATTGACATTATGGATCTTTCCATAAGGGTATATTGATTTAAGTATATCTTTTCAATTTGACTGATAGGAAACGCATAATTTGTACTCACATGTGTAAATGGATTTACTGGAATTTTCTCCAAACCATATAGAGCATTAACTTTGGTAATCTCCTTTGCGGTGGATTTCTCCCTTCCCTTCATGTGATAGAATTCTGCCCCAATGTATTGAGACTCACATGTCTTGAACGGGGCCTTATCACCATACAATTTCCCAACAAGACCATCGAAACAATAATTGAGACATTGATGGTTTGAGGAAGGGATAGCCACATGTTGTTGTAGCCAGGGTCTTCCAAGCATGATGTTGAAGGCTGAGTCTTGATCAACAACCATGAAATCTGAATTGGATACAAGATCTCCAAACTTAGTTCTGAGTGTAACATCGCCCAGTGGTTCTTGTTCATATTTATCATATCCTTGTAACATCATTGTAGAAGGAGATAAATCAGATTTTGTGAGGTCCAATTGACGATGTGTACGAATGGTCTTGAGGTTGACTCCTGAACCATTGTCAATGAATGTTTTCGGACATCTACACCATTGACCTTTCCAGACAAGTACAATGGTCAAATATGTCCATGCACAACATCATCTTTATATTCATTAGTAAAAGATATTATTGCATGGAATTCTGTATGATTATTCTCTATGTGATAGACTCCAGCTGCATCAATTTCAGTTTCAAACTCTTAAGGACTTGACAAATCCTCGATGAGTGATTCCCGAAGATCATTTAACAGATTCAGAGCATCCAGAATTGATAACTTGGCTGGTACTTGGGCCAACTGTTTCAATATATCATAATTTTGATCCATAAGTCTGCGTTTCCCAAAAGTAATATGTGGTTTAGCAGGTACCATGGAAGCAGATGATTTGGAAGTTTATGCATCTTGTATCGGGGTGGGAGTTGGAAATATTCTTAGTTTTCGAAGATTATACCGATTAGATCCATTTACTTGCTGAGAGGAAGAAGATGGAACATTCAACCGGTCTTCTAAAATAACTTTGTCAGGACTTAATTTGCTATTGGTATAAGAACATGCTTTTTATTGATGAGCTCGCTGAAGGGCTCTACCACGAGTTTCTGCTGCATCCACAGTTCTAGTAGGGGTAGAATTGGAATAGTGGCTTCTGAAAGATCCATGTCTTCCCCTGTATCCTGAGCCCCTGAAAATTCCTATGATTCTCCAGTTTGATACAGGGAATTGAGGCTCACTGAAATCTAAACTGCGACTGGCATATGGATCTATTAATTGAATCATATTAACAGAGCCAATGATAAACTCTTTGTCTGATGAAGACTCTGTCTGATTAGCCTGTTTAGGAGGTGCCGTTTGGTGGGGCGGTGCCTGTGTCTTTGAAGTAGATGGCATGAAGTCCGCCAAAGTCAGAGACGACTTAGGCTTTGACACATACTCATCTTATTCTGATTCTTTTTCTTTATTTGAATCATTTTGTTTCTTTGAGGACTTTCCCTCTAACTAAGAGGGTTTTTCCGCAACATTCATGGCAGAAGACACAATTGGTTTCATTAATTGTGTTCGCAAAATATCATGAGTTAGATTGATTATCTTCTTGACCATCCAATCATCATACTTCTGTGTATTTTTGCTTTTGACTTATTTCCATTCGCCTTTATCCTCTGGAATTGTAGCAGTAACACATGCTACCTGAGCTGAAGAACCATTCAGTTTGACTTGTCCCGAGTCGACCATCGTTTGTAGGAGGTCTTTGAAGACAAAATGATTCTGGATAGGATGCCCCAACATTTTATGAAAAGGGAAATAATTGGGAAGGTCTTCATCTCTTTGCTTGTTTGGCCTCTTGGGCATTGGCAATTGAACCAAATTGTTTTTCAGAGACAAAATGAAATAACTAGGAACTTTTACATTTCGGAAAGAGTATGTTTTTCTCTTCAGAAACTCAAATTGTTCTCATCTTTGATCTCTTTGATTGTATGGACGAAACGACCTTTGTTGATGGTGCTCAGAAGGTGGAGCCCTTCGAGAAGATTAAGGTTTTGAGGTAGAAATAGGTACAGGTGCTTGTTTAAGCATAACTATAGCAGTTTCTACTTTACCCATTCTCCTTCTAGAGCTGATGTAATTACACAAGATTTAGCCTTATCTTGTATAAGGGAATCTTCAATCTGCTTGGTGATTTAAGTAAGGTCTCGAAACCCACCTATGTATTTCACAGGGATTAACGGCGTGCGTAATTCGTCGCACAGATTTTCCACACATATTGGCATCAATTCTTCTTGAGGGAGTGCTAAACTCAAGGAATATGTTAATCCCTTCAATCGAGCAATGAAATCATAGACCCTTTCATTCTCCCTTTGATTACAGTTTGTAAGATCGAAAACAGCTGTCTTTGGAAAAGTTGAGCTGAAATAAAGGAGGAATTTGTGGCAAAGATCATCTCATCTGGTAATTGACCGGGATTCCAAGCCTGTATTCCAGACAAAAGCTGGTCCTTGCAAAGGTTCGCATGAAGCATTTGAGTTTTACTGCTTCTTGGTGCTCAGGAGTTCCCATCATAGGATCACAAAAAGACATGTAATGCATCAAATGTTGTTCTGGATCGCCTGGTCCATTGAAAAGATGGAATAAAAGGTTCACAAAACTGGATGGATGAGAGATTGAATCTACCCATTCAGGGTAAAATTTCTTTTCTGGTGAACTTGCGCACATTTCCCTTCCGTATTTTCTATCTGAGCTGTTAATGACTCAATAGTAGTAATTAAATTTTGAGAAACATACCATTGAACTTGGACTTGGGTAGTTGCAATGACTGGAGCTTGGACAGATGTGGCGATTAGTGCTGCAACTGATGGTAGCACTGCCAACTGTTGTTGCACTTGACCCATTGGATTAGACCTGTGAGGGTGTACTGATAGAGGAGGATATTTTTTATCCATCTCAGTAGCTGCAACAAATTCCTTTGGCTGACTGAATCCATCATTCTTAAGAAGAAGACTACTCTGAAGTATTTCTGCATTCAACCTTCTTAATTCCTTAATTTCTTCCTCCTATTGTGCAAAAATTTGCTCTAGTGAGTGCGATTAACCTTCTCCTGAGGAAGGATATGTAACCTGGTTCTTTCCCTTCCCTTTGTTGGATCCTTTTCGGAGAGGGGGAAGTGGGTTACTTGAAAGATTACCTAGATTATGAGTAATCCTTTGACTTCGTGTACGCACACCTTCTTCATTTGTGTCGGTGCGTACATCTTCTTGAGCAGGAACCTCTTCATCTGAGTCCCCTGAGTGAGCCTCATCTTGTGGATCAGAAACAACAACATTGATGACATTGATTGATGCATAACTCATCGCATCCCTTCTATCATCATTTCTGTGATATTGTATTCTTCCATTTCTTTAATGATACATTGCCTTTTGTTGATTCGATCTCTCAGGAACGTCTTGAAGAACCGTAATTTGGAGGGAATATCCTAATAATTTGGCTCATTGTTCCTCTTGAGGATTCTTCCCCAATCGAGAAAAAACCCGACTTTCTCTAAGGAGGGGATTGATGATTTGAAAAAGTCCCCAGTCCAGTGGACTGAGGCTGTTCCTTCTCGACTCCTCGAATCTTATTTGTTGATTCGGAGGGTTGGTTTAAAATAGTCTGTAGTCTGGCGAGATGGGGTGGCTCTTGACATGCTATTTCTGAGAGCTTCATTAAATCTCTCCTGAACTTGTGAACCTTAGTCTGGAAATTAGCTACATGCATTCACCAGTATCCACTTTTATCACCCAGTTCAAAAGTCTTTTGGATGATTTCTGAAACTTCTGTCACTTGGTGACGTGCTTGCTCCAAATGAGAGGCATGATCAATATTCTTTTTTACTTGATGTAAGAGTAATTCAACAAATTTTTCTATGTATTCTTGATTTTGAGAGGAACTAGTTGAAGCCTGTTCTTGGGCATGATTTTGATTACAAACAAAGCCCATTGACTATGGCCGGCCATGGTCAATAACATTTCATGATACCATTTTCAGTGGGCTTTGCTGACTCGATAGCACCGTGAAATGAAGTGCTCCAGGAACAACCCATCCTCTGACACGAATACCAGATGGGGAATTGGAAATTAACTGACGCAATCTTCTTCATGTGCCAAAGCATGAATGTTGAAGGGCTCTTTGCTGCTTTTCAGCCTTCAGATATCGACAAACTGATAGAGATGCCAAATCAATCTGACGTTGTTACACTTTTATTATATTAATATGATTTCATATTCATCATAAGATAATACTTTATTTTTCGACAGACAAATTGTTTTCCATATGTGGAGACAAATATCATGAATTTCATCTTCCGTCAACTTTTTTGGAATGTCATACTGAGAGTCATCCAGAGGCCAAAACATGACTAGAACTTCACCTTTCTCTAGTTGTTTTCTCATGTTCAACATTTCCTATTTATCATTTGATGAAGATTCTTCTACCTGATTTCACCAGAGTTGGTGTTTCCTTGTTGTTTCATTTGATTCAAAAGGATTGGTAGAGAAATCATTGATCAAACTAGAAGATGCATGACTTTGGGTGGTTCGGAGAATGACCTACACCCTAGGCTATCTTCTGATTGAGAAAGTATTTCACCTGCTAGAGATGAAGCTTCAGACATGACTAGTTTCACATTTTCATTTACCTCAAGATAAGAGGGATTTCTCGGCACTACATTTTCCACTGGAGCATTTTTTGGGAAATGTGCATCACTACTGCGGAGAGGACTTTCGCAGTGAAATTCATCATCATGGGGAGGACCACCGTGATGGGTTACAAGAAAAGATGATATATCTTGCTCCTTGGTCTTCTGACCACAGAAGGGGTTCCTATGGCTCTCATCTGAACATGAAACTTCAAGATCAACTGAATTGTCATGAAGCAAGACTTCATGAGGAAGTGTCTGTTGAAGACCTTCAGAATTAATGTACACACTATTGGGAAATGAGGGAGTATAATCTTTATTTTCAACAGATAATTGTCTGAGAGATTCATGAAATCCAACATCGAGAAAGGCTTTGTTACAGATTGGCTCTTGATATCCTGACTGTGTTGGGCGGGACCTTTTCATAGACGCCTTCTTACTCACCTTGGAAACCACTTGTTGACAAAAGTAGCTGCTCTGAGCAGGTGTATATGCCTGATTAGGAAATATATCCAGGTTAGGCTAATGATCTGCACTCAAATCATGTGTATTTTCCTGACATGGTTATTCGTATGATATGGGGGAGTATTCCCCACAACCCACTTGGATTGGAACAGATGTGTGTGTCTGTTCCGGAGTGAATTGTTGATGTGTCAGTCCACTGGTAGGGATATATTTATGTTTTTTTTCCTGAGATTCCACTGAAGTTGTTATAATATCCTGGCATGCAACCATAATATGATCAGGGATTTTATTCTGCTCTTTCACCATTGATAGAATATTCTTGGTGACTTCAGCTGCCGGAACGGTAATATACGTACATTCCGGGCTTGGAGTAGGTGTATGTTCCTGTTCCTGTCCTCCTTTTCCTGTCAGTGAATCTTGATAGTACTCAAGTGTGGGGGCATAGAGTTGAGTCTACCTCTTATTTGTTGTTGGGTCTTTCTAACTAACTTCTCTGAATGATACCAAGTGAGACTGTTGACAGGCTTGATTAGTACTACCAGGTGTATGTGCCTGCTGATTACACTTCGTTGAACGTTGTTGACGAGATCCATCATATGTAGTCAGGCGAGCCTTCTGACTAGCAGATGATGTATAAGCAAGTGTATGTTCCTACCTATAGTACTTCACTGGAATTCCCTGGTGGGATTGGAATTATGATTCCAGACGAGTCTTCTGGACAGTGGAATTAAAACAGGCAGGTGTGTGTGCCTGCTCGTTGCTTGCCACCAAGTTCAGTTGGTGGACTTCTCCGTAGATGGCAGAGATGAGAACCTGCTCACTATTAACCGGACCTCACCTCTGTCGATTCGTCTTGCCTGCTTGGGTTTCTAGGAACCTGTGCTGAACGCCTGGAGTCGATACCCTCATCATGTTGAGGGTGCACTTCCGCACGAGTCTGGTGGCGATTGATTATGGGATCTCTCAGGAAGGACTCCTGTTTACTTGAATTAAGGACCTGAGGGACCTTCTCATTCACCTCCCCAGAATAAGGGAGTGAATATTTACTGTGTTCCGGGGATAACGACCTAAAACGGTTGGAGACGGTAGTCAGCACTGCCGGCTTCTTGATCACTGGCCTTCATTGTTCGGACGACCGATGTGAGTTGTTTACTTGGAGGGCTTTTCGGGCAGCCTCCAGAGTTGGGATGGTACCGTGTTTACAGTACTCATTAACCAGCACGTTTGATACTGAGCGTTGAAGATGCTGAGTAGGTGATGTCGTCCTTAGAGCGGACGACGATCCAGTAGGAGTAGCAGCAGTGGCATTTGCAGGAGCAATATTCACAGATGTAAACTTGAGAGCAGCCATTCTAGAAATGCAGAAGATCTTGGAAAAGAGTGCCTGCTTAATATAACAGAAATAATCATGATAAATTAAGCCACTACGTCTTTTGGATGAGCACATATTTCAATGATTGTTTTTGTTGGCCCTCTTATTGAGTTTTAAATAGGGGCCTAAAAACATGTAAAACATCATTTTAACTTGGTTAAGGATTCACGTCGGGTTCACCATTTTTGTTTCCCTCGGATTTTGGGGATGACCTCCTTTAATGGGAGGTTCAAACATTCTGATTGGTTTCTAACGGGTTTGTTCATAGAACCGGAAACATCCAATGATTCCACATCCATTCAGACCTACTTTCCAAAGGTATGTGCTCATTAGTTTATGGATTGATGAGGCTTAGGAATTTGCATTGTTCAAGAGGATGGGAGGTCGGACTCATCACACCTTTTTGAGGGGAATTATTGTCTACTCGTAGACTCTCTATATAGATTTAAGTTATGTTCATGAATCCTTATTACATTACCAAATATAAAATGAGTTTTCCATTAGATCTGACAATCAATGATCGATATGTAAGAAATTTAGAGAATATTTTATATATATTTGAAGTTCTTCACTGATAAAGAATCATCTGTATTTGTTAGATATTCTTAGTAAATGGTATCCTTTGATACGTAAATGTCTCTTGGTCCTTATGGTGACCATATTGGTTTTAAAGCCACTCAGTGGGGAACTTGATGTTTATTGTCATTCAGAAGGACATGAATTATTTCAGAGTTGGGATCGAACTCGCAGATAGGCTACCTACGTATCCATTGATTATAAAAGGAATCAGAACCCACGTAGTTCGAGTAAGGGAGTATGATGTTTATGATTGATGGCTCAAAGAAGGATTTCATAATTACTTTTACACTATATGCTCACGTGATTCATGCTCGTTGTGAGAAACAAGAGGTATTGGTAAAAAGAAATTAGGCAATTGTGACGTGAAAGATGAAATCATAGGAAATAATGTGGGGATTATGTATGTATGATTGCCCAGATAAATGAAGGTTGGGATTTACATTAGAGAAGAAATCCAGGAACAAGGTCCATAAAGTTATATGTGCTTCATGGAGATTTTTAATACTCTATCTTCGGTCTTACTCGTGAAAAAGAGGACCAAATTAAGAGAGGACTTATGATTGGGTATTACTCCTGAAAAGGAATCCCAGATCAAAGGTAAATTAGGACTGGTTAAGAGAAATTAAGACTGGGGCTTACTCCTGAAAAGGAGGCCCAGGTTAAGAGATTTGAAAAATTAATGGACTTTGTGCTTACTCCTGAAGAGGATGCCTATATTTGAGACTAGGGATTACTCCTGAAAAGGAGGCCCAGGTTAAGAGAATTATGTTTGGGGATTACTCCTAAAGAGGATGCCCATATTTGAGAATTATGACTGGGGCTTATTCCTGAAAAGGAGGCCCTGGTTAAGGGGTTCTCTCATCTTAAAGGATGAGGTTGAATGAATGAAATCTCAATATTTCAGTGACATAATGATGTGTAAATCACTAGGTTTTGAGAGATATTCCATAGAGTTCCTTTCATATAAGGAATACAAATTATGAAATCATGCTATAAATGGCTTTGAAGAGTGTCTTGATGATTGAATCTTGGATAGGAGATGTGGAATGGCTTAAGAGGGGTGAAATGGGAAAAAAGGGCACCCAAAAAGGCAGGGGCGCGCAAGTCCTGGCAGGCGTGCAGGTACTCCTTGGGCACGAAGGTATACATGCGCGACACAGGGGTACATGCGCGACGGTTAACCAGAAGGGTAATACTTGAGAGAATCTTGGTTAAATCCTTTATAATCCTCTTGAGGTTCTTCTAGAAGAGGGGCGCACAAGTTCTATTGAAAGAGTAAGGCAGCACACAAGCATGAACATTTCCATTAAAGGAAGTCCACTCAGGCGCGCAAGTGTTGATGATTTTTAACACTTAGGACTTCCTCCCCCTCTTTAGATCTTCCGTTATAGGTAACAAACTACCTTAGAAGTGTTTCAGAAGCTTTGAGAGGAGACTAGGGCGCCGAGAGCTCAAATCTGAGTTTCTGAAGAAAAAAAATACTCCTTAAATGGGGGGCCCACAGGGTCCATTGATAGGCAAGAGAAGACCCCGGACGGTTATCACTTAGGTCGCGCAAGTGACCTGTATGACCACTAGGCGTCGCGCATGTGGACTTATGTGATAGTGATAGAACTTGCGCGGCACATGTGTTTTTTGATCCCTTATTCATGTCTTTGTCAATTTTTGATGTTTTCTTCAAAGGATGAATCAATTTGTGCTATTTCATTACCCTTTCCATTATTTTAGACAATTTGAAAAAAAGGAGAGTCAACAGTGGTGTGAATAAAAGAGAAGGAAATGATCCATTTTATAGGATAGGTGACAGACACTTTAGAAATTTCATGAAATATTTATTTATTTTCGGTTTATAAAGGATTGAAATTTATATATTTTGAGGAAAATATTAGTATGTTTCTAAATAATCTCAAATAATTCGTTTTAGGGAAATTTTGGTCATGAATATAACATTTTGTTTTGGATTTAATACATCGTTAAATAGTTTACTTTTACCATGACTTCATGTATTTTTATACTATATGGTTAATATTTTTACTATTAAATATCAAGAAAAACTAAATTGTAACATTAATGACATTGTAAACACTATACATGTAATTTACTTTCATATATGATCATTATGACTATTACATTATTTAATAAAATATTATTTTTTTCAAAAATATTTTTTCTAAATATTTACACTATTTAGTAATTGTGTTTTTTAAAGTAATGAAAACATGATTCCTTTGAAAAAAACATTAAATCATCCCTTAAAAGTCAATGTTATAAAAAAAATTCAATTATCAAATTGAAAATATCATATTAAATTTATTTTAATAATTGTAATATCATTTATTTCAATGATTCATTAATAAGGTAATCACGAAATCATCATTATGTCATAAATAAATTTTTTTATACAAAGCCAAAAAATTATAAATTAAATACGATTAATTATGAAATATTTATAGATTTACAATGAATATATATATACTAATATTAAATATATATATATATATTAAATTAAAATTTTTTATTTAGGAGATAGGATTTTACGTAATATTTCCCTTTTCATTAAATTAAACATTATAAAGGATCATTATCATACCCAAGTGGCTCCATGGGGTCCTAAAATCAACATAAATATGATAATGTTTAGCCATATATCTTTCAATAGTTTCAGTGCACATGTTAGGGTAGTATTATATTATTATAGTATTATATTTTTTAACCTTAGTTTAATGATTTACCCTTTAACCGTTGTAACTAAAAATAATTATTGATGTTATTATTCATGATGTAAAAAATAAAATCTTACTATTTAAATAATTATGAACTTCCGACTCCAAATATGGAATCAATTTTTCCAAATTAAAAACAATTAATTAGAAGAAATTTATTTAAAATTTATTCTTTTTGTCAAAACCAGAAATCTTGATTTTAAGTGGTAAAAACTATCAAGATATTTACATGTATTTTTGTCCAATTTCAATGGGAAATAACATCATTTTAACAAAATTTGAATAAATTATAAAAAATAATATAATTAAACTATAAAACCAATAAAAATTTTAATATAGATATATATATATAAATTAGATGTAAATACATTTTTTGATTAAAATACAATATTTTCCCACTATTCATTAAAATATTTATTTTATCCAAAAAATACCAAAAAATTATACACACTAAATTTTATGTCCTTCTTCAAAAGAAGAATTTAATTTTATTCATATCGTGTATATAAATGATTCAAATATTCTATTTAAACCTTTTTGTCCATTAAAAGGTGGAAAACTATATTTTTTGAAAAACAAATTCTTTTATTTGAAAAATTTAATTTGTCCTGATATTATGTCTATGAAATACAGAAGATGAATGTTAATATTTTATCTGATATATATATAATTTGATATTTTGTTAATACCATCAGTATATTATTTTTTAAACTTCTATCCCGATGGTTAATGGTGCGCTCGATCTTGGTGTTGTGTGTAGAACAAAATATTGGATTATTAAGAAGAATAATTTAATGGATTCTTTGGGTATTATAGGATATTATCATCGTCATAATTCCTTAATGTAGGATCCCAAGAATTCATATAATAATACTTTTACATATCTATTAATATTTATGAATAAGATATTATTTTCATGTTAAAGGGGACTCTTCGTCTGATATCATACTATACATGAATCATCTAGTTTCTCTGAAATTTTATGTTGAACACAACATTGAGTTATACCGTATAATAATACAATAGTATTATCATTATTTTAAATGGTATTTAATTCCAATTGTTTGTATTGGTAGTAATGAATAGAACTAATTAAAAATTATTATACATGTTTTTTAATAGTTTTTACATTATCCAATAAAATTTAGAGGCTTAAATGTGAATTTATCTATTTTTAAGCATTAAATACTAAATTATTTTTAAATGGGTCATTGTAATTACTTTTGATGGAGAACACTTTTTAAATCCATTTTGACAGTTTATATCTTTTATTTGACATGAAAACTTCTTTAATAGAATTCGGTATCAAAATTTACTTTGGTTAATTTAATTGTAATCTTATGATAATGTTCATTTTTAATGAATTGTGAAAAATACTACATTTTAATTAAAAATTGCCTTATAATCTAATTTATTAATATAGTTAGATTATAATATTAATTGTTTTAAAAGTGAAATTTGATTTTTAGGTTATCATTTAATCCAATTATGTTTGTTGGATGTAATATCACTTTTAAATAGAACATAAACACATGTCAATAATTTGATATTTGTTACTTTTTATAAAAAAATTCTTTGGTTTTGTCAATGGGAATGAATTTTCAATTAATTTCTACAAATTCTGTGTTTTTAATTTGGAAAAATCTATTCCATATTTTTTATTAGAAGTTTCATATTATATAAATAATTATTTTTTTGAACATTATAAATTGTAACTTTAGTAATTATTTCTATTTAAAATGATAAAATAGTAAATATGGTAAATAATGTAAAAAATAATATAATAATAATATAAAACTACCTTAACACATGTTCTAATCTAATTTTATGATATATTTATGACCATGGAAATCCTCAAATATATTTTGGGACCTCATGGAGAAACCTCAGGGTGATATTCACATGATGTAAGAATTAATTTAATGTAAAGAGAAACATAACATAAACATATATCTTTTTACTAAAACAATGTTATTTTGGTTTGTTTAAATTATATTTTCAACTATAAATTGTAATTTAATATATAGAAATATTTCTTATGTAATAATATTTTATTTATAATTTTATACATTAAATAAATTTATTTATTTTTGACACAATGATGATGCAGTGATTGCCTTATTAATGAGTGATTGTAATAAATTATATTATACATATTAAAATTAATTTAATTTGAAGTTTTTTTTTTGAATAAAATAATTATATAGGTTATTATGACATATTTTATCTGTGTTAATTACTTTTTTAGGGTATCATGTTGTTATGAATTATAAAAAATCAATTACTAAATAGTTTGACAATTAACATAAATGAGTTGTTTAAATCAAATACTATTTTATTATATTATATCTTAGTTCTAAAAATATTTTATTTAGAAAAAGAACTAATATATTGATAAAAATTTCATTAATGATCCACTATTGGTTATCATGTCATTTTATAGTAACTATAGTGTCCATATATTATGAAAATACAAGAATACATGATAAGAGTTAATGTTTGTAACTAAGGGTTACAAATTAATGGTAAGTTTGACATTGAGATCCAAACTACTATAAAACGTATTGTTTATGATTATATAAACCCCTTATCATCTTTTCCCAAAAATATATCACGTATAAAGTATTATAATTCAAAAACAAGTTTATAAGTATTGAATATTTCTTGACATTGCTAAAGTGTCCCTCATCCCTCATATAAAATGCCACCACCTCTACCAACATACACAAACCTCTCAATCCCATTGGATCAACCAAATTCTACTCAAATAATTTTCCAACATCCCTCCCATCCATCATTTTGCCTTACCATTTGAATAAGGAAATTCATAAATTCCATATGGATCAAATGAATAGAAGTTCCCCAATTTAGAGCCAATATATTCACCCATGTTCATTTGATTCATTTTTCATATACTCTCCATATTCTATTATTATGATATTATAAAATAACAAACCCAGTATCTAAAATATAGTTGCATGTTTTTATGATATGTATTCAAACTACACTTAAACACACATCCATTTAATGGATACGAAAATTCTGTTTCTGCATGCAAGGAACTGCTGCCTCATAAAATGGTGATTGCTCAATTTTCTCCTACCTCCTCTGATGGTTAACATTATTATGGAACTATATTCATATATAATATATTTTATATTTATATTTTATTTATGATTCTGTCATTTTTATTTAAAATACACCTTTATGCTTTCCATAATGTTTAAATATGAAAATTTCGTTGGAGGAAGTGCGGACTACCGCCACATAAAATTGATAATCTTTTTTATTTTAAACATGGAATTTATAAATTATGGAGTTAATGGACTTATGAAACATATATAACACCGATATTTTACTAGAAATATAATATACCTATGTATCATTTATTTTTAACTCCATTAATATGAAAATAAATTAATGTTGTGTTCATGCGTACGTACGACCGACCATTTCCACAAACAGTGTATTTCATTTATTTTCTAAAAATGTTATAGAATATTATAAATACATATATAATGGATATATATGATATAATAAATCCTTAATATCATTATGGGGATAATTTACATAGGAACACATAGACATTTTTAATCAAAACAATTTTATTTTTGACTCAATTACCAAAAAACAACAATTCATCAGATGTGAAATAAAATAATTAACTAAGTTCTTTATAATGTTATGAAGTGATATTAATGAAGAAATAAACATTAAAAATGTTCTAAATAAATAAAAATAAATTTATGTTTATTATTCAGGAATAACAAGTAATATATGTGATGCTTTGGACTGAAGGTAAGGGAATATTTAAATTCAATTTACAGTCCATGGGTTTAATGGATACATAATATATTATATTATACAAATATTATATATGGAATAAATTTTTGTTTATTTATATGATAATTTCAACATACCTTTATTTTTAAATATTTTTTTATACACATAATCAACCCATTGATAATTACTTACTTCTTTTATACGAACATTGTAAGGGAAATCATAACTCAATCTCTATTCATTTAGTTAAATATCCGTGTAATTATTTTTTTTCAATGAATATATTTTAATGACATATGTTTGTTTTAATATTAATATCCACTTATATTGGGTGTATTTTTCTTTTATCACATAATAATTTCATTTATTTATTCTAAATCTATTGATATTATCATTGTAAGGGACTTCATCTCAATCTTTTTTAGTTGAAAAATATTTTAATAATATACACATACTTCATTTATAAGGTGTATAAATATACCATTTTTATTTCATCTTAATTCAATGGATTTCAAAATAAATATTTTTCGAAAAATAATTTTACTAAATGAAAAAATTGATTGTTTTTTAATGATATTGGGTGACAATGAAATTTCGACATATGCGACCATTATTTTGTGTTTGGATTCCTATACAAGCAATACTGTTTTTAAAAATAAATTTAAATAACAAATTATTTTATAGATATATTGTTATTGGAAATTGTTTTGACATTGTATTGATCATATCAATATATTTAAATGGTGTCTTATGATTGAAAGGGTGATATGATTTTCTTCCATTATGTGTGTTCATCTGTTATGATTATGTTATGGCTCTTGGGAATTTCATATGTTAATAGGTGGTTCGAGGATAAACCATAGGTGGGAGTCGTGATAGCTCTCTAATGCATTGGTTATCATAATGGCGGTAAGTGATAAATTTTCTCCTATGATTTTTTTTGGAATATACTGTGATGGGTATTCAAAATGTAACCATGAAGGTTACTCCCTATGTAGATGTGTACATTACAATGTAAGTATGATACATATTCCGAAATTCTCCTTCATATTTTATGATTTAAATTTAGTTTTGTATGAATCTTATGATTAATGATGTAATCTAAATAGTATATGTTTTATGGGTGAAAATTATGATTTGTGAAAAAAAATTCATCAATTATAAATATATATGGAAAAAATGATTTATTGCTTATTTTATATTCCATAATGATATTTTTGTACTAATAAAATGTATTTACATGTTTTTCATGGGAATTAAAGGAGAATAGATTCATGAATGTGATCACGGAAAATTTATGCTATTCAAATATGAAACGATTCCTTGTCTCTTTTTAACAATCTTTTTTTATAAAAAGGATATTGAGTAGATGAGTCTACATATAATTTTTATGTTTTTATGTAAGAGTTATGAAATAATTCTCTAAATCTATAAACCTTAAATGATCCTTAATGTTAATTAAAGTTATACTATTGAAATATATTAATATTATGAAATGTTTATAGTCGGTTTCTTATAGTTATTATCATAGGGATTTTTTAGACAACTTTCGGTATTATGAGTTTTGGATGACCACATGGTATGTATTTCATTCTATTGTCTTTGTTAAATCATTCTTTTATAACTTTTTCAATCCATGAAAATTTGGTTACGAACTGAAGGAGGTGTATCTCAAACAACATTCATATCTCTTCCTTATTAATAGCTTGTAGAAATAATTTAAAAGTCTTGTTTGGATGATTTTTAAATTTTTTATATCAAACATATCACATGGAAGATGTTGTTTGAGGAATCAAAAACTTCCATTATACCTCGATATCATCATGGACCATGGGTTTTTTTTAATCATATATGATTTTCTCAATATAATCATATATTTAAAAAGGGATATATTATCAATGATTTTTCAGATGTTTTACTTTGTTAGATTATTTTGATTCATATAATGATTTTGAAATTGGTTATGAAGAAAGAGACCCTTGAACAAACTATTTATATTTTCTTTTTAAATATAGTCTCTTAACAAATATTTATTGTATTTTAAAGGGACCATTCATTGAAATATTATATGCAAACTCGGTCTATCTATTTTATAAAAATAATTTTTTGTAATATTTTTTAAATTTAGATGTCATACATGATAAATTTATGAAATTATTATAATGTGAACATATATATGACCCATATTGTACATAGTGTATTTGGAAAAAGGGAAAAAAATATTTTTTAAGGATCTCTAAATAATTGTTTCAATTAATATACATTATATCTATGATAACTATATGATGATGAAAATAGGTGGACACCATGATCAAATTAAGATATTAGTTCTTTGGGAATTGTTTTATTTTATCATATAGAGGCGAAATAAAAAAATTTCAATATATATATATATATGACTTTAGGAATTAATATGTTGATGTAATTATTATTTGGGATAAAAATTATAGATATAATAAAATAGTTGTTGTTAAAAAATGTTAGGGTTATTTTTAAGTTTTAAAAAAAGGGAAATACTGAAAGCTGGGGGACAACCCATCGCATCTGAAATGGCCGATGGGACCAAACCCACAACTAATGGGTGATAATGGTTCATTTCTTACTTCAATACTATGTTATGTACATGGTTACTATGACTTCTTCTTCTTTTTTAATTAATTTATGGATCAAGGATAACTTGATTTTGGGAACTTATGGTTGATCACATCGATATCCTTTGTATTGGAAAATTATTTGGTGATTAAGTGATAAAGGTTATTTTGAATGATTTTTTCTCCTTTGGGAAAACTATATTCCTAAGGAAAATATAATACTAAGAGATTTCATTTTTATAATTAATTATTATATTTTATTTAGTAATAATCTATCTTTTTAATTTGGAAATATGTTGATTCATGTTATTTTTGAAATGATTAACCTATCGTGGAGAAATTTCAATTATGTTAATTTCTTTTTAGTATGTAATATTATGATTTGTTGATGTTATTTAGAGATAAATGTAAATTTTAACTTCGAAATCTATGTGATCAAATCCTTCTGAGTTTCAAGTTTCCATATTAATTGGATTATTTTTTCTAATTTTAATGTCTTTTTTATTGAATTGTATTTTCTGAACATTGAGTTTTTCTTATTGAATTTTGGAGATAAAAATTAGTACTTATCCTTATAAAAGTCTATTATTTTTATATATTATCTGATCTTGTGGTAACCATTTTTGGTTTTGGTTAATATCTAAAGATATTGAAAATATATAGTTCATATTTTGTGGACTATGTGACTCTCAATATGTTTATTATATCTCATTAAGTGTGACCAATTCATCTTTAATTCTCACAGTTTGGAGAAAATATTTTTTTATTGTAGATATTTATTAAAGGATGAAACTCTACATGACATGTAAGTATGTTTCCTTGTGTTATTAGTGAATATCATAAATAAATTATCATCTTTATGAAGAGTATCATATTACAAAAATGACTTTTGTTTACTTTTTTTAACATGAAATCTATTACCTTTTAAACCATTATCGTTTTATGGTTTTCTGGTTATTAACATTCCTTTAATCATGTTTTCTATTACGCTTCATCAGAACAAGATTGTTAGTTTCTCATCCAAATTCATTTTTTCTTATAAGTAAACATAGTTTTTATTTTCTTGGGTGGCCATTTAACTTCTCTATATTTCATTAATAATGAATTTTTTGACTCTTTTTTTGGTCTGGTAGTTTCAATGATGTTTCTGAACCCAATTTCCAAATTTAGATGACTCAATTTCCAAAATGGGGGAATCATGTAGGATCCGAGGTATTTATATAATAATAATTTTTCAAATATATATATATATATATATATATATATATATATATTTCTGAATAAGATATTAATTTTGTTTTCGTGGGCACACTTCATCTGATATCTTACTCAGCATGCAACAACGAGTTTATCTGATATCTTACGTTGCACTCAACGTTGTGTTATATTAAAAAATAATACAATAATTTTATTATTATTTTAAATGGTTGTTAATTCATAGTCATTATATTGGCCAGAATGAAGAGAAGCTACAACAACATGATTATAAATGTTTGTTAAATTTTTTATATTATCCAATAAATTTTAGATGCTTAAAATTAGAATGAATCCAATTTTTATAATAAAATGCTCTAATATTTTCAAAGGGCCGTTGAAATGCCTTTTGTTGGAGAAAGAATTTTAAATTCAGTTTTTATAAAATTTATATGTTATCTTTGACAAAATAATCTTCCGATATATAATAGGAACATCAATATTTAATTAGGTAAATTTTTTGGTAATTTTATGATAATGATCAATTTTTAATGAATAGTGAAAAATACTGCATTTTATTCTGAAACTGTGTTTTCATCTAATTTTTTATACAGATGTATTTTATTTTTCATTGGTTTTAAAGGGAAATTGGATTATTATTTTATCGTTGAATAAATCATTGGTCGTTGTACGTAATTTCAATTTTCAATTGGACATAAACACATTTCAATCTTTTGATAGTTTTTACTTCATAAAACCCTGCTTTTTTGGTTTTTACATTGAGATTTAATTTTAAATTAATTACTACAAACTATTTTTTTTGAATTTGGAAAAATAGATTCAATATTTGTAATCATAATGACCACATTATTAAAATATGTACATTTTATTTTTGTATATTTTTAATAGTAACTTTATTAATTATTTTTTTCCCATGGTTAAAATGTAAATCTTTTAAATAAGCATAAAAATTAACATTAAAATAATATTAGACAATCCTGACGCATGTTTTAATCCTCCTTTATGAGATATGTATGACCATGTGGATCCTTGGATCTATTTTGGGACCCCATGGATCCACATGGGTTTGATAATGACATGTAATAAGAATTAATTTTAAATACTGAATAATATAACATAAACATGTATCATTTACTGAAACTATTTTATTTTGGATTATATAAACTATATATTCAACTATAAGTAGTCATTATAATGATAAATGGATTTCCTACATCATTTTTTTATTCATAAATTTTGTAAATTAAATAAATAAATTCTTTTTACACAATTCTGATGTAGTGATTAACTTATTAATGAATGATTCAAAAAAAGATATTATAAATATTTAAACAAATGTAATTTGAAAATTATTATTAAATAAAATAATTTTATGGATTATTAAGAAATATTCTATTTTTTTAAATTCCATTTTTTTCTGAATCAAGTCTTTATGACTATAAAAAATCAATTACTAGTGTAAAATTAGACATAAATGAGTTTTTTTTAAAAAAAAATTATTTTATTAAATGATATGATACTTCTAATAATCTACGATTCTACGAACAGTCTAATATAATGTTACCAATGCCATTTGTGATCCAATAGTGGCTCTTATAGAAATTTATATTAACTATATTCACCATATATTATTAAAATACAAGAAGACATGATAAGAGTTAATGTTTTTAACTAAAGGTTAATGAAAAAAATATAATGTTATATTTTTGACCTAAACATGTCTAAAACCTATTGGATGAGAGTATTTAGACCTATAATCTTCATATCCCATAAATATATCACTTTGGAAGTATTATAACCCAAAAATAAAATTATAATAAAATAATATTTCAAGACCTTCGTAAAGTGCCCCTCCAACCTCTTATAAAGGCCATCACATCTACCGACATACTCAAACCTCTAATGCCCCTCAGATCATGCAAAAACTGGATAAATAATCTCCCAACATACCTACCTTATTCCTAAAATCCTCACTATGGGATGAGGTAAATTCCACAAATAATTTTCGCTCAAATAAAATGAAGTTTCCCGATTTAGAGGTAACGTCTTATATTCCTTTATTTTACATATCCACTCCCTATGCTCTTCTTAATCTATTATTACATAACAAAACCAATATTATAAATATTCTATAATGGTTTTATGATAATTATTATAACTACACTTACACATACATTAATCTAATTGATATGAATGTATTATTTCTGTGTACGGAGAACTCATGCCTCACGAAATTATGATTGTTCAATTTTGTCCTACGACCTATCATCATAGCCATTATGATAGAATTGTATTTATAAATGATATATATTATATTTATATTCATTCTATTATTATTTAATATTTATTTACCATGATCCATTGTGCTTTCCATAATTTGTAAATACGATAATTTCATTTGAGAAAGTGTGGACTACTACCCCCTCAAAGCGATATGATTCATTCATGACTTACATGGAATGTATTAAGGATGGTGTTCATGAAATTATGTATCAAATATAACATAGATAATATAATATAATTATAATATACCTATGTATCATATAGTTTTTACTCCTTTAATAGGATAATGAAATTAATGTTGCATTCATGGGTACATACGGCCTACCATCTCCATTGACTGTTCATTTAATTTTATATCTCCAAATGTTATGGACTATTATAAATACATATCTACCAGATATATATGATATTTAAATCATGATTATAATTATTTATATGTTGTAATTGTGTCCAAATAGGGAATTATATTAAAAATTTTCATTTTTTACTCAAGTACCGAACATTGACAAAATGTCCGATATGAACTCTAATAATCAACTAACTTATTTAACATGGTAAAAAGTGATATAAAATGAATAAAATACATAAAAATTATTTAAAATAAATATAATGTATCTTATGTTTTTTATTCACGAATAAAAAGAAAGATAGATGATGATTTTAACTCAAGGTAAGTGAATTTATAAACTCAATTTCCACTAATTGGTTTTTATGTATACTTCATTGATTATATTATTCCATGATTATGTGTGAAAACAACATTTATTTATTTATGTTTTAATATCGACTTACCATTGTGTGGATATATTGTTTCTATACATAATCACCCATTTTTAAATTCTTACTCATTTTATATGAACATTTTTAGGGAAATCATAACTAAATATCCATTCATTGAGTTAAATATCTTTGTTATTGGTTTCATTTTTCAAATAATGTGTGAATGACAATTTATTATTTTACACTAAATATCAACTTATATTATATGTATTTTTATTTTCACCCATAAAAATTTTATTTATTTATCCTTGCTCTAATGATACGATCAGTATAAGGGATTTCTTCTCAATTTCCTCTAATTGAGGAATATTTTGATAATATACACATCCTTATTATATATGGAGTATAAATATATCATTTTTCTTTTATTTGTATCAATGGTTTTCAAAATAAATAATTTTCTATGAAGCATTTTACTAAACATCAAAAATCAATATTTTTAAATGTAGGATGCGACAAGGACCTTTCCGCCACTATGACCACTATTTTGCATTTGAATTACTATACATGTTGTACTGTTTTTAAAAAGAAATTTAAATTACATATCCATTTTTAGATATTTTGTTATTGAAAATGGTTTTCAAAATGGATTTATCATATCAATATCTTGAAATTTTGCCTTATGATTTTAGTATGGAAATGTTATTTTTTATGATTCTACATGTATTATGATTATATTATGGTTTTTGGGAATTACGTATTCATTAAAGTGGTTTCATGATAAATCAAGCGTCGGTAATACAATGATAGATCTCTTATTCATTGGGTAATGTGACAGATGTATATGATAAATTTTCTCTTAATAGAATTATGTAATATACTGTGATTTGTATTCAATATTATTCCTTTAAGTTAACTCTCTATTTAGATATGAAAGTTACATTGTATGTATAATATGGATTCGACAAGTTACCTCTATGTTTTATTATTTATAAGTTTTTTTGAATGAACAGTACTTTTAAATTATGCAATTTAAATAGTTTATGTTTTATGGGTGAAAATAATTATTTTTTATAAATATTTTAAACTGTTTAAATATATATAGACTAATGGTTTTATTCCATATTTTATATACCTTACTTATTGTTATATGTTGATCCCATGTGTTGAAATTTTTTTCATTATAATTATTGAAGAAATGATTAAAATAAAGAATTAAGGAAGATATATACTATTAAAATATGAAACGATTCAATGGATATTTTTAAAAATATTTGCTTTTATGGAAAAATGGATAGTGAGTAGCAGTGTCTACTTGTAATATTAATGTTGTTATGTATGAGTTATGACCTAATTAACTAATTCTCCAAACCTGAAAATATCCTCATTTTGAATTAAATTCAAATTATTGACATATCTCAAGATTAAAGAATCTTTAAGGTCGGTGAATTACACTTAATGTTATAATATGTCATTTACATTTTTAAGATGCTATTTATAGTGAAACATTTTTTTAAATTGTTTTTTCCTTTCAAAAAATTTATTTAAATGTAAAAAGGGGTATTTCTCAGAAGAATGTTTAATGATTTTCATAGAGTTTATTTGTCTTTGTAAACATCCAGTATTTAATGTTATTATTTGTTGAGGGTGAAATCTTAGGATACCATTTACCATAATATATTAATTTTTTTATGATCAATTTGAATGTAGATGTTCTATTTTCATAACATTCACCATATCACTCAGCATAATTTGGTATTATGTTTTCTAATTTGGTACAATTATTTAATTTTCATATGTATATTTTTTTCTTCATCCATTCATAGTAATAATTCATTGGACTTCATAATTGTGAAGTGGGGCCTGTTATATATCCTATATGATTTGGTAGGTATCATGAAGAAAACTATAAATGGTGGTCCATGAAGCCATGACCATTTATTTTCATATATTTATTTCATCGATTCCTTATATATGTTTTTTCAGATGTCTTTGTTGAGGCCTAAAAGTTATGTTTCAGATGTCCAATATTTTGAACTCTGTTATTAAGATGTTCATTATTGATATTATATGTGATTATTTGACTAATAGAATATCTATGGTTATGATTCATAGATCACATGATTATATAAATGGTCAGTGATTCAATTATTTACCTCAAAATATTATTTATTCAATATTCACCCCTTTCTTCCACTATATTCTATCCCAAACTTATAATTTCAGATGATCCCTTTCATTTATTTAAATTTTTCCTAGTATTACATGGATTATATTATGATTGATATTTAGGTTTAATCTATGAGAATACTATTTCTTTCAAATGACTGATTATGTTGTATTATATAGTATCAATTGAAATATATGTTTCATGTTTGTAATATGGATTCCAAGACTATTAATTTGATAATCCTTTCATATTTGAATCTTGAATCTATCCCACTATAATAATGTAAGGCACTGACACCGATCAACTATGGTCAGGGTCATTTTAGTTAGAATCAGATAATGTTTAGTATAAACATTGGGAACTATATTTTGGAAAACATTATGAATCCCTATGATATTATGTTGAAATATATTAAAATAAATTACTTCTATGATTTAGGTATTATTTATAACTAAATTTTCAATTTTTTTATTTGATACACTAGTTACGAGATTATACAATATGTTTTATAATATTCTAATCTACTCTATAGTATTCCATTGTTTAGAAATGATTCTAGTGGATGGAATTTATGTTATATGAAAACTCATAACATGTTTATGTGCTTCATTCAAATGAATCATAATTTTCTTGAACCATGAACTACTACTGTTGATGAAAAACTTATAACTATACATAGACAAGTAACTGATGTTATAAACTATTACCTTACCCTTATGGAGAAAACTGATCTATAACACAAATGAAAAATGATTGACCACATAATTTTACAAAAACCTTCATCATTCAATCAGACTAAAAGTTTATCTATAGTGGAGAAATGAATATGTTCTCGATAAATGATATTTAATTATATGAGATGTAATGAAAGGGAGATGATTTCGTGGTACTCTATAATATCTAAGGAGATGCTGAAAAATTATGTTCATTAATTAAAAGGAAATTGGGAAGAAGAAAAAACAAACATAGAATATACGGATCTTAAGGTAATTGACATGGAAAAAAATTTTCATCATGAACAATGAGAAAATTTAGAGTGACGATCATTCAGTTTGAGAAAAAAGGAAAACCAGATGCTTCAAAGAAAAATTCAAGTGTTACATGATTAAAAGGGTGTGGATCATAATACATATGAAATTAAATGTGTAATATTAATAATTTATTTGATGGGTTAAAAACATTCCTCTAAAGTATAGATGTCTCAATAATATTATCATCAGACAAGGGTATAATATCCTATGATATTAAAAATCAAAATAATGATCAATGTATTATGAACTCAAAGGGAAGAAAGATAAAAAGATAATAGTGGAGAAGGATTTTAATAAATTTAAGATGATAAATAAGGATTTTATAACAAGTGATACCTTTGGAATGAACCACCGTGTGGCCTTCATAAAATGAAAAACATTTTTCATCAAGTGTGGTAAAAAAAGGCAATCATGATCACGATTAAATAAGAATGAAATAATATACCAATGATCAATGATAAAATAAAAAAAATATACAACATTTTATAAATAATTTACTTACATTGAAGAGAAATATACCTCATCATAAGGAAAGGGTTCATGGTTGAGGTTATGTTATTACAATAGTGGACGTGTGATAAATAAAGTATTTGATTTTCAAGTTCATGTGTTCATATGATATATAAGTATAGTATTTTGGTATTTATTATTTAAAACATTATATTAATGAATGTTTCCATATGGTTTTAATGTGATCAAGTTATTCATATATGTGGTCTGTGAAAATATGATATACATTATGTGGTTTGGGGAAATTTCACATGATGTTGATTTTGGAAATTTAGTGATCATATTTTTATGGTTTTATTCTATGAATTATAAAAAACTAATTTGGATTTCACATAAGGTAACTACATACAGAATGGTTTATGTTGATCATTAAATATTATTATTTAAGATTAAAATATTCTTTATCATATTAGATATCTTTTACTAAACAATTAGAATACATTAAAAATTTAAAAGGTTATGGAATAAATATTGGATATTATGATTCATAAAATTTCATCTTACTTGAAAATTTAACACCAACCTTAATTTTAAGTTATAAGGGATGAACTGAAAATAGGTCCAAAAACGAAAATTTCATTATTATTATGAAAATGAAATTAATAAATTATTTATGTTTTCTTAAGTTCATATATAAATACTATATGTGACCCTTCACTATATAGAAAATATTTTGAACCAAAAATATTATCCTTCTTGTTTTCTTTCTATGATAACAATAGAATTTTAACCAATGAAAAAATCACAGTTTTTGATGGTTAACAATAAAAAAAAAATTCTATATCACTCTGAATCATAATATGATAGTTTTAATTCACTTACATGATTTAACATTCAACTAATGTTCCTCTATTTAAAAGACTATTTTTTGGTGCCCTTCAAATTTCCCCTTCACTATTATTATGTGTATGTTTTATTAACCCTATTTATAAAGTGGGTTTCCTACAAAAGAATTATAAACAATAAAAATTCAATTTTGTGACTTGGACATTCAAATAGTCAGGACTCAGTTTATTTATGCATTGGTTAATGTAATACACTAATATTTTATTGTACATTTTCATTATAAATAAATTTATTATCCATTGTTACATGCAACACCGTGTTCAAGCAGATGAAAATTTATTAAATAAGTGAATGTTATAAAATAAAAAATAAATTAGACGAAATAAATATTATTTACCATGTTATGAATAAAACTTTTTAAACAGTAATCATAAAAATTTTATTGGAAAAATATTGTAATGAATTCATTTTTAGAAATAAAATGCCATAAATTTTTAAAGGCAATTTTACTAAATTTTTATATAGAACCTATTTTAAATCCACTTTTAAAAAATTATATATATATATATATTACCAAAATAAACACATTATTTTTATGTGGAATATATATATTTACTCTAGTGGAATTTTTTATTTTTCTGATATGTTTTATGTTTTGATGAATAATGATAAATAATACATTTTAATCAAAATTACATTTTCATCCATATAATTTAAAGTGTTAATTTTTTTTAATTTAATTATAATTATATCATTTTATTATAATTTACTTGAAGGTAGGTCATAATAATAAATATAACCTGGAATTTGGATAATAAAATGATTCAATATTTTTAATTTTTCACTTTAAAAACATGTTTCTTCATTCATTCAATGGGATTAATTTTAAATTAATTTATCAATATTCAATGTTTTTATATAAAAAAATGGATTTTTTATTTGTTATTAGTGTTTCCAAATTATGTTAATAGGTCATTTTGTTTATGTAAATTATTAATCGTATCTTTAATAAAAAAAAATTAACTCCATTAAATATATATTAGGTAATTATGCGTTAAAATTATTATAAAAATAATAGAACTACAATAAATAATTTCCTATTTTTTTGTGTTATTTTAGACTAAAACCATCCATTTTTCTATTTTAAGGCATCATAAAGCCCCTTGGTTTACATTGTGAATTTATTGGTATTTTTTTCTAACGAATGTTTAATATTTCATACTCTAGTTTCTAATAAGTGTAATATATTTTATATTTGGTTATTCGGAAGATATATTTTACAATAAATAGTCACTAGAAATAAAAAATTACTATCATCACACTTATAATTTATTTTTAATATTTATTGATGAAATAATTAATTCATAGGATTTCACGATGATGTTGTGGTGATTGATTAATTAATGGATGTATAAATTAAATTTCATTAAAAATTCTATAATAAATTAAATTTATTATAATTATTTTAATCCATGAATTGTATAGATTACCTAGTCATATTAAAGATATATTAATGGGATTTTTTCAATGTTAGGTTTTATGTTGCCATTTTGTATAAAAAATAATGACATAAGTATAGTCAAAATTGATATTAATGATAATTTAAAATAAATAACAATTTATTAATTGATATAAAAAAAATTAAAATATGACAATAAAATAAATGATTGTTATATATTTTAATATTTTATTCTTGAATCATTTTTTTTTGGTTTACAGTTTATAATTACTATATTATCCATTATATAGTAAAATTCCATGTTGTCACTCTAGGAGTTGAAGGGTTTATCAAATTGTTAATGGAAAATGATAATGGTAATAATGTGACATAAACATGTCTAAAAACTATTTGTTGAAATTATATAAAACCACTCTATATTATCTTCTATATAACTCACTTTTTATCTAGTTAGAATGGAAGATCAATTTTAAATAATATTTTTAGGGTGTTTAAAAGTTACCCACAACTAATTTTATAAAAAGTGACATCCTCTTTCACATCCTCACAAAAATTTGAGTCTTACATCTTGAGAAAACCATAAACATTTTTCATTAAATTTTTTTTCATTTCACCATAGATTCTTTAATTTCGGTATAAATATATCCAATGAAGTATGTTTTTTGAAAATGAAAATAAGATACCCATAGAAGAGGAAACATTCATCAATGAACACTTTTTCATTATTTTATTCTCCAAAACCATAAAAAATTTTATTCCATGGTTATATAATAAAACCAATATAATAAATATATTAATATGATTTAATTATAAGGGTTTAAAATAAACCTATAAACACATCCATCAATTAGATAAAAAACAAACTCTTTGTGTATAATGAATTACCATGTCAGGAAATGATGTTATTCATTTTTCTTATACCAACTTCTATTGAAGTGAATTATAATGGAACCACTGATTTTATATAAAATATATGATATTTATATCGTATTTATACTTATTTAATTGTTATATAACACATAAATTAATTCTTTTCACTTCGTGTAAATACAATAAAATAATTTTTGGATGTGTGGACAACCACCTCCTAACAAAGATGTTATTCATTCAAAAAATACAATGAACATATATTGGATGATTTTAATAATAATATCTGAAATATATGAAATTTGTATAATAATATAATTATAATATACATGTATATTTTCTTTAATTCTTTTACTTCGACAAAAAAATGGAATTACCGTTAATGCGTACATAAGACCCACTTTCTCCATAAACTATAAATATCATTTCATATGTCAAGATTTTATATATTATTCTATATAAATATTTTCTTAATATATATATGATATTAAAATCATGGTTTACTTTCTTTATATGACGAAATATTTATCAAATTAATATGAACAACCTATAACATGTGAAAATATACCTGAAACACTAGGCAATTAACACCCAAAAAAGTGAAAAATAACATAAGATAGTTAAAAAATGGTTAATGGGATATTATAAGAAGTTAACATATTATAAATATGATAATGGTTATTTTTTAAGTTAAAAAATTTATTAAAATGATTATTCATGAGCTTATTAGTCTCTCATATTAATGGAAACACATGTTTATATATTTGTGTCTCTCTTTTATTTCTAAGGGACAGATGCCTTATACACTGCTAATATCTTTTGTTCATTGTATATAATTACAATTAATTAATTGTCTTAATATTATAATAAATAATATTTTGTTTTGAATTTCATATAATTTTAATTCTCCCAAGTGGAGTATGATTTAACATATTATTATGTGGTAAGTTATATTTCAGAATATCATTTTTATTCGGAATTCATAATGTTTAAGACTCCACTGGACTAAATATTTCATCCATGAACATGATTTATAAATACATTTTTTAATTTTTTTTACTCTTATCCTCCAAGTTATTAAAATTATTTTCACCTATATATGAATATTTATAAAAAAATGAATGGAATCCTTTTTTTGTTATCAAAACTAGGAACATTATGGATTTTTTTTTAAAAAAACACAATGATTTTTCTAAATAATTCTAAATGAGAGGATTTCTCCACCATAGAAATGAAATAATGTTTGTAAGATTCATTTAAATGTTTAAAATTATATTTTCAATGAAAATTTTCACATGTAATATTTTATGGCCATTTAATGAAATTATTTTAGAATAAAAAATGTATATTTCTCTCAAGAATAGTCAATGATTTTACAAGAGTATTTTAATATATGTGAACATAAATTTTTGAATTTTATGCTTCATTGAGGTTGATCTATTATGTTATCATATTAAATATTTTATTAAATGATTTATTATTATATTGACTATGGTTATAGTTTTTTATAGATTTCACCATGTTACTCAAAAAAGTATTTGATTATATTTATTGATCGAGGAAAGATATTTACTTTTCATCTATATTTTTTTGATTAACCACATTAATAAGTGGAATTCATGATACACAGTAACTGATTGGATGGGACCTCTATAACCCTCCATGCATTGGCAGATATTGTGGGAAAAACTAGACAAAAACTTGGCTAAGGCATTGAATGTTTATTTTTAGATATGGTTTTTTCAGAGGCCTTAATAATTTCTTCTAGGATTTCTAGGATGAGGACTTTATGGTATGATTCAGATTTATAGAATTATACATTATAATAATATGATATTAATCATATATATTCCATGTTATGATTCGAAAGGCATTTTAACCTCTGTTAATTTTCATAGATCATGGGATTATATAAATGGATATTGTTTTATTTTTTTAACTTACCATATTATTTATGTCATATTTTCTCATAGCATCTGATGTATGATTGACCTAATTGAGTATTTTATCACACTCCTCTCATAAGATTCAATTTTACCCCCAGATCTTAAGATTAATTTTATGAATGATTTACATTGTAAGGCAATTATAATATTAGTGCACTAAAATGATTAATTATGTATTATTTTATAGGTTCAATTGTAATGTATATTTTAAGTATGTAGTATGGTTTCTAATACTATTAAACTGATTAGTCCACTGATATATCAGTAATATATCTATACTAATATAATAAACCATGATACTGACTACAACATAACTATTCCCACTATCAACACTTATAATTGAATCGAGCAACCAAGAATCTAGGGGCTCCTTTCAGTTCATCTCGAAAATGAGGAATTAATGCACAACCACAATGTGAAAATAGTTGAGAAAAATATCAATAGAACAATATAAAATAATTGAGTCTATTATCAATACAAATATCTCTCTTCACCTCATCATTGACTATTGTTTTGGTAAAATGGTGTGAATTAATAAGAAATTACCATAATCCTTCTCTTATATACCACCATTATTGGGTGTATGAACCATCTAGATGTGTAAAACCAATAGTTATTTGAAAATAAATATTAAAAAATTGTCTAGGAATGCTTTTAGATTATATCCACATATTTGAATTAATATAAGATGAACACCCACTAAAAATTCACTAATTCAAGGAACATAAACTACGTGAGATTCTCCCTTACTTATGAATACTTTTCCTTTGTATTATGGATAATTATCATATACTCTACCCTATTCCCACATATATGGGGACATCCCTCCACTATAATTTTATTTGTATTAGTAACTAAAACAATAATTTGTGACCAAACCTCATTGGTTCATATTTTTTAGTTTCTACCTCTATCAACATCATAATATGTGGTAATATATTTCTATCATAAACATAAATCATCAAACTAATCAATATAATAGGATTTTTAGAAAACACCTCTTGTTTATTCTCATCATTTCCCTCCTAGAATCTAACTGAATTCCATTGTGCATTCATTCCTCAACAATTTGAAACCTATACATTATAACCCCTAACCATAATAGTTATAAAAACATTATTTTGGGAATGAAATAGTGTATATATTTTGTTATTTAATTATGGAAAACATATAATGTTCAACAAAAACATGCTCTATACCAAGAATTTCTAACTCATACTAAATGGAATTTATCATAGTCATAGTATTGATATCATGTCAACTTATTTAGTTTTGAAAATTCATTCATAAATAAGCATAAATTAAATAAAAATCCTACTAAATTTTTAAAAGGAAAATAAATTTTTGAAATATTTTAAATAAATACTAATTCATATTTGCCTAATACAATTCATGAACACACACCAACTTTCCATTCTATCAAAATAGTAAAAATAATATATGTAATATACCCTAATATTATTACTTAGTAAATTTTTGATATCTCAACTATAAAATCAAAAATCAAGAACATTAATCTCATCTATTGTATCATATCCTCTTTTATGTATGTGGTTTATTAACCACCAGGAATAATGTTCATTGTTAATCCCATCATAAAGTAATATGTACATTACATAATAGAGTTTACTTTTCATTTCAACCCCATATTACTGATGTAGATTTACATTTATTTCTAGTGATGTATCATTGAACTGAATTTACATGATGATTCATCTTATTTTTAACAAATGAGTTTTAATTCCATTCCAATGACATCTATCTACTCAGATATAAATCATTACAGTATTAATTCAAGGGAGATATAGGTCCCACCCATCTCATTGTGAAATAATTCTTATATGTTCCACAAAAAATTAAATCATAAATTAGAGTATATCCTATGAAATATAATGTGATTGTTAAACATCATTGCATCATAATCCATATGAAACAAATGGATTTCAAAAATATCTATTTCATAAAAAAATCTAAAACCATAGTAATAATAGGGATATAAATAGAACTGAATTTGTATAGTTCATATTAGATGGATTTTAACTTTAATAAATCACTTGAAAATGAGTTTTGTGGAAAAAATAATTTCTTCATCAAAAAATTGTTTTTTCTCTCAAAATTCCATCCAATTATAAAGAAAATAAATTATTTGATAATAAATATGAAATATTTTAATGAATGTTTCATGGAAATAATAATTGGAATATATAAAAATATGTTCATGTCGTATAATTTAAAAAAACATTCTCCAATTTCATTTTTCATAAAAGTAAAAATATACCTTGTACCAAAAACGACAAAATATTCCTTTTATATAATTTAATAAAAATTAATCAGTGGGTATAATTGAGTTTACTATATTTTATAAGGAAATAAATAATATTTTTTAATAATTATTAATGATTCATGGATGTGGATGATAAATACACCCCAGTATATTCTTACAAATAAAAAATCATGGATAATATTGAGATTGAAAAATTATCACTTACCATTGGTCTGATTTAATTGGTATGTGTCCAAAACTCTTTTTTAGTTGTTTTAAAAATATTATTTACATGTAACAGAACCATAATAATTTGTATGATATCATATTTAATTGACATTATATTACATGTTCGTTTATTAATTACATATTAAAGAAACATTTTGGGTAATAATCAATTTTATTAGCCTACATGTTTTGACTTTTTGTTATTGATCAAATAATTAGATCATAATATTCTTATTTCAATAAAGTAATACATGATTTACATATCACATATATTTAGTATTGAAATATATATAAAATATATATAATTGAAATGGAATACACTGGTAATGGAGACATTAGTCTGTACATATGCATGGATGTTGTTTCCGTTTTCGTATTGAGTTGAATGGAAGATATTAAATAAAACAAATATATATATATATATAAGTCCATCAAAATTATTATTATATATATTTAATTATTATTTATTATTTATACTTGTTAATCATTCGTGAATGGTTTACGTGATGAATTAGTCTCATCACATCGTGGTGATGGTATGTTGTACGTATGCAAGAGAGATGGTATCATTCCCCTTATGGCCAAGTGTATAGAATTGGATAATATATTAATTATAAAGAATGATTATAATGTCATATTCCTTATTTAATCCATTATTATAAACGTTTTTCCTATATAAATATTGTAGTGTGGAATAAAAAATTACACCATGGGGTGGAAACGATAAGGCATACTCATACATGCATGATGGTATAGTTATTCATAGGATAGATGAAAAGAGTAATAAAGCTATTCCATAATTATTATAACATATCTCAATGTATATGATACAATATTTATTAATTTTTACTATTAATAGCATAGGTAAAGGATATAGAAGAATTAAAGAACATTAAAAGAGTTGATAAGACAATTTCCACTTCTTCGGGTATTTCCTTTGTATTTTTACAAAATTACTCCATAGGTTGGATTTATTCCTAAATTATTACATCTAGGATGAATTGAGGGAGGTTGGTAGAATAATTGGTTAGAGGTTGTTCAATCCAAATAGATATATATCATTGAATAAAAGAGAAGGATATATTTGGTTTTATAATATAGGGGAGTGGAAATTTTGGAAACTCCAACGCTATTAATTTTTTATAAATTTATTGTTGGAATAAAATAGATAGATGCTATTATAGGTTGAATATATTATGATTAGGGTTATAAATACAGTCATCCATGTATTTTTAGAAAATTTTAGCTCACAATATTATTCGTATGTATAGGATTTATCTATTAGTTAAACAGTTTAACTCTTTTTGTGTTTACTGATCATTATATAATATATGATTAATATAATTTCAATTAAATGAAAAACAAAACCTAAATATATAATTTATAAAATAATTAACATTATCATATCTAGTTCGATTAACCTGATATTTTAATGAATTTTATAAAATTTAATTAAATATTATTTATTTTAAAATATAACTTATCTCAATTTTGATATAATTTAATGTTTTAATTTTTTAAAATATTAAATCTAAATTATAACAACTATAAAATAATTTAATATACTCTTAATATTTAATATTAAACTAATGAATTATTTTATTACCTTATTTGCTTCAAATTTATTTATGTTATTTTTTGTGGAACAATTTATTTGATATTTCTTCTAGTAAAATAATATATGCATCACTGTTGTGTCATCATTTATAGAAATAATTTAGTATATAAACATCATAATTAAACTTATATGATATATTTAGTTATATAAAATTTCTATATAATATTTATAATTGATATTATTTGGTAAAATAACATATTTTAAAATACTGTACTAATTAAAAATTTATAGTGTAAACAACATGATTTCCTTTAAATAAATTGTAAGGGTCTTTTTCATATCCATGTGACTCAAAATGATAAATAATTCGACAAATGGAAAAATATGGTAGAGATATAAACAAATAATATGATATAGATTTATTTTTGTGTCATTTAATAGTCTTTAAAATTTTATTTATAATGATTTTAATTATTTTTCTTCTACATTCACAATCACTGCATGAGAATTGTATAACTTGTTAATGTAATAATATATTTTCTAAAAATTAAAAATAAATTACAATGATATAGGTTATTATGTTTTCTTTCTAAATAAAATTTATAGATGGTGATATCCACTATATAACCTTATATATAAAATATTTCACTTGTTGAAAACAAAATTATAAGAGAAATTTAATTTTCATTGAATATAATATTATAAATATATTTAATTCATCTATGTGGCTCCAAATGGTCAGAAATACAACCAAGGATACCTTTGGTCAATAAAAACTTACCTTATTATAGTTGTACATGTTTTGGGGTAATAATATTTCATTTTTTACCTTTAATTACCCGATTAATCCTTAATTGTGGAAATAAAAAAATAACCAATGTTACTACTCATATTTCCCAAAATATAAATGATTCATGTATTAATAATTTGGAACTACTTATTTAAAATAAGGAATCCAATTTTATAAAATCAAAATTTAGAATCTATAGTATTTAATTTTCTATTAATATCACATTCATAATGAAAAATATGGTTTTAAAAGTAAAAAACATTGGAAAACATTGAAATGTTTTTATCTCAAAAATATTAATAAATTTAATTATAATGAAAAAAATTATATTAAATGGTAAAAATATATTATTTTTTTAAATTAAAACCATTAAATAATTTAAATTATCAATACAAAATATTTTGATGAAAAAAATTGTTTTCATTTAAAATTTATGTGATTTTACTATTCATAAAAATTAAAAGATATTCAAAACATATAAATATCATCTAAAATAAATTTTTATATCATGCATAAAAAGAAAATTTTATTAAATAGAATATATAAGTTTCAAAAAAAGGATTTAATATTATTGTTCCATTAGAAGGAGGTAAACAATCATTTTTTGAAAAATACTTATTTTATATGGTAACGTTGAATTTTTTATTGTCTCATGTCTAGAAAACATATAAGATGATTTTTAAACATTAGTTTAAATATATTAAATATTTATTAAAATAAAATCTATAATATTGATTTTATTATATTATAACCTTATTTATTTTCATTTAAATATTTTTTTAGAGGACAGATTATATTAATCATACCACCATTGAAATGTGTTGGTTATAAGGTCACATGACAATATTTAGTTTCTCACATAAATTCACTCTTCCATGAAATGAATTCTATCAAAATAACGAGAAATTATTTATAACACAATCCAAGAATATTATTTCTTATACCCCATGATGAGTATGTGTTTTTTATAGTGAAAAATTAACATGGTGTGGCATACGACACAAGACATCAATGAATTATTATTAATCAATATTTTATAAATCTAAAGTTATTTAATTCTATAATCCTTGAAATAAATTTGACCCTAAAAAATCTTGTGGGTTATAAAATATTAAAAACCCACGTCATAAAAATAATGAGTAAAAATTTATTTTAAAAAGAATAGTTTGAAAATAAAAAAAGTCCAATGTAAATCCTGGCCATGTCTCTAGGTAAGATAACATCAGAGAAAATTTTATCAAGGAGTAAAAATGTAAATAATCAAAGATATTTATAAATATCACTGATCACAATGAAATTGGTGATCCTAATAGAGATAAAAATAAAAAATTCCAAATCATTAGTATAGTGTAATTGGTCATTGATATTAACCCAAATTTGATAATAAGACACCATTTTACACGAGGATCCCATTTCCTAATGTTGAAGAATTTTTTTGAGATTTTATCCTAACTTGATTTTGGTAAGATCTTACTGATGTTCATGTGTTTAAATTTTTTCACATGATCTCATATTCATAAAAATTTTGCTGAATTTTTCATCCATGCAGTGTTAATAGATCATGCAATACCTAAACAGAATGATATGTCATTACATATGTCTTTATAACAACAAAAAGGATAGAGAAAGTAATCAAATACACATAAGTAAAAATATAGTGAAATAATACCTTAATTTAATAAACATCATCTGAGGAATAACATATAAAATCCATATTTTTATTACCTTATGATCCTTCTAAAATATGAAAAATCAAAAACATTAAAAAACAGTGAACAAAATAATCTTAAAATTTATCTCCCATATATCACATTGTATGGATTTTTAATCATATTCCAAACATGTGAAAATATAAATCATCTATTCTCTTGATAATAACATGAACTAACACATTTACTTTTCGAAAACATACATGTTTCTTTATTTATAAGTCCAAAAGGTTGCAAACATTATCGAATATACCATAATCCGCACGTTAATACATCATTAACCAGTTACCAGGTAACTATTATCGTCCAATTTACTTATTCATTTCAAAAACATCTTTATCCAAATATCATTATCTTGACATTATTCTCATATCAAGGCTTATCTTTCCCTTAATCATGTGTTTTCCAAAAATAATTACCGTATTGCCTCAATCAAATTTCATAGTTACTGATACAACGCAGAAAATACATTCCAATACATATGAAAAAGTATTGTGGACTAGTAAAACAAAATTTTATTATTCAATAATATCATAAAAGTGATTGTACAAAATTATTATAGAATACATTTATATAAACACTCAATCTATCCACACCTATGTTTTCATAATCCACAACATTAATATTGATCATATGAGATATGAATTTTCCATTATCCATAATAGGTTTTGGTGATGATAATCATAAATAACTTTTGAATTAAGAAAAAAGGATAGAATAATTTACCAGTTCCTTATAGATGAAACACGCATTTGGGAGAGGTTCAGTCTTTGGATATTTCAAATTATTCCCCATTCTCAAGAAGACATTTTTTAAGGTATTATCCATCACACATAAATCATTTATCAGTCCCCTTTAGAAAATTAATTTTAGGTGTCCATATAAACTTTGAGCATAAATAAATTATAACCTTTTTCCTATATATTTTTTATAATTTCCTTTGAATTTGATCCTTTTTTCATATCATAGAAATGTGATATATGGGAAACTTAAATCTCTATTTTTTGAATGAATATTATGGGGAATTTACATACTTAAAAATAATTACTTGAACTCATCTCAATCCTTGGATTCAATTATATATTTTTGCATCATATTCTGCAGAATGTTCACCCATAGATTCTCTTTACCATAAAAGATACAAGTTACTACATTATCCTTTTCACGTTCTAAACAATGTAGAATGAAAAATATATTTTCAATAGTAAATATCAATTTCTCAGAAACAATTTGATCATTCATTCCACTAAAATAAGGTGGGTGTTTCCTTAAGATGATTCAATAGAATGGTGTTCCCTCCATTCGTCATTTATAATCTTAAAAGAATTCAGGACTGGATAAGTTATTGTGGTCATGGAATCGGAATTTGGAATTCTAGATCCCATAACATTAGGTTTTTTAGACAGTCAATCATTTCATTTCCCATTCCATTGATCGTTAACAGGGTTCCTTTATGTTATATCCATTTTCAAAAACAAAAAATGTATAGAGTGAGAGGAAAAAATCTTAATAAGACAACAACATATTTAAGGTTATTTAATTTGAATCTCTAAAATTTTAGGTTTTATCCAAGGCTAAAAATCATCACTAAAAAATCAAGGATTGTAAAATATAGTTATACTTACCCTTATGGACATCCTAAGACACACCTTATAAATATCTCTCTAGATCTCATTATATATTTCAAAATATAGTTTCAAAAGGTTAAATTCACCTATCTTATGAAACAAACTATAACCACCCATACATGATAAAAATAAATTTTACATCTTTTTAGATGAATATTCATTAAATTATAGAAATGCACACACGATGACTATAATAATTTAGTTTCATTGGAAACATGTAATACATGCATCTAACATGTTAATGTTTATCCACATCAACCATAAAGATCTTCCCCTATAGTAATCTTTCATAAAAACATTCTTTATAACATGATGAATAGAAAAATAAAGGAATGGTTGATCTTGGATATTGAGTAAGGGTAAAAAAGATGAACATATTATTGTAAGAACATGCATATAACTTTTGAAAATAATAACTTGTATAAAATATTTCATAATTATGATTCATAGAATAAATCATGGTAATTCATAATAAATAAATCATAATGTAACATGATCAATGATAAAATAGAATTTAGATAAATAATGGATTTCTCAGAAACACTTATGAAAATGACATCATTTCCATATTATTGAAGGATTATTTCCAGGACCATCAAAGTATTAAATTCTATTACTGAACCTGGTTTACATGTCGATTGAGCCTTGTTTTACTAAACTGGATTTACTTATCATTCCATCCCTAGATTACTGAACCAAGTTTACATGTCATTCCAGCCCTCTATTACTGAATCTGATTTACTTGTTGTTCTAGTTAGGAATAACTCATGATATAAAAACCACTTCCCAATGTATTGGAGGGAGATATAGTTCCCACCCATCTGATATTGTAATTATTCATATGTGTGCCATAAAAACATAAATCATTCATCATATCATAACCTAATGAATTAAATGTGTTTCTTAAACATCATTCCATCATAATATATAGAAAATAAATGTATTTCATAAATATAATTCCTAAAAAAACTCAATCACAACATATTAAGAATATGGATAAAAAATAAACATATTTGAATAATTTCATCTATGATGGAAAATAATTTTTTTAACTCAATTGAAATTAATACATGTGGAAAATATAATTTGTTCTTAAAAAACATTGTATTTTCCAAAATTCCATAGAATTTCAAATGAACTAAATTTCATTGAAAATAAACCTGAAATAGTTTTAAAATTTATTCATGGAAATAATATGTTATGAATATGTAAAAACATATTTATTAAGTATAAGTTCAAAAACATTCTCTTTATACTTCTTCTATAAATCTCAAAAGGTACCTCATACTGAAAAAGACAAAATAATCCTTTCTTTTTGTTTAATAAAAAAACAGAAATTGGTAAAATTTAATTTAAATAATTTTTAAATAATAGAATGAATATTTTCGAAGACATATTTAGGAAACATGGAAATTGATGATAAATATACCACAATAAATACTTATGAATAAATAATTTCACATTATAATGAAATTGAAAAACAATCCCTTGCTTTATGCATGATTTCATCCATACGTGTCTGAAAAACATGTAAAGTGGTTATAAAAATATTAATAACATGTAAAAAAACAATATTAATATTTATTATATCATATATGATTAACTTTATATTACCCTCTCATTTATCAATTCCATCTTAAAAAAATTTTGTGTAGTATTTATTTAGTATTTCATATATGTTTTGACATGTTAGTAATGATATTATTATTTATATAATGATTTACTTTCATAAACAATGTAAAAAATATATTTATATATCATATATGTTATGTATATAAATACATATAATATGTAGAATAATGAAATGGAATACACCGTTCTTGGAGTCTGTAGTCCATATGAAGAGATGAATGTCATTTCCGTTTTCATGTTGAATTTAATGGATAAAAGTAAATTATATATATATATATTATTACATTAGATTTATTATTTCATATATTTAATTTTTATTTATTACATATATTTCTAATCATTATTTAATGGTTTATGTGGAGAATGAATCTCATCGCATTGTAAAGATGATAGTACGTACATATGAATGAGCGATAATATCATTCCCTTAATCTTTAAAATGTTTGAAATTGGATTTTATATTAATTATACAAAATAATTATCATTTAATATTCATCATTTAGACCATTTATATTCAACATTATACCCATATGAAGAATTTACTATTGAATAAATAATTACACCATGATGTGGAGATAATAAGTTCTACGTACACACGCATTGTGAAATTGTTATATGTAGGATGAATGAATAGAGTAATATGGTTATCCCATAATAATAATAATGAGGTATCATCATGTATACAACACTATATTTATGTCTATTTATTGGAAACAATATAGGATGTTGATGTAGGAGAATAAAAGAACCTTGAAAGGGTTGATAAAATAATTGCCACTTCTGTAGGTATTTCCTTTTGTTTTGTATAAGATCAATCCTTATGTTTTCCTTCTACACAATGCATTACCTCTAGGATAATTATAGTGATGTTAGTAGGAGAATTTGGGAGGAGTTTTCTAAGACAAATTGATTTTTATGTAATAATAAAATAGACGGATATGTGTCCTTTTATAAAAGAGTGGTGAGGCACATTTAAAAACTCCAAAACTATTATATAATTATATATTAATTTTGAGTTTAAAATGGATATAATGTGAATTATTTGAGGGATAAGATGTGTATGGACAGAAATTGGGTTCTAAATTTATTTTTATACATATTTATATCACATTATTAAACTTGTATTTTGGATTTAACAATTAGTTAAACAGTTCACCTCTTACCGTGTTTACTTATATTTTTTTAATATATTACAATAAAAAAACAAAAAAACCCTAATTGGATAATTATTGACATATTATTTATCATTATCTTATTTTGTATGCCGAACCAGATATTTGTATTTATTTTATAAAATTTAATAAATTTTCTTTATTTTAAATTACCACTTGTGTCAATTTTGATACTACTCATCACTTACCATTTTATAAATCTAATAAATATATTATAACATTATACCAAATTATTTAATATACTCATAGAATGTAATATTAACCTATAATTTTATTTTATTATCTTAATTAACTCAATTTTTTTTTATATTTTTAATACTATTTATTTGATATTTCTATTAGTAAATTATTTTTGTATCACTATTGTGTCATAAATAATGGTAATTATATATTCTCAAAAAATAATATATATATTTATATGATTTATCTAATTATTTAATATTTAAATATACTCTTTATATTCAATTTAATTTTGTTTAAAACCATATTTTAAAATAGTATATTAATTAGAAACCTATAGTGTTAACAACATGTCTTCCTGTGAAATAAAATATTATAAGAGACTTATCCATAAACACGTGACTCCATATGGTCAATAATTTAGAACATGGAAAATTTTTGCAGACATATAAAAAAATAAGATTTATCTTTGTTTTTGGGTTATTTAATAGTCCTTAAAAATTTTTATTTGAATAATTTTAATAATTTTTCTTTTTCATGCACAATTACTACATCAACATTATATAATCCTTTAATGAAACAATTTAATTACAAAAAATTACAAATAAATTTCCCTGATATAGGTTATCATTTTATATTTGAAAATACTATTTATATGAGAAGTTATTTCATGTATAACCTTATATTAAGAATATGTTACTTGTTAAAAACAAAAGAAAAAAAATTGATTTCCTATACATATAATATTATATATATATTAATGTCATCCAAGTTGTTCTATTTTGTACCAAAATAGACCCAATGATGATTTTGGTCAAAACAAACTTACCCAATAAAATTTGGACATTTTGGGGGGTAATTATAATATCGTTTTTACATTTAATAACTTGATTTACGAAAACCACGGAAATAAAGAAATTAATATTGTTACAATTCGTGATTACAACAAAATACAAGAATACTATTTACATAATATAGACTCACAGATTCGAAATAATTAATCTATTGTAAAAAATTTAAAATATATATTTTGTAATAATTAATTTTAAATTAATTCTATTTTTTAATTTAAAAATGTGTTTTTAAATTTATTAACATCAATGATGATCGAAATGCTTTTACATAAAAAATTAGGGAAAAATAAATTCCAATGAAGAAAATTATATTTAATGGTAAACAATTATTTTATTTTAACTTTAAAACCATTCGGTAATATAAATTATCAATTTTAAGTTTTTCGATGTAAAAAGTTGTTTTAAATTAAACATTCTTGAATTTTTACTATTTATCAAAATTGGAATGTTATTAGAAAAATATAAAATATTCATCCTATGAAAATTTATATATCTTTATTACATTGATAATATTTATTTTCTATAATATAATATATATAAATGTCGAAAACTATATTTATGACGTGTATTCTATCAAAAGGTGGTAAAACTGCATTATTTAAAATCTAAATATCTTTTCCAAAAAATTGTTTTTTTATTATACCATGTCTAGAAAACAAAGAATATGAATTTCAAACATTATAATGAATATTATATATATATAATTATCAAAATCCATCAATATTTATTTTTTTAATTTATAACCTTAATTATTTTCATTTAAATAGTTGTTTCAAAGTAATTTTATTACTATTCAGACAAACCATTCTAATGACTATGTTATAAAGTAACATAAAAAACATAGTTTCTCAATTAATCATGGTCATTCATGAATTGAATTATATCAAAAAAATATGAAATTATGTGTTACACAATCCAAGCATAATGTTGCATATAACACAACCTAAGATGGTGTTGCATATATCACAACTTACCATGTTGTAGTGTACAACACAAGACCAAAAATAAATTAAAAATTTCTATCATTTAAAAATATAGTGGTGTTAAACCTACACCAATTTTATTTTAATTCAAAAAATAGTAAAATTACACATTGTGGATAGGCTGAACCATCCTTACTATGTTTGGTCCAAATCAGGAAATGATATGGTTTCCCTCCATTTGGATAATACAACTTGACAAACAGTGGATGTCTAATGTGGGGTAGAACTCCGCGTCAATCAGGGAAGACCTCATCACATATCCACAGAGAACTCCATGGAATCAATATAATCATGGTTTGGTGACTATTTCTAAGTAAGACTAATAATAGTGTGTTATTCTTTATCAGTCCCCTTAGGGAAAAATTTATATTAAAACTTCCAATGAAACAAATTACACAACAATTGAACCCTTCATTGATTTATATAGGTGGAATCATACAACCCAAATTCAATCAAAGAAGGTAGGTAGTTTCTTTTTTGGACTACAATAAAATCACTATTATGTGTTCACTACAGTAATGAAAACATAAACCCACAATTCTATATCTTATACTCAAACCTATAATAATAAATTCATTACATTGATGCCTAAAATTTTTTCAAAAATTTTTCATCTAAAATTGACAATGTCAAAAGGAAATACTAAATCACAAAAATACTAGATGAAATATTATGTATATATTATTATAGAATTAGAAGAACCTCATATATATATACTATTCTCATGAATTAAAATAATCATTTCTTTTACGTAGAAAATAATTACTTTTTCATGTTAATTCATCATCATCTTCCATATAAAAACTAATCTATACAAAATATATTCAAAATCATTATTTAAAACAGTGTAATAATGAAGCATGAGATTGATGTTTTAATATGGTCAATATAGAAAAGTATATTCATTAATAATTAGAATTCATCAATGAGTATAAGTGTGCATAAGTGTATGATGACATAATCACAAGTGCATGAGAGAGTCATGAAAAAACTCATACCCATCAATACATGGATCATAAAATATGAAAACATGGAAAATGAAAGATTCATAAATATAAATAATAAAAATATAGAATATATCAATCATAATCATTAGAGACAATATAAAACAATATGAAACATAAAAAACACATAAAGGTATCTTGGAACATTTTTAGAATTTTCATTCTAATAAATGTAAAACCAAATGGTTGGCATCCGTATGTGTCACTCTTATTAGGGGAAAAGTTATAAGGAAAAATTCCAGAAAAATGTATTTTATGTATATCATAGGCCAACCTATCATTATCTTATCAAATAATCACCCATCATTTTTTTATGAATTTAATGAGTCTATATTGTTCTTTCATGAAACCAAAAGTCAATTGTTCGAGTTCTATTACTATATTATCACTAATAAATGTTTTTATTTTAATAAAAACTCATAAGAAAAACATTATGCCATTTTTAACATGATAAACCAATGGAATAAATGGGTTCCCTATCATTCTCTTTGGACCAATTTTAACTCATCAAAGTGAAATGGGTTCCATTACAATATCATTGAATCGTCATTACCCAGTTGAAAAAATTGGTTCCCAAACAATCTATTTGGAAAATTATTAACCAACTAAAAAAGGGCTTATAAATCCCCTTTTAACATTATTAACCTGTGGAAAAGAGACATGTTAAGTAAAAAACTCTTTAAAATTTGGATAATTTAGGGAAAATAATCAGGTCTATAACAGTCACATTGGAACATGATTTACCCATATAAAAGTAACTATTTAAATAGAGACATATGTGAATCATGAATAACCCTTGGAAAAGATATATGTTACATAAAAATATCATTGGAACCTGATTAAACCGTTGAAATAAATGGGTTACATAGAAATCTATTTGTAACATGATTAATCCATTAAAATAAATGGGATTAACAAACATATCTCTGAAACATGATTAACTCATAAAAAAGAAACAAATTCCACAAAAATATCATTAGAAAATGATTAAAAAATGAAAAGTCGTGGATTAAATAAAAATATCATTGAAACATGATGAAACCATAGAAAATATATGGGTTCCTTAAAAATATCTATGAATCATTATTTTCTCCAAGAAAATAAATTTGTTCCATAAATATCTCATGTAAGATGATTAAACCATGGATATAAAATGGGTGCTATAACAAACACATGGAAACAATATTAATCAATCCAGAAAACAAATAGGATGGTATCAATAAAAAATATCTCCAATGTAGAATATGTAAAAACTTGTTTTGTTGTATTTTATTAATTCAAATACCATATTTTTATCATTAAACTCATTTTCATGGAAAAAAATCTTTAAACATTCCAAACAGTTTCAAACAACCATGAATCATATAAATATAAATCCCAATAAAGCAATAAAATTAAATCAATCTTATAATATCCTGAGAATAAATATATTAATTTTGTATAATTATAATAGTTAATTTTATATACCTCATAAAATAAAATAGTCCTATAACATGCCTATTGTGAAAAGGAAGAAAAATTATGGAAATAATAAATTACTAATTTGGTTTCTATAAATACATAATCCCCATAATAGAGAGATCAAAAAAATAATATTTAAATTAAATAATATTTAGTATTAGAATTTTCAAATACATTAATGGGTAGTATATATAAAAATAAATTAATAATAATTGATGGATATGGAATAAATCGCAAAGAATGAAAATTAATACTAAAAAACCCCTGACAAGGATCATATCATATGCCTGATATTTAATAAATGAAATAATTATGTGTTAGAAATTTAAATATACAAAATAAAATTAAAAATAAATAATAATATAATCTGATGGAATACTACGCATATTTTTGTCATAATGTATCCAATGAAATAGATGTATACCAAAATGAATGAAATTTGAGTTAAGAAATCCCTTACCTTGAGTCTAATTTTTCATACTTGTCCTCTATTTTTCGTAGTAATAAACTTACGTTAATTATATTAATTTTTATTATTACAGGTATTTTACTTATAAATAATATATAAAAAATTATTTAATCATAAATGTTCTACTCTTGTGTTTTGACAATATCTGGAATATTTTTCAAAATCGACTTTGATTGGTAAAATATAGTTAATGAGGTCATTATATAAACTTATCCAGAGTATTAAGAATGAAATAAAAATTCTATTTTTATTTCAATTAATATTTCAAAATAATACATGAATGATGGTTATGAATTTTGTTCCAATTTTGTGATCATAGAGACGTTGGGCCATATGTATGCATGAGTAATGTTCTCATGTTACAATGATCAATATAGAAAGAAGGTATGTAATTTTTATCTTTATAGAATTACCATTATATCATAAATACGAAATTATTTAATGATATAAACTTTTAAAAATATTTTTTCTGATGTGTTGATGAAAAAGTAAGAAAACATCACTTCGAGGAGATGCTACTACACATGTCCGTAACGCCATTATCACTTTTTTCAGTGTGTTAAATAGATAGAAAAAAATGAAGTATTGTATTAAGTGATAGATAATTCTATAATGAATATAATAATTATTTATTTTTTATCATATATTGTTTCTAATTATGTCCCTAATACATTACATTGAAAGAGTGAATGAATCACATCATATTGAAGAGGCGGTAGTCCACACGTCCACCGATGATATTATCGTATTCCAAAAAAATAGAATGAATAAAGGTATGTGTTTTGTAATAATTACATAAATATTATTAAATTAAAATTATATTATTTATCATATAAAAATATTATTGCATTCATAATTTCTAACCATTAATGATTGTAACTGATGAATCAACGACAACTTTTCGTGAGGCAGTTTTCCACTGTACATACGAACGAGGATTATGTATCCCATATGATTGATGTGTGGAATGGTGTTGGTAAATAAATTAAAATAAATATTTATCAGTATATTTAGGGTACTTTTGTTATTATATAATCTTAGAATAAAAAAATTAATGTATTTTTGGAAGAAATTAATCAAAATTTATTGCTTAAGAATGTTTCCATTATTTATGATAACACATTTGGTTATACACAAATGGAATTAAATAGATTTATCTATCAAAAAATATTGTATTATATCATGAAATTTGGGATTTTTGGTGATTATTTGACCATTTTGGGACAAGATGAAGGGATTTAGTGGTGTGAATAATTAGGGAGAGTGAGTGGATTTTTATAAGGGAGTGAATGTGTCATTCTTGTAAATGTAAATGATAAACACTATTAGGAGGGAACCCTTACATTATGTTCCTAAAATAACTATCATAATTAGACCCAAGAGGGTATATTGGTGAATAATTTCCTTGAAATTGGTTCGTGGAATGTCTCTATGTCATTTGGCCCTTGATATTAATGATTAACCACTATGTAATGTAATTTTAAACATAATCACTATATTTAATTTTAATTTATTTCACTGATATTTTTTTTGTAAAAATGTATATTGAAATTTTTATAAATTATTAATTTTTATTAAAAAATATGGAATCATTTTTTAAAAATTACAGTCATATTTTTGGAGGAAATTAATTTAAAATTAATAGAGGATATGACATGATAAAGAGGGTAAATAATGTTAAAAATGTTCAAAAGATTGTGATGTTATAGTATCTAAAATCTATATTAAAATTATTCAAATTACATAAATTGGATTTATTATTAACATAACCTTATCAAACATATTGGATAAATTTCATGAAATATGGTTTGATATATAACACAAAAATGTAATTTCAATATTTCACTAACAATATCTAATTTTATTTAATATGGTAAAAAATTATCTAACTCAATAAATAGTTTCTATAATCTCACTTCTATTTTATTCATGATGTCCTTATATTTATTTATAAATAACTTTTGACCAATTAATTAATTTTAAACACCTTTTTAAACTATAATTTTAATAATTTAGTTAATCTCTTTAACTCCTATCATTCTAATGTCAAGGTGATAAAAATAATAAAAGTATTAATTTTATATTTGGTCTGGTAAGACACAATTTTATAACAGAAGTCATCCAGGGAAATGGATGTTTCATGAAAGAAATGATAAAAATTGTGTTGAATGTATATCATGATAAATTATGTATTTCTTGTAACTCAATATATTTAATAATTAAATAAAATATTAAGTATAAATTTCATAAAATCTCACAATGGTACATCATTCTCCCCATAAATTTAATTTCACCATCAAAATTTATCTTCTTTATCAAATAATTGACAATTCTAAACCTCCTTTTTTGAAACCCATATAATTCAAATAAAATAAAGATAACAAACCATTAAAATGTAATGTGATATTAGTAATGTTCACCTGATGTGACACATAAATATGATTCCTCGTAAGGATAAAATTCGATGAAAATGAAATGATTTATTTGGAAGAAAAAATTGACTCCCATGAACTATTAGAGAGTAATGAAGAATTTGGTCAAGAGGAACTAAATGAAAAATAAAAACTATATTAGTTTGGAAACGATATTTTTTGTCCTTAGAAAATATGGTAATATAATAAAATTTTATTTCAAGATCATTTTCCTAATGTTGAATGATTTCTTTCACCAGCAATATTAAAAACATTAATAAATAAAATTACCATACGAGTTTAATTTCATACTTTATTAAATGTAAAGAAAAAGTATCATAATTTATTTTAAAACAATATGTATACATGTTGAATTATTAATTCTATGATAACAAAAATAAATGTATAAAGGCCACAAAACAATGAAATTTAGAGTTGAAATTTTCCTCCTTCCTTTAGAAATTAAAAATTAATACTGTTAATAACATTGATTGATATTTCCTTAAATCCTTAAACTGTAAAGTGATAATGTAATATGAAATGTAAAATAGTAATACTGAATAATGAAATTTAATTAATAAATAAATATCTATCCTTGAGATTATGGAACCATTTCTGGACGATGTATAAAACATAATGATTATAAGTATTTGATCAAATATTCATCATAGATAATTCAACCATTATTCCACAAATAATGATCCATCTGATTATAATATAATATTTACATTTAAAATAAATTTCATGAAAACTATAACATCATGTAGGCCAGTGGTAGTGTGTGAATCCATTATCCTATATTGGTCATGATTTCCATCCCCACCGCCTTTCCGGATGTGATGGGATACCACCTAGAATACATGTTTTCCTATAGTTGGTCTTTAATATTTATAATTAATTTCCCCTTTAAAACATTTAAGTTTTGTCCTAGTTTTTAAAAATACCTCAACAAAAAAACCATAATAAATAATTTATAAACAAAAAAATTTTACTACATAAATAACTTGATTGGGGATCCTATGACATTGAACATATGATCAATCATAATATAATAATATTATGAGGGTATCTATAACTCTTAATATAGACTCATCTGAACGAATCCTAATTTCAAAATTTATCTAAAACAAACATTAATAAAAACAATAACAAACAGTAATATTCACTCCTTGATCATGTGATGAAATCTATGAATTTACATTCCCCTCTTATATGATAATAATTATGACTCAAAATTATCATATAAACTTTACAACTGCAAAAGTAAAATACAGATCACATTCATATTTTTAATGACCTAGAGACTAGTATAATTTAGCTAGATTCATACTTAATTATATTGGAATAGATAGATCATATGAATTAAAAATGAATAAATATTTTAGTAGAATTGAAAAATAGATAAAACATAGTTGTTTATTTACAACTTAATAAGAAACTCCACATAGAAAATCTACTAAAAACTATCACATTCTCTTAAAAAATCCATGTATATCGTTAATAATATACATATTAGAGTATAGGTAATTAAATTATAAAGGGGTTCCCTCAAATTATCATTAAGGGTTCGAATAACTAGGTAAGGTATCATGAACAATGTAAAAACCAGGGAATGGTGAATAAATAAAATTTCATTCTATTAAAACATAATCTTGAGCATAATATAAAATGAATAAAATATAATCAAATAAATATATATAAATAATAGCATTAAAATGAAACATAAACATATATATTCAACAAGATAAATAATGCCATTAGATATACATATTAATATCACAATGATGTAATACATAATACCTAACATCATATCCATGCCATAAAGGATTTAGCAAAGACACAGTAAAACAATGGATAAACTCCTAATATATTTTTTCCCATTAGACATACTAACGCATCAAGGGAATATATAAGACCCTACCATCACACACAGTTACCAATAAAATCCTCATATTAAAGGCGTGTAACATAATCAACATATAAATTGATATTGAAACTATCATATGAAACATTAGAAACATTCCCCAAATAATAATCACATTCAAAACCCATCCAGTGTATTATGTAGAATGTAGTCAATATAGTACATCCCAAAAAATAATCACAAACCATTCCATAATATATTTTAGAATATGGTAACATAAGAGAGTAATCTAAATAAATAATATGATTAAAAATAGGTTACTGAAATATATTAAATAACTCTAATAAAATAATTAATGAATTTTTTTAACGTAATATCATTTTATATTTTTCAAGGAATTGATCTCTTTATCAATAATTTTATATTATTATTAACATAATAAAAAAACATATATATCCTTGAAATGTTATGTTAAGGCTAATTAAAATATGTTCAAGACATAAATTACTTCAAAAGTAAATGAAAACATGTAAACATGGTTTTTAAAAAAGTTTACAAATGAGCCACTTCAGAGCTGTTTAAAGGAATATATATAGATGAATTTGAAATAGAAAAGGGATTAATATTTTACATAGAAAACCATAGAGATAAGATTTTTATTATTATAAAAATGGGTTTTTATTAAAATTTTGGTGTATTAAAACATATTATGATGTGTAATTGAAAAAGGATATGAAATTGGGAAGTCACATTTAATCGGGCTTGTTTATTAGGATGAATTAAAAAGGGAACATAATAAAACATGTATTTTACCATTAAATAAATATGTGATAATCTTGATACCTGATTTTGGAACAAATAAATAGAATTTATAATAATTATACAAGGAGAAATAATATTTTCATGTGTGTAATGTGAGAGAAAATCTAAATGAAAGAAAAATAGAGGTTTGAGGAGAATCGCATACTTTATGTCTGAATTGGCTTTGTGCTTACCTATAAATTAATATATAATTAAATTAGATAAATTAATAATTTAATTCAAAACCTCTTAAAAATGTATTTTATTTTTTAAATTTAATTACCTACTTTAATTGTATATTTTATATGTTATATGATTCTATTATTTCCATCGGGATTTCCAGTTTCCATGGGTTTCGTGATGTGTTTACATTTATTTTCTGAGAAAGTGTTTTTTCAAAAATATTATATTTTATTATTATTAGGGGACATTTTTCAGGAAAATAATCTCTCTTTTTATTATGATATGGATGCACACAAATACCCTTGGTTGTTATTCTATGGATTTTACCTTGAGTATATTCCAAGAAATTAATATTTCTTTATATTCTTATTATTTACTAAAATTATTTATTTTAAATGATGTGGAATATTTGACAAAGTATTTGGAAATCATTTGACTGTGTTATGGAAAATTTTCATACCCTATATTGAATAGCGTAAGTGTAAGATCATAATCCATCATTTATTTTATGGGTGTTAAAAAAATTAAGGTAAAGAAACCATACGTTATCAGAAAATTATGGAAGAGGAACCTGACGTTTGGAAGGAACATTACATTTGTAATATCAAAAAGCATTGACGAATAACCCTACATAATTATGGAACATTAATTTTGTTTCTAAAATGGATGGTTTATCATCCTTACCTTTATAATGAACCATACATTCTAAAAAATGTATTGATCATATATCATTCATTTATGATAAAGAGGAATGTAAGCATAATATACCATACATTTAAAAGTTGAAGAGAAAAGTATGGATGATCAACCATACATTTGAGATCATCCATTGGTTTTCAACATTATTTTTGACATATAACTTACGTTCTGAGAAGATAATGTTATGCAGTTCAACAGTAAATTTGTTGTGAGAAATTTAAATTTCCATTTTATCGAGAAACAATCTTCATGCGGATTATCGGGCTGATATCTAGCCAGATTCAAAGCCTGATATGAATGAGATTATTTGGCTGATTCAATGTTTGTTATTCATGATTCAAATAATCGATTTAAGAGGAGGATTTCATGAGGATTATTAAGGTACTTTACGACTGCTCTATTATTTCAACATTTGAATATCTCTATTCTTAAGGCGAGTCATGTGGATCAGAATTAGAAATAAAAATAGTTTACAATATACATTATATATATATATGTTGCATTGAATTATAAGATGATTGAGACAGATCATCATGAAAAAGATTAGAAGAAAAATGTCTCATGTTTCTCGACTTTAGTTTCTATATAGGTAACCGAGATATATAGATATTTTGTTACAAAGTACGATAAAACTCTATTTTCTAAAGGATAAGAAACACATTGAAGATTCACCATTTCTATTCCAATGATTTATCTTGAATCCATTATTGTTTGAGTTTCTGAATTTATTTCTATATCTATTGCAACTAGATCGACCTATAACTCTCCTTACTTGAAGAAAATATTTTCTGAAGATGAGGATCCATCTACTACTAGTTCTGTACTGTTGCAACTGTGAAGAACATCTGGGAAGTATGTTTAAAAAAATACTCTCTTAATTTTGAGAAATCAGATTCTCGTACTATGCTGTGTTTTATATTCTATGTATTAACCAGAAGGCTATATTTTATCCTTAAATTGTAAAGTTTTAAACTTCATGAACTCAGTTGTGGATGGTCTGTTGATAAGAGGACCGAATAGTGAAAATCATGATGCTTGTAGAGTAGAGTGTTGGTTAAGTGGAATAGGGGACATATGTTTCCCGAATCACTATAAATAGTTTTTTTATGATAACTATATATTTTCACTGCATTAAAATTCTGATAATGTTAAAGGATAGATTTTTTAATCATAATGATTCGCAATGAAATTGTAAAGGGAACAATTCAACCCCCCCCCCCCCCCTTGTGCATATTTGGTATAACATGGTCCAACAATTTCTGTCAGTGGGTGGAGCATTTGTCAAAGATGTAACAAGATGAATGTTTTATTGGATTATACTCAGATATCAAAAAGGCTAATTCATGAGAGGGGATTTCAATGGTTTGAGATCCATACTTCAATTGTGATAAATATGCATATTAGAAGTCGAGGATGACTATCTATTTTAAAAATCAGGGATAGAGAGTCTACTATAGAATTATTAATACATATGAAATTCTTGATAAAAATAAAACAATGAATAAAGATACTCTAGAAGAGAATGATATTAATTCAAAATCTATGAATTCTATCATATGTGGTCTAGTACCGGATGAATTAAACAGAGTATCTCAGTGTCTGAATGCTTATGAAATGTGGTAAACAATTTCAGTAGTTTATGGAGGAATTCAAAATGTCAGACAGACATGCTATGCCACAACTAAATTGAAATTCGACACATTCAAGAATGTTTGAAGGAGGAAGAATCACCTACATGAATTTAAGGCTTACAAAAATTGAGAATAATTTCACTTCTTTAGGTTAGCCTATCAAAAAATGATCAATCCCTGAAAGTAATAAGAGTATATTAAACCCAATAGAATGGGATATCAGCGGCCATTAGTCAACCCTTACCAGTCAAAAATCTAACTATGAAAGAATTAATTGGAACAATGATGATGTAAGAAGATTATATGAATGATGAAAAAAATGAGCATAATGTCTTGTTGAAAAGACAAAATACTTCTTTGAATATAACATCCCAAAAAGAATAACAGAAATAAAAAGAATTAAATAAAAGTGAAATGAGAGAGTTTTGATTTATCCAATTCAGATATGGAACTGGCTCACCTAGAAAGAATGTTTAGAAATTTCTACAAAAAGTATATGTGATTTAGAAAATCCATCCAACAAGATGAAAAATAACCAAAGGAAGTTAGATGCTTTGAATGAAAGATGATGGGTCACAAAATACCTAACTGTCCTAAATTAAAATGATAAATGAAAAATAAAATTCTAAAATACAATGATTATGATAAGAAAGAATGATTAATGATACTTAGAGTGTTTTTTAGGACTCCAACAACTAATTAAAGTCTTACTAAGAAAAGGAATAATCAAATCTAAAAGTGAATATGTGTCTTATGGAAGAAGTTTGTTAGATACAATCATATTACTCATCTGATTCGAATTCTAGTTCTAGTTTCTAAAATGATAATATTTTATCCTATTGAAATATTCTAGAAATTAAATATGGTCTCTTATTTTAGAAACATAAATCTCTATAAAATATTCACACAATTTTTTAAGGGAAATAGAGTATCTACTAAAACAACATCAGAGTTAATTGAAATATATAACTCATCAAACACAAACATTACAAATAATGAAACCAAAATTAAAATTCTCCAAACTGAAGTAGATACATACAAAAAAACATCTCTTGTTTTTAAAAAGGGCTAAAATTAACTAAATGAAATTATTGGAAATAATTTCATCAAAAAATTAAGATATGGAATAGGTAATAAAGGTTAGAAACCCCAGCTATATATGAATTATTTTATTCCAAGTACAAAAGGTATAATTTGAATCTAATATCGAACAAAAGGTCACATATATAAAAACTTTTATTTAAGGCATCCACAAATATTATTATTAATAAATACATTATAGTTAGTTGTTTATATGATTATATTTATTATAGAATAACAAATAAAATCTTGATACCCAAATCCTTTCTAGGTAACACCACAGGACCCAATAAGGTATGGCTACCAAAACAAACTTTTGTTGGAATACCATTGAAGGAAGCAGTTCATAGAAGCCAAAATGATATATGGTATATGGATAGTGGTTGTTCTATGAAAATTAGTGGAAACTCATCAATTATTATAACACTAACAAAAAATTATGGTTGATTAGTCACAATCGGTGACAATGCCAAACGAAAAATTACTTGCATTTCAACTATTTGATATTCATATGTTGTCTCAATCAATAAATTAATATATGTTCAAGGATTGAACCAAAACCTGATAAGTATCACTCGAATCTACGAAGATGGTTATTTTTTTATTTTTATAAAAAAAATTGTTCTGGTTTTAGAGATAAATTTCATAACTTTATAATCCCATAACTGATAATGTTTATACCCTGTACATAAATTCTTTGTGTAATCAAAAATTAAACTTCTTAACTTCTATGATAAATGAAACGAGTATCTAGAAAAGAATAAATGTATATTTAAATATATATTATTTACAAAATTTATCTATGAAATAACTAGATTCTTGATTACCCTAGTCACAATTTGGAAAGTGATAGATTTTGTGATGCATGTCAACATGGAAAGCATCACAAATAATCCTTCAAATCTATTAACAAAATTTCTACATCTAAACCTCTAGAACTTGTCCCTATGTATTTTTTTGACCTTAAAGAATAGAATCTTTGGCTTGTAAATTATATGTATATATATAATTTGATGACTATTAAAGATTTACATGGATTCTTTTTCTAAAATATAAAAATTAATCTTTTAAATATTTGAATGTTTTCTACAAAGCTGCTCAAAATGAAAAAGGATTTAAAAAAATTTCATTAATAATTGATCATGGTAGAGAATTTTAAAATTTGTAATTTAATGCATTTATCTCAAATATGGGTATTAAACACACATTATCTTCACAATGAACACCTCATCAAAATGGAAGTGTTTAATGAAGAAGTAGAACTACTTGAAAATTGACTAAAACTATGCTAATTGAAAACAATCTTCCTACCTATTTCTGGGAAGAAGTAGTAAGAAAATCCTATTATATAATAAACAATGTTTTAATTAGACCTATTTTCAAAATGATTCCAAATGAATTCTGGAATAAAAAAAACCAAAATTAAGGCAATATAATGTATTTGGATTCATGGTTTATATCTTTAACACCAATTACAACCTTGGTAAATTTAATCCAAAATATGATGAATGCATTTTGATAATAAATAAAAGGACCATATGAAATTTCATTTAGTTTTATGCCTTTCTATCCCAATTAAAACCTTGGTATATTCCTAAACATAGGAATAAAAAATAAAAGGACCATATGAAATGTTGTTCAGTTTTATGCCTTTCTATCCCAATTAGAACCTAAGTCAATTTAAGAATCCTTAGTCAATGAATGTTGGATGATAGAAATGCATGAAAAACTAAACCAGTTCAAGAGAAATGATTTTTTGAATTTATATTAAAGACCATAGAACTATAACGATATATGAACTAAGTGGGTCTTATGAAATAAAATAGATGATCAATAAATAATAACTAGAAATAAATCATGACAAATTGATAAAGTATATAATCAGGTAGAAGGTACAGATTATGATAAGACCTTTTCACCTGTAGCTATATTAGAAACTATTAGGATCCTTTTTTCCTATGTATCCCATATGAACGTTAAATTATTTCACATTGACGATAGGTATTCATTTTTAAATGGTTATTTAATAGAGGATGTTAATGTTTTGAAACCACTTGTTTTTGAAATTTCTCAAAAACCAGACATTGTTTTTAAACATATTAATGCACTTTAGGGCCTAAAAAAGAACCTATAGCTTTGTATGAAATATTATGTTCATTTATTATGAAAAGTTATTTTACATTTGGAATGGAAGATCCAATAATGTTTGTGAAAATTGAAAAAAAATTGGAAATTTTTTGAATCCAATAAAATACATAACTGATATATAAAGAAATTTGGACATGAAAACAACAAGACATATACAACTCCCATGTGTGCTAAAATAAAACATAATTTGGATGAAATTGGAAAATTAGTTGACAACATGTTATATATAGGTATGATTGGATGTTTATTATTTCAAACTTCTAGTGGGCCATATATAATGAATTCAATGTGTATTTTTAGTAAATTTCAATCAAATCCAAAAGAATCTCATCTAAGTATTGATAAAAGATTTTTTAGATATTTAAATAGATCTATTTTCAATCACTTCTATATCATTATACTTATGGTTTTAATTTAATCTCTTTTTCAGATGATGACTTTGGAAGATGTAGATTTGATAGAAAAATAACGTCAGGAACAATTCACTTTTTTACAAAAAATCATTATTTTCATGGTCTATTAAGAAACAACAGTAAATTTCTTTCTCACTAGCTAAGGAAAAATATGTTTCTGAAGGCAGTTTCTGTACAAAACTATTTATGATGAAAAACACTTTTATGGACATTGAACTAAATTTAAATAAATAACCTATTTCATGTGATAATACAAGAACTATAAAAATTTAAAAAAAAATACTATTATTAATTCTAGGACTAAGAATATTGATATTAGACATCAATTTCTATGAGATCATGTTCTTAAAAGGATATATTCATAGAATTTTCATGTACTGATATTCAATTAGCTGATATTTTCACTAAACCACTTCCCACCGAAAGGATTGATTTTATTATGGCGTAGCTAATATTGTTTAATTTTTAATTTATTATTATCATGATTATATTAATTATTATTCTATTTTATGTTAATATTTACTATTTTAAATAATATAATTATTTGATTTAGATTAATTTAAAAAAAATCATCCGTACTACATTAATATTTTTCTGTGTAAATTTAATTTTATATTATATAATGTAATTATTATTATGTACATAAATTATAAAGTAATCAAGGTTAGTAGAGTAATTTCAAATTCTAAACCCATACATTTCTATCAAAAACCTTTGAAACTGAAAAATCCTTACCACTATTGTCTAAAAAAACCCAAACCATTGAAACCCTAGCTCTTCGATCTTTCAGAAATATGTGACAGAGAAGGAAAATACTAAGAAAATCAAGGAAGGGGAAGCTAGTAATGACAAGACTCAATTTTTAGTAGGAACAAAGATCTTATAATACAAAGTAATTGATTTGGAATGGTTGAACCATACCAATCTAATGATGAAGAAAGCATTGGCTTTTCAGAATCTCGAGATAATGTTCAGTGATGAAAACACAAAAAAATTTCTATGATATAGAGTTTCCAAATTTATTTAAATATTATTAGTTCAGTCTTGAAGATGTAGGAGACACCATTTTTTAAAAAAATTGGAGATTGGGATTTTATCTATTTCATTTGCAAAAATAGCTAGAATCACAATCTTCCCTCATGAGGGAGTTTATAATTTTGACATAAAGAATATTAGAGTATATGAACATAATTCAGAGTAAATTATGTCATTTTAATTTGGTTCTATAAATATCAAGAAGATATTAGTCAAGGATCTGGATCCTGATTAGAAAATACTTGTAAAATTTGTTCAAATAAGTATTTCCACATGGATGTATGAAATGGAGATGATTTTATATCCTTATATGTATTTGATGTTTTTGTTTCTGGGTGAAATCATGTTGAATTTTCCTCATTACATGATATGGTATTTGAACTACTATTGTCAACCAGAGGATGGAATGAACTTTTATCCCTATGGAAGGTTCATTCCACGATTAATGTTTATGTATGATATGATCAGTTTGGTGGATGCTCAAGTAAGATGTCACCACATTGATGATTTCAATGTTGGAACACTAAGTAATATTGGATTCTTCTGAAGTACTATGAAAGGAAATCTTTAGCCTGTTTGAGCTGAGGATGATAAGGAATCGGCTCAGGGGGAGAAACGAAGAATTTCTAAAGAATGCATGTCTGAATCAAGATTAAGTGAGGTTTTAAAAACATTAAGAAGAACGAGATGGGTATCAGTTAATGTAACTAATGATGAATAAAGTCAAGAGGGACTTCAAAGGAAATGTCACAGAGTGGCTCAAGCGGGTTAGGAGCCTGTTTGATCAAATTCTATTATAAATGATGCTCTTTTAAGCTATATATTTGTATGAGAAGTAGTTTCTTAGATTGAAGTGGTACATAAACATGAACAGTATGATTTACCTCAGACATATGCAGATCATGGAGAATTTGAAGTAACTCAAAATGGGATCTATTCAAGAACATTCTTCAGAACAAACTTAAGTTCTTCTGGATGGAAAATTTCAAAAAGAACTTATTTTAGAGGAAATAAATGATGATTTATATGAGGAGCAACAACCTGATGAAATCATGAACGAAAGAGTAAGCCCATATGAAATTCATACTAATGTTATAAATAAAAATCTTTCAGTGGATGAGTTAGTTAATGACTCTGAAGAAAAAATATGTTTATAAACGTTAGAAAAATGTTACTGATTAGAAATCAAATCCACAATCAATAAACTTTTTTATGATAAATGAAGTTGAATATCAATATATGAGTTAAGAACTATATGTCTATAATTAGTAAAATGATCATGTGCATGAGTTAATCATAAAATTTAATAGTGTTCAGTATGAAAATGCTTCTTCACGATGATATTTAGGAAATGAGGGAGATAGGTTTCAAAAAATCGAAGATATTTCAGTTTAAAAAAGAGTGGTAAAAGAATTTAAGAAGGGGATGTTAGCTGATGTTGGGAAATTAAAATCTGAAATTGTACTGAAGTCATATTTTGGAAATTTTAAAATTTTCCATGAGGATCAGTTTGAAAATGTAAGGAGAACTCAATAAATTACATCAGGTACTTCATCTGATCTTATCATGATATTTCAGGCCATTACAACATTAATAAAGAATATGAATTACAGATTTCAAGATCATACATGTAATAGTGCAAATTTCTATTTTTTTAGACAATCAAAATCATTTTGTGGACTAGCTTAAATCATGTGAACTCTGATTAAGAGAGTTACTAAACAATTTCACTACAAAGATAAATCAGTTTATAGAGAAGGAAGAATGATTACATGAGTTTTTCAGGGTCAATGTCATGACCCGTCCCTCAGGTCCCATGCCCTGACTACCACAAGCCTGCCTTCGATAGGGCAGGGGCAGGAAAGTATCCCCATATAGTTACATCCATAAAACTGGGAAGGCATTTCCTTTTAACATGATAACTTATTTCCTTTTAACCTACAGACTCACACAATCCAAGCAAACAACAAGATACAATCATAAGGTAATCTATATAGTAAAAAGGGTGAGTACAGTTTTAAAAGGGCCAGAATATAATCCAAACTAGAAAGTAAAAGTAAAACTAAAAACTATGCCTCTAAATACCCTCTAAGGATCCTACTTGAAGGGTAATTACAACTCACGAATGATCATTTATGTGGTATGACTTCTCTAATGGTCCACCTCCAAGTAGCCTCTAGTCCTAGAACCCTCAGACTTGATCAATGTTGTTAGTCATCTGTACAAGACACTGCAAGGTGTAGGCATATCTTGTGCATGGTTGAGTATAACAATACTCAATAGGGGCACCGAGTACCCCGAAGCTCTCTAAAATCCACAAAAGATAAATCGCATGGTATCACTATATTCCCAAAGCACGAAAACAATACTCAACCATAAATATATATATTCCCATACATATACCTATGTTATTGTTGTGAAAAAATCCCTCATGGTAACATTTTCATATTTATGGGTTGATTGTGTTTTTTGACAAAGAAGGTTTCCATAGTGAATGATCATGTTCCACAGATGTTATTGACAATCCATGTTGACAAAGAACCATGAAAATGGAATAGAAAATTTGGAGGCAGTATAAAAGAACATATACAAGGTATGAGAATCATGAAATGTGTATTTCCTTGAATATCTCATCACAATATGAAAATGGCATGAGTTTCGCGAAGATAGGATTCATGGATTGGATTTCTAGAAGACAAGAATAATATTGGCGGAAATTCTTCGCAATTACGACGAGATTCACGAATGGTAGAGTTAAAGGGAAATGTGAGAGGTATTTGCGGTGGTGGTGTGATGTAATTGATGGAATTCTCTGTAATTATGACGAGATCCACGATTAGAAAATTGTATTGCTGCTTCACAATAATGACCGAATTGTGGCAGAAATTTCAGAGATTTGCGATTTTAGATGACGTGGCGCTGACTTCGCATGGATGTTTCGGGGGTCTATGGAATCGCTTATAAATAGGCCTCGACCCCCTTAGAAGAAGTACTGAGTTTTCATAGAAAATCGTTTTCTCTTTTCTCATGAAGGTTGTTCGCGAAGGCAGTGTACTTTGTGAAAGAAGAGCTTCGTGGCGGCTAATATAGCTTGTGATAGTTGTGAGCTCCACGTTGGCTCAGTGAGTTTCACAAAGGAAGATTCTATGTGGCGACTTAAACTCTGCTACAACCTAATATTTTCGAAGAATTGATCTTTGTGAAAAGGTGAGATATTTGAAAAGGGTTTATTGAACTCTACAAAATTAAGAGCATCACGAAGTAGGGAGCTTTGTGAAGGAACTTCCCAAAGGTTTTTGCTCAGTGTTCTAGGGTAAAGGGGTATTCATCAGTGGATGAAATTTTTATATCAATAGAGAAACTACATACATTGGTGGATCCATTCATTAGTGATAATGAAGAGACCTAATGATCCATAAACTGTGAGTGGATCTTCGAAAGAAGCAGTTAGCTAACTTCAGTTGAGAGAGTAGTGAGTACTCAAATTGTGAGTGGTTGTAATCTAGAAAGGATAGTGAGTTTTCTTTGAACATTATTGGCAGTGAGCTTTAGTGGATTTGGAACAGTGGAACATCGTCGTTTTATGCTCCTTAGAAGTAGCGCAGTGAGGGTGAACCATGTAAAAATATTTATTTCTTCCTGGTTGCGTCCCTATGTTTCATTCAAAGCATAATCATCAGATAAAGAAGAAAATAAGTCTTCATAATAAAAACACAAGTACAAACAAACTGACCCTTGTAAAAAAAAGGTCATGATCTAGTAGGGAAAGAATAAATTTAAAAATATATATCCATACACTGATTCATCCCCCCCTGTTAGGGTATACAACACCATATTGGTCATAACAGTTTCAAGTATACCCATCTTGTACATGAGGAAACACAAGGCCAAACTTTTTAACCAAAAGAAAAACTATTCTATAAAGGAAATAATACCACGAAGGTAACACCACAGAGGTAAGTACCACAATGTTAAAGACACATAGAAGAATACCATAAAGGTATCACCACTAAATAGTGTACTACAATGTTAAAGACTCATATCGCACTAGATATAACTTATGTATGATAGTATAGATGATTAGATATATTGCCAGATCATCTTACATTGCAGAGAAGCTCTGCTGTTGACCAACCCAGGATCGTAGATGACCCAGATAGGATCTGAAGATAACCCACCTAGAATTTGATGATGATCACACAATATTATCATATTACCCACACATGATCTGTAGATACTGACCCCCATAGGATCTGAAGATGACCCACCCATGAAATGATGATTTTTTAATTACACCCGATCATAGGGTTTCTGCACATATCACGCTTGATTCCATGTGGATTTTCTCCTAAATACATCGTAAAATACTTTAAATTCCATGATGTTCCATGAAGAAGTATCACGAAGGGTCATCAAATCATAAGGGAACCAACACGACTTACGGTGGGTCAATCAGACGCCTGGTCTGCAAATTATATGCGTTTCTGTTCTGAGGGCCCAGTTGGATTTGAGTTCGATCCAACCTGGATATACTCCATCATTATACATAACCCAATTTGAGTATACCAAATAGACCGTCTTGATCAAACGATTCCAGTGCCACCGATGATTCATCAAACGGAAGCCCGATTCTCGTGATATGAAAAAAAAAAGGCATAACTGGGTTCAGTTCGGCCCAAGTCCATTCTGACCCAGTCACTCCCACCCAGACCTACCTGAACTGGTCTGGGTCTGGCACAGATGGGATGGACCATGGCGGGACTAACCAACTGGGCTGTGATCCATCCTGGACCTCAAAGGGGGCATCTCGTCCCGCTAAGTGGGACTCGGCCCGTGCTGAGCGCAGCCCGCGGCTGGGACCGTTCCACCGTGGCGGAGCATAACCTAGCTGCCACCTAGAGGAGGAACCCCAAGGATTTATGAACCATCCAATTGGAACTTTTGGTTTTGGCCAACCCAGCAGAGCCATGTGTGACTGCCTACAAGAACGCGTGACATGCCGGAGTGGGTCCTGCACGACGTGACGCGTCAGTCTGGGATTCTAGTCAGCCTCCCTTCCAACGGTGTGGCGACACCACTCCTCCCGCAGATGACTGGGTATCATCCACCCATGTGCACCATCATGGATCAACAGTCTCGACCTCCTCCTGTATCGGCTGCGCGGACACGAACCGCCCTACTTCCACACGTTTGGTCGGCATGCGGCCACAATCCTCGTCTACTATAGCCGATGGCCGTCAACATTTTTTTGCAGTGCATTTATGTATTGCCGCCATTGCAGCCGGCCAAAGTATCAGACACTTCCTATAACCTGCCGATGTCAGTCGCCAGCGCTATTCTCTGGTGGACATCCATAGGTCACCGGGTGAGCTCTGGTGTCCCGTTCTTCTATCTGAATGAGTCATTGTGTGCCCTGTGATGTTTCCTTTGCATATATTCGGGCGTGGTCGGGTTCTTATCAACCCGAATAACTTCTCGTGAAGAACACATCGAAAACTAATGTAGCATAGGGATTGGGCCATATTTATTTGGAATTCACCCTCCGCGTTAGATCAATATTATACAGTTCATATATTGAAAACAACAATTCATCAAGAAGAACAATATGAAAAATTCCCTTCCTCAATTATTTGTTGGAGGATGAGTGGGGAAGAATATAATCTGTCTGTGCTTCTCTAATGTTTGTTCCTTTTTCCTCACTCAAAGGATTTTCTTCGTTGGACGATGTTCTTCCTTCAATAGTTCTCCAGAAAAAAGTATTCTCCAATTTCTCTCCTCCAAAATTAATTCGTTTTCATCATATGACCAAAAGGAATGAGATAATCCTTACTCATAAATTTCTGTTAAAGGATTCAATAACTTTTCATTAATGAGACTTCATAAAATGGTGGGATTCATGGTTACACACTTTATGTAATCGAGCATTTAATGTCCTATATTAAATTCTTGACTACAATCATGTGGTCTCAAACTCCAATGACTTTAAAAGTGATGGGAGGAATTAAATAAAAATAAAAAATTGTTTTTATTTTAATCCTCCACGAAATCCCCCAAAACAAGATCTACCCATTATCCTAATATGGTCAAAATCAAGGCTCTTTTACGCAAATCACGACTATGCGAGTTCAACGGTGTCCTATGATTTCAATTTAGAGAACTTGTTCAAATGTTTGGAATTATATCTTGGTATGATAACTAAAAATACCTCAAATAATGGTTTGACATTCATTCCGGACACTCTGGGCATCATAATCACATGCTGTCAATTTTCACAGACTTGTAATATTTCCATATAGTTAAAAAACATTACATGGAAAATTCTAGGTCACTACATTCTCCCCAACTCAGGGATTTGAACCCCCAAATACCAGAACACAAACTAGTGAATGAAGTGGGGGTACTGAGAATGAATATGACCCTCTTGCCCCCATTTTCTCTCCAAGTGGTTCCCATGATGTCTATATAACTGCACCAAGGGTATCGATCACCCAAGAAGGAATCTCTCATATCGGTACTCAATATCTACTATAACCTTTGAAAATGTCACCCCATCCTCGATGTCCAGCTCTCTATAGTCAATGATATACGAATGATCATGCATGTACCACCTCAGTTGGGATGCGTGGAAAATGCCATACACTCGGTACAACTGAGGGGGGCGTGATACGCAGTATTCCACATAGAAAAAACTAACGAGGACCTGATAGAGTATGATTAACCTCGAAGATAACATGCCTCCCCTGAAAAATATCAACATGTAATGTTGAAGAGAGACCCATAGAATGACATGGTCACCATCGTCGAACTGGAGAGGTATATGTCTTCTGTAAGTATAAGAATTCTGCCTACTCTATGCAGTCTTCATCCTCTCTGTAATGATCTGCACCTTCTTCATCATAGCCTATACCATCTCTGGTCCAATGAGTGATGGATCCCTGGGGTTAGTCCAACACATTGGGGATCTACACGGTCGACCATACAATGCCACAAATGGTTCCATAACGATAGTGTAGTGATAACTCTTGTTGTACTCGAACTCCACCAAGGGAAATTGATCCTTAAATGTGTTGAAGAAATCAAGGATTCAAGAACGCAACATGTCCTCGAGGGTCAGAATGTTCCACTCTGTCTTACCATCCGTCGGAGGATGAAAGTCAGTGCTCAATCGAAGCTAAGTCCTGAACGCCTCCAGCAACCTGTTAAATATTCCGGAAGTTAAAGGTGCATCACGATTGAATACAATATTCGAAGGTACCCCATGAATCCATATAATCTCCTATTCATAGAGTCGTCCCATGTGCACTAACAATCCATTCTCTCTAATAGGTAGGATGTGGGCCGACTTGGTGAGGCGGTCAATGGTCACCCCGATGGAATCATGTCCCTTGGACGTTCATCGATGTCCTGTCACGAAGTCTATGGAAATTTGATCCCACATTCACACTGGCAGCTCATGTTGCTGAGATAAACCCATTAGAACCTGATGCTCTTCCTTCACTTACTAACATGTGAGGCACCGTGAGACAAACTCTTCCACTAATTTCTTCATTCCTTGCCACCAGTGATGAGGTCGTAGGTCTTGGTATATCTTCACCTCACCTGGATATACCGCTAGAGGGGACGATTAGAACTCCCTCAAAATTTCCTACCAAAACACCACCGGTACTACAATATATCTTTTGAAGATGATTGAATTCTACCCACCTTCATAAAATCCATCTGGTCCCTATGCCGTGGATATCTGAGCATGTCAAGCCTCGCAGTCAGTTTCACCAAGTTGCGCCTCCCTAAATCCCTGAAAGAGTGGGGGAGTGACTATCTGAGACTGAAGATAAGCTGATCCTTCTTGATCCTTATATGATATCCGGAATGTGTCTAGCTACTCTATCACCTCACTCAGAAATTTTATACCAGATCTCATGCTGACTGCATCGGATACTATGTTCCCCATCCCGAGAGTATCGACTATCATGAAGTCATAGTCCTGTGGGAACTCAAGGCAATGCCTATGTATCATGTTCAAGTCCTTCTGAGAGAAGATATATTTGAGACTCTTGTTATTAGAGCAGGCTGTAAAAATTTAACCCATCAAGTAATGTCACTACATATTTAGGGAGAAGTCCAATGATGCTAACTCCATGTCATTGATAAGTAGTTCTTCTAATTATATCTCAGCTAACGAGAATCATACACGATCACTAATCTCTCATGCATGAGGACACATCTGAGCTCCGTCCATGATGCATCATTGTAGACTACATACCCAACATCATCCTCTGATAGGCTAAATACGTGGGAACTCGTCATTCTCGGCCTCATCTCTTAGAAACTATGATGGATTATCTCCAACCACACGAAGGGTTTCCCCTTCATATTAAATTATTATAAGGGTACGAAAACTCTCGAAAAGTTCGGTTCAACCCTCTAGTAATAACTCTCCATACCCATTAAACTATTTGCCTCTGTTACACTCTTTGCTAGAACCCATGAAATAAAAACCTCGTTCTTCACTAGATCCACCCTAACTCTAGCCTGCAAGATAATGTGTCCCATTATGTGAAACTCTCAGATCAGTAATTGGCACTTCGAGAGCTTACCCTACAGTTGGTTCCCTCGAAGTGTGTCTAGAACTATCATCAGATGATAGGAATCCTCCTCCTTCGATACCAATTTTTCATCACCCGTCCCTCGGGGCCCATTCTATTACTACCCCAATCCCGACATCCATAGACTAGGGGCAGGCGACTAACACCATAAAGTCATATCCCTAAAACCGGAATGGTATTTCATTTTAACCATCAAACTCAATTCATTTTAACATTAAAACCCACAAAATACACACACACAAAAACATACAATAATAATGTAAACTATATATTAAAAAGGGTGAATACAGAAAGTAAAGGGGAAGGACTACAATACGAACTTAAAAGTAAAATTAAAACTAATAACAGCTCATGTGAACACCTGCAAAGGATCTGACCTGAAGGTAAGGTAAAACTTTCAAAAGATCATCTCTGCAGTATGTATCATCTAACGGTCCACCTCAGAGTAGCGTACATTCCTGACACCCTAATCCTCAGTCAATGTTTTTCATTTTCTGCGCAAGAAATAGTAAGTTGCGGGCGTAGCCTATGAAAGGGTTAGTATAAAAATACTTAGTATAGTCCTCGAGACCCCCGAAGGTCTATCAGAATCCCAGAAGGATAAATGACAAAGAGACACTATATTTACAAAGAACAAAATCAACAGTCAACCTTACATAGGAATATCCTATACATATACCTAGGTTATCATCTATACCCATCTCATACCTGAGGAAACACAAGGTCCAACTCTTTAGACAAAAGCACAACTGTTCCATGAAGGAATGAATACCTTGAAGGTAATACCAAGATGGTAAGTACCACAATGGTTATGCCACAAAAAAAGAATTCCATGAAGGTATCACCACTCATAAGGGTACCACAAAGGTAATGACTCAGCTCACTCTAGGTATAACGTTAGTACAGAAGTATATATGATTATCTATATTGCAATATCATCGTCCTTCGTCGAGAAGCTCTGCTGTTGACACACATAGAATTTTAGATGACCCAAAAATGATCTGATGATGACCAACACATGATCTAAATATGACCCACACAATATCGTTAAATTACCCATAAATGATTGACAGATGCTGATCCACACAGGATCTGATGATAAACCACACATAATATGAAGATTATTCAAGTGCATCCAACCACAATGTTTCCACATTAAGCATGATAGATTCTGGGAGGATCCACTCCTCAATCCATAGATCGGTACATCAACGTCCACAAAGTCCCATGAAGAAGTATCATTAAGTTCTTTCATGTCATATGGGACCTAATGTGATGGATGACGTGTTAATCGGATGCTCAGTCTGCATGTTTTTAGTGTTTCCCTTCCAAAGGCCCAACTCAAATTGGGATCAATCCAACCCAGTCATACTCTAAAATTATCAAAAACTCAATTAGAGTGTACCAAAAGGACCATCTTGATCTAAGGATTCTGGCACCACAGATGGTTCGTCAAACAAATACTCTTTTCTCACGATATGGGAAAAAAGGCATCACTGGGTCCATCTGAGCCCAGGTCCGGTCCGAACCAATCAGACCATCCCATCCCCACATTGCCTGGGCCACACTGACCCAGTTCGGGTCGACCAAAACTCATCTGGGCCCATCCTGGACCGTTGGGCCGCGGTCCGGTCTATCCCACAATGGGGGCCCTGATCAGCTCGGCTCGTGGCTGGGTGTGGTCCGCCTTGGTGCGACCCGCCGTAGCCACCACTCATGGGTGGGAGGGGTGCCCCCCTCGGGATTTCTGGATGGTCCAGTTCGACCATTGAGTTTTGGACAGCTTGGCGGTGCCACGTGGTGCCTCCAACTAGCACGCGAGACCCACTAGAGAGGGTCTTAATCAGTATGATGCACTCGTTCGGGATTCAGGTTGGCCTCACATCCAGCAGCGTGAAGGCACCACTCCTCCAGCGGACGACCAGGTTATTTCCACCCTAGTGCACCTCCACGACTCGACAGATGAAACCTCCTCCTCTACAGGCACTTAGGACGTGCACCACCCTACTTCCACACAGTCGGCCAGCATGCCAACTACCACCCTCTTCTATTTCGGCTGACGGGCCATGGCCTCCTTCGGTACTGCAGTTACGCCTCTACCACCATTGAGGATGGCTGTTGTGTGATCTTCCCCATATACCCTTATGGCGTCGGTCGCCAGTGGACTTCCACGGGTCATTGGGTGATCTCTGATGGCCCGTTATTCAATTTGAAGGAGTAGTTGTGTGTGTCGGGATGTCTCCATTTCATCTATCCCAATGTGGTCGGGTTCTGCTCAACCCGACAATCCTCCAGGGAAGAACACGTTAACAAATGATGTAGTAGAGGGATTTGTATGTGTTCGTTTGGACCACACCCTCTGTGTTAGATCTATAGTAGGTGGTTAATACATTGAAAACAATGATTCATCTTAAATAACAATATGAACAATTCCCTACCTTGTTTTTTAGTTGGAGATGGCTTTTGTAAGAAGATGATGTGTTGGAGATTCTTGAAAGTTGCTTCACCATTCATCACTCAGAGGATGTTCCTCATTGGAGGATGTTTATCCTTCAATAGTTCTCCAGAAAAAGACTTCTCCAATGTTCTCTCCTCGCAAATCAATTCCTTGCCATCAAATGATCAAGAGTAAGGAGAGAAGCCTTTCTCACTAATTTAAGTTAATGTTTTATTAACATTTCATTAATCAGACTTCCTAAAATTGTGAGATTCATGCTTACACACATTGTGTAATCTGGAATTTAATGCCCAATAATAAATGCTTGACCACCCTCGTGTGCTCCACACATCCAATGAATTTAAAAGGGAAGGGAGGATTTAAATAAAAAAAATTTGGTTTATCTTAATCCACCATGAAGACCCACAAAACTAGATATTTACCTCGAAATACGGTGGTCAATGTCAAGTCTCTTTTAAGAGAATCTGACACTGTGAGTTCAACAATTCCCGTAGATTTTCAATTCCGAGCACCGGTTGAAATGTTAAGAATTCTTGCTCGATACATTAACTGAACATACCTTAAAGAATGTTTAGAAATTAATTCTGGGCACTCCGGGGCTTGGAATCATGTGCCATTAATTTTGGCAGACTCGTAAAAATTCTATATAATTTAAAACATACATAGCAAATTCAATGTCTTTTTAGTCAATCTAATTGATGATATCCACTTGACTTAGGAAGAAAGGTATCTCACCCTTTATTTAAGAGATAGACTGTATTTGATGGAGCTCAAGGAAGTCATTCAGAGGCACTAAATATTTTTTCACATACCTTTTTATCAAAATATGACTCATGTTTTCATTACTGTAATTATATATATTTTTTCTCAATTAAATATATTTCCATCTCATTTTTACAAGTTTTGATTTTTTTACTACACTGGCTGTATTAAAATGTCAATAATCTAGATTCAAATATTGAGAAACTATTTATTATAGTATTTAATTAAGTTCAGTTCAACATCAAAATGTGTTATATTCCTTATTCTATCATTATTTTTATGATATCACAAAGGGGGAAAATATGGAAAAATGAAACATTTTATTTTATGTATTTTTACTCAGGGGGAGAAAAGACATTTTCTTAAGAGGAATAAAAACGAATAAACCCCGGGTATAGAAAGTTTGAAAATTGAATTTTTTTTATTTGGATAACACAAAAATTTATTTCATGATGAAATAATTTTGGTAAAATTAAATATTTTTTCTATCTATGAAAAATTATAAATTATATACAATTATTTTTGTAGGCTAATATCATGGTTTTTGTGATAATCAAAAGGGGTATATTATAGAGAAACTATTGTTTTCAACTATACTCTATTTTATTATTATTAGGGGATATTTTTTAGACCAATACTCTATATTTTTATGATAATTTTGATACTTAAAAATACCACTATTTGTTATTATAATGATTATACCTTGAGTATATTTTAGGAAATTAATATTTCCTTATAATATTATTTTTGAGTAATATTATAGCATTTAAATCCCGTGTAATATTTGAAAAGGTATTAAGAAATCAGTTGAAAATGTTCTTGAAACACTATTCATACCCTATGTTGAAGAGCATAAGTGTAAGGATAGAATCCATCGTTTCATTACAAGAGTTCAAAACTGTATAGTTAAGTAACCATACTTTATCAGCAAAGTATGGAAGCGAAACCTTATGTTTTGAAGGAAATATACTTTTGTAATATCTTAAAATTATGGAATATGAACCCCAATGAAAGTATTAAACATTAATTAATTTTTGAAAAAAAAATTCAACCTTACTTCTATAATGAACTTTATGTTCTATAAAAACGTATGGATCATATATCATTCGTTTTTCTTTAGAGGAATGTATGGATAATAAACCACGCCATTGAACGTTTAAGAGAAAAGTATGGATTATCATCCTTACAATTAAGATCAACCTTACATTGTAAACCTTATGTTTGAGATCAACCTTACGTTCTGAGAAAATAATTATATGAAGTTCAGTAATACATTTGGCATTAGAAATTTAAATTTCAACTTCATCGAGAAACAATCTTAATGCAGATTCTTAGGCTGATTTCACGACAGATTCAATTCTCATTATTAAAGCGTGTCTTTCACTAATTCTATATCATTTATTTATTATTTAATGGATCTATTTATGAGGATGATTTTGTGTGGACTATTAAGGGAAGTTACGACATCTATTTTATTCAATCATTTCAATATTGAGATTCCTAAGGTGACTTTTGTGGATCTGAATTTTAAAGAAAACCACACTTCATTATTATTTATATATCTGTGTTATTTTTAATTACAAGATGAATGAGATGGATCATTGCTAAAAATATTATAAGAACAGGATATAATGTTTTTGGACTTCATTTTTTACAATGGTATTTGAGATATACAGATCTTTTATTACAAAGTATGATAATCCTCTTTTTTTTAATGATGAAGAAACATATTAATGATTCATCATTTCTACATATAATATCATTCTTTAAACCATTGTTATTTGAGTTGCTGAATTTATTTCTATATTTTTGAAAACAATTTTAATATGTTTTCATAAAAGTTAATTTCATTTTAATAATAAAATGTAGAGGATATGGGATTTGATGATGGATGTTAATTTATAATTATAAAATTAATGTATATTTTTTATAATGGGGTATTCATGAATCGTTTTATTGTGTAGGGGGATAAGGGAATAGGTATATAGAATTTAAAAGATTAGAAAAATGAATTTTCCTTCTGAATTTTTTCACCTTGAGACCCTCCTAATGTCTATTGGGATCGGTATTTTTTTGAGAGGAAAAACACTAGAACGTGTAAAGGGATTATTATAAGGAAAATGGGAAGAATATATTCATGAAATATGGCATATGGTGTTGAGAAAACTAAGTTATGAGTCACTTTTTATAACTGAGGTGTGGGAAAATAACGGAATTTCATAATCTTTTAAAATATAAAAAGTCTATTATATGGATGAAGTCTAAAAAAAGGTCTAAATACCATTAGATATCACATTTTTTAAATAATATTATCATATTTTTCCTGATTCTTGATTTTTCATAATAATTTAAAAAAAATATGCATGAGATATAAATTTTTATAAATTTTACACTATTCATAATTATGATGTTTAAACATAAAAAATGTGTCAAATTCAAAAAAAAATATTTTATAGTATCATAGATATATAATATTAATAAATATAATTCATATATTTTCTTAAAAATATTTATTTTTATTTTTTGAAATACTTTTACTGTATTTTATTTGATTTTTTCGATAATTAAATTATAAAACCATCATCATTGTGGAAGAAATTTATTTTATTATTTATTACCTAAAAATTGAAAATAAATTTCAATGGTTAATATTAACAAAATTCTTTAAAATTTCTATTTATGGTCTAATATATCATCAAGAACGACATATATTAAAATATTATATTAATTATAAATTATAATGTGAACAACATGAAATTAATTTAAATAAAATATTACTGTCCCTATTATAACCATGTGGCTCTATATGGTCATTAATTATACCCATGGAAAAAATGGTAGAGATTAAACCAATGAATAACATATAGCCATGTTTTTTAATCACTTAATGGGTGATAAATTTTTCATTAATATCGTTTAATAACTTTTTCTTCTTCTTATACAACTATTGAATCATTATTAAAAACTATAAAATTCAATTATTCCATATATAAAAAACTAAAATAAATTAGTATCAAAACAAATAAATTAATTAGGTTCATAATAACCTTTTATATTCGTTCTTTGTTTATCCAGGTCAACACAACTTCTTTAATTTTTTAATTTTTATGAGCATTACAAGTGCATTTGGTTAATATTCACATCATATAACACTATTATTTGAAACTATTAGAAAAAAATCATTTATAACCAATAATTAATAAAAAATTCAAGAATAGATTTTATATCAGTCATTTATTATAACTACCTTTGACTTTTCCAACACTATGTAGGAACAATATCACCACTGAAAAAAAAATTACATATCATGATATAAATAATAAAATAAATATTATGAATATTTTCATACAATATTGATTTTATATTATCACGATTAATTAATTATATGTGTTTGATACATTTTATTTAAAAAATATTCCTTCATAATGTTAGGAAAATTGTATTTTTCACCATTAAAAAAATTACTTTTTCTGAAAATTTAAAAAATATTAAACTAAAAATTCTCCAATTAGTATATTTCAATAATGGACTCAATTTTATGAAACTAATATTATAAAAAATAATAAAATTATTAAAATTATTTTTTATTTAAAAAATAATGTTTTTAATATTTGAGCTGATTTTACAAAACATAGAAAAATTTATTATAATCTCATAATATTGTCATATAATTACTATTCGACAAACTATTATTTCATGAATTTGTTATAGGAAAAAGAATTTACTTTTAAATAAATATTTTATTTATAAAATTAAAAAAAATTCATTTTTCCCAAAAAATTACCAATACATTACTTTTCAATTTTTACACATTAAATTACTCATTCCATGACATGAATTTATGATATTTTTATTTATGATATACCTAAATTTTATTATACATACATAGGTGCGATCATCATTCTAAAGGACACATGACTATTCCTAAGGGTCACATTTATATTCAAATGTACATTTTTATAATTAATAGTATATGATGATTCGTTTAATCTATAATATTTATAATTCATTATATTGATTTATGGGGATTCATAATGTAGAATATTAGGGGTCATATTCTCCCCTCCTTCAATAAATTTCATTCTCATAATATTGAATACTTATAAAATCAATGATTGATACACGAATATATATTTTTTGGTAACCCATACTGTAAATTGTGTTAATTATAGATCATCATAATAAGAGGGAAGGTGAAATGTAAAGGACACTAAAAAAACTATATATCTAAATAGGATAACATTAGTTTAATGTAAAAATATTTATTTTGAAGAAAATAGAACTATCATGTTATGATGGGGAGGGTTAGATAACATGTTGTTTATTAATCTTTCTATCACTACCATTAATTTATTAAATAAATTATATTTATTATAACATTGATCCAAAATATATGTCATAGAGTTGGGTGATTATTTTACTCTACAGTGAAGCTCTTTAGAGAACAAACATACATGATTCCTTACCATTTCATAATTTCATCCTTTGGTTGTGCACAAATATATCCCCAATTCATTTATTAACCAAAAATATTGATATTAAAGAATTATTTTTTTATCATAACAAATTTTATCAAATGTTCGATATGACACTCCTTCAGATTATTAATTTTTACTGAATCCAAAAAGGATATAACATGTTATCCAATATTATAAATCATAATTAAATCTTAATCAATAATTTCTATAATTCAATCCATAAGTAATTAACATTTTGAATCATCCAAAATATGTCTGCCCAAATTCAGTGTCGAATGATTTAAATGAATGGTAACTTTATATCATATTTTCCACAAAAAACATAATTTATATTTATACCTAATATTTTTATTCCATGAACTCTAAGAAACATTTATAAAATATCCATCCTTCAAATAATAATATAATAGCTTGTTTTTAAATCAAAATATTTTATAATTCCATCATTACATAGACCATCAGATCACTTATCACCTTCTTGGACACTAATACTATCCCATAAACATATATTTATTATTATCTCTATCATCAAGAACATATTTAGGGTCATCTATCCAATGTCACATGTTATGAAGAAGATCAATCGAAAACAAAACCAATTATCTTGGTTACTGGTGATTTTAATCTCATGTTATAATTTATTAAATAAGAATCACTAAAGTAAAATCCTTATATATCTATTCCATATTATAAAAATGGTATCATAATTTATGATACCAAATACAGGCCTATTAATCATTCCCCTTCATCTAAGTTACTGTCATATGGTTGAACATGATCCCCTGGATTATTCAGAGTTATATTCCCTTAACACATGGGATATACATTTCTGTCCTAACACATATCTTTATAGTGGAATCCTTTTAAAAACCAATATTTAAGTTACAATCATGATCATGGATTTCATTATCTCTAATATTTTAACAGACATTGATTCTATTCATGCATTTACTGAGGTGATTCTTCCAATAATTATCACATGTAGAAATTGACAACATTATTTCTTTGAGCATATCCATTTTTAGTATTCTATCATTTTATTCTCTTGCTTCCTAATGAAATCATAATTGTTGGATAATTCATTTTCTCTGTTGATATATCATGCTATTATTCCCTTATATAATGAGAATTGTTTCGAGACTTGTTGCCTTTCTAATTATTGTCATATCAATAAGAAATATTTTCCCTTCTTATTATATTGTTCATTTTAATTTTTTAGGTTATTATTGTCACGAACCAACCCGGGTCGACCCTAAACCGGTCACCCGAGCTGATCCGCGGCAAGTCCCGAGGGGCGTTCCCGATCCCCCTGGGATGGCAACTAGTGCCGGGCATCAAAAAAACCAGTTGGGAACGGATTGGCCCATGAAAAAGATAAGCAAACATAAACTGAACAAGCATATAAATAAAGGAAAACAAACTGAACGACGTGGCAGCAGAAAAGGGAATAAATAAAGAAACGCGACATACCTCAGGTGACCCCGTGGATCACCATGGTACGACAACCGCTCACTTCCAAAAGCGATCCAAGACTGAAACCTGCAACTGAAAAGTAAAGTAGCTGTGAGCACCGAGATGCTCAGTAGGAAAGCCAAAAACAACCATGTCCTATGCCTTCGCCTTTATTAAGAAATCCACAATGCCAGTTTGGAAATAAGATATAATAAAATAGTGTTTCTCCTTTTCAAATTTAAGTAACGAGTTTGCATTTTCGGGTAAAGCCTTTTACTTCCACTACATTTTAAAAATAGGTTTCAAGCATGCATTTAACATTTCAAAATGAAAAGAAACCAGTTTGGATTAAAATATGGTTTTCACAAACAAGGCATCAAGTATGAAACAACTGAAAAGAAAGTTACATCGTTAGCAGCATGACAGAGATGAGCACCATGGGTAATCCCTAGAGGTAGCTAAAACATGTGGGAAACTAAAGACCTCGTACCTCAGTGAAACGTGGCTTAGAAGGCCACGACCCTCAGAAAACGTGGCTTAGAAGGCCACGACCCTCAGAAAACGTGGCTTAGAAGGCCACGACCCTCAGAAATTCATATGTTTAGTTAGTGTTGTTGCGTCAATCCTGCTAGACAAACCGGGACGAACCCCTGCCGTGTCATCTAGCGTACTAGTCCTGGTCACCCACCTGGATACCCGGGTTTTCCCATTGTGCTCTAATTCAAATGATGGTGAGTTTTCTTTATCAAACAATCAAACAAGTACATTACACTTTCTTTATCTAAAATTCATTCAACCTTTCACCACCGCACTCCCTACTTAAGTGCATTCCCCCTCTTTACATCACATAAATACACACAAGCCTTTACACTAGGCACATATCACAAACCACTCATTAACACTTGCGTCACATTTTATTTTCAAATTTAGGGGGAATGACCAAAAAGGGGTTTTCTATTTTCGCAAACCAAATCTTAAAGTGCCAACCGGGACTTTCATAAAACATTCTTAAGATGCCAAACATGCTTAATTACTTAAAGGGTACACTTTTAATAATCAATCAGCGAAAAGGCCAAACACCTTTGGAAATACACATTACTAATTCAGAACCACTTAAGAAATCAATTTTTTCAATAAAAGGTCACTTAGGACCGATAGCATTAAAAATACATTTAAATTTCCAAATCAAAGGAGAAATCATTTCTAGCAACCGTAACTTGATTTCATAGCATGTGGATATAGCGTAAATGTAAAACATATTTTAAAAAAAAGCAAGCAATTATGAATCTCAAATTAAAGGCATAGGCATAGAGGACCTACCTCAAACTTGTCGCTATCTGCCAAAGGCCGCTCAAACCGACACTTGGCGCATACACGCACATGCATTTATACATATATATATACACACCCCTAGCTGCATTGCACATATTCCCCGCGCCATGAGGGAATATGTACAAAGAGGGTATATATATATATATATGTCTTACCCTATGCATGTACGTGTAGGGTACTTCAACACCCGCGGCCCAAAACCATCACAGCAAAGTCCAACACACTACACATGTAATTTAATAAAACAAATAAAACAATAAAATAATCTATAAAACATTTCAGAAAAACACATCACATTAACGCACCCAGATAAAACAAGATACGATGTACCAAAAGAGCCCCAAAACACAATCTGCACCCCCTTTACCACTTAACAAATCATTAAAACATTTTATGAACCAATTATAAATATCAAAATGAAACTTTTTATCAAGAACGCACCCAAATCCAGCTTCTACAACCAAGCGCACATTGAAACCACACCCAAAACACTAACTGAATCCTTTACACAGTTTGATAAACCAGCAATACATTTTATAATATAGTGAGAAGAAGCTTGACCCGGGTTTTCAAATAAAACACATCGTATTTCATATTAAGATACCACTTTAAAATCAATGTAAAATAAATTGTCTTAAAAATATATATATATTTTTTCACATAAACAATTTAAATAAATTAAAGAAACACTTACTAAAACATTTTCAAGGTGCGTTTCAAAGTTTTACCACAAAACTATACCAAAATAATTTTGTTTGAAAACCAACGCACACGACGCTATATAAAAAAAATACTTTGCACCGCCTGCATATATTAATAAACTAACTGCAAAACTTACAAAACACTAACAATTGACTAGATACAAGGTTCTTAACAGAAACACACCCATACCATAATAACACACCGCCAAACAAAACAAATGCAAACTAAATTATTTTAAAAACTAGTTTCGCACCAAACAGATAAAACATAGAACACCAGATTTATTTAAACAAGTAAACATAATTCTCCACATAATCACAATTCGCACTCAACAAGTTAATTAAAGAACATCTTAAATTAATTAAACAAGCAAAACATCGTAGGCGCAAGAAGACGTAAACCAGAAACCGACTCTGGACCAGATAAAGACCCCAAGGGTCCGCAGACTCAAATTCATATTTTTAAGGTGGCGTAAAAAAAATATATATATAAATGCATAAATATATTCTTACCCAGAAATCGGCGAGCAGACCGAAATGATCCGACTCGTTTTTCCTTCGGCGGCAGTGGACGGGATGCAGTCCGGCATGACCCGGGAAACCCATCGCAAACCCACGAGGGGACTATTGGGCACACCGGAGCAATGCAGAGGCACCGAAGAAAAATGTCGTGTTCGTCGGAAACACGCCGGAAAGGGGGCTGGACTTGCCGGAATCGCGCCGCAAAGGGGGTCGGGTTCGGACAGCAGATGCTAGGTGAGGGTAGGGCAGCGGGACGGCGCCGGAATATGGGAGATCCGACTATGGAGGGGGTTTCGGGCGGCGGTGAGCAGTCGAGGAAGAAGGAGCATGGGCGGAGATGGCCGGGAGGGTGCGGCCGACGGCGGTCGGGTGCCGGCTGGGAGGAGGGGGAGCCAGAGGGAGGCCGACGGTGCGGAGGGGTGTCGGCGGTCTCGTCTTCGCTGGAACCGGGAAGAAGCGGGTAGGGGCGGCGGCCGGAGAAGGAGGAGGCGCGGCGAGTAGGCCGGACGGGAGGGAGGTGGCGCGAGCAGGCCGGACGGGAGGGAGGCTGCGTGAGGGAGGCCGGCAATCCGACGGGAGGCGCCGGACGCGGGAGGCCGGACAGAGGGAGGCCGCGCGATCGGGAGAAAAGGGGGAGGGGGCCGCGTAGGGTTAGAAGAGAGGGGGGGGCTGTGCGCGACGCCCAGGACAGCAAGGAGGAAAGAAAAAAAACAAGAAAGGAGAAGAAAAGAAAAAAAAGAAAAGAAATAAAAAAGAAATAAAAACAAATAAATAAAAATGAAATAAAAATAAAAATAAATAAATAAAATGAAAAAAAATAAATAATTAAAAATGAAATAGAAATAAAAATGAATAAATAAAATGAATAAAAATAAATGAATAAAAATGAAATAGAAATAAAAATAAATAAATAAAATGAATAAAAATAAATAAATAAATAAAAATGGAATAGAAATAAAAATAAATAAATAAATGAAATCTGAAAATAATATTATATTATTTAGTAATGTTAGACACTACGCACGGTCACGCACACAACTGCGCGCCATAGAACAACCCAAGTGTGTGTGTGTGTATATATATATATATATATTAACCGGTTCAAACTGCAAATTTAAAAACTAGCCCCAAAATAATTAAAATAAAGTAGCAGGCATTGCCAAGTCAAAAATGTACATTTATCAGCAACGCAAAACTCAAGTAGAGTCCACCACGCACCTCGACATGACAAATTTAATTCCAAATAAAAATTATAGAACAAGAATAAAATTAAAATTCATTGCCATAGTGCGGAGTTCGGGTGTGACAATTCTCCCCACCACAAAAACTTTCTGCCCCCAGAAAGTCACCAAGCCAAACGAGGAGACAAACTCGAGCTTGAAACTAAATGTGGCCAACAAAATCACAACTCGGAGTGACTTTTCACTCCATCAGTCACACCCGACCAACTCTGAGGGGAACTGAAAAGATAAGAACCATCAGGAAACGAGGAGGGTTCTCCCCACCACAAGAACCCGACTATCACAACTGACATTGAGGCTCTTAGCATGAACTAACTCTGGAACTGCTAACTTGATCCAAAAGGGAACCACCACATAGACCAAACCTCGAAAAAGGAACTTCAAGATTCATGGTGGGTCTACCCACCATTTAAGAACTGACCAGCTGAAGCCAATTAGCGCAGAATAATACGAGAAACCTAGCACAAATCGACCCATGAACTCTCTGCATAAAGCAGACCCCCACCACATGGGGTCATCGACGAAAGACCCCAAACCGAGTAGTGGACCAAACCCCTATTCATTATCTCCCAAGATGCATATGTCTCGAAAACGAGTGCATCCCAAAACATGAACGGGTTACGCTTGAGGAGGCGCAGCTACAGGAATTACAAGAAAACAAGATCACCATGCCTTTTTACAACCACGGTGGGGTATTCAAAGAACAAAGACCACAACGAGAAAAAGAGACCTTTGCGCCTCTTACAGAAAAACAGAACCTTCAAAGACGGGAGAGATGAAACAGGGAAATTCAGAACATCCCCATTTAATCATTGGAGACAAAAATTAGACCATGGTGCCCCACACCCAATGATTCCTGACTGCGTGAAGAGCTTCGCTCCGAGACCTGTGGTTGGAGCTCTGATGTCTTGAAGCATCTGCTGCCCCGCAGTCAGGAGCTGACATTCTCCTGTCGAGACTCATCCTGACGAAGCCGCTAGCAGAACCTCTCTAGGTTTCCCAAACAGCCACACTGTCGACAAGTCTTAAATGAATGACGATAAGGAGACCTAAAGTACCCAAACCGGCCACACAAGAAGCGAACAAGAGAGTGGCCCGACTAATAGAAGATGGAGTTGATAATGAAACTTTTCTGAGATGGGTTCCTCTGGTTCGCTCTCACAGAATGGGGAACCATCCCAAACACCAAAGGGGACCGGTCCTTGAACAATAGACGAAGACCCCACACAAGAGAAACAATAACTGTTTCTGTGAGATTATCTTTGGAGAAAAGGGAACCAACTTCTTGAGATGCCCAACGTAGGCCTTCACTATTTGTTGGCATTGCTGGAAACTCACAAGCCTTGTCGCTTCCATCACCTCCACTTCCACAAATATAAACCATCTAATGAGAGTGGTCCTAAACACCTTCCAAGTCATACCATCATACAACGACGCTGGGATTATTTCCTCCGCCAATCCAGAGTTTCACCTTCAAAGGAACCCAGACCAACACGGACTCTTATAGTTTTGGGAGTTTCCAACAACCTGGAAACACCAACGATTTCACCAAGCCAGTTTGCTACCTTTGATAGATCACTATCACCATGGTAGCTGGACAACAACCGAAAAGAATTCAATTCCACCACCCCGCTAAGAGTCTAGGTAGAACCAACAACTAGAAGAGACTCACTAGAAACTTCTGGGAATTTTCTGGGCAGCATATTCAAAACAAGAGGCACGAATCCGAATCAAAACTCATCATAAATCAAAATTCCACACCTCAATCGCAAACGAAAGCTCGAACTCAAATCACTATTCCAACCACAATTCAATACGTCAAAACCAAGGACTCATGAAAAAGAATACCCAACACGAAAAGAGAACGCTAAACAATTTCTCGCTCACTCTTCTAAATATTTGAAAACCCCCTTTTTGAAAACCATTTTTCAGCAAACAAAACAACTTAAATATACACCATTGATACCCCATGAAGTCTCACACATACATATCCATTGCTAGCTCAAGCACCCATCCACTCACATCACCAATTCCCAACTTTCCACATGCGTACCTCAATGTATGTGATCACTCATAGGAATACCAACGGTCAATTCAAGACACTTCTCATTTCCAAGTTAGACCATTAAGCACACATCACAAATTCCCAACCAATTTGAAAAAGTAACTTATCATTAAGGCAATACATTTCCAATTTCCAAAAACATTTCCAATTCACATTCCAAAAAGTGTTACTGAGATTTCAAAACAACTTCCAAAACACCTCTCATTTTCCCTTTTGAAACCACACATTTGCTAAAAGAAAAAAATTTCCATTTCAAAACCACTTTTCCACTCTAACACCACATTCCCAATTCAAACCACCTTCACAAAAATCCATTTTCATTTTTGAGATGTACTCACACCAACCAAAATTAAGGTCAAACATAACTCACATTAAAACATCCAAAAATAAGGGACTAGTGGTTATACCAACCCGGTAACATGGCTTAGCAGACCATGCTCCGAGCGGGCATCCACCACAGGAAGTATCTTGAACCGTGCACTCGGGCTATACATGGGTCTCTACTCCATGCAAGTCTGCCGCATAACACTGGCTCACTTCCTTGGTCATCCCTCACCCACACATACCAATCCAAAGAAGAAAATTCAAATCCTGGACTACCCCTGGAAACTCGAGTCTCGGGACGAGCAAGGGTTCATGACGTCCTTCCCACACCTACCTCTCGAGTCCCGACACACCTAATCACCAAGATACTTGACACCCCAAATAACAAGGGCACCTATGATACCATTTTGTCACGAACCAACCCGGGTCGACCCTAAACCGGTCACCCAAGCTGATCCGCGGCAAGTCCCGAGGGGCGTTCCCGATCCCCCCGGGATGGCAACTAGTGCCGGGCATCAAAACAAACCAGTTGGGAACGGTTTGGCCCATGAAAAAGATAAGAAAACATAAACTGAACAAGCATATAAATAAAGGAAAACAAACTGAACGACGTGGCAGCAGAAAAGGGAATAAATAAAGAAACGCGACATACCTCAGGTGACCCCGTGGATCACCACGGTACGACAACCACTCACTTCCAAAATCGATCCAAGACTGAAACCTGCAACTGAAAAGTAAAGTAGGCGTGAGCACCGAGATGCTCAGTAGGAAAGCCAAAAACAACCACGTCCTATGCCTCCGCCTTTATTAAGAAATCCACAATGCCAGTTAGGAAATAAGATATAATAAAATAGTGTTTCTCCTTTTCAAATTTAAGTAACGAGTTTGCATTTTCGGGTAAAACCTTTTACTTCCACTACATTTTAAAAATAGGTTTCAAGCATGCATTTAACATTTCAAAATGAAAAGAAACCAGTTTGCATTAAAATATGGTTTTCACAAACAAGGCATCAAGTATGAAACAACTAAAAAGAAAGTTACATCGTTAGCAGCATGACAGAGATGAGCACCATGGGTAATCCCAAGAGGTAGCTAAAACAAGTGGGAAACTAAAGACCTCGTACCTCAGTGAAACGTGGCTTAGAAGGCCACGACCCTCAGAAAACGTGGCTTAGAAGGCCACGACCCTCAGAAAACGTGGCTTAGAAGGCCACGACCCTCAGAAATTCATATGTTTAGTTAGTGTTGTTGCGTCAATCCTGCTAGACAAACCGGGACGAACCCCTGCCGTGTCATCTAGCGTACTAGTCCTGGTCACCCACCTGGATACCCGGGTTTTCCCATTGTGCTCTATTTCAAATGATGGTGAGTTTTCTTTATCAAACAGTCAAACAAGTACATTACACTTTCTTTATCTAAAATTCATTCAACCTTTCACCACCGCACTCCCTACTTAAGTGCATTCCCCCTCTTTTCATCACATAAATACACACAAGCCTTTACACTAGGCACATATCACAAACCACTCATTAACACTTGCATCACATTTTATTTTCAAATTTAGGGGGAATGACCAAAAAGGGGTTTTCTATTTTCGCAAACCAAATCTTAAAGTGCCAACCGGGCCTTTCATAAAACATTCTTAAGATGCCAAACATGCTTAATTACTTAAAGGGTACACTTTTAAAAATCAATCATCGAAAAGGCCAAACACCTTTGGAAATACACATTACTAATTCAGAACCACTTAAGAAATCAATTTTTTCAATAAAAGGTCACTTAAGACCGATAGCATTAAAAATACATTTAAATTTCCAAATCAAAGGCGAAATCATTTCTAGCAACCGTAACTTGATTTCATAGCATGTGGATATAGCGTAAATGTAAAACATATTTTTAAAACAAGCAAGCAATTATGAATCTCAAATTAAAGGCATAGGCATAGAGGACCTACCTCAAACTTGTCGCTATCTGCCAAAGGCCGCTCAAACCGACACTTGGCGCACACACGCACATGCATTTATACATATATATATATACACCCCTAGCTGCATTGCACATATTCCCCACGCCATGAGGGAATATGTACAAAGAGGGTATATATATATACATGTCTTACCCTATGCATGTACGTGTAGGGTACATCGACACCCGCGGCCCAAAACCATCGCAGCAAAGTCCAACACACTACACATGTAATTTAATAAAACAAATCAAACAATAAAATAATCTATAAAACATTTCAGAAAAACACATCACATTAACGCACCCAGATAAAACAAGATACGATGTACCAAAAGAGCCCCAAAACACAATCTGCACCCCCTTTACCACTTAACAAATCATTAAAACGTTTTATGAACCAATTATAAATAACAAAATGAAACTTTTTATCAAGAACGCACCCAAAGCCAGCTTCTACAACCAAGCGCACATTGAAACCACACCCAAAACACTAACTGCATCCTTTACACAGTTTGATAAACCAGCAATACATTTTATAATATAGTGAGAAGAAGCTTGACTCGGGTTTTCAAATAAAACACATCGTATTTCATATTAAGATACCACTTTAAAATCAATGTAAAATAAATTGTCTTAAAAATATATTTTTTTTTCACATAAACAATTTAAATAAATTAAAGAAACACTTACTAAAACATTTTCAAGGTGCGTTTCAAAGTTTTACCACAAAACTATACCAAAATAATTCTGTTTGAAAACCAACGCACATGACGCTATATAAAAAAAATACTTTGCACCACCTGCATATATTAATAAACTAACTGCACAACTTACAAAACACTAAAAATTGACCAGATACAAGGTTCTCAACAGAAACACACCCATACCATAATAACACACCGCCAAACAAAACAAATGCAAACTAAATTATTTTAAAAACTAGTTTCGCACCAAACAGATAAAACATAGAACACCAGATTTATTTAAGCAAGTAAACATAATTCTCCACATAATCACAATTCGCACTCAACAAGTTAATTAAAGAACATATTAAATTAATTAAACAAGAAAAACATCATAGACGCAAGAAGACGTAAACCAGAAACCGACTCTAGACCAGATAAAGACCCCAAGGGTCCGCAGACTCAAATTCATATTTTTAACGTGGCGTAAAAAAAATATATATATAAATGCATAAATATATTCTTACCCAGAAATCGGCGAGCAAACCGAAATGATCCGACTCGTTTTTCCTTTGGCGGCAGTGGACGGGATGCAGTACGGCATGACCCGGGAAACCCATCGCAAACCCACGAGGGGACTATTGGGCACACCGGAGCAACGCGGAGGCACCGAAAAAAAATGTCGTGTTCGCCGGAAATGCGCCGGAAAGGGGGCTGGACTCGCCGGAATCGCGCCGCAAAGGGGGTCGGGTTCGGACAGCGGATGCTAGGTGAGGGTAGGACAGCGGGACGGCGCCGGAATATGGGAGATCCGACTATGGAGGGGTTTTCGGGCGGCGGTGAGCAGTCGAGGAAGAAGGAGCATGGGCGGAGCTGGCCGGGAGGGTGCGGCCGACGGCGATCGGGTGCCGGCTGGGAGGAGGGGGAGCCGGAGGGAGGCCGACGGTGCGGAGGGGTGTCGGCGGTCTCGTCTTCGCTGGAACCGGGAGGAAGCGGGTAGGGGCGGCGGCCGGAGAGGGAGGAGGCGCGGCGAGCAGGCCGGACGGGAGGGAGGTGGCGCGAGCAGGCCGGACGGGAGGGAGGCTGCGCGAGGGAGGCTGGCAATCCGACGGGAGGCGCCAGACGCGGGAGGCTGGACGGAGGGAGGCCGCGCGATCGGGAGCAAAGGGGGAGGGGGCCGCGTAGGGTTAGAAGAGAGGGAGGGGGGGCTGTGCGCGACGCCCAGGACAGCAAGGAGGAAAGAAAAAAAACAAGAAAGGAGAAGAAAAGAAAAAAAAAGAAAAAAAAACAAATAAATAAAAATGAAATAAAAATAAAAATAAATAAATAAAATGAAAAAAAAATAATTAATTAAAAATGAATAAATAAAATGAATAAAAATAAATGAATAAAAATGAAATAGAAATAAAAATAAATAAATAAAATGAATAAAAATAAATAAATAAATAAAAATGGAATAGAAATAAAAATAAATAAATAAATGAAATCTGAAAATAATATTATATTATTTAGTAATGTTAGACACTACGCACGGTCACACACACAAACGCGATCCATAGAACAAACCAAGTGTGTGTGTGTGTATATATATATATATATATTAACCGGTTCAAACTGCAAATTTAAAAACTAGCCCCAAAATAATTAAAATAAAGTAGCAGGCATTGCCAAGTCAAAAACGTACATTTATCAGCAACGCAAAACTCAAGTAGAGTCCATCACGCACCTCGACATGACAAATTTAATTCCAAATAAAAATTATAGATCAAGAATAAAATTAAAAGTCATTGCCATAGTGCGGACTTCGGGTGTGACAATTATTCCATATAATATGTTGAATTTATGAATGAAAACATACTCTAGATTAGATAATTACATTATGTAAAATAATGTAAAATCCTAAAACAAGTACAATAATTAATATAAATTGAAATATTTATGTATATCTAAATACATAATCATTGTTATTTTTGGATTTTATTATATAGATATCCAAAAATTCAATCCTGTAATTATAATCCATAAACAAGGATTTATTATATATGGTTTCAAATGTCTCTACTAAAATTAAATTGATACCAACTATATAGACCCTGGCCCAATATCTCATTCCAGGTTCCAAACAGTATTGCGCTGACATTAATACATGATTATAATCCCAAAGGACAAAATAATTTAGTATCACTGTAAAACCTACTAAAAAACTACTTTTTTACATTACATACTAAAACGAAAACATCATATAAATTGAATTTAAAATAGTAATATAATTTTATCATGTACATGCATGTCAATCATAATATTCATTTTTACATACTACGTAAAAATAGAAAGGAGTGAGGTCATATGCTCATTAAGGATAAGGAATGTAGTTGAAGATATCATAAATAAAAATAAATAATATGGAATGGTTTCTAACATATATTTCATGTCATTAAAAATAATCTTGAGATTAATCTTGAAGGAATAAAATTTGATAAAATAATACTTGATAAATTATCAAATTAGAATAGAACATACCCATGAATATTATACTACTCAAATAATAAAATTGAATATAAATTATAATATAATAATGATTTATAGCATAATATGGGACATCATAACAATACCATAAATTATACATCCAAGACACCATTCACAAATAGGTAAAAACCAAATTTATCATCTCTCATGAGACGTAGTGATGAAACTAGAGGCTTTATTAACCATTGTAAATCCCTTACAGAGTCCAATTAATTAGTCATATGAATGTATAGAAACATAATAGACAAATAAATTCTTATTTAAACTATCTTATGAAATATAAGAAACATTTACCAAACAATAAACATAATCATAAATCATTCAGAGTAATATGGAGAATGGTAATAAGATATTAATTATAAAAAATAATAATAAAACATTAATTAAAATATGGTTTATTGTAAAATATTTGATCAATATCAGTAAAATATAAAATATATTATTTAAGATTTTTTTTTAAATATATGAAAATAATCTAATAAAATAAATATGGAATACATGAGATAAATTCACTTATTCCTTTAGGGAGGAAGATTTCATTTGGAAAATAGTCATGATTTTTTCATAAGATTATATAATAATAATTTATATCCCATAAAACAAAGGGAATATAGAATAAAATTTGTTTTAGGAATTAATGATGTCAAAATGAAGATAAATCATATAAAATGCATTTTTATGAAATGTTAGAAATGGGCTTCATCAGTGTAGTTTAGGGGTAAATTTAAAAGGTTCTTTAAAGAGGACAAATGATTTATTGTTTAACTAAAACAAGAAATGATATAATTTATGTTTTTATGAAAAAAAAAATTAATTTAGAAAAATATTGGTGTTATATAATATATAATTTATTGATCCTGAAAATATTTATGGAATTGGGATGTTCCCTTTAATAGGTCTTTCTTATTTGGATTAATTAAAATTCGAACCATATAAAACATTTATTTCCCCATTAATAAATGAATTTATTTTGATACACGATTTTGGATTATAAAAACACTATTGAAAATATGTATAAAAAAATATGAACCACATTGGGGTAAAGAGATAGAATGTGTTACCCAAATGAAAAATGGATGTTCGAGGAGAATCTCTTACATTATGTTCAAAAGTGTTCTGTAGCACCCACAGTTTTAGGTATGTGGCCTTTTTTATACATCTTTATGTGTTTAAAGTGCATGGGATGAGTTGGGAAGATGTTTGGAGAGTCTGGAATGGTTTGGGATGAGTTTGTAGGGCTTTAAAGGGGTGCACAGTTTGAGCATGGTTAGTGGAAACCGTGCAGGTTCCCCAACAAACTGTGCGGACCCATGTTCGTGAGACAGCAGGCCTCGCACAGCATGAACATGGTTTTCCTAACTGTTCGAGGAAACCATGAGGACCCTGGCTCTTGAGGTAGTGGCGTGCACAAGGTTAGCGCACGGTTTTCCAAACTGTGCAGGATAACCGTGCTACTACTTAAAGTTAGGGTTATAAGATCCGGGCTCGCTCGGGATTGCCTCATTTCACTACAATTCTCCTCCCACTCAAACCTCACTAGGTATTTTGTATTCTAAGGGGTTAAAGTTTCTCTCCCACTCAGTTTGGAAGGATTTATAATGGGTTTCAAGGAGGTTTGAAGGTGGTTTCTATAGGGTAAGTCTCTCCTCTTTCTTCTCTTGTTTTTTCCTCTAGATCTACATCCCTATCCTTCTTTGTTTTCTAAATATAAACTTTTTTGTGTAGATTTAGGGTTGGGGTTTCCTTGGATGTTAATTGGAAGTCTTGTGATGGTTAGGGAAGGTGATCTAGAGAGGTTTCAATGGTGTGTTCACTAGATTGGAGGTGCGGTGGTTTGTGGGTCGTTTTCTCGAAAAGCCTAAATATAGGTGGATTCTCTATCGACTCCACTTGGTTAGAGCTAATGGTTTTGGTTACAATTAATTTTTTGAGATTGAAAGTAATTGTGTTTTGATGTGCAAAATTGTTTAAAAATCCCTTGGATGATGTTTTGGGGATTTTTGGGAAAAAGAGGGTTTTGTGGTGAAATTCTTTTTTGGTGTATTTTAAAATAGAGATTAAAAAATGTGATGCTACGGTTGTTTTGTGTAAATTATTGATGGAAATAGTTTCCAATAAATAGGTTATTTTATTGAAATAAAGTTTTTCATGGAAATTGGTTTTCAATAAATGGGTGATTTATTGAAGTGGATAGATATGCAATGGAATGGGTTGATTGCATGATGATGTGACCTTGGTGGGTTATATACTTGGATTTGGATTGTTATGAATGTTGTGTGGAAGTGGTGAGAAGTACCACTATAAAAAGTGGATGGATAGTGGAAGGAAGGGACACCATCAAGGATAAGTGAACAAGAAGTGCTACTTTGTGTGAATTGGTGAACGGGTTAGACGGTTGTTCCACCATTTGGTTGTATGGATGGTTTTTTGTGCATTGCTTTGCAATATTTAATTGTTGTGCTAATGGGTAAATGTTGGAATGGTTATGGATTGATTGGTTGGATTTCCTTTGGTTTCATGGTTTGGGTGTGATGGCTTGGTAAGATCATGGTTGGATTATGGTAATGGTTGCACTTTTGATTATTTAATATAAACTATTTTATATAAATGTGTTAACGGGTTTATCCTAGTGGAATGTGTAGGTAAGTCATTTGGGGAAATCCTATTGAGTTTTAGTACTCACCCCCTGATTTGGCACTATGGTGTCTTTGCAGATGTCGTGTACCGTGATGTGGGCAAAGGTAAGGCATCACCCTCCTTTAGTGGAGATTTGTGATGACTTAGTGGAGCTTGGAGCATGGTTCTTGGTGTGGAGTTGTGGTGGTGTCACGACTTGTGGTGTTTTGTTGCTTATTTTCTGCAGTGTACTCTGATGTTGTGTGGACATGTCTCATGGTATTGGTTTTGAGTTGTGTTGTGGAACAACTTGGTGGGATTTTGGGAATGCATGGTTGGGTAATGGAATTGATATGCATTATATAGTGGCTGTTTGTGGATGGTTTGGTTTGTTTTGTCTTATGGGAAAATCATTCCCCAAATTGATCTTGAAGCCCTCAGCATTTATTTCCAGCCTTTGGCGGCTTGGGAACATCGCTTAAGGTCATGTAGCCCTCACCACCTCCTCAAGACAATGAGATAGGGGCGGGGAGTTGCATGTTATTAAATTGATATTAATATATTTTTTAATGAAATTAAATTCATTAATAATATAATTTGAAACATATTAAATATTTATTTTTTATTATAAAATTATTATGTTCATTAATTTCTTTTTCGATGATTGATAAGATTCGGTTTTATAATTTCAGAGTGTTTGATTGCCTGGTTTTCGTGATCAGTTCAATTTTATACATGTTCGACTGAACATGTATAATGGGATTATTTATATTGAATTTTAATTATATTTTTTCAATGATCATATATAATAATCAATGGTCTTATCTATTATTTTTTTTTCTATTCTTTAGGATTCTTCATTTGATAAAACATTAATGATAACCATGTATATTATTTTTTCATTTTTTCATTCATCATAAACTAGTATTGTTTTATTGATTAAATAATGAATATATATTGGTTCCAGAGTAAAATATAAGTCATAATATAAATATTTAATACATATTTTAATAATAATAATTGTTTTATAACTATCTGTGAAGGTAGTAATGGAAAATGTAAACACATCATCCACGATGACAGTAAATCAACACATCACGAATGAAGTTATAATTTTTTTATTAAATGGAAGAGTATAAGTTGTTTTATGTTTTATATTTCATTAACATGATAATATTCCAGTATATATATGATACTACGATTATCATTCTACTTTTCATATGTGCAAGTATTAATTATTAGGGAGAAATAATTCAAAATAAAATAAAAAAAATACCTCGTGAATGATTTCCCCCTAAAGATCAGGGAATTAGTCTTCATGTGAGGTAAAAGACACTGTAATGTGGAAATGGAATATTATATGGCTATTGTTATGAGATATTATAGAATTTTTTCTTATGGAGATAATAATTGTTGATTTAATGGGTATCATTTTATAATCTTGGTGTGGGCCAGTTTAGGAATCTATTAAAATTTATGATTATAATAAGTATAATATAGAGTTGAAGAAATAAAAAAGTCCTAAATTTATCAAGATATCAATTTTATGATATAATAAAATCATATTTGGAATCATTGATTTTTTTAATTTTTAAATAATGTATTTAAATTTTTCATTCATTAAATATAAGTATTTGTGAAATTAACAATATTCATACTTATGAATTTAAGAGAAAATAAAAAATAAAATTAGATAAAAATATTTTATTATATCCTAAAAATATCGAATTCCTCTACTAAATTTATAGATTACCTAATAAATCTCAAATTATATTTATTTTAATATTTTTAATATCATTTATTAGATTTTTTCATTAATTAAAAAACATAAAAGCATTGTTATAAAATATATTAAGGGAATTACTTATTCCCTGATAATATAAAATAAGAATCCATGAAAAAGATAAATTTCAAATATTTTAAATGAATATTTATGGTCAAATATCTCTTTTTGAAGAAAATATATTAAATTATTCTAGAAATTAGAACAAATAGTCTGAAAACATTTATATATTTTAATCAACAAATTATAAGGGTCATTATCATATCAATATAGATTAAAATGGTAAATAATTTCACCTGTATTAAAATAGTGTATATATATAATCAACAAATATGATCTATCTATGTTTTTTGGACAGTTATTAGTTCTTATAATTACAATAAAAAATATTTTATTAATTTTTATTTGGATTGCACAAGCACTACATCAATGATGCACAACCAGTAAATATAATTAATTCATAAAAAATTAAAAAAAATTATTATCATAAAATTAACTAATTTTTCTAGATATAACCCTTTAAATCTATTATTTCTCTATATTTACTCATATCCATGTCAAGACATCTTCTTTAATATGTTAATTTATCTAAGAAGTGGACATAAATTTTGATAATAATCATGTTATATACCGATAAAATATCAAACTATCATAAAAAATCATGGATACATAATAATTAATAAAAAATATTGATAAAATCGTTTTAGAACACCATTATTATGTAGAAGGAACCAAATTAGACTTTTCCAATGCTACGTAAGAACTACTTCAGCACTGAAAAAATATATGTTTAATCTTACCATGAAAAAAATATATAATTAACATGTTATAATTTATTTATAAGAATTATTTATATTATAGTATCATAATTTATTAATAACAAACCATTAATAATTTTATATCACAATTATGTGTTGACGATATCACAAAAATACTGTATTTTTTAAAAAATATTTTAAACAATTCACAAAAAAAATTCATAAAATTATAACATTCTACCCAAACCATTGTCTAATTATTATAATTCAAAAATGTACTAAATATTATGACATTGTTTTACAAAATATGACAAATTTAATAAAACTATAATTTATTTGAAAATTAACAATTTTAATGTCATAAAGTATTTTATAACGCCTTGTAAAATTAATTATTCACTCATAAAATTACCTTGTAATTATAATATATGAAAATATTAATTCTTGATTGTAATCTATCAAAATTATATTTCTTTTATATTATTAATATAATTATAAAATTGTAAATAATATTATTTTTTTAAAAAAATGACTATAATTAATATATCATTTTAAAATCATTTCGTTTCTTATTCCATGATATAAATATATCATGTCTTAATTTACGATATTCTAAATTAGTTTTATACTCTCATAGGTGACGAAATTATTAAAATCTTTACATTACTATTCATAACAATTGTATTACTGTTTGAATTTTCATATTAAAATTTAATTGTATATAACAGTTTTTTAAGCAATATGAAATCAATTAAATTGAATTGATTTAAAAAAATTCATACCATAAAATAATTGGTTTTAATATACCTTATTACATTTTGGGTGTACAACAATACATAACTGGGACAAAAACCTACATAATCATTTCAAATTACATTAATTGTGAATTTTCCCCACATAACGCATCTTTTAATTCTCACATTAATACATCTTCATAATACATATAAAATCATGTCTAGAAGTGTCCTCTTCCACATCATTCATCAAAATATGGCAGAATGAAAAATATGATGGCTGGACTTAGATTCATAGTAAGGGTAAACATAATTATTAATAGTTGAATTCTATTATAAGGCATTATAGTTCATAAGTGTATGGTGGCATAATAAATGTGCATGAGTGAGTAATAAATGAACTCATACTGATCAATACCTATATTATAAAAAATGAAAATATGAAAATGAAGAGATTCATTGGAAAAAAAATCATAATGCTTTTGATATCTATGTCAACCAATAGAAACATTATAATACCATATCAAACATAGAAAAAACCTAATGGTATCTTGGGAAATTATTATAATTTTAATTCTTATAAATGTAATAACAATGACATAGAAATCAATATATATAAATCATAAAACATTAATATTAATATTCTATATATCCATACAGAATTCATTGGATTGTTATGAAGGACCCAACAATCATTGGATTATCCCATATGCACCCATCATTGGTTTTCAATGGAACCGCATGTTTTTGGATTATCATGCAACCACCAGTCAAATATCTAAGTACCATTAGAAAATAAAAACACAAAATATCTCTAATTTCATTTTAAATACATATGATGAATATTATCAATTTTATAATATTATTACACTTTGGAAAATTATGGGGCTCCATAAAATGTTTTCATAAACATAACTGATGAAATATAAATGGGTTCTATAAAAACATATTTATAACATGATTTCCAATTAAAAAATTTTGATTTAAAAAATATATATGACACATGATTAACCACTTGAAATGAAATGGGTTAAATAAAAATCAAATTGAATTATTATTAACCAATTGAAAAAAAAAGAAATGTTTTATATTACAATTTCAAAGAAACATTATTGACCCTTGAAAATGAACTGAGTTCCATAACAATCTCCTAGGAAGATGAGTATCCATTGTAAAATAAGAGGGTTAAATAGAAGTATATTTGAAACAATATTTATACATGAAAAAGGAATGGGTTCTATAAACATCTATTTGGAACATTGTTAAACAATGAAAAATGAAATGGTATCCATGATAATCTAATTGTAACATGATTCAACCATGTAAAATAAATGGGCTATAAATCAATCTATTTGAGACATGATTAATCTATTTAAATGAAATGAGTTCCAAAACAATATTTTTTTAAAATGATTAAATAATGGTAATGAAATTTGTTAAATAACTATCTCATTGAAACCCAATTAGACCATGTAAGATAAATGGATTCGATTACAATATTTTTTAAAAATGATTAAAACATAGAAAATAAATGAGTTTTATAACAGTATCATCCAATTATGATTCATACATGGAAATAAAATTGGTTCCATAATAATATCGTTTAGAAAATATTAATCACTATAGAAATAAATGATGATGGTATCAATAAAATATATCCCAATAGAGAATAAGTACCATAAATGGTTCTTAAGATGATTAATGGAAATATAATTAAATTATAATTAGAAATTTTTCTGAGAAATATTATCTTTAAACAATACAAAGCCTCACATACCACATTGAGACATTTTAATCATCATATCTATGAATGAATAACAATAAATGAAACATATAATATCTTCAAAATAATAATATTCATGATATATGATGTATATGGAGATTTATATAGTCATCATAAAATAAAATATTTCTATAACATAAAAAACATTAAAAGGGAGGAAATGGATAAACAATAAATTATCGATATGGTAACATTGAAATTGTAAACCACACGACAGATATATCAAAAAAAGAATTTGAATAATTCTATAAATTTAAAGAAAAGAATCATAAAATAATTTTTTTTGCACTATATACACCACAAAATATATATAAGTAATGAATATGGAATATATCTCATCAAAATAAAAGTGTTATGAGAAAACCCCATTATAAAGATCACATCATTGGAGTGAAAATAAATCAATTACATAATTATGTGGGAATATTGTAAGTCCACAAAACAAATAATGAAATAAATAATAAAATAATAATAATTCATTTCATACATATTCTTTAAAAAAAATGTTGTTTACAATTAAATAATTAACATTATTTATGATATTTATTTTGTCCATATTCGACCAATGTGTCAAAACTGAACATGATAGGTTGAGTATTGTTAATGGGGTCGTTATTTAAACAGGTGCATATAAAATTTCATAATTACAATTTTATATATCAATTAATATTTTAAATTCAAACAATAAATATGGTTATGATAAATGAACCAATGATACAATCATGGAGATAGTTGGTTATATCTACACTTGAGTAATGTTCCCATTTTTGAATGATCATTATTCAAAGAAAGTATTATTTATATTTATATAATGCACATTATATTAAATATTAAATATAAATTAAATTTATATTATTAAATGTATCATTCTTTTGATTTGGTGTTTAAAAAATAATAATTTCATCGCATTGAAGAGGTGGTAGTCCACAGGTCCACGAATATATTTATAATGTTTTTTGTGTGTGAAAATGAAATGAAGAAAATAATATGTTATAATAAAATACAAATAATTATTCTATGGATATCATAAATATTTCATTTATTTACTATATTTTTATATAATAGCACATTAATACATTCCTTCTATGGTGTGAATGAATCACATCGCTTTTAGGAGATTGTAGTCAACACATCCACAATCGTTGTTTTCGTATTCCCAAAAAATAGAAAGAATTAATTTATGTGTTATATAAAAATTCCATAAGTATGATGATATTATAAATATCATATATACCATATAAAATATATAATTCTATCATTATTATCATGATTTATAATAATTAATGGAAGAACAAATGATATCTTTTCTTGAGGTGATAGTCCTCTGTACAGAAGAGAGATAATTGGATACCCATTTTTGGGAAATTTTTAAAGGTGTAGGTTAAAACATTAAAATTACAAAATATAAAAATATTTAGCTTTATGTGGGTTTTATATAATTATGTAGTAAGAATAAGTTATGTTTTTTATAATGAAATAAAACAAAAGTGCGTTGATGATATGAGCCTGTAAGGGGGAAAACACGGTAGGGTTTTTTATCTCATCGTCGCTTCCCTCTAGACGGATTGTCGCGGCGGTCCCCTCTGCTCACGGAGAGATCTAGTGGTGAGTCATCTTGTGGTGGCGCTTCTTGGACTCGGTTAGCTGGATGTTCTGTTACTGGCTTCTCCTCGCATGATGCCTTCTCACTGGATAGGTTCTCTAAGGAGGCGTGGTTCATGTCCACAATTGAGTTTCCAGATCCAACATTCGGAGGTCTCCGTATCATCTCTGGAGTGTGTGGTTGGTGATTTTATGTGGTCTTCGCGTGCATTCTGGGTGGAGGCGACGAGATCTGGGTGTCTGGTCTTCCGTCTGGCGGTCTGTTTTTGTCTTTTGCTTCCGTTTTCTTTGCAGTAGAATGGTTCGGGATATGCTTGTTCCATTGGTGAGACCGCAAATTGATTTTGGTTTCTTCTTTGTTGAATATGTGATCTGCATTTCCTGGTAATCCTCCTTTCCACAAGGATAGATGTTAAGGTTTTTGTAATCACAAGGGTTGGTAGCTTCGGTGATGTTTGGTTTTTTGGTTCATAAAGCATTGTTGTTCTATTCGTTTTCGGATGGAATGGGCGTGATGGCATTATTCTGGAAGTGATTTGATTTGAGTGATTGGATTTGGTCTTGGTAGGACACTGTTCTAAGGGATTCTAAAGTCAAGGTGTTGATAGAGGATGTTTATTTTGATTTAGTTTTATGGTGTTGATTTGGTTTATGTTATGTGGCGATGTATCTTGACGAAGTGGATGCCGTTGAAGGTTTCTGGTTATCTTCTCGAATGGTAAGGACGACAACAATGATGGAACTAAAGATGGAGAATGACAGTGACCTGACTAGCCTATTCATTCGAGGTTCAAGGCCCCTCCTTGTGATTGATGAGATTGAGGTTGGTAAGCTCATGGCTCGGGGTGGATAATGGCAGTTTTTCTCAATCTTGAATTTTTCATTTTGAATGTAGGAACTTTTAAATTTTTAATGTGTCATGTGTGGTTTATGTGGATGTGGGGTATGTGGGAACTCATTTGTATGGTTTTCACTTTTCCGTGAAGTGGCTTTTTGAAAAATACAAAAAAATTGGATTTTGGTGGTGGAAATAAATCAAAAGTGATTCTTGAATAATGTTACCTTTTTTGGGTAACTCATTTTTTCATCCAACAACCGGAAGGCCTTTAATATTTTTATTAATTTATACAAAAAATAAACATAAACCCCCTTTTTAAGGAAACAATTGGGGAACTGAATTCATCATCTACTTAAAACAATTAATGACCCGAAGGTCTAGTGAGAAAAACAAAACTGACACATAAAGCTACCATCCTTAGCATATGAACAAGGAAAACCACTCCACTGTTGCAAGGATTAGCATGAATCAGGTGTCTTGTGTCAAAGAACATGCCTGATCCAATGACTGTCGTCATACCCTCTCAAACATACAAATATGAAAAACACTGCAATGATAAAGATGACCTATAGAACCTCCTCTAAGTCATGATCCACGGGTCGAGTCCGAGTGTATCACCATACCGACAGACCTCGCAATAAAAACCATTCACCTTTCTAAAATGATCATTCCAATCACAGCCATCACTGGTTATTATAGACTAACACTGCTTCTCTCCTCAAACACCAAATCGACCACAATCACATAAGCGCGGAAGATAACCCAAGTGGTGTGAGATCAAGGCATCGTCACCTGGGACTTCTATGTATTTATTTATTTCCAACAATAGGCATATAGTATGAAAGGAGTGATTTTGTGACCATTTTTATTGTTTAGGTCATCCAAAGGGGATTATCATTTTGAATAAGTGGGGAGGATGAATGTCTTTTATAGTGGATATGGAATGGAATTCTTGTAAACATAAAATGGTAAACACTATTAGAAGGTATCACTTACATCATGTGTATACAATTACTTCCATATTTGATTGAACATGGTATATAGTATAATAACTTCCATATCAGAGGTTTTAAAAATGTTTACATGTCTTTTTACCAATTAATATTAATTATTTACGACAAAGTATGCTCCTTTTTACCTTAATCATTATAATTAATTTTAATTACTTTCAAGAAATATCATCTCAGAAAACATAGTTTACCATATTATAAATTAAAAATATTGATAATTGCAAATATGGAACACATTAAAACATATTATAAAAATCATTTAGGAAGAAATTAATTTAAAAATATTAGTTTACATTTGGGGATAAATTTAGGTTATAAAGTAAAAATATTTAAAACATTGATATATTTTAATATATAAAATAAGTATTTAAATATAATTCTAATGAAGTCAATTAGACTAAGTGATATATGAATTTTTCTAATTATAAATTTAAATTAATTAAAAAAATTACATGACATTATTAATTATTTATTCAAAATATAAATTTTCAATTAAAATTCGATGTCATTAACTATTCATCAAAATATTACAGTTCTTAGAAAATCCCAAATTAATCACCCAATATAAATTTTGATATTCAAATTTCTAAATATAACATTATTTTTTCAAATAAAAATAATAAAATATACAAAAAATATATAATTAAAATTTCTTTTCCAATAAAATAATTTAAAACTAAATTTTAAAAATATAGATCCTTTTAGACAAAAATTGGATATGTTATTGTCATCACACTATCAATCATAAATGATGAATTTAAATTATTTGTATTATATATATATATATATAATATCATTTACATTATTCCCTAATAGTTATAAATTTAATTTATTAATATGTAGCACCATTTTTGTCATAAAAATGGTATTTATGACAACAAAACCATCATATTCAATTGGTATTTATTTATTTTTAATTGAAAACCAATGAATTCATGATATAGAAAATTTTAAACTATAATTTTCTTAATTTAGTTAATATCATACGTTCCCACCATTATAATGTCTAGGTGAGAAATATCTTAATATTATTAATAATATATTGTTTATCAGTAATACTAGGGCATCTACCATAAGTCATCAGAGGAACATGATGATGTGTTCAATGAATGATAATCATGGTGTTGTGTGTGAAGAATGATAAAATATTTATTACATGTAACACAATATGATATATAATTTAATCAAAATTTAAAGGAAATATTTAATAAAATATAGATATGTTGCGACTTTGGAATGGTTTAGTGAACTAAAAAAGGCCTAAGGAGAAACATGTCTATCCTTATTCCATCATAATCCACTCCATTTCTCCTATTATGAAACATAATACAATTGAAGCCACTCCAATACCCGACAACGATTATCATCCTGAATAAACAAAGGGACAAATAGTTCGATTGGAATAAATTATTCTGTATTTACATCAATCACAAGTCAAAAATTTCATATAATCCTCTAATAATGTTCTAAAAAATAACAGTTTTTACTATATTAATCAAATGAAATCTTTTAAGGATCCATATAGGGAGATATGCAGAACTCCAACCTATTTGTTTAGAATATTGCGGGATACATTGTGGGAGCATTGATCATGGAAATTAAATGATAGATATGGTTCATCTCATTTAGTGACATATCAAAAAAATCACAAAATTGATAGAAAAATTCAGTTGATAATCCCATATTAGTGTTTTTGGTTTTGATAATTTATTATTTTTAATATCTCAATAGAAGTGGAAAATGACATTTTAAAGGAAGAAACAACTGATCCCTTGATACATTATTTCATTTTATATTTTTAATTTCATGGGGAAACTATCTTATCCCCTATAACGTAAAACATATCCAAGTAAATAATGTCATCAATTTATCACATCTAAAGATGAACATAGAAAATAAATCACATGTATTAAATATTGAGGTTATGAAACTAAAATGTGATCTATATTTGAAGGGACATATGCTTTTGAACATGGATCATATAGATAACGAACTAAATAATATAATACTACTCACTTGGTCTGAATATATTATAGACATCATAAGGTTTAGGTTGTTACGTGGGAACAAAAAATATGAAATTTTAATAAAATAGCATCTTCTAAATTAAATTTGGAAATTTAATTTTCCAGATATTATATGGGTGGATTTAACATCCAATATTATTTACCATGATATGATTTTACTAAATTTCACATGATAGATAACCTTTAAAAAATATAAAACTGAACTAAAACGAAAAATTATTATTTTATTTTGTTTGAATATTTCAGTATAATATTTAATACATTACATGATATCTACATAAAACATAATGAGGAATATTTAAAATTGAATAAAAACAAACACAAAAATTTGTAGAAATATTAAAATATTATTAATTGTGATAAACCATGGGAATTATTCCACACCTAATAAATATAAAAAAATAACATAGTAAAAAATATTATAAATATAATGTGGGGTGAAGTGATGGATTAAGATGGATAATTTTAAATGTATTTATGGTTTTATATAATAATATAATATGAAATATATATATATATCCATTGGTTATATGAAAATCATTATATTGTTATTAGATATATGGTTCTTCATTGTAAAAATATCTAATAGGTATAGTTAAGATAAAAAAAATATAATGATCAGTCAAAAGATTTGATACAAATAATATATTAGTTATTAAATTAAAATAAAATGTTACAAATTCATTGGTTAAAATATAATTATTTATAATTAATTTTATATTTTTAATTTTCAAAATATGATTATAATTAAATCTATTAATCTAAAGAGTTATGTTTAAAAAAAAATAGTTTGATACGTTTCAATATATTGTTGATTCACATTGAATACAAATATATCCATTTAAAAGTAAAATGTGTACTTTTCAATGTTTTGTATTTTCTATGTTTTTTATTTTTATTTTAATAAATATAAATAATAGTAACAAATAATGATCTAACTATAATATATTTTTTAAATACAATATTAAATTAATATATATATATATATATATATATTATTTCACTGTTAGAAATAAGGATAATTTTTTAATAAATAATAATATAATATTGAAAAAAATATATTTGATAATTTTTTATTTTAGAAATTTTTTTAACAAAATATAGAAATTTATTTCGATAAAATAGATTACATATTTTTTATATAGGTAAAAATATTTAAATAATAAGGCACACATAATTTTTGGAAAAATACATTTATGAGGTAAACGTGAGTTCCCATAGTAATGTGTAAAATGAGGTAAAGTGGTTGAAATGAAAATTAAATCTCTATAATATAAAATAGATTTTATATTTAATGCATTTATATTGGAACTAAGTACATTTCCTTAGCTATTTTCCATTATTTCATAACATTTCTTGAGAAATTACTTTCATTCATTATTAAGTAATAGGTACTTGTGAAAATTATATCCAAAAAATCATATTAATATACATTCCCAATACCCACCTCAAGAAAAATATCTCATTTATATTATAATTGAATAAAATATAATATTCTATTATTGAATATCATAACCATCATTGGGTAATTATCGGTCATATAATGATGTCCATGATCCTAAATTTGGAAGATGATCTCAAGGAGAAGATGTTAAGTTATAGTGTAAGTGATGTCATATTCATAATAATTTTTCAATATTTTCATGATTCAATTATTCTTAAATATGAATTGAAAAATTAATAAAATTATAATTTTTTCATTATTTTCTTCTAAAATTTGTTTTTCAACTAACTAACAACATAGTCTTAATTTTTAATCTGTTATGATATGTATTATTATGTTCTGGCATACCAAAAAAATGAACAATTCACAAAATTTCAATCATGAATTAATATGAAAAAATAAATACATGAATAATTTGATAATAATTAATAATTTTTAAGTGGTTATAAATTTGGATTATTAATTTTTTGAAGAATTTTTATTAATATAATCAGTTATTTTATTTAATAAATATCCCAATAATTTTGATTATGTAATGAATCATTAGAATATATCTCTATAAAATTCATGAAAAAAATATTGTAAATATAAAACTATATCAGAAATATATATATATATATATATTATTAATATTATAGAATTCATGAGCATATGAGAAAGATGAATGTACAATTAATTAATGAATGTTTAAACATAAATCACAAGGAATGTCTCAATCCATCACGAGAGTCACGTTAAATTAACTATAAAACAAGGAAATTCATTTCATATATATTAAAATTGTATTAAAAAGGCTCCATTATAATTTATACAACCACATACAATAGTTAAAACCATTTAATGTATAATATGAATGGTTATAAAGAATTAAAAGATTTAAATCATTTAATTACATGGGTAAATCCATACCAACACACCCATGTGGTGTCTGTGGTGGACTTTTACATCCTCAAACTACTAAACAACAAGGGTATGGTGTGTATCATGGTTTCATTATCAAATTTTTATTAATGAATATAATTTAATGAAATTAATTTAAAAATATGGATTCCAAAGTAATGATGTTATTAATAGAAAGAAAAAAAATTAACTCAAGTTTTTTAGACCACATACCTCTTACTTACGATGACCCACTCATCCAATATATATATATGATTTGATCTAATTAATAAAATATCTATGAAATTAAATTCACCATGAAAATAGGGAAAATGATATTGCACTAAAATATCATAGTAGATGGAATGAAAAACATGAAATTGATTATAGAGGATCTGAGATAATCTTGATTCAGATCCACAGAGACAAAAAATGATAGAATCAGATGACAAATAGAGGAGATATCTCAATGCCTAACATCGAGTGGAGGATATATAGGAATAAAGGGTAGGTACATCAAATTGGTTCTAGATGATAATCGATTAGAATGATAAATTAAAACATCATTAAAGGAAAATAGTCATTTAACCCCCTAAAAAACATGGTCTCAATGTTTTGTCTCATAGTTTTTCCAAATCAAAATCCAACCATGAGACAAAAATTTCTTTATAAATCACCTCTCATGGTTTAACCAGCTACATTTCAAAAAAAGTCTACCAACTATGTAGTGAATAATGATAGTGTACTTCTTGAGTAGAACTACGCATGCGAGAATGGAACACGATTTGGGAAAACTATATACTTCCCATGTGTGGTGTTTATGCTCCTTGTTCTACATCCAAACAGTTTTCTAGAGGAGGCTGAGTAGTTTCAGAAAATACATGAACCACTATCATACCCTCCAAAAATTTGTTCCTATACCCCAACGTGTCTGAAACTGTTTCAGACAATTGATGAACATCTCATGAATTTACTAAAATCTAAAAATACACATTGATGTTTTCTGACTTTGCTAATTTCATTCAGAATCTTGGTATTTCATAGATTCCTTAGATTAAAATACAAATGTTCCAATTCTATTTGAATTTTTCCTTCAATAAAATCATTGGTCATTAAAACCTTTCCATAATAGAACACCCTTTTTTTATGAAGCCACTAGGAACCCAATAGAAATAAACAATCATAAAGGGGTCTGGATGTTTTTTTTCAAATAGTAATGATTCATTTCGCACACACAATGAACCTTCAAGGATTTATTTTATAATACGGTGGTTAAACCACAAAGACTCGATCCAATTTTTTTTCTATAGAATCACAAAAACTGAGGTTACCCAAGATCAATTATCTAGAGACTCAATCACGTCATCATGTCATAAATAATTTGGCCAATGAAACTTCCCACATTAGGATTTAACACTATAAGTGTATAAATTTAAACCATGGTACATCCACTGGTGGAATTGATCAAGAATCACGCCTTAAGAATTCTAACACCCCTATCAGGGTTCTTTCCATTGGAGGATGAAAACTATGACATCATATGTGATAATAGGGAACACATTGTTATGAAATATATGAATCTTGTTCAATAAAAATATAATTAGTCACATATGCTTTCTATGAGAGACATAGCTGATCTTAAAACAACACTAACCATTACCCAAATACATGCATTAAAATGATTTTAACCAACCGTACACATCATAAAAAATGAAAATAGGACATTCCAACTTCAATTGACCATTCTCTATATGATTGTCTTTGACGACAGAAGTAATTCAAAAAAATCTATATTTCCTTTTTCTAAGGAATATTTCATTTACAATGAGAATATTCCTCAATTCCCATAATTGACTCTAGTTGATGTTTAATGTAAAACCATCATATAAACATTTAATATACTATTCTGAATCATGAAAAAAAATGCATAAACAAGATCCATCCCAATAGAATCATTACCCTTTTTAAACAGAACCCCTTATCCCTAAATACTACATGAGGTGACTTCATATTCAATCATTAGAGTCTGTGTAACTATCCTAGAGTATTTCATACTCTCTGATCATAATAAAAACATAGGAAAAATTTCGTGATGTACTATTTGGATATGTTATTGATCCTAGAGTAGATTCCACTAGGAATTTAAATCAATAATTGGTTGTTTTACAATATTTTTTCTATATAATTATTAAAATGGAATCCCAGTTTAACACATGACTAAAAAATACTCAAATAAAAACAGGTGACTGGTGTGTAACTGTAAATGGTCACATCTCAAGTACAATGAATTTAAAACACTAGTGTGGTGTAACACCGACAATCTCTTATTTCATCATGGATTATGTCATTACTTGGGACATTGTTGTATCATTAAAAATATTACACAAATAGGAAAACAATAAATCTAAAAGAATAAAGATCATTCAAACCACTCATGGAAATACTTCTTGAAAGGATCTAACTCCACCTACCGAAACATTTTCAAACTGATCCATATTGCTCATACCTCAATAAGAATCTCATATGCTATCAATATTTACGTGTTAATGTACTCTAAATCCAATGATGTTTCTCAGGTGTTTCAGAAACATACAACCATATCAGCGTAATGCTACCAAGAAATCCCAGTCATTATTTAAATCATTAAAAACTGAAAGGCATTCAAGTAAGAGTAAAAATTTCCACATTTTTTTTTGGTTGTGTTTCATTTATAAGGAAGGACAAGCATTGAATATAACTAATGTAATTATTCTAACTTTAGGATTGTACTAGTCATAAAAATATGAGATGCACCAGCTAATAATAAGTTCTCTTGATAAACACCAGATTAAAATTATGTGTGTCACTCCTCTGAGTCATGATACCCGTATCAAATTATCATTAATGAAACCAAAACAAACATTACATTACCGTCAAGTAAAATCACCTGATTCCCTTAGATGTAATCCTAGAAATGGTGATAAATATTTTCCTCTAATATATATGTCACCCTACTTTGATGATTATATGAGGTTGCACAGAACAACATAAGGATTAAAAATTGTACCAAACTCAACTAGTTTTCTATATCTTTTAAAAATTCCACATGTACCACGTACGTGAACATATTCTACCACGAGGATTCAAGGGAACGAAAAACATACTGAATACTATATATAGGATATCCACTCTATGAATTCATGTATTTTATGTCCCATTCATAAAAATGGATAAATGAAATTTTATCTCATACTACTGGAATACACAATAAGCACCTCTTGAGTCACCCATAGTTAAATAAATAGGGTCACAAGGCCTAATAAGATTCTAACCATTTCCTAGGCATGTCTAAACTACTGAAGCTGAGTGTTCCAAAAAATGAGTAGGTCCATAAAATGGTTTCAATGATACCCTAACAACCCATTCAAAAGATGGTGTCATTTCAAAACGAATAGACCAACGAGGTGAAATAGAACCCGAAATGAACCATACCATAAGAAATCATGATGCTTTAATGGTGACTAAATCTCTAATGGTGATTCAAACCAAATTCCAAACACTTATTAAATTAAAAAATCGACGCTTTCACAAGGTTATGAAATCTATAATTCCCCATCTCAGGATACAATAATTTAAGGTATCTCTAAAAAGGAAAAGTCTAATTGAAAATAATCACAATTACCTTCTAAGGAAACACACTAGAAAAGATAATCCACCCTTACTCTGGGGTTCAAAAAAACGAAACATCCCTAGGATTCCATATTAAATCAAATAAAATAGTTTACATAGTATATTTTAAACATATAAAAGATTTTAGACAATACATCATGTTATACATGAATGTATCATAAAGCATACTTTTTAAATATTTTAATATTTTCAAATCCTTTAATAATTATTAAATTTATATCACTAATTATCATTTGTGTTCAAACAGATTAGGATAATATGAGGGTCCAATTAATCCAACACATGTTCTTAATAATGGAACCCAATAAAATCTTCTTAATTAATAAATTTGTAAATATAAGTAGAAGTTTATCTCTTTAAAACAAGCCTCAAATGACCTAAATGGGTCTATTTATTCATTTTATAAGATATCCAATTAAATATAGATCAAACATAAACTACACTCACATTATATTTGTTTCATAAAATATGATGGTCATATAAAATGGTTCAATTACAAGAGTTTCTCCCTCCGTAACCTATAAATCACCCATTCACTTTATTTACAGACTCCTAGCTCCCATATTATCTAAAAAAATCCCATTTAAAAATATAACATGATTGCATATAAAATGTCTTTTTTACATCGGTGTCCATATACTATTCCATAAATGGCCCATAAAATTCATAGCGGCAAATTATTTTTACATTAGTTAAAAACAATTCACATTCATATTCAATCTATTGCAGCCTTAGCATTTTCAAAATAGACTATAGACTAATAAAAGGCTCAATATGGTGTGTGTATATGGGTCACCATTTTCCAAATTATATGTATCCCATACACATTACAACTGAAAACTTTTAGAAATTGAATGGAAAATTAAAAGAAATGAAAGATGTATTTTTTACACAAGTGATAATTGTGGGAAGAAACACCGTGGAATAATATTTAAATGAATGAGAGTTTGTTACAATGGTAGAGAGAAAAGAAACTATAATCATGAATTTAAGGGAAAGAAAGATGATTTCCAGTACTTCAATATTAGGGAGGTGGTGAACTAAAAATTAATATCTAAATTTTGATGTTAATATAGCTTATAATAAGTAATGGAATAATGGTCATGCATATACTCTTAAATCCAACCAATATGAATGATTAATATAATTTTTTTACGATTTAATAATTATGATTAAGGGTTTAAAAAATTATTTATATATATTATGAGTGTAATGTATAAATTTTTCTTTAAGGAATTTGAAAAATGAGTGGAAGAGATCCAGTAATTAAGATTACTGATTTGGTTGTAGGATTATCTTCTTGAAAAAAATGATATTTTAATGATTACTATAATATATGATCTTGATAATAGAGATAATATATAAAAGATAATATATATTTATGTGATATTATTGGTGACCATGAAGGTGGTTAATGATCTGAGGGTTTTTCTTATGCTACAATTATAAGATGTTTGGATTTATGAACAACCAATGATTTTACTCTTAGAAGATAGCATGTTTTATATAGGTATAATTGTGATCAAGGTCTTCGTATATAAGTTATAGAGATACATTATATTTTTGGGCGAAAAATATGATGTTATGTAACCTTTATTCTTACAATTTTGTGTTTGAAAGTGTGTATTCGTATTTTGGGATGAATCGTATGGTTAAATATTTATTGATTGGATTAAGTTAATTATTGATTAATAATAATGTATTATTTTTCATATTGTAATACATGTTCTATAATTTTTTTTCAATAAACATTGGAAGGATGAATGATTCTTTTATGGATTATTCAATAATAGTGATTTATAAATAAAAATTAAACTTGAATATCAATTTTTAAGTTTATGAAATGTAATTGAGATAGATCGAATCATATGAAAAGGATTTTATTATGACATGTAAAATAATTATTAAGGATTATTTTCTAATGTGATATTATGGAAAGTAAATGAATCCCTCAAATCTATGAATGTGATTTTTGAAAAAAAAACATAATTTGGTTACTTTTCGTTATAAAAAAACAATGGTATTTTAACAAATCATTGATTTATGGCTTTGGGATGTTAATATTAATAGAGACTATGTTCTATAACACTCCATATATGAACATGATGGTTATATTATCTTCTATGTCAGTATTTTCACTTTTTACAATGTTATCCAATTTAGATGCATAAATATTTAGTGACCTTTACATTTCCATGTCCCTCTTATTAAGAGGATCAATTATTAAACAAATTTACTATGTGAGTGTCCAAAAAAGGAATTTTCATGTATCCATATTTTATTTTTGATGTTAAATTTTAAAATAGGGAGGACCCATTTTATAGATGGATGAGACAACATAACACCCCAATATTTTATGGTATTCATATCCATAAATCAATTCAAATTACTAAGGGACATATAGCTTAAAAAATCATGATACGCTATTAAATATTATCATGACCATTGGAATAGTAATGTGACCATTAAGAATAGTAATGTGGACAAAAGAATAATTATATGACCAGTTAAATTATATCCAATGTTTATGAATCTAATAAATGAAAATATGATATATTTATATCATAGAATGAGTTAATAATTTTAAATATGATAAACTATGTGCTGATATTTTTCTAAAATATAAATTCATATTTAACATTTTATAATTTATTTAATGATATAAATGGAACAAACTTTTCAATTAATCTATTCATGTATTAATATTTTGATTCATTATTAATATAAGGTAATTTTTTTAGAAAATAATTAATTTTCCAAGTGTCATAAAATCGAGGAAGAAAATTATATTCAATATTTTTCGAATGAATTATGGATTTATTATATTTATCAGATTTAAAAATTTATTTTCTTAAAATTGAATCCATTTTTAAAATATACACTTAAAAATATGGTTACAAGGAAATTTTGAGAATTTTTTGAAAAAGATAGTTATTTTTAATAGAAATATATACATTTAAAACAAAAAAAATTAGTATGTTTGTCACATATATATTAAATAATTATGAAATAATTTTATTAAACATATGTAAATACTGAATTATAATATAATAATAGAATTATTTTATAAAAATAATTTATAAAATGTGAATTTTAATTTATTTCCTGATAAGTGTAAAAAAATTTATCATTGATGATACAGTGCATTTAAAGTATTGGCATAGTCAAATTTGGTTCCATCTATATGAAAAAGGACTAATTAAACTAATTGGTATAATTTTTTATTTCAAATTTGATTTGATATATTTTTTATATTGATAATTTCAAATGTTAGTGTTATATAGAATGAATCATACCTGAATGTTTGTGCAATGTTTGTGCAAGGAAGGAAACAAAAACTAACAAATTAAAGAAGTTTTAATTTAATTGATATTATTAAATACAGATAATTCCGTGATATTGAAGGTAATATTTAGCCTAATAAAATTATTTTTATGCTAGTAAATCATTTATTTTATTTATAAATGAAATAATTAAATTTAATGGTTTTCAGACACTGCAAAAATGCTTGTTCATGAAGAATAAATATTAATAAAAATAATTTAATTAAAATTATAATATTCATTAAATGAACAAAATCCATTTGTAAATATTTTTTTCTATATCAAAAATATTTTTACATGGTTCAAATTAATGACCATTTGGAGCCACATGGATTTATGTGGATATTAAAATACATTATTTAAAAAAATGTAAATTTGTTCATAATATATTATTTAATTACAATAATATTTTATTATAGGGATATAAAGATGATATTTTCAACCTTAACTCATAATTGTAAGTTTATGAAATTTATATTTTTAACAAAAATTATATTTAATTTTTATAGAATAAACAATTACATTATTGGGTGGCACAAAGATGATGTAGTAATTATTTAATTAATTAAAAAATTATATTTTTATATAATATTTAAATTATTTAATTGGAAATAATTTTATATTTATAAGGTAATACACGAATTATATAAATGGAAATTATATTTATAAGATATAATAAAATAATTTGTTTCAAAATATAATCTTTTTAAAGTATGTTTTCATGTCATATATATGAATAGTGTCAAATTGGAAAAATATATTTCAGTAATAATATATTTCATTAAATTATTTAAAAATAAATAAAATATTGAATAATAATAAATATGATAATATTTAGTTAGAAATGTTATTTCAGAAGATTTTTAGGCCTTGTGGACATCTTAAACCCTATATAAGACTTGTTATATTTTTTTAACTTTCAAAATTTCCACTATGCTAAATTATAAAAAATGGAATTATTCCTTCACATATATTCGCCATCATATGCTATATTTCTCAAATATAATATACAAAAATATTATAATAATATCTTGACACATTATAGTATTTTAGGTCTCACAGAAGTCCAATTTCATGTTCTTTAATGAGATTTTAATGGAGAAAATCTTCTAGAGGTAAATTCATTATTATTCTATTTTTAGTTATGTCTCACTTATTCCCTATCCTCACCGTATAAAAGGTCGAATGATAACTTCATTGTCTAATATATACATTAATTTAATTATGTTAATTTAATATTCATTATCAATCCCATTATCCTCTTCATTTCAATATAAAAACTTAAAATATCATCGGTTATGTATTGATTTAACACCATTATGGAAGAAGATTATAATTTATCCATTAATACATTCTTGGATGGGAATAAACCATTTTTATGGTTATACCAGACTGAAAATTATAGAACCACATCCTAAATCGACACATATCACAAAATCCAAATATTTTTCACATCGAAGGATCAAAAAAGTTCTAGAACCACATCCAAAGCCGACACATATCACTAAATCCATTTTCAAATGAAATCCTTATCACCCAGATTATTAATCATTTTTCATATCTATATTTACACGTAAGAGAAAATTATATATGTTTTATAAATGATTTTAAATCCAACACTACTATGAATTCATCTCAGATGAACCTAAATTCACTATAAGTTAATTTGAATAATGTATTCGGTTTCATGACCCTCTGTGCTCATAGAAAATTACCAATACATAATTCACACTAATCCTTTATAAATAAATTCAAAAAAATTATCACATTCAAGAATGTGGAACATAACCGTGATTTTGTAGAATAGTGACCCTATATATCACTATTATTATTACATATACTGTAATGAACCCATCATTATATTTCTATAGATGGTGTAATTTTCACGTTTCCAAATTTTTATGGGTAATAATAAATTTTATAAAACAACCACACCCATATTATAAAATATGTTACCTTTTTTTTTTTTTTTTTTTGTAAATTAAATATTGGGAACTAAAAATAATTAAAAATATAATAAAAAACTAACAAATAAAGTATTTTATTAATATTACCATGTAAATCATTTCAATCATATCAATCATAATCAAATATTCAACACCATTTTTAGTATATTCAAAATTTATAATATTTTCTAACATATTTTTATTAAATTTGTTTCAACTTTACTAAATCCATTTATATACAATACTAATTAAAAAATATCATTCAATTATTATAGAATAAAAATACCCACCGACTTCGATAATTTTTTTCTATACAAAACTAATTTTAATTATAATTAATAATCTCAGTAATAGTTTTTATTATAATATTTCTCATACAATAATTATTTGAAAATATGATATTCAATAATAATATACATATTTTGCAACATCAAACCACATATATATTCTCTATGAAAACATGAGAATAAATTTTTTTAATATTATTTAATTTTAAGAGAATAATAAAAAATTTATAGAACCATAAACACCATAAAACTGTAATGGTTTAGTGTATTTGTAGACTATATACATAAATATCATATTTCATAATTTAAATTATGTTTCCTGAATAAATTTATTCTACAAATGAACTATTCATAAGGAACTCTTACTTAAAACCATTCTCTAGAAAATTTGGAAAATGGAAACATAAGAGGGGGTGAGTTTAGATGATTATTACTAAAAAATGTTGAATAAATAAATTAATTATCCTTATTGATTAAAATGGTATGATAAAAATTTCATAAAAAATATTCCATACTCAATTAATTAAATATAATTAATCATGTTTCTTGTAATTCATCTCCTTCAACACAATTGAATAAATAATATGAGTCTGGAATCATTTGTAATCTATCACTAACCTTGAAATATTATCTTAAATATAGGATTGTGTCACAATCCTAATAATATAAATTTTTTATCACTTATGAATTGAAAATATTCATTCATTAATTTATGGACAAAAAAATAAGGTCTTATATAATAAAACTTGAATCAAACTAGATACATGAATAATGTTGTCACCATAAAATGATATTCATAAATAATAGATATGTATCATTATTTATCAATATTTAGAAAATGGTTTTTCAGAATATAAAAAATACACATAAAAAATCATTAACCATAAATTTGAAATAATTTGATAAAAAAAACTAATTTCTTCAATACAGTATATGTGATCATAATGAAACAATCATCAGACAGATTTATTCATAACATAGGAGACACATAGGAATGTAAAATATTTCATAGAATCCTCCAAAAAATTATTACTATTATAAATAGGTTCAAATATATGGATGATATCATTGGATCTTATACCCTTTGAATAATAAGTAATAACATTAGATGTTCTTGTAAGTTAAAAAATACTTTAAAATGGTACTATAATCATTTATGAGGAAAATATCATTTTCATCTCTCAAAGCATAGTCTCTTTCTTCTATAGTGGGTATGTACGACATATTTTGACAATACTTATCTAACATATAATAGAAATAATGTTATTTAAATGTAATATTCTTCAATAATGAGTTTCAAAATTGTTATTTTATCTTTTTATTTTAACCAGTTTTTACACATGATATTTTAATTGGTGAGAAAATATCATTTTACACATCACTATTTTTTTCTTATAAATTTATTATTTGAAAGTAATACTATACAAAATTAAAACACCACTATGGTAATTACTGTAGTATAATAATACATCTTTTACGAAATGATGTGATCTTATTTATAATAAAATATGTAACACAATATTTTTATATCTATTCAAATATTCATTCAATGCAATCGATAACCATGAGACCTGAAAATTATTTATCACTTATTTCTTTATAGGAAAAGTTAATTCCCATTATTCAATATAAGTAAAAATATTTCTAGATTGGTAAATATGATACATTGTTTTAAAATTTCATATTACTCTACATTAAATAACCAAAAAAATATTTTTTATCACTTCATAATCAAGTATAAAATATTATAAATAAAACCTCTTACACAATGAATTTCATTTTCATTCCATTAACATAAAAAAATGTTTCAATTATAATTGTGTTAGTAAATTAAAATATTTTATTTCTAACATTTGGAAATTATTCTATGAATACATAAATTTTATTGACAAAATTATTAATTTTAGCTATATTTTGGTTTAACTATACAATATGAATAATATATAATCTGTAATATTGTATATTTTAATGTAAAATATCTATAGTGTGATATAATATTAGAATATATCATCTAATAATCAAAATAATATATTTTTGTAAAATATATTATCAAATTGAGGCTATATTTTGGAATCCAAAATACATATAAATTCTAATCAACTTCTCATTCCAATAACCACAACAACATCTCAAAAAAAACTCTAATAATAAAGAATAATATCAAGTAGAATGCATCATTAAATAAAATTCTATTTTGGAAATATTTAAATTTTCATCATCACCATTAGAAATAAATTCATCCATATTCTAAAAAATATAATTTTGTTAATATACAGATTATAATCGAAGAATTAAAATAAATTTGGATAATCATATTATTGAAATAGAAAATACTAGTCGCAAAGAGAATTATTCCTTATAACATTTCCATTAGATTCACAGTATCAAAAAATCATCTAATTTTATTTGAGAATTAAATTTCAAACTATTCATAATTCACTTATCTCATTTATATAATCACATATCATGATTCATAAAATATTAGATTATTTTGAATATATAATTATTTATTAGACATTAATAAAGATTGAAAGTATAATTCCTCTTCTAATAGAGCATTTTTCTTGTATATCATTCACCAAGTGTTATTATTTTTTCACCATATTAATGTTAAACTTTTTAATGGGATATATAAATTTTATTTTTCAATAATAGTCCATCCAATAATGTGGATCCCGATATAGTTTTCAACAAATGATTTTCATTAGTTCATATCCATATTTTCCATTTTTCTATTTCATATTGATTATGAGTAGATTCATTATTGAAATCATCTCATACATTTCATATAATCATAAAATAATTATATCTGTAAAAATAATTTTTTTTGATTCTACTAGGAATACATCCATGTTATTAAATATCATTAAAGTTTGAATATTTTTTCTAGATCATTAATAAATTAAGTTATATATGTACAGTTGACAATATTAATTGATCTTTTATAAATATTATATAGGTTCATCATAAAATATTAATAATTAAAAAAATATTATATTCATTCATTTCCCATCGTATATCCCCTTTCTAACTACATCATTCGTGTTGAAAAACATACTCTTAAAGAAATTATATTACAATATTTTATTAATTATATATCTTCTCATGGGGAGAAAATGCAATACATAATAAAAATAAAGAATTATATCATATAAATGGAAAAGATTAAAATATATTTTTCCAAAATATTATATAGGTAAAATATTTTTTTTCTTTATCATTCTTTAATGTTGTAATGAATAAGAACATTGATCATCGTCAGATTTTGGGTAAATGGGAATGGACTTATCCCTATTGATCATATCAAATAAATTCTTTATTTTTTATTTTTAGTTATATATTTCTCATCTTTTACATTCTAGACATAATATGTATATTTAATAATAATCTATCAATATGAGCATGGAATCAATGGAAACCTCATATTTCTGAAATATTGTTAACATAAAATTGATTTTCATCAGAAATAATATGGTCCCATTATAATATTGTGGATTTTATTTAATATAAAAAGGTTTATATGAAATACTAAATTAGATAACTATTAATAGTTGATCACAGTCCCATAAATCCCACAATGTTTTTCAAATAGTTAATTGTTCATCTCTTTTTTATAATTTTTTTCATGTCACTAGATTATAAATGATTACATAGAAAAATAAATTTAATACATAACCATTTAATATAGCGAGAATGATAATTAATTATGTATATACCATCTGTATTTCCCTTATAAAATCATTTAATTTGAAAAGAACCAGCATTTATAATTCACATAATTCTATAACATTTTGATTAATAATATTATGTAGTTTATTATATCTCTATAATTAATAGAGAATATCTACCTACATAAATTTATTCTTTGATAAATAGTGCATATTGATATTCATTTTCAAAAAAACATTCATATCACCAAATATCTTTTAAGGGTCCCTTCATAAATTATTTTTTTCTCTTTTATAATGTGAATTAACCCCACCAATAATAAACATACTTTGGATCCTTTTTCTAAATAATTTAAGGATGATAATTCATATTATCCAGCGATTGAATCGTTGGTTTATATAATTGGATATATAAATAATAATGACCAAAAAAATGAAAATAATATAACATCCTATAGATTAGATAATTGTATTACTAAATAATAATGTTACCAAAAAAATTAAATTTTTAGTTATAATTTAATTTTAATTTTCCTATAATTGATAAAAAATATAAAAAATTAATTTCACATTATTTAATGATATTGATTGCTAATTGTTGGTATGATTTATTTAATCATAATTACAAACATAAGCATTAGGGGTAATCTCAATGAATCTTTTTCTATTGGTATACTTTATTTCATATTCACCAATTTCCTCGTATTCCATTAGATAACATAATAACAAATTATTTTTTCCTTTCCTGATGTATCTATTTTTAATAAAGAATTACGATAAATAATTTCATGATTATATAAAATTAAAATTTGCATTATTATACTTTATGCTCAAAATTTTATTACCAATTCTAGAAATTAAAATATAATAGGTGATTTCTTGTATCCATCCTCTTTATAAACCAATATTAAGATTAAAAAATAAAAATAAAATTTCAATAATTTAGATAATATGCTTAATCTTTTAAAGCATAAACTTGATCATTTTTATTTTCATGTAAAGTGATGATTGAATAAAAAAAATATATATTATCTCATGATATATTAATAATCACATACAGATATAAATGTAATTAAAAACCCACATAAATATAAAAAAATTAATCAATGTAAATTTCATAATTTCATATTTATTATGTTGATTAATTAGATATGCAATAACCTTAACTAATTATCTGAATTTCTATATCATTATAATATTAAATTAAATTTTAGAAGATATCTCCCCATTTAATGAGTATGTTGTACTAATATCATTCCATATTCTATCATTTTTATGAAAATCCATGGAGATAACTCTTCATATTGGTCATCTAAGGATTTTTTTCCAAACATTATTTATATATCAATCATTACTAATCCAATATAATGTAAGTGTATGTTTACCTCATAATATTGTATTTTTATTTTATTCATTAAATATTTTGAAAGAAAAAACATTACTAATTTGTTTTTTAATTCTCATTTCTATTAGAGGTAATTAATTTTAAATCATTAAAATAAGTCTCCATCATCATAGAAATTACTATTCAACAGTCATATGATATTCATTAAATAAAAAACCACCTCATACAACTAATAGGTTCATAAATATGTATTCTCTATTATACCTTAGTTGTAAGTCCCCTCACACAAATGCTTACTCACTAGCATCGAGGGTATTAGATGATATGAAAGGGATGTTATTCACATTATACCAGACTTTAATATCTAAAATAAAATTATAAGAATCCCCTATTATTACCAAATCAATAAATGTACAATCAAATAAACAAATAAACCAAGAAATAATAAAATAATTTACTATTTTTAATAAAATTAAAGATCAATGATCCTCAATTATTAATATCAATTACAAAATTAATAAGTATAACAATTGGATAACACTAATGTTAATTTACACGAGACCAACTTCAATTTCAGAGACGTACATCATCCAAAACAATGAAGACCCATCTGATATACTTCTCCTTCTTCTAGAAGTCTTGTGTTTTATTCCAAAAATAATATGGAAATATATTCCTTTTTTAGGGAGGTCCATTTACTCCTAAGTATGGTGCAGGAAAAAACATTTCAGGTCATTGCCACTATGGTTTGAAACAATATTGTATGTTGAATGTAATATGTATGTGAAATGATGATAAAAAATTAATTTATTAATAAAAAAATTAAAAACTATTAATAACTATCTATACCTGAATTTTGAGTGTCCATTATAATTACCCATGTACTATGTCCACCAACAATCAAAAAAACCTTACCATTTTTGAATCATCGATATTTTTTCATCAATTATCCACCTCACCTTTTTATATTGAATGGGTGTCTCTAAACACATTATGAGGACTAAAAATCTCTAAATAAAACACATCCCTCAATTATATAATGTTTTATATCACTTAATTGATTTTTATAGAAACCTTATAAAATAATATTGGTTCATAACATAACATATGTCTCAAAGTAGTCTAATGGTGACAAAAATACTTTCTTGTTTTTGTAACATTTAAACTATAAAAATGTTAAATAGATATCCTAAAATTAATATTTAAATCGAAATAAAATTAATTTGAATTATAATAAAATAATTTCTTATGATTTATATTCTCTACAAATAAAAATAGTAAATGAATACGACATTTGTCTCAAAAATGTATAAAAGTAAAACAGAAAACCCTTACCTTAAGCCACAAGTTACATCATATTCTATCCAAAGTACTATATAAAAAATAATATATTATTTTATATTTAATAAAAAAAACCTTATGTATATATCCATATATTATTTATATGTGACCTTTTATTAATCATTTTTTAACAAATCCTTGTTAAAATTACATTTCGGGTAATAAAATCTCTAGTTTTCATGTAACTTTTGATACTGTAATTTCAGACCTCTTAAATTAATATTTTTTATACCATCTTCAAAATTTTCTCCACTATAAAAATTTATTATATATTCAATAATTATGTTTTATTTTAATCCAAAAGATTTATAGATTAAATGTGTTATACACATTTCATGGAGATGATAGGTCGTATGTACGCATTACCATTATTTTGTTTTTCATGATGAATTTAAAAAATGAAATGAATATAATATATTACAATTTAAATTAATTTTTATTTAATAAAGTTAAAAAATGATTATTTAATATTATCATTATTACATACCTTGTAAAATTTTTCTGGAATATAGAGTCACACAGCTTCGCAATGTGGTAGTGTGTCATACACACGAACGAAGTTATCATATTCAAATAGAATGGCATGTAAGAATTTATATTTGATATCATTAATATTAAAGAATATTAATTTCATAGATATCATAAATAAATAATAAATCTTTCACTATACCTATTTTTGAGAGTTGTTGATTAAATAATTATACAATCTATTCATGGGGCGATTGTCCACTATTAACATGAATGATGATTTGATAACATATTTGATTGAATAAGAGATAAATATAGTTATTTAACAAATATATAAATAAATCTAAAATATATTTAATATATTTGTACCGTTATACCAGAATGATTTATTATTAATTATCGGTGTTAGATTAAGATAAAAAACACTTGTTTATGGAGGTTACCTCTTCTACGAAAACATATTTTGGTTTTCACCCAATGCCTTCTAAGGATAAATTAATGACCTAAATATTTTTTACTAGACGATATTATGGAAGTATTTATTTTATTTCTGTATGGATTTCCCAAACATTGGGTTTTATATTTCTGAATGTATAGGAGAGAGTGTGGTATTTTAAAAGTGTTGTATTTTATAAGTGTGGTATTTTATATGTGTGGTAAGTGGCACAATTGTAATTTTCAAAAGGAAAAAGTGTACCATATATTTTAACATTAAAAAGGATAAAAAGAAACATTGAATAACCAATAATAGATAAGGTCAATATGTGGGATTAAAATGGATTTTGAAAATGTTTTTTGTTATTTTATCCATTATCATTTTTGTTTAACCCCAGTTGAAACAATTTTTACATTAACCGTAGTAAATAATTTTAACTAGTTTTACTATTCATTATAGTAAAATAAATTACATTATTTTGTAATATAAATTCTATAATTTAAAATTTTGAATACATTTTTTCAATTCTATTCATATTACTGGAACGTGGTAATTTTAATTTATCCCTATATATGATATAAGAAAGGATGTTTCCTAAATGAAAATGTGTATATGATTAGAATGTTTTTATATCAATATTCAATATGAAAATTATTATGATAATAGAAAATTTCTTCATATATATATTTCAAATAATATTTAATTTTGAAAACATCATAAAACAATTTTTATGTTGCTATATTCTCCAATGGTAATGAAAATTCAAAATAAATAGAATTATTTTTCACCACTAATTATAATTTATATCATTTAAAAAAATTATCTAAAAATAACCATAACATAATTTTGAAACATAGATTTAAAAATTAATTTTTATTTTTTCAATTATGTTTCATCAAACTTTCAAAAAATAGTTTTTTTATTTTTTCAGAAAAAGTAATAAGATCAATTTTTTTAGAAAGGATTTTTTTTCAAAACATAAAAATTATATTCCAATAAATAATTATGATTTTATTAATAAGTTCTCATTTTAAAAAACCATTATATATAATATATTTTAAACAAATTATTATTATTCATATTACAAATTTTATCTACTAGGATATGACAATCGTTTTAAAAATAATAATATTAGAAATATATCACAGTTTCTTAAAACACAATGTCACATTTCATGTATGATAAAATCATAATTATATGTAATAGAAGATAAATTATTTGTTTCATGTAATGAATTCTATCAATCAAATCAAATTATTATTTTTAATAATTCATAATAACTCAAGGTGTGACACAAGGGAGATAAATTCATAGAATTTCACAAAATATTAAATTTATATGAATTAATGATCATGGAGAAATTGACCCAATCAAAAATAATTATAATAGAAAATGAAGATGGGTCTAAATCCTATAATCAGTGAAAATGTGGATTGGTTTAAGTAATTTTTTCACCCAAATCTCATAGTTTTTTCTCACCATTAACAGTTTTGACAATTTCTACAATACCATTGTTTTTTACCATTTAAGGGTCAAGAATATTACCATAAAAGAGAAATATACCCATAAATAGACTGTGAATTATATTTTAATATTTTTCTATTTATTATGATAATTATAATATTTTTAAATTGTTAAAATCATTTAAGAATATATTATTTATTATAAATATTATTATTACCAATTTTATAACTGTTAATTTAATTTATATTAAAAAAAATAAAAAAAAATACATTGAATATAAACCATTGAAATAACTATAACATCTTATATTAATCTTAAAACATTTTGGTACACTTTAGCAAAACAAAATAATTTTATTTTTATAGATTTTAAAATTATTAGTTGCATTTTTTTACTGTTTGTAACTATGTTGTGTCGGTGCTGTAAAAAAATTTTAGTTATTAATTTCATTAAAAATTAAAATAAAGTTACACTGAATAATACAATTTAAATTTATTAAACAAATTTATATCAAAAAATTATTTTATATTTTCTGCTTTAACAAAAAAAATTATATTTCTCAAAAGAAAAAAATATCATTTTTTAAATTTTTATTTAATTTAAATAATATATAATCTAGTATCCTAGAAATATTTTAAAAAATATAACTAACTCTTGATATAGGATGAGTATTACCGAACCACAATTATATTTTTTATTAAAGGAAAATTTATGTGTATTTTTAGTCATAGTAAAATTAATTATAAGAATAATTAACCAGTTTTCCGTTACTATGGTGAAAAATATTTAAAATGGATACGGTTAAAAATAATTAAAGGTTCCTCATTAATGAATTTGAACATCATTTTACAAATAAATGATAAATTTTCTAAAATTAAATTTCTATAATATTTAGAAATAAATTTGTATATAAATTCATAAAACACAAAAAAACAAATGTTGGATAAAAAATATGTTTTTAAGAATAAAAATTTAATAAACTAAAAATATTGAGATTATATATTCATATATAATTAATTAGATTAATCCCTGTCAGCTTATTTATATATCACATTATGATCAAATAAAAAAATATAATGGAACTTCTAATTTACATTATTTAATGAAATGAAATCATAGTATTTGAAAAATTAATATTTATACCATGGACTGAAAATAATAAATTCCCAAAAAAATAGAGAAATTAAACCCAATATATTTTTATATATTGATAAAAAAATTAGTTTAAAATTTATTATCTAAAATTTATAAATTGGGAAGTAATTAATTACTATTTCTATACACATATTGAAATAATAACAATTTTGAAAGGAAATGTATTTTAAAAAAATGAGAACTTATTTATTATAAAAAATAAATTCTATAAAACCATTTTAGTTATTTTTCCCAATTTGGAATTCCCCATTGAAACATACAAACCAAACATAAAGGTGATAACAGTTACATACATTAATAAAATTTTAACAATATATCAATATTTTCATAAATATCAATGTTTTATTCTACGAAATCTATTGAAAATAATATTATAAATATTCAGGTTGTAACATATGTATCATTTATGATTGGAAGTAGATGAAACACAACTTATATGATGATGAATCACACTTGAAATCACCAAATATATTGGACGAACCATGGAGGAATAGCTAATGAAAAGAGTTTTGGCGTTTGTGCGTCATTTGAGAAGAAAGGGGATCTATCATTTTGAATTGCATAGGGGTGTAATGGTACAAATAAAAATACCTTAAAAATAGTATTTTCCCCATAGATTGTCCATCCAGTTTAAAAAATACTTCAGACACTCTTTCAAAGTCATTATAAAACAAAAAACCATGTGGAATGGTTCAGATGCGTGGTTTACAAACCATTATCCAACCATACCAATTGGATATGTACTTATCGAAGAAAACTCATATAATTTTTCTACATCTATGAACAATCAATTTTCTATGACACATGATATTGATAAACCCAAAAAAATTCCACATATTCAAACAGGTTTTAAATATAAGCATTCCCCAACAATTGTTACAAATATTTCACTATAGAAATTAAACTACAACTCCACCTCTATAATTATGCCCATAATGTTGAATCTAAAACACAAGACCCAAATCGTGGACCATTTATAGAATTCACCCAAATCTATAATATTCTATCTAATGATCTATTATGTTTAATGAACACATAATGAACCCCTTAAGACTCAAATGATACGAAAAAACCACACAATATGGATTATAGAAACTAAGATTTCATGTATGATATATATCAAAATATATTTCACATAAACTAGTAAAAAAATTCCAATTCCATCAAGATTATTCATTCTTATACAAACCTAGAAAATTGAAAATCTCTACTATATAACACTTCTTATCTGAAAGAAGTATCATCAACAATTATACCCATGTTATAGAACTACTATGGAAATTATCTCACCTTAAAAAACCTACAATCAATTTCTGTTTTTGTAATGTTCCTCCCATGGCAAATTAAAATATTATGATATCGAGTAACCAAAAACTATTCCATCACTCTAGTTCATTTCCAGAATTCTGAGATGATAAACCCCAATGTCAATCTATCTCAAGACACTCCCTTGTAATTTTTTAATTTATCACCTATCCTTTTGTAATCCACAATATATTATATTTTTCATCCCACTTAACTAATTAAAATATTATTTCCACCATATGAATTGGATGATAAAAAAGAATTTAGGTATCATCATGACAGGATATGTATGGTTCCAAACATACCACACTAGATGACATATGAAAGAACTATGTAATCCTTGGTATAAATAATAGTTCACAGTCCCATAAAAAATTTATGCATACCATATTCATTATGTGGATATGTACATTACTTCTTCAAAATAACTGTCAGATTTCATAGAAAACAACATCATATCCAAAATGACATGTTCTATTAGGTTCCCAATCTATACCACCAATTTCATGTTGACCATAGCTTACTCCACCACTATCATAATATTCTTATATATGATCAGTCATATTTACTAAATCTCTACAGATTCACCTGATTAAACATCCATGAATATATAGGAAACCATGAGAATATCATAATACATTGATAAAAGTCTGAATACATATTTTCATATTATTCTATATTTTAATAATCATTCAAAGTGTTCTGCTATCATACTCCAAATGTAAGAACTGTTAGTTCTCTAACAACGATTCACACTTGGAATATTCAATTTATGCAATGTTCCTGATGCTAATGTCCATACACAATATGATAACATGTAAAAATTCAACTAAAATTTTTCCATTTAAATCATTGTATATTTTATGTCTTTGATTGCAAGCCTGACAACTATATGAGAAATACATTAATGATTTGTTTCATCATTATATCATGACCCCTCGTATACAATGCATGTATTATATGTGAACAAGATAATTCCCCCCTCTATAAGAGTTTCCATGTAATATATTTCTATTATAGAATTCATAAACATCACAACAAAAAACTCATTACAAAGTTAAAATCATTGTATGGGCATGATCAATTCATGCATATCCTAGAACTAACATAAAGAAAACTATTTGAACCAATAACAATTTCATTTAAATACTTCCATTTGGAAATATCCAAAAAAATGATAATGGTGATCTTACCATCAACCAATAATTACATATCCACAATATTATGACTTACGTTATGCTTCCCTCATCGTGAATATTAAAGAATTTATAATAGCATACGAGGTTCACTCCTTCAAAGAGTCACTCAACCTTCACGTTAGCCCTCGATTTTATCACAATGATAATGTTTTTTTAATTCCTTTCCACCCATTACATTTTTTGAGTATCCTATAAAACATTGGGAAATTTAAATTATTTATCCATTCCATAAGATACAATCCCAACTGATATTAACAATATCCCCTAACTCTTCTACTGGCAGTCAGTTTTTATTGAGTTCAACATCAATCGATCCCACATAAGAAATACACATGTTTACCTATTAGATATATAATAGAATTGTTGTATGTTCTAATATATACAAATTTATATTAATAATTCATGGTACTAGGAGTCTCATAACATTTATACATGGGATAATATCAAATACACTTTCAAAACCCCATGAATTGTATGTTTTACTCAAATAGAGAACCCTCAATTTCCTTCTATAACATTTTTCACCCCTCATATTCCCTGATCTAACTCATAATCATCATTTACAAGGATATATTTCCTAAACAACACACCTCCATCCATTACTAGACTCCTTTATGTATCATCTTCCCACATAGCCTTCATTTTACAGTATAATAAAAAATAATCTTCTAATCATTCCCACCCCATGCTTTTTTACCATGCCCGAAATAAATGATTCTAGGTATCAAATTGTTCCAACCCATTCAATCTAGTCTCAAAATTAAATTAATTGGTATGAATACCCATAAGTAAGTGGAATCATCCATCTTTTTCTATATCCACCAATTACCTATCATGCATTAGACTCCAGAAAACTACCTTCACATCATTCCCACAACTGAAAAGAGAAAAAATATTAGCTAACTGATCTCATTAGGTTTAATCACAATAAAAATTTATAATGATAAATATGGTCAAATAAAATTCCTCAAGTCAGTTGGTAATCAATATATACCCTAACTATTGTATTACATTGTTCAGGTGTCATGGTAATGGCCTCTCTAAACACATATCCAAATACCATCGAATCACATGTTTTATCCACCAACTCATATATTTCATTAATACACTGGCACTCAATATACCTAACTTCCCAATATACTACCTCATATGAAACTCAGTCCACTAGAAATTCACTCAAATGGTATCCCACAAGGCATTAATTTCCACATGCCTCCACACATAGAACCTCTCCCTTATGAAAAACAATTATCACTCAAAACTACCAAATCTAATGAAATAATCTGTGGTGACCCGTAGCATGGGAATCATTGTCATTTGATTGGCTATGTAGAGCCTCATTCCTAGATATTTTGGAAAATTATAAATAGGATATTATTATCAAATTAAATAACCACTACTATATTACATAACTTACTATGGAATTTACATTAAGGTTTTATGTTCCTTATTCACATACTAAGATTAGTTAACCTTATTTTCATACAGAAATATAAAATAATTGTCATCAATGATAATATAACCATTGATCCACATGTACTTCCATAATAAATCAAATACAAATTTGATTCATCACACCTAATTATAATCCAAGTAACGACCCAATGTTTTATCGATGGGAATTCCTTTCAGATAAATATTTCATATAAGAACATGATATCACAAAAAATTGACCTACTAATTAATATGTGTCCTCTAAACATAAATTTGACAATTCTACATTTTTAATTTCGAATATCTGACATACACGGTTACGATCAGTAACATGTTTGGAGTCCTATGAAAAAAAACATTTTTAATGAATAGTGTTATAACATGTTAATAGTAAACTAACATTCTGACTAGTAAAATAACCCTTATAAATAATATATCATCCAAAATAATGTTTACCTTAAATTGTTTTTATAAATAAAATTTATGCATCTTATAAGTGATAATATGACCATAGTAAAAGTATTAGTATTTTTCAATGTCATAAATAATTATTTAAAATTAATTAATTAATTTAATATAAAATATATTATAATTAATGGTGTTTAAAAATTATCAATATTATTTATTTTGGTTTTATTATAATTTTATAAGACTGTATATATTTTTCAAAAGAATTATAAAATTAGTTATAGAATTAAAATCTATATTATTCTTGTAAATTATGATTTTAATTACAAATTATATTAATCACATTAATATAATTAGTTTTGAGAAATGGATTTCATTTTTGGATTCTTCACATCAAAAACTGGTTATGGTAGATTTTTTTATCATTTAAATACATGATTATTTTATTAATATTAAAATACGATAATTCACAAAAATTGCTAAACTAGAATTTCTTCATAATTATTGAGACGTTGATGATGTAAATGGCAATATATTAGAACACACATGCATATATTACAATATTTGGTCATAATGATCATTACTGTTGATTTTATTATGAAAAAATAATAAACTAATGATTTAAATATTATAAAACCCTCATCCCCTACACTATGAAAACCACCAACACTCCCCTCTTTCCTTCACTCCTCTAAATCCTTTTTCCTTCACTATATTCAGACCAAATATCTCTCCAAGATCATACCCTACGTCCAACATTAATTTTCCTATTCAAAATTACAAATCCTCTCTACATAAGAGTTTCTCAAAGGTGATAATCTCAAGTGGTAAATTTATCTTTCTAATTCTTTTATTTTATTTCATATTTTTTTCATTTCTTTTTTCATTACTCACCTAGATTAACCCAAATGGTATGATAACTACATTAACATAAATGTAATGAAATGTTATTATGCTAATGGTAAAATTCGTTATCATCTTTCATTTCACCTAATTTTATTCGAAATAAATGAAAACACCATCAGAGATGTGTTAATTTATCATATTCAAGGATGACAGTTTATCAATTTTTATTACCATATTATATTAGAGTAATAAAAAAAATATTTCTAGTTGAACTAGACTATAAAATATGTATTTTATCCTAATTTTTCTTATGTAATACTTTTTCACACTTGATGAAAAATAATAATAATAAACCAGTTATTTGTTAACAAAATCTTTATGTTGATCTAAGCATTTGACATTATTGTTTTATATAATGATTCACCTTCACTAAAAATATCCAAATGAATTTTATAAAAATTTAATCTCATAGATTATCATTAATGATATATTTCTTAAATTGTTGACAAACACCTTTATTATAGATGTATGTCTATACATTAATATAAGTGAACTGATCATTAAAACCAAGGAAACAAACGAACCAGAACAATGAAATTGAACCTCATAACCAATCAAAAAGATTATGTATGAACACAAAAAAAGGTTATAATAAATAATTTACATGTAAAATTGGTTTTGGAACATTTAATTAATTATCCTAATTTTTTTATTCAGGTCATTAATATCATGTGGAGGATAAAATCAGACTTAATTTTGGGGATCTTCTCTATTTCACTTTTATTCACGATTCTACTCTATGTTATGCCATTTTATGTGTAATTAGTAATGATGGGATATGATTTTTAACCTCCCCCATTCTTACCTAATAATTTATAAAATATTATAAACCCATTTCTCTCACATTAATCCATCCTAGGTACACCCGATACGATGTCGATATTCTGTAAGGGATTTTACTAGAAGCTGCTATATTCTTTCAAGATTCTCTATCATTATTTTTATCGAAATTAATTTGTATTTTCATTTTTTTACAACATAAACATACGTTTTATATAATCCAAACATATTCATAGAGAAAAACTCATCATTATCTTTTAGGGACATATATTTTTTATTTTATTCCCTCCTCAATACTTCCCATTAAGAAAATTTGTTTTCAGCGAACATCCCAAATTATTAAATGATTTCAAGTGAACTCTATCATCTATTTTAATCCACCACTATCATTATAAAATGATTATTTTTATTATGAAATCATTTTTGGGTCAATTTTAGTTTTCTATATAATATTGTTCTCTTTTCTATTTTAAATATTCTATAGTATTTTCCATATAACCACAAAAAATATTTTAATTCTAAAGATTCAAAAATATTTTTCTATCATTTTTTCACTTCTAAATGAAATCACATTCTATGATAAATGATTATTTTTTCTTTAGGAATTTCCATGTAAATTTTAGTTCCTTTCTGTTAGGGCATCTTTTATGATATGCCAATTTGGTATGCTTTGAGACATGATTGTGGTACAAAAGTCATTTTATGGGTAACCATTATGTTTATGAAAGATTCATTATGTATGAATATTTATATGGAAAATATATTAATGAAATGTTATAATCGGTGATCACAAATATAACATCAATTAATTTGGAATATATGATTCTCAAGAGACGTTATGTGTTTGGTCTTGGCAGTTAGAATTTACTCGTGCTACCATGTGCAGTAGTCCTTGTTATTAACATGGACTTGTGATACTCTATGTGAAAAAAACCTTTGATCAAGTTAATTTAATGAATTATGTTACCAAAACATTAATATGAATTCATGTTTATTTGACCCCATGTTTTTATGTTATGATTCTAAATTCTATTTTATATAATTATGTCACGATCTCTAACCCTTGTATAAATTCATTATTCATATGTTTATTCCCTCATTGGGTTTTTTATCGTATAACTATGTTCATGTTATCATAAAGTTACCCTATGCAGATGTAAGGGCTCATTGGAAGTTAGGATCTCCTTTTGATGATTAAATAAATAAAGATTTTTAGGCCCATGTTTTATGTTTTATATTCCTAGTCTCCAATGAAACTAGACGTAATGATCCTTGGCGTGTACTATGATGTTTTATTATGTATAAAATAATAAAAAGTTTTGTGTAAATGGATAGGGTTTTTATAGTTGGTATCATATAATTTTCTAGTTACATTTGGATATTAGGAATAGATCACTTTAGTATGAACCGTATGAATGATACTAAGTATAAGACAAAAATATGAGTATTTTGGAAGTACAGATTCAGTTGTTTCTTAAGAAAATACATGCATGTTAGGATAGAAACCAGTAGAGGTGGCTCTGGTACAAATTTCTCTTGGGGTAAAACATAAAATACCATTTTTATCTACACACAAATGGGAAATGGTGCACGAAAATGGGCCTTGATTCACTCTTGGATTGAAAATAATGGTGGATATGCCTTTTAAAATTAATGAACTTCGTAAAAACCATTATTAAGTGAATAAAAATTCCTATAAGAATATATTTTATGTTATAGGTCAAGGATAAACTAAATTTAAACATAGTTAATCATATATTCATATATACTTATCCTTTACAACAATATCCTCTTATGTTCAATGTTTCCTTTTTCTTAATAATAGAAAATTATTAAATTCACATAATTGTTCATTATTTTTCTTATTTAATTGAGGGAAATGGAAGAACGTGTTCCCACAATCAACTAGATTGAAAATGTGATGATTTCCCCTATTATATAACCAATATAATGGGAATATATACTCAAAACATCATGAATGTAAGTTCTCATCCGGCTAAAGATATGAATAATAACATGATTAATGAGGGAAATACATCACCTCCATGTAATGATAAATTTGTAGTTGAATCCTTAATGTGGAAAAGGCCTCCCATGATTAGTGGATCTTCTGATCCCCTCCTCGTGGAACAGTGGATTTACTGCATTGATGAGATATTCTCTATCCTCCAGTGCTCAGAATAACAAAAGGATGTACTGTTGGTATATCATTTTGATAGGGATACTAATAAATGGTTTACATGGATCAATAATATGAATCCCCATAAGGAAATTTATTCCATGGAATGGGAAGAAATCAAGATAATTTTCTACAATAAATATATTATATGAACCCTCCATCTCATGATAGAAGGAGTGTAACACCCCATGTAAATAAAGAGTATGACATTTTCCCATTTATCCATATTTGTGAATAAAATATTTATATAACTTTAATGGGGACGCTATGCTTGATGGCGTACCCAACACCCAACAATGAGTTTCTTGGGAATCTTACATTGCACTCTAATAATAAAATAATATTATTTTAAATGGTAGTTAACGACTAGCTGTTGTGATGGAGGGAATGAATAGAACTAACTAAAAAATGATTATATAGGTTTTTAAAATATTTTTACTTTTTACAATAATTGATAGAGGATTAAAAATGCGAATGAATCCAATTTTAAGCTTAAACATTCTAATATTCTTTAAAAGGTCGATTAACCGCCTCTTGTTGAAGAACCTCTTTTAAATACACTTTTTGACAATTTTATTTGTTATATTTGAAAAAATAAAATTCTTCTTTATAATCGGGACATCAAAATTTACTATGTGTAAATTTTTGGTATTTTTTCGAAAAAGTTCAATTTTTAATGAATAATGAAAAATGTTGTATTTTAATTAAAAACCTCTTTTCAAACTAATTTATTTATATGATTAGATTATCTTTTGAATTGGTTTTAAATTGAAATTAGAATATATTTTTACCATTTAATCCAATAGTGTTCGTTGAAATTAATTTCACATTGAAATCAGACTTAAACTAGTGTCAATATTTTGATACATTTTGTTTCAGAAAAACACGCTATTTGTTTTGACAGTGGGGATTAATTATTAAATTAATTAATGCAACTTATATGTTTTAAATTTTTTAAAATAGATATCATTTTTGAGTTCGGAATATCAAATATAGCTTAGGGTGAATTTTTTTTTAATTTTCTGAAAAACATCAATTTTTGATGAATAGTGAAACCACTAAGTGGAACTTATAAAAACTGATTTTCCATTTAAATGAAAATTTACCATATTTGTGTTTTGAATTTTAAAAATCCGACATACATGTTTGTCATTAAAAAGTAAACTGTGGTTCAATGGGATTAAAATAATTTTTTTGGTGAATAGTAACTTTTATGTTTTTAATCGCGATTAAAGGTAATTAGTGTAGTTTAAGGTAAGAATAATGTTTTAATAAAATGAAATATCCTAGACACATGTTCTACCCTCATTGGATGTGTCATGGTCGACCAAGAAAATCCATGGGTCAACTTGGGGACCCCATGGAGCCACTTTGGTTGGGAAATGACATAAATATCTTTTTATTTAATGTTAATGTAAAAATGACACAAACATGAGATATTTTACTAAAACAATTTTTACATGGGGTTATACAAGTAATTGTTTTTACTATAAATAGTCATTGGAAAGATAAAAATATTTCCTACATCATAGTATTTTTTTTATAATTTTTAGACATTAAATAAATTAAATTATTTATGACATCATAATGATGCAGCGATGACCTCATTATTTAACGATTTAAATAAAATGGAAATATAATGTAAAATATAAGACCTAAACATGTCCAAAACATATTTTATGGGTTTAATATGAACCCTTATCACCTTACCCTCTAAACACCTCAATGTGGGACCATTAAAATCCGAAAATCATTCTAAAATAAAGTAACATTTTCTTACATTCCAAGAGTACCCCTCCTCTCCTCTTATAAAAGGCCCCCACCTCTAGCTCCTTACCCACACATCCAAAGCTTTTTTCTCGGCCAACCACTAATAATGATGTCTCTCCAAATCTCTCTATGACTCCTTGAAGCCTCACTTTTGGTAGAATCCTTTTCAAGGAAGCCTTTGAGCTCAAACCAAAGGGAGTTACCCGATTTTAAGGTAATGTCTTCACTTGAGTCCTTTGGTTTTATTTTGCTTCTCCAACCCCTAAACTCTTTATATTCATTTATTTTGTAACAAATCTAGTATCGTAAATATACTAGGATGTTGTTATAAGAAGGATTATAGCTACACTTACACACACCTTTGTCTAATGGTTAAAGAACATACTTTTTCTGTGGTTAACGAATTTCTGCCTCACGAAACGATGATTGTTCAATATTATTTTAACACCTTTAAAGGTGGCCATTATGATGTCACTGTATTTTATATATGATATATATGGTATTTATGTTTACTATATGCTTCTTTATTTTATATTTAAACTATACCTTTATTCTTTTCATGTTGTGTAAATGCGATAATTTCACATGAGGAAGTGTGGACTACCGCCCCCTCAAGTGATGTGACTCGTACATGAAATACATAGAATGTATAAAGAATGAAATTAATGAACATATGTGACCTATATACCATATATAATATACTGTATTTATAATATATATATATATATATATCATTTATTTTTAATTCCATTAATATGAAAAAAAAAATTGAAAGTAGCGTTCATGCGTACGTACGGCCTGCCGTCTCCAGGAACGGTGCTTTTCATTTTTTATCTCCAAATGATATGAAATAGTATAAAATGAATATGTACTGGATATATATGATAATTTAATCATTAATACTACTCTGGAAATTATTTACTTATAACTACATGGACAATCATTTTTCAAACAAGTTCATTTTTGACTCATGTACCAAACATTGGCAAAAACGTCTGATATGAACTAACATTATTAAAAAATTATTATAACATTATAATATGTGATATTAACTGAATAATAATATCTAAATGAGTTCATTAGGAAATTATAAATTTACCATAGTTCATTATTCAGGAATATAAAGAAACGAACAAGACAAGTCATACTTGAGGTATGGGATCCCACTCCTCCCTTTCTATTAAAGTACACTCTTTTATGTCATTCCTTTTAAGCTCATATTTCTTGTGATTGGGATGTTATTTTATATTACTCTTACTGTAATTTTTATGTTCATATGATGAGAGACCCTATTCTCTCTCATCAATCCATTTTGGAATTTTTGAGTGGCGCTGTTAGGCTGCCGAATTTTCGTAAGAGATCTAACCTCTCTCTTTATTTTTAAGTACTCTCTTTTATGTCATTTCATTTAAGCTCATATTTCTTATGTTTAGGGATATTGTTTTATATTACTCATACTGTAATTCTTATGGTAATATTATGAGAGACCCTATTTGATCTCATAAATCCATTTTTGGAAGTTTTAAGTGGCGCTGTTAGGCTACCGAATTTTCGTAAGGGATTTTTAATCTCACTTTTATTCTCGTGAGATTTATGCTATATTTGCCACAATTTACTATGAGTGGTGTATTTACTGACCATTATTATACTCTTTGTTTAATATACTTCCGTTTATGAGTATTTACATCAATGATGTACTGTCTTTCTTTCATGGGGTGTATGTTTCGAATGATACCCAAGTCGGTAAGGGAACCTTTCACCCTCCTCTTTTTAAAAGACTTATTTTGTTGGGTCTTTTAATTTACATATTGTAATGTTGGGATATGTTCTTATATATCCTTATTGATGTAAATTTTATTTCCAAGTGATGAGATACCCTTTTTATCTCTCATCAACTCATTTTCTGAATTTTGATGTGATGTCGTTAGGCTGTCGAATTTTACCAAGGGAACTTCTTAACCCAATTTCAATTTCTTTGGGTTCAACATGTAGTTATTGAATATTTCATCCTTTGAATATGTGTGAATGACCTTTGATTGTTTTATGCTTAATATCCACTTATATTGGGTGTATTTATATTTGTCACACATAATTATGAGATTGATTTATCCTTATTTCAAGGGTACCTTCTTTACAGGGGATTTCATCTCATTTTACATTTCTATTGATACATCATTGTTGTTATGCACCAATTCACTCTTATATGGTGTATATACTGTCCTTTGGAATATTATATCATGAATTCCTTTATTCTCATGATATTACAAAGTTCTGATTAAATTTTATTCCTCAATTATTGTATTCAAGTCTCTCTCATTTGGTTAAAAACCCTTTAACTAAAATATCTTTTTAAATGTTCTAATGATTTATTCTTATAAATATTTATCTTTAATATCCATGTTTTAAAAATGGTTTTAAGGATTTATTTATATGGATATTAATGTTTTAAAATGTTAAAAGCTTCAAAGTGGTATAGGACACTTTGATTCAAAGATCTCTTTATTAAATGTTTTAAATGGTTTTGAAAATGGTTTTTTAGAATGGGTTCATTATTTCAATATCTTAAAATGATATATTGTTGTTGCAATGTGGGAATGTTATATTTCCTTTATGCTTAAGTTATGTGATATTATTATGTTATGTTTCTTGGGCATTGTTATGAAGACGGGTGGTTCCGTGATAAACTAAGGGCGGGTGAGCCCGATATAGCTCTCCAATGCATTGGGTAACGCAATGAGTGAAACGTTAAGGTTTCTCCGAAGAGATTTAGGGAATATAATGTGATGGGTATTCCAAATGTAACCAAAAGGGTTACTCCCTAAATAAGAATGTTATGAATGCCACAAGTTACCTTCTATGTATTATGATTTCTATGATTTATTCATGATTTGATGAGGTATGTTAAAGTGCCAATGTTTTATGGGTAAAGTATGATTTCATTCTTATGTATATATGAACTCATGTTACCTTTCCATATTTTTATAACCCTTACTGAGCTTTTTATGCTCATCCCAAGTTTTTTTGAAATTGTTTTCATAGGTCAAGGGAAAGGTACATGTTATGATGATAGTGTGAAGGAAGTGTCAAGAAAGAATTCATGATTTATTTTTAAATATGTTTCCATTGATGAAAAAAAATGAATACTATATTTTATGTAACCACTTTTTTTAAATGTGGAATATAATGAAAGTTTTATGATCTAATTCTCTAAATCTCTAAACCTGAAAATATCCTCAATGTGTAATCTTTTAATAACTCAAGATTAAGTAAGGTTTAAGGTTGGGGCCTTATTGTTGGTATCAGAGGTCGGTTTAGACAACTTTAGGGATTAGGAGTTTGTGGTAGAGACATGATAAGTCCCTATATCTATTATTTCAGTTAAATACTTGTTTTATAACTTTTTTTCAGGTCATGTAAAGTTGGTTAAGAATGGAAGTAGAAGGATATCAAATGACATTTCTATCTCTTCCTAATGACATGCTTGCAATAATTATTGCAATGTCATGTTCGAATGATTGTGAAACTTTTTCTAGCATACAACTCACTTGCAAGCAGTTTTTTGAGATATCAAACACCTCAATTGTACCTCGTTATCATTGTGGATCATGGGTTGTTTTTAGACAAATACTATTTTCACAATATTCTCATATTTTCAATAAAGGTAAATATTTTCAAGGTATTTTAAAATATTTTATGTTATCACAAGAATTTGAAGCATATTATGATTTTAAAAATGGTGCTAAGGAAGGAGACCCTGGCACAACCTATTTATATTTTCTTTTAAAATATAGTCTCTCAGCACATACTTATGGTATTTTAAAAGGACCAATAATAGAAAGTTTCAACTCAAATTATTCTTACTATTTTATAGAAATCATGTTTTATCAGATGTTTTGGAACTATATGTCATACATGATTATTTTCCAAAACTGTTTTTTTGTGAACACCCATATGACCCATGTTGTACAAGGGGTATTTGGATAGAGGAAGCAAATGATTTTGAAGAATCTCTAAATCATTGTTGTAATGCATGGGATGTCTACCTACGTGAGAAATATGATGATAAAACCGAGTGGACGCCATGATCAAGGTATGGTGTTATTCATTTTGATAATCGTTTTATTTTGTCTTATGGTGGTGAAATAAGACTTCAAGAATTAAGATGTTGAGATCGTAATGAATTTGGATGAAAATGAGAGGTGTAAGGAAACTATTGAGGTTAAAACATATTAGGGTTATTTTTGGAGTTTTATAAAAAGGACAACACGTAGACCGTGTGACAACCTATCACGTCGGACAAAGCTGTGGGAATCGAACCCACAACCAATGTGCGACTGGTATTTATCACCTACCACTAGACTACATAAAGTCCCTAGTTGTTTTGACTGATTCTTTTTAGTTAGATGATTTTATGAATTAAGAGAAAGTTTATTTTGGGTTATCTATGGAAATTTATTGACCTATCATGGAGGATATGTGATTAGGATAATTACTTTTCAATACGAGACATTAAGAGTAACTGATGTTGTTTGGGGATAAATGTTACGATTTAACTTGGAAGACTATGTGACTAAATCCTTCAAATATTTGGGTTTCAATCTTTGTTTGGTTTACTTTGAAGTATTTTATGGACGATTTGTTTATTTAATGGTCTTTGTTGAACTTTGGGTATTGTTTGATAAATTTTGGAGATTAAGAATAGATTTTCTTTTTATAAAGGGTTATCCTTTTCTGGATTATCTGATCTTGTACTAACCTTTTTAGTTTTGGTTTTAGTGAAAGTCTAAAGATATGGGAAGTATATAGTTATCTTTTGTGGATTAGGTGATGCTCTAGAAGTTGATTATAGTACTCTTAATGTGAAAAAGCCTTCCTAAATACTCGTCTTTTGGGTAAAGTAGGAGTTTGTGTATGAAATCTAGTTAAAGTTGAAAGTCAACATGACAAGTAAGTATGTTTCCTTAAGATCAAAAATAAATTCCTCAATGAAGAGTAACTCAAAACAATAATGTTGTCTGTTAACTTTTTCATACTGGGGAATCAAATACCGTTTAACCCATCACAAGTTTGTTATTTTCTTATGGTTAACTTTCTTCTAGACATGTTTACTATAACTCTCCTTCAGAACGTGACCCTATGTTTTTTCCTCCATGTCCATATTTTCATTCTTGGAATCCTAGTATGGGTTAACTCGGGTGACCTTTGTACTTATCTTTCTTTATTTTAAAGTGATTGTTTTACTGACTCTTGTTCCGATGTGGGATTTTCAATGAAGTTTCGAAGCCCAATTTTAAAATTGCGAGGATGCAATTCCCAAAAGGGGGGAAGAATGTAACACCCCAGGTAAATAAATAGTATGACATTTTTTCATTTATCCATATTTGTGAATAAAATATTTATATAAATTTAAAGGGGACTCTATGCTCGATGGCGTACCCAACACGCAACAATGAGTTTCTTGGGAATCTTACGTTGCACTGTAATAATAAAATAATATTATTTTAAATGTTAGTTAAAGCCTAGCTGTTGTGATGGCGGGAATTAATAGAAATAACTACAAAATGATTATATATGTTTGTAAAATATTTTTACTTTTTAAAATAAATGTTATAGGATTAAAAATGTGAATGAATCCAATTTTAAGCGTAAACATTCTAATATTCTTTAAAAGGTTGATTAACCGCCTTTTGATGGCGAAACTCTTTTAAATCCACTTTTTGACAATTTTATGTGTTATATTTGAGAAAATAAAATTCTTCTTTAGAATCGGGACATCAAAATTTACTTTGTGTAAATTTTTGGTATATTTCTGAAAAAGTTCAATTTTTAATGAATAGTGAAAAATGTTGTATTTTAATTAAAAACCTCTTTTTAATCTAATTTATTTATATGATTATATTATCTTTTGAATTGGTTTTAAAGTGAAATTAGAATATATTTTGACCATTTAATCCAATAGTGGTCATTGGAATTAATTTCACTTTGAAATCTGACTTAAACTAGTGTCAATCTTTTGATACATTTTGTTTCATAAAAACACGCTATTTGTTTTGACAGTGCGAAATAATTATTAAATTAATTAATTCAACTTATATGTTTTTAATTTTGTAAAATAGATATCATTTTTGAGTTCGGAATATCAAATATTGCTTAGGGTGAATTTTTGGTAATTTTCTGAAAAACTTCAATTTTTGATGAATAGGGAAACCACTAAGTGGAACTTCAAAAAACTGATTTTCCATTTAAATGAAATTTTTTCATCTTTGTGTTTTGAATTTAAAAAAATCCGACATACATGGTTGTCATTAAAAAGTAAAATGTGGTTCAATGGGATTAAAATAATTTTTTGGTGAATAGTAACATTTATGTTTTTAATCGCGATTAGAGGTAATTAGTGTAGTTTAAGGTATGAATAATGTTTTAATAAAATGAAATGACCTAGAAACTTGTCCTAACCTCATTGGATGTTTCTTTTCCGACCAATAAAATCAATGGGTCAACTTGGGGACCCCATGGAGCCACTTTGGTTGGGAAATGAAATAAATATCTTTTTATTTAATGTTAAAGTAAAAATGACACAAACATGTGATATTTTACTAAAAAAAAATTTACATGGGGTTATACAAGTCTTATATTTTACTATAAATAGTCATTGGAAATAAAAAAAGATTTACAACATCATAGTATTTTTTTATAATTTTTTGACATTATATAAATTAAATTATTTATGACATCATAATGATGCAGCGATGACCTCTTTATTTAACGATTTAAATAAAATGGAAAGATAATGTAAAATATAAGACCTAAACAAGTCGAAAACCTATTGGATGGGTGGATTTTGATCCCTTATCACCTTATCCTTGAAACATATCAATTTGGGACCATTAAAATCCGAAACGCATTCTAAAATAAAGTAACATTTTCTTACTTTCCAAGAGTGCCCCTCCTCTCCTCTTATAAAAGGCCCCCACCTCTACCTCCTTACCCACACTTCCAAAGCCTTTTTATCGGCCAAAACCAGACAATTTTGTCTCTCCACATCCCTCTATAACTACTTGAAGCCTCATATTGGGTAGAATCTTTCCCAAGGAAGCCTTTGAGCTTAAACCAAAGGGAGTTACCCGATTTTAAGGTAATGTCTTCACTTGAGTCCTTTTGTTTTATTTTGCTTCTCCAACCCCCTAAACTCTTTTTATTCATTTCTTTTGTAACCACTACAGTATCTTAAATATACTAGGATGTTTTTATAAGAAGTATTATAGCTACACTTACACACACCTTTGTCTAATGGTTAAAGAACATACTGTTTCTGTGGTTGGCGATTTTCTGCCTCACGAAACAATGATTGTTCAATATTCATTTAACAACATTAAAGGTGGCCATTATGATGTCACTGTATTTTATATATGATATATGTTATTTATTTTTAATATATGCTTCTGTATTTTTTATTTAATCCATACCATTATTCTTCTCATGTTGTGTAAATGTGATAATTTCACATGAGGAAGTGTGGACTACCACCCCCTCAAGTGATGTGACTCGTACATGCAATACATAGAATGTATAAAGAGTTAAATTAATGAAAATATGTGACCTATATAACATATATATTATAATGTAATTATAATATATATATATATATCATTTATTTTTAATTCCATTAATATGAAAAAAAATTGAAAGTAGCGTTCATGCATACGTACGGCCTACTGTCTCCATGAACGATGCTTTTCGTTTTTTATTTCCAAATGATATGAAATAGTATAAAATGAATATGTACTGGATATATATGATATTTTAATCATTAATACTATTCTGGAAATTATTTACTTATAACTACATGTACAATCATTTTTCAAACAAGTTCATTTTTGACTCATGTACCAAACATCGGCAAAAACGTCTGATATGAACTAACAATATTAAACAATTATTATAACATTATAATATGTGATATTAACTAAATAATAATATATAAATAAGGTCATTAGGAAATTATAAATTGACCAAATTTTATTATTCAGGAATATAAAGAAACAAACAAGACAAGTCAGACTTGAGGTAAGGGATCCTACTCCTCCCTTTCTTTTAAAGTACACTCTTTTATGTCATTCCTTTTATACTCATCTTTCTTGTGATTGGGATGTTATTTTATATTAATATTACTGTAGTTTTTATGTTCATATTATGAGAGACCCTATTCTCTATCATCAATCCATTTTGGAAGTTTTGAGTGGCGCCGTTAGGCTGCCGAATTTTCGTAAGAGATCTAACCTCTCTCTTTATTTTTAAGTACTCTCTTTTATGTCATTTCATTTAAGCTAATATTTATTATGTTTGGGGATATTGTTTTATATTCCTCATACTGTAATTATTATGGTCATATTATGAAGGACCCTATTTGATCTCATAAATCCATTTTTGGACGTTTTAAGTGGCGATGTTAAGTTGCTGAGTTTTCGTAAGGGATTTTTCATCTCACTTTTATTCCCGTGAGATTTATGATACATTTGCCACAATTTCCATTGATTGGTTTATATACTGACCATTATTCTACTCTTTGTGTAATATACATCCGTTTATGAGTATTTACATCAATGATGTATTGTCTTTCTTTTATGGGGTGTATGTTTCGAAAGATACCCAAGTCGGTAAGGGAACCTTTCACCCTCCTCTTTTTAAAAGACTTATTTTTTTGGGTATTTTAATTTACATATTTTAATGTTGGGATATGTTCTTATATATCCTTATTGATGTAAATTTTATTTACAAGTGATGAGATACCATTTTTATCTCTCATCAACTCATTTTTTGAATTTTAAAGTGATGTCGTTAGGCTGTCGAATATTACCAAGGGAACTTCTTAACCCAATTTCAATTTCTTTGGGTTCAACATGTAGTTATTTAATATGTCCTCCTTTGAATATTTGTGAATGAACTTTTATTGTTTTACACTTAATATCCACTTATATTGGGTGTATTTATATTTGTCACACATAATTATGAGATTGATTTATCCTTAATTTAAGGGTACCTTCTTTATAGGGGATTTCATCTCGTTTTACATTTCTATTGATACTTAATTGTTGTTATGCACCAATTCACTCTTATATGGTGTATATACTGTCCTTTGGAATATTATATCATGAATTCCTTTATTCTCATGATATTACAAAGTTCTAATTAAATATTATTCCTCAATTATTGTATTCAAGTCTCTCTCATTTTGTTAAAAACCCTTTAACTAAAATATCATTTTAAATGTTTTAATGATTTATTCTTATAAATATTTATCGTTAATATCCATGTTTTCAAAATGTTTTTAAGGATTTATTTATATGGATATTAATGTTTTAAAATGTTAAAATATTCAAAGTGGTATGGGACACCTTGATTCAAAGATCTCTTTATTAAATGTTTTAAATCGTTTTGAAAATGGTTTTTTAGAATGGGTTCATTATTTCAATATATTAAAATGTTATATTTGTTATTACAATGTGAGAATGTTATATTTCCTTTATGCTTAAGTTATGTGCTATTATTATGTTATGGTTCTTGGGAATTGTTTTGAAGACGGGTGGTTCCATGATAAACTAAGGACGGGTGAGCCTGATATAGATCTCCAATGCATTGGGTAACGCGAAGGAGTGAAACGTTAAGGTTTCTCCGAAGAGACTTAGGGAATATACTGTGATGGGTATTCCAAACGTAACCAAGAGGGTTACTCCCTACATAATAATGTTATGAATTCCTCAAGTTACCTTCTATGACTTATGATTTCTATGATTTATTCATGATTTGATGAGATATGTTAAAGTGCCAATGTTTTATGGGTATGGTATGATTTCATTCTTATGTATATATGAACTCATGTTACCTTTACATATTTTTATAACCCTTAATGAGATTTTTATGCTCATCCCAAGTTTTTTTGAAATGTTTTTCACAGGTCAAGGGACAGGTACATGTTATGATTATAGTGTCAAGGAAGTGTCAAGAAAGAATCCATGCTTTATTTTTAAATATGTTTCCGTTGATGGGAAAAAAATGAATACTATCTTTTATGTAACTACATTGTTTAAATTTGGAATTTAATGCAAGTTTTTTGATATAATTCTCTAAAACTCTAAATTTGAAAAGATCCTCAATGTGTAATCTTTTAATAAATCAAGATTATGTAAGGTTTAAGGCTGGGGCCTTATAAGGAGTGTTCCTCAGACTCAAGGGTAATGAAGATGAGTCAATCATGATGTAGAAGAAAACAATACAAGGCTTTCAGGGTATTCCGTTTTCTTTCTCATGACCACCGAAGGTAAGGACAATCGTTTCTTTAGCGTACTAAAGGTGAGTCTATGAAAAGTGATAGAGATTCGATACTTCGATAGACATGAGGATATAGTAATTTGTTACCTTAAGGTTGAAATTTAGATTATATAATCTTATTGGTTTCATGGGAACAATGACAAGAAAAGGAAATTGTAATCTCATGTGGGTGGTTTTGAAAAAATATTCCTGATGGAATGATGCTCGGTCATCCCATGTGTATAAATTATGGGAAGAATCATCTTGGGAACTATCAAAAGGGAATTAAGAATTTAATTAAATGTGGAATGATGGAAAATCTGGCTAAAATATGGTTATGGGATATTAAGAATAGCACAAATGTGGAAGAGTAAAGGAAGGTTCAGATCAACACTCAACATGATGTGCAGTTTTACAAATGCATATATCATGGTCATTATGAAAACCAGTTCTCTAACAAATGGTTTGTCAGAGGAAATAAAAAAAAATCCTCAATGGAAAAATGGAAGGTATTATTATATCAATATTGTTGAGGTGGATCCAGAAAATCTTGTGGTGAAAGTAATGAAAGTTATGTATTTACAAATAGTAAATGTATTATTTGATTCTAGTTTTACACATTATTTCATATCTTTCTTGTTTTGTATAACTATTCAAACACAACCTAAAAATTTTGAGGATAAGTTATCTGTGTGAATAGATAATTGGGAAATTATTTCATACATGGTGTAAAACTCATCCCTAGTAAACGTTTGTGGACCAAACCTCCGATAAAATTTTTTCATACCTCATTTAGTAGAGTTTGACTATATCTTAGTCGTGGATTGGATATATTTATACAAATACAACATCAAATATCAGGAAAGGGAGATCACTCATTACATTATAAATAATCCTCCAGCTCTATACAAGTGTAAGGAGGAAGATGAATCTCATTGAGAATCATTGTCTCAAGTGTGGGTATTAATTTCTTATGAGAAAGCATGTATAACTAAAATTATTGAGACGAATGATAGAATCATGAATAAAGAAATTACCATTGTTAGCTATTACATTGTTTTACTTCTTAAATAGTTTCCTAGTCTTAATTGTAGCCATGAGTTTGAGTTATAACTTAATATTATTCATGGATATCTACATATATTAAATATACCTTATTTAATGGTCTTCTTTGAGCTATAATATATGAATAAGCAGTTTCATGAGATTCTGGAGAAGGCTTTTCTTTGACCGAGTGCTTCACCATGGGGTTCTCCAGTACTCTTCATCAAAAAATGGATGGATCAATGTGCCTTTGTATTGATTATTGTGAGCTCAATAGAACAGTGATAAAGAAAAAGAATCCCTTCCCATGGATAGATGACTTGTTCGATCACCTTCACGGGGCTTGTTATTTCTCTAAGGTGGACATTTGTTCAAGATATCACCAGTTAAAGATGATGAATAAAGATATTCCTTGGACTTCCTTTAGAATGAGGTATGGAAAATTTTAGTTCATAGTGATTCAATTATGAATCACTAATTCTCTATAATTTTTCATGTATTTAGTGACTAGAGTCTTAAAATATTAACATGATAATTATGTGGTAGTCTTTATTGACAATATGTTTTTATACATCAAGATCAAGGGGGAACATGGGGAAATTTTGAATACAGTGTAATAGTGTTTGAAAAGGGAGAATCTATATGCAATGTATAGTAAATATGAGTTATGGATGGATGATGTATCATTACTGGGGCATGTTATTACCAACAAAGTGATATCTGTGCACTATTCCAAGAAAACAACGATTGAAGGATGGCCTAGGAAAACATCTGTAATGGAGATCCACATCATTCTGGGTCGAGATGAGTATTATTTATGATTTTTTAAGAACAATTAATTATTGGGAAACCCAATGACCAAGATGACATGGATGGGAGTAAAGTGTGTCTGGGAACATGAATGTGATGACTTTTTATAGTAGTTGAAAAGTGCCTTATCATTGTGTTGGTACTCACACTACCAATATGTAGAGTAATATTTTTAGTGTAAAATGATTCAATAAATAAGGCTTAGGTTGTTTATAGAATAAAAATGATAAATTGATAGTCTATTCCTCAAGGTAGTTGGATGTCCTTGAGAAAACAATCCTATAAATGATAGAGAGTTGTAAGCTATGATCATTGAGTTAAAAATCAAGAGGCATCATCATTATGGGGAGAAGTGTGAGATATATACTAATCATAAGAGGCTCAAATATATATTCACACAAAAAAATTATAATATGCACCAAAAAAATTGGATATATCTCATAAAGGATTATGACATCCCGATCGATTACCATATCGATAAGGAAAACAAGGTGAAATATTCTCTATGTAGAAATGATCCAACATATTTATCTATGGTGATAAATTAATAGGATCTGATCTTTATAGATTTTAGTAGTATAGACTTGGAAATCATTATAGGAAGAAATTAATCAATTATTTCTCAAAGGTTTTCTTAAAAAATCCCCCATGTAGATAATAAACAATGCCCAATTTAAATATGTGGAAATTAAGAAATTGATGGAAGCCATTAAAAATTAAAAATCCACTGAGTTTAATATTTATGAGGAAGGAGTTGAATGATTTGGGTAACGATTATGTTTAACATCTGATCTAGATATAAAGAATGTTCTTATGAATGACTCATATAGCTCAACCTTATCTATCCTCCAAGGGAGCAAAAAGATGTATCAAGATCTCTGAGAGAACATTGGGTGGGATAATATGATGAAGGATATTGCTCAATATACATAAAATTTATTAGTATGTCAATAAGTGAAGGATGAATGAATTAATTATAAGGGAATGATACTACCACTACCCATAAAAACATGTTAGTTGGAAAACTCACAATTGATTATTTCACAGGAATTTCAAGGACATCCAGAGGAAACAATGCCATATAGGTCATTGTGGATCATCTTACAAAGACAGCTCAATTGATCACGATTCAAGGGGACATCACATTAGATCAACTTGCACATATATATATATCAATGAATTTATAAGGTTTTATGGTGTACCACTATCTATTGTATCTGATTGATATATATGATTCACCATGATGTTATGGAAAAGTATCCAACATGATCAGACCACTAAACTGAACTTCAGTACGGCATATCATCCTCAATGTGATGACCAATATGAGAGGAATATTCAGACACTGGAGATATGTTCAGATAATGTTATATGGAATTTAAAGTAAGATGGGAGCAACATATTACACTTTTTTAATTCTCCCACAATAATAGTTTTCACTCAAGTATCTGAATTGAACCATACCAAGCACTTTGTTGGTAAAGGTTTATGAAACTGGAATGTTTGGATGATGTCAATTTGTGTAAGATACTAGTACAAAAAATGGTAGAAGAAATGTTGGAGAACGTGAAAACCATTCAGCAGCACATCATGATAACCTAATGTCGACAGAAGAGTTATGTAGAAAATTATTTATTAGACATTGAGTTCAATTTTGGGGACATGGTAATTCTACGCATGTCACTATAGATGAAGAAAATGATGTTTGTGAAGAAAGGAATGATTTTTACAAGGTACATTAACCCCTATGAGATTCATGATCATGTTGGAGTGGTTGATTTTTGAATATATATTCCACTTACCATGACCAAAGTACACGATATCCTCTATTTATGCCTATTAAAGAAGTACATAGCAGACCATTCACATATACTCATTATATATGTGGTACAGTTGGAGAACAACATTCTTTGCGAGGAGTAGCCAGTGAAGATCTAGGATTATAGAGAAAATTTCCTATGTAAGATGACTACTAACCTAGTCATAGTATTGTGGAGGAACCATATGTACGAAGAGGCAACATGGAAACTATATGAGGCAATGAAGGAACTGTACCTACATGATTTTACAGCATAGAATGTAAAATGAAATTTAAAGGGTGAAATCTCATAAGGGGGTAATAATGTAATGAACCAATGTTTTATTAGTGGAATTTACTTTCTTATAAATATTTCATAAAATCACATGGAATCACAACACAATGAACTACTATAAACTATGATACCTTCAAACTTACTTTTCATAAATATCTATTTTGAATTTCAAAAATATGACATACACGGTTACATTCAGTAAGTTTTTTGGAGAATAATAAGACAAAATATAGTGAATAGTAAAAAACACTTATGAATAGTAACCAAACCTTATTTATAGTAATATGACCCTTTTTAATAGTATATCATCTGAAATATTAGTAACCTCACCCTTGACTGTAAAAATAAAATTCAGGCATCTTATAAGTTATAATATGACCACAATAAAAGTATTGTTGTTTTTGTAAGTCATAAATAATTAATTACTATTAATTAACTAAATTGAAAGAAAATATATTTTCCTAAATGTTTTTCATAAATTAAAATTTTATTTCTTCTAGTTGTATGATAATTTTGAAGGACCATATTTATATTTTTAAAGAATTATAAAACCAGTTATAGTATTGAAATCTGTATTTTTCATGAAAATTATGAATTAAATAAAATATGAAATAAATAATATTTTTAAATTTATTTGTGAAAATGGATTTCATTTTTGGACTCTACAAGTCAAAAAAATTGTTATGGAGTCTTTTGGAAATTTTTTTAAAATAACTGACTTTTTTAGGAATAGTGATATGCTATAAGTCCTAATAAATGATGAAACATGGATTTCTACATCATGCTTGAGTCATGGATTATGTAAATGGAAAGTAGTTTGAACTCAGATTCACATATTACTATTCTTGGTCACATGAATCACTGCAATTTCTTGTCTTATGAGAAAAATAATTAACTAACGATTAAAATATTAAGAACACCCTCCCCCCTTCCACTATAAAAACCAACCAATCTCCCCTCTTCTATTTACGCCCCTCATGCATTATGACTTCCCAAAATTCTCCCCAAATCATTCCCAATGCTCCTAACCCCAATCCAATATTCCTTGGACTCCTCAAAATAAAAAATCATCTCCCCTTAAGAGTTTTTAAAATTATATAAACTCAACGGATAAATTCTTCTTTCTAATTGTTTTAATTTTTTTCGAGTACTTTTATTTTATTTTTTCCTATCCTCATCTCCCATCACCCAAATTGTATGATAATTGCATTGACATACATATACTGGATATTTTTATTGAAATCAGATAATTCATTATCAACTTTCCATTTCAATTATTTTATATGAATTAAATAAAAACATCGTCTAAGAGGTGCTAATTTATCAATTTCAAGGATGTTCGTTTATCAATTTATATAACCATATTATTTTCTGGTCTCAAATATTTTTTATAGTTGAAGAGGATCATTGAATATGTATTTTACCATATTTCTGGTTATATAATAATTTTTCAAACACGATGAAAAATAATAATACGAAACATGTTAATTATTTCTATAATCACCAAGTAAATCTATGAGTTTATTATTAATGTTTTATATAATGATTTGACTTCACTCCAAATAAACAAATGAATTTTAATAAAATGTAATCTAATATATGATAAATACTGTTTTATAACCTCAATATTAGAAATCCACCTTCATAAAACATATGTTTTTCAACATGAATATAAGTTAACTGATCATTAAAACCAATGAAACAAATGAACCCGAACAATGAAATTGAACCTCCTAACCAATCAAAATAGATATAAATGAACTAATAATGATATTATATAGAATTTAAATGTAAAATAGGTTCTAGAATTATTAATTAATTAACCTAATTTAATTATTTATGTCACTAATATCTTGTAGAAAACCATCATACATAATGTAAGGGATCCCCTCTATTTCACTTTTATTATAGATTCACATCGATGTTATTACCCCTTATATGTAATTCATAATGATGGGGTATGATTTATCACCTCTCACGTACTTCCCTAATGGTTTATAATATACAATAACTACTTTTCTCCCACAATAAGGTCTCTTAAGTACACCATATTCCATGTCGATATTCCTTAAGAGATTATACCCGAACCTCCTATATTTCTTTGGGGTTTCTCTATCATTCATTTTATCAAAATGAAGTTGTATTTTTCTTTTGTGTAAAAATTCTTCAGATTTTTTATATGATCTAAACTCATGTTTAAATATCCATACAACATCATTTTCCATGTAAATACATGTTTTTTATTGAACCTCCATTCAATGCTTCCTGATAAGACAACTTTTTAAGGGAACTTATCAAATTTATACCCTATTTAAAGTTCACCCTATCCTCAATTTTATGACACCATTTCATTATAAAATCATAAATTTCATTATGAAATTTATTTTGTTAAATTATGGTTTTATATAAATGAATGATCCCTTTTCTTTTATTATGGTTCTATAGTATTTCCCTTAAACAATAGAAAATAATTTTCTTTCTAAAATTTTATAAATGATTTTATTACATATTGTCGCATATACCTGAAATCACATACCATGATACATGAATACATTTACCTTATAAATTTCCACATATATTTTATTCCAATTCTATGATGTACACATTTCTGATAAACCCATTTTTAATGCATTAGGGAATGGTTGTGGTACCCAATTCTATCAATGTGTAACCCTTATGTTAATGTAAGATTGATTATGTATGATTATTTATGTGGAAATTATATTTATGAAAATTTAATATTCATGTACACATATATTTCTCTAATTAATTTGGTAATTTTGAGACTCATGATAGGTTAGGTGCAATGGTCTTGGCAGTTAGCCTTGACCTATGCTACCACGTCCAACTATCGTGGTTGTTAACCATAACTTGTGCTTTTATATGTGTAATGATCTGTGACTCATGATAATATCTTGATTTATGTTACTTCCACATTACTATGAATACATGTAAATTGGATCCCATGTTTTTATATTATGATTATAGATTCCATTTTATAGCATTATTTCGTGATCTCTAACCCTTATTCTAAAGTCTAATTATTATATTTATTCCCTTAATGAGATTTTAGCTCATCCATTTGTTCGTGTGATACATGGGGCACCCTATAAAGATGATAGGGCTCAAAGAATGTGAGGGTATCATTATGGTTATTGAATAATTATGGGGTTTTTAGTACCATGTTGTATGTTTTAATTACCTAGTTTTCAAAGGCACAATACATCACGATCCTTGGCTTGTACTCTGATGCTTGTTTATGATTAACATCATGTAATGTTATGTGTAAAATCATAGGGTCACTATAATTCCACCATATAGAAATATAGAGAAAAATTAAACAATAATTTTAAGACACATTAATCTATTAATACTATCATTATTCATATAATAATACACTACATTGACTATATGTCATGTGAATACTATGTGATTAATCTTGGTGTGTGAGATGCCTCTTTCTCCTACATTCCAAATTCAAACCCTATTACTGGCCTTTTTTAAATAGTAAATGGGAAATGAAAATATAATAAATTGTTAATCTAAAGAACAATGGTAATAACCTCATGTTAGATCATATAACATATATCATTAAAAATCTAAAAAAACAACCTCATCAATGGAAATCTGTCCATCCAACGAGAACTAGTGTTAATGATTCAGTAAACTATTACACATCATTTGTTTAAACACATTTATTTTTCTCATGGATTTCATGACATATATAATTATAAAAATAAAACACACTAATAACACATTGTAATTCCCCTCCTTCCTTTACAACTAATTACTTACAGGATCAATATTTACCACATTATCATTAGAGAACCACCTCATATTCTAAATGGTTAAGAAATGAATTGTGGTCTCATATGGTATGCAGTGTAGACTATAACCCCTATATCATCATTCAAATTCAAAAATATATAATTTCCCCTCATAAAAAATAAATCATTCCACTCAATACACAAAAATAATAAAACTAAATAATTTCCTAAATGATATAAAATAATAAATTCATTCATTAAAAAAATGAATCCCCCGTAGGATGAACATTTATAAAGAATGAATATATTTTTTATGGAAAATAGTGAAATGAATGTACTGGAATCCAAATTACTACCCTAAATTCTAAAAACATCCAACACTCCAATAAAACAATCTAATCTACATTATTTTGTTCATAATGTCTCAGTAAATAACCAAATCAGAACCAGTAATAACTATATATATTTTAATATTACAAAATTCCTTGGCCACCCAATCAGTGTTTGAATACAATAATGAATATGGAACCACAAATTTAGTATTGTAAAATATATTTTTTAAAAGATATATACATGTGACATACTCAAAAAAAGTTATATACATAAAAATAAAATTAATGAAACCAATAATATTACATGTTTCTGACTGATGATAGAGTATCCCTGAGCACATAGTGTGGACTATGACAACCCACAACCTAAATATTGTTCAATTTTAAAAATATAGGTTTATAAAACTAATCAATTATACCTTATTTAATAGCACTTTTGGTATTTGGGAGAATTCCATGAGGATTATTTCCCTAAAAAAAATACTCAGGTCTCCCTTGAATATATTATAATATTAAAAAAACTCTCATATTAGAGTCTCTATATCCATATAATATATTTCATGTGTAGCATAAATAGGGAAATACACTACATTAATTATTGAAATTGGAAAAGAAATACACTACTCTTGGATATGATAGGTCTCACATATGTGTGACTGTCATTTCCATTATCATGTCATTTGGAATAATCAAAAAGTAAATGATATATATATAACCATAAAATTTTATATATTATTTAATATATATATATATATTATTTATATTAAACACATCCTTAATAAATTCAATTTAATTCTTGAAGGAATCACATCACATTATGAGGAGGTATTATTCCCAACACAATAACTACATCATCCTATTCTCACAAAATGTTAAGAATTAACATATGTGTTATATAATAATTATAGATGAATAAATAAATTATTAATATTACAGATATCATATATAATTAACATTTATTTAATTATACCCAACATTATGTTGTGGTAATGGAATAATAAATTTCATCGATTCAAGTAGCGTTAGTCTTCCATACACAGGAGCAATGATTTCGTAGCCCATTTGATGTATGTGTGTGTGATTATTGATAACAAACTTCACAAAACAAATAATAACTATATATACAATTATGAGTTTATTTTATAATCATGAAAAAATATCATTTAATAGGTGTGAAGAATAAATAAAATAAAATCATTATTGAAGATTGTTTCCCCTAATTCAGGTATCTACTTTTGGTTTCCACCAAATGAAATCCATCGTTGGATTTATTCCCAATGATAGTATTTTATGATTATATTATGAAGGTTTAGAATTTATTTGGTCAGATTTTAATATATCCAATTATTTATTATGGTGTTAATAGATGAGGATAGTTGGTGAACTTATATAATCGATGGATATGACACACATTGCATTTTTTTAATTAAAGTTATCTATACCCAATACATCAGGTAAAAAAGGATTAAATTATGCACCAAAATTTTAAAATTACGTGTTATGATCAAAATATGATCATTAATTTTGTGTTTTAAACGTTTTGATTTTATTTTACTCATAAGTAAAATTTCTTTTTCAAATGGAAAATTAGTTTTTTTATTAATTACATGATAAATTTTAATTATTTTCAATAATCAATATGTAAAAATTTATGATTAATTTTTTAGAAATTATAAAATATTATGATTAAAACTATTGATTTTATTTTTTTAAATTGAATTAACATAATTGGAAGTAATTAAATTAAAAATATTCCCTTAAATATGTATGGAAACATGCTTTCAAATAAAAATGTGAAAAATTTTGAAATGATTTTTATATTATTTAAAAGTTAATGTGATTAAAATAAACTAAATTACATTTTATTATGTTTTTTTGTAAAAAAATTCCTTAGAATAAATTTAAATATAATTTTAATTTAATTATATTGTTAAAAAAGTAATGTTTCAATCAAAATTAGGTATTTTACAGTTTTCATAGAAAAAGATAATTTTTCAAAAGTATATAAAATTAATATAAATATAATTTTTATGTTATGGATTAAAAAAAGAGATTATTTTATGTAATGTAATTTATAAATGTTATAAAATCTTATTCAGTGTATTTTCTTCATTAAAATGTGGTAAAAATGTTTTTAGAAAAATTCACCTTTTTGTGAATAAAATAATAGTTAGTATTATCTCTTGTATAGATAAGACATAAGATTAATGATAAATAGTTTATTGAATTTATAATATATATATTTAATAAAAACAATTCATAAAAAAGATAGTCAATTTAATTTATTAAGATAAAACATATTTGTTAAAAGAATAGATTGTTTTTTATAACATAAATTTCATTATTTTTAAATAGTTCTTACTTTCATTTTTAACTTATTGCTTACAAAAGTATTAAATTTATAAAAAACAAGAAAACATATTTTAACAAATTTTTAATCACTCTCATACCCACCATTATAATTTATAGGTGAAAACTTTAATAATATTTTAATAATTTGTCACATTTATTTTAGACTTAGAATTTCATTTGACACATGACATGCTCAAGGTTTCATGTAACATAATATAAAAAATGTAATTTGTGTAACACAATTAAAAAATAGTGATTCAAATACCACAAGCTAAACATAGTGTTTAATGTAGATAAATTCTTACTTGGTGGTCCTTATATCAATATCCTAACTTATTCTAGCATGAAATGAAACCCATCAAGAAATATTAATTTATTTAAAAAAATAATAATTCTAAAAAACTCATGGAGTTACATTATAACTACCATGAAATGAATTTCAACATTGAAATATATATTTGAAATCATTTTTTGAATCCTTGAATGTTTATGTATTGGAAACCTACAACATAAAAAATATATGAATAAAAATACATCAATTTTTTGGAAATATAATTCTTAGCCATAATAACTCATAACTAGGTTTCCTAAAAGTATAACATATGTGAAAATTGAAATCATAGATATGTGAGAGATAAATAAAACCAAAATACCTAAATAATGAGATAAAAACAAGTTTAGTAGATATCTAATTGTTACAATACCTTAATATAATGTTGTCTGAAATGAGTCATTAATATCATAAAAAATGATGTAATTGGGAAAACCATTCATTTCATGAAACATTTATTAATTTTGAATAATTTTCACTAGAAGATGTACATACATGATTTTATTATATCTCATATGCACAATGACCATTTTTTTGTGCATTGATAAATTTCCATTTCGTAGCTTGGTCTATGAAATGAGGGCAAATTTTCCATTTCTAAAGAATTAATAAATACTACATCCATAAATAAGATGGTAATTTATTCATCTATATATATATATATATAAATTTTCAAATAAACATTATCTCATATGTTCTTATTTATGAATAAATCATCATATAGAGAGATATTACATTAATTTCTAACACCTCATTTAAATTTAAATATAAACATTTCCATAAAATATTAACCTTGAAACCATTTTGAATGATGAAAATAAAAAGCATTATAAATAAGTTCACTATAATTCAAAAAATCCGATTAGCATTGATCCTCGATATATCAAAATGTACATATTGGTTTTCACATAAAAAATGTCGAAATAATAATCATGTATTATATTGAAACATAGTAGTAAAAAAATTATCATAAATCATTATTATACACATGAATGCGTTCTTATTCCAAATATTGTCACATATATTCTTTAAATACAAAAAATTCTTCAACCCCAAACCATTACAGCCTAAAAATATTTTCAACAAATCTATTCTTAGTTTTGAGGTCATCAATTCTATTAAATTTATTATATCCACATAGATCACATCTTTATTCAAACAAAACATTTTTTTATAATCCAAATCAGAAAATTTAATTGTTATGTTCTCAATATAATAAAAGATAACCCTTCCATTGAATTACATTTATATGTCTTTATTACAATTCTATGTACTCGTTCATATCCATAGAATGAAATCACACCCAAAAATTCTTATATATTTCATTATTAAAATAATTCAATAAATAAATTCCAAAAACATAAATACTTCACACATCCCACTTCATTGCCAAAAAATTATCTATGCTTCATCATATTATTCCTAGAGATTTATATACTTTCACATTCCATTTTCTTTATCTTTATCATCATAAATATAACCATTAATCATCCGAACATTATGAATTTATTTATAAACTATCCCTTAAGGACATAAATTTTCATATTTCACATACATTTCACATTAATGAATTCATCCATAGATAATATGTTTAGGAAAGATATATCCTAATCCTTTACATTTACTAGACTATTTATTTTTCCATATAAATTACATACCCTATGGCCATATTCACAATATATAATATATCCTATTATTCCATTAAGACATTCCATTCAATTATTCTTACCACATTCTTGACAAATAAGAATCTGAATATTCATTCTCCAGGGTCTTAACTATATGAGTTCTCTATGAACTCTATATTTATAAATTTTTATGAGTCTAAGAGTTAGATATGGTACAAGCTGTTAATGATATTTGTTATGAATTATTAGGAACAATAAAAATATACATTACACTAGTTATCATACCATTTTAATTTTTATAAATAAAATTCTCATATTGTAAAATGATAACCAATTTCCATCTACATCAATCCACTACCAAAAAACTTAATATATAGTGTGATTATTCATAATCAATAATGGGAAGAAATAGACATGATAATAACATATAAGATATATAAATAATTTAATAATATATATTCTATGAAACCCCTGGTTAATAATATGTTATTAACAATCATCTATATTTATAATCCATTATGATGGTTCATAAATTGTTTGATAATTTATAAGTCATATCATCTTGGATTTCCAAAGAAGGTCTGTATCAAGGCATGTTATAGGGATATAGTTCCTAGTTTATTCTAGATAAATATAATGTTTTGGAATTTTTACCCCTAGGAATGTCTATTCCAGATTCACACATACCTATGGAATCCAGATAGGGATATGTTTCTATGAAACCACTTTATCAACACTTTACCAAATTTCATTGATCATTTTCTATAGTTAAACACATATTTAAACTTATCCATAGATATATTCGAGGAAATATCCTTATAAATAACCATATGGAACTCACTAATGTTTCCTCATACAAGTTTCCAAATTCTGAATAAATCATTCCTTTAATACCAATTATAGCACCCCAGTCATACAATATATTGATATTACATTATCATAGATTAACATATTTCATATAACAAAATTATATATCATAGGACCATATTATTTTAGAGTCATTTAATGATTGGAACACAATACTATGACTACATTAGTGGTCTTCAATGTTTCAAAAATGGATCATACCATTAACAATTCATACAAAAAACATTATTCAGTATGATGAACATATCTTTTTGAATGATTATTTTTTCCACAATATGTATCTTATATGAATTAATAATTAACAAAACGATTTACCATAATCAATTTAGTAATTTTTTTTCAAAATTTTCCATTTAGTTTGGAAAGTTATATGAATGTTGGACAATTATGATTGTTGGTCATTATGACCATTAGAAATTAAAATCTTAAAGTTATGATTATTTATAATATATATAAATTATAAGGGTTAATTAATGTTGAAATAAGTGGATATTTCCTCATAGTATAAAATCCATCCATGAATTTCATTTATCAGAGCGTGGGAAGGAGGTTGCAACACTAGGCTTCACCCGAGATCCAGGCTAATCCGAGCATCAGCATCGTAAGCTTGAACGAAATCACCTATGGTAGAGTTTCATGTTAGTGGAGATTACCAATCAAGATAAGTTATCCAAGACACCCCAAGAGTCCATCACTAGCGCACAAATTACATATAGGTCATACGAATATCTTTTAAGGGGAAATATATAGAGGCCCTAGTCACATACAATGTAATTGATGGATTAAAAAACCTTTTTATTTCATAATTTCCAATTATGGAATAGTTTTTCATTAAAATATTGATTTTTGATTGAGGCATATTTTATAAATTACTTTTTAGATATTTCTCATAGGTATATAATTGTTTTGTTAAATAATCATAATTTTTTATTTTTAAATTTCAAAATTAATATATGGTTATTTTTTAGTATTTTTTGAAGAAGATTCATATTTTTTGATGAATAATGACAAATAAAATATTTTTTATGTGAGTAATTATTATACTATAATTAATTCGTTGAAATTATTTTTGAAAAACGGACAAACATGGTTGCAATCAGTACAATATTTAGCATCTGATATGATTATATTAATATATTGTTCAATACTAACATGACCATTTGGAATAGTAATATTACCCTGATTAATAGTAATATGTCAAATGTAATTACAACCTAACATATAGAAGAATAAATATAATTTGGGAATTATAAATAGTTATCTGATATAATCTTTTCATAGTATAGGTAAATAAATGTTTTAGAAATTATTCTATATGTATTAGTATATTTTAGGTAAAACTGATTTGACATAAAATGTAAATTTCTCAAATTTATAAATTAATTTTCATTAAATGGAGGTCATTTTTTAATTCTAAACATTGAAAAAATGTTTACGAGGATTTTTTCTGAAATAATAGAATTTTTTTTATGAATAGTAAACATACAGTTTTGAGTATTTGGGAATGGATAATGACATCATTGATGATGTAATAATGATGTAATAATTTTAGTGGAATCATTTTTATTAAAATATAATAATTGGTGCCCGAAGGGACTAATACTTTACTAACATACAATGGACAAGCCCATGTTTTTTCAAATACAACAAATAAGGTGTCCTAAGAATCTAATAAAAAAAATCCCTCACTTTTTCTATAAATATCCACCCATTAATGATTTTTATTTCATTCCAAAATCCATCCCAGTGAATCCCAGATAGTATACCTCCCCAAGGAGACTAAACAATGTGTTCTAAACCCCTAATGAATAAATAGTCAAGTTTTAGAAATAATTCTTCAAGGTAATAGAAATATCAACCTCAATTTTACATAAAATTATTGTATATGGTATGTATTTATTATTTACATAAAATGTTAATTAGTATATTTATTTATCCCTTACATTCTTATGTATATTTTCTATATTAGTAGTTTCATTCCCACACTCTTTAATGTTTTATAAATTCATGTTTCTACCCATTATGCAACCATATTTTTATCTCAGAATTTTACTCTTTTTATCTTGAAATTACCTTATGTTATATGGTTAATAACCAAACCTCTATCTTCTCCAGGGGTATTCACATTGATTTAAAAATGACCTATTTTAATTATACGATCAAAATACCTTAATCCCTGTTTCCTTTTAATTGTTTTTAAAATGAAAAATGGATCTCGTTTTTATGAACCTTCTAAAACACCCTTGTTTTGAAATGAATATAGTTTCTTTTATTCTCTATAGATTATTAATGAAACATTTGGTTATATTATATTTTTCTCATATTAATCAGTAAATATGAAGGGTTATTCTTGATAGAAATCCAATTCAAATTGTAAATAATTTAATTTAAAAATTTCACAAGTTTTATAATACCTTGTTAAATAACCATGGTAATTTTTATGACACATTGGTGATAATGTTTTGTTATATTCTTATGAATGACTCAATTAAACATTGTAGCCACATTTTGAAGAATTTATTTATGTAATTTTATTTATCATATGACTCTTTATCATGTTCATATGATATCCATCATGTTCTTATTGATATTCTTCAACTCCACAGGTAAATTGTTTCCCTTGTTATCCCTTACCTATTCTTAAGCTCACCATTTTCATTGATGTATGGACCAAGGTAATAATATACAATAAATGTACATGGGATGAACCATGATGAATAATTTCATGTGGAATATAATAATGTTTTTATGTTTATGAGTATTTTGTAACTTTTTTCATTGACACATAACTTTAAAATATCCATTTTTTGTATAATGAATTATAATGTTTTATAATAAAAGGGTGGGATGCCATAGTTGGTATCATATGATGGTTTAGTTATTTCCGGAAATTAGGATTTTAAAACATTATATATTTACCTATATAAAATCATTAATATATTAAAACTTCCTTGTATTTTTTGAAATATTAAGTATGTGGTTCCAGAATAAATTAATCTCTATCTGGATACGAACAAGTATATGTGGATATATAACAGATGTATCTAGAGGTTAAACCCTAATACACCTATTTCATCTAGGCTCAGATTCGAAATCATTTATATCATCAATCCTTGCTACAATCCTAGTTTTAAACTCTTGTGGGATTTGTGTGGTTAATCACAATTTTTTTTAATTCAGGATGATGGATTTATAAGAAAATTAATTATTTTTAATGAATAACATGTTTAATAATGATGTTAAAGTAAAATTGACATGTAATTATATTATTATTAAATGAAACATGTTTCCCTCTAAGGATATCATATTTTATAATATGGAAGGAAGTTGGAGAAATAACATAAATAGTGAAAAAAATGGACAAAAAGATAATGAACATCCATTGGAGTATGAATGGAAACCTTTTTGAGATTGATTAATAAAATAAAATTATATATTGACAATAACCTGAATCATTATGAGAAAAAGGTTTAACCATAATGGGATAAAAATTGTTGATTCCCTTATGTTTCAAAGACCCCCAATGATCAACAAATTTATCGATCCATTTATCATGTAATAGTGGATAACCTCTATTAGAAGTTTCATTTTAGTACTTCGCTGTTTAGAATTATGGAATGTCACTCTAGTAGTATATTTTAGATGGGGAAGTTGATCAGTGTTGGGAAATGATTTAAATCATGATCCCTAGAAGGAAATTAAATCTATGGGGTGGGAATAGTTAAGTGGAATATTAATTAATTTTCATTTGCATAGTTCAATGTGACTAATATTGGAGAATAAATTTCTCAATATAAACTATGAAGAGAATGAATTAGTCGAAATCTACGACACATACTTCACAAGACATTCTTTTTTTTACCTCTGGCTTTTCATAGGTTCTAATGGGAATGTTTATAGATTCATTCATGGATTAATATTTCATATGTCGATGAATTTATCAAACTGATACTATGACATCTATAAGTAAATTTTTCAGAGTTCTACGAATGTCGAAAATGTGTTTGGTGAGACGTATTGTTATCATAAACTGAAAGAGAAGAATATATCATTAGAGACAATCATGGGGGGATATTTGACCAAAGAAGCAGGGGGAAACAGTTTAAACATTTCACATGATGTTTTTTTGAAGAATACTTTTTTAAACTACATTATTGTAAAAGGAAATGATATAAGTGTCGATGAGAAGGACATATTTCTAGAAACTATCATAGTAAGGTGAATCCTCAAATTAAAAACACAAATGATATAATGAAGCTGGTGTAGTCCCTAGTTGATGTCCAATGATTCATGTGTGGATAGTTTGGGGACTTCCAATCATTATTCAAATTTTAGGGAATTGTATGTGAATCACCATCAACCTCAGTATAAGACAATGTAAAAAAGTCTTTATTTTTCTATTACGATTAATGAAGTTGAATCTCCAAATTAGGTGGGGGAAGTTACACTTGTAATTCTAAAATATCAATAGTTTTTCTTTATTCTGGTCCTACACATTCCTTTATTTCCTCTATGATTGAAAATAATACAGAATAAGTCCTTTATTTATTATAAGATGAGTAATCAGTCAAAACTCTTGGAGGGATTATCTAAGATGAATCATTTACAAAAACTCTAGTATTCGCATTGGTGTGAAAAAATCATTTAAAATAAATTATACATTCCCATGTTGTAATTTTACATTATGTTTGATCAGGGATGGATCTCAATGTTCAAAACTATGATAAACCGTATAAGAAAGAAAATAAAATTAGTCATGAGTGGAAAAGCTACAGTTTTATTTAAAAGAGATATATCTTGACTAGATATTCGTCTAGAAGCCACAATTGTATCATTCCTTTGAAAAATGATTGGTGAAGAAGAAGAAGTAAATGAAAGTAAACAAATATTTAATTTCCATTACATTCAATAATACATTGACATATTTCTAATGGAGTTATCTTCGCCTCCCCTAATAGGGAGATCAATTTAACCAATGAACTCATTTCTAGATCCAACCTGATATCAAAACCCATTTTAGATTGTAAAATTTAGTGTTAGAATATTTAAAGAATCAACTCCAGGATCTTATGGATATGGATTTCATCCATCCAAATGTGTCTCCTTGGGGATCAGATGTTCTCTTTGAGAATATGAATGATTGATCTCTGTGGGTTTTCATTGATTATATAGATCATAATGGGATCATACTAAAAGAACAAGTACACTCTTTAAGGAATTTATGATTTACTTGACCAGAATTGTGGGGATCAATTATTCTCCAAGGTTGATATTTCATTTTGTTATTCTAATTTTAGTTTTAAGAAACAAGTTATTTTAAATACATCATTCCAATAATGATATATGCAGTATGATTTTTTTGTTATTCCTTTCATCTTGACTAATTATCCTATCATTTTTTTAGATGTAATGAATATCAACATTATTGATGAACTGAAGAAAATTTTGGTAGTTTTTATTAATGATATGATGCATGTTTAAAGAGTCATGAGGAGCATGAGGATAATTAATGTATTGTATATTAAACTCTAAAGAAGGAGTTATTTTTTGGAATGTTCAGAAGGCTTGAATTTTTCTAATAAAAAGATTCATTCATGGGGAACATTAATCCAATTAAAGAATATTAGTTGACCCAACCATGAAAAGGATTATAGAGGAGTAGCCTCAGCCTACAAAAATTAATGGGATTCATAGTGTCCATGGATTAGTGGGATATTATAAGAGGTTTGTGAAAATGATTTAATTACGTTTTAATACACTAACCAAGTAAACATGAAAAGGGATTATTTTCAACTCGACAACGGAGTGTAGTGAATGCTCTATAGAGTTGAAGAAGATATTGGATAATACACTCATGTTAACTATATCTTCTATCAGAGAAGGTGTCATTATTTTTATAGATTAATCTATAAAAGTACTTCGGATAATCCTCATGAAAAATAAAAATGTGGATGTTCATGAATCTCAATAGTTTATGCCCCATGAGCAGAACTAATCCACACAGGATCTGGAGCTGGATATAGTTGCTTTTACTCTAATGATATAGAGACACTATGTTTATATGAAGAATAGTGATATTTAATAAGACCATCAATGTTTAAAGTATATTTTCATGCAATAGAAATGTAACACAAGACATAGTATGTGGTTGTATCATCTTAAAAACTATTTTTTTTAATTAATAATAACCCTATAATAGAAAAAAATGTTCATGTTTTATTATGTAAGAAATGACCGCGTTGTGATGATAATGATGGGGATTGAAAGAGACCATTTGTTAAATGAAACAATAAAACTATACATGGGAATAAAAAGGGAAGGGATGTGATTAAACCTTTCCAAAAAGATTTACCAACTGTCATTACTATAGAAGATTAATAAATATCAAAGGGATGATACATTATCACAAAAGAAGATAGAGGCTGTGAAGAATGGTATTTTTCCAGAGTTCAATATTGATCAAGAAGGTTACATAAATTTCAAAAAAAGATATGTGTTTTTTATATTCTATGAATAAAGAACAATATGATGGATGAAGATCATAGATCTACATTCCATATTCATCATGGAATCAAAAAACAAATATAGGTACCTTTGTGATTATTATTGGTGGGATATCATAAAAATGGATATTTACAACTACACTACAAGGTTCATAGTGTTTCAATAATTGATGTCAGAGTGGAAAATTTATAATGGGGATTAAAATCTACTACACATACCAATTGGTTAGTGGGACAATATCACTATAGGATTTTTCATTGGTCATCTGAGAACATCCAAATGAAACATTGTGATATGGGTTATAGTGGGAAATTTCACCAAAATGTGCCACATTATCTCTCTTTGTGAAGACTCCAGTCTTGAAAAAATCACCAGGATATATATGAATGAAGTGGTGAAGCGAGATGGAGTTCCATTTTCTCTCATATCAGATCACGATTCATGGTTCACATTAAAATTTTAGTTAAGTTGTCAGCATTATTTGAGTACCAAATTGAATTTCATTATATCATATCATCTAAAAACTCAAGGAAATACAGATAAGAAAATAGAAACTATCAAGGACATGTTGATGACATAATAAATGGAATTTAAAGGTGGATGAGAATAACATATCCCATTAGTAGAGTTCCCATATGACAACATCTTCCAATAGAGCATTCAAATGGAACTCTATGATGTTCTATACAGGATGTGAAGTATAAATCTAACTTTTTGGGATGAAGATGGTGAGAGAAAGCATACTCGGAATTATGTTCTTACAGAGATGACACAAATGATTCATTCCATCCAACAACACATAAAATATTCTAATAATTTTTATAAGAGTTATGCTTACAACCATCTAATGGAATTGGATGTTGATGTTGGTGAAAAATATTTCTTTCTAGTTTCACCTTGGAAGAAATTCACTAGGTTTGGGATGAAAGGGAAGCTCCATCCAAGGTAGATTTACCCCTATGAAGTCCTTAATCACATAGGAGAACTAGACTATCATTATGAAATTCTTATAAATTTATCTCATGTTCATGATTTTTTTCACATATCTCTCTTGAGAAATTACATACCGGACCCTTCACATGTACTAAATCATATGGTGGTACAACTAGAGAATAGCCTCTCTTATGAATAGTAGATAATATGGATATTTGTCATAGATACAATGTTTTACTAAATAAGACTACCAATCCCGTTAAAGTGTTATAGAGGAACCAAAACTATGGTGATGGGATATGGGAACTGTAGGAAGTAATAAAAATAATTACCATAACCTTTTATCAAATTTGAGAAAAAGCATAAATTTCAGGGATGATATATCATAATTAGAGAAAATGAAAAGACCCAAACTACTGGAATGATAATTGTTTCCAAAAAATTTGTATTATATAATTTTTTAATCAGGAAAACAAAATCCATTTATTAATCAATTGAGTATAGTTGAAATGTGACCATCACTTTTCAAACATTATATGACTATTGTTCAATTATGAGTATTGGTCAATATTAAAATTGGAAATTATACTCTTAAAATAAAGATTATTTTTTATAAATAGAATTGACAAGGGTCAATTAATGTATATAGAATATTTTATGGCCTCATCTAGTAGAATAGTGTTGTATGAATCCCATTTTTCGGATCTTGTGAAAGAGGTATAATAACTAGGATTAAATATAGAACTATCCCTAGTTGAGATTCAAAATTTTAAGCATAAAAAAATTGCCGATATGAGATTTTCAAGTTAGTGGAGATTACCACAAAAGCGATGTAATAGGATCCTCCACATGAGTCCATCACCATCACACACCTTACTATTAGGTCATATGCAAGTATTTTGAGGAGTTATGTATCGAGTACAACGATACATAAAATGCATTCCCATTGATTAAATAATATTTTTATTTCGTCATTTTTCTTTCATGAATCATTTTTCTTAATAAATATTATGTTTAATTTATCAAATTTGTTAAATAATATTTATTATATTTCTTATACTTAAGGAATTATTATGGTAACATAAATAAATTTTTTAATTTGAAATGTAAAATATGAGGATTTTTTTCTATTTTTCATTGAAGATTCATATTTATGATGAATACATAAAAATAATACATTTTAATTTAAATAATTAGTATACTTTAATTCATTTTATGAATGGTTTTTCAAAAACAAAGACATATATAATACCAATTATTATGATATTTAGTGTCTGATTGGATCAACTTAATTTGTTGGTGAATTGTACCATGAACCTTTGGAATAGTAATATGACAAATAAAATAGTAGTATATCCTACATAATTAAAGATATAATTTAGGAAACCATAATTTAAATTTTAAAAAAATTATATCATATTTTAAGTTAATAAATGTTTTATAAATTATTTGTTATGTGTTAGTGTTTTTATAGTAAGTAATGATTTTATTTAAAAAATAAATTACTCAAATTTAGAATAGCATTTTCCTAAAATGGTGTTCTTTATTGAATTCTAAATGTCCAAAATGAGTTATGGATAATTTTTGTTATTTTTTTGATATAGTTCAATTTTCTGTGAATAGTAACAATACATTTTTGAGTGTTTCTATATGTTTAATTAAAAAATTAATGATTTAGTAATTATTTAATAATTCCAGTATACTCTTTCTTATTAAATCATGATTATATATATCACAATTGTCTGATACCATGGAAAAATACACTGGTCTTGACTATGGGTTGTCAAATACCGCTATTGAGGTGTCTTCAAAAATTAATAATGAAATCTATCAATGTTACTATAAATACCCCCATTTATTTATTTCATTTTATTCCCAATTTAGTCACAATTATTCTATGACAGTATTACCTTTCCAAGAGTACTCCCATTGTTTCCTCAATCCCCCATGGTCCCAATCATTGTGTTTTAGGAATCACTCTTAAATGTAAGGGAAATCTCAACCTCAATTTTAATTTCAATTTCTTTTTTTGTGGTCATTTGTTCAAATTTCAATATCATATTATTATATCAATTTTTTTATCCCCTTATTATATTAAGAAAATTTTAAGTGTTTAATACACGTTTCCCCTCTCTTGTTAATGTGTTATAAAAAAACATTTGATACCTGTTTTGCTGCCAGATTTTCATCACAAAATTTCACACTTTTTATTAAGAAATTATTTTATATTTATTTTTGACTACCCAAATCTCTATCATCACTTAGGGTATTCTCATAGATGTAAATATGATATATTCTAATTATGGGATAATAATACATGAATAACACCTTCTTTTTCTATGGGTTTAAAATGGAAAAAAGGATCTATTTTATGCACTCCCTGAAAAACATGATTATGAAATGAAACTTATTTGTTTTATTTTTAATAGGTTATTTAGGAAATTATTTATTATGATATTCATGGATAAAATTAATTATTAAATATGAATGAATCCCCATAATATTGATCCAATACATTATGCATTGAATTTTATCTGTAGACATTAAAATATTTACGATACCTTGGTGAATAACCTTGGTAATTTTTATGCCACCTCGATGATAAGACATGGTAATATTCTTAACAATGACTCAAAAAAAAATTTTTGCCACATTTTAAAGTTATCATTCTTTTTCATTTAATTATGATATGCCTCTTTATCATGATCCTATGATATTCCTCATGTTTTTATTGACATTTCTCAAGATCACATCTAAATAGTTTTCCTTGTTATCCCTTACAAGTCCTTAAGATCACAATTTTCGTTATAGTATGGACCTAGGTTATGAGATAATATTAATATACGTAGAAAAACCATAAAAAAGTCTTTCATGTGGAACCGAATAATTTTTTATTTTTAATTTTATTATATTACATTTTTAAAAGATAAAAAACATTATACATCCTCTATTTTAAAATGATTCGTTATGTTACCTAATAAAAATATTTAATGATACATTCATAAAATTGGAATGGAAACATATGAAAGATAGATCCCATATGCAAATTGTGATTAAATAAAAAGGATACATTAGAATAAAAAGAATATTTTGGATATGAGAAAATTAGAATAAAATTTGAATATTTTACACAACATATTAAAGATGATATAAATTATCCATAAAGAATAATTTGGCATTCCATAAGTATTTAATAGTTAATGAATAAAAAAAATGATCTATTTTAGAAAAAAAATTAATAATATATAGATTTTTGTAATTCATTTCTCCTTATAACAGTGTTAACATATATAAATACAGACAGGTTGACCCACTATGTTGAGGAAATTAAATTAGTACATCTCATATATATATAGACAAGAATCTAGGTCCATGCATTACATTATGAATATTCCATCTGGATTTTGAAAAAAATTAACCCACTTAATTGGATGTATATCTAGTAGAACACTTCATCTAAGCTATAATAATGTCACCCAACACTATTTGGGACTCCCCATTACAGAATTTATAATGATATTACATGATGCAATCACGACCTCCTCATCGTAGAAGAAAAAATATAATTATCTTGTTTTATCTGGGATAACTCTTCGTAGAAGCCATAAGAAACATACCAAATGCTATATAGGCCTCCCTATAGTAGAAGATATAACAGACTTAACCGACTCTATCTGGACCACCCTATTTTATATGTTATTTTCAATAACCACAACATGAAAAAAGACAAAGTTGATTTTATCTAAACATAAATAGTCACTATACCATTTATGACGTTATTACCTATTGAAAAAAAGGTGTCATTTAAATCTCTTATAATAAATATTAAACCATCGATAAGAAACTGTTTCTATAAACACTTGTTATCATAAACCAAAACCATTATGAGAAATTATAGTAATGGTATATTTTGGATAATTCCCCCAATAATTCATACGATAAAAAATTTCATTAAATATTATATGAAAAATATTTATAAAAGATAATATATAAAATTAATTGAGTATAATATCGATTCCTCCTTGAAAATGTAGTTAATAATGTAATAAATTTTGAAGACATGTTTCTTTAAAAAATACAATTAAAAATTTTAATTGATTATTTTATTAAAATTAAAATATTAAATTATAAAATATTTCAAAAAAATTATTCAAAAATTTCATTCAATAGTAATTTAAAATCATTTTAAAAACATGTTCTGAAAATTTGTTTTTGGAAGAAAATATATTCCTTGTAGGAAGAGAGAAATAATAAAATATTTTCATAAAAATATTTACATACTGAATATAAGTACCAAAGAGTTCAATAATTTTACCAATAATTGAATATATTACGAAACAATAGAGGATTTTAAAATTAATCATAAATATCAAGAGATAGAACATGATATCTTTTAATTCAAAGAACAAACCTAAAAAACCTCGATAATTAATGAGATTGTAACAAAAATACATTACAACTTTGGTAACCATTAATATTTATCCCTATAATGGAATAACATAAAATGAAACAAAAAATATCATGAGTATAGATAAATTAATTATATTACATGTCAATTGTTTTGAATTTATACCTCATAAAATAATTTTGAGGCAAGGCATAACATATGTCTCAAATAATAAATGTTGATACAAAAATCCTTCATGGATTTGGTAGTTTTTCAACCTATAACAAAAAGAATGATATAAACTATAATGGATGGTAAATAAGAGAATAGTACAATTAAAATTAAATAAACTAATGGGAGTTATTTACCTCACATAGAATAAATAGGTGGTGAATACAACATCTGTCTCCAAAATGTAAAAAGTGAGACAAAAATCCATTATCAAAAGTCTTGAATTCTATAGTAAACATTAAAACATCTTGTATAATAAATTTAAATTTGTTATACATATTCCAAGGAACATATTAACATATATAATACCATATATTAATATTTTAGTACTTTATATTACCCATTAATTAACAATTGTATGGTAAAAATATTTTTTGGGCAATAACCAGATTGTTTTTGGTATATGATTTGGTATGTTATTTTTTGAACTGTTGATTTGGTCAATATTTACTACATTAAATAATGTAAATAATGATACATATATATATATATATCATATATTATCAATTTATATGTATTTAATAAAATATATTATTGATAGATATAGAAAATAAAATACATCGTCTATGGGGCATCAGGTCATACATACACACCAATGTAGTTTCAATTTTCTTATCCTATTGAATGAATGAAAAGTAAATGATATATATATATATATATATATATAAATTCATAAAATTGTAATTATTATCTCATTAATATCACATATATTTTCTAAACTCATCCTTAAAATATTCCATCTAAATCATGCACGAATCACATATCTTCATGAGGCAGAAGTACGCAATACACACGAATGATGTTATTATATTCTCGAAAAATAGAAAAATGATGTTGTGTTTTATATAATAATTAAAAAATCAAAAATAAAAAGAAAATATCATATATATCATATAAAAATATAATTACCTTTTTTATTACCATCATTATAAGGTGGTATTGGAAATATATGTCATTGGGCCATGAGGCAACAGTCTACCATAAACACAAATGATGATTTTTCATCCCATTTAATGGAATTATAGTTGACTGTATGTTGATAATTTAACATAAAAAATATTATTATATTTAATATTGATATATTTTTATATATTCATTATATTAAAACAAATTAATGAGTTTTAGGAATAAATAACACAAAAACATTATTTGATGAAAACTAATATTCATCGGTTATATCTTTTTGGTTGGCACCAATATACATCATTGTTTCGATTAAATCCAAAATAAAGGATTATATTACTATATAAGGAATGTTTGTAATTGATTTTTTAATGTAAAGGTCCCTCCAATTAGTTTTATGGTTTTAGGAGAGGTAGATAAGAGGTTGACTTTTATAGGTTAATGAGAGGACACATGTGGAAATTTGGAAATGAAATTTAGGCGTACCATTTATTTTACCAAAATATTATATAATAAATCAATAAACTATATCCATTAATGAGTTAGGTATAAATTATTCCCTTTAATGGTCGTTTTATAAGATTATAGGTCAATTATTACCTTACGATTACGTTTCAGTACCTTAGTAAAAAAATTTACTCTTAATCATCGAGATTAATTTTAAATCTTATGATTATTCACAATGGAAAAAAGTATGTTTGAATTATTAGAGTATATAAATTATGATGATTAAAAATTTTGTTTCTATATTTAAAAATTAAATTCACATATTTTAATGGAATTAATTACAAATTAATCTAGTATACAGGAAGAGACAATATGATTTTCAAGTGAAAATGTTTCATATATTAAAATGTTTTATAAAAAATTTCACTATTAAATTGATGAAAATGACCTAAATTTTATTTATTAATATATTATTTATCTACTAATACTATAAAAAATATAAAATATCATTTAACTATAAAAATTATTTTACCATAAATATAGTTTTCAACAATAAATCAATATTTAAATATTATCCAAAAATATATTTTTCTTATAAAAAATACCCAAAATTATTCCATATATATTGTATATGCTGTTATTTAAAAATGAAGAATTATAATTATATAATTTTTTCATTGTGTAAAAATTGTGATTTGAAATAAGTGTTCATTTAAAAGGTTTTAAACATTGATTTCAAAAAAATACATCATTAATTAATAAATGTTAATTTATGATTATATATTGTCTCTTGAACACCTAAAATGAATGTAACATATGATATTAAAAATATAATATATAATTCTTATAAAATTAAATCATAAAAATTATTTTGTTTTTTTAGATAAATTAATTTTTTCCAAATAAATAATAATTTACCAAAATGGATTTTTTTATATTCAAGTAGTTATTACATTTATTTATAATAATATTGTTAAAAATAATTATTTTTTATATCATGAATAAAAAATATTTTCATAATTTAGTTAATTATTTTCATACCCGTCATTCCAATACTGAGGTGATGACTCTGAAATTTTTTTTGTAATATTTCATGTTTCGTTCAAACATAGTGTTCCATGAAATACAACTAAATGGGTTTTGTGTAACACAATCTAAACATTGTATTTCATGTAACATAGGTGAAACTGATAGTTTTCTTCACCACAATCTAAAATCATTTTTGGGTATATATAAATATTATCCTGCTGTTGCGTATAAATAATTAATAACTAATAATATTTTTGAAATAAAATAATCATTAAATTTTATTTAATTTTATATATAATTTAATAAAAATTGGTGGTGTTACACTTCATGTGAAAACAATATCCCATTACAAAAACAAAATAATCATGTAATCATCCATTAGTAGTTTTAGAAATGACGTTGGTCTAAAAAAATAACGTGACCTTCGAGATTCAGTAAATTTCCCTCATGGAAGAACATTATAATTATAAAATTTAAAATTTATTCACACTATTCATTAATTTTTTATGGTAAAATACATATGTACCATGATGACATCAGAAATGCATCATAAATAAATAGAATTAATCCATAAGACTTTATCTGGGACCACCTTCCTCATTGGATGCCTAATAAAATTTTAAATGCATGTATCTTCATGTCCATCATTTTAAAGAGATCATTTTATATTGTTTTATCCATTAATATATATATATATATATATATAATTTTCATAATAATTTTTAATATGGTTTCTATGTCATGGGACTCTAGAAATAATATATTAAAAATATAAATTTTCCATAATTCATCAAAACATATCTTTTTATAGTATTTATTTCTATTTCATTATGAAGTTCGATGTGAAATTGAAGACCATGGGTATTTAAATATTTATGGATTTTTATAAATGATTTAAGGTAGTCCGACATCAAAAGTTCTTTGTAAGGAGGATGTTAGGGGGGGATCATGTAAATTTAATAATTTAGATATTTATTTTAATTTCAATGATAAAAAAAATCAACGAATATATATCCTTATTATTACTCACCAGAGAAAGATACATATCCAATGATTATTAGGGAGGAGGAAGTGAGATAATCAATGTAATATTGATCCTCCAATATGTAGATTGATGATGTATGATTTTGGGGAATCTTGAGGCAAAATAAAAATAAAGAAGCACCACTATCTTTATATCTAGTAGATTTTCCTTCTCCAATCATGGATTTTTTTCATAAGGTAGTTGTCATTATGTTGTGATAATATTACATTATTATAAAATTGATGAGATTTTATAACATATCATTTTATTTTTCAATTTTCATTATTAACATATTACTTGTATTAATTAGTGTTCACGAACCTACTTGATTATATCTGTAGAACCCTTGATCAACCATTTGTTAGTGCACTATGAAATTGTTCACTAAGATCACATTTTCCAATGAATTGTTTTCACTTCATTATTGCTTTATTATTAATATTCTCCAAATAATTCATCATTAGCCCATGGGTTCACAAATATATATTGTCGATATGGATTTGAACTTGACAGAACCCCCATATTCATGATGGTTGTGCAAAATAGTATATGATTTGTGTTCTTTGGATGGACCAATGAGGATTTACAGGAAGTGGGAGCTGTATTGTTGTATGAATACCCCAAATGGTAAATTTAGGAATAATTGTTACCCCTCAGGTAAAAAAAATATTTTTTATAAGACACCAAATTTTGTTAAACAATGAATGGAGAGGAAAATATATGTATTCTCCTATTAAAATTTTGAAAAAAGGTGCATTACATTGGATGAATGGATGAACATTTTTTTAAAGATACAATTCAATTTTAGTGATAAATGTGACTAAAAATTGTGAATCTTTGATGAATACATGTCATGTATCTCATGTTTTCACTGTAGTTAGAGTTTCAGAAGTATAAAAATATAAAAAACCATATGGTTTCTCCCAAATGTCATGTTACCCTACATGGGAATCCTAGAAATAAGATTTAATCACACACCTAGGAAACCATATGTCTAAAAACACCATTTCCTTATAGTGAAACATCGTCTGTAGGGAAACATCATATTAACCTATTTACATTTAATTTACGTTTCATAGGAACATCTACAATGTTTATATGCCTCTTAGTGACTTTTATTTTGGTATATAAGTGGAAAATATTGATTTTTATTAAATTTAGTAATTAATCACATCTTATGTTTTATCATTATAGATATGAAAATAGGTGTTATGAGTTTGAAACTTCCCCTATAGATTCTTGGATTATAATAGTGACCGGGTATGATCATTAAAAAATGTGAGGATATGTGTTCCTCTAAACCACATGGATATAGGTACATCATACTCTTTATATAGGTAGAGTCTCTACCCATAAACCCATGTTATAGATGGTTCAGGTCCTCTATCTACATAGTAGTAATCCCATATATTTTAGATTAAAGGGGACCATACCCTCAACTAGAGATACTATTCACTTATAAATAGAGCATTGTCATATTGAGTTGTTACTCAAAAATAATTCATTTGAGGTTTTTCTTGGTAATGGTCATCAATGATGTGATGTTTAGTGAAATGGAAATATTCATCATTGTACTTAGATTTATATTTAGATTTATACTTATCTACTTTATTGATACATGATTTTGAAATATCATATCGAATATTGGGTCTATTTACCCTTTAACCTTATGGGTCGAGATGATTATCTCTATTGACTACCATTTTTGGGGAATCATGTTGGGTATAACTATACTCACCATTGGGAAATATTTTCCCTAACGTTTTCTATTTTATGTAGATGATAGGTTGACCATAGTGAAATTTTTGAACCCAATTTCTGTGTACAATTATGGTACATGGGGGTTCTACCTCTGTTATGTGGTCAGCCTCAATGATTTAATGATAAAAACACTTCAATTTTTCTTATTTTATATTTTTTGTGATGTTGGGTCATATTTACTTTTTTTTGTGTATTTTCTCAATTATATATGATATTTTACATCAATTTAATTATATGTATTCCCTATTAGTTGTTTGATGCACTGACTACACATTAAATGTTTTATTATATTAATATATCACTCCATTGTTTCATGGGGATGGTTGTGCTTGTATAAATATGTAATTTTGAATAAAGACACTAATTTTAATGATATTTCTACTTGGTTCATGTTGTAATCCCCTTGTCTATTTGATGCAGGTGTTTGGTGACACATTCGGGTAAATTTTGGTCCTAGTGGGGTCCAAATAGGAAAATTTGTGTAATAGTGAAATCAACAGATTTTTATCATCAAGTTACTATATGGATTAAAGAATGATTTGAATATTGGTTTTGGAATATAGTAAAATGTTCTCCTAGTTCATAGTGTTTTTTCCTCATGACAAGGAACTTAATTATGGTCTATTGGTCGATGTATCAAAATAAAAATACTCTAAAAACTATCATTTTCAATACAGCTGTCGAGCTATCAATTAAAATGGAACCACAGATACATTAACCTTTTTGTATATTTTCAATTTTGATTCAAGTTCATAATGATTCAGTAAAACATATATTATCATTTAATCATGTATGGTGATGATAAAATTTAGTATGAATTTTTAACAATATCCATTTACGATATAGATACATGGTTGTGATGAAAACTAGTTGAGTAAAGAGGCCTTAGTCCATGGAAATCTTAAATATGTGTTCCTTATAGGTGGTTGTAGAACATTGATTTTCCCCAATAGACATTGTATTGATCAACCTCTAGGGGACTGTGGGGATGATCAAAATTTTATTTCGGAGCTAATATATCCATCCTATGTGTATTATGATACACAACGGTTTATCATATAATGAATTTTCTAATATTAAACACCACTATGTTTTAATGTTGAGACAAACAACCCATATGTTTTGAATTAGATCGAGGTAGTGGTTTAGGATTTCATTATATTATAGATCCTAGATGATCAGATGGTTTCCCCTTTAACCAGTCTTATCTGGGATAAATAGTGAACTTGTAGGTTCAGATCACTTAGTACCATGGTGATACTATTATCTTGTAGTCATGCATTAATCATTTTTTCTATGAAGATATTGATCTGTATCTTATTCCCTAATTTGATCAAAGAGATCCTCTATCTACACAATGGTGATATGTATATTGTGAAGTGTGTATCAAATTTTACTTACAAAATGTGATAAAATCTATATATGGTTCATGACATATTTTTATGGGTGCCGGAGATTGATTATGACCATTAAAGAAACAAACAGTTAAACATATCCTACTTCATAATTTTTAGTTACACTATACTTCTATATCATTCCTTATTTATGGAGAAAATCATCATAGAGGGACACTGATAGGTGAGATATGGTAGTGGAAAAAATGATAAAATGTCATTTTCATGTGTCTAATAGGTGATATAATTTATGGTCTCGTATCATGTTCCATACTCATCCCTAGGTTAAAACATGTGGTTTTATATCATACGGTTCACATAGAGGGTCTACTCATCTCGGAGTGTGGATACACTATGAAATTGATGGGGGAGGTCACATGTATCATCATTTAATAACATGATGTTCTACTGATGTTGGGAAGTAATCTGATTGTCAACCATGATAGAAGTATGAATGTGATCAATGATTTCCCATGCGTGGTCAGGGTGTCCCTAGTAGTGGAAGTATTGATATAGTAGTATGTAGTTCTCTAGATGGATTTCATATTGGTGGAGGAAACTTATATTAAACACATCAACTACATCCACTTGGAGGACTCAGGTAGTCTCAAATGTAAAATATCTAAGTTCAAAGATAGTTTCCGTATATTGATGAATATTATTAATCTTCTTATGACAAAATTTGAGATATTATATGTTCCTCCTATGTATTAGGTCCAATAATTATATATCATGTTATGAATCATTCGTTTATCTCCATATACCATATGGATGATATATGGATTCTTATATAGTCTTATTCCCACAATATATATCTATAAGTCCCTTCATGGAGTGATTTTTCTATAACACACATCTATTGGAATTGAGAATTTAACTCAATAGAGATAGAATATTGTGTGACCACTTGATCATGTGATTAAACCTTATGATGAAATATTGGTTATGGAATATTTTTCTATGGTGCATACCTCTATATACTATTATCGCCTAACAGTTTTATTCCTCAATGAGTATGGGATGAAATTATAGATTGTGGGAGAGAGGTATTAAAAAATTGAGTGATTGGGGATCATGAGAATGAGGCTAAAACCAATTACCCCATAGTTAGAGAGATTATCCATTGGAATTATATGCTCCTTCAACATCAGCTTCACTGATGAAGTATATGATTATAAAGAAATATTTCACAATGATTTCATCGGATTACATCCAATGTGGGATAATATATTAATCATTAATGTTCACACTGATACAACATTGATATCTTTTATGGTATATCAGATGGCCCCCACAACCCTCTGGATGATGAATGTGTATTTATATATATGTTGAGAAAACTTTTATGTCATACCCAATGTTTTCCTATATGGATCCATCATTGATCATGAATATTGAAGATTATAGAATGAGTTTTTTGTATTTTCATCTATTGATAAGGATAATGATCAAAAATATGTACCCCATACCGAGGAATGGTATCATTTACAATAACTATAAATATCTGAGTTTGTTTTGAAATAATGATATCATGTCTTACTATAATCAGTTTAGGCTTCCAAGGGATGATATTATAAAAATATCATTCTGGTATTCATATTAGAAATATGGGCTCTACGAGTTCCATTTGGTGTGACTAATTCCCCAAAAATGTTGTTGTATCTTATAAGAAATCTTCTATCATTTCATATGAAAAATTCATAAATGTATTTATTGATGTCATTTTAATATACTATGAATTTGAGGAGGATAATGTATAGAATTTTAAGATAGTATTTTACATCTACTAGGAGGTTCATATATAATGTAATATCATGATGAGCATGTGTTAAATATGAGAGGTTCACTTTTTGGATCATTTTTTATCTGAATATTGTGTAGCTTTTGATCTAGTGAGGATTGACACAATACCTGATTGGGAGCCACCAAAAATAATTTTAGAGGAAAAATATTTCTCATTTTGGTTGGGTACTATAATAGGTCCCTAAAATAAATTTTTTGAAAGATTCCACTTTCTCTACATTGATATTTAAATGAAATATTTATTACATTCGAAGAATAGTACTAGAGGGAATTCGAATAGATAATGAGGATATTAGTGAGGGATCCTATTTTTTGGGCAACTGAGTTGGGAATTTAGTATGTGGTGTTTTATGATGCCTTTAGATATAGTAAAATATATTTTTTGATATAATGATAGGTAGTGATCACATATGTTATTTGGGTTTTGTTACTATAATATGAACTATGATACAAATAATTTAGTGTTTGAGGTTGTTTTTTAACTAAATATATGTGGAGTTTTCATTTGGGAAAGTGATTCATTATTAACAGAGAGATCTAGTGTTTTAGTTACATTATTACCTAACGGTATATAATCATGATAGAATGAGAATAATTGTAATTTTTAATAGAATATGACTTCATAATAGTGTATAATATAAGGAAGGGAAATGTGGTAATATTTACATTTATTAATAAATTTCATTCTCATTGTTGTATGATCCATCAAATATTTTGATAGAAATACAGCTATCCAAGTCAAAGGAGTGGGGCACAGTTCAAGTATTTTCTATATTATTTTCCCCACCACTTTTTTATTGTGTGAAGAAATGTAAATAAAAATATGTTGACTGTGAGGTTTTATATGTCCAGAAACTCTCAAGAGATACACCATATGGATTATATAACGCAAGGGTGCATGCCATCATTTATCTGGGTGGATGAATGATCTTTTCAGGATGGATAATATGTTTTTATTTAATTTCATTAATCATAATTCATTTAAAATTATGATTCTTAATTATTTAAAAATAAATATAGTTGACGTTTTGGTTGTCTATAAATGGGTAGTAATATTACTGATCTTTTTCTCAGTGTCTCACATGACAGTAGAAATGAATCTTTTGATTGTTCATATGTATACAATGAGATTGAATGAAATTATTTTGGTGATTTTATTCAAACATACCAATTAGGGGAAATATATCACAATCCTGGAGAATATTTTTATAAATCATTTTCGGTGGATGTATAATTAGTAGATCATATAACATCATGGTGTTCTATAGAATATCTTCAAGAACTATGATTCTCTATTAACATCTTGTTTTGGGAGAGGTATTCCATACGCATTATGGATTTAGTTAAGGTTGTTTATGTCATTTCACCCCTTGACTGCTTGTAAGACTGATCGAACCAAATAGTTGTTGGATAATTTGAACAAAAAATTTATTATGTTTCATTTTCCCCAGGTTATGAAGAATTATATAAAATATTGTATGATAAACAAGTGTTTTAAAGGAGATGAACATTTTAAATATAATTAAAATCATTCATGAAATAATATTATTATTTTTCTAGTATACAAATAAAATATCCTATTATGTTTTTGAAGAATTTAATTTTATGATAATTAATAAATATTCATCTAAAATTATGTAATATTTATGTATGAAATGCATAGCATACATCTACAAGAAAACTGAATGAATAAAATAAAATGTATAGTGTATGACCATTTCAACATCAATGGAGATTAACTTAGAGGGGTTAATTATTCAAAAATATTATATTATTTTTATTTTTAAATACAGTTCATGACCTATTATGATTTAGATATTATTTATAAAGCATAACACAAAATATACCAATACAAGAAACAATATTTAAAGGATTTACCTCTAAATATGTAAAGGATAATCCTTAGTGTGATATGGATTATTCCAAGGTCACACTACCCTCTATAATAATCTTGTGAGAAAAATGAGTTTCTTATAATCTTAAAAATAATGTTTTTAAATTTCCCGACCATTCTATTATAATTCATGTTAATAGGTGCTTCACAAACATTATAATGATTAATGATTGGGTAAATTAAAAAAAATACTCTACAAAATACAAATCTTCTAAGTTGATGAGTGCAATATAATCTATACCATCACCAATTTAATCACTAAATGAATTGAGATGATTTTATAATTCATAATTAAACAGAAAAAGTTACATATTAACATTATATGATAAGAAACTGCAAACAACAACTCAATTCACCTTCTAATTATTACATTATTCTACTATGGATAATCACATAATCAGAACTATATTATAGATATCCCGAAAATTAACTTTGTATTTATTTATTCTCACCTATTATTTATTTAAAAATCTACATATTGTTATATCTATACAGATGTAACACCGAGAACCAAATAACTAGTTGCTGACTAGAGTTCTAAATGACTTAATGCTTTCCTCTATGCACCCAATAGGTTTTCAGACATTGGTGAGGGTCATTAGGGACTTCATGGGGAGATTTTTCCCTTTGTATTAGGTAAATATCAGAGTATATAATTGATGATATAATAATTTATTCAATAAAAATATTAAATAAATCAGAAGAGTATGTGAATATTTATTTATTAACAAACTGTGAAATAATATTATGAATTGTTATTAACATCACCCAACATTAAGATCATTGATCCCAAAAATTAGTGTATTATTATATGAATATAAAAATAAAGAAACTATAAACAAATAACCCAACCAAAATTACAATAATAAATTGTAACACCCTCTAGATAATCCTTCTTTACTGACATCTACAGGGCCCTCACACTTTACTACATCCGTAGTTTAAAAATAAATAAAAAAACTATTATGGAAAAGATGGTACTGATTATGAATCAAACAAGGAATCAACTGTAGAATCATAAGATAATTACAAATGATATAGTGTATTATTCAATGAATGTAAATATATAACAGAAAGAAACATGTACATCACACAATAATAATATATATTTCAGGTCACTATAGAACAACTCTACGTTCCTTATTAGCTTACTGGAAGAAGTCACACACTAAACTGACATATTCTCTATCAATTGTTTATCCACCAAAACATATTTCAAACATCTTCCAAGAAGTGATATCCCTTTTACATGTTTGAATATGTAAAATCATCCCACATAGGGGGGAAATTCATATGGACAAACCTTCGCACTCAACTATATAAGTGATACCATGAAACAAGGGATACATGATGATAGATCAATATTATTTCATATAATATATTAAATATATCCATAAAAATATTCAATGTGATAAAAAATAAGCAATTTTTCTTATAAGGATACATATGAATACCAAATAATCATGCAAGAATCAAATATAAATATTGGATAATGATATTAACTACCAACATTAGGAGAGACAATATTTTGATTAAAAGTGTTGATGTGCGAGTCAAATTCCACCACATAGGTTCCTAGATCCATACATGATATACCATGATTATAAATGTAGGATCTATTTTGAGATGAATGAACAAAAAAAGTTATGACCACATAAAACAGACAAGTGGAGATACATTTCTAAAAGTGTTATAGGTCAATACGATATGTATATTCTAATTCCCATAATTTGGGTTCCAATTTTGTCAACTATAAAAATTAACTCATTAAACATTAAAAAAACATTTCATCTAATTTTTGAATTAATAATATGATTTTGATTGATAGATTACATGGGAATATAATTAATCTAGATTATTATAAAACTCAACATATTAGAATAGAGGATCAAACTATTTCCTAGGCCTCAAATGGAGGAGACACAAGGAGATTAGGGAGACAATAATCACATAAAGAGTGTTTATATTGTTTTCCTATAGAGATATCTTGAAAAAATTGTAAACAGAGTATAGGGTACAGATTTTAAAAAATTACATACTAAATGTTATGTTAATATTAGTCCCCAAATAGAGAAATGTTATTTTATATGAATACTAGGATGAACTGAGCATACCCAATAACCTCTCCAGGTAAATGAATGATTTTGACTATTTGGATTCTATAATTTTAGATTCGTTAAAGGCCTCTTCATAATCTATAGTGTATCAATGAGGAATGTTTTAACTTCTCAATGAATGGAATGTTAAATAACCTTGAACATTCCATTTCCATTCCCTCCAACCCCATTAACCAACCATAATAACATCAAAATCGTATATCAAAATTTATATACCATATGGAATAAGAAATACATTAAATTGATGTTGTTCGGATTGTATACCTCTAAATACTTATTGTAGATATTTATTTTCCAAAGGGGTTTTCTTGAATGACCAATTCCACTACATATGAAGGGATGTCTATCACTAATATTTTTCTTCTTGAATATGCCTATAATGAAATTGAGAATGTAAATGATTAAAATTATTTATTTATAGAACCCTTTCGATTCAATAAAAAAATTGTAAAATTCATAAATTATTCATCTAGTTTGATCTCAACATCCTCTTTATCGATCCAAACAATTGTACTGGGCTCGTAACTCAAAATATATTAAATATGTAATATGATATTTATACCATGGTACTATGGATGAAGATCTAGATAATAGGTCATCATCCTGATGCATCCAATGAACTTGAATACCTCAATGTACTTTGTTTCCATCCTCAATATTTTTCTCAAATTCCTATTCTATAAATGATGTAAACACTACAATTGAAATATTTCACACACATAAAACTCCATCGGTCTTCTATATTGGGTGGAATATGATCTTCTTCATCTATTATCCATAACCATATACATACATTCTAATTATACTAACTCATAAGTATCTCATACCATAATAATCCCAATGACCAGAGATTTACTAGGCTCACTCGAGTATAGAAATTGATTACATGGCCATCCGTATAGAGCCACAAGTCAATCCTAATGAATGGAAGACCAAATGATATTGTTTTTGGAAATATATATTAGTTCCATGTGATCTTACAAGTTCAAATAAAAACCATAACACATTATAGTTGTATATCCTTAAATATATTATTTTTTATTATAAATTCCAATCAATCTGTGTATAAAATATAATATAAAGACTCAAATGAGATCCAGTCACTTTTTGTACGCCTTAAAAAACCACGATGTCAACTTTTAATAACTATCAGATACCAAAATCAATATAATTAATTAATAAATCATAATTTCCCAAATGTATAGAAATCTATGATTATTCATTGAGTTAGTATCAATGTTTTTATGGAATTGAGACACCTTAGACAACAAATTCAAATTATCCTATAATGAATATGAACAACTCAATGTCTTAAAAAGTTCAATCTGGATGTCCACTATTAATACATTCAAAAAAATAGAGGCATGATATTTGGATAAATAAACCCTCACAGTATTCAATGAGAGAACATAATATTTTTAAAAGGTAGAAAACGGGAAAAAATTAATATATTCCCTCTTATCTTGACATGCCACTAAAATTACTATTCAAATTCATGATTAATTTTGGTTGAACATATTAGCTCATATCACTATGATGAATGAGAGGATTTCATGAACTCTTCCCTCTTGAAATAAAGAACTATCATTGTACCGTGAACCAATAGAATACAACATCTATATAAGATCTATATTACAATAGAACCATATGAATCCAAAATCTCACAAATCATGATAAACACTGGATCCAGAACATAAATATAATTCATGTGTTCAATAAATGATAATTTGATCCATAATGGACCATAATGCCCTACCCCATGATACATAGTCACACCCACTATCCATTGTGATGGGAAATCCATTAGAAACCATATCATACTTGACATTCCCTCACTTACATATTGCATAATCATAAAAATTTAATCATAAATGATGCTCAGATTATAAATAGTATATTCTATATCAAATTAGGAAACTTAAAATGATTATATCTAATGAATCTAATAATGATTTAGATCCCAATTAGAAAAAATATACCATAGAATCTTGTTGGTTGGTGACACAAAAAATATACCCCTAATGATGTATTATTTCTATAATTTCCACACATAAACCAAATTAAATAACTCTATGTATTTTTAATGGTAGTTCCAGCAGCTAGGATTTATTTCAAGAGACACCTATCATTCTACAAATACACCCAATATCAAAATAACTTCTTATGAAACACTGAATTCATTGGAAACTACAACATACCAAAATCCAATATCATGATCAATCAGAATCACAATTAATATGAAAATATTCATCAACTATAATAAATAATATTTCCATAGTTTTATCAATTCAATATTAATTAAAATAAGGGTAAAAGTATTCATTGAATCATTATGGTTCAAAATGTCTTCAATGAACAATATGATGTACTTATCCAAACAAATAAAGAAAAATATTTGGAAAAAATTCAATGGAAATTCCCAAAAAATAACTTCTTCTAAATTATATATATTACACATATCGCTTTATAATAAATATAATTCCAATAGATATAAACATATTGAATCCAATCATACTCTTAAATACATGGCATATATAAGATGTTCTCCAAGAATACTTATTAGAATCTCAGGTGGTCAAGCATCTGATTTAATGTATTGGAATATATTTGGACTCCATTAATAATAAAATGATGATGGAGTATGTGTATGGGCGAAATATATTGTTCTATAGAGTCATACAATCTTTTATTGAATTCACACGTCCAATATATATAATGATAAAATCACACATGGGAGATTATCTCATAATTATATCCATTGTTAGTCTTCCTCTCTAACATGATGCAGTTTGTATCCATATCATAGATTAACTATTGAATACCAATCAAATAACTTCAATTTATAAAAAATAATATATCCTAGGAAATGTGTACATTTTATTCAAAATGATCTGGTTCAACATCATGCAGTCCACTAAAATTCACAGACTACCAACAATATTTTATGAGAAAAATTCCATAGAGACATAAGGGGAAGTTCACTATAACAACCTATGTCTTTATTACACATTAAATCCAGATTCATTACATAATAATACACTTAATAAAACCTAGAAAAATAAAAATTATTGTGTCTATATAAATTATCTCAATAAAATAGAATTTCAAACGTGGGATAAAACAATCATTATTGAAAAAGTCCATAACATGCCCTTACAAATAATCAGACCTATAAAACATCATGGTATAACCTAGGGACGTACCTAAAAATGAGGGATATATAAATCCTTGTAAGGGTATATTAAAGATGAAAAAATTTATAATATATTATGAGTTAGAATATATGAATTTAAATATATCATCATATGCTTGATAATCATAAACATGAATAATAATTCATAATATAGAATTTTAATATATATTAAATTTGGGAAATGTGTAAACAACATTAATCATTACATTATATTTTGAGTTAAAGGATAACAAACAATAAATAATAACATGATGTTATTTCCATAAGTAGTTGTAACACCCCGTGATTTTAAAAAAAATAATGAACTTCATAGAATAGTAAGTCTTAACATAATTGCTCATTGCTTTAATGGGATAGTTATAAACTCTATATTAAATTTAATTCTTCCACTTCTATGTTTTGATGGTTGAAAACCTTATATCAATAGTTGCAATATGTAATTTATTTGGAGTTTTATAGAACCAACTTCTTATTTGTTGAATTCTAACATACCCTTGTGAATTGAAATATTAATAGTAATATGATCCTCATGAATATTATTTCATATTATTATTTTATTTTTAGGGTTATAATATAATGAGATCTTGATTAATTTTTCCAGGTTATATTAAATGATTTATAGTTGTAAAATGTTTATTTTTTGTAAAAATTATGATTTTATTTAAAAATTATATTAATAATTTTTAGAAAATTATTTTAAAAAAATGGAGTTTATTATTTAATTCTACATGTACAAAAATGTTTAGGTTTAGTTTTTAGGAATATTTCTAATTTATTTTGAATGTACGAGGAATTGTAAAATATAGTATTGTATTATATATGTATTATCAGTTAAATACATTATTGATAGCCTCATGGCTAATTTAACCACCCTTGGTTTGAACTGATATAATCTCTTTATATTTACTGTAACATGAATCAAAAATATTCATATTATTAATCAAAAATATTAATCTACTGATTAAAATAAAAAATCCCCTCCTATACCAACTATAAATACCACCATCACCCCCTCTTCCTCTCAACCCTCTCATGATTTTATCATTATCAAAATTATGCCAAATCACTTTCCCAAGGACCTTCGTATGTCAATGACCATCTAGTCTGACTAAAAAGAAAACTATAAAGGCCTTAAGTAGGATTTCATGGGATGATACAAAGATGTAAGAATAATCATTAATTTTCTTATATTTTCTTTCCAATACCTTTTCTTTTCATATACTCTCTTCCCCGACCCTTTTACATGATACATGAAATCTCCATAATCATATATTTTCTATATGTTATTATTATTTTTAAAAAGAAAAATCATCATTTTTCCTCTTTTATTCCTCTTATTCTAAAAATAAAAATATCATTCGTGATGTGCTGATTTACCAAAATTGCGAATGATGTGTTTTCAATTTATATTACTTACTTCAAAATAGGTTATAAACACATTTTAACTGTGGAATATGATTTTAATGTGAATGATAAATCATATTTTATGTTTTAGGTTTAACATATATACATAATATTGTGTTATATAATTAAACTAGTTTGTGATTATTGACAAACCACAATAATAATCTAAACAGATATCAGTAATAGTTTATCTAATTATATAACCTCACACCATATAACCCAAATGATTTATGAAATAATATAATATTATGGAAGCATATTAATACCAATTGCTTCCACTTTTTGAGTATCACTACTGGAATTTAGCTTTTTCCCAACGGCAGTATACCAACGGTTTACTTAAACCGTTGGGATATTGAGTCTTTGCCAACGGTTTAAGAAAACCGTTGGCAAAGATAATTTCAGCAGAACTTTTCCCAACGGTTCACTGGAACCGTTGGGAAAAGGAGACATTTCCCAACGGTTCAATGGAACCGTTGGGAAAAGGCAGCTCAAACTCACACATTCCCAACAGTTCCTGTAAACCGTTGGGAAATGTGTGCCTTTGCCAACGGTTTTTATAAACCGTTGGCAAAGGTTTCCCCCAAATTGCAGGTCGCGATCTCCTCTCCCCATTCGCGTTACAGAGCCCTAACGGGAGCAGCAGCAGGCGATTTTGGAGTACTGCCGGCCGGACCTTGAAGCACTTTCTTCAGGTTATTCTTCTTTATCTCAAAAGGTATTCAAATGTTTGGATAGTATTGAAACTTATTTTTATTTTTCCCTTCAGTTTAGACGATTTTGGAGCTACTGCCGGCGCCTAAGGGTGAGTTTTATTGAAAATTCCTTTTTGGATTTTACCCTTTGAACATGGGATGTCATTTGTGAAAGGTTATATAAATCGAATTGATTGTTCGATTTCTGAATTGAATTGTAAAATAAATAAATTAAGGGTATTTTATGGTTTGCATTCCCCTTTTTAACACATGAATGCCAATTATTTTTTAACACATGTTTTAATTGTATTGCCTTGCCAATGTGAGTAAAGTAGAGACTATGCTATGAATCTATGAAATTGGATTGAATTTATCTTATATTTTATGTTACCATGTTAGATATATTATAACTAATGCATGTGATATCTTTATAGTCTTGTTAGGAGTGTTCTATTAAAAATTCCCATGTGAGTGCTTGAATTTTCATTGAATTGCTAGCCATTATGAGTTATGTTGATACCTTGATTATTTTCTTCCTTTATCGTTTACTTAAATGTATATTCTATTATAGTTAATGCCTATTGAATTGTTTATGACAAAATGACTTATATAAATTCGTTTTACAGAATGGACAGAAGTTGGATGTATGAAACCGATCGGATCTCAGATGATTTTCAAAACAATTTGGAGAGCTTTATAGATTTTGCATTTGACAATGCTTCAGATAGTGGTCGCATACACTGCCCATGTTCCAATTGTGTTGGTAGACCTTGGTTGAGCCGTGAAGAAGTCAGCTACCACATAACCAAAAATGGGTTTCAAGAAAACTACTTTCTGTGGTATCACAATGGGGAGAAAACGAAATCTCAAATTGGTGATGATCGAAATGAAAAGACTGGAATGGAGAATTTGTTAGATGATCGGTTTCCGTTTATTCGTCATCATGAAAAAGAAAGGATTTCGACTCAAGAAGACTTCTATATGAGGACAGCTGATGCATCTAGTGAAAATGATGATATTGATAGGGTGAAAAAATTGAATGATGCTGCCACGACTCCAGTATATCGGCAATGCGATAAAATGAAAAAGCTGGAATTTTTAATCCGATTATTTCATGGGAAAACTATGTATGGGATTTCTAATATAGCAATCGATTACATTCTTACCCTCTTGAAGGATTTACTTCCAGATGATGCAGATATTCCCTCAAACCACTATATGGCATGGAAGTTAGTTGAGGAACTTGGATTTTCAAGAAACAAAATTCATGCTTTCCCGAAAGATTGCAGTTTATTCTGGGAGGAAACCGCTGAACGAAATGATTGTATAAAATGTGGCACATCCCGCTGGAAGTCAAAATCTGATGGAACACCATCCCGCGTTCCACAGAAAGTAATGTGGCACTTTCCATTGATTCCCAGACTCCAGAATCTTTTTATGTCTGATGACATATCAATAAAAATGAGATGGCATGATACCGAGAGAAAGAAGACTGATGATGAGTTGGTTCATCCTGCAGATGGATTTGCATGGAAGAGATTTGATGCTCGACATCCTGATTTTGCAGCTGACGTGCGTAATGTGAGGCTGGGTCTTTCATGCGACGGTTTTAATCCGTTTGGGCAGATGCTTACTTCGCACAGCACATGGCCAGTTTTTATACACATTTATAATCTTCCCCCATGGTTGTGTATGAAAAAACCTTTCACTTTCATGAGTATACTTATATCTGGTCCTTCTGATCCTGGCATTGATATTGATGTATACATGCAACCTTTAATAAAAGAGTTGAAGCTTCTTTGGGATGTGGGTGTGCGCACATACGATGCATGTTCGAAAGACATATTTCAGATGCGCGCTGCGCTTATGTGGACAATCAATGATTTTCCGGCTTATGCAATGATGTCTGGATGGAGCACGAAGGGGAAACTGTCATGTCCAGTTTGTATGAAGAATACACGATCCAGAAGACTGAAACATCGTTGTAGTTTCAGTTTTATGGGACATCGACGATTTTTGCCAAAGGATCATCCATATAGAATGAATCGTCGAAGATTTGATAATACTATAGAGACCGATGATCCACCTCAGCGTATGTCTGGAACTGATGTGCTTAATGAATTGAAAGATTTCAGTTTTTCGTTCGGGAAGGGTCAAATGAAATCTGGAAAGAGAAAGAATGTTTCCACAGAAACCTGTTACAATTGGAGGAAGAGGAGTATCTTTTTTGATTTGCCTTATTGGTCAACCAATTTGCTACGTCATTGCTTAGACGTAATGCATATTGAAAAGAATATATGTGAAATGTTGCTTTCAGTTCTTCTAAATGTCAAGGGGAAGACAAAAGATGATTTACGATCTCGACGTGACTTGGTGGATTGGGGCATCAGACCAGAATTGCATCCTGTGCGTATCAGTGAAAATAAATGGCAACTTCCATGTGCTTCTTATGTGATGACACCTACTGAAAAAAAACAATTTTTGGAAGTATTAGAGACTATTATAGTTCCTGATGGCTATTCAAGCAACATATCTAAACGGGTCAACAGAAGAGAGTTGAAGCTAAAATCTTTGAAGACTCATGATTATCACATTCTACTGCATGAGTTGCTTCCAATAGCAATCCGTCATCTTTTGTCCAATAATGTAAGGGTGGGTGTTATTCGGTTGTGCCATTTGTTTAGAGATCTTTGTGCTAAGAAGTTGTCGAAGTCTTTCTTGCAAAAAATGTTGACAGATGCCCCATTAATTTTGTGTGAGTTGGAGAAAATATTTCCCCCATCATTTTTCACATGCATGCTGCATCTGACTGTCCATATTCCAACTGAAATACTTCTCGGAGGACCTATTTCTTTTCGTTGGATGTATCCAACTGAAAGAAATATGTTCACATTAAAGTCTTATGTTCGAAACAAGAATCATCCCGAAGGTTCTATCGTGAACGGTTACTTAGCTCAAGAATGTATGGATTTCTGTTCAATGTATTTGTCTGATCTTACTACAAGAATGAGCAGACCAATGAGAAATGAAGAAGAACAATATGAGCAAATTGAACCCAGTTTTCCATCACTTCCTCAAACAGGAGGAATTCCTGGATCATATACATTGAAGACATTAAGCCATGAAGAGCGGGAGATGGCACATCGCACAGTTTTGTTCAACTGTGATTTGTTCGATGACTATATCAGGTAACAAAATTGAATATGTATATCTTACATATATATCTGTTAAACTATTCATATTTTTTTATCTACAGGGAACATAAAACAATGATAAATAGGAAGCATCGTTCTTTATCTTTGAGAAGGAGAGAGACTTTGCATAGCAAAGAGTTTTCTGCTTGGTTAAAATTGAAGGTAAAAATATTACTGTTTAAATTAATTATTTCAATATTTACTTAAGTTTAGCTGTCATTTATATTGCAGGTATTGAGTTTGTCTGCTGACTCTGTCTCTGAGGAAATAAGAGCTTTGGCTTTTGGTCCTAATACCGTGGTTCGTGACTGTAAATCAATTGTTATCAATGGGTACAGATTTATTGTCACTGAACGAGCCAAAAACATGAGAACACAACATGATGGTATTATGGTTACTGCCACAACAGATTGTTATGCCAGCGCATCAGATAGTAGACCGCGACTTGAAAATGTGGGTTATTATGGAGTCGTTGAGAAAATAATAATATTGGATTATTACTCTCATGGACGAGTCACAATGATGAAATGCCATTGGTTTGATTCGATGACGAGACATGGCACATTTATTGATGATTGTGGATTTCGAGTAATTAATATGACCCGCACTCTTGAAACCGAAGAACCATATGTGTTGGCATCAATGGCTAAACAAGTTTTTTATGTCAAAGATCAACTTCAACCTGAATTTGGTGTCGTAGTTGAAGTAATTCCAAGACATATTTTTGATGATGCTGATGATGGAATTGACACTGTCCCTATTGCCATTGGAACCAATCCATTTATTTCTTTTGATGACTCCAATAGCTCAATTGTCAGAGTTGATTGTGAACCTGAAGTTGTGGTTGGAAATATATAGAATCATTCATCCATGTTCTCAATTCTTTTGGTTTACCTCGAGTTGGGTTGTTAAGGTTGGTAATATTCATATTTATTTAGTATTGATCACAAATATGTTTTAGCTGACTTGACCGTTATGTGAATTTTCAATGTTTATTGGTTGCTGTTTTATTTGAATTGCATTTTCTAATTTGGAATTGAACTATATTCAAACCAAATCAAACAATATTTCTAACTTGGTGAACATTACAACTTGTATGTTTTATTAAATTCATTCAAGCTCTTCTGAAACAATTGATAGCTAAATTACCAATGAATCCCCTCATTCCCTCATATATTTAGTTTTTTGGTTTACACATTAATTTTCTTTTTCTAATTAATTACATATTTGTTTTCCAATGCAGGAAATGAAGCCAATTTAAGAGAGACGAAGAAAAAAAATGGCGGAGAACAATCGTCGGATGGAGGAGATGGGCATTCCACCATTAGTGCCTACAATGAGTACTTTATTTCAAATATATATATATATTTACAGAATATATAATGTCATGTGATTAATTTTTTTTGTAAACTTTTTTGTAGGATCCACCATTACGTCGACAGTTATTCGACGAGGAGCCTAGTACTGGTCCGAGTACTCAGGCCGGTGGTACGAGGAGGGTTCGTACCAGAGGTGGACATAGAGCTGCGCGTGCCCGACTAGACCCTGCCCCTCCCACTGACATTTCAGCCTTCCCACATTCTGATCCCGGTGTGTCGTTAGGGACACACGGGATATTTAGACCTCCCATGTTTTCGCTACCTTCTGCATCTTCTGCCCCATCATTTTCACATCCCATGATGATTCCCACTCCCCAGTCAGCATCAGGTCATACAGTTGTTCCATCTTCTTTTCCTTCTACTTCTGTCTCTCCGAGCTTTTATATTCCATCGTCTTCGACTCCTGTTCCACCAGAGGGTGTTCCATCAGGTTCTGTGGATCCGGCGCCACTCATTGATCAGACTAGCACAGGTATATTTATAAAACCCTATCAAATTTTTATAGTAATATTTATTTTCATTATAACATGTTTTGATAAAATATTTGTTTTTCTTTCATGACAGATACATCTACTGAAAGGAGGCGGGGGCGGGGCCGTACACGCATGCGTTCGGTGTGGAACCGTCGCACACAGGTTATGGTGGAATATAATGAAGACAATCAGATGGTTGAGAAAACAGGGCAGCAATGTCGGAGTTTTATGGCGACGCTTGCCAAATACTCCGACATCATTCCCGTCAGCCCGCTGTCGTGGAGACATTTGCCACATGAGGTCAAAGATAGATCTTGGGCAGAGATATGGGTAAAAAAATCTGTTGTATTTAATGCCATGAATTTTTTTTGTATTTATATAAATTAATATTTTCATTTCAGCTTCGATTTAATTTTCCTGATGGTGAGGGTGCACGAATGGAACGTCTAAAGGATTTAGGCGAGCTTTGGAGAGCCTACAAGCATGAGCTGTATATTGGCTGGCATGCTAGAGTTGGCACTGAGTTAGAGGCGGTACCAGTCGTGGATGATTGTCCTATAGAGCAGTATCGTCAGATGATTACTCATTGGACGAGTACCCTGTTTAACGTATGAATTACATTTGAGGTATTTAAATAATAACTTTCAAGTTTTGCATTAATATTATCCTTTGCATTATCGAATTTTATTTAGGAATCATCTGGAAAAAATAAAAAAAACATTGATGCAAAAAAATACCTCCATACACTAGGACGCACGACGATGCCGGATCATGAGAGGTAGCAGGTATGACAATTGTTTATAAGTTTTCTTTACGAATTACATTTTCTTTTTTTTCCTCAATTATTTAATTATTTGCTGAAGTCTTTATATAAATTTTGTTTTCAATGTCATTGTAGAGGAAAGTACAAAATATTGAAGGACGTGTGCCTCGAGCAAAACTGTTTTGCTCGAGTAGACGAAAAAAGGATGGACGTGCTGTCAACGAAGCGACTCAGCAGCAGATTGTAAGTTTTAATCTGTTGATTTTATATTTTAATATCTATTTCGTAACTTAACAATATATTTATATTTGTAACAGGATGCTTTAGAGGCCCTCGATGCCCAAGAAGCAGACAATTTTGGGCCATCTGATCACTTACATCAGGTGTTGGGAGATGATCATTCTGGCAGAGTACGCTGCCGACCTAGGATAGCCCCGACGAGGTATTGTCCTGCCTCAGGTACGAGTTGTAGTGCCACCGAGCTGCAGCAAGTTAGGGCACAGGCAGAACAGGCTGAGAAAAGGGCCACAGAGACGGCATAACAGTCTGCAAGGGCAAACAGTGCATTTATGAAATTTATTGAAGTTCTACGTCCAACACTTCCAGCAGAGGCCAGCCCAGCGATTGATGAATACATGTCGTCGATACATTCTATATATGGTGCACCAGGTGGCAGTTCCAGTGGTGGTCAGGCCGATGTCGAGCTTGAAGATGATGATGGCGAGCAGTCTGATGCGGAAGAGGATGGAGATGAGGAGGGCGAGGAGGAGGGCGAAGGCGAGGAGGAAGGCGTTGTGGAGGGTGATGACGATGAGGAGGACGATGACGAGGGCGATGATGATGATGATGATGGAGATGGTGATGCTGATGTGGGACATATTGATCCGTTACATTTTTGACTTGAGATTTGATGTTTAATCTATTCTAGTTGTTGGTTTTATCTAGACTCGTAGTATAGTATTGTAGTTGAATTATTTTAATCAGTCGCCCGTATTTGTCGTCTGATTTCAGGCCATTCCGACATCGTTCGGCCCGTTTGGACCCCCCTCACGCGCGTTTACGAAGCGCGCGCATCACTTAAAACACGAATATTGAGCCGTACCGCGCAAACCGCATGTCCGATTGAGGTGCCGTCTGCGCGTACACGTCACGAATAATAATTAGAATGTTCCACGGTGGTTTCAGATCAATCCGAGGCCGTCCGCTATGAATTTGACCGTTGGACGCCCGTTCTGGCCGTTTATGACACCATAACTGCGTTGTCGGTCACCGCGGGCACACGACAAGTCCGATTGACGTGCCGTCTTCTCGTCCACTTCAGAAATCACTCACCCATATTTTTCGTCTGATTTCAGGCCATTCTGACATCGTTCGGCCCGTTTGGACCCCCCTCACGCGCGTTTACGAAGCGCGCGCATCACTTAAAACACTAATATTGAGCCGTACCGCGCAAACCGCATGTCCGATTGACGTGTCGTCTGCGCGTACACGTCACGAATAATAATTAGAATGTTTCACGGTGGTTTCAGCTCAATTCGGAGACGCGGTGTGGCCGACACCACTCAAAGTGTCCATCTTTTGTTTCAAAAGGACGTCATTTTAAGTGAAAAGAATCAACTGGCTTACAGAAAACCGACCAAACGCATTCCGAATCTGTTGATAATTTATCCCAACAATCCATGGGTCATATGTGACGTGTACGAGCCAACCCGGGATGAATCCGAGTCGCGGTGTGGCCGGGATAAGTTTAAGTGGCTCTCTTTTGTTTAAAATGAACACCATTTTAAGTACATACGGAAAAACGACCAAACGGATTCGGTTTCCGTTGAAACTTTAGGAGAACGATCCATGGGTCATATGTGACGTGTACGAATCAACCCCGCCACAATCGGAGACGCGGTGTGGCCGACACCACTCAAAAAGTGTCGGTCTTTTGTTTCAAAAAGACGTCATTTTAAGTGAAAATCATAAGTGTTTTTGATGATAGGAAATAGGGTGCCTAGAAGCTGGCCCAAGAAAAATTCAAAATGGACTGTTTAAGTCCACCGGCCAGCCGGTGTGAGACCACCGGCCAGCCGGTAAGGTCACCGGCCAGCCGGATCCAGCCCATCGGCCAGCCGGTGGACAAGGCAGAAGGCCTTGCCCTCTGCCAGGTGCCACCGGTCAGCCGGTGTCTGGCCACCGGCCAACCGGTGGGCCCAGACAGAATGGCATACCTTCTGTCCAGACCACCGGCCAGCCGGTGGAACCCAGACAGAATAGCATGCTTCTGTCCAGACCACCGGCCAGCCGGTGGCTCAGCACCGGTCAGCCGGTGGAGCCAGAGAAATCCCTTGCTTCTGTCTGGTGCACCGGCCAGCCGGTGGATCAGCACCGGCCAGCCGGTGTGCTCAGTCAAACTGACCAGGCTTGCCCACTTGATCCCCAACGGCTCCGAAAACCCTCCAACGGCTATTTTGAAGTATTTGGGAGCATTTCTCCTATAAATAGACGTCCATGGATGTCGGGAACACTACCGATCATATACCGAAGCATACCAAAGCTATTTTAATCATTTGAGGCTCCTACGACAATTCTCAAAGGCTACTTGAGATCCAATTGCCATCCTTGAAGCTTGGGCTGCCTCTACATCAACTACACTCACCTCTTGGCGCTCAAGGCTTCCTCTAGTTTGTTCTAAATTATTTACTTCAATTGTTTAGTTCTTAATTGGGTTTGTATTAAAACAAACCACCCTTTTTCTTCTTTCAATTTGGGTTTCTTGCTACAACCATAATAAAAAAGCAAGCTGTAAGAAGGTGATCTAGCCTACCTTAAAACGGCTAGTGGGTTTCTTTCTATAACCATTAAAAAGCAAGCGGTCGTATAAATCTCCTAACGGTTGAGTTGGGAGCGGAGACGTAGGCTTGAGTTTAAAGCCGAACTCCGTTATCAATTGTGTCTTGCCATTTTACTTTCCGCTGCATTTAAATTTGTTTTAAATTGTTAATTAATTTAAAAAAGGCAATTCACCCCCCCTCTTGCCATCACCTCCGACCCAACATCCATCAGTCATATGTGACATGTACGAGCCCACTCGGGCTCAATCCGAGTCGCGGTGTGGCCGGGATCAGTCTAAGTGGCTCTCTTTTGTTTAAAATGGACATCATTTTAAGTACATACGGAAAACCGACCAAACGCATTCGGTTTCCATTGAAACTTTAGGAGAACGATTCATGGGTCATATGTGAGGTGTACGAATCATCCCCGCCACAATCCGAGGCGCGGTGTGGTCAACACTGCTCTAACTGTGTCTGTTTTGTTTAAAATGGGTAGGATTATAAGTGAAAAGAACTGGCATACGCAAAACTGACAAAACGCATTCGGTTTCCATTGAAACTTTAGGAGAACGATCCATGGGTCATATGTGACGTGTACCAATCATCCCCGTCTCAATCCGAGACGCGGTGTGGCCGACACCGCTCTAACTATGTCTCTTCTGTTTAAAATGGGCATGATTATAAGTGAAAAAGAACAACTGGCATACGCAAAACCAACCAAACGCATTCCGAATCTTTTGATCAATTATCACAACAATCCATGGGTCATATGTGACCTGTACGAGGCAACCCGGGTTCAATCCGAGTCGCGGTGTGGCCGAGATCAGTCTAAGTGGCTCTCTTTTGTTTAAAATGGACACCATTTTAAGTACATACGGAAAACCGACCAAACGCATTCGGTTTCCATTGAAACTTTAGGAGAACGATCCATGAGTCATATGTGACGTGTACGAATCATCCCCGCCTCAATCCGAGCCGCGGTGTGGCCGACACCGCTCTAACTGTGTCTGTTTTGTTTAAAATGGACAGGATTATAAGTGAAAAGAACAACTGGCATACGCAAAACCGACCAAACGCATTCAGAATCTTTTGATAATTTATCACAACGATCCATGGGTCATATGTGACGTGTACGAGCCAACCCGGGTCAATCCGAGTCGCGGTGTGACCGGGATCAGTCTAAATGGCTCTCTTTTGTTTAAAATGTACACCATTTTAAGTACATACGGAAAACCGACCAAACGCATTCGGTTTCCATTGTAACTTTAGGAGAACGATCCATGGGTCCTATGTGACGTGTACGAATCATACCACATCAATCCGACATGCGGTGCGGCTGACACCACTCAAAGTGTCCGTCTTTTGTTTCAAAAGGACGTCATTTTAAGTGAAAAACATCAACTGACATACGGAAGACCGACCAAACGCATTCGGATTCTATCGATACTTTAGCACAACGATCCATGGGTCATATGTGACGTGTACAAGTCAACCCCGTCTTAATCTGAGATGTGGTGTGGCCGACACCGCTCTAACTATGTCTCTTTTGTTTAAAATGGACATGATTATAAATGAAAAGAACAACTGGCATACGCAAAACCGACCAAACGCATTCAGAATCTTTTGATAATTTATCACAATGATCCATGGGTCATATGTGACATGTACGAGCCAACCCGGGATGAATCTGAGTCGCGGTGTGGGCGGGATGAGTCTAAGTGTCACTCTTTTGTTTAAAATGGACAACATTTTAGGTACATACGGAAAACCGACCAAACGCATTCGGTTTCCATTTAAAATTTAGGAGAACGATCCATGAGTCATATGTGACGTGTACGAATCAACCCCGCCTCAATTGGAGACGCGGTGTGGTCGGCACCACTCATAGTGTCCATCTTTTGTTTCAAAAGGACGCCATTTTAAGTGAAAAACATCAACTGGCATACGGAAAACCGACCAAACGCATTAGGATTCTGTCGATACTTTAGCACAACGATCCATGAGTCAAATGTGACGTGTACGAGTTAACCCCGCCTCAATCTGAGGTGCGGTGTGGCCGGTATCACTTCAGGTGTATGTATTTTGTTTAAAATGGACATCATTTGAGGTAAAACTATATGGTATAGAAAAAACCGATCATATTATGAATTGAATTTCAGATTCCACATATAATTGTCATCTAAATTTTAAATTGAATTCTATATGAATTATGTATGTTTATGAATTGTAATTTAATTATGGATTTGTATAGTTTCAGGATCCATTATATGTTAAATGTGTATGAATTTGTTCGTAATTGAATATGTATGTTTTATTTTATTAGTGGTACAATAGTTGGATCGAAAATGAGGTGAAAATGAGGTGAAAATGAGGTGAAAATGAGGTGAAAATGAGGCCTGATGACCGGTGGTGATGGACAGGGGACAGGGGGCTGTGCAAATTGCAGGGTGCTGCAATTTGCAGCATAGGTATGCCAACGGTTTCAAACCGTTGGCATATAAGTTTTTAGCATGTCTTTCCCAACGGTTTTAAACCGTTGGGAAAGACTTCACCAATTCCCAACCCACTTCACCAATTCTCAACGGTTGGAACCGTTGGGAAAATGTTCCATGGTATTTGGTTTTCCCAACGGTTTGGGAGAACCGTTGGAAAAACTATCCCAACGGTTCAACCAAACCGTTGGGGTAGGGTAAATTTTATGGCTCTATTGCCACGGTTTCCTATAAACCGTTGGGAAAAGTTTTCCCAACGGCTTACTTCCCAACGGTTCTTAGAACCGTTGGGAAAACCTTTCCCAACGGTTTCAGGGGCTTTCCCAACGGTTCTGAACCGTTGGGAAATAGTGTATTTCCAGTAGTGTATCTCTTACATTCGATGAGTATAGTCTTTACAAGACAACCTTGGAAGCCATGTGAAGAACGCTCCGGAAACAATGGAAAGAACAAAATATTATTAATTTATAAGAGATTTGATATATTAAAATTAACTTATAAGGTTTTGTAAACATAAATATGTTTCTATAAAATTCTAATATTATTATATTAACCACTATATGTGTTTTTAATATGTCTCGTGTAATCAAACCTGAGCAATGTGAAATGAGACATTATGAAAAATCATCCAGAACGAGAGATATTAATGATGAAAAGATGAAAAACTATAAAAATAAAGTTTTCTTCAGATATTTTACAATTACATCAGCCGATGTCGGCCCATACAATGATGTTATATAAGTTACAATGTTTTTTTAATCATATTTTTCAAATTTTTTGTTTGATATGAAGACTACACATTACTTTATTTCTAATAAATTTTCTATTAATATGGAAATATCACCTTAAAAATGAGACAAGAACATTTTGTTAAAACACCATGGGAGGAATTGTATAAATCATTATATTTTTGTCTGTGGGAAGATATTTCCTACAATCCTTGGTTTTATTCCATAGTAGAGTTTGATTTTAGTCTATATACCAATTGGATTTATATATATCATTATAATATTGATTCTAGAGCATAATAATTTGTTTTTCATAAAGATTTTTAGTTTTCATATTATAATGAACCCATAATATTGATATCATATTATGAAGCTGAGAATCTGGTTAAAGATGGAAATGAATGTCATCTTTCTTATATTGTTAAATATAAGGGAACTATTTTGATTAATTAAACTCTAGTGGTAAATTAAAACCATGATGTTTTTTTTAATGAGTTACTCTATGTTATACCTATTCATGATGTTGAATTCATATCTGAAATAGTTTCAAATTCTAATCCTTTTTCAAAAACCCCATATAAAATTTCTCAAATGGAACTTTTAGAGCTGAAGAATTAGTTTCATGAATTATTATATAACGGAATCATCCAACCCATCATTTCACCACTAAGTGATTTTATAATGTTTGATAAGAAAAAATATTGTTCAATTAGATGTGGCTTTGATTATTTTGTGTGTTGAGTATAATCACTATTAAAAAAATTATCGATTTCCTCATATTGATTATTTTTTTGAATATCTCCTAGGAGAATTTTTTTTGAATGTTGAATAATGTTTTGGTTACAATTAATTGAAAATAAAGGAATAATAAATCCTACAGGATGCGTTATATAATAGATATTTCCATTAAGAATTCATTTTCATGTTTTTTGGGTTAACTAATTCACTAGTTATATTCATGGATATTATTAATATAAAATTTGAATAAAATTGGATAATTTTGTGGTTTTTTTTATTGATTTAATAATTGTATATTATAAATGTAAAGTGGAACATGAAAAACATTTAATGTTTGTTTTGGATATATTTAGAGAAATGAAAATGTATGGAAAATTAAGAAATTATGAATTTTGGTTGAAACTGATTTCTTTTCATTGGAATATTGTAAATATTGATAGAATAATAGTTGATCCTTCCAAATTAGAGATATTGGATTAATGGAAAAGGACTAAAAATTTTATAGATATTTGTAGTTTTCTTGGACTGACATGTTATTATTGAAGAATTGTTAAAAAAATATCATGGTTATCATTCTTTCTAATAAAGATAACATGAAATTGGGTTAAATTTGATTGAATAGGAAAATGTGAAGTTTATTTTCACTAATTGTGTAATAGATTGGTTAATTATCTAGTTTTGGACCTACCTTCTAGAAATTGTAAGTTTTTTCATCTAAAATGATTCTTCATTGTAGGGACATTGTTGTGTTATGATTTAGAATTATTGGTTAAATGCTTCTTCTTCAAGAAAACTAAATCAACATGATATAAAGAATACCAAAAATTGTTTGGAATTAACACCTTTGGGTTTTTACTTTTAAATTTTTGGGTCTTCAGTTATACAAATCCAAATGTGAAAGATGTTCCAACCATAAATGTTTGAAATATATATTCACGCAGAACGAAGTAAACATGAGGCATATAAAATAGATTGAATTGAAAAGGGATTCTGATTACACAATCCTTTACCATTCGTGAAAATCAATCAAAATGATAGATTCCATGAGTAAAAAACATAATGCTTCATTTACCATGAATTTTTGGAACATGAAATCTTGATTAATGATTAGATGAATTTTGGCTTGGATATTGTTTTTTCAGGAATGTCCTCTATTTTGTTTCCAATTTCAGTGTACTCGTCATTGTTAAGAAGAATTTAGATGGCGGAGAAGGCATACATGGAGCTATATAGAAAGGTATAATTTGTAAAAATTGGTATCTTTCTAAATATAACATTAATAAAGATTGAGTTATGAGATCATGGGAAATGATTGTGTGTGCCTTATGATTATCATAAAAAGATAGAGTTGTGTGAAGCTCATAGTTCTCCATTTTTAGTTCATCCTAGAAGCACAATGTTGAATAGGGACCTTGAGAAGTATTACTGGTGGGATGGAATGAAAAGTTATATAACATATTTACCATGAAATGTTTGTCATGTCAACTAGTTATAAAGAAAGGATGTTAACAAAATAGAGACATTATCCAATACCAGTGCCAATGTGAAAATGAGAAAATATATCCATGGTCTTCATTTTGAGGCTACAAAAGACTTCTCCTAGTAACAATGCAATCAGAGTTATTGTTGATTGACTAAGTAAATATTATCATTTCCTTCCTATATGAGATACTATGTCTTTTGAAAGGAATTCTAGAATAAACATAAAAATATTTAATGGTTATCTGGATTTTTTCATTCAATTTTATCTGACCATGATCCCAATATCACTTCAATCTTTGGGAAAAGACTTTAGAAGTCATTGGGAACAAAATTAAATTTCATTATAACATTTAATCATCAATTAGTTGGGAATTTAGAACGGATGATTAAAACATCGAGGATAATATTATATCATATTCAATGGATTATCATAAAAAAATTTATCATATTGTTTCTTTAGATTAATTTTCCTATAATAACATTTTTCATTCATGTATGCATATGGATCATTTTGAGGAATTAAATTGTAAGAAGTGTTGAACTCTATTATTCATGGATAAAGTTCGGGAATGGAATTCGATGGGACCAGAATTAGTTTAAGTAGTGGTGAAATTGATTTTGATCCTGTAACACACGAGGACAGATCATAGGAGGTAGAAGCGTTATGCATATAATAGGAGGAAATAATTTTCTTCAGATATAGGCGATCATGTATTTCTAAGAATATCACCATAGAAAAGTACTATGCATTTTGGTAAGAAACAAAATATAATTCCATGTATTATTAAAACTTATGAAATACTATAGAAAGATGGACTGGTCACCTACCAGTTATAATTTCCTCTAATTTTATCTCATGTACATATTGTTTTTCATTTTTCAATGCTGAGAAACTGAATGCGAGATTCATCACGTGTTTTTAGCACATAAGCAGATCAATTGGAAGAGATGTTATCTTATGAAGAGTAACATATTCATATTCGTGATCTAAGAGAAAAAGTATTTTGGAATATGTTTATGGTCCAAAAAAGGTTTTTTTAGTGAAACCACATATTTTAAGAGGCAACATGGGAATCTGAAAATGCTTTTTTGGAATGTTACCCTAACTTTTTTAATAATTATATAAATATTTTTAGGGTAAAATTTCTAGTTTTTGGGGAGAACGTTACACCACATGGTTTTGGAAATAAATTTAATAAATTCCATGAAACATTGATTCATAATAATATAGAAATATCATTAAATTATATAGTAATAAAATAGCCATTAAACGTAATTGTTTTTCTTCTATGATTTAAATTTTGATAAACAGGAATCTAATGTTTTGATCAGTATATTATTTGGAGTTTGATACAACCAACTTGTTCTTTTATGGTGAATAATAACATTCCCTTATGAATTATATTATGAATAGTAATATTACCCTTCTGAATAGTAAATCAGGTTATGATTTTATTTTAAATTTAAAATTTTCATATTTAAAAAATTATTTTTAATAAATGGAGTTCTATTTTTAATTTTGAAGATAAAAAAATATTTAGGGTGAACATTGGGGATTTTTATAAAATTCTTGAATTATTTAGTAATAGTAAAATATGGTAATATACCATATATATACATTAACAGTTAAATACACTATTACTAACATCATGGAGTATGTAATCAAACTATGTTCAAAATAACATCTCTATTTACTATTTAGGATCTTTAGAAACAATATTATTCATAGTCTTGAGAAATAATATTGAATAAATGATTAAAATAATGGAAAAATGCTCCACTCCTCCACTATAAATACCACACTCACCCCCCTGCTCCACTAAAACCTCTCAAGCATTGAGAATTGTATAAATTCTTACAAATACCATTACCATGTCCCTTTCCACGTATAGGATCTACTGGTCTAACGAAATGTCTAAAACCAAAGGCCTTATGGAGGATCTCAAGTAGAATATATCAAGAGGTAATAATCCTCTTTCACTTTCTTGTGTCTTATTTTCAATTACTTTTATTTTCAAATACTCCCATATCCTATCCATATCCAAGAAGAATTAATTAACAATAATACAATATATGATAGATGTTACCATGTTAATGGTAATAATTCATCATCATTATTCATCTCCTCTTCCACTTACTCAAAAAATTAATCATTGCCTATGATGTACCAATTTTCCAAAAATGACGAAAATGTGTTATAAATATTAATTATATTCATCAAAACTAGTTATAATTATATTTTAATGGCTGAAATATCCTTTAATGTGTATTATATATTCTCTTTAATGTTCTGGAATAATCATATATACATTATATTATGTTATATAATTTATGTAGTTTTGGATTTTCAAATAACACCCAAAATTACAAAAACTGATATAACTATTGAGTAAAATACTGATTCATCCACGTACCTTATGAAAAAATTGTTTATTGAAATATTAAATATTCTAGAAACATATTGACACAATTTCATTAAACATATGGTGTTTCTCTTCCATTAGACAAGGAAATCCTTTACAAACTGACTTTGGAAACCATGTAAATAAGGCACATGAAAAAATAGAAAGAACAAAAAATTGTTAATTAATTGGTGGAAGGATTTTATAAACTGATTGCATAAGGTGTTATAAATATCAATATGTTTACTTAAAATATTAACAAAACTATTTTAACCATTATAAATGAGGTTTTAAGAAGTTTCATTTAAGAAAAACTTGAGGTAAGAGAATTCATCACCCAATTTTTATTCTTTGGGTTATCTTTCCACTTCATTTATTGTATGGCCCTATGAATTATTGTGTGATGATTTATCTTTATATAATGTTTTTTTATGTTTACTTATAGTGTCTATATATATTCCTTCCATTATATTAATTTTCACTTCAATTATATGATATTTATAAGGGATTATCATTTGAAAACTATTTATTTTTTTTACAGAATTCAAAATCAACTTTTTTATGTAATTGTACATGTTTTATGATTATGACCTTGTAATTGTGAATTTTTTATGATGAAGGGTTTGACCTATATATATCTCTAATGTATTTTGTATGTGTATGTAGGATTTTAGCCTAATGGTTACTCTATGTGTAACTGTGATGGTTACACCATATGGTATCCATGATGATTACATTTTAAGGTAGCTATGATGGTTACAAATTAAAAGGTAGTTGTGAGGGTTACAAAAATAAGAATTTAATGCACTAATATACCATTATTTTCTATTTTTAACTACATTTTTTGGAAATATCATGTTTTAGGAAGTATGTATTTGACTATCTATGTGTCATAAGTATGTGTTTGTGAAAATGATTTCACATGTTAATAAGTATTTATCGGTTAATGGTTTCTTTTCTTATTTTTGTATCCCTTACTATGATTTTTATGCTCATCACATTTTTTTAAATGATTTTCCTAGTTTATTAATATTTTTAAGATAAAGAAATAAATCATTTTAATATTAAAAATATTTTTCAATGAAATCATTTTATTGTTTTCTCTTTAGAAATTTATGTTCTAGATGAAATGGATATTATTTTAATGGTGCCAAATTTTCATGCATGTGGGTTCATATGTATAAGTTATGTAAAAAATTTATAAAACTATAAAAATAAAAGATCATTGCTAATGTAAAGGAGTAAAATCTAGTTTAAATATATATAATATGTAATGTTAATGGTTAGGACCTTATAACTCCGGTTAACTAAATGTGGAATCTCATGACTAAAACATTACCCAATGCGTTATAGTTCTATTTGGTAACCCCCATTATAATCATAGGATGTACAAGAAAAAGTGTGATAAATATATCAAATTAAAAGAGAAATATTTCTTCACATTTAAACCCATGATAAAATATTGTGAATTATATAATTGTATGTACACAATAGAAGATATATAAGTTCATAATGATGAAAACCCTTGATATGTTATGGGTATGGGTATTAACTATGCAATTGTTTTGCATTAAAAAACAATGATGAATTTCAGAAACATAATGTTGTAACATAAATTTTCATGGGTGTGATTAATGAGAGTCAAAATAGGAACTCATAAATTGTAAACCATAAGGGTAATTAAGGTAATATGATATAACAAATACCAATATTAGGAATTTGAGATAGAATGAATTAGATGATGTTTATTCATGAATAAAGAGGATAAGTATAGGTTAACATCATATTCACATCTTTGGTAACTTATACAATGAGATAGAATAAATGATATCTCAGTATTAGGAAAACAATTAGATAATAGAATGATATTTATAAGGTCATGAATACAGACTAAACTGTGTTTAAAATAGATAAATATAATTGAGGTTCTTGAATTGAATAGAACATGAAGGGTTATCTCACATTTCATCCAAAAAATCACAGGACAAGTGTTCATAAAGGATTATGGGATAAATTAATTAGAGGGAGAAGGGAATATATACAAATAAAATGGTTTTATAACTAGTTTTGATGCACATAATGGAAATTGAAAACACATCATCCAGGACATTGGAAAATAGACACATCAAGGTAGATGTCACGCTATCCCATGAAGATATATCAGGTACTTTGTTAGTTAAATCAGATTTTTCTAATGTTTTTTTGATATGAATTCTATAAATTCTATTATATTAGAAAAATTTTCTATTAAAATGGAAATATCACCATAAAAAAATGAGATCGGAACCTATTGTTAAAACTCAAGGGGAAATATTTATACAATGAGTAATTATAAGAATCGTTATATTGTGGTTTGTGGAAAGACTATACATGAAATCCTTGGTTTTTTCCTTAACTGAGTTTGATTTCTGTCTAGGCATGGATTGGTTTTCTATTTATCCTGCTAATATTTATTGTAGTGATAAATAAGTAGTTTTCTGAGAGAGTATCTGTTTTCATATAAGAATAAACCCATACAATTGGAATCATATCGGGAAGACGAAAAACTGGTTAAATATAGAAATAGATGTTATCTTTCTCATATTGTTGATAATATGGGAACTATTCAGAATAAGGATTTACTAGTGGTAAATGGATACCTTATTTTATTTATTAGTTACTTAGTGTTATACCTAATCAAGATGTTGAATTCCAAGCTGACATAGTTCCAAATTCTAATCCATTTTCAAAAATCCTATATAAAAATTATCAAATGGAAATTTTAGAGTTGAATAAGTAATTTCATTAATTATTATATAAAGGCTTCATCTGACCCATCATTTCACCATTTGGTACTATTGTATTGTTTGTTAAGAGTAAATATTGTTCAATTAGACTTTTCATTGATTATTTTGTGTTTTGAATGACATAACTATTAAAAACTAGTATCATTTTCCTCATATTTATGATTTGTTTGATTGTCTAATAGGATAAACATATATTTCAATGGTTGACCTATGTTCAAGTATCCATTAACTGAATGTAATGGATGAAAAATTTATAATGACATTATTCCCTAATAGATATGACTATTATGAATTTTTTTGGGTTAACTAATTAACCTCTTATATTCATGGATCTTATGAATAGAATATTTGATGAAATCATGAATATTATTATGGTTGTGTTTATTGATTGAATTATTGAATATTATAAATGTAAATAGGACCATTAAAAACATCTAAGGATTGTTCAGGAATCCTTAAACGAAATGAAATTGAATGGAAAATTTATCAATAGTGAATTTGGTTATAACGGATTAATTTTCATGGGAATATTGTAAATAAAGATATAATAATAGTTGATTATTCCAAAAAAATGTTGGATTAAATGATAAGGCCTGCAAATTTTATAGAGATTTTTAGTTTTCTTAGACTAACATGTTATAAAAAAGGATTGTTAAAAAAACTTCATGGATATGAATATCCCAAATTATGGTAAAATTTAATGGGGATAAACTTGATTGGATAGAAGAATGTGATGTTTATTTTCAGGAACTGTATAAGATATTGGATATTTCTCTTATTATAGCTCTACCATATAGAAATTGAATGATTTCATCTACAATTATTCTTCTTTTGAGGGGACATAGTTATATTCTGATTCAAAATTATCAGATAATTGCCTCTGCTTCAAGAGAACTAAATCATCATGAGATAAATAATCCCACATAAGATTTCGAATTAACTATTCTGGTTTTTTACATTTAATATTATGAGGCATCATTTATATAACACCAAATGGGAAATATAATCTGACCATAAAAGTATGAATTATATATTCACATTGAAGGAATTAAATATGAGGCATAAAATATGTCTTGAATTGAAAATGTATTATTATTACATGATCAATTACCATCCACAAATTAAAAAATGGTAGATTCCATGATTAAAAAAGCATGCATTACTAACCAAGTAAGGATTTGAACATGACCCCTTGATTAATGATTAGATGAATTTTGGATTGGATGTTGTTAGTGCAGAAATTTCCACTATTTTGTTTCCAAATTAAGTGTATTCATCATTTTCAGTAAGAACTAAGAATGTTTAGAATGCAAACATGGAGAAACAGAAAAAGGTAGAATTTGTTAACAAGGGCATGTTTCTATTATATAATATTAATGAAGATTGAGTTCTGGGATTAGGGAAACGATTGTGTTTACCTTGTGATTCTCAAATAATGATAGATTTGTTGTGAGAAGCTCATATTTCTCCATTATTAGTTCATCCTATATGCAGAAATTTGTATAGATACCTTCTAGAGTTTTAATGGTGGGATGGAATGAAAAGGGATATGACCAATTTTACCATGAAATTTTTGACATTTAAAATAGTTAAAGACGAGAGGAATATAATGAAGGGGATTCATTAGCCATTACTATTTCTAAAGTGTAAATGAAAAAATGTATCCTTGATCTCCATTGTGAGACTACAAAAGACTTCTCATGGTAAAAATAAAATCAGGGTTATTGGTGATCAACAGACTAAATCTACAAATCTACTTCATATTCAAGATAATATGTCTCTGTACCAGATTTCTAGATTGTACCTCAAAATATTTTTATGTTAAATGCATTTCTAATTACATTGTATCTGACTATGGTCATAGGTTCACTTCAAAATTTTGGAATGGCCTTCCGAAGTCATTGGGAATAGAATTAAATTTCATTACAACTTTTATCATCAATCAGATGGGCATTTAGAATGGATGAATAAAACATGGAGGAAATGATTATATCTTCATTCATGGATAACCATAGAAGTTGGAATCATAATATTATTTTAGTTTAATTTTATTATATGTACATTTTTCATTCAAATATACATAATGGGAATTTTGAGGAATTATATGGGAAGCAGTGTCATACTGTAGTATTTTCGGATGAAGTTGGGGAATACAAGTTGATGGGACCAGAATCATTAGAAGTGGCTTATAAATTCACGATGGTCTAGTAACACATTAGGATATCATAGAGTAGGAAGCAAAGTTATGCCGATAATATGAGGAAATAATTTTCTCTTGAGGTATGTGATCGTTTATTTCTTATAATGCCACCCTAGAATAGTACTATGCATTTTGGTTAGATACGAAATATAATTCCATATATCATTAAAACATAGAAAATACTTGAGAAATCTGGACCAATCTCCTACCAAGTAGCTTTTTCTCTGAGTATATCTCAGGTACACAATAGTTTTAATTTTTTAAAGTTGTGAAAGTATATTCTAGATTCTTGACATGTTTTGAGCCCAAAAGTTGTTCAACTGGTAGAGAGCTTATCTTCTGAAGAGTAACCTGTTCAAATTCCAAACCAAAGAGAACAAGTATTTCAGAATAAGTTTATCAACCAGGTAAAAGTTTTTTAGAGAAGAAAAATTGTTGAAGAGGAACCATGGGAATCTGAAAATGTTATGAGGGAAAGCTACCATCACTTCATTAATAAGTAAATAAAAATTGTCTGAACATAATTTCAATATGTTGGAGAGAATGTAAGAGCAGATGGTTTTGTAAATAAATTTAATAAAGTTCATGATTTACTAATTATTAACATAAAAAAAATTTATTTTAATGAGATATTTATAAAATAACTGTTAAACATAATTGGTTTTCTTCTATGATTTAAATATTTAAAAACAGACATCTACTGTTGTGATTCGTATTCTTTTTGGGGTCTGATAGAACAAACCCATTTTTTTGATAAATAGTAACATACCAAATGAATTGTAATATGAATAGTAACATGACCTTAATGAATAGTAAATAATCTTATTAGTTTATTTTATTATGATTATAAGATAATGATATTTTGATTAATTTATCAACGTGATATAAAATGAGTTATAGTTTTAAAATTGCTAATTCTCCATAAATTATGATTTAATATAAAAATTAAATTAATCATATTTAGAAAATTATTTTAAAAAATTAGGAGTTCAGTTTATAATTTCACATATTAAAAAATGGTTAGTGTGAACTTTTGGGATATTTATGAAATTCAAGAATTTTTTTGAATAGTAAAATATGGTAATATACTATATATATATACATAATCATTTAAACTCATTTTTACTTGCATCATTTCTAATGTAATAAAACATCCTTAAAAATCACATGAAATATTTATTTTTTAGGGTCATAAAAATAAATAATTTTCACAGTATTCAAAAAAATAATAATAAAACGACTAAAATAATATGATACCATCCTCCCATCCACTATAAATTCCACCCTAACCCCCATGTTCCACTCACACCTATCATGCATTGAAAAATTATTAAATTCTTCCAAATACCATTCCTCAGTCCCATCCCAAGTCTAAGACATACTATTCTAACCAAAAGGCTAAACAAATGTCCATAAATAGGATCTCATGGATAAGATATCAAGAGGTATAAATCATCTTTCCTTTTCTGGTGTTTTTTTTTCAATTTCTTTTCTTTTCAAATATTGTCTCACCAAATACATATCTAGAAGGAATGAATTATCTATAATATTATATATTGTAGACTATATCTTGTTTATGGGAACGATTTATCATCATTATTCCATTAATCTTCCTCTTATCTAAAAACAAATATCAGCCATGATGTGCATATTTTCGAAAATCGTGGATGATAATTTTTTTAATTTCTATTATATGCATCAAAACTAGTTATAATCCCATTTTAATGGTTGAAAAAGATTTTAATGTGTATAATATATCCTTTTTAATTTTATTGTGTTAAAAAACATATATATAATATTTTGTTATATAATAATTGTAGTTTGTGATTATCAAATAACCCCCAAAATTATCTAAATAGATATAAGTAATGATTAAACAACAGATTCATCCACATAACTTATAAAAAATTATTTATGTAATAATTCAACATTCTGTAAAATTATCGGTAAAATTTTATTCTAATTATGGTGTTTCTATTCCTTTCAATAATGAAATACTTTACGAACAGACCGTGTAAATCATTTAAAGAACACACCAGAAATAATGGAAAGATCAAAATATTATTTATTCATGGGTGGAATTATGTTATAAAATGGTACTATAAGGCATTATAAAAATCAATATGATTCAATTAAATATTAAGACCCAGATTTCAACCATTATAAACGAGGTTTAAACAAGTTCAATTTAAGACAAACCCGAGGTAAGATAATTCATAACACAATTTCCATTCATTGGGTTATCCTTCCACTTCTTTTATTGTATCGTATTAGGAAGAATTTCGTGATGAATTTTTTTTATATAATGTTTTATTTTGTTTATTTATAGAATATATATATATAATTCATCCATTCTATTAAATATCCCTTCAATTATATGATATTTTTCACGAAATTTCCTTTAAAAAACTCATTAGTTTTTTTCAAAACTCAAAATCTATGTTTTTATGTAATTATACATTTATTAAGATTATGATATTGTTATTGTGTATTTTTTATGATTAAGGTAGGGACCTATATATACCTCTAATTTATTGTGTATGTCTCTATATGATGATACATGAATGGTTACTCTATGTGTAATTGTGATGGTTACACCATAAATTAGCAATGAGGATTACATTTTAAGGTAGATGTGAGGGTTACAAATCAAAAGGTAGCCGTAAGGGTTACAAAAATATGAAATTATTGCAAAATGATATCATTATTATCTAATTTTTTCTATAATTTATGGAAATAACATGTTTTTTAAAGTATGTATTTTATTCTTTATGGGTGATATGTATGTGTTTGTTAAAATTAATTGACACGTTAGTAACTATTTATGGGATTATGGTTTCTTTCCTAATTTTTATATCACTTACTAAGATTTTTATTCTCATACCTAGATTTTAAATTCTTTTCATATTTTATTAGGATTTCTGAGACAAATAAAAAAGTCATGTTAAATCTTAATAAAATATTTCAATGAAATCATGTTGCTGTTTTGTTTTTAAAAATTTATTTTTAGATGAAATGGATTTTGTTTTAATGGTACCAAATTTGAATTGTTGTGGGTTTATAGTAATGAGTTATGTCCTAATTTTATAAATCTATTAAATGAACTTTTTATTTCTAATTTAAAGAAGTGAAATCTATATGAAATATCTTGAATATGTAATGTTTATGGCTGGGACCTTATACCTCTCTTCCACTAAATGTGAAATTTCATTACTAATACATTAAACAATGCATTAGAGTTCTATTTGGGAACACCCTTATAATTATTTGACATACATGAACACGTGTGATAGATATATCATATAAAAATAAAAATATTTCTTCCCATTTAAACCCATGATATGGGAGTGTGAATTATATAATTGTATGTACACAATAAAATATGTATGAGTTTATAATGCTGAAAACCCTTGATACGATATGGGTCTAGGTATTAACTATGCAATTGTTAAGAATTGAAAATCGATGAGGAATTTCAAAAACATAATTGTAGAACATAACTATTCATGGGTGTGATTAATGAGGGTCAAAATGGGCTCTCATAAATTATAAATCATAACGGAAACTAAGGATATATGAAATAAAAAATAACAACATTAGGAATTTTAGACAAAATATATACTATGATGATGATTCTAGAAGAATGTGGATAAGTAGATGGTAACATCATATTCAATACATAGGTAAATTCAACAATGGGATGGGATACATAATATCAAATTATTAAGAAACCAATTAGATAATAGAATCATATTTATAAGGTTATCAATACATAATAATTTTTTAAAATAGATAAATATAATAGAGGTTATTTAAATAAAAATAACAGGAAGAGGTATCCTACTTTTTGTCTGGGAAATCACAAGAAAAGTGTAGATAAAAGATCATGTGAAGGATTAATTAGAGAGTGAAGGGTATCCCAATAATATTGAAATAAAAACTATTGTACGAGATTTTTTTAAAAACAAACCCAAACCATTACAATTTTTTATTTACAAGAATAATAGAAGATACAAAAATTGATAAATAGAAAAGTGGGAGATCTCCTATCATGAGAGGGTGATTCCAAAATTTTGGAGGATATTATTGAGATATTTTGATCACATTTGTGGGAATAAATACAGGGGATTGTAGAGTAAGTATGTGATCCATTATTTTTGAGGGAAGATGAATGGTACCATGGGTGGGATTATATAAGAAGTGAGATGGGTGTTTATTAATATTTCCCAAACAAATGTATTGGACTGTATATAATAAAATTATTAAAATCGCAAACCAAACCTAGTGCTACATTTATTTTTTACAAAATAAAATTTTATATAATTATTTGATAAGTTCACGGTCATAAATAATTAAAATATTACTCCAGTTGATGTGGATATTAATCATGTACATAAATAAAACTCTAAAATCTTATAATATAATATAGGTTTGTGTGGACTCATAATGAATTTATAAAAGTAAAAAAACTTCTATATGATCATATTATTTTATAGGGGAAACATATATTTATTCATCGACACAATTTATATCATTTATTACCTATCTTTTTGATCATTATGATTTCTTAAAATGTGTTTTCTATTTATACTACATTAAATATTTAATAAAATATTGGACTGTCTGAAATTTTTTTTTATTAAAATATCACCATTTTAAAATTTAGAAATGATTATTCCAGAAATAGTATTTATTTTTAATGAATTATTTATAATAAAATTAATTTCATATTTGGAAATTGAATTTACTTTTATTGATAATTTTTTGGTTTTTTATAATAAACGTTTTGAAACCATTATTGAAATTTCATCTGAAATCATAAAATGATTTTTATTAAGTATATTTAATATATTGTATTTTAATTTATTATTTTGTAAATATATCATTTATATAAAAAAAATAATAAAAATATAAAAATAATTTCTGGTAAAAACATTATATTTCCTTAACTACAATTTATATTTCGACGCGTAAAGAATTTAAATTTTTTCAAAGTCAATATTTAATAATTTACAAGGAAAAATAATAAAAATTATTATTATTAATGTTTGATTAAAATATTAATATCAATATTAATGGGGTAAAATCCTTTCATGTCCTTGTGAAATTATTTTTATTCTTAATTAACCAATATTTCTTTTATTATGGTAATATATATTTACTAGAGTTATTGTTCATGTAGTCCAAAAACCATGTTGATCCTATTTATTAATATTAATTATGATGATAATTAATATTTGATTTATTTTATAAAATTAAATTAACATATTTTTAATCACTTAAAATAACACATTCATGTGTGATAAAAATTGGTTTTCAAACAAAGGCATTTTTCCACGTGAATGATGATTTTACATTAACTCTATAACTATTAATTTGAATTTTTTTCAATTTAAATTAATAATTATATATATATAAATATATTATATACATATAATTTAATTAATTCCCAATTATGAGTTTTTTAACTAATTACAATTTTGAATCATTATTGATTTTCAAATACTTTTTAGAAAAATGTGTTTTACCATAAAAATAAACCTTTTAGAAATTAAAATATATGGAGAATTTATATTATGTTAATTGAATTAAATAAAAAAAATACATTACCTAAATATATAATAAAATAATAATGTATATTTTAAATGGATTAATTTATCAAAATAATTGGTTGTTCTATTAAAATGGCCAATTTTTTACTATTCATTGAAAAATTAATATGTTTCTGAAAAGACCCGAAATTAAAAACTATGATATATTTCATAAGAGGATATAGAAAGTGGAGTTTATTTTATTAAATACAAATTTTAAATTTTCAATAATATAATTATAATTTTATGCAAATAAATAAATAAATAACATTTTTGAAAAAATTATATTTAATGATCAAAAAGAAATTACCGCACATTGAGTGATTATTTTATATGAAGTTATAAATACATTAAGGTGTATAAGCTTATATATATATATATAATATATTAGTTAATCCTATTCATACATGAAAATTTAATGGGAATGATATAACATTCATGTATCAATAATAATGATTTTTTTCTATTCAGTGATGTGTATCATGTATGCTAATAAGAATAATTTTATTTTTTAAAAACTCGATGAGTTACAGTATTGACCCATTAAATAAATTACCTTTTCAAAATTTTATATTGTTCATTTTTTGTAATTTTTTGACAAATTAAAACATCATTCTTTAATATGAGAATTGTAAAAATGGTAAATGAACAATCGACTTGAAAATAAATAAAGGAAACTTTGATGGTCATCACATAACATGGTTTCCATGAAAGAGAACATTATTTTGAAGTGAAAATATTAATTACCCTGACCCTAAAAGCACTAAATATTGTGGTTATTTTATTATAATGGAATAGTTTCAAGAGATCACACCACTAAGGATCAATCAATTTACTATTCTCGAATTACCAGATAAACACACGTTTCCTTTTTTACATTGAAAATTAAACATAGAACATAATAATGTAAAATATAATTCATCCTTAACACTTATACAAGTATTTCATATTTATAAGCCATGTATGGGAAAAAATAAAAGGGCGAGATCAAATGATATGAAAATGTAACATCATTTATTAATATGGGAATAAATGTAATAATAAATAATCATCAGGGTACATTAAATAACTGAAAAAATCCCATTAATAATATGAGAATGAAAATTCAACCATATAATATGTTCATTGAGAAAATCTCATGGAAAGTGATAATTGAATACTAAATGAATAAAATTATTATTTTTTAATCATCATGTATCATGACCATGAAACACTTCCCTAAAGAACTTTCACAAGTCGGTTTGTGTATGTTGGTAGAAACTGAGCTGAATCTTTATTGAAACAAACATGAACGGTTTTTTCACGGACATTTTTTCCTAATGATACAAGTTCATACATCAAGGGTTACAAAATGTAAGCACAAAACTATCACAGTATTTTCATAGAATAATTCTTTCATAAATTTAATTAATGAAGAATATTCATTATCATAAAATCCATATCGATAAGAGGATATAGAATTATGAAAATTTACATAGTTACAGTAAAATTGAATGTAAACAAAATATGAGAAAAATAATGTAGAACATAGAAAATAATCATATCCTCGATAAAATTTATAAGGATATTTAAGAGAATTATAATTAAAAATTAATAATTATCTTAAATGGGTGTATATACCACATATAAAAATGATTAGGTTAACAATACCGAGTAAGACACAATTAAATGGAAATTGATATTAAGTATCTTACCACATTGAATTAATCTTATCGTATGACCCATAAAATTAACGACTATAAAATTATACATTGAATTACATGAATATAAATATAATCATTTTATTGTATATCAAACAAAAATATACATACATCACACATGGAAAATACCTGTTGAATAAATTATATCTCAAAAAATGATGAGAAATTATTTACAAAGATCGTATTTTTTGAGTGAGTATGTATTAATGAAATACATTTGTCTAAAAATATAAACCAAAAAATAATATTTGAAATAAATTATAGAACAATTAGAGGTCATTTAGCACATATATAAGGACTAACAAAACCAATGGCATAGAAGATTAATCCAATGAATGGAACATGTGTTCTGAACTCCATTACATTATTTTATAATGAATTATGCACATATACATAATGTCAATGAAAATAAAATTAGATAAATTTATTACTTAATTAATAATATTTTTTTATGTATCTGATTTATTATAATTTTATTATGATGCTTTATTGACTTTTTTATGAGTTATAACATTTAATTCAATTATTCTTGGAGTATTAATTTTCTTGGGTTTTCATGATCGACCTCTTGTATACGAGTATGTATGTTAATGTAATATAGAAACAGATCTCTATAATTGAATTGATATGTTATTTATAAAGTTCCAATTGTTTAAATGATCAAATATATCATTTAGTTATATGTTTTTAAAATGATTGATTATATAAGATGTTAATTTTAATGATTTAATTTATTTGTGAGGTTTTTACCACCATAATTAACTTATTTAATTTTATTTAATATCATTATTATGTATTGGTTACAGCACGTTATATAACATATATTATGTTTAATAAAATAATATTTAACCATAATAATGGATGTTTGACCATCCATGATGGTGGTAATGGAAAATGAAATTGCATCATCCTTGATGGTGGTAAATCAACACATCATAGATGATGGTTTCATTTTTATAATAAAATTGAGATAATAAAGAGATATATGATTGATATTACATTAACAAAATAAAATTACAGTATATATATGATACATAAGTTAACCCGACTCTATGTAAAAAGTTATTCGATGAGGAAAAAATTAAATATAATTAAATAAATTCAATTATATTAAATTAATACAAAAGAGGATCTTACTGCTTCTGTAACATATCCTTGATAACCTTATTATGGAACATGGGAATTGAAATTTTTTGTGAAGAGAAAGAAATTTATGTCATATAGAGGTTTTAATGCGGAAATTATATGAATATAATGAAACATAAAGTCCGTGAAGTTTTGAGGAGAAGGGGTGGTGAGCAGTGGTATTTATAGTGGAAAAGAGGTTTGTTTTTTGATTATTTTATTTATTATTTTACTATTTTGGCTGATGACTGTCAATTCATTTGATTATTGTGATTAATTATAGTAAATAGACCATGTAGTATCTAATTAATGGCATCATACATTATCTATAAATCATACATGACTCAATAACTCATTTTTTACTTATAATGATAAATACTTCAAATTAAAATATTTCACTTATCAAAAAAATTAAACTATTTTAGAATAATAAAAAAATACACCATAAATATTTATGGATGATTATTTTCTAAAAAAACACTATTTTATGAATTAAATTTTTAACTATGATAAATTTAATTTATAATTAGAATCACCATTTATTTTTAAAATACCAAATTATAATATTAAAAATGATTTTATGAAGCATTAAAACATTTAATATGGTCTCATAAACATTCCTTATAAAGATAATAAAACAAAACTTTAAAAACCAATATATATTACGAAAAAAAATGATTTAAATCATTATATTTATTATTTAATTTTTAATAATCATTTACTTTTCACAAAAATAACTATAATAACTTTTTCATTTTAACAAATATATTTTCATATTGAATTATATAAATATATCAAATTTTCTATTATGATACACCTAAATTTTATTTAATCATTCATTAATGAGAATATTATTATCATGGAAACATTACTATTACTATTTTTCATTCTACTATTCCTAACAGTCACATTACTTTTTCTACTCTCATGATAATATTTAAAATTACATCACAATTTCATCATGTTCGGTGTTGTTTGAAACAAAATATATTGAATTAATATAATGTAATTAATATTATACATACCATTAAATATTTTTGTTTTATAGTCTTCCCTTTTAAATAAATTACACCCTCAAATATTTTCATGATCATTACCATCTAAATAGATGAGGGTTGTTCTTATTCATACCATCCCCAAGTTACCACATTGCATCATCCATTTTATAGTTTCTATAAATAATTTTCCCTAGAAGAGTGATTAAAATTCCCAATACATTCTCTATAGTGTCAAGAATTATGAAAGGATCATCAATATTTTAAAATTATGTTCCTACTATATTTCATCAAAGCTGATTACATGAATTGCGTCTGTAATGTAATTCTTTTATAATGATACATGAAATAGATCATGAACATTAGATAGACATGGGATAACATCTAATTGGTAAGCTACAACCGCCATTCTCTCTATAATTTTAAATTGTATGATATAACTAGTAATAATTTTCCCCATCTTAGTGAACCATATGGCACCCTAATATAGCGATACATTTCGAAATACTTGATCTCCCACTTGATATCATAAATCCTTTCTCCAAGTGTCAGTTTATCTCGTTTTCATAATTTGTGATACTTCAACATATGTCTAAATAGTCCTTACTTTTTTTCATTTTTTCTTTAATACGTTTTGGATCTATATATTTCCTCTCACCATATACATCAAAAACAAATTGGATTATGATGTCTCTTTCCAAATAATGCTTCATATAGTGCCATTTTGATACTATAATAGAAACAATTATTGTAGGAAAACTCTTCCAATGGTAAATAATGATCGAACAGTCCTTTAAAAGTGTGTTATAATTATCATAAAATATATTAGAATGTTTTAATAATCCTTTCATACCATCCATTAGTTTTAATGTGAGAAATAGTACTCAAATGAATCTCAGTATAAAAAACCATCAAATAACTCTTCAAGAATTAAAATGGAATGTGAAGCTATTGATCATATGTTGTAAATAAAATTTCCCCTATAATGTTTTCAGCATCATCAATATAGAGTCTTTATATGTGCTCAAGAGGTAAATATTCTCATATAGAATGAAAAAAGGGATAATTTTTTATGGTTATCAACAACAACACATATCACATCATTCCATTATAGGGGTCTTCGGTAATATTGTGACAATGTACATATTTATGTCGACACAATTACATATACTAATAGATAGAGGATTCATTATTCTTAAATAATGTTATATCATAGGCCTCACTTGATGAAAAAATAGACATTTTAACACATAGACAAAAAATTTTGGTTTCTTATTATCCCACATAAAATGATAATTCATATCTAATAAATCATGTGACAATCAATGTGTTTATATAAAATCATTATATGTTCATCAGACAAGTATTCCATTTTTTTCAATTGTATTGATGAAACACATAAATTGTTACCAAATTTCATATTTACATCCCCATACAGAATCTGTAACCATTTTCCATCTTAACAGATTTAATTTTCCTCCAAAAAATCTTATCAAAAAATTGATATAATTTCAAGCTTTCCAATAAATTGGGTTTCATAATAATTATAAAATTAAGTTATATTTCCCATTCTATAACAATTCCCATATAATTATTTAAAAAATCCATTATTTTTGGATATTTCATATCTTAATTTTGGTTATAATTTCATGATCATTTCTTCTTATCACCAATGTTAAATTATTTACTGTTTATTAGAGGTAGTTTATTTGGAAATTATACTCTTTGAATAACATGATCCATCATCATTTTTTCATGTTAATTTCATTCAGTGTAAATATGTATTTTAAACTCTATTGATATTTTCATATCCTACATCTATCACCATTGTGATAGTGTCTCAATATCATTAAATAAAATATTATAAAAGTCTGAAGTATATATTAACTTTAAAGGAATTAAATATGAGGCATAAAATATGTCATGAATTGAAAATGTATTAATATTAAACGATCAATTACCATCCGTAAATTAAAAAAATGGTAGATGACATGAGTAAACAAAAGCATGCATTGCTAACCAAGTTAGGATTTGAACAGGACCCCTTGATTAATGATTAGATAAATTTCGGAATGGATGTTGTTATTACAGAAATTTCCACTGTTTTGTTTCAAAATTTTGTGTATTCATCATTTTCATGAAGAATTAAGAATGCGTAGAATGCAAACATGGAGAAACAGAAAAAGGTAGAATTTGTTAACATGGGAATGTTTCTATTATATATCATTAATGAAGATTGAGTTATTGGATTAGGGAAACGATTGTGTTTACCTCGTGACTCACAAATAATGATAGATTTGTTGTGTGAAGCTCATAGTTCTCCATTATTAGTTCATTCTATATGCACAAAGTTGTATAGAGACCTTCTAGAGTATTAATGGTGGTATGGAATGAAAAGAGATATAACCAATTTTACCATGAAATTTTTGACATGTAAAATAGTTAAAGGTGAGAGGAACATGCCGAAGGGGATTCTTTAGCCATTACTATTTCAATAGTGTAAATGAAAAAATGTATCCTTGATCTCAATTGTGAGACTACAAAAGACTTATCATGGTAAAAATGAAATCAGGGTTATTGGTGATCAACAAACTAAATCTACAAATCTACTTCATATTCAAGATAATATGTCTCTGGTCCATATTTCTCGATTGTACCTCAAAATATTTTTATGTTAAATGTAGTTATAATTACATTGTATCTAACTATGATCCCAGGTTCACTTCAAAATTTTGGAATGGCCTTCAGAAGTCGTTAGGAACAGAATTAAATTTCATTAAAACTTTTATCATCAATCATATGGGCATTCAGAATGGATGAATAAAACATGGAATAAATGATTATATCTTCATTCATGGATGACCATGGAAGATGGAATCATAATATTTTTTTTAGTTTAATATTATTATATGTACATTTTTCATTCAAATATACATAAGGATAATTTTGAAGAATTATATAGGAAGAAGTGTCATACTCTAGTATTTTCGGATGAAATTGGGGAATAAAAGTTGATGGGACTAGAATCAGTAGAAGTGTCTTAGAAAGTGAATATGGTCTAGTAACACATTAAGATATCTTAGAGCAGGGAGCAATGTTATGCCGATAATATGAGGAAATAATTTTCTTTGAGGTATGTGATCATTTATTTCTTAGAATGTCACCATAGAATATTACTATGCATTTTGGTTAGATACGAAATATAATTCCATGGATCATTAAAACATAGAAAATACTTGAGAAATCTAGAACAATCTCCTACCAAGTAGCTTTGTTTCTGAGTATATCTCAGGTACACAATGGTTTTAATTTTTTAATGTTGAGAAAGTATATGATATATTCTTCACATGTTTTGAGCCCAAAAGTTATTCAATTGGTAGAGACCTTATCTTTTGAAGAGTAACATGTTCAAATTCCTAACCAAAGAGAACAAGTATTTCAGAATAACTTTATCGACCAGGTAAAGGTATTTTAGAGAAGAAAAATTGTTGAAGAGGAACCATGGGAATATGAAAATTTTATGAGGGAAAGCTACCCTCACTTCATTAATAAGTAAATAAAAATAATCTGAACATAATTTCCATATGTTGGAGAGAATGCAAGAGCATAAGGTTTTGAAAATAAATTTAATAAAGTGCATGATTTACTGATAATTAACAAAATAAAAATTTTATTTGAGGAGATAGTTACAAAATCACAGTTAAACATAATTTGTTTTCTTCTATGATTTAAATTTTTAAAAACATACATCTACTGTTGTGATTTGTATTCTTTTTGGGGTTTGATATAACTAACTTATTTTTTTAATAAATAGTAACATACCAATATGAATTGTAATATGAATATTAACACGACCTTCATGAATAGTAAATAATCTTATTAGTTTATTATATTATGATTATAAGATAATGATATGATGATAAATTTATCAACGTGATATAAAATGAGTTATAGTTTTAAAATTGTTAATTTTCCATAAATTATGATTTAATATAAAACCTAAATTATTCATATTTTGAAAATTATTTTAAAAAATTATGAGTTCAATTTATAATTTAACATATTGAAAAATGGTTAGTGTGAACTTTTGGGATATTTATGAAATTCAATAATTTTTTATGAATAGTAAAATATGGTAATATTATATATATATATATACATTATCATTTAAACTTAGTTTCACTAACATCATGGATAATGTAATAAAACATCGTTAAAAATCATATAAAATATTTATTTTTTAGGGTCACAAGAATAAATAATTTTCACAGTCTTCAAAAAAATAATAATAAAACGATTAAAATAATATGATACCCACCTCTCCTCCACTATAAATCCCACCCTAACCCTCCTGTTCCACTCACACCTATCATGCATTGAATTTTTTTTAAATTCTTCCAAATACCATTCCTCAGTCCCTTCCCAAGTCTTAGACATACTATTCTAACCAAAAGGCCAATCCAATGTCCATAAATAGGATCTCATGGATAAGATATCAAGAGGTATAAATCATCTTTCCTTTTCTTGTGTTTTTTTTTCAATTTCTTTTCTTTTCAAATATTGTCTCACCAAATACGTATCTAGAAGGAATGAATTGTCTATAATATTATATATTGTTGATGATATATTGTTTATGATAACGATTCATCATCATTATTCCTTTTCTCTTCCTCTTATCTAAAAAAAATATCAGCCATGATGTGCAGATTTTCCAAAATCGTGGATGATAATTTTATTAATTTCTATTATATGCATCAAAACTATTTATAATCCCATTTTAGTGGTTGAAAAAGATTTTAATGTGTATAATATATCCTCTTTAATTTTATTCTGTTAAAACACATATATATACTATTTTTTATAATAAATGTAGTTTCTGATTATCAAATAACCCCCAAAATTATCTAAATAGTTATAACTAAGGATTAAACAACAGATTCATCCTCATAACTTATAAAAAATTATTTATGTAATAATTCAACATTCTAGAAAATTCTCGGTAAAATTTTATTCTAATTATGGTGTTTCTATTCCTTTTGAAAATGAAATACTTTATGAACAGACCGTGTAAATCATTGAAAGAACACACCTAAAATAATGGAAAGACCAAAATATTATTTATTCATGGGTGGAATTATGTTATAAAATGGTACTATAAGGCATTATAAAAATCAATATGATTCAATTAAATATTAATACCAGACTTTAAACCATTATAAACAAGGTTTAAACAAGTTCTATTTAAGACAAACCAGAGGTAGGAGAATTAATAACACAATTTCCATTCGTTGGGTTATCCTTCCACTTATTTTATTGTATGGTATTAGGAATAATTGCATGATGATGTTTTTTATATAATGTTTTATTATGTTTATTTATGGAATATATATATATATATTATACATCCATTCTATTAAATATCCCTTCAATTATATGTTATTTTTAACAGAATTTCATCTAAAAACACATTATTTTTTTCAAAATTCAAAATCTACGTTTTTATGTAATTATACATTTTTTAAGATTATGATATTGTTGTTGTGAATTTTTTCTGATTAAGGTAGGGACCTATATCTATATAAGTACCCAGCCTTAAACCTTACTTAATCATGAGTTATTACAAGATTACACATTGAGGATCTTTTCAGGTTTAGAGTTTTAGAGAATTAAATCATGAAACTTGCATTACATTCCACATTTAATCAAAGTGGTTACATAAAAGAAAATATTAATTTTTCCCATCAATGGAAACATATTTAAAATAAAACATGGATTCTTTCTTGACACATCTTTGACACTATCATCATATCATGTACCTTTCCCTTGACCTGTGAAAAACATTTCAAAAACATGGGATGAGCATAAAAAGCTCAGTAAGGGTTAAAAAAATATGAAAAAGAAACATGAGTTCATATATACATAATAATGAAATCATACTTTTCCCATAAAACATAGGCACTTTAAAATACCACATCAAATCATGAATAAATCATAGAAATCATAAGACATAAAAGGTAACTTGAGGCATTCATAAAATTCTTACGTAGGGAGTAACCCTATTGGTTACGTTTGGAATACCCACCACAGTATATTCCCAAAATCTCTTCAGAGAAACCTTAACGTTTCACTCTTTCGCATTACCCAATGCATTGGAGAGCTATATCAGGCTCACCTGCCCTTAGTTTATCAGGGAACCACCTTTCATCATAATAATGCCCAAGAACCATAACATAAACGTATCACATAGAACATGCATAAAGGAAACATAAAATTTCCACATTTCAATCACAATATAACATTTTAGTATATTGAAATAATGAATCCATTACAAAAGAAACCATTTCCAAAACCATTTAAAACATTTAATAAAGAGATGTTTGAATCAAAGTGTCCCATACCACCTTGAAGCTTTTAAAATTGTAAAACCTTAATATCCATATAAATAAATCCTTAATACCATTTTGAAAACATGGATATTAATAGGAAGAAATAATTAAAACATTTAAAGCGATATTTTGGTTAAAGGGGTTTTACAAAAATTAGAGACACTTGAATACAATAATTGAGGAATAAAATTTAGTCAGAACTTTATAATATCATGAGATTAAATGGAATCATGATATAATATTCCAAAGGACAGTATATACACCATATAATAGTGAATTGGTGCATAACAACAATGAAGTCTAAATAGAACTGTCAAATGTGATGAAATCCCTTATAAAGAAGGTATCCTTAAATTAAGGATAAATCAAGCTAAAAATTATGTGTGAAAAATATAAATAAACCCAATATAAGTGGACATTGAGTGTAAAAAAATAAAATGTCATTCACACATATTCAAATGATGACATATTCAATAACTACATGTTGAACCCAAAGAAATCCAAATTGGTTTAAAAAGTTCCCTTTGTAAAATTCGACAGCCTAACGACATCAGTTCAAAATTTAGAAAATGAGTTGATGAGAGATAAAAAGGGAATCTCATCACTTGGACATAAAATTTACATAAATAAGGATATAAAATAACATATCCCAACATAATAGTATGTGAATTAAAAGAAATAACAAAAGAAGTCTTTTAAAAAGTGGAGGGTGAAAGGTCCCCTTACTGAGGTGGGTAACATTCGAAACGTACACCCTATGGAAGAAGGGTCATACAATGAAGATGTGAATAACCATAAATGAAATTATACTACACAATTTTTATAATAATTGGAAGTACATACACCACTCAATGGAAATTTTTGCAAATGTATTATAAATCTCACGGGAAAAAAAGTGAGATGAAAAATCCCTTACGAAAACTCGGCAGCCTAACGACGCCACATAAAACTTCCAAAATGGAGTGATGAGAGAGAATAGGGTCTCTCATCATATAAACATAAAAATTACAGTAAGTTTAATATAAAATAATATCCCAATAACAAGAAAGATGAGCTTTAAAAGGAATGACATAAAAGAGTGTACTTTAAAAGAAAGAGAGGAGTCGCATCCCATACCTCAAGTCCAACTTGTATTGTTCGTTTCTTTATATTCCTGAATAATAAAAGTTGGTAAATTTATAATTTCCTATTTACCTCTTTTAAATATTATTATTCAGTTCATATCAAATATTATAATGTTATAATAATTGTTTAATAATGTTAGTTCATATCAGACATTTTTTCCGATGTTTGGTACATGAGGTAAAAATGAACTTGTTTGAAAAATGATTGTCCATGTAGTTATAAGTAAATAATTTATAGAACAGTATTAATGATTAAAATATAATATATATCCAGTAAATATTCATTTTATACTATTCTATATCATTTTGAGATAAAAACGAAAAGCACCGTTCATGGAGGCGGTAGGCCGTACGTACGCATGAACGCTACTTTAATTTTTTTCTTTGTCATATTAACATAATTAAAAAAAATGAAATATATATATATATATATATTATAATTCCAGTATAATATATATGTTATATAGGTCATATATGATTATTAATTTACTTCTTTATATGTTCCATGTATTGCATGTACGAGTCACATCACTTGAGGGGCGGTAGTCCACACTTCCTCATATGAAATAATCGCATTTACACAACATGAAAAGAATAAAGGTATGGTTTAAATATAAAATACATAAGAATATAGTAAACATAAATACCATATATATCATATATAAAATATAGTGACATCATAATGGCCACCTTTAAAGGTTTTAAAAGAATATTGAACAATCATCGTTTCGTGAGGTAGACAATCGCCAACCACAGAAACAATATGTTCGTTAACCATTATATGAAGGTGTGTGTAAGTGTAGCTCGAATCCTTATTATAAAAAAATCCTATTATATTTAAGATACTTGATTTTTTACAAAAGAAATTAATAAAAAGAGTTTAGGGGGTTGGAGAAGCAAAATAAAACAAAAGGACACCAGTGAAGACATTACCTTAAAATCGGGTAACTCCCTTTGGTTTGAGATCAATGGCTTCCTTGGGAAGCCTTTGCCCAAAGTGAGGCTTCAAGGAGTTATAGAGGGACGTGTAGAGACAAAATGGGCAGGGGTTGGATGAGCCAAAGGCTTTGGAAGTGTGGGTAAGGAGGTAGAGGTGGGGGCCTTTTATAAGAGGAGAGGAGGGTCACTCATGGAAAGTAAGGAAATGTTACATTATTTTAGAATGATTTTCAGATTTTAATGGTCCCACATTGATGTGTTTCTAGGATAAGGTGATAAGGGTTCTATATCCACCCATACAATAGGTTTTTGACATGTTTATGTCATAGATTTTACATTATCTTTCCATTTTATTTAAATCGTTAAATAATGAGATCATAACTGCATCATCATGATGTCATAAATAATTTAATTTATTTAATGTCTAAAAATTATATAAAAAAATACTATGATGTAGAAAATATTTTTATATTTCCATTGATTATTTATAGTCAAAAATCTGACTTATATAACCCCATGTAAAAATTGTTTTAGTAAAACATCTCATGTTTGTGTCATTTTTACTTTAACATTAAATAACAAGATATTTATGTCATTTTCCAACCAAAGTGGCTCCATGGGGTCCCCAAGTTGACCCATGGATTGTCTTGGTCGGCCATGATACATCCAATTAGGGTAGGACATGTGTCTAGGTCATTTCATTTTATTAAAACATTATTCTTACCATAAACTACACTAATTACATCTAACCACGATTAAAAAAATAATAAGTTACTGTTCACCAAAAAATTATTTTAATCCCATTGAACAACATTTTACTTCTTAATTACAACCATGTATGTCGGATTTTTGAAATTAAAAACACAATGATGGAAAAATTTCATTTAAACGGAAAATCAGTTTTTATAAGTACCACTTAGTGGTTACACTATTTATCAAAAATTGAAGTTTTTCAGAATATTACCAAATGTTCACCCTATGCTATATTTAATATTCTGAATTCAAAAATGATGTCTATTTTACAAAATTCAAAACCTATAAGTTTCATTAATTAATTTAATAATTAATTCCCTCTGTCAAAACAAATAGCGTGTTTTTAGGAAACAAAATGTATCAAAAGATTGACACTAGTTTAAGTCTGATTTCAAAGTGAAATTAATTCCAATGACCACTATTGGATTAAATGGTAAAAATATATTCTAATTTAACTTTAAAACTAATTCAAAAGATAATATATTCATATAAATAAGTTATATTAAAAGATGTTTTGAATTAAAATACAACATTTTCACTATTCAGTAAAAATTGAACTTTTTGGGAAAAATACCAAAAATTTACAGAAAGTAAATTTTGATGTCCTGATTCTAAAGAAGAATGTTATTTTGTCAAATATAAGACATAAAATTGTCAAAAAGTGGATTTAAAAGAGGTTCTCCATCAAAAGGCAGTTAATTGCACTTTTAAATAACATTAGAATGTTTACGCTTAAAATTGGATTCATTTGCATTTTTAATCCTATAACATTTATTGTAAAAAGTAAAAATATTTGACAAACATATATAATCATTTTGCAGTTAGTTCTGTTCATTCCCACCATTACAACGGCTAGGCGTTATCTTCTATTTAAAATAATATTATTTTATTATTAGAGTGCAATGTAAGATTCCCAAGAAACTCATTGTTGCGTGTCGGGTATGCAATCGAGCATAGCATCCCCTTTAAAGTAATATTAATATTTTATTCACAAATATGGATAAATATAAAAATGTCATATTATTTATTTACCTGGGGTGTTACATCCTTCCCCCCTTTTGGGAATTGCTTCCTCGCAATTTTAAAATTGAACTTGGAAACATCCTTGAATGTCCCACATCGGAACAAGAGTCGGTAAAACAATCACTTTAAAATAAAGAAAGATAAGTATAGAGGTCACCCGAGTTAACCCATACTAGGATTATATGTAGGAAAACATGGACATGGAGGAGAAAACATAGGGTCATGTTCTGATGGAGAGTGATAGAAAACATGTTTAGGAGAAAGTTAACCACAATAAAATCACAAACTTATGATGAGTTAAATGGTATTCGATTCCACAGTATGAAAAGTTAATAGACAACATTTTTATTTTAAGTTACTTTTTATTGAGGAATTTATTCATAAGGAAACATAATCACTTATCATGTTGACTTTCAAATTTTATTATATTCCTTACACAAACTCATATTTTCCCCAAAAGACGAGTATTTAGGAAGACTTGTTTACATTAAGAGTACTATAATAAACTTCTAGAGAATCACCTAATCCACAAAAGAGTTCTATATAATTACCATGTCTTTAGACTCTAACCAAACCCAAAACCAAAAAGGTTAGTACAAGATCAGATAATCCAGAAAAGGATAACCCTTTATAAAAAGAAAATCTATTCTTAATCTCCCAAATTTTTCCAACAAAACCCAAAGTTCAACGAGGACCATTCGATAAACAAATTGTCCATAAAATACTTCAAAGTAAACCAAACTAATATTGAAAGCAAAATATTTGAAGGATTTAGTCGCATAGTCTTCCAAGCTACAAATTAACACCTATCTCCAAATAACATCAGTTACTCTTAAAGTCTCATATTGAAAAGTAATTAACCTAATCATATATCCTCCATGATAGGTTAATAAATTTCCATGGATAACCCAAAACCAGCTTACTCTTAATTCATAAAATCATCTAACTAAAAAGAGTCATTCAAACTAACCAGGGACTTCACATATTCTAGTGGTAGGGGATAAATACCCATCGCACATTGGTTGTGGGTTCGATTCCTGCAGCTTTGTCCGACGCGACGGGTTGTCACATGGTCTGCATGTTGTCCTTTTTCCAAAACTATATAATTCTCAAAACATTCCCCAAAACGAGATAAAATCTTCAAAAATAATCATAACATATTTTAACCTCAAGTTTATCTCATGCCTTTCATTTTCCATCATAACATGTAATAACCCATAATTACCTCAAAATTAAGGATCATATAAACCCCAATAGTTACCTTTATAATTATTACCTGAAATTCCACATCGATTGGTCATCTTGTACATGATGCATTACAGAACATACCAAGGTTAAAGTGGTTGATCATGACTCCTTAATAGTTGGTTTAGAATAACCACGAGTTTCCTCATTGAATGACCCATTTCATCCAGTCTCTTAATCAAAGAACCACCACAGTTTCCTTCAACCCTTTTTTCACTTTGGTGCCTGCTAGATCAATCCATTCACTAAAAACAGAAATGTCAGTGTGAGTATATCAACAAAACCATCATGTACTAATGAGGGATATAACCACTAAGATATACTTACTCATTCACTTTATCTAAAACTAGGACTCTTTCTGAAATCATATCCATTATGGTACAGTCACTTATGCTTAGAGAATACCCTAACCACTAAATTTATCTAAACTGACCTCTAATACCAACTATAAGGCCCCATCCTTAAACCTTACTTAATCTTGAGTTATTACAAGATTACACATTGAGGATCTTTTCAGGTTTAGAGTTTTAGAGAATTAGATCATGAAACTTGCATTACATTCCACATTTAATCAAAGTGGATACATAAAATACAGTATTAATTTTTCCATCAATGGAAACATATTTAAAATAAAACATGGATATTAATAAGAACAAATAATTAAAACATTTAAAGCGATATTTTGGTTAAAGGGGTTTTACCAAAATTAGAGACACTTGAATACAATAATTGAGGAATAACATTTAGTCAGAACTTATAATATCATGAGAATAAATGGATTCATGATATAATATTCCAAAGGACAGTATATAAACTATATAAGAGTTAATTGGTGAATAACAACAATGAAGTCTCAATAGAAATGTCAAATGTGATGAAATCCCTTATAAAGAAGGTATCCTTAAATTAAGGATAAATCAATCTAAAAATTATGTGTGAAAAATATAAATACACCCAATATAAGTGGACATTAAGTGTAAAACAATAAAATGTCATTCACACATATTCAAAGGATGAACTATTCAATAACTACATGTTGAACCCAAAGAAATCGAAATTGGGCTAAAAAGTTCCCTTGGTAAAATTCGAAAGCCTAACGTCATCACTTCAAAATTTAGAAAATGAGTTGATGAGAGATAAAAAGGGAATCTCATCACTTGGACATAAAATTTACATCAATAAGGATATAAAAGAACATATTCCAACATAATAGTATGTGAATTAAAAGACATAACAAAAGATGTATTTTAAAAAGTGGAGGGTGAAAGGTCCCCTTACCAAGTTGGGTAACTTTCGAAACGTACACCCCATGGAAGAAGGGTCATACAATGAAGATGTGAATACCCATAAATGAAATTATACTACACAAAGTTTATAATAATGGGCAGTACATACACCAATCAAAGGAAATTGTGGCAAATGTAGCATAAATCACACGGGAATAAAAGTGAGATGAAAAATCCCTTACGAAAACTCTACAGCCTAACGACGCCACTCAAAACTTCCAAAATAGAGTGATGAGAGAGAATAGGGTCTCTCATAATATGAACATAAAAATTACAGTGAGTGTAATATAAAATAATATCCCAATAACAAGAAAGATGATCTTTAAAAGGAATGACATAAAAGAGTGTACTTTAAATGAAATAGAAGAGTTGGATCCCTTACCTCAAATCCAACTTGTCTTGTTCGTTTCTTTATATTCCTGAATAATAAACATTGGTCAATTTATAATTTCATATGGAAATCCTTTAATTATTATTATTCAGTTTATATCACATATTATAATGTTATAATAATTGTTTAATAATGTTAGTTCATATCAGACGTTTTTTTCGATGTTTGGTACATGAGGTAAAAATGAATTTGTTTGAAAAATGATTGCCCATGTAGTTATAAGTAAATAATTTCCAGAATAGTATTAATGATTAAAATATCATATATACCCAGTGCATATTCATTTTATACTATTCCATATCATTTTTAGACAAAAACGAAAGCACCGTTCATGGAGACGGTAGGTCGTACGTACGCATGAACGCTACTTTCATTTTTTTCTTTTTCATATTAACAGAATTAAAAATAAATGATATATATATATATATAATAATTCCAGTATAATATATATGTTATATAGGTCAAATATGATCATTAATTTCATTCTTTATACGTTCCATGTATTGCATGTACGAGTCACATCACTTGAGGGGGCGGTAGTCCACACTTCCTCATATGAACTAATCGCATTTACACAACATGAAAAGAATAAATGTTTGGTTTAAATATAAAATACAAAAGCATATAGTAAACATAAATACCATATATATCATATATAAAATACAGTGACATCATAATGGCCACCTTTAAAGGTGTTAAAAGAATATTGAACAATCATCGTTTCGTGAGGCAGAAAATCGCCAACCACAGAAATAGTATGTTCTTTAACCATTAGACGAAGGTGTGTGTAAGTGTAGATAGAATCCTTATTATAACAACATCCTAGTATATTTATTATACAGGAGTTTTTACAAAAGAAATGAATAAAAATATTTTAGGGGGTTGGAGAAGAAAAATAAAACAAAAGGACACAAGTGAAGACATTACCTTAAAATCAGGTAACTCCCTTTGGTTTGAGGTCAATGGCTTCCTTGGGAAGCCTTCTGCCCAAACTGAGGCTTCAAGGAGTTAAAGAGGGATGTGGAGAGACATAATGGGAAGGGGTTGGCCGAGCCTAAGGCTTTGGAAGTGTGGGTAAGGAGGTAGAGGTGGGGGCCTTTTATAAGAGGAGAGGAGGGGCACTCTTGGAAAGTAAGGAAATGTTACATTATTTTAGAATGATTTTCGGATTTTAATGGTCCCACATTGATGTTGTTTGAGGATAAGGTGATAAGGGTTATAAATCCACCAATACAATAGGTTTTACACATGTTAAGGTCATATATTTTACATTATCTTTCCATTTTATTTAAATCGTTAAATAATGAGATCATCGCTGCATCATCAGGATGTCATAAATAATTTAATTTATTTAATGTCTAAAAATTATATAAAAAAACTACTATGATATAGGAAATCTTTTTATCTTTCCAATGAGTATTTATATTAAAAAATATGTCTTATATAACCCCATGAAAAAATTGTTTTAGTAAAACATCTCATGTTTGTGTCATTTTTACTTTAACATTATATAAAAAGATATTTATGTCATTTTCCAAACCAAGTGGCTCAATGGGGTCCCCAAGTTGACTAATCAATTGTATTGGTCGGCCATGACACATCCAATGAGGGTAGGACATGTGTCTAGTTCATTTCATTTTATTAAAACATTATTCTTACCTTAAACTACACTAATTACCTCTAATCGCGATTAAAAACATAATAAGTTAGTATTCACCAAAAAATTATTTTAATCCCATTGAACCACATTTTACTTCTTAATGAAAACCATGTATGTCGGATTTTTGAAATTCAAAACAAAATGATGGAAAATTTCATTTAAACAGAAAATCACTTTTTATAAGTACCACTTAGTGGTTTCACTATTCATCAAAAATTGAAGTTTTTCAGAAAATTACCAAAAGTTCACCCTAAGCTATATTTAATATTCTGAATTCAAAAATGATGTATATTTTACAAAATTCAAAACCTATAAGTTGCATTAATTAATTTAATAATTAATTCCCGCTGTCAAAACAAATAGCGTGTTTTTATGAAACAAAATTTATCAAAAGATTGACACTAGTTTAAGTCTGATTTCAAAGTGAAATTAATTCCAATGACCACTATTGGATTAAATGGTAAAAATATATTCTAATTTAACTTTAAAACTAATTCAAAAGATAATATATTCATATAAATAAGTTATATTAAAAGATGTTTTGAATTAAAATACAACATTTTCACTATTCAGTAAAAATTGAACTTTTTGGGAAAAATACCAAAAATTTACAGAAAGTAAATTTTGATGTCCTGATTCTAAAGAAGAATGTTATTTTGTCAAATATAAGACATAAAATTGTCAAAAAGTGGATTTAAAAGTGGTTCTCCATCAAAAGGCGGTTAATCGACCTTTTAAAGAATATTAGAATGTTTACGCTTAAAATTGGATTAATTTGCATTTTTAATCCTCAAATATTTATTGTAAAAAGTAAAAATATTTGACAAACATATATAATCATTTTGCAGTTAGTTCTGTTCATTCCCGCCATTACAACGGCTAGGCGTTAACTACTATTTAAAATATTATTATTTTTTTATTAGAGTGCAACGTAAGATTCCCAAGAAACTCATTGTTGCGTGTTAGGTACGCCATCGAGCATAGAATCCCCTTTAAAGTAATATTAATATTTTATACACAAATATGGGTAAATATAAAAATTTCATATTCTTTATTTACCTAGGGTGTTACAATCTACCCTTAATTTATTGGGTATGTGTCTATATGATGTTACCTGAATGGTTACTCTAAGTGTAATTGTGATGGTTACACCATAAAGTAGCAATAAGGATTACATTTTAAGGTAGACGTGAGTGTTTCAAATCAAAAGGTAGCTACAAGGGTTAGAAAAATATGAAATTAATGCACAACGATATCATTATTATCTAGTTTTTTCTATAATTTATTGAAATAACATGTTTTATAATGTATGCATTTTATTTTTTATGGGTGATAAGAATGTATTTGTTAAAATTAGATGACATGTTAGTAACTATTTATGGGATTATGGTTTCGTTCATAATTTTTATATCACTTACTAAGCTTTTTATTCTCATACCTTGTTTTTAAATTATTTTCATATTTTATTAGTATTTGTGAGATAAATAAAAAAGTCATGTTAAATATTAATAAAATATTTCAATGAAATCATGTTGTTGTTTTGTTTTTAAAAATTTATTTTTAGATGAAATGGATATTGTTTTAACAGTACCCAATTTGCATTGTTGTGGGTTTATAGTAATGATTTATGACCTAATATTATAAATCTATAAAATGAAATGATTATTTCTAATTTAAAGAAGTGAAATCTAGATGAAATATGTAATGTTTATGGCTAGGAACGTATGCCACTCTTCCAATAAATGTGAAATCTCATGATTAAAATATTAAACAATTCATTAGAGTTCTATTTTGGGAACACACATTATAATTATATGACATACATGAACAAGTGTGATAGATATATCATTTAAAAACGAAAATATTTCATCTCATTTAAACCCATGATATGGGAGTGTGAATTATATAATTGTATGTACACAATAAAATATGTATGAGTTTATAATGCTGTAAACACTTGATATGATATCGGTCTAGGAATTAACTATGCAATTGTTAGGAATTGAAAATCAATGAGGAATTTCAAAAATAGAATTGGGGAACATAACTTTTCATGTGTGTGATTAATGAGAGTCAAAATGGGATCTCATAAATTATAAATCATAAGGGAAATTACGGATATATGAAATAGGAAATAATAACATTAGAAAATTTAGATAAAATATATAATATGATGATGATTCTAGAAGAATGTGGATAAGTAGATGATAACATCATATTCAATACGTAGGTAAATTCAACAATGGGATGGTATACATTATATCTCATTATTAAGAAACCAATTAGATAATAGAATCGTATTTATAAGTTCATCAATACATAGTAATTTTTTAAAATAGGTAAATATAATGGAGGTTCTTTGAATAAAAATATCAGGAAGAGGTATCAAACTTTTTGTCTGGGAAATCACAAGTCAAGTGTAGATAAAAGATCATGGGAGTGATTAATTAGAGAGTGAAGGGTATCCCAATCACATTGAAATAAAAAATTTTGTAGGATATTTGTTTAAAAACACACCCAACCCATTAAAATTGTTTATTTATATGAATAACAGAAGATACAAAAATTGATAAATAGAAAAGTGGGAGATCTCATAACTTGAGAGGGTGATTCCAAAATTTTGGGAGGATATTATTTAGATATTTTGATCACATTTGTGGGATTAACTACAGTGGATTATAGAGTACGTATGTGATCCATTATTTTTGAGGGAAGATGAATGGTATCAGGCGTGGGTTTATATAAGGAATGAGATGGGTGTTCATTAATATTTCCCAAACAAACGTATTGGACTATATATAATAAAATTATTAAAACTGAAAACCAAACCTAGTTCTCCAATTGTTTTTAACAAAATAAAATTTTATATAATTATTTGATAAGTTCATGGTCATAAATAATTAATATATTACTCCGGTTCATGTGGATATTAATCATGTACATAAATAAATCTCTAAAATCTTATAATATAATATAGGTTTGTATGGAATCATAATGAATTTATAAAATTAATAAAACATTAATATGATTATATTATTTTATAGGGGAAACATATATTTATTCCTTGAAACAATTTATATCATTTATTACCTATCTTTTTGGTCATTATGATTTCATAAAAAGTGTTTTCTATTTATACTACATTAAATATTTACTAAAATATTGGACTGTCTGAAAAAAATTATTTAAATATTACCATTTTAAAATTTAGAAATGATTATTCTGAAAATAGTATTTATTTTTAATAAATTATTTCTAATAAAATTATATTCATATTTTGAAATTTAATTTACTATTATTGCTAATTTTTTGGTTTTTTATAATAAACGTTTGGAATCCATTATTGAAATTTCATCTGAAATCATGAAATGATTTTTATCAAGTATATTTAATATATTGTATTTTAATTTATTTTTTTGTAAATATATCATCTATATAAAAAATAATTACAATATAAAAATAATTTCATTGTAAAAACATTATATTTACTTAACTACAATTTATATTTCGACACGTGAAGAATATAATTTTTTTCAAAGTCAATATTTAATCATTTACAAGGAATAATAATTATTATTATTATTAATAATTTATTATTAAAATATTAATATCAATATTATAGGGGTAAAATCCATTCATGTCCTTGTTAAATTATTTTTATTCTTAATTAACCAATATTTCTTTTATTATGTTAATATATATTTACTAGAGTTATTGTTCGTGCAGTCCAAAAACCATGTTGATCTTATTTATTAATATTAATTATGATGATAATTAATATTTAATTTATTTTATAAAATTAAATTAACATAATTTTAATCAATTAAAATAATACATTCATGTGTGATGAAAATTAGTTTTCTAACAAATTCATTTTTCCACGTGAATGATGATTTTACATTAACTCTATAACTATTAATTTGCATTATTTTTATTTTAAATTAATAATTATATATATATATATATAAATATATTATATACATATAATTTAATTAATTCCCCATTATTAGTTTTTTAACTAATTAAAATTTTGAATCATTATTGATTTTCAAATACTTTTTAGAAAAATGTGTTTTACAATAAAAATAAACCTTTTATAAATTAAAATATATGGAGAATTTATATTATGTTAATTGAATTAAATAAAACAAAAAAATACATTACCTCAATATATAATAAAATAATAATGGATATTTTAAATGGATTATTTTATCAAAATAATTGGTTGTTATATTCAAATGGGCAATTTTTCACTATTCATTGAAAAATTAATCTGTTTCTGAAAAGACCCAAATAAAAAACTATGATAAATTTCATAACATGATATAGAAAATGGAGTTTATTTCATTAAATACAAATTTTCAATTTTCAATAATATAATTATAATTTTATCCAAATAAATAAATAAATAACATTTTTGAAAAAAATATATTTTAATGATCAAAAAACAATTACCGCACAATGAGTGATTATTATCAATGAATTTATCAATGAATTAAGGTTTATTAGGTATTATATGTATATAATAAATTAGTTAATCCTATTAATTCATGAAAATTTCATGGGAATGATATAACATTCATGTATCAATAATAATGATTTTTTTCTATTTAGTGATGTGTATCATGTACGCTAGTAAGAATAATTTTATTTTTTAAAAACTCGATGAGTTACAGTATTGAACCATTAAATAAATTACCTTTTCACAATTTTATATTATTCATTGTTTTTAATTTTTTGACAAATTAAAATATCATTATTTAATATGAGAATTGTAAAAATGGTAAATGAACCATCGACTTGAAAATAAATAAAGGAGACTTTTATGGTCATCACATAACATGGTTTCCATGAAAGAGAACATTATTTTGAAGTGAAAATCATAATTACCCTTACCCTAAAAGCACTAAATATTTTGGGTATTTTATTATAATGGAATAGTTTCAAGAGGTCACAACACTAAGGATCGATTAATTTACTATTCTCGAATTACCAGATAAACACAAGTTACCTTTTTTACATTGAAAATTAAACATAGAACTTAATAAAGTAAAATAAAATTCATCCTTAGCACTTATAAAAAGATTTCATATTTATAGGTCATGTATGGGAAAAAAATAAAAGGGTGAGATCAAATGATATGAAAATGTAACATCATTTAATAATAAGGGAATAAAAGTAATAATAAATAATCATCAGGGTACATTAAATAACTGAAAATATCCCATTAATAATATGAGAATGAAAATTCAACCATATAATATGTTTATTGAAGAAATCACATGGATAGTGATGATTGAATACTAAATTAATAAAATTATTAATTTTTAATCATCATGTATCATCACCATTAACCACTTCCCTAAAGAACTTTCAAAAGTTGGTTTGTGTATGTTGGTAGAAACTGAGCTGAATCTTTATTGAAACAAACATGAACGGTTTGTCACATACATTTTTTTCTTAATGATACATGTTCATACCTCAAGGGTTCTAAAATTTCAGTACAAAAATTTCATAGTATTTTAATAGAATAATTCTTTCATATATTTAATTAATGAAAAATATTGATTATCATAAAATCCATATCGATAAGAGGATATAGATTTATAAAAATTTTCATAGTTAAAGTTACATTTAATGTAATCAAAATATGAAAATATAATGTAGAACATAGACAATAATCATATCCTCGATACAATTTATAAGGATATTTAAGAGAATTATAATTTCAAATTAATAATTATCTTAAATGGTTGTATATAACACACATAAAAATGATTAGGTTAACAATCCCGAGTAAGACTCAATTAAATAGAAATTGATATCAAGTCTCTTACCACATTGAATTAATCGAATCGTATGACCCATAAAATTAATGACTATAAAATTATACATTGAATAACATGAATATAAATATATTCATTGAATGATATATCAAACAAAAATATACATACATCACACATGGAAAATACCTGGTGAATAAATGATATCTCAAAAAAAGATTTGAAATTCATTACAAAGATTGTATTTTTTGAATGATTATGTATTAATGAAATACATTTGTGTAAAAATATAAACCAAAAAATAATATTTTAAAAAAATTATAGAACAATTAGAGGTCATTTAGCAAATATATAAGGACTAACAAAACCAATGACATAGAAGATTAATCCAATGAATGGAACTTGTGTTCTGAACTCCATTACATTATGCCATAATGAATTATGTACATATACATAATGTCAATGAAAATAAAAATAGATAAATTTATTACTTAATTAATAATATTTTATTATGTATTTGATTTATTATAATTTTATTATTTTAATTTAATGACATTTTGATGAGTTATAACATTTAATTCAATTATTCTTGGAGTATAAATTTTCTTGGGTTTTCATGATCGACCCCTTGTATATGAGTATGTAAGTTAATGTAAAATAGAAATAGTTCTCTATAATTGAATTGATATGTTATTTATAAACATCTAGTTGTTTAAATGATCAAATATGTCATTTAGTTATATGGTTTGATAATGATTGATTATATAAGATGTTAATTTTAATGATTTAATTTATTTGTGAGGTTTTTACGACCATCATTAACTTATTTCATTTTATTTAATATCATTATTATGTATTGGTTACAACACGTTATATAACATAAATTATGTTTAATAAAATAATATTTAACCATAATAATGAATGTTTGACCATCCATGATGGTGGTAATGGAAAATGAAAATGCATCATCCATGATGGTTGTAAATCAACACATCATAGATGATGTTTTCATTTTTATAATAATATTGAGAGAATAAGGAGTTATATGATTGATATTACATTTAAACAATAAAATTACAGTATATTTATGATACATAAGTTAACCCGACTCTATGTAAAAAGGTATGCGATGACGAAAAAATTAATGATAATAAAATAAATTAAAATATATTAAATTAATACAAAAGAGGACCTTACCGCTTCTGTAACATATCCTTGAGAACCTTCTTATGGAACATGGGAATTGAAATTTTGTGTGAAGAGAAAGAAATTAATTTCATATATAGGTTTTAATGTGGAAATTAGATGAATATAATGAAACATAAAGTCCATGAAGTTTTGAGGAGAAGGGGTGGTGAGTAGTTGTATTTAAAGTGGAAAGGAGGTTTGTTTCATGATTATTTTATTTATTATTTTACTATTTTGGATGATGACTATCAATTCATATGATTCTTGTCATTAATTATAGTAAATAGACTATTCGGTATGTAATTAATGGCGTTATAAATTATCCATAAATCATACATGACTCAATAAATCATTTTTTTACTTATAATGATAAATACTTCAAATTAATATATTTCACTTATCACAAAAAATTAAACCATTTTAGAACAATAAAAAAATACACCATAAATATTCATGGATGATTAGTTTCTAAAAAAACACTATTTTATGAATAAAATTTTATAACTATGATACATTTAACTTATAATTAGATTCATCATTTATTTTTAAAATTCCAAATAATAATATTAAAAATGATTTTATGAAGCATTAAAACTTTTTCTATAGTCTCATAATCATTCCTTATAATGATAATAAAACAAAACATTAATAAACCTATATATATTATGAAAAAAATCATTTAAATCATTGAATTTATAATATAATTTTTAATAATCATTTACATTTCACAAAAATATCTATAATAAATTTTTCATTTTAACAAATATATTTTCATATTGAATTATTTAAATATATTAAATTTCTATTATGATACACCTAAATTATATTTAATCATTCATTAGTGAGGTTATTATTATCATGGAAACATTACTATTACTTATTTTCATTTTACTATTCCCAACAGTCACATCACTATTTCTAGTCTCATGTTAATATTTAAAATTACATCACAATTTCATCATGTTATGTGTTGTGTGAAACAAAATATATTGAATTAATATAATTTAATTAATATTATACATACCATTAAATATTTTTGTTTTATAGTCTTCCCTCCTTAAAAAACTACACCCTCAAATATTTTCATGATCATTTCTTTCTAAACAGATGGGGGTTGTTCTAATTCATAACATCCCATAGTTCCCACATTTCATCATCAATTTTATGGTTTCTATAAATAATTTTCCCTAGAAGAGTGATTCAAATTCCCAATACATTCTCTATAGTTTCATGAATTATGAAATGATCATTAATGTTTTAAAATTAGGTTCCTATTATATTTAATCAAAGCTGATTACATGCATTGCATCTATAATGTAATTCTTTAATAAAGATACATGAAATAGATCATGAACATTAGATAGACATGGGATAAAATCTAATTGGTAAGCTACAACCTCCATTATCTCTATAATTTTAAATTGAATGATATAACTAAGAATAATTTTCCCCTTCATAGTGAACCTTATGGCACCCTACTATAGCGATTCATTTCGAAGTACTTGATCTCCCACTTGATATCATAAATCCTTTCTCCAAGTGTCAGTTTATCACTTTTTCATAATTTGTGATACTATAAAATATGTCTAAATAGTCCTTACTTTTTTTCATTTTTTCTTCAATACTTTTTGGATCTATATGTTTCCTCTCACCAAATACATCAATTTTTTTGATTATGATGTCTCTTTCCAAATAATTCTTTATATAGTGCCATTTTGATGCTAAAATAGAAACTATTATGGTAGGAAAACTCTTCCAATGGTAAATAATAATCGAACAGTCCTTTAAAATCATGTTATAATTATCATAAAATGTATTAGAATGTTTGAATAATCCTTTCAGAATATCCATTAGTTTTAATGTGATAATAGTACTCAAATGAATCTCGGTATAAAAATCCATCAAATAACTCTTCAAGAATTTAAATTAAATGTGAGGCTATCGATCATATGTAATAATAAAAATTTCCCCTATAATTTTTTCAGAATCATCAATATAGAGTCTTTATAGGTGCTCAAGAGGTAAATATTCTCATATAGAATGAAAAAGGGGTAATTTTTTATGGTTATCAACAACAAAACATATCACATCATTCCATCATGGGGGTCTTCGATAATATAGTGAAAATGTACATATTTATGTCGACAGAATTATATATACTAATAGATAGAGGTTTCATGATTCTTAAATAATTTTATATCATATGCCTCACTTGATGAAAAACTACACATTTTAACACATAGAAAAAAATTTGGTTTCTTATTATCCCACATAAAATGATAATTCATATCTAATACATCATGTCACAATCAATGTGTTTATAGAAAATTGATCTATGTTCATCATATAAGTATTCCATTTTTTTCAATTGTATTGATGAAACACATAAACTGTTGCCAAATTTCATAATTACATCCCCATACATAATCTGTAACCATTTTCCATCCTTAACAGATTTAATTTTCCTCCAAAAAATCTTATTAAAAAATTGATATAATTTCAAGATTTCCAATAAATTGGGTTTCATAATTAGTATAAAATTAAGTTATATTTCTCATTCTATAATAATTCACATATATATATTTAAAAAATCCATTATTATTGGATATTTATTATCTTCATTTTGTTTAAAATTTCATGATCATTCTTTCTTATCACCAATGATAAATTATTTACTGTTTATTATAGGTAGTTTATTAGGAAATTATACTATTTGAATAACATGATCCATCATCATTTCTTCATGTTAATTTCATTCAGTGTAAATATGTATTTGAAACTTTGTTGATATGTTCGTATCATACATGTATCACTATAGTGATAGTGTCTCAATATCATTAAATAAAAGATTATTACCACTAACTCAGTATCATAATTAGGATAATTTTATTCATGATTATTAAACTTGCTTGATCCATGTGAAATAATTTTATCATTTTATATAAGGACACAACATATCTTAATATTCAATTCATCACATTATATCACCAAACCATAATTATTTGATTGTATAATAATGATCATATCATTGAATAGTATCCTATGCAATTATTCCAAAAATTATAGACATTCAATTTCCATTTTAATGTAGCCCCATTTTTGTGACAGAGTTCAATGGGTTATCCAATCAGTAAACATTTCTAATGATACACTAATAATTACTTAAAAAAAGAAACTATGTATCACATTCTTGTTCATTATCATTTGACATTCTTGGATTTCCTTGGTATTCATATGAAAAATGGAATTTCAACTATAGTATCAATTGAGCCATGAAATAGCATTTAAAATTTCTAAATTTTACACTTGAAAACTTTACCAAATAACTATTTTATTAAGATAGTCTCTAGAATGATTTTAATTTGACTGTAATGGTTTTCATAAATTTTAGAATAATGTTGAATATCATCATATAATATATAAACAAAATCATCATTACATTCTTTGAATAAAATGTTACTTATATCTATTAAAATAGAGGGTTAATTCATCAATCCAAATGGAATTAATGAAATCTTATACAGTTCGTACCTTGTCCAAAAATTTGTTTGTGGAATTCCGTTATTCATTACTCACAACTATTGATACCTAAAACAAATGTCAACATTATAAAAATATAAATCTCTATGAAGATGATAAAATATATCATCAATGAGAGGTGGATGATACTTTATGTCTATTTTTATAACATTTGTTCTCTATGTTCCATGCACAAACTCATTAATCTATCTTCGTTCTGTAAAAAATAACACAGGCACCCCATGGAGAAATACTTGATAGAATAAATTCCATATTACTATACTCATATAATTATTTCTAAATCTCAACTAAATCAAAAATTTCCATTATATATGGATCCTATGATATCGTTATTGCATTAGGGATTAAATTAATGGTAAACTTGACATCACTCACTTGTGGGTGTCTAGTGAATTCATCAAATACATCATTATATTCATGTACAATCGGTACATCCTAAATTTGAATACTAAATTACCAATCCCTAGACATTGTTTTCTGATCCTCTTAATATATTCATTTAGTAATGATACTCTGGGAGGATCATGTTTCTAATAATATGACAAATTTTATACTATAAATAGAAGTGATTTTATATCTTTGTCACATATCATAATTTCCTTCTTCCTAAAATAAATTTCCTCCTCATATTTTCAAAGCTAGTCCTTACCGATGATAATATCAATGTCAACAATAGTTTTAGTGATAAATTATAGAAAATTAATCATGTTTAAATCCAATAATTGGGATAACCTAAAACATAATTTTTGATACAGTAATATAAGGTCATTTTTTAAAACATTAGTAAGTAGTCGTGATATAGTAAGGATCATCTCAAAGCTAAAACTAATGGTGTTGAAATTTCAATAGGGATTCACTAAATTTTATAAATGTATTGATTTCATTTATTCCATCAGGATTCGTAATTAAATAACATAACTCACTGAGATAAAATATAATCATCATGACTATTGTTCAAAACAACACTATATGAAACTATTATAATTCTCCTATTTAGTTCACATAGAGTTCCCAATATTTCAACTAAACCTTCTCATATAACCACTTTAACATCCCCAACACTTGTATCCTCATGTTTGTGGTTATTTAATTAATATTTAACATATAAAAGAGATAACAAGACCAAATATTGATCAATTTAGTAGTCCTGTTGAAAACAATTCATACATGGTTTAACTATTAAAATGGAATTTAAAAATAGAACATAACAAAGGGAAATGATCTTCAACCTTAAAACCTATTCAATTATTTAATCTTCATAACATGGGCATGGAAAATAAATTAAAGGGTGATATAAGATTATTATTAATGGTTACATTAATTAAAAATAAGTGATGAAAATTCAATAATTCATAATCATTTGGATAAGGTAAATAACTAAACAACACATTCCAATATTCCTTTTCTTACTATAGATAATGAATGGAGGATTCAAATATATCAATATTTATTCAGTTAAAATAACACTAAAAGTAAATGAATATAAATAAAAAAGTTATACGTCCTAGAAAATGAACATATCCATGAAATAATAAATATATATATTTATGTGAAATAAATTTCCAAATGAAAAATTACCTCAAATGGGTTGTAGATAATCCACATATAAATGATTTGGTGCAGAACAAGTTGTATGTCTTAATGAAATTAAAATTTTTATGAAGAACCTTACCTCTTGTAATTAGTCAAATAATATTACCCCTAAAATTAATGATCATCAAATGAAACATTTAATATCATGGAGATAAGTAGATTCAATATATGACATATAAATTGATAGTATACATGAACCACACAAATGAAATAAGCAGTGTATAATGCAGATCACATTGAAATAAAATTTAGATGAGAAACCCCTTGTAAATATCGTATCATTGGATTGATGATATATTAATGAAATAGTAAATTATGAAAATTTAAAGCACAAAATAAGAGATAAATTAAAGTATACAAAGTTCAAAAGTTATTTCATAGATATAACTTGTATAACATAACTAATAATATATATGTTTATCCAAAATAAATTAAATTGAGTTTAGACATACCATAACTGATGTACAAAATAATTCTTCACTTGTACTTATTATTTTGGATAATAAAATTGGATTCATTAATTACTTAATTAAGAATGTTTTCTATATATATTTTTTATTATATTTTTTTATGTTCAAGGGGGCCTTTTGAGGAGTCATATGATTCAATTCTATCATTCTGAGAGGGTTTTTTTCCCTGGTATTTTGTGATATTTTCAATTGTATATAATTATGAAATTTAATTTTAAATGAGAATAAATATCCATAATTGAAATGATATGTTATTACTTGATCTTACAGATGTTTATATTATCTTATTTATCCATTGGTTATATTATATTTGAGTAAATCATTATATATATCATTAATTAAAGTGATTTAATTTATTGTGGAGGTTTTTAGGACAATGGAGAGCATGTATCATTTTTAATTTATATCATGCTTATATATTTTGGGTAGAATTTTATATAACATATAATATATATAATACACTCTTATATAACCATAATAAGTTTTTTATGAATAGCCTTGAAATTGGTTGTGGAAAATTAAAATGCATCATTCATCATGCTATTTAATCGACACTTCATGGAAAAATGATATTAATCTTGGAATATAAGTGAGAAGATAAGCGGTTTGAAGATGGATATTTCATTAGAAAAATAAAATTAATTTATATATATATTAATAAATTTATCATTCCTCTTTGGATTAGGGGAGGTGAGGAGATGTTGAAAAAAATTAATTTAATGAAATTAAAATAAAATGAAAGATTATTTTACCCATTTCATAGAGTCTCATTGAGAACCTCCTTATAGAAATTCGTATTGTCTTTTTGGTGATATAACAATGTCCATTGGATGGGGAATAAGTTTGGGATTGGAATTGGAAGTAATATAATAATTACATAAGTCTTATAATCTATGAGGAGAAGGGGAGCTGAGGGTGGTATTTATAGTATAGGAGAGGATTTTTTTATTTTTTTATTCATTTGTTTATTATTTTTTCTCAATATTTTCAACAATGATGTTTTATGCGAATAATTTTAGTAAATATATCGTGTTTTTTTAAATAATGGATTCTTAATTCATACATACATCATGCATGACTCAATAAGTATTTTACTTACATTTACTATTAATTACCATAAATTCTTGTATTTCACTTTTCACCAAAAATTCAATTATTTTAGAAAATTAAAACAAAAACTTCATCGTTTTAAAAAAAAAAAATCAATAAGTGGAATCTATTTTATGAATTTTTTTTACTAACTATGAGAAATTAATATATTAATTAAATTCATCACCTAATAGAAAAATAATTATTATAAGGTTATAACGGATTTTAAAACATCTTAATAAATTAATTATCATATGTAAAATTTTAATAAATTTTAAGTAAAATATAATTTAACAATGAATACATTTTATGAAAATAATCATTATTTATAATCATTATATTAATTATAAAACATAAAATTATTATTTATGTTTTCAAAAAATACCACCACATAATTTATCATTTTGAACATATTTATTTTCTACTTTTATTATATAAATATGTCATATTTTTATATAAGAGGAACCTAAATTTTATTAACACTTTCGTATGTGAGGTTATTATTCTGTTGGTCATAATATAATTTCTAGCCGTCACATTACAATTCTTAACTATTATATTACTATTTCGACGTTCTTGTTAGTATTTAATACTATTTTTTTTTATGCTTTTTGTTGTGTGAAACGTAAGAAATTGAATTTATTTATAAAGAAACATACCATAAAATCATGGTGTGTTATAAAAATATATAAAATTATTATATTACTAACAATGAAGAACAAATATTATTTGATAGAAAAAATGGTTAAGAGAGAGTCAATGAATACAAAACCATAAATCTGCAATGATTTAAAACACCATTAATTCATCATGAGTTTTTTCACTATGAAACCAATTTTATAGTATTATTTTTCTATTAATAACGATTTACACTACAATTTATACTCGGAAAATAAGGAAATTCACATTCATGAAATATATAATTTGATCATTCAATCAATATTTTTCATCACTAATTTGTATAAATGAAGAAACCTTGAGATATAAAAATATGCTTCATGCGCTATAATAAGATTATAACAATTCAAAAAATAGACAAAAAGAAATATAAAATTATTTAATATTTTACCAAATTCAAAATGGTTAAGATAATGTAATATGACACTAAAAATTTAATATTCCATATAAAAAATTAATATCTAATATTCAGAAAAATTCCAAAGTGTTGATCGTATATCGTTCTATAAAAAATTCTCTTATATCCCAAATAACCCAAATAACCACAATGTTAAATAATTTTTTTACTTCAAAGGTTTTATCATATTATTTATCATGATCCTCCAAAAACATAATGGAATTATTTTCAAATAATCCATTATATAAAACCTAATGTCCATATTTACCCCTACCCAATAATAAATCTTCGAGAATATCAATAATCATGTCAAAATAAAAAAAAATTGATGTTTTAATATATTTTCCCAAAATTTAAAAAATAATATGAAACATGAATTACATTAATCATCAAAATTTGTTTCAATTATATTATTTATTTTACAAATACATATCATACAAATTATCTCTAGGATTATCCCATCATCAGACACATATTAATGGTAATAAATCCCTCAATAACTTGTTTTCTAATATATCAGTTTGTCACTAAATAAATTCTATATGTTACCAGTACAATTGAAAATATGTTTATACTCCTGAAAAAAATATGTTGGAACTATCCATAAATATTTCATGATTCTAAAATCCATAATTTCATTGATGAACAACACCTAAAAAATATTTTTAAAATACTAAATCATAAACACTCTAATCTATCAACTACGATGAATTACAAAGCATTGGTCTATCCATAGTCTTTGATTTATCCCATGTATTTTGGCATTAACTCTATTAATTCAAATATTCTCCACATATAATACATTAAACAATATAGGATCCATAGTTTTTAATTTATTCCCTTCCATATTAATCTTCATTTTTAAAGATACTTTCTAATTTATTATTTAAAAATTCACACCAAAAAAACCTTCAAGTGAATTTAGTGAATTTTCTGTGGTTAAAATTTCTATATTTTGGACACATTGGAACTGAAATAATAATTAATTTGTCTCCATTATCAGATGAACTTCCACGAGACATTTCCCTCGGTTTCATTAATGTATTTGGACATTAAACTATGTTCTAGTTGTTAATTATGAATTTAGATTTCCTTTTAGGAATATTTTGAAATATTTATTACTTGATCTCCCATTATCATCGGGATCACATTTTGGAAATCATCACATTCCACATTATAATGTTTTTTGACTTAGTTAAGCCTATTTCTATCCAATTGCTATAATTAAGGAAAAAACAGTGATGAATAAATTTAAAATATTAGTCACCCAAATAAAATGCCAATATGATTAAATGGATATCCTATAAATGAAATTTATTTCCATAAGATATTAATTAATAGGTTTCAATATAAGTTATCCATGATTTGTTTCATAAAATATAATATTATGGGAATTTTATTTCCCTAAATAATTGATCTTAATAAGATTTTGAAATTTAAAAATACTATATTTTGAGAGTGTCAAACCAATTGTGTAGAAAGACCGATTTTGTACCACTAGTTACTAATAGAGTCTATCATAATACATATTTTTTGGGGTGTTACCCCTAGGTACATGTATTCTAGAACCATGTCCACTAGTATTATTCAAGAATTGTTTTAATTTCTTGGAATTATGTCACTCTATATATAACCATATTTTACAGATGTATTATTATGTTATGAATTATCCCAATTGATTTCTATAGAGTTTCCTAATATTATTCCCAAAATAATTATACATTCATATGATACCAACTATGAGATCCATGTTGTTATAACACATTTAATTAGGATTTATTACATAATAAAAAGACTATAAACACATTTAAGATCAGTGGGATGTGTATTTCATAATTATGTACACAATATAACTTATTGAACATGGGATAAAACAACATTATTGATAACATACATAAGATGTTCATAGGAATAATCGATCCTTCAAATTGGTATTGGATAACTGAGGGACATATATAAAAAAGAGGATATATATAAATCCCAATAATTAAATATAAAATTTCAATAACATGAAGAATCTATTAAATGTTATAAAAAACGAATTTAATTGAAAATAAAATGGGTTAGATTCATGAAAATTAATGGTAAGGCATGATATGTCATGGTGAATTTGGTAACATTGGAAGTGTGGGAAAACTTTAATCACGACAATATAAACATAATGAAGTTTAACAAAAAAGACATTAAAATATAAAATGATTAGGATAACTTATCGAACAATGAATTTTCTATCGCATCAAAGTAAATTATTTCCTAATGCATTAGAATTATTTTTTGTTACACCCATTACAATAAAAACATATTGATAGATATATAATATTTACTCATAACTAAGAACAATATAATGGGAGAGAGGGATAGAGATGAAAATGATTAATAAGGTTATCACTAAACTCTAAAAGTTGAAACTAAATTATAGGTACATGGTTTGTTATCATATAATCATGGTGATGTGGTATATTGATCAATTATTAAAATTAGATTCAATATAGAGACAAAATTATCTAGATATCTTATTCATTCAACAATACTATAGAGATTATCCAATTTTATAAGAAATTTTTAAATTAATAGTATGAAAAATCACACAAGAATATTTTATCAAAAGGATCACCAAGGTGATAGGGATATGTTGTAATTTTATAAATCAATTATTTTGTTGAAAATACTGAAGTAAAAGGTTTAAATAATAATTATACGTTAAAATAAAATGGTAAAATTTCAACATCAATCAATGAGGAAGAAGATAAAAATGGAGAGTGATATGTAGGAAGTGGTTTGTTCTAAAATTTTCATGAACATCTATTAGAAAACTAACATAAATGTCCTGATGAATTAAAGGTAAAATTTAACAATATTCTTCATTTCAAGAAAAAATTTCCATTTATATATGATCGCTATTATATATTATTTGTGAATTTAAAATTTATAAACATAAACATGGAAAAATTAGAATATTGAAGGTTTCATGATGTGAAGTGGATCGTAAAGGTATTAATAGGGAATGAATAACATCATAATTATAAAATATTATCTCTTCATATTATCTAACGAAATAATTATCATATTTTATATTTTCATTCTGGGTATTTCTGGCTATATCATAATTTTTGTTTAATGTAAATAAAAATTTTATTTTAATTCATGTTTATAAATAAATGACAATATTATTTTATGGTATATCACATTTAAATAATATTTTTAGCTGTTTACATGAATGTGAAAATCCTAATTTTGAAATTATTTATGAATTAATTTCATAAGACTTAGTCTATGTTTTTATCTTAGGTTGATAATTTTAATTATTTTTAGATATTAGGAGTTGGTAAAAATCAACCCAAATCAATCCAAAACCCAAACTTCTAAAAATAAAACTTAAATAGTTTTGTTTCCTTATATGTAGTTTTTTATCTGGATTGAATACAATCTTGTAGTTTTAGATCTAGTTTAGGTTCCAAACAAGATGACCCCTAATAAAACAAACCACAAATTTTATTAAAATAATATTATAGTTTTTTTATTATCCTAGTCTATTCATCCATTCCATAATATTAACCCTATTTCAATTTTTGATTATAGTCACCATTAACCAAAAAACTATTTGTTTTGATAAGTTAAATGATGATATATTTTATCCATCTCATTGATTATTTAAAAATTCCATTAAAAATTTCATCTAATAATTATAAAATATTATCGAACCACATCTCAAGTATTTTTATAAAAAATTGGTTAATATAATATTCATTCTAAACAAAAATTAAACTGTCAGGTTTATAAACATTATATTTTAAATAAAAAACCATTAAAATGTTTTCTATCTCTAAAAAACATAAATTCTAATTCGGTTTATTTTTATTCAAAATTTATCCAATGAAATATAATCCCACATTTTGTCAATATAGTTATATTTCATAAATAATATTCCCTCAGTATACTGTGGATTTAAAACACAAATAGAGTATCAAATTTATATTATGAAAATATAACATCAAACATAGTAACCCACAAAATTAATTTTAAAAGACATCATTGCTATAGAGTCACATGAATCTCAAGTAATAATTTTATAGTCATGAATTATAAACAATTACATAAAAACATGATCTAATGTTATAATTAATCCTATAAATGGGATATCAGATTTTTTATAGTATGGATATATATCATATCCATCACATATATGTGTTTAATAATGAGAAGATTTTTTTTGGGTATTTATAGAAACAAAAATGAATCAATTTATTTGGAATTTTTGTTTAATTGATCCTAGAGATAAAATATAATAACTAGTTAGTGATCATACATCTAAAATAGATCTTGGTAGTATGATATACTTTGATGAATTTAAATGTGAAGATTCACAAGGTTTGGAACAATAACATAATCTTTTCAAATAATAATGTGTTAGTATCATTGAACAAAGGCATCCTATGTAGAATCAGGAATAATGTGTGAGAATAAACAAGTAGATAAATTCTATTAGTTGGATCTAGTGAAATTGAAATTGTGTTGGAGTTGGTTACCTATAACAAAATATTTGTTCTTTTTAGAAATACAAAATATATATTTAAATCATGTAGAGAATTTTATTTTATGTAATGATAATTTGATAATTTTGTAAAAGAAATTGTATCATAAATGGTTTATAATAGTATACCACTTATACACATAGAAAAAAAATGTACCACACACTCTTAAATACATGCCATAATGTGATACTCACATATACAACATATTTCATGATTGGAGTCAAATAAATATCAATGACTGAAGAATAATAGAATGGGAATTCAATGTGTTAGATTTTTCCTCATACACATAAGGATGTATATTTCTAAAAAATATATTACTCATATAGTGATGTGGTGGTGAAAAACACATCCCAATAGTAGGTTATAGATTTGACACATTTCTAATTAAATAGTGTAAAAAACTAAAAAACCACTTTTAATGGGGTTCTTGAATGTTTTAATAAAACCCATTAATATAGGATGAAATACACATTTCACGTAGAATAGTTTAGTTTTCATATTTAAATTAGAGAAATCATAGAGCCAGGGTGGATCTAAAGAACAAATTTCATGACAATTTTACTTTGGAATTAATTATAGGAAATGAAAGAATTAATTCCACCGTGAGAACCCCAAGACCACGAGGCTAATCCCTAGAATTCAGCATGAGGATACCCTCTCCATTATGTAGTCTAGCCACATTGAATCGTGTTGTCTACTTAATATTCTCCATGAGGTCAATTGGCCCACCTAGTGGATTGATTACGATTTTTCATATCATTGTTTTGAGATGATATGTGAGGTTACTCAACCTACAGTGTTATCCAATTACAAAACATTGGGGTGTCTTTTATTAACTCTCAAAAATATTCTTGTATATATTTTTGTGATCATTAATAAATTACCACATATCACTTTCATGTTCAATTTTACATTGGGAATACATCGACATGGGGACGATTTTAAATACCATGATCCATCCAAAAAAATTCCCACACAAATAGAATGACAATTATGGGACCTATGATATTCAAAATTTAGAACAATACACTAAGTGAAATCCTTCTGTAATGCATGAAGCCACATTGGGATGAGTGGATACACATTAAACATGTGGCACAAGAAGTCCACATCATGTACTAACACCATGGACATCATTACATGGAGTCATCCTATTTGCAATTTTAACTACTTTGATACCCCTCCATGAAAAAAACAATACATAAATCTCCCTAAATATTCCCAACTAAACATATACCTCCCTCTATGACCAGAGGTATGCAATAAAAACTGCATAAGCTCTAGTACCATGACCACCCTTTATGATATCCTATTTAAATATCATTATATGATAATATTTTTTGTAAAATATCATTATAATTTAAAATCTACATAAACCTCATTTCATGATCTCAATGATGTGGAGAAAAATATGAAAAATATACTATTTGAACAATAGTATGTGTGCTCTTATCGACAAACCCTTGATTGATCCCCTATCTATGAACACAATATAATAACGCCACTTTTTTGAGACTCCTCCAATGGTTCATATAGTGATAGATCTCCCCATACCCCTGGTTAGGATCTATGAATGTATATGGTACTGGGACCCTAAAAATCCATTTACATTCATTAGAGCCCCCTGGAATACTTAGAGTCTCCAAAAAATTGTAGAGCTGGGTGTGATATATTTTGGGTTGAAGTATATATTTACCCAATATTGATTATATATAAATCCTTCCTTCGAGATACTCCTCATCATTTCAGAAAATTTATTGAGTCAAGATAATTCTACATGGTTTCCCATTTAGCACCCCTCTTAGGAATAATTCCCAAATATACCTTCCCCCAACTCATAAATTAAAAAATAACTTTAATATAGAAAATATATAAACACCATTATCCATCCTAGTGTATCCCATTTTAGGGAACAAGAACACTCATGTGATCATCTTATCAAGCGTATTACCAAAACCTACCTCAAATGGTAGCACTAATTCATAATCTCCAGTCAGTATCCTATTTTTTATCCCTTAATGAAATAGGAGTCCCACTATGGTATGTCATTACATATTCCCCATATTATCCCCTATCATTCTCTCCAATGCAATAAAATAAATCTTCTATATGTTATTTCTCACAATGAGAACGATTAAAATGGATTATAGATTTATTTTACAATTATATTGGCTTAACTGAGATAACATAAAAGAACCACTAAGTCCTAGATTCATGACTCTAAACCACATGGAACACATCCTTACTAATATATCATAAACTGGTTGGGATAGAATATAAATATAATTAAAAAATATGTCTCATAATAAATATTGGATTTGATTTCTGATGGACATGATATATCTGAACCGACTTTGAGGTTATAGAAAAACACCACATATAAATATATATATATTTACTCCTGCTATGTATAGTCCCCAAACAAACCTTCTCCTTTCTAGTTACCAATAGATAGGATGGATTATTAGGGCACATCATTCATAAGTCCCTCTCAATTTCATTTCATTAAAATGATTTATAGAAAATGTTTCCAAAAATATCCTCTGATAATGTGTAATCCTGATCCTCATCAAGATACCTATTTTGTGAGAAGAATAAGAAACCCATGTGACACACATGACATTAATACAACATTCATCATGTGATGGTCTCCTAGAAATCACAATCAACCTCCATTATCTAACGATCGAAGGACCCTCTATGCGATGAATATATATTTTCCTTAAATTGAAGAGAATTAGGGGACTCATATTTCACCTCTGAAAGTATAGGTATTACTCTGATGATATTCTAATGACTCTTTTGGAGATGATTGAATGATTACTCTTGGGATGAGAAAGTGATGACTAGTTATCTCTCAAGTGACAAACATGAGATTTCATCATCAGAAGACATGAGTAATATACTATGTACATCTATTGGTGTAAGCTCTAATAAAAAAAACTATTTTATTTAACCCTAAATCATCAAATACAAAAAATGGTCACTCATGTAAGTCCTACAATAGCTATATCTAGGAAGATTTCACCTAACCATACATTCATAATTATTTTAATTTTATTGTAATTTTTTCCTATTACAAAACAATAAAATGCATGATTTATCTTATTAATAGAAAAAAAACAAATGAGTTCTAATTCCCTTGAAAATTATACACAGTAATTTATCGCATGACCATCCCCATATCGCAAGACCAACATCCTTTCTTGAAGGTGATAACATATAGAGTTATTTTATATTTTTATTTTAAGAAAATAAAACTGAATAAATAAAATAAAGATGAAGAAACTTTAATAAATACTCAGGTTCACATGTCCATATAGTTTTTATCATATCATTGGTACAAGGGAAAATATTTCAACTCTAGGATTTGGGAAGGATTGATCGAAATTTATCAAATACCTATGAGATCCATAGAGTAGAAAAGAATTCCCCCCCAAAGGTTGTGAATAGACTTACCTCTCATCCCTCATACAATGTGCATCTTGAATAATCACTAAAAAGAAAAACCATTTACCACATTTCTCTATGTAGTGGTCATTGCATGAAATTCAGATATAACCATTATGGGTGAGGGAGTCATTAGATGTTTCAATTATAAACACAAATATTTTTTAATGCAATAGATACCATGATAATATTCGGAAATAATGTTTTATATGGTTAAGGTACTTTAATATGATATGCCATAGATTATATCTATCTGTAAAATTATCAGGTCTCAAAATCAGTAATAATTCTTATCATAAAGGTCACGTATATTGATCTCTAAGAAGGGGTTTAATGTGTATAGAACCATTAATATGATTCTTCATGCATTATGTTTCATTTGAAATTATTATCTATAAATAAGTGTGTTTTTTCTTTTATTTGGTATCATTATTAATTTTTATCAAGAATCATGTACTTTAATGAATTTATTAAAACAATGATGTCATCATCTCTCTAATAGGGATAATAAGTTGGGGGCATCATAAGTGATAATAATTTAATTGAATTTATAGGAAATGATTTTATCCTTTCGGGTAAAGCAATGAAGATATGTTTTTATGATTTATTGAGATAAAAGTGTATGACTAAATTCAATTTCCATATTATTTTACATACAAGTACATTTATTGACTATTTTGATTATATATCTCTCAATATCACATCACATTCATCATATATTATCAATGTATATTATTCTCATCCTCAACTAATTTGAAACTAGCTAACAACATTATAATCATCTTCATTGTAATATATTCAAGTATTTTTCTAATTTTTTGAAAGGTATTTTCAAGATCCATTAACCTTTTTATTTAATTTCAATTGAGTATTCTTATAACTCATAATTTTATTATATTATTCATCTAATGCATGTATCTTCTCCTGAGAAGTATAATATGTCTTGATTTATCATCAATAGATTTTTTAATTATTTGTAAATTATAGGTACATTTTCTTTATATAATTATTTAATTTTTTCTCTAGATTTTACTATTTTGGTGTTAGTGTTTAACTATTAATAATACATTAAAAATACTTATGCATAATGTTTTCATCTTTTATTATTTTTATATTTTCTTCAACGTGTTCTTAAATTATGTCACATATATGGGTGAAAATTTCAACTTGAAAATTCTCAATTTAATCCTTAACCCTATTTTATTGGAAGCTACATAATTCACTATGTATATCCTCTTTTTGTCCTGAACAATTTTCATCATGTCTATGATTGTAAATATAATAACTATATGATATACTGTAGTACCCTGGGTTTCTGTTATGTAACCCTTACTTGATGCTTTTTATGGTTTTAATTTCATGGAGGGTTCTCCCATCGTTCCGGAAGTGATTCGAAGGCTTCTCTTGGCGAATCGAAGCTGGATTCTTGAGGTATGTGATTGTTCTTGTTTGTTTTATTAGATATATTTAGATCTATTATTCCTAGTCTCTAGATTTCATTGATCTACTCCCATTACGGGTATCTCTATGTGTGTAGATTCCAAATATGATGATATTTGGTCTTGTTTGTGTTAGGTGAAGAGATCTAAGGAGGATCCTTGGTGAATCGGCCCGGTTTCTTTTTTTTTTTTGCATTCTCGGTTTCTTATGGTTTTTGTCAAAACCATTGATGTAAGAGGCTTAACTATCGAACACTCTTATTAGAATGAATTGTCTTAGATTCAAATTTTCTTATTTGAATGAAAGTGATTTTGTAAATCATGGAATAAATCATCTTTAGTAATGATTTATGGTTTTGATGAAATTGTGAAATGTTGGTGAATTGTTGGGAAAATTTATTTGGATTCATGAATTTAAAATTTTGATATTCAATTATGGATTTACTGGAATGGTAAATGGTTTGATGAAAGATGGGTTTTCAATAAAAAGGTCTCTCTTACTGAAATGGTTTGGTATTGAAATGGCTTGATGAAATTAGTTCATTCTTTGGTTTTCAATAAATGTACGGTTTTATTTAAATGGTTTGAATTGGTTGAACACAATTGGTTTTGATGGAATGGTTTTCAATAAAAGTTGTTTTATTGAATGGATGGTTTGGCATGATTGTTATGAATGTGTGGTGTGTGTTCATGTTTCATATATGAGGTATGGTTGAAATAAGACCTTGTGCTCGGTGCCAAGAATTTAATCTAACATGAGACTCTTAAGTACGAGGCTTGGTTGAAATATGACCTTTTGCTCCGTGAAAAAGGTGTAATGGTACATGCGAAACAATTACCTTGTGAGGACTTGGTAGTCAGATGAGAAACTGCTCATGAGTTTGGAACTGTCATAACGAAACATGCGTGGTTGATTTCATGAGTTGTGAAATGGTTGAGTATGCCAAAAAAGGTTTTTTGAGAAAGGGTTCTAATGCTTGATTGGTTAATTTTGTGGAAAAATGACTTGTTGAAAAACTGGTTTCAATTTATCTTGGATGATTTTGGTTACGAATGGTTTTGGAAATATGTTTATAATTAGTTATAAATTTCTTAGAGAAAATGTTGTATATAAACAGTTTTTATATAAATGTTTCTAACTCATCTATCCTAGTGGCGTGAGTAGGGAAGTTATTGGGAGAAACTTATTGAGTTTTATACTGCTTTGGCACTATTGTTATTTTGTAGATGTCATATTCCAAGACACAGGTAATGTTAATGCATCTCATTACAAGTGGATCGTGGTGATGGTTTGGAGATGTGGTGGTGCTTGGTGCATGGTGCTCAGTGTAGAGCTGTCGAGTGTGTCTTGTCTTGTTTTGGATCATTTATTTATTATTCCACTTGGTACACAGATTTTGTGTTAGTTATGTATTGATTTGTTTAATAGGGTACTTCTCTTTTGGTAATGCATGAGTTGGTTGTTTAATTTGTTAATGCATCATATAGTGAATTGTTGGTTACAGTTAGATTATGGGTTATTTATTAAAGGGTAAATTGTCCCCCAACATATATTTGAAACCCTTTGGAATTTATTTCCAGCCTTTGGCTTCTCGGGGATATCTCTAAAGTCCTATTAATTACACTTTGTTCTCTCAAGCCAATGAGAAATGGTGGGTCATTAAAAATGATATCACCTTGTTCGGTCCTTGAAAAACAAGTGGTCATCGATGTTCTTGGTCTTGGAGTTGAAATTAATTCTTGTATATTCTTTGGGTCAAAATCTTAGACAGGAGTAGGATTGTCTGAACATGAAATGTATAGCATAAAAGGACATAGATAACCCGTTTATGTTGAACTTCAAGTTACCAGGGTGTTGGGTACATAAGTGTTTTGGTTATTCAAAGACAATAACTCCTTATTTTGTTACTAATAAATGTATGTATAGCATCATCATAATAATTATTGGGTTATTATTCTTCGATAACAATATATATAAGGTAATATATATATATATATTTATTAATTTTAAAAACAAATTAAACTAACAAAAAATCCTTGAGACAATCACCTATGTTTAATAATGTGGAATATTCTAACCTAAAAAACCCCGAGATGGATGTATGTCAATATCTAGTAGACAATTGATATTATAATGACGGTTCAATTGAGGAATAGTATAATAATGTATTTTTTTCAATAAAAGATTTATATTTCTCCAAACTTGTAGGATGTGATTGTTTAATTATGAAACATATCATTGGTAGTTTATTTTTTCCCTCTGAAGATATAACATTCCTTGATAAAGTAGTTTTGGGGACCAATGATTAAGAGATGAATGGATGTGTTTTTATACTATTGCATGGTACATCATTCAATGATGGATAAACACTATTTTTTTTTAATTTTTTATACTATTTTTCTATTCTATGGTTGAAGTGATATGATAAATTTATTTATTTTGCGTATTTCTTCCCTGATGAATTGAAATTAAAAAATTCCATTTGGGTAGTTATTGTTAAACTCATTATTTCTACATATTTGATACCAATAAAATAGTCATTCAGACTAGATAACTTTTTATGTAATTACATGGAAGAGTTAATGAATCGTTATAATGATTTTAGGATAATTATATCAGATCAAGACTCTGATTTTTAATCGTATATTTACATAGGATTTAAATACAATTTTTGTTTCCATTTTTTTCTTTTTCACAACATTCCATAATTAGAATAATGAATAATGTTTATGAAATATTCATACATTATATGTATTTTAAAAATCATGTATAATATATTATAGAGGATATTGGATTGATTACATTCTAGTATTTGAGTATTAAAATAACAAATGTTTTCAATTCTCTATTATTAAGAGCCATTTATATCATATTATGGGAAGAATTTATATCACCCATGTGTATTAAAAATATTATCAAATTAATATTTTTATTGAAGTAGATTTATATTTGGGTATGGTAAATAATTTTATTGTTGATATTAGAGTGCATTAATTCTATGAATGATGAAATGACATAATATTATTATCAATAGATGTAATCATTAGAGTTTCATGATGGTGACCATGTGTTCTTGAATATTTCACCCTATCATATAAAATATAGATTTCATGGTGGTAGAAATATTTTTTGTATATTCATCAGGAATTTTGTGGTGTTGTAATGTTATTTTTTTTGTCGCGTATCAAATTAAACATTAAACCTAGATAAAGTATATTCATGGTATTTACCGTGTGATGTATCATTTTCTGAACATTCAAAAATATACTCATGAGATTGAATGGGGTGTGTCTAATATCAAAAAAGGAATATCTTTTATTAGAGTTCAATATAAATTCCATATCATTATGTGGATTTATTGTAAGGATAGATCCATACTATAGTATGTGATTTGGGAAACTTGATATCATGGATTAATTTACAGAATAACATGAATTTTATATTAATGTACAATATCATATGTTTTCTTATCTAATATCCCAAACTAAATTTCAAAATATTAAATCTAATTCTAAACCATACATTATATCAAGTTGTTTCCTAGTACACTAGTGTCTTTGAAAATGTGGTTAGATCGAAAGACCATTTTTGGAGAGAATATTCCCACATTAAAGTAAATATAGAAAAAATTAAAGATATAAATAATATGTATACCATGTGGAAATTTTATGGTATCTCTATGACTCATAACATACACAGTATATGAAAAATAAGCATACAAATAAAATTAGTGTCTTTATGTGATTATTCATAAAATATCGAAAACCACTAGCATTATCATAATTAAATTAATTTGAGAAAAAATAAACTAAAAACAATGATGAATCATTATAAAAATAAACATTTTTCACACAGACCCTCATAACAGTTTTCCTATTATACCACAAAATTTTTTAACACCATTAATGAATTTCAAATGAAATAAACATTCATTAAGGTCTACCTATAGGGTGTTAGAATATAAATCTATAAGTAAAACCATGATACCATAATCTTATGTAATGATGTCCACATATATTAATGGTCTCATTTAATTATTCCCCCCAATATAAAAAAAACAATTCTCCAAATATAATATATAAAAACACATTAATCAATAATAATATAATAGTTAGTTACACATTATAAGGATCGAGCCTAACACAGTACATAATCTTGAATTATGTCAAGTATTCACAATGAGGATATTTTCAGGTTTATCGTTTTAGAGAATTAGGCCACAACTCTTATATAACAACTTGAATATTAAATTTAGACACTACTACTCAGTATACACATTTCATAAAATAAAAACTTTTTGAAAGAAACATGTCTAGTTAAATACTGTAGACAAAAAGACTTTCCTTGATCCCATCCTTGACCCTATTCATATTTAAGTCCTGTGTAAAAAATTATATAATTTTAGGATGAGTATAAAAATATCAGAAAGGGATATAAAATAAGGAAGAAAACCTTATCCCACAAGTAAATTCAAATCAATGAAACCCATATTTTCAATCATAACATACCTTACGAAATCATAATATTTATGAAATAACACAGAGAAATCATAAATCATAAAGGTAACTTGTGGCATCTATATCAGAATTACAAAGTAGATATCACAAATACATATAGAGTAAAATTTGGAATACCAATCAAAGTATATCCCCTAAATCTATTAGGGGAAACATTATTTTTTACCTCTATCACGTTAACCAGTGAATTGGAGAGCTATCCCGGGCTCACCCACCCTAGGTTTATCACAGAACCACCCATATACTTAAACAATTCTCAATAACCATAAAATATTCATAACACCTAAATAATCATTAATGAAACATAAGTTTTCCACATTTCAATCACAATATATCATTTCAATATATTGACATAATCAATGCTTTATCAAACAATTTTCAAAACCATTAAAATCATTTAATAATGTTATTTTTGAATCAACGTGTCACATACCACTTTGAAGATTTTAAAAGAAATAAATTTTTAAAAAATTAATATCCAAATAAATAAATACTAAACCTATTTTGAAAACATGGACATTAATGAAAATTATTTAGAAGAATAAATCTTTAAATAATGTAAAACGATATTTTAGTTAAAGTGTTTTTAAAAAAAAGAGAGACACTTCAATACAAATAATTGAGGAATAACATTTAATCAAAACATTATAATATCATTAGAATAAAGTTATTCATGATATAATATTCCAAAGGATAGTAAATACACCATATAAAACGGAATTTGAGCATAACAACAATGAAGCCTTAATGGAATGTAAATTTAGACTAAATCCCATATAAGGATGGTATCCTTAGATTAAGGATAAATCAATTACATAATTATGTGTGAAAATTATAAATACACCCAATATAAGTTGTTATTAAGTGTAAAACAATAATACTTCATTCACACAAATTCATATCACGACATAATCAAGAAGCATAGGTTTAACCCAAAGAATTGAAATTGGGTAAAGAAGTTCCCCTACACAAATTCGATAGCCTAGAGGAGTCATAGTAAAAATTAAAAAATGAGTTGATGAGAGAAAAATGGGTATCTCATCAAATATACATATAATTTATTTAAATAACTATTTATATGAACAATCCCAACAATAGAATATGTAAATTAAAATACATAACAAAAAGAACTCTTTTAAAAAGAGGTGGGTGAAAGGTTCCATTACCTATTTGGTAACATACGAAACATAGAACCCATGAAATAAGGATCATACAATGAAGATATATATACCAATAAATTAATGTATGTTACACAATTAATAAAATAATTGTCAGTACATACACCACACAAAAGTAAATAGTGGAAAATATAGCATGAATCTCCCAGGCAAAAAGTGAGATGAAAACCACTTACCCTATTGTAATAAATAGAGTCGTATAAAAAAAGATAATAACAACCAAATTAATTACATAATAACATTATTATAAAGGTAATAATTTTATTAATATTTCAAATGACATTAAAAATACACCACATTCAAGAAATAAGTGTCAAAAAATGTAAATCCCACTGAATTAAATGTGAGATAAGAATCCCTTGCCACATGTCCGACTTGACTCGCTCATATGTTCCTTATTCTTCATAAATGATAAAATTATATTAATTTATAATTTATTAAGAATATTTTTTAATGTTTACTATTCCATTTATATCACTTATTTTCCTTATATAACAATTAGTTAGTTTTTTGATTTCATATTAGACATTTTGTCGATGTTCGGAACATGAGTCAGAAATTAAGGTGTTATAATTATAAATTGTCCATGTGGTCAAAATTCCATTATCTCCAGAATGATATTAATCATTTAGATGTCATATATATCATATATATCTACTATATATATGTATTTATAATAGTACATAACATTTGGATATAGTAAATGAAATGCATAATTCATGGAAATGGTCAGCCTTACGTACGCTTGAACACTACTTTCATTTCTATTTCATATTTTAATGGACTGAGAAAATATTTATACATAGGTATATTATAATTTTAGTATAAAATATTTTTCATATATGTAACATTTTTTCATGAATTATATCCATTATATGATCCACGTATGTAATGAACGAGTCATATTATATTGAGGGGGCGGTAGTCCGCACTTCCTTAAATTAAATTATTGTGTTAAACCATTATGGAAACCATAATGGTATGATATATATGAAATATATGGAAGAATTGAAAAAATATAAATATAATTTATATCTCATATAAATAATGTTACATCATAATGTCCCCCATGATAGTGAGTAAGAGATAATTGAATAATCATTGTTTCGTGAGGCATTAGTTTGTTGTCCCCAGAAACAGTATGTTCTTTACCCATTAGATGGAGGTGTGTGTAAGTGTAGCACTAATAAATCTAATAAAAACATCCAAGTATAATTATAATACTATTTTTGTTATAAAATAATTAAACAAAAAGAGTTTATGGGGTCGGAGAATTAAAATAAAACAAAGATACTTATGAGAAGACATTACCTTTAAATTGGGTAACTCCCTTTGGTTCGAACCAAAAGGGTTTCATGAAGAGATTTATGCCTAAGGAATGTCTTATACGATGAAAAGTGGGACCTTGGGATATTATTGGAGTAGAGTTTAGATGACCTAATTTCTTGAGAGGTGTGAGAAATGGGTAGGAAATTAAGGATTTTTATAAGAGAGAGGAGGCGCTCTTTTGGAATGTTTTGAAAATATTATTTCATTGTATAATGATTTTCTGTTTCAAAACCCAAAAATCTATAATGTTGAAGATGAGTTGGCCCATGTTTGAAATAAAATCATATAATAATAATTGGAAATGTTTTGGATATTTTTCTTATTTTTTATCTTTTTATTTAATTAAATCATACATTAATGATGTAAACACTACATCAACATTGTGTCATAAATAATTTTATTTATATGATGTATAAATATTATAAAAAATTAACATGATGTAGGAAATAATTTTATATTTCTATTGAATATTTATAGTCAATTATATCAATTATATTATCTCACATTAAAATTGTTTTAGTAAAACAATACATGTTTATTACATTTTTATTTTTACTTTAAATAAAAAGTTATTAATATCATTATCTTACCCAAGTGGCTCCATGGGGTACCAAAAATGACCCATGTATTTTATGTATCTCCCATGACTCATCATATAAGGTTAGGAAAATTTTCAAAGTAATTTTATATTTTATAATATTATTTTTTAACTTCAATTACCCTAATTACCTTTAGTCACGGTTAATAAAAGTCAAATGTTACTATTCAACAAAAATTATTGTCATCCCATTGAACCAAATTTTACTTAATAATTACAACCACGTATGTTTTATTTTTGAAATTCAACTCACAGAAGCAGTAAAATCACATTTTATGCAAATTTTGAAAAGCACTTAGAAGGTGGGTAAAAAGACGTTAAAATGTTCAATTGAATTTTATATATCTAATAATATTATAAAATGACACTAGTGAATTAAATTTTATTAATATAGGTATTATGTATCTATTTTTACATTAAAATAAATTTATATTTAAAAATAACTATTTAAATAAAATGTTGGTTTTAAACAATAACGAAGTGTTTTTAACTATTCCTAAAAAATTGAAAATTTTCAACAAAGATACAAAAAATTACCTCTAAAATAAATTTGATATTCCGAATTAAAAAATGAAGTCTATTTTTCCAAATAATAAACATATAAGTTCCATTAATTAATTTTATAATTAATTCTCATCGTCATAATAGACAACATGTTTTTAAGAAATAATAATCATCAAAAGATTGATATTTGTTAATGTCCAATTTAAAAGAGAAATTACCTCCAATGGCCAACATTGGATTAAATGGTAAAAATATAATATATTTACACTTTAAAACTAGTTTGAAAGATAATCTAACCATATAAATAAATTACATTGAAAAGTGGTTTTGAATTAAAATACAACATTTTTTAACTATTCATTAAAAATTGATCATTATCAGAAAAATATTAAAATTCCATCCAATGTAAATTTTTATGTCCTGATTCTAAGGCTGAAAATTATTTTTTCAAGTAGAACATATAAAAGTCAGAAAAACTATATTTCAAAAGGGATCTCCATTAAAAGGCGCTAAATCGTCCCTTTAAAGAATATTAGAGTATTTATGTTTCAATTAGATTCATTCACATTTTATGCCTCTAACTTTTATTGGGTAAATGTAAAGACATTTAATAAATATTTATAGTCATATTGTAGTTATTTTTGTTCATTCCCACCAATAAAACGGCTAGGTGTTAACTACCTTTCAAAATAATAATATTATATAGTTAGTATGCACCATACGATTTCCAAGAAACTCGTGGTTGCATATCGGGTGCGCTATCGAACATAGAAACCCCTTTAAAGTAAAATTAATAATTAATTTAAATATATTAATAAATAAAAAAATATCTTATTCATTATTTACATGGGATGTTACATCTTCCCCACCTTTTGAGAATTTCATCCTCACAATTTAGAAAAAAGGGCTCTGAATCTTCATTGAATGTCCTACAACGGAGAAAGAGTCAATAAAACTATCACATTAGAATAAAGTAAGAGAAGTAAAAAAGGTCACCTGAGACAAAAGATACTAGGATTCCATAAATACATGGATATAGAGGAGAAAACTAACCATCACGTTCTGATATAGAGTGATAGAAAAAATTATTAGAATAATGTTAACCACTAGAAAATCACAAACATGTGATGTGTTAAATGGTCTTTGATCCCCCAATAAAGAAAGATAATAGAATTTTTTTTTATTTTATGTTAAATTTCATATCGTTGAGGAATTTATTTAAGAGATTAACTAAACATGTATGGAATCATTCTTACCTATCCTGTAGATATTCATCCTATACTAAATTTCAACCTCAAAATCAACTTTTCTCCCAATGATTAGTATTCAAGCTGACATGGACACGTCAAAAATGATATAATCAATTTTTAAGGAATGACATAATCTAAAAAAAGGGTATATATTTCCCCTATCTTTAGACATTAACAAAAAACAATAATGGTTAGTACGAGATCAGATAATCCCTAAAAGGATAATTATTTATAAAAATAAATACTACTCTTAATCACTAAAATTAAACAAACAGTACCCATTTTATATGAAAGACCATTCCATATCCAATTGTCCTAATAATTATTTAATATAATCTAAAATATGATCAAAACTCAAAACCCATATGAATTGGATCACTTAGTAATCCATAATAAATATTATCATTTATCTCCAAATAACTTCAACAACTCTTAAAATATCATACTAGAGTGTAATTTACCTAATGACATATTCTCTATGCTAGGTTAATATTTTTCTAGAAATGAACCAAATCACCATATTTCCACAATAAATAAATATATTCTTACAACATAAAATTTTCAACCATTCCTCCACAAATGAGATCCCATAGTATTCTATTTTTATTAAGCATATAATGTTCCCAAAAGATAGAATGTCATGTAAAATAACCTTTATCTCTTAATCACCGTATCATTTTTCTATACTAAGGATGTCAATTTAATGAAACGTAAGATCCCAAATCAACTTATTCTTGATCCATAAAATGATTTAACTAAAAGAAATTAGTCACACTATCCAGGGACTTCAAATAGTCCAGTGGTATGTGACACACCCTTGTTGACCTTCAGTTGTGGGTTTGATTCCTGTGGCCTTGCGGACTTGACGGGTTGTCACCCTTCCTACGGGTTTTCCATTTTCTGAAACCATATAATTTTATAACATTCCAAAAAAATACAAATTCCTAAAAAATAACAAAAACATTTTTTGAAAATAATGGATATCTGATAGCTTTCATTTTGTATTTTGAAATATAATAACCCTTAATCACCTAAAAAATAATTATGACTCTTTATAAAATGATCACCATTTATGGTTATGTCAGTTATTCCTAAATAACACCCTAACCTAAAAATTTATATAAACTGACCTTTGATACCAACTATAAGTACACATCCTTAACCATTATATGATCTTTAATTATGTCTAGAATTCACATTTGAGGATCTTTTTAGGTTTAGAGTTTTTGAGAATTAGTACATAACTATTACATAAACGAATTAATATTACATTAATACTACTACTACTAAGTATCCACATTTCATAAAATAAAAACTCTTAAAAATAAACATGTATATTTCCATGTTTTAGACAACATGACTTTCCATGATCCCATTCTTGACCCTATTAATATTTATATCATGTTTATAAAATTTGAAAAACACGGGTTGAGTATAAAAATATCATTAAGTGATATAAAATAAGGAATGAAAACATTATCTCATCAATAAATACAAATCAATGAATCCAATAATTTTCAATCATAACATGGCTTTTGAAATCATAAGATTTATGAAATTACACAAAAAAATCATAAATCATAAAGTTAACTTGTGGAATCCATATCAAACATACATTATAGCTATCATATATACATAGGGAGTCACATTTTTAATACCAAACAATGTATATTACCTAAATATCTTAGTAGAAGCATTAATGTTTACCTCTGTCAGGTTACCTAATGCATTGGAGAGCTCTCTTGGTCTCACCCGCCCTAGGTTTATCACATAACCACCTGTATATGTAAATATTGTCCAATAAACATAACATATTCCTAAAACACAAAAAATTGGAAAGAAAAATTTTCTACATTTCAATCACAATATATAATTTCAACATATTGACATAATAAATGCTTTATCAAACCAATTTCAAAACTATTTAAAACATTTAATAAAAATATTTTTTAATCAAAATCTCACAGACCAAATTAAAGATTTTAAATGAATTAACATTTTAAAACAATAATTACCATATAATTAAATCCTAAAACCATTTTGAAAACATGAACATTAGTGAGAGCTATTTACAAGAATACATCTTAAAATCATTTAAAAAGTTATTTTAGTTAAAGTGTTTTTTAACAAAATAAGAGACGCTTCATTACAAATAATTGAATAATATTTTTTAACCAGAAAATTATAATATCATTAGTGTAACATCCCAAGTATGTAATGAATAATATATATTCTTATCTATGTCTATTTACGAATTATATAGTGTTTAAAATCTTAAAATCAAATCTTAAGAATGGAATACACTAATATTTTTAAAAGATTATTTTACTGCCTTTTAGTGGCAAACCATTTTTAAATCAAAATTTTGACCATTTTATAAGCTTTATTTGTCAAAATAAACTTATTATTTATTATTGGGAGATTTAAATTTACATTGGATAAATTTTTGGCATTTTTCCGACAATGTTCGTTTTTTTAATGAATAGTGAAAAATACTGCATTTTACATCAAAACTGCATTTTCATCTAATTTAATTTTATTGATAAATTATCTTTTTAATTGGTTTTAAAGTGTAATTAGAATATATGTTTACCATATAATCCAATAGTGGTCATTAGAATTAATTTCACTTTAAAATCGGGCATAAACTAATGCCAAACTTTTCATAGATATTGTTTCAAAAAACCCCACTATTTGTTTTGAAAATGGAAATTATTTTTAAATTAATTATTTGAATTTCTATGTTTGGAATTTTGAAAAATGGATTAAATTTTTGGAATCATAAGTTCCAAATTATGTAATCAAGACTCTTATGTTTTTGGACTTTGTGAATAGCAACGACGGTAATTATCGTTAATTATCTTGATTAATTAGTAATCGAGTAGTTAAGGATAATAAAATAATATCATAATAGTACAAAATTACACCATCATGTGTCCTAATACTACTGGATGTGTCATGGCCGACCATGGGATGACTTTTTCCAAACATGGGGACCCCATGGAATCACTTTTGTGTGATAATGACTTTTTATCTTTTTATTTTTAAAGAAAGTTAAATATAACAAAGAATGTGTCACCTGAGTAAAAGATTTTTACTTTTTTATACGTAAATTATCTATTGAACTATAAATTTTAATTGTAAAGATAAAAAAATTTCCTACATCATAGTATTTAATTTATAATTTTTAGACATTAAATAAATTAAATTATTTTTGACATCATGATGATGCAGCGATTACCTCATTAATGAACAATTTAAATAAAATGAAAAGATAATGTAAAATCTAAGACTTAAAATTTTCAAAGACCTATTTTATGAGTATATTTCGAACCCTTATCACCTTATACTTTAAATACATCAATTTGGGACCTTTAAAATCTGAAACTCATCAGAAAATAGTGAAATATTTTATACCTTTCCAAGAGTACCCCTCCTCTCCTCTTATAAAAGGCCCCCACCTCTACCTCCTGACCCACACTTCTGAAGACATTGGATTGGCCCAGACCTGATCATTTTATCTCTAAAAATCCCTCTCTTCACCCTAGAATCCTTACCACAGGCAGAAAGCTCTTCAAAGAACCATTTTGGTTCAAACCAAGAAGAGTTTCCCAATTTAAAGGTAAAGTCTTCTCTAATGTTCTTTTGTTTTATTTTGCTTCTACAAACCCATAAACTCTTTTTATTCATTTATTTTGTAAAAACACCAGTATCTTTAATATACTCTGATGTTGTTATAATAATTATTCGAGATACACTTACACACACCTTCATCTAATGGTTAAAGAGTATATTGTTTCCGTGGATGGCGAATTTCTGCCTCATGAAATGATGATTGTTCAATATTCTTCTAACACCCTCAAAGGTGGCAATTAATATGACACTATATTTATATATGATATATAATATGTTTATTTTTTAATTAATCTTCTGTATTTTTAATTTTTTTCATACTTTTATGGTTTCCATTATGGATAAACACGATATCTTCATTTTAGGAAGTGCGGACTACCACCCCCTCAAAGTGATTTGATTCTTTAATGCCATATGTGGGATGTATAAAGGATGGAGTTAATGATATTATATATGATATTATACTGGAATTATAATATAATTTTATATAATTATGATTACATTCCATAAAATACGAAATAGAAATCAAAGTAGCGTTCATGCGTACGTACGGCTTACCGTCTCCATGAACGGTGCATTTCATTTCTTACCTCTAAATGTTATTTAATATTATAATTGAATGTATATACTGGATAAGTATGATATATATGATATCTAAATCATGAATTTAACTCTGGATATAATGAATACATTAAAAAATTGTAATTATAATGAGTTTATTTTTTAGTCAAGTACCAATGATCGTTAAAATGAAAGTTATTAACATAAATAATTACATAGTGTTCATACATGGTAATAAGTGATATAAAAAGAATAATGAACTTGAAAAAGGTTCTTAAGAAGGTATAAATTAACTCAAGTTTATTATTTAGGAGATTATTGAATGAGATAGTCAAGTCGGATACGAGGTATGGGACTTTGTCTCAATCTCATTTCATTGTGGCATATTTTGTTTTATACACAACTTTCTTTTATACGGCGTATAAACCCCTTTTACTTTAGAGTTTTTTCAAAAGGAATCTTTTTATATGAAGCACTTACTAAACGACAAAAGGGAATGTTCTTTTTGTCGTACGTATGTGGCGACAACGACTTCTCCGCCGCCATGACCATTATTTGAGTTTCGGCTTCCTCTTGAAGCCATAAATTTTTTTAATGAAAAATAAATACCATGTTTTACTTTTCTTTTATTTTGGTATTGAAAATGGTTTTGATAATGTTTTTATTATATCAATGTGTTATTGATATCATGTGATTGAAATGTGGAAATGTTATGTTTCCTTTAGGAATGTTTTATGTGATATGATTATGTTATGGTTTTTGGGAATTGTTTATGAAGACGGGTGGTTCCGTGATAAACTAAAGGTAGGTGAGCTCGATATAACTCTCTAATGCATTGGGTAACGTGAAGGGGTTAAACTTTAAGGTTTCTCCAAAGATATTTAAGGAATATACTGTGATGTGTATTGCAAACGTAACCATGAGGGTTACTCCCTACGTAAGAATGTTATGAATGCCTCAAGTTACCTTTATGTCTTATGATTTCAATGATTTATTCATGATTTGATGAGCTATGTTAAAAGGGTTATGTTTAACGAGTAAAGTATGATTTCATACATGGACTGATGTTTTCATTTCGTACTATTATATCCCTTACTGATCATTTTATGCTCATCCAATGTTTTTGAAATGTTTTTCATAGGTCAAGAGAACGATACATGTTGGGATGATAGTTTCAAGGATGTGTCAAGAATGAATCTATGTTTTATTTTAAATATCTTTCTGATAATGGAAAAAATGAGTATTATCTGTTATGTAACCACTTTGTTTAAATGTGGAATGTATTGCATGATTTATGATATAATTCTCTAAAACACTAAACCTGAAAATTTCCTCAATGTGTAATCTTGTAATATCTCAAGATTGAGTAATGATTAAGGCTGGGGCCTTATAGTTGGTATCAGAGTTCGGTTTAGATAACTTTAGGAGTTAGAATTCTATTAAATTATTATCCAAAAAATATTTTTTTATGGTCAAATTGGAATGAAATAGCATTTGAAAATTACCATGTTGCTTCATCTAAGAAATGTTTGTTCAGAATTTTTTTCCACAGAGTAAATAGGGAAGCAGTGCTCAGAAGGCATACAGAAGGAAATAACCTTCCGAATCAGCATCCTGAGACAGTTGGAATTGGAGCTGAATGTTTGTTTCAGTAATGGCACAGTTGACTCATGTGATAAATGGTGGTGGGATCCATGCATGAGATCATCCAGATCAACTGCAGGGGAACATGTCAGTAGTTGAACATTTCATGTGAAAACAGCCCCCATCATCCAGCGGATCATCTGACCCTATGCTAGCTGAAGGGTGGATTAGAGCAATAGAAAAGATTTTAGATGTCATGGGGTGTTCACACAATAAAAAGTATGGTCATCCTATTTACCATTTGGAGGGTGAAGCAGATCATTGCTGGTTGATGGTTAAAAATATTAGGGACGCTGATGAGATTGATGCTCTCTATTGGGATGAATTCAAGGGTATGTTTCTTGAGATGTATATTCCTAAGGCTATTCGACTTAGGATGGAAAATCAATTCTTGGAATTGAGGCAAGAGGAAGACTCAGTGGCTGCTTATGAAGAGAGGATCACTCGATTGGCAATGTATGCTCCAAATTTTATCCGAGACCTTGATAGTAAAATCAATCGTTTTTACTCAGGATTAAAGCCAAAATATCATAGGAAATTGGATTATCATGAGTTAAAAAGTTATGAAAATATTTTTTGATGTGATGAGATGGTGGAATTGGAGTTTTCAGATGATCAAGTGTTCTATAACAACCAACAGAATAAGAGACCGAGGTGGCAGAAGAAAGGGAAGACTTCTTCAAAAGTTCTGATGATAAGAGAACTAAGTTTCCAGTTTGTGATGAATGTTGTAACAGGCATGCTAGAGAATGTCTTCTGAATTCTGGAAAGTGCTACAGATGTGGTAAGAAGGGACATAAGGCTCGTGATTTCACTGAAAAATATCAGGGTGATGGTAAGACCAAATTTTATTTATAGTTAGTGAAATGTTTTAATTGCAATGAGATTTGTCACTATGCAAACGAGTGTCCGACAAAGAGCTCGAGTGATGGGAAGCAGTTAGACTACAAACAGAAAGGGGTGGTGAAATCCTTTGAAACTAGTTCAGCAGATGTTGGGACATCAAATTAAGTAGTATCAGGTACTTTGTTTGTTTTTTCATATTATGCCAGTGTGTTCTTTGATTCGGGGTCTACAAATTCTTTCATCTCTGAAAACATTTCTAGAAAAATGGGAAAACCATATCATGAAATGACTCCTGAACTTTTGGTAAAAACACATGGCGGAAATGTTGAGGCAAAAAGAATTTATAAGAATCCTCCTATCCTTATCCGTGGAAAGTACCAACTTTCAAACCTTATTGTTTTACCTCTAGTAGAGATTGATGTTATCCTGGGTATGGATTGGCTCTCTAGTTACCATGATAAGATTGACTTTAGATCTAAAGAAGTTTCTTTTTAGAAATACTTTTAGTTTGTGTACAAGAATGAACCCTTACTATTGATAACATATCAAGAGGCCGAGAAACATGTAAAAGATGGAAATGAATGTTACCATGCACATATTGTTGAAAACATGGGAACTGTTCAGATTAATGATGTTCCAGTGGTAAATGAGTATCCTAATGTTTTTCTTGATGAGTTTCCTGGATTAATACCAGACCGGGAAGTAGAATTTATTATTGACTTAGTTCCCGATGCTAAGCCAATTTCAAAACCCCCTTATCGAACGGCTCAAACTGAACTTTTAGAGTTGAAGGAGAAATTGCAAGATTTATTAGAGAAAGGTTTCATTCGACCTAGCACATCACCATGGGGTTCTCCTGTTTTATTTGTTAAAAAAAATATAGTTCAATGAGACATTGCATTGATTATAGATCCTTGAATAACATCACTGTTAAGAACAAATATCCTTTGCCTCATATCGATGATTTGTTTGATTAGCTCTAGTGAGCTAAGTTTTTTTTCAAAGATTGACCTGAGATCGGGGTACCATCAGTTGAAGGTAAAGGAAGAAGATATTCTGAAGACCGTGTTCTGTACAAGATATGTCCATTATGAATTTGATGTTATGCCTTTTGGGCTATCCAATGCACCTGTTGTATTCATGGACCTTATGAATAGAATTTTCCATGATTTCTTGGATAAGTTTGTGGTTGTTTTCATTGATGATATTTTAGTGTTTTCTAAATATAAAGAGGATCATGAAAGAAATTTAAGGGTTTTTTTGCAGTCCTTAAAATAAAAGAAATTGTATGGGAAATTCAAGAAGTGTGAGTTTTGGTTGCAACAAATGTCTTTCCTTGGTCATATTGTTTCTAAATTTGGAAGAACTATGGATCATGCAAAAACAACAGTTGTTGAAGAATGGACAAGACCAACAAATGTAACCAAGATTCGTATTTTTCTCGGTTTGGCAGTCTATTACTAATGATTTGTTTGAAATTTTTCATGGTTATATAGTCCAATGACTAAGCTTACTCAGAAGGGTGTTATGTTTATCTGGAAAAAAGAATGTGATGATTGTTTTCGGGAATTGAAAAGAAGATTGGTGAATGATCCAGTTTTGGCACTACCTTTTAGGAATGGTGAGTTTATTATCTACAGTGATGCTTCATCGAAAGGAAATTGTTGCATCCTAATGCAGAATGATCAGGTAATTGCTTATGCCTCACAACAGTTGAAAACACATGAGGTGAATTACCCTACACATGATTTGGAATTTGCTGCTGTTGTTTTCTCATTAAAAATTTAAAGGCATCATTTGTATGGAGTAAAGTGTGAAATATATACCGATCAAAAATGTTTAAAGTTTATATTCACTCAGAAAGAATAGAACATGAGACAGAGGAGATGGCTGGAATTAATCAAGGATTATGATTGTAAAAATCATTACCATCTGGGAAAAGAAAATAAAGTGGCTGATTCTTTGAGTCGAAAAATTAATGCTTCATTAACAATGTTGTGTTTGGAACGTGATCCTTTGGTTATGGATTTGATGAACTTTGGCATAGAAGTTTTTGGTGTGGGATGTCCTTCTATTTTGTTTCAGGTATTAGTGAAATCCTCTATATCTGACAGAATTAAGAAAGTATAGAAGCAAGACAGTGAGTTGCAGAAAAAGGAAGAGCCGGTTACGAAGGTTAAGTTTTTTAAATTCAACATTGATAATGATGTTGTTTTAAGATTTGGGAGGAGATTGTTTATTCCCTGTGATTCACAGTTGAAGAGAGAGTTGTTATGTGATGCTCATAGTTCTCTGTTTTCAGTTCATCCAGGAAGTACTAAGATGTATTGAGATCTTTAGGAGTATTACTGGTGGGACTGAATGAAAATGGATATTACTGATTTTTCTGTGAAGTGTTTGAATTGTCAGTAGGTTAAAGTAGAGTGGAAGTTACCGAAGGGGATGCTTCATACTTTAACAGTACCAGAGTAGAAATGGGAGAATATATCCATGGACATCGTTGTGGGATTGCCGAATACACCTCGAGGTAATAATGCAATCTGGGTTATTATTGATCTCTTGACTAAATCTTCTCATTTTCTTGCTATACGAGATACTTTTTCCCTATATCTACTTTCCCATTTGTATCTTAAAGAGATAGTCAGGTTACATGGATTTCCTCTCTCCATTGTATCTGACCGTGATCCTAGGTTCACTTCTAACTTTTGGAAAGGCCTTCAAAAGTTTTTGGGTACTGAATTAAATTTTAGTACAGCTTTTTATCATCAATTAAGTGGGCAGTCATAAAGAACGATTTAGACTTTGGAGTATATTTTATGTTCTTGTTCGATGGATTATTAGGGAAGTTGGAACCAAAATATTTCTTTGGTTGAGTTTTCTTATAATAACAGTTTTTATTCCATTATACAGATAGAACCATTTGAGGCATTATATGGGAAGCGGTGTCGAACTCCATCTTTCTAGGATGAAGTGGGTGAAAGGATGTTGATGAGACCGAAATTGGTATAAGATTTGTCAGAAAAAGTATAGCTGATATAGAAACACATGAGAACAGCTCAGAGAAGGAATAAGAGTTATGCATACAACAGGAGGAAGGATCTCTTTTTTGAGGTAGGTGATCAAGTTTTTCTCAAAGTATCACCATGGAAAAGTGTGATGTGATTTGGTAAGAAAGGAAAACTGAGTCCAAGGTTCATTGGACAATATGAAATTTTTGAGATAGTTGGATCAGTTGCATACTGAGTGGCTTTACCTCTGATTTTATCTTAGGCACACAATGTTTTTCATGTTTCAATGTTAAGGAAGTACTTGCCAGATCCATCTCATGTTTTGAGTCCAGAGGTAGTTCAGCTGGAAGAGAATCTATATTATGAGGAACAATTTTTCAGGATTCTTGACCATAGGGAGAATGTGTTGCGGAATAAGTTTATTCATCAAGTAATGGTTTTGTGAAAAAACCACTTGAGTGAAGAGGCAACATGAGGATCTGAAAATGCAATGAGGGCAAAATAACTCCACTTATTCGATAAGTAAATAAATTGCGGGGACACAATTTTATAAAGGGGGTAAGGATGTAACATCCCAAGTAATTAATGAATAATAGATATTCTTATCTATGTCTATTTATGAATTAGATAGCGTTTTAGAAGCTTAAAATCCAATCTTAAGCATGGAATACACTAATATTTTTAAAAGGTTGTTTTACTGCCTTTTAGTGGAAACCCATTTTTAAATCAAATTTTTGACAATTTTATTAGCTCTATTTGTCAAAATAAACTTATTCTTTATTATTGGGACATTTAAATTTACTTTTGATAAATTTTTGCTATTTTTCTGACAATGTTCATGTTTTTATTGAATAGTGAAAAATACTGCATTTTACATCAAAACTGCATTTTCATCTAATTTAATTTTATGGTTATATTATCTTTTTCATTGGTTATAAAGTGTAATTAGAATATATTTTTACCATCTAATCCACTAGTGTTCATTATAATTAATTTCAATTTTAAATTTGTCATAAACTAATGCCATACTTTTCATAGATATTGTTTCAAAAAAACCCGATATTTGTTTTGAAAACCGGAATTATTTTTAAATTAATTAGTTCAATTTCTGTGTTTTTAGTTTGGTAAAATGGATTACATATTTTGAATCAGAAGTTCCAAATTATTTAATCATGACTCTTTTGTTTTTGGACATTGTGAATAGTAACGATGGTAATTATCGTTAATTATCTTGATTAATTAGTAATAGGGTAGTTAAAGATAATAAAATAATATCATAATAATAATAAATGACAACAACATGTGTCCTAATACTACTGGTTGTGTCATGGAAGACCATGGGATTCCTTGTGAAAAACTTTGGGACCCCATGGAATCATGTTTGTGTGATAAAGACTTTTTATCCTTTTATTTTTAAAGAAAGTTAAATATAACAAAGAATGTATCACCTGAGTAAAACATTTTTAATATTGTTTACATAAATTATCAATTGGACTGTAAATATTAATTGTAAGACTAAAAATATTTCATACATCATAGAATTTTTTTTTATAGTTTTTATACATTAAATAAATTAAATTATTTATGACATCATGATGATGCAGCGATTACCTCATTAATGAACTATTTAAATAAAATGAAAAGATAGTGTAAAATATAAGACATAAGCATGTCAAAGACCAATTAGATGAGTATATTTCGAACCCTTATCACCTTATCTTTGAAATACATCAATGTTGGACCTTTAAAATTCGAAGCTCATATGAAAATAAAGTAATATTTTATACCTTTCCAAGAGTGCCCCTCCTCTCCTCTTATAAAAGGCCCCCCAACTCTACCGCCTTACCCACATATCTCAAGCCATTGGATCAGACAATCCCTGATCATTTTATCTCTCCACATCCATATATTCACCCTAGAAGTCTTACCATAGGATGAAAGCTCTCGAAGAAACCATTTTGGTTCAAACCAAGAATAGTTACCCAATTTAAAGGAAAAGTCTTCTCTAATGTTCTTTTGTTTTATTTTGCTTCTCCAAACCCCTAAAATATTTTTATTCATTTATTTTGTAACAAAAACAGTTTCTTCAATATACTAGGATGTTTTTATAAGAATTATTCAAGCTAAAATTACACACACCTTCATCTAATTGTTAAGGAGCATACTGTTTCTGTGGATGGAGAATTTCTGCCTCACGAAACGATGATTGTTCAATATTCTTCTAACACCTTCAAAGGTGGAAATTAAGATGACCCTATATTTATATATGATATATAATATGTTTATGTTTTCCTTAAGATTCGGTATTTTTCATTTTTGGCATACCTTTATGGTTTCTATTATTGATAAACGCGATATCTTCATTTTAGGAAAAGCGGACTACCGCACCCTCAAAGTGATTTAATTCATTAATGCCATATGTGGGATGTATAAAGGATGGAGTTAATGATATTATATATGATATTATACTATAATTATAATATACATCTATATCATTATGATTCCATTCCATAAAATACGTAATAGAAATGAAAGTAGCGTTCATGCGTTTGTACGGCTTACCATCTCCATGAATGGTGAATTTCATTTCTTACATCTAAATGATATGTAATATTATAAATGAATGTATATACTGGATATATATATTATATATATGATATATAAATAATGAATATAACTCTGGATATAATGGATACATGAACAACTTGTAATTATAAAGAGTTTATTTTTTACTCAAGTACCAATGATCGTTAAAACAACTGTTATTAACATAAATAATTACATAGTGCTCATGACATAGTAATAAGTGATATAAAAGGAATAATGAACATAAAAAAGGTACTTAATAAAGTATAAATTAACTCATGTTTATTATTCATGATATTAAAGAACAATCGAGTTAAGTCGGATATGAGGCATGAGACTTCGTCTCAATCTCTTTTCATTGAGGCATATTTTGTTTTATACACAACTTTCTTTTATACGGTGTATAAAACCCTTTGACTTTTACGTTTATTCAAAAGGAACCTTTAAATACGAATTTTTTACTAAACGAAAAAAGGGAATGTTTTTTTGTCGTACGTATGCGGCGACAATGACTTCTCTGCCACCGTGACCATTATTTAAGTTTCAGCTTCCTCTACAAGCCGTAACTTTTTTAATGAAAAATAAATACCATGTTATACTTTTTATTTATTTTGGTATTGAAAATGGTTTTGATAATGTTTTATTATATCAATGTGTTATTGATATCTTGTTACTGGAATGTGGAAATGTTATGTTTCCATTATGCATGTTTTATGGGATATGATTATGTTATGGTTCTTGGGCATTGTTTATGAAGACGGGTGGTTCCGTGATAAAATAAGGGCGGGTGAGCCCGATATAGCTCTACAATGCATTGGGTAACACAAAGGGGTTAAAAATTAAGGATTCTCCGAAGATATTTAGGGAATATACTATGATGGGTATTCCAAACGTAACAATGAGGGTTACTCCCTACGTAAGAATGTTATGAATGTCTCAAGTTACCTTTATGTCTTATGATTTCTATGATTTATTCATGATTTGATGAGGTATGTTAAAGTGATTATGTTTTATGAGTACAATATGATTTCATACATGGACTAATGTTTTCATTTCGTACTTTTATATCAATTGCTGAGCTTTTTATGCTCATCCCATGTTTTTGAAATGTTTTTCACAGGTCAAGGGAAAGGTACATGATGTGATGATAGTGTCAAGGAAGTGTCAAGAAAGAATCTATGTTTTATTTTAAATATATTTCTGATGATGGGACAAATGAGTACTATCTGTTATGTAACCACTTTGTTGAAATGAGGAATGTAATGCATGATTTATGATCTAATTCTCTAAAACAATGAACCTGAAAAGATCCTCAATGTGTAATCTTGTAATAACTCAATATTAAGTAATGTTTAAGGCTGGGGCCTTATAATGAGAATAAAGGTATTCATGATATAATATTACAAATGACATTATTTACACCACATAAAAGTGAATTGGCACATAATAACAATGAAGACTCAATGGAATGTAAATTGAGATGAAATCCTTTATAAGGAAAATTTATTTGATTATGAATAAATCAATTATGTAATTATGTGTGAAAAATATAAATACACCCAATATAGTTGGATATTAAGTGGTAAAAAATGTTATGTAATTCACCCAAATTTATAGAAAGACATAATCAAGAAGTAGAGGTTTAACCCCAAGATTTGAATTTTGGTAATGAAGTTCCCCTACAGAAATTCGACATCCTAAAAACATCACATTAAAAATTAATAAAATTATTTAATGACAGATAAAAGGGTATCTCATCTCATATAAAGAAAATTTAAATCAATAAGGATGTATAATAACATATCCCAATAATAGAAGATATAAATTAATAAACATTACAAAAAGAAGTCTTTTAAAAAGAGAGGGTGAAAGGTTCCCTTACCGATTTGGTAACATATGAAACATACAACCCATTAATGTAGGAACATAAAATGAATATTTAAATACATATAAATAAAATTATTTTACACAATGAAAAAAATAATGGGCTGTACATATAGCACACAAAAGGGAATAATGGAAAATATAGCATGAATCTCAAGGGAATAAAAGTGAGATGAAAACATCTATCCTCATTGTAATCAATCGAGTCGTATGACCAAAAGATAATAACCACAAAATAAATTACACAATACCATGAATATAACGTGAATAATTATATAAAATGGAAGTACATAGTACACCACATTCAAGAAATAAGTGACTAACAATGTAAATCCCACTGAATTAAATGTGAGATAAGAATCAGTTACCACGTGTTCGACTTGACTCGCTTGTATGTTCATTGATCATCTTGAATGATAAAAATAAGTCAATTTTTACTTTTATAAGAATATTTTTTTAATGTTCATTATTTATTTAATATGAATTATTAACCTTTTATAACAATTAGTCTATTTTTTTCAAATCAGACATTTTGTTGATGTTCGGAAGATGAGTCAAAATTGAACTTGTTATTATTATAAATTGTCCATGTTGTCAAAACTACATTATCTCCAGAATGATATTAATCATTGATATATCATATATATCATATATATCTAGTATATATTTGTATTTACAATATTACATAACATTTTGAGATACGAATTTGAATGCAGCGTTCATGGAGACGATAATATGTATGTACGCAAGAACGCTGATTTCTTTTATATTTCATATTTTAATGGAATGAAAAAATAATGATAAATAGGTATATTTTAATTTAAATATAATATAAGTTTCATATATGTTACTTATTTTCAGAAATTCTATCCTTTATACGTTCCACATATGGCATGAACGAGTCATATCACTTTGAGTGGGCGGTAGTCTTCACTTCTTCAAATTAAATTATCTCATTTACCCATTATGGAATCAATTAAGTAATAATATAAATGAGACATACAGAAGCATTTAAATCAACATAAATATAATATATATCTTATATAAATAATGTTCCTTCATAATTTCCACCATGAGAGGTGGTATAAGATAATTTAATAATAATCGTTTCCCGAGGCAGTAGTTCACTGTCTACAGAAATAGTATATTCATTACCAATTAAATGGAGGTTCGTTTAAGAGTAGCTTGAGTTCTTCTTATAAAATAATCCCGGTATAGTGAGGATACTATTTTTTATATAAAATAAAGGAATAAAATTAGTTTACGGTGGTTGGAGATGTTAAATAAAACAAAAGAACTTAAGAGAAGATGTTACATTTAAATTGGGTAACTCCCTTTGGTTTGAACAAAAAGTTTTTTTGAAGTGATTTTTTCCTAATAAAAGGCTTCTATGATGAACAGAGGGATATTGGGAGATTATTGGAGTAGATTTTAAATGATCCAAGTGCTTGAGATGTGTGAGAAATGGGTAGGAAGTGAGGTCCTTTTATAAGGGAGAGGACGGGCTCTTTTGGATAGTATTAAAATATTATTTTATTATATAATGATTTTCGGTTTATAAAGGACCAAAAATAATTAACGGAGAAGATAAGGTGTCCCATGTTAGAAATACAATAATCCAATAATAATTGGACAAGTTTTGGATATTGTTTTAATTTTTTATCTTCTTATTTATTCAAATCATTCATTAATGATGTAAACATTGCATCATCATTGTGTCATAAACTATTTTACTTATTTTATGTCTAAATATTATCAAAAAACTAACAAGATGTAGGAAATATTTTAATCTTTCTAATGAATATTTATAGTAAATTATATAAATTATATAACACCACATAAATTTTTTTTAGTAAAACAATACATGTTTATAACAATTTTATTTTTACATTTAATAAAAATTTATTAATGACATTATCTTTCCCAAGTGGCTCCATGGGGTCACAAAATTGACCCACATATTTTCATGGTTTTCCATGGCTCATATAATAAGGTTAATACAAGTGTTAAGGTAACATTATATTATTAAAATATTATTTTTACCATAAATTATCCTAATTACCTTTAATAGAAGTTAAGAAAAGTCAAAAGTTATTATTCATAAAATATTATTTTAAACCCATTGAATAAAATTTTAATTACCAACGAAAAACATGTATGTAATAGGTTTGAAATTCAATTCATAGAGCTAGTAAAATTATGTTTTCTGAAAATTTTATAATCAATTAGAAGGTGGGTAAAAAACATTAAAAAGTTCAATAGAATTTTATATATCTAATCTTATTATAAAACGACTACAATGAATTACATTTTAATAATATAGGTATTATGTATCTATTTAGGATTTTCAACAAATTTAAATTTAAAAATAGTTATTTAAATAAAAATATGGTTTTAAATAATAACTCAGTGTTTTCAATATTCATCAAAAATTAAATGTATTCAAAAACATTCCTAAAATTTTATCTAAGATAAATTTGATATTCAGAATTAAAAAATTATTTCTATTTTACCAAATCCAATACCTAAAAGTTTAATTAATCAATTTTACAATTAATTCTCATCATCAAAACAAAAAGCATGTTTTTAAGAAATAACAATCATCAAAATATTGATACTTCTTAATGTCTGATTTCAATGTGAAATTACTTTCAATGTCTAACATTCGAATAAATGGTAAAAATATAATCTATTTAAACTATAAAAAAAATTAAAAATACAATCTATCCATATAAATAAATTACATTAAAAGGTGGTTTTGAATTAAAATATATCATTTTGTCACTATTAATTAAAAAATGAACATTATCAAAAAAATATCAAAATTTTGTAAAAAGTAAATTTTGATGTCCTGGTTCTAAAGATGAAAATTATTTTTTCAAATAGAACACATATATGATAGAAAATAAATATATAAATAATTTTCTCCATCAAAAGGCGCTAAATCATCCCTTTAATAAATATTAGAGTATTTATGATAAAAATTACATTTGTTTACATATTATGCCTCTGTCTTTTATTTGGTAAATGTAAAAAAATTTAACAAACATGTATAATCATATTGTAGTTTGTTCTGTTCAATCTCGCCATTACATTGGATAGACGTTAACATCCATTTGAAATAATAATATTATGTTGTTAGTGTGAAATGTAATATTTCAAAAAAACCCGTTGTTGCGTATCAGGTAGGCTATCGAACATAAAAACTCATTAAAGTAAAATTAATAATTAATTTACAAATATTAATAAATATGAAAATGTCTTATTCTTTATTTACCTTGGATGTTATACATGTGGTACTACTAGGATACCATTTTCCTTGGGAAACCATTTTTCTTCCAATTTTACTTTATTACATCTTTGGATTTTCCAAAATAACCTATGTATTGGATGAAAACACACTACCCATGAATGTAACCCCAAATCGATGATGCACTACCTCACAAACATGTACTATAAAAATCATTTTCATGTATCACATATGTCTTCAAAAGTTGACATCACTCAATGTGTAACTATAGAAAATTGTGGTCAATAATTCACAAGTGATTCTTAAAAAATTTGGTACAACTTACATCCTATATGTCAAAATGGTCCTTGGTATAAAATTCCTATTATATGTTAAAAAAATCCATAGAATAACCAATGTCATGTATGTTCAGTAGTCTATGGTAAACCGTTATCCACTACTAAATAATTCCTATCATGATTAATATTTTATATATGAATCATAATACCCCATCACAAGATTGATTCAATAGTTTATGATCACAGTTTAATACTATAATATTTTTCATGTTACTATCTCATGACAATTAATTTTAACTTTAACCTGAGGAAACAAACAAGATTCGCATCAAGAAGATTCCATGTGTCCAATTTGGATAGGTGAAATCACGAATACCTAACCAAGTATGTCCCACCTTATGACATGAAATGTTAACATAAATCTCGGTGTATATTCCATGGGTTTCATGCGCATCTAAATAAAAAAAAATATCCTATGACATTTACAAAATATCAATGGAATTCCCTTCGATAATGAAATAATAATTGGCAATAATATATATAATAATGAATAAAAATATAAATCCATAAATTATACTAGAACATAAAAAGGTCATTCTGAATCGATAATATATTAGAATCACGATGAAACAAAAAATATTTTCCATAAGTATGTGGTTCCCATTTTCAACCATGACAAATGATTTATTTCAATTTCACACTTTTTAAAAATATATATGAAACATGATGTATATAATCATGTACCATGTGTTTAGTTTTCTATTATACACATGATCATACATACAAAATATTATAATAAAAATGTTGTATAACAAATCTTAATATCCCAGGAGTGTAAGAGAAACTGAGACAATGGGGTTTGAATTAGTGTTAATATTTTATAATTTAATCTCTCTTAAAATTAACCTCTAAATTTTTTAACATTTTTTCATATTCAATATTTTAATACTGGAACTTCATTTTTATACAATGTTAGGAATGAAAATTAGGGCACAAAATATTTACAAGGATGATACAAAGTCTGGGTTACTATATAATTTCCATGGAGACTCACATAGATCCTTGAAAATCAAATATAGAATGATGTGAATAAAATCTTATCCAACAACCAATAGACTCTTTTCATCTCCTTATATTTAATTATACATACTCTAATAAATTAAAATATTTTCTTATGAAAATGATCTAAAAATTAAAATAAATATTTTGTACTATATCATATAAAGTGCATAATAAAATTAATTTTATGATGTAATTGATCTTGTCAGACTCTATATGGTGGAATCTAAATTTTTAATGTATCACCCCATAGGGTGAACCTCAAACAATAATGACTCTTACTGATGAATTTTTCAGAAGAATAAATTATTAAGGTAAAAAATGTATAATGACATTTAATACTACACCACTAACCAAAAAAAACCTTTTTTCTAATACCATTGAACGTAATCTATGTTTGTTGAAACATATTAAACTCAATGTTTACTCGGTTATAATCACACACTGATCAGTAAATAAATTACACTTCACATTTCTAAGGGATGTTAATGGTTTAGGAACATACCATATATGCACACTATTTTATAGGTACATATCTAAGAGAAAAGTGTGGGAACTCAAACAATATCCCACACATAATAAATTCAAAAACAAAAACCCTTATTTAGATGAAATTTTATAGAATGATTCTCCGACATTATAGAACCTTATTTATGTTTATTATCATCTTATATCAATTAGTGAGATAAAAAATTGTCATAGATTCATATTTTCATTTTTATTTTTTGGAATTAATTTTTTTTAAAGAATATCAAAACTCAATATGAATGTTTTTTTTGGTTAATATATTTTAGGGAATATCTATCTTTTTATTTCTATCTCATTTCCTGTTGTCCAATGAGAATCAACTAATCATCCTCTTCTAATGAACTCAAATTTTCTTCCACCAATTTATTCAAAATATTTCAGTTAGGTGAAACCATAAAATTATACCATTATTTATTCATACGAACATTATACATTTCATGATTCAAATAACTCAGTCTGGGAAATATTCATAGAAAAATCTATTAGATGACACTGTATATGTATATTCAATTTTCATCAATATGATGTTTCTTTGACAAGTTTTCATGAATGTTCAAATGTCATATTATTGCATTCATTTAAAACCATTACCACTAACTTATTCACTTACTACTTACATATATATTAGAACATTATATAAGATATTATGACAGAATTTCATAAGATTATGTAAATTTTTTCAGAACATATCTCTAATCGGTAGACTTTAAATTTTATTTGAACCATCTTTTAACATTCTTATATAATGATCTTTCTATAGATTTTTTAAAACTTTTTTTCACCTGTTGAAAAAAATTATAAATCAAATAAAAATTGTTCCAATTGATATTATTCAAATATAATTGATTTGATAGCCATCATAATATAGTATACTCTATGGTTTCAGTACTTTGAACCTTGTATGGAATAATTTTTAGACATTAAAACAAAAAATAATAATTATTGCACATTAAAATTATTACACCCTATTTATCCAACATCTTTATATTCCTCTAACTGATTGACTCAGTTCATGATCCTTAGCATATATATGAATGATAATTAGATAGACTGAATCATTACTTCTTGAAAAATATTCCTCCCTACCATTCTAAAAATATGTACAAAATCATCAAAATAATATATATCCATTATTTATATGACGACATCATCTTAGGTCTATCTAGTAAAATTATATGACCTCTTTATTTATATAAAATCATATAGGATAATGAGAATATCCATGAGGATAGTAACTTAAATATCAACATAGATACACCATACTAATATAGAGAATAACATAATGTAGTTAAGGAATCATTATAATCCTCCTTTACAGCAACATAATAAAAATCATATAAACTTAGGGAACTCTTTATTACATGTGATGAAAACATCAAAACAACGTATGTTTAAAAAAATACGACATATTTAATAAAAAACCAAAAGAATATTCAATTTATCCCTTTGTATATGTTAAAAATATTAACAAAATTTGGAAAAAAACTCAATGTATTTTTTTAAAACTATAATCATTCTCATATAATATTTAATAAATCCACACCACTAGATAACAGAATTTTTTAAAGTAATTTCAACCCTAAATAAAGAGAATTTTTTTATGCATGAAATGATTAAATCCTACTTAATACTATTATCTCTAAATTTTTAATATTATATCCTATTTAGATCTAAAAAATATATTCAAATAGTGTTGAATGTTCTATCCCTAGTTGAAAATAAAATAAAGATGATAATAGAATTACTTCTTTATGAGCTTTATAAATTCATTGGATAATGATGAAAATGTAGCTGAAGCCTCAGTTCAAAAATTATATACCATGTAAATTCATTTAAAAAATATATTCAATTCGATATTTTTAAGAAATACATTCAAGAATGAATTCTCCGCAAAAAAGTTATGTTTTTTGAAATGATACTTAATATGAATGTGAATTTAACTCATATGTCTTATATTATTTTTTTAATGGACAATGAAGAATTTATTATTAAATATAATATTTAATGGTATTCCAATTTTCACTATAAAATATTAGATCTGAAGATTCATCCATATCATTTTAATAAAATATTTGATGCTGGAAACACATTTTTCTCCAACAGTTCAAATGGGGAAAAATTATTTCATATTATGTTAGATCACACTAATTTATCCAAATAAGAATGTTCTTCCTAATTTTGAATTTGTATAATAACATTCCCCTTCTCAATCTAATAGTTTTTGATAGATTCTAATAATATTTATCAAAAATAATAAATGTGATTAAAACCTATATTTTACTGATTCATTTTATTATTACATGAAATATGTGATGAAACAGAAATGAATAACTAGTATAAATCAAGATTACATTAAAATTATGTTCCACTACATTGAATATTGATATCCTTAGGTTCAGTTTCAATGATATCACATCATGTAAAAAAATATGCATCACACCTATGTTGCGTATCCATAGGATATGCATGAATCACTTGACCTTCGATTTGGAAGCATCTTTCCTCCATTATATTATATCATATTTTCATAAAAATAAATAAGAAGAAGAAGTGATCATTTGTTATAGGTATGTTTGAAAAGGGATTGTCAAATCCACACCCACCTACCATCCTATAGAAATATGCATTATAAATCCCTTAAATACTTTCTTAGATAGTGAAGGATTTAAAAAATATATTCATAATTCTTGTATTAATTAATCATACTATTTAGGCATCATATCCATGAATTCATTTTACACCCACTTGTTTCATCTATTGATGTAGTTTCTTTTATCGATAGCCTATGTGGAGGGTTTATCAACATTCTAGCTAATATTTCAAAAAAAGGTAGTATAATATATATATATATCCCATGATGCACACATATCATAAATTTTTTTCAAAAAATATAATATATATAAATCTTTAGGGAATATATATATTTTATTCCCCTAATTATACTAAATCAAATAAGAATTTATGAATTTTGAACTTATATTATTTTATATATAAAAAAATTTAAACCCATAAAAAATACTTTTGTATATATTCTAAAAAACATTTATAAATACATCATTAAATTCACTTGTATAATACCGTTTGCAATACCTTGTGAATGACCTATCCAAAGATCCTTAAGATTACATCCAAAACAGTTTTATAGAAGATATTTGAGTCAAAATCAATACACATTCAGTCAAAAAAACACTATGACCCTACAAGCCTTTATTTCATTGAAGATAAATACAAATATTAAGATTTATATATAAGAAAAAATAGAAGCCTCCATAAAATCCTCTCATGATATTAAGGGATCTAGAATGATCTCTATCAAACACATGTTTCTTAATATTTGAGTCTACTAGTTTGCATCAGCAAAAAATGTGAATTCTCATATTTTCCCATTTCTCGTGAAAGCTTGTGAACATGGACAAGAAACATGTCAATACCATTTAGAAAACTTATATGTTTTTGATTCACATAGTGTAGACTTTACTAATTGATGAATACATCACATCCTTTATTATTTTTGATAGGAAAATCACATGTCCCTATCCAAGTATATATATAAAATATGTATGTATTGATTCAAACTCCCATATTCTACATCAATTATGGTCCATGATTTCATACTAATCATATATGAGGGAAAATATCATATTTTAAAAGATCAAAACGATTACATGATTAGAAACATAAACACCCCCTGTATTAGCTATGTGAATATTTAGTCTTTCGTAATTATGGTTTTAAAATTATAATGTTTTTCATTTTAGTTATAATACTAAAAATAGTTAATTTGGATTCAAATACGAACCATCCACCTCTAGTATACCAATTACATCTGTGTGACACACCATGTGATATACCTAGTAGGACTCCAGTTTGCATAATGAATCCTATACTTTTTATTGTACCTCATTAGCATATTATATATATCTATTCAATGATTCGTGCTCACAATATCCTTAAAAATTAATCAAAACATATAATACTTCATGTTGAACATGTTTTAGGGATATACCTAATGTCATACGTTGTGAGTTAAATTATCATTTCACTTGATGAAATGTATATTTATACATAAGTATTAATGTATCCAACATCATAAAAATTAAAATAAAGAGGATTAATTATGATAAATTTAATATTCATAATGCCTTTGGAATATTAACATGAAACTTTTTAATATTCTAAATTTCTTTATGAATATTAAACAAAAAAACATAAGCATTGATTTCTGATATCATATATGATAAAATTATATACCTACTCTATCTTTTATATACATTCTAGGTTTAGTAATATCTTTAAATCATACATAATACATGTTACATGTCTATTTGACCATCTAATAACATCCTCCCACTAGACTCTTTAGTGAGGAACATCTGTGATGTAAGGTTGTTTTAATAATAAAGAGACATATGAATCATAATCATAGTTGTTCAGTTGTTTAAGATATTCAAAAGTCATGACATAACATCATCAAATTTTGTGATGTATCATTTTAATGTCTACTAATAACTACTTCTGATATCATCATCATCATCATTGAAAATTAATAAAAATAATTTCTTTGTAATAATGAAACTACATAACTTATTATTAATCGGTCTTCTATAACTATTTTATGATAATGTGAAAACCATTCTGAAAATAAAGAACATATCTCTTTACATTTATTTTTAACTACATACTCAAACATATTTTAGGATATAATCTTTAATTTTATTTTTATTTTGACTATTATAATCCATAAAGTAATAGAATATTTAATTTTTCACCATAACTAAACATAACTATTTACATTTTTAGATATCCCAAACTATTTTTAACATTAGGTGAAAATACTTTTCTCTTCTACTGAAATAAAATTTACATAAATTGTGATATGTACTTTCAAAATGGTAACTAAATGTATCACTTTATATTATTAATTAACATTTCATATTAAAAACATTTTATAATATTTAGTGGAAATCACTTTATCTTGAGATTGGGTTTCTACTTTATTTTATAATTTTTAATTTCTCTAAGTCCAACCATACTCCAACTATCCTTATAGACATTATATACTTTATTGTATATCATTATATTTTAGAAAAAAAATTAATTGATATGATATAAAATTTAATCCCGTATGGTAGGAATATTTTTCAAATAAACTATTTTTTCATATAATATAAGGAATTCTATTTTTTGGGAAATATTTATTTTATACAAATAATTCATTAAAATAAACCAATAATTAGGGTAAGGAACACAATCCCAAATATTTTAACAAGTATTATAATAAACAATTTTCTAAGATAAAACATTTTTATCCATATATTCTTCAAAAAATAAGTTATACTGATAGAAATTTATCATTTTTATTTAATTTTAGGAAAGAAGCTGTATAAAAAGATAATGGGGGTCTGAAAAAATTCAAGACAAGGGCATCGATAAACATATATTTGTGCCCATACTGAGGAGAATATCTTCAACTAGTGAAAGAGGAAAAAAATTAAGGAATCATAATCAATTTTTATACAATCAATCATCTAAATTTTTTTCAGAAAAAAACATTTTAATCTTAAAAAATCTCTTAATGTATATGGGAAATGATATAAAGATACATGTATTTTACATAGATTAATTTCATCTTGATTATGTTCTTTATATTTAAATCCTTCATGTTATACCAATTTACTTTATCTAATGAATATAAAATAAAAATCTCATTCAATTATTTCATTTATTTTTCACTCAAGTGTATTTAAAACATGTTTATAAATATAAATTTATAATTACATACCTTTAATATTAGAAAATTATTAATTTCTATAACATTAATACCTAACATGGGAATTTAGGTAGTTTCCTAAACTCATTCAGGTATATCATAGATAATCCAAACATATTATATTATTATTTATATTTCTTACCAACACTAAGTTTCTATTACCTTTAATGGATTATTGAATAATCTAGGATAAACATTTTAACAATCTCTTCATCTTCTCCGATTTCATCTTTTTTATTTAATATGACCATATAGTATAACAATTCAGACATCATATACCAAGTTCATACATTCTCAAAAATAGGAGAATATCATTGAAAACAATAATGAAAATTTATTCACATTTCTAGATCATTTTGACAAATGAAAATATGAATAATTCTAGGACCAAAATTAGAATTTTTTATTCTCCCTTTAAATCATGTCAAAGAATTAAAAAAATTAACAAAGCATGTGTATATAAAACACCTATAATGATTCATATAATACACTATTTTCTAAAATATCTTCTCAAAAGATAAATGATATAAATAAAAAATATCTTATGATCAGCTCATCAAAGATTAAAGTATACAAGCTATTAATGCAATAACTCATTTCCCCCAAACATTAGAAAAATTCCGAAATTTATTATTTTGTTAATCCAACCATCAGTATATTTTTAACACATTGTATAAGATACAATTTATATCAGATATCAATCATAATAATATAATTTATTTATGTAACTATTATAGTTTTAAAAAATATTTATTATAAAAATTCATCTAAGAATGTTCAATTATAATGAATTTCAGTTGACGTACCTATTATTATTGAGTATATGTGACTATAATCATTGATATACCTAATCATGTTGATTAAATTAGTGGAGATTACAATTCCTTTTGAAATCATTCATCTAATACCTTTAAAATCATAAATTAATCAATCTATGATTGTATAATCATCTAGATTCACTTATTTAACAACTTCATAACATCGTTACTAAAAAATGAACTATTGATACACTTAATATTTTCTTGAGAAAATTTCATAAATTAAAAATATGTATTAATTACTATAATTTAGGTATTAGTATTTGGAGTAGATAAAATTATACATATACTTACCATGTATTTAATATATTTATTATCATGATGATTATGAATATATTATATATAACTATAACTTTTTTGAGCTGAGTCTTATGTATTAACAAACATTTAATAATATATTTTTCTAAATGGTATACCACTAAAATGATGAATCCCTTTTTTAAATCATTCATATCAATTATAGGGAAAATATCAATATTTGACCCCAACATTGACTGTTCATCAAGTAAATTAGACATTATAATTTATGTATGGAATCATCTTAATCGTGTCATATATTATTCTTGGATAGTTAAGTGGATAACCATTTTTCCAATCCATCATGTTGATAAAATAAAATCTATAAAACTGTAATACTTATTGTTTAGTCTTCCCATATTTTTTAACATAAAAACAATGAAGAAAAATCCCAAAATAGAAAATAAGGGATACTCATTATGCTAAATATAATACAAAAAATAATCCAAAGTAACTTATAACATGTTTTCTTTACATAAGATAGTTTAGTGGTAATATTATTGTGATTCACCAAATATAGTTGAATGATCGAGATCTTGAAAAGCTTTGGTTTGGATGGAATCTGAGACATATTTTTTAAAGGGTATTTAATATCAACATCTTATCTCATGCCATTATGGTTTGTGTATTCATGATTATTTTGATTTTAATTTGGATACATATCAATATTCTAAAACCATATTGATGTTCATCTCATTACACAACCACAACATTGTGTCACACACCCCAAAATAGAAGTAAAAAAATTAAAACATACCCAGTTGGATATTATACACATGTAAAAATAAAAAATCATGTAATTTCATCGATTTAAACAAATGATTAATCCTGAGGTGAAAGATATCCATCCCCATTCACTCACCTAGAGATGGAATAATCCTCCAAGAAGGTATGTTTAATTATCCCATGTCCCATTACATGGGGATACCTTAATCAATATTAAATCATATTGATCATAATTCATTCACCTAATATGTAAATACTATTTCCAATTACCATATTCAAGTAATATATTCCATTACGAATTAATAACATGATAGATGAAAGGATAAATAAATTAAAATACCAATAATGTAATGAAATTATTATATTTAATACATTTAACAATTAGAATAAATCATACACTATTAATCTTATATAAATATTATAAATATGAATAAACTAGAGAACTAAATTCAAATAAATGAATAATTCAAATATTTAAACATGATGTGGTAATTTAGGAATAATTCGTTAATAAAATATAACTATATCCCATTTTATAATTTCATATTTAACATTATATATTTTCTTTAATTATATATATTAATAATTTTTAATTTTTAATAATAAACACTTTCATATTTATAATTATATTGAATATCCATTTTAGATATTTATATTATATTAATTGTAAACAATTTATAAATGAATTTTTCTTATGTTTAATTTTTAGTCCTTCAAAATATCATATACATTGTAATTATTTAAACTTTGTTCATATAAATCCTAAAAATATTGATGTGGCTTAAATAATATCTAGATAAATCATCTTTAATTTGAATAATTAAAAAATAATTAATAATGATCAAATCAAAATCTTAAATATAAAAATTTCCTATTTTTGGATTTATTGGATATTCTCTATCCCATCATCAATTATATATTTTGACTTATAAATGATAAATTTTATTTTTATTTCATATGAATTTATATATAATTTAATAAACGGTGTCTAAAATATTAATATATAATTTCTTGGTGAAAATTGTTTCATAAACATTTAATTAATTAATTATTATGATATTATAATTAATTATTTAATTTAAAATCCCTTTATAAGAAAAAATTTCCCCAAAACACGTTTTATTATTATTTAATAGTATTTAATAAACCACTAATTCCATTTCAGAATTCAAATACAATATTTAAAACCATTACTCTTTTCCATTACATGGAATATGTAATCTTAATAATGGTAACATTATTCTACACTTACATAGGAACATTATGCAAGAGTAAATGAATGATCGACTCTAGCATAAAGGTATACACCTGAAACCCTTGATAGGTTCTCTATAAAAGAGCATGACACTAACATGATCCATTAATGTAACTATAAGTTATGATATATCTTTATGCAACCTTATGGAACAAGTATGCTATGGTATATCCATTACATATACATCTCATGTTAGTTTATACTACATTTATCATTACATTGATAGTCTATGTGAGTTTATAAAGGCCTCAAACCATATACAACACTTGTTTCATTAAGTTACATCACATATTACCTACAGGTATCCATGTTTCACATTGTGGTATGTAGCTAGATGCATTAATAAAAACATTTTAATATTATTTTTACCTTTACATGATGTTTTAAAAGCCTTATAAACCTTTCTATATACCTTTAAAAAACCCATATGAATTAGGGATACAATATAAACTACATTTACATGAACCATTCATGTAAAGGTCAGCCTCATGAATCATTTCATACAGAATGCTACTTCCCTTGTTAATGTGATGCATGTCTACTACATAAGGGTAATGTCATTGTGACCATTATTTATACAAAAAAATCAAGGGTAAACCATTCAAAAAATATTATTTAAAATATAAAAAATGTAGCTTTGTGTTTCGGTTTTCTTATCCTTTTCTTCACATGTTTACCAAAACACAATCATGGATCACTATGATACCATTTAAGGGACATGATATGTTCTGATGAACATAATACGATCAACTATATGTGAATAAAAAAAATATCCAATTATGTCTATAAAATATAATATGAAATATACTAAAATAATTAAAAGAATAAATTTTATAAATTTGGCGTACCATACCCCGAATAGATACAACATAAAATCTGGATCTCATTTGAAAGACTGCGGGAGAGATCATAATCTAGAAAACAAAAGCATCACATTCTAGAGTATATCCATGGGACTTACCTAAATAATTCATTGTTTGAGTGGGATCTATCCTTCCTCAATGATTTGATAGCATGTCAACATGTGACGGAAGATTAATAAGAAGAGATGTTTGGATGTTTTGTAGTTTAAAAACGAATTATTAGATGCACACCCACCCACCATCGTATGGTTCTATGATTTATAAAGACATCAAAGACTCTAATCAATAGTGAAATAAAAAATCATGTGTTTTAACACATGTATTAAAACCTTTTCTAATTTATTCATCATATGCATGAATTAATTGAACTCAAATTTTATTCATCTTATAAAACAATTTCATTTAATGGTATCCTAGGTGGAGGATTGATCAGTTATCCAACCATTATTAAAAATATAGGCTAATATATATATATATATATATATATATATATCCCATTATGAATTCAAATCCAAAAAATATTCCAAGCCATAAAATATATATATGTGGATTTTAATAACTTATATCCTTCATAATGTCTATTAGAGAACCCAATAAATTTCATCTCATTACATCTTCTATATATTAGGCCAAAATTTGATGTTCCATTAACATACATGAGTATTCTTTTGTCTTCCATAATATGTGATTCCTTCAGATTACTTTTATGTGTTTCATTTAATGTGACCTCATACACTATGTATGTTCATGAATTAGTAATATTGAGTAATAATCCTCTATAATTTTAGAAGTATTTATTATTCACACTTTTCCATCCAACATTATTACTCAACTTCATGAAATTATATATATGTGTAGAAACATCATTATAATATTCATCTCTAGTCTTTTGTAGAAAATCCATGGAATAATTTTCATGTAGAAAATAAAAGATAAATCTCTTATTTTTTTGAATTTATAATCCTAGAAAGAGAGTTAACTCTCGATGTATTGAAATTTCAAATTTCTTTTTCACCTTATTAGATAAATTATCCCCATTTTTTGTCATGATATAATATGAAAATTATATCATCATCATAAAAAATTAGAATTCAGGTACATGTTCTCACATCTGTTATGTATAATTTTTTATAATCATTTCCATTGGAAAATTTTATCATCTTCAAGAAATTTCAAATCATTGATTACCAAGATTAATTGGCCTATTTTAACCCATATTAATCTATCAATATTATACATTGCATGGTTATATTTTTATCATGTGTAATTCCACAAGTATATTCAACATAAAATTCATCACCAAAATAAAAATTTCATAAAGGTGACTTAGCATCCATATTATATAATTTTAAATTCCAATGTGTAGTAACATACCTCAAAATTATTATAGATTCATATCTCAGAACAGTGGGAATCAAATATTCAAAATCAACACCTTCATATGTGAGTTACCTTTCAAAATAATTCCAACTTTTTTCCTTTAAATATACCAATGTTCTTTGAGATTGTTTCTAGACATCTTTTTTTTTCTATAACGTTATTTCATATTTATCAAGGAAGAATATCCAAAGTATCATTCCTTTGAATTTAATTTATCTATTTAATATTAGAATTTATATAATTTTATGTTTTTCATCGTCTGAAAATAATTATTCTTCCAACTACGGTAATTGTGATGTCTTCTTCTATAGTCTCAATATCAATCTATTCTAAACTAACACATTCTTATTACCAATTTTATTATCATATTGAAAAAAAATCAATGTTTGAATCATTAGTTATATTATATTATCTTAAAATTACTTATAATTCAAATTTTCTTAAGTAATATGTATACAGTTAGTCTCACAATCATCATCCCTCTCATTATTTTCATTAAAAGTAAATATTACATATTTTAGTACATCATCGTTATCATATTAAAAATAGTTTTTTTTGAATTATGATCTTCCATAGCATTAAAATCATTGGAATAACTAATAGTTTATATTTTTTTAGTCCAATATTTTTATCATCTTCCATTGGATGAAGATCCCATTGAAAATTACTTCTTAAAAAATTTCATCAAAATTTTCAAGAATGGGATTTTGACATTAGATAGAATGGACTACCAAAAAATTGATGTATTTCCCAATTTTATTTTTCCTATAACACGTCTCATAGAGGATCATTTTAGACAACATCCGCATCAAAAATATATTTTTAAATTGAACAATTTTACTTATAACTTATCTCCAGAAGATATATAAATTCTGTATTTTGTGAGAAAGCTTCTTCCCTTTTCAAAAAAACATACCTTTTCAATTCCACTATATTTGTTTAGGAGTTTATGATTCATTTTATTTTTAAGAACCCGGTTTTTGGCTATAAAAGACTTTGGAATATTCTTGATATTATTCTAGAGAAGCGCCTTCAGATGACGTGCGATTCCGAGTATCGGTGTGGCTAGAATTAAATTTTCAGTGAGTTCACATTGTGCATGCCAAATAAATGGGATAACTCCTAAACAGAGAATCAGATCAGAGATCTGAGTGTATGGATGGGTCCGTAATGGAGTCTTTACCCTAAAAGCTACATAAAACATGTCGGCAAGGGACGTTTGGACCCCTCTCTAGCTTTCGGAACGTGAAACAGATAAATTAAATAATTAATTTATCCGTTTAATGTTTAAACTCAGTATCTCTTAAACGGTGGTTCAGATTGGAAAACCGAGGGAACCGTTGAGTCCGAAGCATGCCGTTTACCCTAGGAGGGGTGTAAGTTTGGCGGGCGCGGACCTTCTGTAGAAAATGCCACCAGGGGCATTTTCATAATATAGCGACCTTGCTCGTTAAATATTATATCTTTCGAACAATGTCTCAGATTAAAATTTTGAGATCGCCGTTGTGCTCGGGAGGTGGTGTTTATTTTAGATGTGGCCTAACTTCGACTGCGTCGGGGGTTTCAGACCCGGATTTAAATTGGGGTAAGTTTTTATTAATTAAAGGTTTAAATATTTAATTTATATAAACACTCTGCATCTCCCCCATCCCCTCTGGATCCCCCTGGCGGAACCTCACCCTCAAAATCTTCCTCTCCTCTCATCCTCCTCCACCTCCCTCCTCCGATCGTGGTGGCCACGAGCAGTTGCAGCGACGGCAAGGATCGACGTGTTGTGAAGCTCTACGGTCTACGCCCCTGTAGGTAATATTTCATTTACTTTGAGTTCTGCATCCCCGAATTCAAATTATGGAATTACAAATTTTTGTTCTTTGTCAATTGATTCATTATTGAACATCTGCGTCGATGGACAACTTAACACGACCATCGATCTATTCCTAGATCCCATTTTATTCTCCCATTTTTATATGTTCTTCGCGCGTTATTTGTCATTTAATTTTTGACGCATTGAAATGACAACAGATTTTAGAGCGGGGGAATGGATCTATGTAGATTGGGGCCCAAGGGTTATAGGTATGTTATTTTCTCTTGGATTCGAGTTGAATCGGCGGAGCAACGGTTAACAGAAGGTGGAGCCGGTCCGTGCAGGTTGACCGAGACCGGATCCAGTGGTGGGCGGTCCACAGCGGCGCAAGCAGGCAGTGCGGGTGGTCCGCGACGGTGTGGGAAAGCACTTCACGGTGGTCCGGTGTGGCTCTATGTGGCTGGTGCACCTGCAGGTCAGTGTGGCGTGCGTGTAAGGGGGTGCCACATCCGTTCATGGTGGCGCGGCGTGTAAGGGGTTGAGGATGTATCAATTTCCCAATAACTTTTAATTAATTAGATTAATAGATATTAATTGAATAAAACAAAAGTTGAAGAAAACACACGGGAGACCTGGGGAGGCGCATGGGAGACCCGGGGGAGGAGCATGGGATGTTGTGTGGAATGTAAAATAAGTAATCAATAATAATATTATAATAGCATTTCTTAATAAAGGAAGGATTGGTTAGAGTTGAGACCACTGAATGTCCTGCAAAAGGGGCATTTATTTTTTGGACGTGGAGAATAAATGGGGGGGGGATTCACGATTCCCTCCCCCTTGCATAATTCTAGATTAATATATAAATATATATATATATAAGAATATAATAATGATAATATCATTATTATTTTAAAAAAAATTGTTTCTAATGAAAGTATTTCATACGGCGTCCGATTCACATGCCGTCAGCGGCAGTGTGACTCTATCTTCGATGCTGTCGTTTTAATCCCAATGATGGGTACCATTCATTGACTTGTGTACTAGGTCAATAAAACTCACTATAAATAATATTATCATTATTTATTTATTTTCAAAGTCTGACTCGAACTTAAATCCTACATGGAGTGTCCGATTAACATGTCATTTGCGGCAGTGTACTCCAAACGTCAAGGCAAACATTTTGAGATGGTCTCGGGATTTTTTTTATTCCCGAGACAAGGGGCTCGGGCTGTGACACGATGTTAAGTGGTTTGACGTTTTCCTGGGGGATCTTGTTTTTCACAGCACGGACGCGTCTGACGTCTGTTTTGAGCGCCGTCAGCAGCGTTGGGACCCTCGTGCTGAGGCGGAGTTTTCCAGTGTGGTTTTGGGGAATGAAGTCGGAGTTGAGGCATGGGCCCCACGACCCGTCTATTGAGCTGTTAGCAGCATTTTGTAACTTTTTAGTCGGACGTCCGTTCGGGGCGTGCGAGCAGTCGATTTTGTGTGTTTTTACGAGGGCTTTGCAATGGCGTAATCCACCCGATTTAATTCTGTCCGCAGCTGCGGGCCCAACGAGGGTCATTTTGGGAGTTGGCGGTGATTTCCAGCTTTATCATCGGGTGTCCGTTTTGGAGAAGTGATTAGTACATCTTGGGTACTTTTTCGATAGGATCACAGTGGTGCGATCCGTTCACTGTGCTTCGGGACCGGGATGCGGGTCCTACGTAGCACTGCTCGTGTGCGGTGGGGCGAAATGCATCTTTTTCTCCGGAAATCCTTTCCACGCAAGTAAGCAGTCAATTTAACGTGTTTTGTTGAGAGCATTGCGAGGGCGCAGTTCTCCCAACCTTTTTCGGGGACGTGGTGTGGGTCTCATCGGACCTGGATACGGTGAATTGTACCGTTTTCACTAGGTGTCCATTTTGGCGATTGAGTAGTCAATCCCATGTGTTTTTCCGAGGGGATCATAGTGGTGTGATCTGTTTGTTCTGTTTCGGGATTTTAGGGTGGGCCCCACATGGGTTGGTTACGGTGAATAATACCTTTTCTCACCGGTTGACCGTTTCGTGCGAGTAAGTAGTCGATCTCACGTGTTTTTCCATGAGGATTACAACGGTGCAATCCGTTTGGATGTACAGAGACTCCTTCAAGATCTCATTTAAATGTGGAAATATGAAAAGTTCTCTGGTGGCGGTTTTTCATGCTGTGTTCGGAAGCGAACCCTTGGCGTGAGATCATGTGCACTCCTGTGTGAGTGATGTAATGATTGAAGAGTTGTGGTTGGTTGTGCCTCAGCTGTTGAGGTGGCAAGTTGGAGTTGATATGATTACGCCTTCGCGTTGATGTTGGGGGCCCTGTGCAAGTTATACATTGGGATGGAGACGTGGCATACTCTGGGAGCATGCGAGAACACTTGGAGGTACATGTGGTTCTTTGTACCTGAGAACGTTTGTGTGCTTGGTTGGAGTTGGCTTGGGGCCACACATTGTATGGGCCACATGTGCGTGTCGTGTTCTTCTTTGTGTACCTTTGACCTCTTGCGACATAGAGGGTCCTCCTGTTCACAATGGTTTAGATCAGCGGGGTTGAGTGGATTCCCTTGGTTTTGTTCTGGAGTTGGGTGGTTTCACGATACCCACTCCGAATTCTGTTGGCCAGTGTTGTACCATCCAGTAGGGATGGCCAATGTATTTTTGGGTTTACCATCCACTAGAGACTGGGTAGTGGGTTGCTCAACGACTTCTTCGGGTTTACCCTCCAGTAGAGACTGGGCAGTGGGTTTCTCACTGAATTCTAGGGTTTACCCTCCAGCAGAGACCGGGAAGTGGGTCACCCGACACTCTTAGGGTCTACCCTCCAGCAGAGACTGGGCGGTGGGTCACCCGATGACCTCTTAGGGTCTACCCTCCAGCAGGGCTGGGCATTGGGTCTTCTGTCGTCTAGTTCCAGGTCTACCCTCCAGCAAGGGTGGGCAGTCAGTTACCTATCGACTTATTCCAGGTCTACCCTCCATCGGGGCTGGGCAGTGGGTCGCCTGATGATGTATTAGGGTTTACCGTCCAGCAGGGCTAGGATGTGGGTCATCTGATTTCTTGTTAAGGTTTACCCTCCAGCAGGGCAGGGAAGTGGGTCACCTGTTGACTTTTTAGACTCAGTCTTTCCTACTAGGCTAGTCTGTGGCTTTACTTTGTGACTACCGGAGCGAGAACCTTGTTGTATGGGTCAGTGATGTGACAACTTTGACTTTGAGGAGACCTCTTGACTTTGGGGCGGTGAAGAGGTGTGGCTTGACGTTCCCCTAGAACTCTCAAGTACGAGGGGCACGTTCCCCACCGAGACGCGTCCTTGCGACGCTGCCTAAAACCATGCAGGCGAGTCAGTTCCACCCAAAGTGGATAGTGTCAAGGTGCGGTTATTTGAGCCCCTTGACTTGCGGTTTGGGGCAGACATGCGAGATGTTGGGCATCGATTGTGTTTTCTTCTGTGACTGTTGGCGACTCACTTTCTTGGGATGAGCTACCTGATGGAGATCCCATTACAACCTTGTTTTGGGATTCTTTTTTAGCATATATATTTTTATATACCAATTTTCAGTACCAACTTATTGGGTTTTGGATTACTCTCCTTCCAAGAGAGGCGAAGATGCACATGGTATCCCACGTGCTTTCTGTGTCTAGCTTCTCGTGGTTGGACGAGTCTACTCTCCTTCTATAGGTAGTAAGGACTCGACGAGAAGTCCCTCTTCCCACTTTTTACAACTCCTTGTGTCTGGATGAGTCTACCTTCTTTTCTCTTATTGGGTTGAGCTGGACTCTTTACTTCTATATGCATTACTGCACTCTCGGTTGTGCTCCTTTACTTTTCCTGTTCGATCTACTTCTCAACCTCCAGTACCTCCTTTGTTGCTCCCTCGAGCCTTCGGGGTATCCTACTTTGTATATTTATACTCACCCCTGCTTGGGCTTTGACCGCACTTGGTGAGCCCTTGCAGACGATAGACAGGTTGTACGTGATGTTCGAGGAGCATAGGAGGCAGGAGCTTGGACCGCGTGCAGTGGTCGTTTTCGGGTTCTAGGTGTGGGACCCTCCTAGCTGTTTACTGTTCTTTTACATGTTGTTGGGTTGTGGCACTTTTTTGTTGGGCGCGTGTTTTTCCCCTTTTCTTTTCAATTACCTCCAGTTTGTACATTGTACTATTTAGAGTTCGATGCACGTCTGTGGTTTATATATATATAGAAGTTGTTCATTTACTCTTCTTGTACTTTCTTTTACTTTGCACTTTTGCATTGAGTTTGATGCGTGTGTGTGTGTACAAGTACTCAGGAAAAGGGCTCCCTGAGTTATTGTGCCTTTGGCGCTGGTCTCCAGCCCCTGGCCTATGGAGGCGGGCTTGGGGTAGTTGCGGCTCGAGCCCGGTTAGGGTCAGGTTGTGACATTATTTTTCTTTGAATACTTATTTCCTCAGGTTGAACTTAGAAAGAGTAAATTGTGTACTCTATTCTAGTTTTTAGTTCGCATCTTTATAATATATACTCCCAGTTCTCTCTCAAAATCCCTTATGAATATTATGAATATATACGAAGCCTTTGATTTATGTTTTATAAAAAATATGGTTTCATTATAATTTATTTCATCAGTTAAATTAATAATGTAAAATGAAAATTTTATTTTTTATTGTATCCTCAACCAATAAATGTTAGAGTGTTTGATCATAAGAGTTCTGGTGGATTAGAATTCAACTTTATTTTGTCTTACCTTAACCATATTTCATTATTTTAATGTTGTATAAACAACATAATATTTCTTATTTAGTTGTGGTAAGGTTCTTAACTAATCTTCCTTAGAATTTGTGCTCATAATTTTTTGGTTGTGGTTCCGAATACTTTTATTACACAAAATACATTCATCTATAGAACCTATGTAACATGGTATAATAATATATCTAATAGAAAATAGAATCTCTCATTATATCATACCTCCATGAATGTCAACTATACTTCTATCCAAACAGGCAGGGAACATGGACTCCAGGGTACCTCCCCATAAACTAGAGTATACTGGCTTGAATCAAGGTTCTAAGGAGGTGATTGTGAGTAGAATATACTATCATGATCAGAGTAGAAAAATATTTTAAAATAAAATTAATAAAATACAATAGATAAATAAGTAATAAATGAAATATAGTGTAGTGAAAGATTAACATAAATAGAATATAAATGATGTAAAACCCTAATATACAACCGTGCATGGATTTATAGATGATGATACATAACTAAACAAGTTGAAATACAATAAGAACCTTGATAAAGTACTCTACAGAAATTAAGAAATGAAAATAGAAGTCTCTTGGTCTAACTCTATGAGAATCCATATCTCTATAAAATTCATGTTCTCCGAACACTAAGGTACATGAATTATAGTTCGCGTAATAATCTATTCCTTGTAATCATTATATCTTCTTGGGTACCCTAGTGCAATGGTGGGATGAATATGGTGTGAGATGAAATTCAAGTAGGCCACCACCCATGGTGTCAACTTCTTTAACCAGTATGTTAAAATAATATAATGTAATGGGAAGGTATAAATAATAATAAACAATACTGAAAATTATAGACTAGTTGTCTCATATTCTGATAGGATACCAATATGACTCTACCTACTTTGGATCGTAGAAAAAATAATTGGTAGATCTATACGTATTTAGTAATAATATATATGTATATAACATTGTATTATATTGAATCCACCTATATGGACAAGGTATTTATGGATATAAGTTACCATATACATAGAATACAAGATGATATCTAGATCGATTCATAACTATGTCTTTCATAAATAGTATGAATGAGCGTATAAGTTCATGGAAAAGGATACATGACCAAAATCTCAAAATGAGAGTGAGATTCCATGATCATCACACGATATGGTGTGTATTGTATCATATCGGCCCTTAATGAATCATGAGTGTTTTGTCAAGAAATAAAACAAAATAGGGTAAAAGGCGTGTTATGCAAATTTCCCAATAATATCAAAGGTATGTTATATCATGCACAACACCCAATGTAATGAAAGTTGATACATAAATTCTCAAGAAAACCCTTACCATCATTCCATAGCCTATATCAAGGAGGAATAATATTTATAATAATATACATGAGTAGTTACCTCACATTATTTACATTTATTAATCCTTTATAAACAAGCACATCATTTAAATTTTATATTTTAATAAAATATGATCAAACTATGGGTCCGTTCCACACTTTCATAAGTTATTTCAATTGAATAAATTATTATTTTTCAATGAAGTTAACACATCATGAAAAAATAAACACCATTTCATACATATAATTATTTATTACTAAAAAAGGAAATTAATTTTACAATTCTTGATGAAAAACATAGAATGTACCATGGTGTAATTAATAAATTACCATCATGGGAAATACAATTTGTAAAGAAATCTGAGCCCTTAGGGGGACCCATAATTAGTAGTAATTTTTATAGATGTGTTCCAATAAATTACCTCATAAGGTGTATTGGTTCAATAAACATTTATATTGAAGGTTTGAATCACTATTTGATAATATATTTTGGGGTCATTTATAAAACATTATGTATCTCTAATGAAAAAAAGGACACAGGTAATCAGCATTGAAATAATTCCAAGAGATATATAAAACAATATTGAAAACTATTTAATTTCTAAGGAAACATACATAATTTGAGATATCTAATTAAAAAGACATGACATTGTTTATTTAATGATTATTTTACCAAAATTTAACCATCAAATTCATGACTCTAAACATAATTATAAAAATAATCATTTTATAATGGTTCCAAACATCAAAAAACAATTACAAGATTCAATAGGAAATATAGTCGGTTACATTATCATCTAAAAAATTCCCTTAAAGGGTAAATTATATTATTAATCCAAGATGAATTATTAAAAGGAATTCCAGATTTTCAAAAAAATTAATTATAGAGGGGAAACATAGTTCAACACACACAAGATGTGTGTATGATCTAATATAGAATTCTCAAAGTACTAAACAGTGAATAACTAGAGCATATAAAGGTGTTCATACAAATCTATAATGAGGAAAATAAATTCAGGGTGATGCAAGGAAAAAGATGGCATGAGGTAAAACAAAAAATTATTTTTAATTCAAAACAACTTTTGATAAAAGTTATATATACTACATACCTTATACTTAAGATGCTTCACTAAACCAATATCAAAGATTCTATTCAGTCTGGATTGGATTAAATCCACGAAATATATTTCCAACCTAAAAATAGGAGGATTTGCGATAACACAAAAATATTGAAATAGATAATCACAGAAACATAGAAATTAATAAAATGGATTTCATCACTTGCTCATGTGAATCAAATTTGACTGAATATGTTCGAACAGGAAATCAAATGTGGTAGATACCAGATACCATGTGGTGGATGCTGGAGGAACACAAATTGCACATGAGGAGGTCAACATTGATGTAGGACGAATAAAATAGAGGAAATGGAGGATTTAACCTCATTAAGGGAAAAATAATCAATTCACACTCAAAAAATAGGCCTCACTATTTGGACGTATAGTTTCCCAAACCATGAGGAAACCATGGGGTTCCCACTACTAGGAACCCTAACCTCGCATGGTTGTCCAACAGAAATTTTCCCATCCAAGCGCAGACTGTGTGATGAATAATTAAATGAAACTATGTATTTGTGACTCAACATTTGAGATAGAATAGTGGTTTGGAAATCAATTTTCTTCCCCTGTGAACCACTTCATAACAAATTCGTAAGATTTATGTTTATAGCAGGAGGGACTCATGGTTTCCAAAAAACTGTGGGCCTTTGACAATCTTTTTTGTTTTGGAGTTTAATATCTCTAATTCTCCAAAAACTCCATGTATCACTTGATTCCACACTCTGTTATTTAACTATGTTTAATAAAAATGTGTTTAAGAAACCCATATATCATAATATCATTCCGAATATCAGTTTTAAAAGAGGGGCATCCACTGATTACCAAAATTCAAATTCAATTGGAAATACACCTTGTCTTAGAACACGAGTTGTTACACGATATAATCCTTATAACATATCGTCCATAAGAGTCATTGTGGAAAAACTAAAACATCCCTTGACAATTTATTTTTGTAAATTATCATTCAAACAATAATTCTATGATTCCAAATTCCCATAACACCAAGAAGAATTTCGTATTCAAACAAAACATAAGCAGTAATAACTCGATCCAACGATCATTTTTTTATTGATACATAAAAATGGTGCATACCCAAGATTGTTTATCTCGATACATTATCAATTCATCATCTATTTAAACATTTTAACAATGATTATCCCCATATTTTTCATAACAAAAAATGGGTCATTTATTATCCATGGAACTTCCACCTTCAGAAATTCCTACAAAACATGACATAATAGGTTTAATGAAAATACATGCATGGTTTTGATAAAGTCAAATTGTTTATTCACCATGGGACTCATTTATTCAGGTCAAGACATATTTTCATGATGATCATCGACTGATGCATAATGTAAAAATATCCACATGTAAAGAAATTAAAAAGGGTATTCACCAACTATATTCGTTAAGATAGAAGAAAACAGTTCGAGCCACCCCCACCTGATCATTCTCAAAAAGCATGGCCTAGATATCTATAGTAATAAAAACTAAAATGAAATTTTTCTCCCAATGAATCTCATGTTTCCCATGATACTATTAAATTAATCCCATTCTTGACTTTTGATAGTGGTTTCTAATCAACCCATCACAACCATGGAAAAGATACCCTTTCAACATAAACTCTAGTAAATACAATAATTGTATGATAACCTCAGATTCATTAAAAATGTTTCCAATGAAATACCCCATGGTAGTAAAGACCCAATGGTTTCAATTGATATGTAAATAATAAGTCAAGACATCTACATCAGATCATTGACTGAGTCTAGATCATCTTCTATATGATAGCCAATTTAGAAGAAAATGGTTGGTGTCTAAGAGTTTGTCCAAGGAGTTCATATACTAAAAACCATGTATCAAAAAAGAATAACCAATCATTAATATGAACTTCATGTCCATCATATATCCCTAGTATATAATATTCATAAAAAAATTAATTTGAAACATTTATCTCCATTCATAATTGATGATCTATTAGTGTATCAAGGACGACGTCAAGATACTAGACATGCTCAATGTTAAATAAGAGTACACTATGAGGTTATACAGAATACTCGTTAAATATATATCATTTCTAAGATGAATTCCTTAGTGCAGTTATAAACAATCCATACCCAATAAATAGAAAGAGGAACAATCATACCACTCATGTTTGACTTCATGGATGAATCTCACCATTACTTGTCGATGCACTATCATTAACCGATCAAAAATCCTTTTCCACCAAAGGCAACCCATTATTGGTCAAAATTTATAACCCATGTCCATTCATGGTCAATGGTTTTTCCAAATAACATATACACATCCAAAAAATTTATTTTCATTATTACATACAAGAACCGATTATATTACTCCTCTCTATCCACAATGGAATTCAATTATTACTAACCATTTAAAAATGATCCTTATTTTTTACCTTCCACTTGGAAGGACTTATATTTTCCAGAACCAACGTAGCACTACAGACCTTATGATTTTCCTAGTTATAAAAATGAGAAGTAGAATACCCACTCACCATCATTCTTGATCAGATTCACATTAAATGCACATGTGACACTTCTCTGAGCCATGGTCCAAAACATCAATGTATTTGGTATGAAAGAAAAATCCAACATTCCTGGTGGGTTAGAACACTCAGTCCTCCCATTAATTCAGCTTGAGAATTGGGATGAATTTGTTTCATTTGACACCCATTTCACTATACTTCATATACGACCATATATTGTATTGAATAGTTCAATGATCAAGGATTCAACCGAACACTGCTAGTTCATTATATCATTTATCAACTCAATGGGTTGTGTGTACATGAACACACACTACCTATAGGTTTCAGAATACTGAAAAAACATCATTGATTTTACCCATATTCTTTTGGAACTATGCATACAATTATCAAGTTGTTTTAATGAGAGTATTAACATAGAGTCATATTTAAACATACAACCATTGACCTATGTGACTTTATATCATTTCATCAATCCCTTCAAGAGAAGAGAGATTCGGGTGGCCATATAAGTGGGTTAATATTCCCTTGGAATATCGAACCTATTGAAACCTAGTAATACAAGATATTAATTTTCATATCATGGTCAATGATGCCATGACCATGCTTCCAAACAAGGGTGTAATTTAGCATATAAGAATCATACTACGGACAATAAAACCAAAGAGAAACATATGTCGTAATATCATATTATATAGAAAGGAATTTAGGATGTAAGGTTGCTTCATACCTCAGGTAATCCCATTACAAAATAAAAAACATTGACACAATCACCAGGTCACACCAAATAGATTTCACTAGTCCCCTCAAAAATCATTTAATACTTTTATATAAATTGAGGTGTACCTATGGAAAATTCTTTTGTTTCCATTCCATGTGAACTCAAAGACATAATTAAAAAACCCCTTAAATTATGGTTTAAACTAAGAATACCTCCTAAGGGTTCATTTAATGAAATTAACCCTAAGATAATTAATTATTTAAAAATTTCATGTCCTGTTTTTAAAGAAAAACCAATAGTCGTCATATGGATAAAGAATCTAGTATATTGTTTGGATATGGACGTAAAGAAAAATCAAGAAACGTATAAAAAATACATTATTTGTTTTTATTTTACATAAATACTATATTAATTAGAAAAATTATCATATAAACATATTTTTAAAAACATTATGTTGTAATTGATAAGTTGATGTTTGAGGGTCCCACTAGGCTAATGTGGGATCATCAGAAAGAAACCCAATATCTATTTTTTAACTATTGATGTTTCAAAACACCTGTATTGGTTAATATCATTAGAAACATGCCAAAAATGTACTACATGTGTTTTTTTGTGCATTTATGATGTTAATAACATGGATCACCAAGCCTGTATGATATATTCAGAAGCATTTATAAAGGAAAAAAATTTAAAACTTATCAAAGTTAAACGAATTTTACATTTAAACCTGTTAGAAAATATATAATGGTCATATTTTACAGTTTGATTATATGGGGTTCTATTTACAAAACTATAAAGTTACTATACAAATAATAGTTTCGTATTTATCTCCCACTAATCAAGAGTAATTCAAATTAATATTTTTACTTCATAAGATTTTACATTTTTACAACGATCTCTTGATCAATACAAGCTAAACAGAAGGTCTGGGTACATAGGTAACCTTTAACTATTATAAGGAACCCATACACCTTAAAACTAATGGTTGTATCCTATTTAAATGAAACAGATATGTTTATCCCCTACAACCAATGATATACCCAATGCATAACTAGAAATTTTATCATATGAAATAAACATAGAGATACATGATATTAGGTATATAAACTTGATACACATGCAAGACAAACTAAATAATTTGGAAGAATAGAATATAATTACCATATCATGGATGTATATTAACATTATAATCAAGTCACACAATCATGTTTCATAAAAATACATGTTGAATAAAATAGAATCATGGAATAGCATTCAATGAATGTAATCAAAATTAGCCATCATCCTATGAATGAAACTACATGGAATGGAATATACATGAAATTTGAATATTTATGTTTCTATAATGATTCATATAATGTTACTTCATTTATATTCCATTATAATAGGAAATAAAATAAATTTCATAATTAAATATTTAGAATAATGTACACCAAACACTCAAGGTGAAATCATAATCAATTATATCATCAAATATAATGAACACCAATCAAACACCTGGATATAAAAACCCTCCTCTATTTTTCATATTTCACCGTGATTTATTGTATAAAATTTATATAAATACTACATAGATGATCATGGGGTCTAGTGAATTTAATAATTAGCTAAATAAAATAAAAACATATAACATGAAAATCATCGTCTTTGTTGAAGATTTATTTTTCTTGACCAAAATGTTCCATCGTACATAATACTACGTTGGATAACATGGGGATATACAGAAGAAAGGGGTGAACTATAAAGACAAGTAAGGGAATAAAATATAAGTAAAATGAGGATGAAAATACATGTTATAAAAAAAATATCAATTTATCATAAATAGAACATGAATATAATGAAATTATATACCATGATAACCAAAAAAATCAAGTAGGATCATGAGTCAACGCTCAGTACACATGCAGGAGAATGATTCAAATATCATTTCAAATGGGGGATTCTGAGTAAAACATAATTTCACATGTCATATCATGATACTAAACATCAACCAATTCATTATAGTTCTATCATAGTTCACCCTTCATAATAATTTCATTTTCATGCTTAATTGTGAGACAAAGATCATATTGAATGGATTCACAGGTCAAAATAATTTATTAAATGATCAATAAAATGTGTAATGCATATATATATATATATATATCCAAAATAAATAGTTATATGTTCATTACGGTGTTTATATTTATTGATAAATGGGTATGGTATTTACCACACATTTATTTTAGCATGGAAGATCATAATGAAATTTCGAAAACATAATTACGTCATATTGGTATTTATAAATAAGGATGATGAGAGAAAAATAGGCCTATAATAATTTTCACATGAAATGAATTTTATGGGGCTATATAACAACATATCCTAGAATAGTTAAAATGAAATTTTATGCCATAACAATAAAAGAATGTTTGATAAATGATGTAGGTGGAAGACCCCTTATGAAATTTCATCATAGTAATGGGTGTTGATAGAGGATAATAAGAGAGATTAACACGATTGATAGGAAAATATGATAATTTTTAAATAAAATTTAAAAAAATGGGAGGTTTGAAAACATACCCCATCATAATAAATTGAAAAAAAAACAGGAATAACAAGATAAATAATCTATGTTAACGAGGAAGGAAAGAACCCTTAAAAAATATAGGAATGGTAACAGGTGTATGTATAGATTCATATGAGGCTTTAATGAGAGTGAAATGTGATCTCACAGTTTATAAATAATGTGTATAGTTTGTGAGATAGGTAATAATTTATCCCAAAATAAGCTAATGGATATTGAAATGGCATGTTATAAATGAAATGATTGATCAAAGGAAGAGTGAGAGAATCCCTTATGAAATTTTGGGAACGTAACCGCTTAGATATAGGTCAAAATAAGAGAGTATAAATTTCATTTCATTAAAATTATTTCAATTGGACTGTGGTGTAGAAATATTAAATGAATGAAAATATATCCGATTTAAATTATAATGTCTAGTTTCAAAGATGTATCTTAAATTGAATAAAATAAATGATGGTGAGAAACCCAACAAAAATCAACATTTTAGTAGCTTAGAAAGTGTAAAAATCAGGGGTTATAAATGATCCCTAATAAAAATAACATCAATTTTATAGTATTTTAATGATTATAAATTAATTAATATATAATCAATTTAAATTAAACGATCTAATATCAAGAAGGTTCATGAATTCAAATTAGATGAGAGAAATCATTTATTTGAGTGTGTTACTCTAATGGTTTGGAAGTGGCATCCTCAGATCCTAGGGGAGCGTTGGGGGGGTTCTAGGTAGTAGAGGTCATAGTTTGTTCATAGTATAATTATTTTGATTGGGGAGGAATGGGATCTTGGTGGATTTATATAGGGAAATAAGTGGATATATTTATTAATTTGGTTTTAGACACTATATAAAATATGTTCATTTCATATGTGGAGATTAGTTACACTCATAAATAAATGAATTTAAAATATTGAAATATATTATATGTCTTGGAGGATTCGTAATGGATTAAGATAATAAATAAAATAAACTAAAAATTTCATTATTTTAAATATAAATAATATATTTTTCAGAAAATAACTTTTAATTTATTTATTTCAATGTTATTGGGAAATTGTGTGGTAATAAAACACGTCTAATAATTAAATGTATTTAATTTTTTCCCAAAATAAATCTATTGTCTCGTAAAATTATGAAATTATAATTGTTGGATAATTTCAACATAATAATTCCTAAAATAATAATCATTTTATCTATATAATTTAATATATATTTTAATTTTCACTATTAAAAAAATCCAGATTTATTGAAAACAACGAGTTATGAAAAAAATATTTTTTGGACCCTAATAAAATTTACATTTGACTTCATAAAAATATATGATCATTTATATTTAAAAATTTAGTTATATAATATTATTTTAATAAAATATTTTATATTTAAAAAATACATTAATTCATCAAAATTAATTTCTTAATTTAATTATAATATTGGCCAAAAATAATTTTTTTTGAAAAATTCATTAAAAAAGTAACAATAATAGGAAGAAAATATATTCATTAATCTTTACCAATATAATATACATAATATTATCGATATTATCATGATACATATCCCATTCTTACAACAGAATATTCCTTATGTGTATGGTGTGTGATTGTGGGACTTTCATTGGATCGTTTGATGAACATGGTTTGGGACGTGATCCCGATAAACTTGAACTTCTTCAGAAAACATATTTGATTATGCTTATGTTTTTGTATCTTGGCTTCAGATTGGTCTAGAGAAAATCATAGAAATTTTTTCCCGGTAGAAGCTCTGATAAATGGGGTTTTAGGGAAACTATCTTATAGGTTGAGGCCACCACCCACTTTTCCTATGTCAAACAAATTTGTTAAAATATTATATTTATACAAGTCATGTGATCATTATAAATGACTAGAAAAGAAAAGATATTTTTTCTCATTAGAGGCTCCGATAAATGGGGTTTTAGGGGAACTATCTTATAGGTTGAGGCCACCACCCACATTGTCTATTCCAAACAAATTTGTCAAAATCTTATATTTATACATGTCATGTGATCATTATACAATGACTATATTAAAAATTGTTATGATACATAACAGTCATTTAAATCCAGTTAAAAATAATAGAAAAAGTATTTTCATGTGTTTTATATATCCATAATAAATTATATGAACTCAATTAAATTGGATTGTATACATACATTTTCGGTTAGTTACAAATCTAACCCCTTAAGAAATTTCAACCTTGAAATTTTCTATTCCCACACTAAAAACGTCGAGGGTAACTCTACTTCTTCAATTCCTCAATTTCACATGTTGCTTCTTCAATATGGTGGTTTCTCCACTACACCATGAGGAGGGGAATATTCTTATTTCATTAAATGTTTTCATTATGATCTAAGATCAAGACCAATAGCTTCTCATATGGATTTTCATTATTCAATGGTACCACCCCTAGATTGAGTAAATGTGATGGGTATGGTATATAGTTCCATAAGAGGGACATATGAAATACATAAAGTACATGGTATAGGTTTAGTGGGAGAGATTTTTGAATGGCCACTTCCCCAATGTTATCAAGGATCTCATAATTGATGATGTACTTTGAAATAAGGTTTCCCTTTTTCCTCAATTATATCACCCTCATCCATGGATATATGAATAGGAATACCTTGTGTCTGATATAAATCTCTAGTTATCATCGATGATTGTAGAAGTAGCTATTTTTAAGACTCTGGGCATATTTTATGGGATGTTGGATGGTCTTAACCTTATACATAATTTCATTTACCATTTTTAGAGAATAATGTTTTCATTCCTCAACCTCATCCCAACCTGGTGGTGTTCTGCACCTATACCCATAAAGGGATTCATTAGAGGCCATTTGAATGTTCTTTTAGAATATATTATTTTAAGAGAACTCCATTGAATGAATATTTTTGTTCAATCCACTAATGAATTCCATTGTGAAAACTCACAACATGTAGTAAATTACATGGATACTCTCCATAAATTGGCCATTAGATTGTTGGTGGAAAACCATACTGATATTCATGTCATTGTTTAGAGAATGTTGGATTGTTTTCCAAAACTAATAGGTAAATCTTGGATCTCGATCGGATAGAATCGATAGTGGTTCTCTATGAAGCCTTAAAAATTTTCTGATGTATATACATTCAAGTTGATCTATTATGAAATGTTAACGAGTCAAAATTAATTGTACTCTATTTGTAAGGATATCCAATACAACCCATATAGTATTTTTTCATTGGATTTCATCAAAATCCCAGTTACAATTTCCATTCTGATATTTTCCCATTTATATTTTTGTATGGGTAATGGTTCCATAATCAACTTATAATTTTTTCCATTCATCCTTCATTTAATGACATACTAGACAATTTGATGTATATTATGTGACGTTCTTCATAATTTTATCCCAACAATAGTTCTTTTTGATATCTCGATACAACTTTGTGTTTCCTGGATGAATGGATATATTTTAACTATGTGCATAATCTCAATGTTCATTTATTAACTCAATATTTGATAGAACACATTGTCTTGATCCATATATATTGATTCCTTCTTAATTAACATTGCGCTCATAGGATTTCCATCTTCATTTATATTCCACATTATTATAAATTCCAATATCATCTTTATGAGCATCCTTTAACCATTCCAAAACATTCGGTTGAGAAATCATTTGTTAATGGATTGATGATGATTCTTTCTTTATGATTCCCACATACATCTTCTTCATGTATATGAATAAAGTATCCTTTTCAATTATCATAAATGATTGAATTATTTGATATTTTCTACTTAGAGTATCTTACACCATGTTCACATTACCACATTTGATGTTGATTGAGAAATCATAATACTTGATTAGTTATATCCATATTTGATATATAATATTATGTTCTTTTTGTGCGAATATATATTTGAGGATCTCGTGATAAGTATATATCTTACAGTTTTCCCAAATAGAAATAAATTATCTGGGTTTCCAAAAAAAATATAACATCATACAACTCCATATCATTTGTGTTATAGTTTTTATAATTAATTTTAAACTACCTTGAGGTTTAGGCAATGAAATTGTCATTTTTCATCAATTGACATCTCAATCCCTTCTTCGAAGCTATAAAGACCTGGAAATTCCGTGGAAAATTTTATTTTCCTAAATACATGGGAATTTTATGAGTCTGTGAAAACTGACGCCCCAGGAATCCAAGAATCGGTGTACCCGGAATCAATTTTTGAAGTTTGTTATAGGTACGTTCAGTAAACATATGAGCGGGATTTTATTACTTTTGAAATGGTGCTCGGAACCGAAATCTGAGGGCACCATTGAACTCACATCACAGGTTTTCGCTTACAAAGACATTCACCACGATGGTAGTTGGTCGAGAATGGAAGTTAGTTTTTTGGGTTTTTAGATTAAATTAAATACAAATAATGTAGTGGATTTATTTTTATTTATGGTGCTTAAAACCTCCAATAAGAGGTTAGAGGTGGATCCACCACACAATAACCTCCCATGAGAGGTTATGGTGGTGGGGGCCACCCGAGGATTAATCAACTCTTGTCAATTAATGAGGTGGGGACCTCGCGAATTCTAAACCCTTGAACTCTATCTTGAATGTTAGATGACTCTAGGTTTCTATCCTCCCAAATTAAAAGTACCAACTCATATGTAGTTAATATTCCATCTCTATGTGTTATTTTAATAAACTCAATAATATTAATTTTGCACTGCAACCCTCGTGGTAAAATAATTTCTAGAGGAGAGGAGGCTTAGGATAACCATTAGGGAAATATTCTCCAACAAATAATGACCTTTAACCGGGACAAGAAAGGGATGTGTCGTCCTTGAAGAACATAGATAGCACCCACCTTTTCATGACATCGTCAATGAACAACAATACGGGGTAGGGGCTTTTACGTTTGAAATTTTTTACACCCTTCAACGTACAAATCTTTATTTTTTTCCATTTTGTATCACCATAACGCAGATGGTGCGGGCCACACGAACATGGACTAACCCCCCCCCCCATTTTTCCTTGCTTTTTGATGACATCGGAGGTGGAATAGTTCCACTATAGGAGAGGAGGAGCAACAACGGCCAACGACGGGCCGACCGTGAGGGAATGCAGCGATTTAGGGACACAGGGTGGACGGAAGGGCGCGACATTGTCACTCCATGAAATGGAGCTGGCTACAGTGGTACACATGGTGGCTGTCAGGCTGCGGAGGGGCACGGAGACATCACACCACATGTAGGAAGGGTCACAACCAGGGAAGGCTGCGGCGGCGGAGCAATGGTGGTCTGCCGGGATGGCCGCTGGCAGAACAAACTGGTTGGTTGTTCGACCATTCGAAAAAACTGGGACCCTCCCAGGTCTCGTGGGGTACCAAACCGGTTCCTAGCGCTAGTTACGTTCAGAGATAGGGGAGCGCGACCCCCCCCCCCACACCACACGCGGCTTGGGTGGGCCCCGCATGGTGGCCCCAGCCGTTGGCCAGCCAGGCCACGTGGGCCGTCGGGCAGAACCCCGCGTGGGCCGGACCCAACGTGGGCTGGACCGCCCCCTCTAGACAAGCCACCCCTCGGGTTGGGTCGGACCCGTGGACTGGTTCGGACCCCAGTCCAGACCAGTTTTACCCAAAATCACCTTTTCGCCCATAACATGGGCTACAGATGTCTGATCCATGAACCGTCTATGGAAACGGAAATCATGGAGAAAGACAGTTCATTTGGAAAACCCCACCTGTGGTTTGGAGATAGTTGGGGTATGGTAGGGTTGTTTTGAACCTAAAATCCAACCGGTCCCCTAGAACGGAAATGTCAATAACTCACAGATCGGGCGTCTGATTGACGCTCCATCTGTTTCGTTGAGACCCCTATGACGAGGTGGACCCTTAAAAAACTATTGATTGGGAATTATTGAGAGTTGTAGGATCAATATGTATCCTGTGTAGTGGATCCTTCTGGAGACGAGCGAATGGAGTACGGAGACCTTGTAGCTGGCTGATACCTGGCGACTACTGACCTTTCGACTCTGAGTGTTTCAACTAGCCCAGTGGAGAGAACCTCTGTGTGATGTGGCAAACCCATAGTGGGTAGAGAATCTATGTGACATGGAAGACCCATGGTACTCGATAGGAGAAGTACCTTAGTGGGCTATAAGGGTGAGCACCTCTGTGTGACGCGGCATACCCACAATGGGGGGCACCTCTGTGTGACGCAGCAGACCCACAGTACTCGACAAGAGGTGTACCACAACAGTACAGGATAGTGAGAAGTTCCTATTTGTGACATGACAGACCCACAGTACTCTATATAAGAGGAGTACACCAGTAGCTGAGGATTAGAAAGTTTGACTGGGATTGTTACATGTTACCACCCCTCGAATAAAATCCGGGTTTTGAGCTGAGTCAATGACTTTTGTGTTTTCTCATGATTGAGATGGGTTACTAGAAAACTTAGGTATATGTATGGGCATATACCTAGGAAATGGTCATCCATTTATTTCATAATTTTTGGTTTATCCTTGTTTTATATATTGATACGTTGAGGGTCTCAGGGTCCCCACATGGTAATGTTATACTAACCCCGGCACGGGAAATTCACACACCTCGTTTTTATGGATGCAGACGACGGACTTCACTGAACAAGGTTGAGTATTCCAGGACAAGATGACCTAGTAACTACATTAAATTTCATTAGTTGTACTTGATTTTATATGAACTTGTACATCTATGTTGGGATTTTTATTTCCGGACCATTTTCATTCCAGCACATCTTTTGTATACTGTTATACATGCTGTTTTGCTTCCAGTTGTGTACTATATTGTTTTTTTACTATTATAAAGGCAATGGCTTATCAGATTAGAGATTTATTCCTTTGTTTCTAGTCACCATCCCATGGCCTATGAAAGGCGCGTGTGTGGTAGTCACGATACGGGCCTCGAGGGATGGGTCGTTAAAAATTGGAATCAGAGTAGTCAGTTCTACTGCATAACATAAGACTCTGATCATACTTTTTAGTGAAGCGATAGTGTTAAGTTTACTAAGTGTGGTTTTCATTTCATGTATTCTAGTATTGTTTCAGGCAGCTGACATATTCATACACCCGTACCATGGCTACTGATTTCTGACTTAGTGCACGAAAACACTGATTGCATGTGAGTCTTTAAAGGTTTTCTAAAGTCATCTCAACTAGGTCAGCTCACCAAGTATACACTTTTGACCATGTTGCTTCTGTTTCATTCAGGATGCCTCCCCACAGAGCCCCGAGAGTCGAACGTTATGACATCCCACTGAGCGAAGAGGCATATGTTCAGGGCCCTTTACTAACAGAGGAACCACTGGTACCACTTCCAATTGGGCCACCGATGCCACCATCCCCAACAACAAATGATGCACGTCGCTTGAGCACGTTGCACGAGTTCCTGCTCTAGAGGCCGCCCATGATTCGGGGAGAGAAGAACCCACATGCGGCTGAAGAATTGGATAAAGGTTGTGGTGAGAGTCTTCAGGATAGTAGGGACACCAGTAGACTACATGGTGATCCTTGCCACGATTCTTCTTTACGCAGCAGCAGGAAGATGGTGGATCCTGATGCTCCTGGTGCATGATGAGGAAACACTACTCTGGACAGACTTCGAGAGCCTATTTTAGGAAGATATTTTCCCATCCAACCTTCGTGTGGTGGGAATATAGGATCTACTACATCTACAATAGTGTAGCATAACTATAGATCAGTACTCAGCAAGGTCCACCAACCTCTCACGCTACTCCAATGATATGGTACGAGACCCATTCTGCAGGGCCCGGACCATCAAACAGGGGCTCATATGAGAGATCATGGAATCTATGATCTCCCTAAGAAACACGAATCAAGATGGGGTGTTAGAGGGAGCCCTCCTAGTAGTAAGTTTCCCACCTAAGTAGTCACTAGTAGTGAGACCCACTACTAGTTGACATGCCACAGAGTCTTCTATGACTGGAAGTAGAAATATGATTTAGAGTTCCAAGAAGACTAGTCCCATGGGTGGACGACCGCATGACTCAGAATAAGATGTGCGGGGTACCCAGGGAAGTGACATATATTCCAGGAGCAGACATTGTTACTCATGTGGTGGGCAGGGTCACATGGCACGTGACTGTCCGACCCACCGTTCAGATGATCAGTAGATAGTTGAGGGACCTCCCTGGAAGAGGAAAAGGTTCGATCGAGGTGATCCACAGGGAACATGAAGACATGGTAGAGGATGTGGTTATTCAGCTTGCGGTGGAAGACGTTACGTGGTGTTACCACCACCACCACCAGGAGTTCCACCCCGGCAGCATGGAGCAGGTTGACAAGGGAGAGCTCAACTTTAGGCAGTTGGGGCTTAGGATCATGACACGCTGGAGATGATTTGAGATATGATATTTGTCTACCCCACCATAGCTATAGATCTTATACACACATGTTCCAGTGACTCTTTTATTTCCACTACCTTTTTTCAGAGCTCGGAGATTCCGACGGAGCCGTTGGGACGATCCTTATGTCTAGAGAATCTTACAAGAGCACACTCGATGATTACATACTTGTGTTGGAAGTGTGAGATTACTCTAGGAGTTGAGAGCTTCAGCTGGGATCTCCTCGTAGTGGCTTCGTGTCCTTATGACCACATCATGGGTATGTATTGGTTATCTACAGTCCATGATCAGATCGACTACATTAGGTGCCAAGTGCGGTGTATCCTCATGAATGGAACCGGCTTTACCTTTACCGAGGAGAAGAGAGCCTTTGGAGCACATTATAGACTTAATCAGAGGATGGTGTAGCCGATCACTCATCAATTGGCCTACATTACCCTCAGAGTAGTTGATGTGGATAGTCTGAGCTATCTTGTAGTGGTAGACCAGTACACAGATATTTTCCCTGACGATGTTCTAGGACTACCTCATCGCAGAGAGGTGGACTTCTACATTGACCTATACACCGAGAGGACACCAATATCTACTCCATAATTTCAGAAGGATCCATCCGATGTTCGTGAGCTACGTGTACAACTAGAGGACTTGCTGGGGAAGAGATTCATTCGGTCCAATGATTCTCTCTGTGTAGCCCCAATTTTGTTCACCAAGATGGAGGAGAGGAGATTGAGGATCTGTGTCGACTACCTTCGCCTGAACTAGGTCACCGTAAAGAACAAGTACCCACTCCCGAGGATTGACGACCTCTTTGACTAGCTGAAGGGAGCACAGTGGTTCTCAAAGATATAACTCAGATCAGGCTATCACCAGCTCAGTATTCTAGAAAAGGATGTGCAGAAGAATGCACTCAGGTGTCGGTACGACCACTATGAGTTCTTGTTTATTCCCTTTGGCAGAACGAATGCTCTAGTAGTGTTCATTAGTCTCATAAACAGGATATTACATCCATACCTTGTTTTATTTGTCGTGTCCTTTATCGAAGTCATTCTATACTACTCGAATACTGAGGAGGAACATGCATATCATTTGCAGGTAGTACTGGACACACTCCGAGAGCACCAGCTTTATAGTATGCTCTCCAAGTGATAGTTTCGAATTCGAGAGGTTCATTTCGTGGGACATGTCATCTCAGAGGCTGGAGTTGCAGTAGATACAACAAATATTGAGGCGATACATGCTTGGTAGCCACCCAAGAGTGTGACGGAGGTACGAAGTTTCCTAGGTATGGATGGAAACTACCAGATATTCGTTGCAGACTTCTCCAGAGTTGCAGCACCACTATCATCATCGAAGAATAAGGGTCAACCCTTCGTGTAGTCAGAGAGATGCCAATAAATATTTCATGAGTTGAGGTAGACGTTGACTAGTTCCCCCATCTAGAGGCTTCTAGAGAATGGAATAGGGTACCTAGTTTACTACGATGCATCAGGGACCATACTTGGGTGTGTCTGGAAGAAGGAGCGAGTAATGATATCATATGGTTCTCAGCATCTGAGACATCATGAGCTAAACTACGTCACCCATGACCTGGATTTAGCAACATTGGTCTTCTCCTTGAATATGCGGTAGCACTATCTTATGAGTTAATGTCTTACCATGTACTCTTACCACAAGAGTCTCTGGTATATCATCTCTCAGAAGGAACTGAATCTGATACAAAAATGTTGTCTTGAGTTCCTCTAGTTCTATGACTTCGAGATATTCAATACTCTTGGGAAGGGTAATGTTGTTGCAGATTCACTCAGCAGGAGGACTCATATAAAACTGCTAGGAGTGGCGATAGAGCAGCTGGATACCTTATAGATATCCTTTGTGGATATAGATGGTGAATCCTATCTACAATATCTTACAGTCACTACCCCACTACATCAGCAATTCAGGGAGGCGCAACATGGGGACACAGACATTGAGACATGACGTGCTCAGATATCCATAGGGAAGTCACCTGATGGATTTTATGAAGGTGTGGAGCATGTCATCCTTTTTAGAGAATGTACCATGGTACCAGTTGCACTTCAGGATGATGTGTTGAGGGAGTTCAACACTTCCCCTATAGAGGTACATCCAGGAGTGGTGAATATGTACCCGGACCATCGACGACAGCACTGGTGGCAAGTTATTAAAAACATAGTAGCTGAATTTGTCTAACGATGCCCCACTTGTCTGCTATTGATGGAAAAGTTCTAGGTACCAGCAGGATTGGTACAACCCTTAGAGGTCTTAGAGGGGACTCGAGATGGGATATCCATGAACTTTGTGACTGGTCTTCTACGTAAATCCAGGTGTCACAACTCGATTTTGGGGGTTGTTGATCGACTCACCATGTCGGACCACTTCATTGACAATCAGAGAGTAGGGATCAGTTGAGAGCCTGGCACACCTCTATGTATAGGATATTGTGCATTTTCATGGTTTACTTTATTCTATTGTATCGGTCCATGATGCACGAATTACATCCCAGCTATAGAAACTGCTGCAGGAGGATTCTGGGATGAAACTACGTCTAAGCACCACCTTCCATCCTAAGAAAGATGTCCAGACTGAGCAGACCATGCAGACCCTCGATGACATGCTCCACACATTTTTCCTCATCGTTGGTCACATCTGGGAGATTTTATTACCTTTAGTGTAGATTTACTACAACAATAGCTTTCACTCAACAGTGGGGATGGCACCTTTCGAGGCGTTGTACGAGTGACCTTGCGTATCACCTTTGAGATGGAAAATCCCTGGGGAGTCTGCACTGGTGGGACAATAGATGGTGCAAGCTACCACTGAGATGGTGAAGATAATCCAGGAGCGGATGAAGAATGAACAGAGAAAGAAGAAGTCGTATGCTGAAAGGAGACGGAGGCCTCTGGATTTTGAGGATGGTGACCATGTCTTTCTACTGGTCTCACCTCGATGAGGTCTACAGAGATTGGGTTGAGGCGGAATGTTGTCTCCATGATTCATCAGACCATTCCATGACCACTTCATAGTAGGTGAGGTGGCTTACCACATAGCTCTTCCAACTCAGGTGCACCAGGTGCACGATGTCTTCCACATATCTCAGCTGAAGTGGTATGTGCACGGCACTTCCCACATCATCAACCCCGGAGAACAGGATGTTGATGATGGGGAGACTTTTACCGAGGTTCTAGTGGAGATTTTGGATCGACATGATAAGGTCCTACATGGATGGTCGATAACTCTGGTGTGCATTCGCTGGTAGCACGGGAACCTCTATGAGATCATTTGGGAGTGGGAGCCTCAGATGCGTGCTCAGTACCCCCATTTGGTCCCTTTGTTCGAATTGTAGCTTACGGGTACGTAAATCCATGAGGTGGGGAGAATTTAAAGACTCGGAAATTCAGTAAATTTTTTTTTCGTAAAATCCAGGGGAATTCTAGGAGACCAAAAAAACTGACGGCACGTGATTCCAAGGCCTGGATTTCCTGGATTAAATTTATGAAGTTTTTTGAGGTATATTTAGTAAACGTACGATTGAGATTTTATAACATTTTAACCGGTGCATGGAACTGAAATATAAGGGCACCGTTGAAATCGTAGCACCAATTTTTACTTAAAAAGACTTTCACCTTGACGAAATTTGGTTGAGAATAGATGTTAGATTTTGGGTTTTAATATTAAATTAAATAAAAATAAAGTAGTATCTTTATTTTTATTTGTGGTGGTTAAAACCTCCAAGAGGATGTTAGAGGTCGAGGCCAACACACTATAACCTCCCATGAGAGGTTATGGTGGTAGGGCCCACCCAAGGTTCAAACACCACTTGTCAATTAATGAGGTGGGGACCAACTAACATGTAAACCTTTTAACTCCCTCATGAATGTAAGATGACTCTTGGTTTCTCTTCTCCCAAATTAATTGTGCCAACTCAATTTGTTAAGTTAATAAACTCAAAAATATTAATTTGGAACTGCAAACCTCACGTGAAAAGAATTGGAAGAGGAGAAAAGGCTTGGGAGAAACCTCAAAGAAATATTCTCCAATGCAGAACGATCTTCAACTGGGACAAGTAGGGGAAACATCATCCTTCAACAACTCTGATGATGTATGCCTTTCCCTGACATCATCAACGATCAACAATACGAGGATGGGGATTTTACGTTTGAAATTTTTTCCATCCTTCAACATGAAAATCTTGGTTTTTGTTTTTCTATTTTTTATCACCATAACGCGGAGGGTGCGGGATGCAAGAACACTGCCCGACCACCTCCCCCCCCCCCTCCGTTTTCCCTTACATGTTGATGACGATGATGGCGGAGAGGCGCCGCCGGAGGAGAGGCAAAGAAACAATGGCCGACGATGGGCTGACTGTGAATGAAACCTGAGGTGCATGGCCCTCAGGTCGTCGGAAGGGCACTATGCCATCGCGCTGCGCATAATAGGTGGCAGCGGCCCTTGGCCATAGTGGTACACATGGTGGTCATCAGGCCGCCTGAGGGGCACAACACCATCGCGCCAAACATAGGAAGGGAGCGGCCATGGAGGGCTGCAGTGGTGGTGTAGAGACGGCTGGCGGGACCGGCCGCTTACGGAACAAACCAGCTGGCTGTTCGGCCATCTGGACAAGTCGGGACCATCCCGGGTCCCGCGGGGTACCGAACCCGCTCCTAGCACCAGTTCTGTTCAGAGATATTGGGGCGTGACACCCCCAACCCTCACACGCTACTAGGGAGGTCCCCACAGGGCACCACCAGCCACTGGCCATCCAGGCCACACAGGCCACCTGGCCAGACCCAGCGCGGGCCAGGCCGCCCCCTCGGGCAAGGCCGCCCCCTTGGGTCGGGCCAGGTTGGACTTGCGTACTGGGTCGGACCCCAGTCCATAAACGTTTGACCAGAAATCACCATTTCCACTATAATATGGGATACATGTGTCTGATCGAAGAACCGTCTACGGTGACGGAAATCATGGAGCGAGATGGTTTTTTGGCATACCCCAATTGCGGTTTCGACACAGTTTGGGTATGTTCAGGTTGGTTTGAACCTAAAATCCAACCGGGCCCCTTGAAGAGAAATGCCAATAACGTACAGTCCAGGCGTCCGATTGAAGTGTCGTCTGTTGTATTGAGACACCTATGATGAGGTGGAACTTTGAGATACTTTTTCATGGGACTTCATGACAGTTAAATTATCGACTTGTAGCTTTTGTATCGGATCCTCCCGGAGACGAGAAATCAGAGTATAGATACCTAGTAGCTAGCTGATACCTGGCTTCTGATGACCTTTTGACTCGGAGTGTTTCAAATATCCCAGTTTGGAGCGCCTCTGTGTGATTCGGTAGACACATAGTGGGGAGTGCCTCTGTGTGACATGTAAGATCCACGGTACTCGACATGATTAGTACCTCAACAGGCTACGAGGGTGAGTGCATCTGTGTGACGTGGTAGACCCAAAGTGGGTAGCGCCTTTGTGTGACATAGTATACCCAGGATACTCGATAGGAGGAGTTCCACATCAGTACATGATAGTGGGATGTGCCTCTGTGTGACGTGGAAGGCCCACAATACTCTATAGAAGAGGATTACACCAGTAGTCAAGGTTTCAAAAGTTTTACTGGGAGTGTTACATGTTACCACCCCTAGAATAATGTCCTGGTTTTCAGCTGCGTAAATGACTTTTTTGTTTTCCTCGTGATTGAGATGGGTAACTATATAACTTAAGTATATGTATTATCATATACCTAAGTAATGGTCATCCCTTGATTTCATACAATTTGTTTTTATCTTTTTTGGATTTAGTGAGACCTTGAGGGTCTCAGGGTCCATACTGACTAATTTTATACTCACCCATTCACGGGTTATGCCCTCATCTCGTTATGTTGGTTGCAGACGACAGACAACGCTGACCGAGGGTGAGTGTTTTAGGGCAGGACGATATCTGGAGGTGGACCATACGACGTGTCAACACATGGTGGATACTGATAAACGTGGAGCTTTGAGGTGACCATATGTACCTATACTTCTTCTAGGAACCCCAAACGACGACCCAGAAGCTGATTTACTATTCTTTAGTTGTACTGGCTTTCAGCTTTACATGTACTTTTATGATGGTATTGTATTTCTAGCCCCTTTTTCTTTCCAGCACTTATTGTCTGTTTAGTTAAACATAGTGTTTTTTTTTCCAGTTGTGTACTATTTTGTGTTTTTTTACTGTTATAAAGGCAATTCCTTACCAGATTAAGGATGTATGCCTTTGGTGGTAGTCGCCATCCCCTGGAATATGGAAGGCGGGCTTGGGGTAGTCATGATACGGGCCCCGGGGGACGGGTCGTGACAGAATCATCGGTGAAAATTAGAAAAATGTTCTATACTTCTGGGTAGTGTGAGAACATGGTTAGTAAGAATCCACATTTTCAACGCCATTTAGATTTATATGCCTTCATTATTTAATGGAAACATGACTACCATTAGAGCTATATTAATAAGATGGTTTTACAATCATGATAAATTTCTCACAAATCATCGATAATTTATAGCTAACCGAATGATGCTATGGATATCTGTGAATGTTGTTGGCCTCAACTACCCCTTAATTTCTATTTTTATTCCAAGATCTATATATATCACATTTATATTTATGATATTCCCCAACAATGATATTTCCTTCAATTATAACTCACACTTGTCTTTCATTTCAAAGCGCTTCCCCTTTTGGAATGTCATAATCACATTGGTTACGTTGTCTTCATACTACTCCATGGTTTTGGTGTATATTATAATATCATCTAAGAAGACTACCACAATTTATTTGAGGTAATCCCTAAAGACTCTACTGATAAATCCCATGATGATTTCCAGGGTATTTGTGAGACCAAATGGAATCCCTATGAACTCATAATGACAGTACCAAGTACGAAAAGAATTTTTTTGGATATATTCCATCTTCACCTTCACATGGTAATATCTCGACTAAATACCCACCTTGGAGATGTATTATTTTCCACCAAGATGATAAAAAAATCATCAATTTATCGAAAATCATAGTTTATCTTTATCATGATTTTCATGAGCTCATGATAATCAATACAAAGACCCATTAACCCATCATTCTTTTTGACGAAGAGTTTTGGTTCACCCCATAGTGATTCACATTGTCATATAAACCATTTTCTAGAATCACTGGTAGTTTTTTCTCTATCTCCACTGGTTCCACAACAGCCATTATATATATATTATTTAATATGGGAAACTCTCGATGTATAATCATGATCTAAATCCCAATATATCTTATTGGAAGAAGACCAGAAAATTCAGCAAGAAACACGTGAGTCAATTCCCTCACAAACAAGAATTCCTTTGAGGATGATTCATTCCTTTGACTCATTCAGTTGAGATATATATGGTTTTTCATTATGAAATAATATCCATGCTAGATATGATGATTCTAAAAAAGATTCATCCCTATCCTCCTTGAACATATATAAAATCATGGGTGGATTCACCATGTGGACAATGGTTTCTCTCTCATGAAACATTATGTCGACTCTATATAGGGAAAAGGCAATCCATGCCCATAATTGGATCAAATTATACTCTCAGATGATTGACAAGGTTTGATGGGTATTTTATTCAAAATATTGGGATATGGGAGGATTTACATACCTAGGATGTCATAATTAATCAGTTTTTCTTTTTTCACCAACATCTCTACATCCATGATTTTAGGTGATGTTTTAATAGTTCTAGTCAACATTCATGACATAAAATAATGTGTAGAACTATGGAAGATTACTCGACCATTCACTTACTTATTATGGTTCTACAATATCCAATATAGCCATATGGATTTATATTTTTAAACTATTATATATATAATGGGTAATCTAATGAAATTAAATGGTTAAAGCTTAAATTAAACTTATCTCTTTAACTTATGAGTTTATAGGATACAATATAGGTTACCACGATCTATTTCCTAACATATTTTAATTATGGTATTTTTATTCCCTTAATGATGGTTTTTAATGATCTTATGAATTTATAAAAACATTAACCCTGGATTTTCAAACCAGGTACATAGTAAGGATTGTATTCATGTACCAGGTTACCCTAAGTCAGTTCCAGAACAAATTTTTTGAGTTATTACTCATAGGAATATTTTTCCCTAACAACTTCCACTTGTATTATCCATCCATGGATGTATTTCCATTATAAAATACATAAACATTTAATACAATTATTTTGGGATGTTTTCATATAATTGGTCTTATCCAGATGGGATTCCACTATGGTTTTCTAATCACCATCCAAAAAACTAACCCTATCCTTTGATGACAAATATAACCACCATACTCTTAATTTCATATATTAACATGATTTATTAAACAATATATCCCATAATAAAACTTAAAAAATCGTTGGGTCTCCTTTATTTCAGAATTAGGATCCTCACATAAAAACTAATTTGAGGACAATAAAATCATAATTTAATATTTATTTAACTAGAAAAAAATATTCCTTGGTACTTGAAACAATGTGGGATAACCTGAGAAAATACATAAATAGGGGTGATCTATAAACCCCAATAATGGAATAAAGAAGGGAAAAAATGAACCAAAATACAATTTAGACAATAGGAATATCAATGGAGCATAAAAACATGATTATTAAGGCATGATATAGAATGATAATCATAACATGGAAATGTGGAAGCAGTAGACATCATGATATAATCATGAGTCACGTATCATTGTACATGGATGAACATGAGTCAAATCTTAATGTACAAGGAGGATCTTGTGTCAAATATCATTTTACATTGAGTAGAATGATTCAAAAATCATTTTTATGACATATCATGATACTAAACAATACTCAATTCATTGGAGTGATATCTAGTTTCACCCTTCATAATAATTTTGTTTTCAGGCTTAAGTGTGCCTCATATATCACAATACATGGATTCACTAGTCATAGTAATTTATTCCACAATCAAGGAAATTATTAATACAAACATTTTTATCCAAAATCAAGAATTATAAGTGAATAAAGGGTAATACCCTTGATAGTGAAATCAGTATTGTATTCACTACACAATGATTTAAGCATGGAAAATTATAGTGCAATTTCGGATACATAACAACATAATATTGAAATTCATATAATAAGTTGATGAGGGAGAAATAGGTATATAATAATTAAGATATAAAAAGTAAAATATTAACGATATTTATAAAAAAATAACAAAATATGAAAAATGGAATTATAATAAATAATATAAAATGAATGCATGATAAAAGTGGCGAGTGGAAGACCCCTTACAAAATTTTGATATATTAATAGGTGTAAAAAACGATAAAAGAGGGATTAATTAGTCTAAAAGGAAGATCCTATAATTTATCAATAAAATTTATAGTAAATGGGAGCTGTTTAAACATAATTCAATAATTGTAATTGAAAAAAAGCCATAAAATATATAGAAAATTATGTAAAGATGAGGTAGTATTGAACCTTTTCAAAAGAGAGGCATCCTAACAGGTGTACGTATAAGATCTTAAGAGTGTTTAATGAGAGTAAAAGGGCATATATTCATTTAAATATTATTTTAATTTGTCAAGGATAGGTAATAATGTATCCAAATATAAAAAAAACTTAATAAAAAGGAATGTAATTAAAAAAGTGTATGATTAAAAGAGTATAAAGAGAATCACTTATGATATTTTAGCATTGTAACAACATAAGTATAGGTTAAAATGAGAATTTATAAATATAATGTCATTAAAATTACATCAATTAAAAAATAAGTTTTTCATATTTAATTAATGACATTATATACCATTAAAATTATAAACAAAATTTTCAAAATACTTTCTGCATTATAAAAAAGAGAGGAAGGTGAGAATACCTAACAAATTTTTAGTATAGTAAAGGCATATTTATGTGTCAAAATGAGTGGAGAAAAATGATACCTTATTAAAATATCATCAATTGGATAGTAAGATAATGATTATTAATGAATTAAAATATAATAAAATAAGATTAAATGAAGTAATCTCAATATAGGTTTCTGAATTCTTAAGAGAGGAGAGAAATACATTACATGAGTGTATGATTCCAGTGGCTTGGAAGATGCTTCATGGGAGCATGAGGTAAATTTGGGGGAATATTGGGAGTATAGGTCAATTTTTGATAGTAATACAATGAGTTTTAGCAAAGGTAAATATGTCATTGGGTGGGTTTCTATAAGAAAAAATGGTGATTTATTTATTAGTTTTGATTGGGACCCTACATAATAAAATATTCAATACCAAAAATCATACCATGTTTTTACTCCATGGAAACGTATAGATTTGTATTTTTAATATATTTTATATGTCCAAGTGATGAGATTTTTTAAAATATTTTCTTTTATCATGTGGAGATTAGTCACAATCTTAATTATATGAATTTAAAATCATAAATTTTATTATATTTGATAGAGGATTCATAATTTATTTAAAAGATAAAAAAATTGAAAAAGAATTATATTATTAATTAAACATATATTTTGATGATGATAACTTTTATTGTATTTATTAATAAATTATTTGGAAATTATGATGTCATAAAACATTCTATATATTTATACGCAATGTAATTTTTACACAAAAATTTGGTTTTCTATCAGTATTATCAAAAAATAACAGTTGGGTAATTTCAACATCGTGATCCCAAAAAAATATAAATTTTTCTAAACAATCATCTAAATATTTTAATTTTCAATTTTAATAAAAACATATATTTATTGAAAATGAATGGTTTTTTAAAAATAAAAGTTTTTTAAACCTAATAAAAATTATATTTTACCGCATAAAAATTATATGGTCATTTATATATAAAAAATAAATTTAATGATAAAATTTTATTAAAATATTATATATTTCAAAAATGAAAAAATTCCGAAAAAATATTTCTTAATTCAATTTGAATATTAACCAAAAATACTAAAATTCCTTTAAAAATGATTTACAAGGTAACAATAATTGGATGAAAATATATTCATTATTCGATATAAACAGAATGTAGATAATGTTATTTAATATTTGGTGATATATATCCCTTTATTACACTATGTTATACTCTAAGGGTAAGGTGCATGGTGTTGTAGCTTTCATGTGGTTGTTCAGTGAATATGGTTTGGGTTGTGATCTTGATGAGCTTGAACTTATCTTGTAAATAGTTTCTATCATACTAAAGTTATTTGATATCGGCTTGGAATTTTTTTAGAGAAAACCACAAAAATTATATCTCCCTTATAAAATCTAATGGATGGGATTTATATAGAACGTCCCTAATATATTAGGCCATCACATCATTTTTCTATGTCAAAAGAATGTATTAAAACCATACATTTATACTAGTCGTGTGATCACAATTCAGTGGATATATTAACAATGGTAATGATACATAATGTTCATTTAAATCCAATTACATATAATAAAAAATTGGTTCATGTGTTTTCTATATGCATAATACATTTTATTAAATCAATGGAATTTAATTTTATTGATAAATTTTCAATTCGTTACATTCAACACATTCAATATTTCCCATATCGGGGTCAATCGCTACTAGGAATGACTATTTATCAAGAGATTCCACATTCCTAATATCTATTCTACCATCCAAAAATAATATGTCCAAGGAAAAAAGATATATGATACATATTTATAATGTAACAACATCACATAAAAATAAACCACTAACAGGATCGGTGGGTCCCATGGTCTCATGCAGGCCTACCAAAACACTACAAGCTACTAACTATAATGAGGGTGTAAAAAAAGATAGTGTGGATTATATAATCATATTTTCGTTGTCTAATAATTATATATCAAAAAATAAATAACAAAAAATAGAAAAATAATTAATAATTGAAATATATGGAAGTGGAATATTAATATAAAGTGGATGTAAATTATGCCCAATGCCAATAATCAACTGGGAATGTATGTCCATATGATGTTAAATAACTGAAGCAGTACACAACTTAATACAGTATAGTTCAAAAATAATGAAATGAAAATAAATTCCCTAAGGTATAACCCCATGAATATCATGATCTCCAACTCATCCATGTGCTCCTAACTCCCATTTTTTATCATGATAGCACGATTAATAATCCATGGTCATGCGATCATGATGTCTGGTTGTGTACCATAGTGTAATAAAGTCCCAAGTAGGGTGTGAGATAAAATACCAGTATACCACCACCCACAGTGTCTAAATATATAACGAGTCCATTAATATAATTTAAAAATTTTCCTACTATAAATGGTAATAAACAACAGTGAACAAATAAAAAATGATTGGATAAGGTTCTAATAAGACACATAGATGACTCTAAATGCTTCTGCTGATAACAAATGTATGTGTTTGATCAGTTACAATACATATATTGTAATAATATATATATGTAATTATTATAGTTATATATTGTATTCAACTATATGGACAATGTAGGTATGGATGTATGTGTCAATATTCCATGAATTCGTGATGATTGAAAGACAAGGGCGTAACTCAGTCACCCATAACATATCAAACTAATTCTATAAGGTCATGAAAAATGTACATTCTATATATATCATAATGAGTGGGATAAATCACACTCCTCAGTCCCGATGGTGACTGATTCGTCATATAAACAATCGAATAATCGTGTGTGTTTGTGTGTGTCTATGTTTGTGCATCGTAATGCCAATACTCAATGTGGTACATTGTGAATTATTCTGACCATACATCACTATCGATGGTGTGAGATGTTATTCACAGCAACCGATGTAAGGGAGAAATATTACTCTATTTTCAACATAACCCTTACCATCATTTTATAGTCTATATCAATGTGTAATAAAATTTATTACAAAATTAAGAAGGCATTACCACTCATTAGTTACATTTTTCAATCCATTATGAGTATGGAACAGAATATAAATTTTATATTATTACAAAATATGATAAAAAAATTTTGGTACACCCTTTCATAATTAAGTTCATTTAATTATTTTAATTCATTCAGGAAAGGTAACCAATAAAAAAAATCTATTATATTTAATGCAAGAAATTATCCTTTAAAAAATAAAATAAAAATTCTATTCACAAGGATCAATGAAGAACGTAACAGGTTCCATGATTCTATTTGGAAATTACTTACAAGATAAATTCCATTTATTATGAAATCCATTCCCTTTTGTGGAGAATGGTTCATTGGTCATTTACAATGAATTTTTCTAATCCATGCACTTAGAAGGTGAATTGGTACAATAAATATTTTTATATAACGATGGTAAAGACATTTAATAATATTATTTTATTCCTTATATAAAAAATTACATATCTATAATGGAGAATAAAGGGAATACCTAATCAATAATTCAATATGTCCAAGATTGAATTAAAAAACTATTCTCGACATTCTAATTTTTAATATCATGCACATAATTCGAAGTGGTTTATTATAAAATCCTGGAAATATTTATAAAAAAATAAATTAGAACAATGTAATAATCACATTCAACATTATCCATTATATTCATCAAAATATTCTTTTTGTAAAGTCACCACACATGGAAAAACAATTACAAGGTTCAACGTTCCATTTAGGTTGTTCCATTTTCAACTTTGTAATTTTATACAAGGGTCTATTAATTTATTAGTCCAACCAAAACACATATAAGTGGTTCAAAGAATTTAATAAATTTATTATAAAGGTTAAAAATCTGATGGAATACCCAAGGGTGTGAGTGATCTAGGGTGGAATCCTCAAAATTCTAAACAACAAACAGTTATAGTATATCAAAGTGCTCATACCAATCTAAAATGATAAAAAAAATTATGGCGACACATAAAAAAATATTAGCATGCGACATAGTGAGATATTATTTATAATTCAATGAAAATTTCTAAAAATATATATGGACCACTTACCTTACTCATAGGGTACTTCTTCCATCCAAATATCATGGTATGATTCAGTTCATTATGTACGAAATCGAATAAATGGACATCCATCGGGATAATATGTGAAATGATCTCACAACAATGGTTCACAAATGATCGAAAGTAAAATATAGAACAAAACAAAGAGGATTCAAGATCATACCTTTGTAGATCCAATTTGATAGATGGAATTTTAAGTAATCATTAAATGATGGAGATATCATGAATCCTATAGTAGGAAGGAGGAGGAACCCACGATGCAAAATAAGAAACTTACACCAATGGAGTAAGTAGAATGAATAAGAAATAATGATTTTACATCATTAAGCGGAATCGTTTCTGCTATCCATTATAAACTGGTCACATTTTTATCACATGGTTCGCCAAACCTCGTGCCAACTATGTATCTCTCACATCATAGAACCCCACCCTCACAAAAATTTCCATCATTAAAAATATTGAGATGTCATATAATTTTCCTCTAAATCATTTTACAAATTTCCACTCATCATCTTAATATTATATTTAAAGTCATATAATCTTGATTGTTTTTTTATAGAGATTATACTAACTAATTTTCATTTTTATACTAGGATTTCCCTTTATCTATCATTATAATGAAATATTTCACTTGAGTTTTTTAGTCTTCTAAATGGATAGATGTTACTTTTTAAGAAATTATTCCTTTCAATCAATATTTTTTCCAATTTCATTCTTATATATTATATGTTATTTCTCTTCTTTCATTTTTTTCTCAAGGTAAACCACATGTTTTGATCTCATGTGATATTCCATACAGTATTCTTCACCTTCTTCTGCTTCACTGTTTGAAGTATCTCACATCCCCCAACATTAAAAAATAATGTTATGAAATTCTATGTATTTTTATCTTCAAAATAAATATTTTCATTACATTCATACACAAGCATCCTTCATAGAACATATATTTTATTCTTTTGAACATATCTTTTCTAACTTCTTATGGATTTCTTATTTCCATTTATTTTTTTCTGTAATTCATCCACTGAGTATTTTTTCTGAATAATCATATTATTCCCATAAAAAATTTTCTTAAAATTATTTGAAATATATCTAATTCATCAAAACTCAAAACTGATTCATTGGGAGTTTTTCCTTTTAACTTCACTATTCCATTTATGTAATTTTTAGAGATAAGATAATTGACTCTATAATTTTTGTCAACATCAACCACCTTATCTTCAAATTCATTTAGTACTAATATCTCATGCTCTATTTTATTAATTTTCAGAATTATCATATCATTAAAATCTATTTATTTATTAATTCTATTTTAATTAGATATCTCTCTTCAACTCATATTAAATCATAATGTTATGATATTATTTAATAGATAAATAATATTTATACTCTACGGTAGAAATAAAAGATAAAACATATATATAATGCTACTCATGAGTTTCATAATAGTAGTAGAATCATCCAAGACATATCATAATTATATGATGTAACTAATAATTTTATTATATATAGTGATATACACATCAATATTTTCATCATATTTTATTTGGATATATTTGATCCTCATTTTACAGATTTTTATCTTTTCTTCCTTCACTTTGATATTTCCCTCAAAGATATATTCATGTTTCTACTATGTATTATTAGATAAATAAAACTGATCACAATAATATTTACATTATTTGAAAAAAATTATAAGAACACTTTGATATTTCCATTCAACAAAATATTTATTTTGTAATAAAATATCATACGAGAATCTTTATGAATGAGTGAAATGCCAAATATAAATATATCAATTACCTTTTTTCAAAGAGATAGAATATATGATATGATTTTATATTTCTATCATTGATAATTTTTTTCTATGAAAGGAAGAAATACATATTCTATTAACCAACTTAGTATTATCCATTCTATGAAAAGATAGGATCTTAGGCAGGTAAGCGTAATTATCTATTAAAAATTAATGTTCCCAAGAGTGTGAAGACCAATGAGAGGAGATAGGTTTGAATCGTTATTTAGGTTTTAAAATTTATTTCCAATCGAACATAACACATGTGACTTATTAGACATTTTATTATTTTCAACATATGAAAACTAAACAAGAATTGTATTTTATTTTATGAATGAAAATTTGGGAACATAAGATTTATAAGGGTCTCCCCCAATGTGGGTGATTACATCATTACAAAGATGAATCTTATAGAAAATTTTAAATACACTATACTATGAAGTGAACATTATTTTATCCAAAACATATTATAATATATCTATATCTTGATAGGTAATTATAATTATTCCAATTAGTTTTAAAATTTTCATAATCAACTCAACCCAAAAAAACTTAATAATCATTTCTTAAAATCCCATGAATTTTTTTTATAGAAACTAATTTCATCTGGTAGGACATTATTCAGTGTGATCTACCTTCATTTGGTAGAACTCAAGCTAGTGTGTCTCAATCCGCTATACCATTGAAATGTTTCTTGGTATGATGAAATGTATATTGTTCCAGAAAAATGCTATATGGTAAATTGTTCCAGTAAATAAGAAATGTACACCACATAATTAAAAACCAATGTATTATGTCTATATCCAAAATCCATATCTACTAAAAAATCTTCAAACAATGATTTACCTATTTGTAAACTCGCCCTTTAAAAAAAAACACTTTATTTTCCAATCTCATGCATGTAAAAAGTGATGGTATGGACAGTAATGAAACCCCTTCATATAATTATGCACTCAAATAAAAAAACATGTTTTCAAAATATTTTCCCACACATCCCAAAATTAAAAATCAAATATTTTACTCAGATAAAAATGAATGGAATACTTATCACACTATATAGAACCTTGTATATATTTTTTTAAAAAATAGAATTTGTATAATTCTTGAAACTTCCTTTAAAATTTTAGATAACAAACATTAGAGGACCAATTTAGAAACAAAAATGATATAGACTTTAAAATGTTTTGTTAAAAAAACAATATTTATTTAATAATTATTTTACTATTTAATTACTTTCTGAAAATATTTTTATGGAAAATTATATATAATTTTATTCTCATATATATTCATTTACAAATACTCCCGATCTGATGAAATTAGTTCTTATTCAACACATGAAATCATAAATTTTCCCCCTAATGGATATTCATTCTTCTCCCCTTCTTGCTTTAACCAAAGAATATAAAATTCTAGGTTGTGAAATCTTAGTTCCTTACATCTTTAAAAAACCATCCATTCAATGAAATACTATTTTTTTGTTTGATTCTAATCTTTCTGATTATCTAGTGACTGAGCATAGTAACATTTTAGAGATCATATTGTTGGCTTTATTTTTCAACCACTATCTTTAGAAAATTCACTTCCTACTTCCCCATGTCGTACCAATTTTTCGATGAATGTCTGATGGAACATCATTAGATCAGTTCAAACATTAAAAAACATAACTCTATCTGGAAAAACTCAATAAATTTCTTCCAATGTCATAATTAGTATGACCATGCAATGATCATTATAGATATAAAAATGAACACATCATCACACAGAGTAGAGAAATGAATTTTTGGTGAAATTCATCACAATTGAACTTTTCCTAGTGAATTGAATCTAATATACATTATATAATAACATCACCCATGTTATCATTACATAAAACTTTGTAAAAAATGAGACTTTATCATGGACCCTTTAAATTTTTATTCCTTCCACCTTTATCAATGTACACACTATAAGCTTAGTAAAATTATATGAAATTGATAAGTAGACTCAATTTTGAGACATCCATGCATGTTTTTTCAATTATAATTAAGATCAAAAATAGAATTCTATCATAATTTATTTCATTCCATCCATATATCTCTCTGATTGAACAAATATATAAAACATATACAAAACAATATTCATTCAATTCTTCATCGGATCACATCATCCACATGCTTTCTAGAAACATTTGACAACCTCAACCCTTATAAAAAATAGAAAGGTTCATATGAATATTTATAATTTTAGAAAAACTAATATCTATAAATCATCATCTAAAAAATAAATATAGTAACTTAATCTAATTATGGAAACATTCTTATCCTCCACTGGAACTTCATAACATAATGTCTTATAAACTCTAAAAAATGATTCATACTGTGGATAAAAAATACCCAATAAAATATATGGTGATAAAAAATACAATATATGTAACAAAATTAATTGTAAGTACCTTTAAATTCACATCAACAGGATCGTCAATTTCAATATTTAACAACAGTTAACACAAAACATTTACATAATATTTAACATTATATTCCAATACGTATAATAAAAATTATAATGTTATCACAATCAATATATGACCGATAAATAATATAGAGTAGTTTTTCATGCCCTATTTGATAAATTCTATATCATAATAAGTGAACTTATCAATTAAAACTCAAATATATATATTCCCTAAATGAACCTCACATCCTTTTCATTATAAATAATTATTAATATTTTCTTAATATTAAATCTACATAAAATACTGCTTGATTATTATTCAAAAATTCCTTATAAACCCAAAATGGATATATCTATCACCAAACCACCTAAATAATTCTTAATGTATCAGAAATACCATCCGACTCATCAATCATTGCATGATTTATTTCATTATTTCTATACTACCTAAATCCTCCATCACTAAAAGACCATGAATGGATTCCATTTTTTCATCTATTGTTTAACTTCAAAAATGGGTATCTATTTATCTCTTATAAATTTCACATTATGATGATAGTGAATACAACTACCGGAAAAAAATATTTGATAAAATCAGAGGAAAAATATTGTCTAATACCAAATACATGTCTAAAGGAATCAAGAATTCATTCTGAGTGGTGGGGGAGAATTATGTGTTATAAATTTTATCAAATAATATCAAATTAAAATTTTACCCAATTATATTGTTTTATCCTTTTTATTAGTATGGATGTATTGATATTTGATATTATCACTCAAAACATTATCATATATGCAATTAATATAAATTAAATTTTAACATGGCTCGACACTATTATGGGAATCCTACCCCATTATATGTCTATTAATAATCTTGATCCATAGATTTCTACTATTCACATACTAGTTACAATGTGGAATTTTTATATCATTTACCATATATAAGAATAAATATTTATAACTACAATGACCTGACTATGATTCATGTGGTTAAGAAATATAATGTAAAGCCTCTTCTATATAAATAGAGGTGTTTTCAATATTATAACCACCAATTTTCAAAATTTATCTCGATAGTTTCCCAGGAATGGGTCATCAACAACAAAATTTATCTTCAACTACACATACATACATGATTGTATTATTCTACATCAAGTAAATATAATTTTATAAGATCTCACTTCCAAACTTGAATTTTCAATATACATATAGTTCACGTCATAATGTTCATCTAACACATATAATTCTTGAATTTTGAATCTAAAAAACATAGTCTATATTTTCCAAATGACATGTCATTTTAATATTACATCAAATAATCTAAACTTCTTGTAAGTACTTTGTCGACATATCCCACCCTTATTTTCTTCTCATCTCTTATCAAAAGTGCTCCTCCCATCTATATATTGGCATAGACAATTAAAATTCATATCATCCTCTTTTATAGGCTAAAATTTTTGGGATTTTTTTAGTGGTTTGAAGTCTCCAAACTCAAATGCTCTAAACCATCCAATTTTTTGGGGATTCAAAAATATATTAAGATATTAGAGTCATTTCCATTCTTTAAAAAATTCATTGTGAGTTACATTTTCAAACCATCCTAAATTTTTATATGAAATAATTTTTCTTATTTTGCGTGTTTATTTTAATTTACTTCTTTACATGAATCATAATAATATACTCAAGATATTTTGGTTTATGAAATTAAATAGATTTTAATTATATCCTTCTTGTTCCTCCTTTTATATTTTCTTTTTTAACATGGATTTTAATTTTATTATTATTCTTCCCAATTGATGTTTCTTCTATTGAACAAAGAATTCAATTAGGGATGTCATTCAGTGTTTGTGTCTTTTATTTATACCATTATTCCATTTATATAGTAGTTTTATATTCAAGATATCATATACCTCATAGTTTGAAGTGTATCTTTTAGTGATTCTTTTATCACTTATGCTGGTTTGACTATACTATACTACATAGATTTTCTAATTTCATTAATTTCCACTTTCTTTGAAAGTTGAATATATCATTAAATTACACATTGATACATCTTTCAGAAATTTTAAATTCAATTTTTGGTTCATTCTTTGGATCACACTCAATTCTTCAAATTTTGGTAATCTTACGTTCTATGAAGTTATTTTTTTTGGAAATACATTAGGTAAATTATATTTAATTAAATTTATATAACATTAACCATGATTTTCAATATCTCTATTTTGGGCTTGATTATCCACCTAAAATATTTGATCTAAAATTTAATTATTCAGGAATTAGGTCGACCATATTGGTGGGTTTCTCACATTTCCCAACTAAAATCTATAATATATCAATGAATTCAATGTTTGGAACCTATTTTGGAACTAAATATGAATTTCAGCAGAAACAACATCATACTCACCGTTCTAATGTATGTGGTGGATAAAAATATAAAAAAAATGTTATATATAATTAAAGTGAGTATTAATAGCTATGGTTTTCAATGAATTTGGATATCTAATTAATTTGATAATTGATTATTGTGACATTTATCTTGTTAGAAACTCCAATTTAATGTTCTTGAAGGCTACCAATGTGTGATCTATAATTCAATCATAAGAGTCCCTAATGGAAGGAATAATTTATGAGACCATATAGAAATGACTTCCGTTATGATGTTTCTAATGAATACATTCCAAAAGAATATTGTTGGCACACAAGTATCTCTAAATAGATGTCATGTAATTTTTTTAAAAGATTATAATGCTAGATATTGAGTAGTTGGTTTTGATATAGTTTTTAATGATTTTTTTATCAATGGTAAGAATTTTAGTGTAGATATTGAATTTATGTTGTATCATTTTAATACTATGATGAGGAAAAATTATTATACCTTAGTGGTGGTAATTAGGGTGAGTATGAAAGGGACCTCTAACATGAATGTCGGTGTTAAAATTTATCCATATAAAAAAATATAGTGAGTTTTTTGAGATCAAACCTCGATAGATCGTTATATTTGGGATCATAACACTCCTTTGAATAACCTCTTGGAGGGAATTGAGGAACGGAACATCAAATTATGAAATACACAATAATTCTAGGATTTTTTTTTAAATTAAATCAGATTATTCCATGACCAAGTGTTGAGACAACATCTGATTCTAAGGCCACATCTACCCAAAATGGTCCATCAAAAAAATTTAATGTTTTAAATATCGTGCATGAGCCTTTTTCCTAAAAACGTGGAATAACTATCATTCGGGTGATTATATAGGAAATATGAGGGAACTGTTGTATTTAGGATAGTGTTTTTACCCTAGGTGTGAATTATAATTAGTCGTTTTAGGCCTCCAATGGGAAACCCCTAAAAGTGAATAACCCTAAATAAAATAATTAAACAACTTTTTTTATTTTTCAAATCCTTATCACCCACAAATAGTGACTCGTATTGAAAATATGATAACACCATTGAGCTCACGAGGGTTTTCATTAATCAGGAAAAACATAACACTTGTTGGTGTGGGTATAAAATGGAATGTACTGTTTTTCCGTAAAAAAAATTATTTAATAGAGTAATTTTATTTTCAAGTTTGTGTAACTCATAAATAGATACTGGGATTTAAAATACAAGAATACCATTGAGTTTATGATGGAATGCTACATTTAAACAGAGCCAAAGATCGGTCGGTGTGGGCCAGAATTTAAATATAGTTATTTATACGTAACCATAAATAAAATATTTTATATAAAAGTTATTTTATTTTTAAATAATCATAACTCTCAAATATTAACATGGATCAAACATTTCACACCTGAGTGGGTAAACCATGAATGTTAATTTTTAATTAATTTTATGAAAACATTTAATAAAATAAAATGTATGTTTTATTTTATTTTTTATCTTTTGTAAATGTTGTATAAAAACGACATTTAATGCAACGAAACAATGTAATTAATTTATAACAAATCATATCAAAAAATTCTGAATCACGAATAGTCACATAATGTCATAAAAATCCCTATTCAGTAGGGAGGAGGATGGATTTCACTGAAATTCTTGAATATTTGTTTGGGTAATTCCAAAAGATCGCAGTATCAATGACTGGGATCGAACCGGACGTCAGCAACTGACGATCGGTGAACACTGGTTGAATGAGAATTAATGTGGTGACACAAATTCATTATTTACCTTCAAGAGATAAAAACTCTGGGTAGAGGTTTTTATTTGAATTATATTTTCCCATGTTCTTTATTTTATAATGACAAACATGGATCAACCCACGAATAGGATGACCCAAGGTTTGATTGTTCTTGGATGATGATTTTGTTTCCCTCTTGATCATTCTAACAGGAGTGAATCAAGTTCACAGTCAACAATGAAAGATGATAATTCCATGTGTTTGATTTTAGTGGTATTTTCCCTCTTTATCAATGTGTGTTCTTCATTCTCCATACGGATATGAACAATCTATCATCTAATGTTCGCTTTGAGGTTCATAGATTCAATATCATGGATTATATATAGACATAACACAAAGGTGGTGTGATGATGATGATACAAGGTGGATCAAAGTGGCATATGAGATACCAAAAATAGAGATCTTTCTATAGGAAGGGATAATAATGGATTTTTTAGTCCATGGAAGTTATGAATGCAACACAATGATAAATTGGCTCTATTCAGATCATTTAATGGACCTTCGAAGCGTGTTCGTTAGTCCGTGGAACAGTCTGATGGTGCACCGGCACTAGAGATGGCACCAGTGATTACCAACAACTACATTTGGCGATAGAGGTCTTCCACCTATTATGGTGGACAAGAATAACCTGTGGCATATTCCGTATGATCGGGCATACATGGTCGGCACACTTTTGGTAAATTTTGCCTTCTCATGGGGACCAGCTGGACGTGATGCAGTTCCACCCTGGTGATGAATTCTGATGGTCGGTCATGAAATAGCCACACCGAAGATACAGTAGTCGGGCAACTCTGATACGGGCTGAAAATGAGCATGTAGGATGATCCCAACATGTTATACCTATGGACAATTGGGCTAAGTATATTTTAATAGGACAGGTCGTACTGGACCCAGACCCAACTGGTTCCCATTTCCTAAAACGCATGTAAGTACTTTTGAAATACTCTAAATGAGTTGTTGAGAATGTTGGAGGATATTCTGTTGTTTTGAAGAGTATGATCTCCTAGTAAAAGTAGACATCTTGAAGAATTAGGGTGGTTTTATAATGAGATTATAGGAAGGTTACTCCCCTTGGGACTCGGGGCACAAGTTCCCTTTGTCCCTATTCTTAGTTAGAGATGTGACATCCCATGTCATGGGAGCAGGTTCGTCTCCATTGGGTAGTTTACTCTGGGGGTGTTACTCCACTAATGTACAAGTGGTGTAGGTTCTCAAGGATGATTTTGATTGTATAGTATGTACTCCTCCTTGGGACCAGGGAGTGAGTCCTCTATTCATGGATTTGTTACTCTCCCATTGGAATAGGGAAAGATTCCTCCACATATGTTACACAGACTGTCGGTACTCCCCTACTAGGTAGAGTGTGGGTTCGTCTATGATATGATTCAGTTCTCCCCTGATGTTTCAAGGCATGAGACCTACACACATGATCGAGTAGAGTCAGTACACCTATACCGAGTAGGGTGTGAGTCCTATAAGATAGGAATCAGCACTCCTCTATCGTAGTAGGTCAGGGGTGCTCCACACATGAACTAACTGAATTGGTACTCCCCTTTCATACCAGGGTCTGGGTCCTCTAGTAATTGAGTAGTAAATCCTAACCACATAGGTTGTAATACCTAAATTGGGGATCATATCTCTCGTTGTTGTCGGAAAAAGTACTGAGGAGAGGACACATACACTTGATAAATGTGATTCCTTGATAAGAGATAGTTCTCCCTCAATCGATTGAGGTATGGAAAACTCCTCACAATAGAAACCCAGGTATCACAAGATGATTATGTGTAGGTATCCCTCTTTCATGTTTAGTGGTGAGGTTGTGCCTCTCCACTTGGGCTTCCTTGGTATTAAGTTGGGCTTAGCATAGCGATGGATAAACCTTCCTTGCTAGGAACTGAATGTGTACCTAGAATAATGTTCCTGAAGGAGCATGTTCTCTCAGACGCACAATTTGGAATGTTAGAGTTGTTCTTGATAGATTGTACCTCTCAGATGGGTGCTATAGAGGATGACTGATGTCATGAACCGTCCTCGGGGCCCGTGCCGTGACTACCCCAAGCCCGCCTTCCATAGGCCAGGGGCTGGAGACTAGCACCAAAGGCGAAAATCCCGATAACTGGGAAGGCATTTCCTTTCTAAAAGTAAACAAAACACCACAGAGTACAAGAGGAAGAAAAACAATAAGTACAAAAGGAAGTGCTGAAAAGTAAATGGGCCAGAATACAAACCCAACTGAAAGTGCAGCTACAACTGAACGAAAGTACAACAGAAAAAGACAAACAGCTGGAAGAAGGAAGTAGCTCCTGGGTCGTCCACTTCGGATCCTACCTGAAGGGTAGGTATAGATAGCGCAACTCTTGGATCATCCTCCACGGATCCTACCTGAAGGGTAGGTACAGATAGCCTCCTCAATGCTCTCACCCGTCAACCTTCTCTGGATACTGACTCGTCGTGTAGTCCACCTCCAGGTACTGACTCCTCGTGTAGTCCACCTCCAGGTACCGTCCAGTCCTCGAACACTCGGCCTCTGTCAGCACTGCCCATCGTCTACAACCAACACAATGAGGTTCGGGCATATCCCGTGCAGGGGTGAGTATAACGATACTCAGTAGGGACCCCGAGACCCTCAAGGTCTCACTAAAACCAAAAAAGATAACCACAAAGAGGATCTCCCCAGATAACATCAACATAGGTATATGACCATACATATACCTAAGTTATCATGTAACTCATCTCAATCATGAGGAAACACAGGGATCATGAAATCAACAGATAACCACTACCCAGGTATATTTCCATACATATACCTATGTTATCAAGTGACCCATCTCAATCATGAGGTAAACACAAAGGTCAAAAGTCTCAGATCAAACCAGGATTTTCATTATCGAACCGTAACTGCTGAAGAGATCCATATCTGGAGTGTATAGTGGTCCTGTCATGACTTCGAGGTACTGCTCACTAACCTAAGACTGCTGAGGTACTTCTCCTGTCGAGTACCGCGGGTCTGCAGCCTACTACCGGGTGCCCCGTCCACTGTGGGTATGTCTCCAAATACGGGGCGCTCCCCCTAATAGCCTACAGAGGTAGTCCTCCGTTCGAGTACCGCGGGTCTGCTGCCAACTACCAGGCACTCCATCCGCCGTGGGTCTGCCTCCAAATACGGGGTGCTCCGTCCACTGGGCTAGTCAACTCACTCCAAGTCGAGTCGGTTAACCAGTCGTCAGGTCACAGTCGTCTACACGCTCTTCGTACTCCGCTCGCTCGTCTCGGGGAGGGTCCTCTCCACGAGCTACAGGTCGATACTCCAAGTATCTCAAGTCCCACGAAAAAGTATCACAAAGTACCACCTCGTCATAGGGGTCTCAACGCAACAGAAGGTGCGTCAATCAGACGCCCGGTCTGTGAGTTATTATCATTTTCGTCCCAGGGGCCCGGTTGGTTTCGTGAGTGAACCAACCCAGCCGTATCTCAACTGTACCCCGAACTCTCAAAGGGTATACTCATAGGGAACGTTTCTAAACGTGATCACCAACGCCGCTGATGGTTCGTCAAACAGACGTCATGTCTGAAAGATATCAGATTTTCCGTTCCAAGGGCCCGGTTGGTTTCGTGAGCGAAACAACCCGACCGCACTCCGACGACATCCAATCCTCGAGTAGAGTAAGCCAAAAGATCCGTCTCACTTAGAGAAATCCATCAATGTCGACGGAACGTCAATCGGACGTCCGGTGCTAAAGATATAAGTGTTTCCGCTCAGAGGGCCCAGTTGGTTTCGTATACGAACCAACCCGGCCGAACTGAAAGTATTCTGAAACCTTGAGTGCGATATGTCGAAACGACCATCTTGTTCTAAGGATCGTCTCTCCGCTGACGGCGCATCGATCGGGGTCCGTAGCTCGAGTTATGGGCAATTGAACCCAATCAGTCCGAAAACGGGGGTGTCGGGCCCGGACCGACCCGGCCCGAGACCCCCCGGTCGGCCCGACCCGGGCAACCCACCCCGGGTCCGGGTCGGCCCAGCCCGGCGTGGCCCGGCTCGGCTGGGCGCGGCGTGGCCCTACACGGCCTGGGCGCGGCCCAGCCTGGCGGACCGGCTGGGCACAGCGCGCCCAGCGCGTTGCCGGCTCGGCTCGTGCCTGAGCCATATCGGAAAAGGGGGGGGGGGGGGTGCATGCCCCCTTGTGTAACCCCCCCCCCCCCCAAATTGGGGACTGTTTGGAGATCTAGCTGGGGGAATTTAATTCCCCCGGATCCTCCCCTTCCGGCCGGCCCGACCTGGCCGGCCGGTTCCTGCTCAACGGGACCGACAATGGCCGGTCCCCTTCCGGCTCCGACACCGGCGGCCCGGCTCGGCTTCCGGTCACCTTGCTCCGCCGCGGTCCGGAACCGGCCACAACTTTTGTCGTCCGGCGTGGTGCGACGACACCTCACCCCTCTGCCGCGGCCACGCTCTGGCCGCGACATCTTTGGTTTTCTTTGACGCGGCGTGACAGCGTCGCGTCCTTGAATTTATTTCCACGGCGCAGCGCGACGACGTCGCACATATCTTCTGCATGAAATCGTGTGGTGAGATGTCACCACGCTTTCTCGTACCAATCACAAAGAAACCAATACGAAAATAAGGAGGAGGGTCATCCGTGTGTGTGCGGTCCGACCCCTCGCGTTATTCAATAAAATTTGGTTTTAATCCACGAAGATCATCAAGTTGGTATTCATGAACAATTAAATAAATAAAACCCCTACCTCGGTTTCAAGAACGGTGTTCTTCAACGAGCCGCAGAAGACGAGCATCGCGGAGAATGAACGTCGACGTCGTGAAGTGAGGATTCGAATTCATTGATGGAGATTTCATCGCGGAAAACCGTCGCGGAAGAGACGACGTGGAAGAAGAACGTCGCGTCGCGGATACGGCATCGCGGGAGAACCGTTGCGGAAAGAGACATCACGTATCGGGTTGATGTCGTGGAGAACGAACGTCGATTCTGTTGTTGTCGAGGTGCGTTCGAAGGGAAGACGTCGTTGGAAGAAGACATCACGTTCTTCGGCGGAGGTGTTCTTCGCGTTCTTCGTTGAGGTTAAAGAAGAAGAAGACTCACGCTTCCCAAAATCTCAAGGTTGCAAAACTCTAACAAAAATAAAATAAGACCAAGTCTTATTTTATTAATACAACCTAAACATTTGAATTTCAAGAGTTTGAAATTCAATTTAACCGCACACAACTCACCTCATTAAACTTATTACATTAAAGTCATAAGTTATAACTTAGGTTATCAAAATTAAAGTGGGAGTTTAGAGGGGTTAGAGGATATGAAGGGGTGGGGTTCGTGTGGGCCCCACCACCCTCATAACCTCCCAAGGGAGGTTAGGTGGTTACCCAACTTCCATCAAGAACTAACACTTAGAGTAAAAAAAATAAAAATTGTAGAGTAATTATAAAATAAACTTCCACAATTTTTATCATCAACACTCGTGTAACCGCAACTCCGGAACAGGAGTTCCTAAGAAATTACTGATGCTGCAGTTCCATCGGTGCCCTCAGAATTCGATTCCGGGCACCGGTTAAAAAGTTAGAAATTCCTGCTCATTCGTTCACTGAACGTACCCGAGCAAACTTCGAAAATTGATTTCGGGCACACCGGGCCACGGAATCAGGTGCCGTCAAGAAACTGCGTTCTTGTAAAATCCCAATGAAAATTTAGAAAAAAATTCCATTGAATTTTACGAGTCTTTAAATTACTCCCACCCCAGGGCTTTACGTCCTCGTAAAGCTTTAACACAAACTAGGGTTACAAAAGCGGTACAGAGCATGCATCTGAGCCTTCTGCTCCCATGTGCTCAACCAGAGGTTTCCATACTGCCAGAGAATGTGGACCCGAGGAATCGATCGTCCTCGTAGGATCCGCTCCTGTCGATCCTTGATCCCACTAGAACCTCTGTGGAAGTAACCCCATCGCCATTGTCCTGCTCCTCATGGTAGATGATATGCGAAGGGTCGAGCATGTATCTCCTTAGTTGAGATACCTGGAAAACGTCGTGCACCTAGTGCAACTGAGGTGGATGGGTCAAGCGGTAAACCACCTCGCCTACCCACTTGAGGACCTAGAAAGGTCCGTTGAACCTTGGAGATAACTTGCCTCCCTGGCCACATCTCCGTAAACCACGTCGAGGTGAGACCCGTCTAAGGACGTGATCGTCATCCTCGAACTCTAGAGGCCTCCATGTCCTGTCAGCATAAGGCTTCTGTCGGCCATGTGCTGTCCTCATCCGCTCTTGGATGACCTGGACCCTCTCTAGTCTCACAAGAGCTGCTATGATTTCTTCTTTGCCGATAACAGAAATCCGGTCTCATCCCCTGGATGAACCACATTCATTGCCTAATACAGTCAATCCTGAAATGAATGTTGCATTCATGCCATGGATGACGTCGTAAGGCCTCGACGTAACTACCAAGAGATCCAACTGTCACTCTCACCTCCAAGGGACGAGTCACACTGTCGGCATTAGTGTGAGGTCACTAGGTCTCCATCAGTAGAAATATCGAAAGTGAGGGTCAAGTCAATAGTCTTATCTGGGACCACTTAGTATCAACCAAACAAAAGGACACGAAGGAAAAATTTACAAAGATATGTGTCTTTTCATTATTGCATCTCATAGTACAATGACATAAAGCAACTACAGACAAACATCAACAAAACTAGAAGCAATAGTATCAATAGCCTTCAGGTCGGAAGCTAGTCCCGCTCCTGTCCATTTGCTTCCGAAGCTCCATGACCATAGGCCTCAGCTGCCTAAATCTGAGCTCTCCCATGTACTCCTATCCCCTGTGGTCGGGGTGGGCCTCCTGGTGGTGGGGGTGGAAACAACCCGAATCATCGTGCACCTCCAACTACACGACCAACTCCTCTTCCATGGCCGCCTTCTCCTTGCAGTCTGCCCTGATCGAACCTCTGGCTCTGGCTGGGAGGTTCTTCATTTAACCACTGGTCATCTGCATGGCGGGTCGGACAATCATGTGCCATGTGACCAATCCCGAAATAGGATTAACACTGTCCACTCTAGGCATGACTGGCTCTGACTCCACCCCGGTTCCCCCCGCACAACTGAACCTGAGTCGTGCAGTCGGCCACCGGTAGGTCTGGTCATCTTGGACCTCTGCGTCATCTGTCTACTGTCTGCTGCAGAAGACTCTTCCACAAGACGGCTAGTGGTGGGTTGTGCTGCTGGAGACTACTCAGCAAGGAAACTCTCCACAAAGAGGGCTCTCTCCAACACTCCTGTCTGGGTCGAAATGCTGTGAGGAACAACAGAATCTCTAATCTCCCTTCTGAGCCCCTGCTCGAAGGTTAGGGCCCTGAAGAATGGGTCCCGTACCATATTTTTGGAGTAGCTCGAGAGTTCTGTGAACCTCGCTGAATACTGAGCCACTGTCATGCTGCCCTGCCGCAGCTGAAGTAGCTCCTGTATACGCACCGCTCGAAGGGTGGATGGTACAAACTCTGCCCGGAACAGGCTCTCGAAGTCTGCCCAAAGAAGTGTCGCCTCATCATGAATCTGGAGAATCAGGCTCCACCATCTGCCTGCTGCTTCCTGAAGAAGGATGGCAGCAAGGATCACCATGAAGTCTACATGCATCCCCACAAGTCTGAAGACTCTAACCACAGCCTCCAGCCAATCCTCAGCCGCCTGCGGGTCCGTCCCTCCCTGGAACCTGGGTGGTCTCTGGCGCTGGAACTCGTGCAGTGCACTGAAGCGACGCGCACTCTCTGCTGCTGGGGCTGGTGGCATCGGTGGCCCAATGGGTAGTACTACCGCTGGTGCCTCCGCTGGTTCCTCAACTGGGATAAGGCCCTGTACTGAGGCCTCGTCGCTCGGCAGGCTGTCAGTACGTACCACTCTCAGGGCTCTACCTGGTCGTCCACTGGGAGGCATCCGGAAAGAAACAACGTGACACGGTCAAAATATTATACCTGGTCAGCTGAACTGGTTTGAGCTGATATTTAAATAAAACTTCTGGAAAACACACATGCAATCAGTGTTTTCGTGCACAAAGTCGGAATTCAGTTGTCAGTGTCCTGGTGTATGGATACGTCGGTGCCCGCACCAACACTGGACTCCCTGAACTGAAGACCACACTCAGTACCCTTAACACTATTTCTTCACAGAAAGAAAATATCAGAGTTATAAGTTCTGTGGTAGAACCGACTCTTCTGATACCAATTTTTCACGAACCGTCCTCGGGGCCCGTGTCGTGACTACCCCAAGCCCGCCTTCCATAGGCCAGGGGAAGGCGACTAGCACCAAAGGCGAAAATCCTGATAACTGGGAAGGCATTGCCTTTATAAAAGTAAACAAAACACCACATAGTACAAGCAGAAGCAAAACACTATGTACAAAAGGAAGTGCTGAAATGTAAATTTTCTAGAATACAAACCCTACTGAAAGTGTAGCTACAACTGAACAAAAGTACAACATAAAAAAACAAACAGCTGGAAGAAGGAAGTAGCTCCTGGGTCGTCCACCTCGGATCCTACCTGAAGGGTAGGTACAGATAGCGCAGCTCCGGGATCGTCTGCCACGGATCCTACCTGAAGGGTAGGTACATATAGCCTCCTCAACGCTCTCGCCCGTCAACCTCCTCCAGATACTGACTCGTCGTGTAGTCCACCTCCGGGTACTGACTCGTCATTTAGTCCACCTCCGGGTACCGTCCAGTCCTCGAACACGCGGCCTCTGTCAGCACTGCCCGTCGTCTGCAACCAACACAACTAGGTGCGGGCATAGCCCGTGCAGGGGTGAGTATAACGATACTCAGTAGGGACCCCGATACCCTCATGGTCTCCCTAAAACCAACAAGGATAACCATAATGAGGATCTTAACAGATATCCCCTACTTAGGTATATGCCCATACATATACCTAAGTTATCAAGTAACCCATTTCAATCATGAGGAAACACAAGGATCATGAAATCAATGGATAACCACTACCCAGGTATATGCCCATACATATACCTAATTTATCAAGTGGCCCATCTCAATCATGAGGTAAACACAATGGTCAAAAGTCTCAGCTCAAACCAGGATTTTCATTATCAAACTACAACTGTTGAAGAGCTCTTTCTCTGGAGTGTACAGTGGTCCTGTCACGACTCCGAGGTACTACTCACTAACATAAGACTGCTGAGGTACTCCTCCTGTCGAGTACTGCGGGTCTGCAGCCTACTATAGGGCGCTCCGTCCGCTGTGGGTCTGTCACCAAATACCGGGTGCTCCCCCTAATAGCCTACAGAGATACTCCTCTGGTCAAGTACCGCGGGTCTGCTGCCAACTACCAGGCGCTCCATCCGTCGTGGGTCTGCCGCAAAATACCGGGCTCTCCGTCCACTGGGCTAGTCATATCACTCCAAGTCGAGTCAGTCAAGCAGTCGTCATGTCTCAGTCGTCTACACGGTCTCCGTACTCCGCTCGCTCGTCTCTAGGAGGGTCCGCTCCACGAGCTACAGGTCGATAATCCAAGTATTTTAAAGTCCCATGAATAAGTATCACAAAGGACCGCCTCATCATAGGGGTCTCAACTCAACAGACGACGCGTCAATCGGATGTCCGGTCTGTGAGTTATTAGCCTTTTCGTCCCAGGGGCCCGATTGGTTCCGTGAGCGAACCAACCCGGACGTATCTCAACTGTACCCCGAACTCTCATAGGGAATACTCATAGGGACCGTTTCTCAACGTGATCACCAACGCCGCTGACGGTTCGTCAGACGGACGTCCTGTCTGAAAGATATCAGCTTTTCTGTTCAAGGGGCCCGGTTGGTTTCGTGAGCGAACCAACCCGACCGCACTACCACGGCATCCAAACCTTGAGCGGAGTAAGCCAAAAGATCTGTCTCACTTAGAGAAATCCATCAAAGTCGACAGCACATCAATCGAACGTCCGGTGCTAAAGATATAAGCGTTTCCGCTCTGAGGGCCCGGTTGGTTTCGTGTACGAACCAACCGGCCGAACTCAAAGTATTCTGAAACCTTGAGTGCGATATGTCTAAACTATCGTCTCGTTCTAAGGATCGTGTCGCTGCTGACGGCGCGTCGATCTGAGGTCCGTAACCTGAGTTATGGGCAATTGAACCCAATCAGTCCGAAAATGGGGGTGCCGAGCCCGACCCGGCCCGAGACCCCCGGTCGGCCCGAACCGGGCGACCCGCCCCGGGTCCGGGTCGGCCCCGCCCGGAGCGGCCCGGCCCCTCTAGGCGCAGAACGGCCTCGCGCGGCCCGGCCTGGCGCGGCGCGGCGCGGCCCGGCCTAGGTGCGGCCCGGCCTGGCGGACTGGCTGGGCACAGCGCTCCCAGCGCGCTACCGGATCTGCTCGTGGCCGAGCCGTTTCGGCAAACAAGGGGGGGAGGGGGGGCGCCTGCCCCCCTGTGTAACCCCCCCCCCCCCCCCAAATTGGGGGCCATTTGGAGATCCAGTCGGGGGAATTTAATTCCCCCGGCTCCTCCCCTTCCGGCTGACCCGACCTGGCCGGCCGGTTCCTGCTCAACAGGACCGGCAATGGTCGGTCCCCTTCTGGCTCCGACACCGACGACCCGGCTCGGCCACCGGTCACCTTGCTTCGCCGTGGCCCGGAACCGGATGTGGCCCTTGTCGTCCGGCGCGGTGCGACGGCACCGTGCCCCTCAGCCGCGGCCCCGCTCCGGCCGCGACGTCTTTGGTTTTCTTCGACGCGGCGCGACGGCGTCACGTCCTTGAATTTCTTTCCACGGCGCGGCGTGCCGGCGCCGCGCATATCTTCCGCATGAAACCGCATGGTGCGATGGCACCACGCTTTCTCGTACCAACCACAGAGAAAGCAATACAAAAATAATGAGGAGGGCCGGCCGTGTTTGTGTGGTCCGACCCCCTCGCGTTACTCGATATCATTTGGTTTTAATCCATGAAGATCATCAAGTTGGTATTCACGAGCAATTAAATATATAAAACCCCTACCTCGGTTTCAAGAACGGTGTTCGTCAACGAGCCGCAGAAGATGAGCATCGCGGAGAATGAACGTCGACGTCGCGAAGCGAGGATTCGAAGTCGTTGACGGAGATTTCGTCACGGAAAACCGTCGTGGAAGAGACGACGTAGAAGAAGAACGTCGCGTCGCGAATACGGCGTTGCGGAAGAACCATTGCGGAAAGAGAAGTCGCGTCGTGGGTCGATGTCATGGAGAACGAACATCGATTCTGTTGTTGTCGAGGTGCGTTCGAAGGGAAGACGTCGTTGGAAGAAGACGTCGCATTCTTCGGTGGAGGTGTTCTTCGCGTTCTCCGTCGAGGTTGAAGAAGAAGAAGACTCACGCTTCCCAAAATCTCAAGGTTGGAAAACTCTAACAAAAATAAAATAAGACCAAGTCTTATTTTATTAACACAAACTGACCATTTGAATTTCAAGAGTTTGAAATTCAATTTAACCACACACAACTCACCTCATTAAACTTATTACATTAAAGTCATAAGTTATAACTTAGGTTAACAAAATTAAAATGGGAGTTGAGAGGCGTTAGAGGATATGAAGGGGTGGGGTTCGTGTGGGCCCCACCACCCTCATAACCTCCCAAGGGAGGTTAGGTGGTTACCCAACTTCCATCAAGAACTAACACTTAGAGTAAAAATAATAAAAATTGTAGAGTAATTTTAAAATTAACATCCACAATTTTTATCATCAACACTCGTGTAAACGCAACTTCGGAACAGGAGTTCCTAAGAAATTACAGACGCTTCGGTTCCATCTAGGCCCTCGGAATTCGATTCCGGGCACTGGTTCAAAAGTTAGAAATTCGCGCTCGTTCGTTCACTGAACGTACCCGAGCCAAACTTCGAAAATTGATTCCGGGCACACATGGCCTCGGAATCAGGTGCCGTAAAAAACTGTGTTCTTGTAAAATCCCAAAGAAAATTTAGAAAAAATTTCCCTTGAATTTTACGGGTCTTTACAACTAAGATCATGGAGTATGTTCTTCTAGTTTCATGTGTTTCCTCTCAGACCTACGATAAGAATCATCAGGCTGGCTACGTGGTTGGAACCTTACAATTCCTACTATCTAAAATGACTATATCTAGATGTTCATAGTATATGTATTGGAAAAGAATTTTGTTGAGCTGAATATGAATTTCCTTGTGTGTTTTCCCCAGTGCATTGCCTTTAGGGTTTTAGGGCATCTTACTATGTAGTTTTTAACTCATCCCTTCATGGGATTTCGCCACATGAGTCGTGTCTTCTGAAAATGATAGACCCTTCGACAGAGTCTTGGGAGGACCAGGACATGGTGGTGTTCATTGAAGTCACATAGATGAGGGGTACTCCTACTGATTAAGGATTCTACCCTCCACATACCCTCTAGTTAGGGTTCTTGGCGGATAATTATAAGAGAATTGGAATTTTTACTTGTGTAATATATTTTCTTTGTTGGGATTGTATACAAACCTAGATTTTCACCTTGTACATTACTTTCTATTGTACTCTATTTGTGGTTTACTTAGTGGTTTGCATGAAGTTCATCCATGGATTTTACTTTCAATTATATTTATCATTGAGTTTGGTGCCTGTGTACAAGTAATTAGTAAAATTCCCCCCATTCACGGGATATTCCTACTCAGTGATAGTCTCCAACCCATGTCATGTTGGAGGCAGGCTTGGGGATGTCATGGAATGGGCCCTGTGTCACGGGTTGTGACAATTTATCCTTTATGTAGGGATGTAAAACATCTCATTGATGAAAATATACATTTTTTATATTTACAAGATTATGTGGGGTTTCATTTACTCTTATGCATATTATATAATGTCGAACTAACACTACAATAAAGTTGAGTCTAAATGATGTCTCTTTTGAATTTGAAAATGATCAATATTTTCTGTGGTTTAAATTGAATTTACTTATTATACGAGCTTGGGTAATGGAAGTTGGTGAACTAAAATAAAAAATAAAATTATTATTAAATTTAAGTAATTATAGCACATTAAGAGAATAATAATTTAGGTCTCCCCCTTTAAAGGGTGATTTGGCTATTAATGTCTCTTATTTGATCTCACCACATTATGAAGACAAATTTATTTTTGATTGATATATATTGTTGAAGAATGAGGAAATGGAAAAATGAATCATTGAGTCCAGAAGGTAAAAAGTGAATAATTTAAATAAATCAAGTTGTTTTAGAGATTATTCATTCCAATGATATCTCATGAGTAAAGATCATTAAATAATTCAGTTGACCATAAGGATCATGTTTTTGTAAATATCAGTCATGGAAAAGAAAATATGTTTTTCTTTCCATATTAGGCAGAAGATCAAATTGTAGTGTATGTTACTACTAAATATCATTCTAAGATTGATATAGGGTTCTTCAAAATTCACTACCCTTTCATGAAAAATACAATAACATCTTATTACATGTTTTTTAATGATTTAGATAAATATATACTAATGAAACTATCACAAGTAGTGATATAATATTATATGGGATTTAAAAAATATGGATTGGATGTATCTCAATGAACATAATAAAGAGATTTAGAAGTTATATATTTTATAACTCAAATACACTTTCATGTATTTTGGGGAGGTCTCTTTCTTAATTGATCTCATCCTAGTGTTTTCAAAATTTATATCTACCATTATTGAGTAATATATTCGATATAGTCCTAACATTAATATTAATAAATTATATTGGAACTATTTTTTAATCCCTCCATGATATATTTTTACTTACTCAGGGTGATAGGTTTTATAATTGTTGGTTTTTTGGTAAATTTTAGTATAAATATTTTATTTGTTTGTGAGGATTCCAACCAAACCCCAAATAAGGGAGTATCTAAAAATTAAAAAAATTTATTGGATTGAAATTTATTATTTATACCAATCATTTCCATGTAAAATGGCATGATACATTTCTTTTATGATATTGTGATCATCTCCCGTTCATATACACAACATGAAAATATATAATTTTTGGATTGGAACCATAACAAGATATTGTGATCATCTCCATGTTAAATTTCTGATTTGAGAATCTTGTCTTATGAGAAATTACCTTATCTATAGGAAAGGTGAAAGAGATATAAAAACATGTATGTGATGACTAAATTAACATGAAATATTTTCATTTCTTATGAAATGGTACTTATATTCTAGGAACTCCAATGATAGGTTATTTTGTATGCAATTCAATTAAAGTAGGCTACATTCACTCTAAATGAAAAAGTTTCACCCTTATTTAGGTGATGTGTGAAGTCCTTTATTTCACTATTATAATATTATAGATGTGTATAATTATAAATTAACTGTCCCATTTTACAATAATATCCATATAATGATTCTAAATCATAATCATCCCCATGACTTGATCAAAGTACATGATGGTGTAATACATTGAGATTAAAGTCGTGTCATTGAAGTTATAGAAAAGAAAAAAAGTGCATATGTATAAAATATTTTGGTTTAACAATTTGTATTCCTTAGATATTTTATAGGAGTGACCAAACCATGGTTCAAAACATTGAGAGGCCATCTATAGAAAAAATCCTGGAGAAACCTATTATAGTATTTAAACATATGTTTGATATAAAGGTTGAATCTCTAGTTATGGGTGCCTTAATTATTATTGAAATGTCACATTTATTAGAAATTTCAGTATTCTTTTGAATTTTAGTATGAAAAATTATACAATACTATTTTTAAAAGGATTTTGTGGATATTACTTCTATTTAAGATACCAAACTAATTGATATAGACATTATTGTTAACAATTCTCTTATTCCTCATTGTCATAATATTACAAATAATTTTTGGAAAACTATTTCCAACCACGATGGACAAGTAATATCTGACATTAATTTCATGATCAACAACTAGGACATAATTGATGAACTATGAGTTTTCTAAAATGGTAATATATTTACTTGAGAATAATTATTTGATAGCAAAATAAACATCATTATGAAGATAATCCAAATATATGATTAAAAAATTAAAAAAAACTCATTATTATTAATAGATTTTAATTTATATTTTATAACCATGTAGTAATCTATATTAAAATTCTCAAAAACACTATTTTCCATCTCTACAACCCTTTAAATTTTTAAATCATGAAATTTCTATTATGAATATTGTGAAAAAGATCACAATCCCACTATGACGTTGGTTATTGTAGTCTCACAACCCTCATTCTTTTCATCCTTGAGAACCTCAACCAAATATCAATATAGGTTGACCATTTTTCCAAAACATATTTTTTTAATTTCAATGTTGAATCCTACTAACAAAGCTTCAATTATAAATAATTACCAAAATTATCCATAATTTCAATAATAATACAGATGACTGTCATGGAATACTTACTGATACATCGATAACAAATTTTCATAACCAACGATGAGTATCTCTATACATAACTGAATCACATTCCACGATTAGAGAATATTAATTAGGTAAGATTATAAAAAACTCATATGAAATAATATTCAACACATTAATTATTTCATACACTTTACTCACATTTCTCACTCACTAGATGTATCCATATCCACATACATATAACCTATGAAATAACAAAATTAAATGACAAATGTTAATATACCAATATGCTTCCATTATTCTCCCAAAATATGGATTAATATTACAAATAATACTATTGGTGATCCCTACCAAAGTTTTTTTCCATATATCCCATTTTACTTACTCTAATTGGCCGTAAATTATTTTTGAATAAATTATTTGAAAATTTCCATAGATTAAATCCAAATACTAATTCACACCCTATATAAATAATTCGATTTATTATACACTTTAATTAGGATTTCTATCAATAATAAATTGTTCACACAATAATAAAACTGATTTTGTTAATATTTGATCTTTTGATTGTCCAAAACATCACTAGAAATGAAATTTACCCAATTAACTCAATCCTAAACCCCAATATTCATAACATACGATGGTTTTCTCACATTAAAAAACATTAAGTCTTATTTCTAATCAATTTATACATCACATAAAAATAAAACACAACAAGAGAATATATAAACATATCCCAGTCATTATATATCTCATAGTACTATCCTTGAAAATATTTCCTACATTGTTGTCCACATTAATGGTCACCATATAGGTCCAATACATGTATCCTTATATTAATCATTTTTCTTGTAACATGGAATCCATATATGAGACCAATAGTCTGGTAAAAAATAGAAATAATAAAATTAGATGTATTAGATCTTACATGATAATGAATCCCTATTATATCCATTCTAATGAAAACCACCAAAGTCATTTGATACTAACTCATTGTTGGTCATCCACTTAATTCAGCATCCAGTTCTCATGTGTTGTGTCTTGTTAGATCAATTTTATCATATATTTTATTTCTGTATAGTATGCATTAATAAATAATAAAATCAATATTTATTAATAACATTCTAAGATACTATATATCACAAAACATGTAACTATATCATCATGGTTGAGAACATGTTAATAGAGTGTGAAATGTATTTATATAATTACATAGTATCCAAAATAAAATATGTTCATGTAATCATGAATTAATAAAATGAACTTTTAGTATATCTATTTCATGTTAAATTTAAACCACAGAAAAAATATATTATCACTTATAGTTAGTTAAATTTCTATAAATAAAAAAGTCAAAATAAATTATTTATTTATTTTTAATAGTTTTATTATTGAGAAACATTTTCTACTTTTGGCGAATCACAAAATATATGATAGAATGTATCATTTTATTCAAAGTTTTAACCATTTTTTATTATTCATTAATGAATAAAAAACCCTCATATAATCAGTGATATCCATTAAAATAAATAGATTTTTAAAGACACTATATAATAGTCATGAACTTATACACTTTTCCTAATCTCCCATAGAAACAAGAGAATCACAATAAATTAATCAATAATATATATTTATAGCTTACATCTAATGTCTAAAACAAACCAAAATCATGTATAGAAACAACTAGAAATCCCATGTACACAAATACAATTTTTTAATTACCTGGACTATATTTTTTAGGTGAAAACCCAAGTAAAATAATTATTTGACCCCATGTATTACATTCCATTATTCACATCCTTACATTTAAATGAAATGTAAATAAAATTTTTATAGTGATAGATTTAACATAATAAAATAAATATATAATAAATAAATAATTAAATTGTCCAGTTCATATATAGAACCCCTATGATAACCCAATCACCCATCACAAACCTGATACAATTAGAAAAAAGGTTTTATAAATAATAAATGATGATATATTAAGATAAATATAATATAGATCATCCTTGATATGATAATGATGTAACAAATAATCAAATAATTAAAATAAAAAGAACATAGATTTTGAATCACAACTATAATCATTCCACAAAAACCCACTGTATATTAATCTTCCTATCCATGGATATTGTTTTAAACCTATAATGAAACCCCAATGAGATGAATGTGAACCTTGGTTCACATGAAAGGTTTAATTAAAAAACCAATTAATCCCCCACAATGATGGTTTAATCATATGTTGTTATTTCCATGAGTATGTATGTCATTGTTACATTATTTCACATGTGATTAATTTCACAATTTACTTTATAAAACTAGAAAATACACATAAATCTACAATATTATACCTATAAATTTCCAATGGGTATATAAGGATACCATGGTCCCTCAAAAAACCCGATTAATCAAATTATATAGAATGCTTATTTTGTCCAATGCTGGATATACAATTGAATATTGTGAAATCACACTACTAAATGAACATTACCCATGAACCATGTTACACAAACTCAGGGAAATGTTTTCATAAAAGAGGTTTCATGGGGCCATTTTTGTATTTATATGGACAAGACATTATATTAATTGGTAATACTGATGGGTGTCACAATATAAAAATCATCCCATCAGATTATAATTAATAAATAAATATCCATTTTTCTACATGTCGATATGAATAATGATATAACTGCCCATTTATAGGTTTTATGAAAGTACATAATAACCACAAACCAATTAATGAGGGAATATATAGTAGAAAAACTATATCATAGTCCTGAATTTTTGTAATCGTTGATTATTTCCCCAGAAAACCTAATCCACATGAACTATATTTCTCTAAATAATAATATTCAAATAGTAAAATTATTTTACTATGTTATATACTCATGAATCATATCAAAATGTAAAATTTCCAATGTTAAAAAAAAGTCACATTAAGAAAAATCCATATGTAAAAATTGAATAGGTATCATTAAATAATATTGGTTGAGAATTTATCCCATTTAACATGACACTCCAACATAAGTCCCAATAATCAAGGTGATCTCATCTATCTATCATGGATTAATACCTCCCAAGGTAAAGAATAATCTCTCTCCACAGAAATTATACATGTCACCTGCTCAAAAACAATACACTTTCATCTAAGGATTTTTTAAATAAAAATAGGATGGAATTACAAATAATATATAAAAATGAGATCATGAAACAATCCGTAAATAATATTAAAAATCCATCAAATAAACAATATGTAAATGTGGTCCTAATGAATAAATAATATATGGTCACCACAGAAAAATTCAACCAACATATCCTAGGTATGTGGTTCTTACCTTCACCCCTTAACCCATTTAATTTTTTCTTCACCATGAACATCTCCATAAAATGGAAAATTTCTTATTATAATTCTCCATGTGTTCTATTATCATTTAAATACCAAATCACGTATACAACATATCATTAAAATTATAAATATATTAATATCTCACATCTGTAGGCTCATGAATCTGACCATCGAATATCCACTAACACATAAAATTAATACCAATATAAATATTACATGAATAATGGAAAAATGATAAAATAATAATAACCTTAATTAACAATAACGACACCAATTAAAAATTTTAGCATTCAAAATCCAAAAAAGTAATATATATAGTTCAATCACAGTCCTTGTCACTATGGACTCAAATAATATTCATTTATAGTAAAATATAAGATTTTTATTTCATTAGAATATATAAATTCTTAATTATATTTAAAAAATATTAAGACCTGTCTGTATTATTTCATAAATTTTTCTATGGTCCCCTAAAGGGCATCACCATAATTTCACCATAATAAAAATAATAATTATATTTTAATTACCTATGGTACCCATTTTGACATTATTTTACACACCAATATATTATGTATTTATGTCATTAGAGTACTGAAATATCATGTCTTTGTTGAATAAAAATGCATTTATCTTACCTCATTACAAATTTTCATTATTCTTTAAAATCAACTGAAGATTTGTTATCTCATATTTTTCTTTAGGAACCATACATGTTGATGTTACATTGGGATAAATAAATTACACATCTTCGTATAGAAAATATTGTTTTCCTATAACACATTATATATTATTTCATCATTTTCTATGAACATGTGGTTTCTATTTGAATCTCATTTTCCTATTGTAGAACTCGATCAAACATAATTTCATGAATAATGTAATAATAAAGGAAAAAAATTGTGTTTTTTAGATTTACTTATTGTTCAAATCCCATGAATTAATATTCATGGGTTTAATACATATTATTGACATGCATCTAATGAATATAGACAAAAATAAAAAATATACCCACTTTATGTTGTGATAGAAGAAGAAGAAGAAACACATGACAATACAATAAGGGTTACCGCTGTATCATTGGTAAAAATAGCCTTCTAGTGATAAATTATCTATTAAATATTTTGTACAATATTATTGGAATAGGGAAAGGTATGTTTAATAATAGAGGAATAAGAGATATCCATTTACCCTTTATGGCCACTACCACAACCATGATTCATTTTCCCTTATCCATTTCTTATTTTTTTTATTTACATATTATATCATAACTTATAATATTAATATTAATCATTATCATTATAATAATAATAATCATCATCATCATCACTGTGATCTTCATCATTATCATTATCATCATTATTAGTATTAGGTACTAGATGGGTTATGTCCAGAGTAACCAAAACACACACCAAATGTGTCAAAATTGAGTCATGTCACCCCCTCCAGAGTTTACCCACACACTTGATGGAACCTACATTATATGGTTCCAAAGAAACAATTCAAGGAACCCGATAGTACTGAACCATTATATTTTAAGTATAATACTGCTTTCTTTTAACCATTAAAATATTTTATCCAAAATATTTTTCCTGATATAATTTTTGATTAATATTACTTAAACCACCTGAATTTCTCATACGTTTATGATATTTACATTCAGATTATCGTGTAGCTATATTTCACACCCTTATAAAACTATGCCTGGAAATTTAACAATTCTATCCCCAAAGTGTGGTAAGGAACATTATAATTCTTTTATATGCATTATAAATACAAATTTTAAATTTTAATTTAAAATATAATTTGGAATTTTGGAATTAATGTATTTGATAGGTATCTTATTTATTTTGTTAGTTTTTAAAAAAAAATGTAACATAATTTTATTATCAATTATCGAAAATTAATTTAGAGGTATCTAATGCTAAGGATAATATTATTGATTTATTAAAATTTCTTTTCAAAAAACATTTTACGGGAATAGAATATGATAATTTTATTTTTAAAGGAAATTAATTTTGATGTAAAAATGGAAACATTAAATACATATAAAATATAATGGTTTCATATATAATAGGATGATTATGGTAAAGTGTGTCTGTTTGGTTGATACATATGTTGAATAAGTTTCATTAATATATGACTCCATAAACAAGACCTGGTGTTTGAAAAATTTTCATGGTTAGTAATAAATGGTGGCTATTAGGCATGGATTATATGATAATTTTTTATAGGTGTTGAAAATTGAGAATGTTCAAACAATAAATATTTAACTAAAAATATAAAATCATTTATATAAATGGAATATTAAGTATTATGTTGGTTTTTAGGATGACATATACAATTTAATGGTTTATATCAAGGTTTTAGGGAAACCACTAAACATGTTTCAATTTTTTTCATGGTATCATGATGACGAATGGATGGGTGTGAATTAAATTTCGTAAAAGTTGTGGATTATATGTGGATATGTAGAAAATCATTAAAAATTTTGGATTTTCCTTTTATTAATTAATATATTTCATTTTGAAGGTGGATACAACAACTATTTTTTGTATTTAGATTAATAATATAATAACCCAACGAGATATCTATATTAACTCTTATTATATAACGTCAACCATTATACATTCTATATAGATACTTGGATGATATTATAATGGATTTGAAAACTATTTAATTTTTTAATTCATGAGATTTATTGGATCAAATACCAAATTTTCATGGTCTTAGTAATTAGTGTTTTATGTTATTACCAATTAACCAAAGTAATCATATCATTGATGGGGTTACTTATTTAAGAACCATTATACTACTTATATATTTTTATGAATTTATATGTATTCTATTCTTAGGGATGGATAGATTAATTTGGTTGTCTAAATGATAAATAACTATGATATTATGTATGGAGTGTGATTGATTATTTATTTTGTGTTATTTAAATTATTAATATCATAGTTTGATTATTGTTATATGAAATTGAGGAAGTTTATGTGATTGTGGATACTAGATGTTGTATTGTAAATTTAACATACTATATGTTGTAATATAAATGGTTAATTTTTTTGGAATTTTTTATAAATTATGTGCTGATGTGAATTAAAGATATATTTAACTTTTAGGTTTTTAGATATCTGAATTGATTTGATATTCAAAATAATTAATAGGGAGATTTAATATAGTGAGGTTGAATTGATGATGATATTATAAGGAATAGTCAGATAATGTATTTTATGTATGATTATTGAGTAAATAATTTTTAGATATTGTGATGTTGTGATATTATAAAATGATTTTGTTATAATATATGGAAGAGTAAATGGATACATGTAATAATTTTTTACATGAAATTCACATTGTTAATTATTATTCATTTTTCCTAGATATAAAATTATTGTATTGGGATTGGTGGTTTTCCCAAATTATTAAAATTAATATATTCTATTGAATAAAATTAGGTTAATAGTCAATGTTAATTAAAATGATACAGTCGATGTCATGGAGTAGAAGTGATGTGACTGAAGGTGTGATTTTGATGCGTACATCACTGTATATTTTGATATTTTAGTCTTGGTTAATGATGGGTTCTGTAACCCCCCATGTTTTTAAAGACCATTTTTTTAATAAATTAAATATTTATTTATATATTACAATTCCCTAGGTCAAACATTCCTTTCACACTAAACTGATTTGTAGTATGTTACGCGCAACACCGAGTTGGCGTATCATACATGAAAAATTGAGTATAGTTTTTTTCTAATATATAAAATTACTATACTTTTATTATGGTATACGAAACAACAATGGAATCTTTTTCTACATGAAACACTGACTTCACTAGAGTTACACGCATGAGCAACCATCCTCGATAGATTATGTTATATGCAATACTAAGATTCACTAAACAATGACATACTATTAAAATATTATTATCTAAGGGAATATAAACTATTCATTATGAATATTATTAACAAAATTTTGAATATTATATAACATTAAAATTCATATTATAATTTTTTTTGAAATTATATAAGAACAAATTATATTTTTTGAATAAAAGATTTATTTTCCAAAAAATACAATTTTTACGCCTTTTAATGGGGCACCCGTTTTAAATCTAAATATTAACACTTGTATATATCATATTTGATAGAATAAAATTCATCTGTGGAATAATTTCATAAATATTTACATTGGCTGTATTTGAGGTATTTTTCTAATAAAAATAATAGTTTAATAAAAAGTGAAAATTAAAACATTAAAATTATAGACTACCTTTTAATCTAATTTATTTATATAGTTATAATATCTTTTTAAGTGGTTTTTAATTTTAATTGGATTATGTTCTTATCATTTAATACAATTTTGGTAATTTTATGTAATTTAACAATAAAATTGAACATAAAGACATGTCAATGTTTTCATAGTTTTTACTACATAAAACCCTGTTTTCTATTTTTGACAATGTGAATTATTTTTCAATTAATTTATACCAATAATGTATTTTGAATTTATGAAATTTGATTTATTTTTTGGAATCATATGATACAAATTATTTAAATATATCCCTTTTATGTTTGGTCATTATAAATAGTAAATTCAGTAATTATTTTTATTGACCATGGTTGAAGCATAAATATGGTAAATAAGGGTAAATAATTAATATTATAATAATATAAAACTACAATAACGCATGTACTAATCCTACCAGATGAGTCATGGTAGACCAATAAAATCCTTAGTCCAATAATTATGCATTTGATAACCACTTGGGTGTGAAAATGACGTGTTGTAATAATTCATTTAAAGTAAAGGTAAATATAACATAAACATGCATCATTTTACTAAACATAATTAAAGTGGGCCTATCTAATTGATATCTATATATATAAATAATAATTATAAAGCTATAATTATTTCCTAAACAATGTTATTTTATTTAAAATATTTAAACATTAAATAAATAAATTGATTAATGACACAGTGATGATGAAGTGATTACCTTATTAGTGAAATATTCAAATGTATGATATTAAAAATATAAAAATAAATGAAATTGAACATTTTGATGCCATAAACTATTTTTTGGGAAGAAATTACATTTTAGGGATAACAAAATTATTATTTATTCAATGTAATCATGTTTCTATAGATTTAGAATATCCATTACTATATAGTGTCAAAATTGACAAAAATGAGGTTTTAAAACAAATACTATTTAATTTAATGATATTATAGTCCAAAAAATATAAGATTTACCAGATGAAATATATAATGTTACAAATTCCATTAATGATCCACTTTCAATTCTATGGGAGTTTTATTGTAACTATAGTAACCAAATATTATGAATAATACAATAAGACAAGGTAAGAATTAATGTTTTTATGTATGGGTTAATGATTATTTTTTGAGATATAATTTTCTAAAACATATTGGATGATAGTATTTTGACCCATAATCATTTTACCCTTAAAAGATATCATCTTTATGTATTATAATTAAAAACATCTAAAATTAAATAATATTTCCAAACATTCCTAAAGTGCCCCTCCTCCCTCTTAAAAAATGCCATCACCTCTACCCACTTAAACACCCTTCATGCCCCTGGGATATTCCAAATCGTTCTCAAATAAGCTCCCTAAATTCCTTCCTAACACTTATAGGCAACAATTTGGGCCTAAATCAATCATAGGTAGAACTTTTGTGAAAATCAATAAAAGATACTCGAAAAAGATGTAATTTTTTTAAAACGGTTTTCAATATTCATTTCTTCTTATACATCCACTTCTTATGTGGTTTACATAATAAAGTAATAAATAGATTATAGTATATATTATTATATGTTATTATAATTATATAAAAAACTAATACCACATTTTATCTATCCTACTAATAACAATATCACAATGCATGCGTATATAAGACTTACCATCTCCACGTCGTAGTGTAATTTTTTATTCAACAATACATAGTTTAGAATGTTATAATAATGAGTATAATGGATTTAAATATTTAATATAACACAGTATATATTATTTACATTTATAATACAATCAAATTATATACCATTTAACCATTAAGTGAATGATATCATCACTTGTGAATATGTACGGCCAACCATGTCGACGACACAATGAGATTAATTCAACATGTTAACCATTCAAGAATGGTTTTAAATTATATATAATAAATTATCATGAAATATATTACAAAATAATTCTATGGGATTTATGTATATATATATATAATTTACTTACTACCATTCAATTCAACAAGGAAACTGAAAAAGCGGTCATGCATATGTACGACCTATCATCTCCATGAACAGTGTCTTACATTTCAATTATCTATCTAATATATATATAATGAATATATAAAATATATAAAACATTTTTTACATTATTTAAGTAATTAATTCATGATCTATGTAAATGTATCATGGATAAGAAGTCAAAACATGTATGATAAATAAAATTAGTATTACCCAAAACATTGCACGAAGATAGAATTGATAAATAAAGGGGTAATATAAGGTAATTAGTGAATAATATATGATATCATAGATATTATTATGGTTCTTTTATAAGTTAATAATTTTCTTAAACCCCCAATACAAGATTTTTTGACACATATGGAAGAAATAGGATCCAAGGTAATGGATAATGTTTTAATCTCATTATTATCCACAATTGTTTATTCGTAAGTATTTCATATGGTATATTTACCATTCACTCCCATGATTTATAAATATATTTATTCATTTATATTCTTCTACTATTTTTAAAATATATTTTACCCATTGGTGATAATTTTTTTAAACAATATGGGAAGAAACTTTCTTTCATTTTCCATAAGTGGTAGTTTTTGACTTTTGCTGCACGAGTATGAGAAGATTAATTTTTAACTTATACAACATGAACATTTTTTTTAAATCATTAAAATTAATTATTTCCATTATGTATCCTCTACATGATTTAATTATGATTTTCAACTAAATACTTTTATAGTAAAATTTTGTGGAATTTATAGAAAAGAAAATATTTTTGAAGAAGAAAGTATAATTTCGTAAAGAATGAAGCACAAGTGTTTTATCAAAATTATTTTCCATATAATATGACATGGGGTTGTGTTTATATACATATTATTACAATGAATTTATAGTATTTATGATGCTATTATTTTCATCAAATCCATTTATTTTATATGTATTATTAAGGAATGATGTTTAAGAAACCCAATTTATTTTATGGGTTATTCTTTGAAGAATGATTTATATTATTGTGGAAAATATAATAATGATTTAACTATGATATGTGTGGTACCTATATCTCCCTCAAATGCATTGGGTAAATAATTAAATCACATTAGATAGACATGACTATAACATCACGTAAATCTGGTTTAGTAATATAGGGCATGGAAGACATTTAAATCCAATTCAGTAATACATGGTTGGATTGGAAAGTTAACCTGGTACAATAAAAGACTTTATAAACTATGATGGTATTGTAATAAATGACTTGGCTAATATGTAAATCAAATTATTTTTATATTTTTTTTCCAAAATTCCATGTTTTATACCAGTGATATTTTATCAATATTGTTCTTTTACGATCAATACCTTAATCTCGACAAATATATATTTCAAGACTCAAGATTTTTATATATAAACATCATTTTCAATTTTTTACATTCTTATTTTTAGGGTTTTTTAATGTTCTCCATGATTACACATACTATGAATTTAATCTCACCATTTTTATTTTTTCATTTCCCCGGATATAAATAAATTCATTAGGTAGGAGAACAAAAGTGGAATATCTTTATAGGAGGTGTTGATGATATTTCATCAAGTTATAAGATTTTTTTCAACTTAACCAAAGAAAATAATTTAATATGGTCTTTGGGGGTATATTTGTTAGTGTATTATTTATTATATAAATGAAATGAAATTTCCTTGTACATTATGGTTTCTTATTTAATGTTTGTATTCGAGAAAAGGTTTAGATAACCTTTTGAAACTATGATACAAAACCTTTAGAGAGATCATTAGAGATATTTCTACGGTATCTCTAGGGATTCCAATAAGGGTATGTCCAACTATAGGTTATTTTCACAAAATTAGTGAAATGATCTTGAATAACCTAGGAATTATCCTACGATGTTAGAGATCGAATGTACTCCCCCTTGATTATGTTGTTTTCCTAGTAGGATTTTTGCCTCTAACACTATTATTTATGGGTTTTAGAAAATAGCTAGAAATAATAGAATTCATGTTAATGGAAAATATAATGAAAAATAGAATGAAATTATTCATGAGGGTCCAACTGAAATGGTATTTTTAAAGAAAAAAATCATTATAATGCCTAATCCCAATCTCATAATATGAATAATAATATCAATATTGGTTGGTTTCTAGACCCAGATAACAATATAAACATGGAGTTTCCTGGTGACCAATGAGGAAATAGAGTTTAACATTCGTCATGTAAATCATGTGGGAAGATGTTTCAAGGATAGTGTTTCAATGGAACTAGAAGATTCATTGTTTGTGGAAATGAGGGACACAAATCATGTAATTAAAAAGGAAATGTATCAGTTAACAAAATGGACAAGGATATTGGTATTTCTAATACATTAATGATTGGTAAATGTTTTAAATGTGGAATTTATGGGAGCTATGAAAATCTATTACCCAAGGGAAAATCTCATGAAGAGAAACAACATGGTCACGTGGGTAGAATTTATTTTGATGAAGTTGAAGAGACTACAAATTATATATGAGATGAAAAAAGTGTTAAGGAATAAAATTACGAAGCTCAATAAATTGTTTAATAAGATAGTGGAATGATTACATTATTATCAAGAATAATGTTTTATAAGTAATATTTTTGGGATTATGGAATTTTTGAGTATTTATGTGTTGGAGTATTGTGGGTTACCATAAGTATATGGTATTGATAACCATGAAAAGTTATCGTAATATTTTTAGAAAGCATATGACATGTGAATAATTGTGGGATAAAGACATTATATTATGTTTTATAGTATTGATTACCCCATGACCAATATAAGGACAATTTGATGTTATGGTTTGAGTATACATAATTTTTGGTATTTTTGGTGGGTGGAAAGAGTTAGTTTTGACATAATTCAAGTTTTCACAATTCTAATATTGTAAATCATTTTAGTATCATGTGTCAAGAAAATATATGATTACGATGTGCACATTTTTGGAATGTGCCAATATAAAAATACATTATGATATAAGGGAGATAAATTTGAAGCTAACATATTTCACCTGTTTCTAATTTTTAATAATTTAAGTTTTTATGGGATTGAAATGTTATCCATTTATGGATAATATAAGTTATATTATGGTTTATGGGTAATAGATTGATGTATTATTTCTCTATTGGTGGACTTATTCCTATTTTATAACATGTGATAACCTTTTTTGAGATATATGGAATAAACTATCATTTGATTGAATGATCTTCTACCAATTCAAGATTGAAAAATTAAACTTCATTTCATTAAATAGGAGATGATGTGGCATATTTTCAAGGCACAAACAAAGGGGAGATTTCTCCAAAATCAAGTATGTATTTATTCCCATGAAAAATTCTTTAAATTTGGGAAAATGATCTTGAAAAACAAAAACCTTATCCCAGTACCTTCTTATCCGATGAATCAGATGGTTCTTAAATCATCGCAAATTTATGGCTTTCTATTTGTTAACATTTTCCAAACCATGTTCACTACCACAATCCATCATAACATGATGGTTAGATTTTTCTTCGATACCAATTATTTCACTTCCCGTCTATGTTATACAATGTGGAAACCCAGTGATGCGTTACTTTGGGTCACCGTAATGTTTCTATCATTACTTTTTAAAATTAAGTTCTAGTATTCCTATTTACGTTTTGGGTTCCAATTAAAGAATCCTTGAAGTAATAAAATTTTTATAACAACGACTAATTTTTCAGGTTAAATTCATTTTATGGGGGGTATAATGCGAAACCCCGAGTTTTTATGGATCTTTTTTCTCATATAAATTAAAATTTTCAGTGATTTCTTACAATTCACATAGTCAAACATTTTTTTCACACTAAACTGACTGGTCTTATGTTACACACAACACCAATTTGTTGTATGATACACGCAACACTGAGTATAGACTTTTTTCATTATATAAACTAAATATGTTGGGATTATTTTATACACAACACCAATGGAATCTTGAACTATATTCAACATTGACATTGCTTGTGTTACACGCATGAGTGACCTTTATTGATAGCTTCTGTTTTACACAATACTCAGTTTCACTAAACAATGATATATTATTAAAATATGATTATTTAATGGGGTATACACTAACAATTATTAATATTTTTAAATTTTTTTTTATTTTTATATAATATTAATATTCATCTTTTGTATTTTTGAGACATGATATGAGTATAAATCTAATATGTTCAAATAAATGAAATATATTTTTAAATGAAAATATAGTTTTTCTACCTTTTGGTGGTGATACCATTTTAATTACAGTTTTTAACACTTTTAAATAGTATATTTCACAAAATAAACGTTTTATTTAGAAAATTTACATGATAATTTAGTTTGGATTATTTTTTGGTATTTTTCTGATAAAATTCCCATTTTGATGATTAGTGAAAAATTATACATTTAAATTCAAAACTACATTTTCATCTAGATTATACTTTTAATTGGTTTTAATGTTTAATTGGATTATGTATTAAAAGTTTAATTATTTATTGGTAATTGGAATTAATTTAACGTTTAACTTCTACATAAAAAGATGTTAATCTGTTGAGAGTTTTTACCACATACAAACCTACTTTCTATTTTTGATAACATGAACTATTTTTAAATAAATTTCTGCAAATTATGTGTTTTGAATTTATAAAAATGGATTCAATATTTATTATTAGTGGTTTGAATTAATTTAAATAGTTCCATTTTTGGACATTATGAATAGTAATTTCATTAATTATTTTTATTTATCATGGTTAAAGTGTAAATCTGGTAAATAATGGTAAAATATAATTTTATAATAATATTGGACTACACTAACATGTGTTTTAATCATATTGGATGATTCATGGGAGACAAAAACAATCCTTATGAATAAAGTTTTCATTTGATAACCACTTTGGTGTTAAAATAACATGTTATAATAATTACTTTAATGTAATGGGAAATATAACATAAACAATTATCATTTTACTAAATCAATTTTATGGTGGGGTTATCTAATTATTATCTTTGAATATAAATAATAATTATATATCTAAAATTATTTCATAAATTGTGGTAATTTATTTACAATTTTTAGACATTATATAAATAAATTTATTTATGATACAATGATGAATTCTTGAATATCTTATTAATGAAATATTAAAATTAATGTTATAAAAAATATTAAAATAAATATAATTTGAACATTTTGATGACATAAACGAATTTTTTGGATGAAATTGATATGTTAGAGATGATTTAATTTATTTGGAATAAATGAATAATTTTTTTATGACTTTAACAAAATAAATTACTATATAGTGTCAAAATAGACATAAATTAGTTTTTAAAACAAATAATATTTTATTAAATGATATAATAGTCCTAAAAATATACGATTCAACCATATGACTTATATAATAGTATATATTTAATCAATAATAACATATTTGTTCTTTTATAGTTTTATTGAAATTATAGTTACCATATATTATGACCATATAAGAAGACATGGTAAGAGTTAATGTTTTTAAATAATGGTTAACTCAAAACGATAAGGTTAATTTTGTTACCAAAATATGTATAAATCCTATTGGTTGAATTTATTTAGACCCATACTCATATTATCCTCGAAATATATCACTTTTTAACTATTATAATAAGAAAATAAATCGATAATAAATTAATATTTCAATACATTCCTAGTGTGCCCTTCCTCCCTCTTGAAAAAGGACACCACTTCCACCCTATTAGTCACACCTTCAAATACCCATGGATCATTGATATTATTATAAAATAAGCTCCAAAAATACCTCCCTAAACATATTGGTGGTAAATTTTTCATAAATATATCTTAGGGAGACCTTTTTCTAAATAAAATGGAGATTATCGAAAAAAAATTTAATTGTTTTATCACCACTTTCAAAAAAAAATCTTTTTAAACATCCTATTAATTTTTGTCTCCATAATAATGTAATAAATAATATATCTTATAAATTAATATATGTTATTATAATTATGGGTATAATTCAATACCTTCTTTTATTTATCATATGAATAATAATATCACTATGTGGGCATACATACAGCTTACCGTCTCCACACTATGGTGTGATTTATTATTCAACCATACAAGAATTGGATGGGTATAATAATGAGTAGAATTGATTTAAATAAAAACATTAACATTATATTTATTCTGTATAATTAATATAACTTCCAATTTCATACCATTTAAACATTAATGGAATAATATAATGACTCATGCGTATGTATGACCTACCACCTCCACGATGCAATGAGATTAATTCTCCATTTTAGCCATTAAATAATTATTATTAAATATGTATAACAAATAATAATGAAATATATTGAATAATAATTCTAATATACTGATTTATACATATATATGTCATTTAATTTCTTCAATTCAATTCAATGTAGAAATTGAGAAATTGTGCATCCATACGTATGACCTACCATCCCCAAGAACAGTATATTACATTTAATTTATCTATCTATTATATATATTTATATAATCAATATTTATGATAGAAAAATCATGTTTTACATTGTGGATGTATGTAAATCATGATCTATTTAATAATACCACAAATTAAAATCCAAAACAAAAAAGATAAATAAAACGATTATTACCCAAAACATTTCTTTAGCATAGAAGTGGAAAATAAATTGGTAATATAAAGTCATATGTGAATCATATATGATATCATAGATATTATTATGGATTTTGTACCAGTTAATAATTGTTATAAACCAACTATACATGATTTTAGGACACATATTGTTGAAATCAGATCTAAGGTAATGGATAATTTTTCAATCTAATTTTAATCCATGATTGTTCATTTGTATGTATTTATTGGTGTATATTTATAATTCACATCCACGTTCCTTTAATTTATAATATTATTTATATTCCTCTAATATTTTTTCATTTAAATTTTACCCATTGGTGAATTTTTTTTAAATGGCATGGAAGGAATATTTCATTCATTTTCTATAAGAGGTACTTTTTTACATTTGAGGAATGAGTACCAAAAGAATAGTTTTTTAACTTATACAGCTTGAATGGATTTACAAATTTATAATGAATTATTTACATGATTATTCCTAAATATTATTTTATGTTTACAATCACTTAAATAGTTTTCTTTTAATGTTTCGTGGAATTTTGAGAAGATATACAAATTTCGAAGAAGAAATGATATTTTCCTCAATAATTTTGTTCAAGTGTTTTATAAAAAATATTTTCCATCTAAGATGAAACATGGTTATGTTTTTATACCTATTATAACTTTTATTTGATTCTTCTTATGAAGGAATTATTTTATAAAGTCCATTTATTTTATATGGATTATGTTGGAATACTGTTAAAGAATCCCATTTTATTTCTGGGGAGATGTTATGAAGAATGATTTATGTTTTTATATATAATAATGATTTAACAATGATAAGGGTGGGACATATATATCCCTTAAATTCATTGGGTTATGATTTATATATCATGATATATACATGACTGGAACAAAAAGTAAAACTGTTTTAGTAATACATGGTTGGAATGACAAGTAAATTTGGTTTAACAATACATGGATGATACGATAAGTGAACCATGTTCAGTAATTGAAATTATACACTATAATGGTCTTAGATGAATTACATTTTATACTATGGAAATCATAGTATGTGATTATTTTATTCCAAATTTCCTTGCTTTATGCATGTTCTATTTCATGATGATCAATGTTCCTTTCGGATCTATGCCTTATGCAGGTGTATGATTTATTTAATGACACATTATTTTTATATTTAAAATTTATTTTCATTTTTTTACATTATTATGTTTATGGATTGTTTTATGTTCTCCATGATTACCCTTACTGAGAATTTTATTTCACCATTTTTATGATTTATTTTACCAATTATATAAAGAGAATATTTACGATACAGAACAAATGGGGAATAACTTTATAGGATATATTGACGATATTTCACCAAGTTAAAAGATTATTTTCCATGATTCCAAATATAATAAACTAATAAGTTATATGGGTGTATATTTTTGTAATGTATTAAGTATTATTTAATGGAAATTTACTATCCATGTACGTCATGTTTGGGTCATTAGATTTGGTATCCAACTGATATTTTTGTTATCATTTGGAATCTAGTATGGGAAATCTTTAGTGACATCATTAAAGATATTTTAATGGTATGACTAGAGATGTCCCTAAGGGTATGTATAACTATTTTTTGGATTACTATAATTATGGTAATGATCATGAATAACCTATAATTTAATATAAGATGTTAGATATTTAAAGTACACCCACATGATTATGTAGTATTTATTGTATGAGTTTTCCTCTCACACTATTCTTTTTGGGTATCATAAAATGGCTGGAAATAGAAATATTTATGTTAATGGAGAATATGATTAACAATGGAACAATATTTTTCATAAAAATAAAAATGAAATGAGTGATGGAAGGTGAAACATCAATATTATTTTTAATCAGGTCACTCATAATATGATCAATAATCTCAACTTTGGTTATTTTCCTGACCCAACTATCAAGAGAAAGATGGGGTTTCATGGTGATCATAGAGAAACTAATTTTTAATTTTCCTCATGTAATTTATGTGGGAAAATGAATCAAGGACAATTCATCAAATTAACTAGAAGATGATTTGGGTGTGGAAAAAAATACAAAAAATCTAATAATTACAATTGAAAATGATCAATTAACCTAATAGACAAGTTTACTAGTATGTATAATACATTGATGATGGTTAAATGTTATAAATATTGATTGTATAGGAATTAGGAAAAAAGATTCCCTAAGGGAAAATCTAATGAAGACATTCATCGTGGTCATATGGGTAGAATTTATGTTGATGATGATAAAGATACTACAAATGATATAAGAGATAAAATAAGTGTTATGGAATAAAATAATGAAGCTCGGTCAATGGTTTAAAAAGAAAGTGTAATTCTTACATGATTATCATGAATAATGTTGTATAAGAAATTTTTTGGTATTAGAGAATATTTGTGTACCAATGTATCTGTCCATTGTCGTTTTCTATAATCATGTGGCATTGATAAACATAAAAGGTGATTTAAATATGTTTAGAAAAAACATGATATTTTCATAAATTTGGGGTAAATAGATAATGATATGTTTGATAGTATTAATTTTCTCATCACTTATATAAGGAAAATGTGATAATATTGTTTGTGTATATGGAATTTATGGTATTTTTTGTTTGAAAAGAGTTATTTTTGACAGAATGCATGTTTTCACTAATGTTATATGGTAATTCATGTCAATATCATGTTTCAAGAGAATACATGATTAGGTTGCTCAAATTTTTGGAACGTGAAAACCATGAATGAAATTATGCGATATTGGAGATAAATTTTATGTCGATTTATTTAACCTCTTTCTAATTATTTATATCTTCCATTTTTTGGTAGTATTGTAATGTTATCCATTTATAGATAGTATAAGTTATATTCTGATTGAATTTTGATAGATTTAAGTAATATCTCACTATAGGTGGACTTAAACATACTTTATAACATGTGTTATAATTCCTATTAAGATAGATGGAATGAACAATCATTCTGTTGCATGATCTTCTAACTCATAAATAATGAAATATTGAACTTCATTTCCTTAAATATGAGATGATGTGGAAATTGTTTAAGTCATAAATAATGGTGATATTGTTCCAAAATCTAGTAATTATTTATTATCATGAAAACATCTACAGTTTTTTAAATGGATCATGAAAAACAAATAATCTATCTAAGAAACTTCTTATCCAATGAATCTGATGTTCCCTTAATTCATTGTAGATTTAAGGGATTATAGTTTTTAACATTCTAAAAAACATGTTAACTTTCACTATATATCAGAACATATTGGTTAGTTTCTTTTTCCATATACATGTTTTCACACCCCACCTATGTTATCCTATGTTGGAACGCATCGATGTGTTTCTTTGGGTAAATGTAATGTTTCTAACATTCCTTTTTAAAATAAAGATTAAATATTCATTTTTATGCTGATTTTTATGAAGGAATCATTGATATATTATAATTTTATAACCCAAATTAATATAGATGGACAAATTTATTTTAAGGGGGTATAATTTAACACCCAGAGATTTTATCGAATTTTTTATATAATAGAATAATATTTTCAGATATATATTATAAGCCACTAATTCAAAGTTTCCGTTCACACTAAGCTGACTTGTCATATGTTACAGACAACACTGAGTTGGCATACAATACACGCATCACTAAGTATGGATTTTGTTCAATATATAAAAGATCTATGTATGGATTATGTTAAAAGAAACACCAATGGAAGATTCAACTTCACACAACCCTAACATGGCTTTTTTACATCCATGATAAACCTGTCTTGATAGACTGTGTTGTACGCAATACTGAGTTTCACTAAACAAAAATATATTAGAAAAATATTATATTTTAATGTCACATAAAAAATCCATTATGAATATTATTAACCACATTTTTAAATTTATATAACGTTAACATTCATATTATTTATTTCTATACCTGATATAAAAATGTATATAATTTTTCTGATAAAAGGTGTATTTTAAAAAATATATAGTTTTGCTGCATTTTGATGGCGCACCAATTATTACTATATATTTTAACAACTTTTTATATAATAATTGATAAAATAGACTTTTTCTTTTTAATGGGTTTATCATAATTTACATTGGTTGAATTTTTAGTATTTTTCTAAAAAATCATAATTTAATGAATATTTAAAAATACTTAATTTTAATTCAAAAATTAAATTTTATCAAATTTATTTATGTAATTAGATTATGTTATTTATTGGATTTAAAGAGTAATTGGATTATTTTTTATCATTTAATGAATTTTTTGTCATGGGATGTGATTTCACAATTAAATTGGATATAAAAACACGTTAATCTTTTGACAGTTTTTTCTTTTTAAACACCAATTTTCTTGTTTGGACAACATGAATTAATTTTAAAATAATATCTAAAAATTCTGTTTTTTAAATTTAGAAAACTGGATTCCCTATTTGGAATTATAAGATAAAAATTATGTAAATTGGTCACATTTATTTGTGGATGTTTTTTATAGTATGTTTAGCAACTATTTTTATTTTCCTTGGTTAATGGGTAAATCATGTAAATAAAGGTAAAAAGTAATATTATAATAATATCAAAATACCCTAACACGTGTCCTAATCTTCATAGTATGAGTCATGAGAAAGAAAATCAACCCTTAGGGAGAAATTATTTCATTTTAGTTCCACTTGGGTGTGAAAATGACATGTGATAATAATTAATTTTGTATAATGTGAAATATTACATAAGCATATATATTTTTACTAAGTCAATTTTAATGTGGACTTATCTAATTTTTATATTTTAATATAAATATTAATTAAAAATATAAAAATATATCTAATATCATGGTAATTTATTAATAAATTGAGCCATTAAATAAATAAATTTACTTATTATAAAATGATTGTGCAGTTATTACAATAATAATGAAATATTCAAATAAATGATATTATAAAAAATAAAATAAAAGAAATATGAAAATTTTGATATCATACAATAATTTTGAGGATTTCATTGGAATGTAATGAGTGATATTATTCCTTTTTTTTAAGGAATCATTTTTTATGACACTAACAAATATCAATCACTTGATAGTGTCAAAATCGAGATAAATGATTTTTTAAAACAAATACTATTTTATTAAGTGATATAATTGTCCTCAAAATATAACATTCTACCATATTACCTTAATATTATTAAAAATGTTATTAATATTCAATTTTTAGTTGTATTATATTTTTATAATAACTATTGTAATCATATATAGTGAAAATACATGAACACATGGTAAGAGTTAATGATTTTAAGTAAGGGTTAAAACTAACATATAATGTTACTTTTGTGACCTAAACACGTATAAAATAGATTATTTGAGAGGATTTAGATCCATAATCATATCATATGTGAAATATATCACATTTTAACTATTATAATTAAAATATGAATTTATTACTGAATAATATTTCAATACATTCCTAAAGTTCCCATCCCCCCTCTTAAAAAAGGCCACCACCTCCACCCACATATTCACACATTTCAGGCCCCTTGGATCATCCAAATTCTTCCCAATTAAGCTCCAAAAATAAATTCCTTCCTCTTATAGAACAAAATTTGTGCATAAATCAATCTTTGGGAGATAGTTTGTGCAAATCAAAAGAAATTACTCAAAATAGAGTTAATTATTTTATCACCGCTTTCAAAACACTTTTTTCTTATACTTCCTCATCATATGTTTTTCCATAATAAAAAAATAAATCTAGTATATTAGAAATGATTATATGTTTTTATAATTATTTTAAAACATTATATCTCATTTTATACATCATACAAATAAATATATCACTATGTGTGCAGATGTACGGCTTACAGCCTCATTGATGTGGAGTAATTTTTTATTCAAAAATACTTATTTTGGAAGGGTATAATTAAGATTATAATAGATTTAAATAATAAATATGACATGATAATTATTAATTATAATTAATATACCATTAAATTAATACTATTAAACCATTAGTTGAATGGCATTGTTACTCATTCATATGTAAAGCATACTGTCACCACGACGCGATGAGATTTATTATCCATGTTAACCATTCAAAAATTATTATAACTTATATATAATAAATTGCATTGAAATATATGACATACTATCTCTACTTTATTTATGTATATATATATATATATTTAATTTACATTCTTCTATTAAATTTAATAAGGAAATGAAAAAGGCGTTCATGCCTACGTACGGTCTACCATCACCATGAAAGGTGTATTCTATTTCATTTATCGGTGTATTATATAAATTTCTGTACTGAATATTTATGAAATATAAATATGTTTTTTACATTCTGGGTGTATCTAAATCATGAAAATTGTAATAATATCATGAAAAACAAGTCAAAACACATATGATAAATAAAATTATTATTACCTAAAACATTGATTTAACATGGAATTGATAAATAAATGGATAATATAAAGTCATAAGTGAATAATATATGATATAAAAGATTTTATTATGGTTAGGTTATATGTTAATAATATATTTAAACAAACTATACAAAATTTTTGGACACATATGGAAGAAATCAGTCCTATGGTAAGGGATACTTTTGCAATCTCAGTATCACCAAAATTTGTTTATTTGTACGTATTTATTATGGTATATTTATAATCCATATCCATTTATCCTAAATATATATTATTATTTATGTTATTCTATTTTTTCAAATTTAATTTTACCCATTGGTTAATTAATTATTAAACGGTATTGAAGTAATTCTTCTTTTGTTTTCCATAAGAGGTACGTTTTGACTTTTCTAGCAAGAGTACGAGAAGAATATGATTTTAACTTATATGTCATGAATGGATTTATACACATTTATAAAGACTTATTTCATGAATATTACTATAAAATATTTTATTTTTTTCTCCTAAATATGTCTTTTTTAATTTCATGTAATTTTAAGAAAAGAACACATTTTTGAAGACGAAAGGATAATTTTCTCTCGGATAATGTTCAAGTGTTTTATCGAAATTATTTTCCATCTAAGATGACATAAGGTTATGATTATATCCTTTTTATTAATTTTATTTTATTTTTTTGATTATGGAATTATCTTAGTAAACTCAATTAATTAAATATGAATTATGATGGAATGATGTTTGATAACCAAATTTATTTCATGGTTTATGTTATGAAAATGATTTATGTTTTTGTGGAACATAAAAGAACGATTTCACTATGAGAAGGGTGGGACCTATATCTCCCTGTAATGCATTGGGTAAATCATCATATCTAATGGTACGTAGATGAATAGAATGGAAAGTATATCTAGTTTAGTAATACCGGGATGGAATGAAATGTAAATCTATTTTAGTAATACATAGTTGGAACGTCATGTTAACTAGCTTCAATAATGGTATTTTTCAACAATTATGGTCTTGGAAGAAATTCTTGGGCTACTATGGAAGACATAATATGTATTTATTTCTTCACAAAATTCAATGTTCTTTGCTAGTGCTATTTTATCATTTTTAATGTTCATTTATGATCTATGACATAGGCACTGCCACGATTTAATTCATGATGAAATATTTTAATATTTAAACATCATTTTATTTTTTTTACATTCACATTATAATAGTTTGGTTTATGTTCTCCATGATTACCCTTACTAAAAATTTGAACTCACCATTTTTTTGTTTTCATTTCACAAGTATATAAATAAATATTTTAGGTATAAGAACAAAATGGGAAGATCTTTATAAGATATGTTTAAGATATTAATCCATGTTATAATATGAGGTTCCTAGTTTCCAAAGACACTACAATTTTATTACCATTAGGAATTTCTTATTGTAATTTATCAAGTAATCTGAAAAATAAACGTAATGTCCATTTATACCATGCTTAGGTCATTATAGTTTTTATTTGAGTGAAGCTATAGTTAACCATTGGTAACTAGGATTGGAAATATTTTGTGAGATCCATAGTGATATTTCTAAGTTATGACTAGGGATGTGCCTAAAGGTATATCTAACTATATGTTACTGACCTAGAATTATGGAAATGTACATGAATAACCTATGATATTACCAAGGATGTTAGAGATTGAGTGTAATCCCCCTTGATTTTGTTTTTTTACTAGTATAATTTTTTCCTCACTAAAAATTATTTCTGGTTTTTAGAAAATTCATGGAAATAGGAGGATTTTTTAATGGAGAATATTATAGAAAATGAAACAATATTATTAATAATCATCCAGCTGAAATGGGAGTTGGATGAAAAGACATAGTTATTATGCCTAATCATTAATCTCATAATATGATCAATAATATCCACATTGGTTGGTTTTCTGTACCAACTAATAAGAGAATGATAGAGTTACATGGTGATCATAAAGGAAATAATGTTCTATTTTCCTCATGTAAATCATCTGGGGAGAGGCATGAAGGATAATGTTTCACATGAACTGGCAGATGCTTTGGGTATGGAAAATAAGAACACAAATCTTGTAATTAAAAAATAAAAGGTTCAGCTAATACATTGGATAAGGACAATGGTATTTCTCATACATTAATGATGATTAAATCATTTAATTATGTAATATAATGGCATTATGAAAATCAATTATCTAAGGTAAATCACCTAAAGAGAATCAGCATGGTTTTATGTATATAATTTATTTTGATGATGATGAATATACTATAAATAATATATGAGATGAAATAAGTGTTATGGAATAAAATGATGAAGATTAGTCAGTTTTTTATGAAGATAGTGTAATTATTACATCATTATCAAGAATAATGTTTATAAGTAATTTTTTGATATTATGGAATATTGGAGTATCTATGTATTATTCTATTATATTTTTTCAAAAGTATATGGTACTGATAACAATGAAAATTGATAGAATTTTTTTTTGAAACACATGATATGTCATAAGGATGAGATAAAGTGATAATGTGATGTTCGATATTACTAATTACCTCATGAACAATATTAGGACAATGTGACCTCATGGTATAATTATATATAATTTTTTGTATTTTGGTGTGTGGAAATAGTTAAATTTGACAGAATGCATGTTTTCCCTGATGTTCTATGGTAATTCATGTTATTATCACATTTCCAGAAAATAAATTATTGTGGTATTCACATGTTTGGAATGCGAAAAAAAGGATCAAAATTATGAGATATGTGAGACAAATTTTATGTCGATTTAGTTATCCTCTTTCTAAATTTTTGTATAATCATTTTTTGAAAGTATTGATATTTTATCCATTTATGGATAGTATAAGTTATATTTTAATTGATGTTGGTTTTATTAATGTATTATCTCTCTATAGGTGCACTTTTTCATATTTTATAACATGTTCTAACCTATTTTTTTAAGATATAGGGAATGAACTATCATTTTATTTTATAATCTTATAACACTTCTAGAATGTCAAATTGTACATCATTTCCTTAAATAAGAGATGATTTAGATATTTTTCATGGATAAAACAACGATGAGATTGTGAAAAAATCAAGTATATACATATTCACATACAGAATTATTCAACATTAAGAAATGTATCTTGGAATAAAACTTTATCATAGTGAATTCTTGTCTTATGAATTAGATGGTATCTTAAAACATCATATATATTAATGGCTTTCTTGTTGTTAACTTCCGCCAAATCAAGTTCTCTATCACTATCCATCAGAAAATCATGGTTAGATTTTTCTTCCATAGCCATGATTTCGCTTCCAAACATTGTTCATCTATATTGAAACTGAGTGATGAGTAACAATGGGATATCGTAATGTTTCTAAAATTCCTTTTTTAAATGATTTTTTAGTATTCCTTTTTTTATGATAGTTTCTATGAATGAATCTTTGAAGTAGTATAACATTTATAATGATAAAAAACTTAAAAGGTGAAATTAATTTTATGGGGGGGTATAATGTATCTCCTCTAGTATTTATGAACCATTTTTCTCAAATAAATTAAAATTTTTATTTATATATTACAATGAACTATGTTAAACATTCCATTCACACTAAACATACTTTTTTATGTTACACGCAATACTAAGTTAGTGTACTATACATGAAACACAGATTATATATTGTGTTCAATATATAAATGAAATATGTTAGTATTATGTTATACGCAACAACAACGGAGTATTTCACTATATGCAACACTAAATTGTTTTATGTTACACACATGAGAGACCTTCATCGATATCTTGTGTTGTACACAATACCGAGTTTCACAAATCATAGATATATTATTAAAATATTATTATTTAATGTGATATAAAATATGTGATATGAATATTATTAACAGAATTTTTGAATTTTATATAATAATAACATTCATATTATCTGTTTTCTAGACATTATATATGAAAAATTCAAATTTTTTATATAGAAGATGTTTTTTTTTCAAAAAAAAGAAGTTTTCCACCTTTTGATGGGGCACCAATTTTAAATATTTATTTAAAAAGTTTTATTTATTCGAATTGAAAAAATAAACATCATCTTTTTAATCATGATTTCATAATAAACATTAATATATTTTTTTGATAAAATTCATATTTTAAAAAATAGTGAAAAATACAGCATTTTAATTCAAAATAACATTTTCATATAAATTATATATACAGTTTGATTATATATTTAATTTGTTTTAATGATTAATTAGATTATGTTTTTATAATTTTAATTTTTTTATTGGAAGTAATTTAAAATTTAAACTATAAATAAACACATGCTAATCTTTTGATAGTTTTTAGTTCTCAATAACCTGCTTTCTAGTATTAACAATGATAATTAATTCTAAATTAATTTATTTAAATTCCATGGTTTTAATTGGGAAAATTATATTCCATATTTGAAATTATTGGGTATAAATTTTTTAAGTAGGTCCTTTTTATTTTTGAGCATTATGAATAGCAACATAATTGATTATTTTTATTTACCATGGTTAAATTTTAAATTACATGAATAAGGGTAATAAATAATATTATAGTAATATATAACTACCTTATAATGTGCTTTAATCCTAATGGTTGATTAATGGGAAACTTAAAAAATCCTTAGGCTATAATTTTGATATTTGTGAACTATTTGGTTGTGAAAATGACATGTTATAATAATTAATAATTAATTAAATGTATTGGGAAATATAACATAAACATGAATCTTTTTACTAAATCAAATTTAAGGTGGGGTTATGTAATTTGTATATTTTAATATAAATAGGATCCAAAAGTCTAAAAATATTTCCAACATCATTTTAATTTATTTATAAATTTTATACATAAAATAAATAAATTTATTTATGACACAATGATGGAGAATTTATTACCTTATCAATGAAATATTCAAATAAATAATATTATAAATATTAAAGTAATTGTAATTTGAGAAATTTTATTCAATCCAATTTTTTTTGGACGAAATAGATATTTCAGGGATGAGTTGTTGTATTTCGTTTGAAGTAATTGAGTTGTTATGACATTAATAAAAATAAATTACTAAATAGTTTCAAAATTTACCTAATTGAGTTTTTTTTTCAAATATTATTGTATTAAATGATATAGTATTAGAAAAACTATTATTTGGAAAAATAAAAGGTTTAATGTTAAAAAATTTATTAATTATCCACTTTGGGTTATCTTGGAATTTTATATTTACTATAGTATCCATATATTATGAAATTATAAGAATACATGGTAATAATTAATGTTTTTAACTAAGGGTTAATGATAAAAGATATGGATAATTTTATGACCTAAAATAATATAAAACATATTTTTTTAATGGAATTATACCCATCCTATTCATATCATAGTAATATATTACATTGGAAATAGTAAAATTTGAAAATTATTTTATAACAAAATAATATTTCAATACTATCCTAAAGTGCCCCTCCCCCTCTTATAAACAGCCACCACCTCTACCCACCTACTCAAACAGTTCAAGCCCCTTGGATCATCCAAATTAAGATAAAATCATCCCAAATAATCCATGCCTTCCTACTAGAGGCCACAAAATCGGAAAAAAACATTCTTTGGGAGACCTTTTGTGCAACTCAAAAGAAGATACTCAAACCAGAGTTACTTGTTTTATCACCTCTTAAAAATTTCTTTTCTTCTTCTATATATTATGCTTATGTTGTTTCCATTATAAATTAATAAATCCGTTATATTATAAATTATTAAATTTTATTATAATATTGGGACAACTTTATACCTCCTTTTATCCATCCAGGGAATAATAATATCACCATGGGTACGTACGTACAACTTACCATATCTACATAGTTTTATAATATATTATTCAAAAATAATTAACTGGTACGTGTATAATGATGTGTATAATGGATGTAAATAATGAATTTAACATGATAAATATTTTTTATAATTAATATAATATCTAATTCCATACCATTTAACCATTATGTGACTGATATTGTCGCATGTGTGTATGTATGGCCTACCGTTTCGACAACACGATGAGATTCATTTTCCACGTTAACCAATAAAGAATGATTATAATGTATATAAATTAAAAAGAATGAAATATAAGACATAATAATTATACTAGATTTATATATATAAATATGTCATTTACATACCTCTATTCAAGTAAATAATGAAATGGAATCAACGTTCAAGTGTACGTACGACTTACCGCCTCCACGAATGGTATATGCAGTTTCATTTATCTATCCATTAGATATATTTCTATACTGAATATTTATGATATATAAACTTTTTTTAATTCTGGAAGTAATTAAATCAAGATATATATAATAGGATTAATAATAACAAGTCCAAACAAGTATGATAAATAAAATTATTATTACCCAAAAACGTTGATTTAACATGGAATTGAAAAATAAACTGGTAATATATAGTCATAAGTAAATAATATATGATATAATTATTATTTTAATGGTTTTTTAACAAGTTAATAATATGTTTAAACCCATTATACATGGGTTTCATACACATATGGATGAAATCAGAAATAAGGAAAGGGATAATTTTGTAATCACATTATTGTTTTAAAGTGTTTAATCATAAGAATTTATTAGGGTATATTTATCATTCATAGCCATGTTTCATACATCTAAAATATTATTTATATTAATATACTATTTTATAAAATAAATTTTAATAATTGGAATATTTTTTATTAAATGTTGTGGAAATAAAATTTCTTTTGTTTTCCTTATGAGGTAGTTTTTTAATTTTCCAGCAAGAGTACGAGAATAATGTTTTTTAACTTTTGAGGAATGAACTGATTTTTAAATCATCATAATTCTTTATTTCCATGATTCTTAATCTACATCATTTCATGTTTATTTTACACTAAATAAATTTCTTTTAAAATGTTGCATCATTTTGAGAAGAGAAAATGATTTTGAAGAAGAAAGGATATTTTCCTCAATAATTAACTTAAACTGTTTTATCAAATTTATTTTCTATCGAAGATTGCACAGGGTTGGGTTTCTATCCCTATTATTAATTTATTTATTTTTGATTATGATCAAATTATTTTTATGGAATCCATTTATTTTATAAGTATTATGATGAAACGATGTTTAAGAAACCCATTTTATTTCATGGGTTATGCTATGATGAATGATTTATGTTTTTGTGGATCATATAAGAATGATTTAACTAAAATAAGGGTGATACCTATATATACATCCATTGAATTAGTTAATTATTTATATCTCATGAGATTGAAATTATTAGAATGACAAGTAAATCTAATTCAGTAATAAATGGATGGAATGACATGTAAATCTAGTTCAATAATACATCATTTGAACGACATGCTAACTTAGTTCAGTAACGATATTTTTCCACTATGATGGAATTGTAAGAAATTCCTTGAAAGCTATCGAAATAATATTATGTGCATCTTTGTTTGACAAAATTCCATGTATTATTCCAATTCCATTTTATGATGGTCAATTTTATTTTTTGATCTAGGCCATATGTACTGCTAAGATTTTTTACATGAATCGGGATTTTGGTATTTAAATATTGTGTTAATGTTTTCACATTATTATGTTTATGGTTTTCTTATGTTCTCCATTATTACCCTTACTGAGAATATGATCTCACACGTTTTATGTTTTCTTTTCCCCAGGACAACAAATAACGATTTTTTGGTACAAAATCAGAAGGGGATGATCATTATGGGAGATGTTTAAGATCATTCACCATGTAAGATGATAATGTTCTATGTTTCCAAATACACTAATATAATACAATATTTTGTCCTATATTTTTTTGATGTATTAATTATTCTTAAAAATTAAATGTAATTTCAATGCACATCAATGTTGGTTCATTAGATGTTCCCCATTATAAATAAAATCACTACATTATTTGTATTATGTGTGATCATAAATCCATTTATTATTTTATTTCAATCAACTTACCTACCATGATATAAACATGATATTTATTCCCCTTATAATTTTTTTTACTATTGTTCTATATTCAATCTTGATGTTGTATTCTCAAGATATGTTTTATTCCCATGAAAAAATATAAAATGGAAATAAGGATTTAAGGTATATTTGTCTATTATTATTATGTACTGATATTTGGAGATTGCTATTTTGATGAGAGGAGGTGTATTGGGATACCCATGGACCAAAATAATCATTTATTTTAGTATTTCAATCATTGGTATTTTAATATACGTCACCCATGTTTACATTGTGGTTTTTGGAGATGAAACTATTGAATATAGTGGAATACCCACCCGTAATTTTATCATTTAAATATTTAGAGGATATAGTTAGAGGTCATGTTGGTTCATATTATCTTGGGGTATATAGTAGCTATCTAGGGTTTTAATTGTTTTTTATTCCATTTTAATTTACTATATTGAGCATCATTTTTATGGATTTATTATAAATCATAATAATTTAATTTTTTTGGATTTTTCAAATGATGTATACCACTTTTCTAATATATCCATGTCATGAAGTTGGTTTATTGATGTTGAGAGTGGAATTCAATAGTTAATAAAAACAAAAGAGAATCTACTTTGATAAAATATTTCGTATAACCTTGGTTATGGATAACACTAAATTCCATAGTAATGGTGGGATTTTGGGATGCCTCTCGATATTGAAATTAAATAAGGAGGGTTAATTATGGGTATTCTTTTTGACATTATACATCTCTATTGGATTAAACGATATTTGGTATAAGTGTAGTAGATAAATATATTAAAATAGTTTGTAAGTGAAATTTACATATCATAATATTTTGATTTATTAGGGATATTTGTCACGATCCGCCTTCAACAAAAAGAGGGAAGGGTCACCAGATTGCCAGGCCCTTCCTTATTTAAGTTGAAGGAGAGATAATGACCCCCGAGACCCTCCTTCAATATGTCCCGAAGTGGCGAATAGCACCAAGGGAATAGAATCACACACTAAATGGAAGTCAGTACCCATTTTCTTTTAATATGATCCGGAGATAGAATGGTAAATCCCAATAACACCAAAAGAGGAAAGTAAAAGTAAAGCCCAGAACCATTCCAAATGCATGTTACAAAAGTAAAAATCCACAAATTACAAAGTGACTGAAAGTGTAAAGTACCAATGATAGATAAATAGTGACTTCAACTGCCCTAAAAGTCTGAGCTAGTATGGTCTCGCGTGATCCCCGAAGTCCTCCTGGAAAACTGATAGCAGTTTTATATACATAGTAAGAGTATATAGGCATACTCAGTAGGAAAAACCAAACAATCTCATGCAAAAGTGGGGGAACGTACTAAAGTCCTGTGAGAAAAGAAAAAACCATGAACCTAACAAGGTAAACTATCCACCCAAGCCTTAACAAGGTACACTCCCCAAATAACCGAAGTCAAATAATGTATAGTAATAGCACGTTGATGTTTGGGTACCCTGCGCCACTTTCCCACTGGTTATTGAATACATCCTATGCATTGGACTAATCCCTCCATTCTCACAGCAGTCCCACTGCCACACCCCTCCCACACACACCTGGGCCACAACCTCACACAGTCGCACTGCCAAACCCCACCCGCACACACCTCAGCCACAACCTCACGCAGTCCCACTGCCAAATCCCACCCACAAACACCTGGACCACAACTGTCACATGTAACCACGCCTGCAAACACCTAGGCCAGAATAACCACCACCACGCCTGAAGACACCTGGGCTAGAAGATGCACTGCCACGCCCGAAGACACCTGGTCCTCATCCCGAAGATACTTGGTAAAACCACATCCTCACAACACATGGGTCGTAAACTCCACACTATCCCGCCTGAAGGTTCATGGGCTAATAATGGACTTCAGGCGATCACAGCCTGCCCAATGATACTTTGGCTCTCCAGGAGAGGGAGTAGAAAATAAGTTAATAACCATCCACTAATAGTATTTTAGGGAAAAACACCCTCCCCAATGAAATGGGGGTGTTCGGCACTAAGTTCTCAGCTTGGGTGGGGCACGAATAAGAAAAAAAAAACCACAAGTATATTTATAGGTAACAAGCACTCACCCAAATTTTAGGTTTTTCTTCAGCCCGCCTAATGAACAAAAACAGTACTACGTCCAAGTCACAACTCATATCAAACCAAAACCCATTTGTCCCATCCGGGTTTACATGTTCACTAATAATGCTTAAATATGTTTCTGCACCTACTTGGGCAACTAGTAATCAGATGAACTTCAAGGGAAAGCAAACTGTCAAGCATCAACCACAACACTCACACCTTCTTCTCTTGTAAATCCACCACAACCAAAGAAAACCCCAAGATTCAGCACATTGTCAAATATCCAGAGCCAAGAAGGTTTCTCAACAATATAGGATTTCACCCCAATTCGTGATATAACAGAGGATCCCATCCTCAATTTCACAACCACCGAGAGTATAAGAATAGGGGATCCCATCCCCAGCCTCATCACCTAGAAAACGACCCGTGAGTGAAAAGAAAAGGGTGACCCACTACCATCAAAACAATGTAGGCTCATGCCGATATTTTAAGATTTATAAGATTTAACACACTCCATGATATAAATTTCTGTGTTCTTTAACTGGGGTTATCACAGGAGGATTGATCCTGGTGCCTCAATTTATTTAGCCGGATATATGTGTTTAACCAATTTTCTTTTCACAGCAGGAGTTCACGACTACAAAACAAGTCATTTTAAACATCACCAGGGGTTCATTAGTGCACAGGGAAATACCACCAACGACCATTATTTTCAGTAGGCATAATCCCGCAAAATTCAGAAATGAAGATAATAAAACAGAGCAGCGTCAACAATCACAGCCCCCACATCGTTCTTTATAGAATCCATTCATTATCTTTATTTAGGTTTGGTTCATCAAATTCTACCGAATCAAAAGCATTCCCATCCCACATGATACACAAACGGGAGATACGAAGGAGAAATTCCATACTTGTTGATCAACGATCGATGCTGGGGTCGGGCGCAGAACTTCACGGATGGCGATGCGGCTCGTATGAATGAAAAGCTGCTCGTGTGAATGAAGGGTACTCCTAACAAATGGTGATCAAGAAAAGAAACCTAGGGAGAAAACGTTTAGTTTATAAAGGCCGGGGACGATTGAGATAAGAATGCCAAACCGCGTAAAGAGCAGGGTCGTGGGTTGACCACACGGTTGAGACACCCCACATGTCATTAATGGGTCTCTGCGGTTTAAACTGACGCACCCAGCATGTTAACTCATTAAATATTTCATTAAACGACATTTATGGGCGTTAATGGGAAATTAAACAAGGTTAAAGTGGTCAAAATAGGGTTTAAAACCTAATTTGCGCAAAAAGGAGCGCTAATGGAAAAAACCTGTGGGGGTTGACGGGAGCCACCGGTAGCTGAGAGCTACCGGTGGATGATAGGAACTGGTAGCCGAGAGCTACTGGTGGTTAATCAGCTATTGGTAGCTAAGCTATAGTTAGGATGCAGCTACCGGTAGACCGAGCTACCAGTTGACAGAGCTATAGGTAGCTGCAGCTAACGGTTGACCGAGCTACTAGTAGGCCTGCTACTGGTAGGCTAAGGCTACTAGTAGGCCAACCATGAGACCAAAATTCATCGAGATTCCCAGACCAAAAAACCCAACATTAGATTTTAACAAAGTAATGGACCCCAGAAACCCAGGCAATTACATCAGATACCTATTAAACGATTCTCATCCTCGAGAATCAAAACAACCCAGAAGGAAAGAGAGTCTGAACAATCACCTCAAAAGATACCTCTCAGGAGTGAACCTCATTGTTAACCAAGAACACATTTCTATCAAGAACCAAGAAACATACCATGTCAAACTTCCCACCCATGTGGGATGGGGAGTCTCCTTCCCCATGTCAAGATACTATCCGCTTTGGCCGGCACTGACTCGCCCGCACGGGATTAATCGCATCCACCTTAATGCATCCTGATTAGGTGTCGGGACCTACCCTACCCATAGCCAGGACTTTTCACACACATTCATAGGAAAGAAAACCTTTATTTCATAACTAACAGGTAAAATATTCTACCACAACATCAATAAACCAAATTGTACGAAACTCAAAAAAAAAACTCTAGGTACTGGGCATGCATCTGTGCTTCCCTCTCCCATGCACTCTCCTCAAGCCCACCATGACTCCATAACACACAAACCAAGGGGATGGTTCGCCCACATAGCACCTTCTCCTCACGATCCTTTATCATCACTGGTCTTTCCACAAAAGTCACATCATCCTCGATGTCTAGCTCTCCCCAGTGAAGGACGTGTGAATCATCGTGCAGGTAACGACGAAGCTGGGACACATGGAATACATCATGTATCATCAGTAGCCGCGGTGGTAGCGCTAGATGATAAGACACTTCATCGACCTTCCACAACACTTGAAAGGGTCCGAAGAACCTCGGAGAAAGCTTACTCCCTTTGCCAAACCTCTGTTGTCCACGCCGATGGGAGACCTTCAAGAACACGTGGTCTCCAACCTCAAACTCCAGGGGCCTCTTCCGGGTATCAGCATACCACTTATGACGGTCCTGATCCGCCTTCATCCTCTCTCGTATAAGTTGAACCTTCTCTGTCGTTCTCTGCACCACCTCCGGGCCATGAACACCTGCTTCTCCTACTTCAATCCAACACACAGGTGAATGGAATGACCTCTCGTACATGGCTTCAAAAATGGACATACCTATGGTAGAGTGATAGCTATTATTGTAGGTGAACACTTCCAGAGGCAAGTGTCACACCCATGATCCTAATGATTCTAGAACACATGCCAACATCATATCCTCCAAGGTCTAGATGGTGCGCTCTGTCTGTCCATCTGTCTAGGGATCGAAAGAAGTTCTAAGACATAATTGGGTGCCAAAAGCATGCTACAATCCTCTCCAGACTCGCAAGGTAACCCATTCATCCCTATCCGAGACTATAGACCCCGGAACTCCAAGCAATTGCACCACCTCATCCACGTACCTTCGTGCCAAATAATCTGCTGCACTCGACTCCTTGATCGCCAGAAAGTGAGCTGATTTCATCAACCAGTCCACTACTACCCAGATGGCGTCGTATCCCCGTTGGACCTTTAGTATTCCTTTGACGAAATCCATCGAGATGTCCTCCCATTTCTACTCACGGACATCCAGAGACTGCAGCATGACACTTGGAACATGGTGTTCAGCCTTCACCTGCTGACACACTAGGGACGTGGCTACGAACTCTTCCACTACTTGCTTTACTGCGGGCCACTAGAACTGAATCCTCATGCCCTGGTACATCTTGGAAACTTGAGGGTGTACTGCTAGGGGTGAGTTGTGGAACTCACTGGGAACCTTGTCGCGCATTTCCTCTGGAACAAACAAATTCCCCTGGAAAAACATCTGTTGATGACTATCCTCCATCCATCCTTCTGGAGAATTTCTCTTGTCAACTCGGTCATGCATCACTTCGCACTCTGGGTCTCCCCACTGAGACTCTTCCACTTGCTGAAACAGAGACCATTGCACTGTCATCTGATATAGTAAACCTCTACCACTATCCATCCTCACATCTAAGTGCAAGGCAGCCAACTCCACCCTCACCTTCCAGGAGTCTACTGACTCTCAGACCGCATCTTTCGGCGTCCACCTTCTCAAGGCATCGGCCACTACATTCCCCTTCCCTGGAGTGTAGGAAACCTCTAAGTCGTAATCCTAGAGGAACTCCATCCACCTTCGTTGATGCAATTTTAGGTCCCGCTGGGAGAAGATATACCTCAACATGTTGTGATCTGTGAAGACTACAAAGCGTTCTCTGATGAGGTAGTACCGCCATAACTTTAGTGAAAAAACAAATGCTGAAAGCTCTAGGTCGTGGGTGGCATAATTACTCTCATGATGGCATAGCTGTCGAGACCCATAAGAGATCACCCCTTGTCGCTGCATCAACACGCATCACTGGCCTTGCCTTGATGAATCACAGAACACCTCATATGCCGCCCCATCTTCTGGTAGCCTCAGCACTGGGGCACTAACCAACTTTTCTTTTACATACCTGAAGGCTGCCTCACATTTCTCACTCCACACGAAAACTTGATCCTTCTGGGTCAAGGCCGTCAAATGGGATGAAACTCGGGAGAAGTTGGGTACGGACATCCGATAGTCTCCTGCCAGCTCGAGGAAACTGTGAACCTTCGCCACATTCTTGTGTGCTACCCAAGAAACAACTGCCCCAACCTTTGATGGGTCCACCGCTACCCATTTCTCAGACAATACATGCCCAAGGAAGTGCACTTCTCGCGTCCAGAACGTGCATTCTGATAACTTACCATAGAGATGGTGCCATCAGAGGACATCCAAAACCATCCTCTGGTGCTCTGCATAGTCCTCTTCTGATCTTGAATAGACCAGGATGTCATCGATGAACACAACTATGAAATGATCCAGGTACTCCTAGAAGATGGAGTTCATAAGCCCCATGAACACAGTCGGGGCGTTCGTAACACCGAATGGCATGACTATGAACTCGAAGTGTCCATATCTGCACCTCAACGCCGTATTAGAGATGTCTCCCTCTTTCACTCTCAACAGGTGATACCCAGACCGCTGGTCGATCTTCATGAACCTCCCTGGCCCTTTCTGATGGTATAAAAGATCATCTATCCTCGTAAGAGGGTTGCGATTCTTGATTGTTACCTGATACAGCCTCATGCAGTCTATGCACAACCTGAGACCACCATCTGCCTTAATTGAGGACAATACTGGAGCACCCCTTGGTGACGAACTCGGTCGAACATAACCCCTCTTCATCAAATCTTCAATCTGAATCTGCAACTCCCATAGCTCTGAAGGTGCCATCTGGCAAGGAGCCTTTGAAATCGGACGAGCGTTGGGCTGCAGGTCTATCCCGAACTCGATATCACATCGAGGGGGTAGGTTCGTCACCTCCTCAGGGAAGACGTCCATAAACTCATGAATGATATCTGGCACCTCCACCATCTTAGCATCTACTGACTCCAGTGACATCTCGGCTAACAAGGAGAGGAGGGGTTCCTCTCTCCTTCTTCCCTTCTGATTGCTCTGCTCGCCGGTGAAAGTAACACGTCGGTCTCCCAAGTCCGAGAACACAACCCTTCCTCAAAAATAGATGATGACGTCACACACGGAGAACAGCCAGTCGATGCCTAGGATGACATCGTATGGTTGTATCTGTAGCAGAAAAAGATCCATAACCGACTGATGTGGCCCTATCATCAGTCTGCATCTTCGAAAAACAAATAAAAAGTCTGTATGACCTCCGACTGGTGTGCTCGGCACCAGGGGAACTAGATGTCACTCGGCATCTAGACTCAAGGCACATGCTATACTGGCTGTAACAACGGTGTTTGAAGCTTTGGTATCAAACAAGGCATAAGAAAGTGTACTGAAAAAAATCATCGTACCTCGAACAACCTCCGGCCCTGTTGGAACTGCTGCCTCGGTGGCGCATAACTATCCACGCCCAGCACTTCTTCCCATCAGCTATCAGCCACCTCCCCAACCACGCCCCAGTCGAGGTCCCTGAGGAGTGCCCTTAGGCCGGCCTCCTCCTCCTACGTCTGCCCTCGGAGGAGCCGGAGCTCGCTGTCCCTGGTGCTGCTGCTGGAAAGACCTTGCTGGAAGCTGCTGCTAGTGCGAGTGCTGGGGCTGTCCACCATTGTCGTACTACACCATGTCCGGGCACAGACTTTGGATATGTCCATGCTTCTGACAGATGAAGCACCGCGGTCTCGGGCCTGAAGGAAATGGGCGTGGACCAGGGGACCGAAACTGGAAATGTTGCGGCCTTCTCCCTGCTGGTTCAAACCTAGAGGGTCCTGATGTTAGAGGCCTGGTGCTGATGACCTTCCCCGTCGATGATCCCAGCTGGATCCCCTCTCGTGACACACCTCCTAGAGTGTGCATCCTCTCCACCACTTCAGCCATCTTCTGGACCTCCAAATATGTCAGCAAGGTAAAGGGGATAACATCATATTAGAGGGAGGGTCGGAGTGCCTCCTCTAAACGTCATTCATGAGACTCCTCATCGGGAAAGATGGCCAAAGAAAAACATAGGAGGTCCTTGAACTTGATTCCTAGATCCCTCGCTGACATTCTCCCATGCTGGAGGGAGATTAGCTCCTGTCTCTTTTCCACTTTCATCGTCGAAGAGAGGAATTCCTCCCAGAACTCCCTCTTGAAATCATCCCATGCCACCTCAGCCTCTCTCCTCTCACCCAGGTAAAGCGTCCACCACTGACGCGTCGTTCCCCACATCTGGCTGATGGCCAGAGGAACCCAGTACTCAGTCTGAGCCCAGATCAAGCTGATGTCTATCACTAGATCCCCTAGCCCGCCCTCTGTCTTCATATCAGAGGTGCTACCCTCATACTTCTTGAGGGTCGGTCACTGGAAGGCCCGAAGTGTCTTCTGCCACTATTCATCCTCCTCATCTCGATCAACCCTCTGCCGATCGGCCAAAGTAGTCTCCGGGGCCTTGATCTCCCACACCAAACGTGGTCGCCTTCCAGGTGCCATAGCTACAAGGAAAACAAGGAATTCCTAAGCCCAAGTGGTGCAGAATATTGTTCTTAAAACATATTATTCTTTTTTATTTATTCTTAATTCCCAAGACACCCCAAAAACATAAGAACACAATTAATTATGACAAATGTACCCATCCTAGGGTCTCTACCCTGAAATCAGCGTGTCCTCCCTTGGTTATTCGGTAGGTCCAGAGTTTTTGCATCAGATCACGGGCGGCCCTAAAATCCCGTGTCCTATCTGGTCTTCCCTGGCTGAATTCATGCACCAAGGTCACCAAAAACTATCACCCTAACATCCAATGAAATCCTCACTATTCCTAACTCTAGACTCCATCCTATCTCTCAACCAAACCTTTGATACCATTCTGTCACGACCCGCCTTCACCAAAATGAGGGAAGGGTCAGCAGATTTCTAGGCCCTTCCTTCATTAAGAGGAATGAGAGATAATGACCCCCGAGAACAACCTTCAATAGGTCCTGGAGTGGCGAATAGCACCAAGGGTATAATATAACACAATAAATGAAAGGCATTACCCGTTTTCTTTTAATAGTATTGAGAGATAGAATGGTAAATCCCAACAACACCAAAAGCGGACAGAAAAAGTAATGCCCAGAACCATTCCCAATGAATGTTACAAAAGTAAAAATCCACAATGTACAAAGTGAATACAATGGTAAAGTAATAAAGAAAGAAAAAATGGTGACTGCAACTACCCCAATGGTCTGAGCTAGTATGGCCCTGCGCTATCCTCGAAGTCCTCCTGGAAACCTGAAAGCAGTTTTATTTACGTAGGGTGAGAATACCGGTATAATCAGTAGGGAAAACCAAAGACTCTCGTGAAAAAGTGGGGGAACGTACTAAAGTCCTGTGAGAAAAGAAAAAAACAAGAACCTAACAAGGTAAACTATCCACTAAATCCTCACCAAGGTACTCTCCCCAAAAAATGCAAGTCAAGTAATGTATAATAATAGCACATCGATGTTTGGGTACCGTGTGCCACTTTGCCACTGGTTATTGAAGACATCCTACGCATCGAACCAATCCCGCCATTCTCACAATAGTCCCACTGCCACACCCCGCCTACACACACCTAGGCCACAACCTCACGCAGTCCCTCTAACAAACCACGCCCGCACACACCTGGGCCCCAACCTCACAAAATCCCACTACCAAATCCCGATCGCAAACATATGGGCCACAACTGTCACACGTAACCATGCCTGTAAACACCTAGGCCAGAACAACCACCACCACACCCGAAGACACCTGGGCTAGAAGATCCACCACCACGCCCGAAGACAAATGGGCCCCATTTCGATGATACTTGAGAAAACCACCTGCCCGTACACACCTGGGTCATAACCACCACACTACCCCGACCGAAGGTTTTTGGGCTAATAATGGACTTCAACCCATCACATCCTACCTGAAGATACTTGGGCTATCCATGAAAGGGATCTGAAAATGAGATAATAACCAACCACTAATAGTAGTGTTGGGAAAAATACCCTCCCCCTAAAATGGGGATGTTCGACACTATGTTCTCAACATGGGTGGGGCGCGAATAAGAAACAGTAAACTACAAGTATATGTATAGGTAACAAGAACACACCAAATGTTTATGTTTTTCTTCAGCCTTCCTAAAGAACACAAATAGGACTACGTCTATGTCACAACTCACATCAAACTAAAACCCATTTTTCCTATACTGGTTTACATGATCAGTAATAATGCGTAAATACGTTTCTGCACCTACTTGGGCAACTAGTAATCAGAATCATGTCAAGTGAAAGAAAAGAGTAAAGCATCAACCATAACACCCACACCCGGGTCTCTTGTAAAGCCACAAAAACCAAAGAAAACCCCAAGATGCAGCCCCATGTCCAATATCTAGGAGACGAGAAGGTTTCTCAACAATAGGGGATTTCACCCAAATTCATGATATAACAGAGGATCCCATCTTCAATTTCACAAAAATTGAGAGTATAATAATAGGGGATTCCATCCCTACACACATCACCCAGTAAATGGCATGTGAGTGAAAAGAAAAGGGTGACCCAATACCATTAACACAAAGTAGGCCTATGCTGGTATTTTCATATTTATATGATTTAACAGACTCTATGATTTCAATTTCTGTGTGCTTTAACCGGGGTTGTCACATAAGGATTGATCCTGGTGCCACAATTTATTTAGCCGGAGATACGTGATTAACTAATTTCCTTTTCACATCAGGAGTTCACAACTACAAAACAAGCCATTTAAAACATCACCAGGGGATCAGTAGTGCGTAGAGAAAGACCACCAATGACCATGATTTTCAGTAGGCGTAAGCCCGTAAAATTAAGAAACTAAGATCATAAAACAGAGCAGCGTAAAAAATCACATCCCCCCCTTCGTTCTTTATAGAATCCTTTATTTATCTTTATTTAGGTTTGGTTCACCAATTCTAAACAATCAAAAGCATACCCACCCCGCATGATACACAAAAGAGAGAGATAAAGGCGAAATTCCCAACTTGTTGATCAACGATCGATGCTAAGGCCAGGCGTGGAACTTCACGGATAGCGATGCGGATCATCCGAATGAAAATACACTCATTTGAACGAAGGGTACTCCTAGCACAGGGTGTTCGAGAAAAGAAAACTAGGGAGAACCCTTTTAGTTTATAATGTTCGGGGACGGTTGAGATAAGAATGCCAAACCGCATAAGGAGTAGTGTCGTGGGTTGACCACGCGGTTTTGACACCCCACACGTCATTAATGGGTCCCCGTGGTTTAAACCGACGCACCCAACAGGTTAAGTCGTTAAATATTTAATTAAACAACATTTATGGTCGTTACTGGGATTTTAAACAAGGTTAAAGGGGTCAAAATAAGGTTTAAAACCTAATTTGCGCAGAAAGGAGTGATACAGGAAAAACCCTATGGGGGTAGGCAAGTGCCACCTGTAGCTGAGCGCGACCGGGGGCTGACAGCCAGTGGTAGCTGAGAGCTACAGGTGGCTAATCAATACCGGTAGCCGAGCCACCGGTAGGCTGCAGCTACCGGTAGACCGATCAACTGGTAGACAGAGCTACTGGTGGCTGCAGCTACCAGTAGACCGAGCTACCGGTAGACCGAGCTACCAATAGGCAGCAGCTACGAGTAGACTGATCTACCGGTAGGCCTGATACCGGTACTCTAAGGCTACTAGTAGGCCTACTGTTAGGCCAAACTTCACCGATATTCCCAGACCAGAAAACCCAACTTGAGATTTTCACATAGTAATTGACCCCAAAAAACCAGGACATTACACTACTGACTTGATATATATTTATATTATGTTTTCACTATTATATTTATTTTATCATCATGGTGATGTAACATATAAAGACCTAAAAAATGGGACAGACATCCGTCAAAATTCATAGAAAGAAAATTATTTCAAAACATCGATAAACTATTTATTTGGTAGTACCATTGTTGGAAAATCACCATCGATAAACATTAAATGTATATGGAATGAGTAATTTTTTCTTTACCCACGTTTTTATAAAGTATTTTTGATTTAAATGAGATTAATTATTTTAAAATTATATTTCAACGAGAAAAAAATGTAGTTTTAAATGAGTTTTTAAATGATTTATTATAAATATTTTGGAAAGGGTATTTTGAGTTTAATGATTTAATTATATACTATTAGAATTATTTCGAGAATAAAATTTTTATATGTTTTTTAAATAATGGGGAAGATTAAATGTTTTTATAAATGGTTTTGTATGATTGGTATTATACAGAAAGTGATATATTTGGAACGCATGTTGTATTTTATTTTCTTTTATGAATTGATGGTTTGGTTTTATGGATTCTATTTCATATATGATGATGCATGATGATTTATGTTGACATATTGTCAAAACATCCCTAGTATGGGAAATAAGATTTCATGGTTTATGATTTGATTCCATTGTTTTCTATATGTTCATTGGGTATATGATTTGATTACCTTATTGTCTATATGTTCATTGGGACCCGAATAGGTCGGTAAGATAGAGCCCAAATATTTTATTAACCCGATTTGAAGCACCACAAAGCATACACATTCCGTAATCACTATGGGATGTAAAATAGAAATATGGGTCAATGTTAATCATTAGGGGAATTATTTTTTCTTCTTTTTACGAAAAACATTGAAAATGGAATATTCTGGAAAAAATACAGCATAATTCATCTATTTATTAGAACATTCAAAAATAAATATTAACATGCATATAGATGTTAAAATGAACTATTTCAATATCAATATAAATTTATCAATATATATATATATACAATCAAAAAATTACTACAATCATGAAATGAAAATTATATAATAGAATACTCAAAACAACATAAAATGAAAAATGTGGTGATGATCCATAGTCCATTCCAGCCAATTCTAACCGTGTATATTCTATATAATGATGGAGTCTTAACTAACTAGTCCAATTACCATGTATACCACAATCACTCCATGTTTCTATCTATGTAACTTTTCATACATAAAATTCCAAAAGTTTAACTAGGCATCCCCTAGGGTGAACATTTATGTTGTCCGTATAATCCCTTCGTAGAAAAGACTATGGTACCTTTACACCAATAAATTAATATTCCAGTGTAATCATGTGAATGTGTCTATATAAATTATATTAATATTAATAAAACAATGAAAATATAGAAAGATAAATAACTTGTTTTATGACACTAATGGTATAAAACAATGATTCACTACTCATACCATCATGATGATCCATACCTACTTTCAGACTATCCTCAAAATCCAATATCACTAGATATGTCCTCCTTGAATATTAAATGGGGAAATTAATCATATATATCCTATATTTTATGATATATAATTATATATCCATTTTTATGAGTAGTTACCTCTTCTTATATAACTGAATGAAATTATAAATGTATATTTATCTCTATCATCTCTTACGATTCCCATTATCAAATATATCCCTAAATATCCATTTTTAGACATCTCTTTGTATCATAGAACCTACATAAATAATATAAATCAAAATGTGGAAATATAATACCCATATTGTAATAGTATAATCAATAACCATGTAAAATAATTCTAACACATATAGTTATATTACAACATATCATATATTCAACTGATGATTATTTATCATTAAAGATGAAAATTAAGTCAATAATATGGTATTATATAAACTACATCTAAGAAAACATGAAAAATATTTTTGGGAATAAAATGACTATCCATTACTAAAACATATACATAAACAAGTAGCTCAAACAAAATCATCAAACAAATCCGTTAAAAATGACCATGATCTATCCCTAACACAATTAAAAGATAGCATTAAACACTCTATATATTTACTCTAATTACAAAGCCAGTTATTCAATCCTATGTATCATCTCATAAATTTCCATGAAAGTATATTTATCAATATGATAATTATATAATTTTATCACATTTCATGGAAAATAATATATGGAGTTTAATTAAATAAAAATTTAAAAAATAAAAGAAGGATTGGAATTGATTACATAAATATAAACAATCTATAAAATTAATTAGAAAAAATAATGGTCATATAAAATCACAAAAGTTTCAATATATTGAATAAAATAAATAATATTGGGATTGGGAGAAACAATACAAACCCATGTGATGCATAATTCTAACCAAATGAAAATCATGTGTAACGATTATAGATTACTAATGTATGTTAGTTCTTATCAGATTCAATGATAGAATGAAAAATTGAATGGGAAATATAACCAAATAAAAAACTCATTTTATAGTAATGGTTCCTAAATTGGGTATCCTATGGTACTCAATATAATTACATTGAAAAACTAATCAATTAACTTTTATGTCACTCTTAAGAATAAACATTTTCAAAATGGATACCCAATAATTTAGATAATTGATATTAAAATTAAAATTATAAATTTTTTAATGTTTTAATAGTACCAAGAAACTAAAACACCCCATTAGATACTTATATTCCCATCCCAGACCTCATTGTTGATAAAACATTTAACTAAAGGGTAAATGTCATTAATTTGATTATACATCATTTAATAGTTCTATGGGAAGTAATTTTTTACCTTTTTAAAATTTATATTGAATATTCAATGAAAATATGCATTGTGAATAATTCAATACATGATGATAAAAATACAATCAAGAAAACATTGAATTTATGTAAGTTAACAAAAAAACAATGATATATAAGGTCAAATAAGCTTAATCAGGCACTGTAAACATTGTAGTTATGCCCAAAACATATTCATTTCATCATAAATTTTAGGAATAAATAATATAAAAAGTCATGGGGGATTATTAAATGGATTAATTATTTATAAACTAAAAAACATGTACAGAAAACAATAACCATATCAAATCCAAATAAATGATTTACAATATCACAATAATTAGATTCCTGAATGGAAATACAAAAAACTCATTAAAATTTCAACAGTTGTATTTATAATATAATATAATAAATGTAGTTAATATTTTTTATATTTTAATAGTTTAATTAGTCAAAATATCATTTTAAAACTCAATTAATCACCTAGGGGGTTGATAAAAACTATCGTTATAAACCATTAAAAAGCATATCCTACCCCACCGACCACAAAATTGTTCCATGGAATCAATAATGTTGGTCGGAGTAGATTACTCAAGAGGGGAGGGGTGAATTGAGTAACTAAAAAAAATTATGTAAAAAATTTATTCTTAAAAAGGCTTCCCCAAAATATTAAATATTTCCCCGTTAATCAAGTTTATACGGTTATAAGAGTTTTACTATTTAAGTAACTTCTTAGATGATTTTTTAATTCCCAGTAATCTTAATATGTTTTATTAATATTACTTTTGAAGTTATTCGACTAAGACAAGCCAGTTATAAATTCAATCCAAGACTAACTATCAAAGTGAAATTAGAGATTTCTCGATTATACAGTAATGAAATAAAACAGAGAAGACTAATGTTAGAAGCACAACAGATATAAAACAAGTTGTTCAGTCTCATGTTGATACCTCATCCAAACCACGTGGTGATCACCTGCCACCATGCAGTAGATATAAATGAACTCTTATCCACACCCTAGATTTGGGTTAACAACATTACACATACTATCGAGGTCACACAAGGACCTCTTACATAGTTTTTGTGGGGAAAAAATAACATGCCACTCAGGGATCTATTCTACACATATCCATTGGTATATACAAGAGTAATAGAATTTTTGAGTAAAGAAATCTTGTATCCTTTAGTTTGATGTAGGAAACATATTGTGTTGTTCTACAAGTTAACACTCTACTCAAAAGGTAATAAACAGATAAAAAATAGAGAAGAAATATGGAGATGGGTTTAGAGATGCTCTGAGTGTTTGTCTTTGAATATTTGGACTTATGAGATGAAGTAGCTGCAATGTTTGAGTCCTTGTTTTTAAAAAAAAGTGTTCCATAGAATCATGGGTTCTTTGTGATGTTAGGTAGTTCAAATACATTCTATATGATTCAAAAAACTTCTGCCTTTTCATCAACAGTTTCCAAATGTATGCATGCGACAATCCATCTTTTTAAGGATATCTTAGTGTTCTTCGTTATCCTGTTTGCAGTCTTGTTTTTCATTCGTAGTTTATCTCAAATTCTTTGAGTCTTTACCTCCCTTCGTATTTATCTGGGAATGCATGTGTTAGAGCCGACAAGTTGCATGTATTATAAACCATGTACCTATTAATGTCATATGATATGTCTACAAAGAAAAATCAAATATGTCAGTGCATTAAGAGTGTCAAATATGACCGTTAGAAATCAAATTGAAAGACAAAAAAATATATTAAGAAACAGTGTCACATTATGTTATAGGAATAGTGTATCCTGATCATGTTATTTTGATTGATCACGATTTCTCGATTGATCACGGTGTCTCTTGGTCACAGTGTATCGCAGTCATGGTGTCTCGTAGTCCCGATGTCTCACAGTCACGGTGTATCGTGGTCATGGTGTCTCGCAGTCACGATGTCTCGTAGTCACAGTGTCTAATAGTCATAGTGTCTAGCACTCATGGTTCTAGAAAGACATAGACAATGGAAAAATCACAATGTCTCATACTTTTCAAAGTGATTGTGTTCAATATTTAGTAATAATAAAAATAGTTTGGATAAAACATAACCATTTGTCATAGAAATCATTATAAAGGCGATAACAGGATAATAGGATGTAAGTAGACTGAATATGGAGAAATTAAGATCTTTCATGGGTCTTCTTAATGTTGGAGTAATATTTAAACATAATTACACTTGATTGGATATAATTTATAAGATTTAACTATATTTAATAATATTTGTGATCATTAAAACATGATTATTACATGAGGACTCCAACACTCTCCCCCTTTTTGATGATCACAAATCATATAAAGGTAATGCGTATATTGGATTTATTTATAGTGGTAAATGGCAATAATAGAGAAATTAGAACTAACATATTGTTATATTTTCACCCCATTTTGGGATTATCCAAAATATAGTATAAGAGTAGTAAAAAAATGGATAGTCCATTAAGAGTAAATAAGCTCCAATACAACAAAAGATGAATACAAAAAACAATATCATTCCTATCAAAAATAAAAGTATGCATCGTTCTCCTTCATGGGACAGACTTTACTTTTCCTTTAGCTATAGTGACAGAAGAGGAATCCATAGGGTCAGAGGTTGATGTAGAAGAAGGCAGGGAGGTGGTAAGGAAAATGTTTAAAGGCTGGCCTTAAAAGACTCATGGAACCAATGTAATAGTAGTAGATAATATATCCAAGATGTTGATCGAGAATCACATGCCTGATCTAACTGAGTTCATGGAAAACCGATATAGTGGTTGAGGCATGGTAATAGGTGAAGGTAGGTAGCTGAGGTATGAGAGGGGCAGCCACTGGAGCAACAGTATAAGGACTATGAACATGGAGGTAATGCCTCAAGATTTTGATGAAGTCTGTAATGATTTCACCACCATAATGAATGGATTTCTCAAAATCATCATTATTCTCCAAAAATTTATCCACCAAACGAGTAAACTCGGTGAGGTTATGGACTTGGTTCATGAATGCTTGAGTCAGATGAGGAATCCATAGATTTTCTACAAGATACTTGAAGTGATTTGTCATATCAGTCTTGGAAAAGATTTTCACAAAATAGAAATCCACTTTTATGGCAATCTTCTATTGGGCATCATTTGTAATTTTGGATTGAATTTGAACAAGTTCAAGAACTATATCACTATTCTTGACATCTTCTGATACAAAAGTCATGTTAAAACCACTTATAACATTGTGAAGTTCCTCCTTTACTATAGTTCTAAGAAGATTACTGTTGAAAGAATGTATATAGGATTGACCAGAGGCACTAGAACCCTTGAATGCTATGGTCTGAGATTTTAGTTTGTTAAGAACCTTTTGAAAATAGCCAGTATAATAATCAGTGAGTTTATTAAGATTTGAAACATTCACTTTAATAACATTCACAATTTATTTGTTCCTATCAGAAATCTTTTTATCTAATAAAGCTAGATGTGGTTGAATCTTAGACACAATAGCCAAAGGGATTTGAGGAGCAACATTTTCTATAGGAGAATCAATAGGCTCAGATCTCAAATATATCTCTCTTTGCATGCATTAAACCATACTTCTCATATTCTTTACTTCATCATTGAGCTATAAATATTCTACTTGGACATCCTGAATATCATGAACCAATTTTGGTTGTATGTTCCAAATAACCTTTTCCACTAAAAGTGAGGCATCTCTCACAATTAGGTTTGTTATTAGGAGAGTTTCCATATTTATTAGTTTCTCAACTCTAGATAAAAGGGGAGCACCAAATTTATTTAGTTAATTCTTTTTTACCAAGGTAATATGATCTTGTTGGGTTGAAATAGTTTTCAATACGAACATGGTAGAAAGATCAAGGATGGTTGTTGAGACCTGCTGAGTGTCACCCACATCATAAAAAATGGGAAATATATACTAAGTGACTACATGGATTGACTCACTCAGATGTGAAGCCTTAATAGGATTAAGATTTAAGGTTTGATCCCCCTCAATAGGTTCCTCCTTCTCAAAACATAGAAGCCCAAGATCTTGTTCAAGTTCCACAGACTCAGCACTCAGTTCATCACTCATTTCCTACCTAGCCAACTGAAAATCGGGCTCCATCTGTTCACCAACTGAAGGGATGATATCAGAAACTAATTGATTAACTGGGTGTTCCTCAAGATTGGATTCTTAAAAAGTAGGTAGCTCTCCCACTATAGGGTCTTCCATGTCATGTTTTTCAGAATCTTTAACAACTAATTTTGTTCCAGCCTCGGGTTGAGACTTCAGATTCACAAATTCACTAGGAGCATGGATTTATTCTTGAATAACTTCGTGAGGAATAGCAGTCCAATGCTAAAAAAAATAGCTTCCTTAGGGGGTACACCAGTTTCTTCTTCCTCTTCATTTTAATACTCAACAATATCATCTGTTTCCAAAAAAGGATCAGAAATGTCCTTTGGTCTTGACGGATAATCCACAAGATTTATTTTTTCATAAACTCTATCATTGTTATCTACCCATTCCGTTTTCCAAGGGTTCCAGTTTATCATCATCCTTTTGATAGTTGATTTTGAATATTATTACTCACATTCATTTGAAACAACTTCATTAGGTCTAACCAACTTTTGGTATCAAGCATGGCTGAGATAATTCGATAGAAAAACAAGGAGTTTGACATGGATGTGGAATTAATCAGCTCACACTTAGGGTGAATGATGTACTTGCACAGGTTGATCTTATTCCCAATTTACATAAGGTGATTCATAAATAATTTTTTATATTTCAAAACACCAAAATCACATTTCTTTGTGCTGACCAGATTTTGGATGAATTTGATCAAAATCCTTGATTCTCCAACAAGCATAACAGCAATGGATCTCCTCATTGTGCCATTTCTATTTAAGGATTTCAGAGCATCATCTAAATCAAAGATTTCGGTTGAAGGTGGAGGTCCTCTCTGGTAATCCTCACATATGAATTCATGAGGTATTCTAAGGCATTTAGCCCATAACCTTGAAGAGAATGAACATCTCTGGCCATTGACCCAGCTTCATTTATTTTAACATTTAGGAATACCAAATGTCACAAAAATAAAAACACATGAAGGGAAAGGGATAAATACCCTGAAAAAAGTTTTTTTACAAAAAAAATATACATAATTTTTATGGTGAGACCGTAACAGGTCATTACAATGAGATAGTAACAGGTCATAATGATGAGACAGTAAATTGGGAGACAATAAACTATGATATAGTAAACGAGCTTCATGGTGAGACCGTGAATGAACATTTCAGTGTGAGTTACGGTGAGTCTGTAAAATTCATACAGTAATTAGAAAATAATAACTATGAGACGGTAAATATAAAACATTATGGTGAGATAGTATACATGAGAGGCAGTAAGTGAGAAATCGTAATCATGAGACAGTAAGGTATACCATAGTAAGATATTGGACATTAAGACCTGAAAAAGTAACAAGTATGGTATCTATTTGAGATATATCATGACTAGTTCATGTATGATGTAGTTTATTCTCTCAGAATTTAATGGTTTGGTGAATATATCAGCTAGTTGATATTCAATAATAATGAATTCCAGTGTAATATCACTTTTTATATATTTATATAAAAAAATTGATGTCTTACATCCATGTGTTGTGTCCAATAATATAAAACATGATTTTTAGAGATGTAAATAGAACTTGTGTTGTCACAATTTATAGGGACATGTCTTAATTGAAATCCATAATCGAGTAACGTGTGTTTCAACCACAAAATTTGTGCATAACAACTGCCAGAATCTATGTATTCAGATTCTATAGTAGATAATGTAATATAATTTTGTTTCTTACAACACTATGATACTAGGGAATTTCTTAAAAGGAGACATGTTCTAGAGGTACTTTTTATATCTAAATTACAACCAGCAATGTGAGCATTAGAATATCTAACTAATTCAAATGATTTTCCTTTAAGATAGAGCAGTCATAGATTGGGTGTATGCTTGAGGTATTTGAAAATTATTTTTACAAAATTTAAGTTATATTCCTTGGTATTTTCTTGGAAATGATCACACATACACACACTAAACATAATTTCTGGATGACTAGAAATTAAGTAGAGTAAAATTTCAATCATTCCTCTATAAGTGGTTTGATCAACAGATTTTTCATCTTCATCAAGATCTAACTTATAGGTGGTACTCATGGGAGTGTCACTACATTTTGTGATATCCAATCCAAATAGTTTTAGAAGATATCTAGTATATTTACATTGAGTTAAAAAAAATCCATCCTAATTTTGAACTTATTGAAATCCAAGAATGAATTTTAGTTCATCTATTAAACTCATTTCAAATTCTTTTTGCATCATTTTATAAAAATCAACACAAATAATTTTTTGAAGATCCAAAAATAATGTCATCTACATTGACTTGAAAAACTAATACATCATTTGAAATTAGTTATATAAAAAGGGTAGGATCAGTTATTCCTTTTGTAAAACATTTGGAAATACGAAAAGTACTCAATCTATCATACCAAGATCTTGGGGATTTCATTAAACCATATAAAAATTTTGATAATTTAAAAATATGATTTAGAATATGGGGGTTTGTAAATGTAGGGGGTTTTAAAAAAAAACATCCTTAGTTATATTCCTGTTTAATAATTCACTCCTATCATCCATTTGATATAGTTTGAAATTAAAATGTACAGCATAGGCAAGCAGGATTATGATGGCTTCAAGTCTAACAATTGGGGAAAAGGTCTCCTCATCATGAATTCCTCCTTCTTGATTATATCCTTGGGAAAATTATATATCCTTGTTTCTAAATATGTTTCCAGCTTTATCTACTTTACTTCTAAACACCCATTTAGTGCCTATGGTGAATGTGTCCTTGGGTCGTTCAACAAGTTTCCAAACATTGTTCCTTTCAAACTGATTATGTTCTTCTTGCATAGAAATCACCAAAAATTCATCATTGATAGAATCATTAATGTTTTTATGTTCTTGCTATGACAGGAAGTCTTGATGTTCAACATGATTTATAAGTGAATCTCTAGTTTGAGTTCCTTTGTCCAGGTGTCCTACAATAACATCTAAGGGATGGTTTTTGAGAGTTCTAATAGCTCTAGAAAAAGAGGTACTAGTTATTTCAGGTTCATCAACTGATTCAGGTTCATTGTGACATGATTATAATGAATTTATAGAACTGGAAGTTTTCAGAGATTCTTTCACAGATGGATTTGAGGATTTTTAATTGATGTTCAGATTTGATACATCTTCCTCTAGGCTCACTAGAAGGGTTTTAGGTTCATGTGGGTTTGTTTCATCAAATTTCACATGATCAGATTCTTCTACACATTTACTTCTTTTATTGAACACTTTATAGGATTTACTAGTCATGGAATATCCTAAAAATATACCTTCATAACTTTTGGATGCAAATTTGTTTATATTGTCCTTGGTATAATGAATATAGACTTTGTAACCGCAAACTTTCAACTAGCTAACCTTGGGTTTTCTATTGTTCCATAATTCGTAAGGAGTCCTTTTAAGAATAGGCCTGATCAGTAATCTATTGATTATGTAGAACACTGTATTGACAACTTCAGCCCAAAAATAAATAGGTAGGTCATATTCACTATGTATTGTCCAAGAAATTTCTTGTAAGGTTTTATTTGTCCTCTCTAAAACTCCATTTTGTTGAGGTGTTCTAGGGGAAGATAAATTGTGACTATAACCATTTTGTGAGAAAAAGGATTCAAATTCTATATTTTCAAATTCATGGACATGATCAAATCTTAATGATTTTATTCTAAATCAACTATTATTTTCTACAGACATAGAATATTTAGTAAATTAAGAGCAGGATTCACTTTTATGAGCCATCAAGAAGGTCCATGTATATCTAGAAATGTCAACTAAAAGAACATAAACATAGTGATCCCATTTAAACCAGAAACTCTAGATGTTCCAAACAATTCCATGTGAACTAGTTCAAGTGGTTGAGAAGTTGACACTTGTTTCTTTGGTTTGAAAAAATATTTGTGTTTTTCCCCTTTTGACAGGGATTACACACTTTTTCATTTGGAAACTCATGTTTCAGTAAGTCTTTAACTAGGCATTTTCTAGTTTGTTTTCTAAGGGAGTGAAAATTATAGTGTCGTAGTCATTAATGCCCGAGCCAATATTCTTTATGAAATATAGTTAAGCATGAACCATTTTGAGAAGCTAAAGAGTTTAAATTAAGGGAGTAAACATTTTCATTTCGTAATGTAGAAAATAATGATTCTTCTTTAGAATTGAATACATTACAAGAATAATTTTGAAATTTTACTTGAAATCCATCATTACAAAATTGTGAGGTACTATGTAGATTGTATTTTAAACCATAAACAATCAGTACTTTAGAAATTAATACTCAGTTAGAGTTACCGATTAGGCCTAGGCCACTAATTTTTCCCTTGGAATTGTCACCAAATGTGACATGTCCTCCATATACTTTTATCAGGTTCTTGAAGCATGGGTAGTCTCCTGTCATGTGCCACGATCATCCACTGTCCAAGTACCATAGAATTTTTCAGGAGCTTTTCAAACATCATTCCAATAGAATGGTCACACAAAAACATATTTTGGTACCCATACTTGTTTGGGTCCAGTAAAATTAGTAATAAGTGCTTTAGGAATCCGTATTTTTCTCATAGTTTTCCTATAAGCATTATGTAATCTATTTTAATAAAAGATAGTATTTGGTCCCGAAAAACATGAAACAGTAGAATATGTATCATTATTTGAACTAGTTTTTTTGAGTTCAGAACTGGGAGTGAAACTATATGTCCTAGATTTTGAAAAAAAGTTTTTCTAATAATAAATCTTTTTCAAGGTTGATATCCAATGTTAGTGTTGTATCTAGGGGAAATTAGTTTTCTTAGTATCTGGGTAAGGTTATTTTTCCCTGTGGTGAACTTTTATAAGCCACAATTTAATTTTTCGTTAGACATTTTTAATTCATTATTTTCATTGATAATTTGATCATTTTTCTTTTTTTGAGTAGTGATTTCAGATTTAATAGTCATAGTAAGAGAATTTTGTTTCTTTAATGATTTATATTTGTCTATTAGTTCATTGCATATTTCCTCAAGTATGTTATAGTATTCAAAAATATCTCAATTAGTTGTGTTTTTAGAGTCACTTTTATCTTTAGAATAGTATGAATTATGTAGAGAAGAGTCCAGTGTTACCTTAGATGTGTTTTTCATAAACCACATATTTGATTTTTTAGCCTGTTCATCATGGGATGTCTTTGAGTTGCTTGCGCTATCCTCAGAAGAACTCCATGTAGAATTCATTGCCTTCAAATATTTCTTGTCTTTTTCCTCAGATTTTTTATTGTACTTGAGCTTTGGAAACTCTGCCTTAATGTTTCTATTGCACTTACACTCATATCGTACCATTTTATCATTTTTTCACTTCTTTTCTAGTCCTTTATACAATTTCCTTTTTGGTCATATTTTCCCTTGAAGTTAGGATTTCAGAAAGAGTTCTTCTTTTTGAAAAATCTCTTGAATCTTCTAACCAGTTGATCCATTTCCACATAACTGTCGGGTGATGATTGTTCACTGGGGGAGTTTTCTACATAAGATTCTATTTTTACTTTTCCTTTGTTCTTAGAGGTAGTTATCTTGAATGCAACTAATTTCCTCTTTGGTTCATTCTCTTCTTCCTTGTTGACTTTATGCTCTTCCTCATACATCATTAGTTTCCCTATGAATTATTTTACAGGTAGTTTGCTGATGTAACATGATTCACTAATAGAGACAAAGGTTCCCCTCCATCTGTCAGGTAGGAATCTAAGGATTCTCGTGATATGTTCCTTTTCATTGACTTCTCTTCGAAGAGAAATAATTGTGTTGACAATCTCATTGAACTGAAGATACATGTCATAAATAGGCTTATAGGGTTTCATCTTAAAATTATCATATTTAATAGTATAATTATTATGTCTCATTTTATTTACACTAGATGTTCCTTCATGTGAGACAGACAGAGTATCCCATATTTCATGGGCAATCTTACAAGTAGAAATTATATTAAATTACTAATCTCTTAAGAAGAAGTATGAGGAATTCATAGCTTTACAATTGTTCTTGTAAGTACTTTTGGTAGGTTAATCCCATGTGATTCTATCACTAGAATAAATTTTGTATTCATATATAATGGATGACCAAATTTCAAAACTAATACTCTGTAAATAAATTCTCATTTTAATTTTCCATTGAGAATAATTTTTTCCATTAAAAAATGGTGGTATGTTGGTTGGAGCACCTTCCAATCTATTATCCATAATAAAATATTACTTTAAAAGAGTTGTAAATTTATAATTAATAGAAATTTACAGATCTTCGTAGTACAACTACAATCCCAGTTGAATAAGATTAAACATATTCCTTACAAATAATCCTCTGATACCAAATTTTGGTCGGAGTTTATTACTCATGAAGAGAGGGGAGAATTGAGTGACTAAAAAAATTTCTTTAAAAAGGTTTTCTTAAAAATGTTTCCCCAAAGATTAAATACATCCCAGTTAATCAAGGTTATATTTTATAAGAGTTTGACTCATTAAGTAACTTCTTAGAAGATTGATTAATTTTTAGTAATCTTAATATGTGTTATCAATATTACTTTTGAAGTTATTCTACTAAGACAAGCCATTTATAACTTCATTCCAAGACTAACTATCAAATTTAAATTAGATATTTCTGTATTATTCAGTAATGAAATAAAACATTGAAAACTAAAGTTAGGAGCACCGCAGATATGAAACAAGTTGTTCATTCTCAAGCCGATACCTAATCCACTCAACTTGGTGATCACCTAACACAAAGAAGTTTATATAAATAAACTCTGATCCACACCCTAGATCGGGGTTAAAAATAGCGCACAGACTATCTAAGTCACACAGGGACATCTTCCACAGTTTTCGTAGCTACAAAAATACCAGGCCACTCCAGGACCTCTTCCACACTTATCTGTGAGTATACACAAGAGTATATGAATGGTTGAGTAAAGATATTTTGTATCCTTTGATTTGATATAGGAAATAGAGTGTGTTGTTTTACAAGTGCAAACTCTGCTCGAATGTTAATAAATATATACACAACAAAGCATAAATTTGGAGATGGGTTTAGAGATGCTCCGAGTGTTTGTCTTTATAGAATTGGACTTATGAGATGAATTAGATTCAGAGTTCGAGTCCATTTTTTGTAAAAAAGAGTGTCACACAACAGCTTGTGTTCTCTGTGAGGTTAGGTAGTTCGAAGATGTTATATAGGCTTCAAAAATTCTTTGTGTGTTCTTCAAAAGTGTCAAAATGTATTCATATGACAATCGTTCCTTTTAAGGATACCTAAGTGTTCTTAGTTATTGTTTTTGCATCCTTTTTTTATATCGTATAATTTCTCACGTTCTTTGATTCTTGGACCCCTTCGCTTTTATCTAGAAATTCATGTGTTAGATCCGAAAGGTTGCATGCATTCTATACCACATATCATGTAATTTCAGATGATATGTCTACAATGAAACAGAAAATATGTCATTGCATTAAAAGCATAAAATATGACCGTTAGAAATAAAATTGAAAGGAGAAAAAATAGATTAAGAAACGGTGCCATAGTAAGTTATGGAAACAGTGTCGCATGATCATGGTGTCTCAATTGTTCACGGTGTCTCAATTGATCACAGTGTCTCGTGGTCACGGTGTCTCGGAGTCACGGTGTCTCACAGTCATGGTTTCTCGCAGTCATGGTGTCTCGCAGTCACTGTGTCTCACAGTCACACTGTCTCATAGTCACAGTGTCTAGCAGTCGCAGTGTCTAGATGTCACGGTGCTAGAAAGACATTGCCAAACGCAAACTCACAATGTCTCAGAATTTTCAAAGTGACTGTGTTCAGACTAAAGTAATGATGAAATAGATTGGATTAAAAATAACCAACAGTCAGATAAATCATAGTAAATGTGAGACAATGATAGTATGATATATGTAGACCGAATATGGAGCAAGTAATATCTTTCATGGGTCTTAATAAAGAATGAGAAAACATTAAACATAATTACACATGATTGGATAAAATATATAAGAGTTAACTAGATTTAATAAGATCTGTGATCAGTAAAACATAATTAATACATGAGGATTATAACAAATAAACATATTAGAAAAATATTAATAAGAAATACCTTCTCACAACCCCCTACATTCCAAGGTACCCCTCTTGGGATGGATTGGAAGGATGATATATAATAACCCCCAAATCCCACCACTAATATGCCTTGGGTTGGAGACTATCAATGAGGTTATGAAAAATATTAGAAATAAGCTGTTAGCCTCTATAATAATTAGATCATGAGATAGGGTAACTGAATTGTAAGAAATACAATGATATAATATAAAAAATGAAACCAAAACCATAACATATTGAATTTGAAAATAAAAATTCCATATATAAAATTCACCAATAAATACCCAAAAAAGCTATGGAGGTAACACAACAACCAACCCAATGTCCCAGATAGTAATGTATGAAACATTTCATGTGGTCCTCTTAGAATTGTGAACAATAAATTATATACACAAGGGGATCGAACAAGTATAATATGTAGGGTCATACAAAAGACTCTTATGAAAAAGTGAAGATGAGAATACTAATAAACCCTTGAGAACAAAATAGAACCAACAGAACCCAAGATGGACAAATAACCAATCCCATTCCCACCAATCCTCACTCACCAAATAACATATCTACAAATAATAATATAATATGAGTAAAATTGATAGTTGGTATCTTTCATTTCTTTTCCACTGATTTTATAGTCAGATATCCTAACTTAATAAATCCTATCACTTCCACCCATTCAATATACCAACACATCACATCATTCACATGGACACGTGGTCAATCACATAAAATCTCACTAGAAGTCACGTAGGCCATCACATCACATGACATAAATTCTCTCTTATAGAAACCTAATCCATCACATCATATCAACCACCATAACAAGGATTGTATGGTATCATGAACATGATGTCATAATCCTTGTTCCATCGCCTTACCATGAATTACCCCCACAATAATTCATCTCATCATCCCCTCAAACATCATCATAGAATACCATTTACTTATATCCATCACAACCCATAAAGGATTCACTACATATAAATGGAGCAGGGAAGAGTAGTTATCCACACATCAATCCTTACTATACTGATTTTGTAAAAAACACCCCAAAACATTTGGTTATTTAATCATAGTGCTTGACTTGAGTGTGGTGTGTATAGGGAAAAAAGGAAAAACAATGTATATATTTAATGACACGCCCCAGACATACCTATGGGTTCACAACATATCACTATAATACTCACAATATCACTAAAAACCCACAAAATACTACCACTTATTCTCCACTACTAAATTCGCAACATAATAAAAATACACTACCTTTTACATTTTACATTTCAACTTCATTCTCTACATAATACATTTTACAAAACTCACATTACCGATCAATTCCAATATTTTATTTAATTATTTCATCTATAAGAAACAACCAAATTAAACATTATTTCCCATTTTGTTCAGTCCATTCATTAACCATTCCACCCATGCCATTTAAAGTCATCGTCTAAATTTAATTCCATTACTACATAGGAAATTGACACAACACCACACAAACACAAAAGCCATCCTTATTACACTGGATATCCCCACATCACCACTTTTTCACAACCAAAACCTGATTTTTATCTGAACCACCACTTACCATGACCAACTATAATCCCATTTTTACCACACATCACACACACATAACCTACACACATCACACCCATGCACAAAAATGGACATCATAACCACATTCCATCACATTATTCCCCATATTACAAACAATCATCAAATTCACATAATTGTTTTTATATTTATAAAGACGATTTTCATCACTTACACTTTATTATTTTAATTTCACTCTCAAAAAATTCATATATCCCTATGTAACATGTTCATTATCCATATATTAGTAATTGTCCATTTAAATCATTGTTGTAAAAACCAATCACAAAATAAATTTCCTCTACATAGAAACTAATGCAAAGACAAGCCTCCAACAACTTTGATTTTTAACAGGGAATCAAGGCCATACAATTAAACATTAAATAATATTGAAGATGGAAAAAATTTTACTCAATACACTTAAAATACAATTTCAAATGAGTTAGTTTTTTTATTCTTTATTAGGATAGATATACCACTTGTCATAGATAATAAAAAATATATCACCACCTATATGATATATTAGTTGATAAATAAGGGATCCCCAACCATAAAGGGATACTTTAAATCAAATTAGAAATGGTGGAACAAGGGGGAACAACCATTGTGCCCTATAAAAAATAAGAACATAATGATCACCCTAATCACAACACCCCACAATGAACCCTTCAAAAAACAATAAAAATGATGATATCCCATAAAATTAGCCCTCCCATACATGAATCCTAGATAAAAAATAGTGGAAAATGGATAAACATAATAGAGTAACCCAACCAAATCAATACAGATCAATACTACAAGGGTTAGGATGAATTCCACTAAAATGACGATGAAGAAGAACCTTGGTACACACTTTGGTCACCCATGAAATGATAGGAAGGTAGTATCAATGTGGGGTTTCAAGATTATTTATGAATTTATATATAGTTTGAAATCTATAAAACCATGGCGAGGCACTAGAAAACACATCATATAATAGCTGAAAAATGAATAGACTATCACGCATAGGGTAATACCATGCCACAGAACAACTAGTCAAACTAACCTTAGAGGAAAATAGTGATGGAAATGATATAGATCATATATTTTAAAAAGAATAATCCACTATATTTGAGGACCTAATACTTTAGGGGGTACTGATATGGAAGAACTGACTGAACTACTCCTCATATCACTGTGTCATAACCTATTGTATCCACATTATAGCCATCAACTGTTGAGAAGGGCGTATGTTGTATACAATGATCTATAGAGTAGATACCCCAACATTTTATTAGCTCTGAAATGACATTTGAGGCCCCCTATACCACAACCAACTCCACCACACCACATCATATAACTCTTTGAAAAAACATAAGGCTTAATTATGTAGGAATAATCCTACAATGGTTTTCCATCAACCAATTTAATTGTCATCAAAGATACTCCTAAATTCCCATTGATTCCTCGACCACCTGAATTCCCACAGTGTAACTGGCTGTGATGAACAATTTATTACATCATATACCTAACAATAATTTCACAACCTCATGAATAAAATAGAAAGAAAAATACATTGGAATAAGTTCTAAACATCAATCCAATTAGATAAATCTAAAGGATCAATTTCCAACTAAAAAAATCCCCATCCAAACTCACCAAACAATAAAAAATTTCTACATACACCCCATAAAACAACATCATTACAACATTTTACAATATTTCCTTCTTCTAATAGGACCAAAATATATTAACATCTTAAATCCACCATATTTTTACATTTCCACTTGAACCACCAACTCATCCCCACATATCCCAAGCCAATGATCCCCAATAACAACACAGAATAGTTATCAATGAAAGAAACCCTATAATTCCATATTCTATGTTAAAATATTTTCTATTTTGGGTGGGACTATCTCACATGTAAAATTTGTTTTCTACCATGTAGTAACATGTCTCATCCATTAATTTAGTTTTCCCTTCATAATATCATTATGTTTAGAATCATACATCACATCACTAGAAAATCAAATCTCATAAAACACCAATAACCAAACATCACATCATCGAAGAAAAACATAGAGTAATAATAATCTAAAAAACTCTCTGTACAGGTTAAAAATATGAATCTATCACTCATAAGAAATCCTTGCTTGGAAACAATCACAAACTCTTGGAATTGTCCACCGTTTAAACACCTTCTCTCGAAAATTATGTTTTTATAACGGCCATTCCATTAATTTCATATTATGATAAATATTGATCTCTCCCTATTAAAAGAGAGGGGAGTTAACATGAATATTATAATGGAGATAATATAGATGGTTGATTCCATTACACTAATATAGACATTATAGGAGTGACTAACGATAATACTCATTTCCAATGCACCCCAAAACCTAGAAAGGCATTACAACTAGGTCGAGGTATTATTCCCATACGAGACCTATAATGCCCATGTCAACAGTAACCATTAAGAACATGTGTTACCCAACCTCAAACTCTAAGGGCCTTAACATACAATAGAAAAAATTATTATTTTGGTCTGGTTATACGTTCATTATCAAACAAGGAACTTGAACCATCATTGTCATGATATGTACTACATCCGGGTTGGGATATGAATACTTCTTAAACTCAACCCAACACAATGAATACATAAACAACATCTTATTAAATTCACCAAATCGGTATATTCTAATTGATAAATTACTTATATATTTAAATGAAAACTAAACAAAATGTAATTATGTTTACCATGATATACTAAAGTATAATATGATTGCTCGAATCATATTTTTCAGTTTTTGGACTATCTACTATGTCTGTTCATCTGTATGATGTTGGAAATAAGTATTGAATGATAACTAATTGAAGATAGTTTATTTAAAAAACCTCGAGACATGGGAGGTAAAATAAGCATCTATATTTTATAAAATGGATATTAGTAATCCATGAAACTACAATTCATCATCTATATTCCATCAGTCCAAAGACAACCATAGTCCTTGACTCCTTTATCATTATAATGTAAAAGAAATTTTTCAACTGATCCATCATTACCTACATAAAATCACAGTAACCATGTCCAATAGTTAAGAAATTAACTATTTCCATCAAGAGGTTATCCCATTTACATTTAAAACATTCAAGAGGAAACGAAAAACCACTAGGAAGACAATGTTCAACCTTTTCATGCTGTCAATTCATGCATTGAGTGATAGACTGTACCACTTCTTATTTCATCCTAGACCACTAATTCTTCATCCAAATGAGAAAATCCATTATATATAATCCTGGTTGTAAATACATTGCGAGATATGATACTAATAATGAATTACCTCACACATCACCACAAGAACATATAACCATCCCTGGAACAAAACCTTGTTCTGATCAACCATCACTCATCCCTCTAGAGCATCACAATTGACAACATGATCACACATAACCTATTACTCATTATCTCCACAATAAGACTTTTCCACCTATGACATAAGAAATTATTGTACTATCATTTGATAAAAAATAATATACCATAAACCACCCATGTATCTAACTATACGGAGGCCAATTCTTCCATCACCCTCCATGCATCTCTAGGTTCTTGAACAACATCATTCAATGATTTAAAAGTCTAATAATCAACCAAAATAGCCCATTTCATGATGTGTATGAGATATCGGAATCATATTCATGGGAAAACATTAACCACCTTCATTTATATAGATTCAGATCTGGCTATGAAAATATATACCTAAAACTCTTAAGATCCATGAATACGAAAAAGTGCTCAACCAAGAGCTAATTCCACTACAGATTCTTCCCAAAAACATCCAAATATAGCTCTAGACCAGGGGTGACATAGTATGGATATGATTGAATAACCTCCATGACCCATAATAGATATTTTTTATGATTCATCCTATGGCCAAATGGGATGTGTCAAAAAACACTTCTAATGCCACATTTTCTCTACAAATTGGAGTAGTGGATAAGTTATCAACATAACATTTTTGTAAAAAAATGCTCCCTTACAGTGAATAGTATAGATATAAGAATTGGCCTTCATATCATAAATTTTTAAATGTTCATATATCCATTATATATTGGATATGAATCTCTAATATTGTCCCACAAAATCCTGGAATCTAAAAAATACCACCACATTTTTTGGTACAAAACATGGAACAAATGCCTCATCCATTAATAGATACACGAACACACCCATCTGATCCTCTACATACCCATGGAGATGTTCCTAAAATGTATGAAACATTCACTTAGATAGATTTCAATATAGTTGGTAGAATTTAAGAACAAGTAATACATATTTGAGATGGTCTACATGGTCTTCCTCTGACGACAGGTAGATCAATATGTCATCAATGTATACAAACAAAAAATTGTATAGGAATTCAAAAATTGTATAGTTCACAATCCCCATGAACAGAAATGGCCAGATCATGACATCGAATGACATGATCACTGACTTGATGAGACAATAAATGCATCTGAATGTATTATTTAGGGTATTTCCCTCTTTCAGACTAAATTGGTGATCACTATAACATAGATCGGTCATAATAACCCAACTATATCATTTAATATTGTTAGAAACAACATCTATACAATGAAGAATTTAAAATTTTATGGTCCTCACCTAATTAAACCACTATTTTTCAACACACAAAGTCATACTAGCATTTATCTTTTAAGACAATAGCACTGGTGCATCCCATGAAAACATGCATGGATGAATGAAAACCTTATGCATTAGATATAATATTTCAATAACAATCCACTAAAATATATACGGTAACATTTGATAAGTATCAATTGAAATTAGATAAGAACTAGGTTGAAAATATATCCACAAATCAAAATCATGTCAATGGGGTAGATTCAAATCATCCACTAAAAGGAATATAAACTCTCCATGATGTCTATGGGGACCTCCATATTGTCTTCCTCAATAGAGAACTAAATCATAAAGTAATTAAGGGATCAATATAACTAATTCTCATTAAAATGATACTGACCAATGATAACAATATTCTATCCTTATAAATTTGAGAACACGACTCTCCTCCAGCTGTATTAGATAAAAACATGCATGTAATACTAATAATCAATGTTTATGATGAGATCAATCATTTTCATATATAATATGTTAATAACACTGAGATATTAATGAATCTCATCAAGATTATACATCTTCATAAAATCTCAAACAAGCTTGTTTTTCCTCCTACAATTGTTGTCAACATTATGGACATAAGAAACTCTCTACTTCTAGTTCATGGGAATGGTGAAGAGTTAGGGAATCAAGGGATTTTGATGCTCTATAAATATACAAGGAATAAAAATAGGTGAAAAAATTAATCTTACCCAAAATTTCATTTATCCCATCAATTAATTCCTCGTCCACTAGCTAAAACACACACTGATAATGGCCAAGTACAATGATAATAGGGAAACACGGGTTACATTTGAAACAGATTATATACTTTTATAGAAATTTATTTAATAAATTTTAACATTGATTTTCCTAAAAACACAATTAAAATTATAACACAAGTCAATAATGATGTTTTTACCTCTCTTAGTTATCAACCCTCAATGTTGAGCCCCCTAACAGGGTTGTTGGGAAGTCTCGGATTCCTAAATCAGATCATGTGGCCCAAAAATAATGTGTTCATGATTTTCTTCCATATCCTATATGATTCAACAAGTGAAACTGATATTGATTCCCAACAAAACCATTAAATCATCACCATGTATGACTCTTTACCTCATCCAATACCTAACCAAACTCATTTGATACAACTCAGTAATGACCCACTCACTCTAATGTTACCCATCCTATTCCAGTAGTGAATGTAGATATATAAAAACACACAAATTCATTAGAATAATAGTCTCTAGGGTTACAACTAGAACCATGTGCATTATAAATATCTCCAATGATAAGAATTTCCATCTATAATAATAAGACCAGAAGATGGGATACAAAAACCATATTAAAGTACATGATAAAAAAAACCAAAACCATCCCAAAATGGATGTGTAAATTAACCATATATAGATATAGGTATCCAATAAATGCCCCAAATAAAATCCAAGATTGTTACATGACAATTTTCCAATGCTCCAAGCTTTTAATTAAGATCCCAATCCCCATATTCCTCCCAAAAAAAAGAAATAGTTTATATATATGAAGAGTGATTGTTTCTGACGCTTTCACTGGGGCATGCACACCCGTCCGTCCGCGGAGGAGGACGCACGACGCTTGTTGCCCTGCATTCCTGCTTTCCAAAGGCGGGCGTCATTCACTCCTTATTTAGGGACGTCTAGTCCTTGATCGAAACGGGATGATGGGATGTCAGTTCCTCCTTCTGTGGATTCCTCCTCAGAACTCGTCACCTAGTCCGGGTCTCCCTCATAGATTTCATACGTAGTTCGTGAAACTCTTCCCAGTGCCATGTTTCCATGGGCGTAGGTTAATTACACTGCTTCTGTCAGGACATTCCAAAGGGTCCGGTCAGGGCGGCAACCTTCAGTCGGGGGAGTAGTCACGTTGAGCCATCAGTAGCGTGTCTGGATGCTGGGGAACCTGACATGTCTATCTATTATCCCTGGTCACAGGGCTTCTCAAGGGCATGGAATCACGGGGCATCCCACATCGAGCGCGGGGAATTATATATCATAGACACATATCTGAGGTTTTTCACAGCTTCCCATGTTTGACACAGGGTACGCTGCGAGTTTAACGTCCATCGGAGATGGATCAACCCAACCGGAGCATTAGCTAGGATAGATCGGATTGAGGGATTTCCCTTGAAGGGATGCCGATACTGGGGCCAGCCCATGGGTGGCTGTGAAGAGGAGCCTACCGACATGGTCTCACCGAGATTTGACGATCCGGGCGAGAATCAGGGTGGGTGATTGGTAGATGAATAGAATGGAGGAGTGAAATGGGACCATCACAGGGGCGACGGTGAAATTGGGCTTGAGCCTTGAAGAGGCTTCCTATGTATCCCCGTGGCAGGGAATCAAAGTCCACGTAGTTCGTAATGGTGCCGGTAAACTGACGCGAAGGTGGACCTTGGCCTAATAAATGTCGTCAGCAAACCAACGTGAAGGTGGACCTTGGTACGATGGGTGGTGGGCTTGAACCTCGGGGAGGCTGCCTACGTACCATGCCTTGACATGGATCAAAGTCCTCATAGTTCAAAGAATTGATGGAATACATTTTGACGTCATGCGGGACGACAGTGAACCCTGACGTGAATAAACGACGGGCGGTGGGTGTCGGTGAACCGAACTAAATGAGGGACCTTGGTCCGATGGGAGATGGGTTTGAACCTCTGGGAGGATTCCTACGTACCATGCCTTGACATGGATCAAAGTCCTCATAGTTCAGATTGAAAATGGGGACTTGGCACACCGACAAAGAGACAGTCTGGGCCAATGATTGTTGGGCTTGAACCACAGGGAGGCTTCCTACGTACCATGCCTTGACACGGATCAAAGTCCTCATAGTTCGAATTGGAGAATACAGTTTAACGTCATGCAGGATGGGGTGAATCGACGTGTATAAGGTTGGAATGACTGGATGGTGGGTTTGATCCTCGTAGAGGCTTCCTACGTACCATGCCTTGACATGGATCAAAGACCTCGTAGTTCATATGGGGGCTTTGTCGGCGAACCGACGTAAAGGTGGAACTTGGTCCTATGAGTGGTGGGCTTGAACCTTTGGAAGGCTTCCTACGTACCATTCCTTGACATGGATCAGAGTCCTCGTAGTTTGTAGTCGATGAGTCACAACGGCTTGCTGTCAGACCGGAATGCAGTTTAAAGTCATGTTGGACGAAGGTGGGACCCGACCTGAAGAAATGACGGGTAGGCTTGAACCTCAGGAAGGATTCCTACATACCATGCCTTGACATGGATCAAAGACCTCGTAGTTCAAATGTGTGTGCAGTTTAATGTCATACGGGACAGGGGGGCATACAGTTTAACGTCATGCAGGACGAGGGTGAAACTCGACGTGAATGAACGACCGAGAAATGTGGCTTGAACCTCATGGAGTCTTCCTATGTACCATGCCTTGAAATGGATCAAAGTCCTCATAGTTCGCTATGGGTGGAGGTCAGGGTCGGTTCTCACTCTAAGCCCACATAAGTCATTCTCGGTGTGAGAAACAAGAGGTTGCAAGGACCTGACGATCACGTCACGAAGGATGCGTCCGTGAGAAGTGAAGAGGGGATTACGCGTTAGGCGGCCCATGGTGCTGGGACTTACTCCAGGATGGAGGCCCATGGTGCGACAAAGCGCAATGGACCTTGGTCCAATGATGGGGGGTTCCTCATTCCCTATCACGCGCTCCACTGACCTTGGTAGTGGGGAAGTACAGAGATGCAGAGGTGCATCTATCCGTTGGGGAACTAGGGTCTCCCTTCTCCTATGGACATACGCCACTCCAATAAAGAGGATATCATCCCTTGTGGATGGGTGATTCCATTCCTGTGGAGATGAGTGGTGTAATGATTGTTCGAGCTGGGGGGACCCTTCATGAGAGGCACGAGGTCAGGTCACAGTTTAACTTCATGTGTTCAGGACATGGTTCTTGGAAGTTTAATGTCCTGCAGCTCGGACAAGGTTGGTTCACTCCACACCCCTAGGACATACATAACAGGTACCCTCTGGTCCTTGGGGAAGGGAAGGTACCAGTAAGGCCATGGTCAATGGGGGTTGTGGAACGAACCATCGAAGGGTCCACGTTAGCGTGGCTATACGAAGAAGCAATAGACGTTAGCGTGCCTATGCGAAGAAGCATTAGTCAAAGCAACGCAACGGGTGATGTTGTCCATGGGACTTTGAAATCACATCGTGCAAACCTGGAGGGTCGCACGGGAAGAGGAATCGCTAAGCAAAGGAGTGTTCTTTGCGAAGTGGAGTGCCTTGGCCTTAGCATGGGGCGTAGGTGTGAGTGGAAGGTGCTTCTCGAAGTAGAACAGTGTTCGCGGAGCACTGCCTCGCGAAGAAGAGGTGCCTCGCGAAGCAGGGTCCTGCAAAGTAGTGTACTTCGCGATGTGTAGAGATCCTGCCTTAGCATAGGGATCACTAGTATGGGTTGGGTGTTTCACGAAGCATAAGTGCTCCGCGGCTGCCTGGGTTCCCTTGGGAATCCCCTTCCTTCGAAAATTCCCTTGAGCTTTGCGAAGGGCATCCCTCTCGGAAGAGGGGCTCAAAACGAGACAAAGCAGAGGCGTCTCGTGAAGTAGAAGTACCTCACGGAGCTCATGATTCTTGGGGGCAAAGAGTGCTTCGCGATTCGGGAGAGGAGAAGCTGAAAGGTCGGATTGTCTGTCTTCGGGACTCAGGGGGAGTCCAGTATTTATAGGGAAGGGGCACCGCGAAGCGGAACTCGCGTGCCGCCTCAAGTGCTTCGCGGCGCACTCACGAACGTCAATGGCGTCCGCGAAGAGTTACCACCTCTGGAGCTTCTTGGCGGGCTCGCGAACGTCAAATGCGTTCACGGAGAGTTACCGCCTCTGGAGCTTCGCGGCGGGCTCACGAATGTCAAATACGTTCGAGGAGAGTTACCAACTCTGGAGCATCGCGGCGGGCTCGCGAACGTCAAATGCGTTCACGGAGAGTTACCACCTCTGGAGCTTCATGAGACCGCGCTGCCAGTGGTGCTTCGTGGCGGTGCTTCGTGGTGGTGCTTCGCGTTGGTGCTTCGCGAGGCAGCGTGCCGACCTTCTTTTTCATCCATCCCTTTCATGCAATATTTTGGTGCTGACAAATGCCCCCCCTCAGACTTGGATCCGCAGAGGGTGAAGGTTCGAAGTCTGAGGGAAAATCGCAAAAATTGTCGGTGGTTCGTGATGCAGCTATGTGAAGGGGGCCCGCGGTGTTGACTGGGGCCCGAGATCTGGACGTGCCGTGATGCTTTGCGCGGGTGAGGCGCACCGCGATGCTCCAGGGTCGCCGCCTATAAATAGGGGGTCGACCTCTTTTGTCTTCACATGACTTACTTGTCTTTTTGTGCTCTCGACTTCGTGAAGCTCCACGTACTCCACGACAGCCCTCCGCGAATCGAGCTTCGCAGCGAACCGCGGGTCTCCGACTCCGCGTCCGCGCCAAGCGAACCACTGCTTATCGACCTCGGCCAGACTTCGCGGCTTTGTCTCGTGACCGATCTTTGCGATCCGGCTTCGCGATTCAGCTTCACGGTCGAGCTTCGCGATTCAGCTGGAAAAATTCTTTTCTGAGGGCCGGAATCGAAATGGCCCATCAAGAGGCTGTATTGGGGGTGCTTGCAGATGCTACTCGTCGGGATGAGATGGCCAACTGTCCAGGCATTGGGGAGATGCTCCGAAGCCACTCGAACCATACTTCTTTGATAGATCTGCTATCGGAGGGTCATAAGGATTACTCGCAGTGCAAGAAACTGCCATTGTATGGCTTCGGGCTGAGGGATGACGTCTTCATCCCCGATGAGAGTAGGGAAGAACCAGCTTGCTGGTTCAGGAGCATACCATGCCAACACCAATGGTTCAGGGCGGCCGATGGTCACACACAAGTGAACTTCACACCCGTCACCGCTGACTGCCTCTACAACCATGTGAACGATATTGACGGGAAGCCACTGTAACCGGAGACGTCACCTCCTCTCTACCGTACCATGATGAAGGTGGCTTTGTAGGATTCGAAGAAGGGATGGTCCGATGAGTGGGACTTGCGCCAGGGTGGAAATTTTACTGACGACTGGGCCTGGGCCTACTGGGTAGGCGCCTCATGCGAGGATTTCGGGGCCGAGCTGAGGAGAGTGGGGTTGTATGAGGCGACATGGGCCTCCCAATTCCACATTTACCAACCCAAGCAACTGATGCCGGAACTGCTGAGCAGATGGTATTCTAGGACCAATACCTTTCACCAGAATCACGGGGAGGTGGGAATCAGCCTGTGGGATGTCCACCAAATTTCTGGGGTCCCGATCTTGGGGGCCATGTATGAAAAGTTCCTTCCCTTCATCAGCGCATGGGAGGATACGGAGAAAATGCCACAACTGGCGTCAGCGCTGATGGCACTTGTCCCTGGAGAGGACAAGGAGGAAGTAAGGGATGTCCACTTTAGGAGATGGTTCAAATGCTTCCTGAATTTCCCAAAGAACCGAGAGTTCCCTCCAAGGCCTTGAACTTGTCCAAGGGTGGCCCAACGGGGCAAGGGGCACTCGTATTGGCGGGTCTTGGAGGACAGCCAATGGAAGACTTGGGGTTTTAGTGTCAGCACTGAACAACAGCCGATAGTCAGGCTGGCGGCATTCATCGCGGCTCTCATTTGTGGTTGGATCCTACCGGAGAGGGATACAAGCATGTGGGTACGGCCCAACTCGTTTATTATGGCGTCGATGTTGTACATGGGGGAGAAGATCAATCTGGGGATCCCGATGCTCACCAAACTGTACAGAATGCTGCGGAATATTAGCGAGGGAAAGAATCCACCAAGGATATGCGGGCCCTTCCACCTCCTGTATGGGTGGATCGTAGTGCATTTTAGGTGCTGAATCGGGTGTAGAGAGTGGATGACTTTAATTTCCACCCCTTCCCATTTCCGACGGGGATACTTATTGATGAAGGGTGGGGAACGAAAGAACATCGGGCTTACCTCCTGGCCTTTCGAGGTGGAGTTTTGGTGGAACGGCTAGATCGTGGGCCAATCTGCGAACCGTACACCCCGCATCAGTTTGCGAGGTAGTTCCGGTGCCTCCAGCGGCTGACCTCGCAGGTCTACTGGGAGGTGCGTCACGAGGAGCACTCATGTGTGACGAGGCAGCTGTGGCTCATGTTCACACGAGAAGATGGGAAGATTCAGATTGCATTGCCTCCATCCACCGCCGCTTTCAGGTTGGTGAGGGAGTATGCCATCAGTTGGGAGGATGCTTACCTAGGGGAGATGATGAAGCAACCAACTATTCAGTTTGGTGACGGTGGGCCTCCCCTATCTCGAGGTCGGGGTCAGAGGGTAGCTAAGGCCACTCGCGGTGGCGGGGCTTCCATGGCGGCGAGACCCGCACCGGCCGAGGGTGTTGCAGCAGCGGTGGATCCGACGATTTCGGAAGGGCAGGGCCATCCGGAGGGGCAGCCACCGAGGGGATTTTGCTGGATATCCACTAAGGATCTGGGGAAGCGGCTTCGTCATATCGACATGGAAGAGGATGCCGTCTTCCCGGAAGCTTGGGACATTTGGGATGTCAACCGGAAATTTCTCAGCCCACCCGAGATATGGGCCCAACTGAATCGCCTCGGGATGGAATTATCGGGAATAGGCCCAGTTTGGGCTGGATTCATGGCATCTCCAGTGGAGGCAGAACAGTACCTAGATGAGCTGGTGGATTACGTCCACTCCAGTGGTGTCTCTCGCCCAATGACAGACCGGGTGAGGGTACTGTTGAATCGAACGGTCCCCCCACAGTTATCGGCTGCCGATATGAGGGAGCGCTTCCCCCTACCGGAAGAATCAGATGACTCCTCTCGAGAGGACGAGGATGGAGGAGGGAGCCCTTTGGAGGAGGGTGAGGTCAGAGACCGAGGCTTAAATTCCGACGAATTTACAGAGGCTCTCGAGGTAGCATTCCGAACTACTTTCCCTATAATCTGTCCTTGGGTCGCTATGAACTTCTCACCGATGTTTGATCCATGCAGGAGGAACTTGTTCGCAGGACTCTTTCCCACCCATCGGTGGGTGACGATGCGGGACCTTCAGAACCCGCGCCTATTGCTGCATCCAGTTCCGCGTCTGGTGGGACCACAGCACCCGGGGAGGCTCTCCCGGAATCTCCAGACCTTCCAACAGTATACGAAGGGCCTCGCCTAGGGGTCCCGTCAGTACCGGCTTAAGAGCAGTGTCAGGAGGTCGACCTATGTAAGTCTCCTCTACCGGTTCCTCTGTCGTCATATTTAGACCATGCCTGCCAACTAACGTTTATGTCTCTCTCTGTCGTGCAGTTCTCCGACTGGCGTGGGCCGCTGTGGAAAGGCTGGTTGGGATTTCTGGTGGCGTCCCTCCTAGGGGCATGCCGGTGATGGTGGCGATAGTCCCCCCATCTCCACAAGTTGTGACGCACACCATCACTGGCGGGACCACCAGAAGGGTTGCACCCGAAGTCATTGAGGTGGACTCTGAGGAAGAGGATCAACCGGTCGGTCCCAGTATTGTCACACCTACTTCGGCGACAGGTGTCGTACCGGATTCAACACCAGATGTTGATTCTACTGAGGATTTCCTGCTGGTGTATCCCACGTATGAGCCTTCCAATCGCGCAGACTGGGACAAAACAGCCTCCAACGAGGAAGACATCATCATAGTCTGCCGCCGGTCAAGGAAGTTGATCACACGCTTTATCAAGGACACCCCCAAGCGCAATGGCTAGCCGAAATGGATAGACTCCACTCGCGGTTATGCGAACTGTGTGCTGGGGGAGTGGATGCTCAACGTCCTCACATGCTCATCTGAGATCTTATGGCTGAGATGATCCAGGAGCATGATCGTGGGCTCAGTGTGGGCTGGCAGCGGAGGAAGGCGTCCAGCATCAAGAAGCTCCAAGAGGCTGAAGGTGAGGTCCAACAGATGCAAAACCGGGCAGACAAGCATTCAGCCTCTCTTGATGCACAATCTGAGCTGGTCTCACGGTTGAAGGCCCAGCTGACAGAGGTAGAAGAGCATATGAGGCAGACCTCTGGAAAGATGGCTGCCGTTCAAGATGATGTAGAGAGGGCCAAATCCTGGACTGACAAACTGCGCCCCGCCGCTTCTGAGGAGGAGCAGGAGCTAAGAAAGTGGCATCAAGCCTTGGATGCCACAAGCCAATGGCTGGCGGAGCTGCAATGCTCTTTTGACGGGGTCAACCCGTCCATGGGGGGAATCGACCCTCGGGTATTGTAACGAACCCAAAACCCTTTTATTGGTAATTTCGTGCTTCAATTTATTTCCTTTATTTGTTTTGAATGCCGTAGCACGCACAATTTACACTGTTTAAATAGCCTTGTTACATCCCTACAATGTTTAGGGGACGTTCGGCGACAATTCCCCAGGCCAAATAACACTAACATGGTCATTTAGCGCACCTAGATGCGCGAAGAGAAAGATCCGAGTATGATGGAATTCCACTTGAACATGAGGAAGTGGAAATGTGTGAATCATGGCGCTCGAGATTCAGATCACGATGATGGAAGCGTGATGATGGAGGATAACTGCTGACCGTGTTCGCAACACAGCATCCTGTCGCGTTAGCCTAGGTGGGGACAGACAAATAACGGTTGACTGTTGACCATGTTCGAAACACGGGACCATGTCACAAATGTTGTCAAATATCCATAGGGACGTTGGCCTGAAACGATTGGAGGGCCCTTAAGTCCAACATTCATGGAGAGCCCTTAAGCCTAGTATCCATGTTGTCCGAGGGTCCTTTTGGATGTGGAGGAGTATGAGGATCCAAATACAGAGTTCACGAAGCATGGTCATGGGATGAGGGGGATGCCCCTGTAGAAATCCCACACCTCGGGCTCTTTGTCGAAGCACATCAGAATACGACAACGAGACGTATTAGAGAGAGGGAGTAGATTCCTTTCCCATGGAGAGATCTTAGTTTAGGGTTGTAGAATTCGGACCATGTATGGGTAAGGGGAGTAGGGGATACATGGAAAGGCGGTTACAAGACCCGACGTGAATGAGGACCTAAGCCCTACTTACCATGCATTCTCTGGGGAAGTGCTCGAGTCGAGGGACCAAACACACAGGTTAGGCTGGGCCCGCGAGGATGTTCCCGAGCGCTCCTACGTATCTCATAAGGATGAGAATCAAGCCACACGTAGTTCTTGATGGTGACATGGTAAGATACCAGTGTCAGGGTAGAAGGGGCGTGCGGCCGTGGCCCTTGCACTAAAAGAAGCGGAATTTGATAAGTCTTGTTTGTTCTTTAAGGTGAATGGTTTTTTTTGTGAAGCGAAAGGCCTAGAGTAGTAGGTCGTGATGTCGCCACAAGGATCAAGCTGTGATGGGGGTTGAAAAATGGCATGGAACGTGACAAATACCCAGCATGATGTCCTCTACAAGGAGGTCACCACAATGCAGTGCCGTTTTTCATCGGGCGGCCAGGATGATAATGTCACAGTTTAAGGTCGTATGATAGGACCGAGCGTGCGTTTTATCGTCATGCAGCGCAGATGTAGCAGAGGCGATGCTAGGCGGGGAATGTGCGTAGTGTCATGAGACACAATCGATGGAAACAAGATCCCACATCACACTATGCACCACTCCAAGAGGGAGACCTCAGGACAAGGGGCCTATATAGAGGTAAGAGGTGAAACATGGGGAGAGACTAGCTCCCCAAATGGTATGTACCCGAAGACGGGGCATCCGGGCGGTCCTACGTATCCCATGAGGATGGGAATCAAGCCACAAGTATTCCCGGATGGATCTTAGTTTATAGTCTTAGAGCTCTAACCATTGGATCCCTAAAGGACGCCATATTGCAGCTTTGTCCCCCTGACATGCAAAGGTGCACTGAGGTATAGCACCAAAAGTGTCGAGATTCCACCCGGACATGATGGGGTGGAAAATGATGTGAATCATGCAACCAACATTCGAGGACTGAAGGGGATGGCGTGAAGACAGAGGATTACTGCTGACCATGTTCACAACGCAACATCCTGTCGCGTTAGCCTGAAATGGGGACAAACAAATTAGCATCGACCGCTGACCGTATTCGCAACGTGGGATTTTATCGATTTGTTGTCCAAAACCCTCGGGGTGTTGGCCCGTAACAGTAGGAGAGCCCTTGGGCGTAGTATCCAGGCCGTTATTGGGGGTCCCTCCAGGTGTGAAAGGTAATGGAAGCCCAAATAGAGGGGAACACGAAGCTTGACAAGTGGAAGGAACTTGATCAAGTTGAATCTGACACTCTTGGTCCTAGAACAGAGTACTCATGACATGGGATGGTAGCTGTATGGAGTCGAGGGACTCAACGTGAGGGTGATCGAGAGATGGAGGATCCTTGGGAGAAGGGGGAATGATGCCCAAAGCCTTGTATCATACCTACATATCCCCCTTCTGGGGAGGGATAGACCAAATGGCCTAGGTTACCGGGAGAACAGAAGATCTCTAAGAGGTGGGGCGGGACCCGAATCCTAGACATTCAGGTGGTCCTACGTATCCCATGAGGATGGAAATCAAGCCACACGTAGTTCTTGAAGGGTGCCTTTTAATGTCATGAGGGACAAGGAATATGAGGGCTAACTCTCAGAACAGGGGTGCGTGTGGTGCAGCTATTGCAAACCCAACGTGAATGAGTACATAATCCCACACTACGCCACACAGTCCCATAGTCGGGGTCCTGAAGGCAGGACCAGAGAGGTGGATTAGCTGAACTCAAGTTTAACCCAAAGACACGGGGTCTGGGCATTCATATGTATCCCATTAAGATGGGAATCACGACGAACATAGTTTCAGATGAGAATCTTAGTTTATAGTCTTAGATCTCATACTGTGGATGGTGACAACTTCCCGAGTAAGCACAGATGTCAACCCGATCCCTAAGCCCACACGAGTCAAATTCGGTGTGGGAAACAAGGGGGGAATCCTTATCACAATACTTGGGGCGTCCATCAAAGGGGAGTCGGCAGAGAGCCTCGAAGGACACCTTTTGACGCAGCTTGTTTCCCCAATGCGCAGACGTGCACGGAGGAAAATTACCAAGGGTTCCGAGACTCTACTTGGACACGGTGAAGTGATGAAGTGTGTGAATTGTGCACCCGACATTTTGGGCCTAATGGGTTGGCGTGGCGATATAGGAACACTGTTAACCATGGTGGAAACACAACGTCCATATCAAGTTAGCCTGAGGTGGGAACAACAAATGAGCATCGACCGCTGACCATATTCGCAACGCGGGATTTTAGCGATTTGTTTTCCAAAACCCTCGGGGGCGTTGGCCCGTAACGGTAGGAGAGCCCTTGGGCATAGTATCCGGGACATTCTTGGGGGTCCCTCCAGGTGTGAAAGATGATGGAAGCCCTGATGCAGGGATACACAAAGCCTGGAAAGTGGGTGCAGACGTGTCCGAGTAAAGCTTGGCATTCCAGGTAATAAACCAGAGTGCTCTTAGGCACATTGGTGACCTGCCGAAAAGGGATCGACGAGACAGCTCAGTAGGGAGAGGTACGTGGCGTGGTCATTATGAGACCGACACGAATGAGGAAAAATCCCACAACACACCATATAATCCCCTCATGGAGGAAGGGTAGGCCAAGGGGCCAAGATGGGACGAAGATTCCCAAGGGATGGGGCTGGACCCGAATACTAGACGTTCAGGTGGTCCTATGTATCCCATGAGGATGGGAATCAAGCCACACGTAGTTCTCCAAATGTAGTTTAATGTCATATTGGACGAAGAGGGGAGTAATATACCCCTAAACAAGGGAGGTGTACGGTATGGAGAAGAAGCCGACGTGAATGAGGACGTAGTCCTACACCACACCATACAATCCTATAAGAGAGGACCTGGGCCATGGGCCGGAAAGGCCAAGGGGCCTGACGGTTAGGCATTGGTCAGGAAGGCCTGACTGGTTGTAGTTTAATGTCTTGCAATGAGGACGAGGGTCGGGGACCCGAGAAGGCCAAGGGGCCTAAGACTAGACATCGTAAAGGAAGGGTGTACGACATGGTACATGATCCCGACGTGAATGAGGACGTAGTCCTACACCACACCGTACACCCCGGGTAAGAGGGGACCTGGGCCGGGGGGCCCAAGAAGGCCAAGGGGCCTAAGGTCAGGCAATAGTCAGGAAGGCCTGGAGGGTTTGTAGTTTAACGTCTTACATGAGGACGGGGGTTGGGGACCCGAAAAGGCCAAAGGACCTGAGGCTAGGCCTCATAAGAGGAAGGCGTACGACATGGTACATGATACCGACCTAAATGAGGACGTAGTCTTACACCACACCGTACACCTCTATGGGGAAATAGGGTCGCGGGCCCGAATGCTAGCACCACCCGGGGGGAAGTTTGTCACTTCGGGATGGGGAAAAACAAATCACAGCACTCGATGACTGGGACATCTCAGGGTGGACGTGAAGATCCAGGACACTGTTGACCTTGTTTGAAACACATCGTTCCTATGGTGACCCGATATGGGAGCAACAAATGAGCGTCGACCGCTGACCAAAATTGCAACGCGGCACTTGTATCAGCTTGTTGCTTGAAAACCCTTGGGGGCGCTGGCCCGTATCGGTCGGAGAGCCCTTGGGCATAGTATCCAGGCCGTTCTTAGGGGTCCCTCCGGGTGCGCAAAAATGATGGAATCCCATTCAAAGAGTGGGTGAATAATAGTTGTATCCATCCATGAAAGAGGTAAACATCTCCAGGGGGGATGTGCCGCCGGGTCGAGACTTGCTCGATGTGAGTTGGGGAAAAGTGTGCACCCTGCCATGTCTTGACCCAAGGGGAATATTTTGGCTTTTGGGCTGGGACAACTAAAGAAATGCCTGGGCGTTCCTACGTATCCCATTAGGACGGGAATCAAACCATACGTAGTTCTTGAAGGCCATGCAGTTTAGCGTCATGCGGTGAGGACGTGGGGGGAATAGAAGAACGGGAGTGGGCACATGGTGTGACCCTTACAATCCTTGTGTGAGCGGGGTTGTATGTGCGGGGCTAAGAAATCCTACTCCCTAGCTACACAAAGATACTCCAAGGAAACTATTCCCAGGAGGGGATAGTGGAAGAGAAAATTTTTGGGCTGGGCTCAAGATGAGGCGTCTGAGAGTTCCTACGTATCCCATCAAAATGGGAATCAAGCCACACGTAGTTCTTGAAATGCAGTTTAATGTCATGCGGGACGAGGAGCATCTCATTTGGGGACATGTAAGGTACGACAAGAAATCCAACATTAATGAGGACGTAATCCCATACTATACCATATAGTCCCACAAGAGGGTAAGTCGGGGAAAAAACCAAGGGGCCTGAGGGCAGACCGCGGTCAGGGAGACCTGACCAACTTGTGGTTTAACGTCTCGCTGTGAAGATGGGGGGGCCAGGGGCCTAAGGAGGCCAAGGGGCATGAGGATGAGCCTCAGTCAAGAAGTCCTGACTGGCTTGCAGTTTAACATTTTGCAGTAAGGACAGGGATGCAGTTTAAGGTCGTGCGGGACCATCTCACAGTTTAGGGTCGTGCAGGACCCTTTTGCCCTAGGCAAAGTATCGCTTAAGGAACTTGGAATTGGTGGGAGGGGTTATACTCTCTCCATCCATGGTCACCAAGGAGTATGCACCATTGGGGTAAACCTTTTGGACGATATAAGGCCCTTCCCATTTGGGTTCTAATTTAGGCGGTTTCCTACCGGGAATCATTGGCGCTCGAAGGGCTAGTACCAGGTCGCCCTGTAGAAAAGATCGGAGACGAACCTTCTTGTTGAAGGCCCTCACTATTTTATCCTGATGCCTTTCTAGATTGTGTAGGGCATGAAGCCGGTTCTCGTCCAGTGCTTCCAATTCAGCTAGATGGATCTCGGCTACCTCATCTGATGTCTGATGATCATAAACTGCAGTGTGTAATGATGGCAACTGGATCTCAATGGGTAGGACGGCCTCAGCTCCGTACACCAGGGAATATGGGGTCACCTGGGTAGAGTTGCGAGTCGTCGTCCGGTAAGCCCAGAGGGCGTTGCTGAGCTTGTCCGGTCATCTTTTCTTATTCTGACCAACCATCTTCTGCAGAATGTTAGAGAGGGTTTTGTTAAACGCCTCGATCTGTCCATTTACCTGTGCGTAGTAGCGGGAGGTATGGTTCGACCGGATATCGTACTTGGCGTACAATTTCTTCAGTTCAGCCGCTAGGAAGTTGGTACCGTTATCGGTGAGGACGGCGCGAGGGACCCCAAACCGGTGGATAATGTTGGAGCTCACAAAGTCAACAATGGAACGGGCCTTGACCTCTTTGAGCTGAACTGCCTCTACCCACTTGGAGAAGAAATCTGTAGCAGTCAGGATGAACCTACATTGGCTGGCTATTGCCGGTGGATACAGTCCCACTACATCAAGTCCCCATACCGCAAATGGCCAAGAGTACTTAGTGGGGTGGAGGGGCTCCGGCGGCCGATGCAGGAAGTTGGCGTGAACTTGGCACGCGTGGCATCTCTTGGAATATCCAATACAATCGTGGATCATAGAGGGCCATAAGTACCCCAACCTCCGGATCTGATGGGACAGCTTCGGCCCAGCTTGATGGGCTCCACAGGAACCAGCGTGAACCTCTTGCATAACTTGAGGAATCTCTACTCCTTGGATGTAACGGAGGAGGACACCATCGAAACTCTGCTTATAGAGGATATGTTCAAGACTGAGGCCGCTCTGGAGGGTAAATTGCAGCGCGCGGAGTCGGATTCGCTCGCGCTCGGCCCGATCGTCCGGGAGGTGACCATTTTGGAGGTACTCAACAAAAGGTGCCCTCCAGTCGGGAGTGGCTTCAACCACTGCGTCTGACGAACCTGGGACCCCTGATGCAGAGGGTCTGGTGGTGAGATGACCTACCCGCATGCCATCATTGTCCTCTTGGGTGACGCGGGCAATGACTCTCCGGTGAGCCTCATGTATGATCAAATCATCTTGCTTAGGTTCTGCGAACGACACGGCTAAGCCAGCCAGGGCGTCTGCTTGGCCGTTCTGCGACCGTGGGACATGGGTAACCTCTCGTCGAGAAGAGAACTGGGCCATTAGGCGGAGGGTGTACTCTAGGAACGGTGCAAGCTCTGGCTTCCTGACGACGTAGTCACCATTAACCTGTTTGATTACCATATTGGAATCTACCTTCACATGTAGATGGGGCACATGGAACTCAAGGGCCAACTCAAGGCCGGTGATGGGAGCCTGGTACTCTGCCCCGTTGTTCGTACAACCTTCTGACAATAGGAACGAGTATGGCAGGACGGCCTGCGCCAGGGTAATAAAGACAATACCTTGGCCCACTCCGTTGAGCTTGGGATCGTTGAGCCTCCTACCGGTGGGGATCAGGGAGGCGCCGTCGAAATGAATTTGCCAACCCGGGACATCATGATCGACTGAGAGGATCATCTCATCCGGAAAATCCAGGTCCAGGGATTGATATGCAGAGTTTGGATGGGCAGCTAAAAAGTCTGCCAATTCCTGTCCCTTAATGGCCTTCTGAGGTACAAACCTGATATCAAACTGCTGGAGAATCACTTCCCACTGTGCTAGTCGGCCAGTCAGCATGGGGCGGTTCAGGATGTACTTCAGTGGGTCTACCCGAGAGACCAATTGCACCTCATGGTGCTGAAGGTAATGTCGAAACTTCTTCATGGAGAAGACGAGCGCAAGGCATCTCTTTTTGATGGGGGAGTACCTGACCTCCGTATCGAGAAGCATGCGGCTGGTATAGTAGAGACTGTTCTCAGTACCCTCATTATTCTTCCGGGCGAGCAGCGCACCGAGGGATCTCTCCAGGGCGGTCACATAAAGGACCAGCAGCTTTCCGGAGACGGGTGGCATCAAGACCGGAGGTCGGAGAAGATACTGCTTGATTTCCTTGAAGGCGGTCCGACACTCCTCATCCCATTCTTAGGCGGTGACCTTATTCATGAGCCGGGAAAAGGTCTTACACTTTCCGTCTAGATTGGCGATGAATCGGCGTATATAGGCTAAGTGGCATTGAAGGCCTTGAAGTTCCCGAATGTTGCTCGGGGGAGGCATTTGGCTGATGGCCTTGATCTTCACCGGGTCGATCTCAATACCTCGGTATCTGACAACAAAGCCCAGAATCTTCCCAGAGGTGACCCTGAAAGCACACTTCAATGGGTTCATCTTTAAGTGATGGGAACGGAGGAAATCAAACACTTTCTCAAGGTCTTTGAGATGGTCCTGGAGCTGACGTGATTTGACTACGAGGTCATCCACATAGCATTCCACCAATGTTCCGAGAATCCGCTTGAATATGCGATGCATGGCCCTCTGATAAGTGGAACCTGCATTTTTCAAACCGAATGGCATAACCTGGTAGAAAAAGGTACCATGGGGAGCCCTGAAGGAAGTGGAATCCTCGTCTTCGGGGTCCATCCGGATCTGGTTGTACCCGGAATACCCATCCATAAAAGAGAGAGCTTGGAACCCGGCCGTGGTGTCAATCAATAACTCTGTCACTGGGAGTGGGAAGCCATCTGTTGGTCAGTGGCGATTAAGATCACGGAAGTCGATGCAGACTCTAATCTGCCCATTCTTCTTCATGACTGGCATAATGTTGGCAAGCCACTTGGGGTACTGGACCTCCTTAACGAAGTTGGATTTGATTTTCTTGTCAACTTCGGCCTCAACCATAACACCATGAGAAGGGTGCATCTTCCTGGGTGGCTGCTTAAACACACGATGTTTTGCCGGGAGGCCCAGACGGTGAACAGCTACCTGGGGATCTAGTCCTGGCATCTCCTTGTAACTCCAAGAAAACACATCACGGTGCTGTTTGAGGAAGTCTACGTACTGCTGTCGCTCCTCAAGGGACATGGTTGTACTGATCAGTGTGGGTCTCGGATCTGCCTTGCGACCAAGGTTCACCTGTACCAGTTCATCAACCGTGGTAGAGACACCTTCTTCAATGGTGGGCGGAGCACCAGGTCTTCCTCTCCACCCGTGGGGGAACTTCCCGCGACGGGAGATACTTCTAGGCTATCACAGCCTGAGGGGCAGCTGGTGCCGGCTCGGGCAGCAGTGGTCATCATATCAGGAGAGTCAATTTCCATTGAGACCATATAAATGAAGTCAGTCGACCCTATCCCATCTGGCCTTCGGCCTATGGGGCCCCATTTGATGATATCAAAGCAGTGGTGACGTGTCAGCCTGAGTCGGTTAATTCCAGCCTGGCGGAAGAGACACGTATAGCGCACCGCCGTTGTCATAAGCTTGGCGTCCCGGTACCATACAGGGGTAGGGGGTTCCGAGATGACCTGAGCCTTGTTGATGTAGGAGTACGAGATGATTTTCTGTCATCGCTTGGACACGGGAACATGCCTTCCTTGCGTACCCAAAACAACAAAACATTGCCCCTTTTCGAAGGTCGTGGCCTCCAACCGGTCGATCGGAAGGATGCAGGTGTCATCCATGCTTGCCCAGGGATCACTTGTGACTGGGGCAGGTTCATCCTCACTTACTGGGATCTATTTATCCTTAATTTTTTAATAACCCGCATCCAGATAGCGGGCCTTACAAGAAGCGAAAGGGGACGCATCTCCTTGGAGCATGCCTACTCGATCGTTGAGCGAGTACTTTATGCACTGGTGATACGACGAAGGGACCGCTGCGTATAGATGGAGCCATGGCCTACCCATCAACACGTTGTAGGCAGTGTCCTGAGAGACAACAATGTACTCGGTGCTGGAAATTAAGCCACCGAACTGAGTCTTCAGGCGGATCTTGCCGAATGGGGTTTGCTCGTTCCTGTCGTACCACTGGATTCTGAGGTCAGAGGGAGTTAAATCACCTTCAGAAAGAACCACCTTTCACAACGTCCGGGTCGGAATTATATTGATTCTGGAACCCGTGTCAACGAGGCATCGGCAGACTTCCACGCCATTGAAGTGGCCAGTGATGTACATCGGGCAAATGTGCCCCTGTATAGGAGGGTCCTCATCTTCACCAGAGAATGAGATAACTGCCTAACATTTGGTGTTTTCAATCGTCTCGGTATGGAAGGCTTCTGCAGCTGCTACCTCCGTCTCAAACTGGAGGGGGCTCCTTAGGGCCTCGGCAAGTGCCTCGCGCATTTTGGATGACAGGAGAAGGGCCTCGAGGATAGAAAGCCTTGCCAAAATGTCGGCCAGGTGCTTCAGGACATCATACTTTCGTGCCAAACACGAACCTCTGCTTATAGGAGGTCGGTCGGCATTTGGAGGCATAGCGGGTCCTGCTGGTTGAACCGGAGATCGGCTAGTACTTGGCACATCTTGCGGCACACTAGTAGAAGCCTGGAGAGTAGTCGCCGGACTAGGATTGGGCAGCTAAGGCTAGCCTGTAGCCGGGAAAGACTGACTGGGATACGAACGAGGCAGCTCTCCCTGATCTAGTAGCACGAACGACAGTGGAGGCAGAGCCGAGGGAATTAGATGGGGTTGCGCATGCTGAGCTCTGCGCTGAGCCTGATTCCTGGTCTCAGTAGCATGCATGGCTTGACTGAAAGTGCCTGCTGACGTACCTCGATGACCGGCGTGGTTGTGATTCCGCTGACGTTGACGTTGGCTGGAAATGTTGGGGAGGTTCGCCTGTCACTCCCCCTCGTCGGGAGTCATATAGGGCTTTACCAGCTCCACTGTGTTAACCGAAGCATACCCTTGGCTGTCGCTCGAGGATTCATCCACCACTGGGTGGATTCTGGGGGGAATCCCCATTTCAGGGGTCATAAAGTCGTCGAGAGTGCGGGATGATGACGGCAACGGCGGTGTGCGTTGCTCCTTCTTGCATCGCCGCTGCTTGCCCTTTTGGGAAGAGGTCGATTGTGAAGACGATGCGGGGGTACCATCTACTTCTTCTGAATGTTACGGTTGCTTCAGGAGAGCCCGAATGATACCATGGGCACGAATGACGTTTTTTAGAGCCATCCGGTCGTCATATTTCTGGGATCCTCGGTTGGGAACCTGCTGCCACTCGCCTTCACTGTCACTGCCGATCTCTGATCCTGCCAAGACTCCCGCCACTTGCGCTGGTGTCGGGCCCAACTTGACTATGTTGTTGTTGACCTGGTATTGAAAACAGTCTTTAAACCCATATAATTTCTTGAGGGTGTGCCCCAGAATTCAATGATAAGGGCAGTAGTTGGGGTGATCGGTGAGATCCGCCTCTGCCGGCCTTCTGCACTCGGGCAGACGCACAATCCATTGCTCTAGAGCACTTCGGAACTAGCCAGGGACCTGATTTTCGTTGAACAAATAAGTCTGGTGCATTATTTCCGGATAGTGGGCCCTGGGGGCCTGGCCCTGAAGAGGGGCCGGAGGGGCCTGTCGAAGAGGTGGCACCTAATTGTCTCACTTAGGTGGCGGTGGCGCATTGCGCGGGGGAACCTGTCGGTTTTGAGGCGGTCGCTACTGGGCAGGAGCCTGTGCTTGAGGTGGAGGACCTCTTCGGGGATGCGGGGATGGTGCCGCCGGCAGTAAATCCAGCTGCCTTGGGGCTTCTATTTGGTCCACCGCGGCAGGTTCAGCCCTGGCAGTCCTCCTAGCTGGGATCATAGGGGGCAACAAACGTGCCTGACTAGCCTGTTGCAGGGCTTCCTCAAGGCGCTGAGCCTTGTCTGAGAAATCTCTGAACCCTCCAGGGTAGTTCTGGGTAATCAGGGAGGGTACCAGCTCCGTTTTGATGTTCCCCACACACATCGTTAGTAATTTCTCATGAGTCAGTGGCATATCGAGGGAATAAGTAAGTCCCTTCCACCGGGCGATGAAATATGTGACTCGCTCATCAGGCCTCAGCATGAACTTGAAGAGGTCTGAAATGCTGGTCTTCCGTGTGGTGGAGTTGAACTGGTACAGGAACTGTCGGCGGAGGTCCTCCCAACCGGTCACCGATCCGATAGGGAGCTGGTTGTACCAGACGAATACTGGACCTTCCAATTTCTGTACAAAACAACGGAGCTTGGTGGCTTCTTGCTAAACCGGGGTCCCCAACATGGGTCCACACTTGGAAGAAAAATGAGCCAAGTACTGCGGCGAGTCCCCTGTCCCGTTGAAGGGCGAGAAAGTGGGGTTCCCGAAACCTGGAGGTGCGGGCATATCATCTACCCACGCGGGATACGGCTTGCCATCCGGTGGGACCGCCACCTGCCGCGTTTCCAACGCTTCGAGGCGGGCTGTGAGTGCCGCAATAAGATCATCCAGGTGGGGGTCCCTGTCTTGACAGGGATCCCTAACCACAACTGCATTGGCAGGTTCTTCAACATGGTAGACTACTTCGGCTGCTCGTGGATCAACTGGCGGGACGACCTGCGGGGCGACTGGGGGAACCCGGGCCGGGTTCTTCAGATTGCCCCATCGCTCGGGGGGGTTTGGCGAAACGTATCGCACCCTCTTGCCATACATTCCGGCTTGTGCCATGTCTGCAGAAGTAGCATGATCAGGGTTGCCCGGAGGCATATCACTGGGGGGACATGTTCCTGCCCCTACTGCCCCGGCCTGGGATTACCATATTCGGGTCGCCGCTCTACAGCGCGCTCAGCCAAGAGTTCGTCAACCAGCCTCTTCTGCTCAACAAGCTGCTGGTGTAATGTGGCCTTCTCGGGATCTTTTTCCGTTTTCTGCACAGAGGCGGACGGGTTGGAGTGCTTGATAGTTCTGACGTGCTCTTTACCCTTGCCAGCGTTTCGACCGAGTACCAGCGACTCGGTGGGTACGGGGAGGCCTAGCAGGTTCTTCTGCTGACGGGTAACCCTCCCTGATGGGTCCAGCAGTGGGGGTACGCCCTCGGGGGGGGGGGGGGGGGGAGTCTCCATCAAGGAGTTAAAGCTCTTCTTCCTTTTCCACAATGTCGGCCATGTGGACTGCGACCCCTCTCGAGGGCATGTCCTCGATGTCACATAATGAATCGGGCTGCCGTCGGATAGGCTCGAAGTGGAGAGCGGCATAGTGTCCTCAACCATGGACTTGCACATGGGGGGTGGCTTCCCTGACGATCCTGCGGAGTGCTTTAAAACTCTGAACTCATTTTCGTTGAAGGGCTCTCTGACGGCCTGGCGACTCGGGGCGTTGGGCCACAAGGAGTGCGGCCGAATCGATCAGGCGGCACTGCTCGCCGATTTCTTCGAAGTTCTCTCGACACCTGGGGTATTCCACCCGCTCGTAATGGAGGCAGAAATGTGTCGCCCATAGGGTTGGACAAAAGCACCCCACTTCTTCAGGGGTAAGAGACTCTGGTACACAAAAGTTCAGCGCTGCCGTCGGCTAAAACTTCTCCGTTAAGTAATCTGCTGCAATAGTACTCCAGAAGCTCCGGGGTTCGGACTCAGTGTCTGGCCCTGTGTTTCCACACTCGTCAACCGGGGGCGGCTGAGGGACCGGCAGCGGACCTCTGGGATAACAACCTCTGCGGTGGGGAATACGGCGAGTGAGCTGACTGGCCGCCGAATTATGGGCCATCCTCCGAAGAGTGAGGTGACCTAGCCATGATGTCACGATACGAGGGGCTGATAGCAACAGCTTCCGGCACAGGAGTTGCGGCTACCGGTGACCGTTCATGTCGTCGTTCTACCGCCGCGGGCCCACAAAATAGCTCTCTGTGATCTCTGGTAGAGGTAGAGGGCGCTTCTGGTGACGATGGCGATGACCGTGCGGTCGAGACCTATGGAATTCCCAAGATTTATTCCTCCTGGATGTACCTACGGAGAGAGATGGGAATCTGGTGGACCTCACATTCCGGGAGAATGAGGCTAACGCGTCTGGTTTCTACCCCGGTCCTTAATACAGAGGAGCGGGGAGAAGGTTCCATCGCTGAGTCGCACTCCGCTTCAGAGTCGGAGAAGTGGGCAGGTTTGATCTCCAACCGGGCATTCCCAGGACTCTTCTTGTGGTGGCGACGACCTGCTCTCCTGCCCCGGGGTGGCTCTTCGGGACAGGGTTGATCCCTATCAGGCAGTCTCGGGGCGGCGCTGGCGCCGTGGCGTAGAGGGCCCCCACTCGAGATAGTCGAGGTGCGAGGGGAACCAGGGAAAAAGTCGAAGGGTACATGGGGAGGACCTCCACAAACAACACCCATGTAGGAGGAGCCTCTGTTGGAATCGGCAGGAGCATGGGGAGGACCCCCATGGTCGATGCGGGCGGAGCGAGGCTGACCTTCACTCCTCGAGTTGCGGGGGCGAGGAGGACTATCGCCGGTCGCAGAGAGGACGTAGGGAGGGCCCCCCGTTGAAGAAGGACCGGATGGACGGTGCCTTCAGGTTAGCTGTCAGGGGCAGGGGGATGGACTCCATACCCTGTATAGTGGGCACGAGAAAGGTTTCTGCGCCGAGCGTCACTGCCGCGGGGCAGGTCTCCCGTCGAGATGGGGGTAGCACGAGGCATGCCTCCTTGACGAACTTCGGAGCGGGGAAGGCCCACGCTCTATGGAGTAGTGGTATGGGGAGGGCCTCCGTACGAGGTGACATCACCGCGGGTTAGTTCGCGGCGATCACCATTTGAGCCTGCAACCTGGAGAGTCAACCCAGCCTGCGCATGGGGCGGTTGGGGTCTCGATCCTGGTTGGGTGAAGGAGTGCCCCTGCTCAGCGTATGCAGGGGATTCATGATACACGTTGGAGGTGGCTCGGGCCACTGTAGATGTCGACGTTGACAAGCCCGGGCGAGCGTCCTCAGCCCGGTCCTGGCGCCGACGTCGGGTCAGGCGAGCTGGTGCAGGTGGTGCAGAGGCATGGCCTGCCTGCTCTTCCTGCGGAGCCGAACGGCGGTGCTGACTCAACCGGATGGGAGCTCTCGCCTGGATCCCTTGGGTTGGGACCCTGAGCGGGCTGAGACGGACGACGCCCGCCTCTTCGGCATAAGGCGAGGAGTCGTCAAGGCGTTCCAGGGACAGGCTCCCGAAATAGTTGAACGTTGGGGTGGGGAGCAGGGGCTCCCTGCGCGGCCTGTTAGGGCGGCGTTGACGACGAGGCCTGGACGCCTCCAGGTCCAGGCGGGCCATATCCCTAGTTTGGATGACTCCTTCTTCCTCGTACCTGCGCACGAGGTTGTTGATCACCCTTCGCTGGATGACCTCTGATGGGGAAAGGGGACGTGGGAGCCCCGTATTCCGCGATGTGGCAGCCATCGTGGCAGTAGCAGCGCCATGTGGGGTGGTTGTGGCGATATTGCCCCTGCCCCTGTATAGGCTAGCGAGCGGTGATCGCATCTCTATAACAGCAACCTGGTTCCTGAGAAACGAAGGGATCAACTCATCAGCACTGAGAGGGAAAAGGATTGACAACCAGTGCCCCAGCGTCCTTCCATTCTCCACGTTTGTAAGAAAGATCCATGCTGACACGCTGCAGAACGGGGTGCCCCACGTTCTACTACCCCGACTTCTGGTAAGTTTCACTATAGGCCCGCTATTTGCTTGGTGGGACCAGGCACCAGATATCTGGATCTGGTGACATGTCCATCTACTGGTGTCTCGAACGCTACTAATCTCCATATTGAGGAGACGAATTTAACATCAGGTTCACCATTTCTGTTTCCGACGCTTTCGCTGGGGCGCGCGCACCCGTCCGTCCGTGGAGGAGGACGCGCGACGCTTGTTGCCCCGCATTCCTGCTTTCCAAAGGCGGGCGGCATTCGCTCCTTATTTAGGGACGTCTGCTCCTTGATCGAAATGGGATGATGGGATGTCGGTTCTTCCTTCTGTGGATTCCTCGTCAGAACTCGTCACCTAGTCCGGGTCTGCCTCATAGATTTCATACGTAGTTCGTGAAACTCTTCCTAGTTCCATGTTTCCATGGATTCCGGTTAATTACACTGCTTCTGTAAGGACATTCCAAAGGGTCCGGTCAGGGCAACAACCTTCAGTCGGGGGAGTAGTCACGTTGAGGCATCAGTAGCGTGTCTGGATGCTGGGGAACCTGACGTGTCTGTCTATTATCCCTGGTCACAGGGCTTCTCGAGGGCATGGAAGCCCGAGGCTTCCCACATCGAGCGCGGGGAATTATATGTCATAGAAACATATCTGAGGTTTTCCTCAGCTTCCCATGTTTGACATAGGGTACACCGCGAGTTTAACGTCCAGCGGAGACGGATCAACCCAACCGGAGCATTAGCTAGGATAGATCTGACTGAGGGATTTCCCTTAAAGGGATGTCGATATCGGGGCCAGCCCATCAGTGGCTGTGAAGAGGAGCGTACCGACATGGTCTCACCGAGATATGACGATCCGGGTGAGAATCGGGGTGGGTGATAGGTGGATGAATGGAGTGGGGGAGTGAAATGGGACCATCACAGGGGCGACGGTGAAATTGGGCTTGAGCCTTGAAGAGGCTTCCTACGTGTCCCCGTGGCAGGGAATCAAAGTCCGCGTAGTTCTAAATGGTGCCAGTAAACCGACGCGAAGGTGGAACTTGGCCCGATAAATGTCGTCAGCGAACCAACGTGAAGGTGGACCTTGGTCCGATGGGTGGTGGGCATGAACCTCAGGGAGGCTTCCTACGTACAATGCCTTGACATGGATCAAAGTCCTCGTAGTTCAAATAATTGATGGAATACAGTTTGACGTCATGCGGGACGACAGTGAACCCTGAAGTGAATAAACGACGGGCGGTGGGTGTCGGTGAACCGACGTAAATGAGGGACCATGGTCCGATGGGAGATGGGCTTGAACCTCTGGGAGGATTCCTACATACCATGCCTTGACATGGATAAAATTCCTCATAGTTCAGATTGAAAATGGGGACTTGTCACACCGACAAGGAGACGGTATGGGCCAATGATTGTTGGGATTGAACCTCAGGGAGGTTTCCTAAGTACCATGCCTTGACACAGATCAAAGTCCTCATAGTTCGGATTGGAGAATATAGTAAACGTCATGCGGGACGGGGTGAATCAACATGAATAAGGTCGGAACGACCGGATGGTGGGTTTGAACCTCGTAGAGGCTCCCTACGTACCATGCCTTGACATGGATCAAAGACCTCGTAGTGCATATGGGGGCTTTGTCTGCGAACCGACATAAAGGTGGACCTTGGTCCTATGAGTGGTGGGCTTGAACCTTTGGAAAGATTCCTACGTATCATGCCTTGAAATGGATCAATGTCCTCGTAGTTCGGAGTGGATGAGTCACAACAGCTTGCCGTCGGACCAGAATGCAGTTCAAAGTCATGCTGGACGAAGGTGGGACCTGACGTAAAGAAATGACGGGTATGCTCGAACCTCAGGGAGGCTTCCTACATACCATTCCTTGACATGGATCGAAGACCTCGTAGTTCAAATGGGTGTGCAGTTTAATGTCATACGGGACAAGGGGGCATACAGTTTAACATCATGCTGGACGAGGGCGAAACTCGACGTGAATGAACGACCGAGCAATATGGCTTGAACCTCATGGAGGCTTCCTACGTACCATGCCATGTCATGGATCAAAGTCCTCGTAGATCTCTATGGGTGGAGGTCAGGGTCGGTGCTCACTCTAAGGCCACGCGAGTCATGCTCGGTGTGAGAAACAAGAGGTTGCAAGGACCTGACGATCACGTCGCGAAGGATGCGTCCATGAGAAGTGAAGAGGGGATTACGCGTTAGGCGGCCCATGGTGCTGGGACTTACTCTAGGATGGAGGCCCATGGTGTGGAAAAGCGCAATGGACCTTGGTCCAATGATGGGGGGTGCCCCGTTCCCTATCACGCCCTCCACTGACCTTGGTAGTGGGGAAGTACGGAGATGCCGAGGTGCGGCTATCCATTGGGGAACTAGGGTCACCCTTCTCCTATGGAAATACGCCACTCCAATAAGGAGGATATCATCCCTTGAGGATGGGTGATTCCATTCATGTGCATACGAGTGGTGTAAAGAATGTTCGTGCTGGGGGGACCCTTCGTGAGAGGCACGAGGTCGGGTCATAGTTTAACGTAATGTGTTGAGGACATGGTGCTTGGCAGTTTAATATCTTGCTTCTCGGACGAGGTGGGTTCACTCCACTCCCCTAGGACTTACATAACTGGTACCCTCTGGTCCTTGGGGAAGGGAAGGTACCAATAAGGCCATGGTCAAGGGGGGTTGTGGAACGAACCATCAAAGGTTCCACGTTAGAGTGGCTATGCGAAGAAGCAATAACCGTTAGCGTGCCTATGCGAAGAAGCATTAGGCAAAGCAACGCCACGGGTGATGTTGTCCATGGGACTTTGAAATCACATCGTGCAAACCTGGAGGGTCGCACGGGAAGAGGAATCACTAAGCAAAGGAGTGTGCTTTGCGAAGTGGAGTGCCTTGGCCTTAGCATGGGGCGTAGGTGTGAGTGGAAGGTGCTTCGTGAAGTGGAACAGTGTTCGCGGAGCACTGCCTCACGAAGAAGAGGTGCCTCACGAAGTAGGGTCCTATAAAGCAGTGTGCTTCGCGATGTGTAGAGATCCTACCTTAACATAGGGATCACTGGTATGGGTTGGGTGTTTCGCGAAGCATAAGTGCTCCGCGGCTTCCCGTTTTCCATTGGGAATCCCCTTCCTTCGCGAATTCCCTTGAGCTTCGCGAAGGGCATCCCTCTCAGAAGAGGGGCTCAAAACGAGACAAAGCAGAGGCGTATCGCGAAGTAGAAGTACCTCGCGGAGCTCATAATTCCCGAGGGCAAAGAGTGCTTCACGGTTAGAGAGAGGAGAAGCCGAAAGGTCGGATTGTCCGTCTTCGGGACTCAGGGGGAGTCTAGTATTTATAGGGAAGGGGCGCCGCGAAGCGGAACTCGTGCGCCGCCTCAGGTGCTTCGCGGCGCGCTCGCGAACGTCAAATGCATTCACGGAGAGTTACCGCCTCTGGAGCTTTGCGGCGGGCTCACGAACGTCAAATGCGTTCGCGGAGAGTTACCACCTCTGGAGCTTCGCGAGGGGCTCGTGTACGTCAAATGCGTTCGCGGAGATTTACCGCCTCTGGAGCTTCATGAGACCACGCTGCCAGTGGTTCTTTGCGGCAATATTTTGGCACCAACAGTGATCAAACATGTATACACAGTAGGTTCATTCCAATGACTCTTGTGAACATGTGAAAAAGAGAATACAAATTTACCTTTGAGAAACCCACAAAAACCATATTACCTATGTAGATCAATGAAATAACCCCTTCCCTTCCAAGGCATTTTAACCAAATATTGCATCCATGTATAGTAATATAATATGATTCATATTGATAATGGGTAACCCATGCTTATTTACTACAATTTTTACACTCTCACATATCAATTTTTTACATCCTAGAAGTCCTACATATTCCACAAAATAAGATATCAAACATCACTCATAGAACCCATGTCCATAACATCACATCTCACATTTATACACCTGGTCCATCCCACCATATCACATCATTTATTTTGAAAATACACTTTTACATCAAAAAAAGACATATCACATCTCACCATAATATACTGATGACATCACATCACATCCATAATTATAACCACAATAATATATTATTATGAACATGAATGACATAAACCATGTTCCCTCCTCCTACCATGAACAAACCACTCCATATGTCATCTTATAATATCGTCAAACATCATAAATATAGACTTTTAACTTAATTCAATCACATAAGATGCATGTGTTATCACCTAGAATATGAATAAAGTAATAGAAGCTAGTCATCCATCAATCCTCACTACCAGGTTACCGGAACGAATACACCCAAAACATTTTCCTATCAGCACATGGTACTCAATATAGGATGCATTCACATAGAAAAAAAACTAAAAATAAATCCTGTATATATATCCCCATAAAATTAACAACATTGGTTCCAAATAAAAGAACTAAAAGATCATAATAGAACCTAAAAAACTCACAATACCTTCAATTCCTCTATGACCACTATACACAAAACACCACATAAAAATCTTGTAACGCCCCAACCTATCATGAACCACATTTTTAGTGGAAGGTTAAGAAAACATAACCCCAATATATCCAATAAAAGTATAGGTTATAACGATAAACACTGAGAAGTAATAATATATAAGGGGATGCCTTAGCCTAATGTACATAGGTGGACAAACCCAACCATCTCTATGAAAATCTGTGGAGGAATATAAATATTGTAACATCTAGAATAAAACTATGAATTTAATAATCTCTATGGAATACATCAGTGTATGATAGTATAAATACAATTTTAAAATGAAAAAATTGATACCTAATGAGAAATGATGTCTAAACCTAAAAAACATGAAAATTGAGAGATACCAACACCATATTTCCATGTTTTATCACCATAAATGATTAATTCAACAAGTTATCACCATGCTCAACCAATTTCATTACTAATCGATCCATAATTTTTAATTAAATGAAATATGTGGAAAATATTATGCATGGGTGAGGATATACATGCATAGTAGAATTCCTCGATAACTCAAGGGAGCAGCATAATTATATAAAAATGTTCAAATCAATCTGAAGATATAGGGAAATAAAAACCAAGTACATATATGATAAATAAATTACCCAGTATAAAGATAAAAAATTATATTATTCACACAGCCCAACCAAATTTTATTATTGTTATTATCTCACCAAAGTACATCCTCAATTCCTTGAATCAATAAAACCTCAATAGTTTCTGTGAGGAGGGCCCCACTCTTAACAATTTCACTATAGAAACTCATTGAAGCACAATTCTAATGAGTGTGGGTGCTTAGTGCTGATGCTCAAAGACGAAAGAGTAAATCTCAGAATATTGGGGATTGACAACCAATATAGGGAAGTAGTTTCTACATATATATAATGATTATGGGAACTTCTTCCCTAGTGTTACATGGGGGTTCCAACCCATACTAATTTCAAAAGACCTTACATGACCATTATCATCAAAATTTGTCTTATAATGAAGATTCAATATTAGAATATGATGAATCGTATATTTTATTCAAGAAAAAATACACCATTTTTTCCCTATAGAAAAACACTCAATATTGGTTACTCAATGTCCAAAATATAGGTCCAAAGGAGGATATATGAGAAGAATAAGTTCACGAGGGAATAAACAGTGTTTTGGGGGGTCCACACAGACTGTGACCCCACCTCATTGCCTACCATGTTCTCATCTAGTCATGTATAGAGAATTCATTTCACACAGCATGGAATTAATAGGTGGTATATTGTGTTTTTTAGCCACTGAGGGCCAGCCCGTGTACAATAGGTCATTCCAATGTACATTGGGTTGTGCCTTTGTACATGGTCATGTAGCTAGTTGTGCATGGTTACTAGTCAATTCACATGTACTCCCAGAGTACATTATGTGTTTGACCACATGGTGTCTTAGATGTGTTCCATATATCCCATAGGTTGGAAACACGAGTATGGTCACATGGTGAATGGTCGTAGTTACATGATGTGTGATCTCTAAATCCTCACAAAACCCTAGCGCCATTTTCAGGGGGTAGGCTACATACCATGTATTCATCGGGGATACAGAACTTGTAGTTTTATGTCTTGAAGTTCCCAATTTTCCATTATGAGGTTTCTAGATCCATCCATTAATCTTTTAATCTTACCATTTGACTACCCAAAACATAAGTTAAATGGATATGGAAATCAAGTCCGTCCCTCTGGTGGCTGGAAAACACAAAATAAATATCCAAATGTATTGATGTTGAACGTCCTGTGCACCTCTCATCGTATGCTACATCCATTGATCCCATATCCATAGATAATCACCCACATATCATCCTGAACCATCTACAAATCCCCACCCTTATCATTAATGGAATAACTACAAGGAATCTTGGTGTCCAATCATGCTAGAACCCAAAGAGAAATGACAACCTGTGATCCTGTGGGACACTGTGGAAGAATGCAATGAACAATGGGGATTAATGCATAAAAAATGGGTAGGTCTTTCTTTTTTAGAATATTCATGGACAATGGTTACATAAATTGGGATATCCATGAGAAATATCATTTCATATCAAGGATAAACTAAATTAATAAATTCAAATAATCCAATAGTCTCACAGAAAGGATGAAGAATGTCATAAATCTATGAAGATTAAAGGTTATTGATAGATTAATAAAAAGGGAGTAATCAATCAAAACAATTTCCCTACCTCATTTATATATTTTTCATTCGTAATTAATGCATTCACCACTAAAGGATAAGTCCCTCAACTTTCGTTGCCTCCTGATCTGCCCAACAATGAAAACATGTAGTCCTCTAATGTGAACATCCAATGAACAATTGTGGTTCCCTCTCCACAAATATCATGTGGTTATGTGGATAAACATATATAATTTCTATATATGCTATAATATGAAGTATTTTTTTTATTTTTGGAATTTAAAATAATATAATAATTTAATTGTTTATTTTTATTAAATGCTCCCCCAGTGATAGATTTTATAAAAATATGTACTTCTAGGCAACCATAGGTTGTGTATATAGTAAAATACATATGTGGAATTCAACCATGGCCTTAAGTCATTCTAATATGGTCTAACAAATAGTAAAATGAAATGGATGACCATGATATAATATAATTAATATAATCAATATATCAATTATGGTTCCCTTTGGGACCCTTAATCTCGTACTGACTCAGTTCCTAGATACTAAAATTGTTAATAATATATTCCATAGTCTTAGAAGGGAAAAATAGATACACTGTATTACCTTATTGATCACATATTTCCTCCTAAAACCCACAATCCAAATATAATGTTCGGGGTACTAGGTCTACATCTACACCTCTCCCTCCCAATATTACTCTATAATGCTCTCATACTCACACAACATTCTAACCAAGGGAATGGTTGATCCTCATATAATATTATCCACGAGAACCTCTATTTCCATTGGGAACTATGAAAAGGTGTATGAATCCTAGATGCATAGATCTCCCCGTCACTATCATGCATAGGTTCATGTGTGTATCTCCATAGTTGCGACACATGGAAGACATCCGGAACCCAGTCTAACTATGGTAGAAATTAATTTTTGTATGATACCTTTCCATCTCTCCAAAGGGTCTTGAAAATCCGTAAAAAACTCAATGATAGCTTACCTCCACTACCAAATCTCGGTAATCCTAATTATTTTGACACAATTAAGAAAAAATGGTCTCCCTACTTATTATCTATAGGCCTAAGATGTTGATCTGTGTAATTTATTTTTTGGATTTTGGTTGTCATCATAATCTTGTAGACAACATGATCCTTCACTATCATCTTTTACACCATCTCTGTCCCAACAAGAGAAGTCTCATTTATCTTATTCTTGGATAGGGGTTACCATCAATATCTACCATACATGGCCTCAAAAGGTGGTATGATAATCGTATATTGATATCAGTTAATTTTTATAAAACATAACTAATGTAATGTGAACCATCCTTGTTTCAAAAAAAAATTGAAATCAACATATCCTCCAACATCTGGATAGTCTTATCACTTTTCTCATACATCTTCGGGTACAAATATACTCTCCTTAACTGTTTACTAAAGGTTTCTGAAATTCATCTCTATAAATATGACATAAACTATGAATCATGGATAGATTCCATCTTCATGGGTACACTATGTAGTTGTATAACCTCCCATAAATAAAACAACACCAAACAATCTAAAGAACCCTACTCAAGGATATAATGGAAGTGTACCAATTTTTTAATCCATTCAACTTTCACCTGTATGTTATTGTGGACTATAATTGTTTGAGGATGACTTGTCATAAATTATAGCAATATTTCATACCATTTACACTTCATGATATTATAATGATACATCAAACATACCAAAACCTGGTTTCTACTTTTACCTGGTGTCTTGAGAGACATAGAGAGATGAATTCAGGGATTATCTACCTAAATTCATTTACCAAAAACTATCACGGATGGTCCTTATACATCACTTCCACTCTAGGATGTATGAAATCAATAGAATTATGAAACTCCAACATTACCTCCTATTGTATCATGACCAGAACAAACATCCATTCCCAGAAAAGGGTGATGTGATCCCATCATTCAATTAATCCATTTGGTACATCCCATGATGTTATCTAATCACATAGAGCCCCATAATTGATAAATACCAACTAAGACCACCTCACACATTGAGGGATAAAAAATATTCAACACCATCTACTGAAGAAAAACATCAGTCATCTCATCCACAAGGTATAGATACAAAGACTTTAACTACAATGAACCATCCACTACCAAACCAGAACAACGAATCCTAATAAGGGATTCTTCCATCACAGGATTTTAAAATAGCCCTATAATAATGCCATCCATTTCCTTTTTCAATGTTTATGATATCTCTGAGTGAATATTTACTAGACAAGTGGTGGTATGTGTAAGAAATAAAATGATCATGCAGAATATTGTGCCTCTACATATTCAATACAAAAAAACAACCACCAAATCTATGTCATAAGTCATATAGCTTGTCTCATGGGGTCTCAACTACATTAATCCATATCTAACACTACATAATTCAGTATCAATATGAAACTGAGCCCATCTCTATAGGAAATGTTATAGACTATATAATCAAATCCTCCTTTGATAGTCTCATTAAAGGAGAACCGGTATGCCTCATCCTAAACTCCTCAATTTAACATCCCGGTGCATATGACCACTAATATAGTAGCATGAAATATGGATATCTTGACCGAAAGCATGGAGCCCCTTACATGAGAGGCTGATGACTAGTATTTATTGTGTAAAGATGTTATCGTGGTGAGTCCATACCTTATGTTAGAGTAAGAAAATTGTTTATCAGGAAAAAAAATTGGAAAATACAAAGAAATTAATTATTTATATACAAAGGTGTATGAGAATAATACTAATCAACTAAACAATAAAAGAATGGCCAACTATAATTTTCAACAATGCATGTCTGATAGATTATGGTACGAGTATAATCAATGAAAATTAAAAATACAAATACAATGTAATAAAAAGATAAAATCCTATATGATATCTCCCTGAGAATCATGAGCACCAACTCAGTTCTCTACCTCAACTCCATCATATTAATGTAAATAAAACATTAGAAGTATACTATATACCTTTATCAATACTTATATATATAATGTCTTAAGGGGTTACAATAGTACCCATGTAGGGTGTGAGATACAATCACAGTAGGACGACAACCATGTTTTCTACCCCAATACATTTGATTTAACATAATTTAAGTAATGTCTAGGTGATATGAAATAATAAATAGTACTAAAATAATAAATAAATAACAACCAACACACTCATGTTCTAGAAGTCCTCATGGGGGCCCCATTTTCTTCATCTCATTACTGAAAATAAAATATAAACCATAACTATATATATATTAATATATATTAACTATATTTTTAATCCATCTATATGAAAAAATTAATAGTGGACATAAGTTTCTGTGTACTAGGAATACTAGTTACTGGCTGAAATAGGGTGTAACTCATAAATCCATAAGTAGTCTAAACGATCCTATAAGATCATGTCATAGGGTACCATCCATACATAGAAATATAGTTATATAACATATTATATAAGACTCTGTATGGACAATGATCCTCTATTGAAACACTCAAATCATGAAACATGGCATATAATGTCCAACAATCATATAGTATCATGGGTGAAAGACATAATGATGAAAAACTGATGTAAGGGAGTGTGGTATCAACATACTCAACGTAACCCTTGCCATCATTCCATAACCTATGTTTATGGTGTCTTCATATTTTTAACAAATCTCTATGAGGAAATAAGTTTTATTCCTTAATATTCATATTCAACTATATTAAATAATATAATTTATAATTATCCATTTCAGCCGTGACTATTGATTTTAATCAATATGCATATTGTTATAACACCATTCAATTACATTTCAATAAGAAATGTAGTTCATTCATGGTAATAAACCACCAGGAATATTCTATTCCATATAATTAATCCATTTCAAATAAATAATTTAATATATTGAAAGAAAAAAAATCCATAATTTACAAGAAAAAAAATTATTCTGTCCCATTTTTTTCATAAAAAAGGAAATTCCATTTTACATGGTAAAATGAGAAACACAGAATATTCAGTTTTCATTTATGAATCTTCATTCATTAGCTATGTCATTTAAGAAAACATTTCAAACCCTTAAGAGGAGATTTATTAAGTAATATTTTATATTAAAGAAGGATAAACTATTTAAAAACACTAATATGGTTTCTCTCTAACATGGAACTAAAAATACAACATCATATATGCATAGGTAATCAACAATAAAATATAGACAATAAAAAACGAAAACACAATTCCCCCCTTTGTATTTTAGACTGTAACACACCTCATTAGTGGATTTTAATTATAAAAACATGACATTTTTTATTAGATAATTAATTTATCCCAAATAAGAATCACTTTCAAGAGTCATACTCAATTAAAATTAAGTAATAATTTATTTAAATAATCATATAGAAAAAATTAATTTACAAGGAAGGTAAAATGATATATCAATTGATGCATTCTAAAATATCATGGAATAATGGAATGGTATCCAACATAAAAAAGAAGAAAACAATGTTGAACACTTTAGTACATGAAATTTTCATCAATGAACACTAAAATATAATCTTTATCACCTTTGAGCATTTGCATTGTCGCATATACATATTTAAGACTAGCCCCTATGTACAGATTTTCATTTCCATGAATATGTAAAAGCAGATACTTACATATATGCTTATATATGTATATATATGTTTACACCTACAGAAGTATTAATTTTTTTTATTCATAATCACATCATAAACATATATTTATATCCATGATTACTTGGGTGAATATATATATTATGGGTGAATATATACATATATATATGTGTGTGTCTGTGCTTACATATGCATACACAAGTATGTCTCCTTCAATATTGGTGACTAGAACCCCCCTCAATGGTGATTAAAACGTGATATAGAAAATAATATCAAGTAAAAATCCATTAATGACCCCAAATTTTTTTTTTAAAAAATAAGTGATGAAAACCCTAACTCAAGCATTGAAGTCAAGAATAAATAGACCAAATCACTTATCCTTCAATAGTGGATTCCAAAAAAATATAAAGAATTCTTGACAGACGTACCTTACACCATATCAAGAGAAGAAAAAAATTTGGTCCAAAATAACCCTAGGGTTTCTCCAAATAGAACCGAGAAATATGGAGAGGAATAATCATTCAACCAAAGGATGAGAAGGGGGCTAGAAGCCTTATCTTGAGGTAATATTGAAGAATCATAAAGGAAACATGGAATAATGGTGTGGAATATTAACACAATGGAGGGAGGGGAACACATCCATGGAGGATATGAGGGTTGAATCATGTGATTCTAGGAAGTATAAGTGAGAGGTATATTTGTTTTTTACTTATTTTTTTGTAATTTATTATACATTATTTAATTTATTAAAAAAACTAATTTACATATTTTGGATCCCACAATTAGCCAAACTGTGTGACAATCATGTGGTTAAAAACACATTAGTGCTACCTATGTGGGACAACCCATGTGGTCTAGGCACACTATTGGGGAAGAATATGGAAAACTTCTGTGCTTCAAATATGTTGTCTACTAGAAGGAACACAATTTACATCTATGGGTCGCATTGTCTTAGAAAAATTGTGCTCCCTGTTTAGAGCATTGAAACCATTAATTTCTAGAACCATGTTCTTCCATAACTCAATGCACCACCAATGAAACTTTTTAGGTCTCATCCCACATATAAAAAACCTATTAGAGTGTTCCAACTCCCATAATTACATTTGGAATCCTAGTTTTAAAAATGAATCATCTGGTAATCACCAAAATTTCACTTTGGAATTTCATATTAATTAAATTCATTGGTTGTTACACGTAAATAATTTTTCACACCACAGAATCTATGTAAAATGTTTCTATTTCCACATCTGGGAAGTCAAAAGAGTTTTAATACTAGAAAAATATTCCACAACAGTCATGTAGTTTTCCTCAAATCCGTGAATTCTCTACTCCTCTAATATGAACCTGGGTGGCTCACAAGAAAGAATTGTGTTAATATTTTTTGGGACTACATCTAAATTTCACTCAGAAATGAAATTCCAAAGAAAAAAAACATTATAGATAAAAAACAAGAACATTGAAATCATATCATAAATTATGTTCCCCCATATTAATTCTAGGCCCATCCTCTGATGTTATGCATGATCTCCCTATAATGATGTGTAAATTAGTATGTCATTTATGGTGATAACCAAATACTGTTCTATGTATTGATGAAATATCATATTTATCAATCATAGAAAAACATTGTTGGAATTCATCACATTGGTAGGCTTAACCATAAACTCATATCATATATAGCAATATCATATTGTCATATTCAGAATATCATCCTTCTAAACTCATCAATTGGTGGTAGTCATACCTGATATCAATCAATGGGAACCAACTAGAACCTCTAAACTGGTAAAATTTTCTTTAATCCTAATAAAGGGGCAATTTTTCTTTATTATTACACAGTTCATGGGATGATAATCAAGAAAAATACATAAGAGCCTTCCCACTTTCTTCATAAAAAAACTAGTGATGCTTAGTGGGACACAATATGTCTGGTAAATTACTTCTCTCAAAGTTTATCAAACCACAACCATAGTTTTGGAGCATCATATGTACCATATTATAATAATTTTAAGATATTAATATTTTCCATTAGTGAAAGTCAATACAAAAATCAATTTCATACCATTAATGTAGCCTAAGAACATCGTCATTTATTTTGTCCTTATAATCCTACATGATTGAAGTAATTTATAAACCTAAAGATCATGATTCACCAATGGATAATTCAATAACTAATTTTTGATGGTTTGTAGATTCTTATGTGAAATACTTACAAGATTCACCATGAGATCTCCCTCTCCTACAAAGGATAATATTTTCCCATTTATATAAAGTTATATAACTCGACTAAGGTGAGAGTAAATCAATGATATAAGCATAGAAAACTAGTCTATGCCCAATATTGAATCATAAATTTCTATAATGATTTAAAATAGGTCCCATGTGAAACTTTTTTCACCATGTGATTGATCATAGTGTTGAGAGATATGAGATAAATAAGAATTGGTCCCCAATGGTACCTCTAAATGTTGCTACAATTATAAATTATCAACTAGGATCTCTAGCTCCCATATAAGGGATATGAAGATAAAGGAATGACTTACTCATGAATATACAATTTACAGGTAAATAGTATAAATCAAAAAATCATACCTCGTATGATATTTTTCATAACCTGGTAAAATCCTTCTACATTCAAAAACTAACCATGGCTTCAACCTCTAGATATTTAACTATGAAGTAGGCCTCTTGGTGGTAGTGGTGGTGGACACATCTCATAGCATCATCCTCCACCATGTACTTATCCTTCTTGAGATCCACCTACCCCATAATTTCATTTCCTCCATAGGGGTTTCCCTGACCAAACATGGGTGTTACCTAATCATGATTTTACCTATACCATGAGGGGTTTTATCTTATGTCTTCTTATCCTGGTAATCTAGATGGGTCAGAAAATTCTGAACTACGTGAACTCACACACCACAAGCATAAATTATTTTTTTCTCTCTTTCTCTATCCCTATAGTGAGTTAATCCTATACATGATCCTTACCCCACATTCCAACATATATAAGTCTCATGATGAGTATGAATCCTATGGTGATACATCTATTTCTTTCACATACAAGCTACTTTTGATATATCAACCTTGTGATATCCAGTACCGACATTTTTTGTTTGATGAATCATTGCTATGATTATCTCTTTAATAAAATATATTTACATTATTCTTACATATGTAGGGTAACACAAGGAAAATATGATGGTCTGGATGTCTCTAAGGAGGAAATTTTCAATATTTTATTCATGGATGACACCATACCTTACCATGTTGATGGATTATTATACAAGGTCATTAATCCTTGAAATATACTCATACTTACTCATATCACCCTACTATATCTCAAGAATCTCCTAGATCTGAACTGAGTGCAATGATGAGGAATAATTCTTCTAAAAAATAGCCACTAGAAGTCAGAACATGGGAGTTTCATCTCAACATGGGTAAGATTAATCAAGAATCCATCAACACCCTATTGCTCCTTCGAATGGAATGGCTGCCACTACGACCATCTGATTGACTGGGGTATGAACCATCCTAAACACTCGAACCACTGGATCATTCCAACACTCTAATGCATGTGGATATGGCTTTCCATACAACTATTGTGTTCCATGATGTTATAACTCTATTTATGTGAAAGGAAAGTGTGCATAATCACACTGAACAACTGGTATGATCTGTTCTTAGATAAGTGGGGTACTTATCCATGCTTGCACAAAAGAATAACATAATGAGATGACCCCTACACCGAGGCCTCATCGAATCATCTTCATGGTCATGAAATGGTAAAAAGTCTGACTATATTCATGGAGGACTCCAAAATGTAATCAATAAGTACTAGGAAAAATAATAACTTATATATATGCTTATATAACCAAATAATTATAGTCAAAGGACTCAAACCAATATGATAAAGGTATCATTATTACCTAAAAATGATGTCTCAGTATACTGAGTAAACAAAAAGGTAGATAGTGTACTTATTAAAATATACAATTCCCATTGCACAATTATTGGATTCCCTAGCCTAAAATATAAACTAGAGACACATTGAAAACATTTCCCTGAGTCCAAACCAATTCCTCATAAGGTTAAAACACTAAACACCATCTCAAGGAATTAATTACTCTATTATCACTTTATATGACACGACCCACCAGAACATGACTTACCTGTGGATGGAAAAACCACCATAACCCAAAGAAAACCTCTTATAGTATAGGGCATGTAGAGAAGAATTGAGAAGGAATATTGTAATATGGTATTCCTTAGCCTAATATACCTTTATACATGCGCCCAACTATATCCATGCAATAGTGTTAGGGAATATAAATTGCCTAACATCTTTAGAAAAACCGTGAATGAAATAATCTACATGGAATAAATTCTATCATGACCATTTGAAGATAAAGGGAATTTGAAAAAAAACCCCCAACAAAAAAATATGTCCAAATGTGAAAATGAATAGAATAAATGACAATTAAGAGAGCCCAACTCTTGATTTCAATTTCTGACCATCGTATCTATTTGATGCATTAATATATCCCTAGGATAAAATAAATTTACCATCTATATGTCCCTCCTATGGATAAGAAAGTAATTTTGTGGGAAAATAACATTTAGGGGTGAGAATATTCATACCAAAAAGAATGCCATGAAAGAAAAAGACAGCTATAAAAAGATACGCCAAAGGTCATATCAACCCAAATAAAGATGGAAATAAAACCCCAATACATATATGTTCATTAAGAAATCCATTATGGAGATAAATGGGATCTCCATAAAAAATCCTAAACATAGTTGATGAGTTTTCAGGGAAATCCAGCAGTCTATCTCTGATAACGAGCATGAAACAAAACCTCACTAGAACCATTGTGGAGTGGCCTCCTACTCACTACTGCACTCCATAGTTGAGGGAGCCACAACACCCATAGAGGACCTGATACCTAATATATATAGATGATGGTTGAGTACCACACTATAGATTGGGGAATGATTCTCAGTGTAGGGGACTATCATTTCTAACAATATAGTACCTATGTGGGACCCATGCCCTAGTGAGACAAGGGAGTTCCCACCCTGGAATCTCTCTGATGATCATGCATGATCACTGCCATAATAAATAGTCACCAAAAGAATCATCACACTTATAACACATTGAATCACATATTTTATTCCACATAGAAGGACACCACTATATTTTATATGGTAAAAATCATGATAGGCTACTCACTATAAAAAATATAAGTCTCGAAGGTGTATATATCAAGGGAAGAATTTCAATAGGGAATACATGGAATATATGGAAGTCTATATGACAAGTTACCTCAACTAATCACAAGGACATGACATTACTTAGACTTGGATTTTGAATCCATTTCATACTACACAAAATGTAAATTTGTTACACATCACATGTCATCCACTCATGTTCTACCCTTGTATCTCTTTCCATTCCCATGTACTTTGGGTCATGCCCATTTACCAGTCTTTGTACTAGGTCATGCCTCAGTACTAGGTTGTGATCAACTTCCCCTAGTGTACATGTCGTGTCCAACTACATGGGGTCCACGACATGTTCCAATTAGAAACTCTATTTTCCACATGATGAGGTTCAAATATTTTTAGGCCTAGCCACATGGTATGTGATCATTAACTTTCTCTATAACCATAGTCTCAGGACCTAAGGTGGCTACACCTTATGTGTTCTTCTTGGATATATTGGGTATAGTCTATAATTTTTTAGATCCTAACATTCCTTCATGAATTTTATAGACAAATAGTAATCTCCCGGGATATCACCCTTTCACCACCCAAACAATATGGTCAACTCCTACACATGTTTATTTGTACCCTCTTATAGTCGAAAATCCGAAATCGACTATCTATACGAAGATACATTACATGTCTCATTCCCCTCCCATCACCCACCACCATTCCAAATCCCATATCCATGGATTATCACCCCAAAATGATCATAATCTAAATATAAAACACATTATGATCATACCTCACATAACACAAATGAAGCTGGGGGTCTAATTATGCATGAATCCAACCCACCAAATATTAAAAACAACCCACTGACTCAATGAATAATGAAAAAATGGTGGGGTGAAATGTAAAATGACATGGATAATCCATACATTGTGAAGTGTTATTGTCCCAAAATTAAAGAAAAGGGTATATCCCTGGGTAATAACAAGATATATCAATAACTGATTGAATTAATCAATTCAAAATGATTAAAATTATCAATAAAATGTTTGCAAATTCCAAAATTTTATAATATTTGAGAATCATGAATGATTAATAAAAATAATGTTAGAATAAATAAATACAAGACTAAACTCATTAATTGATCCTTAGTTGTTGAGGAATTTATTTTATCTTAAATAAGAAGCCATGATACATTTGACGACTCTTGATCCACCTTGATCAGAACACCCATAATCCTTCAATGCGATCCTCAAATGAGTAATGATGGATTTATCCACTTAAAGGAACCCAAGCTATGTAGCCGAGACTAGATAATTGATATATAATTCAATTTATAATATCTTTTGACCTATAAACACCATGAAATATATATATCAAAAAATGGATACATAAATCCTAATAATATATATGATATGAATCATATAATATATTATTGGGTATTATATTCACCACATAGAAGAAAAAAGTTGTAAATATGCAATGTGTTCCCCAAAATTAAAACTTTTGTCAAACATCTCGTACCATAAGTCTCAAATTTCATTAAACACATTGAAAACACATGTATAATAAATATAAGTTTATTATAAAAATATAAAATAAATACAAACATATATATTATAAAATATATAATTTATTTGTGACCATTTATTACACTTTTATTAACACATCCATTTTAAATTCATGTTTCAGGAAATAACTACTTTGTCTTTCATGAATATTTTGAATTGTAATTGTTGGGATTATTACTTTCATTTTTCTGTTTCATAATATCCATAATGTCTAAAAAGATATAAAAATCATATATATTCAGGATACATGTACATAGAGTTATCTGTAAAAGTGAGATATAGAAAATTAAATATATTGCTAATGGATATTGTAGGTCATACGTACAGATAATCTTTTTTTCCATTTTCCTCAAAGAATGAAATATTAGAATTTAAATACTATATTACCATTAAATTATAATATTTATTTAATATATATCACCTATGTTAATTAAACACATCTCTATTACCTTCCATGTAAATCACGAAAAAATGGCATCGCTTTGTGGGGTGGCAGTCCACCATACACATGGGTGCATTATCAATTTCACGTAGAATTGAATGTAACAAGTAACATGTGATTTCCTGATTTAAAAATAATAATAATATGATAAATATCAGATATAGAAAATAAGTCTATCATTAATTCCATCCTTGATAGGTGGTGATAGAAAATAAATTACATCGGTTAGCGAGGCGTTAGTCCGACACACACATGAATGTTGATTCCGGAACCTATTTTATGGAAGAGGATAATTATATTGGTATTTACATTAACATAATAACATATTAGTATATGAAAGTCACTAAGGCTATTATATAAATACATTTTAGTAATATTTTATATAGGTTGAGGAATAAATAATATAAAATTATTAGTTAGGGATGAAACCAATTCTTCCAACAACTTCTTTTGGTTTTGAACTAAATAATTATTACTTTGGATTTATGAAAGAAATGGATTATAGGTAAATATTAGAGAAATAAAAAATTCATATATTTAGGTATATTTAGAACTAAATGGTTTTTTATTTTTGAATATGAGAGGATATGGGGTGGCCATTAATATATGATGGGACTAGTGAACTTGTAATTTCTACGATGAAAAATGTGTGCCAATGTTTTTCACATGAAAAAATGCATAAAAATGGGAAATTATTCCAAATAGAATATATGAGTTTGAAATATTTCCATACATTGGGTGTTGGGAAATTTTTTTGTTATTATTTCCATTATCATTTAGTTTAACCTTCCAATAAAACAATATTTACCGTAAGAATTATATATAATTTTTAATATTGTGTCTATTTATTATGATAAATAGTATAATTGAAATTATTTGAAATTAAAATTAATTATTATTTAAAATATATACCCCATGTTTCCAAATTAAATTCATACAATTAGAAAACATTATTTTGAAATGAATCTCTTAGACACTATGATAAAGTGATTTATAATATTGAAATTATTCAGATGTTTAAATGCATTTTATTTAATAATTTAATATAAAAATTATTCAAATTAAATAAATTGGATTTATAAATATATAATTGAACTAGTATTACTTTTAAAACAACATTAAAATATTTTTTGTTTTTGAATATTTATAACAATTTAAAATTCTTAATGAAAACAAGTACTTTTCACTATTTATCAAAATATTTATCTTCTCAGAAAATTATAAAATCATCAACCAAACATAATATTCAAATTATGATTCCAAAAATGATTTTTTTTTAAAAAAATTTTATAAAAGTTTAAGAAACTATTTTTAATTTATGATCATAAAAGGTGACAATTTTTTTTAAAATAGATTTAAGCATTAAATTGGATTTATTCATATATATCTTCATGAAAAAAAAACTAATATAAATTTTAAAAAAAATTAGAATATAAAATATTAAAATTTAATTTGAATAATTCACTTAAAGTTGTGCAAATAATTTTTTTGAGTAAAATAATATTTGCGGGCATTAATATAGTTTTAATAAAAAAGGATTCCCTTTATTTTTTTAATGGTAATTATTTTAATTTATAATTATTTTATCACTATAGAAATAGTTATAAGTTTAATTTTTACATATATTATTTAATAATTTAGTAAATACTATTCATATCCATGTTTCTAGCAACTATGTGACAACTGTTATATTAAATAAAAATATTTTAGTAATTTTTTGTGTATTTTTAACTCGGTGTGGAGTGTAAAAAATTTCTTCAAAACATTAAATTCCTTTGAAAAGAAAATTAAAATATTATCATGGTGTAATAGAACCAATAGTTGTTTCAATGTGATGTAGCATGTGGTCTCCATGCCATTACTGTCTACTATTCAGAAGGGGATACGCAACATTCATCACTTCATGGTGTACCAACCCCCAAATTTGATGTATCTAAAAAATGACCTAACATGACTCCCTACAATATATTTGCCTCTATCCTGTCACAATAGAAATGGTTTGACACATCTTAAGTATCTAAGACACTGTATTCATCCATACTATATTTTATAGCCAACTTCATCCACATCCCCTAAACTCATCTTGACTTCCCATGCACTCCTCTACTACAAAATTTCCCACAATGTAATGAATCCATGTTTAGGAACATTAGATTGAATGAAAAAATATTTGCAGTAAACATTAAATAAACTATTAATTCTAGATCATATGAAAACCACTAATTTTCATACCCTATAATATACTTAATTTCATCTAGAAATCAATGAAATATATTTGAATGATCACAAATAAATTAATCCTCTTCAAAATGGTGATCAAAATCATATGAAATATCCTCCCAAACCTCCTATATCTATTTTTTACAAAATACTTCTATTATGGATGTTTACAACCATAATATACTCAAATACATCATAAAAACACATTTATTCCATCAAAATAAAAAATGAGACTTGAATAAAGTATAAGGAAGGATAATAGGGGAGAATACATTATTTTCATAATTCCAATCTTTTGTAACAGTATCAACAAATGGAGTAGAAAAGGATGGGAAATGAGGGTATAATATGTTTGACCCCCACAATTGTTACAATTTGGAATGGAAAATCATGAATTGGGATAAAATAGAGGAGTTTAAACATAATAATTTACAGTTATATTTATATTAAAAATGCAAAACCCCAAAATATTTTTTGTTGAATCTACTAGAGCTTGATGGTTCTATTGGGTCTTTTGTACCCTCTATAACTACCTTGGTGGAGGGTCCTATAAATTTTATAATTTATCCAAGACATTTGTGTCATTTATCTGAGCATTGGTAGATCTCTAATACTACCTAATACCCCGGAAAAGACCACTTCAAAATAATTGATTATCTTTGATAACTATAATCATCTTACTATCTATTAATTCTCAATTTATACTTTCAAAAAAAGACTAGAATTACTATATATCAATATTTTACCATAGAGATTAAAATAATCCAATTTTAACCACTATATTCCCAAAAATAATAATTATTTTTTACAATCACTTAAATAATTAAGGTGAAAATAACAAAAATATGTTTATAATTATTATTTTCATAACAAAAAATAATAAAATGGTCTCACATTTCAAAATATTCCATCTATATTAGCCAATATTTAATATCCACTACACTAAATCCTTTACATAATTATCACCCTGATTATGATATGAATCACCCAAAAAACATATCATTGATTTCATAAATTTTAATTACTAAAAGACATGATAACATGTATAAATCAATTAAAACACAAATTATTATCCTAATTATATCCTTTTGGAGCATCCAAATATAATAGTAATCTATGATTTTATAGTTTATAACTTGCCACTAAATTTCAAAATTATAATAGTTATTATTTGAAAATATTTTTTTCATCTAATTAGTCGAAAGGTACAGATGACAATCAACCAAATCTATTATGCCAAAATTTAATATTTTTTCAAAATATTATTGTTAGAATTATTAAATTTATAAATTCATAAAACTATACTCACACAAATTCATCACACAGAATCTAACTCAAGCATTTTAAGTACACATATCATAAACGAATCAAATATGACCTTCTGAAATAACTAATATTCATTGTAGATTTATTATTTTCTTCAAAAAAATTTAATTCATAATTAAATAAAACCTTTAAAACATTATTAATTCCCCTTATAAATTTTTTTGACTCAAATCCGTAGAAAGACCATTTTCTGAAAGGTGAACATTTCAAAACTCCTTCATTTCAAAAAAAAGTATAAAATTTTATTTTTTATAAATTAAATTGTGAATAAATGTATTCAACAGTTTAAATATTTAAACTATAAAAAATCCCCAGTGACCTAATATTAAATGGTGAAAATACATTAACTTAATATCAAATAATATTTAATATTCATTATTTATTTATGTCACATTATATATGATATTGATAATAACATCAAATATTTTATTAGTTTCATATAATTTGTTAATTTTATTAACAAATGAATTTTTTTTAAAACATTTATAAAATTCCTAGTTTCATTATACAAATAGTTTTCCAATATGTTTTCACGACTAATGGTCAAGGGTTTGAATTGAATGAATAATATTTTATGTGATAATTTATGTGAATAAATAATACAATATATCTATAGTGTTTTGGAAATAATTTATAATCCTCTCTTTAGAACCCTTGTACTCGTCAAGAGGTTGATATCACAATAATAGTATACAGACATTTCAGAGTGACTCAAAATAATATTCAACCCATGTTATTTAGTGAAGGAACAACCAATAAAATTTATTTTTGATAGTTTATACAAATAAATACAAAACACGTACAATTTATTGAGGTAGAACAAAAAAATATCCTTATTTTGTGTGGAAAACATAATTATAATTTCAAGTAAAATTCTCAGTGGAAATATATAAATTATTATTATATAAAATAAAGAACCATTCTAGAAGTATGAATCTATTTTCATTGTATTAACACTAAGAATATTTAAAAATTGTATCTCATGTTCGATCATAGTAGATTCATAATTAATACTCATATGGTTCTCATATTCCATATTTTATAAATAAAATCATATCAATGGTTCACACCAAATTCAAAATTTATATTTAATGGAAGAGTCCATACTATTTATAAAATTTATTTTACCTTAGAATTGTAAGTGCGAGAAAAATTCCTAGGTCTATTTATGTTTTCATAATATTGTAATTTTGTAAGAAAAAACATCATGAAGTGTAAATAATATTCACCATTAATTTTAGTACATTATAGGCAATTATTATGTAAACACATTATATATTATTTATAGAAAATTGATGTCTATTTTCCATTATCTTTGTTGAATCATGATAAATATTTATATTTTAAGAAATATTTATGATGTTCAACCTGTATAATTGTTTTATTATCAATTATTTCAAATTTTATTCCATAATGTGTCAAATTTTTGGTAATTTCATCTCATAAAATAATATATATTATTAATTTTTGATCGAAGCGTGTGTCGACTTTCTAATATAGTGTTAAATTTCTCTTTAACTCTGTTCGGGATCCATACATTATCATTTATCATACATTATATCCATATATAAAAAAAATCAATTATATAAGAATTTTTTAATGAAGTATTTGGATAATTTTTGATGTATTATTTTATTCAATGTTACCTCATCATCATGTTTGATCACTATATATGAAATATTTCAGATATACTAAATAATAATAATGTTTTACCTAATAAAATTCTATTTAATAAACAATTATACCATTTCAAACATGTAAATAACAAATAACTAAAAAATCGTGATTGTAATTAACCACTTTATTGATAAATATGCTAATTCGAACTAATTTACTATGTAATTAATGATTTATTAAATAATTTTGCTTAAATAATACATAGGAGATCCATAAATGAAAAGTTAAATATTGAAGTAAATTATTTTATGACACTAATATAAAATAATTTGTTGGACCTTCTGTAAAACCCTAAAAATTTTGTTTAAAATATTATTATGCAAGATAAAATTTTTAACACACAACAATGAGTTTTATGTGAATTATGATATATAATAAAAATATTAATATTTAAATGTGGCCCTTATAACATGTACTTTTAATTTCAATACAAATATATTAATAAAAATATTATGAAAATCATTTCTAAATGTTTTATATATTTATAATGGATGGATTAATTAATATAAAATAAATACTTAATCTTCAGTATAACCATTTAATTCCCCAAAAATTTGTTTTATTAGAAAACTATTTATATTAATTTTTGTTGGAAAATATGATAATTAATTTCATCCAATTTTTAAAATTAAATTAATAAAAATGTATATCATTTTATTGATATTCACATCAAAATTAACATAGGTTATTTTTTTGGATTTTTTCAAAAAGATTTATCATTTTGTGAATAGTAACAATACAAAATTTTCTAAAATAGAAATTTGTTTTGAAAAAAAATTTAATTATTCATTTAATTTAATTTTAATGTAAAATAAACTATATTTTTTAATTTTTAATATAATTAAATAAACATTAAGCATAATTATACCTTATTTTGGTATAATTTCATTGTAATGTCCCCCAAATTAAATGGAATTTTTTTTCGTAAATTATTTGGAATTTTACGAGTACGCAGTTTCTGACGGCACCTGATTCTGAGTCCTGGTGTGTCTGGAATAATTTTTTAAAGTTTTGTTAAGCTTAAATTAATGTGTGTAAGTAGTTTTCCTAAAAAAGTGGAATAACACTTAAACGGTTACTTGGATCAGAAATCCAAGGACACCGTTGTGCTCAGGAGGGTAGGTTTACCCTATGCGTGACTTAAGTTTAGTCGGCGCAGGCCTCCTGTGAGAAAACCCGAAAATGGCATAACCGTAAAAAAAAATTAATTATAGTTATTTTATTTTTCAAATGCTTATAACTCACAAAAGGTAACTCGGATTAAAAATCTGACACAACCGCTAAACTCGTGAGGGTATGCTTTCTTTAAGCAGATACTAACATTCGCCATCGCAAGCCACCTAAAAAAAGTTAGTTTTTGTCCGTAAATAAAATAATTAAGTGTCAATTATTTTATTGTAAAATTCATAACTTCTAAACGGTAACACGAATTGAAAATAAGAGTACCGTTGAATTCGTTGGAATGTGTTTCCCCTAGGAAGATCCTAACCTTGGCTGCAGTGGGTCGAGTGTGAATGATAATAATTTTCTGAACTTTTTTTCGGGTATATTAAGTAAACGTACGAGCAGCGTTTTTTAACTTTTGAACCGGTGCTTGGAATCGAATTCCGAGGGCACCGTTGAACTCGCAGTGCGGATATTCTCTTATGAAAACTTTCACCTCAACGATAGATGATTGGGTATGAACGTTAGTTTTTGGGGTTTTATGTGTGTTAATAAAATAAAATAAATGAATGATTTATTTTATTTTGTTAAACACATGAAGTGCGGATAAATTTGTTTGAAGCTCCACTTGGGAGTTTGTGGTGGAACCGCCACACCCTTACCTCCGATTTAATGGGGAGGGAGAGGAAACCTATCAAACACCCCCCATCAATTAATTTTATATTTCGACGTAAAATTAATTGCACTCAATTAATTTTATGGGTCGATTTAAAATTAATTGTTGTCAATTAATTTTATGTGTCGACGTAAAATTAATTTCTCTCAATTAATTTTATGAGTTGACGTAAAATTAATTGTTGTTAGTTAATTTTATGGGTCGACATAAAAATTAATTGTTGTAAATTAATTTTATGTGTCGATGTGAAATTAATTGTTGTCAATAAATTTTATGTGTCAACATAAAATTAATTCGTGTTATATGTTTTGACGTAGGCTATGTGGGGGAAACATCTTGGCATCCTCCACTCTTAAGTTGTGCCAATGCACCTCTTAAATTGTGCCAACGCAATTTAATTCGCCCGACCCCCTTTTTAAATTATGTAACTGCATCGTTGGATTTTAAAAAAGTTCCAAATAAATGAACCGTCATAAATTCCATGATGGTTACATAGCTCTCCCCATCTTCTATATATAGGGAGCATGGGATAAGGTTTTGTGACGACTTCACCAAGCGACAATGTGCTGGTAAAGTATTGTGATGCCCAACACTTGGGGAAATCTTAACCTCTCCAAAGAAGAACATGAAGAATGCCAACGAAGATCTTCCACGCAATTCTTCTTCAACCTGCATTCCCTAGAAACCTATCCTCCGCAACATCTTCAACGAACCGACATAGCTCGGAATTGGGGACGTGTGGCGGACGTGACAAACGACGGCCTTCATCTTCTTCCTTCCACGACTCCGCCAACAAGAGATGAGCAAGAGGTATGTGTTTTATTTTTATTTAAAGTATGAACCTTTCCCATGTTCTTCCATTCTCTCAAAATGAAGAACGGTGGTTGTTGTGCTACATACTTACGAGAACCAATTGCTACCACCCTAAACGCGGAGGTTCCGGGCCAAACCAACATGCCGACCCATTCATTGTTCTTTTTGTAATGACTCAACGACGACATGACAATGAGGAGACGACGAAAAAGACGGAGAACAAAGGCCACACTACCCGCGACCTCTGTGATCTATACCACCCCCGCGGCGCCCTACCGGCGCACCCGCGACGCACCCACCGCCCTGTCGGCGCCGCCCGGCGCCCCCCAGCGTGCTGCCATTCCGGCCCGACGCCCCACGTCCTTGCCAGTTTCCTGGCCAGCGCCCGTTCCGGCAGCCTGCTCGACGCAGCCCTGCGCCCCCACGGCACCCTGTCGCGCTACCTGGTGTGTCCCTACGTGCTTCCCGTCGTTCGACACCCTTCCTGGTGCACCCGCTCCCTGCACAGTGCACCCGAACCCAGCCGGAGCCCAGCCGGCCCACCCACTCCCCGCACGGTTTGCCCGCTGGCCTCCCATTCATCGGCCTGCTGAACCGGCCTGTGACACCCCCGTGGTGTCGCTGGTCGAACCAGCCCGATCTCCCATGCCGAGTTACCGAGTCGCCTACATGGCGACTATCAGGATGAACCACCCTCACTGTCATCTGGGACGGGCCCAGTGGACTGGGTCAAAACATAGCGGGATGACGCGCCCAATGGGTCGGGTCAGACCCAATGAGTCCGACCGGGTTGACCAAGCCCATGTTGGCACAGTTTGGGTTAGGCTGAGTTGGTATGACCAGGTCGTATTGGACCTGGGATCATTACTGTCCCATTACCTTCTTGGGCCATACCTTTGGCACGAGACGTCCGTTTGACAAACCATCAGCGGCTCCGGTACTCTTGGAGCTTAGCCGTCCCTTTGAGTATACCCCATAGGTGTTTGGGGTATAGTTAAGATACGGTCGTGTAGGTTCATATATGAAACCAACCGGGCCCCCGGAACAATGTGGCTAATAAGTCACGAACCGGGCATCCGATTGACATGCCGTATGTTGCATTAAGACCCCTGTGACAAGGTGGTCCTTTGTGATACTACTTCATAGGACATTGTGATACTTGTAGTATCGACCAGTGGCTCGTGGAGCGGATCCTCCCGGAGGTGAGCATACGGAGTACGGTGACCTTGTAGCTGGCTGAGACCGGATGACTAGTTGTCTGATTTGATTCGAAGTGACTTGCATAACCTAGTGGTGAGCACTACTTTTTTAGGTGGTAGAACTATGGTGGAGGAGCACTACTTTGTGAGGTGGCAGACCCACGGTACATGACAGGAGGAGTACCTCTGTAGGCTATGAAGGGGAGCATTACTTTGTGAGGTGGGAGACCCATGGCAGAGGAGCACTACATTGTGAGGTGGAAGAACCACGGTACTCGACAGGAGGAGTACCTCAGCAGTCTAAGGATAGTGAGTGACACCTCGGAGTCGTGATAGGACTACTACAATCGATAGAGGAGGAGTTCCCCAGCAGCCATGTTTTTCGTCATCGTGAATAAAAATCCTAGTTTTAGCTGAGTCACTGACCTTTGTGTTTTCCTCATGATTGAGATGGTTTACTTGATAACATAGGTATATTTATGGGAATATACATAAGTAAAGGCTATCTGTTGAGATCATTCTTTGTGGTTTATCCTTTTTGGATTTAGTGATACCTTGAGGGCCTCAGGTTCCCAACTGAGTATCGTTATACTCACCCCTACATTGGCTATGCCCGCACCTTGTTGTGTTGGATGCAGACGATGGAAATCACTGATCGTGGTTGAGGCTTGTAGAACTGGATAGTACCCGGAGGTGGAATTCATGACGAGATGGTACCCGGAAGTGGACTTCATGACAAGATGGTACCCGAAGGTGGATATCATGACAAGATGGTACTCGATGGTGACAAATGGATGTGGAGAGATGAGGTGGCCATTTGTACCTACCTTTTAGGTAGGAACTTCGAAAGATGATCCAGAAGCATCTTGACACCTTCCTGCTATTTTTCCTTTTCCTTTTACTTTACTGTTGGGCTCATATTTCTTGCCCCCTTTGTATTTTCATGACACTTTTCTCATTGCTTTACTCAGTGTTTGCTTCTTCTTGTACTCTAGTTGTGTATTTGTTTATGTTTCATAAAGGAAATTCCTTCCATTTTTATCGGGATTTATGCCTTTGGTGCTAGTCACCAGCCCCTGGCCTATGGAAGGAGGGCTTGGGGTAGTCACGGCATGGGCCCCGAGGACAGGTCGTGACTAATTGGTATCAGAGGACATCAGTTCTACCACAAAACTTGTGACTCTAATATTTTCTTTTTGTGAAGAAATAGTGTTAAGTGTATTGAGTGTGGTTTCCATTTCAAGGAGTCCAATGTTGGTGCGGCGGCCGACGTATCCATACACCAGGACCCTAACTTCTGATTTCCGACTCAGTGCACAAAAATACTGATTACGTGTGTATTTCAAAAGTTTTCCTTCAAATCAACTCAAATCAGGTCAACTCACCGGGTATAGTCTTTTGACCATGTCACATCTGTTTCTTTCAGGATGCCTCCATGAGGACGACCAGTTGGTGCCCCAAGAGTTGTAAGTACTGATATCCTGCCGAGCGACGAGGCCTCAGTACATGGCCCTCTTCCAGTTGAGGCACCAGCGGAGGCACCAACGGTACTACCACCTGTTGGGATACCGATTCCACCATCCCCAGTAGCAGGTGATGCACGCCGCTTGAGCACGCTGCACGAGTTCTATCGCCAGAAGCCACCCAGGTTTTGGGGAGAGACGGACCCACATGAGGCTGAGGATTAGTTGGAGGCTGTGGTGAGAGTATTCAGGCTATTAGGGATGCCATCAGACTTTGTGGTGATCCTTGCTTCCATCCTCCTTTAGGCAGCAGAAAGCATATGGTGGAGCCTGATGCTCCAGATGCATGACAAGGAGACACTTCTGTGGGCATAATTCGAGAGCTTGTTCAGTGCAGATTTTGTACCAGACAACATTCTAGAGGTGCGTATACAAAATATGTTGCATCTTCAGTAGGGTAGCATGACAGTGGCGCAGTATTTAGCAAGGTTCACCAACCTCTCGCTCTACTCCACTGATATGGTACGGGACCCGTTTTTTAGGGCCCGAACCTTCGAGCAGGGGCTCAGGCGAGAGATTAGAGCTTCAGTTGTTTCTCACATCATCCCGACACAGACGAGGGTATTGGAGAGACCCCTCTTGGTGGAGTGTTTCCTTGCTGAGTAGTCTCCAGCAGTAGGATCCACTACTAGCCAGTATGAAACATAGTCTTCTGTAGCTGGCAGTAGACAGATGACACAGAGGTCCAAGAGGGCCATACCTATAGGTGGTCGGCCGCACAACTCACGGTCGGTAGTGCGAGGCACCAAGGGGAGTGACAGATCCAGACCTTCCATGATTTGTTACATGTGTGGCGGACAGGGTGGCATGGCTCGTGACTATCCGACCCACCGCTCGGATGTTCAGCAGATAGATGAAGTACCTCCCAGGCAGAGGCAGGGGTTTGATCGAGGCGGACCACAAGGAGCGGGAGACCAAGGTAGGGGAGCTGGCCGTGCAGCTGGAGGTGGACGACGCTTTGAGGTTTTTCCACCACCACCACCAAGAGGTCCACCCTGACCACAAGGAACATGTGGACATGGAAGATCACAACTTCAGGAAGTTGAAGCATACACCTATGGAGCTCTAGAAGAAGGGGGACAAGAGCGAGACTAGTTCCAGGAATGGAGGCCTTTGTTCTTGGTGCTTCTATTTTCCATGATGTTGTTGTTTGTGGTTTTTGTGTGTATTTGTAATTGAGCTATGGTAATAAAAGACACTTTTCCTTGTGATGTTTTCTTTCCTTCCCTTTTTTGTGGTTGATAATGAGAGGTTCCAGTTAAAACTGTTGACCTGACCCTCACATTCTAGAATCCTACTGGAGGAGACCCAGTGACCACACACTGATGCAGAAAGTGTGACTCAACCCTTGGAGTCGAGAGTGATGGTTGGATATATTTGTAGTAGCGTTGAGGCCTTACAACGTCATCCAAGACATTAAATGCACCGTTCATTTTAGGATTGATTGTATAAGGTGAAGAACGTGGTTCATCCAGAGGATGAGACATTATTTCTCTTTTTTGGAAAAGGGTAAATCTAATTAGCTCTTGTAAGACTAGAGATGGTGCAAGCTACGATGGAGAAGGTGCAGATCATCCATGAGCGGATGAATACTGCACACTACAGATATAAGTCCTATGCAGATAGGAGACGGAGACCACTGGAGTTCGAGGATGGCGACCACGTCTTCTAACGGGTCTCATGTCGACGTGGACTATGGAGGTTTTTCCGGGGTGGAAAGTTATCTTCGTGCTTTATCTAGCCCTTCCACCTCAGTTGCACCGGGTGCTTGATGTCTTTCCACGTATCTCAGTTGAGGAGGTACGTGCACGACCCAACCCACATCATTGATCACGGGGAGCTATACATCGACGACATGACGACCTTCCCGAAGGTTCCAATGGAGATCAAGGATCGACAAAGCGGGTCCATCGTGGACAGTTGGTTCCTCTATTGCACGTTCATTGGTAGCACGACAACCTCCAGGAGAGCACTTGGGAGCAGGACGCTCAGATGCTTGCTCGGTACCTCTTTTAGTTTCCCTAGTTTGGGTTGTAGCTTTACGGGGACGTAAATCCCTGAGGTGGGAGTAATGTAAAGACCCTTAAATTTCAAGGAATTTTTTTTCCTCAAATTCATTGGAATTTTACGAGTACACAGTTCTTGACAGCACTAGATTCTGAGGAACGGTGTGCCTGATATAATTTTCTGAAGTTTTGTTAAGCTTAAATTAAAGTGAGTAAGCAGTTTTCCTGAAAAAGTGGAATAAATCTTAAACATTTACTCAAATCAGAAATCTGAGGGTATCGTTGTTCTCAGGATGGCGGGTTTACTCTAGGCATGACTTAAGTTTAGTCGGCGTAGGAATCCTATGGGAAAACCCGAAAATTGCATAACAATAAATAAAATAATTAAATAAAGTTATTTTATTTTTCAAATGCATATAACTGACAGACGGTAATGCAGATTAAAAATATAAGACCACCACTAAACATGTGAGGGTATTATTCCTTTATGAAGATTCTAACTTTGGTCGGCGCGAGCCACATGATAAAGTTAGTTTTTGGCTGTAAATAAAATAATTAAGTGACAATTATTTTATTGTAAAATTCATAACATCTAAACGGTAACTCGAATTGAAAATCTGAGAGTACCGTTGAGTTCGTTGGGGCGAGTTTCTCCTAGGAAGAGCCTAACCTTGGCCGTAATGGGTCGAGGGTGACTGATAATAATTTTCCAAACATTTTTGCAGGTACGTTCAGTAAAGGTACGAGCGGATTTTTTTAACCTTTGAACCGGTGCTCGGAATCAAATTCTGAGGGCACCATTGAACTTGTAGTGCCGATATTCTCTTAAGAATACTTTCACCTCAATGGAGGATGATAGGGTATGACAGTTAGTTTTTGGGGTTTTACGTGGGTTAATAAAAATAATAAGTGAATTATTTATTTAATTTTGTTAAACACATGAAATGTAGATAAAGTGGTTAGAAGCTCCACTTGGGAGTTGGTGGTGGAACCGCCACACCCTAACCTCCCATTTAATAGGGAGGGGGAGGAAACCTCTCAAAACCCCATCAATAAATTTTATATGTCGATATAAAATTAATTGCACTCAAATAATTTTATGGGTCTACGTAAAATTAATTGTTGTCAATTAATTTTATGTGTAGATGTAAAATTAATTTCTCTTAATTAATTTTATGAGTTGACATAAAATTAATTGTTTTCAGTTAATTTTATGGGTTGACATAAAAATTATTTGATGTAAAATAATTTTATGTGTCGACTTGAAATTAATTGATGTCAATTAATTTTATGTGTAACATAAAATTAATTCATGTCATATGTTCTAACGCAGGCTATGTGGGGGAAACTTCTTGGCATCATCCACTCATAAGTTGTTCCAACGCACCTCTTAAATTGCACCAACGCAATTTAATTCGCCTGACCCCCTTTTTAAATTATGTAACTGCATCGTTGGAATATTGGAAGGTTCCAAATAAATGAACCGTCATAAATTTCTCGATGGTTACATACTTCTCCCCCTATCCTATATATAGGGAGCATGGGAGAAGGTTTTGGGACAACTTTACCAAGTGACGAAGCACTGGTAAAGTATTGTGACGCCCAACACTTGGAGAAATATTATCCTCTACAATGAAGAATGTCAAGAAAGCCAACAAAGATCTTCCACACAATTCTTCTTCGACCTGCATTCCCCAGAAGCCTATCCTCTGCAACATCATCAACGAATCGACACAGCTCAGAATTGGGGACGTGTGGCGGACGTGACGAATGACGGTCTTCATCGTCTTCCTTCCGTGACTACGCCAATGAGCGACATCAAAAAGGTAGGGGTTTTATTTTTATTTAATGTATGAACCTTTCCCATGTTCTTCTATTCTCTCAAAAAAAATGAACGGTGGTTGTTGTGCTTTATACTTACGTGAACCTATTTCTACCACCCTAAACGTGGAGGGTCCGGGCCAAACCAACATGGCCTGACCACTTCGTTGCTTTTTTTAATGACTCCACGATGGCATGGAAATGAGGCGATGACGACGAAGGCAGCGAAAAATGGCCACACTACCCACGACCTCCGTGAACTATGCCGACCCCCCCCCCCGGCACACCCGGCGCCCTGCCGATGCAGCCCGACAGCACCCGGTGTGATGAACTGCCGGCCCGGTGCCCTGTTCCCTTGATGGCGTCCTGCCCAGAGCCCCTGCAGGTAGCCTGCCAGGCACACCTTGGTTCCCCCGTGGTGCCCTGTCACGCTGCCCGTCGCACTCCTGCTCACTTCCCGACATTCGACACCCATCTCGGCACACCCACGCCATTCCCAGTGCACCCGCGGCCAGCCAGAGCCCAGATAGCCGACCCGCGCCCCGCACGGTCTTCCCGCTGGCCCCCCGGTCACTGGTCTGCTGAACCGGCCCGTGACGCCCCCACGGTGTCGCTGGTCGAACCAGCCCGGTCTCCCGGGCCGAGTTACCGGGCCCCCTATGTTGCGACTATTAGTCCGAACCACCCTCAGGTTCTGCGGGGCCAAGCCCAGTGGACCGGGTCAAAACATAGCGGGCTGACTCACCCAATGGGCCGGGTCAGACCCAGCGAGTCTGACTGGGTCGACCCAGACCAGGTCGGCCCAGTTTGGGTTAGGCTGAGTTGGTCTGACCGGGTCGGACCGGACCCGGGCTCATTGCTGGACCATTACCTTCTTGGGCCATATCATTGGCACCGGACGTCCGTTTGACGAACCGTCAATGGTGCCAGTACTCTTAGTGCATAGCCCTCCCTTTGAGTATACTCCATGGGAGTTTGGAGTAATGTTGAGATACAGTTGTGTTGGTTCGTATACAAAACCAACCGGGCCCCTGGAACAAAGAGGCTAATAACTAACGAATTGGGCATCCGATTGACGCGCTATCTATTGTGTTAAGACCCCTATGACAAGGCGGTTATTTTTAATACTTCATCATGGAACATTGTGATTCTTTTAGTATTGACCAGTGGATCGTGGAGAAGATCATCCCAGAGGTGAGTATACAGAGTACGGTGACCTTGTAGATGGCTGATACCTGATAACTGCTTGTCTGATTTGATTCGGAGTGACTTGCATAGCCCAGTGGGGAGCACTACTTTGTGAGAGGGAAGAACCATGGCGTAGGAGCAAAACTTTGTGAGGTTGATGACCCGCGGTACTCGACAGAAGGAGTAACATTGTAGGCTTTGAGGGGGAGGACTACGGTGTGAGGTGGTAGACCCATGGCGGAGGAGCACTACTTTGTGAGGTGGCAGACCAGCGGTACTCGACAGGAGGAGTACCTCAGTAGTATAAGGTTAGTGAGTGACACCTTGGAGTCTTGATAGGACAACTGCACTAAATAGAGGAGGAGTTCTCCAATTGCCATGTTTTTCGTCATCGTAAATAAAAAACCTGGTTTGATCTGAGTCAATGACTTTTGTGTTTTCCTCATTATTTAGATGGGTTACTTGATAAATTAGGTATATGAATGGGGATATACCTAGGTAAATGTTATCTGTTGAGATATTTCTTTGTGGTTAATCCTTGTTAAATTTAGTGAGACCTTGAGGGTCTCGGGGTCCCTACTGAGTATCGTTATACTCACCCTTGGATGAGCTATGCCCGCACCTTGTTGTGTTGGATGCAGACGATGGACAACAATGATCGTGGTTAAGGCTTGTAGAACTGGATGATACAGGGAGGTGGAATTCACGACGAGACGGTACCCAGAGGTGTACTTCATGACGAGACGGTACCCAGAGGTGGAATTCATGACGAGACGGTACCCGGAGGTGACATACTGACGTGGAGAGCTGAGGTGGTCATCTATACCTACCCTTTAGTAAGGAAATCCGGAAGATGATCCAGGAGTATCTTGAATACTTCCTCCTATTTTTTCTTTTTCTAGTACTTTACTGTTGGGCTTGTATTTTCGGCCCCCTTTGTAATTTGATCACAATTGTCTTATTGCTTTACTTAGTGTTTTCTTCCGCTTTTACTCTGGTTGTCTGTTTGTTTGAATTTCATAAAGGCAATGCCTTCCCTTTTTATAGAGATTTACGCCTTTGGTTCTAGTCGCCAACCCTTGGCCTATGGAAGGCGGGCTTGGGGTAGTGAAGACACGGGCCCCGAGGAAGGGTTGTGACATTCTTTTTTTTCTTAAAACATATTTTTCAAAAAACTGTTTATCATTGTGTTTTTCGAATTTAAATTAAAATATATTTATTCCACACATATAAATAAATTCATGAAAATTAGATTCCATATTTTTTATCTAGATCATCATAGGTGGTAAATAATTCTATTTTCTAATTATGAAGAGTAATTGTTGTAAATATTTTTCACTATTGTAATGGAAAAACGACTGAAATTAGACTAAAACTAAGGGATAAGAAAATAAAATATATGAATTTTTTTATTTATTGTATTGAATGGTTTTTTTCATCATTAAATATAAAATATATATATATATATATGTTAATTAATTTAAAATTTCATCTTAATATTACATTTATAATATTTTAATTGAATGAAAAATTCAAGATTTCACTCTATTTTAATGTTACAAATATTTTTTCATAAGAATAAAAAGTGATTTTGATTGTTTTTAAATTATAATATAAATTATGAATTAGTTTTATCTTCACTTTAATTTAGTTTTAATTTTTAGAGATAAAATAGTTACCATTAATGATAATGCAACACCAACATAGTGTTTGTTCAAGTAGTATAAAAATCTAGTAAATGGTTTTATAAACACTAAAAATAGTACTTTATGCATGAATTTTTTTTGTGGACAATTGTTTGGGAAAAAACCCTATTACAGTGGTTTTAAATGATTATATTTTAATTACATTACTATTTTTATATCATAAAATTCAAAAAATTTGAATAGTCCTAAAAATAACATTAATGGTATATTATATAAACAATATATTATTTGATGATTTGATATAAATAAAAATATAATATTTTCCATGTAAATGGTATATTTTATATAGTATATATCATTTTCAATTTTATTGTTAACACTTTATTTTATTGTAACTTTCTAGACCCCAAATAGTAAACAATTTTATATCATTGAAGTCCTCAAATGGTTAACGGGGAGTTAAAAATAAGAAAAATGGATTAAATCACCACGTGAAAATTTATTTATATTTTTTTATGATATTATTTTGTCTAATGATGATACTATAATTTAAATATATCAATTTTGTTCCACTTTTACATGAAAATTAATTAATATTATTTTAATACTTTATGTAATTCCCAGAGTAACCCTCCCCTCACATATAAAATAGTTACTATTATGAACACTAACTCACACCACTTGAGCATAATTGTTCCTTAAATACCTACTAAAATATCTCTCCAAAATCCTTTAAAAAATATTCGATATCCTAGTATCTACAAAAATACAATACCTAGGAGGCTTAATATTTAAACCAGTGTACTTATCCAAGGAGTAGCTGTAATTCGTAATAGACATATTTCACGTTTCATTCACATTATTTATTTAAATAATCATAAATAGTAATTATATAATAATTTAGGAATAATAAAATATTGAAAAAACATTATGACAATGGTAAAACCCTATTTAATCTTATTTTACATCAAATGGGGAAAGGAAACATCTTTTTTTCATATGTGGGGACTACCACCTAAATGAAGTGATGTGTTTCGTTTTTCCACACAACCTCTCATATATATTTATGTGGATTTATTTAATGATTATATTTCATATTCATGACATAATTATAATTAATTAAATATAATATATCATCTATTTTATTAACAACCAATAGGTTGTAAGATTATAATTTAATTCTTGAATATGTGTGGCTTATCGTCACTAACAAGAAATATAATTCATTCATCAAATACACCATACAATGATGGTTATAAAATTTTCATTAATTTATATCATTTATTATAATGTCATTATTTTTATTTTTATATGATTTAAAAATTACCACTTTTACCACAATCATCAAAATGATGTAATTTTCCACTATGAACTGAAGGATTTCAAGAAACATAATGTAGAATTAACTAATTATTTAATAAAATTTTTCATTGAAATAAATGAAATAAATAGTAGGTTGATAAATTAATAATCCTATAAAAGGTTATTAACCATTTAAATAATTTATATATTTTTATTATATATTATTTAACGGAAAATATCACAACGGTACACTCGAGTAAATTGGTTTCATAACTTAATTTACTTTCAATAAATAATAAAAATTATTAATTAGCATTTTTATTCCATTATTATGTGTGAATTAGTCCATATATTGTTATATTATTTATTTAATCATTTTTATGTTTCCCTAAATATATCTACATACTCAATTTTATGGGTTAATTACCACTATTAGTGTTATTATTTTCTCAAGGGTTTTCTTTTTCACAAACTCATTTTTTAGACATGATTCATTTCACATACTATGATTTATTTGTCTGGTGTGATTATTTCATCCAGATTAAATTTCAACATATTCATTCATGAAATTTATGGTATTTAAAGATCCTTTTAATATTAATTTTTTCAATTAATTATTATTTGAATGTTAAGAATGTTTTTTAATGATTTATGTTTCAATCTCATTATTATCAATATTTTTTTATTTTTAAGGATCATTTCAGGAATATTATACGATATTAATTTATTTAACCACATATATATTCTTCACCTTAGGTTAATTTTTAGTTTTACATTATTTATTTTTTCCCTTTTGTACTTAATATTATCTATAAAATCTTGTAAAGCAAAGTCGACATTATTTTCACTTTGGTCGATGAGCTTGTTAATCCATGTCCATAATATTAAAAATTATTAATAAATTTTATCACCAATATTATATTTATCAAAAAATTAAAATTTTACTCCCTTTGACATTTTTTATAATGGTTTTAAAATGTTTCATTGTAAAAATATTCCAAAGAAGTTGTTTTTTAATTTTTACCACAGTTTCATAGGAATGGTTTCTTTTAATTTATAAATCATAAATAGATTTTCAAACACTAATGATTAATTTTGTATTCAAAGTATTAATTAAATGATTCCATGTTTATTTTCAATGATAATGAATTTCATAAAAATTATTATTATTTATATTAATAAGTGTATCAAATGAATATGGTTTTTTTCCATGTTGTCAACGAAATGAATTAAATGTTTACAAATGGAATTTCTATTTGTGGAAACACCATTAATGATAAAAATTATTCTATATGGATATGATATTATGAAATAATTTAATTAATTCCTATCAATGGTTTGTAATTGTATTTTAATTATAATTTCTTCAATCCCATTTATTTTTTGGTAAATCATGATATAATGGATTGAATGAATTTGTATAAATATTTATTATAAAAGTGAAATCATTCTTTATTTATAATCACGATCAATACATAATCATTATTGATTATGATGGTTGAGACAAATACAACTTATAAAACAATTTATCCTGATACAACATATATTACATGGGAGTATGATATTGATTATATGATTGGGGTGCCTGATATGGCCATTAAATGAATTTGGTATTTTTAATTGTATTTAAATGAAATTTTGGAGTTAATTTTGTTTGATTCTACATGTTTTTTATTGGGATCTACTAATTTATGACACAAGTGAACACGACTTATGAATATTGTGTTCCAAGATACAAATACCGAAAAGATCTGACACATGATCTAGTCACCCGACCCATATCCAAAAAAATCATAAATAAAAAAGGAATAAAAATATACATATAATATGTAATGATCTTACACCATATATATATATATAAGGGAGAATCATACATTCAATCACACACACATTAGTGAAATTCCCCTAAATGAATATTACCAATTAGCACCTGTTGCTGGTTCACCATTCCAGTATCTAAAAATAGGATATGATTTTATAACCATCCCTTTACATGAAGTGAAACCAAAATATTCAGCCCCCATGAAACCTTGGCGCTCCTTTCCACAGGTATTTTTAATCCATTGAAGAAGACCAGATCGTTAACCCCTCTTCTTAGCATTGTACCTACTCTTCAGAGCATCATAAAAATGTTAACCCTCATCATCTCTGGAAATGTTATCATAGACCAAAATCACTTACATGTGTTGTCTCAGGAATAAAAAAATTGTGGGAATCATCATAGTATTCCATTTGAGAAACAATAGCTTCCCAAACAAGTATAAAATTCAAATAACATCCTTTTTATTTGAGAGTCACATGATAACATCTTTAGTTAGAAAAACTATAGTTGAACATCACACATAGATACTATTGATTTTTATTAAAATAGATTAGATACATTCATCCATAAACCGCATGAATGATAGAAATACATTTTGAAAAAAAAAATTATAAAAAAATATCCTATCAGCACAAGCCCCGCCTGAAATAGTGATCAATGAAACACCGTCAAGCAACCAAACTCCTCAACACTAGGACTAGCAAACATTAAAGAAATAGAAAAAAGGGATTTATCGAAGTGTGAACATCAAAATAAACTCCATATGCATAAATGTCATTTCAGAAACATAATACATTTCCATTAAAGATCTATGTATTCAACGTTGGGATCCCTTTCAAATCCATGTGAAATTTTCTAAAGCATTTGCACTCTAATTTTCAAATATTCATGAATAATTATATATATATTTTAATGTTTTTGGGAGGTCAGTGTGTCATTATATTTGAACCAAGGAGAATTATCTTCCCTAAGGACCTACTTGACAATAATGTAATAATTTTATAGCTTGTGAGTATCATCTAGGTTTTCTTCATCATTTAGTGGAGGGGGATCCATGATAACCCAAAACCGTGGAGGAGGGTTCATTTTCTCAGTGTATCTCCCCATGTATCTTGTGAAAATGTTTCTCTATAATTTTGATTAATCCATTATATTCCATGTCTTCTTATAATGAGGGGTAATGAAACTATTTGGGTCCTCTAGTGGTATTTTTTCTTTTGATCAAACAACTATATGAAATATTCTACATCTTCATATGATTTTTAATGTACATCTTAATGGGTTTTGAAAGCGTCAATAGGCTCATACTTGTCCACCACTAGGGTGGGGAAATTACTGGTGTCATATAGTGCTATATCAGCATCTAATTCAAATCCTGATAGTTCTTCAACATCAATAGTGTCAGTCTGTTCATTGACCACATCTTAATTCTTAAACTCGTCTGGCCTACCATCAGCTTCATTCAGTCCTCTAGGATGATCGTGTACCCCAGAATCTCTAGCAGCAACTGTAAGTGTATCATTACATTTTTAATGACCATTTTTTTCTTACCTTTTTTAACCCGTTCCTGTTTACAAACCCGAGGAAATACTTCCGTACTGCAATAATCCATAGTAGTGTTCCCAATATTAAGAAAATCATTGCAGTAATCAGGCAGAATTTAATATACCACGTCCTAAAAGAAAAAATAATTTCTATTATGCATCCTAATTTGGGATGAAACCCCTTTTGAAATGTTATCCTCGGTGCAACCCATTGTAATTTAGGCTCATGAAGGATTCTTCATTTTCAATTCTAACTTTATGTGATTGACAATAAGGTTGGCAATCAGAAACAGTGTAATTTGATTGAATAGGTGAAGTGGGTGTCTATGGAATCCTATTATGACATGAACAATAGGATATTCCACAAAAGGATAAAAAAGTGGTCCATTTTAAATCATTCAAATAAAAACTGTCAAAAAACCAAGAGCGCCTCACCCAAATACTATAATACTTGTTTACTTAAGAGAATAAAAAAATGCCTTTTGAATATATCATCAATCTGATATGGAAACATTTTAATCCAATTGATTCAAGGGACATCCTTATAAAATTAAAAGGAGGCCTACACTTCATGAATTTTCTAATGAGCACGAATTGTAAACCAGATGAAAGAGATTGAACCACATTAGTAGAGATGGAAATCGTCGGGTGACCTCTATGTAGAAAAAGCATCGGTTCAATGAATAAGTAATTATCTATGATAACACCAATGTTGGGTAAAAAATATTTTACATTATGCTCATGAATTATGATTAAGAAACCTTACCCTTATGTTAATATTATGTTGAATGATGTAATTAAATAATTAATGCTTATATTATCCCTTACTGAGGTTTTGATTCCACCATTCTTATGTGATCTATTTCAAAATTTTATGAAGATTGATTTTCAATAAATTAATTCTAGAAATTTTTTATTGTGTGAGATATTGAATAATATATTTTTAAAATATAAAATTTTTTAAAACATTAAATGTGATAATTGGAATACGTGAATAATGTTATGTAACTTTTTTTCAAATTATATAGAACTTTTAACATAAAATTTCCTTAGATATGCATTTTATACAATACATTTATTTTATATTTTATATTTATTATTGATAAATATGGGTCATGTTTACTGGTATATAGTTTATAAATGTAATGATTTTTTCTTTACCAGAACCAAGAGTAAAGGTTTGTTGTGGTTATAGTTGGTATCACAGACTAAATTTAGATAACTTGGGAGATTATAATGTTTTCATGTGAGGATAACATAAGTGTTCTGGGTACCATAAAGGGATTGTAGTCATAAGATTTATTATAAGTTAAAGGGAATATAAACCCCTTTTTTGGTTTTATGTATTTATATTTTGAGGAGATTAATGATATTTTAAGAGATGTTTTATTCGGTTGAGTTATATGTTACCCTTAGGATTAACATGAGTTATAATTTTGGAGGAATGTTTTTATATTTTTGGGGATGTATGATGATCGTTATGATAGAAATTTGAATGTTATAAAATTCATTAATGTTGATGTTGTTCTTAATTAGGATACATGGTAATTTATTTATATAATTATATGGTTTGAACCTTTGGTGTTATTGTTGAATATTGATGATTAGTATATTATTTATAATAATATGATTTTTTTGGAAATATATGATCATGTATAATCCCTTTTAGTTTTAGTAAAGAAAGAATAATATATTTTTATAATCTTATACACCTCAGTTTCAATCAAAATTTGATTAAAGTGCTTTAGGAATTAAAATATTAAACTCATAATTTGGAGTTAATGATAAATAAAATTAAAAATTGGTCAAAACGTAGAAATAAAGGGAGAAATTGAATTTATGTATTTAATGTAAAACACGTGTGTCTATTTACATATGTATATATTATATATGGATATATAATTTCTCATGTCTAGGAAAATGATATTGAAATAATTTTTTTAACAAATTTATTCATTTTTAGAGAATTGTGGGGATTCATAATTCGTAATTGATTTGTGGTTTTTAGTATTTATGTTTCTAATGTCTAAATAATATATTCTTCTTCTTCATTTGGACATTAATTTCTCAACAATTTCCATATATGAATTTCCCATTATTTTTATCCTATTTGGGCACCTGGTTATGTGTTGTTCCATGTAATCTTATTATTTCCTGTTAATTATTTTTAGAAGGAAATTTTATTGTCATTTTTTATGATTATATGTTGTATAAAAGGTATTTTTTTAGATATTAAAAAGGTTATCCATTCATGATCATTTGTTTTATCATCCACTTCATAGATTTTAGTTTCTTTAAAATCCTATAATACCCACTTATCTAAAATAAAATATTTATTTTTTTATTTAAGTAAATTAAGGTGTTTGAATGTATCATCTTTAAAATATATTATAAAAAAAATTATTTACTTGATATGTTTCTTAACACAGAACTTAGTTCTTTATCGTAATTTTAAAATACCAAAAAATATTATTATTTAAACGATACCGATATTACCAAGACATTAAATTGGCATTAATGAATTGTAATGAAAATGTTAGGAAAGATAGGTATAAATTAATTATATAATTAAAATGATATTGATTTGTACAAAAATAATTAATACTCAATTTAAAATAAAATAATTTTAGGCTTTAACAATAAGTTTTCATCCAAAATGTTTTTTTTCTTTTCGTGAGAAAATATTTTAATTACTTTTTTCCACTTTTGAAAATTTAAATTTATAAAAGTATATCATTTTTTAAATCATCATATCTAATTATATAAAGGTGATATATTTGGGATTTTTCTAGAATGATTTATTTTTCAGTAAATAGTGAAAAATACTGATTTCTTATCAACCGTCATTTATTTTAATTTAAAATTTACAATATTTATTGAATGATATAATTAAGTAAAATATATTTCAAAAAAATTATATATAATATATTTAATTATATGCGAACCATATTTAACATTAATTTTGGAATAAGTTTATTTTTGGATAAAAACACATATTTCTTACAAGTTTTATCATTTCATTTTACACATTTTCATTAAAAACAAATACCTGAACTTATATAAATTATATTTATAAAAATAAATTCTATATTTTAAATCATGATTATGAACTATTATTAATAGGTCCCTTTTACTTTTTTATGATTTGTATATTTTTTAAATATTTCAATCACTTTATGTGTAATACGTGTCAAAAAAAAATAAAACTACGGGATAAGTCATTAATGTAACCTAAAAAATAAATAATTTTTTTATATCTTTTTTATTCTACCATAACAATAAAATATATGAATATATTTAAATTTCATTCCACTTTTATTTTATTATAAAATTTAAATTATTAAAACTAAATGATAAATTGTAAATTCCACTCGGTTTATTTAATATATCTAATATTTTTTCATAGTGATAGAAAATATTTGGTTTTTTTAATAAATATTTAATTAAAATATTTTTAACTTTATTTTGTGGTAAATATATATTTAATTTTTAATGTTTAAATTATTACCATAAATTCTTATGCATTGCCAACATTGTACTTTTAAAAGTAGTAGAAAAATAAATTAAATGATTGTAAAATTTTGAAAGGTAATATTTTTTTTGAAATTGTCTATACCCATTGTTTATTGGTAATTATTACATATTAATTTTTTTTCAAAAGTTTGTAATAAAAACTATATTACATTCATGATGTCATTAAATTAAAACCGTAAGAGATTGCTTTAATGTTACAATAATGGTATATTTAGTAAAAAATATTTTATTTAATTATTAAAAATTAATAAATATATTATCTTTGACCAATTTAATTTTATATGGTATATAAAATAAGAAATTTTCTATTAATGGTTCACATGTAATTTTATAGAATCATATCTTACTCCAATAGTGTAAAAAACATTGATATCATTATAATAATCAAAATGGTTTTTAGCGGGATAAAACTAAGAGATAAGGATTATCAAAATCATCTAAACATGAATAATTTTTTTTATGAGATTATTTATAAAAATAATCATCATTTTATTTATAATATATTAATTTGGTTTCACTTTTACATTAAATTTAGTTTACATTAATTTAAAAAATTATGTATTTCAAAGAGTTCCCCATCACTTAATTATAAAATGGGTCATATTTTCTTCTCTTACTAACTAATTTTTTGAACTCTAGATAGGATAATAAGAAAAAACATATCTAAAAAACCCCCACTTCCCACATCTTATAGGTTATAGTATTTCAATAGACTAAACATTTGAGCCTTAAGGGGTAATCCAAAGTTGTTATCCGAGGAGAAGTTATAAGTCTTAACCAATATATTTCACTTTTATTTGTTCTAACTTCATAAAATATTACTTTAAAATGATGGTTTGATAAAATAAGTTTTTGAATTGTTCTGATATTTTGTTTTTCCATTTATACAACTATTTTTCATCACATTTTTTATCAAATGAGGTACCAAAAAATGTTCTTACATACATGTGGTCTACCACCTCAGAAAAGTGATGTGTTTAGTTTTCCATGACTTCATATAATGGTTGTTTATATTGTTGGATTTAATGTATACATATAAATATATATGATATTTATTAAATAATTATAATTCAACAAATATAAGATATAATCTAATTCCTTACCCTTCCATCATTTGGAAATGGATAACATCATTCCTATGTTCGTGTGGATTACCACCTCCACAAAGTAATGTGACTCGTTTTCATGTAAATCATTCTTGGATGTTTCTAAAATACAATTAAATGTATTAAAATTTAATTTTTTTCCTGATTATTATTTTTAAAAATATGAAATATTTACTTCTTTGACCATATAAAACATACCAAAGTCATTATGAAACTCAGAACCAAAACCGTTAAAATGAGTAATAAATACTTAATGAATTAAATAAATATATATATTATTGAAACAAAAAACTAATAGTTTAATTGTAATTTAATAAAACTAAATTGGGTTATAAGAAAATAAATAGTTTTTATATGTTTATTGTGTACTAATTAATGGACGTATAAGGAAAGTGTGGAATCATGGTATGTGGCTTCATAACAGACTTTCCCTTTATTTGGTTATTACTCTTTTTTCACTGACCATTTAATGACATAAATATGCATGGATTGATCATGAAACTTTTATATTTGTTATTTATTCTTGTTTTATCATGATTTAAATTTGTGTAAATTATAAATTCATGGATCTATTATCACTTCAAAATTTTGGATCTTTGTATGCTTTTCTTTGTCTCAATATAATTTTTTAAGACATGGTTCATTTCATGCACTAGGTTATAATTTCTTTTGTAAATAGAAACACATAAATTAATATTTATGTATAACTTCAGGATGTTTATGGTATTTTATTAGCCATATTATATTATTTGTTTCATTAACTTTGTAATTTGAAATTTCAAAAAATGTTAAAGCATTAATTTCTCATTTTATTATCTTTACAAGATTTTTATTATATAATGTTACTTTGGGGGAAATTATATGATTTCATTTTCATGAACTTAAAAAATTTATTTTTTACTTTTTTTTTCATTTTTTGATTTTCAAGATTTCACTTTATTTGTATCTCTTTAGTAAAAAAATTTATCGAGAAAATATTTTTAAATAAAATATAACCTTATTTAATCTTTATTAGGTGTTATTTTTCTTCCATGTCCATAATAATAAGAAAGATTTATTGAAATGATTCACCTAATCAATAAGTTTTTATAGAAGTAAATTTTAACTCCCTTTAACTTCTTTTACATTTGAAAAATAATAATATTTCTGAACATTTTCTGAGCATGTCAGTTTTGGATTTTTACAAAAATGTGAATTGAATATTTTCTTTTAATGATTAAAAAATCAATGATTTTTCCAAAACTAATTACTATTATTTTATTCAAATATATATTAAAATTGTTCAATTATTATGTCAAACTAAAATCTTTTTATTTTTAATAACATTAAATGAAAATTTTATTTTCCCTGGTTTTCAAATAATTGTTTTAATTATTATTTTAATGTTTTCACATTTATATAAATATATTTAATAGTTATAATTATTCACTAATTATATTATCTTATGATTAAATTCACCTCATTTAGCTGATTGGTTTATAATTAATTTTTAAATTATTAATCCAGAAACATATTTCGTTTCTATTAGAAAATCATGTTTTAAATGAATGTAAAATGTTCTTTAAAAATTGATGATAAAAAGGAAATGTTCTCTGAATTATATTCAAGATTGGTACATTTAAATTATTGATGTGTATGGATTTTCCGAAAGTTGCTGATAATATTGGTGAGCCTGATAAAACATATATGGTGGTTGAACCTAAAATACCTTATACAATGGGTATGCCTGATATAGATCTCCAATACATTGGTTAATTTTCCTTATCTATGATTCCATGAAGGAAATATTAAAATGTGGATGTTTCTCTTATGTATTTCATATGTTCTATAGATTTTTTTGATGAATAATCACATCTTAAAAGATAATATTTTAACCTACCAACACATTTTAAGGCTTTCGATTAGTTTTTATTGTCAATTTGATCAATATTGACATCACATGGATCATGATTTTTAATTATAATGGCTCTAGAATCCATTGAATATATTATCCATGTAACATTAGTAATTACTTGGATCTTAATTACTATGAATTTATTCCTAATAATCTCATTCAATTTGATTGTTTCATCATACCCTTATGCTTATCTTATGCTCACTGGTTGTAATCAAATTTTTAGGCTTATTTTTACCATTACTGTGTGTTTCTACTCAGAGTTGTTATATTTTTTATTTCCATTGTTTATCAATAATGATGTTAAATTAATTATACCTACTGAGGTTTTATGTTTCATTAATTTAAGGGATGATGTTGAAATTTTTTTGTGTAATATGAAATGATGGGTATATTAGGAAAATTGATCATTAGAGGACATGTGTATTCTTATTTTAATTGTCTTCCTAATTCTATAAAACTATAGACCCAAATGCTTCTTGGGTATACATTGTATCCTATAATTTTTTATGTTACGTGTTTTAGATGGATAAATTTCGATTACATTTGTTTGTATCATATATTTTAATATAAAGATTATATTTTAGAATCAGAACCAAGAGTGAGAATTCATGGCAATTATACCATGCATGAGATTGTAAACTGGGTATGATTGAAGAATAATTTCCATTTATTATCTTATTTTTGGATTGTAGGATTTTTCAAATTATATTAGATAGACCACAAGGATCGGTAGTTCATTGTTCATATTTCATCGTTTATCAAGAGATTAAATTCAGGAAAGAATCATGAATAATATTATGCAATTATCATAGTTTAGAATATATTGGAAAATCATGAACATGGTGGAATTTTTTGTTTTCATTGTGGTAAATATTTACATATATAGGCCATAAGAAACAAGTTATGGAGTTATTCATGGTTAGTAGTTATGAATCATTCAATTTTAAAGGATATAAGTGTTGTGTTGTTGTGTATTTTGAAATGGTAGTACTTTTATAATGATATAATGGAAATATGGAGTTGATAAATTTTGGTGGAATCTGGATATCCATTGAATTTGATATTGGTATAGATTTAGTGATTTATTTTCTCTATATTTTAGTTAATATGGAGATAATGATTGGGGAAATTTTTTATTCATCATTACAAATTTTTATTAGTAATTTTTGGGCGGCGCAAATACCAAAATAAATGAAATAATATATTAGGGGTAATGAATGATATATGGGTGGATTTTTTCTAAAATATAGGGCCTTTTAAAGGGTATCATCATTTATATTTAGATCAATCACTTCGTATAGTACTTGGATAGATGTAAAAAGGATATAGGACACATGGTTTCTTATAAATAGTATTCCAGAGTACAATTTCATTCTTTAAAAATATTAATTCTAAGTTTCTTTTCAAAGCATGTGTGGGTAAAAACATTACACTATGTATTTCGGTGAAAGATGACTGAATAATTTATTTATTTTGTTTTTAATGATTATTCTTATAATGGTTATGAATTTAAATGTGTTTATATATCCTTTTTTCATTATTTATATTAGATATAGGCATATTAATTGATTAATTATTTAGTTCATAAGCTAGTTACTTTAATTATTTCTTGATAACCAAATGAGTTTTTGATGATAGGTTAAATAATGTTTTTGAATCAAATAATTATGAAATAAATTTTAAGTAATTGATCATATTAAAAAACTAATTTAGTAACTAAATATTACAGATATTCCAAGTGGTTTACATGGATCAATAAAAAAAATCAAAAAATTATCCTTATGATCCTATATTTATAATAACATAGTATGATATCATCAAATAAATTATTTTTAATTATTGTATATTTATTTTAATTAGTAAAAAATATATTACACAGTTTTAATTAAAATTTTCATTAATGGGGTATCATATCTCTTTAGATTTATCCTCATGTCAGCCATTTATGATGCCTTAGTAGTTTTATATTATAAAGTGATACATTATAATTAATATACTAGATTACCATATGGAATTAATGTTTCTTTACGGGTTGTTAATGTTTTCAAAACCATTTATAATTAATAGTTAACACTTTAGAAAATTTTGTTTAATATATTATGGAATTTTCTATGTCATCATATTTGAATTTTACATTTTAAACATTCTGTTATTGTTGGGGTTTTAATATTATTATTTTCGAATTAAATATATTGAATTCATTTTTAACTAACTCAGGGGAAATTTATAAAAACATGAAGGAAACATTATGAGTATGATCATGTTATTGAAAAGAGTTTTAGGAATAAAAATAAACAAGAGAATACTATCAAAGTTAATAAATTATAGGAGGTGATGCATTTTTTAAAGGGATACATATGAGGAAAATGTCCATAATGGGGTTTTGAAATAATGTGTGGGAGTACAAATAACAATAAATGAAACCTGGAAATTATCTAAGTGATCTAATATTTTATTCAACATAGATGTCTACAACATTATTTTCCAATAGAACACATGGTATAATTCCTTGACCTTGTGGATAATTTTTCTGTTCATGGGGTTTTTTGTCACGAACCGAATATGATCACCACAAAAACTGGCACAAAACACGGCTAGTGACAAGGCCTGAAGGGCGTTCCTGAACCCCATGGTCTATAACAAGTGCCTGGGTATCCTACAATGAGTATTTGGAATTATTTAATCATGTTTATAAACATAAAATGACAAATGAATCCAATAAAACGAATCTGGATTTTTCAAACCAAACAATGCTTTAAAAAATATCAGAACAGAATTACATAGTCTAATAAAACTCACCATGACTATAAAAACGGTAAAAAAACAAAAATGAACTTCCCAAGAACCTCAACATGGAAAGAGGCATCGCCCTCAATCCATCTTCACAACACCATATCATGAAAGACCGGTGAAAACCCGAACTGTTGGCACAAAAGTTTTAACGAAACCTACGACAAAAAAAACCAAGTATACTTACACCCAAGGGTGTATATAGGGTGTGATCCAATGCCCAATAGGATACCACCACTATGAGATTCCATGTGATCAACATTCAAAGGTGAATATCATGCACGTTTTCAAAAACATGTAATTTCCAGTTACAAATTCTAAAAGATGCAACTAAATAAATCAGTTTTCAAGTTGGCTAATTTAAATAATCAATACATTAAACCTAAATTCAAAAGATACTGATATTTTTCCATCCAAATATACCGTATGCCGATGGTAAGTATAAAGGATCTAATGAGCACAAGCAATAGGAAATAACCCCTAGGCACTAGATAGTTGTGGGTCCCAGGTACCTTGTATCTCGGTGTAAGTAACCCCAAAAAAATATCCATTCTCATGCACGGGCCACTAGTAGGGAACATACCCATAACCTAGTGATACCCAATCATCATCATCATAGTTTAGTTAGAGTTTTAATCGTCAATCTTTTTAAGTGAAACAGACGCCAAACCCCACAGATTCACTATCATACTATTACACGTCAACCAACCAAAATACCAGGTTTTCCCTTTATGATCAAACAAGTTCAACAGGACTAGAAATATAGTTTTGACAAGAAAATATCACTTCCACATCAAACATTTACAAAACAGCCCCATGTACATCACACAAGTAACAAATTTCACTTTTCATTCAAATGCATTTTGAAATCAAACTCACACAAAAATAGCCCACAATACCTTTTTCATAACGTTCACAATCAAACACATTAATTTACAATTTTTTAAATTACCTAAAAATATGATAAACATAACATAATAGACCAATAAAATGTTTCATAAAACCCATTTTATAAACAATATCTATTTTCCACATCGCTCTCACACAAATAGCCCACATCACATTCACACCTCTTTCACATTTCAGTAAATCCATTACACATTTTTTTAAAAATTCTATGAGGATACAGATCACATAACAAACCTATTAACATTTAAAATGGTCCATATGAATGTATAAACAATCCAAAAGAGTTTTCCAATATGGTTTCACCTCTTACATAAATCATTAAATCATTCAAAACTTTCATAAAACAATTTTAAAGAGTGTACCAAAGCTATTCACATAAAACTCATTTCGATATCATATTTCAAGGAAAAATAACACCGATACAATTCAAAACAGAATTGGACACCCCAAAAACATTTATTAAACTACCCATAATAGTTATAAAAACACCTCAAACAATACTACAAAAGATCCACATGAAAAGTACACGTTTTCAAAATCACTTTCAAGAAGTACAATAAGGTTTTACAACTGAAACCCATAAAAAACCACTTTAAAACATAATGGAACACAAATAACCTACCAAATAAGAATTTTCATCCCAAACAAGATTTATAAAACCAATTTCATATGTCATAAAACACACCCAAACAATACCCAAAGAGTTACACATGAAAAACACCCAATTTTAAACTAAAATGAAACTATAAAAATAAATGATTAACCAAATCCAACATAAACATTTTTTTCACAACACATAGCATATTAGGAACATTAATAATAAGGAATTCAAGTAAACCAACTCATTTATAAATAATTACACATGGAATCACATACTGTTTATGTCAAAACCCTCAAATCATGGTGTGAAACATCAACCACACCACTGCTGCACCTCAAGGTAAACAAATCCAGACGTAGACCACAATATTTGACCAAAATTACACCAAATATAACTCTAGGTTTGAACCACAACTTTTGGTCATGAGTAACTTTATGAAAGGGTGAAATAACCCCAAAGTAAGGGGAGGAAGTCAAGGAACGAAACACTTACTTGAAACATCTTGAATAAAACGAACCAAATATACAAATATTTGAATCTCCAAGAAACCAAACCTGATATAGAGCATGTAATGGGGATTAGGAGGTCATGTGGGGATTGAAATGGAGTAAAAATAGTGAAAATAATATGATTAATGAATAGATCAACTTACCTTCTAAAATATGGATGATTTGGGGAACCCTAAGAAGTAATTTCATACTCTGCGAGGAAAATGATGTCCAAAGTGGAAAAATTAATAATGGGGATGAGGCTCGGGATTTTGTCTTCAAGTGTGAGGTGGAATCATGTGAATACAGTTAAAAATGAGTATGTTATTAAAGGATTAAAAAAACAATTCAAAACTGGAAATGCCTCATGGGTTGGCCCAATTCCAAATTATTTCACTCAAACCCAAAATGGTAATGGGTTCAACAATTGTCCAAATGGACACGGTGATTTGGATAGGTCATAGTAGGAAATTTGGGGTTTGGAAGGGATGAAAGTTGTTAAAAAATGAAGGAGTTTCAAAAGAAATAAAATTTATTTTTAAATCTAGAATTGTGCTCACGGTTTGACCAAAATTTTGAAAACCCTCTATTTCCACCAAAATGAATAGAAATACACCAAAACAGAGAATTAATGGAAATTAAATGAAAAATACACTAAAAAGATTTCATGGATGTGACAATTCTCCCCACCATAAATCATTCCATCCACGGAAATCCACATCAAGTCCAAATACAAAAACATAACCCAACTGATAAACCAATAAGTAATTCTTTGGCATGATTCGCCCCTAAAGGCCAAAGAACCTCTAGTGATCATTTAAGGAAAGATTAATCTCACAACTAAAACATAAACCAATTTCCTAAAACAATCAAGCATATAATATATTAATCCCACATGAAAACTCCTCAAACTCAATATGAACAATACTCTATAAATTTACCTAAACAAACAACAACATTGAACAATGTTACACTTACCCTTCTATAACTAAACAATTGGTCACTCTCTAATATCAATGTTTACCCAATGAATATGTAGGTAGTTAGCTATCTCTGAATGATAATACCTACTTCCAAGACATGACCAAGGAAAAAATATCTGAGTTAATCATATGAAGAGAAAAAATGGGCTCCCCACCATAAGAGACAACATAAATTTTTCCCGAGAGAGAATCAGGACACTAACAGGGAGAGGCCCGAATAGACTCCCCAGTACAAGGGTTATACATCCATTATAAATATCCAAAATAATATGAATAATACCCATGGGGGTATCCCCACCACAAGAACTAACCATCTTAACTGACCGGCATGGGCAGACATGAAAAGACCCCAAAAATTTAATGATTTGTGAAGGCTTCACAGTTAGTCCACATAGTTTTGGTAATCGTGCACTAACTGTGCAGATCATTATTTCCACATGGCTTCCTAGAAAATGGTCACTACTAATCATGCAGAAACTGCGTTCTTAGCCTTTCTTTCCAATTTTTAATCCATTCTCAAAAGACTTCGTGGAAACCAAAGGGGGGGAAGATATTCGGTGATGACATGGGTACAAGGCCCTCCACCTATTTCCACTGAATGAGTAAAACAGAAGAAATATCATCCCACCATTGGTTTAAAATATTTTTATCTTTTTTACTGAGGATCAGACTTTGTACAAGGGTTTAAAAAACACTGGGGTTTCCCATGACTACGTTCCAGCTTCTCTCCGGGACCTGTGGCTGGAGCTCATAATATTGAAGCATCTTTGGCCTCGCAGTTAGGCTGTGGAAACCCCTGTGTAGAACTTCATCTTTCGGTGCCACAAACAACTAAACTATATACCCATATGGGTTCACAAAGACATAACACACTCTATAACTCAATTTACTGAAACCTGACATTTCACTCAAACAAGGGATTAGAAGATGCACATACATCACACCTTGTTTCTTTGGTTGAGAGACAATAGAAGGGAAGGACACGTATAAACACCTTCCTATATGATAGAGGATTTGATTTTTTCCTCAAGGTATACATACTCCCAACATAACATAGAACCTCTAAGTATTGCGCGACCTTCACCTTTATAGTCAAATGGGTACACAACATCACATTATGTCACTGAACAAGACCTTTGTGATTGATAAAAACAATAAATGGAATGAGACCTTATAAAATGTCCCTAAACAACAGACACGTCCAAAAATTTTACACAATAGACTCTCATGACCAAAATCCCAAAATTGGTGGTTTAACGAGAACTATTGCTTCAAAGAAATTATGAAGAACCCACAGGCCCTCTTAGACACCATTGAGACACTCATCCACACTAACAACCCCAGAACACTTCCACCTTCGATGAATCAGGAAACATAAGAAACTAAGATCTCTTTCAACCATCCACAAGCACTATCCCACTAAAAGGGGATCCCAAAATAAACGAAATGTATGGGTTTACACTCAAACAACAGAGATCGATAAGATATTATTTATATTGATCAACTGGAGGATTTTCCTATGGAGAAACAATATGGGTTTCACTTCAGTTGTGCATTAACCCTTAATGGGGGAATACCTTATCCAATGAGAGAATCCCAAGACCCAACCAAGATGGTCCATTGGACAAAAAATTCCACAAACCAGATCCAAACTCATGTAGGTAACCACCACAATGGTGTACTGAAACATATCTTAGAAGAGAGTACTAAACATTCCGTCTACCTAACATTCCATCCATACACAAACCCAAAACACTGTTCGAACAAGAGGGATTCATGGACTCAAAAAATCCCACGACATCCACAATTTACAAAAACACATAATATACACCATCCCAAACAATTCAAAAATATATCATGTTTATCTTTAAAAAAATCTCATTGAAAACAAATGGTTCAGCAGTTAGCGTATCCACAAATGGTACCCCATGGGCCTCACACATGCATGTTTCAATGACACACCGAGAACCCTCCTCATATCCGTCCTGGCACTCATCCAGTCATGTCTTCAACCATACATCATCCCAAATAAACATATTTATGTGGACTCTCATGAAAATACAAAAGGTTAAAACAAAAATTCATTCCACTTTTCAAAACCAAAACGGTTAACCAACAAATCCTTTTTCTCAAAACCGCAAACCACAAGATCAAAATACCAATTAAAATATTACAAAAAATTTCACAATTACACAAACATTTAGAAAAGATCTCACTTTCATGTTATTCACATAAATTTGAAAACATCACACCCCATTAAAACACCCTTTAATTGTTTAGAAAACACTATTGGAAACTTTTTTTCAAAACTAACTTCAATATAGTTTTTGATTTCAAAAGAGATATAAGCACACCATATTTCATTTCAAAATTATTATGAAAATTTTGTTCCACAATTTCATAAATAAATCAATTCCCTATTTATTTGAAAATCATTTCACAAAAAAAATTTCTTCTTAAATGAAAGTCACTTTAAAATCAAAGTTCCAAGATTTCAAAACTAAAGAACAGAAGGCAATGCAAGATGAAACTAGTTATAGTGGGTGAAATGGACATATGGTTGGCAACCATATTCCAAAAACTTCACTGTCATAGAGAGTGTTCTAGAGAATATCCTCAGCTCCACAAGGCTTTCCAGGCCCTGGGAGCTCACAGAGTCCATTAACCCAACTCTCTTTTAATTTCTCCTTAATCATCATTAAACCATGAAAACCAAATGTCTCTGAAAGGTCCTGACTTCCCTTAGAGACATGAATCCCGTCAAGAGGTGTGGTGATAAGCCACACTACTCATAATCAAAATTCCAAGTCCCGAAAATCCTAACTACATACTATCCCGACTATTCCCCAAATAACATGACCCAATGAGATCGAACCTGCTCTAATCCCATTTTTTCACAAACTGAATCTGATCGCCACTGAAACCGGCACTAAACCCAGCCCGTGAAAAGTCCCAAAGGGATTTCTCGATCCACATGGGCTAGAAAAAGGGCCTGGGTACCCTAAAATGATAATTTTGAACAATTTATCCTAGTTTATAAACATAAAACAACACATGAATCCAATAAAACGAATCTGGATTTTTCAAACCATACAATGTTTTACAAATAATAAGAACTGAATTACATAGTCTAAAACAACCCACCAAGAACTATAAAAAGGTACAAAACAAAACATTAATAGCCCAAGAACCTCAACATGGAAAGAGGTATCTCCCTCAATCCATCTCCACAACACCACTTCATGAAAGACTAGTGAAAACCCAAACTGTTGGCACAAAAGTTGTACCCAAACCTGCGACAAAAAAATTGACCAAGTCTACTTACCCACAAGGGTGTTATTAGGGTGTGAGCCAAATCCCATTAGGATACCACCACTATGATATTCCATGTGATCAATATTAAAAGATGAAAATAATGAAGGTTTTAAAAAACATGTAATTTCTAGTTACAATTTCAAAATAATGCAACTAAAAAATCAGTTTTCAAGTGGGATAATTTTATGAATCAACACTTTTAAAATAAATTCAAATGCTAGTTAATTTTTCCAGACAAATATACCATATGCCGATGGTGAGTATAAATGATCTATTTAGCACATTCAATATGAAATAACCGCTCGGTACTAGCTAGCTATGGGTCCCAGGTACCTTGTATCTCAGTGAAAGTACCCACAAAAAAATATAAATTCACATGCATGAGCCGCTAGTAGGGAACATATCCCTGACCCAGAGGTCCCAAATCATCATAATAATAGTTTAGATAGAGTTTTAAGCATCAATCTTGCTAAGAGAAACTGAGGCCAGACCCCAAAGATACGCTAGCATACTAATACACATCCACCCACCTAGATACCCGGATTTTCCCTTTGTGCTAAAAAAAGTTCAACAAGACAAGAAATATAGTTTCACAATAAAATATCACTTCCACATCACACATTAACCATAAAACCCCATGTACATCACACAAGTCAAAAATTTCACTTTTCATTCAAAAGCATTTTGAAATCAATCTCCAACCAAAATAGCCCACAACACTTTTTGCATAACTTTCACAATCCAACACATCCTTTATCAATTTTATAAATTCCATCCAAATATTCTAAATATCACATAACATCCCACTCAATTGTTTAATAAAACCCTTTTTATAAACAAAATAAATTTTTTACATCGCACTCACACAAATAGCCCACATCACGTTCACACCTCTTTCACAATTTAGTAAATCCATTAAACATTTTTATAAAACATTTCCAAGAGGATACACATCACATAAAAGACCTATTAACAATTAAAATGGTCCATTTGAAAGTATAAACAATCCAAAATGGTTTTCCAATATGGTTTTACCTCTTACATAAATCATTAAACCATTCAAAACATTCATAAAACAATTCTAAAGAGTGTACCAAAGCTATTCACATAAAACCCATTTCAAAACCGTATTTCTAGTACAAAATCATCCCAATACAAATTCAAAACAGAATTGGCCTCCCTAAAAACAATTATTTATCTACCCCCAAGTGTTATAAAAACACCTCAAAAAATACCACAAAAAATCCACATGAAAAGCACACGTTTTCAAAATCACTTTCAAGAGGTATAATAACGTTTTACACCTTAAACCCATAAAAAATCTTTAAAACCTAATTCCACACCAATACCCTCCCAAATATGAATTTTTATCCCAAAAAAGATTTACGAAACCAATTTCATATGTTATAAATCACACCCAAACAATACCCAAAGAGTTACACATGAAAAACACCCAATTTTAAGCTAAAATGAAACTATAACAATAAATGCTTAACCAGTTCCAACATAAATATTTTTTGCACCACAAACAACATATTAGGAACATGAATAACAAGTAATTAAATCAAACTAACTCATCTTGAAAATATTACACTTTGAATCACGAATCGTTTATGTCTAAACCCTCAAAACATGGTGCGAAACTTCAACCGCACCACCACCGCACCTCAAGGAAGGAAAATCCATCCCTAGAACACAATAATTGAAAAAAAATATACAAAATAAAACCCTATGTTCGAACCACAACTTATGGACATGAGTAACTTCAAGAAAGGGTGAAATAAACCCTTAGGAAGGAGATGAAATCAAGGAAAGAAACACTTACTTGAAACATCTTTAACCAAATGAACCAAATATACCAAAATTTTAATCTCCAAGAAACCAAACCTGATATGGAGGCTCTAATGGGGGTTTTAAGGTCACTTGGGGACTGAAATGGTGGAAAAAGAGTGAAAATCAATAGATTAAAAAGAGGATGAACATACCTTCTCCAATCTGGACGATTTGAGGAACTCTAAGAAGTCTTTCCCTACTCTGTGAGGTAAATGAGTTCCAATGTGAAGAAATGAATAATTGGGATGAGGATAGGGATTTTGGACTCAGGTGTGAGGTAAAATCACAGAAATACAGTAAAAAATGAGTATGTTAATAATTAATTAAAAATAAATTTAAAACAGGAAATGGCTCACAGGTTGGCCCAATTCCAAATTAATTCACTCAAACCCAAAATGATAATGGGTTCAAAAATTGTCCAAATGGACATGGTGATTTAGATAGGTCTTAGAATGAAATGTGGGATGAGGAATGTATGAAAAATTTTAATAAATGAAGGAGTTATAAAATAAATAAAATTCATTTTTAAATCTGTAATTGGGCTCACGGTCTGGCCCAAATTTTGAAAACCCTACATTTCCACCCAAATAAATGGAAAACCCCCAAAACAAAGAAAGTATAGAAATTAAAAGAAAAATAAATTTAAAATAAGTCATGTATGTGACATTTTTTATGATTTTATAATTCTATAATTATTCATATTTTCATTAATATATAAATTTAAATAAAGGGTAAACATTTTGGAACTTTATTATAACATAATATTATATGAGATGAAAATTTTATTCCTATATTGATTTCTTATTTCCATAAAATCATTGAAAATATTTATTCATATTTTAAATTTCAATAAATTTAATGATGGTTCACATTACTCCTCATTGGAGGGATTTAAGGAATTTTAATGTGTATCCATCATTGAATATAGATTTATTTTCTAATTAAAACATTTTATTACAGTTTTTATCAATGTAAAAAAGCCAATTTGTGATGTATAAATTGGGAAATAAACTATGTAGAAGTCATTAGGAGCAGGTTATGATTTTTTATGATGTTTATTTAAATTTATTCTACCTTAAAAAATAAAGGCCTTCAGAGGAAATTGTTTTTAACCAAGGCCTAAGACAGTTAAGAGTTTCATTGTTAAAAAATATAAATCAAGGGACATCACATCAAAATAAAATATATTTTTTCACAAAACTATGTAAAAAATAATGAAAAAATGGGAGAAAGTATTGTAAATATGGAATTAAATATGTTTTATATTATAAAAAACTCATCGGGAAAAAAGGTTAATCTTTTAGGTTGCATGATGATAAATCCTTGTGGAAAAGTGTAATATATCCCTTTATAGAGTGGAGAAACCATAGATAAATGTGAAAATAATGGAGAATAACGAATGGGAATAAAGTATAAATAATATATTGTAATATATGAAGGAGAAATAAAATTACTATAAAAATGAAGATATAGATGAAGCACCACTACCTTGAAAATAACATTTTCATTATAAAAAATTATGAAAAAATACCAAATGGACGAATAATGTGGTACATTTTTTTGAAATAATTATGAAACATTGGATTCAAATTACCATTATAGAATCATTATAAAACATTCCCACAAATGAATAGTTCAGTGATATAGACCCACTTGTACATAAAAATCACAATTACATAGAATAAAAATATTTTATTATATACATTATTAAAAACATTTATTTTTAGTCGCTTAGAGAGATTTAAAAAACATTATTTAACTAAACCCTGTGTTTTTCAACAAATTTATATTGTTCCACAATATAATTTACTTATTAAAGTTAAAAAATATGATCCATATCAAATATATTCTAAACATATGGTACCCTTATATATGCATTATACATATAACATTTGTTGAATTACATAGAAAAATATAATCATAAAAATGGCGTTGGATCCGATACTTACTGTGGGATAAAAAAATAAGAACATAAAATGGGAAAGACTTGGGGTACAACCTAAGAATATGGAGATAATAACATGATGAATGTACTTGATAAAAAACATGATAATATATTTATGAATTATAACTTAGAAATGTTACTATTATAAAAAACATGAGGATTTAATTTTCTTATCAATAAGGATCATAACTTTTGAGTCGTTAGAGCATATTAAAATTTTTATCCCCCAATGTATCATAACAATTTACCAAGTCCTACCAATAAATATCATTAACAAGATATCTCTATAGATTAATTATTTACAAATTCTGTTGGATTACTATTAGGTAACAAACATCATATTTATAAAATATTGTGTACCACATAAGTAAACCATAACTAATTCTACCAAAGTATAATTAAAATAAGAATTAAATGGGTTACATTATAATAAACACCATGATAAAAATACATCCAATAAATCATGATGGTTTCAAAATTTAATATCATAGGAATTTATAAGATTTTTGAAATATATGCAAAATACCTTTTCTATAACATTTGGTACATCACTTTCTAGAATATAAAAAAGTAACCTTCTTCATATATTTAAAAAAACATATTGGGATCATTTTGAAAACAAATTTAAAACCTAGAATGAAATATTTTATGAAATTAATGGTAATAATGGTGAAATGATGTGTTCACATGAAATGAAAACATATAATATATTTTAAATATTATTTTTAGATTTATCATAAAATGAGGATATTACAGGTCACATTGAAAAGTAATTTTCAAATTTTTGAATTGAATTTTTTAAACTAGTAATTTATAGAATTTATTATCCTTCAATAATGGATATCAGAAAAGTTATAAATATTATCCAAATAATTTTTTAGAGCAAGTTAATATAAAATCACATTGATGTAATACCATATTATTATTTTAAAATTTATTTTTTAAAATCCAATATAGTAAAAAGAGTAATTAAAATTTCTCTTCAGTAAGGGATAAGGGAAAAATGAATTTCACAATAGCTAAAAAATAATTTGTTTTAAAAATATGACAATTAAATTCGTGGTAACATGAAATATGGAAAAATATGGGAAACTATAATTAAATATGATGTAAATTATTATATATAATTATATAATTTTGAAAATAGTTTTACTAAATTATAAAAAATCATTAAATATTTATTATCATTATAAATTATTAGAATGTAACCTGAAATAAAATATTATGGGTGAAGAAACCAATCATTGAATAATTATGTTCATGAAGGGGAATTATAACTCATGGAAATGAGATTTTATGTTATCATGATCACTTTTTTATTTAGTAACACATAAATGAAAGAAGGAACATGATTTTTCATTTTATATACCATGAGTTACATAAAAAAGTAATTAATTAATTTTATATTACCCCATATCATGGATATAATGGTGTATAATATGAAATATATCTTGAGAAATTAAATTTGAGACAAAGAAATGATCCTTATTTCTTAATTTCATGTAAATCACTTGAATATCATATATAAAAAATTAATATATATCTAAATGAATTATTTTATTTAAGTTCTCATAGTTACATCCATTTATAAGAATTATTTTTTATTATTTAGTTTCTAATTATTATCAATATCATGTGTTATTAATCCTCACCATTTAAAACATATATCATATTAGTGGTGATGTTCTTCATCATTTTCCAAATGTTCATCATTCATATATAATAAATGGTAATATAATCAGTGGATTAGAAATATGTGTAATTTCATAATTTCATTTCGTTAGTACATCAGTAATTACAAAAAATAATGAAGCTGATGAATAACATCATTTGATTATTTATAACGAAAGAGTTGTGTTGTTTTAATTAACGAGTTATGTATTTATATTACAGATTTTACAAACCAAAAAATATACAATCACTTATTCATATAAAATATTTTTCTTCGAAATCCATTCTTGAAATAAATGTATATTATTGTTCATGAAGGTGGTCAAAATGTCCCAACATGACCATGCTATAATATATATGTGAGTATGGATGTGGAATAAATTATTTTATTATAATATCATTATCCGAAAAGTATGAGGATATTATTTAGATTTTATTATTTTCATGAATCACTATTTAAAATATTTATTTTTTTGAATAAGGTAAATTAAAAATAATTTTTCATTTACAAATTAAGGATTTTTTTTCTTTGTATGCCCAATTTAGGGATTCATTTTTACAATTATATCTTATTACTAATATTATTTATAAAATGATAAATTAATATTTTCATAATAAAAATCATGGAATAAATTACATTTCTATTTAATAATTAATATTTATAATGTTCTATGTTAGGTTTTAATGAAAAAAATAACATGTTATTAATGAAGGTGGTAATCTGCACACACATGAATAATGATTTTATTTTTTTGATTGTAATGTGGGAATATAATATGGTTATATCTTAAATATGATAAAATATCTTTATATTTTTTATATTTATTTCACTATATAAATATTATTATAATAGATTTTTTTGGTGGGTAGATAAAATCGATAAAGAAAATAATTTAAAGGGGAAGTAAAACCTAATATGATAATTTTGATATCCTCTTGATGTATCCATAATAATTGAATGACTTTAGGTATGTTGTAGAGGATAGAGGCTAACCAAAATGTATAGGGGATACATTATAATAATATTGGTTATATTTTCATGGAAATTTTGAAATATATTTTGAACAAATGATGGGTGGAAGTGAGTTCATTTTATAAGTGAGAAATTGTGGAAAAAAATATTGAAAATAATATTTGGTAAGTGGTATGAATAAAAATGCATTATTGTTAGATGATTTAGGTGGGAAAATAATTGTTAGATATATATGTATGTGTTTCAAAGCTAAAAAATATGATATATTTTTTTTAGTTTTATATTTATTTTGTAAAATTCGAGCCACATTAGATTATCAATTTTATAACATATTAGTAAAAAATAAAATTTATCGATTATGATAATTTTGAAAAAAAATTACATTATGAATCATAAAAAATTTTAACATGATGAATCTGAATTTAAACACCATTTAATATAACTAAATTTATAAATAATGTAATTTTTTTAAATTTAAAAAATATAAGTCGTTGTAAACATATTTCTTGACAAAGATAATTTTAATGAATAAGTGTTTTTAACATTAATTACCATTGATTACCAATTAAAAGTAAGTTAATTGATTAGTTTTTTTACAACTATAATATTATAGTATTTATTCAAAATATATCAGCATATTTTAAATTCACAACAATTAAAAATATTTCATTCTATGAATACAAGTTATTTTACATTGGAAACTAATTTTTTCCATAGAAAATTAATTTTATTAAAAAAAAGAAATAGATATTTTTAATTATTATGAACATTTTGATCTGAAAAAGAATTAACTTAATTTAATATTTAACATATACTAGTTATGAGAATAAAATTTTTATATAATTTCAAAAATATATTATTTTGTTATCAATTATTACCCATGATTCCAAAAAGATAAACATGAATCTTAAAAAGAAACATAATATTTTTAAATGATTTATATTACTTATTAAATATATATATAAGGTTATATAAAAATAGAATCATTATTGTGATATGATAATTTCATTAAAGTGGTTGTTTTTATATAAATATATATTTTCACTATTTATAAACCAATCTATTATTTTAGAAAAATAAAAACTAATTATACAAAGAAAATATTTTCATGATTAATTATAAATTTTTTTATGTAATAAAATAAAAAATTTAAAATTTAAAATGTTTTCCATCATATACAAAAACCATGAAAACACTTGTTATAGAAAAACAATCTATTTTTCATAAAATGTTTAAAAGGGAAATGTGTAAAACCAATATGATAAGTTACTTATTACCTTAGTTATATTAATATTATATCACCTTAATTTATTGTTACATATTCCCTCATTATATCTATGAAATATATAATAAAAATGTAATACCTTGTGATTTTCATTAGTGTTGTTTCTACTTTCATGGATCTCATGGAAATTTCTAAAAACAAAGATTTATATCACATAACATATCACTCATACCATAATTATTGAAGATAAACATAGGATTGGTATAATTAAAAACATATTGTTGATAATTTCTTTATAATACAAGATAAATGAGTTAGATATGTGATAGATCTACTACTAGATTCTATTGAATTCATTTTTTCATTATAGATTACCTTAATCAGTTACCTATTTTTCTACTAAAATAATTAATGGTTATATTATACTGGTTAGTTTATTAACAAGTCATGGTTTTATTTTTTTTGATGTTCTTTTTAATCAATATATTGAATACATTTTTTAAAGTAAAATGTATAATTTCAAATCATAGGGTGTCATATTCAATCCCTAGTTAAATTATGTCAACAAAATTTTTCATATCACTAACTAAAAAATTAGTTTATAGAATTAAAAATATATCAATGACTATTGATGTATTTTAAAATCAGGTTTCCACCTTACTAACTTATTTATGACAAGGAAATAAATATTCTTAGGTCATCATGTCTACAAATTTATTTTCTTTTTCATTGGAAACTTGTTTTTCTTTACTCACCTTTTTATCACATGAAGAATGATCCAATTCAATTAATATAATCCCTTGGGTTCCACTCCATGCATTATTTATTGGAATTAAATGGAATACTTCTTCCTTCATCATATTTTATATTAAAACTTACATAAGACTCTATACTTCACCTTTTTTCTTTATTTTGGAATTCAAATATCTTCACATAGTTAGCCATAATTCATGATATCTAGTTTGGAATAATGACATGTTTTATAACCATATATTATTCAAATTGTTTTATTATTGGTACAATATTCACATTGTTTATGGTACCCATAATAAAAAATATCCCTTTATAATTTAGGAATTAATAAAACTAGAAATTTAAAAATTATTTATAACCAATTAACTATGTACAAGAATTATTATAATATAATTACATGACTATTTAAACATAAAAATGTAATATTATTGAAAATTAGTACATTATATATTTCATCAACCTAAATCAAACTAGATTTAATATATGTTTCATTATATTGTATTATATAAAATATCATAAACTAATTCCTAAAAATATTGAATCCTTCATAATGTATTGTAAATAGAATGTGATTACCAAAATTATATCCCTTAGAGTGTCTAACTAGGTATGTAGTCATAGTCCCACTATTTTTAAACTCATGTAACTATTGAGTTAATAATAAACAATCATTTTTAGGGAGATTACACCATGTTATGTATGATTCATAGTCATATCTAATTTTCTGTTTCCATACATTGATGTATTTTATTGGAGAAAACACAATATCTACTTTACCAAAATTCAACATGTTATCCTGTATATATACATAATACTTACACTTATTTATATCGTATTCACTGAAGTTCTCTTATCATAGTCCCAAAAATATTCTACCATGCCTAAATTAACATAAATTTTTATATTTAACTATAATGTGGAAATCATTACAAACCCATAATTGTCCACAACTAATATCCCATCCTTTAATGTTATATAATCCCTACTATGATATAACCAATGGTGAACCATAGGCATGGAATTCTAAATTACATGACATATAAGAAATTATATATTATATAAATTCCCATGTGCATTTTGGTTCGGTATTTTAACGATTTAAAAAAAATATATTATATAAAAATTCCATATAATATTTATTTAGTGAATTTATTCCCACAACATAATCTACTAAATAATCAATAAAACGTTTTCAACTTCTCCCATAAACACTCATAATATGATACTATTCTAGATATATCATACATAAAAAGTTTCTTCACAATGTAAAGAAATAAAAACATAATAAAGAGGTCAGTTCAAATAATCAGTAAGGGATTTAGAAAAAAAATAGAATATAAAATGGTTATGAATTAGGGAATAACATAATAATTTAACGATATGATCATAAATAATTTTCTGATCATATGTACGTAAATAATAACATGAAAACATTGATACAAAACTACCTTGAGGAATTAATTTTCATATAAAAAATATTCAATAGTATGTTGTCAAAAAATAATATTTCAGACATTATTCACCATGGTATCATAAATATTTTACAGGGATTATAGTCATGTTATAATGAATATGTCATCTAGAAAGTTAATTCTGTAACAAATACATTGGGTCACTATCATGGAATAACCTTCATATTTTTAACATTATATTTTCCATATAGGGAAATGATTAACAATTATATCATTGTATAATTAACCCCAAAAAAAATTAGGTTATATGAGAATACCCAACCAAATAATAATTCATATTATGAAATAAGTTTAATGGTATCATAAAATAATTTCATAGTAATAAAAATTGGATGCCTACGGGGATGGAAAATAACATTACATGAACATTGGATTAATCACTTTCTAAAATAAGAGAACACCCCCCACCAGCCCATTTCATATTAAAATATTTAAAAAGTTGGATAATTTAAAAATACATTTTAAAACATGGTGTGTAATATTAATTAACTGTAATGGTTATAACTATGAATGGATGTGTTCAAAATCATGTAGAAAACTATTGCAGAAAACATTTTAAAGTAATTAATAAAGGCGGAGTTACATGTTACTTTGGAAAGTTATGGTAAAAAACATGATGTGTGATTTTTTAAAAACATTAATTTTTAAAAAATAAAGTTCAATAATAGATAATTTAGATTACATAAATATTATCCCTATGGAATTTTTAGTGGATGTTAATGAATAAAATAATGAAACATAAATAGATTATTTATTTTAAAATAAATTTATTACAATCCCACACTCTATACTGACTAATAAATCAACATTTTTATAATAATATAGGGTAAATATGAAGGTAATGTGATATAACACCTAATTAGGTTTAAAAATATAAGAATATCATTAGAGGGAATGTGAATTATGGTAAATTATGGAAACTGCAGTTAAAGAGGATTAAAATTACTCTCAACATTGATATACTTTTGGGAAATAATGTTATCTGCGAAAATTATTATAATTGAAATTGAATTATCTGAAAAAAGGAATAACTTTTACCATGAAATATAATATTAGATTTTAAGAAACCAATAGTATAACATTGATGTTTAGAAAGATTCATTATAATTCAGTAATATGAGATTTTGATTTAGCTACATTCAATTTGTATTTAGTAACACTTGAATGAAGGAAGTAACTCAATTTTTATTTTTTATATCTCATGAATAATATATTAAAAAACATATATTAGGTAGTAATCACACCATATGAATTATATAATGGTATAAAATGTGATATATGTATAGGGAAATTAAATTAGAGACAAATAATCCATTACTATATTTACTAATTTCAACTAATGTTTTTTAAAATTAGTTATAATAAAAAATATCTATCTTAATAAACTATATAAAAACATATCAATATTTATATCCTATTATAATCATCATTACTATTATTTATTTATTATATATTGTCAATTTTTTGTGTAAGAGATCTTGATCTTCCTGAACCAGTTTAATTTTAATAGTTTTCTTCATCATCATCCTATAAAATTATATCATTTATAGATAATAAAATATATTAAAATTGAAGATATATAATAATTTTTTATGTTATAATTTCATTTCATAAGTATTTTATTTGTCATTGATGGTGATTAAGTCAGTCATGATTTTTTTTGGTAATTTATGAGGACTATATGGTGATGTACTAAAAAATGATATATATTTTTACATTACCACTATAAAACAAAAAATATTATTTAATAATTAATATAAAATATTTTTTCCCTATCCATTCTTGATATAAATTTATATCATTTTGAATATATGTGTTTAAATCGAACAATCAAAAAGATGATATAATATATATGTGAGTATTTATATAGATAAGAATATTTTTTTATAATATCATTACCATAATAGATTAATGATAATTATTTAGATGTTATTAAGGTGATGAATCTGATTTAGGAAGAGTTATAAGAGTGAGGGAAAATAAATGTATGTTTTCACTTATAAACAAATTTATTTTCCTCTTAGTATATCTTTTTATTGGGTTAGTTTTATAGTGATCTCTTATATCTAATATTATTATATGATGCCTATTTAATATTTTATTGAATATAAATATTACATAAATTTCACTTTTATTCCCAAAAACCCATTTTATTAACCATTCAAGAAATTTGTTGATAAAAAAGGTGTTGTTCAGGGTTCTTGTAAACCACACCGACCCTTGAGAAACATTTTAATTTTTTATTGAATGAGAGGGGGATATATATTTATTTTTTCACCGGTATAATAAATTTTTATTATATTAATTATACTAATTCCTTTACTTAAATATTGATTTAATGGTTTTTGAGTAGATTCGATGACAAGTATAAAAAATTGAATTTATAGGGTAAGTAATATATATTTTGAAAAGTATGATCTTATCTATTTGAATCCATTTGAAATGAAGGAAATATGGAATTTTATTGATTTTATATTCTGCCAAAAATGTTGAGGGTATATAGAATAAGTTAATTGGGAAATGTTTTAGTGGAATTTCATATAATTGCCACAGAATAAAATCAATGGCAGTTTGATCCTTATGTTGGAAAAAAATAAGGATACATTTATGAAAAAGAAAACTAGAAAAGGGATGATAATGGAATTTCCTAAGAGTTAGGTGATATATATGTTGTCAGGTCTACAAATATTACATATTCTAGTAACATTAATCTATAATTCACTTCATATATTCCCAATGAACTATTAGGTTTATTTTTTATTGATTTAGGTAATAAATCATACATAATTGACCCATATATATACTCAGTTTAGTCACATATAATATATATCCTCTTTCCCCATTATATAATATTTTTAAAATGAACCTCATTTTCTTTTCATGAAAAATATTCTTAAAATAGAAATTGATTCTTCTATTCACTATCCAATCCATAATACCTAGAAATATTTTATAGAAATATTATCTGAGTATAAAGTTCATTTTAAGACATAAAAAGGTCATAAAAAATTAGTTTATGAGAACTTATAAATGTTTACCATTTACAAAATAAAATTTTGGCACAAAATAATATATATTTCTTACTCAACTAATCATCTTCTTTTCCGATATATTTTCATAAAACATTCAATAAGAAATACTAAAGTTAAAATGAAATTAATAAGGATGATTTAAAATGAAGAAATATTTATAATAAAATTACCAAAAATTATTTCTTCTAATCCCTAAGAAGTGGAATATAATATCCTTTTCAAAATAAAATTTTAATATATCCATAAAAACCCATATAAATCATAGAAAAATCATACAGGTAAAATGATGAATATTTTTAAAATCATTATTTCTAACACATTGAATAACAATCATGATTATAGATGGTTTAACCATTAATATGACACTTGAAATATCTATTAATGTTATTGTTTGAATAACCTTCATAGTATATTATCATAATAATTTTAGAGAAATATTATTGATTTACTATGTACCTTTACCCACTTCATTAGATATCTACAATAGTATCCCCAATCTTTAGTTTATAATGAAACCACCCACTATCAGATTATATTCCTCAAACCAAACCAGAATACATAGATTGAACAATCAGTAAAATTATATTTTAACACAAACAAAAACATTTTTAGATGGTGAAATATTATTTCCTTTTTTAAAACCATTTCCAAAGCATAAATTATCCAGAAAAACTAAATGGAGTTTTTTATTTTAATAAAAAATGAAACATTTTCTTAGAATACATTAATTAAATAATGTATATTATTTTGGTAAATTTCATCATGTTTGTATATGTTAAAATTGATCATTTCATTCATAATGTCATTAACCTATGGAAAATAATCAGATTGTATGAAGATTTCACTTTAAAATTAACAATTATTATTGATAAAGAATTATAATGGTATAATTACAAAATATCCATAGTGAATCATACGTACTATCCATAGATTTTGGCATAAATTAATGGAAATAGCATTCAAGGATCAGAGAAAAAAATATTAGAGCAAAATACAATTTTCTATTTTGAAATCACATATTAATAATATTTGAAATTATAAATAGAATAATTTTAATTAAAAAGAAACATATATTATATTAAATAATTAATCAATGAAAATAATATTCATTAATATTTAAAATTACATTGATTATGTATATTTTTAAAGACAATCCATTCATACTTTTGAAACAAAAGATAAAATGTGCATCGTTCAGAAATTGATAAATATATTTCATTAAAAAATAGAATGTTTAAAAATTGGAAAAAATAAACTAAAAATTCATATTTTATTAGTATAAAAATCATATAAAAATATTTTAAAAAACATTGGTATAAATTAAAAATGGATATTTATTAGAAATATAAAAAGATGAATTTGTGAATGAAATCCCTTATCCTTTTTTGTAATTCGTAATGTACATTCGTTATCATCTTGAATAACAAATGTTTGTTATTTTTAAATTTTACAAATAAAATATTACATTTTAATTTTCCCTTCATTTAACTTAATTCCATGTTATTTAAAATTACATCATTAATTAAATTCACACAGAGTTTTTTTACGATATTTGACTAATATGTTAGAATCGAATTCTGTAGGTTAACTATGGCCAAAGAGGCCATCATTACATCATATCCAAAATAGTAATCATTAAATAATTATAATTTTTATATTTCAATTATAATTTTAAATTCTTCCATTAAATATATTGTTATGAAAAATGAACTATGTTACAATAATGGAGATGGTTCCCATATATATGCATGGGTAACATTTCTATTTTTGTAAATTCATTATAGAAATAAATTAAGTATTATTTAAACTTTATAAAATGATTATAACAATATAAATACAATCTCACTTCTTTATATATATATAATTCATTTTTTGGTGATGAAAAAATATTTACATCACTATGTGGTGGGGGTAGTTCATATGTATGCACGAACGATGTTTAATTTTTCTCTGAAGATAATGGTATGAAGATAAATTATAAACTATATTTTAGGAATGATAAATATGTACTGAATATCATATGTTACCATTAATTTATACATTATAATAAATACATGAGATATGATGATAAAAAACAAATTACATTTGTTCAAAATGTGATAGTCCACCGTACACATGAAAAGTTGTTTCTTATCTGATCTAATGGATAAGGATATGGATATCTATCACTCAATGAATATGAAAATATATAAATATATTTAGGATAATACTATTAAAATTTTATCATGGTTTAAGAATATTTTATGCAGTTGGAAATATAAATTAATAAAATTCACTTCAAAACAATACTTTATCTTTGAAAAGCTCATTTTATTATCACCTTAATCCCTCTAAGATTGGAATTCATGCTAATAAAAAACCCCCAGAATCATAGTATCGATTATAGTTTTTTTTGTAGGGATTGGCCCGAAAATGATCTTTAATGTGTGAATAATTTAGAATAATATATTCCCTTTTATAAGGGAGGGTAGGGGTCATGTTAGAATATCACAAATTATGAAATTAAAATAAATTATTTGAAAATTCAAAATGGTTCCAAAATGATTTATATAAAAAATAGGATTCACATGGTTCTATATAATCTCATACAAAAAAAAATTAAATAATATTTTATTATGTGGTTTCCCTTATCATTTTTTTACCCCTCATTAACCCCTTTCTAACATACAATGAAAACAAGGTTTTCAAATCCATGAGGGTCTCTATAAAAACTATAAATAGAAAATGGTTTTTAAATGGAACACAAATGAAATTTTAAACCATAAAAATATATATATTCTTAATATAAGATTTTCATTCAAATTATATCATTTAATAAAATATTATTTATTATAATATATCATTATTTTCAATTATTATAAATATTCATTACAATGACTTTGGTAACACAAATAAAATATTAAAATTTTGAGAAAAAATAACACCGATCTAACATGTCAATTTAATATATAAAATTCATGTATCACATTAATTATCTCAAAAAATATTACATTTCATTTTTTTAATATCATGCATTTAATTTTGAAAGTAATTGAACAATTACTTCATTATCATTTTTTATTTTTTAAAATAATTATTTCTCCACTAAAATTTAAAAATCAATCACCAGAATGATGATAAAAATTTTTAAGTCAAATTCATAATTATAAAAAAAAATTATTTAGATAAATACATTCCAAGAATAGTTTTGTTATTAAAAAAAATAGTGAGAAGTTTTTAACATTACATTAAATAAAATATTGTTATGGTTATTGTAACACCCCACCCTTACCTCATTGACTTGAGGAGGAGGTGAGGGTTAATTGGCATTAAGCATGTTCAAAAGGCGCTATAGTATTGTAATAAATACCAAGGGCTTCGAGAAAAATTTGGGGAACAATTTTCTCTTAAGACAAAAACCAACCAAACCATCACTAACAACAACAATATGATGCATGATAATAAAACATTTAAGAATGTATTCCTAAGGACAACAAAGTTTCTCTACAATACAACCCAAAACCAATACAACCAACCACAATATCATAATAATATATGGAAGACCAAAAAAGACCCAACAAAAGCAAAAAAAAACTCCTCAACTCCACGACAAGCTCCATGCTCCAAGCTCCACCACATATCCCATGCATCACCACAAACCACTATATATGAGATGTCTTACGATTACATGTGTCCCTATACATGAAATTTTCAAAGACACAAGAGTTCCAAAGTAGGGGGTGAGTACCACTACACAGTAGGTTTTCCCCAATTGAATTCCATAAATGAACCACTAGGATAAACACGTTAGCACATTTATATAAAATAGTTTATATAAAAAAAATCACAAGTGTATCCAATACCATATGCCTAACACTACCTTACTAATCCATATCACCCAAACCAGAAAAAACTAATGAATGAAAAACAATCATGTCATAAGCAAAACATTCCATACAAGGAATCATAATCATCCATGCCATGTAGGGAAGAAAATTCAACCATTTCACATTTCCACAAAAAAATTATATATATGCAAAGTAACACAAAACAAAGATACCATAACTGTGGGACTTCCCGCCCAACATGTTCACCCCATCTTCAGCTTGCAGGACATCCCTCCCACTACCTGAAAACCCCAAACGACGGGACTTCCTTCCAATACCATTCACCATTTATAGTGATACTTCCCACCCACTTCCACACAACCAAAACAAGCCATAACCAAGCATGTAACCCACCAAGGCCAGAACATTATGCAATTGACTATTTCTATTACATGCCAATCAACTTCAATAAATCAAAATTTTATTGAAAACCCCCTCCAATAATTTTCCATACCAATCCAAAATTTAATAAAATAACCCTTTTTATTGAAAACCATTTTCTCAAATAATATTAATCAATCCAACAAAAAAATCATTTTAAAATCCCATTTTAAATTCACATCAAGTGAAATTTTCTGCAAACCCTTTTTTCCATAAAAACCCGAACCATCACCAAAAGGATTTACCTTAAATTTTTCACATAAAAAACACAATCCATTTAAATAGAAACATATTAATTATAACCATAACCACTAGTTCTAACAATGTGGAGTCGAGAGAGAAGCCACCCACCTTTTGGGTTTTGGTGAAATCAACCCACAAGAAATCGCCCCTCAAAACTGGCGAACGCACCACCGAAACCACTTTAGATCCCTTCCCATAGATCCAAGAAGCTTAAAATTAACATCCAATGTAACCACAGACATATATCTACACACAATGGGTGTTGATCTAGAAAATAAAGAGTGATGGAGATGAATATCTATTGGAAAACAAAAAGAAACCAAGAGGAGAGACATACCGAGGGGAAACCACTTTCAAAACACCAAGAAACATTTTCAAAACTCATCCAAAATGGGTGGGAGGACACCTTAAACACTTGAGAACCAAAAAATATGACTGAGACTTGAGTGGGAATAAGAATGGAGAAGAATGGGGAAAGCCCGAGTGAACCCAGGATTTAAAACACTGTTTTTATGTGGCCACATGGTTTGGAAAACCGTGCACTAACCATGCTTACACTACTGTCTCAAGAGGAGGGGTCTGCACGGCTGCCTCACATGGTTTGAAAAACTGTACGTAGTTCATGAAAATCCTATTTTCTACCCCTACACGGTTTCTTGGTGAACCCACACAACCTCCCTTAACTGTGTTGAAACCATGCTCTTTAAGAAAATCCTCAAAACTCATTCAAAACAATTCCAAACACTCCCAACCTCATCCCAACTCATCCAATTCACTTTGAACACATAAAGAAGAAAAAATTTCTACATACATCAGACCGGGGGTGATACATTATCCCCACTATTGGAATTTCCGTCCTTCTAATGTAGTGAACCCAGCTTTTTCCGAAGAAGCATAGGACATTGCTCATCCATCTCATTATTTCTCTCCCATGTTTCCTCTTGGATCTGACCATGGTTCCCAAAACCCAAACCAGACTGATGCTTTTACCCTGCAAGAATTTCTCTTTCCTATCCACAACCCACACTAGCATGTGCACCAATGATGCTTCTGGTTCTAGATCTACATGATCCCATCGAATCACATGGTTATGATCCAGCTGAAACATTTTCAACTACGACGAGTAAAACACATTGTGCACCGCACAGAACCTAGGTGGAAATCTAAATGATTATCCACCTCCCGAACCCGCTCATGAATATCAAAAGGACCAGTATACCATGGATATAACATTCACTAAATTTCAAACCGACGATGTCCCAACCTAGGAGAGATCCTTAAGAAAACATGATCATTCACCTTGAACGACAATGGACGTCGACGATGATCTGCATATGATTTCTGATGACTCTGATCCATCCTCATTCTCTCCCGGATTAACATGATCTTTTTCATAGTCTCCTGGACCAGGCTCAGTCCAACCATCGAGGACTCAACCATTTCTAACCAAAATAGTATAGAATAAAACAGCCTCCTATACAACAATTCAAATGGATCTATTTGTAAAGATTCCTGATAACATTTATTGTACTAGAACTCAACCAACTACATGTGATCCTCCCTCGAGACACCAAAATCTATGACATAAGCCCACTACATATCCTCCCATGTTTGTATCATCCTCTTGTATTGACCATCCATCTTGTGGTGACACACAATTCTCATAGTCAATTGTGTCCTAAGGGCTTTCTATAAGGATTTCCAAAAATAAAATGTGAACCTCGGATCTCTATCTGATAAAATAGAAACCAGTACAACATGCCTCTTTAATACCTTCAAAATATAGATTTTGGACATATCCGCCACCGTATGAGATTCACGAATCAGAATTAAATGGGCAGACTTCATTAGCAGATCCACTATAACCCATATGGCATCGTGTATTCTGACCATTCTTAGGAGCCCGGTGACAACATTCATCTCTATTTTCTCCCACATCCAAACCGGGATTGGTAAAGACTACAACATTCCTACTGGCCTTTGGTGCTCTACCTTGACCTGCTTGCATGTCAAGCATCTCAAATCAAACTCAGCCACTCTTTTTTTCATACCAATCCACTAGAATAGTGATTACAACACCTTATACATTTTTTGAGTTTCAGGATGAATAGACCACCTGGAATGATGATACGCTCTGAGAAGATTCTCTTAACAAGAAACAGGTACAACCATCTGATTTCGAAAAAAACTGAATCTCACTTTGGTTTCCAACCCTCAATGGTCTCCCCACCATTGAGTTTCTACCTCATGGTAACACACTCATAATCAAATATTTGTGCCTCTTTGACCAGGCCAATGAAGTCAGGATTCAACAAAAGATGAAATAAGACTAGTCTATCGCCCTGGTCCTCACTTTCCAACCTCTTTTCATCTATAACCAACATCAACTACCACTCGTCTGAGGCATGTTTCACCACCTGAGCATATGATTTTCTACTTAATTCATCTCCCAATGAATTTCCATTATCTGATGTGAACATCAAGTCAAAATCAAACTGCTGGAGATGTTTCGTCCATATCTATTTCTTCTAGTTCAAATACCTTTATGAGAAAATGTTCTTTAGGCTCTTATGATCCGTATATACTGTGATCTTCTCACCGAAGAGATAACTACACCAAACATTCAAAGAGTGGACCAATGCTGCCAATTCTATGTCATGATTTGGGTAGTTCTTCTCATGAACTCTAAACTATCGTGATCCATAAACAACCTCATGATTCCCTTGCATGAGAACTCACTGCAACCCTAATCCTGATGCATCACAATTCACTAGGTACACTTTTCTTAGTTCTATAAAAACCAAGATTAGTGATGATGTAAGGCAGTCGTTTAGCTCTTCAAAACACTGATGACATTGTTCATTCCACTAGAATGGAACATTCTATCTTGCAAAATCTGACATCTATGAAGCCAGAATGTGAAAAATAATGAAAACAACACAAATAATACCCAAATAGATCGAGGAAACTACAAACCCCAAACAAATTCTTTGCCGCTTTCCATGAGATAACAACCTCTATATTTTCTGGATCCACTAAAAAACCCCTTTCATAAATCACATGGACCATAAAATGGACTTCTTGAATCCAAAATTCACACTTTGAATATTTGGCATACAATAGTTGATCCTTTAAGATCCCCATGACTATCTCCAAGTGATGCTTATTCACCAACCATATCTTTGAATACACCAGAATATCATCTTCAAACACCACTACAAATGAATCCAGAGATTTATGAAATATCCGACTCATCCATTCCATGAACACCACTGGAAAATTTGTTGTAACAAAGGGAATGCCCACATATTCATAATGGCCATGTATCCTTTGGAAAGCTATTTTAGGAATATCGTCCTTTCTCACCAGCAATTGATGATATCCAGACCTCAGGACGCTCTCGGAGAACCATTGGGCTCCCCTCAACTAGTCGGTCAAATCATCCATTCATGGAAGTGGATATCTATTCTTTATCGTAACTTGTTTAAGTCTATGATAATCAACACAGAGCCTCAATGTTCCATCCTCCTTTTTCACAAACAAACCTGGCACTGCCCACGGTGATGTGCAAGACAGATAAACCCATTGTTTTTCAATTCCTTCAACAAGATTTTCAATTCCCGCAATTTAGCTGGTGCCATCCGATAAGACGAATGTGAGATAGGATTGGTCCCGAGAAGAAGATTTATTGTAAAATCTACTTCTCTTTCAAGAGGTAACCCAGAGAATTTTTCGTGAACAAACTCCAGGAATTGATCGACCACTACCGAAAGAACAGTCAGCTCAACACCCTCTACCGATTCGAACGACATCACAACCAAATAATATGATAACATGCCCACTTTTGGTTCCAAAAACAAGTTTCACCCTGAATTTCATGCCTCTCTCCACTAGAAATATTTCTAACACCATAATGTGTCGTAAAATCCACATTCTGTGCATTACTGTCGATGTGGGACTTAAACTCCACCAGCGAATCTATTCCCAGGATTACATCATACCCATCCATCTCAAGCACTGTGAAATGACACATTATCTCAACATCTCCCACAACGACACAACATGCTCTACACCCGATGGCTCGACACTCTCTTTGACCCAGAAGATTTTGATGTTTCAAAACTGAAGGCATCATTTCTACCCTTAAACCCAGTAACTCAACCACACGTCTGTGATACCTGAGGAGTGTCACACTAACCTAAATTCTTATAATTCCTGCAATATTTCTGAATATGCCTCATCTTCTTGAGATTTTGACATGCTCGAGGTTGTGTCGTACAGTCTCGCTTGATGTGTTTCGTAGAGCCACACAGAAAATATACCGGTTTTCTCTAGGGCTTGGTGGAAGATTTACCGATCCTGTCGTCGGATTTTGTGTCATACACCCACCCTGGGAATAAGTGTCCCTCATACTATTGAACCCAGCATTAGAGCTCCCACTATTCCCCATGGGTACCCCCATGCTTCCTCCACCTGGATCTCCCAACAGATCTTGCTTAGCCACCGATGCTCGATTCACCGTCTCTATGTAATCACTGATACACATCACTACTATATTTGAACAGATATCTTGCCATGGACCTGCTTTGAATATCACTACCTTCAATGATGTGCTACATTCCTCCTCGGGTGAAAACCGTACTATGCTCATAAACTGATCTGCATACTCCATCGCATACAGATGTTCTTGATTCAGACCGAAGAAATCAATTGTGCGATGAGTTCTGAATCCATGTGAGTATAATGTTTTATAAAAGAATTACTTAAAGACTACCCAAATCATAGCCTAGTCTGTCCCCACTTGGACTACCAATTCCCTAAAATAAAGAGAATTATTCTCTAGCATATACGTTAATTTATTTACATTCAACTCTACCGACATCCCCAGGAATTCCAAAATTCTATTAATTCAAGACAGCCATACATCTTCCCTTTCTGGGTCTGAATCACCCCTAAAGACGTGTGGATCCTGCCTTCGAAACTGAGCCGCATAATTAACATGCTTTGGATCGTCCACTCTATTCAGACATCCCACATCTTGGAAATCTTTCACTATGCTCTGGACTAACTTTGGATCACCTGGAGGTCACGTGCAACCACGTTCTCATTGGCCACTTCTGGTTGGTCTCTACGACACCTACCCAGTGCCATTTTTATAAAAAGAAAAAAACTAAAATGAGTCTCACTTCCATAGACATCAAGAATTACCTTTTCAAATCACATTACACAACACTATCTCAAGAAAACTTTCTAAATTTTACACATTTTCCATGTTTCATCATTTTTTAATATCAATCCATTTTCAAAATACCAAATTTATTCACATTACAATTTCATATATTTGAAAAACCATTTCTCAATTTAGACCATAAATCATTATGTCCAATTAAATATGCATCCTAAATGGAAGACATTTCTTCTATATATTCAATGCACATCTCATTGGATTCACCCACGGCAATGAGTTTTCCAATGCATATAATTATTTCCGAAAAACCTATTTACGCAACTCCGTGGTAACATGATGTTCAGAATAAAAGCGTTAGCTACATCCTATTATGCTATAAATTCTATGTTCTGACATTCCTACTCCTTGCAACTATCCCGACTCAAAGAATATACCACAACGAATGTCAACTCCAAATCTGAGAATCAACTCCAAAGGACCGAACAAGCTGATACAACTTGTAACACCTCGCCCCTAACTCATTGGATTGAGGAGGCGGTGAGGGTTACATGGCCTTAAGAGATGTTCCCAAGGATCCAAAGGCTGAAACTAAATGCCAAGGGCCTCGAGAACATTTTTTGGAATGTCTTTACCATAACAATAAACCATCCAAACCATAAATAACAACCACTATATAATGCATGACAATAAAACATTCAATCATGTATTCCTAAAGGCAACTGTGTTTCTCCAGAATACAACCCAAAAAAAATACAGCCAAACACCATATCAGAGTTCTATACGGAATCCCAACAAAAGACCCTACATAAGAAAATACACACTCCACAGCTCCACACCAAGCTTCATTCCCCAAGCACCACCACATATCCCAAGCATCACCATGAAACACTAGCAATGAGATGCCTTACTTTTACCTATGTCCTGGTACACAACATCTGCAAAGACACCAGAGTGCCAAAGTAGGGGGTGAGTACAACTACTCAGTAGGATTTCCCCAAATGACTTCTCGAAACAAGGCAATAGGATAAAAATGTAAGCACATTTATATAAAAAAGATTATATAAAACATTTACATGTGAATCCATTACCATAATACAAACACACCCTTACCAAGCTGTCTCATCCAAACTAGTTAAACCCAAGGAAATCTAAAAAATCATGCAATAAGACAATCATTCCACACAAGGAATCCTAATCAACCATGCCACACAGGGAAGCCAATTCAACCATATCACATTTCCACACAAAAATCCATCTACGCAATGAAACAGGCAACAAAAAAACTATAACGGTGGGACTTCCCACCCAACTCATTCACCCCATCATCATCTGGCATGACTTCCCACCCAGTACCATACAACCCAAAATGGTGGGACTTCCTTCCCATCCCATTAACCATTTATTGTGAGACTTCCCCCCACTTCAAAACTTCCAACAAAATTCATTACCTAGAATGTAACCTACCAAGGCCACAACAATATGCAATTCACCATTTACATTATATGCCAATCCACTTTAGTAAATAAAACATTTATTAAAAACCCCCTTCAATTATTTTCCATAACAGACCACATTTCAATAAAACAACCCTTTTTATTTTATACCATTTCTCAAATCATCTTAAACAAATGAACAAAACAAATCATTTTAAAATCCCATTTTAAAACCACATTAGGAGCATTTTTCCACAAGCCCTTTTTTCACAAAAATTCTCCGAACCATCACCAAAATGATTTCCATTAAATTTTTCACATCACAAACATAATTAAATTCAAGAAAAACAAGTTAATTGTAATTGAAACCACTAGTTCTAAACAAGTAATGTCAAGAGAGAATCCATATACCTTTAGGGTTCTAGCGAAATCAGCCCACAAGCAATTTGCCCTCAAAACCGGCGAACACAACACTGAAACCTCGCTAGATCTGCTCCCCTAACATCCAAAAGACATAAAATTAACATTTAAGGCAACAAAAACCATATATATACAAAAAATGAGTGTAGATCTCGAAAACCAAGATAGAGGGAGATGTAGATCTAGGGGAAAAAATGAAACCAAGATAAGAGACCTACCCAGGAGAAATCTCCTTCAACCCACCAAGAAACCTCTCAAAAAGCTTCCAAAATGGGTGGGAGAACACCTTCAACCCTTGAGAACCAATAAAACCAAGTGAGGCTCGAGTGGGAGGATGACTGGAGAGGAATGAGGCATTCCCGAGTGAACTTGGGTTTTAAAACCCTATTTTTATGTGGTCGCATGGTTAGACCTCATGATTTGGAAAATAGTATGATAACAGTGTGCACACTACTATCTCGAGAGGAGGGGTCTACAGGGTCTCCTCGCATGGTTTGAAAAACCGTGCGCAGGCCATGTGAAGCTTACTCTCCCCCCTGCACAGTTTGGTGGAGGACCCGCACAGCTTCCCCTAACTGTTCTCCCTACGAAAATCCTCCAAACTCATTCAAAACCATTCCAAACTCTCCCCACCTCTTCCCAACTCATCCCATGAACTTTAAAAGCATAAAGAAGCATAAAAAGGCTACATACTTTAAACTAGGAGTCCAATAGTTATAATCTTATCCAAATAGAAAAAAATCCATATAATCTATTCTCAGATGAATATATATAAAATGGATTCTTACAAAATAATCATGTGTTATAGTCCTTATCATTTTACTTTTAACATTATTTTCTCAATTTACCCTTACCGTGGTAGAAAAATTTACTAATGTCACTATTCATATTAACAAATAATAAAATGAAAATATTTACCCAATTTGGACCTCATTATTCAAAAAATGGGGACTATTATTTAAATTTCAAAACAAATTTTTTTTGAATTAAATTCAAATTTAAACCAGCAAAACCCAAAAAAAAGATTTTGGGGAAAATGAAATTTTTATATATAATTTTTTATAACAATTTAGAGTATAAAATTCAATAATAATTATAATTGAGTAATTATTAATCAAAATTAACTGATTAAAATTAAATCTAAATCGTATTATTATTTTACATTATAAATAATTTAAAATAAAATATAGTTTTTATTAAAAATTAGTATCATTTAATATATATTGGAAAATATAACAATTAGAAAATTATCAAACTTTTTGTTAATATAATTTATAAATTTATTTCATTTTTTAAAATTAAAATTATAGAATTATAAAATAAATGAATTTTATAAAACAATATTGCATATAATAATTCACTTTGGTTAGAAAATGATATTTTTACCTTTTGACAATGAAATTTCATAATATTTTTATAATTAATCTAACTCTATATGATCTAACTAATAAATATATGAAAATTATTTATGTATAAACAAAATTGATATTTACTCCATTCCTTGTTTTTTAAATTGATTCATTGAAATTTATTCACATAATATACTAGTGGTCGTATAATTACCTCATAGTGTTTTTTGACTCGCATGTTTCTTCTTCAACCAAATGGGGTTCCCAAAAACTGTAACATGGTGAATTGAATTATTCAGTATTAATTTCCATATATGGTCTAGATAGGGAACATGATATTACTCAAAAGAAATAATATATTTCCATTGATCTAATTAATTGATTAAAATGTGATTAATATGATACATATTTTCTTAATAAAAAAAATTAAAACATATTGTGTACCTTTGATAAAAACAGAGGAAAAGAAAATTAGTTTGAAATTTTTGAAATATTCTCTATGATTTCAAATGTATCAATGAACCATGGACTGAGTTTCCCTATTTACCAATACATTTCACATTTTCCTTCCGATATACTTTAAAAAAATATGATCTTCTACTCGAAAGAGAGATCCTTCATCTGATTATATGAATAAATTTTATTCCCATTCTATGATATCATCATATGTCAATAAATTAACATCACATAATCCACCATTTTCTCTACCAATTAGGGTCCCATCAATATCCATTCATCTAATCCCTCCCATAATGATGGAGTTTGAAATTCCTTCCCATATAATGACTAATATGGTGCAATCGATATACTAGAGTGAAAACTTTTGTGGTAAGAAAAGTTAAATAAATAATTATGTTTTTCCCAACCTCCATGGTAATCCATTTAATAATAATGAAGCATGTCATCCAGGTACTGAATTTTTGAATCATATTTTCCATCAATCTGCATATTAAAATTCGTATTAAAATATAATTCAGTACCTAATTAATTATGAAATTATTTATAAAAATTTGATGTGAACCTGGGATCACATCCAGATATAATTGATAGAGTAACACCATGTAACTTGAATATATCCTTATAGTATAGTTGAAAACATTATCTAAAGATATAGTATCTTGAATGAGAAGTAATTTTCATGATTTAGTTAATCAATCAATAATAACCCAAATTAAATTATTAAATTGATATGTTGTTGAAAATTCCTCTTTGAAATAAATAGATATATTTTCACATATTCACTCAAGTATTGTAAATTGATGAAGCATTCACTTTGGTAATTTTCATTCTTCATTATATTATTGAGAATTAAAAAAATATACAATAAAATATTCAATATATCTTATCATTTAATCGCACCATCATTACTCTTGAATATATTTTTACACCTTAGTACTCCCAGGATGAATTGAAAAAGATGAATTATGAGCTTCACAAAACAATTTTCTATTCATGCTAGAATCAATGGGAAAAAATACACTAATTCAAAATCTCAATACACAATCTTAAAAAATGTTAAATTTCCTAAATCATATCCTTCTTAAAAAATTATACCTTTTCCTATAACTCATGTTCTTCCCTCTAAGACTGTTTAATTCTTTTTTATATAGGAGATTATTAGGACACCCTAAAAACACAATGGAAATTCTGACATAAAAAACTTCTCAGAAAAATTCATAAATTCATTAACCAAATGCAATGTTCAAAATGATATTTCCTAATGAAGAATTATTTTTCTAACTAAATGAATAAGCTATTTTTCATTCTTTTCCAATATAGTAATGATTTTCCCTGTCATAATCCTTTATCAATTATATCCATCTCCTTTATGACTTATTTAATTATATTAGAGTGAATATAAAATTCAAACTTTTATGATCAATATATAGATCACACCTGGCGCCATATTAATGATATCTCAAAATTGGTAAACAAAGAACCCATATAATATAATTCTAAATCATGTGTTTTCTAATTTGAATATTTTTTTTGAGTTTCCATAATGCATAAGAAATTACTAGATCATTAATCATTAAGATACACCCAATTAATTTTAATAAAGTATCACTATATATGAAAAATTCACCATTTCTATAGGGAATGGAAGAAAATAGGGCAATCACTTGTAGTATATTTATTTCATACATACAATCATCATAATATATTGTCTTGATTAATTTTTCTATATTTCAGGATCAATATCATAGTTGTCCAGATAAAGAAGAAATGTTTTAAATAAATAATTTATAATAGCCTACTAACCTGAAAAAACATTAAATTTTAGTAACGTTTTAAGTCTTGGACATTCATCATCCCATTTAGGTTTAGTTGGATGAACTATTGTGTGATATTTATTTATTATGTGTCTATGGAATGAAATATTATATAACCAAAAATCACATTTTCTAATCATTCTGTGTGATATATTTTCTTTCAAGGTATTTAGAACAATCAAATTTTTTTAATGATCCTCATAGAATTTTGAGTAAATAATGATATAATAAATAAAAAAAACACATATCTAAAAATTAATTGATTAATCTATTCCCAATATCTACATATATAGTTGGGGCAGTTCTTGACCCACGTGACATAATTGAAAACTCATAATTCTCATATCTAGTCAAAAATACTATTATTGAAATGTTATCCTTCTTCACCTTTTGATGATAGTACCAAAACCATATGTCATCCTTTAAAAAAACTATTATCCCTAGAGATGGTAAAATAAATCAATAATGTTAGTTAAGGGATATAAGTTATTAATATTTTTGTCATTAAAATCACTATAATTAATTAAAGTCTTCATAGATCATTATATAATTTTTTATATAATAACATGATCGCATCATGATTAAGTTGTAGTAAAAATGAATCAACTATCATGAAACTTGTTGATCTACTTATTCAATACAATATGTTCCCCTCCATGCATTTGATAATAGAGTTTGGAAAGTTTCTCAGAATCATGACCTAATTAAATTGTACCTTAATCATCTGATCTATGTGACACTATAGAAACTAGTAGAAAAAAATCCATGTATTATTTATCGATTTACAAATCTTTAATCTTTATAATTTCTTTATTCTTAAAAATATTTGGAGGATAAATTTCATTTTAAAATATTAATGTTTTCTCAGATTCTTTATATTTTATCAAAGGTATGGGTTTATTCTACTACTTTCTAACTCAAACAATACTTTTGGTTCGGAAGAACATCATCTCCTAGGTTCCTTCATACATAAACATCATTTTTAAATATATGGAAAATCACCCAGAACAAATGTATTTTAATTGAAATAAAATAATAGTTTTTAAATGATATATTATATGATCCTAAAAATAAAAAAACCATCTACTGTAATTTTATTGACATTATCTCATCCATTATTATTATCTAAAACTTTCTCTTAAATAAATTATAAGGTCCAGACTGTAATCATTACAATTTCTTCTGACATTAAACTAGAATTCACATTCTTAAATTCGCAAATAACTTTTAGGTTTATAATTTTTTGTGTTATTTCATAAATCATACATTTTAAACCCATATATGTAAAATTTACACAAATATAATCAGTATTAAATATTATCATAATATAAAACATTTAAAATCGAAAACATTTTATTATTATAAAAAATATTAATGACTTTAAACTATAATTATTACAATCCATTAATAATCATTAATCCCTATGATTTTTTAAAAACATGGTATGGTCAATGAAATATCAGTATGAGATATTAAACAAAAAATATATACTATTATTTAATAAATAATTATAAAAAAATTCAATTTTATGAATATTTTTTTGGAATAAAATAAACACTTTCTTACTAAATAAAAAATATTCTCTCCAAAAGAAATTTCAAAAAATAAACCATATGAAATCTTAAAGTAAAATAATAAAACTCATAAGTTTTATTTAAAATAATGAAAAACTCCTAATAAAATTGTAAATATGTTATACTTTTCAACGTTACGAAGTAACATATACTTTCTATTAACTTGTTAGATAATAATGTATCCCTAAAAACCAATAGAAAATATAGATAAATCCTATAGGTAATTTGTGGTATCATTTTAATATAATTTTTACACACACAATAAATATCCATCAAAATAATAATTTGAGTAAAAACTACATCTATAGTAGAAATAGCCTTTATAATTATAGTTGGAATGACCATAATATATATTTCAATAATATATTACTTGAAACCAATTCCATTAACTATTTCCCTTTACAAAATTAATTTGAAATATAAAATAATCTAAACTATTATTTGTTTTATAATGGAAATTTTTTTACTCTTAATAAATTACCATGACCATAAAAAATAACTAAAATCATAAATCCTAATAAAAATCATTGCAATCATAAGAATTAATTTCCAGATATTGAAATATAATTTTCTTTAAAAACACCATCTTCAAATAATAATCTATCCAAAAAAGATAAAGATGTTTCTTATTTAAAATAAATATAAATTATTTTAAGGTAATCCAAACATAAAATTAATAATTTTATAGAAGGAACATTCATTGTCACTCAATTTGCTTGAATAATGAATTTCATTCATAGCATGATTATTGAATGGAATAAAAATGGATTCCATGAAAATATATTTTAAATATTAATAATCCATTTAATGAAAGAATTCAGATGGTATCATTACAAAATATCCTCATTGAATCATAGGAAACATAAAGGGTTTTTAGTGTTAAATAACATAAATTACATTAAAATATAATGGAAGAAATTTTTTCGGTTAATACCGATTTCCATTAAGAAATCACTTATTAATAAAGTGGGAAATCGTAATGAAAATAACTATCATTTAAATGAACCTTTTATGTCTATAAAATAGAATAAATAATAATATAATTCATGATGGATATAAATGTCTTTATTTTTATATATTAAAAACCAATTCTTTCATACTGTTGTAAAAAATATAATAAGTAAAAAGTTCAATAAATGAAAAAATATAACATTAAAAAAATGTAAAAAATATAAAATGTATAAAAATTACCTTAAAATTTCGTTCCACATTATCAAAATTATTATTTGATTAATTTTCTGAAAACATGCATATGGAAGAAATAGAGTGTTTTATATGGAATATTGAAAGTTGTTTTTTAATGAATGTAGATTACCTTGAGTCTAAATCATAACATATATTCATTATCTTATTGAAAAATAAACTAATTTTAAATTTATACTCCATTATGAACCATTTTCACTTTCTTTATTTAATTATTTCATTTAATACCAAGTTATATAAAATTATTTAATTAATTAAATTCATATTGGCCATTTTGATTTCTTATTGGTCAGATGTTAAAAATGATATATGTAGGTATAATATGGTCAAATAAGTCATTATTAGATAATATTATTTATAATAATATTTAAATTATTATCATTTTAAAAAAACTATAATTTTAAATCAAACCATTAAATGTAGTTTTGAATAATGAAATACGGTGTAATCATGGATATAGTAGGTTGTATGTACGAATGACTAATGTTCCATTTTGAAAATATAATAATATAAATAATGTATGTATTATTTAGTATTTAAATTAATATAATAATATCATAAATATCATTTTACTACTATAAATATACGTATATATATCATGAATATGATGTGATGATGAAAAACAAACCACATCACATTGTGAATGTGGTAGTCCACACGTACACACGAATGATATTATCACATTTTAATGAATAGAATTTCAAGAAGGAAAATGATAAACTACATTTTTAGAAAAATAAAAATGTCATAAATATAATTTATGAACATTAATTCTATAATTACAATCTATCCATGTGAGATGGTGATGGATGAAATTACATCAGTTCGTGATGTAATAGTTCATCAAACAGATAAAGTATAGTACTGTTTCCAATTTAATGGGAGAGGAAATGGAAATAGGTCATAATAAAAACATTCTAATATCTTAGTATATGAATTATATATATGTTATTATTTTATCATTGTTGAAAGATATTTAAATAAAGAGAAAGAAAAAATAAATCCAAAATGTGTAGTTTAAAACTATATATCTTCTTTGGAAAATTTCCTTTTCATAACAACCTAGGTCCTCTAAATTTGGTATTATATATAAAAAAATAACTCGTAATGGGTTTTTTTGGTTCTATAATGAATTTGGGTAGTTATTATCTAAGATGAATGGGATTTTATTTTCTAGTAAATTTGAAGTTGTTTAATAACATATAGGAGGGGAATTCTTCAAATGTCCCCAAATATTAAATAAATGTAAATTATTATTATAAATCAAAATTAAAAAAATGATTAATATAGATGATATGATGAATATGTTTTGAAATAATTTAAAAAAACTATTCATGTTTATATCAAATTATTACCCTAATGTTTTTTAACCCCTCATTAACCACTTTCACACATACCATGACAACAAGTTTTTTTTACACTTTCAGTGTCACTATTAATATTGTAAATCAAAAAAAAAATCCCCTAAATGGGACATGGTTGATAATATAAAATATATAATATTCAATCGTCTTAATGTCATATTTTAATTAATTTTCTATCATTTAATAAAAATTATTTACGATAATATATCATTAATATAAATTTTTAGATTAGTTTAATAATTTGAATTTAATAAAATCAATACCAAAATTAAAAACCATAAAATATGTTTTAATACTTATTTAACATTTAATTTTAAAATATAATTTTTCATCCTAGTAAATATCTCATATTATATTACTTTTAATATTTTTAATCTCATTTTATTTATTTCTCAATTAATTGAATAATTTTTGCGTGAGTGTATTTTAAAATTTTAAATGTAACAATTTATTCCCTAAAATTAAAAAAATACAATATAATGATGAATTTAAATAAATTAAAGTTCCCATTAATATTTATAATTGAGATTATCACGATGTTTTCCCTATTTTTTATATAGTATAGTTATTAAAAACTTAGTTTGGCATTTTTGACTTTTCATTAAATAAAATAATAAAAAAACTATTATCTCCTCTAAACGGATAAAAAAATTTATATAACAATAGTTGAGATAATTATGGATGATATTGAATTATAAAATAAAATTAAATATTGGTTTTTTGGAAATTTTTGTCCTTATCATTTTATTTTTTAACATTAATCTCCCAATTCACTCATTACCGTCATAAAACAAATAACTATAATTATTATTATATTGATAAAAATAAATGGAAACTATTTAAATAATATTTAACACCTAATTTGAAATTTGGGATCAAATTTTCAAAATTAAAATGAAAATTTTTATATTTTTGTTTAAAAATAAAACTAAAAATTGAAAAGATAATTTTTTTTATAAAAATTTCTCTTTTTATTATTAATTGTTTTTACTCTAATTTAAAATAAAAAATTTATTTCAATAAACTGAATTGGATTACACTAAAAGAAATGTAAATAATACAATTTTAAAATTAATTAAAATATAATATTAGTTGAAAAATGTTTTAAATTTTAATATTATTTTTAACAAAAATTAGTATTTTCACTATTCCTTAAAAAATAAAATTTCTTAAAAAGTTCTAAAAAATTATTCTTTATATAATTTTAAAATTATTAATTTCATAAATAAAGAATTTTTTTTAAAATTAAAATTATATATTTTTAAATTAAATATATTAAATAATACCATAAAATACACAAAAATTCTATTTGGTTACAAATATAGGGTTTTCCATTTTAACATAAAAATTTTCTTCTATTTTTATAATGATTATAAATTTATAAAATCAAACTAATGAATATATTAAAATGTTTTATATAAATATTAACTACGATTTTACATGATTGTTGATTTACTTTTTGTGAGATATGTAGGTATGAATTGAAAACCCAAAATAGTTTTTCTAAATGGTCTCAATGTCAAATTGGTTAAATGAAATTAAAGCCTCATTAATTACACTTTTCAACCTTTATTGAACGAGATTAAAATTTAATCATCTTAAAAAATTTATTGAAAAAAATATAAGTTTAGCATTGGAATGAAATTTAAATATAGGGAATCCAAATTTGGTCTTTATTTACTTTATTTCAATTTCCAAATATTATTAAATTAACATTTAAATTAAATCATATAATGTTTTTAAAGACTATTTTTGTATAAAAATGAAATTTTGATACTTTAAAGATCGTAATATTTTCTAATAATTGATTAATAATTATATGAGATTTAATATAATTTATATATGTTTAAATATCATATTTGTAATTTTATTTTAAATATATTAGTTTAATTAAATTTCCTAATATTTAGAAAAGTAATATTCCTTAAAAATTAGTTTCACTATGGTAACTAATATTTACCTTGATAAAATTGTTTTTTATATAAAAATTAAATTTAAACTATTATATAATTTTATTATATTAATGTAAAATATGAAATTCATTTTTTATATTTTACTTTCTCTAGTGATGTAAACAAATTTTTAGTATAAGTGAATAAATAAAACTTTTTACAGTAAAATATTACCCTTGTTTCCAATATATTATGCATGGATATTAAAAATCCACTACATTATATTTAAATTCATTATCTTACTTATTATATATATATATATATATATATTTAAATTATATAAAAATGATTACATAAAAATTTAATCTACACATGTTTTAAGATAATGTCATAAAAGTGATTTTTTTAAAATTATTATTTTCACTATTCACCTAAAAATAAATTATTTTAGAAAAATCCCAAACAACACCCCAGAGATAATATTATAAATAATAATTTTAAAATAAATTTCATTTTATCAAATTATATTTGTAAAATTAAAAAATTTAACATTTATATTCAAAATATAATGAGAAAACTATTCCTATATAAAAATAAGCTTTTATTTACATTAAATATAAAATGGATAAATATGTAAAATACTTGTGATAAATAACTTATTAAAATAATAATTATATTATTATATCATCTAAATTTTTTATTATATATCCCTTCAAAGTATTCACATAAGATCTAAGAACAAGGAATGCTAAGGTGTTAGTCGATGAAGATGGCTCTTTTAGTATAGTTATTAGAGAAATTTACATGATATTGAATTTCACTACCAAATTATTTGACTCATAATATTTTTTTAATTTAGAATTAGTCTTAGTGTAATGAATACCTTAATTATTATACTTCTTTTCTAGTCTCAAAAAAATTATATTTATATGGGGTATTTCTTCTACATGACACCATTTATATCCTTTTAAATCATATATTTCATAATATTTTTAATTATTATTATACATAATAATTTAACATTTATATTATAATGGTTTGATTTTATATTTAATCATAACATAATTTTATTAGTTCGATGTTGTTTTTGGATAAATATTTTGAATACATTTACCTTTAAATAGAAATGTATAATTTGAAATCTCATAGTCTTTTAAGGATGTATATTGTTTTAAATAAGAATAAGATCAAGGATATAGGTCCAATAAAAATTACAAGTGATTATTCAGTTATTTTGTATATGATTTTATCAAATAAGAAACAAGATCTAGGTATATTTTTCAACTCCCATTAACATAGTATTTTATGTGTTTGGAAGAGCATTGGATTATTTTTGTGTGAGTTTGACTAATATGTAATAATAAATATTTAAAATCATCTAAAATAGATAGATAAATCCCAAAAATGGTTAATGTTCAATTGGAAGACACAATGTTTAGAGATAGATGCGATTTAATTATGGATTCTTTGAATGAAGTGGATAAATATCATGCTTCGATAGGTTATATTATTCTTGATCTTTCATAACTGAATACAACCCTCATACATGGAAGCAAATTTTTAGAAACCAAGAGATCCATATTTAATGTTTAATGTGATGTGTTATCATTGAGAGTTGTCGGTGATAAAATATGATCGATATGCATAAAAAACTACACTTTTTTATAATGAAAATAGTGGGTTGAGTTATGAAAACAGACATATATTTAAGATGGTGTCTCTATAGGATAGTAAAAATAATGATCTTCTAGGATGAAGAAACATATTCTTAAATTTGATGAAATTGAGGACATAAGTGACTGATTAAAAAAATATAGAATAAATAATTAAAATAAAATAAAAATGATTTTGGAAATTTGTTATTCTTTTTATCCATATAACTTTGTGGTTGACCTTACAATTGATATTTCACTAAGCACGTAGAGACAATGGATTATTTGATAGGATAACAAAAAAATATCAAAATTCATCCTCCAAAATCAACTATTTGTATTCTTGTATGACATATAATGAAATTTGATGTACAATGTATATAATTTTTATTTATTATGTGAGAATGGTTTTGATTTTTTTCCTTATAATTTAATATAATACCCTTTAAAATGGAAAAAAGAAAAATTATGTGGAAAGAAAAAAATAATTCGTTGGTTTTATATCCATAACTTATAGTCATTGTGCTAAAGTCCAAAGATATTATAATGGGTGATATAAGTTCATAAAATAATAAATACAGATGAATTTTTAATTCATGTTTATTTTATACCATGCATCATACATAAGAGTTAAATCATCTATTTTAGAGTTGAAATATCACGTCATTACCTATCAGAATTAAATAATAGAAAAACATTTTCAAAATTTGTCTCAATTTATTTTTATTTTGTCTTGAGGGGTATAGATTTAGATGCATTGTGAGATTATGGTTGGGATAAATGTTCTTATGGATTGTGAATAACTATAATTAAATGATCATTGAGTGATGAGTGAATGATTTTTTGGTATGATAAATCATAAATCATCATTAATTTATATGAAATATTGGATGATATAAATTAAATTAAATTAAATTATTATGTGTTTAAGTTGAAAATAAATATTCTTGGTAGATTTTATTTATATGGAAATGAGGTGTTGAAAATATTATTTGTGTGATGATTGAATGTAATATTCCTTTGATAATAGATTGATTTTACTACTGATAATTTTTTTTACTATGGATAATTTTTTTTCTTTTGTAATGGTGTTGTAGCCTATTTTTAAGTACAAGAATGACTTTTATGTGTGGGGGACATTTATAACTCAAAAATATGTATATATGTAATCCAATAATATTATTGTTAAAGGATTTAATAATTACTAATTTAGTTTTATTTGACATATTTATAATAGAATTAATATTCAAAAAGTATTTTGGGATCCTTATAATAAAATGAATAAATTTTGTGAAATTATGTAATGTTAATTAGAAAAATACATCATGACATGTTCATGAGATTATAAAAAAATTAAGATTAAATTAAAATTTAGTTGGGTGGTCTTGTTCTTGTAGGAAGGTAATTTTTTATTTTGGGATATTGATTACATGGATCGTTATCCAATGTTTTGAATGTCATGGTTATTGTTGGGAGGAAAATGAGGAAAGAAATATGAAAACAATGATAAACTGCTCATTTTTTCATATTTAAATCATTTAGGTGAATATATAAAGATATATATCATTGGTAAAATTTTAGGGAATTAGTAATGGTTATTAGAGATTCAGAATTCAATCCAATGTGATATGAGGGTGATAATGTAGAGTGTTGTGAAATGATCTTTCTTTTATAAATATATAATTTAAAATTAGGTGTATCCATGTTGTGATGAAAGATTTTTAAATCTGGTTTTCATTAATTAATATTTTATGATTCTATTTATGTATATTTAAGATAACGTAGACATTTGTTTTAGTGAGATATTTAGTAAATCCCACTAATGTTTTAATGAATGTTGTAATATAATTCAGATATAAAAATAAATTAATGAATATCTATGAGATATTTTAATTTCTCAGAAATTATTATAATGTTTTGTATTCTATAGAATTATTTTGAGACCGCACATTCTGAGGGAATATGATTCTGAGGCCCGGAGATCCCAAAACTGAATTTTGATCTTTTTTATGGTACATTTAGTAAATTTGAGAGAAAGATATTTCAACTTTTGAACTGCTGGTCATATTGAAAATGTGAGGTAACTATTAAACTGAGAACACCAAGATTCACTTAGAAGTATCAAAATATTTTCTAGAAACTGCCAAGCAGAAATGTTATTTTTTCACATTTTGAGGAAAATAATAAAATAACTTAAAATAATTATTTATTTTTATTTATTGATGTTGGGTGGAAGATGGTGATGTCACGGTGCAGAGACTAAGTGGATATTTGGTGCATTAATGAGGCTCATTAATGGCATGTATCATGAAACATAAGGATGCAATACAGTAAGTAGAACAACCATTCTATTTCATAAATTTAATAATGTAATGATGCAATGTCACAGAAAAATAGAAACATTGTGATGTGATTTTTTTATTAAAGAAACATGTGGGATAATGGGGAATTAAACTTCGGGGATTCTCTGATGAACTTAAAAATGTTTTCCTCCCCCATTAAGAATGATGAACACTGGGAAGCCTTCATCATCTTCGATGTTCTTCGATGAATGGGACTTGAGGTGATGTCAATATCATGAATCCTCAATGATAAACTCTTTGACATTGAACGTTAATGATGTAAGAGTTTATGATTTTTATGTATTTGATATGTTCATCCTTGTTATTGAAAATTAACAACAAACACAGAACATCCAACTAATGGGTTGATCCATGAATTGCACATTCTGGAGGGTGGATTTTGTGTTGGGGATTGAATTAAGGTTTTACTCTTATTGTTTGGATTAATACATTCACCCATGATTCGACATAGATAAGTCCTGAAACGACCACCATGTTTATTTATTGAGCGTTATTCTTGTATTATTTCTCGAGAAGGTGGAATAGTGGGTTTCTGCCTGTCGTAGTGAAGGGGGAAGCCTAGTGATTCCGTAAATGCGAGCAGATAGAGAAACAGACCATTGGATAGACTTCGATGGCTCGTTGTAGGTGTTGTCGGTGGCTGCTGGCAGAGGATGGTGACACACCCATCACTGTGTCATGGACGAGAGGTTCCACAACACTCGTCGATTTTTCCCACATGGGTGGCCCACTCAGGACGCTTGGGCATGCTGGAAGCACACATTCCCGGACCGCATGCGTGCAAAATGGTTGGCCATCTTGGACGGCCACGTGGATCCACCACGGTCAATTTAATACAGCGAGGGTTCCACCCCGATTTTTACCCAGGGTGGGAGGAAGTCTATACATGGTTGTCTATGGCGTCCTTACTGGGGGGACTAGTCCCCCTTTGGTGGACTGGGTCAGCCATCGGGATGGACTTACGGCGCTGGGTTGGACCCATCATACCAATCCCTACTCTTGAGCTCAAAGGGCCAGCTGGGTTGGACCTATACTGGACCAATTCCCAACTATCAGGCCATGTGGGGTCTGGATGGTCCGTCTAGGTCGAAGTGGACCCTGACCCGACCGACCCAGTTTCACTGATATGATCATAATGTGCAGATCGAGATTCTTATTTTTGCACTGTCTACATCACAGGGACCCTTGAGATGAGCTGGTCTTTTTGAGATACTCCACTTGAGTTTTGGAGGAAGTTGGAGTACAACCGAGTTGGATAGGACAGAGATCCGACTGGGACCTTTTAAAAAACCGAATATCTTACAGGCTAGTCATCATATCGATGCACCATCTATTACTTTGGAAACCTTAAAATGAGGCATTCCTTTGGGGGTACTCTATGAGGGACTTCATGGTGGTTGAGGTACGACCGATGGCATGATGAGAGGATCCTCTAGAAATCATGTGTGTTATGTGAGGGAATCTAGGGGCTGGCTATGATATGAAAATGAATAGGTATCCTTTGTGGGTCAACAAATAGGGATCTTTTTTGTGTCATCACCCAACGATCCTCAATGGGTAATCACCTAGCGATCCACTGTGGAACAACACCTATCGATCCTCAGTGGGTCAGCACCAAGAAATCTTATGTGGGTCAGCAGCTAGCAATCCTCTATGCGTCAACACCTAGAGAACCTGTGTGGGTCAGTTACATAGAATCTTTATGGAATATGATGATCTAGTTTTATGACTAATCATCTTTAATTAATTACATATGTTATAACTGAAGTTAGATATGACATTCACTTTGTTCTATGTGTTTGAGATCTTTCATAGTGAAATTTCCTCTATAGTATTTTTCCTTTATAGTGTCTTCCATTAGGGATTAATAAGAGACCTATGGGGTAATAAGGGTCCCTACATAGTTTTTTATACTCACACCTGCACGGGTGTTGCCTATACTTGGTTTTTCTGCTACATATGATCAAAAGTTCGACAGAGGTGTTCTGGGGGACAAGACTGATAGATGCTACGATGTGGTACATTGTGTCCTAGGACCATGTTAGGAATAGTAGGACCTAGCGGGGATGAAAGACTACTCTAGTTTCCAATAGCTTTACTACGCCCATGATCAAGTGGGTTTTTCCATGGATGGCCATCATAGTTCACTTCTGTACATTGTTTTTTTTAGTACCTTGTTTAATTTGTATTGTGGAACACTCACTTTCACTTTTACATGCACTCTTATTTTTTATAGTGTTATACTTTTTTCTCACTTTTAGTGTGTTGGGATGTGGTTGGGAGAGCGTGTGTGTGTGTTTACGAGTTTAAAGTAAATGCCTTCCTGTTTTATGATATGTCTTTTCGGTGCTAGTCACCATCCCCTGGCCTACATATGGTAGTCATGGGGTTGTCACTGCATGTGCCTTGGAGGATGTGTTATGACAGATATATTAAGACATATGGGTGATTTATTGATAAAATACCCCTTATTTAGGTATATCATCATTACACAAGGGATTAATCACACATTGAAATACTTAGAAGTATTGTAGAATTATGAATGGAATTTTTATTGTCATAGAAATTATTTCATGAACCACTTTTACTTCTAAAATACATAAAAAATACGAATCATATAAAAAATGACAAGTTAAACACTTTTTGGTGAGTTATTAATGGAGGGTGATTAATTATTTTATTTTCATTGTTTTTAATTTTGATTCTTGTTTGGTTTATGAGTTTAAATGTTAATATACTTACTTTATTCTTTCCTTACGTATTATCAATGTTTTTTAATTGATGAATTGTTATTTAATGGATGAATTAGTTACTAAAATTATTTCATTATCATGGAATGAGATTTAGTTTATATGTTTAAATATATTAAATAATCACCAATTTTAAAAATGTGTAACAGTATAAAATAATATGAAAATTTGAATTTAGTAAATTGGGAGTAAATTCTACAAATCAGATTACATATTTGAAATTTATAAATCAATAATACCATTCATTAAAAATATTATTATTTCAATTTTCTAATAAGACAATATTGATTAAAACCGATTATTCCGTCTAAATTTATAGTATCATGAATTTAATTAGATATATCTTAATCACATGAATCATGATTAAAATAATTTAATTGATATATTTATTTCAGGTACAACATATATTTTGTTGGTTTAATCTTCAAAAATATTGTATTATTCCATAGTAGTTATTCATTATAAAGATATACATTATAAATTATATACATTATTCCTATATAGAATCAATGAAATCCCATGGGTGGTAACTAAGAATATGAATAAGGTTAAGTCAATACAAAATTTAAATGTTTGTGGTGATAATCATGAACTACATTATTAATATTTCTTCATATAACATGGACTCTATTCGGGTAATCGTTATGTGGTGTTGTAATTCATGGTACATTCATTCCCTTCATCATTTATTACCCAAAAAATAATGAAATAATGTTGAATCATAAATTCAAGATCAAAATATTTGTACATTTCAATGTATTATAAATATCATAACATTATCAAATAAAATTATATAGGGGATTTCATTCTGAATATAGAAAATTGTTTCATGGATATGATCTATGACAGTATTCAATTACCTTAAATTTTTACTTGAGGTATTTGAACCAATAACTCACACAAACCAATGGTTCATAAATACAAACTTCTTGGTAACATGGCCATAATCCATAAATATGTTGACTAAATTTTTTATAATTTACTGTTAAATCACAAACCATTTTAAATCATATATATATAATCAATGTAAACAGAAAAAAGATTATACCATATGTTACCGCATAGTCTTAATAATTCATTGAATCAGTTTGAATCACCCAATATGTCAGTAATGTTCACTAATTTCCCGGGACCACTAACTTATGGGGAGGGTCTGATTTAGTCATTATGGAATTATTTACCAACATTTCATTAAAAAATATGTTAATATTACATTCTATTAAAAAACCAACATTTCTGGTATATGTAAATATAGATATTATTTTTCTAATATAAAATAATCACTTATATTCTATGTTGAATTTGTTATACCTCCAATAATAATAATAATAATTCAACAACTAAATAAGAATAATAGAACACGATAAACCTCAAATTGACCCATAGACTCCTCCTATCAATGTTGGCCACCTACACTGAAAAAATTGATATTGTCCCCACATTCTACTCAAATATCCATCTTTCCCACATACGATCCACGATATTAACTTGATACATTCTCATACATGAAATGTAAGAAGTTAAACTATAATCAAATATATGTGCATGTGTAGAGTGTGATTATTTGTACTCAGTTTTTAAATTTAATATATTTTAACACCTCATGTAAAAAATAAAATGAATTAGTATTGAAAATATATAAACATATATAATGTTCAAGAGATTTTCATCGGAGTATGTCGTAAAATCATAATATACAACACTAGTAAAACCTTGTGTGTATATATATATACTTTGATATCAAGCTGAAAATATCATATGTATAGTTTTATCCCATGTAACTATACAAAGAGGGGAATAAACCACCTAATTACTCGATAATATGCCACATAAATATATATAAATCCATACTAGGAGGACCGTCTTCTCATATAAAATAATTAAATGATACACACACACATAGAGAGAGAGACATATATATATCAATCCTCACTTAGGAGACCTAAAATCATATATGTATTTATGTATTCATTATCATACTACTCTTGGAATAATGGAACATGCATAAACTATTTATTGCTACACTAATAACTACACCAACCATAATTAATGATAATGAAAAATAACCATGTAAAATAATATCCATCCATAAGTTCATTCAAAAATATATTTACAATAACTAATAATTATTCACTATAACATATGATTCAGAAATAAATAAAAAAGGAATTTTTTTTACCTCTTAGTGGATACAATAAATATGGCTATGTGTAATGTAACAAACCAATCCAAAAATATCTTTATTATGAAGTTCTGAAGACATATTCCTAAAATGAATCCTTTATAAAAAAATTAAAATTTCATGAAGTGTCATTATCACAATAGTACTGAAAACATTAATGATTTTCCAATGTTACTAACCTAATTACACACACCAATGTATCCACACCTAAAATATCATAAAAATATTTTTTTAATAATAAATACTTACTTAAATATATACCATGTCAAGAATAATTACTTAATTAGAAAAATAATCCAAAAATTAATAAAATAAACCACACGAATGAAGAATAATGTATGAATATAATATCATTGTATTAAAAATATATTAGAACCCATAAATGGTTTTTTAAATTTCAGTATTGAATACATGATATTACAATTTAAAATACATGATTCACCAAATAAACAATACAACAGATGGTTTACCTGATAGAACCCCTACTGAAGTAGGATTCATAAAATGAAAAATGATATGAAAATGATATAAATCTCTAAATTTTTTCTGATTATACCAAAATCAATGAGAAAATAAAAATTTTCAATGAAAATAAATCCAATTTATAAAAACAATTTAATATAATTGTTTTCCTATTTCTTTATCCTATGTAATTCAATAGAAAAACACATTCAATTTCAAGATTCTTTTAAATTTAAATCCCCATGTTACCCATGCTTGTAAAAGATATGTAAAATTAAAATTTTATAAATAAAATTGATTTAGATTAATTTTAATTAATACACATAACTAAATCATCTATTTCTATATTTATAAAAAAATTCATTACCTCGACATTAATGAAACAACATTTACAATTTATTGTTTTATTCATTGTACAATAATTTATTCATTAGTTATTTAGGAAATGTGGTTTATGTTACAATTATAGTCATGTTTGGTATAACTAAAAGGCAGAGAGATAATTGGTGACATAATATAAATAATACTTAACCAATATTTCTTATATATAAATATGATTAATTATTCATTTCATTAAAATACATGTACATGAATAATGAACACAATTAAAAATTATTTATCAATGTATTAAAAATTTACAAAGTAACAATACATGGTCTAATAATAATATCATATAAAAACAATACATACACATAATAATATAGCTATATTTATTTTTTTATCTTAGTTAGGTGAAACATTTTCCTTGGGTTTTGTCATATTTAAATTTCTAAACCACACTAATAAAATATAGTAGTTAATATTCTCTCAAGTACATACTTTTAATTAATAAATAAGAGGTCGTGGAGTTATGTTTTGAAAAAACAAAAAAAAATGTTACCATGTGTTATATTTACAATATACTAATCAATTTAGAGATCCACATAAGGAGTGCATGCAATGGAAATATGCATTATATGAATTACAAATAAAATAGTATAAATAGAATCTCTCATATGATTATAAAAATTAAATTATTGTAAAACGACCACATTACATAAAAAATTTCATTTAGTGGTACATTTGAAATTAATAGATTGGTACTTCAAAAAATAATACATAATTAATTTGGAAAAATCATAAAGTATTGGTTTTCAAAAAAAATACTACATTAAATTATATATTCAAAATAAATTTTTAAACCATAGCGTATGATTGATCTATATAGTAAATATAAAGTAACCAAAACATTTTAACTATAATTATATGTCCTTGAAAATATAATATATTGTATGTTCTGCCTTCCTATACTTGAAATCTCATAAATAAAACAATAGTAAGAAGCTATCTTCCAAAACGATAATTTTTTATGCTCCTTCTTCCTAGCCCCAAAAAACCCAAATCTAGATGATTAATAATATTTAAAATAAATAAATACTATGATATTTTTAAATATATCATAACATTATATTATCTCTTAGATAAAACTCCAAAAAAAAATTACACTTGTTAAAAGAAACCTAGGTAACAAAAAATTTCAAATCCTAAAAAATATCAGAGACATAGAGAGTACAAGTATCTATTTTGTATCATTATTCATTTTTACAATTTTTCAAATGTGTACAATGTAAAAGAAAAATTATAACTAACCTCAGAGGTAAAATTTAACAATTCACTGATTCAATTGTAACTATATTGAAAACATCATCCCTTCCTTTAAAAAAATATTTCTTTATGTGATGATATGTAAAAATATAAATTCAATATTTCTCTTAGATAATATTGATGAAATATGAAATGAATATTTAGATTATATTATATTAGATTAATTTATTATGTTATTTGTTGTATATGTAATGGTAATTTCATTATGTGAAATCATAATAGAATATATAGAAAATTATTTACATACGTTTCTAATAATTTTATCATGAAATACAAAATAATTAAATGAATTGATTTTATAACTTCACAATCTATCCATTTTGGATGGAATAAAACATTTGAAAAATTTTAATATTTCAAAACACATTTTAAGAAATATCTCTATGAATATTATGATGTTTTGTATGAAGAATTTATTTTTCTTCTATTCCAATTATTTTATAATAAACTTGTTATATTTAAATGTTATATATGAAACATGATTTTCTCCCCCTTATTAACAATAATTTGAAAATATTTATTTTTTTTATTTCTCACTAGTTGCAATTTTCAGAAATAGAAAAGAAAAAAAGATACAATGAAAATAAAAGGAACTAAAATGAGGAATTCAAAATAAATTTAAAGTTTAAATTTTATTATCATACATTTATGTTTATTCTAATTCATCTATAAAAATAAAGATCTTCATATAGAAGTCTTTTTGGAAAGGTTAATGAAAAGAAAATTCAATATCTATTCATTTTCGACAATGGATTATTATATGAAATGTTGTTCTTATAAAGATTTTATATGTTAAAATTTTTATTATGGACCACTTTCTTGAATTATTTTAGAAATATAGACCTAATAATAGTCTTGATTATGTATTATAGTACTTTTGGTTTCACCATTTTCACCATTAAATAGTTATATTGTTTTAGATTTATAGGTTTCTATTATTTCTTTTGAAGGGGAATCATTGAGCATCACCGATCGCCATATTGTATGATTCATAGAAAATCTCACAAAAATGATTATAAATAATCTAAATTTATGATAGAAAAAGAGATGACATAAAATTTTGTGTAATAAACTTCCTTGAAACTAGAGCCCTTATGTAATCTTTTGAGATTATTAAATTTATAATATTTTTTCGTTGCCATATCTGTGGTCCAAATTTAATCAAGGGATAATATACTACCAAAACATATGTTATACAACCTATTATGAAGTCATAAATTTATAATTTATTTTTAAAAAATTATAATACACAACAAATATGTCCCCTTATAAAATTTAATTAATTTAAGTGTAAACTAAATTTTAAATACATTACATTAAATTATTTTTAATCATACACCCATATGATAAAAAATTAATATCATGAAGATGATAAAATTGTAGACAATATAGTTGAAGTTATTAACCCTTCTTAAAGTTATCGTCCAATATTAATTGAAGATTGTTAATTTTTTTAGCATGGGTTGATGAAATATTCATATTAAATTTTAGATTATTAATATAAATTATATAATTTAGAAAACAATTTCTATAAAATCAATGAATATTATATGAAATAAAAAAATGATATTATTAATTGAAAAAATATGAAATTATTAATGAAACGAATGATAAAATTAATAATGAAAACAAAATGAATTTTTTATCCCCTCAATCAACGTATTCTTAATGATAATATATTTGGATAAAAAAATAATTTAATTGATGATTATTTAATATTTATCATTATAGTCTTCTATTTAATAAACATGAATCTATCTAAAGTTGTATATTTTTAGGAAATATTATTATGAAAATTTTCCATTTGGATAAATTGAGATTTATATCAATATATTTTCTGTGATACCTAAGAAAATGGTGTTTTAAATGTATTTTATATTCATATGAGTGATGTGTTGGGTTATTTTAAAAATAAATATCATTATTATTATAACATTGGATTTTATTTGAGTGAAACTCACATAAACATTCATGATTATCTGTTTCTTATATGGCCCTTATTCACAATAGCCTTTGCCTACTACATATTCAGCTTCAACAATATAATATTCTACATTAATTTGTTCCTTTCTTGAACAAGAATGTAAGGATTATGAAAAGAACATCATGTTTTGATTGTATATTATCTATCTAATCTTGGGATTATTTTGTTAGAATCTGAAAAAAATATTTTAAAATATTTTATTGAATAATATAATAGAAAACATTTTTAAGTACATTTAAAGTGAGGATAAAATGTGTTTTACATGTTTATTGTGTGTTCTATATTGTACGCATGAAATGTCAAAAAGAGAAAATATAAAATTTATTATTTGATTGACTTATTATAATATATAGTAAAATTATTATCAAATTCTATAATTATTTGGATCTTCTATTTAACTAAATCCATAAACATTAATGTTTACTTATATTTATACCTAAGAACTTATACATGATGCATTTTCAAAACCTAATTTCTTGAATAATCCAATGATGTATATAAGGTGGGTGAAGATATTTCCATCATTTTTTCAACAAGAATGAGAAAGAATAATGTTTTCCCCCCATAAAGATCATTTCAAACTAAATTTACAAACGTTTTCTAAAAACTATCCGAAATACACTATTGAGTTGAAAAAAATTTAAAATAATTGACAAAATATAGAATAATTATGGATTCTTTAAAATCATTCTTTATAAATAGTGTTGGGTAATGAATAAATTCAAAATAATATTCAATTAAATACTAGTGGATCTATTATACCAAGCTCTTGTGGTCTGTCTAAAGAAATTGTGTACATTAGGAATATTATAAACCTTTTCTATAAATTTGTTTTATAAAAACTATTAGGTTGTTCAACATAATTTTCCTATTAAAAAAATCTATTAGTAAAATTACATTTAAATTAGATTTTAAATAAAATATATTTTATATATGATGAAATGTATAATAATATTATAATATATTATAATATTGTTAAGGTTTAAAAGGATTCACCATGGTATATTCCATCCCCTGGAAAAAACCCTTTTCAAAAAAAATTATTTATTTCATACAATAGTTCCATTATAATTAAATTTTATTATAAAAAACTATTTGGATCATATTATTATTATATATATAGTTCGTTCAAGAAATATAAAAACATGGTTCATTTTAAAAAGATTTACCTCCTCAAGCCTAGAACGTATCCAACTATAACCACCAAATATATAATCTATCATTTTAAGAATAAATTATGATAAAAATGATATGCTAAAATTCATTTCTCAAGGAACATATAATTCGAAATATTTTACATATACGGACAATAATATTATTGTTTGGATTACTCATTATGATTAACTATCTTTTAGGTAAAATTTATATTGATAATTATCTATCAGATACATATCTTCTATTGAATATGATAATAAATATTGAAAATAAAATGTACTAACATATGGTGGGTTTAATATTAGTATTATTGAATTAGAATCCATTGTATTAGTAATATTTTTATTCAAAAATAACAGAGAATATGAACATTCAATGGTATTTCAAAAATATAATTTTTGGATTCATAAAAATTTACACAAACTATTCATTCAAATACATTAGTTGTTTTATTAAAAACACTATAATCTGTAAACGTAGTAGAATAAATTTAAAATATCCATTCATTATATTTTATATTTATTTATTGTAATTTATCATCAGTATGAAATATGACTATTTTACACCCAAATACTCAAAATCAAGAATGCATTGGATTCATTTTCCTCTATAATTCATCAATAGTTTGATAAAAATCTAATTAATACACAACATATATTATTTAATGAAGTAATTACACCCTCGTCAGAAAAATTTCAAGCATTAAAATAATAACAAAGAAAATTCTAGAAAATATCTTGAATATTTTAATTTCTTATTTAAAATATGGTATTTTTTTATATGTTTCTAGGTGATAAAGTTTTTTAGTAACACCTTTTTTACTATAAAAAAATTCAGAATTTTTATTTAAAAAATCACCACCATGATTACACAATAAAATATTCATAGGTTAGGTTTTTAAATTATAATAGAATAATAAAATACATTAATAATTATTAAGAGCTATGTTTTTTAAAGAATACATAAACCCAATGATATTTATTATAAGCATAAACCCAGACATATACATTGTTTTTGAATGTAACAAATAAAAATTATATAGGACCAAATAAATCCATGTGAACTAAATATAAATCTTTAGAAGTTGAGAATTCAATTTTATATTTAAAAATCATCTTATGATTATTATAAAATTTAAAAAGATAAAAAAATCTATTCTGGAATTGTAAATATGATTAGGTAGATATTTAAAATTATCATCCGAAGGTTTTTTGGATAATTTTTGTATTGTTATAGTGTCCTAATGTTCTATACCAACACCAGAAACAATTATAAATTAAATAGAAAAATTGTAATTGTAAATGACATACACATTTTAATTAAAAAGTGTAAACATTATCATACTTATTGGTAAATAGAATGAAAGGGAATTTTGAATGTTGAACATTGTATTTGTCATCCCCAATTTTTACATTATAACCTTCATCATGTAATTTTATTATGTTGATATGATGGTTCTTAATAAATAAAACATAAGAAACATTATAAATTAATGTTTTTTTAAGAAAACAGACCATAATGATCTTGATGATTTCACGATATTAATTGACTCAAATAGTTAATCATTATCTATTAACAAATTTCAAATTCTATCATTTGGACATGTCTATAGTCATGTTTCAAGAACATCATATGTATATGTACAATTTTTTTGAATTATTTATCTCAACCTATTTTAATGGAAAATATAAATATATTTTCGTTGTACTCACAAAATCTTATTACTACATAGTTTTGAAATTTAAATTTAAGTAACTCATATCTTACTGTCTATTCTATGATTAACAGATGCTAATTCTCCGAGAAAAAAATGTTCTGTGCGAAACAAATTTTTTAATTATTCATGAATAAAAATATTATCCGAGTGAAATAGAATTTGAAATTTTCCAAAAAGGGTGATATTTTAGGTATAATGTAATTTTATTGGAAATTTTATTCTTTGAAAGTAAACAAATATTAGACATTCTAGGGGTTTTAATTTTTCATACAATTTTTGTAATCATTCATTATTAAATGAAATGTAAAATAATTTTTTTACTACTATATTGGTTTTTATTTTGTACAATCACAATGTGATAATATAAATGGAGATTTTAAAATTTTCAATAATTATATTTATGATCAATATAATTTCTACATTAATTATTTTTTCTTTATAAATAAATAAATTTTTGAAATTCTAGTACTTAACATCAATGTTAATTTGTTGTCTTTAATAATATTTTCATCAAAAAAATCATAAAAACTATTTAATTTAGAATTTTATATTTCTATAATCGTTATATATCTTTCCATTTTCTCAAAATTTTGTAAAGCTACCTCATCTTATTTTGTATTAAACTATTCATTATATAGTGGGTTTGCATTTTCATCAATTGTAATGTTTAATAAAAATATTTAGAATTACTAGAAAAATTTGAATCTAAATAAATATTTTAATGATATTTAGTACTTATGTTATCCATTTTTCAATTTTAAATTATTTTTATTATTTTTATTGAATCCATTTTTTTTTGAATTTTATTCCCATATTCCTCTGATAACCAATAAATAAATTTTTGACCTTCTATTTAACTGAACGTATCTAAATCACATAATATTTTCAATAAGATTAATTTATAATGAATATCTTTTTTTATCTTCCTTCTTATGTTTATGAATGTCTATGTAATGTACTGAATATGTTTCTATGATATAGTGACATGATTCAGTGTGTCACATGGCCTCAAGTGCACTTCCACATTCCCTAGAGGTCACCAAGTAACTATGAGGGTCTAATATTGAACTTTGGGGGTACTATATCCCAATGAACAGAGTAAAACAACTATATCACAATTATATATGTATGGTGGAATATAATATAAAAACATGAAGATACAAAGGATAAATGTCAATAAAATAATAATAAATAAATTCTGATAGAGTTTCAAATACAATATGAGAAACATGTCAAGTTTTCCAAAAAATGACAGGAAATACATGGAAACATACATCACTTAGAGTACATGAATAAAATGATAAAAATTTAAAAACAACAATTTCTTGCATGAATAATGATGTTAACTTGCCCATGTTCTCCCATACTCTTAATAAATAGTCAAATCAAGTATAAAAAAGTTTGTTATTTCCCTTGTATCTTCCTACGACCATGAATTATATTCAGGTCCCCAATTATGGCTCGAATAAGGTGTAAGATAACACACACTAGGACACAATCAATGTTGTACATAACATATCTACTATGTGTATATAAGATTATGATGTGGGAAATATATATTAGATATAACATAAATAAAAGTGTATGTCACAAGCATTAATGATACTGTCCAACCAAACATGGATCCCTAAAATAAAGAAACCATAAGCATATTGTAACTATATGTAATGAACTAATGATTTATAAATGTAAATTCCATTCTTATACGTATATAATTAAATAAAAAATAATGAACTACTAAGTCCTCTATTTTTTAACAAAATTTTGTCACTTTTGCCTTGGGAATTTCAAAAAACTCACAAACACAATTGCAATCAGTCATTTATTTGGAGTGTGATATGGAAAACATTATATTTTGTTAATAGTATAATACCATTATGAATTTTAATATACCACATATGAATAGTGATATACCCTAATAAACAGTAACCTTACCTATGATAGTATATAAATAATATTCAACTATAAATTATGATATACCTATGTTTTAGTGTATGTAAATGATTTGTTTAAAACTGGTTTTTGATAATAAATTATGACTTTTATTAAATATGAACCTAATTATTTTTAGAAAATTAATTTTGAAAAATGGATTTCATTTTTTCGATTTTAAACGTTGAAATTTCATTAGGGTGAATTTTTTGGATTTTTCTAGAATAAATGTTATTTTACAAATAGTAAAATATGATAATTTAAGATAAATGATAAATAATTGAATTATGATGCCATCTGCTAATATAAGGATGATGTAAGGCCATTATCTCTAACTGTCTTGCATAGATTACTTTTTTTGTCATGGTACAATCACTATTACTTGTCTTGTAATAAATTAATTAACTAATTATTAAAAAATTATGAAAACCTTCTTCTCCTCCACTATAACACCCACCGTCCCTCACTCCCTCTTCTCATTACTCTTCTAAAGTCACGTTCATTGAATGTATTCTGCCCAATTATCTCCATAATATCCTCCCACATGTCCAAAATCTCTTACCCTCTTCTAAATAACAAAACCACTCCCTTTAAGAGGTTATCAATAGAGATAAACACAATAGTAAAATTCTTCTTTCAAATTATTTTTATTCATTTATGTTCTTTTCTTTTCATGTTTTAATCCTCACCTCCCTTCACCTAAATGGTATAATAAATCCAGAAAAATAAATGTACTATAATGTTGTTGATGTAATGGATATTTCATTATTATCTCTCATTTCTCTACGTTTTATTTAAAGGAAATGAAAACATCAATTCAGAAGTGTTAATTTATCACATTCAAGGACAATAATTTATCAATTTATATTGTCTTAATTAATTCTTTTCATAAAACCATTTGTGTTATGGATGAAAAAAATTATAATATATTTAATATATCATTGTCATTTTTCTGTAATACCTCTGTAAAAATGGAATTATCTTATAAATACAAACACGTTTTTTGTAATCAAACCCACCAATTAACTAAAATGATTTTCACTAAGATTTTATATAATAATTCATCTCCATTCCCAATAACCGAATACATTTTAAATTCATGTAATATTCTGATTTTAACTAATATAATCTGAATTCAATTCTAGAAAATGATTTTCATCTTGTAATATTATCTGTTCATAAGTAAACCAGTAATGAATGTTTAGGAAAACAAACAGACCCAAACAATAAAATTGAACATATTAAAACATCAAAAAGGAAAACAGTGAACATAAAAAGGTATAATAAATCAAATTAGTGTAAATTTTGTTCTAGAATTATTATTTAATGGACCTAATTTTTTTATTCAAGTCATTAATTATAATTAAAGAACACCACCATGCATTATATAAGGTATCCTCTCTATATCTCTCTTAGTAACGATTTTCCTCAAAGTTATGTCTTCTTATGAAAAATCCCAAATGATGGGGTATGTTTTCACACCTCCATCATGTATAAGTGATAAAAACCCCATTTTCTCTCTCATTGTTCTCACATAGGTAAACTCGACACCATGTCGATAAACCACAGTGAATTCTACCTGAACATTCTTTGTTCTTTCGTGTAGACTTATCTTTCCTTATATAAAAAATCAGTTATTTTATATGTTTATGTAAATCTTAGAAATGTTTTTTATTTTTTCAAAATTAATTTATTAAGACCCTTTCATCACTATATGTTGGGGATACACATGTTTTTAAAATATTCCCTCCATAGAATTTTCCTGTAAGAATACTTGTTTTAAGGGAACATTCGAAACTTTTACCCAGATTCAAGTGCCCTATACCCTATGTTTTAGGCCACTATTGTCTTTATAAAATCATTATTTTTTTTATGAAATCCTTCTTCATTCAATTCTAGTTTAAATAAAATATGTTCTCCTTTTTCTATTTTAAATGCTCTATAGTATTTTCCTTAAAACCGCACAAAAATGATTTAATACTAATGATTCACAAATACATGTATTATATATTTTAATTTAATTTTATCATCACATACCATGTTATATGACAATTTTACCTTATGAGAATCCATGTATGTTATAATATTTTTCTTCCATGGACACTTTCATGATACACCCATTGGTTATTCTTTATGGTACCCAATTCATTCCATGGGTAACCCTTACGTTTATGTAATATTGATTATGTATAATTATTAAGTTGGAAATCATATTAATTAAAATGTTGATATTGGTGCACCCATGTATTTCTCCAATGAATTGGGTAATGTTATATTTCATGAGATACGATGTGAAATGGTATTGGTGTTTAGCCTCGACCCTTACTAAAAAGGGAAACGGTGTTGGCAGTTAGCCTTGACCCATACCAAAATGGGAAATGGGATTGGCAGTCATCCTTGACCCAAACTAATGATATGATTTATGATTCTACAATATTTATATGATTACATGTTTATATTTTCCCATGCTTATATGATATGATTTCATATGTTCCGTGCTTTAGATATAATTGTTCCTTGTCTCCTAACTCATGTGATTAATATATATCCTTATGGTCATTCCTTTTCTAGCATTTTTAGCTCATCCCTTTGTTCATGTATTCCCTACGGTACAATATAAATATTTAAGGGTTCAAATGAAGGTAGGACAAATTTATGGATATTAAATAAAGATGTTTTTTAACCCTATGTTTTATATTTTATGTACCTTGGCTTTAAAGACACTAGACTTCACTATCCATAGATTATACATAGATTTGTAATTATTGTTAAAATCATGTAATGTTATGTGATAAATTATATAGACTATATAGTTGGTATTAGGGGATGGTATAGTTATTTTTGAAGATTAGAAATAGAGTACCTTAGTGAGAACCTTATGGATAAGACTAAGTATAAGAAAATATTGCTAAATTTTGGTGAGTATTGAGTAAGTTGTTTATCAATAAAAAAACATCCATGTCTGGATAAGGGAGGTAGAGGTGGATCTGGCACATATGTATCTAGGGGTAAAACCTGAAAACACTGCTTTCAGCTAGACTCGAATAGGAACTGGTGCAGGACAATGGGCCTTGTTTCATTTTGGGTTACGACACTCCTAGGGGATATGCTTTGGTGGATTCATGAGAATTGTACAAACCCTTGTTAAGGGAATAAAATTCAAATAAAAATATAATTTCAGAAATAGATCAAGGATAATATATATTTAAACCAATGGAATCACAAGTTAGGATATACGTTTTCTTTATAAGCTTATCCATTACGTTCAAATATTCCTTTTTATTCCCAATAGATAAGTATTAAAGCCCTATAATTATACAATATTTTTCTTAGTTAATGGTGGTAAATAGAATAACATGTTCCAACAACCAATGTGTTAAGAAATGTAATGATTTCTATAATGATGTGCTTGAAATGATGGGAAAGGGTGCTCAAAAAATCAATATAATACTTCGTTTTCTATATCATGTTATGAATAATAAAATGAATCATGAGGAACAACCTCCTACTCAATGAAAAGATCATATATCAATAAAATCCTACATGCAGAAAGGGTCACCCATTTTTGAAGGATCATATGATCCCCTCCTTGAGGAATAATAGATTTACACCATTGAAAATTTATTCTCCGTCCTCCAGTGCTTCAAAGAAGATAAAGTTCTACTAGTTTTTATCATTTTGATAGGAAATCCGATCCGTGGTGGACACAGATCATGAATAAAATGTTATAATATGAAATTAATTTCATGGATTAGGAGTAATTTAAGCAGATGTTTTTCGAAAAATAATTTCCTCAAACCCTCCATCTCAAGATTGAAAGAGAGTACCTATTACTCAAGTAGAAGAAGATGATTACATTGGAGTATATAATGAAAACATTATAAGTCCTGCAAGGTATGCCTCTGGATTTGTCATGAAAACTAAAATCAAGGTTTATCTCTTCATTATCTGACTAAATCCATGTATACGAAACTAGTTGGTGATTCGTGACATCAATAGATATAAAGATATTTTCTATTGTACACTCAAATATGAAATGGATAATGGAGACACTCAGTGGTCTCATGTGACCAGTGAACGGATGTGGAAAATGGATAACCAAATAGGTGGTTCAATGAACAAATCCAAAGATGGAAATAACCGTAACTATTCCACTTGTAAAAGTTATGGGAATAAGAATCTTGGGAACTCTCTAATAGGAACCGTGAATTTCTCGAAATGTGGAATGTTTGGTCATCTGGGAAATAACTACTGAAGGGATTTTAAAAATACCACTAATGTGGAAGAATAAAGGGAGGTTCATATCAACACTTCTCTTATAGTGCAGTGTTAAAACTATAAAGTTCATGGGCATTATGTGAACAATTACCATAAGATAAGTTTTTTCGAAGGAAATAAACAACAACCACCAAGGAAAAAAGGAAGGTCATGGTTATCACTACTACTCAGGTGGAGACAGATAATTATGTGCTCACAGGTACTCTAGTTATTCATTCATGAATAATGGAAATACTATTTGATTTTGGTTCTATTCATTCTTTCAAATCATGCATGATTAGTATAACTATTCAAAAACCACCTCAACATTTAGATGAATAGTAAACTGTGAGAACAAAGAATGTGGAAATTATTGAATCCATGGTTTATAACTCCTCCCAGGTCATGTTTTTGGACCGAACCTCCCAGAAAATATCACCATACTTAATTTAGTGGAGTTCAATGCTATCTTGGGAACATATTTTCTATCTTTGTACAAGGCCAACATCAACTATTAGAAAAGGGATGTCACTCTTCACATCCTGAAACATCCTTGGTTTATTTACAATTGTAAGGAGGATTATGAATCTACATTTAAATCATCATCTCAATTGTGTATATTGTTTCCTTATGAGAAACAATATATACCACAAAGGATTGAGACAAAGCATAGAATCATGCTTGAAACATTATTATCATTTGTGATTAAAATGATGTATTTCCTGAAGAGTGTTTGGTTTTCCTCCTAACCTAGAGGTTGAGTTCCTGATTGAACATATCCCTAGATATCTTCCTATATCAAATAAACCTTACAGAATGTCCACCATTGAGCTTGAGGAGTTGAACAAACAGATATTGGAGAATCTGATGAAGGGGTTTATACGCCCGCGTGCTTCAACATGGGGTGCTCCAGTCTCCTTCATCAAGAAGAAGGATGGATCAATGTTCCTCTGTATTGATTATTTTGAACTCAATAAAATCCTGATAAAGAAAATGTATCCCCTTCCATAGATATATTACTTGTTTGATCAAATCTGTGGGGATATTTATTTCTCTAAGGTGGACATTCTGTCAGTATATCCCTAACTAATGGTGATGAAAGAAGATATTCCCAAGACATTATTTTGAAGAAGGTAGAGAAACTATTAGAGTGATTCCCTTCGGACTCATTAATACTCCAGAAATTATCATGGATTTAATTAATGGAGTCTTTAGCGATTACCTTGACAAATTTTTGGAAGTCTTTATTGATGATATTCTAATATAATCCCAGAGCAAGGAGGAACATAGTGATAATTTGAATACTATGGTAACAACATTGTGAAGGGAGAATTTATATGAAATGTACAGTAAATGTGAAATCTGGATGGAGGAATTATCATTATTTGGGCATGTTATCAATAGATAAGGGATATCTTTAGACCCTTCCAATACAAAGTCAATTAAAGAGTGGCCCAGACCATCTTCTATAGTGGGGATCCGCAACATTTTTGTGTCTAGGTGGGTATTATTGATGGTTTGTGATGAACTATTAAAAATTTTCAAACCCAATGAACAAGCTAACACGGAAGGTAGTAATGTTTGTCTATACCCAGTAACATGATGACTGATTCAAGGAGTTGAAAAAGAGGCTTATCACTGCACCATTACTCCCACTCCCAACAAGTGGAGAACTATTTGTGGTTTATAGTGATTCATATAAGAAGAATGATGACTATGTGCTGATGAAAAATGATATAGTGATAGCCTATGCCTCATGACAGTTGAAAATCCATGAGAACAACTATCCCATGCATTATCTGGACTTGGAGGCAATGATCTTTCTATTGCAGAATCTGGCGGTATTATCTCTATGGTGAGAAGTGTGAGATATATAATGACCTTGAGTGTCTCAAATATATATTCACACAAATATATCTTATTATGTGCCTACGAATTTGGATAGTTCTCATTAAGGTTTATGTCTTCTATATACACTACCATCCTGGTAAGGAAAATAAGGTACCAGATGCTCTATGTAGACAAGATCCCACATCTTTATCAATGATGTTAATTGAAAAGGATCTGATCTTCTAGGATCTGAAAAGGATGGGCATGGAAATCATTAAGGGATAAACATAATAAATCAATTCACAAATGATTTCTCAACCATCTCTCTTGGAGAAAATAAATGATGCTAAAAAAAGATGTGGAAATTCTGAGAAGGGTGGAAGCTATCAGAAATGAGAAGTCCTCAGAGTTCAATATTGAAGACGAATGAGTTATAATATTTTTTTAATGATTATGTGTAACATCTATTCAAGAGATAAATAATGATCTTTTAAATGATGTGCATAGCTCTACCATCTCTATCCACCAAAGTATCACAAAGATGTATCGAGATGTCTGAGAAAACATTTGGGTGGACAATATAAAAATGTAGATTTCTAAATGTACATAAAATTTCTTGGTTTTTCAACAATTTAATGTTGAGAGGAAAAAGAAAAATGTGATGATGCAACCACTACCCATACCAAAATGAAAGTGGGATAACATTACCATGGACATTTTCATTGAACTTCCAAGGAAATCTAGAGGACACAATGCAATATATGTTGTTATGGATATTCTTATAAAGACATCTCACATAGGTGAAATTCAAGAGGAATTCTCATTGGATCAACTTACACAGAATTACATAAATGATGTGGAAAGTATTCATGAATTACCACTATCTAAGGTATCTAATTGTGATCCCAGATTCACCTTATAGTTCTTGAAAATTCTCCAATATGCTCTGACCACTGAAATGAACTTCAGTACAACCCATCATCCTCAATCTGATTGCCAATATGAGTGAATTATTCCGAAACTGGAAGACATGTTGATAGAATGTTCAATGAAATTCAAAAAATAATGGGACCAATATCTTCAACTAGATTAATTCTCCTACAAAAACAGTTTCCACTTGAGCATTCGAATGTCACCATACGAAGCCCTTTATGGGAAAAGGTAATGATCACTAGCATGTTTGTATGATGTCTATGAGTGTAAGCTATTAGGACCTGAAATGTTCAATGAAATTGTGTATAAGGTGAAAATCATTCAGCATCATATCACGGGATCACAATTTTGACATAAGAGTTATCTAGATAACTGATTATGAGACCTTGAGTTCAATGTTTGAGACATGGTATTTCTATGCATATCTTTGTGGACGAAGGTCATGAGATTTGGGATGTATGTAAAGATAAGTCCTAGGTATATAGTCCCCTTCAAGATCCTTGATTGAGTCGGAGCTGTGGCCTATAGATTGGAACATCCAAATACAATGTTAAATGAAAATAATGTCATTCATGTATCCCTATTAAGGAAGTAAATACCATAATCTTCACATGCACTCTCTTCAGATGTGGTACAGTTGGAGGATGATCATTCCTATGAGGAGCAGGAAGTGAAGATCATGGATTGTAGAGATAATGGAATTTATAGAAAAACTACTCACCTGGTCAATTTTCTATGTGGAAACCATAAGTATGAAGACAAATCATGAGACCTAGTGGAAGAAATGGAGGAAAGGTACTCATGTGTGTATGTGTCTTAGACTGAAAAATGAAATTTCGGTGGTGAAATTTCATAAGGGGTGAAGAATGTAACGACCCAATGATTAATAAATGGAAATTTCATTTTTATAAATATGTCATTAAATCATAACATAATGAACTACTTAGTGCTTTGTGACCCATAAACACAATTTTGTCACATTTTTTAATGGAATGTAAAAAATATGACATACACAATTACGATCAATCAGTTATTTAGAGTCCGGTAAGAAAAACATAATTTTTGGGGAATAGTAACATACCCATATAAAGATTAATATACCCTTATGAATAGTTATATACCTTAATGAATAGTAACCATACCTATTCTAGTATATATATAATAATCATGTTGTAATTAGGATATGAATATATTTTAGAATAAGTAAATGATTCTTGAAAAACTTGTTTTTGATAATAAATTATGATTTGAATTAAATATTAAATTAATCATATTTAGATATTTATTTTTGAAAAATGGATTTATTTTTTTTGGATTATACATGTTGAAAAATGGTTAGGTTGAGGTTTTGGTATTTTCTTAAAATACATTACGTTTTGATGAATAGTGAACAACGATAATTTGTGATAAATGATAAATAAATGAATTATGATGTCATTAATTGATGTATGGATGATATATGGATGATGTAAGGCCATTATATCGAATTCAAATACACACATTACTGTTTTTGGTCTTGTAATACTCACAATTTCAGGTCTTGTTGGAAATTAATAAACTAATGATTAAAAAATAAGAAAACCCTTCTCTCCTCCACTATAAAAACTCCCCCCACTCCCTCTTCCCATCACTCATATTAATCCTTCTTCCATTCCAATATTCTACCCAAATCACTCCCCAAGATCCCCCCTACGCCCCACACCCCTTGCCTCTTAAAAATACCAAACCCCCTCCCTTTAATAGGCTCTCAAATTAGATAAACTCAATAGGTAAATTCCTTTTTCAAACTCTTGTATTTCTTTTATATTCTTCTATTTTCTTGTTTATTTCGATACCTCCCTTCACCAAAATGTGATGATAACTCCAGTAACATACATTTAATGGAATATTGATGTGTTAATGGTATATTTAATTATAATCTCTCTTTTTCCTACTATTTATGTGAATGAAATTAAAACACCATTTGAGAAGTGTTAATTTAGTACATTCAAGTACAAAAGTTTATAAATTTATATTATCATCTTTAATTATCATCAGGAAACCATTTGGGTTATGTTTGAGACAAATTATTATATATATAATATATCCTAGTTATGGTTCTATAAAACTTCTATACAAATGCAGTATGTTAGAAATTAAATCATTTTGTTTGTAATCAAGCCTAATGATTAACCAAAACTATTATCACAGAGGATTTATATAATAATTCATCTCCACTACCAATAACCAAATAGATTCTAAAATCATTTAATCTTATGGTTTTTTAATTTTAACCTATGAATTAAATTCTGGATGGCCATTCCCATCTTAATATATTATTCATTCATTAGTAAATGGGTAATGAAAGTTATGAAAAAAAAAGATCCAAAAAATATAATTAAACATCCTAACCCATCAAAAAGGAAAGGAATGAACATTAAAAGATTATTATAAATCAATTAAATATAAATGAGTTTCCGGAATTATTAAATATGGACGTAATTTGTTTTTTCAGGTTATTAATAACAAGAAAATAACACCACCGTACTTAATGTAAGGGATCCTCTCCATTTATCTCTTAATCAAGATTTTAATCTATTATATGCCTTTTTATGCATAATACCAAATTATGGGTTATGTTTCATCACCTCAACAATAATTCCCTAATGATATATAAGTGATTATAAACATCATTTCTCTCACATCAAGCCCTCTTAGGTACACCAGACACCATACCGATAAACCGTAATGAATTCTACAAGAACCTTCTTTGTTCTTTCTGATAGACATATCTTTCCTTATATCAAAAAATAGTTATGTTATATGTCTATTCAAATATTTTAAATTCTCTTTAGTTGTAAAACAATAATTTATGATGACCCTTTCACCACACTCTTTTCAGGATATACATGTTTTTAAAATATTCCCTCCATAGAACTTTCTGATAAGAAAACCTGTTTTTAGGCATCTTACCAAATGTTTAACAAATTTCAAGTGAACTATAACCTATATTTAAATCAACCATTGTATTTATAAAATAATTAATTTTAATATTAAAACATTCTTGGATCAATTATTTTTTTATATTAAATATTTTCCTTTTTTCTGTTTTAAAATCAATATTGTATTTTCTTTAAAACCGCACATAAATGTTTTCAAGATAATAATTCTCAAATACATTTCGTATACGTTGTCAATTTTTTTTGAAATTACTTACCATTTTATATGACAATTTTACCTTATTAACATCATTTAATTTTCTAATACCTTTCTTTCATGGACACCTTCATGATATTCCCATTGGTTATGATTTATGTTAGCCAATTATTTCTATGGGAAACCCTTATATTTATGTAATATTGATTATGTATGATTATTTATGTGAAAATAATATTCATGAAAATATTCATATGGGTGTGCCTAGATATCGCTCAAATTGATTTGGGAAAGTTATGTCTCATGAGATGTGATGTGAAATATTATTGGAGGTTATTCTTGACCCACACTTAAAAGGGAAATAGGATTGGCAATTAGCCTTGACTAGGTCCAAAATGGGAAATGGGATTGGCGATTACCCTTGACCCGTACTAAAGATATAATTTATGATTCTTCCACATTTATATGATTCCATTGTTATTTGATCCTATAGTTATATGATATTATTTTATATGTACCATTATTTGTATATCATCATGCCATACCTCCTAACTCATGTTATTAACATGTATCCTTATGTTCATTACCATAAAAAGATTTTTTCCCATCCCTTTGATCATGTGATCCCTAGGGTACCCTATGTAGATTTATGGTCTCAAAAAAAGTCAGGATATCTTTATAGAGATTAAATAACAAAGGGTTCTTTTATCCCCATGTTTTATGTTTTATGTACCTAGTCTTCAAAGACACTATACTTCACGATCCTTGTCTTGTACTCTGATGTGTAATTATGTATAAAATCATGTAATGTTATGTGAAAAATTTGTGGTAGCTATACTATAAGAAAGGTAAAACATACACATCCTCATAATCTATTTGATAAAGTGTCAGGCCTGAAAGGGATGAATCCAATGTAAAATGTGACCAAAGCATCCACATCGAGTCCATAGTGAAACTCTATACTAAACAATGTAATGACAATGGTGAAATAAAAGAATCATTTGGAAGGCATTCCAAGTATGTTGAATCTATGGAATAGCAATGCCATTATCATACTAATTCATTTAGATCTATGGAGTTGAAATGTCAATGACATCCGATGAAATTAGATCCATGGAGTATAAATCTCCATAGAATAAAATTGAATGATGATCTATGGAGTAATAATTTCCAAATAATTCCCTACCATTTATCCACATAGTCATAATTTTAGAACCTAATTAATAATAATAATCAAACCAGGTGTTCACCCAAAAATTTCCACATTTACCATTTTAATATAATTAACATATTCATTAATAAGTAATCATGTGGAAAGGAGGAATAAACCATTTCGTAAAACTCATTTGATTCTAGTAATGATTGTGGTAGGTTCAAATAAACCCACATGTGGTATAATCACAGATAAAGGATGAACACACCAATTGAGTAGATTAATTATAGGTTACTGACCAAATACCATATATTAGTGATGGGTGGGAATCCAACTAAGGAATAAAAAAATTATTCATGGAATTGAATATTTTTAGGGGAAATTTTGGATGGTCCTACATTCATAGAAATTGAAACAAGGAATATAAAACACTAATAATTTTGGGAAATGGATAAAACACCTCCCATATACCCATGGTAGAATAGTCATCTATTATCTGATCTGAAATTGACCCGGATCGAATGTAATTGATGAAATTGAAGAATCCCATTAAAATAGAAAAGAACCATTTCCATTTATACAACTCATTAGATATAATAAAGAATCTGTAAAAGATCATATGGTTTAAATAACATATCAATGTAAATCCAATAAGATAATAATATCTCAAATAAGACTTTTCAATGTAGATATATCGTCGAATATTTTTTATAAGGGAAAAGGGCTCAACATGAGATTCTAGTATATCCTGTCACTGGAGAAATGAAAATAGAAATGGGTATTAAACATTTAATTCCATGTTGGAAAACGATCATTACCAATTTAAATTATAGAATTAATTTTTTGGTTTTATAGTTCACCAAATCATGTCCCAAATGTGATCTCTTTTATATCAAAGTACCTCCTCATAGGGTCATGGAACATTATTATAAAAACCATGCATAGAACATATTTTTTTCCTATGTTAAAAGTATCATATTATTTGTACACATGTGAATATAAGGGGAAAATTGTTTGGGAAAACATGAACCATATTCTTCACTATGTCCTACTATACATAGTTAGGTGAAACCATGCAGCTGGGGAATCACATTTCTTATTAACCATAAAACAAAACATCCCATTCCAAAAACCGAACCTATGTGATCTGAAGAATCCCCATACACCCCTAAAACACCTACAACCTCATTAATCACTAAAATTTGGTCAAATACGATCAATTATATAGAAATTAGAAATATCCTCACTTTATAGGAAATACTATGATACTATAATCTCCCTCTATTAAGAAAAATCATCCTAGAGATTCTCTTTCAAAAGTGGTAAATTGTTTTCTGAGAACAACATCAGACAACAAACATGTACATTGGCCTCCTTCTACATAGTATCATTCATTACACATCAATATTGAATCAATACATTTACTAATAAGATAGGACAACCTTGAAGATCCATTGTTCTCTTTTCAAGTATATGAATATAATGCTTCTCAAAGGACACATCAACTAGAAACTCAACCTAATCTAGAAAAGGCGTGTGTGCTCGGTCGATTGAAAATGAAATAGTTGAGAAACAGAGAAGACATTGTGTATGTATTGAAACCTCTAAGGTAACAATAACTGAAATAATACCCACCTAACTCTCTCTAAAATAATTAATGAAACAAAATATCCTAGTAAAATAATACCCTCACTCTTAATACTTATATGTCCTAGCCTTAGTGAGAACCATAATAGTCCTGATCTTTGACCTCAAACTCTAGATGTCAAATATAGTGGTTTGTGTGATATTCATATCATGAATTTGTAGTATAAATCCTCTTCTTTATGAATTGGACTAACTCTATATTCTCCTGAATGATACATGATCCAATAATCACTTCCAGCACCATCTATAACCAACATACAAGTGAATGGAATGTACATCCATATAAATACATATAAGGTGCCAACTGTATCGTCACCCGGTATCTATTATTTTATTAAAACAAAATATATGGTTTACCACTATCCAATGAGACCCCAAGGTCATGGAAGCTTGCTTCAACAAATTTTTTAACAAAAGGAAGTGTATGTTCTGAATAGACAATGGATTAAGGGTGGTAGGTCATGCTCAAAATCACTAGTTCCCCCAATGTCTTCTATAATAATTGAAATGATTGAGATATCAACTTGTCTTCTATGTCTAATTGAAGGTATGATTTATCCCATGAAATAGGATAATCCTATGGATATAAATCCTATCAAGATAATATAATGAATGGTTCTCTTTGATATGAAGAAAATAGGTTGTATTCATTAGCCTTCCCACAAAAACCAGAACAACATCACTACCTCAAGGTCACCATGGTAACAAGGTCATGAAATCCGTCGTAAAATCATCCCATTTTCACTAACGAATGGGATACTATAGAAATATCCCTATCGACCACCGATCTTCCGCCTTCACCAATTTATAGGTGGAGCACATCGTGAAAAAAACCAGCTATCTATCAATTCCCAACTGTCCACCAATACCGGAGTCACATGTCTTGTTACATCTTGGTGACACCATGATACATTTCCCATGATGAGTCATGAATCACATGCATAAAATCCTCATGTTATTCTATTTTAATTGAAACTCACCATTGATTATGTTTAATTTCATACTCACCAATGGTTCAACTTGGTGGTTGGTCCTACCCTAAAATCCTCTCCTGTTTGACAAATCTCTTAGAATATGATAGTTATATCATCCTAAAACTATATTCATGAGTATATATCACATCTAAATGTGGGTAGAATTTCTCCCCATGACTATCTTTCTCCTCCATGTGAATTAAGAAGAACAATGCCATCATCTTCTACTCGCATCTAGTCTCTTAGACCACCTATGTCTGGGTCTTAAAGATCATATAATCTATTAAAACATTTCCTTTTTTTCAAGTATTCTACATAATTTCATTTACAAAGAATATAAGATTCGAAAAATAAAATAAAATGAGGTAAAAATACACCTTATCTACTGATGGTTCTAATCACTACGTGTGATTGTGTATTTGAGGTATTTATAGTGTGTAAATAATACAATATTCTATATGAACAAATAGTTCCTCCAATATCACAAGGAATTACCAAAACCAGCCACCTCAAGATCATGAATTTGGTAGTTTCTATCATGTGCCCTCAACAATCTATTCCATTATGCTATGAGTTGACCCCACCGCCATAACTGAATAGCTCCCAACTAGACATTGGATGCATCCCCATAAACTGTATAACTCTTACTAGGATCTGGAATAATTGATATCAACATTTAACTACACTATCCCTTAATCTATTTAATTTCATTTTCATAGTATTCATAATATATAGAAATCACCCACATATATGGACAATCAATAAATAGTTGAAGATAGACATGAAATATTTTAGATGAAGTGCATGGAATAATTGGAAAATCTATATAAATATTGGATATAAAATATATTATAATGGTTCACCCAAGATACCAAAACACTCAACTTTTGTAGTAAAATGATACACCTTTTTCTTAGATGAGGTTACCCAGAAAGTTAACTTCATCAATCTAGAACTAATATTTTGAAATCATAACATATATATTTTTATCTTTTAGTGTATTCAAAATTATGTTAAAGTATTTGGAATGATTGTGTCGAGTCTAAGAATATAAAAATATATTTTCCACAAAAAAATACCACAAAAGAATGAAAATAATGATGGAAAAATTGATTAACCAATACCATAACACTGGTAACATATATGTGAGAGAAAAAGACATTACCAAATACTCTTAAAGACCATACCATCAAAGGATGTTTGTTTGGGGTATATATATCTCTCTGGTAGCTAAATGGTGATATTATTGCCTCAAATCAATTTACTAGAATACCAAATCTCTATATATATGGTTGATTATGTCATCAATTCATTGTAATGGGTAAATATTATTAATCATCAACATGATCAATTTTCAATTATCCCTCCATAAATGAATAGAATCATAAATATTTTTTTATGAAATTACGGATAAATCCAAAGGGGATGTACTAGGTCATATAAAAAACATGTTCTCTAAGTCCTCAATCTATCTCTTAATCTCCTATAACATGTTATTGTCATCATTTAAGGAGGAATATACATGGGTGGATCTCCTGGAACTACCATGATAGAGAAATCAACTTCATGGTCATGAGTTAAAATAATAATATATTTAGGAATACATAGTAGAAACGTTCTGATATTAAATGGAATTAATTCAATCATACTCCCAGAAAAAAAATACCACCCTCTTGTGATGTGAAGGGCATCCTTAGATGACATGAGTCAACATAATCATGGTAATAATCCATCTTATACCTCCCAATTAAGAATTCAAACACTATCATCTCTAGGGAAAAAATATATCATATAAAGCAACACACACCTAACTCTTGGAAGGATTATATGTAATTGAATATACCCTCAAATTCATCCCCAACACAGTATCAAGTTTCATAACACCCATATAATATATAACATCATGTACATGAAATTACACAATATGTGATGATAAGAAAGAATGGGGAAGCACCTATATCGAAAAGAGAATATACTAGAGTAGAATATATTAATATAATACCTTGTTGTAAACGGACAAATGCTATAATCCTTAGTTATATGGTGAATATAATATATCATCCCTAAAATTTTCCTCTTAATGTATCTTGATTACACAGAGTAGGCCCATTTTGTTATCATAATACAATTGGTGCATGGAACCATCAGCCATGACCACCACCTTGTCCGGAACGGAATGTACTACTCTCTCTTCTAGACTAATGTAGAGTAGTGCACCCCACTCATGAATAAAGAGTCAGATAAAAACCCCCTATCACTAACAATATGAGTAATGGTCATACTAAACCATTATACATGGCACATCATACTACATGATCATCCCTGCAATACGACTCTATCACACATATTCCTCTTGTAGTCCCTTCTCCTATGATATTGACAAAAAAAGAGATACCAACACTCATAGACTGGATGGTATTATTCTCATGATAAGACTCCAAATTCCCCTTTTTTATACCTAATTCAAATATGAAAGGTTGAGTAGTTTCACTACCCAACTATTGACCCAAATATTCTATCAGGTTTCATTCATTAATAAGTTCTAGATTCACTACCTCAATTATTCAATTCAGTCAAAAATTGTTTACCTATGATCGAATGACCTGATTGATAACTCATTTAATTAATTTATATCTCATTTTATTATCATCAATATAAACAAGAAAAAAAATTGATTCTCTATAAATCGTGATGAATACTCTATAATGGTAATCGTACCCTGTTACAGTCACATAAAATCACAATAACACTAAGTTCTCAGTGTATCAGAAAATAATTAATCATAAAATAGGGATATATAATTTCTTTTATGCCCTAAATCGAATCCTATCATCCTCATTCATATCATTCCACCAATTCGTAGATTCTCCCCAAATGATATACATCTCAGGATTAACTCTCCTATTAGAATGTGTCTCTAGATAGTTCAAAATCGATAAATTATATTCATCCCACATATTAGTAGCCTATGGAACTTTATCCCTAGAGAAGGTTGGTGGATGATGCTACTAGAACACACTAGTCACCTAAATTATATATGGAACAGGCTAAGGGGAACCCTAATTGGTTTCCATAAAGTACAGGAAAATCCATCGGAACTAGGCATCAGAGCCCATATCTTTTATAACAACCGTTGAAACTAGTGTCTATACTTTAGGATCTAATAGGGGCCATGTCCCTACCACCTATAAATAATGGTCATCTCCACACTATTGGTGCGTGATGGAAAATGGTCGTTATGGAAATTCTATACTATTTCATGAACATGACTCAAAAAATATTTGATTATTTCCCATGATCTACGATATAAATATAGGATATATATATATATATATGACTTCATTCTTCATGAAACTAGATATTTATGTCGAACGTGGGATATCTACTCTTGTTCATGCCTCATATCTGACTTCCAATACATTCCTATTATATTTTTTGTTGAATTAATTTTATAAAACAAGAAAATAATTATCCTCTAATACCACTTCAAAATTTCTCTTCCCAATATCCATGGAATGGTTCCCTATGATGGTGGGTTACATGTCCTGAAAAATCCTTCTAATTTTCTTGATGATTTAGAATAGTAGTGATGTTCAAAGAATGTAAAGTGGGGAGAATATACCCTCATGATCAGAGTAACATAATTGTACAACATGTAAATATGTAAGAATAATCATAATCTTACTAGAAGTTGTAAAAATAAGATAATCATATAGTTAGTAGTTATAAATAAATCTTCAAGAAGTTTCATATAAAATATTGTGATCATGTCATGTATCAATAAAATATGTTAGTTAATACCTGAAAACATTCATCCCGTATAGTACATTTATCAAAATAATTGAATGACAAAAAATATCTCCAGCATGAAACACAATCATATTTTGGTCATGTACTCAATGTTTCCTAGGAAATGATGAAATCAATCATTATAATTTGTTATATTGGATTGTTCCCTACATACATCCATTATTAATATCCATGTACGTAATGGAATAAAAAATTTGGTGTGTGATAACAGTCAGTAGGACACCACAAATAGTGTCTTTACCATGTCATGTCTGCATATATAAAATGGATAAATGTCGAATATATTACAGAGAGACCGGTATTAAAAAGTAAAAGGCTTAAACAGGAGTGATACTATCAATCAAATACGACCTCCCTGATCCAAGAAACTATATAAATGGGATAATTGTTAGTATGGTAAAATAATCACATCGTCCTATTCCATGAAATATTGTGTTACGAATGGATGTAATGATTATATTTATAAAATAACCAACAAATCCACATTGAGTCCATAGATAATCTCCATATAAATCTCGATAATACTTTTTTGTAATCCATTGATAACATCTAAGGAGTTACATGAAATTAAGATCAATTTAGTAGCAATGTCATTTTCATATCTAGTATTATAAATCTATAGAGTAGAAATATCCATGGAATCCAGTTGAATCAGGATCAAAGGAGTTGAAATGTCTTATCCGTCCACAATAATATATGAATTCATTCATAATTTCCCCACCAAATACATAATCATAATAAAATCATGAATTCATTAAAATCATTCAACATTTTCTATTTAAATCCAATTAACCAATTAATTAACATGTAATCATATATAAAATAAGTAACAAATTTTCTCTGATAACACATATAATTATTATAATGATAATAACATGATCAACTCTCACCACATGTGGTCTGATCAGATAAAATTAAAAGAACACACCCCTTGGTGTCATGGGATGAAGTAAACGTCCAACAACAATATAATAGTGCTTAGTGGGAAACCTTTCAAGGATCAAAATAATTTAATAATGTAATTTAATCAATTTGATTGAAATTTTGGATGTTTTGGCATGTGAATAAGTAGAAAAAACAAATATAAAATACAATAAATTAAAGGAATTGTATATAAAACCTATTGTATACTTTTATTAGAAGAATCCTCCAAATATAAGATGATAATTAAACCCAGATCTGAGGAAAATAGAGGAATGATTGAAAAAAACTGAAAATATGGAATATCACATTCCACCAAAAACACACTATCAATACCATTAATAACAATGATGTGATCTATTACAAACCAAACAGGGTCGACCCTAAACCGGTCACCCGATCCGACCCGTGACATGACCCGAGGGGCATTCCTAATCCCCGAGGGCTAGAAACTAATGTTGGGAATCATAACTAACTAGGTGGGGATGATTCGGCCCATAAAATAAAGACAAATAAATTAATGAATACTAAACAACGATAAAGAAAACTAGCATCGGTAAGAAAACAAGACTGCACATACCTTCATGTGACCTCCTGGTCACCTCCAATAACTAACAGTCTGCTTCGCACGAGCAGAAAAAACAGGAACCTAAACCAAACAAATAATCCTGCATCTGAAAAGGTAAGATATGCGCGAGCATTAAAATGCTCAGTAGAAAAGCCCAAAAAAACTATTCTCATATGAATGTTTTTAAAATAAATGATCCATCAATTTCATGTTTGAAATAAAATGTATAGAACTAGGTTTTTACACATTTTCTTGCTTAAAAGTAAATCATGATCTATTGACCTTCATATTTTAAACTAAGTTCTTTTCCAAGGATGAAGCATTAACCTTTTTAGAGAAAGAGGGATAGTGAAGTTTAAAACATTTTAAAAAACTTTTTCTACACACTTTTAAAGATCACTTTTATCCATTTTAACAAAGAGATTCATCATATGTGAAGGAAAAAAGAAATAACTATACAAGGTCAATGGAAAAATAACAAGAAAGAGAAATCAACCAAAAAAAGCACCTCAATCATCCGCCGTATAAAACTAAGTGAAAATATACATTGGAAAACCTAGAAGCTCGTGAATAGTCTAGAACGTACTATACATGTGACTTATTTCGAAGGCATGCCAACTCTCGATGACATCATTACACCCTAACATCTGATGTTGCCCTACATGGCCTAACCAAGGGGCCCAATCCCGTAACAGAGAGTCATCCGTACTAGGGGCCACTAGCCAGTGCGTATTCTAAACTGGTGCAGCAATTTTTCAATGAAAATTATCTCATTATGCTAGGTTCCCATGTTCAGACTAAAATAGGGGTGATCCAACAATGTCAAACAAGTATCTAGTCATAAGAATATTCCTCACACATAGTCAACACACAAAACAAAGTCACCCCCAATTCACCCCAAGGAGTACATCCCTTTCCTTTCAACCAGACAATATTAGAAATGTTTTACCTAGTGAACTATACATAACATATAACTCATCTAAAGAAAGGGGGACCACATCCAAAGAGAGTTTTATTAAGATAACTAATTTTACAAAAGTTCCAACCATGACTCACATAATTTTCATATTCCAAACTATTTCTTAAGGAATCAAACGCACGCCACTTTGAAAACCAAAAATAAACTTCGAAACCCATTTAAGAATCTTAAACCAACATTTTAAATCAAAAACACATTCACAAGGGCCAAAGGGGCATTTAATCAGGCAATTGATGTGGAAACACGATCAAACGACTTCAATACAAGACATAAAATTTTACTAATAGTTCTGTTTCAATAATTAATATTAAAACTAGGTGTGAAATTCAAGAAATAAATGATTCATAAATTTAAATGTTAATGCATAGAGATCCTACCTCGGAGAAGGAGGCAGACCAATCCGAGACACTTTGGCTCTTAGGGCTTCCAAAGAAAGATGCTCAAACTAGAACACACATACATTCTCACAAAAATATATATACCATTAATCCATTGAACATATTCCCTATTCCGTGAGGGAATATATGCAAGGAAGATATATATATATACATGTTCACATACTTACCTATGTATTTTTGTGCGCACCACCAAGAAGCCACCCAAGCTCTAATTAGCCAACCTAGAGGAACCAAAATTATTTAGAAACCAACAGAACATTCAATAAATCAAGATCTAAAGAAACACTATTTTAAAGTAAGCAGTTTCAAACAAACCTTTAAATTTTCACTCCACAAATACATTTACCAAACACACATCAAAATCCATTTCCAATAGACAAACCACTTTCAATTTCACAAAAACCAAAAACCAATTTAAAAATTATTTACCCTTAATTAATCAATTCATGAAACCCCATTGAATATATTACATGGAAACATTTTAAATTCAACCATTTTTTTGGTGCAGGACGTCCTTTAAAACCCACACACAAATCCAAGTTCACTCAAAAAGTCATTCCATATCACTTAACTAATTTCCAAATCATATTTAAAGATGAAAATAGAATGTAGACATGCCAAAATGATACATTCCCTTCATAAAAACCCACTATCAATGCAATCTCATATGAAGTGCCTTTGAAAATACAATTCGCATCTTTTCCATAATCATAAAAATGCTTCTAAGGAGTACTTTACTCTGGCACACATGAAAACATAACCATATTCTTTAGAAATTACACTTTCATCATATACTCATGTCAAAACAATTTCCAAAAAAATATTTCTCACAATATAAAACATCTAATTACATTTTTAAAACCTAAACAACAATTAACCAAACACAACTGGTAAAAACATAGAAATAATAAAATAAAATAAAAATATACGACATAAGTTATTTTAGAAAATTCTACTATCCTGAAAATACTATAATTGAGCTAACTATGAGTATACACAAGGTACACAACACATTTATAAATTAGTTGAAAACATCCAAGAACCAATGGTTTTCACCAAAAAGAAAAAAGGATGGAAACTATTACATCAAATGCGTGCGTTTGCGATGAAACTCCTGGAGGAGAAAGAATACACCTCCGTGAACAAACCACAAACCCTAGGCCTAAGGGAAACCAAAACAAACATTAATCCTACCCTATAGGGTTTGTCCAATGTGAATAAAACTTCAAAATATGGAAGGATGAAAACACCTGAGGGAGTCATTGCTGCTGCAAGCCGTCGGGGAAGAGGGCCGGCGAGGGTCGGCTAGTCGAAACGCGGAAGAGGCGATGGAGTTTGGCTGGACGGAATAAGAGGTCGTCGCGTGAGGGTGGTTTGTGAAGGGAGACAATTCACCAAAGGAGGTCGCACGAGAAAAGAGTGGTTCCGTTAGATGGGGTCCCACCAAATAGGGGGAGGCCTCTAGACTGGAAGGGAGGGAAAGGCCTAGGGCACATTGCGCTGCTAGAAGGTGGATAGCGGAGGGGCACCACACGCCGTTGGGGAGGAGAGGATGTCGCCTGCAGCTCAGCCACTAGAGAGGGTCGCGTAAGTAGCGTGGGGTGAGGCCGGGAGCCATGAAGAGTGTTGGAGGCCGCTTGGCCCGAGAGGCCTGGTGTGCGAGAGCTGGAGCAGGCTGCAACTCCAGGGAGAAGAAAAAAAATGGGGGTCGCGACCCCTTCCCCTAGGGTTTTAAATCCCTTTTGTTTTTTATACTAATGTTATACTAATAAAAATATTAATAAAACCAAATAAAAATCATAGTAATAATAATAGTAGTAATTATCATAACAATAATAATAATAATCTTAATAATAATAATAATAAAACAACCAAAATATTGATATCATTATTATAAAAACTATATTATTATTATTTTATTCTTAATCATTCTTCTATCAAAATCTATTTTATTAAATTTTAATATTACTTCATTTTACTTCACTTGACCTTTAATTACTTTATTTACTTATTTTAAATTTCGGGAAACCACACAACTCACGTGACATCAAGTGTGTGGTCAAGCGAGCTGCACTCGAACCATGCCACCTGACACTAACCACCTACAAAGACACAATGCATGTTTTCACACAGTTTTATAAGTCGTGCGCTGCATGTGTGTCAATCCCAGTCGAGGTTTCATAATTCTCCCCACCATAGACACATTCTGCCCCTAAAAAGTCACCAAGTCAAAAGATATACAATGCTTGAGTCTGTGCCTGACCTGAGACAAAAAAAATCAAGAACCATAGGTTAATGATTCACTCCGCAAGTCACACCCGACCGGTCCCAAAGAAAACATGACATAAAATGAGGGGAGAACATGAGAGGGATCTCCCCACCACAAGAACTCAATTAACACGAAAACTTTAAAACCCACACACACTAAACTGATGTGGGTCTAACGCGGGAACTCCCAACCTGAACTTACCGAATTATCGACTTTAGTTGATCAGGACCACTGAGACTTAAACGAGACACCACTACAAGGCCACCTGGCATATCAGGGCACCAAAACAATGAAATCCCTATAACAATCGTGCTAGAACTGTGAATTCCCCAAACCGATTTAAAACTCCTGACACATCATACTCCCTTAATACGATCGAGGCAACACTTCCATTAAAACCCAAAACTCCCAAAAGAAGACAAAAAACCAAAAACACTCACATCTACAAATGATATATAATCAAATCAAGACCAACCCACAAAAGGTCCAAGTACACTTTTAAGAAAAACAACAATTTTGGAGACCAAATTCAAAATAATGCCTCTACTATGATCATGAAAGAGTAAGTTCATCATAGTATCACCACAAAGGATGAACATATAACATCGGGAAAACAATAACAAGGAAACCTGAATGTCTATATTCCATGATGAATGATAAAGAAATAGGAAAAGGTCTCACATGCCTTTGACGCCCTGGCTGCATGTGAGCTTCACCCCAAGACTTGAGGCTGGGGCTTTGATGGCTGAAGCATCTTATGCCTCACAGTAAAACATGAGAATCCGCCGATCAGAACTCCCTCTTCGAACAAAACTACTTTCAGAACCGTTCCCAGTGACCTGAACGGTTACACAAGAACAAGAATTCAGAGGAATGAGACAAGGTGTCTTCGGATGCTCGAACCGGCAACACAGATGGCACATTATAAAGTATTCTGACGAACCATAAGTCAACACCGAAAAAAGGGATTTCTTCAGAGACAGCTTCATCTCGTACACCCTGCTCGCAAAATGGGGAAACAATTATGAATGACAAGAGGTGCCGACTTTTCCAAGAACTCGTGATCTAGATTTTAACTCCTTAAAGTGGCCAACACAGGCCTTTACCAACCACTAGCCTTGTTAACTTTGGATGATATCTCACCTCTTTTCACATTCAACTCCTCTGATATGATCCATTGGATGCAGATGGACTCTAAATCCTCCCACATCATTCCAACTCCATGTATAATAAGACATCCACCCTCATTAGTCCAAGGCTGGACCATCATCCAATCCCAAGTCAATATGAACTCTAACAAACTTGGGCATCCCCAACCATAAGAATGCATTCTCTACTCCCATCAAACTGATTCAATTCACCTAAATAACCCCGACTACCATCAAAGACAAGAAAAACTATATAGAAACAATAATTGGGCGTGACTCAATAAAAAATTTTGAGAAAATTTCTCGGTGGCATATTCAGAACAACATGAAAAACATAATTGAAACAGGAATCAAGCCAAAACTCAATCAAAAGAAACACCCCGAGCTAAGATAACCAGCCCGGAATTCCGAACAAGCTAAAACAAAACCAAAAGCAACACTAAAAGCTAAAGGAAACATACTCATAAATTAAACATACCCAAACACAGGTGAAATCAACATTTCAAAATACCAAAACCCACTTTTCAATTAAAACCACGCCATCCATAAATTCCAAAACCCCACCCCTGACATCCTATGAACTGCCATATAAGACTTCATCCCTTTCCACTAAAATCACCAATACACGTGTGTCAATTTTCACTTCACATGCCTACCCACACATATGCGTACGATCATAAGGAATACCGAGGGTTTTACTTTCTATTCCATTACCAAATCCAAACATAAGACTAAATATTCCTAATCAAAACACTTACTATTTAAAAAACCCACTTCATAAATTTCAAAAAAAACTAGAAGGAAACCCCCTTTTTACGAGTTTTAAAACCATTAGAGAAAGATACCTTTCAATTCAAAACCACATATATTTCCAAAAACACACAAAAACAAACCAAAATCAAGACAAAGCATAACCAACAATGGAAAACCAGAATGAGGAACTAGAGCTTATACCCAACTCGTCGACATGGTAGTGAGCCATGCCCCAAGTAAGACATAACACTAGAGGATCTTGAATCTGAAACCTGGGCGTCACATGGGTCACTACTCTACATGGGGGTCATAGCGTGACATAGAGTCCCCTTTATTGTCATCCCTCAATCCAAAACGAAGACAAAAGACTCAAAACCCAGACTACCCCTGGTAGCTCAGGTCTCGTCACGAGGGGTGGTGATCAGGAACCGACCAGTAACCTACCTCTTGAGCCCCGAAAATCCTAATCTCCATCTAATGGACGTCACAAATAACAAAGTGCCCCTATCATACCATTATGCCATGAACCAACCCAGGTCGACCCTGAACCGATCAACCGATATGGCCCGCGGCAAGACCCAAGAGGCATTCCTGATCCCTGCGGGCTGGCAACTCATTTCGGGCATCAAAACTAAATTTGTGGGAAGAAATTTGTCCCATAAAAGGAAGAAAAATGAATTAACGAAGACTAAACAAAGAGAAAGAAAACTAGAATTGGAATGAAAACAAGATATCACATACCTCCATGTGACCTCTTGGTCACCTCCAATAACTAACAATCTACTTTGCACGAGAAGACGAAATAGGAACCTGAACAAAACAGCTAAACCTGCATCTGAAAAGGTGAGATAGGCGTGAACATTAAAATGCTCAGTAGGAAATCCCAAATAATCTATTCTCATATGAATTTCCATTAAATAAAAGATCCATCAATTTCAAGTTTGAAATACAATATATAGAACTAGGTTTTTACACATTTTATTCTTTAAAAGAACTTCACGATCCATTTCCCTTCATATTTTTAACTAAGTTCATTTCCAAGGATGAAACATTAACCTTTTTAGATAAAGAGGGATAGTGAAGTGTAAATAATTTTAAGAAACATTTTCCTCACACTTTTAAAGATCACTTATATCCATTTTAACAAATAGATTCATCGTATGCGAAGGCAAAAGAAATTACCACACAAGGGCAATAGAAAAATAACAAGCATGAGAAATCAACCAAAAAAAGTACCTCAATCATTTTCCATAGATAACTAAGTGACAATATACATGGGAAAACCTAGGAGCTCGAGAATAGTAAAAAATGTACTATACATGTGACTCATTTTGAAGGCATGCCTACTCTCGATGACGTCATAATGCCCAAACGCCCGGTGTTTCCCTACATGCCCTAACCGAGGGGCCCAATCCCCTAGCAGAGCAACATACGTACTCGGTTCCACTAGCTAGTGCGTAGTCTAAACCAATTCAGCAATCGTTCACTGAAAATTCTCTCACTATTCTAGTTTCCAATGTTTATATTAAAATGGGGGTGAGCCAACAATGTCAAAAAAGTATCCAGGAATAAGAATATTCCTCACACATTGTCAAAACACACACAACAAAGTCACCCCTGAGTCACCCTAAGGAGTACCTCCCTCGCCATTCAACCAACAATCATAGGAATGTCCTATCCGGCAAACCTTCCATGACAGATAACTCATCTAAAGCAAGGGGGACAAAATCCAAGGATAGATTTCTTAAGATGACTACTTTTACAAAAGATTCAACCAGGACTCACATAATTTTCGCGTTCCAAATCATTTCTTAAAGAATCACACACAGGCCACTTTGAAAACTAAAAACACTCTTCGAAGACAATTTATGAAACTTATACCAGATTTTTAAATCTAAAAAACATTCACAAGGGACAAAGGGGCATTTCATCAGGAAATTGGTTTGGAAACACAATCAAACCACTCCAATTCAAGATAATTTTTTTTACTAATAGTTCTATATCAATACTTAATATTAAAACTAGGTGTGAAATGTAAGAAATAAATGATTATTAAATTTAAAGGTTAATGCATATAGATCCTACCTTGGAGAAGGAAGTAGACCAAGCCGAGACACTTCGGCACTTGGGGCTTCCGATGAAAGATGCTCACACTAGCACACACATACATTCTCACACATATATATATACCCTTAATCCATTGAACATATTCCTCACACCATGATGGAATATGTGCAAGGAAGATATATATATATACTTGTGCACATACTTACATATGTATGTGTGTGCGCACCACCATGAAGCCACCCATGCTCTAATTAGTCAACCTAGAGGAACCAACATTATTTAGAAACCAACGGACCATTCAAGAAATCATGATCTAAAGAAACACTATTTTAAAGTAATCAGTTTCAAACAAAACTTTACGTTTGAACACAACAAATAAATTTACCAAATACACTTAAAAATCCATTTTCAATTGACCAACCACATTCAATTTCCCAAACATCAAAAACCAATTTTAAAATCATTTAACCTTAATTAATCAATTCATGAAACCCCTTTGAAATTATTACAAGGAAACATTTTATATTCAGCCATTTTTTATGGGGAAATCCCTCCTTTAAAACCCACATACAAATCCATGTTCACTCAAAAAGACATTCCGTATCACTTTCTTAATTTCCAAATGAAATTTAATAATGAAAAACAAAAGTCGACATGCTGAAATGATACATTACCTTCATAAAAACCCACTATCAATGCATTCACATCTCAAGTGACCTTGAAAACTCATTTCAAATATTTTCCATAATCATAAAAACACTTCTAAGGAGTACCTTAGTAAGGCACACATGAAAACATAAACATATGCTTTAGAAATTACACTTTCATCATATACCCATGTCAAAACACTTTCCAAAAAAATATTTTTCACGATATAAAATATATAATTTCATTATTAAAATCCAAAAAAAATTTAACCAAACACAACTGGGAAGAACAAAAATATACATAATAAAATAAAATAAAAATAAACCTAAAAAGTTCTTTTAGAAAATTCCAATATCATGAAATTTCCATAATTGAGCTAACTATGAGTATACACAAGTTACAAAACACATTTATAAAATAGATGAAAACATCCAAGAACGATAAGTTTGCATCAGAAATAAAAAAGGATGGAAATGCTTACCTCAAATGCATGTGTTTGCGATGAAACTCTTCGAGGAGAAAAAATAAGCCTCTGCGAACAAACCGCAAACCCTAGGCCTATGGGAAAGTGAGCCAAACATTAATCCTACTGTATAGGGTTCGACCAATGTTAAGAAAACTTAATAAGATGTTAGAAATAAAACACCTGACGGAGTCCTTACCACTGCTAGCCATGCGGGAAGAGGGCCGACAAGGGTCGGGTGGTTTAAACGCGGAAGAGGTGATGGAGTTATCCTGGACAGAAGAAGGGTCCATCGCGTGATGGTGGTTTCTGAAGGGAGAGGGTGTTCCAGAGGAGGTCGCGCGGGCAAAGAGGGGTGTCGTCGAATGGGGTCACACCAAAGTGGAGGAGGCCGCCAGTCCGGAGGGGAGGGAAAGGTGGAGGGCACCTTGTGCCTCTAAAAGGTGGATAGGTGAGGGGAACCACACACCATGGGTGAAAAGAGGAGGCCGCCTACAGCTCGGCCTCCAGAGAGGGTCACCCAAGCAACATGGGGTGAGGTCGACAGCCGTGAAGAGTACTGGAGGCGGCTTGGCCCAAGCGGCTTGGTGTGCGGGAGATGGCACACACCGCAGCACAGGGGAGAAGGAAAAAAAGGGGGGTCGCGACCCCTTAACCCTAGGGATTCAATTCCATTTTGTTTTTATACTAATTTTATTATAATAATAACAATAATAAAAACAAATAAAAATAATAAAAATAATAATATTATTAATTATCATAATAATAATAAAAATAATCTTAATAATAATAATAATATTAATAATACAACCAAAATAATGATATTATTCTTATCAAAACTATATTATTATTATTATTTTATTCTTAAAAATTCTTTTATAAAAATATCTTTTATTATATTTTTATTTTACTTCATTTCATTTCACATAACCTTTAATTAATTTATTTACTTATTTCAGAAGTCGGGCAACCACATAGCTCGCGTGACGTGATGTGCGCGGTCGAGCAAGCTACGCTCGAAACAGGCCACCTAGCACTAACCACCTACAAAGTCAAACTGTGTCTTGTCACACATTTTCATAAGTCACGCGCCAGTTGCGCATCAAACCCCGCCAGGGTGAGACATGATCTTAAGGATCAAAACATGTATTGATTTCTATCCAATGAGATAACCATATGTCTAATCAGATATTACACATTAGAGATATCAAGGAACCAGTATTGGAAGGTAGGAGGATCTCAATGTTATATTAGTGGACCTCCGGTTCATGGAGAAAATAAAATAGAAACAGTTTTAAAATTTTAAATCTAATTTTCGGAAAAAAAACATTTCCCCAATAAATCATGGGTTTCATGGTTATTCAGAACAGTTGCCCATATTTTGTGTAAATTGTGTGACCTTCTCTGCATATGAACCACCCACAAACTATCCTAGAACATGGTCCACAAAACATTGTTCCAAAAATGTGTTTTCCTATGTTATATGTTATAGGTGTTTTCATTAGTGTGTGGCCTGAGGTCCATGGTTAGGTAGAAATATGAACCCTTTTCTCTTATTGGTCCCACCCGTCATGATTAGGAGAAACCATCCAACCTAGGCAGTATAGTTTCTTATATCCCAATATCTCTGCATCTTTTTCAAAATTCATAATGTCTGAGCTCTGATCAATCCATAGACGCCATAATTTTTTTTGACCTCATTAGGAAATCACATTAGGTGAAAAAAAAAACAATTAAGTTGAATATCAAAATATTAAAACCTTATAGTAAAACATTAGAACTTATAGTTTGGAATAATATTCTTATCCATCTCACATTCATATAAAATCACTTCTAGTGATTCGATCTTATCATGTCTATCATTCACTTATTTCCAATGAGTATTTTTATAATTTTTTTATTAATGACATGATTATACATCTTTTACTAAATTTGATGAAATATATTATAATTTTCATCTAAACTACATTGATATGAATCCATCCATTTATTTTTAGAAATATTATAATTATAATCATTAGTACATGAATTAAATGTAATAGAAGTAGTATTACCCGAAGTATAATAAATTAACACTGCAATTATTCATTTCCCAATCTCAGTATGATTTTTTAGTCAAATATTATGTTTCATTAATGTAAAACTGATGTCATATAATCATAATGTTTATATTTTGTTTTATTCATTGATATATTTACTCTTTGGTTCTCATTATTTCATAATTATATAATTATTTTGATCTTGTAATAACTATTTCTCAGACAAATACTATAAAATATTTACAACAATTATAAAGTATATATGAATTTTTTTACGGGTTCAGCAACTAAAAAAATGAAAGGTTCAATAATCATCTCTCATCATAACTCTTCAAGTTTAAAAAATTGTGGTGGATTAAAATTGAAAAAATTATAGCTTGATTAAAATAAAATTCTATATCTTCACATGATGATATATGAATATAGATTTTACTAGGAGTGGAACATAATAATTTATTATGAATTTTCTAATTTACTTGTTATTCCAACTATTCCTCTCTATTTAAATTCATAATTACATTATATAGAACCTTATAATATTTAGTATATTTAATAAATCTATTAACTATGATATTGATGACATAATAAATCCTGTGATAACACCAATAATGATATTCATATTCATAAAAAATGTTTTATTTTTTATTTAAATTCTAATGTTTTACAAAAAGAAAACAATCCATTAAAAATAGAATTTGTCCTCCACCAACATAGTTAGTATATGTAAATTTAATACCAAATTTTAATAGACTAACGAAAATCAATTATAAATCAGAATTAATTAGTAACTACTGAATTCCCAATGTTTTTTAACCAAATATAAAATAAATATGTCATAGTTTCTGAACTATATACAAACATCCATTAAAAAAAGTGATGTATCGTGAATGTAATGGTAGTAAACCTACATGAGGGGTGTGAATTGTAACATTTAAACAAACTTATAAATTTATTCTTACTCCAACGAGCTCGTACCTGAGTGGTAAGGGCTCCTACTTGGCATCCAACAGACACGAGTTCAATACCGGGTGGAGGTGAATTTCTGAGGTACTTTAGCACTTACTGTAGCAATTACTGTAGTAGTTACTGTTAAGTACTATAGCAGCCAAAACTATTCACCCGATATGGGCCTTCGGGCCACTGGTTTGGGCCTACAGGTCTCCAGGACCTTCGGGTCATCAAAGGCATTCGGGCCACAGGGCCTTGGGGTCACGTAGTCTATAATGTAGCACAATTCACACAGAACAGGCCCAAGAAGAGGATCAGAGCAACAGGAGTAGCCTCCACCAGATGCAGAGCTAACCGGATTGGAAGAATGAAAGGGCATGGAAGCCACCATTGGGACTAGTAATTGTCCAGCTTTGTATGGGGCAATGCTATCCGATCAGTAATGTAAGGTAGAGAGCTAGGTGATCATTAACGAAGGATACTGTGGAGGGGCAGTTCAAGTGGGCTGGGCCTATGGGGTCATGTATAGGGCATGGTATGACTCTGGACCTTCGGGTCATGAATTTGGAGATTATTAAGACATGTGCCTTGGGCATATGGGTCATGTATGGGTTCCCCTTCAACCCATAAAAGGGGGATTATACATAATAAAAATAAAAAAATAAGGCCTTCGGGCTATTCAGGTATAAATTTATTCTAACCATCATGATTTAAGTTGATCAGAATAAAAAAAAATTAGATTAAATCATTGATGAATGTAATGTTTTCATACATTAAAATATAAAATATATTAATTATAGTTAGAATAATAGATATTTACTATGTCATAGTTATAAAAAACATATAAAATATCAAATTTTGTAAAAAATAAATTAGTGGAACATCATGAATGAATATATTTGTAATTAAAAAATGAATATTGTACATTATAATGAAAAAAAAGTATTAGTTAGAAAATAAAATATTCCTTTAAAATATATTTTCAGACAACAAATTTAAAATATATTTAATGTTTAATTTATAAACTTGAACCAAATTATCAATGAATTTTATGATGTCGTAAGGTATCCTAGGTTTTATAACCTATCAAAAGGTATCACATCCTTTCCCTAGATAAACATGACCGAACCTATCGATATTAGATTTCTAACACACACCAAAATATCTAGATATATATTATCATATCTCTAGAATCCATATGTGATAACTAAAACTATAATAAATGAAATGAAATTTTCAGTGAATAAATTCAATATTAAATGATGTAGCTATAGAAATAATATTCACTATATTGGATATTATGGATCATTATGAACTACAACCCATTCGATTTAAATGATCGGTAATCATTATAACTGATGTTAATATAGTTATCTTAAAGTCACAATATATATTATTGCATATTATGGGTGGTAAAAAATTATAATTATCTCAAATAGAATAAGGGTTAGCCTCACCCAATAAGATTTTATACTACAAATCCCATTTATGAGATCCTTCTAGGGACATGACATCCCTATACCTTGATGTTGATGACCCGAAATATGATATTTTTCAACTAAAACTTGATAGAAACTATTAATGGGATAAGTTCCAGATTATGAAGAATACCACCCAAACCATGTTCATCAAACCACCCAAATAATGTACCATTTTCACACACCTTAACATTATGGAATTCTCCAATGTAATAAGATATTATTTATGTATACCCAAGTGTTATGAATTTATTAAATTTTAATTTTAATTAAATAATGATTATATTATCCCTTTAATTTTAACATTATACACATAATTATATAATGAGTTTTTTAAAAATATATTATCATATGATTTAATTTTTTTTTGGAAATTATGTTGTTTCATTTAAAACATTATTTTGATAAATTGAAGAACCATAATACATTTTTTTTCTTCAGAAAATGATATTTTTAAAATAAAATTTATTTAAATATAAATAATAATATAGTTTAATAAAGCCCAATGTAATTTATTATAATATATAGAAATATATTATTTTTGTCAAAACTAGTATTCTCTAGTAAATACGGTTTTCTATTTAAATCTAAAAATTTTCATATATTAAAAAAAGAATATTTTTTGAACACATCTAATTTATATTATCTAATTGTGATTTTTTCATAACATTATAAGGCAATTTATGTTTTGGGGAACAGATAAATACTGTAAAATTATACTGTAGAAATTATGACATCATAATGTCCTAAAAGTAAGGTAATAAATACTATTAATGGAATACGAATCCAAAAAGAGATATAACCATTAAAATAATTTATTTTTTAGAAATTTATTAAATTTTGAAAACATATAATGAATCCTCGAAAACATAAATTATAATTTATGGTTTAAAAAATAATTCATTATGAATATAATTCACTTCGACATCATGAATGGTATTATTTTAATTAGTACTATTATTAACATAAAAATCATTAAAAACAAATCATTATTGGTAAAAAACATGGGAAACCACATGGTATGGTTATGGTTTTAATTAATTTTTCACTTAGGATACAAAACCTATTTTTATTAATTATCAATTATTTCTACCTATATTTCTATAAATAGAAGCCCAAACTCACATTCATATCCTCTTGAAACTTATTAAGACTATTTTTCTACTCCCACTCTCTCACTAATACCTCTAATGGTTTTTATAATATCTTAATATTGTCCTAAATATCTTTTAGAAACACTATCTTATGGTAAATAATCCACTCCTCTGCCTTTTTTCTAGTAATTTAATTGTATTAATCATTTATAATTCTAATTTTTCATGTTTTCATATGTTTTTACACATCCATATATTGTCTTTATGAATAAAATGTAATTAGGGATCATATTTCTCTCACATATAACCTTTAAAGGAAGCATTATGTGTGTGTGTTAGGTTTTGGATATTATCCCATGATATTCAAGGACAATGTTTTCCATCGCAAATACCCTTGTCCATATCCACTCAAAGGTATTCAGCTAAATGTAAATAAACATAATTGGTTTTAGAAATAAATGTATTTAAATTTTAATACATAATCATTGAATTAAATGTGATGAAATTAATTTTTAGTTTTTATGATATAGGTGTAACTCAAATGAATTTACATAATTATAATTTTTTATGTGGCCCTATGAATTATATCATCCAGTTGCATTGGGTAATTTTTGCATCTCATCAGATACCATGTGTGAAGAATAGATGGTTAAATAATGAACAATTTGTTATGATTTCTTAGTGATTATCCTTGGATTTATCATCTAATGTGATATTTTATGTTATCTCCAAATTCTTATAATTCCATTATGATATCAACTGTTCATTATTCGTAAATATTCTAGATTATGATTATCACAATAATATGTAAACGTTTTAGGACTATTTACCCATGTGTAATACTTCACATTAGGATATTTTTTGATTATTCCTTTACCAAGATTTATAGATAATCCCTCTATTATGTTCATCCCTAGGTTATATAATTTTATTGATAGAGGAATAGTGGATTTTAAAGGAATGTTATCGATATTATTATTAATATCGTTATATGTATAAAGACTCAGTATTCCCTTGGAAATATTTTTTTTAAATACATGGGAATTTTATGAGTCTACAGTTTTTAGCGACGGTTGATGTCGAGGCCCGGTGTGTCCGGAATCGATTTCTGATGTTTTCTTTGGGTACGTTCAATAAACATAGGAGCAGGTTTTTAAAACTTTTGAACCAGTGCTCAGAATTGAAATCCTATGGCACTGTTGAACTCAAAGCACCAGTTTTCTCTTAAGAAGACTTTCACCTCGATGGCAGATGGTCAGAAATAAAAGTTAGTTTTTTTCTTTTTATATAAATAATAATAAAATAAAGTGTAGCCACACTTTTTTTATTCTAGCCACCATGTTTGTGCGGTTAGTTGAAACCTCCCCATGGGAGTCATGTGTAGGACCGCCACACCCTAACCTCCCATGCGAGGTTATGATGGTGGGGTCCACCAGAGAATAACCACACACAAGATGTTATGACATGGGGACCACGTGAGGCTTAACCCCCGAATTAATGAGGGAGGACCACTTCACCACTCCTGTGAAATTAATTATGCCAACACACATGCCAATAAATTGTGCCAAAGCACATGCCATTTTATTGTGTCAACACACATGCCAATTAATTGTTCCAACACATGTGCCAATTAATTGAGCCAACGTTCATGTCAATTAACTGGGCCAATGTTTTTTAATTCTCTTGACCCCTATTTTTAAATTAAGTAACCACATCGTTGAAATTTTGGAAGGTTCCTAATAAATGAACTGTCATAAATTTCATGATGGTTACATACCGCTCCCCCTCTTCTATATAAAGGGAGCTTGGGAGAAGGATTTGGGACGGCTTCACCAAGCGATGAATCGCTGGTAAAGTGACGCGACACCCAACCTGTGGAGAATTATTCCTCCAATGAAGAAAATTTTCCCACAAGTAATGAAGAACGGCGAACGATGTCTACATCATTGTTAAACCGGGGCAAGAATGGGAAGCACTGCCGCCTGTGAAGAATGCCGGTAGTGGTCTTCTTCGTAGACCTTCTTCCACGGACACCCTTAGACATGGGATGTGATAATATACCACGGAGTGTCATCCAACCATCAATGAACATCAATAGATGACCAAAAAATCAAATGTATGGGGATTTGAGTTGTTTTATGTATGAGTTTTACCCTCCGTTAATCATTGTTCAAATTTATGGATTATGAACATCCAATTGTTATCCCCATAAACACGGAGAGATCGGGCCAATATCACATGGCTTGGAACTCTTTTTCTATTTTTCTTTATGGTGTAAAACGAAGCGGCAATGAGGCAACATCGACGAAGATGGGGAACAAGGGCCACACTACCAGTGGCTTGCCCCTGGCGCCCTGCTTGCCATGTCCAGCGCCGCCAAGATGCCCTACCGCCCATCCTGGCGCTCCCTGGTGCGCTGCTCGGCCTACCAAGCCCCCCCACCCACCCCGACGCGCTGCCCAGCCAGCCCGACACCCCCGGCGCGCTACCCGACGCCCCCTGGAGTAGTACCTGGCCCGATGCCCCTCCTGCCCGGTGCCCCCCGACACGCTGCAAGACCAGCCCTGCGCACCCCGAAAAACTGCCCGGCCTTCCCAACACCCCCCCCCCCCGACGCCCTATCTTTCTTCCCTGACGGGCTGTACGCACTCACGACAGCCTTCCCGACCCCTATCGGCGGCTAGCTCGGCACCCCCGCGGCCTATCGTGCCCTGCCCAGTGCACCTGTGGCCTACCGGTGACCAACCGGCCTACCTGCTCCCCACACGACCTATCTACAGGCCTCTCAGCCACTAGACTCCCATGCCAACTCGTGGCATCCCCTGCAGTGTCGCTGGCCGAACTGTCCTGAGTTACCGAGCCACCTACATGGCGACTATCAGCCCGAACTGCCCTCGCAGTCCGCTGGGCTCGACCCAGTGGACCGGGTCATAAATTTGCGGTCTGAACCACCCAATGGGCTAGGTTAGACCCAATGAGTCTAACTGGGTAGACCCAAATCGGGTCGTCCAAGACTGGGTTGGGCCGAGTAGGTCCGACGGGGTTAAACCAGACCCAGGCCCATTACTGACCCTCTACCTTCTTGGGCCATTTCTTTGGCACCGGATGTCTGTTTAACAAATAGTTAGTGGATCTTTTATTCATAGAGAATATCCGCTACTTTGAGTATACACCACTGGTGTTCGAGGTATAGTTGAGTCACATTCAGTTTGGTTCATACACGAATCCAACCGGGCCCCGAGACTAAAATGATAATAACTCACAGACTGGGTGTCCGATTGACGAGCTGTCTTTTGAGTTGAGACCCCAATGACGTAGAGGCCTATTGAGATACTTCCACATGATAATTAATGAAACATGGAGTATTGAATAGTATCTCGTGGAGCAGATCCTCTTGGAGACGAGCAGACTGAGTGTAGAGACCTAGTAACTGTATACTTGACGACTACTTAACAAATTTGACTCGGAGTGATTCAACTAGATCAATGGACGAAACTCCCAGTTTGGAAGCATACCCATGGTAGACATAGATCTTGGTAGTTGGAAGTATACCCACAGAACTCGGCAGGAGGAGTACCTCTATAGGCTATTAGATGGAGCCCCCGATATTTGGCGGAAGACCCACAATGGAAGGAAAGCCCAGTTTGGCATCCAACCCTTGGTACTCGACAGGAGGAGTACCTCAATAGTCAAAGGTTAGTGAGAAGTGACTTGGTGTCGCGACATGCCCATTGTACTTGACAGAGGAGGAGTTCTCCAACAGTAGTGGTATTGATAATAAAAATATTAGATTGAGCTGCATTAATGACATTTGAGATTTCCTCTAGATTGAGATGGGTTACTTGATGACTTAGGTATATTTGTGGGCATATACCTATGTGATGGTTATCCATTAAAATCATAAATTGTAGTTTATAGTTGTGGATTTTATGAGACCTTTAGGGTCTCAGGATCCCTACTAAGTATCGTTATACTCACCCCTGCATTGGTTATGCCCGCACCTTGTTGTGTTGGTTGCAGATGACAGACAACACTGACGGAGGCCGAGAGCGCCATTACTAGACGGTACCCGGAGGAGGACCATACAACGTATCGGCACACAGTGGATTTTGATAGACATGGAGTGCTGAGAAGGCCATCTGTACCTACCCTTCGCATAGGAACCCCGAAGGACAATCCAGGAGCTTCTTTCACCTTTTAGCTATTTTTACCTTTTTTAGTTGTACTTGTTTTCAGTTGTATTTGTACTTTATATTTGGGCTTGAATTCTGGACCCCCATTACTTTTAGTACACTTTTTATGCAGCTTTTACTTAGTTTTTGCTTCCACTTGAACTCTGGTTGAATGTGTTTATGATTTATACAGGCAATGCCTTCCCAGCATTAGGTAATTACGCCTTTGGTGCTTGTCTCCAGCCCCTGGCCTATGGAAGGCTGGTCTGGGGTAGTCACGATATAGGACCTGGGGGATGGGTCATGAAAAATTGGTATTATAGGACATTTTTTCTACCATAGAACTTAGGACTATGATATTTCTTTCCGTAAAGAAATAGTGTTATATCTACAAAGTGCGGTTTTTAGTTCGGGGAGTCCGGTGTTGGTACGGCCTACAGACATATCCATACACTAGGACCCTGACTTTTGATTTCTGAATTAGTGCACAAAAACACTCATTGTGTGTGTTTTCCATTGTGTTTTCTTTATTCCAGCTCAAACAAAGTCATCTCCCCAGTTATAGTCTTTGATAGTGTCACATATGTTTCTTCAAGATGCCTCCCCAAGGACGACCAGCTAGAGCCCTAAGAGTTGTATGTACTGACAGTCTGCCAAGAGATGTGGCCTCAGTACTGGGCCCTCATCTAGTTGAGGCACCAGTGGAGGCACCAGTAGTACTAATCCCAATTGGCCCACTGATTCCACCAGACCCAGCAGCAGTCGATGCACGCCGCTTGAGCACGTTGCATGAGTTCTAGTGCTAGAGGCCATCCAGGTTCCAGGGAGAAATGGTCCCACATGAGGATGAGGGTTGGTTGGAGGCTGTGGAGAGAGTCATCAGGCTAGTAGGGACACTAGAAGACTTTATGGTGATCCTTGATTCCAACCTACTTCAGGCAGCAACATGCAGATGGTGGATCATGATGCTTCAGAGGCATGATGAGGCGTCACTTATATGGGAAGACTTAGAGAGCCTATTCCAAGTGGAGTTTGTACCACCCACCCTTTGAGCGGTGCAGATACAGGACCTAATTCATCTGCAGTCTGGAAGCATGAGTGTATCTCATTACTCAGCGAGGTTTACCGAAATCTCACGCTACTCCACTGATATGTTACGAGACCCATTCTTCAGGGCTTGTTCCATCGATCTGGGACTCAGGGGAGAGATTAGAGACTCAGTTGTCTCCCAAAACATCCCGACGTAGAAGAGGGTGTAAGAGAGAGCCCTCCTAGTGGTGAGTTTCCTTGTTGAGCAGTCTCCAATAGTGAGACCCACTACAAGCCGACATGCAGTGGAGTCTTCTATATCTGGCAGTTGATAAATGACAAAGAGGTCCTAGAGGACTAGACCCACAGGTGGTCGACTGCATGACTCTGGATCGGTTTTGTGGGCCACCCAGAGTAGAGACAGAGCCAGACATATCTGTAGTTGGCATTGTTTCTCATGCGGCAGGCTTGGTTACATGGCTCATGACTATCCGACATTCCATTCTGATGATCAGCAGACATTTGAGGGAACTCCCAGGCAGAGGCAAAGGTATGATCGAGGTGGTCCATAGGGCATAGGTGGATGAGGCAGAGGAGCTTGCCATGCAACTGGCGGTGGATGAGGTTACATGGTGCTACCACCTCCACCACCAGGAGGTCCACACCGATAATAGGGAGCAGGTGGATAGGGATGATCACAACATCATGTTTATCAGGCCTATGATCATGGAGCTTCGGAGATTATTCGAGGTCTGAAATGTGTCTACTCCACCATAGCTGCAGTTCTTATAGACATAGGTGCTAGTCGCTCTTTCATTTCCACTACCCTCGTTCGGAGCTCAGAGATTCCGATGGAGCTGTTTGTTCGATCCATACGGCCAGAGACTCTTACGGGAGCAGACTAAATGATTACGCACGGGTTCCGGTAGTGTGAGCGTAATCTATAAGGTGATAGTTTTAGCTGGGATCTCCTCATAGCGGCGTCGAAGCCTTACGACGTCATCTTGGGTATGTACATGTTATCTATAATCAATGCTCATATCGACTGTATTAGGCGCAAAGTGTGGTGTTTATACATGGATAGTACCAGGTTCACCTTCATCGGTGAGAAGGGAACCTTTGCATCATAGGACGGACTTACTCGGAGGAGGTTACAGTCGATCACTCAGAAGTTTTCTTGCCTTTACCTCAGAGCAGTTGATGTGGAGAGTTCGACATATCCTGTTGTGGTGTTCCAGTACATAGATGATTTCCAGGATAATGTTCCAGGACTACCTCCTTGCAGAGTGGTGGACTTCTATATTGACATGTACCTTAGGACGACACTGATATCTACTCCATCATATTGGATGGCTCCATCTATTCTTCATGAGCTGTGGGTATAGCTAGAGGACTTGCAGGGAAAGGGATTCACCCGGCCTAGTGTTTCTACTAGGGAAGCCCCAATTCTATTCACCAAGAAGGAGGATGGAAGGTTGAGGCTTTGTGTCGACAATCTTCGCTTGAACCAGGTTCCCGTGAAGAACAAGTACCCACTTTCTAGGATTGATGTCCTCTTTGATCAGCTCAAGGGAGTACAGTGGATCTCGAAGATTAACCTCAGATCAGGCTATCACCATCTCAAAGTTCAAGACGATGATGTTCCGAAGATAGCCTCCAGGTTCCATTACAGCCACTACAAGTTCTTGTTTATGACCTTCGGCGTAACGAACACTCCAACAGTGTTCATGAGTCTCATGAATAGAAAAATCTAACCATACCTCGATCGCTTTGTCATAGTATTCATCGACGACATACTAATTTACTCGACTATTGTGGAGGAGTATCCCTACAATTTGCAGGTAGTACTGGACATACTCTGAGAGCACCAACATTATGGTAAGCACTTAACGTTCCAGTTTTGGATTCAAGGGGTTCACTTTTTTGGGGCACGTCATCTTAGAGTCAGGAGTTACAGTGGATCCAACAATTATCGAGGTGGTACTTGCGTGGGATCCACCCAAGAGTGTGGTGGTGGTACAAAGTTTTCTATGCTTGGCAGGATACTATCAGAGATTCATTCCAGACATCTCGACAGTCACACCATCACATTCAACTTTGAAGAAGTAGGGGAAACCCTTTGTGTGGTCAGAGAGATAACAACAGAGCTTTCAAGAACTGAGGCAGAGGCTGACTAGTTCCCCTATAATGAGTCTTACAGAGGAAGGAATAGGGTATGTAGTCTATTACAATGCATTAGGGACCAGACTTGGGTGTGTAATGTTGCACTAGCGAGCAGTGATCACATATAGTTCTTGGCAGCTGAGTTAGCATGAGCAGAACTATGCTACCCATGACCTGGAATTAGCAGTAGTGGTCTTCACCTTGAAGATGTGGTGGCACTATCATATAGGAGAACGTTTTACCATATACATTGATCACAAAATTTTTAGGTATATCTTCTCTCAGATGGACCTGAACCTGAGACAGCAACGATGGATTGAGTACTTCTAGGACTATGACTTTGACATAGTCTATACTCCTGGTAAGGGGAACATTATTGCGGATTCACTCAGTAGGAGAACTGGTATTTAGTTGCTATGAGAGGAGATAGAGCAGCTAGCTATCTTACAGATATCCATTGTGAATAGAGATGGAGCAGCCTATATACAGTCTCATACACTCACTCCCCCACTTCTTCAGCGAGTCAGAGAGGCGCAGTATGGAGATGCTGAATGCGAGACACAACGTGATCAGATATCCATAGGGTAGTCACATGATGTATTTTCTTAAGGTGTGGAGAATGTCCACCTCTTCAGAGGATTTTCCATGGTACCGGTTGCACTTCAAGAGAAAGTGTTGAGGTAGTTCCACACTTCCCCTCTAGAGGTACATACAGGAGTGGCGAAGTTGTACCCGGACCTTCGAAGACAACAATGGGGGCCAGGTATAAAGATGGCGGTAGCAGAGTTTGTCTCATGATGCCTCACTTGTCAGCAAGTGAAGGCAGATCACCAGGTTCCAGCTGGCTGGGTTCATCCCTTTGAGGTCCTGGAGTGGAATTTGGATAGGATAACCATGGACATCATGATGGGTCTTCCACATACATCTAGGGGTCACGACTTGATTTGGGTGATCGTTTACCAACTGACCAATTCAAACCACTTACTAACGATCAGAAAGAAAGGCTCTATAAAGAGCATGGGACGCCTCTATGCGTAGAATATATTACTTTTTCATGCAGTGCCTTCTTCTATGGTCTCCGACTGTGACACACCCTTCACTTCCTATCTATGGAAGGTGTTTCATGGAGATTTTGGGACACAGCTTCGCTTGAGCACCACCTTCCATCCCCAGACGGATGGTCAGACCAAGAGGACCATCCATACCCTCGAGGAAATGCTCCATGGATGTTTCCTCAAACTCAGTTGCAGCGGGGATGATAACCTACAATTGGTGGAGTTTTCATACAAAAACAGCTATCACTTCAACATCGATATGGCACCTTTTGCGGATTCGAACGAATGACCTTGCAGATCGCGTCTATGCTGGGCAGACCCATGGGAGTCAGCACTAGTGGGACTAGAGATGGTACGAACTACCACAGAGAAGGTGCAGATCATCAAAGAGAGGATGAGGACTGCACATAGCAGACATAAGTCATATGATGACAGGATACGAAGACCACTAGAGTTCAAGGATGGAGACCACATCTTCCTATGGGTCTCACCTCGAATAGGTCTACAGAGATTTGGCCAAGGTGATAAGTTATCTACCTGGTTCATTGAACCTTTCTAGGTCCTCAGCAGAGTAGGTGAAGTGGATTAACACTTGTCTCTTCCACCTCATCTGAATCGGGTGCATGACATCTTCCACATATCTTAGCTGAGGAGATACGTGCAAGACCCATCCCACATCATCATCAACAGGGAGCTGGACATTGATGACTAGGTGACCTTCACATAGGTCTGAGTGGAGATTGAGGATCTATAGGTGTGGTTCCTACATGGATGGTCGATACCTCTGGTGCACATTTGATGGAAGCACATAATCCTCCAGTAGAACACATGGGAGCAGGAGGCCTAGATGTGTCCTCAGTACCCTCCTTTGTTCTCATAGTGTGTGTTGTACCTTTCAGAGACATAAATTTATGTGGTGGGGATAATTTAAATACCTAGAATTCCCGTGGATTTTTTTTAAATACATTTTAATTTTACGAGTCCGCTGTTTTTAACGACGCTTGATTCCAAGGCCCTGTGTGCCCGGAATCAATTTCTGAAGTTTTGTTCGGGTTTGTTCATTCATCATATGAGTAGGTTTTTATATCTTTTGAACTGGTGCTCGAAGTTGAAATCTGAAGGCAATGTTGAACTCACAGCACTGGTTTTCACTTAAGAATACTTTCACATCGATGAATAACTGTCAGAAATAAATGCTAGTTTTTGGATTTTTATAAAAATAAATAATAAAATAAAGTATAGACATACTTTATTTTATTCTAACCACCATGTGTGTGTGGTTAGTTGGAACCTCCCCTTGGGAGTTAAGGTAGGGACTACCACAACCTATCCTCCCATGAGTGGTTATGGGGGTTGGGTCCACCTGAGAAAAACCTCCCCCAAGAGGTTACGACGTGGGGACCACGCGAGGCGTAACCCAACAATTAATCAGGGAGGACCTCTTGAACTCCCATGCTCTATTGTTTGTGCCAACGCATGTTCCAATTAATTTTGCCAATGCACATGCCAATTTATTGTGCCAACGCACGTGCCAATTAACTGTGCCAACACACGTGCCAATTAATTGAGCCATCATGCGTGCCAATTAAATGTGCCAACGCTTTTTAATTCACTTGACCCCCTTTTTAAATTAAGAAACTGAATCGTTGGAATTTTGGAAGATTCCTAATCAATAAACCGTCATAAATTCCATAATGGTTACTTACCACTCATACTATCCTATATAAAAGGATCTTGGGAGGAGGATTTGGGATGGCAACACCATGCGATGAAGCACTGGTAATGTGACGTGATGCCCAACCCATGGAGAATTATTCCTCCAATGAAGAACATTCTCCCACGAGGAACGACGAACGACGACCGGCGTCTTCATCCTTATTCAACCGGGGCAAGAATGGGAAGCACTAACGCCCGCGAAGATTTCATAGTAGTTGGAAATAGACCCGCAGTACTCGACAAGAGGAGTACATCTATAGGATATTAGGGGGAGTGCCCGATATTTTGCGGCAGACCTATAGTGGATGGAGTGCACAGTTTGGAATCAGTCATGTGGTACCTGACTGGAGGAGTACCTTAGCAGTCTATGGTTAGTGAGAAGCGCCTCGGTGTAACGACATGCCCACTGAACTCAACAGAGGAGGAGTTCTCCAGCATCAATGGTTTCGATAATAAAAATCCTAGTTTGATATGAGTTAATGACATTTTTTTATTCCCCATTATTGAGATGGGTTACTTGATGACTTTGGTATATGTGTTGGCATATACCTATGTGATGGTTATCCGTTGAAATAATACTTTTTTGTTTATACTTGTTGGATTTTGTGAGACCTTGAGGGTCTCAGGGTCCCTACTGAGTATCGTTATACTCAACACTACACGGGCTATGATCACACCTCGTTTTGTTGGTTGCAGATGACTGACAACCCTGACGGAGGCCGAGAGCACAAGGACTGGACGATACCAGGAGGAGGACCTTAAGAAGTATCGACACACGGTAGAGTATGGAAGATGTGGAGTGATGAGGATACCATCTAAACCTACCCTTCAGGTAGGATCCCCGGAGGAGGATCCAGGATCTGCTATCACCTTTCAGTTGTTTGTCCTTTTTTGAGTTGTACTTTTTTTTCAGTTTTATTTGTAATTTCAGTTAGTCTTGTATTCTATCCCTTATTTACTTTTATTACACTTATTATACAGATTTTACTAGGTTTTTTCTTCCTCTTGAACTCTGGTTGTGTGTGTTTATGATTTATATAGGTAATGCCTTCCCAGATTTAAGGAATTACACCTCTGGTGCTCGTTTCCAGCCCCTGGCCTATAGAAGGAGGGCCTGGTGTTTTCACAATACGGGCCCCAGGGGACGGGTGGTGACAATATGCTTATTTGACATTATTGTGGTATATATCTAAATTCTGAATGAATGTATTCCTCATTATCTTCAGGAATTATTTAATGTTTATATTTATGTAATAAATCAGAAAATAAAGTGTATAAAAATATATGGGTTGTCATAGTGTGTACAATAGAAATGTATATTAATTGTTGGATATTAGGTTTATAAACATGACATAAAACCATATGGATATTACTAAACATAGAAAAGAATCCCTATATTTTGGTAAGGTTTTGAGTTTTTTGTTTCCAAGAAATAAAATACCTATCCAGATACTACTAGTGGATGTGGCTGCAACATTGTTGTACTTAGATGAAATATCCATGAAAGGGTTGGATTTGTTATTAAACTCATTTTCACATGGTGCAAGACAAAGTTTCTTTATATCACACCTAGTCTGAAACACCTAGAAGATAATATTTGGTAAAATTAGAATCTCTTTAGAAATAATACTGATGGGAAATATGCTCATAAACTTTATTGTTTTTAATCACACCATTTATAACAATGACTAATATAAAGAAAATAATATATTAAGGAATATGTTCCATTTATTAGTTATCCCTACAATGTTCATAGTTTCCATTTTATGTGTATTACAATTTGAATATTTCAATGCTTAATTTTCCATTAATTGTAGTCATTGTCTAGAAATATGTGAAACCAAGTCAACGACCAATGTGATAGGTAATGTGTTGATTTTCCGAAATAGATGAAAAACCTGAAAAGTGTAGGATTACAAAATTTATTTAGAATACTTAATCAACTAACTGATGTATTCCTTAGGTACATGAATCAGTGGGAACACCCAAACCACCTATGAAAGTGAATGTTTCAATTGAGAACATCATATTACAAGGTTTGCAACATTGAAGGGATCAGATCCATTGAAAAAGATGTATTTTATCCTTAAATTATTTGAGAAATAGAATTTTATTCTTTGTATTTATCACAAGGAGGTAGAAACTAATCAATTATGTATGATATAAAGAATAAAATACCGGAGTAGTGGATCAAAGTGATTTATTGGAATGGATTGATGAAAATGTAATTTGAAATTTTTTTCCTCAAACTCATTAAATTAGAAAAGAGAGAGTGTTACATGGCCATAAGAGAATGGATTATGAATCTATTTATGAATATGAGGAACACCTCACAATAATTTCATGATGATCCACTATATTTTTCATTGAACCAATAATAAATTTGACTTCTTCTTTTGTCTCCTAATGTTTAATCTATTAAATGATTTGATGATTTGGAACATTTACCACTATGAGTAAACATTTGGATATTCTCCTGATGTTGAGATATCAATAGGTGTGTCTCAAGGATATATTGTATCTATACATAGAAACTAAAAAATGAGTTTTTATTTTAGTGGATAAATATATAAATATCTTGGTGGAAAGAATGTCTAACATCCCACTTCACATAACTATGATAAGAAGTATCCCAGAAATTTCTAGAAGGAGAAAAGAAATAATTTAGGTGTGTAAAAATGTGAACCAAACAAAAAAATGATAAATATATAAAAAAATTAATGTGATCAAATAAGGAAATATATCAATGAATACTCTCTCAATTTACAAATGTTTCGTATATGTGAAGGACTGTAATGATGAGAAACAATAAAATATCCATGGTTTATCAATGACAATTGATGATAAATACATACAATACTGAGAGAGAAAGAATAATGATATTCCATCACAAATATTGAGGTATAACATTAGTTAACATATAATATATATTCTATATTTTTATTAAATAATATAAAATTTTGAATTTTATTGTTTTTCTTCGAATTCTTTTAGATAAAATTTGTTAATAAAATTATTCAGAAACAACCTCCAAACATGAATGTTATGTTATCAGGGAAAATATAAAAGTGTTCAATTATTTAATCCCAAGCATATAACTTATCCCTTATAAAAAAATTTGAGATGTTGTTTTCACTGATCCTTGTGACACACCCATCAGTGGAAATATATTATATTCTGGATATGGATTATATTTCCATGTATAGAGGCAACATTAATTCATGAGAGACGGAAGTCTGCATCAATATCATGAATATAATGTTGATTCTATTCATGTGTCAGTAGGTGGATGTATCTCCGTTGGAATTATCATATCAATCATGGATATTATTACATTATTGGAATTCAAATCTTTCTCGAATGATAACATCTAAGGAAAATGTCATCCTTTATTACCTGACCGTTGTTAGAGAATATAAAAACTTGTTCCCCAAAATAATTTTTGTTCATCATATTACCCCTTTGTAAAGACCCGAAATTTTGAATAAATCTTGTTTTCTAATTTTGTGTGTTATTTTATACTCAAAAAAACTGTTTCATTTGATAACATGAGTATAATTAAAATGACACTGTGGGTTTTTGAATGTTATATGATCATTGGCCAATATGACCACTGGAAACTAAACTTTTTGATTATTGCCTCTAAATACCAGTGATTTTGGTTAATTAATATAGAAAGAAGATTCGATTGCCTCACCTAGTAGTCCTAGACAGATCGAAGCCCATCTAACAGATCTTGGGAAGGAGGTAGCACCACTGGGCTTTGCTCTGGACCAAACCCAAGCCGAACTTCATAATGTGAAGCTAGATCCGAATCACCTTTGTGAGAAGATGAAACTGATAGAAATTACTACTCATGAGATGTTGTCCAAGACGCCCTCATATTCCCTCACCTTAGCACACCTTACACTTAGGTTCTAAGCTGGTGTAATAAGGGGCTATGTAAGGAGACCGTAACTGCCTTGTGTAATCCAATTTTTTAAATTAAAAAATTTTATTTCTTCTTATGATAAAGTTTATGAATTTTCAAATGACCGGATATATATAGTATGCATATTTTTGATGAATTTTAGAAAAAGGATATTTTAAAAATGTTTATGTAAACCATAAATAATTAAAAATGTTTAATGCTTTTCAAAAAATGGTCTTCTACAATTATGTTCAGTACGAGATTTAGAGTCTTGTAAGATCAACTTGATTTTTTATGAATAATAAATTATGAATAGTGATTTTTGCTTAGGATTAGTTTTGTGACCAAATCGATTAGTAATCTCACTTAAATAATGTTTTAATATAATTTAGACACCTTGTTTAAGTAATGTGATTCAATAAAATGATTAAATAATGGTTTCATAAATTATTAGTCATGTATTAGTTTTTTCAGGTCAATAGTGTTCTTTAATTAAAAATTAAATTAAAAATAATTAGAAAATTATTTTTATAAAATGGACTTTATTTTTGAACTCAGAGCATCAATATTATGGTATGGTAATTTTTGGGGATTTTTCTGAAAAAATGAATTTTTGTTGAATAGTGTATTTATTTAAAAATTAAATTAAAAATATTTAGAAAAATATTTTTATAAAATGGAGTTCATTTTTGTAATCAGAGCATCGATATTTGGTTAAGGTGAAATTTTGGGATTTTTCTGAGAAAGATGAATTTTCAGTGAATAGTAAAAATGCAGTTTTAGGGTTTCGGTATGTTTGATGACATCATAACTGTTTCATGATGATTTCATGAGATATTTTAAGGTTTGGATAAAAAAAGGTGATGCATTATTGTATGGGGGGACATGTGGCCTAACTTCCTGGGAAATACCATTGGAAGGCCCATGGTTTTGAGAAAACCACCTGTGAGGTGTCCCTTGGACATTAATGCATTGTCCCCTCATATTACCTATAAATAACCACCCTTTCCTCCTTTAGTTTTCACTCCCAACACTCCCCCAAAGATTCTATGGTCTCATTACCTCCCAAGGATTCCTCCCAAGGTTCCCCTAAGCCCTCAAGGTCCCAACCTTTGAGTTTTAAGAGTTACGTTTTAAGGTAAGGGATCTGACCTCTCTCTTTCTTTTCAAGTAATCTCTATAATGGAATTTATTTTATGATCCAAGTTCTTATATTGGAGGATATTATTTTATATTAATATAACATCCCTTTTCATGTTCATATGATGAGAGACCCCCTCTTGCTCTCATCAATTCCTTTTTAGAATGTTTAAGTGTCGCCGTTAGGATGCCGAATTTTTAAGTGATTCGTTCACCTTTCTCATTTTTCAAAGTTCTACTTTCATGTCAAGTCTTTCAAGTTACTTTTTATTTTTATGAGGTATGATATCTATATCTATCATACTGAAATTTTATGCTCATATTATGAGAGTACCTATTTGATTTCTTCAAATCATTTTTGTTCAAGTTTAAGTGGCGTCGTTAGGCTGCCGAATTTTTAAGGGATTATTTCACCTTTCTCATTTTCAATGTTCTACTTTCATGTCATGTAATTCAAGTTCCTTTTTAAAATGATGTGTTATGATATCTAAATCTATCATACTGATATTTTATGTTCATATGATGAGATACCCTATTTAATCTCGTCAATTCATTTTTGTTGAAGTTTAAGTGGCGTCGTTAGGATGTCGAATGTTTAAGGGATTCTATCACCTTTCTCATTTTTCAAAGTTCTACTTTCATGTAAAGTATTTCAAGTTCCTTTTTATTATTTTGGGGTATGATCTCTAAATATATCATACTGGTATTTTATTTTCATTTGATCAGAGACCCTATTTGATCTCGTCAATTACTTTTTGTTGAAGTTGAAGTGGCGCCGTTAGGCTGCATAATTTTTTTAAGAGAAATATTATTTTTGTCTTCCTTTCATGTTATTCATTTCATATGGTATGTCTTTCAAATTTCATTACCATTTTCTTAAATCCTTTATATTCTGTTCCCACAATTTTTTATGGATCATTTATGAGTGGGTGACCCATGTCCCCTCTCTTTTAAATGTTTTCTAAAACACTGAAACATAATCATTATGCTGCATAATTTCCGTCTCAAAATGTATCTCTCTTTTTTTAAAGTTCATTTATTTTATTAAGTGAATAATCAAGGATCTCTCTTCTATAGTGGTATTCACATATATACCATGCTGTTCTATTTTATATCCTGGGATTTACATACATGAGACTCTCTCTCCCTTTCTGTGGGTTTAAAGTTACGTAAAGATCATGTCTTTAAAGCACTTTTTAAACGTTATGATTATGAAATGAAACCCATTCCTTTTTTTTCTATATTGATTTTTATGAAATTATTGATGATGATATATGTGGCTCACATGATAATAAATACATGTCAAGGGTGTTCCCTGATAGCGCTCCAATGCATTGGGTAATGACTTAATCTCTAGAGATGACCTTTTAGACTGATACCTTGGTGAATAAACTTGGTAATTTTTAATGACACCTTGGGGATGGACCTTGGTGAAACGAAATGATTGTCAATATTAAATGTTGTAGCCACATCTTCAAGTTATGAAAAATGTTATTCTTATTATGATATTCCTCACGATTTCTTTCTCATTCCTTAAAGTTCTTTTTCAGGACATTGTTGATGTATCCCATGTTCACATGTTAAATGTTTCCCCTTGTTTCCCTTACGGGGCCTTATGCTCACCATTTCTTTTGATGTATGTCCCTAGGTTCTAAGATGCAGTAATGAACAAAGGATAAAAATGAGTAGAATCCTTTCAATTGTTTAAGAAGAATGTTTTATGTCTTTATGGTTTATGTTCCTGGTTTCGAAGACACTAAACCTTATAGATCCTCGGTTTTGTAAAATGTAATGAAATTTTATGTGGTAAAACAGAGGGATGCTATAGTTGGTATCAAAGGATTGTTTAGTTATTTGTGGAAATTAGGATATTAAAAATTTAGGAAGAACCCAATAGAAAATTTTTAATATAGGAAAACTTCCTAGTATTTTGGTGAGTATTGAGTAAGGGGTTGCCAAGCAAATACATCCTTGTCTGGATACGAGTAGGTAGAGGTGGCTCTGGCACAGATGTACATAGGGGTAAAACCCGAAAACACTACTTTGAGCTAGACTCGAATGGGAATTGGTACATGAAAACAAGCCTTAATGCACTCTTCGTTATGACACTCCCAGGGGATTTTCTTTGGTAAATTCAGAAGCTTAGTATGAACCATTATTAAAGGAACAAGGATAAAATAAAATAAATATTCACATAAGAATATATTATCATGGATAACCTAGATTGGGACCTAGGGGATCACAGGTTAGGGTATACTTTTCTTCTTCATGTTTATCCTTCTATGATTTATGATTCCATTTAATGATTATTGGCTAAGTATTTAAGCCCCTAATTGTACTTTCTTTCCTTAGTTAATGGATGGAAATGGAAGAACATGTCCCAACCACCAATGTGATAGGAAATGTGATGATTGCCATATTAATATGAGAGAGATGATTAGGGTATTAAAAGATGATTATTATTTTGGAAGATGTTCCCTATTTTGGGAACCCTATTTGATCGAGGTAAATAGATTACTACAGTATTTTCATTGAGGAATAAAGGTCGACTTATATTTTGACGAATCGATGAATTTAAGGTGATCTTATGGTATAATAGGTTACTTATGGAAATGATTGAACTATCTTGGGGAAAATATGTTTAGGTTAGTTACTTTTGTTATAAGATGTTAGGAGTGGTCGACGTTGTTTAGAGATGAACGATAAAGTTTATCTTGGAACACTATGTTATCATGTCTTTCTTGAATTTGGGATTCAATCTTAGTTTGGGTTATTTTATGGAATTTTAAGGACAGTTATTTACGGAATGGTCTATGATGAACTCTTTGTAGTATCGTGGAACTTTGATGATTTAAAAGTAGTTTCCCTTCATATGGGATTCTTTCTTTTTGAAGAGTTGTTTTATCTTACCATTTATGTTTTTGGGATAAATGTTCAAAGATAGATAGTTTTTATTTTTGTGGAATACGTTATTCTATAGAAGATTATTCTTATGCTTTTGATGATACCAAGTGTTTTTGAATGCTCATTATTTTGAGAAAAGATTAGTTTTGGTATAAACTTGTTAAAGGATTAAACTCTACTTGAAGGTACATATATTCCCTTATGTTTTATTCTATGTAGTAAAGGAATTCCTCAAAACTATGAAAAGGAACAAAAAACAAAAAAAACGTTGTCTGTTAATGTTTCCTACTAGGAAATCAAATACCGTTTGACCCATGATAAGTTGGTGATTTTGTTGTTGTTAATGTTCTCCTAATAATGTTTTCTATCACTCTACTTTAGAACGTGACCCTTTGTTTTTTCCTCCATGTCCATGATTTCCTACATGGAATCCTAGTATGGGTTAACTCGGGTGACCTTTGTACTTCCCTTTCTTTCTTTTAAAGTAATAGTTTTACTCACTCCTTTTCTGATGTAGGACATTCAATGAAATTTAAAAAACCAATTTTAAAAATTGTGAGGACGCAATTTCATAAGGGGGGAAGATTGTAACGACCCAAAATTTTGAATAAATTGTGTTTCCTAATTTTGTGAGTTATTTTATACTCAACAAAACTGATTCATTTGATAACATGAGTATAATTAAAATTAGACTATTGGGTTTTGAATATTATATGATCTTTGGCCAATATGACCACTGGAAACTCAACGCTTTGATTATTTTCTCTAAATACAAGTGATTTTGGTTAATCAATATAGAATGAAGATTAGATGGCCTCACCCAGTAGTCTTGGACCGATGGAAGCCCATCTAACAGATCATGGGAAAGAGGTAGAACCACTGGGCTTTGATCTGGACCAAACCCAAGCTGAACTTCATCATTTGAAGCTAGAACGGAATCGCCTTCGCGAGAAGTTAAAACTGATAGAAATTACTACTCGTGTAATGTTGGCCGAGCCGCCCTTACATTCCCTCACATTAGCACACCTTACACATAGGTACTATGCTGGTGTAATAAAGGCATATGTAAGGAGACTGTAACTGCCTTGTGTAATCCTTTGTTTTAAATAAAAAATTTTGATTTCTTCTTATGATGAAGTTTATGAATTTTCAAATGACCAGATATATATAGTATGCATATTTTTGATGAATTTTAGAAAAAGGATATTTTAAAAATGTTTATGTAAACCTGAAATAATTAAAACATTCTAATGATTTTCAAATAATGGTCTTCTTCAATTATGTTCCGTACGATGTTTAGAGTCTTATAAGATCAACTTGATTTTTGATGAATAGTAAATTATGAATAGTGATTTTTCGCTTAGGATTAGTAATGTGACCAAATTGATTTGTAGTCTCACATAAATAAAGTTTTAATATAATTTAGACACCTTGTTTAAGTAATGCAATTCAATAACATGGGTAAATAACGGTTCCATATATTATTAGTGAAGTATTAGATTTTTCAGGTGAATAGTGTTCCTTAATTAGAAATTAAATTTAAAATAATTAGAAAATTATTTTTATAAAATGGACTTTATTTTTGAACTCAGAGAATCGATATTATGTTATGGTAATTTTTGGGGATTTTTCCGTAAAAATGAATTTTCAGTGAATAGTGTATTTATTTAAAATTTAAATTAAATATATTTAGAAAATAATTTTTATAAAATGGAGTTCATTTTTATAATCATATCATCGATATTTGGTTAAGGTGAAATTTTGGGATTTTTCTGAGAAAGATGAATTTTCAGTGAATAGTAAAAATGCTGTTTTAGGGTTTCCGTATGTTTAATGACATCATAACTGTGTCGTGATGCTTTCCTGAGATATTTTAAGGGTTGTACGACCAAAGGTGATTAATTATTGTATGGGGGCCCCATGTGGCCTAACTCCATGGGAAATACCGTGGGTGAGCCCATGGTTTTGAGAAAACCACTTGTGAGGTGTCCCTTGGCCATTAATGCCTTGTCCCCTCCCATTCCCTATAAATTCACACCCTTTCCTCCTTTATTTTTCACTAAAAACTCTCCCCCAACAAAGATCTGGTCTCATTACCTCCCAAGGAGTCCTCCCAAGGTGCCCCCAAGCCCTAAAGGTCCCAACCATTGAGTGTTAAGAGTTACGTATCAAGGTAAGGGATCCGACCTCTCTCTTTCTTTTCAAATAATCTCTTTTTTTGCATTTATTTTATGCTCCATGTTCTTATATTTTAGTATGTTCTTTTTTATTCATCTTACTTCCCTTTTCATGTTTATATGATTAGTGACCCCCTCTTTCTCTCATCCATTTTTTTAGAATGTTTATGTGGCGCCGTTAGGCTGGCGAAATTTTAAGGGATTCGTTCACCTTTCTAATTTTTCAAAGTTCTACTTTCATGTCAAGTCTTTGAAGTTACTTTCTATTATAATGGGGTATTATCTCTATGTCTATCATACTTAACATTTATGTTCATATGATGAGAGACCCTATTTGATTTCGCCAATTCATTTTTGTTGAAGTTTAAGTGGCGCCGTTAGGCTGCCGAATTTTTAAGGGATTCGTTCACCTTTCTCATTTTTCAAAGTTATACATTCATGTAAAGTCATTCAAGTTACTTTTTATTATGGTGGAGTATTATATATAAATATATCATAATTATTTTTTATGTTCATATGATGATATACCCTTTTTGATCTCTTGAATTCATTTTTGTTGAAGTTTAAGTGGCGCCGTTAGGCTGCCGAACTTTTAAGGGATTCTTTCACCTTTCTCATTTTTCAAAGTTCTACTTTCATGTCACGTCTTTCAAGTTCCTTTTTATTATGTTGGGGTATAATCTATAAATCTATCATACTGGTCTTTTATGTTCATATTATGAGAGACCCTATTTGATCTCATTAATTCCTTTTTGTTGAAGTTTAAGTGGCGCCGTTAGGCTGCTGAATTTTAATAAGAGAATCTTATTTTTGTCTTCCTTTCATGTTCATCATTTCATATGGTATGTCTTCAAAATTTCATTACCATGTTCTTTAATCCTTTATATTCTGTTCCCCTACAGTTTCTATGGATCATTTATGAGTGGGTGACCCATGTCCCCTCTCTTTTCAATGTTTTCTAAAACCCCGAAACATAACTGTTATGCTGCTGAATTTCCGTCTCCAAATGTCTCTCTCTTTTTCTAAAGTTCTTTTATTTTATTAAGTGAATACTCAAGGCTCTCTATTATATAGGGGTATTAACATATATACCAAGTTTTTCTATTTTAAATTCTAGGATTTACATATATGAGACCCGCTCTCCCTTTCCGTGGGTTTAAAGTGACATAAAGATCATGTCTTTAAAGCGGTTTTTAAACGTTATGATTATGAAATGAAACCCATTCCTTTTTTGCTATATGTTTGTTTATGAAATGATTGATGATGATATATTTGGATCAAATGATAATACATACATATCAAGGGTGCGCCCTGATAGTGTTCTAATGCATTGGGTAAATACATAATCTCTATAGATGACCTTTTAGACTGATACCTTGGTGAATAACCTTGGTAAATTTTAATGACACCTTAGGGATGGACCGTGGTGAAACGAAATGATTGTCAATATTAAATGTTGTATCCACATCTTCATGTTATGAAAAATGTTATTTTTATTATGATATGCCTCACGATTTATTTCTCATGCCTTAAAGTTAGTTTTCATGACATTGTTGATGTATCCCAAGTTCACACGTTAAATGTTTACCCTTGTTTCCCTTACTGAGCCTTCTTCTCACCCTTTCTTTTGATGCATGTCCCCAGGTTTTGAGATGTAGTAATGAACTTAGGATGAACATGAGGTGAATCCTTTCAAGTGTTTAATAATAATGTTTTATGTTTTTATGTTTTAAGTTCCTGGTTTCCAAGACACTAGAACTTAAAGAACCTAGGTTTTGTAAAATTTAATGAATGTTTATGTGATAAAAAGGTGGGATGCTATAGTTGGTATCAAAGGATGGTTTAGTTATTTGTGGAAATTAGGATATGAAAAGTTTAGGAAGAACCCTATAGAAAAGTTTAAATATAAGAAACCTTCCTGGTATTTTTGTGAGTATTGAGTAAGGGGTTTCCAAGAAAATACATCCTTGTCTGGATACGAGTAGGTAGAGGTGGCTCTAGCACAAATGTACATAGGGGTAAAACCCGAAAACACAGCTTTGAGCTAGACTCGAATGAGAACTTGTACACGACAACGAGCCATGGTGCCCTTTTGGTTACGACACTCCCAGGGGATAAGATTTGGTAAATTCATAAGCTTAGTATGAACCATTATTAAAGGAACAAGGATAAAATAAAATAAAGATTCACATAAGAATATATTATCCTGGATAACCTAGATTGGGACCTAGGGGATCAAAGGATAGGCTATACTTTTCTTCTACAAGTTTATCCTTCTACGCTTTATGTTTTCTTTTAATCATTATTGGATAAGTATTTAAGCCCCTAATTGTACATTCTTTCCCTAGTTAATGGCGAGAAATGGAAGATCATGTCCCAACAACTAATGTGATAGGAAATGTGACGATTTCCGTATTAATATGACAGAGATGATTAGGGGATTGAAATATGATTATTATTTTGGAATATGTTCACTATTTTGGGAACCCTATTTGATCTAGGTAAATAGATTACTACGGTATTTTCTTTAAGGAGTAATGGTTGACTTATACTTTGAAGAATCGATGAATTTAAGGTGAAATTATGGTATTATAGGTTATTTATGGAAATGATTGACCTATCTTGGGGAAATTATTTTTAGGTTAGTTACTTTTGTTTTAAGATGTTAGGAGTGGTTGATGTTTTTTGGAGATGAACGATAATATTTATCTTGGAAGAGTGTTATCATGTCTTTCTTGTATTTGGGTTTCAATCTTAGTTTGGGTTATTTTGAGGAATTTTAATGACAGTTATTTACGGAATGGTCTATGATGAACTCTAGGTAGTATCATGGAAATTTGAATATTTTAAAGTAGTTTCCCTTCCTATGAGATTCTTTATTTATGAAGAGTTGTTTTATCATACCCGTTCTATTTTTGGGATAAATTTTTAATGATACATAGTTTTTATTTTGTGGAATACGTGACTCTATATAAGATTACTATTATGCTTTTGATGAGACCAAGTGTTTTTGAATGCTCATCATTTGGAGGAAAGTTTATTTTTTGTAGAAACTTATTAAAGGATAAAACTCTACTTGAAGGTAGGTATATTTCCTTATGTTTTTATTCTATGTAGTAAAAGAATTCCTCAAAACTATGAAAAGGAACAAAAAACAAAAAAAAACGTTCTTTGTTAATTTTTCTTTCTAGGAAATCAAATACTATTTGACCCATCATTAGTTTGTGATTTTCTTGTTGTTAACTTATTCCTAATCAAGTTTTCTATCACTCTCCCTTAGAACGTGACCCTTTGTTTTTTCCTCCATGTCCATGTTTTCCTACATGGAATCCTAGTATGGGTTAACGCGGGTGACCTTTGTACTTCCCTTTATTTCTTTTAAAGTAATAGTTTTACTGACCCCTTTTCCGATGTGGGACTTTCAATAAAATTTCAAAACCCAATTTTAAAAATTATGAGGACACAATTTCTTAAGGGGGGAAGATTGTAACGACCTGAAATTTTGAATAAATATTGTTTCCTAATTTTGTGTGTTATTTTATACTCAACAAAACTGTTTCATTTGATAACATGAGTATAATTAAAATGAGACTGTTTTGTTTTGACTGTTATATAATCATTGGCCAATATGACCACTGGAAACTAAACATTTTGATTATTGTCTCTATATACAAGTGATTTTGGTTAATTAATATAGAAAGAAGATTCGATGGCCTCACCCAGTAGTCTTGGACCAATCGAAGCCCATCTAACAGAACATGGGAAGGAGGTAGTACCAATGGGCTTTGCTCTAGACCAAACCCAAGCCGAACTTCATCTTGTGAAGATAGAATTGAATCGCGTTCGCGAGAAGTTAAAACTGATAGAAATTACTACTCGTGCGATGTTGGCTGAGCCGCCCTCAGATTCCCTCACCTTAGCACACCTTACACTTCAGTCCTATGCTAGTGTAATAATGGGGCTATTTAAGGAGACAATAACTACCTTGTCTAATCCTTTGTTTTAAATAATAAATTTTTATTTCTTCTTATGATGAAGTTTATGAATTTTTAAATAATATGATATATATAGTATGCATATTTTTGATGAATTTTAGAAAAAGGATATTTTAAAAATGTTTATGTAAACCATACATAATTAAAAATGTGTAATGATTTTCAAAAAATGGTCTTCTACAGTTATGTTCAGTACAAAATTTAGAGTCTTATAAGATCTACTTGATTTTTGATGAATAGTAAATAATGAATAGTGATTTTTCGCTTAGGATTATTAATGTGACCAAATGGATTACTAATCTCAGTTAACGAAAGTTTTAATATAATTTAGACACCTTGTTTAAGTAATGAGATTCAATAAAATGGGTAAATAACGGTTTCATAAATTATTAGTCAAGTATTAGTTTTTTTGAGCGAATAGTGTATTTTAATTAAAAATTAAATTAATAATAATTAGAAAATTATTTTTATAAAATGGACTTTATTATTTAACTCAGAGCATCGATATTATGTTATGGTAATTTGTGGGGATTTTTATGAAAAAATGAATTTTCAGTGAATAGTGTATTTATTTAAAAATTAAATTAAAAATAATTAAAAAATTATTTTTCTAAAATGGAGTTCATTTTTGTAATCAGAGAATTGATATTTGGATAAGGTAAAATTTTGGTATTTTTCTGAGAAAGATGAATTTTGAGTCAATAGTAAAAATACAGTTTTAGGGTTTCGGTATGTTTAATGACATTATAACTGTGTCATGATGATTTAATGAGATATTTTAAGGGTTGGACGACCAAAGGTGATTAATTATTGTATGGTGGCCCCATGTGGCCTAACTCTATGGGAAATACCAGGGGAGAGCCCATGGTTTTGAGAAAACCACTTCTGAGGTGTCATTTGGCCATTAATGCTGTGTCCCCTCACATTCCCTATAAATACCCACCCTTTCCTCCTTTAGTTTTCACTCCCAACTCTCCCCCAGTGAATCTCGGGTCTCATTACCTCCCAATGAGTCCTCCCAAGGTTCCCCAAATCCCTCAAGGTCCCAACCTTTGAGTTTTAAGAGTTACGTTTTAAGGTAAGGGATCTGACCTCTCTCTTTCTTTTCACGTAATCTCTTTTATGGAATTTATTTTATGCACCATGTTCTTATATTGTAGGATGTTCTTTTATATTCATCTTACTTCCCTTTTCGTTTTCATATGATGAGATACCCCTTCTTTCTCTCATAAATTCTTTTTAAAAATGTTTAAGTGGCGTCGTTAGGCTACCGAATTTTTAAGGGATTCGTTCACCTTTCTAATTTTTCAAAGTTCTACTTTCATGTCAATTCATTCAAGTTACTTTTTATTATTATGGGGTATGATCTCTATATCTATCATAATGAACTTTTATGTTCATATGATGAGTGACCCTATTTTATTTCGTCAATTCATTTTTGTTGAAGTTTAAGTGGCGCCTTTAGGCTGCCGAATTCTTATGGAATTCGTTCACCTTTCTCATTTTTCAAAGTTCTACTTTCATGTCAAGTCTTTCAAGTGCATTTTTTTATGTTGGGTATGATATATAAATCTATCATACTTATCTTTTATGTTCATATTATGAGAGACCCTATTTGATCTCGTCAATTCAATTTTGTTGAAGTTTAAGTGGTGCCGTTGGGCTGCCGAATTTTTAAGGGATTCTTTCACCTTTCCCATTTTTCAAAGTTCTACTTTCATGTCAAGTCTTTCAATATACTTTTTATTATGTTGGGGTATGATCTCTAAATCTATCATACTTATATTTTATGTTCATATGATTAGATACCCTATTTGATGTCGTCAATTCCTTTTTGTTGATGTTTAAGTGGCGCCGTTAGGCTGCTGAATTTTCATAAGAGAAATCTTATTTTTGTCTTCCTTTCATGTTATTTATTTCATATGGTATGTCTTTCAAATTTCATTACCATGTTCTTAATCCTTTATATTATGTTCCCCTACTGTTTTATTGATCATATATGATTGGGTGACCCATGTCCTCTCTCTTTTTAATGTTTTCTAAAACCCTGAAACATAACCGTAATGCTACAGAATTTCCGTCTCAAAATGTCTCTCTCTTTTTATAATGTTATTTTATTTTATTAAGTGAATACTCAAGTCTCACTCTTCTATAGTGGTATTCACATATATACCATGTTTTTATATTTTAAATTCAGAGATTTACATACATGATACCTGCTCTCCCTTTCCGTGGGTTTAAAGTGACGTAAAGATCATGTCTTTAAAGCAGTTTTTAAACGTTATGATTATGAAATGAAACCCATTACTTATTTTCTATATAGGTTGTTTATGAAATTATTTATGATGATATATGTGGCTCACATGATAATAAATACATTTCAAGGGTGCGCCCTGGTAGCACTCCAATGCATCGGGTAAAGACTTAATCTCTAGAGATGACCTTTTAGACTGATACCTTGGTGAATAACCTTGGTAATTTTTAATGACACCTTGGGGATGGATCGTGGTGAAACTAAATTATTGTCAATATTAAATGTTGTATCCACATCTTCAAGTTATGAAAATTTTTATTTTTATTATGATATGCCTCACTATTTCTTTCTCATGCCTTATAGTTCTTTTTCATGACATTGTTCATGTATCCCAAGTTCGCATGTTAAATGTTTCCCCTTGTTTCCCTTACTGGGCCTTCTGCTCACCCTTTCTTTTGATTTATGTCCCCAGGTTCTGAGATGCAGTAATGAACCTAGGATGAACATGAGGAGAATCCTTTCAAGTGTTTAAGAATAATTTTTTATGTTTTCATGTTTTAAGTTCCTAGTTTCCAAGACACTAAACCTTAAAGATCCTCGTTTTTGTAAAATGTAATGAATGTTTATGTGATAAAAAGGAATGATTCTATACCCTTGGTTGGGTTTTTAATAAAACATACAACCAATGATTTTCCAACATCCTTGATTCATTATACTATATCAATTGTTGAAAATAAAGAGATGAAGAATCAACTACATGTGAATCTGGAATAATGGTTTATACACTCATATAAATCCCTATGGGGTGCGTTGTTCCATTTAGTCAAGGAAAATGGTTTGTCAATTTTATTTTAAATTGATTATAATAATCTCAATAAGGTCATGATATTGAAAAATTATCCACTTACACAAATTTACGACATGTTTGATAATCTATGTGTAGTCCACTGTTTTACTATGTTGGCTGTTTAGAAGATATAATATCTTGTAAAGGTGACAAAATATTATATCATGAAGACTAATTTTCATATAAATATTACTTAATATGTGTTATTTGGGATTACATTTGTAATAAAAAATTCTCTAGTTTTTTTCATGGAATTAATGAATATTTTATATAGGTGTTACATGAAAAAATTTGTGGAGGAATATATAGGAAATATTATTATCATCTCTAAAATAAATTAGAAACATGAATATAATTTAAATTCCATATTGATGAACTTAGGAAAGTAAAATTTATCTATTAAGTATATTAAATTTGAGTTTTAGATGGATGAAGTAATATTTCAATACCAAGTAATCATTAGAAAAGAGATATCTCTATATATATTGATGTCATATGAAATTAAAAGATGGACCAGACCAACATCTGTGATTATGATCCATAGTTTTCATGTTTTATCTTTGCATTATTTTTTATTAGTTAGAAACTTATAATTATTATATAATCCAATAACCAAGATAAATTAAAATGTATTGAGGTTATTATAAATTGATAAATGTGATGAGATAACAAATATGTTGTAGAAGTGGATTATCACTACAAATTTTCTAACATTACACACTAGTGGAGGAGGATTTTTTTATCTAAAATGTGCTTCTAAAAATGTAATGGGTTTTTTTAATACAGAAAAATAAAAAAGGGATTGAACATACATCTAAAAATTTAAATATCCATGATAATAACTACCCCATTAATTATTTTTAATTGGATGTAGTGATATTCAAATTTAGTATTTAGTGGCATCATCTCTATAGGGAAAAGAGTAACATATGTAAATATCAAAAAATAAACAAGTATATATTCACATAAAAGGATCTTAATATGCACAAATGAAGGTGTTTAGTGCTTTAAAAGGATTAATATTGATTAATCCATTACCATCCAAGGATGGTAAATAAACTTTAAAAATGATCTTAATATAAATGATCATGAAACCCTTTGCATGTTGAGAATTTAAAGGGATCTAGTCATTTTGGACATTCAATATATGGACATGGGAATCATAAAAAGAACATGATCCTTTGTTTATCAAGTAAATACTTCATAAACCACTCTATAGAAGAGTATGGAGTACAAAAATGGTCAAAATGATCTATTGAGAGTGGTAGTGAATATTACACATTTTTAGTTTTCTAAAGATGGATTTATAAGGATAAGAACCAGGATATGTTAAACATAAAATAAAAATTGAATATGGAATACTTGAATGGTGATAATATCTCATAATTCATTATTCATCCATGAAACACGATGATGAATATTTATATGAAAGAAAACTTCAAGTGGGATAATATTACAGGAGAGATATCTGAATTTATACCTCGAATTTTTATTCCAAAAAGTCTTTTTTGAATAATAGAAGTATAATGGAATGATGAAACCATCAAAATTTCAAATATGTAATTTATAAAAAATAAATATGTATTTTATCATAGGGATCTATAGGAGATCTAAATAAAAGAAATCCATTTAGTTGGTTCTCTACATCTTTATATTGTCAGTTCATTTAACTAATTTAATCGAATTTTTTTTCTTTTATTTAAATCACTAGGTTATATATACATGATCATTGGTAATACTTTATGGAGTAAAAAACTATATTTTATTTAATAGAGATTTTATGTTTAGCATGAGGTTCTGGAAAATCCTTTTGCAATTGTTGGATACAAATATGATTTTCAATACATCTCTTCACCATCAGCTGGATTTCATCCTAATAGAACCATTTAAGAACCATCATATATATTTTAATATATTTTTCTTTGGATTTACAAGTATTTTAAGATTGAAAATTTCCCAAAGTAGACTACCCATATGAAATCAGTTTTCATTCATGCATTCAAATACTACATTATGAGGATATATATAAAATGTGGTCCATGAATCCAATACGGTGGGATGAAAATTGGAGGGTGGATGATGATGGGAGTTTTTCTTAACTTTTAGATCAAAATTAATGTTCAAACCATTCTGTATAATTTGAAATCCATGCATAGTCAACTGTAAATATATTTTGATAATCATTGATGATAATTGGATTTTGAGGTCAGAAATTTGTTTCTCCATTTTATATCATTGTGGACAAATATTATGTGGTTTGGGAAGAAAGGATGGCTTGGCCCATGATACATCAAACATTCTTATACACTTCACCACATCAGAGATTTATTATATCAAATACCACTACCACCTAACCTATCACATGTAAATGATGTTTTCTATATATCCCTATTAAGGATTTACATACTATACCCAAAACATGTACTAAACCTAGAGGTGACACTACTGGAGAATGTACATTTATATAATTATTATCTAGTTAATTTCATAGATCATAGATATAATTTTATAGGAAACAAGACAACTCAATTGATCAATGTACTATGGTTGGACCACAATTATGGGGAAGCAACATCATAATTGAAAGCAGTAATTAAATAAAATTACCCTTGCCTATTATAGTGTAAAAAATAAAATATCAAATGTGAAATTTCATATGTGGGGAAGAATGTATTGAGAAAAAATTAAAATCATTAATTTATATTTTTGTTTAATAAATTCCTTATTAAGTAATCTTGTTAAAGAAACTACACGCATGTGATTGGTCATTTTGGACCATTATTAAATAAATCCCAATAGGTTTAAAAATATATTATGTATCAAAACACTTTTATAATATAAAATTAATATAGTTTCCATTATGATTAATATATATTATGGGTTATAATAAAATCTAACTAAAACAAAAGGAAGAAGTGATTTACTTTTCTATTAGGATTGTACCGTATGAATCCCATTTAGCAATGATTATATGGGACAAAGAATATTTTGAATTTTCCCCCTACCAAGTCAAAACATATATTTAAAGACATAAAATATAGAAAAAATGTGTAAAAACCCATCAATTATTTTCATGTATGAATTTATCTTTTTTAGTTTTTTTGATAAAAAAATCCAAGTTTATTGAAATTATATGAGTACACTTCATGTACATAATAGTACACACCAGGTATCTCGTTGCCGAGGGGACCATGTACTGGAAGATTAACGGCTGAGTACAAGTCCGTGTGGGGTGAGCAGGATACCATCTAAAGTGGGACATGAAAAAAGAAAATACAAACTGTGTAATTTTAAAAGATATGTCATGTACTTTCACTTTTATTTGTTATATCGAACTCGGGTGACCTCTTGTTCATAAAAATAACTTCATGTCAACTCCTCTCTTCTAGTAGATACTGAAGCTGACAATTATTCTCTAAGCCCCCGACCCTTCACCCATTCTCGGTTTAACTATCATCTATTGAGTTTTAATTGGCATGGTGAGTTATCCCTTCTTCTAGAGAATATCTACATTATTTCTCTACTTTTGTGAGACATCCCCAATTGAGCATATTTTAAATTTTTGTTGATCTACTGCATTCTAGGATGATTCAAAGGATGACGCTAGAGTATATCAATCGTACAATGCCAAGGTAGGTGTTTCATTCCTTTCCAATGTGAGTATTTGAATTTTATGTTCAAAAGTTACCAATACCCAAGATTTGGGTGCTGTGTGTTTAGGTATTTTAATCATGTTGATGCCTACTATTCTTGGTTTCTTTATTTAGGGATCATGTTCGTAAATAGGGTTATTTTTCGATGATATGGAGGTTTTTTCTGATGTTCGATTTGATATTTACCATGTGGTGTATTTTTTCATGTTAGGATAATTTCATTCCTTACCATGTGTTCTTAGGATGGAGTGGTTTATCTAATGCTGTGATATTCATGTAGTTGTTTCCCCAGGTAGAGGATTTTGGTTCACTTTGGCTATAGAACATCATTTATGAAAGATTTCTTTACATAGGCCAGAAGGACCCTGGTGTAGTGAGGCCATAGGTGGAATTGATGTTGATGGCTTCCCCAGAGTGTATACTATTTATATATCACTTTATGATACCATAAGGGGGATTTATGTTGAGTGCTCTATTAGAGTGGCTATATTTACAGTTACGAGACCACTTGGGGAAATGATGTTTTGTGCTTTCTCAGAGTGACTGTAGTTTATCTTTAAAAGACAATAGGGGGAATTGATGGTGAGTGCATCCTCAAAGAGTCGTTGTTTTCATGAGACCCAAGGGTTATGACCGTGTAAGCTACCCAAGAGGTCGTTATATCCTTGTATAAGAGTAACTAGAGGGTTTAGGGTGTGAAAACATACCAAGAGGGTTACTTCATATTGATTGGTTAAACCATAGGGAATAGACTGGGAGAACATTAAAAAGGCTTTCTTTTGAATGTTTGGTTGAATAATTGATGAATGTAAATTAATGAAATTAAAATTGTAGGATTGTTTACTTTTGAGTACTACCTTGTTTGTTGCTTCAAATTATTTATTCCCTATCATATATATCCACTGACTGTTAGGCACTAATCATTGGTTGGTATCCTACTGGGATTCATCTCACACCTGGTTTGGGTCATGTTTTTGGGCCCAAAAAGATTATATTACTGCAGGTTTAGATAAGGGAAAATGCCCTTCTACACTTGTTACTTGATTTCTATGGAGCTGGAGAGGATGAGACTATGATGAGGAATGCGATGATATTAGAGTTTTTTACTTTTTTCCCTTTTTTTAATTTGGTTTAATACTTTATTTCGGCATGGTGACATGTTTGGATTCTTTCCTAGATATTGTGACATGAATAATTATTTATAAAAATATACTGAAGTTGATTATTTACTATCAGTCTTCTACTGTTCACTTTAGTGTGGTAATTACTTCCATCGCTACTGTTATCTGTTTATTCCTTATTTGTTACTCTTCTAATGAGGTAATTGTTTCCCCACTATCACACCTATGGCCCTTGCTGCTAGCTGGCACCCCCATGCATTTGGGGAAATGATCTTGAGGCAATATGACCAACCGGGTACGGGTCACCAATATGAGGCACCTGGAACTGGGATGTTACAAAGTGGTATCAGTTGAATTATTTTATAAATAACATTTTGTTGCAGCCTATATTCAGGGATTGGTTGGAATAAGTAGTTAGTAATAGTTTGTTCCTGGGAGTAGCTAACCTGTGTATAAGGAAAATCTAATTTTCCTCGATTATTGAAATATTTATGGTTTTTCAATTATTACAAAAGTTATTATTTCACTGTTAGGTTATTAACATGTTTTGAGTATTTATTGTTGATATTATCGAGGTTCTATTTCTGTTGTAACCTAATGAGATGAGGGTATTTCATTTCATAAATCATATATGAACATTCTATATATCACATGTCATGAATATTTCTTGTTCTATATAGGGTGCATTAGAGATTTCATATTTTTGTGATAGATGTTTTCCTAGATATGGATATTGTTGTGATAGATTCCTTGATAGAATACCTGAGATTTAATCGGATATTTTATTGTGTAAGGTTTCATTTTAATGAATTCCAAACATTTGTTCATGAGGTGTTATGGCCCCTCACGGATTAGAATTTGGAACTTTAATGTTAATTTCAATGTTTTTTTTGGTTCTGGAGTAGTTTTGGAGGCTTATTGTCAGAAAAAACCTAGAATACACAGGGTGTGTTACTGAATACAATCAGTAGATCCTTCAATGTAGGAAGGAACTATTTTTCATTAGTACATTCCGTGTACAATTTGTATAGGCCATGTAGTCTCTAACTGTGTCACTGGCTGTGTGGGTAGAGACACGGGGTTTGGAAATCCTTGGAGGAAAATATCGTGTATTAGTCATAAACTCCGTGTTGTAAGGACCATGTGTCTAACCATGTGACTAATGACATTGATGGATGAATCATAGGTTATACACGTCCTTTCATGCTTGAACACGATGTGTAGTTTATCCCATGTATCAGGTCGTGTGACTAACAACACGGGTCGGTGAAATCATTCTAGTACACGCCATGTATGGAATGAACATGTCTTGTATTTTTTTTCTAGAATAATAGAGTGGGTTATTCATGTAGAAGAACATGGGAAGTGGAAAACGATTCGATTACACACCGTGTCTTGGGAGAACATTCCATGTGTATGGGTTGTTTCATGACCAGGGTTGGTAGGAGTACATGCCCATGTGAAGGCTTAAAGGAACCCACCATGTAAGGGTCACACATGCCATGTATATCTATTTTAAAAAACATTAATTATTTCCTTCTCATGTTCCTTTATTTCACTTATAAATTTTTTCCCTTGATAATGTTGAACTAAGGTGTGCTCTTGACCTTGAAAAGTCATGCCACATAGACGTCCTACGATTGTGCTCCCGAGTTAGGGAAGTGACCAGGAACTAGACATGACTAATCAAGGAATAATAATAGAAACTGTAGTCATTCATATCTCAGAACAATCCATTATTTTAGATAAAGTCACAAATTCACATTTTTTAGAAGGCTTCATGAGATTTAGGAAGACCTTCCAGACTGCACCGCATCCTACCCTGTCTATGGTAATATTGACGTGGGCCTTTCAGCAACATCCTCCTCCCATGTTCTTAGGGGTTGGAGGACCCCAGGAGGCAGATTCATGGTTAAAATCCATGATATCGATCATTGAGAATCTATAGATAAATCCATAGAGGAGGGTGAATATCGCTACTTATATTTTTTGTGATTCCACCAAGTGATGGCAGTATGTGATCTTGTAGGTAGGAAGCAAACATGTTATGGATTGGGGTGAGTTCTCGCATAACATATATGATTACATATAGTTAGAGAAATTGAGGGATAATTGAGACAGAGAGTTCATGAGTTTGGGGCATGTTACTATTTTAGTTATGATTTATTCTTATTTCTTCATAGAGATTCAATGCTTCACACCCATGCTAGGGGGTGATGAGTTTTTCCTTGCGAGTAGATTGTAGGATGGTCTCAGGCATGACATATGATCTATCATGAACATCTCCAGGTTTACTTCTATTTCTTCTATCATCTACCAGGATCTGATCACAGAGTGCAACCTGAGGGATTATTGAGTTGTGTTCTAGCGCGGTTCAGCATCCAGAGTTAGTGATTCTCTGAATTATAGATGGAATCACTGCGGTGAGTATACAAGTGGAGATCAAAGAAGGATAGATAGACCATAGGATATCCATGTGGTATGATACCAGTGTGGGAAGAGTAGAAATATGAGGCCATAATGACTAAGAGACCTAGTTGACTATCGATCTTATGGAAATATTGCCATATTAAATGGTTATGTCTGTTTTTCTCACCAGTAGCTGGTGACAGAGATTATTTATTGACTCCTCATTAAGGAGCAGGACCAACAGTTTCTCATCAGTCAGGGAATTGTATTTCATCCAACTATTCAAGGTGAGGTGGGGGTCATGGTCGTGGTATCCAATCGTCAGGATTTTAGAAACAATTGGGTGGATCAGCATAAGGTGGAAAGGAAGGGTTGTAGGTCTGCAGTACAGGTGACACTTTTATAGTGGATTAGACCCAGCTTATGCCGGATCAATGAACCTCTAAAGTTAGTGGAACGATACTATTTTCATCTGTTTTACATTCTACACTTTTCAATACATGGGCTTCCCAATGTTTCATTTATTTTTCTGTTTTGGAGTCCCTTGGGCCCTGTGTCTTCACTTCTGTGGATATCTAGACACTAGACACACTGTTAGGTACAATAATGGATAGTGTATGATTTTTCAAGTAATTTCATCTTGAGGATGGTGGGTGTCACTTCTTATGGGACCTCTATGTCCTAGAGATGACAGTCTATGATGCCATTCTCAAATTGGACTTCTTAGTTTCCTTTCAGGATGTTTTTTATTTCAATCATCATAGGGTGAGTTTCACGTCAGCAGAGGGTAGATCCTTCCTATATAAGAGTGAATGTGATGTCCAAGAGGGCAGATCAGGACCCAAGAATTATGGGTTTGGAAGATTTATAGTCCATCATTTTTTCTATATTTGGATGATCAGACGACTTCATAGATAGGAATTCCTCTAGTGGTCTATCATTTCATCGATTTCTTTCCAAAAGACTTCTCATGTTTTCCCCTAGAGAGAGTGGTGGATTTTTCTATTGGTCTTATGCTAGGAGCGGCACTAGTAACCATTCCTCCTTATAGGATGGATACACCGGATTTTAGAAGCTCAAGAAGAAGTTGCATGAGTTAAAAAAGGGTTTCATATGATGTAGTATATCTCCTTGGGGTTCGTCTTTTCATTTTGTGAATATTTCAAACTGAACCCTCAGACATTGTGTGGATTATCAGAATCTGAACTAGTTGACAATATAGAACCAATAACCCATATAGAGGATTGATGATCTATTTGGAAAGATTCGTGGATCCCAGGCGTTCTCTAAAATTTAAATGAGATCTGGTTATCATCATTTGTGCGTTAGACCATCATACATACCCCTTACAAACTTTTGTATTAGTTGTTGTCTATACGAGTATGTGGTTATGATGTTCATTCTCACAAACGTTCCTGGAGTTTTTATGGCACTAATGAACATATTGTTCCAAACATACATTGATTCATTCATGGTAGTCTTTGAGGATGATATCACAGGGTTCTATCACACTCGGAACGACTATTACAAACATAATGAGATCATTTTGAGTACATTGATAGATCACTAGTTCAATTCTATGCTCTAAAAATGCCACTTTTGGATGCAACAAATTCACTTCATAGGTCATGTTATACCTAAAACATGAGTATCAGTAAACCTAGAGAAAGTGAGAGATGTATTTTCCAGGGAGAAGCTGGATAATTTATTTGAGGTGTGATGTTTTCTAGGGTAGGCTGGATAATAAATACATTTAATACAAGAATTTTCATGCATAGTAGTGGCACTGATGGGCCCTAATAAGAATGGTGTTATGTACTTGTGGTAATATTTTTTTATTTAGCCATTTAAGAGTTGAAAGGGAGGTTGAATTCAGCACCGATAACTGTTTTTCCAATGTCGAGAAAGAGTTATATAGTTTACTGAGATGAAATACGTATGGGGATGGGAACAATACTTAACAAGGAGAATGAGTCACTGCGTATGGGTCTCGGTAGGGGAGGTCACATTTGAGGAATTACCCGACACATGATCTTGATTTGGCTGTAGTTGTTCATGCAATATATAGTTGGAGAAATTATGTATTGGGGAGAATTTTATGGTTTTCACCAACCAAAAAAGTCTCAAGTATATATTTAATCATCTAATCTGAATTTGAGATATCAAGGGTGGGTTGAATACCTTATGTCCATTGATATTGAAATTTTCTATACGCCTGGGAAAGGAAACATAGTGGATGAGGCATTGAGCAGGAGGACGCAGATACATGAAGTTTAGGAGGATAGTAGTGGGTGGCAACATATGGATATGTTCTCTAAGATGCATTTGGATATGCATGACATACATGGGAAGAATATTCTTTCATATGTGGTTGTTACCTCTACTCTACATGATAGAGTGCGAATTAAGAATCTATCTGATTCTGAAGTTCTAGTCCTACAAGAGAGTGTGTTTGGGGAGGACCCTATTACTAGATGGACCATAGGATAGGATGATATCATTAATTTTCATGGGAGCGTGTAGGTGTCATCAGATAAATGTGAGGATCAAATGCATGAATATATTAACTCAGTTTGGGAAGTTCATCATGGTGTCACTTTGATGTATCGAGATCTACACTGTTAGTATTGGTGGCCTGGTATGAAGAGAGATGTTGCAGGTTTTTTGATGAGGTGTTCCACATATCAGCAGGTGAAGGCAGAGCATCAGAAACCAGCAGAACTTTTGTAGCAACAACCCATTCTTGAGTGGATGTCTAGCGATGTCTTGATAGACTTCATGAAAGTTTTACCAAGGTATCCTCGAGGTAATAATGCATTTTGTGATGTAATTTATAGAGTCCCAATGGTTGAACACATCATTCCAATTAAGGATAACATTAGTGATAATGATCCGAGAAGATTTTACATTTGGGAGATTGTATGTTTACATGGATATCTACACTCCATTGTTTTAGGAAGGGATCTCCATTTTACTTGTCAGTTCTGGAAGGGACTATAGAGGGATATGGGTACATATGTACTTCTGAGTAAATATTACCACCCTCAGACAGATTGCCTATCCAACTATACTATTCTGGTGCTAGAGGACATGCTTCAATCATGTATCCTATATTTTGGAGGTTCTTGGGAGAATCACAGACCTCTTGTAGAGTTTTACTAAAATAATTATTTCAAGAAACTATTAAAATGGCACCTTATGATTCTTTGTACGGTAGGCCATTCCGATCTCTACTATGTTGGCTGGAAGTAGGAGAGGCAGTTTCTCTAGGACCTCATCTTCATCAAGAAACCACAGAGTAGGTAAAGTTTATTTAGAAGAGGATAGATACTGCACAGTCATGAGATAAATCTTATGATGATCAAAGGAGAAGGAATCTATAGTTTGAGGTTAGAGATCAGTTTTTTTTACATGTCACATCGAGTTTGGGACACAAAAGTATTAGGATGCAGCGCAAGCATTCGCTGAGATATGATGGACCATTTGATTTTTTTGAGGGAGTCGTTCTAGTATCCTATATGTATCAATTACATTTGAGGTACTGGGCTTTTCCCAAAATCTTCCACGTTTCATAGCTAAAACATTACTTCTCAGACCCATCACATGTTTTTCAACCTATGGAGTTTGAGCTAGAGATGGACACATCATTCAAGGAGCATCCTATATGGATTGTATATCTTAGTGAAAAGGATCTTCATTTCTGGTCTATTCTTTTAGTATGAGTTCTGTGGCCGAACATGTGAGTAAAGGATGAGAAATGTGAGATGTGGGACAATGTATGATTGCAGTGTCCAGAGGTGTTCGAGGATTATTCTTCTACGCCGCCTTGCTAGGGGAATTCATGGAAAAATATCTTTATGGGGGTATGTTTGTAAGAACCCAGACCTTCTTTTCAGGTATGGGTTTTTCTTTTCTATTGTTTTTGAGAAAAATATTAGTCCCTTGAATTTTAATGAGTACACGCCATGTACTTAGCAGTACACGTAATGTACTCGGTTTCCGCAAGTGACCATGTACTTGAAGTATAACTGACTAGTACAAGGCCGTGTGAGGTAACATGGAGACCGCCTAAAGAGGGTCCCAGTAAAGACATATACATGTTCTCTAATGTAAAATGACACATTGAATACTTTTATTTTTAATTATTATATTGGACATGGGTCATGTCTCATCCAAAAAAATCACATCTTCTAGGATCGTCTTATCCATGAGTTACCAAAGATGTTGATTTTTCTATGAGCCCCTGACCCACCATCCATACTCCTTTTTAACCTATGTTAGTTGTATTGTAATTACAATGGTGAGTTCTTCCTTTTTATAGAGCATAACTTCTTTATTTTTACACCTTCATTAGATATCCTATATTGATATTTTTTATGTTATTTTTTATATACCATGTTCTAGGTTGATTCAAGGGCCGACACCATAGTATATCGATCGTACAATGATGAGGTAGGTGATTCTTTCCTTTCTGTGGTAATAATTTTAATTTTATGTGAAACAATTACAAATAAACTAAATTAGGGTATTGTGTGTTTTGGGATTTTAACACTGTTGATGCCTACTATGATTGGTTCCTTGAGTTAGGGATATTGTTTGTAAATATGTTTATTTTTGCATGTTATAGATGATTTTTTTCATGTTTGATTTGATATTTACAATGTGCTCTAGTTTTTTCTGTTAGTATACTTTCTTCCCATCCCTAGTTTTGTAAGGATGGAGTTATTCATATGATGTTGTGATATGATTGTTATTGTTTACCCAAGTAGTACTTTTAGGATAACTTTTGCTACGGAATAGTGTTTGTGCACGATTTCTTTACGCAGGGCTATCGAAACCTTGTGTAGTGAGACCATAGGGGGAATTGACGTTCATGGATTTCCTAGAGTGTATATTATTTCTATATCACAGCAAGAGACCATAGGGGGGATTGACATTCCGTACTCCCTCAGAGTGTTTATTATTACCATTATGAGACCACATGTGGAATTGACGTTGAGGGATTCTTCATAGTGTATGTAGTTATCATTAAATAACTATAGGGTGAATTGACTATGAGTTCTTCTTCAGATAACCTTTGATTGCATGATACCGGAGGGGAAAGATCGAGTGAGCAACCTAGCAGGTTGTTATATCCTTGTATAAGATAAACAAGAGGGGTTTGGTTGTCGGAACATACCCATAGGGTTAAATGAGATTGATTGGTTGAACCAGAGAAGATAAGCTATGACAACTACGTAGAGGATTGATTTTGAATGTTTGGTTGAATAATAGATGAATTTAAATGAATGAACTTGAAATTATAAGATTTATTACTTTTAAGTACTTCCTTGTTTATTGCTTCAATTTTCTTTTTACCAGTAATATATATTCACAGATTATTAGGCATGGATATTTAGGTTGTTGCCTATTGTTATTAGTCTCACACGTTGTTTGAGTCATGGTATTGGGCCCAAATAGATTATATTTCTACAAGTATATATGTGGGAAAATTCCCTTCTACTTCAGGTGTTTGATGATTGTGGAGCTGGAGAGCATGGGACCAAGATGAGGCTAGTGATGTTGTTGGTTTTGATTACTTGTTTTTCCATAATACTATGTTTTAACAATGTATTTACGAATTGTGACTTGTTTGGATGATTTTATAGATATTGTGACATTCCTCATTATTTATAAATATGTAAATAAATTTTATATTTACTACTTATCATCTGATATTTACTATTGCATGATTATTACTGCTTCCTCCACTATTATATGTTTCTTTCCGCTGTGTTACTCTGCCAATGAGGGCATAGTTTCTCCATTATCACACCTTATTCCCTCACTACTTGTCGGAAGCCTCTAGTATTTGGGGAAGTGTGCATGAGGCCATGCGACCACCAGGGTATAGGGCACCTCTGAGCGGCACCCGGAACCGGGATGGTAAAAACTTTGTACATGAAAACTTCAATCTTATCAATATCACTTACTAAATCATTTTCTCTAAAACATAAACATAAATTAACACTATCACAAACCTTACCATTTGGGATTTTTTTGTGCCATATGGTGTTATGAATCTAAAAACATGTACAATGATTTTTTATAATTTATTCATAATAAAATAATTATTTTAGTTATCCTTTTTCAATATTAATCGACGAAAATTATCATATAAGTTTTTTTAACGAAAACTATATTTTGATATAAATAAACAAGAAATTTTGTTTTTGGATAATAAATTATTTCAATTAAAATAGACTTTTTGATAAATTCTAAAAATTTAAAATAAAATTTAATTTTCTGAAATTCCCTTATTAAAATAATATTTATACAATTTTAAATAATATTATATATTAATTTAGTCCAATGTTATTTTTTATTATGGTCGGAAAGCTTTTTGTGTCATGAAAATTGATATTTTCAAGTAAATAATGATATTTATTTAAAATTTTAAATGAAAATTCTAAAAAATTACATTGCTAATAAAATTATTATTTTTAATTAAAATCATTGAAATTATATGATTTTCAATTTTTTGTAATTTTCTAATGTGGTCCAATTTTTTGATAAATATTAAATACGATATGTAGATATGATACAAATTATGACATCAAAAAAGACACAAAATGATATCATAAATTCCATAAAGGAAATACATTACCAAAAAAAGACATCACCTTGAAAATGACTAGTTATGGAGTTATTTTATTAATTTTATAAACATATAATAAAGAACCCTCAACCTATAATAATTATTCTGGTTTTATAAATAAACTTTTATGAACATGAAACACATCCACATCATGATTGGTATTAATTAAATATTTTTTGTTCTTATAATATTAATTTATTGAAATACACTCTAATTCAGATGAAAACATGGGGAAAACATGTTTTGTTTTGGGTTTTTTGTTGTTATATCACTTGGATTACAAAACTGATGTTTAGAAACTAACAAAGAAATATCATCTATTTTTGTTAAATTTTGAGACAAAATAAAATTATTATTAACTCAAAAATCATTAATTAAGAATAAAATATATCCATCAATATATAAATCAATCTAATTGTAGTCCAAATCTCTTACTAATCCCATCCAAATATTTTAGATGCACCCTCCCAAGGTAAGGGATTATTTATTCTTTTTTATTCAAGTCATTTATTAGAACAATGTATATTGATTTAAAATTATTTTTGTTATAATTTATTTTAATATTTATCTTTATTATCCTTATGAAATGAAAATAATGAGGGAATAACATAAATAAAATGTAACACATTTTTATGTCTTTCCATACACCAATTATGATGTAGAAATTATCCAATGATTTACAAACACAATATTTTATATTATGAATACCCATCCCCATTTACAATCATGGGTATTAAGATATATGTAAATATAATATATTTGTTGGTTACTTCTTTGTTTATAACCCACACTCCATAATCATTGTATATAATGTGGTGAAATACACTATTATGTTGAATGATCTAGTTCGTAAACAAATACATATACATAATATGAGTATGGCGGGTGGGGATGAAATTATATATCCCTACAATAGATTTTTAATTGTTTTTATCTAAAGAAAAATTATTTATGGTTCATTAGTGGTTAGCCTAAGAAAAGTATGTTATAATTTCTCATGGGTTACCCTGGAATTATGCTTATGGTTTCATATTTTTTGTTTTTTCTACATTCCATTAATAACATGATGGTATCCTCTTTAATTATGATATGGTGTCTATTATTATGATTCTCACCCTCCTATGTTATCACGGTATTCCATTTGACTCACATTTTAGACACATATCTAGGATATCTAAACTAGTATTATATGATCAAATAATTTTTAATGGAAATTATGTACTTTCGAATAATATCATTTTATCCTTGTTTCATTTTTATTTTCATATTTATCTAATTTACCAATGATACCAGGCCTATCAATATTTTTGGATTTTTTTCTTATATTTATTTACAAAGTAATGAAATAAATTTTATGAATGATATTTGTTCTAATACCCTAGTATTAAATTATTGGTAAATGTTAAAATACAATGTAAATATTAACAACATTACAAATATATTCTAGTATATTGGTATATCTTTTCTAAAATAATTTTGAAAGGAAATTTATAATTATGAGAATAACAATAAACAATAATAAATTGAAAATATTAAAAATTATTGGAGACATTTAGAGTAATATGTATCTGTTGTGTATCAGATTTCATTATTATATAATTCAATGTTTGGAGATATTTAAAGATGACGTTGTAAATAAATTCAATGGGAAAATTCTCTAAATACTATAGTTTGTTGTAACTACATCAATGAAAAAAATTCCATCTTCTGATGAAATCGTAATGTTTATTAATAAAACAATTATTTAATCCAGTATCCCTATATTTATATTAGATATTATGGGTGATGTGTGTCTGGGAATGTGAGGTCACAAGAATTTAGAAACAATCAAAATATTCACCAGTATTTTAGATATTATAAACTTGTTATGGTTAAATGCATCAACATAATAAAATAGTTTGATCATATTCAGGTAAAATATATTTTTCATTACAAAACAAGGATGAATGTGATTTATTGACACAATATATAACCAATGTGACCATTTATTAAGGAGGAAAATGTATCTCATCACATGGTTGATTTGTTTATTATGTATTGATATTTTTCAAATATTTTGAAAGAGATAAGAAACTATGGTTTAACAGAGGAAAGATATAAATGAAAAATAATGATCAAAAAGGGGAAACAAAATAAATTAGATGGAGGATATAGTTGGTGAAATTATTTTTAGTATGATTAAAACATAACATAGATAAATTTATTAAAACTAGTTTATACATGTTTTATTTTTTTTAATTGAACTCATTCAAAAATGTTCTATTAAATGAGAAATGTCATTTTTTATTTAATCGACTTTATTTTATGGAATGGTAACATATATAACACTATAATATACATTAGATTGATGTTTTCTCTTCATTTAAGTGTGGTGGTAACCCCAAAAGATCACTATAATGTAACCATATGAGTAAAAAAGCATGTAATGCATCATGTTTTTCACATTGATTACTTAAAAAATATTTAAATTCTTTTTCCACATATGTTGGTTTATAAAAAATGTGAAAAACATGAATATTTATTTTTTGATGTATTTTATTAGGTAACCGATTTTTAAAATAGTTTTTTCATATTTAATATTTAATATCCAATGTGAATAATAGTTTTTTATGTTTTTTATTATATAAATGGCGTGGAATCCCATTAATTTTATAATGAAATGTTGGGTTGGCTCATTTTGAATTCATTTTTTTATCATGATTGAAATTCATTTTCTCTATTGTGGGAACCCTAAACCTTCATTTTTTTATTTGGTGGCCACAAATATCATTCATTTAGAATTAACCATCATCATATTCCCTCTATTATCAATGGATTTTGATTACACACTCTCTATGAAATATTTATATTTTTTTACTTATCATTCATCTCCCTAATGGTATAAATATTCCTTTTTGTTTATTTTCCAGGTTTTCTATACATCCAAGCACTATATTAATTGATGAATGTTTATTTTGACATATTTTTGTGAATGATCACTTACACCAAAAATATTTTGATAATGTTTTTTTATTTCAAAATACAGTTCCAATTTTTCACTATTCATAGGTACTTTTTATTTGATTATTTTTTTGAGATTAATGTTTCACTAAATAAGTATTTTCTGAATTTCTGTTATAAATAATGTTATTTTACTAATTAATCTCCTTATAATGTATTTATTTTTCATTATTTTGAATGATTGTTCTAAAATTATAGAATGTTTTGATGTTTTAATATATATTTGTGATAATATATATTTAGAGGATGTTGTCGATGTAATGCTATTTTTTTATATTTTTATCGAAGAAATCCAATTAAATATTTTTTAAGTGATATTTTTTTTATCAAATAACATTAATTTATTTTATTTTATAGTTTTTTTATTTTATTTTCAAAATTTATATAATTAATTTTTCTGTTAAATTTCATAATATAATAAATTATTTTGAATTTTTTATATTTATTATAGAAAAAAATGTGTTGATTTTGGATTAAGGAATTGTGAACAATGGATGAAAATGGAATTGGTATTGATTCATTTTTGGAATTTACTATAAAATTTTATAAGCAATGACCTGTTTTTATGTCCATTATTGATTTTTATAAATATAATGTAGTTCAAAAGAATGTTATTCTAATATTTTTTAATTTTTCATGGTCGTATCTGAGTTACAACCCTTGCATTTGGAATAGAAAAACTGGGAAGAATTAAATATATATTGATGATGATAGTTTTTATGCGGAAAAGTCTCGTTAATTTGAATAAATGATTTTGGGTAATAAAGTTGAGGAAATTGGTAATGAACTGAAAATTGTCCATATATATGGTTATACTGAGAAACCATTGTATCGTGGTTGTACATGAATTATAGTTTTATCAATGGTGTAATGATTTATTTTCATGAAATATTAAAATGAATGTGGTGAAAAAAGTTTTATAATTATTCTAGAACTATTGATATACATACTTCCAAAATATAATTATCTTCTAGATTCACATTATAATAAAAAATATATTATTCCCTATGTTGTTCGTGAACACAATGATGTGTGGTTGTTTGACTGAATCTGTTCTTTATAGTAAGCAATACGAATTCCTATCAGAGTTTCTTAAATTTGAGACATTGCGATATACCTTGAATAAAAAATTACATGTTGATTTAAATGTTATTATACACCTTACAAGAAATTTCAATATCATCCAATAATCACAAGTTTTAAATGTTTATTTCAAAATTATAATGTTGAACAAATGGTAGGAAGGAATGATAATGAGTGGGTATCAGATAGACAATAATGTTATTAAGATGATAATCCATAGTAGATGATAATAGATTATCATCTTCTTAAATTTAAGAAAAATTAAAATTCTCAAACATGGATTAGGAATAGATGGAATAAATCCATATCAATGTCTTAGCATAAAACACACTTCATGTATCATTTTGAAGGAAATTTACAACTTATCTCTATAATTTTGTATAAATTAGAAATATATTATGTTGATTTTAATGATATCTAGAACAAAAAAACTTTTAAATGATATTAAAATTTTCTTATCAAAATTAAATGATACCAGGAAACTGTTATGTTATGAAGGTATTAAAGTGTATATTTTTTATACAAAGGAACATTTTCAACTGAATTAAATGGTTACGTTTTCTATAATTTATTTCCCATCGTATAAAATGTTTCTTAATATAGTGTTATTTAGTATAAATCTTGCCTAATTTATCATTAACAGACTTCACATTATCCACTAAAACATGGTTGATAATTGTGTACATGGTTTATTTGGTGTTTTTATATTTATCACTCTTAATAATATTTAAAAATATATTCAAAATGTCATAAGTGTAAAATATTTTCCAAAAACTATAGTCCACCTATCACTATTTTGAGTGGTTCTGAAACATTGATGCCACATTTTTAATGAAAAAATAGGAAATGAAAACGAATTGAAATGAAATGATCAATATTTAATGACCTTCAATATTAGATATATCATGAGGTTAGACCGAATTTTTTTTCATGCATGTAGAAAATAATATTTGTAACAATTTTAATGAAAAAAATTTAGATATTGAAAGAAATAATAAACATGGGTTGAATTCAATATTAGACTTACACTCAATGGAAATACATTTTTTGATATCTCCCACTCCTAATATAGGGTTATTGTACTTTCCAATATATTTGTATATATTATCCAAGAGGTTTAAAATTTGTTTTCTAGTGTCTCCATGTAATAAATGTTCCCTAGGGATATTCTCTAAATGTAAAAAATTACATGTCATTAAATTATTTGAAGATGATAGGGTTGAAATCTCTAGATTGTCAGAATATGGGGAAATATATCCTGATAATTAAATTTAATATAATATGACCCATCTTTGTAATAATGGGAATCATGAAGATATAATATTTTTTAAAATTAAATTTGAAACAAAATGGTTGATCCGATTTCATTAAAAAAATTTGAGATTGATTTAGCATCTACACATTGTGAAATATAAATTTATTATCCTGCATATATTATGATATTGTGGTACATTTTAAAGTTCAATTTTTTGAGTAATAAATATTTCTAGACCTATATTTATATTTTGGATATATATTTTTAAAAGGTATACGGATATGTTGAATTGATATGTTATGAATCCATATAAACTTAATACTTAAATATATTGAAGTATAATTTTTGTAGGTTGTAGTGTTTTTTACAAGCCATTTGTATATAGTTGAGTACGTCAATTCTACATTCATATAACAATGAACAAGACAATTATATGGGGAAAGTGATATATTAATTAAATGAAATATCGTTGATAGGTTATAAGATAAAATAGGTATATTTATTCATCTTGAATACCATTCATGATTTTCATCCATATACAAAACCACATGTTAATTTGTTAAAGCAATATTATACAATGAAGAATGATAAGTGTATTTTTAATGAGAATAAAAAATCCTTGTTTTATGATTTGTAGTGACCATTTGGGGTTCATTATATGCATCAGAGACATTGATATGTTTAGTGAGAGAACAATAATTACATTTGATGACATGGTCTGGGTGTGGAAATAATTTCTATATAGTTTCTAAAAATACAAATATAAAAAAATTGTGTCTCAGAATAAATTTTTGTTGTAATTCATAAAATCAATCCATTTTTTGAGTACATAATACAAAACCAATATTCAAGTCATGTAATATTATTGTACCTATTTTGAAATATTGAATGTTGATTAAATATAATTTTGAGTTGTAGTGTCAAAATGAAAATTGTTTATTGAATAAGATAATTTCAGGCATGGTGAATTCAAAATGACACTAGTTAATTTGAATATATTTTATGAGAAAGATAATCCTTTTATCCAGGAAACTCATGTAAAATAATTTATCTATGTTGTTAATATATCAAATAAGTAGTGTTCTCTTTTTTAACAAGGGACAAAATTGTATCTTGGTGGTGAAAAACCTAACAATGAAGACGATTTAAGTGAGACACCAATTTCTATGGAACGATTGTAAGATAATATTGATTATCACAACATATACCTGGTATAATCTATAAAGGACTATCATAAAGAATTAATATAAGAAAACAAACTATTATAAATATCCTAAAATTACATGTAATATATATATACACACACACACACATATATATATTTCTTGTTTTCATTTAAAATTTTATAAATCGTTACATATACTAGTATTATTGTTTTACATATAAAAATATTATAACTAATATGTTGAATTTATTATTTATATTATATTATTTTGTTTCATTTTAAAATTATTATACATTATCTGAAAATCATAGATGTTTGTTAATTTTTAATTATGATTTTTTTCTTCTTTTTTAACTATTTTTTTGAATAATTTAAACTTATTTATTCACGTTTTTACGTACTAGTTTTAATTGTTACCTTCATTTATTTTTATTCACCAACCTCTCATTAATCATGTTATAAGATCATGTTACTACATTAGAAATATAAATTTAAACAATTTTAGTTCAGATTACTTTTTGTTTAATATTTTTTGTTTATAAATTAATTTTATATTTCATTGATGGATTTGAATATTTTTTACTACATTTATTTTTCCATAATTTCTAGAAAAATTTGGAATCAAAAAATTAAGTATCCACAAGCTTCTATACAGTACTATAAACATACATATATCAAGGATCCACTTAATGCTTATATAAAGGATCAATTTTATTCCATAGGGGCTGAAAAATACTTTTTTGGTTACTAAAAATTGATGCACATGCTTACCTAAATTATCTGATACCATATATGGGTAAAGTCTATATTAGACTAGTTTGATGAAAATATTATTACTATTGGTAAAAATTCATAAACAATTATATTTTTTTCAATGAAATAAAAATAAAATACTTTTTTTTTGATTGGAAACGTGTCTGCAATGTGACAATATATCCATTATGATATATATTTTTGGTAATATTATTTTTTATAATTTTACATATTAGGAACATTATTCACTATTTTTGGTTATTTCCATTTTAACATATGATAAATAATATTCCTGTCCCTAGAGAACATAGAAATATGTTTCTGTATTTAAATTCTAGGAGATGGTGGGATTTTAAATCAACCATTAGAATTAATTTAAATTTGGGGAAAGGAAAACTAAAAACATTAGATATATATCCTATCTATATAATGATTAATGGAAATGTAATTTTAAGAGTATAAGAAAAGGTTCATTTATTTAGGTTCAATATTTTATTTTAAAAGATTGTTTTATATTAATGATCACATTATTGTTTTGGTGTCTAGTAATTTATATTTAATGAGGAGATCTCATCAAGTGATCCATTTTAAAAACATATATGCTCATACATTATCGTATTAATATTGTTAATTATTGGAAAAAAAATAATGGATGAATATTTTTAGAATCTAAGAATTGAGTCTTTGAGCTATATAGTGGTTAAATCGCATTCCCAACAACTAGGCATGAAAAATAGAAGAGGACCCGAATGATAAAAAGTGGCCAATATATTAGTTAAGACCCAAGGGATATAACTAATAGAATTTTAATAAGATATTTATTATCTTATTTTATTTTATTTTATTCAAATCAATTTATATTTATATATAGTATTTAATTTTAAAAATATTCTCTAACGGAATCCCTTGAGGGTAAGAACAAACAAGGTACCTTCGTACCTAAGGGAAATAAAAAATATTTTAATTATCTCATTGTGAAATCCCAAACACCAGTGTTGTGTAAAAGGAAATGTAGATCATAAATAAATAAACTATTTATTCATTATAGAGCATCATAAAATGAGGATTTATATATAATGAATATTAAATATTAACAATATATAGTTAATGATATGGGTGATATTAAGGGGTTTGGATCAGAACTTTGGTACAGTTTATGATTGAAATCATGGAAAATTAGTTTCATGCTACATATTTCACTCCTCCACCTCAGCCTAAAGTTCCCATTCCTCCATCTCTTCCTATAGTTCTCACTCTTGTACCACATCCTTCCTATCAAAATCCAACAACACTTTCACTAAAGCTTCCCAATTATTGTGAATTATATTTTTAAGATACTTAAAATATTATTATCGAATAATGTAATATATATTATTTTGGGGATACCATTCATCATCAACAGATATATATCTATTGTTTTTACATATTGTATCATACATTATACACAGATCAGTTAGAAGAAATTTTTGTATTGATGTGGTCAAAACATTTGGAAAACATATTATCAATTTTTTAATTTTTTATATAGTTTATTCTGATAAATTACCATGGATTTATTTATAGATTATATAAAATAATTTTAATGTTGTTAAATTTATATTTCCATTTAAAAAATTATCTGTATATATATTATTTATAGTAGTACTGTATAGGTGAATAGATAATGTATATACAAAAAATGTTCAATATTCCATGAATTAAAATAATACTTCTTCTCGAATAGATTGATTATAAAAATATTCATCTTTCTCATTAGAAGTGTATGAGATTACAATGGATTCTTAATATTTTGGGTGTAAAATAAAAGTGACCATTCTGAAGCTTCTAACTAGAGATTTTTTGGTAATCAACAAGATGCCAGTTTTTTCCATGTATATCAATGGTCATGTATCATTAAATTATTTTATCTTAATGAAACATAATACCTCTAATTTATTTCTATTTTATATATTTATAAACATTTTAATCAATATAATAAAACATATGTATATGGTTTTTGTACCCACAATGTTTTTCATTGACAATAAGGATAATAGAAGACAAAAAAACATCATATATTATTAAAATATTTTAAAATAATTAAATTTAGTGTTGGATTCATCCTTATAATGAATAATATAAAACATTTTTATATTAAATCCTTTTTTATCTTAACTAAATAACCACTCATGATATATTTTATTTATAATATAGGTCATAAAATTTTATGTGTTTGTTTAAGAGATAGAAAAATATGTTTGTAATGCTCTATAAATGGTGAATTGAGAGACAATTTTAGAAACATATTAATCATGTTCGATTATTTTTATATTTTTTTACGTCATAATGAATTTTCAATTAATATCATAAATATAATTTCCAAATGGAGATTGAGATTACATTAGAGGGATAATAATAAAAAGATTTTATCAGTACACATATGTAAAAAAATATTACATCTTATTTATAATTAATATATTTTGGCTATTAATACGTGAGATATTATTTTAAAATGTAAAATTCTATTAAAACAGAACTATTATCCTCAATAAAGAGTAAATTAATGTCGATATTATGTTCTATGATTTCTATTTGAAATATTTTCAATTTTAAAAGTTATTAAAATTTTACAAGGTTTTATTGTATTATAATTTTTCTTTTAGTAAATCATATTATTATGTTGATAATAAATGATAAATTATTTATTTTAAAATGTTCATTTTTAATGATGCTCAATTTTATACTAAACAATATATAAATGACATACAATGAGAATGAGGATAATATTTCAATTTTTTATTGTGTTTTATTTCATTCTTAATATATAATGGATAGATTAAATTTAAAATGTTAAAGTATGATTTTTTGGTGATGTGATACTATATTTTGGATTCTAGTTATACAGTTTTACTGTTGGTCTTATTATAGTTGATTTGATTTTTGTAAAATATTTTTGCCATTGGATACTATTTAATAAGTGTAAAAAATGTTAATAAATATTATATTTCATGTTATATGTAAGAAAACCCAAGTGAAATTTTTTTCTATGTTCATTATTTAAAATAACTGAAGAGGTAAACATTTTATTCGATGGTTTTTATCCAATCGACATGAACATTTCGTTAACATAAATATTTTTAGAATGTTTCCTACATCATTTTTAAAAAATATATGTGAAAAAGTTATTTACTACGTCACTAAAAAAATATTAATGAGAAAATAAATGATAAAAACCTAAAACAAACAAATGGAAACAAATTATTCACTAGTGCTTCTCCACTCTTGCTTACAGAACACACATCATCTTGTTATATTTATAATGAATTGAAGTAATAAACTTTTTGATAATAATAAAAGAATGGTATTTGAGATTCATATGCTATCAAGTAACTCTTTAAAAAATATTCCATGAAATATAAGGAAGAATTTTGAAGGAATAATGCAATTATATTCATAAACTTATTACAAAATTCACCTTCACTCCCTTGGACAGAAAAAATAGCTCTCTATGTGAGATTGGTGATAAGAATAAATGATGAAGAACCTAATACTTGATAGAATAGAATAAAATAAATGTAACATTAACATATGTCACAACAGTATAAATATAAGAAACGAAACATCAACACCATGAAAAATAAGAATAAATACCATAGGGAAATTATCATACAGATAGCCCAAATTGATTTAACCGAACAACTATCAATAAAAACAAACAAATAAATAAGGCATAAAATCATCTGAAAAACACTAAATAAAGTATTTAAGAATAAAATAGACACCAAAATTAAGGATTATTTGGATTAATACTAGTATAAATGTATGTTAAAGAAGAATACCACCAAGGGTGATCTTAATAATGAAGGAGTTGACATAAATTATACACCGAAAAAGTTTTAATTAATAGGCTCTTTTTTTCAATGTGGTGACGTTATATATTTCAATTTCAATAGAATAAAAATTATAATTCTAAAAAATCAACTCAAACCTCTCTTATCAGTGTATAATCTCATATATCATGACCATCAACTCATCATTGTATAAGAATATTGGGTTACTTGGGCCACCATTTGTTTAGACATCACCCCCTTGATTATCTTCCTGAAACCTATATTCATTGAAATTGTATATTATATTATATATTAAATGAGTTTTTTGTATTTTTGATGGTGGTATATCCTTTGTGGTTCCTTCTACTTTGGTTCTGACTTCAATGCCATGTTTCCTCTTTTCTCAAGGTTTTGTGTTTACATCAATGGATATATGTCTTTTTCTTCTTGAATCATTCATCTTTTTTTATCATACATGTGTCTTATATGATTATAGAAATATTATATATAGGGGCCTCAACAATTATCCATTCCACATCTAATTGGGGTTGAATAAAATCAATGGGTAAGATGGATTTGTTTTTATGATTCAGTTATTATGGTTTTTAGGTTCAGTTGAGCTAGGGAATATAACATGGGGTTTCATAAGATTCCATAATAGAGAAGAAGGGATCATCCCTCAAGTTTGGCCTATTTCATATGAACGAGACTAGTTTGACATCAATGGGTTTCCTCTTGTTTATTTGATTGAAATCAAATACATCAAAGTCAGTTTCATCCATATGTTATATAGGAGAAGCATAAAATACCAAAATTATTTCATTCCTTATGTTTTAAAAATGATATTTGTCATAACGTGGTGTTTCATAGATTAACTACAAAAAGCTTAATCATAGTAATCTATCAGTGAAAAAATTTGTCTTAGTGTGGATTTGTTTAAATAGGGTGTAGGTTTAGAATTCCCCTATTTTGTTTAGTGGTTTTTTTCAAACCTCATAGTCGATCACATATGAACTTCATTAAGTGGTATTTACAATAGTTTATTAGTTGATCTCATGTGGGTCATTTTTGTTTACTCCGTGGATGTTTATAAATTTTATAGGGGTGGTATATAACAATTTCGGTGAGATAACATAATTTACACTAATTTAATGACTATGGGTTTACATTTCAACTGTAAAAAATATCTTAAATTAATTAAACTTGTGCTAACAATATTAAAATTCATGTGGTTTATAAGATGTTACCAAAATTATATTCTAAACATATGAATAAAATTATTTGGTAATTATTATTTAACAAAATTATATGCATACAATGAGCTATGTGATATAATAATATAAACTATAAACAAAAAATAAATTCATTTATACCTCTAATTAATATATAGAAACCATTAATTACACATAATCTATCAAATATTATAAATATAGATTAAATATGTATATCATCTAATATCAACTCATTACAAATATGCACATCTCTCTACCTAAAATGCATCTAACCAAATCTATATATAAATTCACCTTATGCATTACTAACCTCATTATGTCATAAACTAAATAATAATAATAGTGAAATTAAAATTGAAAAAACTAAATAATAATTAATGTAAAATTATTTTTAATATGTAAAAACACAAAAAATCTATTATCCATCATAACGTCCTATTGAATAGTTTCATCGATCAGAATCATAAATCTTCTATATACAATTTTTATTTATTGACATCAATATTAAAAAAGAACATTCAATAATAGAAATAAAAAACAAAATAGTCGGAAAATATAATTCTAATTTTTCCAAAAACAATGTGTTAATTTTTCAACTAAAATGATGATTTTTTTTCATAAAAAAGATAATATATCTTGTAAATAAATTTGATGATATAAAAAACCTATTTGGGATATAATTCAACACTACAAACTCAAAAGAGAAAAGTATATAGTAATCCATTAAAACTTTAAACCAACGAAAGATGGGCATGATATAACACAATAAATTTTTAAAAATACATTTATATGGACTAATTTTATATGTTTAAAAAAATTCAATGGTAGTGATCACTGTATTTCATGTAAATATAAGTCCATTTTCTTTGGTTTTGACCATGAAATACACATTTTAGTGTTTAAAGACATTAATAACACTTTTTCGGTATATCGGTAAAACCACATATAACGTTGATAATTATTCGACTCCTACATTACAAAATCAATTATATATAGCCATTTTTATATGATATAATGGCACAATGACATCATTTTTTTTCAAAAAGATGTTTTAAAATGATTTTATATATTTTAAAAATTATTTTGGAGTTGTCATGAGCACATCACACATAAAATATATATGTTTTCTAATCTTCCACATAAAAAATAATTCATCCATAATTTTCCAAACATTTTAATTTTAAACATAATATTTCTATGGTTCTGACGGTTACAAACACAATTTAGTGTTTTAAAATAATAAAATTTAATTTATAGAAATCCTTGGTTACCTATAACTCTGATTATTTTAGAATCAGATAATAAATTTTATAAATCAATAAATTTTTGTTATCCTATTATTTCATGGATATCAGATATTGTTTTTAATTTTTGACCCCCTTAGCACATGTTTTTTAAAGACTTTGATATCCATTAAATATCTGTTTTGAGTCATTCTAAGCACAACATACATCATAATAACATTATTTTGGCTCAAACCTATCAAGAATTATTTAGTAGGGGGTTTCTAATGGTTTCATTCCCTTTTTATTTCAATATGTATAGTCTCAACCATTACACAAACATTTACGTGATAAAAAAAACTGAAAAATAATTTGCATGCTTCTCGGTGAAACTAAAATGGGGATAGATGTGGAATTTTTTCAAAATTTCAAAGATAAATATATTATTATTTTCAAATGATCTCATTCCCTTATTATGTCTTTTTTTTTGGGTTCTGACCCTCAGATGCATGTTATTAAAGACTTGGATATCTTTTTAAACTGATTATTTTTATATACCCAGAACATTATACATTAAATGGATTTGTTTTCTAATCTGACATGTCATAAATAATTCATAAACTATATACCCTTGATTTAATATCATTTTGTGGACATTTTATATGGTTTTTAATGTTATACCCACGCTTTATTATTTTAAATCACTATAAATGAATTTAGTGGAATCCTAAGTAAAAATAATAATTGATTGATGTAGAGTTTTTTAGAACATTTCAAAACAGAATCTTCGGTCATTATACCTTGATTTTACATCCCACAAATGTATTTTCTGGTTTTGACCCATATTTTATGTTTTTAAAGCCATCTAAATCTTTTGTAACACCTTTTTGAGTTATTCCTATCCCTCCTTATGTTCGATGGACGTGGATTTTTCTCATTTATGTTCAAAATAATTAAACAATGGTTTACTATTATTTCATTTCAATCCAAGGCCTTTTTCTTTGGTTTTTGAGGTTATGAGATCATTTCATATTATTAAAACAAAAAAAATGATCTAATGTAAATACGTAGAAAACATCGTCTTAGATTAACATGGATTCCGTTACAACATTTCAAAATTAAATAAGATCATTGGATTATTATTTTAATTTCCCTCTGAAATTTTTTAACTTTTTTGACCACATGAAACATGTTATTAATGACATTTATATATTATAAAAAAAAAATTATTGAGTCATTCCAACAACACAATTTATTGGATAAATGTTTTGTTCTTGAACACATAAAAAATTAAAAAATATTTCAATGATTTACATACAAATTAAGTTCATTTTCAATGTTTTTGAATGTTATAAGAATGTTTGAGGGTTTTCAAACACTAATAATGTGTTTATGATAATACAAAGAAAACCACTACATAGATTGACTTATTTTTGATTTAAATATTTCAAAAGTCAATGTATATTCATTTAAATATTTTCCCATAGACCTTTTATTTACATTACATGGGGTTGCCCCAAGATGCATGTTTTTAAAATCATTAATATCTTTTAAGACCACATATTGATAAATTTTGAGAACATTTCACATCTGACAGATGTGATGTATACTCGTACATGTCAAAAATAAATCCCTAATGGTGTGCCCTTATTTCACATGAATATGAGGTTTTTACTATGGTTTTTTACATTATATTATTATCTTAGTCTTTTAAAACAATAAAAATTCATTTTCTTGATTCCATGTAAGATTTCTACACAGATATATGTGGAATCAGTTTATATATTTCAGAAAACAAATCTAGATCCATTTTACTATGATTTTGCATCCCTCTATAATATTTTTCTTGGTTTTTATTCAATAATTCAGGTTTATAAGGAAACTAGTATATTTTAAATTTTTTTACTAAGTCATTCTGAGCACAACAGTCATTGTATGGATGTGTTTCTTTTTGATAAATATCAAAAATAATTCAACCATAGTTTTCTTAATATTTTATATCAATATGAAATCATGTAATTAAGATAGAAATTTCAACTCTCATTACTTCAAATCCTAATTGTTTCAACCCCTATTAGATCAAAATTCTTATTCAATAAATCAATTGAAACCGCATTGTTCAAGGAAACTGACGATGATTATGAAGGGTTCACATCAATGGATTCATTAATCTCAATATGTAAATTAAAATTTATTTACACTAATTTGAAATTTTTTTAAACAAACTAATAATTTCTAATTAATAAATTTATGATTAATATTTAATGTTTCATCATACTAAAATATTTAATAAATATAAGTAAATTAAACTAACAAATAATTTCAAATCATAATTAATTAGGGTCGTGTACATGGATCAAATAACACCAATAAAGCTAATTTGGACCATTTGATGTATAGAGGCCATCCCATTTAATCAGATTTATGTATTTTATATTTTTTAAATTTATTCTTTATTAATATTATTTTATAGAAATTAAATATCATTAAATATTGATGAAATTTAATTTTTCCAACATCTTAGGTGGGTTCATTAACAAAAATATCATCAGGTTTTAGAAAATCATTAAGGAAAATATATGTCTGAAAAACAAGGTAACAAATTTCGTAAGACATTATAATATATATATATATATATATGGAAGAAAATAGATATAATGAAATAATATATATAATAATTGATAAATTAACAACATTTTTTTATTGATAAAATTTGTAACCCAATGATAGGAGGAATGTCATGATTTTAGCAATTCAGATTATTTTTCATTATATTCATGTTATAAATAGAAAACCTAATAGAAATTATAATTTTAATGTGTTTAATTTAATAAGGTACTATATAATATTAAATTACTACAAGAGATACATACATATTAAAATCACTAAACACTTTTAACTTTTCCTGAGAAACCCATTCTTAAACATTCTCATACATCTGTCGAGTTGTAAAGGATGTGTTATTAAAATAATTCCATATTATTCATTCAATGAATATGAATTTCATGCCCAATTGTTTTGGAACAAGGGAATAAAATAGAGTTTGGGAGATAAAAATAAAAAATTATATTCAAATAAAAAATTACAGTGTTAAGAATCATAAAATATTTAATAACAACTTTTAATTTTTTTATTAATTTATATTTAATTAATTATAGCTTTAATCGGTTATCATATGTCCAGTTTTTCCATCCTATGGTAATATAAATCCAAATATGTATAACAAATTAGAATGATCTTCATCTTGTAAGATAACACCTCATTAATATATTTCTATATTCTTACATAATCACCTTCAACTACCCCATAATCATCGAACAGAATGATAATTTTAATGTCCTTCTTATCCCACTAATCTATTATCCAAATTTTTATATCTATTATGTTGTTATATTTATCTCTTATAAAAAGTATTAATTATATAAAAAAATATATAGATATCATTATAATTACATTCATATTAGTAATGTTAATTCACCAATATCCCTATGATGGAGGGGTGAGAGACTTCTCCCCTGATAGTGGAGAATCGAAAACTGAGATACTAATAACATCTAGGGTTGTCACTGCCTTTCTAAAAGTGCATGGTATAATGGAATCACTTGGATCCACTCATAACAATGGTTATTGTTCTGTGATATGAGATGTTGAATGGAAACAATCTCAAAAAACATTATTCTCAACAATCCTATAATTCAAATGGTTTTGAATATATTAAATTTATAAATAAAAGTATTACTAACATATTTATAAAAATATAGAATAAATATAATAGTGTACGTATATATATATGAGATACAAATATAAATTATAAAAAAATTAATACAATTTAATTTCAAATTAAAAAATCTAAATATCTCTGTCATTATTATATTCATTGATATTAACCTCTATTATCAAGACTTTACCATTTTCAACCTCTCTTAGAAGTAATATTATTTTAATATTTTCTAGAAAAGAACAATTAAATATTTTTTTATTTATGTTGTTCACATTCACAATTTTCCAAATGAAATTCATCATCTATATCATACAAGTGTCACTTTTTTAAGTTTAATACAATACTTCATCCTTCATATGTTTCATCAAGATAATAATAAAACATTTTCACTTGTTATGCTAAGATAAATTTATCAATTCTTTAAGCTCACTGGTATAGATCTAGGGAGATATGTTGAAAGAAGTAAATTTTATAGAATCATTCATTATACCTATATAAATGTTAACTTGTTATAATTTGAAAACAATAACTAAATATTGATCATGGTAGTTTAGCTGAATTTTATTAATCTATTTTTCATGGTTCCCTACCTCATAATGTGTAAATAAACCACTATTTCTATTTTTACGACTTATTCATGATTTGTTTTAATCATGATCCCATGAATATTGTAGAATAGAATCTCTTAGCCCCCGTTAGAGGAAACTGTGCCAAAATCATCAACTTATTTGATATTTTAGATTTAGTATGTAAATTCATTATTTGAAAGTAATATATATGTTTTTTACTTTTAACATAGAATAAATAATTACAAATCAATAATAGGATGATGGGTATATCATTATATGATAGGATAAACATTCCACCATATCCTTATTAATTATTTTTAAAATCAATATAATATTTATCGTAACACCTTATTCATATCATTGATTGGAAAATAAATTATTCAATAAATTTATTCACACATATTATAATTAAAATCACTATTCTATGAACATATAGTAACTCCAATTGATTCAGTGTAAAATTTGAATAGTTTCTATCTAGTAATCCAATGGTTGCAAATACTGATGATTGGATCTCAAAATGAGAATCATTAGATAGATCATCAACTCATCAAACATAATTGAATCATTCCTCTATCACATACAAATACCAAGAACAGAATATTAGTCACATTTTTGTTATATATCATTTAAAAATAAAGCATTATATATTACATTTATTCCTCAAAAATTATTTTAAATGACCTATGTAACAAATCATAAAATAAGAAACATAATAAAATTTATAACATAAAAACAATATAATATTAATTCATTAAGGGAAACAATAATATTTTTCTATCTCTCAATATGATACAACGATATATAGTATTCATGTCCACCATGTTTAGCTTCTTAATCCAAATTAATAGTAAAATGAATCCTGAAAATTACAAATGATGTGGGGAATAACATATAATAATGAAATAAAATCAAACACAATTATTTGTTGTTGTTTATCATGCTCAATTGGATTTTGATTTTTTCCACAATGATCATTAAAGAAAGACCACAATATAACTATTACTAATGTTTCATTTCCATGTAATATATTAGGTCATTGTAATTGAAATAAGTGCTCTATAAAAGTTTTTGAGTCATGAATATTTAGTTCATATGATTTTTTATCTATTAAATTTATGAATTGTTAAATATTACTTTAATATCCATCCATAACATATACATTGCATACTATTTGAAGTAATGTGTCACTCTCATAGGTTTTATTATAAAAAGCTGAATGATACCTTGAATAATCATTTTCACACAAAATAATCATTATATTCATCTAATCTAAATTAGTATGATTATTTAGGTGATAATTTTATTTACACTTCTAATTATTAAATTAATAATTTAAATTGTCACATTTTTTATTTTCAATATTTAATAGTTCTTTAGTATTATGTATCAAACTAAACAAAAAACATTTAAGTTCAAAAAATATACTAATTTTCTTCCACTTCTGTGTTCCACAAGCATTATATATTTAACCTCATATCCATTCTCCCATCATTATACTGATTATTTTTCTAAATTCTATAGTGACATTTTTTAATTATCCTAACATTTTTGATCTACGTAAAAAATTTGATGACATTATCAATTCATCCTCCTGATTGAATTTTTTATTGTTAGTACTAAATTTATGATATGGATCAATAAATATTTTATGACCTATAAAACCACATTTTCTACTATGAGGTAATTATTGAGGATAAATATAATTACCCAAGTACTTATAGAATAATAAATTTGGATATCTATTATTACTTATGAATATGATATTAGTTTTAACATAAAGGGGACTCTTTTTCTGATAGCATACACAACACACAACAACGAGTTTCTCCAAAATCTTATATTGCACAAAATATTGAGTTATAAAAAAATAATATTATATTATTATTTTTATTCTAAATGGAGGTTGATTTCTAGATATTGGAATGTCTAGAATGAAAAATAATAACTGAAATTTTAAATAAGTTTATATATGTTTAAATTTTGATTCATTGAATACCAAATTTATTAAAAATGAAAATTAAAACCAATTGAATATAATGGATATGTTTTTATAAAAACATTTTTAAAATTCAATATTTGTGTCTTAATATCACTCTTTATGGATTTTAATTTACTTAAATATATATTATATATATTCAATAAAATGTTTTAAATTCATCTTATATGTTTTCTAGATATGATTTAAGAATAAATTTATTTTTTCAGATAAAAGAAGATTTTTTTCTAAAAAAGTTTTTCTACTTCCTTTTGATGGTGAAAAATTTTTAAATATAATTTTTACAACTTTATATATTATATTTGAAAAATTAAACTTCTTATTTGCAATAGTAACATAAAAATTTACATTGGATAAATTTTTTGTTATTTTTTCCTAATGTTCATTGTGTAATGAATTGTAAAAAATCTTGCATTTCAATCCTAAACATCCTTTTAATTATATTTTTTTATATAGTTAGATTGTAAATATAAAGTTTATTAAGGTTTAATTGAATTAAATTTCTTCATTTAATCTAATTTATGTCGTTTTATGTAATTTCACATTGAAATTGGACATAAACTCTGGTTAATCTTTTGATAGTTTTTACTTCTACAAACATGTTTTTTTTGTTTTGACAAGGAGAATTAATTTGAAATTTACTTCTGAATCTTCTGTGTTTTGAATTTGAAAAAATGGATAATATGTTTGGAATCAGGATCTCCAAATTGTTTATATAGTTAAATTTTATTTTTAGACTTTATGAATAGTAACATCAGTTCATATTTTATTTTCCTTGGTTAAAGGGTGAATTAGGTAAATAAGGGTAAAACAATATTATAATAATATTAAATTACACTAACACATTCCATAACCATATTTTATTTGATATATCCAACCATGGGAATACTTTGATCTATTTTAGTACCCCATGTAGCCAATTGTGAGTGAAAATGGAATTTAATTACATTTAATTTAAAGTTAAGGAAAATAAAACCTTAATATGTATCTTTTACTAAAAAAATATATATGGGGTTATATAAGTTATATCTCTGACTAAAATATGTAATTATAAATACAAAAATATTTCTTACATCATGTTATTTTATTTACAATTTTTATACATTAAATAAATAAATATATTTATGACACAATGACGATATATTGATTACATGAATAATGAAAGATATAAATAAATGAGATTATATATGTTAAAATAAACTTATTTTTAACATTTTTATTCCATACACGAATTTTAGGGATGATAATGACTTTTTATATTTTAATTTAGGATGTTTTATCGAAATAATCTAGTTGTTATGGATTTTTAAAAAGACATTATATGAATAGTATAAAAATTTATATAAATGAGTTTTTAAATCAATTAATATTTTACTAAATGATATAATAGTCCTAAAAAAATATTATTTTTCCAAAAAACATATATGATGATAAAATAATCATTAATGCTCCATTTTTTGGTCTCTTATCATTTTATAGTAACTATGGGGGCCATATATTTTGAACATACAAGAAGAAATTATAAAAGTTAAAATAGTTTACTAAGCGTGAAAGCTAAAAATATGTTCAAGTTCATTAACTAACCCTATATAATCTCTATTTTACAAGATAATTTGGACCCATATTCATCTTTTCTTCGAAATAAATAAATTTTTTGATTTTAGATTTCTAAAATCAATTAACAATAAAATAATATTTTCAAACGTTTCTAAAATGCCCCTCCTCCCTCTTATAAAAGGACACCACCTCTAACCCTTACTCACACCTCTCAAGCCCCATTACTTTGTCCATGATATACCCAAATAATCTCCCATAAACCCTCTCGTCATTTTAGAAGCCTTATTTTGGGAAGAAGGCAATTAAATAAAGCATTTTAGATTAAATCAAAATGAGTTACCCGATTTGAGGTAATGTCATCTCTCAAGATTCTTTCAGTTATTTTCCTTCTCCAACCCCCAAAACACTATTTATTCAAATATTTTATGACAAATCTAGTATATTAATTATAATGTGTTGTTTTTATGATAATTATTCAAACTATTCTTACCCACACCTCAGACTAATGGATATATAACATTGTGTTTTTGTTGATGGAGATCTATTGCCTCACGAAATGATGATTGTTCAATTATCTTTTACCACGTATCATGGTGCACATAATTACTGAAATGTATTTATATGATATTTATTATTCTTATATTTTTTGTATTCTTCTGTAATTTATATTTACAACATAACTTTATGCTTTTCATGATATGGAAACATGATAATTTCATTTTAGGAAGCGCAAACTACCTCCCCAAAAAAGTGATATGACTCGTTCATACTATACATGGAACGTATAAATGATTGAATTAATAAATATATGTAACATATATATAAAATAATATTATACTATAATTATAATATACCTATGAATAATTATGTTTTCATTCCATTAAAAATAAAATTCAAATGAAATTAGCATTCTTGATTATGTACGAATTACCATCCCCATGAACGGTGCATTTCATTTCGTATCTCCAAATTTTATGGACAAATATAACTACATATATAAACTAGATATATATTATATATATGATATATAAATATTTAATATCATTATAGAGATATTTTAATTTTTACCAAATGTTCAATTTGTAATTATAACAAGTTCTTTTTTGACTCATGTATCAAAGATCGGAAAAATGACAGATATGAACATGGATAATTATATGGTTTTTATATAAAGGTTATAAGTTATTTAAAAGGAATAATAAAATTGAAAATTTTAATTATTAAAGTAGAAATTTAATTATTTTTATTATTCAAGGAGATAAAGAACAAACATGAAATGTCCAATACCAGGTAAGGGACTCCATTTCAATCCCATTTTATTGAGGAAAATTTAGATAATATATACCATCTTATCTTATAATGTGTATAATAAACCCCTTTGAAATTTACTTTCATTGAATGGAAATATTTCTCCTATGATGAGTTTTACTAAATGACAAAAGGAATTTTTTTAATGATTGTAGAGATAATGACCTCTCTACTGATGTAATCGTAATTTTTCTTCCACTATAAGACATAATGATTTTAAAAAGAAAATAAATTCCTTATTACCTTTTTGGGTTTTTTCATTATTGAAAATAGTATTTGAAATGTTTTTGTTATTTCAATATCTTGAAATGATTTCTTGTGATTTCAAATGAAATGTTATTAGTTAAATGTTGATATTTGTAATATTTTATGTGTTATTATTATATAATGGTACTTCAACATTTTATGTGTGGATACACGATAAGAAAAATGACGGGTGGTTTTGTGATAAAACAAGGATGGGTGGTTACCTTACAACCTCCAATGAATTGGGTATGGAAGTTTTCTGTACGGATCTTCCATTTTTTTATATGTATGGATGTTGGACATATGTCTATTCTATCTAGTGATACATCATGAAGTTGTCTATATAGTTATTCCATTTATTTATGTTCATACCCCATGATACCTTTATATGTTATATATTTTATTATAGGTATTATGGTAATATTTTTGTTACAAAAATGGTATTCAATGAGCTTCTCTTTGGTGAAGTGTTTTTAAGACTTCTTAAAGGTCAAAAGTATTACATTATAATAATGTATTCATGGTTTTCATGTTATTTAAAGAATAAAAGTATTAATATTTTGTGTATCCCTTAAAAGACATTTTATGCTCGTCCAATGTTTTTTAATTTTTTCACTGGACATAAATATGAATAGGGTCAAGGATGGGATCATGTAAAATTCATTCTGTCTAAAACATAGAACTAGTCATGTTTATTTTTTTAGAGTTTTAGTTTTATGAAAAAATGGGTAGTAAGTAGAGGTGGATACTTGTAATATTCAAGTTGATATGTATATGTGATTACCTAATTATCTATATCTATAAACCTGAAAAGATCCTCAATCTGATTTATTAACTTAATTCATGGTTATGTAATGTTTACTGTTGGGGCCTTATATTTGGTATTAGAGGTCTGTATAGATAAAATAAGAGGTTAGGGTGTTATTTAATAAAAATTAATATAACTATGATGGTTATAATATTATAAAGAGTAATAGTTATTTCAGATAAATTGAATGAGTTTAAGATAAAATGAATAAGTGTATCTTAGTGTTTACCCACCTCATAAGATATTATATGATGATATTACTGATATACTCACACTCACAATTGTGGTTTTAGTAAACGGTTGGATCTAGTAGGAAATAATGTAATAATGGATTTGTTTGAAACTATCGTGGTTTTCTAAATGAGGAACCTAATGAAATTGGAGCTTCAATGTGAACTCTTGTTGTTATTTTTAAAGAAATATATGGAGTCATGATTGAAAAATTTAACCCTGGTGATTTATCTACGAAATTATATAAGTGATAAATGAATGCAAATTGATTTATTTGGTAACAATCATAATGGTATGTATATAAAAAAACCAATATTTCATGTATGTGGAAGGAAACAATTATGAATATGTTTCAAAGGGATGTGAATATGTTTCAGATATAGTTATGATTTCTATAAAACAATAACCTAACATAAAAAAAGGATGCATCTGGTTGAATCCAGAAAAGGGAAATAAGTTTTTTCTGAATGATCAATTGAATATTTTTAATTTGGTGTTCATGGTAATTATAAAAACATATTTCCAATGTATAAGGTTCTAGAGTGGGTTTAGAAGTGGTTTTATCATGATTTTACAAATGTATTTTTACCAATGCCTAATTCCATTCCAATTAAAGATGAGGAAACTACAAATGACCTTCAAAAGGTATGGATTATTTCTTAGCTAATTTTTTTACATTAATTAAATATTCGTACATTATACATAATTTATTTTTAGGAAATAAGTATAAAATAATATGATGAAAAAACACAGATAAAGAATCATTAAGAATTTTCGATGATTAAGATATCTATATTTTAGGAATTCAAGAGTTATATTGGATCTATGGATGTTTAAATGTACTAATGATGGGATTACTTTAAAATACGTTTTCGAGTATGTGGAACCCTAATGTTTGATAAATAAAAATTTTATTCAAGGATGAATTATTATTTCTTTTTTGGATATAGTTATAAAGAACCATTTGGGTTTATATGATACATTAAAATGAGGAAATTAAATGTTATTACTTTTTTAGATGAAAATGTGAAGTATGAGATAACATTTTTGTTAAAATATGTTATAGATATTTTGAAAAATTTATCTCATTTTTGGGAATGTTATAAACATACATAGATTTTCAAAAATAACAACACGTAGATCATTTCGCAACTCATCGCATCAGAGAAAGCGTAGGGAATCAAACTCATAACCAAAGTGAGATTTAGATTTATCGCCTACCACTAGAATATCTGAAGTCCCTAGTTAGTATGACTTATTATTTTTTAGTAAAATGGTTTTATTGATCAATGAATTATTAGATTTTGGGAACATAGTTTTTATCAAATGGATATTCATTGTATAGGAAAATTATTGGGTGGTTAAGTGATAACAGTTATTTTAAAAGTCATTATCCCTTTTGAAAACACAATATTCTAATGAAATATAGAGTACTTTGGAATTTTAATTTAGAAGTAATGGTGACATTTTAATTTTGAATAATCTATGTTTTTATTGTATACTTATAGAGAATTTATTTATTTATGGAAATGAATAACCAATCATAGAGAATATGTTATTAGGTTAATTACTTTTCATTATGTGACTTTAAGAGTGGAAAATTTTAGTTGGAGATAATGGTTATGATTTTTGTGGAAATATATGTGATCAAATCCTTTAATTTGGGGTATCAAAATATTTTTGGGGTAATTTGGAATAATTTTTAAGGAAATTTTGTATTTAATGGTCTTTGTTGACCTTTGGGTATTTATTGATCAATTTGGGAGATTAAGAATAGTATATCTTTTTATAAAATATTATCCTTTATGGGGATTATCTGATAATGTACTAACCATTCTGGTATTGGATAATGTCAAGAAATAAGATAAATTTATGTATAATATTTTATGGAACCATTAATTCCTTATATGTTTATTCTATTTCTTCTAGTGTGACCTAGTAATATTGAATACACATCGTTTGGAGAAAAGACGAGTTTTTGGTAGAAAATAATTACATGATGAAAATCTATTGGAAAGATAACTATATTTATTATTTTTGTACTCAATATCCAAAATAAATTCTCCAACATTATTAAAGGTAACATAGAAGATAAAAACATTGTCCTCTTACTTTTTCTACTAGGAAATCAAATACTATTTAACCTATGAAAAGTTTGTGGTTTTTTGGTGGTTAACATTCTCATGATCATTTCTTATATCACTCTCCATCAGAAAATTATTGTCATATTTCTCTTCCATATACATGTTTTCATTGAATCCTACTATGTTTTATCTAGGGTGACATTTATAATTCTCCTTATTTCTTCTATTGTTATATTTTATTGACTCTTTTTTCGTATGTGGGACATTCAATGATGTTTCCGAGCCCAATTTTAAAATTGCGAAGATGAAATTTTCAATTGGGGTGAAGGATGTATTGACACTAGTATTTATGAATTAATATTTTTTTATTTATATTAACACGTATGAATAAAATAATAATTTTACATTAAAGTGGATTCATTTTCTTATTGCGTACTCGACCCAAAACAACAGGATTCTCCGAAATCATACATTTCACACAACACATAGTTATACAGAAAAATAATACAATAATAAAATTATTATATTAAATGATAGTTATTTTCTAGACATTATAATGGAGGGAATAAATAGTTTAATAGAATTTTTAAATATGTCTGACTCATTTTTAAATTATGATTCTAGAAATAGAAATAGAAACCAATTGAATATAATGGATGTGTTTTTTAAAACATATTTAAAAGAGAATAATTTTTTTTTCATATAACTATTTATGGATTTTAATTTAATGAAAAATATATGATATAAATTCAATGTAATTTTATAAATTCATCTTAAATGTTTTTTAGAAATGATATAAGAATAAATTCATTTTATTTGGACAAAATGTATTTATTTTCTCTAAAAATGCAGTTTTACTGCCTTTTGATGGGGAAGCCTTTTTTAGTATAGTTTATGAAACATTTATATTTTTTATTTTAAAAAACAAAATTATTATTTAAAATTATCACATCAAAATTTAATGGAGATGAAATATTGGTATTTTTCTTCAAAAGTTCATTTTTAAGGAATAATGAAAAATACTACATTTTAATTCAAAACTACCATTTAATTGGATTTATTTATATAGATATATTTTAATTATAATTGTTTTTAAAGTTCAATTAGATTATATATTTTTTTCATTTTATCCCATTTTATTCCTTGGAAGTAATTTCACATTGAAATTGAACATAAACTCATGTCAATCTATTGGTAGTTTTTACTTCTAAAAAACAAGATTTTTGTTTTGACAAAGGGAATTAATGTTAAATTAATTTCTACAAATTCTGGGTTTTGGAATTTGTAAAAATTTATTGCATATTTTTAATCATGGTATCCAAATTTTGTAAATATTAATATTTTATTTTTATACATTATGGATAGTAAATTCATTAAATATTTTATTTTCCATGGTTAAAGAGTAAATCTGGTAAAAAAGGGTACAAATTAAATTTATAATAACCTTAAATTACCCATACCAAAGTCCTAACCCTAATGGATGATATATTTATAATTATGGGAATGCTAGGGTAGATTTTAGGACCCCATAGATCTGCATGTGTGTGATAATGACATTTAATTACTTTTAATTTAAGATTAAATAAAATATCACCTATACGTGTAACTTTTGCTAAAATTTTTTTTATATGCTTCTATATAATAGATATCATCGAAAATATATATAAATTATAACTCTAAAAACATTTTCTACATCATGGAATTTTATTTATAATTTTAAGACATCATATACATAAATATATTTAGTACACAATGATGATGTAGTGATCATGTTATTAATGAATGATTATAATAAACGAGATTATAAATATTAAAATAAATTTATATTGACCTTTTTGAAACATCCACGAATTTTATGGATGATTATGAATTGTTATCTCTTAAATTATGAAGTTTTATAAAAATAATAATGTTTTTATGGATTTTTAAAAAATCATTACATGAATAGTATAAAATGGAATAAAATGGGTTTTTAATGAAATTATTATTTTATTAATTGATATAATAGTCCAAAAAATTTAAAATTAGGGAAAATGACATATATGATATCACTAGTATCATTAATGTTATATTATAGGGTCTCTTGGAATTTTATAGTAAATGTTTTAACCATATACTATGAATATAGAAGGAGATGTGGTACATGTTTAATTAGTTTAGTAAGGATTAATGATAAATGATAATGTTTATTTTATGACATAAACTTGTCTAAAATATATTGGATGATATAATGTATACCCATACTAATCTGATATTTGAAATATATCACTTTTGTGTTATTAGAATTCGAATATCAGTTAATAATTAAATAATAATTTCATACATTCCTAGGGTGTCCCTCCTCCGTCTTATAATAGGAAACCACCTCTAACCCTCACTCACACCTATCAAGCCCCCTGGTATTGTCCATAATCTATCCAAATAATCTCCCAAAATAGATATATCCCTCATAGAAGCCTTTCTTTGGGTATAAGGCAATTAAAGAAGGCCTTTTAGTTTAAATCAAAAGGTGTTACCCGATTTGAGGTAATGTCTTCTCTCAATATTCATTCATTTATTTTTCATCTCCAACCCCCTAACGATTATTTATTAAATTATTTTATAAAAAACTTTATTTTAAATAATCATGGATTATTTTATGAGATGGATTATAACTACACTTTCCCACACCACCATCTAATGGGTATAGAACATACTGATTCTGTGGACGACGAACAACTGCCTCACAAAACAATGATTGATCAATTATCTCCTATCGCCTATCGTGGTGGAAATTATGATGGAACTATATTTATAAGATATATATTTTGTTTATATTGTCTTTTGGATTTTGTAATTTTTATTTACAACATATCTTTATGGTTTTCCTGATGTGTAAACAAGATTATTTCATTTGAGGAAGCATGGACTACAACACCCTAATAGATTTATGAATCCTTTATGCTAAACATGGATCATATTAAGAATATAATTAATTAAAATATATAACATATCTAAAAAATTATATTATACTTGAATGATAATATACCATTGTATCATTATGTTTTCATTCATTTAAATATAAAATATAATTGAAAGTATCATTCATGGGTATGTATGACATATCGTCTCCAGGAACTGTGCATTAAATTTATTATTAGAATTTATTATAGACTATTATAAATACATATATAATTGATATATAATATATATTTGATATCTAATTAAAAAATATCATTCCAGAGATAATGTACTTTTTACCACATGGATAATTTGTAATTATAACAAGTTCATTGTTGAATCATGTACCGAACATCAAAAAAACGACTGATTTTGACTTTAATAATTATATGATTGTTATAGAAATGTAATTAGTGATATAAAATTATTAATAATATTGAAAAAGGTTCTTAAGAAAGTCATAATTATCTTATGTTTATTATTTAGGGATATAAATAATGAACATGACATGTCAGACAGAAGGTAAGGGATGTCTTCTCAATCTCCTTTCTTTAAAGAATGTTGTTATAATATACACCTATTTCTTTTATATAATATATAATAAAACCCTTTGACTATAACATTCATTCAAATGGAATATTATTTGTACGAAGTGTTTTACTCAATAGAAAATGTAATGCTTTTAATGTTTGTGGCGACAATGACCTCTCCATCACCATAATATTTATTTGGATAACTCTATAAGCCTTAATGTTTTTAAAATGAAAGGGAACACCTTATTACCTTTTCGGGTGTTTTCATTATTGAAAAAATATTTTTGAAACGGATTTTTTATTTCAATATCTTTATATGATTTCTTGTGATTGATAATGAAATGTTATTAGTGAAATCTTGATATTTTCAATATTTTATGTGTCGTGATTATATAATGGTACTTGGACATTTGATGGATGATAAACCAAACAATAGTTGGTTCCATAATAAACCAAGGATGGTTTTTCACGTTACATCCTCCAATTCATTAGGTATGGAAGTCGTCTATATGGATATTCAATTTAGAGATATGTTTGTAAGTCGGTCGTATGACTATTCAATTTAGAGATAGGTGTGGAAGTCGACAGTATGGTTATTCCATTTAATTATTTTTATGTCCCATGATACCTTTATATGTTATACGTTTCAGTATCTGGTATTGTGGTAATCATTTGGATACAAAAAGGATAGTAATTGAACTTATATTCAGTGAAGTGTTTTTACTACTTCTTAAAGGTGAAAAGTCTTACTTTAGAGTAAAGTAATCATGGTTTTCATGATATTTAAGTGCTAATAGTTTTATTTCATCATGTATCCCTTAATGACCATTTTCTTCTCCTCACAAATTTTGAAATGATTTTCGTAGGACATAAATATTAATAAGGTCTAGGATGGGATCAAGGAAACGCCATGGTGTCTAAAACATAGAAGTAGTCATGTTTATTTTTTAGGAGTTTTTGTTTTATGAAATAAATTGATTTTGAGTAGAAGTGTATACATATTATATTCAATTTTTTATGTATAATTATGGCCTAGATATATAAATATATAAATATGAAAAGATCCTAAATTTGAATTATTAACTTAATTCAAGATTATGTAATGTTTAATGTTAGGGGCTTACATTAAAAATAAAAATTTCAAACTGGACAAGAAAAACTGGAATTAGAGGTTAAAAAATAATAATTTTCCATGTTTAGGAAGAACATCAATTATAGAATTTCAGGAATCAACAGTATTTTATTGTTTTCTCATTGAATCATCAAATGTTTCCATGCCATCATAAGATAATTATATAAAATCATTGATTGTATTTTGAATATATATATCAGTCTCATTTCTATGAGTTTTATTTTTATTAATAATAATCCAAATAATGGAATAATTATTCTTTATTAACATCCATGGAGGTATATTATAGGGGGTAAAAAATGTCTATATTCTATAATTTATACCTAAAATACAAAAAGGATTAAATCTATCTGATGTTAATCATAAAAATACATTCACATGATCCAAACAAATAATTGGATATAATAAATCAATAAGATTCAATGATTGTAAATATTTTTGATATATCATCAATCTATCATTATTAAAAATTTGAGAATTCAATGTCATTTCATATATCATATTACAAGACATAATAAATATTTTACTATGTGGTTTCATTGTAATGTAATGAGATACCCATGTGGGAGTTTTCTTCTTCTTCATGTGGTTTCATTATTTTGCAATTTCATTATATCTCATTTTATTCCATATAATAGTATGAACTATTTTTCATTATTCTTAGTCACACTTTCTATTTTATTTGGTACCTTAGAACAAACATCTGTGTAGTTTATGATAACTTATATTCATTTTTAATAATATTAATAAGCTCCTTATCATAATAATATTTTTCTTATGCATAAAATTTTATGTGATAATGTCCTATATGTATATATCACAATAAGAGGTTAGGGCAGTTCCCCACTATGATGAGAGCCCAACATATCCATGATAATATTTATAAGTATATGTTTCATATAAGAACCAAATAATCTAGGGTAAAAAAAATTATTCCAACCAACGGGGGTGATTAATCATATGAATTTGAGGCACCTTCTCATGGTATGTAATCTTGGTAATATCCAGTGTATAATATGATGATAATGAGACCCATGAGTAGGAAATACACATTTATATGAGTCATTTTGTTTTCCTATATTTGGATGTTTGTATTGATACTGAGTCATTATGATTATTATTTATGAATATTATAAGTTGTGTAAAATTATTTATTGATGAAAAATATTATGACATATGTTCGCGACAAGGAAGGATACATCTGGTGCATCATGAATAATCATTCAATAATAAATAATGCATGAAATGATTTTTATTCTTATATTATTTAATGGTATTGAATTTCTCATGGCCTTTGATGAAAATGATATATCCTAAAGTCATATGGATAGCTTGGCCCTTACCCGGATTTGGTCTTAAGTTTGGGTGATGTGGTGACAGAGCAAGTGTTATTCCTCAACGCCTCAGAAGAGGATGCAACCAAGATGATGGGTAGGAATCTTGAAGTGGAGCTTAATGAGGAACATTATAGTTGGGTGGATAAACAGGACACGATCCTGGTTGGAGGCTTCAATAAGGGGTTGATCGGACTTGAGGAGTATATGCAGGTCTGGAACAAACTGACTTCTGCCTTTGAAGACATGATAAGGGGGGATCCTCTTCTGCAGGTGTCTAATTTATCCTGGAGGCTGGTTAGAGACTCTGACTCTGGTAGGATTCAACTGGTTTTCAATGAAACTATTTTACTTATTTCCTAGCTTATGCTTTGTTGAGTCACCAATCTTGTTGTGTGAGGAACGTGGAAGGGTCAGTTAGGCTCAGATGGGCTAGAGTGTGCTGGTTCTTCCTCTGAAGGCCATTTGGGATGTGGTGGATACGGAGGGATGGTTTTCCATCAGGAAGGACCATGCTTGTATGGGATCGTTGAGTGGTCCTTCTTTGGAGTTAGCGGTCACTTATTTGGCTTGGATGAGGTTGTTTCTGATCTTTTGTTTGTCGTTGTTGGGTGCTTGTTGGAACTTACGATTTCTCACTTTGTCCTCAAAAGTGTCTTTATTTATAATAAAAAATAATTTTCAGGCAACCCAAGTACATGGTGTTCGATAGAAAATTTTGATTTCCAAATGTCAAAGAAATATACATTGAACACTTAGGTTGATGGAAGTAGCATTGAATCTATAGGATTAGATATATAGGGATATAATAATTATATTAAATCATAAAATTAATGCTAGGTAAAATTTAATTTTTGTAGTAAATTCATTCATGACGGATTATTTTGTGTGTTTCAACATGTTTAACTTAGAAATTAATCTACATTTTATAATGCGACTGTGAAAAAAATTTGTAATGGTCACACCATAAGTATATACATAATCTCAATTAAATAATATATATTTATTTATAATTTAACAACTAGAATAAATAATAATTTGATGTGTGTTTAAATTAATATTACTATTTTATTGATCACATATATTCCTATACCACTTATTAGAAAGAATGTAATGTGAGAAGAATATTTAATAAATATTACTTATATATTTATTGAATATACCACTTTTTGATTAATGTGAAATAATACGATAATAATAACTTATTAAATATATAATTATTATTCAAGTCCCTTTAGATATTGTTGAGGAATGATAATCTGAGTTTAATGGTCTAATGAGAAATAATATATGTTGAATATTTTTTGAATAAATAATATTTAATATTAATTCGGGATTTTTGCACATGACGAGAAGTAATATTATTATTAATATTATATAAATAGGGTTATGAAGGGATTAAATAAATATTAATGGGATCTTTTGGAATTTTTTATTTCTCACCATATCATTATATACAAAAAAAATATTATCATTCAGGAGTTCAAATTTATTTAATTTTTTTGTGTAAAATGAATATATAGAATCCTCTCGAAACACTAGAGAGACCCCTTATCCTAAATGTTAATAAAAACTATGATATTTCATCATCAACCTTCAAATCTCTAGATAATAGTTGTCAAATATAATCCTTTGGATGTGATTCATGTGATGATAAACAGTTAATAACACAAATGATAGGATATGTCGTACTACCAATCATAGATTTCTACGGTGACATTTAGATTTCTATTTAACATCTGTGGAGCACCACTAGAGAAAATATACCATTGATTTCTAAATTAAATTATTATATGATGTATATATGCTTCTAGATCCATCAATAAAGAATGAATTTGTCCTGAGGAATTACATTAGTTGATTAAATTAATTATAAATCATATGTGATGATCCTACACTTGGATTATGAGTTTTTTATATTTTTTATATTCATTTATTCAGTTCCATTTTTTTAATATGTTTATCATTTTGTAAATATATTGTTTATTATCAATCATGAACTAAATTAAATTTGGGTATGACCCATCACATGATTCCATTATTCCCAAAGCCTTCATGTGGAGTCAGATCGAGGTTCACATAATTAGATATGATAATTTAATGAAAATTGATTTATTTATACATTTTAAATATAGTTTTCAATTACATTTATATTATTCATAGATCATAATTTCAAGATATTCTTATTCTTCATTGTTTCTAATAAATATAATCATATTAATTAATTTTATGAATGAAATAAATAGAATGATCAAAGATGGAGGTTTTATGGAATCAGGCAAGATAACACAAGATTACACGCCATGGAACCTAGAGGTACAAGTCATGTACTAGTGTTTAATTCACCAAGATTTATTTTATAATTAACTGATGGTGTGTTAATTCATTACACATAGATTATATAATTATACACTACATGTCAACCAGTCCATCCTGGAAAATAGTCTGCTGGAGTACATGCTATGCAACTGAAGTACACGCCATGTAATTTTTTAGTGACATATGGGCAATCTATATTCTACTATGTTCAACTGGACTATTGACTATGTATCTCGGATACCACACAATGTATATCCCATATACACAAAGGGTACTCCATTTTTTTCATGTCACAGTTACTTGACAAGTCCCTAGGCATGTAACTTGAATAAAATTTGAGAAAATCACACGTAGTGAAGAAAGATTGTATGCATACTGTTTATATACCAAATTGAAAATAATTTAATTTAATTTATAATACAGTATAAAAAATTTCAACACGTACAATAAAGTTATTACTATTTTTTTTGGAAACACCTTGTTATGGGTTTTAATATATATATTTTTTAAATTTATTTTTTCATTAATAATTTTTTTATATATAATATTTTAATTTTATTAGAATTATTAATATATGTGAAATATAGAATAACACATGAAAAATAAACCATGTAATCCTTAAAATCAGTCTGTTGATCGAACATTCATGAAGGCACATGATCTGTGATTTGTGCCACAAGTCCCAATAGTAAGAAATATATGAATAAAATACATGTTGCGTAATTATGATGGGTACTCACCATATTTACTCCAAGGAATATTTATGTACCAAATTAATTTTAAATAAATTTATTTATTTACTATAAAATTATGATGTATTAAAATAACAATGAAATTTAGATTATAATTATGATAAATTAATTTATTAATTAAATATTATAGTTAATCTTTATGAGTGTGATTTATTGTAAGACCCCGAGATTTTATGAAAAATATTCTTTTCATTAATGTCTTGTGTTGTACGCTACACCAAAAGGATCATGCACAACACACATCCTTGACTTACCTTTCATTACATGCAATCATGACCTTCCTCGATAGCGTGTGTAGTACGCAATACCGAGTTTCACTAAACAACGATATGCTATTAAAATATTATTAAAACTAGCCGTTATGAATAGTAATTACCACTTTTTGAAATTTTTGAAATTTTATTTTTTCAAATTGGAATTCATTTTTGGATTCGTAATATCTAAATTAGCTAAGGGTGAAATTTTGGTACTTTTCGGATAACTTTCATATTCTGATGAATAGTGAAAATTACCAAATTTTAATTAAAAAGAAATTTTTTAATAGAAATAATTAATAGTGATAAATTTTTAATTTGTGTTGTTTTAAAGTATATTTAGAATATATTTCTACAATTTAATACAATGTTGGTCATTGGATGTAATTTCACATTTAAACCAGTTATAAACAAGTGTCAATCTTTTGATAGTTATTATCTCTTAAAAACACGCTATTTGTTTTGACGACGGGAACTAATTTTTAAATTAATTAATGCAACTGATATGTTCTGAATTTGGTAAAATAGACATCATTTTTTAATTCTTAATATCAAATATAGCTTAGGCCTAATTTTTGGTATTTTTCTGGAAACATTCATTTTTTGATTAATAGTGAAACCACTAAGTGGTAGTTAAAAAAATTGATTTTTTCATAAAACTTAATTTTACCGCTTCTATGAGTGGAATTTGGAAATTCTAAGAGACACGGTTAATATAAAGGACTAAAATGTGGTTCAATGAGATGAAAATAATTTTTTGTGAATAGTAACTTTTTACTTTTTTTTACCACGGTTAAAATTAAATAGGGTAATTAAGGGTAAAAATGATATTATTATTACCCTAAAACAAGTCCTAATTTTATTGGATAAGTGTAATTCGACCAAAAACAACCTTAGGAATAAAATATGACCATTTAGACCCACATGGATTAGATTAGGACATTTATTATTAATTTATTTAAAGAAGGGTTAAAATAGTTAAAATCAAAGATTAATAAGTAAATCATTTTTCATATAGGGTTATACATAAGATAAATTAGACTATAAATATTAATTAGAAAAATAAAGGGATTTCCTACATAATAGTATTTTATTTGTAATTTTTAGACATTAAATAATTTAATTTATTTATGACACAATAATGATGCAGTAATTATCTTATTAATGAAATATTGACATAATTGATGTTATAAATACCCAAATAAATTAAATTTGAACCTTTTTATGAATTCCACTAATTTTATAGGTTACTATGACATGTTATTATTGATTTAATTAACTTTTTTCGAACTAATAATTCTGTTATGATTTTCACAAAAATCAATTACTAAATAGTGTCAAAATTGACATTAAATAGTTTTTAAAACAAATATTATATTATTAATTGTTATATTATTCCTAAAAATATAATTTTCAGATAAATGACTTAGATAAGGTTATATATATTAATAATAAACAACTTGGGGTTATTTTTTCTGCTTATAGTAAGTTTATTATCCTTATAGTAGAAGAACACAAGAAGACACGGTAAAAGTAAAATTATTTATCTTAATGTTAAATCAAAATGATAAGGTTAAAAAAGGAACCTAAACATGTCTAAATTCTATTTCATGAGAGGATTTAGACCCATCCCCACCTTAGAATCGAAATAAATCAATTTGGAGCTATTTAAAACCGAATTTGACTTTATAATAAAATAATTGTTCTAGTTATTCCAAAGGTACCCCTCTCCTCCCTTATAAAAGGGAACCTCCTCCCTCTCTTCCTCACAAAACATTGAGCCTTCATGATCGGCCAAACCCTGACAAATTCTCTTCTACACTTCCCTATAAATATCCTAGAGGTTCTGGTCTTCCTCAAAGACCAATTTTAGTGCCCTAAAAGGAGATCTCAAAGAGGCGCTTCAAAGAAGAGGTAATTCCTATTACCGATTCCTTCAACTTTATTTCTTATTCCACTTCTTCTTCTTTGGTTGTTTCATTATGAAGTAATAACATCAGTATCACTCATATACTGATATGTTATTATAAGTATGAAACAACCCTATTTCACCATCTATCCATCCTATGGAAAATGAAATCACCGCGCGTGCGTACCTACGGAATACCGTCTCCACGTCGTGGTGTAATCTATATTCCATCACCACCTTACTTGGATGGGTATAATGGTTTACATAATAACTATATAAGATTATTGTAAAGTGATATTGATTCTGAAATATTATACGTACACTCCAATACAATTCCACGATCATGAGAACGATATCATCGCTCGTGTGTACGTACGGACTACCGTCTCCACGACGCGATGAGATTCATTCTCCATGTTAACCATTCATGAATGATTATAAAGTATATATAATAAGTAATAATGAAATATATGACATAATAATGATTCTTGATTTATGTGTATATATATTTATGTCATCTACTTAATTCCATTCAACTCAATAAGGAAAGGAAAACAACGTTCATGCATACGAACGGTCTACCGTCTCCATGAACGGTGTATTTATTTCCATTTAATGATCTATTATATATAAATAAATATATATAAATATATTCTATTATATATTATATATAAATAATTTTTTATATTTTGGAATTAAGTAATCATGATCTATGTAATAATATGAATAATTACAAGTCAAAACACGGACGACAAATGAAACGATTTTACCCAAAACGCTCTTTAACGTGGAATTTACAAAAGAACGGGTAATATAAAGCCATAAGTGAACCATTTATGATATCATAACAATGATTATGATTCTGTAATAAGTAAATTACATTATTTAAATCATTATACAAGAGGTTAAGACACATATGAAGAAAATCGGACCTAAGGTAAGGGAAATATCACAATCTCATTTTTATCCGAGATTGTTTGTACTTTAGTATTTACTAGGGTGTATTTTATCATACAAATACATGTTTCCTCAATATTTAATATTATTTCCATCAACCTACATTTGTTTAAATCCAATTTTACCCTTCGGTGAGTTTTTAGTTAAATATATGGAAGGAATATCTTGTCATTTTTCATACGAGGTACTTTTTGACTTTTCTGACAAAATTACGAGAAGAATGTTTTATTTTAACTTATATGTCCTGAATGGATTTTTGAAACATTATTTCCAAGAATCTTCCCTTACAAGATTTCATTTTTATTTTTAATCAACTTTTTTTAGTTATAATTTTATGACATGTTAAGAAAGGAAAAGTGTTTTTGAAGTTGAAACGATATTTTCCTCAAGAATGGAGTTCAAGTGTTTTATCAAAATTATTCTCCATCTAAGATAATATAGGGTTCTATTTCTATCCCTATTATTAAATTGATTTGATTATGTTGTGATGAAATTATTTTTATGAATTCCTTTATCTTATATGAATTGTTTTATGATGTCATGATGTTTAAGATTCCCATTTTATTACATGTGTTATGCTATGATGTATGGTTTATGATTTTGTGGCACACATAAGAATGGTATCACTAAAAGATGGGTGGGACCTATATCTCCCTCTAATGCCTTAGGTAAAGATTTTATTTCTCATGAGATAGACATGGCTGGAAGGGTAGGTTATACTGGTTCAGTGAAACAGGACTGAAATGAGGAGTGAACTCGGTTCAGAAAATGGACTATGTCCACTAAGATAGTCTTGGCAATGAGTCTTGACTAATAAGAAATGATTATATATGATTATGTGTGTATTCCACAAATTTTCATGTTTTATGTTATGATTATTGGGTTTTCATTTCACTACTATTATTTATCCCATGTTATGAAATCATGATCTCTTTTGCAGGTTAAGATTTCCAAAAGATATGTTCTTATGAATATGATGTGATTGATATTTCTTTTGTTTACCCTTACTGAGAATTTGAGCTCACCCTTTTATGTTTTCTTTTCCCTAGGATATAAAGAAAGGTTTTAGGTAAGAAAAAAAGGGAAGATCTTTATTGGGAGATGTTGAAGATCTTTCACGACGTTTAGAAGATTTTATTCCGAGTTTCCAAAGACACTAAAATATTACGGTCCTTGTGTGTTTGTTTTTCTTATGTATTAAGTATTCTGCAAAAGTAATGTAATCTTCATGTACGTCATGCTTCGGGTCTCTACAGTTGGTATCAGAGGAAAGGTTTAGTCAGCCTTTGGAAACTAGGATGCGAGAAATTTAGTGAGATCCCTAGAGATATTTCTAGGGTGTGTTTAGGGATGTCCCTAAGGTTAAGTATAATCATAGGTTATAGTACTAGAATTACGATAAACCAAGATGTTAGATATTAAAGGTACTCCCCCTTTATTATATTGTTTTCCCCAGCGTGATTTTTGCCACTCACACTATTCTTTTTGGGTTTTAGATGATGGCTGGAACCCGAAAGAACTGTGTTGATCAATGCAATGGAAAATGCAATGATTGTCCTCCTGAACAAACAAATGTTATGGGAGATGGAGTGAAAAATCATATTGCTATACTTACAAAAGATATGAATCATTCTGGACTTCCAAATGAGCAGAGAAGAGAACAATATTTTATTGAGTCCTTCATGAGGCAACATCCACCTTCTTTCAGTGGGTCTTCTGATCCACTTGTTGCTGAACAATGGATCAGTACCACTGAAAATATATTTTCAGTTCTTCAATGTTCTGAACATGGTAAAGTCATCTTAGCAGTATATCGTTTGGAAGGTGAAGCTGATCAATGGTGGAATCTTATCAAGAATTTGAGGCAAGGAGATGAAATTGAGTCCATGGAATGGGACGAGTTCAAGAACTTATTTTTCAATAAGTACATCCCTCTTATTCTTCGAACAAAGATGGAGATGGATTTTCTTGAACTAAAGAAAAAGGATGATGAATTTGTTGGTGTATACAAAGTGAATTTTACTAGGCTTTCAAGTTATGCATCTGGCTTTATCATCCATCCTGAAAGTAAAGTTGATCGATATTTCAGTGGCTTAAAACCAAATCTTCGAAGGGCATTAGCTATAAGAGACTTCAGTAGCTATGAAGAAATTGTGCGTTGTGCTATCAAGGTAGAAATGGAAGTTGGTGTTACTTATCCATCTAGTAGTTTTGACAAGAAATGAAAGATGGAGTTCAAGGAGAAATCTTATAATAATGGTGAAAAGAAGATTAATGTTTCCTTATGATTAAAGTGTGGAAAGAAGCATGGTGGAGATTGTCTTAAAGGGAAAAGTAAATGTTTCAAATGTGGAAAGGAAGGTCATCAGGCATTTGAAATATGAAATGATGGGAAGAAGATGTCTAATGATGCAAACAAAGGAAGGGATACATAGAATGAACCTACTACACTTCAATGCTTCAAGTGCTAGGAAATGGGGAACTATGCTAATAAATGCCCTAATCCAAGGGTTAGTGATGATCAACATGAGCAACCACTTAAGGCAAAGGACAAAGGGAAGTCACATGCGATCACCATTGGCAATGTTGAATATGACAACGATGTGGTGGAATGATTAAGTTTTTATGTAATGGGATTCCAAAATATTGTTGTATATAGTATCGTGGGATATTGGAATATTTATGTTTTGGTATATTGTGGTTTTCAATAATTTTATGGCATCGGTAACCATGAAAAGTGATTGAAATATTTTTTGAAAGAAGATGATATGCACATAATGAAGGGATAAATTGAATCTAATATGTTTGACAGTATTCATGAGCTCATGATTGATATAAGGACTAAGTGATATCATGGTTTGAGTATATAGAATTTTAAGGATTTTGGTATATGGAAAGTGTTAACTTTTAAGTACATTAATGTTTTCACTAAGGTTCAATGGGTATTCATTTTTCAAGAGAATACATTATTAAGGCCTTCGAATGTTTGGAATGTGACCAACAAGACATATATCATGATATACGGGGATCAACGATGGTATTAACATGCTTGTTATATGAACTATTTGGTAATAGTTTTCACTATAATATGAGATTGGAAATCAGTATTATGGATAAGCCTAAAGATTGGAATGGACTATGTTGGAAATAAGTTAGTATTGTTTAAGTATAAAAGTTTTTTTTGATATTATTGATGGGATGTTATAGTAATGTCGTTTTAGAAAAAGGACAGCCTGTAGGACGGGCGACAACCCATCGCATTGGACAAGGTTGTGGGAATCGAACCCACAACCGAAGTGCGTCTGGCCTTTATCACCTACCACTAGCCTACAGGAAGTCCATGTTTAGTAGAAACTAGTTTTATTATATTAAGAAGTATGATATATGAAGTATAAGTCCATTTTAGGAACTATATATTATTAATTTCACTATACATGGACTTATGTATTTTTAATAACTTTTGTAACCTTTTTCTTGAGACAGATGGAATGACCCATAATTCTATCACATGATCTACTAACACTTCACGAATGACAAATCCAACTTCATTTCTTTAAGAGTTGAAGTGGAAATTGTCCAAAGAATGACCAAAGGTGTCACAGTACCAAAATCACGAAAGTATTTCTTCTAATTCCAATTTCATCAACTTTAGGGAAATGATCTTGAAAACCAAAAATGTATTCCTAGTGCTCTTATATCTGATGAATCAGATGGTACCTTTGATCGTCACAAATTTATGGCTTTGTGATTGCTGGATTTTCCATAGCCATGTTCTCTACCACTCTCCATCAGAACATGATGGTTATATTTCTCTTCCATATCCATATTTTCACCTATGTGGAATCCCAATGATTAGTTTATTTGGGTAACTGTTATGTTTCATACTTTTGATTTTAAAGAATGGTTTTGGTATTACTTTTTACAATGTGGGTTTCTATTAAAGAAACATTCAAGTAGTAAACCATTTATAACCCCGACGAATTTCGACGGCGAAATTCATTTTAAGGAGGTAGAATGTAACACCCCAAGATTTTTTGAAAAATATTATTTTCATTAATGTCTTGTGTTGTACGCTACACAAAAAGGATCTTGCACAACACGAATCCTTGACGTGCCTTGCATTACATGCAATCAAAACCATCCTCGATAGCGTGTGTAGTACGCAATACCGAGTTTCACTAAACAACGATATGCTATAAAAATATTATTAAAGCTAGCCGTTATGAATAGTAATAACCACTTTTTGAATTTTTTGTAAATTTTATTTTTTCAAAATGGAATTTATTTTTGGATTCGAAATATAGAAATTAGCTTAGGGTGAAATTTTGGTACTTTTCGGATAACTTTCATATTCTGATGAATAGTGAAAATTACTAAATTTTAATTAAAAATAACTTTTTTAATAGAAATAATTAATAGTGATAAATTATTAATTTGTGTGGTTTTAAAGTATATTTATAATATATTTTTACAATTTAATAAAATGTTGGTCATTGGATGTAATTTCACATTTAAACCAGTTATAAACAAGTGTCAATATTTTGATAGTTATTATCTCACAAAACACGCTATTTGTTTTGACGACGGGAACTAATTTTTAAATTAATAAATGCAACTGATATGTTCTGAATTTGGAAAAATAGACATCATTTTTGAATTATTAGTATCAAATATAGCTTAGGACTAATTTTTGGTATTTTTCTGGAAACCTTCATTTTTTGATGAATAGTGAACCCACTAAGTGGTAGTTAAAAAAACTGAATTTCTCATAAAACGTAATTTTACCGCTTCTATGAGTGGAATTTCGAAAATCCGAGAGACACGGTTAATATCAAGGACTAAAATGTGGTTTAATGAGATGAAAATAATTTTTGGTGAATAGTAACTTTTTACCTTTTTTTACCACGGTTAAAAGTAAATAGGGTAATTAAGGGTAAAAATGATATTATTATTACCCTAACACATGTCCTAATTCTATTGGATAAAAGTAATTCAACCATAAACAATCTTAGGAATAAAATATGACCATTTACGCCCACTTGGATTAGATTAGGACATTTATTATTAATTTATTTAAAGAAGGGTTAAAATAGTTAAAATCATAGTTTAATAATTAAATCATTTTTAATATAGGGTTATACATAAGATAAATTCGACTAGAAATATTATTTATCTATTTATTGAATATACCACTTTTTGATTAATGTGAAATAATACGATAATAATGACTTATTAAATATATAATTATTATTCAAGTCCCTTTAGATATTATTGAGGAATGATAATCTGAGTTTAATGGTCCAATGAGAAATAATATATGTTGAATATTTTTTGAATAAATAATATTTAATTTTAATTCGGGATTTTAGCACATGACGAGAAGTAATATTATTATTAATATTATATAAATAGGGTTATGAAGGGATTAAATAAATATTAATGGGATCTTTTGGAATTTTTTATTTCTCACCATATCATTATATACAAAAAAAAATATTATCATTCAGGAGTTCAAATTTATTTAATTTTTTTTGTGTAAAATGAATATATAGAATCCTCTCGAAACACTAGAGAGACCCCTTATCCTAAATGTTAATAAAAACTATGATATTTCATCATCAACCTTAAACTCTCTAGATAATAGTTGTCAAATATAATCCTTTGGATGTGATTCATGTGATGATAAACAGTTAATAACAAAAATGATAGGATATGTCGTACTACCAATCATAGATTTCTACGGTGACATTTAGATTTCTATTTAACATCCGTGGATCACCACTAGAGAAAATATACCATTGATTTCTAAATTAAATTATTATATGATGTATATATGCTTCTAGATCCATCAATAAAGAATGAATTTATCCTGAGGAATTACATTTGTTGATTAAATTAATTATAAATCATATGTGATGATCCTACACGTGGATTATGAGTTTTTTATATTTTTTATATTCATTTATTCAGTTCCATTTTTTTAATATGTTTATCATTTTTTAAATATATTGTTTATTATCAATCATGACATAAATTAAATTTGGGTATGACCCATCACATGATTCCATTATTCCCAAATCCTTCATGTGGAGTCAGATCGAGGTTCACATAATTAGATATGATAATTTAATGATAATTGATTTATTTATACATTTTAAATATAGTTTTCAATTACATTTATATTATTCATAAATCACAATTTCAAGATATTCTTATTCTTCATTGTTTCTAATAAATGTAATCATATTAATTAATTTTATGAATGAAATAAATAGAATGATCAAATCTGGAGGTTTTATAGAATCAGGCAAGATAACACAAGATTACAGGCCATGTAACCTAGAGGTACAAGACATGTACTAGTGTTTAATTCACCAAGATTTATTTTATAATTAACTGATGGTGTGTTAATTCGTTACACATAGATTATATAATTATACACTACATGTCAACCAGTCCATCCTGGAGAACAGTCAGCTGGAGTACATTCTATGCAACTGAAGTACACGCCATGTAATGTTTTAGTGACATATGGGCAATCTATGTTCTACTATGGTCAAATGGACTATTGACTATGTAACTCGGATACCACACAACGTATATCCCATATACACAAAGTGCACTCCATTTTTTTCATGTCATAGTTACTTGACGAGTCCCCAGGCATGTAACTTGAATAAAATTTTAGAAAATCACACGTAGTGAAGAAAGATTGTATGCATACTGTTCCTATACCAAATTGAAAATAATTTAATTTAATTTATAATAGAGTATAAAAAATTTCAACATGTACAATAAAGTTATTACCAATTTTATTGGAATCACCTTGTTATGGGATTTAATATATATATTTTTTAAATTTATTTTTTTCATAAATAATATTTTGATATATCATTTTTTACATTTATTACAATTATTAATATATGTTAAATATAGAATAACACATGACAAAAAAACCATGTAATCCTTAAAATCAGTCTGTTGATCGAACATTCATGAAGGCACATGATCTGTGATTTGTGCCACAAGTCCCAATAGTAAGAAATATATGAATAAAATACATGTTGCGTAATTATGATGGGTACTCACCATATTTACTCCAAGGTATATTTATGTACCAAATTAATTTTAAATATATTTATTTATTTATTATAAAATTATGATTTATTAAAATAAAAATGAAATTTAGATTATAATTATGATAAATTAATTTATTAATTAAATATTTTAGTTAATCTTTATGAGTGTGATTTAATGTAACACCCCGAGATTTTCTGAAAAATATTCTTTTCATTAATGTCTTGTGTTGTACGCTACACCAAAAGGAGCTTGCACAACACGCATCCTTGACTTTCCTTGCATTACATGCAATCACGACCTTCCTCGATAGCGTGTGTAGTACACAATACCGAGTTTCACTAAACAACGATATGCTATTTAAATATTATTAAAACTAGCCGTTATGAATAGTAATAACCACTTTTTGAAATTTTGTAAATTTTATTTTTTCAAATTGGAATTCATATTTGGATTCTTAATATCGAAATTAGCTTAGGGTGATATTTTGGTAATTTTCAGATAACTTTCATATTCTAATGAATAGTGAAAATTACTAAATTTTAATTAAAAAGAAACTTTTTTAATAGAAATAATTAATAGTGATAAATTATTAATTTGTGTTGTTTTAAAGTATATTTAGAATATATTTTTACAATTTAATACAATGTTGGTCATTGGATGTAATTTCACATTTAAACCAGTTATAAACAAGTGTCAATCTTTTGATAGTTATTATCTCTTAAAAACACGCTATTTGTTTTGACGATGGGAACTAATTTTTAAATTAATTAATGAAACTGATATGTTCTGAATTTGGTAAAATAGACATCATTTTTTAAGTCTTAATATCAAATATAGCTTAGGAATAATTTTTGGTATTTTTCTGGAAACTTTCATTTTTTGATTAATAGTGAAACCACTAAGTGGTAGTTAAAAAAACTGAATTTTTCATAAAACTTAATTTTACCGCTTCTATGAGTGGAATTTGGAAATTCCAAGAGACACAGTAAATATAAAGGACTAAAATGTGGTTCAATGAGATGAAAATAATTTTTTGTGAATAGTAACTTTTTACTTTTTTTACCACGGTTAAAAGTAAATAGAGTAATTAAGGGTAAAAATGATATTATTATTACCCTAACACATGTCCTAATTATATTGGATAAGTTTAATTCGACGAAAAAAAACCTTAGGAATAAAATATTACCATTTAGACCGACATGGATTAGATTAGTACATTTATTATTAATTTATTTAAAGAAGGGTTAAAATAGTTAAAATCAAAGTTTAATAAGTAAATCATTTTTAATATAGGGTTATACATAAGATAAATTAGACTATAAATATTCATTAGAAAAATAAATATATTTCCTACATAATAGTATTTTATTTGTAAATTTTAGACATTAAATAATTTAATTTATTTATAACACAACAATGATGGAGTAATTATCTTATTAATGAAATATTGACATAATTGATGTTATAAATACCCAAATAAATGTAATTTTTAACTTTTTATGAATTCCACTAATTTCATAGGTAACCATGACATGTTAGTATTTATTTAATTAACTTTTTTCGAACTAATCATTCTGTTATGATTTTCACAAAAATCAATTACTAAATAGTGTCAAAATTGACATAAAATAGTTTTTAAAACAAATATTATATTATTAATTGTTATTTTATTCCCAAAAATCTAAGGTTCGGACAAAAGTCTTAGATAAGGTTATATATATTAATAATAAACAACTTAGGGTTCGTTTGGCGGCTTATAGTACGTTTATTAACCTTATTATATAAGAACACAACAAGACACGGTAAAAGTAAAATTATTTAACTTAATGTTAAATCTAAATGATAAGGTTAAAATAGGAACCTAAACTTGTCTAAATTCTATTTTATGAGAGGATTTAGACACATCCCCACCTTATCTTTGAAATAAATCAATTTTGAGCTATTTAAAACCGAATTTGACTTTATAATAAAATAATAGTTTTAGTTATTCCAAAGGTACCCCTCTCCTCCCTTATAAAAGGGCACCTCGTCCCTCTCTTCCTCACACAACTTTGAGCCTTCAAGCTCCAAAAAACCCTGAAAAATTCTATTCTCCACTTCCCTAGAAATATCCTAGAGGTTCTGGTCTTCCTCAAAGACCAATTTGAGTTCCCTAAAAGGAGATCTCAAAGAGGCGCTTCAAAGAAGAGGTAATTTCTGTTACCGATTCCATCAACTTTATTTCTTATTCCACTTCTTCTTCTTTGGTTGTTTCATTATGAAGTAATAACATAAGTATCACTCATATAATGATATGTTATTATATGTATGAAACAACCCTATTTTACCATCTATCCATCCTACGGAAAATGAAATCACCGTGCGTGCGTACGTACTGAATACCGTCTCCACGCCGTGGTGTTATCTATTTTCCACCACCACCTTACATGGATGGTATAATGGTGTAAATAATAACTATATATGATTATTGTAAAATGATATTGATTCTGAAATAGTATACATACACTCCAATACAATTCCACGATCATGAGAACGATATTATCGCTCGTGCGTACGTACGGACTACCGTCTCCACGACGCGATGAGATTCATTCTCCATGTTAACCATTCATGAATGATTATAAAGTATATATAATAAGTAATAATGAAATATATGACATAATAATTATTCTTTATTTATGTGTATATATATGTATGTCATCTACTTAATTTCATTCAACTCAATAAGGAAAGGAAAACAACGTTCATGCGTACGAACGGTCTACCGTCTCCATGAACGGTGTATTTCTTTCCATTTACTGATCTATTATATATATATATATATATATTCTTAATATATATTATATATAAATCATGTTTTATATTCTGGAATTAATTAATCATGATCTAAGTAATAATATGATTAATTACAAGTCAAAACATGGACGACAAATGAAACGATTTTACCCAAAATGCTCTTTAACATGGAATTTAAAAAAGAACGGGTAATACAAAGCCATAAGTGAACCATATATGATATCATAACAATGATTATGATTCTTTAATAAGTCAATGACATTATTTAAATCATTATACAGGAGGTTCAGACACATATGAAGAAAATCGGTCTTAAGGTAAGGGAAATATCACAATCTCATTTTTATCCGAGATTGTTTATACCTTAGTATTTACTAGGGTGTATTTTATCTTCCAAATCCATGTTTCCTCAATATGTAATATTATTTCCATCCACCTAAAATTGTTTAAATCCAATTTTACCCTTCGGTGAGTTTTTAGTAAAATATATGAAAGGAATATTATGTCGTTTTTCGTACGAGGTACTTTTTGACTTTTCTGACAAAAGTATGAGAAGAATGTTTTTTAACTTACATGGCATGAATGGATTTTTGAAACATTATTACCAAGAATATTCCCTTACATGTTTTCATGTTTATTTTTAATCAACTTCTTTTAGTTAGAATTTTATGACATGTTAAGAAAGGAAAAGTGTTTTTGAAGTTTAAAGGATATTTTCCTCAAGAATGGAGTTCAAGTGTTTTATCAAAATTATTTTCCATCTAAGATAATATAGGGTTCTGTTTCTATCCCTATTATTACATTGATTTGATTATGTTGTGATGGAATTATTTTTATGAATTCCTTTATCTTATATGAATTGTTTTATGATGTCATGATGTTTAAGATTCCCATTTTTATTACATGGGTTATGCTATGATGTATGGTTTATGATTTTGTGGCACACAAAATAATGGTATCATTAAGAGATGGGTGGGACCTATATCTCCCTCCAATGAATTGGGTAAAGATTTTATATCTCATGAGATAGACATGGCTGGAACGTTAGGTTATACCGGTTCAGTGAAACAGGACTGAAACGAGGAGTGAACTTGGTTCGGAAAATGGACTTTGTCCACTAAGATAGTCTTGGCAGTGAGTCTCGACTAACAAGAAATGATTCTATATGATTATGTGTGTATGCCACAATGTTTCATGTTTTAAGTTATGATTATTGGGTTTTCATTTCACTACTATTATTTATCCCATGTTATGAAATCATGTTCTCTTTTGAAGGTTAAGATTTCCAAAAGATATGTTCTTATGAAAATGATGTGATTGATATTTCTTTTGTTTACCCTTATTGAGAATTTGAGAACACCCTTTTATGTTTTCTTTTCCCCAAGATATAAAGAATGGTTTTAGGTAAGAAAAAAAGGGAAGATCCTTATTGGGAGATGTTGAAGATCTTTCACGATGTTTAGAGGATTTTATTCAGAGTTTCCAAAGACACTAAAATATTACGGTCCTTGTGTGTTTGTTTTTCTTATGTATTAAGTATTCCGAAAAAGTAATGTAATATTCATGTACGTCAAGCTTCGGGTCTCTACAGTTTGTATCAGAGGAAAGGTTTAGTAAACCTTTGGAAACTAGGATGAGAGAACTTTAGTGAGATCCCTAGAGATATTTCTAAGGTGTGTCTAGGGATGTCCCTAAGGTTAAGTATAAGCATAGGTTATAGTACTAGAATTACGATAACCCAAGATGTTAGATATTGAAGGTACTCCCCCTTTATTATATTGTTTTCCCTAGCATGATTTTTTCCACTCACACTATTCTTTTTGGGTTTTAGACGATGGATGGAACCCGAAAGAACCGTGTTGATCAATGCAATGGACAATGCAATGATTGTCCTCCTGAACAAACAAATGTTATGGGAGATGGAGTGAAAAATCTTATTGCTATACTTACACAAGATATGAATCATTCTAGACTTCTAAATGAGCAGAGAAGGGAACAATATTCTATTGAGTCCTTCATGAGGCAATATCCACCTTCTTTCAGTGGGTATTCTGATCCACTTGTTGCTGAACAATGGATCAATACCACTGAAAAGATATTTTCAGTTCTTCAATGTTCTGAAAATGATAAATTCATCTTATCAATATATCGTTCGGAAGGTAAAGCTAATCAATGGTGGAATCTTATCAAGAATACGAGGCAAAGAGATGAAATTGATTCCATGGAATGGGATGAGTTCAAGAACTTATTTTTCAATAAGTACTTCCCTCGTATTCTTCGAACAAAGATGGAGAAGGATTTTCTTGAACTAAAGAAAAAGAATGATGAATTTGTTGGTGTATACGAAGCGAATTTTACAAGGCTTGTAAGGTATGCATCTGGCTTTATCATCCAACCTAAATGTAAAGTTGATCGATTCTTCAGTGGCTTAAAACCAAATCTTCGATGGGCATTAGCTATAAGAGACTTCAGTAGCTATGAAGAAATTGTGCGTTGTGCTATCAAGGTAGAAATGTAATTTGGTGTTACTTATCCATCTAGTAGTTTTTAAAAGAAATGAAAGATGGAGTTCAAGGAGAAATCTCATAATAATGGTGAAAAGAAGATGAATGTTTCCTTATGCTCAAAGTGTGGAAGGAAGCATGGTGGAGATTGTCTTAAAAGGACAAGTAAATGTTTCAAATGTGGAAAGGAAGGACATAAGGCATTTGAATGCCACAATGATGGGAAGAAGATGTCTAATGATGCAAACAAAGGAAGGGATACATAGAATGAACCTACTACACTTCAATGCTTCATGTGCAAGGAAATGGGGAACTATGCTAATAAATGCCCTAATCCAAGGGTTAGTGATGATCGACATGAGCAACCACTTAAGGAAAAGGACAAAGGGAAGTCACATGTGATCACCATTGGCAATGTTGAATATGAAAACGATGTGGTGGAATTATTAAGTGTTTATGTAATGGGATTCCAAAATAATGTTGTATATAGTATCGTGGAATATTGGAATATTTAGGTTTTGGTCTATTGTGGTTTTCAATAATTTTATGGCATCGGTAACCATGAAAAGTGATTGAAATATTTTTTGAAAGCAGATGATATGCACATAATGAAGGGATAAAGAGAATCTAATATGTTTGACAGTATTCATGAGCTCATGAATGATATAAGGACAAAGTGATATCATGGTTTGAGTATATAGAATTTTGAGGATTTTGGTATATGGAAAGCGTTAACTTTTAACTACATTAATGTTTTCACTAAGGTTCAATGGGTATTCATTTTTCAAGAGAATACATGATTAAGGCCTTCGAATGTTTGGAATGTGACCAACAAGACATATCTCATGATATACGGGGATCAACGATGGTATTAACATGCTTGTTATATGAACTCTTTGGTAATAGTTTTCACTATAATATGAGATTGGACATCAGTATTATGGATAAGCCTAAAGATTGGAATGGACTATGTTGGACATAAGTTAGTATTTTTTAAGGATAGAAGTTTTTTTTGATATTATTGATGGGATGTTATAGTAATGTAGTTTTAGAAAAAGGACAACCTGCAGGACGGGCGAAAACCCATCGCGTCGGACAAGGCTGTGGGAATCGAACCCACAACCGAAGTGCGACTGGCCTTTATCACCTTCCACTGGACTACAGGAAGTCCCTGTTTAGTAGAAACTAGTTTTATTATATTAAGAAGTATGATATATGAAGTATAAGTCCATTTTAGGAACCATATATGATTAATTTCACTATAGATGGACTTATGTATTTTTGATAACTTTTGTAACCTTTTGTTTGAGACAGATGGAATGTCCCATCATTCTATCACATGATTTTCTAACACTTCACGAATGATAAATCCAGCTTCATTTCTTTAAGAGTTGAAGTGGAAATTGTCCATAGAATGACCAACGGTGACACAGTACCAAAATCACGAAAGTATTTCTTCTAATTCCAATTTCATCAACTTTAAGGAAATTATCTTGAAAACCAAAAATGTTGTCCTAGTGCTCTTATATATGATGAATCAGATGGTACCTTAGATCTTCACAAATTTATGGCTTTGTGATTTCTGGCTTTTCCATAGCCATGTTCTCTACCACTCTCCATCAGAACATGATGGTTAGATTTCTCTTCCATATCCATATTTCCACCTATGTGGATACCCAGTGATTAGTTTATTTGGGTAACCGTTATGTTTAATTCTTTTGTTTTTAAAGAATAGTTTTGGTATTCCTTTTTACGATGTGGGTTTCTATTAAAGAAACTTTCAAGTAGTAAACCATTTATAACCCCGACAAATTTCGAGGGCGAAATTCATTTTAAGGGGGTAGAATGTAACACCCCGAGATTTTATGAAAAATATTCTTTTCATTAATGTATTGTGTTGTACTCTACACCAAAAGGAGCTTTCACAACACGCATCCTTGACCTGCCTTGCATTACATGCAATCGCAAGCTTCCTCGATAGTGTGTGTAGTACACAATACCGAGTTTCACTAAACAACGATATGCTATTAAAATATTATTAAAACTAGCCGTTATGAATAGTAATAACCTATTTTTGAAATTTTGTAAATTTTATTTTTTCAAAATGGAATTCATTTTTGGATTCATAATATCAAAATTAGCTTAGGGTGAAATTTTGATACTTTTTGGATAACTTTCATATTCTGATGAATAGTGAAAATTACTAAATTTTATTTAAAAAGAACTTTTTTAATAGAAATAATTAATAGTGATAAATTATTAATTTGTGTGGTTTTAAAGTATATTTAGAATATATTTTTACAATTTAATACAATGTTGGTCATTGGATATAATTTCACATTTAAACCAGTTATAATCATGTGTCAATCTTTTGATAGTAATTATCTCTTAAAAACACGCTATTTGTTTTGACGACGAGAACTAATTTTTAAATTAATTAATGCAACTGATATTTTCTGAATTTGAAAAAATAGACATCATTTTTGAATTCTTAATATAAAATATAGCTTAGTCCTAATTTTTGTATATTTTTCTGGAAACTTTCATTTTTTGATGAATAGTGAAACCACTAAGTGGTAGTTAAAAAAACTGAATTTTTCATAAAACATAATTTTACCACTTCTATGAGTGTAATTTCAAAAATCCGAGAGACACAGTTAATATCAAGGACTAAAATGTGGTTCAATGAGATGAAAATAATTTTTGGTGAATAGTAAATTTTTACTTTTTTTACCACGGTTAAAACTAAATAGTGTAATTAAGGGTAAAAATGATATTATTATTACCCTAACACATGTCCTAATTCTATTGGATAAAAGTAATTCGACCAAAAACAACCGTAGGAATAAAATATGACCATTTAGGCCCACTTGAATTAGATTAGGACATTTATTATTAATTTATTTAAAGAAGGGTTAAAATTGTTAAAATCATATTTTAATAAGTACATAATTTTTAATATAGGGTTATACATAAGATAAATTCGACTATAAATATTCATTAGAAACCGAAAGAGATTTCCTACATAATAGTATTTTATTTGTAATTTTTAGACAATAAATAATTTAATTTAGTTATGACACAACAATGATGCAGTAATTATCTTATTAATGAAATACTGACATAATTGATGTTATAAATACCCAAATAAATGTAATTTGAAACTTTTTATGAATTACACTAATTTTATAGTTTAATATGACATGTTAATATTGATTTAATTAACTTCTTTAGAACTAATCATTCTGTTATGATTTTCACAAAAATCAATTACTAAATAGTGTCAAATTTGACATAAAATAGTTTTTAAAACAAATATTATATTATTAATTGTTATTTTATTCCTAAAAATCTACGGTTCGGCCAAATGACTTATATAAGGTTATATATATTAATAATAACCAACTTTGGGTTCGTTTGGTTGCTTATAGTAAGTTTATTAACCTTATTGTAAAAGAACAAAAGAAGACACGGAAAAAGTAAAATTATTTAACTTAATGTTAAATCTAAATGATATGGTTAAAATAGGAACCTAAACTTGTCTAAATTCTATTGGATGAGAGGATTTCGACCCATCCCTACCTTAGCTTCTAAATAAATCAATTTGAATCTATTTAAAACTGAATTTGACTTTATAATAAAATAATAGTTTTAGTTATTCCAAAGGTACCCCTCTCCTCCCTTATAAAAGGGCACCTCCTCCCTCTCTTCCTCACACAACGTTGAGCCTTCAAGCCCGGCCAAACCCTGACAAATTATATTCTAAACTTCCCTAGAAATATCCTAGAGGTTCTGGTCTTCATCAAAGACCAATTTTAGTGCCATAAAAGGAGATCTCAAAGAGCCACTTCAAAGAAGAGGTAATTTCCGTTACCGATTCATTCAACTTTATTTCTTCTTCCACTTATTATTATTAGGTTGTTTCACTATTAAGTAATAGCATCAGTATCACTCATATACTGATATGTTATTATAAGTATTAAGAAACCCTATTTCACCATCTATCCATCCTACGGAAAATAAAATCAGCGCGCCTGCGTACGTACGAAATACCATCTCCACGCCGTGGTGTAATCTATTTTCCACCACCACCTTACTTGGATGGGTATAATGGTGTACATAATAACTATATATGATTATTGTAAAGTGATATTGATTCTGAAATAGTATACATACACTCCAATACAATTCCATGATCATGAGAATGATATCATCGCTAATGCTTACGTACGAACTACCGTCTCCACGACGCGAAGATATTCATTCTCCATGTTAACCATTCATTAATGATTATAAAGTATATATAATAAATAATAATGAAATATATGACATAATAATGATTCTGGATTTCTTTGTATATATATGTATGTCATCTACTTAATTCCATTCAACTCAATAAGGAAAAGAAAACAACGTTCATGTGTACGAACGGTCTACCGTCTCCATGAACGGTGTATTTCTTTCCATTTACTAATCTATTATATATATATATATATTCTGAATATATATAATATATAAATCATGTTTTATATTCTGTAATTAATTAATCATGATCTAAGTATTCATATTAATAATTACAAGTCAAAACACGAATGACAAATGAAAGGATTTTACCCAAAACGCTCTTTAACATGGAATTTACAAAAGAACGGGTAATATAAAGCCATAAGTGAACCATATATGATATCATAACAATGAGTATGATTCTGGAATAAGTCAATGACATTATTTAAATCATTATACAGGAGGATCAGACACATACGAAGCAAATCGGACCTAAGGTAAGGGAAATACCACAATCTCATTTTTATCTGAGATTGTTTATACTTTAGTATTTACTGGGGTGTATTGTATCATACAAATCCATGTTTCCTCAATATGTAATATTATTTCCATCCGCCTACAGTTTTTTTAAATCCAATTTTACCTTTCGGTGAGTTATTAGTAAAATATATGAATGGAATCTTTTGTCATTTTTCGTATTAGGTACTTTTTGACTTTTCTGACAAAAGTACGAGAAGAATGTTTTCTTTTGACTTATATGGCATGAATGGATTTTTGAAACATTATTTCCAAGAATATTCCCTTACATGTTTTCAAGATTATTTTTACTCATCTTCTTTTAGTTATAATTTTATGACATGTTAAGAAAGGAAAAGTTTTTTTGAAGTTGAAAGGATATTTTCCTCAAGAATGGAGTTCAAGTGTTTTATCAAAATTATTTTCCATCTAAGATAATATAGGGTTCTGTTTATATCCCTATTATTACATTGATTTGATTATGTTGTGATGGAATTATTTTTATGAATTCCATTATCTTATATGAATTGTTTAATGATGTCATGATGTTTAAGATTCCCATTTTTATTATATGGGTTATGCTATGATGTATCGTTTATGATTTTGTGGCACACATAAGAATGGTACCATTAAGAGATGGGTGGGACCTATATATCCCTCCAATGCATTGGGTAAATATTTTATATCTCATGAGATAGACATGGCTAGAACGGTAGGTTATACCGGTTTAGTGAAACAGTACTGAAACGAGGAGTGAACTCGGTTCAGAAATGGACTTTGTCCACTAAGATAGTCTTGGCAATGAGTCTTGACTAATAAGAAATGATTCTCTATGATTATGTGTGTATGTCACAAAGTTTCATGTTTTAAGTTATGATTATTGTGTTTTCATTTCACTTCTATGATTTAACCCATGTTATGAAATCATGATCTCTTTTGCAGGTTAAGATTTCCAAACGATATGTTCTTATGAATATGATGTGACTGATATTTCTTTTCATTACCCTTACTGAGCATTTGAGCTCACCCTTTTATGTTTTATTTTCCCCAGGATATAAAGAATGTTTTTAGGTAATAAATAAAAGGTAAGATCTTTATTGGGAGATGTTGAAGATCTTTCACCACGTTTTTAAGATTTTATTCCGAGTTTTCAAAGACACTAAAGTATTACGGTCCTTGTGTGTTTGTTTTTCTTATGTATTAAGTGTTCCTCAAAAGTAATGTAATATTCATGTACGTCAAGCTTCAGGTATCTACATTTATTTTAAAAAAGAATGATAATAATTGAATGTTAATTTTTTTTAAATGCATAATTTGTTCAATGTAGATGCTCATGAGAATATACTAGACTATTGTATGTGATGTGTTTGTTCTAATTTGTTACCAAATTAAATTTATGGACTATATTCCATATCTTCTATTTTTATGTAAGTGTATGTGTGGAAATGGTTTTTTAATGTAAACCCCTTCCCCTCACCTACATGTGAGTAAAATAATATATAATGGATTAAGATCTAAATTTATTGAAGAATTTTTGTGTTTTGATTCAATTTGAAACTAGCACAATAAGGAGACATAAGTTTGATTGGGGGAAAGCTTCCATATGAACTATAAATTGATCAAGGTTTTCATTACAAGATCGACAATAAGTTTGTTGTCTACTAGGAAAACAAACCATTATTACAATATCATGGTAATAACACTTTAAATTTTTATTTCAATAATTTTGATTGGTTTCTTCAATACAGATACATTGTTGTAGTCACATTAACTAATTAATGAACAAAAATGTAATATATACCTAAAATAAATTTTATTATTCATAAATATTATCCAAAAATTCTTCAATCACTTATGTATATAAAAAACATAATAAAAAATATCACAAATATAAATAATATAAATTAATTCCTAAAATATAAAATTCCTCAGTTATGTATAATATTGGTATATTTTACCACAACATTAGTTAAAATTTATCCACAATTCAAGGTTAATGGAAAACCAAAATAGGTGTGCTTTCATTTAAAAAGGAATTGTAACTATGTTTTAATGTTTCACATATAATTTTTAACATAAATGGTTTACTAAAAATGTAGGACATGGTGTAACTAACTAGAAAGGGTTGAGGAAATTCAATTTTAGGATATCCGGATTGGGGAGCACATTCAACAGATCACAGAACTACTAGTTAATGCAGTTGGAATTTGGAATTCCTACTTAAAACCATACAAATTACATGAACATATAATATTTGGGTTATGAGAAGGGTAATATGGATCCATAACATAATAAAACCAATCAAACGTGATTTTACAATTTCAATAGTGAGGGATATTATGTTTTGAAAACCAATAGTGGGTAATAAATAAATATAATATGTATTTTTTTATCAAATTTTAATAGATAATGTACTAGAATTATATTCATAATACTTATATCAATAGAAATAAATTGACTTAAAACATATTTCTGCGATCTATACGTGTGAAGGATAATATTATCATTGGAAAAAATTTCTAAAAATATAACAGGCTTTTACACATTATCCTACGCCATGAAAAGAAATTTTATGTACATGAAGAAACTATTCTTGATGCACATAGTAATTATATTAGTGGGGAATAATTTTCTGTAGATAAAATGGAATTTGAATGATTATATATATTCTTAGTGATTCATGTTATCATCCAAAACCATTGACATTTTGATCCAACATGATGACAATGATTTTTATTGCATGTTGTATGTCCTTCAAAACCTATATGAGTCGATGGTGAGGCAACAAATATAAAATATATCTAATGCTATACTTATAATAATGAATTGAATTTGGAATACAAATGGTCCTAATTTATATAATTTTATAAGCCAAATTGAATGCTTATACATCTAAGGGATTAAATTACCTGATTATTTTCACATAGATATCATAGTTTCCTCACTACCCAAATACTTCTACAGATTAATTGTTAATTATAATATGAGAAATACTGAGAAGTATTTTTCAGAACATATTTCATTGATTCAACTAGAGGATAAGGATATGGGATGTGATAAAAAATTTGTATTTATGATTAATAAGGAATAGAAGACAATGTAAAGGGTCTATGACACATGAAATGTCTAAATCTCCCATGTATCATAATTTTATGAAGAGGATGATCCAGATATACAGTAAGGAAAAATTTGGAGTGTGTTTTTTATGTGTAATTCAAACCCATTGGATGAAGAATTTCATCCATAGGAAAGTCAAGGTAAATTTGTGTTTTTGATCATGAGTGATTATTCAATATATACACATTGGGTATCAGATACAACTTGCGGTGAGCATATTTGAATCAAAATATAAGATCCTTATATGCTCAAAATGATTTTTGTAGAAGTGGTGCATATTATTGTTGCCAATGGTGCGAGCCTAAATTCTCAATCCATTGGTTAATACCACCATTAAATTAAAATGTGAATTATATTGGTTTTAATGGATTATTATTATGATCTAAATGTTACCAATAACACAATTTTGATGTCAGGATTATTTACAATTTTTTTAATGTTTCCAAATTAAGTTTTTTTCATTATAAAAAAAATTTATGTTTTGGTATAGTGAATTTAAATAATGGTCATTATGTAATAAATTAAAAAATAACATGTATTGGAAATAGAAAATTAATCCTATTCACATTACTCATATAAGACCCAAAAACGAAATCAAAATATGGGTCATGTAAATGAGAATATTTTGACAAAGAATTATCACAATAGTATTTTAGACTCTTTATAGATAAGACCACATGAATGACGTCTTTTTGTATTACAATTTAAAATGACCAAACCTCCATTTGGTTAATCGGGTGTAATTTCTATATAGTTTCTTTGATTGGTACATGCTGATGTGTGTGAATTATTTTCGGTAGAAGTTAATGGTGTATATCACTTCTCAATAACATGTAGTTATGAATTGAGAAGATATAGATATGTATAAATAATGGGATATATGTCCGAATCATTGTTATATTCAATAAATTCAATAAAAAATTAGACATTAAAAAAGGAAATAAAATAAATACACTTCGATCACATCAAATTGGTGAATATATTAACCAAGAGTTCATTGACATTCTACAGGGGTTTGGGATTATGTCTCAAATCCCTCCACGATACACACCATGGTGGAATGGTGTTAGTAAATTTTTTAATCTATCCTTTTTAGATATTTTATGGTTGATGATGATGAATCTAGATCATCTATTATACTATTGGGGATATTAATTAAAACTTATGGTGTACACACTGAACTAGGTACCAACTAAAGGAGAAAATCGAATTCCCTTAGAGTTATAGAGTGGAATGAAACCTTTTTATTGACATACATGTTTATGAGGTTGAGTTTTATTTGTTAAGGAATTATTAAGATAATATAATCCATGAATAATGTTTATATTTATAGGGTATCCTAAATAATCAATGGGATACTACATATCACACATATTAATTAAGATTGTGATTTTCGCCAGACAACACATCTTTAGTGAGTTGGATCACTTATTTAAAAATAATAGATAAATAATGATTAATTTTAAGATTGTAATACTCAATATATACAATAGTTAGTACATTAAATTTTCCATAGGTCCCCATTGAAGAAGTATTTCCTGAAACTCTAATATTGTGTGTGATAAATATAGAGGTAAATTAACTATAGATATTATAAAGATGTTGACTCGTTATTGGTTGAAAATAACGAACCTCACACATACATAAAGGATATAATGATCTCAAAATTTGCAATATAGAATGAATAAAGGAATTATGAAACTTATTCCTTTTATCATAACAATATTTTGGTTATGTTTAATGTGCAGGTTGATGTAAAACTGCTAGGCTAGAAATTTAAATTCAAGAAATAAATGGGCATAGATTGTAATATAAATGAATAACAAGTCAAGGCTAGTGGATAAATGGTATAATCAACATCAATGAATTGAATAAGATGAATCCTTTTCACCATTTTCCTTATGTGAATCAATTAAACCAATAATTTCTATAGAATATTTCCATGACTATAAATTTTGAGAAATGGATGTAAAAACAACTTTCCTTAATGGGAACATTTTTTAGATGTATAAATGGAACAACTAGAAGTTTTTGTGACTACTGGTGATGAAAATAATGATTCAACTTGTAGGGATCCATTTATCGATTGAATTAATCATTTAAGAAATTAATCATTTTATTTAAAGTCAATATAAATTATATTCTATTCATTAATAATGAATGTGATCCATGTGTTTACAAGTGGTTTAGTGGAACCATAATCATTATCCTAGTAGTATATTTTGATGAAATATTTCTTATTGAAAATGACATACTTGTCTTACAGTTTAGTAAGGAATCAATAAAAAAAGTGATTCTCCATGAAGAAAATAGGTGAAACTACCTATATTATAGGGATGAAAATCATTCTTGATAGAAACAATAGGCAACATGGACAATGTCAAGGTATATGCATTGATCAGATACTAAATAATATTAATTATGGAATAATACAAGATGGTATTGGTTCTAGTTTCATGAGGTATTTATCTTACATTGAATATGTGACCTATGGCATATCGTGAAAATACATTGTGATTAATATCACATATAATTCAATGATAGGATCCATCTAATATGTCTTTTATATAATATACTTGATGTTTGTTGTGCATCGATCATGATAAGAACATATCATGAAGATCTTGGAGAAAACAATTGTCTGGTATTAATTATATCAACTATTATCTCATAAGAACTAAGGATATGTTCGTGTTGTATGTATATGATAAAGATATAGTCATCCATTATAATAGTTATTCTAGTTTTCATTCATAGTAGAATTATTTGATGTTGCTGTTTCGATACATTTTTTTCTCAACTAAGGATATGTTATATATAATTTTTCTATGTAGCCATTTTTTTGCTAACTCTCAAGTGATTTATGATCATATAGTGTTTTTTTCTAACTCAATAAAGACATCAAATCATGGTACGAAGACCATAAAATAATATAATTCCATGGGACATACATGGGTAATCGGTAGGTTAGTAGTATGGAAAAGGTAAATAGTTTCTGAGATGGATAATCATTTTTGAAAAAAGGTAGTGATTTTCAACACATAGAGGGAAGGGAGGTGGTATGTGGACCTCATAGGGAAAATAATTCGTGGTAGGTGAAGTACGTAGTGAAGGCAGTACCACATCAAATTTTTATGAATAATGTATTAGAGATAATTTTTGGATCTATATTCATAAATAAAATGAGTCAACCCATTCATTATAGAGGAAATATCTAATTATAAATTTTACAGGAATTCTGTGATGTCCACTGTGGTTAATGGGGAGACAACTCCATGATGGAGAAGAGGTTGGCGATGAGGACTCTATGAAAGGATAAGAGGTTTGTAAGGAGTTAGTCCATTAAAGGGGTTTTAAAGAGGAACTATATCCCACAAATTAAAATAGTTCATGAATTAGGCACAGTTTTTGGAATATGGTTCACTGATGATGGTTCACAAAATAAAGTTCACAGATGAGGATTTGGTCCATCACAAATCAGAATGAGTATGGGGTTTATTAAATCACTATGGAGAAGTGATTTTAGAAGTTAGTATGTTGTCATTGTTTGTGGATGAAGTATTTGGATGTGGTGTGTAGACCATTGAATTTTGCAGATGAATGGTTCAAAACCTATCATTACAAGGAATAGATGATTACATATATGGGTAAAAATTAGAAATCAAAAAATCATATATTTGTATATTAGAATTCATGATTAAATAAAAATGATGGGATTTATAAGACCATACACTATGTGTGTATTTCAACCAAGACAGTGAGATAAGGGGGGACGTCAGAAGTGTTTTGAGGGATGTAGGGAGTTATCCATAAAATATATTAAAAATAGTTCTCCTAGAAAAGTGTGATGGTGTCAAATCCTATGTATTCTATAATGAGTGAATATTAGTGGTTTTAGGTATGAATGAAAAACATTCAATATATTATCCCTAGAGAATCCCTTAGTGGTGAAATATTTAAAATAACTATGTTGACTCTTTCATGTGATTTTTCTTTTACAGTTCATTCTCAAAAGATATGTTTAACAAGTTCTATCCAATATCAAATAATGTTTTGTATTTTTTGGAGAAAATGTTAACTACTTAATTCACCCCTCCTCTCTCATGGTGTTCTGGGGTCCATCTGGAATTAATTTTGATATGGTACATTTTTAGTATAATGATTTGGTACATATTTTTTAGACCATATAATAAAGTATTGTTATCATAATTTAGTGATGTCTCGTGAAAAATATCCAAGGTTTCACAATTCTAAAAATCATATTCTCCAAATGTATCCGCTATTATAGTATTTTATTATATGGGTGATTTTTTGGTATGAATAGTTCTTATAGAAGAAAAAATGATGCACCCCTTAACTAGATACATATCTTAGAACAAGTTTTAGTATCATGTAATAATTATAAAACTGACCGTTGGTAATAGTTTTATATTGTGAATGTTGGATTTTGATAGATATGGTGACCAAGAACCAACATATATGTAATTTATGTTAAACTATATTAATTACTATAAATATTAATAATGTTTTTATCACATTATGGTTATTAATATACATAACATAGCATTTTATATTGTATTAAGAGTAGTTTTCTCACTAAAAGGTCATTATAGTTCCCAACATTGATGGGAAACTAGAATTTCCAGGATAGTATTATTAGAAATAAGTTCTATAGATATATATGATCATTTTAGTGTCAAATATGACATAATATATCAGGCTTGTAGATTCATAGAAATTTGATAAACCTTCTAATGTTGTATGCCCTTGGTAACATCTAGTCTAATATATTATTATAACGACACTCACTAGTATGAAATACACATGTATAGGTTTCATTGGATGTTCCTATACGTGGATATGTGTAATTAATCATAAAATTGATGATTATTTTTATTGAGTATTACCAATAATAAACATTGATGAATTGATGAAAATTCTGATGATATATGTTCATGCTGTGGTAAGATTTATTGGGTGTATCACTAGTAATATCACATTAATGAATAATGAAGAAAATATTTTTTCCCTAATGTTAATTAATGGAATTTAATATCTCACTCTCTATTATGGAAATGATATAGCATAAAATAAATCCATGGCGATTATTTTAAAAAAAATTCTAATTTTTTGAAATTCAATGAAAGGGGTATTGAGAAAATCAGGTGATGGAAAGAGCATGCATCCTACCTTATAAGATATATCATGATAAAAATATTATATTACACAGTAACAATCAAAATTATGTAATATGTAAATGTAGAATAAAATTATTTCTCTATGTGTTCCTTTTTATTTTCCTGGATGTTAACCATGGACATTAAGCTACATTGCTAATTCCACGGAAAAAGAATGCCTAGAGTGTCACATAATAAGTGTATCTAGATCCATAGATAGATAATATATATTATTATTTATTATTTTCCATGTTAAATTAATAATTCTCCAGAACATGGTTTAATAATTAATATTTTTTTTATTTTGTATATTACATCACAAGTTATTTGAGAGAATCTAATGTGATTGTAATAATTAATAAATAATTATTTTCTATTTAGTGAATATAACTTTTATTTATTTATTGGTAAATGATGATGTGATATTTTTTTACTTAATAAATAGTATTTATCCAAGACATGATAAATATTTTTGAGTAATGGAAGATAATGATTAATGGTCTATAGATAAATAATATATACTAATATTATATTATTAAATAATATTTAAGTTTATTTCGAGAGTTCATAGACTATTAATATATAATAATAATACTAATAATATATAAATGGTGTACCATTGGGATTAAATACATATTAACGACCACTTGTGAAATTAATTATTTCTAATCATATTGATATATAAAGACAATTATATTAATTGTTTGGAGTAAAAATTCATTACTTTAGTTGTTCATAACGAATCGAGATATTCCTCTTGAATATTTAGAGAGAAAAACTCTCCATGAACCTTATCAAGAATAGATAATGAACATTCTACACATTCATCTCTCTAGTCAAGAGATATAAAAGAAAACCCTGTAGAGGTGTTTCTCAAGGTGATCCAAATTGAATGGATCATGTGATATGATCTATCATTATTTTATGAGATATTCTTATGATGGAATTTAGAGACTTTTTGAACATTTGTGGGTCACCATCAGATTTAATATAAACATGATTCATATAATTCGATGACAATATGACATAAATATATTTCCAGATCCATTAATTAAGAATTAATTTAACTTAAATGAATTCATAAATTTCATAAATTTATTATAAAAATTATATTATGATAGAACACATGGTTATTGAATATTATCATTTTTATAAATCATTTGATTCAATTTAATTGATCATAGCGTTTTTTGTAATGAAAATCATGGAATGATCATCGACCATGAAAAAAATTCAACATTGGGAAACGCCATTCTCATTCATCTACTACACCCATAACCTTCACTCTTCTCCATAATAAATCATGAAATCATTATGGAATGCATGTATCATTGTATAATTGGGTCTATGTTTTTTATTATTTTCATTACATCATAGAATTATGATGTGATCTTATATTCACCAAATGTGTAATGATGTAACTAGAAACTAACTTTTTCATTAATTCAACAGAGAGGAAAGATATGATAAACTTAAATAGAGAATATATTTTTGAAAACATGGCACACAATTCAGAATGTTCATTATTATTATTCAACTAATTCATAAAACTCATTATACTGGTAATTAATTTTATATGATTGGTTACCATATCATGATAAACTAAATACACTGTTGATATATTAAAATTAGGTTAATTTTATCATAAAAATCCAAAAGATTTATTTCTTAATTTTTAAATTGAGTTCACTTGTGATGTGACACATTGTGTTTTGATGAAAATATAATTCCATTTTTAAATTCCATGTAATATGATTCAACATTCATAACCCAACATAAAAATAAATACAGGGATTGATTCGATATCAATTTCTCATATTCTTTATTTCTATATAACTATATCATGCATTTATAATTTGGACATATACATTTTGTTATACCATTAAATGATCAAGTCGCAATTTCACAATATAAAAATTTGTTCATTCCATTGGAATATTATGGGTTTTTAGGTAAATTAATATAATAATTATCCATACATATTTGATAACCACCATACTCTATATAAAATTAAAAATTATGATATAATTTTTTAATAAAACATGTTCAAACTCTTTTTAATGTCACCATTCTATAAATTTGACTTGGTTAGTGTCATAATTTTATAGAACAACAATTAAAGATGAAACAAATTTAATAAAACCTATAAAATATATAAAACTTCAATAAATACCATTACCCATCACAATAACAAGTTTTTATGTCACAGAAGATGGTCAGAGTGGAATAGAGGAGGTAATATACAATGTGATGGTCAGAAAAAGGACAAAATCAACATAAAACTTGTGAATGGATAGGAGGTGGGGATATAAATTAGAGGAAGGTCAGATTATAGGTACATGGTAATGGGGTGAGTAATATACCTCCAAAATGGGTGGTGTACACCATGAATGTGGGAAGTGGTTACACTGTCATGAAGATAAGACCCGCTTGGGGGCTTCATCATGGATAGTGGTCTAAAATGATAGATTGTTTCTCTTGGCTATGAGGGTTGGGAGAGGTTGGAGGGGAGGGGTTAATTAGGGTTTTTTATAATGATATATTTCTATTTTTAATAAAAACATAGTGAAATTGAGATTTATTCCATGTATAGTATAAGTTTAACCAAAACAAATCTATATTTTAAAAAATAATCAATATAATTTAATATCTAATGATTATAGAAAATTTAACTAATAAAACACTTCTAAGACTATTTTTTGGGAGTTTAATGGTTTATAAAACTATTAATGATAAATTTGGACCTTGATAATTATAGATAATGACATCAATTTTGAGGAGGACGAATGTGGAGAATTCGATTTCACTATTCTCAGAGTCGTAAGCATAAAGGATCTCAACAAGGTGAGGTCATTGACTCCCCAACATACAATGTCTCCTTTTTAAATCCTCTAGTGATCCAAGAACTGGACTAGAATCCCAAGACATGTATTGAATAGTATACTTGGAAAACATTGATTATTGTGAAATATTTGATTAGTAGTTTTCCACCTCAATCTACCATCTACTCATGAAGAATGGGCTTGGAAACATTGGATAGTAGTAATGAACCCTAAATCTTCAAGACTATTTTTTTTAATTTATGTAGGAAATACCCAATGTGGTGGGAAAGTAACTATGAGAGATTGTATTTTTTATATTGGGCCATGAATACTTGTAATTATATACATGGTTTTCCATCTAAGAAATATCATTAATTACGATTTATGAAAATATTATCACACATCTTACACACCATCAATTAATGAGAATAAATAACCATTAAATTGTCAATTAAAATTATTATTTTTCAATATATTCTAAAACATCTTAGAAAAAAATTATATTATCATAAAAAACATGAATTATGAAACAATAAAATCTAAAAAATATAAAATGTTTATTTAATTACTAAGTATCTAAATAAAAAAAGATTTATTTAATTAATAAAGATATATATATGTATTTTCATTAAAATTCATGATCATTTTTAAAATTTATTGAAATATATTTCAAGTTTTTTTGTGGAAATTCAATGTTTCATTGTATCATTACTATTCAAAAACATGTATGGTATTTTAAAATAATAATTTGTTAATTTCATAATTTTGATAAGGTTGATGACTCCTCAGTTCCCAACACAACCCTTTTATGTGACCCAGCCTTCTATTTTCTCAAATATTTTGAATTCTAATAATTTCAATAGATAATTAAGGGATTAATGTTTACTATTGGATCATATCACATTTACTATATATATGTGTGTATGTGTTAATGAAATAGATGGACTTTTGGATCTACATTTTGTTCCACTTTCTTATTGTTTTTCTCTGATATTTGTATATCCATTTTCATCATCGTCATCCTATAAATATTCATTGAAATTTTCAGTAATAATAATCACCAACTTCTATTGATCATTTATTCTAATTTTTGAAATTCCACATTATTTATGTCAATGTTTGATCAATTTCACAACACATTATCAGAAAGATCTATTTCTCTTCATTGTTCATCATTTTGACATTTCCATTAGTGTAGGAAAATTATTTCCTGAAAAAATGTTTTAAATGTATCTAAAAACCCATTTTTAGGCATATACATTCATGTGTGAATTGTCTCAACTCATTCAATGAGTTAAATCAATATTTGAGTCATATATTCTTTTTCAGGTATTGTTACATTCATTTTCAACACACATGATAAATTTTAAATTAATATATGACATAATTCATCATTTTATATGGAAAAAATAAAAATCTTTTGAAGATATGTAATAAATCATTACATCTATATTTTCAGTTCATTCCATGAATTGAATGTGTTTGTCTTCTAATTTTTGTAGTTGATATTGTAGAAAAAAAATTCATCAAGTAAAATAATGAATGTTTTTGACCAAAATTGAAAGAATTATCAATATATGGCATATGTCAAAGTGTTGAAGAATATTTTATAGAAACTCTCATGTGAATTATAGAGAAATAATGAAATTTAATATCTTCTATATATTTGTACAAATTTAAGGACTCGAACATTATTATGTTCTTTTAAAAATCCTATCAGATATGTCCTTTTTTAATACACATCCCCTAACATGAGATGAAAATGATGAATAAAATATTCATGATATTTTCTAAAATACACTACAAATCCTCAATAAATAATTTCATTCAATTCCATGTATTGAATGGGAATATTTCATTAAAAAATATTTTCATTAATGAAGAACATGAAAATATTAAAAAATCATTTTAAATAATTTTCAAAGAGAATGTGATGTTTTTCAAATAACTGTTGTGATATATATGATAATATCCTATTAAAACAATATGACCACCATAAGATGTTTATTTAATATAAATATATAAAAATCACAATTAATATTAATACCTAATATAAAATAATGATTCAATTATGGATTATATGAAAATAGTTTCCTTTGATGTTATAATAAATTATATTTTCATTTATTAATTATTTCTCATATTACAAAAATATAGAATAAAACATTTATCAATTGTCATGTAAATATTTATTATTAATATCATATCATAAAATTCATTGGATTTTATACCTTGGTGTGGATATTATTCCAAATATCAGTCATAATTTAGATAAAAAAAATTACATAACCATTATAATATAATATATTTAATGAAAATCATTTTACCACCTAAATTGGATTAAAATTTCCATAAATATAAAAAAATTCATAATTAATTAATTATCCAATGTGTGATTAGTTTTATTCACAATATCAAAATCCATTAAAAGAATAAAATTATCGATGAACTGGGTGTTGTGAGTCCAAATGATTCTTTCAAAATTGTTCTTTCTTCAAAATTCCCCAACATAAAAACACATGATGGATCCACTCTCATATATATTTATTATAAAATAATAATTATTCTATATGTTACATAATATAAAATAATCCACTTATTGATTATCATAAACCATTATTATTATATTATGAATTCAAAATATTTAAAATTTAGAAAAAAATATTGTTATTTGGAATAGAAGATCTTAAAGACATTATATACATAAATCATTATGAAATATTTTTATAAATATTATTTTGATTAAATGACTAAAAATAATGCAAATATATGTTAGTTTATTCTCATGTAATTACATTTACCGATAGTGTTAATCAATTAACAACTCCAGATGATAAAATATATTCCTATGTAGTACTAAAAATTCAAAATTAATTAATATATATGATGTGTCAATGAGATATAAAAATTATATTATTTAAAATGAATATCATATAGAGACGTTGGTTAAAAATTCTAACTTGATATGTAAAAATAGTTCATAAAAAGGGATTATAAATAATTAGTTATCTAAAATTGAATCAATAATGATAAACCAAATGTTTTATAATCCTGTAAATTTAAATATATTAAATGACGGTCTACCCATCAGGGATAAATTATAATAAACATTTTGATTCATGTATACATGATAATAAATTTATTGTTAACATAATAGACATCCACCATTGGATAATGAATAATTTATTAAAATGGATCCATGTATAGTAAATTATCAATGAAATAATTATCATAAGGATATAATGAATTTACCTTGAATAATACTTTCCATGAATTATCAATTATTATGGTACACTTTATTGAGGTATATTATTTAAATCATTATCATATATTTTTCAAATAAATTTCCCATATATTTATGATGAAAATTTTAAAACATATTTCAGCATGCCCACCCACATAGTGATCCATTTAAATACTATATGAATGATGTATCTACAAAACCATCATTTTTGTTATTAACTATGAGTGACTTAACATTGTGTTCTTGGAATGTAGACGAAAATTAATATTGGGCATCATGTAATATATATAATATGGTCTAATAAAATTATTGTCAAATTTTTGCAACAGTTACATAAATAAAAAGTGTAATAATTAATAGTCTAATTATTCTAACTAGTACTGTGTTAAAACATTTTGTATAAAATAATTGGTAAACATAAGTAGAAAGAAATAAATATATTTCCCCTTTATGTGTGAAATGATGAAATTTACAATATTTTATCATTTTAGATATTTTCTCGAATGTGACCTTGGTGCAAGAAAAAATAATTGATCTCATTAAATGTTTTTGATAAAATAATTATATTTTTAACCCATTTTAAAACTCAATAATTATAATTGATTCTTATAGATGTTGAAAAAAATTTAAAACATTTCATATGATCTACATAGATGTTTTGGATTTATTATCCAATATATAAATAATATTGAATACCAAAAATATTATTATAATAAAAAATCATCATTTTATATTTTCATAACAATATATGTTTTTATTTTTTACCATCAATGTTGTGAATGATGTGTCACACATACTTGATTCTATGGTTTCTACATGCATCTCACATCAATGGTAAAGAAAAAAATACACTAATTATCATTGATTCTTTTCCTTCATATGTGTGGAATTGTATTGCTTCAGTGGATTGTCTATGTCATAGATAGGGTTAGGGATCCCCATCAAGGCCTTTTCATTTTTTTTTCAATGTTGTTCTTTGGATATGGAATGTTAGGATTTTGGGAGACAGTGTCATTGTTGTATTGATGGTGATAGAAAATAGTTGTGGTGTGCATTCATAAAGATTTATGTGGATGTCGTGTATCTATAGGATAATATAAATTGATTTTTAAAATAGTGGTGCAAATGATGTCTCAGAACAGAAATGATGGCTTGGTTTTGGTAGGTGAGAGGGATAGAGTTATTGTCTCATGAAATTGTGTAGTAATAAAAAAACAACAACATATGGTGATGGTGGTGTGTCAGGGAGGTCATTACGGAGCCTCAGGAGACCATGGTACTGATTGGTATTGAAATTTGTGATGGAAGGTGATTTTTCAAGAAGTGGGGTCAATGGATTCGAGCAGTAGAGGGATTATATCTATGATATCTAGGGATATTTTTTCAGCTGATAAAGTCGGAAGGTAGGATAGAAATGCCTTGATCCCTCATTATGAAACCAGTGTTGGGTTCCCTATCATTGGATCATTATGTCTCATTTTTTCACTGACAACTATGTCATCAGGTCATCTATATAAATCACTATCTCAATTGCTCTAGTCCCCTCTATGTTTCAAGTGAAATGATGACACCATTATTTTTCTTGGTGTATTTGGTTTTTTGTTGAAACATGGGTTTCATATGTCATCGTGTATGTGACCTAGAAAGATTTATGGGTATTCTTACACCCATAAATGAACATATATCTTTAGGGACATATGGGAACCATGCCCCATGGATAACTACAGTTTCATATCAATATGATGACATGAATAATTAGGTTGACTGTGTTGTAGGATCATAAGAATAATCGAGTGGGTGGTTCAAAATAGTGATTGGTGTGATAGAATCCATCGTTTCTTCCCCCCTCATATTTCAATGTTGAAGAGAGGGGTACCCCCACCATGTTGTGTTGTACCAACATGACACAATTTTTTTCAATGGTGATGAGATGTCCAACTAGTAATTTTCATGAGGATTTGTATCCCATTTTGATTCAGGACACTTTATAAGTGGTTTTTTTGACCTATGGTTCACATGGTTGTTAAGAACATACTTGTTCATTTAGTTCTTGTATATCTATGGAATCTATGCCTTTGTTTCTACAGACATTGTATTGGGATCCCCATAGAGCAATTTTAAAGGGGGTGTCCATTGTTAATATAATATGCATTTCTCCTCAATTTTATTAATAAAAAAATTTATCGTTAATTCTTGATTATAACATAAATATATAAATCCATGATTTTTTTCAAAATGGAATAATTATATAAGAAAATATAAAATTTTAACCAATTTTGTTAAATTATAGTGTCTACTGAGTTGAATGCTTTTTCATGTATCTATATTAAGGTATGAAAAATATAAAAATTAATTTTTATGCCATGGTTTCTATAAATTATTGTATTAATCATATTACTAAAATTATATGATACAAATCAAAACAAAAAAAGTGTTTTTAAAATTAATGAATTATTTGATTATAAAAATACAATAAGATCCATGTATTTTAAATGAATAATCCCATTGATAAAATCTTAATTTTTTTGATGATATTATATATTCATAATATCATCATTAAGTAATAAATCTCTTACATCAAAGAGTGATAAATTTTATACACAAGGGGTTAATGATGAACATAAATGTTTGAGAAGTATTAAATATAAATTCACATTTTATTTATCACTAATGATTATAAATGTAAATGTTCATATATATATTGAAAATAACAAGAAATGATCTTACGAATAAAGGTAATGGTTTTAACTATTCGTTGAAGTCTAATGGTTAAAAATTATTTGAAAATAAAAAATTGATTATTTTGTTTTGGAATTGATTATTAAAATTTTATGTGTTAAATTATTTATTGATGACTACATTGGGATATAGATGAAATTTTTTAAATCTTTTTCCCTCTAAAATGTTTTTCCCATTGTGTTTTATTAATAATGTTTTTAATGGGGCAACATTATGGGTATTTGAAATTATTGTTCTCATTATATAATCAATGGTTTTTTCCATGATGGGTTCTCCTTAAAGAGGTTTCTAATCATAAAATCATACATCATAATGGATATTTAAAGGTTATTTGTAAATTGTTATGTATATCAATAATTGATGGAAACTATTAACCTTCTCTAAGACTTATAATTCCAAATGAGGGAATTCATTATTACCTATAGTCTTCCTCCCAGGTCTCAAAGACATAATTTAACAATAATATAAATTTATTTTATGATGAAAAAAATGAAATTATATAATTAGGGGGTGTTGGGAAAAAATTTCTCTATTTTACTTATTTAGGTATTATCCGAATGGAGTTTCCTAAAAAATGTTTTAATAAGTCAAAATGGAAAAAAAATTAAATTAAATTAGATTATATTTTTTTTAAAAAAGGTTTATTAAGTGAAGATTATATTTGATTCTTTGAAATAATTACATTCATGGTGGAGTGTTATGGAATATTATTGTTTACATTCCATAATGAAGATAGTGATGTTAACACCTCTGATCCCAATACAACCATTCACATTACCCATTCATAAAAATTCTAGAACCATTGGATTTCTAGAAATTGGAGTAGTTATTATAGGGATTAAAATTAAGCATTTGATTATATCACATGCACTATATACATATGGCTATGTGATAATGTAATGGAAAATATTTTGTGCTGTAAATTTTTTCCCATGGATTATGTTTTTGAATATTTGACTTACATATTTTCATTGATACACATCACTTTGAGAGTTCATTTAATAATTTTTTTAAAATTATTAACAATTTTAATCATTGTTTCATAAATATCACAAAATTATGCATTATTTATTCCTCTAAAAGTAATACACAATGGAAAAAATGATTACCCTAGATTTACATATCAAAAGGAGATAATTTTTATAAATTAAAAATAAAAAATCCTATAAAACTATGTATTATCATGTATAAATAGAGTCATTAAAATATCATCACTATATTTATAAATATATTAAATAAATTTTATTGATGAATTTTTAAAAATAAGTGATATCTATAGAAATGGGGGAAAAATTAAATAACATTGGGGTTTTTGAAATAAACCATTATGATAAGGACCCGTCCATAAAACATTACATAATATTGAATTAAATGAATAATTAACATTGAGGATCATTTCATGTTTAGAGTTTTAGAGATTTAGGGTATAACTATTACAAAACAAAATATTACATAGTATACACTTATAATTAGTTTCCATTATTAAAAAAATAAGAAAAATGATAAAATTAATGTCTAGTTCCATGTTTTAGACAACATAAATTTTCTTTGATCCCATCCTTGACCCTATTCATCATTATGTCATGTGAAAACATTTCAAAACTTGGGATGAGCATAAAACGCTTAGTAAGGTTTATAAAACAACGAATGAATACATGAGTTCATAAATACATACAAAACATAAAGAAATATACTTACCTCATGAAATCATATGTTTTATGAATAACATAAAATCATAAATCATAAAGGTAACTTGTGGCATCCATAACATACTTACATTGTAGCAATCACAGCTACATAGGGAGTTACTTTGGAATACCCATCACATTATATTCCCTAAATCTCTTAGGAGAAACATCCACGCTTACCTCCATCACATCACCCAATGCATTGGACAACGATCTCAGGCTCACCAGCCCTAGGTTTATCATGGAACCACCCATATTCATAAAAAAATACCAAGAACCAAAACATAATCATAACCCATAACATAATAAAAATTAAAGATAACATTACCACATTTCAATAACAATATAACATTTCAAGATATTGAAATAATAAATCCTTTCTGAAAATCATTTTCAATACCAAAATACATAAAAATTGTAGGATCGAAATAATGATGTAGGTGCGCAAAATACAAGAGGGGGTTAATTGTATACTTTAAAATTTCCTTTGGAACTTTTAAGGATAACTATGTTTAACAAGTTTAATCAAGGTAATTCAAAAAACCTCTAGTTCTACATACTTTCTAGATTATGGAAATATGATTATGAGAATGTGAACCCGAAAATATGGTTTCGGAAAATGAAACATTGTAAAAGATGAAAAAGATAAAGATTCCACCTTAAAGCATATATAATCTTACTAAATAAAAGTATACAGGTATAAGGAATTATAAGATAGTTATACTTTCCTCATCAATCAAAATTCCGCCAAAAATTAAATGTGATTCAATACAAGTAACAAGTATGAAATATTTTAACCCAAAGAGAAGGGTATCCAACAGCCTTGAATAAAAGACCCTTGATTTATACTTTTAAGAAAGTCCTCCTTACCCACACCAGGGTAAACCTCAATATGAATATCGTAGTATGTCTTGCAATCCCGCGTAAGCCCTCAACCTCAAGGTAGTTGGAACCTCTGTCCTCCCAAGAAAGGATGTCCTCGAACATCAAGGTAGTCAGCAACTATGTCTTCCTATCCCCGGAAGCCCTCGAATGTACTCAGCAACATTCCGAGAAGCACACAGAAAATCTGAAAAATATTTTCAGTACACACTAAGCATGAGTGTCTCTATGTAGATATCGCTTCAACATATTTTAATCTCTTGGTTCAAAGAACAATTCATCAATGGTGTGAGCTCTATCAAATGAGGTCCGATTTATAAGCACAACTCCAACGGTCGGCTACCTTATCTAATGGTCATATATTTCCTTAAATTTCAGAGGGACCTATACACAAGTCACTTAATCAATGGTTAGTTAGTAACTGAATGCACGACATCTTTTTATAACAAAAACAAGTGTATGAAAAAATATGGTTACATAACAAGAATTAATTATTTGGAATGTAAGAAAAAAAAAGTTGAGAGTCTAACATTTCCAGTGTCTATAATACAATATTATTTCGATTATTTTTATCAGGAAGTTTGTATTTTGAACTCATCAGAATTCGTAAACAGAATTCAGTGTCTAAATTTATCATAATTCATAACCAGAATTTGGAGTCTGAATTCATCAGAATTTGTTACCAGAATTTGGATTCTGAATTCATCAAAATTCAAAAATAGAATTAAGAGTCTGAATTCATCATAATTTGTAACCAGATTTCATAAGAATTAGGAAACTGAATATAGATTGTTCGGAGTCAGAGTTCATGATAATTCAGAGTCAGAACTTATAATGTTCATATTTCGAATTCATTAGAATTCCGAGTCAGAACTCGTAAGAGTTCGGAGTCGGAATTCAGAGAACATAGAGTCAGAACTCATAAGAGTTTGAGTCTGAATTCAGAGAAATCAGAGTCATAACTCATAAGAGTACAACGTCTAAATTCATAGAACTCAGAGTCTGAATTCGGATCCTAAAAAAAGAATTTTCTTTATCTATGTATTATACAATTTTTTAGTTTTAGATACGAAACTGAATTTTATACTTAGACAAGATAATGAAAACAAGTAAGGATACATTTCTTTGGGGAAGGATAATTTTCATTATGAAAGTAAAATACAGAGTAAAATTAAGATTGCCTTAGGAAAAGGTGTTTGTTATTTTCAAAACATAAGGAATGGTAAAGAAATATGGAAACCTTATTGACATAAAAATATTCTCAAAAATGATGGAATGGAAATGTCATAAAGAATACCTTATTGACTCAACAATCTCCCCCTTTTTTGAAAGCACAAACATCCTTACAAAAAAGAATAAATGGATTTAGAAAATATTTTTCTATACATTGAAAATAACACTTATCTAACTTATCCTATGTGAAAAGATAAATACGACTAACTCCCCTTAGGATTTAAAAAACTATGGATCATATTCTAGATTTACAGAATGAGATTTTTATTATCTTGATTATGGAAATATCTGTAATGAAAAATCCCTTTAGATAAACTCCCCATAACTTAGGGATATTTCTTCTTTACTTAGTATTCTTTTTTCCTTTCTCCCCCTTTGTGATTTTTAAAATGAATTTTAGGGAATCTAAAAGAAAATTATGCTACCTGAAAGATTAGTACAAGACATCCAAAATTCAAGAGAACAAGAAAAAAATTTCATTATGATTGGAAAGAATCTGTACGAGAAGGAAAATAAAACAAAAGACAGTATTGGATCTATTTTTCTTCCTTCTCCTGGGGTATCAATTTATTCACTATGGTTTTCATCTTTTTGAGTTCCTTATGGTCTTCCGATTCTTTCTTTAGAATCTGATCCTGATCCTCATATTTCTTCTCTAAAGCTTTGATATTTTCATCTTGAAACTTGCGAGCCTCTCCATAAGCCTTCAACACTTCATCTTGCTGGACTCATTTTTCTTCAATCTCAATCTGGAGATCTCTTTCTTTCTTCCAACTCTGAGCAAGTGAGTATAACATCCCATTCAGATCATTTACATTTTTCTTCTAATAAGTCTGTTCAAGATATAACATATCTTCAGAAGTATTGAAAAAGATATGTGATCTCAGTTTCTTCTATTTCAAAATCATATTTGACATTATCTTGGAACTCATCAAGATTTTACAAATCTTGAACTATATTATTGGAACAAATTGTCATATTCTTTCAAGATATCTTGTGGGTTTTGTAGCAAATAAGAAAATATTTTAAGTCAGCCTATATCTTAACACATTTATCCATCCCCATGGACACTGAATCCGATTTCTAATTCAGCGTGTGTTGATGCATCTAGAATCTATAATCAATTCTTGGGAAAATTAGAATGGCCCCAACAAGATTCTTCAAGGATTGGACTACGGAATCATGTCAAAGGGATGGTGACTCCGAATCCGAATCTTTGCATGGTGAGGGATATTTATCTAGCTGAACAATCTTCCTCTTAGATGATCCACCATCATCATTCTTCTTCACAAGCACATTAGATGGTGTATCAACAACCACCTGTTTACCTTTTTCAGTTCTCAGAATAGATTCCTCATTAATATATTTATGTTCACTTTCAGAGAGATGAACAATCTTCTCATCATCTATAATTTCTTTCTCAGATCTAGCCTCAGCATCCTCTAGTTGTATGAAATCATTGTTTGAACTTTCTTCCTTAGATAGTTTATTATCTTCTTCTTCACCCTTCTCATCTTTACATTCCTCACCCTTCCTAGGAGTTGCAAGCTTTGAAGAATCCGCTTCAGATGTTCGGATTGAGAGTTTATTGTATGGGATTACTTTTCATGGAATTATTTAACATGCTTTATAAAATCTTTTGTGTCACCATAAATTTATTCATCTTCCACTTCTTCCACAACTTTTTCTACTTATTTTTGTTCAACAAGATTTTTTTGGTCTTTTTCCAGAGTGAGAAATTTCTTACCCGGAGTCTCTGGTATGGATTCTATGATGAAAGATTGTGGTAGCGGAATTTTATTGGATTCTATTTTGAGTATCCTTCAAAAGAGATTGGACTAACTCATCATCAGTCATTTTCTTCTTTTGATTAATTTATTTATCTTGCTTCTCAAGCTCAAATGCAGTATTCTCTATTAAAGCCTTGGCCTCAACAGGATCCATACCAAAACTTGGCTCCCCCGTATTCTTATTTTTATTATCTTCCCTCCACATTTACACAACCTCATCTAGATAATACTTTTTTTATTAGGCTTTGGAGGTGTGGATTGGTTTTCTTCGGTATCTGGGGTTTTACCTTCAACAACTACTTTTTTAAACTTTCTTTTCTTTTCTCCCTTTTTTAATGGTTCAGGATCATCTTGTTCCTTCGAAACTAGTTCAGCTTCTACTACTTGATGGTCATAAAATCCAATGGATTCTTTAGAAAAACCAAAATTAATTCTCTTTAATGTATCATCACTTACTAACATGACTTTGAAATTCCTTGTCATGGAAATACAAGGAACCTTGAAAGACTCTAGGCATCGAGCAATCAGCTTAGATATAATAGCTGGGCACATGATACTCTGAGACTTCATATTTTCATTCTTGATATTCTAAATCATAGGGATAATATGCTTCATCAAGTTGATCTTCCTTAGATTCACCAGAAAATCTATGATGTTCATATCACTCTTCTTAATAGTGTCTTTGTCAACTTTTCTATGAATGATAAATCCTAGAACACATAATTCAAGGATTTGATAATTTGTAGAAAGGTGAGCAATCTTCGGAGTCTTGACATCCGATATTCCAAGACAATTCATAGCCTTATCCATATTAAAACATCCATTGACATCTGGCAACATATGGGAGAAAAATGCAGCTTCCCATTCATAGGAAAGACCAACCAAGCTAGCAGCCTTGGTGTATTAAAGATCATAAGTCTTCCCATAGCTTTTTAATGAAATCATTTCTCTACCTTCTTTCTTGAAAAAACTGAATCACTCATAAAACTCAATAAGAAAATCTGGATAAACTAAATCCTGAGCTCTGGGATTTGATATTTAAATAATTTCCCAACCTTTCAATCAGATATTCTTGGATATAATGGAATCATACTTGGTAAATAAATTTGGATGCACCAATCTCTCTCAGTAAATCTTCCACTCGGAAATTGGATTGATTGTTGACATCTCTTGAGAAGGAAATTCAAAAGAAATTCAGATTTGAGCGAGATTTGAGAGGATCGGAATGGGATTTTGAAAGAGGGGAAGAGCTTTTGCACGCAAAGTCTTGAAATCTTGATGTTGGAACACCAATGGGGGTCCATTATATAGGCGTTTTATACAATAGTTTGTCTTCTGAACTCAATCAAATGGTTAAGAAAACTTCTGATCATATCTCACGGTTGAAAAGATAACTGCAAGGAAATTTTTTTAGGATCCGATCTTTTGAGGTTTTAAAGGAAAAAAATGGATCTTAGGGAATGATATTATACACATTTTAATCAAATAAAAATACCAACAAATAAAATTTGATTAAAAAACATAAGAAAGGAAATCATACCTTTCCAATTTCTTAAATGATTATTCATAGTGAGGAAAATTATTCTTGAATAACTTTGGATTCCAAAGAATATGAAATACGAAAACATGACTATGAAAAGCTTCTCTACTAATATTTGAGACCAAAAATTTGAATAACTAAAAAACATCATTATGAATATTTCAGTACAAAAATTTTAAGAACTAAAATCATTATTACGAAAATTTCATTACGAAAACATTAAGAACTAAAATCTTCATTACAAAAATTTCATTACGAAAATTTTATAAAGTAAAATATTCATTATGAAAATTTCATTACAAAAATTTTAAACTAACTAATAAAAAAATGTAATCCCCCTATAAAAAGGATTTTATTACTATAAATCTATTGATTTCAACAGAATGTTAACAAGGAATATTACCTTACAGTTATCATTCCTAACATCTGTTTAATGTATTAAAATATATATGAGGGTAATGATTTTGTTAATATATCATCAAGTTGATCTTGTGTTCTGATAAATTGAATAATGATGTCTCTTTTTCATGTGTGATCTATAAGAAAGTGATGCCTAATATCGATGTGTTTTGCACAAGAGTGATGTGCATGGCTTTTACTAAGAGAAATTTCACTGGTATTATTACAGAAAATATATTTTTTGTTAAAACTCATACCATAATCTGTGAGTGTGTGTTGCATCTACAACACGTGAGCACAACAACATTTAGCAGCTACATATCCAGCTTAAGAAGTGGAAAGTGCTACGGAGTGTTACTTCATGCATGACCCAAAAACTAATTAATCTCGTAAGATATGAAAAGTTTCCAATGTACTTTTCCTATCCATTCTAAACCTACCAAATCCAGTATCAAAAAAACTTTAAAAAAATCATTTCCAGAAGTATAAAATAGTCCTAAATTCATGGTTCATTTTATATAGCGAAAAATTCTTTTCAGTGCCTTAAAATGAGACTCCCCATGATTGGATTAATATCTGGCACATAAGCATACAGAAAACATTTCTTTAGGATGACTAGTTGTCTAGTATAGTAGACTTCCTATTATACCTCTAAAAGATGTTTGATCCACTTGTTTCCCAGCTTCATAAAGATCATGTTTATTTGAGGTACCAATTAGAATACTAATACTCTTAGTGTTGTCACATACATACTTTTTAATAAGATCTTTGATATAATTATGTTTAGATGTATTGTTTCCTTTTGGTTTTTGATAAATTTGAAAACCAAGGAAAAAACTTAACTCACCCATCATACTCATTTAAACTCATATTTCATTAGATCCTCAAAATAATCAGTTAAAGATTATGGATTTGAACCAAATATAATGTCATCAACATAAATTGGAACAATAAAAACATTTTTCTAATCATTATTTGTTAAAAATGGTTGGATCTGCATTCCCCTTAACATAATTATTTTGAAGAAAAAATCCTGTAAGTCTATCATACCATGATCTAGGTTCTTGTTAAAGGCTATAAAAAACATTGGTATGATAAAAAACTTTATCAAGATGATTTGTATCTTCAAAACCAGGAGGTTTTTCAACAAAAACATCCTCAAGAACATAACCATTAAGGAAAGCACATTTCATATCCATTTGAACAAGCTTGAAATTGAAGAATGGTGAAAAGGAATGTAAGATACGAATAGATTCAAATCTAGATACTAGAGAATAAGTTTATTCATAGCCTATTCCTACTTGTTGATTATAACCTTTATCAACTAATCGAGCTTATTTTAGAATACGACTCCATTTTAATTTCACTTATTTTTGAAGACACATTTTACTCCAATAATAGTAGTTTACTTAGGTCTTTTAACCAAGGTCCAGACATTATTCCTTTCTAATTCATTTAGCTCATCCTGCATAGTTTTTATCCAATAATCATCACCTAAAGATTCATCAGTGATTTTTGGTTCTAACAGGGAAATGAATGCTAAATGTTCTATTTTATTTCTTAAGGAACTTCTCATCCTTACAGGTTGATTTTCATCTCCAATGATACTATCACTAGGATGATTCTTCATAAACAACTGATTTGGGTTTTGTTAAACATATTCATCAGTATAGGGTAGAAAATCATCTGGGGTAAATGTATCAGAATTATTTTCTTGAACATTTTACTTTTCAGAAGGATCTTTTATCAGGGATTGATAATCAGTTTTTGTAAACACATCCGATGATGTTGGTTAGGTTTGTTTTAAAAAAATGGATCGGTTTCATCAAATTTGAAATGTATCGTTTCTTCAACAGTACAAGTGTTTTTATTGAAGACTCTATAAGCCTTAGAAGTTATGAAGTAAACTAAGAAAATTCCTTCATCATACATTGGTGCGAATTTATGTAAATTGTCTTTAGTAATCAGAATGAACACTTTGCATCCAAAAACCGTGAAGTAAAAAAGTCTAGGCTTTTTACCATTCCATAACTCATAGGGGTTTTATTAAGATAAGGTCTAATCAAAACACTATTTATAGTATAACAAGAATTATGTATAGCTTCATCCCAGAAATGTATTTGTATAGAATATTCACTCAACATGGTTCTAGTTATCTCTTGAATAATTCTATTTCTTCATTCAACCACACCATTCTGTTGAGGAGTTCTTGGTGCTGAGAAATTGTGAGTAACACATTTTCTACAACAAAAAAATTCAAAATCAAAATTTTGAAATTCTCCTCCAAGATCACTATGAATAGTATTCAATGCAAGGTTTTTCTCATTTTGAATCATGGTATCAAAAACTTTTGAAATAAGAAAAATCACCAAATTTCTTTTCTAGAAAATAGACCCACGTAAATCTAGTGTAATCATCATATATGAAAAACACGTATTATTTTCAACCAATCCATCGAGTTTGTGTTGGAACAAAAATATCCATATGTACTAAATATAATGCATCAGTTGTCGAGACATCACTGACTGATTTAATGCTTGATTTATGCTGCCTTCCATATTGACAAGGGTTACATACTTTAGAAAAATCAAATCTAAGATCTGATAGATCCTTAACTAGTTTCTTCATAGAAATTTTACATAAATTCATAAGGTTACAGTGTCCTATTCTTCTATACCATAACCTAGAATGATCTTCCATTGCACTAAGGCAAGGTAAGTCTTGTCTCCTAAGGTCTTCTATGTTTATTTTGTAAACATTATCTTTCTTATGGGAAGAAACAATAAATTCTTCCTTGGAATTTTGTACTATGAACTTATCATTCCTAAAATTCACAAGGTAACCTTCATCACATAATTGAATTATTATCATAAGGTTGTGCTTAATACCCTTAACATACAGAAAATTTGAAGTCAAACTTTTTCCAAGAAGAACAATGTTACATATACCAATAATCTCCCCTTAGAATTATCTCTGAAAGATATTTTTCCTCCCTTCGTATTGATAATATTTTCAAAGAAGTTTCTATTACCTGTCATATGCTGGGAACAACCACTATCAATGTACCATTTATTGATGTTGGAAGTTCCTCTATTTTTATGAGAAAAATGAAGTTTTATTTTCAGAATCCAAACTTTCTTGGATCTTGGAATTTCAGAAAGAAAAATCTTAGGTATCAACATTTTCTAAGACAAATAGGATTTATGGAAACCTAAAGATTGAATTTTGTTTAAGGAACAATTTTTGGGCCAATGGACACCACTTTGACACTTATTATAGAAAAGAGCATATTAAGGAACAAAATAATTTTTACTAAAAACAGGTTTGCAGATAGTATAACCAAAACCTGAATTATTCATAGGAGGTAATATTTGAGAAAATATCTTATCAAAATTTTCTTTACCTATGTTAAATTTTGACAAAAACATCCTTAAGGAAAAAATATCATATTTTAGTTTAATAAATAAATTCTTATCCTCAAAAACATCAGTACTAGTGTTAGGCTCGAAAAAAATTTTCTTATAAATTAAATTTTCTCAATCCTTGGAATGTTTATCCTTTTTAGAATTTACTTCCTCGAGTTTCTTAAAACGATTTTCCAAATAATCATTTTTATTATCAACATCTTTAGTAAGATCTGATATTTATTTTATCAAAATAGATTCTCTGGAATTTGCTGTCTCAAGATTCATTAAAACATTACAATTTCTTATCTTAAGAAAATTAAAAAATCTCAAAATCCCCTCATAGGAAGGAAAATAATTTTCATTATATGATGAAGATGATTATTCATCTGAATAAAAATCACTATCATGATAACTTTCAATTAAATACATATTGGTTAAGGATTCAGTAGTTCGTATCGTAGCCATGAAACATTGATTTTGAAATGGATCTCTGGCTATAAGAACAATATTCTTTTGCTCAAAAAATTTACAATATGTTGAATCATCAGAAGAATATCCACCACTTCCACTCCATGTATCATTAGGGTTTAAGACTTTCTTATACATTGATCTTTAGAAATTTTTATTGTTTCTCTCAGAATTTCTATATTTTATGTCTCTTCTCTTAAGAAATGGAAAATCAGTTCTAATAAGACCTGTTATTATACATTCATAGCATGTCACTTCCCCATATTTCTTATATTTTCCATCCTTCTTTTATGTGTACTGAAAGTCTTTATTCCCAACTATCTTGTTCATCCTTCAAGAAAGATTACCTAGTTCATTCTCAAAATGTTCACTTTCACATATTCAGATAAAACAATAAACTTATTATATTTAGATCTCATAGCTCTCTCAAGAGTCTTGGATTTCATATGATTAGAATTAGTTGTAAAAGCAACACTTCCATTCCCATTTTTCTCCATAACATTTTCAGAATCTCTCTTCATTATAGTCTCATGTTGAAGAAGATTTCCCAAAAGTTCATCTAAATTATTATGTGAGACTTTTCTATTCTCATATATAACTGTTCTCTTTGATTCACACTAATTTGGAATTATATATATAATCTTTTCCACAAGTGCCTCATCATCCAAACCATTTTCACCCATTGATTGTGAGCATTTCACAATCATCATAAACCTCTATTGTACATTAAAAACTTATTCTCTATAAGGAAATATAAAACCATGATACTCATATCTAGGCATAGATCTTCTTGATTCAATAACATTGGATGTACCAAAATGGGTAACTCCAAGTTTCTTCAATATGCAGTTTGCAACTTCACCAGAAGAAGTATGGCTGTATATATACCTAGTCATGGAACATAAAAAATTATTGCATACCATATCGTTTAGTTGATATTCTGACTTCTCTTGATTAGTAAAAGTTCTGAATTTCTTATCATGAATTTTATAATCACCAGTAAGCATAAATTTTTTTTCCACTCAAGTGTTGATGAAAAAATTCATCATACGATCTCTCCAATATTCATAATATTTTCCATCCAAAATAGGGGGTCTAGAAGTAATGAGATTGTCTATTGATCCAACATTCATTCATGGAATCATAAAGAAAATATCATTCCTCAAAAACATGTTAGTAATAAAATTTCGTAAACAAGGAATGTATGTGAAAGGAAAATATAGAACAATGAAAAACATAAGCAAGAAAACTTATATTTTAATATATGTATTTCAGAGACCTCCTTTAATACCAATTGTAGGATCGAAATGATGATGTAGATTCTCAAAATACAAGAGGGGGTGAATTGTATACTTTAATGATTCATTTGGAACATTTAAATATGGTTATGTTTAACAAGGTTAAATAATGTAATTTACAAAACCACTAGTTCTACACACTTGCTAGATTCCGGAAATATGATTCCAAGAAATTGAATCTGAAAAGATGGTTCTCGAAAATGAAACATAAAGAATGTTTTCAAAGATAAACATTCTACTTTAAATCCTATAGAATCATACTATATTATAGTATACAAGTACAAGGAATTATATGATAGTTATACTTTCGTCGACAATTAAAATGAAGTGGAAAAACAAACCTGAAATAATACAAGTAACAAGTATGAAATCTTTTAACCCAAAGAGATGGGTATCCAACAACCTTGGACAAAATTCCCTTGATTTATACTTTCATGAAAGTATGTCTTACCCACCCTAGGGTAAGACCTCGATATGAAGATCAGATTATATCATGACATCTTCCACAATCCCTCAACTTCAAGATAGATGGCACCTCTCTCTTCCTCAGGATGAATGTCCTCGAACTTCAAGGAATTCAGGACCTCTGTCTTCCTATCCCTGGAAGCCCTCAAATGTGCTCAGCAACATTTGAAGTGCACGAAGCAAATCTAAACAAGATGTTCAGTACACACTAAACCAGAGCGTCTATCTCTAGAAATCACTTCAAAAACATGTAATATCTAGAGTCATAAAACAATTCATAAAATTTGTGTGCCATTTCAAATGAGCTCCTATTTATAGGCACATCTCCAACGGTCGACTCCCTCCACAACTGTCATATTTTTCGTTAAATTTAATAGGGACCTATACACATGTCACTCAAAAAATGGTTAGTTATTAACTGAATTCATGACATTGTTTTATAACAAAAACAAGTGTATGAAAAAATATGGTTACATAACCACAACTAAATATTCGTAATGTAAGCAAATAGAAGTTCAGAATCTAATATATTTGGTTTATATAATACAAGAATATTAATATTCTAATTATAACTTTGTTCTTAATATTAACTCATCATTAGTCGTAACCAGAATTCGGAGTCTGAATTAATCAGAATTCGTAACCAGAATTCAGAATATGAATTCATCAGAATTTATAACCAGAATTCGGAGTCTGAATTCATTAGAATTCATAACCAGAATTCAGTGTCTGAATTCATCAGAATTCATAAACAGAATTCATAAGAATTTGAAACCTGAACATACAATGTTTGGAGTCAAAGATCATGATAATTCGGAGACAGAACTCATAAGAGTTCAGTGTCTGAATTCAGAGAACTCAGAGTCATAACTCATATGAGTTCAAAGTCTATATTCAGAGAATCCGGAGTCAAAACACATAAGTGTTTGGACTCTAAATTCATAAAACTCGGAGTCTAAATTCGGATCTTGAAAACAGAATCCTATTTATCTATGTATTATATGATTCCGAGGTTTTAGTTATGAAAAATAATTTTATTCATAGAAAACATAATGAAAATCATGGTAAGGAAAAAATTTCTTGGGGAAGGAAAATTTTCCTTATGATAGTAAAACACATAGTAAAATGAAAATTTTCTTGAGATAAGGTGTTTGTGATTTTCAAAACAAAAGGAATGGAAATGAAATATGGACACCTTTTTTACTTTACAATTTACGCAAACATGAAGGAATGGAAAACTCATAAGGAAAACAATATTAACTAAAAAAAGATTATATGCTATTTATTTTCCCTTTTAAAAACATTACTGCATGTAAAGGAATCTAAAGATCAAATAATACTCGTGGCGGCAGAAAGGTCATTTCCACCGCTTACCTTAAAAAGAAACATTCTATTTTGCCGTTTAGTAAAAATCTTCATAGAAAAAGATTCCCTTTTAATTTAATTAAAATTAAAAGGATTTTATACATCATATATAATAAATTCATGTATTAAGAAGAATATGCCTCACTAAAAAGGGATTTAGACGACGTCCCTTACCACATGTCCGACTTGACTCGATCATTATTTAATCTCATGAATAATAAACTAAATTTAATTTCTAATATCTTAATAACCTTTTTCAAGCTTATTATTCCTTTTAAATAACTTATTACCATTTTATAAACATTTTGTAATCATTTAAGTTAATAATGGTCGTTTTGTCGATATTTGGTACTTGAGTCAAATAATAATAACCTTATATTTACCAATTTTCCATGTGGTCAAGAGTACATTATACTATAGAATGATATTCATTATTTATATATCATTTATATCATATATATCTAGTTTATATATATATATATTTATTTATTTATTTCAGTTCATATCATTTGGAGGTAAGAAATGAAATTCATTGTTTTTGGAGATGGTAGGTTGTACGTACACGTGAAAGCTACTTTCATTTCTATTTCCTATTTTAATGAAATTAAAACATAATTATAAATAATTATATACTAATTTAAGTATAATATAATATATAATATCATTAACTCTATCCTTTATATGTCCCAGATATGACATTAACGAGTCATATCACTTTGAGGGGGCAGTGGTCCGCACATCCTCAAATGAAATTATCGCGTTTAATCATAATGGAAACCATAAATGTATGCTATAAAATAAAAATAAAGAAGTATAAATAAAACATAACCATACTATATATCATATATAAATATATTTTCATCTTAATGGCCTCCATGAGAGGCGGTAGGAGATAATCAAACAATCATCATTTCTCCAGACATTAGTTTTCCATCCACAGAAACATTATGTTCTTCACCAATTAGATGGAGGTTTGTGAAAGTGTAGTTATAATACATATCATAAAAACATCATAGTATATTTAGGATACTAGGATTTCTATAAAACAATGTAATAAAACATGTTTAAAGTTTGGAGAAGTAAAATAAATGAAAAGATGTAAAGAGAAACAGTTACCTTTAAATTGGGTAACTCCCTTTGGTTTGAACCAAAAGGGTTTGTTAAAGTGTCTTCTGCCTAAGGTAATGCATCTTGGAGGATGAGTGGGATATAAGGAGCTTAATTGGGTAGAGGTTGGTTGAGCGAAAATTCTTTAGAGGTGTGACGAATTGGTTAGAAATTGTCTTCTTTTATAAGGGGGGAGGGGCTCTTTACGAATTTGTGAAAATAATATTTTATTATATATTTTTATTCAGTTTTTAAACATCCAAAAATAATTATAGTCGAATATAAGATGACTAATGGTAGAAATAAAATCATTCGATAAGAATTGGACAGGTTTTGGATTTTATTTTAATATTTATAATCTTATTTATTTAATGATTTATTAATGTGGTAAACACTGCATCATTATTGTGTCTTAAATAATTTTAATTCTTTGATTTATAAAAATTGAAAAAAAAAATACCATGATGTAGGAAATATATTTTATTTCCAATTAATATTATTAGTCAAAAATATTACTTATATAACACCTTATAAAAATAATTCACAAAAATATATTTGTTCGTTTGATTTTTTCCTTTACACTAAATTAATTAACCTAAAGTGACATTATCATTCATAAGTGGCTATATCTAGTACACAAACAGACCCAAGGATGACCATGGTCGAGCATTACTCATCAAATAAATTTTTTAGATGTTTTAAGTTAGTTTTTAATTATTATAATATTCATTTTACATTTAATTATCCTATTTACCTTTAACCATGGTAAATAAAATTCAAAAGTTTCTATTAACCATTTATTATTTTCATCTTATTGAACCAAATTTTACATCTTGATATTAAATGTGTCTCTCAAATTATTTAAATTAAACTAATAGAAGTGGTAAAATTTCATTTAAATGAAAAATTAAAATTTTTAACTACTGCTAAGTGGTTTCACTATTCATCAAAAATTGATGTTTTTCATAAATCTACCAAAAATTCAGTCTAAGTTATATTTGATATTCAGAATTCAAAAATAATTTTTATTTTAACAAATTCAAAAAAAAAAAGAAGTTACATTAATTAATTTAAAATTAATTCCATTTAAAATAAATAGGATATTTTTAAGAAACAAAAACTATCAAAAGATTGACACTTGTTTATGTCCAATTTCAAAGTGAAAATAATTTTAATGACCAAAATTGGTTTAAATGGTAAAAATATATTCTAATTTCACTTTAAAACCAATTAAAAATATAATGTAACCATATAAATAAATTATATTAAAACACATTTATTAATTAAAATACAATATTTTCACTATTCATTAAAAAATTAACTTGATCGGAAAAATTCCAAAAAAATTTACACAATGTAAATTTTGATGTCCTCTATATAATGAAGGATTTTATTTGGTCAAATAGAATATATTAAAGTGACCAAAACCATATTTAATGTGGGTTCTCCATTAAAAGGTGGTAAATCAACATTTTAATGTAAATTAAACCATAAAATTAGATTATTTCACATTTTAAGCCTCTAACTTTTATTGGATAAATAGAAATACATTTAAAAAACATTATAATCATATTTTAGTTAGTTTTGTTCATTCCCTCGAATACAATGGCTAGGAGTTAACTACCATTTAAAATAATAATATTATATTATTAGTGTGTAATGTAATATTTCAATGAAACCTGTTGTGGAATGTTAGGTATGCTACCGAACATAGAAACACGTTTTCAGGGAAATTAATATTTAATTCAAAAATATAATAAATATGTAAATGTCGTATTCTTTATTTACTTGGGATGTGACGTCCTTCCCCCCTTTTGGAAAATGTGTCCTCATAATTTCTATTCACTTATCAAAATATGTTAGGGTATTTATTCCTCGTAGAATTTTCAAATTCCCACTTTGCCTCATCAACCGTATAGTTTTCCACAAAACAATTACCTGGTGAATCACCTTATTCTGAAAAATTCTCTCTTTACGGTCAAGAATATGAACTGGTTGTTCTTCGTAATTGATATTCTATTCCAACTGAACCACCTCTAGACTCAAAACATGATATGGATTTGGATATAGTTTTCTCAACATAGAAACATGAAAAACATTGTGTACCTGGGATAAACGTGGAGGTAAATCCAATCTTTACGCAACTGATCGAACTTTTTCCAGGATTCCATAAGGTCCAATGATCCTCGGACTCAACTTTCCCTTCATACCAAAATAAATCACACTTTTCCATGAAGAAACATTTAGAAAGATATGATCACCTTCCTCAAAAGAAATATCCTTCCTCTAGTTATCCGCATAACTTTTATGTATTCTCTCAGATGTTATCATGTGCTTCTAAATGAACTAAAATTTCTCTGCCATATCTTCTACCAATTTTTCTCCCATCAGCTTCCTTTCACCTACTTCATCCCAAAAAGCTGAAGTTTGACAATGCATTTCATATAATGCATCAAATAGAGCCATCTTTATAGTGGAATGAAAACTGTTTTTATTAGAAAATTCAACCAAAGAAAGTTGTTGGTCCCAACATCCCTAGTTATCCATTGAACAAGCATGTAGCATATCATCCATGTTCTGAATTGTTCGTTCTGACTGCAAATTTTATTACGGATGAAAACCTGTACTAAAATTTAATTCAATACGCAATGACTTTTAAAGGCCTTTCCAAAAGTTAGAAGTAAACCTGAGATCACAATCAGATACAATGGCGAGAGGAACTCTATGCAACCTAACTATCTCTTTAACATACAACCGAGAAAATTGATCTTGAGACAAAGTATTGCGAATAGAAAAAACATGAGTAGATTAATTCAGTCAATCAACTATAACCCAAATTGCATTATTACCTCAATATTTCTTCGTTAATCCCACTATAATGTCCATGGATATATTTTCCCATTTCCACTATGGCACCGGTAATGACTTAAGAATCCCTTTTGGTAACTTCCCCTCTACATTAACCTACTGACAAGTCAAACACTTCATAGTAAAATCAACAATATCTCCTTTCATTACATCCCACCAGTAATACTTCTGAAGATCTCTGTACATCATAGTATTGGCAAGGTAAACTGAAAACAAAGAACTATGAGATTCACATAACAACTCGTTCTTCATCTATGAATCACAAGGTACACATAATATTTACCCAAACCACAAAACACAATAATTATCAGCGTTAAAATCTGGAATCATTTCCTTCTAAACCAAATATACATTTTTCTATTACTCACTATCTTCCTTCTTCGATTTTATAATTCTGTTGGATAGAGATGATTTCACTGACACCTGAAACAAAATAGTATAATTAAATGCACCAAGAACTTCTATTCCAAATTTCATCAAATCAAAAACCAATGGATCTCATTCCAAACATAGCGTGGTTATTGAAGCATTAATTTTTTGACTCAATGAATCAGCCACTTTATTAGATTTTCTCGGATGGTAAAGGATCGTGCAATCATAATCCTTGATTATTTTCAGCCATCTCCTATGTCTCATGTTTCATTCTTTCTGATTGAAAATATACATTAAAAATTTGTGGTGAGTATATATTTCAAATTTTTACTCCATAAAAATGATGCCTCCAAATTTTTAATGAAAAAAATGTATGTAATTCCAAATCATGAGTAGGGTACATTATCTCATGAGGTTTCAACTGACGTGAAGAATAAGACATTACCTGATCATTAAGCATAAAGACACAACCAAGTGATTTCAATGAAGCATCACATTAGATAACAAACTCATCATTTCTGTAAAGCAATGACAAAACCGGTGCATTCACCAATCTTCTTTTCAATTCCTGAAATCAATCATCACATTAGTTTTTCCAAATGAACATAACACCTTTTCAAGCTAACTTAGTCATTAGGCTAGATAACCATACAAATTTTCAACATTCCTCCGATAATAGCATGAAAAACTAATAAAACTATGGATCTTAAATATATTTTTGGGTCTTGTCCATTCTTCAACAAATTTTATTTTAGCAGGATAAATAGTTATTCCATTTTTTGAAACAATGTGACCAAGGATTGAAATTTGATGCAACCAAAACTCACACTTGTTGAATTTCCCAAAAAGATTATTTTATTTTATGGTTTGAAATAAAACCCTAAACTGACACTCATGATCCTCTTTAATTTTTGAATAAAACAAAATATCATAAATGAACACTACCATAAACATATCCAAGATCTCACGGAAAATTCTTTTCATAAGATAAATGAATATCGTAGGGGCATTGGATAAACTAAAAGGAATAACTACTAATTCATATTGGCCATATCTAGTACTAAACATGGTCTTCGGAATGTTGGTTTCTTTTAAATTCAATGGATGGTAACCCAATCTCAATTCAATCTTCAAAAAATACTGATCTCCCATGAGTTGATCAAACAAATCATCGATATGAGGAAAAGGATAGACGTTCTTAACAGTGATGTTATTCAATTATCTATAATCAATTAATAGTATAATTTGACCATCTTTATTTTTAACCAACAAGACAGGATAACCCATGGTGATGTGCTAGGTCGAATGAAAACATTATCTAACAACTCATGCAATTTATTTTTTAACTCTAAATGTTCACATTGATCCATTCATTAAGGGGGGTTTGAAATTGGCTAAGCATCAGGAACTAATTCAATAGTAAATTCAACTTCTCGATCAAGTATAATTCCAGTAAACTCATTCGGAAAAACATCAAGGTTGTCATTTACAATTGGAACAAAATTAATCTGAAAAGTATCTCTGTTTTCAACAATATATGCAAGTTAATATTAATTTACATCTTTTACTAGTCTCTCAGCTTCCTGATATGTTATCAAAAGAAAGGGTTCATTATTGTACACAAACTGAAAATTATTTTGAAAAGAAACCTATGTAGCTCTTCATTCAATATTTTCATGATAAAGAGAAAGTTAATCCATGCCCAAAATAACATCTAAATCTACTAGAGGCAAGAAAATAAATTTTGTAGGTGGATTCTTTCCGTACATAAGGACATGCAGGTTCGTATGTTTTCATTTTTTTCTCAAAATTTTCTCCAGGTGTTTTTACAATAAGTTTAGTATTCATATCATGAGATGGAAGTCCCAATTTACTAGATATATTCATAGAAATGAAAGAGTTTGTAGACCCTGAATTAAACAAAACATTGGCATAATCTGAACAAACAAACAGCGTACTTGATACTACTTCATTTGATGGACCAACATTTTCAGATGTAGATTCAAAATATTTCACCACCACTTTTTGCTTGTAGTCTTGCTGATTTACCTCAGTTGATTTCTTCACTCGACACTCATTTTCTTAATGACCCATTTCATTTCACATAAAACATCTTACAGATTGTAAATCAAATTTTTTATTACCATTACCCTGATCTTTTTTACTGCAATTATGTGCCTTATGTCCAATTTTACTACATCAGTTGCACTTACTAGAATTCCAAAGTCATTCCCCAGCATTCTTTTAACCAAAATTTTCACAAACTGAAAACTTATGTTTTTTAACATCTTACTTTTTTGAAGAGTTCATACCTTTTTCCCGCCACCTAGACCTCTAATTCTGTTGTTTATTAAATAACACATGATCACCGGAAAACTCCATTTCCACCTTCTCTTCCCAATGAAAAATTATTTCATAATATTTGAACTCATGAGAAGCTAAATTCCTTCAATACGTTGGCATTAATCCTATGTAAAAATGGTTTATTCTACTATCGAGATCTCGTAAAAAATTTGGATCATACCTTTCCGGTTGAGTGAATTTTTCATTATAAGCATCCACTGATTCATCCTCCTATCTTTATTCTAGGAATTGTTTTTCCATCCTAAGACGAACCACCTTAGGAAAATATTTATCAAGAAACATAACATTGAATTCATCCCAATCAAGAGAAAAAATCTCTTCACTATCCCTAATATTCTTCACCATCGACCACCACTATTCAGATTCACCTTCAATATGGTAAACAACAAGACTATCCTTTTGTTGTTCTAAACACCCCATAACATCGAAAATCATCTCTAGTGCTTTAATCCACCCTTCAGCTAGCATTGGGTCAGATGATCCCTTGAATGATGGGGGTTGTTGCCTCATGAAATTTTCCACTACTGACATGTTCCTATAGAGTTTTATCTAGCTGATCTAGTGCATGGATACCACCACCATTTATAGACTGAGTTATTTTTTCCATCACTGCTACAAACATTTCAGTTCCAATTCCGACCATTTAGGTTCTTGATTTGGAAGGTTGCTTTCTTTTTGATGTCGTCCCAATATATCTATCATGTTTCCTCTACAGATAACCATTCTAAACAAATAAATATCATAGGCGAAGCAACATGGTAATCTATAAATGTTATCATTAACATAAATTAATTTATGGATATCAATTTAGTAATACCCTCACTCCTAAAGTTGTCTAAACTGACATATAATACCAATTATAAGGACATTTCCTTGAAACATTACTTAATATTGAATTAAAAAAATAATTCACATTGATATTCATTTTCCGTTTAGTGTTTTAGTGAATTAGGACAAAACTATTACATCTCAAAAAATTATAATGTAGAGAATTCTACTCAGTTTCCATTTTTTTCATAAAATATAAACACTAAAATAAGTTATGTTTAATTCTATGTTTTAGACACCATGACATTTCCTTGATCCCATCCTTGACCCTATTCATCAATAAGTCCAATGAAAACATTTCAAAACTTGGGATGTGCATAAAAACTCATTAAGGGTTATTAAAAAATGGAAGAAAACGTGATTTCATAAATACATAAAAAACATAAAAACTTTTACTTACCTCAGGAAATCATATGTTTTTTGAATAACATAGAAATATTAAATCATAAAGGTAACTTGTGGAATCTATAACATACTTACATTGAAGATAACACATCTCCATAGGGAGTTACTTTGGAATACCCATCACTATATATTCCCTTAATCTCTTAGGAGAAAAATTTACATTTAACTCGGTCACATTACCCTATGCATTTGAGGGCTACATCAGGCTCACCTGCCCTAGGTTTATCACAGAACCACCCATATTCATAATCATTTCTCAAGAACCATTACATAATTATAACGTATAACATAAGAAAAAAAAATAAAGATAACATTCCCACATTGTAAAAATAATATAAAATTTCAAGATATTGAAATAATAAATCCATTCTAAAAATAATTTTCAATACCAATATAAGTAAAAAAGGTATATGGTATTTTTTTCCATTTATAAACATTACGGCTTGTTACTGAAGCCTACGATCAAATAATACTCGTGGCGGCGGAAGGGTCGTTGTCATCGATTACGTTAAAATGAAACATTATTTTTTTCATTTAGTAAACCGCTTCTTATAAATGAATTCCATTTGAATGAAATGAAAAGTAAAAGGGTTTTATATAGTGTATAAAATAATGTCCTATATTAAAATAAAATATGCCTCAATGAATTGAGATTTATACGAAGTCCCTTACATAGTGTCCGACTTGACTCGATCATTCTTTAATCTCCTGAATAATTAAAAAAAGTTAATTTATACTTTCTTAAAAACCTTTTTCATGTTTATTATTCCTTTTATATCACCTATTACCATTATTTAAACATTATGTAATAATTTAAGTTAATAATTTTTGTTTTGTCGATATTCGATACTTTAGTCAAAAATGAACACCATATGTTTACAAGTTGTAGATGTGGTCAATAGTACATTATATTCTAGAATGATATTCATTATTTAGATATCATATATATCATATATATCTAGTATATATATATATATATTTATTAAAAAACATATCATTTGGATTTAAGAAATGAAATGCACTGTTCATAGAGACAGTTAGTTGTTCGTACGCTTGAACACTACTTTTATTTCTATTTATTATTTTAATGGAATTAATACATATTGATAAATTGGTATATTTTAATTACAGTATAATATGATATATAATATCATTAAATCCATCCTTTTTATTTCCCATATATGGCATTAATGAGTCATATCACTTTGAGGGGCGATAGTCCACACTTCCTCAAATGAAATTATCACGTTTACCCATAGTTGAATCCATAAATGTATGATATAAAAGAAAACTACAAAAGAATATAGAATAAATAAACATAATATATATCATATATAAATATAGTTTTATATTAATGTCCACCATGAGAGGCGGTAGGAGATAATCTAGCATTCATCATTTCATGAGGTGTTAGTTTGCAATCCACAGAAATATTATGTTCTTCACCAATTAGAGGGAGGTGCATGTAAGTGTACTTATAATACTTCTCATATAAACATTATAGTATATATAGAAAACTTTTTTTGTTATAAAATAAAGGTATAAAATGATATTAGGGGTTGGAGATGTAAAATAAAATAAAAGAAGTTTAGAGAAATTGTTACCTTTAATTTGGGTAACTCCATTTGGTTTGAACCAAAAGGGATTGTGGAAGTTCCTTATGCCAAAGTTAAGTTATCTTGGTGGAATAGAGGGATGTATTCAGCTTAATTGGTCAGAGTTTGGACAAGCCAAAAGCCTTGAGATGTGTGAGGAATTGTTTAGAAATGGTCTCCTTTTATAAGGGGGAGGAGGGGCTCATTAGGAATGTTCGAAAATATTATTTTATTACATAATGATATTTAGTTTCTAAAGGTCCAAAAATCAACAGAGTCAAAGAAAATATTACTCATGGTTAAAATAAAATCATCCAATAAGAGTTGGACAGGTTTTGGATGTTACATTAATATTTATAATCTTGTTTATTTATTTGATTTATTAATGAGGTAAACAATGCATCATTATTGTGTCATAAATAATATAATTTATTATTTGCCTAAAAATTAAAAAAATACCAATATGTAGGAAATATTATTGTAATTCCAAATAATATTTATAGATGAAATGATAACTTAGAGAAAACCATATTGAAATTATTGTAAAAAAGATATTTGTTTATTTCATTTTTTCCTCTACTTTAAATTAATTAATCTAAATTGTCATTATCATTCATAAGTTTCTCCATGGGGTCCCAAAATCGACCCAAAGAAGACCATTGTCGGCCATTACAAATCCAATAAGGTTATGAAAAATTTTAAGGTAATTTTGAATAATTATAACATTCATTTTACCATGAATTATCCTATTTACCTTTAACTGCGGTAAATAAACGTCACAAGTTTCTATTCACCAAAAATTACTTTCATCTTATTGAATTAAATTTTAATTCTTGATATTAAATATTTCTATTGGATTTATGAAATTCAACTCACAAAACCAGTAAAATTTTATTTAAATAAAAAATTTAGTATTTTAACTACTACTAAGTTGTTTCACTATCATCAAAAAATGAAGTTTTTCAGAAAATTTCCAAAAATTAAGCGAAAGATATATTCGATATTTCAAATTCAAAAATAATGTCTATTTTACCAAATTCAAAACATAAAATTTTCATTAATTAATATAAAATTAATTCCAGTTGTTAAGGCAAATACCGTGTTTTTATGAAAAAAAACTATCAAATGATTGACACTTGTTTATGTCCAATTTCAATGTGAAAATAATTCCAATGACCAAAATTGGATTAAATAGTAAAAATATATTGTAATTACACCTTAAACCCAATTAAAAATATAATATAACCTTATAATTAATATAGATTAAAACATGGTTTCAATTAAAATACAATATTTTTCCCTATTCATTAAAAAATTATATTTTTCAGAAAATTTCCACAAACTCCCACAAATGAAATTTCTATTTCTCCAATCTAAATGGGGATTTTAATTCACCAAATATAATTTATTAAAATTAACAAACATAGATTTAAAAAGGATTCAAAATTAAAAAGATGTAATTTGACCTTTTAATGTAAATTATGCTATAAAATTAGATTCATTCACATTTTAAGCCTCTAACAATTATGTGACAAATGTAAATATATTTAACAAATATGTATAATAAAATTTTTGTTAGTTTTGTAAATTCCATCCATTATAATTACTAGGTGTTAAATACTAATTAAAATGATAACATTATATTATTAGTGTGCAACGTAATATTTCAAAGAAACTCGTTGTTGCGTATCGGGTACGCTATCGAACATAACAACCCTTTTTGAGTAAAATTAATATTTAATTCACAAAAATTAATAAATATGAAAATTTATTATTATTGTTTTACTTGGTATGTTATAATTATAAACCATTGTTATGATCAACGAACTATATTTACAATAAATTACCTACATAGAATCAATAAAATAACATATATTAACTAGGACCAATAAATAACAAAGTAGAATATATAGTGATAACTCAAAATGCACTCTTTGTAGTACAAAATTATGGAAACACAGTTTTCCAAGAAGGGTGTAAGTAATGAATGAATTTCCACACCAGATGGGAAAAAATCATAAATAATACTAAAATAATATAGAAGATAAAGATGAATGGGACAAAGATTTAGGTGAGTAAGATAGAGAAGGTAATTATATATCTCTTATTATTCATTCAATGGAAGAAGTAACATTAGTACAACTCCCGCTCAAGGCCATAGAGGAAGTGATGGACAGAATCGGGGAAAGTCTCCCATGAGTGAAATCCAATTAGAAAAATAATCGTGGATCATTAAAAATATATTCTAAATTAACGTGGTTTCAATGGGGGGGGGGGTAATATTAATTTTGAAGATTACTATCACACATGGGATTATATGGCTATTCACTTTGAATATCTAATCACATAAAACCCGAACATGAAGGTGGAGTCTCTTTTCTTGAATATCCATATAGTAACTGAATCCAACTACTTCAGCCTTGGGTTTTATGATCTAGTAATATCATACACTCTTTAAATCTCATTGTGAACATTTTGGTTTTTAAAATTTCCTAAAAAGTTTATTTTGGAATAATAAATTTCATTTAAGGGGTATATATCAAAAAAAACACCTTCCTTTTACTTATATATATATATATATATAATAAATAATTGCATTCCTTTGGGATGGATTTATCTAATCTCTATAGAAATATGACCGAAAAAACTATCTTGACAAATTTTAGTTAGAAAGAATACATAAAGAATAAGAACATTAGAAAAATAAGGATAATGAATATCATTTCAAAAAATACTACTCCCCTGGAACACCATGGGATGAATATAATTTCATTTGGGGATCCTTTTCTTCCACAAAATGATCATGGTGAATCCCTTTTGAATTAAATTTTATACCTCCAACCTCCCTACCCATATAAACCTATCCATAATTCTTACTTTAATAATTATAATGACAATAGTTATGATAAATCACATGATCTACATACAAAAAAATGAACTCTCGATTTTTGAATGATTTTCACATAGATAATGTGGTCAGAGCCTTATTAAACTAATGATATCTCATAGGTTCATCAAATTTATCTTCCCAGTTATAAAAAATAAAAACCTGAAATCCAAAAGAAATTATAATAAAAATTAATTTAAAATTAATTTATTTATATAAATATTTAACTACGAATTTAATTTATTAATCATTAAATATTTGGTTTTCCACTTCTTGGCACACTTACCCTGAAGAAAAGGGGATTAATGAATGAAATACATCTAATGTTAATCCATCCAAGAATCATTTTTCTATAAATATTTCCATACAAGTCCCTAGGTTCTAGAGTATAAAAATAAAATTATAGAATTATTATTCATTTATTGACAGAAGAATAAAACTGAGAAAGAAGGATTAATTTTTCTCTCTAGAATCGATATGGTCGAATATGATATTTTAATCGGATCTTGTTAGTGTCTATAGAAATAACACTCTAGGACATTATAGGATTATTTATTATTACATAATAAAAATTGACTTTTATAGTTGATAATTGTATAATTTGGTTTTTAAATCTCTTGGGTTTGGGAATAATAATTTTGGATGGAACTTTATAATTATATTCACCCTCGAAGAACCCCATTAATTAAATAAAAATATAGTTATTATTATTATTACTTATTTAAAATGATCAAAACCCATTGAAATATATTATTTCATGAATAATAAATTAACATTCATTAATATAATATTTAGCATATCGATTCTCACAAAACTATTAACTCATTTCAAATTTCCTCCATAATATTAATCAATAATTGAGTAAGACTAAATACTTAAATAATTAAATATCACTACATTATTCACTAATAAATATATGAATATTATATTCCTTAAAAAAGTGAATGAATATTTATAAAAAATTCAACTAATTACTTTTGAAGAAAAACACTTGAATAATTATTAAACCATGTACATGAATAATATTTAATCAATGTGTTGAATTCATATATTATTTCTCTATAGATGTAAATAAAATAAATTTTTAACCTTATAGGTAACAATCTTAGTTTAATAAGGTTTAACTTACTAATGTTAATGGATAGTTTCTTAAAAACAATCAAAGGAACCAATAATGAAATGTGGTATTTTTTGAAAAGAAAAAACCATGCATTCATGAAAAATATGTAATATAAACTTTTTATCTTGATATCTCTAAGACTATTTTATATAAGTTCCATCACTCCATGTTCTCAATGACTCTTTTTAAAAATTATATAAATGAATATGATAACAGAATTCCTTATCTATGGACATAATCATGAAATTTTATTCCCATCACAGGGCCTTAGATATCATCTTTTATTAACAATAGAAGATAAAAAATCAATTTTTATAGGATTCATTAATGTAATATATATCATGAAAAAGAAAATGTTTCATACCAGTCTCTGATGATTTGGCTTACATAGTTTTCATCAATAAATAAAATTATTCTACTAATGATATGAATTAATAATAATATTAAATTATATGGACCATTAATCATGTCTAAAAATAGAAATATCCAATTACACATATAAATGTGGAGTTACTCTATGAATTTATTTTCACATAACCTACCTTTGAGAGGTTTCCAATAATGAACATATTGATAAAAAGTATAACTGTATTGTGAGACTTGTAACCATGATTTAAAATATCATTTTTCCCATAAAATTATATCAACCTTCTATATAATATATATTTAAGTATGTTATCATTAAACTTATGTTTTTTTCACCATGGTAGGGAACATTAATGACCATTTTAGTGTGACAGGGTTATTTAGGTAATTATCTCAGACGGAGTTGAGAAAAAGAAAAATAATTATGTTCTAATAGAATTTTTAATAATAAATAACATAAATATAATGAGGATAAATTATAATGTATGTGGTTCTAGAGAACCAAATGTAATGGACTTCCACATTCACTAAATCAAACTGCTAACAACTCTAAGTACGTTATCTCTGATATGAAGTCCACGATTCTAATGTGATATGTATTTTGTCAATGGGTAAATCATGTTTTCTTCTATAGAAACATTTCCCACAAAAATTTCATCCCATTGATAAAAATCACTCAAGAGGTGACATTTGAAAATATTTTTCTTCATCTTTTTATGTGATCTTGTCTCCTTTTCACAATCCATCAATATTGTATTATCCTAATAAAATATTACAAAATCTATAATTTTCGGAATAATATACTGTTATTGGATGATGTTTCATATCCAAACCAATTATTTACCTACACCAGACGAAAATATATACACATATTTCACTATAGAAACAGTAAAAACTAGTTTCTTTAAACTTTTCCAACACATTGGTCCCACATAATGATATAATATGTATCTATGCAATAGGTTCAAATCATTTTGACTGATTTTTAAATTATAACATTTATACCCCGTATGAGTAACTCCTTACCTCTTGTAAAAACCAATAACATGTCCTCAGTATGACTCCTATACTTAATGATATCTATAAACCTATAAATTTTGTTCATTTGGAATATATTGATATCCTCCAAAGATTATCGAGGCATAGGAACCATCAAGCTTCATAAATAACAAAAATTATTTTATTGATCCAACTATATATTGAATAGGGATCCTACTTATCCTCTCCATCTCCTATTGTGTGTGAGAATAATGTTTTTATGATATATATATACCATGTGAAACTACAACCAATCCCCTCTTGTATTATTCCATACTAAATCTCTATGATGTCATGTCAATATATATACCTTGATTTTTCCCAAAAACCCTATTTTTTCATTCATGAATGATCTTGATTCCATTAATTTTTTATGATTCTATTAATTCATTCATGGAGAAAAATTTGTTTAACAATTCCATATGACTACATCATCACTTCCAATAAGTAATATTTCATTGGTATATACATCTAGGAAAATAACCACACTGCCATTAAACCACTTATAAATACATATATCTCATTAAATATTAAAAAATAAAATAAAATTATAGATTTATCAAACCAAATTTCCCTGGAACTAGATTATTTATTCAATACATAAATAGATCTATGCAAATTGATTACTATATTTTCATTAGTCTAACAAAACTCAGTGTCATGGGATGATGATATAGAATTCATATTCAATTACATTTTAACATTGATACTATATAAAAAATTCCCATATTATATTCCTTGAAAATTCATAGTGAATTTTTACATTATCCTACGTTTATAATCTCTCACATAACCTTCCACTTCTAGATCTTTAATGAAAATTTATTTATACCCAATAATATTTTAAAAAATTATATAGTCAATGGGAACAATTTTTTTTGTAATATATGTAATCTATCCTAAAATTGATTTCTTCATTCCAGAATATATATTTTGAAATCTCTAATGACCCATTATAGGAAAAATTTCATTACATTCAATCAATATGGATTAAACATCCCTAGTTACTAGAGAACTATTTCTTTATAGTTCTCTAACATTTTTGGTTCTCATATATAGTACTTGTATTTGAAGAATAACATATTTAATATGGTCTCATAGATTTTTTTCTTACAAAAAATCTCAAATTTCTTGAGAATCAAAATCATAGAAGTTTATGTTTCTCAAATAATCACTCTTATAGATATTCTCCCTCTAATAAAATATTGATTTTCATAGAATTTTTTATTATGGTTCATACTTGTAATATACACTCTTTGTCTTTGGGAATCCTCTAAAGAAATATTTCATCCCCTGAGGTTCTAGTTTGTCTTTGGATTTGTATTTAGATATTTCCTTTAAACCCAATACATGAGTATGTGATTACAAAAGTATCATTCCATTTCATAACACAGATGAAGTATCGTTTACAACCTCAGTTGGCACATATTTTTGAGAATAATCAACATTCTATATTGTATATCCAAAAAATAATAATTGATGTTATTCCTGATTTTTCACCAAACATACCATATTTTATATGGTATATTTCTTCATGTTACTAGTGTTATTCCCATTATGTGTTTACAGAGATGTGATTTGAAAAAAAATCATAAACACTAATAGATAATCCATGAAATCATGTTTATAATATTCACTACCTCAATCATGTCGAATAATTTTTATCTAATTACAAGGTTTATTATATATTTATTTTTTGAATTATATGAATTTCCCAAAATATTCAGACATATAACTCATTAAATATACATATGAATATCTACATAAGTCATTAGAAAATGACAAGATGTTAGTATATCCACATCTAAATTATAATTGAAAAGGTATGCATACATCGGTGTGAACTGATTCTAGATTATTTATGGACCTTTCACCTTTCCCACAAAAATGTGTCATTGTAATATTTCTTTATAAACAAGGGATATATATATATCAAGTTTCTATAGGTCAATAGAATATAGAAAAACCTTGATTCAACTCTATTAATCACATTTCATATACATGAACATGCTAGTGATGACAAAGTGGTGTATGATATGAGTCATGTGATCCTTATTTTTTATCATTTCTCAATACATTGTTTTCATAATATAATACATAATGTATGTTATTTAGATGCTCAATACAGTAAAATGTACTTTATTTATAATATAAACAAATTTACAAACAAATATTAAAATAAATCACTCTATGTTAGGAATGATACAAAAGTTGTATTCGTAGTAGTAGTGGTTTTGTAAAAAAAATATTTCAAAACAAATATTATCTATGTGGGATAAACAAAGAGGCAGTCTCTAAGAACAAAGGCACTATGTTTTTATCCATCAGCTACTCAAATATCCTCATCTTTTTTTTGAAATCTCCAAAAATCAATTTGGTTCTTTCATTTTGATATTGATTTTAGCACACCGATCTACATCTAATTAATAATTGTTGAATATGGAACTATATAACATGATACGTAAATACAAATTAATCTTATCCTTTCTTCTCTAACTATGTTTAGTTCTTATTCTAGTGGACCATCTTTCCATATGAAAAAATTCCTCATCTTTTTCATTCACCTATCTCTGGATCAAACTCTAATTCGATGGTTACAATTCAGGGTCCTTAGAAATATATTTAGTCTTGGAGAAATTTTACATAATATGTAATTTATACACCAACTAGATTATAGGTTTTTAACATCTTTTTTACTTATAAACACTGAGAATCTGGTTAAAGACTCCAGAGATATATTTATCGATATTACTTATATTATAATTTCACAAAGAACTACAGAAGATTCATATATTGATGATAAAATGATATCTATGTGATACTCATCTGGGATCTTATAATATAATATATTCAAGTGCTCTATATAGCCAATCATATTGAAAACATAATGCCTATAAGACATCGAATCTCCAGGAATTCGATTAACATTTCATTGGATAATTCATGTATCTCTTCTCCAAAATTCGCTTGAAGAATATTATCACTATGGGGCATCATGATAAACACATACATATCCTCAAGTTCAGTTAATAGATTCTTGGATATAAATGATTTAATGAATCATTGGAAAACTATTACATCAACCAAATGAGAAATTTTGAGAAATATTTTTTCTTGAATATCATATTTTCTTGGTGCATTAGGAATATTGGTTTCCAATATATATAATTTTTTCTCATGGTGTATTACAATTTGAATGTTCATAAATAAGTTGTAGAAAATAAATCTTAGTAATAAGTTATTCTAATTTATTATATATCTCACATATATAGTTAATTTTTTTGGATATTTTTTTTTAATAAATAAGATAAAAAAAATTAGTTATTTTCTGGATTACAAAATAAGAAAAAATAAATTAATTTATTAATATCCCACTTTTTTAACAACATCTAGTTACCATCCATACATGTTTGAGAATATTACTTCCTATTTATATTATAGATTTAAATATTGATATGTTCCTTCTCATAACCCATTATCATGCTTAAAAGTAATTAAAAGGTAATTAGGTAAGCGAGTCTTATCAACAACATGGACATATAACCCTTTAAACTATTAACCAGAGTCTATAATCATTAAATCCTAGACAATGATTACCTCATAATATGTATCTATGTTACAACAATTCCTTCTTAGGAACTTAGAAAATGATGTTAACCATGTTATGTCAACCAAAAACATCTTTCCAAATTCCATAATAATTAAAGGAACCAAGAATTGGTCTAGAAAATTACATTGAATTGTGGTTGCATATTAATTTCAATAATGGAAGTATTTAATGAATTATTATTTTGATTTTAGGGATTTAAAATCTAAATTCATAAGTTTTACATTTTATTATATTATAATCATATTTATATTAACAATATTTATGTATGTGATTAACCATGTTTTGGCCAAGGATTATTCAAAATCTATTTTATTTTAATTCCATATTACTGGTTTGTTAATTATTTTTTTTAGTTTCAGTGACAATGTATCAATAAACAATTAATCATGAAACCAATAATAATAAGGTAATAGTGGTTTGTGATTATGATATTATATGATGGTTTGTATATCTTTTGGATTATAAACCAACCATAACCCATAGATAAAATAACATTGAAACTATGACCATTTAAAAATGAATCATTCAACCATTCCTCATATGTATCCTATAGGTTCATTTCAATTCTACTATGATTTTGGACTACCTTAACTCACGTTGGCTCTCCATTAGTTATATATTATCTTACTCACATGTTGGTAAGGGGAATAAAATTGTTGGTTAAGGGGTCTTACATAAAATAGGTCACCTAAAACCATTCAATATAAGAAAGAGGGGATAAAATTTGAGAAAACATTTTAATTTATTAATATTAAATTAAACTAATCCAATCACACAAACAGTTCGGTCTATGATAATGATCATCCATACATACAATTAAAGATATTTTATAAACTATAATTCACTTCAATCATTATTATTCAAGATAAAATCTGATCAAATAAATTAATTATATTAATTAATTCATTCATTCATTTGTCACAATATCCAACCAAAATGTTCTATTGATTCTCATTCAGTATATTTTAAATCTAATTAGTCAAATAATTTTATTTAAAATAAAATAAATAGAAATAATGAATATAGAGGAAATATGATAAGTACCCATATAAACCACAATGATTGTATTATAATAAAATTCCATGCCATCATAATACATGTAACATACATACCATGCCACGTAATTAGAAAAATAAAATATCAATAAATGCAACGTGTACACATGTTAATTTATGCGGTGTATTATTTTATTAATTAACACAGAATAGTTAATTTTTATGATTATTCATAATATCTAGTTCTATATTTTATGTGGAAATTAATTAAGAATTATAAATGTAATACAACCTGTCACATTCTGTGTAATTTTAATAAATGTCACATGAAAATGTATTCATGTCTTATGATGGCAGTAATTAATTAATTTAATTATACTATGTAAACAATTATAGGATACATAATATATAAAATCACACTACATTACATGTATTCCATTCTTCGTATATCAGTACCACTCACTGATTAATTGGGTTTGTTTTTTGGATACATTAAATTTTGAGGTACAGAAAATGTATGTGTTACTCATCATGTATCCTCAATGTTATATAGATGTCAGTCACATGCATCATGTACAAATACAAAATGTGTATTTCACTATGCATTTTCCATAACAAAAATCCATAAACTAGGAATCGTGTAAGAGAGTTACATGATGGGTAGTTTAGAAAATTGTGTTCCAAGAATGTTTTTTCAACATGTGACTGTTATTAATACTTAACACGTGTACTTAATAAATTGTATACATAATTTATCATGTTTAATCCTACTATAGTGTACACTAGTACACAATATATACCAATGTGATATGCACCCTGTAATATTTTGTTATCCAGTAATAGTTCATAGAACATTCGAATGATTTCACTATATGTTATTCATCTATTAGTAACCAATTTTAAGTTATATGTGTGTGATCAAATAAGGACATGATAATATCTCAAAATTTCTAATTTATTTAATGTATTATAAAAATTACAATCTTATGGAAAATGTGTAAACAAATCAACTATCCATTAAGAGTATATAAATTGACATATATTCTCTTTGATACCACTTGGAGTTTATGATGTTTTTTTAAAAATTGTCAGACCCATTCTAAACCATATAAATTGATCCACTTTAATGGATTTATCCTAAAAAAGATAAATAAAAACCCAAAAAACATTGATAGAGGATTATCACATGTTATTTTAACTTAATTCACATAAATAAAGAAGTAATATTTGTAGAACTTTTTTATAATTAATATTTTTAATGAACACTTTCTGGCGTATCATCATTGTGCTGAATGAAATCAAGGGGACACCCCTATATATCATACCATGACCTTATTGTATTCATGTATTTTTTTAATTCACTTGAATTTATTTTTTATGAATATTTTTAGGCACATTCCATAGAATTTCATTAATGTTTAACTTCCAAAATGTTTTTTCTAGGTTTTGGGATTATATTCATATGTATGGGTTCACATATATATATATTTATATTCAAATAACAATATATTAATATATAGATGTTTATATATATTTAATTGGATATGTGTATAATGTTTAAATTTAAGCATGAAATATAAACATGATTTTCAATTTGGTTTTTAAATATGATTTTGATGAACGGGTTTTCAATGTATTTAATTCTATTTTAAAATATGTTTTATATTAAAAATTATTTTTCAAATGACACCATAAAAATATATCATTTCGAAGTGACCTTTAAAAAGGTATTTTTCAAAGGAGGCATTATTTCAACTTTCTTATTTTATTATGGGTCAGTATTGTATATGGAATGAATATTGGATGTGTGGTATGTTTGAAATTGATAAATCAAAAAAAAATCTTGTTACCAAGGTATAATGTCAATGATAATTATTAAGATAATATACCTCCCTCTATAGGCCATAGTTTATGATAAAAAATAACTAAACAACAAATAGATAAAAAAATGGTTACTACTAGAACGATAGATTCATCCTCTCCAGTTGTTTACATATGATAATGGTTACAAAATGTTCTATAATTGTGTGTGTGAGGACCCTAAGACCAGTTATGATATTAAAAACCATAGGGATACCCACAATACATGGTTTGAAATATCTTAATTTTCATTATTTATTCATTTTTTTAAATTACCAGAAGTATATATTTAATTTTATTACTTATTTATGGTTTTCAAATATTTGATAAGGGTTATTTTTATTTTGTTTTATAATGTTTTTTTCATTAACTACCAAAATTTCATTTAATTTTTTCATAAGATAATTTAATCAGTTAAAATAAATTTAATAAAATATAAATAATAGATAATGGGACACTATGTTGAGTAATATAATTGGATACATGTATTTTACTTGTAATTTCAACCTAGTTTGTGTGATTTTTTAGAAAGGTAATTCTTGGATAATGAGGTCATTACCTACTAGGTCGACTGTGTTCATACCCAAATCACCCAGCTATGGGTTTTCAAACTGAGTGGTGTTTTTAGGTTCAGATTCAGATCATGGCTACTGAGAGAGTGGGTTTCTATTGTGGTTACTATTTGACCCTATATTATATTGTATGGATTGAAAATACAAGTCATTATTTATTTTCATTTTTTTAGTATTTTTCACCAAATCATCCCTTTCCAGCTATTTGTTTCAGTTATTTGTGGATATATTATAGATATGCAATTTACATCAGAACAATGGTATGTTTTATGCGAGTATATTAGAGGGTGAGTTTATAGATTATGTTTTATATTTGATATCTCCTCTATGTTTAAATTCCTTATGTTTTAAATAAATTTTTATATTTGGTTTTTTATGGACTCATGATGTAATGTATGATTATGATTATGTTTCCATAAATACATATGTTGTAGTTTAACTAATATTTATTGAGTAAAATAAAACGAAATTAATTAATTTGATGCATATGACACTTTTCATTAGATCAAAGTGATTCTGTATTCCCCTATACTATGTTAAGAGATGGATGGGTCATAAAACATATGGATGAATCGGCATAGATCCTAAAAAATTTGTATCAGGGACTAGGATTCTTAAGAGTACATATTTTTTAGAAGAAATGTGTTACATGGAATGTCTCAGGGATATGGGTGGGATTTCCAGGACATGGGATGTTGGAGTGGGAAGAGTATTTCAATCTCTTACCTTTTATGAACCATAAGCCTCCATGGGATGTTGTGGTTCAATTGTTGGTTTATAGTTTTTGGAATGTTTTATTTTTTGTTAATGGTGTTTTAGAATCATATTGATCTTATATGGATTTATTTTTATTAGAATTATATTGGAGGTTATATTGTGATACCCAATGATATCACACATCGAGTAAACTCATATTGATCCCATGTACAAGGATCTATATTACTCACCCTAAGGGATGTGTGATTGGAAAATGGTCCATTAAGCCATATATCCAATTAATCTACAGTCAATATTCACAATTGGATTGGATTTCTATTATCTAATAATTCAATAAAAAATTTAATTATGTTTGATAAATATTTTTGTGTGGAATTTTGATATGTTATTTATAAATACATTTAACTTCCTAAAATTGAAAATATAAAATTTACACTTGTTTTGAGAGGTTTTATAAATGGATATGATTATTTCAAAATGTATTTAAAGGGAGAAATATATTGTTTTAAAGGTATAAGAATATATTTATTTTTTCAAATGAGGTTTTAGGTTGGGAAAATTTTCTATGGATGGGTTGAATTAGAATTCGAATATTTATAAATGTTTTTAGTTAGAGATGATGGTAGTGAAACATTCTAATGATTCTTTGAAAATGAATAAAAAATTAAGGGGGTGTTCAGGGATTTAAATTTGTTTCAATTGAATATTAATATGGTGTAAAATGGGTTCTCAAAAGTTTTTTTCTTAATTTTATCATTTTTATTTATTTAAATTGTTTTTAAATGGATAGTTCGTTTATATTTAATTATATTAATCTTTTTGGTGTTGTTATTGGTTGAATTCATTGAAATATTTTTTTTGAATTGGAATGTGATTTGGAAGGGACTAAATTTATCATTAAATATAGTTGATTATGTGTTGTGATATGTATTTTTTCTCCAGTATGCCCCCAATTATAGTCTAGAAATATTTTGGGTATGGGTGGTCATTTATTTTATGAGTATCATCAATTTAGTCACCAGGGGAATTATTATATTGGGTACTTATCTGGATCTGTATCTTTTCATATGATACATTTGATTTTATTTTTATTCATTCCTCATTGGAGTTATTAATGGGGAAATAGTTGGTGAGGTTTGAATCCAATTCCTTTTTGTGCCTTGGGTACCTTGTATGGAGTTGGAACCGGTTGGGATGATGCACTAACTAGTATCTTGTTGATTATATTGGATCATGATTATTAGTATCCTAGGTACTACTCCCTATACTTCTACATATTTTTCATGATCTAGGATTAAAACCCATGTTGTTTAGAGAGTCATGTTCATGGGTTTTAGCCATTCCCCTTTTTTTCTTGGTTGTTTTGTCTTGAGATGATTATTTCCCAATCATTGATGTTTTCATTCAGAAATGATATCTTTTAAGAGTGTTTCTATGTGTTGTTGATTTGTTTTATGATTCAATTTGTGAAATTTCCTAGATTATGGTTTCTAGTAGCCTTTTAATATAACATTTTCATTTTTATTCACCAGAATAGTTCAATTCAAAAATAGTGCATAGATCCACTATGGGTCTCTTTTTTGGATTTTAAAATTAGTTATTTGGTGTGAGATTATTTATGAGAGTTTATTTATTCTAATATATAAGGACATGGCCTTAAATATTACTTAATATTTAAATAAAAGAATAATTCACATTGAGGATCTTTTCAGGTTTAGAGTTTTAGAGAATTATGACGTAACTATTACATCTCAAAAGATTACAAAGTAAGCACTTCTACTCGGTTTCCATTTTTTCTTAAAATAAAAACTCTTGAAAAAATAATTCATGTATAGTTCAATGATTTAGACAACATTACTTTTCCTTGATCCCATCGTCGACCCTATTCATCTTCAAGTCCTCTGAATACATTTTAAAACATGTGATGGGAAAAAAGCATAGTAAGGGTTATAAAACAAATAAAGAAAACATGAGTTATTAAATAAAAAAAAACATAAACACTTTTACATCTCTCATGAAATAAAAATATTTATTAATAAAAAATAGAAATCATAAATCATAAAGGTATCTTGTGGCATTTATATCATACTTACATTGTAGCTATCACAGCTAAGTAGGGATTACATTTGGAATACTTATCACAATATATTCCCTAAATATCTTAGGATAAGGATTTATGTTTACCTCCATCACATTATCCAATGAATTGAAGAGACATCTCAGGCTCACCAGCTATTGGTTTATCACAGAACCACCTGTATTCATAAACAATTCCCAAGAACCAGAACATAATCATAACATATAACACAAGAAAAAAAGGAAATATAACATTCCCTTATTGAAATAACAAAATAACATTTCAATATATTGAAATAATAAATTCATTCTCAAAATTATTTTCTATACCAAAATACATAAAAATTGTATATGGTATTTATTTTTTCTTTTATAAACATTACGGCATGGTAAGGAAGCCCAAGATCAAATAATACTCGCAATAGTAGAAAGGTTGTTGTCACTGCTAATGTTAAAAAGAAACATTCTTTTTTTCCCTTAGTAAAACGATTTGTATAAAAGATTAATTTTTAGTGAAATGAAAGTTTAAAGGTGTTTATACAGAATATACAAGAATATCATTTATTAAAACAAAATATGCCTCAATGAAACGAGATTAAGATAATGTCCCTTACCTCGTGTCTGACTTGACTCGATCATTATTTAATATACTTAATAATAAACTAATGTTATTTTATTCTTTCTTAAGAACATTATTCATTTTTATCAATTATTACCATGTCATAAACATTATGTAATCATTTAAGATAATAATGTTCATTTTGTCAATATTTGGTAAGTGAGTCAATATTGAACACCTTATATTTACAAGTAGTCCATGTGGTCAGTAGTGCATTATATCCAGAATAATATTCCTTATTTATATATCATATATGTAATATTTATCCAGTATATATATATATAATAGTACACATCATTTGGAGGTAAGAAATGAAATGCACTGTTCATAGAGACGGTAAGTCGTACGTACGCATGATCACTAGTTTCTTTTCTATTTCTTATATTAATGTAATTAAAACATAATGATACATAGGTATATTATAGTTCCAGTATAATATCACATATATTATAATTAAATCCACCCTTTATACATCCAATATATGGCATTAATGAGTCATATCACTTTGAGGGGGCGGTAGTCCGCACTTCCTCAAATGAAATTATCGCGTTTAACCCTAATGGAAAACATAAAGGTATGATATAAAAGTAAAATGTAGAAGAATAAAGATAAAATAAACATGATATATATCATACGTAATTATAGTTTCATCTAAATGGTCACCATGAGAGGCAATAGTAGATAATCAGACAATCATCGATTCGTGAGGCGTTAGATTTTCATCCACAGAAACATTATGTTCTTCACCCATTAGATGGTGGCGTGTATAAGTTCAGTTAGAATAATTCTCATAACCAAAAACTTGTATATTTTTTATACTTTTGTTGTTATAAAATAATGGAATAAAAAGTGTTTAGGGTTTGGAGAAGTAAAATAAAAGAAAATATGTTAAGATAAATTGTTACCGTTAATTTTCGTAACTCCCTTTGGTTTGAAACAATAGGGTTTTTTGAAGTTCCTTATGCTAAGGATATTATTCTTGGTGGAGGATAGGGATGTAGGGAGAATAATTATTATGATCATGGACCATCCAAGGGGATTGAGAGGTGTGAGGAATTGGATAGAAATGGTCTCCTTTTATAAGGGGGAGGAGGGGCTCTTTAAGAAAGTTTGAAAATATTATTTTATTATATAATGATATATAGTTTTTAAAGGTCCTAAAATCAAAAGAGTCTAATATAAGAAGACTCATGGTCCAAATAAAATCATATAATAAGAATTGAATAGGTTTTGGATGTTATTTTAATAATTAAAATAATATTTATTTAAATGACTTATTAATGAGGTAAACACTGCATAATTATTGTGTCATATAGAATTTAATTTATTTGAGGTCTAAAAATTTAAAATAAAATTCCATGTTGTAGAAAATATTTTCATATTTCCAATTAAAATTTATAGTCTAATTGATGACTTATTAACACAGTATAAAAATTAATTTACAATGGGATATTTGTTTACGTCATTTTTTTTCTTTACTTTAAATTAATTATCCTAAAGTGTCATTATGATTCATAAGTGGATCCATGGGGTCCCAGAGCCAGCCTATGTATGCCCATGGTCGGCCATTACCCATTAAATTAGTTTAGAATAAGTGTTAAGGTAATTTTAAAATATTATAATAATCTTTTAACCTTGAATTATCATATTTACCTTTAACTGTGGTAAATAAACAATCAAAAGTTACTATTCACCAAAAATTATTTTCATCGTTTTGAATAAAATTTTACTTATTTATATTAACCGTTGCTCTTGGATTTTTTTAAATTCAACTCACAAAAGTGTTTATATTTCATTTAAATGAATAATTCAGTTTTTTAACTACTACTAAGTGGTTTCACTATTCATCAAAAATTTATGTTTTTCCAGAAAACTACCAAAAATTCATCCTAAGAGATAATTGATATTCAAAATTAAAAAATAAATTCTATTTTACCAAATTAAATACACATATGTTGCATTAATAAATTTAAAATTAATTTTCACTGTTGAAAAAATAGTGTTTTTATGAAACAAAAACTACCAAATGATTGACAATTGTTTATATCCAATTTCAAAGTGAAAATAATTCCAATGAAAAAAATAGAATTAAATGGTAAAAATATATTCTAATTATAATTCAAAACAAATTAGAAATATAATCTAACCATCTAAATAAATTATATTAAAACACAATTTTGAATTAAAATACAATATTATTCACTATTCATTAAAAATTAAACTTTATCTGAAATATTCCAAAAAATTACACAAAGTAAATTTTGATTTCCCCAATAGAAATAAGGATTTTATTTTGTAAATTAGAATGTATTAAAGTGACAAAAACTATATTTAAAGAGTGTTCCCCATTAAATGGAGGTAAATCGACCTTTTAATGAAAATTATGCTATAAAATTAAATTCATTCACATTTTAAGGCTCTAAATTTTATTGGATAAATGTAAATACATTTAACAAACATGTATAATAATATTGTAATTATTATTTTTCATTATTTCAATAAAAAATCTATGAGTTAACTAGAATTTAAAATAATATTATTATATTATTAGTATGCAACGTATTATTTCAAAGAAACTCGTTGTTGCATATCGGGTATGCTATCGAACATAGAAACCCCATTAAAGTAAAATTAATATTTAATTAAAAAATATTAATAAATTCAAAACTATATTATTCTTCCATTACCTAGTATGTTACATCCTTCCCCCCTTTTGGAAATTGCATCCTCATAATTTTTATTCACTTACCAATATATGTCGGGGTATTTATCTCTCATAGGATTTTAAGATTCCCACTTTGCCACTTCAACCATATGGTTTATCCATAAAACCTTTACCTGGAGAATCACATTATTCCGCAAAACATTCTATCTATGGTCAAGAATTTGGACTGGTTGTTCTTCATAAGAGAGATTCTATTCCAACTAAACTACCTCTGGACTCAAAACATGACATGGATATAGCATATACATTCTAGACATCGAAACTTCAAAAACATTGTGTAAATATGGTAAACGTGGAGGTACACCCACTATGTATGCAACTGATCTAACTTTCTCGAGTATTTCATAATGTCCAATGAACCTCGGACTCTACTTTACCTTCATACCAAAATGAATCACACTTTTCCATGGAGAATCTTTGAGAAAGACATGATCACCTACCTCAAAATAAATATCCTTCCTCCAGTTATCCGCATAAATTTTCTATCTACACTGAGCTATTATCATGTGCTTCTGAATCAACTGAACTTTCTCTTCCATCTCTTCTACCAATTTGGGTCCCATCAAATTCCTTTCACATATATTATCCCAAAAATATGGAGTTCGACAACGCATTCCATATAATTCCTCAAATGGAGCCATCTATATACTAGAATGAAAACTATTATTATAATAAAATTCAACCAATGAAACATGTTGGTCCCAACTTCCCGGGTAATATAGTGAACAAGCACATAACATATCCTCTGATGTCTAAATTTTTCATTCTGACAACCTATCTGATTTGGGATGAAAATCTGTACAAAAAGTTAACTCAGTACCCAATGACATCTAAAGTCCTTTCCAAAAGTTTGTAGTAAACCTAGGATCATGATCAGATACAATGGAGAGGGGAACACCATGCAACCTGATTATCTATTTAACATACAACCGAGAAATTTGATCTAGATACAAAGTATCTCGAATAGAAAGGAAATGAGAAGATTTAGTCAGTTGATCAACTATAACCCATATTTCATTATTACATCGAGATGTCTCTGGTAATCCAACAACAATGTCCATGGATATATTTTCGAATTTATAATCTAGAACCAGTGAAGACAGAATCATCCCTTTCATTATCTTCTGCTCTACCTTTACCTGCTGACAATTCAAACACATCATATTAAAATTAGCAAAATCTATTTTCATTTCATCCAACTAGTAATAAACATGAAGATCACTGTATATCTTAGTACATCCAGGGTGAACTTAAAATGGAGAATTTTGAGATTTAAATAAAAACTCATTTATAAACTATGAATTAAAAGGAACACATAATCTCTTTACAAAACTTTAAACAAAATCATTATCAACGTTAAAATTCTGTCAATGTACCCTTCTAAACCAACTCAACCTTTTTCTATAACTCATTATCTTCCTTCTGTGCTTGTTTAATTCTGTCTCATAGAGCTGGTCTCACAGATACTTGATACAAAACAGAATAGTTTTCCACAAAAAAACATCTATGCCATTGTTTATAAAATCAAAAACTAAAGGATCTCATTCCAAATGTTGCATGGTTAATGAAGCATTACATTTTAGACTCAAATCACCAACCACTTTATTTTCCTTCTCCGGATGGTAATGGATCGTGCAATCATAATCCTTGATTAATTCCAAAAATTTCATATGTCTCATGTTCAATTATTTATGAGTGAATATACACTTTAAAATTTTGTAGTCAGTATATATATAACATTTTACTCCATAAAAATGATGCCTCCAAAATTTTAAATGAAAAAATAATAGCAGCTAATTACAAATCATGGGTAAGTTAATTTAACTAATGAGGATTCAACTAACATTAATCATAAGTAAATAACTAATCACTCTACATAAGGACACAAACAAGTGATTTCAACTAAAAATCGATGTAGATTATAAGCTCACCATTTCGGGAAGTCACTGCCAAAACTGGAGCATTCACCAATATTCTTTTAAATTCTCGAGTCAACTGATACATCACAACATTAAACTGTTCAATTCTGATTCTGACCATCTAAGGGTGCTTATTTTGAAGAAAATTTCTTTCTTCATTCCTTCACTACAAAACTGCCGTGTTTCCTCTATGAAAAACCATTCTTAACACAAAAATATATTAGGTGAAAAAACATGGTAATATTTAAATACTATATCATTTCAATCAAAACATTATTTAATTTAGGGACATTCATTTATCAAAATTCCAACTCTTAATGTTATCTAAACCTAACTATTATACCAACTAAAAGGACATGACATTAAACATTATATAATAATTAATTAAACGAATAATTTAAATTGAGGATCGTTTCAGGTTTAAAGTTTTAGAGAATTAAGACATAACTATTAAATCTCAAAAGATTACAAATTAGACACTTCAACTCAGTTTCCATTTTTTTTATAAAAAAAACTCATGAAAAAATATTCAAGTCTAGTTCTATTTTGTAGATATCATGACTTTTCCTTGATCCCATCGTTATCCCTATTCATCTTTAAGTCCTATGAAAACAATTGTAAACATGGGATGAGCATAAAAAGCTCAGTAAGGGTTATAAAACAAAGAAATAAAACATGAGTTCATAAATACATACAAAACATAAACTCTTTTACTTAACTCATGAAATCATATTATTTATGAATAAAACATAGAAATTCTAAATCGTAAAGGTAACTGTTGGCATCCATATCATACTTACATTGTAGCTATCATAACTACGTAGGGGGTCATATTTGGAATACCCATCACAGTATATTCCCTAAATCTATTAGGAGAAACATTCATGTCTACATCTGTCATGTTACCCAATGCAATGGAGAGCTACCTCGGGCTCACCCGCCCAAGGTTTATCATGGAACCACCCGTATTCATAAACAATTCCAAAGAACCATATCATAATCATAACACATAACATAATCAAAATGGAAAGATAAAATTCCCAAATTTCAATAACATTATAAAATTTTATGATATTTAAATAATAAATCCATTTCCAAAATCATTTCCAAAAAAATATGTAAATTAGGTATATGGTATTTATTTTTCCTTTTAAAAACACTACATCGTGCTATGGAATCCAAAGATCAAATAATACTCGTGGAATCTGAATGGTCATTGTCACCGCATACGTTAAAACGAAACATTCTTTTTTTCATTTAGTAAAATGATTAATAGAAAAATATTCCTTTTTAATGAAATAAAAAGTCAAAGGTGTTTATACAATGTATAAAATATGGTTTTTTATTAAAACATTTTTCCTCAATGAAAGAAGATTGAGATGCGGTCCCTTACCTCGTGTTCGACTTGACTCAATCGTTTATTAATATCTGGAATAATAAACTATAGTTAATTTATACTTCCTTAAGAAACTTTTTCAATTTTATTATTCCTTTTATATCACTTATTACCTTGTTATAAACATTATGTAATCATTTAAGTTAATAGTGTTTGTTTTTTAATATTTGGTACATGAGAAAAAATTGAACACCATATATTTACAAGTTGCCCATGTGGTCAATAGATGATTATTTCCCAAATGATATCAATTATTTAGATATAATATATATCAAATATTTATATTATATATATATATATATATATATATATATTTAACAGTACATATCACTTGCATGTAAGAAATGAAATGCACTATTCATGGAGACGGTAAACCGTACGTAAGAATGAACAATACTTTCATTTTTATTTCTTATTTTAATTTAAATAAAACATAAAAATACATAGTTATATTATAATTCTAGTATAAAATCATATATAATATCATTAAATCCATTTTTATACGATGCACATATGTCATTAACGAGTCATATCACTTTGTGGGGGTGGTAGTCCGAACATCCTCAATTGACATTATCGTGTTTCCACATAATGGAAACCACAAAGGTTTGATATAAAATAAAAATATAGAAGCATAAAGAAAACATAAAAATAATATATATCATTAATAAATATAGTTTCATCTTAATTCCCACTATGAGAGGTGGTAGGAGATAATTGAACAATCATCGTTTCGTGAGGCGTTAGTTTTCCATCCACATAAATAGTATGTTCATCACCCTTTATGTAGAGGTGTGTTTATGTGTTGATCTAATTTTTATAATAACAAAATCATAGTATATTGAGGATAATGGTGTTTTTATAAAATAATGGACTAAAAAGAGTTTAGGGGTTGGAGAAGTAAAATAAAAGAAAATAAGGTAAGAGAAACTGTTACATTTAATTTGGGTAACTCCCTTTGGTTTGAACCAAAAGGGTTTGTTTAAGTGTGTTCTACCAAAGGTAATTCTCCATGGTGGAAGAGTGGTATGTAGAGTGATTAATTGGTTAGAGTTTGGATGAGCTAAAAGGTTTTACATGTGTGAGGAATTGGTTCTAAATTGTCTTCTTTTATAAGGAGGAAGAAGGGCTCTTTAGGAAAGTGTGAAAATATTATTTTAATATATAATGATATTTGGTTTCTAAAGGTCAAAAAATCATTAGAGTCGAATATAAGATGACTCATGGTAGAAATAAAATCTTCCAATAGTTATTTGATAGGTTTAAAATGTTATTTTAATATATATAATTGTATTTACTTAAATGATTTATTAATGAGGTAAACACTGCATCATTATTGTGTTATAAATAATTTAATTTATTCGATGTATAAAAACTATAATGAAATTCCATGATGTAAGAAATCAGTTTAGATTTACAATGAAGATTTATAGTGGAAAAGATGACTTTTATAACACCATATAAAAATTAATTTACAAAGAGATATTTGGTTATGTCATTTTTTCCTTTACTTTAAACTAATTAATCTAAAGTGTCATTATCATACATATATGGCACCATGGGGTCCCAAAATATACCAAGGATGACCATGGTCATCCATTAAATATCCAATAAGGTTATAACAAGTGTTAAGGTAATATTTAATTATTATAACATTCTCTTTACATTAAATTATCCTATTTATCATGAGATGTGGTAAATAATATTCAAAAGTCACTATTCAATAAAAATTATTTTCATCTTATTGAACCCAATTAAACATTGATAATAACAGTGTCTCTTGGATTTTTGAAATTCATCTCACAAAATCAGTAAAATTTCATTTAAATGAAAATATTAGTTTGTTTAACACCTACTAAGTGGTTTCACTATTCAACAAAAATTGATGTTTTTCAAAAAAATACCAAAAATTCAGCCTAAAATATATTTGATATTCCGAATTCAAAAAAGATTTCTATTTTACCAAATTAAAAACATAGAAGTTTCAGTAACTATTTTAAAATTAAATCTCGTTTTTAAAACAAATAGCGTGTTTTTAAGAAAGAATAACTATCAAAAGATTGACATTTTTTTATGTCCAATTTCAAGGTGAAATTAATTCCAATTACCAAAATAAGGTTAAATGGTAAAAATATATTCTAATACACATTAAAAAAATTAATTAAATAATCTAATTATATAAATAAATGATATTAAAATGCAATTTTGAATTAAAATACAATATTTTTCACTATTCATTAAAACTGATCATTATCGAAAAAATTCCAAAAATTTACACAAAGTAAATTTTGATGACCCCATTATAAATAAGTATATTATTTGATCAAATTTAATGTATTAAAGTGTCAAAAACTATAATTAATGAGGGTTCACCATTAAAAGGTAGTTAATCGACATTTTAATGTAAACTATTATCAAAATTGGATTCATTTTTTTAAGCCTTTAACAATTATTGGATAAATGTAAATACATTTAAAAAACATGTATAATTATATTGTAGTTAGTTTTTTTTCATCCCCACCAATAAAAAAACTAGGAGTTAACTACCATTTAAAATAATAATATTATATTACTACTATGCAATATAAGATTTCAATGAAATCTGTTATTGCATTTCGGTTATGCTATCGAACATAGCAACCCCTTTAAAGTAGAATTAATATTTAATTAATTTTTTTAATAAATATTAATATATCTTAGTATTAATTTACTTGGGATGTTAAATAATATCTATTAGAGATTCTGTCAATATTTTCTTTCATATTTTACTCTTGAAAGATCAGAGATCGTGTCAAGCATTTTCCTTAATTTTCACTTGAAATTAATATTTGGGACTACTCCTATTTTTTTTGTCTATCAAGGATAAGATAGTTTTATAGTTTATATTTTAATCACACACCAAACTCAGTATTATCTTTTTTTAATTATTTTTGTATTTGTTTTTTTCATAAAAGTTATGTCCTATTTTTTAACTTTTTGAAATGCTTAACGAATTTGGATTTTTATATATTTGGAAAATTATTAGTTCCAACCGTGTGTAAGATGTGTGATTGATGTATTTCATGTGATATAGAATTTTTTCATGGTTTATGGATGAATATTATAACCATGTGATCTAATCGTGTGTGTGACCTAGTGTTCCTAATGAATGAATCATTGATTGGGTAAACTATGATGCTACCATAAAAAGCACTAATGTTTTTAAAAATGAATTTTTTTAAAATACCACATTATTTACCCTATCTGGATCAATTTAGTCTCTCCATGTCTTGTATCACATGAAACAACCAATCCCCCTACCCATGGTTCATTGCTCCATCATTTATCTGTTAATTATCAATAGTACATCATGAGATTATAAATATATATATGTTTAAGTGAGGTTCTTATCCCCCCTATTTTCACTTACTCCCCATTATCCAATGTTTTTAGTCTCCTCGATTTTTATTCATGACATAAAAAAATCATCGGTTAGATTATGAGTTTTTATTTTTGGTGGCTCTTTCTTCTAGGGAATCTGATGGATCTTTTAAGCCTTTCACAAGCAACTGTTGGGGGAATCACATGGAATGTCCATGACCAAGTTAATTGTTTCCATAATTTTTCATTTTTTAATATTCACATAATGTTATTGTCATTTTGAAAACTGGTTTGATTAAAATTATTAATTCCATTAAAATTTAATAGGACCTCGAAATTTATATTTCTCAATGACTTTTGTGTTATTGATTTGTTTATTATTATGTTCTTTTGATATGTACTTGATTTTTATCTAAAATAAATGAATATATTATAATTTTTTCAAATAAAATATATATGGTGATTTTAAAATAAGGGTTGGGTGTCTTAAAGTCAATTGATCATATTTATGGATCATTATTGGGTGATGAATGAGTTCAATGGATTATTTAATTGGGTTATCCCTGGTATGATAAACTCTATTATGTTGACTGATTTCATAATTATGTAATTTATTTATATTTAATATCACGAATGTATCACACTAAAATTTGTTCTTATACTCATGTGTATGGGTGGGTATATATATATCGAAATTTGTATATATTAAAAAGAGGATATATAAATATGTATATTGAGAGTTGTTTATATATATATATATAATTGAATATGTTTATAAACAATAAAGGTAATATTCAAACATAAACTTTTGTTGATTTTTATTTTTTTAATTTTTTTAATGATTTTTTAAAATAGTTTTTGATTTCATTTAAAAATATATTTTAGATTACAAATTATTCATCAAACAAATTCAATAAATGTTTTTAGTATTCAAGTGATCATTAAAAATTTGTTTCCAAAAGGATACATGGTTTCAATTTGTTTTCACAAGGGTGGGATGATATATTTTCAAGAATGAATGTTATTTGTGTGGAATATTTGAAATAAATGAAGTGGATGAGACTCTCGGTTACCGTGGTTGGATTACTAGGAGAAGTATTCTAGCTAAATTACTTCCCAAATTATCCATTTTCCTATGAAACAATAATAATTAAACATCATAGTGATATGGGTATAGTTAACACTGTGAATTTGGATCCATCATCTCTGGTGGATCATGCACGAGAAAGTTTATATATGGATCGATCACTAAGGTTATTATGATCCTAGGATAAGGCCCAACATTATAAAACTATTTTGTTTCCCATACTATTTTTTTTATTTTTTTTAAAATTCATTATTTATTTATCTAAGTCACTAAAAATATATATTTTACATACTTATTTCATTATATTTTTATAAAATTTGAAAATGATTTGTTTCTAAAATAGTTTATAAAATGATGTTTTTCAATATCAGTGGAATAGATAAATAAAATGTCTTATAAATGATTATTTTCATTTTTTATAAAAATGAAAGGGTAATTTATAACAGAGTGAGAATGTGATATGACATTTATATATAAAGACAAAATCCTATAAATAATTTATATTGTAATACTATTATCTGTTGTTTATTTTGGGATAGGAAATTTGTGTACTCAATGGTTCTTTCCTAGTTGGATGTTTGTTCTTCAAACCTACTCATACCCCTTTCTGTTTGAAGATAGAGATTCTTCTGTTTGTTCAAATTTTAATAATGGAATCTCATAATTTTGGTTGATACTATTTTTTAGTATGACTATGGATCACAGTTGATATTTTGGATAGGTATGATAGTATTTATTTTGAGTGTTTTGGACATTTTCAAAGTGATTCATACCAACGTAACCTGGACCCAGATTTTTTTTATTATATTAGAACTATATAAAAGTGATCACATCTCCAAGGAGAAATTTTTTTATTACTCATGGTTAACTTGATAAAAAATTGATTCCCATAATACAATTGGATACATTAATTATAACATAATTTTTTCATTAGAATATATATATTCCATATAGAATAATATTGAATATCATTCATAGTAGAAATCATAGATTAATAAGAAATTAAAATACTTAATATTGTGGAAATATTATCCTTATGAGATATTACATAGAACGACCTCATGAATAAATAAGAATATTCCACATATAATGGTGTATATTTGAACATGGATTCCATTTAACCAAACCAGATGACTATCATCGTATGATATAAAATAATCAAATTTATAAGGTAATCAATGAACACATATTACTTTTCAAGGAAATATGTTTCATTAATAGTTAATTTATAATCAATATATAAAGGTAAATAAATGAAAACACTTGAAATTTAACCCATAAAATAAAACTAAAATGCATACAGAGATAATACCACAGGGAAAATATGAGGGATATTAATAATTGAAATCCCTATGAAGTAAATTATTAATTATTGTATGTCATGATCTCAAGAATAATGATACATATACTATCAAGACCTTTCATAAAAAAATTTAAAAATCATGGTCAGGACATATTTTATTGTTTACTTAGTCATTTACCACATCAGACCACCGATGCATCTAGGGGGTATCTATAACTTCACCCCACATATTACTACATTTCTAGTGAATTCCACATATATCAAATAATTAATTTTATTCATGACTATTGTGCCTTAATATCAAATATATGTATTGAGTAAAGAATACATATTAATCAATATTACCATAGATTATAAAATAATATTCAGTGTAAAAACCATATGTTCAAATGGTATATAGTTTATTAAATACTAATATCCATAATATTAATAATATATTAATTTGAGATAAATATAATTTCTAAAGAAAATGTTCATAAGGATGTGATTGTATCAAGAGAAAATTAATAATAATAAAAATTAAACAAAAATGATAGGTGGCCATCTATTCATCAAGAATTTTTGTTTTTATAAAAAGTCATAATGAAATAGGTATTCATGTTAAATACATAAAATTCGGTTTATTTAAACCAAATACAATTTAACAGGATCATATTAACAAATTTGTCTAAATGAAATAGAAATTGACATGAAATCCACTACCTCACGATTGCATTAGGATAAAGATGATTTAAACTGATAAATATATATATATATATTTATTTAAGCATTCTATTAATATATAATTGAACCATATTCATATTCATAATAAAATATACGATCCCCTTTTAACATTTTACCCCCCATTTGTTCATTATATTTCATTATTTTCATTGTTTTGGGTGTAAATTTTCTTGGTGTCTCATGTGTTTTATCCCATGAATTTCTATGTTCATTTGAAAATTATATATATACATCATCTCCATAACAATATTAATGTTATAAATAACATTTTAGCTTATAATATTAATATTAATATTCATTATTCTAATGGGACCTTGAGTAATCGATCACATTGTTTCGTGGAGACGGTAGGTCGTATGTGCGCATGAACGATGTTAATATTTCCTTAATGGTTAAAAGGGTAAGTATTTGGGAGATATGTTAATTTTATTGAATCAATATAATTTAATAAATTTCATGTATATTTAATAAATTTATCCTTATTACCATTAGTTTAAATCATATGTGAAAAATAATCACTCTACTTCACGAGGTTGTATTCATTTGTACACACTAGAAACGTTATCATATTTCAAAAAGAATCGAATGTTATAAGGTATATGTGATATTATAATTACATTATAAAAATATTATAAAAATATATATATAATTTTTTCAATTCAATATTATATCCATCCCTGAAATGTGGTGATTGGAAAGAAGTTACATCGATTCATGAGGTGATATTCTTGTGTACATATGATCAACAGTTTCATTTCCCACTTAATGGAAGTGGTGATGAATATCCGTCATTAATATAACATAATAAAATTTTAAGACACGAATGATAGTTAAATTATTATAAACAAATGATTTAATATTATTTAAAATATGTCAAAAAAGAAACAAAATAAAAAATCTCATTTTATAACAAAACATATCCATAAACCAATATCACATGGTTTACAAAAAAATCCCATTGGGGTGGATTTATGAAAAAAATAGTGGATCTAGGAAGTTTTATGGGAGTAATGATGGTATTATTGTCGGTATTTTCTGAAAAAAATGGTTTTTTGATGGTGAACAGGGATGAGTGGCTATCCTTTTCTAATTTGGGGAGAGGACATTCATAGAATTTTTGAAAAGAATCAATTACAAAAATGTAATTATCATTCCAAAAGCATAATGATGATACATTGTATAATTAAAGAAAAAATAATATCAAAATATTTCCTTACAAATTTTTTTTACATGATATATTTCATTTTAACCCGAATATTCATAGTTTGACCCCAGGTAAACTCATTTTTAACCTAACCAGGATATTTAATTTTACCTTCTTATACTATTCATAATGGTAAAAAAATGAAGTCGAACTTATTAGATAGTATAAGATATTCTCATTAAAAATATTGAATCCATTTTTTCTATATTCAATTAACATATGTTTGATAATTATATTTAAATTAAACCCACAAATGTTTTGAAAAAAAAATCATTTTCTTAAGGAAAATGATGAAATCATTTTAAAACAATTTTGAAACAATTCAATATGAAATTAATTAAACATGCCTAAATAGTTATATATTATTATAATTGACCTAATATTCCATTAAAATCTCTTTGAAATGTAATTTATGTTTATAAGTAATTTAAATGAGAATTTCATTTTCAATAAAAATCTACACTTTGTTACTATTCAACATAAAATTAAAATTTTCAGATATTCTAAAAAATTCTTCAATATATATTAAGGATGGGTATATTTCCAAAAAAACATTATTTTTTAATATAATATTTATAAAATAAGAAAAAATTAATTTCCTATTATGTGTGAAAATTTTGAATAAATAATTTTTCCAAAAAATATATATATTGTTTTCAGAATATATTTCAATTATCTTTCAAATTTTTTATATTTTTTTATAACAAGTAGGATATAAATGAATATTTTTAAGAAATATATTTTCATAAAATAATTATTTATATTACTACCATCAAACATAATGTCTAGGTTATAATGGTCACATTTTAAATAATAATATTTTTTACAGTATTGTGTATTGTTTAAACCTGCTGTGTTCTAAATCACAAGTTATCAAAAAGATTGATTTTAGTTAAAAATAAAAACCTAATAAAATATAGGTTTGATAAGTTCTCATCTATTCACAGAATTCCTTTTCATATATTCTATCGAATCAGACATTCTTCTTATAAATAATCAGGGTGTTACAATCTCCCCACCATCAATAAATTGCGTCACCATATTTAGAAAAATCACTTAGAAATCACGGGATATTTTTTCAAAAAATCATTTATGGGAAACCAAAATCATAAAAAGGTTATAAAAACATCATATAAAATTGGGATCATTAAACATGAGGGTTCATCTATATTAACAATGAACTTGGTTTCCATATATATGAACATATGTGGGATGTGAGGATATAGACAAGGAATATAATTTTATCACCCAAATAATGATGGAGGCTAATATAGGTCATTCATGACATGAAGTTTAATGATCAATAAAAAGTCAAAAAACCATAAACCATAAATCACTGATCATAAAAAAGTACATTGATTTATCAAATATGATGTTAATTGGATAAAATTTTTGTTTCTAGATAATTTCAGTATTATTGAAGAAAAAATTATTACATATGAACATATGGAAATATAATTAGTTCATATGTTCATATTTCAATAGAAAAGATTCATCATTTTTTTTCATCAATAAATTTCCACATAATATCGTAATCCAAAAATTGACTATCCAAAATTAATTTTTATGCATGAAGTAGTAGATATAAATTGTAATGAATCATATGATCCATAACTATATATGAATTCCTTTTTTATGTCTCTAAATATTTTTTCAAATTGATATTGTTATAAAAGGAGATCTAATATAATGTATTCATTTGAAACCATTAAAAGTAACATCACTAGTTCAAAAATAATATTTATTACCAAAATTTTTTAAGTAAAAATAGAAACATATTAATTTTAACATCATGTTGATCATTGATAGGTTAAAAACCCTTACCATACTTCAATTATGGGTCAAGTCGTGAGGAATTTCTAAATTATACTGGTTTTTACCTAGTATACAGATTTTCCATTTTATAAAAAAAGTATAAATACAATTCCTAAAATATTCCCAAAAATATTTCTCTATAATTACTATAGAAAAAAAGATAAAATAAAAATTAAAGGTTACTAATACACTTTAAACATAGGTCTAAAAATATTTAAATTAAGTCCCCATCAAATAAATGTTTCATATATTAATCATTTTGTTTTATTATAATTAATGTTTTTCAAAAATATCATTACACTTGTTGTATTTCAACCATAGAGATTTTTGAAGTTTGTGTTTAAGATTGGGAAAATAATATAAACCGTAAAATCTCTAACAATGATGGTATCCATAACTCATAAGTATACAAGGACATATATATTTGTTAATATAATCAAATACTTTTATTTTTTAAGATTCTTATAACTAAATTACCATTTTTAGAAAATAATTATAAAAATTAATTCTTGAATCGCAATAAATAAGTACCTCATTATTTTTATACTTTTATATTCACGACACTATTTTAGTGGATAACCTTTGGAAATGTAAATTGACATTAATAATAACTCATGTTCCCCACATTAATATAAATGAACTCTTAATATATCCCCATGGTTTAATTTATGTACATCCATATAACTATTTAATTTTACATTGAAATTCAATGCTTTGTTCTGTTATTTTGAGAACACAAAATTAGTTAATATTCCATTGAGATACTTTCTTGGGTGTCTATTTCAAAATTTATAAGGAAATCGTAACATTATCAGTATATGGTCTCCAACATTCTAGATATTAAATAACACCATCATTTTTTTCATTGGAGAGTCAAAGAGTTAGGTAAGTTATATGTTGTTGATCTTATTTTGGGATAAATAATTAGGCATAATCACTATATCTTCCAATATTGTCATTATTCCATTTGGTTTGTTATAGTCACTGGATATTAATTAAAATTAAATATTAACATGATTCCATTAAGTTCTATCAATTTAGTAAAATCCAAAGTCATAGTGTGAGAAGTAATAATCATGGTGGGAGACCATATAGTCTTTAATAACAATTTATATGATGTCTAAGACACAATAAATTATTTTAATTATAATACTCCTTATGATTAACCTAGGTTATTCATTGTCCTCATGTATTCATATAGTGTATAATGGTTGGTAAAGTGATTTTTAATTTTCAAAATCATGTCCCCCAGGAGTGTAAAACAATGTTTATAGAAATGATCATTTTTTTACCAAGTAATGATCGATTCCATCCTGAAACTCCTTTTCCTGATTTGTTACACCTAGTAATATCTGTTCTAGATCCATGCCTACTTGAATTATCTATATAGGGATGTACTTACTTGAAAAAAATAAATTATCAACTTTATAAAATCATTAGGATTTCATTATTTAGATATCATAAGAATCTATCATAGTTTTTGTTACCTTATCTATGTTTTCCTACATATAACTAAGAAATATTATAAAAAACATTATTTGTTACCAATTATGGTAACCCAGACCCTAGTAACCTGATGCTAGTGTCTACTTAATTATATTGGAAGTTGATAAAAGTTATTACTTTCCAAATGAAAAAAATAGTTTTGTAGTCCTGGTAAACTAGATACATGCATGATTCATATATAACATTTTAATATACAAATTATAACATTCTTTTGATAATATCATTATTTCATTAAGAATATTATGGCATACCATTCATAATACCCTTCTCAGATTCTTGGTAAATAAATCATTATAAGGGTGATTTTAAATACTCAGCAAGGGTCATGTATATTCGAAGATATCATTAATCAATAACCATAATCAAAATTGAAGGTTATATACCTAAACACACCAAAAAGATAATTAAATTAATTATCAATATTGGGTATGGATTTATCAATAATAAAGTGTAAATATCTTAAAACACATTTTGTTTTTTCAAATAACATAAATATCATGATAAGAAACGGAATAATGAATGTGAAAAGGAAAATAAATAACTAAGTATTACAATTAAATAAAATTTATTTCATTAATATATAAGGAATAATTTTAACACCCCGAGCTTCCACAATACGCTTCTCTATCAAAAATGCAATAGCTTGCATTTTACGCAAGTTTGAGATTCTAACACACCACGACCAATCAAAGAAGCAGTTATGAATAGTAATACACACTTTTTGAAATTATATAAATTTTATATTTCAAAATGGACTTCATTATTGTATTCGGAGTATCGAAATTATCCTAATTTGAATTTTTTGTAATTTTCTGGGAACATCCAATTTTTTATGAATAATGAAAAATACTTAAAAACAACATTTTTAATCAAATTAATTTATAGTGATAAATTATACTATTTAGTGGTTTTAAAGTATAATGATAATATATTTTTACCATTTTATCCAATGGTGGTCATTATAATTAATTTTACTTTGAAATTAGACATAAACAATTGTCAATCATTTGATATATATTATTTCTTAAATACATGCTATTTGTTGTGACAACGGGAATTAATTATAAAATTAATTAATGAAACATATATGTTTGGAATTTTTTAAAATAGACATCATTTTTGAATTCGGAATATCAATTATAGCTTAGGGTGAAATTTTGGCATTGTTTTGAAAAACTTCAATTTATGATGAATTGTAAAACCACTAAGAGGTAGTTAAATAATTGAATTTTTGTTTAAATGAAGCATTACCACTTCGGTGATTTGATTTTCAAAAATCTGACATACATGGTTTTCATTAGGATATAAACTGTGGTTCAATGGGATGAAAATAATTTTTTGGTGAATAGTAACTTTTATGTTTAATTAATCGCGATTAAAGATAATTAGTGAAATTTAAGTTAAAATGATATTATAAAAATATGAAATTACTTTTACACTTATCCTACACTTATTGGAGGAGTCATGGCCGACCAATAAAATCTATGGGTCAACTTGGGGACCCCATGAAGCCACTTGGGTATGAAAATGACATTAATAACTTTTTATTTAAAGTAAAAATAAAATTGCCACAAACATGTGTTGTTTTAATAAAACAATTATTACATGCGGTTATATAAGTTAAATTTTTTACTATAAATATTAATTGGAAATATAAAAATATTTCCTACATCATGCTAATTTTTTTATAATTTTTAGACATTAAATAAATTAAATTTTTTATGACACAATGATGATGCAGCGATTACCTCATTAATTAGCGATTTAAATAAAATGAATAAATAATGTAAAATATAAGGCGTACACTTTTCAAATACCTATTGGATGAGAAGATTTCGTACCCTTATCACCTTAGCCTTAAAATATATCATTTTGGGTCTTTTATAATCTGAAAAGCATTTCATAATAATGTAACATTTCAATCTTTCCAAGAGTGCCCCTCCTCTCCTCTTCTAAAAGGCCCCACCTCTGCCATCTTATTCACACCTTCAAAGCCATTTAGCTCAGCCAAACTCTGCCCAAACACTCTCTCAAATTCCCTCTATTACTCCTAGAATCCACACATTGAGCAGAAGTCTTCCCAATTAAGCGTTTGGCTCAAATCAAAAAGAGTTACCCGATTTAAATGCAATGTCTTCTCTTATGTTGTTTTGTTTTATTTTGCTTCTCCAACCCCATAAACTATTTTTATTCTTTTATTTTGTAACAAAACTAGTATCCTAAATATACATGAATTTTTTTTTATAAGGATCTTATTTACACTTACACACACCTTCGTCTAATGGTTAAAGAACATGTTGTTTCTGTGGGTGGCGAATTACTGCCTCACGAAACGATGATTGTTCAATATTTTTTAACACATCTCATGGTGGAAATTATGTTGAAACTACTTTTATATATGATGTATATTATGTTTTTGTGTTATTTATGATTCTGTATTTTTCATATATGTTATACAATTATGATTTCCATTATTGGTAAACGTGATAATTTTATTTTAGGAAGTGCGGACTACCGCCCCCTCAAAGTGATTTGAATCGTTAATTCCATATGTGGGATGTATAAAAGATGGAGTTAATGATATTATACATGATATTATACTGTAATTATATTATACCTTTATATAATTATAATTTTATTCCATTAAATACGAAATAGAAATGAAAGTAGCATTCATGCGTACGTATGGCTTACCGTCTCAATGAACGGTGCATTTAATTTCTTACCTCTAAATGTTATGTAATATTATAAATGAATGTATATACTGGATATATATGATATATATGATATATAAATCATGAATATAATTCTGTATATAAATGATATTTTTCCACATGATCAACGTGTAATTATAAGAAGTTTATTTTTGACTCAAGTACCTAAGATTGACAAAATGACCGTTATTAACTTAAATAATTACATAATGTTCATAACATGGTTATAAGTGATATAAAAGGAATAATGAATATGAAAAAGGTTCTTAACCAAGTATAAATTATCTCTAGTTTATTATTTAGGAGGTTAAATAACGATTGAGTCAAGTCGGACACAAGGTAAGGGAACTTCTTAACCCAATTTTTCGTTCTTTGGGTTAATATCCTACTTTCAAATTATGTCATGATATTATTATGTCCAATCATGTATTTATACATTAATTATGTGTAAATATAGTCAATACACATAATATATCTACTTTATTTAAAAATTTTCTATGTAAGGGAACTTCTTAACCCAATTTTCGTTCTTTGGGTTAATCTCCTACATTCAAATTATGTCATGATAGTATTATGTCCTATCTTGTATTTATACTTTCTTTATGTTTAAATATAGTGAATAATCATAATAGATCTACATTATTTAAAAATTGATCTTTTTAAGGGATCTTCTTAACCCAATTTCCATTCTCTGGCTAAATCTCATACTTTCAAATTATGTCATGATATTATTATGTCATATCTTGTAATTTTACATTCTTTATGTGTAATTATAGTGAATACACATAATAGACCTATAATATTTAAAAAAATGATCTTTGTAAGGGAATTCGTCTCAATCTCCTTTTATTGAGGCATATTTTGGATTATACACAACTTTCTTTTATACGTTGTATAAACCACTTTTACTTTTACGTTTATTCGAAAGAAATCTTTTTATACGAAGAGTTTTACTAAAAGACAAAAAGGAATGTTTTTCTTGTCGTACATATGCGGCGACAACGAATTCTCTACCGTCATGACCATTATTTGAGTTTTGGCTTCCTCTATAAGCCATTACTTTTTTTAAATGAAAAATAAATACAAAGTTTTAATTTTCTTTTATTTTGATATTGTAAATGGTTTGGATAATGTTTTTATTATATCAATGTGTTGTATTGATATCTTGTGATTGAAATGTGGAAATGTTCTGTTTACTTTATGAATTTTTTATGTGATACGATTATGTTATGGTTTATGATATGTTTAGACCTCTTCATATGAGGAATGCATTATACTCAATATGTGACGAGTGGAGCCCTCTATAGCTTCTCGATGCATCGGCAGGTCTTATGAGGCAAACCAGTGTCTCGGCATGAGGCCTTGACAAAATATTATTTGTAGTCTTGGCACGAGGCCTTGTCTATGTGGTTATGATAGTATGGAATTATGTATTCCATCATTGTGAAAGTGGTTATTGATATTGCATGTGATTATTCAACCAACAGAATATCCATGTGAATAAGTAAATGGCATTATCTCATTTTACTTTTTAAATATTATGTTGAAGTTCATGTTTAAAAGGATTTTGTTTTATCTATACATTGCCTTATATTTTTATGTTTATTTATGAACGCTTCCGCTATATTTTTATCCTTCCAAAGCATCTGAGCTCAACCCTTCCAATGTTTTTATTTTTCCAGGATTTGAAGAAGTATATTATGAATGACCAGAAGGGCTAGTATGAGGGGATATGATGACAAGATGTTGTTGTAGTTTTTTTTCTTTATGATGTTATGTAATACTTATGAATGTATCTAGTTTTTTCAAGGCTACTAAACTAATCGGTCTTTTGAGACATGATCTTTTGTGATCATGCCAATGTTATGCAATAATGCACCGACTCTGGGTAACTAGGGTCGGGGCGTTACAGTTGGTCTCATAGACAGTTTAGTAATAATCATGGAAGATATATTTAGATAAGCTCTGATTAGAGAAAATATCCCAAATATGGACTTTGAGTATTAGTATAGAAGAAATTTCAAGAATTTTGGTATTATAGAGAGTTTTGTGAGTTTTTCGGGAAATACATCCATGTCTGGATACGAGAAGGTAGATGAAGCTGTGGAACAGATGTACCTAGGGGTAAAACCCGAAAACACCAATTTGAGCTAGACTCGAACGGGAACTGGTGCATGAAAACGGGCCTTGCTGCACTCTTTGTTACGACACTCATGGGGGATATGCTTAGGATAATTTTCACTTTTTTAACAAACAATTATAATGGGTTTATGAGTATATACTTCCTCAAAGAAAACAATTCTTTTGATTATGGATTATATCCATAAACCATTCAATTTATATTAAGTATTTTACATGTTTGGAATTATTCATTTTAATTCATAAACATACCTAGTTTATGCCATTGTATAGAAATGGTTCCCAGTAGAAGGAATGTGAACTCCATCAATACATATGATCCAAAGAGTAAGAAGGATCATATCTTTCACGGTATTAAGCCAACATTTAGAAGGTAAATAGTCTCCCATGTGTTCTCAACATATGAAGAAATAGTATCATGGGTTAATAAGATAAGTAAATAATTCTCTGATTCTTATGGATTTGAAGGAAAGAAAGATAAGAAATGGATGTAAGGGAGAATTATGGACAAAGGGACGAGGGAAAAGAAAAAATTTCCTAATATGTGATAATTGTGGGAAGAAACACCCTGGAACTTTCCTAAAGGGAATAAGAGTTTGATATAAGTGTGGAGAAAAATGACACCAAGTGCATGACTGTAAGGGTATGAAAAAGGTTTCAATTGTACAATGCTTCATCTGCAAGGAGTGGTACACTACGCAAACTAATGTCCAAATCATCAGAGTATGCCCCAAATGATGTTACTGGGTAATAATCATGTTATGATACTACCACTAATGAGGAGGAAAGATTAGAGTTCTTATGTTGTTATTAAATAATTTTTTTATTTGAGTGTTGTATCAATGATGTACTGGTTATAATAATTATAGAGTATAAAAGGATTGTACTGCAGTACTATTTCATCAAGGACTTGAGATTGTGTGGAACCAAGAAAATTGACTCCACAAGAGGTTAAATTTTTGGAAAATATATGGTTGAGAGAATGATAAACCATAATATTGTTCTGATACCGCGATAGTGATTTTGGAATAATACATGATTGTTTTGAATAAATTATATTGGATATTCATAACATCCTTGAAACTGATTAATGATTTGTATACATTTTTGGATAGAAGGAGTATATATAGTAATATATAAAGAAATAAGGCATCATGAATGTAAAAAATAAGTATTTATGGTAATTCAGGATGCTGTAGTGTTTTAAAAGAATACATGATGAAGGTGTTCACATGTAGTTACACGGAAAAAAGGATCTTCATTATGTTTACCTTCCTTATAAAATTTGGACTGTGAGTTAGAAAGATGTAATTTGGATAACATAAAGGTTGGAATGGATTAATTTGAAACTTGGATAGTACTGTTTATGGTTAAAACATTTCTGAATATTATTTTTCGAATATTATAATACTATAGTTTTACGAAAAGGACAACCTGCAGGTCAGGGGATAACCCGTCGCGTCGGACAAAGCTTTAGGAATCGAACCCACAACCATAGTGCAACATTCCTTTATTACCTACCACTAGCCTACAGGAATTCCCTGGTTATTACAAAATAGTTTTCCTAATCTAAATGGTATGTGTTAATATTTTTAACCTTTTACGATTAAGATAAATATAATATTTTTGAGTTCTATTATCTTTTAGAGTGAAAGATGAGTTTGTGGTAGAAATTAGTTGAAGGTCGAAACACTACCTGTCAAGCATAAATATATATATACCCATATCTGATTCTATGAATAAATTAATTCTTTAACTTTAGTAGAGGGATATTAAAACAAAATATGTGTTATCTTAATACCCAATGTCTTATTGAACTGATAATATTTTAAACCAACATAGATTGAAGGCTTTGAGGCCCTTAATTTTACACTTGTTTGTGGTTGATGACCACAATCAATCCCTACAAATATTTACTTTTTTCATCCAATTGTATGTCTATAATTTCCACCAATTTTCTCCTTATATAGATCATAATTTTGTGGTGCCTTTTTCATTTCCCTTTCCCTATTATTAAGGCTGAATTTTATTAACCTTACTTCCGATGTGGGTTTTCCACAAAGGTATTTTCTATTTTCAACCTTTTATTTTCAATTAAAAATTTCAATTTGTGAGGAAGAAAATTTTTTAAGGAGGGGAGAATGTAACACCCATAGCTTCCACAATACGCTTCTCTTTCAATAATGCAATAGCTTGCATTTTACGCAAGTTCGAGATTCTAACACACCATGACCAATCAAAGTAGCAGTTAGGAATAGTAAAACCCACTTTTTGAAATTATATAAATTTTATATTTCAAAATGGACTTCATTTTTGTATTCATAATATCAAAATTATCCAATGTTGAATTTTTTGTAATTTTCTGAGAAATTCCAATTTTTTTTAATTGTGAAATATACTTTAAAAAAACTTTTTTAATGAAAATAATTTATAGTGATAAATTATAATATTGATTGGCTTTAAAGTATAATTATAATATATTTTTACCATTTTATCTAATGGTGGTCATTATAATTAATTTTACTTTGATATTGGACATAAAAAATTGTTAATCTTTTGATATATATTGTTTCTTAAAAACATGCTAGTTGTTGTGACAGCAGGAATTAATTATAAAATTAATTAATGAAACATATATGTTTTGAATTTTTTAAAATAGACATCCTTTTTGAATTTGGAATATCAATTATATCTTAGGGTGGAATTTTGGCATTGTTCTGAAAAACTTCAATTTTTGATGAATAGTAAAACCATTAAGTGGTAGCTAAAAAACTGATTTTTTGTTTAAATGAAACATTACCACTTCTGTGATTTTATTTTCAAAATTCTGAGATACATGGTTGTCATTAGGAAGTAAAATGTGGTTTAATGGGATTAAAACAATTTTTTTGAATAGTAACTATTAGGTCTAATTAGTCGCGATTAAAGGTAATTAGTGAAATTTAAGGTAAAAATGATATTATAAAAATATGAAATTACTTTACACTTGTCCTAAACATATTTAATGAGTCACTTTGAACCAATAAAATCCATGGGTCAACTTGGGGACCCCATGGAGCCACTTGGGTAAGAAAATGACATTAATAACTTTTTATATAAAGTAAAAATATAATTGTCACAAACATGTGTTTTTTTAATAATACAATTATTAAATGGGGTTATATAAGTTAATTATTTTACTATAAATATTAATTGGAAATATAAAAATATTTCCTACATCATGGAATTTTTTTTATAATTTTTAGACATTAAATAAATTTAATTTTTTATGACACAATGATGATGATGCGATTACCTCATTAATTAACGATTTAAATAAAATTAAAAGATAATGTGAAATCTAAGTCTTACACTAGTAAAAAAACTATCGTATGAGCAAATTTAGAACCCTTATCTCCTTATCCTAGAAATATATCATTTTGGGACCTTTATAATCCGAAAATCATTTCATAATAATGTATAATTTCAATTTTTCCAAGAGCGCCCCTCCTCTCCTCTTATAAAAGGCCCCCACCACTACCACCTTATTCACACCATCAAAGCCATTTGGCTCAGCCAAAATCTTCCCAAATACTCTCTCAACTTCCATATCTTACTCCTAGAAGCCTCACTTTGGTCATAAGTCTTCCCAAGGAATCCTTTGGATCAAATCAAAAAGAGTTACTCGATTTAAAGGTAATGCCTTCTCTTACATTGTTTTGTTTTATTTTGCTTCTCCAACCCAATAAACTCTTTTTATTCTTTTCATTTGTAACAAAATCAGTATCCTCAATATACTTGGATGTTTTTATGAGAAGTATTTTATTTACACTTACACACACCTTCGTCTAATGGTTAAAGAACATACTGTTTTTGTGGGTAGTGAATTACTGCCTCATGAAACGATGATTGTTCAATTTTCTTTTAACACCTCTCATGGTGGCCATTATGAAGAAACTACTTTTATATATTATATATATTATTTTTTTTCCTTATGATTCTTTATTTTTTATTTATGTTATACCTTTATGATTTCCATTATGGGTAAACGCGATAATTTCATTTTAGGAAGTGCGGACTACCGCCCCCTCAAAGTGATTTAAATCGTTAATTCCATATGTTGGATGTATCAAGGATGGAGTAAATGATATTACACATGATATTATTCTGGAATTATAGTATACCTTTATATAATTATAATTTCATTCCATTAAATATGAAATATAAATTAAATTAGTGTTCATGTGTACGTACAGCTTACCGTCTCCATGAACGGTGCATTTCATTTCTTACCTCTAAATGTTATGTAATATTTTAAATGAATGTATATACTTGATATATATGATATATATGATATCTAAATCATGAATATAATTCGGTATATAATGGATATTTTACCACATGAACAACATGTAATTATAAAAAGTATATTTTTGACTCATGTACCTAATATCGACAAAATGACTATTATTAACTTAAATAATTACATAATGTTCATAACATGGTAATAAGTGATATAAAAGAAATAATGAACATGATAAATGTTCTTAAGAAAGTATAAATTAACTCTAGTTTATTATTCAGGATGTTAAAGAACGATCCAGTCATGTCGGACATGAGGTAAGGGAACTTCTTAACCCAGTTTTCGTTCTTTGGGTTAATCTCCTACTTTCAAATTATGTCATGATATTATTATGTACTATCTTGTATTTATACTTTAGTTATGTGTAAATATAATGAATACACATAATAGATCGACTTTATTTAAAAAATGATATTTTTAAGGGATCTTCTTAACCCAATTTTTGTTCGTTGGGTTAATCTCATACTTTCAAATTATGTCATGATATTATTATGTCCTATCATGTATTTATACTTTATTTATGTGTAAATATAGTGAATAAACATACTAGATCTACTTTATTTAAAAAATGATCTTTGTAAGGGAACTTCTTTAACTAATTTTCGTTCTTTGTGTTAATCTCATACTTTCAAATTATGTCATGATATTGTTATGTCCTATCTTGTAATTGTACTTTCATTATGTGTACTTATAGTGAATACACATAATAGATCTATTTTATTTAAAAAAATGATCTTCGTAAGGGACTTCATCTCAATCTCCTTCTATTGAGGAATATTTATTTTATACAAAACTTTTTTTTATACGGTGTATAAACCCCTTTGACTTTTACGTTTATTCAAAAGTAGTCTTTTTATACGAAGCATTTTACTAAAAGACAAAACGGAATGTTTTTCTTGTCATACGCATGAAGAAACAACGACCTTTCCACCGCGGCGACCATTATTTGAGTTTAGGCTTCCTCTACAGGCCATAACGTTTTTTTAAATGAAAAATAAATATAAAGTTTTAATATTTTTTATTTTGATATTGAAAATGGTTTTGATAATGTTTTTATTATATAAATGTGTCGTATTGATATCTTGTGATTGAAATGTGAAAATGTTATGTTTACTTTATTCATGTTTTATGTCATACGATTATGTTGTGGTTTATGATATGTTTAAACATGTTCAGATGAGTAATGCATTGGAATTAATTAGTGATGGGTGGATCTCGTTATAGATCCTCGATGCATCGGCAGGTCTCATGAGACAAACTAGTGTCTTGGCATGAGGCCTTGACAAAATATTATTTGTAGTCTTGGCACGATCCCTTGTCTATATGGTTATGATAGTCTGGAATTATGCATTCCATCATTGTGAAAGTGGTTATTGATATTTCATGTGATTATTCGACCAGTAGAATATCCATGTGAATAAGTAAATGGCATTATCTCATTTTACTTTTTCTATATTATGTAGAAGTTCAAGTTTAAAAGGCTTTTGTTTTAGTTATACATTGCCTTAAATGTTTATGTTTATTTAATAAAGCTTCCACTATATTGTTATCCTAACTGAGCATCTGATCTCAGCCCTTCCAAAGTTTTAATTTATCCAGGATTTGAAGAAGTATATTATGAATGACCTGTAGGGATTGTATGCGAGGATATGAAGACAAGATGTTGTTATAGTTTTGTTTTTATTTATGATGTAATGTAAGACTTATGAATGTATCTAGTTTTTCCAAGGCTAATAGACTAATCGGTCTTTAGAGACTGGATCTTTTGTGATCATGCCAATGATACACAATAATGCATCGACTCTAGGTAACTGGGGTCGGGGCATTACAAAAATGAATATGGAAGTATAAATAATTGAAAACACATTACATTTAATTATGAAATTTAGAATGAAATTAATGTATAGATAATAGAATAACAAAATTTTCATTTATAATAATAACTAAATTCATATTGATGAAATTGATTATTTTATGGATGTCACGATCTTAGCAAACGAGATACATCTACTATCAAGACCATTCATGAGGCAACATAATATTATGGTTAAAATATTTTTAATGATATGTTACTAATTCACATCACGAGGGTAATAATTCAATGAGGGGATATATATAAATATCTTACACCCATTCACTACAAAATATTTCACTTTTTCCAACAGGGGCATATCTGTTGGTAAAACTGCATTTTCTGTCGGTAATATGTTTTACCAACATATATGCCCCTGTCACTAAACTGTTGGTAGAAACTCTGTTTCTAAATGGTTTTTTGACATATAAAATAGTTTTTTTGCAATTATAATAACACCAATAAATAATATATATGTTAGTTAAAGTGTTTAGCAACAATATCTGTTGAAAAGTTTATCTGTTGGTAATAGTATTACCAATATATAATATTTAATATAAATTGAATTTAAATAAAAAATATTAATTTTTATATCCAAAAGAATTTCATATTATATTTATTAATTTATCATATATAATTCATATGATTTAATTATTAAACTGAGTAACATTTTAACACATGTTCAAAATGAGATAATAATTAATTATGTTAATAATGAAATTCATTACAAATAAATCTTGTAGGATCCCTACCCAGGATTGTTCCCAAATTATGTCATGAAAAAACCCTAATCCCCTAGATTCAGTCGCTCAACACCCCCCCCCCCACACCATGCTGGATCCCCACCACCATGTTGGATTAACCACTGCAGTAGCTCCAACCCATCATCGACAGCGACTACAACACTGAAAACTACAACCCATCATCACTAGTGACTCTAGCACCAAACAGCTCCATCCCTAGAAACTCCACACATCCATTCCAGCTCCAGCTTCATCCATTCCAACTCAAAATATGCACGAAAATATGAGAAAACAGATTAGAAAAGACCTCATATGGAATTGAGGGTGGCACGCAAACAACTGACACAAATACGATTGCACATCAACTATTATCATAGATTACACTGGCGGCAAGGTATATACATGAATTTCACCAACACAACCAAAATCAACCATTTTTTGTGATTTGGCATAAGCTTGTTGAAGGAGGAATTAATCCAGTCATTGATGATCAACTTGAGACTATCATACAAATCCAGTATCTTCATCGATATTTTTTTCACCACAGTCATGTCAACTCGATGATCATGGAACCATGTTGTGGTGTCCTTGACTTTCATAATGCTTTCAATGTAAATGAAGGCTAGTGTAATCAAATGTGGAATATGGATGAGGCCATGGTATGTCTTTTATGTATCATTGACAATTCTATAGGTTTTCATAATCATAATTGTATCACCATCATCCCATATCTGATTGTCCCAACACCTGTACCAACTTCACCATTGTCCCTATGAAGCAGCACCTGTCCCAAAACCTCTCAAACAACCAAATTACATCATAGAGTGCATAATAATATTGAATAAAGTTAAATCACATTTCAAAGAACTTATTGAATAATAAATGTCACCCCTAATATGTTTCTATAAAACTATTTATAGTACAAAATAAAATGACATGAATGAATTGTAGAAGCCTTGATCCCATTAAACTTTTAAAAAATTCATCATGCTCATCAAAATACATGAGTTTGGTCATGATCATCAGCTTAAAATTTCAATAATAAAACAATAAAAAGTGAAAATAAGGTATCAAAAAATGGAAATTCCATCCAACGAAATAAATAGTCCCGAAAAAATACTTTTAATAGTCATATAGGTGTGAAATATAGAAAAAACTAATCAAATAATACATTTGATATTCCTTCAAAACATATTGGATTCATAACCAATAGAAAATCAATTATGATCTATCATAACATAAAATATTTACTCTAAATAAAATTTCTTGCAATACTAGAAAAATAAGGGGAAACAAAGTGTGCCACTGGATTTCTAGTTTAGTTATAATATGGGACATGTGAAATCGTTTATAGGAGTGAAAATGAGTACTTTTCACATGATAAGTGAAAAATAATACTTTTTATAATGAAGGATTCTACAGTATAATATCATACAAAGGGTGGTCTTCTTGTGGTTTTTTAGAGTTCAATTTTTTCAATACTTATTCGAAGTGGTTGCATTGAAAAAGACATCAAATAGTAGCAGACATACTTTAGTGTTATTAGTGAAACATATTGAAGACATGTAGAATGGTTATGGCCACATGAAACATATATCGAAGATCCTTGTAATGATATAACTATTGTGTTCAAAAATAATATAGGTCAACCTGTTTTTATGAGTGTTTTAGAAACATTAATATATTAATAGAAAATGGAGCACGCTGGTGGTTGGTAAAAAACATTGAATTATGTATAAATATGAAATTACAATGAAATTATGAGAGAATTTCCTTAATCTAGGGGTTGATCTCCTCAATAGGGAATCAAAGAACCCTAGTTTTTTTACTATCTATCAAAAACTATAATGGGAAACAATATTGTCTTGTTAATTTTTTTAACATACAAACATGTATAAATTTATATCATCCTACAAAATATAAACCAAACTAAGATATTTATTTAGTATTTCACTTAAAATTATACAAAAGTGGCTGAGCAGAATACCCCTTAAACATTAACATCTATATCAACTAAAAAATCTGACCACACATGGATGTATAAAATACAATAACAGATAAAAGGGATGTTACACACTTGATGAATGTCATCAAGAAGTAAAGGTACTCATTATTTTAGCAGATCCAGCTTCTCATCCATTAAATCATTCTTAATTGAATGGAATACATTGTTTGGATAATAAATCCCTTAACAATCATGGAATGAGAACATATATACTGAATTTGGTAATATAAGTAAGAATATAATATTATAGGTAATAATAGACTGTAATTTGGGAATGGAGGGGAAGAAAAAGATGAAATTAAAAATTGGTCAAAGTCAGAGCCATGAAATTTGATAATTGAGGAAAATAAATTTAATGAAGCAAAGAAATTAGGGATAATGGAAAAATTGATGATAAACAATCCTGATTCGTCCAAGAATAAAACCCCCTCCCCAATGATGATTTGAAAATAACAAGGTTCAATAAATAAATTCATGACCCTACCCAAGCTCATCAAAATGCATAAAAAACAAACCCCCTATCACCATCCAAGGATCAAATAAAGATCAAGATGGGCACTAATATTGATCCTCAAACACAAAAATTCGGAATGAAAACAAATTAATCAAGAATCCTGAAGATCCATTATGGGAATGAGTAAGAGATTGAGGATGAAAAATCCAATAAATTGACTAATGAGAGGCGATTCATAACATGCTATGAACTGGATGTAATTCCTACCCTTATTTGCATTGCTCATCTTAGAAGATGTCTAGTGAAAAGGAATTGATGTAGATAATAACAACTTGTTGAATGTCAAACCCAAGCTCATCTAAATCTTTCATGGTGGACAGTAGCAGACCAGGATTTTGACCACAAAACATGTGTATGTCTGTAGGTCTTACTTCCCTGGACCTTACTTCAACCCTTCCAAAATGGTGGTAATTCAATCATGGAATTGAACTGTAGAGAATTTCATCCTTGATTCAGCATGGGTGGGATGGAAGTATCAATGTTAATGGGTGGAAGCTTGTTGTAGGTAACAGATAATGTACTATAGGAGCCTACTCTTATTCATTGTGTAGATCGTTGATCTTATAGAGAATTTAATTCATGTACTCAATGACATCTTCAATTATTGAAGCTCGATCCATCTTACTGATCTTTGGGACAACATATCACTGAATGTAAAGCCTATCATTAAGCTCCGCCCGAAGCTGCCTCTCATTCGTCAGATTCTTGGCCAGGAGCCCCTTCTTCTTCCTCTTCTAATCTCCTTCCCTAATCGTATAGCTCTCATTAGAGATGGTTCAACCTTTCATCCTTCCATCATCTGTCCAATAGTTATTAATTATTTCATCATAACCATAATTCAGCCCCGAACCCCTGATGCTTGGTTCATCCACAAAATCCGTGTTATTGTTTTTCCTTCTCATGGTCAGCTTCTCTTATTCGTCTCCCTTATTTCTCTCCGAACCTAGAACCCCAAAAGTGGTCCCAACATTATCAGCCAAATGCTTTTGAAATGCATTCTGCTTTTGGAAGCGAGTGGGATGTTCTATCACTAGAGGGAATGTTTCCAGGGATCTCAAGAACATGGATCTATTCAATTGGAGAGAACCTCCCACTCCAATAGAAGAAACCTCCAAAAAACCACTAAAGTTCAACATATCAAGAAAAATTCTTTGCGCTGAGGGAAGAAGATGTGTCGTCATCACTAATAGGTGGCCCATGGTAAATTCATCAGAACACATGTCGTTGTTCGAGCTCATATCAGAGAAATTCGTTAGGATTCCACTTTCCCCATTCATCAGATCCGTGGTGTGGGCATCCAGGATCTCTGATTCATAACCTATATTGAAGGAATCTTCTATTAAAAATGTTATGGATGCGACATAGAGGAGAAATGAGGAAACCCTAAGAAATATATTGGGGAAATAAGAAGAGCGTAGTTGGAGGGAGATAAGGGGAGAAAAGGGGAAGGACTGTCAAAGAAACCCTTATGAGGGAGGTGAATGTGGGAATCCGGGAAGCCAGAGAGCCATAGGTCGGGATGCAGTGATGGTGAGGCGTGGGAACGGGTGCGAGCGCGGGCGAAGACGAGGAAGCAAGAGAATATTTTCCATATATGAAAATATAATATTTCATCCAAATATAATAATTTACACAAATAAAATAAACAATTACATTTAATATTTTATATTAAAAATATAATAAGTTTATATAAAAATAGAAATTTTATTAAATTTATAAAATTAAATAATTATAATAAATAATATAATATATATATATATATTCAATATCTCAAAAAATATAACAAATAAAAAAAATTACAAAATAATAACCATTACTAATTACCTAAAAATATATACAATAAATATTAAATTCTATATGTGAATTTTAAATTAATATTATAAAAATTTAATATGCGAATATTAATTATATATTACTTATATTGTAATTGTGCTTAATGATTTTTATTGATTATCATTATTTTTTTATTATGTTTATTAAATTTAAATATCTTAAGGATTAATTTTTTTATGAAATAATTATCTATATAAAAAATTAGTTTCTCTTAATTGGATATTATCATTGAATGGTGTGTCATGAAAAATCTTATTGAAGGAAAAAATATTTGTTAGTAATAGTTATTATTAATAATAGATTCAATTGTTAGTAATAAAATGTTGGTATTAGTATCATAAAGTAATAGATTAAACTGTTGGTAAACTATTTTTCGGTGTTAAATGATCAATACCAATAGATATATCTCTTGTTAAAAACAAGTGTTGGTACATAAAATCAATACAAATAAAATATATAATCTGTTGGAATTACTCATTTTTACCAAAAAATATATTATCTGTCAATAAATTTCTGTTTATATATGTAATTTTTTTGTAGTGATTATTTTTGTCCTATTTATTCTTCACATATCAAATAATCGATTTAATTCTTGAATAATGTGCATTATTGTGAAATTCTTGTATTGAGTAAACAATATAGATTTATCAATGTTTCCGTAGATAATAAAATATGTTTCATTATATAAAACATAGCTAAATATGTTATATTGTTTTATAAATAACCATTTCCATGATATAAATAAAATAGATATTTTAGAAATGTAATATATAAGGAAAATTGTCATAAGAAAGTGATTATCTCAAGTTAATGTGATAAATCCCAAAATAAAACAAGAAAAGAGACACAACCATAAATTCATTGAAAATATTGGTTTTAAAAAAATAACATGAATAAATATTATTTTATTATTAATACATCAATGTGATAGTATATATTCCACATAAAAATGTATAGGGGCATATTAACAAATATTACTTGGTAAAATGGAAATTGAGATGAAATCTATTGCCTCATGATTCCTTTTGGTTAAAAGTGATTTAAAATCATATATAATGGTTGTAAGAATGTTATAAATTTATAAAATAACCATATTTATATTTATAATACCATTTATGACGCCCTTATATCATTTTACAAACTTTTGTCAATAAAATTTCTTTATTGTCAATGTTTTGTGCTAATTGCATGTTTCCTCATGCAGGTTCATTCATGAATTTAATCCTTATTTAACATATTATATTATTCTGTAATATATAAGATTATATTTATTCTAAAAATATAGTTTTTACATTATATAAATTTTTAAAATCATTTTTTTTAATTTGAACATGGATGATGGACCACATCGCTTATTGGAGACGGTAGGTTGTATGAACAAATTAGCGATGTCATCATTTCCATAATGGATTAAAGTGTCAGGATGTGGGTGAAATAGTAATATTATGTAATATAAATAATTTTAGATATATCAAATATGCTATGTAAACTTTTCTTTATTACCTTCAATGTAAATTATACAGGAAAAAATAAATCACATCACTTCACGAGGCAGTAGTCAGTCTTACAAATGAAAGAAATTATCTTATTTTAAATAAAATTGAACTTATTCAGTTAAATGAGATATTATAGTTAAATATGTATAATATTATCACAAATATCATATAAATTTTTAAATCCATCATTATATCTATCCCTGAAAGATTTTGGTGGAAAATTAATTACATTCGTTCGTGAGGTAAGGGTCCTCCGTAAACATGATCAATGGTTTGATTTCCTATTTATTGTATGTGAATATGGATATAGGTAATTATATTAACTTAATAAAATATTAGTATATTGAATATGATATGGTTATTATATAATTTTGGATTAATGATATTTTATAGAAGTATAAGAAGAAACAAAACAAATACACTCTTTTCATAATTTCCCCCCTATTTAGGGAACTTATTATTTATTCTCCAAAATCATTCATAAGTTTGATTTATTAACAAAAAAATGTATATATGTGTTTTTATATTATTATTGATTTTATTTTTGTAGGAATTTCCTGAAAAAATGTCATTTTATTTGTGAATATAGGAGGAGTGTGGCATCCTTTTAAAAGTGAGGGAGAGGACACACATGGAATTTTTGAGTGGAATCAATTGCAAACACTTTATTATAATTCCAAAATCCTATAACAGTTTACATTAACGATCCTTATAGTTTATAAGGTATAAATATTTCCATAAAATAGGATTTTTAATGCTTTATGGCATTTTATACTCATATATTCGTAGTTATAACCACATGTAGACATGTTTTTACCTTAAATGTTGTAATTAATATTTAATACTTTAATTTTAATAATGCTGAAAATTTAAGTTGAAAATATTATTTTATATAAATTATTCTGATTAATATTATATAATTAATTTTGACATATTAAATTTATAGAAGTCATGGAATTCAATTTAAAATTAAACCATGAGACGTGCCGAAAAACAATTTTTCCAATGAAAACATTCAATACATGTAAATGTTTTATATAAAAGTTCAATATGAAATTGATTAAAATAGTTTATAATATTAATATATTAATATAATTTAACTCATTTTACGTTAAAACCATTTTAAATTATAAATTACCATGTGATTTTTTTAAATGAAAAGGATGTTTTCAATAAAAATATATATTTTTAACTATTCATGAAAACATTAATCTCTACCAAAAGATATAAAAATTAAAAGAAAATATAAATTTTATATGTATATTTCAAAAAAATCTTCTTTAAATTAATATTTATATATGTTTTAAAAAATAATTTTAACTGGTTTGCACAAAACATGACTAAACAAACATTTATAATATATACAGTTTTTAAGATAAAAGATATTTTTCTATAAAATTTTTTTTATTTATATTTATATCAAATATATAACAAATTAATATGTGTAAACCATATATTTTTATATATTCATTTTTCATATTGTTATCATAAAACTCAATTTTTATGTTATAGTTGGCACATTTTAAAAAAACTATAAATAGAGTGTTGTGTTTCATTTCAACTCGGTCTTTTTTTCTTTAAAAGATATGAAAGAGATAGATTTTATTTAAAAATAAATAAATTATAAATCTTAGGGGTGTTAAATTATAATATATACTCATTTTTTTGTTTCATATATAACTCCAATTCTTACTTTGTTCTATTAAAATATCATGGTTTTATAGTTTTCTCTAAATCTACCCTTTCCTATTTTTAGTTTTTTCTATTAGTGGATGCATTGTGTTTGTTTATGTTACATCGGATTAAAGGGTTGTTTTTTATGTGAATTAAATTGAGGTCAATATGATGGAATATTTTTTATATTTTTGTTTTTTTAAAATTTAATATGTTTTATTTTAAATTTTATATTTTTGTTTTTCCGGGACGTCTAACTTATAGATGGGACATTTTTGATTTTATGGAAATAGGTCTATCATTATTTAACTATTACTTATCATGGAAAACCAACCCCATTGATTTTATTTGATATTGATGATTTTTTTCGTCATCCAAGGGGTATTTAGAATTCCCCTCAACCGTATAACATGCCACCATTGGAATCAAATGGATGGATGTATCAGGATGGTTATAAACACTTTATTGGTGATTCACATGTTCTTTATAATCATTATAATATTGATGTAGAAATTATCAGGTTCAAGCATTTAGGACACTAACACTTTCATATCATATTTTCGATTTCCCCAAGAATCACTTATCGGTCAAAGGATAATTTTTTCTATCTAGAATCATTTGGAGGAATAGGGTATTTTATCTTTGGTTTTGAGATCCTTTATGAGGAATATCCCTCTAGGTCTTGAGAGGATTACCCAAAATCTCATTGTTCATAAGAATGATTAAGTTTGATACATTTTAAATCAGGTTTATATTGTGTAATGTTAGGGAATTATAATTGAACATGGACCCTAATAATTCTTTTAATCCTAGATAATCACCTTGTCTTAAAATATAATTGAAATAATATTATTTATTTCATATAAACAAGACATGAATATAATTAAATATTATTTATTGAATAACAAATTAAGATTTATTCAAAATATATTTAAAATATAATTTATCACAAAACCTTTATCGAACCATATTTTTACAGCACCGTAATAATAAATCATTGAATAATGATTGTGTATTTTGATAGTAAAATTCCATTCCATTATTCACCAAAAAATATAAATAAATACATTCAATAAAGTAAAAAATAAATATTTATAGAATATTATACTATGTATTTATAATCAACACAGTATGAATAATTATCAATCCATTCATGGTAATAATATTTAATCAATATTTTTAATTCATATAGACTTTGACTAATGTTCTGGGAATACTTATTGTGTGAACCTAGATTCCCCTTTCTTTATAGCACATAGAATAACAATTTGATGATCAAGGTTAGTGTCGAACAACATTACAATATACCAATAGAAAAAAATTAGTTTAATTTTAAAATGCATCCTCATACAACAATCATTTTGTGTTATAATCCTTTTATCTTGAAAACTCTATTCATGTAGGTTTATTAATAGTACCATAAACCAATGTTCTCAGTGAATCTTTTTTTATTTTCTGAAATAACAAGGCCATAAAATTTATTAGGTTGTTCAAGTACCATTATAGAGTTTTAGATATCAACCTGTATTTAAGAATACATTGAATAAATAATTTCTCAAAACGTTCATTATTTCAATATCATTTATCACACAACCAATATTTCCCACCTCCTGGTGATCACATGTCATCAATGTTTTGATCCATACATAAATGTACATTACCCATGATTTGAATTATAATAATATGAAATTATATAGATAATTAGAAATTTCAATAGATAGTAACATCCAATGACATGTAAATATAGATATCCTCTAGGAATGTTATGTTCTCATAACATCCTTTCAAGAGATTACAAAGGATGAGATTCATGAGATTAATATTCATTGCCTTATTAGGCCTCTATTCATGATAACATATATTATTTTTGTCTCATCATTGGATATAATTCATCCATTGAAAAAATATTATTGAAAATTATCTTTCCACATCTATGATATAATTATAGAGGGTAAATACCATGCACATTAAGTAAAATAGGTTCCCTTAGGACATTATCAGTTATAATTTAATATAGGAGAACAGTCATGATATGATAAAAAAATTATTATTATTTAATAATATTTAAAAATGTAATACAAAATTTATATAGAATATTTATCTTGGGAACTAAATTAAGTAATATTCAATAATAAATTCCTAGAAAATAAAACAATTTTCAATATTAATTAAATAAATAATTACACAAGTCACTATAAATCTTCCCATTAATATTATGGTGGAGTTTAGAACACTGAAGATCCATAATAAATTGGTTATGTTTTATAATTTTTAATAACACTTGAGTTTGAAATAATACAGTTGTTATGATCATATGATTTCACAAATCTTATGAATTTTAGAGACAACATAGGCTTTACCAAGAGACGAGTAATGATATCCATCTTGAAACTTTTGGTTAGTGGTTTATATTTCTCGTTAAAATATCAAAACCATCATCCAATAATACCCTTATTTGGACGGCAGGGATGATTAGGAAGACCCATGAAGCCCACCACCAATAAGACATGTGTTTCGTACTAGCACCAAGGGTATATAATAAATAAAAATGTTATAAATTAACCTCAATATATACACTTTAGTACAAGAGATAAGATTATATCCTCCATAAAACTGTTAAGTGTAAATCAATAAACCATCCTAATACATGAATGTATTTTCAAAAAGTAGAAACAATTAAAAATACCGAAAACAGATCCTAATCATTCTCCATGAAACTCCAAAGTCTCCAAAATAACACAGTAATCTATTAACACCCAATCAGATTACCATCAAGCTCTTGCAGACCTAAAATATTGTTATATATACATGGGGTATGTATATAGATATAGTAACTATGATATTCTTGAATGCATATTATTTAAATATTAAGAAACCATACTAAATCCCTATAAATAAAATAAGAAACCAATACATTACCTAACTAGGAAAAACTATACATGGTCCTCAACATAGTTCCACCCACTATATAACACATAAATCATTAAATATAATATATTCAGAAAATATATTGGAATGCTACCCCACTTCAGCATCTCCCACTAGTTTGATTCTCTCACACTCCAATGAAAATTTACCCATGCTACAGTAACAATAATAATTTTTCATTCCGACAAGGAAACCCTATCATAATTATATCTCATCCCGAACCTCATTAACTAATATCTCGTCATCATATCATAAATAATTATTTTTTTGGAATACAATACATCCCATCTATCAGGAATTATACATCAATCCATGACATTTCATGCAATAATGCCAATGATTACCAAAATAACTACACATACAATACATATATATACTCTAACCTCAAGGAACTACATCTCTAACACACATTTCTGGTAAAATTGAGAACCACCCTAGCCCATATATACAAGTACCTTCTATCATAATACATTATTGGCATAATAACCTAAACATCATGATATATCAGAAGGGATATCATGGAAGATGGAGAAGGCATACAATCCTTTCCTATGAGAGGGGTTATAGGAGAATAACAATGAACCCAAAACATTTGGATTTAAGTTTCCCACCTAATTTTGTAGCAATAATAAATAATAAAATATAATTAATATTATATCATAATATAAACTCTATGAAATTACCTATTCATAGACATAGTATCATTTAACATCCAACATGAATTATAGTTGTTACTAATAATGTATGTGAATATATATTTTGTACAAAAATGTAAACATCATGAATTAACAATGTGCATAATATTGTAGTTAGTAATTAGAAATTACCAAACATTCATTTATGATCATTCATATTCATTATTAATCATTCAATTTCATTAAAATCTATCATTATTTCATAATTCATAGATTGATTTCTTGATTTAATTCATGATCATAGACCACAAAAACAACTATCATGTGGTTTTTCTTTAACATATATCATTAATGAAATATACACACATCCCCTGGGTTTATTATAATTAATTTACTATTAAATAATTATAGAATTCTATGAATCAAATTGATATACCTGGTAGATGATGTTCTTACTCTGCATAGACCAACTTTTATATAAAATAATGAATGAGAATAAATAACTACGAGAAAAACCAGCAATCAAATTAAAAAAACAAGGAAAAATGAGAAAACCCAACTCTCAAACTATACATATAAACCCACAAACATCCCCAACATAACCATCAAAAACAAAGAAATCCCACACATAATATACACCACCTATCCCAACCATTCCACATCCTGTATGCCAAATTATAGAATGTCTCTAAAATCACAGGTTACATATTCTTTGAAACAATATTTATATAAAAAATAGGGGACAACTAAGGCCATCAAATTAAGAAAAAAATAATAGAAACATGTCATAATTAAAAGTCATTCAACAAATCAGCCACACATATTTTAATTTCTTCAAACAACCATTTCATTAATGCATTTAATTTTGTGATTCGTTATGAAAAAGTCGTAAAGACATGATTCTTATCATATAAAAATAAAAATAACTACACATAAATTGACATCATGATATGAACACTATACTAGTATTTCAATATATTAAAGGAGAAATGATAATTAAATTCACACAATGAATTTATTATCTTATCCATCATACTATATCTGCAATTTTTATCTAATTTCAGTAATTCATTTACACTAATGAATAATATGAATCACAGTAATCTATTTTACAATTTTTAAATTTTTTTCAAGATTCAACTAACCATAGAATAAACCACATTCGATCCCAACATCTAGTTTTTTATTCCATTCCTAATTAATTTATGGAATATTATATTCAATAGTTTTGATCTACCATTACCATATAGAGTTAACGAAAGTCAATATCATGTGTGTTCATAAAGAAAATAGATGACATGAATCCCCTACATTAACACAAAACATATAACATTATTTGATCAAAAAGTTAAGAAAATTAGAAAATATCCCATCACTTATCCTTAATAGAACTCACGATCCAAAAGGGTATTGTTACACCATGAATCACCAGTCAATTAGAAAAATTGACATCACAAGATCGAAGGTAAAAAAATATAAAATAAAAAGAGTGAAGGACGTATAAAATAACCAATATTGAAGAAAAAAAATGTTCAGATATATCGAGAATCATTCTCTATAATTTAAAAGGGATAATTCTAATAATTAATGATAAAAAAGTTTCAATGGAGATCCTTTGGTCCCCTTGGGTTGAAATGGGAAATACAGAAGTAACCGAATTTCAAATTGATTTATGAATTTATATAGGTTTTGGTTTTAATATGCTCATTAAGGGCCACCATATTATATTCCACATTGATTAGATTTGTTTGTAAACTATGACACATTAAATAAGGATACACCAAATGTGGTCATATTCCGACCCCCTCTAAAACCCATGATCTAATCCCCGTTTCATCACCCCCGTTAAATCCTTTGTAAAATCTTGATATTAAAAAAACATGATAAGAATGAGATAAAGCCCAAATATCAGTGCCAAAAATACTCCTAAATTGGGGAACAGAAGAGACCTACACCTTTAGATCTATATTCTATCCCATGGAACTACTCTATAGGGTTCTTTGAGAAGGTAGAACCATGAATATATCCAGCCAAGGTCCACTTCATTGAGAACAGACCTATACGTCAAAATATCATTCCTAATAATTTAATAAACTCTATGAAGTTATCTACATTATTGATTATCACTCCATGATTCAATCCCAATCCTATAACTAAAATTATAGCTCAAACACACTCATTCTCACCAATCACATCCCAAACACTTCCATCAAAAAAAAATAAGAATAGACTAGAAAAAAGGACCCTTACATCAGATATCTCTTAAATAGTTCTTTTCCTAGATAATTAAAACAAAAACCTAATAAGTAATGGCAGGGGAATTAAATAATATCCCAATGTGATACCACTAAATGATCTCACAGAGAAATAAAATAAATAAATATAAGGATAATGAATATAAACACACATCGTAAATAAAAATCTCATAAAACAAAAATGGTCATACATATCATCACAAAATAAATAATGAAATAAACATATTGAGACGTCGAGTTCACATCAATGACTTGGTTACTCTTTTCTGAATCTTAGTGCCACTATAATTAAAAAATTGAATGATACATCCAAGAAAGACATTCTATTGGTGGCCCTAGATCTCAACAATCCAATCCTAGAAGTTTTTAACATCCTCACATTATATCTATCACTGTTCGGTGATGTGAATGTATTCATAAATTTTCTCATGAATTTGAGAAATATTGAAGAAATCATGTATCTATGCCATTCATAGGGAATGTTCTAATTGACATATAATAGCTCTAACATTATCATATTCTTCACATAATGAAATATAATAAGGTACATGTATTATTATAATTATACAAGTGTAATTACAAAAAAATATTTTATATAAATAATATATACATCAGTATATTGAACTATGATAAGTAGTGATGGAAAACAAATTACGTCAGTTTGTGTGGCGGTAGTATGCCATACACACAATCAACTCTTTCATTTCCCATTTGAGGGAGGAGGATATAGTTATAGGTCATTACACTAACATAACAAAAACTCATTAAATTAAAGAATATAACATTATTATATCATAATATATTAACAATATTTTAAATAGTTTGCGGATGGAATAAAATAAAACACTTGTTTAAGGATGTTACTTCGTATTAGGAATTTTTATTTTGGTTTTCATCAAAATCCATACTAGGTTTGGTTTCTGACCACGAAAATAAATCTAGTATGATGTTATGGATGGAATTAATATAATTTGGTATATAATTGTTGAAAAAATTGGTTATTTATGTATTAATAGGTGTATATAGTTGGTGTCTTTTATAATTGGAGAGGAGGATACATTTGGTAATTTTTTTTAAAAAGAATTCCACCCAATTTTTCTCATGCCTAGAGGATTCAAAATAAAATATTTTTTAACTATATATTTTCTATGGAAAATATATGTCCATAAAAATGGAATTATATATTTTTTTGGTCATTTTTAATACTTATATTTTTTTAACCCCGCTCAGTAAAACTTTTTTACCCTCAATAAAGATAAATAGTTTTTAATTTTTATTATTTATTATTGTAAAAAATGAATTTTACCATCTTATATTTTATAAATTATTGTGATTCAATATACAGAATACACTATTCCCAAACTAAATTCATATAGCTCAATTAATATTATTTAAAATTAAACCTTGATACCTGTCGAAAAATTTTTTGCAATGCATTTTATAATAAACAATTATCTCTTATTAACTATTTTACAAGAAAAAATAATTAGATAAATTTAAATTCGTATTTATATATAAATATATTTTATAAATTTTATTTAAATTATTCCTCATTAGGGTTTACTTTAATTATTTAAAATGGATATACATTATACAATTTAAAATAGTTTTAATAAAATGTTTGCAACACTAAAAATAAACTTATACTAAACTATTTATGATTATGATTAAATCATAATTAATTGAATTTTTTTTATAAATAAATGATAATTAAGATTATTTTAAATATAAAATAAATAATGGGACCAATTTAGATAAAATTAAATTATCTTTTTAAAAAATTGATATTTTTAAATTTTCCATGAAAATTTTAATCGTTTTGAAAAATCAATAAATTTCACAATATTTTAATATCGATATAATGATTTATAATATGATGCCCATTTTTTAAAATAAAAATAATAAACATGTAATAAAAATATCTTTAAATAATGTTTGAAAATCATGACAAAATCTCAAAATCGAAAAGTATAGTTTTTCAGAAAATGTTTATTTTTTTCATTCAAATAGTTCTTATTTTATTTGAAAAAATAGAGAGCTATTGAATTTTATTATATATTTGTAAAATATATGAATATTCTAATTTAGATAATTCTATTCATACTATCCAACATAATGGCTATGATATAAGGGCTATGAATAAATAGTTGTATTTTAATAGATTATCGATATTTGGTTGAACACGGTGCTGAATGCATCACAAGTTATCGAGGTGAAAAATTTTATTTCAAAAGATATATATCATAAATACTTTGGGTATTAATTTATCTTTTAATAATGTTTTTTATTTCATATATGCTATCGAAAATTACTTTCCTCTTTTAAATTATCATGGTGTTACATTCTACCCCAATTCAATAAATCATGTCCCCCAAATTTAATCATTATATTTGAAATCAATGGTATGATAATTTCATTATAAAACATATATAAATAAAAAATTTATTAATAATATGTCTTAAAAATAAAAAATTTGAATTAAAAGTTTATCTGATGTAACAGACAACTAGGGTACCGTGTTGGAGAATAGTAATTTGAAGTGAAAATATGAACAGGAAGAAAAGTGTAAATAATGTTTATGAGTTTAGATATGAATGAACAAAAATGAGATTTATCCGGTGAAAGTAAAAAACCCAGAAGCCCAAAAAAATTTATAATCAAAAATACCATTCTTTCATCAAATATTAACGTAATTGGATAAAAATTTTAATTTTAATTTCTTTTCCCTAGATTTGAGGAATTTTTTATTATAATGATAGATAACACAATAAAATACACTTACCAGATATAATTTTATTCATAAAAATAATTTCCTCCTTTCCTTGTGATTGAATCAATTTTTACATCTCCACTTACTCCATGTAAAAAATATCCAAAATGAATTTCTTTTTCTTGATGAAGTAAAATTAATATTTAGAAGATCTTAATATTCATAAAAGAATAAAATGTTATTCCTCTTGTCTTTGATTAAAAAATTATTTTCACAAAGTAAAATAATAACCAATATATTTATTTATATATTAATATGAAAAATTAAACATTGAATTCAAATGGTTAATATAGAACATTCCTTAAATAAATGACAATATATCCCAAAATTCCTAAATAGAATTAACGTGAATGAATATTCTAACCAAAAATTTTATATCACACCCTTTATCATACAAAACATAAATCATAATATCATACTTTAAAAAGAATCCTTTATGTTAATCCTATATGTTACATATAATTCATCCCAATAAAGCATGTCCTGAAAAATAAGTTTTCACATCAAACTTTTATTACTTAAAAAATCAATGGGGTGTATAATAATTACATATTATGATCAATATTAAACACATAAACCCATTATGGTATCCATAACTCTTATGTTAATATAACATGGATACATATATGATTCCCAAGTTAACATAATCCATAAATGTTTCATGATTATTATAACCTAACATTCATAGGTAAAAATACCTGTATTGAAAAATTCATGAATCCCAAAAAATAAATAATTCAACACCTTAACTTAAATGATTTTGAATAATATATTTTTATGCATTGCCTAGGGGATAACCCATAGATTTTTTCACTTTCATTGATAATGTCTAAATTCCCCACGAATAAGATATCAAATTCATTGGAAATTATTTTATCAATGACCTTTATTCCTCATAAATAACATCTTCCTCTATATTAGATATATTACCCTAGGTTCATCCCCTCACATTACTCACTTTCAGTAAATTGAATGTTCTTTTCCCCTAAATTATCCACCACACAAAATCCTTGAAAAATATATTTATATCTTCATTAGTGAGTCCGATAGTAGGTTATAGTTCATGTTGTTAATAATGTATCATGAATAATGTTATAACTAATTAATATATCCTTAAATCTCCTAATCAATACATTTTATTTATCATGCACACATTATCATTCACAATAAATGATTACATTATTCATTCTTATTCCTATATTTTTGTAACACCATAATGCATAGTGTGAGAAATAATACTAATTGTAGGAAAAATATTATCATGAAAAATTATATATAAAATTCCTAACTCGTGAAACCTTAATTTTGATCAAAGAAACCATAAGTTTAACCATGTTCATCAATGATCATGAAATATTCAAATCCTTCATTATGGTTTATAAATAGTTTATAAAATTTAAAAATATATTCTATAGGAGTGTCAACCTTTTATCAGAGTATGGCCCATTTTTATGTACTAAGTAATGGTCATGTAATGCTATATGTGCCTTCTCCATAGTATTTACCCCTGGGCTCATATGTATTGGAACTATATATAATGTTAATTATCCAGATAGAGATTTAATTTTTTAGAAACCACTCACACTATCCTTCTACAAGATTCCATGATATTATTCCATACTTTGTATAATTCAGAGACTTATACCTAGGTTTCCTGATAAATATTTATACTCTAACTTCAAAAGGTTATGAAAACCATTCTTCTGATACCAACTATTGTGTTTGAATACAATCACACATATTATTAAATAATTTTTAAACATAAATAGTCATTAATACTAAAAAAATATCATGTAGTCGTAGTGTATTTGGAATACTAGTTTCATATAACATAAAAGTATATTTAAACATGGAAAATATATTTTATTCTGCACATTATTATTTTAAAACCCATTTGAGATCCTCAAACTGAATGATATAACCTTTGGATTACATAAGTAAATGGGTTAGCTCAAAAACTAAGGGATTAAATATATCAAAGAAGAATAACATGTGGTTGAATGGAATAAATTATAATCATATAATAGATATCTCATGAAAAATTTCATGGATGAATATTATCATGAACATGGTTTCATGATATAATGTTATAATAATAAATTTGACTGCAACATAAGACAAGACATAAGTTCCACTAATGGTAAACATCCAGGAAAACATCACATTGTGGAAAAATTCAAATAATGGATTAGGTTCACTCCCCAATCCCATACATGATTTCTCATGAGACTCCAACATTACCCAATAAATTAGATGGACGTGTAATTTTTCTCACACCTGTCACATTCATTTAAAAAACATCAATATGTGTTCCACGTAAGAAGATCAATCACAATGAAAAACTTATTAATTACTAATTAAAAAATTGGATTCATAATATTCTCTAATAACATAATCAAAATAAATTTCATAGTGAATTCAATGGAAAAATTAACACAAGGAATGTAATTCCCCATTAAAGGTAGGAAGAGTAAAGTTGATATATATCTGAGGGACATATATACACAATATAGAAGAAATAAATTACATTAATGGTTTATTTCATTGATGAATATAATTAAAAAATATAACACTTTATGAAAATAACTACTCCCTTTGATTAACATCATGTAATTTATATTTGATAGAAAATTATTTTGGATGATCACTTTGAATATTTCATGTAAAAAACATTTCTATTTTTGAAAAATTATTTAAAATCATAAATTTTCTAAAAAAATTATGAATTTTTTTAAAATAACCATTGAAAATAAAAAATATATATCTTTAAAACATTTAGTGTTTTTGAAGTTGGAAGATTTAAATTCATTCTGAATATATTGAAAAATAATGACATCATTCACATCTTTATAAGAAAAGATAAAATGATACTTTTTCATAAAATTAAAGTAACACTTCATTTAAAAAATTATTTAAAAAATCGTGTAAGTGTACAAAATAATTTAAATAATCATAGTAAACCATTTTTTAATAAAATTTGAAAACATTTATTCATAATATGAATGATGTTTTACTAAAGAGATAAATAAAGTCACACTTTATTAAAAATATTTTTTATAGCATTTTATTCTCCAAAGAGTTTATAATTGTAATAGTACATTAAAAAATAATAAATAACCATATTAGAATAAAATGAATTGTTTTTTATAAAATGGATAAAAAATTTCCTTCTTTTTATATTTATGTAGAGGAAAGCCGGATTGAAATGAAATTGAAACATAAACATTTATGTTATAGGTAACTTTTGACATGTAAATTCCAATTACTGAAGTGGATAAATATTAACGTAAAATATCATTATATATTAAGGATTCATTATATAGAATGTAATGCTTCAAAATGTACAATATTAAGAATAAATAAGGTGCATACTTGAACATCATTCCCAATGGCTGAGGTTTTAGATGAAAACATTAAAAAGTGTATATAAAAGAGGTGAGAGTTAATCAATGGTGTCATTATGTGTATAAAATTTAGAGCCACATAATAACTTTTTATGTAATATATAATGAAATAAAAATTCATTTCACAATCAATATTTTCATAATATTGTCAACTAAGTCTTTGTATAGCTCAATGAAGGGATATTGTGTTAAGAAATCCCTTACCTCATTCTTCTCTTTAGTTGAGAACCCATTAACCTATAATGTAGTGTTTTTTAACTTGTTATTGATTTTTAGAAGATTAATATTATATTTTATTATATCATATAATATTCTTTTATATTATTTTATTACTCATTCACTAATATTAATTCACTATATTAATTGTTCCTTGTGTTAATTTCATTGTTTTCTCATTCCTATTTTGTCATTAATTTAATGGATATTGAACAAATGATATAATTTTATAATCAACAGAATGATTAGAATTACAAGTGGAATAAGGGGGTGTCGTTCTATAGGATATTTTGGAGACTATGAAGCCTATACAGGCTAACTTAGCATAATAAATCAATGAAAATAAGACTCTTTGGGATAAATTCATTATACACATTTAGGGATTGATATTTAATTAGTGTAAATCAGTCATCATGTGGACTTTAAAGGTGGAAATTATCATGATTTAATTCCTATGAAATATTAAAAACAATTGAAACTGGTTGGTGGGGTGGGGAGTGCTTAGCTACTAGAGATAAAATTGTAGTGGTAACCCACTGTTCTTCTCTAGATTCTCTTGTCATAATATTAACTCTATAGAGACCCCGAGATACTCGACCCATACCCAAATGACACTCTAATATCAACAGACAGTGGTGTATAATTATATAATTTTTTCTGAAGATCCATATAGATGTGTTCTGGCCTTCTTGAAGTCATGGTGTCTCAATGTAATGGAATTTTTTAATTACACACATATTTGATCAAGTAACATTGTCCGTGATCCAAGACTCTGGTGATAATGGATACTAGAAAAGATGAGCATCCATTTTTAGTGTATGAAAAACATGTTGCTATATACATAGGATAATATCCACAAAAGGCATATTGTCGACATCCAGATGCTGGGGTTACGCCTCACCTAAACAGGAATATGGTTGAAATTTTTTCTTCCAATCTGATATTGTGACCTATATGTGGAAATATATGTAATATTTAATTGGGCTAGAAGGTTGTGGATATTCAATAGTGTATTTTCATTCCAACCAGTTCTGGGGGTCTAATGCTTTGGCGAGGAGGAAATGGCACATAACATGGGGTTTTTATGAGTGTGTTGGGTCATCTTAGAGACTCCTAATAAATCAAGAGAAGGTATTACATTCTCTGGTTCATTTATTTAGGTTTAGAAAAGAACATTGGTAGCTGATTTATGAGTCCTCCTTTCTCATGGGTATTCTTCTTCCTTCATAAAAATGACTCCTTCTGTAGTTCTCCCAATGTATGATAATCATGAACCAATAGGGGGATATGGGTTTATTGGTCCCCTCATACTTTTAGGATGAAAATCCACATGGATGGATAGTGAATAGAATGATCAATGATAGGTGTAGGGATGGTAAGGTATGGAAGATGAATAGATAAATTTGGTTTTAGTGCATTTTATGGAATATGTAACTCCATTGGAATGGAGGTGAGGCCAGTGATTAGTAGCCTCAATATTGTGAAAATTATATATTATTGTTATCAAGGGAGTGGAATCTAAATCCTAAGTTCATATTGGCATGATTCATGGTAGGGATAATGTCCCATAGGATTGTTCTTATATAATTAGAAAGGTGAGGGGATTTCTAGATCATGGAACAAAATTCATGCACACTAGGAGGGAAGGTCGCTTCATGGTTGACTCTTTAGCTAATAAAGCTAGACCTGATGATTCCCTCGAAATATTTTATAGCTCATGTTAATTTCATATGGATTGTAATATTATTGGGCCTTTATCATTTTCTCCCACCCAGACTTGTCTTCCCCTTTTTTCACATGACCCAATGAATTTTAATTTTCAGTTAGAGAGACATCACTTCATGGTGATGGTAGGTCATAGAGATGCATGAGCATTTTTTTATATCATTAATGTGTGAAAGGGTGAAGAATTGGATTATATATTAATTTTATATAATCAATTCCATTTCATATATATAACTTATATTCACTAAATTTTTCCTTTATTACCTTCCATGTCGAGGATTACTAAAAAATTAAACACATTGCTTCACGAGGCGGTGGTGTTTCGTACATAAAAACTACATTATCTTGTTTTAAATGGATAGTAAGGTAAGAAATTATATGATATATATCCTTTAAATAATAATAATTATTCTATAAATATCATATATAAACATTATGTTTGTTCTTATTACCGTTCATATAATGTATATGTGAACAAAAATTCATGTCGCTTTGTGAGGCAGTAATATGTTCTACACACTAGAGACACTATCATATTATTAACAAAATTGAGTGTAATAAAATATATTTGATATTAAAATTATGTATCCTTGATTTTAATGTAAAAATGATTTATAATTATTAGATACATCACTATATACAGTCGTGATAACTAGTGATGAAAAATGAATTACATTGGTTCGTGAGGCGGTAGTTTGCTATACACATAATCACTGATTTCATTTACCATTTGAGGGAGGAAGATATTATTTTATTTAAATATTTTATCATGAGAAGAAAATTATAAATATAATACTAAATTTATTATATCATCATTTTTAATAATATTTTGAGGAGGTGGAGGATGAAATAATTTAAAATGCCTTGTTATGGATGCTAAAGATTTTTCAAACAACATATATTGGATTTCACCAAATTTATTTCTAGTTAGGATTTCGGACCAAAAAAGGAATATAATATGAGTGTAGGGAATTAATAAATATTATTTTCCAGTTATTATCCAAACAATGGGTTTTGGATCTGTGATGAGGAAAGCGGTGGTGGTATCCTTTTATAATTGGGTGTGGGGATACACTTAGAATTTTTTAAAAAAGAATTTCACCATGGTTTTTTCTCATTCCACAATGATCCAAAATGGACCATTGTTGAAAAATAGAATAGATGTTTTTAAAATATGCACACCAAAAATGATAATATATGTTTAGTTCATTTTAGACACATATATTTTTACTTTAACCCTCAATTAAACCCATTTTTACCTTATCTGTGGTAAATAATTCTTTTTTATGTTCACTATTAATTATGGAAAAGATTAAGTTTAAAATATTATATAATAGAATTTATAGTGATTGAAATTATTGAATAATTTTTTCAAAATTCACACCATATATTTATCAACAGTTATTTCAAAAATAATAATGAAACAATTTCGATTTTTTAATGAAATTATTTTTTTAAGGAAAAGGTGATCTCATATTAACTATATGATTAGAAATAAAAATGATAATTAATTTATATTCCTATTAATATATATATATATAATATAAATATTTTATATAAACACTACCTCATTATTGGATATTTATTTATTTAAAATGGAAAAATGTTATATACTTTAAAACACTTTTTAGAATATAGGTGTTTTAATACATAAAAATACATTTATAACAAAATATATTAAAATAATGAAAAAAATAAATTCAATGGTATTTAAAATCAATAAATAATAACATCTATAATATGAAATCATATTGAAATATAATGGTACATATTTTATTAAAAATAAATTATAATTTTATAAAAATATTTATTTTCACTATTCCCTATTATTTAACATATTTTAAAAAAATATATGTTCTGATATGTTAATATCAATTTAATTATTTCATAAAGTATTTCAATATTTTTAAATAAATTTTCTAAAAATCTAATGAATTAATTTTAAATTATTTTTCCAAAGATGAATAAATAGCCAATTACAAAAAAAGAATTTGGTTTTAGAAAACATTTTCCCCTTTAATTTTTTTATATTATTTTATATAAATGAAAACCATTTATTTTATTTTATTCATGTTTAAACTATTAATTTTTAGTAATTTAGTTATCCAAATTCATACTTTCCAACTTATTGACTATGTTATAATTTTCATATTTATATAATAACATTGTTATCGTGTATCACATTTCATTTAATTTTTTTGTCTCATGCACCACAAGCTATTGATACGGTTGAATGAATTTATAAATTGATATATTATAAATCCTTAGGGTTTTACAGTATCTAATAATATTTGTATTTTATATATTATATTAAACATTATTTTCCTCTTTTAAAATCATGGGGTGTTACAAACCACCCCCTCGAGATACTTCAATGAAAAGACCTATAATGAGATCGACTCTTTAATATAAAAGAAGTTAATTAACTCATAATGTGTTATATGATGAAAAAAATAGTATCACATCCACAATTATATTGAGTAAACAAATTAGTATTTCCTTCTATATTTACTGCCACCTTTTCAAGGTAATATCAATTGGGTAGAGAAAACCTTTGTGAATAAGATTCTCACCAATCAACTTTTAGTAGATTAAAAAACAAGAGAAAAAATCTGTAACAAATATTATCATCCTAGAACTCCAAAAGTATACCAAATTGGTGAAATTAATCTTCATAACTCTAGTATTTACTACATATGGTGAACTATGGAAATAAAGTAGAAACCTGTCAGATCCTCACCTATAGAAACACCCCATATTGACCATCCTCATACAATCGTTTGGGTAAATCATTATAATTAGACCAATCTCGCCAGGCCTCAACCTCTGAATCCTAGAACATGGAATCCCCCTAGATGAAATTTAATTTAATTATTATTTGATAATGATGACCTATACCATCAACCTGTCTTATATCATGGTGAAAAATAGCCCTCTCCTCCTCCACCCTCTATCTATCCCTAGTCTCATGCACACTATCTATATGAGAATTAATTATATGATAATCCAAAAAATCAATTCCTTTAACTAGTATATATGGAATATTTATGTCATTATACTATAATTATTTTTTCCACACTTATTTCACAAAAATAGATTTTGATAGGATCTGATATATCACAAGATATTATGATTTATAAAGACCACAATGTTCTCAAAAATGAGGCAATGTTTCAACAACATCTAAAAAACAACTACAACAATATCAACATTATGGGTATAATATTTTTATTAACTATTCCATGACACCCCATACTCATAAGATATAATTTCCCTCCAATGTATCAAAATTGACCCCAATATTATATGTCAAGTATCATGGGGACATGATAAGGCCATCTTATAGCGAGATTGTCAAAGTGAGGAACAAAACACTTCCAGTGATCCAGGATAATGTGATTGCCTCTCCGCGAGGAAGGATGAGGATGGACTACTCTCATTTGTCAAAGCCAATGCCTACTAGATATACTGTCAGAAGTATGCATGCTCCAAATTAGTTTCTTGAGTTGGAGCGGCTGAATCTGAGGAGGAAGTATGCCAAGGTTCTGAAGCACTATGAGAGTTCGGTTTGGGAAACAATGATTGAGGAAGAGTCTATTTATCATGGAGGTGGTGAGGGGTGTGATTTTGAGGATTTTCAGTGACTTTGTTGGGTCTGTAATGCTCGTTTACTGTCTTTTCTTCTACTTTAATAAATGGTCAGGGGTCCTACCTCTGGCTATGCTTTCCTGGTATATGTCAAGTATCAAAATAAATGTCAAACATAATTCTACACTCCATAAAATAAATAATAGGATCATTTAAGTGGTCTCTTTGAAATAACCATAAGTATCAGGGAACTTTTTATTATATAAAAATTAATGATATTTACTATTCTAAGTAGACAATTGAGTCATTTTCTATGAGAAATTAGGAACAAAACTTTTATAATTTTCTATTATATTATGGTAACATTGACCCTGTAAAACATTCATATGGTTTATCTAATAGAAATACACCAAAATCATTGAAATATCCATTAATAATCTGTTATGAGATATGATATTTAATATTTAATAAACCTATTGGTCCCAAAACACACACTTTAATATCTTTTAAAATAATTATTGATATTAAAAAATTCCAAAAACAACATGTAAATACTCTACAATATTCTCTTTTGACTCCAAATACACAACAATTCAATCAATAAGAAAAAATAAAATTTATCAATACTATCATAGAAACCTAAATTCATCAGTACCATAAGCATGGATGTAATGTTCTTAACATCAAAAAACATTATAAAGAACTCATAATACCCATAACTACATATGAATGTAGTATTTTGAATATCCTCACACTTCAATTTCATCAAAGTATATCCTAACTAAAAATTTATCTTATATAACTATGAATCTCACTTTAGCTACTTGAATAGATCATAAATCCATGAAATATGTAAAAAATTATTAAAAAGAACATTATTTAGGAATAAATTATCGATTTATATAAAAAAATTTACATCTTCCCTCTTTACAAAAAAAATCACATCAAGATAATACACTAGGATAAATTAAACCTTACTATGGAATATAATAAATTTTATTTTTTATCTCATGTAACAGAAGTTGTTTCATTATATATTGATAGAATGATATTATAGAGACACGTTTTTGTAGATGTTATGAAACTTTGACCACACATCAATGAATATGTGCCAAAACCACTTCTAGGAATCCATTAGGTTACTCCTCCACAACCTTGGGAAACACTACAGGTTGTTCCTACATTAAACTAAAAATTATGTCATCCATCTATGTAGATATTTACTCAACATGTATAAAACACATCAAAGGGTGACTCTTTGTAATAAAGGCATCCTAATCTTCATCAGAATCATATAACATAAACCACCTCATAATGGCAATTGTATTCCACTGGGCCTTCAGGTCATGTATTAGCCTTCGGGTCGTGTCGTGCCTTGTTCCTTGGGCCTACGGGTCATTTAAGGGTTCTCCTTCAACCCTCAAACTGGGGATTATCCATAATGAAATTAAGAAGAAGAAATTTGGTCCATTAAAGTTAAAATTAGAATATATTAGGTATACCAATTCCAATTGAGGAAAATATTGTATAGAAATATCTGGAAATATATGAAATCTAGAAAAGAGATATGTTATCCACTATTCTACTCACAATCATTAAAAATATAAAACAATTTGGATCTTCCTTTACCTATTATTTTAATGGATACATATCTCACATTAAATTTTCATTAAATAAATATAAATATTAAATAGAATGTTCAATAGATTATACCAAATGAAAATGAAAAACCATGATATATTTTGAATGGTAAATAATATAATTAAAACCAAGCAATAAATTAGTTTTTATCAATTGATGTAACCATATTGAAAAATGAATTTAAAAATATGATGAAATGAAAACATGAAGTGGAAGTCGTCCTTATGAAGCCTATTTATTTTATAATTTATGGGAGTTGGCAACTTTAGGGTTTTCCCTAGTCCAATCCCAAGGAAAACTCTATCACAAATGGATTCAGAAATACAATATACAAGAGAATTCCAATATTATATTTATTTTAATAAGATCCATTCTATCTCATAATTATCTCATAAATCTATGATGATATATACTCAACACGCATATGACCCAAATAAGGGACTCTCTTACTAATAAAAAACCTGATCTCCATCGACATCATAGAACATAAACTACCTCCTAATGGAACAAAAAATAGACTCTATCTGGTATTATATTTCAAAATAAGGATGAGTTTTTATAAAAATATCTACAAACAAACAAAAAACAAAAAACAGATATATTATCCATGAATCGAATCAGAATATATAAAAATATCATATAAGTTGTCTCTTCAATTAACTGGAATTTTAATGACTATTGATCTAAAATTATTATTTTTTAAATAGGTATATATATTAAATACCATGTTTCTTAGACCATACCAAACTATAATTAAAATACATGATATATTTTTTATACTAAATATTAGCATTAAAACAATGATAATAAATTATTTGGTATCATTCTAAGTAATTATATTGAAAAATCCATTAAAAATTAAGAAAAATGATATCCTGAAGTAGATAACTTCCTTATGGGTCCCATTTTTTTAAAATTTAATGGTTGTGAATTCACTATGTTATTTCCTGGTAAAATCCCTAGACAAACTCTATCATGTATGGATTGAGAAATATCATATAAAAAATAATTTTAATATTCTAGAGATTTCTATACGATCTATTCTAGCTGGACTACCGACCAAAACTAAAACAAATTATTATTTAATTTTTAACGAATACACAAATATAATTAATGGTTAGATAAGTATAAATTAATATTATATCACAATGAAATAAAATATTTATATATAGATATATGATTAATTTTTGTACTTTTCCAAAAATTATTTCTTCTTAATTCACTTTATGATGAAAAATTAATTTTTTAAAACTTTTTACTTTATTTAATGGAATTAAGTTTCTCAAGATTGAAAAATTTAAAATAAAAATTTATTTTATGAATTATAATATGGAAGAAGATTAATTATAATTTTCTATGAAAATTAATAATAAAGACACTAAAAATTGGTTTATATATTAATAACATTTCACCAAATTTCATTTCATAAATAAAAATACAAAATATAAATTTTAGAATGTGAATATGGAGAAAATATCATCATTATTGGGATTAAAATTTTAATAATATAATAATACAACGTTTTTGTATATTTCTAAAAAAATTGATTTTTAAATTAATAATGAAATATGTTGTTTTTACTGATATTTTGAATTTTGTGGAATTATTGACAAATAGGATTGACTTACAAATTTCTGGCACATTTTACTGAAAAAATATTTATTTTATATTTGAAATTATATATTATAAAAAAAATTATTTCTATTTACAAATATATATATTTGATATTTTAGAACTCAGATAATATTTTCACAAAATAGTTTTGTTATATTATACATTTGTTACATTAAAATTAATTTCTGACACTTTTTGAAACTGAATAAAAAATATTTAAAATAAAAAATAATTATTTTCAAATTATATATTTAGAAATACACTTTTTATGTGTAGATATCATGTTACCATAGATAAATACTATTTAGCATAATAAATTCTAAAATAAGAAAAGTAATAATCCAAAGGTTATAGGGATTGAATGATTTTTAAAACCTGTGTGAAAAATATTAGCTGAGGGTGTATGAACCTGATACATTCCCCACCCCATTATTTCTAAGAACATATATCAACATTCCATACAAGAGAAATAACTTTATTAGAAAATTATGGGTATTTACAAAAATGATATATCTTTTCACTTATGAAATAGTCTCTCCTCTCTTCACTCCACCTCAAAAAAAACCCCATATTCTTGGACCCAAAACAACACAATACTATCTTGAATATCCTATATAGATTAAATATTATTTCTTCTTCCCAAAATTAAATTCCCCATTATTATAAACCCCTTCACAAAGGTGATAATACAAGAACTGTATTATAATCTCCAATCCTTTATTTATCGGTTCTATTTCATTTTGTTTAGTATTTCTACTTACAATTTCATTACACCAAATTAAAATGAAAAAATAAGTATCATTAGTTTACTTATATGATATTATAATTAAGGTAAACTCTTTAATCATAATTTCAATCTTTTAACATGAAAAAAATTGAAATATTTGTACATGTGTACTTATGGACTAACCCCTCCTTGGTACGACGCTTTCCATTTTCAATATTACATATTATGGATTAGTCAAGAAATGTATTAAAAGGAACATATTATTTTTATGATATTAATATGTTTCTAGTAATAAAAATTTTATAATAGAATAATTATAGGAATGAAAGATAATCACAATTAAAGTAACTATGTTAAATAAGATAACTCAGACGAAAACAATTTATTCATACTCTTTGTTTTTTATATCTATTAATTACCCACATAATTTTTATAATTTTGATATATAATGTTAATTAGTAATAAATAATTCTATTATGTTAATATTATAATGATATTTCAACTAAATATCCCCATAATAATCAATTAATTTTGGAATGATCATGTTTAGATTAGTTTGACCACGTACTTGAAAAAATATACTAAATTCTATAATGGATTATTATGAAAACATAATTAATAATTTAATATGATATAAATATTTAAATAAATATTTTTTATTTTTTATTTAATTTTAATATAATTTCTTCCATCATTATCATAGAAAACATCCTCTGTGGGATAAAAATCAACAAAATATTTTTTTTATTGATTTCATATTCTATGATAAAGTGTAAAAAGTCATGAAAGGAAATTGTAAAATCATAAGTAATTATTAATAACCCCTCATCGTAAATATAATTATTCAATAAATATTAATATTTAAATATTATTTATTACTGACACCACTCCTTTGAAACTAGTATAATCCATTAAAATTAAACAAATGATCTTGAAATATAATTTAAAAACAGAAATATATATGTATGGAATGATTTTCAATGAAGAGTGTTAATGGATGTATTTATAAATACTTATATTGGGTCTGTAATAAATATACTTAATTAAATTATTGAAGATGTTTTGTGCAATTTCAAAATGAATCATGACTGAGGTAAGGGTCATCTTATCAAATTCCACTCTTTGAGACATGTTTTGAAATACATAACAAAATATATTTATGATTTAAAATCCTTTTCATTCTAAAATTTATGTATTCTTTAATATTGAATTTAAATCTATCGTTTTTTATATTTTAATTTGTACAGAGCTAATTAAGGGCTATGATGTTTCTTGGGCCTCTTTAAAAATTGGATATCCAAATTTTGGGGAAATGCTATGAGGTACATAGATAGAACATGGATAACATTAACTGATCTTTTCAACCATGAATCATAGTAATAGGGGTACACATTTAGGATAATCATTCATGGGAGAAATCATGACTATGGAAAATGTATAAAACTGCTGAAATGTTGAGCATGAACTGGGAATGGTATATCAAACTGTGTTTCTAGCCATGTGATGGGGATGTCCCCATTGAATTTGAGCACACACTAGGGGTGATTTTTCTATCTAACTATTCACTAATCCCATGCGTGGTATCTTCCATTAGATAGTTTTCACCCATGGTAGGTGTATGGTTTTTCAAACCATGTGGCCAAACAGTGTGCCCAATTAAAAATGGTAAAATAATGTTTTTTCCATGGATATTGAACCATTATTCCACCTTTTTCATTGCATATTCATGTAAAATATCCCCTCCATACGTGTATGTTCTCCCCTTCCACCCCTCTTGGTTTCTTTGTATCTCATCCATTTTTCATCTAAACTAAATGACATTGATTGTGTTTGAAGCCTCTCGGTAGGGCTATAAATCCTCATATTATTTTTCTGATATTTTATCATGATCTTATTATTTAATTTCATGTGGGATCCTATGAAATATTTTCATGTTGTTTTCTTTTTTTATTTATTTTGTCCAGTCTAACTCAAATTTCAAGCTGATATCAGATGAGGTTTCATATAACTATATATTGATGGTGGCCTATAACTTTTCCCTAGAATCATTGTTATTTATTTAATTCATTATAATTTTGTGAAATAAAAAGTTAATTTGATTCATACTAAATGTAATATTAGTTAAATTTCTTATTATATCATAATTTTTTTATCCCTTACACACCTAATTATGACATTGGATTTCATATACCTCATCTCGTACCACCCCTTTGTGGTCTGTTTCATGGAAACCAATGACCCCTATTAATATTTTGCATCAATTTTAAACCAAAATTAATTTGTGTTTATATATACATTTATAAATAGTCAACTAATTGTAATTAATGAGATATATGTGGAATTGAAGTACCCATAGACCACATTGAAACATTTAAATGGTTGTGTGACAAGTAGTTCTCATTTGAATGCTTTTTATCAACCATGAGTCAAATCACATAACTAGAAATTTTAATTGGTCAAATGGAATGGATTATACAACTTGGAACTTATTATTAATAATCAATTATATTATTTCAATTTAAAATGGAGTTGATAAATTGATATGGATAAATTACTTATCCATGTTTGTAATATTAAATTGATGTGATTACATCATTCTTAGTAATATTAATGGATAATATTATTTGTATTGATTATTTTGAATAAATGTACATGACATTAAACGTGGGTTGTTGAAATTTATATACATGTAATTGAATATAGTTTTCTTTAAATAATTTACATGATATTCCATATTTATTATTAGGAACAATGGAAATGTCATTCCATATTATTTATATGAATTCATGGACATGACAATCTATATTGAATATATGTAATTGATAGACATGATGCTCTATATCATTTATATGAATCATTAGACATGATTTTCCACCACGTATATTTATAATTAAGGGATAATACATTCCATATAGATTTTTTTGGAATTGAAGTACATGATTTTTCATGTTGCATTTTTAGAATTAATGGAAAATATGTTCAATAATGATTGTTTTAATTAATAGATATGATATTCCATATTGTCTATTTAAAATTAATGGACAAGGCTTTCCATATTTCTTATTTGTAATTTATTTACATGTCGTTCCTTGTGGATTATAATATATTATATGTTCAGAAACATTCCAAATTATCCCAGAGTAGGTAGTATCAGAAAAGTGTCCCATGTGTAACCTGATCTAAAATTTGTATTATTTATTTTATTTACTTATTTTTTATTACTATATGTACATTAGTTTAGGATATATTAATATACTATATAGATATAGACAATGTTGGTGGTAGAATACAGGGTTTTACTAACATTCTATTTGGTCTGACGACTGGTATACATACGGACATCATGATAGAATATAATGAAAATGGAATGCATTGGTATATGAACACATGAATTTTTATAATAGTAAAGAGTACGTTATTAGAGGAAAAATATATTTATCATGATTCTATTATAGTTTATATTTTATTATTTTTTACTTCAGTATATCATGTATTATTGTATGTCTAATACATGTTCCATTTCCACCACAATTTTGTACAACAAAATGACAGTGTCATTCATTAAATATGACAATGCTCATAAGGTATTTTGTGATCCCACTTGATGTTTATTATTTCCACTAATTTTTCATTATTCCAACTAATTTTTTATTATACATCATCTATTAGTTAAAATTTAGTTTCATAATTTTCCTCCTCTATCATAATGAAGTTATAGTGTCCACATTATACCATCATAGAACCTTGCATCTAGTCATAAACATCTAGTCTGTAGGTAGGAGCCCCTATTACCATGTGGCCACCATGTTTGTTCACATATGTGTGAAAAAAAAATATGGAAACCAAAAATTGGTATCATAGGTATATTTTCCTTTGTCTTATTGTATTGGGTATAATATAGACGAGAATAGGATGTGTCAAACACATTTCGAAGAGCCTTTTCATGGGTGTATCTAACCCACGTGTAGGTAAAAGTCATGTTTCCTGGGATGATACATACTATTATGTTTCTTTCCTATTATAGATGTACTGATTTTATTGTTGGGTGACATACATGAATTGTGTAATTTATTACAATTATGGATTTATTTATACCCTTGTACTTGTGTAAAAAGAAGGTATTACTGCATGAATCCTTATAGGAGCCTATGGATTTATCTATAATGAAAATTCTACATAATACTTATTCTAATGTGTGGATTGCTTAAAAAATGTTATAGTTCATTGACTAATACATCTATTATTTGACTATGAATCTTATAGGATTAATGGAATAAATTACTGGTTAATCAATGTTTCTACATCAACCTAAATATTTTTTGCCATAGATATTGATGGTGACACCTAAACTAACAAATTATGGCATGTTTGATCCTTAGACCATTTTTTTAATGTGATGAAACATTAGTGCTTAAAAATGAAATTGATTTAAATTGTAAATTACAATGTTTATTGGCCTTAATAAATTAGTAATGGTGATCTATATAATTAAAACATCATAAAAGGTAGGTTACAGATTCATTAAATTCCAATTTCAACTAATAATTTGTATGACTTTATAACATTGGAAGGGAAGATGAATCTAAATATTCAAAGACACACAAATATATATATATATATATATATATATATATATATCTGTGTGTGTGTAAAACAGATTATTTGAAATTTATAAGAGAAATTTTATCCCCTAAATTGGGATTCAAAATTCAACTTAAAGAGTTTTCCTCTATATAAATTTGTATTAACTCATTACATAGTGAAACATTATGATTAAAGAGGTGAATTATACCCTTATTTAACCTTAGTAGAAGATTTTGGGGTTAGTCTTTTTGTTAGTGAGCCATTATACATATCTTATGTCAATAAGTGAATCAGTATAGTATTTTCTCATTTATAGTTTCATTGATATATTTTTCTTTGAATAATCAATATTTAGTTGATCAGTATTGTTTTAGGCATGTTCTTGTAGTTAAAGTTCTATTCCATTATGATATCCTCAGGTCATGTTCCATGAAAGTGGAATTGACCATGATCCAAAGTTGTTGTAACCAAATCCCCTAGTATTTCCTCCTATATTGACACCTACAACACATCCTTCTATACGTAATATTTGCAACAATTCCCAGTTTTGATATGATCTCCTGTGGTTTTTGATGACCATGTATGGATCCCTAGGGCCTAAAACATTTATGGGAGCGTTGATAAAAGAATTTTAGTAGTATGATCCACCTAAAATTTTGGGGTATGCTTCACCCAATTATACTAAGTCATATCTAGAGTCCACGTTATCTTACATTGAGAAATCAATGAAACCTTCAGATTTTAGGGTCAAAATTGTGACCAATACGATTCATGGATCCATCACATTTTGTTAAGATGATTGAAATTATGTGGGATTTCATCTATATAATCATTATTGGGATTTACAGTATACTTTTTATGATTTATTATTTTTTAAATAAATAATATTTGAATGAGATATGGAGTTTATGAACTCACATCAATTTTCATTGTCTATCATGGATTATTTTGCTCCATATATTGATCTTCAGTGTTTCACACAGACTCCTAGTAGTGATAAATTGATGAATGAAATGTTTTTTGATGATGGAATTAGATATGTTATTTGTTCTAAAGATACCATTTTTCATTTTATTATAGCTTTTCGAATAGTAAACTAGGCCCTCATAACCATGCATAACTTTTGGGAATAAAGGGTGTATCTAATATTAGATCAGTGCCTATATAAGGTGATAGTTAATATAGTGTTAGAAAGAATTATTTTTTGATTTATCAGAGGGAAATAGTAATTAGAGTGTTCACCAAGGTATAGTAGGTTCTGTTCCTCCTTTTTGGAAAGTCAGGTAATGTGAGGCCTCAGTGTGATAGAGACCCAGTTAGGACATGATCTTATAGTTAGTTGGGTCTTTTTAATTTTTTAGAAAATCCAACATGTTTATTGTGGGAGGAAATCAATATAAGATCCAACTTTGTGGGTAGGATTAGTATCTCCACATAGTGAAGTCATTAGTAGTAATAAAAAATATTCAATCATTGGAGGTGGTTGTGGAATAGGGAACTATACTTACAAGATAAAACTACAGTAATGTGGCCCTTTTCAGGGAAGAATATTTTTAACTAAGGGATTAAGAACATTATAGTTACGAGAAGTAAATATTGTACCCATGGATCATATTTTTGTAACTTATACACTACGAGGTATGATCCATATATCATTGATTTTATTATACCCGTTATTTGATACATTCACCTCTCATTCCTTCATATTTGTTGTTTTAGTGGGTAGTCTTGGTTTTGAGATAAAATATTTCTATGGGGTCTCAAATATAGATAGTGAATTGGGAGTCCAATCAAAGATTTTGTTCCTATTAAATGAGTTTCCCTTTGCAACAGGTGGCCATCATTGCATCTAAAATCTTGTCATCCTCATGATGATAGTCTTCAATATCATTTTATGGTTGTATTGGTTTGGGATGTATTTTAAAAATATTGTTTTTTGATTATAAAGGGTGTCTTTTTCATCATCAAAATAGTTGTAACTATATTCAAAAATTTGAATGGAATATAATGCTGTGTGAACATGATACTGAGAATAATGGGATGGGTAGAGTGTCAGTGAAAATTTCGGGCATTTTTCTGAATGATCTATGAAAATATTATATAGTTTTCCCTCCAATAGTGGATCATTTCAGGGATTTGTCACTGAATCATTTTCCAGAATACCATGTAAGAGAGCGGTAGAGTATACTGTATTTGATATTCCTAAATTATTATCGATATTCATTCCCCCTTACATGATGGATCTTTTTGAGATTTAGTATATCAATAGAAAGTTAGAGGACCAAGATGGTAAATGGTTTCTAAAAACATGTACATCACCTTGGGGTTTTCCAATGACTTTCACTAAAATATTAGATAATCCCCTTAGAATTTGTATAGGTTACCGGTAGTCGAACTAGTTTACAGTTAGGAACTACTATCCACTAACTTGAATAAAGTAACTCGTTAAACATCTCTAAAGAAATAATTTTTTCAAATAATTATTTGATGTTGTGAAATTATCATGTATGTTTTAGATCCTTAGATATAAAACATAATACATTATATAGTAGATATGTCATGTATGAGTATTTGGATATTTTGTTCAGTATCACAAGGATTCTTGTGGTTTTTATGGCCTTTGTATATCAGGTTTTCTAAAAAACATAGAGTCATTTTTGGTAGTTTTAAAGGATGACTTCATAGTGTACTCTCAAAATGGATATGATCATTCCAAACACCTTGAAATATTATTTAGTGATCTTTGGGATTGATTTTTATATTATATGCTAAAAAAATCACTTTAAGAATGATAAGGTTCACTTCCTATTTTACATTATATTGGAATTATGTGTATATTTAGATACAGAGAAGGTGAGAGTTGTAGTTTCATGGGATTATCCCAAGAACATATTTGATATATATTTTTTACTAGGAATACCTAGATACTATGGGAATTTTATCTATTATTTATCATTCCTGGCTATAGATATTACAATATTGGAATGGAAGGGTGTGAAATTTATATGTGATGAATCTAATGAAATATACTATTTGGAATTTAAAGGATGGATGACCTCAACACTGATAATGATCATTATTGTGCCTAGAAGTTGATATAAGTTTTATTGTGATGCATCCTGAATTAAAATAACTACAGTTGTGATGTAAAGTGATTATGTATAGGCTTATGAGAGACATTATTTGAGGCCTCATGCACATAATTACAGTATACATGACCTCTACATACCTACAGTTGATCCTAAGTTACATTATTGGAGGAAAAATATGTTTGGACAATGGGTCATCTTATTCATTGACCATAAAAGTATAAAATAAATTTTTACTCAATGTTTGTCTGACCCTAAGACAAGGATGCTGAGTTTTCCATCTACATTATTTCATCTCTACTATTTCTTATATGCATGGGAAAGGAAACATAGTGGCTAATACTAGAATCCATAAGACTCAGGGAAAAGGGGTTCAAGAATGTTATTGTTAATTTCAGATGATGGATATCCAATATAAGATTCATCTTGATATTTAGGAGTATTATAGGTATCATGTTTTTATAGATTTATGGTGACCTCATTAATTATGGACCGAGTAATAAAGATACAGATTTTATATTAGTAAGGATTGTTCATGTGGGAATTTTTTTTAGGTGGCGACTGACGAATATGTTGGGTCATTGAAATGGACTAGATTGTTCATATTCATGTATCTGTCTAGGTACCTGCATAAATGATATAAGAGATAATTTTAGAATATAATTCCTCTAAAATAGTAGTAAATACATTACTTACGAATATGTATCATGGCTAACACCGAAAATATTGTTTTCATGAAATGAAAAAGAAGAAAGTATGTTTTGTTACTCAGTGTTAATGCTGGCAATAGGTGAAGGAAGGACACCAATGGATTTCTGAAATTTTACCTTCACTAATATTTCTAGAGTGGAAATAGGATGATGATACTATATATTATTTTGATGAGTTTAACAAATTACCCATGTGAATATGATGCATTTTGGGTGATTGTGGATCAGTTGAGGAAGGATTCACACACTTTCTATCATTGATGGACCTTTTCAGTGGACGAGTTAGGGATGATATATGTGACATAGATCATATTCCCTAATGGAGTTCCATGTATGACCATATTACACATAGATCCCCAGTTTACATCATATATATTATATGGGTTACAAAAGGAACATGGATTATAGGTGCTTATGATCATTACTTACCACCCTCATAAAAACTATCAACCTAAACACACTATAGATGTATTAATGAACATGATATGAGCAACTTTCATTGATTTTTTAGGTTTTTGGGAAAATCACTTACATCATTCCAATATTTATTATAAAAATATATTTCAAGATACTATATAAATGGCTCAATATAATGCCTTATATGGTAGGTCATGTTGATCACCTTTGTAATGATTAGTGGAAGAGGAGACAATGCCCCTATGACCAAATCTCATTCAGGAGATATTAGAGAAGATACATGTTATTAGGCAGAATATTGATTCAAATCAAACTTGGAAGAATTCTTTTGTCAATTTAATTGATGAACTCATAATTTCAAGTTCTAGTATCATGTATTCTTATATGTTTTTCCTAGGATGGGGAATAAAAGAATTTGTCTACAGGGAAATCACGATTATATATTTATCTTACATTTTGGGATTTAAGATTAGTTCAGAACTATATCTTATTGGATAGTACTCCCTTAGTGATACAAGTATATGCATTATTTCTTTGATGGTTATTAATAATGTCATTATCACTTCACCCCATCTCATATCCACTAACCTAATAAAGAAAAAATGGACTTTGATGCCTATTTTGTAGTGTATCTAGTGTTTATTTTTTATCATAGTATTAAAGAAATTTGAAACTAGTTTTTTCCACTATTTTGACTGTTATTGTATCATGCTCGAAGACAAGATGAGACTTGTGGGAGAGAGGCCAAAAATCCTTCGTAGAGGAATTAATTATTCTTAGTTGATGATCAATCACCCTTATGAAAAATCAAGGCTTATTTTATTTAAATAGGGGATGTTGTAAGATCTCATCCCTTTTATAAGGTATAAATCTATTAATTTGAAGTTTAAATCTATTTTTTAAATATATTAGAAGGTTTAATGGGGTTATGTAGGGTTTCTGAGTGTCTGGGGCTTGTTCATATTACAAAGTTCTATTTTTTTAGAATGTATATGAGGAACATGGTTGTCGTACATTAATAATAACCATAACTCTCAACCATAAATCCCACTAAGAGGGGTTCATAGTTTAACCGTGGAACAGAGGTCTCAAATCCATGAAAACCCTTCATAAAATTGTATGTATGTTTATCATGTGATTCATGGGGTTTTTAAAAACATGCACTTAATGATGTGAGGGGGATGTACCATTGGATAGTGAGTATGCATAGGCAGTGAATATTATTTCTAACCAGGTTACAGGAACATGTGGGGTGTGTTCCATGGAATTATGCTGGTGCACAGTTTGAACACAGTACGACCAAACAATTCATCGCCTTTAAAATGATTAAATGATAATTTTACCTCTTTGTTTTTAAAATTTTCTCCATCATTTCCCTCTCTAATTCACACAAAAGAGCACCTTAAACATTGGAATATCTCCATTTTCCCCTCCTATTGGATTCATTGGATCTCCTCTCTCAAGAATTTAAATAAATTGGATTTTATCACATTTAATGTCTCCCAATAAGGATATGATGTTGGTTGTTTTATTTCCCGCATTCTCTCTATATATTTGTTGTTATTTCAACATGAGATCATATGACATATTTTTAAGTTGTTTCTATTATTTTAAAATTTATTGAATTCTTTCCTGAATCTTAAGTTGATATCATAGAAGTATTTATCTATTATATAAGGTAGTTGGTCTAAAATATTTCTCAAAAAGTGTTGTTATTTATATAATCTGATGTTTTTTTCTGCACAAGACAATCTATATAATTCCACATAAATGTAAAACTAATTTTTTAGCATGTTATTCCATAAATATTTCATAACATTCACACCATATTGTGAAATTATTGGTAGTATACATCAAATCGACCCCCACTGGGTTTGTTTCCTATAAGACCATAGCCCCTCTTAATCATTGGACTGATTTTTCAACCACCTATGATGTGTGTTGAAATTTCACTTGCTATGATATTTATTAATGGGAATTAATGTAATGTGTGTGGAATAGATGTATTCATGGGCCACAACATCACTTATAAATTAAGGAGTGGAATGTAGTTTCACTTGAACACTTTTTACTACCGATGAGTGTTTTCATTCAAATTATGAATTTAATTGATTAAATTTAACGCATTAAAAAATTTATACAATATTATTTTCAACCAGTTAAATGAATTCAATTTATGAATGGAGTTGACAAATCGATATGGTTACATTCATTAGCATTGTTTGTTTTATGACATGTATGTGATTGTATGATTTTTAAGTTCTATAATGGACATGATTCTCCTTATTTTTATTTTTAATAAATGGAAATATTATTCAATGTGGGTTATTGGAATAAGTATACATGACATTGTATATTTTTTAATTAAGGTACACAATACTCAATTTCACTTATTAGAGTTAATTGAAATTCTATTTCATATTGTTTAACTGAATTAATAGAAATTGTGTTCAATAGTGTTTACTTATAATATAATGGAATTCCATTCCATATTATTTATACAAATTAATGGAAATGATTTTCCACCTTGAATATTTAGAATCATGGGAGAATAATTTCAAAATTTCTTGTTTGTAATTAATGGACATGATGTTTCTTCTATTATATGTATAATTATGGGATGTGACGTTTTAGTTGGAATTAATTGATAGGACATTACATATTATATTTTTAAAATTAATGGAAATGTTATTTTGTAGTCCATGATTGGAATTAATCTACATGACGTTGTTTATTGATTATGAGATTGTATATATTTAGAGACATTCTCGATTGGTATGGTGTTTGTGCTGTAGAATTTTTTTTCCATGGGGAACCCTATCTGACTTGGGTGTTATTTATTTAATTCACTTTATTTTGTTGTTACCTACACACTCATTCATGATATATTTTCTGAATTGGTTGTTATAGAAAATGTTGGGGGTGGCTTACTAAGTTTTTCTAACAACATGTTCAGACCACCAATTGTTACCTGAATAGAAATTATGTGTGATATCCTGACCCAAACCATTAGGTCCGAGCAGGAAGGTCATATTACCTCATGCACATCTCCCCATATGGAAAGGGTTTTCGAAACGAATAAAGGGTTTGAGTCTATTAGTTTGGAGGATATACCATAAGTAACATGTCATACGATTTATATCAACAATTAGCTATATTATAAATTATAATATTAAATATAATAAATGGTAATGATTACGTACACGTCATATAAATAAGGAACATCCCAAGGTGGAAAACATAACATGTGTAAACTAAGAAGATAAAGTAGAAAAATTGAAACTATATGTCTAGCTAGTTCCCACCTTATCAAACTACTATCTCAACAGTCATTAGCTTAGTAGTTTGCCACAAGATCTCCACCCTTCCCCAGATAACTCGTGAGATCTATAAGAGACCTAAAATTCTTGAGTAGGGTGTTACTAAAATACTTAGTAATACACCACCAATATTTCATTAACCTAATGTGATCAATAATACATGTTCATTCCAAAATGATAAAAAAAATGTCTAGCAAGCATAGAAATACACAATCTAGAACTAAGTGGTCATGTGATAACAATGATTCCAAAAAACCCCAACCATAAAAGATTCAGCTCCATGTCAACAAGTTAATTTATGACGATAAGTATTGATACCATACACATGTTTTTGGAGTGTCACTGAGTATCCACAATGAATTTAGTGAAAAAATATACCCTAAAACCAAAATCCATCAGGTAATACTCATAATCACCAAGACATGAAGAATGTTTAACTTAATCGGAATCTAAAGGGTGTCAGGTGACACTCAGAATTGAAAACTCATCATGTTTCACCCATCTACTATGAATAAAGTATAGGAGAGTTTACAATGTTATTATGATGCACCATCTTATTCCATACATACCATGTGTGTACCCAATAAGAAGTAATAATTCCATAGTGGACACCTATAAATTATATAAAAACCAATCCTTCAATAGAAAATAACACAATACATAACATGAAAACAATCATAGAACACATCATCATAAATATAATGCAATCATATAAAATAATGTGTGAATATAACAGAATCATGAAATCTATTTATCACATCAATATCATGGAATCAATCAATTTCATATAATGGGTCCCACAAACACCCACATGTGATCAAAAAGTCAACCAAAAATATCAATCAAGCCACACATAAATCATAAAATGGAAATATTAATATAATGTGATCCCATGAATGTTTGTAACATCCTACAAAAAATGTCTCTAACATCAATGGACAGAAAAAAATACCATATGTGGTTCGATAGAAATAATGAAAACCCCAATAATCAAGAACACCTATTTGTGGACTTATCATCCTAAACATCGACAGGTCACCTCTTGAGGATCATCAAGGGTTACTAGAACCAAAAAAATTATTTTATTTTTTAGGAAAATAAAATATAAAATACATGATACTATTTATCTCCTCAATAAATTTTCACTTGGTGTTTTAAGAAAATGAATGAACTCGCAGTTTTCCACACAATAATATTTATCATTGAATTTTTATTTTATAATTATAGATTTATAATTTTTATAAAATTATACTTTTATAATTATATTGTGAAAATTTATCCTTCATTAACAATTTTTATTTATCTCTGGAAAATTCTTAATAAATTATATTTCTACAGTTATGTTTTGATAAATTTAAACAAATTAAAATTTTTTAATTATCTTTTGAAAATTTATTATAAATTATATATTTATAAAAATCTTATGATAATTTCATTTAAATTATCCTTTCAAAATTATATTATTGTAATTTCTTATAAATTATCCTTTTATCGTTACCTTTTGATAATTTATTAAAAATTATCCTTTTATAATTATATTTTCATAAATTCTCAAAAAATATCATTTAGTAATTATCGTTTGATAATATCTCATAAATTAACAATTTATAACGACTTTTATAATATTTCTTACAAATTTTCTTTTGTAGTTATCAATTGTTTTTTTTATAAATTTCTCTTTTATATTTATCATTTAAAAAATATATAATAAATTATCCTTTTCCAATTATCTATTTGATAATTTTTCATAAATTATTCTTTGAAAAGTTCACTATTATCATTTGATAAATTAAATTAATTTTTTTTTATAATTAAATGTAATCATCATCTAGATATTATATAAATTATCCTTTGATAAAACCATGTTATTTCCATTGATAATTTTTATTCTAAATGTTTTTCTTTTAATAATATAGAAATTATCATTTTATGTATTTAATAGACTAGAAATTATAATTCAGTGTTTTATCCTTTTTCAATTTAGATGATATATCATTCATAAAATCATTTAAATTTAAATTTAATAATTTAAAAAAAATATCTTCATTATTTATTTAAAAATTATCATTGATAATCATAAATAATTATCTCTTCATAATTTAAATAAAGTATTATTCATCATTTGATTTGATTTACATGTATTAAAACAGAATTTATATATCGATACTTTTTTTTGGATTATTCCAATATAATTTAGGATGAAATTATTTGTTTTTAAAATGTAGAATTTTTATAATAATTTTTTTAAACTTCCCAAATTTGGAAGAAATAAAGACAAAATTGAATGAAAATAGATAACATATTTTTATCCAAAAACCATGAAAGGCTCAACAAGCCAGAGATGAGTAGGGAGACCTCCACGCACCATGAAATGATCATCAGATCTTCATTGGTCACACATAGAGGAGATACAATATCATTCAGACTCATCATAATCATACAACATTGAATCTGAAATTGTTTGACTATTTTTAACCATAAAATAATAGTGATTCAAACACCATATTATGTCATTGATTATCCTATAATTGATGATTGAGTCATGATTTATTCCTTATTATGGAATTTTCAATTTAAATGGGTCAGAATTGTTATAAAACCATGATTTCATTCTAAATGAAATTCATCAATAGTGTTTATGAGTTGAGAAGAACAATTTTATTAAAAAACATTAAAAATTAATTAATTAAAAAAATTAAAAAAATGTACATAAATTATTCACATGATTGATCTGAAAAAAATTTAAAGCATTTAAAATTTATGCACCACTCAGGGTGAAACCATCATTGTAGAACTAATTATGGTATAATAATTTTCATAATATGCACTATAAGAGTGATATTACATTATATTCAAAAAATAATAATATAATAAAAATATTCAATAACGTATCATCTCGTGCGATCTGACTAAACATATGACACACACAAATGTTTTCCCCCTCTAAAGGTGAACCCCACATCACAGACCTATTAGTGGCCTCATATTTCTCATATAATGATCCATTTAGGAGAAATTTAATCATTTTAGATAAATCAAATTCACAATATATAATTTGTTAAATATTATTATCTATCCTTCACTGAGGCTCTAAGATCCTCGAAAAATTACACTAACTCAATATCTGGATACAAGATATTTTTATGTAATATTCTATTGTGTTAAAATGGATTTTACTTGTATATAACACCTTAAAAAATTTATTATGTGGTAGAAAATAAAAAAACTACATTTTCACAAGAAAATAAATACTCATTAATTAGAAATCGAAGAATTATTATCTTTAAAAATTCAAAATATTACAATTCTCCCCTATATTAACTTCTCCCTAGATAAGTATCTCTATAGATCATTCTCAAACATCAAACTCACACAACTGCACTATATCATCATAATCATGATCCCATGTATTTTCCTTGATCGATATATGACACTATACACTCTAGACTACTGGTTATGTTTATTATCAAAACACGTTCATACATCAATCCATGATTCACAATGAACAATCCTTAGTATATGAAATGGTTTCCAGCTCAATGTCCTCCTAACAACATGTGTAGAGTTGGACAAGTACCACCACTTTGGGGACACATAGAACAAATGTTTCATCCCATAATAGATATGAGGGAGGAATATGATGTAAAAACTACCCATATATTCTCGATGATCTAAAAGGGTCCAATGAAATTTTATGATATATTTCATTGCATCTATAGACATTGGTGGCCTAACCAAGGGTTTAATCTGAAGTGGAATTGATATCCCATAATGATCCTACAGTCGATATATAATCATTTTCATCTCTCAGAATTGATCATCCTCTTCTCATCGAGACACACTCAAAAAGAGGAATCCTAAACCAAAACAGACCACAACTACTACCTCACCTACTTTATTCCAATAATAAGCGATTAACATGGTCTTTTATGAAGATCCTCATAGGGTTACAGCTGAATCAAATCATGGTAACTATTATTTATTGTGAACTCAATCATTGATAGGTGATCATACCATGCACTAACAATTTTTGGAAAACCATATCTCAATAAATCCACCAATAAGTGTATATTCCACATGGAATTTGTTTTCTTCTGATAATGGTATATTCTGTTGAATCTCAGTTGAATCCATACGGATTTCTAAAAGACTTTAAAAAATCACAACATAAAATTTACTTCTCAATCTAAACAATTCTCTTGATAATTACATGCATGAATAAAGTATATTGGACATAGATCTTTCTCATCTCCTCTACTAATTGAGTCTCTATAATTTGTACCAAGTAAGAAGTCGTTATTCTCATATCCAAAACTACCCATACTAAATCAGGACAACTTAAGGTCCTATGTAACCCAATAATAAATACCATCATGCTGTCCTCTCAATTCTAAATAGGTCTCTAGAGTGGATGTTACAACCAACATAGACCCTAAAACTCACCCTTTACCCTCTAACATGAAATAAATTTTGGAAAATAGAAAAAATATCTCTACATCACTGTACAATAGAATAGTGTCATATGTTCAAGATACATATTGCTAAAAATTGGATTTAATAACCTTGTAAATGTATTATAGCCCTCATCACCCCCTCACTGATGGACTGATTCAGTACTACTCTCTAATGTGCCAAGATTACTTCATCGTGATCCTTTATCCATCTGGGTATTGAGCCACCGCCAGCTAGTTGTTCCCTTGATACAACACACCATGAGTCTATATTCTTATCACACATTCCCTAGCCCACAAGTGAATATGTGACTAACAATTGAGGACAAGTCATAGAACCCTCGTACTTGAAGGCATCCATCCTCCAATTAGAAAATAATCTCATCAAGTTTCACTACTCTTTTAAAGAACTATTATCAAGCTATTGATGAGCTTGCATCTTACAGATTTGGGTATCTTCATATATATTTTCCTTTGTAGGGTCATATTTCATCTCAATGTTATAAGATTTAATATACTCTACCCAGCAACTATGTATCGGTTTTTTGTCTACCTATGTGATTATATATCAAAGGTACTTTTGATTCGTCAAAAAAATAAATATCTCAACAAATATTCAGGGGATCAAATATTTTATACTGTCAAAAATAGTTTCTGGACCCATGTTATGTTTAGTATAGTTCTTCTTGTGGGTTCATATATTATAGTACCCCTAGGACACAACATGTTCTCTTTACATCATCGCAACTCACATAACAACACATGAATCATTATAATACACAATATATCCAATCCTGGTCTTATGTTGATTCAGTACTATAGCTATCATCTACATTAAATTTATCTCAAGGAAGGAATATTCACACTAATATGACCACTAGAACTTCACTCCCTTATATTTTATACATTTCTCGGGTGTTGATAATCTTGAAAAGTTCTAGTTAAATCATCAGAAATATACTTCTCATCTTAGAAAGATATTAAAATGATTCACGATCTGAAAAAATTTCCAATACATGACTAAGTCACCTTTCTATGGGTATATAGATATACCTGTCTTATGCACCACATTTCATAAAAAAGTTAACTCTCGAATACATAATTCACACATTGATAGCTTGGGGTAAGTAATGTGTGATCGAAGCTTACATAGTACTATCTACAGTTGATGACAATGCTTCTCTACTATATCAGAGTAAAAATGGATATCATTGATGAATAAAATGAAAAATGAGTTCAAGAATTTATTGACTATAATTTTCATGAGGTCCATGAACACTTTCTTCATGTTAATCAGCTCGAAAGATATTACCACGCACTCACACAATCCCTACCTCATCTAAAACATCATATTTTTAATATTCAATCATATAACTCACAATTGATGATATCATGATGGAAACGATCATCGATCCTGGGAAATAGAAATTAGTTCATCATTATCACCTGGTATAATTTCAGGTTATCAACCCATAGCTGAAGAATTCAATTTTACATCATGTTAAACTACATAGGAGAATCCAATGAATTACTCAGCATTATCAATCCATTTATCTTCATGTATTATAGATAAACCTTGAGCTCCATTAGCTCGTTTTGATCCCTATGATACATGATTAAAAAACATGGGATACACACTTGTAATGATCTCAATCCCATTATAACATTCCCATACTTTATAGCTTCTACTAGGAAAAATATTCCCAATAACATTTCAACCCATTATTCGGAATCTTGATATCCTTCCGTCCTATGGAAGGATGAAAATAGTAAAGTTTAAAATCAAATAATACTCAACCATTGTTTTGAAATCGTATTATTTTAACTGACACTAAGATAGAGACATTCAGTTAAAGCATCCATATTTCCTAAACTATATATCAAGTGTTCGATAATGCTCAACGCCATTCACCTACACATATAATGGAAAAATAGAACCATAGTACATTATAGAATTATTCCATATTGATTTTAAAATATATTCAAAAGCCTATGTCATGGAATAATCTTCAATAATAAAAATAAACACAATTAAGAAAAGAAATATGGTCTTTAGGATAATCCTTAATCAATCTATGGGATCACTATAAATCTCTCTCAACTAGTATATGGGATCACACATTGTTTCTCTTAACTAGTATATGGTATCCAAAAAAATATTATCTAATATATCAGATTAAACAATGTTCTCCTAAGAGTTTACCCATAACCCAAGGCATACCCATCGTAGCACAATCCTAGGTGTTTATCATAGTATGTTTGTCAGTGACATTATATATATACAATAACATAAAAATATTCTCAGTTCCTATAATAAAATCCAATAATGATATATCACATCACATCAAAACACAAATATATTACAAAAATCAATACAAAATTGATAACCCAAAAACTATATATTATTTAATGAACTACTATGTATCCGAACAAAAATTATATATCTATATTGGGAACTTATGTTCCTAGTCATGGTGCATGAACTCACTAAAAATATAATTAATCACATATCAACATGATCTGTATAACCCAAGGCGAGTTTAATCAATAGAAATATAAAATCATAAAATCCCCACTTTATTGAAATAAAGAGGTCCACAATATAGTGCTAGCTAGGAATTGGTATAGTTCCCCCACCTAAGTCCCAACCTTAATATTTAAAATACATCTTATCCCACACTAAGAAAAATAGATGAATAATTTAGTGAATCATGATTCTTCGTATACCATTTTGTTACATCCCTAACATTACTGCCAAGCCCATTACTCAATGTCACATGACCTCATCTATGACTCTCCATATGCAAGAGGTTATTGAATAGTTTTGAGTGTGTGAGTTTCCTAGTGGGGAGGCTATATCATTATTATCATTTCATTCGGTCTATAATAAAAAACAACAAATATAACAAATAATAAGAGTAAACATGAGTAATCGTAAAAATGAAAATCATGTCATAAAAATAATGTAGCTCTCTATGTGAAAAAAATAACATGTGTAAATTAGGAAGATAAATAAGGAAGTTATAAATTGTAGGTACTGTCAGTATCTATCCTAGTCCACCACCACCTCCACACTCCTCATATCAACATTCTTGAATATGGACCTTTCCAATCATCGAATCCCTCATAAAATCTAATATGACCCCAAAATACATGAGTTGTGTGTGAGTACATGAATCAGTGGGAAACTAACAATGTGTTGTATGAAATAATAGTAATAATATAGTAATAAGAATTGAAACATTCAATTAAAAACTAAGTGGTTGTGCACTAAAAATTCACCACAAAACGTTATCCACACCTACATTGGATCCAAACATGAAATTTACAATATATTAATAAGAATACATATTATCCATAAGTTTGGTAGGGATTCTCTCAAAATACAAAACGAATTGAGTGAAAAAAAACCTACCCAAATTACATAAGGTTTCATGTAATAATTATAATATACAAGGAATTAAATTTCTTTGACCCACCCAAAACCCATAAGTAAACGATTAACACTATGAATCCACATGGAATAAACTGTAGGCCATCTATATAGAATCCATTAGGCATCAATTAGATTTTTATTTATAAGTTTATAATGTTAAACCTTTGTCATTGTTGCACACCATGTGTGCACCCCAAGAGTAGTAATCATACACCAATGACCACATCTTAATTATACGCATACCAATCCTCTAAAGGAAAACACGAACAACAATATAATGATAGAAACCATAGCACAAATCCTGAGACATAGAGTATCATCTTATACAAAAATATTTGAATAAAAAACAATCCGAGAATTACAAAATCACATTGATCTCATAGAATCATGCCATACTATATCAGGGGACACACACACACATTCAATAAATAGTTAAGTATGATTATCAATCAAGACACATATAAATCATAAAATTTAAATAAATGTGTAATGAGATCCCATTAATGTAAGGAACTTTATACCCAAAAAGTTTTTGACATCAAAGGTAATGACTAACTAGAATTTGTTTTTTGATATTTGGAGAGATAACCTCAACATCCAATAACACCTCCTATAGTTCTTATAATCCTAAACATCGACAAGTCAATTCACTAGGTTTTTCATGCGGTTCATGAACCAAATATTGTTATTTCATTTCATAATGAAATAAAACATCACATGTGATCATACATTTTTTTATGATGGATAAATTATTAGTCATCATTTTAGTCCAATGGATGCACTCGTAATTTTCCCCTAAAGAATAATTATCTTTTGTTTATCCTTTTATAATTATCGATTGATAAATTTTCATAAATTACCCCTTTATAATTATATGTTGATAATTACTCACAAATTATCATTTTGTAATAATATTTAGAAAATATTTCAAAAATTACCCTTCATAATTATATAATGATAGTTTATCATATACTATTAATATACAAATATATTTTGATAATTTTTCATTAATTCACCTTTCATAATTTTCTATTGATAATTTTTATAAATTATCTTTTTGTAATTATTTTATACTATTTATTTTCAATTATCCTTTTATTTATATAATTTTACAAATTTTTATAGATTAAATTTTTATAATTATCATTTAATAATTTATTATAAATTAGGATTTTAAATTATATTTTCTTAATTTCTCATAACGTTTACTTCTATAAGTATCATTTGAAAACTTGTCATATATAATCATTTTATAATTTATTTTTTCCAATTTCTTGAAATCTATCCTTTTAAAATTATATTTTGATAAATTATTATATGTCGCCATTTTATAATTATTTATTATTGTTTTATCAAAAATTTTAGATTAATAATTATCAATTGATAAATTCACAAAAATTAACCATTCATAAAATCACAATTATCAGTTGATAATTTCTAGTATTTTTTTAACATTAATTCAACATAAATATCATCTAGCAATTCTATAAATTATATGTCGACAAAACCATGTGATTATCTTTTCACAATTTTATTTTATTAATTATAATTTTATAAAATGTAATTAATGACCGATATTTTTAATATATTTATAATTATAATTCAACAATTTATCCTTTGATATTGTTCATAAATTATCCTTCTATAAATCATTGAAATTATCATTTAATTATTTATCACAAAAATATATTGTCAATTTAGTTAAAAATTATTTTTCTAAATCCAAAATAATTTTTGATTTATCATTTCAACAAATTAATCGTTAAAATTTGATGTTTTATTCTTCAACTAAACCCCAAAATTTACATTGATAATTTCTTGTGGATTATTCCTATATAATTTAGTCTAAAAAGATATATTTTTATTCTATAATTATTATAAAAAGTATTATTTCTTTATTGATCTAAAAATTTAAAGAAATAAAGAATAAAATTATGAAAAAATAATAATATAAAGAATAATAATATATGTGATGATGGAAAACAAGGGGAGAGTAGGAAGAAATAATTTTACCATAAACTAATCATTGGATCTTCAACAATCAATCTTATTGGAGATCTAGGGTCATTCGGAGTAGAAAAAATCATCCAACACTGAATCTAAAATGGTTAATCTATTTTAATACTAAAAAATATAGAAATTAAATCCTATAATTAAAACAGCACACTAAATTCATTATTTATGTTAAAATTGACGATGGATTCATTAATTATAACTCATTGTTGAATTTCCAATTTAATTAGTTTAAAAAGATAATAAAATTAATCTTTTGATGTTAATGGTGGTCATCAATATAGGTTTGGTATTGAGAAGAAAAAATTAATTCAATGTTTATTCTAATAAATTTACAAAAAATAGTTAATAAAAATATAGATAACTAAACCTTGCATGCAATCTAAATAAACAACTGAATCGCCTAAAATTTATGCCTATATTGGTAAAAGCAATTTCCTAGACATAACAGTGGTGTCATATTTTTCATTCTGTATAACATTTGAGATATAATTAATTATTTTTAAAAATATTAATATAATAATATTTTTATATAAATAATCATCATGTGGGATCTATGAAATTTCTAATGTGATTAAAATTTATATATTACCCAGGGTAAACCCCACTCCCAGACATAATGGTGATATCAGATTTATCATAAGAGACATTTTTCGTATGAAATTTAATTATTTTGGATAAAACAAAAATGTGTAAAAAAATATATTAAATATCTTTATTCCATATGTGTTGGGGATCTAAAATCCTCAAAATCACACAGTAACTTGCCACCTGAATATGAAAACATTCGATATAATACTCAAAGTTGTTAAATTGTATATTACCATTATGAAAAACCATAAAAAATAATTAATTTTATTTAACAATTTATGTTTTCACATAATAATACATATAAATTAGTAACAATTAGTTTTTTATTATATTAAAAAATTAAAGAAATTAGATCCTGAATATACTTACGAAAAATGGAATGTAACCAACTATGGATTCTTGTCTTTCTGCCTTGGGATGTAGTACTAGATTACAGGACCTCCAAGATCTCATAAAGCTGTTGGATTTTTCCTTTTAGCTTTTTTACATATTTTTATAACAAATATTATTATATTCTTACTACATGTTACATATACCAATTTTTTTATAGCATCGTAAAATTATAATATTTTTTTATGACACTTTTTACTGAATATTTATTAGTCCACCTATATGATTATTATATTTACTTTACTCTCTGTTATTTCCACTTATTTTATATTATTTTTGTTCTTATAGTTAAACTATTGTTTAAAAACGTTACTTTACTCTTCTAAACAGGGTATGTCTTCCCATCAAACCATCATAGATCCTAACTGATAGTCAGTAGCTTCTTGTTTATGGGCTCCTCCACTTGACACCATGTGGGAACTGAGAGTGGTCACTTGTAAGTGGACTAGCCTTAGGACGTCACATATGTGGTGTATATACTTCGTAATTGATATATTATTTCATGAAATACCATTTATTAATTATTTTTTAAGATCAATTTAATGTGGTTTTTATTTAAAAACCCTTCATTTTTGAGGGTTTTCTTCACCTTAATTCTGATTCATTTAGGCAAGTAACATTATATGAACAATAGTCCTATTTTTATGCTATTAATTTGATTTAACGTTTGATGAATGTTTTAAAATTTATTTATTTTTAATTATAGGTAGATAATAATAATAATAACGTTCTATTCTTTAAATTGTATTCTACTCAACTGTTAGCACAATTGTAAGGGTATTTATTTCAATCACCATTCATTGATGAGTTTGTTGATATTATGGACCAATATTCTTGTTTATGGTTAAAATATTTCACCCATTGTTAACAATTTCATAAAATATTATTTTACATTTAATCATTACTCTTTAATGATCTTCTACATTGTGGGATACTTTTGATATCTTCTATAAATATAAGGGTTTCTCATAACTAAGTTTATTTTCCTGAGTTATAATATTTGTTAAGCATAATATTTCATTTCACATAGTAAACCCTATTTCTATATTAGTAGTTCAACTTTTATTTAAATATCATTTATTTATGAGTTCTTTCATTCGTGAAAATGACAGTATGTTATGAATAATTCTTATTCTATGGAAGAATGGTTTACCTTCGATATCTATAATTTCTCATCATATCAGTGATATAAATTTTATTTTGAAACCTAATTATATTTTATCATATGTGAACATCAAATACACCTAATCCTATTTATCAAATATGCTCTCTTCAATCTTTTTCAATACGGGTTTTCAAAAAAATTATTTCATAATATCAAAAATAAATCCCTTCAAAATCAAATAGTTTAGCTTTAGATAATTTTTTCTACTTATACCAAGTGAGATATTTTCCTACTACTCATTATTTATCAAAAAACCTATAAAAAATTATTTTGATTTTGTTCGGGTTATTAAATATTGTTTCCACTGATCTGATTTATGTTTTATTTTGCATGATACCTTTAAAAAAATTAATTAAAACCCATTATTATTCCTGGTTTTAATGATTTTATGATTAGGTGATTTCATTTTTTTTACATTGGTGGTTGTTTTTTATGTGATGGGTGGCACCTATAAAGGATTGTAATGCATTGGGTAATGATTTAAATCTCTAGAGGTAATTGTGAAATATATAGTGGCGCTTGATCAAAAATTGGGAATAAGTGGTGATTCATGATCTTCTATAGGAAACGTGTTTTGATTACAGGTACTCTATGATAAAAATGCTTTGAATCATGATTCTCTATTGGAAATTAGTTGTGCTAAATGATCCACAAGGGTAAATAAGTACTGCTTCGTGATCCACAATGTTTATTTTTTATTCTCAAATTTTTCCAAGTTATTTTTATATGTGATTATCCTATTTACCTATATCATGATTTAAATATCATGATTTCTGATTATTTATGCCATTTTATATGTTCAATAAATCTTATTACTTGTTCTACTATTTTATAATACAATTGTTTATCATGATTCCATTAGATATGTCTCTCCTAATTATATTTCCATATATTTTTATGTTCTCACCATTATTGGAATAGTGATTTGATTATTATTACATTATTGAGTTTTTTATTTCACCCCATTCTTATGATTCTCTTTACCAATTAATGATGATGATTTTAACATGGGATGTGTATTTAAAAGACCTATTGATATGAAATTTTGGGGAAATGTTTAGAAGAATTATTAAATATGTTGCTTATGTCACTAGTATCCAAATTCAATAACCCTCTTGATTAGTAGAATTATGAGTTTAGTATGTAATTTATTGTTTTGATTTGGGATATAATGTATAATAAATTCATGTTTATCTTGGTTCACCTTGGTTGGTATCATAATAATGGATTAGTTATTTATTGAGATTTGTTTTGTTTATTTTGAGATTATGGAGGGAAAATATTACATACCGACTTATAAAAGAGTATACATATAGGATGATATTTTAAAATAATTTTGAATTTTTTAGTATGTGGTTTTATTTGTAAAACATCACTGATTGTATACACAAAAATGGATAGAGTTGTGGAAAAAATTCACCTAGGGGTAATCACACCAAAAATGGTAGGTTGTTCATTTCCATGATAATCAATCAAAGTCATGATTAGTGTGTTGAATACCACACACTAGAATATATAGTCAATATGGTTATGATTTGGTTTATCAAATGGTATTTAGAATCTAGATTTAAGGATAGAGGTAATGTCTCAGACCAAGCTCACTCATAAATAATTGAACTAGGCTAGTCACATGGCCATAAGTGCACCGCCTAATATACCAAAGGTTTTAGATTATAACCAAGGGACTATGAAGGTATGATGGGTAGAATATACCCTTCTGATCAGGGGGAAGAATATATGTAACACCCCAGGTAAATAAAGAATATGACTTTTTTATATTTATCCATTTTTTTAAATAAAATGTTAATATTAATTTAAAGGGAACTCTATTCTTGATGTCTTAACCAATACACAACAACGAGTTTCTTTGAAATCCTACGTTGCACTATAATAATAAAATAAAATTATTTTAAATGTTAGTTAACATGTGGCCATTTTATTGGAGGGAATTATTAGAAATAACTAAAAAAATGATTAAATATGTTTTTTAAATGTTTTTACATTTATCCACTAAAGGATAAAGGCATAAAATATGAAAAGAATTCAATTTTAGGCATATATACTCTAATTTTCACTAAAGGTCCACTTATCAACTTTTGATGGAGAACCATCAAAAAATAGAGTTTTGGTCACTCTTATACATTCTATTGGACCAAATAAAACTCTTCTTTAGAATCCGGACATCAAAATTCACTTTGTGTAAATTTTTGGTATTTTTCCGATAAAAATAATTTTTTAATGAATAGTGAAAACTATTGTATTTTAACTACAAACCTCTTTTTAATCAAATTTATTTATATGATTAGATTATCTTTTGAATTGGTTTCAAAGTGAAATTAGAATATATATTTACCATTTAATCTAATAGTGGTCGTTGGAATTAATTTCATGTTGAAATAGGACTTAAACTAGTGTTAATCGTTTGATACTTATTGTTTCATAAAAACACTCTATTTGCTCTGACAGCGGAAATTAATTATTAAATTAATTAATGTAACTTATATGATTCAAATTTTTTAAAATAGACATCATTTTTGAATTCAGAATATCAAATATATCCTAGGGTAAATTTTTGGTAATTTTATGAAAAACATCAATTTTTGATGAATAGTGAAACCACTAAGTGGTAGTTAAAGAAACTGATTTTTCGTTTAAATGAAACTTTACCACATCTGTGATTTGAATTTCAAAAAATCTGACATAAATGGTTGTCATTAAGAAGTAACATGTGGTTCAATGGGATTAAAATAATTTTTTGGTGAATAGTAACTTTTATGTTTATTAATTGCGATTAGAGGTAATTAGTGTAATTTAAGGTAAAAATAATGTTTTAATAATATGAAATGACCTAAGAACATGTCCTACCCTCATTTTATGTGTCATGGACGGCCAAGAAAATCCATGGGTCAACATGGGGACCCCATGGAGCCACTTTGGAAGGAAAATGGCATTAATATCTTTTTATTTAATGTAAAAGTAAAAATGACACAAACATGAGTTGTTTTAATAAAAACAATTTTTATATGGGGTAATACAAGTCAGATTTTTGACTATAAATATTAATTGTAAATATAAAATTATTTAATACATCATATTGTTTGTTTTATAATTTTTACACATTAACTAAATTAAATTATTTATGACACCATGATGATGCAGTGATTACCTCATTATTTAACGATTTAAATAAACTGGAAAGATAATGTAAAATATAAGACCTACACATGTCCAAAACCCATTGGATGAGTGTATTTCGGACCCTTGTCACCTTATCCTCTAAACACATCAATGTGGGACAATTAAAATCCGAAACTCATTCTAAAATAAAGTAACATTTCCTTGCTTTCCAAGAGTGCCCCTCCTCTCCTCTTATAAAATGCCCACGCCTCTACCTCCTTAACCACAGCTCTCAAGACATTGGATAAGACAACCCTTGTCCATTTTGTCTCTCCAAATCACTATATTATTCCTAGAAGCCTCTCATTGGGCATAAGTCTTCCCAAGGAATCCTTTGAGCTCAAATCAAAAAGAGTTACCCGATTTAAAGAGAGTGTCTTCTCTTTTGTTCATTTGTTTTATTTTGCTTCTCCAACACCCTAAAATCACTTCATTAATCTCTTTTGAAACAACACCAGTATCCTCAATATAGTACGATGTTGTTTTAAGATGTAATCTAGCAACACTTACACACACCTTCATCTAATGGTTAAAGAATATACTATTTCTCTGGATGACAAATTTCTGCCTCTCCAAACGATGATTGTTCAACCCTCATATAACACCTTAAAAGGTGGCCATTATGATGAAAATATATTTATATATGATATATAATATGGTTATGTTTTACTTAAGCTTATTTATTTTTCATTTGTGGCACAACTTTATGGTTCCCATTGTGGGTAAACACGATAATTTAATTTTAGGAAGTGCGGACTACCGCCCCCTCAAAGTGATTTGATTCGTTAATGCCATATGTGGGATGTATGAAGGATGGATTTAAAGTTATTATATATGATTTTATACTGAAATTATAATATAACTTTATATCATTATTATTCTCTTTCCATTAAAGTATGAGATAGAAATGAAAGTAGTGTTCATGCGTACGTACGGCTTACCGTCTTCATGAACGGTGCATTTCATTTGTTACCTCTAAATGATTATGTAATATTATAAATACATGTATATTCTGGATATATATGATATATATGATATCCAAATCATTAATATCATTCTGGATATAATGAACCTTTGACCACAGGAACAACATGTAATTGTAAGAAGTCCACTTTCGACTTAAGAACCATATATCGACAAAACAAACATTATTAATTTAAATGATTAAATAATATTTATAACATGGTAATAAGTGATATAAAAGTAATAATTAACTTGAAAAAGGGTCTTAAGCAAGTATAAATTAACTCAAGTTTATTATTAAGGAAGTTAAAGAACAGTCGAGTCTAGTCGGACCCGGGGTAAGGGATCCAACCTCTCTCTTTATTTTTAAGTACTCTCTTTTATGTCATTTATTTTAAACTCATATTTCATATGTTTGGGGATGTTCTTTTATATTCCTCATTCTTTACTTTTTATGTTCATATAATTATATACCCTATTTGATCTCATAAATCCAATTTTGGATGATTTATGTGGCGCCGTTAGGCTGCCGAGTTTTCATAAGGGATTTTTCATCTCACTTTTATTCTCGTGACATTTATTCTTCCTTTTCCACTATTTACATTGATTGGAGTATGTACTTCCTATTATTATACACATTGTTTAGTATAATTTCATTTATGGGTATTTATATCTTCATTTTATAACCCTTCTTCCATGGGTTGTATGTTTCGAAAGTTACCCAACTCGGTAAGGGGACATTTCACCCTCCTCTTTTTAAAAGACAACTTTTGTTATGTCTTTTAATTTACATCTTATTATGTTGGGATTTGTTCTTCTATATCCTTATTGATGTAAAATTTATGTCCAAGTGATGAGATACCATTCACTCTCTCATCGACTAATTTTCTGAATTTTGAAGTGACGCCGTTAGGCTGTCGAATTTTTACAAGGGAACATCTTAACCCAATTTTGATTTCATTGGGTTCAACTTATAGTTCTTGAACATGTCATCCTATGAATATCTGTGAATGACATCTGATATTTTCACACTTAATATCCACTTATATTGGTTGTATTTGTATTTCTCACACATAATTATGTGATATATTTATCTTTAATTTAAGGATACCCTCTTTATAATGGATTTCATCTCAATTTACATTTCCATTGAGACTTCATTGTTGTATGCACCAATTCACTCTTATATGGTGTGTATACTGTCCATTGACATATTATATCATGAATCCATTTATTCTCATGATATTATAAATCTCAGATTAAATGTTATTCCACAATTATTGGTATTCTAGAGTCTATCATTTTGTTAAAAACTCTTTAACAGAAATATCGTTTTAAATGTTTTAAAGATTCATTATTCTAAATATATATCTTTAATGTACATGTTTTCAAAATGGTTTTCAGTATTTATTTATATGGAAATTAATGTTTTAAAATTATAATTCCATTAAAAGCTTCAAAGTGGTATGGGACACTTTGATTCAAAAATATCTTTTAAATGGTTTTTGAAAATGGATTGATTAATTCAATATCTTGGAATTACTTATTGTGATTGAAAATTAAATGTTTTTATTGAAATGTTTATATTTTCAATATTTTATGTGTAATGATGGTATATGGACATTTTGCGGTTGGTTACGTGATAAACCATATGACAGGTGGTGCCGGGAATACCAGGACGTGTGGTTAGGTTATAACCTCCAATGCATTAGGTATGGAAGTCGGCTGTATGGCTATTCCATTAAGTATGTGTGGAAGTCGACCGTATGGTTATTCCATTTATGTATGTTTATGTCCCAAGTTACCTTTATATGTTATGTGTTATTTATATGGGTTTTATGGTAATATTTTGATTACAAAAGTGTAAGTATTGGTCTTTTATTCAGTGAATAGTTTTTACTACTTCATAAAGGTGAAAAGTATTACTTTAGTAAATAATTCATGGTTTACTTGTTGTTTTTGAAAAACTAACAGTTTTCCTTCTTTCTGTATCCTTGACTGGGATTTTTATTCTCATCCCATGTTTTGAAATTTTTTCCACATGACTTAAAGATGAATAGGGTAAAGGATGGGATCAAGGAAAGACATTATATCTAAATCGTGGAACTAGACATGTTTCTTTTTAAGTGTTTTTTTATTTTATGGAAACTTAGTAGAAGCATCTACTATATAATATTTTGAGATGTAATAGTTATTTCCTAATTCCCTAAAACTTTAAACCTAAAAAGATCCTCAATGTGAATTATTCATTTAATTCAATAATTAAGTAAGGTTTAAGGTCGGGGCCTTATAGTTTGTATCATAGGTCGGTTTAGATGAATTTAGAGGTTAGGGTATTCTCTAAGCATAAGTGACATTACCATAAGGGTTAGGATTTCAGAAAGAGTCCTAGTTTAAGATAAAGTGAATGAGTAAGTATATCTTAGTGTTTATCTTCCTCTTTAGTACATGATTGTTTTGTTGATATACTCACACTGACCTTTTTGGTTTTAGTAAATGGCTGGATCTTGCAGGCACCAAAGTAACAGTGGATTTGAAGGAAAGTGTGAGAGTTTTCTGAGCGAGCAACTGAATGATATGGGATCTGAAATGAGAACACTTGTGTTTATCCTCAACCAACTATCTGGAGTCATGATTGACCACCTAAACCTTGGTGATTTCTATAAGGCATTATATATGTGTTAAACAAATACCTACAGAACTACAGGTAATAATCATAAAGGGAAGTGTGTTCAAAAACCTATGTGTCAAATATGTGGAAAGAAACACCTAGGAAAATGTTTCAAAGGGAAAAAAATATGCTATAGATGTGGAAATGAAGGTCATAAAGCAAGAACCTGCCATTGAAAAAGGAAGCCTCTAGTTGACTCGGGGAAAGGGAAATAAGTTATTTCTGAGGGATAAATTGAATGTTTTAAATGTGGTGTGCATGGTCATTATTCAAACACATGTCCTATGAAGAAGTTTCGGGAATGGGATCACCAATATCGTACAAATATTTGTTTACCAATACCTAATGTTATTCGCATTGAGGGTGAAGAAACTGACAGTGACCAGTCAAAGGTATGGATTATTTCATAACATTTGTTTTCCTATTTTGAAATCTTAGGATATGATTCATGATTTTTTTTGTAGGAAAGAAGTATTTCAGAATAAGTTTTAAAGGAATCGTTAATGGATCATGATGATTATTGAATGAGTAAGAAGTAAACATATAAGGGCTTCAAGAGTTATGGTGAAATTCATAATAGTATTAAGTATCTTTTGATGATGGAGTTACATTAGATGACTTTTTAAGGTATGTGTAACACTGATGTTTGATATATGAAAATTTTATTCAAGGAATAGTTATTTGTTCTTTTGTGGACATAGTTATAAAGAACCATTTGAGTTTATATGATCCTTACTTTTGAGGTAATTATGGGTTACTATATGTTATGATGGAAAGGGAAAGGCATGAGGTAAAATTGAGGTTAAATTATGTTATGGTTATTTTTGATGATTTTATCTCTTTTGGGGGAATGATTTTAGAATTATATAATTTGGAAAAAGGACAACACACAGACCGTGTGACAACCCGTCGCGTCGGACAAAGCTGCGGGAATCGAACCCACAACCAAAGTGCGACTGGTATTTATCGCCTACCATGGGACTACATGAAGTCCCTAGTTAGTTTGACTCCCTATTTTTAGTTAGATTATTTTATGAATTATGAGTAAGTTGATTTTGGGTTATCTGTGGAAATTTATTACCCTATCATGGAGGATATGTGATTAGATTAATTACTTTTCAATACGAGTCTTTAAGAGAAACTAATGTTGTTTGGAGATAAATTTTTCGATTTAACTTGGAAGACTATGTGACTAATTCCTTCAGATATTTGGGTTTCAGTATTAGTTTGGTTTACTTTGAATAATTTAATAGAAAAATTGTTTATCGAATGGTCCTCGTTGGACAAATTTTTGGAAATTAAGAATAGATTCTCTTTTTATAAAGGGTTATCCTTTTCAGAATTATCTGATCTTTTACTAACCTTTTTGGTTTTGGATTTGGTTAAAGTCTAAAGACATGGGAAGTAAATAGTTCTCTTGTGTGGATTAGGTGATTCTCTAGAAGTTGATTACAGTACTCTTAATGTGAACAAGTCTTCCTAAATACTCTTCTTTGGAGAAAATATGAGTTTGTGTAAGAAATCTAATAAAAGTTGAAAGTCAACATGATAAGTAATTATGTTTACTTATGAATAAATTCCTCAATAAAAAGTAACATAAACCAAAAATGTTTTCTATTAACTTTTCATACTGGGGAATCGAATACCATTTAACCCATCACAAGTTTGTGATTTTCTTGTGGTTAACATTCTTCTAAACATGTTTTCTATCACTCTCCATCAGAACATGACCCTATGTTTTCTCCTACATGTCCATGTTTTCCAACATGTAATCCTAGTGTGGGTTAACTCGGGTGACCTCTGTACTTCTCTTTCTTTCTTTTAAAGTGATTGTTTTACCGACTGTTGTTTTGATGTGGGACTTTCAATGATGTTTCCGATCCCAATTTTAAAATTGCAAGGATGCAATTCCCAAAAGGGGGGAAGGATGTAACACCCCAGGTAAATAAAGAATATGAAATTTTTATATTTATCCCTTTTTTGAATAAAATTTTAACATTATTTTAATGGGAACTCTATGCTTGATGGCTTACCCAATACCCAAGAACAAGTTCCTTTGAAATCTTACGTTGCACTCTAATAATAAAATAAAATTATTTTAAATGTTAGTTAACATGTAGTCATTGTATTGGCGGTAATGAATAGAAATAACTAAAATATGATTATATAGGTTTGTTAAATGTTATTACATTTATCCAATAAAGGATAAAGTCTTGAAATATGAAAATAACACAATTTTAGGCATATATACTCTAATTTCACTAAAGGTCCACTTATCAACTTCTGATGGAGAACCGTCATTAAATATATTTTTCGTCACACTTATACATTATATTGGACCAAATAAAACTCTTCTATATAATCAAGACATCAAAATTCACTTTGTGTAAATTTTTGGTATTTTTCCGATAAAGATCATTTTTTAATGAATAGTGAAAAATGTTGTATTTTAATTCAAATCCTCTTTTTAATCAAATTTATTTATATGATTATATTTTATTTTGAATTGGTTTCAAAGTGAAATTAGAATATATTTTTACCATTTAATCCAATAGTGGTCGTTGGAATTAATTTCATCTTCAAATTGGACTTAAACTAGTGTCAATCTTTTGATACTTATTATTTCATAAAACCACGCTATTTTCTCTGACAGTAGGGAATTAATTAACAAATTAATTAATTTAACTTATATGTTTTGAATCTTATAAAATAAACATCATTTTTGAATTTGAAATATCAAATATAGCCTAGGGTAAAGTTTTGCTAATTTTCTCAAAAACTTCAATTTTTGATGAATAGTGAAACCACTAAGTGGTAGTTAAAGAAACAGATTTTTCATTTAAATGAAACATTACCACTTCTGTGATTTGAATTTTAAAAATCCGACATACATGGTTTTCATTAAGAAGTGAAATTTGGTTTAATGGAATTAAAATAATTTTTTGGTGAATAGTAACTTTTAATTTTATTAATCGCGATTAGGGGTAATTAGTGTAATTTAAGGTAAAAATAATGTTTTAATAATATTAAATGACCTAGACACATGTAATAACCTCATTGGATGTGTTATGGACGACCAAGATAATCCATGGGTCAAATTGGGGACCCCATGGAGCCACTTTGGACGGAAAATGACATTAATATCTTTTTATTTAATGTAAAAGTAAAAATGACACCAACATGAGTTGTTTTAATAAAACAATTTTTATATGGAGTTATACTAGTCATATTTTTGACTATAAATATTCATTGTAAATATAAAAAGATTTTCAACATCATAGTATTTTTTTATAATTTTTATACGTTAACTAAATAAAATTATTTATGACACCATGATGATGTAGTGATTACCTCATTATTTAACGATTTAAATAAAATGGAAGGATAATGTAAAATCTAAGACCTACACAAGTCCAAAACCTATTGGATAAGTGGATTTATAACCCTTATAACCTTATCCTCGAAACACATCAATGTGGGACCATTAAAGTCTGAAACACATTCTAAAATAAAGTAACATTTCCTTACATTCCAAGAGTGCCCCTCCTCTCCTCTTAAAAAAGGCCCCACCTCTACCTCCTTACACACACCTCTCAAGCCTTTGGATCGGCCAAACCCATCCCATTTTGTCTCTCCAAATCCCTCTATTACTTCTAGAAGCCTCACTTTGGGAATAAGTCCTCCCAAGGATGCTTTTCAGCTCAAATCAAAAAGAAGTACCCGATTTAAAGGTAGTGTCTTCTCTTGTGTTCTTTTGTTTTATTTTTCTTCTTCAACACCCTAAACTCATTTCATTAATTTCTTTTTCATCAAAACAAGTATCCTAAATTTACTAGGATGTTTTATAAGAAGTATTAGAGCTACACTTACACACAACTTCATCTAATGGTTAAATAACATACTGTTTCTGTGGATGGCGAATTTCTGCCTCACGAAACGATGATTGTTCAACACTCATATAACACCTTCAAATGTGGCCATTAAGATGACACTATATTTATATATGATATATAATATGTTTATGTTTTACTTAACCTTCTGTATTTTTTATTTTTTTCATACCTTTATGGTTTCCATTGTGGGTAAACATGATAATTTCATTTTAGGAAGTGCGGACTACCGCCCCCTCAAAGTGATTTGATTCGTTAATGCCATATGTGGGATGTATAAAGGATGAATTTAAGGTTATTATATATGATTTTATAATGGAATTATAATATAACATTATATCATTATTATTTTCTTTCCATTAATGTATGATATAGAAATGAAAGCAGCGTTCATGCGTACGTACGGCTTACCGTCTCCATGAACGGTGCATTTCATTCCTTACCTCTAAATGATTATGTAATATTATAAATACATGTATATTTTTGATATATATGATATATATGATACCTAAATCATTAATATCATTCTGGATATAAAGAACCTTTGACCACACAAACAACATGTAATTGTAAGAAGTCCACTTTCGACTTAAGAACCATATATCGACAAAACAAACATTATTAACTTAAATGATTACATAATGTTTATAAAATGGTAATAAGTGATATAGAAGTAATAATTAACTTTAAAAAGTTTCTTAAGCAAGTATAAATTAACTCGTGTTTATTATTCAGGATGTTAAAGAATGATCGAGTCAAGTCGGACCCGAGTTAAGGGATCCAACCTCTCTCTTTCTTTTTAAGTACTCTCTTTTATGTCATTTCTTTTAAGCTCATATTTCATATGTTTGGAGATGTTATTTTATATTCATAATTATTTACTTTTTCTGTTAATATAATTAGAGACCCTATTTGATCTCATCAATCCATTTTTGGAAGATTTAAGTGGCGCCGTTAGGCTGCCGGGTTTTCGTAAGGGATTTTTCATCTCACTTTTATTCTCATGACGTTTATGCTACGTTTTCCACTATTAACTTTTAGTGGTGTATGTACTTCCCATTATTATAAACTTTGTGTAGTATAATTTCATTTATGGGTATTTACATATTCATTTTATGACCCTTCTTCCATGAGGTATATGTTTCCAAAGTTACCCAACTCGGTAAGGGGACCTTTCACCCTCTTCTTTTTAATAGACTTCTTTTGTTATGTATTTTAATTTACATCTTATTATGTTGGGATATGTTCTTATATATCCTTATTGATATAAATTTTATTTCCATGTGATGATACACCATTCAATCTCACATCGACTAGTTTTCTGAATATTGAAGTGATGTCGTTAGGCTGTCAAATTTTTACAAGGGAACATCTTAACCCAATTTAGATTTATTTGGGTTAAACTTGTACATCTTGAACATGTCATCCTATGAATATGTGTGAATGACCTATTATTTTTTAACACTTAATATCCACTTATATTGGGTGTATTTGTATTTCTCACACATAATTATGTGATATATTTATCCTTAATTTAAGGATACCCTCTTTATAATGGATTTCATCTCAATTTACATTTCCATTGAGACTTCATTATTGTTATGCACCAATTCACTCTTATATGGTTTTTATACTATCCTTTAACATATTATATCATGAATCCCTTTATTCTCATGATATTATAAAGCTCGGATTAAATGTTATTCCGTAATTATTTGTATTCAAGAGTCTCTCATTTTGTTAAAAACTCTTTAACAAAAATATCGTTTTAAATGTATTAAATATTAATTATTCTAAATCTTTATCTCTAATGTCCATGTTTTCAAAAATGGTTTTAATTATTTATTAATATGGACATTAATGTTTTAAAATTACAATTCCATTAAAATATTCAAAGTGGTATGGGACACATTGATTCAAAAATATCTTTTAAATGGTTTTTGAAAATGGATTGATTAATTCAATATCATAGAATTACTTATTGTGATTGAAAATGAAATTTTGTTATTGAAATGTTTATATTTTCAATATTTTATGTGTAATGATGGTACATGGACATTTTACGGGTGGTTACGTGACAAACCATATGACGGGTGGTGCCGGTAATACCAGGACAGGTGGTTAGGTTATAACCTCCAATGCATTAGGTATGGAAGTCGGCTGTATGGCTATTCCATTAAGTATTTGTGGAAGTCAACCATATGGTTATTCCATTTATGTATGTTTATGTCCCAGGTTACCTTTATATGTTATGTGTTCTTTATATGGGTTTTATGGTAATCTTTTGATTACAAAAGGGTAAGTAATGGTCTTTTATTCAGTGAAGAGTTTTTACTACTTCATAAAGGTGAAAAGTATTACTTTGGTAAAGTTTTCATGGTTTACTTGTTGTTTTTTAAAAACTAACAGTTTTCCTTCTTTTTGTATCCTTTACTAGGATTTTTATGCTCATCCCGTGTTTTTGAAATGTTTTCCATAGGACTTAATGATGAATAGGGTCAAGGATGGTATCACGGAAAGACATTCTATTTAAAACATGGAACTAGACATGTTTCTTTTTAAGTGTTTTTTTTATTTTATGGAAACATAGTAGAAGCGTCTACTATGTAATCTTTTGAGATGTAATAGTTATATCCTAATTCTCTAATACTCTAAACCTGAAAAGATCCTCAATTTGAATTATTCATTTAATTCAATAATTAAGTAAGGTCTAATGACAGGGCCTTATAATATATATATAATAAGTAATAATAACGTAAACATAATAACATAACAACAATAAACTACAACATCCAGAAATAATAAATTATAAAATTTAACAACAAGAGTCATATACAAAATCAGGATAATGTCATGATTCTATTATAAGATAAACCATAATACATTATAGTTGTAATACAATAATATATATCTATATATATGAAAATAATAACAAATTTTATGTCTATGTATCATGAGAAACAGATCGGTATTGTGCTCCTAAGATCCCATTCTATGTGTATATATTGTGTTCACACCCGAGTTATTTCCCTTATACCTACCTAAATATGTAATGTTAATAATGGTACCAAATGGAATCAAAAATATGGTTTCCGAAATACTCAATAGGCTACCACCAATGGTGTCTATAAAAATCCATCATGTGCATAAAAGCTATAAATTTTTATATAAAAAGTAAAGCTATAAAATGAATTTGAGATATAACATTTCATGGATTTAAATATGAAACTAAGATAATAATTAAAATTAGAGTGTCAGTACATAATATTGATATATACATAGGTGATAATATCTTATATATGTGCTGCATACATATAAATATTTATACCTATACAGTCCAGGACCCAAGGTTATAGACCATGGAATACTCTACAAAACAATGTACCTCATGCAATGTGATAACGGAATAGTATTGACCTACATGGTTTTAAAACACATTTCCCTTGTCAGAGGAATCCTATTATATGAATATATTAATATTGGGGTCATATGTAACATACTTAAATCCCCTTATCAATGTCATTTACGTAAAAAAAATTGGAACCATATTGACAATCAAAGTATGTGCCATACTGAATTACCCATCGTTAGCATCATACCAAAATGTCCAACATCAATAATGTAATATAAAAGTTTAAGGTATATTTTAGTGTCCATTCCTGGGTAAATCCATTCTAAATAAGATTTAGAATCTAATGTGTCATTTATCTCATCGAAATTTCCATAATAAAACCATTCCTTTAATCTCCTTTTCACATTTGATGTTATTTCAGGAGTCATTCGAAACCCTTAAATATCTCATTTAATTTTCATTTGTCTTATAGAAATAGGTGGGAAGATCAAACAAAAAAAGGGGTGGTTATTGATTTGTGGTATGTAAATGAACCCACCACATAGGTGGTTTATGTTGAGGTTGAAAACCTCCAACAAGGTCATGATACTATAAGTGAATCATATTCAAGATCAAAAATTAATATATGAAATTAATCGATTTAGTGGATACATCTACAAGTTTTGGTGTTACTCATAGTGGAAATAATCAATAAACAACATGTATTTTATAGAAAATGTATAGTCCACCTAACTTATGGTGTTGGAATAATACTCATCTTGTATCATCATCCAATGTGGGATTAATTAAAAAACAAAAATATATATATAAACACCATAAAAATAGGGTAAAAAGGCCCACATGAATATTCCACAATTCATGGTGAGACAAATAAGAAAAATAAGGAAATAGATCTGAGAACTTATATAGGATATTCCAATGAGATGAAGGTGGGGAGGAGCATCTTTGTGAGTAGGATAAATAATATTTGGGGTCAAAGCATTAAAGAAGGAAGTGAAAGAATGTCATTTCATTATTGTTTAAATAGGTTTATTGTTTGGTTGAATGGTTGAAAAATAAATGATCTATCATTTCTCTAACAATTTCCATGTGAACCACCCCCTGACCCTGGTAGGCATAAAGTTAGGAAAACCATGAACTAACCCTACGTTTGAGATCTACAGCAGGTTTGATGTTTCTTACATGACCATGAATCCTACCATGAATGGGTTGAAAACTATGCTCTTATACATCTATGGATCCCTAGTTGAGCCCTATACTTATTACTAAGACTACGCCTTTGAATATTTTTCCATCAACTAGTGCTCAATGCTAAAAAAATCCTTGGATGAAAAATAAACAATCCTTAATCATTTATATGATTCTAAATGTATAAAACTAATGGTTAATTATAAAATTTTTGGAACATTTACCTCAATAAAATTTTGGAATCCTACAACCTCCCCCAAATAAGAGAACTCAATCCCAAGATTCAATTTATAGTTAGGTAAAGAATCAAATAATAATAACTAGTGACACTTAATTAAAATGTCGGCCTCTTACATTACCAATCCCAGTAGGTCTCGCGCTGTGACTCCCCATGCCCGCTGCCAAAAGGCCATGGTCTTGTGACCAGCACCGTGTATGGATATTAATAACATGGGAGGCATTTCTTAAGTACCCATACACATTAATACATAACCAATCCCACAATTCTTAAATGTAAAAACCACAAGGGAGCAAAATGAATACATACAACTAAACCCAACAAACAGAGCATAATAGAATGTAATGTACTGAATGTAAACTGAGCTATAATACAAGCCCACAAAAAAAAGTGTCTGAATACTACATATCCCTACTTGTAAACAATAAGAGTTATTGGTACTGCTACATGTGGCCATAGGAACAGATCATCCTGTATGGAACTCCGAAATCTCGGTCCAATCCTGGTCTGCCCATAATTATCACAAAAGGATGCTAATCTGCACAAGATGCGAGAAGTGCAAGAAAATCCTGTCCAAGGGTGAGTATAACAATACAAAGTAGTGGACATCAAAAACCGCAAAGAAATACAAAAGGGAAAGGTAAATTTTCTCTATACAAAATATGTGTACTGAACATATAGCAAGAGTAACTAAAAATTTCTAGATATACTCAAAAACCAGACCCACGGTCTAGAGAGAAGTCACACAACCGCATAACCCCATTAGGGATCCATCTCAAAGATTCCATGAAGCAATAATCTGGGAGAACACACTCCATGAGTGTTATATCTCTGATGTTGTCCTTATGAGAATTATTTTTCATCGGGAAAAGACATGAGAGATTAATACACTAATTTCAGGAGAACACACTCTTGAGTGGAGAAATATCATGATACACAGATGAGGATCACATCCATGGCCTTGGTGGATAACACGACTCATCCAGATTCACCTTCTTGGTAGAATATTACAACCCTATTAAAGTAGTCACGTCGATACCTGACTCTACCAAGGGTCATGTATGGATATAGGATCTCTCTCAGGGCCTCTCGGAGGGATACTGGAATCTATCTCAGAAATTATTACTGATTGGATCATACTCCCATAGTAGGAAATGATACATGACCTTATGGGGAATGAGGAAAAGTGGAACTAACCCAAACAAAACTTGTCCAAGATATTGTGGACAAGAAGATCAAGACATATTCCAATAAGTACACGGCAGGTAGAAGTGTCACATGTCGTGTCTTCTGACCCCCAGTACTGCCCGTGTACAATAGCCAGTGTCGTAAGGCTGGTCGTGAAGAAAACTCAGCACACTGCATGTATTACAGATCACACGCTATGTGTGAGTAACTAGGGTCATATCCATGTTTGTAATTGTTTGATTGTAGATGTATTTATCCCTTGTTTGCCATCCTGTGTAACTCGTACATGGGGTAACCCATGTTGTCGGCCTGTTCATGTCGTGTGGTGGTGTACTGGACCTTGTACTCCATCCAATGTCAATGTATCTTCCGAGATACATAATAAGTCCCACGTAAATACCCACACACAATGTTATTTAGGTAACACATTGTTTTATCACTTTGTGCATCGTGGAACCATCGCCGCTGCTGAACCGGTCCCACACAAAATTTTCTTCGGGATACATGCCGTGTTCCTCAGAAATTTCCAGAAAAAATGCTCATCACCACCCCCTGGTACCTCCACTATTCTTTGATCTGGCCATCTAATCACAATGAAATTCTATATTCGAGGTCTCCCTACTATACCGTCAACATTTTGGGAGGTTTCGGGGGTTTTATAGGCCCCAAAAACTTGTTTCGATCATCCATGCGAAGAACAGTCGAAGACCGATAATTCCATAACCATTTCAATCCATCGTCTACCATTTCTGTCTCACCCCCTCTAGGTTTCCACAGTGTCATATCTCTAATTTAGGATCATTGTGTCAAAAAATAGATATGTAACAATCTGTTGTTCATTTCCCCAAGAAGAACACAGATAACGCAAAAGAAAAATAAAGGGGAATGAAATCGAAATGAAAATTGAGGTACAAACATCATCCGTCATTTTTCATGGTGTCGATCATCCCCCATTATTATGATAAACATATCATAATTCAAAAAATTAATCTAACCTGGATTAATTCTCCTATATCAACCAAACAAAAACCCTCCCACATGAAAGTACGAATCTGCGGATCAACCTTTTCATGGGTTAACCCAATTTAATCATTTAATCATTTAACGGGGAAGAATAGTTGAAATAACAACCCCTACCTTGAACATAGACAAAGAGGGATATAGTTCATTAGTCGATATTTGATCTCGATGCACAACGATCCATGCGTTGTCGTTCGTCAGCATCCGCCAAAAATCCTCCAATATTGGCTTCTCCTCAAAGAAGAAGAGGATTCTAGAGGAAAAATCTCGACAGCTAAGAGACAACCCCTGGGATCCTTATTATTTAAATAAAATAATCTTTGTTGCATTATGGAAACATTTTAAAATCAAATAAACTGTTAATTTATTTTATTTCTTCAAAAATGTTTCGTTTAAAATGACCAAAAAAACCTTTTACAGCTAAACTGTGTCAGTCGATGTTAGTCCCCACCTAATGTAAAGTCGCTACTCTAAACGCAACTATGCCCCCAGATTTCTTATTTGGGCACTTGTTTAAAATATTTTCCACTTTTTCATAAAAAACTCTCATGCACACTGTTTAATATTTTAATTTATTTTCAATATATATTTCGGGCACTCTGGGTCTCGGAATCACACGTCGTAAAAAAGATTAGTCTCATATTAATTTCATATAATATTTCAAAATAATACGTGAAAAATATGCGACATTACATTATCCCCACATTGGAGGTTTGTGTCCCTTGGAAGCCAAAACAAATTCTACTCAAAAAGATTTGTGTACTGGGAAAGGAACTAAGCCTCCTACTCCCACGTGTTATCCTGAAGATTCTCGCGCTATCACTAAACGTAAACCAAAGGAATAGATCACCCATGAAGAATCCTCTTTTTTTGATCCTCGATTTCCACCGGGTACTCAGCAAAGGTCACTACATCCTCAATGTCTAGCCCGCCCTAGTCGATGACGTGTGATGGTTAATGTGTGTACCTCCTCAGATGTGACACATGGAAGTCATTATGTACTAGATGAAACAATGGAGGTAGATATAGGTAGTATTACACCTCACCAACTCTACGTAGTCTTTGGAAAGGTCCGATGAACCACATAGATAGCTTGACATCCCAGAGAAATCATTATAACCATCATTGATGTGAGACCCAAATAAATACATGGTCTCCCTCCTCAAACTCTAGAGGACTTATTCTTTTATTAGAATAAGAATATTTCCACCTCTATGTAGTCTTCATCCTCTGTCAGTTGATATGCACAATATTAGTGGTATCTCGCACTAACTCCGGACCCATGATTGCTGACTCTCCAAGGTCGGTCCCATAATGTGGTGACCAGAATGGTCTCCCATATAAATCCTCTAACGGTGCCATACTAATGGTGGAGTACTAGATGTTTTTTTATGAAAAATCCACCCATGGCAGGTGGTCCCACCAACTACGACCAATGTCGATGATATAGGCCTGCAACTTATCCTCTAGAACCTGAATGGTCCTCTCCATCTTACCATCAGTATGGGGATGGAAATCCATCCACAAACGTAGATTATTCTCAAAATCCTCTTTCAATACCTTTTTAAAAAGTTATGTGAAATGGGAATATTGTACTGAGACAAATTTTGAAGGGACTCCCTGATGCCGAACTATCATCTTAACGTAGTGGGGTCCCATGCTCTCTATGGAACACTGCTCCCTGATAGCTAGAAACTTGGTTGACTTGGTTAGCAGTCAATGATCACCCATATAAGACCATTCCCCTTGTACGTATGTGGTAAGCTTGTCTCTATGTATATCTACATTCCATCCCACTTCCACTTTGGAACTTCCATGGGTGAGCTAATCTTGCTAGGACCTGGTGCTCAACCATTACTTGCTGGCTTGTAAGGTATTGAGAGATGAACTCTAATACTAATTTCTTCATGCCAGACCACTAGAACTATCTTTGAGGATCTTGGTACATCTTTTCCACTCTAGGATGTACCACCAAGGGGGTGTATGAAACTCCCTCATGACTGCTTCATGCAACTCCACTGGTAAAACAACGCATCCTCTGAAAAGAAGTTTGATCTCCCCACCTTGAGAATATCCATCAGAAGTAAGTCTTGTGGAAAACATTGCACGTAAATCCTGACAATATACATCCCCATGATATTCATCCCAAATTAGGTGTAATCATGGATGGGTGAAAACCTTATAATATAGGTAAGTTGCATCATCTCTATCCATGATGGATAACCACAACGTGGATAACGGCTCTGTCACCTCACTCAATAACTGCGAGCTTGACCTAATGCTAATAGAATTTTCCACCTTGTTCCCTTTCCCATTAGTATATATGATCTTGAAATCATAGTCCTAGAGGAACTCTTTCCAACACCCCTATCTCAGATTCAGATCTTTCTGCAAGAAGATATACTTGAGGCTCTTGTGGTTGGATTAGACGATAAACCACTCGCTATATGGTTGTGTCCCCACATATTCAACGCGAATACTACTACTGCCTACTCTAGATCATGGGTTTCATAGTTATTCTCATGTTCCCTGTACTGGAGTGAAAATAATAAATCACTTCCAATATCTACATCAGGACACAACCATGCCTGGTCCCTGATGCGTCACATAAAACTACGTATTCGACACCCTCCTACGGAAATCTCAAAATCGTGGCCCACGACAATCTCTGTCTCAATTTCTCAAAAGCCTATTGGATGTTCTATGTCCATATGAAGTTTTTCCCCTTCCAGGTCTAGGCCTTCATCTGTGCTGATAATCAGGAGAAACCATGAATGAACAACCGATAATATCCTGCCAACCCAAGTATGCTTCGCACCTCCGTCATGCTCTGAGGTGGCTCCCATGCTAACACTGCCTCTACCTTGGCTTAGTCCACAACTACTCCATCTGTTGAGATGGAATGTCCCATAATGTGGTCCCCCTCAATCTAGAACTTCCACTTTTAGAGCTTCCCATAAATCTAGTTCTCCTGGAGCACGTCTAGAACAATCTGCAGGTTCCTCACGTGATCCTCCTCTGATGTCGATTACACAAGTATGTTGTCATTGAGGACCACTATGAACAGGTCTAAGTATGACTAAAATATTTGTTTCATTCTTCCCATGATCACTACAGGGAAATTTTTCATGGTGAAAGGCATCACTAAGTACTCATAGTGACTATAGAGGAATCTGAATGATATCATTGGTTTATCTTCATCTCGTACTTGTAACATGTGATAACCTGGTCGAAGGACAACCTTCAAGAACCATTTTTCCCCTCTCAGCTAACCAAAGAGGTCATTGATCCCTTTCATTGGATACGTATTTTTCACCATCACCTGGTTGAGGAGCTGGTAGTCCACACACAACCGCAAACTCCCATATTCATTTCTGGCAAACAAAACCAAGGCCACCCCTAGTGAAACATTGGGTCTTTTGAAAGCATTTATAGAAAAATCTTCCAATTACACCCTCATTTCCTGAATCTCTTTGGGGGCCATCTGATATACTGGTGAGGAAATCGGTGTCATCCCTGGGTGTAAGTCTACACAGAATTCGATTTCCCAGGGGGGAGGTAGTCCTGGAACATCATCGAGAAAGACATCCTCATACAATTTCAATACTTCTAGGAACTATGAGCTCATAACATCTACTACTCTGAGGAAAAGGCAAGACAACTAATGAGTGATCGGCTACACCCTCAAATGAATGAGCTCATTCTATGCTGCATGGGTCATCATTTCTCTAAAAAAATTAAAACCTCATCCCATCACTACGAAAACACCACACTCTTATCCTAAATCATTCAATCTGGCCATGGACCAAAGATATACAATCCATACCGAGAATGACATCAAAAGGCCGTGATGTTACCACTAATAGGTTGCATCCAAAAATATCTCTTCCAAGGGTAAGATCACACTATCTGAAAAGGTGTGTGATCATCGAGTCTCTTCCCATAGGTTTCTCCAATCATAAGGATAGAGTTAATGGCTCTACCAGAATCTCATGGTTTTTCAAAAGACATGTGGGGATGAAGGAATGACTGGCACCCGTGTCTATAAGTATGGAATCTATGGTAGAGAACACATAGAATATGCCTCTGGTCATTCCTAGAGTCCATGGTCTATACGCCTTGACCGCATGGAGATGGCCCCACCCTTATTCCCCAGCTCCCTCAGCCTGGTGCAGACTTCATGGGGGTGGTGGTGGAAGTAAATTGATGCATCTGGCATAACCTGCAACTATCCCTACTCCTCTGTCGCGTCCGTCACCTAGAGGTTCTATCTACTAGACTCTCTTCCTCTACCTTGGCGGTCCATCCACTGCTTCCCTGTTAGTAGCTCGACGAGTTGAACAATCTCTAGCGATATGTCCCCTATCGTCGCACGAGTAGTATCGCCTATCCCAGGGCTGATAGGATCCATCCTGAGAGCCTTAGACCATTGATCACGTGTCTTGGGTCATCCTATGATGTCTCACATGTTCGGATACATGTTCCTGAAGTCGGATACCTACTGTAGAGGACTCCACACATGTCTGCATGTTGCTAACTGTCTTCAGTTGTCTATGTTCTACCAAGAAGCTCTCGATCAACATGGCCTCCTCGAGCACTCCCACATAAGTCAAACTGTATAAAGGAATGACACTATATATGATGTCCTGTCGTAGAACACGCTCAAAAGTCTGAGCTCTGAAGTACTAATCCATGAAAATATCCATTGATTATCGAGATAGGTTAGTGAAGCTCGATGAATAGTTATCTACCATCAAACTACCCTACTATAGCTGAAGAATCTCTTGGATGTGCACTGCTCTCGGCGTAACTGGAGAGAACTCCTCCATAAAGAGTTGTGAAAACTCCTTCCATGGAAGAGTCTTCATGTCATGTGTCTATGTGTTCAAACACCACCATCGTCCCATGGAAACCTTGAAGAAGGATCACTCTAAGGATAACGATCTGATCTGCTTCTTTCCTAACTACACAGAAAACTCAGTCCACCACCTCAATCAATTCCTTAACCGCCTGAGGGTCGGGCTCACCTCAGAAACTAAGGGGCCACTTTCTCTAGAACTAATGGAGCGCGCTCAGCCTGTGCTCCTCCTCATTCAATAATGTAGAACCCACGAGCTTCTCCACATGTTGTTTTATTGAAAGTGCACCACCTTGTGGAAACACCTAGGGAACAGGACCATGTATCAAATCCCCATAACTGATGGGGTCATCCTCATGGTCATGCTACTGAATCCTAGTTACTATGTGTCATGGAGGCATCCTATAATTAATCAAGATGTACAATGTTCAATGATTATGACTAGATATATGAAACAAAGGGCCTGTAAAACACAACCCATTTTTATATGTTTCATTTACCATTCTTGTACTTTCCCGCATCTAGTGTTTTCATGTACTGAGTAAAAAAGTAGGTTATTAATGTCCTGGTGTATGGATACGTCAGCCTCATGCACCAACATTTGATTCTCTGGCCTGAAATTCATTCTCAAAACACATAACAGTATTTCCCCAAACCAATCTCATAGAATCTTGGTCATAATGTATAACTGACCACCTCTGATACCATTCTGACATGACAGGTCCCAATGGGGACCGTAGTTCGACTTCCCAAGCCCGCCTCCAATAGGCTAGGGGCTGGTGACATGCACTGAGTAGACATATTACTAACATGGGAGGCATTTCCTATGTACATGTACATAGGTACTCATCTCCAATACCACAATGATGAAATGTAAAAACTACTATGGAACAAAATGAATGCATAGAACTAAACCCAAACCATAAAGTATGACGGAATTTAAAGTACTAAAAGTAAACTAGGCCGGAATACAAGCCAACAAAAAACATGAGTATGAAAACTAAAAAACCAAACTTGTAAACACTAAGAGGTATTGGGACTGCATCTTGTAGCCATAGAACACATTGGCCTATAGGGAACTCAAAATTCTCGGTCATGTCCCAGCCCTCCTTGGACTCTTTCGAAAGGTTGCTCATCTCCACAAGACATGAGACATGCAGGAAAAGTCCATGCATGGGTGAATATAACAATACTCAGTATAAGACCCAGAAAACCACAAAGAAACACACAAGGGAACAGTACAGTCAGCACTATAAAAAATATTTCTCGTGAACATATAATAAGAGTAACAGAAAATTTCCAGATATACTCAAAACCCAAACCCACATTCTAGAGACAAGTCACACAACTACATTCCCTAATTATGGATCTAGCTCGATTATTCCACGAAGCACTCATCTGGGAGAAATCACCCCATGATTTTGATAGCTCTGAAGTTGTCTATCCGAGATGTACTATTCATTAGGAAATTCCATGACAGATAGATACACTAATTCCAGGAGAACACACTCCTGATTAGAGAAAGATCATGATACATAGATGAGTATAACTGATAGGGCCTTGGAAGATACCGCGACTCATACGGATTCACCTGCGTTATAGAGGATCGACGCCCATTGGAAGTAGTCACCTTGATACCTAACTCTAGCTAGGGTTGTGAATTGATAGAGGATCTCACTGTGGGCATCTCAGAGGGATACCTGACTCTATCTCGGAAATTCCTACTAAAGGGATCATACTAAAGTAGTAGGAAATGATACATTACATTTAGGGGAATGAGGAAAAGGGGAACCAAACCAAAGGAAACATTTCCATGATATGGTGTACAAGAGGATCAATCCATGTTTCGAAAAGTGCACGACTTGTAGAAGTGTCACACGTCGTGTCTTCTGACCCTGGGTACTACCCATGTACAATGACCCATGTCGCAAGGCTGGTCGTGTAGAAAAGTTAGTACATGGCGTGTAGTACAGGTCAGATGCCGTGTCTTATTGACATGGTCAGCTCCGTGTATACAGTTGTGTACCCGTACATGGCTTTATCCCATGTGCGACATCTCGTGCTACCGGTACTCGGGGTAACCCATCTAGCCAACCTGCTCTGGCCATGTGGTGGAGTATATAGTCGTTTACTCCATCTTGTGTCATTGTATCTCCAAAGATACACGCCAAGTCCCATTTATGGAACCAAATGCAATGTTCTTCAGGGAGCACACTGTGTCATCACATCGTACATCGCAGAACCCTAGTTGTCGCTGAACCGGTCCCATACTGAGTGTCCTCCGGGATAAACGTCGTGTTCTTTGAAAATTTACAGAAATGATGAATGTCATTGCTACTCCATGGTCACTCTTCCTATCCTCAATATGGACATTCGATCGCAATGGAACTCCAGATCTGAGGTCACCCTACCATACTGTGGACGTTTCGGGAGGCTTCTGGGGTTCAATCAGCACCAAAAAATGTGTTTCTATCATCCATGTGAATAACGGTCCAAGGTTGATTATTCTCGAACCATGGGGATTCATTCACATCCATCGTCTTCGCACCTCCTCTTGGTCTTCATGATGTCAAATATCCAATTTTGGATCATTCCATTGCAAAATGGATGCACAACAATCCATTGTTTGTCACCCCAAGATGAACACGAAGAACGCAAGAGAAAAAGAAATGGAAAAGAAATCCAAAAGAAAATTAAGGAATGAAATTAAACCATCATTCATCATGCCATTGATCTGCTCCGTTTAGTAGGATCAAGGGAGAATAATTCAAAACAAGAATAAAACATGGATTATTTCCATATTATCAACCCAATAAAAACCATCCCGCAAGGAAGTAAGAATCCACGAATCTACTTGTATGTGGGATGACCCGTGTTCGTTGTTTAATCCAATAACGTGGAAGTAAAATTGAAATAAAAACCCCTACACTGATCTTTGACGAAGATGGAGATCAGTCATCAGTCACGAATTGATCTCACTATGCAGCGCTTCACGCGTCATCATTCGTCGGCGGCCACCAAAATTTTTTCATGGTTTGCTCCTCTCCAAAGCGCTAGAGGATTCTAGGGGAATAAATTACAGGGTTATGAGCCTAACCCTAGGCTCCTACTTATTTAAAATGAATAATCATCTTTGCATTATGGAATCAATTTTAAAATAAAATTAACTATTAATTTATATTATTTATTCTAAAATGTTTCTTTTAAAACGCCCAAAAACTAAATTTTGCTGCCGACCCACGCTAAACAATATTAGTCCCCGCCTAAGGTAATGTACATCCTCATAGAGAATTGGTTCCCTCATATTTCGGATCCATGAACCCATTTTAAATTTATTCCACTTTTTCAGGAAAACCACTTGCTTTCTCTTTTTAAAGGTTTAATTTATTTCAACCCTTTATTCAGGGCACTCCAGGCCTCGTAATCGCACTTCGTTGAAAATCATAGTCTCTTAATAATTCCATAAAATATTTAGAAAAAATATGTGGAAAATATGAGACATTATAGCCTCCATCTACCATGTCTTATAATGTATTTACTTGTGTTTCCATATAACCCAATATAATTAAACTCACCTCCCTTGGAGATGAATCATTATCTGATCAATGATACATATATAACAATCCTCCAAGGATACATCAACATGTAGTTCAACTTACATAGGATCCAAAGTGTGATATGATTATTACTGATATCAATAATCTAGGATACATTGAAGACGTTGGGCAGGTATAGGCACCACTATGGTAAATGAAACTAATAAGCTATCATCCAGACATTCTCCAATGTCTGGAAAATCCCAACATAATGAGTTGATTGTTTACACTGTATATTAATCCATATACACACAATCCTAGATAAAGCATGTTAAAGGACTGAATCCCAAGTCAAGAACTCCAAGTCTTATCAATCATGATTATTCTATGAATTTTTCCTTGATATAGAAGTAACCATTAACATCCTGATGATCTGTACCATCTCTAAAGTCTCATGAATGATGTGAGGTCCCAGTGGAACCACCAATCTCTCCTCTAACCATTACATGGGTGAAAAAAATAGTGTACCCTATAATGTATTATAAGCATCCATCAGTATAATCTCCTTGAAGATGTTTTTTCAAAGTAAAGCAGTCTAGGGATAAATTAAAATTCTAAGAACCTCAAGAATCAATGAATCATTCTCAGATCATGTTATTTGACCCCTTTATTTTTCACTTGATATTTAAAATAGTCTAATGGTTTGTTTTGTACTCAAAAGTACTTGTAAACCTAGATCCCTCTATAACACCTTCCTAAAGCAATAGATAATATCGAAATTTCTATCTGGTACAATTGTCTATGTAACTCTATTAATTCAAACAATATCTCAAAAAATATACATTTATTATAAATCACTAAAAAGTTAAACATAATATTTTTAATGAAGAATACTAATTAACATGTCCACGGTCACCCATACTACATCACTTCCTTAATGGGATCGTGTTATTGTTGACTGAAATCCATCATTACATCATCCCATTTCCACAGAATAATGGGAAACCACTATATAATCACTTATACTCAAGGGGGTTTTACATTCACCTTCTGTTATGTGGAATGTAGAGTAAACAAATCCATCCTTCATCAATTTCATACTAGGACACTAATATTTGAAATGAAATTCACTATATACCTTTATAATAGGAGAGTGTACCACCAAATTAAAATCATGTGATTCCCACATCAATTACTGTTTCTTGTATCTAGGAACCGAGACACCTCCATGAATGTACAATATATCATCCTCAACACTGATCCTATATTGCATTGTCTCCTCACCTTAAACACACCCCTCATTACTAAGGCCTCATTGTATGAATTTTTCCTCATATTCACTCTCTCAGGCTGTGAAGAGTTGACTATTAAAGTTGAATGTATATGATTTCGGTGATTATTCTAAGCATCTAAGTGAATATTTTAAATTAGTTCCATCAAATTCACTCACTTATGGCGTCCTAAACTACCTACTTCAAAGTCATCATTCCTTGATAACAAAAAAATTATATTCCAAGATTATAGGTAATATAAAAAAATTACTATAGTTTTTCGACCCTACATCTCTTCTTGAGGTTCAAATCATGTTGTGTGAATATGTATTTAAAGATATTTTTCTCTATAATCCCCTGAACATTCTCTATATGAATATTGTGCCTCCAAAAAAATATGAGGGTTTTTTAGTTACTTAGGATGCGTGTTCTAGTTTAAGAATCACTTCTTGCAAGAAGATTACATTTTATTTACCCATGGAACTTGAAACATACAACATTTCATTATCCAAAACGGACCATGATTCCAATTGAGTGCATTCGTTACATTTCAAATTTACGATACTTAAGAACATTGATTGGTTGAGAGGATGGGATGTCAGAATCATCACACTCTTTTGTGGGGTAATTATTATCTACTCAGGGACACTCTTTTTAGATTTAATATATTTTCATGAATCCTTATTAATTCACAAAGTATAACATTGGTTTCCCTTGCAATATTCAATCAATTATTAAAATGTGTAAAAATTAGATTCATATGTATGTATTTGAGGTTCATCATTAACAGGGATATCAATATGTTATCAAGGCTCTCCATTAATGGTATCCTCTCATATTCTATTTATAGAATATTTTAATCATCATTATTATGATACTGGTTTTTTAAGCCACTTAGTGGGGCAATTGGAATTTATTGTTATCTAAGGAGAAGAATGTTCGTTTGGGTATTGGGATTGTACCCATAATGGGGGAGAGATATGAATCCTTGTGAAAGGAATCAGAACCCACATAGTACAGTGTCTCTTAATGGGACATATCATACCTTATAAGTTTATATGATAAGGACCAAACTGTACAGTACAATGTCATGTCCTAAGTACATCAAATTGAACGGTTCTTAGTTAAGGATTGGTGTGGTAATTATTTCTACGATTACCATGGAACATGTAAATAATATTGGCTTCCAAGTAATATTATACCCTTTTGGAAATATGGCCCAAAGAGAAAAGTGTTGATTTGAACTGTTGTGTTTTATCCTAACGGATAATTATTATGTATTCCATATAGATGGGAGTAAAATCCTACATAGTTAGATGGATCTCATAGGAGAGTGTAGGACATTTATAGAAATTATTTGTGGCTTACTTCCTGAAAAGGATTCGTGGATAATTTGGGTGTTTAACTTGGGACTTATTCCTAAGGAGGATTCTTAGATTAATGGAATTGTGGTTGGACTCTTGAAGGGGATATCTGGTGAGCTTGGGCCCAGATAAGGTTCAAAATGTTTCCTAATTATGGTGGGATTCAGAGATATCATAGTTCATTTAGTCAGGGCTTAGGAATGGAATCTTCCTTTTTAATGGGGTATGATTGGGTGGACCCTTTTTGAAGGGTACAATTTTGAGCTTGGGCCTCCAATTAGGTTCCATACATATCCTGGATTGAATAAGAATCAGAGTTTTCATAGTTCAATAAATTTGTTAAAATGTTGTATCATGAAAAATATATAAGACCAATTGAGTCATGATTAGGGTGAGAAACAAGAGGATGTAAAATAATCAATAAGGGAACCCTCACTTTTCCTTATCCACTGGTGGAAGAGGACGCGCCTATGGAGGTAATGGTGGACGACGGTGAGGCGAGTGGGGAAGTGGGAGATGCAAATAGACTTCCATATATTTACTTTACATTGGACATGGGTCCAATGTAAGGAAGTAGTGAAGGGGAAATAAGTAGAGAGGGGAAATGCTCCATCCTACTACTTGAATGGTTATGATCTTACATGAGGATGGCTGCCCTAAAAGTTATCCTGGTAGGGGAGGAAGACTTTTCCTTTTCTTGAATGGAAAATCATGTGTGAACCATACCATCCCTACCGGATAAATGAGGATCTAGGTCTTAGAGGTGAAAATGGGAGGGCATAACCCAAAAACTAATCCTCCAAACCAGGAACATCCCAACACTATTCCTGGGAGAATGGTCTAAGTGATTGTGGATATACAAACCAACAGACACTCAATGAATCCTAAAGACATTTTAAAAAACATTGGGAAACATATATCTGTGGATATACAAACACAAATAAGAGACACTGATTTTACTTTCAATAAGGTTTGATAAGTAATGTGGTTTTGGTGGAGGTCTCAACAGAACCCTTTTCTTAAAATGGAGGAATTGAAGAATATGACTTTCCATGAATGGATTTGAAGATGGATTAATGGCTTGTAGTCTAAAGTGAGTAAGTTAATCCACAAAGAGAACCTAGTTTAGTATAGGAACACATGTATGGGAAAAAAATCCGGCTTGGGAGACTTGATGATCACATATGTGATGAAAAACATGGAGGTTAATACTTGGGAGTGACCTGACTCAATCCTTCATTAGTATTCACCGGTATTCCCAGAAGTGGGGTTCTCAAGTTCCTGTGAGAGGAATAGGTGGAGAACAAGTGTTTCTAGTATAGGTGTGTTGGGTGCTTTAGTTGTGAAAGTGTTATGGATTTACACACCAATGGGACATAAGTCATATGATCCTCCTTTAATTCCTCCTCTTATGGTGGTAAAGAACTACATTGAAGGTTTTGGAAGACTTGAGAGATGCACGATGGAGACCAAATTATCAATTAGGATTTATGGAAATTATTCCATTCAAATGAAGTCACCAAGGGTCTATTTATAGGTAATAAAAGGACCCTAGGTGAAAAAGATATTGGGTGCACAATTGGCTTGCACGCCAAAATGAGATGCACATAAACCTTACGCGCTACCACTTATTTGGATAGACTAAGGCGATCCAATGTTCAAAACATTGCAAATCATGAATTTTTTCATGTTTTTTCTCCTCATTTTTCTAAGGAATTTCCCTTTTTCAGTATTTAGAAACTGTAATGGACCATAGTGTTAACAAAATCCCCCCCTTAGAATTTGATCCAAACTAAAAAGAGGATACTACACTGAGGTAATGTGAGGAAAAAGAAAAAATGGTACTATGGTCATCATGTCAAAGTGTGAAAGGTAAATAAGATCACAAGTGGTAGCATGCAAGATGTAGCGCACAAATTTCTAGCGTTCAATGTATTTCATATCCCTTATATATAATAGTTTTGATTTCTGGAAAATTTTCTTGACTTTCCCAAATATAGCTCTCGACTCGCATGCCCTTTTCTCTCTAACGCTCATGTTTAGTAGCACTTATGATGTATGTTTTTTATTTTTTTGAAGGAACCTGGGTGCCACACTTGCATGCCGATTTATAACCGTGCATAAAGTTTCATACATTCATGCCTTAATTCCTTTGTCAAATTTACTCTATAATTTTTTAAAGACATGAAAAATGAATTTACATTAAAGATGATTTTTCATCTATTTTCGGGTTTAATGGCTTCCAAATGAATTGGAACCACTGATTAATTTTCCAATACAAGAATTGATGATATGGTGAATTTTGTTAGCCATGAATACTTTTAGCTCTGTGACAAAACCCCCCATAATCAGAAAAATATCTGAATAAATATCACATCAATTATCCCTAGAGCACTTATTTGCCTCTTTATAGCTATGGAAATCTGGAGGATGTCAATGTTCCAGAACTGAAGAACTATATTACAGTTTCTTGGTTTCAAGACTATACCAATTTATTTTCTACCAATTATTATATTTCACGATCATATATTAATGATTGGATAGTGGATAAGGCTCATATCATGCATCACATACTATGTGCGCTGGATTTGACAGAACACACACCTCAACTATATCCCCACTATTATTCATACATCTTTCGAAATTCTAAGACAGATCAATTCAAATGATGGAGGAAAAGGTGGAATTTCTACCTAGGTTGGGGTGTAAAAACTACATGGATGTGGGAATATTGGGTGGGAAATATGTGTGTTTAATTTATAGGTTTCTTAAATAGTGTTGGTATTCTTAAGGCTATATGGGTTGGGAAAACATATGTGTATTGGAATGAGGATTTTGTGTTGGAGTTACTAAACTGATGGATTCCAAAAACTATTCCATTCTATTTGAAACATGGTGAAGTTGGAATCTATTTTTGGTATTTCTACAAGATATATGGAGTTCCAATCCTTGGATATGTGTTTGATGTGTTAATTACCCCATTGTGACATGGAATGACTCAAGGAATACTACATCCTTAGTTCATGAGTGGATGAAAATATTTTGTAAACTCAAGAATATGACCAGAACAAAATCCCACACAAGTTGGGATATTTATCTAGAGTAGTGGATGGAAATATTCATGGTAAATAAGAAGTAAAATGGTCCCACATCTAATCATCCAAACAGCAATCCAATGTAAGATAAGAAAGGTACACCTGCCAAATATTATATAAAAATAGAGAATAGCGAATTTGAAAAGATGGGGTGTGATTTAAATCCCAAAATTCCTAAAAATACATGTCTTAAAGGGTTTATAAACATGTGGATCAGTGTGAATTTATTACTAGTCTAAGATTCCAAAGAGTCCATAGATAAATATAATTTGATATAATAGATAATAAATCTGAGAAAATAATGGTAGGGTTGGATATTCCTATTTTTGAAATTATTCATAGGAGATTACTTCATATTTACCGAGGGAAATATCATTTTAGAAGATGGGGATTATTCATTATGTTATGGGGGTGGATCACCACTCATATCAGAACCTATGGTGTGAAAAGTTGGGTATAGGTCTTCGGAAGTTATTTCTAACCATTTGTTAATGATTTATCTAGTATTCCACCGTTTTCACTAAATGATTATGATAGTAAATCCAGGTTGACTATGTATAAGGAATTTCATTTTTTCCTTATGGGAATTCACCTAGGGGGTAAATAATTGATTATGGGGTTACTATGTTTGAGCTAAGGTCATATACGTTCGCATGTAGAGATGGCATATTTACCACTATGATTGAATGATATATCATATGTGAGGACTATTCTCATTATATATATTCACATTAGTCCAAATATCTAAAATAAATTACAATTTCCCCCCCTATGCATGTCAATTAGAGAAACATCTAATGGTTTTCCAACAAATATGGTTGCTGACATATATAGAGAAGACTGTGAAATTTATAATTTACCTACTATTGATGCAATAAGAAGATTGACTATCCTGTGTGCTGAAAATTGGGTCACATCTTACCCTTAATGGGTATTAAACCATGATGTCCCTCGAGAGGGGATAAAAAGATGTATTAAGAAGTAATTATTACATTTCAAATGTAATTCATCATCATCAGGGGATAACTCATTGGAGTCAAATGGAGGAGGTGATGAGTCTCTAAGCTCACCGAAGGTACCTCGTGTGAGATATAATCCACCATTCATAGTTAACAGAGCCACCACATCAATCCCCATTGAGGTTGTATCAAGGTAGTCTATTATCAATAATTATGAAGAATGGTGAGTCCCATTTTCTCATCCCCCATCAATGGCTATAGGAATTGGGAAGAAACATATATCCAAAGCAGCAGGATCCTATTCACAACCCTCAAACATGTACTCAGAATATATACGACCATAGGCTATAAAAACATGGAAATGTTTTCATTGTGATGCTGAATCCACATGGAAATATATATATGAAGGCTTTCATATTCTAGGAATATGGGATATATGGGCCTCTTCAGATATTCTGTTTTCAAACTATCCTAATGAAGTAAGAACATACATCTGAGTGCTGGAAATGCTCGTATAATGAATTGATGAATCAATTCCCACTAAGATGCGGGTGAAGGAAATGACAGATCGTGGTACTACTGATGGGATCATTCTTTAATTAGATGAATAATGGAATTATTTTGTGGATCATGAATAAGTTTGATAAATTTTTCTCACAGTATATTATAAATATAAATTTGAATTTTGTCAAAGCCTTGTTACTCATGGTACAAATCATTTTAACTTGCAGTTGGATAAAGGAAAATTTACTAAATTTCCAAGTCCACGATTTATCCCAGTTGGAACTACTCATGAAGCTACTAGATTACCCCATGAAAAGAGATAAATATCTTCAGGTCAACATTCCATGAAAGATGAGATAGGAAGGGGATTGTAGTCCACAATACCTATTTTTTGGGATGATGATACAATCCCTCCTATCTAGGAAAAGAAACAATAGTATCAATGAAATAATACCACTAGTAAATTTTTTCAATGTTAGATAAGCATTCTAGATAACATGATTTTTAGACTTATTAATGAAAAGGATTTAAAAATTCTTGGAAATGAAGGAGGTTCTTTGGTTTCTTCTTTTAAATAAAATATGAATTAGCTTTGAGGAACTCTGTAGGGTGCTTCTGAACTTTCTCAAATTACTGTTAACCTGGTGGTTCTTGAAGAGGAATTGAGTGAAAATAAACCAATAAATTTTCCTCGTACTGCTCATATTCCTACTATAAAAATAGAGGCGACTTCTAGTAAATCATTAGTGCTTCATAAGACATCAAATATAACAACAACTGACTTCTGTCCTGAGATACTTTTTGTTCATCACATACACTGGTACATTTTTGGAAAACTAGTTCTAAACCCACATTTGTTACTGATGTAGTTTGTCAGGGTCAAAGGTTTTTAGAGGATGGTTGTGAAAAAAAACATCAAGTGTTCCCACAGTTGAGACTAACATGGGATCCGGGATATCATTGGATGCAATGATGAATCTTGGAATGTCTTTTGAAGAAGTATTAGAACATGTTAACATAAAAAATGCTTTATAAGATTGTGAAGTTCTTTTTATAGAACCCAAATGACATGAGTTTTCATTATTCTCCTTATTAATCTTTTAATGATAAATTTATAACCATGATTGAAAGAAATATGCAGTTCCATCTAAAAAAACCGATGCTACATTGATGTTTGAAAGAAGCACCGACATTAATGTCAATTATACCATTGCAGAGACATTGGCTCAGGTGAATATCGATACATAAAATCTTCCTACGATTCATTCAGAGGATCCTCAAGAAGTTAATTAAATCATTCCCCACTCAGAGACATCAAAACAACTGTTGAAACTGATCATATTTTGGAGGAGTCTTCTCAAGATTGTGACTTATTGTTAGGTAAGAAATAATAATTTTGGGATTGTGTTCAATCTTTTTATCCCTTGAAACTATCCATAACCAAAATTTAATACACAATACATGTATTTCAACACCAATGGATAGATTTAGAGATGAATCCCATGTATCATCTCAAACACTATTAAGAGGTAAAGTAACCACTTCCAAGGAAAGAGAATAACATGGCACTTTTCAAAGTGCATTAATCCCAAAATATGTCCATCCTTATGATAGTGATTTTGTATCAGACACAGAACTACAAAAAGACCTTTTTCTCGTATGTCGCAAGGAATGGAAGAACATATATAATATAATATCTAAAATTTCCCTTGAGGAAATGAATAAAGAATTACATGACATTAATCTCTATTTATTATGTCGTTACATGGCTATTTTGAATATCATGAAATTTATACCATGGTGAAAGAGGTTATTTGAAAGGGGGAGTAAGAGAACAACATTCGGCAATATATGATACAAACTAAACAGTTAATCGATACTAACGAGTTCTAAGAAACAATATCCCAAGAAGAAACTAATCATGCTACACATTTGACAGAAATGATTCAGATGATAAAACAAAAGACTGTTTATTAGATTCTTCTTTAATAAGAATTAGGTATTGTCATAGTGGGTCTTGACCAGCTTCATGATTCCATCAGAAAAGTTGAGAAGGATGGTTAAAAGGACATTTTATATTCTTAGGAAGCACTTATCCATGATTAACATAATGGAGCTGGTGAGTTAAATGAAGGTCAATAGGCAGTTGATAATGATCAACAGGTCATTATCCAAATAAAGAGTCATGTAGGAAACCAATTGTGATTCATGATAGAAGAGAGACTCCAATTTTAAGATGCCCCATTGTGAAAATAAATTTTCCTCACAAATGAATAGATTTTCATCTTAAATTTGTCTGTTTCTTCATGCTTTCTAGATTTTTTACCTAATCTAATGGGCCTTATAAGAGTAGTTAAATGTTAACTAGGTTTAATCAAATAACCACACAAACATTGTATATTTTAATTATTTATTTCTCAATAACACCTCAATCATACAAAATATACATTTAGTGAGTCAGGCATTTACTTTTTTCCAGAGTGCCCTTTGCGGGGTTCCAGACTAGTGAGTACCCCATCTCTTGTTGTTGGCAGTTTAGAGTCATGCATGTTGGACAAGACATGGATAGTGTTTAAAGTCAAACATCTTCGAATATAAATTATGAAATTAGATCCCAAATAAGGATCTGTGGCCAACAATATCTCTATAATTATATAAATATTTTAAAGGGAAATATGATTCATTATTTTTTTACGGTCACCAAATCTGAAACATTTCAAAACATAAAGGAATTCCCTTTCAAGAAAGAAGTTACAATATTTTGAAAAACCCATTACAGAGGTTGTATTATGTAGGGATGACTTGGGAGTATACTGCATAGCCAAATAGTGGCATATTTTGATTGACAACTCTTTTGTGTTGGTACCTTTTATGAAAGGCCTCCTATGGGCGCGTACTACATATTAAGGTAAAAGAGCTTCTAGGAATCTAACATTTTACTGTTGATAGACAAGGGAAAATAATATTTTGGTAACTTGAGACCATAGTTGGTGGTTTTTTAAAGGAAATGGGTTTCCAGAATAAAGGTTTATCTATGCCGAAATATGTCATGAATAGGAAATCAACATCTTACACAAATTATATGTATGAAGAATGGTTAAAATTTGATCAGAAATGGAAATTTCTAACATCATACTATGAAGTTTTATGTCATGCAGTGAGGACGTCATACTGTGTAGTTTTAATTCATGTAGTGAGGACATTTGGTGGATTTAATTTAAGGTTCATATACTTGACCAATGGATTGAGACACACATTTTATTTATAATTTTATTAGAAACATACTTCGATGTTCTCATATGTAAGTGAAGAAATTGAAATTGTAATATGAGAATTTTTGGATTCAAAGACTGATATGGGAAAATGGATAAAGGAATTAGAGGAAATTGTTTCTATGAATGAAATTAAAATTATTTGACAAACCCGTTATGGGTGCTATATTATGCAGTGTCAATTAAGGTCTGTGTGACATATCCAAATAGTGGAATCTTTTGACTCATATGCCTGTTATGTAGGTAATTTTTATACAAGTCAACCTAGGGACAGATACTACATATTTTGAGAAAAGAGATCTCCAAATTTTGACATTCTATTGCTAAAATTAGAAAACAGGTTATGGAGATTAATATTTTACAGATCAAAGATTTTTATTATGATGAAATGAACATGAATACAAAGAAAATATTTAAAATCATGATTTTAAAATAATCAGAGGAATAGGATGTCGATGAAGGTCTTACCCATACCTAGGATGTATTGTGTCAGTAGTTTTTAGTTCATATGACAATGACCAAAAATCGAAATAGTATATGACATGTGGTCAAGTGATCAAAGGATATTTCATATTTCTTTGAACACATAGAGAGGGAAATTTTTAAACCCTGGTCTTGAAGAATATCAGATGAAGAAAAATATGATGGGACACATTTAAATTAATGACTACTTAAAAATAAATATTATTATATATATTTTTTAATTTTTGAATGTGAATAAGGTCCCTTAATCAAGTGAAAATTACCATTATCGGACTAACCCTTTAAGGGGCTGTATTTAGCAGGGCCAACTTGGGCATATGCTGCGTAGCCAAATAGTGGAATCTTTTGACTAACAGTCCAGTTATATAAGCAAGTTTTATGCAAGGCCTCCTATGGGAATGTACTTCATAGTAAGTGAAAAGATTTCTTAGATATTAGAAACTATCAAAAAAAAGTAAGAAAAATTATAATGATCTCCAAATATTCATGATTAAGTGTGTGAAATATTAAAGAGGGTAATTATCAAAGCACATGAGAAAAATTTGAATCCATATTTTCCATTAGTGTGGAGTTATTTACAAAGATCTAACTCATATGTAAAATTGGGACATTCCTTGTTTCCTTTGAGTTAATATTATGCTTTGTAGTATAGAGTCATACAATGAGGACATGAATTGATTTTGACAGAAAAAGGGAATATTCTTTATGGACCCATGAATTAAACCTAGGATTCACTACGTATTCCATATGGATGAATATCAAGAAATACATTGTTATTTGAACATTACATATACAGGTTTGACTCATAAATCAAGAATAAATCGGGGGGTTAATTATTATTGGGACCAAGATTAGAGAACAAGGCATCTCTATGTATCTCATAAGGATGGTATTCGATCCAAGAATAATTATTGAACTATAATTTCCCACACCAATTGAGTTTAATGTGAGAGAAGGGGTTTTTTTACAGATATTAGAATAATATTTAAACAGAAGACACCAAACTGTATTAAAATCAAAACATTTATCTTGAAAGAAAAGTATTTATATATCTTCTTAATATTCTAGAGGAAAAAAGGAAATAATATTTTTTGGTTTTAGCTGGGGCCAGGATTGGAGATCTAGGAATCTGTACATATCTCATATATATGAGAATAAATCCACACATTGTTCTTTAAATGAGACCCCTATGAAAATTTTATTCTAACACTAGGATGAAAGGGATTCATATGCCACTAAGGAGTGACAATGATTTCAATGATTATAGCATATGGAAGCTCTTAATAGAGATTATGTAAACCATATTGTTTAATGTCATGTAAAAAGGAAAAGAAGTTCATGCAGTGTTCGTGAAACAAAGAAAAATATGCTATAAATTTAATAATAATGCAGCATGGACGCTTATGGATGGTATGAAGACTAATGACTTACAACTATGAATTTTTGATGTGCAGTTTATAGTCATGTAGCGAGAACGTTGTGTGAAATTACACAAAGTATTTCTTCAAGAATATCACATTAGATAGAGTTTTAATAAGTTCTCCATCCATTTAGATTAGGTAATTAGCTCTATTTGAGAAGAACTTACATATGGAATATATTCCTTCCCATTTTGACTCAAGCTATAGAGGTTTATTTACTGGTATCATTAGAGTCTAGAGGACTTGTTCCAATTATCCATGAAGAAATGAACAGAGGTAACCTTTATTATTAAAATCTCATCATATTCTATTCTAAAAGGCTTCTAAATGATGAAAAGTATGCAATCTCTTTTATTCTACTCATTACAGCTCATAAAATTTATTAGTAGAGTTCTTATCTATATAAAAATGATCACAGATTGTAACTAGGAGTGAGTGAAATTGAAATTCAATTAGAAAAACTACTTCTATTTTGTATACAAATGAGTATTGAGTTGCCTAAGTGGATGTATGGGTAGTAGTCCAATAAGACCATAAAGCATGAAAAAGTTTATCCAGTCAAGATTTATTATCATTATATTCCATTCTTTTGGAGTATATTTGATAGGTTCATATTTAAATCCTATATAATTCCTTTATCCAATACATGATAGAAAGATGGAGGGATGTATTTAATAATATACTCCACATATAACATCATTACTTCAAAAGAACAGAAATTGGTGTCCTTGTCCATCAATATTGTATAAGGGAAACCAAATCTGGTGATGGTGATAGTTTCAACAAAACTAACAAATGGTTTTGGCTCTGAATTCTTTGAGTGGTATTACCTCTTCTCATTTAGAGAATAAATCAATAGCAGTAAGCATATAATTTAACTGCATAGATGTATCTGGAGGATAATGTCCTACTACATCCACTCCCCATGTAGGAAATGTTCATGGGTATTTAGGTATATGTAACAACTTCAGGGGATGATGAATGGAGTTGGAATGCACTTGTAAGGGATGAAATTTCATGGTGAAATATATTCAATCTTGAATCATCGAAGGACAAAACTATCCAAGCCTTTATATCTTATCAGAAAGCTGATGCCTAGATGGGTGACCTCCACTAGTCCATGCATGTAATTATTTCATGACAGTTGTAGTTTCTTCGCTGTCAATACACTAAAAAATAATTCCATTTAATCCTCATTTTTAGGGGATCATATGGTGATCTAGACTATCATAAAGATTAACATTGGAAACTCATTGTCAGATCTATTCTTTTTCATCTCTGTCTAGTAGAAGTACTCCATTTTGATGTTACTCCATGATGGGTATCATTCATCCTTTAGTATGACCATATGTCTCATAAATAAGGCCAATTTCATTAATTTACTGCATTATAGTTTGAACTAAAGGTGATACCACACGACAATGGGATATACAGATGATTGTCTCATCATGATTTGGATCAACCAGGGCGGTGGCTGTATTATCCAGTGAATCATCCTTGGAAATTTGTGATTGCGTGACATTTGGAAAAGCTGGCTATAAGGGAAATTCAGCCATTAACACTCTGTTGTAATCTCACAAAGAGATTAACTCTTATTTACTTATAGCATAATCCCCATTTAATTGTTTTATTAACAACTATGAATCATCTTTTACATTCATAAGGTTCACTTGTACCTAGAGTCCCAATTCAAAACCTATGATGAGAGCTTGATATTCTACCTCATGGTAACTACAAACTTCTGACAACAAGATTTAATATGGAATTAATTACTTTTCTAAGGAGATAAATACACTTCCTAAGACATATTTTTTGAGTTTAGGGTGTTCAATTATCTTCCCCTTTAAATATCTGGAAGCAGCATCAAAGTACATTTTCCATTATTGGAATTATTGTGAATATAAAAGACCTCTTCGTCATGAAATTCAGTATTCAATGATGTATCTTTAACAGATGGTTGTTCAGAAATAAAACCCACCAAATCATGGAATTTTTTAGACTTATGAGTTTCAAAATAGATATAAAATGTTTCCAAAAAACTACCCACCATACCATACACCCTGTAAGCATAGGATGAATGAGGATAAATTTGAGAGGTTTATTGCGAGATTCTAATTCATCCTCGAGATGTTGCAGGTAGTGCCTAAATTTATGAACTATAAATTTAATGCAAGGTATCACTTATCGATACTTTAATATCAATTCACTATATCATTACTAGATCCACAGATATATTTGATGCTATTTTCATTCCCAAAGTCATTATTTTGCAAAGGGAAGGCACTCTGTGATCTATCTAAAGATGTCATAGAGAATAAGTGGCTTTCCTTCCACATGCAGTATTAATACTGGTTGAATCAATAGATATTTCTTAATTATATCAAATTCCTCTTGTAAGTCTTGAGTATTTTGAAAAATGACTAACTTATTCATTAATCTGGTTAAGGGTAAACACTTTCCCACCAAATTGGAGATAAAGCGATGAATATGGGCCAAGTGACTTGGATGTCCACTTAATTATTTGAAATTTTGAGGAAGTTACATGCCAATCATTTCTTTTGTCTTCTCATTATCAAATCCAATTTCACAATGGTATAAAATGAATTCAGGTAAATTTTATAAGGTTATCCCAAAACAAATTTTCAAGGGGTTCATAATAAAATTATTTTTCCAATGATGATTGAATATAGTCTCCAGATTAGTCAAGTGATCGGAAAGATTTCTGAATTTAACCACCAAATCATCCACATAACATTCGAAAACATTTCCTAATAAGGGATTGAATATATTGTTCATGGAACATTGATATATTGCACCAACATTCATTAAGACAAAGGTAATTACCTGATAGATAACCAAACTTTTTGGGGATCTGAAGGCTGTAGATTCTTCATCCTATGTGGCCATGCAAATTTGATTGTATCAAGATTATACATCCATAAATGTGATAGCTTCATACATGGATGTTTCACAAATTAAATTCATTATGATTGTAACTAGATAGTAATATTTTATACAATGGATGTTAAGATCTCATAAATCAATGCAAACTAGGATTCTCCCATTCCTCTTTTTCAGTGGGACAATGTTGTCCAGCTACTTGTGACATTGAATATCCCATAGCTAGATGTTTCACAAATTAAATTCATTGTGATTGGAACTAGATAGTAATATTTTAGACAATGGATGTTAAGATCTCATAAATCAATGCAAACTAGGATTTTCCCATTCCTGTTTTTCAATGGGACAATGTTGTCCAGCTACTTGTGACATTGAATATCCCAGAAAATTTTTTTCTTGATAAGATTATCGACTATAGTCTCAATTTTAGAGGCATGAGACTGGTGTGTTATTCATTCAACATTCTTAAATATTTTATGTTCTTATCAAAAACCCAAGTGATGGGTGGATACATTGGGATTAAATCCTGTTATTTCTATGTAGTTCCAAGAAAATATATATCAATTTCATTTTAAAAACAATTTGTACACCTCTTTTTATTCATATGTCATGGTTGATCTACGTAGTGTGGGGCGTGGATCTTCTTCTATACCAAGATTTAATTCTCTGAGCTCATCCATAGTGGTAGAGACACCTTCCTCAAATTCTGGAGGAAATTACCTTAGAACTTATTCTTATTCTTCCTTACATGTCACTTCTACTATTTCTTCATGTATAGTAGTTGAGGAATAAGAAATTTCAAATCTAGGGGAAGATTCTTTAATTTAACACCCTGAAGAAGAGGCCAATATTTATGACCCTACCAATGATGAAGGGTCTTCCAAGAACATTGCAGTGGATATATTGGTTTCAAAATCAACATACATATCTTCCTATAGTATAGATACAAATTCTTATAGTATTATTGGTGACATAGTGAATTTTTCATGTTAGGTGTATGAGATGAAGACATCTCCATTTAATCCTTCACCACTTCATGGTGAATCAATAATTTTTACCCAATTTGAGGCTAGATTTCGGCAATTGACATTATGGAAGTTGGTGGATGTGTAATTGGATTTGAGTTTCTATTTTCAACTTGATAGATAAGAAACACATAATATGCACTCAAATGTTTGGATGGATTTTTTGGGATCCTTTCCATGCCATTAGGATCATTGATTCTGGTTAAATCCTTTTTCACGGACCTCGTTCTCTTCATTTGATTTAATTATGACTCAATATACTGGGATTCACATGTTATGAATAGAGCCATATCACCATACAATGTCCCAATTTCACCATTTAAATAGTAAATGAGTCATCGGTGCTATGATAAATGAATCGTTGCATGTTGATGAAGCCAAGGCCTTCCTAGATGAATGTTAAAGGTTTTGTCTTGATGGAAAACCATAAAATATGAATTTGAAAAAAGAACCCCAAACTGATTTCGGAGTGTAATATCGCCTAAAGGTAATATCTCATTCTTTTCATAACCTTGCAACGTTAAAGTAGAAGGATATAATTCAGATTCAGTGAGGCCCAATCAATGATGTGTATGAATATGAATGAGGTTGAATCTTGAGCTATTATAATGATGGATCATCATATGTATATGTCATTGACCCAACTAGATAGATATAAGGGCCTGATATATTCATGTATGAAATCAGCTACATATTCTTCCATATAATATATAATTGAATACAATCTACACGATCATTTTCTATATAGTAAACCTCAGCATAGCAACTTCGGTTTCAAACTCTTGGGGACTTGAAAAAGCATCAATATGTGCTTCTAAAATATATTTTGATATATTCAATGCATCCAAAATCAAAAACATTGTTTGTATATGGGATAGATGATTCCACAGATCATTCTTTTTGTCTAGAGGTATGTGTTTCCCATCATGGAGATATAGTTTTTTAGGTTCCATGGAAATTGACATTTGTGATGTGTATATACACAATGTCAGAACAGAATCTAGAAATAATTCTAGTTTTGGTAGATTAGACTAACTAATTCTGTCTATATGCTATGATAAATATGGTTTAACATATAACTAGTATTCCCAAATAATCATGTCCGAACTAATTTTATCATGTTTGGGAGAACTTCCTTGTTCTTGATGAGCCCGTTGAACGGCTCTGCCACATGTTTTAGCCTCAAATACGGTTCGAGCGGGTGTAGAGTTAGAAACATTGGATTCTAGAATACCCATTCCATCCCTTGTATACTCAACCTTAGATTCTTCCTCTAGTTCCCCAGTTAGGTATTGGGAACCAAGACTCATTATAATCAGAATCACCATCAATAAAGAGATCCATTATGTCAATAACGTTGACAGAACCAAAGATCAATTATTCAACTGATAATGATTCTGTTTGAATGGTCGGTTCTAGTTGTGAAATTTGGCGAGGTGGTGGACATTATTTTAAAATTGATGGCATGAAATCTGCCATTGTCAAGGAAAACATCGGACTTGATAGGATATCATTGTCTTTTTATTTCTCTTTGTCATTTTGATTAAATTGTTTCTTTTTTAATTTACTTTTGAATGACTGATCTTTTGATGAAGGTGGTTTTTCTATGGCAGGAGTGTAAGAAGACACAATAGGTTGTTTCAACTGTGTTCTTATAATGGTATGGTTTTTATTGATCATTTTCATAATCATCCAATCATCATATTTCATTAAATTTTTACTTTTGATTTTCTTCCATTTGCCTACGTCCTCTAGATCAGTAGCAATAATGCATGATACCAAGGATGATGAACTTTTTAGTTTCACTTTTCCAGAGCCTTTTATTTTTTCTTATGGTATTGGAAATCAAAACACATCGGAATAAGATTCCCCAACATTTTGTGAAAGGGGAGATAATTTTTAAGATATTCATCTCCTTCATTGTTAGGATTATTTATGCTTTGAAACATAACCAAATTGTTTTCCAAATATGTGATGATTTTATTGAGAACCTGTTAATTTCTAAAAGAAAAAACTGTTTCATTACTTTAATAAATTGATTTCTCCTTTGATCTATTTGATAATCTTGATGAAGAGGTCATTGCTGCTACTGCTCGAGAGGCATATCCCTTCGACATAACGATGTTTTTTAAGTGTATTAAGGTATTGGTGATTTCTTGAGTGTGACTATGGATTCCTCTATTTTTTCTATTCTCTTTCCTAGAGCTGATGTAATAGAAGAGTTTTATCATTGGATTCTATAGTGAAATCCTCCACTTGTTGATTAGTTGAAGATATGTCTAGAAACCCCCATGATATTTCACAGGGCTAGTAAGGAATGTAACTCTTCATGAATACTTTCCACAAAAACTGGTTGGAACACTTCTTGAAGGAGTGATATATTTCAATAATATGTTAATCATTTCTTCCAATCAATGAAATATGAAATTCATTAATTTTACCTTTTTTTCAATTTTTACGATCAGAAATTGTTTTCTTCGGCAGTTTTGAGCTTAATTGAAGAAGGAATTTGTAACGATGATCTTTTAATCTAGTAAATGATCAATATTGAAAACATGTGTACAAAACAAAAGTTAGTCCCTATAATGACTCTAGAAACCATCTATTATTTAATACATCTTGTTATCGAGGATTCCCTATCATGGGATCATATTGAGAAACAAAATCTATTAACTATTATGGTAGATATCCTGAAACATTATAGATTGAGAATTTAGTTTTCAGAAAAATTTGTGAGGGATGGATCAGATCCACCAATTTAGGTTAAGATATATTTTCCAGCTTAATTGGCACACAATGTTCTCCCATGGATTCCAATTGATTAATTAATTCCTTAATTGTGTTCATAATCATATAAGGAATATCTGGATTAGCTGGGACCCGTACAAGTACAACAGTTGGAGCTTTAAATGGTGCAACAAAAGGTGAATCCACTGTTGGTAGTGTTTCTGGTATTTGTATTTGATAACCCATGGGGACAGGACTATAAGGATTTGTTTGATCTTATCCGAGCTATGTACCCAATGAAGGGAATTTATTATCCAAATCTATAGCTACAACAAACCCTCTTTGTGGAGGAGTTCCTACAGGTTGTTCAAGTTGAGTATCTTCTTGAGGATCATGCCTAATAGAAATACTATTTCTAATTTACTGTGTATTGAGTCTTTTAAACTCTTTCATATCCTCTTATTGTTTTCAAAACAATTCTTCAGGTTAATTTGACTAACATTATCCAATGAGAATGTGATATGGGATCTGACTATTACCTTTACCCTTGTTAAAAGCCTTTCAGAGGGGTGTGAGTTGATTAATTGTGGGCATACTCAGATTCTGGGTAATCCTTTGATTTCGGGTACACAGACCCCCTTAATTTTCTTCAGTTTGTACCATTTTATGGATAATAACTTCATCTTCTGATTCCCCTAAAAAAGACTCAATTTATTGAGAATCTTATGCAATGGTTTTGATAATATTCACTGACACATAATGCATTGATGGAATTCAATCAGTATCATTGTAATATATTCTATTTTTGTATCTTCCATGATACATTGATCTCTTATATGATGAATTTCTGGGAACTGTTTGATAGAAAGTAACCTGAAGGTAATCCATGGATAGTTATTTTTTGTGTTATCTTTCTAGCTTCATCGCTATTAAGGAGAAAATTAACCTTACTTGAGGAGGGGATTATAGATTTGTAATTAACTTCAGCCCTATAGGTTGGGTTTTTTCATGTTCTTCTTCTTAAAACCTTCGAACTATGTATATTGAAATTGAAGTTTGAATTAAAAACCCCTCATACTGACATGTTTGGGTCGCTCTTCAACTTCTATAGCTGATATTCAAGTAGATACTCTTTTGAATTTATAAATTTTTCTTCGGATATTAGATGGGAGCATTATCCGACAACCAATTAATTCACCTATTTCAGAAAACCTCTAGGATATTTTGGATATTTGCTCCAACTGATGGCTGAAATTCTCTAAGAGGGAGGCCTACTTAATGTTCTTAAATGAATGATGAAAATGTATCATGGAAGCTTTTTATCATTGGGTATAAATCTAATGAGAACTATATGAGGCATGTTCTTGAGCATACATTTGATTACATACAAAATTTGTTGACTGTAGCTGTTAGTGGGAAATAACATCGGATGACACCACTTTTGGCAGACATGGATAATACTATATCATATTGAAATATAATGCTCCATGTTCATACCATCCTATGATACAGACACTAGACGAGGTATTATAAATTAACTGTCGTAGCCTCTTTAGTACATCAATTCATGCATGCTTAAGGGTTCCCTTCTTCTTTCCAACGTATGAATTTCAAGAAACTAAGAGAAATTCCAATTCAATTTTTAATTGAAACCCTTCTATTACGTTTACATGATTTTGATATTCATCATATGGTAATACATTGGTTTTCAAATGTTGAAGATTTTATCATAAGTTGAGGCAGACATCATTAATGCAATCTTCTTCCATCAATTCTGGAATGTTGTATTTAGAGTTTTTCAATGTCCATAACTTGACTGGTACATCACCTTGAGCCAATTTTTTTTTTCTATTTTTCAACATATCTTCATTTTATTATACTATATGTTTCTCCACTTTGACTGAACAATGTGGAATCTTATCGATTATTTTATTAAAATCTTTGGAATCAGCATCTTTTTCCGTGGCTGTATTAGAAGACAAATGGACTAAACGAGGTCTGAATGTTGACCATTCCCTTAATATTTCTTATTTTATAGAAGGTATTTCACCCGTTAATGACATGGAATCTGACATGACTGGCCTTTTGTTGGCATGTTCCTATAGATAAGATAAATATTTCATTACTACATTGTCGATCATATAATTATCATGACAATGAGAAACACTGGTGTGAAGATTTCATTCACAGTGAATTCCATAATGGGGAGGTCACCCATGGTTGACTATAGAAAGGGATAAATCCTCTTTCTCCATGGTCTTTTTTACACATGGAGGGTTTTGAATTCTATTATCTGCAGATAGGCTCTCTCGATTGACCAAATTTTTAGGAAGAAAAATTTCATGATGAAGTGTCCAATGGGGATCTTCATAATTACTGATACTACTCTCGTAATTTGGTAATTTGAGGTTTGGATCATTAGATAAAATAGATATATGTATGTGGGTTTCAAGAACTCCATCATTAAGGGGATATGGATCACATATTGGCTCTTGATTTTTCAACTGTGTTTGGCAAGACTTATTCTGGGATGGTCTCTTACACTTAGATGGTGCCACATTCTGGGTGAAATGGTTATCATGGGTAAGAGTATATGACTGCCTTGGATTGGTCAATAGAATGGTCTGATTACCCCTATTTGGAAAGGTTGTATTTTCCTGATCATGTTGTCCGTATGATATGGGGGAGTATTCCCTATAACCCTCCTCAATTGAAATAGAGGTATGTATCTCCTCCAGGGTGGAATGCAGATGTTTCATCACATTTGTGGGGATATAGTGACGTGTCAATTCCATTGGTACTGATGAAGTCGTTGTTATTATATTACAACATTCTACTAGAATATAGGTAGGGATTTGTTTCTTCCCTTTATCAACTGTTAAAATGTGTTTGGTGACATCAACTATCAGAATGGGAATATATGTTCATTATTTATCTGGAGTAGGTGTATTTTCCTACTCATCTCCTCCTTTTCATGTCATTGGGTACTAAGAGTACTCATGTATGGGACAAGAGAGTTGAGTATTCCCCTGCTTTGTCATAAGATCATTCTGACAGACATCTCCAGGTTCTTCCAAATGACAATGTTGGTAGGCTTGATGAATTTTGGAAGGTGTACGTGCATGTTAACCACTTTCATCCCCATTTTATTGGTGGATTTCCATGAATGAAGTCATATGATCCTGCTAACTATAAGATAATTTTTAAACAGGTGTTTTTGTAAGTTCATTGTACTCCACAAGATTTACATGGTGTTATTGGTGTTTTTCTGCCAAATGAGTCTAGTGTCCAACGGAATTAGGATGTGCATGTGTTTGTTACTTCTTGTTGTTTTCCATCAAGTAAGGATTATAGAATTATTCGAATGGGGAAAGGTAAGAAGATTCCCCCTATTGGATGGATGTAGTCGTAGATGGTTTGTCTTGTATGCCCGAGTCTGAGGGACCCGGTTCAAAAATCCAAAGGGAAATCCCCCATAATGTTGTGGGTTCACTACCACATGATTATGCAAGAGGAAATTAATGGTGGGAGTCCTTGGGAAGGACCCCTTCATCATTGAGTTGAGTCTAGAAGCGACCTATTGATCCAAATCCCTATTGTATGGGTGGGACTAGATGTTTCGTTTCGGGGATTATGACCTGAAATGGTTTAAGATAGTGGATGGTATTGTCTTATTCTTGACCATCGATTGTTGTTTACCGGACGTTCAGGGGTTTTTATTAACCTGTAGATCCTGTTTGGAATCCTCCAAGGTTGATATAGTCATGTGTTGATGGTACTCCCTTACCAGTACATTAGAGGCCAATCATTGAAGATGCTGAGTTGGTGATGACGTCCTTCCAGTGGATGATGTTCCAGATTTATCAGCGGGTGGGGAATTCATGACTGAATGTTTTAAGGATGCCATTTTGGAGTGAACAGATAAATTAAAAGACATGAAATCAAAAATAAACTATATTAACGAAACATGTTCTATATGGATACATGCGTGAATGATTCCATTGTCAGGATTTTCTTTATCTATTGATGGGGGCCTCACAGGTGGGTAACATTATTAACATGGTTAAGGATTTATGGTGGGATTACCATTTTTTTTCGTAGTTTCCGGGAGGGTCTATTCTATTTTATGAATCACTGCATCCCAAAAACATAAATTGGATTTCTTCATGGAACCGGAAACATACAATAGTTATTTATCCAATAGAAACATTCTTTCTAAAGGAATTCATTTTTTATTCTTGAAAATTATAAAACTTAAGAACATGAATTGGTTAGGATTTTGGTAGGTTAGACTCATCACACCCTTTGGGGGGAATTATTATCTACTCCGGGGCTCTCTTTGTATATTTAAGATATTTTTATTAATCCTTAGAAATTAGAAAAGTATAACATTTGTTTCCATTGGAATTTTCAATCAATTATTAACATGTGTGAAATTTATAATCGTCTGTATGTATTCTAGGTTCTTCATTAATCGATATATCTATATGTATTTGAGGGTCTCCATCAATTGAATCCTCGCATATACTATTTAGTAATTCACTTAATCATCATTAAGATGATAATTTTTTTAAACCACTATGTTTGGACCTCTGGAAATATTTTTCATCCAGGGAGACGATTAGTAACACCCCAAGCTTCTACGGTACGCTTCTCTTTGAATAATGTGTTAGCGTGTGTTGTACGCAACACCGAGTTCTAACACACCATAACCAATCAAACTAGCCGTTATGAATAGTAATACCTAATTTTTGAAATTATATATATTTTATATTTAAAAATGGACTTCATTTTTGGATTCGGAATATCGAATTTAGCCTATGGTGAAATTTTGGTACTTTTCGGATAACTTTAATATTTTGATTAATAGTGAAAATTACTAAATTTTAATTAAAAACAACTTTTTTAATCAAAATAATTAATAGTGATAAATTATGAATTTGAGTGGTTTTAAAGTATATTTAGAATATATTTTTACCATTTAATATAATTTTGGTCATTGGACATAATTTTACAATTAAACCGAACATAAACAAGTGTCAATCTTTTGATAGTTATTATCTCTTAAAAAAATGCTTTTTGTGTTAACAATGGGAATTAATTTTAAATTAATTTCTGCCACTTATATGTTTTGAATTTGGAGAAATGGATTCCATATTTGGAATCAGGATGTTCAAATTGTGTAAATAGGTAACTTTTATTTTTAGACATTTTGAATAATTACTGCGGTAAATATTTTATTTACCAGGGTTAAAGGTAAATCCAGTAAATAAGGGTAACAAATAATATTATAATAATACTAAATTATCATAAAATGTGTCCTAACCTTATTTATTGATACATGTTCGACCATAGGAAGCTTTGGGTCGATTTTGGGACCCCAGGTAGTCACTTGTAGGTGATAGAGAGACTTTATTTTAATTAAGTTAAAATGAATACAAAAATGACACAAGCATATATCTTTTAGAAAACAATTTTTTACATAGGGTTATATATATTGGTTTTTAGACTATAAATATTAATTAGAAGGATAAAAAGATTTCCAACATAATTATATTTTCTTTATAATTTTTAGACATTAAATAATCTAATGTATTTATGACACAATGATGGTGCAGTAATTTCCATAATAGTGAAAAATTAAAGTAATTGATATTATAAATACACAAATAAATATAATTTGAGAATTTTTATGAATTACACTAATTTTATAAGTTAATATGACATGTTAGGAATCATCTAATTAAATGTTTTGCAAGTAATAATTCTGTTATTAGTTTCAAAAGAATAAACTATCGAATAGTGTCAAAATTGACATAAAATAGTTTTTAAAACAAATATTATATTATTAATTGATATTAAATTCCTAAAAATCTAAGGATCAGCCAAAAGACTTACATAATGATAGGTTAATCATTAATGGACCACTTGTGGGTCGCATGGATGTATATGGTATGTTTATTAACCATATAATATATAAATACAAAGAGATAGTGTAGAAGTTAAACTAATTAACTTAGAGTTAATACTCAAAGATAAGGTTAATATAATTACCCAAACCTATCTAAATTCTATTGGTTGAGTTTTTTTAGACCCATCCCCACCTTAAAATTTAAATAATATTCTTTGTAGCCATTATAAACCGAATATGAATTTATTATAAACTAATATTTCTAGCATTTCCAAAGATGCCTCTCACCCCTCTTATAAAAGGGCACTCCCCCTTCTCATTATCTCACACCTTCAAAGCCTTTTTGATCGGCCAAACTCTACCCAAATACTTTCCCAACTTCCATCACTAAAACCTATAGGTCTTAGTTTGATTAGAAAGCCAACCTAAGGAGCCCTTTTTATCAAATCAGAAGGAAGAACCCGAGGAAGAGGTAATGATTTCACCACCCTTTTCCAAGTTTCTTTCTCCGTCCACTTCTTCTTACTTTGTTATTACAATTCTAAAATAATAACTCAAGTATCATATATATACTGTGATGTTATTATAAATATGGTACAACCATATTCAGTATTCTATCCACCCTTTGAATAACATGTCACCATACGTGCGTACGTACGGCTTACCTTCTCCACATCGTGGTGTAATTGTTATTCAATATATTATTATTTGGATGGGTATAATAATGATGTGTAACTCATGTAAATAATAAATATAACATGTTACGGATTCTGTATATTTGATATAACATCCAATTATATATTATTTTAATATCAAAATAACGATATTGTCGCTTGTGCGTACGTACGGACTACCGTCTCCATGAACGCGATGAGATTCATTCTTCATCGTATCCATTCAAGTATAATTATCATTTTATGATTTAAAAATGATGTTTAAGGACTTGATATCATTCTGGATATGAATAATATACAACCTATCCATAAAAAACACGGATTATGTAACAAAACATATAGAAGAATACGAGTAAGTTAACACCCGAAATGACGATAATTCTAAGATATTATTAACAAATCAATGTTAAAAGATCATATATGATATCATATTAATATATATGATTATTGTATAATTTAATAACAATTATTTCACCATTATACAGGAGGTTAACCTACCTTCAACCATGGAAAAGTGCAAGGTAAGGGTTATTTCACAATCTCTTCATTATCCGAGGTTGTTTATACGTAATTATCTACTGGGATTTCTTTATCATCCACATCTATGTTTCTTAAAAATGTATTTCAAAAAGATTTTACTATTTAAAATAATATAGGTTAAAGTCATTTATACCCTTGTTTGACATTTTATAAGTGGTTTATAAAGGAATCTTTCCGTCGTTTTCCAAACAAGGTCCTTTTAACCTTTTCGACAGAATTAAGGTAAGAATGTTTTTTAACTTATACGACGGGTGCGGTTATTTTCTGCCGTTATAAAATCGTCGAAGATTCCCTTACTATCATATAAGAATATTATCAAAGAAAATGTTTTATTTTATAAATATATGACTCTTAAATGATTTCAAAATAGAAAGAGATATTTCTCTAAAAAGAGTTTTGATTTCATCTATGTCAACATCCTTTGATGGATTTTACACTTATTTGAAGTTGATTTATTATGATACAAAACTTCTATATGGTATTGAAGGTTTTGTGATATGTTTGACTGTGGATGTTCTATTTTTAAACCATTCATGGTTTATGGTGAAAGTATTTACATTTCGTATGCTAGTTTTAATATGAATGTTTATGTTATGTTTATAAACATTTTCATATGGGAATGCATTGGACTTAATATGTGACGGGTGGAGACAGCTATAGCTCCTCGATGCATCAGTAGGTCTCATGATACAAACTAGTGTCTTGGCATAAGGCCTTGGGGAAATCTGATTTTTAGTCTTGGCACGAGGCCTTGGCGATATGGTTATGATAGTCTGGCATTATGCATTCCATCATTATGAAAGTGGTTATTGATATTGCATGTGATTATTCGATTGGTAGAATATACATGTGAATAAGTAAATGGAATTATTTCATTTTACTTTTGCCATACTATGTTGAAGTTCATGTTTAAAAGGATTTTGTTTTAGTTAAACATTGCCTTAATTGTTTATGCTTATTTTTGAAAGTTTCCGCTATATTATTATCCTTACTGGACATTTGAGATCACCCCTTTTCTATGTTTTATTTTTTCCAGGATGTGAAGAAGTAAGTTATGAATGATCTGCAGGGATAGTATGTGGGGATATGAGTGTGGGATATGGAGACTATGTTGTTGTTGTAGTTTTTCACTTTATGATGTAATGTAAAACATTATGAATGTATCTATTGTTTCCAAGGCTATTAAACCAATCGGTCTTTCGAGATTTGATCTTTCTTATGATCGTGCCAATGTTATGTAATAATGCACCGACTCTGGGTAACTGGGGTCGGGGCGTTACAATTGGTATCAGAGGAAGTTTAGTACAACCCTTGGAAGCTAGATTTAGATAAACTCTGATTAGAGCACGTAGACCTAAGATGAAATCTGAGGATTAGTATAGAAGAACTTCCTAGAATTTTGGTATTGTAGAGATTTTCTGAGTTTTCCAAGAAATACATCCCTGTCTGGATACGAGCAGGTAGAGGCAGCTCTGGCACAGATGTACCTAGGGGTAAAACCCAAAAACACCGCTTTGAGCTAGACTCAAACGGGAACTGGTGCACGACAACGGGCCTTGCTGCACTCTTGGTTACGACACTCCCGGGGGATATGCTTAGGATAACTCTCATTTTCTTTACAAATCATTATGAAGGGTTTATGAGTATATACTTCCTCAAAGAAAACATTTTTATGATTATGGATTATATCCATAAATAGTTCAATTTATGTTAAGTGTTTTATAAGTATCGGATTATGTATTTTGATTCATAAACTGATCTAGTTCATGCCATTGTTTAGAAATGTTTCCTAGTGGAAGAAATGGAAACTGTATCAATGCACACACTCCATGTAGGGATTGTCCTCCTGCTCAAGATAATTATAGTGGAGATGGTGATGCAACTGGTGCCGATCAGATAATCACCATATTGTGACAACTCACTCAGGTTATGAATAATAACCTTCCCATATGGAGCACCCTGATCCGCAGCGTGGAGGATCAATGTTAGATCGATTCATGAGGAAAAAACCACCAACTTTCAATGGGAGTACAAATCCCTTAGTAGATAAGCAATGGATAAATTCCCTAGAGAAAATATTTCAGGCTTTGGGGAGTATTGAAAGAGAAAAAGTTATCATGGCAGTTTACCGCCTCACTGGAGATGCTGATCAATGATGGTCATTGATTCAAAACACGAAGGAAGATGATGAAGTATCAAATATGGAATGAAGGGAGTTCAAAGATCTGTATTTAGAAAAATACTTTCCTCGCGACCATCGAGCAGATATGGAAAGGCAATTTCTGAGTCTGAGACAAAAGGAGGATGAGAATGTCACAAAGTATGAGGCTAACATTACAAGGTTAGCAAGGTATGATGGATATTATATACGTAACACAAGAAGTATGATTGATTGTTTCTTCGATGGGTTAAAACCAGTTCTCCGTCGAGCATTAGTCTCACAATCTTTCTCGTCGTACGAAGACATTGTCTCATGTGCTATCAAGACTGAAAAGGAATTCTCTAAGTCTTATGACTTTAAAGCAAATCAAGAGAATAAGAGACCTGTTGATCAATCTAGGAATGGAAATAAGGGGAAGAAGGGAAAGGTTTAAAATCCATCATGTGGTAAATGTGGGAAGAAACACTCTGGTACTTGCTTGAAGGGAATGGTCATTTGTTACAAATGTGGTGAAAATAGCCACCAAGCTCGTGATTGAAAAGGGAAGAAGGAAGCTACCAATGTTCAGTGCTACAATTGTAGGGAGATGGGACACTATTCAAATGAATTTCCTAAGCGTAAGGAGAACTTACCTCTGAAAAGGCCAAGGGATCAAGGCCAAGTTTATGCTATCACTACTGCTGAGGTAGAATCTCTGAAAGACGTGGTGGCAGGTAATTTAATGGTTTCCTCAAGTTTAGAAAATGCATTATTTGATTCTAGATCATCAAATTGTTTCATATCTTCCCAGTTTTCTATGAAAATTAGATATTTACAATTTGATTTAACAAAGGAGTTGTCAGTTAAAACTCCTAAGGGAAGTATCATTGCAACAAAGTTTTGTGAATCAGTCCCCATTAGAGCACATAAATTTTCTTTATCTACTGATCTCATCGTCATACCTATGATTGAGTTTGATATAATCCTCGGTATGGACTGGCTTCCGAACTATGATGCGAAGATTTATTGTAAGAAGAAAGAGGTTACGATTCTTGATGATGATGATAAGGAACACCTTATATTTAGAGCAGAATCGTCATCACCTAATTCTTATCTAGATCCACCCCCAGTGGCTCAACTAAACTCAATTATTTGGGAGGAAGATAATGAAATAACTATGGGTGAGGAAAGGAATGTTCAAATAGAGGATGTACCTGTTGTGAAAGTATATTTAGATGTATTTTCGGAAGATTTACCTAGACATCGTCCAGAACGAGAAGTTGAGTTTTCCATTGATTTAATTCCTAGATAAAGGCCTATATCGAAGACCCATTATAGAATAGACACTGTAGAATTAGTCTAAATAAAGAAACAACTAGAGGAATTGAGTAATAAAGGAGTTATTCGCCCTAGTGTTTCTCTATGGGGAGCCCCTGTTCTTTTTGTTAAAAAGAAAGATGGATCTATGAGGTTATGTATCGACTATAGGGAGATCAATGCTATAACAATAAAGAACAAGTATCCCCTACCTCGAATTGATGATTTATTTGACCAACTGCATGGAGCTCAATACTTTTCAAAGATTGACCTTCGATCTGGATACCATCAGTTGGGTGTGAAGAAGGAAGACATTCTGAAGACAGCATTTCGAACCAGGTACGGGCTTTACGAGTTTACTGTAATGCCTTTTGGATTGACTAATGCACCATCTGTATTCATGGATCTGATGAATAGAGTTTTCAAGGAGTATCTCGATGAATTTGTGGTGGTATTTATTGATGATATCTTGGTATACTCCAAAAGATACAAAGATCATGAAAATAACATGGGAATTATCTTAAAGACTCTGAGAAGACATGAATTATATGGGAAGTTTAGCAAGTGTGAATTCTGGCTTTAGGAGATTTCTTTTCTTAGCCATATTTTCTCTAAAGATGGAATCTCTGTCGATCCTTCTATGACCAAGGCAATCCAAGAATTTCCAGCACCTACGAGTATACCTGAGGTACTTAGTTTTATTGTTTTGGCAGGTTATTATCGACATTTCGTCCAGAATTTTGCAAGGTTGGCTAACCCATTAACGAAGCTCACACCTAAAGGGGTTAAATTTGATTGGACAAAAGAGTGTCAAGAATTTTTCAAAGAACTGAAGAGAAGATTAGTCAATGCTCCTATATTGACTCTACCATTGGGGAATGATGGGTTCATTTTTTATAGTGATGCATCGAAGAAAGGACTTGGTTGTGTCCTTATGCAGAATGATAGGGTTATTGCCTATGCATCACGACCGTTGAAAATTCATGAACAAAACTATCCTACTCAAGATCTCGAGTTAGCAGCTGTGACATTTTATTTGAAGATATGGAGGCACTACCTCTATGGTGAAAAATGTGAGATTTATACTGATCACAAGAGTTTTAAGTATATTTTCTCACAAAAAGAACTCAACATGAGGCAGAGGAGATGGTTTGAATTACTCAAGGATTATGATTGTACGATACACTACCACACGGGGAAAGCAATCAAGGTGGAATATGCTTTGAGTAGAAAATACCATGGAGTTTTGAACGTGATGAGAATTTAAAGGGATCCAATTTTGATGGATCTAGTGAAGATGGACATGGGAATAACCAGGGAAGGTGAAACATCAATGATTTTTCAAATGGTTGCCAAACCATCTTTACTAGAAAGGATTAAGAGTTCTTAGACCGATGATGAAGAATTTCAAAAGAAGATTAAAGCTAAGAATGATGTGAGATTGAGAGACTTTGTGTATGAAGATGGAATTTTGAAATTCAAGAAGAGACTTTGTGTTCCCAATATATCTGATCTAAAAAGGGAATTGCTGGATGATGCTCATAGTTCCAATTTCTCTATACATCTCGGGAGCACCAAAAATGTATAGAGATTTTAAGGAACATTTTTTGTGGGACAACATGAAGTTGGAGATTTCTGATTTTATGTCAAGATGTATGGTTTGTAAAAAAGTGAAAGCTATAAGGCAACAGCCTGGAGGAGTCATGCAACCTCTTCCCATACCGGAGTGGAAATGGGACAATATTACGATGGAATTTGTCATGGGGCTACCAATGACTCCTAGAAGGAACGATGCAATATGGGTTATTGTTGATCGTCTTTCGAAGTCAGCACATTTTCTTGCTATAAGAGAATATCTACCACTGGAACGTCTAACAAGACTATATATTAATGAAGTTGTGAGACTTCATGGAGTACCCCTATCGATTGTTTCTGATCGTGATCCCCATTTTACTTCAAGATTTTAGAAGAGTCTTCAGAAATCCCTGGATACTGGACTTCATTTGAGCACTGCCTACCACCCTCAGACAGACGGACAATCAGAACAGACTATTCAATCCTTAGAAGACATGTTGAGATCCTTCTCACTTGACTTTCAGGGTATGTGGGATCAGTATTTACCTCTGGTATAATTTCCCTATAACAATATCTTCCATTCGAGTATTCAGATGGCACCATATGAATCGTTATACGGAAAGAGATATCCTACACGAAACTGTTGGGATGACGTTGGTGAAAGAAAACTTGTAGGCCTAGAACTGGTGGAGGAAACAGTGGAAAAGGTGAAGGTAATTCAAAATCACATCAAAGCAGCTCAAAGTAGGCATAAGATCTATGCTGATAATCGAAGGAAGGATTTGGAATTTCAAGTCGGTGATCATGTTTTCCTGAAGGTATCTCCATGGAAGGGAGTCATACGTTTTGGTAAGAAAGGTAAATTGAGTCCCAGGTACATCGGACCTTTCGAAATTATAGAACGAATTGGGGTTGTAGCTTACCGTTTGGCAATGCCGCCAAGTCTCTCCAAAGTTCACGATGTGTTCCACGTATCTCTATTGAGAAAATAAATGCCTAACCCAATGCATGTACTCACCTATGAAGAATTAGAACTGGAACCCAATCTGTCTTATTGTGAAGAGCCCGTCAGGATTCTTGATATGAGAGAACAAGTACGGAGAAACCAAACGACGCGTCTGGTAAAAGTTTTGTGGAGAAACCCTAAGATGGAAGAGGCAACGTGGGAACCCAAGAAACTTATGATGAAGAACCACCCAAGTCTTTTCATGTGATAAGTATTCTAGAAATTTTGAGGATGAAATTATTTGAAGGAGGGGAGAATGTAACACCCCAAGCTTCTACGACACGCTTCTCTTTGAATAATGTGTTAGCGTGTGTTGTACGCAACACCGAGTTCTAACACACCATAACCAATCAAACTAGCCGTTATGAATAGTAATACCTAATTTTTTAAATTATATATATTTTATTTTTAAAAATGGTCTTCATTTTTGGATTCGGAATATCGAATTTATCCTAAGGTGAAATTTTGGTACTTTTCGGATAACTTAAATATTTTGATGAATAGTGAAAATTACTAAATTTTAATTAAAAACAACATTTTAAATCAAAATAATTAATAGTTATAAATTATTAATTTGAGTGGTTTTAAAGTATATTTAGAATATATTTTTACCATTTAATATAATGTTGGTCATTGGACATAATTTTACAATTAAACGCAACATAAACAAGTGTCAATCTTTTGATAGTTATTATCTCTTAAAAACATGATTTTTGTTTTAACAACGGGAATTAATTTTAAATTAATTTCTGCCACTTCTGTGTTCTGAATTTGGAAAAATGGATTCCATATTTGGAATCAGGATGTTCAAATTGTGTAAATAGGTAACTTTTATTTTTAAACATTTTGAATAATTTCAGTGGTAAATATTTTATTTAGCATGGTTAGGGGTAAATCCGGTAAATAAGGGTAAAAACATAATATTATAATAATAATAAATTACCCTAAAACATGTCCTAACATTATTGGTCGATTCATGTTCGACCATAGTCATTTTTGGGTCGATTTTGGGACCCCATGGAGCCACTTGTAGGTGATAGGGACACTTTATTTTAATTAAGTTAAAATGAATACAAAAATGACACAAGCATATATCTTTTAGCAAAACAATTTTTATATAGGTATATATATGTTGGTTTTTCGACTATAAATATTAATTAGAAATATAAAACGATTTCATACATAATGATATTTTATTTATAATTTTTAGACATTATATAATTTAATTTATTTATGACACAATGATGGTGGAGTAATTACCACAATAGTGAAAAATTAAACTAATTGACATTATAAATATACAAATAAATATAATTTGAGACTTTTTATGAATTAAAATAATTTTCTAAGTTAATATGACATGTTAGGAATCATTTAATTAAATTTTTTATAAGTAATAATTCTTTTATGAGTTTCAAAAAAATCAACTATTGAATAGTGTCAAAATTGACATAAAAGAGTTTTTAAAACAAAAATTATATTATTAATTAATATTAAATTCCTAAAAATATAATGTTCATACAAGAGACATATATCATGATAGGTTAATCATTAATGGACAACTTGGGGGTCCCTTGGATGTATATGGTAAGTTTATTAACCATATAATATAAAAACACAAAGAGACATTGTGAAAGTGAAACTAATTAACTTAGTGTTAATAATCAAAGATAAGGTTAATATAGTGACCCAAACCTATATAAATTATATTGGTTGAGTACTTTGAGACCCATACCCACCTTAACATTTAAATAATAAACTTTGGAGCCATTAGAAACCGAATATTAATTTATTATAAACTAATATTTCTAGCTTTTCCAAAGGTGACCCTCACCCCTCTTATAAAAGGGAACCCCCCCTTCTCATTAACTCACACCTTAAAAGCCTTTTGGTTCGGACAAACTCATCCCAAATACTCTCCCAACTTCCATCAATACAACCTAGAGGCCTTAGTTTGATCAGAAAGCCATCCTATTGAGCCCTTTTTATCAAATCAAAAGGAAGAACCCGAGGAAGAAGTAATGATTTCACCACCCTTTTCCAAGTTCCGTTCTTCTTCCACTTCTTCTTCCTTTGTTATTACAATTATAAAATAATAACTCCAGTATCATATATATACTGTGATGTTATTATAAATATGGTACAACCATATTCATTATTCTATCCACCCTTTGAATAACATGTCACCATACGTGCGTACGTACGGCTTACCGTCTCCACGTCGTTGTGTAATTGTTATTCAATATATTATTATTTGGATGGGTATAATAATGATGTGTAACTCATGTAAATAATAAATATAACATGTTAATTATTCTTTATATATGATATAACATACATTTATATTTTATTTTAATATCAAAAGAATGATATTTTCACTCGTGCGTACGTACGGACTACCGTCTCCACAAATGCGATGAGATTCATTCTCCATCGTATCCATTAAAGTATAATTATCATTTTATGATTTAAAAATGATGTTTAAGGGCTTGATATAATTATGTATATGAATAATATACAACCTATCCATAACAAACATGTATTATGTAACAAAACATATAAAAGAAAATGAGTAAGTTAACACCCGAAACGACGATAATTCTAAGATATTATTAACAAATCAATGTTAAAAGATCATATATGATATCATATTAATATATTTTATTCTTTTATAATTTAATAACAATTATTTCACCATTATACAAGAGGTTAACCTACCCTCAACCTAGGAAAAGTGCACGGTAAGCGTTATTTCACAATCTCTTCATTATCTGAGGTTGTCTATACGTAATTATCTACTGGGATTTATTTATCATCCACATCCATGTTTCTTCGAAATGTATTTCAAAAAGATTTTACTATTTAAAATAATATGGGTTAAAGTCATTTATACCCTTGTTTGACTTTTTATAAGAGGTTTATAAAGGAAACTTTCTGTCGTTTTCCAAACAAGGTCCTTTTAACCTTTTCGACAGAATTAAGGTAAGAATGTTTTTTTAACTTATACGGCGGGTGCAGTTATTTTCCGCCATTATAAAATCGTCGAAGCATACCTTACAAGCTTATAAGAATATTATCAAAGAAAATTTTTTATTTTATTAATATATGAATCTTAAATTATTTCAAAATAGAAAGAGATATTTCTCTAAAAAGAGTTTTGATTTCATCTATGTCAACATCCTTTGATGGATTTTACGCTTATTTGAAATTGATTTATTATGATACAAAACTTCTATATTTTATTGAAGTTTTTGTGATATGTTTGATTGTGGATGTGCTATTTTTATACCATTCATGGTTTATGGTGAATGTATTGACATTTCGTATGGTATTTTTAATACGAATGTTTATGTTATGTTTATAAACCTTTTCATATGGGAATGCATTGGACATAATATGTGACGGGTGGAGCCCGCTATAGCCCCACGATGCATCGGTAGGTCTCATGAGACAAACTGGTGTCTTGGCACAAGGCCTTGGAAGAATCTTATTTTTATTCTTGGCATGAGGCCTTGGCTATGTGGTTATGATAGTCTGGAATTATGCATTCCATCGTTATGAAAGTGGTTATTGATATTGCATGTGAATATTTGATTAGTAGAATATCCATGTGAATAAGTAAATGGAATTATTTCATTTTACTTTTACCATACTATGTTTAATTTTAAGTTTAAAAGGATTTTGTTTTAGTAATACATTGCCTTAAATGTTTATGCTTATTTTTGAAAGTTTCCGCTATATTGTTATCCTTACTGGGCATTTGAGCTCACCCCTTTTCTATGTTTTAATTTTCCCAGGATGTTAAGAAGTAAGTTATGAATGATCTGCAGGGATAGTATGTGGGGATATGAGTTTGGGATATGGAGACTATGTTGTTGTAGTAGTTTTTAACTTTATGATGTAAAATAAAACTTTATGAATATATCTAGTGTTTCCAAGGCTACTAAACCAATCGGCCTTTCGAGATTTTCCATTTCATGTGATCTTGCCAATTTTATGTAATAATGCACCGACTCTGGGTAACTAGGGTCGGGGCGTTACATGAACTATTGTTTTAATATTGGGATTATAACCCTGAAATGGCCTTACTACAAATCCTTGTGAAAGGTATCAGAACCCTTATTGTTCGGCACCACTTAATGGGACACATCATTCCTTTTATGTTTATGTGATAAGGACCTAACGTACTATTTAATATAATGTGGTAAATACATCTATGAAAAATGATTAGAGTCAAGGATATGTGTGGTAATTATGTCTAAGAATCCCATTGAACATGGAATGAAAATGTGATTCCTAGTTACATTAGACCCTGTTGGGAATATAGACAAAGGAGAACATGGTTGATTAGAAGTGTTTGGTTGGAAAGTAACAGAGGTTTCCTACATATTCCATTTAGATGGTAATAAATTCCCTTGTAGTTCAATGAATATCATAAGAGATTTTAGTATATTTAGAGAAATGATTTTGGGATTACATCTTCATGAGTATTCCTAGATAATGTGGGTGTTTAACTAGGGAAGAATTTCTAAAGAGGATTCCTAGATTAATGGAATTCTTTTTGAAATACTGAAGAGGATATCCAGTGATCTCAGGCCCTGATAAGGCTTCCAACATATCCAAATTATGGTGGGAATCAGATTTCTCATAGTTCATTTTGTTGGGGATTACACATGGAAGTTTCCCATTTGAGGGGACATGATTTGGTGTCACCTTGTGGAAGGGTACCCTTTTGATCTTGGGCCTTTAAGAAGGAATCATGTGTATCTTTGATTGAATAGGAATATTTGTTCATATAGATCAAGATATTTGTGAAACTCTTGTCAGTATGACTAATCTCTAAGCCTGTGTGAGTCCTGATCGGTGTTAGAAACAAGAGGATGTCAAATATTCATCAAAGGCGCCCACACTTTTCATCCTATGCTGGTGGAAGAGGACATCCCTACGGTGGTGGGAGTGGACAAGGGTGAGGTGAATAGGTAAGAGGGAGAGGAAACGATCCATCTCTTTACATTTTAAAAGGGTCCATTGTTAGAAAGGAGTGAAGGTTAAGGAAATAAAGAGGACCAAGGCTGCAACCTCCTACGTGAAGGGTTAGGGACTTACACTAGGATAGTTGTCCCAAAATTGATCCTAGTAGAGGAGGGAGACATGCCATTTTCTTAAATGGTAATGAATGTATGAACCATACCTTTCCTACTAGATACCTAAGGTTTTGGGTCTTAGACACGAAAAGTGTACAAAAGAACCAAACACCTAATCATCCAAATCAGGAAATTACCAGTGATTTTCATGGGAGAAAGGTCCATGTGACTGTGGATATAAAAACCCACAGACACTCCATTAATCATTTCCCCTTTTATTAAAAATGTTGGAAACCCTTGACTGTAGAAAAACAACCCCAAATAAGAGACAAAATGATGTGTATTTCCCAAAGGATTGATAATTCATGAGTTTTTGGTGTAAGTCTGAACAGAATCACTTTTAAACAATATATCCATTAAAGAATAATTCTTACCATGAATTGAGTTGAAGAAGGGTTAAAGGATTTTCGACTAAAGAGAGTTATTGAATCAATGAAGGGTTCCTATGTCAGTACTGGCATGCAAGTATGGGCGACCATGTAGGCTTGGGAGACCTGATGTTAACATAAGTGTTTAACAACCTAGATGTTAATGCATGGTCAAGACTTGACTCATGACTTCAAGAGCACTCATAGGTGTTCCTAGAAGTGGGGTGCTAATTTTCATGTGAGAGGAATAGGTAGTGCACAAGTGTTTCTAGTTTATGGAGTTTGGGTGCTTTAGGCACACAAGTTCTATGGAATTCACACACCCAAGGGAATTACGTCCTATGGTCACCCTTTAATTCCATCACTCTAGGTGTTATATAAATACATTGATGGTTTTTAAAGAATTGTGAAAAGACTATGGAGACTAGAAAAACTATTAGGCTTTAGGTAAATTCACCCATAAAATAAAGGCCCCTAGTGACCATTTATAGGCAGAAATATGACCCTTGGAGAAAAATATATTGGGAGCGCATGTGGATTGCATGAAATTTTTTGATTCCCATTTACCTTGTGCATCGATGGTTATTTGTCAATAAAAAGGCAGTCCAATATTGAATCCTTTCAAAATCTTTATTTTCCCCATGTGTTTCCTCCTATCTTTCTAAGGAAATTCCCCTTATCACTCTTTATACTCTATCACAGAACGGAGTGTGAAGACATGGGATGAACTATAACTAGTATTTTTTGCTCTTCCACATGGTAATTAATATCACATTTCCTTATCTCAAGAGACCCATAAAACATGACCTGGTCTCCCTATATTAGAACATAACATAGTATGATACCAATTTCATAATAATAAATTGTTTAACTTCTTCTCAGATCTCGAAATTTCATGATTAGAACTGAGGTAAATCTCTCATTTATCTCATGAATGGATATCTCGCAAGCTTCATAGTATATAAACATGACACCCATCTTTTTAAAACCCATGAGCAGTGTTGAAATATGTTATAAGTCTTGTAAAAACCCAGAAATTATGTTGAATTTTTTTTCCTAAATACATGGGAATTTTACGAGTCCTCAAAAACAGACAGCGCAGGATTCTGAGGCCTGGTGTGCCTGAAATCAATTTCTGATGTTTTTTTGGGTATGTTTAGTAACCATACGATAAAGATTTTATAAATTTTTTAACCAGTAATTGGAATTGAAATCTAAGGGCACCGTAGAGCTTGCTGCGCCAGTATTCTCCTAAGAAAACTTTCACCTCGATAGTAGTTGGTTGAGGATGAAAGTTAGTTTTTTGGGTTTTACGTGGGAATAATAAAATAATTTAAGTGATTTTCTTAAATTTATTTTATTTATTATATCCACCATGTGGAAGATGGTGGTGGGGACCGCCACACCATAACCTCCCATGAGAGGTTATGGTGTTGGTGCCCACCTGAACTCTACCTCCCATGTGAGGAATAATTTGGTGGGGACCACCAGAGGTTATCACCTCATGAACTCCCCATTAAATGGGAGGAAACCTCTTGAGGTCCCTACTTAATGGTGCCACCACCATTCAATTTAATTATTCCAACCATGTGTTATGAATTCTTTTTGAATTTTTTCCAATGAAATAATAGTTTTTATAATCTATTATTTGGCATGTCTATTCACTTTGGTCTTTTAAGAGGAGAGCTTGGGAGAAGAAGAAATCTGAAACAAAGAACGACCATTGAAGAATGAATATTGCTTCATCCGCCAAAGGTGGACAACTTCTTTCTTCTTCAACCGGAACAAGGGAGGATGCTCTGTCCTCGAAGAACACCGATGATGTCATCCTCAACTTATTTATCTTCTTTTCTGATGACAACGAATCTTGTGTAGGGGTTCAAGCTGTGTTAAATTGTTTCATGTTCTTAGTTTTCTGTTATGGTTTAGAATTCGAAGTTTCTTGATATCATATAAAATTGGATGGTGCAGGTAGAACAAACAAGGCTCGACCCCCCGCCTTTATTTTCGATTTTGATTCCCAATGGTGCCTGAGTCCGGGTTTAGCGTTTCTCATCAACATTAGTTTCAGATCGAAGGTGACGTCCTGTGGTTAGTGTGACTTCTTCTGGAACTGTAAATGGGCCACCAGAACTCGACAGGTGACCCGCGAAAGATTTGTCGGTGGTCAGAACCGGCGAATGTCACTAGAGATGAAGAGAAGTGTGACTGGTGCATTGGCTGGCTTCATGGATAGTGGTAGTGCAACTGTGATGCCGGAGGAGAAGGTCGCAGCCGACGGGCCACGGTGGTGCAGCCGCGGCTAGGGAAAGGCCGACATAATAGATTTCTAGATACTTGGTGGGTTCGATAGTTTGATTTCTCTTCATGGATCCTATGTGGGTTCGATATAATAGATGATTCAGTGGATACATCTGGTCATCTCTTTCTTTCTTTAAAAGTTATATAACTGTGTGAGCTGAGTCAATAACTTGTGTTTTCCTCCTGAATTAGATGGATTATAAGATAAAATAGGTATTTGTATAGGCATATACCTATGTGGGGTTATCTATTGATTTAATACCTGGTGGTTTATCATTGTTGGATTTGTGAGACCTTGAGGATATCAGGGTCCCTACTAAGTATCATTATACTCCCCCATGCACAGGCTATGCCCACACATCGTTGTGTTTGATGCAGACGATGGAGAGTGCTGACCGAGGCTGAGTGTACGAGGACTGGACAGTACTCAGAGGTGGACCTCACGACGAGTCAGTACCCGATGGAGACTGAAGGATGAGGAGTGCTGAGGAGGCTATCTGAACCTAATATTTTGGTAGGATCCTTGGTGGATGATCCAAGAGCTTCTTTTCACCTTTCAGATGTTTTTTCTTTTTCAGTTGTACATGTACATTATAGTTGGGGTTGAATTTCCATCCCCTTTTACTTTTCATCACTTCTTTTGTATACAGTTTTTATTTAGTGATTTTCTTCCAGCTTATACTTTGTTGTGTGAGTTTTCATGTTATAAAGGCAATGCCTTCATAGTATAGGTATTTACGCTTTCGGTGTTAGTCTCCAGCCCCTGTCCAATGTAAGGCGAGTTGGGGTAGTCACAACAGGGACCCCGAGGGATGGGTCATGAAATATTGGTATTAGAGGAGTTGGATATAATGAATAAATTAGGACTCAGATCTTTTTTCTGTGTAGAAATAGTGTAATGGGTACTAAGTTTGGTTTTCAGTTCATGTAGTCTAGTGTTGGTGCAGTGGCCGAGGTATCCATACACCAGGACCCTGACTTCTGACTTCGGACTCAGTGCATGAAAAAACTGATTTCATTTGTGTTTTAATGAGTTTTCATTGTGATCTATTTAGTGTCAACTCACCAGGTATAACTTGTTGACCGTGGTGCACCTGTTTCTTTATCGGATGCCTCCACACAGACAACCAGCCAGAGATCTAGGCTTTGAATGAGATGGAAGCCCACCGAGCGATGATGCCTCGGTGCAAGGACCTATTACAGCGGAGGCTACAACAGTAACACTACCCGTTGGTCCAGCGATGCCACTATCCCCAACAGCAGATGGTGCACGCCGCTTGAGCGCGTTGCACGAGTTCCAACACCAGAGGCCGCCCAGGTACAAGGGTGAGATGGACCTGAAGGCAGCTGAGGATTGGATGGAGGTTATGGTGAGATTTTTTAGACTAGTAGGGACACCAACAGACCTTATGATGAGTTTATTTCACAAGTCACCTTCAATAAAAAACAAGCATATGGTGGAGCCTGATGCGCCAGGTGAAAGAAGAGATGACACTACTCGGGGCAGACTTCGAGAGCCTATTTCAGGAGAAGTTTATCCCAGCCACCCTACGTACGGTGCAGATACAAGAGATACTTCATATAAAGCAGGGTATCATGACGGCGACACAATACTCAGTGAGGTTCAAAGACCTCTCGAGCTACTCTAAAGCTATTATGAGGCACCCATTCTTTAGGGTCGTGACCTTCGAGGAGGGGATCAGGCAAAATATCAGGGCCTTTATGATCTCCCTCAGCATCCCAACGTTGGCGGGGGTATTAGATAGATCCCTCAAAGTGGAGTGTTTCTTTTATAAGTATTATCCAGTAGCGAGACCTACCACTAGTCGGCATGCAATAGATTCTTTTGTAGCTGGATGTAGACAAATGTTGTAGAGGTCCAAGCAGACCAGACCCCTATGTAGACTAACTCAGGACAGTGGTTTGGTTTTTTGAGTCACATGAGATAGATCTAGTAATTCAATGAACATGAAGTGTTTTACATGTGGTGGGAAGGGTCACATGGCTCGTGATTGTCCGACCTACCATACGAATGATCAACAGACAGTTAAGGGACCTCTTATGTAGAGGCAGAGGTTTGATCGATGTGATCCGTTGGTCATAGGAAGACGTGGATGAGGGGATGGTCATGCAACTGGTGGTGGAAGACTATACAAGGTGTTACCAACACCACCACCAGGAGGTCCACCCTGAACATAGGTAGCAGGTGGACATGGGAGAGCTCAGCTCCATATAGCTGAGGCTTACGATCATGGCACTCCAGAGATGATTCGATGTATGATCTGTGTCTACTCCACCATAGCTACAGTTCTTATAAACGTAGGTTCTAGTCACTCTTTCATTTCAACCGCCGTCGTATGAAGCTTGTAGATTCTGACGGAGCCGTTGGCTCGATCGTTACAGCTACAGACTCCTAAGAGAGAAGAATCGACAATCACACACTGGTGTCGGCAGTGTGAGCTTACACTAGGAGACAAGAGCTTTGGCTAGGATCTCCTCGTAGTGGCGTCAAGGACATACAACATCATCTTGGGTATGGACTGGTTATCTATAGTCCATGCTCAGATCTACTATATTTGGCAGAAAGTGCGGTGTGTCCACTTGGATGGGACCAGGTTCACCTTAACCGGCGAGCAGGGAGGCTTTGCCGCACAGGACGATGTTTCTCGGAGGAGGTGGCTACTGATCACTCAACAATTGGCTTGCTTTACCCTCGGAGCAGTAGATGTGGAGATTTTGAGGTATCCTATAGTGGTGGAATAGTACACAGATGTTTTCCCTAACGATGTCCTAGGTCTACCTCCTCGCAGAGTGGGGAAATTCAAAATTTAATTGTACCCCAGGACGACACCGATATCTACACCAGCATATCAGATGGCTCCCATGGAGCTTCGCAAGCTGCGACTACAGCTAGAGGACTTTCCCTAGAAGGGATTCATCTGACCCAATGTTTCTCCTTGGGTATCCCATATTCTATCCTCCAAGAAGGCGGAAGGGAGATTGAGGCTTTGTGATGACTACCGTCACCTGAACCAGGTGACTGTGAAGAACAAGTACCGACTCCCGTGGATTGATGACCTCTTTGATCAGTTGAAGGGAGCACAATGTTTCTTGAAGATATTCCTCAGATCAGGCTATCACCATTATAGAGTTTGATATGATAATGTGAAAAAGATATATTTCAGAATTCGGTACAACCACAACTAGTTCTTATTATTCCCTTCGGTGTAACCAAAACTATAGCAGTGTCCATTGGACTCATGAACAAGATTTTCCAGCCATACCACGATCACCTTGTCATAGTCTTCATCGAAGACATTCTGAACTACTCGAATACTGAGGAAGAGCATGCCTACCCTTTTCGGGTAGTACTGGACAATCTCCAAGAGAACCAGATTTACGGTAAGCTCACGAACTACCAGTTTTGGTTTTGAGAGGTTCACCTATTTGGACACATTATCTCGGAGGTTGGAGTTGTAGTGGATCTAGTGAATATAGAAGTGTTACTTTATTTGGATCCACACAGGAGTTTGATATAGGTACATAGTCTCCTGGGTATGGCTAGATATTACCGAAGGTTCTTACCAGACTTCTCCATATTTACAGCACCGCTATTATCCTTGACCAAGAAGGGGAAACCCCTCCTATAGATAGAGAGATACCACCAGATATTTCAGGAGCAGAGGATGACTTGTGCCCCATTCTTGAGGCTTCCAGAGGAAGTCGTGGGGTATATAGTTTACTGTGACGCATGAGGTACCAGAATCGGGTGTGTTCTAATGCAGGAGCGAGCAGTGGTCACATATGGTTCTCGATAGCTAAGACATCATGATTAGAACTACGCTACCCATGGCCATGAGTTATCAGTATTGGTCTTCACCTTGTATATGTGGAGACACTATGTGATGGGTGATCAATTTATTGTGTACTCTAATCACAAGAGTCTCAGGTATACCTTCTCTCAGAATGAACAGAACCTGAGACAATGAAGATGGCCTGAGTTCCTCTAGAACTATGACTTCGAGATAGTATATACTCCTTGGAAGGGGAATGTTGTAGCAGATGCAGTCAGTAGGAGAACTGGTATGCAGCTGCTAGGAGAGGCGACAGTGCAACTGGATGCATTATAGATATACTTTGTGGATTGAGATGGATCAACCTTCTTTAAATCCCATAAAATCACTCCCCCACTTCTTTAGATAGTTAGGGAGGCACAACATGTGGACGCTGACTGCGAGATGCGACATGCTCAGATATCCACATGGCAGCCACTTGATGGATTTTCTGAAGGTGGGGAGCATGTCATCTTTTTCAGTAGACGTACTATGGTACTATTGTCACTTCAAGAGGATATTTTGTGGGAATTCCACACATCCCATATAGCGGTATGTCGAGGAGTAGTGATGTTGTACCAGGACCTTCAATGATAGAACTGGTGTCCAGGTATGAAGAAGGAAGTAGCAGAGTTTGTCTCATTATGCCTCACTTTTCAGCAAGTTAAGGCAGAGCACCAGGTACTATAAGGCTTGGTTCAGACTTTAGAGTTCCTAGAGTGGATGTGAATTGTGATATCCATGGACTTCATGACAAGACATCCATGTACATTTAGGGGTCACATCTCGATTTTGTTGATCATTGAATGACACCCCAAGTTAGACCACTTCCTACCGATCAGAGAGAAAGGCTCAGTAGAGAGAATGGAATGCCTCTATGTGCAGGAGATTGTGGGGCTACATGAAGTACCTAAATCTATCATCTCTGATCATAAAGCACAGTTTAATTCCCGGATATGGAAGGGGTTGTTGGAAGCTTTTGTGATTCAGCATCATCTGAGCACCTCCTTCGGTCCTCAGTCTAATGGTCAGACCAAGCGGACCAGTCAGACTTTAAAGGACATGCTATGTGCATGTGTCAACGAATTCGATCACACCTAGGAGGATCACATACCTTTGGTGGAGTTTTCCTACAACAACAGTTATCACTCCACTATTGGGATGTCACCTTTTGATGCCTTGTATGATTGACCATGAAAATTGCCACTATGATGGATAGACACAGGGGAGTCAGCAGTAGTGGGACTGGAGATGGTACTAGCTACCACAAAGAAGGTTCAAATAATCAAAGCGAAGATGAAGACTACACAGAGCATACAAAAGTCGTATGCGGACAGAAATGAAGACCTCTAGAGTTCGAGGATGGAGACCACGAAATTCTATGGGTCTCACCTTGATGAGGATTATAGAGATTTTTCTGAGATGGGAAGTTATATCTCTGATTCATCGGACCTTTTCTTATCCTCAGTAGAGTTGGTGAGGTGGGTTACCACTTATCTCTTCCACCTCTGTTTCACCTAGTGCATGACATCTTCTACATATTCCAGCTGAGGAAATACGCGCATGACCCTTGTCACATCATCGACTATGGAGAGATGGACGTTGACGATGGTGTGAATTTAACAAAGGTTCTAGCATAGATTGAGGACCAAAAGAATTGGGTCCTATGTGGATGGTCGATACCTCTGGAACGTGTATGCTGGTAACACGAGAACCTCCGAGAGAGTACATGGGAGCGGGAGTCTCAGATGCTTGCTCAGTACCCCATTTATTCCCTTAGTTTGAGTTGTAGCTTACAAGGACAGAAATCCCTGATGTGGGGAGAATATAAAGACCCAGAAATTCTATGGAAAATTTTTTCTTATATACATGGGAATTTGATGAGTCCGTGAAAACTGACAACGCATGATTCTAAGGCCAGGTGTGCTCGGAATCGATTTCTGAAGTTTTGTTCAGGTACATTCAGTAAACGTACGAGCTGGATTTTATAAATTTCGAATTGGTGCTCAAAATTGATATCTTATGGTGCCGTTGAGCGCGCAATGCCAGTATTCACCTAAGAATACTTTCACCTCAACGACAGTTGGTCGAGGATGAAATATAGTTTTTGGGTTTTACATGGGAATAATAAAATAATTTAAGTGATTGTCTTAAAATTATTTTATTTTTTATGTCCACCATGTAGAAGTTTGAGGTGGGGACCACCACACATTAACCTCTTATTAAAGGTTATAGTGGTGGCGTCCACCCGAACTCAACCGCCTATGTGAAGAATAATTTGGTGGGGCCACCTGAGTTTATATCCTCTTGAACTCCCCATTAATTGTGGAGAAACCTCTTCAGCTCTCCACTTAATGGCGCCACCACCCTTCACTTTAATGATTCCAACCAAGTGTTAGGAATTATTTTTCAATTTTGTGGCAATGAAATAATATATTTTAAAATCAATTATTTAGCATGTCTATTCACTTTGGTGTTTTGAGAGGAGATCATGGGAGAAGAATAACTCTACAATGAAGAATGACTATTGAAGAATGAAGAACGCTTCATCCGCAAATGATGAATACCTTCTTCTTTCTTCAACTGGAACAAGGGAGGAAGCTGTTTTCTTGAAGAAATCTTACGAAGTCATCCTCGACATCATCATATTTTTTTCTGATGACAACGGATCTGAGGTAGGGTTTCAAGATTTGTTAAATTGTTGCGTGTTTTTCTCGACGTGGTTTAGAATTTGAAGCTGCTTGATATCATCTTAATGTTGTGGGCTCAGGTCGGAAAATCACGGCCCGACCCCTCCACCTTTCCTATGGATTTTGACGCCCAACGCGGCCTGAGTCTGGGTTCAGCATTTCTCGTCAACATCAATTGCTGATCGTAGGGAATGTCCCGATGAGAGCATGGATTCTTCCGAAATGACAAACGGGCCACCAAAACTGGACCGGTGACCTATGAAGGATTCACCAGCGGTCAGAACTGTCGAACATCATCGGCGATGGAGAGAAGGGTGGTCGGCGCTCCGGTCTACCGCATGGATAGTGGTGGTGCAACCGCACCGCCGGAGGAGATGTTCGTGGCCGATGGGCCGCGGTGGTGCATCGTCAACTGGCACAAGGCCAGCCGCGAAAGAAGTCGGTGGTCCAAGACACTGGGTCACTGGAGAAAGAGCAGCAGAACCATGTCGCGTGGGGGAAACAATGGGGGTCGCAACCCCAAGCTATGGTGGTGCAATGATGATCAGCGCAAGGCCGACCGTGAGGAAGACCGGCGGGCCGAGCCACCGGGTTGCCGGAGGGGGTGTAGCGCAATAGCGCCGCGCGGAAGTATGCTAGCATCTCGTCCATCCAGGAATTGAGGGACCCATCGCTAGGTCCCATGTGAAGTGGAACAACAAAATGTGGCACCAGTTGTCTCTCATCCGAACAGCTTAGTAGTTTGGAAACCCCATGGGGCGCAGCCTCCTCCCTGGACATAGCCAGTGCGGACTCCAGGGGTCGTTGGGCCGGACCCAGCGCAGGGAGGTCCCAGTGCGGGCCTTACCCATTGTGGGCCAGGCCACCTCCATGGGCCAGGGCTCCCCCATGGAACAGGTCGGAACTGTGGACCGGGTCGGTCTGACGGGTCCGGGCTGGACCCAGACCCGTTTTTCCCTTTATACACTCTTTTTACCATAACAAGACCTACGAGCATCCGACTGACGAACCTTATATGGGGATGGATATCATGGAAGTAGAATGTTCATTTCTTATACCCCACTCGAGGTTTGGAAACAGTTGTGTTATGGTTGGGTTGGATCAGACATAAATCCAATCGGTCCCTTAGAACAAAAATACTAATAACTCATAGACTGGGCGTCCGATTGATGCGTCGTCTATTACGTTGACACCCCTTTCATGAGTCGAACCTTTGATATTCTACTTCATGGGACATTCTGTAAGACTGCGTATAGACACATGGCATGAGGAGCGGACCCTCCCGGAATCATGCATGCTTCGTGTAGTACCCTGTGTCTGGATGTACACTGACGAGTATTCCTGAATCATGTGTGGGTTCGACAGCACTGACGACTATTCCTGGATCCTGTGTGGGTTTGACTACACTAGCTTCTGTTTCTGGATTCTGTATGGGTTCAATAGCTCTTACTACTATTCATGTATCCTATGTGGGTTCGACAGTTTTGAATTCTGTTCCTAGATCCTGTGTTTGTTTGATAGAATAACTATTCCTGGTTCCTGTGTGGGTTCGATAGTTCTGATTTTTTGTTCCTAGATCCTGTGTGGGTTCAATAGAATAGATGATTCAGTGGCTACATCTGATCATCTCCATCTATCTTCAAATTTTTTATACCTAAGTGAGATGAGTTAGTAACATGTGTTTTCCTCATTATTGAGATGGATTAAGGGATAACATAGGTATATGTATGGGCATATACTTAAGTGGGTTTATTTGTTGATTTCATGACTTTTGGTTTATCCTTGTTTGATTTGTGATAACTTTAGGGTCTCGGGGTCCCTACTGAGTATCCTTATACTCACACCTGCATGGGCTATGCCCACACCTCATTGTGTTGGTTGCAGACGACAAAGAGCATTGACCGAGACTAAGTGTTTGAGGACTGAACTATACCTGGAGGTGGACATCACAACGAGTAGGTACCCGGTGGAGACTGATAGATGTAGAGTCCTGAAGAGGATATCTATACCTACTTTTCATGTATGATCTGTGGTGGACGATCCAAGAGATTCTTTTCACTTTTTAATTGTTTTTTCCTTTTCAGTTGTACTTTTACTTTACAGTTGGACTTGTATTTCCGGCCCCTTTTACTTTTCAGAACATTTTTTGTATATTGTTTTAACATAGGGTTTTGCTTCTAGGTTGTACTCTATTGTGTTCTTTTTCAAGTTATAAAGGCAATTCCTTCCTAGTATAGGGATTTACGCCTTTGGTGCTAGTCTCCAGCCCCTGGCCTATGTATGGCAGGATTGGGGTAGTCACGACACGGGCCCCGGGGGACGGGTCGTGACAAGTCTTGTATAAAGCGCCTTTAATATACAAACATCCCCTAGAAAATATGTATATAAATTAAATTATTAGGATTCATTATGTAAACTAAATATATCACCTACTTGGGTCAATAGATACTTTATCCTATTAGATGATGTAACCTAGGAAGTGAACATTGTAGATCCAAAATTTTCACTTAAGGAGATTTCCTAATATCAATTCATATATTATCATATTTAGTATGATAAAAAGTTGTTTTGAGTTTCCATTTCAGGTATGATAATACACCAATATGTCTTTCATGATGGCTACTAGAAATGGAATCAAATACTATTGGAAACCCCAATTGATAAAATCCATGAAAATGGTTGGTTTGTTCATTAAATTGAATAAACTAACTCTATAATAAAAATTTACATACATAATTTGAAACACTATATGGGGTATTTATGAAGACATAACTAATAAATTATGATAAACTGGCCTTAATTCAATCTTGGGGAAAACATGACCTCCACGGATCTGGTAAAGGTGTTCATCTAAATATTTAAATGGATATCAGTTCTTCGCCGTAATAATATTCAATTTACAGTAATCCAAACAAAATATGAGGTTGATGTCTGTATTCTTGGAGAAAAAGATTCTTGAACCCCATAAGGAAGTACCAGTCTATATAAAACCCTCAACATCCATGTCCTACAGCTAACTCCTGAGATACTACAACATAGTAGAATGCATCCTGTAAGGGGGAATGGACTGAGTTTCTAACCATATAACTAGATCAATAGTAAACATTAAACGTCTCTCTAATGGTTTCCCAAAATATTTATCATGGAATACATCCCAAACAAATATATTATTAGATGGGAAATATCCTAATGTGTTCAATGATCATCTATATAGAGGCCATCGATAAATTTTTTCACTCCTAATCACCCATGTTTCTCTCGTCTAGATCTACATGAGTGGACATCATATTCATCCTTTAGAATATAACTATCAACATCTTATGATGTAAATGATACCATCCGGTGATAAAAACACACAAATGAAAGATAACAAACTAACCATTCAATCCCTATAATTATATCAAAACCATTCTTCATCATAAAAAAGAAGTCCCATAACAAATGATAGCTGACTACCAGAATGGGAAATTATGTTCATTAAAGAACACTTTTTCATTTAATATAATGTTAAATTTTTAGTATCATCACAACACATTAATACTAAATCATGAAACCAATGATCTCCAAATTATAAAAAATAAAAAACCGATTAGATATTCCTATATCAAAATGAGAAGGGACTGTTGTGGAAGATAATAAGATCATACATATAACTGTATATGGGTCAACACTTTGCTCCTCACGGATCAACATCACTAAATATTTATGGACATGTCCATGAATTACATATATAGACATACAATACTATATAGTATAACTTTTCTAGACCTATAAATCTTATGTCTGGATACCTTTTCCATGAAAACATCATCTTCTTAAATGATTGTTATTACTCTAACTATTTTTTTGGAGATATAGATACTTCTTCTAATGGAAATCCTGGTTTGGATCCTATTCCACTATACATAAGTTGAGAGACCCAATAGAATTTTTTATGAATACACATCCTTATACTGTCCCTACACTCAACTGGGCCTCTTTCACAGTGAGGTTTCATGTGCCCCAACCTTCCAAAGTAGTGATTGACTATAGAACTAAATGTATAGATACTATTAATTTTACTAGTTTAACTAGTTCTATTCAAAGGATAATTTCATCCACCATACAGTATACCAATCAATCGACACTATGTAACACTACAATCCAAACCACCAAATTCTATTATGTTATGGTCGGTAACATAGGATTGGTTTACTATCTCATTCATGGTAGTAATAAAGAAGACATTCACCAAATATCGAATAGGATACCTCATCCAATACTCAAAAAAACTCAGCGTCTATTGATCGTCCCTTGTATAGATAGTCAAAATGACACAATGCATTGGGGATCCAGCTGAATAATCCATCACATACATAGTACCCCAATCAATATAAACAAGCTACCTATCTTGATTACTAATCTCTGTATTTGGGAAAAAGTATTCATATAATCAGGACTGTAATTTCCTTCAAATAATTTATCAATGTTGATACTGCTTGTTCAAGACATCCCACCAGTATTTAGGGTATCCAAAAAACATTTACATCATGAGATTTATCCTTCATTCTTATAGTTTCTCCAAATTCTAGATGATGGAAAAGATGATCTTAATCCAAAACTCAACAAACTGGGGTCCACCATCTCCATAAAATGTGGGCAGATTCTAATACTAAAATTCCCACTTAAACACTATAATTGTATAGAATTATCATTGGGTTTCCCTCATAGAATTTATGACCCAAAATAATCTATCTTCAAACTAGGAAACAGTTTCTTGAGAGGGTATATAAGGTGGTGTTTTATGTTAAACTACTAAAGGTATTATTGGCATCTCAGGGCCCCATCACTTGAGTATGGTCATCACCACCCTCATGGAACATGCCTCAAGGATGACATCATGGAATAGATCTATAAATTCAAATAATACACCATAAATTTTTTTATAAAAATTTAAGTCACATATATAATAAGAAGATAGGTACATGGCTTGCTATATAAGACTCACACCCATATTCCAACTCCTACAGACAGGTCTGGATGCTATATATGGCGACTAGTAAACACAAGAGATACAACCTACTACCCACAAATAAGTCCATTTTGGGATAAAATTATATTTTTCATGTTAGGGGTTTTGAATATACTATTTCAATTTCTTAATAGAGAGGAAAAACACCCACTAATTTGTAATTGGTATCACAATTCACCAGTAATGTAACACCTCGAGCTTCCACGATATGCTTCTCTTTCAATAATGCAATAGCTTGCATTGTACAAAAGTTCGAGATTCTAACACACCGTGACCAATAAAAATAGCCAGTATGAAAAGTAATATCCACTTTTTGAAATTATATATATTTTATATTTCAAAATGGACTTAGTTTTTGGATTCAGAATATCGAAATTAGCCTATGTTGAATTTTTTTTATTTTTCTGAGAACTTCCAATTTTTATGAATAGTGAAAAATAATTAAAAACAACTTTTTTAAATAAAATAATTTATAGTGATAAATTATACTACTGAGTGGTTATAAAGTGTAATTATAATATGTTTTTACCATTTTATCTGATGGTGGTCATTAGAATTAATTTGACTTTGAAATTGGACATAAACAATTGTCAATCTTTTGATATATATTGTTTCTTAAAAACACGTTATTTGTTGTGACAACGGTAATTAATTATAAAATTAATTAATTCAACTTATATGTTTATAATTATGTAAAATAGACATCATTTTTGAATTTGGAATATCAATTATACCTTAGGGTGAAATTTTGGCATTGTTTTGAAAAACATCAATTTTTGATGAATAGTGAAACCACTAAGTGGTAGTTAAAAAACTCATTTCTTGTTTAAATAAACCATAAACACTTATGTGATTTTATTTTAAAAAATCCTACATAGACGGTTGTCATTAGGAAGTAAAATGTGGTTCAATGGGATTAAAATAATTTTTTTGGCGAATAGTAACTTTTAAGTTTAATTAATCTTGATTAAAGGTAATTAGTGAAATTTAAGTTGAAAATGATATTATAAAAATATTAAAATACCATTAAACTTGTCCTAAACCTATTGGATGTGTCATCGCCGACCAAGACCATCCATGGGTCAACATGGGGACCCCATGGAGCCACTTTTCTAGGAAAATGACAAAACTAACTTTTTATTTAATGTTAAAATAAAAATGTCACAAACATAAGTTGTTTTACTAAAACAATTTTTAAATGGGGTTATAAAAGTAATATTATTGACTATAAATATTCATTATAAAGATAAAAATATTTCCTACATCATTATATATTTTTTATAATTTTTAGACATTAAATAAATTAAATTATTTATGACACCGTGATGATGCAGCGATTACCTCATTAATTAACGATTTTAATAAAATGGAAGGATAATGTAAAATCTAAGAATTACGTAAGTCCAAAGACTATGGGATGAGTATATTTAGAACCCTTATCACCTTATCCACAAAATATATAATTTTGGGACCTTTAAAATCCGAAACACTATATATAATAATGTAACATTTCATGACTTTCCAAGCGTGCCCCTCATCTCCTCTTATAAAAGCCCCCCCACCACTACCACCTTACTCACACCATCAAAGCCATTTGGCTCTGCAAAAATCTGACCAAATACTCTCTAAAATTCCCTCTATTACTCCTATAAGCCTCACTTTGGGCAGAATTCTTCCCAAAGAAGCCTTTGGCTCAAATCAAAAAGAGTTACCCGTTTTAAAGGTAGTGTTTTCTCTTGTGTTCATATGTTTTATTTTGCTTATACAACCCCAAAAATTATTTGTATTCATTTCTTTTGTAATAAAACCAGTATCCTCAATATACTAGGATGTTTTTATAATAAGGATTCGAGCTACAATTACACACACCTACATCTAGTGGTTAATGAACATACTGTTTCTGTGGATGGAGAATTTCTGCCTCATGAAACGATGATTGTTCAACACTCATATAACACCTCTCATGGTGGCCATTATGATGAAACTATTTTAATATATGATATATATATATATATATATTATGTTTTTGTTTTCTTTATGATTCTGTATTATTCATTTATGTCATACCTTTACGATTTCCATTATGGGTTAACGCGATAATTTCATTTTAGGAAGTGTGGACTACCGCCCCCTCAATGTGATTTGAATCGTTAATGCCATATGTGGGATGTATAAAGGATGGATTAAATGGTATTATACATTATATTATACTGTAATTATAATATAACTTTATATAATTATAATTCCATTCCATTAAATACGAAATAAAAATGAATGTAGCGTTCATGCATACGTACGGCTTACCGTCTCCATGAACGGTGCATTTTATTTCTTACCTCTAAATGTTATGTAATATTATAAATTCATGTATACAATGGATATATATGATATATATGATATCTAAATTAGGAATATAATTCTGGATATAATGGATATTTCACCACATGAACAACTTTTAATTATAAGAAAGTTATTTTTGACTCAAGTACCAAAGATCGAAAAAATGACCGTTATTAACATAAATAACTACATAATGTTCATAAAATGGTAATAATTGATATAAAAGGAATAAGGAACATGAAAAAGGTTCTTAAACAAAAATAAATTAACTCTAGTTTATTATTCAGGAGGTTAAGGAACGATCGAGTCAAGTCGGACACGAGGTAAGGGAACTTCTTAATGCAATTTCCATTCATTCGGTTAATCTCTTACATTCAAATTATTTCATGATGTTATTATGTGCTATCTTGTATTTATACTTTATTTATGTGTAAATATAGTGAATACACATAATAGATCTATTTTATTTTAAAAAATGATCTTGTAAAGGGACTTCGTCTCAATCTCCATTCATTGAGGCAAATTTTGTTTTATACACAAATTTTGTTAATACGATGTATAAACCCCTTTGACTTTTACTTTTACTCAAAAGGAATATTTTTATACGAAGAATTTTTAATAAAAGACAAAAGGAATGTTTTTTTCTTACGTATGCGTTGACAATGACTTCCCCGCCGCCATGACCATTATTTGAGTTTCGGCATCCTCTACAAGCCATAACATTTTTTGAAATGAAAAATAAATATAAAGTTTTAATTTTGTTTTATGTTGGTATTGAAAATGGTTTTGAAAGTGTTTTTATTATATCAATGTGTTGTATTGATATCTTTTGATTGAATTGTGGAAATGTTATGTTTCCTTTATGCATATTTTTTGTGATACGATTATGTGATGGTTTATGATATGTTTAAACATGTTCATATGAGGAATGTATTGGACTTAATAAGTGACGGGTGGAGCCCGCTATAGCTCCTTGATGCATCGGCAGGTCTCATGAGACAAACTAGTGTCTTGGAACAAGGTCTTGACAAAATATTATTTGTATTCTTGGCATGAGGCCTTGGCAATGTGGTTATGATAGTCTGGCATTATACATTCCAGCATTATGAAAGTGGTTATTGATATTTCATCTGATTATTCGACCAGTAGAATATCCATGTGAATAAGTAAATGGAATTATCTCATTTTACTTTTGCCATATTATGTTGAATTTCAAGTTTAAAAGGTTTTTATTTTAGTCATAAATTGCCTTAAATTCTTATGTTTATTTAAGAAACCTTCTGCTATATTGTTATCCTTACTGATCATATGAGCTCACCCCTTTCAATGTGTCAATTTTTCCAGGATGTGAAGAAGTATTTTATGAATGACCTGCATGGATAGTATGAGGGGATATGATGACAATATGTTTTTTTAGTTTTGTTTTAATTTATGATGTAATGTAAGACTTCTGAATGTATCTAGTGTTTCCAAGACTACTAAACTAATCGGTCTTTCGAGACTTGATCTTTGGTGATCATGCCAATGTTACGCAATAATGCACCGACTCTAGGTAACTGGGTTTGGGGCGTTACAGTTTGTATCAGAGGAAGTTTAGTAGTAACCTTGAAAGCTAGATTTAGATAAACTCTGATTATAGCACATATCGCTATGATAGAATTTGAGGATTATTATAGAATAATTTCCTAAATTTTGGTATTATAGAGATTTTATGAGTTTTCCGAGAAATACATCCCTATCTGGATACGAGAAGGTAGAGGTGGCTCTGGAACAGATGTACCTAGGGGTAAAACCCAAAAACACCTCTTTGAGCTAGACTTGAAAGGTAACTGGTGCACGACAACAAGCCCTGCTGCACTCTTGGTTACGACACTCCCGGGGGATATGCTTTGGATAATTATCATTTTCTTTACAAACCATTATGAAGGGATTATGAGTACATACATCCTCAAAGAAATTTTTTTTATGATTATGGATTATATCCATAAATAGTTCAATTTATGTTAAGTGTTTTACAAGTATGGAATTATGTATTTTAATTCATAAACTAATCTAATTTATGCCATTATTTAGAAATGGTGCCTAGTGCGAGGAATGGAAACTGTATCAATGCACGCACTCCGTGTAGGGATTGACCTCCTGCTCAAGATAATTATTGTGGAGATGGAGATACAACTAGTGCTGATCAACTTATCACCATACTGGGAAAACTCCCTCAGGTTATGAATAGTAACCATACTCGTATGAAACACCCTGATATGCAACGCGGAGGATCAATGTTAGACCGCTTCATGAGGAAAAAAAACTAACATTTAATGGGGGTACAAATCCATTATTATCTGAGAAATGGATTAACTCCTCATAGAAAATATTCCATGCCTTGGGTTGTAGCGAAAGGGAGAAAGTTGTCATGGCAGTTTACCGCCTCACTGGAGATGTCGATCAATGGTGGTCGCTGATTCAAAACACAAAGGAGGATGAAGAAGTATCAAGTATGGAATTGAGGGATTTTAAGGAAATTTTCTTAGAAAAATACTTTCCACATGAACATCGAGAAGATATGGAAAGGCAATTTCTGAGTCTGTGGCAGAAGTAGAATGAGAATGTCGCAAAGTATGAGGCTAACTTTACAAGGTTAGCGAGGCATGCTGCAGATTATATACGTAACCCAAGAAGTAATATTGATCGTTTCATTGGTGGGTTAAAACCATTTCTCCATCGAGCTTTAGTATCAAAATATTTCTCAACATACGAAGATATAGTCTTGTGTGCTATCAAGACATAAAAGGAATTCTCTAAGTCTTATGACAACAAAGTAAAGCAAGAGAATAAGAGAATGGTGTAACAACAGACAGATAAAGGGAAAAAGGGAAATAAGGATTTTATATTATGCGATAATTTTGGGAAGAATCACCCTGGTACTTGCCTAAAGGGAATGTGGGTTTGTTACAAATATAGAGAAAAAGGTCACCAGGCTCGTGATTGTAAGGGAATGAAAGAGGATATCAATGTTGAATGCTACAATTTTAGGGAAATGGGGCATTATGCCAATGAATTTCCTAAGCGTCAGAGAAAATTACCTCAGAAAATTCCAAGGAATCAAGGACAATATTATGTTGTTACTACAGTTTCAGTGGAATAATTAATGTATTGGTGCTTTTGGACTCAAGGAATATATTTTGGTTATGATTGTACTGCAGTACTTGTTTTATTCATTAAGGTTTTAATATGATGAAAGTAATCTTTTTTTAGTATGTGACAATAATAGAAACTTTACATTTTTTGGGGGAATCTGCTGTTACAATTGATTTTCGAATTTAAGGACCTTTTAGAGAAAGTCTGGACCGAGGTATTTTGGATAACTATAAAGGTTGGAATGGATTAAGTTGAACTTTGGATAGCATTGTCTAAGGTTTAATCATTTACGAAGAATATTTTTGGAGTATTATAATACTATATTTTTAGGAAAAGTACAACCTGTAGGTTGGGGGATAACCCGTCGCGTCGGACAAAGCTGCAGGAATCAAACCCACAACCATAGTGCAACAGGCCTTTATTACCTACCAATAGCCTACAGGAATTCCCTTGTTATTAAAAAATAGTTTTCCTAATATAAATGGTATGTGTTAATACTTTGAACCTTGTACGATTAGGATAAATATAATATTTTTGAGTTCCATAATCTTTTTGAGTGAAAGATGAGTTTGTGGTAGAAATTAGTTGAAGGTTGAAGCTCTACATGTCAAGCATATATATATATACCTATCTCCTATTCTATGAATAAATTAATTCTTAAACATTATTAAAGGGATATTAAAACAAAAAAATGTGTTATCCTAATAACTTATGTCTTGTTGAACTGATATTATTTTAAATCAACATAGATTGAAGGCTTTGAGGCCCTTAATTTTACACTTGTTTGTGATTGATGACCTCAATAACTCCCTACAAATATTTATGTTTTTCCTCCAATTATATGTCTCTAATTGCCACCAATTTTCTCCTTATCGAGATCATAATTCGGTGGTGACTTTTTTATTTCCATTTCCCTCTTATTAAGGCTAAATTTTATTAACCTTATTTCCAATGTGGGTTTTCCACAATGGTATTTTCTATTTTCAGCCTTTATTTTCAAAGAAAACTTCAAATTAGGAGGACACAATTTATTGAAGTAGGGGAGAATGTAACACCCCGAGCTTCCACGATACACATCTCTTTCAATAATGCAATAGCTTGCATTGTACAGAAGTTCGAGATTCTAACACACCGCGACCAATCAAAATAGCAATTATGAATAGTAATACCCACTTTTTGAAATTATATATATTTTATATTTCAAAATGGACTTCATTTTTGGATTCGTAATATCGAAATTAGCCTATGTTGAATTTTTGGTATTTTTCTGAGAACTTCCAATTTTTATGAATAGTGAAAAATACTTAAAAACAACTTTTTTAATCAAAATAATTTATAGTGATAAATTATACTATTGAGTGGTTATAAAGTTCAATTAGAATATATGTTTACCATTTTATCCAATGGTGTTCATTATAATTGATTTCACTTTGAAATTGTACATAAACAATTGTCAATCTTTAGATATATATTGTTTCGTAAAAACACGCTATTTGTTGTAACAGTGGGAATTAATTATAAAATTAATTAATTCAACATATATGTTTATAATTTTGTAAAATAGACTTCATTTTTGAATTCTGAATATAAATTATATCTTAGGGTGAAAGTTTGGCATTGTTCTGAAAAACTTCAATTTTTGATGAATAGTGAAACCACTAAGTGGTAGTTAAAAATTGATTTCTGTTTAAATAAAATAGTACCACTTCTATGATTTTATTTTAAAAAATCTGACATACATGGTTTTCATTAAGAAGTAAAATGTGGTTGAATGGGATTAAAATAATTTTTTGGAGAATAGCAACTTTTACGTTTAATTAATCGTGATTAAAGGTAATTAGTGAAATTTAAGGTACAAATGATATTTTAAAAATATGAAAATACCATTAAACATGTCCTAACCCTATTGGATGTGTCATGGACGACACAAACAATCCATGGGTCAACATGGGAACCCCATGATGCCACTTTGGTAGGAAAATGACATAAATAACTTTTTATTTAAAGTGAAAATAAAAATGACACAAACATAAGTTGTTTTACTAAAAAAAATTAAATGGCATTATACAAGAAATATTTTTTACTATAAATATTCATTATAAAGATAAAAATATTTCCCATATCTTGATATTTTTTTTAATTTTTGGAAATTATATAATTAAATTATTTTTCACACCGTGATGATGCAGCGATTACCTCATTAATTAACGATTTTAATAAAATGGAAGGATAATGTAAAATCTAAGAATTAAACTTGTCCAAAGCCTATTGTATGAGTATATTTCGAACCCTTATCACCATATCCTCGAAATATATAAGTTTGGGACCTTTAAAATCCGAAACACATTATATAATAATGTAACCTTTCATGACATTCCAAGAGTGCCCCTCCTCTCCTCTTATTAAAGGCCCCCACCACTACCACCTTACTCACGCCATAAAAGCCTTTTGGCTCGTCCAAAATCTTCCCAAATACTCTATTAAATTCCCTATCTTACTCCTAGAAGCCTCACTTTGGGAATAATTCTTCACAAGAAAGTCTTTGGCTCAAATCAAAAAGAGTTACCTATTTTAAAGGTAGTGTTTTCTCTTGTGTTCTTATGTTTTATATTGCTTCTCTAACACCCTAAAATCTTATTATTCATTTCTTTTGTAACAAAACCAGTATTATAAATATACTAGGATTTTGTTGTAAGAAGGATTCTAGCTACAATTACACACACCTACATCTAATGGTTAAAGAACATATTGTTTCTGTGGATGGCGAATTTCTGCCTCACGAAACGATGATTGTTCAACACTCATATAACACCTATAATGGTGGACATTATGATGAAACTATTTTTATATATGATATATATTATTTTTTTTGTTTTCCTTATGATTCTGTATTTTTAATTTATGGAATACCTTTATGATAACCATTATGGGTAAACACGATAATTTCAGTTTAGGAAGTGCGAACTACCGCCCCCTCAAAGTAAATTGAATCGTTAATGCCATATGTGGGATGTATAAAGGATGGAGTAAATGGTATTATACATTATATTAAACTGGAATTATAGTATAAATTTATATAATTATAATTTCATTCCATTAAATATGAAATAGAAATGAAAGTAGCGTTCATGCGTACGTACGGCTTACCGTCTCCATGAACGGTGCATTTCATTTCTTACCTCTAAATGTTATGTAATATTATAAATTCATGTATATACTGGATATATATGATATATATGATATCTGAATTAGAAATATAATTCTGTATATAATGTATATTTTACAACATGAACAACTTGTAATTATAAGAAGGTTATTTTTGACTCAAGTACCAAAGATCGACAAAATGACTGTTATTAACTTAAATAACTAAATAATGTTCATAACATGGTAATAAGTGATATAAAAGGAATAATGAACATTTAATAGGTTCTTAGGCAAAAATAAATTAACTCTAGTTTATTATTCAGGAGGTTAAAGAACGATCGAGTCAAGTCGGACACCAGGTAAGGGAACTTCTTCACCCAATTTCAATTCTTTGGGTTAATCTCCTAATTTCAAATTATGTCATGATATTATTATTTCCTATCTTGTATTTATACTTAATTTATGTGTAAATATAGTGAATACACATAATAGATCTATTTTATTTTAAAAAATGATATTGGAAATGGACTTCGTCTCAATCTCCTTTCATTGAGGCGTATTTTATTTTATACACAAATTTCATTTATACGGTGTATAAACCCCTTTTACTTTTACTTTAACTCAAAAGGAATATTATTATACGAAGCGTTTTTACAAAATGACAAAAGGAATGTTTTTTTCTTACGTATGCGGTGAAAACGACTTCCCCGACGCTGTTACCATTATTTGAGTTTCAACTACCTCTACAAGCCATTGCTTTTTTTAAAATGAAATTTAAATATCAAGTTTTAATTTTCTTTTATTTTGGTATTGAAAATGGTTTTGAATGTGTTTTTATTACTTCAATGTGTTGTATTGATATCTTGTAATTGAAATGTGTAAATGTTATGTTTCCTTTATGCATATTTTATGTGATATGATTATGTTATGGTTTATGATATGTTTAAACCTGTTCATATGAGGAATGCATTGGACTTAATAAGTGACGGGTGGAGCCCGCTATAGCTCCTCGATGCATCGGCAGGTCTCATGAGACATACTAGTGTCTTGGCACAAGGCCTTGAAAAAATATTATTTGTAGTCTTGGCACGAGGCCTTGGCTACGTGGTTATGATAGTCTGGCATTATGCATTCCATCATTATGAAAGTGGTTATTGATATTGAATGTGATTATTCGACCAGTAGAATATCCATGTGAATAAGTAAATGGCATTATCTTATTTTACTTTTTCCATATTATATTGAATTTAAAGTTTAAAAGACTTTTGCTTTAGTCATACATTGCCTTAAATGATTATGTTTATTTATGAAAGATTCCGCTATATTTTTGTCCTTACTAAGCATCTGAGCTCACCCCTTTCAATGTTTTAATTTTTCCAGGATGTGAAGAAGTATTTTATGAATGACCTGCAGGTATAGTATGAGAGGATATGAAGACTAGATGTTTTTTTAATTTTTTTTACTTTATGATGTAATGTAAGACTTATGAATGTATCTAGTGTTTCTAAGACTACTAAACTAATTGGTCTTTCGAGACTTGATCTTTGGTGATCATGCCAATGTTACGCAATAATGCACCAACTCTGGGTAACTGGGGTAGGGGCGTTACAAGTAATTTGACATTTAATCATTGAGGATCACATTTTGTACTCATTTATGTATATGAAATTTAGCAGTTACATGACATACCATTAAGAATTCATAAGGTACTTGATTTAAAAATTGTAGTGGGTATACCATGTAATGTTAAGAAGACTTATATATTATTAAACAGGATAAAATGGTTCATAAATTATTGTTTGATTATATGGGTTACCCTTCCCAATTTATAATGGAATGTAAGATATATACGTTTTTATTTCCACCCATTTAATCATAACCATAAATCTTTTATCCCATTTAACTAATTTGTCATTGTTCAAACATGTAATAATTTCTTCATTTGGGTGTCAACATTAAATCTTTCGGGAAAATCAATTTTTGTTAATGTAGGAAGTTTAATAAAAATATTATATATCATAATTACCACAAAACAAGTGTCAAGGTGTAGTAATACCCATAAACATGTAAATAATCATATAAACATTATATACAAATAAGACTTATAAATATGTACCTTAAATGTTATATAAATAAACATGTAACATAATCAGGCAGTCAACAAATGAAATCTACATGGAATGAAATATGCATAGTACATGAATATACATGTGCCTAAAATGATGATTGTCATGAACCAGGCAAGGTCATCATCTGACCCGGTGCCCGACCCGGTCCGCGACATGGCCCGAAGGGTTTTCCCGATCCCCACGGGCTGGAAACTAGTGGTATACATCAAAATAAACCATTTGGGAATGATTTTGGCCCATAACAAGGATGAATAAACATAAACTACACAAGAAGATAAAAAAAGGGGAAAAAGACCAAAAAACATGCAGCGGAAAAAGAAATTAAAGAAGCAATGTGACATTCCTCAAGTGACCTCATGGGTTAATGCGGAATGTAAATAACACTCGCTCCCAAAAGCGACCCAAGGATGAAACCTGCAATTGAAATGTAAAGTAGGTATGAGCACTGAGTTTCTTAGTAGGAATGCCAAAATATATCAACGTCTTATGCCCCCGCCTTTAGTATGAAATCCAATTATGCCATTTTGAAAATAAGATATAATAAAATAATGTTTCTCCATTTCAAATTCAAGTAACTAGTTTGAATTTTCAGGTAAATCATTTTACTCCCACTATATTTTAAAAATAGGTTTCAAGCATGCATTAACATTTCAAAATGACACGAAACCATATTAGATTAAAATATGGTTTTCACAAACAAGACATCAATTATGAAACAAATGAAAAGAATGTTACATCGCTAGTAGCATGTCACAAATGAGCACCATGGGTAATCCCTATAGGTGGATAGAACAAGTGGGATCCTAGAGACTTTGTACCTCGGTGAAACGTGGATTAGAAGAACATGACCCTCGGAAAATGTGGCTTAGAAGGCCACGACCCTCAGAAATTCATATGTTTAGTTAGTGTTGTTGCGTCAATCTTCGTAGACAAATCGGGACGAACACCTAGTGTGTCATTTATTATACTAGTCCTGGTCACCCACCTAGATACCTAGGTTTCCCATTGTGCTCTATTTAATGTGGTGGTGAGTTTTTCTTTATCACGCAAACATATATGAAAAAAACATTTTCTTTATCAAAAACTCATTCAACCTCTCACCATCGTTCTCCATCCTTATGTTCAATCCCCTTATTTCACGTCACACAATGCATAAATTTCAATGCCAGACACAACATACGACTTTCAACAAATAAATAATTTTCCAAAACTAAGTGGGTGTGCCTCAAGAGAGGTTTTTCTTTATCATAATACATTCTTAAGGTTCCAAATGGGCATTATTAAATAATTGGAATACTTTTTATGTCACGACCCGCCCTCGGGGTCCGAGCCGTGACTACCCCAAGCCCGCCTTCCATAGGCCAGGGGCTGGCGACTAGCACCAAGGCGTAAATCCCGGTAAAAAGGGAAGCCATTGCCTTTGAAAAGTAAACACACACCACAGAGTAAACAAGCGGAAGTAAACACTAAACAAGCAGAGTACGACTGAAAGTGCGGAAAAGTAAATGGGCCAGAATACAAACCCAAACTGAAAGTAAAGTACAACTCGAAAAGGGAAAAACAGCAACTGGAAATTAAAAGCCGCTACTCCGAGCTGTCCACTGGAAATCCCACCTGAAGGGTGGGTACAGATAGCTCCTCTGCTCCACGGGTCCCACTGTCCGCTCCGAGCACGTCCCGCCCAGTGGTCCACCTCCGGATACCGTCCCGCTCTACAAGCCTCAGCTAAGGTCAACGCTGTCCGTCATCTGCAACCAACACAACGTAGTGCGGGAAAAGCCCGTGCAGGGGTGAGTATAAGCTACTCAGTAGGGACCCCGAGACCCCTGAAGGTCTCTCAAATCCACAAAGGATAAATCACGAAGAAAAGTACAATCACGAAGTAACAACCGACACTACTTAGGTATATGCCCATACATATACCTAAGTCATCAATTCAAATACGCTCCAACCTCCGAGCCTAAGTACAACTCAGTCCACGCAGGAAAGTATACGTATTCCACATAGGAAAGAAAAACATAATCCACACAGGATTGCACAACACAATCCACACAGGAAAACAACAGGATTCAGCTCACACAGGTATACTTCTTCAAGGACGAAAAAGATGATCACTGATCCATCTAAGTCGTCGGACCCACGAAGGATCGATAGGTAACTAACCCCCGCAGAAGACCCACACAGGATCGGGCTCACACAAAACCTGTAGGCGCTGGCTCACACAGAACCGCTGAGCGCAAGGACCCACACAGGATCGGGCCCACACAGGACCTGTAGCACTGATCCACGTAGGATCGCTGAGTGCTGAAGTCGTCGTCGTCGAATCCACATAGGATCTCTGTACTGTCGTCGTCAAAGTCACAGTAGCAGTCGTAGCAGTAGAACAGTCGCAACCAGCACTAGGGTTCCCGCACACAGCAAGCTCGTACGGAGGGTCCGCTCCACGAGCCGAGAGGCTGATACATCAACTGTCACGAAGACCAGAGTTGATGTATCCAAAAGTTCCGTATCGACAACAGGAACTCAACGCAACAGACGGCGCGTCGATCGGAGGTCCGAGGCTCAAGTTATGGGCCAAAAACCAAAACTGGTTCGAAACGGGGGGGTCCGGGTCCGGGCCGACCCAGCCCGACCCCCCCCTGGGGCGGCGGTGACGGCGGCGGCGCGGCGGCGCGGTTGTGCGGCGGCGGCGGCGGCGGCGGGCCGCGGTGGCGGCAGGGGGCCGCGGCGCACGCGGGGGGCTAAGCCCCCGCTCTTTCCAAGAGGCGGCGCGGCTTTGCCGCGCCGTTTGGTTTTAGGAAGCGCCCCCCCCCCCCCCCCCACGTGGGGGGCCTGCTGGAATCGAACCGAGGGGGCCGGTTGCCCCCTCCCTTCAAAGAACCGCCCCCCCTCTTAAAGAGGGGGGTTTTCAAGGGGGTTGGCCGGGGAATTAAATTCCCCGGTTTTTAAAACATCCGGCCGGCCAGCTGGCCGGCCGGTTTTTACCAACGGGACCGGAAAATTCCGGTCCCGCCTTCGACTTCCGACGCCGGCGGCCCGGCCGCCGGTCTCCACTTCTGCCGCGGCCCGGAACCGGCCGCGGTCTTCTCGTCCCGCCGCGGCCCGGAACCGGCCGCGGTCTTCTTGTCCCGCCGCGGCCCGGAACCGGCCGCGGTGTTCGTCGTCCGGCGTGGTGTGACGGCACCGCGCCCCTTTCGCCGTACCGTGATTCCTTCCAACGCGGCGCGACGGCGTCGCGTTCTTGAAGATTCTCCTCGGCGTAGCGCGACGGCGTTGCGTAAATTATAAGCACGATCATCCGCGTGGTGCGACGGCACCACGCCACTTGCTTCCACCGCAAGAATTAAACAACAACGATGGAGGGGGGTTCGGCCGTGTTCATGCGGTCCGGCCCCCCCTCACGTTAAAATAATAACGCAACTCAAAATAAAATCAAGTCACACGTTAGTCTTGATAAAATCACGATCAAGAATAAAATAAGGAAACCAAAAGAAATCGACAACCCCTACCTCGGGTTTAAGATTCGAAGAATCGTCTACGTCCCGCGGAAGACGGCGTCGCGGAGTTCGGGCGTTGCGGTCGTCGTTCGTCAAATCCGTTGACGAAGTGTTATGCCCGAAGAGTCACGACGTTGGCGGATCTTCGTTTGCCGACGAAGAAGGTCCGAGGAGGAAGAAGAGGTCCGAAGATACCGGGTCGCCGAGTCGATGATCCTTGACGAAGTGTTGTCGTTCTTCGTTGAGGATGAAGACGTTCTTCACCGGAGAAGGTGAAGAGGAACTCTCAAAAAGACAAACAAAGAACTCAAAATAAAATAAGACTACCTCTTATTTTATTAACACAACACAAAATGAATTTCAAAGTTTGAAATTCAAAAAGACTTAACTCCCACAATTAATTAAGAGTAACTTAAGCCAATTAATTAGGGGTTAAGTATGTTGAGAGAATTTGAAAAGGTTAGGGGTTCGTGTGGGCCCCACCACACTTAATCCTCCCAAGGGAGGTTAAGTGGGTGTGGGTCCCACTTCCAACCTCCTTTGATAGGTTTTAACTTGTTGTAATAAAATTTTTCTTCACAATTTTATTTAACTCAACCTAAAAACCCCAAAACGTAACTTTCAACCCGCAACAAACGCAACTCCCGAAAAGGTCTCTTTAAGCGAATATCGGCGCTGTGAGTTCATCGGTGCCCTCGGATTTCAATTCCGAGCACCGGATCAAAAGTTAGGAATTCCCGCTCATTCGTTCACTGAACGTACCCGAGCCAAACTTCGGAAATTAATTCCGGGCACTCCGGGCCTCGGAATCAGGTGCCGTCAGAAACCGCGTTCTTGTAAAATTCTAAAGAAAATTAAGAAAAAAATTTCCCTTGAATTTTACGGGTCTTTACATTACTCCCACCTCAGGGCTTTACGTCCCCGTAAAGATACAACAAAAACTAGGGAAACAAATGAGGGTACTGAGCACGCATCTGAGCCTCCCGCTCCCATGTGCTCTCCTGGAGATTCCCGTGCTGCCATCTGATGCGCACAAGAGGAATCGATCGCCCACGCAGGACCCGCTCCTGTCGATCCTCTATCTCCACCGGGACCTCCGTAAAAGTCGCCCCATCGTCAACATCAAGCTCCCCATGGTCAATGATGTGCGTCGGGTCGTGCACGTATTTCCTCAGCTGAGATACGTGGAAGACGTCGTGCACCCGGTGCAACTGAGGTGGTAGAGCCAGGCGATAAGCCACCTCGCCAATCCTGCTGAGAATCTGGAAGGGTCCGATGAAGCGCGGAGATAACTTGCCGCCTCGGCCAAATCTCCGAATACCACGTCGGGGTGAGACCCGCAAGAAGACGTGGTCGCCATCCTCGAACTCCAGTGGCCTCCGCCTCCTGTCAGCGTATGACTTCTGCCGGCTCTGAACTGTCCTCATCCGCTCCTGGATGACCTGGACCTTCTCTGTCGTGGCCTGGACCATCTCCGGTCCCACCAGTGCTGACTCTCCGGGGTCTGTCCAGCACAAAGGAGATCTACAAGGTCGGCCGTACAACTCCTCGTACGGTGCCATCCCGATGGTGGAGTGGTAGCTGTTGTTGTACGCGAACTCCACCAAGGGTAGGTGGTCCTCCCAGCTACGACCAAAGTCAAGGACACATGCGCGGAGCATGTCCTCGAGAGTCTGAATGGTCCTCTCCGTCTGACCATCCGTCTGAGGGTGAAAAGCTGTGCTAAGACGTAGCTGCGTCCCGAATGCCTCTTGTAACCCCTTCCAAAGCCGGGAAGTAAAGCGGGCATCTCGATCGGAAACGATAGATGATGGCACGCCGTGGAACCGCACAATCTCCTGAACGTAGAGACGTCCCAATCTCTCCACCGAGCCCTGCTCTCTGATGTGTAAGAAGTGTGCCGACTTGGTGAGTCGGTCAACAATCACCCAGATGGAGTCGTGACCTCTGGAAGTGCGTGGAAGTCCAGTCACGAAGTCCATAGATATGCCATCCCACTTCCACTCCGGAACCTCCAAGGGTTGTACCAAGCCTGCTGGTACCTGATGCTCAGCCTTCACCTGCTGGCAGGTGAGGCATCGAGAAACAAACTCTGCTACTGCCTTCTTCATGCCCGACCACCAATGCTGTCGTCTGAGGTCCTGGTACATCTTCGCCACTCCAGGATGTACCACCAAAGGAGAAGTGTGAAACTCTCTCAGCACTTCCTCTCGCAAAGCTACTGGTACCATGGTACGTCCTCTGAAAAGGATGTCGTGCTCTACTCCAAGGGAGAAACCATCAGGTGCCTGTCCCGAGGATATCTGTGCACGCCGTGTCTCACAGTCAGCGTCCCCATGCTGTGCCTCCCTGACTCGCTGCAGTAGTGGAGGAGTGACTGTGAGAGACTGAAGAAAGGCTGCTCCATCTCTATCCACGAAGGATATCTGCAAAGAGGCTAGCTGCTCCGTTGCCTCCTCAAGTAGCTGAATGCCCGTCCTCCTGCTGAGGGCATCGGCTACTACGTTCCCCTTCCCAGGAGTATAGACTATCTCAAAGTCATAGTCCTGGAGGAACTCGAGCCATCGTCGCTGTCTCAGGTTCAGGTCCTTCTGCGAGAAGATATACCTGAGACTCTGATGATCGGAAAAGACTGTAAAGCGCTCGCCCATCAGATAGTGTCGCCATGTCTTCAGAGCGAAGACCACTGCTGCTAACTCCAGATCATGGGTAGCGTAGTTCTGCTCATGCGGCCTCAACTGTCGTGATCCATAGGCGATCACTGCCCGCTCCTGCATCAGAACACATTCGAGTCCGGTCCCTGATGCATCGCAGTAGACTACGTACCCTACTCCCTCCTCAGGCAACCTCAAGATAGGTGCGCTAGTCAATCTCTGTCTCAGCTCCTGGAAGCTCTGCTGACAACTTTCTGACCACACGAAGGGTTTCCCCTTCTTCGTCAAAGCTGTGAGTGATGCCGCAACTCTGGAGAAGTTCGGCACAAATCTCCGATAGTATCCAGCTAGTCCCAAGAAACTCCGAAGCTCAGTCACGCTCCTGGGTGGCTCCCATGCTAACACAGCCTCAATCTTCGCGGGATCCACTGCAACTCCCGCCTCAGAGATAACGTGTCCCAAAAAGTGGACCTCACGTATCCAGAACTGGCACTTCGAGAGCTTACCATAAAGCTGGTGCTCTCGGAGTGTGTCAAGAACAACTCGCAAGTGATAGGCGTGCTCCTCCTCTGTCGTAGAGTAAATCAGAATGTCGTCGATGAAGACCACGACAAACCGATCGAGGCATGGCTGAAAGATCCTGTTCATGAGAGCCATGAACACTGCTGGAGTATTGGTTACACCGAAAGGCATAACCAAGAACTCATAGTGGCCATACCGACATCTGAAGGCCGTCTTCTGCACATCCTCGTCTCTGACTCTGAGCTGATGATAGCCTGACCTGAGGTCTATCTTCGAGAACCACCGTGCTCCCTTGAGCTGATCAAAGAGGTCATCAATCCTCGGTAGCGGATACTTGTTCCTCACTGTCACCTGGTTCAGGCGACGATAGTTAACACAAAGTCGCAAGCTCCCGTCCGCCTTCTTGGCGAACAATATCGGGGAAGCCCAGGGTGAAACACTGGGTCGGATGAACCCCTTGCCCTGCAAGTCCTCCAACTGTACCCGTAGCTCTCGAAGCTCGGCGGGGGCCATCCGATATGCTGGAGTGGATATCGGGGCTGTCCCGGGGTACAAGTCAATATAAAAGTCTACCTCTCTGCGAGGAGGTAGCCCTGGAACATCGTCGGGAAAAACGTCCGCAAACTGATCCACCACTGCAGGAAAACCAGGACTCCGCACGTCAACTGCTCCAAGGATAAGGCTAGCCAACTGATGAGTGATGGGCTGTCCTCTCCTCCGCGGAAGTCCATCCTGTGCTGCTAAGGCTCCCTTCTCGCCGGTGAAGGTGAACCTGCTCCCGTCGGTGCGTACACATCGCACCTTGCGCCTAAAACAGTCAATCTGTGCATGGACCGTAGACAGCCAATCCATGCCCAAGATGACGTCGTAAGGCCTCGACGCTGCTACAAGAAGATCCCAGCCGAAGCTCTCGCCTCCTAGAGTAAGCTCACACTGCCGGCACCAGTGCGTAATCGTCGAGTCTGCTCCCGTAGGAGTCTCTAGCCGTAAGGATCGAGCCAACGGCTCTGTCGGAATCTCCGAGCTCCGAACAAGGGCAGCGGCTATGAAAGAGTGACTCGCTCCGGTGTCTATAAGAACTGCAGCAAGGGTGGAATAGACACAGATAGTACCTCGAATCATCTCAGGTGCGCCGTGGTCGTAGGCCTCTGCTGCCTGGAGCTGTGCCTGTCGCTGCCCGCCAGCTCCCTGTGGTCGGGGTGGACCTCCTGGTGGTGGTGGTGGTAGAGCCTCAAAGCGTCGGCCACCACCAGCTGCTCGTCCAGCTCCTCTGCCTCGTCCGCCTCCTCCCTGCGGACCGCCACGGTCGACCCTATGCCTCTGCCTCGGTGGTCCATCAACTGACTGCTGCTCCTCGGCACGACGGGTCGGGCAGTCGCGAGCCATGTGGCCCTGCCCGCCGCACGAGTAGCACTGTCTGCCTCTCGTAAGACTGGCTCCGCGCTGTGTGCCCCGCACTGCTGAGCCAGTGCCCTGAGATCGTCGGCCTGAAGGTCTGGTCTGTCTGGACCCCTGAGTCATCCGTCGACTGCCTACTGCAGATGACTCTGCCAGGTGCCGCCCTGCGGTGGGTCGCTGTGCTGGTGTAGACTCAGCAAGGAAGCTCTCGATCAGAAGAGCCCGCTCCAGTACTCCTGTCTGAGTCGGTATGCTGAGGGAGATCAGCGATGCCCTGATCTCGTGTCTCAAACCCTGCTCGAAGGTCCGGGCCCGGAAGAATGGGTCCCGTACCATGTCGGTCGAGTAGCGCGAGAGATCGGTAAATCTCGCCGAGTACTGAGCGACCGTCATGCTGCCCTGCCGCAGCTGTAGAAGCTCCTGGATACGCACCGCACGAAGGGTGGCTGGGACGAACTCCGAGCGGAAAAGGATCTCAAAGTCCGTCCAAAGTAGAGATGCCTCATCGTGCACCTGGAGCATCAAGCTCCACCATCGTCCTACTGCTGCGTGTAGTAGGCTCGCAGCGAGGATCACCATGAGGTCTGCTGGTGTCCTCACTAGCCTAAACACTCGAACTACTGCCTCCAGTCAGTCTTCTGCTGCCTGGGGATCCGTCTCCCCGCGAAACCTGGGCGGTCGCTGGCGCTGAAACTCATGCAGTGCGCTGAGGCGACGTGCATCGTCAGCGGCTGCTGCTGGAAGCATCGGGGGCTCGGCGGGTAAAGCTACCGCCGGTGCCACTACTGGAAAAGGGCCCTGCACCGAGGCCTCGTCACTCGGTGGGCTGTCGTCTCGCTCGACTCTCGGAACCCTAGCTGGCTGCCGTCGTGGGGCCATCCTGAAAAGGAAACAGGTGCGCCACGGTTAGAACAGTATACCTGGTGAGCTGATATAAGTAATCACAAAGAAAACTTTGAAACACACACGCAATCAATGTTTTCGTGCATTATGTCGGAAATCAGAAGTCAGGGTCCTGGTGTACGGATACGTCGGCCGCCGCACCAACACTGGACTCCCTGGACTGATAACCACACTCAATACGCTAAACATTATTGCTTCACATAGAAAAGATCAGAGTTCGCGGTAGAACTGAACTCCTCTGATACCAATTTGTCACGACCCGCCCTCGGGGTCCGAGCCGTGACTACCCCAAACCCGCCTTCCATAGGCCAGGGGCTGGCGACTAGCACCAAGGCGTAAATCCCGGTAAAAAGGGAAGGCATTGCCTTTGAAAAGTAAACACACACCACAGAGTAAACAAGCGGAAGTAAACACTAAACAAGCAGAGTACGACTGAAAGTGCGGAAAAGTAAATGGGCCAGAATACAAACCCAAACTGAAAGTAAAGTACAACTCGAAAAGGGAAAAACAGCAACTGGAAAGTAAAAGCCGCTACTCCGAGCTGTCCACTGGAAATCCCACCTGAAGGGTGGGTACAGATAGCTCCTCTGCTCCACGGGTCCCGCCGTCCGCTCCGAGCACGTCCCGCCCAGTGGTCCACCTCCGGATACCGTCCCGCTCTGCAAGCCTCAGCTAAGGTCAATGCTGTCCGTCGTCTGCAACCAACACAACGTAGTGCGGGAAAAGCCCGTGCAGGGGTGAGTATAAGCTACTCAGTAGGGACCCCGAGACCCCTGAAGGTCTCTCAAATCCACAAAGGATAAATCACGAAGAAAAGTACAATCACGAAGTAACAACCGACACTACTTAGGTATATGCCCATACATATACCTAAGTCATCAATTCAAATACGCTCCAACCTCCGATCCCACGTACAACTCAGTCCACGCAGGAAAGTATACGTATTCCACATAGGAAAGAAAAACATAATCCACACAGGATTGCACAACACAATCCACACAAGAAAACAACAGGATTCAGCTCACACAGGTATACTTCTTCAAGGACGAAAAAGATGATCACTGATCCATCTAAGTCGTCGGACCCACGAAGGATCGATAGGTAACTAACCCCCACAGAAGACCCACACAGGATCGGGCTCACACAGAACCTGTAGGCGCTGGCTCACACAGAACCGCTGAGCGCAAGGACCCACACAGGATCGGGCCCACACAGGACCTATAGCACTGATCCACGTAGGATCGCTGAGTTCTGAAGTCGTCGTCGTCGAATCCACATAGGATCTCTGTACTGTCGTCGTCAAAGTCACAGTAGCAGTCGTAGCAGTAGAACAGTCGCAGCCAGCACTAGGGTTCCCGCACACAGCAAGCTCGTACGGAGGGTCCGCTCCACGAGCCGAGAGGCTGATACATCAACTGTCACGAAGACCAGAGTTGATGTATCCAAAAGTTCCGTATCGACAACAGGAACTCAACGCAACAGACGGCGCGTCGATCGGAGGTCCGAGGCTCATGTTATGGGCCAAAAACCAAAACTGGTTCGAAACGGGGGGGTCCGGGTCCGGGCGGCGACCCGGCCCGACCCCCCCCCCCCCCCCCCCCCCCCCCCCGGGGTGGCGCGGCGGCCGGCGGAGGCGGCGACGGCGGCGCGGGCGGCGGCGGCGCGGCGGTGCGGCGGCGGCGGCGGGCGGCGGGGCACGCGGTGGCGGCAGCGGGCCGCGGCGCACGCGGGGGGGCTAAGCCCCCCGCTCTTTCTAAGAGGCGGCGCGGCTTTAACCCGCGCCGTTTGGTTTTAGGAAGCGCCCCCCCCCCCCCCCACGTGGGGGGCCTGCTGGAATCGAACCGAGGGGGGCCGGTTGCCCCCTCCCTTCAAAGAACCGCCCCCCCCCCCCCCCCTCTTAAAGAGGGGGGTTTTCAAGGGGGTTGGCCGGGGAATTAAATTCCCCGGTTTTTAAAACATCCGACCGGCCAGCTGGCCGGCCGGTTTTTACCAACGGGACCGGAAATTCCGGTCCCGCCTTCGACTTCCGACGCCGGCGGCCCGGCCGCCGGTCTCCACTTCTGCCGCGGCCCGGAACCGGCCGCGGTCTTCTCGTCCCGCCGCGGCCCGGAACCGGCCGCGGTGTTCGTCGTCCGGCGCGGTGCGACGGCACCGCGCCCCTTTCGTCGTACCATGATTCCTTCCAACGCGGCGCGACGGCGTCGCGTTCTTGAAGATTCTCCTCGGCATAGCGCGACGACGTTGCGTAAATTATAAGCACGATCATCCGTGTGGTGCGACGGCACCACGCCACTTGCTTCCACCGCAAGAATTAAACAACAATGATGGAGGGGGGTTCGGCCGTGTTCGTGCGGTCCGGCCCCCCCTCACGTTAAAATAATAACGCAACTCAAAATAAAATCAAGTCACACGTTAGTCTTGATAAAATCACGATCAAGAATAAAATAAGGAAACCAAAAGAAATCGACAACCCCTACCTCGGGTTTAAGATTCGAAGAATCGTCTACGTCCCGCGTAAGACGGCGTCGCGGAGGTCGGGCGTTGCGGTCGTCGTTCGTCAAATCCGTTGACGAAGTGTTATGCCCGAAGAGTCACGACGTTGGCGGATCTTCGTTTGCCGACAAAGAAGGTCCGAGGAGGAAGAAGAGGTCCGAAGATACCGGGTCGCCGAGTCGATGATCCTTGACGAAGTGTTGTCGTTCTTCGTTGAGGATGAAGACGTTCTTCGCCGGAGAAGGTGAAGAGGAACTCTCAAAAAGACAAACAAAGAACTCAAAATAAAATAAGACTACCTCTTATTTTATTAACACAACACAAAATGAATTTCAAAGTTTGAAATTCAAAAAGACTTAACTCCCACAATTAATTAAGAGTAACTTAAGCCAATTAATTAGGGGTTAAGTATGTTGAGAGAATTTGAAAAGGTTAGGGGTTCGTGTGGGCCCCACCACACTTAATCCTCCCAAGGGAGGTTAAGTGGGTGTGGGTCCCACTTCCAACCTCCTTTGATAGGTTTTAACTTGTTGTAATAAAATTGTTCTTCACAATTTTATTTAACTCAACCTAAAAACCCCAAAATGTAACTTTCAACCCGCAACAAACGCAACTCCCGAAAAGGTCTCTTTAAGCGAATATCGGCGCTGCGAGTTCATCGGTGCCCTCGGATTTCAATTCCGAGCACCGGATCAAAAGTTAGGAATTCCCGCTCGTTCGTTCACTGAACGTACCCGAGCCAAACTTCGGAAATTAATTCCGGGCACTCCGGGCCTCGGAATCAGGTGCCGTCAGAAACCGCGTTCTTGTAAAATTCTAAAGAAAATTAAGAAAAAAATTTCCCTTGAATTTTACGGGTCTTTACATTTTACAATTAACCGACCAAAAGCCCAAACACCTTTTTAAAAACACATTATCAATTCAAAACCACTTAGTAAATCAATTTTTCCAGAAAAGGTCACTTAAGACCGATAGAATTAAAAAGACAATTCAATTTCCAAAGAAAAGGCATAATAATTTCTAGCAACCGTATCCTGATTTCATAGCATGTGTATATAGCATACATGTAAAACATATTTTTAAAACTAGAAAGAAATTATGAATCTCAAATTAATGGCATAGATATAGAGGACCTACCTCAAACTTGTTACTATTTATTTATGGCCACTCGAACCGAGACTTGGCTCATACACGCACATGCATTTATACATATATATATACAAACCCCTAGCTGCATTGCACATATTCCCTGTTCCATGAGGGAATATGTAAAAAGAGGGCATACATATATATATATATATGTGTGTGTGTGTGTGTGTGTGTGTCTTACCCTATGAATGTAGACGTAGGATTCCTCGACACGCGCGACCCAAAACCAACAAAGCAAGGCCCAACGCACTACACATATAATTTAATAAAACAATTAAGAAATTTATTAAACACTTCAATGATAGCGCTAAAAAAAGGAATCACACCAAACACACTCTTTAAACCCAAAACATACACTAAAACATTGGAATATACATTTCACACTACTTTTATAACTCATAAAACTCATTTAAAATACTAAAAGAAAAGCACATAATCAATTTAACCATTTCCCAAGCCCTTTTGAATTCGTCACATAAACCAGATGCAATTCCAAAACATGTATTTCATTGTTTAATCCATTTAAAATTTACATTTAGAAATACAAGACAACTAAAACATGCCAAATTATTCATTTCTCTTTAAGAAACTACACCTAAACCCATTTTCACCATACGTTCCCTTGAAAACGTGATTCACACCACTAGAAAAAATAAAATACCATTTGTAAAATTTATAAAACACGTAAAAGAGGAGAAACAATATTTTATAAGAAATATACAACCAAATTCAAATTAAGAAACCAATTTCGACTCATGCATATCAAATTTGTTCAAAAACTAGTTTTGCATCACTTGGACAATGAAATAAGTCAATTGCTTAATTTATAAAACATCACCAAGGTTCACACCAAAACAATATCCAAACATGTTTCACATACATTATATGTTTTAATAAGTAACATAATAATTTTATAAAAGAACTCAAAGAGGTATCACAAGACTTTGAACACAAACTCCCTCTCAAAAACATCTTCTAATGGATAACACACACCAATAACATGATAAAACAAAATTCACAACCCTTGCGTGACATCATAATCCAACAAAAAAATTTATAAAACACAAAAAAAGGATTAATAAGTGTTTTCACATAACAAAAACAATAATATCAAATAAACATGCTACTAAACACAATGAAATCATATCAAACCTCAAGTAAAACAATATTCGCACCAAGTAAACAGATAAATAAGTATGCCAATTTAACTAAATAAGAGAATTAATTCATCAAACAACACTCAAACGCAGAAACACTTACCTTCAGTGTCGAAACATCCAAATTTCGGTGTGAAGCATTAATCCCACTATATTCGCACCATAAGGGACCAAATATGAATCCAAAATCAGGAAATCGAACAAAAAAACATGAAAATCAAACCCAAATGAAAATGAACCAAAACCATAACTAAGAGAGGAAAAAATACATACCAGAGGGAGAGTCATCAAGGGATGAGGAAGCCGGTGAGATTTTAGTTTCCCGAGGAGGGAGGAATGTCGTGGAGAGGGGTGCTCGGCCGGAGGTCCGGGAGGAGAGGGGGGTTGCGTCGCACAAGCAGTGGATGGGGAATCTTGGCCTCGCGAGGGAGGAGGCCCGACCACGCATGAGGGGAGTCGTCACTTGAGGGAGGGAGGCACGCTGGTAGCTACGGCTGCAGGGGGAGATGAGGAGCGGGAGAATGAGGGTGGTGGGGTAGTGCGAGCGGTGCGATATAGGGAGAGGGGGAGGAAATGCGATGCATTGAGGTAGAGGAAGAGAGAAATGGGAGAAAGGAGAGAGAGAAAAATAGAGGGAAAGGAAGAGAAAAAAAATAAATAAAAAATAAAAAATAAAATATAACAATTTATATTAATATTAATAATCATAATAACTTAATAAAAATTAAAATAAACATAATAATAATATTATAATTTTCCATAATAATAATATTATTATTAATAAAAAAATCCATTTATTTTATTTTACATAATTATGATTTTAATTTAATAAATTTTTAAACTTTTAGAAACCAAATGAAAAATAATAATAAATAAATAAATAAAAACAACCACGACTGCAAGTCACCGGGTCAGCATGTGACAATTCTCCCTACAACAAAAACTTTCTGCCCCTAGAAAGTCACCCAGCCAAATGCGGAATCAAACTCGAGTTTGAAATTAAATGCGGCTGACAAAATCACAAACTTGATATGACATTTCACTCCATCAGTCACACCCGACCTACTATGAGGGAAACTGAAAAGAGAAGAACCATCAGGAAATGAGGTGGGTTCTCCCCACCAAAAGAACCCGAATAGCACAACTGACATTGAGACTCTTAGCATGGGCTAAATCTGGAGCTGCTAACTTGATCCAAGAGGGAACCACCACACAGACCAAACCTCGAAGAATGAATGGCATGATTCATGTTGGGTCTCCCCACCATTTAGGAGCTAACCAGCTTAAACCAACCAGTATAGACCGACACGAGAACTTCCAACCAAAACCAGAAACCACTGACACATGAGAAAACCCACAGAAGACTTCTACCAAATAACGAACTTAACCATGACTCATCATTTCAACAAGAGATTAGCATCTCCAAAACAAGAATGTACTAAAACCAAATGGGTCACATTTGAGGAGGCACAACTACTGGAATTACTAAAAATACGAGACCACAAAACCTTCTTACAACAAGAGTGTGATATTCAAATAACAAAGACCACAATGAAAAATAGAGACTTTTACGCCTCTTATAGAAAAATAGAACCTTCAAAGATGGGAGAGCTACAACAGGGAAATTCAGACCGTCCCCATTTCAGCATTGGAGACAAAAATTAGACCAAGGTTCCCCACACCCAATGATTCAAAACAGTGTGAAGAACTTCCCTCCGAGACCTGTGGGTTGAGATCTGATGTCTTGATGCATATGTTTCCCTATAGTCAGGAGATGACATCCTTTGGTCAAGACTCTGGCTGACGATGCTGCTAGTAGAACCCCTCCAATTGTCCCAAATAGCCACACCGAAGCAAGACATCCCAGGATGATGACAAGGTGACTTAAAGTACCCAAACTGAGAAACTAGAAGTGAACAATGGGGTAGCCCAACTAATAGGTGATGGAATTGACATGAAGACTTGTCTGAGATAGGTTCCTCCGATACTCTCTCGTAACCGGATGGGGAACCTTCCCGAACACTAGAAAGAAATGGTCATGGAACCTTGGATGAAGACCCCACACAAGAGAAACTTCAACTGATTCCATGATTCTACCTCTAGAGAAAATGGAATCAACCCCTTGGAATGCCTCACGTAGGCCTTCACTGCTCGTTGTCCTTACTCGACACTCACTAGTTCTGTCGCTTTCCTCACCTTTACATTCTCGGGTATAAACCATTAGACGAGAATAGTCTTAAACACCTTCCAAGACATATCATCACGCAACGATTCTGGGATTATCTCCTCCTCCAATCCAAAGTTTCACCTTTAAATTGACCCAAACCAACATAGACTCTCATAGCATTGGGAGTTTCCAATAACCTAAAAACACCAATGATTTCACCAAGCCATTCCCCTACCTTCCATAGATCATGATCACCATGGAAGATGGACAACAACCGAAATGAATTCAATCCCACCACTCTGCTAAGAGTCTGGGTAGAACCAATAACTAAAAGTGACTGACTATATCTTTCTGGGACTTTTATTTGTGGCATATTCAAAAACAAGAGGCACAAATCCTTATTAAAACTCATCATAAATCGAAATTCCACACCTCAATCAGAAAAAAAAGTTCAAACTCAAATCATTATTCCAACCACAATTCAGGATGTCACAACCTAGAACCCACGAAAAATGATAGAAAACATGAAAATAGAATACTATACAATTTCTCAATCACTTTTCTAACAATATAAAAACCCTTTTTGAAAACCATTTTTCAGCAAACAAAACAACTTAAATATCCACCAATGGTATCCCTTGATGTCTCACACATACATATCCCTGTGCTAGGTGAAGCACCAATCCACTCAAATCACCAATTTATCCCCTTTTCACATGCACACCTCAATGTATATGATCACTCATTGGAATACCAAAATACAATTTAAGACTCTTCTCATTTCCAAAACAGACCATTAAACCGAAATAAAAAATTCCCAACCAATTTGAGAAAGTCACTTATCATTAAAGAAACACATTTCAAAATTACAAAACATTTTTCATTTCAAAAACCATTTTCCACTAAAACAACCATATTCCTTTTTGAAAATAACTTCATAAAAATCCATTTTACTTTTTGAGATCTACTCCCCCAACCAAAATGAAGGTCAAAAATAACTCACATCAAAATTTCCAAAAATAATGGACTAGTGGCTATGACAACCCAGTAACATGGCTTATCAGACCATGCTCCGAGCGGGCATCCACCATAGGATGTATCTTGAACCGTGCACTCGGGCTATACATGGGTCGCTACTCCTTTCATGGTCGTAGCATAACATCAGATCACTTCCCTTGTCATCCCTCATCCACACAGACCAAGCAAAAGAAAAACTCAAATCCCATACTACCCTTGGCAACTCGAGTCTCGGGACGGGCAAGGGTTCATGACGTCCTTCCCGCACCTACCTCTCAAGTCATGACACACCTAATAAGCAAGCTACTTGACACCCAAAATAACAAGGGCCTCTCAGATACCATTTTCTCACAAACCAGGCTGGGTAATCATCCAACCCGGCACCCGACCCGGTTCGAGGAATGGCCCGAAGGCCATTCCCGATCCCCACGGGATGGCAACAAGGGCCATGCATAAAAAACAGTTGGTAATGAATTTTCCCCATAACAAGGATGAATAAACATAAACTAAAAAAGCAGATAAATAACAGGAAAAAAGGCCAAACAAATTGGCAGTGGAAAAGGGAATTAAAGAAGTGACGTGACTTACCTCAATTGACCTTGTTGGTCAATGTGGAACATAAAACACACTTACTCTCAAAAGCGGCCTAAGGCTAAAACCTGCAACTGAAAAGTAAAGTAGGCATGATCACCGAGATTCTCAGTATGAATTCCAAAATATAACCATGTCGTTTCCCCCCGCTTTTAGTAAGAAATCCAATTATGACAATTTTAAAATAAGATATAATAAAATAATGTTTCTCCTTTTCAAATTCAAGTAACATGTTTTCATATTCAGAAAAATCATTATACTCCAACTACATTTTTAAAATATGTTTCAAGTATGCATTAACATTTCAAAATTAATGGAAACCATTTTGGATTAAAATATGATTTTTAAAAACAAGACATCAAGTATGAAATAACGGAAAAGATATTTACATCGCATGAATCATGTAAAAAATGAGCACCATGGGTAATCCCTATAGGTAGCTAGAACAATGGGGAACCTAGATACCTCGTACATCAGTTAAACGAGGCTTAGAAGACCACAACCCTCCGAAAACGTGGCTTAGAAGGACACGACCCCCAGAAATTCATATGTTTAGTTATTGTTGTTGCGTCAATCCTTCCAGAAAAACAAAAACGATCCCCTGTCGTGTCATCTAGCGTACTAGTCCTGGTCACCCACCTAGATACTCGGGTTTCACATTGTGCTCTATTTCAAGTGGTTGTGAGTTTTTCTTTACCACACAAACATATATGAACATAACATTGTCTTTATCAAAAACTTATTCAACCTCTCACCACTGTTCTCCCACATTATGCTCATTCCCCCTCTTTTACGTCACACAATACATTAACTTCAACGTTAGGAACATCATAACAATTTCAACATAAAAATCATTTTCTAAAACCAAGGGGGCGTGCCTCAAGAGAGGTTTTAATTTTTCATAAAACATTCTTAAGGTTACAAACGGAATTTATTACATAAATGGAAAGATTTTAACAATTAACCGACCAAAAGGCCAAACACCATTGTAAATACATATTACATATTCAAAACCACTTAGGAATTCAATTTTTCAAGAAAAGGTCACGTAAGACCGATAGAGTTAAAAATGCATTTCAATTTCCAAAGCAAAGGCATAATCATATGTAGCAACCATAACCCGAGTTCATAGCATGTTTATATAGCGTACATGTAAAACATATTTTTAAAACAAGAAAGGAATTATGAATCTCAAATTAAAGGCATAGTCATAGAGGACCTACCTCAAACCTGTCTCTATTTTTCAATTTCCACTCAAACCAACACTTGGCGCATACATGCATAATAATTTATACATATATATATACACACCCCTAGCTACATTACAGATATTCCCCACACCATGATGGAATATGTACAAAGTGGGAATATATATATATATATATGTATTACCCTATTCATGTACATGTAGGAAGCCTCGACACGTGTGGACCAAAACCAACAAAGCAAGGCCCAACACACTACAAATATAATTTAATAAAACAATTATGAAATTTATTAAACACTTCAAAGTTAGCACTAAAAAAAGGAATGACACCAAAAACACTCTTTAACCCACAAACATACACTAAACCATTTGAAAATACATTTCACACTACTTGTATAACTCATAAAACTCATTCAAAATAATAAAATAAAAGAAGATAATATATTTAACCATTCCCAAATCCCTTTTTAAATCATCACATAAAGCAGAAAAAATTCCAAAACATGTATTCCATTGTTTAAACCATTTAAAATTTACATTTATAAATACATGACTACTCAAACATGCCAAATTATGCATATATTATTAAAAACCTAAACCCAAACCCATTTGTAGCTTATGTTCCCTTGAAAACGTTATTCTAACCACTTGAAAAACTAAATAAACCATTTGTACAATTTATAAAACACCTAAAAGAGGTACAACACGATATTCCACGAAAAGTGCACCCAAATTCACATTATGAAACCAATTTCAACTCACGCATATCAAATTCATTCAAAAACAATTTTTTCACCACTTTCACAATGAAATATGTCATTTTCTAAATTTATAAAACATCACCAAGGTTCACACCAAAACAATATCCAAATGTGTATCACATACATTACAAGTTTTAATTAAAAACTTAATAATTTTATAAAACAAATCCAAGCGGTATCACAAGAATTTTAACTCAAACTCCCACTCAACAACATCTTCTAAGGAAAAACCCACACCAATTACATGATAAAACAAAATTCTCATCCCTTATGTGACATCATAAACCAACAAAAAAATTTATAAAACACAACAAAAGGCTCAATATCGGTTTTCACAAAACAAAAACATTCATATAAAATAAAAATTCTACTAAACACATTTTAATCATATCAAACCTCAAGTAAAACAACATTTCCACCAAGTAAACGGATAAATGATATGCCAATTTAACTAAATAATATAATTAATTCGTCGAACAACTCTCAAATGTGGAAACACTTACATTCGGTGTCGAAACTTCCAAATTTCGGTGTGAAACATCAATTGAACTATATTCGCACCATAATGGACAACATTTGAACCATAAATCAAGAAATCAAAAAAAAACAAGGAAATCAAACCCCAAATGAAAATGAACCAAAACCCTAACTAAGAGGGGAAAAATACTTACTGGAGGGGGAGTCATCGATGGAGGAGGAATCTGGAGAGATTGCGGTCACCGAAGGAAGGGAGGCGCATCATGGAGAGGGGCGCTCATCCGTAGGTCCAGGAGGAGAGGGGGTTAGTGTCTCACAAGCAGGGGAGGGGGAATCATGGCTTCCGGAGGGAGGAGGCCCGACCGTGCATGAGGGGAATCGTCACCAGAGGAAGGGAGGTGTGCCAGTGGCTTCAGCTGGAGGGGAGAAGAGGAGAGGGAGAAGGAGGGTGGGGGGTTTGGGTGAGTGGCTCGGTACAGGGATAGGGGGAGGAAAACACAATGCAGTGAGGGGGAAGAGGAGAGAAACGGGAGAAAGTATAGAAAAAATAGATAGAAAAGAGGAGAAAAAATGAAAAAATGAAAAAATAAAATAAATCAAGTAATATTAATATTAATACTCATAATAAGGTAATAAAAATTAAAATAAACTTAATAATAATATTATCCTTAAACATAATAATAATATTATTAATAGTAAAAAATAAATTAATTTTATTTTACTTCATTATTGATTTTAATTTAATAAATTTTTAAACATCAATAAACCAAAAGGATAAATAAAAATAAATAAATAAATAATAACAACCACGACCGCAAGACACCACGTCGGGGTGTGACAATGATAGTTATAATAATTCCTTGACATACTGGTCGAATGGTAAAAGTAAATCCTTAACAGCAATAAAAACAAGCACACATCTTGTATCTCATTCAATGTTGAAATCAATGAAATCCTAATAGGAATAATACAAAATAGAGATTTCCTTCATAGGTAATATAGAATTACCCTGTAAATGGGTAAGCTACTCCTATGGAACATCTCCAAGGTGAGCTCAGAATAATTTAGTCCAACAAGATCTACAAATTAACATCCCATGGTAAAGGGATCCTAATATTATCCGATGTAAATATAGTGGACCTACGTTACATAACATGATCCCATTTTCATTTCCATATCAATGAATGATTCTTGTGCGATATATACAATCAAAGTTGATTCTATACCAAATTACCCATTTTAGTTTCCATATAGTGATTTCCAATATCAAAAACATAAAAAAATTTAGGATAATTTTATTGTCCATGCCTAGGTACAAAAATCCAAAATAAATTGAAAAATATATGATATCATTCATCACATAAAAATGTACTTAATTAACCATCTCATTTAATCACTTTTTTAACATTCGATATTAAGTATGGACAAGTGTTCAACCATTCATTTTTACAATTAATATAAATAATACTTCCACAAATAGTTTTCATTTTGACACACACTAAGTAGTGGGTTTAGTTTAGGGGAAGGTAAATAAACCCTCCTTGGATGTGGATTGTCATGAGGTCAACCACCTCAAACTAAATCATGGTGTTATAAGAAAATTATATTCATGTTAAATGATTTAATTCATTAAACACATTAAGGGATACATTATGAATGTATAGTGTGTTGAACAATAAATATAATAAATAAAAAAATGAATTTTAAGGAAGAAGGAATGTAAAACATTTCTTATGGAGTTAAGAAAACCCTCATCTAGTATTGGATTCCAATTATATCTTAAACCGACAATAATCAAAAACTAGAAAAATGAACTAAAAATGGGTGGAAATAGTTTTCTTAAAGATTGAAAAATATATAGTAAGTTAAATAAGGAAAAAATGAAATTTATCCATGAACATACTGAGTGAAATCCCATGAGATAAAAGGTAATCAGATCGAATGTCATACATAGAGGATACATCCAATATGAGGAGGATTATGTGGTGAGTTATCATTAGTGGGAGTAGTTTTTCATAGAGGAGAATAAAAAATAATGGTATTATTTTTAATAAAATAATTTCAAAAATATATTTCCACCCCTATTTTAAAAGGCCATTATTTTTTGCCAAATGGTGGGCCAAACTGTGCACCAACAGTGGGCCAACACTATCCAAATGATTCTCTCTCTCACAAGAGAAGATTCATGATTATATATTTTTTATTAACTATCTGTTTCATCTCTGAAATAGGTTCTGAATTATTACATTGTCATGTGTATTTCCATGCATAGTTTGAAAACTGTCATCCACCCCTTATAAGGTAGAATGGGTTATCTAAATAGTTATTACTATCCATGATCCAACTTCGTGCCTTAGACTAAATCTTCCTAAATCAGAGCTATGGGAACTGAACAAGCATCAAATTTTCATGAACCCTTATTGTACCCATTAACAATTTCCACAAGGCTAAAACTAATATTTATAACAAAAAATTATGTAATATTTACCAAAAAATAAATTATGGATCTTAAAACCTCCCTCAATTAACTAAACTCATCATCTAACATCACTTGTAATGATGGTAATGCATCATATGAGAATAACTCTTTCCACTGGCCATGTACTTCATCTTTAATATCTTAATTATTATTATGTACATGGTTTTTATAACATATAACTTGGACTAAAGGAACTGACCTATCTTATTTTTCCTTTGTTCTTTGATCAATTATAAGTATAGGATGCTCATCAATTGATGTATTTGATACTTTTTTAACTTATTCAGGATCAAATGTATGAGATGGTTCATAACGATTTCAGTGAAGTTATGATACATGGTATACGTTCTGTGTGGCTTGGTACCTCTATAGTAAATACAGCCAATTTTTTACATTCCTAAATCTCTCTAGGATCCCAAACTTACCCTTATAATAATGTGGAAGACTACTAGTATTAGAATATGTCTATTCCATATCCATGAAATAACATGTAATACGAATATTTCCTTGAAATAGAACACTAAATGATGTTGATGGTAATCAACATATTAATTTTTCCTTAACATTTCTATAGAATCTTCCTCATAAGATTTTCATTCTCTGAAGCCTCTTAAATGAGATAAGTCCCATTAACACTTCCACACATTCATCAATCTAGGGAATGGGTGGATGGAATGGCCTAACATATGAGGCCCCATAATTATCCAACATTACAGTCTCATGAAAGAATTTTTTGTAAGAAAACTCATCCAAAGGTATATGATCTTCCTAGAAACGTACGAACCCAAGGATTTATTGTTAGATCATTTCCTCTAACAGATGTATTGTTCACATAGACTTTCCATAAGTCTAAGGGTGGTATGACGCACTAAATATTATCTCTGAACCTATTTCCCTCTATAATCCTTTTTTAAACCATGAGATAAAAAAAACTCAATCTGATACAACTTTCTATGAATCTACATGATGTTGGATAGTCTCTTGGTCGTAGATACTTCATGTAATTTCCACTAAAATGTATCTTTGAATGTTTTATTGTGAGAGACATTCCTTAACATGTCATTGATCACCAATATTACATCACATCCTTGCGGGGTCTTTGTATTCCTGTCACAAAATCAATCACGGTTTCATCCCATTTATAAGAAGCAATTGGGAACATTTTTAGAATCCTTTCTATTCACAGGTTTTTTTTTCATTCATCTACTAACATGTGGAATAATTAGTTAAAATATAGTTATTTTCCTTTTCATTCATGGACACAAGTATTGGTGATGTAATTCATGATACATTTTTATGCCTTTGTTGTACCCCCCCCCCCCAACTTAAAGCATACGATTCCCACATAAATACATTTCACAAGCCTCTAAGATCCCATATGTATCGATGAATGTGAAATATCCCATTTTCATCAACGTGAAAGCCTGGAAGTGGTTCCTAAATTGAATCACCACCTTCTAACTAAGCCATCATGGTCATAATATTTACACACCATCACTTTCTTACTGGGTGAAGTGGTCACTAATAAATCATTGTGAATATTCATTATATGAAACTCTTATACCGTTATGTGAATCTCCAAAAATAGGACCATTAACTGCCACTCTCTGTTGGCCCCATTAATTGCCTCTATCCGAGTCCTCTGAATCATATAATCAAATATTCAAAGGAAAAAGAGCTAGTTTATCATTATTAACGTTGAAAACATGCTGCCAAAATCACCAGTAATTGTTCAATTCTCTATGTTGGACAAAATTGGAAATTATCCATGTCAGTTCCATGATCCAAATGATGATAAGGATGAAAAATGTGAACAACCATGATGACTAAGGTAACAGGGTGGAACATTCACAATGGATAATGATGAGATGTATTATGATAACTAAATCCCCTACATCAGAATTTTGAATATGGAATCATTATTCTAGCCACATTAAGAAACAAATAATTTTTTAGTGTACAACCCTCTTGTCTTTTTCAAATAAAATATCTAGTTTCATAATGGATGAATTTCATAATTTAGGTTTATAGGATTATAAATTAGATTATGGATCCTTTTAAATATATTTGATGTTCTTATGGTAGTGGATTAGCTATTTCAACATAGAACATTTATTCACTGAATATGGATGGATTACTAGAATAGTATTTATTGTTTAAAAAATGAATGGGGTAGAAATAAAAAATAATTACTATTGTAGTGAAATTTTATTTTCACAGAAATAGAAAATGAATACTATGAATATGTACAGTCATATATGTAGTGTTATATTATTTAGATAAGTGATATAGTAGATAACTATAAAATACGAGCACATCAGTTTTTATAGTGGTTCAGGAAAAAACAATCACCTAGTGCACTCCACCAACACTCTACCATTAAATATGGCAGTTTTCAACAGGCATATCATCCAATCTCATGAACTTAAAAACTTTTTACTGGTAGTTTAAACCATCACAATAAGACTTCTTATTGAGCCTCATGTTTTTTTATATGGAACCAAAAATACAAATCTTAGTCTGAGATGTTTTTACTCCCCCAAGACTAATTCCGTGAAGCTATTACAATAATAAATCCAAATTTATTGATTTGATCGGATTAAAAGAATATTCTTCATAGTTTCAATATTAACTAAAAGAATAAAAAACCTTATTCATAGAAGACTATAATATTTAATAAAAATAATCATTGATGATATTTTTTTGTGAGTGATATTTAATGAAAATAGAAATAAAAAAATAGTAGTAGTATTAGTTCATCAACAACATACACAGTTATGGATTGAACCATGTATGTATCCAATCTGTATTTTCATTGGATTAACAAAGGGGTTTTATTTTTTATAATTATAACACTTAATTTGATCAAAATTATATTACACACATGATATACAATAACGAATATTGTCTTGTTATTTTAAATAGACAACTTGGATTTATATGGGCCGAATAGATCCAATAATACCACCTCAAAAATCACAATCATTTCAATTTAAATAATTCAAGAGATTCATAATTTCATTTTTAAATAGGATTAATTTGATCTTCTTAATAAGTGTCACTGAATCAGTCATAATGTAGTGATAAAAAGATATTTACAATTCTCAATATTGTTACACATAATAGGGAAAAAATTACTTGAAAACCTCGTCGCTAAATAATCAAACATAGGGTTCTTTCATGTATTGAAAAAAAAAATAAAATTATATGGTTTAAAACATATGGTTTATTAAAATAGTAGTGTTGATGAATATATTTTTGGTCCATTACATGTAGGGTTTATTCCAAATGTAGGTTTGTTTATCCACATGTTTCCAATAGCATATGTTATATATTCCATACATTTTCATCTAAATATAGGACTTCCAATCCATATGTTATGATTTAAAATATAGGTTATGAACAATTTTTCCAACATAAATTCAAAACACTGCCCTAATAAGTAATAAAATATTAAAATCCATAAATTCAATAAATTTCTCAAGAAATATATTCTAGAAAAATACAAAAAAGTAATTTCACATGTTATATAAGAAAAGGGTTTTATGACCATCAAAATCATAATGATTCTTAGAGTATTTTTGAGATAATAAATTCTAAAAAATCACCGCAATTTTATGATTATAATCCACAAATATTATAACTTATATAAAATATTGTATCTGTAAAAAAAATTAAATAATTACTTTTATGATATATAACAAAAACATTACATGTTAGCTTTTAAATTTTATTTATAAAGTAAAAAAATTATTCTTCTTAAAAATGAATAATGTTAAAAAAATGAGAATGATGTGTTTACAGAATTTGTTAACCTTTTTATGACATGAAAAATAAATTAGTAGAAAATGGTGTCAAAACACATTCAGTATAAGAAAAAACTGTAAAATAATGCTCATTGTAATTGAAGACAAAAATGAATGAGTTCAGATAGTTTAAATGGGATGAAATATTATCAATTAACAGATAAAGACATCATAATTCTATAAATTTCATTAACAGGGTTCTGATTAGGATAAATAGTTTCATATGATATATTAAAATGATGGATTGGTTGTTGTTTAATGGGTTTGTTTGGAATAACAGTCCAAATCCTTTGAAGCGTTGATGTATTTTTGAACATTATTAATCGTGGCCAACATGTTTATGAAATATTTATTATGATTGGTAGCCAACTGTATTAAAATAAATCTTGAATCATGGAAAACATATCAATAATAAACTTAATTTCCTTTCAGAACTCATGAAATTTCACTTATGAAGGAAGAAATTGAGATAGCATTTAACCAAAATAATTTACAAGATAAGTTTTACATGGTTCTCTTGATGCTAATTTCTCAATTAATGCTCTTGGATTGTCTATATAAACATTCAAATGGTCATTGTGACACTGATGATTATGGAGGTGATCATTTATAGTAGGCATAACTACAATAATGGATTGACCACAAATGATTAAATCTAAAGAATATTGAGGATAAAAAGTAGATACTCTAAACTGATTATAACTAATACTTACTGATTCAAAATAATTCCCTAAATAGTATTATAAATCATCAAAAATATTTCTTTGAAACTATTTCATATCACATGTTTCCAAAATAATCTTATATTTCTCAATGAAATGTATCAAAATATCCTTTTTCACTAGAAAATTCTCTATGTGTTTTATATGAACGTTTACTGACTTCGAATATTATCTTATAGTAGTGTAGTTTCTATAATCTTTAAATTATTTCTATGTAGTTAGTATCCCACTTGTAAATGTACCATTCTCCTCCTTCATCCTGTTAAATTTATGTAATAACTCATTAAAAAATTATCAAGATAATTAAAGAACTTTTAATATTTATTTCATAATTTTTTTATCTATGAACCACAATTAAGGATTTATTTTTTCCTTCACACAATAAGATGATTAAATGTTAAGAACTTTTTCTCTCTCAGTATAAGATGAAACAATTGTACTATATAAATATAAAACAATCGATATTGTTATATTCATAGTTAACCTAGTTGGTTATGTTAATAACAGTTCTTCTTTCTCAAATCACTGAGCAGGTTCCTCATCCTGATTTTCATCATGAAATATTTTAATATTATCTTAATAACGATAGAAATTCTTTCTATTATCATGCATACTTTTAGAACACGTCTCTTGATTTGTTCTAATTTACGATTCAATCTCATGTTGTTCATCCACAAGAGATTTAGAGGTTCCTATTAACACTACTTGGGAAACAACACAGGTTATAGTAGAATCATCATTGGGTGTTTGAATTCCAGGATATGGGATTTCAGGTTCTTCTCTTTGTTTATACTGGGTGATAAGGGCCTCATTGTTTTCTTCATCAAAATTTTATTCAGGTGATTGATTAAAATAACGTGTAACCTTAAGATCAGAGACATTATATCTAATTATATTTATCACTTTTTGAAAAACATAATATATTCTATTTTATCTAATTTATTCTTCTTGAATATGAAATGATCAATCTTATCTTAGATAGAATTACCCCTTCATCAATAGGGATAGATTGTTATTGGTCTTCAGCACCAACAGACAATAACTTGGCGTTGATTAATCCAGATGAAACCTATCTTCCTCAAAGTTCCATAAATAATAATTTTGTTGTGATGAAACCTAATGTGAAACTATACACCATTAATCTTACTTATTTTATTAAATATAAATTAAACAACCCTTCCATATGGATAAACAAAATTCATTCATCTTCCTGAAAATAGTGATGCATGTATCAGAGCTTATATCATAGAATATTAAGCATGATATAACTCACAATCAAAAAAATAAAAGTAATATTTGGTAAATATTATTTTCTATCTCATAAATTCATTGAATTATTACTAATATAATGAATATTACATGCACATACTTGTCAGACTCAATATCCTTTATGAACATTTTGTAAGTAAGAGTTGAGAAAAAAACACATAATATCTTTAAATTTATATTCAACATTTCAAATAGATGAATGACCAAAATAAATAAATCCTTCATGGGGTATATAAAAGAAATGAAAAAGTTTATATCAACTATCATTGAAATGACGACATATTATGAGTTAATAATTATAAACTATACATTTTGTATAACTCCATTAATTTTATACCAAATACCAATATGGTATTTTCTTCATCGAAAAGAAATTACAAATCTAGAATGTATAAAGATTTTTTGAAATGAAAATACACCTAATAAAGTAATTAATAATCTACAAACATTTCATGAATATTTTTTTAGGTGACACAACAATGCATGGATCTACTCAGTTCACATTCATTTTACAACTTGATTTTAATAATTTCTAAGAATCTAATGGTTGGAGGTTTGGAATTTATGGTTTTGGAGGGAAATCGAGATCTCTGGAAGGGAAAGGGTTCACATACAAGGAAATTAAGTGATAGATTTACTGAAAGGGTTTTTGAAGGTTGTGAGTGATGTCAATTCTGGATTCACAAGCAAAACAATCATTGTAATTATTATCTATTTTTTATAGATTCACTTTTTTAAAAAAATTTATCATTTCATTAAACAACTATGAAATAATAAAAATATGAATGAAATAATTAAAATAATTAATAAATAATTAATTAAATAAATATCTATTTAATATTAAATATTACTAACTCCCCCTCGAAAAAAATTAAACCAGGAGTGGGAATTGGTTTAGTAAAAATATCAGCATGTTGATCTTTGGTATTTTTAGAATGTAAATATATATCACTTTTAAGAACGTTACATCTTAGAAATTATGTCTTATATCGATATTTTTGGTTCATTAATAAATTAATTAATTTGTTGAATGATTTATTGGATTAAAATTGTCAAATAAAATAAGACTAATATTCACATTATGTCCAAAATCCAATATGTTGTCTTTCATCAATAACACATGTATGTAGAAAATTCCAGAAGCTACATATTTTTCCTTATCTAATGACATTGAAACTTAATATTTTTTTACACGACCATAAAACAAAATAATTCCCTAAAAAGTGTCATGTTCATGTAATTCTCTTTCTATAATATATAAATCCTTTAAATTCATCATCTAAATATGAAATTAAGTAAAAAAATATATTTTTGGATACATTATTTATTAAAAATTAGTTCATTTTAATTAATTTAAAATTCATTTAATAGTAGTAAGATACGATTATTTTTGGATTCATTTAAATCTAGCACATAGAAAAATATAAAACATTTTATCTTATCTGATTATAGTATGATATAATAAACTACCAATAATACCTCTATATAATTAATTTACAACTATTATTCAAGTTACATCCAAGTAAATTTTTATATTGTTACATGGAGGTGTTTTATATGTCTTCATGTTCCAAATTACATATGTTTTTAATCATAAAATTACATTTTTTACATTGATTTATAAAATTTCCAAAATCTTTATTATATATTTGAATTCCAATAATGAAATTTAACTCTCCCATTATAATTATTTAAAATTATTTTTGAATAGGATAATCAAAATCATTGAATGTTTTTTTAATTTTATGATACAAAATTAACAATTTTTAAGTAAATATATACTAAAAGAATATTAGAAAAAAAAATTTATTAAAAAGTGTGGGAACTTATAATCCTATATAGAATCCATTTCATACCATTCTCTATATGCTTATTTACGGCCATAAAATTCTATAGTATATTTGAAAACTAAATTTGGAAGATGATAATTTTAAAACCCTAGTGGTTAATCAATATAAACATACACTATTAAATAACCATTTAGAAATTTATACTTTACATCCATATGATATAATTTAAAATTCATATGAGATGGAAACTCTAGAAGGATTCTAACGACATCTAATATAGAAATACGTGAAATTTTTTAATTGTAATATATTCATTATTCCTAGTTGTACCCTTTAGATACTTATCAAGATATATTAATTGTAGTTATTCTTTAACAATAATTTTTATTACAAAATACAAATTTAGATCATGTTATTAGATTATTTGATGTTCATTCAACTAGTTCAAAAATATTGTTCATACTGAATTGGTTATGTTATTATTGCATAACTGTTAGAAAAATTGCATCTTTTAATGCTTATTCTATAGTCTTAGATTATAATAAATATAGAAAGTAATATAATTTATATTTGTTTCTAACATAAATCTATGTTCTTACTCCAGAAATGAGATCTCCAATAAAAGTTTCTAAAAGATGATCCTTTAATGTTCTTGACTAGCAAGGTATGACACATTCAATTTAATTATTTTGGCGTTCTTATGAACTAGACTGAATTTCATTTATTTTATTTTAAAAATTATTTTATAGGGATTCATGTCACATATTTTCTAAATAGTAAATAATTTCATCAATTTAATTGTTTCTTTTGTTAAAAGGATAATATTCATCAAACTTCACAAGAACACATTCTCCAAATTTTTTTACCTTTTTATTATGTACTATATAATCTTTAGAGGTATAATAATATCTTATAATGATTACATCATTGGCCTTTATATAAAATTTACTAAGTTATTCATTATTATAAAATATATAAACCCTTCATCCAAATTCATTAATGTACATGACTATTAGTTATTTATTATTCCACAGTTCATCAGGTGCCTTTTTAACAAGGGGTATTATTAAACCCTTATCTAGGATATAGAATGTTGTTCATAAGACATATTCCAAAAAATAGGTGGGAAGAATATATTAATTTAAAATAGTCATTTCCATTCCTGGAATATTGATATATATTCTTTCTATAATTCCATTTTTAAGAGTACTTTTTTCAAAAATTGTGTGTTTAATACATAAATTTGAGAAAATTGAATATTACTATCGATTCTCAAATGCTCCACCATGGTCACTTCTTAATGAAATTATTTTAAAAAATTTCCAAATTTCAAAAATTTTACAAAAGCTATCAAAATTAGGGAAAACGATAATTTTTGTTTTAAAAAATAACCCAATGTAAATCATGAATAAAAATATACTATGATATATACATATAATCTCACAGTCAAAAATTTTACTGTTCATGGTCCAAAAAATCATATGTATATGTTATAAGGTTTTAGGTGTAACGACTTTTTAAATAGATTTTAAATATAACTTGGTTTTTTTGGGTATTTTCCAAGAATCAAATAATATATTGTTATTAAATTTAATACTTGAAAAATATTTAAATAAATACATCTTGAAAATTTTTATAATGTAAATACATTACACATTCCATGACATATATTCCAGATCGAATATTTATATTTATCAATAATAAAACAATCCATTTTTAGTTTATAAATTGAATTAAGACCTAAGGTTAAAATCTTTCTAGTTCCTGGTTCTCTAAATTTAAGAAATATATTATAAAAAATATACTATTAATTATGAGATAAATCATCATAAAATCCATCATCACATAGTTGAGAGAATATTATCATTTTTTTATTTATCCATTGAATATTTTGCACATTACTGATTGATATTTATTTTTCATCTCAAACTCCAACTATCGTTCCATTAGCATTATCTCCTATGGTAACATGTTATCCATTAAATTTTTCTACTGTATAAAAATCAGAATATTATCCACTCAGGTGTATTGATAATCAAATATACATATTACATTAAATATTTCTCTTCTTCTGAACATTTTCTTAAAAATCATTTAAACAAATTTTTTGTGTACCCATATTTTTATGATCGTATTGTGTCATGATGAAACGATATGGGTAGCCAAATTTCCCTTATTTTTCAGAATTGGAATTATATTTATAAAAAAAATTGAATAGAAAATCATTTTTATTCCACTTTTATTAGGTTTCATTAAATATATTATATTAGTTTCATATCTCATAATCCAATAAAAATAGAAACTAACTCTTAATTTGTTTTCTATTTTTGGAACGAGGTACACTGTAATTATTATATATTTTGGAAATTTTGGATTTTGTTTATGTTACATATTATTCCATTTTGATAATATTCATTCCACAAATCACATTTATAGTGTTATCTCCTTTAGTTATAATTTTTATAGAACTTTTAAATGTTTTTCACTTCATCTGGTTATTATTTTATTCTATTTTTATGGATAGTACAATGTGAAATGGATTTAATGAATTTTTATTTTATTTATTAATGTTGATTTAACGTTGAATTTTTTTCACCAAAATCAACATTATATATATTAATTAGATAATTGAAAATTGGTACTATAGTTTCATATAATTCTTCAATCATGGATTTTTAAGAAGTTAGTTTTGTATTATAGAATATTTTAGAATGTGAAGTTGAAGAATCAATTAATTGTTCCTCATCATCTTCCTTATCCATAAATACCATATGTTTATTTGGTTATCTGGAAATTTTTCCACATCAAATTTAGAAGGGATAGTATAGTCTACAAATACACTCGATATATCCTTAATATCATTATTCCATCTTTTCTCATAATCAATTCTCATCTAATTTTTCCATTATTTTTATAAATTATTATCATTTCTTATATTTCATATAGATAATTATATATGATATGTCTTATCTGTTTAAATTCCTGGCATATAACTTATTTATATCTTATTTCATACTTTTAAAATGTATTCTTGTAGACTCTATTCTTATTTCTATAATTGAATATTAATTCTAGTCAATTCAACTATATTTCAAACTCTATAAACATTGAACCATTTTAATATTATTTATATTTCTTATAAATCCTTTTATCTTGGAACATTAAGAGAAGTGTCATCCCTTTTTTATCATTTTGTGATCCTAAACATAATTTTTTATCTCTCATTAAGACAATATCTGGGTTTCAATTTATTCATTCATTTCCAAATCTTTGACTCTTAACGATTATTGTATAACATAAAATATTACATTCCATTTATTGGGTATCACTATGGGTAATTTTAGCACCTAATCTATATGTGAAATTGATGTTCCTAAATATGAAACAACATTGGATATCTATATCAATATCTCATTCATCTGGGTGATTATTTGACCCCCAAACATTATAATGGTGTCAAACATTAGATGTGTAGTAGTATATTGTAATTGTCTAACATTTTCCATTCCTTCATATGCATCAAATTGTTTCCTTATTTAGTAACTAGTAGGGCATAGAGATACACGGTTAAATTAATATATAGAATTTCCACATAAAATAACATTCATTTTTTTGAATTGATATCATACTCATCTTTTTTAGTAGTATCCCATGTTTTTAGTGTTTCATCGATTACATACAGAGTTAAAATCAACATGTATATTTTGAATGCATGATTTTTTAAATGGATAATTATGAATGATTTCCCACATTGACCATTGTTTCCATTTAAGTAAGGAGTTTTCAACATTAATATTACTCTATTTAGTTCTTCCATTGACATCATTTTTTGTATATACCTTTTATTTTATGCATTCTAGATCTTATCCTCATTATTCAAAATGAATTCCTATGATACTGATGTATTTGTTAAAATAATACAATGATACACAAGAGGGGGAGAATTTTTTAAATTAAATAATCTTATACAGATCTTGAATTTTATCATTCTCCTTGTTTTATAAAAATATATCGCATTCCATCTTTTAGATATGTTAAGAAGTTGAAAAAATAGAACATTATAAAAACATTATAGTTGTTTTAGGAACAATTATACTCTGTTCCACTCCAAAAAAAACTCTCTCAATGAGCCAAATTAATTTCACTATAAAATTAATCTTATCACCAAACCTTAACAACTATATACATGTATTTGACACACTGACCAAATGGATTCTACATAGAATTCATGTTCTTTTGCAAGAAGCCAAAAAAACCACATCATAGTATGAGTTTCTCATGAAACAAAATGGCTAAGACTGAGCAGTCAATACCCCCAATAAATCAAAATACCTTTATTTTATTGAATTAATATAGTATTGATCAATGTTTCAGAATTAACTAGTAGATAACAAATCATATTTCTCAATGATGAATATCTTCTGGATATAACAACCTAGAAGAGATTCCCATTGTGAATGATCTTTAATGAAAATTGAAACAATCTAATAGAATCAATAACCATTAACCAGAATATTAGAAATAAACATATTGAACTGTGTGTGACTCTAATGTAAAGTTTTTATATAAGAAAATAAACAATTGATATTTTGTCTTTTGTAGCAGTTTTTTATTCAAAAAGATATTGGAAAAATGATACCGGATAACCAAAATACTCATACTATTTAACAAGAGATCTTCTCATTCTATTGTACAAACACACCCAATAATATTTCATGATGAATCACAGTTATTTGAATTTATATCATTCAAGAGGGTCATAATTTCAGATTTTAATTGGAATGATTTGATATGTTTAATATAACCCTTTAAAATGGTCATAGAAGTTATTTGAAGCGATTTTTACATCTGTTATAACCATTTTAAAAAATCATGATAAAATATTTAAATTAAAAATCAATCATGGAATAGTCAAATATAATGAACCTCTATTTAGCGACATACCATAAAATGTATTTTTGACAAAATAAGGTTGATTAAAAAATTTAGTTTTGATGAGCAATACATTCATTGTTTAAAATATAGGGTTTCTACCAAACATAAGGTTGTTGATCAATACTTTTCCAAAAGCATAGGGTAATTATTATATACATCTTCTTCCAAATTTATATTTATCGGTCCATAAGTTATGTATACAAATGTCATGTATGAATAGAGTTTCCAGAATACCTTCAAAACATGTCTATAATACTTAACCAGATATTCTAAATTGTAATTTATTTAAAAAAATATACATATTTATATTCTTGAAAAATACATAAAGTAATTTAAATAGTAAAAGTTAAATGTTTATTTTTTATCCTCTAAATCAATAAGATTCATTGATTATTATTGAGACAATACATGCAAAATAGATCATTTCTCATCGTCATCCTTTAATACCCTTCCGTTGTGTATAATACATGTTTTTTTCAGGGATGATGAAATCACCATATAAAACATTGATATAAAATGTAACCCATTTCCAATAATACTAGATAAAAATGAATTTTATTAGGAGAAGAACTGTCAGACCACCATGATACCCCAGGGGTGGAAGCTATACAAGAATCAGGTTTGATTCCCTCAAAGAATTTGATTGCATATAGTGTTTATGGGCAACATTTTTTTGTCATGGAAGGAATTTTTTGGGAACATTAAGAGTCACATATAGAAAAATTGTTATGGAATCCATGTTATAACAACCATTTTATGGGAGGGACTCCCATGGAGTGAAATATTGTGTTTAATGCAATAAGAGGCCATGTATAAATGTGGTTTTCGATTAAGGCTCATGAAATAAGAAATAGAAAATCTGGAGAGGGAGTACGCTTTTTTGGTGGAGGAATAAAGTACAAAAAATGACCAAAATGGGTATGAAAAAGGATATAAATGAGAATTATATGGATACGAATCATTCTGCATCAACAACATCATTAGACCTCTACATTATGCTACCACATACATGTTGATAATGAATGAAGGAATATTGATTGGTCTTTATGGTGTTTATTTTATGAAAATAAGGAATCATATTTCATAATACAAAAAAATCATTTCAATTTTTTACTAAATTTTTTACTATGAATCCCCGAAACAAAAATTAAATCATTCTTTTAACAAAACCTTGAGATTTATATCCCAAAAATGGTTAAAATGAAAGACAATATTTTAATTTTTCTTATTATAAGTGAATTGATTTGATTGATTCCATATTCTAAAATTAAATATCATTTAATATTATAGATTCTTGTAACAAACATCGTTAGTATGTAGTAATTAAAATTATGAGGACATATTATATTTAGTTGGAGAATGTGATAAATTTATATTGAACATTAAATTATCTATCAAAAAATAATATATTAAATATTGTGTTTTAAAACATATCCCATTCTGAAATGAAAAAACAATGATGTATTTTTAATATTAAAAAGAACAATTATAAAATACCTCTTAAATTATCTTTTATTAATATATGTTATTAAAAGAATATTTAATAATGAAATTGGGAGAAAATGGAATACGGAAGAAAATTTATACCTTAAGAAACCATTTATCTAACATTTGAAGGTAGGTATCTCCACATGGGTTTTCCCTACACCAATCCAAATCCTAACTCAATCAATTTTGGTTTGAGTAAAACCTTATATGGGATATGTTCAAGCATAAGGGGAATACTACGAGATCCATGCTAATTGATCTATCACCTGAAACTACAAATATGGTCTATATGATTTTTATTTTTTAAGTAGAGATCATATGGGGTTATTTTAATAAAAATTATAATTATATCAAATTATAAATAAATATATATATATATCAATACTTTTTAAATTTTTAAAATTGTAATTTATTGTCAAATAAAAGTATATTCTGAAAAAACAAATTTCTTTAAATTGGTTCTATATTTCCAGTATAAATTTTTATTATGAATGAATATATAATAATATTTATTGATTTTTTAAATAATTAGTGAAAACTAGATTAATTATAAATTTATAAAAAATTAACATTTAACATATCAAAATTGGTTTTCATGTATGTATTATCTTAGTATTAAATTTTGATATTTTTCTAAAACATATTTTTAATAGAATAGTTTAATGTTCCATTTTTATGAATATAAATATTTAAAATGAATTATTAGTATATAGGTTTGAATTTGAAATTTATGAAATATTTTTATTCAAAAAATAAATATTTTTAATTGAAATTATAACCATTTATGTATTTATTTTAGTTTAATAAACTTTATTTTCTGCTTTATATCATTGTAATATATTTAAAAAGAAAATAAAAATATTCTCCATTTATTATATTAAAATTAATTTTTATGACATTTATAAATTATATTAGAAAAAATTGATTTAAAATATATGATTAATAGTTCCAAATTACCTCATACTTAGATAATTTTTTTAAGAAAAAAATAATTTTCATTAGTATAAACCCTTTAACATGGTAAAATATATAAGGGTAAATTTAATAATTCAAGGGGCAAAGGGATTCAAACATGTTTAAAACTCATGTGAAAAAAACATAGTTAGGAAATTATAAAATTTATATATTATCTATCAAATTATTTATAAAACCTTGGATCCATATTCATTTATTTATGCATTCCATTATTTAAAAATTATGGGTAATTAAAAATTCCCCTCCATTTTCACTGATAAATGTTTTATATACTCTCCCCACATAACCTCATACGAGAACCCAAAATATTTATCCCAAAATCTAGGAAAATATCTTCCAAACAGTCCTAGAAACCTCAAATATGTTCTAGTGTTATCAAAATAACATCCCTTAATGGAATAACCCACTATAAAATTTGACAATCAACGAAGTGGGGCATAAGATCATAATCATAATTTTTCATTTCTATTTATTTTTTCACTCATTTTTATTAAAGTTTAATAACACAATAATAAGATGATTAAATAACTATCCTTAACATTATGAAAGGTTATTGTAATAATGGTACATCCACCAACCACCATTTACATTTTCTACTAAGAAGGAAAAAATATAAAATGTGTGAACTTGTGGACTACTACCTCTATGTTACGACGATTTCTAGTTTTCAATGTTTCCATTGATTTATGAATATAAGGATGGGTTGAAAGGAAACATATTATCTTTATGATACTAATAAGTGTTTGGTAATAAAAAATTTAATAAACTCTTAATGATATGAATCATAAACAATCATTATAAATATAACTGTCATAAAAACACAAACTAATAAGAAGAAAATTTTATTTATAATATGTAATTTTTTTATACATATCATTTCCTATAATAAATTTTGTAATGTTTAAAAATAACACTAATAAACATCAAATAAATCAATTGTGTAACTTTTATTATGATATAGCATCTAAATTTCATCATAATCATCCATTAATCATGTAACAATCTTGTTTTTTCTTTTTTAGCAACCCAATTATACAAATGTTATGAAATTATATCTAGGATGATTATGAAGACATAATTAATGGTATTATGTGATATATATATATATATAAATAAAGGGTTATTTATTATAATGGTAATATAAATATTTATTCCCTCAATTCAAAAAACAACCATCGTGGCTTAAAAATAAAAAAAACATTTTTATTATTCATTGAATCATTTAGGATAAACTGTAATGAACTGATGGAACGAAATTGAAAATTAAATTTCTATTACAAATAATCCAATAGTGAAATAATAATGATTTTGGTAATGTGAAATTTGTGGGATGGAAATCATTCAACCCCACTTCTATAAATCTTCTATAACCCATTGAAATTATAGAAAACATGGTTTTTGAAGATGGATAAAACACTCATTGAAATTATTATCTATTTTTCTATAGATTCATTTTTTAAAAACAATTATCATTTCATTAAACAACTATGAAATAATAAAAATATGAATGAGATAATGAAAATAATTAAAAAATAATTAAAAAAATAAATTACTTTTTAATATTGAATATTTTTAACTCCCCCTCGAAAAAAATTAAACCATGAGTGGGAATTGGTTTAGTAAAAATATCAGCATGTTGATATCCGGTATTTTCATAATGTAAAGATATATCATTTTTAAGAACATTACCTCTTAGAAATTATGTCTTATATCAATATTTTTGTTTCTTAAATAAATAAATTAATTTGTTGAATGATTTATTGGAATATAATTAAAAAATAAAATTTGAATAATATTGACATTATGTCCAAAACACAATAAGTAGTCCTTCATCAATAACACGTGTATGTAGAAAATTTCAGAAGCTACATATTTTTCTTTATCTATTGACGTTGAAACTCAATATTGTTTTTTACACGACCATAAAACTAAATAACACCCTAAAAAGTTGCATGTTCATGTAATTCCCTTTCTATATTATATAAATCCATTAAATCCATCATCTAAATATGAAATTAAATAAAATATATATATATATATATTTGGATACATTATTTATAAAAAAATAGCTCTTTTTAATTAAATTAAAATTAATTTAATATTAGTAAGATAAGATTGTTTTCGGATTCATTTAAATATAGCTCACAAAAAAATAGAAAACATTTTATCTTATCTAATTATAGAATGATATAATAAACTACCAATAATAACTCTATATAATTAATTTCCAACTATTATTCAAGCTACATCTAAGAAAATTTTTATATTTCACATGGATATGTTTTATAGGTCTTCATGGTCCCAATTCCATATGTTTTTAACAATCAAATTACTTTTTTTACATTGATTTATAAAATGTCCAAAATCATTTTTATATATTTGAATTCCAAGAATGAAATTTAACTATCATGTTATACTTTTTTTAAAATTATTTTTGAATAGGATAATCAAAATCCTTGAAAGGTTTTTTAATTTTATGATCCAAATTTAACAATTTTTAATTAAATATATACTAAAAGAATTTTAGAAAAAACTATTTTGTTAAAACGTGGGGGAACTTATAATCCTATAGAAAATCCATTTCATACCATTCTCTATATGCTTATTTACGGCCATAAAAATCTATAGTATATTTGAAAACAAAATTTGGATGATAATGATTTTAAAACCCTATTGGTTAATCAATATAAACATACTCTATTAAATAACCATTTAGCAATGTATATTTTACATCCATATGATATAATTTAAAATTTATAAGAGATGGAAACTCTAGAAGGATTCTAAAGACATCTAATATAGAAATACGTGAAATTATTTAATTGTAATATATTCATTATTCATTGTTGTTCCCTTTAAATACTTATCAAGATATATTAATTGTAGTTATTCTTTAATAATAATTTTTATTAAAAAATACCAATCTTGAACATATTATTAGATTATTTGATGTTATTTTAACTAGTTCACAAATATTGTTCATACTAAATTTGTTATGTTATTATTTCATTACTATTAAAAAATTTCATACTTTTATGTTTATTCTATAGTCATAGATTCTAATAATTATAGAATGGAATATAATTTATATTGGTTTCTAATATTCATCCATGTTCTTACTCCAGAATTGAGATCTCCAATAACAGTTTCTAAAAGATGATCCTTTAATGTTCTTGACTACCAAGGTATGACACTTTTATTTTAATTATTTTGATGTTCTTATGTACTAGACTGAATTTCATTTATTTTATTTTACAAAATATTTTCTAGGGATATGTGTCACATGTTTTTTAAAGAGTAAACAATTTCATCAATTTAATTATTTCTTTTATTAAAAGGATAATATTCATCAAACTTCACAAGAACACATTATCCAAAAATTGTTACCTTTTTATTATGTACTATATAATCATTAAATGTATAATAATATCCTATAGAGATTACATCATTGGACTTTATAGAAAATTTACTATGTTCTTCATTATTATTAAATATATAAACCCTTCATCAAAATTCATTAATGTGCCAGACTATTTGTTTTTTATTATTCCACAGTTCGTCGGGTGCCTTTTTAACAAGGGGTATTATTAAACCCTTATCGAGGATATAAAAATTTGTTCTTAATACATATTCCCAAAAATAGGTGCGAATAATATATTAATTGAAAATATTCCTTTCCATTCCTGGAATTTTGATATATATTCATTCTATAATTCCATTTTAAGAGTTATTTTTGTAAAAATTGTGTGTTTAATACAAAAAGTTGAGAAAATTGAATATTATTATCGATTCTAAAATTCTCCACCATGGTCACTTCTTAATGAAATAATTTTAAAACATTTTTTCAATTTCAGAAATTTTACAAAAGCTTTCAAAATTAGAGAAAACATCAATTTTTTTTAAAAAAAATAATACAATGTAAATTAGGAATAAAAATATACTAAGATACATACAGATAATCTCACAGTCGAAAATTCTATTGTTCATGGTCCAAAAAATCATGTGTATATGTTATAAGGTTTTAGGTGTAACAACTTTATAAATTGATTTTAAGGATAACTTGGGTTTCTTGGGTATTTTCCAAGAATCAAATAATATATTTTTATTAACTTTAACACTATAAAAATATGAAAATAAATACTTCTTGAAAATTTTTATAATGTAAATACATTACGCATTCCATGACATATATTCCAGATCGAATATTTATATTTATCAACAATAAAATAAATCCATTTTTAGTTAATACATGGAATTAAGAACTAAGGTAAAAAGCTTTCTAGTTCCCGGTTCTCTATTTTTAAGAAATATATTATAAAAAATATAGTATTAATTATGAGATAAAGGAACATAAAATACATCATCACATATCTGAGAGATACTTATCATATTTTTACTTATCCATTGAATATTTTTCATATTGCTGATTGAAATTTATTTTTCATCTCGAACTCCAACTATCTTTCCTTTAGCATTATCTTCTATTATAACTTGTTATCCATCAAATATTTCTACTGTATAAAAATAAGAATATTATCTACTCATGTGTATTGATAACACAATTTACATATAACATTTCGTATTTCTACTCTTTTGAACGTTTTCCTAAAAATCTTTTAAACAAATTTTTTGGGTACCAATATTTTTATGATCGTATTGTGTCATGATGAAACAATCTGGTAGCTAAATTTTCCTTATCTTTTTCAGAATTAGAAGTATATTTCTCAAAAATATTTTTAATAGAAAATCATTTTTATTAAACTTTTTTTAGGATTCATTAAAAATATTATATTAGTGTCATATCCCATAATCCCATAATAATAGAAACTAACTCTTAATATGTTTTCTATTTTTGGAACAAGGTCCATTGTAATTCTTATATATTTTGGAAATTTAGGAATTTGATTGTGTTCCATATTTTTCCATTTTGATAATATTCATTCCAAAAATCACATTTATAGTTTTTTCTCCTTTAGTTATTATGTTTATAGAACTTTTAAATATTTTTCACTTCATCTGGTAATTATTTTATTCTATTTCCGTGGATAATACACTGTAAAATGGATTTATTGAATTTTTAATTTATTTATTAATGTTGTTTTAAAGTAGTATTTTTTTTCATCAAAATAAACATTATAAATATTAATTAGATAATTGAAAATTATTACTATAGATTCATATAATTCTTCAATCATGGATTTTTAAAAAGTTATTTTTGTATTATAGAATATTTTAGAATGTGAAGTTGAAGAATCAATTAATTGGTCCTCATCCTCTTCCTTATCCATAAAAACCATATGTTCTTTTTGGTTATCAGGAAATTTTTCAAAATTAAATTTAGAAGGGATAGTATAGTCTAAAAATACACTCAATGTATCCTTAATATCATTATTCCATCTTTTCCCATAATCAGTTCTCATCTAATTATTCCTTTCTGTTTATCCATTATTATCATTTCTTATATTACATATAGATAATTAGATATGATATATCTTATCTGTTTAAATTCTAGGAATATAACTTCTTTATTTCTTATTTCATAATTTTAAAATGTATTCTTGTAGACTATATTATTTTTAAAAAAAATTGAATAATAATTCAAGTTAATTCAACTATATTTCAACATCTAAAATCATTGAACCGTTTTAATATTTTTTATATTTATTATAAATCCTTTTAACTTAAAACATTAAGAGAAGTTCCATCCCTTTTTTTATCATTTTATGATCCCAAACATAATTTTTTATCTTTCATTAATACAATATATGGGTGTCAATTAATTAATTCATTGCCAAATCCTTGACTCATAGTGATTATCGTATAATAGAAAATATTACATTCCATTTATTGGGTATCATTATGAGTAATTTTAGAACATAATATCAATATGAAATTGATATTCCAAAATATGAAACAACATTGGATCTCTATATCAGTATCCCATTCATCTAGGTGATTATTTCACTCTCAATCATTATAATGGTGTCAAACTTTAGATGTGTAGTAATATAATGTAATTGTCTAACATTTTCCATTCCCTCATCTGCATCAATTTTTTTTTCCAGATTTAGTAACTAGTAGGGAATAGAGATACATGGTTAAATTAATCTATAAATTTTCCACATAAAATAACATTATTTTGTTTTGAATTGATATCATACTCATCTTCTATAGTAGCATCCCATGATTCTAGTTTTTCATCGATTGCATACGGAGTTAAAATTATCATGTATAGTTTGAATCCATGATTTTTTAAATGGATAATCATTCATGATTTCCCCCATTGATAATTGTTTCCATTTAAGGAAGGAGCATTCAACATTAAAATTCCTCCATTTATTTCTTCCATTGAAATCAATTTATTGTATATACCTTTTATTTTATTCATTATAGAGCTTATCCTCATTCTTCAAAATAAATTCCCATGATACTAATGTTTTTGTTATAATAATAAAATGATACACAAGAGGGGGTTAATTTTTTCAATTAAATAATCTTATACAGATCTTGAATTTTATCCTTCTCCTTGTTTTATAAAAATACATTACATTATATCTTTTAGATATGTTAGGAAGTTGAAAAACATTGAAAATTAGAAAAAAAAATTATAGTGGTTCTAGGAACAATGATGCTCTGTTCCACTCCACAAAACTCTCTCAATGATCCAAATGAATTTCACTATAAAAGTCATCTTATCACCAAACCATAAAAACTATGTACATGTATTTGACACATTGACCAAAAGGCTTCTACATAGCATTCTTGTTCTTTTTCAGGAAAATAAACAACCACATCATAGTATGAGTTTCTCATGAAACAAAATAAATAAGACTGAGCAGTTGATACCCCCAATAAATCAAAATACCCTGATTTTATTGAATGAATAGAGTATTGTTCAATGTTTTAAAATTAACTAACTGATAACAAATCATATTTCTCAAAGATGAATATCTTAAGGATATAACAACCTAGAAGAGATACCCATTGTGAATGATATTTAATGAAAATTGAAACAATCTAATAGAATCAGAAACCATTAACATGAATATTACAAATAAACAGATTGAACCATGTGTGAATCTAATGTGTAGTATTTATATAAGAAAAGAAACACTTGATATTTTTTCTTTTGTTGCAGTTTTCTGTTCAAAATTATATTGGACAAATGACACAGGATAAAAAAAATACTATTACTATTTAACAAGAGATATTCTATTTCTATTGTACAAACACATCCAATAATATTTCATAACTAATCACGATCATTTGAATTTAAATCATTCAAGAGGGCCATAATTTCTCTTTTAAAATATAATGATTTGATATGTTTAATATGACCCCTTGAAATAGTAATATAAGTTCTTTGAAGGGATATTTACTTCTGTTAAAACCATTTTAATAAACCATGATAAAATATATAAATTAAATGTCTATCATGGAAGAGTCAAATAAAAGGTCCCTCTATGTATCCACATAACTTCAAAAGTATGTTTGAAAAAATATGGTTGATTAAAAAATTTAGTTTCGATGAACAATACATTCATTCTTTAAAATATTGTGTTTCTACCAAACATAGGGTTCTTGATCAATACATTTCTAAAAGCATAGGGTTATTATTATATACATCTTCTTCCATATGTATAGTTTATGCATACAAATGTCGAGTATGAATAGTGTTTCTAGAATACTTTCAAAACATGTATAGAATACTTAACCAGATATTCTAAATTGTAATTTATTTTAAAAAATATACATATTTATATTCTTGAAATATACATAAAGTAATTTAAATAGTAATATTAGAAAGTTTATTTTTTATCCTCTAAATAAATAAGATTCATTGATTATTATTGAGACAATACTTGCCAAATAGACTATTCCTCCTCGTCATCCTTTAATACCCTTCCGTTGTGTATAGTACATGTTTTTGTTAGGGATGATGAAATCACTATATCAAATATTGATATAAAATGTAACCCATTTCCAATAATACTAGATAAAAATGAATTTTATTAGGAGAAGAACTGTCAGGCCACCAAGATACCCCAGGGGTGGAAGCTATTCAAGAATCGGGTTTGATTCCCTCAAATAATGTGTTTGCATATATTGTTTGTGGGAAACATTTTTTGTCATGGAAGGACATGTTTCGAAACATTAAGAGTCACCGATAGAAAAAATTTAATGGAATACATCATATAAAAACCATTTGGTCGTATGGATTCCCTTGGAGTGAAATATTTTTTTTAATGCTACAAGAGGTCTAGGATAACTTTGGTTTTCGATTAAGGATCAAGAAATAAGAAATGGAAAATCTGGAGAGGGAGTATGCTTTTGTGGTGGAGGCATAAAATACAAAAAATTCCCAAAATGGGTATGAAAATGGATATAAATGAGAATTATATGGAAAAGAATCATTCTGCATCAACAACATCATTAGAACTATACATTCTGCTACCACATACAAGTTGATAATGAATGAAAGAATATTGATTGTTCTTTATGGTGTTTCTATTATGAAAATAATGAATAATATTTCATAATAAAAAAAATAATTTCATAATTTAACTACATTTTTTACTATGAATCCCTGAAAAAAAAATTAAGTCAGTCTTAAAACAAAACCATGAGATTTATATCCCAAAAATGGTTAAAACGAAAGACAATATTCTAATTTTTCATATTGTAAGTGAATTTATTTGATTGATTCATTATTCTAAATTTAAATATCATTTAATATTATACATTCTTGTATCAAACATCATTAGTATGTAGTAATTAAAATTATGAGGACATATTATATTTAGTTGGAGAATGTGACAACTTTAGATTCAACATTAAATTATCCATCAATAAATAATATATTAAATATTGTGTTTTAAAACATATCCCATTCTAAAATTAAAAAACAATGATTTATTTTTAATATTAAATATAACTATTATAAAATACCTCTTAAATTATCTTGTATTAATATATGTTATTAAAAGAAAATTTAATAATGAAAGTCAGACAAAATGGAATACGGAAGCAAATGTATTCATTAAAAGACCATTTATCTATCATTAGAAGGTAGGTATCTCCACATGGGTTTTACCTACACCAATCCCAATCCTAACTCAAACAATTTTGGTTTGAGTAAAACCTTATATGGGATATGTTCAAGCATAGGGGGGATACTACAAGATCCATGCTAATTGAACTATCACCTGAAACTACGAATAGAGATTATATGATTTTTAGTTTTTAAGTAGAGATCATAAGGGGTTATTTTAATACAAATTATAATTATGTCATATTATAAATAAATAAATATATATATACTTTTTAAAATTTTAAAATTGTAATTTTTTCTCAAATAAAAGTATATTTAGAAAAAAAAAATTTCTTTAAATTGGTTCTATATTTCAAGGATAAAATTTTATTATGATTGAATATATAAAAAGATTTATTGATTTTTTAAATAATTAGTGACAACTAGATTAATTATAAATTTATAAGAAAAAATAAAATTTAACATAATAAAATTGGATTTCATATATGTATTATCTGAGTATTAAATTTTTATATTTTTCTAAAACATATTTTTAATAGAATAGTTTAATATACCATTTTTATGAATATAAACATTTTAAATGAATTATTAATATATATGTTTGAATTTAATATTAATGAAATTTTTTATTCAGAAAATAATTATTTATAATTGAAATTATAACTATTTATGTATTTATTTTAGTTTAATACACTTTATTTTCTGCTTTATATCTTTGTAATATATTTCAGAAGATAATAAAAACATTATCCATTTATTATATTAAAATTAATTTTTATGACATTTATAAATTATATTAGAAACAATAGATTTAAAATATAAGATTAATAGTTCCATATTACCTTCTATTTAAAACAATTTTTTAAGAAAAAAATTAATTTACCTTAGTAAAAACTAGTTATCAAGGTAAAATATATGAGGGTAAATTTAATAATTCAAGGGGTAAAGCGATTGAAACATGTTTAAAACTCATGTGAAAAAAACATATTTGGGAAATTATAAAATATATATATTATCTATCATATTATTTATAAATCTTTGGATCCACATTCATTTATTTATGCATTCCATTATATAAAAATTATGGGTAATTAAAAATTCCCCTCTCTTTTCACTTATAAATGTCGTTATCCTCTCCCCACATAACCTCATACAAGAAGCCATTATATTTATCCCAAAATCTAGAAAAATATCTTCTAAACAGTCCGAAAAACCTCAAATATGTTCTAGTGTTCTTAAAATACCATCCTTTAATGGCATAACCCACTATCAAATAAGACAATCAACGAAGTGGGGCATAAGATCATAATCATTATTTCTCATTTCTATTTATTTTTTCACTAATTTTTATTAATGTTTTATAACACAATCATAAGATGATAAAATAACTATCCTTAACATTATGAAAGGTTATTGTAGTAATGGTACATCCACCAACCACCATTTACATTTTCCACTAGAAAGGAAAAAATATATAATGTGTGAACTTGTGGACTACTACCTCTATGTTACGATGATTTCTAGTTTTCAATGATTCTATTGATTTATGCATATAAGCATGGGTTTAAAGGAAAAATATTATCTTTGTGATACTAATAAGTGTCTGGTAAAATAATTTGAATAACCTTTTAATGATATGAATCATAAACAATAGTTATAAATATAATTGTCAATAAAACAACAACTAATAAGAAGAACATTTTATTTATAATATGTAACTGTTTTATACATATAATTTCATACACTAAATTTTGTAATGTTTAAAAATAGAACCAATAGACGTCAAATAATTTAATTGTGTTAATTTTATAATTATATTGAATCTAAATTTCATCATAATCATCCATTTATCATGTCATGATCTTTTTTTATTCTTTTTTAAAAATCAAATTAAACAATGTCATGAAATTATATCTAGGATGATTATAAAGACATAATCAATGGTATTATTTGAAATAGATATGTACATAAAGCGTAATTTTTTTTAAAATGGTAATAAAAATATTTATTCCCTTAATTCAATAAACAACCATCATGGGTTAAAAATAAAAAAAATATTTGTATTATTCATTAAATAATTTAGAATAAAGTGTAATGAACTGATGGAAGGAAATTAAAAATTAATTAACTATTACAAGTGATCCAATAGTGAAATCATAATGATTTTGGTAATGTAAAATATGTGGGATGAACATCTTTCAACCCCACTTCAATAAATATTGTATAAACCATTGAAATTATAAAACATGGTTTTCGAAAATGGGCATAATCAAACGGATATATATATATATATATATATATTTGAATAAAATGAGGTGTATATATGGGTATTTTTTTATTTATAGGATAAGATTAAAATTTAATGTGAAACCGATTCTTATTATCGAGTCTTCATAATCTGATGATTCGAGGATTCATTGTATAAGAAATTAATTTTTAACCTTTATGTGATGAGTGGGACCTATATCTTCCACAAATAAGATGGAAAAATAATTAAATCTCATGTAATAATGGTGAAACGAGTAGTGATGTTCCCTATAAAATGGGAAATGGGTTTGTACAATTAATCAAATATGGGAAACCAGTTTGAGTTCTTGATCTGATATAGAAAATTGTTTGTGTTGTCTAATTATCCATAGGAAAAAGGTTTTTATATCTAATACACTGCAATAAAAACTTGTTGATTCATGATCCAAAATGTTTAATTTTTATGATTATGTTGTTGATGCACTATTTTGATATCGAACTATGATATGCTTTTGAGTCTTAATTTATCTCCCATGTTTTCATAGTATTTTTTACCTATTATATATTTGATCGTCATGTATTAAATATTATCATATTATAAAAATATTAATCATTTTTATGATTCTATAATTCATTTCTCTCATACGTTTTTTCACATATTCTTATGGTCTCACCCTAGGTAACATTATGAAATTTTTAGTACAAAATTAATGAGAATTTTAGATCACCTCAATATTATATTTCCATTTCTGAGGGAATGAGGATGTGTTAAACTTGTTATATGATTAAAAGAATACATAGGATAATGAAATTATAGGGAAATTATAAAATGAAATGTAAAATGAGTTGCATATTTAATTACTCTCCAATGACATTAATATAACCCATTCTTAGGATGATGAATTTATTATATAATGTATTATTCTAATTTTATAAATTATATAGAATAAATCCATGTTTAGCTTGGGCCTCCTTAGGCATAGTCAGTTCTAAAGGAATAAGATCCCTCTCCACCCTTAGTTACAAATAGTTTACTAGGGTTGGTGAAATGAATGTATGCATAGATCCTGAACTAAACAAATCTTACATCTATAAAGATTATTATTAGATAATACTTCACATTCCATCAAGATAACCTAACTCCTGAAACATTATGGTGTGAATATGACCATGTCTAAATCCTTGTATTCTCGATCCTTAATAGTGACCAAAATAAAGTTCATGCATAGCTTACATTACTAGAGGATGTGAGGAATCATGTGTTTTCCTAATCCTGGAATGTAACCTCCCTAACAATAAAAAGTTAGAGTACCCTCCAATTTCCCTTACATTGTAGGATGATAATTTATTGGATAATTCTAAAGAGTTTCACTAGATATAATATGAATGTAAAGGGATTTAGAAAACATAGGTTTTGGATTTAAGCAACATACACATACAAAACAAACAATTCTTGATCTACTTGTAGGATTCTGATAACTGTTGGCCCTGATGAAATGGGATAAATATTTCTAGAACTAGATCCCAAATTTTGTAGTCATCAATATAAAATAGAAACTGAGAACATGTGGACAAATAACTTCTCAATGAATAGTACTATCAACTCCCACAAGGAAATGATAGGGACTTATCTTTGACCCTCTCAATAAACTCTTCCTTCACTAATACCTATAGGTGTGTCAACAACATGAATGTGATGTCCTAACATTGGATTTTAGGAAAAAAAACATCATGAAATGCCTCATTATGTCCAATTAATCTAGAATAAGTGCTAAAAATGTTGAAAGAGATACTTATATCCAATATTGAACTATTACACACTTTAATTACCCTAGTGGGGAGAATGGATCTATTAGAGGAAAGATACCACCACTATTGATGAAATAAATCAACCATAAAAATTATATTGAAATGTCACCCATAAGATAGATAACTACTTTAAATACCAAATGAATATGAACCACCATTACTAAAATAACCCATATAGCATAGAAAAAACAAACAAAACCCATTTCTCCCCCAAAAACATTCTTGAGTTGATAACCGTGTCTATATCCTCTAATAAATCCTTTATATCATAATTTGAAATAGACTACTCTAATATTTTTAATCCTTGGAACTAGGATTCATAATTTTTCTTCCACCAAACATCATCATAATCGATCTATACTATTAGGATATTTAATGGTAAATCTTGTATAAAATCATAAAAAATTACATGATGAGGACGTCACCTTGGATCAATACATTTGAAATTGTAAACTCTTAGGTAACCTTATGCCTGATATATGGAATATTTAAGAACCATTTGATTAAGATTCATCTTATTTCTCGTTACCTACCCAATTCATTCCAAGAAATTCTACTCCTGGTGCATGATCCTTGCCAATCTCTCTACCTCAAAAGAATCATCACTCTATTATAAGGTTAATTGAAATTATTGTAATTACATCAGATCACAAAGTGGTATAAAATATTTATCTTATATGGTATTATTTACATACATCATAAGAAAATTTATGATGGTAGTATTCCCTAACAAACCCACAAAATTATCCCCATTTATAGTCTCCAAACTCCATCTTATCTCTCAAACATCACACCTGATACATATTTTTCATGAACCATCTCCATTAGTACTCCCCCATAGCTGGTAGTGAAGATGGGGATGAACCTTGAATCATACCTCCAATAGACCACACATTTATGACTATGAATAATGGTACCAAGTGCATAAAAAGGGGATACATTACTATCAATATATATATATATACCTATGGATGAGAGATAAATGAAATACTCTAATGAAATCTAATGCATAAATAAATAAACCATCCCAACACATGAATATAATTTCATGTGGGTGGAAACAACTAGACCTAAAAACTAAATCCAATTTGGTAAAAATAGAACTATAAAAAATCTTAATCAACTCAAAAATCATTCACTTCCAATCCTGATCACTATCCAACTCCTACATTCCTAAAAAACAATTATATATTGATGGGGTGAGCATAATGTTTCACTAAGTAGGATCCTACCTAAAATTAATAATACAAATATGAAATAAGTATACTAAATCTCAATTAATAAATAAATTAAATCAACTAATAACATAATAAGGTAAAATTATATCTCATCCACATGATTTAAAAATAAAAAATTAATACAAAGAAAAAAAAAGATACATAATATCATAAGAATATATGTAGGTGAAAGGTACCAAAAATCAAATTTATGCAATATTTGTCATTGTCACATGATATTTCACAAATTCTTATGCTGTAATCCGTTCTATAAGCCATCTTACCTAGCGGGTGACCATAACATAGTTAAATCTCATTCTATAACACATGAACACAATTATAAACCACATATAACCACCAGTGATGCGTTCGTAATATTTTATAGCCAATGTATTATTAATTATATGGTAATCCATCATTTTACATGAATGTACACTAGTGATTAGACTACATGCGGAATACATGTATATTCTATCACCCAGAGACACTACATCTCGTTCACACTTATATGGTAAAATTGAGAACCATCATAGCATATATAGAGTCATAAATTATTCATTAATTCATTAAAATATGTATACAACTATAAATCATGAAATATATTATGGGGCATAGGGGAAGTGCTAAAATCCAACCTTTTATATCTTCACTAACCAATATATTAGAGAAGTCACATGGAACCCGTAACATTATGTTGTTGGAAACCGTTCCAACTCGGGTGGTAGAGCATATAAAATTTAAAAATATAATGCATAGTATACCACACAACGAACTAAGGTAAATGTCCTCTCCAAATAAATTACTATAGTTTTCATCCCACATTACAATTGACATGTAACACGTTGATATTTAAATATATATTCATTTTAAAATAATTTTTCATTTTTTGATATTTCTCTATATATAAAATCAAGATTCTAAATGAACTGCAAAAATAGTACAAAATTATAACAAACCCAATAAAATGGTTTCTATAAATAAATGTTAGTGAATTATAAAAAATTTACGTATAAAATAAATTTATTTAATATTAATTGATGGAAATAAATATCATTTGAAAGAAAAAGATATGTTTTTTGTGAATTTGTTTTGGGTGAAACATATTTTTATCTTCATAAATAAAATTAATTTCTATTGGAAAATTATTTTAATGAATATTTTATGTTTTATTTTATATTAAATGCATTATTGTTCATATAATGTTATTTATTTATGAGATAAGAATTAGTAAACCTTTATATTTAAAATGAATTTTTCTAAAAAGTTGTTTTCATTTTGTTTTTTTTCACTTATAGTAAAAATAATTTATGAAACATATAGGTAATTAGTTTGGTAAAATTGATTCCATTTTTGGGAAATTTATGTTAAATTTGTTTAAAAAATGATTTTATTTTTATGAAGATCGAGTTGTAACCATTGTAAAATTTATCAAATATTTATAAAGGAAAATAAGGTAATTCTTGGTTAAAACATTGTGTTAGGCTAACCATTTTCCTTACAAATTTCGATTTGATGAAGAATATTTGAACATTATCACATTAGGAACAAAATGTAACTTTTAAGGGACAAGTTTCCTTGAAATTTGACTCTATAAATACATAATTTTACACCCTAAAATTTAAATATCTGTTATGTGTTCACTTAGGGGAATAAGAAAGTGGTGAAAAAAATATAGATTATTATTTTGAGAAAATTAAAAATATTTTCATGAGGGTAATTAATTTATGTTTTTTATGTATTATATTACTACCTTAAATGATAGTGAAACACTAATGTATTATTTAATCAATTAATGGGAAAATAAATTAAATTGATTTAAAAATAATAATATGTAATACAATTTGGGATTGTAATTGTGGTCTATGAATTTTTTAGATAAATATAACATTTTAGGGATATGAAAAAGGTTCATATTTTAATTAAAAATTTACCAATATGTATTTTTAATAAAATTAAACCAATGGATTCAAAAATGAAAATAATTTTATTTTTCAACAGAAATATTATCAAATTAAATTATGAATCCCTACGAGTGAAACATATCCTACAATGATTAAGCTTATTATAGGATAAAAAAGTTGTCAAATGAAAATATAACATCAAAAATACCACATAAACCTATCAAAAATTTATTTGTTTGGGGATATTTTATTATTACCCTACCATATAATCAAATATATGTCTATTTGGGTGAATTTATCATGATAAATATATAATATTATTTGAACATTTTAAACAATTCCAAGATAATAATTTCCCTCACTTATAATAGGATACCATTTTCATATCTTTTTTACACCACATTGAGAAACCTGGATTGACCAATCCCTAAACATTCATCTTTTAAACATCATTATCTATGTTATGGAGATTATAGCCCCCCTGTAATGACTGACCCAGGATTCCTTAAGAAATTATCCAAATGAGGTATTCTAAATAATGTGCAATCATATTACCAAATATATTTAATATTTTATATTTTACCTCCAATAAATATATGATGTTTTCATAAAAATAAATTTATTACCCTCATTGTACATAATTTTTTATTGATTGTGAAAAAATCATTATTTACTCTGTTTTATATAAAATGGATCGAGAAATTATCATTTGTGTGTATATAGGACTAACCGTCCCCACGTATCAATTCAATTAATTTATCGTCATGATGATATATGGATTGGTTATATAATGGGATTAATTTTTATATATGATATTTATAAAATATTTATACCAATATAATTATAATTTCATATTTATATTCTAACCATCCTTTCCATCGGAATAACAATTATGTTTCCCGTGTGTACATGTGGAATACCACCTCCATGAAGTGATGTGAATCATTTATCAATTTTGTTTCATAAGGATGCTAATAATGAATGAATTAATAAATAAATATTATTTATTCGTTAAAATAATGTCTCTTTAATGGTGATTTATTATTTTCATTTATTTAATTCCATCCACGGAAACAGGAATAAAATATTTATGCATACATACGATATACTATATCCATGAACGTTGTAATTTACTCTTAAATATTATTATTTTATGCATTAATATAAATAAATATTTAGTAAATATATATGATATTTTTATCATGTATTACATTATTGATATTTTTAACCATAATAAAATTATTAGGTCCACAACCATCGAACCAAAACATAGATAAAAAATTAATCACTTATTACTAGAGATTGTGATTTTAACAAAGATTTATTAATAAATGTGGGATAAAATATTTTCAGTAAATAAAATTTTAAAAGATATATATTATTATGGTTATAGAATAGATTTAAAATAAATATAGATTTATTATGCATAGTGTTTTGACACATACGATGGAAATTAATCCAGATATAAGGGTTTAATTCACAATCTCATTATTTTTTGTGTGTGTTTATATTTAAGTTTCCTCTACGTGAATTGTTTTGTTTTTTTATCTAAAAACCAATATAATTTATTATCCTATTATTATATATATAAATTCTATTTTCCTTTAATTTTCCTCTATTTATGTCCTGAATATCATGAAATAAGTGTTCTAAGGAAAACTGACCTATTTTTCGACTCAGTCCGGAATGTTTCTCTTCCGTGTCCATATTTTCTTCAAAATTCCCAAAATAATGTTTTTTGATATTCTAAAATAATTTATTAAAGAAATTGTTAACAATTTTTTACATTAAAAAATATATATAGGTTTCTACATTTTTTTTGAATGAGGTACTTTTTGAAATTCACACAAATTTGTGAAATTAATGTTTTTTTAATATAAAAGATGAGAATATTCCCCAATATAATAATCATAATATCATATGAAAATTTATATAAAATTATACATTGTTGTTTTAAAATAACATGTTACCCTTTATATTTGATAAAAAAATTTATTTTAAAAAAATGAATGTGAAAAATGGTTTTTTTTTATATATATTTTTCAATGATATTTTCAAAGTATTTTCATCTATGTCAACAATATTTTTTTGAATATTAGGATTTTATATGGTTTAATCATTTTATACCATCCACTATATTTATTTTTATGTTTTCTTATCATCTTCACTATGTATATTATTGATATTCTATATGCAAATACTTCTAATATGAAATGTTGTTCGTATTTAATGAATATTTATTGAGTTATGATGTTTATTTATATGTTGGGTGAATTTGACACATTAAGTGATGGTTTGTGTTAGGAATTAATTATCCCATCAATTAACTGGTATGTCTTATAAGGAAAACTATATTAGTATTTTTTTGAATCCTTACCCATTAGTGTATGTTTTTTAACACGAGACATCGATTGTTTTTTTATTTATATCGTGCCACAAGGCCTCCGTTGTAAGTTTATAATGTCTGAAATTATTCAATCCAATAAAATAAAATAAAATATTGATTCATGTGATGGTATTTGGATAGTTTTTATATGCGTGGATAAGTTTCACACTCATGTAATTTTTATATGTAATTATTTAATCATAATTTATTCCTACCATATTATCCATACATTTTAAGCATATATTATATTAATTACCTTAATGAGAATATTATTTCACCCCTTTGTTATTTTTCAATACCCAAGGATTCTAGGAAATGTTTTATGATTTATTTCCATGATATTCTATAGGGAATAAGGTTGATCCTGAATAAAATATTATTTTTTATTATTTTCAAATTTAATGTTGTATTTATGTGCCTATGTAGTTTACCATAAATATTTCACTATTCTTCTTTGGGGTTTCTATTTAATGTACTTAGTAAAATCTTAATAAATTTTCCACCAACTATGGGCTACTAGGGTAATTTTATTTTTAGTTGTTATCAAAAAATGTTTAGTAGAATCATTGGGAACTACATTCAGTAAAATAAAAATTACTAAAATATCCCTATAATGTTCCTTGATAATATTATCAAAGAGCGCAAACTATTGATTTTGAGAATATCTGTACATAAAGTTTCAATATAGGTTATATTTTTTACATATTTTGTAATTATAAAATATGATATATAATTTTATGATCTAATATTGTTTATCCGAATGATTAAAAATGGTTTATAGAGAAAGGAACAGAAACCGTATCAATGCACATAATCTATGTAGGGATTTCCATTACGTGAAAGATAATGAAACTATCTATAGAGTTATAGTTGGAGCTAAAACAATTATATCTATATTGGGTAAGTTGAATCAGTTTTTGACCAATAAAATTTACCATATAGAGAAGCCTATTAATCTTAAAAATAGTGTAACATTCTTATATGTCTTCATGAATCATAAATCTCCATAATTTAGTGTAACTAAAAATCCATTTATATTCAATCAATGGTTATATTCTAGAGAGAAGCTATTTATTGATTTAGGAAGTATATAATGGGATACACTATTCATGTAATCTTATCATATCTCAACTAATTCTTATAAATAACATTAATTGTTTGAAAACACTAAGGATGAAGTGTAAATAACAAGTATTGAATGCAAGGATTTTGTGTAAATTTCCATTGAAAACTATTTACACTGTGAATAGACAAGTTTACTTTGAGCTATAATTTAAGAGTCTAAAAAATGAAGAGGAAAATTAAACTAAACATGAAGATAAATTTACAAAGTTATCTACTCATGTTGTGAACTTTAAAAATAATCCAAATAGTAATAATGATTGATTCATTGATATGTTAAAAGAAATCCTTCAAATAGAACTACAATCCCAAAAAAATATCATCAAATGAGAATATAATGTCATATAATATCAAGAAATATAAATATTCCCCAAGTCCTATATATTTGAAGGAATAAAAGGGAAGAATAGGAATAAAATAGAAATGTTTATAAGGGTAAGAAGATTAAGAAAATTTTTACAACATGTGATTCGTGTGGAAGTAGAAATTTTTGGTAAATGCACAAAATTAAAATGATATTTCTTCATGTTTAGAGTAAAAGGATATAATGACCATGAATGTAAGGGTAAGGGATAAGATATCCAAGTAAAAATTTTAAATATAATACGATAGGGAATTATTCCATCCAATTCCTTTATGTTACTGGGAAGATAACATAAATAAAACCAAGGGGAGAAGATAAAATGTTTTAAATTACTACATCTGACAAGGATGTTCTAGAAATGTTGTGAAAGGTACACTTATTATCCTCTCCATAATTTCAAATGTTTAATTAGATTATAGTTCTTAAAACCACTTTATTTTTGATGAATTATCCAAGGGTATCGTATCACCACCTTAACTATTATATATTTATATTTAGGTAAGAACTTATAATAGTAGGATAAAAACATCTCATGTTTATAACTTCTTTATAGTAAAAAAATTGGGATGTTTTTTTAAATCTTTTCAATATTATACTAGTTAAATTTAATGAAATTTTGTTTATGATTTATTGCTCAAAATATAAAGCCCATTTCAATTTTCATGGTTGTGATGTAACGATTATTATTATGAATGAACCTCAAAAAATCTATTATTGTGATTATGGACTTGAATAGATAATAAAATTTACCTCCGTCATATGGGTTTTACTACCTATACATAGGGGATATTTATCTCAAATGGTTAGGGTAGACACTCAACATTGAAGATGATATTATTATTCTGGAATATACTAATGTGCTTCCCAAAAACATTATTAGTAATCCATTGAATCATGAATTTGAATTTTCAATGGAACTCATACCTAGTTCTATGCCAATTTAATTTACTCCAAATTTAATGGATTTGATTATGTTTCTAGAATTAATGGATAAATTATAGGAGAATCCAAAAGAAGGTTCATTCTTCCATGTTCTTCTCTATGGGGTGCATCTCTTCTGTAAAAAATGATGATAGATGGGTCAATGTGTCTCTTCATTGATTATCAAAATTTTAAAAATATTTATATTATGAAAAAGTACCATATCTCCTATTTTTATGAAATATTTTATCAATTATGAGGTGGTCTATATTTTTACAAGATTTATCTTCAATATAAATATTATCCACATCGTATCAAGAATCTGGATATACCCAAAATTGCCTTCCATAAATGGTATGGAGATTAGGAATAAAAATTAATTCCACTTAGACTTACCAATGCTCATGCTATCTTAATGTATTTATATAAAATAGTATTTATACATCACCTAGATGAGTTTAATGTAGGATTTATATAAGAGATTATTATATATTCAAATGGAATAGAAGATCATGAAAAACATTTTATAATTGTACTGAAGACCCATAGGAAGGATAATGTTTTCGATAAATTTACCAGTTAAGAATTTTGGATTCAGAAAGATTAACTCTTGGGTTATTTATTCTCATGTGAGGGTATATTTTAAATCCTTAAATTTCAAAAGTTATTTAGAAATGGTCTAGATCAATACTATTACCAAAAATCTATTGTTAGGTTGGTTATATTCATACTAAATATTATTTTTGTGAGATTTCACATTATTATATAACACATTATCCATGTTTAATTGGATGGTAGTAATGTTATTGTGTACAGATAAGTGTGAAGGGGGTTTCAAAGATCTAATGAAAAGGTAATTTAGTGTGCCTATCCATATAAAAAACCTCAATGGATAATGGTTTATTATCTATTATAATGCATCAAATATTGGATAGGGATGATATCTCAGGAGGAATTAGATGGTTAAAGATTATGCCTCATTCAAATTGATGGTTCATGATAAACAATTACCTAACTCATGATTTGATGTGTGGAGCGGTAATTTATTGCGTTGAAAATATGAATTTATATTTTTTTTATGGTGAGTAGTGTTATATATAAATTGTTAAAAAATCATGATTTATATATTTATATATAAATATTTGAATACTCACCATATGATATGGTCAATTTAAATCCTATTTTTTTATTACTCAATACATTACCAACTATAGAAGGGGAATAGAGTGCCTGATACCCTTAGTCGGAAAGACAAAGTATTTTATTCCATGATGGGGATTTAAAGATCTCCAATATTTATGGTTTTTTATAATATGGATCATGAAATCAATAATAATGGGGATATATCTTATCATTATCTGTTGAATGTTCAACCATCCATCCACAACATGATTAAGGATCATAATGAAGATAAGAAATTTTGAATGGAGGTGAGGAATATATCAATGTTCAAACATTGATATTCTAGAATGATAATTTTCATGAGAGAAGAATTTGTACCCAAAATACCATACTTGAATAATTAGTTATTGGGTGATGAATATATTTTATCATTATCTATTCATAGAGGAATTATAAATATGTATATAGTTATAAAATACTATTTTTGGTGGGGTACCATGTATAGGGATACTGCGTATTATGTATCTCAGTGCCAGATATTTTTGCGAGTCAATACTTATATAATGTTGTCTAAGAGTGTACTATAAAAACTTCACATACTATAATGGAAATAAGATAACATTACCATGGTTTTTATTTTTTTTATCCCTAAAAAATCAAAAGACCATAATTCTATAATGTTTATAGTTTAAAGACATAAAATGTTTGCACACTTCATTACTTTTAGAGATGGTTTGTCTATTATTAAAATTTTTATAATATACATTATGGTGCTGCTATAGATTCATATATTACCATTATATATTGTATCTGATCAGGATCTTAGGATTACCATAATGTTACATAAATGAAATAAACAAGATCTGGATACATAATTGAGTTTTATTGTGGCGTATGATCCTCCTATATTTTTTCAGTCTCATAAAGCCATTTAAACCATAGATTATTTCATTGGGTTTTTTTAAATGTATTTAAAAGTTTTTTGGTATTACCAACTCTCTCTTCTTGAGTTTCCTTAAAACAATTTCTTTCACTCAATCATTAAAAGTGCTCTTTATGATTCCCTATATGGATAAATGTTTATGACACTAACCTAATGCGGTGAATTTGGAGAAATAATTCTATTGATAACTGATTTATTTAAGTATATGGTGGAGATTGATAGATCCATTTAACAACATCTCAAGGTAGACCAGAGTTGGCATAAACATTCTGTTGAAAATCATTGGCGTGTTATGGAATTTTATGATGGTGAAATGATTTTTCTATGAATTTATCCCTAGAATAAGGTCGTGATATTTAGAAATAATTTAATTTTGATCACTAGGTATATTTTTCCTTTTATATTATTTATAGAGTAAGTATGGTAGATTATTACATAATGATTCCATCAATCAACTCTCATGTTGAAAACATGTTCTGTTAATCTCTCCTGATAATGTAAATACCTCATCCTTTACATGTACAAAAATCATAGTATGTACCAAAGAAACATGATATTTTAAATGTGGATCATCAACTAAAAATATTTGATCATAGAGATAATTTTCTCTTGAACAATACTTTTCTCCCGGTTAATGTGTTTTTGAGGAAATAGAGATTCAAAGAAGATAATTAGGAACCTAAAGATGTAATTAAATCTATATATCCTCAATTGTTTTTAAAAAGTGACGTAATTTTAGGGGTACATTATTTATAATGGGGTTATAATTTAACACCAATATATTTTAATATATATTTATCTTTAGAAAATTGTTTTTTATAACTTTTGTTACATGAAACCCCAAGTCAAAATAAACTACAATATAGTATACCATTATAATCTAGTTATTAAAATATTCGATATAAATTTGGGTAACTAATTTATAAAAAAATATGTATAAAATTAATTATTATATTATAAATATATAGAAATAAAAAAAATTTTAATGTAGAAGAAATGTTTTTTTAGAAAAAAATATTTTTATGTGAAAAATGATTTTTTCTATTATATAATTAATATTTTCAGTACAAGGGAATTATTTTAATGAAATGTATATTTATATATTATATTAAATTTTTCAAAATACATAAATTTCTTTATGCATGATATTGGAATAATTCTAGTTTTATGTATAAAAATAAATTTTCCTAAAAACCAATTTTATCATATATTACGTAATTATTTTAAAATAAATTTATTTCACTAATAGTTATTAAATTTGAAATAAGCGGTTAAATATTTCAATGTAGGATGATATTTTTTTTAAATTTGTCCCCTTTATATTTACGAACGACAATTATTGTCTTTGTAAAATATATCACCTCATTAAAAGTTAAATATGGTTAATCATGGTTAATACTTTTTTAGGCCACCATTTTCTATAAAAATTACTATATTATAATGTTTAATATAACCTTATCAGCTTTGGATGTAATTTTATTTATTTAAGGGGAAATATTTATTTTGAAAATTTCCTTTATAATATATATGGAAAATCAAACTGCATAATGTCATTCTCTTATGATTAAATATAACATACCAGTTCATACAAGGACAATATAAATTGGGGAATGAATATAGATTTTTATATTATTCATAATAAAATTGATTCATTGATTGTAAAATGTAACTAATTATAAGGAATTATATTATTACTTTACATTATTAAGTAACAATGACAAAATAGTTATTAAATATTAAAAATAAACGATTTTAATAATATTTAATGTAATATAGCTTTGGTGAATTATTTTTTAGAAAAATAAATTTATATTAATATAATTAATTATTTATATTATAAAGTTTTATATTCAAATTAACAATTTCTATTGTTGTATTTGAATTTAATTTAAATCAACAGTTTAAGTAATGAATAAAATGATATTCTATGAAAATTTTATTTTCTTAAATTTTTTAAAATAATTGAAATAATAAAATATGAATATTGTGTAAGACAGCTTTGAGATTTTTACACATTTTTCATTTATGATCCAACTTTAACATAATATGGAAAATTATAACCCCATATTTTTTAAAATAACTTTATAATGGTTAGGGTTAAAATAGTTTTAATATATATAAAACCAACAGATATGTTTTAAAAATCCAGTTGTCCAAATTAAATTTTCTGATGATATTTCATATATATCCTTCGTAATATTTATATATATGTAAATTTCGTATAATTTCGATTTAGTATTACATAGTTAAATTTTAATATGTTTAATAAATCTACGTTTGTCTTTTCCTTTCCTTATGAAAGGACACCCATTCATATCTCTTCATTAAAAAACATTACGAAAACTAGATTTAACAGTCCCAAATTATTAATATTTTAAGCATCCTTATAAAAGTTCTAGTGGATCTCTATATCCAAAAAATAAAAACCCTAATTCTCTTATGAATAGATCTAAATGTGGTCCCATGAAAAGAGAAAATCATTTTACCTGTACTCTTTCAATTTACCTATTCTATTACCTCCAATAAATCTATTTTATCTTTTATAAAATATTAAATTTATTTTCCTAAATATACTAAACTTTTATTATTATTTATAAACCCATATAATTCACTTTATTTTATATCAAATGGGAATTGAAACTGTAGCTTGTGCGTACACGCGACATACCTTCTCTAAGTAGATATATAATTCATTTTTCATCACCACCTTTAATAGATGTGAATAATGAGGGGTTTAATGCTTATACATTTTATTTCAGTCATAAATATACATTTTTAATAAACATTTTATGTCTAACATCTAACCATCTAATCCAATGGAAAAATATATTGTCGTTTGTGCCCATGTGTTGGATACCTCCTCTACGAATAGATGCAATCTTTTTTTAGATTCCATTTTATATTGATGTTAGTATGTTTAGTTTTATTCTTGATATATTATTTATATTTTATTATAAAAAAATATAAATTTAAACTATTATTTCTCTTTCATTCACTCCTTGCGTTGTAATGTGAAAACCACATTCATGTGTACCTTAAACATAAAATCTCTCGAAATGATATAATTCATTTTTATATATTTATATTTTATTAATTAATATAAATATATATATTATGAATATATATGATATTAATATAATTTTTAACATTATTTATATGACAAAACAACAATTAGATTATAAGGACCAAAAATATGAAACTAAAACATATGTGAAAAATGACGAAATTATTACATAGTATAGATATTTTATCATAGAATATTTCAGGTATTTGTGATAAAATATTATAAGTATTACTTAAATTTTATGATATATATATATATATATATGATTTTGGTTTTGTAATACATGAATAATATGTTTATCTTTTTTATATACCAGGTTCAACCACATATGATGGAAGATGAACCAAAGGTAAGTGTATATTTCGTAATGTCAACATTATTTTGGATTGTTTATGTTTAGCTATCTACAATAGGGAATTTTTTACAATTATATATTAAACCACATTAATTTTCCCATGATTTAGTTATTTCAAAAAATAATTATATTTCATTTCCATTTCATCTCATTAAGTTCTCAAGAAACCAAATTCTTTATCTTATGGAAAAAAACCTTGTTTTCCCACATGTCGTGTAATCATTCTCTTCCATTTATATATTTTTAGAATAATGTTTAAAAAATTATTTTTAATATTATCCTAAAAAAAATTAAAAAAATTCACCCATCTTATACATTTTATAATATAATTAAATGATGTCTTCTGGTCCTTCTTGGAATAGAGAAATTTTTCACATTTTTAATTTTTTTTGCAGGTAATACTTTTTAACTTATATATAATTAAAGGAATTTCCCACCATCATGAACACTATTTTAATTTAATATTACTATATTTTTTAAAAGGTTCATTTTAATGAAACATATTACATAAAAATTGGTGAAAATTTTATATTTTAAACAAATTTTCTCAAAGATAAAATTTTATTATATTCAAGATGTTTTTGGTGATATTTTGAAAATATTTTCATCTATATTAAAATATTTTTCTAAGTATAAATATTTAATAAGATTATATTCTAATAATATGACCCAAAAATATTCATCTAATGTTCTATGATCTTCACTACTCAACAATTTTCTATTTTTAAGGCATGTTGATTATGTAATGTTATTTATTCGTATGATGATGTCACTGGCCTTATTAAGTGAGGGAGAGACCACAATTAAATATATAATTGATGCATTTTTAGTTCTCATGATAAATAACAGATTGTTTATTTGGATGATACCTAATACATTTATGTATATGTCATAGAAGGGGGACTTGATGGTGTTTGTATATTATTTATAGGACAATTCCTTGATCATATGTTTCATATATCATACATAGTTAATCCTATCATTATTAAATCAATTATTTATTTACATATTATTAGTTGAATATTTTTAATATCCATGGATAAGATTCAATCCCATATGAATTTTTATATGGAATTCTTTGATCATAATTTAATCCTATAATTTAATTTAGAACTTATTTAGATTCCACTTTATGCATTCCATTAATAAGAATATAATACCACACATTTATATTATTTCATTACCCAAGGATTCTGAGAAATGTATTATTATTGATTGCAATGTATATAATTAAGGAATAAGGTAGATCTCAATGAAAATAATATCTTATGTTTTTTGTCTTAAAATGTAATATATGATTTAAATATGTATATATTATTACCAAAACATATAAACTAATATTTGTTTTGGGATAAAATTTCTTATATTTAGTACAGATATATAACATGGTAACCAAAAACTATGGGCTACGAGGCTTAGGGTCATTACATGACTGTCACTATTAGGGCTTATCAAATTATATTTCATATTAGTAATCATACATCAATATTCAAAATCATTAGTTTTTTTTGTTTTTAATTACTAATTACCAACCATGAATCAGTCCCCATCTAAATTATGTATTAGACATTTCACATTATCAAAATCAAACAACATTTCTTAATTTATATTTTAATTTATAGATTCTATTCCATTCTATTAATGAAATAATATAACCATCTAGTTTTTCTTCTTTGAAATATATCATTACCATCATCAACAGCCACACCATGAGTTATTAATAATTAATTTACAACTCCATAATCATTGTGTCTTTGGACTTGATATTAAAAACAAAAAGTGAGAATCACTCACAGGGCATTGAAAAAACACGGTATGAAACAGAAATTTCTATAGAAAACAATTTGAAAAAAAATTAAAAAAAATATCATTCCAAAATGGTAAATAACATCCTTCAACCCCTAAACATTATCCCATCAACATCCCTAATATATCCATCTCGAAACAAGAAGTCCCCACTCCCAGCCTAACACATATATCTCATCTATATCCAATCTCACAAAAAGAATTATATCACGGATTTGCCAACATTGGGAACATCTGAAACATTATATAATTTTTTTGGCATTGATAACCCCTCTTCTATTAAATTAATAATATCTTTCTTTAAATTGGAAAATATTTTATTAGTGAAATGATTTGTTTTTTATAAACATAACGTGGAATGGTAAAACCCCAATTAAAAATCTATAATATTAAATTCAATATTATTTGAGTTAAAAACTGATTTAGTATGATTTTATGAGGCCTGTAGAGCCTATAGGAGGAGAGAATAAAAATATTAAATCCGTTATTTTATGCATGGGAAATTAATTTCAAATATTTAAATAACTACAGAACGATCCATAATTTGAGAAGATTTATATCGCTGTTATGTCGGAAGTATGGTGTTTACCTTAGTAGTGGAATTACATTTGAAGATGTCAGACATTTGGAAGCCTCTCTCATCAGATAAATTTATTAAATAATATTTAATATATCAATTATTAATAATATTTAAAAAATAGTCATATAGTGTGCCATGTGAGGAAACTAGGACCACTAATGGATCTGGAATGATGGGATTACCATATATGTGTATAACATTAGTTATTATTGGTCGTTTGGAATCCTCACTCGTAAAAACAACCCTTTTTATTTTAATTAATTATTAATTCCATTTTTTAATAATAAATCATTAATATCTTTTAAACGATGTTTTTTAGTAGAAATCTAAGACCACCGTTGGGTCTGGAATGTGGTGTTTACCCTAGGTGGGGCTTAAAATTAATTAGAAAAGAGCATTTGGTCACATCAATAATTAATTGATTTTTTTAATAACTAAAATAAATAATTTTTTTTTAAATTTATTTAATTATTAAAATTTGGAGTATTGTTCATCCATCTCTCCTTTCCACTACTCCATCTTCTCCATGCACCAAAACTCGATTTTCAACTGATTTATTAACCCTAAATCCAAAAAATTCATAACCATTTAAATCTGTTTCACATGAAATGCCTTTATAAGGATAAATTAATTAATCTATATTAATTTTGTTGTTAAATATTTAATTAAATTGTTGGTTTTAAATTATGGATTTAAATGATCCGATTTTTGTTTCATATTCCCAATCAGCTCTTATTTTTGATGGATCTCATCAATTGTAATCCACCCCAAACCTCCTTGCAGGAAGCCGGTAGGTGTCTAGAGATCTTCTATAGTTTCTAATTCCCTTCATTTCTTCTATTCACCAATGTGAGACACCAGGGAGAAGAAAATACTATATTTCTATTTATTTTTGAATTTTCTTTTTCATCTATAATTATTTAACAAAAAAATGTTCGATATTAATAAAAATGGTCAAACCAAAATTATAATCCATAAATTATCTAAGGAAAATTCATAGATTATCAAAGGGAATTTACACAAATTATGATAAAATAATAATTTAGAAATGAATTATCGAATGATAATATTCACTAATTATCAAAGGGATGATTTAAAAAATTATCAGTTACAATATATTAGAAACTATTAGGTGATTTATATAAATAATTATTAGCCGATAAATGTTGAGTGAGATTATCATAATACAATGGAATAGAACTATAAAATAATAATTTCTAAATTATTATAATATAATCATCATTTATATTTTTTGTGAAGTTATGAAATAATATTATTTTTAGTTATAAAATTTTAATTTCATCAGGTTATGCAAAGTTTTTTGAATATCATTGAATTATCATTTTGTTTTAATTTTGGAAAATTATCAATGGTTAATTTATAAAATTAAAAAATTATAATCATTTAGATTATAAAATTTGATTGTTAAATAAATTATGAATATATTTTATTGAAAATTATCAAACAATAATTGCAGTAATTTATCAATGGATAATTTATTTAAATTACCAAATTATAACTAATATAATTATTTAACAATTATTTCAATATTATCAATGGTTATTTATAAATAATTATCATATGATAATAAATATGAATAATCACGTGATAATATTGAGTTTTACAATGATAATTATCAAAATAATTTATCCAAAGACAATTATTTAAATTATTAATGAATAATTATAAAGGGTTACCAAATGTGTTATATTTTTAATGTAAAGATATTATCATATCTAATGTGGATTATAATTATTTGAAGAAAAATATTGTGATTTCAAACATTAACTTCAAACCATAATCAAGAGATTATTCAGGAGAGGAAAAATGTAATCACATCTAATATTTTATTCCCCTATGAAATAAAATAGGTGGATGTTATTATTGAATAATGATTATAATTATTATTATGGATTTTTCTTGAAATTACATGTGTTAACATAATGTGATAATCATAATATTTCCTAGGAGAGAGAAAATGTAATTGCATGTAATATTTTACTTTATTGTAAAATAAAATAGATGTTTTGGTTATACTAACCCTTAAATAATGTCGAGAATTAGTGTCTTGAATCATACAATAATGATCTCATGAGGAGGTGTATTGAACCAAAATAGATAGAATTTTTTTTTCTGACATCGGCGACCTTGAGATAGGTGCTTCCAATTAGATTATCCTAATTGATTATCCTTATATTGGATGATTTATTTAAATTAATTATCTTAGAAATTTCTTTCAATTTAATTGATAAAACCCTGATTTTGTGAATTGGGATTTTTGAAATTTTTTTTGCATGGAAATTGGGAAATCCCCCAATTCCATTTATTTGGGTGTGTTTATTGGGTGATTTAAGTTGTTTAAGTCGAATTTTGGATTCGATAGAAATGATTACAATTTTTCTATTAAATTTAATTTTGGAAATAAATTCTGTAATAATGAAATGAGTTTTGAATGGATTTGAAAATGGTGAAAATGAATAATTTTTTTTGATAGAAACCCAGTGCATTTATCTTTTGAAAAAGTAAGGTTTTTGATTAAAACATATTTTGGTTTTAAAAGTAAATGAATTGATTTTTTTAAATGGAAGAATGAGATTGATCGTATTTTAAATATGTCTGAAATTAAAGCACCCATCATGAAATAGATCATGTAAGACATTGTAGTTATTGAGTTATCTGGACACACTATATGCTATGACAACATTCTAAAATATAATTATTTCAGGACACATCCCTGACGGGTTGATGATGAGTCTCCTTTGTCTATTGTCATTGGGATGTGTGTATAAACATTTTTATGAGTTCCCTTAGAGAGAGTGGAATCATATATCTGGGTAATACAATCTTACCTTTTGACATATGACCATCTTCCTCCCATTTTTATTAATATTTGAGATATAAATATAAATCAATGTTTGTTATTTTGAACTTTTGTTTGAGTTTTTGGCTGGTTTTGGATGTGGGATATTTTGATGGTGTGTGGTGTTGGCTCGACTTTGGTACCTCCAATCAGTGATGAGTCCATGGTGACCATGATCTTTGTACGAGGTGATCTTCAATTGATTCAGGGTTATAGTGCAAGGCATTTTCAGGATGCCGATTGCTCCTCCAAATATTTGGATTTGCGCATTTGTGTAATTGTTTTACATTTGGTTGATTTATATTATTTGGTTTGTCAGACTATTTTTTGTGGCTCTTTGGTCTGAGGCCTAGGATTCAATACATCCAATTCTACATAATGGACGTCTTCCAAAGCAGTGCAAAGTAGGGAGATTTTATATATCATCGCTTTTGTAATTAGATGTTTGAGACCTTATCGAATTCACCATTGGTTCTGTGCCTGTAAATTCTTGCATGGGTCTTATCGCCGATAAAATTGAGAAGGTGACATCTAGACATAATTATTTTTATTCTTGGTTGGGTAAAATCGTTTGATTATAATTGTATTTTTATTGAAATTTGATATTTGGACAGCAGGGCTTTATTGTTTTTATGTCATGAACTATTTTGGTTACCCCTTACCCATTAAAAGGAGTTCTATATTAATAAAAAAAATTAATTTTCAGTGAGTATAAAATATTTTGTTTAGATAATATTTTAAATTTACAAATCCATTAACTTTAAAATTTAATGATTATCATGGGATAATCTATATTTTTCATCTGTTATGGAATCATTTGTGGTATCCTACTAGGCTTAGGCTTACATCATACTTCCAACTTAGAGTGTTTTTATACATTTAATTCCTGGTTCGAGAAAATAGAAGGGATCACTTGGAGGTGGATCCAAATTTTGAGATTTAGTCTTGCTGAGTTGTTTCCTTAGGGACCATGGGGTTTTTTCCCATTTTCGTGCTTTATCGTTCTCGTTCGGGATTCATCATCTCGCTTTTTGGATATTTGCTTTGGGTTTATCTCACGTCGCTCGAGGGTTTGGGAAAAATCTCTTTGGAGTCAGCCGTTGGGTTTTTGGATTTGGGACGGTGTTGACGGTCGCACCGGTGGGCGTTCGAGGAGACCGGTTCTTTTGTTTGTCCAGCTTTTTTAATGTTCATTTTCTCTGTTTCATGGTACCTCTGTCTTCTCTTGACGATTTAACCTATATATGTGTAGGTTTTATTGTATGAATTCTTGAATGGTTGTGATGCCTTGTACGGTTTTGTAATGAAGTAGTTAAGTTGTGAAATGGTGATGTAGTGAAGTGGTGAAGTGCTGATGTACTGAAGTCTTGTATGGTTTCTCACTTTTTCCTCAAAAGTGTTTTCATAATAAAAAAACTATTTTCAGTCCTACTTTGATTTGGATATAATGAAATAAAAATCTCGTTTGTTCCTTGTATTCACAATAATTTCTCCAATTACTCAGTTAGAGAGTTAATTAAAGGGCTTCTTTATTGTCCTATAATGTTCGGATGCATCATTCCCCTAAGAAGACATGTGAATCCGATCTTAGAGGACATTCTTGCTAAACCTTGGTATGTTAATCATGTAGTTGATCAAAATATCATTGAGGTGATCGTGCATACTATCCATTCTTTGACGAAGTCATCCAACCAATTCCCTGTTTATGCTCCATTGATCCGCAATATGTTGAGGAATGGTTGATCCATATAGAACGTATTCTAGAGTTCTTGGATACATTGGACGAGATCAAGATGAAGGGGTCTATGTTCATGTTAGAGGGATCAAGAAGGAGACAGTGGGATATGATATTGACAAAAAAGAAACATGGGATCTAATACTGGAAGGAATTCAAGGTTCTTTTAACTGGCCACTTCTATCCAGACACAATTTTGTATAAAAAGGCTCTAGAGTTTTAAAGATTTAGTAGGCTGATAGAACTATGGATCATGCAGATGTATAGGGAACATACAAATATTCTACCATATCTTTTCCACCCCAATAATGACACAATATCATCATAATCTTCAAAAAAAATTGGGGAAATCAAATTCCTCATGTACAAAATAGTTCTATCCATAGGCATATAAAAAATCTTCTTCATATAGTGTAAGGGTATCAAGAGGACTATGATACAAGTCCAAAGACTATTATAGGTAACCGTACTATAGATTCATCCTTAGATACTAATCAATTTGATACTATAGAATATCACTCTTTTTTTCAACCCATAATTTTAATCTTTTTAATCTTACTTTGGTGATTTTATCTTGTGAAATGGATATTAATAAACCCCTTAATGTGATGAGAGAGAAGGATCTCAAATGTTCTATTTGTGTCTTCACTCTTTGTGACGTTAAAAATTTGTAGAGTTTTCTAGTACTCAACATGAAATCTCATCAAATCATATTTAGGATGGATTGGATCATTTCAAATATTGTCCAGATTGATTGTTATCTTTGATGGGTCTACCATAACACAATCAGTGGTGTGACTCTTTTCTTTCATGGAGAATGGTTCCCAAGGTCCTGTAGGGACATGCCTAATTATCTAGAGTTGAGGAAGGTAATTTTAGTGTTTTCTTCCAATTTGAGGAAATGATCTCCATCCAATTATTTTTTGAGTTTCATATTGTGTTTCCGTCTATTTTTTATGGTTTACCTCCGGTAAGTGAGGTTATGTTTTCCATGACTTTAAACTCAATACCCAACCAATTTATTTTTCCTATTACCAAATGGATATATCAGAATTGAAAGAACTAATTTCCAAGTTGATTAATCTTTTTGAGAAAGCCTTTGTCCTCATAATTATGTCACTATGGGAGGCACAAGTTCTATCCACCAAGAAAGATGATGGTTCAATGTGATCTTCTTTTTCTGAGATTATTCTTCTGGGAAAAAAGATTTTGGACGTATTATGTAAGAATTAGTGGCTCTATTTATAGAAGGGAGGCTGATGCCCAACGTTCGTTCTCCAAGGAGATTAATCTGTGTTATCAGAAATGTTATGTTGCACTGTTAACAACATGGAATGATATAACATTGGATTGACATAATTTCTAATGGTCTGTGCACCCAGGAAGTAGTAATATGTTCTACATCTTGACGTAGTAGTTTTGGTGAACATATATTGTTGATGTTTTCACCATAGTTGGGTCATTGATGGCATGGTAGGCAAGGGAAGATTGCTCCTTATTTTGTGGGATATTTCAATATTTTTGATCTGGTGGGGAAATAATATAACCATTAATCACTACCACTATTTTTGACATCGATACATAATGTGGTTCATGTATCTCAGCTTTAAAAAGTTTTATCTGACCCTTATCGTATTTTGACTTGGAATAATGTTGATGTGTGTCCTTGTTTATCCTTGACTGAATGACCAGTTAGGGTTTTTGTTTAAAAGACCAACATAATTCATGGAAGGACGATACATCTTGTAAATATGATATGGAATAATGGTTCTAATTATCATGATATGTACGAGAGGGATACATTAATAATCGAATTGTGGCCATTTATTTTTGACGTAGAGGATTCTTTATAGGGTTTCATAGGAGATAAAGTTCTTATGATGGGGAGGTTGTAACAACTTGGTACTATTTTATGTGTTGATAAACCATCTTATATTGAAATAATAATATCCTAAGTTAAATTGGAAAAATGGTTTATTAGTGAAATGTTGCAATTTTTAACACGTCATAGAATGGTAAAATTCCAAATTAAAACTCCATAATATTTAAGTAAATATTTTCTGAGTTTAACACTGAGTATGTGTGAGTTTCTGAGGTATGAAAATTCTCAGGGAGGACAAAATAAAAATATTAAATATATTATTTTAATCACGGGAAAATTATTGAAAATATTTATGTAACTCCAAGATGATGCGTCGTTTGAGAATTATAAGACCGATGTTATGGTTGAAATATTGTTTTTACCCTAAAAGGGGTATAACATTAGAATGTTCCACACATTTGGATTGATTTATCATTGGAAAAAGTTATTAAATAATATTTAATATATTCTTTATTAAAGATATTTATATAACTCTTAATCAGTGTGTCATATAGGATATATGAAGCAACTGATTGGTCTGGAATGATGGGTTTACCCTAGATGGGGTATAACATTTTTTGGTGTTTGGTGTTCGGATGAATCGCAAATAAAAAGAACCCTTTTTATTTTAATTAATTATTTAGTCTTATTTTTTAATAATCAATCATCACTTTATTTTAAACTGTGCTTCGTTTGAGAAATTCAAGACCACCGTTGGGTATGGAACGAGGTTTTTACCACATGAAGGGAATAACAATCATTAGAAATGATCATTTAGGCACATCACTAATTAATTTAAGTTGTTAACAGCTACATTATATAATTAATTATATTAAATTAATTTAATTATTAAAAAATGGGGTACTATTTATTCATCTATACATTCACGCCTCTCCATATTTTCCATGCACCGAAATTCCATTTTCAACCGTTAGCATCACCTGATATATTCCAATTAATCACTTTTTTAATCTGTTTACCTTGAAATGCCTTCTTAATAATAAATTAATTACTACATAGTAATTTATTGGTTAAATATTAAATAAAATTGGATTTTTTTAATTATGTTTTAAATTATCTGATTTTGGGTTCATATACCCCATCATTTCCAATTTTTGATGGATCTCATCGATTAGAATCCACTCCAAACCTCCTTTTACCTATTTGGTAGGTTTCCGGATACCTTCTATAGTTTCTTATTCCTTGTTGTTCTTCATCCATTCACCTATGTGATCCTCCATGGAGAATCAAGTACTATTTTTTATTTAATTTTTAATTTTCCTGTAATCTATACAATTTTAATAATAAATGTTAGATATTAATATAACTAGTCAAACCGAAATGATAAACCAAAAAATTATCTAAGGACAATTCTTAGACTACGAAAGGGTATTTACGAAAATAATGATAATAGTATAATTTTTAAAAATTATCAAATGATAATTTCTACCAATTATTAAAGGAATTATTCAAGAAATTATCATTGAAAAAATATTAGAAACTATCAGATTATTTTTATAAATAATTATTAGCAGATAAATATTTTGTTAGATTATCAGAAGGAAATGAAATATAAATATCATATAATAATTTATAAATTATTAGAATATAATCCTCATTATCCTTTTTTCACATAGTTATGAAAAATAAATTTTTTTGTTTCAAAATGGTAATATCATTGAGTTATCCAGTGTTTTTTTCACATTGAATTATCATTTGTTTAGTTGCGGAAAATTATCAAGGGTTAACTTTTAAAATTAACAAATGAGAATTATTTATATTATAAAATATAATTGTTAAATTAAAAATAAAAATATGTTCCTAAAGATTATAAAATGATAATTGAAATAATTTATAGAAGGATAATTTATCAAAATTATCAAAGGATAATTAATATAATTTTCGACAAATAATTTCATGATTATCAACAGATAATTATAAATAAACATCAAATGATAATTACAATGAATAATCAAGAGATAACCATGAGTTTTCCAAATGATAATTATTGAAATAATTTATCGAAGGATAATTTTTTAATCTGTCAATTTATAAATATAAAGGATTTCAACATGTGTAATGTTTTTATTCTAATGATATTATAATATATAATGTAATTTATAATTATTCAGAGAAAAATATTGTGATTACATGTGTTAACATAAATCGATAATTATTATGTTATCTCAGAGAGTGAAAATGTATTTGCATGTAATATTCTATTTTTTTGTGTAAAATAAAATTGAGGGATGTAATTATCTAATTAGAATACTAATTATTATTAGGGATATGTCTTTCGATTTCATGTGTTACAATTAAACAATAATCTGTAGATTATCTAGGAGATAAAAAATTTAATCGCATGTAATATTTTAATTCCTAGACAAATAAAACAGATGTTTTGGTTATGGGAACCCTTGACAAACATAGATTATTTTTGTGTGGATGTGTATGATAATAATTTCATGAGGAGGTGTATTGAACCACACTAGGTAGAAAATCATTTCTGATGACATCGACAGCCATGATATAGGCGGTTCTGTTCCGATTAGCTAATTTGATAAACATTTTATTACATGATTTATTTCAATTATTGATTGAAATTAAATTTATAAAAATTTTCATTAAATTTTAGTGATAAAATTAGATTCCAGTGAATTGGCATATTTGAAATGTTTTTTGGCATGAAAATTGGGAAAACCCCCCAATTCCATTAATTTGGGTGTGTTTATTGCTTAATTTAAATTGTTTAATTTAAAATGTGGATTTAGTGGAAATGATTTCAATCAAATTGTGGAATTAAATTATGGAAATAAATCGTGTAATGATGAAATTTTTTTTAATGTATTCCAAAATGGTGAAAATGGATTAAAAATGTTTTGATAAAAACCAAGTGGTTCTATCTTATAAAAAGGAACGTTTTTTTAATATAACCTCTTTTGGTCTAAAATGGAATGGAATGGGAATTTTTGAAAGGGAATAATGGGATCAATCATATTTTTAATCAGTCTCAAAATATTTATCCCATCATATAAGAGTGAACGAATGCCTTAGGTAGTTAGTGAGTTATTTGGATACACTCTACTCTCTGACAATGTTCTAAAATATTCTTGCTGTGGGTCCCATCCCTAACCTATTAGTGATGAGTCTACTTTGTCCAGTGTCATAGTGAATTGTGTATACACATTTTTCTAAGTTCACTATGTGATTTTGGAATCCTATTGCTGGTTAATACTCTCATACCTTTTGGAATATTACCATTTTTCCTTCTTAATTATTTTTATTAGAGATATAAATTTATTCCAATATTTTTTTGAACTGCTTACATGACTGCTGAATTTATATAAACTATTTTATATTAATGTTTTACATAAGACGTTATTTTATAAATATTCCATTATTTTTAAAATAATTTCATAATATATTTATTTACATCATTTGAAAATGCATATCATATTTTGTATAAATATTCTTTTTAATTTCCAAATCTGTTTATTTGAAAATTAAAATATTTTCTATAGATAATATATATTTGGATCTTTCATCGAATCTATGGTGGTATCATTCTAGGATTAGGCTCACACCCTAATTTTTGTTTTGGGTGTTTGTATAATTTCTTCTTCCAAGTTAGAGCAATGGGAATTGATCTTTTGGAGGTGGATCCTGCTATTCAGCTTTAGTCTTGGTGAGTTATGTCCATATGGACCTTGGGGTTGTTTTCCCATTTTACTACATTGGATTTAATGCCTCATTGTATTCTAGTACATTAATCTCAAGGGAGTTTCTTTTTTTATTCATTCTTTCTTGTTTCTTATCTTATGCATTGTTGGTGGAAAGGTTTTTCCCAAATTCATGTTGTGTGATGCCTGGTGATAATCTCAGACCTATAGGGATCAAAAACCCCCTTTGGGATATGATAGGGCCTGATTGATTATTGGGTTATCAGGGTACTCGGTCTGATTCGTGACATCATATAGATTGAATATCTATTTCTGTAAAAAATAGAACAGTTTAAAATTGATGCCTTTATGAAAATAAAACAAACATTGAGACACTGAATAATAACAATTTTGGTCTCACATCAGTCCTAAAAAAATCATATTAGTAAAAACCATTTTTTATTAATAAAATTAATTAAAAAATTTATTATTTTTACCCCACAAACAATAAACCTAACATTTATATCTAGAAATACATAAAAATGAATTAGTAACCCGACTGTTCAATAATTTCATATATTAAAATACGAAACGAGAAATAATGACTAATAAACATGTCAATTACATTAGCCACTTCATCATAAAATATTTTCACAGTCTTTCAAAGATTAAGAATATCAACCACATAAATGGCTGATATAAATTAAAAAATTATTTTAAACTATATAGAATGTATCCAAGGGAATATAACAATAGAATTAATCATATACAATCATAATATCCCATTCTATATTCTATTATTCTTAAATTTGTAGATTATTTTCTTCATTACGTTGATCCACCATTACCCAAAGGTAATAAATAATAATAACCACATTGTTTCACATAAAATATAGATAATCCATGAACCCATTACCTTATGAATAAATTTATAACTTTCCCTGAGAAAAAATGGATACAAAATAGTAAATCATCAACCACCACTTCAATATAGAAATCAAGATCCCTAATGATATCATCTTACTATAATTACATTACCAACTATTGATATTATCCCCATGACATCACAAGAAACAAAACTCAATAACATGAAAATAGAGGGAATCAAACCAATAGAGAAGAAGAATGCAAAGCATATATCACTCATTAATCGATCTCTAAAAACTGAGGGGGTGTGAAAACCATGAAAAAAGGATCAGTATGTATCATAAGTAATCCTCTAGTTTACATGGGTTCAAAGGAGGTATTATGTAATAAATTTTTTTTGGGTATTATAAATATATATTCATTGGTTTTTTAATTTATCCATAGTGTAGTACCTACCCTACTCTAAAATGATTAGGTTTTTTCTGAAATTATATCACATAATGGATTTTTATGAAAAATGGTGTCTAGACCAACCCACCTCTAGAATCTATGGAATAATCCCTTCAAAGTGTCCTCGTTAAACCTTTAGTTAAAACCTGTTCTTATAAGCTTTGGATAAGTCTTAATAAAAACCCAATTCTCTACACAACCACATCACCCAAATTTAGAAGGGCAATCCCTCAATCCCTCAATCTTAATAGCATTACCCAATGTAATATGTTGCAAGGGTCATTAAAAATATAGAACTACAAAATTAGATTACAAGGATTCACACTAAGGAATCAATGGATATATTGTAAATGATACATCCTTAAAAAATAAATTACATCTAGGAACCTCTAATGTCCATAACCTATCAATCTACACTATAATTATCCTCTAATAGGCATAATTGTACTTCAAAAAAACTCCTATTAACATATCCTTTATCAGTAACATCAATATCATTAAAATATGATGGTATTATAAAAACAAGGTCCTTACACTAACCCTATATTTTTCTATCTAATTTATATGTGTGAATTCAGGGATGTTGTCCTTACATATTTTTCATGGTGTTAATTATGTGATCTTGGGATATGAGAGGAGAATATTACCTCTTTAGCATGAATAATAATTTTCTGGTGTGTGTTATAATTGCAAAATGTGTATCCTAGAAGGATCATATTTGTTAGTGATGTACCTAATATATCAATGGGTAATATATGACATACTCAAGGATCATTATCATGAACCACCTCTCGAAACCCATAAACAAGGCACTTGAGAAACACTATGGCATACCTTAGGGGAATTACCAATAACCACATGTTAGAGACCTACATGTTGGAATAAAATATGAACTCATGGGAAATATATTCACCAATAAATAGAAAAATAAAACAATATAATCTTTATCAATGTTCAATCATAAACACTTCGTACATCATAGATCCAAGTGACCAAAAAAGTAGTTTTATAAATAAGAATAAACAAACAAGGAATGATAAACAAACAACCATATTATGTGTAAAACATATAAATAAAAGAATAATATAATACTATATGGCTTTTAATTGATATTAAAAGTATACCCCAAATATAAAAAATTCTAAAAATACCAGAAGCTATATCTGTATAACCTTGAGGACACTATCAATCTTCAAAACCATAAACTCTTTAATATCCATTCAATATTAAACATGAAATGGTTATATATATATATATATATATCTGTGTGTGTGTTTTATAAAAAAATCAAATTCTTTATACCCTAAAACCCAATAAAAATCTAATATCTTTCAATAAACGTTATATTCCATTCTATTTATAAATTCTGTTTAAAAATATAGACTTTTCATTTTACATTTGAAAACCAATCATAATTTTCCTTATTTGCCTCTCATAATAGATCTATATAAAATTGAAAGTTTAAAAATTTTCCAAAAGAAGAAGCCTTATATAAAAAACATTTTCGAGATTTCATAAAGAACTTTTTAAACCCTTTCTATGAATTTAAGCCATTAAGTTATAAATAGAATCATTGGATATGATAATTATGAAAAAATTAAAAAAATTAATAATAACAGTAACAATAAAAATGAAACTCTAAAGAGAAGTGGAACATATATAGTGACTAAAGATCCTAGAAATTGTGAAAAAACAATCCATATAATAAATTAATGTACCATTTATCAGGTGGATTCCAAGGATATTAGGTGGAATTATAGAACATTATAAATATAGTTCATCATATTAGCATGTATTTGGAAATATAACCAGCGTAATTCTTGGTTATTCCCTATCTGGCCTACCGAAATGGAAAATTACCATATTAGGGAATATGTATAATTAGGTCTACTAACTAGTGTGTGATATTATGATAGTGCAATATTTTCTTTAAAAAAATCTACATGATATTCTCGAATGACATGATGCATATAATATATGGGTGAACTAATTTTTAGAATCAAACAATAATATATATATATACATAAATTACATAGTTAGAATAAAAATGATTTAGAAATATGACACACTCTTGATAACCCCTCTTTAAAATATCACATCACTCACAAAAGAATTAATATAAAAAAGTTTCCCCATAACCATGATACCCTCATCAATTTGAAAAAATAAAGGCTATGGGAATTTTATAAAGGATTTTTAAAGGGAAAATAAATTTTCAAGTTTCAAATCAGGAAGTTCATTCATACATTGAAAACTTTTTTTGATAGCCCCATCTAAATTAACTAAGAACATCATTAAAATTTCATGTGATCATTTGGAATCCAATTTGAGGAGAAAAAAACATATTGAAATCTTATCATTTATTTTTTAATGACATTGAGAATTTTAACAAAAATTATGTATACACATATAAGAATTATAAAACATAATAAATCAATGGTTCTCTAATTAAATGTCAATGTATAGGGAAACCTACCTCAAAATTTTTACTTTCAAAATAAAAGATAATAATACAACATAATATAGACCAAAGAACCTTTATAAGACATCATAAACACTAGTATGAAAAATCCTTATTAAAAATCACACTAATTGAAACCCTAGGTAATAATGACCATATTAGGGAAAGAAAATTTGTGGTAAGGGTTAAAAAGTGGAAATAAGATGATCTTTTGGAACATAACATAATGAATTAGACTCAAAACTTTGATAAAAATATGAAACCACCAATAAATAAGTATGGGTGAGAATAAAATTTCTTGAGGGTTTGAGGAGTCATATAAGAGGGGAATAATGACCCTAAATACGATAAAATCTAATAGAGACAATAGTGTAAAAACATAATTTTTAAAATTGGACAATCAATAACAATAATTAAACAATACTTGATATGTGGTAGTGAACCCTCCCTATGAACCCAATTGGAATTTCCCTCTGAACTATGTAATGTAAACCATGAAAATAAACATAATGGATCCCCCTCAAATATCTAGGTCTCTAAAATACAACCTGATGGTTGCAGCATAGTCGGTCAACAAGTGTGAGGGTTTTCATGTGGCCTCCCAAGGCTACTCTATAGCCTAATTAAACAACTTGTGTGTAACGCCACATTCCCTTATATATTTCATATTCCCAAAGTTCTATCCTTAGAAACTTTGTTGTAACCCATTGTAGTATATGAACCCATGTATGTTTATCATTTATTACCCTCAGGCAGAATAGACACCCTCTACATTTACGAAACACCCTAATGCATCCCCCACTATAACTAGACTATTGGATACAGTTTATTCCTTCCTTTTGACTAATAAATTTTGTCAAACATACCCCAATGCATCTCCCTCCACCATATAGTCATTATTCCCTTGGTTCAAAGAAACTCACTCTAATATGTTACTTTGATGTTTCTTCCAATCTATGTCATTGAGAAACCAGATTATGAAGACACTGGGGTGTGGCCTCCATGGTTTGTAGAATAACCTTTTATAGTCAACATTACTTTTTTCCCAATAACTTCTCAGAAGCTCCAAAAACATAAAATACTAGGTATCCCATGAAACCGAAAAACCCCCAAAAATAATCAAAAATTGAATAAAGAAACATGGAATGTCAATTTAGAGAGTGAAAATTCTTCCCCATTACATATTCTACCCTCATAAAGCTTTAGTAAATTCAGTTTATCATTATAATATAATAGAAAAAACCACAAAAACAACTCAATTCTAAAACATAGATAACACCCTGAAACCTATTTAAACATATCCTAATATACAAACTAGAATGATCCAAACCATAATTTGACCTCAATTATTATTTAAAATAACCTCAAAGGTCACCACCAACCAACATACACTCCATTACGATTAAATAGGATCATTGTTGATACTAATCTATATCACAGAGAAAAAAAATTAAAAAAGACAATGGTGGACTCCCCAAAATATTAATATTTGAAAAAAACATCAATTCCACTGGAAACCAAATAAAATCGAGGACACCATAAGAATATGACACCTGACATAGGCTAATAAAATTAAAATGTTCCACCAATGAAATGAACATATTATAGAAAAAAAATTCATTAATCAATATAACGTAGAATAATGAATAATGGATTAATGAAAATAGGACACTCAAAATAACATAACTAAATTAGATAATAGTATAAACCATGAATGCATGATATATGTACTACCACTAAAATTTATAGGTTCCATAAGAGGTATCAATTTACCACAATGGATAAAATATTTCATCAATATTATGTTTTTTATAGATAAAGGTAAAATAAGAGAAAAATTAATGAATAATACCTCAAAAAACACTGAATTGACATTAAATTCAATAGGCTCAACTTGATAATCCTTCGAAGTAGAAGATCTGATTCAGCTCCCATTCAAGGAAATTCATATACAAAACCTTTACAGATGACACAAATAAAAAAAATGACGACATATATTTTATATTTATTATATGATCTATTTTTATGACACGACCTAAAACATGGACTGTACATCACTTTCCAACCACCAAGAAATTTATTTAATAGAAATAGGAAGCATCTTCAGGCTTCTCCATATTTTATTATACTTTTGCCACATCCCCTTTACTATAATTACATTCTTTAAATCATGGAATAATGGATATTGAATTCAACTTTTTAACTCCAACTAAAATTACATCATCCCAAACTAAATACATTAATACTATTACATATGATTTTAAACCAACCATTAATACACTTGACTAAATATTGGAATGATGAAACCACTCACAATACTGTTCCATTATGGAAACATCCAAGAATAGTTCAAAAAGATAGGGGAAAATTTGATAAAAAGACAAACATACTACAAAATTGATTGATTTACCTGTTAAAGGTTGTCAATATCAACTGAAAAATCCACTTTGTTTCCTCATAGATATATTACTGTAATAACGAAGGATAAAAGTTCTACTATTAAAGTTCCCCTCATGGATTAGTCTATGAAATGTACTTACACCACTATAATATTATACCTTTCAACATAAAGTTTACTATCTTGGGAAATAATGACTCAAAAAACTCAAGAGGGCCAAATATCCTATCAATATTTCACAACTACTCTTATGCTTTAAGGGGATTTGGAGGACTATAAATGATAGGTGGTGTCATATTATATATCTCACGAATAAAATTAATAGGCTGGTCAGCTGAATGTTTTACATATAGAGACTAAAAAAAACATTACCTCGAGAATACATGATGAATTGAAGGGGTAATACACAACATAAAATAATTAGAATACCTAAATCAAAATTAACCAAACCTTAACCATACCCATCTATAAGTAATTATATACATAAAAATACAACAATAAAAAATCAAATCCCAAAAACTAAAATAGGATTAAAAATATACTTTTCAAACCAATTCCAATTTATCACATAATATTTTGACAATTCTAATATAGTACTTATAAATTACTTGAAATTTTTTATAGATTTAATATTAAAATAATTTAATCATTTACAAATATTTATTAATTTTAATTCTTCGTACTAACCCAATTTTAAAATATCAAAATTTCATTTCTTAGATGTAAAATGGATTTATGCTATCAAACCCCATAATAATCTCTTATTTACAATATCAATCATCTTAAAACCATTATTTAAATTTCCAATCATCAAATCCAATTTATCCAATTTTGACATTTTCTGGGGATTTTTTCAATACTTACTATATCTATTTATAAATAGAAATCATATATAAAAGTTTCATAAATAAAAATTTATATATATTAATATTCCATAAAATATAAATCATTTATTAATATAAAATAATTTCTTCACATGACCAAACTACATGTCTTGGAGGATTATGAGTCAGTTGTATAGATACTATTGGGAGTTATGTCAAATCATGACCTAAAGCTCCACAATTTTTTCCTGACCCTATAATCTCCCCATGTACCACTCGTTCGACTCCAATTATAATACCCCAAAATATTCAAAACTCTTCAATCTATCAAAATTTCATTAAAATAATTTAAAAACATAAATTCAAGACAAGGAATACCAAAAATTAATGATAAAAGAACACAAACCCAAACATGGAAGATAAAACATCCTTGTAACATGAGGATTTGAATATAAAATATCTTATTAGGATATCCATGTTCTCAGATATCGTGGTCTACAATTACTACATCCAAAATACAATTACTAAAAAAATAATTATGGGTGTTCGAAAATAGAGGATCTCTTAATAACATATGCTTTGATAAATTTTTTGCCCAGAAATGCCTCCATCCACACCTTACCTAGGCACATGAGCCGCACCACGCAGACTTCATAGGAGTTCCAAATAACAAATGGGTTGGAAATAAGAACATGGTAATCAGATGTTAAATCATCGGAAATATTTTTTTCCAAAAAAATAAAAAAACAAAAAAATACAATTTTTAAAATTTCCATCATGGTTACTCCATAAATCATAGGTTTATATGCCATCAAAATGGTAGTTTTTAATATGTTAAACCAAAATATAATATTAAATAAACATGTATATCAAAGGTAAAATAAAAATTTTTTAAAATATGCATCTAATATAAGATATTTTTTTACTGATAACATATGGCTACAAACATTTAATCATAATACCAAAATACCAGATGCTCTCTTCATGACACAAATGTCACAATCCATCCTCAATACCATATACCCTCCATGAGAAACCCAAATATGAACCAAAACTGAAATATATAGAGAGGAATGAGTATATATCTATGTATTTAATCCAATAAAAACAAAAACCCTTTTATTAATTTTATATAAAATATCCAACTCATGATATTTTTAAATACAATTTAAAAACATTGTTTTTCACATTAGATTTAAAAACTTCTAAAAATTATATTTTATGGTTCCCATGAAATAGTTCTATTTAAAACATGATGTTTTAAATATTTCCAAATTAACCATCATTATATAAAAACCGATATATAAGAGTTATAGATAAGAGTTTTAAAACAATTCCAAACTATTTAACAAATAATTTTAAAATAGGAAACACTAGTTCTTAGTAATAAAAAATTAAAAACAATAATAATTAAAAATAATAATAGAAATAATAAAGTAAAAAATAGTGATAATTAAATAGTAATAAACTATAAAATTAATATAGGGGTGATAATCGATTTGAAAAATTCAAGTTCCAATGATCATGGGAAAACATAGAAACTATGTGGGATGTCTAGAACATACTAAACAAGAACCATCTTATTGGTGTGCCTTATGCAATCTAACCATAATAACGACTGGTTATGTGTTACATTGATTACATGAAGGGTACATTCCCATAGAATGGATAATATATAAGAAGGTATTTTTCCATTAATTTGATACTAATCTAGTTCATCATGTGTTCTAATAAATACTTATAACTACACTTTGTTCCCATAATGTGTATCAAATATTGGTGATGAAATATGTAGTGTCAAACTATAATATAGATATAAATTAATATACAATTATATGAAATATGGTTTATAAACCCAAGGAACCTAGAAAAACCCCTCTTTTTAAAATTCTCTTTAATCAAGAAATCATCAATATTGTAAATATTTCAAATATCTGGGACACCATCATCCATTTGCAAACAAACCAGATGAGGGGAATTTTTCAGTTATGTTTTTTAAGTGAAAAGAATTCTTTGAATTGCATACTAGGTATTTCAATCATATTTTAAAAAACAACATTGTATAAATACTTTTAAACAATTTTGAAATATTAAAAGATAAAGAAAAAATTTATATAAAAAATTTAAGCCCCAAAATCCTTTTTTTAATTTTAAAATTCTTTTATAAAAGAGAATTTTGGAATATTATCAATATTTCATTGTGAAGGGATATGAAAAACAAATTTTAGATAAGTATTTAAAAATATAAACTACTTTAAATTTCTTGAAAAATATGTAAAAACATATTTTATCTTTATAAAATCTATAATCACATTCTGTACTACCATGATTTACCGAAAATTAGAATTTAGAAAAACACACAATGAATGGTTCTTAAATTAATGATTGATACATAGGGAAAACCTACCTCAATCTTACAAATTTCACAAATGATATAGTTAATCGACCATAAAAGTTCACAAACAACTATTATGATACAAAACAATACCTAGGATAAATTCAATAAAAAAAATAAAATCATTAATAAACTGAAGGTTTCCATGACAATAATAGATAAATAAGAGAAGAGAAAATGATAGAAAAGATGAAGAAATATGATCTCATGGGATAAAAAATTATGAATAAAGCTAAAATATTTTATAAATTCATGATCTCAAGAGGGTATATTGGGAGAGGTAAGAGGTTAAACACATAGGGGTCAGAGAATCAAATAAGAGTGAAAGAAGTTCTTCAAAGGGGTTAAAACGAATAAAGGAAAAGGGGTAATAAGAAAATTTTAAACACAGGATAGACACTAACCATGTTTTAAATCAGATGGTTTTGATAGGGTCCCACCCTTCACATGATAACTTATGATTTCTACCTCTATCCTATGAAATAGATCATTTCCAATTAATTTAACTCGACCCCTAGTGAGCTATATGTCTTCATAGCATTGTTTGAAGTATGCATCATAGTCCACCGATAAGAGGGAGGATTATGGTGTAGCCTACCTAGGTTATGTTATATCTTACAATAGATGTTTATGTTTTAAACTATTTACCATTATATAAAAATAACATGGTTTTCAATTATAAATATCATTAATAAATTTTATGTGTTCGATAAAATTCTTGACACGCAACACTGAAAATATTATAAACCCAATATATTAAATCATTAATAATCTATATATTGTATATCACGGCATAAATAAAAATAATCATATTATGAAATTTATTTAAAATGTTTTTAATTAATTAATTAAATAATAAATATTTCATTTATTATCAATTTTTTGTAAATGAAGAAAACATATTTTTATGGTAATATATATATTTTTCATAAAATTATTTCCTCATAAACAATGTATTTTGATCTTAATAGATAAAATTTACCATTATTGATCATTAAATAAAGAAAATAAGTATATTATATATTCAATTTTATTATTAAAAATAATTTTAATTAATGTTATTACGAAATGATTTATAATAATGTTATTTTGTGCCTCAAAATTTAATTTTCATCAAATAATAGGTTATATTGCATTTTATATGTGGATATTATAATAAATTTTGTTTAATTTTAGAAGTTAATGTTTATAAAATGAACATATTTTTTAAATAATCATGTAATAATAAAATGATAATTAATTTTTTAATTACATTTGAGTGAATAGATATTAATGCTGACATTGGCCAAACTGTCCATTCTATTCTATAAGTCAAGTAATTCAAAAGTATTCTTTTTTGGATTATTATTAAAATTAGAATAAATTTATTTTAATTAAAATTAATTTAAATAATCCATATGAATCAAAATTATATTTTATTTTTGAATAAGTCAACTTTTAATCATCAAAACTCAATTTTATAAAAATATTTTTTTTCATTATGTTCTTCATACTTATATATAATATAACTTTTTCCAATTATAAAAATTGAAACATCAAAAAAGTATTACATATTTTGGAATTATGAGACTTATATTTAGTAGTGAGTTATAATTTATTAATTTATTCAATTTCTTTTTGGTTGGTATCTAATGTAACAGTGGTAAAATTGTGTCCCAATTGTAATGGGTAAATAAGGTTAATTATCCTAGTAACTATTACAACCCTTCTCTTTATTAAAATTGAAATTATAATTTATTACCAAAATTCAGACATAAAAGAACTATAATATCAATAATTATTATGACTTTAGAAATTATCTATATTAGATAACAACATAATATTAGAAATACATCATCATTATTGAAAACATATTTAACATGATCATAATATTTCTTATTTCTTAACACTACATAGGATAACCTGTAGACATTCATAAGAAAGGTGTGAGATATAAATCCCATTAAATGAATGAATGTGACATAAAATGAATAAATTAAATAATTTTTTAGAATATTCATATCAATGGATAATAAATGGAAATGGAATCATTAACATGAAAAATATGAGATGATATAGCATGACAACATAAAGGACACATGGGGAATGTGGAAAAAACATAAAACATTGAATCATAAAAAAAGATAATGTATAATATCAAATACATCATGATGGACAATGTCACACAATGAATTCAGGTTTACTCCCTGTCCCAACATGATGTCTAATGAGACTAAATTTTTTCTAATGCATTGGAGTGCTATATATTTCTGGGAGCACTCCTCACATTCATTTCATTATCATTCTTAAGAGTTCCATATAGATCATGAAACATTGAATATTTTTTAATAAATCCTTATTACATTCTCAAGTATTGTATAATAAAAACATATGAGTTATCAATAAAAAAATTATAAGTGCATAAATGATAACAGACTTTATAGGATATGGGTATTGTATTTATTACAAAATTGTTTTGGAATTGAAAATCACAGTGATATTTCGGTTGTGTAATGACATAACATAAAATAAATAAAATGGATTGATAAGAGAGAAATATGTATATAATCATTTGGACATAAAATATATTGTAATAGTGAAATATAAATTCATATTCCAATAATAATAATAGGAAATATAAGAAATAATATAATGAAGAATCTTGAATATGGAGGAGAAAGAAAATAACCATTACATTGAGAGTTTGACTCCAAATGCTGGTGATGAGGTTCAAGAGAGCATTTGGGAACCTTTATAAGACTATAGACAGAGTATTTAAGAGTAATAAAGCCTATAAAAGATCTTTAGTGAATATAAATAGGATAGTTGGTGGGTATATATATAAATAGTCTGGGGTGTTCTTTATCATGTCTCAAAAATAGGTTTTAGACTCTATATAATGAAATTACAAAAACCACAAACCTTACCATATATTTTATCATGGTTACTAATAAAGAGTAGTTTTTGTAATTATTTTAAAAAGTCATGGTCCTAAATTATTAAAATATTACCCTTTTGGTGTGGAGGTGAGCCATAATAGTAAAAAAATGATTTTAAAACCTTAATATATATTATACATTTCAGATGATTCATATTAGTTTTATAAAATTAATTAAATAATATTATTATGAAATTATTTTACATTAAAACATATATTTATTTAAGTATATCTATAATAGAATTTATTACAACATTTTTGTGTCATTATGATGTCATAATACACACCCTATATTTATAGGTATTGAATTTTTACCATAAAATTTTATTTAATGGGAAAATTATGAAACATTTACTGTTAGATAATATATATATTATGATTAAAAATATAATTTTTACCTAATAAAAATAATTTCATAGTTATTTTTTTTAATTTTGTTGTAATAATCATCATTCATTTAGAAATGATGGGTTTATTGATAATAACAGCTTTTTAACTGTTATAATAATTTCATTTGAAGTCATTAATATTATGTAAAACATTATATTTAATAATCATTAATTAATAATAATTTTTTATTATAATATAATTTATTTCAATATTCTATTAATTTGTGAAAATAATTTCTTTAATTTAATTTTAGTAGTACCCAAATCGATAACACGTTTATGGTATTTTACTTTAAAGAACGTGATACCAGCTCTCGAGGGTTCTACGGGTGAAAATCCTAAACCAGATGAGGAGGCTGAAAAATCGAGGGATAAGGAGACTGCAATTCCTGCTGATGAAGATCGTATTGGGCACATGGATTTGTATAGTCTCTATGCAAAACTTAGAGATGAGAAATCGGACTCTATGGATGCCTCTATTCATGGGAGGAGCTTTGCGGATGTGGCTAAAAAGGCTGGAAGTTTTTCATTCCTGGATTGTGATTCTGGTAGCTCTGGAAGAATTATACGAAAGGGTGGGATTGCCCATGTATCGGCCAATCAAGCCACTATTGAAGAAAGGGTTAAATTGTGTAAGTTCTCCATCATCGCCCGTGTGGTGATTCCAAAAGGTTTGAAGCCATGGAAATTTCAGGAGCTTATCGTGAGATTGGCAGAAATCTGGGACTTCGGTGATTGGAAGATGATGGCAATGGGGTGTGGATTTTATCATATCGGATTCCCATAAGATGAATGCAAGAGATGCACATGGAGTCTGGGCTCGGTCCCCTTGCATCCTTTTTTCCTCAGAATTCTTGAATGGGACCGTAATTTTGATCCAAACACGGTCAAGAACATATTTGTGTAGGTTTGGATTCGCATTCAAAAACTATGTAGGCTATATTGGCATCCCCAAATTTTGTGGGATATTTCATCTTCTATTGGGAATCCTATTAGACATGATAAGCAAACTGATAACCCTAATTTTGGACATTATGCTCGAATTTTAGTGTAGGTGGATATGTCAAGTACACTTGTGGAAGAGGGTGTCTTCACCACGAGAGATGATAGCATTAATCTGGAGATAGGATATGAAAGGAAACCAAATTTCTGTCTTAATTGTCATATCATTGGCCATAATCTTTCGGAATGTAACATGAATAAGGTGTGTTCTGCTTGTCATATCCGTGGGCATGTTGGTGATACTTGCCGAAAGAAGATGACTGGACAGGGAGGTCTCAATTTAGATGATGGGAACAAGGTGCAGGATGAGAAAAATGGTGAGGAGGCTCAGGGTAAAACTGTGGAAATTGCTGTTGATACTATGCTTGTTGATGTTTGTGGGGTAATAACAGAGAAAACCCCTCAGGATCCTCCTGTTGTAACGATTGATGAAAATGAAGTAGGTGGTAAGGATGAAATGAGAGAGCTGGATAACACAGACTCTCAGGCAAAGCAGGATACTGATAATGGGGAAAATGTTGTTGAAAATCATCTTGTTGATTTCCATGCCGTTACAGGTGAGGTGTCACATGAACAGGGGACCCTTGAGATTGTGGATCATGCTGCTCAACAGATGCTTGACTCTTTATCTCATGAGCCCTCTTTGGAACAGGATCAGCCATGACTCAATATTGAGGGAAATTTAGATGAGTTTTCCCAGTTACCGGATTCAAAGTTAGCTAAAAGGAAGCATCCTGCTACATTATGTATGCCTATCAGTTATAAGAATAGGTTTACCCCTCTTTCTGATGATGGTAGTGAGTCCTCAATGCATGAAGATGCTCCCAGTAAATCAATGGATATTGCAGAATCTGTTTCTAATGAATGTCTAGCTAAATGTTATGTTGGACCTTGCACAAGGCAGCGGTCCTTAAATCAATGAAGATACTTTTTTGGAATTTCCAGGGGCTTGGGAACTCTCCCACTTTCAGAGCCCTAAAGCACTTGATTGTGACCAACATGCCCATGTTTCTCGGGATTTCTGAGCCTAGAATGAACTTCTCACAATGTATATAATTTAATTGGAATGCTATTGGGTATTGACTGGTTGCATGCAATCAGGTCCAAGATGGGAATGAATCCTTATGGGTCCTCAAACACAACAGCATAATCATTGACTCTTATCAGATTGATCAGAAAGCTGCTACATTATCTTGTTGTCATCAGTCTAATGACCTCTGTGTTACTTTTTTTTATGATTTCAACCAATATATCAGAAGGAGAGATCATTGGAATCACTTACTCTCAATTTCTGGGAATATGTCCAAGAGACGGATTCTTCTTTGTAACACCCCAAGCTTCTACGGTACGCTTCTCTTTGAATAATGTGATAGCGTGTGTTGTACGCAACACCGAGTTCTAACACACCATAACTAATCAAACTAGCCGTTATGAATAGTAATACCTACTTTTTGAAATCATATATATTCTATATTTCAAAATGGACTTCATTTTTGGATTCGGAATATCGAAATTATCCTAGGGTGAAATTTTGGTACTTTTCGGATAACTTTTATATTTTGATGAATAGTGAAAATTACTAAATTTTAATTAAAAACAACTTTTTTAATAAAAATAATTAATAGTGATAAATTATGAATTTGAGTGGTTTTAAAGTATATTTAGAATATATTTTTACCATTTAATATAATTTTGGTCATTGGACATAATTTTAAAATTAAACCAAACATAAACAAGTGTCAATCTTTTGATAGTTATTATCTCTTAAAAACACGCTTTTTGTTTTGACAGCGGGAATTAATTTTAAATTAATTTCTGCCACTTCTGTGTTTTGAATTTAGAAAAATGGATTCCATATTTGGAATCAGGATGTTCAAATTGTGTAAATAGGTAACTTTTATTTTTAGACATTTTGAATAATTACTGCGGTAAATATTTTATTTACCATGGTTAAGGGTAAATCCGGTAAATAAGGGTAAAAAAATAATATTATAATAATACTAAATTACCCTAAAACGTGTCTTAACCCTATTGGTTGATACATGGTCGACCATGGGCATCTTTGGGTCTATTTTGGGACCCCATGGATCCACTTGTGAGTGATAATGACACTTTATTTTAATTAAGATAAAATAAATACATAAATGGAATAAGCTTACATCTTTTAGAAGAAGAATTTTTACATAAGGTTATACATGTTGGATTTTCGATTATAAATATTCATTAGAAAGATAAAAAGATTTACTACATAATGATATTTTATTTATAATTTTTAGACATTAAATAATTTATTTTATTTATGACACAATGATGATGCAGTAATTACTATAATAGTGAAAAATTAAATAAGTGATATTATAAATACCCAAATAAATATAATATGAAACTTTTAATGAATTAAACTAATTTTCTAGGATAATATGATATATTAGGATTGATTTAATTGACTTTGTTAGAAGTAATAAATCTGTTATGAGTTTCACAAAAATCAACTAATGAATAGTGTCAAAATTGACATAAAAGAGTTCTTAAAACAAATATTATATTATTAATTGATATTAAATTCCTAAAAATCTAAGGTTCGGCCAAGAGACTTATATTATGATAGGTTAATCATTAATGGACCACTTGAGGGTCTCTTGGATGTATATAGTATGTTTATTAACCATATTATATAAAAATAAAAAGAGACATTGTAAAAGTGAAACTAATTAACTTAGAGTTAATACTTAAAGATAAGGTTAATATAAGTACCCAAACCTGTCTAAATTATATTGGATGAGTTGTTTTCGACCTATCCCCACCTCATCCTTTGAATAGTCAACTTTGGAGCCTTTAGAAACCGAATATGAATTTATTATAAATTAATATTTCTAGCTTTTCCAAAGGTGCCCCTCACCTCTCTTATAAAAGGGCACTCCTCCTTCTCATTTCTTCACACCTCTAAAGCCTTTTGGTTCGGCCAAACTCTGCCCAAATACTCTCCCAACATCCCTCAATACAACCTAGATTCCTTAGTTTGATCAGAAAGCCAACCTAAGGAGCCCTTTTGATCAAATCAAAAGGAAGAACCCGAAGAAGAGGTAATGATTTCACCACCCTTTTCTAAGTTTCTTTCTTCTTCCACTTCCTCTTTCTTTGTTCTTACCATTCTAAAATAATAACTCCAGTATATTACATATACTGTGATGTTATTATAAATATGGTACAACCATATTCAGTATTCTATCCACCCTTTGAATAACATGTCACCATACGTGTGTACGTACGACTTACCGTCTCCACGTCGTGGTGTAAATGTTATTCAATATATTATTATTTGGATGGGTATAATAATGATGTGTAACTCATGTAAATAATAAATATAACATGTTAATGATTCTGTATATATTATATACCATCCATTTATATATTATTTTAATATCAAAAGAATGATATTGTCGCTCGTGCGTACGTACGGACTACCGTCTCCACGAACGCGATGAGATTCATTCTCCATCGTAACCATTAAAGTATAATTATCATTTGATGAGTTAAAAATGATGTTTAAGGACTTGATATCATTCTGGATATGAATAATATACAACCTATCCTTTACAAATATGTCTTACGTAACAAAACATATGAAAGAAAACAAGTAAGTTAACACCCGAAACAACGATAATACTAAGATATCAATATTAAAAGATCATATATGATATCATATTAATGTATATGATTCTTTTATAATTTAATAACAACTATTTCAACATTATACAGGAGGTTAACCTACCCCAACCAAGGAAAAGTACAAGGTAAGGGTCATTTCACAATCTCTTCATTATTCGAGGTTGTTTATACGTAATAATCTACTGGGATCTCTTTATCATCCACATCCATGTTTCTTAAAAATGTATTTCAAAACATTTTTACTATTTACAAGAATATGGGTTAAAGTCATTTATACCCTTGTTTGACTTTTTATTAGAGGTTTATAAAGGAATCTTTCCGTCGTTTTCAAAACAAGGTCCTTTTTAACCTTTTCGACAGAATTAAGGTAAGAATTTTTTTTTAACTTATACGGCGGGTGCGGTTATTTTACGCCGTTATAAAATCTTCAAAGCTTCCCTTACAAGCTTATAAGAATATTTTCAAAGAAAATGTTTTATTTTATATGGATCTTAAATGATTTCAAAATAAAAGGAGATATTTCTTTTAAAAGAATTTTGATTTCATCTATGTCAACATCCTTTGATGGATTTTAAGATTATTTGAAGTTGATTTATTATGATACAAAACTTCTATATTGTATTGAAGGTTTTGTGATATGTTTGACTGTGGATGTGCTATTTTTATACCATTCATAGTTTATGGTGAAAGTATTGACATTTCGTATGCTAGTTTTAATACGAATGTTTATGTTATGTTTAAACCTTTTCATATGGGAATGCATTGGACTTAATAAGTGACGGGTGGAGCCCGCTATAGCTCCTCGATGCATCGGTAGGTCTCATGAGACAAACTAGTGTCTTGGAACAAGGCCTTGACAAAATCTTATTTGTAGTCTTGGAACGAGGCCTTGGCTATGTGGTTATGATAGTCTGGCATTATGCATTCCAACATTATGAAAGTGGTTATTGATTTTTGCTTGTGATTATTCATTTAGTAGAATATCCATGTGAATAAGTAAATGGCATTATTTCATTTTATTTATGCCATACCATGTTGAAAGTTCGTATTTAAAAGGCTTTTGTTTTAGTTATACATTGCCTTAAATGTTTATTCTTATTTATGAAAGTTTCCGCTATATTGTTATCCTTACTGGGCATTTGAGCTCACCCCTTTTCTATGTTTTATTTTTCCCAGGAAGTGAAGAAGTAAATTATGAATGACTTGCAGGGATATTATGAGGGGTTAATAGTGTGGATATGAAGACTTTGTTATTGTAGTGGTTTTTCACTTTGAAATGTAATGTAAAAATTTATGATTATATCTAGTGTTTCCAAGGCTACTAAACCAATCGGTCTTTCGAGATTTGATCTTTCTTGTGATCATGCCAATGTTATGTAATTAATGCACCGACTCTGGGTAGCTGGGGTCGGGGCGTTACAGTTGGTATCAGAGGAAGTTTAGTACAAACCTTGGAAGCTAGATTTAGATAAACTCTGATTAGAGCACATAGACCTAAGATGAACTTTGAGGATTAGTATAGAAGAACTTCCTAGAATTTTGGTATTGTAGAGACTTTGTGAGTTTTCCGAGCAATACATCCCTGTCTAGATACGAGCAGGTAGAGGCGGCTCTGGCACAGATGTACCTAGGGGTAAAACCCGAAAACACCGCTTTGAGCTAGACTCGAACGGGAACTGGTGCACGACAACGGGCCTTGCTGCACTCTTGGTTACGACACTCCCGGGGGATATGCTTAGGATAACTCTCACTTTCTTTACAAATCATTATGAAGGGTTTATGAGTATATACTTCCTCAAAGAAAACATATTTATGATTATGGATTATATCCATAGATAGTTCAATTTATGTTTAGTGTTTTATAAGTATGGGATTATGTATTTTGATGCATAAACTGATCTAGTTTATGCCATTTTTTAGAAATGGCGCCTAGTGGAAGAAATGGAAACCGTATCAATGCACGCACTCCATGTAGGGATTGCCCTCCTGCTCAAGATAATTATAGTGGGGCTGGTGATGCAACTGGTGCTGATCAGCTAATCACCGTACTGGGACAACTTACTCAGGTTATGAATAATAACCTTACCCGTATGGAGCACCCTGATCCGCAGCGTGGAGGATCAATGTTAGATCGATTCATGAGACAACAACCACCAACGTTCAATGGGAGTACAAATCCCTTAGTAGCTGAGCAATGGATATTTTCCCTAGAGAAAATATTTCAGGCTTTGGGGAGTAGTGAAAGGGAAAAAGTTACCATGGCAGTTTACCGCCTCACTGGAGATGCTGATCAATGGTGGTCATTGATTCAAAACATGAAGGAAGATGATGAAGTATCAAACATGGAATGGAGGGAGTTCAAAGATCTGTTTTTAGAAAAATACTTTCCTCGCGACCATCGAGCAGATATGGAAAGACAATTTCTGAGTCTGAGACAAAAGGAGGATGAGAATGTCACAAAGTATGAGGCTAACTTTACAAGGTTAGCGAGGTACGCTGGTGATTATATTCGCAACTCAAGAAGTAAGATTGATCGTTTCTTTGATGGGTTAAAACCATTTCTCCGTCGAGCATTAGTCTCACAATCCTTTTCATCGTACGAAGACATTGTCTCATGTGCTATCAAGACCGAAAAGGAATTCTCTAAGTCTTATGAATTTAAAGCAAAGCAAGAGAAGAAGAGACCTGCTGATCAATCTGGGAATGGAAATAAGGGGAAGAAGGGAAAGGTTGAATATCCATCTTGTGGTAAATGCGGGAAGAAACATCCTGGTACTTGCTTGAAGGGAATGGGAGTCTGTTACAAGTGTGGTGAAAAAGGCCACCAAGCTCATGATTGCAAGGGGAAGAAGGAAGCTACCAACGTTCAGTGCTACAATTGCAGGGAGATGGGGCATTATGCAAATGCATGTCCTAAGCGTCAGGAGAACTTACCTCAGAAAAGGCCAAGGGATCAAGGCCAGGCTTATGCTATCACTACTGCTGAGGTAGAAGCTCCGAAAGACGTGGTGGCAGGTAATTTAATGGTTTCCTCAAGTTTAGCAAATGCATTATTTGATTCTGGATCATCGCATTGTTTCATATCTTCCCAGTTTGCTAAGAAAATTAGATATTTCCAATTTGATTTAATAAGGGAGTTGTCGGTTAAAACTCCTAAGGGAAGTATCGTTGCAACAAAGTTTTGTGAATCAGTCCCCATTAGAGCACATAAATTTTCTTTATCTGCTGATTTCATCGTCATACCTATGATTGAGTTTGATATAATCCTCGGTATGGACTGGCTTTCGGACTATGATGCGAATATTTATTGTAAGAAGAAAGAGGTTACGATTCTTGATGATATCGATAAGGAGCACCTTATTTTTAGAGCAGAATCGTCACCACCTAATTCTTATTTAGATCTACCCCCAGTAGCTCAACTTAATTCAATTATTGGGGAGGAAGAGAATGAAATAACTGTCGGTGAGGAAACGAATGTTCAAATAGAGGATGTACCTGTTGTGAAAGAATTTGTAGATGTATTTCCGGAAGATTTACCTGGACATCCTCCAGAACGAGAAGTTGAGTTTTCTATTGATTTGATTCCTGGATCAAGGCCTATATCGAAGACCCCTTATAGAATGGCCACTGTAGAGCTAGTCGAATTAAAGAAACAACTAGAGGAATTGAGTAATAAGGGATTTATTCGCCCTAGTGTTTCTCCATGGGGAGCCCCTGTTCTTTTTGTTAAAAAGAAAGATGGATCTATGAGTTTATGTATCGATTACAGGGAGATCAATGCTATAACGATAAAGAACAAGTATCCCCTACCTCGTATTGATGATTTATTTGACCAACTGCATGGATCTCAATACTTTTCAAAGATTGACCTTCGATCTGGATACCATCAGTTGTGTGTGAAGAAGGAAGACATTCCGAAAACAGCATTTCGAACCAGGTACGGGCATTACGAGTTTACTGTAATGCCGTTTGGATTGACTAATGCACCCTCTGTATTCATGGATCTAATGAATAGAGTTTTCAAGGAGTATCTCGATGAATTTGTGGTGGTATTTATTGATGATATCTTGGTATACTCCATAACCTACGAAGATCATGAAAATCACTTGCGCATTATGTTGAAGACTCTGAGGAGGCATGAATTATACGGGAAGTTTAGCAATTGTGAATTCTGGCTTCAGGAGATTTCTTTTCTTGGCCATATTGTCTCTAAAGATGGAATCTCTGTTGATCCTTCTAAGACCAAGGCAATCCAAGAATGGCCAGCACCTACGAGTATAACTGAGGTACGTAGTTTTATTGGTTTGGCAGGTTATTATCGACGTTTCGTCCAGAATTTTTCCCGATTGGCTAACCCATTAACGAAGCTCACACGTAAAGGGGTTAAATTTGTATGGAAAAAAGAGTGTGAAGAATGTTTCGAAGAACTGGAGAGAATATTAGTCAATTCTCCTATATTGACTCTACCATCGGGGAATGATGGGTTCGTTATTTATAGTGATGCATCGAAGAAAGGACTTGGCTATGTCCTTATGCAGAATGATAGAGTTATTGCCTATGCATCACGACAGTTGAAAATTCATGAACAAAACTATCCTACTCATGATCTCGAGTTAGCAGCAGTGATCTTTGCTTTGAAAATATGGAGGCACTACCTCTATGGTGAAAAATGTGAGATTTATACTGATCACAAGAGTTTGAAGTATATTTTTTCCAAAAAGAACTCAACATGAGGCAAAGGAGATGGCTTGAATTACTCAAGGATTATGATTGTACGATAAAATACCACCCAGGGAAGGCAAACAAGGTGGAAGATGCTTTGAGTAGAAAAGACCATGGAGTTTTGAACAATATGAGAATTGAAAGGGATCCAATTTTCATGGAGCTAGTGAAGATGGACATGGGAATAACCAGGGAAGGTGAAACATCAATGCTTTTTCAAATGGTTTCCAAACCATCTTTACTAGAAAGGATTAAGAGTTCTCAGACTGATGATGAAGAATTCCAAAAGAAGATTAAAGCTGTGAATGATGGGAGATTGAGAGACTTTGTGTATGAAGGTGGAATTTTGAAATTCGGGAAGAGACTTTGTGTTCCCAATATACCTGATCTAAAAAGGGAATTGCTGGATGATGCTCATAGTTCCAATTTCTCTATACACCCTGGGAGCACCAAAATGTATAGATATTTGAAGGAACATTTTTGGTGGGACAACATGAAGAGGGAGATTGCTGATTTTGTGTCAAGATGTATGGTTTGTCAACAAGTGAAAGCTGGAAGGCAACAGCCTGGAGGAGTCATGCAACCTCTTCCCATACCAGAGTGGAAATGGGACAATATTACAATGGACTTTGTCATGGGGCTACCAAAGACTCCTAGAAGGAACGATGCAATATGGGTTATTGTTGATCGTCTTACCAAGTCAGCACATTTTATTGCTATAAGAGAAGATCTACCCCTGGAACGTCTAGCAAGACTATACATTAATGAAGTTGTGAGACTTCATGGAGTACCCCTATCGATTGTTTCTGATCGTGATCCCCGTTTTACTTCAAGATTTTGGAAAAGTCTTCAGAAATCCCTGGATACTGAACTTCATTTGAGCACTGCTTACCACCCTCAGACAGACGGACAATCAGAACGGACTATTCAGACCTTAGAAGACATGTTGAGATCTTGCTCACTTTATTTTCAGGGTATGTGGGATCAATATTTACCACTAGTAGAATTTTCCTATAACAATAGCTTCCATTCGAGTATTCAGATGGCACCATATGAAGCGTTATACGGAAAGAGATGTCGTACACCAACCTGTTGGGATGACGTTGGTGAAAGAAAACTTGTAGGCCCAGAACTGGTGGATGAAACGGTGGAAAAGGTGAAGGTAATCCAAAATCACATTAAAGCAGCTCAAAGTAGGCAGAAGAGCTATGCCGATAATCGAAGGAAGGATTTGGAATTTCAAGTCGGTGATCATGTTTTCCTAAAGGTATCTCCGTGGAAGGGAGTCATACGTTTTGGTAAGAAAGGTAAATTGAGTCCCAGGTACATCGGACCTTTCGAAATTCTAGAACGAATTGGGGCTGTAGCTTACCGATTGGCAATGCCGCCAAGTCTCTCCAAAGTTCACGATGTGTTCCACGTATCTCTGTTGAGAAAATACATGCCTGACCCAACGCATGTACTCACCTATGAGGAATTAGAACTGGAACCCGATCTGTCTTATTGTGAAGAGCCTGTCAGGATTCTTGATACAAGAGAACAAGTGCTGAGAAACCGGACGACGCGTCTGGTAAAAGTTTTGTGGAGAAATCATAAGATGGAAGAGGCAACGTGGGAACCCGAGGAACTTATGATGAAGAACCACCCGAGTCTTTTTATGCAGTAATACCCTAGAAATTGCGAGGACGCAATTATTTGAAGGAGGGGAGAATGTAACACCCCAAGCTTCTACGGTACGCTTCTCTTTGAATAATGTGATAGCGTGTGTTGTACGCAACACCGAGTTCTAACACACCATAACTAATCAAACTAGCCGTTATGAATAGTAATACCTACTTTTTGAAATCATATATATTCTATATTTCAAAATGGACTTCATTTTTGGATTCGGAATATCGAAATTATCCTAGGGTGAAATTTTGGTACTTTTCGGATAACTTTTATATTTTGATGAATAGTGAAAATTACTAAATTTTAATTAAAAACAACTTTTTAATCAAAATAATTAATAGTGATAAATTATGAATTTGAGTGGTTTTAAAGTATATTTAGAATATATTTTTACCATTTAATATAATGTTGGTCATTGGACATAATTTTAAAATTAAACCAAACATAAACAAGTGTCAATCTTTTGATAGTTATTATCTCTTAAAAACACGCTTTTTGTTTTGACAGCGGGAATTAATTTTAAATTAATTTCTGCCACTTCTGTGTTTTGAATTTAGAAAAATGGATTCCATATTTGGAATCAGGATGTTCAAATTGTGTAAATAGGTAACTTTTATTTTTAGACATTTTGAATAATTACTGCGGTAAATATTTTATTTACCATGGTTAAGGGTAAATCCGGTAAATAAGGGTAAAAAATAATATTATAATAATACTAAATTACCCTAAAACGTGTCTTAACCCTATTGGTTGATACATGGTCGACCATGGGCATCTTTGGGTCTATTTTGGGACCCCATGGATCCACTTGTGAGTGATAATGACACTTTATTTTAATTAAGATAAAATAAATACAAAAATGGCATAAGCTTACATCTTTTAGAAGAAGAATTTTTACATAAGGTTATACATGTTGGATTTTCGATTATAAATATTCATTAGAAATCTAAAAAGCTTTCCTACATAATGATATTTTATTTATAATTTTTAGACATTAAATAATTTATTTTATTTATGACACAATGATGATGCAGTAATTACTATAATAGTGAAAAATTAAATAAGTGATATTATAAATACCCAAATAAATATAATATGAAACTTTTAATGAATTAAACTAATTTTCTAGGATAATATGATATATTAGGATTGATTTATTTGACTTTGTTAGAAGTAATAAATCTGTTATGAGTTTCACAAAAATCAACTAATGAATAGTGTCAAAATTGACATAAAAGAGTTCTTAAAACAAATATTATATTATTAATTGATATTAAATTCCTAAAAATCTAAGGTTCGGCCAAGAGACTTATATTATGATAGGTTAATCATTAATGGACCACTTGAGGGTCTCTTGGATGTATATAGTAAGTTTATTAACCATATTATATAAAAATACAAAGAGACATTGTAAAAGTGAAACTAATTAACTTAGAGTTAATACTTAAAGATAAGGTTAATATAAGTACCCAAACCTGTCTAAATTCTATTGGATGAGTTGTTTTCGACCTATCCCCACCTCATCCTTTGAATAGTCAACTTTGGAGCCTTTAGAAACCGAATATGAATTTATTATATATTAATATTTCTAGCTTTTCCAAAGGTGCCCCTCACCTCTCTTATAAAAGGGCACTCCTCCTTCTCATTTCTTCACACCTCTAAAGCCTTTTGGTTCGGCCAAACTCTGCCCAAATACTCTCCCAACATCCCTAAATACAACCTAGAGGCCTTAGTTTGATCAGAAAGCCAACCTAAGGAGCCCTTTTGATCAAATCAAAAGGAAGAACCCGAAGAAGAGGTAATGATTTCACCACCCTTTTCTAAGTTTCTTTCTTCTTCCACTTCCTCTTTCTTTGTTCTTACCATTCTAAAATAATAACTCCAGTATCTTACATATACTGTGATGTTATTATAAATATGGTACAACCATATTCAGTATTCTATCCACCCTTTGAATAACATGTCACCATACGTGTGTACGTACGACTTACCGTCTCCACGTCGTGGTGTAAATGTTATTCAATATATTATTATTTGGATGGGTATAATAATGATGTGTAACTCATGTAAATAATAAATATAACATGTTAATGATTCTGTATATATGATATACCATCCATTTATATATTATTTTAATATCAAAAGAATGATATTGTCGCTCGTGCGTACGTACGGACTACCGTCTCCACGAACGCGATGAGATTCATTCTCCATCGTAACCATTAAAGTATAATTATCATTTGATGATTTAAAAATGATGTTTAAGGACTTGATATCATTATGGATATGAATAATATACAACCTATCCTTTACAAATATGTCTTACGTAACAAAACATATGAAAGAAAACAAGTAAGTTAACACCCGAAACAACGATAATACTAAGATATCAATATTAAAAGATCATATATGATATCATATTAATGTATATGATTCTTTTATAATTTAATAACAACTATTTCACCATTATACAGGAGGTTAACTTACCCCAACCAAGGAAAAGTACAAGGTAAGGGTCATTTCACAATCTCTTCATTATTCGAGGTTGTTTATACGTAATAATCTACTGGGATCTCTTTATCATCCACATCCATGTTTCTTAAAAATGTATTTCAAAACATTTTTACTATTTACAAGAATATGGGTTAAAGTCATTTATACCCTTGTTTGACTTTTTATTAGAGGTTTATAAAGGAATCTTTCCGTCGTTTTCAAAACAAGGTCCTTTTTAACCTTTTCGACAGAATTAAGGTAAGAATGTTTTTTTTAACTTATACGGCGGGTGCGGTTATTTTACGCCGTTATAAAATCTTCAAATCTTCCCTTACAACCTTATAAGAATATTTTCAAAGAAAATGTTTTATTTTATATGGATCTTAAATGATTTCAAAATAAAAGGAGATATTTCTTTTAAAAGAATTTTGATTTCATCTATGTCAACATCCTTTGATGGATTTTAAGATTATTTGAAGTTGATTTATTATGATACAAAACTTCTATATTGTATTGAAGGTTTTGTGATATGTTTGACTGTGGATGTGCTATTTTTATACCATTCATAGTTTATGGTGAAAGTATTGACATTTCGTATGCTAGTTTTAATACGAATGTTTATGTTATGTTTAAACCTTTTCATATGGGAATGCATTGGACTTAATAAGTGACGGGTGGAGCCCGCTATAGCTCCTCGATGCATCGGTAGGTCTCATGAGACAAACTAGTGTCTTGGCACAAGGCCTTGACAAAATCTTATTTGTAGTCTTGGCACGAGGCCTTGGCTATGTGGTTATGATAGTCTGGCATTATGCATTCCAACATTATGAAAGTGGTTATTGATTTTTGCATGTGATTATTCATTTAGTAGAATATCCATGTGAATAAGTAAATGGCATTATTTCATTTTATTTATGCCATACCATGTTGAAAGTTCGTATTTAAAAGGCTTTTGTTTTAGTTATACATTGCCTTAAATGTTTATTCTTATTTATGAAAGTTTCTGCTATATTGTTATCCTTACTGGGCATTTGAGCTCACCCCTTTTCTATGTTTTATTTTTCCCAGGAAGTGAAGAAGTAAATTATGAATGACTTGCAGGGATATTATGAGGGGTTAATAGTGTGGATATGAAGACTTTGTTATTGTAGTGGTTTTTCACTTTGAAATGTAATGTAAAAATTTATGATTATATCTAGTGTTTCCAAGGCTACTAAACCAATCGGTCTTTCGAGATTTGATCTTTCTTGTGATCATGCCAATGTTATGTAATTAATGCACCGACTCTGGGTAGCTGGGGTCGGGGCGTTACATCTTGGTGATTTCAACACAATTTTAAGGCCAGAGGAAAAGATTGGAATCAATTTTTTTCGGGTATTAGCCAAGGACATTCTTTACTATACTGATCAATGCCATCTGAGTGAGCTTCCAGTTTTAGGTGTTGACATCACCTGGAGTAGATATACTATCAATGGGAGGCTGGCTAGCAAGCTGGACCTTTGCCTAGTATAGATGAATGATAGAAGTGATACAATGGAGGTGTCTGGTCTAACTCTTCCAAGGATGCATTCATATCATAGTCCTATCCTGGTTGAGTTATGTTTTAGTACTGTAAGGTCAGTTCCACTTCCGTTTAAATTTAATAATGCAGGGTTAGTTGTTCAAGGATTCAGGGAAATTATTTTGGAAGCATGGGTATCTGATGTCACTGGGTTCTCTTCACACATTTTGATTTCGAAACAGAGAATTGTCAAGGACAGACTCAAAGTTTGGAGTAAAGAATTTTTTTCCAGCATTGTCAATGACATCAAAGGGGCTGAATCTATGCTATTAGACTGCCAGCAAAGGAATTTACAGCAGGATTCCCCATCTTAGGAGGAGTTACAAGCTGCCTATATGCTTGATTGTCTCTTGTCCCTTAAGGAAAATCTGGATCGGAATCAGTTGAGTATAAAATGAATGAGGAATGGGGATAGAAACACAATATTTTCCATTTCTTGCATAAGGAGAAAAGTATTAAGAAAAATCTTAAGGATCTTATGATTGATGGTAAGTTACTCACTTCGGAAAATGAGATTGTTAATGCTATGACTAGTCACTTTGAGAAGATCTACTCTGATTATGGTGTGAACAACTCAAGTAGGATTGTCACATGTATTAAATCAACTCTCGATGAAACTCAAAACAAAATACTCATTGATATTCCATCCTATAAATATATTCATCATGTTTTATTCTCCTTGAATATGGATAGTGCCGCTGGTCCGGATGGTTTCATGAATAAATTATTTATGTTCTTTTAGGATATCATCCATGATGAGGTTATTAATGCTGTCAGGGAATTCTTTCAACATTCTTTTATGCCTCTTGGTATGAACTCCAATTTTATTGCCTTGATTCCAAAGAAGGATAATTCTTTAGATGCCAAGGATTTTAGGCCTATTGCTATTGGTAGTTCTATTCCCAATGTTATTATCAAGATTGTTGCTCTTCGCTTAGGTGAAGTTTCTAGGGATCCCATCTCAACTAATCAGTTTGGCATCGTACCTAGTAGAAATATTCAGAACTGTCTATTTACTGCATCTGAATGCATTAACATCATCAAGGGTAAGACTCTGAATGGGAATATGGCCTTGAAAGTTGACATTTCTAAGGCCTTTGACACTATACGATGGGACATCATTTTCACCATTCTCAGAATGCATGGCTTCTCAAGAAGGTTTATTGAGCTAATCTCCTCGATTTTTATGAAGTGATCATCTCTCTATTATTGTTAACGGTTCCCCCATGGGTTTCTTTTAGTGTTCAAGGGGGGTAAGGCAAGGTGATCCCTTATCTGGGCTTCTATTTTCTCTGGCTGAAGACTACCTCAGTATATCTCTTTATAATCTTATCAATATAGGTCTTTATCAAAGAATGAAAGCTGGTAGGAACCTCTTTGCTCCCTCACACTTGCTGTATGCTGATGACATCCTTCTGTTTTGTAAGGATAATAGGGGAACTATATCCTGCATCAAGATAATTTTCTCACATTATGGAGAGGTTCCAGGGCAGGCAATCAGCTAGAGTAAATCCTTTTTTGTGTTTGGGGAAGGAGTCTCAATTGTGAAATAAAACAGGATATCAAGTAAGCTACATGTTAAGAGAGGGGATTTTCCCTTTGATTACATGGGGTTACATCTGCTTTGGGGAAGAGTGAAAGAAGTTCATTTGAAAGGCATTGCCTTAAAAATTAGTAATCAGTTGGCTAGTTGGAAGGGAAAAAATATGTCTCAGGCTGGTAGAATATGCCTTTTCAATTCAGTTATCACTTTTATGTTTGTTTATTCTTTCTCTGTATATATATGGCCAAGAGCCCTTTTCAAGGAGCTGAGTATTTTGGTACGGAATTTCATTTGGACTGGTTCAACACAGCAAAGGAAATTCGTTACTGTCTCATAGAAAGAATGTATTAGACCTGTTAAAATGGGGGGGAATGGGAGTTAAGGCTATTAAATTATTCAATGACTCCTTGCTGCCAAATGTCACATGGAGGCTCATTTCCAGGCCTGATTTTTCTTTGGAATTCCTTGTTTGTAGGTTTTTTGACAGATTACAGAACAAGAAGTGTGTGTACCTTAAGTCCTTAGTTTGGTCTTCGGTTAGAATCACATTCTCCAAGATCATGACCCAATCCATATGGCTGGTCTTCCCTACTTCACATCTGAATTTATGGTCCACTTCATGGTTGTCCTCCCCTATCAGGGACTCTATCACTATTCCATCATCAATGAAGAATTTGTCCATATCTGATCTTCATGGGATCTCTGATGTTTTTGCATTTATTCCAGCTGCTCTTTATGATGAGATTTGGAATTATGATTATGTTGAATATGATGTTTTGATGTGGAATCCATCTTTGAATGGATACTTCTCTAGCAGGGAATTTTGTAAGCTCTTGTGTGATCCTGATTTTGGCTTTCCTTCATGGGTGGCGGCTGTCCACAAGCCCTATATCCTGCCTACTGATGCCTTACTCATCTGGAAGATTTGGAAAAATAGGTTACTCATTCAATCTTCTCTACAGCGAGCAGGTATTATCACTGTTCCTGTTTGATTCCTCTGTTTGAAGGCAGATGAATCCCTCATGCACTTGTTTATTCACTGTGATTTTTCCATGAGGTTATGGAGTTATCTGCATGATGTTTTTCATTGCTGCCTTGAAGTATCATCTATTCCTTCCCTGTTCTGCTCGGTCCTGCAATCTTCCTTTAGTGAACAGCTTAAATCCTTGCTTCTTACTGCTATTGTTTCAATTATTTCCCACATATGGAAGTCTCGTAATAGACTGATCTTCAATATTGTCAAATCCATCCATCGCGAAGGGATCATGATGATTCATAGAGGCATTAAACTGGATTAAATGAATCAAACAGGCTCCATGCATAATGAAATTTTTTAGTTTCTAATTCTGAGATCTCTTGGTGTTAGTGGCAGGGAAAGGAAACCATGTATGATGAAATATATTCGATGGATTCCCCCTATTTTTAGCTGGTTAAAGGTGAATGTTGAAGGGGAAACCATGGGTGCACTGGGCCCTGCTGGGTGTGGTGGGGTGTTCAGAACCCATCGGGGTTTTGTCAAGGTATGATTTTTCCATTATGTTGGATATGAATATGTAATTGAGGATGAACTATGGGCCATGATTAAGGCTATCAGGTACACTGTTCGTTATGGATGGCACAAGTTATGGCTGGAGTCATATTCTTTAGTTGCTGTCCAGATTTTGAAGGACCGGTCCTGGAATGTACCATGGAGGATGATGTCATCCTGGACCTCTTGTCTGAGGCTGGCTCAAAGATTGCTACTTGATGTCTCTCATGTTTACCGTGAAGCAAACCAGGTTGCTGATGCCCTCTCCAAAAGGGATGTTATTGTGGTTTGTTCCTATTGGTCTTTTGTTCTTCCCAACTATTGTGATAGTTTGGTTAGGGATGATTGTAATGGTGTGATGCACACTAGGGTTTGTAAGGCACCCCTCTTTTGAGCTTGTTGTACTGTTTAATTTTTATATTTAATTTTGTTGGGAGAAGGTTGCTGCCTGGCTCTTGGACCTTCTGGATATGATCTATGATAACGATACCTTATTAGGGTGGTTTGACATATACGGGTTGGGTCTTGATCTCGATGAAATTTTATATATCCCGTAAATAGATTCACTCTTGGTTAAGATTTAGGATATCAAATTTGGATTGATCATGGGAAACTCCATGTGATTCTATCTCCCTCATAATCTCTGATAAATGGGCGTTATAGGGTACCATCCTACTGGTTGAGGCCATCACTTCCATTTTCTATATCAATTGAAAATGTTAAAAACATATATTTTTTTCTAATAATGTGATATATGTTCATTGTGTATATTATCAATGTTAATGATGAAAAATTACATTTTAAATGTGATGCGATATAATAAACCCAAATAATTTCTCTTGTATTCTATATCTATAAAATGTAATAAGATATATTATTTAAGTCATATGGGGAATTTTATTTATAACATTTTGGTTCATTAAAATCTTCTTCCCTTTAGAAATTTAACTTTAAAATTATTCATTTTATAGACTAAAATATTTGACAGTAAATCTATTTCATCTCCTACCCTGATTCACATTTCTCTTCTTCCAATAATTGTTTTTTCTACATCACTTTGACAAGGTTCATTGTATTATTTCATATAACATTATACCTACGATCTAATATCTTCACTATTTTTTTCACACCTGAGAGAGAATTCGCCAATGGTAACACCTCTGGATTATGTACATGTAATTGTTAAATTATGTTCTTCTTAAAAAGGGACACATGTATTACATCTTGTACTTGAGATATGTAATTTTGGAGTGCTAGTCAACATTCCACCAATCTGATTTGATCAAGTACCTAAGAGGTAATGATGTATCTTGGAGTAATTATTCATGTCCCTCTAAATATCATGAATTTATTCAATCGAGATATGTTTAGGTATACCAATAATCCAATATCAAATTATTTATCTTTTCAACAAGTCTCAACATAGCTCTTATGTAGATTTTGAGAACCATTCATGCAGTGCTTAATGGTATTCAACTTTTCCACCATTTCCTTGATCATTTAAGGACCTTGCAAATTTTTTCCCCAACATCAACCCAGCATGGAAGTGTTCCTCACCTATATCCATAAATGATTATATATGTATCCATTTCCATACTTGATTGGAAGCTATTATTTTATGAGAAATATTCTCTAAGAAGTTGTCAGTCACATCCTCCTTTGTTGTCAACAGTGAATGCACACAACATTTCGCCAATTTCTGGATAGTTCTCTATGATTGGACATAAATTTGAGGATGATAAGACAAACAAACATTGAACATAGAATTTAGATCATGTTAATTACTCTTCCAGAAGATAGAGATAAATCTTGAATCATTATTAGATACTCTAAATATTGGTGTTCCATGAAGCCTCAAAACATCTACAATGTATATCCTTAAAAGTATATTGATTGAGAGGTTCTATTAAGTCACAATGAAGTGTGTCTTATTTGTAATATAATCTACCACAACCCAGTTATAATTATTTAATAGTAATTTTTTCAGAATACCAATTAGAAAGTCCATAGTGATGTTTTCTCATTTTCATGTATGTATGGGTAGTAGTTTAACCAACCCCTTGTATTTTTTTCTTTTCTGCCTTCATTTGAGGAAATAATAGACAAATTGATATATAATCCATTATATATAACATCATATTAACCCACCAGTAGTTATCATAGAGATTTTTATGAATCTCTATGCTTCTAGGATGGATAAAGAAGGTATTACTATTTTCATTATCAAACAACTTCATCTTCAATTTATGAATTAAGGGAACACGTTTTCTTGAACTAAATCATACAACTCATTCATTTTTAAAATTGAACTCCAAGGATTTCCCATTTCATACAATATACACCATCTTCTAAATTCCCAAATTATCTCTTTGATAATACTTGATTCTATCTAGAATGGAGGTTTGAGAAATTCTTTCTGAAATGTTTTTGGATATTCCTTTTTTTGTGATATCCTTGTTAAAAATTTGAATGTCTAATAATATCAAATAATTTTAAATTCTTACCAAGGATAGAGTATATAGTTCTTTCTTTAATAGTGTTTCATCCACATTATTTTCCTTCCTAGGATGGTAGTGGATTAAAAATTGATAGTCCTTTATTAGCTCCAACCATCCTATTTGGAACATATTATGATTTTTTTTGTGTGAATATAAACTCAAACCTTTGTTGATCCATGAATATTTCACACTTCCACAAAAATAGATAATTATACCATTTTTTATAAATAATAACACTATAACCAACTATAGATTATGTGTTGGGTAGTTTTGTTCTTGAAAATTCATCTCCCTTGAAGTATAGTTTATAAACTTTTTATCCTACATTGACATAAATCCCAAGCCCTTCATCAAATCATGAATGAATAACATGAAAATTTATACACTTATGTATTGTTTCAGTACAAGTGCATTTAAAATGAACTTTTAAAACTCCTTGATTCTATCTTCATATTCATCATTACAAGAAAACATTAATCCATTCTGAGTTTTCATGGTAAAATTGTTTGAAAATCATCATAAATTTCAACAGAAATCGATGATAATGCCCACCTTATCCAAGGAAACAATAGATATCTATCACATATGGTTTCTCATCTATCATTGAATTTAATAATTTATTAAATGGTCCATCGCTATCCTAGTTTTTATGATGGTAATCCAAAATAGTGAGTCTTCCATCATCCAGAACTAAAATGTTTTGTACTTTTCATAAAGCTTATCCTTTCATAATGTTTCTAGCATAGTGCATAATTGATCCTCATAAACCTTCTTCATTTTGGATTATAATATAATATCATAAATAAAATATATGAAAAATAATCTATGTAATATCTAATGTCTCTATTCATCAAGTCCATGAATATTTCTAATGAATTATAGAGTCTGAATTGCATTAAAATGAACTCATAGTGACCATGCTTTGTATGAAATCCATTCATGGGGATATCCTCCTTCTTCACCATAACATGGTAATACCCAAAACCCATACCCAAACTAGATAAGTATTTTTCATCATGTAGTTTGTCGATGAAGTCATAAATAACGTTGGAGGAAAATTTTGCATTATCATTGTCATATTTGGCTCATGATAATCAATGAAAATGATCATTGACCCATCCTTCTTCAGGACAACGATGATTACTGCACCCCATGGTGAAGCACTTGGGTGTATGAACCCATTATGAAAAGTCTCTTGTTGTTATTTTTTCATCTCCTCAGGTTCAAAAAAAATCATTCTATACTGATTCTTGGATAATATAAATGACTTATGTATATGATCGAATGATAATTAAACTTCTATGCTAAGAGTAAGACCAATAATTAATTTGGAAATAAATCAGTGTATTAAATCATAATGAGAATGTCATAAAGAATGATCCTTTCCTTTGACTCAATCAATTGTAATATATAAGATTTCTAATAGGGAAATAATATCCATTCATGAGATTTTGGTTCTAAAGAATATTAATCCATCCCAATACAATTGTACATAACTGGGGGATGATTCATAATACATAAAGTGACTTCATTATCATTGAAATTTATATTTAACCTATATATATAAAGCTCATCCATATCCATAATTGAATAAAATTCCACCAATGGTATTACCACAAGGCTCACTGGTAAATTTATCCAAAATGTTTGGACATGGTAGGAGTTATATACATGGGATACAATAGTTGACCCATTTTCTATTTTCATCAACAACAATACTTCTATGATTTGAGGTGGTTTTTGAATAGTCCTACAAAAATTTCACTATATGAGGGAATGTATAGAAACAAAATAAATAATCCTGTTTATTATCCTTTGAATAATAACTAGTGTACCTATCACAAATTCATTTTTGGTATCCAACTAAGTGGTTTTAATGGAAACATCTCTCCCTTGATGACTTATAGGTTGTTTGTTGTCTCTAAAATCCATTGGCTTAGTGATTTATCTTAATATTTCCCAAGTTACATGTAGTTGATACAATGTAAAATAATTTGAGGGTTGACCTTCAAATTCCATTCCTTCATTACATTATTGGTATTCTCTTATCATCAATCACATTCCAGGTGTCCATCATTCCCACGCTAAAATCCAGTCCGGGTTCCCCTTTTTCAATTTCTGTGGTGGTTTTTTCATCACCATTAAAATGTGGGATATTAATATTTCAGAGCCCCAATATATGTTTTCAGCAGAATACCATAATAAAAACAAATGACCATTTTTCATCCCTAGGATACCCTTGAGATTCATATATCTCTATCTCGACATTGAGGGAACATCAGACAATCTCATCTTAGTTATCAAATACTTTGATTGATGAGTCTTTTCATAGAATTGGTTTTATTACACCAAATTGTAGTTAAACCATATAACGGAGGGTAACTAAAATGTTGGAGGTGTATAGAGAAAGTATTTTGATGTTTTCCTCACATACCATGATATATTGTACATCATTTCATTAAGTGAAATGAAATACCTATCAATTTTATGTCAGGGAGAGTGAGGAATGTTTTTTATTAAAATATATTTTCTAAAATTACTTCCAACTCATCACATTGATCTCTTCCTAGATATTGCTATTTTTATTATTTTCCACCATCGATCTTCTTATCCCTTCATACAATAGATATCCAGTAGGAACCTCAATTACACAACCCATTGACTGATGGAAACGATATTCTAAATGGAGTTGATCAATTGTTCGATGATTAGTGGATCATATGATCAATTTAATTTCAGATTTTTTTGTCATATAATGGTATAAATTTCATATTTCCCTGTATTATGAAGATTTGGATGATATTTTTTTATCTATGATTCAATTCATAACCGTGTTCAGTTGATGGATTATCATCTTAAATTGTGTGGTTCCCGCTCCCATCATGTTGGGCATCTCATTCCGATAGACATCACATTTCCATTCACATTGGTTGTTTACATCATTCTTCATATTTCCAGTTACTGACTAGAAAAAAAGGAAAATTTGGGGATGAGTATTTTTACACTATTGCACACATAAACATAAATCCAATTAATTGAAAGAGTTAACTTATAAATTATATGTATTTCCCTAACATATTAATTTCTAGGAACCAATATATGTTATAAATGATCATCTTCCTAACATATAATATTTTGGGATGTTATTTTTCTCCATTTAAAGCGTTCATAATGAACATAGATATTTAGAAAATCTGGTCCCCTTAGAGTGTCAAACTAGTTGTGGACCATGGACCTTCATCATGATCCGGTTCCTGGTTGATTCTAGCTTAATGTGGTGTGTTCAGGTTTTACCACAATCTACATTGGTGATAGACCCTAATCCACATGTAGTATCTAGAAATGGATGTATTTTCATGATAGAACAAATCATCTATGTGTACTGATATTTAGGTATGTTTTCATATACATAGTTATATCCCAGTGACTTCGGCTATAGTTTTTTAATCACAATCCAAAAAATAACTATTCCTTAAAAAAGAACTATGATAAAGTTCCCTTTATTACACATTAATTAATGATTAATGATATTAATGTAAATATAAATAAAACTGAATGATTGATATGTCAATTTTATTTTTGAATTAGTTACATTATATAACTACATAAAAAATGGAATATATCATATATATCAGAAACTTATTTAAAATGATTATAATATTCCTTCGGATTTAGCAGTACGGGTGATAACCTGGGGAGATTCATTAAAAGGGGTGACATATAAAGACCGATATGGGAATAAACATGGAATAACATGTAGAAAGTAAAAAAATTATAAAACATTCGTATAAATTCATAATAAATGTGGTTAAGATCACAGACCTGAATAATAAGACATGATATAGAATGGTAACATAAATCTAATATGGGAAATGTGACAACAACATAAAACACTCCACCGTAAACATTAGTAAAGTATAACTTCCACAAAATCATGATTTAAAATTTCATATATAGTGTTCATGTTTACTACATGTCCAGCATGATTAATAAAGAGACTATAAATTACCCAAGGAATTTGAGTTATATATAAATTTCAGTGCAACCTACACTTTTATTTCATTCACATGATTATGTATTTAGTATATATCATATAAAAAGGAATAATTTTTCATCAAATTTTATTCCATGTTCACGGTGTTTTGAATAAATACTTTTAATTTCTAAATTACCTAAGTAAAATTATATAAATTCTATTACTTTTTATAGTATATGGGTATGTAATTCACTAGAAAATTGTTTTGGCATGGAAAACCCCTGTGAAATCTCACCATCCTAACGACGTCACTTATGGATTTATAAAATTTATTAATGAGAAAAAAAAATTATATAAAATTTTTCGATCACATGGACATAAATAGTGATATGAAAAGACATATCCCAACAATAGTTATAGGATGTAAAAGGCATAAAATAATGAGGAAACCTGAATAATGATGAATAATTCAAGAACCCTTACCTTGAGAGGATGAATCCAAATTCATGGGAGGAGCTTCTTGAGAGATTAGGTGAACCTTTGCAGGACTATTGAAAAGGGGGGATGATTAAGGATATTATTAAAGGATTTTGAGTGATGAGAAATGGGATCTTGGGTTGGATTATATAGTAAATTAGTGGGGAATTATATGTAATTTCCCAAACATAGGTTTTAGAATCTATATAATAAAATTAACTAAACCACAAAATATAACATGGTTTTTCCCACAGTTTCTCCCAAATTGGATAGGTTTTTTTTATTTTATAAGTCTAATGACCTAAATTTTTAAAATATTAACCTTGGTGATGTTAAGGGGATTAATACTCTTAAATTTAATACATTTAAACATTATAAAAATATTTGAGGTTTTGGAGGATTCATAAAAGAGTTATAAAATTAATCAAATAAAGATATTATTACATTATTTCAAGAAAACAAAATATTTCTATTCATTTATATACACTATAGTATTTAGTAAATTATTTTTTTATCATTATGATGTCACAATACACACAGTATATTTATACAGTATCTATTTTTTACCCAAAAAATTACACAATCTTAGAAAATTATGAAAAATTGACCATTAAATAATTTGGATATTCTGATTAAAATAATAATATTAATTTTATCAAAATATATTTCTAAATATATGTATTTTCACTTTTATTATAATAATCATTATTTTTTTAGAAATGTTGGGTTTTCTACAACTCCATTTTTGTAACCCTTTTAAAAATTTAATCCAACTTAATAAAAATTACATGAATATATATATTTAATAAATAATATTTAATAATAATATTTTCCTAAAATCTAATTTAATTTAGAAATACATTAAGTCATTAGAATAAATACATTAATTTAATTTGAATATAACTTAAATATTCAATTCTTGTAATATTTTATCAAAAATAAAAATTGTTTTTAATGTAACAATAAGTCATAAATTTAACCATAATTTTTTTGAAACTAAAATATCTACATTAATTTTTTTGTTGAATTGATAAATATCCCTTTAATATACCATTAAATTCCCTACGATTAAGGCGAACAGCCGTCAGACCTTCATGGGGTGGCTCCACATACATGGGTTTGTCTATGATCTTGAGGAGGATAAAATTCTCATATAAATGGTTTTTTTCACAAAATTAATTTCTTGGATCTTATCATTTGGTTGATCATGGGAAATTATCTGTGATTTTTTCACCCATAAAAGCTTCATCAAATGGGATTTATAGGGTATGATCCTACTAGTTGAGGTTATCACTTCATTTTCCATTTTCAATTTAATTTGTTAAATCACTATTTTTATATTTATCATGTGATAATTATTAAATAGATATATTATAAAATATAATGATGATTGAAAGTATTTTAAATATGATTGGAAATAGTACAACCATAAAAATCATCTGTTTTTTATATCCATAATATGTAGTAAGACATTTAATTTAAATCATTGGGGGAATTTTATTTATAAATGTTTAGTTTGTGGCAATTACTAAGTGATAATATCACAGATTCTTTTCTAACATATCAGTAAATAATTGTATTTAAACAGTTATCACATTGTAATTTAACTATGATTGATTTGTAGCCACTTTTCATTATTTAATCTTTATACTATTTAAATTTTTAGATACATTATAAGGTATGCACTCCGCTTAATTATATAATAGAACCTCTTATCCTCCATTTATCACACATTTTTGAGATCTCTAGTTCATAACAAGAATAAAAACATTATATATTATCTCTACACATCCTATAGTGTTTTATATTCCATAAATACTGATCTTATATGGAATAATCTGTATGTCAATGGTAGATATCTAAGGATATGGTATAATTCCTAAAAAACATATTTCCGATTTATTTCTTTAACATCCCTATTTCAAAAAATATTCAACTAGGATGAAATTATAACATAAATATATTGAATATAATTAAATATTATTATGATAATTTTAAATCCATTTTAAATCTTCTTTTCCCATCATATGTGTAATGAAAACACTACTTATGTGTATGTCTTCACTACTGCCTCAACTTAGTGATACATTCCATTTTCCATCACCACCTCCCAAGGATGGTCATTATGGTGAATTTAATTAATTTATATGGTAATAATGACATAATTATGATTATATAAATATAATATATTACATACCTTCTTACCCTTCCACATGTTAAAAATTATAATTCACCCCGTGTGTTCGTTTGTAATACCACATTCATGAAGTAATGTGACTCATATTTAAAGTCTACATTACATGGATGAATTTAAAATTTTAGTTAATTTATAAATATTTATCAATATTTACTTATTATTATTATAAAGATAATCGGAAAATTACCCATTTGACCTTTTTCAACCTAAATTTTTTTTGGGATTATGAACTGATCAGCTTTAAAACACCTGATGTGAAAATAATTGATTTAGTAACTATATAATATATGGTTGAAATAAGAATAAAAAAATTATTATATTGTAATTAACCAATAAAATTATTCTTAAAAAGTAAATAATTATTATATGTTCATCATACATGAGTTAAATAAAAAATTATGGAGTGATGGTGATGAGGTAAGGGATTTCTCATCTCAGTTACTTCTCATAGAGACTCATGCCACTTCAACAGAAAATTTTATTAGGTTTTTTGTTTATACTAACATATGGATGAAATTTATCATTATTTTATTTAAAATAATATTTTTTAAAAATAAATTTAATTTTTCATCCAATAATGTTATTTTTTTCAAATTGTACATAATATATAAGGTAAATTATTTTACAATAATGGATAAAATGTTTAAAACTCATTATCCTCCAAACCAATGTTCTTAAAAATGATTTGAGGATGTTATTATTTAAAAATAAAAGGTTCTTTGTGTTAATTTTTTACTTTATTTTACATTAATTACCATGGGTATTAAAAGAATATTTGCATCATATTATGTATTGGGTAATTTCAAATTTTTAAAAAAGTAATAAATACTTTTAACATATATGGATTAAATTATTTATTCGCACCATTAGAACTATTATTCATTATGAATATTACATTACATTTATAATTATTTATTTTTAATGGAATTTTTTTTTCTAAAATGTTTATAATTTTTATTATTTAATTGTTTGATAAGAAATGGATATTTTTTTTCTCACATTTATGAGATAATTACATGTGTATTAATTATGGATTTAAAAGTGATTTTCAAGGGTTTGAGGAATAAAATTTCCAATAATTAATATTCTTTATTGATGTGTTAATTTATAATTATATATTCATATAGGTGAGGAAGATATTTCTCCTGATGATACGTGATATAACTCTCCAATGTATTGGGTAGTGAATAGTCTTTAAAGGTAAAAATGATTGAGTTAACCTGATAGGTTAAAAATATATAATTGGTTGGTCTTCACATGTTATAAAACATATCAAAATGTGAGTAAAAAAACGTTATTATTATAGTGATATAATATATATATATATACATATAAATCTTGAATAATGTGTTTTTTCAGAAATCATTTGATTTCATTTGGTAAGAAAAGGATATGAAAATCTAATGGGGATAATTTTTTTAAAATATAACTTTTCATGAGTTCCCATGTTCCATAGGTTACCATCATGATTTATATTATTCTTTATAATGTGTTTTAAAGGATTTATTAATGAATTTTTTTTCACTTATTGAAATGTTTTATTTATTTTATCAATGTTTTATTATCAAAACCATAAACATCCAAATGGGTTTCATGTTTATAATTAGATTAAGGAGATCCATTTCTTTATATATGTCTAAATAAGATATTTATTTACATACCCCATTTTAAAAAGTTTTTTTTATAGGAAATACGAGTAATTGTGTGGCTAATAAAGGTAATTATTTACACAATGGTGACTCATATTAAATGAAGAAAAGTGTCCTAAATTAAAAAGGGTTTTAAAATTTAATATTTGATTCCAAAGAGTAAATGTATACTCTTTTAAATTGTCAACTTTTTGGGTAATGTTTTTAACTAATTATAAAATACACTACACATATTATATCCTATAAATTTATGTAGGTGAAATGTTTTTATAAATCATATAATTATTTTTTAAATATGGAACTTGTCATTGTAGTTGGAATCAAAGGAATTATTTTGATAAATTTAGATGTTTATATTTTGTTTGAGGATAAAACATTATTGGTTAACTTTATTGTTCAATATAATAAGATATGAATACTATAATACAATAAAATTTAGTATGTTATGATGAATTATTGGTATTTTGGGATTTGGTTAATATGTATAAAATAACTAAATAAATGATAACGGAGGATGAACCTATGGTGAATGAAAATTTCCTTATATTATGTGTAGGGCATGTTAGATAAATTAATTTAAAATTTTTATTGTACAATTTCATTTCTTGTTCAATCTGACTTCACTAAAAAAATAGGTTTCTGAATAATAAATTCATTTTATCAGGGTAAAATGTATTCATTATGATGGATGGGTGGAAGTAAAAAAACAGCAACCTTTTTTAGAGGATTCACATAAAATAATAATTTTAAATTCATGCTCATGTAATATAGAAACCTTATTTAGTATTCCAAATACCTTCTATTATAATTTTAATGTATCATAATCCTTTTTTATACTTCGATATCTAGAAGTACCTTGAAATAATGTTTACCACAATTTGAAAAACGATTTTATCATTATTCAACTTTTGAAAAGTACCAAATGAGACATTATCATGTTTTTATAATTGATGAAATAGATAAAGGACTTATAATCATATACTCACCTAAAATGGCGGTTGGACTTCTAGTAGATTATGTGCATATAATTTTTTCTAAATATGATTATTTTTATAATCACCAACCCTTATTTGAGAAAATAAATTGAAACCATATTATAATTTATTATGGAAAAAATTATGAGATTTTTTCCAAAATAATTATATTAATACATTTTATGGTTTATATTTTTATTTCTCAATAAAAATCCATTTTAATCAATATGTAATAAATGTGTATAAATACTGTATTCTGAGGAATTTGAAAATGATTTGTGGAATTATGAAAATGTATGGACCCGACCTAGTAGATCATGGGGAATCAATATTTGAAACTCTTAATGTAATGAATAGTGGTATATATTTCAAAGGTTTTATTTGTTATTGTTTAAGGTAAGAAACATGAAAAGTTTTATATTATTTACTTTTTAGTATATAAATTATATTTTTTATAGTTAGTATTCGAGAATACAATTATAATTATTGGATCATGGTTTTTGGAGAAAGTTAAATGATTTATTTGTTTACATATATGTTAAGAAGAGTTATGATGTAGTGGTGTTTTCTATAATAGTTAATTTTAATGACAATCATTTGACAAAATTTATAAATACCTTTTTTAGGATTTGTGTGATTTTAATTTCATGGTTATTAATGATAACTTGATGTATGTTTAATATAATGTATATGTATATGTGACCCTTAGGTTTTTACTGAAATTTAGTGTGACTGTTAATTTCGGAAAAATGAAATTATATTTGTGGGAAATAAATTTACTGGTGTGGATATCATTTCCTTTATATTAATTGATGAGTAATAAATGACAATTGGATATGGTTTTTACGTTCATTTTGGAAGAATTTTTTATCAAATATTTCTAATTATTATGTGTCGAATTTTTTTGGGAATATTTAAAGATGTTTAGGGTTAGATATTTATAGCATTTTTAAATGATTACATTTGGTGTTTTTGTTGAGTATTTTTAGATTAATGTAGTAATTTATAAAATTAATATTGTTTTACCTCGTTCCAACAATTTTTATGTTGTTAAATGTATAATGATCATATAAATAACTTTTTATCCTTTTATTGTTAATATGATTTGATAGAATTTTATTTTAGTGATTCAGGAATGAAATATATATCATTAATATTCAATTCATAGAGTAAGATTTGAAATAAAAGTAGAAATTGATCATATCTTAACCAATTGATGATATTATTTTTATGAAATGGAAATAAATATACTAAAAATATTTTCTCATATTCTATATTTTGATAGAATAATAGTCCCACAACACTAAGATAATATCTTTATATAAAATATTACCCAAATACCTTCATTTATGATGAATTGATGGTCTATTTTGTACAATATTGATTTGTGTTTTTGTTCTTAACCATTATCATTATCATTTTATACATCACCCATGTCATTCCTTAGACATTATTTTTTTCCTCCAGGTCCATATTTCAAATTCTCTCATAGAATCTCTGTATCATGGAACCCGATTATGAGTTATTCTTGGTAAAATATTATTTACATTTTCTTCTTATAAAAAAATTTTTTTATTATAAATTTTAGAATTTTTGGTTTTAAAAATAAATTTCTTAAATATTACAAAAAAAAATCATGATTGTATAATTGATTTTCTATTTTTTGGAATTACTGTTGAAAAAAGTTTTAATCTCTTGTTATGAGAAATGATATAAAATGATGTAATCGAATTTCCTTTTAAAGGGGTAAAATGTCACATAAATATATTTTATAATATATTCATATCTATTAATCCTTATGTGTTTGATAGAATCCTTAACATGAAACACACCACTTAGAAAAATTATGATATATTATGACACTTATAACCTAGTCATTGGATTCAAAAAATAAGAATATAACATTTAAAGAACAAGAAATTTCAAGGGAAATTTTTTATTAATTTCTTTAAAATTTTACGAGTTTGTGGCTATTGACGACACTTTATTCCGAGGCCCGGTGTGCCCGGAATCAATTTCCAAAGTTTAGCTCGGGTACGTTCAGCAAACGAATGAACATGTTTTTCTATATTTTAAACTGGTGCTCGAAGTTGAAATCCAAGGTCACGGATGAACTCGCAACACCGATAATTGCTTAAGGGGACCATTACTAGAGATGTGGTTGCATGGAAGGAGAAGTTACAATTTTTGGATTAAATAAGAAGTAAATAAAATTGTGGGACATTTTTCTTTTATAACTAATGTGGTTATTTCTTACATGGGGGAGTTGGGGTAAGACCCAGAAGCACCTAAATACCCATGTGAGGATATTTATGAGGTGGCGCCCACACGATCCACATCCTTTCACATTCCCTAAACTTTTTTTAAACCCCCTTCTTAATTGTTAACTATCCTTTAATTGAGTAACTCTTCCTCTCCCCTCTCTCCATCTTAAATTCTTGAAAACACACACCTTAATTAATTGATTGAAACTATTCAATTAAATTAATTAAGTGTTTGAATTTGATATCTTGAATGCATGACATGATAAAAAAAATAATGAGAATCCTTATTTTATTTGCATTGGAAATTGTTGTGTGAGGAGGAATTGCGATAACACTAGAGTTTTTGAAGAACATCATCCTCAATGAAGGACGGTTTTATCCGACGAAGAACATCAACCCTTCAACGTAGAGCGACTTGGAAACCATGGTTCTCCATCATCTACTTTCTTCAAAACAAGGAAGGAGACACCGACATGGGGAATTCTTCCACGATCAGACGTCCACCCTTTCGCGAAACTGTCATCAACACTGCCCGGCTACCGCGGATCTTTCTCGAGGTAGGGGTTTAATTTGGGTATGTTTATATTCCCTTGATTCATCCCTTCTAAAAAAGAATGTGGATCAATTCATTAAAAAGTTAATCTGTGAATGATTTCATTTGCGGGTAGGGAACAATTTGTTTGCGGGGGAATTTTTGGAAATTATGTTCAATTTTAATTGATTAAAATTGTTCCTCATTTGTCGTTGAACATCATTGTTGTCCGACCTATTGCTATCGACTAACGTGGAGGGCGCGGGCCGAACGAACATGGCTTGACGACCCTCTGCAGATTGTTTGTCTATGAACGAATTGATGGGCGACGATGAAGTCGGACTTCAATGGAATTTGTATGCCCTCACAGCGATGATCAGGTCCCTAGAAATCCATAGGCGCAAGCGATGTGTGAATCGGACCACCGGAGCACGTTTGATGGTCCGCGGAAGCCGCAGCTGGCGGCACCGGTGTCCGATGGTGGAGGCGCGCCGTAGGACGGAACACTCCAGAGAAACAGCTGTGGTGGCAGTGCGATGGATCACATGGCCGCGCGGGATCCGGGAGGCAGGGCGGCACCAGTAGGCACCACTAGTATCAATCAGCGGGGGCTGCGCCCCCTGCTCGGCGTGACATGCTTGGCCGACTAGTCGAGCTAGCCTCCCCCAGCCGCACCAAGACATGTCGGGCCATACCAGCAAGACCTGGACCTGAGTCATGTCGACCCAGTTCTGTCTGACCCAGGGGGTGTTGGGCTAGGTTGGACCGGGCGTGACCCACTATTTTCAAACTTTTTTTGGTTAAACGTCCATATCGTGAGCTACATACATCTGATCGATAAACCGTCAGTTCTGAATGATTCCTTGGATCAAGGCGGTCGATCCGTAAAATTACACTGAAGAGTTCTACGAAGATTGGGTATGGCCGGGTTGGTTCGAACTTGAAACTAACCAGGCCATTAGAGTGGAAAAGCATTTAACTTGAGAACCGGATGTCCGATTGATGTGTCATAGAGTATGTTGGATTCCTCTTGATGATTCAGTTATTTTGGAACACTCCAATTGATGTTTGGATGTGGTTGGAGTATAGTTGTGTTGGATTAACTTATATTTCAAACGGACCCCTGGAACGGAAAATCCAATAACTCTCAGACCGAACGTCCGTTTGAAGAACCGTCAGTGGTGTAGGTAATCATGTTGAGAATCAGTTAATTTGAGTATACCCCATGGGAATTCGGGGTCCAGTTTATATACGACCAGGTTGATTCGTACCCAAAACCAACCGGGCCCCGAGATTAAAAGGCTAATAAATCATATACCGTGCATCCGATAGACACGCTATCTGTTGTGTTGATACCCCTTTGACGAGAATATCCATTGAGATACTTCTTCGTTAGACATTTTGATACTCGGAGTATCGACTAGTAGATCATGGAGCAGATCCTCCCAGAGACGAGCGTACTGAGTATGGAGACCTTGTAGCTGGCTTAGACATGATGACTGCTTGTCCGATTCAAGTCAGTGTTACTTGACTAGCCTAGTGGGGAGTAGTGCTCTGTTTGGGTGGCAGACCCACGGCGTGGAGCACTAATGTGTTTTGGTGGATGTACCGTGGTACTCGATAGAAGGAGTACCTCTGTGGGCTATTAGGGGAAGAACTACTATGTAGGGGTGGCAGACCCCTGGTGGGGAGTAATACTATGTTGGGGTGGTAGACCCGCAGTACTAGACATGAGGAGTACCTTAGAAGTCTTAGGTTAGTGAGCAGTGCCTCAGAGTCGTGACAGGATCACACTACTCGACAAAGGATGAGATATTCAGCAGTTGTGGTTTCAAAATCTTTAATGAAAATCCTTGTTTGAGCTGAGTCAACAACCTTTGTGTTTTCCTCATGATTGCGATGTGTTACTTGATAACATACGTATATATATGAGAATATTCGTAATTAAAGGTTATCTGTTGAGATTTTTCTTTGTGTTTTATCCTTATTGGATTTTGTGAGACCTTGAGGGTCTCGGGGTCCCTACTGAGTATCGTTATACTCACCCCTGCCCTAGCTATGCCCACACCTCATTGTGTTGGATGCAGAAGGCGGACATCAATGATCGTGGTTGAGGCTCATAGAGCTGGATGGTACCCGAAGGTGGACTTCATGATGAGACGGTACCCAGAGGTGGACTTCACTATGAGAAAGTACCCAATGGTGTACATCAAGACGAGATGGTAGTTGGAGGTGACAGAAGGACGTGGAGAGCTGAGGTGGCCATTTGTACCTAACCATCAGGTAGGAACTCCAGAGGACGATCCAGGAGCATCTCTACACCTTCCGGTTGTTTTGTCTTTTCCTTGAAATTTACTATTGGGCTTGTATTCCAACCCTTTTTTACATTCAGTACACTTGTTATACTGCTCACTTAGTGTTTTCTTCAACTTGTACTCTATTGTGTGTTTACGTTTTATAAAGGAAATGCCTTCCTTGTTATAATGATTTACACCTTTGGTGCTAGTCGCCAGCCCCTGGCCTATGGATTGTGGGCTTAGGGCAGTCACGACACGGGCCCGAGGATGGGTGGTGACAAATTAGTATCATAGGATGTCGGTTCTACCACAGAACTTATGACTCTGATATTTTCTTTCTGCGATGAAAAAGTGTCAAGCGTACCGAGGGTGGTTTTCAGTTTACGTAATCCAGTGTTGGTGCGGCGGGTGACGTATCCATACACCAGGACCCTAACTACAATTTTTCTACTTAGTGCATGAAAACACTAATTGCATTTGTGTTTACAAAAGATTCTTTTAAATCAGCTCAAACCAGGTCAGCTCACCAGTTATAATCGTTTGACCGTGTCACTTATTTTTCTTTCAGGATGTCTTCACCTAGTCAGTCAGAGTGGGTACCGAGTGGGGGTCACGATGATAGCCCACCGAGCAGCCATGCTTCTGTATAGAGCCCTCTACTAGTTGAGACACCAGTAGAGAGTGAATGTTTCTTGAGCACGTTGCACGAGATCCAGTGACAAGGGCCTCCGAGGTTTCTAGGCGAGTTGTATTTTTAGACGGTTGGGTACTGGTTGAAGTTTTTAGCGTGGGCTTTCCACACTACAAGGAAACCCGCTGAATTGATGGTGTACCTAGCTATTTGTCTCTTTTAGGGAGTATCTGAGACGTGGTGGAGAAAGACTCTACAGTTTTGTGACGTGACGACCTTCACCCGGGGAGACGTCGAGTGTTTTTTCATGGTGGTGTTTATACCAGCAACACTACACTATGAGTGTGATCAAGAGCTGCTGCCCTTTCCACAAGGTTTTATTACCATAGCAGAGTCTTCTGCAGTCTGTAGTATATAGATGCCACATAATTCGAAGCAGACGAGGCCAATAGGTGGTCGACCACGCGACTCAAGATTAGTAGTGCGGGTCACCCAGGGTGGAGTCAAAGCCAGGCATGCCAGAAACGGAATGTTTTTCTCCTGCGGTGGGCTTGGTCACATGGAACGTGATTGTCCGAACCGCCATGCAAAAAATTAGAAGATAGATGAAGGAACTCTCAGGAAGAGGAAGAGGTCCACCCCGACCGTAGGGAATGGGTGGATGTGGGAGATCACATCTTCAGGTAGCTGGATCATACGACAATGGAGCTCTGAAAGAAGGTCGACAGGAGTGGGGCTAGTTCCAGGCATGGAGGCCTTTTGGCTTTGGTTCTCCTAGTTTCTATGTTGTTTTTGTTGAATTTCCATTGTGTCTTTGTACTTCGAGCTGCAGTAATAAAAGACACTTCTCTTTGTGACGTTTACTTTTCTGTTCTTTTTGTATGGTAGATACTATGAGGTTCCGATTAAAACTGTTGACTTGACCCTCACTTGCGAGATTCCTATTGGAGAAGACCCAGCAACCACACATTGATGCTGAAAGTTTTAATCGACCCTTGGAGGCGAGATTAATGGATGGGTCTCTTGGTAGTAGCGTTTAGGCCTTACGATGTCGTCTATGGCATGAAATAGTACCATTTATGTCAAGATTGACTGTATTAGGTGAATAGTGTGGTTCATCCAGGGGACGAGACAAGATTTCTCATTTTGGCATAGGATAAATCTTAGCATCTCTTTGGTAGAATGTAGATGATGAAGGGTTGAGATGAGATCTTACAATTGGCTAGTCTCACCAATTGTTCGTTGAGAGAACGGTTTATGGTTCTCTCCAACTCAATAGTCTCAGGTGTATCTTCTCTCAGGACATGAAACTGAAATAGCAGTGATGGGTTGAAATCCTCCAGGACATTCACTTCGAGATAGTTTATACTCCTAGGGAGGGGAACATTGTAGAAGATTATTTTAGTGAGGGATCAGGCATTCAACTGTTGGGACTAGCGAGATAGCAGCTGTCCACCTTTCAGATATCTTTTGTGAATAGTGATGGAGTCAGCACATGTAGAAATAAAGATGGATCAGGCTACAACGAAGAAGGTGAAGATCATATAGGAGCGGATAATGACTGTATAGGGTAGAAAAAAGTGCTATGTAGATAGGATACGAGACCACTTGAGTTTGATGGTGACTTCCACATCTTCTTACGAGTCTCACCTCGATGGGGTCTACGGAGTTTTGGCCAGGGCAGCAAGTTATCTCCGTGATTCATCGGACCTTTACAGGTTCCCAACAGAGTCGGCAAGGTGGCTTACCGCATGGACATTCCCCCTCAGATGCACCGGGTGCATGTCGTCATCCACGTATCTCAGCTGAGGAGATGTTTTCACGACCTATCTGTCATCACCATCCATGGAGAGCTGGACATAGATGACGGGGTGACATTCACGGCTTCCAGTTGAGGTTGAGGATTGATATGAGCGGGTCCTATGAGGATGCTTGATTCCTCTTGTGTGCTTTCAATGGAACCACGAAAACCTCCAGGAGAGCATATGGGAGCGGGAGGCATAGATGTGTGATCAGTTCCTCCTTTAGTTTCTCTAGTTTTTGTTGTTTCTTTATAGGGACGTAAATCCCTGATGTTGGAGTAATGTAAAACCATAAAAGTGCAAGGAAATTTTTTTCTTAATTTCTTTGGAATATTACGAGTCTGTGGATTCTGATGGCACTTAATTCTTGAGGCCTGGTGTGCCCAGAATCAATTTCCGAATTTTAGCTCGGGTACGTTCAGTAAACGAACAAAGCGGGTTTTTCAATCATTGGAACCGGTGATCAAAATTGAAATTCGAGGGCACCGATGAACTCGCAATGCCGGTAATTTCTTAAGGGGACCTTTACTACAAATTTGTTTTCACGGGAGGAGAAGTAGAAATTTTTATATTAAATAATTAGTGAATAAAATTGTAGAACAATTTTATTTTATAACTAATGTGGTTATATCCTACAGTGGGGAGTTGGGGTGGGACCCTTAAGCACCTAACTACCCATGTGAGGATATTTGTGAGGTGGGGCCCACAAAAGTCCCAACCTTTCACATTCCCTAAATTCATTTTAAACCCATTTATTAATTGTTAACTATCCTTTAATTAAGTAACTCTTCCTCTCCCCTATGTCCCTCTTTAATTCCTTCCAACACAAACCTTAATTAATTAATTTAACCACTTAAATTAAATTAATTAAGTGATTGAATTTTAAATTTTGAATGCATGGAAAGATTAAATAAAATAAGGGGAAACCTTATTTTATTTGGGTTGGCAATTGTTGTCTAAGGAGGAATTGGGAACACACTAGAGTTTTTGAAGAACTTCATCCTCAACGAAGGATGGTTCTTCTCCGACTAAGAACATCGAACCTTCAACACAGAATGCTCGGAAACCACAGTTCCCCATCCTCTTCTTTCTTCACGACAAGGTAGGAGACACCGGCATGGGAAGTTAGTCAACGAGGCAACATCTTCCCTTTCATGACACCATCATCCACGATGCTCGTCTACCACGGTTCTTTCTCGAGGTAGGCGTTCAATTTGAGTATGTTTATATTCCCATGATTCATCCCTTCGAAAACAAAAAACGTGGATCAATTCATTAACAAGTTAATCCTCAAATGGTATTATTTGTGGGTTGGGAATAATTTGTTTGTGGGGGAATTGTTGGAAATTAAGTTCAATTTTAATTGAATAAAATTGTTCCTCATTTGTCATTGAACATAATTGTTGTTTGACCTATTGCTATCACCTAACGCGGAGGGCGCGAGCCGAACAAACACGGCCCGATGACACTCCGCATATTGTTTTTCATTGCGTGGATTGATGAGCGACGATGAAACGGGACCGAAACGGAATTTGGAAGTCGTAGTAGTGAGGACCGGGTCCTGGGATAGCCATAGGCGCAAGCAGTAGGTGATTCGGACCACTAGAGCGCGTCTGGTGGTCTGCGGAAGCTGCAGCCGGCAACGACGTCCGGCGACGGAAGCCCGCCGCCAGAGGGAACCCATCTTAGCAGCAGCCGTGGCAGAAGTGCGATGGATCCTGAGGTCGTGCGGGATCCAAGAGGTGGGGCAGTGCCAGCGAGCACTACCGGTATCAATTAGCGGGGGTCGCGCCCCCCGCTCGTCACAACACGCTCGGCCGACTGGCCGAGGAAGCCTTCCCCGGCCTGCCTGGGGCAAGACATGTGGACTGGGCCGGGCCATAACAGCTATTCTGGGCCACGCCAGCCGGGCCGGACCTGGACTCGAGTTGGGTCGACCCAGTTTGGCCTGACCCACGGGGTGTTGGGCCGGGTCAGACCGGGCCCAGACCACCTATTTTCGAACTGTTTTCGGTTAAACGGCCATATCATGAACCAAGGATCTCCGATCGATGCACCGTCAGTTAGGTAGGATTCCATGGATCAAGACGGTTGATTTGGTATATTACACTAGTGGTTTCGGCGAAGTTTGGGTACAACCGGGTTGGTTTGAACTCGAAAGTAATCGGGCCCATAGAGTGGAAACACTTATAACTTGAGAACTGGACGACCGATTGAAGTGTCGTTGAATATGTTGGATTCCTCATGATGAGTCAATTATTTTGGAATACTCCACATGATTATTGGATGCGGTTGGAGTTCGGTCAGTTTGGATTAGCTTATAAACCAACCGGGCCCCTGGAACGGAAAAGCCAATAACTCTCAGACCGGACGTCTGTTTGACGAACCGTCAGCAGCGTAGGTAATCACTTTGAGAAACAGTTCCTTTGAGTATACCCCAATGTAAATTTGGGGTACAGTTGATATACGGCTGTGTTGATTCATACACGAAACCAATAGGGCCCCCGGGACTAAAAGTCTAATAACTCACAGACCGGGCGTCCGATAGACACGCCATCTGTTGTGTTGAGATCCCTTTGACGAGGCGGTCCTTTGAGATACTTCTTCATGTAAAATTGTGATACTCGGAGTATCGAACATTAGCTCATGGAGCGGATCCTCCTAGAGATGAGTGTACAAAGTATGGTGACATTGTATCTAGCAGAGACCTGATGACTGCTTGTCCAATTTGAGTCGGAGTGACTTGACTAGCCTAGTGGGGAGCACTACTGTGTTTATGTGGTAGACCCACGATGTAGAGAACTACTGTGTTTGGGTGGAATACATGCGGTACTCAATAGAAGGAGTACCTTTGTAGGCTATTAGGGGGAATACTATTGTGTTTGGGTGGTGACCCATGGCGGGGATCACTACTATGTTGTGGTGGCAGACCCGCGGTACTCGACAGGAGGAGTACCTCAGCAGTCTAAGGTTAGTGAGCAGTGCCTTGGATTCATGATATGATCAGAGTACTTGACAGAGGAGGAGCTCTTCATCAGTTGTGGTTTCGATATCTTTAATGAAAATAATGGTTTGAGATGAGTCAACAACCTTTGTGTTTTCCTCATGATTGAGATGGGTTAAATGATAACTTATGTATATATATGGGCATATAATTAAGTAAAGGTTATCTGTTGATATATTTCTTTGTGGTTTATCCTGGTTGCATTTAGTGAGACCTTGAGGGTCTTGTGGTCCCTACTGAGTATCGTTATACTCACCCATGCATACGCTATGCCCACACCTCATTGTGTTGGATGCAGACGACGGAAAACACTGATCGTGGTTGAGGCTCATAGAGATGGATAGTACCCGGGGTGGACTTCAGGATGATACGGTACCCGGAGGGGTACTTCATGACGAGACGGTACCAGGAGGTGGAATTCATGACATGACGATACTCGGAGGTAACAGACAAACGTGGAGAGAGGAGGTGGCCATCTGTACCTACCCATCAGGTAGGAACTCCAGAGGATGATCCAGGAGCAGCTTGACACCTTCCTGTTGTTTTTTATTTTCCTTGTACATTAGTGTTGGGCTTGTATTCCGGCCCCTTTGTACTTTAAACACAGTTTTTATAATGCTTACAAAATGAAATGGGAATTATTAATTAATGTTTATAATATCAATATAAATACGTAATCCATTTTATAATTTACAATTATAAAATTCCCTTTAGGATTTGTGAAAACACCTATGAGGGATGGTGAATCCTGTATTGAATATTTTTTCTAAATTCCTAATTCTCTAATGAATAAATAACCTCCGTATTTAATTTTAATTTCAAATTTTTTACTGAAAATGTTTCTATAAATTTTTTATCTTGAAAAAAGAAATATCATTCATGAAAATTATACGAATATAAGGGTACAAAATATGTTTATAATATTCATTACTAATACTTCCTCATTACATTGTTAGGATTCTCTCCCTAATCAAGGATTCTCCAAAATAATATGATATGGATTATATTGGGTTGTTTATATCAAAAATACATAATTAGAGCCTTATTGGATTTAGAAATTAATTTTCTGCAAAGGTGTTCCTTCTATATCTCCATAATGTATTCATAAAGTCTCACTATGGACTCTCTGCATGCCCTAAATCACATAGGTTCAATGGATTCCAACCGTATATTTGAAATTTCCCATTGATTTTAATATTCAAACTTGATTATGATATATTCACCTTATGATTATAAATAAAATAGTTAAATACCATTCATATCAATAAAATCTTCTTTTAAATCCAAATTATCTTTACAAATATTCTACAACTTTTTTACTTTTCATAGCTCAACATCACCAAACTACCAATTAATCTAATCACATATAAGTTTTACTCAATGGGAACATGTTATCTTCAATCCTGGTAGCATCTCATAATTATTATAGTTGCATAAATCCAATAGATGAGACCATATAAAATTGGTTATCCTTTCTATCTTTTATTTTACTCGTGCTATAACAATAATATCTATCATGGGAATCTCTTATTATTAATTTAGATTCTATACAAGGATGATTTGACTCCTTTCTGAACATTAATAACATTTTCTATTGTGTATCCACCCCCATCATTTTCTTATTATTTTTCTAATAATATTGTAGTGCTGATAATTTTTTATGTAAAATAGATCTTAAATACAAATTTCACAAATACTTCCATCTATTAACATTATATTTCATTTTTTACATAGTTCATAATTTAATTATAATATCCATAATATAATATTAAATATTACCATCAAATTCAATAACCCATGAATCTAAATTAATTTATCAACATTTTTTTATGAGGGTTCCCCTATGATATTCATTTTCATTTTACCTCCAATACATATCTCTTGAATGAATAGAGTAATTCCATTTATATTCTTTATTTATTTATAATTTTTGTTTCTCAATTGAAATATATAGTATATATTCATACATTAATCCATGAATTTGTCATCTTCTTTGACTACAAATATGTTCACTACATTGTGAATATAATTTCTGATTACTCTCAAAGGCATTCATTATTTTCATTAACTATAAATCACCAAAATATATATGCTTACATTAATGAAAAATGATCAAATATCTCTCATTATCATTCCACATGTTTGTATGAAATACCCATTCTTTTTTTGCAGGTTCACCATAAAATAAATCTTTTATAAAATTGAGTTAACTTTTGTATTTTTAAACCCATCATCAATGAAAAATGAATGTGTTAAAACTCAAAGCACTAAAAGAATCATGTTATGTAGGATCTTCATTAACTTAATGTAAAATCACACATTATTATCATTGAAAACCTCACCAAATATCCTTCAATATTTTATTTATTATATAAATTTCAATTAACTCATTTATAAGAAACCATTTAGTAATATACTCTTTATTATACACATGAATACCCCTATTTGTACGCTTTTCTTGCATATGGAATATAAATCCGGTTAATACTAGTAGTATCAAACATATAATGATTATAAGAAGTCATGCATCAATAATTATAGTGTGTTATATACTTTTTACGACACTATAAATCATATTATCATGCATGACTCATGGTTACTTCTAGTTTTTCATGGGACTAAATGCATTGAGTACAAAATTTATACTTTAAACCACTTGATATATCGCTTTGATAAATTAAAATATCATTTAGTCTATCACCTTTCTTCATGACCAATTAATATCAATGATTTATAGTCTATCCAGCTTTCCTTCATGCGACTTGATATAATAACTCTTTATTATTTCATCTCGATGTTATAAATTCCTTATCATAGGTACATACTTGCGGTTGATGAAACAAACATTTTCAATTCATTTGATTCATTATTTCTGGTTACGTTCAACATAGTGTAAGATCAACACTCTTGGGGTGGAAGGTCCTACATCACATTTCCCTAGGAGGTTCATATATATAAATCCCTATATAAGATAGGTTGAACATGATAAATGTGGAATATTCATATTCATCACAATTTTATATCTAATAATATATTGATAAAAAATAAAATCACTATGTCTCCAAATCCCACAACATAACACATCCTATATGGAATCCACTTAATAAAAAATGTCACTCCCTTATCCATCCGACGAAAAATGATGAGGCCTGATGGTTCTCTACAACGACTAGATGAGACTTTTGAGAAATAATAACCAAAACTACTCTAAATATTTCATGATTGATGTGCCATCAATTAATTATTCCTCCTCTGATGTAGCACCTTGGTCAGCTTAGTCTGGATTTCTTTGAGCATGGCCATGTACCTTCTACATTTTCATGGAAGCTCAGTTGGATGGCTTTGGATAGCCCCATATTCTATAAAAACAATACTAAAAATAAATTATTCAAAAATAAATGTCATAAAACCTTTAATATATCCTCCAAATTATTATAAAGAAAAAATTAATTATATTAATTCCCCATTCCATTTATATTTATTATAATTATTTTTACTCAAAATAGACACATGAATATATTCTATGTTTTAATTATTAACTTCATAAAATCTTCATTCATTAATATCGTATTATTATTTCTATTTAAAAAAATGGTATCTAGTTTTTCTTTATTACTTTCCAAACCATATTGCATATGTATGCAATATGTTTTGAGAGGATAATACAATCTATCACAAATATCATCACTTTTCATAATGACATTAATAGTGAAAATAAATACAATCATCAACCCAAGGAATATAAATCTCCCATATAGATTTTTTTGTGAATTCAATATTTATATCATTAGGAAATGTAATTTTATCTACCATATTGGAAATAAATTCCAATGTGGGAAAAATTATTCTCCCCCTTTTTTATATGATAGAAATGATTTGATGAACTAAATATTTTCTACCCCTTTATATAGTCATGATAATTTTTGAATCTTATTCTCTTCCTTTGACTCATAAAATTCTCCACTAGTGAAAAATGAGGAATTTTTAGCTACCAATAGAAATATAAAAAGGTGAATTCAATTTTTTGAATAAACTACATTGGAACTACATGGAATAGCCTTCCATAAATTTCTTACATATCCATAAAGTCCATGAGAGAGGGAATTAAACTCGGGTAATTGAATAATAGTTTCAATTGACTATAATAAATAATGATCAGCAAAATAATTCACAGAATTCATATTACATCACATATTCCTTATCAAAAATATATTAATCCTCCAATATAATGTCCACATACGATAAAATATTGTGGAAAACATGAGTGATGGATTTATAAAACAAAACAATCAAAAACCGACCAATATGGTTCCTACCGATGATATTGTTTATCGGTGGATAAAAAAATTGGAATTTAAAAATGTAAATGAACAGAAAATCATCTTAAAAAAGATATAATACTGTTTAGATATAAGTTAATTACTTCCAATTTCTTTAGATCAACACTCCCATTTTCTGATTATAAATAGAATAATTCACAAAAGGGATAAGAGAGTGAGTGGCATACTTCTAACATAATCATAGCATGTGTACATGTAGTTACTACAATTTAATATCATAATAAATAGTTTGAATCAATTTTTCCTTTAGATTGACTCCCTTAAGGTTTAAACATGAAACTTCATCACCGTGGATACATTATTTAAGAAATAATCTCTATGTATTTTTTACTAGTTAGTGATTGATATAAATTTAAAAATAAACACCAATTGAAATTATATTCCAAAATACTGGTCCTCATTATGGGATATATAAGTATCACAACCAACCTTAAAACCACAACCATAGTCCCCAACAGTAAGACAAATTCACAATTGATTTTTGAAAATGGTACACTTTATCACAGTATCAATTGTAAAATTGGGGTGGATTCTTGTTCATAAACTCTAGTATATTTTTTGTTGATGACGTTGAATATCATTTCATCTTCCTTATAGAATCCTTTTTATATTTATAAATTAATTCATATATATGTATCATTATATTTTTATAATTCACCAAATGTTTCATAGATGTAGTTTCTTTCTTTTATTAATATACCATAATAGTTTCACTATTTGTTATCCAAACTCTTTATTTATACTATATACTCTAGATATATAATTAATTTTTCATTTGTAAGATTCAATTCATTTATAATCTCTATAGACTTATTCTTTATACATAGATACTATGAAATTCAACTCATAAGTTTGTTCCCTTTATCAATTTTTAATAAATTTTTACCACATCAGAATCTCAAACACGTGTGGGGAGTTTGTACTATAATTTTTAACCTTCAGTTAATATTTACTATATCCACATAATTACATGTATTTAATATACTCTAAATTTCATCATTATATATTTATTCCACCACACCAATCTTCTTTTGATTCTTTTGGACTGACTCCCTATAAGATTATAGATTCCTACTTCTAGATTTTTTTCCATTGGTTTTTCAAAAAAGTTTGTAGTGTGAAATAACATACTAAAATAGAAGAAAATTCATTCTATATGTTTCAAATCCTCAAAATTGATCTATATTTTTTTCTTGTCTGTACCACTCTTTGGATCATTCATTAGTATATTACCAATTAAGGTGTGATTTCAATCATTCGTGTTTTTCATAATAATTTTTTGTTGTCTAATCTTATTCACATTAGTATAATTATTCCTCATATATGGAAAATATCAACATACGTCATCTGTGTAAACATATATTTTTCTAAAATCATTGAAATTAGAATGAAACTCGTATCTATTCAAATATGTAAGATTCTTCTTTTCTATGAAACCTATTTCTTTTTTATAGCATGTTCGATCAAAATTTATCATCTCTCCCCTACCTATATTCCGTTATTGAATTTCATTCATGTACACATTGTGAAAAAAATTTATATCCATATTCCTAATATTCCATAAACAAAAAAAATATCCAACAAAACCCCATATTTTATTACTTGACACCTAATAAATTTTTGAGTTATTTAAAAACATTATTTGGATAATTTTGGGGAACCGTTAGTCATAAATTTACTAACTTATACACTTGATTATGTGGTGGGATTATGAATATTTTTATATAATTTTTTATATTAATTACTTTTTTACATCATTATTTGATAAAAAAAAATTCATATCACGCAAGTCATTTTAGACCATGACTGTTCTTATTCCATATGGTTCTAGTTGACCTTCTCCAACATATCTAAATATCTCTTTACCATCACGACGATTCCCTGTAGATGGGAAATTGTTATCTGAAACTAGAGTAGAATCACTTATTCTCTCTATTATTTGTAATGTCCATCTTGTACTGATTCAATATTTCTTATCCCGATTTATGACCCTAAATGTTTTATGTTGTTAGAATATTATTCATCATAAAATGACTTCAAATTTATTACCATTAAATCATTGGATTCGTGTTTATTTCACCAAACATTATTCATCTCTTTTTTGTCAACCTTTTATTATTTAATTATATTTTCATATAAATCCCACATTGTATCATTGATATTCACTTTGAACAAGTATAGTTTTCCAAATCCATATAATACCTCAGCTAAAAATGATTTTAATGGTTTCTTATCAATAATTTTTCTTTCCTATTTTTTATTAATCAGATATATGTAATCATTGTAAAGTGAGGTTGTTTCAGTCTCAAATTTTTCCATTTTCGAGAGAGTGCTTCATCTTCTACCCTGTATATATAATGGATTCTCCATAAAATCAACATATTTATCTATATTGTATTTTATACTATATAATTCCATGAAAAAAAATTATATATGCATAAAATATTTCAATAACATTATATAGATAACCACTGGCATGAGGGTAAATTTCCTTCACCTTTTAAAGTTCTTAATTCTATTAATAACTTGAAATATATTCATTATAAGGATCGCTATGAATAAATTCAATAGAAGTGTTCTTTCGTTTCATAGTTACATCAGATAACGATTGATCTTCTTTATTTAATGAGATATTTCATAGATTCTCAATCATATTATTTATTCAATTTTGTGTAGTATTGAATGATAACTCTAAATCTAATTCAAATGAATGATAAAAATCATCTTTATGAGGATCAACTGTAACATCCCACAAACTATACACATAAATCATGTTCTAAAAATATATTATTTATAAACTATATTTGATATAAATTAATGAAACTGAAATTTAACTATCCATCAATACAATACCAATAACCAAAATTGAGTCACTGATATCCCCAATACCTTTTTTTGTTATATATATAGAGAGTTAGGGAAAGAATATAATTTTAAAAACTCATGTTGTTCCCATACAATGTAAATTTTCCCCATTAAACCAATATTTTTTTATATAATAAAAAGTCATGAATATCACTCCAAAAATTCTATACTAAGGATACTCGTCTTGAAATATCCTAAAAATAAATTTTTTTATAACTTGAGAAAATGGAAATATATGAAGGCTGAGCTCAAATGTTTAGTAATGGTAAAGATATTCATTATCAATCTATGATAATAGTTAACCATGTGTATATAATAACAATATAAATTTGCGTGGACCTAATATAATATATTCATACATAAAAAACATAGTCCAAATATCATAATTTAGGGAGTGAATAATTGTAATAAAATACTAGATCAGTAATAAGTGTGTGGACTCATTAATAACCAGTCATAATATTCGTGAACATATCATAATCTTAATACATATATTTTTGGTATAGAATTTGGGAATTTAAATAAACATAAAAATTGAACTTCAACGCTACACACAATAACATTCGTCACATAAAAGGTTTGTGATAACCACTATAAAGATACTTGTTTAAGGGATAACCAATCATGTACCATCTTGGGATTGAGATCATCACTCGTGTACCCAAATATTCTTGGGTGGACCACCCATGTTCCAACTGACCTCATGAAATGAAAAAAATTACTCAATGTATTAGAGATTTATAACTATCCAAAACATCTCGTAATAAAAAAATATTCACATTTATGGATCAAGAATTTTGAAAGAGTTTAACAATAAATAAAATCATAATTAACCAAAATCATAAAAATAACGAAGAAATAATAACATAGTGGTGTTTTTTATGATAAATAACAATCAATTTCACATAATTGTAGTTGAAAAATAAATTATCCCAATAAAAATGGATTTTAACATTAACCCAATCAACTATGGTAATAATTGAATGCCATTCTCATTAATGAGAGAGACAGAGATGGTTTAGAAAATCCACCAAATTTTCCTAAAATCTATCATGAATTAAATTCATGGATATTATTTACACAAAAAAAAAAGAAAAAATTTCATGAATATAAAATATATCTTAATAAAGGTAAATTGAGATGATGAAACCCTTCTAACATTGGTATCTTTTGAATAAATATGTCAATAAACATTAAAATTGGTATGGATTTTTAAATCCCATGAATTTTCTGAAATTATAATAGAAAAATACATATAGAATTATATAGAGTACACAACATAATTATTTTTTCAATGTTTTGTATGTGTCAAATAATTGAAATGGAGACAAGAAACCCTTATAATAAATATCCATTACCTGAAATGTTCTTTAACCTCTAGTATAATAAAACTAATTATGTTAAAGACTTATTTAATTGAAATATTAATATTTATTACCTTTTATATTCTTCCATTATGAATGTTCTCTACACACTCTTTAAAAACCTGTAATATATTGACTTTTATTTATAGTTGTTTTTTTAAAGTCTTTATTTTCAAAATAATATAAGTTTTTAGGAAACATCTATAATTTATAGACCGTTTTCTAAATTAGTGATGATTCTTAAAAATCACTAATTTTTGATGTTTCCTTAAATTGACACTAATTTAGCACTGTTTCATGAATATGTCACTAATATAGCAATGCTTTAAGAAAAAATGTCACCAAATTAGTGGTGATTGCTGAGACAAGTCTAAGAATTATTGATGATCATAGAAAAACATTGTTAATTTAGTGATATTTTTGGAAAAAAAAAACAAAATTTAGAGATGATTCCAAAAAAATATTTATAATTTATTGGTGAATCCTGAATAACATTGCTGAATTTCAGATGTATCCTAAAAAACATCGCTAAATTAGCGACGATTCCTAAAAATATCACTAATTTAAAGACAATTCCAAAAAAACATCGTTAAATTAGTGACCCTTCCTAAAAAACATTGATAATTTTGTGATGTTTCTAGAAAATCATCGATAAATTAATTACAATTCCCAAAATAAGACCCAAATTTAGCAACGCTTCCTATAAAATGTCACAAAATTAGTGACTCTATCTAAAAAACATCGCTCAATTAGCGATCAGTCTGGAAAAAAGTCCCTAATTTAGAGATGTTCCCTCAAAAAACCTCTAATTTAGTGACGTTTCATGTAAAATGTCAGTAAAATACTGATGAATCATGAAAAGAAATTACCTACAGTTTTCAGGCAGCATATATATATATATATATATATATATAGCTCATTTCATTGTGTTGATGAAAATATATATTTAAATATTATTATATACATATATAATATAAAATACACGTATATACATAAACATATATATAAACACACACACACACCAACAAATATATAAATATATTTTTAATTTATTCGCATTATTATGAAAACATTGATTGTTTTTGAAATTTTTACTAGCGATTTAAAACATGGATATATATATATATATATATTCATACACGTATTTATTTAGAGACACACATACATATATATATATACATATATATATTATACAAACTATAAACATATAATATATATATGGAATATAAACAAATATATAATATTATCATTACATATAAACATAGACATATAATATAAAATTTTAACACACAAATATATATATGTATAATATTAAATATAAACATATACATATATAAACATTTATATATAAAAATATAAACACGCATATATAATATACAAAATACAAAACATATATGTAAAATATAAACATATATATAATATATTATAAACTTATATATATAAACATAAAATATAAAATATAAAAGATATATATATTATCATATATGCATATATTAATATAATTATATTCATATATAAAATTATATATATAAATATATTAATTTTTTAAATACTAACACATATATAAAAACATATATAGACAAATACACAAACAAATATATATGTAAATATCTATAAAATAATATATATATATATATATAAACACTTGCACAAATATATAAATACATATATAAAAATATACATATTAATATATAATCACACACGCACACATATAAATTTATAAATATATACATAAACATATATTTATATATAAAAACACATATTGTTTAAATTTTGATACATTTTTTTGAAAACATGGTTTTTTTGGGGACATTTATACAATTGTTTTATGACATGATTAATAATATATATATGATTATAATTATATATATGTATACATATGCATATCTATATTTATACCCACACACAGACACATATAATCACATATACATATATTCATATAAACATAATATATATATATATATAAGTGTTATATATATAAATATATATAATTAAGTAATATAAACATATATATATGATATGAACATATAAATAATCATCAAATATAAACATATATGTAATATATATAAATACAATAATATAATAATATCTATATATAGTATACAACATAAATACATATATATATATATATTTATTTATATAATATCAATATATATTTTAAATTTAGACATGTTTTTAAGAAAACATTGATATTTTAGTGTCATTTTAGCCGTGTTTTAAAACGTGCCTATATATAAATTTGTAAACATACACAAATTTATATCTACACATAGACATATATATATATATACATAAATACAATTATACATAAATATATATTAATATAAAAATGTAATATATATATATATATATAATATAATATATATACATATATATTTAATCATATAAAGATATATAGACTTATATATATTATAAACCTTGATATATAATATATATATAATATATAAACATAAAATAAAACCATATTTATATAATATAAAACATAAACATAAACACACACATATATAATAATCAAATCTAAAATAAAATATAGATATCTATACAGTACAATATAAACATATATATACATGTAATATATAAATAAATATCTATTTATTCTTAAAATACCAAAATGTAATTATATATATAAATAAAACATAACACCATTAAATAATATAATTTTTTACAGGTGAGTTGGTTGGCTATTTTTATTTCATGCTAGATAGGTTCATCATCTGATTCCATTCTCTTATAATTTCATCTGAGTAGTCATATGGGGTATGTAGATGGTGCGATCAATGAGGGATCTCTGAGGAGGGGATTGAGGTGGGTTGGGATCATGTTACATGAAATTTGATTGGGGATAGGGGACCAAACCAGGGGGTTGATGAGTGTACGGTGGAGAGACCGGAGGGAGTAGGTAGTTGGGAAGGGGTGGGCACTGCAAGGGGGTGAGTGGGGGTAGGGGTGGTGAGCTCGCCAAGTGATCTGTATGGAGATAAAAAATAATAATAAATTTATTGTTCATGCTCTAATGGTATGAAAAAAATTATTTTAAAAAAATATAAAAATAAATAGATGTTTTATTTTTAAAAAAAATTAATTTAAAAAATGTTTGATGTTTTATGGGAATGGAAGTAAAAATTATTATCATCCAGAAAAATTAAATTTTAAATAAATTAAGACATTTTTTAGAAATGTCGGTAATTGAAAACCAATTTATCGACATTTCAAAAAATAATATCAATAAATTAGGTTTTACTATGTAAAAATTTTTATTAGTTACACTAATTTATTGATATTTATTTACTTTTGTTTCAAAAAAACAACAGTAAATGAGGTTCCACTAAATACCATCATTTATAAGTTTCTCTACATTAGTGATTTTTAAAAAAATTGCTAATTTGAGATGTTTATAAACGTGGCTAAATTCAAGAAACTTTTAAACATCGCAATGTTAGCAACACATCATTTAACGATGTTTAACAAAATGGTTGTTAATTGAATTAGATTGGATTAAAAATGTCTATGATTAAGGTTTTTCATAGACACACGTATTGTTTAAATAATGTTTATTTTCATTATTGAAAGTTATTAATTCCTATCATTTCACGCATTATTTGTAATGGTGATTTCAAATTTGATTCCTTTATGTAATGTATATCATTACCATATTATTAAATATACATGAAAATATTTTCATTTTTGATTAATAATATTATAATTTCATTCAATGAATCTTTTAGTTATGATTCATGAATATGAAATTGACGATGAGCATGTTTTGGGGTATTTTACATGTATTGGTAAAATTATAATTATTATTATTTCATATATTATCCATCTAGAATCATATTAATTAAATATATAACACATTAATTTCATATATATTCATAAAAAAAATTTATAACTGTACATGTAATGAGTTTATGAAAATTAAATTACATCATTTCGTGCTAGTGATAGTCTGTAAGAACACACATGTGATGTTTTTATTATTCAATGAATGATAATAAATGATATTTCATAAAAATTTATCACTTTAAAATAATAATTATGTTATAAATATAATATCTATTCATTAAATACATATATATACCCTTCTATGAGAGAGAGTGACAAAAAATTAATTACATCATCTCATTGTGCATGTAGTTTCCATGTAAATGCGAGGGTCATTTTCGTTTTCCATTAGATGAATTACAGTTATATAATGCTTACTAAATAATAATAATATCATTAAAATATATTTATTACAGCATTTTATTTATATTATTATGGATATAATATATTCAGAGGAGGTGAATGTGGTAATATACTTTAGTGAACATGGTTAGGAAAATTACCACTTCTTTAGGTATCCTCCTTTGGGTTACACAAAATGTATTATTTGGTAGATATTTTATTTACGATAACATCTAAGATATGGGAAGGAGAGTTGGTAAAGTGTCATGTAATATATTTTTTTAACAAACATTATCAAATGTTGTTGATATGTTAGGATAGAATGTTCCATTTTATAAGTGAAGGGATTAGAACACTAGTAAATACTCTAAACCTTAAAATAATATAAATACATTTCCATTATAAATTTCAAAAAAATATACAATTTTTGGAAGATAATATAAGGTAATGTATAACTACACTAAGACAATCAGTATTATAAAATTTCTAATTATATTTAATTCTTTATCTTTTTGTTTAAACCGCTCTTTAACCCTTTAATCCCTATCCACAGTGAAATGATTTTTTCCATGTAATCAATTTGTTATGGAAAAAAATATAAACACAAATATTGAATAATTTTAATATGATAACTCTAAATGTGAAATTAATTTTAGAATATTAAAAAAATAGTGGTGTTAAATATTTATTTGGGTACTAATATGAAAAATAAAATAAAATCATTTTTTAGAGATAAAAAATTATTTTATATAACAACGATTTTAAAAAGAAAATTGTCTACAAATTTTATGTTTTTAACTAAATATTATTTTCATTCTTTTAAATAAAATACAAGAACAAATGGATCATTTTTAGTAAGTAACTGAAGGAAAATGAATAAAATATATTTTTATTAGAATATAATATAACTTAGGTTATAAAGAATCAGTATGGGTTTCTAAATTCAACATAATAGTTTTATATAAATAAATTTACCCATTGTATACTTATTTGGATGGTCAAAATTTTTCACAAATTTTTAATCAATTGTTATACACTAATGATGCTATAAACGTTATTATATTTTTAAAAATGGTATCTTTCACAATTCACCTAAATATCAAACTTTTCAATAAAAATTATCAAATAATTAACCAAAAATAATTTTAATATGATTATTTGAAAAGCTAAAAACATTTTGTAAAAATAATATCCAGAAATTATAGATTTTAACTATTATATGGATATATAAAATAAAATGGAAATGTATTTTTATAGGAAAATAACATTTTTGATATATTCAAATTTGTATTTTTATTTCCAATCAATTATTAATTTAATTTGTGGTAATATATTATTTATATATGTAATATATTTTAATTACTAATTAATAAAATGTTTCATAAAATTAAAATTCCTACTTCATAAAAACAGAATTTTTAGGAAAATTAATTATTAAACCTAATATTACATTATTAGTTATTTAGTTACAACAATTTAATTTTAACAATGAATTGGTATTAAAAAAATACATTTTTATACATTGGTTTTAATATTAATTTTATTTTATACCATCAATTTAAATATCTTCATTATGACATACAAATTGAATACTCATTTGTTTTTGAGTAAAATGTATCAAGAATAATTTTATTTTTTTGTTGCATGTGAAAAAGAAACAAAAAAATATTTATTTAATGTAAAATGCATACTAAAATATTGGGTTGTAAAAAACCTTAGTGACTTTTACACACAAAATATGGGGTGGGCCTTCTCAGATTATCCTCATAGTAGAATGGGTTTACATTCGTTGATTGTTCTCACAACATAATGGGTGGGCCTCATAGGATTATGATCCCAACATAAAGGTTGAGAGTTTATGTATTATGATCCCAACATAAAGTGTATTAATTTTTGTATTATTCTTACATCTTAATTCATGGTCCTTGGATATTCTCATCACATAATAGGTGGGATTTCTTATATATTCTCACAATTTGATTATTACTTGTTATAATGTGTATTCCATAGTTTCTTATTATAGAATATTTAAATAAAATATCACATTTATCTGTTATATGACTATGGTTATTCTAATGGCTCATATTTATTATCTAAAACTATTATTCCATGAAAGAAATTTGTTTATTTGATATTTCATGCCCTTATATCACAAATTATGGACAAAACTTATTTTTTCATGTTATTTTTCATAATATATTTATCAAATTATCTTAGAATATCATATGATTATTACTTAAAACTTAATTACATATTTTTATGATTTAATATACTAATATTTTGAGCTCATCCCTCTATTATGTTTCCACTCCCCATGTTATGAATATCAATGTACCTTATAAAGAGTCTATAAGGGTAGTAGTGTTATTCAATTATATTGAAATATTTTAAAATATTGTAAAATAAGTTGTTATTCCTCTATGAAAATAAATTATACATTATTTGGATTTTGAAACTATTTTTTAGATTATACCATTATCTTATGTTATTTATGTGATGTAAATATGGTTTTAGCTTGTTTCCTTTCACTTGTTATCAAATATTATGTGTAATGTATGTGTATTGACCACAAAACCTGAGAGTTTTGGTATTGTGTGCCTTAATTAGAATCAGAACATTTTTTAGTTATTTTAATGAATGGGACTAGAGAACAGTAGTGATAACACTAATAATATGTCTACATGTAGTAAAATATCAAAAAAATTATAAATTATAAACTGTGTGGATATCTAGAAATAACATAACTTTCTCGATACAAACAAGTGGATATATGATTTGTCATATTTTCTCCTAGGGGTAATACCCCTAAAAATTATGGTTGACTATTAACTCAGTTTTTCAAAGGTTCTCAACAAGTGGTCCTAACTGCACACCAATTTTCACACTCCCAAGTCATATTCATTGGTTATTGGGAACCACTTTATAAACCACTATGAATTTTTCTATGAAATTTTTTCATATAATATAATGATAGTTAGTTAAAACATTCAAATAAGAAAATATACATTGAAAAACTATGATATAAAAATATTATATCACATGATCCAATAAAATCATAGCTAAACCAAAATTAACATAGGTTTAAATGAATGTTTTATAGAAGAATAAATTTTAGGATATTATTTTTATATTCAAATGATCATTTACTGTTATGCTTTATATATTATCATATGCATTTCCATTTTAGTATTATGTTGAAATTTGGATCAAGAAAATGGTTCTAGGAAATTTATATCTCTATGAAATATTAAATAAAAACATTGTGGATAAATAAATTATAGTATTTCCTATGACTGTGAGTTTTATTCTTAATTATAAGTATATCATGATTCTTTTCACTGTTATAGAACGCCTTAGCCATTATCATTAGTGAGTATGGATTAAAATTCCAAGGATTGAATTAATTTAATGGGGAAGAATTTTACACCGTAATATTTTAAAATCAATTAAAAAAAATAAATACTATGTTTAATAGATTTCTTCACACACCACACTAAACTAAAATGAATTGTGATATTTTTTTGAGATAAAATTATATTTAGAAACAATAGTTGTTATAATGTGGTCATTTTTTGTATAAAATATAGTTAAAAATATTATAAAATATAAGAATAATAAAAAATAAGTAAAATTTTAATAGTATTCAATTAGTAAATTTCATTTACTGTATCTAATTAATTTAAAAAATATTTTTCACATAAAAAGATATTTTGTAAAATCATTCATTTTTTTGCGTCATGAATTTTTAATTTTATGGTTATATAATTATTTCGATGAAATTAATTGATAATATATAGAATAATTCAAGTTAACATACATCCTATATTAATTTCTTGTCAAGCATTACATTTTTTATACATAATACACATATTTTCCCCAATTGTTTTTTGTGTTATGTACTCTTTTATTAAAATTAATTCATATCATTTTAAAAAAAATTGATAAGCTCAAATGATTTGGATATTTTGAGTAATAAATTTCAACATAGTTAATAAATAAAATTTCATTCTTTTTCATAATTTTAATTTAAATCTTTTAATGTTAATTACTATGATGATGTTAAAAGGGTTATTTTTAATTAATTGTTTACAAAAATATTGTGTAATTGTTATCTGAAAAAATAGAACTCATCAATTCTAAAAAATTATTAAAAAACTATTAATAAAAATATAAAAAACAATTGCAGTTATTTAATTACTAATTTTTAATAAATAATAATAAATATACTTATTTTATAAAAATTCATATTTCAATAAAAAAAATTATAGATATGATAAGATTTAATTTAAAATAATTTTTTCTCACGCTATTAAATTGAGTAAACAATTATGAATAACCATGTCAAAAGTATGAAATAGGGTTTATATTATAATTTTAGTAAAAAAAAATAATCAATGTATGTTTTTATTATTGAAAGTTGACATGGGAAAAAATGAGTAATATAACGTGGTTGAAATATCAATTAATTAGATTGACACAATCCCATTATAATTTTTTTTAATTAATTTGGAACATCAGACTAAATATTTTAACCGACATTTCCTCACCTAACTCACCAAACCCTCATGAAATTCCATTATTACAACTCACCCAACATTAAATTCCATGATAAAGTCCCTCCATTTCAACTATAAAAGGATTTCACTTCCACCCACTTCAAGCCACACATATTACAAGATATTCTGTTTAACCTTTGAAAATTATACCACTGATGGATTTGTGTTCCATGTTCATGAACCTTTGTGGAAATTAAGTTTTTCATATGTCCAACATTTCAAATAGGTCCTCCAATAGAAGGTTCAACCTCTCAATGTCATTAATAATAAATATGTAATAATTTTCATCTCTATATTTATCATTACATATATATTTCAATATAATAAAATATCGATTATTCATATAGGAATTTTTTTTATTAATCTTTTAATCTCTCTCCACCTACCCATTAGAAAATTATAATTTTATTCATGTTATATTCAGAAAACCATCTTTGGGAAAGACGTAATATTTTTCATCATCATCTTACATATATTATTCTAAAATTTTATTTAATAAATAAATAGTACATTTTATTAATGATTAATGTTATTAAAAGGAATACAATTTTCTACATTCCACTTTGTTAATGGAAAATGTATATGTCTTATGTGTACATGTGCCATCTACGGCCTCCATGAAATGACATTGTAAATTTTTCATTACGATCATATATAGATTGATATAATAATGTTATTAATGAATTAAAATGATATTATTATTCTAATAATGTTCTATTTTTATGGTTCTAGAAACATATTATTTACATTTAACTCATTAGTTACGATATATTTTTTTTGGTAAAAATTACCAAAATAAGATCGTTAATAATGAAATTTTGCATAATAAAGACTAGAAGTGTAATAGAATGTAATTGAAAAATTATAAATAATTAAAAAAAAATATTAAAATAACTTGTATAATATATTAATAATTATTTTTATCCAATAACATGATTTCTCACACGCTTTTTAGGGAATTCGTGAGAAAAATAAAACCACAATCATTGGATGATGAAAAAACTATAAATCACTAATCAACATGTAATTAATAATTATAATTAAAAATTATATTGGGTATATGATATGAGTATTGTTATTAAATTAGTTATTAATATGATTATTTTTATTATATAAGAGTTTAAAGAGTTTTTTTAAAAATTTTACGAGTAAAATGTACGATGTTATCTTAACATAAATTATTATGAGTTATTACTGATGGTCTAAATAATAATATAGATTATTGGTGCTGAAGAGGAATATTTATTACTGATGGTCTAAATATATATCTTCAACTCTTTTAAAATGTAATATTTATTTCAATTTTAATGTTGAGGGTTTCAACAAAATTATTTTCTACTATTTTGAATGGGGTTTTACATTATTGATAATATGTTTCATATTCCAAATTTAATTATATTTGAAAAAACATTTTTTTAAGAATATAATATTTATATTTCTTTCTAAGTACTTTTTTCAAAAAATTCCTTCTAAATTAATAAAAAACTATTTAATGTGATTGATAACTTCTCTATTATTGATAATGCTAAAAATGTTTTCTGAAAACACTTATTTTGATTTCACATCCATTTTTTCCTTTAAAATAAATTTATATATTTTATTTGGTGTAATATTTTAAGAATCACCTTAAAAAATCATTTATTTAATAAAAATATTTTATGGCTGAATTTATTTTATCAATACATATTAATTTTAAGTATTTTTATGTGATAGCATTTAGAAAATATATGAAACTCATTTTATTAAATGGGTTTTCCTATTATTATGAATTATCAGTATATTTTGGAAAACATATGTTTTAATGTCAGTGGGTAGGATCATATATCACTCTAAAATGCATTGAAGAAGGTTTTATATCTCATTATGTAATGAATCAGAAATATTCTTGTAATTTTTGACAATATAACGGCCGAGACATCGTGGATAATTATAAAAACATAATGTTAGGACCCTATTCTATTATGATCATAAATTAAATGGTAGTCCATCCGGAATTATGCCCACAACAAAAAGGGTGGGCCATATTATATTATACCCAACACATAATGAGTTTTCCTTCATTTTTTATTCTCTCAAATTAAAGGGTGGGATTATTATATTGTGATCAAAACATAAAAGGTTGTAATTCTAGTAATTTTATCACAATATAAAATGTTGGTTCTCTAGTATTATGCACAAAAATTAAAAGGGAGTTCCTTCTATGATTATGATCAAAACATAAACGGTGGGCCTTCATTGATATTCTCAAATATTTTATAGTGGTCCTTATTATATATTGCAATACCTTTATGATTATGTGTGATAATATGTGTTCCATATTTTATTATAATATAATTTTTCCAGGAAATTACATATTTATATGACATATGCCTATGATTATTCTCCAAGGATCATATTTTTTATCTCGCACTTTTATTCCATGGTACTTGTGTTTTTACCCGTCATGAGATTACAAGTCCTTCTATCATAACTTTTTTGATAAATATTAATTTTAAATGTTGTTTTTCATAATATGTTTATAAAATTATAATTTTTATCATATGATTATGATCAGGCCCTACAAGTCATATTGATCAATTTTCTCATACTAAACTCCTGAGTTCACCATTTTCATCTATTTTTATTTCTCAGTTCATGAAGATGATTATAATATAAGAAGAGATTAAAATGTGTTATTGTGTTGTTTTATTAGGGAGAAGTGTTTGGAATTATTAAAAAATTAGTTTCTTTTCCCCAAATACACTAAACCTTCAGTTCTTAGAATTTTAGGCAAATTTGGGAGATTTAATGTTTAATTTCGGAAATGATATAATATAATGATATGTATAACTTGGGTCATATAAATTTTAATTATATTGTATGTGTCAATAATTTTTTATTATAACTAGGCTTGGGTGTGAGGGTTTTTGGTACCTCGGGTTGGATAGGATCATCGAGTAGATGGATGAACCAAATGGAAATAAGGTGATGATCATCATTTTAATTCTTGATGAGTGATCTTTATTTTGGTGGGATATCATGGTCCGTGAAAATATAACAAATTAAATTTCATGGGATAATTTGTATGATATTTTCTGTCATATGTTATACACATATATAATGAGGATGGATAAAGACCAATATTTAAATGATTTAATAAATGGTAATATATATGTTATTGGTCATGCCACTATGTATATATCCCTTCTCCATTTTTATTTGAAATTGGGAGGTAATTAAACTTATAACAATCAACGATTTCAATCTAAGATGAAGTTGGTGATATGATAAAATGTTTTTATCTTTTTCATACACCTTCATATAAGTGGAATTCAATGATCAAAAAAATGTTAAGGATCATGATTAAGAGAAGAGTTATTTTGTGAGAGAATAAATATTTTTGAGAAAAAAGAAGAGAAAAGGAGGTGAATATTGGAGGGATAAAATATAGATTGGAAAACAAAGGAATAATTTTTACTCAGCTTTATCTAGTGTAAGAGAGTAATTGGAGTGTTTTTAGTGTGTCTAACGAGGCCATACTGTATTGACCCGTACTTGACATACATGGACATTACATTACTTATTCGTAATACTTAATACATAACAAAAACAATCACACAAGGACCGTAATAGTTTAGTGTCTTTGGAAACTTGGAACATAATCTTCTACTCTTGGTGAATGATCTTAAACATCTTACATAAAGATCGTCTACATTTTTCATACCTAAAACCTTTCTTTATATCCTATGGAAAAAACATATAAAGGGTGAGCTCAAATTCTCAGTAAGGGTAAACATTGAGAACATAAAACCATCCATAAACATTTGAATTCAAAAAAAACATTAACATAAAATCTAATCATCAAAATCATGAGAAAAGACATAAATCTAGGAAGTATGTAAGGCATATATCATAAAAGAACATCAATCATGATAAAATATCATGGGAATAAAACATGAAATTTTGGAAACCCATTAATCACATGATATGATTTCTATATAAGCCAAGACATTGTTACAAAGACCATCTTAGTGGATAAAGTACCTTTTTAAATCGAGTTCACTCCTCATTCATGTCTTGTATCACTGAACAAGATTAACTTACCATTCTAGCCATGTCTATATAATGAGATATAAATCATTACCCAATGCATTGGAGGAAGATATAGGTCCCATCCATCTCATAATGAAATCATTTTTACGTGTGCCACAACATAAACATAAATCATTCATCATAACCCAATGAATAAAATGGGTTTCATAAACATCAATCCAGAATAACATAATCCATAAAAGACAAATGGATATCATTTCATCATTAGAAAAGTGAATCCATTTAAATCATACAGACATTATACTTGAAACATACTCATATGAAATAATTTCATCTTAGATGTAAAATGGTTTTTATAAAACACTTGAAATGAATTCTTGATGAAAATATCCTTTCTTCTTCAAAATCATTTTCTTTTCACAAAATGCCTTGAAATTTTAAAAGAAAAGGATTTTGTTGATATTATTCATGAAATATTTTAGACTAATCCTCCTGAAAATTAGGCGTTATGAAACCATAAAAATCCATTCACGCCATATAAGATAAAAAAACAATATCCTCATACCTTAGTTGGAAAAGTCAAAAAGTTCCTCGTGTGGTAAATAGAACTAAGATACCTTTCATAACAGAATGAAAATATAATAAATGGTTAAAAAAGACTTTTAAAATACATGAAAACATTTTTATAAATCATGGTCATGGATGATATAAATAACCCAAGTAAATACTTATGAATAAACAATCTGAGGTGAAAATTAGATTAGAAAAGTTATCCCTTACCTTATGTCCGATATGCTTCGTAAGTATCTGAACATCATGTATAATTATTTAAATAATGTCATTTAATTATTAAAAAATCATATTCATTATTATGATATCATATATGGTTCACTTATGGCTTTATATTACCCGTTCTTTTGAAAATTCCATGCTAAAGCAGCGTTTCAGGTAAAATCGTTTTATTTATCGTATGTGTTTGGACTTGTTGTTCTTGATATTATTATTAATTATATCATTATTCACATACTTCTAGAATTTAAATCATTATTTATATATCATACATATTCATTATATATATATATATAATATATAGATGAATGAAAAGAAATACACCATTCATGGAGACGGTAGGCCGTACGTACGCATGAACGATGTTTTCCTTTCCTTATTGACTTGAATGGATGTAAGTAGATGACATATATATTTACATAAATCCAGTAGCTTCATTATTTCATATATTTCATTATTATTCATTATATATACTTTATAATCATTCTTGAATTGTTATCATGGAGAATTAATCTCGACGCGTCTTGGAGACGGTAATCCATACGTACGCACCAGCGATGATAACGTTCCCATAATTATTGAATGGAATTGGAGTAGATGATATAATATCTCAGAATCATTATAATGTTATAATAACCATATATAGTCATTCTTTAAAACATTATACCAATCCAAGTAAGGTGGTGGTGGAAAAACAAATTACACCATGGCGTGGAGACGGTATTCCATACGTACGCACACGCGGGGATTTCATTTTCCGTCGGATGGATAGAAGGTGAAATGGGGTTGTTTCATATTTAAAATTACATATAATTATATTATGGATACTTATGTTTTTACTTTATAATGAAATAACTAAAGAATAATAAGTTGAAGAAGAAATAAACTTGAAAGAATTGGTAGAAGAGATTACCTCTTCTTCAACGCACCTCTTTCAAGATTCCTCTTAAGGCACTAGAGTTGGCCTTTTGAGGAGATCATAACCTCTATAAAGTTTATAGTGAAGTTGAGAATGGAAATGGGTAGGTTTTGGCCGAGATTTAAGGAACACAATTGTGTTAAGAGAAGAGGGAGGATGTGCCCTTTTATAAGGGAGGAGAGGGGCACTTTAGGAAAATCTTAAAATATTATTTTATAATAAAGTCATTTTTGGTTTATAATGGCTTTAAAGTGACTTATTTCTAAGATGATCTGGGTATGGGTTGAAATAAACTCAACCAATAGATTTTGGACAATTTTAGGTTAATATTATAACCTTATAATTTAGATTTAATTCTAAGTTAGTTAATTTAACTTTTACCGTGTCTTCTTGTTTTCATACACTATATGGTTGATAAACTTAATATAACAAGACAAAAGTACCCCAAGTGGTTCATTATTAAAATATATATCTTTATATAAGTCATTTTTCCGAAACATATATTTTTAAGAATAAAATAACAATTAATAATATAATATGTGTTTTAAAAACTATTTTTTCTCAATTTTGACACTATTTGGTAATGGATTTTTGTGAACATAATAATAGCATGATTAGTTCAAAAAAAGTTATCTTAATCAGTTAAACCATTTCATTTTATACGAAGAAATTAGTGGAATTCAAAAAAAGTCTCAAAGTACTTTTATTTTGGTATTTAAAACATCAATTATGTTAATATTTCATTAATAATTTAATTACTGCATCATCATTGTGTCATAAATAAATTAAATTATTTAATGTCTAAAATTTATAAATAAAATACCATTATTTATTAAATCATTTTATCTTTATAATTAATATTTATAGTCAAATTTATTTTATGTATAAACCTATATTAAAAATTATTTAGTTATTAAACATTGATTTTAACTCTTTTAACTATTCTTTAAATAAAATAAAAATATGTGTCCGAATATAATCCATATGGACATAAAGGGTAATATTTTATTCCTAAGGTTATTTTTGGTTGAATTACACTTATCAAATAGAATTAGGTCATGTGTTAGAATAATAATAATATCATTTTACCCTTAATTATCCTATTTTCTTTTAACTGAGGTTAATAAAAGTAAAAGAGTTACTATTCACAAAAAAATTATTTTTATCTTATTGAACCGCATTATACTCCTTGATATTAACTGGGTCTGTTGTATTTGAAAAATTCAACTCACAGAAGCTGTAAAATTATGTTTTATGTACAATTGCAAATGCACCTAGGAGGTCTGTAAAAGATGGTAAAAAGTTCAATAAAATTTTTATATATCTATATTGTTATAAAACTATTCTAATGAAATAAATTGAACATAAAAAGGTATTATGTATCGATTTTTACCTAAAATAAATTTAAATAAAATAAATGACTATTTAAATAAAATGTCGGTTTTAAATAGTAACCCAGTGTGTTCACTATTCATCAAAAATGGAATGTTTTTAGAAAAATTCAAAAAAATAACCCTAGGATAATTTCGATATTCTAAATCCATAAATGAAGTCCATTTTGAAAGATAAAATTTAATAAATTTCAAAGAGTGGATAGTACTATTCATAACGACTAGTTCATAATAATAATATTATTATATCTCGTTTAGTGAAACTCAGAATTGCGTACAACTCACGCTGTCGAGGAAGGTTTCTCTGGCGTGCAACAAAATCCTAGAATAGTGTTTTTGTATACTGTAAACTAATACGGTGTTTCATATAGAGAAATCTAATCTTGTTGTAGTGTACAACACAATACATCAATGTAATTAAAAAAATATTTCTCATAAAATCTCGGGGTATTACATTCTACCCCATTAAAATGAATTTCGCCCTCGAAATTTGTCAGGGGTTTTAAATGGATTACTACTTGAAGGTTTCTTTCATAAAAACCTAGAATGTAAAAAGGAATACTAAAAATTAATTTTAGAAACGAAAGTTAGAATCATAACAGTCACCCAAAGTAAATCAACTCTGGGTATCCACATAGGACAACATAGGTGAAAATATGGACATGGAAGAGAAGTCTATCCATAAAGTCATGATGGAGAGTGGTAGAGAACATGGCTATGAAAAATTCATCAATCACAAAGCCATAAATTTTTTATGATATAAGGTACCATCCAATTCATTTGGTTTCAGGGTACTAGGACAACGTTTATAGTTATCAAGATCATTTCCCTAATATTGAAGAATTGCTGAATTAAAAGAAACACTTTCATTAATTTGGTACAATCTCACCATTATTCATGCCTTGAACAATTTCCACTTCATCTCTTAAAGAAATGAAGTTGAATTTGTCATTTGTGAAGAGTTAGCAGATCATGCGATAGAATGATAGGTCATTCTATCTGTTTCTATCACAAAAAGATTAGCACAATTTATTAAATATACATAAGTCCATCTATACTGAGATTAATAATATATGGGTGATAGAATTGACTTATTCTTAATCAATCATAGTGCTTAATAAAATAAAACTTTTTTCTACTAACCAGGGACTTCTTGTAGGTCAGTGGTATGCGATAAAGGCCTGCCGAACTTCGGTTGCGGGTTCGATTCCCACATCCTTGTCTGACCTGACAGGTTGTCGCCCGTCCTATAGGTTGTCATTTTTCTAAAACTATAATATTATAACATAAAAAAATGTTTTAGACTTATAAAATACTATCTTAGGTCTAACTTAATCTATTCCAATCTTTATGTTTATCTAAAATACTTCTGTCCAATCTCATTGTATAAATAAAACGATTACTAGAATGTTCAGCTACTAAGCATTGAATACAATCATTAATCACCCGTATATCATTAGATATATATATATATATATGGTTTTTCACATTCCAAACATGTGAATTCTTTAATCCTATATTTTATTGAAACATGAGTAACCATTGATAATTAGTGAAAACATGAAGGTTGTCAAAAGTTAACTCTTTCCACAAACCAAAATCCCAAAATTCTGTACACTCAAACCATGATATCACTTTGTCCTTATACTAGTCATGATCTCCTTAATACTATCAAAAATCTCTTTATCTCATTATCCTTTCAATATTCACCTATCAACTACCTTCAAAATATATGTGCATAACCTTTCATGGTTACCAGTACCATTCATCATATACTTTCAAAAACTCAAGGAAAGACATCAGTGTAACAATCATTAGATTTTTCTTTATTCCATAGTACCATACATTATTCTTGATAAACATACAATCATTATACTACCTTCTTCGACCACTGACTGAGCTTCATCATTTCATTCATCTCATATATCATTTGTAGTCACTTCATCATCGACCACATAAATACTACCCATATGACCATACTGATTCTCTTAATGAGATTTTCCCTTAGGGCATTGGTTTTTATAATGCCCATAAAATCCACATTTAAAACATTTAATCATTGTTGATGTCTTATCAATACCATTATCCTTATCCATGGTGTTAACTGAACCTTTTCCTTTAAAATTACTAGATTTGTGTCATTGTTTTCCACACCCAAAGCATCTTCCAGTTCCATTGAAACATTCTCCCTGATTCCACTTCCTAAATGATTAAATGAGGGAAATTTAACTTTATTTCCTCTATGATCATCATGAAAATCCATCTTTCTCTTATTAGCTGAGTTGGGAAACTTACCAAAGATGAGATTATTGATCATATTATGAGATTTTTGATTAGTCATAATAATGATATGTGGACTTCCATATCCAATTTCATTCGGTTTCTCATGATGAATATCATTCCATTATCCATCATATCCTCTATTATCGTTAATCTCCATGTTTCCATCCATTTTCTAAAACCCAAAAAAATTGTGAGAGGAAAAGATCATAATCAAGGGGGAGTACCTTCCTTATCTAACATCTTAGGTTTAATTATAATATTTTTACCATTAGTATAGGACTATAACCTATACATATACTTATCCTTTGGGACATACCTAGACATACCTTAGAAATATCTCTAAGGATCTCACTAAAGTCTTCACATCCTAGTTTCCAAAGGTTAACTAATCCATTCCTCTGATACCAAAAGTAGAGACATGTAGTTGACGTACATGGACATTACATTACTTTTTTGGAATACATAATACTTAACAAAAACAAACACACGAGGACTGTAATAGTTTAGTGTCTTTGGAAACGTGGAACATAATCTTTTACTCTTGGTGAATGATCTTAAACATCTCCCATACAGATATTCCCCTATTTTTTCTTACCTAAATCATTTATTTATATCCTGGGGAAAAGAAAACATATAAATTGTGAGCTCAAATTCTCAGTAAGGGTAAACATAGAGAACATAAAATAATCCAATAACATTTGAATGCAAAAAAACATGAAACTAAAATCTAAAATTCAAAATCGTGAGCAAAGGCAAAAATTATGGAAATATGTAAGGCATATATCATAAAGGAACATAAATAATGATAAAATAGCATGGGAAAAAACATGTAATTATGTAAAACCATTAATCACATGATATGATTTCCATATTCGCCAAGGCATTACAGCCAAGACCATCTTCGTGTGCAAAGTCCTTTTCTGAATCGAGTTCACTCCTCGTTCCAATCATGTATCATTAAACTATATTAACTTACCATTCCAGCCATGTCTATATCATGAGATATAAATCTATACCCAATGAATTTGAGGCAGATATAGGTCCCACCCATCTCATAATGAAATCATTATTACGTTTCCCACAACATAAACATAAATCATTTATCATAACCCAAAGAATAAAATGGGTTTCATAAACATCATTACATCATTACATAATCCATATAAAGAAAATGGATATCATTTAATCATAAGAAAAGTAAAACCATGTTACTCATAGATACATTATACTTGAAACATACACTTTTTAAATAATTTCATCTTAGATTGAAAATGGTTTTGATAAAACACATTAAATTAATTCTTGATGAAAAAATCCTTTCTGCTTCAAAATCATTTTCATTTCACGAAATTCCATGCAATTTTTTAAAAAAAGATTTTGTTGAAAATAGTCATGAAATATTTTACATTATTCTTCATGAAAATTAGGCGTTATGAAACCATAAAAATCAATTCATTCCATATAAGTTAAAAAACATTCTCTATGTACTTTTGCCGGAAAAGTCACAATGTTTCCCACGTGGTAAAAAAGGTAATATTCCTTTGAAATCATGTGGTAAATTAAAAAAATTGGTAAAAAGGACTTTAAACATACAATAAAACATTTTTAGAAAACATGGCCATGGATGATCACAATAACCCCAGTAAATACTTACAAATAAATAATCTCAGATAAAAACTAGATTGGAACAGTTATCCCTTAACTTAGGTCTGATAGGCTTCGTACATATCTAAACCTCATGTATAAGGATTTAAATAATGTAATTTACTAATTACAGAATAATATTCATTGTTATGATATAATATATGGTTCACTAATGACTTTATATTACCTATTCTTTTGTAAATTCCATACTAAAGCAGCGTTTTGGGTAAAATCATTTTATTTATCGTATGTGTTTGAACTTGTTGTTATTGATATTATTATTACTTAAAACGATTTACATAATTCCAGAATGTAAATCATGATTTATATATCTCATATATTCAGTATATATATATAATAGATATATTAAATAAATTAAATACACCGTTCATGGAGATGGTAGGTCGTACGTACGCATTAACGGTGTTTTCCTTTACTTATTGATTTGAATGGAAGTAAGTAGATGAAATATACATATATATATATATATATATATCTAGTAACTTCATTCTGTCATATATTTCATTATTATTCATTATATATAATTTATAATCATTCTTGAATGGTTAATATGGAGAATGAATCTCATCATGTCGTGGAGACGGTAATCCGTACGTACACACGAGCGATGATATCGTTCCCATAATTATTGAATGGAATTTGGAGTGGATGATATAATATCTCATAATCAATATTATGTTATAATAACAATATATAGTTATTCTTTACACCATTATACCCATCCAAGTAAGGTGGTGGTGGAGAAACAAATTACACCACAGCATGGAGACGGTATTTCGTACGTACACACGCTCGGTGATTTCGTTTTCCGTAGGATGGATAGAAGGTGAAATTGGGTTGTTTCATATTTATAATAACATATAATTATATTATTGATACTGATGTTATTAATTTATAATGAATCAACTAAAGAAGAAGATGTTGAATAAGAATAAAACTCGAAATAATCGGTAGAAGAGATTACCTCTTCTTCGACGCACCTCTTTTAAGATTCCCCTTAAGGAACTAGAGTTTTCTTTTGATGAGACTAGAACATATATAATGTTTGAAGGGAATTTTATAAGGGAAACGATCAGGGGTTTTCTGAACTTGAAGGCTCAAAATTGTTTAAATGAAGAGGGAGGAGGTGCCCTTTTAAAAGGGAGGAGAGGGGCACTATAGGGAAAACATAAAATATTATTTTATAATAAAGTCAAATTCAGTTTATAACAGCTCCAATGTGACTTATTTCGATTATACAGTGGGGATGGGTCGAAATCCTCTCAACCCATAGGTTTTATACATGTTTATGTTACTATTTTTACCCTATCATTTATATTTAACTATAAGTTAAATAATTTAACTTTTACCATGTCTTCTTCTTTTCTTACACTATATGGTAAATAAACATACTATAAAAAGCCAAAATAACCCCAAGTGGTTCATTATTCGTATATATAACCTTATCTAAGTCATTTGGCCGAAGCTTAGATTTTTAGGATTTGACTAAAAATTAACAATATAATATTTGTTCTAACAACTATTTTATATCAATTTTGACAATATTTGGTAATTGATTTTTGTGAAAATCATAACAGCATGATTAGTTTTAATGAAGTAAATTGAATCAATACTATAATTTCATGATAACCTAAGAATTTATTGTAATTCATAAAAAGTATCAAATTAAATTTATTTGAGTATTTATAACATCAATTATGTTAATATTTCATTATTAAGGTAATTTCTGAATCATCATTGTGTCATAAATAAATTAAATTATTTAATGTCTAAAAATTATAACTAAAATATGATTATGTAAAAAAATATTTTTATATGTCTAATAAATATTTATAGTCGGAATTATCTTATGTATATACCTATATTAAAAAAGTTTTATTTATTAAACGTTGATTTTAACACTTTTAACTCTTCATTAAATAAAATAATAATAAGTGTCCTAATCTAATCCAAGTGGACCTAAAGGGTAATATTTTATTCCAAAGGTTTTTTTGGTCGAATTACACTTAACTAATAGAATTGGGACATATGTTAGGGTAATAATAATATCATTTTACCCTTAATTACCCTATTTACTTTTAACAGTGGTAAATAAAGGTATAAAGTTACTATTCACCAAAAAAAATTTATCTTATTGAACCACATTTTACTCCTTGATATTAACCTTGTGTCTCAGATTTTTTAAATTCAACTCATAGAAGCGGTAAAATTATGTTTTATGTACAATTTCAAATGCTCCTTGGAGGTGGGTAATAGATGGTAAAAAGTTCAATAAAATTTATTTATATCTATATTATTATAAAATGACTCCAATGAAATACTTTGAACTTATATAGTTATTATGTATCTATTTTGACCTAAAATAAATTAAAATAAAATAAATGTTTATTTAAATAAAATTTTGGTTTTTAAAAATTAACCCAGTGATTTCACTATTCACCAAAAATTGAATGTTTTCAGAAAAATACCAAAAATTCACCCTAGGCTAATTTTGATAATCTGAATGCAAAAATGAAGTCCATTTTGAATGATAAAATTTATAAAATTTGAAAATATGGATATTACTATTCATAACAGCCAGTTCATAATAATATTATAATAATATCTCGTTTAGTGAAACTCAGTATTGCGTACAACACACACAGTCGCGGAAGGTTGCTCTAGCATGCAACACAAGACTAGAATAATGTTTGCGTAAACTGTAATCTTATACGGTGTTGTGTATAGCGCAAACTAATCTTGGTTTACCGTACAACACAGGACGTAAAATTAATTAAAAATAATATTTCTCATAAAATCTTGGGGTGTTACACATACATACTCAATTTATTTTATTAAGATAAAAGTGCATCAATGTTATGTAAAATTTAAATATCTTTAGATTTATTTCCAGAATGGATTTAAAAGGGGTGGAGATGAGATATATCATACATTTTAGAATCTCATTCATGGGATAGACCAAATTCATAGTGATCTATCCAAATTTATTATAGGAGGTTTGGTAAGAGAGATGGTAGATGTATAAGGGGATAGGATTAGTGAGGGAATGTTATAATGGGGATTCAAGAGACTAAGTGGTAGGTTTGGGGTTCATTCATCGGTTTTTTATACATAATCGGTTAAAATTGATCTTTATGATGGGAATTACATAGTTAGTAGTCACATAATTATTACCACTGCCTTGGTTAGTGAATTTTTGAATATAGTTCTTATTATTATTATTTTTCTACAGATTTGGTAACTGATCTAGATTTTGAAATTTTTTTTAGGACATTAATTCATTATTACTCCATTAGGAAGAAGAGATTACCAAATCAGAGGATGAATAACTTATGATGTTGGTATTTATACATATAATTTTAATTTTAATTTTTCATTCTAGATATAAAATGATCTCATTATTCAAAATTTATAAATTCTCTTGCATTATTATGAGAACTTATTGATTGTTATAATAAAAGAGTGGAAATATTTTCTTATTTTGATTAATATATTTTTTGTAGAATGGGATTATCAGGAAATAATAGATATCTATCATTTGGGATTCTTGGTGGGGATAATATCTCCATAAGAATGGAAGGTACCTAGGTTATTTTAGTTTATTTCTAGTGTTATTTTTTCCCATATGATTGATCGGTACCTAGATATATTTCCAGAAGATTTTGTAAATAAAACAATGAATATGGTGTAAAAAAGTTTGATAAACTTGGAACAATGTATAAATCCCATCTATATACCTTCTCATCAAATAGATATAGTTGAGTTCAAAGAGTTAAAGGCATAGTTCTAAGATCATAAATCAAAATGACAACATAGATAAGGGGTCACTAAGTAGTGTTTTCTAGTGGTATTTTTCAATGTACACATGGTCACATGTGATTATACATTTATTATTTATTAATAACTAAGGTATATTAATAGCAAATATTATTTTACTATATAAATAATTTATTTGATCAGTTGAGATAATATTACAGTTTATAAAATATTAATCTTTTATCATGTTATCATTAAGTTAGGGTTCATGCAATATATATTCCAAAAATAATATTTCAATCATTACTGTTAATTTAAACGGATTTGTTTTATGAAGAAAAATCAAATGTTTAGGTTTGTGCCCGAATAAACCATGTTTTCCATACATATGTGTATAGTATTATGATTGTTAAAATTAAGTTTATATTTATATACTTATGATATTTTGATGATCACATGGAATAATTGGATATCTTTTTAGACACATTCAGTCGTCATCATTTGTATGTTAAGATATTGAAATTCCAAATCCGGTCATATGAGGTGATGTTTCTTGGAAATGTTTTCATTGAATTAGGTATATATGTGGGGACTAATAAAGTCGGTACCATGATGTATGGTGAGACTCTTAAAACTTTCTCTAAGATATATTATTTCATAGTCATTGTATGATATTTTCATCATCATATTCAAGACATCTCTTGACATATTTCATTAATGGTTTCATTGACTAGGAAAGGAATGGTTTTTAAGTGGGATAAAAAATTAATTGATGTATTTCAAAATAATGAATAAATTTAACCATACACTTATTATCATTTTAATAGATCTGGATAGGAGTGATGAGGTATATTGTGGTTCCTCTGTTATGGAAGTAGGGTGTGTCTTAATAAAAAACTATAGAGTAGTAAAATATGGTTATTGACATGAAGGGATGAAATAAAAAAAATCTTGCTCAATATCATTATTTAATTTTAATTATACATATGGTTAAAAGTTGGATGCATTATAATTTGAGTGAGAATTTTGGGTTATTCAATGAACATTTAAATTCATTGTATGTATTTTTTCATAAGGGTTTAAATCTAGGATAGGTATTTTTAGGAAGGTGGTACCTCAGTTACTGACCACGGAATAATTTATTGAATAGAGAAAAATATGATTACATGATTTTGAATGGTAGAATCTTATTACTATCGTTCTCAAAAAGAGGAATCAAATCATCAAGAAATCATTCTGCCATGTAATGACTTGGTTGACTCTTTTATTGGCAAGACAATCCACAACAATATTCTCTACACAGATAGAATGTGTAAAAATGTAGTTGGTTTCCAACATCAATGTGAGACAATTCATCCAACAGGAAGTAAGTGTCCAAGAAATATGGACCACACCCTTCCAAATATCATGTAAAATAGTGGTTGAATCCCATTCAATCCAAATATTGTTCCAACCTTTTATTTTGGCAATGTCAATAGCCTGAATTCCCCCCATCTTTTCAGATTTAAGAGACAAAGTCATACCAATTTCATCAAAAAAACCACATATGACATTACTCTAGGTTATCTCTGAAAATATCACCACATCCAGCAGGTCCTGGTTTTCCATTGGTGGATCCATCAACATTAACTTTGATCCATCCTAGATGCTGGGATTTCCATAATACCTCAAAAGTTCTTCTAGGTTATCGATAAATACCATCAATCTGAAGATCATGCAGGATCTCAAAGTCTCCAACGATGTTGTCACAATAGGATTTTTGAATTGAGGCAGTATCATGATTGGAAATAAAAATCCGTGACTGACTTGCATTAAGATTGAATGAGAATTTATTATGAAGAATATTATTTCTGTCATACCAGATCACATAGAAGAGCTCAACCACAATATCCAAAAAAAATATTCATAATTTTTTGTGATGATTTGAATCTAGTACATTGTTGAATCTGGGAGCTGATTGAGTTAAAGAGTAACCATCTACAAACAAACATGTCAAAAATATAGTTCTAAAGAGCTGAAGTTTTAGCACAATATAGAAACATATGATCAGTATCTTCCCTATGTTTTTTTTTTCATAAGTGACATTTAGGGAAAATTTGGATCACAATGGATTGTAAACAAACTTCAGTGGGGACTCTGTTGTGCGCAATAAACCAAAAAACTGTTGTTACATTTAACAATGTTTAATCTGGATGTATATAATGATCAATATCATGATTTCATTTATATTTTGACAATAATGTAAAATTTGAAATAATTATTGAAATAAATATAGCATTTAAACTAAGTGTTTTTTGTTATTCTAGATAAATCTATGATGGGGGTAGAGGTGTCGTTGAACCCTTCATAATGATTCCCATTTTACTTATAATGATATAATTATTCTTTGATTGATCATTGTACAAAAGTGATGAGAACATTTCATATTTCATAAGGCTAAATCCATCCATTATTATCCAAAATCTACTAGAGTGATCAAAGACACATTTTCTATCCATGTATGAAATATGACATGGATTGTAATTTTCAAGTATCTTTACATGTCATTTGGTGAAACATTAACATCGGTAGTTAATAGGAAAGCTTTACTCATTACCTAATTTTTAATGCAGTGGGTAAGATGCATCCATGTATTTTATAATGTGTTTAACAAGATCATGGAAAGGGAGAGACATAGTTTGTGTTGTTGTTTCTTAATAAAATAAAGATCCCAAAATTTTCCAATTAGAGGGACTTAGATTTTAAATTAATTTATAATGTTTCACATTAGTGAAATTTTTAGACACCATGGGATAGAAAATATCATTATATCTATTAATGATGTGAAATTTAAATCTGAACTAAATAATTTTATAAATAAATAATTGGTTTATACTATGAATCTCATCATGAATTATCATCTGTAGATGAATACCCAGTTTAAGCAAATAATTCAGATTCTTGAGGATCTACTTCATTTATCTGATATTGATTTTGGATTATTATTGGAAAATGATATATCCTTGGAATATTTTGTTTTATACAACACCTATGAAGAATAAATTCATATTTCTCTATGTTTGGCCTTTTTTAATTTCATGTTGTCCACCCATTTATAGAATGGAAGCTGGGGACGAATCTTTTTAGTTCCTATCATAGTTAATGTTTCTTCAGATAATTTAAAAATTATTAAGAATATATCTTTTATATATCAAAGTAACTGTAATGTATATACTGATCATATGAATTATTTTCATTATTTTGATGTTGTAAATCATTTGTTTCTTCTTATAGTACATCATTTGATACATTTTGTATTAGGAAATAAATTGAATTTGGATACATATATTTTCATGTTTTTTGATATTCTATAGATGGATTGGGAGGTGTTTTAACTCTTGGAATTCCCTATAAATTATTCTACTATTTATTTTTTCCACATATTTTTGATGAGTAAATATGAACATGATCTACTTATTGTGATTTTATTAGAATAATATAGAGTTATAATCAAATGAATCTTATATAAAAAATTCAATATTGATAATCCAGTTAGAAGAGCTTATAGGAAAATGTTGTGCCCCTTTTACATTTTATTCATAAATTTGGAATTATAAATGGGAAAAATGTTGAAAATAAGATAAAATGATTTCCCCAATTGATATATTTATTCCCAAAATATTAGAAATGATGGTTATTGATAACTATAAACAATATAGTGTGGAGTTTTAATTATTTGAAGGTTTGATATATTTTATGATTTGTAGTTTTATATCATAAATTTCTTTTTAAATAATTTCAATGGATTTTGTGGGTAATGGGTAATGTAAGGAAATTTAATTACTAATAAAAAGGGAATTGTTTCTATTAGAGATAAATGGACATTGGATACCTAGTTTTAGGATACCATGTACCCATTGGAGGAGCATGATGTAAATGTCCTATGGGTAATCCACTATGTGGCTGATGAGTCACCAGGGATCCCTTTCTAGTTTCTTTGTAGTGGTATATTGTTAGAACCAATTTTTATTAGTGGATTTTACATATTTTTATAATTTTTGATTTGATTTATGTTCCTTATATTTTATTTTAAGTTGGTCAATTTTATGGGCTTCCCCTAACCCAAACTCCACCTATTCCCCACAATCTTCAACATGTTATTTATATTTAGTTATTTGTATGAATCAGAATATGTAGGTGGTGTTTTGATTTTATTGGTAAGATTTATAAGATGTCATTCTTTTTATTTGAAGTTGTCACGATCTGATCTTTGTCACTCTAATTAACCCAATTTTTTTCATATTTGAGGAATTTCTCGATTCTTTATTCTCTTGAATGTATCATGCCATTTATATTAGTGTAAATTATTAACCTAGTTTTATTTATGTAGTATCTCCCATTGTTTTGTTTAATTGAGTTATTTATATCAATTTTTCATCAATATAATGTTTTTTATATTTATTGAGATAATTTTCCTTAAAAGTTTATCATAAAGAGGCAGAATATTTTTTCATGTTTTTTATATTACGTGCATATTTTATAAATGTTTTTAAGGTATATAATAAATTAATTGATTGAGAAAAGTAACTAATTGATGAGGAAAGCTATATATTGAGTTGTTAATAATATGTAATCATTTCTTTTTGAATTAATATTTTGAATATATAGTATAAAATAGAATATTTGGTTCTAAATGTTTCGAATGATGTTATATTTATTTGTCTATAAATTCATTATATGAGTGAGTCAATATTAATGAAATTTTTTGCTTAATCTTATTGATGTCATCTATGTTTAAAAAAAAACTAAATTGAAGATATTTTTTGTGTAATATATATATATATATGAGTCATACACTTAATTTTTAGTATAATTTATAATTATATGTTTTGATTATTTTTTGTGATAATATTTGGATATATTGTTATTATTAATCAGAATACAATATATTCAAAAATTTAAATGTTATATATAAGTATTAATTAATTACATAATAATTAATTTAATAATAAATGGGTTAATGTGGATTATAATGTAGAATACTATAATAATGAAATTTTTCAATAGTTTATTGACGCATAAAAATGTATTTATAATTAATGGTGATTTATAGTTTTTTAGGGATAATGTCTTCTTCATATTAGATAATTATGGATTAATTTATGGCATGTTTTTCTAACAACAAATTAATGATTAAAATACTGTTATTATAACTGTTTTGTTTTTTAATTTTATACATTCATGGATCCTTGGGAAATGGATTGATATATGATATTAAAAATTTTATCCATGAGATTTACTATGACTTATGTTATGCTTGGTAATCATTGTAGTATTTTGTTTGTTGAATGTGAGGATTTTTATCCATGTGTTTTGATATTATTTTCCCTGGTTGGTCTATATGTTATAGTAACATTGGGTGATATAGGTATGGATCTCTTGAGGTAACATTATTATCACATAATACACAAATTTCACTACTGAAATTGAAAATGTTAAATAATTTAAATAATTTATTGTATTTTTATCTTTTCATGAGAAATACTAAGATATTTCTTGATTGAAGTGGTCTCTAATTTTGAGTAATTCTGACCCCCTATATGAAAACATATCATTTTCATATATATTATATGAATTTTGTTTCATGTAAATGCAATGTGAAGATCCATATTGGAATATGTTCAAATAAATGCAGTGTCATGTGGAGGGGTTTTCCGCACATTACATTATTTCCATTTTTTTGTTGGTAATGCATTGATTCTTGAATTTTATATATTGTTTCATTGGTTTGAATCATTCAGTGATTTATGGGAATTTTTAAAGAATTTATATTGAATGTTATTGTGGGCTTCCAAATCATAATTTAATTGTGGTATTTATTTTTATTCATTTCTGTGATGTGTTATTAGGGAATAAATCACTCCCCAAGTGATAAACACAGTCCATAAACAGAATATACTAACTTCCTCTGATTGGGAAGCACATTGAGGCGATGTAGTATTTCATCTTAATGGAAAGATCATTTATGGAGAAATGTAACAGAGATGGTTATATGATAATATAATATCACGCTTCCACTTTCTTATATGATTTTTTGACTTAGATTCATTATTGGTTGTAGTACTTACATTCCAAGGAGGAAATTAAGGGTTTGTTCATGTGACATGCCATGTTTGGGATTGGATTTCATTTGATGGGATGTGGGTTTATAGATTATATATTTCTATGAATGAATTGGTTTTGATATTTTGATATTACATTGGTTATCATAATAATGTATGGGTTGGTTGTAGGATTCAGTTATGGGTTGTCCCATTCTAGGGATACACAATAGTGAATGTTGATTTATCATGCATGATACATGGATTTGAGAGTTGAAACCTTGACTGATTCGTAATATTATATATAAGGAAATTATTTATGATATTTTGGGATTTTAGTTTGAAACTATAAATTGGTTGTGAATCTGAGAGATATTTCTTGAGATTATGAATACATGTCAATATTTAAGTTTATAACTATTCATTTACGTTATTATCTTAGTGGTATTTAAAATTTGGTGACATAATCATGTCATTAATATTAAATGGAATACAAATTTTTTATTATCTTTCAAAAAAATGAGTATTTCTGTAATATTTCTATGGTGGATTTAGACTTGATTTGTTGTAGATCCTAGAACAATCCAATAAAATATTAGTAATTTTATTTGATTCATATTATTAAATTACAATATCCTACATGTGGTCGACTGAATGGTCCTGTAATGGAAATGAAATTTTAGTAGGTCGTTAGGGAATTTATAGGTTATATATGCATATGGTGAGTAACCGTAATAAATAAATGAAGAAGGTTAATAAATACCTCATCTATATAATGATAGGGAACCTACAAAAGTTGAACATGGGAAATAATTGATAGTGTCTAATAATTTAGGGTAAAACATTAATATTTTGTGGTAGTGACAGAGAGTCACTATTTTAGAGGTATGTATTAATGCATTCATGCTTTTGGGTTTTTTAGTTTATTAATATATTTCTCTTGATTTTGTATTTATGAGAAGGTTATGATATGATAAAAATGATTCAGAGATTACCTCATTGATTTTTAGTCGTCGATGTCACATAGTAGTGGGTTGGAATTATATATTAACCTTAGATACTATTGTGAATATCATTGGATGGGACTTTTGGGTTATTTCCAATAGAGATACCGAGTGGTGGATTTACAAGGGTGTTGAAATTTGGTTCATTCATTGTACATATAATTATTATATTGAAAAACATATTCTAGGAATCTTATAATTGGTTATTGGATAGTATAACCCTTTATTATGATGGTATTAAATATTAATGACTGTGAATGAGAAGAATTGAATATTTAGTTTCCAAGTATTCATTTGAATACTTCATCCTGTAAAATGGATTTATTTTGGGTTCCATTTAAACCATATTTAGAAATAAATCATTGAGGTCTGGAAAGGGTCAATACATGTGATTGGTGATGTTTATTGGAATTAGATTAATAGTCTTTGTATTTCTCAAATTTCAACAGATATTTGAACTCAAAAATGGTGTAAAATAATGGGAATAAAGAATTGAGAGACTATCCAATAAACTTGGTTTTATATGGGCTTGTTAATTATGTTTAGATAATTTTCTTATGATAAAGTTCATAATATAGATATTGATATTTTACCATAGACTATAGTATTCAGCAGTGAGTGTTGAGAGATTTTATTTGGATTATTTTATGATGTCACCAGGGATAAGATATCATTGATGATATGATGTATAGACACAAAAGCATGGTCTATGGATATTTTATAAAGAAATTAGTTTAGTGAAGTAGGAATACGATATTTTTTATGTGAATAGGTGTGATGTGGTGGATTTGTATCATATGAATTTTTTGAAAAAAAATTATGTGTTATGTATTTCATGGATAAATAATATGGCTATATTCAATTAGAGATAGGTAATAAGTGGATATATCATATTCTAGTGGATATATAAGAGGTTTATAGGTGTTAAAAATTATTATCGAAGAGGAAAATAAATATTGTGGGGGATTATAGTGAACTAATATATTTTAATTTGATATAAAATGTGATAAACAAAACTCGTGTTATTTTAAATCAATGGATGTATTGAATTTGGATATTTTTATTACATTGAGGGACTTATAGACATGTTCTATGAACTAAAATGGACATTTTGGAAGTGAGGGAGTTGGAATAAAAGACTGATGATATTTCAATGGTTTTGGGGTAGTTAAAATCCCCTAAATATGTAAGATAAGTGCCTTATAATATGAATTCAGGGGTTCAACCTGAAGTCTAGTTAGTATATAAATACTTTTGAATCTACATCTAAGTCACTGGAATCACGTTGAAATCCTACCATGAGTCTATATGATATATGTATAGATTAAACTTTTTTTAAAAGATTTTATTAAATTTATATTTAAATAACTAAAAACCCTCGATTTAAATTGTTGATTTTCACACCCTAGCCTCTTATTCACATTCCCCCTCCCTTTTATCGTATTTCTCATTTTGATTCTAATCTCTCATTCAATTGATGAGTTTTCAAGATACATGGAATCATATGAGTTTGATTATAGTAATCCAATTTGATTCATTCATTTCTTTTTGTGTTTCACTAATTATTAATAAAAACTTCCAATATATATCATATTTAAATATTTCACTTTAGTAATATGTGGATAAATAATTTTTATTATTATAATAGATAATAACTATGACTATGAGGCAGGTGGTCCCTCATATTTAAATCAAAATGTGACATTTTTTAATTTTTTATCGTCTTCCTACATGGGAATTCAGATCCCATACCCCCATATAAAGATGAAAAGATTAATGATTCGTGATTTTAAATTCTGTAAACCAAAAAATATCATAACATATATTCCCAAACCAATTAAAATATGTTCAGATCTCTAAAAAACTAAGCCACTATGGGAAACATAGTTTAGTTTTGTGAGATTTACATTGGATGGGTGTCTATGTGTGTGCGAATTTATGAGGGGATAAGATGGTATTTAATAGATTAGTTTGGGTGTTCAAGCAGTGGGAATCCTTTCATTTCTTGGATTAGTTATCAATCGCTTATGGAATTTAGTAGAAATGTTTTTAAAAATTCCATAAGGATATGATACTTTTATATGTGATAGAAATTAGGGATTATGTAATGGGTTTATCATGTGATATGGGTCACCCATATTGTTTTTAGTACTGAAATTATTATTCCTCAGTTATGGTGTTTATTTAAGAGTTTATGGTCAACATTTGAAGGTTTCATGAGTTTTTTTAACATTCAATGGTAGTTTTCATGCCCATGAATTTGAACAGTAATTATTGTTGTTTTTTTTATTTTAGATGGTGGGTTTTACTTGTATGTTTCAAAGGATCCATGCCTATTCACAACAACTTTTATACATTATAAACCCATTATTGTTAATTTATTAAATTTAAATAAATGGGCATTACGCCCCCATTTTCATACCACCACACCTATAATGTTCTATATTCTTATCCTTATATACATCCACTGATTAAATTATTATATTGGATCCATCTTTCATGTTTCTTCATCAGAATTAATGGATTCCATTAACTCCCCCTATCACTTCTTCTATATTATTCACCAACCATCTTCCATAATTTTTTAATCTAAGGGAATTGATGGCTAAGGGTTCACACTTTTTTACAATTTTAAATTAATTTTTTACATTAATATGGTTTTCAATGACACATTAATTATTTCATTTTTTTCATTGTGTGGATTCGGTCATCCACATTTCCATTTCCTGGTTTAGGTATATTTTTTAAAACAAATTAATTTATTTATTTTATCATATGTTCATTCCATTTTATAAATCTTTATTTCATAAATATTCACACTTTATATGATATGTTTGAAGTCTTTATATATTAAATAAAATTATTTTTATTTTTACTATCAACATGATAGTGTTTTTAATAGTTTCAATGCTTTATATACTTAGAACTAATTTTCTTACAGTCTAGGTGTTTTGAAAAAATTCTTGAGATTATTATCCATGAATGTTGACAAAATAGCTTTTTTGACATCAAAATGAAATCAAAATAGGTTAAAATAATGGTTTATGACAAGATAATATTTTCATAGGTGTTATCTAGAGTTCCAATGATTCTAATCCAATAATTTTTATTATTTTGATTGAATTATCTCATTTCATAGTATAAATATCATTTTGGATTAAATCTTGGAAATGTATTAAAACATGATTTTCAATATTTTATCTATTTTTATTCAAATTTAAAAAATATACATTTGATATTTTTGTTATAATGATTATCTTAGTAAGATATGAATATTTGGATCATCTAGGTGGTTTTATAAAAAAATATAGATTTATTTCCAGTTTTAATGATGATAAAAGGAACATTATATTAGGATTAATTGTCATTGCAACAATGAGAATTTTTATTTTAAAACCAGAAGATGATCCAAAATGACATATATATGTCTCCACCTAGAAAGGAATTTTGTCATTTATAGAACATGGGGAAGAGAAACTAAAATTAAAATTATTACAGGAGTGATATACCTCTACATCGTTGTCATATGGTGGGTGTAAGATTCATTATATACCATCAGTGGTTCCATTTTTCACTGATATTAGTGTGATTTTTATAATCTATACAAGTCATTGATTTACCATATAGTGAACCTTCCATGAGATTACGTGTCTATTATGCAGTCGACCCACCAAGTAGAAAAATGGATTTGAAGGAAAATTTGATTATTGATCATAAGAAGTGATCAAACTAATCATGTGATAATAAACCATGAAAATATCAAAAAGAAAATTATTGATTGTTCCTAAAATTTGTAAAAAACTCTTTAATCAATCACACATTCATCCTGTTAAAATTCATATTTACTCTAGTCAACAAAAAATCAAACATAACAAATGTATTTCTTCATGTGGTCACTTTTCCACCTCATGGTTGATCTATGATGTTGAGACTTGTGGTTGAAAAAACGAATTTCTCCTAACAATTGAAGTAAGTCAATGAATATTCAAGGAATCTGGTGGATGAAAAATTATTATTTCGAAAAGGGAAATATGTAGTTCTACCACATCATCATGCATGAAATCAATAATAAACACTTTTTGTAATATGTTTAATAAAATAATATATAATAATACTAGAAAACTAAATAAATACATGGATTTCATAGAGATCAGAAGACCATGAAGGTGAAAGGTTATAGGATAAATAAAATATTGAGGAATTGAAATTGTTGAATAAATTATAGGTATGCCTTGGAGATGTGAAGATTAAAAAATACAGTAAAATATATAGGTGTTATAGAGGGTGTGATTTTAGATTATATCATGTTATCTAAATTCTAGAGCATCACTGGTTTTCCACCTTCATTTTTTGTATATACTTTTTTTGTAATTACTTTTTCACCATCCATGGATGATACCATTCAAATTTATGGGTATATCCTAAGTGATTGTGGAAGGGAAATATATCCATTGTGATATTTGTGTCATCATGCATTAATGAATTTTTTTTATATTTTAATTGATTTTAGTTCTTCATGGTAGTTTTATATTTGGGATACAATGATGTTTTAGGGAACTAGAATAAGTGTTATTCATGATGTAAGAAAATTTTATTCATCATAATTTTTAGGAACAATTCTTAAATATCTAACTATTTATTTATGGTACATATAATTCAATAAGGCAAGTTGACAATATGAACCACTTGATGTATATTTTTATTCTCATCACCTAAACATTTCATTAACCAAAGTGAAATAGTGTAGAGTATGAATATTTCATTTGTAGCCTTTCAGATGATGATATTTCAATAAAATCATGGATATATGAGCTTAAAATAGTGTAATATGTATTTTTAAGTTATCAAAACAATGATATAGCACCCTACAAAAATCAATACTAATAACAACCACTGACCAAGAAACATTATTAGAAACCATACATTCATCATAATTATAGTCAACCCCCAATTTACTTAAAAAAATATATTTTAATATACATGAACTCTTTATCAACCCCTAATACACATATAATATGGATTCAAGGTTAAGGAGATGAATATTATAGTAGATAACCAAAGTGAAGGAAGACAAGCTTGGTGTCGGCTCGATCGGTGCTTGATGAACCAGAAAACTTTTTCTCTCTTCACAGATGCAAAAGTATCCCATCTAGTTCGTTTCCAGTCTGATCAATGTCCACTTTGTCTTTATCTGGGCTCCAGTAATCAGAGAGGTGAGTGAACCCGGTTTTCAAGCTCGTGGATGGAAGAGTCAGGATTCCATGATTTAGTCAAGGATGTATAAGACTAGACACTTTCAGAGACCCCATAGATAACCTTCCACAATAAGTTAAGGAGGCTAAAAATTCTACTTTGAAGGTGTAGGAAGTTGAGTCTTGCTCATGTCTAAGAGATGATCGTGATTTTCATAGAAGGGGGGTCTCTCAGAGGCTTTCCTGGAACAAAGATGGGATGACGCATTGTTTCTGGACCTCAGAGCTACGATGGTTCTCTTAAATGATCTCCTTTAGAAGTTGGAGAGGCTGGAGAGAGAGGGAGAAATGGTTAAGTGGCTTCAAGATGGGGACCGGAACACTGGTTTCATTCATGCATGCATAAAATAAATGTTCTTCCCACATAGTCCCAATATTCTGATTAAGAGATTGATCATACACCAATGATCGAGAAGATGTGGGGGAATTTGGCCAATGGCATTGTTAATGATATTTTCCCAGATCCAAACTCTAATATGGAAAATGGTTATCCATGTGAGAATATGTAGATTTATGAGGACATTACTAGTTGTGTCTATGTGGCTATCTATGAGGGGTTGAAGAGGTCTCTACAAGAGGATGAAGTCAGATATGAGGTGTGGTCTTTGGTCCCTGTCAGTGGTATTGGGCCAGATAGGATACCGAGTTCTTTTTACAGGGTTGCATGGGATACAATCATAGGGGACATGGTGAGAGTTGTGCATGACTTCGTTCAAGGTGGTCATCTTATATGCATAGCGAGTGCGACCAAGTTGGTTATGATCCGAAGGTAGGCAACCCCCATCTTGTTTTTTAGTACATGCCAATAAAAATGTACAACATTACTTTTAATTTCCTTGCTATTATTTTCAAAAAAAGTCCTTCAGTGCACATAAATGACTAGTCATAAGCTGAGAAACATGGCTTCATTAAAGGTGGGTCAATTCATGGGGCTATAGAAGTGGTTCCTTAAATGATATTTTGGATCAACAACATGGCTTTTGGGAATATCCTAGCTATCAAGCTTGAAATGAGAATGTACTACAACATAATGGAATGTGGTTTCATTTAAAGGTGTTAGAATTTCATGTGATTCACAAATTTGACTTGAGATATCCTATTCCTCTACATTAACTCAATGTGGTTCTCCACTTCATTCATGGTTAGACATTTCTTCTTCTTCAACGTGTGTAGAGGATTTGAGGTAGAGGGATCCCCTTTCACCCACTCTTTTCATTTTATCACAAAATGTACTACGATTTTTTATTAAGAGGAGCCTGTTCATGGGGATAATCCTTAATTTTCGAGATTGACATGCTATGAATAGAATATCCCACTTAATTTTTGCCGAAGATACCATTTTATTAATCAATGATAGTATGAAGTCATTGAATGGGTTGAATGGGGTTCTTAGGGAATCCTATAAAAGAAGTACTCAGGCAGTGAATGGGTAGAAAAGCTTTTTTTATCATCTAAGGATCTCTCAACCAGGAGGGTTGCATCTCTGGAATGAATAATGGTCTTCATCATATGGGACAACCAGAAAATGAGAAATCACCAATGTTCCTTGGGGATGCATTTCCCAAGACCTATGTTTGAAGGGGGAATAAATTTGAGGAGTGTATCTTCAATCATGTAAGGGATCCATGCCATGCTATCATGGGAGGAAATTGAGGGTAGAACATTATGGGGCCAACTCATTCAAGATAAATACGTCTTGGATTTTGTAGCATAATGTTTTTGGTCATCGAGATAATGGATGTTTATTCATCCTTACTCAGAGTATATTCTTCTTTATGTGTGATGGCTGGTGGGCAGAGGGGATTTGAATTTCTGGAAGTATAATCGGGGGGGGGAATCTCATTTTTCCTTATTATCCAGTACTGAATATGTAATTTAGAGAAGGAAGTGCACACCTAGATTTCATCCAAACCATTCTTAATGAGTATCAGCTCACTATTTTCAAGGAGATCATTCCATGTGAGGACCATGACCAGCTATTTTTTTAGGAGCTACATCGATCATGTTTTCTCTTAATGAATTTAGCTGTGTGAGGAGGGAACCTAGTTCAGGTGATCCATGAGGGGTATTTGTTAATGTTGAAAAATGCTCAAGGGAATGACATGGTTGAATTGGGAAAATGAAAATCCATATTTGAAACCAGTTATCCTGTCCGGGTGGCATGGTGGGGCGGCGCGAAAAAAATCCTCAGCCTTGTGAAAAAAAATTATCCCGCCCGAAAAACTCTGGGATTCACAAGAGTTTTCCATGATGACGTAGTGTTTTTTGCGCAACTGCACCTGGAGCACAATATTTCACACCAACACGTTTTTTTTGCGGGATCGTGATCCCATGAACCTATAAATAAAAGGCCACCCCTTCGAATTCTAGGCCGATGAATTTGAACCACCTCCCATGCGCACAACTCTTCTCCCATGCGCGTAAAAAGATGGCTCCCGTGTATGGAATTTTTCACACCAGGTCACCCATGGGTCCAACTTTGTGCACAACCACTCTGGCTTCATCCTTGTCTAAATCCCACTAAGAAACATCCTTAGCGGGAAATTCTTTCCAATTGTGCAAAATCAGTTCTTCGTCGTGTAATTCCTATTGTGCAGCAGCTCGGCCCTTTTTCCACCCACCGCTCATTTGCACGTGGGCCCAGCCCTATTCACGCCAACTGCTCATTTACGTGTCTGCCCAAACACCCTTCCAAGTAACCGCATCTTTTGCGTGAAAGCTACCCTCCTTGTGGGCCCGTGATGTCCCTCTTTCGGGAATCATCTTCGGGTGCATCCCACGCCCAAAGCACATTCTGTATACACTCTTTTCTCGTGAGACACCCTAGGTTTTCACAAAGTAATCTCAAAGTCCCTTGGATGATACTTCCTTTTTTTTTGCTTCGCCTTATGCTTTTTCTCATAGGCACGCTAATGGCTATTGCTTTTTTGCATTTCCATGCTAATGTGGACCCCAAATGGGATCAACTCTCAAAACCCCCTAGACACCACGTTGCCAATCCCTTATCCTCACCAAGGAGAAGAGGTTACTGGTTATCTATGTCTTTGGGCTACCGAGAGAACAAGCCTCATCCATACCGGAGAATGTTAAATGGCCAAGAACAATCATCCACATCACTTGACATTAAACTCTGAACTTCCCCCATGCATACTATGTGGGGTTCCCCACCTCAGACATTCTCCACATCCACTCGTCTCCACGGGAGTGTGACTATTCCTCACAAGGAATGAAATCCTCCTAATTAGAGTGAAGTCTATCAGCGAGGAAAGGGAAACCATCTAGGTGTAATCCCTATATTTTCTTACAGCGGGTAGTACCCATACTCCTCCTTTCTTCTATGGTCCCAAGGACCAGATAGTGGGAGATGGGCACCGTATCCCTCCCTTCCTCGGTGCCAAATCCCTCTCCCACTGGGCTTTTTCACCATCAGGCCTCCATCCAAGAGTAAGTCCCAATATTACTCTCCCTTGGCTGCTAACTACGCATAAGCCCCTGTTACCTCTTTGGGATGCTAACTATGCATTAACCCTATTCCACATCCCACTGACGCACCTTTCACAATGTGATTCTCAGGTATTTTATGGATGTTGTTTCTCGCACCTATCATGTCTCACATGGGATTAGAGTAAGAAATGACCATGAAATACTTGGGGCATACTAGAGTTTAAGCCCCACACTCCCACACCTAATCTTTGAGGACATTGATCATTGCCTAGGCAAGGTACGTAGGATTCCTCCACGAGGTTCAAGCCCAACAACCAGTCATTCCGACCCCTTCACATCGGTCAGCCTACCATCACCAGAACTACGCGGACACTGATACTTGCCAAGGAAAGGTTTGTAAGAAGCCTCCATGAGGTTCAATACCAATACATGGTCATTCCAACCCTGTTCATGTCGGTTCACCACACACCATCCCGAACTATGTGGACTTTGATCCCTTCCAAGGAAAGGTACGTACGAAGCCTCGATAAGGTTCAAGCCCAACATCCATCTGTTCTAACCCATTCATGATGGACCACCTTCATCCTGCAAAACATAAAACTACATGTCCCCCTATCGTCATGCATGACATTTAACTACCTTTCCTGAACTACGAGGTCTTTGATCCATACCAAGGAAAGGTACATAGGAATCCTCAAAGTGGTTAAATCCAAAAAATTGGACACTCTGATCGCCTTCAAGTTAGTTCCCCCTGTCCTGCATGATGTTAAACTGTGTGCCTCATTCCGCGGCAAGTCGTGGTTTCCCTAGTCAACGGTAAGCTATTTCACACCAAAACACAATTTTGAACTACATGGAATTTTATCCATGCCAAGGAATGGTATATAGGAACCCTCCATGAGGATCAATCCCACCATCTACCTGGTCACCAGGTCCTTATTCGCATTGGTTCCCACCATCGGGAACTATGAAGACCTTGATCCCTGTCTCCTAGACATGGTACATAGGAAACCTCCCCAAGGTTCACTCCCTTCAGCGGTAAGAAGTTGTCATCCCCTTTCAGTAGTTATCTGTTGAAATTTTTATCCATTAGTAAGTCATTGCATCCCCACGCGGTGGTAAGCCATTAAAAGCCCCAACCGGTGGTAATCCGTCATCAGATGAACTATGTTGACATTGATTCCATACCACGTGGATATGTAGGAAACCTCTCAAATTCTCAAGCCCAAAACAATCATAATACTCTCTAAGGTTCCTTCCCATTCACCATACACTTAATTAAACTACTTCATCATCCATCCAGATACTTTACTGCGCCGCCACATCCCAGTTGGATCATGACACATCATTCCCCATTCCCCTCAACAGTAATTGGGAATTCAACCACCTGTTGGCCCCAAAATCAGTGTCCCCTTTGGGGGTTTCAACCAACGGATCCACTCTAGTCATTGTTATGATCAATACGATCTATCTCCACTAGTCATTAATCTTGTGGCATACCCTGTGTTAATCATGGTATGTTGAGGAAAACCTCAGATACATGGCTATGGCATATGATTCCCCATGTTCAATGTTGGATGAGTCGGGCTTTCGCGCCCTTGAGAAGACCTATAATAAAGGACATAAGACAGATGTGCTAGTGTCCCAGCGCCCAAACACATCAAAGATGCCCAACATGACTACTAATCAGACTGAAGTTTTCTTCCTTGACTAGAACCCATCGAATGGCCCGACAAAAGAAACATAATTAACCAATATCCATGATGATATGGCACCAGTAAGAGTTTCACGAACAGTTTCTTAAATATATAAGGGAGACCCAGACTAGGTGATGAGTTCTGAGGAGGAATCCAAGGAAGGAATAACTGACATTCAATCATCATGTTTCGACCAAGCACTAGAAATCCCTGAATAAGCAATGAAATTCACCCGCCTTTGGAAAGTGGGAATACGGGGAAAAAATGCGCCTTCTATCCTCCCATAGACAGACGTGCGCACCCCAGAAAAAGCATCATAAACCAAAATGGTGAACTTGATGTGAATATATTTTCCTCAAAATGGATATTTGTATCACTAAAGGAATAAATAGATTTATGTGTCAATGGATCTAGTTATCCGGTATCGGGTACCACAATGAAAATATAGGGTCTGGCATGAAAATCCCCAGAAGTTGGGGTAGTAGAACCTTGGTCATCCCGTTCCATGACATTGTCAGTGTGGATCCCTCTTACCAGCCATTGAAGATGGGATGGATCTTGGGCAGTGTTCATCGATTCCTTTTTCTTTCAGTACTGATGAGTTAATCTTCTTACTCCCAGGAATCATGTTGCTTCTTTAGGGATGCGATCACCACCTGCCCATCGACATAGGGGTTGGGGAAGCGCCAACCCGGCCGTTCCACGTGGATTCACCTCTCCCTCAAAGGCCTCTATGTCTACAACCATGTGGTTCCCACTCCCCATCTCCCCAGTTTATGTCATTCAACGGAGGGTAATCAATGACCTCATGCTTCGTTACAAGGAGGAGGGTATAATCCAAAATCTGGATATGGACCACCTGGATTTGGAGGCGTTTTTACCTCATCGCCAACACTACCCCCGAGGGCCACGTAGGTTGACATTTCTCCCCACCCCCACATATAACCGTTTCGGGAGCCTATCCCCAGAACACTTTGATGGCTCTCGGCCTTACGCAGATGAGGTGTGTGAGGTCTGGGCCATCCCGGTCAGAGTCTCATTCTAGGGGATCCCAGTGAGGACTCCCACCCAGCCGCATCAGCTCCACATTCCGATCATTCTAGAAGAGGATAAGGTAATCCACACACCTTCACCACCGACCTCATTTTTTCCGACCCAGTGTCAGCGTCGGGCGGCAGCTGATGAGGATGCCCGCCAAGGGGCGTCAACGTCGATAGTTACTGTCACCTGAGCCACCACCTATACATGTCATCAATTACCTGCATACATAGAGTAGTGGAACCTATACACCTGACCAGGATCGAGGCCCTAACCACCCCATGGGCGGGCTGGCTCAAATCCCCTAGTTGCTAGAACATGAAGTGGGCTCTGCGAACCAACCCGCAGTGAAGCCACTCCGTATGGAGGTCCTCCTTGTACAACTACCATCGAAAGTGCGGGCCTTCCCAACTTTGAGGCTCAGAATGGGGGTCCACCCTATTCCATATTCAACCTAGATGGGATTCCTCCCATGACGATAACGCTTTTCATGGAAGCCTCTCATGTACCTATTACACTGGGTATTGAGTCATTTCTCTTGCCATGAGCGCTGGTGTAGGGACATTGCCCATTCAGTCTCTCTTCAACTTGGGGATCCTCCCAAAATCCTTTTAGAAGTGGGGAAGGTACTCCTCGCCATGACAACCAGAGGGGTGAAGTCCAGCCTCGCTCCACCCGCACCTAGCATGGAGGCCCTACCCATGTTCATCTAGACTGGTATTGGGACCTTCCTCGTATGAAGGTTGTCATGGAAAAAAATTGTGGTAGTCATACCCATGCTTCTTCCAGTTTCAGTGGTGGAATTTCCTACTCCATTTCTACCCATGGAGGTCCTTCCCATGTCCCCTTTGACATTTTTCCTGATACTACACGCACCGTGACTTTCTCGGGAGGAAACCCTCTCCACCCCAGCACCATTGCGGCTGAAGGACCCCGTGTCAGAAATCTGACCTATCCTGAAGAACCACCTAGAGGCAGAAAGGCAGGTCGTCGCCACAATAAGAATAATTTTGAGAAGTTCTTGACAGATATTAGACCATTCAGCTTATCATATTCTGAAGTTGAATACGACTCATCATGTGAAACCTCCCCTCAGTCCTCCGAGTCAAGGTTTGGGGAAGAAACAAGGCGCATCAGCCTAATACTCTCAGAATGTGAGGTCAATTTGATTCCCGACTCCCTCTACATGTATATACATAAGGATGAAAATTTGGTGACCCCGTAGGTTACAGTCATGAAATCACCACCATCGTCACCAGAAGAACTCTATACCTCGACAAGAGATCACAGAGAACTGTCCTAGGGAAAAAGGGTGGGTGACCAGTATCACAAACTATCTCCAGTAGACATATACCCTATGCAGGAACTGTGGCTGTCATCCCATCTTATCATAATGTAGCAGCCATGTCACTGCACTCTTCAAAAGGCAACTCGAGATTCGTCGGCTAGTCAACTCGCTCGACGTAATCTCCACCAGCAGCCTTCCGTCCCAAAGGTATGCCTCAGTTACACTGCCAGATCCTCAGCCACCTCCAGTGGATGAATGGGGAAATCAAGGGCCAGATATTGAATCTAATATAATGATATTATGGAGAATTCTTGCAGCGGAACACTTCCTCGAGTAGGTTTTCCCAGTTAAAGCGCCGAATTTTCATGCGCCGTCATCCCTCTCCCTATAGGATATTGATTGTTTCTACCAAAACCTCTGGGTGATGTACTTTCCCTTCTTCATCAGCAGGTGGTTTATCCCAGGATCCAATCACCTTTTGAATACATTAGTGAGTAATTCCATCTATTCAATCTGGTCGTGCTCCCTGCAGCCCAGTGCCCCGAGTACCCAGGCCGCCATAATGTCCTCCAAGAGAAATATGTTCAGTGTTTCAAGATAGTCTGCAAGATCTTCAAAGAGGATTCACCCCACACGCAAATCCCTATATGGGGGCAGTATCTTACCCTCCTCTTCAGTCATATCTAACGTCATCCCGACTCGCTATGTGAGATTGAGTACAGCCCCTGTTAAGAGTCACGACCAACATGACCAACCTAGTGGACATAGAGGATGATCTAGAGCTTCTTTATGGGGACCTACCCCCAAGGGAATTCCACCACTAATGGACCCAATGATAAGGATTACCCGTCAGCAGAGGAACCTACTAGGTCTCTCTGTGCTGACCGAGGCACTAGTTCTTAGACAGAATTCTAGTAATGGTAAAGAGAATGTCGGAGCTACCAAACCCTCTACCCCATCTTCCTTAGTGTAGAATATGGAGGAGATCCCTAATAAGACCAAATTGTGCTTAAAAATTTCCAAATAGAATATTATGTTCGATGAAAATCGGGCTGAATGTGTTGTAGAGCGATGGGAAGACTATGACAATCATAGACCAGTACAGCAGGTCAACAAACAACTTCCCCTCAGCAAGCTGCCTCTAGGAAACCCTTATCATGGTGTTACCAATGATATGGTTGAAGCCAAGACTCAAGGAAATAGGGTGCGGTATGTCTCTCCAAACCCTCCTATGTGGCACAACAACCCTCATGACCTGGATCTCCCCCCCCCCCCGGCTGCCCCAAATGTTTTTCCACCAGTGGCTCAACGAGCCACTGGGCCTGTTTACCATGTTGAAGAGCCCGAAAATGTACTAGTGGTTATAGATCCCCTTCAAGATTGTGACCACCATCCAGATGATCCAATAGTGGAACTCACTTCCCACCTAGAGTCTTTGGAGACATGACAGGTGGCAATCCCACTTGATGTCAAGCCGTATCTAGAATGGGTGGATGATATGTCGGCACAGCCAGGTTTTTGGAATCCCACCTTTTCCCCTTTCAACGGAATCGGAGACCCTCCATAGAATTTTTCCCCCTTTAAATCTAGTTGTGGGATGATGTTAGGGACAACAACACAACAGTATACTACCAAGCTCTATTGTTCTATCCAGAAATTGGAGGGGACGACATTTGTCTGCTACAACCAGCTCCCCGTCGGATCTGTAACCAGCTGGGAGGACATTCACATGCAGGTCATTTACATGATCTGCTCTACCACTAGGAAAACGAGCATCGTAAACCACTTCAATTTCAAATCAAAGGCCTTATGAGTGTGTCACAGACATTATCGCCGGATGGAAGGGGCTGAAATACTCCCTTGACATGCCGCTAACTCAGAAGCAGTTTCTGAAGATGTGCATAGGGAATGTTCAGATGAAGCTGGTTACCTCTCTAATAAACCAGAACTACCCCGGAGGATTACGAGACTTCTCCAATAGGGCCCAGTGCCTAGAGGAATCCCTAAAACAGGCCATCTAGGCACTCATGTTTCCCCCTAGAATTCCTTCATGGAGGGACACTAGAGCTGAGCCTGCTATAGTGGCCCAAATAGTGTCCCCTAGGCAAATGGAATTACTCCCCGTGGAACTGCCACCACAACCTCACAGAGGCCCTCCACCACAGGCACAACCTCCATCGCAGCTGCGACTGCCTCAAAATCGGAAGGCTCCTCCTTGTAATGTTTTTCCACTACCTAGGTGATATAACCATACTCTACCTCCTCATTAGGCTCCTCCATCCCCCCATCAGATCTAGGAACCAAGCACCCCTTTTTAGATAGAAGAAACCAGACATACTCATTCAATGAGAACAAGGTCCCCAACTACATCTGGAGCGCCTTGGAATAATCGATTGTGCATTTTCTTGAGTGCAGAAGGACAGAAGATGCGGGCCTCAATGAACACCCCAATTATTTCCCCTATCATTGAATCCTAGAGCACACTCTCAAGAAATTATATGTGTTAAAGTACTGGCACCAAGACCAGGTTTTCAACAACATATTCCGGTTGAGACGTACCCCGAAACAGGTGGAATGCGTCTTTGTAAGTCCAAATAGAGACAGTGGCAGCGGAGGTGAGTGGAAGCAAGTTTCTAACCATGGGTCCCACATGTATGAAGACCGGATGGCTCGCAAAATGGTTTCTTGTGCCCATGATATCAATCATCCATGCCTGAATCTGGTGGAGACGTCAGAAGCCGCATCTGCGACTTCTGCATCATCATCTTGTCCAACCTCTTCATAGAAGAGAAAGCACCGGCGACACATGGAAAATGAACACACTCTCCCATTTCCATCATCATCCTACACTCTTGAAGACTTCATGCCACCGGAGATGGGGGTTCCTCCCAGAATATTCCCAGTAATGGATGATTCTTTGAGCAACATTCCATGGTCTACTTTGGTTAACACTATTGATCTTGTAAACCCCCATATAATTCTCGACTACGGGGAGCGCCAAGACGACATCCCAAACATCCCCATCAGTCGTCAGCGTCAGTCGAGCCCCGTTTATATGGATTGTTGAGGTACATCAGTTGACACCTCCACTCAGGTCATGCATGCTACTAAAACGAGACAGTAGGCCCAGCACAGAGCTCAGCACGGGTCGCCTCCTCGTCAGGTGTTGTAAGGTAGGCCTACACTACCATTCGTGCTGCTAGACTAAGCAGACCTACTAAGACCTCTCTATGATCAACTAAGCTCCACTGAAGACCAGTCCTAGTCCGTTTTCCATAGCATGGTGGTCCATCTGTATGTCTAGATTAATGAGAAGCGGGATATTCCTAGCACTAGACAGTCGTCAGACCAGATGGAAGGGCCCTCTATGCCTCTTATCACAGAGCAGACTCCTACAAGAGGATGTTTTCGCATGGCACGGAAGTATGATGTTTTCAAGAACCTTTCCTACATTCCAGCAAGACTCTCTATTCTCAAGACTCTTCGGCTGTCACCAGATTTGAGTGAGGCCCTCACCGAGGATTTAAGAAGACCCCTCTAGTACGAGATAGAGGTTTCAGCTGCACAAGCCTTTCATATAGAGGCTCTCGAGAATGTTGAATATTCGTCCATCATCTGGTTCTCTGGAGAAGATGAAGGTTCCCCTATACATGGGCACATTCACTCGTGGTATACCAACGTACAGTTCAATGGCATGGAGATTTGTCGTTTTCTTGTCAACACGGGCTCCGGGATCAACCTTATCACAACAAAAATGTTGTTGAAGTGAGGATTATCTAATGTTGACCTGATTCCTTCCAAACTGAGAATCCAAAGATATGGCAGGATGGAACAGACCCCAGTCAGCAAGATCCATTTGATGACCCAGTTCGGTGGCCTAGTTGCTAGCACCGAGTTTATGGTTGTCTCCCAGGACACCGCATACAACGCATTGATGGGTAGGCCCTAGCTTCATCTACATGCAGTTGTCCCTTGATCTTATCACCATTGCCTCAAGTACTCCCATAATGGTCAAGTGGAAGTAATCCAAGGTGACACATCTTTTTTTTGCCTATTGTGAAGCCCGCTATCTGGATTCTGGATAATAAAAAATCAAGGATGAAGAAAATCAGGCAAGTTATGTTGATCTCGTTACCTCTGCGACTGACCCTTGGATGGGACTTCATGAAACCTACGTCTTGAAAATCCATTGAGTGGGACCACAACCCCAAAAATGGGTAAATATTTTGTTGTATCTGTTAAAAGTAAAGGGTATATTCCCAAGTCTATTCATCAGCGGAAAATCAACTCATACTCATATACAAATTAGGCTCTGATGATCCCGGATCCTCCTAACCCAATAAAGAATCGGGATTTCTGCCTCATGGAAAAAGAAGTACATCAAACGTTCTTGTTCAATCGGGCTGGAATTAACTAGTTCAAGCCGACGTGCCACTATTACTTTGATATCATCAAGTTTGGGCCCTTGGGTCGAAAACCAGACGAGATCGGGTCTACATCATTCATTACTATGGTGACGGTAGCAGAAGAATCACATGATGTAGTATCCACCGTATCCCAGCCTATTACAAGCATCACATTGAGATATTCCAACTAAGAAGTGTCTTCTTTGGATGAGGATCCCTTCTCCATAAGCGATGAAGAATACCTAGTAGATGCTCCCCTTGCCTTTAATGAGGGTCACTCCACCACTGTTGACGATTTGGTATAGGTGAACCTTGGAAATGATCCAGACCCAACACCCTCATTAATCAGTTCCTCCATTCCCCCCTTGGAGAAAAACGGTATATAGACGTTCTAAAACAACATTGTGATGTGTATTACTGGGGTAATGATGAGATGCTAGGACTAGATCCCCATGTGGTTTTCCACCTCCTCGGTCTCACAAAAAATCATCGTGGGTTCAAGAAGCCACCCAGGAAAATGCATCCTTCTCATGCGGCCATGGTTTAGGATGATGTTGACAAGATCATCAGAGCCAACTTCATCAAGGAGGTCCAATCCCCCAGTTGGTTAGCCAACATTGTACCAGTTATGAAGAAGAATGGACATATTAGAGTATAAATCGACTTCCAAGATCTCAACTGCCACTACCCGAAGGATGACGTTCCCATTCCTATGAAGGAACCCTTGATTGAAATCACAACAGGATTCAATCCCATTACTTCATGGATGGGTACTCCGGATAAAATCATATTCAAATGGCCCCTGTGAACGAGGAGTCCACAGCTTTCCGGGAACCGCAAGGTATGTATTATTACCAGGTCATGCCCTTTGGCTAAAATAATGCAGATGTCGCCTATTAGTGTGTGATGCATCACATATTCAATCCAATCCTTGGAAAATTGATGTAATTCTATGTGGACGATATGCTGGTCAAATCTCTCCAGTGCCAGGACTATCTCAAGGACCTCGATAAAGTGTTCGACTTCCTCCGTTCCTTCCATTTGAAGATGAACCCATTGAAATGTGCCTTTGGGGTCACCTCTGGGAAGTTACTCAGCATTGTTGTCAGGTACCGAGGCATTGAGTTCGAACCAGAGAAGATGAATTTCATCAGTCAAAAGACTCCCCTGAGAAATATTTGGGAGCAACAAGGTCTCCAAGGACACTTTGCCTATATACACTGATTCATTTCAAATATGACTGGAAAGTGTAAGCCATTTTCTCGAATCAGGAATAAAGGATCTGCCTATGAGTGGGATGAAGAGTGCCAGACCGTGTTTGAGGAAATCAAGAAGTATTTGCTACAGCCTCCAGTTATTATGCCACCTGTCTCCGAAAGGCCCTTGATCCTGTACGTGAGTGCCCGAGAATGATCTCTCAGCACCCTTCTCGCCCAGAAGAAAAATTATGGGATAGAAAATAGCCTCTACTACCTTAGTTGAATTCTTGTCGATATGGAGACTAGATACTCCCCAATCAAAAAGTGCTAACTTGAACTTGTATTCACAGTATAGAAATTGCGGCACTACAAGCTGCATCTCATGGTACACCTAGTGTCTTTGGTAGACCCATTGATGTACATCTTGAACTGTCCCCTGTTGACAAGATTACTAGCACAGTGGGAAGTGATTCTTCAAAAGTTTGATACCAGTTTTTTCCCTAAAAAAATATATTAAGGTGAATGAATTGGCAGACTTCCTTGCTGACCATTCGCCTCTTGTTGACCAGTCTATGGAACTAGATTTTCTTGATGTGGCAATCCTCTCAGTAGATCATGCTATACCACGTTGGAAAATTCACTTCAATGGTGCCTCCTAGAGCCCCACCGACAGGAGACTGAACGATCCTAGACTCAACAGAGTAGTCCTGGGTATCATATTTATTACAACAGCGCATGACATTCTTCCATAAACATTATTACTATCAGAAGGCTGCACCAATAATGAGGCAGAGTATCACGCCCTCATCACTAGCATCGAGATGGCCCTCGAGATCAACATCCCCCATTCTAATGTGAAAGGAGACTTCGTGCTAGTCATCAAGGAGATAAACAGTGACTATGTTGTTAGGAAACCAGAGCTCGGACCATTGTTGGGACATGCTCTCCATCTAATGGCCTAGTTCCCTTCTCGGCTGGATGTAACCCATGTTCCTCAGTCACAAAATGGTAGAGCAGATTATTTGGCTAGCCTATCTGCATTAATTGCATAGCCCGAACATGATGATATGATTATTCACGTGGAACACCAGAGAGTCATAGATCATATCACTCCATATGACGATGACATCCAATAGGTGAGCCATCTTACCAACGAAGCCTCCACGTCAGGATGCCCCCCCCTAGTCCCCCTGACGCAGTGGTTGATGTAACTCTCGATTGGAGGGTACCATTAGTCGAATAACTCTAACACAGTAATCTATCGTCAGATTGGGATGAGCACACGTGCATTCGACGACGGACATTGTAGTTTACATTCCATAGTGGTCTTAGTATTGAGCAGAACCTCTACAAGCACGAGATTGATGGCATTATCCATTGTTTCATCCAAGGAGTTGAGTTTTCTCAGGTCATGAATGAGGTTTACAACGATTCCTGTGGGGCTCACCAAACTAGGCTGAAGCTATCCCATCAGATCTAAGGAATGAGGTACTTCTGGCCGTCCACGATCCATGATTATATTGAGTTCTTCAAGAGATGTCACGTGTGAAATATTCATGCTAATTTCTGGCATTGGACGTCAGAACCTTTCCACTCCACCATGTATTCTTGGCCATTTTCGGTGTGGGGACTCGATGTCGTGGGACCATATCCACCAGCGACAACTCACCAATGCAGGTTCATCCTGACCACTACAGATTTATTTTCCATGTGGGCAGAGGCAGTTCAACCCAAATAGATCAAAGACCATTCTATCGTCGACTTCATGAGCTCTAATATCGTCTATCAGTTCGGAGTCCCTCATGCCATCTTCAATGATAACAACACCAACTTCTGAGCAGTCGAGCTGAAGAAGTTATACGCCATGTACAACATCTGTTCTAACCATAACTACTGCAACCACGCATAGGAAAATGGTCATCTTCAGGCATTTAATAAAACCCTCTCCAACATCATGCAAAAACTGGTTGGTCAGAAAAAGAAGAGTTGGCTGGAAAAGATCCCCAACTCCCACTAGGATTATCAGACAATGACCCGCAATTCCACCCAGGTGACCCCATATTCCCTGGTATATGGAACTGAGGCCATCCTTCCAATCAATATTTTGTTTCCTTCATTGATAACAATGGTCTTTGATCCTCAAATTCCAGATAATGTGTCTGATATCCTCCTTGTTAAATTGGAAGCACTTGAAAAGAATAGACTTTGTGCCCTACATAACCTGAAAAGGCATCAGAAAAAAATGGCCAGATCTTTCAACAAGAAAGTGTGCCTCCTCTTCTTTCTGCAGGGCGACTTGGTACTAGACCTCATAATAGCAATGATACACGGCAGGAAACCACCCATGTTGGATCCCAAATGGGTATGACCTTTCATTTTTCACATGGTCTACCTCGATGGTGCATACTCATTGGTGACTATAGATGGTGAGAGTATAACGACTCCCAACAATTCCACGTTCCTCAAGATATACTTCGCATGAACCAATTGTTCCTACATGAACCTAAACTTCTAGGTTCTACATGACCCTAAACAGCTAATTCCTACACGACTCTAAATTGTTGGGGCCTAGAACGACCCAAAAATTGCAATCAGTCCCACATAACCTTAAACGGTTGGGTCCCACATGACCATAAATTTCCCTCATCCTTACCGCATGACGCTAAACTATGTGCTATTCAAGAACTATGTATGTCTTCATTCCCATCCTCATGGGATACGTAGGAATGATCAGACGACTATTCTTGAGCCCAACACCAAAACTCTACATTTGACTATCACCCTTGAACATAGTCCTCTCAGGGGGTCCTCATGTGGTGTAGTGTAGGCCTCCTCGGCCTCATTCATGCTAGAATTTCAATGATTGAACAATGTGATACCTCAGTCTTATATTCTCCCACGTCATTACCACTCTACGCTAAAATAAATTTCCCTCATGAATTGCGTATGGATTTATTCATATCCTCTTGGGATATGAAAGAATTCCCGAAAATATTGTCTGTCGGCCCATCCCCAAAACATCACAATATCCCCCCGGGTTAAGATATGTGCAGTGGCATTGGCTCTGGCCACAATCCAAATCGATTCCCTCATAATCTCATCATGTGTCCCAATCCATGGAGATTTCCTTATTTTTCACCGTCTTTCATGACGTTGAAATGTGCAGGCTCACCTGCATCGCTCATGCTCCTTGCTTGGGATGCTATCATCATTCATTTTTGAATGGGCCCTCGAATGGATTGGATACTAGGCCCAAGGGCTCCCCTACAATTATGGACCAATGTCCTCAATGATTTTGAAAAACAAATTGATGTGATCCCTATATTAAGAATATGGCCAGTGTATGATCCTCATTTATTGTTCCCATTCCAGGTCACACGACACAGATGTTGTGCCTCAAACATGGTCAATAGCTATCCTTTTTCATTATCTCCACCCCATTGGACTTATGTATGGAGTGTAATGGTTCATTATTCTCTTCATACCTTCAATTTGTGGTCTCCATAGGTTGATTCCAACTATCTGACCCCTATATATTGGGAGAAAAATACCTCCTCCTTGTTTCCCACACCGAGCACTACTCCCTTGGGCTTGGGAACCATTATAAGGAAGCACCCGCTTAAGGGGACATATGAAAATGGTTGGCTGAGATGTCAAATTTTAGGCCCCATACTGTTCCGGGCCCTTGGCCCGAGTTCTCACTTGGTTTTGTATGGTGTGGTATGGTATGATGTCCTCATTCACATTGGGTTAGTCGCCGCACCGCACATCTCCCTTATTTAGGGTATCTCCCCCCCCCCTCAATAGTCATCACTAAAAGATGTTAAACTGTGATTTGACTGGGGTTTCCAATTCGAGGCCCAGCCTCGGGCCCCTTGGAATTTTCATGCCACTGATCCAAGTTCCTACTTAGGGTTGTACGGTGTGGTATGGGATTACGCCCTCGTTCAAGTCGTATTACTAGATGCACCGTACATAGCCCGTGATGGGGTATCTTACCCCTATTGTGTCATATCTAGAACAATATGTGGCTTGATACCCATCCTTATGAGATACTTAGGGCCGTCCAACCATCTCGCCTTTTGGTCCAGCCCCATCATGGCCTCTTGGCCAGCATTCCCCCGTAGAGGAATATATTGTTTAGTATGGGTTCACGACCTCATAAACAATGGGCTTTCTAACGAAGAATCCACATACCCCTCCCTCCTGGGAGTTTACTATCCCTTATTCTCTGATCATCCCATCAAATAGGTCGTTCTCAAGTTTATCCCCTCGACCCCCTTTGGGGATTCACCAATGTTCTTAAGGGTACTCTGGTTTAGTACCTGGAATGTCGAACACTACTCGGACATGCTTTCACCCATTTTCAGTATTCATATTCCCTTTCATTTAGGCTTCTATAATCTTCCACACCCAAAGGGACCCCCCGAATGGCATGGATTCTAGGACTAAGGGCTCTCCTACCATAACGGGCCAACGTCCTCGAGGGTTTCAGACAAAAAATCTATACAAGTACTATGTTGAAAATATGGTCAGTGGCCAACACTCATTTGTTTGTCCTCATTATAGGCTAACACGAGATGAGTTATGTTTTTTCGAACACAATAAACAGTCATCCTCAATTGTCATGCCAACCCTTTCAAGCCTTGAATGTTGGTTACATGATTCAAATAATTTTCCACCCCCTCATGTCCAAGTGGAATTTTGACACTCCTGAAACTATCCCTTAGTGCGCATTTTCATGTTAGGAAAGGCCAGAATACGCCGTTCATTAGGGATCTGCAACGATTTACCCTTTATGTGCATTCCAGGTACTGCGAGTCTCTCCTCCGGCCTTGTTTCCTACACCATGTTCAACTCATGTAGGATTGGGGATTTGAGTGAGGTCCGCACCTATCTAGGAGGTGTCTGCTTCTCCTTGGTCCGATATATATGACCATAAACTAAGATATCCTCTATAACTACATACATCTTGATTCCCATTCTCATTGGATACATAGGAATGCCTAGGTATCTCATCTTTAGGTCCTGCTCCAGCTCTACTAGTTTATTTCTTCTGGTCTATCTTTGGGGTTTTGACTCTTAGGGGACTGCGTGGTGTGGTATGGGATTATTTCCACATTCACATCAGGTTTTTACTAACCACACCACATACTCCATTTCTTGGGAGCTGTTTTTTCCTACCCCTTACCCTATTACCTCTATTTTGGACCCTTGGTATGCAGTTTCTTTCTCTGAATCGTGTACGGTGTGGTATGAGATTATGTCCTCATTCACATCGGGAATGTTTTATAGCACCATGAAAATTTCCCCCTTAGCCTCGTCTCTATTTTTATGTCCCGCATGACATTGAAATGTGCACCTGGTCCCATAAAATGACCCTAAACTTTGACATTATCGTACTGGCCTCACGATGAAAAACAGCACTACATCATGATGTCCTCACTCAAGGGACACCATGTTTGGTATCAGTAACATGCCGAACAATTTTTCAACATCTTCACATAGATTTATTATTATTTTGATGTCAGCACTATCTATCCTAGGCATGTTGCTTCAAAAAACCCATTCACCTTCAAGGACAAATGGGATACATCAAATACCTCCTCTTTTGGTGTGACGACCATGCCCGGACACTTCCCCTTGGGCCCAGCGTATCTTTCGTGTTCGGTCCCTTGACCAAAACACTTCCCCAGGGAACACATGGTAATCTGGACTCTCGGTTCTCATTCGCATAGGGTTTTATAATCACATTACCATGTGTCCCCTACATTCCTTATCGGTCTTTGGTCTGAGATCTAAGACCATAAACTAGGACCTCTCTTAGAACTACATATGTCTTGATTCCCATCATTATGTGATACATAGAGAGGCCCATCAATTTTTCATTGGGTCCCGCCCAGAAATCATAAATCATGTTCCTCCTCATTTTCGACCCCTTATCCTCACCCCTTTTGGGGGACCGTGTAACTGCAGCTTTGCCCTGAACATATTTGCGATGCCCCACAAGGACATTGGGATGTGATACCTACTTCACCATAGAGGTCCTATATAAAAGAAAGAATGATCCTTGATCAGACCTATATACCCATCTAATGTGCTTCCCCCCATGGTGGCATAACTTCAATAGTGTTTTATTATGTTCAAAAAAACCATCACTCCATATTTCATGCTTTACGTGCCCCTTATTCGGACCCTCATCCATTTTCACGTCTAGAGGAACCTCCTAACAGTATGGATGCTCATCTTGTGGCTCACCTACTATCTTAGGTAAATGTTTCGTAATACGAATGAATAACATTTTGAGTCAGGCACCATGTTTTGAACATGGTCAGCGGTAGGCTATCGTTTTTCATGCCCATTTCAGCCTAATGCAATAAGGATACTCTGCTTCAAACATTGACAATAGTTACCCGTTATTTTCATGCCACCCCAGCAGTGTTCCGAATATAGGGTATCATTATTTACATTTTCCATTCCCCTATGATTGTATTGATTCTAATTCAGCTGGCATTACCCCACTCGTGCACTAGAGCATATTTGGAGGACGCCATGTAAATTTTTTTAAGACACTCTATCTTTAATCGGGCCTCCAGGTTCTCTCTTCGAGAGCCTGTGTTGGCTGTTTGAATCTCATACAATCAAATCTTGGCTGAAGATTACATGTTTAAACGAAGTAATATTATGAATATTCCTTGTTTCTCACATTGGGTATGACCCGCGTGGGCTTAGGAATGGGTTGCTACTCATTTTAGGATCGTTGTCAAATGTGTTAATCCAAACAAACGGGTAAATAAATTTATCCATTCATGATGTTCGGAATAAGAATCCGTAAAGAGAAATGGGTTTATGAGATCAGCCAAAACAGGGCCCTTAGGGGTCAGCTTCTTGGATGAATTTTTCTATAATCACAACCTTTTGTCTAGTGGCCTCTAGGATTTCTTTCTACCCCAAAAGAATATCTCTTCATTAGTGGTTGTAGAGTGCATCCCACTGACCTTAGCCCGTGATTGATCATGTTCAATTTGAGGTGTGTTAATTTGGTGACCCGCTTCAACTAGTTCCTCTTGGGTGTCTCCCAGCTGGGCCCTCAACTGCTCCACATGTTCAGAACAGTTTTCAATGAATATCTCCATTTCCTTTACCTATTCTTCAAGGCATCAAGATTCTTGTTCTTCCATTATGAATGCTTGGGTACTCCCTGAACCCTACCAACACTAGTCAACATCAGAGAATCAGATTATCTCACACAACTTCTCGCACATGTAGTCATAGACTGTCTAATGAAGGCTCTTATCATATACCCCTCTAGCACATAGAAAGCATTTCCAGGTTTGGAGTGATCCCATCCGTTTCAGTCATTCTGTCTAGGGTTGTCTAAGAAAGTTCTTTATGCATTTCCACACTTTGTGTCGCATCATCCGACTCTACTCATCTGCCTCTGAGTCCCAATTGTTGATCTCCTTGAGATCTGATGGCCGATAGTTGGGGAAACAAAACAAGAGGCCGGCAGTAGGGTCCTCTTCGGGTACGTCTCCCAAGGGATTAAGCTCTTCAACACCTGGGTGACCTTCCACTATCGCCATAGTATCAGTAGCTCCCTCACCATCTTCCATCCCTTCTTCAATATTAGTACTGCTGATGTCCTCTACTGTCTTCTCATCGAGTTCTAGGGCCGACTAAGTTTGAGAATTGTGACCTGAATTGGATGACACATTTTCAGTTGAATCAATCACGGACAACCTGGGTTCGGCAACCCGGCGGGCCTCCAATGCTGTAATTACTGCACAAACAATAAACACCATGATCAACAGATCTCTCCAAATATACAAACCAGTGTTTAAATAATGGTCTTATAGGAGCCCAAAGAGTCAACCTATGATGTTCTATCCACTGCAAGAGCTGACATTATGGGGGACACCATAGTGATCGTCAGCTCAACAATGGGTGTCAGTTCCCCGCCTTGTTCGGTCGGCACCTCCTCCCCTTCAAGTGGAGACTCTTGTTCATCACCAGTATGCTCCTGAATAGGATAAGGATATCTTATTGAGGGTAACAAAAAAATCATGATGAGGGGAAAGGGTAGACAAGGGTAGAGACGTTACACAAGAAGCTAGGTTATATCTATATCGAAGCCGACAATATCTCCACTCTCCTAAATACTCCCTTGGTGGGACTCTCCTTAATACCCTCCACTATAAGTCTCGACTTTCTATTCATCACCACCTTCACCTTATCCTTCTTACTCTTCTGTATCGCCACCCTCTGGATCATAGTCACTATCATCATCCCCTGACGACATCATTTCTGGGTGATGCTCTTGGCCAAGCATTACATTCACCAAGAATGATGTATCCTCATTCCAACCCCGTTGGAATGAATACACGTCCATGGATGTCAGAAATGCATGCTGAAGATGACAGTTCACCCTTTTTATGATCTGAATAAGCCGGACCTTCGGCAGCTGGACTCTGTATCACACTATATTTTTTCAGAGGGATTTAGTACGCATTACATGTCGCATGGTCATCCAGGTAGACCACAAAGAAGCGAATATTGCATCATTGGATGGTTGATACTGGTACCTTATAGCCTTCCATGGAAGCTTCATTTTTTCTGTGTAAGCCCCTCTCCCCCTAGGTGATGAGGGTACAACCATGTTGTACGATGCCCCTGCAACTGAAATCCCAACCTGTGCGGGACCAGTTGTCTGACGCACTTCCGACCTTCCCCCCAGGACAACACCTTTTTTTCTCTCCCTCCAACTAGGTTCAATGTTGGCTACCTTGAGAGGCCAAATTTGCTTCCGCAGAAGCCCCTCAAGTATGTTATGGCTCAATGTTTGGCGTATCTTGTTGAGAGTCCAGCATCAACTCCAGTGGGAGGAAAGGTGATAACAGCACCAGAACCATAGCTCGTGAACATCAGACACATTTGGAAAAGAACACATGGATTATTTTCCTCCCAGATATCCGTGTACAGATTTTTTGGCATCCTCTAGAGGCACCAAAACTGCCTGGAAAACCAAGACAGTATGTAAGGTTCACAGAAGTTCTTCCCATCAATTCGGGACACAATCAACCCACCTATGATGCTCTGGATGTATCCCCATTGGTCTAGTGAGCCTTTCCCGTTATCTATCATCTAGACAGTTGGGGTGGGGAACAGGCTGAATGTGACATGGGTGTGATTGTCGATCCTCATCCTCACTCCCTCCTCATTAAACGTCAACAACATGACCTAAGCGATGTGAAGCAAAGAAGGTCTCTGGCCATTACCTAGAGAACGCATGGTGTTTGGAAAGGTATACCCGCCACAGTGTGCCACGAACTTGAAATAAATGATCTTGAAGTGACCAAAGATCTACATTAGGGACACCCTCTCGAAATGCGTCCCAAAATGGCTTACCGATGCACCCACATGGGACTCCCATATTGAATATTTTTTTAGTGTCCATGATTTCATCCATCATTAGTGCCGCTGGACGAACTACCATTCTTGAGTTCCTCACCGGTAAGAGACACCCACTAAACAACATGGAAATAAATCTCTCATACCAATATTTTGGGTCCTAACTCTCATTAATATTGAACCCCCATGACTGATATTCCCCTGCGTCTAGGATCCTACAGTACGATTCGCTTTTGCTCCTATGTGCCCTGGTCGGACACCATCTTCCTCGCCCCGGCATCATGACTTCCGGATCTCCTTTCAGGAACAAGCTAAATCATTTATTTAAGCGATGTCCATCAAGAAATCCTTGATCCCCAGCTTCTCCTTGATATGCACCAACAATTTCCATGTCAAAATGGGGGTTCGAGATCTGTCCCCCCAGATGTCCCTTGGTGGGAGGAATTTTTCATATTGGTGCCCATCCATGGGGATACCCACGATACAATGTATGCCCTATAGGCTAATGTTGACTTCCCCAGGGTGAAGATGGAAGGTATTTGTATCGGGGGACCATCGAGTAAACAACTCTGGCCCAAACACATTCTAGCTGTAGAAATTAAAATGCGATTTCCATACCACCTAAAAATGTCATAAACTGATCACATGTTTTTCGTACCCAATACCCCCAAGCCCATTCACTTGCGATGTTGCCTCCACAACGCAGGTCGCAATCATGCATCCACCCAATGGTCTCTTCAATAACACTCTGACTGAAGGTTCATGCATAAAGGTATGAAGAATTATCTTCAACAGTGTCACTCCCCGCAATGGTTCTGGACCTGGGATTCAGTACATAAACATCCATATGCCTGGTCTCTCAGGCAGGACGACCATTTTAGGTGATATTATACGGAGATATATCATCATCGCGAGTCACCCACGACCGCGTTGTGTCAACATCAAAACTTGGCACGTGTACCTCTTCCAAAATACCAAAGTTCTATATCGGAAGGTTGGAAGATAGTGCATACTCTTTCTGGGCGGGGGTCAACTTGTTGAAAAGTGTATGGTTGTTGGATATGATCTTTCAGTCACTATAAACCATAGGGTTGGTGACCATCTCATCCCTTCAAGCAGTAGATGAGACTTCTCCCTCAACGTTAGCCCGATTGGTGGCAATCACCTACAGGTATGGTTTTAAGAACTCTGCACAAAAAAGGGGTGGCTGGCACAAAGAAACCGAGGCTGGTGCGAAATATCGGGAGATTCCACAAAAAATCCCTAGTTTGCACGTAAAATAATGCTAACCTTGGGAAATTCCATGCACCCAGAACATTTTTCACATAGGGCGGAAGATTTTTTTTGCATGCAAGAGATCTGGATTATCGCACAAGAAAACTTGTATGGAATGAGGGACCCGTTGGGTTTTTTATAGGCCTAGGGATGGATTTCCCCACGAACGCAAAAAGCGTAATGCACCCTCTGGATGGGATTTTCGTGCCACTCCTATTTTTAGAATGCAAAGGCCCCACAGAGTCTTGCTTCTTAGCATTTCTCTCGAAATCAGACCATTGCAGCCCCTCCGCGATCCAATTCCGATAGGGTGGCATTTTTTGATGCCGAAAAATGCTCAAGGGATAAAAATGGTTGATTTAGGGAAAAGTGAACCCATATTTGGAACCAGGGATCCAGTCGAGGGGGCCTAGAGTGGCGTCGTGAATCAAATTCTCAATCACATGCAAAAATTATATCCTGTGTGAAAAACTCTTGGATTCGCCAGAGTCTTCCACACAGATGCAGATCTTTTCGTGCAATCGCCTTGAGCACGCAATATTCCATGTTAGCTCATTTTTCGTGTGGGAACGTGATCTCGAGCGCCTATAACTAGAAGGATACCCCTTCAACTTCAAGGATGAACAATCTGAACTACCTCCCCGGAACACAATTCTTCTGCCATACCCATAAAAAGATGGCTCTCAAGTACTGAATTTTTCATGCCAGGTCGCCCGGGGGTCCGCCTTTGTGAGTGACCACTCGGGCTTGATCCTTTTCTTTAATCACATTAAGCCCCTTACCTCACACATAATTCATTCCAATTGCGCGCAATCAGTGCTGTGGTGAGTAATTACTTTTTCACGTAGGCTCGAACCTTTTCTCACCTACCACTCATTTGTGCATCGGACCGACCCTCTTCATTCCCGCCACTCATTTGTGTTTCGTCCCGGGACATCTTTCGCAAAACCGCCCCTTTTTCGTGAAAGATACCTGCCCCGCCTTCTTCTCCCATGATGTCCCTCTTCTAGGAATCATCATCGGGTGCCTCCTGCTCCCACAACACCTTCTCCATACACTCTATTCCCCTGATACCTCCTAGGTTCGCACGAAGTATCATCAAAGTCCCTTGGATAATACCGACCATTGTTTTTCTCTGACTTATGCTTCATCGCATAGGCACCCTAAGGGATATTGCTTTTTCACATAGCCACGCTAACGTGGACCCCCAATGGGATCGCCTCTCGACACCCCCTAGCCACAGCGTTTTTGTTCCCTTATCCTCTCCAAAGAGAAGCGGGAACCAGTTATGTAATTCTTGGGGGTGCGGAGAGAACACACCTTGTCTGAGCTGCAGGATGATAAACTGCCTAGCACCATCATCCTCATCCCATGATGTTATAATGTGACCTTCCCCCATGTATCCTAAGTGGGGTTCCCCACCTCGGACATTCTCCACGCCCGCTCATCTCCACATGAGTGTGACCATTCCTCACAAGGAATGACATCCTCTTAATCGGAGCAGCATCTGTCCACTGGGAAAGGTAAACCATCTTGGTTTAAGCCCCCATCTATTCTTGAATGAGGTAGTAACCCAACTCCTCCTTTATTCATCAGTCCCAAGGACCATAGAAGGGGTGATAGGAACTAGATCTCTCCCTTCCTCAGTGCTATATCCCTCTCCCACTGGTCATTGTCTCCATTGGGATTCCATCTTGAAGTAAGTCCCAATATTTCACTCCCTGGGCTGCTAACGACAGATAATCCCATGTTTCCTCTTTGTGGTGATAACTATGCATAATCCCAATTCCACTTCCCATGAACACACCTTTCGTGACGAGATCAATAGGTCTTTGCTGCCTCTTGTTTCTCACACCGAGCATGACTCATGTGGGCTTATAGTATGAATCGACCATGGAATCCTTGGGGATCTTAGAGTGTAATCCCCACACACCCACACATGAACTATGTGGTCTTTGATCCATTCCAAGGAAAGGTATGTAGGAAGCCTCCGCGATGTTCAAGCCAAACAACTGGTCATTCCGACCCCATTCACGTCGGTCTGCCTACCCTCACCCGAACTAAGAGGACTTTGATCCTGGCCAAAGAATGGTACGTAGGAATCCTCCATGAGGTTCAATCCCAATACCCAGTCATTCTGACCCCATTCACATTTTTTCACCACACACCCTCTGGTACTATGTGGACTTTGATCCTTTCCAAGGCAAGGTACGTAGGAATCCTCCTTACGGTTCATGCACAACATCCATTGGTTCCGACCCATTCATGATGGAACACCTTCATATCGCATGATGTTAAACTGCATTCCCCCTATCGTCTTGCACGATATTAAACATCCCCATCCTGAACTTCATGGTCTTTGATCCTTTCCATGGAAAGGTACGTAGGAAGCCTCCAAGTGGTTCATGCCCTAAAACTGGTTGATGTGACCGCCTTCATGAATGTTCTCCCCCATCCTGCATGACAGTAAACTATGGGTCCCAATCAGCGAAAGCCATTGTTTCCCTAGTCAGTGATAAGCTGGTGCACACCAAAACACCATTCTGGACGACGTGGATGTGGACCCATACGAAGGCATGGTACATAGGAAACCACATTGAGGTTCAAGACCACCATCCACCTGGACCCCAGGTCCATATTTTCTTCGGTTGTCTGCATTGGGAACTAAACGGACCTTGATCCTGGCCTCTTAGAAAAGGTATGTAGAAACCTCCCTGAGGCTACTCCCTTCAGTGGTAAGCCATTCTCATCCCCTTTCATTTGTAATCCATTAACAATATTTTCTAGCAGTAAGCCATTGCGACCCCACCCAGCTGTAAACCATTGAAATCCCTAACCGGCAGTATGCCATCGTCAGATGAACTACATGAACATCGATTCCCTGTCATGGGGATATGTAGGAGGCTTCTTCAAGGCTCAAGCCAAAAACCATATTCATACTCATGACAGATCAATCCCATTTACCATCCACTCCATTCAACCACTACATCATACATCATAATTCTTACCCGGGCCGCCACAACCTGGTGGGATAATTCCACCACATTCCCCATTCCCCTCAAGAGTAACCGATAAGTCAACCATGCATTCTCCCCAACATTTATATTTCCTCTAGGGGTTGTGCCTGAATGATGCACTCCAGTTATTGTTCTGATCAGTCTGATCCATCTCCGCTGGACATTAGACTTGCAGAATATCCATTGTTAAGCAGGGAAAGCTGAGAAAAACCTCATATACATGTATATGGAGTATGATTCCCTGCATTAAATGTGGGATGAATCGGGCTTCCACGCTATAGATAAGACCTATTATAAGGGATATAAGCCGAAGGCGCAAGTGTCCAAGCCCCCAGACACATTAGTGATGCCCAATGTGACTACTCCCCAGACTGAACGTTGATGCCCTGACTGGACCCCTTGGAATGTCCCAACAAAAGAAGCATAATTAACCGGTGTCCAAGAATATATGGAACTCAGAAGAATTTCACAGACAATGCTTTTAATCTATAAGGGAGACCCGGAATAGGTGATGAGTTCCTTGGAGAAATCCATAGAAAGAAGAACTAACATCCCATCATTGTGTTTTGATCAAGGATCAGACGTTCCTTAATAAGTGATGAATGTCATCTGCCATTGGAAAGCATGAATGCAGGGCAACAAAACTGCGCCTTCCATCCTCCCAAAGACGGTTGTTAGAGCCCATGAAAAAGCGTCAAAAACTGTATCGTTATGGTGCAGGGGAATCTCTTCAATGTTTAATTTTTTGTTGTGGAGAGTCTGACATAATGGAATTCCAAATGATGACAATATACAATGCATGGCTATAAATTTGGTGTCTAGATGATAGTTTTGCGTTAAACATTAACAAGAAACTACGGATTATTATTATTTAATTAGGATTGGGCTTGATGGAGTTTGCAGGAACATGGACAGATCTTTGGATGGAAATCTTCAAGTAGAAGGTAGGAGGAGGTTCTGAACGAGTGGTTTGATGGTGAAGGTGAGAAGGGTCCACGAAGGGAAAGCTGAGAAATCATTCTTGTGGTGGGATGCTGTATCATTTTCAAAGTTAAAAATGATGTGAGGCACAAGAACTCCTCTAACACCCATGTTAGCATCAAATTCAGAATGATAAATATAGTGCTAGACTTAGTTAATTTATGTGAATGTTGTCATGTTGCTCCATAAATAAGACCTCTTATCCAATATGTGTGATTTCAACAGAGGAGGATGATTATATAACATTTGGTGCATTGGTATCCCCCATGTTCTGGTTTCAAACTCAATATGGACAGATCTCTACAGGGGGGAGATGAGAGGTGGAGGTGTTATAAGAGACCAGAGGGGGTCTGTTATGGTGGCCTTTTTTAATTTTTATGGTATAGGTGAGGATCTTAAGGTAGAGGAAAAGGAAATGGCCATATGGCTGGAGGTTTGTGAACAAAGGAATATAGATTTTTCGTTGGTGGAGAGAGATTCCTTGATTCTATATATTTCTTAATCAGGATGTGGAAGTATCCCTTGGAGCATAGCTTATATTATCCTTAAGTGCATGCAGATCATGGGCACCAATACGATTATCTCCCACACATGGCATGAGGGGAATAACACTACTAAAAAACTGACTTATATCCATGGATTTATAGCCACAATTATAAAATTCCATGGAAATAGGTTAATTTAAATCCACACTTCAAATATAACCCGTAGCATTGGTTCTATTAATCGATTTCCTCAAATCTCTGCGGCCCCCTCTTCGTGCGACCCTTCTTCTGGACGGTGGCCACTCTTCACTCCCCAATCCTCCCCCCGACGGTGCCAGTGTCATTCTTCTTCCTCGACGATACATGTGCGACCCTTCTTCCTCCCCCAACGATACCCGCGCGACCCTTCTTCCCTGATGGCCCTTCTTCCCCAACGGTCCGACGCTGCCACTAAACGCAGGACATTTCACCTCCCCTGGCCAACGCTGCTTGTAGGTGGCCTCCCCGCCTCCTCTACAGCGAGCCTCCAATGCGGAAACCCCCTCCCGGTGATTATCCTCCTTGATTATAACTATTTTATAAATAACATGCATAGATGTTGATCATCTTAGTGTCTCATGTAGTAGGATTATGGTTAATAACAATTGTTTTGGATTTTATGGGCTTGGAAGATGATTGAAAACATTTCCTAAGGGTTAAATCCACTTGAGGTTGGTTCAATCCATGGAATACTACATTAGATTAGTGAAATTAGGTGACTGGCTTAACTACAGAAAAATAGAGGCATGTGAATAGTTTCATTGGTGTCTCATAATTAATTAAGATTTATAATCTACGTAGGTGATTATTTATAGTTTTTGTAATATTCTTGTATCATATAGAAAAATAAAAATGAAGCATTGTTCTCCCATGTACATGGGATTCAATGTCTAGAAAACAAATTTCCTTGTGATTCCATTAAATTAATTCATTTCACGTTAAATACATACTGCGATTGAGTGAATATATCCATCTATTTTGACTCAGTTTGATGAATTTTTGTGATAATTTAGTCCTAATTGTCAATATAAGAAATAGTGGGAGTATTCATTTTTGGGATTTGTTTCTACCTCTGAAATAACTAGTGATTTATTATCCAATGATTAGAATATTTGTTGATGATTTCTTAGTAAGTGCTATTATATATTTTTTCCATATAAATCCTTTCAGTTTAGAAGGTTACAACTTAGGTGAAATTCCCAAATGTCCTGATTTTATTTTTTGATTAAGAGATTATTGACCTCGGGGACACCTCTCCTTATGTCAATGGCTTTCTACTGGAAGTGAGGTCCAAAAAAATTCATTGGGGAGAATATTCAATATTATCTAAGTAAAAACACATAAAAAATAAACACATCTAACAAAATTATTAATATCACCATATTCGTAAAAAATCTATTAAAATTCTATATAATATGGGATACAACATAAAACCAAACAAAAAAACGAATCACATAAAGGAATAATCACATATTTCAGATTTAAAAAGGAATAAAAATAAAGAATTATATCTAAATCCATGGTCTTGGCTCATCTCATCCCATTCTCCAAAACCACGTCAACCAAAACAATCCCTATCCATTGTACATCCTTTGATTAACCATAAATGTAAAAATTTGTCTACATTAACACTAAGGTTCTTGTGTATTGTGTAAATATATTAATTTTTAGGGTCTCACTACTCACCTCTAATATACACTAAAATATTAATGTGTATGCATGAGGATAACAATTAATGTAAATAAACATTATATCGAGATAATAATTCTTTAACCCAACAATCACAACATTCGACATGTTTCATGCCCTAGTTGAACATCAAATTGATACCTAGAAAACCATTATGTCTGACCATACCTTTATTAGTTCCATTATAGTGTCTTATACCCATGTTCCATATACACCATCTAATTAATAAAAAAACTGGTTATTATATTTTCAAAGACTTAAAAAATATAAAATGATTCAGGGTAGAACCTTATGTCTAGGATCTGGTCTCATCTCATCACTTGAGGATATACCACATCACTCAAGGGGGTCATTTGAAAATCAAATCCTTCCAAGTATCTAGAACCCAATATCTCACTCAAGACATTCCCATATTCCTTCCCCATGTTAGATTAAAACCTAGACTTCATATACCTCATGGAGGTCTAACCATAACCTCCTCAGTCAATGTATCTCTCCTAATAACATCACAATCAACATAATTTCCTTCTAATGCTGAGACATTATATTACAATTTCAAGAATGTGGTCACGAATCATCATATTACCATGGTAGAATTGATCTTTCTCGAATAGAATTTGTTCTGAAATAGTGGAGCAAAGATGAGATTAATATAATATATGAAACAGTTGCATTTGGAATGGGTTTTATTGAAAATGATTTTATTACTTCTTCATAGTTATCAATCATGTGAAGACATTATTATATCAGGTATCAATATACATTATGATCGCTTTGTGATTCACCATTCCATGGCAAAGATTATTGAAGTCTATCATCAGGATATTTTCCAAAATTTATATCGATGTTTTGTTTTTAATGCTATGTCCATAAGGCTGGAGTTCAAAATTGTTTGTTACATCTAATCCAAAATCTATAATTATCTTCACATTCTTGAGCGGGTCCAAATCATTCTTGAGCGGGTCTGAAGCTTGCATGCACACTTCGGTCTGACCAAATCATTATGGTAAGAGTGCCACCACCACCACAGTATACTTGAGTATAATGTTAGGCTATTTTCCAAGCGCTTCCTTTAATGCGAAGGTGTTGATATTCTGAAATTTTTTCTCCACTAGTTAAACACTCATTCATTTGGTTATTGCTTAATTTTTCTTCTTAATAGGACATTCATATCGTAGAATAAGATGTTCAAAACTACTTTTTTACATGGTGATTTTGATGAGAATCTATACATGAAGCATCTTCATGGTTTGGCTAATGAATTTAAATAAAATCAATTCTTCTTACATAATAAACCAATCAAAGGATAAAAAAAGCTTCACGATAGTGGTATAACAAATTTGATACATTCATGCTGCAACATGGATTTAAATGGAGTAAATTTGATGAATGTGTCTACTGTTAACAATAACATTCTTTACTTGTATCCTCATGTTGTTAAAGTAATGAAACCTGTTAGTGTTCCTTTTTCCAAACAGTTAAAACAATGACTCTGTCAATATTCTAGAACTATTGCTAACATTGAAACTGTAATTAGGATACCTTATTTAAAATAGAATAAATTGCTGGTTTTTATTCAAATTTTAAATCTCCTAAAAACATCAGTTCTTCAGAGAGTATATATTTCTTTTTTGTACTTAACCTATTTGATGATTGCCTGCCATCATGCTTTTGCATGTCAGATCAGTATACTAACAAAGGAAAATTATTAGCAGTAATGGAATGAAATCATGTCACGATCTATCATCCTATAATGAAAATAAATTTTAAATGGATCTGCTTCATGTTTTCTACTTAGGAAAATCCATTATGATCATGGAAGAGGTTGAATCAGCTTTAAAAGAAATTATCCAGGCACCCCATATTCAAGTTAATTTTCTTTTTAACAAGTATGTCCATTTTTTGTTTGTTTTGAATGTACATAATATAGGATTCATTTGAAAACATATTTTGAAAATTATTAAAAAACATATCACTTATGATAATGGTTCGTTATATGTTTTCCCAATTGCTTGTCGGTCGTTTTTATTTTAATGTAGGTAATGAAAAACTACTGCCAATTTGGTAGAATATTTTTGATGGAAATGGAGTGTGAGCTTTGAAAAATACGAATGGGGAAGACTACATTAAAAAAGGTGAAGATATTGAACTTGACAAGTTTTATTGAGAAATGTTCACATAATTATTTATGAAATGAATTTTGGACAATTTTTGTTTTTGATTAAAATGTCTCGCTAACAAGAATGTTGTGATTTTTGTTAATTTAATATAGTTAGTGGTGAGCATCTCATGCATGTGTGCAGGAAATGGAGAAGCATCTCTTGGGTGGGATGCGCCCTTGAGAATTGAGTGAGTAATTGTATTTTTAATTTTTTATTGAAATTATTTTATAAAAAAGTATTAAAATGGGGGATTGGTGAAGATGTAAGCTTGGTGAATGCAAGGTGATTCCTTGGTTGGACATGTATTTATGACAACACATATTTTGTGTCAGTTATAGGTCACTATAACGAAGATGGATTTTGATGAAAACAGGAGACATGTTTTTAATTTTTTTAAAATTATGAGTTAAATAAATGAATCATTATGCCGTTATCACGAGTGGATTACCATGTTTCTCATTTCCCAATATTATCAATATAATGGATTATAATAGCCATAAATATACAAGTATTTTATACTACCTTTTTGTTGAACGTTCTTTTGTAATAGTGATATTATGAATGAAATATACAAAAGGTGTATTGTATTATTGTTGAAAAGAAAAACAGTAAACTATTGTTCACGGAATGGATTTTCTAGGTTAAGAACAATGTATAATCTCTATTTTTCACATTTAAGTGCTTATGTAAGTTTACTTTATTCCCATATTTTGGTGATTTTTTATTTTTGAATAGGCAATTGAAAGTTATGTTTGAAAAATAAAGAGGTCTATTAATGATAATGTTATTTTTTATTGGGATGTACATATCAATCAGAATATTATTTGTTCATTGTTGGTTATGGATTCATGTATCATTTATCATGTACAGTTGACACACTAAACATATATATAAGAAGTCGTTATATGTCATTTTTTCCCACTATTTTTGTATAGGTGGTTTCTTATGTTTTGTTCGGTTTTATCCACCACCATCGATGAAAATGAGTTCAACATCGGATTTGGGTATGGTTTATTCTGTTTTTATTCTTTGGCCCAATTTTAATTATAGAATTTGTGATTTTTGGGTTCCTTATTTTTTTGCATTGCATTTTGGATTTCGTTGTGGTGGTTTCGAGTCACTATTGACAATGGCTTAGATGTGTATGCATAGTTAGGTATATACATATATATGTTCCCCCTTCATATATATTCACTAATGGTAGTATGAATATATATATTGGGGCTAGGTGTGATTATATATGGATATAAAAAATGCATACATTTGTAAGTGTAAAGGGGTATATGACAGTATAAACATATATCTAAGGACCCCCTTGTGCGTATTTGGCCATTATAATATGTACATAGGGGCTAGGTGTCCTTATATATATGTGAAGATTAATATGCGTGCAAGAAGAAAAAAGGAAGATTCATGTTTTTGTCGTCAAAAGTAAACTCGCCTTGAGGTTGAGGTAGGGTCCCTCTTCTAGTCTATATAATTCAAGAATGTTTGTAATTGAATTTAGTTTCCTTCTTAATTATGCATGTTTATATTAAATTGAAATTATTAAATAAGTGTTATTTAAGATAATTGTTTCGTTTGATAAATAAGTCATGGTTTTGTAATAAAACACCTCCAATGGAGGTGCGCCGTCTGCAAAAACCCACAATGGTATACCTTGCATAACATTATTGAATTGATGTTTTCCTTATACTTGATGTCGTTGTTAGTCATAAAGCACACATCATACTTGACCGTTTTTATATCCATATAGGGGGTTTCTCCCTTTTTAGTAAAACTGTTGTTTGAACCAAAACACTCTGTAAGTGACGTTAGACTTTTAAGATGGGTTCCATGTTGTTTGACCATGTTACATGGCATGTGATATTTAAATCCAACCAAAATCCCAGTTCCATAGCCCATGTGTCCCACAGTACCAGTAATGTCAGATTACATGTCATGTAACCTGTGATATTCTTGATCCCATGGGGTATTCCTCTAGGTATTCCTACACATTTCTAGATCTCCAAACCTCACCGAATTAGGTATATCAAGGGTCATCCAATCCCTTAGTCATCACACTTTAACACTCATTTCTTTATATCTATTGAGAAAACATCATCTAATGCCATCCATATCATCCTATTTGAATCTAAGTGGAAAAAATACTACAATTCCATTCTAATCTACCTCCAAAATCCGTGATAAAAATGACATAAATTACCCTTATGAAAAACAAGATCATGGAAGGAACTGATTACCCAGTGGAAAACCACCAACCGACCAATGGCCACAAACTTTTGGGATTCAACCATCAACCATCTAGTAGTTAGTATAGAGCCAACCTTCCCCCAATATCACTATTAATATGTTCATTGTGCTTAATAATAGCTAATTGGTGGCCCCATCTGCTGCTTTTTAGGAACACCACATACTTCTTCCCCCCTTTACTTAATCCATCCATCTGAAACATAAAATTTAAATTAAACCATAATATTTTTATTTATAAATCACCAAAATTAAATTTTTAGAACCCAAAAAATAAAACCATAGTCATTATAAACTATCTACTATAAGATTTCTCATCCATGAGAAACATTACTAAGCATCAGTGGTGATTTAAGGTTTCAGGGGTTTGGAGCTGCCTTCGAGCCTACTCCTTACCTTCATAGATTCCCATACTTAACCTTATCTATTATTCGGTACATTGAAGTCTCATTTATCTTCTTATTCTACATCTTTTTTCCTAGAGTTCGACATGCATAAATTTTGAAATAACATCTTTCAAGATCTATCACTCGTATCCAGGTTAACAAGAATGTTTTAGTATTTTTCAAATGTTTTCCAACCGTAGAAAATTATTCCCTCAAATTTTATAATTCATTACTTACCTAATAGAATAATTGATCCACCATAGGTGTACTGCACTGAGTTTTCATTGATTCTTTATCAGGTTGCATGAGGTGGTGGATCTGGATTTTTTTGTCCAAATATTCATGTTCTTTCAACTGTTAACCATGTTTCCTCTACCAGTGGAACCTAATTGTTCACTCTAGTAGAGACTCTCAGTTTTCATCATAATGGATTTAGATTATCAAATTACATCTTCCTTTTTAATATCCTTCTTTTCTTACTATTTGCAGCAACATTCTTGGAAATATTTTAGGTCGATCAGAAGATTCTTAAAGGGAAACATCTCATTCATTATTTTTTTAGAGCATGAACTGTCTAAGAAAAATCTAGAGTTTATTTGGCTCTCTACTGAAAAACAATTCAATGTTAAAAAACACATTTTCTAGGAAACACAAGTGGAGTACTTTTTTTCCTATTTTCATTAAGGAAACTCCATAGTGAACTGCTAGGGTCTCGGTCCAAAGGTATATGCAAGGCTTAATCTAGCACTAATATTGATGGGGAACAAAATCCAATGAAGGTGAGGATTATCTGGCCATGAAGACTATGGAACCTAATAAAGAAGAATCCCATGTGTGTTTAGGAGATCATAGTCTACAATATGATCATGTGCGAGGGGGAGGGGGTGGGTGGAGGGGGGCAGGGGCAGGGGGAGGGTGTAGGGGGGCAGGGGGCAGGGTGGTGGGGGCTGGGGGCAGGGGGATGGTCTATAAGGCAAGGGGTAGGGGGAAGGGGGTAGGGGGCAGGGGGGATGTCTACAGGGTAGGGGGAGGTGGAGGGGGATAGTCGGAATGTTTCTCCTCCTCCTCCTGATCCCTTCAATCCTAGCCAAATGATGCTTCCACACAGATGTCACAGACCGGGCCAACATGCCGTGGTCAAGCCGTGGTCACGCCGCGGTCACGCCGCGGTCATGCCGCAGTAATGTTGTGATTTGGCCTGACTCCAGGAAGACACCCCACAGTGGTTCACAGTGAAAGTAATCCATGAGACTTGTGATCAATGTTGATACTAACATATCAAAATTTATACATGAGGGGAGACAACCGAATGTTTCCCTGCCTCCTCCCGCTCACTCCCCTCCTTGCAAGAATATGCTGCCCTGTGGAAGTCACTGGACATGTCTAACACATCGAGGTCACACCGCGTTCAAGCCACGGTCACGCCACAGTCATACCGTGGTCAATCCGCAGTCACGCCGTGGATTGGCCCTGCTCCAGGACGACACCCTATGAAAGTTCATAGTGATATAATTCCATGAGTCTTGTGATCAATGATGAGAGTGACTAATCACAATTTCTGCTGGCGGAGCGATGAAGAGAATGGTGCCACACCTCCTCCTGCTCCCTTCGCTCCTGGCCTGAAGATTCTGCCCCAAGGATGTCGCTAGACCAGGCCAACACGCTGCAGTAACGGCGCGGTCATGCCGCGGTCACGCCACGGTCATGCTGCGGTCACGCCGCGGTCATGCCGCAGTCATGTCGTAGTCACGCCACGGTTTGGCCCTGCTCCATGATGACACCATATGGAAGTTTGCAGTGATAATATTCAATGAGTCTTGTGATTAATGTTGAGACTAACTAATAAAAATTTCTGCTGGCGGGGTGATGGCTGTAATGTTTCCCCACCTCCTCTCAATCCCTTCTCTCTTGGCTAGAAGATGCCGCCCCACAGATATCGTTGGTCCTGACCAACACGCCGCGGTCATGCCGCGATCACGCCCTGCTCTAGGAATATGAAGAATATATTATATTCATAGGTAATTTTTTTGATAAAGATGGCATACCATTCCTGTTAGGACCTTCATCCACCATTAAATACATCATTTCAAAGGAATTGTCACATTATTGCACGGATGAAATCTCCATTAATATGGAGAAAAGTATTCTTCATTTGAATTAAAAGTTATTAACCTTTGATTATTATCATATTCAAGTCAAGGTAATAAAGTGGTTGCAAAGAAAAATTTACATGATGTCTCTCAAGGATTCAAAAGATCAAATGATTGAAAAATTGTAAGGATTCCTTCAATGTGCATGATTTTACACATTTGTGTGTTTGAGACACCTTATCAATAATTCCCTATTAGGTGTTCACATTAGATGATTGGATTCACATGTACCACTACATTTCACAAAACTCACTAACTGGAAAATGTTTACAAATTTTGTAGCATGAAATATCATAGCCTCACATTGTCTACAACAAACAGACTCTATCAATGACCAATGATTTTGTAAAAAAAAACTGGCTCCAACCTACTATCACTGACATCGTCCCATTATAGGGTTAACTGATATGAGAAATTTTCATTATACATACGATAATATTGAGAAAGATTATATAATATAGTATTATAGCCATAAAAATGTAAAAATCTCTTAAATATTTAAATGTTCTTCATAAATGGTTGATCCAAGGGAATATCAAATGATGAACCCATCCTATGTCTAGAAAAAAAATTGATAAAATAAAAAGGGTAGTTTTGGAATTATCATCCACCATAGATCAAATGAAACCCCAATTCATACCATCTCTTGATCTGGTATCCTCGTTATGGATGTCAAAAGGAAGAATTTTTTGAAGATTCCATTTGGATTACCATCCACCGAGTAACTCCCAATGAGTCAGAAAAGGAGAAGAAAAGGCCAAATAGAGGGTGTAGAATAATAAATTCACATAATTAAACAGATATAATTCCTACAATTCATTTCATCTAAGTAAATGTCATCAAATCCTCCATAAAATATTCTCTAGAACTAGAGACCCATTCAAAGGATTCATAATATGATGTTCTATTTCACAATGTGGTCTACACTGAAAAAAAAATTAATGAAGATTTATTACCTTGAACGAAAGGCTTTCCATCAATTTTTGAACTCCCTTAAACAATTAGTCATTACCTCCTTTAATGGAACCCAAAATGATTAAATGTAATGGTCAAATTATAACTCACCTTCTTTATAGAGTGTTTAATCCCCTTTATCTGTAATAATAATATACATAGCGATAAGGAGAGATTAGTGATGTGAGATGACTAAATGAAGAACTACACAAAGAAAACCTTATTGTTATATAAGTTATATATGAATATCATTACATCACAATTTCAGCATTCACACCTCAACCAAGAGGAGTTTTTAGAAACTAAAGAAGATCTAGAATATTAACTCAACATGGGATACCAACCACCAATATATTTGGACCCACAACAGATGATCAATAATTCCCTCCATTGAGATCATAATAAAATAGGGTTTGACACATCCTTACATGCCTTCATATATTGGTTACCTGTGATTGAGACTTGCATTGCCCCCATTGATGGCCATATAAGTTTTCATACCTTTTCTTGGTCTTTTAACCACACCTCTTCAAGTTCTTATTTTGATACACATTCATAAAATTCTTATGAACACAATAGATTTTCTAAAGGATCAATTACATGATATTGAAGAATGAATTGTTCCTATACATCATGAAAATATTCCTTATACTGAATTGATAGATCTAACTCTCCCCCAATAAATATTGGGAATCCTACATTTCCTATTATCAAAGGATCAGTATACCAAGAGAATAAACAACTGAATTTGGTCTCTAACTATAATTCCCATGAAGGGGACCCCAAAAAAGATTTAGTAAAACATAGATGATTCATATAATCACTATAGAGGCTATCCTTTAGGTGGTATATGAGTTTTCATTCTCATTTAATCACTAGATGGGATGACCTGTGTCATAAGTTCTCTTCTAGTTTAGCTTAATGTTGTAGAAGACTGCAGTCTTAAATTTAAAGAACTACAATTAATGGGTGATTGAAAACAGTATCATATTTCATTGCTTGGTAGAAATTATTGACATACTCACTGAATCTACCACTCCCTCAAGAAGAGTTGTTTCCAATATATATATTGAATAATTTCACTAATGTTCACATGAAACTTTTCTAATAAAAATAAATAGGATGGTTTTGGGACCTTTATAGAATTTTTACAAAGGGAGAGGCCTCCATAATAGTGAACAAATTCATGGGAGGAGTGATTCCATCAACTCATGGAATGATAGTGGGGAGAGAAGAATCCACTACATTCATGATTAAATAGGACCATGTACCTTCTCATACTTAAAATACATCACCATATCAAGTAGTTCCACCTCCTATGATCCAAAAAAACCTCAATCTCAATAGGATGATGTGATGGAGAAAATAAATATGTAGTTTTAGGTGATGAAAACATTTCATTATTTTTGAAATGGTCCTGTCCCAGGATAATTAATCTAATCATTTTAAATCTACTTAGTCATGATTACCAAGCCTAGAAATCCCAACAAATATGGTGATGAAGATATAACAAACTATTTCATCTTCAATCAAGTTATGTTCAAACAATGGATTGTCTTCTCCATTTTATTGCCCATTTTCAGGCTAAGGTTACTACTGCAAAAACTCTGTAATCTTGTGCTCCCATAATAGTGAATTTCTGCCTCTATGTGGACGTAGGGATTATTTCTGAACCACGTAAATCATTGTGTTATTGTTTCTTTAATTTTTTCCTGCATTCTCATTCTGTTCACATTTCTGTCTTTATCACTCCCAATGATTACACAACATATAATTCAAACTTCATGTTTCTCAAAGATATTATCCAATATTGTGTCATGCCTTCCATACAAAGTTGCACAAGTGGCACCTTCAGTTCCTCCGAAACTGTGTAAATCGAAAAATACATTTCAGATATCACGATCCTAGACCCTAGATCTTCTCCAAAAAAAATTGGAATCTCCAAATGTTTAGTCCGCTCACGACCAAACTTCTCACGGTGCACTTCCTTAACAGTTCTGCATGCGCCACTTGCATCTACTACCACTTTCTGTTTTGAACTCTTTTTTTCTCCCTCTGTTCGTAAACTACTTTCGATTTCCTCTACAACAACAAACTTTCCTCATTCTTCTCCTCATTCTAAACGATCCTTCTGACTTGCTACTAGGCGAGACTCATTTAATGTCAAGTCCCACATTTGAATCTCCAATCGCCAAATCTCTTCCTCCGATCGTAGTTGAGCTTCATCCTGGCAGATTTTACCTTCCTATTGTAATCTGTTGTCATTCTATAGTTCGGCGATCACCAATTCTAGTCCTGACACTTTCCCTTCCATTCGTGTGGGCATACAACAGTCCGCAGTTCCCTTTCCTATCTCTTAGCGACAAATGATCTCAATGACAACACCAAAATTGATAGGAAAATTTGGTATTTCAATAGGATTTCCATCAATAAAAGATGTTTCTATAATGGGGTCTCACCCTCCTAGATACTCTCTCTCTAACAACCACAACTTCCAAAAAATAAATATTTCCCCTCAGGACAGCCCCCAAGCCGCCCATATAATCGCTCCATCTAACTGACTAACTAACTAAGAAAATTACATGTTTTCCCCCACCAAATATGTTAAAAACAATAATATGTTGTTACACTAGCCGAAGTCAATTACACTAGCTGGACATCAGCTATAGAAGAAGCCTGATTCCTCATCCTTTGGTATGTATGGACTACAGGTGGCCTAACTCCCCTATCATTCTTTGTGTGTTTATAACCAGCTAACATTTAATTTCAACACCACATATTTGAAAATTATTCAATTTGAGACACCACTTGTTAGGAATAATTCCTCCTTTTCCAACAGCTTTTAGAATCTTGTAATCACAAAAAAAAATCGATTCCACTTGTTTCGTTATACATAAGTAAGCATGAGATTTAACCTTGTTGTTGTTACAACCTCTCAATTTTTCATCATCTCCTTATTTGATTGATTCCACTAGTCACATAGATTGATATCACTAATGGTACACCAGATTCAACATAAGACCACTGGTTGTTCCATGAAAGGGATTGGCACCTCATTTCTTTCTCGAAATCAGGCTTGTTATGTTTGGAATTCATTATTCAAGCATGTGTATGAAAATACAGATTTTATTTTTCAAGGTGACTAGGGGATCAATCATTGACTTTACGCCACTTGAATACATCCATCAGAGCATGAATTTCATGATTCATCAAGATTCTCATCTTGGTTCATACATATGTGCCTTTTTGGCACAATCACACCATGAATCCATATCTTTGTAATGCATACAACTCATGGATTTTATCTCCCACTTATGCATGTATCACTTCCAATAGAAATTAGTAGAATTTATGTTCATGGAGAGAGAGGGTACCTTCATCTTCCTCGACATGAGGATTTTGGTTGGTCTTGGTGGACCAACCATTTGTTCCTAGTTTTCTTACAAGACTTTTTAATGGTGTCATTCAGCATGTCACCACTTGTACATACCTACTTTTGAAATTTTTCTTTAGAGTTCATCCCCACCATTGGCCCAATATTCTCTTCTAGTGTGAGACTCATCCCACTACTGGATACTCCTTACATTGGAGCACCATTATTGAATCTTCCTTTGGCATAATTCTTCCACCATTCAAGTGTCACTCCATCAGTTTTCTGTTCTTTCTTAGTCATGGTATGAATGAATCCACCCATTCATGATTCTTGTTTTTCTTCCATGATTACTATGAGAACAATCTCTTCATCCTATTTTTCTCTCCATACCTGTTTCATCTCTTTCCAGGTAGGTTGTTGAGTGTACACTCTCTTTGGTTCTTGAAACATTCTTCATTGTATTTCTTCAGTACTATTATTCAAAACTGAAATCATGTTCTTCTATAGAAAAAATTTCCTCAAATTTTATTCTCCCTTAGTCATAGTAGACTTATTTCCTTGCATGATGACTTTTATGACCGGGACATTAGAGATACCTATGAGACCTCCATTTTCTTTTTTCTATCACTATTTTTCAGTATACTGAATCTGGTTTTGAGTTAAGTATATTTTCTATCCTTATATTCATGTCTCCTTCTGGTTATAAGACTGAATTCTCTCCTTGTCATGCCCCGACCCCAGAAGCCCTGGAGCCAGTGTCCAGTGGAGGGGGGGTGTCTGCCCGGGGGGGTCTAGGGGTGTCTGTCTGGGGGGGTCTATCTAGGGGAGGGGGTGTGAATGGTTTTCTATCCAGGGGGGTGTCTGTCCAGGGTGGGGGGGTGTCTATCCAGGGGGGTCTGTCTAGGGGAGGGGGTGTCTAGTGTTGTCTATCCAGGGTTATCTGTCTGGGGGGTGACTGTCCAGGGTGGGGGGTTTTTGTCCGGGGGTGGGGGGGGGGTCCATGGGTGTCTATCTAGGGGGAAATCCAGGGGAGGGGGGTGTCCAGGGTTGTCTGTCCAGGGGTGATGTCTGTCCGGGGGGGTCTGTTCAGGGGAGGGGGGTGTCCATGGTTGTCTGTCCAGGGTTGTCTGTCTAAGGGGGGTGTCTATCCGGGGGGGGATCTGTCCAGCGGAGGCGGTGTCTAGGTTTGTCTGTCCAGGGGTGGGGGTGTCCAAGGTTGTTTGACTGTCTGTCTAGGGGGTTTCTGTCCTAGGTGGGGGGTGTGCAGGGGAGGGGTTGGGGGGTGTCCAGGGGGTGACAAACAGGGGGGACTGGTAGGGGGTGGGGAACCAGGGGAAAATAGGTAGGGGTTCTGGCAGGGGGCATTGGCGAATAAAAAATAGGGGGAGACATGCAGGGTAGGGGTTGCAAGGGGAGTAGCATGTGGGTGGAATGTAGGGGGACTATTAGGGGGTGGAAGGTAGGCATGTATTCCTGTTGTGTTTTTTATTGAACATTATTCTATAGCCACCGTTTTTGACCCTGGATAAAAGGCTTGTTTGTGATTTACCTTTTTCCAGGGTTTCAAACTGTGGCTAAGAAGGCTTTAGCCACGGTTTGAATCCGTGGATATAGGGCTGTAGGAACGGTTTGAACCATGGCTATAAGGCTTTATCTACAGTTTGAAATTGTGGCTATAGGACTTCGCCTATATCCACCCCAATGCCAGACATGGTTTCAACCTGTGGCTATTGCTTAAATTTAAAGTAGTGTAGGTTCTATAATTCTTGTCTTATTAGGCTTCCACATGAAAAAATGTTTCCCTCTATCTCAACAATGGTCCGTTTACTCATGGATGCTCTCTTTTTATTATCAACAATGATTTGGTTCTTCACTACATCAGTCCTATTAAATGTATCTCTCTTATTTGTATGTGTCCTAAATAAATAAAAATGTTAATGTTTCCGGAAGGAATATTATATATCATCTTCTGTGGATAAAATATTTGCAGTAAGTCATAAAAACCAATTTAATGTATTCTTTCCAATAACCATTGAATCGGTAATTGAAACCATTTCCAACTATATGAAGTAATTTTATATGATTAATGTGTAATATATATTGTTGATCATGACTAATAATGAGACCACTAACCATGAAAAAAAATTAATTGATATTTTTAATGAATATATGCAGTCTATATGGTGGTGATTTTTTGATAATATAGGAATAAATATAAAAATATAATAATACAGAATTCTTCTTGAAGGGTTATGAAAACATATTAGGTATCCAAAAATATGGTAATATTACACAATAACAATGGTAGTAAAAATGGATATAGAAATGTTTTTTGAAGTATATATCATTCAAAAAAACTCCAACTCATGATGGGTCAGCCCAATCCAGATAGTTCACATTAATAGAATTTGTTCCATTATTAATAATAATAATGAATTAATTGAAATATATGATAATTATGAACAGTTGGAATGTGTTTATATGTCATTCAAGAAAGAACAGTGTCATTGGGAAATATTTCTTTCCCATCTCATTCATTGATCATATACTTGAAAAATTGGTTGTGAAGATACATTATTTATTTCAAAATGATTTTTCACGATATTTTTAGGTTCTCATTACAACATATCACCAATGAAATAAATCCTTCAGGAGCCCTTTTAAATCATTTTTCTATAATATAAGTCCATTTTGGTTACGTAATGAATCATGTTTAACTTAGAGTCACATGATAATTATATTTTTCACACTACATTGAGGGCTGTTTTGAGGCATCTTTGTAACATACCATATTTTCCAAGTACATCTCTCTATGAATTTTTCATTAGTCATGGGTTATTCGTGATATTATAATCAGTATAATATTTTTGGATTGTATGGAAGGATAATGGTCTGAAAAATAATCTACAAAAATATTACACGATTTGCAAAGGGATTACACATCTTGTAATTGTTTGATGGTTTTAAAAAAATATGAGGTGTCTGTTTTTTTTCATATTCCATTAAAAACATTTATACAAAATTATATCATAATACACACCATGTAAATGAACAACATCCTATTTTTAACATATTGTGCAACTGATGATTCATTGGTTTTTAGCTATAGCTCTTCTCCTCCGACCCAAAGGTGGCTCTTAGTAGTTTATGGGTGTTTATCATCATCTATAATCTTTACAAATTGTTTTTAGATACCCTATAATCCATTTTTACTTTGGTTCCCTTCCATAAATCCTCATAACAAATAAGTGTTGGATCCTTTATTAGTTATGGGATGGGGGTTGGTATTTATCCTAGGTTTTTCTCTAAATATCTTCTTCCATTGGCGAGAATTCTTCATTAAATATTATGTTGGTGGTCTAAATTATAATCCCACAGTCTTGATACAATTATTTGTATGTAATTGTTATAATTTCAATTTCCATTAATGGGAAATTGGATCAATGATTGATTTAATTTTTTAACTTTCATGTGTTAACGGTTTAGGTTAATATAGAAAATTGGACAGTTTAATTGAATTAATTAATTTATTAATTAATTTATGTATTATGAAGATTGTGTAATTGAATGAAAAATCATGTTAATATATTTTCAGATTAATTAGTTGAATTTATTATTATGGAAATTTGTGAGATATTTATATTGTAAAATTTAGTGGAATAATTAATTGTTAAATTATTCATTGGGATATTGAGTTGTTTCTTTGATTAATTAATTTATGAATTAATTAATAAAACTAATGTGATTATTTAATTGTTTAATTAATTAATGGATCGATGTTGAATATGCAATTTTCTGGTTTGATTAATTAATTAATGAATTAATTGATGGGATATTGGGATATATGTGTTAAATGTGTTTGTGGGGTAGGTACTGAGGTTTCAAATACCGATATGTGGTAAATATGTGTGGGACATGAAATGAGAATCCAAATACACATATATGTGTGTTAAATGTATTTTGTATCAAGATAGAGGCTCCAAATACCCATATGAGTTTGAAATATTGGGATTGAGACTGTGCATCTAAATACCCAAGTGATATTGAGTAGTTGGACAAGGACATAGGCTCCAAAAACCCATGGGGTGTTAGACCCAACATTTTATGCCCATGAGTTGGCAATAGAATATGGTTCCAATTAGACGTGATGTGAAATCGGATGATGGATTGTAATAATCGAAATAAAATATATGAAATTCCATGAGGATTTTCAGCCTCACGCATGGGTAAAAGGATGTATTGAGGATCAGGTGTTCTACGGAACATGGGGGTTTATTTGGTTAAATAAAGAGAAATTGAAAAAATGTAAATTGATTACATTATTCTATGTATCTTAATCTTTATGAATCTGAACGAACCTTATATATAATGGATATTTTATTATAAATTTTTTATGGTGGCCTACTAAGTTCTACTCACACCCTATATGGGCTTCTGGATTTTACATGAACTGATTTCATGATTTCGTGATAGGTTAAGGGGAAAGGACCTATGATAGATAGATAAATCTTCATTGATGATGGATGTGGTAAACATACATGGTTAGGGACCCTCTTGGGAGTTTTCAGTTTCATTAATTTTGTGTTTTCATTTTGACACACGGTTCGTACTTTGGAATGACATATCTACTCTTTAGTTTTGATATTGTATTTCCATGTTTGGTTATCATGTGATTCCCTTTGCGATTCGGTTATGGATTATAACTATTGAATATTATTTCTTCATATTTATTGTATTTATACATTTATAATTTGGGAATATTCTCCACATTATTTTTATTGTTTCCTCACTACAGGTCGACAAACAATAGTGTAAAAGGAGAAGCTCTTGACATCATGCTGTGAAATTACACGTGGCACCATTGAGTGGCACATTGGTTAGGATGATACAAAGTGGTATCAAATGAGTTTCTTTAATTTTTTTGTCTTACTATTATGGAATGGTCGATATGAGAATGGGATGAGTTAGACCTTGTCTAGGAGCTCATTTACGGGAGAAGATACCCCATGTATGAGGGTAAAAAACAGGTACTCAAGGCAGGATTGTTCTAATTGATGTGTTCTTTTATAGTATATGTTATTAACGCTCATGTGATGAAGTTATTATGTGATGAGATGGATTTTTAATATTTTATATGATTTTACTCAAGGACCATAATTTCATGAAAATTGATTATGAATGAATCATCTTAGGAACTCAAGAAAAATTTTCTGAAATGGGGATTTTTTGAAAACATGGGAAGTTGGTTTTGGTTATCTTTTTGAAATTGAAATGATTTTCCTAAAATGCGCGACATAAATTTGGAAGGTTCCTAAAGTGAAATTGAAATTGAATAATGATGAAACATGTGAATGAATGAGTGAATAATGACAAAATTGAATAATAAGATGATTTTACCCATTCATGACCATGAAATATATGAACGATGTTTAATAGTAGTTATAGTGGCTTTTTTGACCTTGTTAAAGTAAAAAATGAAAATGATTTGAAATGGATTATTTGAATCTCTTTTTTTAAACTGTGTTAAATTGGAGTGATATTTCATGATACATGTGTTTGAAAATATAGATATATTCCTCCATGATAACGCTTGATGATATGAAGAAAAGAGGATATGGATGGAGATGACATACCGTCAGTGGAACCTAAGCCACCAATAGTGATATTTGAAGATGTTTGAAGAGATGTTCCGAGATAACACTTATTATGTCATGTAGTTTATGAAAAGTGACCCATGTTGGGTTGGGAAAATAATTTCCAAATTGATGTGGGAGTTTCAGTTGCAAAAATCACTAAATATTAAGAGACAGTGTGGACATGAGGTTGTAGAGTTTTCGACTGTGTCCATCTAGAATTTAATTTACGATTTAGAGACTCCTCCTGAGAATTGGGTCAAGTTGGATGATTACAAGTTTCGATTATCAGTGAACTATTGTTATGATTTTCTTTCACAGACAGGGATGGTATATAATATGGTGTTGAATGAAGTTTTATAGGAGATCATGGAACACTTTTTCCATAGTCTGTGAGATCGAAGAGAGTACCTATGTTCATTTCGTTGACTATGGGGAAATTCCCATGATAAAAAATGATGGTAACTTTATATAATTTTATTGATTTTATCCATTTGTATAAGGGGATGACTAAAGTATGTAAATTTATTTTTAGGATGAAATTAATTTTGAGAGTATGTCTGAAGTTAACATATTTTGATTAAAGATGTTTTCTAATATGGTGGATCAGACTCTCATAGCTGAGGGGATCCCAAAGGAGTCTTTCAGTGCATGAAAGATGGTTATTGTTAGATGATCAATAGTTATGTATTATAATTGAAATAAGAATCACTATAATAATGTTATCTTGGGGGATAGAAAGAATATTTTCTAGGGGGAATGATCAATTAATCATCATCATACTCATGTTATTTTCTACTGCTGTGGTAGTTTGGTCCACTTTCACAATAATTGCCATTGAAAATTGGTATATTTCTGATAATACAGAATGATTAATCATCTACTGAGGTTCTATAAGAACCTGCAACAGATGAGTAATAATGGAGGAGATATAAAACACCTGATTTTGATAGATAATACCATAGTATGATCCTAATTCTATTTCACCATATACAATTTCACAAACATATCTTCACAAACTCAAGACAAAACATGAAGAGTTAGAGGATAAGGGATTTTTCCATACAAATACATCTACATGGGGTTCTCTAGTATTGTTTTCAATAAAGTATGGTGGGACCTTTTTCTTGTGTTTCGAGTTCCGAATGTTGAACTAGATTATGATAAAAAAACAGTATTTTTTATCGTGTTTCATTGATCTATTTGAGCAACTGTGGGGAGATTGGGTCATCTCAAATATTGTTCAATGATCAGGTTATCCCTAGTTGAGACTTCATCCTTCAAATATGCCATTGAATACTTTCATAATATGTTATGGCCTATACGAGGTCTTCATAATTCTATTTGTCTGAACGAATGCACTAGAAATATTTTTGGACAAGGCTAATAGAATATAAAATCCCAACCAAGAACATTTTATAGTAGTTTTTCTGGATGACATCTCAATGTATTCAAAGACTCATAAAGATCAGGTCCCACATCTTGACATCATCCCAATTACACTAAGATATCAAAGGTTATATTCCATGGTATTAATGAGTATGTTTTTGATTGATTAGGTATACTTCTTTTTTCACATCTTCATAGGGATAGTTTTGACAGTGGACCTATAGGATGTTTGATAAGTAGTATATTGTCTTAATCCTAATAATTTTTTAGATATATATATAATTATATTGTTACAAGGATATTATGATAGAATCATATCGGAATATTCCTGATTGGTAGCACTATTTTTTGGCCTGACCAAAAAATGGGATGATTATTGATTGGTCAGAAGAATATGATAATTATTTTCAGGAGTTGAATTAGAAATTAACATCAGCACCAATATTGATTCTACCAGATCTAGGTGAAGATTATATAGTGTATTGTGACACTTTTTGAATAAGGCTTGGAGTAGTGCTGATACTGAGAGATAGAGTTGTGGCATATGGGTCTCACATATTGAGGCTAAATGCCTAAAATTACCCTATGAATGATCTCGATTTGGCTACAGTGGTTTTTGCATTAATGTTTTAGAAGAATTATCTATTGGGTGAATGTTTAAATATTTATATGGATCAAAAGAGATTAAATTATATATATTTATAGTGATATTTCTATCATTGGAAGGGGAAGTGGGTTTAGTATATGATTTCTTTTGATTTTGATATTGCATGTATTCCTTGGAAGGGAAATAGATCAGAAAACGCATCAAACAATAAGACTCAAACATTGTATTTTCATGAGTCTAGTGATGAGTGGAATATTATAGATTCACTAGATGATATGCATGTTTTTGTTCAAGAGATTCCAAAATAGATGACCCTTATATCAGTTTTAGTAGTGTCTATACTTTCCAATTTGATTAGGGACATATAGTATGAGTATCCATGATGTTTATCCTTTTTGTAAAGCCTTGAATGTGGGGAGTTACCTTTAGATTGGTCCATAGATGAAGATGATATCATATTTTTTAGGGATCTGGTTGTTGTTCCTATGAGTATGTGGAGGAGTTGTGGAATATATATCAAGCCTCATGGTTGTCGGTGCATCCAAGTGTGTCCAAAATGTACAGTGGCCAATGAGGAAACGTTTTGTGGTCAAACATGAAAAATAAGACAAAAAAGTTTGTGACATGATTCTACACATGTTAATAGGTGAAGGATGAGAATCATAGACATATTTTTTCCACAGTCAATTCCCATTCTATAATGGAAGTGGAACAACGTGACCATAAATATTGTGGTGGGTATCCCAATAATGCCTCAGAAAAATGATGTTATTTAGATGATTGTGCATTGTTTGAAATATGTATCACATTTCATTCCTATAAAAGAGACATTATTAGAGGAGTGTACTGGAGGTTTGTATATTTGGGAAATGGTTCATCTACCTAGGGTACCACAGACTCTATGTTTAGACAATGACTCATGCTTTACTTCACACATCTATTAGTGTTTGATAATGGTTTATTGTACATAGGTCTTCCTGAGTATGATATTACACCCAAAAATATATGGGAATATGAAATGAACCATTTAGGTTCTATTGGATATTATTTGACCATATGTCCAAGAATTTAGTCGGTATTAAGATAATAACCTAGAAATTTTGGAGTTTTTTATAAAAACAGTTATCAGGAAATGATGAAGATGAAAATATATGTGGAACATTATGTTATGCTATATAGATCAACATTATGCTGGATGGAGGCAAGTGATATGGTGTTTTTGGAACCGAGTCTCATGGCCGAGAAGTGGGGGTATGTTTTGTAAATTCAGACTGGTATGGGTAAATCATAAAGTAGATATAAGTGATATGTTGATCGACGTTGACGATGCATAGTGTTTACCCAATTTGATCAGGTATTCCTCCAAGTGTCTCCTTTATTGGTTCACAATAGGATACAGTGTCATGGAATGATATTTCAGTAGTTTGTTGGACCATTTTATGTTGTGGATAGAATCATGCCAGTGTTGTACTGGTTGGATCTTCCACAAATATATAGTATTTTTCATGATGTTTTATATGTGTCAAAACTTTTTCAGTATCACCCCGAACCTTCTTAAGTGATCTATGTGGATGATTGTCATCTTGAAATAGATTTATCCTTTGAAGAGCATCTGATACATGTGTTGGATCATAGTGAGAATTTGTTAAAGAGAAAGACCATGTTGATAGTTCATGTATTATGGAAACCTAGATGGGTTCAGGATGAAAAATTGGAGAGATAATAATATATGAGGTATTATGGGACCGTTATTTTTACTCATGGTCTTATATATAATTTGCTGTATATGTTAAGTATGATCTTTTATAGTGTGGGGAGTTTGTAACATCATTACCTTTTCATGTACATCAAGCTCTATGTTTTCTGTTAATAATCAGTTCTTGGTGATATGAGAACCATTAAAAGATGCTTGGATTGTTTAAAAAGTATATGGGAAGGAAATCATCTACAAACCATTTTTGTAACATGTAATATTATTACACGTTGTGTAATTTTTTAAGGGTTATAAAAAAATAAATCTGACGTGATTTTTCTGATGGTGTATGCCATTAAAAATGTTTACATGACATGTAATCAGATTAAAATCTGTTTAAATGTTACACCTACTATTTTAAACAAGTCGTGTGAATGAATTTTCAATGGTATACAACTAAAACTATTCTCCTCCGACCCAAGGGTGACTCTTACTAGTCATCGAGTGTTTTTTTTATCTATGATCATTGAGGATCAGTTCTATATACATGTAATGTACTTTTTTGGTTTGGTTCCCTACCATTTATCCATCTTTTAATGATGAGGTGAAACCATTAATAATTTTTGGTTTGTTTGTTGATCATGATCCTAGATTATGGTATAGATATACTCTACCGTTGTGGATTTTAATATCTTACATCAATTGGGGCTCTATTGATTGGAATTATTCATAAATGTAGGTATATGTGGACTAAATTACAATCCCATTTTCATGATTTATTTATGTTTATGCAATATTTGGAATTTTAATTGACCTAATTTTGAAATTTAGTCGATGATTTATTTGATTTATTCTGATTAACCTTCATTAACAATTTAGGATAATTGGGGAATTGGACTATAGAAATGGATTAATTAATTGATGAATTAATTAGTTGGGTATGAGGATTGTGAAATTGAATGAGATATTGGGTAAATTAATAATTATATTGGTTAATGGAATTTTATGTTGTTGGAATTGATGAGATATTGAGATTTTGTAATTTAACTAAACAAATAATTATTGAATTATTTATTGGGATATTGGGTTGTAATTGTAATTAATTAGATGTTTAATTAATTAATATAATAGATCACATTAATTAATTTCTTACTTAATTAATATATTCTCATGAATATGAAATTTTTGAGTTTGATTTAAAAATTGAAAAATTAATTAATGTGAATTTGTGACATTTGAAATTTTCATATTGTGATATATGTGTTAAATGTGTCTATTGGATATATATTGAGGCCATAAATACCTATATTTGTCAAATGTGTGGGAGACATAGACTGAGGATCTGATTACAAATATATGTCAGATAAATGTTTATAGGACCAAGACTAAGTCTTCAAATACCATTATGAGATAGAAATTATCAGACATGGACTGAGGCTTCAAATATCCATGTTATATAGCAGTGTGTTAATCGGAGAGAGGCTCTAAATACTAACACGGTTATAGAACTGACATTCTATTCAAATGAGTTGGCATTAGACTGTGGATCCAATTGCCCATCATGAGAAATGATATGATGAATGGTAATAATGATATTTAGATATATGATAATCATTGGTAATAGTTAAACTCCATCACATGTCAAATCTCGTACTTAGGTATGGGTTTCCAAGGGATCTTGTGGGATTATATGATCCAATAAAGGGTAAATGAATAAATATAAATAAGTTACATTATTTAGTGTATTTGTTTCATTATAAAACAACATACAATGTTATAGGCTTGATGTTTTGTTAGGCACTGTTGGTGGTGGAATAATAAGTTCTACGCACACCCACCTCAAACATACAGATCAGTATCCAAATAGATTTCATGATTATAGAAAATGTTAAGTAAAAATTCCCTATTTTAGAATGAAATGTCATGATGGATCATGTATAAGGGAACCAGACATGGTTTGGGACCCTCTTGGGAGTTTTTTGTGCCTTAAATTTTGTGTTTTCATTTTAACACTTTCATTTAATTTGGCATGACATTTCTATTGTTCACTTCTGATAATGTACTTACATTTTTTTCCATCATGTGATTCTTGTTGGGATTTGGTTACTGATTATACCTCTTGGCTATTGTTTATTTATTTATGTTATTTTGATACTTTAATAATGAAGTTTTAGTCTTCCCATGATTGACATTTTACCATCATTTCTAGTGAGTATCCATTGGAATATGATGATGCACACATGAGTACATTTAGAGAAAAAGATCAGGTAATTTTTTGGTGACACCTAGGTCGGGGTGTTACAATCATTGAATAAGATTAACATGTTTCAAAATTATTTTGATCAATTAAATAATTTTTTTAAAATTTTCCATTAAAATGGCATTTTTAAAAAAATTTAAAAGAGACATTTCATCGTTAAAAATGAATAGTCTTAGGGAATTTCATCTCCAAAAATTAATTTGGTAGATATGTCATCAATTAATGTGACACCTTTTCCTGCTATACATGTTAGATGAACTATATAATATCTTTCATGGAAATTGTGGGTTTTACAAATGGTTTATCAAGGATTTCAATAGATTTTCACTTTACCATTATAATTTGATGAAAAAAAACTGATTTTTATTTAAGTTTAAATATAGAGAATTATGTGATGATCTAATGATATGATTAATCACCCCACCATTGATACAACCACAAAGCTAGGAGACCCCTTTTGTGTTACTTTATACAGATTTAATCCATGTATTGGGAGAAGTTATTTCTTAAATAATTTACGGTATACAATAATCCATTTCATATTACTTGAGGAAATCGGATGTTCCCTACTCAACAATAACACCACTAAAAATTAGTTTTTTTGTAGTTAATTATTGATTTAGATAAATTTAAATCCAATTTTTTATAACTAAATTCTATATGTATTTTGAATGTAATGTACATTGATTCTTGTTGATGAAAGGTAAAAAATTTGTAGATATATTTGTTATTCTATTAAAAGATTTAAACCTAGATATTAATGAAGATAAAGGAGTTTAAAATCATTTTTTATATCACTAGAGAAGATTAAATATAACTATAAAAGAATAAATTCTAGACCAGGACCCATATAATTCCCACCTACATAGATAATAGTGTTATTCTATTGAAGTAAAAGTACCATATTCTGTAGAAATGGTAAATTAATTTTTAACATCACTAGAAACATCTCATCTAAATTCACACACAATTCAAAACAAGGATATAAATTCATATTTTACATCTAGAATGATCTATAAAAGTGGAAAATTTAAATTATAATGTAATATGATGATTTATAAAAAGTTCAATGGATTCTGTTTTTAAATTCTTTTCATACTCTAGCATGTGGAGGACACCTTTTACCTCGAAAAACTACAAGGAATGTCTAGGATTATAGCATTTATGGACCAATTTTTCAATTATTGACATTATTTTATTACCAAATGTTATTAATCAATATTTTATGGACCTATTTCAAAGAGATGAGAAATTTCAAAAAAAAAACAATCATCATTTGTGAATATTTTGTTGTCTTGGTAATAGAATTTACCCAAACCTTTCTAATATCCTCTTTTAAATGTTATATTATTATATCTTTAGATTATTATTATAATACGTTGAAATATAAGACCATAAAAACAAATTATGCAAAGGTTTTTTGAGATTTTTTATAGTAAAACATATTATAACGGTTTTGAGTTACAAGATCTATTAGTGGTGACCACGGTACAAAAATGTTCAATAGGATTATAGAGGAATTTCAATGAAAATATTGAGTAAAAAACTATAAATCCACCCCTTAACATCTATATGAAATGTGTGAATTGGTGTTTCTGAAAGAGAAATCAATGTAATATTAAATATAATGTCAACCCATATAATAAATACTAGAGAAACAGTTTTTATTAAACCATTATGAATTATATTAAATCCCAAAAAACCAATATTAGAATAGTTCCTTAAAAATTGTTCTAGGGAATCATTTTTCATTAAATTGTTTAGCAAGAACATAATTCATATTCGGGTATAGGAGGAGTGAATCTACATCAAGATAGAGGTTTAAAAAATGGTGACAATTAAAGGAAAATAAGTAAATTATAAGTTAATATTTTTATAATTCAAATATTTATAATGAAATAATAAGGTTTTCCGATGAAAAACTGTTTTAGTAAAAAATACGTTCATCCGGGGGACTATATATGATTATATGATTCAAGACTCAATATGAATGTAGATAAGATTCAATCCTAAATGGATAGAACACCTATAGTTACTAATATATTTTCTTTTAGTTTAATGTATATGGGTTAATAAGAAAATTAGATCCCAATCATTCTCAATAGACATGGGATAAAGAAGTACCATTATAGTAAACCACAAGAACTAGTGGAGGATATTGACCTTTTCAATAATAATAATCAATGATGACTCCCTATAATGTACCTATTGTTAATAATTTATTAAATTATTATATTAAGTAAACATTATTATTTCATAACTATCTAATTTGAATGAATTTATCCCACTGTATCATTTTAGTGTGGGAAGGGAACCACCTATTTTGTACTAATCATTGTATTGTGGTTTTTTATTTTTCATCTTTTTAAATAATTTTATGGGTTTTTTTTTGTTTTAGGATTTTTTATTTCCTATGAGATTAATTATAGTTCCCTATAAAAATATAATATATTTCAACATTGAGAAACTGATTGGACACATTCACTCACCAGAGATTCATTTTGAAATAAACTTGTTTTCAATTTATATAGTGAAGGAAATTAATGAAAAGCCTGGTAATTTTTGAATCTCATGCCATGAATAATTTTCCACTATCAATATCAATTCCCCATGAGGCTAACAATCCAATTTTGAAATCTATTTTTATAATTAATTTTTATTCAATGATTTGAGACAACATTTTTTTGGAACCAACCAATCAAAGTACCTCCTGAGATAGCAGTAATCTGAGTGTCTTACCCCACATTCTCCTCCAATATTATAGTGGCTGATGGCTTGTACTGAGTATGAAAATCCCAAAAATACAAGGTCATTTCCTGAAACAAATACACACTTGCACATCGAAAAATATATCATAACTATATTGGATAAATTAATCTTCACTAAAAAATTTGATACAAATTAATATAACGAACTAAATGAAAAAAAAACACATATAAAAATAAATATATCCCGAATATAAAGGGTAAAAATACACTCCTAACAATAAGTATGGGATTCATAACTTAATTGAAGACGAAGAAGAAGATACATGGTTTGTAACATTAAAAATTACCACTGGAGTTGGTCACCATAATTTAGTACTACTATGATCCACCTATAATAGGCCCATCAAGGACCTTTTTCTTGTGTTTCGAGTTCCGAATGTTGAACTAGATTATGATGAAAAAATAGTATCCTTTATCGTGTTTCATTGATCTATTTGAGCAACTGTGGGGAGATTGGGTCATCTCAAATATTGTTCAATGATCAGGTTATCCATAGTTGAGACTTCATCCTTCAAATATACCATTGAATACTTTCATAATATGTTATGGCCTATATGAGGTCTTCATAATTCTATTTGTCTGAACGAATGCACTAGAAATATTTTTGGACAAGGCTAATAGAATATAAAATCCCAACCAAGAACATTTTTTAGTAGTTTTTCTGGATGACATCTCATTGTATACAAAGACTCATAAATATCAGGTCCCACATCTTGACATCATCCCAATTACACTAAGATATCAAAGGCTATATTCCATGGTATCAATGAGTATGTTTTTGATTGATTAGGTATACTTCTTTTTTCACATCTTCATAGGGATAGTTTTGACAGTGGACCTATAGGATGTTTGATAAGTAGTATATTGTCTTAATCCTAATAATTTTTTAGATATATATATAATTATATTGTTACAAGGATATTATGATAGAATCATATCAGAATATTCCTGATTGGTAGCACTATTTTTTGGCCTGACCAAAAAATGGGATGATTATTGATTGGTCAGAAGAATATGATAATTATTTTTAGGAGTTGAATTAGAAATTAACATCAGCACAAATACTGATTCTACCAGATCTAGGTGAAGATTATATAGTGTATTGTGACACTTTTTGAATAAGTCTTGGAGTAGTGCTGATACTGAGAGATAGAGTTGTGGAATATGGGTCTCACATGTTGAGGCTAAATGCATAAAATTACCCTATGAATGATCTCGATTTGGCTACAGTGGTTTTTGCATTAATGTTTTAGAAGAATTATCTATTGGGTGAATGTTTAAATATTTATATGGATCAAAAGAGATTAAATTATATATATTTATAGTGATATTTCTATCATTGGAAGGGGAAGTGGGTTTAGTATATGATTTCTTTTGATTTTGAGATTGCATGTATTCCTTGGAAGGGAAATAGTTCAGCAAACGCATTAAACAATAAGACTCAAACATTGTATTTTCATGAGTCTAGTGATGAGTGGAATATTATAGATTCACTAGATGATATGCATGTTTTTGTTCAAGAGATTCCAAAATAGATGACCCTTATATCAGTTTTAGTAGTGTCTATACTTTCCAATTTGATTAGGGACATATAGTATGAGTATCCATGGTGTTTATCCTTTTTGTAAAGCCTTGAATGTAGGGAGTTACCTTTAGATTGGTCCATAGATGAAGATGATATCATATTTATTAGGGATCTGGTTGTTGTTCCTATGAGTATGTGGAGGAGTTGTGGAATATATATCAAGCCTCATGGTTGTCGGTGCATCGAAGTGTGTCCAAAATGTATAGTGGCCAATGAGGAAACTTTTTGTGGTAGAACATGAAAAATAAGACAAAAAAGTTTGTGACATGATTCTACACATGTTAATAGGTGAAGGATGAGAATCATAGACATATTTTTTCCACAGTCAATTCCCATTCTATAATGGAAGTGGAACAACGTGACCATAAATATTGTGGTGGGTATCCCAATAATTCCTCAGAAAAATGATGTTATTTGGATGATTTTGCATTGTTTGAAATATGTATCACGTTTCATTCCTATAAAAGAGACATTATTAGAGGAGTTTACTAGAGGTTTGTATATTTAGGAAATGGTTCATCTACCTAGGGTACCACAGACTCTATGTTTAGACAATGACTCATGCTTTACTTCACACATCTATTAGTGTTTGATAATGGTTTATTGTACATAGGTCTTCCTGAGTATGATATTACACCCAAAAATATATGGGAATATGAAATGAACCATTTAGGTTCTATTGGATATTATTTGACCATATGTCCAAGAATTTAGTCGGTATTAAGAGAATAACCTAGAAATTTTGGAGTTTTTTATAAAAACAGTTATCAGGAAATGATGAAGATGAAAATATATGAGGAACATTATGTTATGCTATATAGATCAACTTTATGCTGGATGGAGGCAAGTGATATGGTGTTTTTGGAACCGAGTCTCATGGTCGAGAAGTGGGGGTAAGTTTTGTAAATTCAGACTGGTATGGGTAAAGCATAAAGTAGATATAAGTGATATGTTGATCGACATTGAAGATGCATAGTGATTACCCAATTTGATCATGTATTCCTCCAAGTGTCTCCTTGATTGGTTCACAATAGGATACAGTGTCATGGAATGCTGTTTCATTAGTTTGTTGGACCATTTTATGTTGTGGATAGAATCATGCCAGTGTTGTACTGGTTGGATCTTCCACAAATATATAGTATTTTTCATGATGTTTTATATGTGTCAAAACATTTTCAGTATCACCCCGAACATTCTTAAGTGATCTATGTGGATGATTGTCATCTTGAAATAGATTTATCCTTTGAAGAGCATCTGATACATGTGTTGGATCATAGTGAGAATTTGTTAAAGAGAAAGACCATGTTGATAGTTCATGTATTATGGAAACCTAGATGGGTTCAGGATGAAAAATTGGAGAGATAATAATATATGAGGTATTATGGGACCGTTATTTTTACTCATGGTCTTATATATAATTTGCTGTATACCTTAAGTATGATCTTTTATAGTGTGGGGAGTTTGTAACATCATTACCTTTTCAAGTACATCAAGCTCTATGTTTTCTGTTAATAATCAGTTCTTGGTGATATGAGAACCATTAAAAGATGCTTGGATTGTTTAAAAAGTATATGTGAAGGAAATCATCTACAAACCATTTTTGTAACATGTAATATTATTACACGTTGTGTAATTTTTTAAGGGTTTTAAAAAAATAAATCTGACGTGATTTTTCTGATGGTGTATGCCATTAAAAATGTTTACATGACATGTAATCAGATTAAAATCTGTTTAAATGTTACACCTACTATTTTAAACAAGTCGTGTGAATGAATTTTCAATGGTATACAACAAAAACTATTCTCCTCCGACCCAAGGGTGACTCATAATAGTCATCGAGTGTTTTTGTTTATCTCTGATCATTGAGGATCAGTTCTATATACATGTAATGTACTTTTTTGGTTTGGTTCCCTACCATTTATCCATATTTTAATGATGAGGTGAAACCATTAATAATTTTTGGTTTGTTTGTTGATCATGATCCTAGATTATGGTATAGATATACTCTACTGTTGTGGATTTTAATATCTTACATCAATTGGGGCTCTATTGATTGGAATTATTCATAAATGTAGGTATATGTGGACTAAATTACAATCCCATTTTCATGATTTATTTATGTTTATGCAATATTTGGAATTTTAATTGACCTAATTTTGAAATTTAATCGATGATTTATTTGATTTATTCTGATTAACCTTCATTAACAATTTAGGATAATTGGGGAATTGGACTATAGAAATGGATTAATTAATTGATGAATTAATTAATTGGGTATGAGGATTGTGAAATTGAATGAGATATTGGGTAAATTAATAATTATATTGGTTAATGGAATTTTATGTTGTTGGAATTGATTAGATATTGAGATTTTGGAATTTAACTAAACAAATAATTATTGAATTATTTATTGGGATATTGGGTTGTAATTGTAATTAATTAGATGTTTAATTAATTAATATAATTGATCACATTAATTAATTTCTTACTTAATTAATATATTCTCATGAATATGAAATTTTTGAGTTTGATTAAAAAATTGAAAAATTAATTAATGTGAACTTGTGACATGTGAAATTTTCATATTGTGATATATGTGTTAAATGTGTCTATTGGATATATATTGAGGCCATAAATACCTATATTTGTCAAATGTGTGGGAGACATAGACTGAGGATCTGATTACAAATATATGTCAGATAAATGTTTATAGGACCAAGACTAAGTCTTCAAATACCATTATGAGATAGAAATTATCAGACATGGACTGAGGCTCCAAATATCCATGTGATATAGCAGTGTGTTAATCGGAGAGAGGCTCTAAATACTAACACGGTTATAGAACTGACATTCTATTCAAATGAGTTGGCATTAGACTGTGGATCCAATTTCCCATCATGAGAAATGATATGATGAATGGTAATAATGATATTTAGATATATGATAATCATTGGTAATAGTTAAACTCCATCACATGTCAAATCTCGTACTTAGGTATGGGTTTCCAAGGGAACTTGTGGGATTATATGATCCAATAAAGGGTAAATGAATAAATATAAATAAGTTACATTATTTAGTGTATTTTTTTCATTATAAAACAACATACAATGTTATAGGCTTGATGTTTTGTTAGGCACTGTTGGTGGTGGAATAATAAGTTCTACGCACACCCACCTCAAACATACAGATCAGTATCCATATAGATTTCATGATTATAGAAAATGTTAAGTAAAAATTCCCTATTTTAGAATGAAATGTCATGATGGATCATGTATGAGGGAACCAGACATGGTTCGGGACCCTCTTGGGAGTTTTTTGTGCCTTAAATTTTGTGTTTTCATTTTAACACTTTCATTTAATTTGGCATGACATTTCTATTGTTCACTTCTGATAATGTACTTACATTTTTTGCCATCATGTGATTCTTGTTGGGATTTGGTTACTGATTATACCTCTTGGCTATTGTTTATTTATTTATGTTATTTTGATACTTTAATAATGAAGTTTTATTCTTCCCATGATTGACATTTTACCATCATTTCTAGTGGGTATCCATTGGAATATGATGACGCACACATGAGTACATTTAGAGAAAAAGATCAGGTAATTATTTGGTGACACCTAGGTCGGGGTGTTACAATCATTGAATAAGATTAACATGTTTCAAAATTATTTTGATCAATTAAATAATTTTTTTAAAATTTTCCATTAAAATGGCATTTTTAAAAAAATTTAAAAGAGACATTTCATCGTTAAAAATGAATAGTCTTAGGGAATTTCATCTCCAAAAAATAATTTGGTAGATATGTCATCAATTAATGTGACACCTTTTCCTTCTATACATGTTAGATGAACTATATAATATCTTTCATGGAAATTGTGGGTTTTACAAATGGTTTATCAAGGATTTCAATAGTTTTTCACTTTACCATTATAATTTGATGGAAAAAAACTGATTTTTATTTAAGTTTAAATATAGAGAAGTATGTGATGATCTAATGATATGATTAATCACCCCACCATTGATACAACCACAAAGCAAGGAGACCCCTTTTGTGTTACTTTATAAAGATTTAATCCATGTATTGGGGGAAGTTATTTCTTAAATAATTTACGGTATACAATAATCCATTTCATATTACTTGAGGAAATCAGATGTTCCCTACTCAACAATAACACCACTAAAAATTAGTTTTTTTGTAGTTAATCATTGATTTAGATAAATTTAAATCCAATTTTTTTTAACTAAATTCTATATGTATTTTGAATGCAATGTACATTGATACTTGTTGATGAAAGGTAAATAATTTGTAGATATATTTGTTATTCTATTAAAAGATTTAAACCTAGATATTAATGAAGATAAAGGAGTTTAAAATCATTTTTTATATCACTAGAGAAGATTAAATAGAACTATAAAAGAATAAATTCTAGACCAGGACCCATATAATTCCCACCTACATAGATAATAGTGTTATTCTATTGAAGTACAAGTACCATATTCTGTAGAAATGGTAAATTAATTTTTAACATCACTAGAAACATCTCATCTAAATTCACACACAATTCAAACCAAGGATATAAATTCATATTTTACATCTAGAATGATCTATAAAAGTGGAAAATTTAAATTATAATGTAATATGATGATTTATAAAAAGTTCAATGGATTCTGTTTTTAAATTCTTTTCATACTCTAGCATGTGGAGGACACCTTTTACCTCGAAAAACTACAAGGAATGTCTAGGATTATAGCATTTATGGACCAATTTTTCAATTATTGACATTATTTTATTACCAAATGTTATTAATCAAAATTTTATGGACCTATTTCAAAGGGATGAGAAATTAAAAAAAAACAATCATCATTTGTGAATATTTTGTTGTCTTGGTAATAGAATTTTCCCAAACCATTCTAATATCCTCTTTTAAATGTTATATTATTATATCTTTAGATTATTATTATAATACGTTGAAATATAAGACCATAAAAACAAATTATGCAAAGGTTTTTTGAGATTTTTTATAGTAAAACATATTATAACGGTTTTGAGTTACAAGATCTATTAGTGGTGACCACGGTATAAAAATGTTCAATAGGATTATAGAGGAATTTCAATGAAAATATTGAGTAAAAACTATAAATCCACACCTTAACATCTATATGAAATGTGTGAATTGGTGTTTCTGAAAGAGAAATCAATGTAATATTAAATATAATGTCAACCCACATAATAAATACTAGAGAAACAGTTTTTAGTAAACCATTATGAATTATATTAAATCCCAAAAAACCAATATTAGAATAGTTCCTTAAAAATTGTTCTAGGGAATCATTTTTCATTAAATTGTTTAGCAAGAACATAATTCATATTCGGGTATAGGAGGAGTGAATCTACATGAAGATAGAGGTTAAAAAAATGGCGACAATTAAAGGAACATAAGTAAATTATAAGTTAATATTTTTATAATTCAAATATTTATAATGAAATAATAAGGTTTTCCCATGAAAAACTGTTTTAGTAAAAAATACGTTCATCCGGGGGACTATATATGACTATATGATTCAAGACTAAATATGAATGTAGATAAGATTCAATCCTAAATGGATAGAACACCTATAGTTACTAATATATTTTCTTTTAGTTTAATGTATATGGGTTAATAAGAAAATTAGATCCCAATCATTCTCAATTGACATGGGATAAAGAAGTACCATTATAGTAAACCACAAGAACTAGTGGAGGATATTGCACTTTTCAATAATAATAATCAATGATGACCCCCTATAATGTACCTATTGTTAATAATTTATTAAATTATTATATTAAGTAAACATTATTATTTCATAACTATCTAATTTGAATGAATTTATCCCACTTTATCATTTTACTGTGGGAAGGGAACCGCCTATTTTGTACTAATCATTGTACTGTGGTTTTTTATTTTTCATCTTTTTAAATAATTTTATGGGTTTTTTTTGTTTTAGGATTTTTTATTTCCTATGAGATTAATTGTAGTTCCCTATAAAAATATAATATATGTCAACATTGAGAAACTGATTGGACACATTCACTCACCAGAGATGCATTTTGAAATAAACTTGTTTTCAATTTATATAGTAAAGGAAATTAATGAAAAGCCTGGTAATTTTTGAATCTCATGCCATGAATAATTTTCCACTATCATTATCAATTCCCCATGAGGCTAACAAACCAATTTTGAAATCTATTTTTATAATTAATTTTTATTCAATGATTTGAGACAACATTTTTTGGAACCAACCAATCAAATTACCTCCTGAGATAGCAGTAATCTGAGTGTCTTACCCCACATTCTCCTCCAATATTATAGTGGCTGATGGCTTGTACTGAGTATGAAAATCCCAAAAATACAAGGTCATTTCCTGAAACAAATACACACTTGCACATCGAAAAATATATCATAACTATATTGGATAAATTAATCTTCACTAAAACATTTGATACAAATTAATATAACGAACTAAATGAAAAAAAACACATATAAACATAAATATATCCCGATTATAAAGGGTAAAAATACACTCCTAACAATAAGTATGGGATTCATAACTTAATTTAAGACGAAGAAGAAGATACATGGTTTGTAACATTAAAAATTACCACTGGAGTTGGTCACCATAATTTAGTACTACTATGATCCACCTATAATAGGCCCATCAAGGACATCGAATAGCTTGCTATAATCTTTATAGGACCTTAAATGTATAGGAATATCCAATGAAGGTGTGAGTGTATACATATCAATAAATTCACCAAAAAATCCAAATGTAAATAGTAGAACAAAATTTTAAACTCAACTCAAATGATAAGGAAGAGAGATGAAACCCATAAAAAATAATGATCATGGAGGAACCTATGTCTATGAGATATATATAGGGAGGGGGATAGCGAGATGGAGATATAGAGAGTGTGTGTTTTCCTGTGTGTGTGTATGGAAGAGAGGGAGTTTCCCTAATCCATGTAACCCAACATAACCTCGCATCATTTTTATAGGGTGCCTATGATTCACTGAATTAGTGTGAGAATCAAATGATATTCACCCTAGGGGAGTACTCAGGACTTATAATAGCTAAACAATGTGGGTACTAACTCTATTTATTATAGAATAAGACCTTGAGTGAGTATAGGTGTACTTACCGATTCTTGGCCAAGGATTCAATGGACCCATTCCCTGACACATGAAAACCCTTAAGTGGTAGCAACCCTGATACCTATATATATATATATCACAATCGATTCATTACATTTACAAAACATATTAAAATAATAGTTCTCATTGTGAAACCACATATCATATCTATAATGTCAAAAAAATTCCACCATTGCATCCTTTATGAAATTATACTTAGGATTGACAACATTAAAATCCAATTTTGAGTCCTAAAGAAAGGAATATGGGAGTTAGAAAAATCTATGAAAAGAAAAATGTTTGTCCCTTGGGGTATAGGGGGCGTATTCTAAAGGAGATCCCTCTATATTTTCCACTACTCGACATGAAAGTGAAATTCATAGTGAGTACATTTTTCCTAAGTCACATAGTGTGGAGGACCACTAGGGGTCCTGAGAATTTACTATTTTTTCGTCTTCATCTATTTGAGGTGTGTCACATGGAATGTGGTCTAGCTAAATGACCATGAGGTATTTAAATCATGATAAAACCATATCTACCATAGAATGAAAACTAAATGATATGTTTTCCTCAAAAACATATTTTGTGGTCATAAATTTCTTAGACAGATGTTTCTTCCTACTCCAACTTTTATGCACCATCTACTTCAAAAATCTCACCTAAATCTCATCCAAGGCCTTGATCTAAAAGGTAACTCCTTTGTTCACCCACTTCTTACCACATTTGTATGGAAATATGGATTCCCATAAACACATTTGAAAATCCTCCACAACTCTCATTTTCCCCCGTGGTCTGATCCCCAATATATAACACACTATTTATCAATTATTCTCACAACATCAATAAATGTTCATTCCCATCATTTAATTGAAAAATTAACATTATTTCTTAGTTATATTACATCTCAAATAAAATTTATTCTCAAATCATCCTCCCAATATGAACCAATGATGGACATAATAAAAAATCAAGGAGAAAGGAAGAATAAACCACATGAGTTCATTGATATCTACAGTGAATTCAACCATTTCTCGCAATCATAGAAATCAAAATGTTTACACAAATACATAGTGAAAGAAAATTTTTCATGTATCAAAGAAAAATATTATATTTACATGGTCATACTATGAATTGTATTCGATAGAATAAATCTATGAAGTTAAACTGTCTATACTCAAAATCACAAAAAATGAAGAGAGAATCCAAAAATAACACATTCATATCTCCTCCTTGTAGTGATCACTGATAATGTATCATTCCATTTTGAGGATGATGTCATGTTTTGCTGGATCTTATTCTTGATCTAGGAATATCCATGTTTGATGATCCACATTCATCTCTCTAATCAATGGATCCCAAAACATTCAAGGTTATATGGTTAAATGTATAGAATATCTATAGTAGGGATTAAACATAGGGAGATTTACATTAATTATTAATTAGACAATTAAATAAATTGTCTAATTGATGTAATTTAATTAAACTAATATCCTCCCATGATGATGCATCTCTCTCAAATATCAAGAGAAATAACCTTATGATTTGACTAGGTAAAGTCATTGTTATTAAACCAAAAGTAGTCTAGGTTTCATCAACTATGACTCAATTGAATAAGACAACTATTATTTCTAAAAATATGCTCTTACATAGTTTAATATTTTATATATTTTTAATATATAAATTTTGGTGCCCTAAAACACCTATAACACCATGAAAACTATGAAAAAAATTATAAATATATATTGAAATATCCAATGTGTCCAAATATAAAAATTAAATTTGTTACAGTTTCTAGACATTAATGTTTTTCCTTGATGAAAACAATAACATACGAATTTTTTTTTGGGAATTGAGCAGAAATATTTATTTCATGCTCCCATGATCTCTCTTAAAGTTTTCCATGATTCGAATGAACTCAATCCAATTGTGTGTTAAACCAATGTAGGATCCTCTATTAATGATACTTAATTTTCATTTTCGACTCCAGAAAAGTTCATATGACATTGATATCTTACATACCTAAATTAATAACATATAAATCACTATGAACATATCGTCTCTTGTGTGAAATGTGGATGAAGTTATACACCTAATCCAATGATGGGTAGTAAGAAATCTCACAAACCGTATAAAGGACCTGAAATAACCTGAGGAACCTCGAGAAAAACATTCCATTGTGACCAAACCATGAAAAATATTTTCCATGGGAGACTCTTAACAAAACATGGCCTCATACCTAGAACTCAATTGGATTATAACATAGATAAATATAATATTTATTCTCAACTCTAAGAAGTATTTATTCTCTCATGGATCACCTGATCTCTTTCCATTATCAAGGACTATATACATGGTCCCATAATCGATGACATACATATATTCTTCTATTAAAAGGGTGTCTTATTGGGTATCCATTATTGAGTATTGAATGGTTTCATGTTGATATTAGAGTGATACATTTTATTATATGGGAACGTCAATAAAGGGATGTGATCCCCCAACTATGAGTAATGTCTATCAAGTAGTTTCTGAGCATGGCCTCTAAAGCCTGAATGGTTTTCTCATTCTATACATCTACCTTGGTGTGGAATGATTTCATCTTCCATAATTGGGTCCAAAATTTATCGTGTAACCATCTCTAGAACCATGATGTGATCCACGTATCATGGTCATATAAACATTTTGAGAGTAATCCTAGAATCCAAATGATCTCTTATATGTACATGTGCCCCAAACTCTCTATTGAAATCTACTCATATTTAGTAAATAAGTTATCTAACTTGGATAGTCTATCAAAAATCACCCATATATAGTTTTCACCTCCCGCTATATGTGGAATTCACATAAAAAATCCATTGATATAATATTCCACATCAAATATAGTTTCATGAGGTGTTTATCAAATATTTTGGAACTATATAATTTTACATAACTTTATGATAAGTGTGGAATACTGAAATAAACTCATAAACACTTTTATGCATTCTTACACACATAAAATTCCACCAATGTTATTGGTACCACTTCATCACTTCGAGTTGTACTCCTATTGGGGTGGTATGGAATTTTGTCGACACATCTTCACCATACATGCCCATAAATACTATTTTCCCTTAGAAAAGGATAAAGGTATCCCCACATTGAGAAAATTCATTTGGTGCATCTCATGAGGATAACTAGTCATAAATAACGTCACAATAAATTTCTCCCAACTATGTTTCTATCACACTCAGGAGAAGCGGTGAAGTCACTTCCATTGATAAATGATATGATTCCCCACACTACATAACTAGGATCAGTTGTAATGTGGACAAATATTCTGGAACATTTTCCACCATGAGATAATGATATTTCCTACCAATGTAATCTCTCAATATGTTTCCCTTCCCTAGAGTATATACCATCTCAATTTCATATTAAAGAATGAAATACACCCAACATCATTGTATAATTTTAAGGTCTAGCTAGGAAAATATATTGTTAAGGATTTTGTGTGTTGAGTAAGTTAAGAACTTCTCATGTAAAAGATAACACCTCCACATATTAAATGTAAAAATACTATATCCAACTCTAAATCAAGGGATGCATAGTTTTTATCATGGGTTCTCATCTACCTTAACCAATCATAAAAAATTTTATATCTCTACATTAACAAACACCAAAAACTAGATTTAGATACATTTCAAAATGTCACGTACTCTACTCCTTCCTCTAGAAGTCTCAAAATAAGAGTGATTTTCAATATCATCCTCATATCTTAAGAATAATTGGTATATTAGTCAACAAAAAATAATGATTTCATTGTTTTTATTAAACTGTGATTTAATATGGGTAACTATGACCATGATCCCTTGATTGTATCATACAAACCATGGAAATTTCATAGCTATAGTATTCTATTGAGTGTATATGAAGTAATAAATACCTCTATATTTTTGGGGTCTTCATCTACATGATGTTCTAATATAACATTCCCTAGAAATTGAAACTCTCTAATCTAAAATATACACTTTAAAATCCTACCATATAACTGTTTCTCTATAATAAGGTTTACGACCATTCCCAATTTATCTTCGTGTTCCTCTTTAGATATAGAATAAATGAGAATTTTGTTAATGAATACAACTATGTCCTAATATAATAAATTATATGATATATACATTATTATTATAATGAAATATATAGTGTCCTTAAACACACTAAATGGAATTACTTGGAACTCATAATGGTTTTAGAGGTGTTTTAATGTCATCTTCATATTTTTCCTTCTCATGAAAACGTAGCTGGAAGTTTCTGAACCTTTGTTCAATGTTTTGGAACAATCCCACACTCCTAATATAGTAAAATATCCCATCAATCCTTGTAAATTTTTATTTGTTCTCAATCGTCATGTGATTAGTGTGATAATAGTCAAAACAGAGCATTAGTATCCCATGCATTTTGCTAGTAAACAATATTAATGTCACCTTGGGGGAACACTAGTTCTTATGAAACAATTATACTAAAGCTCATAAAACTAATCACATATCTCACAAACATTAGTAGGGACCTTCAAATATTTTTATAAGATATTAATTCAATTCCATGATTAAATTTAATTAATATTTTAATCTATTAATGTAATTATTTTCTCAAAACATCATTAGGGAAGAAAAGCATGTATTCCTCAACAACATCTTCAATATAGATGTTTTAAGATCCCGCTATAACTGGGGATCAACATTAAAAATAATGGGAGATAGGTTGTAGCTTCCTACTCATAATCCCCACTCATTCCTCAATATTGTTTCTCTCTATTGAAGTAGAATCTCGTAATATATTCCTATAGGAACCTAACCCTCCTATGGTGACTGTATATATATGAAATTATGATGGATAACTAGTACATACCAAGAATGATGCCATACAAATTCATCATCAATACCATGAGTTCACATGTGATCCTCTCTTAATGAAACATTTGATCACACATTATGTAGATGTTTTCTATGGTTCAATCAATTTCCAATGTTATATCTAGCCAAAACTGATATGGTAATGGCCCAAAACCAATCCTTATCACTCAAATAAGAAATATATCGATGTAATAATGACTTTTTCATGTGTATTTTAGTATTGGTGAAAAAGTATCAATGATGAAGATCATAGATTCAATTATGAGATGGACAACTTCATCATATCCCTCAATATATTATAGATGACCATGCCCTACCCCGCTGGCCCTTTAATCTTAACATGAAAAAACTATCGGTGATGGTGGAAGTAGTTCATATGATAATCATCAACCCGTCGGTCCACCTCCAACGGATCCATCAACATTATCTCATAGGGTTCCACCCTGACCACCCATGGATGATCCCTTCTCATGATACCACCTCCACCATGGTGGTCCTACCCCAATTTTTCCACCTTGTGAAGAGTGTAGAGTTAGGAAATTAAGATCCATGTGACCTTGGTAATCATTAAAATAACTACTTTTTTCATATGGTAAACTAGATCCCCAATTGGATCCTTACCGTATGGATCCATATGAATAATTATAGAAGCATGATGTCCTTATTTTTTGTGAACCTAACATGAAATATTTTCCAGCTACATCAGAATGACCTTCATTAAAATTTACACTACAAACAATAGTTATTTGATGATCCTCTTACTGAAATATATTTATCACCATGTACTTCTTTATCACTCAGAAATATGTGGTAATTTAAAGATATACAATCATATCGTGGTTTCTTGAGAGGAGGACCAACTCTAAATTATTAACCATGAAGTATCTCATATACACTATATAAGGATATCTTCATATGAAGTATGTGAACAACTATTTGTACTTCATAGAAACTATTTCAAACTATTATATCTATATAATCTCCTAAATTGGCACTTATTGAATGGTCTAATGATTGGACTCAATACTTAATTAGAGTTGAAACATTGTTGGCATGAGTTTTGTTTATCCTGACTCTTGGTTACCAAACTACACTATCGTCATACAACCTCACGAAGAATACTGGTTGTGAGTTCACATGTTTCCTAGTAGGTGGAAGCACATTTCATTGATCTTCTGGATGAAACACTTTGTAAAAAGTCTCCTTTACTTAAGCCCCATTACTAAACTACTCATTTTCATGACCCAATCAACGAATCCTATATGCATGTTATAATATAAGTATCTTGTATGTTAACATGAAAAACCCTTGTGGGATGAGAATATCTAGATCACTGACTCAAGAAGGTCATATAATTTAAAAACCCAATCATATATAATACAAGTACAATTGGTTTCCATAAAACTACTTCCATAATGTGGCATTATTAAAAAATAATTATAAGAGTCCAAGTGAATGAATAAACATACAACCACACAATCACTTGGTTCCCTAGAATGAGTTATAAAATAATGAAATCATATCACCATTGGACTAATCTCTGAAACCAATCCCCAATACACATATATCTCTACAAAGATTTCTAGAATAGACAATCTCTTATACCACTCTATCATGGCCCGAACCACTAGGTCCATACATTAAAAATCGGTAATCCATGTGTAACTCTCAATGTCCTCCTCCAATAGGCTAGGGGTAGACAACTAGCATTGAGTTAGACCACTGTTATATTAAGAATTAATATGATAAAAAAATACACACAAAAAACTCTGCGTACATAACAAAAATACATGAATTATAAATTTTTATTATCCTAAGAGGAAAAAATTCATGTCATAATCGATAAGAACAACTAATGTATAGAAATGTTAATATATCTAAGGTATAATGGTGAGAAATCAAGTAATAATATAAATAAAAGGATTTCATCCTAAATTAATATAAGGAAGAATATCACTTCTCATGAACACTATATATGGCCACTGCATCTGATCATTAATAATAATTACCTCTTTCCTCTACTGACACTAGGATCTTTAATGTGACCATATATTCACCTATCATCTTCATAAGTCATGAAATGTACATGAATAATCCCACATGGATGTGAATATATACTTACCCAGTAGGCCACCCAAAAAACCAAAGAGAAATTGCAGAAAAAAATAACGATCTCAACCCATGAGGTATGGAGCGACTAAGAACCCCAATAAATAGATATTCTCAGAGAAGAACTATGAAAACCCATGTCTTTAATTTTCCTTAATTCGTGATTTTTTAAATAAAGACACACATAATCCAATACCAAATGATCAAAATACCTTATATATTTGGGTATTTATATAAATAACACTATAACATGAAATGGGATTAAAAAATTACTTAGAAATCCTATAAAGTGTCCTTAAATTACATTGATCTTCTAAAACTGCACTTGATAACCTGGGGATGTATATAAGAAAATGGCGAGCCAGAAATTCCAATAATGGATTAATAAAAGAATTAAAATATTAAAGTAATACATGTTATTCATGATTTTTATCAAGTTGTAATAAAACGGGTGAGAAACATAAACATGAACAGTAAATTATGATATAATATAATATCCCCAAGGAAACATAAATATCGGGGGAAAACATAAAACATGAAAACATAATAATAACACAAGTCTATCCTCCAATACATCACAAAATAGGGTGATTGGAATTGGATATTTTCACCATATATTCTATATAATGAGATAAAATCATTACCCAATGTATTAGAGGGCTATATAATATTGTTCCCACCCATACCATTCAAATCATGTATATGAATATGTGTACCACATAGATCATACACCAAGAGAATAATTTGGTCCCTATTAATCCCTTGATTAAGATGTGTTTGTGAAGTAAATATAAGTACCAATTTAATGAAGGATATATATATCTATTGAAATTATATTGATTAGAAATGGTGATTCGTATTCAGAAAAAAATTTTTGGCACAAAAAATAGTATGGTAATTTCAATGGCATAATGGGTCAATATTAAGATTAATGGAATAGTATAATGAGAGTGAACATTGGTATATCAGTAATTTTAAATCATATGTACTATAATATATAAATATAAAACACATTATTATATGAATAATTTGAATTCAAGTTGAACAATGCAAGGAATGTTCCTTGATATGTTGGATAAGGAGAGAATTCATTTAATACTTCATCGTAATTAATTATTTAAAAGTTATAACGAGAGGGGATAAATGGTCTATCACTAAAATAACATAACTTTGAATATAAATTTATATTTATTAATTCATGGAAAATAATCAATTTATATTCATAAGTTTAAATTTAAATAATGTAATTGAATAGAAAAAGAGGGAGAGGGAGAGAGAGAGAGGGAGAGATCCTTTATCTTTGGTGGCCACCTCTAAAAGCCTTAGAGATGCATATTAAGAGATTAGAAACAACATATAAAATATTTTGAGTGATATATGGAGAGTAAATTATCTATAAATGGGTATTGAGTGAATATATGTGGGGGATTGAGAGGGTATTTAAAGAAAAAATGTAAATTAATTATTAATAAGTAAATTTTGTTTTTTGACTCTAAAATAAAAAATAATCAAAAAAACATTAACATGATTTTTCCATTGGTTTCTTCCAAGAAGAATTTGTTTTAATGATTTTATAAAACACGATTGAATAAATTTAAAACAATATCTTTATCCTGTGAAAGTTAGACATGTTCATTAATAATTGATTTTAAAACCATAAAATATAATATAGGTTTCGGTGGATTCATTAAGGGTTAATAAAATTACTTAAATAAATTTAGAAAATTCTTTTAAATGGGAAGTATATATATATTGAAGGATGAATTTTATTTAATTTTTTTACCTATCTATTAGGTTCTTATGATGTCATAATATATACTGCATATTAATACTATATTTTATTTTTACCAAAAAATAGAATTTTAGTGTAAAATATGGAAAATTCATCATTGACTAATTTTTATGTGCTGATTTAAAATAACATTTATTTTTTAGAAATAATTCATTAAATTTGAAAGATTAATTGTTTAAATAAAAAACATTATTTATTGTCAAATATTTTCTCTTAAAGTAGTAATATATTTTTTTTATCCTCATAATAATTGTAATAAAATTCATTAAAGTATATTATTATTTATATCTAAATAAATATAATTAATGAATAATATTATATGAAAGTTATATTTAATAAAAAAATTAATTAATTTATCAAATTGTTAAAACCATTTAATTTCCAAAAATATAATTTTGGTCACATCATGTGAAAATATAACTATCATTAAATCATAGAAAATTTTATATATAATGTAACAATTAAAATGGTAGGAAAAAATAGTTTCTTACATAGAAAAAATAAAAACTAATTATAATTTGTTCTACATAGATAACCCATTATTACAACAGTGTACGCCCTCAGGGTAAGTTGTGTAATAGTTTGTCTTCATGAGGTGGTTAAACAAACATGGTGTTTATCTTATAACATCTCATTAACGCCTTTTCAGTTATATAAAATGTAATTATTTTTCTTCCTCTTATTTTGGGTCTGCCATGGGATTACATAGAATGGAGAAATCATTCTGAGGAAATTGATCTAATGTTCATGGATTCATGTTTTTTTGAATTAATGGATTATGTGAATAAATGTGTGATGACTCTATAGGGTTCTACATGAGTTTGGATAACAACTATGTTGATTTTAGATTTTTTAAAGAATCTATTTTTTTCACTGTCATTTATGTGAGTACACCCCATGTAAAACATTTTAACACCAATTATTTGTTTTCTTAGATCCTGTCCAGAACAAAGTATAGATCGTGAATGAGTACATGTTGTGTACAGATTGAAAGTCATGTATAGATGAAAATTAGGTTTTTAATAAGGAAGAGGTATTTTCATTGTATGTGAGTGTTTGAAATTACACGATGTGAAAATAGATTATATTCCATGTAATCGAGGAGAATTTTTATTTTATGGAATTTCAGGGAAGAATATTATTTCATTCTTCTATAAGCTCCCTCCTCTCAATGTAAGAGATCCCCCCATGAATTTTTTGAGAACACCAACACTTCTCGACCCTTTATATTAGTATTTTATCATCATGGTGATTGTTTGCATCTATCTGGGTAAGTGATTAATGATTTTTCATAATTACCTTTCATTAATAGTAGCACTATTTCATTGAAATATTTTATTTTTAATATGATATTATTTTTCTATTTATTCTTTTCTTGATATGTGGCTTTATCTTATTTCTAAGGATGGCCCTTTATTGGTTCTATTTTGGTGGGGGTGTGTACTTTAAGGTATGTTGTTATCTATCCACTTCGTTGACCCATTGGATTAATATAATCAATGGTAAGGTATCTATATTGATTATAGGAGATCCACTGTATTTGTTATGTTCTTCCTTGTTGGTGGATCCCATTGTGGGAATGTTGAAATCATGTTTTGAGGTATTTGGTTTCGTCTCTACCCTATGTTGGTGAACTACATTTTTCAGGTTTTGATAAATTGTATAAAAAATTATAAGGGATTATTAATTGATTATATTTCTGTGTTTGGAAATAGATTTTTGATAAAATAATGTTTTCAACTTTTTTGGTAAATGGATTGTTTTTTTGAAATATTTGTTAATTGATTTTTCTAAAATTGTTTCCTTGAATAGTTATGTTGAAATGAATTGATGAAATGTTTTGGTAAATTGAGAACATGTGATTCCTTGTGTAATTGGTTGAAGGTGTAGTTATAGTCCCTTTCCACTATCGAAGGTTTCACTCATCACATGTTCCTTTTCTCAATTGGCCTGTTGTTCAACAGAAATGTTAGAAATGTTATGGGTTCACTTTTTATGGTTATAATATTCTCTATTTTTTTTTCATATATCTATAGGATTGATGTGTGCATTATTTTGTATATTAGGTATTAGTGTTATTTCTATCCTGACCAAGTGTGATCCTTAGTGTTATGTTACCTTTACTTTTTAGCTTATAATTGTTTTTACTTATATGGATATTATATGCTATGTGATACATGATTTATTTTTATTTGATATAAATTATTTTATTAAATGATTTGAAACTGGTTTATCTACTATATATTGATATTTAGAAAATTATAAAATCACTTTTTTTCATTGTTTATGATATAAAAATATCTAGAAAATAAATCGTGAAATGTATTGATTAAACATTATCTTCATGGATTATTTTATAGATACATCAAATTAAAATCCTTAGGGGGAAGCGGTGAATTTTATTTATCCTATTATATCACACCATACGTACCAGTTTAGAAGTTCATAGAAAATTGTATGTATTTTGAGTTCGGTAAATTCAAGGCATAATAGTGAGGCAGTGAGGTTTTTATTTAAGTGTTTTTGTGCACATGATATAGACAGAGTGAGAGCTTTCCCAAACTATAAGATAGAGAATTTTTGAGCATCTATTTTATATTTTTCATCCTTTTCAGTTAGAATTGATTTTTGGGGTTGTTTTCCTTCTATTTCAGTTGTTTATCTTCCAATGTTTTTTATCTTTTGGAGAATATAAATTAATGTTTTCTTGTATTGTTTATTTTTTTATATGTATATAAGTCATGTTCATTAATTTTATTTTGGATAAATTAATCCATTTAGTCACTGTTTGAGACTCAATTTCTAGTCTTATACACATGGGGATGTGAAAATCCTTTTAAGAATGTGTAAATTCAAGTTGGGGTCCAATTCAAGAGGGTTCCTGGGTCATCTCTTTCATAGTTTGGTATTGGAGGATGTATTTCATCAATATCCTATCTTGTTTTACATTTGGTAGATCATATATATGATTTTCATAACTTCATATATATGTTTCAATGAGTTCATAGCTATAAATTTCCCTGAAGAGACTCATTTTACCATGGGATGTTGGGATTTGTGAAACATATTTTTAGTTCAAGAAGTTAATCCTAGTTTAATATAATGAATTTTTGGGTTTTACATAGATTATTCCTTTATATAATCATTAATTCTAGTTTAATGTGCATTAATTGGCCTCTCAGATGTGTTTTGTAGGTTCGATAGTTGGGTGAAACTGATTCTCCCCAATGGAATCATGCTACGTATTATAATTGTTTTGAGGATATCATTATAAAAGTTCATGTTGTTGACTAGAATATTACAAAACTTTATAACACAATTTTTCTTGTATATCTTGGAGGTGCAAGAGAAAGGGATTGATCAAAATTGTTAGTGTTTTAGAATAGTCAGTCCTTTAATGGTGTGAATGATACTCAAGTTGGAGAGGTATTTCATGAAAATATCATTCATATATTTGAATTCATAGATACACCAGAGAGTATCAAGGTGATGTTCCTAACATTATAACATGAGGATCCGGAAAAGGGATGTTTGGATTCCATGGTATAGAAATATAGGAATGTGAGATTACACTTGAAGGGTTTCAAGATCCCCTTATCTTATTAGTTTTTTTACAGAGTCACTAATTAATGGTAAGCCTCTCGATATAATCCATTTGAAATACTGAGAGCAAACAGTGTTGGAGTACACAAATTGGACTGATGATATGGTCTATTTTACACTAGTGGTGGTAAATAATGATGAATTTAAAGCTCATAGGAACCAATAGGGTTTGTGACTAGATATCAGATTGGAGGTATTTATGCTAAAACATTCATCCAATGTAGAGATAGCGGACCAAGATATGATGGAATTTATTGACATAACATGTGAGGATGGATATTATTCCCCTTATCGTCCACATAGTGGTAGCTATAGTGGTGCACTAGAGAAAAACATGAAGATGAATGTTCATTTCTAGAGTGGTAGAGGTGGTTCATGGAAGTAGGCCTATTCAAAAACTCTATTTGCATATAGTTGTGTTCCTGTGACATTCATTCAATTTTTAAGGCCAAACGCACCAACCATTCTTATCCTTCACCAAAAACAATGTGTAACATTTGTTGACGTTATGGTCTTCTGCATTGTTTCTACCAGGATATGTCTACGACTCATTACGGTCAGGGGTTATTGGATCGAAAGGCTATTGTGGTGCAGTTAGAAGATTCAATGAATAAAAGGATCATTACATAATAATGATGACCCAATCATCTACATATAGTAGATGAGTTTCATGTAATTTTATATGTGGTTCTATAGGTATTTAGAGGTACCTTCTTTATAGTATCCTTATTAGTGATTTATTTATTTGATACTGGTTATTCCCACTCATTAATATCTATCCATTTTGTTGATACTTTAAAAAAATCCAATGATGAACATGTCCTTTTGTATTCAATTAGATACAACACTCAGAAAGAGGAATGTGTTGGGGTTTTTATATCATTCATGGGCACTATCGATAAATGTAGCAAAATTAGTTTGGGATTTTCTATTTTTTTAATGTATATTTGTTTAACATCATAATGATAATGGATTTTTTTATCTCATTGTGCTGAGATATAATATTATCATCTGGGTGTCTCATTTCATATAGCCTATAAGATCTCATAAGTATTTTAGGGATAATAGGATCAAATAACTTTTCATATAGGACATTCCTGACCATATCTCTTGATATTTTTGAATACTATAAAATTTGATCAGGAAAAAAGATCATCCTTTTTATGTTCTAATTTTTTTCCAGAATTTCTTGTCATTTTCTTCAATGATCTATATATTTATTACTCTTGATATGATTTAAGTGTTTTCGATTATCCTCATGCTAGATAAAAAAATTATTTCAAACCTACTTATCAAATGGAACATGTGGAGCTGAAACATATGAATATTCAGTTTTATGATAATTTGGAAAATGCTTTTTTCATATTAATGTCTATATTTGGGCATCCCATGTTTTCTTATCCACGAAGGAATAGATTTTAGTTCCACAGTGTGTAGACTATATGAAATTAAACCTAGTAAGGGTTAATAATGTGTGTCATTTCCCTAATATGAATGATTTTTTGATCAGTTAAATATGGAATAGTGGTTTTTGAAGATCAATATTTGGTATGACTATAGATCCTGTTGTTTTTATATCATTGATAAATCATATATAACATCAGTATCATGAAATTTAGTTTTACTAGATGATATTTTTCTTTATTTTATATGCAATCATGATAATGAGACCATTTTGGTTTGGTTATAAATATCTATACGAATCACCATTTTACCTAAATATATATAATTGAAATTTCTAGATTTATAAAATGTAGTTCTTGGGGAACATGATTTATCTGTATGGAATATTTGTTGATCCGAATATGTTGAAGGATATATTTTCATAGGAATAACCATGAAACATAATTGAGATTCAAAGATTATTTGGTCTTTTGGGATATTAACAATTGTTCATCAATGATTTCCCAAAGTTTTCCTCACCTTTAACTGATCTAACCTGAAATGGGGTAAAATTAATATGGGGTGAAAGTCATGGATTGATGAGAAAAAATTAATTCTAATATCATCTTCTATTTTGATGTTAAATTTTACCAATAAGGTTTATGTGGTTCTTGTGATGATTTTGATGTTAATTTGGGTTGTGTGATCAAGCAGGATGATCATGTGTTGGATTATGCCTCTCATACTATTAGACCACATGGAAAGAATTAACCCACTCATGCTTTATATCTTGTTATATTTATGAATTCAATTATGTGTTTGAAGTAGTTTCATTTTGTGGAGGGGATCACAGTCATTCCTAACAACATAATTTTGAGATATAAATTTATCATAAAATATTTTTTCATAGATGGAGGAGATGGGTAGAATTCCTTAGAACAATTTATATGGACATAACCTACAATACGGGGAAAGGTAATGTTATTATAGATTCTAGTAGTAGGAATTCCTGATCATAATATGTTCGGGAATAAAAGGAAGAATTGAATATTATAGGGATTTTTTCATAGTTCAATATTCATGCTGATAAAGAAGATTTTGGTATGGTTTTAACCAGTTCTCACTTATCATCATCATTCATGATGTCTATTTTTCATATCCATCCACAAGATAAAGACATTTGAGGAATTTTAGAAACCCACTATTGTGTGGGGACTGTTTATGGTTACTCCCTCTCCTCAAATGATATTCTTGGTTTTGAGGGTCAATTTTGTATCCCAACATCAGTGAAGAGCTCAGTTTGTTTTCATAGTGCTTCCTTGTTATTTCATTTGGGAACTATAGAGATATATTATGACATGATACATAAGTTCATGTTGATATGAATGAATTGAATTTGATTATTATGTGTCCTTATATTACAACTACCAATATATAAAGTCACATAATCTAAAAACATCGAGTGTTATCTATCCACTTTTGGGGCTGGTTTGAAAATGGGGTGATGTATTCATGGATTGGTTTTCATTTCCATGTACTCCACAAGGAAAGACTTCTATCTGGGTGTTAGTTGCTTGGTTGACATGGAAATCTCATTCTATTATAATTGGGGACACTACTAAAGTTGATGATCTGGATATTCTATATATACATGAGGTTATTACATTACATGGCGTTCATTTAGCCATTGCATCAGTGGTCAATCCATGATTTAGTTCAACATTTTCCAGTAGTCTCCATGAGGTGATAGAGTCGTTGGTAATATTTATTTTAGTATACCATTCATATAAATACAATCAGAAGAATCATTTTAATCATATTTTGGATGAAATTTTTTATTCCTATGTATCAGATGTAACTAGATCTTTGGATAGCCATCTGGGATTGGTTGAGTTAGCTTATAACAATAGTTTTCAGTCATCAATCATAATGAATCATTTTGGAGGATTTTATATTCACACATACTGATCAAATTTCAATAGTATGTTTTGGGAGAAGGATATTTTGTGGTTCCAGGTTCGTTTTAATATATTTCTATGAGGATTCAAGATAAACATTAGCTTCCAGTAATAGATCTATGTCGAAAAACTTCTTATGTGGATCAGTGGAATCATTCTTTGTTGTTTTCCATTGGTGAATAGTATTTCTTGATTTTTTATCTACAGATGGGTCCCAATCATCTTAAAAAATTAGGAAATTTACTTTTGATATATGTTGGATTGTTTTAGGTAACTAATCATCTTGGTCGGGTTTATTATCGGTTAGCATGTTCGATTAAGTTAACTGGATTTCATGATATTTTACACATATCACAAATCTGGAAATACAATCATGATCAGAATCATGCTATGAGTTGAGTTATTTAGAGTTAAAACAAGATGTTTATTTTATAAAATATCCATAAGATATCATTGACTCTCATGTAAAATTATTATGTGGTTAATTGATTCCATTGATCATATTGTTATAGTGAAATGAATCAGGTTCTCAAGAGACTAGGGATTACAGTTTGTTCATTAGAGAGTCATAGACTCACATGATTTCTAGACTTCATACTTCCATATGACTTCTTGGGGATAGAAAATATAAAAGTGGGGTTTTTTTAACATCATGTTACCAATTTTTAGTTATTTCCTCTCACTACATTCATTTTACTCTTATTTTGGTTGTGTCTTGCAACACCCGAGTGAGGAGAAATTTTTATGATGAAAGTGACCTAACTTCGAGGGATGTATGTTTGTTTCAATTAATTATGTCTAGGTATACATGTGTGATGGATTTATAGGTTTCAACATTATTTGGTAGAATTCCTATGTTTTTTTGAGGTTTTTATAAATAATATTCAATTTTCACTGCCTTTTGGGAAAATACATTCCATGTAACTAGTTTAAATATTTTGTATTTATTCTCCAAACTCTTATTGTGAGTTGAATAAGAACCATGAATGAGTATATTAAATGTAAATATTAAATTTTTTTAATGTTTAAAATTGGGTTTTTAAAAAAAAAGTTGATGGGTTTTTTATCATACATGAGTGTCATGAATTACCCAACATAAAAATGGATTATATGTTGTGTAATAGTATTCAGATGGGATTTTATGGTGTTTTACCATGGAATCTTATTTCATTCATCCACAACATACATTCTCTTTACTAGGAGATATTTCAAGTAAATTTGGGATATAGTAAACCTTTCCGACCAATTTTATTTGGCGTTGGATCATCAAGGTGGTTGCATGAATCTCTTTGGGTAGGCAATTCCTCTTATTTCTCAATTAACATTGATCAAAATAGCATTTTTGTCAATATTCTATTGGATTATTTGATCTGATATAATGTTTTTTTTGGTACCTTTCGTGATCCATTATGTTATAGTGTTTTATGGTATGATCCATTATTGGTTGATGTGAGGTGGGTTTGTTTTATTAGAGGTATTTTTTGATCGTACCTCTTCACTGACCATTTCATTAAATAGAATCAAATATGAAATGTATTGGTTATTTATAGGGCATTTTTTTTTTGTGTTATTACGTGTTGGTGGAACTCATTACACACATTTGAATCATAATTTTGGATGTAGGTGGTTCTTTTTATGTCACATGTTGGTAAACAGAATTGCTCCAATTTTCATAAAAAAATTATATATTAAAATGAATTTTTTATTGAAATTATATGAGTGTGTGGAGAATGGTTTTTGATGCAATATTATTTTCCATGGGATTTGGTAAATGGAATGTTTTATCCAATTTATTGTGTAATATTTTCCATGAAATGGTTTTCAAATAATAGTTTTAATGAAAATTGGTTCATGAAATTGTTTTGGAAATAGATCACATGGTATGTCTTTGGTATTTAGGTGAATAGTGTAGTAATATAAATCCTCTACTATCAAGGGGTTCAGTCATGGGGTGTTAATATAGTCCATAGACTTGGTGATCTTGGGAATGGTTATAATTATTTTGGGTTTACATTCTAGGGAAATCCTCTACTCTCTATATTTTGATACATTGGTCTAGATTATTGATTAACATGTGATTGTCTATGTTAAGCATGAGTGTCCCGGATATCCTGAACTTATGTGACCATTGGCTCTATGTTACCTATGAATTTGAGATTTCACAATTTTTCCTTATAATTACATGGATTTTATATGATATATGATAAAATATTTGGTTTTATTTGAAATTATTTGTTTAATGAAATGCTCTAAAATTGATTTGTTTTCATTCTTGGAAAATATGGGAAAGTGGAAAATTTAATGAATCTCTATAATTTTGATATAAAACCTATGAAAATTTATATCATTCCTTATATTATATAATTTTATGAATTATGATATTATTGTATAGGGACTTGTAATTGGCCACATCGGTGGGGTACTAATTAGCATGTTATCTCACACCTTGTTCACCCCTTTAATGGTGTGTAGACATTTGTTTAAATTTCGACGTAGGGAATGTCAAGGCACCGATATGAGGCACTGAGGTCTTATTTTAGTTTTGTTTGGGTTGCTGATGGTGAGATAGTGTGATTATTAATACACTGTCAAATGAAGTCTATTGGACTATCTATTCTTTTTTTCATCCAACGTAGTTGGACATGTCTCTTAGAATTATTTTTTCAACCATTTGTTTTGTATCACTTCCATTTTTCTATATCTTTTATGAAATATATATTGACATTTTTTTCTATTATTTATTTATATATAATTATATATGTTGCGTTGTCTTCTTTATATTTGAAAAAAACATTCCCTTTAGTTGTTATTTAATGCCCGAGTGGTCGTCAATAGCCTGCGGGGATTGGAAATTCCCTTTCGATGTGTGTAAATTCAGTTCATGTACTAGTTTAAGAGGGTATCTAGGTTAGGTTAATCACAAGTCATGATATTAACAAAAATAAACATCTACTATAAATGGTTTCATTCATTTTTCAGTTGTTTAATTTCATCTTCGTATTGGTGACATGAAAATCAAAACGATTCTATATCCCTAAGAGCAATCAATAAATGTGATTTATAAGGTATGATCCAACTGATCAACGCTATTGTATCATCCATCTGTGTCATTTGGAAATTATCATAACCATTAAAGTATAATAATTATTACGGTAACTATACAATTTCAATATAATCAATGGTTTTAATTCATCATGTTATTTTAAATTAGTTTTGATATTTTTTATAATGGTCCCAAATAACAAAACTAGTCTATCTATTTTAGATAAATACATAATTTAATATGGAATTTCTACATTAAAAAAGATAACTTCATTTATTAATGTTTTTACATTACATTCATATAGTGTTATAAAATTTCAACATTGAATTTTCATTTCTTAAAATAAAATAGATGAAGGTACTTTCGTTTCCTCGCCTGTTATGGTTCCCATGCTTCTTCCTCAAACTTTTTGTTCCATCACAACACATATTTCATATGAGTTCTCTTGTTACATAGGACATTTATTTATGATATATGATCCTCACCATCAACTCCACGTTTTAACGATCATTCTGGAAGAGTTCCACAAATATATTCCATATATTTGAGGTTTCCATTATGTAATTCCATGAATGGGATAGCTGGAACACATCATATATTTTCGATAGGATTATTAAGAGATCTAGTTGATGATCCACCAATTAGATGTGATCAATTATCAAAATGGGGTTGAGGTATCTAAGACTAATCATTCTCTTCTTACCAAACCACATGACTTTCTTCCATGGAGATATATTAAGGAAAACATTATATTTGACCTCAAGTTCTACCTATCATGAACTATTATTTGTATATATTTTATATCAACTGTGTATAGAATTCATATATCATTTAATGGATGAAAAAATATTCATCATCTATTGGTTTAGATCAAGTGACACCAATTTATTCACTCCAACATTATCCTTTAAGGATTCAGTCTAAGACATCTACCCATAAAGACCACCATAATGTTCTATTTGAATTATATAATGGAAAATGATGTTTATAAAACACCACTATAGGTTGGTGTTGATTCTAACATCCTTTTAAATTCATTTATCATAATATTTTTATATTCTATATAATTTTAATGCTTCTTATTGGTTAAAAACTATATGAGGTTGATAAGATGTACTAAATCTCAGATCTATATCACATTCATACAGAAGGATTATATAAACCCTTGAAATAATCCTCATATCTCCATTATATACATTGGATATTGGAACTCCATACATTATTTCCAATTACCTTATGTATGTCATGTGTGTTGATCAACAGATAAATCTTCCTTGATAACAATGAAATGCACAGACTGTGTAAGGAGCTCGACTGCGCTTAAGATGATGTTTTTGATTTTATGTCTATAAAGGAGTCCAATGATTAAATAAATGGGTATGTTTTATTATTTTGATACTAGTATGGGAAATCATTTCATCATACCCTACGATTTGTGTCATTCATCCATGAATTTTTGTCATATGAATCAATGAGATAAAAAAAATTCAATCTTCATCTTCAATTTATCCCACAAGAAATCATTACTTAGATCTGTATGAATATTAGGGTTTCTAAGATTAACACATAAGGATTAGTTATGTGTACAATCCAGATGCTCATTTTTTAGTCATGGTTTTTATGAGACACATGTAAAGGTTCCAAAAATTTTAACTCTATATTTTCTAATATTGAACAATAAAATATTTAGCCTCATTATCTGTTTCTCCTCATTATCTATTTGTGCATCCTTTATCATTTCAATGTTGGATTTTTGAGTAGTTATATGAAAAATTTCTGATGAATATACAATTATTAATCCCATTTCAATCCTTTTCATTTACAATAATATTAGATTACATTCAGTCAAGATCATGGAAAGGGTTGCAGGATTACTTATACTCACAACAACTAAAACTTTATTCTCCTTCCTATATATGAAATGTATTGAAATTTTATTATACTTGATCATCTCTAACCACATTCATTAGTGCATATTGAGACATTTTCTCATATGTAATTGAGTATCTTATGATGTTTATATATTTTATAACTCTTCCCGTAGAGATAAATTTTCCAATTCATCAATGCGAAGAACTCAACATAAAATTATAGATCAAGAGTTGATAATTTATTCTCCATAATCATTTAATGGTCGTAGGAATAGGATATAATTTTATCATCTTGTATGAATAAAAAAATGAATATCCTTTTGATGCATCACTATTGATCACAAATCCTTCTCTAGTAGTGGGTAATTTGAGCATATGAAGTGTGATCATTCTCTTATTTAACTATTTAAATCTCTTATGTAATTCATTATTCTAGAAAAACATCACATCCGTAAATGTTACCTTGGTTATTTGGAAAAATAATCATGAGAAGTTACTAAACATTTAACGATAGTCCCATAAAATTAATGTAAAATATATATCTCTATCATAGTTGTTGGTCTCGCTCATATATAAACGACCTCTCTTTTTAATGGATCAAAATATATCCCTTATCTGGTGAATGAATACCCAATGAGTGTTACATTATCTATTCTAGACATAAATTTTCCTGCACTTTGTGTATATTTTTTTCATTAGGTAATTAATACAACAACATAAATCTCCCCATGTTCATAATGTATTTTAGAGTCGATGAAAATATCATATATAAATAACATCATGATGTTTTGAAGTAATTCAGTCAATACAGTATCCATTATTCCCATAAATATAATATGAGAATTAGTGCACCCAAATGACAATTAAATTCACAAGATTCTTAACCTGGTTAGTGAGGACTCGACATGTGAATCCACGAGACCTGAGCTCAAATTAGGGTAGATACATATTTCTGTATTGTAGTATCACTATAGTAGACACTATATTAGGTATCGTATTAAGTATTATTTGGTACATTTGGTTCTATATCAGCTATAACTATTCATTTTTTTGGGTTTTCGGTCAACCGGTTTAGTAATAGGGTCTATCAAGGCCTTCAGTCCTCCCAAGGCCTTTAGGATAGAAATGTTTTTGGTCCACCTCATACCATTTAGGAAACCTCAAGGCCTTTGGGCAACCACAAGTCCATTGGGCCACATGAAATTGTGCTTAAATAGACCAGGTAGACTCTACAAGGAGTAGGATTCAAATAAACATTCATAGGAAGCCTCTATCAATAGAGAAGATATAATAGATTTGGAGGAATGATAAGGTATGGAAATTACCATCAGGACCATCCCATGTATTTTATGCCTTGCTGAATCACCATGTGATGGTGGATAACTGACATCATGTAGTAGATGATTGGGAGGAGTAGTTCCTATTAGTTGTAGTCTAGATGATTTCCTCTCGACATTTGGGTAATGTAATTCCACATAGACTATGATCCATGAAATGGTTCCCCTTAAACCCTAAAAAGGTGGATTCCCAAAAAATGAATAAAAAGAGATGTTCGTCGGTCCATTCAGTTTAAATTATATTTAAATGATTGTGTAGTTCCTATACCATGTATGAAAATAATTATTGCAGATATATTCCTTCTTTACCTAGACATAATAATATCATGACCGAATTTCAACCGTACGTAAGTACGGGGATCTATGTAATTGATAAAAAATTTCCTAAAACAATGGAATGTGATAATTTTTTCTTTTTGGGATCCTATTGAAATTGAGAAAATCAATTTAGAGGCACACCGACCCATCCTTCTCCTTGATGAAAATGACTAATGCAACCCGTGATAAATCACATGGCCTTACAAACCATTTATCTAGATTATCTGTTTATTTCGTCTTAATATATTCAAATTTAATAGTGAAAATTATATATGGAGTCTAGGATATTTTCAGTTCTCCATGTATGTGTTCTATTGAGTAATAAACCTCTCGTTTTAGAATAAGATGAATAAATTATTCATGACAGACATCAATATATTCCCTTATAATGATAATGCCATCTAGGATTATATATTCATTAGTATTAATCACTAGATCCCCAAATTCGTTATCATAATTTAGTTGTATTCATATTTGAGGTGATGCTTCCAAGGAAAATTCATCCTTGTCTTTGAACTTGTATATAATTAGTGTGTTATTTCCGATATGAATGGTGATTTCCTTCTCCCTATATATAATAGAATTTCGTCATGACCATATGATTCTTATAGAATTAAATAATAGGGATTACAATTTCAATATACTTAATCCGTTTTTCTATGACTAAAAGGTCAAAAGATCCATTGAATGTCATATACCTTTTTGTATACGGGTTTCTAGTCCAATATTCACTTTAAAAGGGGGATGTGGGGCTTACCTCCAATTCATGATTCTATTAAAAAAAACTTGTTATATGAAAAATTAAGGTCATGAAGTTCCCAAATCCTATTTACATTGGGTATAGTATCTCATTTGGGAAGTTATTATTTTTTCCATCACAAGGGTTTTTGACTCTGTTACTCCTATTTCAATCTGTTGACTATAATAAAGGGGGAATAAGGGATCAATATTGTGTAACTATTAATCATATGAAAGGAAATTTACATTTCAGTATATTTTATACCTTGTATATTAACTAACATAAACATTTATGGGCATTTTATCGCCCTTCATAATAGTTCAGAATGATATTTTGAATTTTTCAAAGAATATCCTCAACGAATTTAAAACATGGTATATGGAAATAATTGTTTACATTTACAAGGTGAAGATCAATATACTACTAAATTCTCCATTTGTAGGGCTATTAAACCTAGGTTAATCTCTTTTAGAGCCACATCAATATATATTGTCCCTAAAATGTTTTTTTTAATGAAAATATATTATTATATAATTTACCAAAACAAATGTATGTATTCCTATGTTTTTAATATCCAAATGAATTTTACCAAGGTTTTATAAACCTCATACCAAAAAAATAGGTCATTCTTTGATTCCAACTATAAAAACCCATATCATTAATGAAACTTAATTCAAGATTAATTGTATAAATCCACAGATAATACAATCAAAGAAGATTAAAATTCCAAATTTCTTTAAAGATTTATAAAATAACAACATAAAATGAAATAGGGAAAAAATAAAATTATTTAAAAATATTATAACATTATATTAAATTCCTTTAATAATATAAAACTATAATGGATAACATTAGGATGTATATAATAAATTGGAGAGTTATAAATCCCATTGATGGATTAATCCAATGATTACATGATAAAAGTATTCCACATTATTCAATTAGTATATAAATTTGACATAAAAGGGGTGGTAATCATAAGCACGAATATAAATGCATGATATAAGATGATAATATCAAGGCTACATAGAAACATGTATTACCAATGAACATGGAATAATAAGAATAAGTGAAGGATAACCACTTAGACCTCATAACACAGTGCACATGGGATAAACTATTGAGTACCATTCATAATATATATTGAGATAAAAACATTACCAATTCTTTTTAAGAATATATAATTCTGGGCCCACTCGATACATTTATATCATGTACTTGAATTTTTGTGAGACATTGATAATAAAAATTAAGAATACTTACTCACTTTTAATAACATAATTATGGAGTGTGGGTCATATAAATTTAATTCCGTACAAACCAAATTATATGTATATCCTTGTGAATATTATTTACTATAAATATGTATTGGTATTCACAACAAAAATATTTTCCATAGAAAATCGAAGGATAATTTCTATAGTATAATAGGTGTGCATAATGATTAATTGAATGGTTTAATGAGAGTGAGAGGTGGTATATAATTCTTAATAAATCATAATTACTAAAAACGGGATGTGTGTAAACACATTCCAATTTGAAAAATTGGATATAAAAAGTCATAATCAAAATAATTTACTTTAATAAAGATGATGGCAGACAATCACTTTACATCGGCATTGTAAAATCTTGAATAATGGGTATTACAAGAGGGGATAAATTATCTATTATTAATAGAAAATAAATCAATTAATAAGGAGATATGTTTTAAAATAGGAAAAAATAATCAACTGAGACTCAAAAGGTTAAATGCAAAGATGGTGCATGAATGGAAAAAAATATAGAGATATCCCTTCCCTTGGGACGGTACATCTAAAGGTTTTCGAGTATATTTTTAAGAGAATGGAAAAAAATTTGGAGCCATTATTAGATATTTAGGTATAGGATCTTTATGCACAACATATTATTAGTGAAAATGATTAGGAGTTTGGCTAGGTATCAAGAGAAAAATATGGGGGAATTATTTATTATTTTCTAAACTATTGTTTTGGAATGTATATAAAAAAATTCATAACCAAAATCCTTATGATGGGTTTTTACAAATTTTTATATGAAATGAGAGTGGATATAAATATTCTAGTGGTCCATTATTCATATATATTGAAATAATAAATTTGATGTTGTGGATAGGAGTCATGTTCATAAAGAATTTATTTACAAATAATAAAATATAATTTAGGTATTATAATATTCATTATAAGTTTATAAATGTAATCCAATAACATAAAATAAATTATTATAAAGGGAAAATATATATTTGGTCTTGGATTCCAGTTATGAAATTTATTACATCACTTTTTGGCCATATGATGTCATAATATGATCCTTATATTTACACTATATTTAATTTTTAACCAAAAATTCAACTATCTTGTGAAATTTGGAAAAAATACCATTTTTATAATTTCAATGTATTTATTTAAAATATAATATTTTTTTTCATAATAATTCATTATATATTTGAATTTTAACTTTTATCTGAAAATTCTTTTTTACAAAATGCATTGTTTTATGAAATTAATAATTTTAAGAAACATATAAATAATAAATTTGACTTTATTAAATTATATTAGCATTTTTATACAAATAAAAATTATTGAATAACATAAATATGTCAGAGTAATATTTTTAAAAAAAATTTGATTTATTAAAAAGTGTGTATAAACCATATATTTTCCCAGAATATAATTTTGGTTCTTTATATAGAAATATAATTTTCATCATCTAATATATAATTTTTTATGTAAAAGCATAATGAAAAGGGATAAAAATAAACATTATCTTGTTCAAAAGAAATCATAATAATTCCTAGTGCCCGTATATAGATATATATCCCATTATTGTAGAAACATACATATAATGGTTAAGGTGTGGAATGGGGGAACTATCTTGGGCTCGATTGGTGAACATGGTTTGGATTGCCATCCCGATAAGCATGAATTATCCGATTTTTTTCATGTCTCAGTTATGGAATTTCAACTCAGACTGGGCTAAGGGAAAATCTATGTGATTCCATCTCCCTTGAAATGCATTTATAAATGGGATTCATATGGTATAATCATACTCATTTAGGCTATCACTTCATTATTCCATGTCAATCATAATTTATCCCAACCTTTAAATATACTGATCAGAGTGGATTATTTATAATTACTATATAATCAAAGGTTATTATTCTTAAATGTATTCTAAATCTGATAGTATATATTTTATAATGGGATATAATAGCCAAATAAGTGTATGAATTTTATTTAACTACAATACTTAACAAATAATTTATTAATTTAAAAATAAATTTCATTTTTAAAATATTTCGTAACAATAAAAACCTTATTTGAAGAGAGATAGAGAGAGGGGGCAAAAGATCAATCCTAAAACCACATTAGAATTACTATTCTATCTGAAACTCCAATATTATGTATTTCCTCAATGATAGTAGCCCAATGTAGCCTACCAAGAACTATATTAATTGACTAAAACATCATTTAAATCATCTAACATTTGAAGAGATAATTAACCTAACAGAAGACCCACACCTTTTCATAGCTCAAATGAGTGGGTTATGACTCTAGAGACAGGTAAAATATATCCCAAATGGGTATGGGGATGTCAACCATATATCTACCATACTTGTGGGGGGACCCACTCCTAGGAATATTTGTATGTCAGGGGGTAACAAACCGAAAGTCACTCCATATATCACATTCTATTCTCAATGTCAGTGAACCATTATAGAAGAAGTGATCTAATCCCACATCCTCACACAATATATTTGATGTCAAAAAAATCGCACCATCACATCCTACATGAAAATATACCTTTGAAGAAATAATTAAGGGTCTGATTCAAAGTCCAAGAGTATGATATATATGATTTAAAAAAATTTAATGATAATTATATTTCATGTACCTTTGGGAAAATGGGCAGTGATTCTATTACTATCATTGGCCATTCCCTATAGCACGACATGGTGTCTGAGACATTGTATACCTGAAGGGTCACCCGAGATATATTCCTTGTGACACTACTTAGGGTCATGATTGTGTAATCCCTGTATGAAAGTCATTTTACCGATAGTGTCACAAGATGTGTGGGGCCTCCACAAGGCCTTGTAATATTTATTTCATCCTAAAACACTCACCATCATTGAAAGCGGACTGCATAGTTTTTTTTCATTGAAAAAATGATCTAGGTAGTTGTAAATTTCATTGAATGATTGTTATTCCTTACAAAACTTCTAAGGTCATACGGTAAACAATTCCCACCCCCAATATCAACAGAAACAACTTCTAAGGTCTAGAAGTCGAAGGAAACTCCTCAGTGATCAATTTATATCCTGTAGTGGCCAACTATTTGGATTAAAATTTCCTCATGTGAACTTCCATCACATATTTTATTTCAATATGAGGTTTGATTCCAAATCGTCTATATTTGATTTATAAATTATTCAAAATAATTCCATAAATAGTCATCATCATCATCAAACTTTAAAAGGATGAAAATCTAAGGTACTATCATGCATCTTATCATATTTATTATTAAATCATTGACCTACCCCTAGACTATAACAATCATATATGAATGATGAGATACATGTTAAAATATAATGTGAGTTTATTGATGGTCATCTTTAACCAGTCTACAAGTCACATTCAACAAAATAAAAACCCTATGGAGATCCCTTGTGCATTGAATCAATTTTTGGTTCAATGATGAAGATTAAATTAACATGTTTATGCTAGGAAATAGAATTTAATATTGAAATACTGGTAGATAAATAATAAATTCATAAAAATAAATTAAGTGGGAGACAATCCATAAATAACAAAAAATTACCTCATCATTGGTGAAATAATTAAAGACAAATAGTTCTAAAATACCGGTATTTAGTATTTCTGTTAAATCTATTCATGAATCAAGGAATTCCCACATTCACCCTTAAAAATTTATCTATATCCATAGTGGGTCTTGCATTGTCTAGGATTATATCACTAACCAAGTAGAATATTCATAACAAGGATAAAAATTGGATATATTTATGTTAATAATGAATTAGGAAATTAAATAGATTATTTAATTCAATAAATTTATTTCATCTAATATTTTTTCATGAGTGAAAATCTACCTAGTGTCTTATGGTAAGAACCCTTCTAATGAAGATAGGATAAATCATTCTTTATGAAAAAATTAGGGGTCTCTATTTTCCAATCAACGCCTCTTTTTACAAGAAAAAAAAATATTTATGAACATATCTGCGTGTGGATGTAATTCAATATATATAATATATAAAATATATCTATTTTAGGGCCCTGTAAAACCTATAAAAATATAATGACAGAAAAAAAAAATCCAATATATATTTATATAATTATCTAAAGGGTCCATGAAAAAATATTGAGGACATTATCTTCTTGAATAACTAAAACAATAAATGTAAACTTGCAGAAACATTGATGAATTTGAGGCCCTTATGATATAAATGATTACGGAATTATTTTGAGTTAAATAACATTTTAAATTAAGCTGATATACTATTATATAGACACATTATCATGATAGTAGTTTAATTAAAGTGTATAGTAAGGGAGAAAATGAAATATTGAAATATTTTTAGAAAAATGTGTTCAAATTTAAAGAATGTAATTTAATTTTTGTGCTGTTATTTTAGGTGGAAAATATTATTGGGGATAATGTAAAAAATTACTTAATATAATCATTTTATTTCTATGAAATTACACCACATTTTTTGAGGTCGAAATGTACCCCTCATTATCTCCAAAATCTAAAATTATGCTATATTATATATTCAAAGAATCTTGGATGGAATTTATAGGATAAGGGAAAGGAAGGATGGAATTTATGACAATGTTGATGTCATATAGGAGAAAGAATTATTAAGAATCTGAGTATGATTTTGGAGGCAAGTTGGAATTGAAACATAACTAACAATAGTTGGATTAATTAAAGTGTTTTTTAAACCATTATTCTTAATGTACATTTTTTCATATTAGAATATGTTCTTAAGAAAACATTAGAAGGGAAAAAAATACTTCCCACCCAAGGGAAAGATATTTCTTATATATACTATGTAATTATTGAACTCCCATTCCATATTAAATAGAATACCCAAAGTATGGAAAATTTTCAAACCTGCTGTTGGAGATAGAGATAGAAGATTTTTTTCTACAAATTATGTGATTAATATTTTGTCCGTCGATGGAGAAATAAAATAATTAATGTTTCATTAATGAGAAATGAAGTAGTGTTTTATTCCATTCTTAGAGTAAAATAAAAATTGTTCATTATGATTCAGTTGATATCAATGTCTTGTTATTAGGCCTCAATAATTTAGCATTATAGCCATACTAACCACTGATATAGGGAAGAACCCAGATTAATTATTTAGGATAGGCACAAATAATTTACACATTTGGTGGAGATTATAAAATTAACTATTACAACAATGAATTTTCTAAAATTTTGGAATGAGAGAACCCTTGATTAAAAATAAAACAAGTGTGTTGATAAGATATTACATAAATTTAGATATATGTGTTCATTGGAGGATAAAATAAGTGATAATTAATTGCATTTAATTAATGGAGGAAATGAAAACATTAAAATTAGAGACTCTTGATAAGATTAAGAATCAAGATGATGAAAAATATACTCATATTTTCTAGGAATTCTTGATTTTCATTGGCAATATTCTGTGTCTATACTTGTCTGGGAGACCAACATATAATTTTTGGGGAATTAAAAAAAAATATCCAAACATTTAATCTTTTTCAAAAAATTTACTCCCACTATTTTAATAAATTTAAATTGAATTATAAAACAACTTGGTTTGATGTGTATTTGTATTTCATTAATGAAATGGATTAAAAATTTGTATGTGTATTAAATATTTTTTTAATTAGTGGGATAAAAAATATATATAATAATTAGTGTTTTGATGAATTGTTTTAGGTGATTAAGGTTTCTTGGATCATCAAGGTGGTTATGCAATTAAATATTGGATTTCTAATGGATTGAAGGAAAAAATCTTCAAATCAATCATGGTTTAAGTATCATTTTATAAATATTTATGTGTGTTTTGAGCCCATTCTATGTGTCAATATTCCATGCATATGTGGCATCCCAAAAAAATGATAAATTCCATCTTCAATTCGTGGGTATGAAAAATGTAAAAGGAAGTTGAGTGTATATGTGATATTCATCTTCATAGGTGACATCTCCTAGGCATAATATTTATTTTTTCACAACATAGGTGCCATTTTTCACCTATGTAGGTGTGTTTTACCTCAAATTTACATTTCATTGATTGATTGTGTGGTGAACCTTCCATAATTAGTATTATCTTCCATCTGATTTATATATCTATTTTATAGAGATAATTAATTGAATGTGAGAATATTAACCACATGAATCGATCTGAATGATCATGTGAAGAACAAATATATAAAATTGGCCACAATTAGAGATTTTATCAACAATTCATATATATTCTATAATGTTAGATATTAACTAAAGGTTTATCGCAATCAAAAACATGTTTATTCCAATAATTAGATCACTAAACCCACCAAAAGAATTTTTTTAACATGAAGTCACTTATCTGACTCATGGTTGATCTACTGTGTTGAACCTCACTGTCGAACCAGTGATATGAATCTTACCATTGATCTTATACATAGCAAATTTTCAATGAATCTTCTATATTAAATCATACTAGTTGTAAGAAGGATGAAATTTGGGTTTTCCTCATCAATATGTATGTAAAAATTATGAGGCTTAATGTGGATTATTTTTAATAAAATATTAGCTTAATAAACATGAAAATAAAAAAAATGATGATGACTTCATAAATTTTTAAAATGCTCGGATGAAAAATTCCCGACAAATTTTTTTTTGGGGTTATCAAAACATAGTATATATAAAAGGATTTACTAGGTTATGTGAAAGTAATTGTATGATTCTCTAAGAGAATTAATATATGAGCTATAGGGGGATGGTCTGGAGTTAGCCTATGTGCACTAGTGGTAGGATAATATGTTTTTGATTCCTATTTATTTTATGTATGAACTAGTTTTTCAATTCCTCTTTCTTCCCCATTTATGTTTTATACTATTAAAAAGAATGATTCAATTTTTAGTGATTGGGTAAGGGTAGGTTATCCTTTTAAAATATTTAGTCTTCTTTATTTGAATAATAATTTTTCCCTATTAATTATTATTAGTTCTCAATGACTATTTTATAAGTCTAATGCAATAGTGTTTAAGGTATCAAACATGTTCACTATTACTTCATATTTTTATAATTGATTATCTCCATCCTCCTACAATATCATGTTCTAAAGGAGCCAACTATTCTAGTTGGTCTGTTTCTAGTAATATCATTCACATGGGTGGACGAATTGAGTTGCTTACAAATGTCTCAAGAACACCTATATTTGATTAGGTATTTCCATAATAGTTTTAGAGTAGTTTTATAACAGTTTAATCAAATGGGAAGGGTAAATTCCAAAAAAGTATTACTTTTAGGATGTCCTTCATAATAAATTTCATCTTATGATTTTTGATAAAAATAATGGTTAGTATTACAATTATTTATTAATTAGAAGAGAAGTTGTATCATTTTATAGATAATGAAAACATTGAAATAGAAAACCCATCCCTAACCAAATAACATTTCTAATAATTATACTTTAAACTTTATACATTGTTTTTTTATTGTCTTCAAAAATAAAAAAAATCTATAAAACAAATTTTCCTTAATTATTCAACAAGTGACTATATGTTTTTTTGAACTCGTCGCTAGGATACAACCCTAGGTCACCACTAATACTATAATTACCCATGGAAATAAAAATATTTTCCCATTCCCTATGATAGGTGTACATCATTGTTTTATGATTTCATGTTGTTTCATTGGCCTTAATTTATTTCTTATTGTTAGTAGAATTATTTTAATGCAATACTAGAGCATTGCTATATTGTGTGATATTTATGTTCTATTTATTATGTTATTTGATTTTTTTCTTGGTGGGGGATTTCAAATATTGTAAATAATTTTTTGATTAATACAATGAAATTAAATAAATGTAAAATTATTGTTATAGGATTTAATATATCTATATACATTTGAATTTTCATTTTGATGTTTTAAAGTAATTTTTATGAAGAAATTTAACACCCTTGGTTTTGATAAAAAATTTATCATTCGTTGTAAAATATTGATTATTAGTTTAGATGAATTGATTATAATTTCATGTATGTATTAATTTTTTATAGGAAAGTTATTTAGAGTGTATTTGGAGGTGATGTGAGGGATATAAATAAATATATAAATATATATTTTATGTGTTATTGTCATTGAATATGTTTCCTCATGCCCACAAAGTATAATTCATGGGAATAATGAGACTATCTTTAATGACATTTTTATTGACGATAAAAAATGGATAGAAATAATAATCCCTCCTCCAGAGTCAATCCATGGGATGAAATGTATTGTTTAGTACTTGGGTGGGATCATCTAAGCAACCAGGATATGTTTTGATCATTGGCAGTAAAGGATGTAAGATGAAGGGAGAGCCACGGAATGATAAATAAGATACACTTGTCACATTGACATCAACATCAATGGGTTCAGTCTCCTTATACAATCACTCAAGACAATCCTGCGTATTCATGCATCTACATGAGTATTTTATGATTTTTGAGTAATGTGCAATGTCCTCGGTCTAGTTCACTTATAAGTAAACAAATAGGGTTTCCATAGAGCCGCATGTGCACCTTCTCGTAAATCAGAGGTTGTCAAATAGTTGTGATGGTCTTGGATAATTGAATAGTTAGAATATACACTTTGTTTATGGCATAAATAAAAAATATCATAATAATATCATCCATCACATCCCATCACAAATAGATATCACTAAAATTGTTAGAGTAACACAAATGTTTATCTATGTTGCCACAAGGTCAAGGTCATACAACATACATTACAAATCATAAAATACTCCCAAAAGGAAATAAACCCAGCATTTGTTCAAATGTTTTTTTTCTACCCCACTAGTCATGATCCAATCCCTACACACTAGATCAGTTGTCTCTTTAATGGACCTTTGCCTTTATCCTAACATCCAATCATTAAGTCTGCTAAAGTACCAAAAAAATGCCTGAGAAGTGAGTGAGAATAACTTATTATGCCACCACTAATGGTGTCCCTAGCATATCCATATTGATTAATAGTATATAATGTTGTGTAATAAAATATTGTATGATATAAAAATAAATAAAAACATTGACCCATAGCTTCCAAGATGGAATAGGGAATCAATCAAACCAATAGCATCTGATGTTAGATATATTTATCCATATCAACAATATATATCTTAATCCCATACTCATTTATATATAAATATATGTGCACCCTAAAACCATGGAAATACTCTAATGAATCCTTCAACCATATATTAATATATAACTATCATTCATCTGTATGACTATATAATTATATATGTGCACTTGAGACCCAAAGAGCTAGTCCAAGGAATCATGAGACCATTTCTATTAGTATATCTATAAATATGTATATGAGCAACCCAGAACAAAAGAACAAAAATAAAGGATCCCATAATTTTTTTTGATTATAAATCAAATTAAACGATTAAATATATTTAATATTATACACATTCTATTGGATGAATCTCATGTTAATTTAATCACGCATTAATTTTAATTTTATGACATGATGTCTTCAACTGAGTCTTCATTTCCATGATGCAGTTTCTCAGTATCAATTCCATCAAATTCACATGATGTGAGTTCACCAATTATCACATTTTTTGGTCCTATGTTATAAAATAATAATACAATTAATCTCATTAGTCAAAAAACAATGTAATTTCCCTCATAGACACCCAATTTTAGATTATTTCAATTTATAACGGTTGGTTCACCATATATGGTTTCCCGTGTCTGGGTCAATTCATAACAAAAAACTACAAAGAGCTTATGGATGGGTCTAAAAAAATTTGTTTGAGGACTTTAATAGTTTATTAATCTAGATTTGGTTAAATTCATGTTATGTCAACATGACCTCTCATCATAGACACAAGGAATGGAATCAAAACTACAAGAGATATGTCAAGACCAACTACCTCAAGTATAATAAAGATTAAAAATACAGAATAAATACTCATATTGAGTCCAATTAGATAATAACCATAAATCACCATCAAATAATAACATTATAGTTCAATAATGGACAAAAAAAGCAATAATCTAGTAGTAATACTGATTTAAACTCATATAATGAGAGATTTCACAAAAAAATACATGGAACATATAATAGATGATGATGAGTTATCCAAAATCACCATATAGACCCCCTACATTCATCTATTTTGAGTGAGGGTTAGGGATACGTGAATAAAAAAAATATAGTTATTTTTTATTAAAATTATCAGTCTTCCCTCACTCAAAAAATTCTCCCAGGACCCTACTAGTTATCCACTAGACTTACCTTGAAAATCTATGGCTCATCGGTTGGATTATGGTGGATCACTTATGGATCACTAGAACCAAATAACGTGGTTAGATTCTAGTTTACCACTAGATGGGTGGTGTTGCCTCCTCGACTAGTTGGTGGCCCAACATTAACATTCTAGCTACACCCTACTTGTATCCTCTCTTGAAATTTTAGGCCTCGAACCCCTAAAATCCTGCAACATTTATCTTATACTCAAAATCATTTTTAAAGAAGTGTATTACACTACTATTAGTGAACATTTAAATAGAAAAACTCTTTAATGAATGTTTTAGGTTTTACAATCTCTTCATCATATAAATGTTCATCCTCGAGTTACTCTCCCAATAATCCCTAATCCCCATCAGTGAAACACTTCGGCAACTAGAATTTCATATCGAACTCCTACTCCTACATCACCTAATGGATATTATGGTGCTTCCACTAAACTATTACAAGAGTAACTATCTTTTTTGAGAGCCTTATCACTATTTTCCACTTTAATAATCATATGGTATTCAAAATATTCTGCAGTCACAAGTTGATATCATTCATTTCGATCAAATAAGAAGGATCCATCAGATATCATTGAAGTTATGTTACTTCAAAAACAATTTTCCTGGATCCAAAACATTTTTGGAAGGTAAAAAATGTATATCATATCATTGATTCTATATAAAATAACAAATGACTCTATATATAAGGGATCAAACTTTCCCTTCTACAGAATATGACAATGTATCAAATTTAGAAACACCCTCATGAAAATTCTATCATCATCCTCCAAATATAGAGACCATCATCGATGGACAACATATGAATTATTCATACTATAGGCAGTTTTTTACCACATCCAAATCCACTAAACATGTTCATATTTATCATACATCATAATCTTCTTGAAAATAATTTATTCACAAGACTCCATTAAACATAAGGGTGAAAGATAAATCTTACCATATAATGACTCAAATGGTGTAATCAAAATTGATTCTTGAAATATTTTATTATATAAAAACCCTTATAAATACATGTGGTCCTCATATAAACCACTAATGTCCATGAAATATTTACTTAGTATGTATTCTAGAATCTTAATAGTATACTCAGATTATACCTCAGTATATGGGTGATAATTATTACTAGATGTACTTTTGTACAAATAAACATGTATAATCCCATTCATAATCATGAGGTAAAATGGTTAACCTATACATGAACAATTCTATTTGGTACTCTATGCAGATACACTATGTCCAAATGTAGGCCTTTTTAACTGAACTAATGTGATTATCTCATGAATTAGAAGTAAATGGGAAAAAAGTTAATTATTCATCAATTACCCATATAATGATTTTCAATTAGGGTGTCCTTGTTAAATCAATCATAGAGACCAATGTCTAATCATCCTATTTCGGCTCAAAAATAAAAAATAGATAGAAAATATAAATGGTCCACTGATTCCAATTTTTTACCAACTGATAGGTGGAGAACTAAGTTATAAAACCCACTATGACTTTGTTCATCCATAAGGACAAGTACTAGATATGAGTGTCACAATAAATCTGTTTTAAAATCATATGATATTATCACTTTGTGGAATGAAATTACCTCATCAATTAATCACACATATCTATGTTAAATAATACATGACCATGTAATAAATAATCACACCACCATCAATGGTCTAGTCTATGGAATATCCCAATCACATATATTGTCCTTGGGGATAATCACTCTCCATAAGGAATTGTCATATATATAACCGAATGAGTGGAAAATAATTAATGTAAAATGATTTATGTGCTTCTCAACCCAAATATTCATGTAAATTGAAATGAATATCTGTAAAAATTACAACTCCATTCACTCAATTCTAGAATCATACACACCTGAGTGCATGTATTGATGCAAAAAGAATTATAAATAACCGTTCCTTTTCCAAGGTTATTTGCAAGGTAAAATTTAGAATAATGAAGGTACTAAAACCACCTCTTCTATGAATGAATTAAATTGGCTTTTTTTTAAATATTTTTTATGTTTGTATGGTCCATGTACAAGATGATCCATTTTAACAACAGGTAGTGCAAACACTGTTTGAAGGAATATACAAAAATACCAATTCCAAGTCACATTTTATATAGTCCCACTCATGTGTCCTTCACTTCCAAGAATTAGATGTGATTGCATGACTTTTTTTTCTCAATAATTACCCATCAACAAATACATATGAATTGTAATACAATTTTTACACCTTACAAAGTTTAGGTAAGTTTAGAATCATTTCTTATGTCCTACTTCCTATTATTTCCTTAAAAATTTCTCATAAGAATAAAACCACATGAACACCAAACCCTTCATGATCAGATTAATAATCATTGATTCCATGTTGGATAGATCTAGAATAAAGATTCAATAATACCTTACTAATCCATGAAATCTAATAATCTGGAAAATATCCTTAGTCCTCTCTCAAGAATCCATAGAGACCACTAGTAATCTAGACTACAATATCATGTTCCCTAAAATGTGTACTTAGTTTGTTAATTGGTAAAAGATTACAATATTTACATATAATTAGTGCCCACTCAGCATGTCCAATATGCTATCCATGTTTCACATGTTTTCCTACTCCTACCTGAACTACACAAGTATATCATCAATTAAAACATTCAAAAAAATTATTCCAAAAACTGCTGGATACCATAATTCATCAAGATTATAAATTTAAAATATCCATTTTTTAGGCCAAAACTCATTACTAAATAATCATATAGGCCATAAAATTATTTCAATATAATAATGTTTATGTATAAATACCACACCCACAATATGTGAAAAGATGTTCATAGATTGATCTTTGATGACTTTTTGTCTCCCCTTAGTTGGTAAAACAAATTAACTATAAATAGGAAAGATTACCATTTATCACTTGGTTTATCCTCTAATAATCCATGAACAGACTCAAAAACCCATCGTCCTTTGTAAATAATAGAACTATAGAACCCCAAGGGGATGTTCTTGGTTATATAAACTTCTTGGCTTTTAAGTCTTATAATGTGTACTTAAGCTCATTAATTTCCACTGGGGTCTTCTGATAAAGATGAATTGAAATTGGGTTTATAATTAGAATGAGCTCCTTGGTGACTTGTACTTATCTCTTGCATAGAAATAATCAGAATCTATCAAGTAAATCCATATGAAACTAATGAAAATCCAGATGATAAACATCTTTTTTTATTCCATCATTTAATTTAATGTTACCACACTATGATAAAATTCATCTCTAGTGTCAGTGTTGAAGTCATGGTTGACCTTCTTGAATATCCCACTATACCTCATGATCATGGATAATACAATATGTAGATGAGAAGGACATTTTTTAGAGGTATCAATCATTATTAACTCAATTTGATACTTAAAATAATTTCTATAATCATGTCAAAATAATCCATCTTGATCATGGTTTTATCCCATAAAGAATCATAACCACAAAACTTCATAGTGCATTCCCGATAGTAGTAAATTACCTCAAACTAATTTCCCAATGGATTATCTATTTTAATTACCATGGATATATAATCTATGGATATTTCTAATGAATAAATTAACCAAAACTATAGTATAATGGGAATCACTGATATCAAATAAAACAATGTCTAGAAAATAATCTACAATAATTGTACCACAAATTATAGATGGTTTAGAATATAGATCAATTTTAGTAGGATGAATGACTTGAATATAGAATATAAAAATTTCCTGTCTCACTACCTAAATCCCCTAAAACCATACTCTTCTAGCACTACTACTCTTACACATGTTTATTATTTCCCCCAGACTAACATGTACAACCGGTAAAACTACAAAAGATAGACTAAAATTATTTTGATGATCTCATTCCATCATATTTCACCAAATAGAATTCCCCATCAGTTGCCATTCATTAAGGGTCTCTCCAAAATTTTAGGATATTCCTCTTCCTTCCAAAAGCATCACACTCCATGGGTGGTTGGTTACGCTTTTGCTACTTCTGATCAGCATTCCACATAGGAATAATCACACTTAGATACTATCCTAAAATGATGAAGCACTATCATATTGTAAAAACCCACTACTACCCTATAAAATACACATAATTTTGATTTCTTAATATAAGATTGTATAATACCAATCCTCGAAGATAATGTTTCCATCCCATTATCTAGGGGAGCCCTTAGGTTCCCCACAGTGATTAGATCCTTATTATCCACACAAAATATTGTTTTGAAATGAAATAAACTCACGTATGAATTAATTTTTCATATGATATCTTTATTAAAGTGCTTCACCCTATCCACCTGTTACCTTTCAAATATATTTACAATATTTTAAAATTTTAATAAATGGGGAAATTAATCCATCACCGACAATTCTTTTTAGTCAGGGTTCATGACCTCTCTAACCATTATTTATTCAATGAATCTATTAATAAATAATGAAATAACCTATTTTACCTATCCTTCCAGGTCATCCCCACAAGGTAGTTTTCCTGGACCAAGATGTTCAACCACAGATTCAATGATCAACAATTCATATAAACAACAATATTTAATCTCACATATATAGGAATTTTAAGATGATCATAATTGGTCTATATAAATTGTACCTAGTACAATTTTTCTAGGGATCCAGCTTCTACATAAATGATCAATGTGTGTTATATCATATATTGTTTACCAATGGAAAACATCATCAATTTAGATAACGGAGGATATCTCTCCATCGACTGCATTACTCACAACAAGCTCATAGGAAGGCCTTCATCTACAATATTCTCTAGATACATCGATATAATGGGTCCAACTACTAGAGGGGTCTTCACATCACCACCCCATGAAACTCTATAAAATGTATTAATAGAAGAATCTCTCTACAATTTCAAACACACTCCTTATATAACATGTCATGTCTATAAAAAATAACTTTTAAACAAGGACAAAACATTTATAAGAACATGGTATTCTATATCTCACATTGAAAAGTGTAATTTATTGGTAACTCACAATAGCTCCAACTATACTGAAATGAGGTCATAGTAAAACCTATATATCCCCAAATTATAGATACCATTTTATCATTTTATTTAAAAATATTATTTATTAATACATAGTTGAATAAAATGTTAATTTTCAGGTCATATAGGAATAAAAATTATAACATTTCATTTTCCTTTTATTTATCAGATTATACAATAAACCCAATGGAATGTAATCATGTGTTAAGATATCACCTTATTAAGAAATGTTTATGTTATTTTCCCCCATCACACAATTTTTGAAAAAAAAATCATATAAGGTGTTTTTGAATCTTTTTTTATTAAATATTATCACCTAACTAAATACTAATAAAAACTAGAAGGAATCAACATATTGTCCATATGTGCTGATCATGATTTATGAACACACACACTCATGTCAGGTCAAACTGTAAGTGAATCCCATAATTAATGACTCTTAAACATCATGTGCATTACCATGGGTGAAAATAAGTAAAACATAATATAAAAATGAAAACAATAGTCTTTCCAATAGTGAATTGGACTTCTCTTATACGTTGGTTAGCAATTACAATCCATAATTAACTAAACAAGCCCCAAAAACATATTATCTCATGAAGAGATTACCTACATAGTAAGATAAAAAATAAATCACCTCTAATAAAACATTATAACATCCCCAAACCTGTAATGGATAGAATTCCTTCATTATTTATTGACGCTGACAATCCAAATTTCAAATGGTGAGGTGGAACCCTTACAAGGCTAGTAGGCGGATGTATTACATGGCCTATAGGCCTTATGGGAATTCATTGCTCTTAGGCTTAAAAAATTACATACAACCAAGACTAAATACTTATAACTGCTCTTCTCCAGCATCTTCCTCATTAAATAAACTCTCCATTGTCACATGGATGTTCGGCAAGGCATTCCCGTGCATGCACAGGCTTGTCCTGATAAACTCCCCATACCAGTTTTCTTATAACTAACTAAATCAGTTTACCAAATGTAATCAATAATGTATCCATGTACACCTGAGGTCAATGACTAGAAGTTAGGGTCTATGAGTATAACATGGGGGAGACTATATTCATTAGTTTTAGTGTAAATAACTATAGATATCATATAAATATAATTCATCAAATAACATTAAAAAAGGAGCTCGTGAATAGTCCTAAAATAATATTAATTTATAACCATGTTTCAATATTATGAAGGTCATGAGGATTACATAATAATTTCTACAATAATCCAAAATATAAATAAACCCATAACATGTTATGAACCAATTTATAATCCCACCATATCGGTTGAAATAAAAACATTATGGATCATACATCTTTCACGTAGGCCTTACCCTTATACTGACTTGTATCCCTGATGTTTTCTCAACTACAAATGGTGGCCTGGGAAGGGTGTGAGAATAACATAGTATCCCAGGACAAATATTGTATAAATCATATCCAGTTAGAGTATGTGTATATACTAATATGTTTGAAAATAAGGTATTCCATAAAAATAAATAAGATAATAAAATTCTCATCCCTACATGCTCCAAGGTGACTATTGAGGTAAACCAGGCCTTCCACAACAAATTCATGAAATATATGTCCATAGTAACCATAGAGATATCATAAATCCACACCAATTTATACATAAATTTTTATTCACCTAAAACTAAAGGAACTACTCCAAGATATCCCACAACCATGTGTGGTAATATATGTAAATATATATACGAACACCCGAGACCTAATGAACTAGTCCAAGGAATCCCAGAAACATGTATATTAATATATGTATATGTATAAGAACCCTGTAGGTAAGGATATAGTTCAAGGTGTCTCATAACCATGTATTTCAGTATATGTATACTTATGTATATGTGCACCCCATACCCAAGAAACTATTTTATGGAATCACATAATGATATATGAGTACTCATCACATTCAACCAATCATAATCATACATATCATACAAATTCACTTAGAAGAATCACATATCGACTAAATTTAACATTCATGTTCATCCCCCAACATGATTTATTCAACCCATTAATCATTTTGATACTCTTTCTCATTACATATTCCATCAATTCTAAAAATTTTTATTTCATTATTTATCGCATGTTCAGTTTTTAGTGTATGTCTTAAGAACCCTATTAATTACATTAGTTAATAACCACGTTCATGGAACTCATCGATTCACCATTTTAGTATCTTATATTTTTTATGTTTATCCCACCCAATGTAGTGAAGCTTTTTGGGTTAATTCATAATTATGGAAAACTCAGTGAACATGGATGGATCCAAAAACAATCAGTTTAGGGAAAATGAATTTATTAATTTTAATTAGGTAAAAAATTATTATTTTGACATGATTTCAAAATAAAGGCACAAGAAAACATTAAGACTATAAGGGACAATACAATACCGCCTACCTAATGGTATGAAAATCATAATCTTGATGACTCACCACCTAAAATGACCCCATAAAGGAAAGAAAATCAATTTGTTTCCAAATAATAACATTAGTGTTATAAAAATGAGAAACAAGAATATTTATGAATCTAGGGATATTGTGGGTATAGAATCACCAAATGAGATGTTCCAAAATAGAAAAAAACTTCAAACATACATGATATTTAGATTATAGATCTAAAATAACCATCATGATCTTCATAAATTACTCTAGCTTGGGTATGGTATATGGAGGATTGAGGACATACATAATAAGGGTTCCTATGTTAAATTATAATGCATCCCACACTAAATATGTTCCATAGGAGGCAATGTGAAATCCATAAGCCATCATCAGTGATCTGGTGGATCACCGGTTGTTAGGTGGTTATAGATAAGATGTGTATCTTCTTGTTTTCCCACCATATGGCTGGTTTTATCTCACCTACTAGTTGTTGGACCTATAACATCATTCAATATGAACCAATGTATAGTATTCATCTAGAATTATGGGCCCCAAACCCACAAAATTATAATTATTTCACTCTTATTCAATAATCATATTTTCATAAGGATTTCACAAAAACTCTAGAGAAAATTTTGGTAGAATCACACCTCAAAGAATGGACGAGGCCTTACAAAGTCATCTCATTACAACATTTTTAAATCCAGAGATCGTCTAAATAACCCATATGTTTCATTTGTATGAATTATGTTATTAATGATATCCATTAGAGAAGATTTGTAAATATTTATAAATTATAATTCTATATCCAAATTAATTTCATTGAGTTATATGAATCTTAAAATACGACTCATTCAATATGGTATAGACCATCCAAAAAATATAATGGGAATTTTAAGTGGCATGTTATCACTATTAAATTCATTATTATATTCAAGTTATCATGGAACATGATATCACATAAGTATATGATTATTATACCATATAAAAAGTATATATAATATACTATAATATAGAGGATTTATAGTAAATAGCAATCAGAGTACAACCCGGTGTGTCTAGTTGGGAGTAAGCTAGGGATATTTTTTAGGATCCCAATATAGAACAGTAGTTTTATTTATTTGAGTAATTTTATTATCGAATCACTGACACTTAATTATTTTCTCGAAATATTTGTGATGTAATTTTCATTTTAATATTTCTTTTACATGATAAAATTTATAATTTTATATTTGATTATCATTATTTTGTTATTTAATGATGTGTATTCTTTCCAATTACTTATAAAATGTTTATATTACCTTTCCTATGCTGTTAGTATTGGTACATATATATATATTTATATTAAAATATCACTTACCTTTTAAATGTTTAATAATATACGTCATTACATTATAGATTTCTTGATATATAGTTTTTTATAATTTTATTTATCTTTCTCATTCTTGAAATTTTATTATTGAAATAATATTTTTAAATGAATAAGAGGTAGATAATACAATCAAGGCTATACTTCTAATATATAAAATGAAAATATATTTCTCTATTTTTAACTATTTATATTTCAAAAAAAATGATTTAGGATTATTTCAAAAAAAAAGTTGGTAACATATTTTACTATTTGAATATGGTCACTAAAATAGAATGACTTGTATAATACAATTCAACAATATTGTGATCCATGATATGCATGAAATTTATATCATACAAATCAATATGAATATATAATTAATGTATCATAAATTCATTTGTAGTGTGGTTCCACATATGATATAGAATAATCTATGAGATATCATGTACATGGGATGTTCCATGTCTTCTAAATACCTTTTAATTACATATAAACCAAACATTTAATTCATTTATGGTATAAAATATATATTATCATTTTATTAAAATATTCTACAGTCATAATAATCCATCAAGAATATGTTATGGGTAAAATTTGTAAATTTTAAAATATTAGAAGCTAATTCTCAACCTTATTAATAAAATTAATGAGATTTTATTTAAATGATTAGTTCTCCATGATTTATGTGTATGGTTATTCCTCAAGAAAATCCAATCCTCTATGTCTATACGATTATCATTTCTCTTTGAGAAGAAGGTTCTGAAACAATTTCTTAGTCTATGGGTTCCCCTTATATTGTATAAGGATTCTATAGATTTGTGTATTTACTATATAGAAAATATATTTAGTGTTTTAGTTGAGTGATATCCCTTAAAAATAGTGCTTAAATATGGAGAAAAATATATATGTGTTAAAGAACATTAATTAATGAATCTGTTTTTCATGCATTTAAATGTGTTTCTTAAGAATAAATATGTAAAACATGGATCTTTTTTAATGATTTTTTGGAATTTTTAGGGTTTAAAATGTTATTTGACTATACATTAAAATTGATATAATTTATAATGAATCAAACAATGAATAATTTGGTCATGGTGTGAGTATTTATAAATGTATTAGATATTGAGGACCCTAACAGTTTATGCCAGGACATTGAGGCTTTTAACTATGAATGAATGGAAGAAGAAGGTCCTAATAATAGATGATTAATATTCACACCATGATGCAAGATTAACAAAATATCGAATAATTAGAGGAATTATAGCTATATTTATTGATCCTCTAGTGCCTCACATTGTGACACAAACTCATGATGCAAAAGAATCATTTATAGAGAAAAATATTTCCATCCATTTCGAAAAATCAAAATATGATCGATTCAGTTTATAAAATGGATAATCATAAAACATTGGTTTAAAAGGTTGTTTCATGAATAATATAAGAATTTAAGGTTGGTGTGGGTTGGATAAGTATGTATAAAAGATCACATGTGGGGCGGGACATGACCTTCCTGGATAGGTCACTCCATGAGAGATTTTATAAACCTATTAAAGTCACACTCAAGTATCTAATAAATCATTTATGTGTATGAATATTCAATGTGGGTTAGAGGATTTTTCTATTCAAACTATTACAATCTTGTCATCATAGAGATTATAGTTAAGAGATTGGGTGTTAACATATTTCATTTACTTCCCAACTAATTCCTGTGAATGATGAGGAGTTCTGTAAAAATTTATAGGAGGAAATATTTTGGTGTTTTCTTAGATATATCATTCCATGAATATTTTTTGATATTAAATTTATAATTGTAGAAATTATTTTTACACTGTGAATATTTCAGCGATTCCATGAATACTTCCTGGTAGAAATAATGGCAATGGTTCTATATACATCATTCTATAATATCTCCTCTCACCTCGTACTAGTTTATTAAGTGTAAATATTAAAAACTGTCAACTATTTGTGGATTTGAATCTTTTATTGTATTATTGTTTTTTCCAAGTCTTTACATATTATTTAGAGTATTATTTTTTTCTAAAACAATTTTTTTGACTAATAATCATTCATATATGTTCTTTAGATACCTCATTTTTTCATTGTTAATGTAATTTTTATTCTCTAAAACTAATTCTTTAATTAGTGCCCTTCATAAATGATGGTACACTATTTGATAATTTGTGGATAAATATAATAATTTGTGATTTATCTATTTTAATTGGATGACCTCTTAATAGATCGTATTTCTCAGTCATGGAAAATTCAGTTTTTATTAGGAATTATCTTTAGTAATTATCTAAATTACATTCCGTTACATGAATCGTTCCATGTGGAGTGTAGTGGAATCAACTTTAATCCGATTTTGAAAATTAATCTATATCTATTAACATGTATTTATCTTTCAAATTTAAGAGTTGAGTGTATTTATTCTTTTATAGTTAATTCATTAATAAAAAGGTATTTGTTTTATCTTATGTTTCAATAACTGATTTTAACGTGATAGGTTATTGAAATTTAAATAAAATGGTGGCTAATAATTTGAAAAAACCATGATCAAGGGAGATAATATTTTCATATGTGATATATTTAGAAATTTATCCCATCAATCAGATTTTATAAGTTGTTTTCACAATATAATTTATTTTATTTTCATTTAGATTTATCCAACAGTTTATAATCATGTGAAATTTTGGATCAACCAACTCTGAAGGCTCAAAATTCATCCTCTTTGTGGGAAAATATTGGACATCCATTATCATTACTCTAGTATTTAACAGATTATATATCAATAAAATAAATTTATAAATTGAACTGATGCTATAGGAATTAACGACACCTCCATCATAGTCACATTTCCGGTATCGTCACTTTGTAATAGTGCAATGCGGTAAATGATTGAAGACTAATTTGTTAGATCAAAGACCTTTATTTTTACCATTTTCATTTACTTATTTTGAATTATGAATTTTTTTTCATTTTTTATGATTTAAGTTGTTTTTTATGGTGTACATGACTGAGTACATGTCAGATAAATTGTCTGATTCATCACCGATGGAGAATAGTGGATACCAATGAGAGTCAACTACATGGGTGGAACCTAATAATTTTTTTTTCACTTCAATGAAATATATGGAATTATTTTTATTCTTATATATATGATGAATTCATTACGCAATAGTTGAATGAAACAAACTACTATCCCTATAGTATAGCATCTTATTAATAGAATGACCATGGTTGATATGAAGCGATGTGGGATTATGAGGAAAAACTGAATTTCATTTACTTAAAGAGAATATTTTCAAGTTATATTAATTTAATTTCTTATCTATTACAGAATAAAAATTATATTATGATGTATGATAAAGAATTTGAAATCAAGGAACAAATTGAAGTGACCATTATACATTTTTAATCTATTAAAACATTATATTACATTGTCATTAATGACTATTTATACTCTTATACATTGAGTGGGGAAGAAAAAATGGAATAGTGTGTGAAGAATAAATTCAAATAGTTATTATTCATGATGAGTAGGAGGAAGAGATTAAAGTGAATGATGATGTCTTTAAAACATTGGAAAAACAAAATCATCCATATATTAGAGAATAAGAAGTAGAATAGACATCATTCATTTGATTATAATAGTATTATGATGAAAAGGTGGATATCATTGATGAAATTATGGATCAGAAAGAGAAGAAATGAATGATGAAAAATAATACCAAAACCAAAATTACTGTATGAGGATATGGACTTAAGTGATATTGCGAAATTATTTAAATAAGAAGGCCCTCACACACCCAAATATGAAGAGTGACTCATAAATTTTCCATATTAATCTTATAAATTCAGATGGAAAATAAAATTGAAGTAATGGATGAAGAATCTAGGGATATATCAAAGATGTTTTCTAAAACCAAACATTTAATTTGGGGGAAATAGGTAAAAAGATCCACCACAATTTAAGTTGTCATTAAAAAATTAAAACAATTGGTGAATCTATGAATAAAATTGTGTCAGAGGATTGAATGTTTTTTATGAACTTCTCAAATAAGAATCACCTCTAACACAGAAATAAGAGAAGAAGTGTGCCCAAATTCATAAATTCATAAAAAAAATTCAAATACCAAGAGAAGTGGATGAGATCGTCGATGAGTCATCCTATAAAACATGGTCAGATTTTTAATTATTGATTTTTAATTAAACCTATCTAAAATAATGAGTATAATAAAATGGAATGAAAAACTAGGGAATTAAAATGACGTATCATATATAGTCCAGACCAATAAAAATTCCATATCAGTTTTATCATCGGGCCGATAATGTTTTTTCATTTTCCTATTATGTTATATAATGTTAATTTTTTTTCACAACAGACATATATACAACTCATATACGTGAAAAAATTATTTTTAATTTATTTATGGGGATTGGATTAAGATAATTATTTAATTTAAATATCTTTATTATTGAATCCTATTATCTATTTGAGTTTTATTGGTTATAATATTATACATTCAAAATTTGTTTTTTTATCTTTTTTAGGTTCCCTGGATGAAAAAAAATCAAGTAGACTATAAAAGTAAAATTATAATATAAGTAATGTAACATATTTTTTGGGGAATATTTTATTTTCTTCCTAATATTTATATTCTCCCCCTATTTTCTATCCTCATTTTTTATAAAATAATAATATCTTTACGAATGAAATTAATCTTATTGAATTCATCCATGATGTTGTGACTATTTTCCCATTTCCTCACTGATCTATTAGGCCTCAAAAAATTAACGAAATATTACAAATTTTTGGAAAAAATCATTCCTCATTCCCATAAATTTTAATGATATATATGGATATTTAATAAAATTATATTCTAACTTTATTTTGAAGTTTTTAAAAAATAATGGATGAAATGATGTCAATTATTCATGTTTTTTTCTCAAAGGATTATACTGAATAAACTAATCATAGATATTTATTAAAAGTCTTCATTGACACATTTTATGTTTCCTGTTCTCAATATGGTTCTAGAAATATTTTTACATATTATTTCTCATCACATATTTCTTTAGTGATATTTGGCTATGCACAAGCACCCCAAATTTAATATTAATAATATAATAGAATGACAATTTCAAAATATATGAACTATATTTTGATTATTGATTGAATTTTTGTATACTGTTTTACATGGAGACATAGGTTACGTATTATCTTATATAACCCCAAATAGTTAGTAGAGTGCCTTGAGAGGAACACAACTTAGATTCATATATTTCATTCTTAAATTATGAATTTTTTTAATAATATAAATATTTCATTTTATCTTTGAACAGGGTGATGGTTGATTCATAATATCTACGATTAAATGATTTATGTATGAATATGGGCGGAAATTTATTTTTTAGGTAAGTTATCGCAGTTTAAATTCATTTTATATTAGGAATACATTATAATTTTCGTAAAATTAAATAAATAACTAAAAGGGAAAAGGAAAAAATGGATTAAAATAATCATTTAGATTCCATGGATTTACCTAAATCTGTAAATAACCCATATTATTGTAATAAAATTTTCAATTAGTGGCACTAAAATGATGATAATGAGGATTTCAGTGACATTGGGTTTGAGTGCCAATAGTCTGGAACATTAAATTAAACACATTTTACAAAAAAATAAGTGAGAAAAAAACAACAGAAATGATGATGATTCTATCACTATTTTGTAAGTTTTTATTATTTAGATCATATGGAATAAGATAGAGAATTTAATAATTTTTTCATTTGAACTAACATTTAATGACGAATTCATTTGTTTAAGAATAATTAAATGTCATACATAATTCCCTAGTAATTATATTATCATATTCCAACCTTAGATATTAATTTTTACATGGTTGACCGCTATAATTTTCCCTCAGAGGCATTATGACCATAAATGAAATTTCCCCTTGATTTTTTTGAGTTGATTTCAAAGTAGATAAGTACTCTATTTTCAATTATGTGGATAGGGTGAATTTTCCTTGAGATTTATAATAACACCAATTTTAAGAACATGAGTGAATAGTGAATAAATTTCAATTAAGGAAGATATTAAATGGGGTGAATTAGGTAGAAGGTTTTAATTATGTAATTGAAAGGGGTAAATTATGTGACTCAGGATTTCAAAATGAAGCATCATTTATAAATTATTTATTTTCTATTTTTTAATGATTTTGGAAACCTGAGATATAACTTCATAATGATTAGTGTTATAATTTTTATGTATCCCTTGTTGTGTTATGGATCCTTTGATTGGAATAATTTAAATTTTTTTCTAGGTAAATAAAATATTTGAGGGTGGTAGAATTTGATACCTCCAATTGATGTATATATTTTATATATTATTTATATATTTTTAAATACTAAAATAAAATTTTGGGTTCAATTTTATGGTATTATATGTTCATCAAAGATATGATTTTCTATATGGGAAACAAGAAAATAAAAACTAAGGAGACCTGATTCTAGCACCTCATGAGATCAGACTTTCATTTGAAAACCAATATTTAACCAAGGCACTAACAATAGAGGAATCTTGATGGAAGGAATACTATATGGTTCAACCCAAGGGTTATTTTCTTTCATGAAAATACTTGAAACCATTATGGGGAAGGTTATATAAAATAGGTACGGTTTTAGGAAAAAATAGTTATCTAAATATCTAAGTTCCCCTCATATCCAAGGTAATTAATTATTCCTCCTCTGCTAAAATAATAAATATGGAATTTTATTTAAATCATATACTATTACAAAAATGAAAAACAATTATTTAACTCCCATGAACACATCTTCTTACGTGATTACAAGTTATATTTTTCGCTTTATATATTTATTGTTTCCCCATATCCTACCATTGGTGAACCCCCATAAGTGATACTATAAATTTTGAATCTACCACGATAAATCTACTAGGATCCTAGTGTCTCTATGTGAGAACCACATGATATTAGTATCGAATAATTGAACCTCATTAAATTCCAAAAGATAGTGAAGGCACCATTGTGAATTCTATAATTACCAACATAGAAATGGTGATGATGAATTATTGATGAAAATCTCATTTTTATGATGTGATAGATATTATTCATGTATCAAACTTGAATATATTCCTAATGCATATTTTTTTGTTTTTAAATTCAGGACATAGTGGTTTATCATCACACCATGATATTGTTGGGGAACTTAGATTTGGATATTTTTTGATTTTAATGTGTAGATCACGAGGTAAAAGTCTTGATTCATTCTATATGCATGAAATTAGCAGTGGTTAATTTGTTATGATTCTTTTTCAAGATGTGATAAAAAATGGATGTTTAATGATACATTAATTTCCATGAAAAGTGACTATAATATAAAGCGTTGTTCCTTTTATATATCTTCATTTATGATGGGAAGGTTTTGTTTCTAGTTTTTCTATACTTTAGTTTACATATAGTTTCTATTTTTTTAAGTTAATATATTTTCATCATGAAAACAAAATGTCATGTAATATATAGAAGGGATATTTAATTGAAATTGGACAACATGAGAATATATTTTGAAAACCAGGGAGTGTCAATCATGGTTTGAACCAATGGAAAGTAAATAGGTTTCGCTTTCATTTTTTATTTTTGATGTTATTAATTTATTTTATAATTATAAAAATTTCATGTTTTTAATTCAATTCCATAATAATATTTTTTCTTTTATTCTATCTTCATTTTTTGTGGTTTGTTAATCATCGAGGAAGTGATTAGATAGATCCATGAGAGAGAGTGGATTCAAATGAAGAGGTTGTTAATGGAATTTTTTTTAAAGTTTTCTCCATTTCTAGCATAATCGTATTAGATATGATTTTATTACACTTTCATGTTTTTTTATTTGTTACTAGATCCATGGAATAGTGTTTTTAACAAAAACCTCATCATGATTGTTGTAATTAATTCATAGACACTTAATATGATTATTATTATTATTATACACTGGAAGTTTTGTAATAATAGGCATTAATTATTTCAATTCATATTTCTATGAATGTCCAAGATGTTAATATTAATTTGATAATAATTTAACATTTCATTTAAACTTCATATATGGTTCTGTTACTAGTGTATATGATTGTATCATAAGTAGTGTTAGTTATGTCCTTCAGTGAGATAATAGTGGGAAGCTAATTTCCCTATCTTCATCAATTTTTTATTCATGAAATTATATTATTTTTTTAATTTAATAATTTAGTTTCATATATATAAACAATGTTAAATGATCATAAAATGATCCCTCAGACATAACATTTAATGAAGTGATATTGTTGGGCTTCCCTATACCCTATAGTTTTTATCTCGGTACTTATCTTTCTAGAATGAATAGTGATTCATGTAATAAAAAATGATTTAGAAATTAGTGAATTTTTATAACCATGAATTAATCATATCACCATCCATGTTAATAATGTCATAAATATAAATCATCAAAAACATATCACCATATATTGAATGAGTGTGGCAAGAACACAGAACTTCGCATCACAATCAACACACTGAAAACCTACAAGAACTCAATCTCATCTCCCCAAGAGATTCATGGATGTAAGATATACCTATATAGTAATAATGGTATAATTTTATCACCCAAGGAACATCACTAATTACATGTGTTTTGAACAAATTTAAAATTTATATGGTATGGAAATACTAATCATTATATCTAGTAAAAAGTATTAAAATAATGTGAGTTCTAAAGTCAAAGACATTGGGAAAGGGTAATCCAAGCTGCAGCTATTTACCTAAGTATAATTCATTACAATATTTTTAGGATTTTCACATATAGTTTACCTATTTTAAAATAAATTGTTCAAGATTGAAAGTAAAATAGATTCTTGAAAATATAATGAATGTAGTAAGGGAAATTGTAATCCAAAGAATGTTTGTGAAAAAGACAAACTAGACTCAACATGCGATATAATCAGATCCACTATCTATGAACAATAGATGTAATTGAAATTAAATGGTTAAATATTTTTAAATGTAATTTACCATATCAACTACACATGGTCAGAAATATTGAAAAAATTACATCACATTAAGATATCATTTCCTAATCAATAAAAAAATCCCATTTATTTTTCATGAATTAGTTAACTCTATCATGTTGGGTTAGTCTGTTATTAAAAAATATTTGTTAGTGATTTAATAAATAATAACATAAAATATCAAATAACGTAATACCATAAAACATTATTATCATATTAATTGAGACAAATCAAATAATATTCGCATTTACCCCCTTTATCTAATTTCACTCTCTCAGAAAGATATGGACAATCATCATTGTGTGGTTATCCATGATGAGTAAAACACTCTTAATTATAAATATAATAGAATATAAAATATTAAGATATAATAGAATTTAAATAATATTCTATTAAAAATTTCAAAGGGAATAAAAATTTAGAAAATCAAAAATGGAAAATATTTCTTTATGAACATCTCATGTGTAGAAACCTTCATGGAACAAGTAGTTATTAATAGAAGAAATTTTTTTTTATCAAAACATCATATTTTCACAAACATTCATGGATCATACCATAACTAATACTCACTTAAACCACAAAAAGAATCATAAAAACTCAATTCGAGTAATTGCATATAAATAACATGATCCCCGACCTTCACATCATAATGCCCACACCAAAAACCAATAACAGAACCATCTTATCTCCCCCCAATAGCTTCGTAGTGTCAACACAACCCATCATAGGTTTATTCTTAATAAAAATATCTAAAAAATATGTGGTTATTATATATCTTTAATGAATAATTTTTTTCTTGGTTATGAATTCCTGGAATATTCTTTAGTGAACAAAGATTCCATTTTAATAACCATTTTGTGAGGGGTATTCGTGAAAAACATTAAGTCAAATATAAAACTATCTAATCTATTACCCACAAACCTATAAGATATTGGTATTATCTAACCAATATATCAATAAGATTTTATATTATATAGGGAACATGAGTGAGAAATATAAGATTAAAAATCCCAATAATGCAATTTGGGCATACCAGAACACTAAAAAAACACCCATTAGTATAAACTCATTCTGTGTTGTTTACATAAACCCATTTCATATTTTAATGGAATTAGAACACAACGCATCTTTCACTGTTAATAAGATGAATCTTGAAGTAAATTAGGAAAGATAAATGAGGTTGTTATAACAATATGAGATAATGTTGCTGAAGAAATATTCATATGAGAATGGAAATATTTATATTTAAAATTCCAAACAATAGCATGACAAAAATATCACTAAATATACTTTCTCATATAGGGATAAAGTGATTTTTTACTATTATTTTAAATTATCCCTAGGGTAATTATAGTGGAGATGTGTGGGATCGTTTATGGAAATCAAAGGCTTTTACATTGAAGTGTTTAAAATAAAAGATAAAATGAAAATCTTTTCACGATTAATCATCACATGTTTATGATGTATATAAGAACCTTCTATAAATGTTATTCATTGATAATTGGATAAATAATATAATGATGATTTAATCTCACATCATTAAATTAATTGATGACTAGAAGGATCCTATGTATGATTCCTTGTTATTTTTATGAATTATTTTGGAATATGATTTTTTATAGGATGAAGTTTTATATGAAACCCTTTTACACATTGGAGTTTTTTTCAATAAAATTAAGATAAATAAGATGAATAGAATTGAATATCACAATAATAAATGAATTGATTAATATGTGGTTACCCATTTGAGTTTCTTTATTATTTTTCATCATTCATTTTTAAATGATTATCAGATCCATTATTGGCACCTGATAGGGAAGAGTATGAGTTTAGAGAGATATCAAAAAACCCAATTAATTTCATTGCATGCGTGAGGTCATTCATACAGTTACACTTCAATCGGTAAAATCACGAGTTCTACCTGAAACTAAAGCCATAAATATAATTATGAAGTACAAACCCAAAGGGAATGGTATCATGTGATTCTAAATTATTTAACACTTTTGATTTGTTGTGCATATAATGTTAATCACACAGTGACACATTATAATATCCCGTAACATAAAAAACCATAATTAGTTTATTTTTAAAAATGGTAATAATTTATTATGTTTCTTTTATCTTTTTAAATTATTTTTTGATATATTTATTTACACCATTTCATAACATAGTTGATATTTCCATATAGTTTACATTTTTCAAATATATATATATTGAAATGCGTACACTCTAGTTTAATTTATAAACCTTTTTTCATTTAGTACATGCCACCATGGAACTTTTTATAATCCTTAAAAATACTTAAGAACATTTATAATCATTTAAAAACATTTTATGAGAAAAAACATATAATGGGACATAAAAATAAAGGAAACATGTTTTATCTTTGGAAAATTCATGAAATATGATATTAATATTTCCATTTTACATATTAAAAAATAACCTTAAGATATTTATTACTTACTCATGAAATAATCATTCAAACCCAAATTTTTCATAAATTTATTTTATTAATGAAAAAATAAAAATCCAAAATCATGAATGTTAAGAAGGAAAACATAATAACTCATGAAAAAATCAGTTGACTTTATAGGAATATAAAAATTCCATTAAGTAGATGTGTATGATCTTCCCTTATGAAATAAAAATATATATTTTAAAATCAAATGTTTTAAGAGAAATTCTATATTTTTATCTTTGAACATTACCCTTATAACTGCCCTTATTGGAATCATCAAAAAGGATTATCTATCATGGTTTATTCTTACATATCTCTTTGGAGTAACATATTTCTTGTTTACTCCATCATCATTAGTCACAACATTGAAGAGATATATAGTTAATCAAAGTTATTACATATATATTGGGATCACCCATTATAATATACAATTTCCATGAACAATATATTATTCTTTTGTAGAGAAACAAAAATCCATGCATAACACCCCAAAAATTCTAAAATTGTAACTTTTATTCAATAATGTGTACGACCTACAACATGAATAGTAGAAAGTAATATAGCCTGACGAAAATTTAGGATATATTTATAATTCTTAATCTATTCTATATATTATAATTAATGAAATACAAATAAATTTTGCATCAAATGAAAATTGATTTTCTTTGATAGCTTGTCTTACATGTAAGACCGTGCTTTACCGGAAAACAGTATACAATTAATATATTGCAATTTAATATAATAATATATAAGATTTATATTAAATAGATGTCTATAAATATTATTAACAAAATTAAAAACATATTTCTTTGAATTCATTCATTACCATGTTATTAGAAATTAATATAAAACTAAATTAATATAAAGGAATTTTTTTTACAAAAAACAATTTTCATGTAGAAAAACGTGTTTTATCAAAATAAAAAACATTAATTTCGATTAGGTATTGATTTTAATAAAATTCAAATGCTAATTTTTCAATAAAATATTCTTTTCATTCATCCTATAAATTTAATAAGAAAAATATATGAAAAACAAGAATATTATGAATAAAAAGCTATATTTTTATAATGGCATTTTTCAACTTTTTTAACAGAGAACCACTTTTAAAATTGATTTTTTGAATTATTATTAATTTTATTTGACAAAACAAACTTTATTTTTAATGGAAACATAATATTAAAGTTGTTTATGTTTTTTTTATTTTTCAATGAATTTTAATTTTTTGATTAATATGGAAAAATATATAAATTTAATTAAAAATTACTTTTTGAACTAAATAAATTATAAAGTTAAATTATATCATAAATTTTTTTCAATAACACCATATCAATTATAACTAAATTAATACAATTTAAATCATTTTAAATTTTATTACATTGATGTTGGATATAAAAACGTTTCATACTTTTGAACATTTTCACTTTTAAAACATGCATTGTCGTCCTACAAATTGGATTAATTTTAAATGTATTATGTCTAATTATTTGATTGGAATTTATAAAAATTAATTATATATTTTTCAACAGAATAATATATAATTTATAATATGTTAAACATAGTTTTTTATCAAAAATATTAGTGAAAATTAATTTAAATTAATTACATCTATTAGGAAAAAATTGAGGTTAACAATAGGCTAAACCTTAAAATTAAGGTCCAAATGACATAGATAGTTGTTATAAATCAATTTCATATTAATATTTAGAACAAATCCACCATTTTCGATAATATTTTACATTATTGGATCCACATACCCTGAAAAAACTGGGATGTAATTCTCTCTTTAAAAAATATAAAAGAATGCTACTCCTCATCCACTATAAAAAGGTTCTCAACCAAACCACTTATAGAAACCTATAATTCCATTTGAATCATAATAAATATTCCATAATAAGATACCAAAACATCTCCCATTATCATATATTCCTCCATTTTACAATAAATCCATCCAATAAAGTATTTGGGATAAACCAAAAGGGGTTACCTGAAAATAAGGTAACATTCATCAACAATCACATTCATTTTATTTATTTCTCAAACAATTAAATTGTTCTTATTGTATTGTTATATAATAACTGTAGTACCTTAAATATAGTGATATGATTTTTTTTAATATTTTTACCTAGAGTTTCATACACATCCATCAAATGGGATATGCATCATCGTTCATGTGTACAAGAGACTACTACCTCATGAACTGATGTCATTAATTTTTCAATTAAGACAATTCAATGATGGAAATAATGATTTATTTATACTTTATGTATTATATATATGATATTTATTATTTAATTATGATTCTATTATTTTTTTAAAAATAGATTCATTTATTCTTCCCATTTTGTGGAAATGTGCTAACTTCGTTTGTAGAGGTGTGGACTACCGCCACCTCAAAAGGATGTGATTTGTTCATGCTATACATGGAATTTATTAATGATGTTTCTATTTAAACAATTGTACATATATGAAATACATATTATATTATAATTATTATATATATATCAATTTATTTTTAAATTATAAAACAATTAAAGTAGTGCTCATGTGTATATACGGTTTACCGTCTCCATGAAAGGTGCATTTCATTTCCCATATCCAAATATTCAGGATTATTATAAATAAATATATAAAAACTATTTATGGTAATTAAATAATGGTTTTAATTATATATATTATGAAATAATTATATAAATAATATAAATAATTAATAATAAGTCAAATCATATTAAAAAACTTGGTAATTAACAACTGAAATAGTGAAAATGATGGAATATTACTAACAAATGGGTTATAATATTTAATAAGAAGAGCTTATATGATATTATAAATATTTTTATAATTATTTTATAAGTAATTAACCTATTTTAAACTATTATACATGAGTTTAATCAATAATGATGTAAAAGGAAACATATGGTATGTAATTTCCCCTCATTTTACATTCTATTGAGTCTTATTTGTTATTATCACCAATTCACATTAATGTAGTTTACAAACTTCCACTTTTTAATTTTATATCATTATTCACTCCTAATTCATATTATTTAATATTTCACTTTGAACTATCATATCCAATGGGGTTTCACTGGAAAAATACCATGTAGTAAAATTTATCATGGAAATATCACTTTATTTTATTATTGTCAATGTTCTCTTAAATCAACCACTTCCTTATGAACATTTTTATTGTTAATTAAATTTCAAATATCCATATTATAATAAAATTGAGATTATTATATCCTAAATCGAAATATTTTTGTACATAATATGTTAACTTTGACAATTATTTTAATGTTGATAAATCTGTATCGTTTACTCAATAAGTATATTTTATAATAATACATGTTTTTAATTAAATAAATTGATTATTGGATATATGAGGATATATTTGTAAATGTAAAATAGTGGTTGGGTACCACTTAATGAGATCACCTCGATGCATAGATAGTCTAATGAAATGAATCATTTTTTCAAATCAGAGTAGTTTAAACTGTCTTGTGATTAAATCAACAAGCTGAAGGTATCATTTTCAAGTAAAACATATTATCCACTAATTAAGAATTTCATTTATTAAAAATTCATTTATTGTTACTTTCCATGAGATACTTTCATGGAAATACCAATGGATTGATTTCCTTAATAGTTTAATGATAAAATGGAATGTGTTACAGTTATCTACTGTCCAATGGTGGTTATGCCTTATCAAGATATATATATGGAGTGTGTGCTCACTTATTTAAATTTTTAGGATAGTTATTCTCATTGATTAATTTATTCTTCCATTTTAAATACCCTTTATGATCATTTTAGGTCACCCTTATTTTTATCCTTTCCATGGGTTATGAATAGAAACCCTTCGAATAATATTCAATGATGTTGAGATTTTACTTATGTCATGCTTTATTTTCTTTTACCAATTCAATTTGGGTATCTAGATTTTTATTTTAATTTTATAAATCTACTAACCTAATTGGTTATTTTGGGATTTGATTTCTTTTATTCATTCAAATGTAATAAATTAAGGCATCATAAAAAATATTTTGAGGTCAGGGAATTATATTTTATATCAAATGAAGTTTAGTAGAGACATTGGAAACAAGATATAGAAAAAACAATATTAGGAAACATATCCGTAAGATAAAAATTAAGAATAAAGACATAAGAGAATAATAGAATTTTCATAATTTAGTTATTATATGGGTATTCCCATAAATAAATCTCAATATGGTTTATATAAATGGACATGGTTCTCGAAGTGGTTTACCTAGGTGTAAAATCGTAAAAAAGGTGTTTCAGGCCCCGATTAAGCACTACGTAATACATGACAACGAGCCTTAATCTCTAACTTATTGAAAACTCTTGGGGGATATTCATTGGATAAATCAAAATTTATCTACAAACCATTATTATGTATCTGAAAGTAATGATATCATTGAAGAACCAATGCATATTTTTATGAGATTAGTAATGGAAGTTTTTTTTCCATTTATCATAGGTGATTCACTAGTTTTTGGATTATAAATTTTCTTACATAACTAAATGATCTCATCTAATATAGAAAATTGTTTAGAAATGGTGCCTCAATATGATAATTTTATCAATACTAATTGAAAATGTATAGTATTTCTTACTATGAAAGATAGTATAACTGTTATTGTAATAAAGAAAATAATGAATATATTAGGGAAGCTTAATCAGGTTATGACACATCGGCTTTTTAGGATGGATAAACCGGTTCTACAACGAGATTATATGATTTTGGATTTCTTTATGTTATATAGTCTTATATTATTTACAAGGACAACATTTCCAATGGATAGTGAGAAATGGATTAAGTATTTGGAGAACATATTCCTGGAATTGGGATGTTGTAAAGAGGAAAATGTTATCCTTATAGTATACTATCTTAATAGTGATGTTGATCCATGGTGTTTATTGATCTAGAATAATAGGGTGGAAGAGGAAATAAAACTCTTTGGTTGTAAATATTTTAATGACATGTTTTCTTATAAATATTTCCCATATTAAAAACAATCAAACTTGAAGATAAATTTCATTATTTTAAATAAAAATAAGGAATAATGTGTAGCAGAGATGAGAACTCCTTTACATGTATAGAAACATATGCTACAAATTTGATATACAACATAGAGTAAAATATTTATCACTTATTTTTAGGGATTAATCCATGTATTATAAGACTGGTAGTGTCTCAATAGATTTCATTATATGATTAAATTTTTTTTATGATCTATTCATATAGAGAAATAATATCCATGCCCTGTGGATACAAATGAATGAAAGAGAAGAAAAGTACAGAAGATAAAATTATAGATAAAGGGATAAAAATAAAGAAATATTTTCCCACATGTGTTAAATTTGGAAATAATCACCATAAAGATTTATTGAATGGATTGGGAATTTGTAATAAGTTAAGAGAAAAGTGTTACCATTAAAAATAATGCAAACGTAATAAGGAAAATGCTTCTATTTTGTGTTGCAAATAGGTCACTTTTCCAAAAATTAACTAAGTGTCAAGGGGAACAATAATAGAAGAGGTTAAGGGGATAAGGCCAAAATTATTCTATTAATAAGACCTAATTAGAATTATTACTCATTTTTTGTATTTATATCCCAGAAATATGTTGTAAGATTATTATATTAAAGATGTTATGACACATTTAAGGATTGTACCACATTAATATTTTGTTAATGATTTGTAATCATGTGTTGAATGGCACTGATTAATAAGGAAAATATTTTAGTGACAATATTATTTGAAAACATTTTATTGATTCAAAGAAACCCCTTAATATATTCCTAATATTGAGATAATTATTTCTGGATAATGAAATTTTTTATATGGATAATGTAAATTGGATGTTACTAACTACCATGAACGGATTAATGATTTGTTGATAATATATGTTATTCTATCATTGAGGGATTTTTAATAATTTAATAAATATATCAAAAAATCTACACATATATAGAGAATATGGAATCATTTTTTTATAATATATTTTTATGATAATTCAGTTTATTTCCTTCATCTAGGAGAACAAATGATGATCATGTTCACATGTTTGGTATTTTTTTATTAAAGTGATAGTTCATGTTTATTGAATACTTGCTACAATTTCATTTTAGATATTTAGGGACCATCATTAAAATGTTTTGGATAATAATATTTTGGATGGTTCATAAGGATTACCATTTATGAAATTGTTGAAGTTGATATTTGGAATAGATTTTAGAGGTTAATGTATTACTTCACCATATGATGCGAAAATCTAAAAAAATGAATTATAAAAAGTTCAATGTGAATTCAAAGGATAATAATATGTTTAGTAAATATAAATATATCATGTAATTTTATTTCTTTACATTCATATAAAGTTAAATAATGCCACAACTCTTGCAAAAGGGTTTTGAAATGAATATATATTATTATAAGAATTATTAATCGTATCAATGACCGATTTCACACCTATAGTTTATTTATTTTTGGATGAAATCATTCATATGAACATGTCCTCTATCACTCTCTATCAGAACATGATAGTTAAATTTCACTTTCATATCTAATTTTTCACTATTGTTCTTCTATTTGAAATAATTGTTTTGTGGTGACCTTTTAATTTTCAGTTCCCTATTATTAAGAATATGGATATTTAACAGTACATAAAATAAGGTGTTTCAAAAAAATATATTTTAAAATATCAAACCCATGATTACCGATATCATTTTTAAATTACCAATCTGAAATTTAATTAAGGTGGGGAGAACCTAACACCATAATAATTCTAAAAGATTATCTTTTATTCGATAGCATGTATCACACACAGCACCAAGCATATAAAGGTATATAACTTATCAATAATTTTTGATATATTAAAAATATTTAATTAATTATATATATTTTTATTAACTTAATACTATGTTATCATGTATCACATGATACAACAATTTTCAATGATTGCTTCTGTTACATGTGAAACTATGTTTTACTAATCAAATGAATATTATTAATATATTATTATTTAATATAATAAAATATATCCTAGACATTAGAATTGATTTTATGAGTACTATTAAACAAATTATAAAAATATATGGATTAATTCATTAGTTAAACAGTAATTAAAAATGTATACAAAAACCAAATGAATATAATGAAAATGGTTTTATAAAAAATAATTTTATGCACCCAAAAGAGTTTTACCATTATAAATTAAATCAATTACTATTATTGAATGATATAAATTAATTATAGATTTATAATAATTTAATAAAATATTTTTTACATTCATCTAATAAAATTAATAGTTATAATATAAAATCAACCCTAATATTACACATAAAAAGATATATTTTTTTAAAGGTAGTTTTCAACCTTTTAATGGTGTAGTTATTTTAAAACATAATTTTGAATCCAGTAAAAATTTTATTTCATAAAATATAATTTTTAATTGAAATAGAAACATAAAAAACATGTTAGGGAGATTTTTTTAATTTTTTATATGTTTCATTTTTTGATTAAGAGAGAAAAAATAAATAAATAAAATATACTACTACTTTTTCTCCTAAATAATTTATATGTTTAAATTATATTTAAAATTTGATTTAAATTAAAATTAGATAAATTATACATAAATTAATCCAATATATTTAGTTTGAATCAATTTCAATTTTATGTTGGATACAATTACTTAGTAAACATTTGAACATTCACATGTTAAAACCCCACATTCTTGCCCCTTCGTTCGGATTATTTATAAATTAGCCTACTTAAAGTATATGATTTTAATTTTTAAAATGGATTTAATATTTGGGTTAATTATTTTTTATAATATATAATAATTTCAACATAGTTTTTTTCAGTAATATTAATGAAAGTAATTAAAATGAATTAAATTGATAAAGAAAAAAATTATCTTAGAAAGAGGCTAAACCATACTCTTAAGAGCCCAAATAACATATAAATATATCAAAAATAAATTTAATGGGTTTATTTATACCATATTTATATTTTTATGAAATTTAGATAATTATTGTATCCACTTGGAATGAGAAAAATGTGGGGAAAATTTACTCTTTAAAAAAATTACAAAAATGTCACTCATCATCAACTATAAAAGGAAAATCACTCTTACCACTTATTAAAACCTCACTAACCATTTGTCTCATCAACATTTTATCCCAATTAATATGAAAACATCCAAAACCTCATTTTATAATCATCCATTTGGTCATTAATCCAACAAATGATGTATGTTGGTTTAAACTAAATGGAGTAACCTGAAAAAGAGATAACATTCTTCAAATATCACATGAATTTTTTTCATTATATATACATTAAATTCATCTTAATTCATGATAATATAATAACCTCAGTATCCTAAATAAAATTATATGTTTTTATTCTAATATTTCAACTGACTCATTCACACACATCCATTGAATGGGATACACAATCATCGTTCATGTGTATGATAGACTACCACCTCGTGAACTGATGTCATTTGTTATTCCAATACAACGATTCATAGATGGAAATAAATATGGATATATTATATATATTTGATATATATGATATTTATTAAGTATTAATTTTTTAGTAATTTTTACATAACATATATATTTATGATTTCCATTTTTTGGGAATACGATAACTTCGTCGATGGACATGGGGACTACCATCTCCTCAAAACAATGTGATCCATTCACACTATACATGGAATGTATTAAAAATGGTTTTAAAAAATATATAGATAAGATTTTACATAAATTTGTTACTTTAATGATAATATAATAATATATATCACTTTATTTTAAAATATGACAAAAAATAGAAGTTGCTTTCACTTATACATATGGCTTACCACCTCAATGAAAAGTGAATTTCATTTCCAATCTACAAATATTTTGGACTATTACAAATTAATATTTATTTAATATATTTAAAAATTGGATCATTTTTCACATTATTTAGATAATTCAATCATTATCCCATTAATATTAACAAAAAGTAACAAATGAAAAGTTTAATAACATTTTTAAAACCCTTATTCAATAGGTTAATGTATGTTAACACCAAAAGAAATGCAATGTAAGGGAATTCATCTTAATTTACATTCAATTGAGAGTTATTTGTTATTATACATCAATTATCACTAAGTTGGTTTATATAATTCCACTTTTTTAATTTAACATCATGATTAAATCATAATTTATGTTATTTTTATTTTCAATTTTAACTATCACATCGAGAGATTTTTACATGAAAATTACAAAGTGGTAAATGTTATCTCTTCCATATTAAATTCTTTTATAATTGTTAACTTAATACTGATACAATCAACCTCTTATTATAATTTTTATTCTATATTTCATTTTAAATATCTATATTCCCATGAAATTTATATCATTAATTTTTAAATGGTATTCTATTTTTACATGTTATGTTCATTTTGACAATTATTTGAAATGTTGATAAATCACTATATTTTACTAAATACTGATATTTCATAATATGTATTGTTATTAATTATTTAAATGAATTCATCTACATATAATGAATTATTTAGAAATTAACTATGTGTATTGGTGCCTAGATAATGCAATCCCTTCAATGTATCAACATTCTCATGATATGAATCAGTTGTCCAAATCATAGTACTTTCAATTGTCTTGAGAATAAATATTAATGGAAAATGTATCATGTCCCGGGGAAACATGACCTAAAATAAATAATCATTTTCTTTATTTAGAATTAATTTATTATTATTTTTATATATTAGATATTTTTTACATATATATGGATTCATTTAATTCATAGTTTACTGAATAAATGAATTTTTTTTATTTGTATATTGTGACATATTGATTATGAATTATTGAGATATTTATATAGAATGTGTGCTAGGTTATTTAAATTTCCTTGATGTTTATTATTATTGGTAAATTATTTCTAATTTGTTAATTTACCCTTATTGATCATTTAACATCACCCTAGTATTTTTCTTTTCCCCCGATTATGAAGAGGAATCGTTTGAATGAGTCTCAAGGATGTAGAGCTTTTACATATGAAAGGTTTTATTTTGTTTTTCCAATGTAATATGGGTATCATGTATGTAATTTGGTTTTACCAAAACTACTAAACTAATCAATCCTTTGGTATTTAATTCATTTTAATCATTACAACATAATAAAGTAAGGCACCAGATCTCATCTTTTGGGGTTGGGGCATTATATCATGTTTATGGAAAACACTAAAAATATACTTTCTAACACATTGAAAAGAATTTAAATAGTTGTTGGACATGATATGTGAAACTATTTTTAGTAAATATAAGTTTACATTTTGAATCATTTAATATAATATTTACCTTAATGAAACTAAAATAAAAATATTTAATAAAAATTAAAAAAAATCATTTACATCATCCCCTATGTCACCACGTACATAATTTATTTTCCTAAATAATATGTTTTTATTAAATATATAAATAATTAGTAAAAATATTTTCTTACTATATTATCGTAATTCCTTCTATAATTTATTATAATGCCTTATATTGTTAATAAATTGTTTATGTTCACATAGGATATTTTGGGTTATTCACTTTATGACCTTAAAATGATATCGGTGAATGTGGCATTACAAAAGAGTTCATGAGTGTATTTTATCAAAAATAATAAAAATATTAGTTTTTGAATTTATATATATTAGATATGAAATTATTACCATCAATGAGTGTAATTCATGAAAAATTAAGCATCTTGTTTAATGGAGAGTGTACTTCCTACATATACATGAATAACTATTTATTTTTATACAATGTGGAAAATAAAAAGAACTAGATAATATTTTACTTTTAGATCATCTAAAATATATTATATAGGTCATATTTATTCATTATTTACATCCTTATGTACAACCATGTATGGTGGAAATTAAAAATGGACCACATCGCTTCATGAATGTCGTAGTCCACACTTACGCATGTGAGACATTATCATTTTCCAATTGATGAAAAGGGTAACATGGTGAGTAATATATTATATATCTATAATCATAATAATTCCATAAAAATCATATATATTCATTAATTTTATCATTATATCTTTTCTTTTGAAAATGTGATGTAAAATGAAATCCATTACAACATGGAGGTGATAGTCAACGTTTATGCATGAATGATGTTTTCATTTCTAAAATGATGGAAAGTGTAAATATTGGTTAAGATATATGTATGCATAGATACATTAGGTAAATTAGTGGTCATTATTTTATTTGTTTTCATATACAAACATGACATTTTCCACCTATTAGAAAAGAACTTCTATGTTGAACATGACATGAAAGTACACCCATAAGAACACTAAAATTTACATGGATCACTAGTCAATAAAATTAGATAGTCCCTGACATTATTTATAAACAATACAATATCTCAAATTCCATAAAAAATCCTTTTGGTAATAAAATGTATCATTTATCCATCACTCTCAATTAAGTATAATCATTTTTTGCTGAATCTACTACTTTCATTATTGATATCCTAAAAAAATTAGTTGAAAATCATAATAGACCTTCACCCACAATATTTAACACACCATCTTTGTGATAGTTGATTTCTTCACAAAATTTTTACTATATGAAATTTTTTCATATCGTTTTATTTCTTTCTGAATATTAAAGAGGAACCTTGTCTTCCTTCTTTCTATACATTCTCCTTTCTCTATGAACCCCTCAATTACAACCACCCAAACCCACTTGATATGTAGTAACATTAACATAAAAAATTTAACCATTTTTTCAATTTTATTATTTATTTATATATATATTTTTGAAGCAACATAGATAATTTAAAATTCATGTCTCTATAATTTTTATATAAGGTTTTTAAAATTAAATTGATAAGGAACTGCTTCCATAAGTAATGGTAACCTCTTGAAACATGAAAAAGTATTATGGCGTGTTAATCCTCCATTAAGAATAAATTTATTAAACAATAAATCCAAAAAAAAATTAATGAATAAAAGGCCATAAATATAGTCATACAAACCCCAAAATTGGTGTTATTTTTCATAAAGAACATTAAAATCATAACTCCTTCACATGTAAATATTTTAAAAATCCACCTCATGGAATCTATATATAAATTCTGGTATAAAATCAATTGTGGGACCCATAATTCATTGTGTGAGTATTTCCATGGTACTTTCTTCCACAATCCCTTCAAATAATATTGAACACCACTTGTTGAATGAGAAATTCACAACCAACAAGGCCGATATTTCTTCTTCCTCATGTGAAAATAAATATGAACATCAGAACATTCAATTCTTATTTTCCATTGTCCATGTGAATAGTTTCACTACATATTTCATTTCTATGAATCGTGGTATTCTTTAAAAAAATATTTAACCTTTAGTAGATTAGCTAACATTGCATTACTTTATTTTCATTGCAACCGATTTTCATAAACACAAGTAATTGTGTATTCAAGAATAATGAAGTCACAAAATATCTATATTATCTTCTCATAGATAATCCATAACATAAGATAGTATATGTAAATTTTGATGAAAAATTCAAATAATACTCATACTAATGGATTATTTTGGAGAATTCTCATGTATTTACTAGTACTCATTAGATCAATAAAACTAATGAATTTTTTATCATCTCATGTAGAAGGTTATCATGAATTCATAGAAGCTCAAGGCATATTTTCTCAATCCATGGAAGCTCAATGAATGTAATATTAAACGATATAATAATATTCCTTGAAATCATATAATATGGAAGAATATAATTAGTCATGTGTTTGATCACTATTACTCATGAAAGCTCGTCACATAATATAGTACTGCATAAAATATCACTTAGCTTATTATTATTCCATAGAAGCTCATCTATCATCAAATTTAAGGAATGATAAAATCATCCAAAAAACTCTATTCATTTATACAAAAATTCTAAAATATACACACATATTTATCTTAGATAGATGACTCCACCAGATGTGGTTCATCTTTAATTTACATAGAATATTGAGTCTGTATAGAAAAAAATTAACTTTTTTTTTGTTATCATACTTTATCTAATAGTTTTTATTTCCATTAATGTATCTAAGACTTATTTTTCCTTATAAATATAAGGATATTTTTTGAGCATGTTAAAATATGGAATATAGGGTAAAACATAATATAAATTTGGTTTTGGTGATGTTGTAAGGACGTGACCTTAAATGTTACATAATTTTGAGTTTTACTCCGAGAACTCATTGTATTATATTTTTGGATTTTTTCATTTTTATAGTTTTATATAATTAGTTAATTACTAAAAAATAAAAAAAAACCCATCTATATAAAAAGTGGAATATTTTAATGAATATTATTTTTTTCCTCCATAGAAAATATTTAAAATGAAACATGTTTTATTTTCCTGAAATATCATCATAACTTTTATCTTCACCTCATACATGTCCCAACTCATCCTTAAATCCCTATAATAAACATTTTGAAACATGTATTTTGTACAAAAATCACAGAAAGGGGAAAAATTAAATAAAACTACTAATCTAGTGAAAAAGATGAAAACCCATGTAACTTTTACCTTTCTCTCGAATTCTCTTTGTGAATATGAAATAATAAACATAAATATAAAATACACACAAAATTTTTTTATCAAATAAATCCAATAAAACACAGAAATAAAATAAAACCCCTTTTTAAAAACATATATAATCATTATAATAATATAGTTTCAAAATACTATTATTTGGAATAACAATACAACTAACTTCAAATATAATTTTCTAGATAACATAATCATTACATAATTTATTAGAGAGCTATAATGTGGATTTCCCTTCTTATAAGTTATTTCGTGCACACAAAAAATTCATGAGCTATAATGTAACACCACATATTTATATAGACCTTTCTACCTTGAATAAATTTATTTTTCTCGATGTATTGCATTGAACAATGTCAAATATTCTATTCAATGGGCAAAAAATTGTCTTATGCTACATAAAACACAAGGTATCTACAAAACACCATTTAATTTTTAAAATTATTTAAAACATATAATTATAATCAAAACATTATATATAGTTATATGATTAGTAACAACAATTTTTATAATTTTTTTATAATGGTTTTAATAAATCATTATTCTTGATAAGAAAAAATATAATTTTTCTAAAGAATTTATATGTTTACAAAAATTATTTTCTCAAATTAAGTAATTTTTATATGCTTTTATAAAAAAAGTAAAATTTATTTTACAAATATTTAGAAACTTAATTTGATAAAATAAACTATGTTTTTCGAACTTATAATGTCTAAATTATCTTATGATTATATTTTTGGTATTTTTCTTCAAAACATCATTTTTGGATTAATATAGAAAAATACCAAATTTTAATTAAGAACTTTATTTTCATCCAATTTAATATATATTTATATTTTATTATTAGTTGGTTCTAAACTAATAGTATATCAATAATACATCTATTAATCATATATAGGTCATTTTAATTATTATATTCAATTTATATATAAAAAGATTCTACCATTTTTGAACATTTTAACCTTAAAAAACCTTTTTTAGGCATATCTGAGGGATGAACTTTAATATAATTATTCCAATTTTATGAATTGAACATTAAAAAATGGAAAAATTATTTTAATAAGTATTTTATTTATATTATAATATGTTAAAATTTATTTTTCACCAAAAATAATTGTGAAATTGATTGTGATTTATTACAACAATTGAGGTTAATGTAAGCATAACAAAGGAATAAACCTTGACTATAAGCACCCAAACGACCTATCCGCTTTTCCAAAGCCAATTTAATGTTTATATTAATTAAATAAATATTACATTTTTTGTTTGGTTCAATTTTATGGCTTTTTTAAGTCAAAATTGTGTAAACCAAACAAGTTTTCAAAAATTGCAAGTGTGTTCTTTCCCACCTTGTTAAAAGGCCACAACCACTCCCACTTCTTAAAACCTGTTAAAAACCTTTGGTTATTACATGAAAATAAAAATTCACATCCCTAAATCACTAAATTACACCGTGAAGAATCATTTTTCGTATACATTATTCCAAATATGACCTTTGGTGAAAACTAATTCGAGCTACCCAAAGAAGATGCAACATCCTTCCTCAAGCTCATTGCTTTTATTTTCATTCTCTGCCAACTCAACTCTCATTATTCCATGATTATAAAAAATAACAGTACCCAAAGTATACTGAGATATTTTTATGCCAAGGATTCGACCTACACATGCACACACTTCAGTCTAATGTGTAACAGACATACTATTTATGTGTATGAGAAAATACTACATCAAGAAACGATACATGTTCATTTCTTCTTTACCAGCTTTCATGATTGGGTATTATAATGGAAAAAATGTTTTTACATGAGATATATGATAAAAATAATTTCATTAAGCTAATTTATTTCCTTTAAAACACATATATTTATACTTTCCATTTTGTGTAAATATGATAATTTGGTTTGAGAAACTGTAGACAACCTTCTCCTCAAAACATTGTGATTCATTCACACATTACATCGAATATATTAAGGGTTGTTTTAATAAACTTATTTGATATATATAGGATATAATAATGATACTAGATTAATGATATATATATACATACTTTTCATTTACATTATTTGTTTCAATATGACAAGAAAGTGAAACAATGTTCTTGCATACATATGGCCTACGTCTCTATTAATAGTGTATTCTATTTCATAATTCAATATTCAATATATTATTGAAATAAAAATATAATTAATATTAATGATATTTATATCATGTTTTTCAATATTTAAATCATTATATAATCATAAGGTCCAATGATATGTCAAATTAAGATACATGCATAAAACAAAGTGAAAATTACCCACATGTAACTTTAACATGGAATTGTTAACAAGAGGGTAATATATGAAAATGCATCATTTAATGAAATATTATAAATCATCTCGCAATAAAACTCCTGAATTATTTTATACTATATTTTTTCATAATAAAAAAATGTATAATAACAAATTTTATACTCTTTTTTCATTATGATTACTAAGAAAATATTTTTATGAATATCTAACTTTATTTATCATTTCAAAAAGAAATATTTATTTGTCCAAAATTGTGATTTATAAAAGTGTTTTAAAAAATATTTTACTATTATTATATGATTTTATATAACTCTATTACACATGTATTACATTCATAAAAAATAGTTTAAAAATAACTCTTCATATCATTTCACAGAACATGATTAGTAATGTATATGTTTACCAACGCTAAGACTCAACAATGAAGAGAATGAATGAGTTCAATGAGATTTAGGGTAATCGATACCATAAAGGAATGAATATTAAGATACCTTTGTTTAAGTATTTCTAAAGGAATCACTCAAGTAAATATTGTAACGTCTCGTTTCCGGAAGCCACCCAGAGGCGCCCCGTACCCGGTTTATCACATGGACTCAGGCACATTTCCCTGAATGGAAGAGGCTACCGACTAGCAACGAGGGACTTAGGTGTGATAGTGGGGAAACAATTCCCTCATTAGAAGAGTACACTGTGAAAGAAGAAAAAAACAATAGTGGTAGTAGTAAAAAACCATAAAAAAGTAACAGTGGAAGACTAGAAGAAATACACAGGTGGAATATATACATAATGATGCATGATACATATGTCTATGAAAATATCCAAACATGTCACAATGATGAATAAAAATTGTACTAAACCAATGAACAAATGAAATAGATTACATCTCATCAGCATCGCAAGCCTAAGGTAAGTCACATGCTCCCCAGATCCTCATCAAATCAAGTACCTGAAGTGGAATGATTCTTTCCCTTATCTAAACCAGCAACAATATAATATGTTTAGGTCAAAAATCATGACCCAAAAAGGGTGTGAGACTAAATCTTAGTAGGAAACCACCCGCAGATTTGTGCCTAACAGTCAGTGAATATATGGCATGTAAAAATACAGAAGATAGTAAATATGAAAGTACTTAGTAGTAAACAATCCACAGTATCATTATCATGCAACAGCTAAACACAAACAGGTAACCCTTTTTTAAGTACTCACAACCATCCCCTCTGGTCTGACATAACATGTACAAGAAACCCTCTAGGTAGAACACTCAGCCTAACCCCTCTGATTCGTTCATAAGAATTCATAAAGACACTCTGAGGAAGAACTCATGGTCAATTCCTTTTATAGATTAAGGTAGTCAATGACTCTCTAAGGAAGCACACAAGGTCAATTCCCCTTATATCCCCAAGTTCAAGAGACTCTCTGAGGAAGCTCACTCGTCAATTCCTATTATAGCCCCAGGTCATTCGCAGACACTCTTAGGATGGTCACCCAGTCAATATCCCATATATCCTAGAGTGGTTCTAGGTAATTCAATGTAAAACAAAGACTCTCTGAGGAATCTCACTCAGTCAATCCAATTATAGTCTATAATCCTCTAATACTCTCTGAGGAAGCTCACTCGGTCTATCCCCCGATAGTCTATAATGTCCAAAGACTCTCTGAGGAAGATCACTCAGTCTATCCCCTTTTTGACTACTACACCAGGTTCTCCCAACCCAGTGTAAGTCAATGCATAGTAATGATATATATCACAAGTAAACCTAGAGATATACTTGGCTAATCAATCTATGATATATCAATCATGTCAAAAAATGACACTCTATCCTAATACCTCATGGAATGGAAAATAGGTAAATGACTAATAGGCTAAAAAGGACCAAACAGTCGTAAACAGAAAAAGACATGAGAAGAACATCCAAGGTGTAGTAATTCATCACTATTCATATCATAATAACATCTACACATGTATACAAGAATGGAAGTGTAAGCATATGGGAAACAATGGTAAACACACAGTAGCCCGTTCAAGGGTATTGGCACAATCACACATAATACCCAAATACCTCCAACAAAAAGGCACAAACCATCTACCTTGGCATTAAGAGATCTCTATACGTGAATCTTGAAGCATGAATCTCCTTGAGAAAATGAAGATCTAAAAAATTTATAAAACGTTCAACCCATTATAGCTTGGAAAAGAGGAGGAATTTGAAAATGATGCCATAGAAGAAGGAAGAACTTACCACTGTGGTTCCAACTCAATCGATGGTGGTCAATTAGGAGAACAGATAGATGAACGGGGGCTTGGAGATGTTTTGTGGTCGTACCCTCACTCTCTGATGAACCAAAACTAGAATAAGTTAGTTCTGTACATCAGATGTGACCCCGATGCATTTAATGAAGAAAATAAAGTACGCGGCGGGTACTTTCCTTTTCCATGATCCACATTAGGCGGCCTCCAGGTTATACCCAAAAGGTCGTGTGTGTGTCCAAGACACGACAAAAATGCGGTATCCTATGTAAAAGAAGTACACGATGTGTACACATAAATTACACTGCGTGTACTTCAAAATTTTCCAGAAATTCGCCTTTTTCTAAAAAATGACCAGAAAAAGAAAAACATATGTGAAGGAAGATCCAGGTTCTTACAAATGACTTTGAGGAAGAAGAAGATTTATTTACTATGGAAAATAATGACAGACCTAATGTAACATCCAGAGAAAAAATAAAGGGTTCGATTAATGAAATTGATGGGAATATTTCCCTCCAAAAGTCATCATGAAAAGTAAAATTTTTTATGTTTGATATGAATGGTTATTATGAAAATAAATTTCCAAAAGTAAATCTCTTGAATATGACTAGGAAATTTATATGATTATTGTTCATATATATGATGATTATGAGACTACATATGAAATTTGAATGGAATGAGGTGTTAAGTGATAGGATGATGTGGCCTTTTTAGGGATTATGGATAATGTGGAATAATCGAATTTTTTAGGTATTCAGATTCATGACTTATGTTATATGAATGGAAAAATATATAAGTATTTTTTATTTTATTTTTTATTTTTTAAGGATTTACCAGAACACATTAAATGGTTCTGATGGAAGAGAATCGTTTTTAATATTGTGGTGATATACATGGAAATCAAATGATTAAGAATAATATAACCCTTAATATGTTCAAATATGTTAAGATAATGTTGTTTTGATAAATATAAGATGTATTTAGATAAGTAACTTGTATAATATAAATTACCCTGGAACTAAATATAGAGAAATTGGTCTATGTCATCAAATATGTTGTTTACAAACACTTATATTTAATTAATGTATCTAGTAATATTTAGAATAAAAAATATTAAATGTAATCCAAATGGATATTTGGTTATTTATATTGGAAACATTTCTAAAGGGAATATATGATGATGTTATTCACCAGATGGAAGTGGGTAAATATTGAATGGGATGGACTATTTTCTGATCAACTGTCATTTGTGATGGCCATTGTATGAAAGTTGTTGTGTTTATTCCTAGTTGGTTTTTATAGAACATGATAAACATTTTGTATGTTAGCCAACTCTTAGAATCCACAAGGAAGTGAAAGAATGAGTTAGATGAGTTTTCAGGTGGGAGAGGCCTTTGAAAGAAGAAGATTCAGTTCCCTTTGAGTCATGAATGGGAAAAAAATTACCCATGTCAATATTTTATAAGAACAATATGATGTTTTGGCTATGGAAAATATAGTCACAGTACAATTAACTATATGGAGAAAATGAATGGGTCGATTAACAAAATGGAATGGAATATTGTAATCCCTAATACCACATCAAAATTAAATTTCATTAAGTGTGGTATGAATGGTAATTATGAAAATAAATGTGCTAAATCAAAAGCCCCTTAGAAGAATTGGCAAGGTGGGACTATTAATGGTCAGATTATTGATGATGATGATACTATAAATTAAAAATTAAAGGAAATAGGTGTTAATTAATAGGATGATGTATCTCTATTATGGATTATGGATGAAATTTAATAGTATATGTTTTCATGTAATTGGATTCAATAATTATGTTATACAAATAATGAAATATATAAGGATTATTTATTTTAAATTTTATTCGCTACGGATTTACAAGAACACGTAGAATTATTCTGATGGAATTGAAATGTTATTTAATAGTGAGGTGATATCCTTGGAAAACCCATGATTAATAGAAATATAACCCTTAATATGTACCTTATGTTAAGATGAGGGATCTTTCATAAAGATAAGTTCAATATTTGTAAGTTATATGGATATTAAAAATTAACTTGGAATAGTTTATGTATAAATTGGTCACTTTTACATTAATGAATAGTTAGAGGCTGATTGTTAGATTTTTCACACATTTACGGGACTCACTATCCATTAAAATCTTATTTTAGTGCATCATGTATTAGAGTTGATTTTTTTATATAAATATTTCTTAAAGTAATGGAATGATTTAATATTGATCAATGAATAACAAAATAATGAAATTGTGTTAATTAAAATATGCCAAGTAATTATATTATCATATATGCATGGACAAAAAAATTATTACTAAACATTAGAAAAATGATCAAAAAAATTATTCTACTAATTTACTTTTTTTTTGAAACAGTGGTCTGTTAAGTCATCATGGATTTATGACTATTAGGCCTTTATCCTTCCAATGATCATTCACTTGATTGTGATTGATGAACTCAATCACTCCCTATAAATATTTACAATTTTCACATATGTCCATTATTCACTCCCAACCAATGTTTCACTATATTGATACCTAGATATATGTTAATTTGGGTAACCATTATGTTTCCAATGCTTTTTTAAATGAATGTTTTGTATCTATTTTTATTAATTGGATTTCTAATAAAGGAAATTTCATTTATTAAACCATTATTAACCGAGAAGCATTTAAGGTTGAAATTCATTTTAATTATGTTAGAATGTAAAAAAAACATTTTATTGGACCTTTTTTCTCAAATTAATTAATTTTAATATATGTATTGTATTTAAAATATTCATACATTTCTTTCACATTGCACTGACATGGCTTGTGCTACATGCAACACCAAGTTTCTATGAAACATCATTTAATTGTTATGCTTATTTAAATGAGATAGTTATAAGCTAGTCATTTAACATAGTAATATTAATATTAATAAAACAATTAAAATATTATTTATAATGGTTTTATATAAGTAACACATAGTAATAATGAACAATTTTATTGTTGGTAAAGCTTTTATATGTTTAAAAATATAATTTTTCTCAAATGAAATGCTTTTCATGCCCTTTTTTGAAAATAATAAAAATAATTTTAGACACATTTATAAATTTATTTTAGTAATATTATATTAAATTTATATACTATAATTTTAAAATTATATTACGCTTAATTTTTGGGAATTTTTCAAGAAACATAATTTTTGATGAATATTAAATAATTCTGAATTATAATTAAATTATTTTTTCATCAAATTTACTTATATCATAAAATAATATTTTAAGATGGTTTTAAAGTCCCATTACATCAATAATATGTATAAAAATCTATTTTAGTTTATTTTAATATTTTTATGTAGAATTTTTCTATAAAATCGTAATGATCTTTTTTGGACATTCACAATTAAAAACACGCTTTCAAACCATGTATTCAGGAATAATTTTAACTTATTCTTTCCACTTATATGAATTGAATTAAAAAATGGCCATAAAAGGTTTTAATATATTTTATATTTATAGTCTTGTATTTTGAAATTAAATTTTAACCAATAATATATTTAAAGGGGTTATTTTTATTTATTATCATTAATGTTAAATTAAGCATAATAAAGGAATGAACTATACACTTAAGAGAAAAAAAGACATATAACTAGTTAAAAACCCATTACATGGATATATTTCAAACATAACCCTCCATTATTAGTTTGTTTTGTATTTAATGAATTTTTTAGGTAAAAACATTGGTACAACTAACATGTTTTCAAAAATCCCATGTGTGTATTTTCACTCACCTATAAAATGCCACCAAATCTCCCTATTCTAGACACCTCTCAAACATAATAGGTTTATAATATAGTTTCCTAACAAGATTTCCAAAATCCACCCCTTACTACTTTAAGCATCCATTTTTCATGAAATATTTCCAAGGAATCCCTTTAGTGGAAACCAAAAGGAGTTACCCAAATAAGACATGACATCCTCCCTCAAGATCAGTTATTTTATTTTCTTTCTCCACTACCTCAAATATCCTTATTAAATGATTATAAAATCAACAATAATATACTAAATATACATAGATATTTTTATGCTATTTTTTTATCTACAATTACACACATTGTCATCGAATGTGTAACGAACATAGTGGTTATGTGTACGATGAACTACCTCATCACAAAATAATGATTGTTCATTTTTCCATTACCACATTTCAAGTATAGGAATTATTATGGAAACACTATTTATATATGATATTTATTACTTCATTAATATTATATAATAATTTTCCAACACAAATCTTTATACATTACATTTTGGATAAATACAATAATCTCGTTTGAGGAAGTGTGACCACCACCCATTCCGAGCGATGTATTTCATTCAAAAACTACATGGAATGTAGTAAGGGTGGATTTATTGAACTTATATTATATATATAAATGATATAATAATAATACTAGAATAAATTTATATATACTTATATATACATATATTTCATTTACATTCATTCTTTTAATATGATAATAAAACAGAAATAGTTTTCATGCATACGTACGACCTATAGTATCAAAGAATGTTTTTCTACATTTCATACATAATTATTATATATATTATAATAATACAAATAAAATGAATATTAATGAAATTTTAATCACATTTTACATTTTTTTTAATAATTATTAAATTATATGGACAATATATATAACAAATTAAGACACATATGAAAAACAAAGTGAATATTACCTGAAGCATAACCTTAACATGGAATTTATAACAACCAATACATTACATACATTGTTATTACTTCAGAATTGAAGCACACTTATTAAAACATATAACAAAACCAGGAAAGGACCGTATAGGTATAATGTCTTTAGAAACTGGGAAACACAAACAACTGGTTCATAAAGCATCTACTTTGCCTCCCATTTATTTCATCATATCTATAGTCCCTTTTGGCATATCTTACTTAATAACCTTCATCCTGACCTAGGGAAATAAAACATACAAAAGGGTGAGCTCAAATGCTCAGTAAGGGTAAACAAAAGAAATATCAATCACATCATATTCATAAGAACATAACTTTTGGAAATCTTATCCTGCAAAAGAGAGCATAATTGCATAACATGGGATAAATCATATTAGTGAAATTGAATCCCAATAATTATAACATAAATTATGAAACTTGGTGGCATGCACACATAATCATAGAGAATCATTTTTTGTTAGTCAAGACTCATTTCCAAGACTATCTTAGTGGACAAAGTCCATTTCTGAACCGAGTTCATTCCTCGTTTCAGTCATGTTTCACTGTACCGGTATAACCTACCGTTCCAGACATGTCTATCTCATGAGATATAAAATCTTTACCCAATGCATTGGAGGGAGATATAGGTCCCACCCATCTCATAATGATACCATTCTTATGTGTGCCACAAAATCATATACCGTACATCATAGCATAACCCATGTAAAAAAATGGGATTCTTAAACATCGTGACATCATAAAACAATTCATATAAGATAAAAATACTTCCATCAAAACATAATAAAATCAATGTAATAATAGGGATTTAAAAATAACCCTATATCATCTTAGATGGAAAATAATTTTGATAAAACTCTTGAACTCTATTCTTGAGGAAAATTTCCTTTCTACTTCAAAAACACTTTTCCTTTATTAACATGTCATACAATTCTAAATTAAAAGAAGTTTATTAAAAATAAACTTGAAAACTTGTAAAGAAAAATTATTGGAAATAATGTTTTAAAAATCCATTCATGCCATATAAGTTAAAAAAACATTCTTCTCATACTTTTGTTCGGTAAAGTCAAAAAGTACCTCGTACGGAAAACGACAAAAGATTCATTTCATATCTTTTACAAAAAACTCACCGAAGGGTAAAATTGGATTTAAACAATTGTAGGTGGATTGAAATAATATTAAATATTTAGGAAACATGGATGTGGATGATAAAATACACCCCAGTAAATACCAAAGTATAAACAATCTCGGATAAAAAAATGAGATTGTGAGATTTTCCCTTACCTTAGGTCCAATTTGCTTCGTATGTGTCCGAACCTCCTGTATAATGACTTAAATAATGTCATTGACTTATTAAAGAATCAGATTCATTGTTATGATATCACATATATGGTTCACTTATGACTTTATATTACCCATTCTTATGTAAATTAATGTTAAAGTAGGGTTTTGGGTAAAATAATCTTATTTATCGTACATGTTGGACTTGTTGTTCTTGATGTTATTATTACTTATATCATGATTTAATTACATCAGAAATGTAAATCATGATTTTTCTATCAAATAAGTTAATTATATATCCAGAATATACAAGAATTTATAATAGTACATAACATATGGAGGTAAGAAATGAAACGCACCGTTCATGGAGACGGTAAGCCGTACGTACATATGAACGCTACTTTTATTTATATTTATTATTTTAATGGAATTAAAACATAATGATACATAGTTATATTATAGTTACAGTATAATATCATATACAATATCATTAACCACATCCTATATACATCCCATATAAGGTATTAACGAATCACATCACTTTGAAGGGGCGGTAGTCCGCACTTCCTCAAATGAGATTATCGTATTTACTGACTATGCAAACTGTAACGGCTTGATATAATTAGGTAGTAATTAATAATAAGTAAATAATAAACATAACATATACTATATATAAATACAGTGCCATCATATGGCCACCATGAGAGGCGGTAGGAGAAAATCGAACAATCATCGTTTCGTGAGGCGTTAGTTTTCCATCACAAAAACGTTTTGTTCTTCATTCATTAGATGGAGGTGTGTGTAAGTTTAGTTTGAATAATTATCATAACAACATCCTAGTATATTTAGGATATTGGTTTTGTTACAAAAGAAAGTATTAAAAAGAGTTTAGGGGTTGGAGAAGTAGAATAAAAGAACACAACTTAAGAGAAACTGTTACCTTTAATTTTGGTTTGAACCAAAAATACTTTTGGAGAGTCTTATTCCTAATTTAAGGCTTAAATGGGGAGTATAGGGATGTAGGGAGCTTAGTTGGGCAGAGTTTGGACGAGCAAAAAGTCTTGAGAGGTGTGATGAATTGCATAGAAGTGGTCTCCTTTTATAAGGGAGTGGAGGGGCTCTTTAGGAAAGTGTGAAAACATTATTTTATTATAAACTTATCTTCGGTTTCAAGAAGTCCAAAACACATTAATGCCGAAGATAAGATGTCTCATATTCTAAATAAAACCATCCAATAGAATTGGACAGGTTTTGTATGATATTTTAATCATTTTAATCATATTTATTTAAATCATTTATTAATCAGTTAAACACTACATCATTATTGTGTCATATATAATTTAATTTATTTGATGTCTAAAAATTATGAAAAAACTAACATGATGTATGGAATCTTTTTATCTTTCCAAATAATATTTATAGCCGAAAATATAACTTATATAATCCCTTATAAAAATTAATTAGTAAAAGTGTTTTGTTAAAGTCAATTTTGTCTTTACATTAAATTAATTAATCTAATGTGTCATTGTCTTTCATCAGTGGCTCCATGGGGTCCCAAAATCGACCCAAGGATTCCCATGGTCGGCCACTACTCATAAGATAAGATTAGGACAAGTGTCAAGGTAATTTTGAAGTATTATAATATTCTTTTAACCTTGAATTACCCTATTTACCTTTAACCGTAGTAAATAAAAAAATTTACCGTAGTTACTATTCATAATATCAAAAAAAATAAAAGTAACCTATTAACATAATTTGGACCCACTGATTACAAATATGGAATCCATTTTTCAAAATTCAAAACACAGAAGTTTCAGTAATTAACTTAAAATTAATCTCGTTGATTATGCAAACAGGTTTTAAAAGATAAAACATTGCCAAAGATTGAATTTATTTAACCTACGAATTCAATGTAAAATCAAGGCTAATGACATACATTATATTTAATGGTAAAAATATATTCTATTTATACTTTGAAACCATTAAATATTATTATTTAACCAAATTATTTTTTACGGTGAAAAAAGTTGTTTTTAATTAAAATATAGCGTGTTTTTACTAGTTATTAAAATATGAAAGTTATCAGAATAATATGAAAATTTTATCCAAAGTAAATTTTTATATCTTGATTCTAAAGAAGAATTTTATTTTGTAAAATTGAACTTATAAACATGTCAAAAACTATATTTAATGTGGGTGCACCATCAAAAGGTGATAAAACTTCATTTTTTTAAAAATACTTATTTTACCTGAAAAATTTATTTTGTTCTCTTAACACATTCTAGAAAATGTATAAGATGAATAATAATGTTATAAAATTCAAAATTTGGTTAATACTATTCATAACAGCTAGTTTTAATAATATTTTAATAGCATATCATTGTTTAGTGAAACTCGGTATTGCGTACGACGCAGGCTATCAAGGAAGGCCAAGGTTGCGTGTAAAACAAGTCAAGCCAGTGTTGGTGAAAGATTCCTTTGATGATTTATATAACATAAAAACAAAATATTTCACATAAAAGTCTCGGGTGTTACATTCTACCCCCCTTAAAATGAATTTCGCCCTCGAAATTCATCACTTTGTAACAAACAGATGAGGATTCCTCTCCCTCATCATATCATCAAGCTCCCATGTAGCTTCTTCTAATCGGTAGTTCCTCCATAAAACATTCACCAATCGAGTGGTCTTGTTTCGTAGGACTTTTTTGCTACGATCCAGAATCTCTATCGGTTGTTCTTCATAAGAACGATCTTGCTCCAGCGGTACAACTTCTGATCTAAGTACATGTGAAGGATCAGGTATGTACTTTCTCATGAGAGATACATGGAACACAACGTGAACTTGAGAGATATTCGGTGGAAGCGCCAATCGGTAAGCTACCTTCCCAACATGATCCAGAATTTCAAAAGGACCGATATATCTAGGGCTCAACTTTCCCTTCTCTCCAAATCTCATGACCTTCTTCCAGGGAGATATTCGTAAGAACACTTTATCACCGACTTCGAACTCTAGGTCTTTTCTTCAGTTGTCGGCATAACTTTTTTGTCGACTCTGAGCTGCTCGTATGTGTTGTTTAATAGATCTGACCTTTTCTTCCATTTCATCAATGAGATCAGGTCCTAATAGCTTCCTTTCCCCAACTTCATCCCAACAAGTTGGAGTCCTGCATTTCATTCCATAGAGAGCTTCATAAGGAGCCATCTGAATACTGGAGTGAAAGCTATTATTATAAGAAAATTTCACCAAAGGTAGGTGTTGATCCCAACCACCTTTGAAATCCATAGAGAAAGCTCTCAACAAACTTCCAGAGTTTGAATTGTTCTCTCAGACTGACTGTCTATCTAAGGATGATATGCAGTGCAGAAACTCAACTTCGTATCCAGAGTATGCTGAAGACATCGCCAGAACATTGAGGTAAACCTCGGATCCCGATCAGATATAATAGAAAGTGGTACTCCATGCAATCTTACCACTTCATTTACATATATCTTAGCAAGCTGATCCAGAGAGAAATCCTCTCTAATAACAATGAAGTGTGTAGACTTGGTATGACGATCAACTATGACCCAGATAGCATTATTGCCTTTGGATGTTTTATGAAGTCCTGTGACAAAGTCCATAGTGATGTTTTTCCATTTCCATTCGGGTATGGGTAATGGTTGTAACATCCCCTTAGACTTCTGTCTCTCAGATTTAACTTGCTGACAAACCAAGCATCGAGAGACATATACAGCAACATCTCTTTTCATGCCATCCCACCAAAAGTACTCTTTCAGGTCCCTATACATCTCCGTGCTTCCAGGATGAATAGAGAATGAAGAACTATGAGCCTCATCAAGTAGCTCGTTCTTTAATTATTGGATGGGAGGAACACAAACCTGATTCCTGAACTTTATTATCCCATCACAATCAAGGTTGAATTCAGGAACATTTCACACCTTCTTTTGTAACTCGACATCTTCTTTTTGTGCCTCTTTAATCATCACGTGTATAGATGGTTGAACATTCATTTGATAAAGATAAGATTTTTCCCCTTCCATTATAATTTCAAGATCTATCCTTTGTAAATCCATAAATATTGTAACTTTTGTGATCCTCATCATTGATAAAATGGCATGGTCTTGTCGACTTAATGCATCTTCCACCCTGTTTGCTTTCCCAGGGTGGTAATGGTTTGAGCAGTCATAATCCTTAATCAGCTCCAACCATCTTCTTTGACGCATATTCATCTCCTTTTGTGTGAAAATATACTTTAAACTATTATGATCAGTATAAATGTCACACCTTTCTCCATAAAGATAATGCCTCAAAATATTTAATGCAAAGATTACCGAAGCTAACTCCAAATCATGATTTGGGTAATTTTGCTCATGTGTTTTCAACTGTCGCGAGGCATAACCTATCCCCATATCATATTGCATAAGAACACACCCCAATTCCTTCTTGGATGCATCACTATAGATCAAAAACCTTTCTCCACTACAAGGCAGTGTGAGCACATGTGCAATGGATAACCTTCTTTTCAACTCCTTGAAATTCTCTTCACATTCTTCCATCCAAACAATATTAACTCCTTTCCGAGTCAACATGGTGAGTGGATTAGATAATCGTAAAAAATCATTCACAAAACGTCGATAATATTTTGCCAGACCAAGAAAACTTCGGGTCTCAGTCACGATTGTTGGTCTCGAGCATCTTTCGATAACCTTTATTTTTGCGGGATCCACAGATATCCCCTCTTTTGAGATTATGTGACCCAAAAATGAAACTTTTTGAAGCCAAAATTCACACTTGGTAAATTTGGCATAAAGTTTCTCTTTTCTCAGGGTCTTCAATATAATTCTCAAGAGATATTCATGTTCTTCCTTTCTCTTTGAATAGACAAGAATATCGTCTATAAAGACTACCACAAACTGATTAAGATAGTCTCTAAAGACTCTATTCATCAGATCTATGAACATAGCATGGTCATTAGTAAGACCAAATGGAATCACTATAAATTCATAGTGTCCATACCTTGTACGGAAAGTTTTCTTTGGTATATCCTCCCTTTTGACCCTTAATTGATGATACCCTGAACGGAGATCAATCTTGGAAAAGTATTGAGCTCCACGTAGTTGGTCAAATAAGTCATCAATGCGTGGGAGAGGATATTTGTTCTTGATAGTGATCTTGTTAAGTTCTCGATAATCAATACAGAGTCTCATTGATCCATCTTTCTTCTTAACAAATAGAACAGGTGCTCCCCAAGGTGACACACTAGGGCGTATGAATCCCTTATCAAGATTCTCTTGGAGTTGCTTCTTCAATTCCAGCAACTCAATTGGGGCTATTCTATAAGGTGTCTTTGAAATAGGAAAAGCACCTGGTACGAGTTCTATTGAAAACTCAACTTCACAATTCTGTGGAAGACCCGGTAATTCCTCTGGAAAAACATCATCAAACTCCCGTACAATGGGAATATTCTTAATCGTGAGTTTCTCACCAACCATTTGAGATAAATAACCTTCATTTAGTGGAATCAATACCCATAAAATAGTTGAAATTTCCACTGGAATGTTATGTTCATCCTTGCATCGATAGACGATCATAGATTGATCTGGAATATGAAATGTGACTTCCCTTCTTTGACAATTGATATGAGATCCATGTAGAGAATTCCAATCCATGCCAAGAATCACATCAAATTCCACTATAGGACGGATCACAAGATTTGCAGGAAGCACTTTCCCACAAACTTCAATCGGAGAAGAATTATAATCTTTTGATGCTATTGTTGTTCCATTTGGGGTTGTCACAGCTAACTCAACATCTAATTGTTGAGGTGATACAGTGATATCCTTAGAAAATTCTTCAGAAATAAAAGAGTGGGTGGATCTAGAATCAAATAAAACATTTACGACTTTAGAGTGGATGGTATGTGTACCTTTCACCACATCGTTATCGTACTCCACATCGCTGATAGAAATTTCATGTGACTTTCCTTTGTCTTAAGCCTTAAGAGTTTGTTGACGTCGACCATCATCATCAACCCTTGGATTAGAGCATTTATTGGCATAATTTCCCATATCCTTGCACTTGAAACATTGAAGTGTAGTAGGTTCATTCTGTGTATCCTTTCCATTGTTTGCATCATTAGATATCTTCTTCTCATCATTGGGGCATTCGAATGCCCTATGACCTTCCTTTCCACATTTGAAACATTTACTTGTCCCTTTAAGACAACTCCCTCCATGTTTCTTTCCACAATTTGAGCATAAGGGAAAGCTCATCTTGTTTTCAGTGTGCTCTTTAGATTTTCCTTTGAATTCTATTTTCCTCTTCTTATCAAACCCATATGACTGATGGGTTACTCCAATCTCTATCTCGACATTGAGAGCACATCGAACGATTTCCTCGTAGCTATTGAAGTCCCTTATGCCTAAGTCCCTTCGAAGACTTGGTTTTAAGCCATTAAAGAATCGATCGATCTTACTCTCAGGTTGGATAATAAAACCAGAAGCGTACATTGCAAGTCTTGTAAAATTTGCTTCATAGGTACCAACAGATTCATCATCCTTTTGCTTCAGTTCAAGAAACTCTTTCTCCATCTTTGTTCAGAGAATACGAGGGAAGTACTTATTGAAAAATAAGTTCTTGAACTCGTCCCATTCCATGGACTCAATTTCATCACTTTGCCTCATATTCTTAATAAGATTCCACCATTGATCAGCATCAACTTCCAAATGATACACTACTAGGATGACTTTATCATGGTCAGAACATTGAAGAACTGAAAATATCTTTCCAGTAGTACTAATCCTTTGTTCAGCAACTAATGGATCAGTAGGCTCGCTGAATGAAGGTGGACGCTATCTCATGAAAGATTCAACAGAATGTTGCTCCTTACTTTTCTCGTTTGGAAGTCCTGCATGATTCATATCTTGAGAAAGTTGTGTGAGCATGGCAACAAGATTTTTCATTCCAGCTCCCATAACGTTTGGTTGCTCAGGGGGACAATCATTGCATTGTCTATCGCATTCCGCATTAACACGGTTCCTTCGAGTTCCAGCCATTGACTAAGACCACGATAAATAGTGCGAGCAACACTATTTATAATAGGAAAAGAATAAAATTTCACACTTATGGTCTTATCATAGGTTGTTCATGGCCATTTCTAAAACACTATGATTGTGTTCTATGCTTAGACTTATCCTTAGGGTTCTTACTAAGGCTTTCACATCCTAGTTTCTAAAGGTTGGCTATACCATTCCTCTGATACCAACTATAACAACCCATACATTACATACATTATTATTACTTCAGAATTAAAGCACACTTATTAGAACATATAACAAAACCCAGAAAAGACCGTATAGGTATAGTGTCTTTAGAAACTGGGAAACATAAACAACTAGTTCATAAAGCATCTACTTTGCCTCCCATTTATTTCATCATATCTATAGTCCCTTTTGGTAAATCATACTTAATAACCTTCTTCCTGACCTGGGGAAATAAAACATACAATAGGGTGAGCTCAAATTCTCAGTAAGGGTAAACAAAAGAAATATCAATCGCACCATATTCATAAGAACATAACTTTTGGAAATCTTAACCTGCAAAAGAGAGAATAATTTCATAACATGGGATAAATCATAATAGTGAAATGGAATCACAATAATCATAACATAAAACTGGAAACCTGGTAGAATACACACATAATCATATAGAATCATTTCTTGTTAGTCAAGACTCATTTCCAAGACTATCTTAGTGGACAAAGTCCATTTCTGAACCGAGTTCATTCCTCGTTTCAGTCCTGTTTCACTGAACCGGTTTAACCTACCATTCCATCCATGTCTATATCATGAGATATAAAATCTTTAACCAATGCATTGGAGGGAGATATAGGTCCCATCCATCTCATAATGATACCATTCTTAAGTGTGCCACAAAATCTTATACCATACATCATAGCATAACTCAGTAAAAAAATGGGATACTTAAACATCGTGACATCATAAAACAATTCAAATAAGATAAAAATAATTCCATCACAACATAATAAAATCAATGTAATAATAGGGATTTAAATAGAACCCTATATTATCTTAGATGTAAAATAATTTTGATAAAACTCTTGAACTCCTTTCTTGAGGAAAATATCCTTTCTACTTCAAAAACACTTTTCCTTTCATAACATGTCATACAATTATAAATTAAAAGAAGTTGATTAAAAGTAAACTTGAAATATTGTAATGGAAGCTTCTTGGAAATAATGTTTTAAAAATACATTCATGCCATATATGTTAAAAAAACATTCTTCTCGTACTTTTGTCGGTAAAGTCAAAAAGTACCTCATACAGAAAACGACAAAAGATTCCTTTCATTTCTTTTACTAAAAACTCACAGAAGGGTAAAATTGGATTTAAACAATTATAGGTGGATAGAAATAATATTACATATTGTGGAAACATGTATGTGGATGATAAAATACACCCCATTAAATACCAAAGTATAAACAATCTCGGATAAAAAAAATGAGATTTTGAGATTTTCCCTTACCTTAGGTCCAATTTGCTTCGTAAGTGTCTGAACCTCCTGTATAATGACTTAAATAATGTAATTGACTTATTAAATAATCATATTAATTGTTATTATTTCACATATATGGTTCACTTATGACTTTATATTACCCATTCTTATGTAAATTAAAGTTAAAGTACGGTTTTGGGTAAAATAATCTTATTTATCGTACGTGTTTAGACTTGTTGTTCTTGATGTTATTATTACTTATATCATGATTTAATTACCTCAGAAATGTAAATCATGATTTATATATCAAATAAATTCATTATATATCCAGAATATACAATCATTTATAATAGTACATAACATATGGAGGTAAGAAATGAAACACACCGTTCATGGAGATGGTAAGCCGTACGTACACATGAACACTACTTTCATTTCTATTTCTTATTTTAATGGAATTAAAAAATAATTATACATAGGTATATTATAATTCCAGTATAATATCATATAAAATATCATTAACCACATCCTTTATACATCCCACATAAGGTATTAACGAATCACATCACTTTGAGGGGGCGGTAGTCCGCACTTTCTCAAATGAGATTATTGTATTTACCGACTATGGAAGCTATAAAGGCTTGATATAATTAGGTAGTAAATAAGAATAAGTAAATAATAAACATAATATATATTATATATAAATACAGTGCCATCATAATGGCCACCATGAGAGGCTGTAGGAGAAAATCTAACAATCATTGTTTCGTGAGGCGTTAGTTTTCCATCATAGAAACATTATGTTCTTCATCCATTAGATGGATGTGTGTGTAATTTTAGTTTGAATACTTCTCATAACAACATCCTAGTATATTTAGGATATTTGTGTTGTTACAAAAGGAAGGATTAAAAAGATTTTAGGGGTTGGAGAAGTAGAATAAAAGAAAACAACTTAAGAGAAAATGTTACCTTTAATTTTGGTAACTTCCTTTGGTTTGAACCAAAAGGACTTCTTGGAGAGTCTTCTGCCTAATGTAAGGCTTCAAGGGGGAGTAGAGGGATGTAGGGAGCTTATTTGGGAAGAGTTTATACGTGGAAAAAGGCTTGAGAGGTGTGAATAATTACATAGAAGTGGTCTCCTTTTATAAGGGAGTGGATGGGCTCTTTAGAAAACTGTGAAAACATTATTTTATTATAAACTTATCTTCGTTTTCAAGAGGTCCAAAACACATTAATGCAGAATATAATATGACTCATATTCTAAATAAAATCATCCAATTGTAATTGGACAGGTTTTGGATGATATTTTAATCATTTTAATATTATTTATTTAAATCATTTATTAATGAGTTAAACACTACATAATTATTGAGTCATATATAATTTAATTCATTTGATGTCTAAAAATTATGAAAAAAATACCATGATGTAGGTAATCTTTTTAGATTTCCAAAGAATATTTTTAGCCTAAAATATAACTTATATAACCCCTTATAAAAATTTATTACTAAAAGATTTTTGTTAAAGTAAATTTTGTCTTTACATTAAATTAATTAATCTAATGTGTCATTGCCTTTCATAAGTGGCTCCATGGGGTCCCAAAATCAACCCAAGGATGTCCATGGTCGGCCACTACTCATACAATAAGGTTAGGACAAGTTTCAAGGTAATTTTGAATTATTATAATATTCTTTTAACCTTGATTTACCCTATTTACCTTTAACCGTAGTAAATAAAAAAATTACCGTAGTTACTATTCATAATATCAAAAAAATAACGGCAACCTATTAACATAATTTGGACCCACTGATTCCAAATATGGAATCCATTTTTCAAAATTCAAAACACAGAAGTTGCAGTAATTAATTTAAAATTAATCCCGTTGTTTAAGCAAACATGTTTTAAAAGTTAAAACATTGCCAAAAATTGAATTTATTTAACCTACGAATTCAATGTAAAATCAAGGCTAATGACATACATTATATAAAATGTTAAAAATATATTATATTTATACTTTGAAAATATTCAATATTATTATTTAACCACATAATTTATTACGAGGAAAAAAGTTGTTTTTAATTAAAATATAGCGTGTTTTTACTATTTATTAAAAGATGAAAGTTATCATAATAATATGAAAAATGTATCCAAAGTAAATTTTTATATCTTTATTATAAAGAAGAATTATATTTTTTAAAATTGAAATTATAAACATGTCAAAAACTATATTTAATGTGGGTGCGCCATCAAAAGGTGGTAAAACTGCATTTTTTGAAAAATAATTATTTTACCCAAAAAATTTATTTTGTTCTCTTAACACGTTCTAGAAAATGTATAAGATGAATAATAATGTTATAAAATTCAAAATTTAGTTAATACTATTCATAATGGCTAGTTTTAAAAATATTTTAATAGCAAATCATTGTTTAGTGAAACTCGGTATTGCATTTGACGCAAGCTTTCAAGGAAGGCCGTGGTTGCGTGTAAAGCAAGCCAAGCCAGTGTTGGTTAAAGATTCCTTTGATTATTTATATAACATAAAAACAAAATATTTCACATAAATGTCTCGGGTGTTACAGAATTTTTAACACACTGATAATGTAAGTTCATAAAAAACTATATATGTTATAATATATAATAATATGTTTCGGTTATAGATGTATACTAAACTTATATTTATTATACATGAGGTTATAATTAGTACAATGAGAATCAAGACACAAGGTAATGGATTTTCGTCTTAGTTTTTATATCTATGAGATACATGTCAGGTTCATAACTATTTTCTTTTATGTGGTGTATATACTACAGATTAATGTATTATTATATTAATATTATTAAATTTTTCAGTACTTACATATCTGTTTTATGATCTTTATTTCATGGTTTTATGTCTCAAAAATAACCAAATCAGTAAGATATTATTGCTTCAATTTTCATTCATTGGGACACATGTTTTATTATGCACCTACATTATTTTTCAAGTATTATACTCTTCAATTTTACGCGTTATATTGTGAATATATCATTTCATGATATTTTGAGATTAATTGTATTTAATTTTCCTACATGGGATGTATGGTTCTTTGTTACCAAGTGATTAGAGTTTATTGAAACAATCTCATTGATTTTTGAGATTATTTCTGACTTTTATTCCTTTATTAAAATATTATGACCCATATCTATAAAATAACTATTCAATTAAAATATTATCAGGTAATCCATGATATCGTTATGTAATCATACACTTTTTATATTATTTTTTACACAAGATAACGAAGATAACATTTGTATGAAAATTTTACTTTATTTTTCTTTTCTGTATGAAATCTGTGTTATTTCAAAACCAAGATTTATAAAAGTGTTTTCATAAGTAATTTACTAGTATCCTTTGATTTTAATGTAAATTTGTACCCATGTTGTACCATTTTGTGAAATTTTATCAATGGTAACATTCTTTTTGTTTTAACATTGAATGACATTTTGATACTTTTAAGGTGAAATGGGAATCCTCGGAAAGTACAAACATACCCACCATCTAGACCATCGTTTCCTTAATGATTATATTTTAATGTTATAAGGTGTTTTTAAGGAAATTGTTTTCCAAATATTCTTGAAATATTCTTATTTAAAATTGATTTTTCATAGAAATATGGTTTTTAATGAATATTATGTTTAAAAATAATTTTGAATGACTTTAAAATTTTCTATTCTATGATTTCAAAAGGTCATATTCAAAGGAATGGATTTCAAGGATTTCAAAGAATATTTTTATATTTTTTCAATGTAATTTCAAATAAACTGTTTTATAAACGTTTTTAATCATATTTTATATGTTTTCAAATTAAATTTTTTCAAATTTTTTTTACGCATAAAAAATTCTTTTTTTAAAGGTATTTTCGAAGATATAATTTTCAAAAGGTTTTATAACCTTCATTATGAGTTTTCAAGGTATTTTTCATGGAAATTGTTTTCAAACAAAAATTATGTTTCATTTATATGTTTTCATTGAAAATGATTTTCATAAAGTTTACATGATTTCATTTTATATTATGAAAAAAAATTCAAAAGGTATTATGATTTAATTTTTTTTAAGAAAGGATATTTTACTCAAGAAATTTTTTTAATGGATATTTCCATATTATATTCCATCTAAGATGACATCAATTGACATTACTCATTCCTTTCCAAGAAATTATATAATGGTTCCATTAATATTCTCTCCCTAAATGGTTTTTGATTCAATATAATGATATTTCCGAAACCCTTTCATCATTCACGGGTTATATATTTATTAATAATGGTTCTATTTCAGGGGTCATATGTTTTCAAACTCATTTACATTTCATGGGATTTTGTTTTATGAAACCCATTTATTTTTATATGGTTATATTCTTATTAAACCCTCTTCTTTTCATGGGTTATATAATTATGAAACCCGCTTCTTTTCATTGATTATTTATTAATGTAATAATTATTATGCCTATATTATTTCATATGTTAGGATATGATATCATTTTCAAGATACTATTTTTATTTCTTGGGTTATGAAATAATTTTTATGTTTTTCCCACATGTATGTATTATTTAATTATGATATGGGTGGGACCTATATCTCTTTTAAATTCATTGGGTAATGATTTATATCTCATTATATAGACTAATATAGTATTGGGAGTGAACCATGAATACTAAGTTTGCAATGGGAGTGAACCATTACTACCATGATTGTATGTGGAGTGAACTCGTACTACTAAGATATCATTGGGAGTCAACCATGACAACCATAATGGAATGCTGGGAGAACAAATATTACTAACATGTCATTGGAAGTTATTATATGACTGGAATGGAAATCATTCTTATATGCTTGTGTTTGTACCATAATTACATTTCTTATTCCTATTTTATTATTTCATGGATTATGTTATTTATTTTCTTATGATTAAATTCATATCAACTAACAATATTTATTTTGTGATTCATTTCAATGATATTTGATATGTAGGGTATAATATTCTATTTTCATGATCATGTTATCATACCCTTATGCTCATGATCATGATTACATATATCACTTGATTACCGTTTCTGAGTATCTGATCTCACTAGTTTTTATGATTCCTTAACCATGTTATAATGATATGTATTTTATTTGATTTGATAAAGATTTTTCCTCATCAAGAACACTATAGTGGGAGATAATGTAGCTCACTTATTAACTAGTTTTTAAGTTTCCCAGTTTTTAGAGTCACTAAACTAATACTGTATTTTGGCGTATGTTTTTTGGTGATTTAAGTATTTCAATAATATTATGTAATGTTAATGTATGAAATTTTAGGGTATCTATATAAAATTGGTCTTAACCCTTTGTATAACCTATATCGGGTTCACCCGTGATATATAATGGGGATTAAACTGTCATATAAGTTGTATCTAGCTCACACAATTCTCATATATTGATAAATTATCATATCAAGAATAAAAAAATTTATTATTTCACATTTTCATAACAATAATATTTTAAAAATTCTTTTAAACCAAAATAAAAACACATGAATATCAAAATACACTTTTCTTTTAAAAAATGAATATTTAAAATCTAAAATCCATGCACATAATCATGAAACCATTTTCTTTAGTAATAATCATGCACAATTATAAAGTAAACATAAAATAATTTGTGATTCCAGATGGTGGGAATTTCCAATCATGTCATATATTTCAAGAAAACAATCATTTTGACTATGGTAAAAATAGTTGAAATGGGAGCTTTGATAGATTATTTAAAATAAATTCCCTTACTTTGAGTCTAAATCATCATGAAAATTATTTATCTTCCTTAATAATAAACTTAGGTTAATTTTTCACATTCTTACGAACCATTTTTAGGTTTACTTATTCCTTTTATATTTGTTATTACCATGTTATAAACAAAAACATAAAAATTTATGTACACAGCATACATTTTGAAAACAATAGATATATACTTCCCAAATGACTTTGGTGGGTTTATTATAGAAAATGGGATATTTATCCCATCACCTAAAGAATAATAATCATTAAATAATAATGATTTTTATAACTCAATTATACATTTAAATCCAACCATGAAATATTGTTTTGAAAAACACAATGTTACAATCATGAAGATGGTAGGTTGTATGTAAACATGAGTAATGATTATATTTTTCAATGATTATTATACAAAAAAGTATTTATTATTTTTTCTTTATCTAATTATCATAATATCAAAAATATAATATTACTCATTTAAAGATAATTATATATATCCTTCATGTGATTCGGTGAATTAAAATGTATCAAATCATTTGATGGAGGTGGTTGTCCACATGTACGCACAAACGAGGTTATAATTATTCATTAGATAGGAAGATAAGAAGTTAAATGTTATTTTATCTTCAAAAAATAATAAATATTTCATTAATATTATATATTAAAATTTATTCAATCATTATAATCAATACATGATAGATAGTGATTGAAATAAATTACATCAATTCGCTTGGTAATAGTCCATCACACACACGAATGATGATTTTGGTTACCATTTTGATTGAATATAAGAAAAATATAAGATTTTATATTTACATAACAACACCTATGTCTATATAATATACTTTTTTTATTATATAATAATTTTAGGAAACATTTTAATGATGTTTAATATGAAATAAAAAAGATACACTTGATTAAATATGATATGTATTCTTTGAACCACCTCATTTTTTTAACACATTCACACCAATATGGTTATTTGTATTCCAAAAATAATAATTTTATATTTAGTGTAAGGACTCTATAATGGTTTTGGGTAGGTATGGGATAAACCAAATTAGTTTCTATGTGTGATGGAATGAGATGAATAGCTTCCCTCTTATAAGATAGGGGAGGGGCACTCTTGGAATTGCTCAAAATATGAAGATAAAATAAATTAATATATAATTAAAAATGGCCCCAAACATATTTATCTCAAATAAATGTTCAGTATCTATCTAAATTATATCATAAAATAAAAATTATTCAATTTTTTACAATGTTTTTTATGCTTATCTTTTGTTTTTTACCCCTTATTAACCATTTTTAAAATTATCACATAATTAAGATTTATACACATTGAGAATTAATATATTTAACACAAATGGTATTAGTTGTGATCATGGTTGATATTAGAAGATATATAGTATTCATTTTAAAAAAAATTAATATTTTTATGAAATATATGTCTTTTAATAAAATATTATTTATTATAAAATATCAATAATGTCAATTATTTGAAGTCATCATTACTTTATCCATAATAATATAAATATATAACTTATAAGTACAAATATATATTTTTATACATCTCTAATATGTCAAGTTCACTGTTAAAATTTATATATCACATTGATTGTCTCAAATAATATCATTTTTAATATTTTTAAAATAATCTTTCCTATTTTTCCATTAATTGAATATTTCGGCATCTGTGTGGTGTTAAGATTAAATGTAATTATTTATTAACTATAAATTATAAATAAATTACCCTGATAAAATAAATGTTTTATTTTTAAAAATTATATTTATTTTCAAATACATCCTTTGGAGAACCACATACAAAAAAAATTTATAGTTATTAAAAATAAGACTGTGATATATTTGAATTTTCTTGTAACAAGTTTTTATAAAGATCATAATCCCATCCATATAGAAATAAAATTTAATAAAATTTAATTTTTTATTCTTATATAAGTCATGGACACGTAAAATATAATTAATGTATGTGTTAGGTTTATATTCTAGTCACTATCGAATTATTTTTAACATTAATTGCCAAATTTACCATGAACTATGGTAAAAAACATACTACGGTTACAATTAATTTTGACAAAAAAATATAATGGTCATATTTACTAAATTTTTACCCACTTATTTGGAATATAAAATAAATTTTTTAAAATACAAATTATAAATATAGAATAATTTTATTAAACTCAAATTGGAAAAACACGATCAAAAAAAATTTTCAGAAAAAAAAATACATTTTAAATATAAATTTATTTTATAATAATTTCAAGTATAAGATTAATTCAAAAAACCATAATGGGATTTATTTTAAAACAAATCAAGAATTTTAGATTCATTGTTTTTTACTTTAATTTTTTAAAATATTTCTATATATATTTCTAGATATGGGAACTGAGATGGTATTTGAATCCAAGGACCTATTTGCATAGAAAATGTTTTATGATAATAGTAAATATTTCTTATATTGTGGTCACACTTTTCCACAAATAAAATTGGATATATATATTAAATGGAATATTTTTTAAAAAATTTGAGATAATAGTTATGTCTGGAATGTAGTGTTTACCCTTAGAGTGGCCTAAAATGGGTTGGTTCTAGTCGCTCGGAATCTACGGTCATTGATGATAAGTTATGTGAAATAATTAACTATTAAATTAATTAATTATTTTTACTATACATTGTGAAATTATATACAATGTCACTTATACGATGACTTATTTATGGTAATCACATAAACTCTAGGATAATTCTAGAGCACCACTTTCCTCCTTTCATTGGAGGATCACCTCAAACCCTGACTAAACTCTAGATTAGAGAAAATCTGGATGCAGCTAATGTAAAAAATCCTCTCAGTTATTGTACTTCATGTTCATTATCAAAAAACTATCCAAAAATACAAGTAGGAACTATTAATTCAGAATTTACTCCCTTTGATAACATATATATAGTTTATCGTTCATTTTTCTTCGATATTCATCCTTTTGCATCCATTTCAATCCCCCAATTAATGAAACTTTTTTAATTAATGGTTTTTTAACCCTGGTTACTTGTTCTGTATCTTTGTCCAATAATTATTGTCCAATAATGTTAAAGACTTTTCTTTTAGTGGGTTTATACCTTATTTCTTCCCATTCGTCATGGGTTGGACACGGTGACCCCAGCTCTATTTTTTGCAGTGGTACCAAGACTAATCGAACCCTTTTAACCATGGTTGATCATGAAAAAAGAACAAATAGATGAATTAAGTCTAGATCTTGGATCTGTTTCAGGAATATATATTTGTTATAGAAATTCTAGATCAATAAATCAAAAGTGGGAGGCTTGGAGACCCACATGTTTCACAAAAAAATTTCATTGAACACTAGAGATTATTCATAAGTGATGTTGGCGGTAAACCACGAATCATGGAAAGATCCACACATCCATGATGGATTTGTGGCCTGATCTACGGAGAATCAATGTGAAATATCCAGTTCTACCATGCAAATTGTAGATAGGAAATTCATGACAATACTCGACTACATACTATATAGTGGGATGAACACACTATGTGTTACCACCTTAGTGGTGGTGGATATGATTTTTGAAAATTTTGGGATAACACGGTGTGTAACCCATCTATATGTTGTGTACCCAATCAATGGATTGTTAATTCTCATAATGAATCACACATGCCAAAGCCCATGTGTAAGTACACATACATGGGTACTGGTACACAAACACTAGGTTCTGTATATGAACACAAGGTTTGGTACACGGACACGACCATTAGGAAGCACCCGTGTCACAGTTAGCCTGGAAACCCCATGTAGTCCACCTATATGCGGTGTACTTCTCCACAGATAGGGATACATGTTCTGATAAAGGACACAGACAGGTGGGGGAGTGGGATATCACACCGTGTGGGTCCCCTCACATGTCATGTACCACTTTAAATCATTTGAGGAAATATTAGAGTTCTATATATCCTTATTTTTAAATCGAATTTTCTTACTAGGAGTGTCATGTGAAGATTGTTTTTCACTTAGAACAAGATGGTTTCATCTTGTGTGGATTTCATTATATGATTTTATATTTTCCAGGAATGGTGCTTATTGAGGAAGTGTAGAATAGTGGATTTTATTAGGATTTATAACAAGAGGATTCATCCATGTGGAACCCCCTCTTGGATAGGGTGTAGGTCATTGATGATCAGAGTGGACCCCCTTTCACTTCAAGATGCGGGTCGTCAACCACTACAGTGGAACCTCCCACCATCATGGGTGTGGTTCCTCTATAACTACCTTCCCAGTGTAACCCCCTATCATATAGGTAACAGTTACTCCAGTACTATTGTAGAACTCACTTATTGTACAAGATTCTGGGTACTCAACATCCAAGTGGATTCTTCTATTGGATAGGTCACATATCCTTGATGAATAGTATTGAACCCAATTTTGGAACATGGGTGTGGGTCCCCAACATGCAAGTTGAACCCCCCACATATGATATAGCACATGTCCTGTACTACTAATGTGGAAACCCCTTGTCTTAATAGGACATGGCCCTAAACCATTAGAGTGGAACCCCCACCATCTTGGGAGTGAGTCCTCAACCTACCGAGTAGAACCCCATGTTAGCATAGTGTGTGGGTCCTCATTATAGTAGAGTCAAACCCCCATCTTCATGGATGTGGGTCCTCTTTGGATATAATCAGTATGGAACCCCCTGATGTACTAGGGATAATCTCCTCCAAATTGAGTTCGACCCCCCTCGACTTTGCTTCAAATTAATAATCCATGGTTTGACTTTGGTGGTTACGTATGGGTTGATGCGTGAGATATTGTGCATCATTTATGGAAATGTGGAACTATTTCTACCCTTCTTTATGGGATGAGTAGTGAGACGGAGATACCCTTACGCTCTCATTTGGCCTTCTTCTTACTGAGTATATATATATATATATATATATATTCTTATGTATCCATACCTTGGATTTTGGTAATATCCTCCCATTAGAATAAAAGTCCAAATAATTATGCCACACACATTCTATATTTATCTTCTTGTGGTTGGATGACTGTAATCTACTAAAAGGGGTGTATATTACTCTAAATTTAGTTCATCAACTAACTATGTCAGTCACCTATTCTTTTTTTAGGTTACCCTTTCTATTTATTTAGGTTGAGTTTCATTTTCTAATTACTTTATAGTCCTTCCTTTCATGTTGAATTACCTACTTCCCCACATCAAATTTCGGGGCTCCCTAATGGGTATTTATATACTCAAAACTATATTGGATTTTCCCACATGTTTCATGTCTTATGTAGATGAAACAAAGTTCAACGATGACATCATAAGTGATTAGGGATACCAGGTACATTGGAGATCATAAGTTGTCCATATCTTGGAGATCTTAATAAGTGATATCTCAATAGTTTACTTGTCTAGTGTTGTCATTTTGTGAAATATTTCTGGGTTTTTCATGTTCTTTATCCTCATTACATTGAATTTTTCACTATAGTACTCTTGTAAACCATAGTGGTTAGGCATTATTGGTTTATATTACAACTATATTGCATCCATTCCTCTTTCCTTATGGCCTTTTAAATTGAGATGGTTTTTATGTTCATACAGATACATAAAAAAAGGTCACACTTTGTGATTTATTCCATCAATTATTGTCACCTCCCCTAGCCTATGGAGGTATGGTTGGGGTATTTTTGGATCGAGCCATGACTTAGGTCAGGTCATGAAATTTTTTTATCATGGTAATTTCAATCCATGTGATATTGTTCAAACTCCTCCCCTTATGAGAATTTGGTTGGGATTAGGGAAATAGTTTCAATGTGTCTCTAGTGTTTCCCTCTCACCAGAAAATCCAGTGATGGTGTTGCAACTAAGGTATCCATTTACCAAGACCATAACTACATACATTTCAACTCATTGTATTGAGAAATTGAGTGTAGGGTTCAATGGTACATGCATCATATAATATTTAGTTTTTGATTTTCCTTATCTAGTCAACTCCCCATTATTTTATATATATATATATATATATATATATATAATCCCATTTGATCGTGGTACATATTTATAAATAAAAAGATGTCTCAGTGGTGATGGCCAACAAGGATACCTATTTTGAGTTGTGATGACGATCTATTGAGTAGTGATGCATTAGTTCAGGGTCTATCCCATGACCCCTTCCACTAGGTGGATAGGTAGCAGCACCTCCAGCTATCGAGTAGGATATCATTATAATAGGTCAAGATGAGGATTTTTTCAATCTAAGTGAACACCATTAGTTACATTGACAAAGGCCTTTGAGGTTCCATGGAGAGCCAGATCCTTAGGCAATAGATGATTGGATATAGTTAGTGGTCGGTATCTTTAGGATTTTTCATACCCAGACAGATCATGTGGTTGTTGTGCAAGGTATCATTTTACAAAGAAAAGCTAAGAACTATTGTAGCCTTATTATAAATATGAACGAGTAGTCATCCCTCTAATGTCCTTACATCCAACTAGTTTTCTGTGAATATTAATTCCCTTTTTATTTTTGCTTCATCCAGATCCTTAAACTACTAGATCATTATTATAGAGGGAACCTACCGGTTTATTATGCAATGAGGTTCATAGAACTTACATGTAACTCTATTGACATGATCTCATATGAATAGTTCTAAGAAAGAATGTTTCAGCAGGGTCTCCACTAAGGTATTATTTCAAGTTTGGAACCCATTTCAATCCCCACTTGTGTCGAGATATTAGAGTTGGTACTACTAATAGAGATATTTAAATCATATTAATTATTGAAATATACTGCTTGTAGTGGGCACCACAAATATGAGTTGTCTATAACAGCTACTAAATTTCAGGAAATATGATCTCTGGATAGGATACCTTCTCATGATCTGGATCATAAATGTGGTTAGAGGAAGCACAGAGCGCTAGGGATTCCTGGAGGGGTTGTTATTTAATTTGATGGGAATGTTCATATAGAGAGAGGTTTCCCTACATGTCATGATGAGTGGAATGGAATATAAAAACTACACATACATGTCAGAGGTAGCACCATGAGTATGGATCTCCCATGTGAGGAAATGTTTTTCCTAGGGAGGTCGAACTGATAGTGGAAAATAAATAAGTATGGGAATTGTATAATGCTATGAGATCCTTCCAACACCACCACGTGTCCCATTCCATGCTTGGGGAGATGGTGGTCAGGGTCATGGACACCTGTATTCTCTAGATGTATATGACCCCACAGTGCACGAGATTAGTATAGGTATTGTTTATGTTTATTCCATTATTTCCTCACTACTTTTAGATACATGTTCCATCCATTCTATTATCTCTTTACTCATGTTGAGTGATTTGGTCTTCCTAGCTGAGGCACTAGAAAAACAACATCGTTTAGAGTTTCCTACATTGAACACTTCTTATGTATCTATTATTTTATGGAATTGGAAGCAAACCCTTGGTTGAGAGAGATGCATGTTGGACATTTTGATCGTTATAATGGAAGTCTATGATATCCTATTGGTTATGGATTTGATTTTCATGGTTTAATCCCAGATTTTTTATCTCTATATAGAAGTCATATTCCTATACACTGATGGGATGATTTTATCAAATTTCTTGTGAGATAGATCTTCTTGAATAGAATGTGTGTTCAATGACAAGGATTCTGCAAACCAACACCCATTAATTATAGAATATAGTCCTTGTAGTTTTATGATATTGATTTATATGTATTATTTTCTTTTGGTAAATTATTACCTAGAAATTTTCCCTATGTATATTCTAGGACTACCTGTGAGGTGGGAGATGGTGTTTTTTCTAAACATACATCCCAGAACTCATATAATATCTTTTTCGGAATAACAAATGGCCCATATCGTGCACTGGGAGCTACATTTGCAGTTGGGGGACCATTGAGTGATGATTTGCATATATCATAGTGTATCCCCCTAGTCAGCTACTATTTTGTTCATAAAAAATAGTATAGGAGCATGTATGTTTTTAGGTATTATTATCCCCTGAACTAAGCCATGAAAAAGATCAAGTAACCCGTTTTGAGGACTGACGAACTCTTTGGAATGTTTTAAGGCATAAGATGGTTCTCAAAGTTTTAACTAAAACATGTCTACAACCAGTTGAGGGTTTGTGGGGTTGATATTACAATTTTTTCATTCTTATATCTCTACAGAAATTATGAATTTTTTGTTATTCCTTTTCTATGAAAAATGTACCCGCCAAATTTATGTCTTTGATGAACCAAGTCTTACAGATATACTTTTACTTATTTTTTGTCTTAATTTATGACATTAAATACTAATATACATCATTGGAGGAGCATTTGGAGCACATGAGCATGGTTATTGAAATTCATCTAGAGAACCATAATTTCATAAAGCTATCAAAGTTCAAGTTATAGATACATGATGTTCACTTCTTAGGGAATGTATTTTTTGATAATGTTTTATCTATAGACGAAGTTAATATTGATTAAGTGTTTGATATGGATCCTCCCAAGATCGTGTCATAGGTTAAGATTTTTCTTTCCTTTGTAGTGTACTACATTATGTTTTTTCATACTTCTCAAGAGTTAAATCCCATTTTACATCCCTGACACGAAAAGGGAAGTAATTTAATTAGAATGATAAATTTCATTGGGCCTTTAACAAGATGAGTCTGAGGCTGATGATTTCTATAGTGTTGAGATAAACATAAAAGGGTGTAGAATTCACAGTTTATTATGATACCAATGGATCTAGGATTAGCTGTGTGTTGATATAATTAAAATAATTTATAGATTATGGGTTGAGGAAGTAAAGACCCCATGAGTAGAGATATGTGACTCATGACATAGATCTGGTGGCAGTATTATTTTCCTTCATGATGATGTGGAACCACCCTCTAAGAGAGCGCTTTTTGGTTTACTCGGACCATTGGAGTGTAGAGACCCGTACTTGACGTACATGGACATTAAATTACTTTTTTGGAATACTTAATACATAACAAAAACAAACACATAGGGATTGTAATAGTCTAGTTTCTTTGGAAACATGGAACATAATCTTCAACTCTTGGTGAATGATCTTCAACATCTCCCATAAAGATCTTCCCATTTTATTCTTACATAAAACCATTTTTTATATCATAGAGAAAAGAAAACATATTAAGGGAGAGCTCAAATTATCATTAAGGGTAAACATAGAGAACATAAAACAATCTGTAATCATTTGAATGCAAAAAAATTGAAAATAAAATCTAAACATCAAAATATTGGGCAAAGACAAAAATCTTGGAAGTATGTAAGGAATATATCATAAAGGATCATCAATAATGAAAAAATAGTATGGGAATAAAACATGTAATTGTGGAAAACCATTAAGATAATGATATTATTTCTATAGTAGCCAAGGCATTTCTTCCAAGACCATCTTAGTGGACAAAGTCCCTTTTTGAATCAAGTTCACTTCTCATTCCTGTCCCGTATCACTGAACCGGATTAACTTACAGTTCCATCCATGTCTATCTCATCAGATATAAATCTTTACCCAATGCATTGTATGTAGATATAAGTCCCACCCATCTCATAATGAAATCATTCTTACTTGTGACACAACATAAACATAAATCATTAATCATAACCCAAATAATAAAATGGGTTTCATAAACATCATTCCATCATAAAATAATCCATATAAAACAAATGGATATCAATTCATCATATGAAAAGTGAAACCATGAAAATCATAGAGACATTATACATGAAACATGCACATATTAAATAATTTCATCTTAGATGGAAAATATTTTTGATAAAATATTTGAAATGAATTCTTGATGAAAATATAATTTCTTCATTAAAATCATTTTCATTTCACAAGATTCCATGAAATTTTAAAAGAAAATGATTTTGTTGAAAATATTTGTGAAATATTAGAGAGTAATCACTTGAAAATTAGGCGTTATGAAACCATAAAAATCCATTCATGTCATATAAGTTAAAAAACATTTTCATCGTACTTTTATATGAAAAGTCCAAAAGTTCATCGTGTGGTAAAAAAAAGTAAGATTCCTTTCATAACATGTGATAAATTTCCAAAATGGGTAAAAAGTACTTTAAACATACATGAAAACATTTTTAGGAAAAATGGGCATGAATGATAACAATAACCCCAGTAAATAATACGAAAAAACAATCTCGGATAAAAATGAGATTGGAAAAGTTATCCCTTACCTTAGGTTTGATATGCTTCGTACGTATCTGAACCTCCTGTATAATGATTTAAATAATGTTATTTACTTATTAAAGAATCATATTCCTTGTTATGATATCATATATGGTTCACTTTTGACTCTATATTACCCATTCTTTTGTAAATTCCATGCTAAAGCTACGTTTTGGGTAGAATCATTTTATTTATTGTATGTGTTTGGACTTATTATTCTTGATATTATTATTAGATATATAATGATTTAATTACATCCAGAATGTAAATAATGATTTATATATCATATATATTCTGTATATATTTATATATAATAGATAGATGAATGAAATGAAATACACCGTTCGTGGAGACTGTAGGTCGTACGTACGCATGAACGTTGTTTTCCTTTACTTATTGACTTGAATGACAGTAAGTAGATGACATATATATATACATAAATATAGTATCTTCATAATTTCATATATTTCATTATTATTCATTATATATACTTTATAATTATTTTTGAAAGGTTAACATGAAGAATTAATCTCATCGCGTCGTGGAGACGGTAATTCGTATGTACGCACGAGCGATGATATCGTTCCCATAATTATCGAATGGAATTGTAGTGGATTATATAATATCTCAGAATCATAATGATGTTATAATAACCACATATAGTTATTCCTTTCACCATTTTACCAATCCAAGTAAGGGGGTGCTGGAAAAACAAATTACACTACGGCGTGGAGATGATATTCCGTACGTACAGACGTGCGGTGATTTTGTTTTCTGTAGGAAGGATAGAAGGTGAAATGAGGTTTTTTAATATTTATAATAACATAAAATTATATTATTGATACTGATTTAATTACTTTATAATGAAACAACTAAAGAAGAATATTTTGAAGAAGAAAGAAACTTGAAAGAATCGGTAGAAGAGATTACCTCTTCTTCGACGGACCTATTTTAACATTCCTCTTAAAATAATAGAGTTGGTATTTTGAGGAGACTAAAACCTCTATAATGTTTCTAAGGATTTTTAGAAGGGAAATTGGAATGGTTTTTCCAATCTTGAAGGCTAAAAATTGTGTGAAGAGGAGAGGGAGGAGGTTCCCTTTTAAAGGGAGGTGAAGGGGACTTTAGGAAAAACATAAAATAAGCGATTCACTATTTCTCTCCCTTTATTTATGAAATATCATTCTAATAATTTTTTCTTTGTTTCGTTTATATTAAAAAAATTCAAAAATTAGTTCCTCACTTATTTTTTTAATGAATAGAATTAGGTTTAATCAATATATTGAATGTATTTATTATATCACACTCATTATTTTTTATATAGTTAGATTCTATAGTTGGGGAACAACAGAGTTCAACCGTTAATTTTTTATTTCTCGATAGATTAGTAAGAATTTTATTTTTAGTTGATTTTGGTCGAGTTTAACCAATACATGAACAATGTGTAATATTTTAATTGTTCAATAAAATCTTCATGAAGACACATTTTTTATTCACTTATTGTTTATTAATATTCACTTATATTTATACATGATTATGATCACCAATAATTTATTTGTATAAGAATTTCAATTTTTTTGTTTTGAGTTTTTGCGATTTTTCATGGTATCACAATCAAAATATACCTCTCTTTTGGATCAATATCATTCTCACAAATATAATGAAATTTATAGCATTTAAATATGATAATTTTTAAGGAAAATCTGTCAATGTTATTGTGTGTCTATAAGGAAAGGATTCACACGTAAAATAAAAAAACCTAAATTAAAAATCTAAAATATATATTTTAAATAAAATAAAAAAATAAATGAAATTTATTTTAAAATAATGGAATATGTTTCACTTAAAAAAATTTCTCATTGGTTTTTTAATATGAAGAAAAGTTAAAAATCCCATAAACTAGATATCATTGTACTTAAGATTTAAAAAAAATTATATAATTAGGAAAATAAATGTTAATAGATAAATATCTAATACAAAGAAATTCTGCTAAAAAAGAAAAAATCATCAACCTAAAATAATTTAGAAAAATGTTGAACTCCTGGAATGAGGGAGTATCAGCTTCTACATGCCCAAAATCTGGTAGGATTGTTCCATAAGCCTAAAATTATGAGTAATAAAAGTCATAACTCACATGATTTCCTATATTGAATGTAATTCCAAAAAAGGACTTATAAGACATTATTAGAGATTTATATAACATAGAGCAGCAATCTCCGCTGCAATTCTAAGTGATAATGTTTTAAAAGGAAGGATTGTCCCTCTATGGTTAATAGAGAATGCAAGAAATTGATTCTTTCCTCAATATTAAAATATTTTTCTACTAAGGAATCAATTTAATGATTCATTTTTATTGAAATTGTACCCTAAATGATTGAAATGTGTACTTATAAGTAAAATTACAATTTTATTTCGTGAGGATAGAGAATTCATTCCTGAGTCTTGGGATATGTTTTTAGGTCCTTCTTCGAAAATATCCTCATCAAAAAATCACTTCTAAACATTTAATTTATGATTATTTTTTATGTTTTATCATCTTTCATTACAGAACATTATTGACATATATGGTAGGGGAAAATGAATTGAAAAATTCTCTGATGAGTTTAGAAAACATTTCATCACATTATATCATAATTAAAAGTTCACGAATTCAATAAGAAAGCGAGTAGATATATAAGATAACAATACCAGTTTAAGGTTGGAAATAAACATACAATATAATGTGAATATCGATCATCTCGAATCACTAATAGATCAAAATTTTAAATAATCTTTTTATATTGTTTATTGTAAAAAAATAGACCAAACTCCTAAAAAAATTCTCTGAGTGTGGTTTTCTTAATACTAAAGAAAACTTATTGAACATTTATTTTCCAATCCATTAATAATTAAATATTGATTTTGTTGGATAATTTAATGACATGCATGATAAAAATGATCATTTTTTATAACTATAGAAACCATAACAATTTTTTCTAAAATGAATAAGTAATTCCTAGATAACCTCCTACCGCTTTTTAAAAAAATTAGTCATTACAAGATTATAAAATATACCTAGGTTTCGATCCACTAATTATCATGTGTATTTGATGGTTTTGTTCTAGCAGTTTTTAAGAAAATATTATTCAAAAAAGGATAAAAATGATTTAGATAAAGATAGATGTGAGTCTATTATATAAAAAATGAACTAAAATTTGGGTATATTGCAAGATCATTCACTTAATGAGATAATGGTAAGCTTCCCAAAACAACTAAAACCAATAATATGGAAAATATCGTTTATTTTTCAGTATATTTTAATTAAAAAATCAAGAATAATCTTAAAATGAAACTAGTGACTTCAAAAATGAGAGAAGGGATGAATCTATAACTCAAAAATTGGATAATGTTGGATATATAAATGTTTAAATAAATGTTAAAACGAAAATAAAAAATATTTTACACTTAAAAAAATTATATACATAGCTCACATATTGGAAAATAACATTTGGAAATAAAAACATTGAGAGGTATTTTGGGAAATTTGAAAATTTATTAAGATTTTTTCTTAAACCATTCCATTCCCTCATAGGATAAAACCCAAAAATAATAACCCAAATCTACTCAATTTACTTGATTATTTTAACAATAAAATTGAACATAAATTTCATTCATAAATGAATTTATATTCAATTGTATTTTAAATCTCTTAAAAAAGATAAAAAATAATAACACATTAGATGATTATATAAGATTCAGCCTCACTGATGAGTACAATATTTCCCATCAATATAAATCCAGAAAAATATAAATATCAAGGTTAAATTTTATACAGTGATCCTTATAGAATAGTATTTAGATGAATTTTATTTTTACCATGGTTAAAGTATCAATTTTTTTTCCTTTCTCTATTTTTCTATAGATGAGATTATGATAATATCACCACACCGCCATTATTTATTTACAAACTATCCAATCTATACTATATCCTATAATAAGAGTGGATGACCTATATGTATGATTTGGAATGATTTTTTACCCACTTTATTTTTATTTTTAGACATTGTGTGTGATGAGGATGTCCTCATAATCCTTGGTGGTCTGTTCACATCCACATTGGGGGATGTTATTTATGTGCCTAAAATTTAAATAATTTTTATGTTGTTGGAGCGAAAATAAGAGTTTTATGATTTCCAAAATGAGAAAGATCCTATATTTTGAAATAACTATTCAAGTCCATAAATGATTGAAGTATAGTAAAACTTTTATCCATGGGAAGAAATTTATAAATAGTAACTTTCTAAAGAAATACATTTGGAAGTAGAAAATAAGTTTCGTAAACAATTTTGAATTTAATTTTTTTTAATATGGATGGTTTTATAGAGATGTAAAGCACCTCTATCCCAATTAATATGATATTTTATGAAGTTTGATTTTATATTCATAAACATATATATAATATTTAATAGAGTTTGAGTATACATTAAAATCAGGAAATTGAGATGTATATCAGTTTGGTAAGTGCGAGGAAGAAATTTTTATAAAAAATGATATATTTTTTTTGTGGAATTTCCTATGAAATGAAATATGAAAATGAAATCAACATTGGAAAATAGTGAGAAAACCATATTTATAGTTTATAAATTAAAAATATTTAATGATTCTACACTCAATTTAAGAATCAAGTTAGGAACTTGGATGAACTCAACCTAAGAGTCTACCTTCTCGTGAAGAGACACCATAACTTGAGCCCAATCCCATACCGTCTGACCAAAAATATTCATTCTTGGGTGAAAATTATTAATTGCCTATAATCTTTTCTAATTAACTAGAAGATAGTTAAGAGGAATTTTCTTAATGTGTTGAAACTTTTTAAAATGATGATTGAATAGAATATAGATAATATAAAAGGGATTGTTCGTTGAATTTTTTTGTATAAAATCCACATTGAATATAATCAGAAATAATTAGTTGAGGGGAAATGGGGATCTAAATTAATATAAAATAGGATTAAAGGGATGAATTAATCAAGATTATAGATGTTTCTATCATCTATCCCATTCATGATAGTTATTGGGGAATTCTGATGTATGTAGTTACAATGAAGGGAGCTTTCACTATTTTTAAAAATGAATATAATTGAAAAAATTCTTTTTAGAAAATACACTAAGGGGATAGTCTATTTTAATAGTGGAAATATATATTCTTCAACTAATAATAACCATTTTCATATGTTATTCATAGAAAAAAAAATTATAGAGATTGGATTGAAATTAATTTTTATATTTTAGGGATAGATATTCTGGTAATAACTATATAATTGTATACCAAGAAGAGTAGAAAAAAAATGTTCACATTCCCCTTTAAAATATTTTCTTACTGGTGAATTTTTATTGTATTGTATAGTGTACCAAACACCATTCAAAAGAGTATTATGTATATATTTTCCTAATTGATTTAGAGGATCATCGATATGTTTTTGGATGATTTCTCTACTACTATAAGTACATTTCAAATCTTTTAAAAAGTCGATGTTTTTTTAAATAGATGTCAAAAAACTAAATTTTTTATAAATTTAGATAAATGTCAATACATAGTTACTGAAGGCATTTTTCTAGGTCACAAGGTGTCTAAGATGAGTATAGGGCTTTAAAATTTTAATATATAAGTCATTCAGATCATCCTCATACTTAAAATGTCAAGGTGTTAGAATATTTATAGGTCATGATGGTTCTTACAAAAGATTCATTAATTTTAATTATAAAATAACTAGGCCACTATGCTCACTCTGGGAGAAACATAAGCCATTATTTTCTGATGAAAAATTCATAGAATACATTAATATTTTTAAATGTAAACTCACTTCTTTACCCATAATCATTGATCTAAATTTTATGCTTCCATTTGAAATAATGTGTTATATTAGTCATGTGAATGTTGATCTAGTTTTATCCTATGGAAAATAGAAGTTGTTGAATGTGGTGTACATTCCTATTAGGTTTCTGGATAATTCATTACATAACTAAAATACTATTGATAATGTCTTCTTGGTAGTATTATATTATATATAAATGTATAGATTATATTCCATAATGTCTACTTTTGTAGTCTTCACTGACCATTCTACCTAAAAATATATTCGAGAAAAAAATGAGTCCGAATTGAAATAAATTTAATTGATACTTTTACGGATGAAATGGAATTTATATATTAAGGATAATCAGGGAGAAACAATTCTAGTGGATTATTATTTGTCTACATTTCATAGAAATTAAACTAATGTTCCTATAGAGATTAATAATTATTTTACAGATGAATAATTTCTTAATATATAGGCAAAAAAAATTTCATGGAATGAAAATTTTTCTAAATTACATTCTATTATAGTTATTCCCAAATAGTTTATAAAAAAAACATAAAAAATTAATTATATAGTTTTAATACATCTTTTTGGATGACAAATTTATATTTAGGAAGTGTATTGATGATTTTATTAGGAGGTATCTACCAAAGTAAGAGATATTTCCCATTATTGAATGTTTTAATAATTTTTCATGGGGTTTCAATCATCAAGGGTTGAAGAAATGATAAAGGTATTTTATAGGATTATTTCTAATTTCATACACACTCCACGGATTCATGTAGTTTTGTTTTCTGTTGTGATAAGTGTCAAAGAATACAAAATGCTGGTAGTAAATATGAAGTTCCTCAAAAATGAATTCTAATAGAAAATTATTATAGGTGTTGTGGTTAAATGTCATCGTACCATTTCATATTTTTATGGTAATTAGAATATCTTGGTAGTTTTAGACTATGTTTCTATGTTGTTTGTTGTAGTGAAACTTAAAAATAAATAAAGATAATAGTGTGATCATATTTATTGAGAATAATATAATTTATCAATTTGGGGTGTAAAATTTATAGGAAAAACACAAAAATATCAATTTAGGATTTATGAGTTCAAATATTAAATTAAAAATGTGGTTTTGTTCAGAAAAAATAAAAATACTAATAATTAATAGCCTAATAGACCACCCAAAATCTCAGATAGAGATATTAAACAAATTTTAGAGAAACTTATGTCTTGTTATAGGTTACACCTATATCTAAAACATGATAAGGATTCCTAGTCCTAAAAAACAGTTTCTAAATCCCCAATAGAAATGTCTGTTTATAGACTGATTTTTTGGAAATCATGTAATCTTTATGTAGAGTTGAAATATAATTTTTTTCAAGTGAAGGCCCTGAATTTTGATTTGTAAAATACGAGAGTGAGTATATTTATTTATTTTTGTTATCTTGTGTGGTTAATTGTTTTATTTATAATAATAAAATTTTTTTGTGATATAAATTTCACAGTATGTTTTGATTAATCTATTCGATTATAGTATTTTATATTTGTCTTGAATAAGAATGTTGTTGGGGAAACTTTTTTTGAACAAATTTTCAAAATATTTTGGGAAGAATTTCAATTTATTAAAATATTTCAAGAGGATTTTAAGGCTGATTAAAATTTTAATATGATTACCTTGACCATTAATATATAGTTATTTCCTTTTTGATATTTTATTTATAGATTTATGATGATTAAATTTCCATTTATAGTTATTGAAGTGTGTTTTCTTGATGACTTGATTAAATAAAATTGGGATGGTTTCTATGGAAGAAATAAATATTCAAAAGCTTATATATTTAGGAGAGTGATTTCTTTTAATTATACATCATTAGTTTCTAAATATATTTCATTCTGTTTGGTAGAATAAAATTATCGAAACTTTATTTTAATGTTTTATTTCATTATATGAAATTTTTTCCTATTAATTATTTGGGTAAGAAATTGGAAACATATTATAACAATATTAAAATGATCATGAAATTATAATATTTTAAATCTAGTTCAGGTAAAATTTCATAAATTATTTCATCCAACCTGAGGTTTAAAATTTGATACAATGTTATGTTTTATGTGTGATAGAGAGGTAATAAATGAGCTAACTATATTCATTTTTTAAACATAAAAACCACTAAAATTTTAAAAATTAGATTCTTTTCAACCTTCAAATTACTTATTCAGTGGGTTAAAAAATTTACATTTTGGATTATTATTATTCAGCAAGGGATTCAATTAAGCACATCATTTCATCTCCCTCTTAAAACATTTTCCTTTTTGTAAATTTTGGGTGTATTTATTATAATTATCTCTGACTATAAACTTTTTAATTATAATTAAACACATAATATTTTCATCTAAATGGTTTTCCAAATAAAAATCCTTATAGATTTTGAAAAATTAATTATTAATTCGTTTCCTGATATAAGTGTAAATAATTAATTATTTTAATTGTTTTTCATAACCATCTATTTGATTTAATATATTTATTATCTTTTAATTTATGTTTTATAGTTCACCTTTCGGTAAAGAAAATTTTAGAAGTTCTTGTTTGATAAAAATTGATGGGTGATTAATTCATTTTAAAATTTCAAATTTCAATCACTTTTCTGAAAAATTAACAAACCTTCACTAAAACCATTCAATTTCTGTATCATAATCTCATTCACTATATGATATGGTCTTGAGTTAATGTCATTTTAAAAAAAATATTTGTGGAATTTCATATTTCTAACACTTGATATTTATTCATTACACTGATTTTTTGAATTTAGCGGTTTAAAAAAATAATATTTTATGTGAGGTGTATTATTATGTGTCTATAATTTATACATGTCTTCCAAATATCTTTTCTGAAATAATTGTGTTTTTTTTGTGAAAAATGTTTTTAAATTAATGAAATATAAAAATTTGGTAAATTTGTGTTGAAATTTGTATTATTTGAATATATTTACTAAATAATGTGATTTTAATTCCATATTGATCAAATACTCCTTGGTATTTGTTTCTAATATTTTAGAATGAAATAATTTATTGTTTAATTGGTATTAGTGGTGACTCATATAATTTATCTGATGATTGTTTTTGGATTTTTTATTTTAACATTCACTACTTCATGTCTGATTTTTAATATTCTCCTTTGGGTCATTTTTCATTGTTCATATTGATTTTAATTAAAATATTTTCTTTTTTAAGAATTAATGTTCTAATTTATTTAATTTTCTACTCTAGGATTTATCACTAAATAATATTTTCTAGATAAATTAATCTGTGAAGTCAAGATTTTTCTTGTTAAAAAAGGAAATGTTCTATTTTTGTGATTTTATCCTTAATAATTATTTACATTGAAAAATTTCATGTTATTCCCATATGAAATTTGAAATGTATTTGTGAATGACTAATTATTTTAATATTGGAATTGATGATAGCCTTATAAATATTCTTGAATCTGACCTGCATGAATAGTTACATTATGAAATTCAGAGAATTTTAGAAGTGAAGGATTGTATACTATTTCTAATTGGTCAACTTGATTTTTTGATTAAGAGTCTCTTTGTAAAAATATCATACGAGAATATCACATATGAAATTTTGGCCAAGCCTCATATGAAATTTCCCTTTTCCATTCTCGGAGCCTACTATTTGAGAATTTCTATGGTCAAATAATATAAATTCAACATAGACTCTAATTTTTTATCGAGGAACCCATATTCTGATCTATTCATATGTTTAGTTTGATTGAATAATGTGATGATGTTGGGATTTGATAAGAAATTAACATTCATTTGAATATGAATACAACAAAAAACCGTTTATTTCTAATTGAGGATGAAGAAATAGTCCCATCCCACACAAAAAGAAGTTAGATGAAATGTTTTATTAGGGAAAGTAAATGGGGATTTGGGTAAACTGATGATACCCGATGAACACCAATGATATTTAATATTTTTGTAAGAATGAAATAATTTATTATAATTAAAATCATTGAACAAAATACAACTAGATAAAAGAAATATGATAAAATTTTATTGAGATACTAATGATTTAGAGCATATTTGGCTAGTTGAGGATAATATTATATATGTTTGATCTGTGTAATACCATCACACAACATCAAAGGAAAATAAATTTTTGAAAACATTTGGCATAGAGGAATGCCAGAGACAATACACAGATATCAATTCATGATTATAATTTTTTTGTGGTTTTTCATAATGAATGGAGGATGTTAACCTCAGATAAAATGTGGATATTTCTAGCATGTATCATCATGTATTTTACTTATGAAAGTATACTTTTTGAATAATTTTTAACCATAATCTCTTGAATCTCAGGGTTTCAGGATCAAAATTTTTCAAATATTATATTATTATTGAATTTCCTTATCAACAATCTGATTCCTTTAACACAATGCTCGAATTTGATTAGGGGAATGGTCATTTCACTAGTTTGTACAAAATTACACATCTTTTCAATATGAGTTAAGACATTTAATGGAAGAAAAAATTCCCTATATAGTTCTTAATCTTTTCAATTTTTTCATTCTATATTCAAAATAATCTATACAATTTATTTGTAGAATTATTCAGGGATTTTTTTTTGAATAATTAGGATTCAAATGATTCATATTACTTCTCTGTTTTTTTTTTAAATATATTTTTAATTGACATTCTACTTTTATTTTATATTTTAAGTAATTTTATGAAAAATATTTCTTAAATAATTTTTTTGATATAGTAAATCAAGATTAACCAACCAAATGAATTTGGTGAAAACAATTCACTAATTCTATGTGACTGAGTTGGATAATCTGTTTCTTGTTATGAGTTTTTGCTTTTCCTTTTTATAGCTCAATATAGATTTACCTCCCTCAAATATCGGTACCTTTCTCACTAAAATATAATATTTTTTTGGATTGAAATTTAAAAAGATTCAATTAAATTCTATCACTGAACATAGAAATTTCAATGAACATGTTTATCTATATGGAGAAATCCTTAAATTATTCTTCATTATTACCTATAAATATGATATCATCAATATATATATTATCGTAATTAAATAGGATTACCTCTTGAAAGGGATGATCATGATGTATACATTAAACCATACAAAGGCTTCTTCAACCTACACCCCTAGTTTTCTTCTTTACATAGTAATAGTACACATGGTTGTTCATCGTATATTTCTTCTTATTTATATTAATTGAGAATGATATAATTAAAATAAAATTCCAAAATATTGTATTTTTTATGAATTAATAAAAAAATATTTTGATGGTTTCATGTCCTATAACTAGTGAAATGTTTAAGTCAATGAATTATACCAGTGAGTATCCCGGGAAAAAAAGAACTTATGTGGTTCTTGAAACATCACCGTTTTAATTCATCTTTTTTCAAGAAACCCACTTTATTCCAATAAAATATGAATCTCTAATTTGGGACATTGTATCATGAGTATTATTTTTATAAATCTCATATCTTTCCAAATCCTAGTAATCAATTCACTCTTAATAATTCAATTATTCATTAACATTTCTTGGATAAAACTATTTAAACATAATTTAAATAGTCCCATAGTTTTAATACATAGATATTTAGTCTTTTTATATGAATATTAATTACATAACATAATGATCCAAACCATATTCATACATGTATAGTGCCTTTGGAAACATGGATACATAAAAAACTTGTTTGTAATTGATTTACATCATATCTCACTTATTAAATCAAATCTATCCCCATTATTAGACATATCATACATAATACCACTATAAATACCCTAGGGAAAGGAAAAATAATAAAGCGTGATCGTAGATTCTCATTAAGGGTAAACATGGGAAATATCAACATAACAAGTGAATAAGTGTATGAGAATATTAGAATAAAATTTGAAAACAGATACCATGCGAATCATAGATCTTTATAATGATTCATAGAATAAAACTATGTTGTTGAAAAGACATGAATCATAAATTAATGAAAGAATTTTATCCTTGAAAGAATATAATAGACATAAGATGTTTGGTAAAAAATTAAATTATAAAATTTTGAACATGTATAAATAGAAACATGATCGCTAATTATGTTAATTAAGTCATGTCAAGAACTCACATAATGTTATAGACATAAAATAGTTAAACAAAAAATCCTACAAACATTAATTTTAGGTTCATGCATAATTTTATTGACATGAAATTCAAGTCCATGATTAATATTATGGACATGAAAACAAGGTCAACACTTAATCTCATGAACATGAAAACAAGGTATATAGTTTATCTTATGTATAATAAAATCAATTGGACACATAATCTTGTAGATATAATAACCAGGTCCATGTATTTAATTGGGAACACGAAATTAGGTTCACACATAACAAACATACATCATGACTTTTTTATATTTACCCAATTAATTAAAGGCCTATATAATTCTGGGCCCACATGTCACACAGTTTTTGTCATACATTTTAGTAACACAATTTTATAAAACAATAATCATATTATACACCTTGAAAAGAAATGGGTTTAATAAACATTTCATTATAACATAACCCATGGAAAAGAAATGATTTTCATAAACACTTCATTAATTAATCAAAGCATTAGATGTTTAAAGGGAATTCTTTTAATAATTATCATTCCATAATAATAATAATAAAATCCACAGAAATAAAAAGGATTGTATCCTTGTATTACATACCCATTAGAACATAATTAACATCAATGGGTTTCATATTATATAAAAATGTCTCTAAATATCTGTAGGAACACTTCCTATGTAAAATATATTTTTCACATTGAAATCACTTATTTATAATATAAAAACATATAAAATATTAATGAAATAATTTCCTTTTAAAAAATAAAATTTAAAAATTTAAAAGAATATTTGAAGAACTGAGTGGTTATGAAGAATGGATTTTTTTCATTTTTTATAAGGTAAAACCCTCCTTTGATACTTTTTAAAAAAATGGAAAGGTACATAATTAAAGAAATTAAAATAATATTCCATTTAATTAATTATATATGAATTCAAAACTCGTATAAAATTATTTCAAATAATGAATTATGAATATTGAAAATTTTATTTAATTATTTTTAGAAAACATGGATATGGAAGAAAAAGTTTTTCTGTATGAGGAAATTAATAACATTGATCATCCACAAAAATAGATATTTGGTCTCCTGAGTACTTAATATTATGAAAATGAATATAAAACAATTTAATTTAAATAAATAACTTGAGGAGGATAAAAATAATTTGCTTAAGGAGAGGTACATATTAACCTTTCATCATCAAAAACATAATCATAAACAATCCGGATAGACAATGATATTGTGGAATAAAACCCTTACCTCTTTATTATTATTTGATGCATAATCCATATAAATATAATTACCATTTATGGATATGAAATTCCTCATAGATTTTATGATAATCATCATAAGATAAATTCTTGGTCACCATATATATCAAATGTAACAAAAAATTGGTGAACAGACCATGTTATTATAAATAAAAGTGACACTAACATCCCTTACATTGAGTTCTAGTTATATCTATGGCACAATAACCTTATATTATTTAAAACAACTACAATAGTATTTCTCTGGAGGTAATTAGGGTTTTTTTTGAATGATCATCAATAAAATAATGTGTCTAAGGTATAAGAGAAGGATTTTGGTAGGGTATGTTCAAGAAATATTTCTCAATGTTTTTTGAAAATGAGAATGATTGGGTGCCCTTTTAAAATTGAGTAGTGGGGATCTCATGGGAAATCATAAAATATTGTTACATATAAAAGTAATTATCTATATAAAATTAAACTCAAAAGAAATGTAATTAAATATATGAAATGATGGGGAAGAAATCATATATACCAAAAAAAATAGGTGTAAGTGTTGTTTTTAACCATATGTTTTTTAACTACTTGGTTAATAAATTTTTATCCTTAATAGAGGTATCATATTGTTTACACTTAAAGGGTTATAATTTTACTTATAAAGTAAAAATGGATTTATAAATGGAAAATGCATAAATTTTTTGACATATCATATCCACCTTTTCCTAATTAAATATTTCAATGAGTTTTAAATAATTTTAAAAATAGTATTTTGATAAAATATCATTAATTTCAACTTTTAAACTATTAATATTATTTTACTTATGATACAGAAAATGGTTTTCATTATATTATAATAGCTTTACAGATAAAAAATTTATATTTATTTAACAATTTGATGTACCACTATAAATCAACTATATTATTTTAAGTTTTCAAATATTAAAATATTTTATTTTATTTTTCTCTTAATTGAATAAGTATTGTATTAGAATTGTGAAAGAATTTAAGATTATTATTTACTCACTAAAAAATAAAAATAAATTCAAATAATTAATATAATTTAATTATTCAAAAAATACAAACTTATATTCATTCATAACTATATATTTTCTCTACGTGTAAAAATAATAGATACTTAAAAATTAGAGGGTGAAATTTTGTAACAATAATTCCACTAAATATTAAATATGTCATTTTAATAGATGTGTATATTAAACAAATTAATTCTAATCCTAAAGGTATATGTGTATAATAAACTTCATCTAAAGATTTATGATGAAATATTTTATCTTTACCACTTATTTATAACCAGATTAACCTGACTCACCCTTCATCAAGGTGATAAATTTTATCAATGTTACTATCCATATCTACTAAGACTAAAAAGAGGCTATTTACCAAATCTGAACCTCCAAAAGAAAAATTCGGATTCAATTTTTTAAGATTATATTTATTTAATTTTATAAAAATAATTTTTAAATTAAGCATAAAAAAATAAGGAAATTTTATTTTTTAAAAAATATATTTTTAAGAAAAAATCATGGTTTATTATTATCACATGCCTAATTTTTTTTAAATTATTTATAAACAATTTTATTCAATATATAATATATAAATTTAATTAAAATTATTCAGAAATTGTGATAAATTTAATTTATTAATATAAAATTACATTGAGCACATAAAAACCTATTTTTTATAAAAATATTTTTTTATTTTGAAATGAATTTTCTGATTATTAATTCATAACTAGTAAATTAATTTTATAGATATGTAACCATATTTTTTTATAATTTATTTTTTCATATTCACACTCCCTAATCCAGTGGATAGCTAATAACATTCACATAATAATAGTATATCATGCCTCATTTAAGCGTGGTATTACATGTAACACAATCTATCTAAAAAATAAATCTATATAAAGATAATTAATTCAGTAAATATAAATGTGTTAAATTATACCACCTTAAAAACAATTTATATCTGAAAATTAAATCACTATGGTTAATAAAAATGAGTACATCTCTTTTTCATTATATCCTTGGTTTCCCATGTTGAATCTTGAAATTTTTAATTCCTCTAGTGAACTTTCACCAAGTGAGAATTATTTTTCAATATCACTTTCACACTATAATACATGTTTTATACTAATTTTTTTTAATAATAAAGATCAATATTTAGTGGTATAGAATCTTAGTTCTGTACATGTGGTGGTTTTGTTATGTTCTTCATAGGAAAAGCAACATAGAACACACAATAAACATGATAGAAGTTCAATGTAAGTTCTAAGAGAAAAAATTTCCACCCAAAATAATAAAAAATATATAAAGGAAAAATATAATCATGGAATAGATTTATCTTATTTATGAATATAATATCCTTCTCCTATAAGAAATTCATTGCATATTATTCTTAACAACTAAATATTTAATATTACAACAATTATTATCATCAAAATTATTCTGTAAAATATTAATTGCCTGTATATTCTGCTAAATGAATATAAAATTCGTTAAAATTTCTACAAATATCTTAGGTATAAATATATTTATTTCCCCCAACATAAAACCAACACATTGTAGTTTTAAAAATATTTATATATTGGTATTCACAAGGATCAATCTAAATTATTGATAGAAAGATATTGTTGTAAGAAAAATAATCACTGGGAAGGTGTTTCTCCGAACCACATTTAAAATACATCGAGAATATCTCGACATATCATATAGGTTGTGAATGGTTATCTAAAACTGAACATATCTCTATGGATGATACATCATACTAAAAATAATCTATATATCAATAGACTATAGAAGACATTGGCCATACTTTGAGGTAGAACTTATTTCTCAATTAGATACAACATAATGTGGTACCCCATGTGTCCTTATTACATCCTTAATGTGTAGTCTGGAATAAGTTTTAAGTAAGAACGATTCTCTAATTAAAATGATGTGTGTTTAATTTGTAATGAAATCCACTACAACCTAAATGTAGTTATATCACATAGTGTTTTTGGGATATTGAAAACAAATACAATGGTGTCATTTTCCAAATTTTATTATTATATGGGTAATACATGTTACATCCACTTATAATTGAATCATTAATTTTTAACCCGTTGATTTCCCTATCCTGGAGACACATATCTTTAAATATAACACTTCATAATTTTCCATCATAAATACTCATCCAAATATATATAAATATTCACACATCAAGGATGAATAAATAATGATGAAATATGATACTCATCCAATAGCTTCTTCTTTGAATATGGCATGGATGAAACACAAACACAATTCTTTAACATTACCATTCCATCAAAATTAATTTTATGCTCATAAAAAATTCACCTCTTCATTTTTAGGTCACCATATTCCTTTTATACAACTTTAATATTCAGAAGGATTTATGGTTAAACACTGAAGTGAGAAAGACAACATTTCTTCCAATCCTTCAATATTTGATGATCCATCCATTGAAAATCTAGAAATATTTGATCTTTTATGATCTACAACATAGATAAGAAAGCATGATTTATTCAACTCATTTCATCTTCAATATTATTTAGTTTCCCATGGTGGTAATGTAATAATAATTTTTAATCTTTAATTATATCCCACCACATTCATTTATTATTATTCAACTATATTTGTTTGAATATATATGTTAAACATTTATGATAAGTATATATCACATCTATATATACCAAGATAATTTATCCAAATTCTTAATTAATAATTACCATAGATATCTCAACTTCATAAATTGGATAATTTTTTTCAGGAACCCTAAATTGATATGAGTTATAATCAATTACGATAGCATTCTGCATGAGGACACATCCAAGACTTTTTATTGATGAATCACTATATATAACAAACACTTTTCCACTGCAGGGTAAACCATGTATATGTTCATAAACTAATCATACCCTTATCACCATGATTTTTTCATCATATACATATATATATAACGAAACATTGATACAAAAATTAAATAACATTTATCTTTGATAGATCCAGCGATATATCTTCAATTGATATTTTATGAGTGAAGAACGAAAACTACTGAAGACAAAATTCTCACATGATAATTTTTTCATAATGTTTCTCCTCACATACATTATTCAACACAATTATCTGATGATATTCATGATCTTCTATTATATTTGAATATATAAGAATGTCATCAATAAAAATTATAAAAAATTAATCAAAGTTCTGTCTAAAGACTATAATCATTAAATCCACAAACATTGCAGGGGAATTAGTAATATCAAATAGCATTAATATATATTCAGAGTGTTTATAAATTATATGAAATTTTGGTATTTGTTATATCCTCTTTAATGACACTAAACTAATTGAAACCCAAAATAATGTGAAATATGGGAAAATAATTGAGCTCCAAACAGTCGATTGAATAATTTTTAAATATGATTTACTAGAAATATTATCTTGATTTTTTTATTGTTTAATTATTGATATCCTATGTAGAGACTAATTAATAATCTTGCTTCTCATAAAAAATAATAGTTTCACCCCAAGGGGACACACATGGATGAATAAATCCATTATTATGATTTTATGGGAGTCTCTACATTAATTACTACAACTTAATTAGTAAAAATCATTATGGAATATTTAAAATATTTCTATCACCACATATAATTTCTATTGAGAACGAATCATCATGATTCAGGGAAAGATAAAGAATATTTTCACAAATATAAATCAACAAACATTTATTTGATGGGAATGTATTTTATTTTCAGTTTATCTCAAATAATATGATATAAAAAACCAATTTGTATTGGAATAAAGAAACTATATAATGCATGTGATTTACCTCAGAAGTTCATATTAATAATTGCACCAATAGAAAATAATAGGTTTGTTCGATATATCATTTTTTAATTCAATTTCATTGAATTATATGTGTGATATATGTAAATAAAACAAATATATTCCTCAAATAATATCAAATTAAACCATTGAGAGATTAAAAATATTTCAAAAAATACAATCCCACAATCATCAACTAGAGAATAATCATAGACTTTCGATAAATACACAATACCATATGAGGTTTTAGTTCTAACTCAATATCTAATTATTGAGGTGGTATTGTCTTAGCCCTAGTAAATTATTAATATATAAAAGCACTGGAAGATCGAATATTAAACAATACATTAACAAATATACAGTGGATGATAGATGTAACTTTAAACACCTCCTTATTTTATTCCACATCACCAATAGTGAATGCATGAGATTTTCCATCGTTTCAGGGATTAAGAGGATTCTGATGTTAATCTTCATCATTAATCATTAGGTTTGAACAAATGTTAAAATAATTACTATATTGATTTCTATTAAAACATTGAAGTGGGGTGTTTATTTTTTGGGTCATTTTCATTGTCCCTTTAATTTAATGGTCTCCTCACATAACATTGGTAATTGATTGTATGATTACCTTCCGTTACACCCTAAAAATATTTACCACTACCCTGATGAAAAAACCACCATGTTTCTTTAAAAAAAATATAGAATTATAGAAATGTAATCTTATTCTATCCATTCTTTTTTGAAATATCTTTTGAATATCATAATTATTTTCTTATCAAACCAATTAGATAGATGGGTAACTCAAATCTACATTTACACCTTGATAGAAAACCAAATGATTTATTTCTATGTATTATATTCTCTTATGGATTACACAATTAGAAGACATATTTGTAAGACACCAAATAATATATTGACCTTTATTTTATATTTGATTATAATAATAGAAGAATACATTTCAATTCAAATAAAAATTTCCTCCTAGGTATGAATAGATTCACCGTCCTTCTAATTTACCTTATGTAATTCCTTCTCAATATTAAATCGAATAATATTAGAATTTTTTTATTGGAAAATAGTAACTCAACCTCATCGCACTCTTTGTTTCCAATTTATTCCTATAGACTCTTATTTTTATAAGATTCCATTATTTATTTTCATCCCCTTCATAATGATTGAAAAATAAATGACTATTTCCAGATTCAATCACTTATTAATGGAAAATATCTTTTAAATTGTACTTATATGTTTCTCAACGAATAGTAGTTTAGTGGAACCACTAAAATAAGGTGGATATGTTCTCATGAAACACTCAATAGGTAATTATTTCCTCTATTAATAATATGATTTTTTAGTATAATTCCTATCTTAGGATATTATCTTGATCATAATAATGAGATTCTTCATTCCACCTCACATAATATTAGGTTACGCGTGATGAAAATCAATACATTAACTAAAAAGTAGTATTAACATGAATCTTTAAGGTTTTATCCATTTAATAAAACCTAAATGAAAATTTTTAGAAATAATATTCATAGTGGAAACCAACTAATAATTAAAAAATCATGTAAGATGTATAAATCGTGAAAACATCTCATAAAAATATGACACCTTAGTTTTATCCTAGGTCATCCATGATCATTATAAAAACACTAGGATGTTATCCTATACCTATACATATCTATAGTGTTATAAATAATTTTTTTGACCCTATTTTCTAATGGTTAAGTAAACCTTCCTTAAATACCATATAAACTAACCCATAATCTTATATCTATATATTTCACTTAATTAAATAAATCATCACAAAATAACAAAATAATCCAGGTTAGAATCATCTAGGAATAATTATATTGAAAACTTTTATGTATAAAAACACGTTCATAAGTGATCAACATCATCTTCAACACAATTCTTCATAAATATCTCCATTATTAGATTTATCATACATAATGAATTTGTTCTTAACATAGGAAAAGTAAATATAATAAAGGGTGAACACAAATTCTCGGTAAGGTTAAAAAAGGGAGATATCAACATTATATGTTCATAAATGTATGATAACATGAGTATAATATTTAAAAATAATATCATATATATATATCATATATCATATTATTGAAAAATTTCAAAAATCGTGGTATTTTATTAGACATGAATCATAAATGATTCAAAAAATATATTCTAGGATATCATTATATAGTCATAAGATTTTGAAAAAAAATGCCATCTTATAATGTTTTAGAACATGTATAAAAAGACACACGTTCACTCATTTTGTTAGGGACATGAAATTAGGATATCAGATAAACAAATAGACATGAAATCCATGTCCACACTTAATATTAAGTATATAAAAGCTGAGTCCATGTATAATATTATGGGAAAGAAATCCAGGTCCACTAATTATCTTATAGACGCAAAAAGAACCTTCACACATATTATTATGGATATGAAAACCATATTCATGATTACTATTATAGACATGAAAACTAGTTTCACACAAGAAATTGTGAAAAATAAATCAAATTTATTAACATAATATTTACCTCATGAGCCAACCATATTTCCACAATTCATTAGAGGGATATATAATTCTGGGACAACATATAATATGTGGATAATAATACTTATGTGTTTCAAAATAAATAAAATCCATCAAATAATAACACATGAAAATAAACTGTTTTCATAAAAATAGCATTATAGCTTAACCCAAGGAAAAAAGTATTTTCCTAAACTCATCATCACTATATTATAGATTAACCTAGGGAACATAATGGGTTGCATAAAAGTTTTTTCATAATAACAATAAAAATTACCAATATATAATAAGTACATTTTCATTGAATCATATGTCTAGTAAATCTTTTGTACCATCAATTGGTGTCATATTAGATGAAATATTTCATTACAATATTAGTTGGAACATTTATTGAGGAAAATAAACTTTTCTCATTGAAATCAATTATTAAAAATATAAAATTTGACCAAATATTAACCAAAAACGTTTATTTGAAAATAACCATTTAATTTTTTAAAATATTCATTAAATTATTGAGCATACATGATGGTGGTAAATTGCATTCATGTCAAATAAGTTAAAACATTCCTCTCATACTTTTCTAAAAAAAATCAAATGTTACCTCATTTTTAAAATTAGAAGAAGATTCATGTAAAACCATATTTGTAAAAACTAAATCAAGGGTAAAGATTACATTAATAAATCATAGTATAATGTTACAAACCATCCTTAAAATGTTTTTAAAAAACAATTATATGGAAGAAAAACTTATTTCAACCAATTATAAAAATAAGGTTGATTTCACATTAAAACATATATTTTTCTCATGAGAACATAATTTTTGAATAATGAATGGAAAATATGTATTTTATATTAATAACCATAGTATGATAATATTAATTATTTTTGAGATAGGTAGATCATATGATTTAAATATTGGAAACATAATATTAAATAATATTGATAAACAATGAGATTGGGACATAAACCCTTACTTAATTTGTTACATTTGATTTATATGCCCCTTAAAAAATAAAAATTGAATGGATATGTAAATCATCATAAATTTTGAAATATAAATTGTAATAGGAATTTATGTGTATTATATACTCCACATAAAATGAACTAATGCTAAATATATCATGTGTCTAATGGAAATAATATTTAGACAAAAATCCCTAACATTGAGTTCCACTTTCTTTGATAGCACTATAACCTCATCTATGTAGAATAAACTATTTTAGATTATCTCTTATAGATATTATGTTGGGTATTTGGGGAATAAAGTCACCTCAATATTTTATATATGAAATTTGAGAATGAATTTTTTTAGTGGGTAGTCAAGCTAGAATATAACGAACCATCCTTAAATAGTACATAATCTTGAGTTTTAAGTCAATAATCCATTCTATTACCTTTGAGGATCATTACAAGATTATTGTTTTAATGAATTAGTTCACAAAACTTATATAATAAAACCATCTAACATGAAGTGGACATGTCTATTCATTATCTATTGTTCCAATCATGAAAAACATTTGAAATAAAACATTAATAAATTCCATAAAACATATCAATTACTTTTATCTTGAAATATTCCTTTACCATAAACATCCTCAGACCTGTTATTATATTTTAAAATTGGATATGACCAAAATAAGAATAGAAAGGGACATAAAAACAAGTATTAAGTTATTCTAGTTAAATACATTAATACCCATGAAATGTTTACCATTATCTCAATATTCTTTGAGATAATGAAAATAAATCATTTTCATGTGAAATCACACAATCTTTTTTCTCAAATAAATCATTTAAAACCCATGAAAATAATATATATATCATATATGTAACATGTTAAATCATCACTCATATAATTTTCAGAAATAAAATGAATGATATTGTAATCACCCATCTTCGAAGTACCCAATTCTTTGGTGGGATATCAAGGACCCACCCATCTTGGGCTTATCTTGGAACCGCCCATCCTTGGTTTATCACAGAACCACATGTTCCTTATTTATAACATAACCACCAGTCATTGGTTCACAATGGAACCACTCATCATTTGTTTATAACAGAATGAATCATTATAATATACTATAATAATCCATAACTTAATTATAAATTAGGACGTTTTTAATTTTCACCATAAAAACCTTTAAAAAATAACTGAATCTTTTATGAAAAAACTCATCCAGATGTCAGAATACCCATTACTTTTAAAATCGTTTTCAATACAAAAATACACATTTCTTTTAAAAAATAACTTTCAATACCAAAATACTAATAAAAAGGGTAAAGGGGGTTTACTTGAATAAAAAATTAAAATTTATAAACAAGTTCAACATTTTAATCAGTGATGTGGTGGTGGGAAAATTTACCATTATTATACACATTAAAATAGAACATTCATTTTTTCATATTTAAATATAGTAAAAAATTAAATAAAAGTATTATTTACTGTAAAAACATTGAAAGAATGAGAAAAAAATAATTTATTAGCCTCTATTATCCCTATTATTACATTCAGAAAATAATTTTAGAAACATAGACATGTAATAGAAAGGAAGTTTGAATGAAAACTAAAAAAGATGATTTTTTTTTAAATTACCTTTATGCTTTTAGAACATTTGAATCAAAATATTTGTGAAATAATAACATAAAAAATCATTAAATATCATTTTTATAGTGAAATTAATGATCAAATAAGTCAAAATGGTTTCATATACATCTCTTAAAAAAATATAGGTTCATGACATAAAAATATGCATCAACGAAATGGAATTGAGGTGAAGTCTTTTACATTGAGACTAAATCAGCATGTACATTCTCTATCTTCCTAAATAAAAAAATGTTAAATTTTTTAGTTGACTATGAATTTTTTCATGTTTATTATTCTTATAATTATATGTTTTACCATTATACAATCAATTAGTTAATCATTCAAGTTCACTTTAGATGTTTTTAAGGTATTTTGCATATATGTCAAAAATAAAAATAGTTGGTTGAATATGGTATAAAAGGTCATTATGTAGAAATTAATATAATAATATTCATGAATTAATTAAAATATTTAAACATCAATTAGAATTTTTTTAGAAAAATAGAGAAATATTTTCCTGAAAAAAGAACTATGTTAGGATTATAGAGATGATATGCTAAATGTACACATGAGAAAAATTTCCATTTTTCAATAATCATTATGGAATGAAGGTATGAATTATTTATATTTCAATAATAATAATTATATCATTAATACCATATTACTTCATTAAATATACATATATATTTATATCAACCATGATATTTTGTGATTAAAAGGAGTCAAATCGCTTCATGTAGGCAGTAGTCCACACTTATGCATGACTGTCATTATCCTTTTCTATTGTAAGAAATAAAATATTATATTATGTTTTAATAATGATAAATATGTCATGGATATCATAATTATTTCATTTATATTAGACATATTCATTAAATATATCAATATTACCATCTATTAAAAACATTATTGAAAAATAAACCACTTCCCTTCTTGAGGTGGTCGTATGTTGTATACATGACAATAATTATTGTATCCCCAATTAAATATAAGTTATTAAGGTATATATGATATCATAATTGTAGACGTATATATATTATAAAAATATCATATATATAAATTAAATTCATCATTCTGCAATTTCCTTAGGGGGGATAATGGAAAATGATGGTCTTTGGTTCGCAATACGATAGATATCCATACAAATGATTAATAACTTTTTTCCCATTTAATTGAACAAGATATGTATTTAGGTAATAAAATTATTATAATAAAAATTTTGTATATGTATGATTTTTTTATTATATAATTGTAATGGAAAACTAGTTTAGGGGGGGAGGAATATGAAATAAATTAAAGATTCTCGATAAAGAATGATAAGTGTTCTTTGTTCAACCACATTAGGTACGCCCCAAAAGCCTTCATATGATGGATTTATAGTCATACTAATAGATCTAAAACCTTAATAAGGATTTTAGGAAGATATTTGAAAATGTATTGGTTGAAAAAATGGATTTGAATTTGAGTATACTAGAGTAGTGTGTGTGGACTTTTTTAGGTGAGGTGAGTGAAACAGTTATATTTGTTGAAAATAAAAATGTGTACACACATTTTACAAGTGAATAAAGGATAAATAAATTGACCATTATTGAGTAATAAATATTAAAAAGTCTAATTATTTACATAAAATAGAATTTATAAATGTTTTTATTTCATTTTAATCCTTATCTTTTTTAACCCCCTGATAAACACATTTTCTTATTAACCATTATAATTAATTTTAACTATTATTAGTATTCATTATGATGAAAATTAATGATAAATTTATAGTTAAAATCAATTATTCTTATTATAACTATTTAATATATTTTACAATTTATAATTCATCGGAATAGATAATTTTAAATTTAAAAATAAAATATATAAGTGATTAAAAATGGTTTTTAAATAATGTATTTTCAAGAAGAAGATGGTTTTTTATTTACTATATGAATAATAATAGTCATTTTATCAATTTAATGTTTATTTATTGATATATAATTTATAATTTTTATTTAAAACATTCCTCATCTGGTATTTTATTAATTAATTGAAATAGAGTTAATATATTCACATTAATGTTATTTTAATAAAAATGCGTTTAAAAAATCCTAAAATCAAATATAAAGTTGATTAAAAAAATATTTAAGTGGATTAAATATAACTATATAATACTTATTTTTAATTAAAATATATTTAAAGGAATATTTTAAACTACTTAATTTTTTGAACAGAAATTTCTTTTTAAAAAACTAATCATTAGTTTTAACTATTCACCAAAAAATCAATATTTTCTAAAATTTCCAATAAAATCACCCAACGTTAATTTTGGTATCATAATTCCAAAAAAATGAAAATAATTTTCAATAATTTTAACTCTAATGTTTAACAAATATGGTTTTAAATTAAAAAATTTATAATAAAAGATTGTAGTTAAAACTATTTTCTTATTGATATAAAAATTAGTAAAAACATTTATAAATAATATAATTATATAATTCATGAATGTTATTTTATCTATAATTACCAAGGACTTTACATTCTTCCCACATTATAGAAATTTTGTCCATGAAAATTATTCACATGTTAAACCAGTGGGAATTTATTTCCCGCACTATATTTTCAAATTCCCCTATTGTTTCATAAACCATACGGTTTCCAATAAAACCTTAACATAGAGAATAAAATTATTACAAAACACATGCTCTATATAGTCAAGAGTATGAATTGTCTTATACACATAATATAAATTATTTTAAAATTTAACAACTTTAAGGATCCTAACTTGAGATGAATCTAGCACATATATTCATTATATTCAGACATGAAATATGTTGTGTAACAAGGAAAAACTCGACAAAAATTACACGTGATAGGAAACTGATCCAAATATCTCCATGATTTAATATGGTCCAATGATACATAAACATAACATTCCCTATTTACCAAAACACATCACACATTTCCACATATTTACTTTAAGAAAAACATGATCACCTACCAGGAAAGAATTAATTTTATTCTGGTCATCCATGTATGAATGATTCTTTCTCTGAGATATCCCCAATTTTTTCTAAATCAGACACACCTTCCAATACATTTCCTCTAAAAAATCTATTTCAATCAAATTAATTTATCATAATTTACACCCAAAAGTTGTCATTCAACAGTTCTTTCCATATAAATCCTAAAAATGTTCCATATGTATAGTATAATGAAATATAATATTTTTATAAAATTTGAACAAGGAAATATTTTAATACCAAAATAACTTTTAATCCATTAAACATTGAAAAGTAAAATATTTTTTGGTCTAAATTATTCTTGTAGACTGAGAATCATATTGAGGATGAAAATTTGTAATAAAATTTATTTATGAACCGAACAACATATGAAGCCCTTTATAGAATTAGTTTGGTATCTGGGATCACTGTATAATATAATAGAGAGATAAACTCCATGTAACCTTACTATCCCCATTAGATATTGTTTTTAAATTTGATATAAATTCATTTTATCTCAACTGGGAATGAAATTTCTATATTTTTATCATTGATTAACAAAAACTCAAATTGCATTTTTAGCTCATGAATTAATTATAAATATAAAAATCAAAACCATGGATATATTTTCCCATTTCCACTTTGGAAATTGAAATGTATAAATAAATCCATTTGGTAATTATTTTTATTTTTTAACCATTTTATATGCCAAACGCGTATGGTAAATTAAGCAACATATCTTTTCATAAAATCCCACAAGTAAAACACTTGAAGGCCTCAATGAAACATATAGTTTCATATATGAATGAAAAATATAGATCTATGATCATTAGTCAATAACAATTAATTCAACTAGGAATCACAAGGCACACATTAACTTTTTTCAAATTATGTAACACCTTCTTCATCAATATTGATATTTTCAAGATTTACCTTCTTAATAGATTCAACCTTATCCTAGAATGAATTTTCCAAATTTTGATCTTATTAATTAATTCTGAAAAATTCAACTACAATTTTATATGAATCAAAATAAAATATGTCCCTATATCCATATATTCTAGTCCAAAATTTACTAAACCATTAAAGGGAGGGTCTTGTTTTAAACATAAAATTATTAATGTTTCTTTATATCTATGAATCAATGAAACATACACATTATATAGTTTGCCATGATGGTAATGGACTATGTAATCATAATAATTCATTGGTTTTAACCATATTCTCTTTCTCAAGACAAATTCATTCTATGTGAATATATACATCAATATTTTTTATCACCATATATTTCACAGTTTACACCATACAAATCATGCCTCCAAATTTTAAATTAAATGAAACAATAGCTAATTATAAATCATGTGTAGTGTAATTTAATTTGTGAGGATTCAACAAACATGAAGAATATGAAATTACTAAATCATTCTGCATCGTGAAAAAACAAAGACCATTAAATTAAGTATCACTATAGATAAAATATTTTTCATTAATGGAATGCCAGGAAAAAACATATCATTTACTAATTTTAATTTTAGTTCATAAAACAATAATCATATTATTTTTTCACGATGCATTTATGTCCTATTTCAGTTAATTTATTTCGTTGTATAGAAAAATGTGAAAAAAAAATCAACATACTATTGGTTGTGACCTGCTAATATAAGAACATTTAGAATCTCAATGATATTTTTGGTCTTTTACAGTCCTTGAAATTTTTTATTTTAACAAGTTCAACGTTTATTGAATCTTTGGAAACAATAAAACAGAGGAAATAAATATGTTGTAACAAAAATTCACACTTTTAAAATTTCACATACTCTATATTTTCCCTTAAAGATTTTAAAAACAATACTTTGGTGTGTTTTATATTCCTCTTGACATTCATAATATATGAAAATATCATCCATAAAGACATCAAAAATATTATATTATATATCATAGAAAAGTAAATTCACATGGTCAATAAATACATTATTTTCATTAGAAAACCCAAAGGGAATAACAGAAAACACATATTGTCTGTACCTCATCTAAAATTTATTCTTTAAAATATATTATTCCATTATTTTATTCCAATGTTACCCCAACCTGAGATCAACCATTATAAAATATAATTCATCCTGGAACTGGTCAATCAAATAACTGATATGAAGAAAATGATATTTTATTTATAATAATGATGTCATTCAAAGACCTATATTTGATGAAAAGTTTCATTGAACCATATTTTTTTAATAATAAAAATAGTATCACCGCATAGTGAATTGTTGGGGTGATTGAAACTCTTATCTTGAAACACATGTAATTTTAATCAATTATAATATGTCTACTTGAGTCATTCGATACGGGGGCTTACAAATATTCTTAGCATCAGGAATCTTTTCAATGAAAAAATTATTCTCTTGACTATGAATAATACATGGAAAATAATCAATAAATACATCTATGTGTTCATTAACTACTAGCACATCCTTAATTTGAAATTTTTTTGTTTCAACAGTATCATCTATGTAACATTCACTTCCATCCGTAATAAATTTCTCAACTTCCTAGTATGTTATCAAAGGAATGAATCATTAAACATAAATTTTATAGAATATAAATCTTTATTAGCATGATAAAATAAAATTAAATCCATAATTATAATGAAATTGAACTCTAATATGTTCAGTTCAATAAGATTTATAGGAAATTTCATCACACAAAATATAATATGAAGATTCTAATACATCTTTGTTATTTTAATAATTCCACCCATATATTTAAAAAATGATCTATATTATATTTTTGAGGTTATATTCTTAATTTAATTGTAAATTTATCATAAATTAAATAATTTGATGATCCATAGAAAAATCGTGTATTCGCACTATTTAAATAAACAAGTAACATTTTAGTCACCACATCACATAATGTCCCATCATCATCCATTATACTAGTAAAGTATTTCGTTATTCCCATATACATTAGGACTTTATTATTTCCCTATGGGTAGACTCGTATTGGAAAAAATTATAATAATACCCCTACTCATTGAAATATAAGATTCTTGTAATTATCTTTTAATTATTCATCTCTTCATCTTCCCTGAAATCACAAGACATATGTATCCAATTAACATAATAGAAGCACCTCCCATACCTTTTATAAATTACACATGATTATTTTTACAACACTTCTCATCATATAATATGTAATAATAATACATGGAAAATATTCTTGAGATATTATTTTATAATATCAATCGTCAATGGATGAGACATCCTCATCAAATCTGTCTGGAATAATTCACAAGAACATTTCAACAATTAATGAGTCTCGTAGTTTTCCTCAAATGGTTCTTATTGTGATTAAAATAACATTTACCCATATTAAGAAGTAAATAAGACTTCTACCATCTACCATTATCAGATTAGTTTATTTATATTTCTAAAATGGTAACTTGGATTTCATAAAAAAAGCTATCAAAAAATGTATTCATCCTATCCAAGATACCTCTATAAATTTCAATCCATTTAAATCATGTGTGTTCATATTTTAAGAGAGAGTAAATAGCACCATTTTTCATTCATCCATCATTAACAATATTCCTCTTAACTAAATATTTTTAGAGTGAACAATCAATTATAGTATTGAAGACATCATTAACAGCTTCCAAAATATAATAGAAAATGGAAAACATAAATGGTATACTCTTGTATGTTTTGATACGGTAATAATTACCATATAATATCTAAATCCCCTTACTATTAATATAATTCTGATGATCTATTAATATATTTATCTACTATGTTCAAAATAAATAGATTCAAAAATGGAACCAAATTATGATATAGATTATAAATACCTGATACGATCTTAGTGACCACTGATCGGGTTTAATCGTTGGTCATCACATTTTCTAATTTATTATTATAAGAAAACCTGCACATATTATTAGAGATAAATTTCTCTTATAAACTTGACACAAAATCACCCCACCGGAATACATAAATATTCTATATTCACTATATAATAAAAATTAGTTATTATAAAGAATAATATTGAAATAAATTGAGATCACATAGTCCACTAGAAAAATATCCTTGTTGGCACTACAATTTATGTATAGAAATCAATTTCATTTGAATATTTTTGTCTAACAGTGCATTTTATCATCACAAAATTTATATGATAAAACAATTTTTTTGAAATAATTATATAGACCTCCACTAATATGCATAAAAACTATTTCATTGTTGTAATTAACTGACCCAAGTTTCCCAGAGTTAGTGCATTATTTAATACATTGGCGTGATTACAAGGAACAAAATCCCAAAGGACTGAATAATTTAGTAGTTCTGTAATAGTAGATACGTATATAGGTTTAACATTACAACTGGAAATTAAATATAACAAATATGTTTTATTAGGAACATCCACACCTCTAAATTTATCCCTGGAGTTCATTTATCGTAAACAACTTCATTTCCTGAGAAAATGAAACATAAGAAACTTGTGATCTAAGATGCTCATTAAGGGTCATAAATATAGAGGATGTTATAATAAACATAAAAATTAGGCATGGTGAATAACTAAAAACACATGCCCTTAAAAAACATGAAACTAATTTGGCAGAAATATGCGCTGAATAAATTTTCCAAAATTATGCACTATTATTAGTATTATACTAGTCTAATAACCAAATGAAAATTATATTACTAGTTTCATAATGAGGTAATTCATAATTAATGAAATCCAACCCATACAATCAAATCCTCATTCTAAGACCACAAATAACAATTTTTTCAAGGACTCGGGCCAAGACTGTTTTTTTCTCGTTAGAACTATCAATTCATCGAGGGGCTATAGAGGACCCCACCCATCACATAATAATTACAATTAATTCCCATTATAAATTGGGATAAACATTTAAAACATATATAGTCTTTTTGAAACCATCATATGAAATGTAAATAACTTTCCCCATTCATTAAATATGAACACTAACCATTTAGAGTAATATGGTGACTGGCACTAAGAAAAGTCATCCACATTTAGACTAACCATAAATCCTTCAACAAAATATTTTTTAAATGATTTAATATGAGATAAATCTTTATTAAATACATGATTCTAAAAATTATGTTAACATAAATACAGATACTATATAATGAGACCATTGAAAATTTATTAAGGAAATAATAATTTCACATTAAAAAGTGTCTTATACCATCATGAAACATTAGAATAATAATCCATTAGAATAACATGATAATAACAAGAAACGTGATATGATATACCAAGGGTTAGTACATACACCACATACAAGGATTAAGTGTTGAATAAGGTATATATCTCATAACAGTAAATGTGAGGTGGGAAAAATCCGTTTCACATTGGAAATAAGAGTTCTTTTGGAAAATCATTTCTATTTGTTATAAATATTGTTTTCAAAATGTATATCATATAAAATTAAATATAAGGACATTGTGATTTCATTTTAGGTATAAATGATGTCTCATTTTAGTTAAATCAGGTATAAAAGTTTTTGAAGAGTCTTAAGAATTAAAAAATTATAGTGCGGTTTAAGGAATTCATTAAAAATATTATAAAGCACAAAGTTGTTTCTTATTTCATAAAACCAAAAAATATTTTTCAATTAAACATTTTTAATTTAATAAAGGAAAATATGCCTTAAAATTATTATACAGTGATCCTCATAATAAATATGAATCCGATAAGTTCTGTGAATCAAGCTTGTATATCCTGAAGAATTTTTGAGAGATCCTTTTAAAACATATAACTCACCCTAAATAATTGTAGGATTATGGTTGGTAAAATGATATAAAATATTTTCATAAAATATATGAGGAGTAAATATGAATAATAATAAATTAATTGAAGGTAAGTAAGGAATAAGAGTAACCCGAATGAAAATGGTGGTTCAGATAGAAATGTCGTACAACTTAGTGATCATCTTAATCGTATCACCCAAAATTAATAATAACAAAATTATAAAATGAATATAATTAAAATAAATATATTTATGGTATAAAACATCAATGGGAATTATAAATATACCATAAAAAATTAGTAGTAGTGAATATGAAATATCTCTCAAAAATGGAAATAGATGAAGAAACCATTACCTTATGTCTGATGGTGTTCTTCACTTTGTTTTAATGACCTGAATAATAAAATTTAGTTCATTAATTAAAAATTTAAAACCCTGTTCTAAAATTAATTAATTTTTTGTAAACATATTAATTTCATTCATGGTCTTTTTTACGGGTGAAGAGGTTCAATTTCATTGTTTGGTTCCGTTAGTTTCATGATTCGTATAATTATATACCTGAATGGATAATCTTATAAAATATGTATGGATGTACAAAATTTATGTTATATGTCATTATTTATCATCCAAAAGTTTTCATTGTTGTAAATTTCAATTGGTTACTTGGCATTATGAGTAATAATTATATAAATTATTTAATGATAATTGACTGGGTTAATTGGTTGTTTTTTAACACAATGAACTCTTTTTTTTATAATTGAACATCATATGTACAAAAAGATTCCAGAACCATAGATGATAAATAATAAATATATTCTATTCTATTTCAAACATAAAAATGGTTTCGTGACCGGAATTGAATATTATTACAAAAATTGAAACCCAATCTCTCTTAAATGTGGTAATATAGCCCATCTCAGATGTTGTTTGTCCCTAAAAGCACCATATAATGGTAACAGATAGTTGATAATAACTTATTACATCATCATAAATAATTTATAGTACATGTAAGGTACTGGATTCATCCTAACATTTGGATGATTATAGGTAAGGAAGTAAACAAAAACAATGGAACATGAGAAGAATGTAAATGATTTGAAAAGAGGAATTCACCACATTAATTAATCTTTTTTAAGATCCTCTTTTGGGGAGAGTATTCGGCCTTTTATTAGGCCTAGGTCTTCTGGAAGTGGGGGAGGATCTTGGTAGGATATTTGAGAATAATTTAGAGAACCCAAAAGGCTTGATAGGATTAAATAGAAGAGGGGAGTGTGGGTGGGTTTTATAGTGGAAGAGATGACTGGTTTTTTAATATTTTAATCATTTGATAATTATTTTTCCATTACACAAGAAGTAGTGATGATTCCATGACAGAAAATAATAATACCTCTATGTGAGTTCTAAAAAAGGGTTCTTAAATCAATGATGATTCTATTAATAGTGTATTTAACTCATAATGTATGTGTATGGTAAATTATTGTATTTTATTATTAATCAAAATATCAAGTATTTTAGAAAAATCACAAAAACTTCACATAAACCATTTTTTGATGTGTATAATTCAAAAAATGATTCCATAAATTGAAATTAATTTTATATATATTTTTATTTAAATTTTAAATTAAAATCATAATTTATTCTAAAATTACATCATGAAAATTATAACTCATTTTATAAAACCATGAAGAGTTAATCAAGGTATCATAAAATTAACTTATAACCATAAGTAAATAAAAAATATATTATTAAATTTTAAAAAAATAAATTTACATTTTAAAATATTAAATTAATCATAAAATTATTACTGAAAACTTTACGACTTAAAATAAATACCAATACTTATGTTATGATCATTCTGTCACTTATAAGATGTCTAAATTTTATTTGTACATTCATAGGTGTTGTTTCTATTTTTTCATTGGATGTACTATTCATTGCTATTAATAAGGGAATGTTACTATTAATAAGGGTCATGTTATTATTCACCAAAGATATAAGTTGATCCAATTAGACTCCAAACATCTTACTGAAAACAACCAAGTATGAAATGTTTTCAAAATTCAACGAACAGAAGTTAAAAAATTGTGATTATGGGATATGTTATAACAAAGTGTTGTTTTATAGAGACTTTGTGTCTTATGCATTCAATATTTATTTAGAATATCATCAGTTATTACATTATCCCCTCCTTACAAAAATTTCTCCCTTGAAATATGAAATTGATCATAGAATGTTAATGGTTGATATTTGAAAATTACTTTGTGGGAATCCCACATCATGAATATGGTTAAAATATCCACTTAATAAGATATTAATAGAAAATAATTAGTTTTTAGAAAACTACCAATTATAATTGGAAAACATCGTCATGGATGAATAATAAAACCATCATGTTCTGATGGAATGTAATAGAGAACATTCGCAGGTGAAATATAATTACCAGAAAACCCATAAACTACAGTTATCAAAAATTTCATTGATATCGTGAAAAAAATATATGATAATTGGACAAAAAAATTATTTAAGATTCTTTTCCTAGATTAGAGAAATGGTTACACTCTATTGTTGTATAAATTTAAATTTCATTTTCATAAACAAAATCTTATTCTTTTTTTGGGCCTTCAACTATATATACATAAACCTTTTATCATATGTCGAATCTTGTGGTTTAATTGAGCTATAAAAAATCATACAATGATCAACCTAAACCATTAATTAAATGGTTTAACTTTCTAAAATCTCATGACTGAATACTTTATAGTCATTCCCATATCTATAATTGATAGATCCATGTATGGAGGGTCCTTGGAAATCCTTTTTTTAGAACTGCATAATCTATCCCACACAATGCATCTGTTGCCTTATATTCCTTTAATTAACAAGAAGCAGCCCAAAATTTTCACATTCCAAACATGTGGATATCTTCATCATGTTTCCTCTTGAAATATGGTAAAAACATTATTTACAATAAAACCTTATTGGAATCATCAATTCATTATTAAACATGATATTGGATATATTCCTTATATCCATATATTTTGTAAAATACAACAATGATAGCATAATCCACTTACCGACAGGTCTAATATCAGTTATGAAGTAGTCTGTACATATCCAAATGAATAATTTTTTCACCATTATATTCATCATTAGAAATATATTAAGGGTTTTCCTTTCCAACAATCATGTTTTTTCGAAAAAGTCTAACATCCCACTTAATATCTTTTTTCCACCATTCAACTTATGGTTTCAAATAATTAATTATAAATTATTTCTATATAATACTCATATACTCCATAATTCTTATAGCTAATTCATTGTTTCTTTTTTTCAAATTACAGGATTATTGACTAGGCATATTGATCATTCTACTTCATATATGGAAATATCATAACTTGGTCATTATCAAGTAAGATCAATTGGGGTATATTTCTTTGATTCTTGGGGAATGGTTTCATATACTGTCCCATCTCCTTATATTTGAACTATTATACATTGGGAACCTTTTTCTAACCCGTGAAATCATGAAATTGGTGTCTTTTTTCTCTATAATTATAAAAAACTCATATTCCATTGAATCATTTCTAGGGTAATTCATTCTATAGTTATCACATGTTGGAAAACACTTCTTTCTATTATTCCCTTTATCCATATTTTTCTCATTCATCGTCTTCTTCATTTCCATCCATTAAAATCCATAGGACTCAGAGATGTATTTACACACCTTTATAACACATGGTAATATTTCCTAATATTTTGGGGAAACATGGTAGACTATCTTCCTTTGAAACAATGGCTTAAGAGTAAGACAGATATAATCAATCTTACTATTTTCATCTTGTTCATTGGTTAATTTCTCATTCCATCTACTAAGAGTCATTTATGATCACTTCTGTATACTTAATTATCTCAAAAAATTATGAACATTCTATAAATATTAACATGGTATATATCATATAATAAATTTATGCATCGTGAATCCTAGAACCATATAATTTGGTTACATTTGAAGTATAAATCCTTCATAATGGTATGTAAGAAAAAATATGAATTATTCTAAGCATATCCCCTGAGAGTATAAATTTGGGTTTGCATCATGGCATGTTTTCATGTACCATGATACCTTGGGTCAAACCCAAAACTCTTACTTAGATTTGTTACTCCTAAGTAAATCTATTCCCGAACCATGCCCACTTGTATTATCCCAATAGGGATTTATTTTCTAAAAAGATCCACATAATCTATTCCTTAATAAAGTTATTGCAAGATCATGTACGTATATTATCAAAGTGTATCACAGGGTTTTGTTCCATGATCTACATTTTCGAAATCTATTTTCCATGTTTTCTACTACACATCCTTTTATACAAACTGTAATGCCTCGACTACAGTTTCTCGGTCATGGTGCGTTATTTAATACATTGGAATGATTAAAATGAATAAAATCATTAATTACCAAGTAGTTTCGTAGTTTTGGAAAACCATATACTTACATACATTTTATTTTAAAACAAGAAATTAAATACAACAAATAAGTTTCATTGGGAACATCAACAACTCTAAGTTTATCCCAACAGTCCATTCCTAATATATTATTCATGTCTTGAGAAAATGAAACATAAGAATGTGGGGGATAATATTATTAGTAATGGTAATCAATATAGTGGAAAATATCATAAGAATAAACATTTTTCATGGTTAAAAACTAAAAACAAATTCCTTTAAGAACAAACATGAACATAATATCGTACGAATAAGCACTGAGTTAATATGACAAAATAAAGAACATTCATGGGTATTATACGAGTCGAATAACCACTTGAACATTCAATTACTAGTTCAATAATGAGTGAATTAATAATACGAGATATCATAACCATACTGTTCATGCCTCTTTCAAAGACTATAAATAACCATATTGTCAAGGCCTCCTGCCAAGACCATAGTCAGTCTCATTAGACTTAGCAATGCATCGACAGTAGATCATGGGCCCCACCGATAAAATAAATATTCCAATGCATTATTCATATAAATGAGGATAATCATAGACAAAATATACATTAATATTGAAATGATCACCATAAATGTAAATAACTTTCCCCAGTCATTAAATATGAACACTACCATCCAGATTAATATGGTAAATGGTATCAAGATCAAACATCCATATTCAAAATAATTAGAAAACCTTAAAAAACATATTTTTTAGAAATATAATTGGAGATAAAACTTTATGAATTACAAAATTCATAAATGTTTTTGACTTTAATAATGATACCTTTAAATGAGTCCTTAAAAAATTATTGTGGAAATAACCCTTAAACATTTCAATGTGCCCATACTAGCCTGAAACATTCAAATCATAATACTATAGAATATCCTGAGAATAATGAGACTCTTAAAATGATATAACAAGGGGAATTACATACACCAAAGGCAAGGAATATGTGGTGAATAAGGAATATATCTAATAAAATATAATATGAGGTGAGAAAATCCATTTTACATTGGAATGAAGAGTTATTTTGGAAAAACATTTTTATTTTTCATATATCTAGTTATAAAACATGTATATCCTATAAAATAAAAGTTAAGGACATTGATAATTTACATTAGGGATAAATTAAAACCCACAAAAGTGAAATCATGTACAAGTTTCTTTTAATGAATATTTCGAATTAAAGCATTTTAGTGCGATTTAATGGATTTATTAAATATATATTAATGCGTAAGGGCATGTATGCTTTCATAAAATAGGAACTGAACCAGAATATATTTTTCACATCAAAATTTTTGATATTATAAAGAAAAATATGGATTAAATAAGATTATATAGTGAACCTAAAAATAGGTAAGAATCTAAGAAGTTTCATGAATCGATCTTCTATTCCAAGAAAAAAAAATTTAACGATCCATTTAAAACATATAACTCCACATATATTAATGTAGGATTCTGGTTAAAAGACATATATGGGACATTATCAATTAATATATGAGGATTAAATATGAATAAATAGGAATCTTATTAAGGTATGTAGAGAATAAGAGTAACCCAAATGAAAATGGAGGATTGGGTAGAAAACCCTTACTACATTATAATCAATTGAATTGTATACCCAAAAATTAGTAATCATAAAATTTTACATTTTATAAAATCAAAATAAGGAGATTAATGATATGAAATATCAATGGGAATTATACATACTCAATTCAAATTTAGTTGTAGTGATTATGGAATATCTCTCATAAATGGAAGTGAGATGAATAAACCCTTACCTTATGTCCAATGGTGTTATTCAGGTGATATTAATGTCCAGAATTTTAACATTTAGATTCATTAAATAATAATTATATTACCTACTCAAATTTTAATTTATTTATCATATCCTTATTTAGTTTATTCATGGCCTTTTTGATGTGATAAGAAGATCAATTTCATTGTTTGTGGTCGTTTGTTTCATGATGAGTATACTTGTATACATGAATGGATAATTGTGTAAAATGATGATAGTTTTACATAATTAATGTTATATGATAATATTGAACATCTAGAATGTTAAATTATTGTAAATTCTTATTTTTACTTGGGGTGAAGAAGAATAATTATATAAATTATTTAAGGATAACTGTTTGGGTTAATTTTTGAATTTTTAACACAACGAACTCAATTATTTTATAAATAAAAACCATATGTACCAAAAGATTCCATTAAAATAGTTGAAACATAATACATATATTATAGTATATTTAAACCATAATAATATCTTTATGAACATAATTGAATATTAAAATACAAATTAAAAACACATCATCCTTAGATGTGGTAAATTAGCACATCTGAGATGATTTTTTTACTACTAGCATAGAAGAAGGGTAAAAGAGTGATGATAATAACATATTCCATCATCGTAAAGAATTATACTACATGATAGGTACTAGATTTTTCATATAATTTTGATGATAATAGGTGAGGATAGAAAAGAAAACAAAGGAACGATGAACTAAAGTAAAACAATTGAAAAGAGGAATTTACCTCTTGAATTAATCTTCCTTGAGATTCTTCTTATGGGAGAGTATTTGGTTCTTTCATGAGACCAAGGGATACTGGATATAGGAGAGTATAATTGTAATATATTTTATAATAATTTATATATGTCATAAGGCATTATAGGAGTGATAATAAGAATTGAGTGTTGGTGGTTTTTATAGAGGAGGAGATAAGGGTTTTTTTAATATTTTAATCATTAGTCTATTATGTTTCCATTAGACAATAAAAAGTGATGATTAAATTTCCAAAAAATAATAATAAGTGAATGTGAGTTCGAACCAAGGGTGATTACAATAGTGATGATGCTGGTAAAATTGTATTAAACTCATACAATATATATATACGGTAAGTTACCTTATTTCACTATTAATAAAAAATTTATGTATTTTAGAAAAATACAAGAAAAATCAACATAACCATTTTTTGACCTCTAGATTTAAGAAATGATATCCATTTTTTGTAAATAATTTTCTAAATATTTTTTATTCAATATGTATATAAAAACAAAATTTATTCAAAAATAAAAACATTAAAACTAGAACTCATTTTATAACACAATGAAAAGTTAATCAAGGTCTCATTAAATTATCTTATAACCATAATAAAATAAAATAAAAATTTATAAAAAAGTTTTATGCAAATATATTTACATTTTATATTATAAAATTAATCATAAAATTATAATTAAAATATAAATGACATAAAAAATACCAAAACATATGATATGATCATTTTATAACTTATAAGATATCTAAATTGTATTCATTCATTCATGGGTGATGTTTCTATTTTTTTGGCTGACTCAAAATTCATTACTATTAATACGGGTCAAATTACTATTCAACAAATATGTATGTTGATCATATCAGACTCTAAATAACATAAAGTATGCAACTGTGTATGTCAGTTTTTCGAAATTCAATTAATAGATGTCAAAATATTATATTTATTTGTTAGGTTAAAATAATGTTTATTGTAGAGACTCAGTCATTTATGATTTAAATTTTTATCTTCAAAACATCACAGTATTAAAATTCTGCTGATATAATTTCTACACTTTCTAGTATGCAAGTATATTCTTTTTCTGCATTTATTTATAGTATAGAAATGTGAAATAACCTCATTTCCATCCATTATTCATTTTCTTAAAAACTATCTCTTACAACCACCAACACCCACATGATTTAAGACATTTTTAAAATTTAAATATTGAAGAAATACATACCTCTTATATTTCTTAACTATTAAAATATTTATGAAACCACACAAATAAATTCAAATTCAGATATACATAATTAGTGGATCTATTCTTCATAATAAAATCTAAAAGAAACTACTTTTATAAATTATATTAATGGTCTATAAAGATAAGGAAATTTCATATCCAGTTAATTATACATTAAAATAATATTTTATTCAAATTAATTTCCATGAAATCAAATTCACAATTTAAATACTATTTATATAATCAAGGAAAATTCAATCTTGGAATTCTTTCTTATAAATAAAATATAAAATATACATCATTCACATCACAATAATCTCAAAATACATCATAGAATTTAATATATAAATACATATATGAAATCCATTATGGTACCCATCATTAATTACATAAGTCATATCAATATAAATTTATTCAATTTCCCATAAAATTGTATCGAACAACTCTTCCTGAATGAAACATCAGGGAAAACTCTAAAATTATTTCTTATCATTCATTTACAAATTGATTTTCACAAAACATATTTATCTTATTTGTTTATTAGGTTCACATAATTATTTAATTGAAATGTTTATTTTAATAGAATGATGATAGTCAGTATCATGATATATAAACATTGTTATATCACCTCATTTATCATCAACATATATTTTTCTCAATCAATTTGTCTGAACATAATTGACACAACATTCTAGTATTGTCACCTCATGGATTTTCTGTATAAAATTCCCACATAAAATATATAAATAGGGATTTCCATGGATAAATATTTTTCATATAGACTTGGAATATTTTTACTCATATAATATCGGTGATTCTTCCCATGAACAACTAAAACTCAAAAACCCACTAAAACTAATGGAAGATCTGTGAACTACATGCGAAAGTTTATCATAAGTTCATGGAAGCTCATTATATAGATGTGCAATCCAAGAAATCACATTAAATGTAATCTTAACCCATGTAATATTTTTCTATAGATTATTTTATGCATCCATGTGATCAATAACCATTATTCATTGAATCTCATCTCATGTATGATTATTCCGTAAAGCCTCACTTCCTAGATTCTTTCTCTATGAATACTTATTGATCTTCAAGATGAAGGAATCATGAACTATTCTAAAAAACTATACTCATTTATATTATAGTGTTAAAATATTATAGAAAACATGAAATTATTTATTTATATAAAATTACCTCAACCAATTTAAATTATAACTCTTCAGGTAAATATTTCATTATTTATGTGTTCAAAATAAAAGACAACCTGGCAAACAGTCCTATGTTTTGTCCACCACCTTCTTTACTAGATCAACAACAACGCAATACCTCTTAGTGTTAATAAAAAGGCAGTGAAATGTGTTTTAACATAAACATAATAATATTTTTTTATATTGGAGAAACTAAGGATACTATATTATCATGGTTATGATATGTTTGAAGGAGGTAGATGGAAAAATAAACCTAAAATATCTTGGTTAATAATTATAACTCCTCTTTGTAAAATGTACCTTGGCTAATACCTAACCCCTTATTTGTTTTCATTTTAGAGTGACCAAACCTATATTGTGTGAGGAGGAGAGTTGGAATGGCATTTGGCTACTGATTTTCTGAGGTAGAGTGCTGCAACTGTGTGAATAATTTAGGAGGAAAGGTTCCCTTTTATAACTGAGGGGAGTGACAAACTTGAAGATATCATTAAAATTTATATATTTTAAATTCCATAAAAATATTAAATAGTATAACATAAATAAAATTTATAATATATTATTATAATGTTTTAAATACTCATATTAAATGGGAATTAAGGTAGGTTTTTGGGGCCTTATATCGTAGTTTTTAGTTTAATTAACCCATTTTACACATAACCTTGGTCATAACAATTTACCATGGTTATTATTCATTATGACCAAAAAAGTAAATTAAACTCTTTCAATTAAATTAACCACCTTATTAAAAATATGAAATCCATTTTTCAATATTCATTTTTTATAACTTGTAAAAAATAATTTTAATATAAGATCACTAAATGCATTGGTAATAATTATCTCTAGAAAAATGTGTTTTATGTATAAAAATGAATTTATCCAAAAAAATGTATATTATTGATTCATATGAATTATTTTAATTTTTTAATCAATAGAGATTAAATTTACTTTAAAACCAATACAAATTATAATCATACCTTTTTAATTCTTTGAATGTGATTATAGATTTTATAAAAAATATATTTTTCAAAATTCGTCTAAAAATCTACCTTTTCATAAAAATCCCCAAAATTTCACAATAACCAAAATATTTAGGCTAAATCCAATTTTATTTCAATTTTCAAATAAAATCTACTATATCTAAAAAAAATGGGTGTTCCCATGCTTAGGATTCCTTTCCATATTAAGCCACGCCACGAGAATATCATACCTAATTACCATTTTACCTACTTCCTTCTTCCCAAAGACCTGACATGCCCATCGACTATCAACTTCCACCGACACCTAAATGCTAGACGACTTCCCACTTAGGGTTTCTGTCTTCTAGATTAATCCTCCCACAACATGCCTACGCCAAACGCCTTACTGTCACCCGTATACCCCCTAGGGTTTCCCTATTCCAGCTCCTTCCACGTTAAATTATCCATCGATTCTCCTTCCCGAAAAAATTTGAATATATTTTCCTTAGAATCCATGCTTCTCTATCATCTTCCTCCCTGAATAATCTCATTCTATAGTATCTTGAGCCGATACTAAGGTCATAATTCCACTCATTGTCTCACCCGATTATTCTTCAACATTACGTATCATCAAATATGGGATTTTGACTTCTACCACTACTCCAGAAATAATGCTTTTCTGATTTCTTCAACTGCATTGTCATGTACCACAGGCATCTACTGTAGCTACTACTACCCAAACTGGAAACCCTAATCCACTCCATCGGCTGATGGTGGACCATTGTTTATATCAAAAACTTTCACACAGTCCCTTCCTTTGTATCTCTGTACAGCTACAAACATGCAAGTGAATATATCTCCGTAAAGGTAACTATTTTTTTACTATCAAAATAATTATGCAACCTATAATATTCAAGGGAAAATGTATTTTAAATTACATAGGAACCACATGAGTAATTTCTCCTGACAATGAATCATATTCTTATTTTCAGAAATACTTCTCGTGAAATTATCATTGTGAGTATACATTGGATTATATTGGAACCATAGTTTTTCCTACATTGTCGTTATAGTATATTTAATCACCTCTAGATGAACTATTGGGTTTCTAATACACTGGAACATAACATACAGGTCTACTATGACTATCATGTTTTATTCAATATATAAATTCCAAAAATTGTTAACTGCAGCTTCCACTAAATACATCATGCAGATTTCATTTATAAATTATTAAAAACCACATAAATCTATGCACATACATCTTTAGCCATTATCGTGTCTTCATTCACAATATATACTAATTTTTCTTCACTGTTAAATTTTCATGAAAATAATACAATTCACACCTTGACTTTTATATATAATGATATACAACCAAAACATGTATTTCCTGTGATCCTCTACAGATGCTAGGTTTCAAAGAACAGTGCTACTGAATGAATGACACAATTTTGAGTTTATTATTACCTTTATTTTAGAATTCTTTATGATAGAATAGTTTTCCATTATTTTTATAAGCTAATAATGACACCCTTACAGTGTCAAAATCTACTATAAATTCGTCAATGACATCTACAAATCACTCTCCTACTCTAACAGCTGAACTACAGTCTACACATGGTGGTGTAGATGGAGTCACACACACGCCACTAACTCCATTTTCTATAAATGGTCACTAAAATTTACATTTTAGCATCTAAATTACTAAATTTTTAAATACATTACATACTATCATAATTTTTCCCTATTTACCTACTTCGTCTATAGTTCAAAAACAATCTGAAGCTCAGACAGTATTTAATGCAAGAGAAATCAAGAAAACGAAAACATCAGATGCCTTCATACAGTCTCATATTCCATTATGTAAGTATGATTAAACTTATCCGAAATGACCACACTAAACACCACACAACCAATTAATTCAATGTATAATTATTTCCTTGACACTTTCGGTAGCGATTGTGACTGATGAAAACAAGCATTGCCCGTCAACCACTAGATATTCAAGGTTTCAAAGATGAGGGCTAATGAAGGAATGACACAATTTTGAGTTTACTAATACCTTCACTTGAGACTTCTATATGTTACAAAATATTTCCATTATTTTTATAACCTACTGTTGTCACACTAATAGTGTCAACATCTACTAGAAATCCCTCCTTGAAATCTACAAATCTTGGTCCTATGTGAACAAATATCAACAAATGGCGGTGCAGATGGAGTCACACACATGCCATTAATACCACTGTATATCAATTCTATATTCTATTTAAATTTCAGTATCTAAATACCTCAATTTAATAATAATATACATACTAACATAAGGTATTCCTCTTTAACTACTTCGCCTATAGTGAAAAATCAATATGCAGCTCGGACAACATTTATCATCGCAGTAAACAAGAGAATGTAATGATCATATTCCCTTATACAATATCATATTCCATACTATAAGTATGAAGACACTTATCTGAGAAAACCACATTGTACGCCACACAACCGAAAAATTCTTTGTCTAATAGTTTCTTTGACACTTTCAGTAGAAATCGTGGCTCACGGTACCAATATGTCGGATTCATCACCAGCCTCCTCGACCATGTAAGCATAAGTAATGCAATTAGATTTTACTATGACCGTTAATAGATCTACATTTGTTACAATTTATCCTACCAATTGATATAGATTTAGTTGATCTGATCACGGGGACTATAATATTATATCATGTACAAGTTGATAGTCATTTTTAACACAACTATACAGCATCGCACACACACACACATAGAATTGAATGAAAAAAAAATTTATATATAATACAATTTTAAAAAAATACTATTAGACCATGTACAACATCTATTTCTTCAAGAAGTATCACATTCTAACAATTCAGATACACATGACTGCATCAAAAGTGACGTCCAATATAAAGAAATCTATAAAGGTATGTTGATGAATATTCATACATACTAACAAAAATTAGTTCTATATAATTTAATGTTACATTATTAATAATCGTATGGTCTCTATAGGCTATTTTGTACAACAATAGATTTTGGATAACAAATGTTAGTGTACTAAATGATTCAGAAATACTATTACAACATCATGGGAGACAAATACCATGCACTTCCTCTACATTGTAAATGTCTTCTGCTACAATTTTTTTGATTTTCACTTAGGATATTCAGATATTGGATACCCTTATAATGTATTCCAAAACTATCATGCTTTAATGTGGTTTGATGAGATAAACAAGAAATGTAGAAACCCAAAAAAACCACGTTTGTTTCATGTTGTGCTATGGGAATGATTTGTTTTAACTTAATACCACCTTTTCCACAATACCTAAAAATGCTTCTCTTCAATTCAACTTATACAGCAGCAAGAACATTACAAGAAAACATGCATATTTACAACTCCATGTTTTCTTTATCTTCATTGGGTTGGATGATTGATAATACTATCAACAAGGGTCTAACTCCTTGTATATTTAGATTTAATGGTGAGAACTACCCTCATATTGGAATTTTATGTCCACCAGATGGTCAACCAACAAGATTCGCACAACTATAAATGTGTGACACTGCAAATGAATGTCAAAATTGTGTTCGCGGGTTATGTTATCTCTAAACCTATCTGTTATGGACTATTTTGTCAATGTGGAATACTTTTGTATTGATATAACTACTAACTATAGCTCGGAAAACTAGAATACCCCAACTCATATTGACTATAAGATAGTCGAGAACCTGCAACAAATGCTTCCTGAAAACAATACAATAGATCAACAATTCTTAAGTGCATGGGACATTCAACAACGTCAAGAGGTGCCAAATTTAAAACTATATCTACTAAAATGAAGAAAAATAAATCCCAATACATATAATATACCAAATAATTCAAAGATGACATTACTTATTGTTGGTGATGTTGATGATCTCAACCAAGAGCTTGATATAATCATTTTTAACAAAAACTAGTGATATTCAAATAATTGATGAGCAACACCCATTGTATATTCCATTGAAATATTCCTTGGTTTTCACAGGTGGCTGGGATGGATATGTTCACAACATTTTGAATCTCCCAACTCCTTTCACAACAAGTCCAAAATTAAAGAATGTTATAATGAGAGAGTACTTCTCCATCCACTTTCAATTCTGTGAAAATCGCTCATCAACACTACTACATTCAAGAATACTATTGTAATTGTTTTTTGTTGATGCTTATATGCTGATTGAGTCTTAGTGACCGTCATTCATTCGCTTTAATCAAAAGAGAATGAGGGTAGATCAATACAATGGATTGCAAAATTCATTTCTCAGAGGCGATCAAGAAGGTTCATCATGTGACAAACACATCATTTTACCTCCTACATTTATTTTTGGTACATGGTTTGTGATCCAGAATTACCATGATGAAATATCTATTTTTAATTGGGATGGGTATCCAAATTTTTTTCTAACCATTACATGTAACCAAATATATCCTGAGATCACTCGGTATCTTATATGTTAGAATCTTCGTTCAATAGACTCCCTTGTAATACTATCTCGAGTTTTCAATATTAAGCTTGAACATATAATGAACAAATTAATAAAAGTTTGTTTATTTGAAAATTCAAGGGCAGGTAACCATCTATCTACATACTACAAATATATTTATCCATTCTATCTGAAATTATATCATAACATACTAACTATAACAATTTTTATTCCATGAAGTAGTTTGAACCGTATGGTTTTTGAAATGCAGCTTTCCTCATGTGCATATTCTATTTTTTCTCTGCCATAAAAACAATGTGAACACTCAAATATCTATAAAAAAGTATGTTTGCGCTGAAATACTTCATAAAGTTTCACACCCAAGGCTACATGAAGTGTTCAAATGTTTTATGCTCCACGACCCTTGTAGTGTTGTGAACCCTTCATCACCTTGAAAGAAAAATGGTAAATGTGAAAAAATATTTTCCAATTTTTTTATGAAAATACAACTATTGAGGATGACAGTTATTTAATTTATCAGAGAAGGGGTGACAAAAATAATGTTCTGAAAAATAAAATTCAGTTGGATAAACACTATGTAGTACCATACAATTTGGTTTTTCTATTAAAGTAACATGCTCATCTTAACATTGAAGTTTGTAATCAGTTATCTTCAATCAAATACTTGTTTAAGTATATTAGCAAGGGAAACGATCATGTAACAACAAAACACTATGATGGAAACAACATACACTCATCAGATAATAATGGAGATGAGATAATGATATATTATGACTATCGATACATATCTCTATGTGAGGCATCTTAGAGGATTTTTTCATTCAATATCCATTATAGATATCCACCAGTTGAGAGGTTACATTTCCCTTTTCTAGAGCAGAGTTATGTAATGTTTTTTTTGACAATGATAACATTCAAAATGTATTAAATCAAATAAACAGTTCTCAAATAATGTTGACCTCTTGATTTGAATCAAATATTATATACCCAGAAGGAAGAGGTTTAACTTTTCTAGAGTACCCAACTAGACTTGTGTACCACTCTCGAGACAAAAAATGGCATCCCCTGAAGCAAGGATTCTGTATTGGAAGACTATACAACGTCCCTCAAACCACTGGTGAACTATACTACTTGAGGATACTTCTAATAAAAATCAACGGTGCAAGTTCATATGAGTATATCAGGACTATAAAAAACATCACTCATGGTACATTAAGAGAGTCTTGTTCTTCAATGGGACTACTTGCATAGGGAAAAGAGTTTGTTGAAGCTATAAAAGAATTATCAGCTTGGGTAATGGGACAACATGTATATAGACTGTTCGTAAACATGTTAATCTGCAATAACATATCTTGCCCAGATATTTTCTGAGCTGAAACCAAATACATACTATCAGAAGACTTTTTATATGTACAAAGAATGACCCTAAAAAATACAGGTGCACATTTTCTCTTGTAACTGCTATATTGGTCTCAATTTATGTCTTTCCAACGTCTTATTACTGCTTGCTGGAATTTCAAACATTGTATTAAAGAAACACTACTGTAGTTTTTCTAGAATAAACGTTATACTTCTCATTAAATCTGCAATATCTTGCTCTGCTAATGTATTTACTATATTGGAGTACACAAAATCCATCATATTATGTATATTACAGTACTAACTACAACAAACATTTCTGTTCACATTTTAATAGTAATTGACTTGGTTTATTTTATTCTGCAGTCCTTAAAAATTCACCACATTTTCAAAGATATGTTCTTCACAGAACTATTAAATCTTAACTATATGACTACAAATATTTAAATATATACTAAATTGTCCATATATTCCACATCATTTCTTTTAAAATAATGCATTAAAAAAATACCTATAATTTTTATTAAAATATTGCATTACTAATAAATCCTAGGATTTCTATTAAAATATTCATCTTAAAGGCCTTCGTATCTTTTAATTTGTATTATTCTGTATAAGTGTTCCTCATTTTCATCCATTAGTTAAACACATAACACTTCTAAATAAAATGTACATGTAATCATTATACATGTTTCTCTCATATAAATTTTATTATATTAAATATAATGTAGTACAAAAATTTACAGCATTTATGTTCGAATATTAATAAAACATTACATTGTACATTTTAATCTACACCATTCTATAAAATTAATCCATAGTTTCATATATCATTTATTCACACTAAATTTCCAACTGTAGTTTACTTTCTATCATTTTGTGATATACTTCTCTTATCTAACATTAATGACAATATTGCAGTAAAAAGAAGGCCCACCATTAATGATAAGTAGTTAACACTAAATCGTTTAGTTTCAATTATTCTATAAGCCTTAATGAATGTATAAAGTAGTTTCATATATCACTTATATTTACTTTCAAGTTGGACCCTACTTGTAGTCTGTAAAGACCCGCAAATTTCAAGGAAATTTTTTTCTTAATTTTCTTTGGAATTTTACAAGAGCGCAGCTTCAGACGGCACCTGATTCCGAGGCCCGGTGTGCCCCGAATCAATTTCCGAAGTTTGGCTCGGGTACGTTCAGTGAACGGACGAGCGGGTTTTTCTATCTTTTGAACCGGTACCCGGAATCAAATTCTGAGGGCACCGATGAAATCGCAGCGCCGGTATTTGCTTAGAAACGCCTCTTCCGGAGTTGCGTTTGCTCAGACGTGGTTTTTAAATTTTGCGGCTTTAAGTCAGAAATAAAATAAAGTTTGTGCGACAACTTTATTTTATTTCACTTAAGCTGTTGGAAGCCACTTGAAGCCACTTAAAGACGGCTTGAACTGAGTTGAACTGGATAGGATGCTATCCAGAAATATCCTACCCCCTTGGTAGGATATTTGTGAGGCAGGGCCCGCACGAGCCCCGCCGTTTCTTTCGCTAAGTAACGCACCCGCGAAAACCCGTCAAAGTAACTAAAAAGTCAACCGACGCGTTTTCTTTAATCCTTAACAGACCATTTAATTGGGCGGTTTATTTCGTGAATTAAATGGGCTGTTTCTTTCGTGAATTAAATGGGTCGTTTCTTTCGAATTGATGGATCGTTTCTTAACCGGTTTCGTGTGTTGGCATGTTTATAAAATAAGACCAACCTAAAAATCCTTGGAAAGGATTTGAGAGAATCTTCGTTCCTTCATCTCCCCGCGAAGAACGCGAAGAACGCGAAGAACGCGAAGAACGCGAAGAACGCCGGCGACCGGAATTCGACGACGCACGCCGTGATCTGCGACGTCGACGAGCCCTACCCGCGACGTTCTTCGGCGACGTCTTTCTTCCGCGGCCGATCCTCGTTCGACAACAAAGGTGAGAATCGAATCTTCTAATTCTCTCCTTTTTATAATTCGATATCAGCGGATTTAAATTAATTAAATCCGTTTGATCTTGATCCGGAGATTGGCGACGCGACGCCGGATACCGCGACGACGCGACGATCTCTTTCTTCCGCGACGAGCGATTCCGCGACGACCTCTCGTCCGACGACGACGACAAGGTAAGGGATGTTGGATTATTTTTTCTTATTTTCCCCCGTGTTTATTCTTTTAAAGTGAAGAACATGATCTCCGACAATTTTAATTTATTTAAAATTGTTGTTGATTATTCCTCCCGTGGATTATGACTAACGCGGAGGGTGCGGGTCTAACGAACAAGACCCGGCAACCCTCCGCCGATCTCTTTTGTTGTGCGGATATGGCGGACGACGACGAACCGCGCGGCAGGGGCGATCTGTTGACCCCGCAGTGAAGTTCGGCCCCCGGGAGGAGCAATGGCGCAGACGGGAGGTAAAACGGGCCACCAGAGCAACTCCGGCGGCCCGCGGAAGGAGGCGGCAGCGCCAGGCGCGCCGCCGTGGAAATCTTCCGCCGCGGCTGAAGCCGCGGCGGCGGCGGCGGCCGGTTCCGCGGCCGCGCGGAACCGGAATCGGACGCGGCAGCCCGGCCGCGTCCGCGTGACAGGCGGCCCCCCGCGGGGGCCGCGTTTCCTCAAAGCCGCGGGTCAAACCCGCGGCGGCTCTCATTCGGCCGCTCGGCCGAAGCCGGGCCGGCCGGTCCGGTCGGCCGGGCCGCGCCCAGGCCGGACCGGACCCCGCCGACCCGGTTCGGGCCGACCCGGTTCGGCCGACCCCAGGGGGGGGGGGGTTCGGGCCGGGTTGCCCCGGGCCCAGAACCCCCGTTTCAGGCCCTCTTCGGTCTTTCGCCCATATCTTGGGCCTGGGACCTCCGATTGACGAACCGTCAGCGGCTACGCGATCCTTGGATCGAGACGGTCGTTTCGGTATATTATACTCAAGGTTTCGGAAGACTTTGGGTTCGGCCGGGTTGGTTCGTACACGAAACCAACCGGGCCCTCGGAGCGGAAACACTCATAACTTGAGCTACGGACGTCCGATCGACGTACCGTCAGCTGTGGTAGTTTCCTCTAAGTGAGACGGAACTTTTGGCATACTCCGCCCAAGGATCGGATACATGCGAAGTACGGTCGGGTCGGTTTTGCCCTAAAAAAAAACCAACCGGGCCCCTGGGACGAAAATGCCAATAACTCTCAGACCGGGCGTCCGATTGACGCGCCGTCTGTTGCGTTGAGATCCTGTTGTCGATACGGAACTTTTGGATACATCAAATTCGGACTACGTGTCAGTTGATGTATCAGCCCCTCGGCTCGTGGAGCGGACCCTCCTAAACGAGCTCGCTATGTGCGGGAACCCTAGCGCTGGCTGTGACTTCGACGACAGAGCAGAGATCCTCCGTGGACTGCGACGACGGCAGAGCAGAGATCCTCCGTGGACTGCGACGACGGCAGAGCAGAGAACCTTCGTGGACTGCGGCGACGACTGTGCAGAGATCCTTAGTGGACTGCGTCGACTACTGCACTCAGCGATCCCGTGTGGATCAGTGCCTACAGGTTCTGTGTGAGCCCGATCCTCCGTGGGTCCTTACTACCGGTTCTGTGTGAGCCACTGCCTACAGGTTCTGTGTGAGCCACTGCCTACAGGTTCTGTGTGAGCCCGATCCTACGTGGGTCTTTTTGCGGGGGTTAGTACCTATCGATCCTTCGTGGGTCCGACGACTGAGACGGATCAGTGATCGTCTTTGACGTCATCTGAAAAAGTATACCTGGTTGAGCTGCATCTTATGTTACTCTCCTTTGTGGATTGTGTTGAACTATCCTATGTGGATTTACTGTTTACTCTCCTTGTGGATTTGAGTCTTGCTTTCCTTTGTGGATTGAGTTGTTCTTGAGCTCGTGAGCAGAGCTAGAATTGGGGACTTAGGTATATGTATGGGCATATACCTAAGTCGAGTCAGATGTTACTTCGTGATTGCATCTTTCTTTTGTGCTATATCCTTTGTGGATTTCGGGAGACCTTCGGGGGTCTCGGGGTCCTTACTGAGTAGCTTGTACTCACCCCTGCACGGGCTATGCCCGCACCTTGTTGTGTTGGTTGCAGACGACGGACAGCGCTGATCACGGTTGGGGCGTGGAGCAGGACGGTACCTGGAGGTGGACCACTGGGCGGGACGTGCTCGGAGCGGACGTGGGACCCGAGGTGCCTGGAGGCTATCTGTACCCACCCTTCAGGTGGGATTGCCAGTGGACGACACGAGGCCGCCGTCTTTTCTTCAGTTGCTGTTCTTTACTTTTTCAGTTGTACTTTACAGTTGGGCTTGTATTTCCGGCCCCTTTACTTTCTGCACTTTACTTTCCGCTTGCTGACTCTGTGTGGTTGTTACTTATAAAGGCAATGCCTTCCCTGTTTACTGGGATTTTACGCCTTGGTGCTAGTCGCCAGCCCCTGGCCTATGGAAGGCGGGCTTGGGGTAGTCACGGCACAGGCCCCGAGGACGGGTCGTGACAAATTGGTATCAGAGGTGGTCGGTTCTACCGCAGACTCTGATCGTCCTTCCTTTCTATGTGAAGCAATAGTGTTTAGTGTATTGAGTGTGGTTATCAGTTCAGGGAGCCCAGTGTTGGTGCGGCGGCCGACGTATCCATACACCAGGACCCTGACTCCTGATTTCCGACTTAATGCATGAAAACATTGATTGCGTGTGTGTTTCAAGTTTCTTTGTGATTACTTGTGTCAGCTCACCGGGTATACTGATATGCTTATGAAAGTCTCAAGTTTTCCTTGTGATTACTTGTGCCAGCTCACCAGGTATACTGTTCTGACTGTGGTGCTCTTGTTCTCCTTTTCAGGATGGCCCCGCGACGACTGCCAGCTAGGGTTCCGAGTGTAGGGCGCGATGGCAGCCCACCGAGCGACGAGGCCTCGGTGCAGGGCCCTTTGCCAGCAGTGGCACCGGCGGTAGCTTTACCCGCCGAGCCACCGATGCTACCAGTACCAGACACTGACGATGCACGTCGCCTCAGGGCACTGCATGAGTTTCAGAGCCAGCGACCGCCCAGGTTTCGCGGTGAGGCGGACCCCCAGGCCGCCGAGGACTGGCTAGAGGCGGTGGTACGAATCTTTAGGCTAGTGAGGACACCAGCGGATCTCATGGTGATTCTCGCGGCGAGCCTCCTGCAGGCGGCGGCAGGACGATGGTGGAGCCTGATGCTCCAGGTTCACGATAAGGCATCCCTGCTCTGGGCGGACTTCGAGAGCCTCTTCCGCTCTGAGTTCGTCCCGTCCACCCTCCGAGCAGTGTGCATCCAGGAGCTTCTCCAGCTGCGCCAGGGCAGCATGACGGTCGCTCAGTACGCGGCGAGATTCACGGACCTATCTCGCTACTCGACCGACATGGTACGGGACCCCTTCTTCCGGGCCCGGACCTTCGAGCAGGGCTTGCGACAGGAGATTCGGGCGTCGCTGATCTCCCTCAGCATTCCGACCCAGGAGGGAGTGCTGGAGCGAGCCCTCCTGATCGAGAGCTTCCTGGCAGAGCCTTCTTCAGCGGCGAGACCTAGCGCAGGGCGGCAGGTAGCTGAGTCTTCGGCAGCAGGTAGCCGACGGATGACTCACGGGTCCAGGCAGACCAGACCCCCACGCAGACGGCCTCAGGACACCGGCTCAGCAGTACGAGGCACACAGCGGAGTGCCAGCCTTTCGAGAGGCAGGCTGTGCTACTCTTGCGGCGGGCAGGGTCACATGGCTCGTGACTGCCCGACTCGCCGACCAGAGGAGCAGCAGACGGTGGAGGGGCCACCCAGGCAGAGGCAGAGGGTCGACCGTGGCGGTCCGCAGGGAGGAGGCGGACGAGGCAGAGGAGCTGGCCGAGCAGCGGGTGGTGGGCGACGCTTCCAGGCTCTACCCCCACCACCACCAGGAGGGCCACCTCGACCACATGGAGCTGGCGGGCAGGGACAGGCCCAGCTCCAGGCAGTGGAGGCCTACGACCCCGACTTGCCAGAGATGATTCGAGGTACGATCTGTGTCTATTCCACCCTTGCTGCAGTACTTATAGACACAGGAGCGAGTCACTCTTTCATAGCCTCTGCCCTTGTTCGGAGCTCGGAGATTCCGATTGAGCCGTTGGCTCGATCCTTACGGCTAGAGACTCCTACGGGAGCAGACTCGACGATTACGCACTGGTGCCGGCAGTGTGAGATTACTCTAGGAGGCGATAGCTTCGGCTGGGATCTCCTTGTAGCGGCGTCGAGGCCTTACGACGTCATCTTGGGCATGGATTGGCTATCCACGGTTCATGCCCAGATCGACTGTTTTAGGCGCAAGGTACGATGTGTTCGTACCGACGGAAGCAGGTTTACCTTCACCGGCGAGAAGGGAACCTTTGCAGCACAGGATGGACTTCCGCGGAGGAGAGTGCAGCCTATCTCTCATCAGTTGGCTAGCCTCATCCTAGGAGCAGTGGACGTGCGGAGTCCGGCTTTTCCTGCAGTGGTGGACCAGTACGTGGACGTCTTTCCCGACGATGTTCCAGGGCTACCTCCTCGTAGAGAGGTAGACTTTTACATCGACTTGTACCCCGGGACAGCCCCGATATCTACTCCAGCATATCGGATGGCCCCCGCCGAGCTTCGGGAGCTGCGGGTACAGTTGGAGGACTTGCAGAGCAAGGGGTTTATCCGACCCAGTGTTTCACCCTGGGCTTCCCCGATTTTGTTCGCCAAGAAGGCGGACGGGAGCTTGCGACTATGTGTCGACTATCGTCGCCTGAACCAGGTGACAGTGAGGAACAAGTATCCGCTGCCACGGATTGATGACCTCTTCGATCAGCTCAAGGGAGCGCGGTGGTTCTCAAAGATAGACCTCCGGTCAGGCTATCATCAGCTCAGAGTTCGAGACGAGGACGTACAGAAGACGGCCTTCAGGTGTCGGTATGGCCATTATGAGTTCTTGGTTATGCCGTTCGGCGTAACCAATGCTCCAGCAGTGTTCATGAGCCTCATGAACAGGATCTTCCATCCATACCTCGACCGATTTGTCGTTGTCTTCATTGACGCCATTTTGGTATACTCGACGAATGAGGAGGAGCATGCCTACCACCTGCGAGTTGTGCTAGACACACTTCGAGAGCACCAGCTTTATGGAAAGCTCTCAAAATGCCAGTTCTGGTTACGTGAGGTCCATTTCTTGGGGCACGTCATTTCTGAGGCGGGAGTTGCAGTGGATCCCGCGAAGATCGAGGCAGTGCTAGCTTGGGAGCCACCCAGGAGCGTGACAGAGGTGCGGAGCTTCTTGGGCCTAGCGGGATACTATCGGAGATTCGTGCCAGACTTCTCCAGAGTTGCGGCACCACTCTCAGCCTTGACGAAGAAGGGGAAACCCTTTGTGTGGTCAGACAGATGTCAGCAGAGCTTCCAGGAGCTGAGACAGAGATTGACCAGCGCACCTATCTTGAGGTTGCCTGAGGAGGGAGTTGGATACGTAGTTTACTGCGACGCATCAGGGACTGGACTCGGGTGCGTCCTGATGCAGGAGCGGGCCGTGATCACCTACGGATCACGTCAGTTGAGGCCGCATGAGCAGAACTACGCCACTCATGGCCTGGAGTTAGCAGCAGTGGTCTTCGCTCTGAAGACTTGGCGGCACTATCTGATGGGCGAGCGCTTCACGGTCTTTTCTGACCACCAGAGTCTCAGGTATATCTTCTCTCAGAAGGACCTGAACCTGAGACAGCGGAGATGGCTTGAGTTCCTCCAGGACTATGACTTTGAGATAGTCTATACTCCTGGGAAGGGGAACGTGGTAGCCGATGCCCTCAGCAGAAGGACGGGCATTCAGCTACTTGAGGAGGCGACGGAGCAGCTAGCCTCCTTACAGATATCCTTCGTGGATAGAGACGGAGCATCCTTTCTTCAGTCTCTCACAGTCTCTCCTCCACTTCTACAGCAAGTCAGAGAGGCTCAGCGTGAGGACGCCGACTGTGAGACCCGGCGTGCACTGATATCCTCAGGTCAGGCGCCTGATGGCTTCTCCCTTGGAGCAGAGCACGACATCCTTTTCAGAGGGCGTACCTTCGTACCAGTCGCTCTACGAGAGGAGGTGTTGAGAGAGTTTCACACTTCTCCCTTGGTGGTACATCCCGGAGTGGCGAAGATGTACCAGGACCTCAGACGACAGCACTGGTGGCCGGGCATGAAGAAAGCTGTGGCAGAGTTCGTTTCACGATGCCTCACCTGCCAGCAGGTGAAGGCAGAGCATCAGGTACCAGCAGGCTTGGTACAGCCCTTGGAGGTCCCGGAGTGGAAGTGGGATTGCATATCTATGGACTTCGTGACTGGACTTCCACGCACTTCCAGAGGTCACGACTCCATTTGGGTGATTGTCGACCGACTCACCAAGTCGGCACACTTCTTACCCATCAGAGAGCAGGGCTCAGTGGAGAGCTTGGGACGTCTTTACGTCCAGGAGATCGTACGGCTTCACGGTGTGCCATCATCTATCGTCTCCGATCGAGATGCTCGTTTCACTTCCCGGCTTTGGAAGGGGTTGCAGGAGGCGTTCGGGACGCGGCTCCATCTGAGCACAGCCTTCCACCCTCAGACGGATGGTCAGACGGAGAGGACCATACAGACACTCGAGGACATGCTCCGTGCATGTGTTCTCGACTTTGGTCGCAGCTGGGAGGACCACCTACCCTTGGTGGAGTTTGCGTACAACAACAGCTACCACTCCACCATCGGGATGGCACCATACGAGGCGTTGTACGGCAGACCCTGCAGATCACCGTTGTGCTGGACAGACCCTGGGGAGTCAGCACTCGTGGGACCAGAGATGGTCCGAGCCACGACAGAGAAGGTCCAGATCATCCAGGAGAGGATGAGGACAGCTCAGAGCCGGCAGAAGTCATATGCTGACAGGAGGCGGAGGCCACTAGAGTTCGAGGATGGCGACCACGTCTTTTTGCGTGTCTCACCTCGACGTGGTTTACGGAGATTTGGCCGAGGCGGCAAGTTGTCTCCACGCTTCATCGGGCCTTTCCAGGTCCTCAGCAGGATAGGAGAGGTGGCTTATCGCCTGGCTCTACCACCTCAGTTGCACCGGGTGCACGACGTCTTCCACGTGTCTCAGCTGAGGAGATACGTGCACGACCCGACGCACATCATCGACTTTGGGGAGCTGGACGTGGACGATGGGGTGACTTTTGCGGAGGACCCAATGGAGATCGAGGATCGACAGGAGCGGGTCCTACGTGGGCGGTCGATTCCTCTTGTGCGCGTCAGATGGCAGCACGGGAACCTCCAGGAGAGCACTTGGGAGCGGGAGGCTCAGATGCGTGCTCAGTACCCCCATTTGTTCCCCTAGTTTTTTGATGTATCTTTACGGGGACGTAAAGCCCTGAGGTGGGAGTAATGTAAAGACCCGCAAATTTCAAGGAAATTTTTTTCTTAATTTTCTTTGGAATTTTACAAGAGCGCAGCTTCAGACGGCACCTGATTCCGAGGCCCGGTGTGCCCGGAATCAATTTCCGAAGTTTGGCTCGGGTACGTTCAGTGAACGGACGAGCGGGTTTTTCTATCTTTTGAACCGGTACCCGGAATCAAATTCTGAGGGCACCGATGAAATCGCAGCGCCGGTATTTGCTTAGAAACGCCTCTTCCGGAGTTGCGTTTGCTCAGACGTGGTTTTTAAATTTTGCGGCTTTAAGTCAGAAATAAAATAAAGTTTGTGCGACAACTTTATTTTATTTCACTTAAGCTGTTGGAAGCCACTTGAAGCCACTTAAAGACGGCTTGAACTGAGTTGAACTGGATAGGATGCTATCCAGAAATATCCTACCCCCTTGGTAGGATATTTGTGAGGCAGGGCCCGCACGAGCCCCGCCGTTTCTTTCGCTAAGTAACGCACCCGTGAAAACCCGTCAAAGTAACTGAAAAGTCAACCGACGCGTTTTCTTTAATCCTTAACAGACCATTTAATTGGGCGGTTTATTTCGTGAATTAAATGGGCTGTTTCTTTCGTGAATTAAATGGGTCGTTTCTTTCGAATTGATGGATCGTTTCTTAACCGGTTTCGTGTGTTGGCATGTTTATAAAATAAGACCAACCTAAAAATCCTTGGAAAGGATTTGAGAGAATCTTCGTTCCTTCATCTCCCCGCGAAGAACGCGAAGAACGCGAAGAACGCGAAGAACGCGAAGAACGCCGGCGACCGGAATTCGACGACGCACGCCGTGATCTGCGACGTCGACGAGCCCTACCCGCGACGTTCTTCGGCGACGTCTTTCTTCCGCGGCCGATCCTCGTTCGACAACAAAGGTGAGACTCGAATCTTCTAATTCTCTCCTTTTTATAATTCGATATCAGCGGATTTAAATTAATTAAATCCGTTTGATCTTGATCCGGAGATTGGCGACGCAACGCCGGATACCGCGACGACGCGACGATCTCTTTCTTCCGCGACGAGCGATTCCGCGACGACCTCTCGTCCGACGACGACGACAAGGTAAGGGATGTTGGATTATTTTATCTTATTTTCCCCCGTGTTTATTCTTTTAAAGTGAAGAACATGATCTCCGACAATTTTAATTTATTTAAAATTGTTGTTGATTATTCCTCCCGTGGATTATGACTAACGCGGAGGGTGCGGGTCTAACGAACAAGACCCGGCAACCCTCCGCCGATCTCTTTTGTTGTGCGGATATGGCGGACGACGACGAACCGCGCGGCAGGGGCGATATGTTGATCCCGCAGTGAAGTTCGGCCCCCGGGAGGAGCAATGGCGCAGACGGGAGGTAAAACGGGCCACCAGAGCAACTCCGGCGGCCCGCGGAAGGAGGCGGCGGCGCGGGTCGCCGGCGCGGCGGCGGCGCCAGCCGCGCCGCCGTGGAAATCTTCCGCCGCGGCTGAAGCCGCGGCGGCGGCGGCGGCCGGTTCCGCGGCCGCGCGGAACCGGAATCGGACGCGACAGCCCGGCCGCGTCCGCGTGACAGGCGGCCCCCCGCGGGGGCCGCGTTTCCTCAAAGCCGCGGGTCAAACCCGCGGCGGCTCTCATTCGGCCGCTCGGCCGAAGCCGCGCCGGCCGGTCCGGTCGGCCGGGCCGCGCCCAGGCCGGACCGGACCCGGCCGACCCGGTTCGGGCCTACCCGGTTCGGCCGACCCCAGGGGGGGGTTCGGGCCGGGTTGCCCCGGGCCCAGAACCCCCGTTTCGGGCCCTCTTCGGTCTTTCGCCCATATCTTGGGCCTGGGACCTCCGATTGACGAACCGTCAGCGGCTACACGATCCTTGGATCGAGACGGTCGTTTCGGTATATTATACTCAAGGTTTCGGAAGACTTTGGGTTCGGCCGGGTTTGTTCGTACACGAAACCAACCGGGCCCTCGGAGCGGAAACGCTCATAACTTGAGCTACGGACGTCCGATCGACGTACCGTCAGCTGTGGTAGTTTCCTCTAAGTGAGACGGAACTTTTGGCATACTCCGCCCGAGGATCGGATACAGGCGAAGTACGGTCGGGTCGGTTTTGCCCTAAAAAAAAACCAACCGGGCCCCTGGGACGAAAATGCCAATAACTCTCAGACCGGGCGTCCGATTGACGCGCCGTCTGTTGCGTTGAGATCCTGTTGTCGATACGGAACTTTTGGATACATCAAATTCGGACTACGTGTCAGTTGATGTATCAGCCCCTCGGCTCGTGGAGCGGACCCTCCTAAACGAGCTCGCTATGTGCGGGAACCCTAGCGCTGGCTGTGACTTCGACGACAGAGCAGAGATCCTCCGTGGACTGCGACGACGGCAGAGCAGAGATCCTCCGTGGACTGCGACGACGGCAGAGCAGAGAAACTTCGTGGACTGCGGCGACGACTGTGCAGAGATCCTCAGTGGACTGCGTCGACTACTGCACTCAGCGATCCCATGTGGATCAGTGCCTACAGGTTCTGTGTGAGCCCGATCCTCCGTGGGTCCTTACTACCGGTTCTGTGTGAGCCACTGCCTACAGGTTCTGTGTGAGCCACTGCCTACAGGTTCTGTGTGAGCCCGATCCTACGTGGGTCTTTTTGCGGGGGTTAGTACCTATCGATCCTTCGTGGGTCCGACGACTGAGACGGATCAGTGATCGTCTTTGACGTCATCTGAAAAAGTATACCTGGTTGAGCTGAATCTTATGTTACTCTCCTTTGTGGATTGTGTTGAACTATCCTATGTGGATTTACTGTTTACTCTCCTTGTGGATTTGAGTCTTGCTTTCCTTTGTGGATTGAGTTGTTCTTGAGCTCGTGAGCAGAGCTAGAATTGGGGACTTAGGTATATGTATGGTCATATACCTAAGTCGAGTCAGATGTTACTTCGTGATTGCATCTTTCTTTTGTGCTATATCCTTTGTGGATTTCGGGAGACCTTCGGGGGTCTCGGGGTCCTTACTGAGTAGCTTGTACTCACCCCTGCACGGGCTATGCCCGCACCTTGTTGTGTTGGTTGCAGACGACGGACAGCGCTGATCACGGTTGGGGCGTGGAGCAGGACGGTACCTGGAGGTGGACCACTGGGCGGGACGTGCTCAGAGCGGACGTGGGACCCGAGGTGCCTGGAGGCTATCTGTACCCACCCTTCAGGTGGGATTGCCAGTGGACGACACGAGGCCGCCGTCTTTTCTTCAGTTGCTGTTCTTTACTTTTTCAGTTGTACTTTACAGTTGGGCTTTTATTTCCGGCCCCTTTACTTTCTGCACTTTACTTTCCGCTTGCTGACTCTGTGTGGTTGTTACTTATAAAGGCAATGCCTTCCCTGTTTACTGGGATTTTACGCCTTGGTGCTAGTCGCCAGCCCCTGGCCTATGGAAGGCGGGCTTGGGGTAGTCACGGCACGGGCCCCGAGGACGGGTCGTGACATAGTCATTACTAATTACGGTAATATTCTTAACTGTTATGAAATTTAATATATTATAGTAGACAAATGTCACACCATATCTATTCAAATATTCATAATAAATTCTTTATCCTCAATAGATTCATGTATCGGTTTATTAATTCATAATAATATATACAACAAAACATAATTACTATTGGTTTCTCTCTATGTATTTAACCTTACACTATAGTGGTTATGTTTATTTTACTATAAACTATTGTAATGACTTCGTTAATGATATTTTGTAATTCTATTTAACAATATTCCACAACATTGTATATTTGACACTCACATGTCACCAGATACATATGTATGCATTGAGATAAATAGACCGAATTTTACAGGGCAATGAAAGATCACATCGGTTATATCCTCCTATTCCACTTCTAGATTCTGATTTTGATTCCACATCAAATCATTAAGTAGAATAATAATTTAATTACAATATAGAATCACTTCTACAAGAGTAACATAGATTACATAGTATGTTGTTAGATGAAAGAAAGAGGTGATGTATGTCATTCTGTCTTCACTATCTAGAGATTCGAGGGGGGTCTTCTTCTTGCATGGTTGTGGAGTAATGGGTAAAACCTTCATCTGGATAGTAATAACATCATTGCTAAAGGCACAGTGTACGATTGTAATTGTATATCCGTCGAGTGGAATAGCTTCACTACTAATTCCTTGCGGATGAATAACACATTCTAAATTATGTATTCCAATCTATATTACTGATCATTTATTTTGAAATATTTATTTGTGGAGTGAGGTAGTGGAACTTTTTCAATTGAGTAAGCTCGTCATTTGGGATGAGGTATCTATGATTCATAAGTATTGTTTTGAGGCTTTTGAACAAACTCTTAGGGACAATATGACTGTGAAAAATGATAAAGCTCAGAATTTGTCATTAGGTGGATTAACAGTTTTCGTGGAAGGAGACTTTAGGAAAAGACTGCCAGTTATACCAGGAGGAAACCGAAATTGCATTGTCTATACAAGGGTAAAGTCATCGTATCTTTGGAATCCTTGTCGAGTGTTATCCCTTAACAAAAACAGGAGATTGCATTGTACTGCTATCAATCACTCCCGTATTGTGTTACATGAGTTTGTTAAATGGACCATAGATATTGGTGAAAGTATAATTGGATATCCTAATGATGGTGAATCATTCATTCAAATTTTGTCAGCATATCTTCTTATCGAGAGCGATAATGCCATGGCTGCAATCGTTAACCATACATACCCGGGTTTCTGTAGCAAACATGGAGACCAAACCAATATGAAAGACCGTGAAATTTTAGCTCCAACCTATGATGTCATATAGGAAGTAAATGAATATATGTTGACCCTCACTGGCTCTGAAAACAATGATTACTTCATCTCATACTATGTTTTCAATGAAAATTATGATACAGATAGACCAGAAAATATTTACACATCTGACATGTTAAATGGTATAAACATCTCTGGGTTACCTACCCACAAAATTAAAATTCAACTTGGTGTTCCAATTATGTTACTATGAAATGTAGATCAGTATGTTAGTTTTTGTAATGGAAGTCTTATGATAGTATCACACTTGGCTGAACATGCCACTGGGCCCAGGTTTTAAATGGATGTAATTCAGGATATTCTGCGTTCATTCCAAGATTAACTATGACTCACTATGATGGTATATGGCCATTCAAACTAAAAATATGATAATATCCTTTTACATTTTCTTATACGATGACTATTAATAAAATTCAGGGTCAATCATTGTCTTTAGTTCAGCTTTATCTTCGCAAATCAATGTTCTTTCATGGTCAATTAAATGTTGCAGTGTCTAGGGTCACATTAGCTACTGGATTGAAAATTGTAGTTGATGGTAACACTAATGAGTCCTAAAATTACACAGAAAATATTGTGTATAAGTAAATATTTAATAATCAGTCTTAGGTATCATTTAAAATTAATTTTATATACTCTAATATGCTCTTGAAAATTATAATGTTTACTATCATGGATTATTTACCTGCTTAATATGTTTTATTTGTACACTGAATGATTATGTATAGTAACAAATATGTCACGCTAAAAACCATGTTGAATGAGATTAGCCCATACAACAATGAAACACTATAAACACAAGTTCATGTCTTGATCATGTGGTTCAATTCATCTTATAAATACTCCAATGAAGTTGTTGATGTGGATATCATACTATGCGAAATTTAGGTTACATTATATTACAACAAGTCAGTATAGGTTATTTTAATTGTTTCTCAACTATGCTCTAAACATCTTTACAGTTTATAAATAAATATACAATGCCAATGTCTTTTGTTATTTCTACTGTTCACATATTATCCAACATTTTGACATACTATCTACATGGAACAGTTTCTGAAAGTTAATTTTTCTTTTACTAAAAAACTGTTTCCTATACATGTTAGTATATATATATATATATGTTGTCTACATCATTTGAGATCTGTTTTCGTTGACATTTACCTGGTATTATAAGTCATTATACCCTACTTTAGAACAAATTAACATACCCTCTACCCAGAGCATATTATGTGTGTTTAATTTCTTTACTGCTATATTATATTGGGTACAACTATCACTATATATTTATATATATACTTTCATTGTTCCCTATAATTTGTATTATTTCCTCATTAGCCATCAATTTAACATAGTTTATGCAGGGAACCATGATTCAATGTACCATTATGAATCGTCAATTTATCTCCATCTAAAAATAACTGTTGGGTGAGGGACTCTGCTATATTGTAATAAAATTCCAAATATCTTAAAACCAGGGAAGTTACATCAGAAATAGACACCCGTGCCGAATCATGTTCACATCCATGACGTTTTTTCGTCCATGTGAAGTACCACTACCTATTTTTAGTTTTAAATTTTCTTCATTTGAATACATCGTTAAAAAAAGTCCCAAAAGAACATATAATAGGTACATGTGGTTAATAATACATAATTATAGTTCCATTTACCATGTTATGTTAAATTAATCATTAAAATGTCTTTTAATTCAGCATTATCTTATCTAAATTAACTTTGTATCTATCTACTATGTTTTCAACTAATTGGAGTTCTATGTTACTCACATCCAATTAAAATCAATGGGTACTTTCAACCACAGGATGCCGATAATTTTACAAGACGACAGGTCATTTTTTGTTGACTAATTTTATTAGATTACTGTAACATAGAATATTTACTCATTTTGTGACTTTTTTTCCCTGCAAGAGGTGATAGTTACTTGCAGCTTATGGGATAAATTAGAATTTGAAATGTCGTGTTACATGGAAAATAACAAATACCCCACTAACATATTGATATTATTTCTCATCCGGGTGATGTGTTTGACGAGTATAGTTTCTATCTACAATGAATAATCTCGATCATTCTACTATGTGTCTACAATATGTCGCTTCAATGGAAAATTATATAATGATGAATTCAAATTTATTTAAACCAATTTTCTTGTCAAAACAACTATTAATGAAATAGAGATTCTTTACAACCAAAACCTTATAGTAGTTGAGAACATCAGAAGTAGGAATCATTGTAACATCATTTACTTGTGTAGAAAAATAATTTACTTATCTAAATGTCACAAATGTACTACCCACATATTCATTCTCTTTAATTCAATGTATGATTTTCTGCATTTATAAGTCTTGGGGTGATAAAAGAATCACCATTACATACTTCATCACCAAAAACTCCCAACCAAACAATGGAAATACTGTATTGGGATAATAGGAAATCCATTTTAGATGTGAAAAACTATCAACAGGTCTGCAATATACCCTTATTTTACAATTGTGATTATGCAATAATATTAACTGTTCACCACTTTCATGTAATACATTATATATTTACATGTAATTAATCTACTACAGGGTAGAAGGTTCTTAATTGTAGCTACAGTTCAGACAATTCATACCACCCACATCTGGTTCTATTAATCATGCCATTCGTGCATAAAGAAGGTGCAGATTATAGATATAAACATTTGTTGCATGTCCTGCAACTCCTCACCTACTAGCATTACTCTGGGGTCAGAATTAATTCAATACTGGCTAAATTTTTTATTTTCATTATGTTACACCCTTAGTTTATCCACATATTACAAATGAGACTTAAAGTGTAGTCATAATAACAACTGCAACAGGTTTATATTTTAGTTATTTGTTACGGATAACACAGAATCATTTCCAGTGCTGTTATTTGAAAAAAAGCCACGCAATACGTACGAAAAATAGTTACGCAACTAAGAGTGACTTTGATATAGGTAAATCTAAATACTTTTATCTTGTCATTATATAATTTTGAAATATAATAAGTAACACTGCCAATGGATTTTTTATTAGTATGATGAAGAGTTTGGTTTCCCTCATAAATTGAACTTCTTAAAAGCCAGGAAACATCTGTTACCAATTGAGGTGATAGATTACAATATTATGAACTGTCATCATTCATCTAATAAAAAGAGTTACAAAGTGGTTTATATGAATGATAATGACATCTACATCATCCTCTTTATTAGAGACTTAGAACATAAGAATGTCAGTCTGTATTCTTTACACATTATCTCTAAAAACAAAAACTTAGAATACTTTACATTTTCATCAATAATATACAGGCTGATCAAAGCAGCGGTTCTTCTACAGTAAGATGTGTCGTTCATTATACGCAGGTAACTAGATTACAATTTCAATAGTATTTCTTTCTAACAATGGATATCATTTTACTAAAATATTCTTTTTCACATTTCCTCATGGGATCATCAAACAATTGGGTCTTTTCATTGGTACTTTAAACATTGAAAAAGGATTAGATACTACACCCATGATCATGTGTTCTACTCGGGTATATATTTGTTATCTTTGTGAACTGCTAAATTATTTCCATTACTATAAGAACACAAGTCATTAATATTTTGAATTTTAAATATTAAAAAAAACATTTACTTCTATGTACGTTTGTGTGATGATAAAAAACACTCTACTGTTATAGCTCTTCTCTGATATTCAATGATTTCAGCTACTGTAGTTTATAAGTTCAAATTTCTCTAACAAAAATTTCTATATAGAAAAATCTGTCACATTGTTTTGATATTGAGAATGGTGTGAAAGATAATATGCATAAGTCTCCAGACAGCGTTCCTGCAACAAGTCAATATACTGAATTAGAGACCGTTCCAAAGGGATATATAAATAAAAAACTAAAGAAAACTGAAATCTCATACAGGAAATAGAAGGTAAACATACATCTTCACTGATCAAATTATTATCAATATTGTGTTCATAGTTAATATTTGTAGTGAAATGTGTATTACATTTGATACAGTAGAGGTAGTTCATTTGAAATATAGTCTGCTACTCATTCGGTATTTTGATATGATTAGAATATACTTTGACCTTGAAGAGATAATTTCACCATGAATGTTTCTAGTTTTCAACTAATACAATGTTCGTTTTAAAATTTAGCATATAGTACAAACATTAACGATTGCAAAACTAACTTCATTTCATATTCCTATATATATACTATATAGACATGCACTATTACTATGTCTACAAAAATAGTAACTTTCTTTATATGCCCAGTTTGGTCGTTCATTTGGATCATGTTTCAGTTCTTGGTCCAACTTTTTTTTAATCTATTACGATGAACGAAATGCTTTCAGTAATAGTTATTCCTAATATTTGTTTCAATGATTGAAAAAACATAATATACATGACTGTAATTTATTTCATGGTTTGTAATGTTAATTTTTAAATTCTTCATTTTAGAGGTACTAAAACATCCACCTTGTTTTAAACGATTTTGGGTTTATGTATCATGTACCTTTCTAATGATATTTTTTTCATTCATCGTATTTAAGGTACAATAAAATACCACCCAGTTATAAATGACCTAGAATTTTTTATCATGTGCCTTTACATACAAAAACACCAAAATTATCTATTGATTGCTATCTGTTTATGTTTATAATTGTACTTTCATCTGCAGGTTTCATTACCTATATGACAAATAACCCAAAGAGATATTGCAACCAGAATATGCTCTTGCTGACTTTGCAATTTCAATTACTTGAAACACATCAGAAATGATGTTCAAATAATTTTGTACAATCAGAAAATTGTATTTTTTAGCTCTGGATTAAAATGAATACATTGTGCTGTTCACATTTTAAATTATTAGAATTACTCATACAGTGATTGTGTCTTTCAGTTTTAATTACACTTCATGCATTACTTTTTATGACATGAATGTTAATGCAATAAAATAAGTAGTTTATGCTATATAACGACTATGTCCCCCATGATAGACACAATTACTAATGCAAATACTTTCAAATGTTCATTCAGAAACATTATTTAATTTGTATAAATCTGTCCATTATTCATGTTTTTATTGGTGTGTCCAACTATAGTTCCATTATACATTCCCAATACATTGTCACTTGGGATTTATAAAGATAACTATTATTACGTACCAGTTACAAATAGTATTATCATTAGTAAACATCATTTATTCTATACGTTCTACATATGCATAGGTGTGTACTATTTTATAATATTTTTAGATAATAAATTTAGTATACTCATAAAAACAAGTAAAATATATATATAAATTTATTTCAAATAAAATGATTTTCATAACAAATATTTTCTAGGGACAACCATTAGACGATTATTTGTTCATTTTTTGATATATTATCAAATATTTTATTCAAAAAAAATTCATTAATGAATTATTTAATTTTTTTATATAAAAATACATTGGGAATTTAAAAAATAGTTTCATAAAAATATCTCTTTTTTATTAAATGATTCTATGTTAATTTTTAAAAAAATTGATAATAAATTTATGAACTCTTATAATTTAGTTTAATTTTATAAAAAAAATTCAATAAATTAAATATAAAAAATGGATAAATTTATATTTTTAAATGAACTAAACCACATATAAAGAAAACATAATTTTATAAAAAAAATTGTCTTCAAACTCTATATATTTTTAACTTTTAATGATTTCATTTTATTATTAATAAATGAGTATATATTTCCTATGAATTAGTAAATAAATAATTATTTGGATAACATATATATATATTTCATAATTTTTTAACTCTAATCCATACTCGCAATCCAAAGTCTATGTTATAACGATCATGTTTAAGTAATAATGTTTAATTTAATTTATCATTTATATTGTGTGTGTTACATGTTATCAAATATCATATTCATTTAAATTAATACACATTTTGAAATATATTGGTGTTATGTTTTTTCCCCCAAAACAAACTGTGTACTCATAATTTTCTATCATTCATGATAAAAACAACAAAAATATTTTATATGTAAATTCCAAGGATTGGAAGATAAATATAAAAAAGTGAAAATAAATACATTCTTACCGTAATCTGTAATATTTCAGTTTTATAATAAATTTAGTTCACATTCTAAGGCGTGGAAACATATCATTTCTAATGTAATTATTATAATATGAATTTAATATTGTGAGACCCATATCCGTTAGTGAGTTTCTAAAAAAATACCTTAACAATTGGGTGTTCTTTAACATATGATTATAAAGATATTTATCTTCCACTTACATTTGTTGAGGAATTATTTTACCATCATGATATTGAATATATGATAATAAAATTAATAGATTTCATTTCATTATATAAGCACAATTTAATTCGTTGGATTTTTTCAATTAGTATTTCACCTATGCTTCATCTCTTATTCCAAATGATAAACAATAATTATGAATTTTTCATTCAAAATGGTATAAAATTAACCTCAATGGATTATAAGATCCATAAATTATATTACAAGTTTTTCTAACTATTTCTAAAAATTTAATAAGATCAAAAATTCCAATCATAATAAATGATAATACCTAAAGTTCAACATAAATCATTCCATAACTAACTAACATTAAAACACTTCAAAATATACCTGAATAAAACTGAAACCCAATGATTAGAATGTTTTGATCACAACATCTTCCAAAATTGACTTAAAATTTTTCTCAAAGAATTATTAATCACTCATAATGTCCCATAACAAAAATGTATATTCTCTAATCATAAAATCTCTAAGATTTTATAATATCTTCAATAAATCACCAAAATTTAAATTAATCCATAATAAAATAAAATATTCTTCTCTAAATTATTTAAATATTTATTCGTAAAGTTATATTTACCATTATCATATAATGTTCCAAAAATGTTTTACTTCTTTAGAAATAACATTAATTACTTAGTCACAAAATCACTTCTTTATCTCATTATTATCTACATGATTAATCATTTATTCCATAAAATTATAAAATATAATATTATCACAAATTAATATTATCTAAATTTACAATAAATATAATATAATCACATATAGTTTCTTATACTTTAATCATGAATTGATACTAAAAAATAATAAACATCTAAAATATATCATTAATAACCATTTAATACAATAACATAATACCTCAAAAAGAATCTATAAATTTGAAATTACGATCATTTTTAAATATTTTCAATACTTAGTAAAAATACCAAAACCTCATAACACTCAAAACACAATATGTTATACTTAAATTATTTGATTTATTCATCAATCATTAACTAGGATCTCCCATATTATTCTTGAATACTTCCTTCTTATAATTAGATGTTTGTTTTAAATTCCTAGAATTTCATTAAAATAAATTTATTTATGTTTTCATCTTTAAACATATACAAAACTAATAAAATATATCATTCCTATGAAATAAATAAAACTACTCATTCCAATACAAGTTTTTATTTTTAATTTCTTAATATCTACTACGTTTAGTCTACACGTTATTAGAATGACTCAAAATCCTACCATGTTTAGCATTTTCTATAATCCTTGCACAATTGTTACATCTTTATTGAAAGTGATACTGAACAAAATTGGAATTTATAAAAATATTATGTTTTGAATGTATATTTTTGAGATATCATCCCAAACTTCATTCCCATAATAAATTATGACATATTTTTTTACGGAGTTTCTGGAATAATGATTTTTGTTTATAATAATAAAAAATTCGAATACTGTTGCAACGATATAATTCAATCAATAGTCTCTTTTTATTATTTATAAATAGTGGGTTCGAATTTCTTTATTAGTTTCATCCATTATAAAAACAAGATAATTTAACTTGGGTTATTTTCCAATACAAGCATGCTGGTATATTTTTTTAAAAAAAATATAGTTATATGTATCCCATGGTCCCTCATGATACAATAGTAAAAAATGAGGATTGGTATATTTTTTAAGTGTATTAAATATAATATTAATAATAGAGAATGTTTTGTAAATCACATGAACTATAATATGGAATTATTATTTCTAGTGAATTCTCTAGAAGAGAATAGTGGTTTGTGTTTGTCTTCCACTAATCCATCTTGAATAAAAGCTATATCTTGGTGACGTAAATTTGTGACTCAATGAAAAATATTTTATTAAGTAATAATAGTATTCAACTATTAAATAAATTAAATTATTAAATCACATAAATGTACTCATCTAAGTGATCACACCCGTAGACTATGATATTTTTAATTAAATATAGTTACAATCTAGGATGCCTTTTGATTGGTTCTCTTATACTTCTTAGTATAATAACCAAAACTAACCATAATTATTCCTTAACATACTATCCCTTAATATTATAGAATACATTTATATTTTGATCCCAAGTCATCATATTAAACATTGAATATTTCTAGATATCAAAATTTTAACCTATAATTTTGAATAAACACTTGCATTAAAAACAAATATAATAGCCTGTGACATAAACAACCAATGATTACATGATTTATAACAAGTTTTACAGTTTATTAAATTTCTACAATCTATTATATTTAGTTTTTTAGAGAATTAGGAAAACTATTATATAACATAGTATAAATTTCCATAAAGTGTTTATTTTTTCACAAAAATATGTTCATTTTTTTACCCACATATTTTATTCATGATACTTTTTATTCATTCTGGATATGTCACCACTATCATTAATCAAATATTTACACATAATTATTTTCTATTGACCAAATTTGAAAATTTGGAATGAGAAAAACAAAAAAATTGTGAGATATATAAATAAAGAAAACTCATTAGTCCTTGAGGAAATTAGTGAAATTCTCTAAGGAAATATTATTTTTTAAAAACAATACTTCAGAGTAAGATAATAATTACTTAATCATAAAATAAACTTAAAATCCCAAGGTATTCATAATTTTTTTCAATAAATCCGATTTTTAATAATCATAATCATAATAGTTATTTTTTGTAACACCTTGATATTTTAAAAAAATAACATTATGATCGATTACGTATAAGACATGAAACACTGCTCCTCAACGAACTACGATATACTATTTAAATATATATTTCATAAACTAGCCCTTAAAATTGGTAGTATTAGTCAGAATAACCTATAATATCCACTGAGTTTAAAAGAATACTATATTTGATAGCATATAAAACAAGAAACATTATTCTTAAACAAACCACAAACTATTCGTATTTAAATATGAATTCTATAGCCTGAACATTAAATTGGTTTGTATGAATATGAATGACAACATGTTTTAAATATTTATAATGGTTCAAACAAATAAATATTTTTTGATTAATTATTTGGAAATAATAACTAGATTTTTGTAAATCTATTTTATTCATAAAAGAATTATTTATTTCAAATATTATTTTTTATTAATTTTTGAGAGAGTTTAATATATTTAAATTTCGAAATTTTTGGTAATGATATTTTATAAGAAATATTTATTTTTTTAAAAATCAACATGTAAAATTTATCTGACAATATATTTTTTGTATTTTCATGAAAATAGTTATTTTTCTTTGAATAATGAAAAATATATATTTTTATTTAAAAAAATTAATTATTTAATTAAATTAGAAAGCAAAATTCAATTTTTGATTAGTTTAAAATTTTTTAATTTTTTTTTGATTTAATATAATGTAATAATGTTTTTTCAAAATAATTTTATACTTTAACTTAATACAAATAAATTATATATTTAAGAAGGGTATTTTTTTAAAATAGATGTTTTCAATAACTTTTTCATGTATAATTTAAAATGAAATTCTTTCACTCTTATTTTTTGTGTCTTAAAAAATTCATTACATATTTTTAATCATAATTTTTCAATTTTTTAAATGTATCACTTTTATTTTAAGTCATTACGAATAGTTATCATAGTAATTTTTTAACCCCAATAATTGGTTATTTGGGTAATTAATAGTTAAAAATAAAATAATATAGACTAAAAATGATTCTTAAATGTGGATTGATTTGTTATGAGTCCATTTTTTTATCATAAAATGTTTTAGTGTATGACATTTTGTTTTAAATTGGATGTGATTATTACCTTTTTAATATTTTATGTAATCAAAAGTAAAAATTGTTACACTCTTTTTTTAAATAACAATAACATTTTTTACATAGAGATAACAAGAATATATTTTCAGTGATAAATATTATTTTGAAAAATAAATAATGTATCTACATCATATAATTTTATTTTTGATCTTTATTGAATATATATTTTAATTAAATTCTTACACAATGAAAATATGGTTATAATTTCATTAAATTTAAATCAAAATAAATGAATTTAAATATAAAAAAAGTGATAGGTTTTTTGAGTATTTGTGTTGCATGAGTTTTATAGAACAATATGACATGATTGAGTGGTTTTAAATTATTATACTCTAATTCCAATATATCATTATGTATTTGAAATAAAATTAAATAAAAATTTATAAAAATGACATTAAAGGTATTTTATAAAAAAAATTATTAAATGATATAAAATTCCTAAATTTATTATATCTATAATCATGAATTTTATACGGTTGAAAACATAAACCATAGTCCATTTAGGGTTCGTTATTTATTTTATAGTAAAATTATTATTCTCTGAAGGATAGAAAACATTAATGTAATGATAATATATTTATAATAATTTATAATTTAAATAAATTTTAAAAGTACCTCACATCTCAATTATAAAAGGGTGTATCTACTTCCTCTTTTTTGCATAACATTAATCCATTTAGCTCGACCAAAATTGTAACACACCTCTAAAATTGATAATTAAAAGGATAAATGTTACTACCATTGTCAACAATGTGCACCTTTATTTTCACGAGCCTTCCAGATCAAAACTCCATAGTTAAGTCTTCTGGGCCCTAAGTAGTGTGTGGATTAGTGACTTCTTGGAAGGTTTTTTAGGTTGTCTGTGGGTGAGGAAGAAGCACAGTAAAATAGAATATATTTATTTGTGGGGACATTCAATAGACATATATGGTTCCCCTATGATTAATATCGGGTGGTGGGTCAGTAACAAAACTATGATATTATAAGAGACCCATGAGGTCAGATGTCTTTGTTCGTAGACTGAGGATGTAAGGTTTTTGACAAATCTTATCAAGGCCAATATTGAGCCAAAAGTGTTGTGGAACTACCTGTGAATTAAGATTGGGGTTCAAAATAAGTTTTTTTAATGGGTGGAGAGTGTAAAATAGCAGAAAATTTTCAAATGAAAAGGGTAAATTTTACTGCCCATGCCCAAAAAGTGAACATTTATTTTTAGGATCCTACCTAAATATAACAACACATTTATGAATTTATATCCTATAATGGTGTTATTATGGTAAACCACCTATGCAGTTTCTCTAGGTGTTTATCGGTAATGAAAAGTAACTCTTAAAAAACATGTGTTAGCTTGTTGGGAGATTCATTAGTCTGATAAGTTTCCATGATGGGTGATATCTTCTATTCTGTTGGGAAAGAAATCGAGGTGTTATAGGAGACCCATGGTGTATGATGGAAAAGTTAATGGCTCTTAGAAGGAAATGTCATTAAGAAACACTAACTATTGGTATTTTCATCAACATTAGAAAAATTATATAGCTTATATTCATTCCAATAGACCTACCATGGTTCCCTTAAGAATATATTTAATAGAATTCTACTAAAGAATATGTAATTGTCTTTATTGAGTTCATCATGTTTATTTATTATTCTACATAATCATAATGATTTTTACCAATTTTAAGATAATAAATACAATATCATAAGTATTATTATACATAATTATGATAATGGTGAAACCATGTCACATATATTTTAAATCTTACACATAGAAAGAAAACATCGCTTATGTGTATGTACGAATTTCCATCTCCACATTGTGATGTAATTCAGTCTCCATCCCCATTTCATTTGGAGGATTATAAATTTATAAATATTGGATAAATATATATAAAATATATTTATATAAATATTATTTTATAATTATAATATCATATACATACTATCTTACCTACCAATCTATTGGAAAATAATAACGTCACTCATGTATAAGTGCGGACTACCACCTCCACAAAGTGATGTGATACATCTCTAGCATTCACGTTATATGGATTTTAATAAGGATATATTTAATGAATATATATTATTAATATGATTTTAGCATAATTATATAATGTTGAATTATTATTTACCTTTTTTATTCTTACATCCACCAAAAAGTGAAAACAACATCAATGCATAATTAAGACTTACAATCTCTAAAAACAATATCATTCGTTTTTCTAACTCTATATTTTTTTATTAAAATAAATACATATATTATAAATATATATATTATTTTTATATAATATATAACTTTCTAGATCTGATGGAATCATGATAAAAGTAAAATTACTTATGTAATTAAACCAAATCAAATATGAAAATCGACGCAGTTATTACCCAAAATAATGATTTTAACCAGGAGTATTTAATAAAACTAGGGTAAAATATTATAAATAAATATTATATGGTATGATATATATGATTATGGTGATTTAATATATTTACTATAAGTCAATATTTAGTATATAAGAGGTCCTAAAACGTATAATAGAAAATTGTACTTTACGTAAGGTTTTCTTGTCTCACTTCTACATCCATGAGACATATTCATTATTCACCACATATTATTTTTCTATTGTGTATATAATATCAATTTCATATTTTATGTCATGAATATATTTATCTTAATAACATTTAATATATTATTTAAAGTTATTTCTTTCATAGGGGTTATGATACAAATGTTACCATAATGGTAAGGATTTGTTTCATAATATAATCATTATCTGGTAATTTTTTTGTTAATCCTCCCTTAAGAAAATTATTTGAAACTTATATATTAAAAATATTATAATTTATTCCACTATATTTACTCATTAACATTTCATGTATATTATTATTTTCATCTGTTTTTTTAAAAAATTATTTTTAAATGTTTTTGATGAAAAGATGACTTTATTTCTCTCTTCGATTGAAAGTATTTTTTTTCATATCCATGTTTTCTAAAAAACTCAATGATGGTTAATAAATTCTCTAATTGATTTAAAAAATAAATGTTCCCATGTTTTAATCTTTAAAATTTTCTTTTAATTGAGTATTATTATCATTTTTTCAATTAGGTTTTTTTTCATTTTTACAATAGCGTGAAAGGAATGTTTTTTATATTTAATGTAAATTAATTTAATTTCTATCAATAGTGACCTCTATATTCATTGAATATTACTTTTAAAGTTTCCATATTTATTTTAAATAAAAAAATTCTCCTAATATTCTAAAAATTGTTAGTTTTTTAATTTTACTTTCAATGTGAAAAGTATATTTTCCTCACAAATTTATTTATTGAATTTTTTTTGATATTTTTATTGTTCATCATCCAAAGCCGTTATTTTACATATAATCTACTAGGAACATATTATAATGATACCATACATGTCTTCTACATATATTAATTATTATTAGTTTTATTGGGGAAATTATCAACATTCTATATGATAGTTCTTCTAATATGGAAATGTATTGATTTTTAAGGAATATTGTTTAGGTTGTGTTGATTATTCATATATGTAATGAGTTGGATAATTTAATTGATGTGTGGGGATTGGAATTACATAGAAAATCGATTCATTGGTAATTATCTTGGTACAAACTATCATGGGTTCATAGTTGAGGTCTTTCCTTGATATGTAGATGTATTAGCTTAATACCTTGACTGTAATTTCATATGTCTTCACACATGGCCTCGTTGATATATTTCATATTTATCTAATTATGCAATCCAACATTACAAAATTATTTATTTATGTCCATAAGATTATTTTTTTTTTGACAACCATGGATAATTATACAGAACATGTGATTACATATATGTAATTATTTTACGATTGATATTCAAGTGTCTTATGATTGATATTCAAGTTTATTCTAATAGGAGTTATGGTGTTCTAGAATATAACAATATGTTTTATTTTATGTCTCTAATTGTAGTGTGAGATTCATATATATATCAAGTTCCCCCATCAACATAAAATATCCATTCATTTGTAATGTAATTCCATGTCTCTAGTTCCAATGTAATAAAGTAACAAATTAATCAAGGATATAAGGGTTATTGTCCAAATAGTTTGCATCCAGTCTGGAATAGGAGAAATCTACAGAACTAGATTTAAGAAATCATAGATTATGGAACATAACCCTCTAACTTACTTTGAGGTAAATCCCAAAATACACAGATATTAAGCTTTTTATTAGTATATTTTATTATTTTTAAGTACCCTGATGGGTTAATATGTCTATGTTTGATCATAATTTTAAATCCATTAATACCCCTTTTGATGTTTTATGTGATGGACGTTTAATATGAATATGATTATTTTGGGAAACAACGATATGAATATAACCATTTGGTTTAGTATATGATTTCCTGAAAACATTATTTTAGGAATGATGAATTTTATTTTATAGTGACATGCTTAATAGAATTGATAACCTTTACGGTTTTTATGTTCTTCTATGATTAGGTAATTATGGGTTCATATAATTTTGGAACATATTTTTTATAATACAAATAACAATGGGATTTAAAATTGATTTAATGATTAGTGTTATTTTGAAAATTTTAGTTTTTTGGAATGTTATAAAAATTATATAAATATTGTTTTAGAAAAATGAAAACATACATGTCTGGTGACAACCCATCACATCAAGAAGGGCCACGGGGCATGCACTCACAACTGAAGGGCGATAAGGGCATGTGGCCTGGCAATGGACAACGTGATTCCCTTGTTAGTATGACATTGTTTTTATATATATAGTTTGATGGTAAAATGTTATGTTGAATTTGGTAAAAATATTATTTGATCAAATATTTTTTATTTTTAAGAGATTAATGATATTTGGGGATATGTTTTATTGGGTAGAAGTATAAAAACGCAGTAGGTGTAACATGATGTTTTATTTCATGATTCATGGTTAGATTGAAATTTAGAATCATATAAGACCATAATGTTGAGTTATGGTGTTTTAGGTTGTTTGTTGAAATTATTATCATAATTTTGAAATTATATTATTAGGGTATATAATTTTATGGGTATATGAATTTATGAGTGAATAATTCTATATGGACATAAATGTTGTATTTTTTGGAAGAATATGTGATCAAATAATTATGATTTTTTTATTTCAAATATAGTTAGAAATATTTTTTTCAATAATTTTAAGGATTATTATTTATGTAATGATTTAATTTGACCTATGGGTAGTACACATGAATATTAGTGACCACTGTTACATTTATTGTTATGAAGTATTATTAATTTTAGGAATTATCATATCTAATCCAAACCTTTTTTGTTTTGGTTAATGTATAATGACAATAATTATTTCTTGTTATCCTTTTGTGTATTATTTGAGCTGTTAAATATTGATTCTAGTTGTTTAGGTAGGAAATATTCATCTTGAATATTCACTATTTAGAGAAATAAATGACATTGTGGAGGAAATTTATTAAAGGAAGAAACACTAATTTCCATGTAAGTATATTTCCTTATGTTTTTATTCTATTTAGTATTTAATTCCTGAACTTGAGGTAATAGGATCATTTAAAAACATTTTTTATCTGGTTACATTTATTTTTTTATGAAACAATGGTCTCTTCACCCATCAAAAATTTATGATTTTTTAACCCTTAACTATAACATAACCATGTTACCTATCACTATATTTTATTCCTTGAGAGTTAGTTTTTTCCATGTTCATGTTTTCTCATTGAAAAACTGTATTTATATATGGAAACCTAGTTATGTGTTATTCTACACAAACTTTTCACTTCTATTTCTATCTTATCTATATAATTTTATTAATCCATTTTGAGATGTGGGATTTAAACAAATAAATTTAGAAAATTAATACCATTTTTACTGAGGTGGGCCTAATATTTCCAAGACACACTTTATTAATGGTGGATAATATAATATCTAGATATTTTAAATGGAGGGTTAATTCGATATAATATATGATATTAAACACCAAACATAAAAAACAATGAGGTATTATTATTTAAATATAGAAGATATAAGGAGACCAATAAATTATTTGGTATGAAAATGACTAAAAACTAATTTGAAATATATATAATGTTTTTAATAAAAAAATGTATTGATAAATTCTTAGTAAATAAGAACTCAATTTTTAATACATCCATTTTATTCATAAAAAATGGGTTTATATCAAAAATTAATATTTCCTAAGATGATTATATTATTAATTTATTCCAATTTTGGGAATTCAGTTTTCTAAAAATCGAATTTTTTTTCATATTATCATGTAAAAATAATCTTATGATGAAATTTTATAATTTTTCTAAAAATATTGATTTGTTAGTGAATAGGGTAAAATAGTGATTTTATTGAAAAATGTAATTTTTTTAATAATTATGAAGTAAAATTAAATATTATATTATTTTTAAAATTTCATTTGTTATTATTGATTTAAAATGATAATTTTATTTATTTAATTTTTTTCAATTAATGAATATAAAAAAAATTATTATTTAAAAATAAATTTTCTTAAAAACATCTTATTCTTCATGTTATTTTAGTTAAAAATTAAATTTAATTATAAAAATTATATTTTTTTACTATTTAAAAATTGATTTAGAATTTGGAATCGGGGTTTTAAAATTTTATAAATAGGTGAATTTTATTTTTATTCTTTATGAATAATAATCATAGTACATTTGAAACCATGGTAAAAGGTAAATCAGTTAAGTAAGGGTTAGAAATAATATGATAAGGACTATAAAATTCCCCTAAAACTGGACATAAATTTATTTTATGAGAAAATATAATCCATAATCATCCAAGACTCTTTTAAATTTCCATTTTACATTTTTTTGGATTGTGGCCTTTATAATATTTTCTGTAAAGAAAGGTAAAAATGTGAAATTCTAGTTTCTAATAAATATAATATTATTTTCACGAGGATAAATATATTATATGTTTAGTTATAAATTATATTTTTAAATTTACATTAATTATATATGTCAAGGTATTTGTTTTAAATTTCAAGTACATACATAATTACCATAAATTCTAACAGAACAATGATTTAATAAAAAATAAATACACATAAAAATTGAGCTGGATGATTGAAAAACATATATAATTTGAATGTGTTATGGTTTCCCAAAAATCTTATGTATCTATATGAAATTTTATGGAGGATTTAAATGATTATATTAAAATACTACTTCTTTTATTCATGTATTTGAAGTCAAATTAAATGAATAATGATAAGAATGACATTAATGATATTTTATAATAAATAATATTTCATTAAATGAAACAAAATTACAATAAATATTATATTCATCCAAATTAATGTGATATATATTTATAAATAATCAAATTACCATTTATAGGTATTTTTGTAACATTATTCACCCTAAATGATAAAAAATGATAATATTACAGTAATTCTAAAATGGGTTAACAAAGGATTAAAAAATGATATTGTTAAAAATATGATCCAAACAATTAAAAAAATTATTTTTTGTGATTATTTTGAATAATAATAATCTTATCTTATAAAATAATAAATTTTGAGTCATTTGGACTTAAAAATTAATTTATATTTATTTAATATTTTAATAAATTCTAAGAGTGCCCTAAAATAAATTATAAAAGAACACTTATTCTTACTTTTATTTAGATATGTTTTATCCATATAAATATAGAAACCCATACCCATTTCTCTAATAAAAAATATATCCATTTTTTAGTGGTTCTTTTCTTTGGAAAATACCTACTGGAGGTCCCTTAATATGAAATCTAAAGGAATTCTAATAAAGAAGTGGTAATCACTGTTATGAAGTCCATCAAATTTAATTATTCATCTACATCCAATTAAAGAGTTTTACCCTTATTAAGATACAAAATATTTAATAATAAATATAATTATTTATTATTATTATTATTATTATTATGGTAAATCCATGTTTCATCCCATTTCCATCATAGAAAAAGGAAAAACCATACCCATGTATGCATATGATTTATCGTTTCCACATAGTAGTGTAATCACGTTCCACCAAAACAACACTTGAATGTTTATAAAGATGAAAATAATGAATATATATGATATTTAAAATATAAATATAATTTTTTAAATTGTAATCTAATATATACCTTATTTTCTTCTAATCCATTGGAAAACGATAATGTCACGTGGGCGTACATGTGGACTACCACCTCCAAGAAGCGATGTGATCTATTTTTTGATTAAATTATATATATATTATAATGAGGATAAATTAATTGAGTATATGTTATTTATATGTAATAATAAAATTTTTTACATGTGATTTATTATTTATCATTTCTTTCATTTTATCTGTCAAAAAGTGAAAACAACATTCATGCATACATACAGCTTACCAACCCCATGACATGTGAATTTAATTTTTCAATATCAATATCATATGGATTATTAAAAATATATTTACATTAAATATATATTATATTTATACCATTTTTATAATTCTAGAGATTATTGATCTATGATAAAAGTAAAAGGATCGAAACAACCAAACCAAAGAATACATGAAAAACGAAGTAGTTATTACATGGAATAGTGATTTTAACAAGTAATTGTTAAAATATGGGTAATAAAATATTATGAGTAATTAATATTTGGCATGAAATATATTTTTTTGGTTTTTAAATTTTTGTATAATGATTATACATTTATTATATGGGAGGATCAAAAACATATAAATGAAATCAATCATGGCGTGTGGGTTTCCAATGTATTTTTATTTCCCTGAGAAATATGTATTTTCATCACTTATTACTGTATTTTGGTGGATATAATAGTCATTTTATAAATTATATAATTAATATATTTATCTTCATTGTATTTTATCATTAATTTTAATTTATTTTTATCATTTGGGTTATGATTAAAATGTTACAATGATGGTAACAATTTATTTCACTATCACATCTCTATTCGTGATTATTTATATCTACGTCTACCTATGGGAGATTAATTTATTTTTCTATATTTAAACGGATATATTTTCTAAAAATATGGTTATTCATAAAAATTTCAAGTTGTATTACCATTTTCCAGTCTTTATAACTTAAAATTAACATGAAAATGTATTTAATAAAATATGACTCGATTTCTTTCTTCTATCAAAAATATTTTCCGCAATTTATGTGTTCTATTAAAATATATTCATGAATTTTTTCATAATTATTAATATGATTTATTATATAATTATTTAGTAATTATTTACTTATGTAATCATTCCTTGAAAAGAGTATTTTTATCATTTTCTTAAATGAGGTGCAATTTTACCTTTTCGAAATAATGTAAAACAATTGTTTTTTAACTTATACGGTCGGAATATTGTTTTTATACATCATAGACACTATTTTATATAAATAATAAATTATAACATTAATTTTTTATTTTCAAAAAAAAATTATTTCCCAGATATTCTTGAAATTGTTTGTTTTTAAAAGTGATGTTGAATGTAAAAAGTGTATTTCTCAAAAAAATTTATATTTATATGCTATTTTTATCCATAAATTACATAAACCCTTATTTTACATATTTTAAACATGGGATATGTTGTAACTATACCATAATTATTACATCACTGGATGGTTTATGATCACTTTTATTGTAGAATTTTTTTCTATTTGGTATTCTATTTCTTTTAAAATAGACAATTAATTATTATTAAAGTATTTTAATTATGTTATTTTTATTCATATGATTAATTAAGGGGAAATATTAAGTTATGGGTGGGGAATATAATTACATATCCCCTTCATGTATCGATATGTCTCTTAAGAAAAACTATCTTGGGTATTTGGATAAGGTGTTTTTAATTTATATTGATTTTTTAAAAAAGGGATTTGATGATATTTTTAGATGTCTATGGACAAGGCCTCTAAAACATGTTTCATATGTTTGGAAATATGAATTAAATCATTAAGATATTAGTTTTTTATTACCATATGATAAATTGATTTCTTTTTTAATACACATGGATAAGTTTAATATCATGTTTTTATAAAGAATTATTTGATCATCATTTATTCATTCGGTATTGATCTTAGTAATCTATTTTTTGGTTAAATGGAATTTTTTTCCAGATATTAACATTAACAAATTTATTATTATATATTTGTAATATCTTTCAACATAATAATATACTAACTGGGACTCTAATATTACACTTTTCTTACATTTTTGTTCCCCATGATATCAATAAATGTATTATGATTGACATTATTGGTTGTTATAAAGGATTTTGTGGTGTACTTAATGAATTATTTTTTTGTTTTATGATATCTATTTTAATGTGATATTTATGTATATTTCTAGTTATCCAGGAAAAATAATCATTTTTTCACTTTGGGAAATGATTCATTGTATCTTTTGATAATGTAATAATGTAACCACTGACATTGGGTTAATAGGATTATGGTACATACATAGACACTTTTTAAAATTAATATAAATATATTTTATATCAAGAATACATATTTGTAATTAAGGGGCCAATTTTTAGTAATGTTATCACATGATTCATAAATATATTTTGCAACTAAAATATTATTATTTACTTTTGGGAGAAAATAATATAATTAATTTATAAAATTTATAGAAATATTATTTTAGAAAATGATCTTAAATTTTGAAATAATAATTTAAATAATTAACATACTGGGATATTTTTTTATATTACTTAAAGAAGTTTCCATTTAGTGATTTGTGAAAAATAATTGTTTTTGAAGAAGTCACATTTCCTTTTAAAAATTATATAATTTTAAAGTGTTATTTTGAATTCAATTTGAATAAAAAGTAATGTAATTATTCTTTGGTTTTAATTCAACAAATTAATTAAATTTTAATTGTCTTTATACATTTTTCTTGTATATGTTTATTTTTAATCATAAAACGTATTTTTCATAAAACTATATTTAAATAAATAATGATTCTCCAATTTGATTAACTAAAATAAAAACTAATAAGGAAATATTTATATGAAATATATTTAATATATATCAATTTATATTAATCAAAATTTATATAATAGTGTTATCTATTAATATAGCTAATATAACATCATCATTTTCATGAAAAGTGCATTTTCATAAAAACTCACTTTTCATCCCACTTTATAGGATTATTATAAAATGAATGTCTAAAAATTATATGGATTAAATTTGGTAAAATGGATTCCATATTTTTAATTATCATAATTTATATTATAAATAAATTGAACTTCTTTTTTTTCTTTAAGAAAAGTAAAAAGAGTAAAACTTTTGTCACCCAGGTAAAAGTGTAAATCAAGATAACCTAGTTTAAAACTATGTGATAGGGATAAAATTTTTCATTTTAATTATTATTAGATGAATTAATTTATGCCATTATCATTTTAGATTAATAGTTCAATTATTTATGAGTCACTTTTCAAAGAAAATGACCTATATAATAGTCTATGTATTGAGGAAGAAAAAATATCAGCCTCCTTCCTTAAAATATAACTTATATATTTAATTATAGATAAAAATAACACATGGATGAAAAAAAATTTATTTATAGTATAAAATAGTTATATTAATTATTTTAATTTATTATTAATTTTTAGCTATAATGTATTTACATTAAATAGTTATAAAAAGATAACAAAACAACTTTATAAACAACGGAAAATCCAGGTAAATAATATTAAAAACATTAATATGTATGTATTTGGGATTATTTATTCTTAAAAATGTATTTTTTAGTTTATAATAATTTTTTTTAAAATTCATTATATTCTAAATTAATTATCATTTTCTTTTTTATTAATGTTGAATTAAATGAATTGTGTCCAAAATGACATTAATAATATTTACAGTTAAATAAATATTTTATTATATTTTTCAAAAGTACAAAAAAATTATTAAAGGAGAAATTTAGGATTAGAAATGGTCTAAGATGCCATAGGTTTAATTTTGGGATCCAATTTTTATATTATTATTAAAATTATTAACCCTTTGGTTTGAAATGTTTTGTAATCATTATTATTGTTAGAACGCATTTACTGGGGGGTTAAATGAAGTGATAATGGTTGCTTTATTATTTAAATATTTAAAAATTATATTATCTATCCATATTTATACCTAATAATATTACAAATTTTAAAAACTTTTATTTTTAGGTATTTTAATTAAATATGTCTTTAATATAATTTATTACTTTAAGAAATCCCAAAAATGTTCGTTCTTTAACTTTAAAAAGGGAACCTCGTATCCTATAATATGACAACTTCTATAATCATTTTTTCAGAAAATAAAAACCTAAATACCTTCCATTATTTACTCCCTATATCCTAAATTCATTTGTTTGATCATAAATCGAATCAATAATGGATTAAGGTCTAATCTTATAGAGGTTTTTTGAAGGAGAGATATCATTCTTAACTGAGTGTTTTTTTTTATTTATTATTTCAACACCTTTGAATATTATTCAACAAAGATAATATAATAAATCATTATCTCCTATATACTTAGTTTTTTTATGTTATCATAATACAATATATACATCACAAATTTAATCAAATAGGAAACAAATCAATCATATGATTGTACAGCGGACTACCGCCTCACAAACTAATGTAATTTTTTTCCAATTACCACCTATCAAAGATGGATTAAATGATGAATTTATTATATATATATATATATATATTAATAAATATTTATCATTTAAAAATTATAATATATCATTCACTTTCATACATTTCCATTCACATAAAATGATAACGTCTTTCATGAGTGTGTGTATACTACTGACTCCATGAAGTTGGGTGATTCTTTTTTATCAACAAATTAAATAGATCATAAATATAAATAAGTATATATAATGAATTAATATCGTATTTATGATATGATTATCAAATTGGAATGTGAAAATCACACTTACCTTCATTCCATAATGATATTTGAGAACTTGAAATGTTACACATGTATAAGTATGACATACAATCTCTATGATTGTAACATAGGAATTTCTTCATAACCGTAATAAGTAGTTCTTTAATAAATTTTAATTTAAATATTAAAATTAAAATTATTTTTGTAGTATTATTCTGAAGATGATGAGATAATTTAATCATTAATAGTAGTCAACATAGCAATGTCATTTTAGAGTTATGAACTAATAATTATCGAAACATCTGAAATGAATTTAATTAATTAATTAAAAAATTATTTAATTAATTATATTTAGATAAATAAAATAAAACAAATAATAAATGTTATACATGTTATTAATAAAGTAAATAATTATTATAATTTCATTATTCGGGAAGAGAAAGAACATACATGATAAGTCCAACGTGTGGTAAGGGATTTCATCTCAATTTCCATTCATTGAAAAAAAATTCTGTGTGATGCACCGAACAATATTATGTAGTTTACATAATACTATTTAAAATATTATATCTCGAACCCTTCTTAATTTATGTTATTTTATTTTTCAATCAAAAAATTTTTATTAGGGGGTTTCACTCAAAAGTTACAAAGTTATAAGGGATTTCATAACTCAATTTCGTTTCATTAGGTTATATAACATATTCATTAAATGTGATATTATATTATTATTTGTGTAATTAATTTTAATTATTTTATTTATTATTTCCACTAATTTTTTGTATATATATATTTGATACACCTAATCAATTCATTGATTTATTCTCAATTCAATTGTGTGATCTTCGTTACAACTTTCATCTCTTTTTCTATACTATTGTGATATATTCAGTATTATACAACTATTTGTTAAGGTGTATCTACTAAACCTTTTATATGGTATATAATTAATATTTTTATTCTTATTTTATTTATATATTTGTTTTATTTTTTTCCATCAGAACCATTAGAAATATGACCTCTTTCCTCACATCTATTTCCACAGTTTAAAAAAACAGCGGCAATATGTTTATTTGAAGCCACGATTTTATTGAAACTATAGTTACTTCCCTGATTATCAGCAATCACCTCCCGAATGATCCAAATTTTTCATTAGGATCCCCTGTTAAACCCTTTCCTCCTCGACCTCCGCTTCACCGACCTCTACCTCCTAGCCCTCTCCTACCCTCCTCGATCTCCCCCTCTCGGCCCTCTCCTCCCCACTCCGACCTCTACCTCAAGTCCATCTGACCACTTCTAGGTGATCCACATCCCTCCCCAACCTCTAATCCCAACCTTGACCTCCCATCCTCCACCTCATTGTCCTGGTCTCGGCCTCCATGCCCCCATCACCTCTTGGCTCCCACGCCTCTGGCGACATCCCCCTACCCCTTCATCTCCCTATCCTCCGACAACATCCTAGACTGATTCATTGTATCAAATATTGGATTTTCATCTCATACTTTCCTTTTTATTCTTTGTAAACTATTCATTTATTTTTATATAAACATCATCAACAATTTTACTTCACAATTTATATTTTTTATTGTGTATTCTTATATACATGCCCATTCAATTAGTGTTTTGACATAGTTCGGTGAGGATTTCTATAATTTTATGGTTTTAAATTTTTTTGGGTAATTGTTCAATTAAAATAGTTAAGGATTTTAGGTATAATGGTTTTCATGTGATGGGATTGATTGTCAAGGTTATTTTGAATTAAATTATATAAATGGTTAATGGTAGCTGGTCATTAATTTCTTTAATATTTTTTTATATGATTTTTTTATATAGTTTTCGTAGAGTTTTAATTATTATATATGGAATATTTTATTATATTATAGACTATAAATTAGGTTCTTATAACGGTAAAGGGTCTATGCTATATTTCAATTCACTAAAAAAATTCATAAATAAATCTTAGTAGTTAATTCGAATGAGGACATAATTGACCAAGTGATATTGGATAGTTATTTTAGATCATTTGATTATTATTATTACTCTTGTTGTTGTTGTTGTTATGGATTAGATGATAAAATTGATAGTATTGAATAAATTTCATCATAATGTGATCGAAGAGGTGATCCAACATGAAACCCTAATCACACATTTGTAGATGTGGTTTCTAGGAGATCATTTATTTGTCATACAACTGTTGAATCATCTAAAATTTATCCTTCTACATTTTATGATAATAGGAAATCATTCATTGATTTTTTGGGGAACGTAATGAATTTTCCTACATCATAATTTCTGTACTATCTTGTAAGTATGTTCATTAATTGTCATCCTTTTAACAATTTTATCATGAGGTTTGTTGAATCTATTAGATTTGGTTCTTTTAATTATGGTAATCTTGATTCCCTACTTATTCTGGTTCATTCTTCCTTGAGAGATGATTATTATAGATGTTGGTCTCAAAGAATATGGTCCTTTATAGGATATTGTGTTATGATGATGAAATTGACTCTATACTTTTAATGTGATGTTGAACATCTTTTGGTTATTAGTTTTATGGTATTTAAAATTTTACATAATCACCTTTTCTAGATAACTTATTTGTCTATTATTGATAATCTTATTGGCACAACTAGTAATCATGATTTAGCTGCCTATAAGCTCTCAAGACCCTCTATTATGGGGATTTTCACATTAGTGAATTTATCCAAACTACTAATCTTAGTTATCTAGATTAATAATGGGGTTAATGGGATTTTGGGAAAAGGTTTCTTATATTATTATAAAAGATTACCATTTATCATATTTGAAATTAAATCAAGATATTTTCTCTTGTATAATGGAGATCTCAAAAGAACCCACTTCATAACATCTAGTTAGGTAGAAGGAAATTTGGATTTAAAAGGTAATCATTGTAATTTTTTAAGAGTTTATGAACCTTTTTTGGATGGGAAAAAGTAATATCTTAAGATATCTTCTGAACATCATGTGGATAAGTACCTTGTTTTTCATTCTAAACATAAACCGAATTAGAGACATCATATTGGGGTTTTTTTCTGGATTTTCGATTATATTTAATAATTCTCAAACTAACTCTGAGGTGATGTTAAAATGGGATGATTCCTCTAATATCTCTTGAGCTAACCAACCCACTCATCAGGAGGCTCGAGGGGGTAATAGTGATTCTGGTGAATCTACTCATGACACACATGAACATGCATGCCAAATTAAAGAATATTTTTTACACTTGTCAATACTATTACAAAACATTTATCTTTATGATGGATGGTGACTCTAGTGGTATTAAATATGAGTTTATTGCACTGATTTTTTTTCAATCAATAACTTATCTAGAGGATATGACTTTGTGTTTTATGTGTTATATTTTTTAAATTTTAAATTTGAATGAAATATGTTTTATGGAATTTTACTTACTAATTTTTAGTTCTTGTGGATTCTAATGTCAACAATCAATTATGTTCATCCTCTATGGTTGAGGTTCACTTGCTAGGACCATTATGATCTTAATGGGTTTTTTGATGATGCAATATTAGTTTAATGTTTCTCCATTACATAATGATATTGATTTAAAAGAGATGTCTAGATTCATTTAAGGATTAGATAATTGGTAGTTTGAGTATCAATTATTGGTATTTATAGATATGTTATAGGTAGTGATTCTAATCATCCAATATTTCCATCAAGATGGGTTTTTTGATGATATGATGGATGTTTCAAAATAATTAATGTTTGCTTATGATAAATAAATAAATATATTGAATTGGGTGTTACTTAATGATGGAATTGAAATATCTAGGGTGATACCAATTGGATGTGCTTGAATTGAAGAAAAAAAAATGATTCTTCTTAGGAGTGACTACCTTAAATTCATATTAGATTATTCAATATTCAAATATATTTTATGGTATTTATTGTTTTTTCATGTTTTTTGAAGAATTTTTCACCTCAGGTTTTCATCTGTAAATTTTAAATATTGTTACAAATTTTTCGTGGGTAAAAGTTGGTTTTCAAACTCCAAACATGACTTGTTTCTCATTATTATTATTATTATTATTATGACAACAAAAAATTATCCTAGCGGTTTGGGTTACGATATTACATCTAATACTTCTAGTTTCAAAACCTAGATCTTGTATTAATCCATGGAATTTTAGGAGTGTTGAGTTTATCTTTGTTATAGGTGTGAATGTGGTAATAATGTCCATGTGATAACACATGTCTTGTAATGAATATCATTGAAGAGATGATGGATAATTGAATAGTTTTTAAGGAGGTAAAATTGTGGTGATTTATTTGATGATATTGGTAGTGTGGTCTTCACATGGATTGTGAGATATAATATTGAGACCAATTTAGGGTGTCATTATACATCTCATGCATATTTTAAATCATAATTTTTAAATTCCTTAATCTCAAAAAAAATTGATACCTTTTAGGTATAAATAGTTTTCTATGTCATTTGTGGTTGATTGAGCTAAATGTTATTATCCTGTTATGCTTGATCTATCATACATGCTAAGAGATCATGAATATTATTTATATTTAGATAATATGTAAATATTATTCATCATTGTACTCTCTTTATTTTTATTGTTAATAAATTTTTAAAAAGAAACTATATTCTATCATGACATAGAAATAACATATAAAAAATTGAACTTTATAAAATTTATTAGAATAAAATAAATAATCAAAGAGAAATATATTAATATGAGAATCCAATCTGAGGTGAATATTTATTCTTTAATACCAATTGAGAATCCATTATATGGTATCCACCATCTATTTCTATTTGAGGAGGAATATATGGAATATGTTATACACTGGGAGGGGTGGAATCATTGTAACGGTTCAATTATCACTTTTCAAAACCTTTTTTCTTTTACCTCATTTACTATTAAGTAGTGTTTCTATTGTTCTCTCTCTCTATATATTTTTTTTCTATCAAACAACATCTCTGAACACACACGGACACAAGAGAAATGATAATTTATAAGGTTCACCTTTCATAATAAAACCTTTTCCAGTAATATGAATTGGATTTAATTTAGATGATATGATTGTCTTGAATCAACCCATGATCACAATTTGGTAGGTTTAATCATTTTTTCCATGATTGGTGTGTTATATGTGAAAACTCATAGTGGTAGTTTATGTTTATATAGCTTTCATGACATTAATGCATTGATGTTTTCCATTTTAATCATTACCTCTTCTTCTCTCACTTGAGACACCACGGTCATCACCAAATATTTTTTTGACTCATATTTTCATAATTTATTCAACATTGGGTCTATATCCATCACATCAAATAAAATAAACATTAAAATAATAATATTATAATGGAAAAAATATTTCCTATTTCCGGGTTTTTATTTCTCTCTAAAAAATAATTTTCCATTTATAAATTATATCGTATTTTTCTAAAAAAAATTCACAAAAACACATAATATTTTTTATCATTATCACATTTTTGACACCTTTAAATTCTTCTTATTAAGTTTATCCCAATTTCACTTTCCTCGAGATATTTGAGTCCCGTTTTCTAGCATGAGTGGGGGAGTGTGTAGGGAGTAGTGTGGTAAAGGGCCAGTTGGGAAGTGTGCATGGGGAGTGAGGGGTGTGGGGGTGTGGGGGTGTATGGGGAGGGGGTATCCTAGAGGGGGGAAGGGGCAGTGGTGGTGAAGGTGGTGGCAGGAGTGGGGGTGAAGGTTAGGTGAATTTCGGGTGAAGGGGTAGTGTGAAGGGGGTAGTGGGGGTGAAGGGGATATGGGAAGGGAGGGGTGTGGGGTGTAGGGGGAGGGGGTGTCGAGGGGGGTCCAGGGGGAGGGGTGTCTATGAGGGGTATGGGGGCTGAGGGGGCTGGGGGAGGGGAGGTTTTCTAGGTGGGGGGGGGGGTCGAGGGAGGGGGTGTGTGCTAGTGTATTGGGGAAATGGGTGCACAAGTTGGGGATGGGGGAATGGGGGCTGGTGGGGGAGGGGTTGGGGGAGTTGTACAGGGGGCTGAAAATCTAATTTGGAAGGTGTTTTGGAAATTAATAAAATATGGAAAATTTAAGGGAATGAGAAATAGAAGATCAATTTGAATTCCTTAATATTATATTTATTTATTATATTCTAAAAATGAAAAACTTCTTTTATATGATTTCATATGGTAATGGATATATATATTTAAATTAAATACTATGAAGATAATTTAGAATGAAAATAAAAATTTGGATAAATGGGGTATGCTTCATGGATGTGTTATATCATTTTTTTATGAAAGTACTAATGCAATTATTATTGATATTATGATGAACAATGTGTGTGTTTGTGGTTGTTTTGTGTTGAAATATGACCACCATAAATTATCAGTCTAATGGGAGTGACTAAATGATGATATTGTGGTAATAATATAAAGGAATTATAGAATCTATAATGGTAATGTCTTCTTGTATCATTTATCATCACTAATCACACACGGACACACACACACACATATATATATAAGAAGTCATTATATCTCATTTATTTTCTCAGTATTTTCTTACAGGTGTATTTTTATGCGTGCAAGATAAAACAAAATAAGATTCAAGTTGTTGTCTTCAATAGAAGTGCGCCCTGAGGTTGTGGTATGGTCTCTCTTCCTTTCCCTTTAATTTGAATTCTAAAATATCATGAGTATTTTAAAAACTGATTTTCATTATTATATAATTTTTATATAATATGAAAATTGGTTGGGACTATTTGAAATGACATTTTCACATATTTTACATGATTTATCTAAGCCTTCAACATTGACTAGTAGAATGTTTCAGCCATCTCAATTTTAGAAAATAAAATTTCTCTCACATTGGAGATAATAGTGCCCTCATTTTGAAAAAACATGAAATGATAATTCTAAAAAAATCTAAAACATAATGAAAATATTTTTTTTCTTTTCATCAAATACAAACAATCATACTTGAAAACATTACACTTTCTTGAGTAACATCACTGTGAAACAATTTTCAATGAAAAAGATAAAATTTAACCTGTTAATATAAATACACACAGGCATGATTCATGGTTTAACCAGGGGTTTCAAACCCTAAATCTCTACACCTAGGAATTTCATGTCTTGAACTGAGTTTTACACCCAAAAATGTTCGAGATAGGGTGTTCATGCTTCAACTGACCCATTCAATGCATAAACTCAATGGGTCACATCACGAAATGATATGGTAGTTTAAATTGCAGTTATTTTTTACCTTGAACCTCCACCAACATTCACCCAAACCACTAAGGTTCCAATAGAGGACTAAAGCCAAATCTGGAAATACCATTTAAGAACATCTAATGTTCAGAATTCTGATCCAAATTTCAAATTAATAAACAACCCATGTTTCATATTAAACACAAATTTACACAAAAAATAATGAATCAAAAACCTGAATCCCATTTTATTCTCATGGTTGTATCACCAACTGTTTTATTCCTCCATTATGATCCCACTCTATGAACTGACTCATCTCTTATGTGATTCACCCATCAGATCACTCAAAAACCTTTTGGATCCCAATTCTAATTCAATAACCTCATTCAACACCACATCGAAAGATCAAAACTTGTATTACCCAAGTAACAGTATAATAAAGGATTTTCCCACACACTATAATAACATTTTAACTTCAATAGCTCAATGATCGGCCTCATTACAATAACGTCCCATATGAAACAAGGGTTAATCAGCCACAACTGGTATGATTCTCCCCAAAAAAGAGTACCAATATCATTTTCTTTCCAGAATAAACATCTGGTCTCTTTATCCATTGTTCCATCCATCTCTAAATGCAATGACTAGAAGTAGGTGACATGCTTATCCCTAAATTCCAATATGAAATATCCATTTCCATTTACTCTCGGATCAACATATATCATCCATTCCAATCAGTGATATTCAATAGTGCACTCCACAACCTATGGCTTTCCGTACATGGTTCATATGGGTTCTCATACAACAATACCAAACCACTGATCCAAACAGGTCCTATCAGCAAATCTCACTAAAAATACCCCTTCCAGGGACCAAAGATTTATTTTATCAAGGTTGGGGGTTGTAGGGGGGAGTGGGTTTCATGGGATGGGTATGGGGTGTGCTGGGGGCATTGGGTGGGGTCCAAGGGATGTGATAGGGTGTGCTGGTGTGATGGGTTTTTTCAAGGGGTAGGGTGTGGTGTAGGGGTGGGCATGGGGGTGTATGTCCAAGGGGGCTGGAAGGGTGTGTGTGTAGGGGGTTGGGATTGCAAGTGGGTTTGAAGGGTGTTGGGGGAAGGGGGTGTGTTTGGAGGAGGGTCCATGGGTTTGAAAGGGGAGAAGGGGGTCCAAGGGGTGTGCTAGGGGTGTGCTATGTTTTTTCCAATAGATAGTGTAGGGTTTTTAGGGGTGGGCATGGGGGTGTGTTGTCTGTAGTGCAGTGTTCAAGGGGTGTTTATAGTGGGTGGGGTGGGTCGGGGGGTGTCCAGGGTTAGAGGGTAGGGAGGGTGTGTTGTGGGGAGGGGAAGGGGGTAAAAGGAGTCCATGGGGGACCAATGGGTGTTCAAGTGGTGTGTGGTGTTTTTTGAAATGGGTATGGTCAGGTGTAGGGGTGGGAATCGGGGACAGGAGTGCAGTGTGTATGGGGATGGCAGGGGGTGTGTCTGTGTAGGGGTGGTTTGGGAAGGGGTGTGTCCTGGGTGATGGGGAAGGTGGTGTGTTGGGGTAGGGGGAAGTGGGTGCAAGGTGTGAAGGGGGTCCAATGCGTGTTTAATGGTGCGATTATTTTTTGAAAGGGGTAGGGTAAGTTGCAGGGGTGGGAATGGGAGGTGTGTAGTGTGCAAGGGGTGGGCAGGGGCTGTTGGCAAGGGGTGTGTGCTGGGGGTGGGTTGGGAGGGGGTGTGCTTGGTGAGGTGGCAGGGGGTGTGCTAGGGGGACGGGTAGTGGTGAAAGGGGTGTAGGGAGCGGGGGGTAGGAGTGGGGGTCTAATGGTAGTGTTGGGGGAGAGCTATGAATTTTTCAGGGTGTAGGGTAGGGTGTAGGGGTGGACATGGGGGTGTAGGGTGAAGGGGTTGGGGAGGGGGTGTGTGTAGCGGGGTGGGGTGGGTAGGTTTTTGTAGGGTGATGGGGTAGGGGTGTAATGGAGGAGTGGGAAGGGTAGTGAAAGGGGTGTGTAGGGTGTCCAAGGGGTGGGTTGGTGGGGTGTGTTGGGTATTTTTGCAAGGGGTAGGGTAAGGTGAATGGGGGGTGTAGTGGGTAGTGGTGGGGAGGGGGTGTGTGCAGTGGTGGGGTGGACTGGAGGTGTGTTGGGGGAGGGGGAGGGGTGTGCTGAGGGGGGGGGGGGGGTAGGGGTGCAAGGTGTGAAGGGTTCTAAGGGGTCTGTATGGGGGGGTGTGGGTTCTTTTTCAAGGGGTAGGGGTTGAGTGTTGGGGGGTTGTTAGGGAGGAGACAGAGGGACAACAATGGTAAGGGGGAAGGGTGTAGGGGGGAGGGGGAAAGGGGCAGGAGGATTTTTTGGGAGGGGGTGAAAGTGGGAATATATGTGCAGGGGGTGTTCAAGGGAGATGTCTGAGGAGTGAAAGGTTAACATAATGAATTGAATGAGTCAAATGGATGAAAACATTGTTAACTTGGAACATTAGAGATAATTCCTTATGTAGTTAATTCTGTTACAGTTATTCCTCCTTTCTAAAGATTAATTTGATGGAATGACACTAGATATCAACCCAGGATCCAAAAAATTGTGCCAAACGGTTTGGTAAGTATTCGACTATATTGGATTCACGATTAGGTATGAATTGAGATGAATTTTATATCCAATCCATAATCCCTCATAAGAAATCCAATTTTCAAAACATTATTTATAATCCTATGAAAAACATGATTCTTATTTTCTCTAATTTCCACAAAGATATACGTTAGGTTTGAAACATGCACGGGGGTGTTCAAGGGCAGCTGTCCCGGGGGTGTCTGGGGGTGATGTCTTGAGGGGATGGGGGGTTAATGGAAGGGGGTGTCAAATGGGGGTAGAGGGCTTTTAAAGGGGATTCTATAGGTGTGGGGGTACAATGGGGCTGTTTAGGGGGGTGGGCAACTGTAGGGGGTGCAAGAGGTTGTTCAAGGGGGTGCCCAAGGGGTGGGACACTATAGGGGGTTTAAGGGTGGAGATGGGCTATCTAGGGGGTGTAGGGGTGTCCAAGAGTGAGTGAGAGGGGTCATGGGTCTACAGGGGGTTGTCCAATAGGGATGGGTTCCCAGGTGGGATGGGTATCGAGGAGGGGGTTGGGGCATGGGGGTATAGGGTGTGTTCCAGGGGGTGCATAGGGGATGTCTATCGGGGGTGAAAGGGGTTGTCCATGGGGGGCATGGGGTGTGGGTGGAGGGGGTGTTAAGGGGGTGCATGGAGGATGTCCAGGGGGTTAAAGGCGGATGTCTAGGGGGCATGGAGGTGTAGTGGGTTTGTCCATGGGGGAAAGGGGCTTTCCAGGGGTGCATGGGGGTGGAGCTGGTGTTCAAGGTGGTGAACGGGGTCTGTCCAGGGGGATGGTGGTGTTGGGAGTGTTCAAGGGGGTGTAAGGGGGTCGTCTAGGGGTGAAAGGGGTCCCGTGGGTGTTTTTGGGGTGTTCAAGGTGGTGCAAGGGGATATCCAGGTGTGGAGGGGGTTGTCAATGGGGACAGGGGTGCAACAGGGGTGCTCAAGTGGGTGCAAGGGGGTTGTACAGGGGAATATGGTTGTAGGGGGTGTTCAAGGGCACTTCCTAGGGGGAATGGGGGCGTAGGGGTGTTCATGGGGGTGCATGGGGTGTTCATGGGGGTGCAAGGGGGTTGTGAAGGGGGTGCATTGGGTTGTCTAGGGGGTTCAAGGGGGTGCAAGGGGGTGCAAGGGGGCTGTCCAGGGGGTTCAAGGGGGCTATCCAGGGGTTGAAAGGGTATGTTGAGGGGGGTTCAATGGGGTGCAAGAAGGATGTCTAGGGGGATCAAGTGGGCTATCTTGGACGGGTAAAGGGGGTGTACAGGGGGGTGACAGCGGGATGTATAGGATGATCAAGGTGGATGGTCAAGGGGGGTTCAACGGGATGTCCAAGGGTATTGGTGTACAGGGGGGTGTTCAAGGGGGTGAAATTGGGGGATGGGATGCAAGGGGGACTGAATTTATTTTTTTAGACTGTATAAATAATATCGAAAATTTTGTAACTGTTGAATTATGGGCCTACTTCCAGGTTTAAAACCGTGGAAAGAAGCCCCCTAATGCCCAAGTTTAACTATGGCACTTGTACCCTACTGCCACGATTAAAACCGTGGAGGTAGGAATTACCTACTATCATGGTGATAGTGGCCATAGATTTCGCATATTGTGGCCGTATGGTATTTTCATTGTTCCAAACCTTTGTCATAGGTGAAATTTCTAGATGTGGTGGTTTGTGATTCCAATGTTACCAACCCAGTAAGGGATTATGCTTTAAACAATGTTTAATCTGGATTATTTAATCTTAAATTTACATTTAACGAAATTATTTTTAAATTATCTAATAAGCCCATTTAGTTTTGTTATATTATATTTATTCATTAATTCTTCATCTAATAGAACCATTTTCCTCACATTGGTCACTAAAATGAAAGAGAACATATTTTTATGAAAAGAAAACATTATTTCTATTTTGATCAAAATTTGATTCCTTCAATATAAATTTTTCATCAAAATGTTATCAAAAATATTTTTTATCTTAAAATATTATTTATAAAATACATTTTTAAAAATGTTTTATTTTTTTATAAAATTTCCTAAATGGAAAATTTATGTTTTTTCCAAACAATGTAATTTTTGACTCCATACCCAAAAATGTTAACATAATATTTGTTTTAATGGTTTAATCATGAAATGAATTATTCTACCATCATGACTGATAATTACTTTGAATAATTCATTAAAACATGATAATGATATTTTTAAATACTATTTTTCTATATACATTATTTCAATTAAAAAATTATTTTTTAATTGATGTTTATTTTCCTCAAAATGTTTTTAATGATATTTTCAGGGTATTTATATTAGTTAATGATGAGAAATATATATATTATTTATTATAAACTAGATATATGTTATAATGATAAATCTATACTTATTCTATTGATGGTTTATAAAGAGTTTTCTCAGGGAAAGTATTTTCATTCACTATCATAATTAACGTTATTTTCATTAATTTTCTCTATAAAAATCAATTTTTATTATCATTTTATATTAAATTTATATTAAATATACATATTAATTTTATCTTCGATAGGATTATTGCATAAACCATATACGATTTCTTCATATGGTTATTTAATTTGAAAATTATTTGAGTAACCAAGTAAATATTGATAAATTATAATTCTTTAATGAATAAGTATGTATATTAATAAACCAAATTTTTAATGAATTTAATTGATCTGTAAATATACAACAATTGAATTAGAAATTTTTGATGTGTGGGGTTCCATTAAAATTATTCCCCCTATGCATCTATTTCCCTCATTAGAAAAATCATTAAGATAGCATTAAATGGTTTTTATGGTGTATACATACCAATCACTTAAACTATATTGTTATAAGTTCTTGATAGAATATATATTGTAATGATTAAGATAATCATGTCCAATATTAAGGACTTCCTTCATTTATAATTCACTTATAATTATCCATGATATTAATGCATTGATACTATCAACTGATTTATTTCATGATCATTTTATTGATTAAATGGGATGTGTTTTCAATTATTTACCCTTTCATATGGATTATACCTTATTCATAAAAGATAATTTTTTTTGAATATACCTTAGTGAGAATCTGATCTCTCAAATATTTTATTTCCATTCTATAGGATATGATGAATGAGATATTAAATGAGTTCAAGGATGCAGAATACATAAATTCACTATATTGTAATTTATGATTTCAAATATAATTTGATATTCATGTATGTAACCATTTTTCAAAGAAAAAAAATACTATTTACAAATTTAGGAAGTGATCACTAGTATTTCATATCAATGTAATAATTTAACCACTAAATGTGGACTATAATGTTTGGGGTCATTAAGGTTACTATTTGATAAAATTTTAGTATATAATTTGGGATCACTAATTGGGAAAACATAGATTTGGGAACATAACCCTATGAATAACTTAGATTATAATTATATATATATGATAATATCCTATAATTTTGGTAGGTGATGTTTATGTATTTTTCATTTAAATAAATCCATGTCTATATAATATAAGTGGATTTGGTTTTGGAATAGATGCATATTGGGGATATAACATTGAAAAGAGTTAGTTAAGTATATCTCAGCTATCATTCTGGTGCATGTTATGTGTTCCCTTAAATAATACAGGTATTGAAACTATTGTGGTATATTCATTGGTTTATCCTCATTTTATTTATGAAAAATTATGATGACTGAGAAAATATAACTTATATAAACCTATGATATTCCATAATGATATAGTAATAAAAATATTTGGATTATTGTGTGTTTTTGTGAAACATTTTTTTAAGGAATAAATATTTTTCAATTTTGAGGCATAATTTTATGATTATTGATAAAATTTAATCTTAATATAATCATTGATGTTTAATTAATAATATTTAATTAATTTTATTTAATTTCATGAGAAAAAAATTCTACAGAAATCCTTAGTGTTTAAAAAATTATTTTATTATTAATTTTATTCAGAAAAAGTTCATCATATTTTTCAAAACATTATACTAACTATAAAAATATATTTTTAGAAAATTTATATCCCACATATAGGGTGACAACATCATGTATTTGAAAATCCCACTGAGCATAAACCCATAATTGAAGGGTGATAAGGGTGGGGGTGTTACTAATGTCCTATATGATATAATGGTTAATATGAAATGGTTTTTACATGAAATGTTTAACTATTAAATATTATTTTTATTTTGTTAGACATATTATATGATCAAATGTTTTTTAAATTGAGGTAAATAATGATCTTTCGGGAAATATTTTCTTGGGATGAGTTATATATTACCACTAGGTTTAATAAAATGCATTATTTTGAAGGAATGTAATTAAATTTTTGGGGATGTAAGATAATAGGTATGAGATTACCTTTGAGGTGAAAACTTTCTTTAACATTGATAATTTTGAGGTTGATTTTGTTGTATGTTTTTTTTGGAATAATCTATGTTTAACCATTGGTAGAAAGTTTGGTGTATAATTTTTTATTTCCTTATATGAAGGTTAGTACATTGTTGTTTATATCTTATATTTTGGTAAACATTTTAGTGTTGGTAAATATTTAAAGGCAAGAGGAATATCATATTGTTAATTTATGTATCTTAAGATCTATTTAATGGTAATTTTTTTCTGTCAAGTATAAAAATTACAACTAGATTTTAATTTTAGAGAGTAAGAGATGAAGTGGAATTTGGTTGGAGAATAATGAAAATCTGAGATAGTGATTTGGATATAAAATGATATCAAGTATTTATATTTTTTATTTTTCTCTATCTTTAAAGTAAATTAATCCCTCAACTTTATGGAATGTTTATTGAAATAAAACATTTAGTCATTTACCTTCAATTATGATGAATTAATATTATTTTCAACTATCATAAAATAATTTATTTTTGTTCATTACCATTCTTCTGAATATATCCTTTATCACTCCCTATCAATCCTTGGGAAGTAGTTTTCTCCACTATGTCCATATTATCACTTTTTATTAATGTTATCTTATTTGGAAACACAATTATGTGTTATTCTAGAATACCTTAGTATTTCTAATTATATCCATATAATAGAAATATTTGAAAACCCTATTATGATGTGGGTTTTAGATAATGTAATTTATCAATAATAGACCCCTAATTTCTAAGTATAAGTTCAAATTTTGAAGATGAAATTTTTTTATAGTTGGTAGAATGTAACACCCTGATAATATAAATAATGAACATTATGTTTGATAGTCTATAGGACACTAACATGGATTCTAAATGAAATGTGACATATGATTTACATGTGACCATTTTATAATAGACCATAAAATTGGCGGTATGAATTGGAAGAACCAAATTTTAAAAATCATGTACAATTTTTAGTTAAATCATTACATAGTCCAAAAAAATATTTTTGATGAAAATAATATTTATAATTTTTATCAGAAATTAATATAATTAACTTAATCCAACTTTAAAAATTTTATAGTTAAAATAAAAATAATTTTGTAAATTTTTATATAAAATTTAACATTTATTGAATCTTTTGGATTTTTTCTACAAATATATATTTTTTAGTGAATGGTAAATAATAATGCTTTTGTTAAGTCCCAAATTTATTTTTAATAAATTAATAAATTTAACATTCACATTATGAATTTAATTTTATTTGAAGTTAAAATATGAATTTTCTAGTTAAATTTAATAAAATTAATTAAATTTTAATCACCATTGTGTCGCATTATAGAATATTGTTATTTTTCAGCTTAAACCACATTTTTCAGAAAATTGTTTTTCAATTGATATTTTGTATCAGTTTTAATTAATAAAAATAAACCCTAACAAAAAAATATTTAAATTATATTTATATATTATATATCATGATATATGAATTCGGAAAAATAAAATGGTTATTTCTATTCATTGAGTTAAAATATGATTATATTTTTCTTCAAAATGAATTATATTGAAAAACCTATTTTAATTACACATTGTGGGAATATTAAAAAAAATTGTCACTTATAAATAACTTATTTGGTAAAATTAATTAAATGTCATAAATAAGAAAATTTTATATTATTTATAAAGACCAAATTAATTTTTTGGTCATTAGTAGTAGTAAAAATTGAAAAAAATATTCATCACTTTGATAAAAGGGTAAATCAGGTGAACATATGATTAATAATAGTGATAAGGCCAACATTGTTTATATAAATCAAAATTTTGTGCTTTTATGTGTACAATTATCACCATATTCTCTAAATTCTATTATTTATGGGAAACTATTCCTTGAAAGTGGCCTATGTAATAATTTAGGTAAAGAAGAAGAAACAATATCATTCTATTTCCTTTAAGTATCTCTTATATGTTCACATAGGGGAAAATAATTTTTAAAAGAATATTAAATATTAGTATAATGAAATTGTATTAATCATTTTAATATATTTTAAATTTTTTGTAATAAAATTGTTAGCTTAAACTCTTATTAAACACTAACACAACTCTAGTGGAAATAGTGGAAAACTCATGGTAAATAGGTTTAAAATTCTTAAAGTAATAAATTTGTGATTATTTGTAGTTATAAATGAATTTTATAAACAATATTAATTTATTATTTATCATTAAATTCATTATATTTGAAATTAATTATTATCTTCATTTTTTAAATATAAAATTATATGAATAATATGAAAATGTTATTAATGATATTTAATGTTAAATAATATTTAATTAAATTACTCTTAAATCTAAAAATTAATGAAACAGTATATTATGATGAAAAAAGTCTTCAATTTCATCAATTTTTAATTTATTATCTAATTTTAATATTATAATTAAATTGAAACCCTTGTAGTTTAAAAATTTTATAATCGTGGTTAAGGTTAACATTTTTTTACCGAGGGGTTATGCAAAGAGATAATGGGTTTTTTTATTAAGATATTTTAAATTTTATTTCATATTCATTTTTCAACCATTTAATATCCCACATTCCAATACCTCTCAATTTTGAAGTGTTATAATTTAATATTTCCTTATTTTAATTTAATATTTTATGAAATTTCAAAAGTCCTTTTCCCATCAATTATAAAATAGAACCCTGTATCCTCTCATCTAAACACATAAAAACCAATTTTATGACAATTACCTAGACAAATACCTTCATTAATTATCTAACTATATCATAGAGTCTTTTCTTTAATCATAAATCCAGTCAATGAAGAATTTAAGTATAATCCTAAAGAGGATGTCCAGAAAAAGAGGTATTGTCATTTAATGCGTGTTTTTGTTTTATTTCGTCTTACACATCCTTATAATATTATTAAAATATATTATTATTATTATCTCATGTATTATGATATTTTTATTCTACTGTAATACACACACATATACTCTTCTATCAAATGGGAAATGAAACTTTCATTCATGTGTATGGAGGACTACTGCCTCATGTAATTTTTTTTCCATTACCAATGATCAAATTTGGTTTCAAATATATATTTAAAATAACTATATATATATATATATATATGTTTTCCATGCCATATTTTTCATTATGAAAATTTAATATATCATTCACTTTTAACCTTTTCATCCATTGAAGAATGATAATGTCGTTCGTGAGTGAGTGTCGACTATCGCCTCCATGAAAAGATGTGATACATTTTATATCACTAAAAATCATGGATGAAATATATAGTTATATATGAATAAATAATACTATATTTATTATATTTTTATAAATTTTTAGTGATTAAATAATACTTACCTTCATTCCATAATGATCTTGAGAAAATTGAAATGTTACACATGCATATGCATGCCCTACCGTCCGATGAATGTAATAGATTTAATATATAATAACCCTTATTCATATTAGGTTTTAAAATTATAATTTATGTATAAAAATTATAATTATTTTAGGATTATTATATTGGACATGATTTTAGAATGGCCTCGTTGACCATAATGAACCCACCAATGTTATTTGGGATATTAGAACTGAATATCATCATAACATATGACTTGAGTTTAATTAATAAAGTAATTATTTATAACATGATAATAAATAATATGAAATTAATAATAAACTATAAAAAGTCTCTTAATTAATTAAATAATTAACATATTTTTTTATTCAAGAAGATAAAATGCGTACTTTAAAATTCAAACACATGGAATGGAGTTCAATCTCAATTTCTTTTCATTTACCTGTATTTTAATTTTTTCATCAAAATTATTTTATATAGAGTATATAATTTCCTTTTAAATATTATATCATGTATCCATCATAATTATAATAATATTAAGATTCATTTGAATATATTTTCTCATTTTCTATTTTACCAAAAAAATTCTAAGTTGTAAGGAGTTTTATAACTCAATTTCATTTAAATGGGTTATATTGCTTCATCATTATCATTGATATTATATGATAATTTTGGTAATGAATATTCATTATTTTATGTTTTATTTACCTAAATTTTATTTTTATTTAGGTTGTATAAATATAATATATTCATTAATTAATTATCACTTCATCAGTTTGAACTTTGTAACTGATTTTCCAACAATATCTATAATGTCGAGATATAATTGGTATTATGAACCAGTTTAATTATCTTATGATTTTATTTCATTCATCGGGTTTATGATTCAAAAGTTACAAAGAGGTAAGGGTTTTTGTTTCAATCTCAATTTAATTGTGATCTTTTAGGCATGACTTTCCAATGAATAAAATTATTTTATCATTTTACAATAAAACCATTTTTGTTTATTATATTCTTTTTATTAATGAATTTATCATTTAATAAAACCATTTCCCCACTTTTGAAGTTATAATGGTTTTTAAAATGATTTTGAAAAAAATCAACATTATTCCCCCTTTAGATCAAAAATGGGTCTTCTTCCATATCCATGTTTTCTAAAAAAAGTTTTCAAGAAATATTTTAATATAATATTATGATTGAATAAAGTAATTTTTTTCTAAGGTTAAATTTTCAATGAAATTAAAAGAAACACTCATGTATTTTTCAAAACAAGGTTATTTATGACTCTTTAACAAAAATGTGAAAAGATTCATTAATTTATTGGAATCATCATGAACAAAATTTCCCCACCACCATGACTTCTCATATCCTTGAAGAATCCATAAAAAGATTATATTTTTAATTTTTTTTATAATTTTCTTCCAGGATTGAAGATTTTTTTTAGTTTTTAAAATTTGTTTTATATGTGAAAAAGTTATTTACTTAAGAATATTTTTATTAGATTTTTCATTGCATGTATAGTAATAAATGAAAAAAAAATCCTTATTTAACATGTAATCCACCCGGGAAAAGTTGTAATAATACCATCCTTATTCATTCTATGAGGGTTTTTTAATAAGATTGACCAGGGATAGTATTGACATTCACTTCTATGATTAATGTAATATTAGTTAACATTATATTGATGCATTTTTGTGATCGATGGACATTACATATATCTTCATTGTTAATATTCCTTGTATAATAGATATTATTATTTCCTAAACCATATACCATATTCATATATGGTGTTTTACTTTGAAATTTATTTTCTTTATTGGGGGAATATTGATAATGTTTTACACTTTACTCAAAAAAGATAATAATTTATAAGTTATATTCATTTTGAAATGAATTTATCTATTAATATATGAGGAATAAATTGGAAATATAGTGAGGTTTGTGGATTCTATATCAGTACCGATATATAAAAATAATCTTAATGAGAGAAATCAGTATGCTAGCATTAATTTTTTTTCATGTATACCAGCCCATCAATTAAACTAGCATTATGTAATTAATTTATGGTAGAGATAGCATGATATATGATATTAGGATATAAAATATTAATAATTTACTTAATTTATAATCTATGTATTATTATCCAATATATTACTTGATTAATATTATGTGTGGATTCTTTTTATGCTCATGTCATTCATTAAACTCCATGTGTTTTCAATTATTTACCTTACCATATTGATTATGAGTTATTGATTTATAATAGCCTCTATTTTATATAAAAATTACTTTTAATATTTTATCACCATTATTTTGATTCCTTTACTCGAGATATAAATAATGAATCATTAAATGAGTTCAGGTATGCAATATATTTACCATCACTGTGTTGTAATTTATCTTTTCAAATGTACTGTGGAACTCTATTATGTATACATTTTTTCAGTAATACTGAACTATTTAGACCATTGGGATATTATATCATGCATATAATGTTAATATAGTAATTTTACCACCGTATCAAGACTATTGTGGTCATTTTCATTACATTGGGTAAAGTATAGTAGAAACTTCTAGAACTAGATTTAGGAAAATATAGACTATGGAACATAACCCTATGACTGAAATTTTTGATGATTATATGTAAAGGATAACATCGTAAAAAAAATTAGGTAGGTATTATATTTTTTGACTTTAAATACATATCTATTTTGATATTACATGTATGTGTTGGTTTGGGATAGTTGCATCTTGGGGAGATAGTCCTGAAAAGAGTTGGTCGAGTTTGTCTTAGACATTATTCTGATGCATGATGATTGTATAAATACTAAACATCGAGATTTATACTCTTCAGTATATTATTTATTTAATCCACATTTTATTTATGAACAATTATGATGAAATAATGAATAATGTTTTTGGAATACTATGATAATCTATAGATATATGGGAACACAAACTTTTCTATTTGTACATGTTTAAGTAAAATGGTTACATGAGGAATAATTAATTTATATTTTTTGGTCATAATTTTAAGGTTATTGATAATAATTAAGGTTAATATATCATTGATGATGATGTAATATTAATCAATTATGATTATTTTATTTTATTGAAAATTATCTTATATAGAAAATCATATTGGTTAAATTTATTATTTTATTATTAATTTTATTATCAAGATATTAAAAATATTTTTGGTAATGTTATATTAATTAAGAAAATAATATCTTAGAAACATTACTAACCATATTATGAGTGACAAATCGTCGCATTTGGGAATATTATGGGTCTTGAACCCAAAATGTAAGGGTCATAAGGGTGTGGTGCCTACCACATGACTATGTGATATACTAGTTATTATGATATTGTTTTTAATTAAATTGTTTCACTCTTTAAAAAATATTTTTTTTTAAACATATTATAGGGTCAAATAGGATTTTTTTTAGGTAAATAATTTTCTTTTGAGATATGTTTTATAGGTTTTAAGTATACATAACCATTAAGATTACCGAAAATTATTATTTTGAAGGAATGATATTATTTTTTTGGGAAAGAATGTTAGAAGGTATGATATCAAATTTGAGGTGAACGAATTATTTAATATTGAGAATATTGATTTTATTTTTGATGTAGGTTATTTATTTATATAATAATATAAGTTGAAATATTTGTATTTGTTTTTGAGTAAAATTTATAATTTCTTCCTATACAGGTTTACACATTTTGTTTATTATATTACATTGTGCTATCCATTTTAGTGTTAGTTAGTATTTAAACACATGATGAATAGATAATTATTGTATTATGTATCTTATGACCTATAAAAATAACATTTTAGTTCTTCAAGAATAAATATTCATATTTTATATTCATTTCATTGAGTAATAGATCTAGTGGAATTTGATTTAATCACAACCAAATGATAATATTGTGATTAGGATATAAAAATAAATTAATTAAGTATATTATTTAGTTTTATCTATCTTAATATTTCAATAATCCCTCAAATTTTGGGAAATGAACATTAAATAAGAAAACATAAACAGTTAGATTCCTATATGATGAATCAATGGTCATTTCACTAGTTATAGATTTATGGGTTTGGGTTTGCTTACATTATCTTGAACATATTCTCTATCTTTCTCAATTAATATTCGGGGGTACTTTTATCCTCCATGTTTACTTTATTTCTTCCCATTAAGTTTATCATATTCTCAATCTTACTTTTTATTAATTCTATATGACCTTTGTATTTCTCATTCCCTCTATTAAGGAGAAATTTTTATTAACCCTTTATAATGAGGTTTTTCAAAAAAATGAATTTAAAAATATGAATCCCTTGATTTTGAAGAATAATGTCAAGTTAAAATGATTAAATTTCTTCAAGGTGCATAGAATTAAACAACCTAATATTGTAAAGGGACAACATTATGTTGGATAGTGTAAAGGACATGCAAAACATAGCCTAATTGAAATCTGATATACTATTAAACGTTATAGTTGTAAACAAACTACAAAAATTATTGGTATGAATTGTAATAAAAACTTTTTGAAAATTATATATCTATATTTTTTATGATGTAATTATATTGTTAGATGAGGAATCAATTTATAGTTGGGTGTTTACATGTTTCAAAATATACTTTTCATCAAAAATGTTTTATGTACTTTGATTGAGAAAATAGTATAATAAATATTATCAATTTTTTATAATTTTATTGTAAAAATTAAAATTTAGTTTTGAAATCATCATGTAAAAAATAACTAATAATGAAATTTTTGGATTTTTTATAAAAGTGTGACATTTCAGTGAATAGTGAAAAATACCACTATTTATAAAAATATCATTTATTTTCAATTAATTAAGATAATAGAATGTTACCTTACTATTTTTATTTCATTTTATTATTACATAAGAATTATATATTTATATTTAATACAATTAATTATATTTGATTCACTTTTATTCTGTATTTTCGTATTAGTTTTATACACTTCAAAACACATTTTTACCAATTTTTTAAAATGTATAATGTTTATCAATTTTAATTATTTAAACTAATCCCTAATAAAGAAATTTTTAATTTAAATTAATATTATATATATATATTTTAATCTAAAATAAATGAATGTTAATTTCTAGTAATAGATATAATATATGATCATATTTTTCTTGAAAATTGATTTTTCCCAAATAACAATATTTTTTAATTACATTATTCAAGATTATTATACAATTAATTTATTCCAATTATAGGGATTTAATAATTATTACTATAATAAATTGTAATTACAATCATAATAATAATTATAATGATAATTTTAAATTTTTTTATAATAATAATAATTATTATTATTATTATAATTGAAATTGATTAAATATTTATAATAATTATAAATTTTATTGTTTACTAATGGGAACATATTTTTTTCTCATTAGGAATAGTGAAAATATTAAAATAATTGTCATCATGGTAAAATGGTAAATCAAGTTCTCTAATGTTAAAACTAAGTGATATAGACACCTCTTTTCATATTAATTCTAATTTTATGTATTGTTTTTGGAACCCTATCGCATTGGTATCTATATTCAATCATTTATGGGATAAATTCCCAAGAAATTAACCTATATAATAATATATGTAAGGAAAAAAATGAATCTCTTTCAATTAAATGACGATTATATATTCACATTAAGATAAAAACTATTAAAGGAAAAATATTAAATATTAATTTTATTATAATAAAATTATTTTCATGTTGGTAATTTAATTTTAATATATAGTGATCATATAGTTACCTTAAACATTTACATAATGCATGTTTATGTAGTATAAGACTCTAGGGAAATAATTTTATAACACTTAAAATTAATGTATTTGTGATGAGTTCTTTTTCTAAAATAAATTCATAGTTTATAATAATAAAATATTTAAGTTAAAATTTATTATATTCAAAATTTATTATTATATTCATGTATTTAAAGTCAAATTATACAAATAATTTAAAAATGGCATAAATGATATTTTATGATAAATAATATTTTATTAAATTATTTAAAATTTCTAAAAAATAATAGAAGTGTAAAATAAGGATGATAAATGGTCTAAAATTTTATCTGTTTTCAATTTATTTTCAAATTTGAATCATAAAAGCAACATTACAACCCTTTCAGTTTGAAAGGTTGTTGTCACAGTAAATGTTAAAATTGTTTTACTAGGTAGATTAGCAATGAGATAAGGGTTAGCTTGATATTTGCATTTTTAATTAAATGTTATGGCCATATTTAGAAATTATACTATCCAACATTATAATACCTATGAATTTTTAGTATTTTAATTTAATATGACCTAATTATAATTTAATACTTTATTAAATTCAAAAATTTCACAATCGCTCAATTATTTGTATGAAGAAACTATCCTTCCCTGTACACAATTAAAGAACAATTTCTTTTATAAAACTCCTAACCGAATATATTACTAACTTATTTATCCATATCATATTTCCTTGGTATGATCAGAAATTAAATTAAGGAATGATTTATTTCTATTCGGTAAAAGGTTTTCTGAAGAAGAGGTATCATTATTAAATGATCTCTTTTCTTTTCTTTTGTGCATCCAACTCATTAAAATATTATACAACCATGATAATATAATAAAATTAGTATCTCAAATATACTTATATTTTGTTATGTTAATCTTATACCCCATATAATTCTCCTCTTCTGTCAAATGGGAAATCAATCTTTATTTCATGTGGATGGAGGACTATTGCATCATGAATTAATGTAATTCATTATCCATCACCCCCACTGTCTTCTGGTTTTAATGATGTATTAAATTTATATATATATATATATATTAATGAAATATTTATAATTATTAAAAGATAATATATAATTTTAATTTCTACCAATCCATTCACTGAAATATTATAACACCATTTGTTCGTACTTGTAGATTGCCACCTCCTCAAAGTGATGAGTATCTTTTTTTAACACCCCATAAAATTGATGATATATATATATAATTATATTTAGATAAATAATATAGTATTTATAATATTATTATAATTCTATAAAGATAAACAAATACATACCATATTTCCAAAATGATCATTGAAAAATAGAAACATTACCTGTATGTACATACGACCTACTGTCTCCACGATTGAAACACAAATAAAACATCCCTATGAAAATTTACAGGTGGTTTTAAAATTATAATTTATATATATAACATAAAAATTTATTATGATTGTTATTATATAGATGATGGAATAATGATCGAGTAGACCATAATCGATCATCTAGATTCATTTTGGTCCTACGAACTGAATAACCTCAAAATGTCCATTGTGAACTTAATTAATTATTTAATTAAATATAAAATAGAAATAAATAAAATATAATTAATAATAATATTTTATTATTTTATTATTTAATTAGTATTTTTATCTCATTATAATATTTAGAATGATAAACAACGTATGTAACAAATCAAACTAGATGAAAATGAATTCTTATCAATTTATTTTGATATGGGATTATTTTAATTTCATACAAAGAATTCAATTATATGGTTTAATAACATACCTATAATATACTATATCATAAATATTTATAAATTTATGATATTTTATTTTATAATTGAAATTATTTTATCTAAGGGGATTTTACACAGAAGTAACCAAGTGTTATGGGGTTTCATAAATCAAAATATTTTCATTGGGTTATGTTACTTGTTTATTGTCTTTGATATTATAATATTATGTATATACACTTTTTTGGTAAATTTAAACTTTATAAACATAATTAACTCCTTCATTAATCTTCACTTCAATGCTATGATCTTTGTATTTGATTTCGTCGTAATTTAAACTCCATTGGTATTTATTTGGTATTGTGCACCAAAATATTTTTATGAGGTGTATACACTACCAATATTATATTTTATATCATGAATATATTTATATTAATAATATTTAGTGTTTCACCTAAATTTATTTCATTCCTACAGGTTATGATTAAAAAGGTAACAAAGTAGTAATGTTTTATGCTTTAATCTCATTTAAATCAATTTTGTTAATGCAGGAATTTCCATTGAAGGATATTATATTATCATTGTATAAGAAAATAATTATATTTTCATATCCACTCTTTAATAAAGAATTTTTTAAGTCACAGTACCATTTCTTTCTATTGGGTACTTACAATGATTGAGAAAATATTTTTATTAAAATAAAACTTTATTTTTATTTTCGATTTAATATGTGTTTTATTCTATATCTATGGTTTTTAAAAATATCTTCAAGAAAAATTTTAATATTATCGTATAATTGTTTAATTTTTCTCCATATTTAATTTTTAAAAAATGGTTTAAAATAATCCTCCTTTTAATTTGTCATAAAAAAAATTCATTTTTTATTTTTTACTAAAAATTTGAAAGTTATCATTGTTTTAAAGGACTCATAATGAAATAAATTTTACTACTTTCATTATCTATAATGTATTTGAGTCTTACATTAAAATTTTATAGGGTACTTATCTAATAAATACATTTATATTATTATATAAATATTTAGTTAAAAATTTATTTCTAATTTGGAAATTGGTTTTTCAGAATATTTATAATAATTATTTCATTGTATTCCTATTTATCATCAATAAATACTCTTTATTTTACATATAATGTATTTGGTATATATTTTAATGATGCCCTTTTAATTATCTCTCTATATGGTTTATGATCAGTTTGACCATGGAAAGTATTGATATTTACATTCTTGATGGATTTTATAATCATTACTTTCTCATGAAACATTAAAATTATATTATCATTAGACATTAAATTTATCTCAAATATATATAATCCACATATCATGGATATTATTATTTCCTAAACTCAACAAAATTTCTATATATAAAATTTAAATTGAATGTTATTTTATTAATTGTTAAAATATTGATAAAATGTATTCTTTAAACAACACAGATATTTATTTGATAATACTTATTGTTTATTAATTTCATTAATTATTCAATGTTGGAGAAATGAATTTTTCATAGTGTGAAATTTTAATCTAGGTTATAGACAGATCATTGATACATTCACAGGTCCTATGAGATAAATCAGTAAGATAACATTAGGTTTTCTAGTTTATACCATCTCATCAAGTGAAATATCATTGTTTAAGGTTTTCCTTATATATATCCTGGCGTATAAGATCATGACATAAACAGTTAATCATTTCCATTTTTGGGAATTCAGTTTTTTTAATCCATTAGATTACATCATTGGTATTATCCTTGTATGAATTTCATGCTCAAGTTATTGATTAAATGAAATATTATTTTAGTTATCTACCATTTTATATTGAATACGCCTTATTGATTCAAGATAGATTTAATTGAATGTAACCCTTACTAATCATTTTTTCTCACCTATAATTTGTTTCTTATCTCTAGGATATGAAGAATGAATTTTTATGTGTTCATGAATGTAATATATTTACATTCACTATGTTTTAAATTATGTTTTCAAATGTAATTTTAGATTAATGTGTGTATGTAGTTTAATAATATCCTTAAACTATTAGTTTTCTTGGGATATGATCTCTTGCATATAATTTCAATGAAATAAAGTAACTATTTACTCCAATATTCTACGGTCGGGGTATTTATAGTTGGTATCAGATAATGTTTATTAGTAACCATGGGATATAGATTTAGGAAAACATAGATTGTATAATATATCCTAATGACTGGAATTGAGGATAAATCTAAAAATATAATAAAAAACATAATTTTTTATGGTGGAGATTTTTTGATTTTAATAGAAATAAATTTATATCTATATAATTTATGTATTCACAGATTTGGAATAGATGCATCTTGAGGTAATAACCAATATAAAGTGGTTCATGTATATATTGACCAACATTCTGGTATATAGCGAGTGTTCTGTTACTATACAACTAGTTTGATAATATAGAGGGATATGATTTGGTTAATCATTAATTTTCCTTATGAAAAATTATGATGAATGAAAGAATAGATCCCATGGAATATTAAAAATTTTATAGGGATATGAGAATATAAAACCATGATTATTATATATTTTAGTGAAATATTTATTTGAGGAATAATTATATTATATTTCATGGACACACGTTAATTATTATTGAAACACATTAGTGTTAATGTGAAACATTATGTTAAATTAATTATACTTAATTAATATTATTCGACTTTGTGGGGGGAAATTACATAGTTACTAAAAATTTATTTTATGAATAATTTTATTATGAGATCATACATATTTTTTTGAATCGTCATAAGATTTGTAAAACTATAATTTTGTAAAAAGGAAAACTCATATATTTTGTGATAAATCATTACATCTCAAAATTACACTGCTCATGAAACCACAACTGAAGGGTGACTAGGGTGTAGTGCCTAAAACTAGCATATTTGATATAGTAGTTTCCATGAAATAGTTTTTTCATAAATATTTTAACTCTTAAATTTTATGTAGATATTCATAAAAAATGTTATAGTATCAAATAATTTTTATTTTGTGGTAAATAATGATATTTCCTGAGATTTTTTATTGGGTTTAGTTATATATAACCATTATATTTTATGAAAATTATAATTTGGGAAAAATTCAATTAAATTTTTTGGGATGTAAGTTAAAATTTATGTGATCACCATTGATGTGAATAATTTTTTTAATATTAAAAATAGTTAGGTTAATTGGGATGTATGGTGTTTATTTGGGGGAAAAATTTTTGATCCTCTTGTATAAATATGAAAAAAAAATTATTATTTATTCAAATGAAATTTTATACATTATTTTTATCATTCATTATGGTAACCATTTTAGTTATAATTAATATTTAAATATTTGAGGAATATACTGTTGTTATTTTATTTATATTATGGCCCATTAGAAGATAATTTTAATGCTAGTAGCAGAAAGAATACATATTGAATATTCATTTCTTGGAGTAAGAGATGATTTTAAAATTGATTCAAACACAACCAATAGATGAAATTTTACTTCTAGAATAAAAAATATCATGTAATTATATTATATAGTGCTATATATAATGATAGTTAATAAATATATTTACATTAAGAAAATTATTTTTCAATAAAAATGTTATACATTTACATTTACTCCTGATGAATAAATTATAATTTAACCCAATGTATATTTATGTTTTTGGGGTCATTAACTTCCTCCAGAACATGTTCTCTATCACTCCCTATTAGTCCTTGGGCAATAGTTTTCTTCTCTATTACAAAATATTCACATGCCACTAATTTTATCCTAATTTTAAAAACAATATTTTTTTATTCTAAATCCCCTTCAGTATTTCCCTTTCTCTTCTTTTAAGAGGATTTTCTATTAACCCTTTTATAATGTGGGTTTTTTATAATAGAATTTTTAAATTTCAAACCTCTACTTTTAGATCTAAAGTAATAATTATGAAGATGAAATTTATTTTAGGTGGTGAGAAAGTAATATTCCAATATTTTAAAACTATAAAATTATGTTCAATAGCTTATATTACATAAAACCCCAAGCCAAAACGAACTCTGGTATACTATTTATAAGTTATTATAATAACATCGACACTAAAACTTTTGATATGAATATAAATAACCTGTTTTTGAAAATTATGTATAAATATATTAGTTGAATATAATTTATCCTTAAATAAGGAAAAAATGTTTAATAATGTCTTTATAAGCTTCATAAATATATTTTTCGTGAAAAATATTTATTTTGATTTTTATGATAAATTAAGTAATAAATTTATACAAATTTTATAAATTTTATAAATTTTATTTGAAAAAATGGATTTAATTTCATAAATCATCATACCAAAATTATCTTGTGGTTAAATATGTATATTTTTCTAAAACTATTTATTTTTAGTGAATACTGAGAAATACCTATTTTTGTAAAACTATTATTTATTTTTGAGAAATTAAGTGACTTAAATGTATCATTATGATTTTAATTTGATTTAAAATTTATATATGTATTATTTAGTTATAATAAATATAAATAATTAAATTTTTGTCATCTTTATATCAACTTTTATTAAATGTTTTTTTTGGATTAAAAATGTACAATTATTAAAAAAGTTATTAAATACTTATTTTTCTCAATTTTAATTAATTAAAATGACCAATAATAAGCAAATATATAAATAAAAATTATATATTATAAATTTATTTTTAATAATTTATTTTATTTCAATTATTTCTTCTAGTCATATAGTTAATAAAAGATCATATTTTTCATGAAAAAATCATTTTACTGAAAAAAACTTTTCATTACACATAGTTGGAATAAAACATTTATTTCACATATAGGGATTTAAATTTATAAAATAAATTATTTCTTTTGGATAATCATTATTTATATTAATTAATATGTTAATATATAAAAATCCCCTAATGGATTTTAAAAAAAATTAAAAAATATATATTTGGAATAAGAGGGTATATTTGGTTAATATAAGATAAAACTACTTTACGAGGCCATAATTTATAATTTTGATTATAATTTTCTGAATTAATTAATTGAAATAAAATATTAATCTTGATATTAAATTTTTTCTGGGAATATTATCCCTAAAAGTGTCCTATAAAAAAATTAAGTAAATAAAATGACAAAATGTCACTATATTTCCTTTAAATATATCATAATTGTTCTTATAAGTACAAATAATCAAGTGAAAGCATTTTAAATTTTATTTTCATTATAATGAAATTACATCCTTGATGGTAATTTATTTAGTTTCTTTGATTATATTGATACTTTTAATTATTATAAAATTCTAACACAATGCTTTTTTAATAAATGGAATACTTAAGATAAGAAATTTAAAAAACATTAAAAGTGACGTATTTAGGAATATTTATGGTAAAAAAAATATTTTTTAATAAAATTTATTCTAAAAATAATATATAGTGAATAATAATGTGTTATTGTAGTTAAAATGTATTATATTCTAAATAATTCATTATCATCATGTCTTTAAAATCAAATAGAATGAATATTATAAAAATGGAATTAATGATATTTTATGATAAAAAAATGTTATTTAATTTTAAAAAGACTGTAAAAAACTATCAAAGAAGAAAATAATGAAGAAAAATGGTATAAAATGTATTCCATATTCTATTTATGTTCCAATTTTTATCTTATAAGTAAAATTTAAACCCATTAAATTTGAAAAAGTTGTTTTCGTGGTCGAGGTTCAAAACAGGTTTACCCAGGATTAATACAAGAATGAATTTTTAGTTTAATATTTAAACATGTATAAGATCTATTACACACCCATATTTAAACCTTATCATATCTAAAATTATAATAATTTTCCATTTTTCAATATTTTAATTGAATATGGCCATATTATAATTTAATAATTTATGAAATTAAAAATGGAACCATTACTACCTCATAAAAGGGACCCCCCTTATGTAGTCACCACACATTATGAAATATTTGTTTCATCCAATCCATGAAAAAATAAATTACTTATATCCCATCCCAAATTCTATAGTCCCTATATTGATCCAAATTCTAATCACGGAATTCTTTAGTTATAATCATAAAGAGGTTGTTCAAAGAAGATGTATCATTCACTAAATGATTCTATTTTATCTGTTCTTCGACCAATATTTCATCTTATGAAGAAAAAATAATATAAAAAATTAATTATTTAACATATAATGAGATGTTTTTATGTTAATTTTTTACCAACTATCCATCTCCTCTTCTATCAAATGGGTTACAAAATCATCAATCGTGTGTATGGCGGTCTACTGCCTCAAGAAAAGATGTAATTCATTTTTTATCACCACCACTCTTGAATGGTTTAAATTATTATTATATATATATATATATATATATTATATTCATGAAATATTTATCATTTTTAAAATATAATACATCATTTTATTTCTTAATTTTCAATTCACTGAAAAATGATAACGATGTTTAGGAACACGTGTGGAATACTACCTCCACAAAGAAATGTCACCCATTTTTTATCACAACATCACCTAGATGATATAAATATGAGTATATTTAAATAAATAATATGTTATTTATTATACTATTATCATTATATAAATATAAATTAATTTTAACCATCTTTCCATAATTATCATTTAAAATGGAAACGTTACTCATGTGTACATATGACCTACTACCTCCACAAATGTAACATAATAATTTTTTCAGAAGCATCATTCTAGGTTATTTGAGACCAATAATTTATGTATAAAACTGAAAATCGATACATTATTGTTATTCATAATATTATTTAATAATGGCCTCATTAACCATTTTAAACCCACCAATCTAATTTTGGACTTATGCACCAAATATTGTCGAAACAATTTTCATGAAATTAATTAACTAATTAAATATAACAATGTAAAGAATAAAATAAAAGGAACAATAAACTTGAAAATTTTTCTTAATAAATTAATAAATTAATATCATTTTATTAATTTTGAAGATAAATAACATACACGACATTTTAGACCTTAGGTATGGGATTTTAATACAATTTCTTATCATTGAGGCATATTTAAATGTTATACACCTAATTGTTTTATTGGATTCTTATAATTAAATTTAAAATATTTTATCATCAATTATTCCTAACAAATTTAATTTTAACTATAAATTCAAATTATTTTATTTTCTATGATTCGAATCAAAAGTTACAATGTATTATGGGGTTTCATAACTTATTTTCTTTTTATTGGGTCATATTATAAATTCATTATCACTGATATTAAAAGATTATGTGAATAATTTATTTGATTTATTTATGTTTTAGTCCAACTAATTTTGTGTTTATGTAAATAAAATATACATAATATATTAATAGACTAATATTCACTTCACACAATGATCTTTGAAATAGATTTTATCTCAATTTCCACTCTATTGAGATATATTTGAACTTATGCACCTATTAAATTTTATGCAGTTTATATACTACCCATTTGATATTTTATATCATCAATATCTTTATATTCATGGTATTTAGTTTTAAATATGAATTTAAATAATTTTGGGGGGTTATTATTGGAGATTTACCAAAGTAGAGAGGGTTTATGATTCAATCTATTTTTAATCTCTATTTTTTATGGTTTAATTTTATTTAAAGTAAATTATTAGATAATTTTATAATTATAACAATTATTTTTATTATCATTTTTTATTTATGATTCCTTTAAGTAATAATACCATTTTTGTCTCTTTGGTACTTCAAATAATTTAGATAATGTTTTCTTTGAAAATCCAAATTTATTTCTATTTTAGGAATAAATGCATTTTTATTAATATTAATTTTTTCTAAAAATGTTTTGAATAATATTTTTAATATTAAACTATTATAGTTTAAATTAATTTTTTTTGTTTTTTTAATTTTTTTCAATATGGTTTAAAAGGATCATTCCTGTCATTTTCTAGACATGGTACTTTCTGACTTTTTACTGAAGATACGAAAGGAATATTTTTTTAATAGTCTAAGATTAACCAGATTTTTCCCACAAATATGACCTTGAATTTATATGAATCTCACTTTAAATTATTACATGGTTCCTTTTAATGAATATTTTCCACTACTTTTCGTTAAAATTTTAGTTTTTTAGAAAATCAAAATGAAAATGGTATTTTCATCAATAATGTTTTAATGATATTTTCATGGAATTTCTATTCATCAATGTCAAAAACTATTTATTTTACCTCAAATACATTGTTGATATATTGAATTAATACAATCCTTATTCTTTCTCTTGATTTTTTTGTGATCTATCTGACTAGGGAAACTATTTACATTCACATTCATAATATATTTTATAGGAATTAAAATTCTCAGAAAATATTCACCTTATATGACCATTTGTATATTAAATTACTCCTAAATAATAATATTCATTGTATCATTGATACTATTAATGAATAACGATTATATTGTGACTATATATATTTCTTACATTGAATTTTATATGATTCACATTGTAAATATTAATAAATCTATTTTATTTCAAAAATATAAATATTTATTTATAAGTAATATTGTTTACTAATTAAATTTATCATTAAATATATAAGGAATTAATTGAAAATGTATCAATCTTTTTGGATAGATTTTAGATATCCTCTCGATGCATAAAAGTTCTCACAAGACATATTAGTTTTCTATCATTAAATTGATTTTTAGTTTATACCATCACATTAATTAAACTATTTTTGGTTAATGTATTGAAGGTATATGTATCATGAGGTTTGAGATCATAACCTCCAATTTAAGGCATTTCCTTCATTGAGATTTCAATTAATATTATCAATGATATTTATTCGTTGATATTATCTATGGATGCATTTCATGAACAATTTTTTAGATAAATGGAATTTCATTTCAGGTATTTACATTTACATATTTAATATTCCTTATTGATTAATGATATTTTATATTTTATGTAACCCTACTTATGTATCTATCATTACTCTTATTTTGTTTCTTTTCTGGGGGATATATATAAATAATCATTAAATGTTTACATGGTTGAAGAATATTTAGTTGCACTATGTTTTAATTTATGTTTTCAAATGTAATGTGAGTTTCCGATATGTATCTAGTTTAAAAATAATAATATGATATTCAGTTATTTGGGGTTCAAAATATTGTATCTTATGAAAATATCATAAACTAACCACTAAATTTGGGACACTAGTTTTGGGGTCTTTACACTTGTGAAAACATGAGAACTCGTGAAAACAAATATTTTACCTTTATAAAATTGTAAATATTCATTTTAATATGAGTTCATTCACTTACCATATGAAATAAAAATATTTCCCTTAATACCCATAGAATGTAATGAAAAACTTTATAGGTTTCGTAGAAAATTATATATAAAATCAACCATATAATAACCATTGAAATAAAAAACCATCATGGTTAATTGCATCATATTTATTAAGAGTAACTTATTTACCATTAACTCTCATAGTTACCCAATGCATTGGAGATATATATTAGGATCACCCATTATCAAAGTTAAATATTTCTCATTCATTATCTTATAAAATGTCCAATAACCATATTATTAGTATAACACATAAAATATTTCATTCTTATTGAAAACCCTATAATATTTGGCCCAAGAACCTATAAGAAAATGACATTAAATTTTTTAATAAAATTCTAAAGAAATATCCTTTTGAAAAATAAAAAAAATAAAAAACTGGGTAATGGAACCTCATTGAATGCCCACGGTAAAGGGAAAGTAATTATTTAAAAATAATATAATAAGTTAGGATTTTCAATACATATACATTAAAATCATTGTTTCTAAAATTTGATAAAAAATCTAAAAAATCACTATTATGGAAAATATTGAATGTATTCCATTTTATACCATTGTATTGAAAGTAAAAAAATATCTAAAAATGTCAAATTATTTGAAGTAAAAAAATAATAATTATTTTGAAACATTTTAATGAATATGTATATAATGTAAAAATAGTTTAAAACATTAAAAATAGTCTTTAATATAACAATATCTTACCTCATCTCATGACTTACCATGACCTTCTATAAATTTTCCAAATAATTACTATTTGATTATTTTTATAATTGATTCATAAAATATTTATGGATTCTCAGCTTATGATAATATCTTTTATTTCATTTATTACTGTGTATTATTTATTTAGCAAATTAGACAAGTTCACATTGGATGCTTTGGGGTCATTCCATTGGTAGGCTCAAAATAACATCATTGATCTTAACAATTTCAAAGGGATCAAGGTTCCATTATCTCCAAAATAATAAACATGATATAATAATATTGTTTATACATTCATTATACACGTATAACCATCCATTTAATTATATCATGAGAAATTGAGAACAACATTTCATGGTGATGGTATTCCATACATACATATTAATGAGGTTATCATTTTTTTATACTGTGGAAACAAAATAAAGTAGATAATATTTAAATTTTATAAAATAAGATCTATAATATACATATAATGTTACTAGATTATTTCCACCCTTATTAAATTCCATTTAAGGTATAAAAAAAATAAATTTCATAGCATAATGTAGTTGGAATTCCACATTAACGCATGAGTGATGTTATCAGTTTCCAAAAAAAATGGAAAATAAGGTAATAATATGTTATATTTAAAGAATCATTAAGATTTCATTACTGTTTTATATATTCAATAACTCAGTCATTATAACTGATTGTGTGATGTGGCCATGGAAAATGAAATACATCACTTTATAGAGACATTAGTCTACAAATATTAATGAGTAATGCTTTCATTTCCCATTAGAAGTGAATGTGGTGAAAATGGGTTTTAACATGAATATAAAACCATGTTAGTACATTCTGGATGCTTATATTATTATAAATCAATATTGTTTTTATTTTTTAATGAGTTAAGATAAGAAATTAACATGAATTATCTTGATTAAGATTCATACCACCTGTTTTAGAAACCACATTTATCTTATAGATTAACCCTTCTAGGTTGGTATTTCAGAGAGATAAAAACCTATAGTATATGGGGAGGAGATTTAGGATAGTATTAGACTAGTTATTTTCTTACATAGTATGCTCAATGTTTTTCAATAAGTTATAATAGATGTGTCTCATTTATAAATAAGGCTAATGAAACACATGAAAATATATGTAACTTTTAAATATTGTAAATTAATTACTAATGGAAGATAGGTAAAAAATAATTAAAATTTAAAATTTATGTTGATGAGGTTTCAAATAATTTCATCCAATAATATTTAGTATAGTATTTTTCTACCATGTCCTTTAGTTTTACCTTAATTAACTCCTTTTACCCCTTACCATTGAGATGACAATTTACCATGGTTACAATTCAATATGAATAAAATGAAACTTGAATCATTAACAAAAAGGAACCTCTTAACTTGAAAAATGAAATATATTTTACAATATTAAATTTATAGAATTGGAAGAAATTAATTTTGATATATGAAAACAAAATGCAATCAGAAAAATATTTTTTTTTAAAATGTTTTTAATCCTAATAATTAATTTACACCAAAATAAAGTATAATTTTAATTCCTATAGAATTAATTGGATTATTTTTTCACAAATAAGAGAAATATTATTTCAAAAAAATCCAATATCTTATATCAAAATTTTATATAGTTGAAATGAAAATAATGTTTTTTAAAAATTGATATTTTTTATTATTCACCACAAAATTTATGCTTTGATACATTTGATATTAAGAATCCAAAAATGTTGTTTTTTTAATATAATATTTTTTGAAATGGTAGAAAATAATTCTTATACACACATAACAATTTTTTAATCCCTTTTTTAAAAAAACTATTTTAAAACCATAAAATGACTTTCTTCAGATTTCATTACTAGTAACCACCATTATAAGACTATTAGTTTATTTGATTTAATATATTATAAATAAATTTCATCAAATATATTTATTTATAGTGATTATTCTTTTATCATTATTAAAATATTATCAAAATTTAAAAAAAATCTTAAAATTATCACTTTTTACTACCAAATTATTTTATTGTCATTTTTAAAAATATATAATCAACATATGAAATATTATTAATTATTTTTAATAAATTAAAAATAATTTTTTAAATTTTTTAATTATCTAAAAAAATTATCATTTAAATTAATTATATAATATATAAATAAAGAACACTTTTTCAGAAATATTTCCCCTTTTAATTTAACAGGTCTTAACTATATATAATTTAATTCATATCATTTATAAATTACGGCTTATTTCATAATATTTAATCAATAAAATTTTCTTAGAAAAATTATCCTCTTTATATTTCATATTTCAATTACTCCTATGCGTACACACAAATCAGAAGGCTATGTTATATAAATCATATTTAAATAATAATTTTGAATAACTTTAAAGATCATTGCTTAATGTGATATATTCTATCAAAGAAGAAATTACTTAAAAGTCTCTATATTCTAAAATATCTTGTTTTTATACACTTTCTATGTAAATCCATAAATTCTTTTCAAACTAAAATTGTTTTTCGTGTCACGAATTCAATTGACTATAATAATTAATTCTGACTACCAATGTTCGTATTGTGAGGGGTAATTCAATAATTGTACATGGTGTGACCAAAACATTCAATCCATGATAGTTTTTGGGGATTTATATATAAAGTTGAAACCTAAAATCTCATTGTACCCATTTTTTTTTCTCCCTCACAAGAGCTCTAATGGTTCTCACTCCTTCTATATTTTGGGCACTCTCTACTTATATCTATGTTATTGTTATTTCTATAATGAGCTCGTTTATTTAGATTTCCTCCACCTTCCTCCATCCCCATACAATCACAACCCATGAACATTTCCTCCACCATCACTAGTTTATGGTACAATTATGTATAGTTATCACCATTCCTATATTCCTTACCCATTCAAGAAAACCACATTCACCTTCCTTCATTATTATAATACTCAATCGACTGGCCCTTTTTATTATATCCACAGCCCAACCCTTTATCATAACACCAACATCCGAGGGCCTAAAAACTAACTCTAATCGATATATGAAACCAAAAAATATAGCCTCTTCACCTTCACAAGATCCCAATTCCAAAATGTCCTCTTCATTATAGTCATCATCCCATTCTTCTTATAGGGAGAGTTACCACAACATCTCACTCATCCCTTCCTCCAATTTATTGAGTCGTAACACAAGTAACCTTTAGAATTTTTTTTGATGGATCCAATAAGATCCATTAAAATAGAGGACTTATAGGTTATATGTTAGATTAAAATGGTGGAGTTTAGAGGGGATATTCATGGTATAAACATAGATCATATTACCCTAGAAATAGGAAAAATACCATTTGAGAGATATTTAGTGAGTTTATCTTCACTCTCGAATTCAACTTCATTCATACTAATTTTGGACTGGTTTGCAAATAGTGTATCTGGTCACTGAGGAAATGTTTCATTGTTATGGGTGTCTAAAATTAGGACTTCATTAATATACAAGAGTATAAGATTCCAATTCTTTAACCCAACAAGGCCCACACACATAATTTTTTAGTCAAGAAAATTTTGGATCAAAAAATTTTTCATAACCCAAATATAACAAAGAGTACTCAATTGCGTAATCCTTTGCAAAAAAAATTCATTGGCCTTTGGATATTGTGTTTTTAGTATAGGGATATTCCCAAGGTGCGGTGAGATAGCATAACATTTTTCTCTTATCTATCTGTATCCATAACCAATCCATTATCATGTCGTACTAGTTTGTTCTTTAAAATGAGGAACATGCTATAATATCCTATAGAACAGACATGAGAGGAAACAACATTTCATATTTGGTCAGGAATTTCATTATTTTTTATGCCTCGCAAACCCATTCAATATTTTGTAACTTAATCCTCATCCATTTTCATTTGATATCTAAGATGGTCATGATGATGAAGTTTATAAAGTATAATGAGTGGAAATATGATTTTGAAATTATAGAGGGGTGAAGAAATTTTTTGGATGATTCAATAATGAAGACCGCCCCTTTTGAAGATAATATAAACAAATATAATGACCAAGACAACCCATATCTTTCCAAAAAGAATTTAGAAGTGTGGTTTCATTACATGGGTGCCTCTATTCAGTTCATCTTGAAGAACATTTGGGTTATATTCAATAATAGGTGTCCCTAGTCCCAGATCCTTCCATAAATCCATTATTTTTCAATGTTATACAATCACAGACCCAAACTACTAGAATTCAAAGATATGTAGCCTACCCAAAACACCACATCTATATTTCATCTACCAGCTAAAGCCCCTATCCTTACTATAATTGAATACCTTAAATGCTAGGAATCTGGTAACATTCCTATTGATGTTACTAACCCAATGTTCGAGTACGGTTTTCTTACAAATTATCACTATAATGTAAAGGGATTTACTTTAGATAAAGTTATGGAGGCCCTTTTTAATGAACCATAATACAAATCCACAACATCCATTCATATTTGAGGGTCCCCTACTAATAATTACATGAAATATAATATACCAACCAATTGTATCCCTCCTATATCTTCAGTAAGAACCACAACAATAAAACCACCAGGTGATTCCTTTGCATCCAATTCTTCAACACTATATACAATTGTGGCCATTTACATAGTTGGACATATTTAGAATCTCACTCATGTGGATGAGAGAATGATAAATCTCGGGGATAATAACCCATAGTCCAAGGATTTATTTGCCCACCATTTTTGTGTGTTTTCCACTATACATGTCGTTTCCATGAATTTATTTATACAAATATTATTGTATATCAGTTCATATAACTTGAATGAATATATAGCCTCATTTTTTAACTAACCTTCATTCAAGGGAAATATTATATATCATTGATTAACTCACAAATATCAATTGTAGGAACATTGATTCATGACTCAACATACTATCTATCACAGTTGAATTAAATATCTATTCTCATGTCAACAAATTCCCACGACACAATATTTTCTCCAAGGTAGTATTATTAAAGTATTTCTTTTAGGGATTATTTAAATTTGTTCTATTTCAATGAAATCCTTCCACCATTATTAAAACTTTTGTGGACACTTGTTAAATATTTATTGTGGTGGAATATTCTTCAACTGACCTTGTACCACACTTTAGTTTTATCTTATATTCATTCCTCTATGAGACATTTTTTAATGGATGCATGGTATTAAGTTGATAAATTTTAATAAAATATTTGGAAATAAATGGGATAGGTTTTTTTTCACTGTATTCATAAATCATTTTCAATTTTATTCTGAGGTTAAATGTATAATTATAAAAGATTTAGATTTTTTTAAAAATAATATATAATGTGGTTTCTATTGACTCGTTATTTCATACTCATGTCCAGTGTGATTTTCCCAATTTTTAAATATCAAATATTTAGTGGTTTTCTAATATGAACTTTCTATATTGAGTCAAATTCACTCATTCTTGATAGGTCATGGGGAATTTATCATTACAATAACTATCTTGATCATTTTACAAAAACATGATGGTTTTTAACAACATGTAAATGATTGTGAGAATCAGTTTTTTTATTGAAAACAAGTAATCTTGTGACCGACCGTGTATTTGATATTTTTAGAAAACTATTTAGACCATGGAATATCCTATATGAAGACAAATTACAAGACAGATAATCCTTCCTACCCTTATTATTGAATAACCTTGAATTATTTTTCTTTTAAAGGACTAAATAATATAGTGTGGTTTTATAGTATTATATTATATTAATTCCATAAATAATTTGGGGACATTTTTCTTGATACCATGTAATGATTTTTTTACTCTTATGGTTGGAAATATTTTTTCCACTTTGAAATTCCAAAAAAAATGAGAAATAAATGAAATAAAGAAGAGTAAATGGATTCTTTTGACTTATTAGGGTGTGGGGCCATCATATAAAATTCATTGAGGAAAATTTATATGAAAAAAAAATTATAAATGAGAGATATTTTGGGTATTTTTTGTTGTTGATTTATATTTTTCATATGTGAATTCATGGGCTAGAAGGATAAGGGTGTATTGATTCAATATTTTTTATAGGAAGTAATAGGGGAGATGAGTTTATTTGGGATTTTTTGGAATATCATACATTTATTATAAATTTTTTATCATGTTTTTCATCCTCAGAGTTGATTCTACACAATTTAACCCACCTAAAGATAATATAAGAATCATTATAACCTAATTAAAAAATACATTATGATATGTGCGGTTTCATTTCTAAGTGGAGGGATAGATTTTTTGTAAGCCTATGGAGAGATTGTTTCCACATTATATTTATCGTAAAAATAGTATAATAGAACATTTTTTTAGTGGAAATTTACTCAAAAGTTAAATAACCTCAAATAATGAGTGGCTCACAATTAATTGAGAACCAACTTTGGTGGGAATGATGAAATAGTTTGATAATAATCCATCAATATTTTCCTAGTGAGAATTGGTTTTTTTGTTTTAATTCACTTTAATTTAAATCACATTTCTATTAAAATGTTTGGATTTTATTTTTCACTTTTTGATGACTCATTTCATTTAGAATATTTTTTGAGATTCTTGTTCATTGAGAAAAATTAAATGTTCACGTATAGAGAAATTTGATACTATTTATTCAAACATTTTAGTGCATTACTTAGTGATTTTTAATACCAATCATGTATAATGTGATTAATTTTTTATGTGTTTTGTAACTTATGAGGTTCTGTTGAGTTTTTGTGACATTGGAGTAGAATTAGTCAAATTTAAAGTGATTCCATCCATGAAACCATTAGTAATGTGGTGAGAGGTTGTGGAACAATTTGAAGCTAAGAAACCTATGAGTTTAATCCATGAACCTAGTGCTCTTCACCATGAAAGAAACATAATATAAGATCTATATGGTTGCTAAAAATGATTCAAACTATGACTCATGTGTCATGATGCTCCCATGAGATAATAAGAAAAATAAACAAGCCATGTGATTTTCCAGTTCCATATATCATGACATGCCTTAATAGATAGATACAAGAGTTAAGAGAAAACAATAAAACCATCCATTGATGGCAACCACATGAGATCATGCCAACCAAGATGAAAACCAGTCATTAACCACAACTAGAATCTAAAAAACTACAAGGAGTATTTTAGTGTGTAATGATAATAAAGGTCAACATTAATGAGTAGAGGAGAAAATGTGTAGTGTGACATAGGACCTGTTATAACAAGTCAACCACCAAGGTAATTGGTCGAGTTGATGAAGATGCACTCTAGTATTTAATAATTTTTTGGGATCAAAAAATTTTTTATGTATAACAGTAGATTTTTCTTATCACACTACGACAAATGCCTCTCTGATTTGATTAGATTTATGATATTTGGTTTCATTGTGTCTTTGTTCAGTTCTTGACTACATAATTCACACCATGAGACATTTTATTTAAATTAGTAGAAAATATTAATTGATTTTATAGAGACATAGTCTCATGATCCTCTAGGGAAATTAAAGTATGAAATAAAGAAATTATTTTACACACCACAATGATTTGGGTCACGCTGAGAACAGAACCAAGAAGAATTAAAGAAAAGGGTTATTACCATTACCTATTACTAAATTTACCTACATGCAATGAATTTTATTTAAATAAAAATAGAAAAAACTTTTTATATTTAGATGTGCACACTTTTAATGGATTTCAACTTTCATATTTCAATTTTTTAGAAATTATTTGGAGTTCTCCTTCATTCTACTATTACATTTATATTGAAATTATACTTCTATAAAAATCATTCAAAAAAATATTTAATTCACTTATGGAGTAAATTCTTTTTATCATATGTAGATAATGTACTTAAGGGTTGAGTGATCTAGAGTAGGGGGGATAATGTTTTATTTGAACATATATCTCAATCCCAGTGAAAACCTTTATTATTAGATACTAGATTTTATGATTATCTAAATTATATTCATTTACATGAATATGGACACAAGGAGGGTAGAGGGAAGAAATCCAATATGATTAAATTAATTAATTTATCACAAAAAACTCGTATTATTAATCCACTTTTATAGTAATGTGTAATGTATCTATGATAGTGAATATCTGAAACCAATAAATTTTCATTATCTTAAGTAGGATTAGAAAATTTGAACACTATAGGTTAATAAACATTCAATGACATCATGGTAAATAATTCAACCAATCCTTGACTGAGAGAAGTGATATTTTCCATTGAAGAAAAATTTTAAATTGATCACATGCCTCTATTATTATATATTTTTTGTACCAGTATATTTTAGTTTTTGTTAATTTTGATCAAAAGGTGATTATATAAGTTAACATATATATCATGAAACTTTTATGGCTCAAAATTAAAAAAAATTATTGGATGAACTCAGACATCAATTATCTACACTCTTGTATTTAGAAGTTAACCAAGAAATGTTACAAATTTCTAAATTGACACATGGATGTTAGAATTCATGACGCCCACGAATCCATCAGGTATGCATATTTACATAGTATTCTTAATTTTCATATTGATTTGATAATGATAGTTCTATTATTTATTAGGTTTATTCCTCTGATATGAACATGAGATATTCTGGAAAACCCCCTAAAATTTTAGTTGATTATAATAATTTATAAAAATAACTTTTTCCCTAAATTTTATTTTAAAGATGAAAATGAGGAATGTATAATAAAAATAATTTCATATAATATATAGTGAAATATTATTGAAGAAGATTCCACACTATATATATACATCTCTATGTGGGTTTCTAACTTTGAATGATGTAACATGTTTAGGTGGATAATCATTAAATCATTATGATTACCCTAATTACACATGAATTTTAGGGGGGATATAATAATCAATTAGTAGTCACTGGTTAAAAGGAGTTGGTTTATTTGTTCCATTATTCCCTTTCTATTTATCTTAAAGTGTATATATTGGCCATGCATGAATTCCCCTTTTATTTGCATTCATTGTATCAATTCATAATATTTATCCCTTATGATGTTTTTTATATCTTACATGTATTAGGAATTTTAAAAATACTCATCCTCCATTGGATGGTTTTTGTTTTAAAATTATTTATTTAACGTTTCATCAAAGTCCAATGTATTGATACACTATGTTATTTTATCAATAATTCTTATATCTCATCTTTATATATTTTATATGGTAAAATAATTCATAATTTTTACTTTTCATACCATTGGTGATTTTTGTTAGCTCATGGTGATCAAGAACATGATTTTGGACTTATGGTTGTCCCACTAAGGTGTTGTGTTAGGTTTTCCTAACTTGGTTCATTAAAATTGTTATAATAGACCTATTTTAATTTGAGAAATTCTTAGAGATAAAATAATAGATTATTTAAACTCAATATCTAAGTCAGTAGTGGGTTCCTAATCTATACCTTTTTTCACGTGACTTATGTTTCTATGGGTATTCAAGATTTGATTCTTAAATATTAAATTTAGTTAAGATTATTTCTGCTGTATTCTAATTTAAATTATTTTAATTTTTATTTCCATCATAAATACATGGTTTGATTTAAGATTTTTTTGGGGTTAGGTGGTGTAAATGGATGGTGAAAAAATGGTGAAAAGTAGTTTTCCAATTATAGGTTAACCAAGCATAGATCATGCTTACGGATTTGGGAACCTTTTATTGATTGTATCAATGTTGATTCATGGTCTTCAATACTATATCTTCAAACCATGAGCAGATATAGAACTATTTAACATAAGTTTTTTTGAATTTTTTAAATAATATATAATGTTTTGTGAATTTATTTGAGAAAAATTAAATAAATTATTATGATGTGTTAGTGTTTCTTGTTTGTAGTATATTTGAAATTTTATTCTATGAAACAATCATTTATAATATAAAGGCTATGTTGTGCATCTAAAGGAAAATTAAAGGAAATGAATTAAAAAATAATGTAATTATAATAAATGTATTCAATGAATGAATTATAAAAATAATTTTCCTTTGTTGAATTAAGATATTTCAATATAATGTTTTGGTAGTTTAATTTAAAATTCTATTTTTTTACTTCTATTTTTTTTAATGTACAAATTCATACTTTTAAAACATTTTTAAAACATTGTTCAAGTTCTTCATTAATTAAATTAATTACCAATACAAAGTGTTCACAGTAAAAAAGAAAATGTTATATTATTTATATAATAAATGTTTAAATTTAGTGAATTTTATATTTGAACATAATCTTATAGTTTATAAATGAATTTTTTTGGTTGGATTTTGAGATATGTTTTGTTTAGTTTATTATTCTGCATTATTTAAAGTATGTGTCCTAAAAAGGCGTAAATGAATCCTGGAAATTTAGTTATAGATGATTTTTTCTTAGGTTAATCATTCTCATTAATCTATTATATATCTCAAAGTTATAGACTCTTCCTTTTCATTTAATAAATTAGTATAGAATAGTCCCTCTCTATTCTTGGACCACAAATATGAATTTTTAAATAAACTACATCCAATGTTTCAAAGCTACCAAGGTCAGTAATAGGAGATTAAGTAGCTAGAGAAGGTTGAAAAAAACATTGATTATTTAGAGGCTCTTTAATCGTTGAGTGTGAAAGCCACTACGATATTATTTTAGTGGAGGATTCAAGTACGATGGCACACCATCACTATAATTTAGGTACATGAGGAAAATTATTTGGAATCCTTTAAGGTAATATTTATCTAATTAAATTTTCAACAAAATCTAAAATTAGAGAAAGTGACTTAATTTGAAATTTTTTATCAATGTGATAAGATATTTAAGGAGAACACTAATGATTTTCTAATCCAATTCCCTTCTATCTTATGTTATTTAATGTTCATACTCTGAAATCGCAATTCATCAAAAGTGTCTTCATACAAACCTTGGTGTGGATGTTTTTTCATCCAATTTGACTTTGTATATGCAAAAAGTTATAAGACTATATTGGTGCTATCAAATGAAATTTAATAATATGGGATGGGTGGTGAATCACTTCTATCTAGAATAAGAAATGGAACAGTGCATTATAAGAATCAGAAGCTAGATGAATTTAAGTAGGTATGTTGGGTTGATGTGATTCAAATTTCTTATTGTTTTGATAGTAATATTATAAATAAATGGTCTATTATGTATTACTTATTTTGAAAACTAGGGAATTATAAGACCTATTTTTTTATAAATCTAAAGACATACAGTTTATTTGGCTGACTATGTTGTATTCCAGGATTTACTTTATACCGATAAATAGTATGCTCATTAAGTATGGATCTTGTTCAAATCCTATTTGAGGTACCATGTCATTGGATTGTTACTTATTCTTACTATTTTTGGACATAACACCTATCTATATTATTTTTTAAAATATATATGATCAGTTCAATCGATATTATCATCTTATGGATATTTCTATATTTTATATATATTTTAGAATTTTAAAATTATATCATTTTAGGTTATTTATATAAATTATTAGTAATGATTCCTTATTTCAGTTGTCTTTTAGATCATGGAAATGGGATTTATCATATTGAGGTAATCTTAGGATAGTGTATTTTCACCCATTTCATCATTATAATGCAATCATTAAATGATGGGGAGGCTTGTGGCATGACTCAGTATGACATCATGAATAAGATTATCTACTATGTTACCATTAGTAAGTAACATGATATATAGTGTCACTATTAATAAACAATAATAAATTTATGTTACATGGGGAGTGGTTTCAATGATCATCAGTATTTTTAATTGTGTCTTTATATTCTATTATTATAAATTCCATGATGTTTTTGGTGGACACTATATATCGTATAATATATTTTTTTCTATTTGGATGGCTTCAATTTTTTCCCATATTTATCCTGTTAATGTAGGATTCTATTTATTCCTAAAATAGATTACCTATAAAATTTAGATTGAAATATGATTTATTTTTCAATTGAAAAAATATATTTTCCTTATAACAACCACAAAAAGTTATCAAATGATAACAAAATTTTCAATGTCTATAAAATAATTTTTCACAGCACAAAGAAACATTGATGGATTTATAGGGGAAAAAGTGATATTATGTAGATACTTGGGACACCCATGATGATAGTTTTTACTATTAAATTTATTATACATTAGTTATGGTGTTTATTTTATAATTTAGGGTTGAAATTTTATGATTTCATGAGTTTTTATAGCTTGAACAAGTAGGCTGTAGACCCATAAAAGAGCTTCTGTTGTTGAATGTTGAAAATTGTAATATTTTATTTCAACATAATGAGTTTCATGGTTACTTTAAATGGTATTTATTCCCATTAAAAATACCAATAAAACTTTTAAAACCCCCATATCTATTAATCAATATAAATTGATTCAATGAAAATCGTCACACATTTACTCCCCATTTCACCAAAGTGGTTTGATCAATTTGTTCCCACACCTACCCGATGAATACCCTATATTAATATCTAAAATTTAGTCTTTATTCCACATGATCATTATATTCAATAAATAAATTTCCTCTTTTCAGCTCCTTATAACATTTTATTTGTTCATATTTGCATTTTTCTTCACACAATGGACTTAACAAATGGGGTTTAACAATTTTATAAATCAAATTGAGGGATTTCCGTATCTAGGGTTATTAATAACTCATTAATGGATTCCCTTAGTATCCTAGGTTTATTGGTTCTTCTCAAAATCAATTTCTTGGTTTCAATTAGGTGGTTTTCTGAAAATAAATTTATTTAACAAGTTAGGTTGGATTTACATTTTATAAATATATTTTTTATTAGAGATTATCATTTTCTATGCTATTTTTGTAGTGTTTATAAGACAAATCTCATGTTTTAGTGTATTAAAATAAAAAATATATAGTGTTTTTTAGTGGTATCCATTATTTTTATAACTTGAACTCATATTCAGGCACTCATGGTGTTTGATAAAATTCATAAGAGGGGTTTTCCAATTAATTTGAAAAAATATATGTGTTTTGACTTAAAAATGAATTATAATGGGTTCTTATATATTTTTTAATGTTTTTATATGTTTTTTATTGTTAGGGTGTCTTTTTCGAAAGATGAGTTGTTCTAATAAATAAATCTACCTTTCTTTATGTTCTGTTCTATTTATTTTTCATTTGTTATGTTAAATGATATTTATGTGTTAGTGGGGTTTAAATATATTTTAAATAATGTTTCCATTAATGGTTTGAGTTTGAAAACATTATAAAATAATTTTTAATGATTTAATTTTTCTATATGTTTTTAAAATTCCCATCTGGAACTTATTAGGTCTATTGTTTCAGAATATGTAACACTAATAGTTTTGAGCCTATTTTATTATGACTCGATGATTGATTGTTATAGTATATTAATTGATTGTCGTTCGATGTATGTATAAATGTGAAATTCTATGCTTCTATAATATATTATTGGAGGTAAAATAAATGATTATTGTATAACTTATAATTCTTTTATTTGTTTTTCTCATGGAATATGTTTCCTCTCCTTCACATAGAATAATTTTATGGATCATTAACGATGTTGGTGGGAAATCAATATATTCATTCTACTATTGTTTTGATTATAAACAAACTAGGATTCTATATTAAATAATGAGACTATCAATTATATGTACAACAAGGTCATGAAATTTGAGAGTATAATGAGGTTTACTTGTTATGATCAACAAAAAATATAATATATTGTGTCACCTGAGTATGTCTGGGATTTTCTCATTAAACAATCTCAATATTCCCATGATATGTATTATGTGGATTTTGGTTTCATATTTTTTTCTCTTTAGTTTTTTTAATATTTTACTATTTATTATCATTATGTTTATATATATTTATATTCATTATTACAATTTAATGACGAAAATTTTTTAATTTCCTTCTATAATGATTTTATTGTTGGTCAATTTTTATATTGAAATTAAAATTTTACCTTTGTCTTAAATGATTTATGTTATATCGCTTTTCATTATAGTTAACCTAAGGAAAATATTATATGTAATTTTATTTCTCTTAACCTATATTAAAATAGGTTTTAAAAATCCACTTGTTTTGGAATAATGGATATAGAGTGGAATCTAAAATTATTTTTTCATTTTTATAAAACAAAAGCATTTCATTACTTTTGAATATCAACTTTTCCACCTAAATTTTTTGGTTTTTCTCATAAGAAATAGTGGTAAGGTATATTAATGTCTCATGATTATATTGAATGAAAAATAAGACTATTTTCATAAATTTTATTCCAAACTATAATATTTTTAATGGGTTATAAAAGGAATTGTATGAATACTTTGCAGAAATCATTCATGGAAACAAAAAAACAATAAAAATGTATATAATTTTTTATGTAGTATTCATGTCTCTTATGTGTTTAAGTGGAGATAAATTATTTTTTAGTGGTATAAAATAGTTTTTTGGGAGTTTTTTTATGACAATAATGATCTGATGGTGACTATAGGTCAAGTGGAGTGAGTTTAGTAGTACTCTTGGACCTTTTATGATTGCCTCAAGATATATATATTGGCCACATCATCCTTCCTATTATATTTTTTTAAATTTTATCTGTCAATAATGTTCATAAATCTTGATACATTTTATACATTACATGTTTTATAAAATTTAAGTGAATTATTCCTTTTTTGTTTGGACTAAACATTTATATTTTTAATATCATTTTACAATGGTGTCTGTTATATAAAATACCCATATTTGATTATCAGTAAAATTTTATTTAAATTTTAATTTATTTTAGATGGTGAAATCATTCATAAAAAATACTCTTAAAACCCTTGGAACATATCATTATCCCTTGAATATTGGGAATATGATCTAAGCCCTCTTTTAGTCCCACTTGGGTGACATGGACGGAACTCCCTTAGTTAGTTAGTTATTGGAATCCTCATAAGATTTTTGTATTGGATTGATACATTTTTAGTGGTAGTCTTATTAAGATTCCACATGGTGGACTGTTGGAAGGAAGGTGTAAATTGTATAAGGACGTAATAATATCTTGTTAAGTTATGTGTTACTGCCCAAGTATAGAATATTTTTTACAATTTCCCTTAGGTATAGGAATACCCTAGTAAATGGTTTCTTGTAGAGGAATGTGTATAGAAAATTTATTATAGTACCACCCTATGTTAACCAATATGGCCTTTAGTATTGTTGGGAAAATATAACTTTGTTTTTTAAGTAGAATGATTATTTTCATTAATCTGTGGACTATAAGAAGAAATATTATTACATCTTAATAACTAAGAGATGTTTCCAACCCATGTTATGTTGCGGGATGATTTTAGGCTCTAACGTATCCCCACATATTTACATCTTGGTAGGGTAAGATCAAATACATTATTGGTGAAATAAAAAATGAGGTTGTTGATTTTAATTAGTAAAAAGTGGTTTGTATTTGGATTAATTTATTATAGATAAACTAATTTAGTATGATTTAGGTGAGGTAATATAGTCAATTGGTCACCCATGTATGATTATATGATTTATTTTATCGAATGTGGTAGTTGAAAGAAGATTATGATTGTGATTATAGTATGATGTGTCTTCTATGACTAAGTTATTGCTTTTGAAAAGCATGTTTGGAAAGTATAAGATATTTTTGTTATTATATATTCTCTAGGAATGTATTGAGTACTAGTCAAGGTATAGGGATTAATTATAGATTTCTTTTATTTTTTGGTTTGCTTTATCAATGTTGATTTGTTCTCAACGGGTCTCAGATGCTAGGGGCGACGAGTGAATCCCAAGGATCACATGATGTGGCTGAGAAAAATTATTTATTCATATAACATGGAACTAAAATGAAAATTATTTTTATACATTGATGTTGGGTTTAATATTAAGGTATTGAGTTATGATATTCCAACATACATGATTTAGAATGAATTTCTGGTACATATCAGATTGTGTAGAAAATATTGTGATCTATGGAACCCCATAGTGTGTTGTTCATTCTTAGGGGATATGGATATGATACACAGATATTAAAATTTTTATACAAATACCTTAGGGAATAGACTGACTTATATAGAGTGATTCCATCATAGTATGGATTTAATATGACATGCATGATTTTCCATAAATAGTCAAAGATGGTTGGGTAAATCATCACGTTGTCCTAGTAAGAACATGATTTTTGGAAATTTTTTATGTATATGTTTTATGTTTCTATCTAGTTTACTTATTTTTTTAGTTATACAAATGAGATATATTTTGGTATATTTTATGAATTTTATTGGTCGTTCGATACATATATTTATTCTCACATCCTGTACATGCACCTCAATGGATATGTTAACCCAATAATTGGTATGTAAGTAAGCCTTCGGATTATAGGGTATGGTCTCTATTTTGTATTATATTTATTTGGTTCTAAATTTATATTATCAAATCTATGTTTAATTAAATATTATATTTATTTCTTACATGACTATCATGGATTAATTTGATACATAAATTTATTATATAATTATTTATTATGGTTATCACTTCACTATATAAATTCCATATGCACAATCTAATGATTAATTTTCTCAATTGTTATATTATTTATTTTATAATATTTTATTTTTTGAATTGATGTTATCATATTTATGTTCTTTATCATATACACACAAAAATTTTGAATAACCATTTTTATATGGAGAGGTGTGCACGAGGTCTCACAACACAACCCATTTTGGTTGATAGTCGGTAAATAGATCATGGAATACACACATCTGATAGATGATTCGTTAACTCCCACTACTTTTCCATATAAATTATCTCAAAATGATACATAACCTATTTCTAATTCATTAGGCTTCCAAAGTTGCAATTTTCTTCAATTATTTGTTAATGGAATCTAATGTATATGTACTATGTTTTAATTATACAACTAGAAATTAGCATGTCCTCCTATAAATTATATAATTAATTATGTTTGTGTTCATATTTCATATGGACTAGAAATATTACATAATAGTCAATTATGGTCCTAAACTTTCATGACACTATGATGTTATAGTGAAATAAAATACTTAAAAATAAAATCTCATTCATTCTAATGGATACAAGTTTCTCAGTAATCATTCTTTCCAAATGACGTCTAGTTTCACTAAAATTTTAAAATATTTTTTTATTAGATCTATTATTTAACATTTTATTAGGGATGATATATTTTATATAAAACATATTTTTGTAAGTTTAGTGTAGATAAGTCTAATTTTATACTTAGATTATATCTAAATTGTTTTTATTATATAATTGGTTTACATTACATTTGTAAAATTTGATACAATACTTTAAAAACTATAATTATCTTATTTTGATATGAACATTTTCATTTGATCAATGTAATGTTTTAAAATGGTTAGTCTCTCATATAAATTAATTAAAATATTCATTATTTTACTACTTATAATATAGAAATCATATATACCCTACTAATAGTTTTTATGGAAACATATAAGTTCACTCAATATCATAAATGTGGTAATTTAGTATCTCTAATGATGTGGGTATATAAACTGAGATTGTAAAATGAAGATATAGTAGCGATTTATTGGTTATAGAGCCACATACTTTATTCAGGAATATTTTTTTGGTCGATTTAAGAAACAAATATAGATATATTACAAAAATTATGAATATATTACAAATATTTGTCTAATATGTCCAAATTGGCACTCCAACAGTTTGGAGCCTTTAATGCCTTCATTTCTTTGTTATTTTTTAATTATATTCATATCTTTCATATTAATTTTTATATTGTTTAGTTTTATATTGCATTTTTTCATAATTAATAGTACTCATTGATTCCCATTATACATCATTTTTTATTGATCAATTATTTCTCTATCATTAATATTTTCTAAAAAAAATTAGAACCTCATCACTAGAACAAGAATAACATATTACTAGATTGAAGATAAACATTATCTTCACTAAGATGAATATCACACTCTGTAGTAAGACTATTGGTTGTAGATAACATAAATTTTACATCATAATTATTTTATCCTTTTCACTATCTATTTTACATCACAACACATTTTTCATTACAATATTGATGATTTTGTGTATCATTAATCCTATTATGTTATTTTTATATTAAATTTTTAACCATTTTACTCACACTTACTTGATCCGGTTTAAATATATATTTTAATAATCATTTTATTCATTTTACTCATTTCAATAAAATCATATAATCCACTCACAGTTTTAATAATTCATTGATACATATTTGAAACTTGTCCAACAAGAATGATCTGGAATCTTTTAAACAATATTTTATGAAAAACTTGTTTTGTGATGTTTAATTATTCCAAAATGAGAAGATCAAAATTTTTTCATATTTCTTATTCTTTCCTTTAATAAGAAAAAAAATATATATTTTTTAGATATGTTATAAAATATAATCTTTGATACATTTTTATTAATAAATAATAATTATTTTCATGTGTTGGGAATATGAATGGGGTTTATTTGGAATTTTGTAGTCATTTTATAGCATAATATAAGGAGTAATTCCACTGATGTTCATTTTTGTCTTTATATAATTATACTAGTTATATTAGTCAATTAAATAAATAGATGTTTGTTGGTTGAAATTTGTGTGTTTGAGTTTTTGATTTAAATTTTCATTATCATTTTTGTGGACCACGAGATTGGAAGGTTTTAAATAAATTATCCAAGTTAATGTCAAAACCCCAAATTCATATTAGCCTGATGAAAACAAGTGTTGAATTTGGTTAGAGGGTGAGTTTTTCAAAGTGTATCACATGATTCACGAAGTAGAAAGTTATATATGAGGGCCTCATCTGAAAAGTTCCAATGCTTGTTGATGAAGTGTTATATCTCATGTGGAGGTTTTTTGTTGTTAAAAAGAGTCATTTTATGGCCTCTTACATATGAGTTTTGATGCCCAAAATTTAATGATGTTAGGGTGGTATAATCGCACTTAAATTCACTCACAATTTACATTATCATGCATGGGATTTCCATTTTTTTGGAAGGCATAATTTTATAACTTCCTAATATTATTTTCAATTCTAAAAACATGAAAATTTAATGGTGGTCACATATCACGTTGATCCATTATTGATGTTTTTAGGCCATTATGTGTTTAGAAGGTGTCTTTTTATAGACTCCTACACATGAGTTAAAACTCTTATAATTTGGAAAAAGAATCTTAGTTGAAAAATGAGTTTATCCATTCATAAATAACATTCTCGCCCATAGATGTTTTCTATTATTATAAAGAATATTTTTATTAAATCTAGGGTCAGAATTTGTATTCCTAATTTTTAAAAATGTAACGGTGGTTTTATATTGAATTTTTCTTTTATTTAACCCTTTCTTCTATATGGAATTATAATTAATGGAAATTCCTGAATTTTAATCCTCATGTAATACATTTTCACTAATGGAATTGATGCATTTGATATTTATTAAATCACATAGAACTATATGTAATTTCTAATTCCACAAAAATTTCCCTCACAATATATTTAATACTAAGAGGCCCCTTGGGTTTCACAAAGATCACCATGGTTCCCCATTTCAATTGATCGATTGACTAGTAAAATAGATAAAAACATATAAGGGTGGAGAGGGTAAAGGATGAGAATTAAATTCAATGAATTTTCAATTTTACAAACTCGATACTCATATCAGACCCCGCATTAACACCCTCAAGGAACTTGGATACAAGAAAAACCAAAAAAAATAGGAACTCAAACAAGTAAAAAAGAAATCATCTACAAAGGAAACCCTATAAAAAGAAGGAAATTCATATAGGATTCCACATGTAAACCACCTATAAAGTAATATCCTCACAATAATTTCACTAAGGAATGATTTCGATGGGGAATTCCACTTTATAATAACCTGTTTCATATATAAAATCCACTCTCTTAAATGCGGTATGCTAAGGGTAATTATTATTCCTCTATTAACGCTTTCTCTTTATGTGGAATTTAGCTTCACCATTTCAAATTCATATTTCATATAAAATATCCTCATATCTTCGTTAAACCAAGATCAAAACCTTGAAAAGTACAATTTAATATCATCTATGAGGCCACTAGATATACATGATCAGGGAACTCAAACCAATGATTACCCCTTTAATCATGGATTATCTTCATAATATGGGCTCGAAAATTACACCTCTCAATAGTTAGAATCCTAGTAGGAATCATGACTTTGGATTCCCTTAATAATGTGGGTCACTATCAGGAGGATCATGGAGTTGTCTCTCTTGGTTCAATAATGTATTTCTTCTCCACCCATCAATCCAATTAAAAAACATAATGCATCCTATCGTATTTCCTTTTACATTATTTTTGTATTTAATGCTCAATAAACCTCCATATTCATTTCAACATATTTCCTAAAAAATGGAGGAAATATATCGTGATTAAGGCTTTACTTTGGGCATGAAACCCAAGATGTTCCCATTGATGATTTTATTAATCATGGATCCTTGAAGAGATTAATATTGAAAAATTCCATTTGGTAACCTCATTGTGTATTCTTTATATAGACCTAGTTACATTATTCCATAAAATGCACAAGATCCCTTTTTATATTTTGTTTCTCTCACGGAGCATAACACATGTGGGGATAAATATATGTGTTGATTGAACAATTATAAGAATTAAATATTTCTTTATGGGCCTCTAACATATGTTTTGACCACATCGCATCCCATTTCATGGACCTGCACTTTAAGCATAGGCCCCTGCACAACTTTCATCCCATGGAAGCCTCATATGTGTCATCTATGCCCAATATTCTATTGTTTCATCTTTCACACTATATAAATCTATGTTGTGTTATAATAATGTACATGAACATTTCCTAGTTACATGATATTAAATGACATGAAAACATCCTAGTATGAGGATTTTAAACTACATGACAACATCCTAGTCACATAACATGAAACTTCATGAAAAAAAGAGATAAATTATTCAGGATATACTCAATACTAAGAGGTGGGAGTGAATCAGTGTTGGACTTTTTATTAAATTTTAAATTTTTATCCCATTTACTCATATTTATGTTAGGATCTATATTCTTATATTATAATTTATTTAACATATTAAAGTATGTTAAAGAAGGTAAATTATTGAGAAAAATATTTTCTCAAGGTTCAATACATAATAATATTACTATTTATTAATACGTATGGTGATAACTAGTACATGGATTCTCTACAAGAAATGTGATATTTTGTAAATTGGGATTTCTAGAAAAAATTTGTTTTCAATAGATTGGATCCATAATCTTTTAGAGGGTATTAAAAAATTTATAATTACAAGACTAGGGTTACATTCATCTAACATGAAGCTCTTCACTGGTTATTTATAGTGACTTTATAGAAAATATCTAAATTATCCTCAATATAATTTAAAACAAAAAATAATATATCTACTAGATGAGACGTTTGTGTGAAGTCATAGTGCTACATAGTTATTCTCTTCTGTCTTATTCACATTTTACTTGTATAGCAGTAGGTAAATGACTCTCCTAATTTTCCTTAATCATGAACATATCAGTCTGATCCCCAACATAAAACTGTACGTCCAAAATAGGTTCAAAAAATGATATTTTTTATAATCCTTCATTTATGGAATTTTCGTATGATCACTAATATATAATGAAACTCATTCTTGTATCTAGAAGATAAGTTCTTCTTCTTTATTATATTGTACATATTCACCTGCTTCTACTAATTTTATTCATATCATTAGCCTAATATTAAAATTATTCATTCAATCACATCTTGCAATCAATGATATTATTCAATCCCCAGGAAATATAACCAAGAAACACAATCTCCCATTATTATTAGTGAAAATTTTGACATCCAAATCAGTATTACCATAATTAACGAATTTAGAAAAACATTATAAGATCCATTGAACCTTCTATATGGTAAATCATTATAAAATGAATTATATCTAGTGAAACATTGTTTGGTGTTACATTATTACATTAAATAAACATCTTGAAATCTTTTGAAATACTCTACTTCTATCCAGTTACATTCCATGAAAACCCTAATTTGTTTCCTTTAATTGGAAAACTTGAAATGATAAAAAAATTCAAAACAACTATCTAATGATCTTAAAAAATATATTTAGTAGATTCATAGAATTTATTCTTCATGTGTTATCATTTTTTTATTCCACTTCTCGGAATATTTAGTAGGATAAACATCACTAAAATAATCTATCTGATTATTTTTTTATGGATTATTTTATATTCTAACTAATCTGAATCCTTGGAAACCTCTTTTGTATGATCATCATAGGTTTCCTATAACTTTTTAAGAAATGTTTTTCTCATAATTTAGAAAAATTTATATTCTAACATAGTGAATATTATTTAATATAATCCCCTAATTCAAAAACATTTTCTCTATATAATGATTTAGAGACTCCTTTTTGATCATTTTGTATTATCTTCATCTATTGAACATTAACATTTCTGTTTAAATATTGACTATATTATGAGACTTATGATGGATAATTCAATAACTTATGTTTGTTAAAGGATACACGATGACTCACCAAGATCATATGATAAACATCATACTATACTTTATCAACTACAACCACTTAAACACTTTCTTAGCTAATTGTTTGAAACTTCTTAACTTTTTTGTATAAATAATTGTAAAATTCCATTATATAGAAAAGATAAATTTATTCAATTATCTTCAATAATTACTTTACAGTGTTTGGGAACCTGATCCCTTTCATAGATTTCTATCTTCATGACTTAATATTTTTATAGTAACTCCTTAATCACCACATAGAACTTAAGATGATTGAATACTCTTTCAGATATATTTTCTATTTATATTAATTGTAACTTGAATCATATCAATAAGTCATTTTTTTGTTCTATCAATGAATAAAAAATACTTAAGTGTGTCTGATATATTTTTTTATCATTTTTTTCTAGTGTAAACATGAATGTAATAGGAAAGTCATTTATTTCCACTAATAGTATAATTAACTCAGTCCATTTATATTATTCAGATATCATTGCAAATTTTCCATCTATGGTTTCTCAAAAATTCATATTTTTTATTATAATTTATATATTTTTTCATATAATGGAATATCTTAGATGTATTTGGAATATTTCATCATATGGACACTATTTTAACATATTTAAAAATAATTCCCAGTGGATACTCCATTATATAACCCAATTTGGAATCCTATCCATTATTTTGTTTTATATAAATATTTGTTCCATGGACTTTTCCAAGTCCACTATATATTATCCCCTTGGTACATTGGCCTTAATCTGACCATCTATTCTATTTACATATTTTACAATTCTTTAAATCCTAAAGGAAACATTCACAATCTTGATAATAGTCAGGTTTCTCTAAGAATCACGTATATGTTATAGAAAGTAAGAAAATACCATCAGTCGTCATATTTATACTCCATGTATTAAAAATATCTTCCACGTTTCTATATATAATATGTCTTTATAACTTCATTTCGTATTCTTCCATTCATCCAAATAATATAATCTTTGATACCAAGTTTTCTTACTTTATCCATACTTTAACAGATTTTTATTTATAACTTCTTAAGAATATTGATCTCAATGAAATATTTCTATTTAATTTAAAACAAATGAAAATAAATCAAAAAATCAAATAACACAAAAATTACGCTCTTCAATCTCCCCCTTTTTATTTGACTCAAATACCATCAATGTTATTTCTGAATAAATATGTCAATATGTGAATTTCTATATTCTTTATCTCCACTTAACTATTCAAAATATTCTATTGACTTTTTATACCAGTTGTTTAAAAAATACAATGTTTATTGTAAGATTGTATCATTTTATAATTTATCAATGTTCAATCAATCATTCTGCACTTTGTCTACATGAGTCACACACTATGTAGAAAATAAGAGGATTTTATTTTGAAAATAATGATCTCATTTTCCAACTAATATTAATACCTCATAGAAGGAGAACTCATAAACTTATCTTCATGTTTTTCCAACTTTTAATCTTGAATGAAGATATTAAATGATAAATAAAACACATGTAAGATAGATCAACATAAAAATCCCACACTCAAATCAATAAAAAGATAAATTATTTTAATTACAACAAGATGGATAATCGGACTTTGGGAACTTATATAATTATAATTTTCTTATATCATTGGTTAATTTCATTAATCTATTTTTTTATTTTTATTATTATTTTTTAATTGATTAATAAATATTAAGAAAAATATTCCTTTTCCAAAGATATCAACATTAAAAAATTAGAATAATTATATTTATATGAGATAATGATTATAGCATCATCTTTAACTTATATAAATTTCTCCCCCTAAATGATAAATTTATTATAATCATAATAATTAATAGTCTCATAAATATTTATTCATTAGAGACATCATATTGAGTATAAACTAAAATGGATATTTTCTAATTTTAATTTCCATACTTGAAAACTTCCACATCATCAATGAGGATAATCCTTTCATAAACTTAATATTTGTAAATGGTCATAGGAAACATTCTTATATGAATTTTTTCATATTTTGGAAGACCAGAGATGATATCCAATCATCCTACTCAGGTTCTCCTCATTGAGTAAATGCCTCACATTTAATTTCTTTTTATAGAGAAAAAAAAAAGAACACGGTGGTTAAAGGATTCATGTATCACTTCCCTACCTCTAAATATTAAAAACAAGGTTGATATAGTTTTCCCTGTCATGTTTCTCTATTTCCTCATCTCCTCAAACTTGAACATATGAACATTAATTGAAATTTGACCTTAATGTATATTATTAAATATTGAAAAACATTTGAAACAACTTTTCTCGAGATATTTAATGCACTTGTATCGCCTAGTGAAATTTTAATCTTCTTGAAGAACTCCTCTTATATTGTAATTATTATAGAATTATATTTAGGATAGTGTCATGACTTTTCGAACCTCGCACAAAAAACATCTTTATTATCATGTGGAATATTTTATTTTCTATTTTCATTATCCTTTTCTTTTGATTATTATATATTCCTCAATATAAAAAATCTTCTAACGCAATTACTCACATATCCTTACAAATATTGGCTGTATGATTGGAATTTTGAATTGGATTATTCTAAGAACCATTATTATTATTAGTCCTTTAATATGAATCACTTTTATTTAAATTAATGGATGTTTAATCCAAATACATCTCACTTTTCTTCCTTGATATATTCTTTGGAAATTTTTTTTGTTCATAATATTTTTTTCTTACATAGAAAGGATTATTCTACCTTATTAACCAAATTTTGAAGTATCCTTTTCTTATTTTATTTTTAAATATTTCAAGATAAGAATATACCAACCTTATGACCCCTGTATTTTCTCTAATAATTGATATTTTCAAACATTCTATGTATATCGGATGTTATCATATTTTTCTTATATTTGGTATGTTTCTTCTTCATCTCTATATTAGTCCCCATTGGCATGATCTTCCTTTATGATTTTGAATTTATTATATTGCATATATAATCTTATGAACAATTCTAGATTCTACTTCAGTAATAACATTGACTCCTAAAGAATGATTTTATTATTTATTATGAATGAGGTTTTTGGGTTCACTTTACAACTTTTTGGGCCTTCCTAGGTGAAAAAACATTCATGTTCCATTTTTCTTTTTTATATCTCCTTCATGTAGAATCTAAATTATCTATACGGATTTCCTTCACCAAGGGAGAAACCCAAAAATACTATTTATGAACTCCTATGATGCCAAGAGATTTTATGATTAGGAACAAAAACTAATGAGAACCTCTTCAATAATGTATTCTCTTGATAAAATGAGATTCATTAATTATACTACAATATAGGTAGATCCCTTGGACAAATCATGAACATGAATTATATTTATTATGAAAGTCCCTATAAATATGATCCAAGAGTGGTATTACTTAGATTGAGAGTGTATTTATTCTTTCCCATTGAGTCAAGTTGAATAGGGTATCCCATTAGAAGTAAGCCAATATCCTTTATTACATGATTTCAAACTCCTCCTACCTATATATTTCATACCATTTACTAAACTAGAAATATTATGGAGGATTTAGGGATGATTTTTTACTTTATTTGTGATACCCAATAGGTTCTTTTAGATGATTTCATCAATCATGAATCTTCATTGAGAAAATGGGAGAGAAAGATCATTGGGAGCCTTAGTGTGAAATTCCCATTCATACTTGAAATCACACACCCATAAAATTATTATAACTCCTAATTATCATTTTTTCTCACATCGTGCATGAATCTCTTTTCCACAGAGATATAAATTGAATACAATATTATCACAATTCAATCATCCATCGTGGGACTCCCCTTAGGTGTAAACCCGATTACATATTTCATCATGGCCCTCCTACTTAGGTGCATTCCCTAGAACATCTATCATCATGTGCCTCCACTATTAATGTAATCCCCAACATATATTTCAACCTAGAGAAACTATATATTTGTAATCCTGACTCAATCTTTTATTGTTGTTTCCTTCATGAAATATATCTCATTATCACATGATGTTAAACTGTGTGATATTTCTCTGGAATCATGACATTAAATTGTATAAAAAATAATATTTGCATGAATTAAAAATATACAACAGAATATGATTCAAAATCTGTTAAACAACATGGAAATGTATTAGTTTATTACCATTAAACGACACTACAATATCCTTACCATATGACATAAACATTTTTATATGATCATATCACAAGACATTAAAATTATTCATTCAAACTATATGTTCTTTGATTCATATTTCTATGGGATAAGTAGGATGCATATCGAAGGTTCAAACATAGAATTACCAATATTATCTTCACTCCTATTAGTTCATATCTCCAAAAAATAATCTGCCACACCTTAAGTGACATATTCCTCTCAAAGGCCTTATTATATCACCTATATCTTGTTGTATTACTGGAATGGTCCATACTTATAGGAACACATCGCTTATCTTCCATATTGTGACATATTCATATAAAGGATAACTATAAATTCATACTCATGCATATTTACTAAACCAACCATTTAGAGGAATAATTTTCCAAGTATTCCATACCACGTGACATTAAACGTCATGGAAAGATCATTGTGACATGTCTTTAAAAGGTATTAAATTCATATTTTAGTGTCACTAAACTATACTGTTTATAATTCCTCTTATAGGGATACATTTGACTTCTATTTATAAGTATGATCTAAACACGATGATAATTTGCTGCTTCCTTGGATGGTTATAAACTATAATGTTTCCAGCTCTGTGGCTTTAAACCATAACTCTTATAAACTAAGCATCACCAATTTATACTGAAATAAGATTGAGAACATTTAATTCAACAAAATGGTTTCATTGTTGGATAACCTGTGATATATATATATATATAGTTCCATTAATAGAGAACCTCTGATATGTACTGATGGTTACATTGATTAAGAATCTCTATAATTTTTATATGTTCATGTTAACAAAAAACCATTTATATATACAAATATCCACACTAACATATAACCACTAATACATATATATTTTCCACATTATTACATAAAAAAACTAATTATTGGCATGGAGGTAACCATTTCAACCATGGGATATCAGAAATATTCATCAAGAATTTTTAAACCTATATGAGAGTAAAATATTAAAAAATGGTCACCTAAAAATATTGGATGAGCTCGACCATAACAACACACCCTCTTGAACAACTCAATTCTTAAGCATAATTGGTACTAAAAAAATAAAAAATAAAAATGAGTTACCATATACATTTTTCAATAAAGTCTACATAACATCTTTTATCGTTGATATCGATTTCATTGTGTTTTCTTAGGTCCATTAATACATCTCTTGTTACAATGGCCTAAAACATTCATAACAAAACTTTTCTATACAACCAATTAGTGTTAAGAAGACTAGGGAGATAATTTATCATCAATTGGTTTCTCGTTTATGCTATATTAAAGAGGACATTGAATTAAATTCAAAATAATTAAGTATAAATTTTTTTATTAAAAATTATTAGAAATAAAAAAATTTAAACACTAAGATTGAATAAGTCAAACATTAGTTTATAGTGTAAATAAATATTGTGTGAAAATTGATGGGAAATGTAATTTTAAAAAATATTATAAGTATGTTTTTATATATATAGTAGAATAAATAAAATTAGATAATAAATAAAATACTATAAATTATATGGAAGATGATAAATATGTTTTCAATAATAAATTACTACATTCTTATAACATTCCTAGTAAATAATGTACAGTTATTTGTATTAAAAATATATCCACATATGACCCAAAGTAGAAAAGGGATCTTATGAACAAATCCAAAATTTTAAACCTTAGATACAAGAATTATCCACTTTCTTTTAAGTTGATATAAAATTATTTATACTGGAGACATTTTTAGTCGATATTATTTGAAATTATGAGGGAAAAAATTATAAAATAAGAATAATGAATAAGTGAATAATAGAAAATATAATACAAAGATAAATATTTAATAATATATTCTCTAGTATGTGAGTATAGTCTATAATAAAAAATTACTTTCAAATTTTATATTATTGTATGACACATACCGTAAGTTTATTCTTATGTAAGATCACATTCATATCATTATATTGGTTTTGTGATGTGACCATTAGAGCTTCATGTCCATTGAGTGTTTCATCAGTTGAATAAAACATTATTGATACACAATATTCATTTTTGACAAAAAAATCAAAAAATGATGTTGACTTATGTGAATACTCAATCATTAAAAAGTTAAATTGAATTAGATTCTTTTTGGAAGAAATCATAATGAATATAATAAAGGTTATTTTAGTTTTTATCATGAATAATTTATTATATATATATATATATTTTTTATTACATTTAACTATATATTTATAATATGATTTTTCGATAATAAATATTATAGATGAATATCATATTGTTATTTTTAATATAAGTTTGCTTGATTAAATTTCTTAAGAGATATTTGAAATGTGAAAACTTGTAAGATAAATCCAATAAGAATTAATACAAATATAATTATTTTTATTCAAAAATATAACTTTATAATAACATTTATTAACAAATATATGTGTACTTAGATAACAAAAATAAATTATTTGTAGGTTTTCATATGAAAATGAACCAACACATACATCAAACATGGTGATTGATGGCCGTCATGAACATCAAAATTCCACTTAAAATTATACAGTGGATTTGAATTATATAGAGGTAATAGATAGAGTATATTGAACTTATTTTTCCCCATAATAACATTTTATAGGAACCTATTTATAATATATTTGTAAATGTGAAAAAATAAATTGAAAACATAGAAGTGACTTTCACATAGAAGAAAGAGCATGTTAAACATATAATATATAATGATTATTGTGATTTGTGGAAATTTTTTTAAAATGGTAATTATGGAATTTTTAAAACATGATAATACAATTATTAGTAGAAATGTATGAAATGACGTGTAAAATTATTCCTGGTAACTATTATATAATTTCACTCAGATAAATAGAATTTGGAATGATTGTTTTGTATAAATACATTTTAAATTATCACAATTTCACTATGTAATTTGGATATGATTGGTTAGCATTAAAGTATTATAGGGGTAATAATATTAAAGAGATATTAGGTAGTATTTTTAGACAACAAAATTTATATAGGGTATCATCAAAGTATTACGGTAGGAAAGTAGTAAGAAATATATACTTTTTTAACATTTATTTTCCATCGTTTGGACATAGATTTTATATAGTTCCCCAAGAGATATAGAAGATCCCATTATTGTTTTGGTAGACTAATATAACCCACTATTATTGGGAAAATTTTGTTTATTTCCCTTTAAGACCCCTAAGTGCGTCATCCATAGGTGGTGTGTATAGGGGAGGGTGTCTCCCACATTACTCCCCCCCCCTTTATTTCCTCCCCTAATTTGGCGAGAATAAATATGTATCGAAATGACAATGAATATTTGGTAATGGTATTTTTGTGTTAATAGAAATATAATCTATATGGTTTTAATATTCATGTGTTTATTTTTCTCTATGAGGTAACTAAATATTGAATTTTATGGTTTTTTCATGAATTGTGATATTTGGCTCAGTCAAGAATATTCAATGTGGATTTTGACCAAAATCATATCAATGAATCCCTATCAAGTTTTCATGGATCTTATATTAAATTTCTTTAATATTTTAACATGTTTTGAATATAAATAACTTACAAGAATTGGAATTCTAGGTTCTTAGAAAATTATAAATAAATTCGTCGGTTTCGAAGTTGTCCAATTGGGTTTCTCATTCATGACTGTGTAATTTTTTGACATACTATCGATGAAATTTCATAGGGATGTGGGAGAACAACAGTATGGAATTGTAATCCATGGTTACTTAGGGTACCTTTAAAAAATAATGAAATCATTTATAGGTATTATTATTATAGGGATAAAATTTCCACACTGATTGGAATTATTTTCAATTGGCATGTTGATAGTGTTTCATAAAATATTCTTAGGGGGTATTAGAAATCTTATAATGAATAGAAATATCGGGTTTTTTGAATTATATAAAAAATAAAATAATATTATAGAACCAATAGATTCATACTTTAATGGTTTTGTAATTATTTTAGTTCTTAATAAGGTAATATCATAATGTGTCTATTAGTTATTTAGGTAAAATATTTTTAAAAAATATATATAGATGTATTTTTATTTTTTATGATAATTTTGGTATGTATAATTCATTTCATGAAATAGATAACTATTATGGTGCTGTATATGAATTTTTTAGAATTTTTATAGAATTACATGATAATTGACATCATAATTTGATATATTCATTCATTCAAGATATATAATATAGAAATAAACTATGTGTTCCATTTTTGAAAGAGATATAGAATCACTAATCATTGGTATATGGGCTACATCATGGAGTGGGTATTTTTTTGTAATTTTTTCATTTATTCTATCTTTGTTATCTATTTTATTTCTCTTGATCTAGAATATTATTGATTAGGTTATCTTTGATTTCAATTTTTTATATTCCTTAAATTAAATGAGTTTTCATTATTACATTGTATATTATATGAGATAATGATGTGACATTATATATCACCTATGGTAAGATTACCTATTAAAGTGTTATATAACCTAAAGAGGAAAACAACAAATGTAGATAGAGAGATTATTTTCAAAAAAGATGAATTTTTTGGGTTTTCATTGTATATGGAGGATTATTCCATACCCAAATGTATTATTTGTAACTCCCTATATATTTTTAGGTCATTGTGTTGTAGATAATGTTTAATTATTATCTAATTAGGGGTTCATTTTGAGAACATGTATTTCAATCATGAATCCAACTATTTTTAAATCCTTAAATAATGGTTTTGGTTTTTTATGCTCCTTGGATTCCATGAATATTCGGATATCTTGTTTTCTGAAAATTTTCTAAAGTAGACCATTCAAATCATGACCATTATGGTCATGTGTCCCTCTACATAGGTTGTTCACAATGTGAACATCCTTTTTATTCCATGATTGTTTTTTGGGTTGTTTAGTTTTTTATAGGATAAAATACTTCTTTTAATAGGTTACACCCCCTTCCATTTTAAAGGGAAGGGGAACTTGGGGACGGATATTATATATTTTCATTTCTCCCCCTTCAACTATTTCAGTGCACTTCTAAAGGTGCTTGTTTGGGTTGTTATATTATAATGGTTTGAGGTACGGGAATCTATTTTTCCTAATGATTTTAACTTGAGTGAGAAAATTATGTTATTGGAAATTGTGTACAAATTGGGTATTTATTGTGAAATATGATTGGGTGAATGTTGAGATTGAAATGCACCCCCTTGATCAAGTTCTCAATGAGTGGGTGATTCTTGGTGAGGATTTTGGTGATTATCCATATTAAATTAACTTAGAAAAATTAATTATAAATGGCTATAATTAATTAATTTTTTATCATGGTGTGTGATGTGTTCTTTGGAGTGTATAATATGGTTGTTATTATTAGATATGGATCAATAATTCTGGGTGAGTGGTTAACTATATGTTATAGGTAGGTAGACCTGATGATACAAGACCATTTACATTTATATTTATGAGTAGGTATGATTGAATACTTTTTTATGTTCGGGATATGTGTTTAGGGTCTATGGTTTCCCTAGGTTGATGAATTGGGATATTTTTAGGCCGCATATTAATAGGATAAGTTCATTTTAACACTTGGTTAAATTTGGATCACCATGTAATTATGTTTTTAAGGTGATAGTGTGTATGTCAAGATGATTTGAGACCTTTGGTAGGTCTGGAGGTGTGACTGGTGATGAGGGATGGACTATGATGGTTTCCTAGGGCTAGTGGGAAATCATTTTATAGATGGGGGTCAATTGATAACTAGTAAGATGGTTTTAAATTTTTCGATCCATTGAGAAATCACATTAAAGTCGTAGAAGAGTATTAGTGAACATAGAGAGTACAAAAATCAAACCAAACATGACTTTCATAAAGGATAGGGGTATCCTATTGAAGATGGTTCAAGGGATTATCCTTGGGTATGTGTGATGGGACATATTTATGGGTTGTTGGAATCTTTCCGTACATGGTATGATAATTCGAGGGGGATTAGAGTATGGTGTCTTAGTATAGTTCATGGGTATCTGGAGTAGGGTTGATGATGTTTTTAGTCAGGTTGGACTGGACCATGATATCTGGTTCATGGTGAGAATTAGTTTTTTTCTTACTTATGAGTGATGAATGAAAGAAGGAATAAATTTTTAGATACCATGATAGGTCTAGAAGGCACTTTGTTTTCCTTGATGGGAGAGGTGAGTCGTGATTGGGGTGTGGTTTGGATCATGAGAAACTAGCACATTGGGATTAGTTTTCCAGTTGGGTACTGGGATTCGTACCTTTATTGTACAACCATCTTATGATTATTATTTTTATATGAGATAAATTCTATTTTAAGTGTATATATTGAGGCCGAGGCTACTATAATTTGAGATAGTTTGTGTTCATAATGTTGTGGGTGAGAAGGAGTCCTCCTGTACATGAATTAGACCCATCCTTACTAAGACTGGGATGTCTGTTAGACCTAGTTGTGAGAGGCTTGAGTCAAGGAACACCTAGGGTGATATGTCTTATAAAAATATACCAAGACTAAGATGAATTCTAGGAATTGTGAGGCTAGGAAATACCTTGAGTGATAATGTGGTGTTTTCCGAAGGTGGATTTTCCTTTTGTGACAAGGTCTGGATGACCATGTCTACAGTGAAAATAAGTATATATATAATATAATAGCAGACCATTCCATGTGTCGATTGGGTAATAATAGTATACATACCTATGATAGTTCTATAATGTGTTTTGGCACAAGTAATGAACGATGTAACCTACCTGGAATGATAATGTAGTGGGTCGATATATAGATGTTTTATCATTCCATGTCACTTTGGGAATTAGGTCAAGGTTTGGACACTAACCTTACCCAAGTATTTTGGTATATTATAGATACACATATTAGGTGAGACCATGATGGTATTTTGACAAGGAAAGGAAGCATGTTTTTTTGGGCATCATGGTTTCCTTGTTAGCATATGATGGCCTGATAGGAGTGTATGTCTCATTGAGTGTCATGGAATCCTAGTTAGCACCCAACCCCTCAATGAGTGTGTTTATTTCTATTATTTAAATTCCTTATGAATACACATGAATATGATGACATATAATATATTTTCGTAGTGAGACCCTATTTAGTGATACAGTCATACCATGCATGGGAATCACTGTTTGTGTTCATGCCATATGTGTACTTCTAGGTTTACCAAAAGATGTCCAATGGATCATGTGTGCTAATTTCGTTGGTATTTGAAGATTGGTTTAAGAAGAGGATTGGTAATGGAAGTATTGATAACTTTTCTATTTTTTGACATTTATTAATTTGATATATAGGTTCAACCCCATGGATGATCAATGAATTTATTATAAGATAACATTATTTGATAAGACACTATTGTATTTTTGTATATTCTACATACACAAATTTTTATGAATTTTTATGATTATTTGTTATTTTTTGGATTTCATTTTACCTTAATGTGACGGAATATTCTCTATATTGCATATAATAATCCCTATATACTATTTGTAATAATATTCTATATAAGGAGTAATGATTAAGGCCACATGGAAAGTTAGATCAAATGGTAGTTCTAGTCTAGGGCATCAATAAATGGTATCACAAATATTTTTATTTCATGATTTCGAGATACGGCTGACATATGGCCTAAAAAGGTTTTGGATCTCATTTTGGATATCAAAATAGTGTTTCAAGAACTCTTTTTCTTATTGAAAGTCTTTGTTTTCTTGGTCTAGGTGTATTATTAATTTTATTTGATGTTATAATAGTATGGTTTCACCTTGGGTGACACACATGACTTTTGGATTTATTATTTATAGTTTTTTGTCTTGGTTCATTGGTTATTGTCTTGTTTACAAGCATCATTCTTGGAATGATTGATTGACATGATATTAATGTTCTTCCAGTGGAATTTTATGAGAGGTTCATGTGTGTAATGTTTCTAAAACAACATATATTGTGTTTTATCATATAATTTGATGGGTAAAATCTACTCAGTTGGAATTTATTATATTTCTTATCAATGAAAGGTATGGTGGGTCTTATGGAGAGAGGTTCTATGATGATGGTAATGTAGTTTCTTTATCGAGGGATGTATGGAGACCCATTGTGGGTTTATATGGAAAATTGATACCCTAGAAATGGATTGATGATGCTATGATATGCCTGATGGGTATTAGAGGATATGAACAAGTTTCCTCTGAGGATGCATGTTCAGTTACCTATTGTGTAAAAAACCTAAATAGTGAATTAATATATAAATTATCTTGGAATTATACTTAACAAACTAGTGATTCGTTGGAATTGAATTATAATGTCCTAGGATTTTCGAGATATGAAGATATTAGAGAATTATTTATGTTACGATTGGTGTCAGAGATACATATTAGTTATATTCCTTACCCCGATGTTTTTGTATATTCTTTTTGTAATATTGTGGGAGTTTGGGTATACACTTGAGGGATTCGAATATAACCCACGTGGTGGGAGATTTTTTATTTAGGAAAGACACGTGTGATATTTATTTGTCTACTGGGTGAGCTTGACAAGTTGTAGGTCTTGTTCATGGGTTTGGTGACATGATCTTTTGGTAGATAGAGAAAAACTAAATGGGGAATGATTTAGGTGGGTGAACCGTTTTAAGAGAGCATACATGCTTGGGTTTGGGTGAGATCATGGTATATAGTGGATTAGAAACAATTAGAGGGTTTTGGGGGATCACTATAACATGTATAGGTGAGTGATAATTGTTGTTAATTTTTGAGAAAAGACGTGATGTGTTAGGAAAGGTTCATGGTTTTCGCACATGGTGGTTGATGTGAATGAATCGGGTGATCTAGGAGTTAATGGATGTGTAATTTTTTTTAGTTCTTAGGGATGATTAGTTTGGTCACATCCAATCATTATATTTGATAATTTATGGATTATGGGACACGGATTTATCCTTCTTGGGTTGGTGGATGAAAATAATGATACTCTAATAGTGGGTAGGGTCATATATACTGTGGGTGAAAAATAATATTGGGAGAAGGATCATAGATGTTGTTAGATTTATAAGTGTATTTTCAAGGGGGAATTATTATATTGGTGTGTGAGTGGATTAGATAAAAACTTGTTCCTTGTAATATTCAATATTAATAATTTTACTGTGGTTGTAGTTAAAGTTTGTGTGTTGGCATCTGGCTCAATGCTGTTTTGGGTGATCTTAGAGATATTTGGATTTAAAGTGCTCATAGTGAGGGAATTGATGATGTAGGAAGTAGCAGGTGATCTATCTATATAATTACTCTAGCTGTTAGGATTATATTTTATTATGTGTGTTTGGATAATTCTATAATGCATCACGTTGTTAAGGTATCATGGTCTTGCAAGGTGATATCTTGTTGGTGGGTGTGACTGAGTGTGTTCCAAAAAAGATAATTCATACAAGGACTTAATGGTGTTTTTTGTGTGAATCTATATGTGTTTTGGTGGAAAAATCATCTTGAGTTTTGTTCTATATGGGTTGATAGTTCGGTGGACCACTGGATGTGTATTTTTAGTGGTTTATTCTTATGGTGGGGAGAGAAGTTAATTGAAATTAGCCATTATGAGCATATTATAACGGTTGGGAGTGATATAAGACTTATGAAAAATTGAGTGAATACAATGAGGTGTGTTGGGATAGAAGATTTTTTTAAGATCTATCTCAGTGAAGGAGTGGATAGTCAGTGGTGGCTTAGTTTCTGGTGAATTGTTCCCCATGGTATATATAGTTTCCCAGTTGAAGCATTTCTTGAATACATACAAGTATTTTCATGAATGTTTCTGAATAATTTGATAGGTTAGGAGATGTGTTTTCAGTATTAACAGTGATTCTCAAGGAATAAAAGAATTATGATTAATAGTTTGAATTATTTTGTGTATTTCTAGGTTATTGTGTTTTGGAAAAAGTATGAAATCTGATTTGGTGAGGGGATTTTTTTGAGAAACCACATTCAAATCTACACTCCAAATATGTGGATGTATTTAAATTATGTTTTTTGTAATGTTTTTAGGCTCTATGGATTCCCTGGTAATTTATTACGATGTTGGAGAAGGGACTAGGGGTTGGTATATTAGAAATTTTCAACATCATAGTATTCATATTGTGACCAAAGTGATGACAGCATAAAAGTATTGAATTTAGAAGTATGGTAAATCTACTAATTTAGTTCATGGTTTAAATACAATGAAATATTCCATGATTTTTGTTTTCCAAGGGAAAGTCTATTTTTCAAATATTCTACCACAATTGTTTTCAAATGTTTAGCGTGTTCAGGGAGGGCTATTTGGTTGGTGGATCTACCTTATTCCAAACCCACCAACCAATGGTTTTGGTTGTGATATAATAATTTTTTTTGGTTATGGTGTCTTTATAATATTCTTATTTACTTTTAATTGTTTCCCTATAATATTGGATTGATTCAGTTTGAGGTTTTGGAGTCGATTTCATCGAATAACAGTGGAAACATAAAATTTTGATAGGATTTTTTTTATCCTTCATAGATGGAATCCTGAGATGATATATTTATGTTTTTTTCTTCCATAGTAGATAAGGTGAAGCATTGTATGATTTTCCCTTAGTTTTTTCCAAAATTTCCTAAAATTGGCTATTGGAACGGGTTTTTAAATTAGGTTTTTAATGGGTCTTAGTCTTTAGTGTGTGTCAGGAGTATACATCAACCTGTTTCACAAGGTTTTGATGAGTGGGATCTACCCAGTTTTTTTTAAGTGACTTTTCATATATTATTAATATTTATTAGTTATTTATAAATTGTTGTAATTAATTAATATTTTGTTACCAGTGTAAAATAGGTGTTTGTGATAATGAATAAGACTTGATGGGATTTTATGGGGCTCTACAGAGTTCGGAGAGGGGTTAAAACCATGATCTAGTTAGGTGTCCCCTATGATACAATAAAAATATGCATTTTATTTATAATCCTATGTTCCTTCAAAATATCATGGATTTGGTAACGATGTTTAGGGACCATGGATTCCGTGCGTAGAATAATTTGGATGGTTTTTTCCCTCATATGCTTTGGATAAGTTCTTGTTAGTACTTGGGTAAATCAAGTTCTCCATAGGACTACATCTCTATGGGGTGAGGGTTTAAGTCAAGTTAACTAGAGGGAATGGGTAGGTCTTTATGAATGATCAGGGATTCGGGATATCATAGGACGGTTTCCCATTGCTAGTGGGTAGACACATTGGATGTGAGATGAGTTGTGGTGGGTGAGATAGTGGCATGTTTCATGAGTGATTGGGAAATCTCTCATATGGTCCAATGAGATTAATAGTATATATATAGAGAGTAGAATGAGACCCCAGGGACTTAACATGTTTGACCTAGTGTTTTTTTCTTCTTGGTGATGAGAAAAGGGATCTCACTTACGATATCTGTGATGGAAATAGTGCGAAATTCATGTGAATTAATTGGGACTTGGAAATATGATATGATGAGCATTAAAGAAGGATATATTTGGACAGTCCTTCAATAGAATGATCAATATTTATGAATATTTTATTAAGGTTACAACAGACCTTGAGGTCTAGTTTAGGATGATCCTTCAAGAAGTGTTATCGCTAATGGGTGAAAGATAAGTCGTGGTATTTATGAGAAGAGACAGTGGTGGGTTTGGAGGACCTAGTGGAATCCCTAACATATGAGGTGAGTTTTAATATAGGTGAATAGATAGTTCTAGACTAAATGGTACCCCAATATTATTTTTTGAGTTCTGTGATAGTTTGAATGTATATATTTTGTTGTTTTCAGGTGTTTTCACCAATTATTGGAAATAGATTATAGTGGAGAAGAGGGACACAAGTCTCCTCTGACCATGAGATGACATAAGAATTTCTTGTACTTTCATGGTAGAGGAAATGATTATTTGTGCATTAATTAATATATTTTTATTACGATTTGGTGGTGTGTTAGACCATTTCATTCAAGGCTTGGGTCGAGGACTGCCCTGGGGGCTTGGCCATGGGTAGGACTAACATGAATAAGATGGAGTACTAGTCTCTATAATGTAAGGAATAACATGAGTGATAGATTATTGGTTGTAGAAGGGACCTTTTCCATGAGTGAGAAGTCATGGCCAACCATATCTTGGGAGAGATGGCATGGGTTGAGAGATTATTAGGGGACTATTCCAGGGAATGATTTTGTTGCGACAGTGAACAACCCCATGATAGGGATACATGGTGATATGATGTATGAAATGGAAAATGGAACCTTCCTTGAGTAAATTGGTAGTGTCTTGAGATATGTACATATAATTCTGACCTGTCTCTTTGGGTATTGGGTTGAGGTTTAGACAACATGCTACCCAGAGTCTTCAGGTATGTGATTCACATTGATTTATTGAGAGGTGATGATGATATTTTTTTCATGGTACTGAAGTAGTTATGGATCCTAGTGGATAGGTTATTACACTATAGCCTCATGTTCATGTGTGTTTCATCATGTGATTTAGCAACCTAGTTAGCGAATGATGAATTATTGATAATGTTATTTTTGTTATTTTTCATTCACATTCATACACATCCATATTAATTTTAATATTATGAGTTCTTAGTGAGACCCTAATGATTGATATCCACACATAATGCACATGAATCTTGGTGCATGTGTAGTCATTAAATCTGTGTTCAATTTCATCATTGGACAGGCATTAAATAATGTAGGAAAAGCTGAAGGATATTTGGATAATGGGATGAGTTGAGGTAGGGGATTCTACTAGGTACTCTATGTCTTTTTTTGTGTATTTGGTATATACGGTTATCCCTATAAAAAATCATTATATGTTTTGTTTGACAACATAATTTGATATAGATCTATTGTTTATCTTTTTATTATGTATACCAAAATATTCATAGATTTTTATGATGCTTGGTTATTTTTACATTGTTCATTACACTCTTATTTGTGAATATAGTATCATCATGCCATGGATTAGGCCCTCACCAGTTGTTAGTAGCCTCTAGAATATGTGGAGGCATGCTTGAGGGAATGTGGCACACAGTCTCATATGGTGTTTCTGGGATATATTGTCACATGAGTGGCCGTGTGTCTGTGGTAAATTAGGGGTGTCTTCTTTGTGTTAATGTTTGATCTGTTAGAGCATATATCTATTTTCATGGGATGTAGTTTTTCATGAAGTCATTAGAGATAGTTTTTTGTTAATTTTAGGAAATGAATAGGTTACATCACAACCCAGGTTACCATATCAAGTGAGGGATATGATATAAAATATTATCAATTATTCAGTAGGTTAATTTATTGTTCCATTAGTTATATATGTTATACTAAGACCTGGTTATTATACTATACAGTTTGTATATGTATTGGATTTTATGAAATCCATCGAGGCATGTGACCTAATAGATGAATGATTTATTGGGTGTCCTTAAATGAATCATGGCATACAAACTAGTGATATGGTCAGTCTATAGGGTTTCTCAAAGGCATCAAGTCCTATGAGTGAGGATCTAGGGGAGAAATGTGGCATCCTTGGTGCGAATCAATGCATATGAACTAATAAGTTGACCTTTTTATTTTGTTTTAATAGAGGAATAGAGGTATATAATAAGGGATCTAATTGATATATTATGTGTACACATAGGCATCAAGTCATATTATCTGAGGTTTTAATCTATGTATAGGGAATCTAAAAAGGCATCATGGAAAATTTGGTACGATCTTTAATTATTAATTCTATAATAATCATTATAGGGTCTTTTAATCTATGAAATGGGAATATGTTCTTTAGGAACCATGGGTTTGTGAAACACAAATTAACTACTCTAATTCAGTATATAAGACTTCCAATTGACCAATGTAGTTATAGTTAAGAGCCTAGGTGTCTAGGTATGTCCATAGTGAACTCACATTAGGTTACTATTTTCTTAAAATATTAAGATTAGTTTTTGTATATAGGTATTTTGGGTTTCACATTTCATGATGTCTCATGATATAAGAATATGAATACATATGGAAATTATAGATTTCTTTTTGGTACATTGGGGGATTTATAATGATTTTTCATACCCAAAACCAACATTTTCTCCTAGATATATATGTATTTGTTCATGTTTTAATTATAAATACCAAATATATGTTCCACTAAAGAATATTAATGATATGTCATGATAAGTTATAGTGACATTTATGGAATTAAAAATGTGAAATTCTATTATTTAACTCATAATTATTTCTTGAGATAGTAATCTACCCCCTGAATGGTTTATTCCTTCATATATATTAGATAACCACTAGAATATAGGAAGGCATACTTGTGGTCTTATAAAGATTAAATATGGTTCATGCAGTCATTCCAAAATATAATCAGATAGGGTTTCTTCTTTACGATTATATATAGAGGTAAATCAAGAATGGTTTGAGACTTTATATATAACCTATTAATAAAAAGGATCTTTCTATTTTAAGTATTATCTACTAATTTCAAGGATATTTTTTGAAATAAGTTGGTTCGGATTATTCAGACATATTTTATTTTATATTAATTAATTCTCAAACATCGATGGTGATAGTGTTATTGAATCTGATGCATCTAGAGTAAAAAAATATGTATCATGGAATATATATATATATATATATATATATATATATTTGATTGATATTATATGTTGTTTTATTTATTTAAATATGGAAAAATTGAAAATATTTAATACTAATTAAGATATTACCAGTTGATAAATTATATTTTATTAATTATTTCATAATAGAGATTTAATTATCTAAAACATTGTACATATAATTTGTATATGAGTTGGTTCAATTAAAAATGGAAATAAAATGTTAGTATATTGTATAAGTAATTTCCTTCATTGATATTTTTATTGGTGTTGATAGAATTTAAAACAATGTGTTTTGATTTATGAGTATGTTGTTATGAATTTTGATATGATGAAATGATTTATAATTCATTTTCAATTGAGAAACATATGGTATTATTGGTTTTATAAATGTGTAGTTAAATAAGAAAATATATCACATTCCATATCTTAAATTCTTACATATAAATTCATATGAAAAATAAAATAAAATATGAGAACCTACATGTTAATAGATCTAATAATTAATGGGGTAAAAAGGTATAATTGGAAAATAGATTCCTAATATTGACTCCCACTATCAGTGTTAATTATATACTAAATATTTTCTCTCGATTGGTATAAAAGGGTTGGTTAGCCTGTATTTTATTATCTAATTGGTGTTACTCACTTTTTAATATTTGAGTTTATTTCATTAATTAACAATTAAGTGATGTTTTTGTGAAGAATCAGATATATCTGGTCAAATTTCAATTTCTACAAACACCAAGATGAATAAGATAAAGAATGAAAAAAAGGAAATATGATGTAGATATCCATGTAACCTAAGAAATATTATGTATCATGATATCTATTACTTTCTATTAATGACGATATATTATTCTTTTAGTGTAACGAACAAGTGGTTTAACGTACCACTAAAGAGAAAGAAAAATATTCCTACCTAAAGTAAATCAATAATTTTATGTGATCAAAAAAAGATGAAAATTAATATAAAAAAACTTCTAAAAGAACATCCTAGAATATTTTTTGATGATAATCTATATAAAACATCTCAAGATATATCAAATGGTAGATTGAAATATATTCTTCATTGCATTACCAAAGAAACATTATGATATGTCTATTATATATTTATATATATTCATTGTTTTTATATGTGTTAAGATGATAATTTATTGACTTGATATGAGATTAATGAATGATATAAATATTTTAAGTAGTCTTATGGTCAGAACAACTTGTGGAATAATATAAAGAAAATTGTGACATTTTGGGATGATAAAATAACATCACGTAGTGAAGCTAAGAAGTGAAATGTGACAGTAGAAAATAATGACAATGATGAGGTTGATGATTGAAGCTACTGAATACTATAGTAAATTGAAAATTGAAAATAGATCCATAAAAACATAAATTCAATTTAATGAATGTTTATATTGTTTTTGGATGATCACATGTTGTTTCAAAGGCCCAAAACCGAATAACTATAGAAAAATGAGAATTTCCATACTGAAAATACATGATTCACATCATGAATTAAGTTAAATTAATGTAAAATTTACAATTCCTAAACCATTTATAGGATGTGATGTGGAAATAATGAAATTCAGAAGTGGAAAATAATCTTGACAGTGTGATACATATGTCATGTCGTCAAACATGCAAGATAGAACCAAATATAGGCTTTTCACAATTCTATTCGATGGGGACTTATGGTTTTTGCCTAGAACATAAATTTAGTGGTTATTTTGATCTAAAGAAACAAAATTATAACTTATAATTTTATAAATATGGGTTCAATCCAAAGTCAAATCTATTCATATTACAGGCATGGGTATTCGACCATTAGGATGCGGCTGCTAGGGTTTTGACCCTGAGATTAGTCTTTAGAGTTGGGTTTTCTTTATGCTTTCATTTAATTATATTTAATGTGACATCGTATTATCATTAATTTAGTTACATTTTATTTTCTTTTATTTCTTTCTATATTTCTCATAGATTCTCTCTCTTATCATTTTGGGATTATCCATCATTGATGATCACCCAATGGTAGTTGGATTAATTCATAGCGGAGAGAATAATTGGTTGAAATTGGTGAGTACAAAAAACAATTATTTATTTCATCATGTTCATAATGAAATTATAAAATTTGTATTGTGTATTGAATACTTATTTTTATATATTTTTAGTAAATGATGTTAATATTGAATTTGGTGGAAGATGAAACCCAATAAGATAATTTAAATTAATTGAAAACCACTGAATTAGGTTATTCTTATGATTTTTAAATATGATCCTAAAGCTTAAAATTATTTTAATTCATCTCGTCAAGAATTATTATGGTTATAGGGTAAATTAATATGTATTAACTATTTCATATATTTATAAAATTAACTGATTATGAATTATATAATTTTTATTATTTTTAATTATAGTTTAGAATTATTTTTTGCAAAACATCCTATGGAACTGACTGCAATCTATTATTATTTTACTATCATTTTTTTCAATATATTTTATTAATATAATAAATATATTAAGTTGGAATTACCCAATCTTTGGTCAAGAGTTTCCATCATTTTTTTCACTCCTCTATCTGGGATCAATGTTTTATTTCTGCTATGATATCCCTTTATAAAAAGTGTATTTTGGGACATTATAAATTACCAATTTTCTCAGACCTTGAGGATTTAATTATATCTTATGGATGTATCAAATTTTGGAATCATTTTTGGGGATATTGGAATGTATTAGGTGAATAATGGAGGAGTTGTATCAACATGGTTGGAAAAACTATCTCCCAATTGATGATCACATTTTGATCTTGGGAGATCCTACTTATTCTCTTTACCATTATGTTTTTTACTGTCTCTTTAAAATAATGGAATTAATTATGAAGCTTAATTTTAGGGGGGGACCATATATAGTAAAATGTTTTTCATCCATAGACTATATTCATTAATGAAATTCTCATCTTTGAATATTTTCAAATTTTGATTACTAGAATAACTTTAAGTGGATCATCCTAGATGATGAATATCAAGTTGTTGTTATCAATAAATTATATAAAATTGATATTATATTTCATCTTGATATGATCATAAACATAATATTCAAACGGAATATATTGAAAATTAATATTCTAAGGGAGGATTTTAAAATTTTAAAATGTCTGGAAAAATATTTATATAATACCCATTTTCATTATTTCAAAACATAAATGTTTCAAAAAATATTTTTTCAAGAGAATGATATTTTTGGAAATCCTAAAGAATCACACCCTAAGGGTGGTATAAGTAACATATAATGAAAAATCTAATAAAATCATTAAAAAAATATAAATATAGTAATTATAGAATACTTGAGAGGGAATGTCATTGGAAAATGTACATTTTTTAATCTCTCAACTATAATTACTATCATAACAATTATTAAAAAATGTGGTGAAATTGAATTATCCAATGACATGAGACTGTTGGATGTAGGGATGTTCTCTTAGGAAACAAACCATGCTAGTCGTACTTGAATGTTTTTAATCTATTTTTTTAACTGATTACCATTTTTTAGACTACTCTATATTAAAGTTGTTTTATATCCAAATCATTATATTAATCCCACAATAAAAATGGAAAACCCTTGAAGGTAAATTTATGACATATCACTCCGTGTGGAATAAAGAATAGTATTTATTAGAAATTTTTTCTAAATAAAGTCATATTATTTTATAAATATTCATTGCACAAAGAGAATTATAGTTAGATGGTGGATTAAAAATTTCATAACATGTTTTGGGATAGATAATAGATGGAGAAGATGAAGTATAATAGACGATGAAATATGTGAAAAATGAAATAAGAAAACTGGGACTAGATGAACTATATGTAGAGGCCATCATACAAAGGTGATGACATAGATTCAATCAGAACAAGGTAATTAGATTAAGGTTTTTAATCATTCCTATAATATAGAGTTCCCATTTCTCAAACAAACTAAGTTATAAATTCTATTGTTTAGAATAAATCTTGGGAGATCATCGAAACAACATTAATTTTTCTATCAGACTAATGTGAATAGAATATATTTTCTAGAATATTAGTGGGTATAATGTTTGAGAAATTACATTAATAGTTATATCAGATAGATAATAATCAGAAAATCAATATTAGATATTGTTAGTTAATGAGTTTTTTTTATAAAAAAAATTCAATTTCATTATGATTGTGATTCAATTTGATGTTTAATAGACGATAAAACTATCTTAAAGTGAGTTAAATTATCTTATGTCTAAAAGTAATATTGTGGAGAGGTTTTTAAAACTTGAATTCATAAAGATATTAAATTTATGGAGTCACTTAATGGAAATATTATTCCAAAACATTATCATGTGCTAATAGTAGTTGGATAAAAAGTTATATAAATTCCATCATAAGAAATTTTATAAATATCATGATCCAAATTCAAGAATTTGTAATTAATGAATTAAGTGGTTATGTGTTTTCATATAAGGAACGGTGGTATGATGTGTGCCATAAAAACATGGTGATTACTTGAACAAAATGTATTTGAAAAAAAATAAAACGAGCATACAACTGTTTTCCTAGTAAATTTAATCTGATAGAAATGATTTTGATGAATTCACATTTGGTAAAAGAATATGAATATTATCAAATCATTATCCCTTATGAATTCATCAGATGTATTTTCCTGAAAACAATCATCATAGATATGTTTTCATGTGATTTATTAGAGGAAACGTGCAAATATCATCAAGGGAATATGTATTTATACGAAGTAATTCAAAATTGTGTTCTTAGTTATGTGGATCATAATGAAGTTTACATGATAAGTATTTTATACTAATAGAAGACAGAATATTCTATTGAATTATATCAGACATATTTTTTTTAGTAGTGGCATCAGACAGAGATTTTCCAACATAGAGGAACATTTTTTGTTTAATTGAACAAGAAATATTTATATAATGTAATCATAAAATTATTTACAAGGTAATTATATTGATTATTAAAAATTCGTATGATAGATTTATCTGAATTAATTGAGTAAAAGGAGAAGAGTATTTCTCTAAGAGTTTATAAGATGGTGGAAAATTAATAAGCATTTATGAAAGAATTTAACAAAATAATAGTTTTTATAAATTATGATGAAAATAAATTACATTAAATATTGAATAGATTTATTACTAAAATATGTTTTCATATAAATTATAAGTCTCATGAAATAAATTCATGATTTTAGTATAATTTTTTGAAGAAATAATTATTTAAGTTTTCACTAGGTGTAATAAGTGTTAGAAATTTTCACCTAGAGAAAGGTTTAATGTCCTTCATAGATTAAAATTAATGGTAAATAATTGGTGATATATGGAGCTCTATGTTTAATGATTAAATAATCATAAAGTAATATTTTTATTTTATCATGTTTTTTGGAATTTTAAAGAAGTACATTTTTCACTAATATATAAGGAAGATAATTATGAAGAATGATTAAATCATGTCTTTTAGGATGTTTAAAGGTTGTCAATAAAGATATAGATGAGTGTGAGATTTAAATTTGGAAAAAGGACTTTCAAATTTGAGTTTATGCCTTTCTATATTATTTCTCAGAATATAAGCCTATATAAAGTGGAGTAGATGTATCAAGAAGAGGTTATTCAAGTTGTTTCTTGAGTGTTATTTCATATAAAATTTGTTTTGAGAGTGATGTTGTGATTCTTAGTCAGGATTTAAAATTAGGAAATCATGAGGGATTTCCCATCAAGAGTCTTTAGAGTTATTCTCATTTCGTTCGAAGCATTAAAAGAAGGGGTATTTGATAGAACACGGGTTACCAAAAGAAATGATGCCACTATATGGAGAAACAATCCTTCAAATGAATAAGTAAAGATGTGATTAGATTTATAGGTATCATAATTATTTTAAAAAATCAGATGAATAAATGATGTATTAATGAAAAATAGTCACCAGAAAGATAGGAGTGGCTCAATCGAAATAAGAATATACCACAATAACTAATAGTTGGCAAAAATTTACCAGATGAACATCATTCAATGAATAGTACTAGATGAATAGGTTCTACAATAAGAAATAAAAAAAGGGATAAGATGAACTATCACTTTAAAAACATTAACTAGATGCTCCAGATCATATAGAAGGATCCTAGAAACATGTTTTGTATGAGAAAAGAAGAAAAGGAAGTGTATATTTTAGTTTCCTACTATGAAGAAGGAGAGTTGATGGTTCTCTATTGTGAAAGTAAAATTGATAATTGAAGTTAAAAAAAAGATAATTCTGAAATACAAAATAAGTCAAATATTTAGAAGAATTTCTTGTAATTAAAAATTAAATTAAGAAGTTATATACTTTATATACTGGACGTATAATGAACCTGTGATGTGCTTCATGATTGGTTAGGTCATCACCAGTCCAGGGATGCAGGATTATTTATGTACCAACCCCTCTTAATGTTTTCTAAGCCACAATTATGCTATGCAATATTATATAGAAGACATATTATAAATATTTATCTCATTATAGTATATAATTTTTTATTAGGAATTACCATACATGATAATAACTATCAAATATTATTGAGTAGAGAAGACTGTAAAAATATAATGAAATTTTTTATACAATAATTTATAATCATAGATATGATAAAGACTATATAATATTTGGATAAATATCATAATAAGTATATTAGGTAAATGTTAAAGAATATATAATTGGTCAAAAAGTTCCCAAAAATTATGCAAACCCCCCCCCCATGTGCTGAGTAAATCAGGATTTGGACCACTCAGCTTATACATAAGATCCATGATAAAAGATTAGTTTTCAGATTCTTAATTATTTTTCCTCTTATCTCATTGACATATGAATATTCATTAATGATACATTCTTCCTTTTATTTGGTATCCATATCCTTATCCTTCAAAAATGTACTCATTTATTTTAAGAGATCTATAATATCCTCAACAAATTCTTTCATCTCACCTTTCAACTTCTATTCGAACTCTATCATTTATTCTCCACCACCAAGACTACATAATGAATTATATAATTATTCTACATTAGTAATGAAATTAACCATCGTCATATAAGTAGATACATTATCATGCATATATTTCTCATTAATTTTCATAAAATGTATTTTCATGTTTCTAGAATACTTCCTTTTCTAAAATTGATCATATTCAACCTTAGATTTAGATTGAATGACCTTGTTCTTTGTACTGTTATAGTAAAATTTTACAATTCCATCAAAATTATATCACTTAAGTTAATATTTTCTTTTCCATTCTAATTTCTCTTTTCAAAACATCTAGATATAAGATTAATGAATTCACTAAGATAATCATCTCCTTGACATAAAAATCACCTTGTTCTACAACCTCTTCTTTCTTCACTCTTAATTTTCTCATAGATTCAATAGATATTTCATATTTTTAATTATTCTTGAAGGATGGTTCCTTTCTCATCTCATAAAAAATTATTAAAATATTTAAGTTATTTAATGTAAAATTTTCTATTTTTATAGGGCTAAAATTTTTGGATAAAAATAACCAAGAAAATTCATCATCAAATTGTTCATAATGATAGATTCATCTAAAATCTTTCAAAATAATTAATATTTACAAATATCTCACAAACTCGGGTGAAATTATCATTAATATTATATTCATAAGTCATTTTGATGCCCTTAAATCAGCTCCTCAAAACATGAAGTTTAGAATCCATGACTTTGACATTAACTTTTTAGTTTCTTCTCAATTTTTCCCTGATATCCTTTGTATTCTAGTGACCCATAATATTTATGTAACACTTATTCGATAAAGAAACCGGGATTTAATATTGATCATGTATTTCTAACGGCATATTTTTCTTGACATCTTTTATCATATCAGCTACATCAATAGTTGGTCAAAAACCCACTGCTAATGAAAATTTCCCTTCAGTGATAAGTGATAAGATGTTGGGTAGCATCTTAGTACTCGAACTATGTTCATTATTAAAATTTAATTTGGGAACACATTGGCTATGGATATAGTTAAAATTATCTTTATATAAAAATTATTCAAGGATATTTATAGGGAAAATGGATCTGATACAACTTATAGATCCCCATGTTGGATTGACTACTATGAGGGACGAATTAATATATTACTTTACCATTAATTCAACTGATCAAATTTTTTAAGGTTCTTGATACTCTCCTTAATAATATAAGTAATTACTATTTTTTTTTAAATTTTATTTCAATAAAATCACTTCATTTTAAAATTAATCATGTTAAAATAAATTTAGGGATTTTTTAATATGTGTGATGATACAGTGAATAGTGGCTTACATTTTTTTATAAAACTCTAATTTATTTTAAATAGATTAATTTATTTTAATGTTTCATTATTATATTAATTTTTTTGAGTGTAAAATATTTATCATTTAGTGATATTTAATATAATTAATTAATATTTAATATCCTTATTATCATATTTTTATATAAGATTATTTCGGAGTCCTAAAAACACATTTTTATGGAATTCATTTTTTAAATGCATAATGTTTCATTATTTTAATTAATTAAAATAACTGAATTTAAAAAATATTTAAATTTAATTTATATATTATGTATCTATTTATATTAATTCTAATACAAATAATGGTTATTTCTATTCATATAGTTAAAATAATATCATATTTTTCTTGAAAATTGTATTTTCCTGAAAAAATATTTTTCATCCTAGTTTGTGGTATTATTATTATATGAATTCCGACCACTTATATGGATTGAATTTTATAAAAAATATTCGATGTTTATAATCATTGAAATTTATATTATTTAAAAAGGGAAACATAATTTTTAGTCTTTATGAATAATAACAATAGTAAAAAAATAACCATTGTAAAAGGGTTAATCATGTTATAATAGGTTGTAAATAATTGATAAGACCACCATTTTTTATTAATTATTATTGGATGTATTTATTTCTACCCTAATATCCTTAGTCCCTATATTCAATTATTTGTCAGACACTTTCTTATGAAAATAACCTATATAATAATTTAAGTAAAGATAATGAAAAAATATCACTCAATTCCCAATAAATATCTCATATATGTTTTCATAGTGTTAGAAATAATTAGGGAGAAAATATTTGATATTATATTGAGTATAATAAAATTATATTAATGATTTTAAAATATTTTTAATTTTATTGACTGTATTTTTATCTAAAATGATTATACAACACAGATATTACCCTTATAAAAAGAGTGGAAGACTCAAGGTAAATAATTTTAAAAATATTAAAATTAGTTTAGTTGATATAAGTTATGATTAAAAAATATTAATAGAGTTTATAATAAATTATTATTTATGGTAAAATATATATTTTCTGAAATTTATTATTGTCTTCATGTATTTAATGTAAAACTAATGAATAATATAAATGAAAATTATGATATTTTAGCAAAAATAATATTTAATTAAATTAATTCAAAACTATTAAAATTCATAAAAACAGAAAATTAAGATGTTAACTATTCTAAACATTCTCCCCTTTTCCATTTATTGTCCAATTGTTATCTTATAAGTAAAATTATAACTCTATTAGTTTGAAAAAGTTGTTGTCATTGTTAAGGTCAGAACGGGTTTACCGAATTGTTAAACTAAGAGATACAAGTATGTTTGTTATTTAAACTTATATAAATTTTATTTTTTAACCATATTTCGACCTTAAAATATTGAAAATTCTAAGCCTTATCCATATTTTATTATTTTAATTGAATTCGACCATATAATAATATAATAAATTAAAGAAATTCAAAAGGTTCATATTCCCTCACTTATTCAAGGAAACCCACTCTCATATCCTCTTTAAAATTCAATAAAACATTGGTACAATAAATACCTACCAAGATAAATTTCTTAATCCCCTCCCTATATCCAAGTTTCCATGGTTTTTTCATAAATCCAATCATGGAAAGGTGAAGGTATAATACTAAAGTGGTTGTCTAAATTAAAGGTATCATTCTTAATTGAGTGCTTTTGTTTTATTTCTTCTTACACCTCATTAAAATATAACTAAAATATTATAATATAAAATAGTGAATCCCAAATACTTATATATTTTAATTTTAATGTAATAAACTATATCAGTCCATTATTCACTGAAATGGGAGATGAAATAATCAGTCGTGTGTGTGGAAAAATAATTTCTCGTTACCTGATGATATTCGTTTTCTATCCCCACCACTCAAGGATTATTTTAATGATATATATATATATATGATTTTCATAATATATATATCATTATTAATATATAATATATGATTTATTTTCATACATTTCCATTCACTAAAAACTGATAACTTCATTCGTGCATACGTGTGGATTTCTACCTCCATAGAAGTTATGTGATTTCTTTTTTATCACTAAATCACATTGATGATATATGAGTGTGTGTGTGTGTGTGTCACTACCCTCCTTCACCAAGATGAGGGGAGAGAAAAAAAACTAGTATAACCATCCTTCTTAAAGTTGAAGGAGTGGTAATGACCCCTGAATCCTAACTTCAGCAGGCCCTAGAGTAGAGACCAGGACCATGGGTATATAGTCACAAATAATATGGAAAGAATTACCCTTTTCATTTATAAGGATCAAGATATTAGACGGTATTCATCCATAAAACTCCATAAATGAAGGTTAAAGTAAATCCAAAACCCATTGCCATATTCATGTTCAAATATAAACCCATACAAGTATAAGAAAACGTCAATGGGAAAGTACTAAAAGAAAAGAAAACATCAATAGTAATTGTCCCAATGTTCGAGCTAGTAAGGTACCGTACAGACCCCAAATTTCTCCTAGAAACCTGAAATTGGTTTTATATATATAGGGTTAGTATATAGGTTTACTCAATAGGGAAAACCAAAAGCTCTTGTGAACAAGTGGGGAGGAATTCTAATGCCCCATGAGAATTAGAGGTAACCAGAACACTTAAAAACAAGACTATTCACTGAAACTCACCAAGGAAAACTCCCCAAATAATGCAGGTCAGGTAATGTAATATAAATATAACATTAATACATCAGTACCCCACACAACATTCACACTGGTTATTATAGAAATCCTATATTTCAGACCTCCCCTCTCATTTTAACTACATTCCCAATGCCTCGCCAAAAACAACCTTATAGGCCACCTCAACCACGCATCCTTCCCTCAAACACATGGGCCACCACAACCAAACGTTTCCACAACTACAGATACCTGGGACAGAATAACTACAGCCATGCCCGAAGACACCTGAGGCTCATCCTGAAGACACTTGGGAAATAAGCCTGCCCATAGACACTTGGTCCAATAACCACAACATACACTTCCCAATGAGTATTTGTCTATAATGGACCCCTGGACATCAAAACATGCCCGATGAATCTTGGGCTACCTAGGAGATGGATCAAAAAGGAGTTAATAACCATTCACCCAATAAGATGTTGAAAATAACACCATCCCTCATGAAATTGGGGTGTTTAGAATGAACTTCTCAACTTGGGTTGCGTGCGAATAAGAATCACAAAAAATAATTTATATGTAAAGTTGAACAATCACTCATCCCAACCAAAGGGTTCCAAAACCAGCCTACACACAACACCCTCATTAATATTCATTCATGAAAAAAAGAAAAACTTCCACAACTAGGGGACCACCCAAACTTATTATCAATTTCAAGAGATTCCTTTTAAAAAAATTATCCTTCACTACTAAGAAACTAACAGGGTCATCCACAAGAAAAGAAATAAAAAATATCCAAACAAAATATAATCATTCACTCCCTATTCTCTTATAATTTCAAAATAAAAAAAGGGATCTGTGAGATCCCTTGATGTATTGGAACCAAACCAAGCCCAAAAGTACATCCCCACACATCCTCAGGTCCACAGTCCAACAACTCAACAACAAGGGATCGCATCCCTATCCACGTCATCCTACAAATAGTCAAACAGAATAACCATACACATCAAGATAACAAATATATGAAGTTTTCATATTTAATAAATATATTCATCATGTTTCTTATTTCTACTTGGTTAAATTGGGTTATCACACAAGGAATATAATTATTTATAAATCCATTTAATTAACCATGTTTACGTGATTAACCAGTTCTCTTATTATAGCCATTCAATCAAAATATTTTCAAGAAAACAGAGGTTCATTAGTGCATAAGAAGGGACAACCAATAGTCACGAGATTCATTGTGATTTAGCCTATATCGTTTACAATATTAAAAACAAAAAAAATGAATATATCTACATCATCATAAAACACACCCTTTCATTCATTAAAAAATAATTTATTATCTTCATTAATGATTGGTTTCACCTACTCCCCAATCAAACATTATCATACATTCCCCACATGATACATAGTAATGATAGAATAAATAAACCCCTACATGGATGATAAACAATCGAATCTTTATCCTCACACCAAAAACTAGGGATGTGCGATGTATAGAAGAATGACTCCAATGACTCTAAGGGTGAGAAAAGAAGGCTCTAGAACAGGTGCACAATTCATCTGTGGAAGAGGGAATCCAAAAGAACCAAGAGAGATAGAATGGAAAATAAGAGATGATCTCCACCTAAGAATAATCCCAGATCCTATAATCAGGGAGATTATTTCGAAGTAATTAAAATTCAGATCATTTATTGACTACAGAGTTGGGTGGTTTTATAGGTTGGGATTAATTTTCATTTGATAATTATTCTTGGAGAGTTTTCTATAACTTGTACGAGTTAATTGATTTTCTTAAAATGGGGAAAAACTCTTAACATCGGTGAAACTGTAAAACACGGCAAGGGTGTGACACATAGAAAAAATGCCACACGTTTTGGTAGCTCAAGATTCTCCAAACCATTATGGTTTAAACACGTCTATTAATACCCTTAAATGGCTTTGGAAGGGGTATTAAAATACTTTTATGTCAAAAGATACATTGTATGGGTAAAACTAGAAGGTCCTAGAAAAACTAGGAAGGCTCGCCATTAAGTGATTAACCGTCACCGTGGAACAATTTCCATGGCACCGTTGACCTAGCACCACCTCCCTAGAACCATCGCCTCAGAACTAATCCTGATTTGTGATATGGATGACCCATTAGTTCCACCGATCACCTATGGATCCACTGATGCTCATCAGTTCCATTTATGTTGATGGGTGCCACCAACGCCCATCAGTGCCACTGATGCCCATAGTTGTTGTTGATGCCGATCTGTGCCACCGACACCCATTGGTCCCACCGATGCCAATTGCTTCCACGGATGCTCATCGGTTCCGCCATTCATTCAACAATGAAATGTGGTAAAATCTTTAATAAGTCACTAATGGTCCCCAGTACACCCCAAAAACAAAAAAAAATTAAAATGTAATTGACCAAAAGGTTCTGGGTTGTTACATCAGAGACCTGTCAAACTATTCTCATCCTCGATAACGCAATACTAAAACCCAAAGAAAAAAAGAGGGGTCCAAACAACCACATCGTAAGATTCCCCTAAGGGGAAAACCCACCCTATATTTGTTTGAATGATGGAGCAAACCTTGATATCTTTGAACAACTCTCCCTCGTATATCTCTTGAATGACTATTAATCCATTACCATCCACCCCCCATGAAACCACAATAACATATAAATCCCACACTATCCAGACAAATGGATTAGGTATTCCCTTTACCCATGTCAAGATACTATCTGATATGGGTGGTACTGACTTGCCTTCATGGGTTTAAACACATAAACATTAATGATTCTTAATTAGGGATCAGGTTATCCCCTCCCCGATGTTTGGGATTTCCACACACATTTAGGGAACAAAGGAAATATCTATCTCATAGTTACCAAGGTCAACCACTATATCATTGTTATACACAAAACAATACCGAACAAAACTAAAAACAGCTCTGGGAACAGAGACTGCATTTGTGCCTCACGTTCCCTGGTACTCTCCTCGCGAAAACCATTCCTCCATAACATAAGAACCAAGGGAATAGTTTTCCAACATAGCACCTTCTCCTCACAATCCTCGATCCTCACTAGCCTCTCCACAAACGCTGCATCATCCTCGATGTCAAGTTCTCCCCAATCGAGGACATGTGAATTATTGTGTCGATACCGACTAGTTGAGACGCATGGAAGATGTCATTCACCCTCAGTAGCGACGGTGGTAGCGCCAGCAGATAAGCCACTTCAATAAATCCACACAACACCTCAAATGGTCCGATGAACCTAGGAGAAATCTTACTCCCCCTATGAATCTTTTGTTTCCCATGTAGAGGAGAGACCGTTAAGAACATGTGGTCCTCGACCTGAAACTCCCAGGGTCTCCTCTAATGATCTACATATGAATTCTGTTAGTCTAGATCTGCCTTCTTTCTCTCCCATACAGGATGAAACTTCTCAATCATACTCTGCACTTCCTATGGGTTGAGAACACATGCTTCCCCAAGCCATTTTCATCACACGGGTGAACAATATTTTCATCCGTACAAGGATTTGAACGGAGTCCTGCCAATTGTGGAGTGATATCTATTATTGTAGGAAAAATGTAATAGAGAAAATTGATATAGCCATGATCCTCAAAAGTCTACAACATATTCCTATAGTATATCCTACGACCTCTGTATGGTCATCTATGTCTTCCCATCTCTCTAGGGGGAAAGTACTAATGAGGCATAGCTGGGTACCAAAAGCAGGTGGCAATCCATTCTAGACTCAAGAGGTAAACCATGTATCCCGACCAGATACTGTGGACCTAGGCACTCCATACAACTGCACCACCTTATCAACGTACCTCTATGCTAATTCATCCACTGCACTCGACTCCTTCACTTCCATGATGTGAGCTAATTTCTTCAGTCGGTCCACCACTAACCTGATAGCATCACAGACTCCTTGAACCATGTGTAGCCCTATAATAAAATCTATTGATATATCATCCCACATCCACATTTTATCTTCTAAAGGCTACAACAGACCTCATAGTATGTGGTGTTCAACCATCCCCTACTGACATGTGAGGTAATTTTTTCCAAACATCTCCACTTCTCGTTTCACCCTGGGCTGCCAAAGCTGTTTTCTCAGGCCTCGGTACATATTAGAAACTCATGGGTGTACCGCTATGGGTGAGTTATGGATTTTAAGGTGAATTCTTGTTTTGCATCATATCTAGTACAAATAACTTCCCATGGAAAGGCATTCGAAAATGACCATCTTCCAACCCTCCTTATGGAGAATCACCCTAAATAACATAATCATGCATCACTTAAGCCTCTAACTCCACTACTGTCACTCCTCTACATGTTGTACTAAGTAAGAATACACCATCATTTTGAATAGGCAGCGTCTACCATCCTCTAATTTTGCATTTAGGTGTAAGGTATCCAACTCCACCATCACATTCAAGGAATTTTATGATTCTCGAACAAAATCTTTCTAGAACTTCCTTGTCAAGGAATCATACACCACATTTCCATTTACGGAGGTGTATGAAATATCGATGTCAATGTACTGTAGAAAATACATCCACCTCCACTGCTGCAAGTTGAGGTCACATTGGGAGAAGATATATCGCAAGCACTTGTGATCTGTGAAGACAACAAAGGATTATCTGATGAGTTAATTCCACAACAACAATAGTGAAAACACAACTTCTATAAGCTCCAGGTCATGGGTCACATAGTTACATTCATGTGGACGTAACTAAAAAGACCCCCTACTGCATCATCACACACCCCAAGACTAGGACTCAAACATCACATTACACTTCAAACATTAACCCTTCCTCTAGAAACCTCAACATTGTGGTACTGACCAGTTTCCCCTACAGATAACTGAAATCCATCTGTAATTGTTCACTCCATAAAAATTCTTGGTATTTCTTCGTCAAATATTTCAAAGGTGCTACAACTCGAGAGAGGTCGAGGACAAACCTCTGGTAGTAACATGGTAGACCCAAGAAACAATGAATCTATACCATATTCTTTGGTGTTTAAGAATAAATAACAACCTTGAACTTTGACGGTTCCACTATTATCCCATGTTGGGACACCACATTTCAAAGGATGTGCCCCTCTCCTATCTAGAACTTTCACTTGGACAACATTCCGTAGAGCTGGTGCTGTCAGAGGGTCACTAAAACCATCCTCAAATGCTCGGCACGATCCTACTCTAATATTGAGTATATCAAGATGTCTTAGATAAACGCGACAATGAATTGGTCCATATATTCCTAGAATATGGTGTTCATGAGACCCGTGAACACAGCTGGTGCATTCATAGCAATGTACGACATGACCATGAACTGAAAGTGCTCATGTCGGCACCTGAACTAATTATTTAATATTTCACCCTCTTCACCCTCAACTAGTGATATCTAGACCATAGGTCGATCATAGAGAACTGACGTACTCCATCGAACTGGTCAAAAAGTTTTTTGATCCTTAGTTGGGCTAATGGTTCTTGACCATCCCCTGATTCATCCTTCCGTATTCTATAAACATCATGAGGCCATTTTATGCCTTCATTGAGAACAATACTGTAGAACCCCATCATGACACACTCGATTAGATAAAACACTTTGTAATCAATTCATGACCTGAATCTGTAACTCCCGCAACTCAAAAGGCGTCATCTAATAAAGATCCATCAAAATTGGAAGGGAACTGGGTTTCAAGTCTATCTCGAACTCAACCTCACGTTGAGCAGGTAATGTTACGACCTCTTCGAGTAATACATCTAGAATCTTACTAACAATCCCCTTAAGTTCCACCATCCATGTGTCTATCAATTCCAATGACATCTCGACTAACAAAGGAATAAGGGGCTCTACTCTCCAACTACCCACTTAGCAGCCCTGCTTGCCGATGAAAACTAAACGCTGGACTCCCATATCATATAACACAAACCTTATCTGAGAGAAGTTGACAATGGCACACACCGATAATATAAAGTAAATTCCTAAAATGACGTCATATGGCTAAATTTCTAGAAAAATGATGACCCTCTTGGACTGATGTGTCCCCAACAATAGTTTACGTTCCCAGAAAAAATAGGACAAGATGGTATAATCTCCAAATTGTGTACTCAATACCAAGGGCACAAGAAGTCTCTATGAATCTAGGACTAGAGAATGGGAAACATTAGGTGCAACAAGGGAGTGTGATTCTCCTAAATCAAACAAGTCACAAGCAAGAGTACAAAATAGGATGATCGTACCTCGAACGACCTTTGGCCCTACTAGAACTGCTACCTCTGTAGCATGCAACATCCCATGACCAGCTTATATGCCCCTTTTCTATCGGCCGCCTCCTTGAACACACCCTATTAGAGGTCCCAGAGGAGCACCCTAATTCTAGCCTCCTCATAACATTTTAGCACTTGGAGGAGTGGGAGCTCGTTGTCTCTATTATGGCTATTGAAAAGGCCAAACTGGAAACTGCTGCTACTGCGGTGGGTGATATACCTTTCCACCTCAATTGTACTACACCCTGTCCATACACTGATTCTGAGGTGCCCGAATCTTCTACATATGAAGAATATCAGTATTGGGCCCACAGAGAAAGGATGAGGACTAGAAGATCGAAACTGGAACTTTTGGGGCATGCTCCCCATCGATCTAAACCTTGAAGGCCTTAAAGCTAGAGGCATGCTAGTGATGGCCTTCTCCTTTGATGATTACAACTGGACCCCCTCTCATGGAACACATCCCAATGTGTTCATCATCTCTACCATTTCATACATCTTCTAGACCTCTATGTATGTCGGTAGAGTGAAAGTTGTAACAACATACTAAAGAGAAGGTAGGAGTGCCTACTCTAATGTTCTCACACAATACTCCTCATTCGAAAAGAGGTCTCAAGAATAACTAAGGAGATCCTTGAAAGTTATCCCCAAATCCCTCACTATCACACTCCCTTGTTGGAGGGAGAGCAGATCTTGCCTCTTCATAGCCTTCATTTTTTAAGAAATTAATTCCATCTGTAACACCTTCTTATATATAGACCATAAAACCTCAACATCCCTCTTCTCCCTGAGATAGAGTGTTCACCAATGATGCACGACTCCCCAAATCTAGATTACATCCAGTGGAACTGAGTACTCTGCTAGATCCTGGATCAAGCTGAAAGCTATCACCACCTCCATGATCCAGCTTTCTGTCTCCATGTCCAGGTTGTTTCCTTCATACATCCCGAGGGTTTGACACTGAATGGTCCGAAGAGTATTTTTCCACTGGTCATCCTCCTCCTCTCAATCTATACTCTGCCGATATGTCAAATCATCCTCCTAGGCCTCCATCGCCCGTACTACTCATGGTCATCTTCCAGGTGCCATAAATGTAAGGTAAAAAAGTAATTCCTAATCCCCAATAGTGTGGAAGATATCTTATAAATTTTTCATAAACATATTATTCATTTTAAATTCCTAAAACACCTAGAACACACATGAACACAAGTCATAATGATTATTGCACCTTCTCCATGGGTCTCTACCCAACAATAAATTTATCCCCACTTGGTCGTTCGGTAGGTCTAGAGCCCTTGAACTGAATCATGGGGGGTTAAAATATCATGTCCTAGCAAGTCTTCCCTAGCCTATTTCATGCACCAGTGTTTCCTAAAATAGTTTCCCTACCATCCCACGAAATCCACATTGTTTCTAAAATTGAACTCGATAATATCTTTCAACCATCCCCATTGATACCATTATATCATGACCTCCCTATACCAAAGTGATCATAGGGATAGAAAACATCCAGACCCATTCTGTTTTATGTTGAAGGTGAGATAATGACCCCCGAGTCCTACATTATATAGGCCCCAAAGTTGTGACCAGCACAAATTTCATATAATCACACACAATACGGAAGGAATTACCCTTTTTATTTCGTAGGATCAGGATATAATATGGTTAGAATCCAAAAAAATCCAAAAATAAAGGTAAACTTAATGTCAAACCCCATTCACATATGCATGTTCAATGATAAACCCATACATGAAAAACAAAATACAGAATGAAATGTAATAAAATAAAATTAAACAACAATAGAAATTGTCCCAATGTCCGAGCTACTACGGTCCCATATGGCCCTCAAAGTCCTCTTGGAAACCTTAAATTAGTTTTATATATGTAGGGTGAGTACACATGTATGCTCAATGGGAAAACCAAAAGCTCTCATGCACAAGTGGGGAGAAATTATAATTCCTAGTGAGAATTATAGGTAACCAAAACCCCTAGCAAGGAAAATATCCACCTAATCTCACCAAGGAACACTCCCCTAATAACGCAAGTCATGTAAAGTAATAGAAATAGCGCATTGATATCTGGGTACCCTGCACTACTTCCCCATTGGTCATTGTAGACATCCTACGCACCAGTCCACCCCCTCCATTATAACTGTTGTCCCACTGTCGCCCCAACTACAACCTTTTGGGCCACCTCAACCACGCAATCCACCCACAGACACATGGGCTACCACGACCATATGTATCTTCACCTGCATACACCTTTGATAGAATAGCTACAGCCACACCCAAAGACACTTTGGCCTCATCCCAAATACACATGGGAAACAAATCTACCACACACTTCTAGGAAAACCACCACAACAATCCCTGACCGATGTTTCCTGTGCTATAATGGACCGCAGGCTGTCACAGCCCACCTGAAGAGTCTTGGGATACCGAGTTGAGGGAGAAGAAAGGTTATAATAACCATCCACCCAATAAGATGTTGAAACAACACCCTCATCAATGAAATGGGGGAGTTCTCTAAGAAGTGATCAAATTTTTTGGGGTACGAATATGAAGCACAAATACTAATTTATACGTATAGTTGAACAAGAACTCATCCCAACCTTAGGGTTGAAAAACCAACTTATACGCAGATACCCATGTTACTATTCATTCATCCACAAAAGCACAACCACCACAACTACCACACCACCCAATTTTGTTATCATGTTCATGTAATTCCTTTTTAAAAAATAATCCTTCACTACCAGAAAAATAATTGGTATAGCCACAAGACAAGAAATAAAAAACCGCCAAATAGTAATTTATGCATCCACACCTGGTTATCGTGTAATGCAAAAATAACAAAAGTGTTCTGTGATATCCATTGAAGTACTATAACTAAACCAATCCCCAATGAATGTCCCCACAAGGCCTCAGGTCCGAAAACCAATAACTCAAAAACAGGGGACCCCATCCTCATCCATGTCACCCCACATGGCGTCAAACTGAACAACCATACACACCACTATAATAGAAAAATGGAGTTTTTAGATTTAATCACACCGTTTATCACCTTCCTTATTCTTGTTTGGTTAACCAGGGTGATCACACAAGGATTATCAATATTTGGGAATCCCTTTAATCAACCAAGTTTAAGTTATTAGAATGTTCCAAAGTAATATCCATTAAATGATATGATTTTCATGAAAATATAGATTCATTGCTGTGCAAGAATGGACCACTAAAAACCACGATTTTTAGTGGGAATAATCTCATATAGTTCACAACATAAAACACATTGATAAATGAATACAGAATCATCCTCATCATACACACCACTTAATTCTTTAAAAATTCATTTGTTATGTTTGTTACTATTTGGTTTCTTCCATGCCCTGAACAAACATTATCATACCCTAACCAGATGATAAAAAGTGAATAGAGAAGAAGAAAAACCCTACTTGCATGATTAGGGATCAAAGTTTCATCCTCATACCAATAATTGCAAATGCGCGACTGCAGAATAAGGACTCTAGGGACTCCAAGTGTGAGCAGGGAAGGGTCTGGAATTGGTGCATTATTCATCATTATAAGATGAAATCCAAATGCACCAAGAGAGAGTGAAAAGAAAAATAATAGATAATCTCCACTTAGGAAAACCCCAAATCCTAAAATTAGGGAGACAATTTCGAAGTACATAAAATTTAGATCGTGGCTCAACCACGAAGTTCGATGGTTTCACATGTTAGAATTAATTTTCATTTAATAATTATTCTTTGAGAGTTGGAGATAATAGTTGTGAGTTAATATATTTTCATTAAATGGAGAAAAACATTTAACAGGTGCGAAACTATAAAACACAGCATGGGTGTGACACCGAGGAAAAGTACCACAAGTTTTGGAAGTACAATGGTCTCCCAAACATTGGGGATTAAAAACACGTTTTCTTTCCTTAGAATGTCTTTGTTGGCATTATTTAAACACTTTTACATCAAAATATACATTACCATGAAAAAATAGGAAGGTCGTGGAAAAACAGGGAAGGACTAACTGTTAGGTGAGTTACCATCGCCCTGGCACCGTCGTCCTGGCATTTTCACCCTAGCACTATGGTCGTGGCACCGTGGGCCTGGAACTTTCTTCCTGTCATAGTCACGTTTGAACTTATTCTGATTGTTTCTATGGATGACCCATCGGTGCCACTGATAACCAGAAATGCCTCTGAGGTACTTCGATGCCATTGATATCGATCGGTGCCAATGACGCCCATAAGTGCCACCAATGCCAATTGGTGCCACCAACTCCAATTGGTGCCAATTATGTTGGTCGGTGCTATAGACGCCCATCAGTGCCACTGATGCCTATCGGTTCAACTGACGCTCTTTGGATCCACCATTTGTTCAACCTTAAAATTTGAAAACTCTTTAATGAGTCACCAATGGTCCCCAGCACACCCTAAACACCAAACAAATTGGCAAAGTAATGGAACCGAAGGGTCCGGTACATTGAAATATATAGGTATATAAAAATATATGATATATAAATTATGATATTATTATCCTTTTGGAATTATAGAGTGAAACTTACTATCTTTCCATTATTATCATTTGGAAAATTGAAATGTTACTTCTGCGTACGTACAACCTTCCATCTGCATGATTATAATGCAATAAATTATTCATAACCATTATTAATGGTTGGTTTTAAATATATAATTGAAGTATATAAATGATAATTATGTTTTTATTATTATTCTAGAAATTATTGAATAATAACCACATTAACCATTGTTTACCTACCAATGTCATTGTGGGCTTATGAACTAAATTTCATCAAAACAACTAATGTGAACTTAATTAATTAATTAATTAATTATAATAAGGGATAAATAAAAATATAGTAATAAACATATAAAAGGTTATTAATCAGGTAAATATTTATCATATTTTTATTATTTAGGATGATAAATATCGTACGTGACAAATCGAACTAGAGTAAAGGTATTTTACCTCAATTTCCTTTAATTGAAGCGTATTTTAATGTTATGCACAAAATTATTTTATATGGTGTATATGAATCTATTTTACATATTATATTATCAATAATTCATATTTTTCTCATTATAATTTCTAATTTAAATCATTTTATCTAAGGGGATTGGACTCAAAAGTTACTAAGTATTATGGGGTTTCACAACTCAATTTCTTATCATTATGTTATATTACTTCACCATTATCTTTTATATTATAATATAATGTTATTAATGAATTTATATTATTCTATATTTTATATCAAAATTTTTATGTGGATTTAAATTTTATACACATAATAAATTCATTGATAAATTATCACTTCAACAGTATGATCTTTGTAACTGATTTGGTTAAAAATATCAACTGTGCAATGATATATTAGGTATTATGTGATGATTTTTTTTATATATACTACCTATTTGATATTTTATATCATAAATATATATATATATATATATATATATATATATATATTAATGGAATTTAGTCTTTCATCTGATGGTATTTCTTTCATGGGATTTATGATTCAAAAATTACTAAAGCGGTAATGGTTTATGCTTTAATATCATTTTATTCAGGATTGTTTATGCATGAATTTCTATTAAAGGAATTTATTTGATACTTTACTAATAAACTCTATTAATTTTAGTCCCTATAGTTATTATGGATGTTTTCAAGTAATAATAAATTTTCCTATCTTGGGTACTTAAATTATGTAGAAATGTATTTCATAATATTCCAACATTATTTCTTTTTTTGATGGAAAATGATTTTTCTTCCAAATCCATGCTTTATGAAAATGTTTTCATGAATATTTTTTATTTTATCATATTATTTTTAAATTTTACTTTTAACCATATTTGAATTTATACAAAAAAGATAAAAAGTATCATTCTTTTTGCTGTTTCAATAAGTTGTTTTTTACATTTTCCAAAAAAAAGTGTAAGGGGTCTTTATTTTAACAAACTTAGAATGAACGGAATTTTTTCACTATTATAACCTCCAATTTAATTGATACTTCCTTTTATATTTTACTAGATAATTTTTAAATAAAATTTTATTCATGATATTATGAAATTTTTTAGAGTTTAAAATTGATTTTCTACATGAAAAACTATATTTTCCACAAGAAAAAACTGATAATATTTTGTTGATATTTCTATTCATCGTCAAAAATAAATCATTATTTTACATATAATACACTGAGGATATGTTTTAATGAATCTATAATTGTTATTTTCTATATGATTTATGACTGGTTTAACTGAGGAGTGTATTGAAATTCACTTTATTAATTTTATTTTCATTAAATTTATCAAGAAACATTTTCTTTCTATAATCATTAGACCTTAAATTTCTCTTAAATATAAATATTCATTGTTTATTAGATATGATTATTTCCTAAAACATATACCATTTCTACATATGGTGTTCAAATTTGAAAATTATTTTATTGATTGGGGAAATATTTATAAATCTGTATTCTTTACTCAATACATATATTTATTTTATAAGTAATATTTTTTTAGTAATTTATTTGTTCATTCAATATTAAAGGAATTCATTGGACATAGAATGAAGGGGGTTTAGGTAATAAATACCCCCTATATGCATCAGTATTTCCCATGATACAAATCAAAAAAACCAGTATTAAATGGGTTTCAAATGTATACCTACGCATTGATTGTACTATCTTGGTGTACGGTCCTAACATTATATTTATCATGATGTCTAAAATCATGAAATCCAATATAAATCATTTAAATAATTTAGAATTCATTTATTATTATACATGGGATTTATTAATTGATATTATCCATGGATTCATTCATGGTAAAATTATTTTTAAATGAAATGGGATTTTAGTTATTTTTTTCCCCATATTGATAAGGCCTTATTGATTCATTATAGATTCTATTGTACATAACCAGTATTGAGAATTTGATATCACCCTTTTTTCCCTTTTGATGATTTGAAGAATAAATCATTAAATGAGTTCGAGGATGTAGAATATTTTCATTAACTATACTGTATTTTATGTTTTCAAATATAATTTGACATTCAAGTATCTATTTATTTTTGCAAGACTAATAAAATATTCTGTAATTTGGGATGTGATCACCAGTATCATATGCCAATGTATTAAAGTAACCACTCACTGACCGATACTATCTTCAATGTTGTTATAGTTGGTATCAGATAATGTTTAGTAGAACACATTAGAACTATAAATAGGAAAAAATATATTGTGTAACATTACAATATGAATAACTTTTAGGATAAATATATGTATAGGATAACATTCTAAATTTTTTGAAATGTTTAGTTTATGTGGTTTTCCATGAAATACACCTATGTCAAGACAATAGAATTGGGATTGGTTTTCTAATAGATTCATCTTAGGGTAATAACCCGGAAAAGTGTATGTCGAGTATATATCAGACATTATTTTGGTACATAGTGAGTGTGCCCTTATAATTCAACTATTTTGAAACTGTTGATGGATATGATTTGGTTAATCGTTATTTTCTTTATGAACAATTAAAATTAATGAGATAATAGAACCTACGGATACCAATGATATTCCATTGTGATATGGGAATCGAACACATTGTATTATTATATGTTTTAGTGAAATAGTTATTTGAGAAATAACTATTTTATTTTTTGTGGACATAAGTTTAATAGTATTGATAACTTTTAGGGATAATCTGATCATTATTGTGAAATTAATCATATTTAATTAACATTAATTAATATTTTCAGAAAAAATAATTTTTTTAGAAAATATAATTTGATAAAAAATTTATTTGATGAATACTTTTATTCTGAGGTTGTTTATCAAATATTTTGGAAAATTCTAGGAATTTAATAACATTAGTTTTAAAAAAAGGAAAACTAAAATACCAGGAGAAAACTCATCGTATCTAAAAAAGGCACAGGTTTTGTACCCACAACCATATGGTGAAAATGGGGGTGGGGCTTACCACTATCCTACGAGATATAATAGTTATTTATACGTTTTTTTACATAAATATTTTGATTGTTAAATATTAATTTTATTTTGGGAATAATATAATATTATCAAATATTATTTATTTTCAAGTAAATATTTATATTTTTTGAGATTATTTATTGGTTTGAGGTATATATAGACATTAGGTTTAACATAATGGAATATTTGGGGAGAATGAAATTAAATATTTTAGGATGAAGTTAGAATTTATGAGATCACATTTGAGGTTAAAACTTTCATTAATTGAGATTTAGGGTAATTTATTTAGGGAATAATCTAATTTTAACCTTCATTAGAAATTTTTAAGTAAAATTCTTTACTTCATCATTCGAATGTTTGTTTATTTTTTATGTTATCTTACATTATGGTAACCATTTCATTTTTAGATAATGTTTAATAATAGGAGTAATATCATAATCTTATTTTGTGAATTTTATTATATATTTTAATTTAATATTAGTCCTTTAAGCATAAAACCATATTGGATATTCATTTCTTGGAGTAGGAGATGAATTTAAAATTGAATAAATCACAACCATATGATGAAATTATGCTTATGAGATATAAATATATCTGGTAGGTATATTATTTAGTGTTTTCTATAATTATATTAAAGGAATCCATAAAGTTTTGAAAAATATATTGTAATAAAAAATATATACATTTACCTTCACTTATAATGAATCAATATTATTTTCTTCCATTGTAGATATATGGTTTTTTGGTCATTAACATTCTCTTTTACATGTTCTCTATCACTCTCTTTTATTATTTAAGAAATGGTTTACTCCTAAATGTCCGAATTTTCACTTCCCAATAATTTTATCATATTTGGAAACATAGTAATTTTATTATTATAGATGATCTTCATATTTCTCTTTCCATTATTTTAAGAAAATGTTGTATTAACACTTTTAGGATGTTGGTTTTTGACCAAAAAAATTTTAAATTCCAAACACATGATTTCCAAGATCAATTTCAAATTTTGAGGATTCAATTAATTAAATTTTGATAGAATATAAAACCCCAATATTTAATAAGAATAATGTTGTGTTTGAAAGTATATATGATATGAAGCACTGAGTCAAAATGATCCATGATATACTATATAATCAAGACTATTATTACTATAAGTCACCGTCCTTAAACATTTCATAATAATTAGTTCGGTCAAGAATATACATTTATTCAAATTGAAGTTTGTTTCAATTTGGAGCTTTATAGAATTAGGCCATATCTCCTACATGAAATATCAAATATTACAAATTAAACGCTTATTCTCACTATTATTATATTTTCACAAAACAAAAACTATTTGAAAATAAACATAGTTTATTGTCATGTTTAATAATCTCAATTTTTCCATTGATACCATCCTTGAATCTATTATCTCATAAATCCCATGAAAAAAATTTCAAAACATAGGATGAGAATTCAAATTGTAGTAAGGGATACAAAAATATGGAAAACTATTAGACTTTAAAAAACGTGTAACCCATGAATACATTAACATAATGTAATATTTCTCTCCACTATGAAGTAGTAAATACTCTCAATTGACTATAATCTCATTTCCTACGTTTTTTTAATAAAATCATTACTATAAAACCCAATGAAAGAATATATAACATATAAAGGTAACTTGGGACAAAATCATTCTTAAATGGAATATTCATATGTTCAACATCCAAACACATCACATTGAATAATGGAATAGCCATACTATCAGCTTCCATACAAAATGCATTATATGTTATAATGTATCCACCCATCCATGGCTTATCAAGAAAACACACATCTTTCAGTTATCACAGAAACACCTATATTTGGTTTATCACATAACTGCCTATCAAATGTCAAAGTACCATTGTATAAAAAATAATTTTATGATTAAATATTTATTTCCAAAGGATCATTTGGGATAAAGTGGGTAACCGTACAAGTTCAAGGCCGATATCTCTATGAATAGTAAGAAATCCCAATGTCGTTAATAGTGAGACTACAGATATTGGAATTTCCTACCAAATATATCCCCAATTAAGGGTGTAGTACTTTTTATTTCGATCATCATTGATAAATTCTTCAATGTAATTCACAAGCTCGTACCATGTTTGTATGTAGACTTGCGCATTGATTTTTAATTCGTTGAAGTCACGTACTAAAAGAATGTCTTTTTTTTAGATCTAGTCCCATTTATTGTTACTAGAATCACCTTGAATATCTCTCTATAATATTGTTTTCTTATCCTTCTCTAAGTCCACGAGATTAATGGACTCTTCATTTATTTCTTCATTTTACAATATAAGTATCTCTATAAATTCCCTCCCACTTCCCTCATCCACCTTTACAAATTCCTCTCCATGATTATTTATTTTAGGATCCATACCCTTGATTTGTTGTTTTTATTTTTAATGAACCACGCTCTTTATACTACATTGAACCTAGTCTGCAGTTGCATCATCCAGAAACTTGGGGCTACTGGCCGACCTTTTCTCCATCAGCCTCAGTAACTGAGAATAGTTATTTCGGACTTTGTATTTCTTCTCCTCAACCATAATCCATACCCCTTCATCGATATTCCCCTTGTGTCCCTTATTACTCCTTGGACAATGAAGCCATATGACTTGAGTTCCCTCCACACATTCCATAGAGAGATGACTAGAGTGATCTTCCTCATAATTAGCCACAGATAAAATAGTTGAATGCACTTCAACTGCCTCTTTCATCTCCAGCCCCTAGATCAAGCATGTCTCATGTTAAGGCATGTCCTCATCCAACCCATCAATACACTTAGTTAACACTAGAGAAGGATTTAGTTGTGTACTAATACTCACACATGCATGACTCTAATAACACAAACCCCTTTCCACCATTAAACACACCATCAAATGGAATTTAATTCACCACTATAGGAATATTAGCACTAGTAGACCATAGAACACATGTATAAAAGATTGGACTCTGTACCATCGTATGAACTTAAGGAGAATTCCACCATAGCTATGGAATAACCTAATCATTCCCCATATGGATTAATATAATATACACACTTGGTTCACCAAATCTTGGATGAAAAGTCTTGGTTAGAATGGGGTTTCTATTACCAAAACTCACCTTTGTTGACCCAATGTTGACTATAGGTTTATCATACAAGGGGAGACCCAGACCCTCATGTCCAATTTCAGTACCATTTATTCAAGACTCTATTACAAAATCATGTTCCATTTGATATTTCTCATAAAGATGTACCTACATGATTTGATTCCCATTACGATAGACCTGCATGATGTTCTAGTCACCCGCTGGGCCCATAGTGATCAGTCTACATATCCAAGACAATCGCTTTATTCCACTAAAATATTCTCCAACTATTATCCACAATCAATCCACCCACACCATTGAAACTTCTATCTATTTGAAAATTTGGGGAAAATAGGATGTCTCGCGGCCTATGTTATACTACCAGAGCATAAGTAGCATCCAACAATATTTCATTATAATCGCAAAATAGAAGGTCTTTGGAAGGAAAGCATGAGATTAGGGAAACATATTTATATCACAATAGTCATAGCATCTCGCATCATATTGAAATATAATTTCCAACATATAAGATATAAGAAACACCCATTTCATTTTATAGGAAGCTTGGACCATATAGTAATCAGATCCTCCATCAACGCAAATATGATCATAATATGCTTTCTATCAAAAATCCCCGCCAGTGCACGATCTTGTAAATCCCAACATCCAAAAACCAAATGATCTGACTCACTAACTAAATGAAAATGATTATGGAATCAACCAACAATGTTATAATAAATAGATCTGAATAATGAGTGAACTATGATGGTGATATTGGAAACTGAGGCGATCCATTAAACAGATCGGGGACTATTGATCCAACCTGTATCTCTAGAAACAAATAGTGAAAATCTGGATTCGAGAATGAAATAAAATCATGTAGGAACTCCTTTTAGGAGAGGTAGATAAAAGAACCTCCCCCCTTCAGCAAAGAGGGGGGAGACAGAATTTAGACCATCAGGCCAAGGGCATCACTGGGAGGGAGGGGAGGGGGAAGTGAAGCAGTATTTGTATGATCAATAATCATAAAATATTTCAATTACCAATACATATCTCAAAAAATATCATTCTCAATAACAAGAAATAATTTCAGGGTAATTAAATACTAACCCAACATTCAAAACCATATTCAATAACAAAATACCCAAAAAAATGAATAATAGATTTATCTTCCCTTTCAAAAACATTGAGGATTTTAGAAAAAGTGAAATCTCAAATAGGGGTTCTGATGGCAGAGAAGTTTTTGTCGCCTAATACGTTAAAAATAAACATTCAACTTTTATTTTTATAGATTAAGTAAATTTATTCATATAAAAAAGATTTATTTTAAAACTAGTTTATTGAAAATAAAAGAAAATTGGGTTTATTATACTCCAAAAAAATGAAGGTAGTGAATAACATCAAAATATGTCTCAATGAATGGTGATTGAGATTAAGTCCCTTACCCTGATTCTGACTCATCTTGTCTGTTATTAACCTTCCTAAATAAAAATAATTTTTTTTATACATTTATGAGATATTTTTTAACTTTGTTATCCCCTTAATATAACATATCTTCATGTTATAATAATTACCCAATAATTGATGTTCATATCAGATGTTTTATCGATATTTGGTACTTGAGTCGAAAATGAACTTGGAATGACATCAATAGTCCATGTGATCATAATTTTCTCGTCTAAAAAAATATTAATGTAATGATTATCACATTTATAAACTAATTATACTTTCAAATGAAGCCTTTAATCATGGTTATGAAAAATGAAAAAAAAAATTAACCATGGAGAAAGTGTGTCATACACACACATGAGTAACATTTTCCATTTTTGAATAATCATTATGGAAAGAAGGTATGTAATATTATATATTTACATAATGATAATAACATCGTTAATGTCATATAAATATGTTAAATATAACTATCTATATCATACAAGTGACGTATTGAATAAGAACAAGCCACATCGCTTAGTAGAGAAACTAGTTCACACGTATGCACAAATGACATTTTAATTTTTTTACACATGGGAAGTAACAACATAATTGATATATTATTATATTATTATGGTTAATATTTCAGTAATATCACATATGAACCTTAATTCAATTATTATAACCATTTAATAGAGACGATTATTGAAAATAAATTAGTTCAGTTCGTGGAGGAGATTGTTATGTACGAACGACTAATTCCATTGTTATTTAATATCAGTGGAAATGTATTTAGGTGATGATATTAACATAATAAAATATCAATATATTTAGGATATTGGATTTATTATTTTATAATGGATTCAAACGATTTGATGTAAGTAGCAGAAGACATAAAATAGAATCACTTGATTAAAAACATTTCATTTCTTTTTAATGATCACCATTATTAACACAATAACACCTCTAAGATGGGAGTTGGCCTTAAAAGAGTATTATTGAATGTGTGGATTAATTGTATTAAGGTTTTGTGGAAGATATTGTATTAGAAAGGGTTTATTAATTATAAGGAATAAACATTAATGGGTTTCCTTTTATAGGAGAGGGGAGATGCTCTCATGGAATTGATAAAAGTTGGAAATTGATATAAATTCATTTTCAATTCCAAATGGGAAAAATTATTTAGTTAAAATATAGTATGACTTTGGGTTGAAATATAATCACCAAATGAAAAGTATAATAGTTTGAATATTTTTTCATTCCTTATCCTTTTTAACTGATTTTAACTCTTACCGTTTTATCAAGATCCTTAAATTTTGAGGGTTAAACTAATTACCATAACATGCCGAAAGACTCATAAATGATTCATTGATGATATCATATTTCATCTACCAACTATTTCATAAAATCATGTATTTTGAAAAAAAAATTATGTTTTAATAAAATGATATTTATTTTTGAATCTCATAAGTGTCAATTTTGATACTATTCACTAATTTACTTTTCAGAAATATCATAAAATATTTATTCATTCAAATAAACTACGTTAAATAAAACCTAACATGTCAAAATAATAAAAAAATATTTTATGGAATCAAATAGTTAAAATTATATTTATTTTAATATTATAAATATCATTTATTTGATTCTTATTTTAATAAATCAATTATTACATCATCATTGTGTCACTATTTAATTTAATTATTTACATCCCAATAAATATAATTAAATTTATATGATTTATTTAATATTTTTATCTTTATAATACCTATTTATAGTAAAATATATATATTATATATACCCATATTAAAAAATATAATAATACGAGACATGATTGTGATATCTCTATTTTTAATTTTAATAAAATGTAATAAATGTCGTATACACACATAAGTGGATATCAAGACCAAAATTTCAGAAAAAGGATTTTATTGATAAAAAATAACTCATAAATGAATTTAAGACAACTTTAAGTTAAATTTAAAATAAAATAATATTATTTTTACCATTCATTACCTGATTATCATTTAACTATGGTAAATAAAATATTAAATTTAATATTGACCAAAAATTATGATTTTCCTATCAGATAAAATTTTTCCTACATATTACAACCATTTATTTACATTTTTTAAAATTAAATTCATGTAAGTGGAAAAACTAATTTAATATCAATCTTATTGAAGAATGGATAAAATGAAATTTTAAGTAAAAATGTTCAAAATTTCACGCTGTTTTTATATCCGACATTGAGGATAAATTGATTATAATGCCCTAAATAGGGTTAAATTATAAAAAAATTACTTTAATAAAGCTTTAAAAACAATTAAAATGATAACATTACTATATAAATAAATTAGATTGAAACTTAGTTTTCAATTAAAATCCTATATTTCTCACTATTCATTAAAATTAAAAATTTACTCTAAAAATACCAAAAATTCACCCAAAGTAAATTTTTAAATCCCCCTTAAAAAAGTTTATTTTGACAAATATAATTTATAAAATCAAAAAAAAATTGATTTAAAATGGTTTCTCCATCAAAAGGAGATAAAAATTCACTTTTTGAAAAATATTCCTTTTATACATAAAATTGAATTTCTTATAATATCAAATTATAAGATGAATTTTAATCATCATATTGAATTTATATTTAATTAATATATTCCCAAAATAGGGATTTGATTAATTTACAAACATAATTATTTTCACTTAAATATTATTTCATAAAAAACATGTTTTTATTTACAGTTCTTCTTAATTTTCAACGAAACTAATCATTATGTAAACATGTGTAAAAAATGTTTTAATAATTTAGTTAATATCATTCATTCCTGCCATTATAAAAATTATTTGATAAATATGATATAAAATAATAACATTTTATTTTTTGTTATAATGCTGTATTGTTTGCGATGTAAGATTTCATAAAAACCCATTATTACATGTTGGATACACTATTAGACATAGTGTCCCTTTTAAAAAAAATACCATATAATTCATAAATATTAACAAATACGTAATATTAAAATTCTATAATTACATGGGATATTACATCCTTCACCTATTTTGTAAATTTCATTCTCCCAATTTTAAATTTGGGCTCTGTAACTAAGGTTTCACTTTTAAAAATTACTTTATCAAAATCCCACATTGGAAAACGAGTTAATAAAAAATACAAAAAAAAAAGAAAGAAAATAATGTAAAAAATGTCTCTTAATATATCACATATTAGCATTCCATATAAGAAAACATGGATATCTATGAAAATCTAAAAATCATGTTCTGATAGTGATTGATAGAAAACATGATTAGGATAAAGTTAACGATAACAAAACCAGAAATTTGTGATTTGTTAAGTTGTATTTTATTTCATAATAGGACAAGTAAATAGATAAAATATTTGTTTTAAGATCATTTTCATTTATTTGTAGACATATTTTACTTCCTGGACTAAAAAATAAGGATATATTCTTACCTAAAATTTTTATATTCATCCTTTAATCAAATTTAACCACAAATTATTAATTTTCTCCAAACTGTGAGTCTTTAAGATGAATTTCCTTCTCTTGAATCAACTTATTGAGGATCACATAATCCATAATAGATTAACATACTATTTCTAATGTTGTGAAACATTAACCAATACCTAAATGGTTATGATATGATATTATAATTCTCAAAAATTTATAAACCTTTATATGATAGAAAAACAATATTCATCTTCAATATTCAACATTGATAAGAAATTTTCAATATATATCATTCAAAAAAAACAATCCTTAAAATTCATCAAAATAATACAAACTAATATTTAATCCCAATATTTAAAGGTATATGATCGCATAGTCTTCCATGTTAAATATTTACATTTATATAAAAATTAATTCAATTACTCTTGATGTCTCACACAAAAAGTAATTGTCATAATAATCTTCAATATATGTTAACCATTTCTATAAATAACTAAATTCACCAAAAGTCCAATATTGATTATTCAAAAATATAATTCAACCTTAATTCCTCAAAAAAATCCCCATTCCATTACAATAACCTAGATCATATAATATTTCTAATATAGTGAATGTCTTCCAAATTATCATTAACCACTTAATCACCAAATCATTTTCCAATACTAATGATAATAATTTGATAATACATAAGTTCCCAAAATAAAATTATTCTGATTCCATAAACTGGATTAACTAAAAATGATATTGTCATAATAACCATGTACATCACATATCCTAGTGGTATGGAATGAAGCTTGCTCGACCTTCAGTTGTTGGGTTGATTCTTGCGATCTTGACGAACGTAGCGGGTTCTCACTCATCCTCTGTGTTTTCAACTTTCTAAAACTATTTCATTATTATAATATTCTAAAAATATTATAATGTCCTAAAAAAACCATAACATGTTTTATCTTCTAAATTTTATCTCATACATTTCATTTTTCATCCAAAAATATAATAACCCAGTATTACCTCAAAAACCAAATTTCATATGATCCCTAAAGGTTATGCATTAATTTAAAATTATGTTCAAAAACAGAATTCGTCATAAAACAACATTTTCACATTAAAATGTGTCAAATATGAAACAAATAATAAAATATTCAATGTTACCCTCATAACCAAAAGAGTTTTAATACTTTTAAACATTTCTATGTCTTTAAGTATAATATAACTATTAAATCCTTTATTTGTAGAAATAATAATATTTTTGCGTTCTTCATAATTCAATTACTATCCATCTCCACCTTATCTCTTAATAATTCATTCCCAAAAACAAATTATTTTGATTATATCATCTTGATTCGTAAATATCAATGATAAATTGATTCATACATTATTGATAAGAGGATAATTTATAAATTGATTCCAAATTCTATGATCTTACTGATGTTCCTTTTCTCTTTCCGGATGTTTTTATTCATTCAAAAATTAAACCATCACATCATTTCTAGTATTTAACCTTTAGAAAGAGTTGGATGAGTAGTGATATTTTAATAATATCATAAGGATACCATGACCCAAAAAATGTTTTATAAATGAGTTTTTGTTGGATTACTCAAACAATTTCTTATATGTGATTTGAATACTCAAGAAGCTATCAAAATCATTTGAATATCATTTTATGATAATAGTGATGATCAAATCACCAGAGAGGGATTATTAGGTTCTGATAGATCTATTTCCTTACATCATGGAAAATGATCCTTAATATGCTGAAAATAATCATCTCTTAAGCATGAAATTAATTATTAATATAATAATCCTCCATAGGGTAAATATTATATATATATATATATTTCTAAAACTCTAATCCATCAACCTACTTAGATCTCAGTTGTGTTTGTTTTTATCAAATTCATAAAAGTTTTTATAATCCTCCAAAATTTTCCATATGATAATAACCCTTTGGGTTTTATGGTATCTTTAACATACACCTAGATAACATCTTAATATCTAAATCTATCTAAACCTTCCTATGATAAAAAAAATGCATCGACCTTAAATGTTATATAATCTGGGGTTAATTCAAGAATTTAAATTTATTCACATTGAGGATATTTTCAACTTTAGTGATTAAATAAATTGGGATGTATCACATTAATAACAACTAAAATATTAAAAAGTAAACACTTCTATTGACAATCCATTGTTTTATAAAACAAAAAACTATTTCAGAAGAAATATGGATTCATTTTATTTTTAATCAAATAAAAATTCCCACAATATCATCCTTGACTCTAATTCACCCTTAAATACTATGAAAAACATTTCAAAACTTGGTATAATTTTTAAAATCTCAGTAAGGGATATATAAAAATGGAAAACTTCTATTCTTTCAAAAACATATAAAACCTGAATACTTTATCATAAAGAAATGACTTTCACCTCTAAGAAGTAATAAAAACCCTATATTTAATATAATATCATTTATATACATGTTTAATCAAATTATTAATATAGAATCCATAAAAATAATATATAACACATAAAGATATCTTGGAACACAATCATACTTAAATGTATAACCATAGAGTCAACTTCCATACATATCACTCTTAAAATGGAATATATGTTTGGCTAACTTCCGTTCCCAATGAAATTGATGATATAATGTAACCACCAATCATTGTTTTATCACAACACCACCCATATTTGGATTTACATATGAACACCCATATTTGAATTTTCATGTAACCACCCGTCAAATGTCTAGGTACCAATCTATAATCATAACATATAAAATATTTCAATTACCAATATCTCAATCATAAAATTCCATTCTAATAATATCAAATCATATCAATATATTGAAATATTAAATCCATTTTTTGTACCAAAATACCCAAAAACGAATACAATATTTATTTGAACTTTTGAAAACATTATGTATTATAGTGGATTCCTAATCTCAAAAAACAGTTACAGCGATGGAGAAGTTGTTGTCGCCACAGACATTAAAAAGAAACCTTCCTTTATTTTTCTTGTAATGGAATTAAATTTATTCATATAATAATATTCCTTTTTAAAAGATTTTATTGAATCTAAAATTCAATTTTATTGATTATACACCTTATAAAATAAGTTGGTGTATAACATCAAAATTTTTTTTAATGAAATTGTATTGAGACGAGGCCTCTTACCTTGAGTCTGACTCATCTCGTACATTTATTATCTTCAAATATAATAATTTTTGGTTCATTTAAACTTTCTTAAAAATATTTCTCAAGTTAATTTTCCCCTTTATATCACATATTTAAATGTTATAATAATTACATTATTATTTAAGTTCATATCAGATGTTTTCTTGATATTCAGTACTTGAGTCAATGATGAACATAGTATAACGTCAACAGTCCAGGTGGTCATAATTATATCATATACATAATAATATTAATGAAATAATTATCAATTATATATATTAATTATATTCTTATATTAATTTATTAATTATTTTTATGAAAAATGAACAACATTATAATCTTGGAGAGGACATGTTGTACGTATGCATGAGTAACGATTTCCATTTTTCATTTATTGTTATGGAAAGAACATAAGTATATTTATATATTTAAAAATTATTATAAAATAATTAATATCATATTAATAATTTAAATATTCTTATATATATCATCAAAGTGACGTAATGAATAAAAGTGATTGACATCACTTTATAGAGGTGATAGTTCACACATATGGTGGAACGACATTATAATTCTTTTTCACAAGTAAAGTAAGAACATAATTGTTATATTATTATATTATAATGACTAATATGTCATTAATATCACATATGAACTTTAATTTCATCATTATAACCTGTCATGAGAGATGGTTACAGAAAACAAATTAGATCAGTCTGTGGAGGTGATAATTCCCACGTACACACAAACAGTAAAATACATTCCCATTTAATGGAAATGGAGATGGATGTAGGTGATTATATTAATATAATAACATGTTACGTTTTTTAGGATACAAGAATTAATATTTAATTAATTATTAAGAATATTTTATGGAAGTGGAAGAAGATCTAAAACAGAAACACTTAAATAAAAACATTAACATTCATTAAGATGATCAACTTTCTTAACACCATAACACATCTAAGGAAGGTTTTATGCTTAAAATAAGGCTTAAAAATGTGTACAAGTAATCTTGTAAGGTTTTTTAATTGATATTGGAAAAACCATAATGTTTTTTAAGTATATGTAATATAGATGAGTGTGTTTCATTTTATTTGAGAGGGGAGGGACACTCTTGGAATTAATAAAAGTATTAAAGTAATATAAAGTATTTTCCAAATTACAAATGGGTCCAATTTGATTTAGTTAGAATATTGCATTCGGTCGGTTATAACTATAATCATCCAATGAATATTAGAGAAGTTTTAATATATTTTTAATCCTTATATTTTTGTTTTAACCACATTTAACTCTAACCATTTTATCAAGTAATTAACATTTTGAAGGTCATAATAATTACCATAAGATTAAAAACAACCCATACATGTGTAATTGATGGTATTATATGAATTATTAAAACTATTTGTAAAATTTTTTGTTTTTTTACAAATTTTATATCAGTTAATTTAAAAAAAAATTCAATATTATCCTAAGTGTCACATGTGACACTATTCAAAAAATGACTTTTCAGAAATATCTTTACAGGTTCATTCCATAAAAACTATAATAAATCATCCCTAACATTTAAAAATAATCTATAAAAAATTACATTATATATTTCAAATTATATTTATTTTAACATTATTAACATCATTTATATGATTCTTCTTTTAATAAATCAATTACTACATCATCGACGTGTCACTATTTAATGAAAATATTTATTTTATAAAATTTATAAATTAATTCTCTTAATTTAAATTATATTTTTAATATTTTATGTACTATTTATAATTGAATATATCTCTTATATATACCCATATTAAAACTGGTTTTAGTAATAATAGCCATGTTTATGACACCTTTTCTTTAATTTTAGTAAAATGTTATAAATGTCACATTCACACCGAAGTGTCCACCAAAGCTGACGTTTCGGCACAAGATTGTATTGGTTGATAATAACTTATCCAAAGAAATTAACAAAAGTGTTAGGGTAATTTTTGAAGTATTATAATATTATTTTTACCTTTAATTACCCTATTTACACATAATCTTGGTAAATAAAATACTAATGTTATATTCACTAAAACAAAATTTGATCCTACTAGATCAAATTTTTCATACTGATTACAACCATGTATGTCGATTTTTATATAACTCAATGGAAAAATTGGAAAAATGATTTTCAATTTAATCCCATTAACCGATCGATAAAATGTGATTTTAAAGTAAAAATATTTAAGAGTTCACAATGTTTTTATATCTAATTTCAATGAAAACTTATTCCAATGACGTAAATATGATTAAATGATAAAAAATAATCTAATTAAATATTAAACCCATTTAATAGGAAATATTTACTATATTAATAAAATCGACTAAAAAGCAATTTTGAATTAAAATACAGTATTTTCACAGTTCATTAAAATATAAAATTTATCATAAAAATACAAAATATTTACCCCAACGAAATTTTTATACGCTGATTCCAAATAAGAAGTTTATCTAATCAAAAAGAGTTTATAAAATATCCAAAAAACTATATTTAAAATGGGTTATCCCTAAAAATGATGTAAAAATGACCTTTTTGAAAAATAATCCTTTTTATGAAGTTGAATTTTTTATTATATCGTGTCTAAAAACATATAAAATGAATTTTATACAACCAAATATATTTATATTTAATTAATATATTCTAAATTAGATATTTTATATTTTTATAATCACATTTATTCTCACTTATGTAGATGTTCATAAAAAACATTTTTATTTTCATTTCTTATTCATTTTCTAACCAATGAATCATTATATAAACATTTGTAAACCCTATTTTTATATTTTAGTTAATATCATCAATTCATTCAATTACAACAAATATTTGATACCTATAAATTAAAATCATAATATTTTTTTGTAACTCAGTCTAGTGTGAAAAATAATATTTCATAGAAACCCATTCTTGTATGTCCGGTACGCTATCCGATATAGCATCCCCTTTTATGTAAACTTAATATATAATTCATAAATATTAATAAATATGTAATATTATAATTCTATAATTACATTTAACATTACATCCATCCCCTTTTCAAAATTTCATCCTCAAAATATTAAATTTTGGATTGGTAGCTATTCTTTGACATTTCAAAATTACTTCATTGAAATCCCACACAAGAAAAAGAGCCAATAAAACTTCCACATTAAAAGAAATAATTTGAAGTAAAAAGGTCACCCTATATGACACATATTATGATTCCATGTAGGAAAAAATGTATATTAAATAAAAAATAACCACAATGTTCTGATTGAGATTTATAGAAAACATGGTCATGAGAAAGTAAACTATCACAAAACGATAAATTTGTGATTGGTTAAACTATCTTTATTTTCATATTAGGAATAGTAAATGGAAAAAAAAATTGTTTTATCATCCATTTTATTGATTTTTGTATTTATTTTACTTCATATACTATTAATATAAGTAAATATACTTAATTGAAAAGTATAGTTTCATCCTTTAATCAAATTCTATCAAAAACTCATATTTTTCTCTAAATAATGAGTATTTAAGTTGAATTTTCACCCTTGAATCAACATATATAGAGTCACATAATGTAGAAAATATTAACTATCTATTTATTCTATCGTGAAACATGAACCAAAACCAAAAATTTTAGAATATGATAAGATAATTATCCAAAATTAAATATCCTTTATATGATAAAAAACTACATTAATTTCAAGAAATTAATATTAATACCCAAAGTTTAACAATGACCATGAAACAAATAACATTCCTTAAAATTCATACAAATAATCTAAACAAAGATTGAAATAGAAAATTTATATGTATTTGATCACATAATCTTCTATGAAAAATTGTAACATTTAACTACAAAATAATTCAATTACTCTTGAAGTATCACGCAAAAACTAATTTTCATAAAAATCATCCTGATACACTAAGTATTCGTATAAAAAAGATGAATCACCATAAGTCCCTCATTGATTATTTTGAAATATAATATAACCATTATTCCTCAAATAAAATTCCATATTATTCTATTTAAATTTATCATATAGGGTTCTTGAAATAGAAAATGTCTTCCTAAATTACATTAATCACTTAATAACCTAATAATTGTCCCCTACTAATGATATCCATTTAATAAAACATAAGTTCTCAAAATCAACAATTTATTATTCTATAAACTCACTTGATTAAAAATAAAATTACATAGAAACCATAGACATTACGTAGGCCAGTTTTAGGTGATAAACCCTTGTCTCCATTCTTTTGTGTGTTCGATTTCCACAGCCTTGCTAGACGTGACGAATTTTCTCCAATTCTATAGAAAGTCCTTTTTAAAAAACTATAGAATTATTATAAAATTCTAAAGATTTTATAATTTCCTAAAAATTATAACAAGTTTTAACATTAAATAATATCTCATACCATTATTGTTCATCACAAAATGCAATAACCCATAATTACCTCAAAAACAATAGATCATTGAACCTTAAAGGTTATAAATTACTTTAAAATTATATCCAAAAAATATAATTCTTTCTAAAAATAATATTTCACATTAAAATTATGGTTAATTATAACATAGAAAAAACAGTCTTCAAAAGTACCAACATCATCAAAGGAGTATTAATACTCTTAAACATTTCCACATCCTTAAGTATACAATAACTATAAATACTTTTTATGTAGAAATTTTAATATTTCAAAATTATTCATAATCCACTAACTATAAATTTCCACCATATATCTTTATACATCACTCCTAAAAATTAAATATATTCATTATAGCATAATGATTCAAAAATATCAATTAGATCTTGTTTCATGCATTATGGATAATAAGATAATTCATACCATGAATCATAATTTCATGATCTTCTTAATGTTCATTTTCCCTTTTGAAATTTCGACCTACATTCAACATGTAAACTCTGACACCACTTCTGGTATTTCACCTTTTGAAATATTGGATGATTTTATATCTTGTAATAATAAGAAAAACATACCATGAACCAAATTTTTTTTTAGAAATGAGTGGGTTTTATATAACTGAAAAATTTTCTAATTGTAATTTGAATTCTCTTAAAGCTTTCAAAATCATTAGAACAATATTTTGTGATATTAGTGATTATAAATCCATAAGGGAGGGATAAGATTGTTTTCCAAGATCTATTTCCATCCATGTTAAAATATGATCATTAATCTTCAAAAAATAATTATCACATAAACATGAAATGAATTTTTAAATGAAGAATCCACCATAGGGTATATATAACCTAAATTGTTTTATAATACTCTATTCCCTAAACTAATTTGTATCTTAGTTATTTATGTTTTTATCCAATCCACTTAATTTACCAAAATCCTCCCAAATTTTCTATATTATTATAACCCTCTTGGTTATATGGGAACATTAACCAACACCTAGATAACAGCCTAACCTATAAATTTATCTAAACCATACTCTGATACCAACTATAAAGACCCTGCCTGAAACATTACATAATATTGAGTTATGTTAATAATTTATATTTCTTCACAGTGAGAAATTTTCAATTTTATAGTATAATTCTCCAACATTAAATATTACATAATCTTGAGATAAGTCCACAATTCACATTAAAGATCATTTCTAGATTACAGTTTTAGATAAATAGGTCATAACTAATACTTAATAACATAAATATTACAAGTTTAAACTTCTAGTCAATACCCATTTTCTTATAAAAATAAATCTATTTAAAAGGAAACATGGTATCCTTTAATGACTAGATAACATAACTTTCCCTTGACCTCATCCTTGGATATATTAATCTTTACATAGTGTGAAACACATTTCAAAACATGGTATGATAATAAAAAGCTCAGTACAAAATATAAAATAAGGAATAAAACTGTTACTCCATGAATATTTAAAACCCATGAATACATTTTCACAAAATCATAATTATCACACATAAAACTTAAACTAATATTCTTACATCATATAATCATAATATTCCTAAAAAACATCATATAAATCAAAAAACATAAAGACAACATGTGGAATCAATATAATACATACATTTTAGCTTTCATAGCTGCATATAGGGTAACCTTTATGGTTACATTTGGAATACCCATCAAAGTATATTCCCTAAATCTATTAGAATAAACTATATCATTTACTTTTGTCTGGTTACATAGTGCATTAGAGAGTAATCATGGGCTCACCCACCCTAGGTTTATCGTGGAACTATCCATATTCAGTTTATCACGTAACCACCTGAAAAAATTCCATGTAACATTACATAATCATAAATCAAAAAATATTGAAATTAAAAAATATTTCACTCATAAATCACAAGAAATCAATTTATGTTATTTAAATATTCAATCCATTTCTTAAACCATTAAAATTTTCTAATAAAGTTATTTTTTTCAAAGTGTCTCATACCACTTTGAATATTTTAAAATAAATTAACATTTAAAAACATTAATGACCATATAAAAAATCCTTATAACAATTTAAAAAAAATGGACATGATTTATAATTATTTAGGAGAATAAATCTTTAAAACATTTAAAATGATATTCTAGATAAGGATTTTAGTAACACCTGAGAAACACTTAATTAAAAATAATTAAATAATAACATCAGAAAAACATTAAATATCATGAGGATATATAAATTCATGATATAAATGTCAAAAGGGTTGTATATACACTTTATAGGATATTAAATGTTCACAATATAGAGATACCCCTAAATGAAATGGGATTGATACGTAGTCTCTTATAAAGATCATATAATTATATTAATGATAAATCAACAACATAATTATATGGGTAAACTATAAATATAACCTATATAAGTGGACATTAATTGTAACCAAATCAATGTTCGTAAAAACATATTCTTGTAAAAAAACAATTGACATGGATATTTAACTCATTGAATAGAGATTGAGATAAGATTTCCCTTTCGAAGATCATTTTATAAATAATATAGATTGATTTTGTGTATTAACACTAAAAAATATAAAAGAAATTATACATACAAGATAAGATATAAAAATATATTTATCACATAATAATAACACTAAATAATCAATAAGTGTATGATTAACAAAAATAATGGAAATTTGGTTAAGAAATTCCCTTACAAAGTGCATATAAATGATGTAAGAATTTACCAATGGGGTGATTTTGTGCATAAATAGTATAGGCACACAAATTAAAGTGGTAAATAAAACAATAATAAACAAATATTTATTCAACACATAATATTTTCACAATATAATAAACTATTTATGCCTAAAATCCAATGAGAAGAAATTGAGTATAGAAATTACCTTACCTTAATTCGACTTGTCCTGTTCATTTTTTAAATTTTTGAATAATAAAAGTAGGTTAAATTCAATGATATTTAATTTATTTTTTAATTCTTTTTATTCATTTTTTATCACTTATTACCATGTAATATCAATTAGTTAATTTTTTTCATTCATATCAGATATCTTGACGATATTCGATATTTGAGTCGAAAATAAAGTTTTTTAATGTAAATCATCTATGTAATCAAAATCCCATCATTTATGTAATTTTATTTATGATTTATATATCATATATATATATTATATATGTATTTATAATATTTTATAACATTTGGAGATATGAATTGAAATCTACCATTCATGTAGAAGGTAGGTTGTCCGTACACATGAACGCTACTTTCATTTTTTCTCATATTAATGGAATAAAAACTATATGATAAAAAGGTATGTTGTAATTATATTATAATATTTATGTTATACATGTTACATATGTTCATTAGATCCATCCTTTATGTCTTTTATGTATTTCTTTAATGACCCATATCACTTAGAGGGATGGTAGTCCGCTCTCCATCCAATAAAATTATCATATTTACACATTATGGGAAGCATAAATGTATGTTGTAAATAAATATTAACTGATAATAGGTAAAATATTAATATAATATATATCATGTATAATTACAGTTCCATTATAATGTTCACCGTGATATGTGGTAGGGGATCATTGAACAATCATCATTTCGTGTGGTAGTTGTTCGTCGTAAAGAGAAACAATGTGTTTGAATCCATTAGATGAAAGTGTTTGTCATTGTAGTTCAAATAAATCTCCTAAAATACTACTATTTTTATGATACTATTTTTTAACTTTAATGAATGAATAAGGTTATAATATGTTGTGGAGAAGTAAAATAAAGGAAAGGAACTTGAGAGAAGATGTTGCGTCTAAATCGGGTAACTTCTTTTGATGTGATCCAAAAAGAAATCTTGAATTGCCTTCTGACCAAGGTAAGGATTATAGTATGAAATTAGGGATTATATAATGTGTATAGGATATAGATTTTAATATCTAAAATTATTTTGAAGTGTGATATAAATTGAGTAAAATGTTCCCTTTTTTAGAAGATATGAGGGGCACATTTGGAAAGTCTTGAAATATTAAATTATTATAAATTAAATTTCGAATAAAAATGGTACAAACTCGTTTAATTCTAATATAATATGATTTAGGTTTCAATATCCATAATCCAACAATTTTTAGATAAGTTTTTAATATTTAGTATCCTTATCTTTTTGGTTTAACCCTTATTTAACCATTTTAATCTTATAGTTATATCATGTTATATACACGTTGTCGGTTAATGTAACTACCATATCATGTCAATATTCCCTAAAAAAATATATTTATGACATATATGGACTATATTAATATTTTTTCAGAATATTATATTTTTAGGAATTTAATATCATTTAATAAACTATTTATTATTTTAAGTTATGAATTATATCAATTTTGGTCACTATTCATACATGACTTTTCTAAAAAATTATAACAACCTGATTCCTTGGAAAAAAACCATTGAATCATTAATAACATGTCATATTCATCTGTAAAATTTTTATATGGCATTAATTATGTCAAATAATATTTATTTTAATATTTATAATATCGTCTATTTGAATCCTTTATTAATGAAGCATTGACTACATCACCATTGTTTCGTAACTAAATTAATTTATTTAATCTATAAAAATTACAAATAAAATACCATAATATATGAAATATTTTTATCTTAATAATTACGTTTTATAGTCCAATATATTAGTTATATAACCCTATATTAATTTTTTTTAATTTTAAGGTACATGTTTATGTTATATTTTTCTTTACATTAAATTAATTCTTATAACATATCATTACCATGACCAAGTTTCTCCATGGGGTTCGAAAATAGACTCCATTATGACCATGGTCATAAATATATCATAAAATAGGATTATCACACGTGTTAGGGGAGTTTTATATTATTATAATATTATTTTCATACCCTTATTTACTTGATTTACCCTTTAACCATGGTACGTGAAAATAATTACTCAAGTTACTATTCGTATTGTATTCAAATAAAAGGTACCTAATTAAAAAATTTGATATTATGATTCAAAATATTTAATACATTTTTTCAAATAAAAAATTTATAATTGGCTAAAATTAAATTGAAAATAAATCCCATTGTAAAAAAAGTGTTTTTAAGAAGTAAATATTATCCAAAGATTAACATGTGTTTATGTCCAATTTAAAGTGACATTTCTTACAATGAATAAATTTAGATTAAATAAAAAAATCCAATTACACGTTAAAACCAATTAAAATAAAAATCTATATATATAAATCAATTAGATGAAAAATGCAACATTGAATTTAAATGAAGTATTTTTCAGTATTCATGAAAATATGAATTTTATCATAAAAATACCAAAATCTCATCTAAAGTAAATTTTTATTTCCCTATTTTAAATAATAAGTTTATTTTTTCATATAGAACATATAAAAGTGACAAATAAATATATTTAAAAATGGTTCACCATTAAATGGTGGAAAAAATTCTTTTTTAGACAAATACTTCTTTTATCCGAAAAATTAAATTTGTTAGTATATCATATCAAGAAAACAAATAAAATGAATTTAAAACATTACACAGAATATATGATAGAAATTTTTCATTATTTAAAAATCCATAAAGAGTGATATTATTTTAAAAACATGTCCATTCTCTTTTAAATAGTTTATCATAAAAACACATCCTTTTTATTTAAATTGGTTTTTATTTTTATTTTTATAAAATTTTTTAACAATTGAATAATCATTTAAACATGTGTAAACCATATTTCAAAATTTAGATGATATAATTCATTCTATCCATTCCAAGGTCTTGGAATTAACTACCATTTAAAATAATAAAAATATTACTCTATTATTTTTCAGTATAACTCCATATTTTTTGCAATATAAGCTTTCAAAGAAACAATTGGTTGCGTATAGAGTACGCTTTTAAAAAAGGGTCTGATTTCATGTAAAATTAATATCTTATTAATAAATATTAATATATATGAAAAAATGTTATTCTGTAAATACAAGGGTCGTTTCATCGTTCCCCCTCTTGAAAATTTAATCCACGTAATTTTAAAATTTGGATCAGAAACATCATTGAAAATCCCACATTGGAAAAAGACTCAATAAAACTATCACATTAAAATAAATAACGATAATTACAAGGGTCACCCTAGATAACAAATTATATTATTCAATGTAACAAAACATCGATATGGATGAATAACTAACCATTAAGTTCTAATGAAGAGTCATAGAAAACATGATCAGGAGAAAGTTAGCAATCAAAATTACCATTAACTTGTGATGGGTTAAATGCTCATTGATTTCAATGAAGGAAAAGTAAATTTAAAATGTTTTTGTCTTGTGATCCATTTCATAAATATGAGGAATTATTTTAATACTTAGAATATGAACATAAATAAATATAATGACATGACATGTAGAACTTCATCCTTTAATAATTTTCAACCACAAAATCATCTTTTCTCTAGAGAATCACATAATCTCCAAAAGATGAACTACATATTTCCCCTGTCTTTATACATTAACTAAAACCAAAATGGTTAGTACAATATCAGACAATCCAACAAAAAAATAATCATTTATAAGGATAAGTACTACTATTAATCTCTAAAATTCAACAGTAATACCAAAGTTATACATAGACCATTTTACAAACAAAAGTCCTTCAAATTCATCAAAATTATCCAACTAATTTTGAAACAAAAAATCAAAAGGATTTGATCACATACTTTTCCAGGAAAAATTTTAAGATTTACCTCCAAATAACATCAAACACTCTAAATGTCTCATACAAAAATTAATTAACCTAATTGAGATTTATCCATGATGGGTTAATAATATATTTAAATACTATAATTCCTCGTATATCCATAGTTTAAATCATAGATTATTCCTGAAATATAGTTAAACCATAACACCTCAATTAAATTCCATAGCATATTATTTACCTCAATCATATAATGTTACCAAAATATAGAACATATTCCAAAATAACATTAATCATTTAATCACGAAATCATTTTATTATTCTAAGGAGATCCATTTAATAAAATATATGTTCATAAAAATGGCTTATTATTAATCCATAAAATTGTTTAACTACAAATAATATTTCATACTAACCAAGGACACCACATGGGTCAGTGTTTGGTAATAAATCCCAGTCAAACATTAGTTATGGGTTTGATTCTCATTGCTTTGTCCGGCACGATAGGTTGTCACACGGTTTGTGTGTTGGGATTTTTAAAATACTATTAAACTATAATAACATTATAAAATGAGAGAAATTCCTCAAAAATAAACATAACATGTTTTAACCGCAAAGGTTATTTAATACCTCACATTATTCATCCCAAAAACTAATAACTAATAATTTCTTCAATTGTGAGTGTCTCCAAAAATACCGTTTATCACCTTGAAATAACATAATCCTGAAAAGGGATTTCTAATTCATTGAAATTATAATATACAACAAAATTATAATCACATGATCATATATCTAACCCATATGAAAATATCATAATCTCTAATGTTTTCTAAATACTTTCCTATGATACCAACTATAAGGCCCCATCATTAAATGTTACAGAATCTTTAGATAATTCAAAAATTAACATTAATGATTTTTGAAAGTTTTGAGTTTTAGAGAATCTGGTTATAAAAAATTCCTAACAAATTAAATATTATAAGTAAAAAAACATATACTCACTATCCATTTTTTCATAATAAAAAAACTCTTCAAATAGAAACATGGTATTGTTTCATGTTTTAGCAGCATAACATTCAGTTAATCCCATCCTTGACTCTATTATTCACTAAGTCCTGGGAAAAAAACATAAAAACATGGGATAAAAAAGAAGATTACTAAGAAATATAAAATAATTAATAAAACTGTTAGTCTATAAATATTTAAAACCCATGAAAATAATAATATATTATTTTTTGGTATAATAATTTCTTTTATGCAATATAGGATTTTGAAGAAACTCGTTGTTGTGTGTCAAGTACACTATCAGACATAGTGTCCCTTTTAATGTAAACTAACTATCTATTTCATAAATATTAATAAATATGTAATATTATTATTCAATAATTATATGGGATGTTATAATAACCAATACATTTAAATCATCCATATGAAACACTTCTTGAAAATTATATATTAATATTTTAGATAAAGAAAATATATTGGTAAATAAGGACTCATTTTTTAGTAATTTCATCACATGATGAAAAATTAATTTTTTCTTTAAAAAAGTATTTATTCATAATAAGAAAAAAATTAAAATAATTCCAAAAAATTTATATGTTTTTTAGAGAAAATTAGCTATATTTTTTAAAATCCAAATGTTAAAATTATCTTTGGGTGAAATTGTTTTTATTTTTATGAAAAGAGTGTTTTTAGTGAATAGTTGAAGATACCTCTTTTTATAAAACTATCAATTATTTTCCATAAATTATTTAATTTAAAATTATTATTATGCTTTAATTTTTATATGAAATTTATAATCTTTTTTTATTTATATTTAAACTAAGTAATTACATTTCAATCATCATTATACTGAATTTTCTTATATGATTATTTGCTTAAAAACACATTTTTAGAAAATCTATTTCTAAATGAATATAGTTTCTCAATTTTTCATAATTAAATTTTCCCTAAATAATAAAATATTTAAATTAAATTTTTGAAATATATATTTATATAAAATTAAATTCATATAATTTTTTTACTAATAGAGTTAATATAAGATCAAATTTCCTTGAAAATACATTTTCCTAAAAACTGTTCTTCATCACTCTTTGTGAGAATATAATAAAATGTATTTATACAAATTATATAGATTTAATTTTGTAAATTGAATTCCATATTTTTTTAATAAGAATTTGTATTTTTAAATAAGGAAATCTTAAAGATTTGGTCATTATGAATAGCAAAAATAGTAAAAATATTTTTTCCATTGTAAAATGGTAAATATAGATAACCTAGGATAAAAATAAGTGATAAGGCCATCGTTTATCATTTAATTCAAGTTGGATGAATTTATTGATACCCTTTTCACCTTAGTACCTATATTCAATTATTTATTGTACACTTTTCAATGAAAGAGATCTATAAAATAATTTATGTAAAGAAAAATACAAATATCACTAGGTTTCATTTATATTTCTCATGTATGTTCACTTAGGGAAAAAATAGTTTCAAATAGAGTATTAAATATTATTTAAACTATAATTAAATTATTCCATTATGGAAATTTATTTTAAATATTTATTGTCAATATAGTTACTTCAAATTTTTATAAAATGTTGAAATAGTGCATGTGAAAACTGTTGAAAACTCTATGTAGATAATAATAAAAACATTAAATGTAATGTATTTGGGGTTATTTTTTGTTTAAAAATATATTTACCACGAATAATAATGTATTATTGATCGTGAAATTTATTATATTTTAAATTTATTATTATCATCATGACGTTATAGTAAAATTAAATGAATAGTTTAAAAAATGTCATTAATGAAATTTTATGTTAGGTAATAAATTATTAAATTATTTAAATATGTAAAAAAATAATTAAAGAATAATATTAGGCTGATAAATCGTATAAATTGTTTCCATTTTTCATATATAAAAATTTTTTATCTTATAATTAAAATTATAACCCTTTCAATTTGAAAACGTTGTTACCATGGATGTAGAGAAAAATATTTTATCGGGGAATAAACTATGATATAACAGTTATTTTTCTATTTAAACTTTAATAAATTATATTATATAGGCATATTTAAACATTATGATATCTAAAATTATATGGCCTAACCATTTTTATTTATTTTAATTCAGTATGATTGTATTATAATTTAATACATAAAAAATAAATAAAAGTTCACATATCCTAAATTATAGAAGTACACCCCTCCCTTATCCTTTCGAAACATCAATAAACATTTGGTTCAGAAAATACATGAAAAAATACCTTCATTACATACCTAACCATATCTTAGAGTTAGTTTTTTTCATAAATCCAATCAAGAATTGCTTTGGGTATAATCATAAAGAGTTTGTCAAAAGAAGAGGTATCATGGTTAATTGAGTGGTTTTGATTAATTTGTTCTGACACCTATTAAAAATTTTATTCAACCAATATAATATAATAAAATATTTCTCTAACATATTCTAATATATTTTTATGTTAATTTAATAACTTATATCCATATCTTATTTCATCAAATGGTAAAATAAATCATTGTTCATTTGTACGGTGGACTATCGCCTCATGATGTGATGTAATTCTTTTTCTATCACCACTGCTCTAGAATTTTTTTTTAATTATGGATTATATATATATCAGGTATTCATGGCATATTTACCATTCTTAAAAGATAATATATCATTTACATTATTACTTTTCCAGTCACATAAAAATTATAATGTTGTTCATGAGTACGTGTGGACTACCGCCTCTACAAAGTGTTGTGGTTCAATTTTTTATCACCACATAACAAGGATGATAAAAATAGAAGTATATATAAAGAAATTATAATTAATTTATGATATTATTATAATTATTTATAGATAAAATAATACTTACCATTTTTCCATAATGATTGTTGAAAAATGGATATGCCACTCATGTGTTGGACAATATGATCTCTAAAACAGATTTCCCCTGAATTACTACTCTTTTGATATATATTTTCTATTATAAACCATGATATTTTTATGAGGTGTATATACAAATCCATTTATATGTTATATCATTAATATATTTATATACATGTTATTTACTATTTCATATGAATTTACATCATTCATGGGGATTATGATTCGAAACTTACCAAAATGGCGAAGCTTTATACATCAATATCATTTTAATGACGAATGATTACAATTGAATTTTTTTGATGTAAATTATTTGATTATTATCTCATAAAACGTATTAAAATTATTATAAAATGGTTATTTATGAAACTTTCAATAAATAAATCTATTTTTCTCTTGTTGTTACTTAAAATTATTGAGAAATTGTTTTTAAGAACATACAAATTTATTTATCTTTTCAGTTGAAAGTTATTTTTCTTCCATATCATTGTTTTCAAAAAATGATTTCAATAATGTTTTTAATAGTATACTATGATTTTTAAAATACCTTTTTACCCATTATTTAATTTAGTAAAAATCTTTTAAATTGAATATTCCTATCGTTTACGGAATATGTTACTTTTGGACTTTTTACCGAAGATGTGAATGGATTTTTGTTTTAACGAACTCTAAAAGAATGAAATTTTCCCATAGTCAAGGCCACTAAATAATTATAATATTCGATTAAATTTCTATATGGTTATTTTTAATGAATTTATTTTCTTAATATTATTGAAATATTTATTTTTTAAAATATTTTTCCAAATTGAAAAGGGTATTTACACAAACAATGTTTTTAATTTCTTTTTTCATGGTATTCCAATTCATAAATGACAAAAAAATATTTATTTTATATATAATACATTGGGGGTATGTTGTAATTATTCAATTATTACTCTTTATCAAGATTTTTTGTGATCATTTTGACCAGGGAAATTATTTACATAAATTTTTAAAATAAATTTTATAGTTATTATAATTCTATTAAAAATTATCTTTGAATGATCATTAGGAATTAAATTTCCCATAAGTACAAATATTCATTTTATCATGGGAACTATTATTCTCTTAAAAATATACCATTCCAATATATGATTTATTACATTGTATGTTATTTGATTGGATGGAGAAATAATTAAAAAACTATATCTCAATTTGGATATTTATTAATAAGGAATATAGTTTATGAATCGAAATGATCAATAAATATATAATGATTGCATTGAAAATTTATGGATTGTTGGGATCCTTTATAGATATCCCCTTGATCAATTAACAGGTCTCATGAGACAAATCAGTAATCTATATTTAAATAGATTTCTACTGTATACCTACCCATTGTTTAAAATGTCATGGTGTATGGTACTGATGGTATAGATATCCTGGTGTTTGATATAATTGAATCAAATATTGTGAACTTCATTCATTTAGAATTCAATTATTACTATCCATGATATTACTGTGATGATATTATCCTTAGATGAATTTCATGCATTATTTATTTATTAAATAGCATGTGATTTCAATTATTTAACTTTCCATATTGATTATTCCAAATTGATTCATGATATTTTATTCTATATTTAGAACTTATTTTAAATCTGATCTCACCATTGTATTTATTCATTACCATATCAGATGTAGAATGAATATTATCATGGGTTTAAGGATGTAGAAAATTTACTTTCACTCTATTATTGTTTGTGTTTTCAAATGTAATGTGGGATTCAAGTATGTATCTTATTAAACAAGTATAATAAAATATTCAGTCCTTTTAGATGTGATATATTGTATCTTATTATAATAAAAAAAACTAACCACTAACACCTAGGGAACTATTTTCAAGTATTTGTACTGAGGAAAATAAAAGAACTCATGAAAAAAAACTTTTTACCATTAAATGATCATACCACTATAAAAAAATAGGACATTAGAGGGGGTTATTTAGTGGGGGTTATGCACAACCCCCTCTATATTAATTTTCTATAGCATTAGAGGGGGTTCTGCACAACCCCCTCTAATCAGTGAATTTAGAGGGGGTTCATAACCACCTCTAATATTTTGGAATTTTTTTAATATGTAGTTGGATTTTAGAGACGGTTATGTTAAAATTGTCACTGCATTAATAATTAGTAGCATTATATATTTAGTTTCATGCACTCTATATATTCAGTTAGAGGATCTTCACACACACACAAATTTAGTTGGATTTTAGAGGTGTTGTGAGTGTGTGTTTGTGTTATAATGAATTTTTTTAAGAAAATATAGGGGGTTCACTACCGCCTAAATGTATAAAATTGGTGGGGGTTAAAACCCCCCTCTTGTACCCCCACTAATATCTTATATTATAGGGGGTTCAAACCCCCCTCTAATTTAATATCTGTAGGGTTGTGAACTCCTACTATTTTCTTAAAAAAATTCATAATATATATATATAGTATATATTGTATGCATATATAAATGTATTTATAAAATGTATAATATATTATATTCATTTACATGTGTAATATATATATATATATATATATATATTAATTGTGTACGTATAAATATAATATGTATATATATATATATTTTTCATAATGTATTTGGGTAAATTATAAATATATATATATATATGAATACGTACATTCAAATAAATATAAATAATTACAAATAAATAAATAAATACACATTTCTATTTATGTGTGTTTGATATAAATGTATTTATAAATACAAGCATAAATAATTTTATTTAAATATATGAAAGTATATAATTTATAGAGGTGTATAGAAAATAAATATACACATATATATTTATATTTATATAAATATAGATACATATTATTTATTTAAATATATCATGCAAATAATTTTTATCTTAATAAAGTTATTAATATATATAAATACAATAATATATAAATTTTGTGTAAATTTTTTAATATATATGTATATTAATATATATACTTATTTCAATAAACTTACTATATGTATTTAAATATATTGTTTTAATAATTTTTATTTTAATAAACTTATTAATATATATAAATATAATAATATATAAATTATGTGTATATTATTTAATATATATATGATTATTAATATATATGCATATTTTAGTAAACTTATTATATGTATTTAAATATATTACGCAAATAATTTATATTTTAATAAAATTTTAATATATATAAATTGATTAATATATGCACTATATAAATAAAGGGAAACGTGGAATATCAGTTTGGTCTCAGACGGTATGTAGTTGAGGTTGGTGGTTCAAATCCCACATAGAACAATATTTTGGAAGACCTCCGAATTTTCAAGTAGATCGGGGCGGGTGGACCGGGACACACACAAAAGAGAATGCGGGATGGTCTGGACTGTGGGACATACATCGGGACAGGGGGAGACACCGGACGGGGTGACCCAGACCTGGGGGGACATACAGGGAGGTGAGAGGGATAGTGGGAGACACCAAACACCTGAGACAGGGACACTAGAGGGAGACATCGGACACCGGGGACACCAGGGGGGAGACACCGGGACACCAGGGACAGTTGGGGAGACGACGAGACACCAGATGAGGAAACCCAGACAGTGTGGGGAGACACTAGGACACTAGACGGGGGGGGGGGGGGGGGGGCAGACATGAGGGGGGACACACCAGGAGGCACCAGAGAGACATCGGGGACAGGAGGGGCACCATGCACAGTGTAGGTTCAAAAAAAATTCATTAGGGGTGGTTGTGTTAAACTGCCTCTAATGCTGCGATCAACAATTAGGGGTGGTTTGAACATGCCCCAAATGCCTCTATTAGCAGCGGTTGGGGTTACAACCGCCTCCAATGGAAACCTTTTGTGGAAAATTTTCACTACATTAGAGGGGGTTAAACCCCCTCTAATGTAAGCACCTCTAAACTCATCACGCATTTACTAGTTCTCCCAAAAAAATGCCTCTGGTATCAGTATGTGGGCACATTAGTGGGGGTTTCTCATAACCTCCTCTAATGTATTTAGAAGACGTTATAACCTATTCTAAAGTCAAAAATAACCCCTTATACAATGGCCATTTTTTATAGTGGACACTTTCCCTTAACAATTTTTTCATCCTCTTACCATATTAAATATAAAGATTTAATTTAAAAAACATATTGGTTGTTAAAAATACATGTATGTTTCTTGAAACATTATCCAAAAAATAACCCTTACATAATAATAACCATCATGGTTAATTAAATTATATCTTTTAGGTGTAACTTATTTCCCATTAAATCTATAATAATTAACCAGTTCATTAGAGATCTATATTAAGGTAACCAATTATCATAGATATGTCAGGCTCACTAGTTATCTTAAAAAATTTCAAAGATCTATATTATGGAAAAATACATAAAATCATACATTACCATTATAAAACCCCTAAAACATTGAAATATTTCCAATATGAAAAATTACTTTTAGTAATCTGATAAAATTTAGAAGAAATTATCTTGTATTTTGAAAAATTAAAAATTAAAAAAATTGGGTAAATTATATTCTACAAAAAACCATAAAAACATATAAATAATTACTTTTAAATAACAAAATATATTGTATTTGGAAAAACCATTCATTCCATGTATTATATAAAAAATCCTTTTTATACTTTAATAAAAAAAATTAAAAAATTACCTTTATAGAAATTGTTTAATGGATTCCATTAAAAACATTTTAAAAAAGACTAAATAGTATATAAAAATGACCTATAATTATATTTTAATAAAAAATAAAAAAAAACATAAAACATTTAAAATAATATGGGAATAATGGAAAAAACATTTTAATCCATTTTCAAATGTTTTTTAAAGAAAATTACCTTAAATCATCTTCATAGTTTTCGTGTACATCATTTACCATCATGAAAAATTAAACTGCATTATTTTCTTAATTTATTATGAATTTTTTCTAGATTATTCACATATCATAATCCATTTTATTTCTTTTATTAAAATTAATTTTTTTAAATTTAATTGGTTAAGTTAATGTTGGAGCATTGTGGTTGTTTATTTTAAAACCTCAAAATATAATTTATGTTCTAACAATGGTTAAAGAGGTCATTGTTTAATTATCTCCATAATCATAAAAAAAATTTAATTATATATTTTAGACATTAAATATACATTTATAACTATATATTTATGGAATACATTAAAAATTATGTATATCATTACAAGGAGATAGTAGTGGGTACGTGCGCATGAATGGTGTTTTCATTTTTCACTAGTGTAGTAATGAAATAACATAGAAAATATTTTAATTTTTTAGAATGATAAAATATTATAAATTTAATATTTTTTATTATTTTCACCCTTATGGAAATCCATGTATGTTAGAAATGAAAGATTAAACCCATCACTTCATGGAGTTATTAGTCCACGCATATGCAAGAGTGATGTTATCTTTTTCCAATAGGGGAAAGTATAAGAAGGTAAGTAATATAGAATATTTCAATAATAATGATAATTTCATTAATATATATATTCATTAATTCCATCTTTAAAACATAAATCATTATATGGTGATGTAAAATGGAATACATGACGTTATGGAGCAAGTAATCCACACAAATGCATGAGCAATATTTTCATTTATCATATGATATAAAGGATTATAAAATGGGTTTTACCCTAAATATAAAATAATTTTAGTATATTCTATATATTTATATTATTATACCATTATAGTTTTTATAGTTTTCAATTAGGTAGAAGAATAACTTCACATAATAAAACTCAATTAAGAGCCACACCTACCCAATGGAAAACCACCGTTAGATTACACCTTAAGACTTATAGGTTGGACATTAAGAGATGAAAGACCTTATAGGGTATGGGGAGGGGATATGGGATGTTATTTAAGTTTACAATATTCAATTTAGAGTTATAATTATTTTTAAATAATTGAGAATATATGTCTCTCTTTTATAAGTGAGAGTAGTGAAACACTGGTAAATATCCATAACTTTTAAATATTATCAATTAATTAATTTTGGTGAAGTGGTAAAAAAATAAATAAAATTTAAAATATTAGGTTATAATTTTTTAAATAATATCATTCAATAATGATTAATATAAAATTTTACAAACTTATCCTTTATTTTTTACGATAATTAACTCGTTTTGCAATTTAATGTAGTGATGAAAATTTACCATGGTTACTAATCATTATGTAAAAAATGAAATTGAACTTTTTAAGATACATGAAACTCATGATTCAAAATATGAATTTTATTTTTTAATATTCAATTTCTATAATTATTGTAAATTATTTTTAACACGACACAATAAAATAAAATATAATGTTTTTTGGAAAATTTCATTTTTAAGCCTAAATAAGAATTTTTATCAAAATAATGTATATTTTTTATTTTTATATATTTAATAATATTATTTTTATCAAAAGAATATTAAATTTACCTTAAAACCAATCCAAATTATAATTTCTCTACTTTAAATAATTGAACTAAAATTATTTCTTTTACAAAATTGGTATTTTCATTATTCAACCAAAAAACTCACCCTAAGATAAATTTGATACGATGAATCCCAAAATGAACATATTTTTGTCATAAAAAAATTCATTAATTTGTAGAAAATAATTTTTATATACACACACAAAATTCAAAAAAACATTTTTTTGAAAAAAAAATTATTTTCGAAGAATAAAATGATTTTCTTCACATTCCTTAGAAAGTAGATACCATTATATGATTTTTTCTTTATTTTATTGAATATATTATTAATTAATTACATAATATTAATTTATAATTATGAATTACTTTATATTATAAAAATAAAAAATACACTTCACACATAAAATTTTTTTTTCGACAAATATTTATTTTACGAAAAAATTATTTTATCATCATTTTAAAAAAAAATCGGTTTATGAAAAATTATTAATTATTTTTAATGTATGAAAATTATTTCTTCAAAAATATTAATAATATAAAAAAATATTTTAACTTTTTAATGAAAAATATAAAATATAATGAAATTAAATTTTAACTAAAAATTATTCTTTTATCTTTAACTGGTATAGGCTATATATAATTTAATTATTATAACTCAAAAATGAGTAATCATTTCATATTATTTAACCAATAAATTTTTTCTGGAAAATTTACTTATAGATATATCATATTTTAGTAAATATTATTTATACTCACCAATTTAATGGCTATGTTATGTCAGTCATATTTTAATAATAATGTTGCATCTCATTTAAGCTCGGTGTTCCATGTACTATATGCTACCAAATAAATAGATCATTTTAAAGAGTACATGTACTAAAATCTGGTAGTGTTACACACTTTTAAGGGATATTAATAAATTATTTTTCAAAATGAAGTTCTAGTTCATTTAATGATTTTCATTTACCACAAAATTAAAGTTCTTATACCCATGTTCATAGTGTGGGGCCATCTAATAATCTTACATGGGACAACCAAAAAAATAAATCCATAATAGATTTGGTGGATTTATATCTCAATAAGAAACCCTGAAACACATTTCACCCCTTCTTCTTCTCCTTAAACTGATATTTCATGATTATTTCTCTCCCCATCATTCATGAATTCTCCACTTATAATGAAGATTTTGGTATTTCAAAAATGAGTTCTTTTATATAGTTTTTGTCATCTATCGTCTTTCCCTAAAAAATCCCAACCACTAACTATTTCTTCTACCCTCCTTATTTATCATATGTTTCTGAATATTCATCAGCTTTCCTATGTCCCATTCTTATTCCATAAAACCACATTCCCCTTCCCTCATTCCTTTTATACCCAATCCAGTGGATTGTGTCAAGAAGTCCACATCCAAACCCTAAGGAAAAATCCCACCAGCAATGAACATAAAAAATTTAACTCTAAACCATCCAATAAAAGAAATATATTTTCCACTTCACATCCACTTGAATACTATATAAACCCTTATTGTTTTTAGCATTCATTATATCATTATTATTCTTTGTAGGATTCTTTTAATCAAATCAACCATACCAACATTAAATTTGGTGAGGCATAACATATGTATTATATAGACATATTTTTTATGAATCGAGTGAGAAACAATAAAATAGTTGACTTAGATGTCATATGAATGATTCATATGGAGTAATACATGAAAGATCTTCATGTTATTCACCAGGTTAATATAATTATGGTTATAGAGGAAACCATTCAAGATATAATTCAAGAGTTTCTCTCCACTCTGAAATTCAATTTGTTTCATATCAATTTTGTAACTAGATGGAAGTTGTGGAGTTTGTCACTAAAGGAGTTTGGTATCATTTTGATTGTCTATAATTCCATATTTATTGATATTGAAGATTATAAGCACCCAATTACGGATCCTAAAAATGAACACACAAATAATTTTGGGGTTAATATATTTTATAATACAACAAGTAGGAATAACCTGATTACCACCAAGTGTACAAAACCCATTAGTTCTTTACTGAAATGTTTCCCTAGGTATTTGGTCCATGTGTAGTTGGCATAGGGATATTCCCAAGGTGTCGTAAGATATATTTGGTTTTTGATTCTATACACCTTGATCCTTGACAAAAAAAATCACATATTAAACCTATTTTCATTTACTATGAGGGATAGGAAGAGAAATCCTAGGGAATGCTAATGGTAGGGAAATTTATAGCGTGTTTGGGAAGGTATCTCAGTGTTTTTTAGGCCTTCCTAATCCCATCATCCTTGGTTCACTTTCCGATCATTAATTATCAAATACTATTAAATATGGGAATTTATAATAAGTTTGGGATATTATACTAGTAGGACTCAGGGTATTCCTTTATATAGGGTGGAAATCATTAGTAAGATAATTCATGTCCTTGGATAACCCCTTTCTAAGATGGAATGGGAAATCCACTAAGAAATCCCAACATTCTCTACCCAACCAAAATTTAGAGGTGTGGTTTAATTACCTAGGTTCCTCTGTTTAGTTCTTCCTGGAGAAAATTTAAGTTTTATTTCAAAATATGGTCCATGATTCTAATATCCTTCCATTCATTCATTCTATATTATGAGGGATACCTTCCTAGATCTAGAACTACCTGTGTAAGAAAAACATTAGCCTTACCCATTAACTACCTATGATGTTATTCCACTATACACAACTGATATTCTAATATTAATCCATGACATGATATTCTAGGAATCTATAATCATTAGTAAATATGTTCCAATCACATATTACTATTAGGATTTTTTACTAATTACCATTAGAAGGTCAAGGTCCCGACTTCATAAAAAGTTAAATATTCCTCTTTTATTTACCCAACATCCATATCCACAACATCCATTCATATTTTAGGGTGTCCTAAAGAGGAATCTATGATAGATACTATGCCTACCGAATGGATCTTGCCAATATAATCATTCCTAACCACTCATATGGATCGATTAGTTGGTGCCTTGGAATCCACTTCTTCCACGATGGATACTATGAAGGCCATTAACATTGTTGTCCTGATTGAGCATACCACATTTTGTAATAGATAATGAGTGATCCCAGGGATGTTAAGATTTAGTCTTATAATTTCTCTACCTAACCATTCTTTGTATTTTTCTCCATAAATTTTATTTCCATGTTTTTATTTTATCCAATTATTAATTCATATCCGTTCATATTCCTTAAATGAATATTTATCATAATTTTGTAAAATATACTTTATCACATGAAATCTGGTATAGATTTTTAACTCACCAACATCATGTGTGGGAGAATGGTTTCATGCCTTTCTGTATGTTGTGTCATAAGTAAATATAATTTATAGACACATTACAACTAATTTCTATCACTTACTATTTTCTCCAACGTATTTTTCTCATCTTATTCATTTCATTATTTTTATCATTAAGTTATTTTTTGTCACACTCCTTCTATGGTTATCTTAAATAGTGGAAACGCTATTTAAATTTTCATTATGGGGAGATATTTTTTAGCTAACTGGGTACCCCACTTGACATTAGCCTTATCTTCATTGGTCAAGGTGTCATTTATCTTCAGATTCATGCAATATAATTGATTTTTTTTAAAATATCCATGGACATATATTGGAATGGTTTGTGTGTAAGATATATATAAATCATTTCCTTGTTTATTACTAGGTAACATTTATAATTATTGATGAATTGGATTCCAGTATATGGTTTTTACTCCTATATTTGGGGTTGATTGAGTCATTATTTAGTGCTAATGTCTATTTTATTGTCCACATTTTAATAATTCCATTCCTATGATTTTTTATGGGGACTTTTTCATATTCGATTGCATTCACTCTTTATTGAGATAACAAGGGGAAAATATCACTCTCAAAACATTAATGATAATATTACCAAAAAATGATGATTTTCATCAATATTTAGATAATTGATTACATCATTTCTTTTTTATTAAAACCATTTAATCTTGAGACCTACCCTATATCTGATCTTATAACAAACCTATTTTGACCATGGAATACCTTTTTGTAAGGCACATTACAAGGAAAATAATCTTTACTACCCATATTCTTGAGTATCCTTGCATGATTTTTCATTTAATGGTCTAAAAAAGTGAGTGTAGCGTTTTATGTTATTATTTTATAATAATTACATGAATAAGTGTGGTGGAAGTTTATCTAGATAACATGGAATGAATGTTTTACTACTAATATTTGAGAATAATGATCCCTATTGAAGTTTCATACCCTAAATGGAAATTATCTTTGTAGTTGGAAGTAGTCCTTCTGTGGCCTCATGCATATTAGATTAGATTCAAAAACATTAGTAAATTCTGGGTGGTCTCATTGCTCTTTGTTCCATTCACAATGCGCATTATGCAACATGGAATTTTTATTGGTGGATGGAATATGTATGTTTTTATCTTACACAAATGAGTTTTTACTCCCAAAATTTGGAAAAGGAAATGAGGTAGCATGTAACTTTGATCCTTTCTTGAAATATGTTCTCCCACATGGAATTTTGATTTCTGATTGGAAATATAATTTTTATAGCCTCCCACATACTAGTTTTGATTACCATAATTTTGAAAAAAGGGATATTACATAATTATTTGATCCCTTAATAAATCACATTCTCCCACATGCCATTTTCATTAGCATTTATCATGAATATTTTTATAACCTCCCTCATAAGTGTTTTGATTCCTAAAATTTTGAAGATGATAGGATGGCCACATATTGTTTCATTTCCATTCACAAACCACTTCTCAAACATGGAATTACCATCTATGGGAATTAAAGAATTTTAGTCATACTATAGGACATTTTCACATATAGAATAGAGGAATGATATTTGGATGTAATAATATAGATGTTTGTGGAACACCCATTTCCACCACAAGGTCCCTCAAATGAAATTAAATACTAAGGGGCTCATTGTAGTTCACAAAATTCTAAATGGATCCCCATTTCCATAGCGATATTGAACATGAAATGGATAAATATATAGATGTTAAATGAGGGAAAGGTGGAGAATACAATTCAAAGACATTACAATTCTAGAAATACAAGACTCAGTTCACCTTTCAAATTGAACCCTCTAGTAACTTGGGTACGAAACAATTATAAATAGGAACACAACCAAGAATAAAATAATCATCATAAAAGGAATTCATCCACAAAGGAGGCCCACCACATATGAATTCCCTTGTCATCCCTTTATGAATTCATCTTATTGCAACTCTGTCATAAAGGAATGGATTCAATAAGGTATTCCCTTTGAACATTAAACAATTAATATAGAAAATACCTTATTTGGAAAGGGGTATTCTTAGAATAATTATTATTCTTCTTTGAATGTTCACATATCATGTAGAATTTTGATTCATTATATCCCATTAATGTATCTTATAAATGATCATTATATGATCCTTAAACTTAGGTGAAAACCCTAAGAAGGAAAACTCAAGACTCGTCATAGGCCATCGAATATAAATGATCAAGGAATTCACACTAGTGATGATCCCTTCAATTATGTATTCTATTCCTAAATGGAGTATTGTTAGATATACTACAGGATATATAGAATCCTTGGGAGAATCAGAATAGTTGAATCCATTAATAATGTGAGTCATTATTAGGTGGATCCCAGAGTATTCTCTCCTTGTTCAATAGTTTATTTCCTATCAACCTTTCAATCCATGTCAAATATAGAATCGCTCATAGAGTAAACCTCCAGCCTTTCTTGTGGGATTTTATACTCCTCCTACATTTATATGTTATACAACCTCTTTTCCTAGATACTAGAATGAAGATGTAAGGATGAGCTATTTCATTGGTCATGATACCCATGAGGATCCCATATATGATTTCATCAATCTTGAATCGTCAATGAGATAAATAGAGAGATAGATAGCCTTTGGTAGAATCAATGTGTAATCCCCATTTAATCCTTATTTCAAACTCCCATGTAATGTGCATGATCCCCTATTACCTATTATTTCATACACTAAACATGAACCCCATGGTCTTTAATATCAAAGTTAATTACACTATTAGAAAAATTCAAAATTACATTATACTCCACGTCCTTCGGCGTCATCCCCATCACAACTTTTTACAAGGGCCTCCTCCTTTGAGGTAATACCCTGCAATAATTTCAACCCAAGGAATTCTCATATTCATAATGCATGATCAATATTATTTTGTTTCCTCTTTCATAGTATAAAAATATAAGTTTCATTACAATAAACTTCATGAAAACATCCTAGTCATATCATAATAAACAGCATGATAATGTCCTTGTCACATAATATTAATCTACACAAAAACATCATAATCACATAACATTATACTGTATGACAACTTGAGAGGAATACTTCAGGATATACTCAAAACTAAGAGGGGGAGTAAATCAGTGTTAATAAATTATTATCCAGTTATAATTTTTTATCACTTTTCCAATTAGTCCTATTTGGATATTTATTATCCTAAACAATTTTCCTTATAATATATAAGAATATGAAATAAATTAAAATATGGTGCATTATATTTTTACTGGGTTCACTAAAAAATAACTGTAGCAAGTTCTTATCACGTATGGTGATGACTAGTACATGGATTATCCATTATAATTTGATAGAGCGGCAATGGTTTTTTTAGAAAGTAATATTTATCCAAATTGTGTGACCCCACAAATAAATAAGATATAAAAATAGTCTAAAATCCTTTTACTAGTAATGACCTCAACCAACTTGATGCTCATCTCTAGTTATTTATATAACCTACATAGAAAATATAAAATTTCTTCTTTATATTATTTGTAACACTATGAAATTATTCCACCATATTAGATATATGTTGGATTTCATATAGATAGATAGTTATTTTCTTCCTTATTCTTCACTTATTACGTGTACAGTAATAGGAATTCATCTTTTCTTATTCATCTTCCTTCAGCCAGAACATATCAGTCTTACCCATTATCCAACATTGACCATCTAATGTAGGTTCATGTAATGATATTTTGTCTTATCCTTCTTCTATAATACCTTTTTCTAATCTCTAATAGATAGTAAAAATATTTTCATTAGCTGTAAGATCCCATATTTTTTTCTTGACTTTATGGAACCTATTCTTCTAGTGCTACTAATTTTCCTGATTTCTATAGATTAGTTTTGAACGTTTATGTTCGATCACTTATTTTACACCCTATTTATATTGTCACCAACTGATAACGAAACTCCATTTTGTTGAATTTATGGTTATTATTATTTTCTTCAACCAATTTATTATTTCTATATCTAATGATTCCCCTAAATCCAGTACCACCTACATCATCAAGCACCACATCATTCAAAACTATGTCCCAAATGGGAATTTATCCCATCATTCATGGCCAGTACATTTGATTAATGCATAAAATTTTTTGCTTATTTCTCAGCCTCAAAACACCCTTTTCATAAAATATTTCCCTACACATCATCACCCCGTTATATTGGTGGTGGTTTTTCCTAATTTCAGGGTGAGGAGAGAACTTCATTTCAAAGTTCCCACGTGATATTTCTAATAAAATAGATGGAAAATTAGGAATATTTACATCCTTTAAACATCATAAAAAATAGGACCCAACCAATATCTATTAGAAACATCTTTAAATATCAGCATCAATGTTCTTATTAAATCTTCATTAAATGTTGGCTAGAATCACAACAATATATTTTTATTAGTGAATCATTTACCATCAAGATATGAATTTTCATAATTGATGACTTTATAAAAACATTATAAGTACCTCTGAACCTTCCATATAGTGTAAATGTATTACATGTATTACTTATAGTGAAACATTTCTAATTATTACTTAATCAATCTATAAAAACATATTTAAATATTTCAAAACATACCTCCTCTAAAAAATGAAATTCTTTAAAAAACTTTACATATTTCCTTCATTGGAAACTTTTGACTAATAAACATCATTCAAAACTATTTTTTTCTTGATCCTAAAAACATTAATTTGGTATATGAACAACCATTATTCTTCATTAATTATCATGTTACTGATTCCACTACTAAGAAACTTCAATATGATGACTATCACTTAAAAACATCTTCTTGATGACTTGATATTGAATTTTTTTTCTGATGTAACTAATCTGATGTCTTAGTAACCACTAATAAATAATCTCCATATGTTTCTTATAATTTGGTTAGGAAACATTTGTCTGAAAATTTAGAAACCTTCATATCATAAAATCACATCAATTCTTCTATCTTATCACTTACTTCAAAGACTTTTTCTCTATCTGATGATTTGGAAACTCCAGCTCATAATTCAATAATATATTTATTACAATATGTCCACAGATTTTTTCTAACTATTAAGTACATTAGTAAACATGATATTGGTCATTAAATAACTTCTATTTAGTATAGTATCAATGATGACTCACCTAGATTATATGATAGACTTCTTATTTCATTTAATCAACTACAACCTCTTCAACACTTATATAATTAGTTCATTGAAACTATTTCACTTTTTATCTTGATCATTGTATAATTATATCAGATTAACACCATATATCTCTTCATTCAACTTCATGCAACACTTCAAAATGTTCTGGAACACGAGTTCTATCATAGCTTAATATCTTCATGAAATAAATATTGTACTTTCACTCCTTAATCACCACATAGAACATAAGCTAATTGAACTCTCTTTAATAGATATTTCTCTTTTTCTAAAATTCAAATTGAAGAAAATCTGTAAGACATTTTTATGTATGATAAATGAATAAAACAAAACTTAGGAACATCTGAAACAGAAATATTGATCATTTTCATCCAAATGTAACCATGAATGTAATTGGTGAAACTTTCATTCCATTATATAGTATGACCAACTTAGTCTTTTCAAATCAGTATAATGTCACTATGAGAATTCAATTAGTGGTCTCTCAAACATTCATATATCTGTCTAAAATTTACATCTATATAATGGGCTCAGTATTTTGAATTTATAATTTTTAATTTAATGGAATCTATTTTAATGACATTAAAAAGTATGTCAAATGGATACTCCATCAGATAAATTTTTTTAGAAAACTATATCCAATGGTTCTACTCAACATTCCTTATTTTATGGCCTATGTTTGATTTACTATATACAATCACCTTGGTACAATGGCCTTTTTTATAATCGTCGAAAAATATTTTCTTTCATCTTCATAAATGCCTTAAGGAAACATTCATAATATAGATAATTAACATGTATCTCTAATAATCATGTATATTTTTTAGACATTAAGAACAAACCATCAATCATCATAAGTATACTCAAACTATTTAAAATAAAATTCATATTTCATTTTATAATAATACATTGTAACTTCCTTTCTTCTTCATTTCATTCATCCAACTAATATCAAATTTGATACCATGTTTGGATTCTTTAACCAAGCACTCATTTTTTTATTCTTTATAACTTATTCAAGAAACTTAAATCAATGAAATATTTATATTTCATTGAAAACCATTGACACTAAATAAAAACCATTAACCAAAAATGTAAATCACATAAAAAGTTGATTATTTAATTCCACCCTATTTATTTTTTGGAAATACCTTTAATTTTTTCCAAATAAATATGTTGATATGTGAATCTCTATCTTCTTTCTCTCCCAATAACTATAAAAACATTTATTTCACATTCTCTCCCTTTTATTCAAAACAAATATAATATTTATGTTAAAAGTGTATGAGCTCATATTTATGAAATGTGCTTTCCATAATTTCACTCTAGGTCTTTGTGGGTAATACTCGGTGTAGAAAAAAAGTGGATTTTATTTAGAAAACAGTGTAGTCCTTTACCAACTGGTCTGGATACCTCATGGAATTTAGTCATAAAATTAACCATATGGGTTGTCAACTTTTATTCTTGACTGAATATACCATTTGAGAGATAGAACACCTATAATATAGATCAAACAAAATATTTTTTACTCAATTCAATAAATATATTAAAAAATACAATAACAAAAACTAGGATAAGTGTCTCTACAGAACGTATATACTTCTAATTTTCTTATATCATTGATTAATTTGATTACAATCCATTTTTTATGATTTTTATAATTTTTAATCAAGGATGAGAGAATAATAACCATTTACTTTTTCCAATTATATAGACTTTAATAAATTTAAATAATAATTATATTTATATGAGATAATTATTCTAGTAGAATTTTAATTTTTTATAAATTTATCCCCTTCAATGAAAATAATCATACAATATTTATAATTATGAACCTATTTAATATGTATGATTTGGAAAAATCATATTTAGAATTCACCAAAATGGATCTGTTCTAATTTGAAAATATATCCATAAAAATTTCCACATAATTACCAAGGTTGATCCTTTCATAAAATTACATTTTAAAAAAAATATGAAACATTACAAGATGGAAACATTCTTATCATGGAAATGAAAATTTCATCACCACTACTCATACTAAAGTTCTCCCCTTGAATATATCCCTCACCAAAGTTTTTTTGTTTTTAATTAGAAAATAAAAAACCCAAATGTTAAGGGAATAAAGTTACTCTTTCTTGCTTGTCAAAATGAATATCAAGGTTATGATAGTTTTCTCAACTATGTTTCTCAATTTCCTCTACTCTACATGATTAAACAAATAATATTAAATTATAATTTTATATTCCTATATCTTATGAATTACTAAATTTATTTGTGTGTGAAATTTGTTCTCTCAAGAGATTTAAAATCACATGTACCACCCATTGAATCTTTCATCTTTTTTATATATTCCTCATATGCTAGAATAACGTTAGATCATCCCCTGATTGTGTTTCCAGCCTTGTATCTTCATGTGAAGTATTTTATTTTCTGTTTACATTATCTTTTTATTGTGATTCTTCTCTTTTCATCATTCTCTCCGAATATTATAATGAGATAACTGGCATACCATTAATCAAATTGGCAGAATATTTTGAATTTTCTAATTGGTTTTTCTGACCACCATTATCAATATTTGTTCTTTTGTATAAAGAACTTTTCATTTAGTTCTTTCATTTTGAATCCAAATAATTTTCACTTTTCATCCTTGATATCTTCATTGGGTAATTTTTTATAATATATTTTTCTTACATACCAAGGATAATTCTTTTTTTATAATTAAATTTTGTAGTTTCTTTTTCATATAAAATATTGATACATTTCAATATGAACATATACAAACCGTATGACCACTATATTTTCCATATTCATAGGTATTTTAAAACATTACTAGAGTATTGGATATATTCATTTTTTCTTACATTTTGGAAGTTTCTTCTTTTTCTCTAGATTTATCTCCCAGGGAATGAGTTTCATTTTTTTATCATTTAGATTATTGTACCAAAAATATTATGCATAATGCAAGAATATTTCTCAGTACCAATATTGACTCACAAAGCATGATCTAACTATTTCATTTGTATGTAGTTTTTTGTGTTTCCTTTACTATTTTTTGGGCTATTTTGGGAAAAAAACCTCAAACTATAATTTGGATTGACCAAAACTCATTCACATAGAATTTAAATTATAATTATAGATTTCGTAGACCATTTCCAAAACACAGAAAGGCCAGTTCGAGACCTCATATGCAGCCACTAGATTTAACGATCAAGGCATGAACACCATCGATCATATTTTTGATTGCGTATTTTCTTGATAAAAGTAAGATAAGGATTAATCAACCCATATGGGTATAACCCATGGATTAATCATGAACCTAGATACCCTTGATAATTAAATTCCCTATCAAGATTATCCTAGAGTATTACCTCCTTGTTTGATGGTGGATTTCTTCTCCAGCCATTAATCCAGTTGGAATAGGGAATCCCACCATATATAATCCCTTGTCCTTATTACATGATGTCATACTCCTTCAACGTCAATATTTCATATCTATTCATGGCATTGAAATATCCAGGAAGATATAAGTATGATGATTCAATTTGGTTATGATACCCAAGAGTTTCTTATAGATGATTTATTAAATCATGAATCATTAATAATATAGGGATAAATAATGACCTTTGTGTAGCCTTTCTCTGAAATCCCCATTCCAAACTATCATCATAAATTCCTGAAATAAGTATAATCCATCATTATCTATTTCTTATCACATCAATAATTACTCACATGGGCATAGAGATATAAATTAGTTACAACTTTAATATAGATTATTCCTTCACTATGGGCCTCCCCCTTAGGAGTAATCATAAGAACATTTTTCATCATGGTCATCCTGGTTTAATGTATGACCTTGAACATATTTCATCATGGGCCTCCACCATAGATGTAATCCTCAACATATCATTAATCCTAGGGAAAACCCATATTCATAAGCCTCAATCAATATTTTTGTATCCCATATTTCACAAAATAAATTTCATAGTCACATGATGTTAAACTACATATTAATGACCTAATATTATGAAATTAAACTATAAGATAACATCCATGTCATGTGAATTTAAAAAGAAGAAAATATCATTGTTGAAATATGTTAAAATTCATGTAAAATTATAGTATCTTACCATTAGATGACATTACAATATCCTTAATGCATGATGAAAACATTATAGTATGGTCTGTAAGCATGACCCTAAACTGTGTCATTCTAAATATGTGTTCCTTAATTCGTATTTTGACTGGATGTGTAGGATGCATATATATGGTTCAAACCCACCAATATAAATCTTCTCTTCACCCCTATTAGGTCTTATCCCTAATAAATTATACATCTTACCCAAATTATTATATTACTCTCGTGTGCCGCATTATATAATCCTCATCTTCTTATATTCCTTTCGGGGAACATCCTCATATGGACAAATCACTTGTGAGATCAACCCATACTTGGTTGGAAATATTCACATAAAGGATAAATAAGAATTCCTACTCATGTGTAATTCTCACACCAACCATCCAAAGGAATCGTTTACCTACTCTTCCTTACCATACAAATTAATAACAACATTCATAAATCCTTGTGACATGGACATAAAATATATGACATTCCTAGTTAAGTGAAACAAAAAAATGTGGGTTCTAATTACGCTTACCAGGATATATATGAATACTATTTAATAGGATATATCCCAACACCATTAATACCTAATACTTCTCTAGATTCTGATAAACTATGGAGTTCCCAGCTATGTGGATTTAAACAGTAGCTCATAAAACCCAATTATCTCCAAGTAATAATAAAACAATATAGAGAACGTGTAATCCATACAAATGGTGCCATTGATAATGAAAATATGATATACAGAGATAGTTAAATTGATGGAGAACCACTGATACATGATTATGGAGAAATTGATATAGAACCTCTGGAATATACAAATATTCAGGTTAACATATAATATTTAATATACCAAAATGTTCAGTTTGATAGAGAACCTCAGATACATATATATATTCACATAGATATATAATAAAAAAAAATTAACTTTGGGTTAACATAATTGAACAAAGGTATAAGAGAATGATTCATTAAACGTTCTTAATTCTATAAAATATTTTATGATTATGAAATAATCACCAAAAAATGTGTGATGAGATCGACCTATCACCCTTTTGTCCAACTCACATACGTAATCATCATTGGTTTTAAAAAAATAAAAAATAAAAAATTAGTTACAAATTTCATTTAAAATTAATGTATTTAAAACATATCATTTCATGTATATGGGATTTTTTTGTGTTTCTAGATCCAATAGTACACATCATCATTTGCTGATTAAAAATATGTATAAAGAAACTTTTTTGTATAATTGATTACTTTTATAAAAACTAGAGATAATTTTTATCCCCAATTGGTGTCCCATGTATTCTCACATCAAGAGGATATTGAATTAATGTTTAAAAAAATTTAAATTTTCAAATATTTAACATAAATTATAAGGAATAAAAATTTTAAAATCACTATATTCAGATAAACCATACAGATGATTATAGGAGAAATCCCTTTTGTGGAAAACTGGTTGAAAAATGTTTCTTAAAAAAAAGATAAGGATTTAATAAAAATAGTAGAAAAAATAAAATTGTAAAATAAATAATATTATATAAACAATAAATAATAAGGTAAATATGTTTTTGATTAAAATTTATTACGCTCTTACAACTATTATAATAAATGAGAATCAATTTCTTATATTTATATTCTATAAACTTTTAGACTAATGTAGAAAATAGACCTTATGAAATAATCTAAAAGGTCCAACACTATGTAAAATCATTACCCACTTTCTATTAAATGGATAGATAATTTTTTATACAAAATAAATGTTTTGTATATATAATTGGAATATATTTAAGAGAAAAAACAAAAAGAAATAATGAGGCCCAAGTGAAGAAATGAAAAAAAAAATAAGACTAAAATATTATCATGTATTATTTTTTACGTGATTTTAGTATGTAAGAGAAAATTACATTCAAATATCATATTCATGTATGTTACATCCCTTTAGATTATTCTTATGTAATATCATCATCATATCTTGGTATTAGTGTTGTGATATGACCATTTTTACTTCATGGCCATTATATGTTTCCTCCGATCTCTAAAAAATTAGGGACACAAAATCTTCATGGTTGATGAAAAATTAAAAACAAAATGTTAAATTATGTGAATAATCTATCATTAAACATATTGATTTGATTTAAATTATTTAGAAAGAATTCTAAAGAATATTATTAATAATATTCTACTTTTTATCATGAAGAATTTATTACATATGATTATTAGGAAATTTACTTATAGAATTTTAAACTTATGTATTGTTACTAAATAATATATATGAATTTCATGTAGATATTTTAAATGTAATTATGATAGATTTAATAAATTAGAGTTTTTCGATATGTTAAATCTAGTATAATAAGCATAATAAGAATGAATAATAATATTTTATTTTTACTAAAATTAAGAAAATTATAAAAAAAATTAGTAACAAATATATGTGTATTGTGATTACCAAAAAAATTATTGATATGTTTTAATATGAAAACTAACCAACTTATAAATCAAACATGGGTAAAGATGGGATTCACAAACATAGAGAAGACACTAAAAATATAGGGTGTATTGAATGATATAGAGGTAATTGATAGTTTATAGTGACTATATTTATCACCAAATTAATTTATTATATAAGATGATTTTTAATATATTTTTTATTAATGAAAAAATAACTTGAAAACATATAAGTGGCCTTCATATGGAAGGAATGATCTTGAGAAACATCTAAAATTTGATTATTATTATGATTTATAAAAAATAATGTTAATGATAATTTGGAAATGTTTTTTTTCTATACAATTCCATGTTCACTGGGAATGTATCAAAGGGACTGTAAAATTATTCATATAAACTATTATATAATGTTCCTCACATCAATTTAGTTTGTATTGTATGTTTCTTGATGAATACAAGGAAAATTATCACAATTTTAAAACATGAGATGGATAGGATGGGTTATTTATGTAGTTTCCTATAGATAATAATTGTAATGAAATTATAGGTAGTAGATAGACCCACCAAACATTCTATGGGGTATGATCATACTGTTGGTGCAGTTAAGAAGTAGTAAATAACTACTTCATTTACACTAGAGTTCTTGTGTATGGATACTGGTGTATATATTATCCCTCATAAATCTATAAGATCCCATTATTGTTTTGGTGTCCTTATCTAACCCACTTTAATTGTGAAAAAAATTTATTTCATTTTAATACCCCTAAGGGGGTCATTCAGATATATTCTTTGTCGGGGAGATGGTCTCTCCCATTAATTTTCTCCCTCTATCTCTATCCTTCATATTTTAATCATAAACTGTGTATCCATCTCACATAAATACTTGGTAATTTTTTTGTGGTAATAAAAATATAATCTATGTGGTTTTATGCTTAATTTATTTATTTTTCACTATCAGGTGACTAGATTTATCATTTTAGGGTTTTTTAAAGATTTATTATATTTAATTCAGTCTATAAATTTCAATGTGGTGTGTGAACAATATCAGTTCCACGAATCACTAAATATTTACAGTGGTTTTACTATTTATATATTTTATTATTTTATAAGGATAGGATTTGAAATAGACAACTCAAATAGGCACTCTAGGTTCCTATGAATTAATAAATAAATTAATATATTTTTAGAGGACCAATGTGCCTTTTCATTTATGACAAGGTAATTTTTTGACTTTCTATTAGTGATATTTCCTAGTTATGTGGTAAAAATTAGTGTAAAATTAATATGCATAGGTAAATTAGTTACTTATAAAATAAATGAACTAATTCATATGTATTAGGATTATAGGGATAAACCTCCTTCATGATTAGAATAATTTTTTTCTGGCATGGGGATATTGATGTATAAGAAATTCATAGGGGTGTGTCAGAAACACAACTTGAATGGGTATATCATGATTTTAGAATGTTATGGAAAAAAATAATATAATATAATAAAAACAATACGATTTTAATAAAATATTTTAGAATTATTGGAGTACATAATAATGTAGTCTCATAATCGGCCTAGATGTTATTTAGTTAGAAAATATTTTAAAATTAAATTTTGATGTTTTTTATTTTGTATGACCATTTTCCTATTTATTATTCATATAATTTAATAGATAACTATTTTGGTGTTTCATATCATTCAAGGAGGCTATTTATTAAATTAAATTATGATTGATATCACATTATGATATATTCAATCATGAAATATATGTAATAAAGAAGTAAAATGGATATAGAAAGTTTAAAAGATAGACTGAATCACTTACCGATGGTATATGGGTTGCATCATACAATGGGGATAGTTTGGTTATTTTTTCACTCAGTCCTGCATTGTTATCTATTTGATTTATCTAGATAGATAATTTTTATTGGTTAAGTTCTATTTTATTAATATTTTAAGTATTACATAAATGGAATTATTTTTCAATATTACTTGTAAATAATTTATTTAAATGATGTGATAATATATATCACCAATGGTAGGATGACTAGTGAGAGTTCTACTTAACCTAAAGAGGATAATTTAAAAGGTATATAGAGATAATATTATATAAAAACTAGGACTTTTTTATGTTTTCATGGTCTATGGTGGATGTTTCCTCACTCAAATATATGATTTTAAAATCCCCATAAATTTTAAGGCCATCTAGTTTTTTGGGAAAATATTAATTTTGATTTGGTAAGGGGTTTATTTTTAGTACTTGGATTGGGATAAGGAATCCAAATGTTTCTACGTCTAGAATGATGGTTTGGGGTGTAGTTTTAGGCCTGTTGGATTCCATGGGTTTTTGGGAGGCCTGGTTAATTAAATATTTTTGCAGCAAGGTATTTAGAGCATGACCAATATGGTCACACCATGAAACTCTTCGTGTTATATTTAGGGTCCCTCTACCTAGGTGGTTCGAGGATTGAACAACATTTCAAATCCATGAATGTTATGTGATGTGTTTACTTTTATAAAACGTAACCCCCCCCCCCCCATCCTTTATGGGTTTACCCCCTTTAATTTCAAAGGGGAGGGGCCCTCAGGGGTGGAAATTCAGCTGACACCTCCACATATCTTCCTCTCCATTGTTACCCAATTTAAAGGGGATGGTTTTGGTTCTGATATAATAATGGTTTGAGGAAAGGGATTCTATTTTAATCTTCATTAATACTTTAGTTTAAATACCCCTTATTTTTACATGATTTTGTTTAGTGTTACGGTGCATATTATAAACAAAATGGTGCATTGAACTAATTTCAATTGGTATTTGGGTTGGCTTGTATAGAGGGTGGCCTAAGATGATGTTGGAATGCCCTTATGTGTTGGTTCCACAATAGTACTTCACCATATAGTTCATCCTAAAAATTATAACTAAAGTGGGAAAAAATAATTTTAAAATGTGTCAAAAAAAATTCTATATTGTCACATAGTCTCATGTGTGTGTTTTGTGTGGACTGAACCACATTAGTCAAAGTTATAATGAGTGGGTGATAAATAATGAGTTTTTTCGGACTGCCAATAATTTATTAAATTTTAATAATTAATTATAAATGTATATAGTTATTAAATATAATTTCATGGAATTATATTAGTGATTGGGAGTGTGTATGAGGATTGTAGGTCTTCAAAGAGTCTCGACCGATCTTAGTGGGTGGTTAAATCTATGTTATAGGTACATAAGCCCCAAGATGGAAAATCATTTTCCTAATAATTTAGGTGTGTTCATGTTTGTATTTTTTTTAGGTTTTGTATTGATTTTTAGTGATTAGATTTATTTTGGTAGAGTAATTAGGATAGGTAGGGCTCTTATGATTAAAATATGTGTGTGTTCACACTTCATAAATCGGGATCACCAATTAATTACGTTCCTAAGGTGGGAGTGCATCAGTGGAGTTTATGGAAGGCATTGGGTAGGTCTCAAATATTAGTAGTGATGTGGGATAGACTATGTTGGTTTATTTGGGATAGTGGTAATGAATTTTTGTCTTGGTTTTGATTGATAATGTGTGAGATGGATGTACTATTTCAAGAAACTAGAAACTCCCCATAATTTATTAGGAGTGTCTTGGTGCACATAAAGAGTGAGAATTTCAATAAGAGATTAACATGTATAAAGGATTAGTGTTATCTTCAAGTGATGGTTCAAGTGATCTCCCTTGGTATATGTCTGATGGAACCCACATAAGGGTTATGGGAATCATTAAAGAAATGGAATGGGAATCCTATGGGGGCCCAATGTATAGTGTTCTAGGATAGTCCTTGGTTAATATGAAAAAGACTGATGAGGGTTTTATTATGGTTGGATTAGACATTGGTGTTTGGTTGGGGTAGAGCCTTATGGAATTTATTTTATTAACGAGTGATGAATAAGAGAATAAATAAAAGATAAGAGACCAAGATGGGTCTAGATAACACATTGGATTCCGTAATGGGAGATATTTGGCGTCTTTTAGGTCATAGGTTGGGTTTTGAGTAGCTAACACCCTAGGATTAGTTACTGAAATGGGTTAAGATATTTTTTCACTTTTTGTGAAAACATCTTATATTTTAGAATGTTATATGTGATGAATTATGTTGGGATAATGTTTCTCTAGGACTAACCCAAAATTATTTGAAATCGGTTGTGTTAATAATATTTGGGGTGAGGAGTCATCTTATTCATGAATTAGAAACCTTTCTTTTTGGGGGATTGGGTTGTTTCCATGAAATTTTTATGATAGGCATGGGTAGAGGACCACCATGGGAGATCATTCATGATAAATTAAACCATGAGTGTGATGGATATTTGTTTTAATGGGGATATTATATACCATGAGTGATAAGGTATTGTTTTTTAAAGAGACCTTCTCCCTGAGTGAGAAGGGTCGGACGAACATGTTTGGAGTGAGAAGGAGTATATTTACAGATGATTAGGGGGCCCATCCATAAGTGTATTTTTATTTAATAGTGGACTTCCACATGTACTAGAAAGACCACAATGTGACAAGATTCATGAATGATGGACCCTACATTGAGTGACAATGTAGTGGGTTGAGATATAGATGTATGATCCTTTCATGTCTCATTAGTTATTATGTTAATATTTAGGAATCACCCTGCCCATAGACATTAGGTATTGTATAGATATTAAAATGAGGTAAGATGATTATTTCATTTCAATTTAGCAATGAATCCTGTATAGTTGGTCATCATGGTGTCCTTGTTAATTCATTGTGTTTTGATAGGTGTTGTATATCATTAGGTGTTGTTGAAACATGGTGATTTCACAATGACTAAATGTGTGCATTTATTTATTTTATTTCATTTACTTGGGAATAAAAATTCATATGATAGTGTTTATTAGAGGTTATTGGTGAGAAAAAAAATGAGTTATATGATCATCCCATGCATGGTAATCTTGATGTGCATGTAAGCCTTATATCTACATTTTGGGTAAACAAAAGATGTGCAGTAAATCAAGTTGGAGTGGTTCATGGTTATTTTAATATTGGGATGAGTGGAGGCTTGGGGATTGTAATATTGTTGGCATAACTATTTTTGTTCATTTGTTAATTTGGTTTATAGGGTAAACCAAGTGGGTTATCAATGTATGTTTTATATGACAACATTATTTGATATAACACGGTTTTTTTGTTGTTTATTCTTCATACTATATTTTTCTGAATGTGTATGATTCTTAGTTATTTTTTTATAGTTCATTAAACCATAATTATAGGTAATAGTCTCTTCATTTCATAGATCAATCCCTCTCTACTAGTAATAAGACTCTATCACATAAAGAGGCATGCCTGAGGCCACATAAAACATTGGCTTAAATGGTAGTTATGGTCCAGGGTATCAAAAAGTGGAATTACATTATTTTTTTTGTTTTATGACTTTTAGAAATGGTAGATTGATGATCTATGAATTTTCATAGCTCATGATGGATATCAAACTAGTGTGTTAAAAACTCATTTTTCGATAAGAATTTAAAGTTATCAGGAAAGGTGATTATTATTCTATGTACGTCATGTTATAGTTCTATTATTTCACCATGGTGATGCACTTAATATTTGGATTTATCATTTAGGGGTTTTGCGTCTCGACTCATTGTGTTGAGGCTTGTTTTATTGCATAATTCATAGAACATAGGGTCTACCTGTCATATATGTGCATGAAAGTGGGTTTTTAGTGATAATTTCATTTTCATGATGATTTGATAACAAATTATATAGTGTTTTTATCATAAAATTTTTCTGTGGAAATACAATCAACAAGAATGTGTTATATTTTTTTTAATGTTAGGTCTTTTGGGTCTTATAATGGTTGGTTACATGATGTTGGGATTATATTACCTTCATCAAGGGATATGTGGAGACTATTTGTGAGTATACACCTTAAAGTGATACCCTAGTAATGTATTGATGAATCTATGATATTCTTTATGGGTGTTCTCAGGATGAGAAAAAATTTCTCTAAGGTTTTGATTTTAGTAACATAACATTTCAAAGACAAATGATATATTGGAATCACATATAGATTTTTTGTGGAAATATACACAACTAAAATGGGCTACTAAGGAAAAGAATAATAATTTCTCGGGCTTTCAAGAATTGAATCACATTGATAATTTTTCGGTCAAGGATGGTTTTCGAGGAAAATGTTAGTTAGATTCCCATATCGAATGTTATTTATTGTTATTTTAGTAACATTGTCGGATTGTAGGTAGATACTTGAGGTTTGTAAGAGAATATTTGTGGGGGTGATTGTGTAGTTAGAAATGAAATTAGTGATATTCAGTTGGATATGGTGTGAACATGACATATATAATGCAATGGTCACTCATTAAGGAATGTGATCCTTGGTTAGGCCAAAATAGACTCATTGGAGAAAGATTAAAGTGAATGATACATTTTACATGAGTATAAAGAATTGGGTTTGTGTGATATTAGGGTATATAGTGGGTGAGAAACTATGGGAGGGTTATTGTGGATCACTCTACCTTGGAGAAGAGAGAGATATATGGTGTGAATTTTCTGGGAATGTTTTGATGTGAGAGGGTAGGTCTAGGTTTGTTACACACAGTGGATGGAATGGTTGATACATTGGTAACCTAAGAGTGGGTGGTGGTGGAATTTAATTTTCTCACTCATGAATATGTAGGTCAATCTTTTCCATTAATTATAATTGATAATACAACGATCATGGGTCATGTAGTTAAGGTTTTCTTGTTTGGTGAAAATGAACACTCAAATAGTGGGGATGCTCTTCTCAATTTTGGGTGAATAATCCATGGGGGAGAAGATTTTTAGGTTTGGTTAGATTGATCTTTGTATGGTTTAGGTGGAATCTGGTCCTCGATGTGTGAGGGTTTATATACGAACTAGTTCCTTGGTAAACTATAAATTCTATATTTGAATGCGGTGTTAGTTGGAGTCTATGTGTTGGAATTAGGAGCAATAAAGTTTTAGTATGATCTGAGAGAGATTTGGGTCAGAAGTTATCAAACTGTGATCATGGAAGATGAATCAAGTAGCCATTTATTTAATTGTGGAATTACACTGGGATTTAGGATTATAATTTTTGTGGGTTCATGGATGATTCTATAATTCATCTCGGTATGGCAGCATCATGGTCATTAAATGTGATAGCATGTCAATGGGTGAAACCGAGCACTTCCTTGAAAAATAAGTTAGAGGAGAAATAACAGGTGATTTTTACATTCATTAAGGTATGTTAAGGAGGAAACCACACCACTATTATTGCTATAAACCCATTTATAGGTCATTGGACCACTAGAAGTGTGTTTTTCGGGTCCCATTACTATGGTGGGAGTATCATGAATTGGAATTGGACATTGTGAGTAGATTTTTATGGTTGGTACTTCTATAATCCTTGTGAAGAATTGAGTGAAGGAATTGAGGTGTTTTGGGAGATAATATTTAGATTTTTAATTTATATTGACTGGGTGACGAGAATTCTAGTTAATACTAACCATTTGTGCCTAGAGTTTCATTATTGAAAAGTTTTTTTGAATTTATAAATGGGTTGTGATGAGTTTTAAGTGTTTTCATTACCATGATAGGTTAGGAGATGTTTTTTGAGTATTAATATATCTTCTTGAGGAATAGTATAATTATTCTAGATATTTTGTAATTCCTTATGTATTTCTTGGTCATTGTGTTTTAGAGAATAATTAATTTTTGGTCTCCTGAGGGGATTGTTTTGAGATGTAGGATTCGGATCAAAAATCCAATGTTTGGATGTCCTAAACTGATTTTTTTATAATTTTTTTGAGGATTTGTGGAAACCCGCGGTATTCATGGGGATTTTGTAGAAGGTTATGGTGATCTGGATATTTAAAATTTATTGCGGCATACCATTCATGGTGTCACCAAAGTGGTCATTCCATAAAAGTCTTGAGTGTAGTTGGAGTTACCTCTACCAAAGTGGTTCGCAGTGTAATAACCATGTTCATACCGTGAATGGTTTTGTAGTTTTGTTTTCTAGTGGGAATTATTTTTTTTAATGTTATTCCCCGTTCTATTTAAATGGTAGGGGTTCTCAAGTAAGGCTATTCGGTAGGCACATTCCCCACTTTTCCAGTCATTTCCCCCTTGGTAGGGGATGGTTTTTTATGTGATATGATAGAGGTTTGTGGTAAGGGTGTATATTTTTGTATCAGTTCTTCCTTCCCTTTGTAGAACACTAATTTTGGATCAATTATGATAATTTTTTGGTTTCATTTCCACAAAAGAATGGTGGATCAGCCAATTTTGATGATAATTTTTATTATCGTTCATTAAATTCTTCCAGATAAGATGTAGGTTTGATTTTGTGCACCGTATTAGAAAAGGTACATCATTTAATGGTTTTCCCTAAGGATTCAAAAAAAATTACAAAATTGTCATCTAGAATGGGTTTATTAAATTAGATATTTCTTATGGAATTTGCTTGGGTATGTTTCGAGAGTGTACAACACATTGTTGCAAGCGGTTTTCGTGAGTGAGGGTTGCCCTGTGTATTTTTAAGTGATTATTCCTATATTATTAAGTTCTAATAATTGATTATAAATTTTAACTATTAATCATTATTGTTTATCAATGAAATATATGTGCCTACGAGCATGGATGAGGCTGGGTGGTCTTGTATGGGGCTCGGTAGAGTTCAGGGATTGGTTAACTCCATGTTCCAGGTTGGTGGTCACTATGATACAAAACTATATTCATGTCTATTTATGATCATACATTCCTAGATAATTTCATTGGTTTGGGAAATATATTTAGGTACCATGGTTTCCCTGTATAGATATGGTCGGATGGTGATTGTCCTCATATTCTTGGGACAAGAGTTCTTTGTCACTTGGGTATGTCAAGATCACTTGAAGAATATGCCTCAAAGGATTGAGGGTGCTTGTCAAGTTAACAATAAAACATGGGTAGGACCTAAGTAATGAGAGATGTTTAAGGTTATCCTAATATGGTTCCCAAGGGTTAGTGGGATGACACATTGTCTTGGAACTAAGTGATATGCGGTGCGATAGTTTTACATTTAGTGAGAGATTGGTAAATCCCTATAATGGTTAGAGGATAATCCTGGCATATATTGAGAGTTGTAAGTGTCCCGGGGGACATAACATGTGTTGTAGAGATTGGATTATTATAGGTGATTGGTCGAGGTATTAATATTAAGAGACATGTGATGGGAACTAGGTGTAGGTTGTGGGAATCAATTGGGTCTTGGAAACTAGATACCAAGGGGGATTAGAGTAGAATATCTTAGGATTGTCCCTCGGTAGTATGATCAATATTGATACGCATTTTTGTACGGTTAGACCAGACGATGATTTTTCGTTTAGGGTGATACTTCTTATATTTTTCTCACCAATGGGTGATAGATATGAGATGGTATTGATGATAAGAGAATAGGATTGGTTTGTAGGATCTAGGGGACTACCTAAAACATGTGGTGAGGTGTGTTCAAGGTGAGGAGCTAGGTATTGAGTGACTAGTTCCTTGATATTAGTAGTTTAGTTGTGTGATGTGTTGAATACCTATATTTTTTCATGTGTTCTAACTTTTGATAGGTGAAAGACTCTGGTGAGGTAGTGGAACCTAAGCCCTAAACATTCATGAGATGAGAAAGGAATTGGATGGACCATCATGGGAGAGTAGAATACCATGTGTGCATGAATTATTAACTTTCATTGAATAGGATTTGGTAGTATGTTACAAAATTCATTGAGTTAGTTGATTTTAGGACCACCCTTGGGGATGGGTCATGGGAAGGACTGCCATGATTTAGATGGAGTCCCTATGTGAATTATGTAGATATATACCTTGATCGATAAGGTAGATGTTGCAGAACAGACCTTTCCCTTGAGTTCGAAGGTATGGTCAATCATTGCTTGTGTGATAAGGCATGGGTTGACATATTATTAAGGTACCATTCCAAGGGATTATTTGGTTATTCAAACGAAAAACCCCATGAGAGTTATAGAACATGATATATTTCAAGACATGACCAATGGTCCCATCATCGGGTGAATGGGATGTGACTTGAGATATAGAAATATAATTGTGACCACTATCTTTGGGTATTGGGTATAGGAATGGACACCACCCTACCCTGAATCTTCATGTATGGGATAGATATCTGTACATGGAGATATGATGATGAGATATTTTCATGTCACTAAATTAGAATAGATCATAGTAGATTGGTTAGTACATGGTGCCTTTATAGGAAGGTGTACATCATTATGTGTTGTGGAATCCTTATTATCAGATGATTACATGATGATAACTTTATTTATGTTTTTATTTTCCTCCTGAATACACATGTACATGAAGGATAGTATTAGGAGTTTATAGAGAGACAATACTAAGTGATAACCTCACACCCTATACATGTTTCTTGGTGCATATGTAGACCTTGTTTTTTTTTGTTTAAGTTCGTCATTGGACATTCTGAAGATAAAGTTGGAGTATCTCGTGGGTATTTAGATATTGTGTTGAGTTGAGGCCTAGGTATTCAAGTAGGGACACTTTATATTTATTTGTTTTTATATTTTGTATATAGGTTATCCATATGTATTATTGATATATATTCTTTATAGAAACAACATTTTATATAGAAATATAGTTTAATTATTTATCATATTTACCCTATTTTTTATGGATGTGTATGCTGATTGGTTATTTTTATACTATTTATTACACTCGGATCTGAGAGAGTATACTCCCCATTGCATGTATTAGTCCCTCACTGGTAGTTAGTATCCCATAGAAAAATTGTAGGCATGCTTGAGGGAAAGTAGAAATCACGCTCAAATGGTGGTACATATTCAGGGAAGCACATGAGTGGCCATTTGTTTTAGATAAATAAACAACATCTACTTGGTATGAATGTGTGATCTTTTAGAGACAATATAAATTTTTATGAGATATAGTTTTTCATCAAGTCCAGAGCGATCATGTTTATTTGTTTTGGGAAATGAATATGTTACATCACAACCCTACACAACATATCAAGTATGGAATATGTTATAAAATACTAACAAGCATTCTTTAGGGTAATGGTTCAGTCCATGAGTAATTTGTTGGATCATTATATATCTATAATACTTATTAGTATCATAAGAATATGCTTATGTTGGATAACATACAAGAGGGGGTTAATTATAATTTCAAAATTATAGTTTAAAATAATTTAAAAAACTCAAAACCTATTTAAATAGGATTATGGGAATCATCCCTTAATTTTATGAACAACCTCACAATATCAAAACCTAGCTATGTTCTAATTAAATTAGAGAAAAAATTGGAATCACAATGGATTCAATTTATCAGATTAATTATTGTAATCACAGTTAATATAAAAAATAATACAATAATAGAAAGGTGAATAAGATGTTTCTCTATCTATTAAAATGTAAAGTGGAATATAGAATTTTTAAAAAACAAGTAATATAATAATTTAAATAATAAACAATGAATTTAATGCTATTAAAACATTAATTATTTTAAACATTATAGAAGGGTGGTCTATAACATAGACTAATTGAATCAACTATTTTATAATAACCTAAAACTATATATTTCCTTAACAAGGAAAGACTATGATATAATTATTGGAAAGGATATTTCTTCCTAGACTTATAATCCCTTGATCTGATGATCAACACTATATTACTATCCGTGTAAACCCTCAATACTATTATTTGGTTATCTATCTTCTTATCCATATAATCTCTCAATCTTTACGATGATCGAACTCAATTGCAATTACAAAAAAAATATTACATAGATAACATCCCAAGGTTTCCCTAGATTGACTCTTTCGAAAGAATTACAATGAACGGAGAACAGGTTGTTCATGATCATTAATCATCATAATATTTGGAGAGTGAATGTAATAAATCCATGTCAAAATCTTTGAATTACCTGGTATATATAGGCATCTTACCAATGGTAATATATCTCAGAGTTTATTGAAATAACCTTTGACACCTATCACTCGAAAGCTCATTATGCTCTGGTGTAACTGAATGTATTACATTGTATTGGTTTATGTAAAGACCCAGATTTTCCATGATTTTTTTTTAAATATATTGAATTATTACAAGTCTGTAAAAATTGATGGAGCTTGATTCTGAGGCCTGGTGTGCCTGGAAGAAATTTCTGAAATTTTCTTACGTACGTTCAGTAAACTCGTGGGGGGTGTTTTCTATGTTTTTAACTGATTCTATGATTAAAAATATGAGGGAATCGTTGGGTCTTCAGCACTGAGATTAGCTTATGGGAGGCTTCACATTGACTATATAAGGTCAAGAGAAAAAGATAATGTTTTGACATTTAAGAGAATAATAAAATAACAAGTTATTTTATTTTTTCTTTCTCATTTCCTCCAACGGACAAGCGGCGGTGGCAGGACCAGTGAAAATTCAAGACATTAAGTGGCTTGAATCCTATTTATTCTTGTAACCACACCATTGGAATTAATAATGTTCCTTAATTAAATGAACCACATTAATTTCATGTGTTTTATTCAGCCTCCCCCTCTCCTATTTATATAGAGCACGTGTAGAGTGTTGGCACGGCTTCACTGAGAAACAAAGCTCTGTTAAAGTACCACAACACCAACCACTTGGAGGGCGAGGCTACTTCCTATGAGCGGTGACGAGTGCCATCGAATTACAAACCAACAAAAATAAAAAGGTGGGTTATGTCGATCATCGATAGTGAACATCTTCTCCAGGCAGGGTGGGTCCATCGATCTTCGTCAGCAAACGTCTCTTCCAGGTAGGGGGTTTATTTTAGAAGTTTTCCTTGATAAAATAAATTTATATGTCACTTGTTATCATGTAACGTAGAGGGATCATGCCAAACGAACAAGGCCCAAACCATCCACCAGTTCGTTTTTTGATGTGAACTTCACAGAAAAATTTCCAACTCGAAGGAAACACGAAATAGAGGGTCACACTATGAGGGCGATAGCGTTGGTGAGATGTAGGTGCATACGGGACCAAGAACAAACACCGGAGCAGGCCAGGTGACCCGCGGAAGAAACCACCGGTGCGCCATGTTGGTGGTGGTCGACGGTGGCCAGAGAACACCCCTGGAAACATACCATGGGTGGTGGAAGGTAGCGAGCGACGGCGTTCCACGGTGGCCGAAGGCGGTAAGCCTGGGCCGGCCATGCGGGACAAGGGCCGCGCTCGCAGGTGCTCCTGTCGAAAGAGGTCTCGGCCAGCAGGGTGTGTCAGGAAGGTACGGAATGGTTTGTTCCATGCCATGTTAGAGAAACCTAGGTATACTAAATGGTTGACTGGTTAAATGTGGTGAGTCAGCGCCCCACAAGTTGGCGAATGACCCTGCAAGCACAGGGCTGGCGGGATGCAACGGTCTGCCTCCGGGGGGACCGAGACAACGGGGGCCGGCTGAGCGGATAGTACTACCCCTACGGGCGGGACTCGTCAGTAGGCCAGGCCGGTCCCACATCCTAGTGGGCTGGACCCAAGTAGTGGGTCGGACCTGCAGCCCAACAGGATAGTGCGGGTGGGTCGGGCCCCACCCGAGTGTCCGGCCCAACGGCGACCTGGTCCCACAAACTGAGGCGGGAAAACCCCGACGGGCCGGACCTAGTTAACAGAGCTGAACCATAATGGGTCGGACCCGAGCGGGGTCAAAAAGATCATAGGACCTATTGCGTCAGGCATGTTTGACCGATTCGGGTTGGGCCCAGACCCAACCGGTCCCTGGATAAATAAACACATGTAAATAACAAACCTAGTGTCTGTTTGATATGCCGTCAGTGGCGTTGGGATCCCTAAATGGAATCGGTCCCTTTGTCATATTTGGGTGCGCCCGACCGAGCCAGGCTGGACTGAGGTGTGATCACCCCCGTTTTCACGGATATAGACGCAACTAAAAGACCGAGTGTCTGGTTGACGCATCCTCTTTTGTGTTGAAACCATTAGGAAGAGGTGGTCCTTTTGAAAAACCCCATGAGAGTTTTGGAGAATCTTTGTGTACGGATGGGTTGGATCGACAAAAAATCCAACTTGGGCCTCGTCACATGAATGCCAATAACTTACAGACCATGCATATTCTTGATGTGTTGTCTTTTGCGTTGGGGACCTTATGACATGAAAAATAATCATGTTACTTATTTGTGGGACTTATGGATAGTTTAAATATTAATGATGGCTTGAGAAGTGTTTCTCCTTGAATCAAGCATACTATGTGGGAGAATCCAGTGGCTGGCAGTGATGCGGGGTTTAAAACCTAGAGATCTTGTGTAAGTCAGCATTGATCCTGTGTGGGTCAGATATTGTGTGGTTCAGTGCTCAGTGATACTATGTGCGTAAGCGCATATCGATTTTGTGTCTGTCGGATCCTCTGTGGGTCAGCACTCAACGATCCTATGTGGGTTAGCACATACTGATAATGTGTGGGTTAGATCCTTTGTGTGTCATTACGGGGGTTAGTACCTATCGACTCTGGGCGGGTTGGATCATGTGTGTGTATTTTAAGGGGTACGTACCTATCGATACTATGTGGGTTAGACTCTATATGGTCAGCAGTTGTGCCTCTTGACATAAAAAGATGATCTAGCTTCACGACTGATCTTCTATACTTCTATAATTCATTAATACCTGGTTTGATCTAAGAATTTGACTGAGTTGTCTCTATTGTTTCCTGTTTTTTTATTGAGTATTTCTTTTTGGTTTTTAATTTGTGGTACTCTAGGAGACCTTCGGGGGTCTTAGGGTCCATACTGAGTATTGTTATACTCAACCCTGCACGTGATTTTCCCGCACATTGTTCTCTATTATGCAAACAATGAATATCTGGGTTGGGACTTAAGAGAGCCAGGACAAGGCAGTACACGGAGGAGGAGGGATGACATGGAGTGTTATGGAAATGATTTTTACCTACCCATTAGGTAGGATCCTCAGTGGAAGATCTAGGATATTTTTACTACAGTAGTTTACTTTTTTGTTGCTTCTTGTGGTGTTCTTAGTTGTGTGTTTTTAGAGGTTTAAAGTTAATTACTTCCTGTTATATGGATATTCCTTCACGGTGCTAGTTTCCAACCCCTGGCCTATGGAAGTCGGGATTGGGGTGGTCATGAAACGGGCCTGAGGGGATGGGTCCTGACAAAGTGGTATCAGAGGAGTCAGTTCTACCAATGAACTAGGACTCTGATCTTTTAATATAACAATAGTGTTAAGTGTTTTGAGGGAAGTTTTTAGTTCGGGCAGTTCAGTGTTGGTGCGACATCCAACTTATCCATACACCAGGACCCTGAATTCTTATTTATGACTTGCTGTATGAAAACACTTATTGCGTGTGTTTTGGAAATGTTTTTACTTTGATATCTTTGAGTCAACTCACTAGGTGTAACTTTTTACTGTGGTGCACCTGTTTCCTTCAGAATTCTACCAAGTAGACAGCTATCCATCATTCCCAAGAGATAACATGATTATGGCCCACCGATCATTGATTCCTTGGTGCATGGCCCTCTTACGGCGTTAGCACATTCGGGTGGTGTACCAGCAGCACCACTACCCATTGGGAAGCTGTTTCCACCAACCATACCAGTAGATGGTGCACGCCGACTAAGAGTGTTGCACAAGTTTCAATGGTAGAGGACTCTGAGGTTCCATGGTGAGATGGATCCTCAGGTGGATGAGGACTAGATGGATTTTATGGTACGAGTTTTTCCCCTAGTAAGGAAATTAGTCGACCAGATGGTGATCTTGTATGCCAGTTTTTCCATCGAGTAACAGAGAGATAATGGATCCTGACGCTCCAGAAGCAAGCCGAGGCGACCCTCACCTGGGCAGATTTCAAGGGCCTCTTCTCGGTAGTGTTCATCATAATGACTCTATGCTCTGTGCGTATTCGGGGGATCCTACAATGATATCATGGAATCCTAACCCTGGACAAGTACTCAGCGAGGTTCAACAACTTCTCATGATACTCCACCGACATGGTTTGAGACCCTTTCTTAAGGGCCTAGACATTCCATCAGGGACTCTGACAGTAGATCAAACCTTTGATGGTATGTCTCAGTATCTTGACACATGCTGGAGCGTTGTATAGAGAGCTCTTGGTCGAGAGTATCCTTGCTGAATAGACACCGACTGCGTGACCCACCACCAGGAAACACGTACGAGATTTATCTACAGATGGTGGTTGGAAAATGACATAGAGGTCCAAGAGAACCAGACCCTCTAGTGGATGATCCTGGGACTTAGGGATGTAGGTTCAGAGCTCAAGAGGAAGAGGTGCTCAGCTGGGAGGTAGGATGTGCTTCATGTGCGGCGGGCAGAGCTTCATGGCTTGCGACTGCCCAACCCACCATACTGACGATCAGCAGACAGTCGAGGGACCGTTGAGGCAGAGGCAGAGATTCGAGTGAGGTGTTCCGTAGGGTAGAAAACCTGGTAGAGTAGAGATCCATCCAACATGAGGTGGGAAGATATTTGAAGTTCTACCTCCACTACCACAAATTGTTCCTCCCATACCATAGGGTGTAGGTGGATAGGGTCAAGCACAACTATAGGTAGCAGATGCCTATGAGCATGATGCTCTGAAGATTATTAGATGTACAATATGTCTATATTCCACCCATGTTTTATAACTTATATAGATAGGTTCCAGTCACCCTTTCATTTCATGGACTCTTGTTCGGAGCTCAGATATTTCTGGTGGAGTCGTTGGCCCGATCTATACAATTAGAGACTCTTTCGAGAGAATATTTGACGATTACACACTGGTACCGGTAGTGTGAGATTACTCTAGGAGGTGAAATATTCTGCTGGGATCTTCAATTATTGGCATTGATTCCTTACGGCATCATCTTGGGTATGTACTGGTTATCCACAGTCCATGCTCAGATTGACTGTATCTGGCCCAAAGTGTGGTGTGTCCGTGAGATTGGGACAATGTTTTCCTTCACCGGGGAGAAGGCAACTGTTACAGGACATGATGGTCTCAACCAAATGAGGGTGTAGCTGATCACTCATCAGTTTGATAGAGTTACCCTCAAAGCAGTCGATGTTGAGAGTTTGAGTTATCCTGTAGTGGTGGTACAATTTTTCGATGTCATCCATGATGATTTTCCCGGACTACCTCCTCACATAGAGGTAGAATTATTCATCAACATGTACCCTGAGACGGCACCGATATCTACTACAGTATATCAGATGGCTCTTGTGAAGCTTTTTGAGTTATGGGTGCAGCTGGAGTACTTTCAGATGAAGGGGTTTATAAGGCCTAGTGTCTCTCCATGGGCAGCCCTGATTTTGTTCCCCAAGACGGCAGATGGGAGTTTTAGGATTTTTGTGGATTATCGGTGCCTGAACTAGGTGATAGTGAAGAACAAGTATCCACTTTCAAGGATATATGATCTCTTTGAGCAGCTGAAGGGATATCATTGGTTTTCAAATATAGACCTCATATCATGTTAACATCAACTCAGGGTACAAGATGAGGATGTACAGATGACGACCTACAAATGTTGGTATGGCCACTGTGAGTTCTTGGTCATTTCATTCGGCATGACCAATGACTATGCAGTGTTCATTTGAATCATGAATAGGTTCTTTAATCCATACATCGATCACATTGCGGTGGTCTTCATCGACGAAATCTTGGTGTACTCAGCGAAGGAGGAGGAGCATGTCTGTCATCTGCCGATAGTACTAGATACACTCCAAGAGAACCATCTTTATTGTAAACTCTCAAAGTGCCAATTATGGATATGGGAGTTCGTTTTTCTAGGACATTATATCTCATCGGATGGAGTTTTAGTAGATCCATGGAGGATAGAGGTTGTTCTTTCTTGGGAGCCACCCAGCAGTGTGACCAAAGTGTAGAGATTTCTGGGGTTGGATGGGTACTACCAGAGATTCGTAGCAGAATTTTCCCGAAACGTGGAAACATTTTCAGTATTGAGGAAGAAGGGGAAACCCTTATTATGGATGGAGGGATTCCAACAACATTTTTATGAGTAGAGGAGGACACTGAAGAGTGCTCCCATCATGAGGCTACCAGAAGAGGGTGTTGTGTATGTAGTCTGTTGTGACGTGTGAGGGACTAGACATGGATGTGTCCAAGTGTAAGAGAAATTAGTGATCGCATATGGTTCACAAAATCTGAGACAACATGATAAAAACTACACTACCCATTACCTAGAGTTAGCATTGGTGTTCTTTTCCTTGATAATGTGGAGACACTACATGCTGGGTGAACGTTGTATAGTCTACTCTGATCACAAGAGTCTCTGGTATAAATTCGCAGAGAAGGATATGAACATGGGATAGAGATAATGGACAGGGTTCCTCTAGGACTATAACATTGAGATAGTCTATACTTATGGGAAGGGGAACATAGTGGAAAACAAACTCATTAGGAGGTATAGTTTGCAGTTGGTAAGTGAGAAGAGAGAGAATATAGTCATGTTCCAGATATCATTTGTTGATAGAGATGGTGCAGCTTACCTCTTGTCTATGACTATCACTCCCCCAATTCATCAGCAAGTTCAGGAGGCAGAACTTGGTGATATTGATTGTGAGGCTCAACGTGCTCATATATAATAAGACAGGCACCTGATGTATTTTTTGAAGGTGGGGGTCACATCATTCTCTTCAGAGGATGAACCATAGACTTGGTGGTGGTACGGGAGGAGTGGTTTAGGAATTTCCATACGTCCCCTCTGGCGGTACATCCTGGTGCGGTGAAGATGTACCAGGACCTCCATCATCAGTACTGGTGGCCAATGATGAAGAAATAAGTGGATGAGTTATTTTCAAGATGCCTCACTTGTTAGAAAATGAGGGCCGAGCATCTGGTTCCAGCAGGTTTAGCACAGCCGATAGAGGTACCCAAGTGGAAGTGGGATAGTACATCCATGGACATTGTGATAGGGATACCACATACATCCATGGGACATGATTCCATCTGGGTGATCGTTGAACAACTCACAATGTCGGCCCACTTTTTAACCATCTGAGAGCAGGGACCAATATAGGGCATGGGACGCCTCAACATACAAGATATTGTACAACTTCATGGGGTGCCATCGATGATCGTCTCTGATTGTGACGCACATTTTACATCCTGATTATGGAAGGGATTACAGGAGGAATTCGGGGCTCATCTACGTTTGAGGGTCACCTTCAATCCTCAGACGGATGGTCATACATAAAGGACCATATTGACAGTCGAGGAAATGCTTCGTGATTTCATCCTAGATTTTGGAAGCAGTTGGGAGGACCGATATCCCTTGTTGAAGTTCTCATACAAAAAAATCTATCGCTCCACCATCGGTATGGCATCTTTTGAGGCCATTTACGGTCAACCATGTAGATCAACTCTATACTAGACAGACCTGAGTGATTCAACACTTATGGGTCCAGAGTTGGTACGTGATACCACTTAGAAGGTGAAAATCATCCAGGAGCAGATGAATACTGAACAGAGCAGATAGAAAAGTTATGCTGATAAGAGACAGAGACCATTGGTGTTCGAGGAAGGAGACCACGTCTTCCTAAATGTCTCACCTTGACGAGGGTTGCATAGATTTGGCTGTGGTGGCAAGTTGTCTCAAAGTTTTATTAGACCCTTTAATGTTCTAAATAGAGTTGGTGAGGTGGAGTGTTGCCTAGATCTTCCCCCACATATTCATCGAGTGCCTGAAATTTTCCATGTTTCACCATTGAGGATGTACTTTCATGATCCATCGCACGTTATTGACTGGGGATAGCCAGACATTAATGATGTGGTGAATTTTACGGAGGTTCCGGTGGATATTGAGGATCGAAAAGAGTGTGTCCTTTGTGGATGATTGATACCTCTGGTTCACTTTTGTTGGCAGCATGGGGACCTCTAGGAGAGCACATAGGAGCGGGAGGCTCATATGTGTGCTCATTACCCCCATTTGTTTCCTTATTCTATATTGTGGATTTTTGGTACAAAAAATCCCTAAGGTGTGGAGAATATAAATAACTGGATTTTACATTTTTTTTTTTAATATATGGAATTATTATGAGTCTTATAAAATTGACAGCGCATGATTCCAAGCCCCATTGTTGTTGGATGAAATTTATAAACATTTTTTTAGATACGTATAGCAAATGCGTGGGAGGTGTTTTATATAATTTGAACTGGTGCTCAGATTAAAAAACTAAGGTCACCCTTGAATATGCAGCACCGGGAATCCATTAAGAGAGGCTTCACTTCAACCGTAGAAGGTTAGGAAAAAGATATATTTTTTGGAAATTTTAGAGAACAGTAAAATAATGAGTTATTATATTTTTTTTTCATTCTCCGTTCCTTCAATGGACAAGATGCGGTGGCAGGACCAATGACAAGTCAAGCCATTAAATGGATTGACTCCTCTTTATTATGATAACCACACTTTTGTAATTTGGGAGGCTCCTTAATTAAATGAATCCCATTAACTCCACATGTGTTACTCACCCTCCCCCTCTCCTATTTATATGGAGCTTTGGTAGAGTGTTGTCATGGAATCAGCAAAAGGAAAATCTTTGGAAAATTACCATGATGCCTACCACTTGGAGGGCGAGGCTAGTTCTAGCATGTGGTGGTGAGAGCCACCGAATCAAGAACTGACGACAACAACACAGGGGGGTTTTTTCGATCATCATCAGAAAACATATCTTCTAGGTAGGGGTTCCATCTATCAATGTCAGCGAACATCTCTTCCAGAAATGGGGTTATTTTTTATGTTTTCATTGATGAATTAAATTTCTATCCCGCTTATTATCAGGTAATGCTGATGGAGTAGGCCAAATGAACAAGGCATGAATCAGCCACTACTTCGTTCTTGATGTGAACTTCGGGGTACAATTTCCAACTCAATGGCCACTCGAAATAGCGGGTCACACTATGATGGTGATAGCGCAAGAGATATGTAGGCACTGACGGGACCTAGAACAAACACTAGATCATTCCTGGAGACCTGTGGAACAAAATGTCAGCGCGCCAAGTCGGCAGCAGCCAGTGGTGGCTAGAGAAGACCCGTGGAAGTCGGACGAGGGTGGTGGAAGGCGGTGCATGATGGCTGTCCAAAAAGATCACCAGTTAAATGTGGTGGGCATTTCCCCACCAACTGTCGAACGACTTCGCATGCGTGGGGCCAGCAGGACACAACGGTCCGCCTCTGAGCAAACCGAGCCCACACGGGCTGGCCGAGCAGACCGGACCCGCCCAGCAGGCTGGATCCACCAGCGGGCCGGGCCGGATCCACGGCCCTGTGGGCCGATGTCGGTGGGTCAAGCCCCAACTGGGCAGCCGGGCCCGCGAACAGAACTCGCCCGGCTCTGATAGGTCGAGCCCATTGAACCGATATGACCCATAACAGGCCAGACCCGAGCAAGGTCAGATAGACCCTAGGACTTGTTGCATCGGTCCGATCAGACCGAGTTAGACCGGACCAAGACCCAACTGGTCCCTTGATAAATAAACACTCGTAAATAACAAACCTAGTGTCCATTTGACATGTTGTTAGTGGTGTTGGGATCCATTTTTGGAAGTGGTACCTTTGGCATATTCTGGTGGGCTCGACCGAGCCTATCCGGACCAAGGTGTGATCACCCTCATTTTACAGAAATGGATGTTGTTTACAGACCAGTCATCTAGTTGAAGCTCCATATTTTGTGTTGAAACCCTTAGGATGAGGCATTCCTTTTGATATACTCCATGAGATTTTGGTAGAACGTTTGAGTACAGCTAGGTTGGATCGACTCCAAATACAACAGGGCCCTCGGCACTAAAATGACAATAACATACAGATCGGGCGTCTGGCTGACGTGCTGTATTTTTCATTGGGACCCTTAGGATGTGAAGGATCATCAGGTTACTTCTTCATGGGATTTCATGCCTGTATAAATACAACTGATGGATTGACACGTAGTTCTCCCAGAATCAAGAGTAATATGAGTGGGAATCTAGTGTCTAGAAGTGAGGTGGGTGTTGGAGACAGATCCTACAGAGGTTAGTACCGAGTGATACTATGTGGGTTAGCACTGATCTTGTGTAGGTTAGATCCTATGTGGGTCAGCACTCAATGATATTTTTTGGGTTAGATCATACCGATCATGTCTGTGTTAGATGTTCTGTGGGTCAACGTTCAACGATCCTGTGTGGGGAAGTGCATTCTGATCCTTTGTGGGTCATTATGTTGGTTAGTACCAATCGACTCTGTGTGAGTCGAATCATGTGTGGGTCATTGTGGGGGTTAGTACCTATCGATACTGTATGGTTCAGACTCCTTTTGGTCAGAATTAGTTCCTCTTGATAGAATAAGATGATCTAGATTCGTGACTGATCATATGTACTTCTATACTTTAATAATATCTGGTTTAGGTTGAGACTATATTTTAGTTGTGTCTATTTCTATGTTCTTTATGATTGAGGTCTTACATTGTGGATTTTTCATTGTGGAACTCTAGAAGACCTTAGGGGGTCTCTAGGTCCCTACTGCGTTCTTTTATACTCACCCCAACATGGTCTTTGACCACACCTTTTTATGTCTTGTGCAGACGACAAACTGTTGGGCTGAGACATAAGGGAGCCTGGGCCAGAATGTACACGGAGGAGCTGGGATGATGTAGAGTGTTGTGGAGACTATCTGTACCTAATGATCATATAGGATCCTCGGTTTATGATCTAGGATCTATTTTATCTTTTTATTTGTACTTTTAAATTTCTATTGGGCTTGTATTATGGCCCCTTTACTTTCAGTACACTTTTTACTATAGCAGTTTACATTGTGTTTGCTTTTTTTTTTGTTCTTCGTAGTGTGTTTGTACAGGTTTAAAGGAAATTCCTTCCCATTATAGGGATATTCCTTTTTGGTGATAGTCGCTAGCCCCTGGCCTATGGAAGGCGGGCTTGGTGTAGTCATGTTACAGGCCCTAGGGGATGGGTCATGAATGTTTTCACTGTTACAATGTAGAAATTATTCAATAAATTGGATAAAATATTTAATATTATGATTATAAACATAGGTAAATCTCGTAGACTTCCTAAAAATTTTCATTTTGATAAACATCATAAGTATCAATCCAATTGTTATCAGTAATAATATCAGAATAATTTTTTGGACTTTGTCATTACGAGAGACAAGATAGTATAACTAACTTTTTGTTCTGATAAAGTAGAGTCCACTTTATTGGACCCATACTAATTATGATAATCATGATGAGTAATTTAAATTTTATTATTGTAATACATTTTAACTATTTCTATGAATGGTAAAAATATTTTTTTACTAAAACATGATACGCCACTTGGGATTTAAAATGTTATTAAATATTATTTAAGAAGTTGTTTGTGTTTTCCAAAACTAAAGGAATTGATAAATAAAAAGTATAACTTCTGACTCAAAAATATCCTCCGTCTTGGAAAGAAGAAACTGAAAACATAAATGAATACATAACATTTTAAAACTTTTACCCATCCACTTTTATGAATATGGTATTCAGTGGAAATCAATAATTCTTAACTCCCCTGTGTATTTAACTCTTTAAAATATGATTGTGAATATTATTTATTGTTTTATGTTCCATATGATAAAATCCACCATAGTATTATATCTCATCCTAAGGATCATATTTTTACCCTTGAAGAAATGTCTCTCCCTTTGTAAGAACATATTCCATATAAAATATCCCTCCCCTTTATTATAAAGATCTTTTTTCTGATATTAGATCCCCTTTGATAATATTTTATCCCCCTTTGTGATTTTCAAAAGAAATGGGGGAAGGTCTTGTTTCTCCTAAAATCATAGAGTGGGAAATAACAATATGATACAATAGAATTAATTAACTAATCATCCAAAAATTTAAAGAATGCTCGACAAATCATAGTTGGAAAATATTCAAAAAAATCAGAATAGGTTAATGTAGTGATTCATTTATGATAATAAATTAAATTTTTTTAGAAATAACTTGTACACTAAGAGTAAAAAAGAAAAATTAAATCTTTCTTAAAAAAATTATTCACAAAAGGCGTCATATTCTTGAACTCTTTTCCAACATTTTCTATCTTTTCGATTATTTACTCTTATTATATACCTTCTTAGATAATTCTTTGTTTAGATTCTTTAGTACATTTATTTCCACTTTATAATATTTGAGTATGACTATCTCCAACTACATATATCCAATTTTTATATTTAGAGAATTTACTTCCTTAGAATGATTATCAGTTTTATCCCTCAAATTTTCAATAAACATCACTTTGTCATCCATGTCTTTGGATAACAGATTCAAAGATTCAGCTAACTCATTCATAAGATTCTTCACATCAACAAAATTATCATCATTCAATTTGATGTTGACATCAACTAGGTGATACCACTTCACCACCTAATTACATTTATTTTTATATTCCAGATAAATTTCATCAAAATTTTCCAAATCAGAATTTGTCTGAATAACATTATCTATTTAAACATTTATTAAATCATATTTCCCATTTATAAATACCTTAATTATTTAACTTATTTCTACCATTTTTTAAAAATATAGAATTATTCCTTCTTTTATTCTCAATACATGAACAATATAGTCAAATCCTTCTAGAGGAATAGTCACTGTTGAATCTGATTTTTCTTACTGACCTCAAGGAGTTTAATTTCTCTTGGATACGTATGGGCTTTTCCATTTACCTTATAAATATTTTATTTTACCTTCTCAATTGTCTTGGAAACATTATCATCCTTAGAAATTTATATGATGTCAGGATCATCAGTGTGAGATTATTTTGCAACAATAAGAATTGAAATATTATCACCTTCATGATTTTATGATTACACGTATTCCTTATGTGATTCTTTTTATTAGAAACAATAAGCTTCACTACCCTTATTTGTTATTGAAGGGAGTTCTAATGATTATTATTCTGAGCATTTCCTATTAGATATAATTTTTTCATCTTTATTTTCTTCTACATTCAAATCCTCTTCATCCTCTTCTTATTAAGCTTCTTTCTCTTACTTTTATTGTTCTCTTAGTCCTTCATTATGTTCTTCTTATTATTAATCTTCCGCCTTTTCTTCAACTTCATCATATTAACTTTTTTCTTCTTCTTCACCAAATTTTCATTAACCTTGTTTTTTGTAAAAATATTAATCTTAAAAATGATTTGAAAACTTATCTTTCCCAAAAAAAATCTTCATCAACATCTTGATCATGTTATTATTCTAATTTTCATTGAGTTCTAAAATCTCCCTTTCCATGAATTTATTGTTTGGATTCTTCTAATTGAACAAATGGTACAAATTCTTCTAGTACCAATTCTTTTTCAATATTCTTTTCTTCCCTTTGTCAACAATCGATTTTTTTCAATTACTGATGGAACATTGACATGTACAAGGGATATTTCTTCAAAATATAATTCAGTTCCTGAATTCAATTGATCAGTCTGAGAAATTGGTATATTAACCTTCTCAAAAACCCTTTCCACTCATATAAATAAATTTTTACACAGATGTTCCTCAAGTAACTTCTTATTTTTCTTATTCGTCTTGGATTCTTATTCTAATGTATCGACAACATGTATTCTAAAAACCTTGTCCTCACCATGTTTATGTCATGTTGGTTCTCATTATTTATTTTGGTCCTTCTTCATCATAAATTACTCATCATGTTCATGAATAACTCGTTTTTCTTTTTCCCTATTCTCCATAGGGGAATTTTATAATTTCATTTTCTTCTCATATTCTGAAATTTTCTTTATTTCGTGATGTATATGCCTCTAATGTGGCCCCAACAAATTTTTCCACAAATTTATATATATTACCATCAAAGATAAATTTCAAATGGTTCATTGTGTCCCCACTAATGAATTAAATACTTTTTTTCATTGTTTTCAATCTATTTTCAATATTGGAAAATCTTATGCACTTAACAAAAAAAATTCTAATGAAGACCAGAAATATAGTGATTCCAAACATTATAGAACCATTATTGATGTTGTTGATGGTAGGAAATAAAAATCTGATAACATCTACATTCCTTACATTAAATATAAAATCCCATATGAAATCAATAGAAAAATTAAGTGATTCAGGATCTCCCTTCCTTAATATAAGAAATCATTTCATCCATATAGCAATAACACTCTTATCCAGAGTCAAGTGTGAGACCAAGTTGAATTCATCACATTGAGAAAATAAATATTATTCTACCTTTTACATAATAATATTATGAATATAATCTAGATTCTTATTTGAAGGATAGTATACCTCTCCTTCCGATAGTACTCAACCAAACTCAATGATTTCTTATAAGAAAATTTGTACCGATTTTCATACAAAGAAAAAGAATATTATTTTATTAAATATTCTGTGAATATTTTAATGGAGGAAAAATAATATTAAACTAGGTTAGTTTTAAATAGGTTTAATTCCTTATCATCCTTTTATATTCACACTGATTCCAATCCTTATAATTTTATAATATTACTCAAAGTATAATCATATTTCTCATAAAATGATCTTTCTAATAATCATTCCCTGAAAGCATACCATTTCATATATTATTTATAATATATAGTCTGATTGAGATTTATACAATTGAATTTAAAGAAAGTAAATATTATCATAGTGAGAAACTTGAACGTACCAGCAACTCAGGAAAAAAATATGAAACAACTAATATAGGATAGGGGTTCCTCATTTATACAGGCATCTGATGTGTTGGTTCATCTTCCAAAATGAATAAAATGGTTGAGATGAAAAATTATTTTATATGAAGTTCATTATTACATCAATTAAATCATAATAATATTGAACCCTTAATGTTTAAAAAAATTTGGATTGAGGATGAATATGCTTTGGAAAACCATTAAAATTGTTGAAATAAAACAAATTTATTATAAAGATAAATAGTATTACAAAAATAAAGATAAAAAATAATAATGAAATTGTATGGAAATTAAAAAGAATATAAATTTTCCTTTCTTAGTTAAAATATCTATCAGGATGATTTCCTTGTTATTATTGATTTTTGAAAACTAATTTTGATATATTTTAAATAATGACTATATACGATTCTGGAAATAAAATATGATTTCCATGGTTTATAGATAGAAAACCAAGAAACTAAACATTATAAATTTAAAAAAAATTATCCAAAACAAAATCTTAGTCTAGGAAATTTTATATTATTTTTTAGTTTGGAAATACTTTTGATTATTATGACTCTGAAAATTTTATAAAATAATGTGTTTATGAAAAACCCATTTCATTAAAAAAATTTAGAAAAATAAAATTTTGAAAACTAAAAGATTTTGTAAAATTTATAACTCATGTACTTCCCATATGAAAAGTATTAACCTAATATAAGGATATGGGTATGCAATAAGTATATATAAATGAATACATTTAATTAATATATCTGAGATTTTGTGTAGTATAATCAAATTTATTATATGGTAGAGGTTTTTTAAAAAAAGTCAGTATGTTGATCTTGTGTTTTGATGAATTGAAAAATGACATCTCTTTTATGTGTGTGATACAAAAGTAAATGGTTTCTTTTATAAATATGCTTATAATTTGAGTGAATTTTGGGGGTTTTATTTAAGGAAATTTCCCTTTTATGAACACAAAGTAATTGAGTTTTAGTAATACTCAAGACATAGTCAGTGAGTGTGTATTGCATCCACATAACTTGGGCACAACAATATTCAGTTATCACATATTCAGCATCATCAATAAAATTTCATATTAAGTGTTGTATCTTACAATGCTAAAAAACTATTGAATTTATTTAGAAATTAAAAGTTCTAAAAATAATTTTCCTATTTATTCTACAACCTCCAATGTCATCTTTCAAAAATATTTTCAATTAAAGAAAATTTAAAGAGTAATAGAAATTTTATAAATCCATAGTTCCCTTATGATAATGAAAAATTCATTTTTTCCTTTTAAATATGATTGTTTTAGATTTTCTTGATATCTTACACATAACTTTACATAAATAATTGAATCTATTTGACTATATGTTATGTAAAGTAAAATTTATATCATACCATAAATAAACATTAATATGTAGTACTATTACTCTTAGTATTGTCGTATCCAAATTTCCAAAAATATATTTTATATATTTATATTGAGATAAAAAACATCCTTCTGGATTTTGTGAAATTTGAAAAATAAGAAACTATGTTAACTCACCCATCATACTCATTTCAAACAAATATTTCAAAATATCTACAATGTTATTATTTAATTATTGTTGATTTCATCTAAAAATATTTCACCAACATAAATTGGAACAATCATAATATTTTTACTAACTTATTTTATGAATAGAGTATGATCCACAGCTCCCTTAAAAAACTTTTTTTGTAACAAAAAACTTGTTAACCACTAAAAAATGCCGCTAGTTAATTGTTTAAGTCCATATAAATCTTTGGTATGTTGATAAAGGTTTTTAGGATAAATTTTATTTTCCTATCCAACGTTTTTTCATCATAAACTATCCCCTGAATGTATCCAATATGAAATTCACACGTCTCACCCATTTGAAAACGTTTGAAATGAAGGAATGCTATAAAGGCTAATAGAATATGAAAATATTTATGTCTTGCTACATGTGCATATATTTCTTCATATTCTATGAATTATTATTTATTATAATCCATAGAAAAAAGTAATTATTTATTTATGACAATTATTCCCTTTTAATCACATTTGTTTCAAAAACCCCATTTAACTCCAATTATAGAAGTTTCATTAAGTCATTCAACTAAATTCTAGACTTTTTTCCTCTCATATTATTTGAGATAATCTTTCATATCCTTGATAGAATCTTCATCAGCTAAATCACCATTAAAATTCATAGTTTCAAATTTTGTAAGTAAATATAGATGTTCAATTTCATTTCTTAAGGAACTTATACTCATAATTTTTTGATTAATGTAACCAATGATACATTCAATAGGATGATTCATAAGTAACAACTATCTTATTAGGTTGTGAAAAGTTTGTTCTTCAAACTAAGGTAAAATATCTTCCTTAAGAATATCTTCAGAAACTAATTCCAATGATATTTTCTTACGTGAAAAATATTATAACAAATATTAGAAATCCATTTTTGAAATTACACCCAAGGATGGTTATTGAGTTAATTTGAAATCAAAGGGGCAGGATTGAAAAACCATAACATGTACTTTTTCATTAATAGTTCAATCATTTTTATTAAATACTCAATATTCCCTAGAAGTGGTGGAATAGCCTATGAATATTCCATCAAATGATTTTGAATAATATTTATGTAAGTTATCTTTCATAATTAGGATGAATACTATGTAACCAAAAAACATGAATTAGGAAACTTTTTTTCTTCCTATACACAACTCATAAGGATTTTTTTATGAAAATATCAAATTAATACATGATTTATAGTATATAAGTCAATATTTACCACTTCATCCAAAAAATTATTCTCCACTGAGTATTTACTCATCATTGTTCTATTTATTTACTGAAGAATTATATTTCTTCATTCAACTAAACCATTTTTTTGGGGAGTTCTAGGGGAAGAAAAAATATGTTCTATAGCCTTCGTACTAAAAAAGTTTCAAAATAATAATTTTAAAATTATTCACCATCATATCTATGAATAGTTATCAAGGATAGAATTTTCTCATTTTTCACATTGTATAAAAATGATTTACTATAAATAAAAGCGTTATATTTATATGTGATAAAATAATCCCATGTTTTTCTAGTCTAATTATCAACTAACACAAATACATAGTATTTTTTCCCCAATACTCTCCGTTTTTGTAGGAAATAATAAGACCATATGAACTAACTATAATGCATCAGTATTTGAGACTTCACTATTAGATTTAAAACTTCAAATATGTTGTGTACCATATTGACAAGGTTATCAAACTTCTGAAGAATCAAGAAAAAGTTCTGGTATATCCTTAACAATTATTTTATTTCTCAGTTTTGATATGTTTCCAATGATACCTTTTCATAAACATCAATTCCATAACCAATATTTATCTTTCATTTCACTAAGGGATGGAAATTCTTGGCATCAAAGGTCTTGTAAATTAATTATATAAACATTATCACGATAATGGGTAGAAAAAATATATTCATCTTTCGAATTGTGAAAACATATTTATAATTTATAATATTCAAAAGTTAACCAGCATCACATAATTGAAATATACATATAAGGTTGTTCTTAATACCTTTCACAAATAAAACATTTTAAATTAAATCTTTGCAAAGAATATGAATGTTAAAATTCTAATAGTCTCTCCATGAGCATTATCTTTGTAAGTAAATTATCCACTTTTCATCTTGATGATATTTTATAAAAAGTATTTATTAACACTAATATTTCAAGAACATCCACTATCTATGTTCGGTGTTTTCTTATTACTCGTACTATCTTTGTTTTTTTAAACAATATACATTCAGCACCCAAACATTCCAGGGTCCATTATTATCAGAAAATAAATTTTTAGGAATCCACTTTTGTTTTGAAAATTAACTATTACGAAAATCAGTGATTGAAATTTTTTTAATAAAAATTTTTTTTCCAATGCCCAACACTAGGAAATTAATTAAAAAATGGCTAGATTTTTGGAAGAAAATAATTGTTCTTAATGAATGGTCTTTTTATAGGTAGATCAAATTCTGAAAATATTCCCATGAGGATGAATTTGTTTTTATATTTTAGCAAAATTTTCATTACCTATGGTAATGTTTAATAAACTTTTCTATGAAGATAACATTTCATATTTTAGTTATATTTCTAAATTCTTATCGACATTAGTAATCGTTTTATAATTATGTTTTTCAAAATTATTTTTAACCTAGTTTTCTCATATAATAATTTTTCAAAATCATAATAATTAGATTATATTTATAAATTTGTATTATAAAGCTCTTTAGAAATATATGATATTTTATTTTTTAAACACATATTATTGAATCTTACATGACTTAAAATTATATTTTATTAAATGAAATTAATATACGAATAAAACAAAAGGTGGAAGCATCGCATGGGTTCCTAAAGTGATGTAGGATAAGAGAGTTTCCCGGAATAATGTTCTTGTAGTTGGTAGGAAACGACTGTAAGATATTGTAGACAATCAACCTCTAATCAGGTATTCCACCTATGGCTAAGACGTCTGCCGCAACGTTCCCTTCTCTCCAAAAGTGACCAATGTGACTTCATGAACATATTTTCTAAAGAACTATTAATTTTATAAATAAACCACTCCAATTCGGGGCTATAAAGGGTTCATCATCATAGAGGTCTGAAATAGAGGATATCAAGGGCTTCATTATTTAAAATTTTAATCACATTGAAGGGAAAGACCATAGGATATTAAAATATGAGATCTACTAATTATGATATTCCTTAAACGAAAATAAGTCAGCAACAACATTCCCATCATGCTATGTGTGAAGCTGAACCAACACCACTAAGTTAGATTCAACATTTGTAATCTGTAAATTGTAATGATCGAACAACATGAGGCTGGTATACATGGACCTTACCTCAGCACCTATGGAGTTACATTGTCTATTCAAATAATTAAACCCCATGACAACCAATCCATTACCACCTCTTACCAATCCTCTTATCCCCCTCATAATCTTATAAATTGAAAATCTTTTTTCATTCAACATCAAACCTCTCACTGGAGGGTTCTATCTGGTCCACCTTCCCTACACACTTTCATCGGTACCCATAGTCATTAAGTTCACATGTAAGAGCCTTATAAACAGAGATAAATGTAACACTAGTTTAAGAATCATCCCTAGATCTGTGACTAGTTCCCTCACCTGAACCTAAACAAAAATAAATGAAATTTGTCATTCCTCTCATTCCATGTTTCTATAATCCTAAAGGTTCCAACATATTGCAAAAAAATCACCAACATGAACATTATCCTAAATACCATGTTTCCAAACTCTATGAAACAAATACTTCAGTGACTCTTGAATCTAACTCCATATTCTAATGATGTTTATAATCTATAGCATATACTTCCAAATATATTTTTCGCATTATACTTGATAAAATTGTTTCCACAAAGTATCTGTTTGTGGATTATAACATCAATGACATCAAGATTCCAAAGTGACCCCTTTTTTAAAATATTTTCATCTATCGGGAGGGACTAATTCCTCATCTTATACATAATAAATTTCATCATGGTTGGTATCTCATTACAATAATGGTATCTTTACCATTCATCTGATCCATCTTCAACATGAATCATTTCCCTGAAATTCTGAGTGTGGTAAGTGCTATAAGCTGAACCTGTATAAACTTATATGTTTGGGTTTTCCATCATCCTAATTAAATCATTAAAATATTTATTATAATTAGTGTAAATAGAAACCAAGAATGTGTCATACTGACATTACCCACTAAAATAAATGGTCGATGTAGGAAATCTTGGGAAAAAAATCTTCTCACTTATGCAATTCGACTTTGAGAGGTTTATGTCACTACGCCAGACAACCCATTAAGCATTCTCCTATAGCTCCTTCATGTTATTCATAATGAATCATGAATGTATTGAGAGTCTCCTCAATAAATTATCCCATTCCTCATATCTCCCCCTATTTGTGGCTCTAATTAATTTTACCCATACTAAATTCTAATCCATAGTTTCCCATGTTAACGGTTCCTAAATGGAATGCATGGTTTTAGTTATTTTGCAGTGATAGAAACATCCCACCTCAACCAGTTTTTCAATGAATCACCACAAGGCCCAGTCGTATTAACCCATATTATTTTCATCCCATAGGAATGTAGAGAATAAACTTTCCAATACGTGGATCATTCCATTGGGTGGGATAAAAATCGAAAATATTTTCATGGGAATAGATGTGAGAACACTGTTGATAAGGGTAACCCTTAATCCAAATGATAAAAAAATTATTCTCCTAGTTAAAAAATTCAGTTTATCTTGGTAAGAGTATCATCAATGGGGGCCTTATTAATCCTCTTGTTCGATATGGGAACTCCAAGATAGATCATTTTAATTTGACACCTTTGCATGCATAGTTTCCCCTAAATTGAACAACTACGTCATTATAATCATTTATTATAAATAAAAAACAATTCCAATATTTTGATTGATACTTTGGACACTCGGATTAAAATACATTAACATGATTATCCTGAATCTATTGATTAAATTTTTTCTTCCATTAATGAAGAATAAAATATCATCAGTGAACATTTTTTGAGAGATAATACAAATATCACACCTATTTGTGTATGGAAAAATATCCCCTTCAACCATACCTTTATGATACTCTATCTATAAAATTCATTATATGATGTATTGTATGAATATTCTCCACCACCAGAACTCAAAGTTTCAAAATATTTAAGAACATTATTTCCTTTAGACTTATAATACTTTTTATCATTCCTTTCATAATTTATTTCATTCTTATATTTCCTCTTCATCTTTGGAAAATCTGGCCTGATTCGTCCAGCAATCATACATTCATAAAATTTAACTTAATATTTATTTTAACTTTTATCCTTGTTAATTCTCTTCTATATATACATAATGTATTTATTTCTCACAATTTTATTCATTCTTCTAGAGATATTATAAAATTCATTTTCAAAATGTTTAGAAGTACTTGAATTGGATCGAACAATTACATTCTTATTTATTGAATATATAACAAATTTTTCAGCTGATTTTACATTATAAGTTATGGTAGATGTTGTAGTAATGTAAACTTCTTCATTTTTTTATATTTATCAGTATCTCTTTTCAAACATCCCTCATACTCCATAAGTGTTCCAATGAGAACATCCAAGGTAAGAATCCTTATCTTTTCTATTTCATCATCAGTTGTACTCTTATATTCTCATTCATTGTAAATAATGTTAATTATCATTTCCACTATAATCTCATTATCCATTCCCCTCTAACCAATAGATTGTAAACTATTTATAATTTTCTTAAATCCACTATGAATATCCACAATAGATTCACCTTGAAGAATGTCAAGGCTTAATAATCTTCTCATATAATATCTCCCCTCATATCAAGAACATTGGTAGTATCAAAATGTGTATCTTCATTATTTTTCAAAATATAGCTTGCGGTTTCACATGAAGAAATTTTACTATAGATTCTTCTTATCATTGACTATGAAAAATTATTTCTTACTCTATTATTTAAATTAAATTATTATCTATCTTGATGTAAAAAGGTTATAACATATTTATCAAGAATTTTATAATCTCCATTGAGAATAAAAAAAATTCAACTATAGTGTTGATAACAAAAATATTCATTCTATATCTATTACACTCATAGTCAGCACCATCAAACAAAGGTGTTCTATTATAATTGAGATTTTAAATGGATCCTACATTAAGTCCTATCATAATTAAAATAGAAATAAATATTCTTTTACCATAGATACACTTATGTTTAATAATAATTTTATAAACAAACAAATTATGTCAAAAATTTAACAAACATGAAATATTAATAAATTTAAAAACATCATCAAATATTTGAGAAGTGGAATCCTACTCTGATAAAAATTATTAGATGAGTATATATTTATAATACTAATTAGGACCCTAATAATATTCTAATTATTGATTACTTAGAAGAGGGGGTGAAATTTATTATCAAAAACAAAGTTTAAAATAATTAATCCAAATAAACCTGAGCCCCTTTTAAGTGTGATTATTAGACTCAGCCTTATGCCTGATGAAAAAATTCATAGAATCGTAATCTGGATATGGTCTAATTAAATCAAATTAAAACATCGGAATCACTATGGATACAATTTATCAGAGTAATTATTGTAATCATAGTTAATAAAATAAATCCAACAATAATTGAAGTATGATTTTGAGGTTTCACTTACTATTACAATTTATAATGGAATATAGAACTTGTAAAAACAAGTAATATAATTTCATAAAAAAGAAAAAATGGCTTTAAAACTATTAGAAAATAACTCTTTTAACCTTAAGAGAAAGGTAATATTTATCTCAAACTAAAGGTATCCAATGCTTCATATATACATCAAACATTATATATACTTAATAAGGAAATCTCTTGATGCAATTTTCGGAATAGATTTGTCTTTGTATCCGAAAATCCATCGATATGATCATTCCTCTATCTAACTATCCCCATATTCCATTAATCTGACCATCAGATTTTACTTCTTCATATACCCAGAATCCATCAATCACTATTACGATTATATGTGGCTAAAATTAATAAAATGTTCTTATGGATACATCTTGAAAAGGTTTATATATAATGAATCTCTAGATAATTAGAAATAACTATGAACGAGATATTCACACTTAGTAATCTTATGAAAAATTTGAGAGTGAATTAAATAAACCTACTTCAAACTCATTGAATAACTTTTTATTAATAAGAATCTTCCAAAGGGTCATATTTCCCTCCCAATGGTCATTTTTATCTAAGTTTTCAGTGACAACTTGGGACACCTATAACTTTACATCTCATTACACAATGTCATAACTGAATGTCAAACATCATATTGGTTTTCACCATTATAGTGTAAAAAGTATTCCATATATTAGAAAAAAGTATTATATATTCTGATTGTAAACATATATCAGTAATATGGATTTCCTAACAATTTCCATTATGATAACCATAATAATTTTCATCCCAATTTTTTTGGGTACTAGTATTAGTGTGATTTTTAGCACATTGTGATTACGATATACATGATATTAACTCTAACGTATGGTTGTAATAAAGGTGATGCAGACATATCAGACCCATACATATTGTTATTATTATAAAGTATAATTTAAATTTAATTATCATAATACATTAAAAATATTTTTAAGTATGGTAAAAATATTTTTTTCTACAAAAACAGGGTAAATCACATTGTATATAAAATGTTTGTAAATATGTTTTATAAAGGTTTTTGTGATTTTCAAAACTAATGTAATGGAAAAGTAAAAATATTAAATTCAGACTCCAAATTAAATATTTGATAATATGATATAATAATTATACTATTTATTTGTTATACCTATAAGTTTTTATAAAATCCATACTGGCATATGAACTAGGTGGTAGATAATTTATGGTATCTCTATAGAGGAATGAAGCAATACAAACCCAGGAGTTGGTGTAGGTATATAGTTTCCTCCAAGGTATCAAGGCATATGATTGAGGATTTTGGAGGCATATGAGGTTGTTTTTGACGCTTTCTCTAGGGCGCAAATATCCATCTGTTTGAGGATGCTATACTTTTTCCCCCTCATTCCCGCATTCCAAAGGTGGGTGTCATCCATCACTTATTAAGGGGTATTTCATCCTTGATCTAAACTAGATGTTGGGATGTTGTTTCCCCCTTCCGTGGATTCCTCCTCGGAACTCATCATTTCGTCCGGGTCTCCCTTAGAGACTTAAGACGTTGTTCGTGAAAATATTCCATGTAATGCCCTGACCCAATTTACCAAGAGTTGATGAATTATTACATAACATTGGTATGATACAAGGAAATCATGTCCCAAAATATAGATCAGTTTATTATCCTTTGAAATACTAGATACATTCAAAAAAATTACATTACATTATAAAATAAAATACTACATCAACATTGTTTCCATAGACCACACTCATATCCCCTCAAACTATCCCTACAGGTCAATCATAAAATATTTATTCACATCCTGGGAAAAATAAAACATAGAAAGGGGTTATCTCAGATGCTCAGTAAGGGTAAGTAATACAGTGGAATATAAAATAAATATTAATCATGGTGAATAATTGAAAACACGTGCCTTTACCAATAATAAACATGAACACTTTTATGGAAGGAATATGATCTGAGTAAATAATGCCATAATAAAACATAATAATGGGTATTCTACTAGTTGAATTACCACATGAACCATCATTATTATTTTCATAATTAGGGAACTTATAATTCTGGACATTCTCAAACATCTTGTCAAGTCCTCGGCCAGGACGTCTAGAAATGATTAAGGCCTCATCCCAAAACTATAAATCAAATTGGGAAACGCCTCATCCAATTCCACTTCTAGTTGTCTCATGAGACCTACCAATGCATCGAGGAGCTATAGCGGTCTCCACCCGTCACTTACTAAGTCCAATGCATTTCTCATTTGAAAAGATTTAAACATGACATAAACATTCATATTAAAACTAGCATATGAAATTTCAATAATTTATCCATAAACCATAAATGGTATAAAAATAACACATACATAGTAAAAAATATAACAAAACCTTCAATATAATATGGAATTTTTGTATAATAATAAATTAAAATCAAACAAGCTTAAAATCCATCAAAGGATGTCGATATAGTTGAAATAAGAACTTTTTTAGGGAAATATATCATTTTATTTTGAAATCATTTAAATGTAATGTAATTATAAAATAAAACATTTATTTTTTAAAATAGTCGTATAATCTTGTAAGGGATGCTTCGACGATGTTATAATGTCAGAGAATAACTACACCCGCCATATAAGTTAAAAAAGACATTCTTACCTTAATTTTGTCGAAAATATCGTAAAGTACCTTATTTGGAAAAATGACAGAAAGATTCCTTTCAAAACATATAAGGTCAAATAAGGTTATAAATAACTTTAACCTATTTTGTAGTAAATAGTAAAAAAATTGAAATACATTTTTAAGAAAACACGGATGTGGTTGATAAAGAGGTCTTGGTAGATACTTATATGAAAACAACCTTAAATAATAAAAAGATTATGAAATTAACCCTTATCTTGTAATTTTCCTTTGTCAAGGGTAGGTTAACATCCATTATAATGGTTAAATAATTGTTATTAAATTATAAAAGAACCATATATTTTAATATGACATCATACATGATATTCTAATATTGTTTTGTTAATGATATTTCAGTAGTATCATCGTTTTAAGTGTTAACTGGTTCATTTTCCTTTATATGATTTGTTATGTTTGTAATGTTTGTTATGGATAGGATTTATCTTTTTCATATTAATAATGATATTAATCCTTTAAAAAAAAATTTAATCATCAAATTAAAATTGTTCTTGAATGGATACGATGGGAATGAATCTCATCGAGTTCGTGAAAATGGTAATCCATACGTATGCACGAGCGACAATATCATTCTTTTGATATTAAAATCGTATATAATTGGTTGGAATATCATATATACAGAATCATTATCATGTTATATTTACTATTTTCTTCATTTATACTAATTATTATACCCATCCAAGTGATGAAGTGTTTGAATAACTAATTACACCACGACGTGGAGACGGCAAGCCGTACGTACGCATGTATGGTGACATGTCATTCATAGGAAGGATAAAATAATGAATATGGTTATACCAAATTTATAATAACATCAAGTTATATATATGATACTGGAGTTATAATTTTAGAATAGAAACAACAAAGAAAGAGTAAGTTGAACAAGAAAATAACTTGAAAGGGGTGATGAAATATTTACCTCTTCTTCGGGTAATTTCATTTGATTTGATAAAAAGGGCTCCATAGGTTGGATTTCTGACTAAATAAAAGCCTCTAGGATGAAGTGAGGATAGTTAAGAGGATATTTGGGAAGGGGCTGGCTAAGCCAAAATACATTGGAGGTGTGAATTTGAGAGATGGTGAAGTTCCCTTTTTTTAAAGGGGTGAGGGGAACCTTAAGAAAAGATTAAAATAATATTTTATAATAAAATAATTTACTGTTTCTAATTGATTAAAAATGATTTATTTCAAGGATAAGGTGGGTAGGGGTCTAAAAACAATCAAATAATAGGTTTTAGACATTTTTTGGATCACTATATTAACCTTATCTTTTATATTTAACTTTTAGTTAATTAGTTTGACATTTACCATGTTTATTTGTATTTTTATATTAAATGGTTAATATACATACTATAAACTTTCAAGCTTACCTAAAGTGGTTCATTAATGACATATATAATATTATTTTGTCCCTTTGGACAAACCTTATATTTTTAGGAATATAATATATATTAATAATATAATATTTGTTTTGAAAACTCTTTTATGTCAATTTGGACACTATTTTCTATTTTGTTTTTATTAAATTCATAATAGCATTATTACTTAAAAAAAATTATTTAATCGACCCTAAATGTCATATTAACCTTTAAAATTATTGGAATTCATAAAAAGTTTCAGATTACATTTATTTTTATATTTATAACATCAATAATTTTAACATTTCATTAATAAGGTAATTAATGCATCATTATTGTGTCAAAAATAAATTAAATTATTTAATGTCTAAAAATTAAAAATAAAATACCATTATGTAGGAAATCATTTTATCTTTCGAATTTATTTTTATAGTAGAATTTATATTTTGTGTAACCCTATATTAAAAATTTATTAGTTATGAAAACTTGAATTTAACCTTTTTAACTCTTCTTTGAATTAAATAATAATAAATGTCCTAATCAAATCCAAGTGGACCTAAAGGATCTAATTTTATTCGTAAGGGTTTTTTTGTTGAATAACACTTATTTAATATAATTAGGACATGTTTTTGGGTAATAATAATAACATTAATACCTTTAATTTCCCTATTTACTTTTAACCGTTGTAAATAAAAGTTAGATGTTACTATTCACCAAAAATTATTTTTATCTTATTGAACCACATTTTACTCATTGATATTAACCGTTTCTCTTGGATTTTTGAAATTCAACTCACAGAAGTGGTAAAATTATGTTTTATGTAAATTTGTAAATGCTCCTAAGAGGTGGGAAAAGACGATAAAAAGTTCAATAAAATTTTTATATATCTAAAAATTTTATAAACTGACTCTAATTAATTTAATAGAACTTATATAGGTATTATGTATCTATTTTCACCTAAAATAAATTTAAATAAAATAAATAATATTTAAATAAGAAGTCGATTTTAAATAATTACCCAGTGTTTTTTCACTATTCATCAAAATTTGAATGTTTTTAGAAAATAACAAAAAATCACCCTAAACTAATGTTGATATTTCAAATACAAAAATGAAGTCCATTTTGAAAGATAAAAATTCAAAAAGTGGGTATTACTATTCATAACATCTATTTTTATTGGTCGCGGTGTGTTAGAATCTCGGATTTGCATACAATTCAAGATATTGTATTATTCAAAGGGAAACGTATCATGGAAGCTTGGGGGGTTACATTCCCAATGAAATATCTTCATAGAATCCAGTTAAATAAACTGATTCAATCAAGACATTCCAATGGGTCTATTCAAGGAACCAACCTTCGGTCGAAGAGGTAGTCACGTTGGACATCACTGGCGTGTCTGGATGCTGGAACACTAGTGTGTTTGGGTTTCTTTCCCCTTATAATACGGCTTATTGAGGGTGAGGATGCATGATTAATTCAATGTTGAATGCGGGGAATTATATTCCATATGCATTTCATTGAGGTCTTCCTCAGCTTCCCATGTTTAACACAGGTTATGTCACTAGTTTAACGTCTAGAGAACACGTATTAGACACATCGGAACACTGAATTTAGTGGATCAGATAGGTTCAACCTCTGAAGGGAACACTGATGTTGGGGAAAATTATTGGATGGTTACTCAGGTGCTACTATGACCAGTGAAGAGGAGAATTGACATTATCTCACTAGGATGTGGTGGCCTTGGTATGAATCAAGATGGATATGGATTGCTGAGACTGGATGTGGAATGAGATGGACTCTTTATGAAGGTCACGGTTGTGTTGGGCTTGAACCTTGAAGAGACTTTCTACATATCCCCATGTTAGGGAATCAATTTTTGCGTAGTTCAATGAGGCGATGGGACACCTAATGAGGTGACCAATATGAATGGGACCTGAAAGAAGTGGAACCTCTGGGATGGGGTATGAAATAGGGCTGCTTGCGAAGGACAACGACCCGATGACATGCTGGGGCTTACATGTTATTAGAATACTAAGAGTTGGTCTGATTCCATAGTTGGGAAGACTAGAAATTTGGTTCTCAATGGAGGGGACTACATTGGATTTCCCCTAGATGAGATCACAATGGATTACTACTGGATGGGGGCACAACAAATTTCCATAGTGTGGGACATATACTATAGGCATCCCATAGTGGATTCTATGGTCCATGCCTGCTTTAAACCAATGTGAATCATGATCGGTGTGATAAAGAAGAGGAAGCAAAGACCCGACGATCACGTCGTGAAAGTTGCGTCTCTAGAAGTGGAATGGGTCTTACACGTGGTTGGCGGAACAAAAGGATACAGTTTCTTACACATGATTTTCATCCCAAATAAGAGATAGGGGATTATGCATGGTTAGCATCCAAAATAGGTGGATATTGTGACTTACATCAAGATGGAGGCCCAATGGAGGCAAAGACCAAAGGGAGATGGATTTGGCATGGAAGAGATGAGGGATCCATGCCTGCCCCCCCCCCCCCCTCTATGGTCTTTGTTTAGGAAGAAGATAAAAGGAGTAGGGATGTTGCCTCCCACGAGAAAGACTAGGGGATTACAGCAAGGTGTTTTCCCTTTCCCCATGGAGAGACGCGACTCCAGCAATGACGATCTCATTCCTTGTCAGGAAGATCTCACTCTTGTGGAGACCTGTGGGCATATCCAAGATGGGGAACCCCGCTTATGATGCATGGGGTGGGGTCACAGTTTAACATCATGTGCTGAGGTTGATGGTGCTTGGAAAATTGACATCTTGTATCTCAGATGAGGTGGGTTCACTCCGTACCCCTTGTACATACATAACTAATAGCTACCCACCCTTAGGGAGGGGATGGAATCATCAATTACATAGTGAGGGGTGTTGTGGATTGATCCATTAAGGTGCTCACGTTAGTGTCACTATAAGAAGGAGCAATATCTGTTAGTGCGCCTAGGAGAAGAAGCATAAGGATAAGCAATTCAATGGGAAGAATCTCCCAAGGTACGTTGAAATCACTTCATTCCAACCTTGACGGTATCATGAGAAAAATAGTTATCGAGAAAAGGAGTTCCTAGGTAGAAGGCTCATGAATCTCTGGTTCTCCATGTAGTGGAGGGGATTCACGAAGGGGTATACTTCGTGAAGTGAAGTAGACGAGCCTAGGTGTAGGGTATAGGGGAATATCGAAGGTGCTTTACGAAGTGTAAAGGAATTCGCATAGCAGTTCTTCATGAAGCAAGGGTTCACTGCGAAGCATATAATTGAGAAGCATTGTGCTTCATGAAGCACAATGACCCTACCTTAGCATGTGGGTCACATGTTAATGGAGGGTATTTCTCAAAGCCTAAGTTCTCTGAAAAGACTTGAGTCCCCTTGGGAATCCCATTCCTTCGTAGAGGCCTATGGGATCCTTGAAGGGAATCCCTCTTTGAAGATGTGTTTAATTAAAGGAAAGGGATAGGAACTTCTCAATGATAATGTTCCTTGAAAATATTATGGTTCACAGATATGAAATTGCTTCGTGATTTGAGAGATAAGTAGGTGAATGGTCAGAGGATCCATCTTTAGGGATCAAGGGGATCCTACTATTTATATGTAAGAAGAGTCATGAAGAAGAGATTACTGGGAGTGAAGACATGTGGCATTTTGTCGTAACCGCGGAGCCTCCCTCCTCCTTGCTTCATGGCGGCTTCAAAATCCTAAAATTGGTCCACGGAGCCTCATGCCTCCTTGCTCTACAGTGGAGTCACAAATGTTAAACAGGTTCTTGAAGCCTCCTGATTCCTTATTTAGTGGTGACTTCACAAATGTCAAAGTGGTTCATTGAGCCTCCTACCTCCAGGCTCCACGGCGGATTCACAAAGGTGGGGGGTAGCTTCGCGTCGGGTGCGGTGCTGTGGGGCTCCATGAAAAATCATTTTGAGCCCCTCCAAAAGGACGTCTGATTTTTCTTCATCTTCCCAAATTTGGGTTCCAAAAAATTCCCCCTCTGACTTTGAGCTGAGGATAATGTGAGGGTTAAATTATCAGGGATAATTTCCAAAATTCCTTAGCCAATCATGATGAGGGTTCGCGAAGAAGGCCCTCGAGACAGAGGGGTGTCGTGTGGGATCATAGCGTCGTGGTTGGATGCGCTACGAAGAACAAGGTGTCATAGCCTATAATTAGAGGGGATGACCTCTCTTTTTTTCTTTCTCACCTTTGAAATTTGGAACTTATTGCTCTAAATTCGTGAAGCTCCATGTACGACATGAATCGGGCCTTCATCATTGAGGCACATAGTGATTTTTTAACATCATGAAAGTGCACTTTGTGGCTTGTGTATGAAGGTCGTGGAAGGGCTCCATGATTTATTTTTTGTGATCGAGCTCTGTTAATGGTCTTCGTGAACGAACTCCGTGAACGAGCTCTACGAAAGAGATTTGCGAACCAAAACAAAAAAGATACAAACCTCAAATAATTAATGGCACACCAAGAGTATTCTAGGGGGTCCTTGAGGATTCTTCCCTAAGTCTAGAGATTCTAGATAGCTCAGGTATAGGGAAGCTTGTACAAATCCATTCTAATCGTTACTCACAAGTGAGACTATTGTAGGAAATATAGAAAGACAACCCACTGTGTAAGAGGCTCCCTCTGTATGAATTTTCCCTGAGGGATGTCATCTTAATACCTGATGTGAGTTGGGATAAAATAGCTTACTGGTTCAAGAGAACATCGTGTCAGCGCTAGTGGTTTTGGGTGGCAGATAGCCATGCTCGGGAGGACTTCACGCCTGTTAATGGTGAATTTCTATATAATCATTTGAACAACATTTATGGGAAGGAACTGCATCTAGAGACATCTCCCCCAATGTAACATACTATATTGAAGGCAGCTCTGAGGAACCTGGAAAAGGGGTGGTCCGATGATTGGGATTTATTCCATGGTGGAAACATCATAAAAGACGGGGCCTGAGCCTACTAGGTAGGTTCCTCGTGGGAGGATTATAGGGAACAGCTGAGAAGGGTGGGTCTGTATGTGGTGGATTAGGCCTCCCAGTTATTTATCGATCAGTCGAAGCATCTGATGCTAGATTTGTTGAAAAGATGGTCATCGTTGACCAATACCTTCCACTTGAACCATTGAGAGGTCGGCATTAGTCTATGGGACCAGCATCATATCACAGAGGTCCCAATACTAGAGGCGATTTATGATGTGTTCCTACATGTTATGGGTGCGTGGTAGGATCGAAAGTGGATGCCACTGCTAGAGATGGAATTCATTAACCTAGTGTTAGAGGAGGACAAGAATTCAGTGAGGGACATCCACTTCAAATGGTTGTTTAACCAGTTCTTGAACTTCTTATAAAATAGGAAGTTCCATGTGATCCCTCAGAGTTTCCTGAAGGGGGCTCAACGAGGAAAGGAGAACTCGTACTGGCGTCTCTTGGAGGATATCCAGTGTAAGATGTTGTAATTAGTGTCAGTACTGAGCACAAACCAGTAGTCAGGTTGGATACATTCATTGAGTCACTCATCTGTGGTTGGATCCTTTGGTGAGAGACACAAACATGGTCATGAGACCGGGTATGTTTATCATGGATTCCATGCTGGAAACAAGAGGATGGGTAAACTTCGGGATCCCGATGGTCACCTAGTTATACAAGATTTCATGGCATATCAGCAAGGGGAAGAAGCCATGGAGAATATGCGGGATATTCCACCTCTTATATGGGTGGATTGAGCCACACATCAGGGGCGATCTATGAATATATGAACCCCATATCCCATCCAAGATCAAACTTCTTCCCATCCATTCTGAATTTTGTGGGGAGATTTCCGACCAAGATGACCGTGCATGCGATACTGAACTGGGTCTGGTAGGTAGACGAGTTCAATTTCCACCCATTCCCATTTCTAATAGTCTTGTTCACTAATGACAGTCATGTCATGGAAGAGCATCGGCCCTACCTCCTAGCCTTTGGGGGTGGATTCATGGTGGTTTAGGTGGACCGTGAGTCTCTATGTGAGTCGTACACCCCACACTGATTTGCATGGAAATTTCAGTGCATGCAGCGACTAACCCCATAGGACTATTTGGGGGGTGCGATACGAGAACCACCCAAGCATGGTGAGGCAGATGTGGATCATGCTCACACTGGAAGACGAGAAGATGCGAAAGGAGCTACCTCCACCCACGGCCTTCTCCAGACTTCTGAAAGAGTATGCCAAAGCTGGGAGAAGCCCTAACCTAGGGAGATGCTGAATTAGCCAACCGTTTGGGCCAGCGATGGGGTGCCTCCCCAACCTCAAGGTCGAGGATGAAAAGAGGCAAGTACATCTCATAGTGGTGAGGCTACAGTGGTAGCGAGACCCACATCGTTTGAAGGGGAGGTAGTAGCGAATCAAGAAGCGGTAGCAGACTCAGCGGTCCTAGAGGAGTAGTGTCATCCGGATGTGCGGCCACCAAGGGGATTCCGTAGGATATCCACCCGATCTCTGGGTAAGAGGTTGCGCCATATAGACATTCCGAAGAACTCTATTTTCTCGAAAGCATGGGACATCTGGGAAGTTGACTAGAAATTCCTCAACTAGTCAGAGATGTGGCATCACATGAACCATATAGGGATGGATTTCGCGGGAATTGTCCCTATCAGGGCCATTATTGCAGTATCCCAATCGGAGACAAAGAAATACCTAGATGATTTGGAGGACATCGTGCACTCCCAGGGTGCCCCGCGTCCAATGACAGATCTTCTAAAGGTGTTGCTGGATTGTAAGACCCATCCAAAGTTTTTGGCCACTGAACTGAGGGAGTTCTTCCCTTTTTCTAGAAGAATAGGGTGAGTCCTCTTCGGGGGAGGAGGTTGGTAGAGGTATCCCTTTGTAGGAGGGTGAAGATAGTGATTTGGACGCAGAACATGAAGAGTTTGTAGTGGATCTCGAGGTAAAACCATGAGTCCCTTCCCAGGTAACTACTTCCAAGTTACTTTTTCCCCTACTAATATTTGAACTGTGCATGAGGGCCTCATATGCAGAACCCGTTTTCACCCCTCAATAGATTTAGATGTGGGGCCTTCGAGATCTACACCTGCGGTTATGGAGATTACCACGTCTAGCGAGGCCAGGACACCTGAGGTGGTTTCTTCGGAGTATTCATACTTACCAAAAATATACGTAGGGCCACACCTTAGTGTCCCGATGGAAACAAACTTAGATAGAGACTGACAATTTGATCTCTATAAGGCCCCTTTACAAAATTCATGTCTTGCACCCATTCAACTGGTTAACTGACATCCGTGCACTTATTGATATGTACAGTTCTTAAAATGGTGTGGGCTACCTTGGAATGGTGGGTCGGTACTCCCGATGGTGCCTTTCCCAAGGTAATGTTAGTGGTCGTTGAGGTGGACACCCAAACTACCAAGATACGGCGCTCCCGATCACTAGTGGGACCATTGGCAGGGCAGAACCTGAGATAATTTATCTAGGATCTGATGATGAAGATCAATTGGATAGCACAAGTCCTTCAATACCTGATAATACACCTGATGCGGACCCTGTCGATGAGTTATTGGGGACGTTATCTAAGTATGAGCCTTCCAACCCAGCAGATTGGGACGAGACGACCTCTGATGAAGTGGATTGTAAGATAGTCTGTCACCGGACATGGAAGATGATCAAGTGTTTTATCGATGACACCCCTCAAGAACAATGGATAGACTGTATGGAGGGACTTCATTTGTGACTACATGAACTATGCTATGGGGGAGTGGATGCCCGGATTCCCGACATGCTCGTCTGAGATCTCATGTCAGAGAATATATAGGAATATGATTGTGGTCATGGTGTGCGTTGGAAATGGATAATAGTGGTGAACCTGAAGAGGCTACAATAGGCTGAAAATGAGAATAATTGGTTTCACATCTGGATAGATGATAATTATTCTTTCTTCAACATGTAGTCCGAGATTATACTTTTACTGGAGGCCTAGCTGGTGGAGGCCTAGGACCACATGATGCGAGCCTTCGAGGAGATGGCTATCATCTGATCCAACGAGGAACAATCCCAGATCGCGGCTGATGAATTGCACCCCATTTCTGCAAAGGAGAATTAGGAACTAAATATGAAATAGTGAACCCTGGACACCACAAGCCAGAGGGTGGAGGATCTACAACGCTCTTTTGACGAGGTCAACCCATCCATGGGAGGGGTCGATCCCTAGGTCCTATGATGCATGTAACTTTTGAATGCACTTTCATCATTTGATTATTTATTCTAGATGAATCTTCATGTTCTATTATTCATTTTTTTGGTCCATTTCATTTCCATTGCATTCATGGAACATCCAGTGATCAGTCCCTCATCTCACGTGGGTCGGGCCCGATGCGAGAAACAAGGGATGAAAGCTTTTTCATTACATCCGAATATAAGAGTGAAAATAAAGCTTCCGGAATCAGGGGTTTGAACAACCAATCCAGATTCCTGGGAAGAAAGGAAGAGTCTCAGCTAAAGATCAGATATCTCAAAACAATCGACGTTTCGTCATCCCAGTGTTCTCTAGTGCATAAGTGGAGTATCGCCAAGGGTGTTTGAAATTAATACGAACATAGGGGGTAGAAAGTGTGAATCACAATACCCAATATTAAAAACTCTATGGGGGTGGAGTGACAATGAAGTACAATCTTTGACCACATTCGAAACAGAATATTATTATTGCGTTAGATTAAATTGGAGATAACAAATGAGGGTCGACCATTGACCATGGTAGAAACATGGGTCCTGACTCAAAATGCTACCCATTAGTCTTCTAAAACGTTGTCCCATGACAGTAGGTGAGCCATAGGATGATCATACATACTGTAATGGGGTTATTTTAGACATCAAAGAGGAAAAGGGTCTAATGAAAGGGAACAGAAAGCGTGGAGTGAGGAGTGATGGGTTGTTCGAATGGATTCCAACACTCTTGAAATCATTCCACTGTGGTGGAAACACATTAGGTGGGAATATCTATCTGATCATCAATCAAACATACTTCCGAGAAAGACCTATTTAAAAAGGCCTTGAAATTATATATATTTTTACATCATACGAATTAGGATGATAGACATGTAGTTTAAATGTCGTATGGGGAGGACGATTCACATAGTTTAATGGTCATACTTCCTAGACCAGGATCGGGCCCGAGGTTCCATAAGGGTCAATGATCCTAGGTCTGGGCCCAAGGCGAAATGAATGGGAATCTCCACATATTCCATAAGTATGAGAATCATGTAAAAAGTAGTTCTTAAGAACAGTGTGGACAGAGGCCAACATTGATAAGAAAATCCACTCTAGAAAGTGATCGGGTGCATCCCCTGACAAACATGGGGCATCCTGAACTTTTTCATGGTAGAACCGCAATATAGTGTCATGTGTTGAGTACATATGCACTTGTTAAGTTTAAAATCATATGATAGGACATGGATTGAATGGAAAGATTCCATGAAGAGATCAAGTGACGTGGTATCCATAAACCCGATGTGAATAAGGACATAAGAAGTCCACAATACACCAAGTATACCTGGAGGAAGTTTTCTTCGGGTTCAGCAACCAAAATTGAAGTTAGTATGGGCAGGAGGCAAGGTTACTGGACGTTTCTATATACCCCATTATGATTGGAATCAAGCCACACGTAGTTCTGAGTGCACAGTTTAACGTCATGCGGGACGATGAAAGGCATGTGTGGCATGGTTGTGCCAGTACACATCCTACCAAACTATTTATCCCACATGAGTCCTTCTCAATGTGGGAAACATGTAGTAGTGATGGGAAATTTTTATCATAGGAATGAAAACATTAGGGGAAGTGGGACACTAGGTGAGTGGAGTTCCCATAATGTTGACTCGCCTACTTAACACACATAGATGCATGAGGCGGTAAAGCCAAGTATGTTGGAATTCCACTTAAACATAAGGAAGTGGAAAAATGTGAATCATGATGCTCAATAGCTGTCCCAAAATGATGATGCAGTGACAATAGGGGATAACTGTTTATCAAGTTTGAAACAAAGTATCCATATCGTGTTATCCTGTAATGGGGACATACAAATGAGGTTCGATGCTGACCATGTTCGAAACAAGAGACATGTCGCAAATATCGTCTGAGGTCCTTGTGGACGTTGTCCCAAGATAGTAGGTAAGCCAATGTGGCATTAGACCATGCCATAAAGTGGCGCCCCTTCAGATGTGGAAGAGGATGAGGAGCCAAATAATAGGCTCATGAAGCATAGACATGGATCAAGGGGAATGTCCCTATGAAAATTCCACACTTCAGGCTCTTTGTCACAATGCATCTGAGTACGACATAAGATGTATCAGATAGAGGGAGTCGAGTCCCCTTACAAGGAAAAGGGTCTTGAGGTTGCACGCTTCTATCTTAATGGACGTAGGATGGTAAATTAAGGGGGTCTTGATTTAATGGACTCTGTATAGGACAGCGATGTAGGCAAACATGACACACGTTTCCTATAGGGAGATATAAGTTTAGGGTTATAAAACTCAGACCTGGTTGGGAAATGACATGGGAGTCACAAGGTGAAGCTATTAAAAACCTGATGTGAATGAGAACCCAAGAGGTACTCGCCACACCACATGCTCCCAAAATAGTTCTGGACAAGGGGCTAATGAGAGGGGAAAATATTTTAGATTCTTGATGCTGGACCCGTAGACAAGATTCCTAAGTGTTCCTATGTATCCCATGAGGATGGGAATCAAGTCATACATAGTTCTGGATGATTTCGTGTAGTTTAATGTGTTTTTGAAAGGACATGGATTGGTCTTAGTTTATGGTCATAGAGGTCAGACCAAATTAGAAACTGAATGAGGGAGACATGTGGTGAATTAATTACTAAAAAATTACTTGTATGAGATCAGTTTGATCCTTTATAACCATAATGTTTCCATAGGAAACTTCTAGGTCAGGGGGAATGAGTTAATGTTTTTTTGGGCTGCAGTCAAAGTTCCCGAGCATTCCTATGTACCCCATGAGGATGGGAATCAATCCATACATAGTTCTTAAGGTTGAATGGTAATATACTAGTGCCAAAGATAATATGGTTTGGTGGGTCTGGCCCTCACACCAAAAGAAGTAGAATTTGATAGATCTTGTTTGTCATTTAGGATGAATGTGTGTGTTTATTTTGTGAAGTGATGGAACTAGGATGGGGAGTCTAGGCATCACCACAAGAATCAATCAGTATGCACGGGTTGAAAAATGGTATGGTGGGTGACCGATATCAAACATGATGTTTTCTAAAAAGAGGACACCATTGTGCAGTGCAATTTTTCATCGTGCAGCAAGGATGATTAGGTAACAATTTAAAGTTGTTTGGTTGGACCAACCATGTATTTTAACATCGTGTAGTATAGATGCAGCAATTTCAAGTCATGTTAGAAAAATAAAATCATTGTTTAATGTCATATGGATCAGACATATACATGAGAGATGAGGTAAAAAAGGGATGTTCATGGAATTATAAAGAATACCCGACATGGATGAGGATGAGTTAAACATCACACAACGTGAAATTCCATAATAGAAACTTCAGGATGAGGGGCCAGAAAAGGTTAGAGAATATGGGGAAAGAGAAACTAGCTCTTAGAAGGGAAGTATGTGGTGCAGATCTTGAAAACTCGACATGAATGAGGGAATAATCCCACACACGCCACACCACACAATCCTATAAGAGTTATGGATTAAATGGATAAACATTTGTTATAATTAGTGAAATATGAACATGACCCAAAGAATATATGTACAAGAATTCCTATGTATCCCATGAGAATGGGAATCAATCTAGACAGAGTTATAAGGAGATGACGTATAAGGATATCTTAGATTATGGTCTTAGAGGTTAGAACATGAAGAAGAGAAACTCTTCTAAGAAAGCGCAAACCTCGATCTGGTTCCTAAGTCCACATGAGTCAAACATGATGTGGGAAATGAGGGTGACATGGGATACACATAAAGGGGAAGTCGGTGTGGAGCATCGAATGACACCTTACCATAGCTTTGTCCTCCTAATGTGAAAACGAGAACTAAGGGATAGTACCAAGAGAGTCAAAATTCTATATAGATATGATGGGGTAGATAATTATGTGAATCGTGTAACTGAAATTTAAGGCTTGATGAGGTCATCATGACAGTGGGGGATAACTGTTGGCTATGTTCAAAACAAAACATCTATATCATGTGATCTAAAATGGGAACAACAAATGAGCATCAACCGAGGAACATATTCGCAATGCGGGACATGTATCAATTTTTTGTTCAAACCCATCGAGGAATTTTTCCCATAATGATAGGGGAGACCGTGGGCCGAGAATCGATGACATTTGGGGATCCCTTCAGATGTGAAATATAATTACATCCCAAATGAAGGGGAACGTGAAGCCTGAAAAATGGTTGAAGTCATGTCCAAGTAGAATCTGACACTCCAGGTTTTGAACTAGAGTACTCCTAGGCACATTGGTGAATTACCGAAGAGGTTTGAGGGACCAAACATAACAGAATTAGACTCCAAAAGATGAGTGCAGGGAAATAGAGCTAAGGGTTATCATGAGAGAGAGGTATGTGGCATGGTTGTTAAAAACCCGACGTGAATAGAGTCACAATCCCACAGCACACTGTGTACCCCTGCCTTGGAAGGAATCAATACAAGAGGCCATAATGATAGGGAAGTTTCAAAGAAATTGGGTTGGACCCGAAGAATAGTCATGAAACTAGTTCTATGTATGCCATAAGGATGTTAATCAATCCACACGTAGTTCTGCATAAGGATGTTGTTTAGTTTATAATCATGCAGCAAGGACACAAATAGGGGAAGGGTACCCCAACGATGGATGTGTATGGAACGATGAGTAGCCTGAGGTGAATGAGGTCATAAGCTCATATAACATCCTAAAACCCTGAATGAACACTCAGTCCAAGGGGTCGAAAAGGTTGAGGGGCCTAAGACTGGGCGTCCTGGCCAACTGTAGCCATATAACCTTTCATGCGGGCATTGCCTTATCATAGCTCCTAATCCCACGTGAGAAATGTCTGGTGTGGGAATCAAGGACTATGACTAGGTTCTCCCCATCATATAAGGGACTAACAACTGTGATCACACTCCTGCCCAAGGAATACCGAATCTTGAAGTGACAGCGGGGCAGAATGAACCAATACACACAATGTTTGGGATATGTGGGGGTGCTGAATACAAAATAGGATAGATATTGATCAGATTCAAAACACAAAATCCATATCATGTGACATGAAATGGGAACAACAGTTGAGCATCAAACGCTGACCATACACTCAATGCAGGACTTGTATGAATTTTTTTTCAAAACCCTCAAGGGCGTTGGCATGTAATGATAGGAGAGCCCTTTGGATGAGAATCCATGCCATTCGGGGGTCCCATTCAGATGTTGAAGATAATGGAGTCCCAAGTACATGGAGTATGTGGAGCAATAACGTGCTTGTGCAATTTAAAGTAAACTGGATAGTAGAAGAGGTGTAAATCTTCAGGGGGAGGGATACATTCTACGGTCATGATGAACTCGACATGAATGAGGGAAAATTCCTTCACCACACCAAGTGTGTCAACCCAATGGGAGGATTACATGATTTGGGATGGGCTTACAGATGAAATTTTCGGTAATTCCTACATATCCCATAAGGATAGGAATCAAGACATAAGTATTTTTGAATTCTATGTTGTTTAGCCTCATGTGGTGAGGACGTGGGAGGAGAGAAGAACGAGAGAGGCCATGTGGTGCAATCATTGTAATCCTGACACGAGTAGGGCCATTGAATCCTACACAACACCATGTGGGATCCTCCAAGAGAACTATACCCAGGGGATAGTCAAAGAGTATACTGTGGATTGGACTCAAGACAAAGAATCATAGAATTCCTACGTATCCCATGAGGATAGGAATCAAGCCATACGTAGTTCATATGGTTTAATGTCTTGTAGGACGACACACAGTTTAAAGTCTTCTAGGACAAAATATAGTTCAACGTCATGCAGGATGACATACTTTTTAATATCATGTGGGACAATATACAATTTAACGTCATGTGGGATGACATATAGTTTAATATCATTTGGGACATTATATAGTATAACATCATGAGTGATGATATACAGTTTAACATCATGTGGGAAAATTAAAAGTTTGGCATCATAAAGGATGAAATATAGTTTAATGTCATGTGGGAAATTATACAGTTTAACGTCACGAGGGACAACATACATTTTCCTATCATGTAGGAAATTTTACAATTTAATGTCATGTAGGAACAACATATAGTTTAATGTCATGTGGCAAATTTTAATGTACAAGGTCATGTAGGACAGGACTGTTTTACATTCATGTAGTACCGACATTCTCAGGAAAAGAATTACTTGAAGAACTTGGCATTGGTGGAGGGAGTTATAAACTCACCATCCTTGGTAACCAGGAAGTATACGCCATTGGAGTAAAACTTGTGAATGATGCAAGGTCCTTCCCATTTGGGATCCAACATGGGTGGTTTCCTACCATGTATCATTGGTGTAATCAGGGCCAATACCAAGTCGCCCTGCAAGAAGGATAGGAGTTGAACATTCTTATTAAAATCACTAGATATCTTGTTCTGATGTCTTTCGAGAATGTGCAGGGCCTGAAGCTTATTCTCGTCAAGCACTTACAAATCATCCAGACAGATTTCAACAACTTTATCTAGAGCCTGCTGACCATAGACAGTTGTGTTCAATGAGGTAAATCGATTCTCGATGGGCAGGATAGCCTCTGTTCCATACACAAGGGGATATGGGGTCACCTGGGTAGAATTACAAGTCTTCGTATGATAAGCCCAGAGGGCACTGGGGATCTTTCCCAGCTAACTCTTCTTGTTCTGACTATCCCTTTTTTTAAGAATGTTAGAGAGGGTTTTGTTGAATTCCTCGGTATTTCCATTTAATTTTTCAGGATAATGGGAGGTTTGGATAGAACAGATGTTTTACTTATTTTATGGTTTCTTTAGCTCAGTTTCCCAGAAGTTCATGCCGTTATCAGTGAGGACCGTGTGAGGGACTCCAATTCGGTAGATGATGTTGGAGATCCCAAGGTCAATGATGGAACATTCCTTGAACCCCTTGAGAGGAACTGCCTCTTCCCACTTGGAGAATAAATCTATAGCAGTCAGGATGAACCAGATCTGGCGAGCCATCGCTTGTGGATATGGTCCCATGACATCGAATCCCCACAACGCAAACGGCCAAGAGTACTTGGTAGTGTGAAGAGGCTCTGGTGGCCAGTGCCTAAAGTTGGTGTGAATTTGGAATGCATGGTACCATTTGGAAAACTCAATGCAGTCATGGATCATGGAGTTCAGAAAAATATCCCAGACTCTAGATCTGGTGAGATATATTCGGCACAGTCTGATTAGCCCCACAAGAACAGGCATGAACCTCTTGCATGAATAGGGAAATCTCGACTACTTGAATGCAATTGAGGATAACCCCATCAAACCCACACTTGTATATGATCTTCTCACGACCAGGATCATCATGGAGGGTAAACAATAACACAAGGCATCAAATTAGCTAATGATGGTCCCGATCTGACAAGAGTTTATCATTTTGGAGGTACTTGACAACGAAGGTTCTCCAGTTAGGAGTTACTTCAATTACTGCATTCGAGGGACCAAGGGGTCCTGATGTGGAGGCGCTAGCAGTAAGGTGGTTTACCTACGGGTTGTCATTATAATAAGGACTGACAAGAGCAATGACTTTCCGGTGTTCCAAGTGGATAATCAGATCACCTTTTTCGGGATCTGGAAGTGATAGAGATTGGCTGGCCATGGCGTCAGCTCGACCATTCTGAGATCTAGGGACATGAGTAGCTTCTTCTATGATGGGAACTGGTCCATTAACTCGAGAGTGTGTTCCAATAATGGTATGATCTCAATATTTATGACAACATAGTCACCATTTATTTACATGATGACTATTTTGGAGTCCATTTTCAGAAGAAAATGGGGAACATCAATCTCAAGGGCAAGCTCGAGGCTAGTAATGAGAGCCTAATACTTTGCCTTATTTTTGGTGTAGCCTTCTGAAAACAGGATTGAATATGGGAGAATGGTGTGTGCTGGGGTAATGAAGAAAATACTGAGTCCTACTCTATTAAGCCTAGAGTCCTTCATCATTCTTCTAGTAGGGATCTGAGAAGCACCATCGAAGTGAATTTTCCATCACGCCATGGCGTTGTCTACCGAGAGAATCGCTTCATCGGGGAAATTGAGATCTAGGGGCTGGTCCGCAAAAGATGGATGGGTATCAAGGAAGTCTTCCAACACTTTCCCCATATTAGCCTTATGAGGGACAAACCTGATGTCAAACTACTAGAGGATTGCTGCCCACTGACCTAGACAACCTGTTAACATTGGGCGATTCCGGATGTACATAAAAATATCTACTCAAGACACTAGGTGTACCTCATGATACTACAAGTAATGTCACAATTTTTTTACTTCTAATACCAGTGAAAGACAGTTATTCTAGATAGGGGAGTATCTGGTCTCCATATCGAGGATCATGCGACTGAGATAGTAGAGATTGTTCTCTGTCCCCTCATTGTTCTTCTAGGTGAGAAGGGCACTGAGAGACCATTCCAGAGAGATCACGTAAAATAACATTGGATTTCCAAAGATGGGTGGAATTAAAACTAGAGGTTGGATTAGTACTTCTTGATTCCCTCAAAATCAGTATGACATTATTCGTCCCACACGTAAATAGTGCCATTCTTCATAATCCGAGAAAAGGGCTTACAAATTCCATCCAGATTCACGATGAATCGATTTATGTAGGCCAAGTGACCTTGGAAACCTTGAAGCCCTTAGATGTTGCTTGGGGGAGACATCTTATTGATGATATTGATCTTCTACAGGTCGATCTCGATGCCCATGTATCCGAAATCGAAGATGAGAAACTTTCTAGAGGTGACCCAGAAGGAGAAATTGAATAGATTCATCTTTAGGTGGAGGGAATAAAGGAATCTGAACACATTCTCAGGGTCTTTGTGATGGTATTAATGCTGGCGAGAATTGACCACCATACCATCATTGTAACATTCCACCAACGTTCTGATTATCTGCTTAAATATGTGATGCATAGCCCGCTGATAGGTGGAACCTACATTATTTAAACCAAAAGGAATGACTTGGAAATAGAATGTATCATATTGTTCCTTGAAAGATGTAGACTCTTCATCCTCGGGGTCCATTATGATATGGTTATACCCAGAGTACCCATCCAAGAATGAGAGGGATTGGAACCCATTTGTTGCATCAATCAACAATTTTGTCACATGAAGGGGAAAATCATCCTTTTGACACTGACGATTGAGATCTCGAAAGTCAATGAAGAATCTAATCTGTCTGTTCTTCTTCCTAACTGTAACAATGTAGGCAATCCATTTGGGGTACAAAACCTCCTTAACAAAATTGGATCTGATTAGCTAATCAACTTCTACCTCAACCATAGCACCATGAAAATGTTGTATCTTTCATGGAGGCTGCTTGAACCCACAATGATTTGTCGGGAGACAGAGGCAGTGGACCGCTACCTGAGGATGTAGTCTTATAAGCTCGTCATATCTCCCAGAGAATACATCATGATGTTGTTTAAGAAAGTATATGTACTTTTAGTTCCCCACGAGGGGCATGGCGGCATTGATCAATGTGGGTTTCGAGTCCTCCTCGCTATTGATGTTCACCTATAAAAATTTGTCGATCGTGGCAGAGAATCCCTCTTCCAAGTAGGGGCGAGAATCCTCTAAATACACTTCATCACTTCTGTAGTAGGGTTCCTAGGTGGTAGGAGTTTCTTTTGATTTGAATGATCCCTATGGGAGGCTGGTACTAGCCCGAGCTGTAGTGGACACTGCATCAGGGAACTCATGTGCTGATGAAACCATAGCGATGAAGGCTATTGATCTGATCCCATCGGATCTCCGGCCGAAGGGGCCTTTCTTGATGATATAGAATCAATATTGGCACATTTTCTTGATCCAGTTAATTCTATCCCAATGAAACAAGCAAGTATGATTTATTTTCGTTTCCATGGGTCGGACATCCCAAGACCTTCGGGGAGTAGGACGATTCGGGATCACCTGAGCCTAATTTGTGTAGGAGTACGAGGTGATTGTTTGGCATCGAATAGACATGGTAATGTGTTCTCCCATCATTCTAGAAACAAAAAATAATTGTCCCAGGTCTGGGTCCGTAGCCTCCAAACATTGAATTGGAAAGATGTCGGCATCATCTAGATCTGTCCATGGGTCGGTCGCAGCCATGGAATGGTCAACCTCATTATCCTCAATCTTCTTGTTGGTTCTCTTGTAATAGTCAGCATCCAGAGAGATGGATTAAAAAGAGTATAACGGAGACATATCACCTTTAAGAATGCTGACACAACCATTAAGGGAGTACTTGAGGCACTGGTGATATGATGAAGGAACTTCCACATGTAGGTGGATCCAGGCCCTCCCCATCAATTTATTGTAGGTGGTGTCTTGGCAGACAACCATAAACTCGATGCTGGAAACTAGGCCACCAAACTAGGTCATCAAGCTGATCATGCAGACTTTTATCTATTATGTCCTTTAATAACTTGTATTCTTAAGTAAGAGTGACTTAGATCATCCTTAGATAACCCCAGTTTTTACATTGTCCGAGTTGGGATTAGGCTGATCTCGGAGCCTATGTTGACAACGCAGTGGTGAACCTTCATGCCATTAAATTGGATGGTGATGTAAAGTGTGTTAATTTGAACATGTATGGGAGAGCCTTAATAATTTCTATATAATGAAATTATTTTTAGCATTCATCATGCTCGACCACCTTATCATGGAAGGCTTCTGCGGCTGCTACATCTATCTCAAATGAGAGGGGGAATTATTATCCTCAAAAAGGGCTTCGCGAATATCTACTAATAGTTGAAGAATGAAAAGGATGGAGAGCCTTCATGGAATTTTGTAAAAATGCTTGAGGACATCATACTTCCATTCCACTGGTGAAATTATTCTTATAGGAGGTCTCTCTATGATAAGATGTATGGTGGGCACTGCCAGTTGGACTGGTGGCTAACCGGTGCTCAGAATATCCCACTGCGCTCTAGTCAAAGCCTTTGGAGTGAATACTATTTGAGGTCCACATGACTAAGACTAGTCTGTAGGAATGCGTGGATGGTCATGGCATGTACGAGGTGGCTCTGTCTTATCCAAACACATGAACGGTTGCGAAGGCGGACTTAATGACATCTGATGAGATGGTTGCGCATGATGAGCTCTGTGTTGGGCCTTCTAGCTAGTTTTGGTAGCATAAACATACTGAATGTAAGTACGAACTAATGCACTCTAATGGCCCATATAACCACATCCCACCTGACTTTGGTGACGACTGGAGATATTGGTAGGATCTGTCTGGTGCTCCTCATCGTCAGGAATCATGTAGGGGTTTACTAGCACTACAGTATTGACCGAGGAATACCCTTGAACATCACTCTAAGATTCATCCACTCCTGGATAGATTTTGTGACGAATATCCATCTCAGGGTTCTTGAAGTCACCAAGAGTATGGGATGATGATGGCATTGGTGGGGGAAATTGTTTTTCCTTACACCGTCGATAATAGATTTTATGGGAAGAGGACAGCTATCCCGTTTATATAGAAGTACTAGTGGTGGATGGTGTAGCATCTTAAGAATGTTCAGATCGATTCAATAAGTCACGGATAATACCATGGGAACATGTGATTGTCTTATGATCCATCCAGTTGTCCTACTTCTGGGACCCACTGTGAGAAACCTATTTCCACTCGTCTTTGTTGTCGTTGTTGTGGTCTAGCTTCATGAAGACATAGGCCGCCCATTCTAGAGCTGGGACTAACAATAATATGTTGTTATCCACCTGGTATTGGAGCCAATATTCAATCACATTTCACTATCTAAGGGTGTTCCCCAGGATCCAATGATAGGGGTAGTAATTAGGATTATTAATGAGTTTTTCCTCTTCTGGCATCCTACATTTAGAAAAAGTACAGTCCCCTGCTTTAAGGCACTGCAGAAATAACTGGGGACTTGAGCCTCATTGAACAAGTAGATTTGATTCCTCCTATCCGGGAAAGGGGACCTTGTATCCTAACCCTGAAGAGGGGATGGATGAGACTTTTGAGGAGGTGGAGCTGGTTATCTAACCTAGGTGGTGGTAGTTGATTGCTTAGGGGAACATGTCGATTCTGAGGTGGGAGCTATTGGGCCGAAGGCAGCGCCTACGGTGGAGGGCCTCTACGATGCTGTGGAGGCGGCTCCACTAGTAACCACTCTAGTTCCCCGGGGGAATCTATTTGAGGCATTGCAGCGGGATCGAACCTAGTAGACCTTCTCACGTGGATTTCATGAGGAAATGAACGTGCCTCGCTTGCCTGTTAGAAGGATTATTCTAGGCGCTGGGTCATATTATTGAAGACTCAAAATCCCTCGGGGTAGTTCTGGTTGATCATAGAGGGGACCAGTTCTATCGTGACTTTCCCTAAGAACATCGTTAGCAGTTTCTTCTGAGTCAGTGGCATGTCAAGGGAATATGTCAGCACTTTCCACCAGGCGAAAATGAATGCAACACGCTCATCAGGCCTCTGTCTAAACATGAATAGGTCTACAATACTCATCTTCTGAGTGGTGGAACTGAACTGGTAGAGAAATTGACTATATAGGTCTTCCCAACCAGCTACGGATCCTATAGGGAGCTATCTATACCAGATGAACACCATCCTCTCCAATGTTTGTATGATGAATCATAGTTTGGCGGCGTCATTCTGCACTGTAGTTCCCAACAAGGGCCCAAACCTTGAGATAAAGTGGGCCAAGTGCTGTAGTGGGTCCCATGTCCTGTTGAAGGGGGGATATGTGGAATTTATGAAACATGGGAGTGCTGGCATATCATCTGCCCATGCCGGATATGGATTTCCATCAAGTGGGATTACTGCCTATTGTGTCTCTAATGATTTGAGGAGGGCGATGAGTGTCGCAATTTGACAATATGGGTGGGGGTTTCTATCTTTATGGGGATCCCTAACCACCAAGGAGTTGGCAGGTTCTTCAACATGATAGGAAAGATCGGAAGCTCATGGAGCGGCTGGCGAGATGACCTACAGAGCATCTGCGAGAACCTGAGTTGGTTCCCGAGGATTGTCTTGCCGATCGGGTGAATTTGGAGACACATACAGTGCTACCTTGGTGTAAGTTCCAGCCTCATCCTTGTCTTCATGGGTAGGATGGTCAGGGAAACCTAGAGCCAATTCACAGAGGGGAAGTTGTTTATGCCCCTAGTACCCCAGCTGATGATCACTGTAGTCTGTCCATCGCTATGCAACACCTTCAGCAAGGAGTTCTTAGATAATCTTTGGTGTTATGTAATTTTCTGATTCAACACAGTTCTTTCAGGATCGTCTTCCGCCTTCTGCATTCAGCCAGATGGGGCAGAGGGTTTGACAGCTCTGAGGTGTTCCTTACCCTTATTGGGATTTCAGCTGAGGACCAATGCCTCGGTGGGTGCATGAAGACCCAGTAGATTCCTCTATTGATGATTAATACTTCCCAATAGATCCAATATGTGTGAATATCCCTTGGGGGTAGGTCCTATCCAGATCATATGGCTCGTTCTCACCCCCTAGTAGGTTTTCCATGTTAATTATGACCCTTCATAGAGTCATATCCTCTATATCGCCCGAAAAATCAGGTCGGAGCCTTATTGAACTGAAATGGAGGGCCGCTTCCTTCACCCAACCATGAATTTGGACATGGGGAGAATCCTCCTTAATTATCATGCAGATCACTTTAATGCTCTGGACGCATCACTGTTGGAGGGTCCTTTGGCGACCAGGTGACTCAGGGCACTGGGCCATGGGGAGTGCGGCCAAATCAACCAGTAAGAATTTTTGGACAATTTATTTTAAATGCATTTGGATTTTGGGGAAATCTACTTGATAATAATGAATACTAAAGTGTGTTTCCTCTAGGGTTTGGCGGAAACACTCAACCTCTTCTTGGGTGAAAGATTCTAGATCACTAAAATTTGGTACCGCCACTAGGCAAAACATCTCATGGAAATGGTTCGCTAAAATAATGTCCCACAAGATCCTCAATTCGGACTTTATTTATCACCCCCAGTTTCCCCACGTGTCAACTGGGGGCTGCTGAGGAACTGATAGCGGTACTGAGGTAGACCATTGGAACGTTGTGCTGGCCTGCAGAGAATATGGTGAGTGAGCTGAAAAACTGATGCATCTCGGGATATCCTCTGAAGAGTGTAGTAAATTATCCACCACATCATGGTAAGATGGGCTGGTGACTGCAGTTTTGTGTGTAGGGTCTGTAGCTACTCGTGGTGGACCACACTATTTCATGTTCACCATTGGTCCCCATAATTTCTCTATGTGATCTCTGGTTGAGGTAGAGATTTATTTTGGTGATGATGGTGGTGATTGCTCAGTCGGAACCTGTGGAGTTTCCAAATTTTCTTCCTCCTATATATTCATGTGGAGGGAGCTAGGAATCTGATAGACCTGACATTCAGGAATTATGAGACTGATGCACCTTTTTCCAACCTCGACCCTTGACACGAAGGATCTTGGCGAGGGTTCCATCATTGATTCATCATAATCTGAGAATCATACTAGTTTAATCTCGGTCTAAATCTTCTTGGTATTCTTTTTAAGGCGGTGATGACCTTCCATACTTAGTATGGTTATTTGGGTTAGGGTAGATTTATGTCACGAGGAGGAACTTTGTCTGTACTGGTACTAGGGTAGAGAAGATTTCTGCCTGAGTGAGCTGGTGTATGAGGATCACCTGGACAGATATCAAAGGGAACACGGGGAGGACCTTCGTTCCCAATAACTGATGTGTGGGTGAATCTCTTTAGAAAGTGTTGGAGCAGGTAGGACCTCCGCTAGAGCTGATAGGAGCACGGGTTGGACCTCCATGCATGTTTTTTCATGGAAACTTCACCGTGAGGAGGGTCCTCATATTTGTCAAATCGAGCATGGGTAGAACCTCCATGTTGGGTAAAATAAAGAAAGGCTGACCCTCACACCTCTGATTACTTAGGTAATGATGACCTTCACCAGCCACTATAAGGACATGGGGGAGGCCTCCACACTGGTGACTGATCGGATGTGTAACATCTCCACATCGTCGTCCTGTGGTAAGAGGAATGTCCATATACCTGATGTCATGAGTGTGGAAGAGGATTCCATACTAAGTGTCACTGTCATGGAGAGGATCTTTATTCGGAATGAAGATAGCACGGGGAAGACCACCATGCCAATATTGGATGTAGGGAGGACCTGCATTTTCAATGGAGTTATTACAGGGAGGACCTCTGTACTGGGTATTGTTGTAGCGGGTCAGTCTGCGATGGGCTCTCCCTGCACCAGCGACCAAGAGAGTCGACCAGTCTGCTCATGTGATGGTTGGGGCCTCGATCAAGGCTAGGTGTATGCCAGCCTATACTCATCATACACAGGGGGTGATGAAATACTTCGGTGGTGGATTGGGCCCTGATAATCCTTGACGATGATGCCCTTTGTCGAGCATCCTCCTCGGCCTGCGCCTGACACTGGCATTAGGTTAGCCGAACTGGAGCCGACGGTGAAAACACATAGCTTACCTGCTCTTAATCTCATGGGGAAATGTGGAAGAATTGACACATCTTAGTGGGGGCCCACTTGGGGATCCTTGGAAGGAGATCCCGGCGGGGCTGTCTCGAACATCCCCCACCTCATCGGCGTAGAGGAGGTAGTCATCGAAGTGTTCCGAGGAGTGGCTCACAAAACGGTTCTGTGTCAGAGGGGGAGCAATGGCTCCATTCACGGCCCCAGGGGGAAGTGGTGGCAATGAGACACGGATGCCTCTAAATCATGGTGGGCCATATCCGGAGTCAGGATGATCCCCTCCTCCTCATATCGGCGGACGGGGTCATTTATCACCCTTCATTGAATGAACTCATAAGGGGAGATGGGTGTAGATTCCTAGTAGTTGTAGGATTGGAGATGGTTGTAGAAGTGGTTGATCCACAAGGGACTACTGCGTTGACATTTCCCCTACCCCTGCATCGGTGGATGGGTTGTGACCGGTTCCCTATTGCGGAAGCATGGGTCCTATAAGGAAAAGAGATTAAACCATTAGTGCTACAAAAAGGAAATATCCGTCTAGTTACACAGTGTCATTCCATTATTCATGGATTTTCAGAATGATCCACACTAACAACATCACAAACTGTGATGTCAAATGTTCAACTACCCCAACTTTCGGTGAGTTTCACACCAATACCACTATTTTCATGGAAGGATATGGTGGTGGATAACTGGATCCAGTTACACGCTAGACCACTAATGCCAAAAACACTAATAATCTCCACGTTGAGGTGAATAAAACCACGTTGCATTCACCATTTCTATTTTTGATTCTTTCGTCGGGGTGCACGCATCTGTCTGTTTGAGGACGCGATGCTGGTTGCCCCGCATTCAAGCTTTCCAAAGGCCGATAGCATCCGTTACTTATTCAGGGACGTTTTATCCTTGATTTAATTGGGTTGATCTAATGTTGGTTTATACTTTCGTGGATTCCTCCTTAGAACTCATCACCTAGTCAGAGTCTCCCTTATAGACTAAATATGTTGTTCATGAAACTATTCCTAGTGCCATATATTCACGGATGTTGGGTAATTAAGCTACATCTGTTTGGACATTCCAAAGGTTTCAGTAAGGGTAGAAACCTTCGGTCATGGGATTAGTCAAGTTTGATATCAATGGCGTGTATGGACACTGGAACACTATTACTTCTAGGTTTCTTCAACATTTGATATGGATTCTTGAGGGACGAGAATATCGAGGCATCCCACAACAAATGTGGGGAATTATATGACATTGGCATGTCTCTGAGTGTTTCCTCAGCTTCCCATGTTAAACACACGGTATGCCGTGAGTTTAAAGTCTAGAGAAGAGGGATCAGACTAATTGGAATGCTGACTAGAGTGGATCAGATACGTTCAACCCCTAGAGGGAACACTATTGTTGGGGCTAACATGTGGTTAGTTACTCGGGTTCTTCTAAGATCGTTGAAGAGGTTAATCGACATTATCTCACTTTGATGTAGAAGCCCGAGTAATATTCAATATGGATATTGATTTATGAGAGCAGATGGGGAATGAGATGGAGCCATTATGAAGGTGACGATAGTGTTGGGCTTGAGCCTCGAAACGAGTTCCTACATATACCCATGGCAGGGAATCAAAGTCTGCATAGTTCAGTGAGGTGATAGGACACCTAAGGTGGTGACCTGTATGAATAGGACTTGGAGGAAGTGGAACCTCTAGGTTGGGGCATAAAATTGGGGTTCATACAGATGACAGAGACCTGATGACACGCTGAGGATTATGTGTGATTAGCATCCTAAGAGTTGGTATGACACCATAGGGGGACAGACTAGAAATGTGGGTCCCAATGGAGGCAACTACAATGGCATTCCGCAAGATGGGTTCACAAAGGCTTACCACTAGATAGGGGAATAATGGATTACCTCTGGATTGGGTTAAACTACATGGAGGCTTCCTACTTCCCATGTCTAGGAGACATAGATCAAATCCCACATTGTTCGAGCGGGTATTGTTTAACATCATGTGGGACGAAAAGGGGTCATGTAGTTTAAAATTATGCGAGATAAAGGGGAACCCACATGAAGGGGGTTAGAATAACAGGGTGTTGGGATTGACCCTCAGGGTGGCGTCCTACGTACCATACCATGGAATGTATCAAAGTCCATGTAGTTTGAGAGGTGTGTGGTGAACCAGAGTGAAGAGGGTGAGAACAAATGGTTATTGGGCATGAACCTATGGGAGGCTTTCTACGTACCTTGCCATGGGAAGGATCAAAGTTAACATAGTTTGGGATGGTGTTGTGAACCGACGTGAAGAGGGTCAGAACAAATGGTTGTTGGGATTGAACTAATAGGAGGCTTCCTACGTACCTTTCCTTAGCAAGGATCAAAGTCCACGTAGATTGGGATAGTGCGGTGAACCGACGTGAAGAGGGTCGGAACAAATTGTTGTTGGGATTGAACCTCTGGGAGGCTTCCTATGTACCTTTCCTAGGAAAATATCAAAGTCCATGTAGTTTGGGATGGAGTTGGGATTACACTCTAGGATTTCCATTGAGTATTACATAGTTGGTTCTTGTTCTAAGCCCACGTGAACCATGCTCGGTGTTGGAAATAAGAGGAAGAAAATACTGGACGATCACATCCTGAAAGGTGCATCCGTGTAAGTGGAATTGAGCATACAGGGGGTTAGCGACCCAAAAAGAAAACATGGGATTACGCATGGTTCATAGACCAAAGAGGAAGCAGGGGATTACACATGGTTAGTATACCAAAGTTGTGGATATTGGGACTTAGTCTAGGATGGAGGCCCGAAGGCGACAAATCCCAAAGGGAGAGGGATTTGGCATAGAAGAGAGGAGGGCTCTGGTGCCCATCCCCCCTCTATAGTCTTTGGCCGAGAAGAATATAGGAGAAGTAGGGATGCATCCTCCCACTTGAAAGGATAAGGGCTTACACCAAGGGGATTTTCATTTCCCAAGGACAAAAGACACTCTAGCAAAGAGAATCTCATTCCATGTGAGGAAGATCTCACTCCTATAGAGACCAGTAGTCTTAGAGAATTTTTGAGATAGGTCACCCCATGTATAATGCACGGGTTGGGGTCATAATTTAACATCATGTGATGAGGACACTGGTGCATGGTAGTTTAATTTTCTTTAGCTCTGATAAGGTGGGTTCACTCTGCACACCTAAAACATACATAATGGATACCCACCCCACCCATGGGGAAGGGAAGGCATCAGTGATGTCATGGAAAGGGGGTGTTGTGGAGTGATCCATTGAGGGCGCCACGTTAGCGTGGCTATGAGAAGAATCAATATCTATTATCGTGCTTATGTGAAGAGGGATAAGGATATTCATGTATGAACCTGGATCATATTTTCAGGTATGTTTTTCTTTTTCGGGTGTTTTTGAGAAAAAGAGGAATTTCTGGAAAAGTACACACCATGTACATTCTGAGTACATGACGTGTACTCAGTTACCGTGAGTATCCATGTGCTGGCCATGTAGCGTCCTTGAACACGGTTGGGTGTTGTGACATGTAGGTCACATAAAGAGGGGCTCGATAAGGGAAAGTACAGGACGTGTACTTCAAAAGTACATGCCGTGTATTTTATTTTTTTCATTAAACATATCGGGGTCACCTCTGTTAGACAGAACTCTCTACTTCTTAACCTAGTTCATCTGAGAGAGTCCGTACGACAACAGGCTTTCCAAGACTCCTCAATAGGGCATCATATCTCAGATTCGACCATCGTCGATTGCATTGTGAACGCCTCAGTAAGCACTTCCTTCTTCTATTGCATAGTTACCTAATTCTTCGTCATTTATGAGTTATCCTCCATTGATGTTTTTAGATGTTATTGTAGATCTATGGTGTTCTTGGGTGATTCATGGATTGAGGTTCACGTATATTGACCTCCCAACACTGAGGAAGGTGGTTTGGGCCTTTTCGTTGAATGTCTTTGAGTTATATGTGACCATTTGTCCAATACCCTTGAATGGGGTATTGGGTATTTACTGTTTTAGCCCTGTTATTTTCTTTTTATGCTTATATGATTGTGTAGAGGAAAATTGAATGTGAATAGGGTTAATTGTTATTCTTTGGAAGTGGTTTCCCATGCATGTTCTGTTTATGACCGTTTGGTCCTCCTTAGCCTATTAGGATGCCTTGCCTGTTTTGAATTCCTAGTGTTGTAGGATGGAGTGTCTGTATTTCTTACATGCTGATATGCTATAATTTTTTATCCAAGTAGTTCTAGTGGTATACTTTGGGATTTGGTCTTTATTTTTGAACGATTTCTTTTCACGGGGCTGTGGGAACCTATTGAAGTGAGACCTTTGGGGAAATTGACTTTGAGTGCTTTCCCAGAGTGTCTTTTATAATTATCACGTTGTGAAACCACAGGGGGTTGATGTTGAGTGCTCACTCATAGTGTTTATAGATCAGTTTTGAGGAAACATGGGTAATTGACGTTGAGTACTTCTTTAGAGTGCCTGTAGGTTACCGCTTACAGACTATAGGGATAATTGAAGGTGAGTGCTTCTTTAGAGAGTCATTAATCCCTTTTTATTATAAGGGGAATTGACAGTGAGTTCTTCCTCATAGATACTTTTTTATATCCTTTTAGTTGAATGATAGGGTATAGGTTGTTGTATTACCCATAGGGTTACCTGTTTTGAATATTTGACTACTTGATATGTGGAATTGAATGTTTAAATTGTAGGAACATTTTCTGTTGAGTACTTCATTGGTTACTTCTCTTTTTACATAATGACTTCCATATATTCAATGACTGTTTGTAAAGAAATTTTGGTGGTGTCATAATGGGATTTAGTATCACACCCTATTTGGGTCATTCTTCTGGGCCCAAACAGATTATATTGCTGCATGTATTGATAAGGGAAAGCGCCATTTTACTTTAGGTACTTGATTTTTGTGGAGCTGGAGAGCATGGGACCAAGCAATGGCTTGCGATGTTGAGGAGTTGATTAATTTCTTTTCTTTTGTACAATGTATTAGTACTGTATTCATCATTGTGACTTGTTTGGATTTTTTCGTAGACATATTTATCATGAATAATTTTATATATGTTCTCCAGTTGTTATTACTTCAAGTATTCCCCTGTTAACCATTGAATTTTATTATTATCACTGCATCCACTATTGCCATTTATTTTACTTCCACTGTGTTACTCTACCAATGAGGGAATAGTTTCCCCACTATCACACCCAAGCCCTTCACTGCTAGTTGGTGGCCTCTGGTGTTCAGGAAAATTTTCTTAACACTATGTGACCAACCGAGTACGGGGCGCCTCTGGGTGGCCTCTGGATCCGGGCCGTTACAAAGTGGTATCTGAGCAATTATTTTCTTCTTGAATTACTATTTGGATACTATATATAGGGATAGGATTGAATATGTAATTGGTAATAAGTTTTGAAAGGGAGTAGAAAACCCATGAATAGGGAAAATCTATTCTACCTCATTATTTCACTTTTTCAGGTTTTCAATTTTACAGTTGATTTGATTTCACCATTGGGCGATTCACATGATTTGTGTTTTTTTCATTCATGTTACTGATGTTCTATTTCTATTCCAACTGGATGAGATGAGGGTATTCCATATCATGATTCATATAAGAAATTTTTAGAAATCACATGTCATTCATTATTTTCATGCCATTTAGGGTGAATTAGTGATTGCATGTTGTTGTGATAGAAATTGTGTTAGATACACATGTTGTTGTGATAGATTCCTTGATAGAATAAATACTTTTTATTGGGGTATTGGATTGTGTAGGGTTTGTTTGAATGAATGAAAAACTTTGGTTGATGAGGTTTTATGGGCCCTTGTGGACCAGAATTTAGTGGATCATTACCTTTTTCCCTTGTATATGACATGTATAAGATGCCAAGCCTTGATTCGTGGGTAGTATGGGCCCTCACGGATCTTAATTTGGAACTTTAATGTTGGTTTCAGTGTTTGTTTTTGGGTTATGGAGTAGTTTCTATGTCTTACTGTTCAGAAAAGCCCAGAACAAACAGTGTGTAATGTTAAACACATGCCATGTGTTGTTCTATTCGAGAAAGAACTATATTTATGATGTACACGCAGTGTAATGTATATACATGTCGTGTAGTCTCTAACCATGTCTCAGACTGTGTGGGCAGGGACACAGAGTTTGGAAAACCTTGGTAAGACATGTTGTGTACCGGATGTACATGTTGTGCTATAGAACTGTGTAACAGGATGTGTCACTAACAACATGGGTCGGTTGAGTCTCTTCTGATACACTTCGTGTCCATCTGGAACACGCCATGGAGTGTAACCTGAGTACCCGGCCGTGTATCGAACAACACGGGTTGGAAAAACCTTTCAATTACATGACGTGTCCATCTGTAACACATTGTGTAGTCTGAGCTATGAATCCAACCATTCCTCTAACAACATGCATCGGTGAATCTCATCAAGTACACGCCATGTCTATAATGAACATGTCGTGTAGTCTTGTTTTAGGAGATCTGTGTTTATTAACTGTGTAGAAGGACTTGGGCATGGGAACATAAATCATGTAAATGCTATCTATTTGGAAAACACGTTGAGTGTTTGGGGTGTTACAAGACCAGTTGTGGTAGGAGTACATTCCCATGTGAAAGGATTAAGGGAACACGCAATATTGTTCTTATAAACGCCGTGTAGTAATGTTTTAGAAAACATGAAAGCTTTTTTCTCATGTTCCCTTCTTTTACTTCTATTTTTTAGTCCTTGATAATCTTTATCTAAGGTGTGAGCTTGACCATACAGAGTCACGCCACCGAGATGTCCTCTGGTCGTATGCCATTTGCAGAGTGGTGATTAGACACCAGACATGGCTGATCCGGGACTACGAGTAGATCCTCCAGTTTTTCCAGTATTGGCACTAGCAGTTATATCAAATATAGGTTTCGATGTACAGTTTAGTGTGGTATTTATGAGGATGATGCGTACCTTTCAGGGGCACTACCTCCTACCCTATCGATGGCAGAATTAAGGAGGGTCTTTTATCAGTAGAATCCTCCCACATTCTCAAGGGATGGAGGACCCCATGCTACATAATCATAGATAGAAGCCATGTTGACAATATTTGAGCATCTGAAGATGCCTCTGGAGAGGAGGGTCAAGATCACTACCAACATGATTCGAGATTACACCATGAGATGGTGGGATGTGATCTCACTGGTAGGGAACCTGTAGGTTATGGCTTGGGATGAGTTATAGTGTGCCTTCTAAGAATACTTCTATCCGGAGACCTTGAAGGCCAATCGAGCTCGAGAGTTTATGAGTCTGTAGAAGGGTACTCTTTCTGTTATTTATTATTTTTCTTGATTCACCAAGATACATCACATTACACCCTTTCCAGGAGGTGATGAGTTATTCCTGGCAATGAAATTCGAGGATTGTATCAGGCATGACATCAGATCTCAAGGGAACATCTTCAGGTTGTCATTGATATCTTCTATAGTCAACCAAAAGCTGATCATAGAATGTAATCTAAGGGATTATGGAGCTTTGATCTAGGGTGGTCCAGTATCTATAATTAGTTCTGCTCTAACTAATAGTAGGAATTGTTGCAGGGAGACTACACAATGAGATCCGAGTTGGTGGGATGCATCTTATAGTATCCAGGTGGTGTTCTACCAGTGTGGGAAGAGAGGTCATACGAGGACACACTGCCCGAGAGACCCATTTGAGTGCTGATATTGCAAAAATATGGTCCATCTTTAGTGTTTCTGTCAGATCTTCTCAACAGGCGGTGGTGACAGGGGTTCTTCTTTGACTCTGCATTCCGGAGTAGCATAACCAGTTAGTCCTCAGTCCGAGAATTGGAGTTCTTCCAGTCGTTCAGGCTGAGGTGGAGGTCGCAGACATTGTAGTCAATCTTCAGGCTTTCAGCGACAACAGGGTGGATTATCTCATAGTGGTCAGGCAGGGTGACAGGGCCGTGATGAAGGTCAAAATTTTGTGGTGGAGAAGACCCTATAAGAGAATGTTCCCAAACCCTCTACAATTCAAGGTACGATCCTAGTTTCCATAGTTTTATCTCTTGCACTTTTGGATATAGGGGCTTCCCATCTCTTTATATCTGTTTTTATTGTGGTAAGCCAGGGGCTCTTTATCTTTTCTTATGCTTATATCTTGACATTAGACACTCTTTTGGAGACTAGAATGGATATTGTGTGTTAGTTTATGGAGTTACCTCTTGATTTTGTTGGGTTTCACTTCTTGTGGGACCTCTATTTCTTAGAGATGACTGATTATGACGTCATTCTCCTAATCGACTGGTTAGTTCCCTTCTAAGTAGTTGTCGATTACTATCATCGTAGGGTGAGATTCACATCACCAGAAGGTGGATCTTATCTTCACAAGAAGAATGGGATGTCCACACGAGTAGAGAAGGACTTGACCATCATGGGTTGGGAGGAGTTACAACACAAATCACTAGTTTATATTTGGATGACCTAGGGACTTCATAGATGGACTTTCCTCCAGTGGTGGATCATTTCAGGGACTTCTTTCTAGTTGACTTTTCAGGTTATCCTCTAGGTAGTGAGGTGCATTTTTTTATTGATAGTGTTCTAGGAGGGGAACCAGTGTTGATGCCTCCTTATAGGATGGCTACACCAGAGTTACATGAGCACAAGAAGCAGTTGCAGGAGTTGCAGGAAAAGGGTTTCATCCGACCCAGTACTTCTCCATGGTGTTCACCAATCTTGTTTCCAATGAAGGGATACATTACCCTTATACTTTGTGTATATTATCAAAGGTATAACAAGTTTATTGTCAAGAACCGATATCCCTTAACAAGGATTGATGATCTCTTTGATTAGCTTCGAGGATCCTGGGTGTTCTCAAATATTGACTTGTGGTCCAATTATCATCAAGTGCGCGTTAGAACATATTTTATGCCTCAAACAGCATTTTGAAGTAGTTATGATATATAAGAGTATGTGTTTATGCCTCTCGATCTCATGAATGTGCCGTCAGTATTCATGGCACTAATGAAATGAGTGTTGCATCCATACTTGGATGCTTTTTTGGTGATAATTGTGGATGATATCTTGGTGTACTCTCACACTTGACACGACTATGCCACCCATATTGATATCATTCTGAGTACACTAAGAGAGAATCATCTATATGCTAAGATCTCAAAATGCCACTTTTGGATGGAATCGATTCACTTATTGGTTCATATTATTTTAGAGACAAGATTATCAGTAGACCTGAAGAATGTGAGAGAAGTAGTTTCCTGGGAGCAGTCGAATATCGTGATTGAGGTGCAGAGGTTTTTAGGAATGGCTGGATACTAGAAATGTTTCATACAACACTATTCACACTTATCAGCTCCACTGACGGGCCTGAATAATAAGTGTGAGAAGTTCATATGGTTAGTTTCTTGTGAGTCATCCATTCAGGAGCTAAAAGTTAGGTGCACTTCAGCATCGATACTAGTATTACCATAGCAGAGAAAGAGTTATATTTTTTACTATGATGCATCAGGTATCGAGATGGGAGTAGTGCTAATACGAGGGTAATGAGTTGTTTTGGACTGGTCTCGGCATTTGAGGCCACATGAGAGAAATTACCAGATGCACGATCTGGAGTTGCCTGTTGTTGTTCATGCTTTACACTGTTGGAGACATTATTTTCTTGGGATAGAATCTTGTGGTTTTCACCAACCATAAAAGTGTCAAGTACATCTTCACTCAGAAGGATATGAATTTGAGACAGCAAAGGTGGGTTGAGTTCCTTCAGTCCCTAGACTTCGATATTTCCTATATGCCTGGGAAAGGCAACGTAGTGGCTGATGTGCTAAGCAGGAGGACTCAGTTACAGGTAGTTCAAGAGTCCAGTAGTGAGTGGAATATTATGGATCTATTCTATGAAATGTATTTGGAGATGTACGACAGTCGGGGGAAAATGTTTCTTTCATCTATAGCGTTTACCTCTACTCTAATTGATCGAGTTTGAATGAGGAAACTCTCAGATTCTGAAGGTCTAGTCATTTGGGAGAGCGTGTCTGGAGAGGACCCTTTTTCTTGATGGACCATAGGAGAGGATAAGATCCTACATTTCCAGGGGCACATATGGGTGCCCGCATACTATGAGAGGAGATGATGCGGGATGTTTATTCCTCAGTTTGGGAAGTTCATCCTAACATCACCAATATCTATTGTTATCTGCATCATCAGTATGGGTGTCCATGTATAGAGAGAGATGTTGCCAGTTTAATCATGAAGTGTTCCACCTGTCAGCAGGTGAAGGTGGAGCATCAGCGATGATCACGGATTTTGCAGCAGTTACCCATTCCCGAGTGGAAGTGTAATGATGTCGCGATGGACTCCATGATAGGTTTCCTGAGGTCGCCTCAAGGAAATGATGCAGTATGGGTTGTCATTAACAGAATCATAAATGTTTCTCACTTCATGCAGATCAAAGATTCCTATTGTGTTGATGAGCTAGGAAGGTTGTACGTTTGAGATATTGTGTGCCTACTTGGGTTTCCACACTCCATTGTTTCATACAGGGATTCACGTTTTACTTCTCGGGTCTGGCAGGAGCATTAGAAGGCTTTGGGTTCACATGTGCTTTTGAGTACAGCTTACCATCCCCAGATAGATGGTCAGTTTGAGCGTATGATTCTGGAGCTTGAGGACATGCTTCAAGCATATATTCATGATTTTTTAGGTTCGTGGGAGAATCACATACCTCTTGTGGAGTTTTCCTATAAAAATAGTTTTCAAGAAACTATTAATATGGCACCTCATGAGGCTTTGAACAGAAGGCCATACTAATCACTCTTATGTTCGCTGGAGGCAAGAGAGGTAGTTATGCTAGGACCTTGTCTAGTCTAGGAGACCATGTAGCAGATAGAGTTGATTCAGAAGAAGATCGATAGTGCACATTCTCGATAGAAGACTTATGCTGATCAGCGGAGAGGACCACTCGAGTTCAAGGTTGGGGATCAGGTTATTCTGCTTGTCACGCAGAGGATGGGACAAAAGATGATAAAGAGGAAGGGTATGCTTTCTCCGAGGTACGTCTGGCCATTTGAGGTGTTGGAGAGAGTTGGAATGGTTTCTTATCGGTTGTAGTTACCTTTAAGGTACCATGCTATTCAGGACATATTCCACATTTCACAGCTTTGATGTTACTTCTCAGACCCGTCTCATTCATTCCAACCAGAAGAAGTCGATTTAGAGGTGGATGCATTGTTTGAGGAGCATACTATTTTAATTTTTTATTGAAGTAAGAAGTTTATCCATGGTCGGTATGTTCCTATGGTACAAGGGCTATAGAAACATGGGCGATTATAGGAAGAGACTTAGGACAGGGAGGTCGATATACGATCGTAGTAGCCATTGCTGTTCGGGGATTCTTCTTATATGCCACCTTGCGAAGGAAATTCGAGGAAGAATTTCTTTAGGGGGGGAAATTTTTAAGAACCTGGAACTTTTTTTCAGGTATTTTTCTCTTTTTATAAAATTTTTTAGAATAATATGAATTTCTGGAAAAATTTCATGTACACGCCTTGTACTTTATGAGTACACGTCGTTTACTCGGTTACCGCAGGATGTAACACCCCAGGTAAATAAAGAATATGACATTTTCATATTTATCCATATTTGTGAATAAAATATTAATATTACTTTAAAGGGGGCGCTATGCTCGATGGTGTACCCAATACGCAACAACAAGTCTCTTGGGAATCTTTCATTGCACTCTAATAATAATATAATATTATTTTAAATAGTAGTTAACGCCTAGATGTTTTAATGGTGGGAATGAACCGAACTAACTACAAAATGATTATATATGTTTGTCAAATATTTTTACTTTTATCCAATAAATGTTAGAGGCTTAAAATGTGAATGAATCCAATTTTAAGCGTAAATATTCTAATATTCTTTAAAAGGTCGATTAACCACCTTTTGATGGCGAAATATTTTTAAATCCACTTTTTTGACATTTTCATATTTTATGTTGGACCAAATAAAATTCTTCTTTAGAATTGGGACATCAAAATTTACATTTTCTGAATTTTTGGTATTTTTCCGATAAAGTTCATTTTTTAATGAATAGTGAAAAATGTTGTATTTTAATTCAAAACCTCTTTTTAATCTAATTTATTTATATGATTATATTATATATTGAATTGGTTTTAAAGTCCAATTATAATATATTTTTACCATTTAATCCAATAGTGGTCATTGTAATTAATTTCACTTTGAAATTGGACTTAAACTAGTGTCAATCTTTTAATAGATATTGTTTCTTAAAAACACGCTAATTGTTTTGACAGCGGGAATTAATTATTAAATTAATTAATGTAACTTATATGTTTTGAATTTTTTAAAATATACATATTTTTTGAATTCGGAATTTCAAATATAGCTTATGGTGAATTTTTGGTATTTTTCTGAAAAAATTCAATTTTTATGAATAGTGAAACCACTAAGTGGTAGTTGAAGAAACTGATTTTTCGTTTAAATGAATCTTTTCCACTTATGTGAATTTATTTTCAAAAATCCGACATACATGGTTGTCATTAAGAAGTAAAATTTGGTTCAATGAGATTAAAATAATTTTTGGTGAATAGTAATTTTTTAAGTTTTGTTAATCGCGATTAAAGGTAATTAGTGTAATTTAAGGTAAAAATAATGTTTTAATAATATGAAATGACCTAGACACATGTCCTACCCTCATTTGATGTGTCATGGCCAACCAAGAAAATCCATGGGTCAACTTGGGGACCCAATGGAGCCACATTGGTAGGAAAATGACATAAATAACTTTTTATTTAAAGTTAAAATTAAAATGTCACAAACATGTGTTATTTAACTAAAGAAATTTTTACATGGGGTAATACAAGTCATATTTTTGACTATAAATATTCATTAGAAATATAAGAAGATTTAATACATCAGGATGTTTTTTTTTATAATTTTTAGACACTAAATAAATTAAATTATTTATTACACCATGATGATGCAGCGATTACCTCATTATTTAACGATTTAAATAAAATGAAAAGATAATGTAAAATCTAAGACCTACACTTGTCCCAAACCAATTGGATGGGTGGATTATGAAACCTTATCACCTTATCCTATAAATATAACCTTTTGGGACCTTTAAAATCCGAAAATCATTATATAATAAAGTAATATTTTATAACTTTCTAAGAGTGCCCCTCCTCTCCTCTTATAAAAGGCCCCCACCTCTACCACCTTACTCACACCTCTCAAGACTTTGGCTCGGCCAAACCCTGCCCATTTCATCTCTACACATCCCTCTATTCCTCATTGAAGCCTCACATTGGGTAGAATTCTTTCCAAGGAAGCCTTTGAGCTCAAATCAAAGAGAGTTACCCGATTTAAAGGAGATTAAAGAACGATCGAGTCATGTCGGACACGAGGTAAGGGATCTTACCCCTCCCTTTCTTTTTAAGTACTCTCCTTTATGTAACTTCTTTTAAGCGCCTCTTTGTTATGTTGGGGTGTGTCATTTAGTATTCATCTTGCTGTAAATTTTATTTTAATATGATGAGAGACCCTATTTTATCTCATCAATCCGTTTTTGAAGTTTTAAGTGGAGCTGTTAGGCTGCCGAGTTTTCGTAAGGGATTTTTCATCCCACTTTTATTCCCGTGATATTTATGCTACATTTTCCACCATTTCCTTTGAGTGTTGTATGTAATTCCCATTATTATACTCTTTTTGTAATATAATTCCATTTATGGGTATTTACATATTCATTGTATGACACTTCTTCAATGGGGTGTATGTTTCGAAAGTTACCCAAGTCGGTCAGGGAACCTTTCACCCTCCTCTTTTTAAAAGACTTCCTTCGTTATGTATTTTAATTCACATACTATTATGTTGGGATATGTTCTTATATATACTTATTGATGTAAATTTTATGTCCAAGTGATGAGATACCCTTTTATCTCTCATCAACTCATTTTATGAATTGTGAAGTCACGCCGTTAGGCTGTCGAATTTTACCAAGGGAACTTTTTAACCCAATTTCGATTTCTTTGGGATCAACATGTAGTTATTGAATATGTCATCCTTTGAATATGTGTGAATGAACTTTTATTATTTTACACATAATATCCACTTATATTGGGTGTATTTATATTTGTCACACATAATTCTGAGATTGATTTATCCTTAATTTAAGGATACCTTCTTTATAAGGGATTTCATCACATTTTACATTTCCATTGAGACTTCATTGTTGTTATGCACAAATTAACACTTATATGGTGTATATAATGTACTTTGGAATATTATATAATGAATACATTTATTCTCATGATATTATTAAGTTCTGATTAAATGTTATTCCTCAATTATTGTAATCAAGTGTCTCTAATTTTGGTAAAAACCATTTAACCAAAATATCGCTTTAAATGTTTTAATGGTTTTTTCATATTAATATCCATGTTTTCAAAATGGTTTTAAGGATTTATTTATATGGATATTAATGGTTTAAAATGTTAAAAGCTTTAAAGTGGTATGGGACACTTTGATTCAAAAATATCTTTATTAAATATTATAAATGGTTTTGAAAATGGTTTTTTTGAATGGATTCATTATTTCAATATCCAAAAATGTTATATTGTGATTGAAATATGGAAATTTTATGTTTCCTTTATGCATGTTGTATGTGATACATTTATGTTTTGGTTATTGGGCATTGTTATGAAGACGGGTGGTTTCGTGATAAACTAAGGGCGGGTGAGCCCAATATAGCTCTCCAATGCATTTGGTAACATGATGGAGTTAAACATTGGGGTTTCTCCGAAGAGATTTAGGGAATATACTGTGATGGGAATTCCAAACATAACCAACAAGGTTACTACCTACATAATAATGTTATGAATGCCTCAATTTACCTTTATGCCTTATGATTTCTATGTTTTATTCATGATTTGATGAGGTATGTTAAAGTGCTTATGTTTTTTGAATAAGTATGATTTCATTGAATCTTATATATACATGTACTCATGTTTCCTTTCCATATTTTTATATCCCTTACTGAGCTTTTTATTCTCATCCCATGTTTTTGAAATGTTTTACACAGGACTTAAAGATGAATTGGGTCAAGGATGGGATCAAGGAAAGACATGCTAACTAAAACATGGAACTAGACATGTTTCTTTTAAGAGTTTTTTTATGGAAACTTAGTATAAGTGTCTACTTTGTAATCTTTTGAGATGTAATATTTATGTCCTAATTCTCTAAAACTCTAAACCTGAAAATACTCTCAATGTGAATTATTCATTTAATTCAATATTAAGTAAGGTTTAAGGCTGGGGCCTTATAGTTTGTATCAGAGGTCAGTTTAGATAACTTTAGAGGTTAGTGTATTCTCTAAGAATAAGTGACATTACCATATTGGCTAGGATTTCAGAAAGAGTCATAGTTTTAGATAAAGTGAATGAGTAAGTATATCTTAGTGTTTATCTTCCTCATTAGTACATGATGGTTTTGTTTATATACTCACACTGACAATTCTGTTTTTAGTAAATGGATGGATCTAGGAGGCACCAAAGTGACAATGGTTTTGAAGGAAACTGTGGTGGTTCTCTTATTAAGAGACTGGATGAAATGGAGGATTCAATGAGAAATCTCGTGGTTATTCTAAACCAACTATCAAGGAGTCATTATCAACCACTTGAACCTTGGTATGTTCTGTAATGCATCATGTACGAGATGACCAATCGATGAGGAAGTTCAGGTAATATTTATAATGGTAACCATTATGGTTTATATGATCCTTACTTTTTAGGAAATTATGGGTTACTCTATGATATGTTGGAAAATTAAAGGCATGACATAAACTTGAGGTTAAAATATGTTATGATTATTTTTGAATATTTTATCTCATTTTGGGGAATGTTTTAAGAATTATATAGTTTTGGAAAAAGGACAACACACAGACCGTGTGACAACCCGTCGTGTCGGACAAAGCTGCGGGAATCGAACCCACAACCAAAGTGTGACTGGTATTTATTGCCTACCACTAGACTATGTGAAGTCCCTGGTTAGTATGACTTATTCTTTTTAGTTAGATGATTTTATGAATTAAGAGTAATTTGATTTTGGGTTATCTATGGGAATTATTAACCTATCATGGAGGATATGTGATTAGGTTAATTACTTTTCAATATGAGACTTTAAGAGCGACTGATGTTATTTAGAGATAAATGTTAATTTTTAACTGGGAAGACAATGTGATTAAATCCTTCAAATATTTGGGTTTCAATATTAGTTTTGTTTACTTTGAATAATTTTATGGAAAAATTGTTTATTGAATGGTCTTCGTTGAACTTTGGGTTTTGTTGGACAAATTTTGGAGATTAAGAATAGATTTTCTTTTTTATAAAGGATTATCCATTTGTGGATTATCTGATCTTGTTCTAACAATTTTGGTGTTTCTTAAGGTCCAAAGACATGGGAAATATATAGTTCACTTTTTTGGATTAGGTGATTCTATAGAAGTTGATTATAGCTCTCATAATATTAGCAAGTCATCCAAAATACTCATCTGTTAAAGAAAATATGAGTTTGTGTAAGAAATCTAGTAGGAGATGAGAGTCTACACAACAAGTAAGTTTGTTTCTTTAAGATCAAAAATAAATTCCTCAATTAGAAGTAACTTAAAAAAATGTTGTCTATTAATGTTTCCTACTGGGGAATCGAATACCGTTTAACCCACCACAAGTTTGTGATTTTATTATGGTTAACGTTCTCCTAGACATGTTTACTATCACTCTCCCTCAGAACATGACCCTTTGTTTTTTCTTCCATGTCCATGTTTTCCTACATTTAATCCTAGTATGTGTTGACTCAGGTGACCTTTGAAATTCTCTTTCTTTATTTTAAAGTGATAGTCTTACTGACTCTTGTTCCGATATGGGATTTTCAATAAAGTTTCCCAGCCTAATTTTAAAAATTGCGAGGATGCAATTCCCAAAAGGGGGGAAGGATGTAACACCCTAGGTAAATAAAGAATATAACATTTTCATATTTATCCATATTTGTGAATAAAATATTAATATTACTTTAAAGGGGATTCTATGCTCAATGGAGTACCCAATACGCAACAACGAGTTTCTTGGGAATTTTGCATTGCACTCTAATAATAATATAATATTATTTTAAATGGTAGTTAATGCCTTGCCGTTGTAATGTTGGGAATGAACAAAACTAACTACAAAATTATTATATATATTTGTGAAATATATTTACTTTTATCCAATAAATGTTAGAGTCTTAAAATGTGAATGAATCCAATTTTAAGCGTAAATATTCTAATATTCTTTAAAAGGTCGATTAACCACCTTTTGATGGTGAAAGCTTTTTAAATCCACTTTTTGAAATTTTCATATTTTCTGTTGGACCAAATAATATTCTTCTTTAGAATTGGGTCATCAAAATTTACATTGGGTGAATTTTTGGTATTTTTCCGATAAAGTTCATTTTTTAATGAATAGTGAATATATTGTATTTTAATTCAAAACCTCTTTTTAATCTAATTTATTTATATGATTAGATTATCTTTTGAATTGGTTTTAAAGTCCAATTATAATATATTTTTACCATTTAAACCAATAGTGGTCATTGTAATTAATTTCACTTTGAAATTGGACTTAAACTAGTGTCAATCATTTAATATATATTGTTTCTTAAAAACACGCTATTTGTTTTGAAAGTGGAAATTAATTATTTAATTAATTAATGCAACTTATATGTATTTAATTTTTAAAATATAAAACTTTTTTGAATTCGGAATATCAAATATATCTTAGGGTGAATTTTTGGTATTTTTCTGAAAAACTTCAATTTTTGATGAATAGTGAAACCACTAAGTCGTAGTTAAAGAAACTGATTTTTCGTTTAAATGAAACTTTTCCACTTCTATGAATTGATTTTCAAAAATACGACATACATGGTTTCCATTAAGATGTAAAATGTGGTTCAATGAGATTAAAATAATTTTGGGTGAATAGTAATTTCTTATGTTTTATTAATCGCGATTAAAGGTAATTAGTGTAATTTAAGGTAAAAATAATGTTTTAATAATATGAAATGACCTAGACACTTATCCTACCCTCATTGGATGTGTCATGGCCGACCAAGACAATTCATGGGTCAACTTGGGGACCCCATGGAGCCACTTTGTTAGGAAAATGACATAAACAACTTTTTATTTAAAGTTAAAATTAAAATGTCACAAACATGTGTTGTTTCACTAAAACAATTTTAACATGGGGTTATACAAGTCATATTTTTGACTATAAATATTCAATAGAAATCTAAAAAAAATTAATACATCATGATATTTTTTTATAATTTCTAGACACTAAATAAATTAAATTATTTATGACACCATGATGATGCAGCGATTACCTCATTATTTAACTATTTAAATAAAATGAAAAGATAAGGTAAAATCTAAAACCTACACTTGTCACAAACCTATTGTATGGGCGGATTTCAAAACCTTATCACCTTATACTCGAAATATATCCTTTTGGGACCTATAAAATTGGAAAAGCGTTATATAATAAAGTAATATTTTATAACTTTCCAAGAGTGCCCCTCCTCTCCTCTTATAAAAGGCCCCGACCTCTACCACCTTACCCACACCTCTCAAGCCTTTGGCTCGGCCAAACCCAACCCATTCCATCTCTACGCATCCCTCTCTTCATCATTAAAGCCTTAATTTGGGAATAATCCTTTCCAAGGAAGCCTTTGAGCTCAAATCAAAGAGAGTTACCCGATTTAAAGGAGATTAAAGAACGATCGAGTCATGTCGGACATGAGGTAAGGGATCTTACCCTTCCCTTTCTTTTTAAGTGCTCTCATTTATGACACTTATTTTAAGCACCCCTTTGTTTTGTTGGGGGATATTATTTTATAGTCCTATTGCTATAAATTTTATTTTAATATGATGAGAGACCCTTTTTGATCTCATCAATCCATTTTTGATGTTTTAAGTGGCGTCGTTAGGCTACCGAGTTTTTGTAAGGGATTTTTCATATCACTTTTATTCCCGTAAGATTTATACTACATTTTCCACCATTTCCTTTAAGTGGTGTATGTACTGCCCATTATTATACTCTTTCTGTAATATAATTCCATTTATGGGTATTTACATATTCATTGTATGACACTTCTTCAATGGGGTGTACGTTTCGAAAGTTACCCAAGTCGGTAAGGGGACCTTTCACCCTCCACTTTTTAAAAGACTTATTTTGTTATGTCTTTTAATTCAAATACTATTATGTTGTGATATCTTCTTCTATATACTTATTGATGTAAATTTTATGTCCAAGTGATGAGATACCCTTTTTATCTATCATCAACTCATTTTATGAATTTTGAAGTGACGCCGTTAGGCTGTCGAATTTTACCAAGGGAACTTTTTAACCAAATTTCATTTTCTTTGGGTTTAACATGTATTTATTGAATATGTCATCCTTTAAATATGTTTGAATTACCTTTTATTGTTTTACACTTAATTTCCTCTTATATTGGATGTATTTATATTTGTCACGCATAATTTTGAGATTGATTTATCCTTAATTTAAGGATACCTTCTTTATAAGGGATTTCATCACATTTTATATTTCTATTGAGACTTCATTGTTGTTATTCACAAATTCACTCTTATATTGTGTATATACTATCCTTTGGAATATTATATCATGAATCCATTTATTCTCATGATATTATAAAGTTCTGATTATATGTTATTCCTCAATTATTGTATTCAAGTGTCTCTAATTTTTGTAAAAACCCTTTAACCAAAATATCGCATTAAATGATTTAATGATTTGTTCTAATTAATATCCATGTTTTAAAAATGGTTTTAAGGATTTATTTATATGGATATTAATGGTTTAAAATGTTAAAAGCTTCAAGGTGGTATGGGACACTTTGATTCAAAAATCTCTTTATTAAATGTTTTAAATGGTTTTGAAAATGGTTTTTTTGAATGGATTCATTATTTCAATATCCTAAAATGTTATATTGTGATTGAAATGTGGAAATGTTATGTTCCCTTTATGCATGTTTTATGTGATACATTTATGTTATGGTTCTTGGGCATTGTTATGAAGACGGGTGGTTCCGTGATAAACTAAGGGCAGGTGAGCCCAATATAGCTCTCTAATGCATTGGGTAACGCGAAGGAGTTAAACATTGAGGTTTCTCGGAAGAGATTTAGGGAATATACTGTGATGGGTATTCCAAACGTAACCAATAGGGTTACTCCCTATGTAAGAATGTTTTGAATGCCTCAAGTTACCATTATGCCTTATGATTTCTATGTTTTATTCGTGATTTGATGAGGTATGTTAAAGTACTTATGTTTTATGAGTAAAGTATGATTTCATTGAATCTTATGTATACATGTACTCATGTTTCCTTTGCATATTTTTATATCCCTTACTGAGATTTTTATGCTCATCCCATGTTTTTGAAATGTTTTACACAGGACTTAAAGATGAATATGGTCAAGGATGGGATCAAGGAAAGACATGCTATCTAAAACATGGAACTAGACATGTTTATTTTAAGAGTTTTTTTATGGAAACATAGTAGAAGTGTCTACTTTGTAATCTTTTGAGATGTAATAGTTATGTCCTAATTCTCTAAAACTCTAAAGCTGAAAAGATCCTCAATGTGAATTATTCATTTAATTCAATATTAAGTGAGGTTTAAGGCTGGGTCCTTATAGTTGTGTGATGGTCGTGTCGCGTCCTTTCACACGGCCGTGTGTTGTGATCTAGAGGCCACCCAATCTGGGGCTCGGTAAGGGAATGTACACTCCATGAACCTAAAAAGTACATACTGTGTATTTTGGTTTTTTACATTAAATATACCACGGTTATGTCTGACGGACAAAACTCTATAATTATCAATCTAGTTCATTTTAGAGAGTCCGTAAGGCCGTGATTCTTTCCCGACCCCCGATGGAGAATTTGATCTTCCATTCGTCCTCCGTAAATTTCGTTGTGATCACCTCAGTAAGATATTCCTTTTTTTGAAGTTTCATTACCTGGTTATAAATATTTAAATAGTTATCCTCCATTGAAAATTTTATATGTTTTTGTAGATCTACGATGTTCATGGGAGATTCAAGGCTTGAGGTTCACGTATATCAATCTCCCAACACCTAAGTAGGTGGTTTGTTCCTTTCTGTTGAATTTATTTGAGTTATATGTGCCAATTTTCCTAATACCCTCGAACAAGGTATTGCATATTTACTGTTGTAGCCCTGTTATTTTCCTTTGATGCTTATATTCTTCTATAGAAGTAAATTGAATTTGAAGAGGTTTAATTGCTTTGCTTTGAAGTTTTTTCCCATTCAAGTTCTATTTATTACCATTTGGTCCTACATAGCTTGTTAGGATTCCTTTCCTCTTTTCCATTCCTAGTTTTGTATGATGGAGTGTTTGTATTTATGACTTGATGATATGCTATAGAGTTTTTATCCAAATAGTTCTATAGGTTTACTTTGGATATTGTTCTTGGTTTGTGCATGATTTCTTTATATGGGGCTAGAGGAACCTGTTGTAGTGAGACCATAGGGGAAATTGACATTGAGGGATTTCCCATAGTTTCTTTTATAATTATCACACTACGATACCATAGGGGGATTGACGTTGAGTGCTCCCTCAAAGTGTCTATAGTTATATTATGAGGCCACAGGGGGAATTGATGTTGAGTGCTGCTTTAGAGTGCTTGTAGGTTACTGCTAATAGACTATATGGGAAATTGATGGTGAGTGCTTCCTTAAAGAGTCTTTAATCATTTTTGACTATAAGGGGAGTTGGCGGTGAGTGATTTCTCCAAAATTATTTGTTATATCCTTGTAGTTGTACCATAGGAGATAGGCTATGTTCACTTCCCAGAGGGTTAACTCTTTTGAATATCTATTTACTTGATATGTGGAATTGAATGTTTAAATTTTAGGAATGTTTACTGCTGAGTACTTCCTTGCTTATTACTCTTTTTACATATTGCCTTCCATATATTCATTGACTGTTAGGAACAGATCTCTTGGTGGATTCCTACGGATATTTAGTCTCACACCCTATTTGGGTCATGATTTTGGGCCCAAACAGGTTATATTTCTGCAGATATAGATAAGGGCAAGCAACCTTTAACATCAGGTACTTGATTTCTGTGGAGCTAGAGAGCATGGGACCAAACTAGGGCTTACAATACTGTGGAGTTGTTTACATTATTTTCTTTTTACTTTGGATTATTAGTATATTCATCATTATGACTTGTTTGGATGTTTTCATATAAATTTGTATCATGAATCATTTTATATATGTGCTCCAGTTTTAATTACTCCTAGTCTTCAGCTATTAACTGTTTAATGTTATTATTATCCTTACTTTTTCTATTTCCATTTGTTTTACTTTCACTGTGTTACTCTACCAATGAGGGAATTGTTTCCCCACTATCACACACAAGGCCCTGTGAAGCATATCATTGCGAAGAAATGTGCTTCACGAAGCACAATGAACCTTCCTTAGCATGTGGGTCACATGTGCATGGAGGGTATTTCATGAAGCATATGTGCTCCATGAAGACCCTAGTCCCCTTAGGGATCCAATTCCTTTGTGGAGGCTTGTGGGATATATGAATGGAATCCCTCTTTAATAAGGGTTTGAATTCAAGAAAAGGGAGAGGCTCTTGGCAATATTAAAGTACCATGAAGAGCTCATGGTTCATAGAGCCGAAATTGCTTCACGATTTGAGATCTAGGAAGGGAAAATGTTAGAGGATCCATCATTTAGGCTCTAGGGGAGCCTTGTATTTATAGGCAACAGGAGCCTCGAAGAATATCTTGTTGGGCGTGAAGACATGTGGAATTTTTTCATAACCGTATAGCCTCCCACCTCCTTACTATGTAGTGGCTTCGAAAACATTAAACTGGTTCGCAGAGCCTCCCGCCTCCTTGCTCTTTGGAATCTTCCAAAACATCATAATGGTTCATAGAGCCTCCCACCTCCTTGCTCCGCGGCGGCTTTGTAAACATCAAACTGGTTCGCAGTGCTTCCTACATCCTTGATCTGTGTAGGATTTGCAAAAGGGGGGAGCTTCATGCCTATCGCAGAGCTGCGGGTCATTGCGAAAAAGATTCATGAACCCATCCCAAAGGTCGTCCATTTGTTCTTCCTCTTCCCAAATTTTGTCAGCAATAGAGGTTTTTTTATTAATATTAATTATTATGACATAAGGAGTTGGCCTATGTATGTCTTGTCGATAGATAAATTGAGGCATATAATAATAGATCTGATTGATATATTGGGGGTGAATATAGGAATAATGTCTAATGATCTAAGATATTGATCTAAGTGGGAGTGTAATGAGGCATGATGGAAATTTTCCATGAGTGATAATTATTAATAATTGGATGATCGTTATAAGATATTTAGCTATATGAAAAAGGAATATGTTCTTTAGGACCCATGGTTCAGTGTAAATAAAATTCAACACTCTAATTTAGTTTGTAAGACTTAAAATTGACCAGTATAGGTATATTGAGGAACCCTGGTGTCCAGGTAAACCCATAGTGAACTCACATTAGGATACAATTTTGACTATATGATACTTTAATGATGTATATAGTTATTTTGGGTTATTTATTGCATGTGTTCTAAAAATATAATCATTAGAATACACATGAAAATAATAGATTTATTTTTGGGATTTTTTGTGGTTCCTACTGAGTTTTCATACCCACAAACTACAAGTTCTCCTATAAATAAATGATTGTTTTTTCAGTTTTCATTAAAAGGTAAAAATAGATGTCCCACAAAAGTTTCATATAGTTATCTTATGAAATGTTATGGTTATATTTCTTCAATTATGAATATTAATTCCTTTATTTTAGTTATTATTAATTCTTGAGGGCATAATATTCATGTCTCAAGTTTAGGAAATCATCTCTAGCAGGTATTCACTAGAATATGGGAAAGCATGATTGCTGTCTTGTAAAGGTCAAATATGGGTCATGAAGTCTCTAATAATGGTATTATAGAGGGTTATTAATTTTTATAATATAAAGAGGTTAATATAGGATGTTTTAATAATTTATATATATCTTATAAATAATATTGATCTAATTATTTAAAGTAAGATCTGTAGATTCCAATGATGTTTAGGGAAATGATTTGGATGGGAGCATTCACACTTTTTTGGTATTTTATGTGATTGGATTCTAAAACATCAATGATGAGAGTGTTTTATGGATCTATTTCTTCTAGAATTAAAACAATAGTATTATGGAATATATATATTTAGAACTTATTATTACGATTTTTGGTGGTATTTATTTTTATATGTGATAAAAATTGAAAATATTTAACATTAATTAAAATATCAGTAATATATAACTAATATTTACTTAATTAATTATTGGATGATATTTAATTATCATACACATGAGACAATTTATTTGGATATTATTTTGTTCAAATCAAAATAGAAATCTAACCCTGTTATATTGTAGAAGTAATTCCTTTGATTTATATGTCATTTGGGTGTTGATAGAATTAAAATTATGTGTTTTTATTTTAGATAATGTTGTTATGAATTTTTATATAGTGAAATGTTTTTATAATTCATTTTCAATTGAAACACATATCGGATTTTGGGACATTAAATTAGTAGTGAAACTTGAAAAAATATCATGTTCAATATTTTACTTGCTTCCATATAAATTCATGAGATAAGGAAAAGAGAATAGCAGATCCAACATCTTAATAGGTAAAATAATTAAAGTGAAAAAAAGATTTAATTGATCAAAAAGTTCGCAATAATGATTCATCCCCTCCCCCCGATCGGTGTTGAGTATATCCCAAAATGTTTCATCTCAATTAGTTTCAATAAGTTGGTTAACCACTATTGTATTCTATATATTGAATTTATTCTATTTTTAATATTCGAGTTTATTTCTTATATTAATAGTGAGGTGAATTTTCAGTAAATAATAAGTTATCTATGAGAAGAATTATATTTCATCTGATACCAACATGAATATAATAATAAAAGAAAAAATAAAGATAAATAATATTTCCTTATTTCCCAATGAATAAGAAGTATCAGTTTCTTTATGCCTTGCTAAGAAGGAAGATATATGAGGCTTGTAAATTAAAGAATATGTGGTTAAACTAACAACTATAGATAAGGACAATATTCCTACCTCAAGTGAATCAATATTGTTAATTGATCATAATGTATGTGAACATTATTGTACAAAATTTAATCCAGAAGTAGATCATTGGATAATATTTTATTATGATCTATTTACATCATCTCAAGATATATCATTTGGTATATTGAAATATATTATTCCTTTCATTACATAAGAAAAAGTCTGATATCTCTAATTTGTATCTAAAAAATTGTGTTTTTATACGTAGTTTAGTTGAATATTTATTGATTGAATATGGTATTCATGCAAGATATTAATGTTTCATGTATCCATATGACAAGAATGAAATTTGGAACAATACGTAGTAAATCAAGACATTTTAAGAAGATAACGACACTTCACATGATGACATAAAGTTGCACAGTGTGACAATGAAATATGACGACAAATATGTGGTTGAAGTTTAAATACAAAAGATATAATGATATATGGAAAATGAAAAAATGGATCCAAATTTACCAAGATTACCATTGAATAAATTTTTCTCATGTTGGACTACCACATGATCTTCTAGAGGCATAAAACTGAAGAACTAGAGAAAAAACACCTTTACGGGAAATAAATACATGATTCAAATCTTCAATCAAGTTCAAAATATGTAAAATATAAAATTCATAATCCAAGTATATTATATCAATTAGAAAAAATAAATTTGTAGGAGGCCAATGTTTTTCATGATGTGACACATATGTTACACAATGAAATTTTCCAGACAAACCCAAATTCATGATTTTGAGATATCTATTCGATGGGGACATAAGTGTTGACATAAAATTTCCATTTAATGACAATTTTTACCTGAGGAAACCAAAGTATGAATTATAGTATTATAAATGTGTGTTTTATAGAAAGTTGAATATATTCATATTACAAGAATAAGGATTTTACCACTAAGAGGCTACCACTAGGGTCCTGACCTCGATATCATTCTTCATTGTTATTTTTTTCTAATTTCATTTATTTCTCATTCATGTAACATTATATTCTTGTTATTTTAATTTTAGTGTCTTTTTAAATATTTATTTATCTTTATTTATCATCTATTATCTATTTTATTTTTTAGTTTTATTCATCATTGTTGATCATCCAACGATGGTTGGATAAAACCATAGGAGATAGTGGAATCGATTGAAATTATTGTGTAACAAATTTTTCTATTTATTTTATAATTTATGAAAATATTTAATCAAATTTATATTGTGTTTTGAATAATTATTTTTATATCTCTTGGTAATTTATTAAAAAAAGTGCATTTTTAGTAGACAAAACTTAACATGATAAAGGAAATTAATTCATGAGCACAAAATTGTAATATTCTTATACTTTTTAAATCTAATCATAATGCATCATGTTTTTATAATTTATCAAACCATGAATAATTAATGTTCTTTAGTATATATGTATTGGAAATTTTATATATCGATAAAAATAATTTAATATGAAACCAGTTATTAGTATTGTTTTTCAATTATAGTTTGGATTTCATTTAGAAAAACTGACCCTGGAACCAGTTCCCCTCTATAACAATTTTCTCTAAAATTTTGTTTTATTTTAAATTAGTTCATTAGTTTAATAAAATAAATCTATTAAATTGGAATGACCCAAACATTCTTTGAATGTTTTCATAGTTCGGCTCCCAAATCTCTATGGGATTGACCCTATACTGTTTCTATGATATTTCATTGTAGGAAGTGTACTTTTGGAAATTATATATTTATAATTTTATTAATCCAAGTGTATTTAAATATTTCCTCCATATGTATCAAAATTTAACATCATCTTTACAGAAAAATAGGTCATAGATAATGAAGACTGGATGAGATTGATCAACTTCATCGAGAAAACTTTTGCAACCTAATTGTTTATATTTTAAAGCTATGTAGATCCATCTTATTCCTTTTACCTTTGTGTTTTTTATTATATCATTCAAAGAATGGAATTAGAAGTGAAGATTAAACTAAGTAATATAAAATTATATCGTGGAATGGTAGTTAACCTTATACCACATTCGTTATGGTATTTGTTTATCTTGGAATATTTCAAAAGTTGGGTTACTGGGAAAATTATAATAGGATCGTACTAGATGAACTTGGAGTGGCAGATGTCAACACATGATAGAAAAGTGAGAGAAAATTTCTTCTTTATTTAATCTTAAATTTAATATTGAAAAGGAATATATTTAAAAAGATAATTCATGGGGAATGTCACGACCCGTCCTCGGGGCCCGTGTCGTGACTACCCCAAGCCCGCCTCCCATATGCCAAGGGATGGCGACTAGCACCAAGGAGTAAATCCCGACAAAAAGGGGGAAGGCATTGCCATTATAAAGTAAACGAACACCACAGAGAAAGCCACCAGAAGCAAACACTAAGTAAAACTGGGTACAAACGTAAGTGCGGAAAGTAAATGGGCCAGAATACAAACCCAAACTGAATGTAAAGTACAACTGGAATGAAATTACAGCAACTGAAAGTAAAGCAGCAACGTCAAGCTATCCACTAGAAGTCCCACCTGAAGGGTGGGTACAGATAGCCACCTCAGCTCCTCGGGTCCAGCCATCCGCTCCATGTACGACCCGCCCAGTGGTCCACCTCCAGGTACCGACTGCTCCACTAGCCTCAACCACGATCGGTGATGTCTTTCTTCTGCATCCAACACAATGTAGTGTGGGCATAGCCCATTCAAAGGTGAGTATACGCTACTCAGTAGGGACCCCGAGACCCCCAAAGGTCTCCCAGAATCCACAAAGGATAATCCACAGAGGAATGATACAATCACGAAGTAACAACCAAAAATACTTAGGTATATTCCCATACATATACCTAAGTCATCAATTTTAGTTCAGTTCCAACATCCGAGCCCAAGTTCAATCACGTCCACATAGGAGTACAACCCAATCCACACAGGTTAACACAACCCAATCCACATAGGAAAGTAAGTCAATCATATCAAAGATAATGATTGAAAGTCAAGACTTAGCTCACACAAGTATACTTATTCGTAAGGTGATAGAGATGATCAGATATAGCCATTGATTCATCTAAGTTGGGACCCACGTAGGGTACTAAACCAGCTAAGCTATTGGACCCACATAGTATAGAGACTAGAGACTCTGCCACACCCACGTAGGAAAGAAAGAATAGAGTCAGACACTGTCAGACCAACGTAGGATACAAGAATAGTAGTCATTGTCGTCGAACCCATAGAGGATTTCAGTATGGTCTTCATCGCTACCGAACCCACATAGGATTTTAGTACAGTCTTCATCGTCGTCGAACCCACGGAGGATTTAAGTACGGTCTTCATCGATCCCGAACCCACATAGGATTTCAGTGCAGTTTTCATCGTCGTCGAACCCACGATGGATATCAGTACGGTCTTCATCGCTGCCGAACCCACAGAGGATTTCAGTGCGGTATTCATCTCCGTAGAACCCACGGAGGATTTCAGTACGGTCTTCATCACTGCCAAACCCACAGAGGATTTCAGTGCAGTCTTCATCACCGTCGAACCCACGGAGGATTTCAGTATGGTCTTCATCGCTGCCAAACCCACATAGGATTTCAGTGCGGTCTTCATCGTCGTTGAACCCATGGAGGATTTTAGTACGGTCTTCATCGCTGCTGAAACCACAAAGGATTTCAGTGCAGTCTTTATTGTTGTTGAACCCATGGAGGATTTTAGTACAGTATTCATCACTGGCGAACCCACATAGGATTTCAGTGATGTCTTCATAGTCGCAGCCAGCTCTAGGGTTCCCACACACAGCATGCTCGATTCCGGGAGAGTCCGCTCCATGAGCCATGGGGGGTCGATACATTAACTGACACATAGTCTGGAGTTGATGTATCCCAATGCTCCGACTCGACAAGAGGAAATCAACCTGGAAGACGGCGTGTCAATCAGATGCCTGGTCTAAGAGTTATTAGCTTTATCGTTCCAGGGGCCCAGTTTGTTTTTAGGTCAAAACCTACCCGACCACACTCCAACTGTGTCCAAACCTCGATCGAAGTAAGCCAAAAGGTCTGTCTCACTAAGAGGAATCCAACAAAGTCGATGGAACGTCAATCGGACATCCGGAGCTCACGTTATATGTGTTTCTGCTCCGAGGGCCCTGTTGGTTCCGTGTTCGAACCAACCCGTTGATACAAAAAGTTCACCTAAACCTTGAGTTTAATATACTGAAACGACCGCCTCTATACAAGGATCTCTTTGCAACCAATGGTGCGTCGATCGGAGGTCCGTAGATCAAAATATGGGCAAAAGAACAAACCTGTCCGGTTTTAGGGAGTTTGGGGCCCGAACCGACCCGGCCCGAGACCCCCTGGGTCGGCCCGAACCAGGTCAACCCGAACCGAGTCCGGGTCCGGCCCATCAGGGTGTGGCCTGGCCCGGCCCGGGCGGCCGATTGGCCTGGCGCCCGCGCGCTGACCGCGTGGCCAGCTCGGCCAGCGCCGAGCTGGGCAGAAAAAGGTGGGTGGCTGCCCCCTTTGTTAGAAACCGCAGCCCCCCACGTGGGGACGCTCCTTCTGGCCAGCCGGGGGTTACGATCGGCTGGCCAGAAGGAGGGGCCCCATGTGGGGGGTCGCAGTTTCGATCAAAGGGGGCACCCGCCCCCCTTTTTCTGCCCAGCTCAGCGCTGGCCGAGATGGCCACGCGGGCTGCACGTGGGCACCAGGCCAACCGACCGCCCAGGCCGGGCCAGGCCGTGCCCTGATGGGCCAGAATCGGGCCGGGTTCGGGCCGACCCAGGGGGTCTCGGGCCGGGTCGTACCAGGCCCAAAACCCCCCTTAAACCGGACAAGTTCGTTCTGTTACCCATATATTGGGCTACAAACCTCTAATCGATGCACCGTCTGCTGCTATGCGATCCTTGGATCGAGAAGGTCGTTTCGATATATTACACTAAGGGTTTCAGAGAACTTTAGGTACGGCCGGGTTGGTTCGAACTCGAAACCAACCGGGCCCTCAGAGAAGAAACACTTATAACTTGAGCTCTGGACATCAGATTGATGTGCCGTCGACTTTGTTGGATTCATCTTATTGAGATGGACCTTTTGGCTTACTCCGCTCGAGGTTTGGATGCATTTGGAGTGCGGTCGGGTTGGTTTTGACTTAAAAACCAACCGGGCCCCTAGAACGAAAATGATAATAACTCTCAAACCGGGCGTCCGATTGACGCGCCGTCTGTCACGTTGAGTTATTCTTGTCGAGACGGAACTTTGGGATACATAAACTCCAGAATATGTGGAAGTTGATGTATTGACCCCCCTTGGCTCATGGATCGGACCCTCCCGGAATCGAGCATGTTGTGTGCGGGAACCCTAGAGCTGGCTGCGACTGTGAAGACTGCACTGAAATCCTATGTGGGTTTTGCAGCGATGAAGATCGTACTGAAATCCTCTGTGGGATCGACGGCAATGAAGGCTGCACTAAAATCCTTTGTGGGTTCATCAGTGATGAAGACCATACTGATATCCTCCGTGGATTCGATGACGATGAAGACCGCAATAAAATCCTAGGTGGGTTCGGCAGTGATGAAGACAGTACAGAAATCCTACGTGGGTTTGACAGCGATGAAGATAGCACTGAAATCCTCTTTGGGTTTGGCAGTGATGAAGACCATACTGAAATCCTCCGTGCGTTTGACGACGATGAATACCGCATTGAAATCCTCTGTGGGTTCGGCAGTGATGAAGATCGTACTGAAATACTCCGTGGGTTCGATGGTGATGAAGACTGCACTGAAATCTTATGTGGGTTCGGCATTGATGAAGACTGTACTGAAATCCTCCATGGGTTCTACGGCGATGAAGACTGCAAAGAAATCCTATGTGGGTTCGGCAGCGATGAGGACTGTACTGAAATCCTTCATGGGTTCAACTACAATGACTACCGTTCTTGTATCCTACTTGGGTCTGGAAGTGTCTTCCTCTATTCAAGCTATCCTACGTGGGTCTGGAAGAGTAGATAGTCTATATCCGATGTGGATCCGACAGCTTAGTTGGATTAGTATCCTATGTGGGTCCCTGCTTAGATGAATCAGTGTATATATCTAATCATCTTATCACCATACGAAGAAGTATACCCATGTGAGCTGAGTCATGACATTCAATCATTATCTTCGATATGATGGACATTCTTTCCTATGTGGATTGGGTTGTGTTATCCTGTGTGGATTGGGTTGTACTTTTCTGTGGACATGATCGAACTTGGGCTCGGATGTTGGAGCCGAACTGGAATTGATGACTTAGTTATATGTATGGGGATATACCTAAGTAGTGTTGGTTGTTACTTCGTGATTGTATCTTTCCTTTGTGGATTATCCTTTGTGGATTCTAGGATACCTTAGGGGGTCTCAGGGTCCCTAAAGAGTAGCGTATACTCACCCTCGCATGGGCTATGCCCGCACTACGTTGTGTTGGATGCAGACGACGGAAAGAACTAATCGTGGATGAGGCTAATGGAGCCGTCAGTACCTGGAGGTGGGCCACTGGGCAGGACTTACACGGAGCGGACGACTAGACCCGAAGAGCTGAGGCGACTATCTGTACCCACCATTCAGGTGGGACTTCCAGTGGAAGGCTTGACGTTACGGCTTTAATTTTAGTTGTTGTACTTTCTTTCCAGTTGTACTTTACATTCAGTTTGGGATTGTATTCTGGACCATATACTTTCCGCACTTACTTTTGTACCTAGTTTTACTTAGTGTTTACTTCTATTGGATTTCTCTGTGATGTTTGTTTAATTTATAAAGGCAATGCCTTCCCCCTTTTTTGTTTGGATTTACACCTTGGTGCTAGTCTCCGGCCCTTGGCCTATGGGAGGCGGGGTTGGGGTAGTCACGGCATGGGCCCTGAGGACGGGTCATGACAAATTGGTATTAGAGGAGTTCAGTTCTACTGTAGAACTCTGGACTCTCATATTTCATCTATGTGAAGCAATATTGTTAAGGGTATTGAGTGTGGTTATCTGTCCAAGGAGTCCATTGTTGGTACGGTGGTCGACGTATCCGTACACCAGGACCCTGACTTCTGATTTCCGACTCAATGTAAAAAAACATTGGTTGCATGTGTGTTTCAAGGTTTTCATTGTGATTACATTGTTTCAGCTCACCAGGTATACTGTATTGACTGTGGCGCACCTGTTTCTTTTTAGGATGGCAACACGACGACATCCAGCAAGGGTTCCGATCTTTGTGCGAGATGAAAGCCCACCAAGGGACAAGGCCTCTATGCAGGGCCCTTTTACAGCGGGGGCACCGACGGTACCTCTACCCACCGAGCCACCAATGCCACTAGCCCCAGCCGCTGAGAGTGCACGTCACCTTAGTGCACTGCACGAGTTCCAGCATTAGAGGCCACCTAGGTTCCACGGGGAGACAGACCCTCAGGCCTCCGAGGATTGGCTGGAGGCGGTTGTACAAGTTTACAGGTTAGTGGGGACACCAGCCGACCTCATGGTGATCCTCGTAGCGAGCCTCCTGCACGTGGCACCAGGCAGATGGTGGAGCTTGATGCTCCAGGTACACGATGAGGCATCTCTCCTCGGGATAGACTTTGAGAGCCTCTTTCGCTCAGAGTTCGTCCCAGCCACCCTCTGTTTGGTGCGTATTCAGGAGCTACTATAGTTGCGGTAGGGAAGCATGACGGTCACCTAGTACTCGGCATGATTTACCGATCTCTCGCACTATTCGACGGACATGGTACGAGACCCATTCTTCCGGGCCCGAACCTTCGAGCAGGGACTGAGTCATGAGATCAGAGCATCGATGATCTCCCTCAGTATTCCAACGTAGGAAGGATTAATGGAGTGATCCCTCCTCATTGAGAGCTTTCTTGGTGAGCCAACACCAGTAGCGAGACCTACTGTAGGGCGGCACGTAGCAGAGTCGTCTGCAGCTGGCAGTCGATGGATGTCACAGGGGTCCAGGAAGATCGGGACATCAGGCAGACAACCTCAGGACATTGGCCTATGGGATGCGGGCTTGGGGTAGTCACGGCACGGGCCCCGCGGGCGGGTTGTGACAGCGAAGATGTGGAAATTTTCACAATTTTGTATAGAAATATAATAAAGATCAATTTTTGGGTTTTCTCAACATAATTGTTTTTGAAGAATAACATTTATAGGTATTAATATTTATTAGTATTATAAGGAATAACTCCTTGAGGGGATTTAGAAGTGACCTATGATAAAATTTATACCAAAATAATTACTTCATATAGATCTAATTATTCAATAATGTCCTTAAAAATATCATTGGAAAAGATAATTTTTTCTTAATATCCCATCCTTGGAAAATATAGAAAAAATATCAATAAAAGGGGGTTAAATTTAATTAATCAATGACCTAAAAAATTGGAAGTAGGAAATTTCTCCAAGGCCATTTATCCTGTAGGATTTACATGAATTTTTTTAATATATTTTTTGATGTGAGTGTAGGAGTTTTAGGTTGATCTATAATAAAAAAAATTATATCTGAATTAGTATCTTTATTCTACAATAAATGTGGACTACCCTTGAATATAATTTTTTGAGCTATCAGTTAATGAGATATCACAAATATTAGTTATATGAAATATATTTTGTCTAAATAAAATTCTCTTTTTTTATAAACTGACCATTTCACACATAGAATTAATGTTAAATGTTGGATTGAACATTTATTAATAAGGAATTGAAACCAATTTCTTATAAACTCTTTATTTATTATTAATAAGGGGGAGATTGTGAAATGAACACAATTTTTTAAAGGTAAAGGGGAGAGAATGTTTGAGAAGAAAAAGATATAAATATTCACATATTCTCATATTCATTTTGAATATAAATTGAAGGTATTTCCAATAAATACAAAGGGTTGATTAAGGATCCTATTTTGTTTGTAATTTGTATTTATTGTCATCATTTTTATATGGTTTTAAATAAAATATAATTATGTTATTGATTTCATCAAGTTGAAGAAGTAATAAAGAATATGACATTGGAATTTTTCATAAATTATCCATGATTGGTAATAGAGCTGATGTATCTTGGATGAATAGATGAATAAGAAAGGAAGTTATCATGTATTATTATCATAAAAAAATACAATTTGTGTTTTTTCTATTATGATAGATTGAAATTAATTATTAATTTAAAGGAAAATCTTCTTTGAATAATTTGACTTTACTTATGATGATTGATGATCTATTATTAAATTCTCAAATATATTATATATGTTAATTGAAGCTTGTTTATTCTCAACATTAAAATTTTATTTAACAAAATTTCTTAACAATATCTTGACCATTTTGTTACCAAATAAAGAAGGCGGATCCAAATGGATGAAGAAATATTTGACAAATGAAAGTGTAAAAATAATACTATATGAAATATAGGTGGAGGCCATAATACCAAGGTGATTGGAAAGAGTCAACTGGACTAAGGTAATCAAATAAAGGTTTTATAGAAGTTTTAACAGATAAGGTTTCCATTGAACAGATGGAATAAGGTGGTAAGTCCACAGGTTAGAGTAAATCATTGGAGATCACCAATAAAACATTAATAGTGACATTAGACTATTGTGAATAGAAAAAAATTGATCAGATGACTGGTGAAAATAAATGATTGACCAATTACTTTCAAGGCTACATAATATAGATAATAATGGGACAAATATTATAATTTTTTTCTTAGTGATGTGTTTTTATTAATTAATTATTGTAATACCTTCTGTTTGTGATTCAATCTATATTTTAGATGATGATAAAGTCTCTGAATGTTAGTTAAATCATATTATGTGTTATAGGAATATTATAGAGCGGTTTTTTAATGTCCATGAATTAAAGATATTATAGTTATGGTAGATCTTATTAGAACTATGGTTCCCAAACATTGTGATATGAGGATAGAAGTTGGAAGAAGAGCTATATGACTTCTAAGACATAGACTTGTATAAAGATTTAAATGTGAAGACAAGAAGCTAATTCTAATCAATGAAGGAATTTTTGATGAGGATAGAGTGGATAAAAGAATGTATGAAGTCTGGTATACAAAACATGGGGTATCATCGAGCAAACTATATCTTACAAAATCATTTATATGATCACATGAATGGTTTTCTAGTAAATTTTATCTGATAGAAATGTTTTTTAGGGATTTGAATTTTAGTAAATAATTAGAATATCATCAAATGATGATCTCTTGTGAAGTCATCAGATAGATAATCTTTATAAAAATCAGTATATAGAGGTTATGAACTGATTTATAAAATTAAACTTTTGAATATCATCCAATGAATATGTATTCATTGAAATGAATCATACAGTGTTTTATGGGTATTGTACAGTAGAATAAAGTTTCAACTCTAAATATTTTATGAAGATAGAAGATCAAAGATTATATGTAAATCCATTAGATAGGTGTTTTTGAGTAGTTGCATGGAACATATGTTTTCAAATGAAGAGTAACATTTTTTGATGTATTGAACAATAGGTATTTAAATGACGTAATAAAAAAAATTCTATAAATGCATCACATTTATTATTTTAATGTAATATGACAGAGTACTTTTAATTCATGTAATAAAATGAGCATAGTAGATCTTCAAGAGTTCATATAATTGAGGAATGTTAAAAAAATGTGAACCAAACAGATAGAATAATAGACTTGAGAAATTATTATGAAAATAATTTCATTGGAATATTTAAGAGAGTATTAAGAAAATAATGTTATCATATGAAATAAAATTCTTGTGATGGATTTCTATTATGTTCTTATGAAGTGGTAAAGGAACACCGATCTGAGTATTCACAAGGTGGAATATGTGTTACAAATTTGTATTGGATGAATGGTTTGAAGGCCTTTATTAAGTTTTATTAAATTAATTTAATTAGCTAATTTTGGAGAAATATGTTTAATGTCTCAATAAGAATAATAGACTATTGTAATTTTAGCGAGTTTTAGAATGTTGAAGAATAATTCTGATGATAAAATATAATGAAGTTTCTAATACAGATTGGTTGAATTTTATGTTTTTGGAATATTAATGGTGTAAATAAAGAAATAGATGAGTGGGAGATCAAAATTTGTATGAATTATTTTCAAATTTGATTGTATTACTTTTCCCTAGGTTTACAAATAATCGATTCTGATATAAAGGGGATTTTATTTGGTGAGAGTAGGTTGTTCAATTTGTTTCCGGAGTGTTTTTGGTTGTAATATTTTTTATAAAAGTGATGTTATGACTATACATAATACTAAATAATTAAATAATTAAGAGGATGTTCTATAAAATAATCTTTAAAGTAATTCACATTTTGGTCGAAGCATTAGAAGATGAGTTTCTAGATGGTGCAGGGGATACCAAATAGAACGAAATCACTAGATAGAGAAATAGTGCACCATATGAAGAAGGGAATAAGTGATTAGCTATAAAATTACTGAACTGAGAACTAATAATCAAAAGGATAAATAATGCATTAGAATAAGAATAGTCACTGAATAGAAAGGTGTCAGTTTAAGGGTAGAGGTGGGTACTAGACAAAATGATAGTGCACAAACATGTAACGAATGAACATATGATACCGACAGTACCAGAACAATAGGTGACTCAATAATAACGTGAAAATGGTAATGTATAAACTGTCACTATAAGAAATTTCATTATCCATACAAGATCATATGGATGGATCTTACATACATGTTTGGAATGAAGGAATTAGTGACAAAATAGAATCTTTCAGCTTTATAATGTATTATGAAAGAGAGTTTCTTGTTCTCTTTGGTGCACATAACATTGATAATGGTAGTGAGAAAAAAATTACAATTGATACATAGAGAAAAAATCTAAATATGTGGAATAATTTATTAGGGATAAAATATAACTGAATAAATTGGAGACTGTATATATTGGTTTTATAAAGAACCAACAAGGAGTTGTGAGTTGGATATTGTCATTTTCATTCTCGGGATTCAGGATGATTTACATCTCCACCCATTATAATTTGTAGGGATCCAAAATTTTTATAAGTATTGTTTTATAGATGAAAATTTATAAAATGATATCTCATTATGGTAAATAATTCATCTACTCGTCATCACCATAAGCATCAAGGTCTACACACTCTAATATAGAAGTGATCCTTGTAAAAATATAATGATCCATTGTTTACATTAATTAATATTCATATATATGATATAGACTTGAGAACTGTAAGATAAATATTTTAATATTTCTAATAGGTAAAGGGTTAAAAATTTATAACTGGTCAATAATTTCCGAACACAAATTTACCCACCCCACTCATAGTGTTGAGTATATATTGATGTACCCCCCATCTTCTCCTTAAAATCACAAACAATATTTTCTTTCTAGATTCTCAAATTTTATACTTATTGATATCTAGAAAATAAAATTAATTTTTCCTAATACATTCTACATTTTTATTTCAATCCATGTCCTTCCCCTTCAGAAATGACCTCTTCTCTTTTTTTATCTTTGTAGTTTCCTAAAAACATGCTTCCAACTAACCATTAAACTACCATTCTGGGGTTATCCTTTATTATAAATCCTTATAAATTATTGATGAATAATATCCTTCTTCAAATTTATTAACAAAATTATCCACATTATCTAAATATTTAATTGATTATGAATAGGTTTTCTCGTTATTTCTCGTAAAATATCATTTTGAGTTGCAAGAATAATTATTTTCTAAAATTTATCATCTTTCTCGTCTGATTTAGATTCAATGACTTTCATATTTGTAATGTTTTAGGAAATGTTTCAAATGAAATTATACATCAATCAATTTGGTAATTTTTCCCCTTTCCTTCCCAATTTCCATTTTTAACCCTCTTCATATAAGATCAACGGTTTCATTAAGATAATCATCAATCTCTAAATCTAAATCACTTGGTTCGGCATCCTCTTAATCATTCACCATTATTTTTCTCAAAGGTATAATGTCCATTTCCTATTTTCTCCATCTTCTTGAAAGATGTATCCTCTCACACCTCATAATAAATGAGTACATTTTCTAACTTATCTAATGTGAAATATTCTTCTTCTTATAGGGATAATATTTTTAGATCCAATCCATCATGAAATTTCCTCATTGATTTCTTCATAAGGATAGAGACATCCATTATATCACTAGATTCTCAAATATTTATAACTATCTCATTAAATCTAGGGAAATTTTCATAAATATTTTCTCTATCATTCATTTTTATTCCCTCAAACTGGCTCCTCCAAATATACATTTTGATTTCCTTGACTTTGACATTACCTTCATTATTGCTTCCCAATTTTTACTAGATTTCATAGGTATTATAGAGAACCATAAACATTGTGTATAAATTCTTTTCTAAATACGTCAAGATTTAATTTTGAGAATTCTTACCTAACTGCACATTTCTCTTATCATTTTTTGTCGTAGAATCTTCATTAGTAAGGGGCAGAAAACCCAATATTGAAGCATCCCCCACTTCTATGACTTGCGAAAATAGGCATGCTAGCATCTTATTCATATAGCTATGATAATATTTAATAATGAATGTGAGAACACATTGGATATTGACTAGGTTAATAATATCCATGACTCAAAAATTCTTCAGGTATATGTAGAGGGACCTTGGATCTGATACAGCTTATGGATCCTCGGGTTGGATTAACTATTGAGTGGGGGTAAATTTATGGATTAATTATCTTTTAATTCAACTTGTAAAACATGTTAAGGTTATTGATACTCATAATAATACATCACATTCTATTTTTATATAATGAGAAATTATGAGGGAGTATAGAACAAGGTATTAACAATGTTTGGTACTAAGACTTTCTCCTTTATATTTTGGTTGTAAACCCTAACATGGATTCTACACTATATCCACTAGTGATTAAATTATTATTTTATTAGACACACCAACTAAAATTACCCAATAATAGGTTATACACCAAAACTATAGTAACTTATTCCATGACTATTTATACACACTAGTCACAAACTCTTTTATCGGATTTTTATTTAATGTTTGTGAGATCTCTAGCCACTCCTGGTGTCTTCTTCACTAATGGTAGTATAACTTGCTCCTTAAGCATTATGGATCAATTGGATTACTTGTGTATACATTTCCAAGAATTTAAATAGATACTAATCAATTATTTCAATATTTCTCAATAACATCTAATATTCGGTGAATGATCAGTTCTTCAACATTTACCCAAATTCTCAGGAAATAATGTTCTTCCCTATATTAATAAATTCATGGCCCCATATTTTGTTTTTTTGTGTTATTATTTTATAAAAGAGTAATCTTTCAGAAACTAAAATAATATAATTTTGGAATGGTAAAACCATTTTAGTGAACTTTATGCATGAATATCAAACTCAGTATAGATTCATACATGTTCATCATCTGTACAAGTGAATTTCATCGCGTATGAAAAATTTTGTCCATGGAGATAAGTATTCAATTATTTCTTGTATATTGAAACTCATCTTCCTGAAAACTAAAATACATATATGGGTTCACTCAGAGTGGTCTATTATTTTTCACTACATAGTTCTTATTCTTTACAAAAACCGGATGTATTTATATCATCACAAAATTTTTTCATCATAAAAACAACACTTCTTATACTTATTGAAAAAATTTCAAATCCATCACATTACCCAGTATTCTTATTCAAGAATCAATGTGTGTTCTTAGACACAATTTCATTAATAGATAATTAATCACCTCATAGAACATCTCAATATTCTTCCACTTATATGTAAAATATGTAATGACTCAATAAGTATTTATATAGGTGTAAATCAAGTAGGTTCTCTCACATATATCCTGGTTCATACTTCCTCATTAAAGTTTTATCATGTGAGATAATGTTTTTCATGATACTTAATAAAATTGAAATAATTCACAAAACATGATGATTGTGTGGATAAAAATAATTTTTTCAAAATATCTTCTTCTTCTTCCAAAAACTACAATGTCCATGGTGTACTATTTTGTTAGAAAATAAGGACTCCCTTAGAAATACATAAATAGAATTGACCATCATTTTAGCCTTATTCCCTCGGTATTTATAGACAAGGACCCTCCCTTAGATCCAATATTCATTATTCCTCAAATATATTGATTAAATTTTTATTAAAGGTATATTTGAAACCTCCAAAGATCATATGAATTTGAAAACCTGAATATCTTGGTATTTAAAATTCGTCCATATATCCATTACTTTTTTTCTTTCATCTCACTTGTTTTTTCAACATCGCATGATGCTGAATATTATCTAATAAAATCTCCATGTGGTCCCATTCTTCTTTTTTGATGAATATTCACAAGTATAAGATGCATTCTTTTCTTACTATTGAACTCAAACTCATTCATGTATATAAATGCATGAACTATCTTCTAAAAAATTTATCTATCTTCAACTGTAGTTAATTAATCAAATCATCCCATGAAGTTAAGACATAGAATGAATGCATGGTTTTTCAGTGATAAATAGTTTTTTATTAAATTGGTATGATCACAAAAGATATCTAAAGTTATGGAAGATTAAATATGGACTCAAACAACATAGAAACCCCTCATTGGGTGGTAGGTGATGGTCATATTTCCATAATCAGTTTTATTGAGCATCCAGATCTCTATGAGTATGTTTTTAAATGGAGTAACATTAACATTATTCATGAATCCCACATCAGAGAAAACTCATGAAAACTTCTACATAATACTAATTGGTTCCCTATCAATGGTTATGTTGTGAGTATCCAAGTTTACTCTAAGATACTTTTTCCACCACCCCATATCTGAACCTCCACCGTGGTGCCTCCCCATATAGTGGTACCACCATATTCTCTGTAAATTTTTCACTTTCCATGCCTTCATACCCATAAGACTCCTACCATCATGTCTTCCTATGGTTGTTCAGACTCTGGTGTGGTTGATCTTTTCCACACATTTAGATAATATATCTCTCCTTGGGATTTTTTAATTGGACATACATTTTAATAAACACACATAATATGTACAAAAAATACTATGTATATAATCTAATGAAATTAAATAACAATTCATGGTTGTAAATATAAAATAAACCATCTCAAAACATCTTTAATTTATTATTCTTCTAAAATACAGATATAATTCATCAATTCTCCAAATGTGAAAATAAATTTTTTTACATGGACTTTAATAAATTATTCATAATTATCTTCAATATGTAATGAAAAATGAATCATATTCAAAATTAGGTACACATGTTCTATTCATTAGAAATAGTTCAAAATCATCATGATAAAATTTGGTTTTCTAGTCAAGCATGAAACCAAATGAATCATTTTCATGAATATTGAAAGCAATAACACTTCAATGTAGTAGCCTCAAGATATTATAGTTTTATGCACCATGTAAGAACCTCAATAAACTTATATACTTGTATAAATCCATAAAAATCCTCCAAGAATCAGCATCTCTTTATTTAATACTTCCTTACTCAATTTAAGATACAATTACTACAAATACAACATTTTTTATTCTTCTCAATTAGTGGGATCTTAAATTTTTTTTGAATGTGGTCGGTAATAAGGACTAATTTCTTTAAGGGGATGAAATGAACATATTATATTGGATATTTCACATATTCTTGATAGATATTAGGGTATGTGTGACAATTTTATAGATAGATGTGATATGTATAAAGAGAATCAGTCAATGGGAAACTCGCTATTTATTGAAACAAACATGGGAATCTTATTTTAGTATTTCAATTTATAGTATCATGTGATAAATAGTCTTAAAAAATTGGTTAATTATTTTGGGTTGATTTTTCTATCCATTGGATGTTAATTTTTTTTGTTTATTGGATTGATATGTATATTATTGATTGTCGGGAAGAAGAATTAGTAGTATTTGGGTTATTAAAATTTTTATTCTTATAATATGAGTGATATTTTGTTATTGGGTAATGAGTTGAGTGAAATAATTATATCCCATGTAATGTGTCTAAAAATCATATAAAATATTGGATGCTTCTGATGGGATTCTCTAATAATGATTGACAAGTGAATTGAGAATTTTATTGATTTATAGAGTTAAAAATGTTACCACATTTATGGATTAGATGAGATAATGGTATTTATAATTTTTATCCAGATACTCAAAAGATATTTAAAATTGTACATCAGTAATTTCAATCATGTATAAATATGAGGCATATATTATTCAAAAGAGTCGTTATTAAAAGATAGATAGCTCAGTGATAGCTGGAGAGGAATCATAACTTTCTAACAATAATTAATTTTAGAATTTATAATTATTATTCCTTAAAAATATATACTTAAAGGAATATTATATCTCTAATATGTTGTCAAACCCATAGAGAAAATAATATATATGCTAAAATCGTAGTTTTAAAGTTATGATGAAAAATTGATTCAATTAAATGAAATGTTAAACAAATTATGTAATGTTTTAATAATTAAGGTGTAAAAAGAATTTTTATATGTAAGATCATTGTAACACCCCAAGCTTCCATGGTACGCTTCTCTTTGAATAATACAATAGCATGTGTTGTGTGCAACTTTGAGTTCTAACACACCACAACCAATCAAACTAGAAGTTATGAATAGTAATACCCACTTTTTGAAATTTTATAAATATTATTTTTTAAAATGGACTTAATTTTTGGATTCGGAATATCGAAATTATCCTAGGGTAAATTTTTGGTATTTTTCGGAAAATTTTCAATTTTTGATGAATAATGAAAAACACTAAGTTATAGTTTAAAACGGTATTTTTATTTAAATAATTATTTATTTTATTTAAATTTTGTTTTTGGTCAAAATATATACATAATACCTATATAAGTTCAATGTAATTCATTGGAGTCAGTTTATAATATTTTTAGATATATAAAAACTTTATTGAACTTTTCACCGTCTTTTACCCACCTCCTAGAAGAATTTACAAATTCACATAAAACTTATTTTTACCGCTTCTGTGAGTGGAATATCAAAAATCGAAGAGAAATTATTAATATAAAGGAGTAAAATGTGGTTCAATAAGATAAAAATAATTTTTTGTGAATAGTAACATTTTACTTATTTTTACAACGGTTAAAAGTAAATAGGGTAATTATGATTAAAAATGATATTATTATTACCCTAAAACATGTCCTAATTGTATTAGAAAAGTATAATTCGACCAAAAAAACCTTAGTAATATAATATTAACCTATTTGGTTCACATTTATTAGATTAGGACATTTATTATTATTTAATTCAAAGAAGAGTTAAAAGAGATAAAATCAAAGTTAAGTAACTAAAACATTTTTAATATAGGGTTATACATAAGATAATTTATATTATAAATATTAATTAGAAATATAAAATTTTTTCCTACATAATTATATTTTATTTATAATTTTTTATACATTTAATAATTAAATTTATTAATGACACAACAATGATGCAATATTTTCCTTATTAATGAAAGAGTCAAATAATTGGAATTATAATTGTTAAAATAAATATAATTTGAAATTATTGATGAAATAAACCAATTTTATTGGTTAATATGACATTTTAGGATAACTTAAATGAATTTGTTTCTAATTAATAATGTTTTTATGACTTTAACAAAAATCAATTATTAAACAGTGTCAAAATTGACATAAATGAGTTTTTAAAACAAATATTACATTATAAATTAATATAATATTCCTAAAAATATATGGTTTGACCAAAAAAATTATATAATGATAGTTTTATAGTTAATGGACCACTTGGGAGTCTCTTGGTAGTATATAGTATGTTTATTAACTATATAATATAAAAATACAAAGAGACATGGTAAATGTCAAGCTAATTAACTAAGAGTTAAAACTAAAAGATAAGGTTAATATAGTGACCCAAACCTATCTAAAACCTACAAGATGAGTGGTTTTAGACCTATTACCACCTTAACATTTAAATAATCCACTTTTTATCCATTAAAAATGGAATATTAATTTATTATAAGATAATATTTCAAGCTTTTCCTATAAGGTTCCCCTCACCCCTCTTATAAAAGGCAACTCACCCTTGTCTCAAATTCAAACCTTCATAGCCTTTTGGTTCGGCCAAACCCTGCCCAAATATCCTCTAAACTTCCCTCAATTCATCTTAAAGGCCTTCCATTAGTAAAAAATCCAACTTAAGAAGCCCTTTTAATCAAATAAAAAGGAAGAACCCGAAGAAGATGTAATGCTTTCACCACCCTCTTTCAAGTTCCTTTCTTTTTCAACTTCTTCTTTTTTTGTTATTTCCATTCTAAAATCATATCTCCAGTATCATATATATATTTTTATGTTATTATGAATATGTTACAACCATATTTATTATTCTATCCATCATTTGAATGACATGTCACCATACGTGCGTACGTACGGCTTACCGTCTCCACGACGTGGTGTAATTGTTATTCAAAACATTATTATTTAGATGGGTTTGATAATGATGTGTAATTTAATTAAATAATAAATATAAAATTATAGTTATTCTATATATATGATATACTATCCAATTATATGTTATTTTAATATCAAAATAATGATATTGTCGCTTGTGCGTACGTATGGACTACCGACTCCACGAACGCGATGAGATTCATTCCACATCATATCCATCCAGTATAAATCACATTTGATTATTACAAATAATGAATAAGGACTTGATATAATTTTGGATATGAATAAGATACAACCAATCCCTAATAAACAAGGCTAATGTAACAAAACATATAAAAGAAAACGAGTAAGTGAACACCCGAAACGACGATAATACTAAGATGTTATTAACAAAACAATGTTAAAAGATCATATACAATATCATATTAATGTATATGATTCATTAATAACAATTATTTCACCATTATACAGGAGGTTAATCTACCCTATACCAAGGAAAAGTACAATTTAGGGGTTTATTTCACAATCTCTTCATTATCTGAGGTTGTTTATACGTAATTAACTACTGGGACATATTTATCATCCACATAAATGTTTATTAAAAATTTATTTCAAATAATTCTTACTATTTTATATACTATGGGTTAAAGTCATTTATACCCTTTTTTTACTTTTTATAATAAGCTCATAAAGGAATTTTTTTGTTGTTTTCCAAACAATGTCCTTTTAACCTTTTCGACAGAATTAAGGTAAGAATGTCTTTTTTAACTTATACAGTGGGTGCAGCTATTTTACGACGTTATAAAATATTCAAAGCTTCCCTTACAATATTATAAGGATATTTTCAAGGTAAATGTTTTATTTTATAATTATGTGACTTTTAAATGATTTCAAAAAAAGAGATATTCCTCTCAAATAGTTTTGATTTCATCTATATCAACATCTTTGATGGATTTTAAACTTATTTGATGTTATTTATTATGATACAAAACTTCCATATTGTATTGAAGGTTTTGTGATATGTTTGAATGTGGATGTGTTATTTTTATACCATTCATGGCTTATGGAGAAAGTATTGACATTTTGTATGCTAGTTTTAATTCGAATATTTATGTTATATTTAATCCTTTTCATATGAGGAATGCATTAGACTTAATAAGTGATGGGTGGAGCCCGCTATAGCTCCTCGATGCATCGGTAGGTCTCATGAGACAAACTAGTGTCTTGGCATAAGGCCTTGACAAAATATTATTTTTAGTCTTTGCGCAAGGTCTTGAGAATGTGGTTATGATAGTATGGAATTATGCATTCCATCATTATGAAAGTGGTTATTGATAATGCATGTGATTATACGACTAGTAGAATATCAATGTGAATAAGTAAATGGAATTATTTCATTTTATTTTTTCCATATTTTTCTGAAGATCAAGTTTAAAAGGATTTTGTTTTAGTTATACATTGCCTTAAATTTTTATGCTTATTTATGAAAGTTTTTACTATACTATGATCCTTACTAAGAATCTGAGCTCACACCTTTCTAGGTTTTATTTCTCATAGGATGTGAAGTAGTATTTTATGAATGACCTGAAGGGATAGTATCAAGGGATATGAGTGTGGTCTATGGAGACAAGATGTTGTTGTTGTTTTTCACTTTATGGTGTAACGTAAACATTATGAATGTATATAGTGTTTCCAAGGGTACTAAACTAATCGGTCTTTCGAGTCATGATATTTTGTGATCATTCCAATGTTATGTAATAATGCTCCGACTCTAGGTAACTGGGTTTGGGGTGTTAAAGTTGGTATTCGATGAAGTTTATTACAAACCATGAAAGCTATATTTCGATAAACTCTTACTAGAAAATATATACCTAAGATGTAAAATGAGGATTAGTATAGTAGAACTTCCTACAATTTTGATATTGCAGAGATTTTGTGAGTTTTCAGAGCAATACATCCCTGTCTGGATATGAGCAGGTAGAGGCAGATCTAAAACAGATGTACCTAGGGGTAAAACCCGAAAACACCGCTTGGAGCTAGACTTGAAGGGGAACTAGTGTAGGACAACGGGCCTTAATGCACTCTTGGTTACGACACACCAAGGGGGTATGCTTAGGATAATTATCATTTTCTTTAAAAACCATTATGAAGGTTTTATGAGTATATACTTCCTCAAAGAAATAATTTTTATGATTATGGATTATATCCATAAACTGTTCAATTTATGTTAAGTGTTATACAAGTTTGGATTTAAGTCTTGTGATTCATAAACTAATCTAGTGTATGCCATTGTTTAGAAATGCTACCTAGTCGAAGAAATGGAAACTGTATCAATGCACGCACTCCATTTTGGATTGCCCTCCTGCTCAAGATAATTATAGTGGTGATGGTGATGCACTTGGTGCTGATCAACTAATCACCATACTGGGATAACTCACTCAGGTTATGAATAATAACATTACCCTAATGGAGCACCCAGATCCACAGTGTGGAGAATCAATGTTAGATCTCTTCATGAGACAACAACCACCAACATTCAATGGGATTACAAATCCACTAGTAGTTGGTCAATGGATAAATTCCATAGAGAAAATCTTCCATGCCTTGGGGAGTAGTGAAAGGGAAAACGTTATCATTGCAGTTTACCGCCTCACTGGAGATGTTGATCAATGGTGGTCATTAATTCAAAACATGAAAGAGGATTATTAAGTATCAAATATGTATTTTAGGGAGTTCAAAGAGCCTTTCTTAGATAAATACTTTTCTTGTGACCATCGAGCAGATATGGAAAGGTAATTTCTGAGTCTGAGACAAATGGAGGATGAGAATGTCGCAAAGTATGAGGATAACTTCACAATTATAGTGAGGCATGTGGTAGATTATATACGTAACCCAAGGAGTAAGATTGATCGTTTATTTTATGGGTTGAAACCATTTCTACGTCAAGCAATAGTCTCACAATCCTTCTCATCATACAAAGATATTGTCTCATGTGCTATCATGATAGAAAAGGAATTCTCTAAGTCTTATTAATTTAAAGAAAATCAAGAGAAGAATAGATCTTTTGATCACTCTAGGAATGGAAATAAGAGGGAAGAAGGGAAAAGTTGAATATCCATCCTACAGTAAATGTGGGAACAAACACCCTGGAACTTTCTTGAAGGGAATGGGAGTTTTTTACAAGTGTGGTGAAAAAGACCACCAAGATTGTGATTGAAAGGGGAATAAAGAAGCTACTGATGTTCAATGATACAATTCTAGGGATATGGGACATTATGAAAATGAATTTCCTAAGCATCAGGGGAACTTAACTTAGAAAATGCCAAGCGATCAAGGCCAAGATTATGTTATCACTACTGCTGAGGTGGAAGCTCTGAAAGACGCGGTGGCAGGTAATTTAATGGTTTCCTCAAGTTTAGAAAATGCATTATTTGATTCTGGATCATCACATTGTTTCATATCTTTCGAGTTTTCTAAGAAAATTAGATATTTCCAATTTGATTTAACAAGGGAGTTGTCAGTTAATACTCATAAGGGAAGTATCATTGTGACAATGTTTTGTGAATCATCCCCCATTAGAGCACATAAATGTTCTTTATCCACTGATCTCATCATCATACCTATGATTGAATTTTATATAATCCTCCGTATGGATTGGATTTCAGACCATGATGTGAAGATTTATTGTAAGAAGAGGGAGGTTAAAATTTTTCTTGACGATGATAAATCACACCTTATATTTAGAGCAGAATTTTCACCACCTAATTCTTATCTAGATCCACCCCAAGTAGCTCAACTAAATTCAATTATTGTGGAGGAAGAGAATGAAATTACTGTGGGTGAGGAAAGGAATGTTCAAATAGGGAATGTACCTATTGTGAAATAATATGTTGATATGTTTCCAGAAGATTTACCAAGACATCCTCTAGAACGTGAAATTGTGTTTTCCATTGATTTAATTCATGGTTCAAGGCCCATATCAAAGACCAATTATAGAATGACCACTGTGGAATTAGTTGAACTAAAGAAAAAACTAGAGGAATTGAGTGATAAGGAATTTATTTTCCCTAGTGTTTCTCTATGGGGATCCCCTGTCCGTTTTGTTAAGAAGAAAGATGGATCTATGAATTATGTATCGACTATAGAGAAATCAATGCTATAACAATAAAGAACAAGTATCCCCTACCTCGCATTGATGATTTATTTGACCAACTACATAGAGCTCAATAATTTTCAAAGATTGAACTTCGATCTGGATTCCATCAGTTTTGTGTGAAGAAGGAAGACATTCCAAAGACATCATTTCGAACCAGGTACAGGAATTACGAGTTCACAGTAATTCCTTTTGGGATGTCTAATGCACCCTCTGATTTCATGGATCTAATGAACAGAGTTTTCAAGGAATATCTTGATGAATTTGTAGTGGTATTTATTGATGATATCTTGGTATACTCCAAAAGCAACTAAGATCATGAAAATAACTTGCGCATTATATTGAATCCTCTAAGAAGACATGAATTATATGGGATGTTTAGCAAGTGTGAATTCTAGCATCAGGAGATATCTTTTCATGGCTACATTATCTCTACAGATGGAATCTCTTTTGATACTTCTAAGACAAGAGCAATCCAAGAATGACCAGCACCGATGAGTATAACTGAGGTATGAAGTTTTATTGGTTTAGCAGGTTATTATCGATGTTTCTTCCAGAATTTTTCCTGATTGGCTAACCCATTAACGAAGCTCATGTGAAAAGAGGTTAAATTTGGTTGGAAAAAAGATTTTGAAGAATGTTTTGAAGAACTGAAGAGAATATTAGTCAATGCTCCTATATTGACACTACCATTAGGGAATGATGGGTTTTTTATTTATAGTGATTCTTCAAAGAAAGTACTTGGTTGTTCCCTTATACAGAATGATAGGGTTATTGCCTACAAATCATGAGAGCTAAAAATTCATGAGCAAAACTATCCTACTCATGATCTTGAGTTATAAGCTGAAACGTTTTCTTTAAAGATTTGGGGAAACTATCTCTATGGTTAAAAATGTGAGATTTATACTGATCACAAGAGTTTGAAGTATATTTTGTCACAAAAAGAAATCAACATGAGGCATATATGATGACTTAAACTACTCTAGGATTATGATTTCACAATACACTACCACCCAGGGAAGGAAAATAAGGTGGCTGATGATTTGAGTAGAAAGGATCATGGATTTTTGAACAAGATGAGAGTTGAAAAGGATCATATATATATGTATCTAGTAAATATGGATATGGGAATCACCTTGGAAGGTGAAACATCAATACTTTTTCAAATGTTTGTCGAACCATCTATACTAGAAAGGATAAAGAGTTCTCAGACCGATGATGAAGAATTTCAAAAGAAGATTAAAGGTGAGAATGATGGGAGATAGAGTTCCTTTACATATGAAGAATGAATTTTGAAATTTGGGAAAATATATTGTGTTCCCAATATAACATATCTAAAAAAGTAAATGTTGGACAATTCACATAGTTACAATCTCTCTATACACCCTGGGAGCACCAAGATGTATAGATATTTGAAGGAACATTTTTTGTAAAACAACATGAAGAGGGAGATTGCTGATATTGTGTCAAGATGTATAGTTTGTCAACAAGTGAAAGGTGGAAGGAAACAGCCTTGAGGATTCATGCAACATCTCCCCATACCAGAGTGGAAATGGGATAATATTACGATGGACATTGTCGTGGCTCTACCAAAGACTCCTAGAAGGAACGATGCAATATGGGTCATTGTTGATCGTCATACCAATTCATAAAATTTTCATGCTATAAGGGAATCTTTAACACTTGAACATCTAGAAAGATTGTACATTAATGAAGTTGTAAGACTTCATGGAGTACCCCTATCGATTGTTTCTGATTGTGATCCGCATTTTACTTCAAGATTTTGGAACTTTTTTCATAAATGCTTGGATACTGAACTTCATTTGAGCACTGCCTACCACTCTCAAACAGATGGACAATTATAATGGACTATTAAAACCTTATAAGACATGTTGAGATCTTTCTCACTTGAATTTCAAGTTATGTGGGATCAATATTTACCTCAGGTAGAATTTTAATATAATAATAGCTTCCATTCAAGTATTCAGATGGCACCGTATGAAGCGTTTTACGGAAAGAGATGTTGCACACCAACCTGTTGGTATGACGTTGGTGAAAGAAAACTCATTGGCCTAGAACTGTTGGAGGAAACAATGTAATATGTGAAGGTAATACAAAACCACATCAAAGCAGCTCAAAGTAGACATAAGAGCTATGCTGATAACCGAAGGAAGGATTTGTAATTTCATGTAGGTGACCATGTTTTCTTAAAAGTATCTCCATGGAAGGGTGTTATATGTTTCAGTAAAAAATTTAAATTGAGTCCCAGTTACATCGGACCTTTCTAAATTCTAAAACGAATTGGGGTTGTAGCTTACCATTTGGCAATGCCTCCAACTGTCTCCAAATCTCACAATGTGTTCCACGTAACACTTTTGAGGAAATAAATGCCTGGCCCAATGCATGTACTCACTTATGAAGAAGTATAACTGGAACCTGATCCATATTATTGCGATGATCCCATTCGGATTCTTGATACAAGAGAACAAGTGTTGAGGAACTGGATGACTCGTCTGGTAAAAGTTCTATTGAGAAACCATAAGAAGGAAGAGGCAACGTGGGAACCCAAGGAACTTATGATAAAGAACCACCTGAGTCTTTTTATGAAGTTATATTCTAGAAATTTCTAGAACTAAATTATTTAAGGATGGGGTAATTTAACACCCCAAGCTTCCATGGTACACTTCTCTTTAAATAATACAGTAGCGCGTGTTGTACGCAACATGGAGTTCTAACACACCACAACCAATCAAACTAGCCGTTATGAATAGTAATACCCACGTTTTGAAATTTTATAAATATTATTTTTCAAAATGGACTTTTTTTTGGATTCGGAATATCGAAATCAGCCTAGGGTGAATTTTTTGTATTTTTCTGAAAACTTTTAATTTTTAATGAATAGTAAAAAACAATGAGTTATAGTTTAAACCCTAATTTTTATTTAAATAATTATTTATTTTATTTAAATTTATTTTAGGTCAAAATAGATACATAATAATTTTATAATTTCAACGTAATTCTTTGGAGTCGGTTTATAATAATTTTAGATATATAAATATTTTATTGAACTTTTCACTATCTTTTACCCACCTCATAAGAGAATTTGCAAATTCAAATAAAACTTAATTTTACCACTTCTGTGAGTGGGATTTTAAAAATATGAGAGTTACGGTAAATATCAAGGAGTAAAAAAAATTTCAAAAAGATAAAAATAATTTTTGGTGAATGGTAACTTTTTACTTTAATTTACCACGATTCAAAGTAAATATGGTAATTAAGGGTAAAAATGATATTATTATTACCCCAAAACATATCCTAATTCTATTGGATAAGTATATTTCGACCAAAAAAACCATATAAATAAAAAAATAACCTCTTTAGTCCAACTTGATTAGATTTGGACATTTATTATTATTTAATTCAAAAAAGATTTAAAAGAGATAAAATCAAAGTTAAATAACTGAAAATTTTTTAATATGGGGTTATAAATAAGATAAATTAGATTATAAATATTAATTATAAATCTAGAAATATTTAATAAATAATGATATTTTATTTATAATTTTTATAATTGAATAATTAAATTTATTAATGACACAATAATGATGAAGTATTTTCCTTATTAATGAATGAATCAAATAATTGGTATTATAAATGTGAAAATAAATATAATTTGAAATTATTGATGATAGACACACTTTTTATTGGTTAATATGACATTTTAGGATTACTTAAATGAATTTTTATTGAATTAATAAATTTGTTAAAACTTTATCAAAAATAAATTATTAAATAGTGTAAAATTTGACATAAAGGAGTTTTTAAAACAAATATTATATTATAAATTGATATAATATTCCTAAAAATATATGGTTCTGACAAATGACTTATATAATGATAGTTGTATCATTAATGTACCACTTCGGGGTCTCTTGGAAGTATATATTAATTTCATTAACTATATAAAATAAAAATACAAAGATACATGGTAAATGTCAAACTAATTAACTAAGAGTTAAAACTAAATAATAAGGTTAATATAGAGACCCAAACCTGTATAAAACCTATTGGTTGAGTTGTTTTAGACCTATCCCCACCTTAAAATTTAAATAATCCACTTTTTATACGTTAAAAACTGAATATTAAATTATTATAAAATAATATTTCTAGCTTTTCCTATAGTGCCCCTCGCCCCTCTTATAAAAGGGCACTCCCCCTTCTCTCAAATTCATACCATCAAAGCCTTTTGTTTCGGGCAATAGCTTCCAAAATATCCTCTCAAATTCCCTAAATTCATCCTAAAGTCCTTCCTTTATTCATACATCCAACTTAAGGAGCCCTTTTAGTCTAATCAAAAGGAAGAACCCGAAGAAGAGGTAATGTTTTCACCACCATCTTCCAAGTTCTTTTATTCTTAAAATTATTCTTTCTTTGTTATTGCCATTCTAAAATAATATATCCTATGTCTTCTATATAATGTGATGTTATTATAAATAAGTTACAACCATATTTATTATTCTATCCATCCATTGAATGACATGTCACCATACGTGTGTACGTACGGCTTAGCCTCTCCACATCGTGGTGTAATTGTTATTAAAAACATTATTATTTGGATGGTTATGATAATGTTGTGTAATTGACTTAAATAATAAATATAACATTATAATGATTCTATATATATGATATACCATCCAATTATATATTATTTTAATATCAAAAGAATGATATTGTCACTTGTGAGTACGTACGGACTACCGTCTCCACGAACACGATGAGATTCATTCCCCATTGTATCCATGAAAGTATAATTCTTATTTGATGGTTAAAAATAATGTGACTTTATATCATTATGGATATGAATAAGATAAAACCTATCCAAAAAAACATGTCGTATGTAACAAAATATATAAAAGAAAATAAGTAAGTGAACACCTGAAACCATGGTAATACTAAGATATTATTAACAAACTAATGATAAAATATCATATATGATATCATATTAATGTATATGATTCTTTAATAACAATTATTTCACCATTATACAGAAGGTTAAACTACCCTCGACCAAGGAAAAGTACAAGGTATTGTATTCTTTCAGAAACTCTTCATTATCTGAGGTTATTTATACGTAATAATCTAATGGGACCTATTTATCATCGACATCCATGTTTCATAAAAATGTATTTCAAATAATTCTTACTATTTTACAGACTACATGTTAAAATCATTTATACCCATGTTTGAATTTTTATAAGAAGTGTATAAAGGAATCTTTCTGTCATCTTCCAAACAAGTTCCTTTTTAACCTTTTTGACAGAATTAAGGTAAGAATATCTTTTTTAACTTATACAGTGGGTGCGGCTATTTTCCGCTGTTATAAAATCTTCAAAGCTTCCCTTACATTATTATAAGGATATTTTCAAAATAAATGTTTTATTTTCGAATTATGTGAATTTTAAATGATTTCAAAAAAAGATATATTCCTCTCAAATAGTTTTGATTTCTTCTATATCAACATCCTTTGATGGATTTAAAGCTTATTTGAAGTTGATTTATTATGATACAAAACTTCCATATTATATTGAAGGTTTTGTGATATTTTTAACTGTGGATGTATTATTTTTATTCCATTCATTGTTTATGGATAAAGTATTGACATTTTATATGCTAGTTTTAATACGAATGTTTATGTTATGTTTAAACCTGTTCATATGAGGAATGAATTGGACATAATACGTGACAGGTGGAGCCCGCTATAGCTCTTAGATGCATCGGTGTATCTCATGAGACAAACTAGTGTTTTGGTATAGGGCCTTGACAAAATATTTTTTTCAGTCTTGGCACAAGGCCTTGACATTGTTGTTATGATAGTCTGGCATTATGCATTCCATCATTATGAAAGTGGTTATTGATAATGCATGTGATTTTTTGACAAGTAGAATATCCATGTGGATAAGTAAATGGAATTATTTAATTATATTTTTTCCATATTATTCTGAATTTAAAGTTTAAAAGGATTTTTATTTAGTTATACTTTGCCTAAAATGTTTATAATTATTTATGAAAGATTCCGTTATATTGTGATCCTTACAGAGAATCGGAGCTCACCCCTTTCTATGTTTTATTTTTTCCAGGATGCGAAGAAGTATTTTATGAATGACCCACTGGGATAGTATGAGGAGATATGAGTGTGGTCTATCGAGGAAAGATTTTGTTGTAGCTTTTCACTTTATGATGTAATGTAAACATTATGAATTTATCTAGTGATTCCAAGGATACTAAACTAATCAGCCTTTCGAGACTTGATCTTTTGTGATCAGGCTAATGTTATGTAATAATGCATCGACTCTAGGTAACTAGGGTCGGGGTGTTACAATCATAAAATAAAGAACCAATAATATATTTAATGGAAATTAATTTTGTTGTTAAAAATAGATCTAAAAATAAATGTACATGTAATTTATTATCTAATTACCATACACCTATTTTCGTAGTATCAATTACATTGAATCATTTAAAAATATGGTGATCCAAAATCTACATTAAACATTCAAACATAAAATTATTCCAATATCAAGAAACAATCTAAGAAAATAAGTAATGTTTTGAAAAGTATTTACTCAATATCCAAAAATAATAATCATATATTTTAAAGAAAGAAAGGATATAGAATAATTATTGAATCAAAAATCCCAACAAAAACATCCATTAAAAATAAAATGTACCCAGTACTCCGTAACCCTTCATTATAAATCTTTTTAAAAATTGATACCACCTCATGTTTTAATAAGAATCAAATAATTTATCCCTATTATACACGATGGAGGTTTCTAATATCCTATATTAGACAAACTATAGATTATACCCTTAAAACATTAAGAAATTTACTATAGAAAGAGATCCTTTAATGATTTATTATCATACTCCCAACCAATTTATTTTAATATAGATAAACTATATTCATATAAATTGTTATATTTATTGTATATATGTCATTTAGTTTTTTATCTAAATATAAATCAAAATAATCATTATAAAAAATGTGGAATGTGTCGAATATATCTCAAGAACATATCATTAAATCTATTAGATGAAATAGTTTCCAAATATTTAAATTTCCTATAACATTAATGACCATGGTTATATTGAATTAAACTTTACATTCTGATATCTTGTGTTATTTATATATTTACAGCATCTTGTCGTCATTGACACCCACTATAAAATAGGCTTTATATATTCATTGGAATGATTCATGTATCACTATATACTAGTACATTATCCTTATAGTTTTTATCGTAAAATTTATTTATCAATAGTTTACCAAGATATAATTCTCATGTAAAAAAATATTATGCTGTTTCATAAAAATCTAGACCATCATCAGTACCTCTATTTATTCATGTTCTACTCTACATTTTCATATTAAAATTCTTCCATGAAAAGATACATGACATGAATGACCATTTCATTTTCTGAAAAATCATTCTCCACCATTAATTTTTATTTAATACATATTTTCTATTTTTTTAACCTCTAGTGTGGACTATGACATATTCTCCTCAATACCACTTATTTCTTATTTTACTCTTTTTTTTTTCTTCAAAACATCACCACAATATTCATTAATCTTAATCCTGACATAAAAAACAATAATACACTAAATTAGTCTACATGAACACATTTTTGAATAATATTATTAATAACAAACTTCCTTAAATTTGATCTATTATTAGGATAACATATCAATGTTATTTTATATGGAATTAGGTATAGTAATTGTTTATGAGTAATCAATGTGTGGTGTAATTGGAGAATCTATAAAATGATTTATATATATTGGAAACATTATAGTTGGGATTTCTTATCAACCCTATCTTCAATGGATATATGAATATATTTTAATCAATTATTCCACATGGTGGATCTGAAGTTGAATGTTTCATAAATGTACCTTGAATTAGAAATCAACTATCTTGGATGTTTTTAGAAACATTATGTTATTTAAATGGAATAATATTGTAATACATGGACATTCAAAATAATTATTTGAATGACCAGATACATTGTCACATAATTGTGGTGTTTTTATCTATGATAATTCTATGTTTTATTGGTTATTCCATGTATATGATATGTATTATAATGTTTTATATTGTTAATAGAGACTATTTATTGAATATAATAATGTTTTATATCATGGTATCATATATTATAAGAGGTAAAATCAGAAATAAATGAATATAATGTGTTCTAAGGGGGAAAGAGATATAAAATCACTTACAATGTACATGTGGGTTATGTTATAGTGTGATGATATTTATCTTTTTTGGTTTTTTTGGTCCATCATTGATTGTTTATTTGATTCTTCTAGATTTATATGATTATTGGTTAGGCCCCCCTTGATTATCTTTTGATATATTATTTTAGTGGAATAGTTTTCCATTGTTACATGGTAAATCCTATATGATGATAATGTGATTGTGTATGTCACTCATAGTGGGTTGACCAATGTGAGTGATTATTGAACTAAAGAAGTCAATATTGGAGGTAGATGGAGAGTATCTTCATGGAGGTCTAGGATTGACGTGGGTAGTAAAGGAAGATAGTGTATGTTTTTATAAACTAAAAAATTAAGTGGTCACGTGTTTGTGGTATATTAGGGATATTTTTTGGAACATACATAGTATGTTTCCATGGTATAAAGACAATGTGATGTGGACAAGTTTTTCATTAATACCATAGTCCAATGTGATAGGGATTATTTATTTTAGCTTTTGGATAGTTCACATCAAAACCCTAGTAAGTATATCAATGGTGGTTTATATTTCGTTATGTCAGAGTATTTGGTGATATAGAGATTAAATTTATATTTTAAAAATTGTATTCCATGACCTATTTAATACACTGGGGAGTTTATCAATGTATAGGGTGTTCACATTATAATTGACTCATATAACCAATGAATTATGAAACTTATGGGGTTATTGTAGAATAAATAAGTAATATTATTTGAATAGATAGTATAACTATAGGGTATCCATAGAAATTAATTCATATGACCTAAAAATTATGTGATATATTGTGTTTCCATAGAGGAATCAAGGAATATGATTTATGTAGTTGGTCAATGTGTGTGGTTTATGAAGAGTAATAGAGTTATATGTTTAAGGATTTTAAGGATGTATAAGGATTTTATAGAGGAATTGATTCATATAACCCAAGCTGTTAATCAATTTATGAGGTGATCGACAAGGAATCCTGAAATATGATCCATAGTACTTATAAATGTCTCTGGGATAATATAAATGTGGGAAATTTTTATTTTCAACATGGGAGTATGTTCACTAAGACACATGAATATGTTTTATGTAAGTACACTACATTGGTTAACCACGCATGATCCAGAATTTTCTATGGTAGGAATATTTGGAAACAATGATGTTTTTGTAAACCCGTGAGAGGGTGATTCTATAGTTTTCAGCCTCCCACATCCATAATGTATATGGGTGTATTTTATTTTTCCTTGGTTTTGGTATCATAACATCAGAACAATCATAGACATAGACATCACAGGTGGTGATTTTGATCATTTGTCCATGTATATTGAGTCATCATTATAAAACCCTTCATCTGCACCATGGAACAAATATTGTTCTTCTATTTTTTATCACATGTACTATATATATTTCCCTAGACATAAACATGGTGATATATAGGTATTATGGGAGAAATTAAAAATCATGAGTTGTTTTTTCCTTGGATGTTAGGAGGGAAATCGATAACCTCATTGATTTTATTAATTTATTTATGCATTGTATTATGACCCCCCCCCCCCAAGGGTGATCATTTATTTTATTACCCACATGAATGTTTTATTTATTTATTGTATCATGGTCATGATAGGTGATAGTGATTTCAATGAAATTTAACATGGAAATTTCTTTTATTTATTTTCATTTATAATTTATTATTAAAGGAATAGTTTTCCCTTGAATTTTTTGGACCTCAATGATAGTTGTTAAACTTTAGTATATATGGAATCATTCCTGAAATCTCATGATAATATATTTCAATCCATTTTCAAATTTATCATGCCATGATTATTCATTTTTGGTTTTGGGAGATTGGAAATTAATATTGGATAATTTTGGGACAAGGGTTGATGCTCGATTGTTGGTTCAGATTTTAGGTGAGGGATTGGGGTGGTATATCAAATATTTAAAAAATAGAGGTGGAATCAGGTACTCAATAGACTATCACAAGGTACCCAGTGAGTTGGTCAGAGGCCCAATAGGCCTAAGGGATACACTTAGTACCCAATGTCTATAGACATGGTAGTTTGTGGGACGGAATTATAATGTTTTAGTGGTTTTGGTATAGTATTGTCACCACCACTTCATATTTTCTACTACCTCATTTTCCCTGGATATCACTAAACTCTAGAATCCTAAAACCCCTCATGTGGATCTCTTGAGTATCCTTTTCTCTTTCCCCTTTATCTCATGATCCAATCAGAATCCATGGGTTCTTCTCATGTGTAATCCAATATAGTACTCCTTTACCTTCTCATTTTTCCTATTTGTCCTTTATTATTGGATTTTTTATGGAATGGTATGTGATTTAAGAGTGAATTCCACTAAATAATTGTCAAATCAACCTTAATAATTTTTCAAACTCTCATGACTAAAACAATATTCTATAAGTTTGTTTCTCTCAGTTCATAGATGGTACACTGTATAACAATTTGTTTAATATTTATTTTTTATTTTCATAATTAATAGTACAAATTAAGATTAGTTTCTTATAGATTATCTAGATATTTGTAATTTTATTCTTTTTAGGAAAAATATATATTTTATAAAGTTATTTTTCTTATATTATATATTCTTATTCATTATAGTCATTATACACTAAGGTATATTTGGTTTTGGAATTTGGTTTGATGATTTTTATGTGTTTCATGAGGATCTTGGTAATTGTTATAGATTTCCATTAAATTTGGTTGGTGGTCTCAACTCATGGGATGACTCGTAAATTATTCCAACCCTTGTATTTTCCAAATATTATAAAGAAAATGATCATATTTAAATGTTATAAATGAATTATTTTCAATAATATTTTTATATGATGAGCTTAATGTTTCCAAGAAACGATGTTTAGTATTATGTAATAAATACCATTTTTTGACATTATAAATTCTATTAAAATAGTATATAGTGGTGTCCTACTTATATATCTTGTTCCTCATTATTGAATACCATTTGATATGTGAGTTGTGTAACCTTTGATAGAGACTTTTTTTTTAAAACCAATTATCTCATTATTGGGAACTTTTTTAAAGAATTGGTAGGGGATGAAATGGAAACACATGGATTTAGCATAGTCACAAACTAAATAAAAAACAACATATATTTTAAAAGTCATTTCCAGGTCTAAACCATCTTATGGTTTCATTACATAACTACGGTGCACTTACATGTACCCAAAACAAATATTATGACTTGAATAACTGATTACCATTAAATCTAGAATGAGATATAATCCAAGTAACCACACCTAACCTATTTAAAATGGTTTGATTTAGTGATGATGTTGTGGATGAGTTTATCAGGCAGAATAATGTGATTCAATGTAAAAGGCCCAATTCATCCCATAATTAACCCAACATAAAACTTGATCAATTTAATGGTTTTTTATGTTTCCAATCAATTGAAATATTTATTAAAAACTTTATTATCAAAATAATATAATTTATAAATACTATCATAATTAAAATTCCGTTGTTACCTAACTCTGTATTGTTTAAAATGTTTTTTACAAAAAAACTATTTTAAGGGACCCTCATCTATTTTATTTTAAGAATCTAGTTTATATAAAGATTAAATATTTCAAGTGTTGTTTTAGAATGCTAAATTATTGGTTGGAATAGAAGTTGGGAATTGGTTCCTTTTTAGTAGTAATATATAATCTTTGGTGAATTGATTCCTCTAGACTTAGGTTGTCCCTTAGTTTGTTTACATTATCAATACCTCTGTTATACCATCATTTAGAACTATGGTTACATCATGTAAACCTAGTAAGGTAACTAATATGAACTAACTACCACATTAATTTTTGTCTTCATAGTGTGTATTGTAAATCAAGTAAGTAGTACCCATGTGTTTCTATTAGTCTGGTAAAACAAAATTTCCCATAATTTCATATTATAATATATTCATTTACTAGAATACTATGTTTTACATGTTTATATTATCATATGATTGGTTGTCTTCAGAATGGCTATAATATCAAGAAAATTTTTGTGTCTTTTTGTTAGTCATGTTATTGATTTCCTTTCATTTGAATCTTAGTTGATATTGTTGGGTCATTTCTTTAATCATGTTATGTTTTTTATAGGTTTTTCTTGGTTTCTAATTTCATCTACTTAGATTATTGACCAATTGAACAAGTAAATATTTCTTGATTAGGGATATTGTTTTATTATTTTTTTTATAAATTTATGGTAGTATAGCATGTGTAAATATAGAATTTTTGATCGGTACACCTTGTATTAGAATTGATATTATATGAATTATACATATGTACCCTCATTGTGTTATGTTGTTTTAAATATAGGATGGACTAAATGATTACCTTGACTTTACTATACCCACTCCCATCATCCCGAATGGACAAGCTGCATGATTTCCCTAACTCGGGTTTATATGATCCCCTTACCCATATGTTATTGTAATTTTAGATGTATTTTTTAAGATTATTTCATAAGAATGGATATAATATTGTCTAGTAATACTCATGTTTGATACCAAGATAAGGCTTGATTTAGGTAGTAAATGCATGGATTCTCAATTTTTTCATTACTAATGTATTTGTATACCTTTTATGTTGAATTCCAAAGATGTTTTATTGTTTATGTTTATAAATTTATAGACATATTTGTTCATAAACATGTTATATCACCATTGTGTTGAAATATTATTGGGGGTTCCCTAATGATTATTTTATTGTCACACCCTACATGAAATCCTTAGTGGACATACAACATTGTTTTTGTTTTTTAGGTTTGAAAAAGTACTATTAGGTATTGGATCACCCCAACTAGACACTCATGTTAGACATAGAAATTGGATCAGTTCAAATTTTAATGATGGGCCAATGATAAGTGGTAGGTAATCTTGTTTGGATCATTTCATAATCCTATCTATCTGAACATGTTGTTAGTCCTCATATGGCTTTCACCTTTATCATGATATAATTCTTGTGAGGTTTATTTCATAATATGACCTTTGTATGCAATCATGTAGAGGGTTTGGGATTATTTTTACACATGTTTATTGTTATTATAACGTGTTTGGATTGTATTTTATTTTTGGGATGTTTGACATACATACAAATAATATAGAATTTACTAAAGAGACTATCCATGAAAAATAATTGTAAAAAATGGTTAAATCAATACCCAAACATATATCAAGACCCAAAATTATATTCTCTATCCTAGGGGTGTTTGGGAATGCTCATGGGGTATTAGCACATGTTATCTAGGTTCAATGTATGTATTTATCTCCCAAAAATTACAAAAAATATCAAAATCATATTTAGAGGTTATATGGGATATATGAATTTGATGATTAAACAGTAGTTAAGACCATAATTACTTGATAAATAACAAAAAAAATGTTTCATGAACCTCTTGATAGTGGAATCTCAAGTCACAATTGGATGTTAGGGTACTCAATCGGCATTACAAGTTCAGGTATGGATTTATTTTGGTCATCTTAGATATAATGGGATGGAATAAAAGACATGAATCATCGACTCAACTTGTATTAATCCTTAACTTTTGGTTTATTCATCCTATTAGGCATCTATATGTAGGTAAAAACAGTATTTCAGTCTATATTTCATGTCTTTCATTTTTTGTTAAACTATATTGGAATCAGTTGATGTTTGTATTAACTAAAACGTGATTAATATATATATATATATATAGTGTTTATATATATATATATATATTTGGTGATAATTATGTTAATACGAACCAACAACAAATTACTTTGATTAAGATATGGATTCTTATTTCAATCATAGTTAGAAACTCGTATTTATTATTTTATTTACCAAATCATTATTTTGTTTTATAATCTTTATATTTTGTGAGTGATTTATGTATTTATGTTACATTTTGTTACAAATCATGATACATAACTCTTTTTTAGATATATCTAGTACACTTTCATGATATTTTATATTTATATTTCTTAATATTAATTGTTTCCCATGTATTATACATATATTTTTCTGGTGATCATTACACTTTATTTTTAATTAGTGTTACCTGCTTAACATGCCTCTGTTTTATGTTTATATTTTTTTGTCAGGTATGAAATTGTTGTTATTTTTGTAAAATGATTTTTGTTGAGTATTTATGTCTATATTTTTGTATAGTTTAAAGAAAATGTTATATTTAAATTGATCGTGTTTCTTATATCTTATATATCGATAGGCTACTAGACATGTCTTAATAAATAAAGTAGTGAAACATACTAGTCACTACATTTTAGTCGTGTCTAATTAGAACCTGGACCATCAGGTATAAGTACCTATAAAGGTACTGTTAGGGTCATCAAATAAAGTAATGTGTTTTATAATATTAGGTTTCATAACACATAGTATGTTATTTTATCTAAATTTGTTTTAAATGATGGTATTTTAAAAATTAAATTATGTTTCTTTCCAAAAAAGTTTTTTTATTGGATGTCATTTGGAAAAACTAAATTTTTTTAAATGGAACATTAGTTATGATTTTGATGTAGAACTTGGCTTCATAATAAAATTTTTGTATTCTTTTGTTGTTTTAAATGGGTAAATGTTTTGTAAATGTAAAGTGTGAATTTAGAAATGTAATTTAAATTAGATTTTGAAATGTAAATCATTTTTTAATTCTAAATAAAACAGAAACGTGATATGCATCCGACTTGTAATCTACCATTTTAATGTTATGAAAATTTCATTTGAAAAAAATTGGAAGTTTTTTTTACTTTAACCACGGGTTTTTAATGAATTATTTCATATTATCGGTGTTATTTTCTTAAATAAAATAGTTTGGGGTTATAAAAATAGGGAATAATTATTTATAAACCATTTTAAAAATATATGTTTTTTGTAAACTATAATTCTAGAAGGCCAAGAAAATATACCCTTAGTAAAATAATTTTGGGGGGAATAAATTAGTTTTTTTTTCAAATTAGTTTATGGTATTTGGGATGTTAAACAAATTATGATACGTCATTTTGTATTTCCATTAAACTAATGGTTTTGTGTATTTTATGGAATAACTAGAAAATTTAGAGGATAATGATGGAAAATTTAAAGATGAAAAAAATATATTGTTGTCGGTATGTCCCTTGGATATTAAAATTTTTTATTTTTGAGAGTTATGGATATGGAATTTATGGTTTTTGGATGATTTGGATCAATTGTAGTCATTATGAATTGGTATTGGGATGAATGTATTTTATATCATTCAAGGAATACTTTGGGTTATATAGACAATATATGAACATAAATTGTTGATTTGGAATTCAGAGTTGATGGGATTAGTGAATTTTGATAAATTTTGAATTTGTGTATCATAGATTTCATGTGTGTCTTATCATATGAATTTGGAGTCTTCAGGGTAGTAGGTATTTGGGTAAATTTACCTTGATACATATTCAAGGTGAGAATTCATATGATGGGGAGTTTGTAATGTATCATTTCCCAATTACCCTGATTGAGTTATTATTGGGGTCTTAAGAGGTAATTTTAGAGAATTAAGGTATTCAGCCTTTTGAATTTTTGGTTCCGATAGAGGGGTATCTTTCAATAAATGATTTTTATTCTATTTCCAATGATAGAGAATAAATTATTGATCATATTTGGACAAGTTTTAAGTCATGTTAGTTGGTTAGGATATGTGGTGAGATACCATGGTGTTCCCATATACAGTTTAAACTTTAGATGGTCTCAACTACCTTGTGATACGGGTAGATCCCTTGTAAGCTTGGGTGTTCCACTGGGTATCAAATTCCCCCATACCATGTACCTGATTATAAAAATATATTCTTTTAAGTGGGGATGTTTTTTTATTTTCACCCCCACTACCAATTTCCTCAAACCTCATTCTACCTCAATACCACTCACCTATGTCCATAGGAGTTCCCTTATTAGAGTTATCGTGATTTTTTTTTAAAGATGGTGACAGAATTGGCTTTCCAATTCATGCCCCCAGATGAATTTATTAAAATCAAAATGTAGCATTACAAACATGAGGTGTAATGAACTTACATCATCTGGGAGTTATCGAGAATACAAGGAAGGTAGATAAAACACACCAAATTCAAGATTTAATGACTGTAAAAAAATTATGCATCATTACTTTCCATCAAACAAGCATGTGTGCCATACAGCTCCAGTTTTCCTCAGCCCTCAAATCCAAAGGATGGGCATCTTTGAGCACCTCATCAAATTCCTTAGAAAATCAGAAAATACATCAGCAAACAGATTGTAAAAACAAATATCATTCCATGTAAAAATATTGTAGAGCAGTTAAATAGCACTACTCATCATAGAGAAAAGGCCAGCAGCAAGTCTAGAAATCAGCAATACAAGAGCGAAGCAGCTGAAGTAGAAAGAAGGTCTGCTGTCTCCAAACCTCAAACAGTTAAACCATATCATTTGCAGACACAAATAAACCTCACATCAATAATACATTCCAACCAATGTATATCCTGATCAAGAAGATATAAATTTGACATCCGGGAACAAAATCTAGTTAGAATTCGGCTAACACCACTCCTCTGAACATCAAAACCCAAAACATGATTCAATGCATTAAAAATCCAAGTATGGAACCACAAGAGAAGGAGACCAACTTGATAGGGAGAGATCTTCTCAAACAGTAAATCAAACATCAATCCATGTAGAATCATACTAACAAAAATCCCATGGAGTCATCTTCAAACCAAGATCCAACATGAAAAGAAAAAAATATCCAAGGGCCAACTGAATAGAAAACATGTACCAATCTCAAGAACCATCCCAAACATAGGTGAATCATCTCATAGAGTCAATCACAATAAAATGATTAAGACATAAAATACATAAAGCAATCATGGAAGAAATAACCAGACAACTCAGAAGTATCTGTAAATTTAAAAGATCATAGAAAATAATTGTCATAAAACAGCTGCAACCGCATTCCAAGGAGACTGAAAAAACATCATAGACTGAAAAAGGATAGTAATGGAGTCAAGGAGACTAAATAGACATCTTCATCCTTTTGTTAAAAATGAAACTTTTTTATGTTTAGATATTGTTCATTAGAAATCACACCCTGTTGAAGTGCTTGATGGGAAAATTCTTGTTGCCTTTCCATATGTTTGTTCCAATCCTGGATCTCTTGCTCTGTGAAATGTTGTGAGAAGTAATATAAAATAATTCTTGAGTCATCAATCAACGGTTTTTCTTGCACTTTTTTAATATATTCCCTCTTGTAATAATCTAATGATCTAGTAAAAATGGTCATTTCCATATGCGAATAATCTTTACGTCTCCTTGTTTTCATCGTATTTGGAGTTATAAATCCGTCTACATCCACCATAAGTTTTTTTCCTTTATTTTCCATTGACTTTATCTAGGAATCCTAATTTTTTCAAGTTTTATCCTCTTCCTCAACTGAGGAGTCACTAGAATCTTAATCATCAATATGATCTTTACCTTCATCCTTTTGATACTTTATGTGATCATTCCATTCTTCAAGAGTAATTGGATCATGGCAGTCTATTTCCCTCTTTTCATTTGATTGAGAGGGATAATTCTTAATGGGTTCTTCCTTAGTGAGGGGAGGGATAGTAGTACTGTCAAGGAAAAAAGTTATGAAATCCAAAATTTGATTCTCATGGGTTTGGGTTTGATCCAATCAAATATTATTTTCAATGTTTTACCTTTTTATAGTTATTAGAAGGGCCAGATTTGGTACTCATTTCAATCCAAGTTGTCTTCCAAATCATAGGGAAAACATTAATATTACCACAACAGTTTGATGGATGGCCAATTCTAAGGCATTTGTGAAAATAATCAGGAAGCCCCTCATAGAAAATCTCCTGAGAGAAACCATCTTCACCGCTCTAAATCCATATGTGTGAGGGAAAATGTTGTAAAATATTAATTTCTATGAATATTCTAGCAATAGTTGGCCTGGAAAGGGATTTTGACGGTGAATATAACCTTAAGGTATTTTCAATAAGACTAGATATAGGAAATAGGGCCGATTGATTGAAGAAGTGAAGGGGTAGCTTAGGAAAACCTACCAAAATTAGCACAATAGAAGACTCAGTATACAGATCAAAATCAGGTTTCCATTTGAGAACATTCATGAAACAACCACCAAAAAACCATGATCGCTTGACCCATAACCTATAATTATCTTTTTTTGTTCCAAATATAAAGATAACATGTGAGGGGTTGAGGAGACCTATATAAAAAACCATGAATCCCATGGCTTCCAATGAAGAGCTCAAATACTTCAAAGAAGGACGACGATTCAAAAAATTTCCAACAATAGCAAAACAAAAGTCTAAAGAAAGAGTTTTTATCTCTTTAGTTGAGAATGAGACCGCTTATTGTCCGTGATGATGATAAAATTTGGGCTTGATTCGAGTTTTAGGACCCACATTAACTTTCAATGATACTTATTCAACTCTCCCAGTAACCACACCTGCATATGATTTGTGATTAGCATTAGGGTTCGTCGCTCGCATCGGGTTATGGTCTCGCTGCGCCTCGGTCTCCTCCATCTTTCATTAGAGTTATCATGATTTCCATATTCCTTTCCCTATTTGAAATATTATCCTAGCAGAATCCATGGGTGTTTATCTTATGAAATCCAAGGCATCCCACTATTATCTGCTCTTTCCCCACTTATTCCATTATATAAATATTTACTTCAAATGGTTAAGGATTTAAGAATAAATTATACCATATTATTGTGTAATTCACCCCAAACCTAGGGGATTCCATCCCTTTTGGTTTAAATTTGATACTATAGTATGGTTTCCTTATGTTCAAAATTATCTCAATATAAAGTGTGTGAGTAAGGTTTATTATAATAATTTTAAAATTTCAGAGTTCAATTTGTGTTTGATTTCATAAAGGCTATTTAGGGCATTTGACTGACTAAAAATTATTTTCTTATTATATCATAAACCCCTTTTAAGGGATGAAGGGGATCCCAACATGACTTCATGGAAATAAAACGTTAAATTGTGCCCCAAAAGACCAAAATCCGTAAAAAAATAAAACCAACAAGGGGATCCCATCCCACATATAAAAACAATCAGTCCAACTTCCACCATATCATCACTACATGTCCAGTTGTCTTGTGCAGCAATGCACGGACCTGGTACCGATGGAAAAAATCATACCCTCTCAAACATTAGATTCCAAATAGTCCTGATCTAATAAAATATGTCATCTATAAACATCATCTAGAGCATCCCCTGAAGTAGATATGGAAGCATAGACCCTTGTACCTCTGACCGCACGGAAGAACTCACCACCCAACCAGATTCTCACAACAGATTCACAACAATAAGAAGATTCACAGTAATAAGAATATCTAGGAATATGAAAAATCAAAGCACAAAACCCATCACCACAATACCAGCCACCTGAATTCTAGAACAAACACAATAAAGGAACCTTTCTGCAAGAAAATCCAAGTCAAAATCAAAAGTCTAAACCCATCGCCTCCATAAACCCCACAAGAGAAGACCGCATCAAATACCCAAATCACACACCGCAAACGGACGAAGTGCCAACCCTCAAATAGCCGACCTGACCGCATGACCTCGTCGCACTGAAAAGAAGCTGAGACCATGAATCCTCCGACATCGCTTGCCTACGTACACGTAGCACCATCCACTGTCACGGAACATGAACAGACCAACATTTCAATGCTAGACTTTTTCTCGTGCATCTCAAAATATCGATGCCACAGATTCTTAGAACACAAAACAGTTCCATAGTGGGAGGGACACACACTGCGAACTCGCAACGGAGAGATGCTGATGAGAGATGGGCATTCATCCCACCATGGGGTAGAGTACAGAAGCGATGGGGGAACCCTATTTTTTCTAGTCCCCTTAAGGGTGAATCCTCTCAAAATTGAGTTATGAAAATTTGTGTAAAGTTACTACTCAACTACCATTGTGGGGCCTTCTAGATGCCAGAGTGTGGCACACATTCCCAATCTAGGTAGATGGCTTTGAATCTCCCTGTGCATAATACACACACTATCCTATTTTGGTAGGTTGTCACGACTTATTGAGTGACTCTCAAAAAAATCCTACATGTGACTTCCTCCATCTTTTACAAGACTAATAAATAATCATGTAATATTTAAAAGTGGTAAATTAATTGTTTCCAATTATTTGTTTATATGATTAACCAAATTCATTCATGAATGGTTTTTTTAATTTTATATGGAAAATTCATTCCATATTAATAACATTATACATTTTATTAAAACAGATTGTACTTGTCGAATAGTTGAATGTCATGAACCATAGTGTAGAATCACCCTTGATATTTATGTTTGGTAACCTGGTCTAGAGACTTGTTTTTTAATAAATTTATATCTTTTTGTTGGGAAAATTATATAAGAATTGGTATGGGAAAATGGAATGTCAAGTGATTCTAATATTCTCAAAATGACTTGAGGACAACATATAAGATAAAATTATTTCCTTGTCCTAAACCTTATTAGGGTGTCATTATGTGACTTAGGGTAACATCCCTGTATGAAAACCAAATATTTCAACCATAATCACTCTTGATTGCTTAATATTGAATGAGATAGAATAAAAAGAACTAAACTTAACCTATAGTTAATTGATTTATTAATTTTAAATGTTGTTGTGTGGTTTAGTATTCGGGAATAAGTGATTTAATGAGAAGGTATTAATGGATTATAAAACTAACTAACATTAAAAGAAGATAAATTTCTAGGTTTTTATATGTATTATAATTTACATGGATTTATATTAAAAATTTTGTTTTCACAAACAATTACTTTTGGAAATATAATATTTATAATATTGATTTATTTGTTATTTTCATCATTCTTTATAAGGTTTTTCAAAAAAAAAGTTTTCTAAGGAACTTATCTTTTCACTTTTTAGATTCTATTTTATATAAACTATATTTATAAGAAGTGTTAGTTTAGAATCATAAAATTTGTGTTTGTAGATAATGTGGGACCTTGAACCTCTTTAATAGTTATATATAATATTTTATAAAAAAATTCCCATGGTTTTAGGTAATCCATTGGTCATATTGACTCATGAAATACCTCTAGTCTCACAAGCCATGCTGGGATTCCATCCAATATAACACTCGAATTGGCTTGAGACAAGGCCCAAAGGGCTTTCCCGATCCCCATGGGATGGAAATTAGATTCAATAATTTTCATATTCAATGTTTTACAACATTAACCAAAAAAATGTACAAAAATGGAAAGGGAACCCCAATAATATCAAAAAAACATCCATGAAACAAAGTTAAATCACCCTCAATCTACCACCATCAATACCTAAAAGAAGTGTAACACTAGAAACAGGATCCACAATTACCACAATGATATATATTTGCTTCACCTGATACATGCATAAAAATTTCAACATACACCCAAAGTTGTATGTATGGTGTGATCCAAATTTCAATAGGATTCCTCCAAAAATAAAACATTCCATTTTATAATATTAGAAGAAAGATTAACATATACTTTTTCATAAGAAATTTTGAAGAATTTCTATGTAATTTTTTTAAGAAAATCATTGTCAAGAAAACATTTAAAGAAGAATATTTTCCTCAAAAATCATGAAAAAATAAAAAATTACATGGGGTCTACCACATATCGTTAGCTAGTACAACATCACATAAGTGTTATGTCACGAGATATAACAATGGAATGTTCATATAGGTAACTATAAATAGTGGGAAAATATGATCATCTTACATTAGTGATCAAAATCCCCCATTAAACTACCAATAGTGTTCCAGTGCAGAAGACACTAGAAGGGATATCGTCCTAATGATCTAGTGGTCTCAAAAACAAAAGCCAATACCAACAATGTTCCCATGAATCATCTACTAGATCTGATACCATCCCAAAAATCTAGTGTTCTTCGATCATATCACATGTTTAGTTATTTTTTTAATGGTTAACTCTACATGATGAATTTGAGCCTTGTCGCTGCCTGACTCAACTAGCATACCAGTTCTAGTTCACAAACCTAGACACTCGGGATTCCCTTCTTGTTGAAATTTCATTTATAATATTACATGAATGATCACTTTCACACACACATTCCATGAATCTTAGGAACCTGATTGAATTTCCACTTTCAAAATTTATAATGATCCAATGATCAAAATCACCATAGAAACAACCATTTTCCATAAACAGAACCCCTTTCAATTTTACACACACATAAAACCATTAGGAAATACATTTCACACCACTTGAATATAATATGAAACACATTTGGAAACAAAAGAATAATAACACATATGGAATTAACCCATTTCCATGGGAAAATCCCCTTTTGAATTCACAATCACCAAAAATTAATTTTATAACATGCTTCACATTGCATTAAAAATTAAAAAGAATATTTAATGTTCACAAAAAGGAATACAACATGCAAAAAACCCATTTCTCTTGAAAAATACACTTTAAACACATTCACACCTTTAAATATCTTCAAAACACATTTTTTACCTTTCACAAAAGGTATAAAACACATTAAGGAAACACCAAAATGAATCACACATTAAAACATGACCACATTCCTTGTGAAAACTCATTTTCATCACATGTAAAACTCAGGAATTTTATAAAACATATTTATTACCACACTAATTATCAATAGAACACATATAAAAAATAAATTAAGAAATTCAAACACATACAATAATGTATAATCATGAAACCACCTACCTGACACTTGGAAACTTTTGAAAACTAGTGGAAAACCACAACTAAACCATTTAGAGACCCTGTAATGTCAAGATCAAATTAAAATAATCAATATTTCACCTCAAAACACATGATCATACCCCTTATAGGTTGGACAAACCTCTGTAAAAACAAGAACCATGAGAAAATAAAAACCCTATAAGAAGTGTGAAATCAAACGAAATGAGACTTACTTGATAAATCATTTAAAAATCCACACCCAAACCTCCCAAAGATTAGATCTCTATATGTCTATGGAGGAGAATATAGAGATCTTATGGGGAAAATCTAGAATTGGTTGTATTAAAGGTGATTTGTGTTTAAATCAAAAAATGGGACAAAGGTGTTTTTTCACTTTTTAATGACTTGGACAGGTTGCATGGTTTTTCTATATGGGTTTTCAAACAATGTTGTAATTTTGAATACCCAAAAGCCCAAGCGGGAAAAATGGAATAGATATCACAAACAATTTCTAAAACTATGTCCCAACCTTGAAGTAACCACTATCCAAAATTCATATTTTCAGCACGGTTTTCTAGGAAAGGGTGCAGGGTTACCCTAAATCATTAACCAACTGTGTACCACCTAAGGTCAAGACAAAAATATCCTTTTTTACCATGAACTCAGGGGTAACCCCAAGGATACCTACCAATTCAAAAAATTTATTTTTAATTCCTAAAAACAAAAATCACATATGTGAAAATTATCCAAACCATGAAAACTTTCCATCCCTAGAAAGTCACTCTATAGTTTTATTAGAAAAAAATACAAATACTTCTCTTTAACCCGTGAAATATTATCACATGTATCATATACATAATTACCATGGTACCAAAGTATTCAGACCAACACAAAAGGATTCCCATGAATGACTTTATATAGAGAATCTGAAATCCACACTGGACACTCAAACACAGTTAAATCGGGATCTATCTCCAAATACTCTCAATTCAACACATGGTATAAATCTAGGACATGGAACACATCATGGATTGATGTCAAATGAGATTGAAAATCTAACTTGTATGAAACCTTATTAATCCTATTAGTAATATCAAAGGTTCTAACATACCATAGTGTTAGCTTCCTTTTCTTACCCAAATGATGATGACCCAAATGAGATACCACATTAAAGAACACCTGGTAAACGACAAAAAAAATCCAAATCCTGGTTAAATTTATTTGAATATGACTTAGATAGATTCTTCACTTTCAATAATGGAGACCAACACAACTGATCATAAAGATCCAGAAAGGGAGACTTTCAAATTGAGTATTTTTAAATCATGTTATATTGAAACTCAACAAGTCCCAAATTTCTATCTCACGAGCCCCCAAAAACCAATACACATTCTTGGAGCATGTATTCCCATATCTGATTCACCATCTATGTATAACCATAAATTTAAGGGTGATATAACATGATCAACTTGAACTATGACCCCATTTCCTTTTGAAAGAATTCCCAAAATTGGGATGTATATTGGGAGTCATTTTCAGAAACAATTGCTTCCATCACACCATGAAGCCTCGCTACCTCCTGAACATAAAACTTTTCTAGATTATCCACTTTGAATGAATCACTGAATGGAAGGAAATGGGATGATTTGGCCACATGTTCAATAACAACCCAAATTTAATTCTATCTATGAGGTGTACAAGGTAAACCAACAATAAAAACAATGGTTATCTCGTCCCACTTCCAAGATAGAATAGGCAGTGGATAAAGAAAAATGTAGTTCCTTTAGTGATCTGTTTTAACATATTATCATGTATAACACCGCGATTCAAAGTCAGTAATTTCACACCTCATACCTATCTACCATAACTAACAATACACATCATAAAACATTATGGTGGAACAAAGATAAATGGGACACTAAGACTGGTGGGTATCCAATATCACCACCTTTCACAATGGAAACATAACCACAAAGAGACCTCTAAAGAAAAAAACTCCCTTAGGAGACAATGATCACTCACAAGGTACCACCCCATCATTTAAAAAATAAATAGAATGTTGTCACAACTCATCACCAGGCTGCTCCAATTGAATCAATTCGAGAATGGATGGTATCAACTAAACATTGGTCAAGAACACACCTCCACTATCCTCATTGGCATTGAGATGAATTTTAGAAAATATTCCCATCAACATACACTATATGTTGGACTTTTCCAATGCCTATATTGGAATAGTTATACTAAAAGGATATGAAACCACATTAACTATTTTAGGGGTTTAAATGATATCAAAATAGAACCCCTGAAAATACTCTACCCAAAGGTGACCCCTCAACATGAAACCCTTATTTGAGAAATTATAGGTCAAACTCTTGTTGTCACAATAAACCAAAAACTTCTCTCTAAAAAGATAATCATTGTATGTATTTAAATAATTCATCTCCACAGCTAACTCCATGTCTTGGGTTGGGTAGATTTTCTCATGCTGTTAAAATTTTTGAGAACAATACACTACCACTTGGTCATCTTGCAACATCACACACCCAAGACCCATGCCTGAGGAATCGAAATATATCTCATTCCATTTCTAGGTATCAGTATGATAAAAAGGGGTTATGGTCAATCGCTACATAAGCTCCTCAAAGGATTCTTGACAATTGTCGATCAATTCAAGCATTACCCCATTAAATGTAGGCACTATAATTGATGCATAAAACCAATAAAAATACCAAAAAAACATTTTATAATGCCCTAATAGGCCCAAAAATATTCTCATTTCAAAAAAAATTCATTTGTTCCCATGAAATAATTGCACTAATCTTCTTAGGGTCCACCAAAACCTCTCTTCCTGAAATCACATAGCCTGTAAACACAACCTCAGTAATTTATAAGGATAACTTAGAAATCATTTAAAAGATATGATGATCACATAGAGTGTTAAAACAACCTTCAAATGTTATGAATTCTCATCCTCAGTCCTAGAATAGAAAAGGAAGTCATCCAAAAATACCACGAAAAATGAATCACGATACTGATGGAACACCATGGTAATAAAATCCATACAGACTTCTAGGGAAAATTTCATCCCAAAATGAATGAAAAAATACTCAAAATGGTCATACCTTCTTCTAAAGGATGTTTTCATAACATAATAATCTCTAACTCTCAATTGGTAGTACCCAAAATGGATGTAAATCATGTAAAAACTCATTTACCCCTTAAACTGATCAAAAAGTTCATCAGTCCAAGGAAAAGGATATTTCTTCTTGATTGTTACCTTATTAATCATCTAATAATCGATGCACAATAGGAGAGATCCATCATCCTTTTTGGAAAACAGAACTGGGGTGGACAAAACTGAGATTCTTGGGTGAATGAATCTATTGGAGTTCATATTTTCCATTTTTACCTTTAATTCCTTCAACTTAGTAGGATCCATAAGGTATGAGGGAAGATATATTGGATGTTTTTCATGTTCCAAATCAATGGATAACTCCACATCCTTCTCTAGAGGTAAACCTGAAATGTGATCTAGGAATACCTCTTGGAACTCAACCACCACCGTAGGTAACCCACCCCCATAATCACAAAAATAATCATCTAATGTGAGCTATAGGATCTGAAAAAATAGTATTTCCATATTCTATAATTATAGGTCCATCACATCCTGAAAATTAATCCCATTAACATTGAAAAGATAGGGTACTTTAACCAGGTTCTACAAAACTCAGTAGCCCCCGTTAGAAATTAATCTGCACCTTAAAATATTCCACCCAATCTATACTAAGGATCACATCAAATTGGTCCATCTATAAAACGAGAAAATCTCATTAAAACGTTACCCTAGACATAGTGAGTTCACAATTCAGACACTTGAAACCCTGCTATCACTTCTTATCACGTGACGTTACCGACTCCATTGAATATGACATAAACTCATTTGGAAACTTTAACACATCAACAATATTTGAAGAAATAAAAAACAAATGAAATAGTATCAAAAAAATCAATAGCTAAATATTATGAAATGATATTAGTACCTTGAAATGTCATTGGTCTGGCATCTGATTACGCTGGTTCTCAATCTAACGTATATAGCTAACTTGTATATTCCTCAGCTTGAGAATGACTACTGGCTTGCGACTCTTCCCTGAACCGACTCTACCTAGATGATGATCCATATCTTCTTCAACAAACTATAAAATGATAACCCTTTATTTTGGATGTCTCTATCCATGATAAAATCCCTCTAGAATCCACTGATCTTTTACCACTATGATATGGGTGTGACACTCTGTAAAATCGATTTTAGTTTCCAATAGTTCCACACTGATGGAAAGGACAAGGTGAAGATGAACATGTTGAACTCATTTTACCTTCTTTCCCACACTAATTCTACACAACAAACCTAGTTTCATAATCCACAGATGATGATATCTAGGAAGGATCGTCTGAACTACCACCTCCCTTCTTCCCATATTCTTCATGCTTCCTCTTTATCTCATATGAACTACCACCACCCCCTGCTAACACCACTTAGAAGAAACCAGGATTTCTTCTATGTTCAATTACAACCATAATTGCAAGATCAAACAACTCATAAAAATATTCATCTTGAACATGAAGAGATGGGATTGAATTTCTGGCCACAACCTCATATCAAACATTTATGCCTCTAGCTGCTCATTAGAAACAATCTAGGGTGCATACCAAACTAACTTTGTAAAGAGGTTTTTGTACTCCATAATGGTCTAGTATCCCTAGCTAAGTTCTAAAAACTCTTGGGATTTGTAGAATTCATAAATATCAAGGAAATACATATTGTTGAAGACGACCTTGAAGTCCTTGCAATCCATCTACTCGTGCTTTCCATTTTCACCACTGAATGCCACCACTTCTGACTGGGACCTTCCAACATGGTGAAAGAACATTTCACTATCACCGCCTCAGGAGTATTAAAAAACTATAACATTATCTCTATCCTAACAATACACTTGTTTTCTTCTTGAGTATTTATGCTACATTAGAAATAAAGAGTCATGTTCTTAAGGAACTCCTAAGATTTTTAATTTTCAGGACCTTGTTCGGTTTCTCTAACCTGAGAAGGACTACAGCTCGCCCCTCATCCCAAAGCATGGATAGGCCTAACCATAGCTTCCACATGCCTCTAATCAATTATTGAGGGATAACTCTTCATGTAATCTTCTCATGGTCTCCTAGGAATTTTCTGAGGAGGCATCTTGGTACATAATAAATCACCATAGGTAAAACCATCAATACCACCATCAATGTAACATTCTACAAATTTTCAGCAAAAATAATAAATACCAACAATTCCATGAATCAAAAAATAATCAAATCCATCGTAATAACAAGACAAACCAAACCATCCAACCTCCATATAGTGTCATTATATAGTATGTTTCCTATACCTTTCATATGAGGGATAAGTCAAACCAAATCCCAGCAATCTATAGTGAATCGAGTCACTAGGAGTCTTTGTTAGACACCCACTCACAACCAGAACATCAAATCCCAAACATCCTAGATTAATTCTATATGAACACTCCAAAAATAACTTTCCTAAAAAATAATGAAACCTCCATTTGACAACATTTTCTTATGAACCAAGTTGGTATGACATCCAATACGACAACTGACCTGGATTAAGTCAAGGCCTAAAGGGAATTCTTGATTCCCATGAGCTGGAAACTAGTTTCTATGTATCGAAAATTCACATTGTGGATTATTTCACCCATTTATCTAGGAATAAATAACCAAAAATATTAAATGTCATATAACTGCTAAACATAGACAAATGAGGTAAAATTATATTCACATTTTATGTTTTAACACTTTTACCAAATCCAAAAGAACAAAAAGGAAAAGGGAACAACAAAAATCTCCCAAAAACCTCTATGAAACAAGAGGGACATAACCCATTATCCACCACTATCAACACATTCAAGAAGTGGAATATTAGCAACCAGATCCATTATCACCATCATGATACATCATTATTTTATATGGTTCATAAATAACAAAGTCTACATACAACCAAAGGTGTATGTAGTGTGTGATCCAAAACCAATTAGAATGGCCACCAAAAGAAAATATTCCATGCTATAACATTAGAATATAAATTCGCATGAATATTTTCATAAGAACATTTGAAACATTTCTATGAAAACATTTTTCAGAAACCTTTATAAAGGAAACATTTAAAGGAACCATTTTTTCACAAACAATCTTTCTTGAAATGAAAATGTACACATGGTCTATTGTATACTGACGACTAATAACAAATCACATATGTGTCATGCCATGAGAGGACAACATCGGAAAATCCTTAAAGGTAACTAGCACTATTGGGACACTATAAACCTCAAACACCAGTGATCAAAATCCTCCACTAAACTACCAATAATATTATCATTCATAATACACTAGAAGAGATTTAATCCCAAAGATCTAGTGGTGTCACATAAATAAAAAAATACAAAACGTTTTCCATGTATGAAGCACTAGAAAATATCCAATCCCATAAATATAATTGTCTCTAATAATATCACATGTTTAGTTAATGTTCTAATTTTCAAACCTGGTATATGAATCTGGGACTCACCAATATTGGGTGAACTAGAATACTAGTTCAATTTCACCCACATAGATACTCATGATTCTCTTTTTCCCAAATTTCATTTCAAATATTACATAAATCATCACTTTCGTACACATATTCCAAGAATCTTTAGCACACAAGTTAGGCACCAATTTCACATTTAACATTAATCCAATGATCAAAATCCACATAGAGACCACCATTTTTCATAAAAAACACTTTACATTTTATTCACACACCAAAACCAATTGGAAATACATTTCACCCAACATGCACGATTTATGAAACACATTTGGAAGAACATTTGAAATAAAAAGAACTCATATGAAATCAAACCATTTAGATTGGTAAATCCTCTTTTAATTTCACACTCACATAAAATTCATTTTATAACATGATTCAAATCACATTCACAATTCAATGATGTGTTTAAGGTGCATAAAATATAATCCAACTTGCAACAACAATCCATTTCTCTTTGATAATACAATTTCAAGATATTATCACCATTACATTTATTTGAAAAAAAAATCTCACCATGTAGAAACATGTAGAAAACCAAAAGTGCACCACCACAAGACCCTATAAAGGAAATATCGAAAAACATTCATCATGATTTCACCCCAAAACACAAGATCGAACCCGTATTAGGTTGAACAACCCATTATAAAAACAATAATCAAGAATGAAAGGGGAAAACAATCATCACCATCGATTGAGATCCCCTAATAATCCCTTATAACTTCCCTCTTTGTGCTTTATTGAGCTCCCCTCATAATATATTCCCTATTCTTAACTAATATATTCTCTTTAGTACATCCCTCCTTGGGTTCAATATACCCTCCACAACCCCTCCCTCTTCCTGAGTGATCCCCTCAACATCACCTCTCTATTTTTGACTGAGACCCTTCATAGTTCCTCCCTCATTAAGACAGATCCCCTTCACAGTGTTTCACTATTAGCGATAAATCCCCACAGTAGTGCATCCCTCTTTCAGATTGATCCCTACCAGAGCTTCAAACTCTACCCCCTCTTCTCAATCAAGAAACTCTTTGATAGATCATTACATAATCATGTTAATCCATCCTTCATGATGGATCCCAACCACCATATAGTTGTTCTTAGCCAGTGCTTCTACTAAATGTGCAATTGAATAACATGGTGACTCCATAAGTGGTATTTTCCAGTTATTCTCCTCCAGTGTCATGAAATAAACTACATTGTCAGAATAAACCTAGAGAAATATATTGATTTTATAATTTATATGATATATATTATATTATTTTACATTAAAAAAAACAAGTCAATCACAATACCACATAGAAAATGGACTTAGTAGTGTTATTTTCCATTTCTTGGTTTAGATTTTATCATTTTCTCCCCAATGTAGTTATTCATATAATTAATGCTTATTTATGAAATTGTATAAATAAAAATAACATTAAGATATGAATGATATAATAATGATTATTAACATAGGAGTTTAAAAATTTTATCGATGTTAAAATGATTTAATTAATATGGTGTCCAGTCAATTTTTAACGCTGACATGAAAGATTATGGAGGTAGATGAAGAAGTTGATATTTATGATGATTTCTACACTGATTATCACTTTTATGAAAACGTAAAATTTAAAACATGGTTTGGTGACATGATGAATTTTTTTTAAAATGGGACGTTTTATCCTCTATTTACATATCAATTAACAAAAAAATACAATTGATATAACTCATTATTTTAATTTTGGACTTTTAGATTTTATTTAATATATATATGGATTCATCTGGTGATGTCTACCCAAACCTCTATTGAAAAGTATTATATAATTATCTCTTTCAATTCCAACTATATTAAAATATGGTCCTCACATACCAGTGTCCAAGATAATGTATTGTATTTGGGCCACTCATTATAAGGATTCAAGATAATATGTATGAGATTGTGATCGATGATAAAGAATGAAAAATATAATTAATATATTTGATATTCCTGAAACCACAATTCTCTATTTCAAAATATTTTATGTCAGGGGAATTTATTTCAATAGGCCACTTCTATAATACATTGACATTATAATAATTCTTTTTTATATAGATATTTTCAAAATTTGTAGAAGTAAAGTTGATATCAATGAATATAACAAGTAGAAAGATATATTTTTTTATAATGATTGATTTTTATTAGTTTATAATTCCTTGATTAATTATTAGTAATTGATTATATAATGGTAATTATAAAATTATATAACAATTTATAAAAAGATAAAAATATAATATAAGTAATAATTATCACTAAAAAATAAAGAAATTGAAATTATATAATAAAGATGCCTAGAATATTTTAAAGACACTTATTTATAAATAAGAATTAATTTTAACATTATGTTTTAAATAATATTTGTTCCATATATTAAATAGTATTTTGTTTATAAGATTTATTAATTTTTTATGACAAGTACCATATATAATCATTACCTACATTACTCTAGAGAGCACAAATTATTATCCATGTGATTTTTAAAGGCTTGTTTGAATAGATATTACTCAACTAAGTATTGTCATCTACCCAATAAAATTTTCCTGGTATGACATGCCCGTAGACTATCATATTGGGACTTAGCCTTATTTTTTTATTTGGTAATTGTTAATCCACATTATAGGCTGTTTTTATTCTAATTTGTTTTATTTTCAAATGTTTCCTTTACTTTATTTTGAAAATAATTTATCTTTGAATATTTTATTTCTATAAATTTTTTAAAAAGGAAAATATAAGTGTGTTTGGTTTCAATTTTTTTACTTATTTAGGATAAGTTATTTCATTTCAATAAGATAATTTAAGCATTTTATTTTTAACAAACATACTTTTAGAATGTAAATGATGATATTGGTGGAATTGGTAAACACCATGATATTGATTCCATTTATACTATATGAATCAAAATTATTCTTAGAAAAAAATAATATAGTTGTTTTATGAAACTGGTTGAACATATTTGTCTATTTATAAGTGTTGTTATAATATTTTAATGAATTAAAATTCTTATAAAATGCTAAAGTAGATTATGAAAATATTCTTATATATTATATAATGAATTCTTCATACTTCAAAATTCATTAATTATTAGGATAATAAATTAACGAGTTTATATACAACATTTATTAAGAAAGAATGAGTTATAATGTTTTTATTATTAATCATAAATTTTTTAACTATTTTTTATTCATTATAGAATGGATAATGGTTCGATGTAAAAATTCTATAAGATCAACGATCAGTTTCTGAAAAATGTGGATATTTTTTTTGGATTTTTTATTCAATAATATTTCAGATGGAAGATTGATTCAATGAACATGTTTTTATTTCATTATAAGACTATAGTTAACATGTGATTAATTGAGTTAACATATAAATAAAAAAAATTTAGAAAAATATCATGTTTGGTATCACAATTGAGAAATAGTTCAAGTGGATAATGACATTGATTCAGATAAAATGATCAAATGGAAAAATTTACTCCCAATCGAACATCATTTTTTTCTGAATCCATCACTTCAAGTAGAGTATTGCAAGAGGACGTGAATATGGGAACATACAGTACATATAATTATCATATTGATGATCTTGAACATGTTAAAAAGTAATTTTAAGATGTCAGTACACCATTATACCAATCAAGTGAAAAAATAACCAAACAAGAATTTTTAATGTGATTCTATCATGAAAAAACAATGTATGGATTTATTAATTCTAAAATTCACTATGTACTAACATTTTTAAGGAATTACTACCTAATGATGCATGTATTCCTAAATACTATTGTATTCCATAAATGTTAGTTAAATAATTTATATTTTCAAGTAATAAAATCCATATTTTCTCAAAATATTATTGTCTATTATATAAGGGTAATTCTAGGTAAAATGAGTGAAAACAATGTGATACATTGAAATGGGGGACTAATAAAGATAAAACTCAATCTCTTGTAGCATAGAAAGTGATTTGGAACTTTCTCTTGATTCCCACTCTTCAAAAAGTTTCTATATAAAAATAAATTTAAAAGAATAAGAGATGGAATAAAGAAAAAATAAATAAGTTTAATGGTGATATAGTTCATTCGATATATGTTTATCATGGTATAAATTTGATATTTTATATCCATATTTTACAACCAACCCATGGAATTTTAGATTTGTATTTTCTAGAGATTGTTTCAAAACATTTCAGCAGATGCATACTGTACATAATTCAAGGCCTATTTTTATTCAAATTTTTTATTTTATATGATGTATGTGTTTTAAATATCCAGATACTATCAAAAATATATTGACTTTTGGGCCAATGACCCTAAAATTGATATTTTTATATAATTTCAACCTTTAATATATGTGTTTAAGGAGATTTGGGCCATTGGGGTGAAAATATAGGATGTATTTAGAATGGATTACTTTATGTGTTTTGAAACATTATTATGTAAAATAAATGATTTCCCTACTTATGGAATGATGTTTGTGTTAAAGTACCAAAGGGTTATTATCCTGCACTATTTAAATGAAAACTACATATTCTAGTATAATAAAATTCAAGATATCGTTCAATTTCATAGGGAATAGTTTATTTCTACAAATGGACCATCCATATTTGAAAAATCAAAGATAGTTTGATAATTTCAAATGGATATATGATGTACCTAAATTAATTTTGGGGTTGATACCCATAAATAACTTGACTATTTTAATTTTTTACATTTAAAGGGTCAACCAAATTCAATAAATTGAAAAAAAATGTATCATATAATTCCAACAACAATTATATAAAGAAAAATATCTTATTTTAGTTTTCATATTCCTCATCGAATTTATTGTATCATTGCTTTTACATAATGCATATTGATAAAATATAGAATGAAATTTTACTTGATAAACTTTTAAATATAATGGAAAAAACAAAAGTTAATTTGAGATCATGTCAATATTTAATGGTTTGGGGTAAAAAATCAAGGCTTCATCCAGATTTAATTATACAAAATTTATCAAAAGACATTTTTTTATTTTTTGATGAAATATGCATGGTAAAAAAAGATCTTCAAGACTTGGAAATTTTAAAGGTTGTGAATGGTTATTCAAGTAACATTTTGAAATCGGTGAATGCACTAGATGTGAAACTAATATCCCTTAACACCCCTGACTACCATGTAATGTTGCATGAATTGATTCTTATTTCTATTCGGAATTTTCTATTATAGAATATTAGTGTCACTGTGATTAGATGATTTCACTTTTATTGGGTCATTTTTTATAAAATATTTACCAAAATTATTGTGAAAAAATTAGATAAAAATTAACTAAAAACTCCTTAAAACATTTGAAAATTTTCCCTCTATCATTTTTCACATGTATGATACATCTAATCAAGAATATTCCAACAATATTTCTTTTTAGTTGTCTTATTTCTAGTCATTGGATGTATCCAATAGAAATAATTATTTTAACATAAAAATATTTTGAGTGAAAAAAGAATCATCCAAAAGCATTTATTTTGAAAGGTTATATTGTATTGGAATCCATGTATTTTTTTCAATGTACTTGGATAATCTCACCATGATGTCTAATCGGCCAATGAGAACAGAATATGAGCAGTATGATCCCATTTAGCAAAAAATTTTCTCATTTCCCAAAATCAAGGGATATATATATCATACAAATTGTGTAGTGTGAATAGGTATGAGTGGGAAATGGATCATCTTACAGTTTTATTCAACTATTGTGTGGTTAATGATTACATCAATTATTTTATATTATAATTATATATATTTTTATTTTTTTCATATTTTCTGAAATAAAAAAATATTCATATTTGTAGAGAATATATTTAAATTATAAATGGAGAATATCATTCTTTATATATTAATAACTTGGAGGAATTACATAATAACTATTTTCCAGCTTGGTTGAATTCATAGGTAATGATTTCATTTTATTTTACATGAAAAAATAATTTGTAGTTGTTTAATATTAGATGATGAAATATTTGGGGTCCCTAAATTACCATTGAATGATGTATATGTAAAAATAAGGCTATTGTTTCTCCAAAAAATGAGGCCCATGATTGTAAATCCACGGTTTTCAATGGGTTTTATATCGTTTCAAATATTTTCTCAACAAACATGAAAACACTGCATGATGGTGTCACAATAAGATAAATAATGGATTGTTTTTCTAGTCTGTTAGATAGTCAAGCTCAATCAAAAAATATTTTTTGTTTTAGGGTTGTTGAGAGAATATTTTTATTAGATTACTATTCCCATAATAATTATTCTATGATGAAATTCATATGGATTGATTTAGTAAAATGATAAGGCCTTAGTATGTATATATATGGATTTAGAGTGATTGATATTAACCATCAGCTACGAAAAGGTTAGCCGTACATTCTTTTTTTATAAGAAATAAAAATATTTATGTAATTGATCATTTTAAAAAACAATTTAGTCTAATTATTGATGCTATTCCAAGATATATTTTTGTTGAAGGAATGGATGGTTGTGATGTTTTGGATGAACCAGACTGTATTCACTCAAATTTATCATTTGATTATATAGATGATTCAATTTTTAAATTGGATTATGAACTAACAATTGTAACATATAATGCATATCATTAACATGTTTGAATGTTTTTTGTTTATATTATACTGACATGGTATATGTTTTTTAAACTACTAAAAATGGTACACAATAAATTTTCATAATTATATTATACAACATTTCTAGTTTCGTATTTTTTTTATATATTATACATGGTTTTAAAATATTTTAATTACAATAATATTTTTTAGGAGACATTTAGTACATTGTCATATTCATATAATGAATTCTAAAAAGTGCCAATTATTTTGTAATTTTTTTGTATATGGTTAGTATTATTGAAATTAATATAGTAATTGATAATAAAAATGAACCCAAATAGAGTGGATATTATCTTTACCATCATAAGAAATTGGTTTCGATTTCTACTATATTTTCACATGCCAGAAATATCCTCAAAATGTGCACTAAATATGTATTTCCAGGTAATAAAATAAAAAATGATATCACGTAATTTTATATTTAACTATCAATAGAATACTAGAAGACAACTACAAATAATTAGTTAGCTCATTTTGAAATTTAATTTAATAGATTTTATTGTTCTGTAATGGTTTAATTTTGTGATTAAATAACATAATGAAAATAATATAATTAGAAGATGTAATATTTTAAAAAATAAAATAATTTTTTTTATATCATTATAGTTATTTATGGGTTTTTTATATTTTTAATATTTTTATGTTACGTCTAGAATCTTCAGGTTATTATTTCTTATGATGTGGTTATTAAAAAAGAAATGGTTGAAAAAATCATTAGTTTTGAGAATTTGGACTAACAAATACCATTTTTTCAGAATGCACATTATTTTTTTATATCTATAAACTTTAGAAAAATAATATGAAATATTAATAGGAATTATCCTAGGGAACATTTTTTTCAATGAGGATAGGTCAGCCAGTCCAGATTATTGGACTACACCTACATAAAATTTCCCTATATCCATTACCTCATATCCAATGGATCTATAGTCACCAGGACACATTCCTCCCATAATTGAACCCCCTTGTATTCATTCTCCATACATTGGTGTCCATCCTTTTTATTCATTTCATCGAACCACCATGCATGGTAGTCCATCTCCTTTATTCCCTTGGCCTTTTTTCGATTTTCTACAATTATCATTAAAGGGTACACAACCATTGTTTATTCCCCAATTATAATCATGCCCTCCTATCCAACTTCTATATCTTCAGTCTATTATAGATGAAACTCCTCCTATTTATGGCCTCCAACAAAGTTTGAAGTATTGAACGTCGAAAATCAGTGCTACTGGAAAACGTTTTAAAAATAATGAACTCTATAATTTCTTCATAAATTTAATTTATATATGTGTATGAAAAATTGGTTTTATTCACGATAATATTCTAGTAAAATATATAGTCATATATACATGAATGTGGTGTGTAATAGACCCACAAAACACATATTTCATTATAATGAGTACAAGAAAATTATTGGAAAAAATGTAAATGAATTCTGGAGTTTAGTGGGGACACTCACAAACATAGAGATATTATTCATGTTCAATAAATCTAGTGAAGAAAAGAAATATATAAAATAAAATAAAAAAATTTGGTGGAAATTTGGGAATTATATTTTTTAAACAGACTACAATTTTTTATAAAGTATTATTGACAAATTTTTTTTCATAATCCTCTCTAATGTAGCTTCATGGATGGTCTGCATGAAAAGGATACTAGGTTAATGGAATTGGATGAGATTTAGTGGGACTACAAGCATGAATTATATGTTGTATGAAAAATATAATATGTACTAAGCATGAAAATATATGAGTCATCCCCAAATATCCACTTTCACAAAAAAACTAAATGCATACTCAAGCAGTTCCACATTCATGATAATTTATTAAATTGAAAATTTTTTTGTTTTTTTTAATTCACATTCATTAAAATTTTAAGATACCCAAAAACAATTTATGTTTTGTATTAAAGAGTGATTCATGGAATATTTCATTAAAATTATTTATAAGGATCTCATTCTCATGAAACATCTTGAAATTTTGTTTTATAATTTGTTAACTATATTTGGGTTAAGAGGGAGTTGTAGGGCTGGTCTATTTCCTACTAAATACACCGACTATTATCATTTTGTTCTCTTCCTTGTTATATTTCACTAATTCATTTTCCAAAATTATAGGTTAGATATCCCATATGGAAACCATTTGATTTATCATGGAATTCAATACTAAAACCTTTTATTTGAAGAACATATATATGAGTGATTATAAAACATGTTGCCTACTTATAGTCATTAAATAAATTGGACCCAATAGAATCCAAATAATGATACTGATTTTTGAAGATGGTTCTATTATAATATAGTATTAATATATATGTTGATGAAACATATTTTTTGATGCACAAAACACCAGATTCAGTGGGATTGAAACATTTGTTTCATTCCAGAATGATAACCATGTTGTCAATGATAATCCCAACCCAAATGAGTCATTGAATTTACTTTTGATGAATCTTATAGAGTTCCCTTGCCCATTTATATAATTTTAAATCGTATTAAACCATAAATTTGAGAGCTGAATTAATATGGAAAACATAAATATTGTGGGAAAGTGACTTAGGGGTCTGATTAATCATGAGTTTAGGTATTGTGAAATTTATAAGATATTAAATTATCCATATAAATCTTATACAAAACCTATAACTATAAATGGAAATTTTATGTAAAGGACTTTTTTAGATTTTTATCAGATTTACTAATATTGAAAATAAGTGAAATGTATGTATATTTATATTTACCTATATAATATTTACATAGTCATAGGTAATATATATATAATTGGGAACCATTCATCCTAGTAATAGACTAAACTAGTTTGGAAAAACAATTTAATTACCAATATCACCAAACCTAGAAGTAATCACCTTACTAACAATCTTAGGTAGATATTTACAACAATAAGAAACCTATAATCACTAACATGTGAAGCATGCATAGTATGTTTAATAGTAGAAATTAATTGAGAGGTACACATTTGAATGAGAAATTTTATTTTAAAAAAGGAATGAGTATCCTATATTAATTCTACATGAGTGAAATCCTAAATGGTCATGAAGAATTTATAATTAAATACATCTGATCAAGATGTTACCATCTCCCTGTATAAATTTCTTTCTCTCATGTTATGTTCTAGGATATTAGAGAGAGTCTTAAAATAAATTTCCATGTTTTCTTTTGCATCAAAAAAAATCATATTATATATTCCACTTTTTGAATGATTTAATACCTATTCTTTATAATTATTGACTTTTAATTGGAAGGAAGATTCACTTATAATTTAAAAATTATAAATACTAATGGGAAGTTAATGAAAATGTTTATAATCAAGAAATTTATCCTTAAATGATGATATCTTCACATCAACATCTTCTGGATTAATTTTCATGAGTTTATTTACCATATTAATAAGACTAATCTTCATTATATATTTTTAATTCATTAATTTCTTCCATTAATAAAACTTTTAAATAAATAAGGTGAATATGCTTGTTTATGAAATTAATTTAATGTGTTTTCTTTATTTTTATGTTTAAATTGTTAGTGTATAAATAAATGGAATAGGATAATAAAAACAATAAAAATTTATGTTGAATTAAATGAATTTAAAGTGGGAGAATTTTGGTTTTGATCAACACATTGATGCAGGATAAATTAATTATCAAAAAATGAAATAGAAATATAACCAATACCCTAATCATCACTACACAAAACATTTAATAAATAAATTTTTTCAATTTATTTCAGAAAACATATTTTGAACAAAACAATGTTAAAAAATTTATGTAAATATCATTAAAAAATTAGCACAAATCGTCATACATCATTAAAAGATTTAAAATCTTTCTTACACAGCATGCTTTAAAATGTTAAATAACAAACAATACATACTTATGATTTGTTAAAATAACCATTATATACTCAGGTAGAATTGAGAATGAACATAACAAAAAAATTATATTAAACATAACTGAAACATCTAAAATATAATTAGATATACTTCAGTTGTTCCCTTTTCTTTTTTAAAATAGATTTCTAATAAATATTAAATTATTGTTTAATGATTGAATAAAAAATAAATTTTACTTGTTATTTTTTCATTGGTTGTTGATGAATTTTTGGGTTGATTTTAATCTAATGTGTTAATTTAATATTAGATTATAAATAATTATTTTTTGTATTAATTGACATTCAATTTTCATATATTGAGCCTGTTTTGTTTTATGAAATTTTAAAAACTTGGTCATTTGAGTTATGTCTCGAACTAATTGAATTATTTAATTGAAATGGTAAATTTTTAACCAATGATACTTGTTAAATGATACTTTATTTTTGTTTACTAATATAAATAAACTAAAAGTAATGTAAGAAATAATATTACAATGAAATATATTCATACTTTGGGGTGAACTTCAATAGCAAGTCATAAACAATTAAAGGTAATATATCAATTAACATTGATTATGAATTTTGTTTTTCATTGATTTCAGTTTAAACTTTCATAAAGAAACATGCATTTAATATTGATGTATGTGTTCATTGGTCATTATATGTTTGTTCTAATATAAAAAAAATGGAAGCACTCTGAAACAAGAAACATATAGAAACAATTTTAATTTTTTTTTTGAATTTTTATTTTTTTCTATATTTCATAAGGTCCATATATTTATTTTTCTTCATTTAACTAGATTTATTTCATGTTAAAAAAATGGTCTTTTAAAAACAATTTCATTGTTATATATGTGTTTAAAAAACTATTTACATCTATTTATAATAATTTATGTATATACGAGAAGCATATAAATAATTATTTTAATAGTTATTATATTATTTGTACTATTAGAAATCTTGATTAATGTTGAAACATAATTTAACTTGTTATATTCCTTAAAAAAATTCCAATTTTTATAATTATTATTACATGGACAACTGTGTATTATGTATAATATCTTTAGATGGTGGGGTAATAATGAATAAATTTATGTGTTTCTTAATTTTGATTATAAAATAATTTTATATTTCATACCTCATCATATAATATTTATCATGATTTATAGTTAATGTAATTTTCTTTATAAAAATTCTACTTAGACAGTCTCATATCAAAAAAAATATTTACTAACAATAGTTTCCTTTATTTAATTTAAATATTGCATATTTTTATAGTAATTTTCAAGAACTAATGGCATACCATGTTTAGACTAAATAAAATTTTCATTATTTTATTTTATCTCATTCTCTAACTAAATACTTAAATTATATTAAATTTAATCTAATCTGGGTATTTTATGAACATTTATAAACATAACCATTGAACTGAAATGATTGAATTTTTTCTAAACTTGACAAATATCATTATTTTCTTTAAGCTAAATTTGGTTGTTAAATTTGAAATAAACTAATATATAAAATTCTATTATATTATTGGTTTTAAATTTTATTATCAGTAATTACTCTTCTATACCCTGAACATCAAAAAAAATATTCAAAACCAACCTATAGGTAGTGATTTAGCTCTAGAAAAACTAATGTTCGAAGTAGGAAATCATTACCTCCATCTAAAAAAAACTGAAAATGTATTCAATAAGGCTCAGAAATAACTACAAAAAACCAAATATGACATGAATATATTTTATCCATGGTGTGAATAGAATCCCTTCAATAGGTAATAAGAGAGTAACATTAAATTAAATGGCATTATATAATTCATTAATCTATTTATTATTATCAATTATTAGTGCATACTCATTGTGCAGGTTTCAATGACCTAAATATACTCGTAATGAATTATACATGGTGTCGTGTAATATTATGAAATTTTATAGATAGTATTTTATTCATGTTATTTTGTATGATTTCATACATTTCAATTACAAAATCTATTCTAGAAAAATAATTTTTGGTTTCATATTCTATGAATGACAAAATTATTGGATTTTGTGTTTAAATTATAGAGAAATTAATAGGCATTGAATTGTATATTTTCTTGTGTATGTAATTTTTTTGAAACCCATCTAACATGGTATAACATGATATTGGTCTATATTTTCTAGGATAATTGTTTGCAATGAATTAAATTTTTAATTTTTTTATATTTTATAATTTATATTCATGTTTAATTTTTTTAATCTACTAAAATGTTAACACACTTTTATAGGATTATCTTCAATTTCTATCATTGAAGGAACTATACACATTTGGAATAAATGATCACATACAATAGGTTATAAGTGATTGTAATGGTGGAAGTGTTTATTGGAATCCTATAATAAAAATAATTTCGTTTTAATATTGGTCTTCAGGTGTTGGAAATTATAGAAATACTTCATGAATGATTTCCCATGAAAAATTAAATGATTACATTGATATAGAAAAGATAAAAGTTCAAAAAGAGTCTTTAAAATGTAAAAAAAGATAAATGAATAATTTTTCAACAGGATATCAAATATATTTTCTTTAATTCAGCAAGATGGTGCATCCATAGTGGATGGATGTTATCATGTATCTATTCGATTTACAAGGATGGTGATGATTATAAAAAATATTATGCTAGTGGAGAAGTCTATGATGATGTAGAGGATGATGGTGGGAGGATGATTATGATAGATAGGGTTCTGGTGTTGATGATGGTGGTGCTGGTGTTGGTGGAGGACACATCAATTGTGTTGATATTAGTGTCGATGATGATGAGGATATGTACTGACAGTTAATGTATTTATATATATATATATTTGTTTTTATTGTTTTCAAATTTTCAATTTTATTTATATTAGTTTTTATATATGTTTTTATTTTAGTATAAATGGGATGTTTCGGGTGGTGTATTCAGTATGTTGTAAGTGGTCGGTATAGCCTGTAATTTTGGTCATGTATTACCGTAGTTTGAAATAGAGAAATTAATAACCAATATCCAAGATTTTAATAAAATAATTAGGATTTAAAATCCAGGTTTTAACCATGTATATAACTATCATGTTCACCAATTTAAACTTAAGAAATACGTAGCCAACATCAACAGTTTTAACCAGGTAATTAGGCTTAAATAGACATCTTTTAAAAGTGAATAGAGTGATCAAGTTACACAATTTAAACCATGGAAATGAAAAGTATACATCAATGATTTTAACCATGGAATTATTATTTAATATATATAGTTTAACCATGGATATATCTATCAATTTTTATTGTTTAATCCATATAAATACATTGCCTACTTCTAAGGTTAAAAATGCAGAAATTGTTAAAGCCTACTGAAACAGCTTCATCAACTATGGTGAAGAAAACAATAAAAATAGTCTATTTCAATGTTTTTTAGACTAAAACCATAGTTCAAAGCCATGGTAATATGTGGATTTCCTATTTTAAACTAATTGACAGTAATTTGATTGTGTGAACCGAAGCCCACCTTCAATGGGCCCAATGCCAATTTCTAGCACCAAGAACAAATAACACATAATAACCCACATTAAATAAACATGACATTACATAATATTTAACATAAATATCAATTAATAATCTTATAAATATATAGGTATATTGTCTTTGTTATATTATCATTATAGAACATCGACTTCAAAATAAAAACATTATCATTTATTTCCATCATTATATTACACTCTATGATTGTTTTCTCACTTTTATAACTTCATAGGGTATCATGGGGGAATATATAAAAGAATATTTTTAACTATATATCCAATTAATGGGTAAATTAAAGTAATTATAAATAATATTGTATCATAAAAAATAGAGATATCATGAATTCATATCATAAGATCGTTTTAGATGGTAATGGATTCATAGCATGTGGACATGATAGAGAAATTGAATTTATCATAGAGAGAGTTACATGCACAAAAGAGAATGTTAATAATGTAATAATATAATAACATGATAATTAGGTGTACATATAAAAATTTTCATCACAATATATGTTGAGGTTCACTTCTAAGACATCATAACATGGTTGGTTAGGCTCATTTTCCATGCACCATCCATAATATCTCATGAGATGTATGTATTACACAATCCATTTGGGGGGATATACCACTCCATTCCTACCCATCACATCATAACTTGTATAATATTATGTGTGTAACATATATGTAAACCATGTATAAATCATAAGTATGATAAAAATCATTAAGATGTAAATGTGTTTCATAATATTGTCTCGGAGCATAACTAAATCATACATCTTTAGGATTCTAAAGAAATGAATATTTTAATTAATTTTTAACAGTCATAATTGAATGAAAAATAATTATCCATGATTATGAATCTCAAGTGATGGAAGGATTATATAAATGTGGTAAATATATATGTGTTAAAATGAATTCATTAAACATTGTTTTAAGGAATTGGTAAAAACCCATTAAAATGGACAAGAGCCTTGAATTTTCCTCAAAACATGAAATGAATGAAAATTATTTTCACTTAAAATAATGATTATTTTTAAAATTCATATAATATTAAACCATTAAAATATATATAAATTTAAATTAATAATAAATGGAAAAGTTCTCTTTTATCATGTTTTATTTAAATAAGATATTAGAATAGGAAATTCTAAAAATTGCATATCCCCAAAAAATAAATAGAAAATAAACTATGAATATATAAATTAATACTATATATAGAATATATAATATTAATATGTGAATAATATTTACTGAAAGATATATATATAGAATAATAGAGAGAGAAGTTTATTTGTGGTTCCATAACCATATTTGATTATCTGTAATGGTCAAGGTTCTCATTGAAACAGTCCACAGCTAAAAAAGTGTTATGATATGGAGTTGTTTTATTTCTATAAGTACAAATGTTTTAAAATATAAAATTTTTTCCTAATGTAAACATAGTTTAATTATTATAATGGTTATTGTATAATGATTTATTCATTTATGTTGTTTAACTAACTATGTTAAACATAATTTTTTATATTTAATTATATGATAATTAAACCATTAAATAATATGAATCATAATATAATATAATTATGAATTTAAAATTTAAACTTAAAAATGATTTATTATAACCATCCTTGAATGTTGTATTAGTTCGTTAAAAACAAAATCCGTATTTGAGGTTATACCAACCATGAATGGATGTATGTTAAAAAACATAACATATGTTCATTATATGGGTTTAAAATTCATATTATAGAAGCATGATATTATTTATTTCATATTGTGGAACTTTTAAATAATATTTATGAATATGGATAATAATAAATAAATGATTATATATGAACTAACTTTGCTAGGATTTCTTACCATACTCATTGAGATGAATCATTTTATAGTCTACTTTAAACTTCAATGTATTGTATTTTGATTAGATAATAACCTCACTAATTTGGATAATAGGGATAAGTGATAAAATTTGGTAGAAATTTGGAAGGATAAGAATCTAAATGTGTTAGTAGAATTTAATTGGTATTTATAATATTAGAGTGTGTTTCCATTGAATAATATGTTGATTTGTTTATTATTTTTTCTGAATACTATAAATATTAATTATTCTTATGAATATGTAAAGTTATTTATCCTTTTGTGTTTTATGTAATGATTTCTTACATCATCTAGTATTCAATTAATCATATATTAACCTTATAATGAAAAAATTACTTTTTTATCAAGTTATACTATTCACCTACATATTTTTATATTATAAAAAGTTAAAAAAAAATTAACCATAACCAAACTAAAAAAATAAAATACATTTTTTATAAATAAGGTAATTTTGATATTTAATCATTATATAATTTTCTTATTAAATAATGAAAAAAATTCCTCAAATTTTATACAAATAATTGTAGTTTGTTACATTAATATAGTAATGAATTTTCGGTATTTTGATACATATATTTACATAATTAATTTATGGTAAATATTATTTATAAATTAAATCCATAATGTAAATTAATAGCCATATTATATTGAAATGGTCATGTTGCTTTTCTGCCATTCAAATTATTATTTAACTATTATATTTATGATGATTATCAGTCACATTTAAAATTGTTATAAATTCCTAATACCTCCTATAAATACCTATTATGTTCATGATTAATCATTGAATATAATTGAGTCTTCATCTTTATTATATTTTATTTACAAAAATTCAAATCTTGTTTCAAATACCTTATATCCTTTTTACACTCTTGTGTGTGTCTCTGATTATTCTAAAAGATTATAGTGCACCATAATTTCAAACACTAGTTATATTATTTACTTATTTTCAATATCCAATTTTACTTTTCTAAATCTTATGATGTGTATTCATCCTTATTATAAATATTTATGAAATAAAATAATGTTCATTTTTTTTGGTGTACCTAATATTCGACAAAAATATATTAAGAAGGATTTTATTGCATAGAAAAGTTGGGATTGTGACATCCCCGAGAAGAAACTTCATTCATAAAATTTTCATTGACACTAGAATATTAAAGTATTTGGGGGTACTTATATTTAATTTCATACTTAGATTACCATGTATCATCTTCATACTTATGGTTTCACTAATGTACTTTAAAAAAGAATAGTTGTATTATTTCATAGAACCTTGTCACTATAATCCAATATCTTTACTGGTTTATGCTTATAATATATTGATTTATTAAATAGAACAACCTATATAATTATAAAATATGAGGGATCTGTTATATACATCCTCTGTATCGGTATAGGGAAAGCATTGTGTCCTTCAGATAGGTTTTTCGTGAGTGCTAGTTGAAAGGAAACAAGTCCAATACAATCAAATATATTGAATGGGGAAATGTGTCTAGTATAGGGCTTTCCCTTTTCCCAAATATTATGACTCTATTATAGGTATATAGAAAATGGTACATTTTATCTCTAATATCAATCTCTTAGTCTCGTTTATGATTATTAATATATCTCTTCTATCAACATTGTGATACTGTAATGTTTTTTTGAATAACAATTAACTTTAATATTATTTCTTCAACTTTTTTGGGTTCAAAGAGTTTATAAATTCCTAATTAATCAATAAATATTATATTTATACACTTTTTATTTAATATATATTTATATATGGCTGTATTAATGCTTGTGTGGAATATATTTTCGTATAATAACTCTATTATATAAAAATATCAATCTGTAGCTACATTAAAATATATATAGAAGGGTATGAGAAATAATTAATATTTTTTAAAATTAATTTCTGATTAAACACCTGTATAAAGATGATATATTTAAATTAAAATCAATTTTTTAAGTTCCTAGTGTTCGTGAAAATTCACTGAGAGGGGGATGAATCAATAATCCCAAATTTTACAGTGTTTTATCATTAACTTAATTATTCCCTCTTTTGAAAGAACCTCTACCTGAGTAATTAAGTAAGAATATTTTTATTCACTCTCAATCTTCACAAAATTATGAAATGAAAAATAGAATAATAACACCAGTACATATGAATTTATAAGGGTTTACCTCAATATGAGAGCCTACTCCTTGTAATTTTTAACTTGTTTTACGACAAGAATTTTTTTAACTATAATATTTTAGTGATCACAAGTACAGTTCGAGTAACACGTAAGTGTTGGGATAGTATCATCTAATTACCCTTGGTAGGTATCATCTTCTTCCAAAATAATAATTATTTTCTATTCATATCACCAGTATTTGTTGACGTTGTTGATACTAGAACCACTGGTTCTTCTATGTTCTACCATGAACTCTAGAAAATTATCTATCCATTCTACTTCTAATGCTACTGTATTGATTAGAATGGTATCTACTTCCTCGTGCAAATGATATTTGATGGATAGGTTAATATAAGAAATAAATCATCCCAATTTTGTCTATTTATTCTACTTAAAAATGCTATGTATATTGATCACAATTGATTCTTTTTGTACAAGGGAATAAACACTTAGATCATCAAAACATGAAAATTATTAGTCCCTTATCATCTCAAATTTTATTCTTATTGGTTTTGTTTTATTATAAGATACACTGGTGTACAATTTTATACCCTTTAATTCTCTTGCTTTTTCTAAGAAAATATTATTTCAAGGTTTCACAAATGTTAAAGGTTCTACACTTATTCATCCTAAAAAGTTCTATGAATGTTTTATGGGTTTAAGTAACAAAATTTTCAAATAAAATTAGGATTCAAATACTCAATGAATATTTTTATTTTATTTTCATCTAATTTATAATCAAAAAATTATGTTAATATTTTCCCTCCAAATTCTATTATTCAAAACACCTAAAATCATGATCTATAAAAATAAATGTCTATATACATATTCTATTAATATGTCTCCATTTTTATATCCTAAAAACTCGTCTACTCTTATATCATTCCTCCTAATATTATTGGAAACATCATGAACTTATTTAAATTAAGTATTTGCTTCTATAAAATTTGATTGACTAATGTTATACATTTTCATGAGGTTTCATGAACAATCTTAGTTGTTTCATCCTCCTTACTTCAAGGTGTGAATCTCTCTAAGTATATTTCCTTTTTATCTTCTAAAAATCCTTCATTTGTTAAACCTTCATTTCTATATGACGCATTAGTAATTGTATCATTGTATTTTAGGCTTTGAAATATTGATATAGAAATATATTGTCCATGTTTACTAAAATAAAAATTATTACTTCCAAATTTATAATACTTTTAATAAATTCTTACAAAGATCATATGACATCATTATTTTTCAACTCTCATAATACTATGATTGAATGTCTATTGAAAAATTCATATGATTTAATCTATTATATGGTCTTCATGATATCATATATTCTTTCCCACTCTCATTAAAATTCAATATTTACTACACATGATGAAATGGCACCAACACTCTCAATTATTTTTGACCTATAATATTCTAGTCTACTCATCTTGAACTAAGATAGATAAATTACCATGATGTTTTTTAATAAAGTAACACCATAAATAATCATAACTTTTTATTGGACAAACATTTGAATAATCTCATCATTCAATCTACAACATGAAATGAATTGTTTATATGTTAGTTATAATATCATGGCGTCAATCACATGAGGTTCATATATGATCAAATGGAAAGATTTGATTACAATCATTTTCCCTTTAACATCTTCTATATATGTTCAATTAGTATTTGTAGGAACTTTATGAATATAAGAAGTCTTTATTGATGTTTCACAAACCATGTGATGTGAATAATAACACCTTATAGAACATCATTTTATTCACTAGATCCCATGTTTTTTAGTGGTTAAGAGTGGCCTCAAATATCTTGTACAAAATTAAAACAAACTTGGGGATCAAACTACCATATAATATTCAACACATTACATGTTTTCATTCAAATACATCAAGACATTACCTTCTTGGAAGGTCATCATTCCACCCCATATGGTAGTTCCCTCCTTGAGAACTACCCCCACACTATTTTAATTATCTAAAAATTTCATCCAAATCAACATTTGAGGTGTTTCAATGTAACCTTGATTCTAGGATACACTGAGGGTTCTATCCTGAATATTTGATACTATTTTTGTATTAACCATTTGATAAATCTCATAGTAATAACCATTTCATAAGACATAAATAATTATGAAAAAAGAAAAAAAACTCATACAATGTTACTCTTTTATCATATATTAATTCATGGTGACATTAAATAACTCATACGCAATTCAATTTCATATATCAAATTTCAAGTGTCCAACCAACAATTTAATCATATATATTTCTAATTTATTTTCCAAATAACATCAATATAAACGTACTAATAGTGTTCATAGTATCAGTTTATATATTAAAAACCTCTAGAATCAATTTCCAGTATCCTTTTTCAATTGTCGTTGCTTCATCTGGTCATTTTTTATAATTCACATACAAATAATTTTTCTTTTAAAAGTATAAAAAATAAACAGTATCATCCATACATTACTCCTATCCTTCCTTTAATCTCATAAAAAATGGAATGTGACCTCCGAAAAACTTCCAAAAATTTATAATTATATATATATAAACATCTAATATATTATTTATACATAAATATAAAATTAAATATTAGGTTCAATAATTTCTTTCAGAACATGTCAAAATCGATGTACAATATTTTTATATTTATTTTATAGTATAGAATTGTAAGTTGGTTTTATTTTATAAGTGGACCAAGGCCTTAATAATTTAAAGAGATTAATATAAGGTTAAAGGAAGTTATATAAATGAATTCACGACCCCCCCCCCCCCAATGATTCACACATTCTAGGGTATAATAAGTACTATGATATTTGGTTCCCCTTATTTTATCCATTTATAAAAAATGGGGAACATGAATTTACTTAACATATGTTCTATCCCAAAATTTGATAGAAATCCGATAAAATTAAGAATAGGATGATATCAGACCTCCAATATTATAACTTTGAAGTGGTTGATTCTAAAATAAAATTTTTCCTCCCTAAGAAATGGATTATCATTTTAAAATTTCCTAAAAATGTAAATTATAAGTTGATGGTAAGGATCAAAATGAAATTATCTTGTATTTTTTTCATAAAATTTTTATACTAAGGTTATGGGTCTTCAATCCACTAAAGAACGTGGGATAGCTAGAAAGTATCTTTTAAGGTAATGTTAAAGTAAAGGAAAAAAATAAAATATAGAAAAGTTGGCATGAGTAATTGAATATGGATAATTAATAAACCAAAAATTATTATTTAACAGGAGTAAATGAAATTGATAATAATGTCATGGGATTTGGAGATGCTCTGATGGATTCAATTATTTTGAAAAAGTTAAAGGAAATATTACAATATATATTTAATTATATACATTTTTAATTAATGTATAGTGGTGATTAATAACTAGATTAACGTTAAAATATCTTAGTGTCATATGAAAAAGAATGAATCTATATATTATGAAAAATTATAAAGACTAAGTGAATTTTAAAATAATGAGAAAAAATAAAACTTAATGAATTATAAGATGATCCTTCTCATGAATCCAAATTTGATTAGTATATGTATAAATCGAATATAAGAATAATGTCACTTATCTCTTTAGATTTCATGATGGTTAAAATAATGTACTAGTTAAATATTTCCATGAAATTATTTTAGTGTGCTGAAGTTGGATAATTTTCCATAAATTTCCCTAAGAAGTAAGTTAGTGAAACTTAATAATATGAGATTGATTAAAATCCTAGGATGAATAAGAAGAATAAAATTAAAAATATAGATATAAAATTAGATGGAAAAAATAATCTTACCAAAAATAAGATAATCATTTTTTCAAATAAATAAGAAGAGGAGGATTTTCCATAACCAATATCATCTGAAGGAGAAATTCTTGAAAAAATTATTAACTTATTAGATCATTTTAAACATGATTATCATTCATGTAAATAAGAAGAAAATTATGATGTAATTTACATGGAACATATGATTAAATGATAACTTGATGCTCCTCTTGAGAATAATGTGAAACTCAATATGGAACTTCACCCATTTAAAAATAAGGAAGAGAAGAAGATTTAAATAAAATAATGTTTTCTCAATAAGGATTACTTCTACATTGAGGAAATCAATAACCTCATGTAAAAGTTTGTTAATCCGGAAAAAATTTATAAATATAATGGTGAAAAATGGATTTAAAATAAATATTAATTGAAAAATACACAATTTAATGATATTAAAGATGAAAAAATATGATGCCCTTGAAAAATTATTTATATAAGATAATTAAATTACAAGTGGTTGAAAATTTTTATCCAAAAAAATAATTTAATGTTATTCCGGATAAATATGTAGTTAAATAGTTTTCAACTAATAAATTAGTTCACTCAACTAAGAATAAGATATTTTATATTAATAAGAAAAGGGGAATTACTACTGTTAAACCGATGGAAGAAAAACACAAATTTTTAAATCAATACCCTCTATGATATAAAAAAGGGACATCATATCTATCGATGAACCACCAAAAAAGTTTTATAACATGAATATCTATTATCTAGAAATGTGGATGATTTAAGGATATTATTAGGGATATTGGAACTATGATCCCAAAGCCTATAATTTATATAACAACAAGTCACTTTTATTGTAATGGTATGAGTATAGAGGAAGAAAATCTCAAAGAGAAGAAAATTAAAATCAAAATTTTATAGGAAATATCTCTAATATGTAGGAATAAAAATTTAATAACTCTTCAATAAGAAATAATTTTCATTTCCAAAAATGAACATGTACAATATTTTAAAAACTTGGTCATTGTGTAATGGTTTTAATGAAAATCTTCCAAAAAAATAAAAAATTGAAGAAAATTCAATTCTTGTTGAAGTATCTTGAAAACAATCTATAAAGTGAATTCGTCGATTCATAATAAATAATCATCATTGCTTATGAATTTTCATTCAAAATATTTGATAAATAATAGTTCCCTAAAAATAAAAGGAATCATCACTTCTATCATAGATGATTGAAAGCTAAATTCAAAATAAGTTATATGTGTTAATATACTAAAACATAACTTGTTACATGTAGTTAAAACATGTGATTAAGGAAACAAAGTTTCCTTTCTATGAAATTTTTGTATCATTCAGTTCCATAAGATTAGAAACCCTATTTTTAATGGGTAATAACTAATAAACATTTTTTCAAAATAGAGATCTGAGTAACTCATGTTTCTTAAGTGATAAAGATAAAAATAAGTTATTAATAAAAGACTTGATCATCTTGGACATCATAACTAAAAAATAAAATAAAAAAGTAATGTGTTATGAGATATTTACCTCTTCTGAATATATAATGGACCATCATTTTTGAAGATTTTCAGAAATAAAATATTACTAATGTAAAACCTAAATTGATATAAATTCAATCCATCATACCTATTGAACTTATACATTCTGATGTACATGGACTGATGAGACATCAATCTACCAATTATAATTTCTTATTTATCACTTTTTTTGATTAATTCACCTGAATGACTTCATTTTTGTTTATAAAACGTAAATATTATTATATGGATATGTTTATGTTTTATAGAAGGAATGTAAAAAATGGAACCTGGTTCTTATATAAAAATAGTGAAATCAAACAACTATAAGGTGTTTACATTAAACTATTTTCAATATAATCTATTAAATCATGGAATAAATATCACTATTTCCCTTCATATACCCCAAACAAAAATGGGGTTGCAAAAATTAAATCCTGGAGATTGGTTAAGGACTATGATTCTAAATTAATAAATCTCTATGTTCTTCATGATTAATGATATATGTACTATATTAAATTTTCTAAATATATGTTTTCAAACACTGGAAGTTGACATTAACATCTGTGACATGTGTTGAATGAAGAAACCAATTATGGAATATTTTAATGTGTTTGGAAGCCCATTCAAAATTATGATCAGAAAACCAAACATAGGAAAACATTAAGAAAAATTTGATGATGTAATTTTTTTTGGCTACTCAACCAATGTAATAGGCATAAGTGTTGCAATAAATTATTAGAAACAATAGAGTAATCATTTGGTGTTAAAGTGGTTACAATTAATTTTTATCTAATGGATAAAGAAAAAGGTAAATTTTATGAATTAGTGATGATTCCAAGGAATATTTTGGAAGAACTATTAATGTGGGAGGAATTAATTTTCCCAATATTGAAAAAATTTGTTTTGATGAGTCTAGTGATAAAGAAGGATCTACCATAAATAAAATACACAATCTTCCAAACAATACATTAACAGGATAAACTATGTAATATAATTGGAAGTGTGAATATTCAGTCATGATGAAGAAGAATCTAAGGGTGTGAAATCAAATGACACTTGTCTCTCAAGTTAAACCTCACATAGTGTTAGGATAAGTTAATCACAATACATGGTAAATGTAATGAAAAATCAATTAGACTAATTTGAGAGTAACAAAAATAAGGAATTTATTCTACGACCATAATGAAATAATTTCATGAGAATAAAATAGGTGTTTAGGAATATTCATAATAAAAAGGTATATGTTTCTTGAAATAAATAATGTTTGGTTTTCAAGGGATTTTCCTAGGTGGAAGGTATTGATTTTTTAGTAAATTTTTTCACTATTATAATAATTGATGTTGTATAAATGTTTTTTGTTGTTGATGTGAATCATAAATTTCACTTTTAACATATATTTGTAAATTTATAATTCACTAATGGTGATGTTGAAGAAAAAGTTTATATTGAACAACCGAATAAATTTCCACTTGAGGTGAATGATAATGTGGTTTGTAAAATAAAAAAAATATTTATATGGGTTGAAGAAATACCCTTTGACCCAATACTCTATACATAATAGTTTCATGAAGACATTTAACTTTTCTAAAGGAAAATTTAATTGACACTTTTATGTGAAGGATTAAAGTTTTTTATCTCTGATATTAATTGATTATATTGATGGTATAATCTTCTATAGTGAAAAAAATAATTTATGTAAGGAGTTATTAGAGATAATGATAGATATATTTGAAATTTAGATTCTTGGGAAGATGAATTTGTTTCTTGGATACTAGTATAATTCAATAAAAATTATATCTTCTTTTAACATCAAAAATATTTCATAGAGAAATTGATGAAGTTTAAATGGAAAATTCATAGGAAATTTATACCATTAGATTTTTTAGACTAATGTTGAGTAAATATTAATGTGGTAAAAGTATTAATAAAAATTAGATAGATAAGTTATTTATAATCATTATATATCTAACTACATATTAGTTAAACATTTTTTATATAGACGCATTATGTTATATATATCAGATTGATCTAAGAGAATCAATCTTAGTGGTTGTTAAAATATATTGAGTTATCTGAAAGGAATATCAATATTTATATTGATGTATCAAATAATTGATTAGTTATGATTAATTGTATTCATAGTCACTGATTAGAATGGTGATTTAATTATCCAAAATTAAATATCTAGAGGGAAATCTTTTTTATTAATTTATCTATTTACTATAATAGTAATAAATAAAACTCAATAACTTTTTTGTATAGTAGAACCATGATATGTTGTCACCTCTCAAGATTTACCTCAAATTATGTGAGATAATTTTGATATATATATCTTGAATGTTAATTTTGAAAACCCATAAAAATGTTTTATAATAATCAAAGTGAAATTCATCATTCAAATAACCTAGTTCGACTCTTTTCATGTCCGAAATAATTCAAAATTATGTCATGACTGGAATAATTATTCTTACTTTCCCTAAACTATTTTACTATAATTTTAAGATAGAATATAAACCTTTTATCTCCTCCTTCAATTAACAACCTAAAAATTAAAAAAAACATAATGCAAAAGGTATGGTAATAGGGTGGAACACTTTATTCCCTAATGAAAATTGAAAGGTTGGTAATTTATTATCATCTAGGTTATTTATTTATTTCCATCATTAAAATATTTTTCATGCTTACATATATGTTTTCCAAATTTATTTATAATTTGGGTAGAATAGAAATCTTCATTATTTCAACTATTTCGTATTTTATATTCCACTTTTTATAAAGCATCAAGTAGAGTTTATCACTTGGTTCAATATTCACCTTCTTTATGTCTTCTTCTTATATTTGAATCATTTTAAATTAATCTATAGAATCATGTCTATACACATAATGTTTATATTGGTCTTGTAAAATTTTAATAATGCATAAGTCAATTCTTAAAAAATAATTTGAGTAAAATATTTCTCAAAAATATCCTTTTTAAATTATTCTTTTACTAAGGAAATGTTATCATTTCAAAGTATAACTATTATTCATTTATTTTTAAAAGTTCTATGAGATAATTTGCCTTTTTGAATTTCCTTCCTAGTACATCCTATTTTCACCAACATATTCTTATTGTTTTAATTCTTCATAAATAAGTCCCTTGAAATAACAAATTATATTTATGACTGTATATATAGTAATTTTTTCCACATAGAATTGAATTTGAGAGTTGATGTCATCAATAATCTTAATAACCACCTTATACTCTATAAAATTTAAATAGGATTCTATAAAACGACTACTTAATAGATAAACATATACCACCATGATTAGATTTATGTATTAGTTGATCCCTTTTTCCTTATAAATATTTCTCTACTTATTTTTGTCTCGAATTCTTCTTTTTTGTTATAGTTTTAAATGAAACATCCATATTATAACAGAAGCATGGCTCATTATTTTACTCTATCAAAGGTATTTCAATAACTTTCTAAAAAATTTAATTCATATAATCTATTAAAAAAACTGGTTAATAAAATATACCCAATTAGAGGAAAACCAAGATTATCTCTAATTCCAATTTAGGATCCTAGTGATTGGGTAGGAACATTAAGGGGGTGAATTAGTGTACCCAATTTTCACACAGTTTTTACTTTAACATAATTATCCCCTCTTATTCTGTAAACTCTAAATTGGTTAATATGTTTGGATATTTTAACGTGATTTCAATCCACACACAATCTTTCAATGAAAAATAAAACAAGAATAACAGTGTATATGAATTTACAATGTTCAGACTCGATATGGGATCCTACACTTTTCTATGTTAATCATTTATTGAGACACAAATTTTAATATCAGTATAAATTTTTAGTGATCATATGTGAAATTAAGGTCATACATAAATTCTGGGATAATATCATCCAAATCCACATGGAATATATAATCCATATCCTTAATATGGTGTTATTTATAATAGTACCACCAGTCTTTGATGGCGTTATTATATTCGAACCACTAGTTCTTCTATTTTCCTAATTAAACTTCAAGAAATATATAAATTTTCTATATTTTATTTCATTATATTAACTTGAATGAGATATCATTCCCCATTAAATAGATCATCGACTTTCAGAAGAATGTATGAAATAAATCATGCACATTGTTTCTATTGAATCACCTCCAACATGATATATAAATTAATCATAGTAAATTATTTTTCCATAAGGGTCTTACCACTAAGATCATAAATAATGGAATCATTTCAATATTTTCTCAGCTCATCATTCAACCTTGAAAATTGTTTTTTACGCTAAGATACATCGGTGTAATAATTACTTACCTTCTATTTTATTGATTATTCGATGATCGATGTATCTCAATGTTTGAACAATTGTTAAATATTCTACCACTACATATCTCAAAATGTTTTTTAATTTATTACAAGTGTTTCGGGATCTCTTCACCTTAGTTTTTTGACTCAGATAATGTATAGAAAAAATATACAATTCAAAGAAATTTATTTTTCATACTGGAAGGCTCAAATAATCTTTTTTATTTCATCATTATATTATTGGAAACATAAGAACATAATTTTAATTAGTTTTTTAATTTCAAAAAATATTTTTAATATATTTTCTTTAGGATATGCTTCATTCATGAATCCTTGACTTTGGTGGGACTTCAGATGACTATTTCGGACTATTTGATTTTTCTTATGACAATATTTAATAGTATGAGATTATAATGGATAATTTTTAGGCATTAATTGATAACATTGAAATTCTATGTTGTGTTGGTCGAATATTGGTGAATGTTCCTTGGTTAGACTCATCATTTTCCAAGAGATGATAGAAAGGATTCAATTAATTCATCATAGATTTAGTATGGCACATAGCCAATTTAAATTTTATGTTGATCATCATCATAGACCATAGGATTTTCTTCTGTGACCTGGTCCTACTGAAATTTTCACCTCGTTTAGTTCATCGATGGCTTAGGAGGCAAGAGAATCATAATTCTAATTTTTTTGTCCTATTGAGATTATTGAGTAGGTGGAAAAAGTGTCTTCTCATTTATCACTTCTTCCACTTCTTAGGTCAATACATAACTTGTTCCGTGTATCTCATCTACCCAATTATCTTTTTTATCCATCTCATTTACAGATCTAGAGTGATCTTGATGTTAAGTTAGATTAATCTGTGAATGAGATTCAAAAAAATAGTGGATTTTGATAAAAATTTACATTTTCGGTGTTTTATACCTTTATTCGGGGTGTTATGTAAGTATGGTTCTGATAGTCATGATACATGGGATAGGTAGGCGCTAATGTGAAAAAATTCAGCTCATGTTTTTTATAGGGAAACATAATGATTGGATTTTTGGGTACAGAAATTTTATATGGTGGGGAGTTTATAACATCTTGTTACTAGTTTTCGGGTACTCCTCAACCCTCCTTTGGATCATTATTTTTAGGGTATTGTTTAGGGGTTCTTTGGGTAAAATTTTAATCATTTTGGAAATTTTCTAGGTGGTGTAAGGTTGGCATAAGGTTTTCCTAAACTGTGCACCCACATATTGAATACCTCGCAACCCTAGGTAGTGGGGGTTTTCACACTTGGAATTATGTTTGAAAATAATTTTCATAGATAGTAGTAACTGTGCACCACAATAGAGGGGTTCACAGATTGCCTAACTGTGTGGTATAACCCAGCTAACTGTGCTCATGTTACTTTTTTATTCTGAAAATTATTTAAAAAATGTTAGACCTACCATTTTATCTCATGCTCAATCCTAACTTAGAATATCATAATTTCCATGGACATGTAGGAGCTAAAGAACCCTTTTGGCTTCTTAAAAACCATTATAAGGTATATCTAAGTGTGGGGAATCACATTCAGTCCCTCCCTATTAAGTGATTATTCTCTATTTATTTCTCTCACACTCTATATTTTATTCTTTTTATGGTTTTATAGAGCATCGTGTTATTAATGAATTTAAAATCCATGGATTTAGATATTTCATCCTGTTTCGATTTCCTATTCTTTTTTTCATCATTCGTTGCGGTAAAATTTTTTGCTATAGGTGTTGAATTTTGTTTTCATGAATAGACATATGCGGTTCTGTTGATATTTTCCATTTAATAAAAACATGATTTTATTATTTTATTTAAATTTATTTTAATTCAATTATTAAATCCCAATTCATTATGAATTGGAATTGAAATTGATTTGGTGGGTATTTTACGAAAAAAACTTAATTTCAAATGGAATTTGAATTTGGAGTATTTTTTTTAAATTTATTGAATTTGTATTGATTTATGAATTGATTTTATAAAATTGGTTAAATATATTTGATAAAAAAACTATCATTTTTTTATTTTAAAAGGCATGAAATCGTGAAAATTCATTACATTGGTATTGAAATTTAAATGGAATATTGAAATTAGAAATTGGGAAATTAAAATTTAAATGATTTTTGAGTGGAAAAGAAATGAATTTCTTGATATTAATTGATTGATTGATAACATTTGAGCCTTTTTGGTTTTTATGTTATTTAGAATAAGGAATATAGGATGGTAATTCCCTATAAATGGAATGATAATGAAAACTCTAACAAAACACTAGTTAGGTGGATTTTATACATGATGTGATATTGATTATTCCTATTTAGCTTGAACCTAAGGGATGTTTATACACATTTCTATGATCAATAATTTCAGAGTGTAAGGATCATAAAACAATGATATAACATATTTCATGGTCGATCACTAAGTATCTTATTGTGATTATTTTATATATATTTCATTAATTGTGAAAATTCTTTACTGATGACTATCAATTCGTATATACTCTTTTAGAAAAACAAATTATTAATCCATTATTTGAAATTTTTTCTATTATTTGAAATGAAATCATATTTGGTTTCAAATATTCAAATGTATTTCCATGCCTATTTTATTTAAAATTTAATGCATGATTAGGTTCATTTATTAAGAAATCTTATTATGGTACACTTTTTGATACCCAAATGTAATTTTACCCTACACTGTACATTTTACATTAGGCGTTTATGGATTTTCTTCTTCCAGTTCTGAGTAAGGGGAAATAAAATCTTGCCGAAGGTGGAATTTATTCATCCATTGGGATTGGATTGATGTTTTTTATGGGGTGTTGGGTTTATCTTCTCATATTTTGAGTAATTTGATGATATACTATTTTGTGATTTTGATATAGCTAGACAATTTTTGGAATTTTCTTCCTTTTTATTTTTTTGTATACTAATATGTATCCATTATATGCCACAATCTTTTGAGGAAATAGTTCTGTCTTTTATTTTATATGATGCGAGGTGTTAATCCCCAATACATAGGTATCAATCAGAAACACCCTTCGGGATATGTTGAGATCAGCATTGGTATTATGATACTAGTTTATCTAAGATCATTCATGAAAAATTGGTATCATAGTAGGTTATCATCTTTCCTTGATGAAAGTATGTGGTTGTGTAATCTTATCAGGACTTAGGAGGTAGTTACTAGTGAGTTTCTTTCCAGCTCTAATAATAACAAGACTTAAGTTACCATGGGATGTTTGAGAAAGATGTCTTGAGGAATAATTATATTATATTCCATGATTTTGATTTTTATAGGTAGAAATCCAAAATCATGATGTCTTATTTGATGGGATTAGATTCCCCGTTTCTCTTATTTGAGTTGTTGATCTGAATAACATTCTCATGTCTTCAATGTTTTGTTTAATGTTTTGTAGCATCATTCCTCTATAAATATATGTGAATTGGATTTATGAGGAATATGATGAGGAACCACAATGATAAAATCCTCTCATGTACAATAATATCATTGATATTATGGCATGTGATGTCCAAAATCTTGGACACGCTACTACATCCATTATCGTTTAGGCTCCAGCAATGGAAATTTAGAGGGATGAAATCTAGGATAATGATAAGGAGTTAATTTTCCAAAAACCATTAGAACTATAAGGGTCTAATAATCCTAATGATTTTGAGGATTCGTTGACCAACATTTATCTTCCATTTGAGTTCTTGTAAAATCATGATGAAATTAAGGCCAAATATTCCACTTTCAAGCTAGAGGGACCTATAAGAAGATGGATTGAATCAATAGTCAGGAAAAATAAGAATGAGGTCATATAGTGGAAGTAATTTAAATCTCTTTTTACTGATGAGTTCTATCCTGATTCTATATTTATGGAAAAGGATTTGGATTTTTTTCAAACTTGAGTAGGTTGATAGGACTGTGATTGAGTATTCGAATCTCTTTGATGAGCTTATGTAGTTTACATCTAAGATTTTATCAAACGAAAATATGGAGACTTGATAGTTCGAGATGGTACTTTTATTTGATATTAATTATTATGTTTTCCTAATAAATATTTCTTCTTATTTTTAGGTGTTGGATAGGACATGTGTGGTTGAACTTCATCTTTCCAGTAATGCTGGGTTGATGAGAGTTCCATTTTCTCTAAAAGGAATCTATGTGAGTTCCATCAATAGAAATAGAATGTGTGATTAGTCTCATAGTGGATATTAGTAGTAGGGTTCTTCTATACCTCCAGTAGTGCCTAGTAGAGTCCATTTTACTTGCTTCTAGTGTGGAAATCATAGCCATTGGAAAAGCATTTTCACAGAGAGATGCAATATATGTGGTTCCTAAAGATATTCAGGTTACTTGTAGAGGTTCTATATTATCTTCTATACTCCATTAATTTTTAGAAGATCATCAGCACAAAAAATTACTATAGTTCAATCAGATATTCAAGAAAAAAGGTGTTCCATCTACGAGCATTAGGAACGAAGCTTCTTCATGTAGTGGATGATTTTCCAGAGGAAGCTGATACACACCCAATGACTATGAGAGGTACCAACACTATTGATTCATCTTTAGTTACTTCTTTATTTGATAATAGTTCATATCATTAATCTAAATTGACCCATATTTTGAAATTTCTAAATATTCCTATGAATTATTTATCTTATGTGATGGATATTACTACAACCCTTGAAATAAAGAGAGAGAAGGGTCTCTATTATCCTATTTTTTCTTTTATTTAATAATGATTGATCTTACTTGGGATTTTATGGTTCTCAATAAGAATCCTCTTTATTTCATCCCTAGGATGGACTATCATATAATTAGTAAAGCATGATTTTATTATTATCTTCGATGATCCTACTTTACTACGTCCAATGGGGTGAGATATGTTTTTCATCGTTAATGGGACCCGATGTAGAGTAGTTATGAACCTTCTTATCCAAAATTAGGGAAACTATTATGAGTTTCTCCTTTTTAACATGAGTATAAATCATTTATTGATAATATCCTTCCAGTTTGTGTAGTTTACCTATGTTTTTTCTTCTGAATTATCTAGTTCTCCAATAGTAAGAGAGGTACCGTTCTCTATTGATTTGGTGTTGATTACTCAGATAATATATATTATTTCATACCATATAGAACTAGTAGGAATGAAAGTGTTGATGACTCAATTGGATGATCTATTAGAGAAGTTATTTATACACTGGAATGTGTCCCCATTGAAAAGACATGTTCTCTTTACTAATAATATTGATGGGTCACTTATCATATTCCTTGATTCCTCAAAAAATCAAAAGAGTTACGGTAAAGAAAGTGTATCTATTTATATAGATTAATGATATGTGTAACTAGTTGAAATGGTTGAATCTGTTCTCGAAAATAGATCTTTGATGTGGTTACAACGAGTTGATAATAAAAGAATATAACATTTATAAAACTGCCTTCCAGAGTAGGTATGGTCATTATGAGTACCTTTTCATGCTATTTGGTTTAACCAATGCTCATTTGGTCTTTTTTTCTTTGATGAAAAAGATATTCCATGAGTATATTCATATGTTTATGGTTGTCTTTTTGGATGATATCATTGTTTACTCAATGTACTAGAAGAATCATGTGTCCCGTATGAGATCAATTATGGAATTGTTGAGATATCACATACATTATTCCAAGATATTGAAATGGTATTTATGTATTGGATAAGGGAATTTATTGGGATATGTCACGACCCCCTCCCACCAAAGATGCCCCTCCTGAGCTGGAAATGGTGAAAGGGAGATAATGACCCCCGAGTCCTGCCTCCAGTAGGCCCCGGGGTGGAGACTAGCACCAAGGGTATGATTTTTCACAAATATGGGAGGCATTACCCATTTTATTATTTAATATTGGGAAATAGGACAAGTCAGCCACCAAAAAGGAAAATAACAAGTGTATAGAAATAAACCCAAACCAATCCCACATGCATGTTTAAATAGTTCTGAATCAAGGTACAAGTACAAGAAATCTCAAAAGTACAATACCAAAAGAAACAAGAGTACAACAACTACAACAACTCCAAATATCCCGACTAGTAGGGTCCCGCACGGCCATGGTAGTCCTCATGGAAACCTGAAAGTAAACGTAGGGTGAGAATACATTTATACTCAGTAGGGAAACCTAAAGATCTCGTGCACAAGTGGGGAGAGATCCTCATGTCCCATGAGAACAACATAAGAAACCTAGAAAGGAATTCTATCCACTCAACCTCACCAGCCACACTCAGAAAAACACAATCACAATAGGTAGTTGTATATAAGAACAATAGTATTGGGTACCTCGCACCATTTACCACTAGTCAACTGCTCTTCCTAATGGGGAACATCCTGATTCTACCACACTCTTCCCACCCGCACACACCTGGGCCTCAAGAACCACACATCCCGCCCACACACACATGGGCCTCACAACCACGTATCCTACCCGCACACACCTGGGCCTCACAACCATGTATCCCGCCCGCACACACCTGGGCATCGCAACCACATATCCCGCCCGCACACACCTAGGCTTTACAACCACGTAACCCACCCGTAGACACCTAGGCCTCATCCCGATGGTTCTTGGGAAAAAATAGTAAAACCTTCCCAAAGAGTCTTGGGCTAAAACCACCCCAATCAAAACCTACCTGAAGAGTCTTGGGTATAAGGTCGCCTCAATCCATCACAGCCTAGGGAAGAAGGACCAGGAAGGAGCTAGTAACTATGGGGAAAACACCCTCTCCCATGAAATGGGAGTGTTCTCCACTAAGTGCTTAACATGGGTGGGGTGTGATAAAACACAAAGATACATATATAAATATATATACCAAACACTCAACCATTCCTATGGATTCTAATCATAGAAATGAGCACGTGCCTCGACACTTCTACTATGAAGCATGCATACAACAAACAATCCTGAAACCCCATTTAGGTTTTCATGTTTCAACAGAATCATTTTATTAGTTCCTTAACTACTGGGAAACTATCCACAACCAACCACATCGATCGTTCGTAAAGCATATCCCTGCCATCCACATATAAATTTAGGAAAAAACAAGCAGCACAACAAGTCCCTTCTTAATAACCACTGACCCATTGATTAACATTCATGTTCCATTACCACTCCCCGCCATTGCTAACTCTTCCACTTTTTATTTATTATTTACAACTCGTAGTTCATTCACATTAAAACCCAACCCTGCAGCCCTGCTGTCAACCACCATAACCACAACCACACTGTACATCATAACCCTTTTAATACCATTTCTTGCAGCCCCTCTGCCCATCACCAACATAGCATTCAAACTATAGAGACCCAAAGCTTGACGTACATGGAAATTACATTACATTAGCAGAATACTTAGTACATAACAAAAAAAGACACACAAGGACCGTAATATTTTAGTGTCTTTGGAAACTTGGAACGTAATCTTCTAATCGTGGTGAAAGATCTTCAACATCTCCCATAAAGATCTTCCCCTTTTTTTCTTACATAAAACCTTTCTTTATATCCTGGGGAAAAGAAAACATAAAAAGGGTGAGCTCAAATGCTCAGTAAGGGTAATCATGGATAAAATAAAACATACCATATACATTTGAACTTAAAAACATGAACATAATGATTAAACATCAAAAGCTTGAGAAATGAAATAAAACATGGAAGTACGTAAGGCATAGATCATAAAGAAACATTAAGAATGATAAAATAGCATGGGAATAAAACATGTAATTGTGGTAACCATTAATCACATGATATGATTTCCATAGTAGCCAAGGCATCGCTTCCAAGACCATCTTAGTGGATAAAGTCCCTTTCTGAATCGAGTTCACTCCTCGTTCCAGTCCTGTATTACTGAACCGGTTTAACATTCCGTTCCAGCCATGTCTATCTCATGAGATATAAATCTTTACCCAATTCATTGGAGGGAGGTATAGGTCCCACACATCTCATAATGAAATCATTCTTACATGTGCCACAAAATAAACATACATCATTCATAAAAACCCAATAAATAAAATGGGTTTCATAAACATCATCCCATCATCACATAATCCATATAAAAGAAATGGATATCATTTCATAATAAAAAAAAGTGAAACCATGTAAATAATAGATAAATTATACTTGAAACATACACATATGAAATAGTGTTATCTTATATGAAAAATGGTTTTTGATAAAACACTTGAAATGAATTCTTGAGGAAAATATCCTTTCTTCTTCAAAATCATTTTCTTTTCATAAATTGCCATGCAATTTTTAAAAGAATAGGATTTTATTTATAATAGTCATTAAATCTGTTGGAGGATGCTTCATAAAAATAAGGCTTTATAAAACTGTAAAAATAATTTCATGCCGTATACGTTAAAAAAAACATTCTTCTTGTACTTTTGTCGGAAAAGTAAAAAAAGTACCTCATAACGTAAAGAAAGGAATGATTCCTTACATACCATGTAGTAAAAGTAAAAAAAAGGTAAAAAGGAATTTAAACATACATGAATACACTTTTATAAAACATGGACATGGATGATAGCAAAAACCCCAGTAAATACTTACGAATAAGCAATCTCGGATAAAAATGAGATTTGCACAATTTTCCCTTACCTTAGCTCTGATATGCTTCGTACGTATCTGAACCTCCTGTATAATGATTTAAATAATTTTATTGACATATTACAGAATCATATTAATTGTTATGATATCATATATGGTTCACTTATCACTTTATATTACTCTTTATTTTGTAAATTCCATGTTAAATAGCATTTTGGGTAAAATCGTTTCATTTGTCGTCCGTGTTTTGACTTGTAATTATTCATATGATTACTTAGATCATGATTACATACATCCAGAATGTAAAACATGATTTATATATAATATATATTCAGAATATACATATATATAATAGATCGATAAATGGAATGAAATACACCATTCATGGAGACGGTAGGTCGTGCGTACGCATGAACGTTGTTTTCGTTTCCTCCTTGAATTGAATGAAATTAATTGGATGACATACATATATATATATATACATAACTCCAGTATCATTATTATGTCTTATATTTCATGTTTACTTATTATATATACTTTATAATCATTTATGAATGGTTAATCATTGAGAATGAATCTCATCACGTCGTGGAGACGGTATTCCGTACGTACGCACGAGCGATGATATCGTTCCCATGATCGTGGAATTTTATTGGAGTGTATATATACTATTACAGAATCAATATAACTTTACAATAATCATATATAGTTATTATTTACACCATTATACTCATCCAATTAAGGTGGTGGTGGAAAATAGATTACACCACGGCGTGGAGACGGTATTCTGTACGTACGCATGCGCGGTGATTTCGTTTTCCGTAGGATGAATAGATGATGAAATAGGGTTGTTTCATACTTATAATAACATATCATTATATGGGTTATACTGATGTTATTACTTCATAATGAAACAACCTAAGAAGAAGAAGTGGAAGAAGAGATAAATGTGAAAGATTCGGTAACGGAAATTACCTCTTCTTTGAAGCGCCTCTTTGAGACCTCCTCTTAGGGCACTAAAATTGTTCTTTGAAGAAGACCAGGACCTCTAGGATGTTTCTAGGGAAGTGTAGGAGGGAATTGGGCAGGGTTTGGACGAGATTGAAGGGTCAAAGTGGTGTGTGGAAGAGCAGGAGGAGGTGCCTTTTTATAAGGGAGGAGAGGGGCACCTTTGGAATTCTAAAAAAATATTAATTTATAATAAATCTAACCCCACTTAAAAACCTCCAAAAATGACTCATATTCAAATATTATATGAGATAAGGTTTTAATATCATCAACCAATCAAATTTAGACATGTTTGGATCTTATTTTATACCTTATCATTTTGATTTATCCTTATTTAATCTATTTAAGTTTATTTGTGGTAATAAAATTATAAATTTTAAATTATAACAAATAAATACTTATTTGTTGTGAATTTTCCATAATGTTTTAATTTATAACATTAAAGACCATATAAATTTATATTTATAATTTTTAAATATTTTTGTGAGTTTTAAACAATTTTATAATATGTTATTTTTATAAAATAACAATAGTGTCAATTTTGACACTATTCATTTATTTGAATTTAAATAAAATATATACAAGAGATATGTTCTAACTATAATCTTTAATAGATTAATAAAATTTCATATGTATCTATAAAATTAGTTTATCACATTAAATAGTTCATTTAATATTTATTTTATTATTTTTAAAACCATTTATTTGGTTTATCTCTTAATAAAATAAATACTACAACATTTTTGTATAATTATTTAATATACTTATTTGTTGCATAAAAATTAAAAATAAAATCCTATGATGAAGATAAATCTATTAAATTTCACAGTAATACTTTTACTCCAATTTTTCATATTAAAATCACAATATTTAAATTGATATATTTATTATATTATGATGTTGACAACTTTATCATCATTTAAAATAAAATAATATAAGTGTCATAATCACTTTTATAAGGCTCTAAACGGTTATATATTAGGTCATTGGATTCCTAAGGTTTATATATACACTAAAAATAAGTTTATTTCAGGTTTTTGGGCCTTTTAATGGGTATTATTATTTCAATAAAAACTATATTACTTATTTCCCACTTAATAAATAATTTCTGTATAATTAATGTATCACCATTAATGACAATTATTTAATCCCTAAAAATTATAAATAAATTATCATGATGTAGATACTTTTATTAGCTTTCTGGATACTATTCATGTTCGATGTTTTATGATGTTTATCACTAAATTAAAATTATTATACTTATAAGATTTAAGAGAGTGGCATGTTGTCACTTTCTTTGGTTTTAATAATAATTAAATTATTTTCATGGTCAAAAGCTCATAAAATGAATCTAATATGACCCTTAGGTTATATGGGTCTACGTTTATCCATCCAATATAATTTTGGCATGTGTTATGGTAATTTTATAATATTATATTTACCCTTAATTACACGATTTACCTTTAACTATGGTAAATAAAATTTACCGTAGTTACTATTCATAATTCCCAAAAATAAAAATTAGCTTATTAACATAATTTGGACCCACTGATTCCAAATATGGAATCTAGTTTTCCAAATTAAATACACAAAAGTTTCAGAAATTAAATCAAAATTAATCCCGTTGTCGAAAGAAAACGGGTTTTTCTTTAAAACATTGCAAAAGATTGAATTGATTTAACATACGAATTTCATGTAAAATCAATGCTAATGACATACATTATATAAAATGGTAAAAATATATTCTATTTATACTTTAAAACCATTCAATATGATAATTTAACCATATAAATTATTGTGATGAAAAAAGTTGTTTATAATTAAAATATAGCGTGTTTTAACTATTCATCAAAATATGAAAGTTACCAGAATAATATGAAAAATTTATCCAAAGTAAATTTTTATTTCTTGATTCCAAACAAGAATTTTATTTTGTAAAATTTAACTTATAAACATGTCAAAAACTAGATTTAATGTGGGTGTTCCATCAAAAGGCGGCAAAACTGCATTTTTTGAAAAATACTTATTTTACCCGAAAAATTTATTTTGTCCTTATACCATGTTCTAGAAAATGTGTAATATGAATAATAATGTTATAAAATTAAAATTTTAGTTAATACTATTCATAACGGGTAGTTCATAATAATATTATAATAATATATTGTTGTTTAGTAAAACCCGGTATTGCGTACAACACACGCTATCGAGGAAGGTCGCGATTGCGTGTAATGCAAGCCAAGTCAGGGTTGCGTATTGTGCAAGAATCCTTCGTTGTTTTGTATAACAGAATCCAACCATATTTTATTTATACATTGAATATATATATATATACTCAATGTTGCGTAGAATAACTATTTTCAAAATTGTGTGTAACACGATCCAAGAATAGTGTTGCATATACTGCAAGTTAATACGGTGTTGCGTATAGCGCAAGGTAATCGTGGTGTAGCATACAACACAAGACATTAATGAAATTAAAAGAATATTTTTCATAAAATCTCAGGATGATACATTCTACCTCCCTTAAAATGAATTTCTCCCTCAAAATTCATCGGGGTTATAAATGGTTTACTACTCGAAAGTTTGTTTAATAGAAACTCACATCATAAAAAGGAATACCAAAACATGGCTTTAAAAACTAAAGTATGAAATGTAACGGTTATCCAAATTAACTCATCACTGGGTTTCCATGTAGGAGAACATAGGTGAAAATATGGATATGGACGAAAAATATAACCATCAAGATCTGATGGAGAGTGGTAGAGAACATGGCTATGAAAAAGCCAATAATCACAAAGCTATTGATTTGTGATGATCTAAGGTACCATATGATTCATCGGATATAAGGGAACATTTTTGGTTTTCAAGATCATTTCCCTAAAGTTGATGAATTAAAAGAAACACTTGCTTGATTTTGGTACAATCTCACTGTTGTTCATGAATTGAATAATTTCCATTTCATCCCTTAATGAAATGAAGATGAATTTGTTATTCGTGATGTGTTAGAAGATCATGTGATATAATGATGGGTCATTCCATCTCTTTCAAACAAAAGGTTAGTAAAAGTTATCAGTCCATCTTATGGTTAGATTAATCGTATATGGTTCTAAAAATGAACTTATACTTCATATATCATACCGCTTAATAAAATAAAACTAGTTTCTACTAACCAGGGACTTCCTGTAGGCCAGTGGTAGGCGATAAAGGTCAATCGCACTTCGTTTGTGGGTTCGATTCCCACAGCCTTGTCCGACGCGATGGGTTGTCGCCCGTCCTGCAGGTTTCCCTTTTTCTAAAACTATATTACTATAACATCCCATCGAAAAAACTTCTATCCTTAAACAATACTAACTTATGTCCAACATAATCCATTCCAATATTTAGGCTTATCCATAATACTGCAGTCCACTCTCATAATATAGTGAAAAAGATTACTAGAGATTTAATACCATCGTTGATCCCCATATGTCATAAGATATGTCTTGTTGGTCACATTCCAAACATTCGAAAGACTAAACCATATATTCTCTTGAAAAATGAATACCCATTGAACCTTAGTGAAAACATGAATGCAGTTAAAAGTTAACACTTTCCACATACCAAAATCCTCAAAATTCTATATACTCAAACCATGATATCACTTAGTCCTTATTTCAATAATGAGCTCATGAATACAATCAAACATCTCATTATCTTCTTATTCCTTCATTATGCGCATATCATCTACTTTACAAAAATATCTGAATAACCTTCCATGGATACTGGTACCATTCAACATATACTTTCAAATACTTTTAGGAAAAACAATAGTGAAACAATCCTTAGATTATTCTTTATTCCGTAGTACCATTAACTATACAACATAACTCTCGATAAACATAAAATCATTCCACTACCTTCTAAAACAACCAACTGAGCTTCAACACTTATTTCTTCTCATATATCATTTGTAGTCTTCTCATCATCATCCACATAAATACTACCCATATGACCATGCTGATTCTCTTCATGAGATTTTCCATTAGGTCATTGGTTTTCATAATGCTCGTACATTCCACATTTAAAACATCTAATCATTGTTGATGTCGTAGCAATACCATTATCCTTGTCCATGGTGTTAACTGAACCTTTTCCTTTGCACTTACTAGCTTTGTGTCCTTCTTTCCACACCCAAAGCATCTTCCAGTTCCTTTGAAACAATCTCCCTGATGCCTCTTCCCACATGATTTACATGAGGTAAATTGAACTTTCTTTCCTCTATGATCATCATGAAACTCCATCTTTCTCTTATTATCTGAGTCGGGAAACTTACCAAAGTTGAGATTATTGATCATATTATGAGATTGCTGATTAGGAATAATAACGATGTTTGGACTTCCAGATCCCGTTTCATTTGGTTTCTCATGAAGAAAATCATTCCATTGTCTATCATATCCTCCATTATCGTGAATCTTCCTGTTTCCAGCCATTTTCTAAAACCCAAAAAGAATAGTGTGAGAGGCAAAAATCATGCTAGGGGAAAAAATAGTAAAGGGGGAGTATCCTCAATATCTAACATCTTAGGTTAAATTCTATGATCGTTACCATAGTTTTAGGACTGTATCCTATATGTATACTTATCCTTAGGGACATTCCTAGACATACCTCAGAAATATATCTAGGAATCTCACTAACGTTTTTGCATCCTAGTTTCCAAAGGATGACTAATCCTTTGCTCTGATACCAACTGTAGAGACCCAAAGCTTGATGTAAATGGACATTACATTACTTTAGAAGAATACTTAGTACATAACAAAAACAGACACACAAGGACAGTAATAGTTTAGTGTCTTTGGAAACTTGGAACGTAATCTTCTAATCGTGGTGAAAGATCTTCAACATCTCCCATAAAGATCTTCCCCTTTTTTCTTACCTAAAACCTTTATTTATATCCTGGGGAAAAGAAAACATAAAAAGGGTGAGCTCAAATTATCAGTAAGGGTAAGCATGGATAAAATAAAACATACCATATACATTTGAACTTAAAAACATGAACATAATGTTTAAACATCAAAAGCTTGAGAAATGACATAAAACATGGAAGTACGTAAGGAATAGATCATAAAGAAACATTAAGAATGATAAAATTGCATGGGAATAAAACATGTAATTGTGAAAACCATTAAGCACATGATATGATTTCCATAGTGGCCAAGGCATCGCTGCCAAGACCATCTTAGTGGACAAAGTCCCTTTCTGAATCGAGTTCACTCCTCGTTCCAGTCCTGTATTACTGAACCGGTTTAACTTGCCGTTCAAGCTATGTCTATATCATGAGATATAAATCATTACCCAATGCATTGGAGGTAGATATAGGTCCCACCAATCTCATAATGAAATAATTCTTACTTGTGACACAAAATAAACATACATCATTCATAAAAACCCAATAAATAAAATGGGTTTCCTAAACATCATCCCATCATCACATAATCCATATAAAAGAAATGGATATCATTTCAATATAAGAAAAGTGAAACCATGTAAATCATAGAGACATTGTACTTGAAACATACACATATGAAATAATGTTATCTTAGATGAAAAATGGTTTTTTATAAAACACTTGAAATGAATTCTTGAGGAAAATATCCTTTGTTCTTCAAAATCATTTTCTTTTCAGAAAATGACATGCAATTTTTAAAAGAATAGGATTTTGTTTAAAATAGTCATGAAATATTTTGGAGGAATACTCATGAAAATAAGGCTTTATAAAGCTGTAAAAATCATTTCATGCCGTATACGTTAAAAAACATTCTTCTCGTACTTTTTTCAGAAAAGTAAAAAAAAAGTACCTCGTAACATAAACCAAAGAAAGAATCCTTACATACCATGTAGTAAAAGTCAAAAAAAAGGTAAAAATGACTTTAAACATACATGTATACACTTTTATAAAACATGGACATGGATGATAGAAATAACCCTAGTAAATACTTACGAATAAGCAATCTCGGATAAAAATGAGATTTGCACAATTTTCCCTTACCTTAGGTCCGATATGCTTCGTACGTATCCTAACCTCATGTATAATGATTTAAATAATGTTATTTACTTATTACAGAATCATATTAATTGTCATGATATCATATATGGTTCACTTATGACTTTATATTACCCGTTCTTTTGTAAATTCCATGTTAAAGAGCGTTTTGGGTAAAATCGTTTCATTTGTCGTCCGTGTTTTGACTTGTAATTATTCATATGATTAATTAGATCATGATTACTTACATCCAGAATATAAAACATGATTTATATATAATATATATTCAGAATAAACATATATATAATAGATCTATAAATGGAAAGAAATACACCGTTCATGGAGACGGTAGGTCGTACGTACGCATGAACGTTGTTTTCGTTTCCTCATTGAATTGAATGGAATTAATTGGATGACATACATATATATATATATATAAATAAATACAGTATCATTATTATGTCATATATTTCATGATTACTTATTATATATACTTTATAATCATTTATGAATGGTTAATCATTGAGAATGAATTTCATCGCGTCGTGGAGACAGTATTCCTGACGTACGCACGAGCGATGATATCGTTCCCATGATCGTGGAATTTTATTCGAGTGTATGTATACTATTACATAATCAATATCACTTTACAATAATCATATAGAGTTATTATTTACACCATTATACCCATCCAATTATGGTGGTGGTGGAAAATAGATTACACCACGGCGTGGAGACGGTATTTCGTACGTACGCACGCGCGGTGATTTCGTTTTTCGTAGGATGGATAGATGGTGTAATAGGGTTGTTTCATACTTATAATAACATATAATTATATGAGTGATACTGATGTTATTACTTCATAATGAAACAACCTAAGAAGAAGAAGTGGAAGAAGAAATAAAGGTGAATGATTCGGTAACAGAAATTACCTCTTCTTTGAAGCGCCTCTTTGAGACCTCCTCTTAGGGCACTAAACATGGTCTTTGAAGAAGACCAGGACCTCTAGGATGTTTCTAGGAAAGTTTATAAGAGAATTGGGAAGGGTTTGGCCGATCTTGAAGGCTCAAAGTGGTGTGTGGAAGAGAGGGAGGAGGTTCCTTTTTATAAGGGAGGAGAGGGGCACCTTTGGAATTCTCAAAAAATATTAATTTATACTAAATCTAACCTCAATTAAAAACCTCCAAAAATGACACATATTAGAAGCTTAGATTATATAGGGTTGTAATATCATCAACCAATAAAATTTAGACATGTTTGGATCTTATTTTAAACCTTATCATTTTGATTTATCCTTATTTAATCTATTTAAGTTTATTTGTGGTACTAAAATTCTAAATTTTAAATTATAACAAATAATTACATATTTGTTGTCAATTTTCCATAATTTTTTACTTTATAACATTATAGACCATATAAATCTAAATTTATAATTTTTAAATATTTTTGTGATTTTTAAACAATTTTATAATATGTTATTTTTATAGAATAACAATAGTGTCAATTTTGACACTATTCATTTATATGAATTTAAATAAAACATATATAGAAGATATGTTTGAAATAAAATCTTTAATAGATTAATAAAAGTTCATATGTATCTATAAAATTATTTTATCACATTAAATAGTTCATATAATATTTATTTTATAATTTTTAAAACCATTTATTTGGTTTATCTCTTAATAAAATATTTACTACAACATTTTTCTATAATTATTTAATATACAGATTTTTGCATAAAAATTAAAAAAAATACTATGATGAAGATAAATCTATTAACTTTCACAATAATACATTTACTCGAATTTATCATCTTAAAATGACAATATTTAAATTGTTATATTTATTAAATTATGAAGGTGACAACTTCGGCATCATTTAAAATAAAATAATATAATTATCATAATCACTTTTATAAGGCTCCAAACGGTTATATATTAGGTAATTGGATGTTTAAGGTGTATATATACACAACCAATAAGTTTTTGTCAGGTTTGTGGTCCTTTTAATGGGTATTATTATTTCAATAAAAACTATATTACCTATTTCCCACTTAATAAATAATTTGTTTGTCATTAATGTATCATCATTAATGACAATTATTTAATCCATAAAAATTATAAATAAATTATCATGATGTAGATACTTTTATTAGCTTTCTGGAGACTATTCATGTTCGACGTTTTATGATGTTTATTACTAAATTAAAATTATTATACTTATAAGATTTAAGAGAGTGACATGTTGTCACTTTCTTTGGTTTTAATGATAATTAAATTATTTTCATGGTCAAAATCCCATAAAATGAATCTAATCTGACCCCTAGGTTATATGGGTCTACTTTTAGCCATCCAATAGAATTTTGGAATGTGTTAGGGTAATTTTATAATATTATATTTACACTTAATTACCCGATTTACCTTTAACTATGGTAAATAAAATTTACCGTAGTTACTATTCATAATTCCCAAAAATAAAAATTAGCTTATTAACATAATTTGGACCCACTGATTCCAAATATGGAATCCATTTTTCCAAATTCAATACACAAAAGTTTCAGAAATTAAATCAAAATTAATCCTGTTGTCGAAAGAAAACGGGTTTTTCTTTAAAACATTGCAAAAGATTGAATTGATTTAACCTACGAATTTAATGTAAAATCAATGCTAATGACATACATTATATTAAATGGTAAAATATATTCTATTTATAATTTAAAACCATTCAATATTATAATTTATCCATATAAATTATTGCGATGATAAAAGTTGTTTTTAATTAAAATATAGCGTGTTTTTACTATTCATCAAAATATGAAAGTTACTAGAATAATATGAAAAATTTATCCAATGTAAATTTTTATTTCTTGATTCCAAAGAAGAATTTTATTTTGTCAAATTGAACTTATAAACATGTCAAAAAATATATTTAAATTGGGTGCACCATCAAAAGGCGGAAAAACTGCATTTTTTGAAAAATACTTATTTTACCCGAAAAATTTATTTTGTTCTTATACCATGTTCTAGAAAATGTGTAAGATGAATAATAATGTTATAAAATTCAATATTTAGTTAATACTATTCATAATGGCTAGTTCATAATAATATTATAATAATATATCGTTGTTTAGTAAAACCCGGTATTGCGTACAACACACGTTATCGAGGAAGGTCGTGATTGCATGTAATGCAAGCCAAGTCAGGGTTGCGTATTGTACAAGAATCCTTTGTTGTTTCGTATAACAGAATCCAACCATATTTAATTTATACATTGAATATATATATATATATATATACTCAATGTTGCGTAAAATAACTATTATCAAAATTGTGTGTAACATGATCCAAGAATAGTGCTGCGTATACTGCAAGCTAATACGGTGTTGTGTATAGCGCAAGGTAATCTTGGTGTAGCATACAACACAAGACATTAATGAAATTAAAAGAATATTTTTCATAAAATCTCGGGGTGTTACACACACCAACCCACAACCAAGCCAACCGTTGCCCCGCTGCTCACTCGATCCACCAAAACCAACAAAAACACCCCCATCACATGCCACGTATCCAAGCCAACACCCACATGTTAATTATTCCATTTTCTCAAACGGGGTGATCACTCAAGAGTTTCATATTTTAAATCATCAAACTACACGTGATTAACTAAATTCTACATTCAACAAGTTCCATTCACAAAAATGGTCTAGAAAGACAGGTCAACATTTAATTATGCAAGAAAATGCCCCAAACGACCATTATTTTCAATAGGCATAAGCCTATTCAATTTACAACATAATATCACAGGATATAAAGATAAACATAACAACTTCCCCATCCTCATTATTTAACCAGTTATTATCTTTGTTTAATGGTTCAACCGGTTCTCATGAAAAACAAGAGGATACACACCCCGCATGATGCACAAAATTAGAGAGACAAAGGTAAGATCCCTACCTCAATAGGCTCTGATCACAACGCTCCCCCGGATCAAATTTAGAAGATGTTCGTCGGCATCTGTCACATCTGTAAAAACTCAGAAAAACCTCCTCGGGTGGAAGTTGGGAAAAAATGTCGAAGGAAAGACAACAGATCCAAGCTCAAAAGTTCCGCCTCGTCGTTACGATCTGGTGGCTGCTAACGGATCGTAAATCCGAGCTCGGAAGAAGATGTTTTGGAATAAAAAAGAGCCTTCGAGTATCTTGGGAGAGCTCTACTCAGAGGAATAGGGAGGAGAGGGGTGAGTTGAAAAGGAAGATGGGACCCCTCCTTTTATAGGTGTGAAAAACAAAAGTACACAGCATGTACTTTATGGTACATGGCATGTACTCGGCAATTTCACACGGTCACCACGCGGCTTCCAACATGACCTTCAACACGGCACGTGGTCGTTGACTAGTCAACACACGGTTTGATGGTAACACGTACGCATTGAGGGACTACACGGCATGTAGTATGGGACACACAGCGTGTACCCATTTATTTCACACGACAAGGACATGACTCCAACACGGAACATGGTTGTTGACTGGTCAACACACGGTTTCAGGGTAACACGTATGTGGGGAGGGACTAGATGGAATGTAGTATGGGATACATGGCGTGTACCCATTTATTTCACATGGCAAGGACACGACTCCAACACGGCACACGGCCGTTGACTGGTCAACACACGGTTTGAGGGTTACACATATGTGGGGAGGGACTACACAGCGTGTAGTATGGGATACCCAACATGTACCCATTTATTTCACATGGCAAGGACACGGCCTTCAACACGTGGTATACCCGGCGAGGGGGGTACACAGCGTGTGATGTCTCTACACGGCGTGTAGTTACAAAATTCTGGAATGTGTGGGAAAATTCCATTTTACCATACAGAACACTTCGTGACCTTCTCTTTGACAAAGGAATGGGCCAGAGAGGTCCGGGCCATTACATAAGATACATCTTAAAACATTCTCGTACCCGATAATTCAAAACCAACCCAGAGGAACCCAACAAGATACCTCTTAGGGCTCTCGTTACAACAGGAACCCAACCATAAACCCTAATTATAGGTGTTAGGAATTCTTTCTCCTATGTCGAGATATTATCCGCTTTAGGCGGCACTGACTCACCTGCACGGGTTTAATCGCATCCTCATTAATGCTTCTCGATTAAGAATCGGGTCTTCCCACTTACATACATTAGGATTTTTCAACTCATACTGCCCCCCAACACCGCACAACCCACACACTACCCAAACACGTGGTTTGGGGAAAATTCATTTTCCTATGTCGAGATATTATTCTCTTTAGGAAGCACTGAATTGCCTGCACGGGTTCAATCGCATCCGCATTAATGTGTCTCGATTAAGGATCAGGTTTTTCCCTTCCCCACATGCCCGAACAAGTTACACACTTCCAGAGAATCAAGGAAACAAAAGGTCTCATAACCGACAAGCCAAGCATTCCATATATCAAAGGTGCAAAGTATAACATCAAAACAAAGCTCATAAGAACAAAGAAAACAAAAGTAAAAACAACTCCAGGTACTGAGCGTGCATCTGAGACTCTCGCTCCCAAGTTCTCTCCACGAGGGCTCCATGCCTCCACAACACACGAACTAAGGGAATGGTTCATCCATGGAGCACCTTCTATTTACGATCCTCGATTCTGACTGGTCATTCCTCGAAGGTCCCATCGTCTCCCATATCTAACTATCCCCAGTCGATAATTTGAGAGTCATCATGTAAGTATCCACATAATGGGAGACGTGGAAGACATCATGAACCTTCTCCAACTGAGGTGGCAGGGCTAACTGATATGCCACCTCGCCGACTCGCCTTAGCACCTCAAAAGCTCCGATGAACCTAGGGGATAGCTTACTCCCCCTCCCAAACATCTTCTTCCCCCATCTATGGGAATCCTTCAAGAACACATGATCTCCCACCTTGAACTCCAAGGGCCTCCTTCCAAAATCAGCATAAGACTTCTGTCGGTCCTGAGCCGCCTTCATCCTCTCACTCACAAGCTGGACTTTCTCAGTGGTGCTCTGCACTACCTATGGCCCAAGAGCACCTGTCTCACCCACCTCTATTCAGAAAATTGTTGAAATACATGGTATTCCATACAAATCCTCAAATGGTTCCATGACAATAGTAGAGTGGAATCTGTTGTTGTAGGAAAACTCTACTAAAGGCAAGTGTCGTATCCATGACCCTCTGAAATCCAGAACGTATGCTCGAAGAATGTCCTCCAATATCTGGATAGTCCACTCTGTCTGTCCATCGGTCTGGGGGTGGAAAGATGTGCTAAGTCATGGATGGGTGCCAAAATCATGGTGTAACCCCCTTCAGACTCATGAGGTAAACCAAGTATCCCGGTCCGAGACGATAGTCTTCAGAACTCCATGAAAACGCACCACCTCGTCTACGTACCTCTGTGCTAAGGTACTCACTGGGCCCGACTCCTTAATTTCTAAGAAGTGAGCTGATTTCGTCAGATAATCCACCACCACCTAGAGAGCATCATAACCACCCTAAGCTATGGGTAGTCCTGTGACGAAGTCCATCAGGATGTCATCCCACTTCCACTCGGGGACATCTAAAGGATGCAACAAACCACTGGGAACACGGTGATCAGCCTTTACATGCTGAAACACTAGGAACATTGCCAAAAACTCTGCCACTACCCATTTCACCATGGGCCACCAAAACTGTTCCCTCAGGCCTCGGTACATTTTTGAAACCCCCGGATGTACCGCTAAGGCTATGCTATGGAAGTCACGGAGAACTCCCTCATGCATCGCCTCCAGAAAAAACAAACTTCCATGAAAAAGAATATGATTTTGGCTGTCCTCTGACCATCCTTCTAGAGAATTTCACTAATTGACATGATCCCGCATCACTTCTGCCTCATAGTCCCCCCACTGAGACGCTTCCACCTGCGGCGACAACGAGTACTGCACTGTCATCTAAAACAAACAGCCTCTAACAGCCTCTACCCTTTCATCCAAGTGCAAGGCAGCCAACTCTCCCATCGCATTACAAGAATCAGTGGATTCCCGAACACATCCTTATGATACTTCTTGCTCAGGGCATTAGCCACAATGTTTCCCATACATTCAGTGTAAGAGATCTATAAGTCATAGTCTGGGAGGAACTCGACCCATCTCTGCTGCCATAAGTTCAGGTCACGTTGGGAGAAGATATAACACAAGCTCTTGTGATCTGAGAAGACCACAAAGCTCTCCCCAAAAAGGTAATATCACCACAACTTTAGTGAAAACACTACTGCTGCAAGTTCCAGGTCATGGGTGGAATAGTTACGCTCGTGAGGGCGCAACTGCCTAGACCCATAATAGATCACACCCTTCTTCTGCATCAGCACACACCCCAGACCAAGGCCAAAAGCATCACAAAACACCTCATACAACAATCCTTCCTCTTGAAATCTGAGTATGGGGGAACTGAAAAACTTATCCTTCAGGTAGTCAAAACCTTCTTGGCATTGCTCGCTCCATAGGAAGACCTGGTTCTTCCTAGTCAAAGCTGTAAATAGAGAAGCAACTCGAGAGAAGTCTGAAACGAACCTCTGATAGTAACCTGCCAACCCTAGGAAACTATGAACTTCTACCATGCTCTTGGGTGCCTCCCAAAAAACAATTGTCTATACCTTCGATGGGTCCACTAACACTCAATGCTGAGATACTATGTTCCCAAGGAAGTTTACTTCTTGTGTCAAGAACTTACACTTCGACAATTTCCCATAAAGCTGGTGGTGTCGACGGACATCCAAGACTGCCCTGAGATTCTCAATTTCCTCCTCCTCTGATCTTGAGTAGATCAGGATGTCATTGATAAACACAATGACGAACCGGTCCAGAAACTCTCGTGAGACAATGTTCATAAGTCCCATGAACATAGCTGGTGCATTCGTAACTCCAAACGGCATCACTACAAACTCGAAGTGCCCATACCTGCACCTGAAAGTCATTGTCGAGATGTCACTTTCCTTTAGTCTCAGCTGATGATATCCAAATCGTAGATTAATCTTAGAAAACCAACCTGATCCCCTCAGTTGGTCTAAGAGATCATATATCCTTGGAATGGGGTAACAGTTCTTGATCGTTACCTAATTCAACCTTCTGTAGTCTATGCATAACCTGAGACCACCATCTGCCTTCTTCACGAAAAAAACTAGAGCACCCTATGGCGACATGCTAGGTCGACCAAAACCATTCTCCATCATATCGTCAATCTGAATCCACAACTCCCGCAACACAGAAGGTTCCATCCGATAAGGGGTCATCGAAATCGAATGGGCACCGAGCTGTAAGTATATCCCGAACTCAACGTCACTTCGGGGGGTAGAGTCACAACCTACTCAGAAAAAACGTCAAGGAACACCCTAACAACCTCTGGGACATCCATAATATCTGTATCAGCTGGAACCACTGATAACCCGCCTATTAAGAAAAGGAGAGGCCACACACACCGACTTCCCACCTGTTATCTCCTCTCACCAACAAAAGCTAAACACTGCCCGTCCACGTCGGAGAACACGAATCTTCTCCGAAATCAGTCGATAACGACACTAACAGAAAACAACCATTCGATGCCTAGGATGTCATCGTATGGCTTCATCTATAACAGAAGAAGGTCCCCACTAGATCGATGTGGTCCCAACGTCAGCCCACATCCCTAGCAAACACAAGATATGCTAGTCTGTCCTCCAACTAGTGTACTCAGCACCAGTCGTACGGAATGTCTCTCTATGTCTAGACCCAAAACATGGGCTAGACCAGGTGAAACAAATGAGTGTGAAGCTCTTGAATCGAACAAAGCAGAAACGAGAGTGCTGAACAAACAAATTGTACCTCGCACCACCTCTAGTCTCGCTGGAGTTTCCAACTCTACAGCGTGCAATTGTCCATGCCCAGCTCCTATGCCTCTCTGATGTCGTCCACCACCCCGACAACACACTGTTCGAGGTCCCTGAGGAGCACCATGTGGTTGGTCTCCTCCTACAAATTCTGCCCTCAGCGGAGTAGGGTCTCGCTGCTGCTGGAAGGGCCTCGCCGGCAACTGGTGCTGCTGAGGCGGGCGCTGAACCTGCCCACCTCCATCGTACTGAGCTCGGGTCGGGAACTGACTCTTAACATGCCCTAAACCTACACAAGAAAAACACTTTGGTCCTGGGCTCGTGAAAAAGGAACGATGACCCGAAGATCTGAACTGGAACTACTGGGGCCTGCTCCACACTGGACTGAACCTGGAAGGTCCCGTCATAGGAGACCTACTGATGACTGCCTTCCCCTTCGACGAACCTAGATGGATCTCATCTCGTGGTGCACCTATTAGTGAGTGAATCCTCTCTACAACCTCTGCCTTCTTCTGTACTGCCATGTTCGTCGGAACGGTGAAGGGGGTGACAGCATACTGGAGCGAAGGACGAAGCGCCTCCTCCAAACGTCACACCCGAGACTCCTCATCCAGAAAGAGATCCGGAGAAAAGCGTAGGAGATCCTTGAACATGATCCCCAACTCTCATACTGACATAATCCCCTTCTGAAGGGAGAGTAACTCATGCCGGTTCTCCGCCTTGATCATGGAAGAAGGGAATTCTTCCCGGAATTCTTTCTCAAATTTGGCCCACGGAACCTCTACCTATATCCTCTCTCTGAGGTAGAGAATCCACGACTATCGCGTTGTACCTATCCACTGGCTGACTGCTAGGGGAACCCAGTACTCCCTAAGAGCACGGATCAAGGTAAAAGTGATCCCTAGCTCCTCAATCCACCCCTCCATCTCCGTATCCAATGTACTACCCTTATAGTTCTTGAGAGTCTTCCGCTGGAAAGAACGAAGAGTCTTCTGCCACTGGCTATCTTCCTCCTCTCGGTCAATCCTCAACTGATTGACCACCTGAATATGCTAGGCATCAGCTGTTTGAGCCACTCAGGGACGACGTCCAGGTGCCATAGCTGTATAGTAAAGAAATATCACCTAAGGCCAAGTAGTAAGGAAATTCTCAGGGTTCATTTATCATTTTATTTTAATTTCTTTCTCAGAACACCCAAGTCATGTAAAACACAATCATATGAGGCATGTACCTTCCCTAGGGTCTCAAACCTGCAATCAATGTAGTCTCACTTGGTCGTTCGGTTGGCTCAGAGTCCGTGAATCGGATCACGGGGGGCCCTAAAATCCCGTGTCCTATCCAGTCTTCCCAGGCCTATGTCACGCACCAAGATTAACCAACACCGTTTCCCTAACATCCCATGCAATCCTCACTGTGCCTAACTCCATACTCCATCCTATCTTTCAACCATCACCTTTGATACCATTCTATCGTGACCCCCTCCCACCAAAGATTCCCCTCCTGAGCTAGCAATGATGAAAGGGAGATAATGACCCCCGATTCCCACCTCTAGTAGACCCCGGGGTGGCGACTAGAACCAAGGGTATGAGTTTTCACAAATATTAGAGGCATTACCATTTTTATTATTTAATATCAGGAAGTAGGACAAGTCAACCAAAAAATAGGAAAATAACAAGTGTATATAAATAATCCCAAACCAATCCCACATGCATGTTTAAATAGTTCTGAAACAAGGTACAAGTACAAAAAAGATCAAAAGTACAATACCAAAAGAAACAAGAGTACAACAACTGCAAAAACTCCAACTTTCCTGACTAGTAGGGTCCTGCACGTCCTTGGTTGTCCTCATGGAAACCTGAAAGTAAACATAGGGTGAGAATACAAGTATACTCAGTAGGGAAACCTAAATCTCTCGTGCACAAGTGGGGAGACATCCTAATGTCCCATGAGAAAAGTAGAAGAAACCTATCAAAGAATTCTATCCACCAAACATCACCAGCCACACTCCCCAAAACACAATCACAACAGGTAGTAGTATATAAGAACAAGAGTATTGGGTACCTCACACCATTTCCCACTAGTTAGCTGCTCTTCCTAACTAGGATCGTCCTGTCGCTACCACACTCTTCCCGCCCGCACACACCTGGGCCTCAAGAACCACACATCCCACCCGCACCACCTGGGCCTCACAACCACGTCTCACGCCCGCACACACCTTGGCCTCACAAACACGTATCCTGCCCGCACACACCTGGGCCTCACAACCACGTATCCTACCCGCACACACCTAGGCCGCATCCTGAAGGTTCTTGGTAAAAAAATAGTAAAACATGCCCGAAGAGTCTTGGGCTAAAACCACCCCAATGGAAACCTACCCGAAGGGTCATGGGTGTAAGGTCTCTTCATGCCATCACAGCCTAAGGAAGAAGGAGTAGGTAGGATCTAGTAACTATGGGGAAAACACCCTCTCCAATAAAATGGGAGTGTTCGGCACTAAGTGCTCAACATGGGTGGGGTGTGATAAAACACAAAGATACAGATATATATATATATTCCAAACACTCATCCCAACCTATGGCTTCTAATCAAAGAACTGAGAACATGCCTCAGCACTGCTAATACGAAGTATGTATACAAGAAACAATCTTGAAACCCCATTTATGTTTTCATGTTTCAACATAATTAGTTTATTAGTTCCTTAACTACTGGGAAACTATCCACAACCAACCACATCGATCGTTCGTAAAGCATATCCCTGCTATCCACAAATCAAGTTAGGAAAACACCAGAAGAACAATAAGTACCTTCTTAATAAAAAAACCAACCCACTCATTAACATTCCCGTTCCATTACCATTCCCCACCATTGTTAACTCTTCCACTTTTTATTTATTATTTACAACTCATAGTTCGTTCACATTCAAACCCAACCCTGCAGCCCCACTGCCAACCACCATATCCACAACCACACCATATATCATCACCCTTTTAATACTGTTTCTCATAGCCCCACTGCCAATCAGAAATATAGCATTCACACCAACCCACAAACAAGCCAACCGTAGCCCCGCTGCTCACCCGATCCACAACAACCCACAAAACACCCCCACCACATGCCACGTATCCAAGCCAACACCCACATGTTCATTATTCCATTTTGTTCAACCGGGGTGATCACACAAGGTTTTCAGTTTTTAATTCTTCCAAATTTACGTGATTAACCAGATTCCACATTCAACAAGTTCCATTCACAAAAACGGTCTATAAATATTGGGCCACATTTAATTGCACAAGAAAAGGCCCCCAACGACCTTTATTTTCAGTAGGCATAAGCCTATTCAATTCACAACATAATATCACAGGATATAAAGATAAACATAACAACTTCCCCATTCCCATTCATTAACCAGTTATTATCTTCGTTTAGTGGTTCAACCGGTTCTCATGAAAAAAAGAGGATACTCGCCCCGCATGATGCACAAAATTAGAAAGATGGAGGTAAGATCCCTACCTCAACAGGTTCTGATCACAAAGCTCCCCAGGATCAACTTTAGAAGATGTTCATCGGCGTCCGTCACTTCTGTCAAAACCTGTAAAAACCCCCATGGGTGGAAGCTGGGAAGGAAAGGTTGAAGGAAAGACAACGGATCCAAGCTTTCAAGTTCCACCTCGTCGTTACGATCCCGTGGCCACTGATGGATCGTAAATCGGTGCTCGGACGAAGAAGTTATGGAAGAAAAAAGAGCCTTTGAGTCTCTTGGGAGAGCTCTGATCAGATAAATGGGGAGGAGAGGGGTGAGTTGAGAAGAAGGAGGGGACCCCTCCTTTTATAGGCGTGAAAAACAAAAGTACACAGCTTGTAAATTTTGGTACACGGCGTGTACTTGGCGATTTCACATGGTCACCACACGGCTTCTAACACGGCCTTCAACGAGGCACGCGGCCGTCGACTGGTGAACACACGGTTTGAGGGTAACGCGTATGCAGGGAGGGACTACACAGTGTGTAGTATGGGATACACGGAAGGTACCCATTTATTTCACACAGCAAGGTACCGGCTCCAACACGGAACATAGTCGTTGACTGGTCAACACAAGGTTTGAGGGTAACACGTACGCGGGGAGGGACTACACGACGAGTAGTATGGGATACATGGTGTGTACCCATTTATTTGACACAGCAAAGACACGGCTCCAACATGGCACATGACCGTTAACTGTTCAACACATGGTTTGAGGTTAACGCGTACGCGGGGAGGGACTACACGGCCTGTAGTATGGGATACACAGCGTGTACCCATTTATTTCACACGGCAAGGACATGGCCTTCAACACTGGGTATACCCAGCGAGGGGGTACATGATGTGTGCTCTCACTACATGGCGTGTACTTAAAAAATAATGGAAAGTGTGGGAAAAATTCATTTTACCCTCCAGAACACCTCATGACCTTAATTTTGACAAAGAAATTGGCCGGAGAGGTCCGAGCCATTACAGGATATTAGGTGTCAGAACAAAGTTTCTTAGTTGATTATAAGAAGGTGGAAGCTTTAATGACATGGGATAAACCACAATATTATTCAAGATTCATAGTTTCTTGGGTTTTTTAGGGTATTATCCCTAGTTTGTATAGTATTTCCCAAGGTTGGATTCCTTGAAGACTAATCTCACATACAAGGGAGTGATGTTTTATTGGGATGAGAAATTTTAGATTAATTTTGATGAGAATATATTTATTTTGGCTTCTACATCAGTTTTGACTCTTCTAGAGTCCGCACAGGGCTATGTAGTCTTCTATGACACATGTCGATCAAGTTTGGGTTCTATAATTATGTAAGATAATCATGTGGTCACCTATGGATCTTAGTATCTTAGGAGACATGAGAAAAATTATCAAACTCATTACCTTGATCATAATTCATACATTTAATATTTGGAAGAAATAGCTTTTCATAGAAAGGGTTACATTGTTTTATGACTACATGAGCATGAGTTATATATTCTCCCCAAAAGATTTAAATATCCTCTTGAATAATTTTCAAGAGTACCTATTTTATTTTGACTTAGAAATTTACTATAACCTGGGGAAAGGAAATGTTGTTACTTATGGATTGAGAATGAAACCTCTGACCCTGGATGTAATAGAATTATCGAAAGATTGGAACTTGATGGGTCTTTTTTCTTACTTTCATTTCGGAGTCTATGAATCAGGGGATTAAATTTTCATGGATAGTTTTTAGTTGGCCTAATGTCTACTCAATATTATTCTTCAAAAAACATCAATATAATGAATTTTTTATCATTAGATACTCTTATTATGGTGGGGATACCATTTCTGAGTGGTAATTCTCCACGGAGGGTATTCTATGTTTTCATATTCAGTTTGTTGTCTCGTTTACCATGATAACAGTTATGTTTGTTTTATTTCCATAATTACCAATGGTATGTTCTACCAGGAACCAACAATATGTTTTATGAAATTTGATGATGGTTTTGGTTTCCAGGTATGAGACAAAACATTTCTGCTTTTGTCTCTTATTATTATACTTTCTAATAGGTCAAGGGTGAGTACCAAAGACCTTTTCTTTTACTTCATCCACTTAATAAGATGACTTGGAAGTGGTATGGGATTTATATGTACTTGTTTGGGATTCTATTTACCCATAGAAAGAATAATTCAATATGTGTTGTGATCAATAGGATTATCAAATAATCTCACCATATACCAATTCATGATATATCCAAAGTTGAGGAGTTGATAAATCTATTTGTGAAAGATATTGTTCATTTTCATAGAGTTCTATCTAATGTAGTAACTTATAGAGATTCACTTTTTTACTTATCATTTTTAGAGAGGCCTCTAAGAGGAATTTGGATCTCTAATTCATTTAAGTACAACAAATTATCCGAAGATAGATTGTCAGATAAAGAGAGATATATATATTCTCAAGGATATTGTTTATTCTTACGTCGTATATTTTGGTGGGGCCTGTGATGAACATTTGTTACTATTTAAGTTTAATTATAAAAAATAGATACCACTCTATGATTATAATGGATCCTTTTGAGTCCCTATAAGGATGACCTTGTAAATCTTCAATATGTTGGTCAGATAATGGTGAATTTTTCTTAGTTGGATTGAGCTTGGTCCAATGATGAAATCAAATATTTAGTTGATTCATTATAGAATGACATTACCACATATCTTGTATAAATATGATTTTTATCATCTTATTCATAGATCAATGTATTTTTTAGTGGAGGACTAGGTGTTTTTGAAATTTTCACCTCATTTATCTCATCAATGGCTTGGTATGAAGGGGAAGATAGCTATTATTTTTGTAGGAACTTTTTTGTAATGTCTAGGAAATTCTGTATAGTTTTTATTAATTATATGGAATTATATTAAGAGTGTGAGATCTGATGGTGCGTGATTTCAAGGCCCAGAGTGCCCAGAATGATTCGTCAAAGATTGTTTGAGTTTTAATTAGTGTCTGTAAGCAGTTTTCCTAATAAAGTGTAATAACTCTTAAATGGTAACTAAGATTAGAAATCTGAGGGCACTGTTGCGTTTAGTATGGCAGGATTACCCTAGGAACAACTTTAGTTTAGTCGGAGCGGGCCTCCGGTGAGAAAACCCAAAAATGACATAACGTAAATAAAATAATTAAATAAATTATTGTATTTTTCAAATGTTTATAACTCAAAAAGGGTAACTTGGATTGAAAATCCGAGACCACCGATGAACATGTGATGGTATTCTCTCTTTAATAAGATACTAACATTGGTTGGCACTGGCAACCAGTGAAAGTTTGTTTTTGGCCGTAAATAATATTATGAAGTGAAAATTATTTTATTGTAAAATTCATATCTTCTAAATGGTAACTCGGATTGAAAATATGAGTGTACAGTTGGGTTCTTTGGGGTGTGTTTCACTTAGGAAAAGCCTAACCTCGACCAACGCGGGTCAAGGTTGACTGTTATAGTTTTTAGGAATTTTTTTTTGAGTATGTTCATTAATGGCGTGAGCGGGGTTATATAAATTTTGTATCGATGCTGGGAATTCAAATTTGAGGGAACCATTGAACTCACAATGCCAATATTCATTTAAGGATACCTTTACCATGACAACAGTAGATCGAAGGTGAATGTTAGTTTTTGTGAATTTTGTAGGAGAGTTAAAAGAATAAAAAGAACAGCTTTTATTTTATTTTTAAAACCTCCCAATTTGTATGTGTAGTGGTGGGGACCACCCGATCTCGGAAACCCCCCAAATTGAATTATTAATGGTGGGGGCCACATGACACCCTTAAAATTCCTCTTTAATGATAGAGGTGACCCTTTTAATCCTCCCATTAATTGTTCTAATGTAAATTAAATGAATTGACCCTTTCAAATATTAAGTAACAACGTCGTTGTAATTTAGGAAGGTTCATATTAAATAAACCATCATAAATTTCACGATTGTTTCTTACCCTCCCCTATCTTGTTTATATAGAGCTTAGGTGGGAGGAATTGGCACAACTTCACCAAACGACGGATCTCTGGTAAACTGTCGTGACGCCCAACACTTGGAGGATGGAGCTGGTTCCAGCGGGCCGCGACGAGCGACCCCCAACCACGAACCGAATAATGCAGATCAAGCGACATCATTGGAGTCTTGTTGCGGAGACAACGAATGCTGAAACATCCTCAAATGTGGACTCTCACCAATGAACTTGAGGAAGGGTTTGTTGTTTTGTAGATTCCCATTACCTATTCTTGACGTTCTTTGTGATTCAATAATTTTTGAGCCGCTTTCTACCACCCTAACACAGAGGGTGCGAGACAAATGACGATGGCCCGACCTCTCTATAATTTTTTGAGGTTTTTTATGTGTTCTTCATGATGGAGGAGGACGGTAGTCGGTGCCGATGATTGGCACTGGCGGGACTCCGGACTCGCGGCCCGCACCACGACAAGACGCGAAGACAATGGCGGCATAACCGCGCCGCCGAAGAAGAGCTGTAGCCCATAGTCCAACGCAAATCCGGCCTGGTGGCCCGCACTCCGGTCGGCCGCACGAAGGAAACAGCGGCACGCGTCTGCACCACCCAGTGTGAAAGGGTCGTGGCCTTGTGTTATGGTAGAAAAGGAAGGGCGGCCAGCCTAGCTGGCTATATGTGGAGGTGCGGCACACGACCGCGCCACACACAGGAGGGGGCAGGACGTTCGGCCAGCCGCAGCCGGCCGCCGCTCTGCACCGTGGTTCGCCGCACCATGGGCCCCTACAACGCGGGCCACCACACTGTGGGCCACCGCAACACGGGCTGCCCCACATAGAGGACCGTTACATCGCGGGGCGCCACACCACGAGCCCAAAGGGCCACCGTACCGTAGGCCGGGCCATGCCGGTGGGCGGGGCCAGACCCAGCGGATCTGTTCGACCCGAACCGGGTCGGGTCGTCCAAGGCCGGGTCGGACTGGACCCGGACCAACTTCGACCTTTTTCACTCTTTGGGCCATATCATGACCTACCGGCATCCGTTTGATGAACCATATTTGGCCCCATAAACCTTGGTGCGAGACGGTCTTTTTGGTATACCCCCACTTGAGATCTAGATAAAGTTGGGGTATGGTCGGGTTGGATCGGGCACGAATCCAACAGGGCCCTCCAGACTAAAAGGACAATAACATACAGACCGGGCGTCAGATTGACACACCGTCTGTTGAGTTGAGACCCCTCATACATGGAAGTCCTTTGGGATACTTCTTTGTGTGACTTCTTGGAAGTTGTAGTATCGAATTATGGATTGAGAAGTCGAGCCTTCCGAAGACAAATAAGATTAGTGAGGGGACCCTATAGCTGGTTGTAGCATGAGAAAGGGACCCTATGTTGTTCTGTGCTTTGGGATCCTTCATGGGTATGTGATTGAGGGTCCCACATGGATCCTCTCTATGAATCCACACGGGACTACTCGAGGTTCCTGTGTGGGTCTGATGATGTATTAGGATCATGTGTGGGTCTGATGATCTACTAGGATCATGTGTGGGTCTTATGATGTACTAGGATCTTGTGTGGGTCTGATGATATACGAGGATCCTGTGTGGGTCTAACGATGTACTACGATCCTATGTGAGTCTGATGACTATTTAGGATCCTACGTGGGTCTGACTTGTAACAGAGTAAGATTATTCTATAGTAATGTCTAATTATCTTTACTATCGTACCTAAGTTATACCTTGTGTGAGGTAAGTCCTTTCCTTCGTGGTGATACCTTTGTGGTCTTCTTATGTGTGGCGTACCTGTGTGGTACTTACCATCGTGGTGATACCTTTTTTGTATTCTTCTATGTGGTGTACATGTGTGGTACTTAACTTTGCGGTGTTACCTTCTTGGTATTCATTCCCTCGTGGAACTATTGTACTTTGGATATGGTTTTGGGACTTCAGTTTCCCCATGAATTATATTGGTATACTTGATAACATAGGTATATGTATGGGCATATAACTAAGTATGGTCGTCAGTTGTTTTCATGCTTTTTTGTTTATCTTTTGTGGATTTTGTGAGACCTTGAGTTCCTCGGGGTCCATACTGAGTATCATTACACTCACCTATACAAGGGATATGGCCGCACCTTGTTGTGTTTTGTGCAGACAACGGACATCACTGACTATGGAAGAGGGTACCAAGACTAGAGGTAACTCGGAGGTGTACCTTAGATGAGGCGTACCGCATAGAAGATCGTTCAGGAGCTTTACATACCCATTAGGTAGGATCATTTGTGGGTGTTCACAGGTATTATTCGATTATACATGTAATTCCCAGTTTTCTTGTACTTTCTAGTTGGGCTTGTATTATGGCCCCTTTTACTTACTGTACACACTCTTTTTACTATAAAGTTTACTCATGTTTGTAACTTTCTATGTGCTTGGATGCATGATTTTATAGCTTATAAAGTCAATTCCATCCCAGTTTTAGGGAAAATGTCTTCGGTGCTAGTCTCCAGCCCCTGGCATATGGAAGGCAGGCTTGGGATAGTCACGGCACGGGCCCTGGGGGACGGGTCAGGAAAAGATGGTATTAGAGGAGTCGATTCTATCGTAGAACATAAGAATATGATCTATATAACAGAAATAGTGTTAATATTAGTGACTGTGGTTATCAGTTTAGAGATTCCAATGTTGGTGCGCCGGCCGGTGTATCCATACACTAGGACCCTGACTTCTGATTTCTGACTCAGTGCACGAAAACACTGATTGCGTGTGTGTTTTGAAAATTTTTCTTGTGTTTTATTGAGTCAGCTCACTAGGTATAACATAATTACTATGATGCACCTGTTTCTTATGAGGATGCTTCTACGTAGACATCCATCTAGGATTCCCAAGAGAGTACACGATGACAGACCACCGAGCGACGAGGCTCCGATGTATATCCCTCGTACTATGTTGGCACCTTCGCGCCGTGTACCAGCAACACCAAAACCTATTCGGAAGCAGATACCACCAGCCACACTGGCGGATGGTGCATGCTGACTGAGGGAATTGCACGATTTCCAGTAGCAGAGGCCTCTGAGATTTCTAGGCAGATAGTTTCCCACGTAGCTGAGGGTTGGCAAGATATGGTTTCTAGATTTTTTTGCCTCGTTGAGAGACCAGTAGAGAAGATGGTGATATTAGCTACAAGAATATTTCAATGACTGACCACGAGGATGGTCCTCGTAGTGATGAGTCATCAGTATGTGGATCATTACCCGAGATAGTACCTCCAGGTAGTGTGTCAGCTATATCACTACATGTTGGTCAGTAGTTACAACTGGTGGTACCAGTAGAGGACACAAATAGGCTTAGTGCCTTACATGTGATTCAACATGTGATATCCCTCAGTTTTTGAGGCGAACCCGACTCATAGGCGGTTGAGTACTGCTTGAATAGGTGTCTGAGAGTTCTCTAGAGCTTCTACAGCTTTGGCAGGATGACATGTCGGTAGCTGAGTATTCATTGAGGCTACCAACCATTCTTATTACTCATTGAATATGATATGATCAGTGCTTCATGGATCAGAATTTTGAGTGCAGTATGTTTAAGGACGTTTGAGCCACCACAATTCCTCTTTGCATTCCTACTTATGTTGGTGTCCTAGAGAGTAACTTTGTGGTTGAATGTTATTTGGATGAACAGATATAGCCGGTGAATGTTAGTACTGGGAAAATAGAAAATTGGCGCTAGTCTCAGAGACTTGGTAATTTAAAAATGTTTCGGGAAGAAGAAGTGTTTGGGATAGATGAATATTTAGGGCCGCAGACGTAGAAGCAGATATATGGGAGCAGCATGAGGTGGTGTATATTTTGACATATTGCAACCACCCCCCCTTTGTTGTCCCTGCCTAGCTCAGGGTGTTGGAGGATAGAGGAAGAGAGTAGATTCATGTGGTCAAGGAGTGTGACCCAAGGGCTCTAGGAATTATTTGAGGTATGTTATGTGTCTACTACTAGATATCGTATAAATAGACGTAGGTTACAATCATTCCTTCCTTCCACGAATCATGTCCAATACCTAGAGTTTCTGGTTAAAAAATTGACTTGACCCTCATGTATAGAGATACCTTTGGGAGGATACTTGATAATCACACTTACACTGATAGTGTTATCTGACCCTTAAGGAAATAGTTTTGGTTGGAACCTCTTGGTGGCATCATTGAGGCCTTACGACGTTAGTTTGGGTATGACTGGACATCCACAATTCATACATAGATTTGCTATATGAGGAAAATAAGTTGTGTTTTATCTACAACTTGGGGATGAGGTTTTCCTTAGTTGGCGAATAAGGAAACCCCTGAATCACATGTTAAACTCATGAATAAGAGGGTGCAGCCGATCACTCTTGTGTCGGCCAGCCTTACCCTCATGATAGTAGGAGTTTTATGTTTTAAGTTTCCTATGGGAGTGGATAGAGTTCCTCTAGGACTATGTCTTTGAGATAGTATATACTACTAGGAATGGGAACGTGGTAGAAGATTCACTCAACATGAGGTCTATCCTGCAACTACTGAGTGACGAAAGAGAGCAACTAGTCTCTTTACGGATATCCTACATGGATCGAGATAGAGAATTTTATCTTCAGTCTCTTACAGTCACGTCCCCACTTCCTCATGAAGTAAAGGAGGAACAACATGGTAACAATGATAGTGATGCTCGACGTCCTCAGATATCCATACGACATGCACCTGATGTATTTTTGAAGGTGGGGAGAATTTCATCCTCTTCAGAGGACGTACCATGGTACCGGTGTTGCTTCAGGAGGAAGTGTTGAGGGAGTTCCACATGTCCCTTCTAGTGTTACATTAAAGAGTGGAGAAGATGTACCAGGACCTACGACGACATCACGGGTGGCCGATAATGAAGAAAGTAATAGAAAATTTTGTCTCACAGTGCCTCACATGTCAACAAGTGAAGGTAGAGCACCAGGTTCAAACAGACATTGTTCATCCATTAGAGGATCCAGAGTGGAAGTGGGATTGATTATCCATAGACCTTGTGAAAGGTCGTCCAAGTTAGTCTAGGGGACATGATTCATTCTGGATGATCATTGACCAACTCACAATGTCATCCCACTTCGTACCTATCATAGAGCAGGGTTCTGTAGAGGGCTGGAACGACTCTACGTACAAAAGATTTTGTGGCTACATGGAGTACCCTCAATGATTGTCTCTGATTGTGATGATAATTTCACTTCCTGGCTATGGATGGATTTGCAGGAGGCTTTTGGGATGCACCTTCATTTGACCACCACCTTTCATCCTTATATGGATGGCCAGACTAAGCGGACCATTCAGACCCTCGAGGACAGGCTGCGTGCTTGGGTTCTCGACTTTAGTCCCAGCTAGGAGGAACACTTTCCATTGGTATAGTTTTCAGGATCAGATGAATAATGCACAGAGCAGGCATAAGTCTTGTGCCGACAAGAGATGGAGACCTATAGAGTATGAGGATGGTGACCATGTCTTCCTATGGGTCTCACCCCGACGAGGTTTGTAGAGATTTGGCCGATTTGGTAAGTTTTCTCCGAGTTTCATTGGACACTTCCAAGTCCTCAGCAGAGTTGGAGAGGTGGCTTATTCCCTATTACTTCCCCCTCAGATGCACTGGGTGAATGATGTCTTCCACGTATCCCAGCAGAGTAGATATGTGCACGACCCTTCTCACATCATCGATCACAACGAGCTGGACATCGATGATGGGGAGATGTTTACGGAGGTTCCAATGGAGATTGAGGATCGATAGGAGAGAGTCCTTCATCAGCGATTGATACCATTGGTGTGTGTACGTTGGTATCAAGGGAACCTCCAGGAGACCACATGGGGGCGGGAGGCTCAGATTCGTGCTCAATACCCTCTTTTGGCTGTTTTCGTTTGTTGTGTCTTTCAGAGATATAAAGACCTAAATTTGGGAGAATTTAATGTCTTGGAAATTCCATATATATTTTTTAATTATATGGAATTATTTCAAGACCGAAAAATCTAACGGTGCATGATTCTGAGTCCCGGAGTTCCCAGAATGATCTGTCGAAGATTGGTTGAGTTTTAATAAGAGCCCATAAGAAGATTTCCTGAAACAGTGGATTAAATCATAAATAGTAACATAGATCAAAAATAAGAGGGCACCATTACATTCGTGATGGCAGATTTACCCTAGGTGCCGCTTATTTTTAGTCGGTGCAGGCCTCCTATGATAAAACCAAAAAATGGAATAATCGTTAATAAAATATTTATATAAATTATTTTATTTTTTGAATGTTTATAACTCAAAAACGGAAACTTGGATTGAAAATCTGAGACCATCGATGAACTCATGAGGGTATTCTCTCTTTAGATAGATACTAACATTGGTCGGCGCATTCCACCAGTGAATGTTATTTTTTGGCCATAAATAAAATAATTATGTAAAAATTATTTTATTTTAAAATTCATATCTTCTAAATGGTAACTCAGATTGAAAATACGAGAGTACCATTGGGTTTTTTGGGGTGTGTATCACTTAGGCTGAGCTGAGCCTCAACCGGCGTGGGTCAAGACTGACTGTTATATTTTTTCCAAACTTTTCATCTGAAACATTCAGTAAATTCATGAGCAGTGTCATATAAATTTTAAACTAGTTCTCGGAATTGAAATTTGAGGGAAACTATGAACTTGTAGCGCCGATATTCACATATGGAAACCTTATCCTTGACCACAGTAGGTAGAGGGTGAAATTTAGTTTTTTTGAATTTTGTTGGAGTGATAAAAGAATAAAAAAACATCTTCTATTCTATTTTTAAAACCTCTCATTTTGTATGTGAAGTGGTGGGAACCACCCGAACTAAGAAACCCCCCAAAATTAATTCTTAATGGTGGGGAACACACAACCCCCTTAAACACCCTCTTTAATGAGGGAGGTGACCCTTGGAATCCTCCCATTTAATTGTTCCAATGTAAATTAAATGGCTTGACCCTTTCAAATACTAAGTAACAACATCAATGGAATTCACGAAGGTTTATATTAAATGAAGCTTTATAAATTCAATGATCGTTACATACCCTCCCCCACTTCTATTTATATGGAACATGGGTGGTGGAATTGACATGGCTTCACCATGTGACGATTATATGGTAAAAAGTCGCGATGACCAACAAATGGAGGAAGGATCTGGTTCCAGAGGGAATCGACGATCAACCCCGAACCACGAACATAAGAATGATGATCAACCGGCATCGTTGGAGGATTGTTACGGGGATGGAAAACACTGACACTTCCTTAAACGCAGATTCTCTCCAGTGAAAATGAGGTTGGTTTTGTAGTTTTGAATACCCCCCTTACCCATTCTTAACCTTCATCTTGATTCAAGAATTTTTGAGTCGCTTGCTACCTTCCTAACGCGGAGGGTGCGAGCCAAATGAACATGGCCTGACCTCTTCACATTCCTTCATGTTTTTTGATGTGTTCTTCACGATGGAGGAGGAAGGAGACCAGTACCGACGATTGGCACTGGTGGGACTCGGGAGTGGCGGCTGGCACCACGACCGGCCGTGAAGATGACGGCGGTGCAACCGCACCACCGGAGAAGAGCAGAGGTCTATCGGCCGCGGCGGTGCAAGGGCGGCGGACGACACTCCGACTGGCCGCACGAAGGGGACAGTGGGTCAGCGTGCAACCACACCGCGCGCTGGAGGGGGTGGGTCATCACACCTCGGGCCACCACACCGCATGCCCAGCGGGCCACCACACCGCGGTCAGGGCTGCACCAGAGAGTCGGGCCATGCTGGCAGGCCCGGCCACACCAAGTGGACCGGGTCGACCAGAACCGGGTCGGGTCGGCCCATGCCGGGTCGGACTAGACCCAGACCAACTTTGACCCTTTACGCTCTTTTGTCCATATCTTTTGCTACAGGATTCCATTTGACAAACCATCTATGGTGCCAGAAATCTTAGAGCTAGATGGTTATTTTCGTATACCCCCATTTGAGATCAGGATAAAGTTGGGGTATGGTCGTGTTGGATCGAACACAAATCCAACGGGGCCATTGGGACTAAAAGGCCAATAACATAATGACTGGGCATCTGATTGACACACCATATATTGCGTTGAGACCTCTCTCACGAGGCGGTCCTTTGGGATTCTTCGTTGTGGGACTTCATGGAAGTTGGAGTATCAACCTATGGATTGAGGAGCAAACCCTTCCGAAGACAAGCAAGCTTAGTGCGGGGACCCTGTATCTAGTTGTATCATGAGAAAGGGATCATATGTGGGTCTATGATTTGGGATACTTCATGGGTTTGTGATTGAGGGTTCCACATGGATCCGCTCTAGGAATCCAGTTTAGAATACTATAAGATCTTGTGTGGGTCTGATGATGTACTAGGATCCTATGTGTGTCTGATGATGTACTAGGATCATGTTTGGGTCTGATGATGTACTAGGATCCTGTGTGGGTCTGATGATGTACTAGGATCCTGTGTTGGTCTGATGATGTACTAGGATCCTCTGTGGGTCTTATTATTTACGAGGATCCTCTGTGGAACTGACAATGTACTATGATCCTAGGTTGGTCTTATGATGATTTAGGATCCTATGTTGGTATTCCTCTTAACAGAGTAAGATAATTCAGTAGTTATGTCTAATCATCTTTACTATAATACCTGTGTTATACCTTGTATGATATGTGTCCTTACCTTAGTGGTGATACCATTATGGTATTCTTCTATGTGGCCTACATGTGTGGTACTTACCTTTGTGGTGATACCTTTGTAGTATTCTTTTATGTGGTGTACCTGTGTGGTACTTACCTTTGTGGTCTTACTTTCGTGGTATTCTTTCCTTCGTGTAACAGTTGTACTTCGGCTGTGGTTTTGGTACTTGGTTTTCCTCGTGAATGTTATGGGTATATTTGATTACATAGGTATATGTATGGTCATATACCTAAGTAGGTTGATCAGTTGTTTTCATGATTTTTGGTTTATCCTTTTGGAATTTCTGAGACCCTGAGGGTCTTAGGGTCCCTAATCAGTATCTTTATACTCACCCTTACATGGGTTATGCCAGCACCTTGTTGTGTTTAGTGAAGATGACAGATAGTGTTAACTCGGGACGAGGGTGCTAGGACTGGAATTAGCTCGGAGGTGGACCGTAGAGAAGGTGTACCACAGATATGACCATTCGAGAGATGTACCTACCCTTCAGGTAGGATCCTCAGTGGGTGTTCACGGGAGTTGTTCTAGTTTACTTGTACATCCTAGTTTTCTTGTACATTCCAGTCGGGCTTGTATTCTGGCCCCTTTTACATACTGTACACACTATTTTTACTATTCAGTTTAGTCGTGTTTGTATCTTGATGTGTGATTGGTTGCATGAATTTACAGGTTATAAAGGCAATTCCTTCCCAATTTTAGGGAAAACGCCTTCAGTGCAAGTCGCCAACCCCTTTCCTATAGAAGGCGGGCTTTGGGTAGTCACAGCATGGGCCCTGGGGGATGGGTCGTGATATTTTTGAGGTTTTTGAGAATTTGAGGAAATTATATTACTATTTATAAATTCCTCTATAGATGACATCAATACATAACATGTTCCTTGTACCTCATCTATGGAAATATATTTCTGGTCCATCTCATGTTCTTAGATAGAGTGATCTTGATCTTGGGATGGATTTTTCTGTAACTAAGAATCCATTAAGGATAGTTGATTCTATGACAAAGGTACATCGTGGGAGGAAGATACCTTTTTCGGAGGGCTATGGAATCAAAATTCTGATATGCCTGAGATTTGGGATAGAGAGGCACTGATGAGAGAGTAGTGGCCTCTTCTTCTCGATAATGAAACTACTTAATAGAATTTTTGCGGAAATAATATTTCTATGGTGTGGAGGTCGAAACATCATGTTAAAAGTTTTTATGTACTAATTGTCCCCCTTTTTATCATTCTTTAGTAGTTTCTTTTTTAAGGGTGCTTAAAAAATTGACTTTTTTAGAGGTTTCTGGGCTGTGTACAATTTCCTCATGGTTTTCCCAAACTATTCACTCGGCCAACGGAAAACATGAAACCCTAGGATATTTGGGATTTCATGGTTGGAAAAAAGTTTGAAAACCCATGAAAAATCCTAGTATAAAATGTTCAACCATGTAGAGAGGCTCAAATTTAAGGTTTAACTTTTTTCTTACTGTGTGGATCTTCCTAGAGAATAGTGAGAATGATATATTTTTATTCTGTAAATTATTTTAAAATTTTCCTCACCCACATTTTATCTCCCTCCCTACCACGAATTAAGATATCACAATTTCATAGGTCTTGTGGGATCTCAATAATCCTTTTGGATTCTCAAAAACCTTGCTTAATCAGATCATAGTGTGGTGATTCTTTTTTGATCCCTCTCTCGTAAGTGATTATTCTCCCATTAATTCTCTTATACATTCTCTTTCTTCCAAACATATGGTTTTTTAGAACATCATGTATTTTATGGAACTAAAATATATTTATTTAGATATTGAATCCAGGTAGGATTTCTAATTCTCTGTTTTCATCATCCCCCATTAAAAATTTTTGTTTCAAGTGTTGATTTTTGTTTTTTTGAATATAGGTAGGTGGTTATATTGTTATTTTTATTTTAATATACCATTAATTAGATTATTTGATTTATTTTTATTTCAATTAAATTATTAAAACCCAATTTAATGTGAAACAAAATTGAAATTAATTTAGTAGTGATGATGCGAAAAACACACAATTTCAAAAGGAATTGGAATTTTTGGCATGTTTTGGAAATGGATGGAATTTTAATTGATTTTAGAATTGATTTCATAAAATTTATTAAATTGATTTTATAAAAAAACCATGATGAGTTTTATTTTTAAAGGACATGAAATAATGAAAAATCTATGTTTTGGTATTGAAATTTATGGAATATTGAAATGATTAATTTGGAAATTGAATGATAAAATATGTTTTATCTGAAAATAAATTAATTTCCCATTATTGATTGATTTATTAAGAACATGAGAGCCTGTGTGGTCACATGTTTATTTAGGACATGAATGTTAAGATAATTTTTCCCCTACAACGGATTAATTATAAAAATATATGAAAAAACCTAGTTGGGAAGATCTTATTATAGAAGTGGTATTGATGGGTAATATTCATCCTTTTCCTGAGGGACGTGTTTACACATTTCTATGATCACTGATTTAGGAGTGTGAGGATACTAAAACTCAGAACAATAGTATCACAAGATAGATGACCAAGTTTTTAGTATGGATTATTTGATATATATTCCATTGATTCAAAAATTTCATTACTCATGCCCAATGATTTATATTAACTATTTTATATACAAAATTTATTAATCCATTTTTTGAAATCTTTTCCATATTTAAAAGGAAACAATGTTTTGTTTTATATATTCAAAAGTATTTCCATTATTGTTTTATATAAAATTTAAAACATAGTTTGTTTTATTTGTTATGGATTCATATTATGGAACACATAATGATATCCTATTGGGAATTTATCTCACATGTAACTTTTTCCTTCGGTTATTGTAGATTTTCTTCAGCCTGGTCCAAGTAAAAGGAAAGGTTCTCTTAGAGGTGGTGGATGTTCTTAATAATTTGGTCTCTATTTGATCCTTTCTTTGGGTGTTAGTTTTATCTTTTATAATTCTTATTACATTGATGATGTACTATTTTCTATTTCTATATAATTATTTTTTACTGTCTCCCTTTAGTGTTTTGAGCATACTAATATATATATGTTATCTTTTTTTGTCTTGTAGAAAAAAAACCCATCCCTATTTCATCATGTATGATTTCAAATTCTATTCTCCAACCAATGGGGATCATGAAATCCCTTCAACCAATTTTATAATAGGAATTGTAATCATGGTACCATTTTATCTAGTATGGTTCATGAAAAATAATAATTTTGGGTTTTGAATTCATAACACATTTAAGAAATTTTTATAATGACCATATAACTTCATGCCTTTTCAAATATGGTAAAAATATACTTGAAACTCTGACATAAATTTCATACAAAACACTGTATATAATAGTATTTATGATCTCATCTATTTATTATTTCAATCCATAAAGCATTCCCTTTACTACTCATTATGAAATGACATGAATCTTCTCAAAACATTGGACATATAATCTTCATATAGAATCATCCAAAACCATAATATGAAAATTATCATAATGTTTCTTTATAAAATAAAATAATAAACAATCTTTAATTTATCTTGGATAATCTTCTAGATAATCTCATCATTCAATCTAAAACATGGATGTCATTTTTTATGCGACACTCATGTTATCATGTATTCGTTTGAATGAGGTGAATATGTGACCACATGAAAAACATTGAGCATTTTCCCTGAGATAATCATGATCTTCCATGGTGGTTTTAATTATAGTTATACATTTTTTTATGAATATAATAAGTATTAATCAATCTTATTTGGTGACTTGTGAACCAAGTGATGCGAATAAGATGAGCTCATGTGACATCTTTTCATGTTTTGGTTCCCTCATTTATACATTTTCATGATTAGTTTCGAAATTCAGGTTCCAAACTGAAAAAAAAAATTGAGATAACATTTCCTTTTAATATTTTATACACTATATGATTTCATTTAAATCTCATAATGCATGATTCCCTGATGGGCCACCGTTCATCCATGTGTGGTGGTTCTCTCTTATAGCTTTTCCCAATGATAAATTTATTTCTACCACTATTGGTTTTCTCTACGTTTATCTTGGCTAGTAAATCCTTAATGTTAATATGATTAGGTGACCTAGGCATTTAGGAATGGAACTTTATTTTATTAAACTTTGAAAAAACACAAAAAAATCATCTATTTCTAAAGACTTCCAGTATTACAGACATAAAAACTAAATCACTCATAAAACGTTACTCCATCCACTCATATGAATTACTTTTGATATCAAATAATCATGAATAATTTAATTTATATATTCAAATTTCAATTACCCAACCAACAATTAACTCATATGCAATTACAATCCCTTCTTTAAATAACAGAAATAAACATCATATTAGTGTACATAGTAAAAGATTGAAAATTTTAACCTTCATGATTCAACTTACAGTATCCATTTTCAATTACATAAACTTTATATAAATATTTTATAAACTTCGCAAACTAATTATTGTTCTTTTCAGTGTAAATATAATTGGAATTATCTTCAATACATTTCTCTAATTCTACCTTTAATTCTAAACACAAATGGATTAACAGATCATGATAACTTCAAATAAAATAAATTATTATCATATATACAACATTAATATAATCAATACATTTATCCTTATTGAAAAAAATAAAACCTTTGAAATAGGTTTTTTAATTGTGTTTAAGGAATGTTGAATAATCATCTAGAACATGGAGGTAAATCTAATATCTTGATATGGTACAATAAATAGTTGTGTTATACTTCCCAGATATATATTATTATAAGTTGATCAACAGAGTATCATTATGAAATGATGATGAATTTATCAATATTTTTATAAATAAATGGCCATAAATCATATGATATTATTTCCATTATATGTATTCATAAGGTACTTGATAAAATCTATCGTGATGTTATCCCTTATCAATATTAGTATGAGTAATGATTGTGTCTTCCCCTTGTAATATTCTATTTCATTCTTAACTTTTTGTCATACAAACCACTTAATTGTATATATATTAATCCACCACTTTATTATATCACATATGATGGGATATTGGAGAACTTCATACATATTTTTGTTCCCAGGGAGGATAGAAAATATTCAACTATGAGCATAATCTAATATCTCTTTATTTGTCTCATACTTAGATAATATACATAATCATGTACCAAAACATATAACTTCATATTTATCAATTTTTAACTCTAACATTTTCCCCTTCATTATTTCTTCCACCTATTTTATATCTTCACATCATCTCTTTGAGATTCCATAATCTTATATATAATACATGAGTTACTAATACTTAGAGTAAGATTGGATATTTCACCTCAAATTATGATTCTCATGTCCGTCCTTTGAACATATCATAAGATAATATCCCTTTCAATTCTCATCATGGGTAATGTTATAAAATATTTTAAAATTAAAAAATTTATATTTATAAATTGTTCTAGAATGTAAATGTATTTATTAGTTGTAGTATTTGATCATATTTAACCATCATAGTTGGTTCATGGTTAGATCCTTTTATATGAATATAAACTTTATGATCTTATGATCCATACACATGTCAGAATTCTATTTATAGAGATAATTTCCCTTAATATTTAACAAAAATATTACAACAACCAACAATATATCATGAATTGGGTAATTTGTCTCATGAAACTTACAGAATAAGATATAATTTTATCATGTTACATGACAACACGAACAAATATATTTTTTATGAGTATTTTAATATCACAAATCCAAATCTACTTGATAGTGTTGTGAGTATAGGTGTAGTGACCAGACACTTCTTTAATTCCTTGAAGACATCTTCACTTTAATCTATCCTAAAATGTTAATCCTTTATTTATTAACATGGTTTATGGGTTTGAAAGTTGTAATAATATTCTCAGGGACTATCTATGTAACCTAGATAATCAAATAAAACAACGAATTTATGTTACAGATATAGTTTTAGGCCATTACATAATATCATTTTTCATTAAAGTATTGACATATTTACCTTTACTTTGAATAATATGTCCAAAAATGTGACATGATTTTAAAATAAATCACATTTAATTTATTTTGAAAACATATCCCCCTTTCAAAAAGTCTATAGAGTATTACACAAATTATCCTAATGTTATTTCATAATTTTGGAGTATATTGTGAATATCATCTATAAAAATATTCAATAATTTATTGAGGTATTCTCTAAATACTCAATACATGAAGATCATAAATACTGTTTGAGAATTTGATTGTCTAAATTTCAAAACGGTTAACTCTTACTGTCAATATATCATAATAATAATATTAATTAAAATATCCCCTTTCTAACCTTCAATTTATGGTGTCTTTTTCAATGATCTACTGTTTATAAGTATTAACCCCCCACATAGTTGATCAAAAAAATCCTTAATTTAAAAATATGATACTTTTAATTTATTATGATCTTATAAATATAATGATAATAAATGTAGATATGCATTGAACCATACTTTTTAAAAATTGTATTGGGACACCCCATGGTGAAGAAAAAAGGTATGTAAAACTGTTTCTAATGTGTTTGTGTAGATTTTTTTCAACTCATGTAGTTCAATTGGGACCATTTGTTTTGGATTTGGTGTGATAAATTTTTTCAGGGTCATGCTACCAATATCTAAAATTTAATTCATATAAAGTAACACTTTTTATTACTTGGATGTAGGTAATGATCTAGCACAATGGAATTTTAATTTTAGAAAAGATAATTCAGTTCCCCAAATTTCAATACATAGATTCTGTCAGTTCACTAGATAGAATATTTTTAGTTAAAAGTAAGCTTGATGAAGGCCTCTGGTGTAACATCCCAAGTAAGTAATGAATAATAGATATCTTTATCTATGTCTATTAATGATTATGATACTGTTTTAGAGGTTTAAAATGAAAATAAATACAATCTTATGCATGGAATACACTAATATTCTTAAAAGATTGTTTTACTGCCTTTTGATGGCAAACCATTTTTAAATCTATATTTTGAAAATTTTATAAGATATGTTTGTCAAAATAAACTTATTCTTTGTGATCTGGACATCAAAATTTACTGTGTGAATTTTTGGTATTTTTCAAACAATGTTCATTTTTTAATGAATAGTGAAAAATACTGCATTTTACATCAAAACTGCTTTTTAATCTAATTTATTTATATGATTAGATTATCTTTTGAATTGGTTTTGAAGTGAAATTAGAATATATTTTTACCATTTAATCCAATGGTGGTCATTGTAATCAATTTCACTTTGAAATTGGACTTAAAATGGTGTCAATCTTTTGATACTTATTGTTTCATAAAAACACGCTATTTGTCATGATAATGGGAATTAATTATTAAATTAATTAATGTGACTTATTTCTTTTGAATTTTTTAAAATAGACTTCATTTTTGAATTCTGAATATCAAATATATCTTAGGGTGAATTTTTGGTATTTTTCTGAAAAACATCAATTTTTGATGAATAGTGAAACCACTAAGTGGTACTTATAAAAACTGATTTTTCGTTTAAATGAAATTTTACCACTTCTGTGTTTTAAATTTAAAAAATCCAACATAAAAGGTTTTTATTAAGAAGTAATATGTTGTTCAATGAGATTAAAATAATTTTTTGGTGAATAGTAACTCTTATGTTCTCAATCGCGATTAGAGGTAACTAGTGTAGTTTAAGGTAAAAATAATGCTTTAATAAAATGAGATGAGCTTGAAACATGTCCTACCCTCATTTTATGTGTCATGGCCGACCATGAAAATCCATGGGTCATCTTGGGGACCCCATGGATCCACTTTGGTTGGGAAATGACATAAATAACTTTTTATTTAATGTAAAAGTAAAAATGACACAAACATGAGATGTTTTACTAAAACATTTTTTACATGGGGTTATAAAGATCAGATTTTTTATTATAAATAGTCATTGGAAAGATAAAAAGATATACTACATCATAGTATGTTATTTATAATTTTTATACTTTAAATAAATTAAATTATTTATGACATCATGATGATGCAGCGATGACATCATTATTTAACCATTTAAATAAAATAGAAAGATAATGTAATATCTAAGACCTACACATGTCCAAAACCTATTGGATGGGTGGATTTCTAACCCTTATCACCTAAACCTCGAATTATATCAATGTGGGACCTTTAAAATCCGAAACCCATTTGAATATAAAGTAACATTTCTTTACATTCCAAGAGTGCCCCTCCTCTCCTCTTATAAAAGGCCCCCAACTCTACCTCCTTACCCACACTCCCAAAGCCTTTGGCTCGGCCAAACCCTGCCAATGTTGGCTCTCCACATCCCTATCTTACTCCTTGAAGCCTCAATTTGGGAAGAAGTCTTCCCAAGGAAGCCTTTGAGCGCATATCTAAGAGAGTTACCCGATTTTAAGGTAATGTCTTCTTTTGAGTCCTTTTGTTTGATTTTGCTTCTCCAACCCCCTAAACTCTTTTTATTATTTTCTTTTGTAAAAACTCTAGTATCCTCAATATACTAGTATGTTGTTATAATAAGTATTCAAGCTACACTTACACACACCTACATCTAATGGTTAAAGGACATACTGTTTCCATGGATGGTGAATTTATGCCTCCCGAAACGATGATTGTTCAACATTGTTTTAACACATTCAAAGGTGGCCATTAAGATGTCACTATATTTATATATGATATATAATATGTTTATGTTTTCCATAAGCATCTGTATTTTTAATTTTTGGCACACCTTTATGGTTTCCATTATGGGTAAACATGATATCTTCATTTAAGGAAGTGCGGACTACCGCCCCCTCAAAGTGATTTGATTCGTTAAATACCATATGTGGGACGTATAAAGGATGTAACTATGATATTATATATGATATTATACTGGAATTATAATATATCTTTATTTCATTATGATTCCATTATATAAAATATGAAATAGAAATGAAAGTAGCGTTCATGTGTACGTACGGCTTACCGTCTCCATGAACGGTGCATTTCATTTCTTACCTCTAAATGATTATTTAATATTATAAAATGCATGTATATACTGGATATATATGAAATATATGATATCTACATCATGAATACCACTCTGGATATAATGGATACATGAACAACTTGTAATTATAAAGGGCTTATTTTTGGATCAAGTACCAATGATCGTTAAAACGACCGTTATTAACTTAAATAATTACATAGTGTTCATGACATGGAAATAAGTTATATAAAAGGAATAATGAACTTGAAAAAAAAATTTAAACAAGTATAAATTAACTCAAGTTTATTATTCAGGAGATTAAAGAACGACCGAGTCAAGTCGGACCCGAGGTATGGGACTTCGTCTCAATCTCCTTTCGTTGAGGCGTATTTGGTTTTATACACAACCTTCTTTTATAAAATGTATAAACCCCGTTGACTTTTACGTTTATTAAAAATAGAATCTTTTTTATACGAAGCGTTTACTAAACGACAAAAGGTAATGTTTTTGTCATATGTATGCGGCGACAACGACTTCTACACCGCCGTGACCATTATTTAAGTTTCGACTTCCTCTACAAGCCATACCTTCTTTTTAAAAGAAAAATAAATACCATGTTTTACTTTTATTTTATTTTGGTATTGAAAATGGTTTTCATAATGTTTTTATATCAATGTGTTGTATTGATATCTTGTGATTGAAAGGTGGAAATGTTATGTTTCCTTTATGCATGTTTTATGTGATACGATTATGTTGAGGTTCTTGGGCATTATTATGAAGACGGGTGGTTCTGTGATAAACTAAGGGAGGGTGTGCCCGATATAGCTCTCCAATGAATTGGGTAACGTGAAGGAGTGAAACGTTAAGGTTTCTCCGAAGAGATTTAGGAAATATACTATGATGGGTATTCCAAACGTAATCAAGAGGGTTACTCCCTACGTAAGAATGTTATGAATGCCTCAAGTTACCTTTATGTCTTATGATTTCTATGACTTATTCATGATTTGATGAGGTATGTTAAAGTGTTTATGTTTTATGGGTAAAGTATGATTTCATTCTTATGTATATATGTACCCATGTTTCCTTTCCATATTTTTATATCCCTTACTCAGCTTTTGATGCTCATCCCAAGTTTTTTGAAATGTTTTTCACAGGTCAAGGGAAAGGTACATGATATGATGATAGTGTCAAGGAAGTGTCAAGAAAGAATCCATATTTTATTTTAAATATGTTTCCATTGATGGTAAAGAAGAATACTATCTTTATGTAACCACTTTGTTTATATATGGAATGTAATGCAAGTTTTATGATCTAATTCTCTAAAACTCTAAACCTGAAAAGATTTTCAATGTGTAATCTTTTAATAACTCAAGATTAAGTAAGTTGTAAGGCTGGGGCCTTATAGTTGGTATCAAAGGTCGGTTTAGATAACTTTAGGAGTTAGAATTCTATTAAATGATTATCCAAAAATATTTTTTTATGGTCAGATTGAAGTGATATAGTATTTGAAGATTACCATGTTGCTTAATCTAATACATGTTTGTTCAGAATGGTTTTCCGCAGAGGAAACAAGGAAGCAGTGCTAGGAAGGCATGCAGAAGGAAATAACCTTCCGAATCAGCATCCTGAGATGGTCAGAATTGGAACTGAACAGTTTGTTGCAGTAATGGCGCAGTTGACTCAAGCGGTAAATGGCGGTGGTATCCATACACGAGATCAGCTAGATCAACCGCAGAGAAACATGTCAGTGGTTGAACATTTCATGAGGCAACATCCCCCATCATTCAGAGGATCATCTGATCCTATGCTAGTTGAAGGGTGGATTAAATCACTGGAGACAATTTTTGATGTCATGGGGTGTTCAGACAATCAAAAGGTTAGTCTTTCTCTTTACCGTTTGGAGGGTGAAGCAGATCAGTGGTGGTCGATGGTTAAAAATATCAGGGATGCTGATGAGATTGATGCTGTCGACTGGGATGAATTCAAATGTATGTTTCTTTAGAAGTATTTTCCTAAGGCTTTTCTACTTAGGATGGAAAAGCAATTCTTGGAATTGAGTCAAGAGAAAGACTCAGTGGCTGCCTATGAAGAAAGGTTCACTCGATTGGAAAGGTATGCTCCAAATTTTATCCGAGACCTTGATAGTAAAATCAATCATTTTTACTCAGGATTAAAGCCAAAATATCGAAGGTCATTAGCTTCTCGTTAGTTTAAAAGTTATTAAAAGCTTGTTCGATGTGCTGAGAAGGTGGAAATGGAGTTTTCCGATGATCAAGTGTTCTATAACAACCAACAAAAGAAGAGACCGAGGTGGCAGGGTAAAGGTAAGAATTATTCAAAAAAGTCTGACGGTAAGAAAACTAAGTTTCCAGTTTGTGATAAATGTGGAAAAATTCCTGCTGGGGAATGTCTTCTGAATTTTGGAAGGTGCTACCGATGTAGTAAGATGGGACATAAGGCTCGTGATTGCACTGGAAAATATCATGGTGATGGTCAGACCAAATTTGATTTACAGTTAGTTAAATGTTATAAGTGCAATGAGATGGGTCACTATGCAAACGACTGTCCGACAAAGAGCTTGAGTGATGGGAAACAGTTAGACTACAAGCAGAAAGGGGTGGTGAAATCCTTTGCAACTACTTCAGCAGATGTCGGGCCATCAAATGAAGTTGTATCAGGTACTTTTTTTGTTTTTCAGATTATTCTAGTGTGCTGTTTGATTCGGGGTCTACACATTCTTTCATCTCTGAAACCTTTTCTAGTAAAATGGGAATACCATCTCAAGAAATGACTCCTGAACATTTGGTAAAAACACCTGGGGGAAATGTTGAGGAAAAAATAATTTATAAGAATCTTCCTATCCTTATCTGTGGAAAGAACATACTTGAAAACCTTATTGTTCTACCTCTAGTAGAGTTTGATGTTATCCTGGGTATGGATTGGCTCTCTATTTACCATGCTAAGATTGACTGTAGAGCTAAAGAAGTTTCTTTTCAGAAAGACTTTCAGTTTGTGTACAATAATGAACCCTTACTGTTGATAACTTATCAAGAGGCCAAGAAACTTGTAAAAGATGGAAATGAATGTTACCTTGCACACATTGTAGAAAATAAAGGAACTGTTCAGATTAATGATGTGCCAGTGGTAAATGAGTATCCTGATGTTTTCCTAATGAGTTGCCTGGAATAATACCAGATCGGGAAGTTGAGTTTACTTTTTACTTAGTTCCTGATGCTAAGCCAATTTCAAAACCCCCTTATCGAATGGCTCAAATTGAACTTTTAGAGTTAAAGGAGAAATTGCAAGATTTATTAGAGAAAGGTTTCATTCGACCTAGCACATCACCATGGGGTGCTCCTGTTTTATTTGTTAAAAAGAAAGATGGTTCAATGAGACTTTGCATTGATTGTAGAGCCTTGAATAACATCACTGTTAAGAATAAATATCCTTTACCTCATATCGATGATTTGTTGGATCAGCTCCAGGGAGCTCAGTATTTTTCAAAGATTGACTTGAGATCGGGGTACCATCAGCTGAAGGTAAAGGAAGAAGATGTTCCGAAGACCGCATTCCGTACAAGATATGGACATTATGAATTTGTAGTAATGCCTTTTGGGCTAACCAATGCACCTGTTATATTCATGGACTTAATGAATAGAATTTTCCATGAGTTCTTGGATAAGTTTGTGGTAGTTTTCATTGATGATATTTTGGTGTTTTCTAAATGTAAAGAGGAGCATGAAAGGCATTTAAGGGTTATCATGCAAACCTTAAAAGAAAAGAAACTGTATGGAAAATTCAACAAGTGTGAGTTTTGGTTCCAACAAATTTCTTTCCATGGTCATATTGTTTCTAAAGATGGGATAACTGTTGATCCTAAAAAAACAAATGTTGTTGAAGAATGGCCAAGACCCACAAATGTAACTGAGATTCATAGATTTCTTGGTTTGGCGGGCTATTACTGAAGGTTTGTTAGAAATTTTTCATGGTTATCTAGTCCAACGACTAAGCTATCTCAGAAGGGTGTTAAGTTTATCTGGACAAAAGAATGTGATGATTGTTTTCTGGAATTGAAAGGAATATTGGTGAATGCTCCAGTTTTGGCACTACCTTCCAGGAATGGTGAGTTTGTTATATACAGTGATGCTTCATTGAGATGACTTGGTTGCGTCCTAATTCAGAATGATCAGGTAATTGCTTATGCTTCACAACAGTTGAAAACTCATGAGTTAAATTACCCTACACATGATTTGGAATTAGATGTTGTTGTTTTCGCTTTAAAAATTTGGAGGCATCATTTGTATGGAGTAAAGTATGAAATATATACTGATCACAAAAGTTTAAAGTATATATTCACTCAAAAAGAGTTGAACATGAGACAGAGGAGATGTCTGGAATTAATCAAGGATTATAATTGTACAATTCATTACCATCCAGGAAAAGCAAATAAAGTGGCTGATGCTTTGAGTCGAAAAAGTAATGCTTCATTAGCAATGTTGCGTTTGGAACGTGATCCGTTGGTTAATGATTTGATGAACTTTGGTATAGAATTTTTTGGCGCAGGAAGTTCTTCTGTTTTGTTTCAGGTATTAGTGAGATCATCTCTATCAGATAGAATCAAGAAAGCACAGAAGCAAGACAGTGAGTTGCAGAAAAAGGTAGAGCTGGTTCAGAAAGGTATGTTTCCTGAATTCAACATTGATAATGATTGCGTTTTGAGATTTGGGAAGAGATTGTGTGTGCCTTGTGATTCACGGTTGCAGAAAGAGTTGTTATGTGAAGCTCATAGTTCTCTGTTTCAGTTCATCCTAGCAGTACTAAGATATACAGAGATCTGCGGGAGTATTACCGGTGGGATGGAATGAAAAGGGATATTGCTGATTTTACTGTGAAGTGTTTGACATGTCAATAGGTTAAAGCAGAGCGGCAGTTACTGAAAGGGATGCTTCAGCCTTTACCAGTGCCAGAGTGGAAATGGGAGAATATATCCATGGACATTGTTGTGGGATTACCAAAGACATCTCGAGGTAATAATGTTATCTGGGTTATTGTTGATCGCTTGACTAAATCTTCTCATTTCCTTGCTATACGAGATACTTTTTCCCTAGATCAACTTCCCTGTTTGTATCTTAAATAGATAGTCAGGTTACATGGAGTTCCCCTCTTCATTGTATCTGATCATGATCCCAGGTTCACTTCTAACTTTTGGAAAGGCCTTCAGAAGTCGTTGGGTACTGAATTAAATTTTAGTACAGCTTTTCATCCTCAATCAGATGGGCAGTCAAAACGAACAATTCAAACATTGGAGGATATGCTACGTTTTTGCTTTATGGATTATCAGGGAAGTTGGGACCAACATCTTTCTTTGGTTGAATTTTCATATAATAACAGTTTTCATTCCAGTATATAGATGGCACCATTTCAGGCATTATATGGGAAGCGGTGTCGAACTCCAGATTTCTGGGATGAAGTGGGTGAAAGGAAGTTGATGGGACCAGAATTGGTAGAAGAGATGGCAGAAAAAGTTCAGCTGATTCAGAAACACATGAGAACAGCTCAGAGCAGGCAGAAGAGTTATGCAGATAACCAGAGGAAGGATCTATCTTTCGAGGTAGGTGATCATATTTTTCTCAAGGTTTCTCCTTAGAAAAGTGTGATGAGATTTGGTAAGAAAGGAAAGCTGAGTCCAAGGTTTATTGGACCATATGAAATTCTGGAGAGAGTTGGATCAGTTTCATACCGGGTGGCTTTACCTCCGATTTTATCTCAGGTACACAATGTTTTTCATGTTTCGATGTTAAGAAAGTATATTCCAGATCCATCTCATGTTTTGAGTCCAGAGGTAGTTCAGCTGGAAGAGAACTTATATTATGAGGAACAACCAGTCTAGATTCTTCACCACAGGGAGCATGTGTTATGGAATAAGGTGATTAATCAGGTAAAGGTTTTGTGGAAAAACCACATGATGGAAGAGGCAACATGGGAGTCTGAAAATGCAATGAGGGATAAGTACCCCCATTTATTCGATAAGTAAATAAATTGCGGGGCTGCAATTTTCCTAAGGGGGGAAGGATGTCACATCCCAAGTAAGTAATGAATAATATATATTTTTATCTATGTCTATTAATGATTAAGATAGTGTTTTAGAGGCTTAAAATGAAAATAAATACAATCTTATGCATGGAATACACTAATATTCTTAAAAGATTGTTTTACTGCCTTTTGATGGAAAACCATTTTTAAATCTATCTTTTGACAATTTTATAAGCTATTCTTGTCAAAACAAACTTATTCTTTATGATTGAGACATAAAAATTTACTTTGTGTGAATTTTTTGTATTTTTCAGACAATGTTCATTTTTTAATGAATAGTGAAAAATACTGCATTTTACGTCAAAACGGATTTTTAATCTAATTTATTTATATGATTAGATTATCTTTTTAATTGGTTTTTAAGTGAAATTAGAATATATTTTTACCATTTAATCCAATAGTGGTCATTCGAATCAATTTAACTTTGAAATTGGACTTAAACGGGTGTCAATCTTTTGATACTTATTGTTTCATAAAAACACGCTATTTGTCATGATAATGGAAATTAATTATTAAATTAATTAATGTGACTTATTTATTTTGAATTTTTTAAAATAGACTTCATTTTTGAATTCAGAATATCAAATATAGCTTAGGGTGTATTTTCGGTATTTTTCTGAAAAACATCAATTTTTGATGAATAGTGAAACCACTAAGTGGTACTTATAAAAACTGATTTTTCGTTTAAATGAAATTTTACCACTTCTGTGTTTTGAATTTCAAAAATCCGACATACATGGTTGTCATTAAGAAGTAAAATGTGGTTCAATGAGATTAAAATAATTTTTTGGTGAATAGTAACTCTTAAGTTCTTAATCGCGATTAGAGGTAACTAGTGTAGTTTAAGGTAAAAATAATGCTTTAATAAAATGAGATGAGCTTAAAACATGTCCTACCCTCATTGTATGTGTCATGGACGACCAAGACAATCCATGGGTCAACTTGTGGACCCCATTGAGCCACTTTGGTTGGGAAATGACATAAATAACTTTTTATTTAATGTAAAAGTAAAAATGACACAAACATGAGATGTTTTATTAAAACAATTTTTACATGGGGTTATAAAGATCAGATTTTTTATTATAAATATTCATTGGAAAGATAAAAATATTTTCTACATCATAGTATTTTTTTATAATTTTTAGACTTTAAATAAATTAAATTATTTATGACATCATGATGATGTATCGATGACCTCATTATTTAACAATTTAAATAAAATGGAAAGATAATGTAATATCTAAGACCTACACATGTACAAAACCTATTGGATGGGTGGATTTCGAACCCTTATCACCTTACCCTCTAATTATATCAATGTGGGACCTTTAAAATCTGAAACCCATTTCAATATAAAGTAACGTTTCTTTACTTTCGAAGAGTGACCCTCCTCTCCTCTTATAAAAGGCCCCCACCTCTACCTCCTTACCCACACTCCCAGAGCCTTTGGATCGGCCAACTGAAACGCACGGCCGATTATCACCTATCGACCAGTCAAAATTCAGGTTCTCTGCTAATGTGTATAGCAGCACTCGGGTCGAATCCTCGGCAATGATACTTTGTAATAGTCGTTTGTTTTTAGTTGATTGTATTTTGATTAGGGGGGTTTGTTTTCATAGCTTAATTGAAATGATTTATGGATGATGTTTGATTTACCAAATTGATAAAGATTGGGGTGAGTTCATTATTGGGGAGTTAAGCATGTGATATCCTTGAGCCTTACTTTGTATTGCATTAAATTAACACCCATGTCATAAGTTGACGTTGATTGGAATTCCTAAGTGTGAAGGCTTTAATCCAATCCTTAACTTAACTTAGGGATCTAATCTAAATAAAAACTTATTTATGGTAGTTTATTTATGGTTCCAATAATCCATGGAAACCACTCTTTAAACAAAACATATCATTAATCCATGACATATTAAGTTTAACATACACAATATTAATTTAAAGAATACTCATCGAACAAAACTCCCAATCACTTAACATCCCCGAATTATAACTCACCCCAATGAGAGATTTACTCATCCATTTTGATGTTTAATATTCTGGTGAAAATAATTATGATGATAAATTAAGAATAGAATAAAAAGAAAGGGATTAGAAAAGAGTGGTACGTTGACACACACACACGAACGATGATGATAATTAAAAATGGATTTTCGATTGAATGAGGAAGCAAAAGAAGGGAAGGGGATTGAACTGAATTTAAACTATTTTAGTAACATAAATATTAAACTACAGAAGGTGGATGATAATAATAGATATTGAAGAAGTAACTTTCATTAAAACAGAATTACAAAGAAAGAGAATTACAAGATTACAAAAATGAAGAACACAAAAGTAAGTGAAAACAAAGAGAGGAGGAAAGGTCTCTCAAGTGAAAACTTGAGTATGGAAGGTCCTCCCAAGCCTTTGGCAAGGATTTGGTCGTGCCAATATGATATCCTCTCTTCTGAAATGCCAACCCCTCTCAAGGAGAGAAGGGGAGAGTATTTATAGCCCAAGGAGCGGACTCTTTGCATTCCCAATCTGTCCCTCCACTTGCATCACCAATTTGGAAATTTAGACAGCCGAATATCCAAATATCTCCTTCAAAGTTGTAGATAATAAAGTTTTCCGACTACTGTCAAAATATGGAGGCATTTGGACAAGTGGATCCAATGTTATGGCGGTTTTATTAAACAAAGGTAAACTGTCCATTTCTATCCATGCTTTTTCAATGTCCAAAATGTGAATGGATTTTTGAACAGGAATATGCCTTCAAATCCGAATGAATTATTCAACAAGGTCTGCCGCCTATATCTCCTCTTTCACACTGCAAAATCTCAGCTCGCTTGGATGATTAAATCAGGAGATATGTCATGCATACTATACTGATTTTAATTCTCGGCCAGAATGGTGGGCTGGACTTCAACGATTTATTTGGGCCCCTTGTACTTGTATTTGGGCCTTTCAATTTTTATTCAAGATGAAATTTAGTTTCCCCAGAATTATGGTGGAGAGTTACTGTTTTTGGACTTCTGGATTAATCCCAGTAAATCAATCTTCAAGGCTGGTCCAGTTTGTTCAAAGATTCTTTGGTCTTGTTTGTGAGGACCATATGACCCTTCAAATAGCAGAATTGGATCATGGTTCCTTCTAATGAAATGTTGTATATTGAAAGGGGAATCTTAAAAAACAAGAACCACACAATTTGGATAAGTATAGTGATAGTTATAATTAAAACATTAAACTGACACAATTTGACTACTTCTAAAAATGCTCAAATATTATACTTAATATTAAAACATTAATATTTCACACAAATTATGCACATTTCATATAAAATAAGTAAATGGGTAATATAATAAGTCATTAAAATATTAATAACATCAACTCCCCCACACTTAGATTTGCGCGTGTCCTCATGTGAAACAAATATAAAAACATGAAAAAATCATTTTCACTCACCAACAAATATTAAAATTTTGTTTTCTCCAATCAGGGGAGGTTTAGACTATTTCACTCATCCATATTGAATTCCATCACAAATTTGGTTCACAATAATGCATCAGAAACAATTCATTTTTTCATGTCCACTCAAAACTTACTCCTCTCAAGATGATAAAAATGTATTTTAGGAGGTTCACTCATTCACCAACAAAAAGTGAAAATCAAGAGTTTGTAAGAGCTCTCAGCTTCCATTCCCAAATCTAATGTGTACAAGAATCAAGAGGTCTTTTAAGGGGTTTTTCAGTGGCTATGGGACGGTAGGTATATAATGTCCAAAGTAAAAGAGGGGTTAAAAACACCAACATGGAAAAATCAATGCACATTTTTTTTAAATTTGATTTGAAAGGAAATAGAAACACATATTTACAAGGGAATGAATGTGTGATGAATGAAAAGTGAGGGAGATAGAAAATGGAATAGGGTGAGATGATGGAATATGTGAAACATGGAATACTTCCAATAATGACACAATACAAGATGATTCAAGTGTTCTTTTTTTTTCTCTTTTTGCTCTTTTTTTAGAAAGTTGTGCTTGAAACAAGTCTCACAGTCATCTCCCAACCCATGTTTGATCTTCTCATGGAACTAATTTTAGTAGTTATAACACGATCAAAGGTTGATGATGAATTATTTTTGACCCACCCAAGACACAACCCATTCCCTTTTTTTCATTTTTTTTTATAATTTTTTTTCATTTTTTTTGAACACTTTTCAATGACTTTTGTACAAATGAAAATTACACATATACACCACAAAGCTCACAGAATTACAAACTCTCCCCCATACTTGAATGGATGGTTTCCCTCAAGCATATGATGACACATTGGAAATCAATGGAAGTACGCCCAAAAATGAAGTCCATTCCCCCCACACTTAAATTTCAATAAATTGCACAATGAAAATCCATTAAGATGTTGGGTGGGACAAGGTATTAGGCTTGTAATGTGGCTATCAAAAGAAAGGTTTTCATAGGCTGAAAGGAGATTTTAAAAGTAGGATCAATGTAAGGGTAACGGGAGGCTATTTGGATATTCTGATTCTCATGTGGCTTAGAAAATGCCTCTATCATATTAATGCACACAAAAGATGGAAATTCAGCTCGAAGGTCCACAAACTCAAGACTCACAATCAGTGGTGAAGACACACAATGAAAAAGATGGCCATTGATGACCTTGGCATGAAGGCTAATGTTATTCCTCATGGTAGGGGAGAATCATTTTCCACCAAAAATTGTGCATTCAAAATGTTTGTTATTGACACAAAATTGTTTACCCAAGTTTGAGATAAAAATTCAATATATTTGAGTTTAAAACAAGCCTTTTGACTCCCCAAAATGGTTGGACATAATTTCAATATTGGATGATGAGTAATTATGACACCCTTTTTTTTAATTTTCATTTTTTTTATTAAATTTTTTATTTTTATTTTTATTTTTAATGACGCATCCACATAAAAAAGAAAATAGAAAAAAGGTTGTGGAAGAATGTTGTAAAAAAATGAGAGGGAGAAAGGAAGAAGAATAAATAGAGAGAAGAAGAGAGGGAAGAGAGATTGAGGAGAGAGAGAGTTAAAGGGAAAGAGGTGCCCCCTGGTTTGGATTTGGTGGGTCGCCGTTTCCACCTAGTGGTGGGTCAATGGAAGTCGATGTGGAACCTGAAGTGAATGGCCTCTCATGGTGATGCTTTAACCGGTGTCCATTTACCGTGAATGTTCTTTTTGAAGAAGGGTCTTGGACTTGCACTGCACCAAATGGGTAAACATTAGTAATAATAAAAGGTCCATCCCAACGAGAATTGAGCTTACCTGGGTGAAGTCGAAATCGAGAATTGAAGAGCATTACCTTTTCTCCTTCAGGAAATACCTTTCGAAGAATGTGCTTGTCATGGAGTGACTTTGCCTTTTCTTTGTAGAGAATGGAGTTCTCATACGAATCGAGTCGAAGCTCCTCCAATTCAGTCAACTGAAACAATCTTTCTTCACCAGATTTTTCACAATCAAAATTACATGTTTTGACAGCCCAAAATGACTTATGTTGGATTTCAACTGGTAAATGACAGGCTTTACCAAAATCTAGTCTAAATGGAGACATCCCAATGGGTGTCTTATAGGCTGTTCGATAGGCCCAAAGTGCTTCACCAAGTCTATCGGGCCAGTCTTTTCTTGTGGGCTTAACAATTCTTTCAAGCACTCTTTTCACTTCACTGTTAGAAAGTTCTGCCATTCCATTTGTTTGAGGGTGATATGCAGTGGATGTTTTATGTACAACCCCATTCTTTTTCAAAAGTGACTCCATGGTTCTATTACAGAAATGAGTTCCTAAGTCACTTATCAAAGCACGTGGTGTTCCGAATTGATGGAAGATATGGGTTTTGAGGAACTCACTCACAGTTTGAGCATCATCTTTCCTAGTGGGTTTGGCCTCGACCCACCTAGAAACATAGTCAACAGCAAGGAGAATGTGGGATAATCCATTGTAAGGGGGAAAAGGTCCCATGAAATCGATGCCCGAAACATTGAAAAGCTCACATAAGATTAATGGCTTTTGAGGCATTTCGTTTCTTTTGGAAATTGTACCAAACTTTTGGCAAGTGGGACATGATTGATAGAACTCGTGTGAGTCCTTGAAGAGTGAAGGCCAAAAGAATCCAGAATCTAGGACCTTTTGAGAAGTCCTTTGTGGTCCAAAGTGGCCACCTCCAGGCATTGAGTGGCAGAATTCCAAGATGGAGGATTGTTCAGTTTCATCAACACATCTCCTAATTACCATATCAGCCCTAGTTTTCCAAAGTTTATTATCTTCTCAAAAATAATGCTTCAAATCTCTTCTCATATTTTCTTTTTGTTCTTTTGAAAAATATTCAGGGAAAACACCAGAAACCATGTAATTGACAATTGGGGCATACCATGGTAACTTTGGAGTGAGAGATGAGAGGTTTTCAGTTGGAAATTTAGGATCAATTATTTCAGAATGAGAAGAATTAGAAATTATACTCAGGTGATCAGCTACAGGGTTTTCTTTTCCAGGTTTATCTTTTATCCCAAGGTCAAACTCTTGGAGCATTAAAATCCATCTTATTAGCCTTGGTTTGGAATCACTTTTCTTAAGTAAGAACTTTAATTCTGAGTGGTCCGTGAAGATGATGATTTTGGCACCTAAGAGATAGGGCCGGAATTTATCCAAGGAAAAAACCACATCTAAAAGTTCTTTTTCAGTCACAGTGTAGTGTGATTGAGTTTCATCCAATGTTTTTGAGGCATAAAAGATGACATGAGGAATGTTTTCTCTTCTTTGACCAAGAACAGCCCCAATGGCCCTATCAAAAGCATCACACATCAATTCAAATGGTAAGGACCAATCTGGGGGTTGGATTATTGGAACAGATGTGAGAGAAGATTTGATTTCAATGAAGGCTCTCTTGCAAGCCTCATAAAAATTGAATGTGACATCATTTTGAAGTAAATGAGTGAGTGGGAGGGAAATCTTGCTGATGTTCTGAATGAATCGCTGATAGAAACCGGCATGACCAAGGAAGGACCGAATGTCTCGAACTGATTTGGGTTCAGGAAGTGATTGGATCACCTCAATTTTGGCTGGATCAACTTGGATACCCTCTTGAGAAATTATGTGACCTAGAACAATCCCATTTGAAACCATGAAGTGACATTTTTCAAAATTCAGCACAAGGTTGCACTTGACACACTTTTGAAGGACCAAAGAGAGTGAATGTAAGCAAGATTCAAATGACTCACCATAAATGGTAAATTAATCCATGAAGACCTCCATGCAATTCTCAATGAATTCAGAAAAGATACTCATCATACACCGCTGGAATGTTGCAGGAGCATTACAAAGGCCAAAAGGCATTCTCCTATAGGCATAGGTTCCAAAGGGGAAAGTGAATGTGGTCTTTTCTTGGTCTTGAGGTGCGATTGGAATTTGGAAGTAGCCGGTGTAACCATCAAGAAAGCAATAGTGTGACTTTCCGGCCAATCTCTCAAGCATTTGGTCAAGGAAAGGAAGTGGGTAGTGATCTTTTCGTGTTTCAGCATTCAATTTGCGATAATCGATGCACACACGCCATTTGTTTTTCACTCGAGTTGTGACCACTTCTCCATGTTCATTTGTGACAACTGTTATCCCACCCTTCTTAGGAACGACTTGAATTGGACTAACCCATTCACTATCAGAAATTGGGTAGATAATACCATCTTGAAGAAGCTTGGTAATCTCTTCCCTAACTACCTCAAGTATGAGTGGATTGAGTCTTCTTTGAGGTTGCCTAATTGGTTTGGATGATTCCTCTAGATGGATGTGATGCATGCAAAGGGCAGGGTTGATTCCTGGAATATCTTCTAGGGTCCAACCTAAGGAATTTTTGTTTTCCTCTAACACTTGAACAAGTTGGGACTCCTCAGTTTCAGAAAGTGAAGCAGAGATAATGACAGGGTAGGAGGGATCAGGGAAAAGGAATGCATACTTGAGGTGTGAAGGAAGTGGTTTTAGATCAGTTTCAGCCTTGATTTGAGAGCTAGACAAGTTAGGAGCAGGAGAAGGGATTCCAGATGGGTTTGGATCATTTTCCTCAACACTGTACAAGGTGGAGCAGTAGATATCAGAGTTGATGTGGGATTCAAGAGAGTTTTAAAGTTCCTCTAGATTGATGGAGTCTATGAATGAGAGGTCCACATCAACTTCACCATTTATGAATTTGTTAATCATGGTGCAGATTCCACAAGATCCTTTATCATTAGAACATTAAGAACATGGTGGATTGGGGTTAGATTGAATCTTAGAAGTGTCCTCAAAAGCATGGATTGAGTATGCAGAGTGATCCTTATATGGGTATCGCATGGCTTGGAAAATGTTGAACTTTACCAGTTGGTCACCGAATTCCATGGATAAGATGCCTGAGTGGACATCAATCTTGGTTCTCGCAGTCATGAGGAATGGTCTTCCTAGAATTAGGGGAGATCGAGAAGAGGTCGTCTCACCTTCCATGTCAAGGACATAGAAATCAGCTGGGAAGATAAGATCATTGACCCGAACAAAAACATCCTCAATTATCCCCTCAGGACTGGCAGTGCTTCGATTGGCTAATTGAATGAAAATACTCGTTGGGTGCAAGGGACCTAGACCAAGGTTGGAGAATATGGATTTGGGCATTACATTAATTGAGGCTCCTAGGTCTATGAGTGAATCATCAAAGTTGGAACTTCCAATTTGGCATGGAACCGTGAAGGTCCCTGGATCTTTGCACTTCATGGGAATGGACTGTTGGGTTGAAACATTTTCAATGTTCCTAAGTTGCCTCTTATGGGTGAAAAATTCCTTAAGAAACTTGGCATACTTAAGGATTTGTTTGATGGCATCTAAGAGGGGGATGTTCACTTCAACACGTCTAAACATGTCAAGCATTTCAGGATCAGGTTCAAAGGACTTCTTAGGCTTGGAGATGGCTTGAGGAAAAGGAATTGGGTTCCTTAGAGGAATGGAAGGAGGTGAAGGAGTGGATTCAAGTTCCTTTTCCATCTTTTTTTTCTGTTCATTTTCCAGATCAACATCGAAAGGGTAGGTAGAGAAATCAGCATGGGGCATAGCAATTTGCTTTCCCGATCTAAGTGTAATTTCACTTACATTACCCTTAGGGTTGGGTAATGGTTGAGCTGGGAGTTGGGATGAATTGGATGGTTGTTGCTGGCTCAGGTGGGATGCAAGTTGACCTATTTGGGTTTCAATGTTCTTGAGGCTAGAATGGGTGAATGAAGCAAGATCCTCTACAGCACTTTCCCATGGTTGTTTAGAAGAAGAGTCTTGTCCCAAATTGGGTTGTCCTTGATTTTGGTTCTTAGGAAAGCGATTGTATTGGGTGGGGAATTGGGAAGGCTCGTTAGGATAGTGGAATCCAGGAGGAGGATTGTTCCTTTGGGGTTGAGGAACAAAAGGATAAGGTTGATGGATGTTACCACCACTTTGACCATATTGGAACAGGTTTGGATTTTGATGAGGGAACTGAGGAGGATGAGAAATGGGATTACCATACCTCAGAGGTGGGTTAAAGGTAGAAGAGAAGGTCTCAGAGTGGGGTTGGTTGAAGTTTCTAACAAACTGACCTGATTGTTGAGGGTTGAAGTTTCGCTGAGCATATGCCGCATTGAGCTCCATTGGACTAGATGAATCAGATGGATCATCTTGAAGTTGTGGACATGTGTCAGTCGGATGAGATGGAGAGTTGAAGATTCCACAATTCTTGATAGGTCCAGGAAATAGTGACTGTGGAGAAGATGAGGTTGGGGATCTGGTATCCACCGCTAGTTGATGCACAAGACCTGTAAGTTCACTCATCCATTCAGTCATCTTGTTGGGCTCTATGGATTGATTCTCTTGGGCTTGTTTCACTTGAGCATGTGCTCGAGTATGGAATTGCTGCGTGTTTTCAGCCATGTTACTTATGAGATCTCTTGCAGCTGCAGGAGTTTTGTCAACAAGAGCACCACCACTTGCGGCATCAATGAGAGTTCGCTCCATAGCCAATAACCCCTCATAGAAGTATTGGATCAGGAGTTGGTCAGGGATTTGATGGTGTGGACAAGTTTCCACAAGATTTTTGAACCTCTCACAATACTCATGGAGTGATTCATTAGGGAATTGACGGATGCCGCTTATTTCCTTTCGGATAGAAGCTTTTCGGGAAGCTGGAAAGAACTTCTCAAGGAAAAGTCTCTTCATGTCAACCCATGAGTTTATGGAACCAGGTGGGAGGTAGTAGAGCCAAGACTTGGAAGAATCCGCTAGGGAAAAGGGGAAAGCTCTAAGCTTGATTTGTTCTTCAGAAACCCCTTGAGGCTTCATGGTAGAGCATACTACTTGGAACTCTTTAAGGTGAAGATGTGGATCCTCACCGGCTAGCCCGTGAAAATGAGGGAGAAGATGAATCAAACCTGATTTGAGTTCGAAGTCAGCTTCAATGTTTGGATATTGAATACCAAGAGGTTGGTAATTCATATCAGGGGCAGCAAGTTCTTTCAATGTTTGTTCCCTAGGATTGGCCATATCTAATTCAATTGGTAGGGAAATGATTGGTTCTTGGGTGATTTGGTTATCCCTAATGGTCCTCCTAAGTCGACGAAGAGTTCTATAAATTTTAGGGTCAAACAAATCTGAGGGATTGTTTGGGAGGCTGCGGGGCATTCAGAGAGATTTTGGAAGAAAGAGGAAGACGGGTTTTTCTTTTTATTTTTTCAGTTTATGATTTTTAAGAGGAAGACGGGTTTTTCTTTGTGTTTTTTTTCAATTTTTTTTCAAAAATTTTGATTTTTTTTTGGGTTTTTTTTTACAATAACCAGAAACTAATGACTACTTAAAGAACCATCCCCGGAAACGGCACCATTTGAAACGCACGGCCGATTGTCTCCTATCGACCGGTCAAAATTCTGGTGCTCTGCTAATGTGTATAGCAGCACTCGGGTCGAATCCTCGGCGATGATACTTTGTAATAGTCGTTTGTTTTTAGTTGATTGTATTTTGATTAGGGGGGTTTGTTTGCAGAGCTTAATTGAAATAATTTATGGATGATGTTTGATTTACCAAATTGATAAAGATTGGGGCGAGTTCATTATTGGGGAGTTAAGCATGTGATATCCTTGAGCCTTACTTTGTATTGCATTAAATTAACACCCATGTCATAAGTTGACGTTGATTGGAATTCCTAAGTGTGAAGGCTTTAATCCAAGACTTAACTTAACTTAGGGTTCTAATCTAAATCATAACTTATTTATGGTAGTTTATTTATGGTTCCAATAATCCATGGAAACCACTCTTTAAACAAAACATATCATTAATCCATGACATATTAAGTTTAACATACACAATATTAATTTAAAGAATACTCATCGAGCAAAACACTCAATCACTTAACATCCCCGAATTATAACTCACCCTAATTAGAGATTTACTCAGCCATTTGGATGTTTAATATTCTGGTTAAAATAATTATGATGATAAATTAAGAATAGAATAAAAATAAAGGGATTAGAAAATAGTGGTACGTTGACACACACACACGAATGATGATGATAATTAAAAATGGATTTTCGATTGAATGAGGAAGCAAAAGAAGGGAAGGGGATTGAACTGAATTTAAACTAATTTAGGAACATAAATATTAAACTACAAAAGGTGGATGATAATAAGAGATATTGAAGAAGTAACTTTCATTAAAACAGAATTACAAAGAAAGAGAATTACAAGATTACAAAAATGAAGAACACAAAAGTAAGTGAAAACAAAGAGAGGAGGAAAGGTCTCTCAAGTGAAAACTTGAGTATGGAAGGTCCTCCCAAGCCTTTGTCAAGGCTTTTGTCGTTCCAATATGATATCCTCTCTTCTGAAATTCCAACCCCTCTCAAGGAGAGAAGGGGGGAGTATTTATAGCCCAAGGAGTGGACTGTTTGCATTCCCAATCTGTCCCTCCACTTGCATCGCCAATTTGGAAATTCAGACAGCCGAATCTCCTAATATCTCCTTCTTCAAAGTTGTAGATAATACAGTTTTACGACTACTGTAAAAATATGGAGGCATGTGGACAAGTGGATCCAAAGTTATGGCGGTTTTATTAAACAAAGGTAAACTGTCCATTTCTATCCATGCTTTTTCAATGTCCAAAATGTGAATGGATTTTTGAACAGGAATATTCCTTCAAATCCGAATGACTTATTCAACAAAGTCGGCCACCTATATCTCCTATTTCACACTGCGAAATCTCAGCTCGCTTGGATGATTACATCAGAAGATATGTCATGCATACTATACTGATTTTAATTCTCGGCCAGAATGGTGGGCTGGACTTCAAAGATTTATTTGGGCCCCTTGTACTTATATTTGAGCATTGAAATTTTTATCCAAGATTACATGTAGTTTCCCCCGAATTATGGTGGAGAGTTAATGTTTTTGGACTTCTGGATTAAGCCCAGTAAATCAATCTTCAAGGCTGGTCCAGTTTGTTCACAGATTTTTTGGTCATGTTTGTGAGGACCATATGACCCTTCAACTAGCAGAATTGGATCATGGTTCCTTCTAATGAAATGTTTTATATTGAAAGGAGAATCCTAAAAAACAAGAACCACACAATTTGGATCAGTATAGTGATAGTTATAATTAAAACATTAAACTGACTCAATTTGACTACTTCTAAAAATGCTCAAATATTATACTTAATATTAAAACATTAATATTTCACACAAATTATGCACATTTCATATAAAATAAGTAAAGGGTGAATATAATAAGTCATGAAAATATTAATAACATCACCAACCCCTGCTCATTTTGGCTCTCCACATCCCTCTCTTACTCCTTGAATCCTCACTTTGGGCATAAGTCTTCCCAAGGAAGCCTTTGAGCTCAAATCTAAGAGAGTTACCCAATTTTAAGGTAATGTCTTCTTTTGAGTCCTTTTGTTTGATTTTGCTTCTCCAACCCCCTAAAATCTTTTTATTATTTTCTTTTGTAACAACTCCAGAATCCTCAATATACTAGTATGTTGTTATAAGAAATATTCAAGCTACACTTACACACACCTACATCTAATGGTTAAAGGACATACTGTTTCTGTGGATGGGGAATTTGTGCCTCCCGAAACGATGATTGTTCAACATTCTTTTAACACCTTCAAAGGTGTCCATTAAGATGCCACTATATTTATATATGATATATAATATTTTTATGTTTTCCTTAAGCTTCTTTATTTTTCATTTTGGGCATACCTTTATGGTTTCCATTATAGGTAAACGTGATATCTTCATTTAAGGAAGTGCGGACTACCGCCCCCTCAAAGTGATTTGATTCGTTAAATACAAAATGTGGGACGTATAAAGGATGGAACTATGATATTATATATGATATTATACTGGAATTATAATATACCTTTATATCATTATGATTCCATTCTATAAAATACAAAATAGAAATGAAAGTAGCATTCATGCGTACGTACGGTTTACCATCTCCATGAACGGTGCATTTCATTTCTTACCTCTAAATGATTATGTAATATTATAAAATGCATGTATATACTGGATATATATTACATATATTATATCTAAATCATGAATACCATTCTGGATATAATGGATACATGAACAACTTGTAATTATAAAGGGCTTATTTTTTACTCAAGTACCAATGATCGTTAAAACGACCGTTATTAACTTAAATAATTACATAGTGTTCATGACATGGAAATAAGTGATATAAAAGGAATAATGAACTTGAAAAAGGTTCTTAAACAAGTAGAAATTAACTCAAGTTTATTATTCAGGAGATTAAAGAACGACCGAGTCAAGTCGGACCCAAGGTATGAGACTTCGTCTCAATCTCCTTTCGTTGAGGCATATTTTGTTTTATACACAACCTTCTTTTATATAGTGTATAAACCCCATTGACTTTTACATTTATTAAAAATAGAATCTTTTTTATACAAAGCATTTACTAAACGAAAAAAAGGAATGTTTTTGTCGTACGTATGCGGCGACAACGACTTCTCCGCCGTCGTGACCATTATTTGAGTTACGGCTTCGTCTACAAGCCATACCTTCTTTTTAAAAGAAAAATAAATACCATGTTTTACTTTTCTTTTATTTTGGTATTGAAAATGGTTTTCATAATGTTTTTATATCTATGTGTTGTATTGACATCTTGTGATTGAAAGGTGGAAATGTTATGTTTCCTTTATGCATGTTTTATGTGATACGATTATGTTGAGGTTCTTGGGCATTATTATGAAGACGGGTGGTTCTGTGATAAACTAAGGGCGGGTGAGCCCGATATAGCTCTCCAATGCATTGGGTAACGCGAGGGAGTGAGACGTTAAGGTTTCTCCAAAGAGATTTAGGGAATATACTGTGATGGGTATTTCAAACGTAACCAAGAGGGTTACTCCCTACATAAGAATGTTATGAATGCCTCAAGTTACCTTTATGTCTTATGATTTCTATGATTTATTCATGATTTTATGAGGTATGTTAATGTGCTTATGTTTTATGGGTAAATTATGATTTCATTCTTATGTATATATGTACCCATGTTTCCTTTCCATATTTTTATATCCCTTACTGAGCTTTTTATGCTCATCCCAAGTTTTTTGAAATGTTTTTCACAGGTCAAGGGAAAGGTACATGATATGATGATAGTGTTAAGGAAGTGTCAATAAAGAATACATATTTTATTTTAAATATGTTTCCATTTATGGGAAAGAATAATACTATCATTATGTAACCACTTTGTTTAAATGTGGAATTTAATGCAAGTTTTATGATCTAATTCTCTAAAAGTCTAAACCCAAAAAGATCATTAATGTGTAATCTTGTAATAACTCAAGATTAAGTAAGGTTTAAGGTCAGGGCCTTATATATGGAGTTATATTAGTCGAATCATGCTAATAGTGTGAATTTATCAAAAGTTGTTTTAGAATCATGAGAATTAATTTGGATGGATGGGTTATAGTGGAAGTGAAGTATTGTAAATCTAAGGAGGATATTTTTATGAATGTACTGAGGGATTATGTCGTCTTTCAGAGGAATATAAGAAGGTTAATATAAGGGGAAGATTTTAGTAGTTAAATAATGTCTATGAAGCTAGTAATGAAATGTGGTGAGGTTTATGACTTCCAAAAAATAAAAAATATCTGATAGTGGGTGTTTGAGTAAAAAAAATTCATCGTTATGGGGAATAATGGTGAAATTAACTATTCACCAGGAGATATTTGTTGACTCAATGAATGATATAGGGAAATAAAGGGTGAAAATCAACCATAGGTCCATCTATGGATGTTGAATTGTGTTTATAACTGGATTACTATATGTGACTATTATAAATAGTGGTATTACTCTACTCCTCAAAAGCATCTTATAAACAAACCAAAAGGAGTTGATAAAAACTGATAGAGATATAGGTAGCACCAAAATGAGTACACCCAGAAACATCTAGGTGTTATAGTTATAATTATCAATGTCATAAGTCCATGAGTGCATGGAAGATACAGTGAAGTATAATTCATCATTATCCCATGAATATGGGACACACATTCTAAAATATATAATACTTTTTTTCATTTATTATGTACTTTGTGATGTATGTGTTTTTTTCATGCACTAATCACACATTTTAATTTATTGGAATGTGGGTTGTTAGGTGATCTTAAAATAAAGATGGGGGATGATATGATTAAGTGGTTGGTTTCTTGTTCTTATTAGTTTTTCTCTTCATGGTGGATGACATGATAGGAAACTGGGTTACTTTTATTGGTTAATTTTCTGTTGTTCTAGATAATAGATAGTATAAACTTTCAACAATGAAAATCTTCAACCTCAACCACAAACATTATTTAGTGACTCTTGGGTATGGGTGTATATTAAAGTATAATTTTTACGGACATCTAATCTTCTGAATAATAATAGATACTAGGAAACATGTTGAGGAAGATGTTAGGGTATTCCATTATAATGGAATTCCCTAAAGAAATTTTTTTTACCTTTGTATCAGTCATTTGATCTAGGTATTCATTCTCATATGAAAATAGTATATATTCTATATAAATAATTTAAAAAGGTTATTCATTAATCACATTGCACTTATATAGAATGGGAGGATGGTTTCTGTTATGGATGGTGATTTCTCTCTCTTAATAATTGATATTGAATCTATATAAAGATAACTATTCCAGTCTAGTATAACATCGAATTTAAAAAAAATGAGTATAACAATAATTTTTAATATATTTATACCAAAAGTATCTATTGGGGAAGGGTTTTATATTTTATATTTCATGACTCCAACACTGATTGTTATCATGAATAACTCAAAAAATGTGTTTTAAACTTGTGTTTGAATATTTATATTTATCTTTCATATTTTGAATGAATGTATACAACTAGACTAAAATAGGATATTAATTTTTCATCGATGAATAAAAACTGCTCATTTCACTAATTAATTTTCATGATCAAGCTCAGTAATAGTTATAGAAAAACATTATCCTTTATAACCAATATTTTGATGTTATTTTTATTTTTTTATCCTCTATGACCCTTGGATTAGTATATCGACTCACGTAGTATCTATGTTCCTTTTAGTTAAAACATTATAACAATGGAGGTATATTGATTATAAATATCCATTATTCCATCAAAATAATTGTATTCTTCATGTTACTTCAATATTCAATGTCTTGATGACCTTCTTTTCCACACATGAATCATTAAATCGTTCAATGTATGTGTTTGATAGGGTTATTCCTCTCATAATTTTGACTTCTGGGTAATTTAATCTTCTTATTTCTAGATATATATCTATAAATTAAACAATATTCTTTAATTTTTTCTCTCTAACAATATTACTCCACAAATAATCACTAATATCCTTCTCAAATTTAAGAGAACAACAAAAAATACCTCATATATATCAATGTATTTCATTAATAAATCCTTTAAAATACTCAAATTTAAGACAATAATGATACGGTCAAATTCAATTTCATGGTCAATGAAAAGTCTAGTAGAATTCTACTGATTCATTGTAATGTTTTCTTTGTATGACCCATATGATTTTCCCACCCTTTTATTCATTCTAAATAACACCCTCTCCATTTTAATACATAGAGTATGAGGAAAATTTTTCTAATAATATTTTATTGAATTATTATCATTATATTAAGTAAATTTCATATTTTCACTTTGTAATCCTGATCAACTTACACCACTAACAGGTTTCTCCCTCTATGAGAAACAAATAAAAAATTACATTATCTTACATGGATAATTTGAAGAAAAATAACTTCTCACGTGAACTAATCCAATGATCCATGATTATGGGATAAAAAGAGGAAGATTGTTGTTACAGAAAGAACTAAACTATAAATTATTCTCTATTATTATAAGTAGGGTGGTTCACATTATTCGTGTTATTACTCATAACTTGTTAAAATTTGGAGAATACATTCATGAAGTTCTCAAAAAACTCTCGCATCATATTAGGCATCTAGTTAGGTAAATCAATATATTTTCCATCATATTGATCATTAACATGGTTCCTCTTATTCTCCATCATTTACTAAAACAAATGGAAATTGGGGATGATAATAATCATATTAAAAAAATATAAAAGTAAAATAACTAACTTATAAATAATAACTCATAAATCAATTATATATCCCAACTTATGACATTTGAATTTTCAATCAAGGTCATTCAGGGTGTATTTTCATTTAGGTTTTCTGGCCAAATCCCTAAAAAAATCATGATTTATAAAATTATACTAGGGAAAAATTATAAAAAATTTCATCATAACAAAAATTGAGTCTCACTAGAATTTTATCATAGCATACTGTTCCTGGATTACTACTTGTTCACCATAAATAGTATCTCATGATATATAATAATTAACCAATTAGTTGGGGGATGCATAATTTTAGGACCACCCATCACATCATAACATGTACATTTATATTGTGCTGAAAATAGTGAAACTAAACATAAATCATTTGCATGATATAAAATCATGATAAGGAAATGTGTTTCAAATTCATTTCTTAAATAATAACCAAATGATGTTTCATAATTCATCCCAAGAAAAAATGGGTAATGATATTTTTTATGTTGAATATTGAAAATATAATAATAATTCAAGAATATCGATCTTGAGTGGAGTAAAAATAATATGAAAGGTGATAACAACTATTTGTGAGAGAAAAAACCTTAAACAATGTTTTATGAAATGGGTTAATAAAATTTAAAGAATATAGAAGCCTAAAATTTTTCTCAAGACAATAAAAAAACCACAATATTTTTCCATAATCTAATGTGTATGTTTATAAATTTAAAAATATAATATCATTTAAAATAGAGATACATGAAATTTAATGAAAAATATAAGGGTTCCCTTGTATTGAGTTTTCTTAAAAGAATATTTTAGGAAGGCAACTTTAAAAACAAACATATTCATTGAAAAAAAATTAAAATAAATTAGGTGAATTTGAAAGAAACATATATATTTATAACATAGAAGAATAATATATGAATAATATGTGGTGAATTTTTATGTATAGAGAATGATATATAGAGAGATGGAGAGGGGCAGAATAACCCAAAAGATGGAGGATGGCCAAAAAAACCCTTAACCCAAGTTCTATATTGGCTTGATATGCAGACCAAACCTCCCACATAATCAAATTAAATTTATTATATACTTTCTTTAAAACCTTATTAAATTTTATTTAGTTTAATATTATTATTTTATATTATATATAGTAAAACTATTACAACAAGATTTTCTTGTCCATTGTCTAAGAGATATTTGTCTCATCATTACATGATCCTATTAGTTTATCAAATAATGGTAAGTTTATCATTGAATGACTCTATAACTCGAGAAGTGAAATGATATAGATTTTATGCATGTCCAAAATTTCAAATGGATCTAAATATCAAAAGGTTATCCAATGTGGGTATATTTTAATTAGTAGAAGTGTTAGTGTATAATGGTATGTTCGTCTAGGAATTCTTACCATCCATGATGAACTTAATTTTTTATATTTAATTTCTGGATTATTTTTTCATTCTAGAAAATTAACCTTAATAGAAAATTATTATTATTTTCATATTTAACCCTAAAAGGATTTGTTATAATTATCCATGTAGGTGGTATGTTTTTTAAAAAATAACATCCATGTAGGTGGTTAAATGTCAATGAATTGATGTTTCTTAAAATAAAATATTATATTAATTATATGGTCATAAAATTTGTTTCACAACTTTTTAATGTAAGTTATTATTTTATATGTTACTTGTTTATTATATTTATGAAGGGTAAAATGAATAAATATAAGAGTTAAAAGGAAATAGCATCGCTAGGAGTTATTATCTTACACATTTGGATGAATCGTTTTATAATTAAATTAATACTTAAAAGGTTTCCCTTTTGATGAGACTAGAACATCCTCAACATGGTTAATATGGATAAATGGAAGAATTTTATAGAAGTTTTACATGATATAAATTTTAAGGTGTGATGAAAAGTTGGATGGAATTTGTAATAGGATATGGGGTTTTGAATAAAATAATGATTAAATTGTTATTGTTCCTCAATATTATAACTATTATTTAATCTTTGACTATGAATGGTAATTTATTTCTCTGAGAATAATATAATGATTGCTTACATAATTTTTATGTAATTAATCATGCATTTAACTTATAATGTAAAATATCATATTTTACTATCTTTTAATCTTCACCTCTATTTTTTAATATTTATAATATTTGCAAAAACTTAATAAATACCTAATTTGTACACGATGATTCTAAAAAAATTATATTTCTCTATTATGTAAATTTAACATTTATTTATTGTATAAAATTTATTGTTTTATTACATAAGGAATTTTTTTCACTAAAAATATAAAAATATACTTATAGTTTGTAACATTGATTGAGTAATGATTTTATGGTATTTTAATAATTATAATTATTTATTTATGTATTGATAAAAATATTTTGAAATTTAATTCATCATTTACCCAGATAGTCATTTTACTATTCTAATTATCATGTCATTATTCTACTAATTGAATTACTATTCATACTGTCATGTTTCGAATGGTTATATCTTCAGTTTACAAGAGTTTTAAAGGCCTTATATTGCCAATAAATACATATTATTTCTTCCATTCACCATTCAAGATAATTTCCTATCAATTTTAAATAAATTTTAATTAAAAATGATAATATTGTTTCTAGTAGATTGTTTCATTTGAACAATGTGGGTCACGTTTGTCATAATTATAGGAGACATCAGTGTGACAGAATTTCAAAATATAATTTCATTATTTATATCATTTTATTATCCCATTATACTATTTTCAATTTAATAAATTGTATTTATCCTTCATATATAATATTGATGAAATAAAATAACATTAATTTTAGTTATGAGGTGCATCTAATATGACGCACGCACACACAGATATATATATATATATATATATATATATATATATATTAATAAAGAAAATTCCATATAGAAAATTATTGGTTATTATATATCAGATGTAAGGGAGGCCTTATGATAATGGATCTATAGATAACTACATATCCCCAGAATAGAATATAATAATGTATAACTAAGCATAGTATCCAACTATGATATTATATACATGTGAAACATGCTATAAATCGATAATAGTTTGGAATATTAATCACAAGCAAGTTGGAGGAAATAAAGGTCCAAGCATCCTAAAAATAAATATGGAAATCATACAACTAGATTGTATAACTCCATTACATATTGATTCCTATTATAATAACTTATAGTTATGATCACCACTAAGTGCATGTAAGCTCCATCTCCACTAGAACCATGTTAATCAAAGTTACATTTTTCAATTCATTATCTATATAAGAACAACAATGTGGGAACAAAGACTGTAGGGGGTGGGTATAAACATACCAAGTAGACAGCCTAGAACCCCAAAGGAGGAACAAGATATAAAGTCATCTCTCATATTAGAAACAATATATTCATTGATGTATCAACATAACAAATAATAAAGGATAAAACCAATATTTATATCTCATCTATATAGGCCAAATACCAATGGGAGCCTAGAACACCCAGATTGTCAAATGTCCAATATTAATTAACTTACCCAACTACCATGACTTCTATATCACCTCTCTATTATCTTAGTAGGTGACATGTGCTTTGCTGAGGTGTTTGTGTCAAATGAGTGGGTACCAACACCTATAAAATACCTGCACCTCTTTGAATGGATGGTGAATCATTCAATGGGATTACATACTCCTTTTTGTAGGTTTTACACCCCATCACAAAAAGAGGATATGGACTCCACTAACTATATGGACGACCAGCACCATGGTATCAATTTACCGTCATGGGTTACTGTCCACATATTCCCTCTAAACACAAGAAACACATATCATTATCATATCTATGAATTTGTGGAACCAAAAATATCCAATATTACTTGGGATTGACATCTGATCATGAATAGTGGGTCACCATCATTTTCTATTAGGGAAAATACATAAAAATAATAATCACTTATTTGATTTTGACAACCGAGTGAGAAGATATGATAATAACCAAAGGTATCATAGTAAACAACATATACGTTTGGAAAAATGAAATTTGATCCTTTGATAAGATTTTGGTGTCTACATCCATCATTCTTCCATGTGGATTCAAACGACACAATTTTAAAACTTATGCAACATAGAGTCTATGAGATTGCGGTTAGCCATGTGCGTACCACTAGTTATTTAGTTCGTTTGTTTACCTATACATAGTTTTATCCTTATTCTTCCCAACCTGTGTATACCATGGGATATCTTGTAATTTATTCAATTACACATCAGGTAATGTATCGATGTTGAACATGATAGGTACATCAAAAGTACACATCATGTGATATTTTTCGTCTCTATGGAAACCCTAACTTATATTAAGTAATTTACAAAACTTGTGATTTGGAAATAATATGTTTTATGATCAAAAAATAAATTTCAATAATACCTATGTATTTTCAATTAATACTATATCCCTCCTCATTATTGTTCTTAAACGGTTTTTTTTTCACTTGATTCCAATATTTAAATTAGTTTTTTATGATTGAGGTAATGATTCTTGGGGTATTTTTATCGATTCATTAGTTGTAATTGGTTGTCATTCTTGATAAATTATCCAATTTTATTAGTTGGTTGAGTTGTTTCCATGATAAAATGGTTAAGATAATGTGGTTATGTTTCTTTAATTCCATGGTTTGACATCTTCAAAGTCGCGGGCTTAATTGTGATGATTGAAGTGAATATCTTCAAGGAATTCATAAAAAGTGATTGTGGATGTAGATAGACTTTCCTCAAAATGTCATAAATTTGTCTATGGTTTCTTAATAAGGGGCATAGATTATTTTTGGAGGCATTGGGTTGAAGTTGATATAGTCTATAATTACCATACAAAACCAAAGTTGGGGTCAACACACTAACCATAGTACCATATTGTCAGACATTACTAGTTAATGTGGTCAATTTACATAGTCAATCTAAAATAATACATATGTTTGATGCCTCATGTTAGGTCATGTAGATAAAAATATTTCAATTTTGGTCTACTGGTAAGAATTTGTGATCCCAAATTCAAAATAAATCGAATCTGGTGATGGTAATATTGTGTTCTTCATGGGATTAATAATCATGGAAAATTATGATGATTTTCATCCAAGATGTTAGAATAAAATAATAAAATTTTATGTGATTCATTGATATTGAAAAACATTTAGTGGATAAGGACATGGATATGAATAATTATAGTTTTTTCATATGAAAATAATTCATTAAGTTATGGAAGTAAATTAGATAAGGTATGAGAATATGTCTTTTAAGAATTGGGAATAATCCTTTGAAGATTGAGTGTATGACATCGTTGTATGTCTTATGATCTGAATGTAATTTTTTGAAGATGAAACCCAAGTCCTCATTAAAATCCATTGAGATTTGTGATGATCATATGAATTTGTGCGCATACCTTACGATGAATTTATGTATTTGTTGAAAATTTAATCATTATAATTATAATAAATTTGAATATAAACCTTCAAGACATAGAGAAATTTGAGGTGTGTGAAAATATGAATAAGGTCATCATTTTATTTCCTAGATTCTAGGTGGGAGTCCACATGTAAATGAAGCATGAAACCAAAAATATGGAGATATTGGAGGGATTAAAAAAATTGATTTTATGGATAATTAAAATAAGTAATTTGATTAATCCTTTGGGGTATTTCAATGAATATTAGAATAACAATTTAACTGAGTTTGATTGAGGAATAAATTGAAAATATGATGTCTAATTTAAATAATAGAATATCATTTCTATCAACAATCCTAGAGTTTCAATATATTTAATATAGGAATAATATTATGTGGTTTAATTCTATGTGAATATAAATACATGCAGGTGTAAAAGGTTAAAAATAATGAATAATTTAGAATTTTCATAAAGTATGAAAGAATTTTGAGATCTCTATGTATCATTATCATGATGAGAGGAGAAATATTAAGAACCATTATAGACTATGGAGATATCATATGTACCTGAGTATTCATAAATACTGAGGAAGATCATTATTTCTCATGATAAAGATGATGTCTCGAGACTAGAACTATTGTTGAAAATATTGAGGGAGTATATGTGTTAAACTACTAATCCATATTCCTATGGAGGAGAAACAACACCTTGTGGTGCATAAAACACATTGAGAAAGCTAAAGGTCTTTATTTGTTGGACCTTTTATTAAATAGTCATTTTATCTTCCATTGGAATTTGGAAGTGGTGGAGGTCATAGTGGACTCTATGCTGTAAATTATTGTTGGAGATATTGTAGAATTCATGTTAGGCGGAATAACTGATATGGATATGAGTGGGTCATTCAGCTGAACCTTATAAATATTGTGGATGTTATATTTATGATTACTAGTACACATGAAGTTGGGTCAATGAGAAATAATTGAGTGGATTGAAAACCTTAACAAATTTATGAGGTTGGGTTAAAATGGAATAATGCAAAAAAAAGATCATTGATTCACCCCTCCCCATCCCATTGATCAAATCAGATATAATAATAACACTAGAAAAACCCACCACTGGCCATTCCTCCTCCATCGATTGATCCATATACAATTAGGGGTTACTGAACAACCTTTATTTAGTTTCATCTCCCCCACTCTGTCTATTTTTATTGTTCACTAAACTCCCCATGTTAGGAACTGACTCCTTTGACAACCCACACCACCATTTTCAAATCAATCCCCATTATACCAAGACTAACTAACCTCATTTTCACCCCTACCATATCGGAGTCATGTTTCATTCACCCCATATTCTTCTGGTCTAATATCAAAATTTCAATCATTAAACACCATCCATTTGGAATTCTAACAATAATAACTCATTGAGATGGAGAAAGGAGTTGGGAGAAATGAGAAACAAAATAAGGGATGATGTAATTCCAACCACCAAAACGTTCATTAAAATTCTAATTTTCAATGAATTCATGTTGTTGAGAAATTCTTGAAGATAATCATAATAAAATATTGGTAAAATATAAATATGATATATCATGAATAATCTATTAAGAAAAATATTTGTAAACTCTGTTATAAATTCAAAAGTAAAAATTACACAAGAAAATACTATGGTTTTCCATGATAAATAAAATGATATATCTTGAATCATAGAATATTATGAACTTATTACTTATAAATAAAATCACACTATGAATAGAAAAGTAAAAAATAAGAAAAAATTATACCTCATGGAGAATTTATTTCTTCTTTGATCATTCTTTCTTATTCCACGAGTTCATCACTCTATGGAGAATAAAACCTTTAAATATATAAAATCCCATAGGTTTTGTGTTTTCTAATAATTGTTTACCCACTTCTATGGGAAATTGATAAAATATTATAATAAAAATATTATGGTTTTGGTGATGAAAAGTGAAGAACTATAGTAGAAAAACCCATGCCCAAAACCATAACAATAATTATACAACCCCTAGGTAAAATACCACATTATGGACACAACCAGTATGTCATAATTTCTATTCATGTATTTGATTACAATTAATTAACTAATCATATCATTCAAACATGTAGGATAAAAATAATATTATTAAATATTATTAATTTATTTTAGGTTCATCTAATATAAAAAAAAAGAAATAAGCACACGACCACCATTATAAATATTATTAAATGTATATAAAGGAATAAATTAAAAAATATTATCCCAAATTCATCCCATCCTTTATGTATTTATATGCTGAAAAGAAAAAAACACTCATATAGCTGATGGTAGAATCTTGAATCTAATTCCCACTCTCCTTCGAACTCTCTTGAATATTCTCATACTATAACAGGACATGAAAAAATTGGATAACTCTCTCATGAAGGGTATTCTACTTCCAGTATCATATCATCAAATTGTACAATGTAATGGTGGTTTTATAATCTATTTCCATCTCAAAAAATTCCATAATTTAAGAAATATCATGATCAAATAATATTAACTACAACACATGAAAATTCTTCTTCACTTTATTAAACTACGGGGGAAATTAAGAGCATAAGTGACCTCTCGTACAATGTGTAAGATCTAGAATATATGTATAAACCTTTAAGATACCTTTTTTTCCATAATTAATTTCCTCAAACCTTTCATGAATAAATATTTAGGAACACGTGATCAGCATACTTAAAGTCTAAAGGTCTCATGTTTGGTTTTTGTAGTACTCTTAAGGGTTCTAATATGTCTCAATATACTTAGTAATCATCTGTGAATTATCTATTATAAACTAAACTAGCTCAGGCTCCATGCTTGATTACTCTATAATATCTATCCAATAATGGTAATACCTACTAGGACTTCTATATAGGTCCTCAAAAGGTGTCATATAGATGGAGGAGTGTTAATTTTTATTATATGGAAACTCTACTAACAATATGTGATCATCCAAATCCTTATAAAATGAATCACTCAAGATTGAAACATATCCTCAAGAACAAGAATATTCATTTTATTCTAACTTCCTATCTTATGGATTAATTTCATACATAATGAAAATTTTTTGCTGAAAGCCTCCTAAAAACCCCTTCACAACTAGGATGTGATCTGAGAATCATGGTCGTATATAATCATTGAGGTAGCCCCATGAAACCACATAATATTATCAATGTATTAAAACCCCAAACAATGCATCAGGACCTTCACCCAAGTAGGGGGGAATGTGACACAACATGATCAATTATTCATTGATCACTCATAAAATGTCATGTCCCTACCCTGACCATCATATGTTGAGTCATAAAATCCATTTATATAATATCTCAATTATACTATATAACTTCACAGTGTTAGATAAAACTAGTGGGGATCTAGTTCACGGCCTTTACTTGCTAATATAATAATCACCATGTTATGAACTCAATAAAACTATGATTCATTCTAGGCCACAAAAAAATATGAATTAATATCAAGTTACATATTTTCCATGTTTGTATGTACTACCATAGGATTTTTTTAAACCTAATTTAAAATGTCATTATTTAACATAGTAGGTACAATTTTTGACCCCTTAAATATGGTGACGTGATACCCTCCTTGAAATAATATATCAGGTGTATCGAGAGTAACTGTACATTAAATAACTAATAATAAATGAATGCCAACTATACCTCCTTTACCTGTTGATGAAGTATGGGGGACACAACCATTAATCATGTATAAGAAATGTCTCTATATTCAACCAAAATAAATAATATCTATGATAACTAATCAAAAACATCTCCCATAATATGACCATTGGATTTTCATCTAATGGTATCAGCCACTATATTACCCTTCCCTGAATTATAGATTATCTAGAATTCATCATTATATTGAAGCTAAATCCAAATCCACTTACTTAAGCTGATATGTCACTAGGAGAAGATATATGTGAGACTCTTTGTATCTATTTATATCACAGATAACTCACTTAGAGGATAATATCTTCACATATTCAAGGAAAACACCAAAATTTAAAGCTCCAAGTCACGGGTTACATATTTTTTGTTGTGATTTCTTAGCTACCTATACCCATAACCGTTCATGACTTTCCTCTACATCACTACACAAAGAATACTAGACCGTGAGGCATCCCAAAATATATTGTACTAAACACCATCCTCCAATGACCAGAAAACTAGATCACTAGTCATACAAAACTTTCACCTCTCAAAAGATCTCTAATGTGGTTAATAAATTTAATGGCTGCCTTTTATGGGTACGTTTAGTCATAGGGGTTAGGATTCTACAGAAATAAATCACAAATATCCAGAAATATACCAATAATCCAAAAGAATATTTGCACCTCCAACACCATCATATGTGGATCCCAATCCATCATAGCATTAGCATTCATCCAGATAATGACTAATCTACCCTTTAGGATAACATGACCATAGTTGGTTCTCACAATGTAAATACATAAAAATTATCAAATTCTCAATATTTTCACTCTCAATTTGATAATAGATATAGATTTCATCTAGGAAACACACCATGAACAAGTCTAAAAGTATATTTAAGATCTAGTTATTGAGAACTATAAAAACAGAATGGGTGTTCTTCACTTTCAATATAATCACAAGGAACTCATTGTAACCATAGTGTCATTTGAATTTCATTCTTTTGATTTATTCACTTTAAACTAGAAGATAGTGATATCCAACCCTAAAATTTATCTTTCAAATCCACATCAAAAAAATTAGTTGGTCAAAGAGGTTGGTGATCCTCATATGAAGGTGTTTTCTTTCCATTATCACCTTGTTCAGATGGTGATAGTCAAACTAAAGCACCATTCTACTATTCACCTTCTTGGATAAAAAAATAAGAGTCTATTAAAGACGAACATTGAATTTGATTAAATATTTATCTATAATTTCATCTAACAATACCTTCTACTTCCCGATCTCAATTGGGGCCATTTAGTAGGATAAATATTAAAATCAGTGAGGGTTTGGAGTGAAATTTAACACTAAAATTGACCTCCCAATAAGGTTTAAACCATGGAACATCCAAAAAGGAAATTTCCATATACTCCTACATCACTACAGTTATCCAATACTCTATATCATATATGTAATATAAAGATAATATTTCTAACTAGTGGTTAAAATACTAAAACATCCAGAAGGATGTCCCTTATCATACAACCTAGATGTATCATTCACCTCTGAAGGGAAATCATGAATTACAATTGAAATGTTTTATTAATAAGGATTAAAGAAAAAAAAACACACAAACAAAAGAAATGAAATATTCATGGATGTTGAAATTGATGGAGACCGAGGGAATCCCTTTTAATGACCAAACAAAAATTAATAGAGAGAGAGAAAAAATTATAAAAAACCATAATCTTGTTATCAAAGTGACCTTACAATGTGAGAAAATTGTCTATCATATTACCGTCCCTCTATATATGGGAAACCATCAATATCAAATGACGTAAAGAAATGAAGTTCTTAATGGGATAAATAATATTCCAAGTACATGTTTGATGACATTTAAAGTAATTGACCACAATTATGGAATCCAGCCCAACATCTTTAACAGAAATGGAACATTCCAGGCATAATTTGAGACCATGAAGTAACACCAAGGCCTCAGCGAAAATAGAAGATCCCTCTCTAAAAAAAATGAGAAAACCAGGATGACTAAACCACAAATGTAATTAACAACTCCCCCTCCTTTCATGATTCCCTGGATATGGGACCCATATGTATTAAACATATTACCATTCGTATGGGGAATCCAACGAACCCAAAAACTGTAGTCCTTGAGCCCACGAGAAACTTCTCCATTTGAACTAACAGTAGCATCAAGCAGGTGAAACACCCTAGGAAACAAGACACCTTTTCAATGATGTGAGAAAGAAATGAGATAATCCAAAAATTTAGTTCTGATATAATGTTGCAATTCTTGAGATCCCCAATGAAAAACCATGTTCCTTGATTCCCATAAAATCTAGCAAGCTGTGATAGAGAATAGAATCCACCCCATCTATTAAACATAGTCTTTAGATAGAGTATCTATTCTCTTAATAAGAAAATCATCCACTAAATCCACTCCTCCAACAGAAACTGGTCTTCCAATAACCTAAAACCACAAATACTCAAACCATTCACTATGAAAAAATTAAATGATAAATATTTTCCTGATTATAATTAAGAAATAACTTTCACTTTGAATCGAGAAGAATGTTAAAACGCTAAGTAATATCATCAGTATGGATGTAATTGTTATGAATACTCAAAATAATAAAGCTATATTTTGGAGAAATTTCTCTACATTAGAGATTAGGACCAAAACTATCCATATTGGGGGAATATATAGTCATACTATGGGAAAACAAGAAGGAATGTTTCGCAGAAGAAGAGGAAGTTATGTTGCACTTATTAGAGTCCTCTGAAAAAAATACTTCTAAGAACATCCTTATGATCATCATTGAGCACAACATCAGTGATCCAGGGATAGGAAAAATCCTAGAGAAGACTGGTATCCATAACTAGATAGTTAGGGAAAAATGAAATATCACCAGCCCAGTTAGATTTCCAAAAAGAGATTTCATTATTCCAAAAAATCCACTGATAATTCTCTATAATTTTTGGAGTAAGATGCTTCATATATTTCTAGAGATAAGAAAAATTGAATTTATTGTCTCAATCATATGGAAAAAAACAGATTCTTCATTTAGATAAAATAATTCCATATAGATATATTATAGATAACCTCCCAAATTTGATTCCCCTATAAACACCTAATTCTATCTTCAATACCTTTTAGATTTATTCCACTCACTTGATTTTTTCTTGTATTACATTTCCAACTAGCCCAATACTGATGACCTTCTTGATGATAATCCCAAGTAAAACTATTACGAATAATATCAATTTTCTTGAGCACTACTTTAAGAGGACTACACATTGATAAAACATATAGATACCCTGGCCTTTTACACATATCATTACATGGTTTTAAACGTAATAATGCATCATTTTATAATCCTTGGATTATATTGTCTAGTGTCTTGGAAGACTATATACATAAAACTGATAAACATGGGACTAAATGAAAAATTTATTTATTTTATCTTCATAAAGAGATCCTAACTTCAAATGTGCTCATACATACTCATAGGATAAACTGAGGATAACATGAACAAAGGGATGAGCTGAAATCTTAGTAAGGGAATTAGTATAATAATAATGTATTATCACATGGGTTAGAAAGCATGACATAATGATATATAAAAAACATGAAACATATAGAATCATAATGTATAAACATGGGATAATATTAAAATGGTGTCATAATAATGTGGTATCAACATAAAAAACATGACTATTTCATGATTCAAGGCTCATTACACAGAGAGGATCACATGTAAAGGTTAACCATCAAGACTTTCGCACCTGGTAAGACGAGCAAAGGATAACCACCAAGAACATTGCAGATAACGTCTCATGAGACTCAACATTACCCAATTCATTGGAGTGATATATGGGTACACCCATATTAACATGTTCATGGACATTTTTTACACATTAATAATCATACATAATCAATCATACATAAACATAAGGGTACCCATGGAATGAAATCGGTATCATAATCATGACATAAAGAATAATGAATTGGTGTACCAAAAAAGTGTCCATAAAATAATGGAATGAAATTATACATGGATATTCATAAGTTAAAATAATAATATATTATGGTAAGTGATGTTAAATAGAATTTACAACATGTAAGAAAAGTATTTAATAAATTTTATCATTAAAACATATTAGTGTGGTTTTAGGGAATATACTAAAGTGAAATTAAAATAGAAAGGGGAATACTATTTTATATAAAATAATAAGTAAACCAAGATGTTTTTTCATAATAAAATGGTTGATTTTATAAAAACAATTTTCTCTTCAGGAAAATAATATAGTGCACTTGAAACTTGGTAAACATTCTGGATGTTCCCTTAAAATGGGTTTTCTTATCAGGGAGTATTGAGGAGGAGAACATTTAAAAATATGTGTATCCCCAAAAGATAATGATTAAAGGGTATTGATAGATTATTTTTTAAAATATAAATAGCATTTATAATATGTACATAAAAATAAAAGACAATTTCATATAGGTAGATAGAAAGATAGTGCAGCCCAAAGAAATAAAGGAGGTTCAGGTAGAATCCTTTACCTTAACTGTGATGGTCTCCTTCACTTGATCTGAATTCCCTGGATAACCAAATTACATTCATTAATTAATATTTCCAATTACCATTATTTATGTAATTGATTTATTATAATGTTATTGAGTTCATTAAAGACCTTTTTTTATGGTTTAAGAGGTTTAATTTCTTTGTTTGGGAGTGTTTGTTTCATTGGTGTTCAGGATTGGTATAATTATATAAATGAAAGGATAAACATTTTATATGAGAATGGATATCTAGAGTTGGAGTTAAATTTTATTAGTACAAATCTATATTATTACATGGTTATGAAATTCATTTGGTTATTTGTTGTGATGACAAATAATATTAAAAACTTTCATGAAACTGTTATGGTTAATTGGTGGTTTTTGATCAAGAGGAACTTATTTTGATTTATAAATTATTATCATGTGTACAAAAGATTCTAGAACCTTAAATTAGATATAATAAATATATTATAGATTTTGTCAACCATAAAAAGGTTTCATTATTAGAATTTATTTTCTTAATATAAATTGAAATACCACCATCCTTTATTGTGATAAATTAACACATCTCAGATGGTTTTTTCATTTCCAGTATAAAAAGAGGGGAAATGATAGATGATGATGAATTGTTAAATTATCATAACAACATTACAGTACATTTAAGATCCATGAGTTGTCATAACATTTGTATTAAATGAGGTGAGGAACGAAAAATAAATTAATGGAACTTGAAGAAAAAAATGAAATGAAAAGAGGAATTTACTTCTTCAATGAATATTCCTTGAGAACCTATTTAGAGGACAAGACTTGGTATTTTGAAGAAAACATGTTCTACTGGATGTGGGATAGGGGATTAGGTATATATTTTAGCATAATTTGAACTAGGAACTTGGCTTTAATGGATTGAATTGAATCAGGGGTGAGGGTGATTTTTATATTGGGGAGAGGTGGGTTTTCTCAATATTTTATTCTTTATTTTATAATTTTTCTCAAGAAATGAAATAGAATTTATTCATGGGAAAAAAGTAAAATTTGTATGGGATTTTGAAACTAAGGTGCTTATATCATCAATGACTCAATAAATTATGTATTTCACATATAATGTATATATACATCAAATTTTCAAACTTTACTATTCACCAAAAATTCAAGTAGTTTATAAAAATAACAAAAAATCACACCACCCTTTTTTCAAAACATAAAAATAAAAAATTATATAAATTTAATGAAAATATTTTTCTAAATATGTGAAATTTAATTTGTAATTAAAATTTTAAGATTAAAACTACTTTTCTAACACATTAAAAAATTAATTAAGGTCTCCTTAAATTATCATATAATCATAAGTAATAAAAAAATTGAATAAATTTTATGAAAACAAATATTATTTTAAATTATTAAATTAATCATAATATTGTAAATAAATGTACATGAATCACAAAAATACCAACATTATGATATAATTATATCATATTTTCAATTATAAGATGGATATATTTTTTTATACATTCATTGTTAAGGTTAATTATTTTCTTGGATGATTTACTATTCATAAGGGTGGTATTAGAATTCATTAGGTTGACAAAACTATTCATAAGTGTCAGTTACTATTCACCAAAAATTATGTTTGTCTTATCAGACTCTAAACATCTTACTGATCACAACCATTTTTGTCAGATTTTTTAATTTCGAATAATATATGTGCCAATATTATGTTTAATGGTCACATAGTAATTAGTAGTTCATAGTGTTATGATTTCATGTGATTATACAATATGACATAATTATAAGAATGGAATTTATATTTATTAATCTTTGTGTCTTTACATTCTTCCCCCTTATTAAATTTTTCCCTCAAATTTTCATTTTACCATCTAATACATAAACAGGTGTGGGTAATTTTCCTTCATTGTATCCTCCAATTTCCATGGTGCCTCTTCCTATATATGGTTCCTCTATAGTATATTGGCCATGTGAGTAGTCTTGTTGCATAGAACGTTATCTTTGTGATCCTTAATCTTCATTAGCTTCACCTCATAATAATGATCCCTCTCTAACTATACCACCTCTAAATAAATTATTTTTCACGGTTCTGGAATGTAATTATTTAAGAGAGATATGTGGAAGACAATATGTACTTTAGACATGTTAGGTGGATGTTCTAGTCGATAGTCCAAAGTTATGATATGATCAACGACCTTGAAGGGGATAATGTTCCCAGATCTTAGCTTTCCTTTCTTCCCAAACATCATTACCCTCATCCAGGGAGATATTCTAAGGAATTCCATGTCTCTAACTTTGAACTAAAGGTCTCTTCAATGATTGTCTACATAACTCTTTTATAGGCTTTGGGATTCATTGATGTTATATTGGATTGTTTTCACCTTCTCTAAATTTATTGGACCATTTCAGGTCCTAGAAGCTAATTCTAACTAACTTCATCCCAACATGTTGGTGTTATGTACCATTTCTTATAAATAGATTCATATGTTTCCATTTGGATGCTGGAGTGGAAACTGTTATTATAGAATAATTTGAATAGTATAAGATTGTCACGACCCGACCCAACGGGGCTCGAGCCGCGACTCCCCAAGCCCACCTCCAATAGGCCAGGGGCTGGCGACCAGCGCCGAGTAGGCTATCACACACATGGGAGGCATTAGCCTATGGTACCTGTACACACGCACCCACAAACACCTCCATGCAATAGTGCCGAGATATAGAAAATAGAAAGTAAATGCATGCATACACTATCCCACAACCATAGAGAAACAGCAAAAGAACAAGGGAAAAACAGGGTCCACCAAAAGAAAACTACAAAGCGCGTCCAACCTGCTCTGAAGAAGGGGAACGCTGCCACAAACACCCACCGGAAATCTCCCTCGGCACAGCTCCGGTAAACACCCCAGTCAACTTGCTCACTAAGCTCCGCCTGCTCCGGGTCCTCCTGGGACTCCGTCAAAAGGCCTGTGGTCGGCACAAGACACAAACATGTGCGGGCAAAGCCCGTGCAGGGGTGAGTATAAACATACTCAGTAGGCACCCCAAAAACCCAAAACCCAAGGGAGAAACTGAAAGGAAACAGTCTGGTCAACCCAGCCAGAGGGAACCCGGACGAGAGAGAAACTCCATCTCGTGACCATCATCGGCTAACACAACTAGTCAGCTCAGCTCAGCTCAGGTGTATTCCCATACATACACCTTGAACAATCCAGATATACAAGCTCGCTCCACAAAGCCACAAGAGGTACCGAGCTCGTCACCAGCAATTGTCCACAACAAGGAGAGTACACCACGAACACTGTCATACCAGATGACACTCATCCGAGAGATACACTCCATCGGGTCCCAAACAAACATCTCAGAGGCTCACCTGAGAGACCACGCTCGTCGGATAACATCACTGAGGAAACATCGCTGAAACAACATAACCACCAAACTCCTCGGAAAGGGGATCGCCGCTAGGGTCCGCTAGGGGATACCAAGACCCACTGCGGTATACGTAGCTCACAGATAGGGGATCACTCCCAGGGTCTGCTGGGGGATACCACGACCCGATCTGGCATACGTAGTTCTCACAGATGGGGGATCACACCCATGATCCGCTGGGGGATACAACAACCCGATCTGGCACTCGACAGAAGCTTCACACTCAGATAGAGGATCATCGTCCAAATAAAGTTGGTCACGATGATACCGGAACCCTATCTGGTATAACTCGCGATTTAGTGGATCGAACCGACGATGCCACAACCCTACCGAAACCACGCGCTGAGTAGGGGATCGCATAACCAACGATACCGCAACCCTACCGACACCAAGCGCTGAGTAGGGGATCGTATAACCAACGATACCGCAACCCTACTATAAACATCATGCTGAGTAGGGGATCGTAAACCCGATGATGCCACAACCCTATTGTGCACGACCCACCGCGTAGGGGATTATATTCCCGATGATGCCACAAACCCTACGGGGTTAACCTGCTAGATAGGGGATCGCCGCCCGTGAATAAGCGGTCACAGCGATACCAAGAACCCGATCTAGGGTAAAGATGCTAGAGGATCCACTCCAGGCCCACCGGAGGGATACCACAACTCTAACAGTTTAAACATCCCATCGAGAGGATCACAAACTCATACGAAGGTTGTGATACCACACGAACCCTCGTAGGAACGAACCAAGGGAGAACCCTCAACCACTGTTGGTCCAAACGTCGCTACCCGAGCGACTCACCCCAAAGCCACACAGCGCACCTCTGAAGCCAAAACCGAGGCCACCATTGCGTTCCACGCAGAAAAACACGCAGGATAGGCTATTTACTCGCCCGAAACGGAGCACCGGTGAAAAAGGCACTATTAACCGTAGCTAGCTCGCGCGGGGCCCACGCTACGATCCCGAAACCCATCAAGTGGATTGCACCACGGCGATCCCCTCGGAAAAACAAGCGGAATCGACTACTCGCTCGTCCAAAACGGACACCCGGTGAAAAAGGTACCATTCACCGAAGGCTAGCTCGGGTGGGGCCCACGCCTAGATTCCGAAACTCATCGAATGGAACGCACCATTGCGATCCTCTCGGAAAAACACACAGGATCGACTATTCCTCTGCCAAAATCGGACTCCTGGTGCAAAAGCTGCGTTTCTCCGCAAACGCCAAAACCCATCCTCGTGGAGCCCGCACCCCGTTCTCAGTCCCAACACCCGGAAAGAATATCAAAAAGTCTGTCGTACCATCAGGGTCTCAACGCCACTGACGGCACGTCAATCGGACGCTCCGGGTAGAAGTTACAACGGCCCGTAGTCGTAAAATAATAAAATAATATTATTTTATAAGACATTTCTTACTCCCGGGCCACGATCCCGAACCCTTAAACCCTCCAAAGTGAGTTCAAAAGGTCTGTATCGACGCAAGGAGCGCGTCGCCGCAAACTGCTCGTAAATCGGAGTTACGGTTTGCGAGTTATGGGGGTTTAAAGAACCCCCGGAACATTCTGGCCGGACCACTGCAGGGTCGCCGGAAACCACCGCGCCGCCGCCGGACTCCGCCTTGCCGGAGCCGGAAACCACCGCGCCGCCGCCGCGCCGCCGCGGATCCCGCCGGAATCCGCCATGGCCGCCGCGGGTCTTGCCAGAAAACTGGTTTTTTCGCCGGGAGCCACCGGGAGCACCCCGGTGCTCCAAATTCAGATCCGAAACAAGATTTGGAAAGCTCGGGACCCGAACTATACAACCCATATGAAAATTTGAAAAAAAAAACAACACAAAAACGGGATCCGGGATTGTAAAACTCAAACCGCCTACCTCGCGGGCGAAACGCCGACGTTCTGCCTCAGATCCGCGCTCCAAAGCTTCCGCTGCGCGCTCTTGGAACGTCCACCGTCGAATTCTGAGCTCGTGGGTGCTTTGTTTTCTCGATTCGGCGGAGTGGCGGCGAAAAACGGCGAAGAACGATTAAGGGGGGGGGGCGCTGATATTTATATCAGCGGCCCGCCGGTGCCAAACCCGCCTCGGACCCGACACCCGATGCGAACAAAAGTAAGGTCACCCCTAGGGTAAACACACCGTTCTGAACGCAACGGCGGTCTCAGATTTTCCATCTGAGACTCCGTTCAGAAGTTATTCGATCCGACGCTCTCCCACTAACTTGCTACTTATTTACGGAAACTCCCCTGGTGGCGTTTCTCACCGCAGGCCCGCGCCCGCAAAGTTTACACCCCGCCTAGGGTAAACGACACGTTCCGGACACAACCGTGCCCTCAGATTCCCGTTCTGAGCTACCGTTTAGGAGATATCACACCCCCGTCACGTGCATAGTATATAAAATACTTAACATTTTTATAAAATTTAATTTCGGGCACACTGGGCCTCGGAATCGCACGCCGTCTTCGCGCCTAGCTCTGAAATTATTCGTAGAAATATTCCAAAGTCTGACATGGCCAAAAACCCGAGTCGCTACATCCTCTCCCCCTTAGAACTTTTCGTCCCCGAAAAGTCCTAAGCACAAGGAAAGCGACTGGACTCTCAACTGGGTCTCACACACCAGCGAGCTCACCAACAAACAACCACTCAGGATCTTACCAACGCCCTGAACAAAACTCGAGCAAGCAACAAAAGGAAAGAGTACCGCTAAACAGTGTCTGAAAAACTACTGCAGTAAGTAGAAAAGACACAAGGCGTACCTCTATCCATCTGCGGTGCCTCTGGGTCAACAGTCTCCAGGGCATGCAGCTGTCCTCGCCCTCGACCACCAGCTCCCTGAGCTTGGTGTGGACCACCTGGGGGTGGGGGTGGTGGCAACTGGTACTGCCTACCACCGCCTCCCGCTGCACCAGCTTCGCCGCCACGTCTGACGCCCTGCGGACCTCGTTGCTCGAGACGCTGCCTCTGCCAAGGCGGTCCATCGACCGACTCCCTCTCAACAGCACGTCGGGTGGGACAATCTCTAGCAAGATGTTCCCGACCATCGCAAGCGTAACACCGCCTCTCCTGCAGCTGACCAAAACTGGCATGCGAGCCCTGTGAGCCCTGAGGCTCAGATCCTCCATCCTGAGGTCGCCTCCTGAAACGTCGTCCACGTCCAGACCCCTGAGTCTATCGTCGGCTACCAGATGTCGATCCGACTGATGAAGTCTCAGCTCTCGAGTGCCCAGCACTAACAGGGGGAAACTGCTCAGCCAGAAAACTCTCCACCACCAGCGCTCGCTCCAGCACTCTAACATAGGTGGGCAGGCACAAGGAAGCCCCACCTTCTCGGATGTCCCTACGTAAGCCCTGCTCGAAGGTCCGAGCCCTAAAGAACGGGTCTCGAACCATATCCAGGGAGTAGCGCGACAGGTCTGTAAACCTCGCTGAGTACTCCGACACAGTCATGCTCTCCTGTCGAAGCTGCAGAAGCTCCTGGATCCGCACTGACCTCAGCGTCACTGGATAGAACTCTTCCCTGACGAGCCGCTCAAACTCTTCCCACGTGAGCGTCTCCTCGTCATGGTACTGCGTCACCAAACTCCACCATCGCCCGGCCGAACCATGCAGAAGGCTCGCCGCTAGGACCACCATCTGATCTGGAGGTGTCCTCACTAGGCGGAAAACCCGGGTGACTGCCTCAAGCCAGTCATCAGCTGCCTGGGGGTCTGGATCACCCCGGAACCTCAGAGGTCGCTGCCTCTGAAACTCGTGCAGTGCACTCAGCCTGCGCGCAACCTCGTCCTGCACCGCCGTCACAACCAGCTGCTCGACAGGTGGTGGCTCAATTGGCAGAACACCTGGAGGTGCAACCTCAGAACCTGCGCCCTGCTCCACAGCCACTACACGAGGCGGGTCATCAGCACAATCCTTCTATGGAACCCTCGCTGGCTGTCGTCGTGGAGGCATCCAAAAATACATTCAAGACGCCCCATAGTCAAAGAGTATATCTGGAAAGCTGACTCAAGAAGGACAAGGAAAAAAACCAAAAACCCAGTCCTATATGATGCATGTACCATTATGTCCCCGCGACCAGTGTACGAATGTCCCGAGTCAAAAGGCAGGTTATCAGAGTCCTGGTGTATGGATACGTCGGCCGCCGCACCAACACTGGAGTCCCTGGCCTGAAAGCCGAACTCGAAACACCCTAACATTGCCGCTATGGAACCCAAACCAAACTCACAGCTAGACCAGCTACGCTCTGAGATCCCAAAGGTGGAACCTCATTTGATACCACTCTGTCACGACCCAACCCAACGGGGCTTGAGCCGCGACTCCCCAAGCCCGCCTCCAATAGGCCAGGGGCTGGCGACCAGCACCGAGTAGGCTATCACACACATGGGAGGCATTAGCCTAAGGTACCTGTACACACACACCCACAAACACCTCCATGCAATAGTGCAGAGATATAGAAACTAGAAAGTAAATGCATGCATACACTATCCCACAACCAGAGAGCAACAGCAAAAGAACAAGGGAAAAATAGGGCCCACCAAAACAAAACTACAAAGCACGTCCAACCTGCTCTGAAGAAGGGGAACGCTGCCATAAACACCCGCCGGAAAGCTCCCTCGGCACAGCTCTGGTAAACACCCCGGTCAACTCGCTCACTAAGCTCTGCCTGCTCCGGGTCCTCCTGGGACTCCGTCAAAAGGCATGTGGTCTGCACAAGACACAAACATGTGCGGGCAAAGCCCGTGCTGGGGTGAGTATAAACATACTCAGTAGGCACTCCAAAAACCCAAAACCCAAGGGAGAAACTGAAAGGCAACAGTCTTCTCAACCCAGCCAGAGGGAACCCGGACGAGAGAGAAACTCCATCTCGTGACCATCCTCGGCTAACACAACTAGTCAGCTCAGCTCAGCTCAGGTGTATGCCCATACATACACCTTGAACAATCCAGATATACAAGCTCACGCCACAAAGCCACAAGAGGTACCGACCTTGTCACCAGCAACTGTCCACAACAAGGAGAGTACACCACGAACACTATCATACCAGATGACACTCATCTGAGAGATACACTCCATCGGGTCCCAAACAAACATCTCAGACGCTCACCCGAGAGACCACGCTCGTCGGATAACATCATTGAGGAAACATCGCTGAAACAACATAACCACCAAACTCCTCGGAGAGGGGATCGCCGCTAGGGTCCGCTAGGGGATACCAAGACCCACTCCGGTATACATAGCTCACAGATAGGGGATCACTCCTAGGGTCCGCTGGGGGATACCACGACCCGATCTAGCATACGTAGTTCTCACAGATGGGGGATCACACCCAGGATCCGCTGGGGGATACCACAACCCGATCTGGCACTCGACAGAAGCTTCACACTCAGATAGAGGATCATCGTCCATATAAAGATGGTCACAACGATACCAGAACCCTATCTGGTATAACTCGCGATGTAGGGGATCGAACCGACGATGCCACAACCCTACCGAAACCACGCGCTGAGTAAGAGATTGCATAACCAACGATACCGCAACCCTACCGACACCATGCGCTGAGTAGGGGATCGTAAAACCAACGATACCGCAACCCTACTATAAACATCATGATGAGTAGGGGATCGTAAACCCGATGATGCCACAACCCTACTGTGCACGACCCACCGCATAGGGGATCATATTCCCGATGATGCCACAAACCCTACGGGGTTAACCTGCTAGATAGGGGATCGCCGCCTGTGAATAAGCGGTCACAGTGATACCAAGAACCTGATCTAGGGTAAAGATGCTAGAGGATCCACTCCGGGCCCACCGGAGGGATACCACAACTCTAACAGTTTAAACATCCCATCGAGAGGATAACAAACCCATACGAAGATTGTGATACCACACGAACCCTCGTAGGAACGAACCAAGGGAGAACCCTCAACCACTGTTGGTCCAAACGTCGCTACCCGAGCGACTCGCCCCAAATCCACACTGCGCACCTCCGAAGACAAAACCGAGTCCACCATCGCGTTCCACGCGGAAAAACACGCAGGATAGGCTGTTTACTCGCCTGAAACGGAGCACCGGTGAAAAAGGCACTATTCAACGTAGCTAGCTCGCGCGGGGCCCACGCTACGATCCCGAAACCCATCGAGTGGACCGCACCACGGCGATCCCCTCGGAAAAACAAGCGGAATCGACTACTCGCTCGTCCAAAACAGACACCCGGTGAAAAAGGTACTATTCACCGAAGGCCAGCTCGGGTGGGGCCCACGCCTGGATTCCGAAACTCATCGAACGGAACGCACCATTGTGATCCTCTCGGAAAAACACACAGTATCGACTATTCATCCGCCAAAATCGAACTCCTGGTGCAAAAGCTGCGTTTCTCCGCAAACGCCAAAACCCAGCCTCATGGGCCCGCACCCCTTTCTCAGTCCCAACACCCGGAAACCATCTCAAAAAGTCTGTCGTACCATCAGGGTCTCAACGCCACTGACGGCACGTCAATCGGACGCTCCGAGTAGAAGTTACAATGGCCCGTAGTCGTAAAATAATAAAATAATATTATTTTATACGACGTTTCTAACTCCCGGGCCACAATCCCGAACCCGTACACCCTCAAAGTGAGTTCAAATGGTCCGTCTCGATGCAAGGAGCGTGTCGCCGCAAACGGCTCATAAATCGGAGTTACGGTTTGCGAGTTATGGGGGTTTAAAGAACCCCCAGAACATTCTGGCCGGACCACCGCAGAGTCGCCGGACACCACCGCACCGCCGCCGAACTCCGCCGTGCCGGAGCCGAAAACCACCGCGCCGCCGCCGCGCTGCCGCGGAACTCACCAGAATCTGCCATGGCCGCCGCGGGTCTTGCCGGAAAACTGGTTTTTTCACCGGAAAACTTCCGGGAGCCACCGGGAGCACCCCGGTGCTCCAAATTCAGATCCGAAAAAGATTTGGAAAGATCGGGACCCGAACTATACAACCCATATGAAAATTTGAAAAAAAAACTACACAAAAACGGGATCCGGGATTGTAAAACTCAAACCGCCTACCTCGCGGGCGAAATGTCGATGTTCTGCCTCAGATCCGCGCTCCAAAGCTTCCGCTGCGCGCTCTTGGAACGTCCGCCGTCGAATTCTGAGCTCGTGGGCGCTTCGTTTGCTCGATTATCGGAGTGGCGGCGAAGAACGGAGAAGAACGGCGAAGAACGATTAAAGGGGGGGGGCTGATATTTTTATCAGCGGCCCGCCGGCGCCAAACCCGCCTCGGACCCGACGCCCGATGCGAACAAAAGTAAGGTCACCCCTAGGGTAAACACACCGTTCTGAACACAACGGCGGTCTCAGATTTTCCATCCAAGACTCTGTTCAGAAGTTATTCGAGCCGACGCTCGCCCACAAACTTGCTACTTATTTACGGAAACGCCCCTGGTGGCGTTTCTCACCGCAGGCCCGCGCCCGCAAAGTTTACACCCCGCCTAGGGTAAACGGCACGTTCCGGACACAACCGTGCCCTCAGATTCCCGTTCTGAGCTACCGTTTAGGAGATATCACACCCCCGCCACATGCATAGTATAAAAATACTTAACATTTTTATAAAATTTAATTTCGGGCACACCGGGCCTCGGAATCGCACGCCGTCTTCGCGCCTAGCTCTGGAATTATTCATAGAAATATTTCAAAGTCTGACAGGGCCAAAAAACCCATGTTGCTACAAAGATCATGGTCCAATCCGCTTTTGAATTCCATATTAAATGCTCTCAACATGTCTTCCAACGTCTAAATAGTTTACTTATATTGTCCATCGGTTTGAGGATGACAGGTCGTACTGAAGATTAGTTCAATGCTTAGAACTTTTTGGAGGCTTTTCCAGTACATTGAGGATAATCATTGTTCTTGATGGGATACAATATGATAGTGGTACTCTATGAATCCTTACTACCTCTTATATATATTTATACATATCTATGCAATTTGATACAATGATCTTTCCTCTCTAATTGGGATAAAGTGACCAGTCTTTGTATGATGATCCAAAATTTCCCTTATAGCATTGTTTTCTAGAGATTTCCTAGGAAATATAGTGACATATTCCGTGGTAATTTTCTCCCACTCCCATGTTGGTATGGATAGGTGTTGCAATATCCCCTTATAATTTTGTCATTAAGCCTTCACATGATGAAAAACAAGCACTTTGATATATATTGAGCGATATCCTTCTTCATATTGTCCCACCAAATGTTTTCTTAGAGATATCAATATATCATTGTCTTCCATATGTTAATAGATAATGTTGACCTATATGCATCATTAAAAATCCCCTTCTTTATCTCTGGATCGGATGGTACATATAATTGTTACCCCAATCTTAAATCTCCTTCCTCATCAATATTGAACTCAGAGGATTTCCCATTTCTAGTAGCTTACACCCTTTTCATAATTTTAACATATTTTCTTTGAGTATCCATTAATATCTCCATGAGTGATAGTTGAAAAATCATTTGAGATTGGGTTGATGATGTTCCTCTCTTAATGATTCCCATGTCCATCCTATGCAAATCTATGAAGATTGAATCCTTTTAAATTCTCAACATTGATAGGGGTGCAAAATCATTTCTTCTTAGAGCATCCACCATCTTATTTTTCTTCTGGGATGGTAGTGGTTTGAGCAGTAATAATCCTCGATTAGCTCTAACCATCTTCTTTGGAACGTATTAATCTCTTACAGTTTGAATATATATTATAGACTCTTGTGATCAGTATATATCTCACAATCTTCTAATAGAGATAACAACACTAGATTATCTACACAAAGATCACAGCTTCCAACTCCTGGTCATGCATGGGGTAGTTTTTCTCATGTATTTTCAACTGTTATGAGGGATACGCAATCACTATATCATTTTTCATCAGCACACAGCCTAATAACATCATTGAAGTATCATTGTACACCACAAAGAGTCCTCCACTTATCGAGAGTGTGAGTATCGGTGTAGTGATAAACTTCCTTTTGAGCTCGTTAAATCTACCCTCGCATTATTTAGTCTAGAAAAACATAACCACCTTTCTTTCCATCTTGGTAATTGGGTTATATGATCATTAAATTTTCTCTAAAAATCGTCGTTAATACCCAACTAGACCAAGGAAGCTACGGATCTCTGTTACAGATGTTGGCATGGGACACTCTTCGATTACCTTTGTCTTGGAATGATATGCAGTTATTCCTTTTCTAGTGATAACTTTCTCAAAGAATGATACTTAATATACCCAGAACTCACATTTACTATAATTTTTATATAGATTCTCCCATTTCAAATTCTTTAGGACAGTATTCAAATTGTCCTCATGATCCTCCTTGCACTTGGAGTATATCAGAATATCATCAATAAAGACTACAGAAAATGTTTCAAGGTAATATCTAAAGACCCTATTAATCAGATCTTTGAAAATTTATAGAGAATTAGTGAGTATCAATGGAATCAATATGAAATCATAGTTTCCAAACATTGTTTGAAATGAAGTATTCCGAATATCTTCCTTCATCAACTTTAATTGGTGGTATCCCAAACAAAGGTCCACCTTAAAGAAATAATTGGCCACATGAAGCTGGTCAAACGAGTCATCTATCTGAGGTAGGGTATAAATTTTCTTTATCATGAATTTATTGGGATCATGATAAAAAATTCAGAGGCTCATTGAACCAGCCTTCTTCTAAATGAAGCTGACTAGTACTCCCCATGGTTAAGCACATGGCCATATATAACCCTTGTCTACATTCTACTATAACTGCTTCTTCAGCTCTTCCAAATCTATAGTTTATATTATATAAGATGTATTGTGGATAGGTAGGGATCCTAGAATTAGTTAAATTTAGAAATCATCCTCTCAATCAAGATGAAGACTAGGAAATTCATTAGGGAATACCTCATTATAATCCCTCGTGGTGGGCATGTCATCGAGTATGATTATCTCCTTTGTCTCAATCATATTATCTAGACATGATTGATCATAAGTAATTAAAATCCAAACTTGATACCATGATCATAAAAAAGATTAAACTTCCTCCTTACACTTGTAATGTATTATAGGATGCATCAGGATGTGAAGTGTGATCTCCATTTCCCGACTATTGATGTTGGCTTTGTATAATGATTGTCAATCCATGCCCAAGATAATAATGAACTCCACTAAAGGATGTAGGATGATATTTTATGAGATGATCAAACTAAAAAACTTCTCTGGGGAGGACTTATATACTTTATATGAAATAATTTACCCATTTTATATTCTCATAGATAATTCAATATCGAAATTTTTAATTAGGTGTTTTAATAGATATACTAAATTTCCATGATTTGAAAGAATGTGTAGCACCAAAATAAAATAGTATGTTCCCTATTTTTAAATGAATAACTAGCGTACCTATCACCATCTCATTGCCCGAATCTATCTTTGAATTAGTGATAGCATAATACCATCCTTTTATCCTTATAGGTTGTTGTTTATTTCCTCCAAAAACCCTTACCATAAGGGAAATTTTCTCTTAATTATCATGTTCCATGCAGTTGAAACACATCACTATAGTCTTAGCATTGATGTGAATATTCCTTTCTTCATCCACAATAGTGTGATTCTTAATATCCCTCTATAATGTCATTGAAATTTTCCTCATTCTTCCATATTTGAAGCAATTCCATGTTCCCTTTAGACAGTTCCCAAGATGCTTTGTCCCACAATTCTGACACGTGGGATGTTCAATCTTCTTTTAATCATGTGATTTATTTTCCGAACCACCCATATTAGACTCCATTTTCTACTTTTTTTCGCTGATACCATGATAACATTGAGAGTTTACAGTATCCATTTCATCCTTGAGGGCCCAATAGACAATCTCTTCAAAACATTGGAAGTCACAAATTTCCAACTCTTTTTGTAGGCTTTAATTTAGTCCACTAATGAAGTAATAAAACTTTATTTATATGTTCATGACAAATCCTGTGGTGTATCTTTTAATTCATGTGAATATTTATTCATATTACCTAATGGAATCATCTTCCTGCTGCTTAAGTATGAGGAATTATCTTTCCATCTTAAGATGGAGGGTTCAGAGAAAATAATTATTGAAAAAAATCTTGAATTCCTCCAATTCCAGATAATCAATTTCCTCCTGATACATTGTATTCTTGGTTAGTTTCTACCACTGATCATCTTCCCTATCAAAATTATAGACCACCAGTATGAATTTCTATCCTTATGAGCATTAGAGGACATAGAATATATTTTCAATAGAGTTAATCTACTTTTCAATGAGGAGGGGATTCGAAGATCAATTAAAATGGTAGTCCTTTTTAGAATTAAGGATTCAATATAATTTTCCTCTTTCCATGGAGGAGGTGGGAATTCCATATGATTCAGGTTATTATTCAGAACTTGAACGAACTCAGAAAGTATTATCATATACTTTTGAGCTCCTATTCCCATCATATCTAGAAAGTGATGAGGGAAATCATCACATTCCCTATCACATTGATTTTTGGAACATGTTCTTATATTTCCCACCATTATCTATGAAAAAGAACATACAATTATAGGGATTGAATAATTAGATAATGAGCATAAGAAAGAAGAAATAAACATAAAAGGATAAACTGTTAAAGGAAAATTATATCCTATCTTTTTTTTCCCTAAGTTTCAATTTAGGTTACCCATTATCTGTTTCCTTACATTAATTCTTATGGAATTATTCTTATTTTGATCCCTTAATAATGGTTCGTACTTAGCTTATGAATTTATCAAATAATGTCCCCCAATATTTTCAAACCATAAGTGCAGTAAGACTTGTAGTCGTGCACAATTTCTCGTTCAAGTCTATATCAAAGTGGTGTTTTCAGGTTTTACCTCGAGATACATCTATTCTAGGGCCATACCTACCTATTATAATCCATACAAGGGTGCATTTTCTTTATAAACAATTTAATCTATACTTACCAAATTTTAGGGATGTTTTCTTATACTTAGTTTCATCACTAGGGTACTTGCTAATGTTATCTATTCTTAATCTCCAAACATAACGAGAACATTATTTGATACCAACTACAGTGAACATAGACTTTTACAGATATCATTAAATGATTTTAATCATATTAAATTATCATTTTATAAGCTAAGGATTATAAATCTATTGTCCTATAAGACTAGGAACATAAAACAGAAACATATGGGACTAAATGAAACATTTAATTACATAATCTTAATAAGGATATACTAACTTCCATTGTTCTCATACATCCTCATAGGATAACCTGGGGATATCATGAATAAATGGATGTGATAAAATCCCAGTAAGGTAATAATCATAATAATAAATCTTTAGAACATGGGTTGGAAAGTTTGACATAATGATATAAAAACCATTGAAGGTATAGAATAATAAAATATAAAAATGGGATCATATAAAAATGGATACAAAATAATGTGGTAGAAATTTAAAACATCACTTTATCATGATTCAAGGTTCATTTCACATAGAAGAGCATCGGTCAAGTTTAACAACCAAGATTGTTTCACATTGTAGCATGAGTAAAGGCTAACCGCCAAAACCATTGCACATAAAATCTAATGAAACTCAACATTACCTAATAAATTAGTGTCCTATCTAGCAAAACCCATCATAACATGTTCATTAATATATTTTCAAAATTAATAATCATGCATAATAAATCATAAATAATCATAAGGGTACACATGGAAAGAAATGGGTATCATAATCATGTCATAAAGCATAATGAATGGGAGTGTCATACAAGTTTCCATGAAAGAAAGGAATTAAAATATACATGGATATTCATAATGTAACACAAGAATATATCATGTATTTTATGTCAAATATAATTGAAAAAATGTAAGAAATGTATTTATGAAATTTTAGCAATAAAACATTTTATTACGGTTTTAATGAAGATACTAAAGATCATTTCAAATAGAAAGGAGAATAATATTAAATAGAAAACCATAAGTTAATCCCAAGATGTTTTGATAATAAAAATTCTGATTTTATAAAAACAATGGTGGCTTGAAATAGATGATATATCATACTTGAAATTGGGTAAAAATTATAAAGTTCCCTTAAAAGAGGTTTTCTTAACGTGAAGTATTCAGGAAGGTATCATTTTAAAACATGTATATCCTTGAAATAGAATGATGAATGGATATTTATACATGTGTTTTTATAATATAAATATAATTTATAATATTTAAATAAAAATAAAATATAACATCATTATGGTAAAAAGAAAGATAGAGAAACCCAAAGAAATAAAGGAGGATTAGGTAGAATCCTTTACATTAAGTCTGATTGTGTCCTTCACTTGATATTAATGTCCGTGATAACCAAATGAAATTCACTAATTAACATTTATAGAACCTATTATTTATTTATTTTATTTAAATAACTTTATTAAGTTCATTCATGACATTTTTAATGGGTTAAGATGTTCAATTTCATTGTTTATGAACATTTTTTTCCTTGGTTTTCATGATTTGTTTACTTATATACATGTAATGATAAACATTTAAGATGGTAATGGTTCTATATAATTTGAGTTATATTTTATTAGTGAACATATATAATATTAAATGGTTAAAAAAATCATTTTGTTATTTGGGGTGAATATGAATCATTATATAAAACATTAATGAGAACTATTTTGGTTAATTGGTGGTTTTTTATCACAAGAAAATATTTTTTCATTATAAATTATTATCATGTATAAAAATTATTCTCGAACCTTAAATTAGACATAATAAATTTATCATAGTCTGTTTAAACCATAAAAATGGTTTCATGATCATAATTTAATATGGTAAAAGAAATTGAAAACCCATCATCCTTGAATGTGATAAATTAACATATCTCAGATAGTGTTTTCATTTCTTGTTTAAAAGGAGGTGAAAGGATAGATGATGATGAATTATTAAATTATCCAAACAATTCAGTATATGTAAGGTAGTAGATTAATCATAACATTTTTATAAAAGGAGGTTAGGAATGAAGAATAAAATAATGGAACTTGAATTAAAATAAAATAAATGAAAACAAAATATTCCACTTAAATATAACTTCATGGATAACCTAGTTAGGGGAGAGTATTTTTTATATTGAGGAGACCAAGGGATTATTTATGTGGGATATGTCCTTTAAGAGAGATCAGAGTAGAATTTAAACTAGGCACTAGTCTTGTTAGGAGTGAATTGAAGAGGGGGTGAGGGTGGTTTTTATAGTGGAGGATAGGAGGTTTTCTCAATATTTTATCAATTATTTTACTATTTTGATAAAGACAATAAATACAATGGATTCTTAGGAAAAAAACATTAAAAGTTTAATTTTTGTTCACCCTCAAGGTCATTACATCATCCATGACTAAATAAATAGTGCATTTAAAATAAAATGTATATATACAACAAATTGCATTATTTTACTATTCACAAAAATTCAAGTGTAGAGACCCAAAGCCTGACGTACATGAACATTTCATTACTTTTGTGGAATACTTAGTATATAACAAAAACACACACACACAAGGACCATAATAGTTTACTGTCTTTGGAAACTTGGAACATAATCTTCTAATTGTGGTGAAAGATCCTCAACATCTCCCATAAAGATCTTCCCTTTTTTTCTTACCTAAAACCTTTCTTTATATCCTGGGGAAAAGAAAACATAAAAAGGTTGAGCTCAGATTCTCATTAAGGGTAATCATGGATAAAATAAAACATACCATATACATTTGAACATAAAGAAACATGAACATAATGTTTAAACATCAAAAGCTTGAGCAATGACATAAAACATGGAAGTACGTAAGGCATAGATCATAAAGAAACATTAAGAATGATAAAATAGCATGGGAATAAAACATGTAATTGTGGAAACCATTAAGCACATGTTATGATTTCCATAGTAGCCAAGGCATTGCTGCCAAGCCCATCTTAGTGGACAAAGTCCCTTTCTGAATCCAGTTCACTCCTCATTTCAGTCCTGTATTACTGAACCGGTTTAACTTGTCGTTCCAGCCATGTCTATCTCATGATATATAAATCTTTACCCAATGCATTTGAGGGAGATATAGGTCCCACCCATCTCATAATGAAATTATTCTTTCTTGTTCCACAAAATCATAAATCATACATCATAGCATAACCCATGAAATAAAATGGGATTCTTAAACACCATGCCATCATAACATAATCCATAAACAATTGATATTATTTCATCATAAGAAAATTGAAACCGTTTAAATCATAGATACATTTTACTTGAAACATACACATATGATATAATGTCATCTTAGATGGAAAATAGTTTTGACAAAACACTTGAAATGAATTCTTGAGGAAAATATCCTTTCTTCTTTAAAATCATTTTCTTTTCACAAAATTCCATGCAATTTTAAAAGATAAAGGTTTTTTTGAAAATAATCATGCAATCTTGTAGAGGAATATTCTTGAAAATTAGGCGTTATGAAACCGTAAAAATCCATTCATGCTGTATAAGTTAAAAATAACATTCTCCTCGTACTTTTGTCGGAAAAGTCAAAAAGTACCGTATATGGTAACCAAAGGAAATATTCCATTCATACAATGTGGTAAAAAGTCAATAATGGGTAAAAATGACATTAAACATACATGGAATAATTGTAAACATTTTATGAAATCATTTTTAAAAAACATGGTCATGGATGATAAACATAACACTAGTAAATACTTACGTATAAGCAATCTCGGATAAAATTGAGATTGAAAATTTATCCCTTACCTTAGGTATGATATGCTTTGTACGTATCCAAACATCCTTTATAATGAATTAAATAATGTTATTGACTTATTAAAGAATCATATTAATTTTTATGATATCATATATGGTTCACTTATGACTTTATATTACCCGTTCTTTTGTAAATTCCATGTTAAAGAGCGTTTTGGGTAAAATCGTTTCATTTGTCGTTCGTATTTTGACTTGTAATTATTCATATGATTAATTATATCATGATTACTTACATCCAGAATGTAAAACATGATTTATATATAATATATATTCAGAATATACATATATATATAATAGATCGATAAATGGAAAGAAATACACCATTCATGGAGACGGTAGGCTGTACGTACGCATGAACGTTATTTTCGTTTCCTCATTGAATTGAATGGAATTAATTGGATGAAAAACATATATATATATATATATATATAAATAAATCCAGTATCATTATTATGTCGTATATTTCATGATTACTTATTATATATACTTTATAATCATTCATGAATGGTTAACGTGGAGAATGAATCTCATCACGTTGTGGAGACGGTAGTCCGTACGTACGCACGAGCGATGATATCGTTCTCATGATTGTGGAATTGTATTAGAGTGTATGAATACTATTTCAGAATTAATAAAACTTTACAATAATAATATATAGTTGTTTATTTGAACAATTATACCCATCCATGTAAGGTACTGGTGGAAAATAGATTACACCACTGCGTGAAGATGGTATTCCGTACGTACGCACGCGCGGTGATTTCGTTTTCCGTTGGATGGATAGATGGTGAAATACGGTTGTTTCATACTTATAATAACATATTAGTATATGAGTTATACTGATGTTATTACTTTATAATGAAACCCCCTAAGAAGAAGAAGTGGAAGAAGAAATACTGTTGAAAGAATCGGTAACGGACATTACCTCTTCTTTGAAGCGCCTCTTTGAGATCTCCTTTTAGGACACTAAAATTGGTCTTTGAGGAAGACCAGAACCACTAGGATGTTTCTAGGGAAGTGGAGAATAGAATTTTTCTGGGGTTGGCTGAGCTTGAAGGCTCAAAGTGGTGTGAGGAAGAGAGGGAGGAGGTGCCCTTTTATAAGGGAGGAGAGGGGCACCTTTGGAATTCTTAAAAATATTAATTTATAATAAATCTAACCCCACGTACAAACCACCAAAAATGACTCATATTCGAATATACGATGATATAGGGTTGTAATATCATCAACAAATCAAATTTAGACATGTTTGGATCTTATTTTAAACCTTTTCATTTTGATTTATCCTTATTTAATCTATTTAGGTTTATTTGTGGTAATAAAATTCTAAATTATAAATTATAACAAATAATTCCTTATTTGTTGTGAATTTTCCATAATTGTTCACTTTATAACATTATAGATCATATAAATTTAAATTTATAATTTTTAAATATTTTTGTGATTTTTAAGCAATTTTATAATATGTTATTTTTATAAAATAACAATAGTGTCAATTTTGACAATATTCATATATTTGAATTTAAATAAAATATATACAGAAGATATGTTCTAACTAAGAGCTTTAATAAATTCATAAAAGGCCATATGTATCTATAAAATTAGTGGAGAACATTAAATAGTTCATATAATATTTATTTTATTATTTTTAAAACCATTTATTTTGTTTATCTCTTAATAAAATAATTACTACCACATTTTTGTATAATTATTTAATATACTTATATGTTGCATAAAAATTAAAAATAAAATCCTATGATGAAGATAACTATTAAATTTCACAATAATACTTTTAATCGAATTTATCATCTTAAAATCCCAATATTTAAATTATTATATTTATTAAATTATGAAGGTGACAACTTTGGCATCATTTAAAATAAAATAATATAAGTGTCATAATTTCTTGTATAAGACTCTAAATGATCAAATATTAGACTATTGGATGATTATAGTTAAAATTTACATAACCAATAAGTTTTGGTCAGGGTTTTGTGCCTTTTATGGTCACTATTAGTTTAATAAAAACTATATTTCTGATTTTTCACTAGATAAATAATTTCTGCATCACTATTGTGTCACAATTAATGATAATTATTTAATCCCAAAAAATTCTAAATAAATTTTTATGATGTAGATAATTTTGTTATATTTATTTAGACTATTAATTTTCGAAGTTTCATGAAGTTTATCACTAACTTAAAATTATTTTACTTATAGTATTTAATAGAGTGACATGTTGTCACTTTCTTTGGTTTTAATAATAATTAAATTATTTTCATGGAAAAAAGTCCATTGAATGAATATAATCCGACCCATAGGTGATATGGGTCGACTTTTAGTCATAAAATAGGATTTTTCCAAGTGTTAGGGTAATTTTATAATTTTATATTTACCCTTAATTACCCGATTTACCTTTAACTATAGTAAATAAAATTTACCGTAGTTACTATTCACAATGACCAAAAATAGAAAGTAGCTTATTAACATAATTTGGACCCACTGATTCCAAATATGGAATCCATTTTTCCAAATTCAATACACAAAATTTTCATTAATTAAATTAAAATTAATCCTGTTGTCGAAAGAAAACGGGTTTTTCTTTAAAACATTGCAAAAGATTGAATTGATTTAACCTACGAATTCATAGTAAAATCAATGCTAATTACATAAATTATATTAAATGGTAAAAAATATATTATATTTATACTTTAAAACCATTCAATATTATAATCTAACTACATAAGATATTACGATGAAAAAATTTGTTTTTAATTAAAATATAGCGTGTTTTTACTATTCATTAAAATATGAAAGTCATTAGAATAAAATGAAAAATTTATCCCAAGTAAATTATTATTTCTTAATTCCAAAGAATAATTTTATTTTGTCAAATGGAACTTATAAACATTTCAAAAACTAGATTTAAAGTGGGTGCGCCATCAAAAGGCGGCAAAACTGCATTTTTTGAACAATACTTATTTTACCCGAAAAATTTATTTTCTTCTTATACCATGTTCTAGAAAATGTGTAAGATGAATAATAATGTTATAAAATTCAAAATTTAGTTAATACTATTCATAATGTCTAGTTCATAATAATATTATAATAATATATCATTGTTTAGTAAAATCCGGTATTGCGTACAACACACGCTATCGAGGAAGGTCGCGATTGCGTGTAATGCAAGCCAAGTCAGGGTTGCGTGTTGTGAAAGAATCCTTCGTTGTTTCGTATAATAGAATCCAACCATATTTCATTTATACATTGAATATATATATATATACACACACTCAATGTTGCGTAGAATGACTATTATAAAACGAACATGAACTTATGTGTAACACGATCCAAGAATAGCGTTGTGTAAACTGCAAGCTAATACGGTGTTTCGTATAGTACAAGATAAACATGGTGTGTTGTATAATAGAAGACATCAATAAAAGTAAAATAATATTTTTCATAAAATCTTGGGGTGTTACATTCTACCCCCCTTAAAATGAATTTCGCCCTCGAAATTTGTCGGGGTTATAAATCGTTTACTATTCATAGAAACCCACATTGTAAAAAAGAATACTAAAACTTAATTTTAAAAACTAAAGTTTGAAATTCAATGATTACCCAATGTAACTCATCATTGGGTTTCCATATAGGATAACATAGGTGAAAATATGGGTATGGAAGAAAAATCTAACCATCAAGTTCTGATGGAGAGTGGTAGAGGACATGGATATGAAAAAGCCAACAATCACAAAGCCATAAATTTGTGATGATATAGGGTGCCATATGATTAATCAGATATAAGGGCACTAGTACAACATTTTTGGTTTTCAAGATCATTTCCCTAAAGTTGAAAAATTTGAATTAGAATAAATACTTACTTTATTTTGGTAAAACCTCACTATTGTTCGTGCCATGAACAATTTCCACTTAATCTCTTAAAGAAATGAAGTTGAATTTGTCATTCTTGAAGTGTTAGCAGATCATGTGATAGAATGACGGGTCATTCCATCTATCTCAAACAAAAGGTTAGCAAAAGTTATTAAATATACATATGTCGATCTATAGTGAGATTAATCATATATGTTTCCTAAAATGGACTTATACATCATATATCATACTACTTAATATAATAAAATTAGTTTCTACTAACCAATGACTTCCTGTAGTCCAGTGGTATGCGATAAAGGCCAGTCGTACTTCGGTTGTGGGTTCGATTCCCACAGCCTTCTCCGATGCAATGGGTTGTCACCCATCCTACAGGTTTTCCTTTTTCTAAAACTATATTACTATAACATCCCATCAATAATATCAAAAAAAAAGTTCTATCCTTAAAAAATACTAACTTATGTACAACATAATTCATTCCAATCTTTAGGCTTATCTAAAATACTTCGGTCCAAGCTCATAGTATAAAGAAAACTATTACTTGAAATGTCATCAAACAAGCATGAAAATATCATCATTTATCCTCCAAATATCTTGTTGGTCACATTCCAATCATGTGAATACCTTAATCATGTATTCTCTAGAAAAATGAATACCCATTGAACCATAGTAAAAAAATGAATGCAGTTAAAAGTTAACACTTTCCACATACCAAAATCCTCAAAATTCTATATACTCAAACCATGATATCACTTAGTCCTTATATAAATCATGAGCTCATGAATATTGTCAAACATTTCATTTTCACCTTATCCCTTCATTATGTGCATATCATCTGCATTCCAAAATATTTGAATCAATTTTCATGGTTATTGGTACCTTAAAAATATTGAAAACCACAATAGACTAATACAAAAATATTCCAGTAAAAAATAAAAGTACCTCAACAACATTATTCTTGAATACCAATACATAAACACATCAATCCATCCTCTTCAATGATTGTCCTGGAATATCTCCTTCCTTGATTTAGAAGTAACTTTTTTAGGTCAGGGCATTGAGTTGGTTAATGCCCATGTTCTCCACAAATAATACATTTAACTCCATAACAGTCTGTCACTCTATGAACCTTCTCTCTACACAGATAACATTGGTCCCTCCATTTGAGGTATTCCTCAAGGTTCTTCTTCCCTTCTTTAGAAATCTCAATCTTCCTTTCTTTATGCTCCTCAACATGCGAACATGCATAATAGTCTATCTTCCTCTTCTTTGGTGAATTAGGCATACCACTAAATTTCACCTTGTTAATCATATATCACGATGACTGATTCGGCATAATCAAAATATCTTTCTCTCTAGTAATTACACAATTTCGTTGCTCATAGTCACCAATTTGTCTATTGGATTTAATTTTTAACCTAATTCCTTTTGGTTCCCTCCATTAACTAAAACATAAAAAGAATTCTGTGAGAGGAAAAATCATGCTAGAGAAAACAAAATAGTAAAGGGGGAGTACCCTCAATATCTAACATCTTAGGTTAAATTATAATATCCTTAGCGCAATTCTAGGACTATAAACTATACGTATACTTAACCTTAGAGACATCACTAGACATACCTTAGAAATATCTCTAGGGATCTCACTAACGTTTTCGCATCCCAGTTTCCAAAGGTTGACTAAACCATTCCTCTTATACCAACTGTAGAGACCCAAATCCTGACGTACATGAACATTTCATTACATTTGTGGAATAATTAGTACATAACAAAAACACACACACACAAGGACCGTAATAGTTTAGTGTCTTTGGAAACTTGGAACGTAATCTTCTAATCGTGGTGAAGGATCCTCAACATCTCCCATAAAGATCTTCCCTTTTTTATCTTATATAAAACCTTTCTTTATATCCTAGGGAAAAGAAAACATAAAAAGGGTGAGCTCAAATGCTCACTAAGGGTAAGCATGGATAAAATAAAACATACCATATACATTTGAACTTAAAAAAAAACCTGAACATAATGTTTAAACATCAAAAGCTTGAGCAATGACATAAGACATGGAAGTACGTAAGGAATAGATCATAAAGAAACATTAAGCATGATAAAATATCATGGGAATAAAACATTTAATTATGGAAACCATTAAGCACATGTTATGATTTCCATAGTAGCCAAGGCATTGCTGCCAATACCATCTTAGTGTACAAAGTCCCTTTCTGAATCGAGTTCACTCCTCATTTCAGTCCTGTATTACTGAACCGGTTTAACTTGTCAGTCCAGCCATTTCTATCTCATGACATATAAATCTTTACCCAATGCATTGGAGGTAAATATAGGTCCCGCACATATCATAATGAAATCATTCTTTCGTGTGCCACAAAATCATAAATCATACATCATAGCATAACCCATGAAATAAAATTTGATTTTTAAACATCATGCCATCATAACATAATCCATAAACAATTGATATCATTTCATCATAAAAAAATTGAAACCATTTAAATCATAGAGACATTTTACTTGAAACATACACATATGATATTATGTCATCTTAGATGGAAAATAGTTTTGACAAAACACTTGAAATGAATTCTTGAGGAAAATATCCTTTCTTCTTTAAAATCATTTTCTTTTCACAAAATTCCATGAAATTTTAAAAGATAAGGGTTTTGTTGAAAATAATCATGCAATATTGTAGAGGAAGCTTCTTGAAAATGAGGAGTTATGAAACCATAAAAATCCATTCATGCCGTATAAGTTAAAAATAACACTCTCCTCGTACTTTTGTCGGAAAAGTCAAAAAGTAACTTATATGGTAACCAAAGGAAAGATTTCATTCATACAATGTGGTAAAAAGTCAATAAAGGGTAAAAATTACTTTAAACATCCATGGAAGAATGGTAAAAATTTTATGAAAGAATTTTTAAAAAACATGTTCATGGATGATAAACATAACCCCAGTAAATACTTACGTACAAGCAATCTCGGATAAAAATGAGATTGAAAATGTATCCCTTACCTTAGGTCTGATATGCTTCGTACGTATCTGAACCTCCTGTATAATGATTTAAATAATGTTATTTACTTATTACAGAATCATATTAATTGTTATGATATCATATATGGTTCACTTATGACTTTATATTACCCGTTCTTTTGTAAATTCCATGTTAAAGAGCGTTTTGGGTAAAATCGTTTCATTTGTCGTCCGTGTTTTGACTTGTAATTATTCATATGATTACTTAGATCATGATTACTTACATCCAGAATGTAAAACATGATTTATATATAATATATATTTAGAATATACATATATATGATAGATCGATAAATGGAAATAAATACACAGTTCATGGAGACGGTAGGTCGTACGTACGCATGAACGTTGTTTTCGTTTCCTCATTGAATTGAATGGAATTAATTGGATGAAATACATATATATATATAAATAAATCTAGTATCATTATTATGTCATATATTTCATGATTACTTATTATATATACTTTATAATCATTCATGAATGGTTAACGTGGAGAATGAATCTCATCACGTCGTGGAGACGGTAGTCCGTACGTACGCACGAGCGATGATATCATTCTCATGATCGTGGAATTGTATTGGAGTGTATGAATACTATTTCAGAATTAATACCACTTTAAAATAATCATATATAGTTGTTTATTTTCACCATTATACCCATCCATGTAAGGTGGTGGTTGAAAATAGATTACACCACGGCGTGGAGACGGTATTCCGTACGTACGCACGCGGGGTGATTTCGTTTTCCGTTAGATGGATAGATGGTGAAATAGGGTTTTTTCATACTTATAATAAAATATTAGTATATTAGTGATACTGATGTTATTACTTCATAATAAAACAACCTAAGAAGAAGAAGTGGAATAAGAAATAATGTTTAAAGAATCGGCAACGAACATTACCTCTTCTTTGAAGAGCCTCTTTGAGATCTCCTTTTAGGACACTAAAATTGGTCTTTGAGGAAGACCAGAACCACTAGGATGTTTCTAGGGAAGTGGAGAATAGAATTTTTCAGGGGTTTGACGAGCTTGAAGGATCAAAGTGGTGTGAGGAAGAGATGGAGGAGGTTCCCTTTTATAAGGGAGGAGAGGGGCACCTTTGGAATTCTTAAAAATATTAATTTATAATAAATCTAACCCCACTTAAAAACCTCCAAAAATGACTCATATATGAATATTATATGCGATAGGGTTGTAATCGCATCAACCAATCAAATTTATACATGTTTGGATCTTATTTTAAACCTTATCATTTTTATTTATCCTTATTTAATCTATTTAGGTTTATTTGTGGTAATAAAATTCTAAATTTTAAATTATAACAAAGAATTACTTATTTGTTTTTAATTTTCCATAATATTTTACTTTATAACATTATAGATCATATAAATTTAAATTTATAATTTTTAAATATTTTTGTGATTTTTAAACAATTTTATAATATGTTATTTTTATAAAATAACAATAGTGTCAATTTTGACACTATTCATTTATTTGAATTTAAATAAAATATATACAGATTATATGTTCAAAATAAAAGATTTAATAGATTCATAAAAGGTCATATGTATATAGAAAATTAGTGGAGAACATAAAATAGTTCATATAATATTTATTTTATTATTTTTTAAACCATTTTTTTGTTTTATCTCTCAATAAAATAATTCCTACAACATTTTTGTATAATTATTTAATATACTTATATGTTGCATAAAAATTAAAAATAAAATCCTATGATGAAGATAAATCTATTAAATTTCACAATAATACTTTTACTCTAATTTATAATCTTAAAATCACAATAGTTAAATTATTATATTTATTAAATTATGAAGGTGACAACTTTGGCATCATTTAAAATAAAATATTATAAGTGTCATAATTGCTTGTATAAGACTCCAAATGGTCAAATATTAGACCATTGGATGGTTATAGTTTAAATTTACATAACAAATAAGTTTTGGTCAGGTTTTAGTTCCTTTTATGGTCACTATTAGTTTAATAAAAACTATATTTCTGATTTTTTACTAGATAAATAATTTCTGCATCACTATTGTGTCACAATTAATGATAATTATTTAATCCCAAAAAATTCTAAATAAATTCTCATGATGTATATAATTTTTTTATCTTTTTTTAGAATATTAATTTTAGAAGTTTCATGAAGTTTATCACTAACTTAAAATTATTATACTTATAGTATTTAAGAGAGTGACATGTTGTCACTTTCTTTGATTTTAATAATAATTAAATTATTTTCATGGAACAAAGTCCATTAAATGAATCTGATACGACCCATAGGTGATATGGGTCTACTTTTAGTCATCTAATAGGATTTTTCCAAGTGTTAGGGGAATTTTATAATCTTATATTTACCCTTAATTACCCGATTTATCTTTAACTATAGTAAATAAAATTTACCGTTGTTACTATTCAAAATGCCCAAAAATAAAAAGTAGCTTATTAACATAATTTGGACCCACTGATTCCAAATATGGAATCCATTTTTCAAAATTTAATACAAAAAAGTTTCAGAAATTAAATTAAAATTAATCCTGTTGTCGAAAGAAAACGGGTTTTTCTTTAAAACATTGCAAAAGATTGAATTGATTTAACCTAAGAATTAAAGGTAAAATAAATGATAATGACATAAATTATATTAAATGGTAAAAATATATTCTATTTATACTTTAAAACCATTCAATATTATAATTTAACCACATAAGATATTACGATGAAAAAAGTTGTTTTTAATTAAAATATAGCGTGTTTTTACTATTCATTAAAATATGAAAGTTATCAGAATAAAATGAAAATTTTATCCAAAGTAAATTTCTATTTCTTGATTCCAAAGAATAATTTTATTTTGTCAAATGGAACTTATAAAAATTTCAAAAACTAGATTTAAAGTGGGTGCGCCATCAAAAGGCAGTAAAACTGCATTTTTTGAAAAATACTTATTTTACCTGAAAATTTTATTTTGTTCTTATACCATGTTCTAGAAAATGGGTAAGATGAATAATAATGTTATAAAATTAAAAATTTAGTTAATACTATTCATAACAGCTAGTTCATAATAATATTATAATAATATATCGTTGTTTAGTAAAACCCGGTATTGCGTACAACACACGCTATCGAGGAAGGTCGCGATTGCGTGTAACGCAAGCCAAGTCAGGGTTGCGTGTTGTGAAAGAATCCTTCGTTGTTTCGTATAACAGAATCCAACCATATTTCATTTATACATTGAATATATATATATATACACACACACACACTCAACATTGCGTAGAATGACTATTATAAAATGAACATGAAATTGTGTGTAACACGATCCAAGAATAGTGTTGCATATACTGCAAGCTAATATGGTGTTGCGTATAATACAAGCTAAACTTGGTGTGTTGTATAATAGAAGACATCAATGAAAGTAAAATAATATTTTTCATAAAATCTCGGGGTGTTACATCAAGTATTTCTATAAAATTCAAAAAATTCACCCAAACCATTTTCAAACATTTATAATTCATAAATGAAGTCCATTTTATTAAAATGATTTTCTAAATTTATGAAATATAGTTTTTAATTAAAATGATAATTTACTTGAAAAATATAAATTTTAAATTTAAAACTGCTTTTCTAACACTTTGAAAAAATTATTAAGGTATATTAAAATTATCATATAATCATAATAAATAAAAATAATTATTTAGGAATACATTTTATGAATATAAATTTTATTTTAAATTTTTAAATTAATCATAAAATTGTAATTAAATATACATGACTCACAAAATTACCAACTCTATGATATAATTATATAATATTTTCACTTATAAGATGGATAAATACTATAGTAACTTTCATTGGTAAGGTTACTTATTCAATTGGAAAATATAATATTCATAATGGTTGTATTTATATTCATAATGGTAAAATTTCTATTCATAATGGTCATTTACTATTCATCAAAAATTAAATTTTCCTTTTCAGACTCTAAACATCCGCCTGATCATATTGGTGTATGTCATATTTTTGAAATTAAAATCACATAAGTGAAAATATTATGTTTAAAGGAAACATATTATTAAGTAGTTCATTGTATTGTGATTTATGTGATTGTACTATATGAAATAATTATAATAAGTAAATTTTCATTGAATAAACGTTGGGCCTTTACAAAGCATGCATTGTAATAGATGATAAAGAACTACTAATATGATTAATCCCACCCCAATGGAATAAAACTGAATTTTCCAGCTCCAGAACCTTCATAATGCTAGCATTGATAGTAAAGAACCCATTTGGAAGGGGAATATAAAGTCTTCCATGAAAATTTTTATCCCCAACACAGGCATGGATGTAGGATATATTTTTATCCCCTTTATTTGAGTCATTTATCTTTTGATCTTTCTCTGGCTAAAATCTCTAGTTCAAGTAAGGCCACCTCCATCCTTTCATTTAAATTGGAAAGGATATTATATGAATTAATGTCCTAAGGATATTTTAATTCAAGATAAAGTTGACTAATTTTTTCTTGGAATGATTCGAAATTAAAATCAATATTAGAAAGAGAATAAATCTAAGAAATAATGGCACTCTTGATAATTCATAATTTTTTTGGAGAGAAACCCAAGAAAACCCCTTAACTAGTGAATTCCAAGAGGATATGAAAAAAAATACCTGAATCTTTCAAAATCTATCAAGTTACTACAATTAAAAAAACCATTTTTGTCCATCCCATGAATCATGCACATGACGAATAATAGAATAATTATCTGAAAGAGATCAGAAAAAATGAGTCATAGAGGAGCCTGGGAATGAATAAATTGTCTATAGGTTTCCCAAAAATCTATCTAGTCATCTCAAAATTCTTCTAATTCCCAATTTATTATCGAACTAAGTGAACTCATCCCATGATAAATTCATGTCCATAAGTTGGTTGAAAAAAATAAAGGATTGAAAATCCAGAATACCATTATTGGGGTAAATACCTCCCCTTACTTTTCAAATGAATCAAGAATTGTATCAAATTCACCTCCAAAAAACTAATCTTCTGAGCCTCTGCTAAAGGTTTATAGAGAATACAAAATACCATTCCTATGATCTGGGTCACATTGAGCATAAATAATAGATATTAAATAATAACCGATATTGGAAGTAATCGTAATAAAATGGTGATAATTGGAACATTCAAAAAAATCCACTTGGATTTGGTCTTTCCAGAAGATCCAAATGTGACTATTGACTGACTGACCATGCATATAGTTGTCGAAATTATGACTTTGAGATAAGTAATTGATAGACTTTTAATTAATTTTCAGTTCTAGGCTACCCAAAAATGAAATGGTTTTCTTCTGAATAACCTTCCAGATTAACTATATTTTTTTCCAATGATCCCATACCCATGGAATTGCATATGATTGAATACATCATTATATAGAGGAGTAAAATTCCTTATGTCTTAATTAATGATATGTTTCTAGGAAGTTACTTTGAAAATAGATTTTGATTTTGATCTGGTCTCAATGGAGATTAGAGGAAGCATGGATTTGGCCACATTTGTACCACATTTAGCAGGAGAAGGTAGAATGGTATCATCCAAAATCTGTTCAAGAAGGAGAAATTATTTATGAGTAATGTTGAAATAAAGAGTATATAATACCATAGGATTCCACTCAAAGTGATAATATGAAGATAAATTTGAACTGGACAAGGATCATGCAGATCCATTCTGAGAGATCATAAACTACACCCAACTCTAGGTAATCAATCCGCCAAAAAAACTTTTAATCAAAAAGTCATCCACCAAAACTCATAGTAGGTTGAGATATATAAGGGAATGGTATCAAATAGAACATACCTATAATATAAATATACAAAAATTAAAAATAAAATAAATCCATTTTGAATCAGGTCTATGTAGTACCTAATGACGATTATAAACTCACAACATACTCAAACATATTTATACTACCCTACTAAAGTTCTATCATCTCGAAAAATTATAAAATGCTCAATGTCATTATATAGTATTCATATAAGAATAAGATCTCAAACTATAATTGGGTTAGACTGGCCTCATCATCGGTATGAGTGATTAGTGTCTTCCAATATCTTGCTATACAATGAATAATAATCAAAGAAAGAACAACTATCTAGATAACAGGTGTCATAAAAAAATGAGAAATTTATTCGTAAACTCCATAAAATCATCCACCGCTAGATAATATGACTCTCCATAGAACTTAATAGGTATGTTCTACTTAAAATCATAAACTATACTAAATATATGGTTAATATAATCCTTCAATTTTAAAACTACCAATTCCTCAATATTTGGGTATACTCTATGTACGTTTTGTTGGGGGGGTCTTACTTCCACTCATGTGGAAATTATATCTCCCAATTGGCCCTTAAAGAAACACATTTTCTCTCCATTAATCAATTAATAGAGGATGAATCACTATCATGGGATCATAAAATTCCTATAATTAATTTTCTGGTTTGTTAATTGAACACAAGTCCCCTTGACACCTCTTCTCTAAGATGTCAACCCAAATATTACAAGACACTAAACTCTATGTTTCATCCATAATTAATGGAATATTTAATACCACTCTTACAAAACAACACCCACCAAGACCCCACCTTGGCTGACACTATTGAGCATGACACCCCATGCTCGTCTCGAGTAGGGCACGGTTGGGTGAATAACACCAAGACATCATATCACATGTTTGAGATGCATTATCCTAATGAAGCGATAAAAAGATAGGTATCCATATAATAGAATATACTAATGAAAAAAATATGGTTTCCAATTGTAATATAATATGCATGTGACACATACTAGACATCCATAATAGAAAGAAAAGTGAAACACTAATATATAAGAAAAAATAGTGTAGTGAAAATCCAAAAATAAATACATCGCTCAAAAAAACTAGAAACTGAAACTCCATATCACTCTAGCTATCCTAAATATCATTAATAATTAAAATCTCAATTGTACTAAAATATGACTCCACTATCACCACATCCACTAATGTCACTTTCATGTTGTGCATATTTTCCATAGATAAAACACATGTGGGAATAAATCCCATGAAAGGATGAGTATAAAATAACCATTAGGTCAACCTAAAAAAATAAATAAAAGAATTAAGAAGATTCTTGAATCAATATAAACCCATATATTTATTGAAGTACTAATACAAAGAAGAATAATGGAGGAACTCAGTATTCATATTTTGTCTCCACAATAAAAATACTGAAGGGAATCATGAACACATAGAATACCACAATTCCTAAAGTAAATACCATATCTAAACCCCCACAACTTCCATATCACCACATTGGAATTATAGTGGGGGATCCTCCCCTCACTAAAGAGTGTTTATTAATCAAGGTGGCACCAACCCTTATAGAGGATCATGACCACTTTGAGTGAAGAGTCTATTAGTTTAGTGATTTACTGAATCCAAGTGTAAAGGACCAATGCCCCATAAAAATTTATGGTTATTGACACCAATAAGTATACATAGGACCCACTCCCTAGTATTAGTAATATCTAAGGTGGTTACCGACTTAATGCCTACTTTGAATGGATTAGTTGAACCCATTTGTAATCATTAAAAAGTTAATGAACTAAAATTATCCAAAACACCTCATAAACGTAATCTGTTAGTGGTGTGTTTCACACTATACCATTTTATATCTAAAACATTAATTGGACTACCCTATGGTATGATTCTGAAACCTAGATGAGAAAATATTAGTAACACCAATGGCCACACAATACATGGAATATACTCTAGGGAACAAAAATGTAATCCTTGAATAAGAGCCAGACATGTGAATACATAATTATACCATGTGGAGTCAAGAAATATAATGTTCCCACATATGTGATATAGCATGTGTGACTCATGTTTAACCTAGGAATGTAAATCTAGTTCATGAGTCATATCATTTACTCATACATGGTAGGCACCCTTGTCCATATATTGTGTATAGCCAAATGGATAGTCAATTACTTCATAAATCACACCCCAGGTCATGTATCTTCATTAAAAATGGTGTTCTCTTCAATGGTATACATTTTTTGAAAATTAACATCACTAGAAAAACAAATTTAAATTTTGATCGAGATACATGATGTTTTTTTGGAAATCACATGTTGTGTGATTAAAAACTAAATTTATTTTACTTTGTACTGTTACATTAAAAATATATATAGGATATTTTAAATTTTTTAGAACTTTGTAATGATCTCTTTCCTTGAAGTGATCAACCTACACATAGGGGAAAACCCAAGTTTCCATGGATGGGTCATGCTATTCTTCAAATTCATTTATTCTAGTTGTATTTGATTATCAACTTGGGTGAGAAACATGATTTTTGATATCATTATTTATGTGACGTTAACTATTATCTCATTATAGAAAAAGGGTGTGGGTGTTTTCATGAACCATTTCAGTCACATAGAGATTCACATGACATGCATCATTCTAATGTCATGGGATTTAGATATCGATTCCATGTTGCATGTGATTTATGTTATATTTTGATTGTTTATATTTTTTGTATTTATGACATCCGTGTTTTATGATTTCCTATTAAAAAAATGGGTTAAGTCATTTAAAGTACCATCAGCATCATATATGGTGTTTTCACATATAATATTATGGTGGCATCTTACTTTACCAAATTCCTAGATGATTGTAATGACCCAAAATCTTATCAATCGAGTTACCTTCGTATAATTATGTTATATAGTAAAAATAACATAAAACCATATAGATAAATTAATAAAACCTTTATAAATAAATAAAGAATTATATAATAGTTATTACTGTAAATCAAGGAACATATACTGATTCAATAGTAACATGACCATTGGAATAGTAATATGGCCATTAGGAATAGTAATTTTGCCAATAGAATAGTAACGGCACCTTTGAAAGTGTAAATAAATTTATTTTATCTCATAATTGAAAATATGATATATTTATATCATGGAATAATTAAGTTAATATTTTAAAAATGATAAATTAGGTGTCGGTATTTTTGTAAAGCCTAGATGATTATTTTCAATTTTATAATTAATATAATGTTTTAAATGGAAAATTTAATTTCAAAAAATATATTCATAAATTAATTTTTTTTTCTTTTTATCATAAGATAATTTTATGAGATCTTAATTAATTTTTCAAAGTGTCATAAAATCAGTTAGAATTTTAAAATGAGTATTTTTTTAGTAAATGATGATTTTAATTGAAAATAAAATTTCCATATCTCGAAAATTATTTTAATAAATGGAGAAAAATTTTGAATTATAAAAATTTATAAATTTTAAATGTGAATTTTTAGTTTTTTTAATAGTTCAAATTTTGGTGAATAGTGAAATATGATAATTTATGGTATTAGACATTATAAGTAAATAAATTAATTATTCAGCTATGGATGATATATTAATGAGGTAATAAGACATTTGTTTGAACTCACATGCACTACTTATGATATTTAGTCACAATAATAGATTTTATTCATAGTATTAATCCAAAATAATAATCAAATGAATAAAATAATAAAAAAACACCCCTCTCCTCCACAGTAAATACCACCCCTCACTACCCCTTTTCCTCACACCTTATATTCCTTTTAACATGATAATATTATTCCCATATCCTCTCCTAAACCTCTATCCTATGTTTTGGTCTTGATTTTCTCACCAATAGTCCATTTAAAAGTCCCTTAAAGTGGTTCTCAAGGAGGTGACACTCAAGAGGTAAAATCTCTCTCTCTATTTATATCTCTCTATCTCTCTCTCTCACTCAATCGCTCTCGCTCTCTCTATATCTCTCGCTCTCTCTCTTTCGCTCATTAAATTCCTTTTATTTAATTATACTTACCTAAAATCCACTTGTCCAAGTTTCATGATAACTCCATTATATTACGTATACTATAATTTTTTATGTTAATAGAAGATTCAACATCATACCTCTTTTCCTCTTTATTTTATTCTAAAAATTAAAACATCATCCATGATGTGTCGATTTACCGCCATAGTGGATGATGCATTTTCATTTTCCATTAAATATTTAAAGGCTAGTCATAAATCTAATTTTATGCTTAAACCTTATTATAATATGTATTATAAAAGGTATTTAGTATTCTAGAACCTGTATACAAAATATTAATTAATATGACAAAAATAGTTCATGGTGATCGAAAAAATGCCAAACTAATCTAAACAGTTATCATTAACATTTTATCTAATTAATCATCCTCATGTATAGAAAAAATGATATATGAGACAATTAAATATTAATTATGTTCATTAATAACATATAATTTCTATTCTAGATAACTATTAAAATTTTACATGATCTTTCATACATTTATACAATTGAACCAATCATAAATACATGTGAAACAAACACTCCCAAACGATGAAATTGAATCTTATAACTCATAAAAAAGTTCATATATAAACTGAATAAAATTATAATTATTAGAATAAATGTTTAATTGTTTACTAATTAAATTATTGATGAATATAATATCATTATACAGAACATTATGTGCAAGAAAATAACACTTTCAGACCTATGGTAAGGGTTTGTTCATCTCATTTTCCTTTCATGGAGATATGCCTTATTCACCACTATTTATCATGAATGGTGTATTTATAGATCCATTATATGTTTAATATAATTAATATATTTATCTTCATGGAATTAAATATTTAATTTGGTGATCGTTAATTTATGGGTCATATGGTTTGGCTGTATTCAAAGTGGTAAGGGATTCTCCACGAACCTCCATTTTTCATTCAGGTTGTGCTTTCTCTCTCTTCACCACAAATTAGTTATTTTTTATTTTTATATAATTCATCTAAATTCATTTTATATGTTCCAAAATCATGTATAATTATCATTTAATCTTTATTTCATTGGGAAATACATGTTTTATTAGGTTCCCTTTTCAAAACCTCTAAATAACCAATCTCGATTAAAGATTATTTCCCAAATTTCATACCCATTTTTAAGTACACTATATAATTTATTTAAAGACACCAACATTTTTATAAAATCACTCTTTTATCTTGAAAAAAATCATATCACATTTTTGTTTTTATGTAACAAATAAGTCACTGTCTGCTTTAATGACTCTTATATTTTCTCTTAAACCTCGTTGATGTGGCCCAAATATAATGTTTTTTAAAAATTCATTTTACATGTTTTCACTTAATTTGTACTTTATTTATACCTAAAACAAAATTTCATTATCCTTCTATTTTCTTTTATTTGATATACATTTTTATAATGTGATTTTATGAAAAACAAAACTTATTTCTCCAAAAAACTCTTCTTTATAAAAGTAAAAGGGGAATTTATCTGGGGAATTACACAATGATTTTATTAGAGAATTTTCATCCATTTAAACACTGACTATTTAATATTATGATTTATTGATGTTTATCACTTATGTTAACATATACCATATTTTTTTTAATATTTTATGATTATTTTTACTGGGTATGTACTATCTTAATACCATTCTCTATGTTCCTCATGATGGTTTATGATTATGTTTATTATTTGGGGAAAGTTATCAACATTTAATATGTTAGTTTAAATATATGAATGTATATTTTTATTATGTTTCACTAAAATCAAATTATGAAGGAATTGGGCTTCGTATGTGATGGGTTGGGCCTGTTATAACCCCTCGATGCATCAGTAGGTCTCATGAGACAAACTAGAGAGGGTTTTCCCCATATAAGTATGGTGTTCTGGATGAAGCCTTGACAGTATGTTTATGATGTCCCTGATTACGAATTCCATCATTATGGTATTATTAATTAATAATCCATGTAATTATTTGACTAGTAGAATATCTATTTTTATTTTTCATTCTCATGTGATTATGGAATTATTTAATCATATTTTATTCCAGCCATATTATGCTTCTGATTATGTTTTAATGGAATATGTTTTTAGTTATTCAACATTAATTATTGTTCATTTTTATTTATAGTAGCTTCCTATATAGTTATTACCCTTAATGAGCATATGATTTCACTCATTTATTATGTTTAATTTCCCCTATGATGTGAAAAAAAATTATGAATTACTTGGATGGTTAATATAGGAGTTCATAAGTGTTTCCAATGGAGTTTATATGTTTTATTTAATTTTATGTTTTAATGTAATACTTAATTTTGTGTCTATTTTTTCAAATCTACTAAACTATTTAGTCCTTTGGGATGTGAATTCTTTTTCATTATATGACTGAATAAAGTAAGACTTCGGCTTCGAGCTACTGGGGTGAGGGTCATTACAGTTGGTATCAAATAATGTTTAGTCAAAACATTGGAAATTAGATTTAGGAATAACATAGATTAGGGATATATAACCCTATAACATACATTGGGAATATTCTTAAAGTACAAAAGCTAATGATATAGAGGGTGGTGACACATAAATTTTTTATTTAGTATTATTTGATTCAAAAGTTCTGAGAGTATAAAATATTTTTCATAATGTTTTGAACTAATCTAGTATATTCCATTATTTAGAAATAGTTTATAGTGGAAGTAATGTAAACCAAATCAATGAATGTATTCCATGTAGAAGTTTCCCTCGTATACAAGTTAGTAAATCTAGATATAGAGGTGCAGCTAGAGTTGGACATATTATGACTATATTGAGACAATTGACTCGGGTGATGAGAAATAACCTTACCCTTATTGAGAATCTGGATTCACTACATGGTGTAGTAATTTTAGAAATGTTCATGTGACAAAAACCTCCATTATTTAGTGGGGATACAAACCCATTTAAAACTGAGAAATATATATTGTATTGTATTCTATCATGATTTAAATATAATTATCCTTCTATTATGACATCAAATAGAATAAATAGAATAAGAGTATGGAATATGAAATAATAGATTAAAGGAATAAAATAATGAATGATTTTCCCACATGTGTTAAATGTAGAAAGAAAAATCATGGAACATGCCTAGTGGGAAGGGGAATTCATTTAATGTGTAGATAAAGATGCCACCAAGATAGTGAATTTAAGTCCAAGAAATAAGTTGTCAATGTGCTATGCTTCAGTTGTAAAGTGATGAAAAACTATAAAAATGAATATACCAAGCATCAAAGGAGTATAGCTTAAAATAAGCAAAGGGATCATGGTCAAGATTATGTTTTTACTATAGTCTATGTGGAATAATTCAACTAAAGAATTATTCTGTAAATTTATTTTAAAAATGATATTCTAGTTCTAAGAATCATAAGATATATAAGGATTTTATTGGGGTAATTTTTATTTAAGGAATTGGAACCATGTGATGAATAACACCATAAATCAAGATATTTGATTCTATTGTATGTTAATTTTTTTAAAAAATGATTTTGGAAAGATAACCCTAAATATTTTATTTATATTGAAATAATAATTAATATATTTTGAAGGGATATTATTTCTAACCATGATAGTTATTAGTGACTTGATGGTTAAAGGAACATATTCAACAACTTTAGATTTATTCATGGAAGCATTCTTGTTTCATAAAGGATTAAAGGATATTAATGTATTCATATATTTGGTACATGAAAATAAGAGATGAATTATTTGGGTAAATATTATTTCATGTTGATATTGGATATTTAGTGACCTTCCTTCTAATTTTTTATCTTTGAATTCAGAAAAACATATTTTTGATGAGTCTTAAGGATAACTACTTATGGAATTGATTAAGGATATTATTAATAATGATTAAACTATGATTTATCATACTGGATAACCTGTGATAACCTTTTTGGATTTAGTAAACATTTAAAGGATGAATGTAATGACTTATAGATCATTTTATCAAAGTACTTTAGGCATAAAAATTCTTCTTGAATATCCATCTTTTGGGTTTAAGAAATGAACCAGAGATATTTCAAATCATAACCAAAGGATGACATTATGACATGGAAATGAATAAAGTAAGTTCATTTTCATAAGTGATTTTATGGATAGTAAAAGAAACCCTCAACTCTAGGAAAAGGATTTTGGGGAAAAACTTCATATTTTTTACTTTCCTGATAAATAAATTATCATTTAATTGATTACAAATTTAGGGTTTTTGGATGGTAGACATTTTAATAACCATGTTCTCTATCACTCTCTATTAGAACATGATAGTTAGATTTCATTTCCATACCAATGTTGTCAATTCACACTAATGTTCTGGTATTTGGAATCCTAGTTTTTTTCTTACCATCACATTTTCCTCTCCCTCATTTTAAGAGAGTGTTTTATTAACCCAATTTATGATGTGGGATTCCCAAAATGAAATTTTCTGAATCATACATTAATTCATGAAGTGAATTTTTAAAATTCTTAGGATGTAATTAGTTGAAGGAGGGGAGAATGTAATGATCAAAAATATTATCAATGGAATTTAACTTGTTATAATTATTTTATATAGTAAAAATCGGATAAAATCGCATAGAAAACATAATAAAAAATTTATAAATGAATAATTAATGAAATATGAGGTATTTATAGAAATTTAGGAACATATACTGGTTGAATAGTAACATTACCATTGGAATAGTAATATGAACATTATGAATAGTAATCTATCCAATAGAATATAAACAGCACCTCTGAAGGTTTAAATAAAATTTTATAATCTTAAAAATGAAAATATGATATTTTTATATGATGGAATAATTAAATAAATATTTAAAAAATTAATAATTAAGTATTGGTATTTTTGTAAAGAAAAAATGTTTATTTATAATTTTATAAATAATATAATGTTTTAAAAAAATTAATCTCAAAAACTAGATTCATAAAACAAATTTTTTTCTTATGATTATAAGATAATTTTATAAGACTATAATTATTTTTTCAGGGTGTCATAAAAGTAGTTATAATTTTAAAATCGACATATTTATAATAAATGATGATTTTATTTAAAAATTAATTTTTTTATATTTAAAAAATTATCTTCATAAAATTGAGTCTATTTTTTAATTCTACACATCAAAAAATTGTTAGTGTGTATTTTTTTATTTTTCTAAAATAGTGGAAATTTGGTTGAAAAGTGACAAACGATAATTTACGGTATTTAAAATTATAAGTAAATAAATGAATTATTGATAAATGGATGATGTATGTATGAGGTAAGAACCCATTTATTCACAATCATATTTACTATTAACATTATTTAGTCACAATAATTAATACTATTCATACTCCTGATCCAATATAATAAACAAATGAGTAAAATAATCAAAAAAACGGCTCTCTTCTCTAATATAAATACCACCCCTTTTCCTCACACCATCTAAGGTTTTTATATTTCTAATATATTACCCATTTACTATTGCAACCCTCCTTACTACATTCTTTAATTTCTGGTCTCACCAAAAGTCCATTTCTTAGTCCCTTATGGAGGTTCTCAATGAGGCGATGCTGAAGAGTTAAAACCTCTCTCTCTATTTCAATTCCTTTTCTTTTTATTATCCTAAACTCAAATCCACTTATACAAGTTTAAAGATAAATGAATTGTCTTAGTTATACATTAATTTTTTTGTGATAATGTAATATCCAACAAAAAAACTATTCTCCTCTCCCTTTTATTATTAAAATGAAAACATCGTATGCGATGTGGTGATTTACCGCCATCGTGAAGGATGAATTTTTATTTTACAATACCACATTAAAGGATGGTAATAAAACTGTATTTATTATTAAAAAATATTATAATATTTATTTTAAAACGTATTTATTTTTCTATAAATTTTATATATACAAATATTTAATTAATAGGACAAAACATGTTTTTGATGATTGAAAAAATGAAAAAATAATCTAAACCACTATCATTAACGTTTTATCTAATGAATCATCATTATATAACTAATATTTAATAGATATTACCATTAAATCATTGTATGGTAATTAATAACATATAATTTCAATTCTGGATAACTATACCCATTTTACATGCTCTTTTGTACATGTATACAAGTGAACCAATCATGAAAACCAAGGACACAAAAGCTCTAGAATAATGAAATTGATTCTTATAACTCATCCAAATTCCATAAATGAACTTAATAAAATTATAATGAATGAAATAAATTTGTAATAGGTTCTTAATTAAATTATAAATTAATATAATATCATTATCCAGTACAATTAGTTTAAGTGCAGAACACTTTCAGACATAAGGTAAGGGATTTTACATCTCACTATCATTTATGTGAAATATGACTTATCCCAACACTATTTCCCAGTTTTGGTGTATGTATAATGTCCTTTTACATTTAATATCATGAATATTTTTATCATCATGTTATTAATTTTTTACGTTTAGGATCATTAATTTACAGGGCATGTAATTTAACTATTTTCAAAGTGGTAAGGGATTATCCCAAAACCTCCATTTTTCATTTAGGTTAGGCTTTCACTATCATTAACACAATGTAATTATTATTTACTTTTATATATTTATTATAATATTTTTTACATTTTCCAATCTCAAGTATCTAGATTAGTTTATCTTTTTTTATTGTGGATATATATATTCTATAAGGTTCCCTTTTCAATTCCTCCCGATAAGATAGCCTAATTAAATGGTACATCCCAATTTCTTACAAATTTTATCATGCACCCCATATACTATTTTAAGACAAAAATATTTTTCTAAAATTAATATTTTTATCATGAAATATTATCTTAGATATATTTTTCCTTTATGTAAATAATAACTCTTTTTTCCTCATTACAATATCTTTCATATTTTAATATAAGCTGCACTGAAGTGCCCCACTTCTAAAGTTTATTAAAAACTATTTTTACATGTTTTCACTTCAATTGGACATAAGTTATTCATAAAACATCATTTCATTTTCCTTCCCATTTATTTTATGTGATATACATATTTATAATCATATTTTTTAAAAAATACAATTATTTTTCAAAAAAAACCCTTCTTTCCAAGAGTTAAAATAGGGTGTTTTCCTCAAGCATTAACCAATGATTTTATTAGATTATTTTATTATATTTCAATAACCTCTATTTAATATTATTATTTATTGATTTTTATATCTTATTCTATAATATACCATATTTTATTGGATGGTTTATGATTATCTTGATTGGGGTGTACTATCTTAATACTATTCTCTATATTCTTTTAGGAGGATTATGATTATTTTTACTGATTGTGGAAAGTTATTAACATTTAAAATGATATTTTAAATATGAATTTATATGTTGATTTTGTTTCCACCCTTTCATAGGAAGAATTAATTTGACTTAGTAAGTGATGTGTTGGGCCCACTACAGCCCATCAGTGCATCATTAGGTCTCCGGAGACAAACTACATCGGGGTTTTACCCATTTAGGTATGGTGTCTTGGTATTATCCTTAAATATATGTTTATGATGCCCAAATTATTCATTCCATAATTATGATATTAGTAATTGATGATCCATTTTATTATTCTACTATTATAATATTCGTGGTGAAGTTCCATTCTCATGTGATTATGGAATTATTTAATCATCTTTTATTACTTAAATATTAATCTCAAGGAAGTGATTTAATGGAATGTGTTTTTAGTTATTCACATTATCTTATTTTTTATGTTTATTTATGAGAGCCTCCACTTTAATTAATACCCTTACTAAGAATATTATCTCAACTCTTTATTATGATTTATTTTTCCTTGAGATGTGAAGATGAATATTCAAAATTCCTTGTGGGGATAATATAAGAGTATATGTTTTTTTCTGGTAGAGTTTCTATATTGGATTTCATTTTAATTTGTAACTTAATACTTTTGTTTTTATCTAATTTTTCAATGTTGTTAAATTATTCGGTCCATTGGGTGGTGAATGTTCATTCATAGTATCAATGTAGTAATGTAAGGATCCGGCTCCAGTCTACTAAGGATGGGGAATTAATATTGATCCCTCAATGTAAAGGAATATATAAATTGTTTTTAAAATGAATGTATATTTTAAATAGGTTGTCATAAATCACCCTATAAGGATTTTTACCTTATACCTTGTGAATGAAATTTTTTTAACCAGTAATTAGACAACTTTTCATCTTGGTAACTTGTGAAATGTTTTGAAATATGAATCCTTTGTGCTTTTGGAATTTTAAATTAGTGTGGAAAATAAATTTGTTTAATTTTGAAATGTGAGTTTTATAAATTGGTGGTATTTTAGAAACCTCTTAAAATTTTAATGTTTTAATTTGTGTGTTTTCAAAAGATAAGAAACGTAAATCTAGTTTAAATAATGATTTTTTTGATGAAAAATACCTTGGAAATAGTTGAACCCCATGATTATGGTGCCAAAAATATTGAATAAATGTATTAACATTTTATATGGGTAGTTGGGGATTTCTAAGAGTACCAAATCTATGAGACCCCTACTGAGATAGACCCTATGATGGTAGTGAAACTACATTGTATATAGTGTTGTCCCTCATAAGGTTAGTTAGTGGATAGAGTGAGATTCAAGTTTGTGAAGCCTTTCTTGAGTTGTGGTGTGTTGTATAGTGAGTGTAATGCCTATTTCATTATTGGATTCAATTGAGACCTTTTTCTATTATAATGAGTTTTGATGAGTATTGGAAGCTTTTGGTCCTTATGGGTTATGTCTAACCTAGTAGTGTATAGTATCGTTTGGACCCAAGCTTATGTGTTGGCTCAGTATGAGACCCAGTGACCCTTAAACATGATTTTAAATTAGTGGATCGGTATTTGGTGACATTTAGTGGTCATCCATGACAGGTTTGGCTTATTTTAATGGATTTCAATGTTAATGTATGACATGGGTAGATGATTCAACTTATGTGATCAGTGCATGATCGATGTTGTTGAGTGATGGTATTTTTTTTATTAATCACCCTTAATATTAGTTCCTGGTGTTTAAACTATAATTTAAGGGTATGATCATATTTATGCCTTAACTTTTCAATTGTGAAAATGCTTTTGGTTCATAGAGATAATTTCAGAAAGAAAAATTGATCCTTGAAATGGCACTAGAGATAATTATTGGTCATTCACATGTCCTAGATACTTGTAAGCTATCATAATTATTAATGGAAATAATTTTGGATGCATTTTAATAGTGAAACTGACATGGTTGAAGTGTGGATTGTTTTCTTTTTTATGTGTTTCATCTAAGGTTCTATGTTGCTCGATTCAGGGGATTATGAGTCAAGTTTCTATAACTGTTCATGTTTAAATATGTGACCCTTGGATCTTGATAATATCTCGTGGTGTTGGAGTCAGCGTCTGTTGGTTTGAAATGGGATTGATCATGTATATGTGGCACCTTTCAGGTTTATATTGGTTGAATGATTCATTTAAGGTTTTATTGGGAATCATTCGGGTCATATGGATGATAGAGTAATATGATGGTATTAATCCCATGATATTGTTTGGTGCATTCCATCTTGGTAGTGGGGGTTATGGGACCTTGGAAGGTTCCTATTGGTGTTTCTTTCTTGATTGAGATGACCTGCGTTTTTGGGAGATGATTTCATATGGGATTTCCTAGATATTTGCTTCAATGATTTAAAAAATCTCAAAAATTGTGATAATATTAGGGGTAGATCAAATATCGATGTTGTGATCAATCCATTTTTGACCCTTAATATAGGTGTTGGTATTTTAACTGATGGTCATGACTCAGAAGGAGTAGCACACATTAATTGATATTGGAACAGTTCAGTTTATGTTCTAGGTGTGGTATAAGGTAAATCAAAATGGTTGAGGGTCACTATTAGATTAGTTAAAAATGATACTTTTTTTCAAGGGAATTTCCAACCAATGTTGATGGTGATATTCTATTGAATCAATACAGAGAATTTATAGGTCTTTACAGTTGGTTCTCCAATGTAATAAATATGGATGTGTCTCTCCATTTCATTGAGTGATGTAAAATACATGTACCACGATATTAGGGTATTTACCTAGTAGAAAAATGAAGAGGTATCTCCAATATTGGAGAGAGTTATGTCAACCTTGGGTGTTTGACCCTTATGCTAGATGGGCTGTTATTGTATGGGATTGGTATATAAAGGGTTTTGATGGGATATAAATCCAGTTTTTGATAGAAATAATCCCATTCAAATACCATGGGAAATTCTCTAGGTTAGTTCCAATGTGATACTTTTGAGATATCGAGAATTCGTCCAGGCTCGGGATGAATAGGTTGAACCATGTATGTTTGGTTCACCGTGGTGGTAAATTGGTGATTGGGTGAGAGCATGAGTAAGAGTATGTGTGTTGGAAATTTGGTTTGGAATCACATCATGGGTTGGTTTAGATATTATTGTTTCTATATGTTCATGGGATTCCCCCACTAATGAAGTAATCTTGGATAAGTAGATTAAAGTCACATTGATGGTAAAATCCAAATGTTCTTCATATAGGATAACCAGAAGAGTCATGTCTATTATTAATTTTCATGTATGGGTGCAGCGGTCTGACAACCGCATCAAGTATATCATTTGTATATGATGGAGTGAATTTATGAAAATATCATTGAATTTTATTAGAATATTCAACATTTTCAGTTTGTTAACGTTATTCTAGGTTTTTCATTAAAAAAACAGAAATGGTATTTAGAATAAAAATTTGTAGGGGGACACACCATAGATCAGAATTGGATTTCATGAGTTAATTCTATGTTTGGGGTTCACCATGGACTAGGTGATCGAATAAAATGAGACACAATTCATTCTTCATATAGAAAATCTTGGGTAAGAGTCATCTTGGTGTTTTGTGGATGGTTACAAGAGTTGGATCTGGATCGAGTGGTATTATGTCTTCTAGGGGAGGTGTGTTTTTAAAGTACATTAGGAATTCATAAATGTAACACTATCATTTAGAATCAAATTATTGACCAATGTTGGTTAGGTTATGAAGTTAGATGGACACTATGACTTCTTGTGTACCCCATGTATAATGCTCGGGAGTTTCCAACTCCATTTTATTTTTGTGATTTTTAATTTTTAGTATAATTTAAATTTCGTTGATGTTTGATGGCATGTTTTAAAAATTGATGTTTATATCAATAATCTGATAGTAAGAACATATTAAAGGTGTTTTTGAGATGTGGATCAAGGTATGAGAGGTACATATGGTGATCAGATAATTATTCAGGGATTTTGGATGAATTGTTAATGTTTTTATAGGTTTTATCCAAGATTTATAGTTTGGTGTACATAGTTTAGGAGAAACCATTTAGTACACTGACCATGGGGGGATTTATATATCAAATTCTATATTGTATAGTTTAGTTTCATAGTTATCACATGGTTTAGGGTAAAAAGTGAAAAAGTTATAGTAAACCATTTATGGTGGCTTAAATCTGGGACATAGAAGATGTTTTTTCACGGTTTCATACAAACCATGTGAACTCATTTCATTTGGTTATATTTTGAACTACATGGTTGGTGCATGACTTGGTAAACAATAGGGACCATCTGTGAAAGAAGGGGGGTTTGAGACAATTCTAACCGCACAGTTAACTCAGTGTTTCGAAAGTCATGCTTCCAAACCATAAGCCCCATTACAAATTGAAAAATTAAAAAACATCCCAATAACCCTTTGGGATTTAAAACTCTTATTCTTCCCAATTTTTGTCTACACCTCTATACACATCCCCTCCCTCTTCGCTCTTAATCCCATGGTGGGATCTCCTTCAACAGGTGTCTAAATTGACCATTATCAGGTGTATTGAAAATATAGTTGTAATTATTAGTCTATGGTACCTTCTATTCTTATTTTCCTTCACTGTAAGAGGTGTTCCACTAGTTTTATCTAATACATAATATTTTTTGTGAGTTCTTATACTTATTCGATACCTGTTGTTATAGAAAAAAAACTAGATGATAGTATTAGGTTAGAATTCTCCTATGAGACTACAGTAGGTGGCCCCTTAATTGAACCCATTGTATTACTTTAGTTATTCAAATTGGATTCTCATGAAATGATATTAGTTTTAATTAATGGTTTAAATTGGGTTTTCTATTTGTTAGGAAACCCATGATTTAGATAATTTTTCTTTTTCATTAATGACTTCATAAATGGATAAGAAATAGATCAATTATTACATCATGGAATTATGCTCTAAAATTGATTATTGTAAAATGGAATTTCACAATAATTGATTAATGTGAAATGGAATTAGGTTTTCAAATTTGCGACTTGGTTTTGAAATTGTTTAAAGGGTGTTCCATGTAATGGTAATTAAACTTTAGTGTGGGAAAGAGGTTATTTTTGGTAAAATATTTATGAAATGGGAAGGTGTATTGTGGTGGGTCTTGGTTATGTGTTTTAGTAAAGCTAGTTTTATAAAAATGGAGGAAACTCTTGTAATGACTTATTGGGTATTAAAATAATTGTATGTAGGATTTTTGGAAATTTAAATTTTTTGTTAATTAAAATGTAAGACATGTGTATTGTTTGATATAGAATGATTCTTTTTATTTTGAAATATTTATTTGTAATGAGAACACACTTAGGAGTTTAGACTTATTTTCATAACTAAAATGTAAAAATTACCTTATTCCTAATAACACTAAATGTTTTCATTAATAACATGTGTAGGTTATTTTTTAAATTAAATGGAATTGAGCTTATGTGCCTATCTACCCTAAAGTGAACTTGACCCTCATGGCGGTTTGGTTGTGCTTGTTAAACCCTAGGGTGAACATGTCACCCAGGCGGCTTGGTTATCAATTGATGGTTATGCCTAGGGTTAATATATAAGTCCATGTAGTGTTATGACATTATGGGCAACAATCAGTGGTCTGAGAGAGTGAGATGTTACAAATTTCTCTCTAAATACCTTATAATAACATCGTTTCTCTTATTTCCATTTGATTTCATTCAAAAAACACTTCATCAATTTTAACTCCAACCTGACCTCAATAATATCCACATTTTCTTATTTTTTGGTTTACAGTTCAACTATTAGTTCTATTCAATACATGCCACTACTATAAAATATGTCTATTTCCAAGGGCCAATACTATAGAAATATACCCTCAAACCATATCCAAATACATTGAAATTTTTTAAATAATATATATCTAGAGGTTTTGATCCCGCAACCTCACAAACAAGTAGACATATATATATATATAACCGTATACCACAAACATAAAATGCATTATTTGTATTTTTATATATTTATATGTATAATTATTATAAATTTATTGTATATTGAAATTTATAACAGTATGGGTCTTCATGGAGTTATGTCCATGGTCTATGTTTTTTATGGCTATTGGTTTCTATTAAAAACATACATCCTTGGTCCACATAGACCATGGCGATATGTGTGGACTATGAATATAGTCCACATAGACCATGCCTATAAGCCACTTATAGCCATGTTCATGCCAACTGTGTCTTTTAAACTGTGGTCATATGACACTTTTCTACTAGTGATTATCTCATATACATTCCTCCCTAAATGATCAAAAATATCCTGGTACTTCTCTATCTATCTTTATCTTCTACAAATTCTATGTCAATTAGAAAAAAAATGCCACAGAATGACATACATAATGGAATTTTACATTGTTAATTTTTTGATGGAAATATAACTATAGAGTAGTATATCAATATTTTGGAAAAGATGGATTCTTATTTAGAGGATATCATTCAGAAGGATCAAAAGTGGATAAAATTTCTTAATGATTGTAGTTCTCAAAGGGTTCATAATTAAAAATCTTTATGGGTTTTTTATAATGGATCAGTGGTTATTATGGTTTTCTAAACACTTGGTGGTTTTTTCTTGATTATATGAATTCCATTTCATCACTAAAAAGTAGATTTTATTGATAATTTAAGAATATAATTTGGAGTACATTCCAAAATTACAAAGGAAATTCCATGCACTATTTTAAACACTAGAGTATCCACTTCATTGGTACCCAATTCTCCTTCCATGGATTTAGAATAAACTTACTAATAACCACTTGCATTAAATAAATTTTATTAAAACTAAAAACTAGAGCATACAACCAAATTCAGATAGCATCTTCATATGGAACTATTAAAATATGTGTAGCCTCATCATCTATTTTAGGTTCCTTCTCTATATATTTTTTGAAATTTCTTACCACTGGGGATGAAATTGAATTTGATTTTGAGATTATAGAACTTCACAAAAAATTGAAAATATAGATATAATGATAACAAATTTTTGTTCTCATCTTATAAATTCTATTAATCTGTATCCTTAAAATCCTTTTTCTACTCCAAGATATTTCATCTCAAACATTATATCAAAATAAAATTTTATCTCTACTATACATTCTATAATAAAACCTACCCGGATCATATTATCCTTATAAAAGATATTTGTAATGAAATTATCATCATCAAAGAACACGAAATAAAATAAATTATTCAACTTGCATCAGATAAAAACTTTATCTATAATCAAAGCATTAAATATTTTATTCTATTGTCTATGTGTCTGTTTCATTTTAAATATACTTAGGTTGAGCATAGACTCCAAATATTCATTCTAGTTTCTTTGAGTGTTGGTGCATTCTCTAAGAAAATTTTCACTTTTGAATCCCCATGAAGGAATGTTTTTTTCACATCTAATTGTTAAAGATGTACACATATTTCCTAACCATTCCATGAATAGTCAGAATAGTTTTATACATTGCTACTAAATATAAATGTTCATTGAAATAAATCCTATCATTTTATTGAAATTGTATCATAAATAATATCACTTTATGCAATGTTTGACTATCCACAACATCATTTAATCAGTAAACCCACTAATTCTAAAGTGTTTCCTTTTAGTGGTAGTTTTTTTAGAACCCATGTTATGTTTACATGAAAGGAATCCAAACATTCCATTAATACAAATCCTAATATTTCAAGTCTCATAGATATTATATGTCTTATAATCTTTTTGTTTCTCCACCCTCTATAAAAAGAAAATAGTGTAAGTTTGATTTGGAATTTTTCAATAGTATTCAACCCCTGGTAAACCTCCTCAATAGAATATGAGGATCAAGTGATACTTATAAAACTCTCATCCAAGAAAAAATAGTTCTTAAAAATTATGGCATATCTAGTTGTAATGCCTCAACCTAGTTTCCAACTCAATAGTGGTCTCAGATTTTCTTCCACGAGGCGTTAGGCAAGCCTCTCTATATTCCAAAGGTCGTCGACTTGTAGTGAGGGTGTAATTATTTGTAATTGGATAGACTATACCCTCATGTGGTGATAATAATAATGGTCCATATGTATATAAAACAACATAATAAGGAGCACAAAATGGCATAAGACATAATGTAACTTATCATGGGAATAATAATAGTAGTAGGAATAAACAAGTGCAACAGTAAAATACCATTAGAAAATAAAACATTTTATAATAAGACATAAAAAAATAATTAGGTTCACTCATGGATGACCATATCAGTACGTACATATATAAATCTTTCTAAAAAATTAAAATGAAACACTGTATTGATGTAATAACAACCATGGTCTAATTACATCCATATAATGCATAAGTAAACAAAATTTAATCACTAATGTCAAGCACTTGAGCTTGAATCCTTACCTGATCTCAAAAACCTAATGACTACAGGTGTCCTAAGGGGCCTATGGAGGGTGTGAGTATGAACATAGTTGGACACCACCAATGTGTTCATGTATTATATTTATAATTATATCAGTGTATGGTTAATATAAATAAAAGGTAATGTACACTCAATTAATTAATAACATTATTCTCTTATTTTAAACAATTATAATGAAGTGATCACCTATATCAGAAAATACCAGAATATATATAAAATTATTCCCCAAAAAATATATATGTACTGCTTACCATAAAGGTCAAAATATATATATAGTGGTGAGGATACATGTATTATTTCCCCTGTAATCCCTTGAAGAAAATTCATACCAGGTGAACCCTTATGTTACACCTAACATTATTTAATTATCACCTCGTTACATCAATCACATAAATGGAATCCAAATGACAAGAAATAATGATAAGTCCCAGGACCCATGGAATTATGATAAAAAATTCACCATCAGATGTCATCCTGATATCCCAAGGCATGGTGATATTCATCAACTAATAAATTACATCCCATTGCCTCAAGTATCATAGTGAGATTTCTCCCCAATCAATGTTCTCACACAATCACCCAATGGTGAATCACCATCCATGTGGATTTCGATGGTGATAACCCCCAACATATTTTATATCCAAAACCATCCCCTACACATCATAGTCTATAGGGGCCTCTACACACAAAGAGTGGTCAACAATACCTGGATTGATTTCTATCTGTGTGAAGCAGAATCCAACTGTTTTTCGGAATACAAATGGTTTGTGGAAATCACCAAACATACCAAATTCATTTCATTCATCACCTCATTCCCATATAACCATGTTTCAAAACCTCGATGTTCAATTCTATCCAAAGTCACATGGGGTATTCCCTTAACCTCATGACCTAGTCACCTCAATCTGATTTCCATGTCTCCTCAACCTAGGGATCATCATTAACCCATGTATCTCTGGTAACGCCAAACCTGAAAATCCATGTATCCTAATTCATAGTGATTAAAATCACCTAAATTCCCAGGTCAATCCTGTCACATTCACAGGGAACCAATAAATCAATACAAATAATTCAATTTAATTTAAAACATACAGTGGGCCTAACCTAACCAAATGGTAAAAATATTATTTCTTGGATTTTCATATATAAATGGACAAAGGAATACATGAAAACATCCAATAAAATTAATTTAAAATAATGAATTTATTTATTAATGGTCTCTATTGGACTACCCACAGAGGTGTATGTATAATGCACCCCCAAAACACCCGTAAAATTAAAAAAAATTAGGAACTTCTTGTCTTATACTCATAGGTGATTACTCATCTGATATCGGCCTCCAACTCGATCCAAAATGAGAGAAAATAGATTTTGAGACAAATTACCTCTAAATAGTTAAAAATAGATCACATAGATTTATCATTTTTTATGGGGAGATAAAATTGAAAGATAAAGAAGATAAATCAAGGACTTATCGATGTGCTTCCAATGAGACAGACAATGATAGAATTGGATCTCAGATGAAGAAGTACCAAATGAACCTAGAGAAGAGGGGGAAAGGTACATGAGACCCCTAGGCACTCCAACCTCTATTTGTAGAGGAAAATAACTAAGGGGGGGATCCATTAGTGGTAATTTTAGAAAAACATTTTCTACGTGTTTTACTACATTTAAATTTTACACATCATGTATTTTGTTGAAGAAGTGTAAAATTGTCACACATCATGAATTACATGGGTTATTCACCAAATCCTTCATTCCCTATTGCACATCGTGATGATGACTTACATGTTTTGTAAATTTCACATAGCGTGTATTTTTGGATAGAGCTATTTCCAACATCCCAACAATATGAAATTCCATTGGTGTTTTCCCAAACACATGGGACTTACACTAAACCATAGAAAACACCTAAAAATATCATTTGTTAAGTCATGAATCTCATAAGTAGGTTTAAAATCATAGATTCTATGTTGGCTCGACCACAAAAATTAAAAGTTCAAAATTACCTGAAAAATGGCCCATTAAAAAAACCAGGATGTTACCATCTCCCCACCTTAACATAGCTCATCCACAAGCTATAAATATTTACCCACATATGGTTCTTAATATACCCATATCTTCTAAATCAACCCTTCTACTCTAGTTATCAGTCATAGGACAATTACTGTCATGGGATCCCTGCCCTAGTATTTTCCTACCTAATCGATTCTCGAACAAAAATTAAAATCCCAATGGTCCCCTAACCATCCCGCAACTCACAATTCCTCCCATGACAAATCCTTATTCATACACCTCACAATATTCTAAAATCTTTCATGTTTTGTACAAGACACCAATGAAATCTGGAATCTCATCGGATGCTCATCTCATACATGGTCCATACATGACGCTCATCAAAACATGCATCTTATAAGACTCACATAGATCATCCATCACAATATATGATCAAAATAAACCCACATAATATATGTGTCTGTGTATGTGTGTGTGTTTGTGTGTGTGTATTCCCATTATTTTATAGACTCAAACGCACCTCATATAAAACCCAAATCCAATTGATTCCCATGATAAGTCATAGTTCATGTGCACCTTATATAAAACCAATATTGCATTGATTCCCACAATAATTATTCGTTCTAATTCACCTCGTATATAAATAATTAAATATATATATATGTATGTATGTATATATATCACACATCATAACTAATACCAATCAACTAACCAGTGCCTAGTTGGTCTAATTTTTTTTTGAAATTTTTGCACCAAAACTAGCCCTTCCAAAAGTAAAAGATAACTCTGTCATTTGCATGAAATACCTCAAACTATAATTAACACATCAACCTACTCTGAGACTAGAAGTTAAACTGGATGCACCTATCCTGAAACTCAACTCCTCAAGGCTTGTAATCTTTGTGGAGTTACACCAGTTACCAGTCTATAATTCCATTATTGGATCTCTATATCTATTAAATGACCTCCATGTGCAACTGAATCCCAGAATCTAGTTCTATGTAATATTTTGTTTTTTATCTCATATACCTGAGTCTAATCCAGTCCCTAACTTCTAACTATATTTGAAGTCTTACTGTATAACCTCCATAATTGTCCATCAGACCACATTCCTATAACTTCTTTAGAGGATTTTCAAACTGAGTATGGATATGTCTCAACTACCCACATTAGAATATCACTTAAAAATACCGACTCCTTGGTGGTATTCCTAAATATTGATCATGAATAACATACTGATAATCCATGTGGTCTCACTTTTAGATGCAAGAATCACCACTAGTAATCTCACCTTACGCTATCACCTAACTCGAATATGGTTGGACGATCATGATTCCCTCAGTTTTCAATACCTGATTGACTACCTTTGATAAAAAGTTATATTGAAGATATTTATCATCACCCTGATAGAATTTCATAAACTATCCTAAAAAATATTCCACATGGTTATTTCTTCTCCCATCATATAAGATGAAAAATGGTACAGGTCATTGAAAGTAGATACATAGCCCATGGAGAACATGTCTCCCTATTTAAGGTTCATGAGTGTGTGGGATATTTCCACACCTAGAATATTTGGAAAAATTTATCAATGAACCTATCCTTGAAATCCTTCCATGTCAGTCCTTTATGGCTACATACATCAAACTATACATCACACTAGTGTTTACCCATACTATGAGAATATAGGTCACAATTTTTACCCTCTAACTCGAGGGTGTGTCAAGATGATCAAAGAAAGTCTGTACAAAATTCGTCCATTTCTATACCACCAGTATTCCAACCTCACCCTAAAATTAGGTTGGGTGATAAGACTAGAAATCATGAGTTAGATACACCATAGATAGCTCATCTCCCTGAGCTCTTGGTCAATACCATGTATGAACCGAACCAAGCTCTCCCTAAGATTCTCATTAATTCGTCGCCCAAAGATTACCATCAATTTCATATGTCCCACCTATACAAGAGCGAGTACTTGTGGCTCATAATCATATCAACCCTTCAAGTCCTCATCCCATGTATGCTCACATGGAACCATATCACCTCCCTCATGAATCTCCACCATAATTCATCTAAGTGGAATCTCGTTGGATACCAAATACCAAGGTCAAGCGTCTTCAATATTCATATATATATATATATATATCACAGATATGGACCGTTGAAACAGGTAACATATCTAACCAACCATAGACTACCCTGCTGAACAATGTCACACGGCTTCCGACCTCAAGGCCCCACACCTACCCATGTAAGAGTCAAGGGTTACATATAATATATCCTCATGGACCCTTGGCTACCCATAATAGTTAGGAATAAAATATAATCTATAATTTTATGCCCCATACTACCCATAAAGGAGTCATTAATCACATATCATATATCAATTTGAGGTATCTGAGTAAAATCCCACCAAAGGGGACATACATGAAATCATTATTTATCTTATTTTTTGACACTTATAAAACTCACCCCCTATCATAATATATTCCTACACTTGTTATGGTCAGACCCATACATAAAATGCATATAAAATTAGATACATATCTTCCTGGAACCACATTCTTTGACTAGTAGATTCAAATTCCACCAAAAGAGGATAATTATGAAAATGATATTTAGCTTATTTATTGACACTTTAACCATCATAATCCCTTTTAGTGCATTCCGGGTTCTCAATGAAACGAAAAAAAAACACATAATATAAGCCTTAGTGTCTATCATGGTGCAAAACCAAACCATCAATTCCATACCAAAACAATGGTAAAAAGACATATAATAGATAATCATTGTACCCAGGTGAACCACTCGAGGTGAAAATCAATCAACTATAAAATCAAAAATAATAAAATAAAATTTTCAACCCCATGAATCATGTTATCTCCCCAATGCATGGACTTATCGGCACCCAAACACAAGGTATATTAGTTTGGACTATATCATAGTCTCTGTTTTACCATGGACCAAATAGTAAGACTAAAAACTAAAATAAAACTCCTCTAATAAAACTTTTTGTTCCCCAAAATGGTTTTTCACTCACGATATCTCTAGGATTGTTGGTCATTGGGCCTTAGGAATGCCTCCCCATATTATAAAGGATGATGAACTATAGTGAGGGTCTGATTAAGTGATATTGGGGATAATATACCCTCATTTTTTATAATAATAATGGTCTATATGTATATAACATAGTGGAAGAAGGACAATACAACAATGGGAGAAATAATGTTACTTAGAAAAAGAATAATTACAGTTTTATGAATAAAAAAGACCTACTGAATAATACCATATAAAGATAAAAAAACTATAAAATAGGTCATACAAATAGATAATTAGGTTCTCCCATGTCCAACAATATCTGTACATACATATATAAAGAATGCACAAATATCAAAAGAAAAATCCAGCTCAATATCAGAACCACCATGGTCCAATGCCATCCATCCCATAAAAAATGTGAAGCTATGATCATTAAGTTCCATATCTCAAGCCTAAATACTTACGATAGCTCAAAATCATAAAGTATGCATGCATCTCAAGGAGCATGTGTAAGGTGTGAGTATGAACTCATTAGGCCAGTACTAATATTTTTATGTCTTACATCTATAATTGTGCTCATGTCTACTGAATATAAGTAAAAGTTAATGCACACACAATTAATTAATATCCCAATTCCCCTGTGATCGACATCCGCAAGGAAGAAACCAAACACTTCATCCAATGATAGAATATCTCAAAACTTATGGCCCCAAAAATATATTTGAAATTCCATACAGGTTTATATATATATATATATATCTGTGTGTGTGTGTAGTGGAATGGATCCATTGAATAGTTCCCAAGGAATCCCTTGATAATCATACCAGGAGAACCCTAAGGTTACACCTAACAATATATCATTGGAACCTCATTCCATAAAACATCTAAGTAGCCTCCAAATATAAAACACCAATAATAAGACTGAGGCCCCTGAGACCTCCACTCAGAAAGTCCCCATCGGCTCTCATCCTAAGGTCTGAAGGCATGATGATATTTTTACTACAAATATAATAATCACTTCCATCTCAAAAACTAACATCCTGGGGCACAGAGATATCCATACTCTAATAAATCATTTCACATTTCCTCAAGTAACCCGGTAAGCCTCAGACCCCAACTGATTTTCTCACACCATCACTCAATGATCCATCACAATCCATGGGGGATTCTACGGTAATAACCCCCAACACATTTGATGGTTAACACAATCCCCTGATATGCATAGTCTATAAGGGCCTCTATAAGGACCCATACTTTACATACATTTTTAGTACTTCAAAATAGAAGAATACTTATTACAACATATAACAAAACCATGAAAGGACCGTATAGGTATAGTGTCTTTAGAAACTGGGAAACATAAACAACTGGTTCATAAATCATCTACATTGTCTCCCTTTTATTTCATCATATCTAGAGTCCCTTTTGGAATATCCTACTTAATACCCTTCTTCCTAACATGGGGTAAATAAAACACCAAAAAAGGGTGATCTCAAGTGCTCAGTAAGGGTAAACAAAATAAATATCAATCACATCATATTCATAAGAACGTAACATTTTGGAAATCTTAACCAGAAAAAGAGATCTTAATTTCATAACATGGGATAAATCATAGTAGTGAAATGAAATCCCAATAATCATAAGATAAAACATGAAACTTTGTGGCATACACACATAATAATATAGAATCATTTCTTAGTAGTCAAGACTCATATCCAATACTATCTTAGTGGACAAAGTCCATTTCTGAACTGAGTTCACTCCTCATTTCAGTCATGTTTCACTGATCCGGTTTAACCTGTAGTTCCAGCCATGTCTATATCATGAGATATAAATCTTTACCCAATGAATTAGAGGGAGATATAGTTCCCACCCATCTCATAATGATACCATTCTTATGTTTTCCAAAAAATCATAAACCATACATCATAGCATAACCTATGTGATAAAAATGGGATTCCTAAACATCGTGACATCATAAAACAATTCATATAAGATACAGGAATTAATAAAAATAATTCCATCACAAAATAATCAAATCAATGTAATAATAGGGATAGAAACAGATCCCTATATTATCTTAGATGGAAAATAATTTTGATAAAACACTTGAACTCCATTCTTGAGGAAAATATCTTTTATACTTCAAAAACAGTTTTCCTTTATTCACATGTCATAAAATTTTAAACTAAAAGAAGTTGATTAAAAATAAACATGAAAACCTGTAAAGTATTTTTCTTGGAAATAATGTTTTAAAAATCCATTCATGCTGTATAAGTTAAAAAAACATTCTTCACGTACTTATGGCAGGAAAGTCAAAAAGTACCTTGTACGAAAAATGACAAAAGATTCCTTTCATATCTTTTACTAAAAACTCACTGAAGGGTAAAATTGTGTTTAAACAATTTTAGGTGGATGGAAATAATATTACATATTGAGGAAACATGGATGTGGATGATAAATATTCCCCAATAAATTCTGAAGTATAAACAATCTCGGATAAAAATGAGATTGTGAGATTTTCCCTTACCTTAGGTCATATTTTCTTTGTAAGTGTATAAACCTCCTGTATAATGATTTAAATAATGTCATTGACATATTCCAGAATCATAATTATTTTTATGATATCATATATGGTAATATTCTTAGCTTCATATTAGTAATATTTCACTGTTAAGTGTTTATTACTTTTTGTTCTTATGCGTGTTTTGTTGAATAAATTATTATTCTTATTTTTAGATTATAGATAACTAATTTCCAGAATGGTATTAGAGTAATATATATCATATTAATTCATTCAATTCATTTATATAATCATTATGCAATGAAGATCATGTAGAACGAGTCACATCACATCGTGGAGACGGTATTCCGTACGTACGCATGAGCGATGATATCATTCACATGATCGTGGAATTGTATTGGAGTAACTGTATACTATTTCAGAATCAATATCACTTTAAAATAATCCTATATGGTAATTTATTTGTACCATTATACCCATCCAAGTAAGGTGGTTGTGGAAAATAGATTACACCACGGCGTGGAGACGGTATTCCGTACGTACGCACGCGCAGTGATTTTGTTTTCTGTAGGATGGATAGATGGTGAAATAGGGTTGTTTCATACATATAATAACATATCAGTATATGAGTTATACTGATGTTATTACTTCATAATGAAACAACTAAAGAAGAAGAATTGGAAGAAGAAATAATGTTGAAAGAATCGGTAACGGACATTACCTCTTCTTTGAATGGCCTCTTTGAGACATCCTTTTAGGGCACTAAAATTGGTATTTGAAGAATACTTGAACCTATAGGATGCTTCTAGGGAAGTGTAGAATAGAATTTAGCAGGGTTTGTCAAATCTTGAAGGCTCAAAGTGGTGTCCGGAAGAGAGGGAGTAGGTTTTCTTTTATAAGGAAGGAGAGGGGCACCTTTAGAAAAACTAAAAATATTATTTTGTTATAAAGTCATATTCGGTTATTAATAGATCCAAATTGATTTATTTCGAATCTAAGGTGGGTGTGGGTAGAAATACTCTCATAAAATATAATTTAGTCAAGTTTAGTTATCTATTTTAACCTAATCATTTAGATTTAACTTTAAGTTCGATAATTTATCTTTTACCGTGTCTTCTTGTTTTCTTACACTATAAGGTTAATAAACATACCATAACAAGCCAAAAGAACCCCAAGTTGTTTAGTATTAATATATATAATCTTATCTATGTCATTTGGCCGAACCTTATATTTTTAGGAATAAAATAACAATTAATAATATAATTTTTGTTTTAAGAACTATTTTATGTCAATTTTGACACTATATGGTAATTGATTTTTGTAAAAATCATAACAGAAATATTATTTCTAAAATAGTTACATAAATCAATAATAACATGTCATATTAACCTATAAAATTATTTGAATTCATAAAAAGTCCGAAATTACATTTATTTGTGTATTTATAACATCAATTATGTCAATATTTCATTAATAATATAATTACTACATCATCATTGTGTCATAAATAAATTAAATTATTTACAGTCTAAAAATTTCAAATAAAATACCAATTATGTATGAAATCTTTTTATATTTCTAAGTAATATTTATATTATAATTTATCTTATGTATAACCCTATATTAAAAATTATTTACTTATTAAACTTTGATTTTAACTATTTTAACCCTTCTTTAAATAAATTAATATTAAATGTCCTAATCTAATCCAAGTGAGACTAAATGGTAATATTTCATTTCTAAGGTTGTTTTTCGTTTAATTACACTTATCCAATTGAATTAGGACATGTGTTAGGGTAATAATAATATCATTTTTACCCTTAATTACCTTATTTACTTTTAACCGTGGTAAAAAAAGAAAAAAGTTACTATTAACAAAAAAATATTTTCATCTCATTGAACAAAATTTTACTTACTGACATCAACCGTGTCTCATGGATTTATGAAATTCCACTCACAAAAGTGGTAAAAATATGTTTTATTTGAATTTGGAAATTCTACAAGGAGGTGGGTAAAAGACGATGAAAAATTCAATAAAATTTTTATATATCTAAAATTATTATAAAATTGCTCCAATGAATTGAATTGAACTTATATAGGTATTATGTATCAATTTTTACCTCAAATAAATTTAAATAAAATTAATAATTATATAAATAAAAAGTTGGTTTTTAAATAGTAACCCAGTGTTTTCACTATTCCTCCAAAATTGAAAGTTTTCAGAAAAATACCAAAATTTCACCATAGGCTAATTTCGATATTCCGAATCCAAAAATGAAGTCCATTTGAAAATATTAAATTTAAAAAATTGTAAAAAATGGTTATTACTATTCATAACGGCTAGTTTTAATAATATTTTAATAGCATATCGTTGTTTAATGAAACTCGGTATTGCGTACGACGCAAGATATCGAGGAAGGTCGTGATTACGTGTAATGAAAACCAAGCTAGTGTTTTCTGTAGTGAAAGATCCCTTTGATGATTTATATAACATAAAAACTAAATATTTCTCATAAAATTCCCAGGTGTTACAGCCTCCACCCATTACAATTGTTCAACACCACCTCTACTAATTATTATCTATCTTCACATGACTCCAATAGAACATCATTAAACAAAGGAGATCATAAATCACAAAACATACCTATGAAACATCTTCAGTAACCTCATTACCTTATGAACATGCCACTAAATTCATATGGTCAACACCATCCGAAGTCACATGGGCCATGCACTTATCCTGATGATCACATTGCCTCAATCTGATGACCATGACTCCTTAACCTTTTGATCATAATCACTCCATGTATCTTGGGCGACACCCAACCTGACAAACCACTTCACCACAGTCATGGTGACCAATATCACCTCAATCCACATGTTGTCCCATCAAATTTCCAATTAACTAAACAATCAAATAAAACAATTCAATTTAATTTAAAACATACACCCGATATGACCTGCACATGTGGTCAGAATCCCCTTACCTGAATTTTCATATATAAATGTACTAGGGTATACCCCACTACATCCCATAAAATAAATTTTAAAAATAATGTTTTTATTAATGGTCTATCTTAGACTACCCACATATTTGTATATGGAACACACCCCCAAAACACCTATAAAATTAAGAAGAAATCAAGGGAACACTAGCCTTATACACATAGGTTCTTTCTCGTCTAATATCAACCTCAAAATCAAACCAAAATGATAGAAAATGAGGGTTAAATGAACATATAGGAAATAGGGAAAATATATCACATGTATTTATAATTCTATATGGAAAGATAAAAGAGAATGAGAAGAAACATGAATTAAGGACTTTCTTATGCGATTCCAATAAGATTGAAGGAGGTTGAACTAGATATCAGGAGGAGAAGAACCAAAGGAAATTAGAGGAAAGGGGGAGAGAAATTAAATACCCCTTAGGAACTTCTACATCTATGTGTAGTGGAAAATAATTAATGTTGGGTGAGCCCTATATGTCCCTTTTAGAAAAATGTTTCCTGCTAACTTTATTGTAGGTAAATTTTATACATCGTGTATTAGGTTTACAATGTGTAAACGTGTTGCGCTTTGCGAATTCCATAGGATGGTCTCTCAGACCTGCATTCCCTACTTCATGTAATGGTGTTGACTTACACATCATATAAATTTTACACCGTGTGTATTTATGGTTGGAGTTGTTTCTAAAATCACAGACCCTCTGACCTTTCACTTATGTCCTCCCAAACACCTGGGATTTCCACCAAACCATAGACCATTCTTGAAAAAAAATCCTTCGGTCAGTCAGACTCTCTAAAGATGTTTCTAATGTTTATAATTTATGTTTTCATGACCAACAAACTTAAAATATCAAAATTACTTTGAATATTCCTCGCTGGAAATCATGGGACGTTACACTAGCTGTCCTCATACCTGCCTTCCCAATATCTCCAAACATTTATTTCACCTTAAACTAACCAACATTTTTATACTTCATTTCAGATAAACATAGATATTCTTTACTGATTCTTTGTTCTAATCCACATCTTACACCAAGTATTTATCTTTTTATTGGACTGATTCATTAAATAAGTCATTTTAACTTAGAGAGACATTCTATTTTTTATTATCCCAAATATGAAATACAATGTACTCATTACCATAACCAACAAATAAACATATATTATACTTTAATTATAGTTTATATATATTACTTTCATCAATATAGATATTGGTGATACATCTAAATAATATCATGTGTGTGATATCTACTAACTTACTAGTCCAATTTCCCATAGTAAAATCATTCCCTATTATTATGGATGGATTCTCATTGACCAAATATCACATGATATTCAAATATTTTCCCAAAAAATTATTTATAAAAAAGGAATATAGTCACATGATATAGGACCTATCATTTAAATTCTTGATTATTTATTCACCACACTATTCTATTTTTGTCTTCTAGGTTTTCCCCTCTCAAAACTAATCCCTTTCTTCCAACATAATTTCTTAAATTATTTTCTACTAGACATTCCATAATTTTTTGAGATTAACCATTTCATCTTTAAAAATATTTCTATTTCCACAATGGTGCTTCATCTGATAAACATTATAAATAATTACAAAAATATATTATAGGAAGTACATCAATAATTTATGTGGTGTCATTGATTAATGTAACTTAGTACAATGAACATACATTAAAGTATGTCAGATTTGGTTTCTATATATCTATGTTTCTAAGCTCTATAATCCATGACTTGGGTGTTTATCCTTACACAGAAAAGTCAAAATTTAATATTTTTCCATTATACACTATTTAAACGTTTGATACCCTATGTTCATGTGTTTTATTAATTATTTAAGAGTCTATATTCTCATTATGTTATCATTCATGTGAAAAATATAGAAATTAAAAAATTGTTTATCTCTTATAGATGATGTATAGACTGCCATTATTAATTCTCATATCCTTCTATAATATAATGTTCCACATTTTTCACTTTTTCCCACCCCCAAGGCACCTTGTGTGATTTTTTACACACCATCTACAAATGTTATATCAAACAACACATAATCTAGATTACCTACAAAATAATGTTCTTTTACAATCTCAATATGTTTTTGAATCCTTGAATCTTTATAAATAATCTACTCAAAATACAATCATTCAGATCACATTTTCTTGGCATTTAAAGATCCTCATCATCAGAAAGATGAAACTTTATAAAAATTCCAAATATATAATTTCCAATATACTACCTCTCATACTTTGAGTGACATAATTATTTACATTCAACAATACATGACTCAAATGGACTATTGACATGTAACATAACTCTATTACTAACTTCCTCAATTGAAATTTTTTTTTACAAACCATCATAGTTTAACATATATTCCTTGTAATCTTTCTTCATGTTTGATTTCTTGAAACACTATTAATATAAAAGACCCAAACCCACAAATTTCGATTTAATTGTCTCTCTCAATCCACTTATCTCCTTATAATTTTTTTGTTGAGTTGGTTATCCACTACCCTCTAAACTGATGGGTTCTAAGGATCAATTAACACTTAATTAATGTATTGAAAAAATAAATCGCCCTCTAAAGTGGTATCAATGGTGTAACCCAAAAAAATTATTAAATATAAATTAATAACATATACATAACATTAAAATATGAAATCAAATATCGCCTTCATAATAGTGGTTTTATAATGTTCCCATTGAGGTAGTCAATATAAATCCTCTATGGTGTATCCATGGGTTGGAAGAGTCACCTTATGCTCGAGTTCGATCATATTCACATCCAAGATATAATATAACTCATTAGGAAAAGGATGAAAAATGAAGATAACTTTGATAGAGAGGAATATAATAATAAAGTAACTTTATAAGAGACTGCATCACATTCACAATTCGACTACCTCATTATATAACCCCCTGGACACTCCTAATTAATGAAGAATTTACACTTTCATTATAAAACACATGATTAAAGCTTATGTAATTCATTCATTCATCGTATAAATGAATTTTTCAACCTCCCCAACATTTCATCATATGATATATCATATCATACACTATGATATATTAATGTAGTTCAATGATACCTTAAAATATACCCTTATCATCTCTTACAATATGGCCAATATGAATCATAAATATTTCATTAGGTAATATCTCCTTCAAAATCCTGATTATAGTAAATCCCCATAGGATTGGTTCCATTTAACCATTATTTGTATCATATATAATAACTTTTGAAATCATATCTACAACTTCTTTTGGATATCATCCAAAAAACTTTTTTGTAAATTTATCATCAACTTCAACTTGTATGACACCATATAAAATAATTTGTGAATATCCATGAAAAATTATTTTTTAGATAAACTCTAAAACATTTATCTAATTAAAAATCAATTCTAAATCAGTTTACCAAAAACAGTAACCCCTAAAACAGTTTAATCTCTGAAAATAAATATGAATTATTAAATCTGCAATTGTAAGAAAATAATGGACTCTAGCGAAGTATCTATTTTTTCTAAGCTACAAAGGGATCTAGCAAGATCGATATCAAAAACATGTACCTATATACCTTTTTCTAATAGCTACATTATATGAAATAATTAATTCAATATGATATCTTTATCTAAGATATCAAGTAACCATAAGAAATGGATTCTGTAAATCCTATGTAACTAGTCATATGTTATTTATTCATCGAGTGCAGATTAACTATGTTGATGAATACATCAAATATCATTCACTTATAGGGATGAGAACATCACGTACCCCTCACCCAGTAGATAATCACTTCATATAGAACCATAAAAACACATAGTCTATCTTAAGTGAAGTCACAGATTTCATACTCAGCATTTAAGATGATGAATACCATATTGGTTAAGCTCCATCCAACAATATGATTAGTAACAAATCAAACCACCCCTTGATTATAAAAACGTTAAGGCTTATATAATAAAGGTATTAAATTAGTATGTATCTCATGTGAGGTATCCTTTTTATCTCAAATATTGTAAAAATATAAATATTATCCATAAACTTCTAGTATACTAATGATTTGGTTTACTAAAAACCATGTGGTATTGTTTATGGTTCATCTAGTGAAAAAAATCATATTGTGCATCAAGAGAATATTATATATCTCAATATGAGAATCATATTCAGGATAACCTTAAAGTTTCATCAAAACCTATTATACACCATGATGAAAATTGTTTAGGGATAATTTAATGTCATACATTGATAGGTCAATTATCGTTTCACTTCATGTAAAATATGTAGTCAATTTTCCTGAACAACGGAGTGGAGATTTCATTTTTGAATAGCATGATACTTATAATATCCATCAAATACTTTAATAATTTTAAAAAAACCTTGTATAATCACCTATATTATTATATCACATAGGATAGACTATCATACCAACCTTATATTTTATTTGGTTTTAGGTTTTTGTTAAACTCATTACATCTCTATATAATTCCTACCAAATCACTATCTCACTTTCTGAAAAACCTATCCACAAAAATATTTTTTGAGTAAAAACAAATAAGTAAGTTTTTCATAATAATAGTGAGACTTAGGAATCGTATTCCTAATGTTCAGCACATTTAACATAGTATTAAAACTACTTAACTTCAAAACATCTAGTGTAATTATTTTAATAACTTCTATTGTCTGTTTAGAACTCATTCTAAGTTCGTCACTATCATCATTCTTTGAACATATTCAATAAAAAAATTAATTGAAATATTTTCATTACTAATGTAACTATTTATATTAATTTATTAATATAATATACTAAAACTTTCAAGATAATCATTTATTTTCACTTTGTTATGGAAACTAAATGATACTCTTTACATTTCTCTTCACATACATACTCTAAACACATTTAGGATTTTTTATTGAAATTAAATTGAAATATTTACCAACATAGTATGTTATTTTTTATAATTTAACCCTCTCAAAGTCCCAACATACTCCCACTGACCTCTCAGATTCTATATTCTCTTCAGAATACATTAGTAAGATACAAAAACTTCATTATTCCCATAAAATATCTCTTATTTACTATAGTGTAAAATATTTAAAAAATAATACATTATATACATATCATATATTTTATTATATGTGCCATTATAATTTATCTAAAAATAACACTTTATTCATTAAAATATATCAGTTATGGTGGATGGATCAAATACACCATATTTTAAAAAACAACAGGTTATGAACATTTATCTTTAATAAAATAATAATCTTTTTCTTATTATTAAAATGTATTATAAAATATTTATGAATAATAAAAAAAATATATTAAATATATAATTTCATATCATTCATAAAAACTCTTTGTTAACAAAAAATACCATTATTATATAAGAGAATTCAAGATTAAAATACAAATCTTTTACTATGATCTATTTAAACATGACATATTTAATTATTTAATTAACCTTTGTTTTCTCATTTAAATGTAAAATATAAGATTCATCAATTATTTCGAAGATTTTGGAATCATTTAAACTTATAACATTTTTAATTTAAACATTTTGAATCTCGTAGACTTTAAAATTAAATAACTGATATCTATAACATCGATAATTGACATATAAATTAAATGGAGTTTTTCAAACCCCTTTAGATGTCTTGGGAAATACCATATTTTATAAATAAATCCCTCCTTAATAATATTACCTTTAGATTACAATTACCTTAACTAGATACTATATAAAAATATTGTTTTAGTATCCAACTAACATTTTTTCATTGGATTTAAATTTCTACCCACATGAACTTTCAATAAAGCACTAGAACCTAGACATTATATTCCTTAGTTAATCTATGCTCCTGAATTTGTGAAAATTGGGAAAACATTTTCTTAAATTAGTCACATTATCAAAACACTTCTATCGATGATTTCAAAATGAATTCGTAACCAAAATAATCCTTAAAATATATATTTATCATCACCAAGTCATTAACATGTCAAATCATATTGAATATATGAGTGTGTAAAAAAATTATTTTATTTATCCCACAATAAATTAATTTGAAACCTCATTTGAATCCATATATTCCCCCAATAATCATCTTGATCCACTTTTTGAACTACGTCAACATAAGATTATTCTAGAAGATATTACTCTAACACATATAATTTTACTTTTGTTCAAGAACATATTTTATTTAGCACCAATATTAAAAATTTCTATCATTAAGATCCGAATTTAAAGGATTTATCTAAAATAAAATTTTAATAATGATGGTTATGATGATATAATTTATTTAAAATATAATCTTTTAGCATATAATTATCATGTTTTACATACATTCTATAAAGAAATTTATTAAATGTTCTCCCACTAAAATTATTACCCATTTTAAAATTCATCATATATATTAGTGGGAAAATGTCCATATTTATGTAATCAATGAGTATAATTATAATTACTCTCACCAAATAGATATTTCGGTAGGTCCTTATGTCAATGATATCATATATGACTCTTGGATGGTTGACTGGAAAACTCTTTATCTAATTTATCATATAGATAAAATTCACATAATGGATCTGGTATCTAAACTCGTAGGGTTTCCCAACTAAGTGAAACATAAATATCATAATGTAATATGGTTACCAAACTAATAGGGTAATTAATTTCCTCTATACATTACTACGATAATCCATAGGAATTATGCTTTGAAGGTTTCTACCCTGTTGAATGATCAAGGTATTGACATGTGTTTATTTCAAAAGATATTTGACACTTAGTGTTATTTTAAAGGAAATTTAATCTCATCATATTATCACATATTTTTTCCTATATAAGTATTAATTCATCTATTGATTTATTTCAGAACCTTATCCCTTCCACTAAATTAATTTTTTCAAACAATATTTATGTGTAAATCTTTACATAAATTGTAGCATATGTTGATAACACATATTAAAATCCAATTGAATTTATAAAAATTTAAATACATCTCCTTCATAAGATTCATGATACACTTTAATGTAAGTTATTAGAATAATATGAAATAAAAAACCCATTAAGAGTCATATTGAATCAAAATGGAGCCAACCCGTACTTTTTTAGACAATGAATAATCCCTTGTGTTAGTGAGTAGTCCAACCCATATTCCCACAACCCAAGGAAATAGTAATAAATAGAGAATTTAATTAAAACATAAATCTAACACCTAATGTGTATAATCTATAATTAACTTCTTAATTTATGATCATAACCTATTACAATCCCATGTCAGGGTAGAAGACAACTAAATTCATTATCATACCACGAGTTTAACTCTTTAAATGCATATGTGGAAATTTATATAAGTAGTTTAATATTGTAAACTAAATATTACATCCATTACTAATATAAATATAATATTCATGAATAAATTAGGGTATAAATTAAATAAATTAATTATTCATATATTTAAACTTGATATGATAATTTTTGAAAAATTCATTAATAAAACTGATTACAAGTAATTTAAAATTTAGTCACCCACTATGCACATTCCATTGAAATATAAATATAAACAATTTATATTTACCTATGGATTGAACTATCATGACCCACCCCATATAAAAGTCCCTCCTAAGAAAATAATGAAGACAATAGTGTCCCTAAAATCCCAAATCCAATTGTCTAGAGGTTGCAGTTGACCATTGATAGTATAAAACATTACAATGCGAGTAATTACCCTCATAATCCCAAAAACTTATAATGAAACCACCAATAAAGTCAAAAATATTTATCTAAATCAACATCTCATAATGAATGTAAATTTAATCACAAAACAAGTCTCTAAAATAAAATACTAAAAGGAAACTCATATAGAAGAAACTCTAACAAAAACTCAAAACCTCGATCTAGAAATGACTAACTCAATAATTGAATCCCTCCTAGAAACCTAAATAAAATATTTATATATAGGGGTGACAATACATGTATACTAAGAAGGATCCTCCTCAATAATTACATTTAAAATGTTTATGGAATATAAAAATTACTCAATAAATAAATAAGAGAACCAACTCACATTAACACCTCATCATCTTTCACCCAACCCCAACAAGACTCACTCACCTAATGTCACATCCATGTATAAAAAAAAGTATCAAATAATATTTCTAGAAGGATCCCCTCAACCACTTCCACAATAGTTTGTTTCTCCCACACCTAAATGGATAATATCATATGCATTCAACCATTCCATATAACCACATCATCATCATTATCACTAAGTACCTTATACCACATAATAACACATACCATAACCATAACCACATATCTACATCCATATATTTTATCACCATATCATACCAAAAACCACATCCACAACCACATACACCTAAAAATAGCCAAATATCTTCAGCCACATATAGCTTCACCCCATCACATCCACATATTGATTCCATGTTTAAGTAGTGTATCGTGTTCATGAAATTAACCAACCTCAATCCCTCCTCTAACCATGCATGACCCCCTACATGTTTAACATTCATTTCCATATAAAAATATCATCATAATAAAATCATAATAAATCAATGTTATGGTCATAATAACCAATGTTTAATTACATCGGGCCATCACAGTCAATAATATTTTTTTTTTAAAAGGAAGATAACATTAATCACAAAGATCTGAAGAAATACATGTGCAAAGCCATGAAGGGAAATTTTCCAACCAGAACTGGTTAGTAACGAAAGGGCCTGAGGCCACTAGCAGATGGGCCTTATTTTTTCATTCCCTTTTATTGACGGAGAAGGTACAACAGGAGAAGCATTGGCGAAGTGAGAGGATTCTCCTGATGATTGTGCCAAAAGACTGGATTTCGTCGTCGTTGTGATTAATGGCATCGATCACAGTAAAACAGTCAGACTCAATGATGATATCACACCATCCACATTCCAAAGTGGGCATCAAATCAGAAAGAATGGTCATGGCTTCAGCAACCACCGATTCCCAGAATGCCTAATGTGGTTCATATTTAGTAGCAAGGATATTCCCCAGATGATTTCGGGCAAGAAGGCTTAGGGAAACAAGCCCATCCTTTGGAATTGACGTGTCCACATTAATCTTGAAGGTCCCTTCCTCTAGGAGAATACAATGAGCAGGATGGGAGGGGAAACAAACCGTCATAGAATGTTTGTTGTGGACCTTCATCCACTATCTAACCTGGAGGTTGATGAAAACACCGGAAACCAAAACATATTTTTTTGGTAATGTTATCGGACTTGGATGAGGTGTGTAATAAATCTCAAAGAAGATACAACATATAAAAATCCACACACAATCATAGCTAAAAGTTTTATACTAAATAGAATTATAAATTCCCATAAATTTCACCACATCATCGCTACTGATCATAGGAAACTATTTCCATCTCTAAAAAACTAACCACTCCCTTCAAAAACAATAGACAAAAAAAATTCATGATCCCCCAATTAATCATATCATTGATACATTTCCATATTTACTATTTTATAATCTATATTACATTAATTATTCCATCCATCTATTCATATTCCATGTCAAACCATTCAATAAGAATCACCCATGTTCATTTCAGTTTATACTCATTGATTCTAATAATTTATAACTACCATTTCAATTTCCATCATTAACAATAATATTTGAAACCTCTAGGCATCTATAACACAAACCCATAATACAAAACCAACCACTACATGAAAAAAATATGCACCTCATTCCAATAGACACCATAATAGCTAGAAAAATACCTCAATAATCCACAAAACCATACATACCACAATTTCCAAATAATAGAATATACCATACCCCACTAATACTTCAATATACACATATCCCCATTCCATCTAGGGTAACAAAAAATATCTCCCATTTTGTATCACGTTCGAAGACTCTATAACTAGCCACAAAATCCATTACTATAAAAATATAAACTAAAACAAGGAAAACACAACCAACCATGGAAAACCACAAAAAAAATAGTAGTAAACAACTTCAAGAAATCATCTTTTAATCATTTTCCAATGTTGTTTTTTATGTATAAAAAATTACCAAATTTCAAATTCCCAAGAAACTAGTTAATTGACATATTTAAGTGATTAACTATTTATGATAATTGACACTAGCACCAAAATATCAACAAAAAATAAATATATCATACTAACTAGAAAAAACTCTCAGTGGAAAAGCAAACAATCAATCCATTATATAAAATATCATAAAATCATATAAAAACATGTCATTCATCCCTTCAATTTTATTTCATTTTGTGCAATTAACTGACTTTGTAAAAGCCTAGAATTTTTAACGATATTTTTTTTTGAAAAAAAATAATTTCTTTTATGGATTTTTTAAAATTCTACAACATGTTAACATTTATCCACACACTACACTTGATTGGATTGATTTACACGTAACATAGAGTTTTAACAAATCAATGATATATTATTAATATAGTTATTTAATGGTGATCGTTATAACATATATGTTAAACCTGGTATAAAATTAATAAAAAAATACTTTTAATATATTAAGTATAATGTTTTTATATAAATTAAATATATTCACAATAAATACATAATTTTTACTAAAGCCTTTATATGTTTCATAAATGTTATTATCCAAAAACAAAATGACATTGTGCCTTTTTGTGAATAAAAATATAATTAATTTTTAACAATTTTAGTTAATAAATTTGATAAAATAAAATTAATTCTTTTAATTATGAATGTTAAAATTATCTTGGGGGGAATTTCAGGATTATTATGAAAAGTTTCATTTTTATGAATAGTGAAAAATATGGATTTTTGATTCAAAAATGGTTTTTTTTAATTTATTTATATAGTTAAATTATATTTTAAGTTGGTTTTAAAGAATAATTAGTCAAATTATAAAAATATTAATCCAATAAAGGTATTTGGAGTACATTTCGAGATGAAATTATATATAAAAACATTGTAAACTTTTGATAATTTTTTTTTTCAAAAAATATGCTTTCCCACCACGTCTGCAGGTTGAATTTTAAATTAATTATTTTCATTTATGTGAAATAAATTTTTAAAAATTAATCTAATTTTCTGAATAATATTAATGTATAATTTATAATAAGTTCAACTCTATTTTTAACAAAAATTAATAGTACAAAAAGAAAAATGTATTTATTGTGGATAAGTTAAAATGGGTTTACCATTGGTTAAACAAATATAAGGGTAAAATGACCTATAAACATGGAAAAAATAATTATATTAATATATATATATCATTAATCATATAAGGTTAAGTGATATACAATTTTTGACCCTTTTCACATTTTCAAAATGTGGGATCACTCAATTTTTTTCAAAAATACCATGTGGGTCCACCCCACCACTTAAAAAAGGATACCCCCTATCTTATCTTCTTCAAACATTAAAACCCATTTATTTACTCGAATAAAAAACCAATTAAATTCCAAAATTATCTCCCCTAATTCTACAATCTTGATTTTAGACATAAATCTCTTCTAGGGGGGCTTTTGCTACAAACTTAAGGAGGATTCCCAAAGAAGAGGTAATGTTTGTCAATAATCATTTCTGTTATATTTCTTACTCCAACTCAATAAATTTTTGTTATACCATTAATAAATAATAAAAGTATTATATTACATATACAAATATTTGTTTATGTTAATTTCATTATTTAAAACCATCTCCACATCCATCTAATTTTTTACAATATCATTGTTCATAGGTACGGCTGACTGCCGTCTCACAAACCAATGTCATTGGTTTTTTCATTACCACCTAGAAAGCCTGGTAATAATGATGTAATTATTTATTATATATTATATTAATGATTTTACAATTTTTTTTAAAAAAAATTATTTCACACATACCTTCAAACACTTTATTTTTTGGGAATATGATAGTGTTTCTCGTGCGTACAATGTACTACCACCTTGTGAAGAAATGTGATTCGGTCATGATTTACATGGAGGGTGTTAAGGATGGGATTAATAAAATTATTTGTTATTTTTTAAAACAAAAATATTTTTATTATGATAATATATATCATTTTATTTCATTTATTTTAGTCTGATAAGAAAATGACAACATCATTCATGCATAGGTACAACCAACTGTCTCCATGAACATTGTACTTCATTTTCTATTACTAAATTTTATGTATTACTCAAAATATATATATACAAAATATTTATGATATTTATATCATGTTTTAAATTATAGATATGATGAAACTATTATTTAATTATGATTTATAAAAATAAAAAGTAAAAATAAATACAAAAAATAATGTGAAACGTGCCTTTGACATGGAATTATAAACAAACAGGTAAAAAAATAGCATAAGTAAAACATATATAGTATAATATATATTCATATATTTCTGTAATATATGTATAATAAACTTTTATATATTATATATTAGCTTCTAATGAGTGTGATGAATGTCAATACTTAAGGTAAGGTATTTTTGTCTCAATTTTCCTTCTTTGAGACGTACATTATGTCATACACTTATATTATTTCGAGAGGTGTATATACATACCCTTTGACACGTAATTTTATGAATTTATTCATACTCATGATATTTAATGTTTAAGGTTTTATTATTCCATCTTGGGTATTTTTAATCAATGTTACCAAAGTTGTAAATATTTTATGTTGCAATTTCATCATTTATCAATATTGTTTATGATTAAGTCTCTAATGTTTAAATATCATGATCAAAATCACAATATTTATCATTATTTTTTAATCCAACAGTTTTTAATTATTTTTCTAATTAATGGAAACATTTTTTCTCAATTTATAACTTAATATTATTAATATTATTTTAAAATAAAATTTAAGATGATTTTTTTCTTCGGTCGGAAATTTATTTTTTCCAAAACTATGTTTTCAAAATAAAAATAAAAAATATTTTACTTACTTACTATAATTTTTAAAAGAAATTTTTACCCATGTATTAATTCTTTTAAAAATGTTTTAAATAAAATATTTAAATTATTTTCCAAACAATGCATGTTTGTATTTTAATGAAAATTTAAAAGGAATGTTCAATTTAACATGTATGGTATGAATCGAATTTTTCAACATCATGACCAACAATTATTTTGAATCTTCCTTTATATGTTTTCCAGTTTATTTTTTAATAATTTGATTTCAAATTTTTGTATGTTTTGAAAAAAAAAATTCCAAATAGGAAAGGATATGTTCCTCCAGACATGTTTCAAATGATAACTCAAAATCATTTTTCATCTTAGATGGAATAAATTTATGTAACTTATGATTTTATTGGGATATGATCCAAGGATAAAATTTATACTCCTTCTCTAAATGGTTTATGATTTTATTCCATGATGTTTATGAAACCCATTTCTCTTCAATAGGTTATTCTATGAGGAAATTATTATGTAAATTCATTTTTCACATGTTATTATAAGAAGAAATGATTATGAGACCTATCTCTTTTCCATGGGTTACAATATGATGAAATATATAAGATACCCAATTAATTACAAGGTTTATGATATAATAGATGTTTATGAACATATGGATCTCATAAATATGGTTTTCATTATGTGTTGTATGGGACCTATATCTCCCTCAAATGTATTGGGTAAAATATTTTATCTAATGCAATAGACATGACTAAAATTGGGAGTGATGTCAATATAGTAAGATATAGATGGAATAGGGAGTAAATTTAGTTTAGTAAAACAGGGATAGAATTGGGAGTGAACCTGGTTTAGTAAGAGAGGGCTTGAATGGGGATTGAACCTCATTCAGTAAGGAATATTTCAAACAATGATATCCTTGGCATTGATCCTTGACTAATATGTAAATTATTTTTTATGCATCTCTGAATGCCACAAATTTTATATATTATGAAAATGTTATGATTTCATAGCTCAAAAAATTTTGTTCACTTATGATTAATGTCTTGTGAACGTCCATTCATTATGATATGATTCAATATTATGATCATTGATATACCAGATATGGTTTTAAAATTTTATGTTCATGTTAGCATACCCTTATATTAATTTTATGCTAATGTATCTATAAGGCCCCAGCCTTAATCCTTACTTAATATTGAATTAAATGAATAATTCACATTGAAGATCTTTTCAGGTTTAGAGTTTTAGAGAATTAGAACATAACTATTACATTTCAAAAGATTACAATGTAGTCACTTCTACAAAATTTCCATAAAATAAAAAAACTCTTAAAAAGTAACATGTCTAGTTCCATGTTTTAGGTAGCATGAATTTCCCTTGATCCCATCCTTGAACCTATTCCACATTAAGTCCTGTGAAAAACATTTCAAAAACTTGGGATGAGCATAAAAAGCTCAGTAAGGGATACACAAAGAATGAAAAATGTTAGTTTTTTAAAACAACCAGTAAACCATGTATACTTTATCAAAGTAATACTTTTCACCTATTCGAAGTAGTAAAAACTCTTCACTGAATAAAAGTTCATTACTTACCCTTCTGTAACCAAAAGATTACCATAAAACCCATATAAAGATCACATAACATATAAAGGTAACTTGGGACATAAAAATACTTAAGTGGAATAACCATAAGGTCGACTTCCACACATATCACTTAATGGAATAGTCATTCGGCCAACTTCCATACATACTTAATGGAATAGCCATACGGCCAACTTCCATACCCAATGCATTGGAGGTTATAACGTAACCACCCGTCCTGGTATTCACGGCACCACCCGTCATATGGTTTATCACGTAACCAACCGTAAAATGTCCAAGTACCATTATAAAATTATAACACATAAAACCAATATAAATGAATGATTACATTTCCACATTTAAATCACAATATATCATTTAAATATATTGAAAAAATAGAATCCTTTATCAAAACCATTTTAAATACCAAAATACATAAAAGAGTATACGGTATTTATTTTATTTTAAAAACATTATGGCTTGTTGAGGAAGCCAAAGATCAAATAATACTCGCGGCGGCGGAAAAGGTCGTTGTCACCACGTATATTAAAAGAAACATTCCTTTTTGTCATTTAGTAAAACGCTTCATAGAAAAAGATTCCTTTTGTATAAAAGTAAAAGTCAAAGGGGTTTATACACCGTATAAAAGAAAGTTGTGTATAAAATGAAATATGACTCAATGAAAGGAGATTGAGACGAAGTCCCTTACAAAGACGATATCCTTGGTTTAAGGATAAATCAATTACATAATTATGTGTGACAAACGAATACACCAAATATAAGTGGATATTAAGTGTAAAAAAATCAGAGGTTATTCACAAATATTCATATAATGATATATTCAAGGAGTATAAGTTTATCCCAAAGAATCAAATTTGGGTTAAGAAGTTCCCTTGCAAAAATTTGACAGCCTAATGGAGTCACTACAAAATTTAGAAAATGAGTTGATGAGAGATAAAAAGGGTATCTCATCACATGGAAATAAAATTTAAATCAATAAGGATATAGAAGAACATATCCCAACATAATAGTATGTGAATTAAAAGACATAACAAAAGAAGTCTTTTAAAAAGAGGAGGGTGAAAGGTTCCCTTACCGACATGGGTATCTTTCGAAACATACAGCCCGTGAAATAAGGACAATACAACATTGATGTAAATACTCATAAATGAAAGTATATTACACAATGAGTAAAGTAATGGGCAGTACATACACCACTCAAAGGAATTTGTGGCAAATGTAGAATAAATTTCACGGGAATAAAAGTGAGATGAAAAATCCATTACGAAAACTCAGCAGCCTAACGGCGCCACATAAAACTTACAAAAAATGGATTGATTAGATCAAATAGGGTATCTCATCATATTAAAATAAATTTTATATAAATAGGAATATAAAATAACATCCCCCAACATAACAAATGGGAGATTAAAATAAGTGACATAAAGGATATTACTTAAAAAGAAAGAGAGATGTTAGATCTCTTACAAAAAATCGGCAGCCTAACGGTGCCACTCAAAACTTCCAAAATGGATTGATGAGAGAGAATAGGGTCTCTCATCATATGAACATAAAACTTATAGTAAGATTAATATAAAATAACATCCCAATAACAAGAAATATGATTTTTAAAAGGAATGACATAAAAGAGCATACTTAAAAAGAAAGAGAGGAGTAGGATCCCTTACCTCGGGTCCGACTTGACTCGATCGTTCTTTAACATCCTGAATAATAAACTTGAGTTAATTTATACTTGCTTAAGAACCTTTTTCAAGTTCATAATTACTTTTATATCAATTATTGGCATGTTATAAACATTATGTAATCATTTAAGTTAATAATGTTTGTTTTGTCGATATTTCGTTCTTAAGTCAAAAGTGGACTTCTTACAATTACATGTTGTTTGTGTGGTCAAAGGTTCTTTATATCCAGAATTACATTCATGATTTGGATATCATATATATCATATATATACATAATATACATGTATTTATAAAATTACATAATCATTTAGAGGTAAGAAATGAAATGCACCGTTCATGGAGACGGTAAGCCGTACGTACGCATGAACGCTACTTTCATTTCTATGTCATATTAATGGAATTAAAACTAAATGAGATATGTGTATATTTTTAATTCCAGAATTATATTCATCCATTATATTTATCATACATCATATATATCCATTATATGTACTTATAATATTACATTACATTTGAGGATAAGAAATGAAATGCACCGTTCATGGAGATGGTAAGTCGTACGTACGCATGAACGCTACTTTCATTTCTATCTCATACTTTAATGGAAAGAAAATAATAATGATATAAAGGTATATTATGATTCCAGTATAACATCATATATAATAACTTTAAATCCATCCTTTATACGTCCCATATATGGCATTAACGAATCAAATCACTTTGAGGGGGCGATAGTCCGCACTTCCTAAAATGAAGATATCGCTTTTACCCATAATGGAAACCATAAATGTATGCCACAAATGAAAAATACAGAAGCTTAAGTAAAACATAAACAAACTATATATCATATATAAAAATAGTGACATCTTAATGGCCACCTTTGAAGGTGTTATATGAGTGTTGAACAATCATCCTTTCGTGAGGCAGAAATTCACCATCCACAAAAACAGTATGTTCTTTAACCATTGGATGAAGGTGTGTGTATGTGTAGCTAGAATCCTTATTATAACAAAATCCTGGTATATTTAAGATACTAGATTTTTTACAAATGAAATTAATAAAAATAGTTTAGGAGGTTGGAGAATCAAAATAAAACAAAAGGACTCAAGTGAAGACATTACCTTAAAATCGGGTAACTCCCTTTTGTTTGAGCTCAAAGGCTTCCTTGAGAAGACTTCTGCACAAATTGAGGCTTAAAGGAGTTATAGAGGGATGTGGAGATTCAAAATGGGCAGGGTTTGGCTGATCCAAAGGCTTTGGAAGTGTGGGTAAAGAGGTAGAGGTGGGGGCCTTTTATAAGAGGAGAGGAGGGGCACTCTTGGAATGGTATAAAAGGTTACTTTATTTTAAAATGAGTTTCGGCTTTTAAAGGTACCACATTGATGTGTTTCGAGGATAAGGTGATAAGGGTTCGAAATATACCCATCCAATATGTTTTGGACATGTTTAGATCATAGATCTTTCATTATCTTTCCATTTTATTTAAATCGTTAAATAATGAGGTCATCGCTGCATCATCATTATGTCATAAAGAATTTAATATATTTAATTTCTAAATATTATATATAAAAATTATCATGATGTAGTAAATATTTTTAGATTTCTAATAAATATTTATAGACAAAAATATGACTTGTATAACCCCATGTAAAAATTGTTTTAGTAAAACAAATCATGTTTGTGACATTTTTATTTTAACTTTAAATAAAAGGCATAAATGTCATTATCAAACCCAAGTGGCTCCATGGGGTACCAAAAATCTACCCATGGGTTTTTTGGGTCGGCCATAACTCATCCAATATGGTTAGGACATGTGTCAAGATATTTTCAATTTATTATAATATCGTTTTTACCTTAAACCACACTAATTACCTTTAATCCCGATTAATAAAACTTAAAAGTTACTTTTCATCAAAAATTATTTTCATCCCATTGAACCAAATTTTACTTAAACATTAAATTCATTTAAATTGGATTTTTTAAATTCAAATCAAAGAAGTGGTAAAGTCCCATTTAAACGAAAAATCAAATTTTGTAACCACCACTTTGTGGTTTCACTATTCATCAAAAATTGATGTTTTTCAGAAAAATACAAAAATTTCACCCTAAGCTATATTTGATATTCCGAATTCAAAACTGATGTCTATTTTACCAAATTCATAGCATAGAATTTTCATTAATTAATTTTATAATTAAATCCAGTTGTTAAAACAAATAGCGTTTTTTATGAAACAATATCTTTCAAAAGATTGACACTCATTTATGTCCAATCATAAAGTGATATTAATTACAATGACCACTATTGGATTAAATGGTAAAAATATATTCTATTTACACTTTAAAACCAATTAAAAAGATAATATAATCATATAAATAAATTATATTAAAAAGAGGTTTTGAATTAAAATACAACATTTTCACTATTCATTAAAAATTGAACTTTTTCGGAAAAATACCAAAAATTTACACAAAGTAAATTTTGATGTCCCGATTATAAAGAAAAATTTTATTTTGTCAAATATAACACATAAAATTGTAAAAAAGTGGATTTAAAATAGGTTCTCCATCAAAAGGCGGTTAATCGAACTTTTAAAGAATATTATACTGTCTACACTTAAAATTGGATTCATTCGCATTTTTAATCCTCTAACATTTATTGTAAAGAGTAAAAATATTTGACAAACATATATAATCATTTTTTAGTTATTTCTTTTCATTCCCTTCATTACAACGGCTAGGCACTAACTACCATTTAAAATAATATTATTTTATTATTAGAGTGCAACGTAAGATTCCCAAGAAACTCGTTGTTGCGTATTGGGTACGCCATCGAGCATAGCATCCCCTTTAAAGTAATATTATTATTTTATTCAAAAATATGGATAAATATAAAAATTTCATATTCTTTATTTACCTGGGGTGTTACATCCTTCCCCCCTTTTGGGAATTGCGTCCTCACAATTTTAAAATTGAGCTTGGAAACATCCTTGAAAGTCCCACATCGGAACAAGAGTCGGTAAAACAATCACTATAAAATAAAGAAAGATAAGTACAGAGGTCACCCGAGTTAACCCATACTAGGATTCCATGTAGGAAAACATGGACATGGAGGAGAAAACATAGGGTCGTGTTCTGATGGATAGTGATAGAAAACATGTTTAGGAGAAAGTTAACCACAAGAAAATCACAAACTTGTGATGGGTTAAATAGTATTCGATTCCCCAGTAGGAAAAGTTAATAGACAACATTTTTGTTTTAAGTTACTTTTTATTGAGGAATTTATTCATAAGGAAACATAATCACTTATCATGTTGACTTTCAACTTTTATTAGATTCCTTACACAAACTCATATTTTCTCCAAAAGACGAGTATTTAGGAAGACTTGTTCACATTAAGAGTACTATAATCAACTTATAGAGAATCACCTAATCCAAAAAAGAGAACTCTATACATCCCATGTCTTTAGACTTTAACCAAAACCAAAACTAAAAATGATAGTACAAGATCAGATAATCCAGAAAAGGATAACCATTTATAAAAAGAAAATATATTCTTAATCTCCAAAATTTTTCCAACAAAACCCAAAGTTCAACGAGGACCATTCGATAAACAATTTGTCCATAAAATTCTTCAAAGTAAACCAAACTAATATTGAAACTCAAATATTTGAAGGATTTAGTCACATAGTCTTCCATATTAAATCATAACATTTATCTCCAAACAACATCAGTTGCTCTTAAATTATCATATTGAAAAATAATTAACCTAATCACATATCCTCCATCATAGGTTAATCATTTCCATAGATAACCCAAAAATAAACTTACTCTTGATTCCTAAAATCTTCTAGCTAAAAATAATTATTCAAACTAACCAGGGAATTCACGTAGTCCAGTGGTAGGTGATAAATACCAGTCGCACTTTGGTTGTGGGTTCGATTCCCGCAACTTTGTCCGATGCGACGGGTTGTCACACGGTCTGCATGTTGTCCTTTTTCCAAAACTATATCATTCTTAAAACATTCCCCAAAACGAGATAAAATCTTCAAAAATAATCATAATATATTTTAACCTCTAGTTTATCTCATGCCTTTCATATTCCATCATAACATATAATAACCCATAATTACCTCAAAAGTAAGGATCATTTAAACACTAATGGTTACCTTTATAATTATTACCTGAACTTCCACATCGATTGGTCATCTCGTACATGATGCATTACGGAACATACCAAGGTTCAATTGGTTGATCATGACTCCTTGATAGTTTCTTTAGAACAACCACGAGTTTCCTCATTGAATACCCCATTTTATCAAGTATCTTAATCAGAGAACCACCACAGTTTTTTTCAAACCTGTTGTCTCTTTGGTGCATGCTAGATCCATCCATTCACTAAAAACAAAAAATGTCAGTGTGAGTATATCAACAAAACCATCATGTACTAATGAGGAAGGTAAACACTAATCTATACTTACTCGTTCAGTTTATCTAAAACATGGACTCCTTCTGAAATCCTAACCATTATGGTACTGTCACTTATGCTTAGAGAATACCCTAACCTCTAAAGTTATCTAAACTGACCTCTGATACCAACTATAAGTCCCCATCCTTAAACCTTACTTAATATTGATTTAAATGAATAATTCACATTGAGGATCTTTTCAAGTTTACAGTTTTAGAGAATTAGAACATAACTATTAAATCTCAAAAGATTACAAAGTAGTCACTTCTACTAAATTTCCATAAAATAAAAAAAACTCTTAAAAAGTAACATGTCTAGTTCCATGTTTTAGGTAGCATGAATTTCCCTTGATCCCATCCTTGACCCTATTCCACGTTAAGTCCTGTGAAAAACATTTAAAAAACTTGGGATGAGCATAAAAAGCTCAGTAAGGGATACACAAAGAATGGAAACTGTTAGTTTTTCAAAACAACCAGTAAACCATGTATACTTTATCAAAGTAATACTTTTCACCTTTTCGAAGTAGTAAAAACTCTTCACTGAATAAAAGTTCATTACTTACCCTTCTCTAACCAAAATATTACCATAAAACCCATATAAAGATCACATAACATATAAAGGTAACTTGGGACATAAACATACTTAAGTGGAATAACCATAAGGTCGACTTCCACACATATCACTTAATGGAATAGCCATTCGGACAACTTCCATACATACTTAATGGAATATACATAAGGCTGACTTCCATACCCAATGCATTGTAGGTTATAACGTAACCACCCTTCCTGGGATTCACAGCACCACCCGTCATATGGTTTATCACGTAACCACCCGTAAAATGTCCAAGTACCATTATAAAATTATAACACATAAAACCAATATAAAGGAATGATAACATTTTCACATTTTAATCACAATATATCATTTAAATATATTGAAAAAATAGAATCCTTTATCAAAACCATTTTCAATACCAAAATACATAAAAGAGTATATGGTATTTATTTTATTTTAAAAAAATTATGGCTTGTTGAGGAATCCAAAGATCAAATAATACTCACGGTGGCGGAAAAGGTCGTTGTCACCAAGTACGTTAAAAGAAACATTCCTTTTTGTCATTTAGTAAAACGCTTCGTAGAAAAAGATTCCTTTTGTATTAAAGTAAAAATTCAAAGGGGTTTATACACCGTATAAAAGAAAGTTGTGTATAAAATGAAATATGCCTCAATGAAAGGAGATTGAGATGAAGTCCCTTACAAGGACGGTATCCTTGGTTTAAGGATAAATCAATTACATAATTATGTGTGACAAACGAATACACCATATATAAGTGGATATTAAGTGTAAAAAAATCATAGGTTATTCACACATATTCATAGAACGACATATTCAAGGAGTATAATTTTATGCCAAAGAATAAAATTTGGGTTAAGAAGTTCCCTTGCAAAAATTTGACAGCATAATGGTGTCACTACAAATTTCAGAAAATGAGTTGATGAGAGATAAAAAGGGTATCTCATCACATGGAAATAAAATTTAAATCAATAAGGATATAGAAGAAAATATCCCAACATAATAGTATGTGAATTAAAAGACATAACAAAATAGGTCTTTTAAAAAGAGGAGGGTGAAAGGTTCCCTTACCGACATAGGTATCTTTCGAAACATACACCCCGTGAAAGAAAGACAATACAACATTGATGTAAATACTCATAAATGAAAGTATATTACACAATGAGTAAAATAATGGGAAGCACATACACCACTCAAAGGAAATTCTGGAAAATTTAGCATAAATCTCACGGGAATAAAAGTGAGATGAAAAATTCCTTACGAAAACTCGGCAGCCTAACGGCGCCACATAAAACTTAAAAAAATGGATTGATGAGATCAAATAGGGTATCTCATCATATTAACATAATGTTTATAGAAATAGGAATATAAAATAACGTCCCCCAACATAACAAATAGGATCTTAAAAGAAGTGACATAAAGGATAGTACTTAAAAAGAAAGAGAGACGTTAGATCTCTTACGAAAATTCGGCAGCCTAACGGCGCCACTCAAAACTTCCAAAATGGATTGATGAGAGAGAATAGGGTCTCTCATCATATGAACATAAAAAATTACAGTAAGAGTAATATAAAATAACATCCCAATAACAAGAAAGATTAGCTTTAGAAGGAATGACATAAAAGAGTGTACTTAAAAAGAAAGAGAGGAGTAAGATCCCTTACCTCGGGTCCGACTTGACTCGATAGTTCTTTAATCTCCTGAATAATAAACTTGAGTTAATTTATACTTCCTTAAGAACCTTTTTCAAGTTCATTATTCCTTTTATATCACTTATTACCATTTCATAGACATTATGTAATCATTTAAGTTAAAAATGTTTGTTTTGTCGATACTTGGTTCTTAAGTCGAAAGTGGATTTCTTATAATTACATGTTGTTTGTGTGGTCAAAGGTTCATTATATCCAGAATTGTATTCATGATGTATATATAATATATATCATATATATCCAGTATATTCATGCATTTATAATATTACATAACATTTAGTGTTATGAAATGAAATGCACCGTTCATGGAGATGGTAAGCCGTACGTACGCATGAACACTACTTCCATTTCTATTTCATATTTAATGGAATTAAAACTAAATGAGGGATGTGTATATTTTTAATTATAGAATTATATTCATCCTTTAGATGTATCATAAATCATATATATCCATTATATGTACTTATAATAGTACATTACATTTGAGGATAAGAAATGAAATGCACCGTTCATGGAGACGGTAAGCCGTACGTACGTATGAACGCTACTTTCATTTCTATCTCATAATTTAATGGAAATAAAATAATAATGACATAAATGTATATTATAATTCCAATATAACATCATATATAATAACTTTAAATCCATCATTTATAAGTCCCACATATGGAATTAACGAATCAAATCACTTTGAGGGGGCGGTACTCCGCACTTCCTAAAATGAAGATATCGCAATTACTCATAATGGAAACCATAAAGGTATTCCATAAATGAAAAATAAAGAAGCTTAAGTAAAACATAAACATACTATATATCATATATAAATATAGTGACATCTTAATGGCCACCTTTGAAGGTGTTATATGAGTGTTGAACAATCATCGTTTCGTGAGGCAGAAATTCACCATCCACAGAAACAGTATGTTCTTTAACCATTAGATGAAGGTGTGTGTATGTGTAGATCGAATCCTTATTATAACAAAATCCTGGTATATTTAAGATACTGGATTTTTTACAAATTAAAGGAATAAAAATAGTTTAGGGGGTTGGAGAAGAAAAATAAAACAAAAGGACTCAAGTGAAGACATTACCTTAAAATCGGGTAACTCCCTTTTGTTTGAGCTCAAAGGATTCCTTGGGAAGACTTCTGCACAAAGTGAGGATTAAAGGAGTTAGAGAGGGATGTGGAGATACAAAATGGGCAGGGTTTGGCCGAGTCAAAGGCTTTGGAAGTGTGGGTAAAGAGGTAGAGGTGGGGGCCTTTTATAAGAGGAGAGGAGGGGCACTCTTGGAAAGGTATAAAAGGTTACTTTATTTTAAAATGCGTTTCGGATTTTAAAGGTCCCAAATTGATGTTTTTCAAGTATAAAGTGATAGGGGTTCTAAATATACCCATCCAATAGGTTTTGGACATGTGTTGGTCATAGATGTTTCTTTATCTTTCCATTTTATTTAAATCGTTAAATAATGAGGTCATCGCTGCATCATCATGACGTCATAAAGAATTTAATATATTTAATGTCTAAAAATTATATAAAAAAAATATCATGATGTAGGAAATAATTTTATCTTTCTAATTAATATTTATAGACAAAAATATGACTTGTATAACCCAATGTAAAAATTGTTAGTAAAACAAATCATGTTTGTGACATTTTTATTTTAACTTTAAATAAAAGGCATAAATGTCATTATCAAACCCAAGTGGCTCCATGGGGTACCACAAATCGACCCATGGGTTGTTTTGGTCGGCCATAACTCATCCAATAGGTTTGGTACATGTGTCAATATATTTTCATTTTATTATAATATCATTTTTACCTTAAATCACACTAATTACCTTTAAGCACGATTAATAAAACTTAAAAGTTACTTTTCATCAAAAATTATTTTCATCCCATTGAACCAAATTTTACTTAAAAATTAAAATCATTTAAATTGAATTTTTGAAATTCAAATCACAGAAGTGGTAAAGTCCCATTTAAACGAAAAATCAAATTTTGTAACCACCACTTTGTGGTTTCACTATTCATCAAAAATTGAAGTTTTTCAGAAAAATACCAAAAATTCATGCTAAGATATATTTGATATTCCGAATTAAAAAATGATTTCTATTTTACCAAATTAATAACATAGAAGTTTCATTAATTAATTTTATAATTAAATCCCGTTGTTAAAACAAATAGCGTGTTTTTATGAAACAATATCTTTCAAAAGATTGACACTCGTTTATGTCCAATCTTAAAGTGATATTAATTACAATGACCACCATTGGATTAAATGGTAAAAATATATTCTATTTACACTTTAAAACCAATTAAAAACATAATCTAATCATATAAATAAATTAGATTAAAATGAGGTTTTGAATTAAAATACAACATTTTTCACTATTCATTAAAAATTGAACTTTTTCGGAAAAATACCAAAAATTTACACAAAGTAAATTTTGATGTCCCGATTATAAAGAAGAATTTTATTTTGTCAAATATAACACATAAAATTGTCAAAAAGTGGATTTAAAAGAGGTTTTCCATCAAAAGGCGGTTAATTGAACTTTTAAAGAATATTAGACTGTTTACGCTTAAAATTGGATTCATTCGCATTTTTAATCCTCTAACATTTATTGTAAAGAGTAAAAATATTTGACAAACATATATATTCATTTTGTAGTTAGTTATGTTCATTCCCGCCATTACAACGGCTAGGCATTAACTACCATTTAAAATAATATTATTTTATTATTAGAGTGCAACATAAGATTCCCAAGAAACTCATTGTTGCGTATTGGGTACGCCATCGAGCATAGCATCCCCATTAAAGTAATATTAATATTTTATTCACAATTATGAATAAATATAAAAATGTCATATTCTTTATTTACCTGGGGTGTTACATCCTTCCCCCCTTTTGGGAATTGCGTCCTCACAATTTTAAAATTGAGCTTGGAAACATCCTTGAAAGTCCCACATCGGAACAAGAGTCAATAAAACAATCAATTCAAAATAAAGAAAGATAAGTACAGAGGTCACCCGAGTTAACCCATACTAGGATTCCATGTAGGAAAACATGGACATGGAGGAGAAAACATAGGGTCATGTTCTGATGGAGAGTGATAGAAAACATGTTTAGTAGAAAGTTAACCACAAGAAAATCACAAAATTGTGATGGGTTAAACAGTATTCGATTCCCCAGTAGGAAAAGTTAATAGACCACATTTTTGTTTTATGTTACTTTTTATTGAGGAATTTATTCATTAGGAAACATAATCACTTATCATGTTGACTTTCAACTTTTATTAGATTCCTTACACAAACTCATATTTTCTCCAAAAGGCGTGTATTTAGGGAGACTTGTTCACATTAAGAGTACTATAATCAACTTCTAGAGAATCACCTAATCCACAAAAGAGAAATATATACCTCCCATGTCTTTAGACTTTAACCAAAAACAAAACTAAAAAGGTTAGTACAAGATCAGATAATCCAGAAAAGGATAACCGTTTATAAAAAGAAAATATATTCTTAATCTCCAAAATTTGTCCAACAAAACCCAAAGTTCAATGAGGACCATTTGATAAACAATTTGTCCCCAAAATTCTTCAAAGTAAACCAAACTAAGATTAAAACCCAAATATTTGAAGGATTTAGTCACATAGTCTTCCATGTTAAATCATAACATTTATCTCCGAACAACATCAGTTGCTCTTAAATTCTCATATTGAAAAGTAATTAACCTAATCACATATCCTCCATGATAGGTAAATCATTTCCATATATAACCCAAAAATAAACTTACTCTTGATTCCTAAAATCATATAACTAAAAAGAATTAGTCAAACTAACCAGGGATTTCATGTAGTCCAGTGGTAGGCGATAAATACCAGTCGCACTTTGGTTGTGGGTTTGATTCCCGCAGCTTTGTCCGACGCGACGGGTTGTCACACGGTCTGCATGCTGTCCTTTTTCCAAAACTATATAATTCTTAAAACATTCCCCAAAATGAGATAAAATCTTCAAAAATAATCATAATATATTTTAACCTCATGTTTATCTCATGCGTTTCATTTTCCATCATAACATATAATAACCCATAATTACCTCAAAATTAGGATCATATAAACTCTAATGGTTACCTTTATAATTATTACCTGAACTTCCACATAGATTGGTCATCTCGTACATGATGGATTACAGAACATACCAAGGTTCAAGTGGTTGATCATGACTCTTTGATAGTTGGTTTAGAACAACCACGAGTTTCCTCATTGAATCCCCCATTTTATCAAGTATCTTAATCAGAGAACCACCATAGTTTCCTTCAAACCTGTTGTCTCTTTGGTGTCTGCTAGATCCATCCATTCACTAAAAACAAAAAATGTCAGTGTGAGTATATCAACAAAACCATCATGTACTAATGAGGAAGGTAAACACTAAGATATTCATACTCATTCACTTTATATAAAACTTGGTCTCCTTATGAAATCCTAACCATTATGGTATTGTCACTTATTCTTAGAGAATAACCTAACCTCAAAAGTTATCTAAACCGACCTCTGATACCAACTATAAGGCCTCAGCCTTAAACCTTACTTAATATTGAATTAAATGAATAATTCACATTGAGGATCTTTTCAGGTTTAGAGTTTTAGATAATTAGAACATAACTATTACATCTCAAAAGATTAAAAAGTAGTCACTTCTACTAAATTTCCATAAATAAAAAATTCTCTTAAAAAGAAACATGTCTAGTTCCATGTTTTAGGTAGAATGATTTTCCCTTGATCCCATCCTTGACCCTATTCCACGTTAGGTTCTGTGAAAAACATTTCAAAAACTTGGGATGAGCATAAAAAGCTCAGTAAGGGATACACAAAGAATGAAAACTGTTAGTCTTTCAAAACAACCAGTAAACCATGTATACTTTATCAAAGTAATACTTTTCACCTTTTCGAAGTAGTAAAAACTCTTCAGTGAATAAAAGTTCATTACTTACCCTTCGGTAACCAAAAGATTACCATAAAACACATATAAAGATCACATAACATATAAAGGTAACTTGGGACATAAACATACTTAAGTGGAATAACCATAAGGTCAACTTCCACACATATCACTTAATGGAATAGCCATTCGGCCAACATCCATACATACTTAATGGAATAGCCATACGGCCGAATTCCATACCCAATGCATTGGAGGTTATAACGTAACCACCCGTCCTGGTATTCACGGCACCACCCGTCATATGGTTTATCACGTAACCACCCGTAAAATGTCCAAGTACCATTATAAAATTATAACACATAAAACCAATATAAAGGAATGATAACATTTCCACATTTCAATCACAATATATCATTTAAATATATTGACAAAATAGAATCCTTTATCAAAACCATTTTCAATACCAAAATACATAAAAGATTATATGGTATTTATTTTATTTTAAAAACATTATGGCTTGTTGAGGAAGCCAAAGATCAAATAATACTCGCGGTGGCGGAAAAGGTTGTTGTCACCACGTACGTTAAAAGAAACATTCCTTTTTGTCGTTTAGTAAAACGCTTTGTAGAAAAGGATTTCTTTTGTATAAAAGTAAAATTCAAAGGGGTTTATACACCGTATAAAAGAAATTTGGGTATAAAACGAAATATGCCTCAATGAAAGGAGATTGAGACGAAGTCCCTTACAAAGACGGTATCCTTGGTTTAAGGATAAATCAATTACATAATTATGTGTGACAAACGAATACACCAAATATAAGTGGATATTAAGTGTAAAACAATCATAGGTTATTCACACATATTCATATAATGACATATTCAAGGAGTATAAGTTTATCCCAAAGAATCAAATTTGGGTTAAGAGATTCCCTTGAAAAAATTTGGCAGCCTAATGGCGTCACTACAAAATTCAGAAAATGAGTTGATGAGAGATAAAAAGGGTATCTTGTAACACCCCAAGCTTCTATGGTACGTTTCCCTTCGAATAATGCGATAGCGTGTGTTGTACGCAACCTCGAGTTCTAACACACATCACAACTAATTAAACTAGCCGTTGTGAATAGTAATACCTACTTTTTGAAATCATATATATTCAATATTTCAAAATGGACTTCATTTTTAGATTCGGAATATCAAAATTAGCCTAGGGTGAAATTTTGGTACATTTCGGATAACTTTCATATTTTGATGAATAGTGAAAATTTCTAAATTTTAATTAAAAACAACTTTTTTAATCAAAATAATTAGTAGTGATAAATTGTGATTTTGAGTGGTTTTAAAGTATATTTAGAATATATTTTTACCATTTAATATAATGTTGGTCATTGGACATAATTTTACAATTAAACCGAACATAAACAAGTGTCAATCTTTTGATAGTTATTACCTCTTAAAAACACGCTTTTTGTTTTGACAGCGGGAATTAATTTTAAATTAATTTCTGCCACTTCTGTGTTTTGAATTTAGGAAAATGGATTCCATATTTGGAATCAGGATGTCCAAATTATGTAAATAGGTAACTTTTATTTTTAGACATTTTGAATAATTACTGCGGTAAATATTTTATTTACCATGGTTAAGGGTAAATCCGGTAAATAAGGGTTAAAAAATAATATTATAATAATACTAAATTACCCTAAAACGTGTCTTAACCCTATTGGTTGATACATGGTCGACCATGGGCATCTTTGGGTCTATTTTGGGACCCCATGGATCCACTTGTAAGTGATAATGACACATTATATTAATAAAGCTAAAATAAAAATAAAAATGACATAAGCTTACATCTTTTAGAAGAACAATTTTTACATAGGGTTATACATGTTGGATTTTCGATTATAAATATTAATTAGAAAGAAAAAAAGATTTCCTACATAATGATATTTTATTTATAATTTTTAGACATTAAATAATTTACTTTATTTATGACACAATGATGATGCAGTAATTACTATAATAGTGTAAAATTAAAATAATTGATATTATAAATACCCAAATAAATATAATATGAAACTTTTAATGAATTAAACTAATTTTCTAGGCTAATATGATATATTAGGATTGATTTAATGGACTTTGTTCTAAGTAATAAATCTGTTATGAGTTTCACAAAAATCAACTATTGAATAGTGTCAAAATTGACATAAAAGAGTTCTTAAAAATAAATATTATATTATTAATTGATATTAAATTCCTAAAAATCTAAGGTTCGGCCAAGAGACTTATATTATGATAGTTTAATCATTAATGGGCCACTTGGGGGTCGCTTTGATGTATATAGTAAGTTTAGTAACCATATTATATAAAAATACAAAGAGACATTGTAAAAGTGAAACTAATTAACTTAGAGTTAATACTTAAAGATAAGGTTAATATAAGTACCCAAACCTGTCTAAATTCTATTGGATGAGTTGTTTTCGACCTATCCCCACCTCATACTTTGAATAGTTAACTTTGGAGCCTTTGGAAACCGAATATGAATTTATTATAAATTAATATTTCTAGCTTTTCCAAAGGTGCCCCTCACCCCTCTTATAAAAGGGAACTCCTCCTTCTCTTTTCCTCACACCTCTCAAGCCACTTGGTTCGGCCAAACTCTGCCCAAATACTCTCCCAACATCCCTCACTACAACCTAGAGGCCTTATTTTGATCAGAAAGCCAACCTAAGGAGCCCTTTTGATCAAATCAAAAGGAAGAACCCGAAGAAGAGGTAATGATTTCACCACCCTTTTCTAAGTTCATTTCTTCTTCCACTTCTTCTTCCTTTGTTCTTACCATTCTAAAATAATAACTCCAGTATCTCACATATACTGTGATGTTATTATAAGTATGGTACAACCATATTCATTATTCTATCCACCCTTTGAATAACATGTCACCATACGTGCGTACGTACGGCTTACCGTCTCCACGTCGTGGTGTAATTGTTATTCAATATAATATTATTTGGATGGGTATAATAATGATGTGTAACTCATGTAAATAATAAATATAACATGTTAATGATTCTGTATATATGATATACCATTCATTTATATATTATTTTAATATCAAAAGAATGATATTGTCGCTCGTGCGTACGTACGGACTACCGTCTCCACGAACGCGATGAGATTCATTCTCCATCGTATCCATTCAAGTATAATTATCATTTTATGATTTAAAAATGATGTTTAAGGACTTGATATCATTCTGGATATGAATAAGATACAACAAACATGGCTTATGTAACAAAACATATAAAAGAAAATGAGTAAGTTAACACCCGAAACGATGATAATTCTAAGATATTATTAATAAATCAATGTTAAAAGATCATATATGATATCATATTAATATATATGATTATTGTATAATTTAATAACAATTATTTCACCATTATACAGGAGGTTAACCTACCCCAACCAAGGAAAAGTACAAGGTAAGGGTTATTTCACAATCTCTTCATTATCCGAGGTTGTTTATATGTAATAATCTACTGGGATCTCTTTATCATCCACATCCATGTTTCTTAAAAATGTATTTCAAAACATTTTTACTATTTACTAGAATATGAGTTAAAGTCATTTATACCCTTTTTGACTTTTATAAGTGGTTTATAAAGGAATCTTTCGGTTGTTTTCAAAACAAGGTCCCTTTTAACCTTTTCGACAGAATTAAGGTAAGAATGTTTGTTTTTAACTTATACGGCGGGTGCGGCTATTTTACGCCCTTATAAAATCTTCAAAGCTTCCCTTAAAAGCTTATAAGAATATTTTCAAAGAAAATGTTTTATTTTATATGGATCTTAAATGATTTCAAAATAAAAGGAGATATTTCTTTAAAAAGAATTTTGATTTCATCTATGTCAACATCCTTTGATGGATTTTAAGATTATTTGAAGTTGATTTATTATGATACAAAACTTCTATACTGTATTGAAGGTTTTGTGATATGTTTGACTGTGGATGTGCTATTTTTATACCATTCATAGTTTATGGTGAAATTATTGACATTTCGTATGCTAGTTTTAATACGAATGTTTATGTTATGTTTAAACCTTTTCATATGGGAATGCATTGGACTTAATAAGTGACGGGTGGAGCCCGCTATAGCTCCTCGATGCATCGGTAGGTCTCATGAGACAAACTAGTGTCTTGGCACAAGGCCTTGACAAAATCTTATTTGTAGTCTTGGCACGAGGCCTTGGCTATGTGGTTATGATAGTCTGGCATTATGCATTCCAACATTATGAAAGTGGTTATTGATTTTTGCATGTGATTATTCATTTAGTAGAATATCCATGTGAATAAGTAAATGGCATTATTTCATTTTATTTATGCTATACCATGTTGAAAGTTCGTATTTAAAAGGCTTTTGTTTTAGTTATACATTGCCTTAAATGTTTATTCTTATTTATGAAAGTTTCCGCTATATTGTTATCCTTACTGGGCATTTGAGCTCACCCCTTTTCTATGTTTTATTTTTCCCAGGAAGTGAAGAAGTAAATTATGAATGACTTGCAGGGATATTATGAGGGGTTAATAGTGTGGATATGAAGACTTTGTTATTGTAGTGGTTTTTCACTTTGAAATGTAATGTAAAAATTTATGATTATATCTAGTGTTTCCAAGGCTACTAAACCAATCGGTCTTTCGAGATTTGATCTTTCTTGTGATCATGCCAATGTTATGTAATTAATGCACCGACTCTGGGTAGCTGGGGTCGGGGCGTTACAGTTGGTATCAGAGGAAGTTTAATACAAACCTTGGAAGCTAGATTTAGATAAACTCTGATTAGAGCACATAGACCTAAGATGAACTTTGAGGATTAGTATAGAAGAACTTCCTAGAATTTTGGTATTGTAGAGACTTTGTGAGTTTTCCGAGCAATACATCCCTGTCTGGATACGAGCAGGTAGAGGCGGCTCTGGCACAGATGTACCTAGGGGTAAAACCCGAAAACACCGCTTTGAGCTAGACTCGAACGGGAACTGGTGCACGACAACGGGCCTTGCTGCACTCTTGGTTACGACACTCCCGGGGGATATGCTTAGGATAACTCTCACTTTCTTTACAAATCATTATGAAGGGTTTATGAGTATATACTTCCTCAAAGAAAACATATTTATGATTATGGATTATATCCATAGATAGTTCAATTTATGTTTAGTGTTTTATAAGTATGGGATTATGTATTTTGATGCATAAACTGATCTAGTTTATGCCATTTTTTAGAAATGGCGCCTAGTGGAAGAAATGGAAACCGTATCAATGCACGCACTCCATGTAGGGATTGCCCTCCTGCTCAAGATAATTATAGTGGGGCTGGTGATGCAACTGGTGCTGATCAGCTAATCACCGTACTGGGACAACTTACTCAGGTTATGAATAATAACCTTACCCGTATGGAGCACCCTGATCCGCAGCGTGGAGGATCAATGTTAGATCGATTCATGAGACAACAACCACCAACGTTCAATGGGAGTACAAATCCCTTAGTAGCTGAGCAATGGATATTTTCCCTAGAGAAAATATTTCAGGCTTTTGGGAGTAGTGAAAGGGAAAAAGTTACCATGGCAGTTTACCGCCTCACTGGAGATGCTGATCAATGGTGGTCATTGATTCAAAACATGAAGGAAGATGATGAAGTATCAAACATGGAATGGAGGGAGTTCAAAGATCTATTTTTAGAAAAATACTTTCCTCGCGACCATCGAGCAGATATGGAAAGACAATTTCTGAGTCTGAGACAAAAGGAGGATGAGAATGTCACAAAGTATGAGGCTAACTTTACAAGGTTAGCGAGGTACGCTGGTGATTATATTCGCAACTCAAGAAGTAAGATTGATCGTTTCTTTGATGGGTTAAAACCATTTCTCCGTCGAGCATTAGTCTCACAATCCTTTTCATCGTACGAAGACATTGTCTCATGTGCTATCAAGACCGAAAAGGAATTCTCTAAGTCTTATGACTTTAAAGCAAAGCAAGAGAAGAAGAGACCTGCTGATCAATCTGGGAATGGAAATAAGGGGAAGAAGGGAAAGGTTGAATATCCATCTTGTGGTAAGTGCGGGAAGAAACACCCCGGTGCTTGCCTGAAGGGAATGGGAGTCTGTTACAAGTGTGGTGAAAAAGGCCACCAAGCTCATAATTGCAAGGGGAAGAAGGAAGCTACCAACGTTCAGTGCTACAATTGTAGGGAGATGGGGAATTATGCAAATGCATGTCCTAAGCGACAGGAGAACTTACCTCAGAAAAGGCCAAGGGATCAAGGCCAGGCTTATGCTATCACTACTGCTGAGGTAGAAGCTCCGAAAGACGTGGTGGCAGGTAATTTAATGGTTTCCTCAAGTTTAGCAAATGCATTATTTGATTCTGGATCATCGCATTGTTTCATATCTTCCCAGTTTGCTAAGAAAATTAGATATTTCCAATTTGATTTAATAAAGGAGTTGTCAGTTAAAACTCCTAAGAGAAGTATCGTTGCAACAAAGTTTTGTGAATCAGTCCCCATTAGAGCACATAAATTTTCTTTATCTGCTGATTTCATCGTCATACCTATGATTGAGTTTGATATAATCCTCGGTATGGAATGGCTTTCGGACTATGATGCGAAGATTTATTGTAAGAAGAAAGAGGTTACGATTCTTGATGATAATGATAAGGAGCACCTTATTTTTAGAGCAGAATCGTCACCACCTAATTCTTATTTAGATCCACCCCCTGTAGCTCAACTTAATTCAATTATCGGGGAGGAAGAGAATGAAATAACTGTCGGTGAGGAAAGGAATGTTCAAATAGAGGATGTACCTATTGTGAAAGAATTTGTAGATGTATTTCCGGAAGATTTACCTGGACATCCTCCAGAACGAGAAGTTGAGTTTTCTATTGATTTGATTCCTGGATCAAGGCCTATATCGAAGACCCCTTATAGAATGGCCACTGTAGAGCTAGTCGAACTAAAGAAACAACTAGAGGAATTGAGTAATAAGGGATTTATTCGCCCTAGTGTTTCTCCATGGGGAGCCCCTGTTCTTTTTGTTAAAAAGAAAGATGGATCTATGAGGTTATGTATCGATTACAGGGAGATCAATGCTATAACGATAAAGAAAAAGTATCCCCTACCTCGTATTGATGATTTATTTGACCAACTGCATGGAGATCAATACTTTTCAAAGATTGACCTTCGATCTGGATACCATCAGTTGTGTGTAAAGAAGGAAGACATTCCGAAAACAGCATTTCGAACCAGGTACGGGCATTACGAGTTTACTGTAATGCCGTTTGGATTGACTAATGCACCCTCTGTATTCATGGATCTGATGAATAGAGTTTTCAAGGAGTATCTCGATGAATTTGTGGTGGTATTTATTGATGATATCTTGGTATACTCCAAAACGTACGAAGATCATGAAAATCACTTGCGCATTATCTTGAAGACTCTGAGGAGGCATGAATTATATGGGAAGTTTAGCAAGTGTGAATTCTGGCTTCAGGAGATTTCTTTTCTTGGCCATATTGTCTCTAAAGATGGAATCTCTGTTGATCCTTCTAAGACCAAGGCAATCCAAGAATGGCCAGCACCTACGAGTATAACTGAGGTACGTAGTTTTATTGGTTTGGCAGGTTATTATCGACGTTTCGTCCAGAATTTTGCCCGATTGGCTAACCCATTAACGAAGCTCACACGTAAAGGGGTTAAATTTGTTTGGACAAAAGAGTGTGAAGAATGTTTCGAAGAACTGAAGAGAAGATTAGTCAATGCTCCTATATTGACTCTACCATCGGGGAATGATGGGTTCGTTATTTATAGTGATGCATCAAAGAAAGGACTTGGTTGTGTCCTTATGCAGAATGATAGAGTTATTGCCTATGCATCACGACAGTTGAAAATTCATGAACAAAACTATCCTACTCATGATCTCGAGTTAGCAGCAGTGATCTTTGCTTTGAAAATATGGAGGCACTACCTCTATGGTGAAAAATGTGAGATTTATACTGATCACAAGAGTTTGAAGTATATTTTCTCACAAAAAGAACTCAACATGAGGAAAAGGAGATGGCTTTAATTACTCAAGGATTATGATTGTACGATACACTACCACCCAGGGAAGGCAAACAAGGTGGCAGATGCTTTGAGTAGAAAATACCATGGAGTTTTGAACAATATGAGAATTGAAAGGGATCCAATTTTCATGGAGCTAGTGAAGATGGACATGGGAATAACCAGGGAAGGTGAAACATCAATGCTTTTTCAAATGGTTGCCAAACCATCTTTACTAGAAAGGATTAAGAGTTCTCAGACTAATGATGAAGAATTCCAAAAGAAGATTAAAGCTGTGAATGATGGGAGATTGAGAGACTTTGCGTATGAAGGTGGAATTTTGAAATTCGGGAAGAGACTTTGTGTTCCCAATATACCTGATCTAAAAAGGGAATTGCTGGATGATGCTCATAGTTCCAATTTCTCTATACACCCTGGGAGCACCAAAATGTATAGAGATTTGAAGGAACATTTTTGGTGGGACAACATGAAGAGGGAGATTGCTGATTTTGTGTCAAGATGTATGGTTTGTCAACAAGTGAAAGCTGGAAGGCAACAGCCTGGAGGAGTCATGCAACCTCTTCCCATACCGGAGTGGAAATGGGACAATATTACAATGGACTTTGTCATGGGGCTACCAAAGACTCCTAGAAGGAACGATGCAATATGGGTTATTGTTGATCGTCTTACCAAGTCAGCACATTTTCTTGCTATAAGAGAAGATCTACCCCTGGAACGTCTAGCAAGACTATACATTAATGAAGTTGTGAGACTTCATGGAGTACCCCTATCGATTGTTTCTGATCGTGATCCCCGTTTTACTTCAAGATTTTGGAAAAGTCTTCAGAAATCCCTGGATAATGAACTTCATTTGAGCACTGCTTACCACCCTCAGACAGACGGACAATCAGAACGGACTATTCAGACCTTAGAAGACATGTTGAGATCTTGCTCACTTGATTTTCAGGGTATGTGGGATCAATATTTACCACTAGTAGAATTTTCCTATAACAATAGCTTCCATTCGAGTATTCAGATGGCACCATATGAAGCGTTATACGGAAAGAGATGTCGTACACCAACCTGTTGGGATGACGTTGGTGAAAGAAAACTTGTAGGCCCAGAACTGGTGGAGGAAACGGTGGAAAAGGTGAAGGTAATCCAAAATCACATTAAAGCAGCTCAAAGTAGGCAGAAGAGCTATGCCGATAATCGAAGGAAGGATTTGGAATTTCAAGTCGGTGATCATGTTTTCCTGAAGGTATCTCCGTGGAAGGGAGTCATACGTTTTGGTAAGAAAGGTAAATTGAGTCCCAGGTACATCGGACCTTTCGAAATTCTAGAACGAATTGGGGTTGTAGCTTACCGATTGCCAATGCCGCCAAGTCTCTCCAAAGTTCACGATGTGTTCCACGTATCTCTGTTGAGGAAATACATGCCTGACCCAACGCATGTACTCACCTATGAATAATTAGAACTGGAACCCGATCTGTCTTATTGCGAAGAGCCTATAAAGATTCTTGATACGAGAGAACAAGTGCTGAGAAACCGGACGACGCGTCTGGTAAAAGTTTTGTGGAGGAATCATAAGATGGAAGAGGCAACGTGGGAACCCGAGGAACTTATGATGAAGAACCACCCGAGTATTTTTATGCAGTAATACCCTAGAAATTGCGAGGACGCAATTATTTGAAGGAGGGGAGAATGTAACACCCCAAGCTTCTATGGTACGTTTCCCTTCGAATAATGCGATAGCGTGTGTTGTACGCAACCTCGAGTTCTAACACACACCACAACTAATTAAACTAGCCGTTGTGAATAGTAATACCTACTTTTTGAAATCATATATATTCAATATTTCAAAATGGACTTCATTTTTAGATTCGGAATATCAAAATTAGCCTAGGGTGAAATTTTGGTACATTTCGGATAACTTTCATATTTTGATGAATAGTGAAAATTTCTAAATTTTAATTAAAAACAACTTTTTTAATCAAAATAATTAATAGTGATAAATTGTGATTTTGAGTGGTTTTAAAGTATATTTAGAATATATTTTTACCATTTAATATAATGTTGGTCATTGGACATAATTTTACAATTAAACCGAACATAAACAAGTGTCAATCTTTTGATAGTTATTACCTCTTAAAAACACGCTTTTTGTTTTGATAGCGGGAATTAATTTTAAATTAATTTCTGCCACTTCTGTGTTTTGAATTTAGGAAAATGGATTCCATATTTGGAATCAGGATTTCCAAATTATGTAAATAGGTAACTTTTATTTTTAGACATTTTGAATAATTACTGCGGTAAATATTTTATTTACCATGGTTAAGGGTAAATCCGGTAAATAAGGGTTAAAAAATAATATTATAATAATACTAAATTACCCTAAAACGTGTCTTAACCCTATTGGTTGATACATGGTCGACCATGGGCATCTTTGGGTCTATTTTGGGACCCCATGGATCCACTTGTAAGTGATAATGACACATTATATTAATAAAGCTAAAATAAAAATAAAAATGACATAAGCTTACATCTTTTAGAAGAACAATTTTTACATAGGGTTATACATGTTGTATTTTCGATTATAAATATTCATTAGAAAGCTAAAAAGATTTCCTACATAATGATATTTTATTTATAATTTTTAGACATTAAATAATTTATTTTATTTATGACACAATGATGATGCAGTAATTACTATAATAGTGAAAAATTAAAATAATTGATATTATAAATACCCAAATAAATATAATATGAATCTTTTAATGAATTAAACTAATTTTATAGGCTAATATGATATATTAGGATTGATGTAATGGACTTTGTTCGAAGTAATCAATCTGTTATGAGTTTCACAAAAATCAACTATTGAATAGTGTCAAAATTGACATAAAAGAGTTCTTAAAAAACAAATTATGATATTAATTGATATTAAATTCCTAAAAATCTAAGGTTCGGCCAAGAGACTTATATTATGATAGGTTAATCATTAATGGACCACTTGGGGGTCGCTTGGATGTATATAGTAAGTTTATTAACCATATTATATAAAAATACAAAGAGACATTGTAAAAGTGAAACTAATTAACTTATAGTTAATACTTAAGGATAAGGTTAATATAAGTACCCAAACCTGTCTAAATTCTATTGGATGAGTTGTTTTCGACCTATCCCTACCTCATCCTTTTAATAGTCAACTTTGGAGCCTTTGGAAACCGAATATGAATTTATTATAAATTAATATTTCTAGCTTTTCCAAAGGTGCCCCTCACCCCTCTTATAAAAGGGCACTCCTCCTTCTCTTTTCCTCACACCTCTCAAGCCACTTGGTTCGGCCAAACTCTGCCCAAATACTCTCCCAACATCCCTCACTACAACCTAGAGGCCTTAGTTTGATCAGAAAGCCAACCTAAGGAGCCCTTTTGATCAAATCAAAAGGAAGAACCCGAAGAAGAGGTAATGATTTCACCACCCTTTTCTAAGTTCATTTCTTCTTCCACTTCTTCTTCCTTTGTTCTTACCATTCTAAAATAATAACTCCAGTATCTCACATATACTGTGATGTTATTATAAGTATGGTACAACCATATTCAGTATTCTATCCACCCTTTGAATAACATGTCACCATACGTGCGTACGTACGGCTTACCGTCTCCACGTTGTGGTGTAATTGTTATTCAATATAATATTATTTGGATGGGTATAATAATGATGTGTAACTCATGTAAATAATAAATATAACATGTTAATGATTCTGTATATATGATATACCATTCATTTATATATTATTTTAATATCAAAAGAATGATATTGTCGCTCGTGCGTACGTACGGACTACCGTCTCCACGAACGCGATGAGATTCATTCTCCATCGTATCCATTCAAGTATAATTATCATTTTATGATTTAAAAATGATGTTTAAGGACTTGATATCATTCTGGATATGAATAAGATACAACAAACATGGCTTATGTAACAAAACATATAAAAGAAAATGAGTAAGTTAACACCCGAAACGATGATAATTCTAAGATATTATTAATAAATCAATGTTAAAAGATCATATATGATATCATATTAATATATATGATTCTTGTATAATTTAATAACAATTATTTCACCATTATACACGAGGTTAACCTACTCCATCCAAGGAAAAGTACAAGGTAAGGGTTATTTCACAATCTCTTCATTATCCGAGGTTGTTTATATGTAATAATCTACTGGGATCTCTTTATCATCCACATCCATGTTTCTTAAAAATGTATTTCAAAACATTTTTACTATTTACTAGAATATGAGTTAAAGTCATTTATACCCTTTTTGACTTTTATAAGTGGTTTATAAAGGAATCTTTCGGTTGTTTTCAAAACAAGGTCCCTTTTAACCTTTTCGACAGAATTAAGGTAAGAATGTTTGTTTTTAACTTATACGGAGGGTGCGGCTATTTTCTGCCCTTATAAAATCTTCAAAGCTTCCCTTAAAAGCTTATAAGAATATTTTCAAAGAAAATGTTTTATTTTATATGGATCTTAAATGATTTCAAAATAAAAGGAGATATTTCTTTAAAAAGAATTTTGATTTCATCTATGTCAACATCCTTTGATGGATTTTAAGATTATTTGAAGTTGATTTATTATGATACAAAACTTCTATATTGTATTGAAGGTTTTGTGATATGTTTGACTGTGGATGTGCTATTTTTATACCATTCATAGTTTATGGTGAAATTATTGACATTTCGTATGCTAGTTTTAATACGAATGTTTATGTTATGTTTAAACCTTTTCATATGGGAATGCATTGGACTTAATAAGTGACGGGTGGAGCCCGCTATAGCTCCTCGATGCATCGGTAGGTCTCATGAGACAAACTAGTGTCTTGGCACAAGGCCTTGACAAAATCTTATTTGTAGTCTTGGCACGAGGCCTTGGCTATGTTGTTATGATAGTCTGGCATTATGCATTCCAACATTATGAAAGTGGTTATTGATTTTTGCATGTGATTATTCATTTAGTAGAATATCCATGTGAATAAGTAAATGGAATTATTTCATTTTATTTATGCCATACCATGTTGAAAGTTCGTATTTAAAAGGCTTTTGTTTTAGTTATACATTGCCTTAAATGTTTATTCTTATTTATGAAAGTTTCCGCTATATTGTTATCCTTACTGGGCATTTGAGCTCACCCCTTTTCTATGTTTTATTTTTCCCAGGAAGTGAAGAAGTAAATTATGAATGACCTGCAGGGATATTATGAGGGGTTAATAGTGTGGATATGAAGACTTTGTTATTGTAGTGGTTTTTCACTTTGAAATGTAATGTAAAAATTTATGATTATATCTAGTGTTTCCAAGGCTACTAAACCAATCGGTCTTTCGAGATTTGATCTTTCTTGTGATCATGCCAATGTTATGTAATTAATGCACCGACTCTGGGTAGCTGGGGTCGGGGCGTTACATATCTAATCACATGGAAATAAAATTTAAATCAATAAGGATATAGAAGAACATATCCCAACATAATAGTATGTGAATTGAAAGACATAACAAAAGAAATCTTTTAAAAAGAGGAGGGTGAAAGGATCCCTTACCGACATGGGTATCTTTCGAAACATACACCCCGTGAAAGAAGGACAATACAACATTGATGTAAATACTCATAAATGAAAGTATATTACACAATGAGTAAAATAATGGGCAGTAAATACACCACTCAAAGGAAATTGTGGAAAATGTAGCATAAATCTCATGGTAATAAAAGTGAGATGAAAAATCCCTTACGGAAACTCGGCAGCCTAACGGCGCCACATAAAACTTACAAAAATGGATTGATGAGATAAAATAGGGTATCTCATCATATTATCATAAAGTTTATAGAATGAGGAATATAAAATAACATCCCCCAACATAAAAATTAGGAGCTTAAAATAAGTGACATAAAGGAGAGTTCTTAAAAAGAAAGAGAGACGTTAGATCTCTTACGAAAATTCAGCAACCTAACGGCGCCACTCAAAACATCCAAAATGGATTGATGAGAGAGAATAGGGTCTCTCATCATATGAACATAAAAATTACAGTAAGAGTAATATAAAATAACATCCCAATAACAATAAATATTATCTTTAAAAGGAATGACATAAAATAGCGTACTTAAAAAGAATGAGAGGAGTAGGATCCCTTACCTCGGGTCCGACTTGACTCGATCGTTCTTTAACGTCCTGAATAATAAACATGAGTTAATTTATACTTTCTTAAGATCATTTTTCAAGTTAATTATTAATTTTATATAAATTATTGACATGTTATAAACATTATGTAATAATTTATGTTAATAAATTTTGTTTTGTCGATATTTGGTTCTTAAGTCAAAAGTGGACTTCTTACAATTACATGTTGTTCGTGTGGTCAATGGTTCTTTATATCCAGAATGACATTCATGATTTGGATATCATATATATCATATATATCCAATATATACATGTATTTATAATATTACATAATCATTTAGAGGTAAGAAATGAAATGCACCGTTCATGGAGATGGTAAGCCGTACGTACGCATAAACGCTACTTTTATTTCTATGTCATATTAATGGAATTAAAACTAAATGAGAGATGTGTATATTTTTAATTACAAAATTATATACATCCTTTATATGTATCATACTTCATATATATCCATTATATGTACTTGTAATAGTACATTACATTTGAGGATAAGAAATGAAATGCACCGTTCATGGAGACGGTAAGCCGTACGTACGCATGAACGCTACTTTCATTTCTATCTCATACTTTAATGGAAAGAAAATAATAATGATATAAAGGTATGTTATAATTCCATTATAACATCATATATAATAACTTTAAATCCATCCTTTATACGTCCCACATATGGCATTAACGAATCAAATCACTTTGAGGTGGTGGTAGTCTGCACTTCCTAAAATGAAGATATCGCATTTACCCATAATGGAAACAATAAAGGTATGCCATAAATGAAAAATACATAAGCTTAAGTAAAACATGAACATACTATATATCATATATAAATATTTTTACATCTTAATGGCCACCTTTGAAGGTGTTATATGAGTGTTGAACAATCATCGTTTAGTGAGGCAGAAATTCGCCATCCACAGAAACAGTATGTTCTTTAACCATTAGATGAAGGTGTGTGTATGTGTAGCTCGAATCCTTATTATAAAAACATCCTGGTATATTGAAGATACTGGAGTTTTTACAAATTAAAGGAATAAAAAGTGTTTAGGGGGTTGGAGAAGCAAAATAAAACAAAAGGACTCAAGTGAAGACATTACCTTAAAATCGGGTAACTCCCTTTTGTTTGAGCTCAAAGGCTTCCTTGGGAAGACTTCTGTCCAATGTGAGGCTTCAAGGAGTTATATTGGGATGTGGAGATACATAATGGGCAGGGTTTGGCTGATCCAAAGGCTTTAGAAGTGTGGGTAAAGAGGTAGAGGTGGGGGCCTTTTATAAGAGGAGAGGAGGGGCACTCTTGGAAAGGTATAAAAGGTTACTTTATTTTAAAATGAGTTTCGTATTTTAAAGGTCCCACATTGATGTTGTTCTAGGATAAGGTGATAAGGGTTCTAAATATACACATCCAATGGGTTTTGGACATGTTTAGGTCATAGATTTTTCATTATCTTTCCATTTTATTTAAATCGTTAAATAATGAGGTCATCGCTGCATCATCATGATGTCATAAAGAATTTAATATATTTAATGTCTAAAAATTATATAAAAAAATATCATGATGTATTAAATCTTTTTATCTTTCTAATGAATATTTATAGACAAAAATATGACTTGTATAACCCCATGTAAAAATTGTTTTAGTAAAACAAATCATGTTTGTGACATTTTTATTTTAACTTTAAATAAAAGGCATAAATTTCATTATCAAACCCAAGTGGATCTTGGGATACCAAAAATCGACCCATGGGTTGTTTTGGTCGGCCATAAATCATCCAATAGGGTTAGGACATGTGTAAAGATATTTTCATTTTATTATAATATCATTTTTACCTTAAATCACACTAATTACCTTTAATCGCGATTAATAAAACTTAAAAGTTACTTTTCATCAAAAATTATTTTTATCCCATTGAACCAAATTTTACTTTAAAATTAAAATCATTTAAATTTGATTTTTTAAATTCAAATCACAGAAGTGGTAAATTCCCATTTAAACGAAAAATCAAATTTTGTAACCACTACTTTGTGGTTTCACTATTCATCAAAAATTGATGTTTTTCAGAAAAATACCAAAACTTCACCCTAAGATATTTTTGATATTTAGAATTCAAAAATGATGTCTATTTTACCAAATTCATAACATAGAATTTGCATTAAATAATTTTATAATTAAATCCCGCTGTTAAAACAAATAGCCTGTTTTTATGAAACAATATCTTTCAAAAGATTGACACTCGTTTATGTCCAATCTTAAAGTGATATTAATTACAATGACCACCATTGGATTAAATGGTAAAAATATATTCTATTTAAACTTTAAAACCAATTAAAAAGATAATATAATCATATAAATAAATTAGATTAAAAAGAGGTTTTGAATTAAAATACAACATTTTTCACTATTCATTAAAAATTGAACTTTTTCGGAAAAATACCAAAAATTTACAGAAAGTAAATTTTGATGTCCCGATTATAAAGAAGAATTTTATTTTGTCAAATATAACACATAAAATTTTCAAAAATTGGATTTAAAAGAGGTTCTCCATCAAAAGGCGGTTAATCGACCTTTTAAAGAATATTAGACTGTCTACGCTTAAAATTAGATTCAGTCGCATTTTTAATCCTCTAACATTTATTGTAAAGAGTAAAAATATTTGACAAACATATATAATCATTTTGTAGTTAGTTCTGTTCATTCCCGCCATTACAACAGCTAGGCATTAACTACCATTTAAAATAATATTATTTTATTATTAAACTGCAACGTAAGATTCCCAAGAAACTCGTTGTTGCGTATTGGGTACGCCATCGAGCATAGCATACCCTTTAAAGTAATATTAATATTTTATTCACAAATATGGATAAATATAAAAATGTCATATTATTTATTTACCTGGGGTGTTACAGTATCCCCCTTGTTTACCCTTACCATGCATCTGAGCTCACCAATTCCTATGTTTCCTATCACTAGGATATGAAGATTTTTTTATGTATTCTATTTATAAGAAGGGTGTTAATCATGAATATCATAGTAGTATAATATGTATCTCACTTTTGGACCAGTGTTTATGTTTCCATGTTTCCAAATTCACTAAACTATTTTGGTACTCAGGCATGTGTTCATGTAATTTAATGAATTTTTATCAAAAATGATATAATATCTATATCTAAAATGCCTAGGTTTCTACAGTTTCTATTAGAGTATAGTTTTTTTGTAACATTTCTAAACTAGGATAATGTAACCATAGAGATCTCCCCAAGTACATGTCTTAGGAAACGTCTAAGGATGATTCAAAGTATAGAAAAATGTCATGGAATTTTGTTAAATTATTGAGAAAGTGGATCCCAAGGAATAAAATTCCTGTTTTTAAACTAGATGTGGATATGGATCTAGAAAAATTGACCCAGAGGTAACAACATCTAAAACTCTGTACTGAGCTATATTCAATGACGAGCTAATGCATGAAAACGGTCTTTTCCACACACCTAGTTTAAAAATCTCGGGGGTATTCATTGGAAATTCACAAAATATTTACAAACTGTCATTAAGAATTTAAATATATAAAGAAAATGAATGCCCTTGGATAAACCGAACATGTTAAATATTAAAAATTATATTTCATGATTTATACATTCTTTAATTAATTTTCGATGATTATTTACTTCCCCACTATGACTATTGTTCCATACAGTAAGAATTTTACTTTTAAATAATATCTAGAACTAGAAGGAACCAAATTATAGTTGGGTGTGATAGAAAATGAAATTATTTCCCTTATTAGAATCCATATGTTATGGGATCTATAATGAAAAATCTCACTGATATCATCATACAAATTTCTCAAGCTATGAATCATGCTGGACTTATAAATGAGAAAAGCTGGGAAAACATTCTAGTTATCCCTTCATGAGGTGACATCTGACTTCCTTCACTGGGTCTTCTGATCCACTAGTAGTTGACCAATGGATCCATACAACTGAAAATATATTTTCTATTTGATAGTGTTCAAATCATGGAAAAATCATTTTGGTTGTTTACCATTTGGAAGGTGAAGCAAGTCAATGGTGGACTCTTGTCAAGAATACGAGGCAAAAGGATGAAATTGAATAAATGGATGTGCAATATTTAAAAAACTTATTTTTCAATAAGTAGTTTCCTCATATTATTCAAATGAATATAGAGAATGAGTTCCTTGAGTTAAATTAAAAGGATGATTAATTGTTTGGTACCCATGTGGAAATATTTACTAGAATTTTGAGGTATGCTTTAGGTATTATCTTCCAACCTAAATGTATGGTGGATTTATTCTTTAGTGGATTAAAAAAATGTCTTCAAAGGGATTTATTGATAAGGGAATTAAATATCGATGAATATAATGTTCTATGTCATAGTATGGGTAAAATGGAGGTTTTAGTTATGTATCAATCTCATGGATTTGATAAAAATATAAAGATGAAATTCAAAGGAAATCTAAGAACTATGGAGATAAGAAGACACGATTTACACTATGCTCAAAGTGTGGGATGAATCATGGTGGAAATGGTATTAAGGGGACTAGTAAATGTTTTAAGTGTGTACGAGAAGGTCATCATGCAATTGATTGCTGAATTGATGTAAATAAGTTAGCTAAAGAGGGGAAAGGAGAGATCTCATGAGATCATTATTTATGATGAGGGGTATGATAACAATGTGGTGAAATGTACAATTTCAATCGACTCTAGAACTGTTAATGTCCTATTTGACATGGTATCAACCCATTTTTTTATATTTAATGAATTTTATAAGGGTATCATCATTCTAAAAAATGAATAGATGTAGAATTTGTAGTGAAATACTCAAATGGCATGATGATTGCAACTCGTGCGTATGATTCCTCTCTGGTTGACATTTGTTGGAATCTTCTTCCTAAAAATATTTTTATTTTTCCTCTTGTTTAATTTTATGTCATATTAGGCATGGATTGTCTTTATTTTCATAAATCCCACATAAATTTTCAAGTAAGGGAAATCATGTTTCATATTTCAAACCAACCTGTGATCATATATCAATGTTACAATTATTATGAAGTTTTTATGGAGATTATATCCATGGTATGATTATTAATTCCCATTTATAAGTGGTGTTTATATCATATGGTTGGAGAGAAATTTGACATCGATGATATGACAATTTTTTAGGAATTTGTTGATGTATTTCTATAGGAGTTTCATAATCTTCTACCAAATTTATAATTTTATTTCTTGATATAAATCATACTTGGCGACTATAGAATGGCCCCGATTAAGTTTCAAGAATTAAATAAAAAACTATAAGAAAACCATGATGAGGGATTCATTCATCCAAGTATATATCCATGGATTTCACATGGCCTTTTTGTTAAAAATAATGATAAATCAATGTGATTGTATATTGATTATTAATATTTGAACAATATCAAAATTAAGAACAATTACCCTCTTTCACATATTAATCACTTATTTGATCAACTATGATGAGATTAATACTTTTCCATCATTGACTGTCTTTCCATATATCATCAATTGAGGGTCAATAAGGATTATATATCAAATAATTAATTTTGTACAAGTTATGGACACTATGATTGTATAGTGATGTCATTCATTACTACTAAATCCCCTATTATATTTTTTGATTTAATGAATAGAATCTTTTGAGATTACTTTAATAAGATTGTGATGGTATTTATAGATGATATTAATATATATTAAGAGAGCAATGAAGATCATTAAAACCATTTAAAAATTATTTTAAAGACCCTATATAAAGAAGAAATATATGAATAATTGACAAAGTACTCAATTTTTCTGCAAAAGGTTTCCCTTTTATGTCAAATAATCTCATGATAATGTATATTAGTAGATCCATCAAAGATGAATGCTATTTAATATTAGCCTAGACAAGTCATGGTTCCATAGATCCCTAATTTTATTTGTTTAATCAGATATTATCAATGGTTTTCATATAATTAATCATGACTATCTAATCATCTAATCATGTAAACATAGAAATGAACCAAGTTCCTCAGGATAGATGAATGTGAGAAAAGATTCATTGAGCTCAATACAATATTACTCAGCGCACATGTTCTTACATTACCCAGTAGTGGATAATGGTTTTTAATCTATAGTGATGAATCTGATAATATATTGGGATGATTTCATATGAAAAATAACATGGTTATATCTTATGCATCAGTAAAATTAATGGTTCGTGAACAAAATTACCCAACTCAGGATTTGGATTTAACTTTGGTAATATTTCCATTAAACATATTAATGAATTATATTTATATAGAAATGTAAAATATATATACTGATCATAAAATTATAAAGTATATATCCATATATATTTATTTTAATATATTCTAAAGAATATGGTTAGAGATGATTAAAGATTATGACTTCCCAATACATTACCACCCTAGGACTGTGAACAAGGTGGCTGATGTTTTGAGTCAAAAGGTTCAAGCAAGCTTATCCATTATGAGGATAAAAAATGATCCAATATTTATGTATTTTCATAGGATAGATTTTAAAATCTTGAAGGAAGGGTAAAATATTATCTTTCTCAATTGAACATTAAACAATCTATAAAAGTGATGATTAAAGAGGAAAAGATGGATTATATGGAGTAGTAAAATAAGATTAGAATTGTTATTCAGTTTTACCTTGATCATGATGGAATGATAAGGTTTTGGAAATCTGTATGAATTTTTTCTATAATAAATTTTAGGAAGAATTTGTTATAGAAATCACATAGAACTTTCTTATCTATTAATCCAAGAAGTTTAAAGATGTATATGTATTTGAAATAATAATTCTCATGGGATATCATGAAGAGAGATATAATAGAGTTTGTATCTTGGTTCTTGATATATCAATAGGTTGAGGATGAAAGAAAAAATTATAAGGGTATTTTTCATCCACTACCCATATAAGAATGGAAATGGGATAACATAACCATGGATTTTATCATTGGTCATTCCAAAACATCTAAATGGAATAATTCCATATTGGTTGTAGTCAGTCACCTTACTATGTCTACACACTTCATCGCTATCAGAGAAGACTTATAATTAGATTATATTTCTAGGATATAAATTAAGGATGTGGTAAGGTTACTTGGATTACCACATTCCATTGATTCTGATCAAGATCAAAGGATTACCAAAATGTTCTAGTGAAGTCTTCATAAATATCTTAATATAGAATTCAGTTTTAATACTGTGTGTCATCCTCAAACATATGGTCAGTCTAAAAGAAAAATTAAAACCCTATAGGATATGTTGAGATATTGTTCTTCATATTTTAAAGGTACTTCGGATAAAAAACTTCATCTACATGATTTTGTATACAAAAATAACTTTCACTCAATCATTCATATGGATCATTATGAATCCCTCTATAGAAATAAATGTAAAGATTCAACATGGTGGAATAAAGATGAAGAAACAAATATATTGTGACCTAATACAACTGATGAAACCGAAGATCATGTTAAATCCATTCATTAAGAAATCATGGTAAATCTGAGTTGGAAAAAACGTTATTCTAACAATAACTGGTGTGATATAGAATTTTAAGTTGGTGATATGGTGTTTCTGAAAATTTATCAATGGAAAAATGTTTATGAGATTCGATAATAAAGGAAAACTATGAATTAGTTATATCAGTCTCATTAGAATTCATGATCGTATCAAGATGGTGTCTTATTGTTTGGATCTTCCACTAATACATTCTAAATTACCCAATGTCTTCCCTGTATCTATTCTGAGGAAGTACATACCTAACCCTTCATAAGTGTTGAACTCAAATTTTATACGACTTGAGTAAGATATTTCATATGAGGAACAACTAATGGAGATTCTGGGCCATAAAATGATAGTTTATGAATCAAACACCACTCACCTAGTTAATTTTTTGGGGAAACCCCACAAGTGTTATAATGCTACATGGGAAAATGAATATTTTTTGAGGCAAAAGTATCATCATTTGTTTGTATCACAATGATGAATTTAGAGGGATAAATTCATTTTTAGGGGGTAAAATGTAACACCCCAAGTTTTATGGATTTATTTTTTTCAAATAAATTAAATTTATTTTATGGATTACATTTCACACAACACCAATTAATGTTAATTCTACACACAACACTAGTATATCTTGTGTTACACGCAACACTGAGTTTTAACAAAACCATGATAAATTATAAATATAGTTATTTAAATGTGATCATTATAAAATAGTCATTAAACATAATGATATTAATATTAACATATAATTTTAAAATATTAATTATAATGGTTTTATATAAAAAATATATCATGATAATAAAATATATAATTTTCAGTAATGTGTTTTTTATTTCAATATTAGTGTTCTCTCAAAAACAATGTTTTTCTGTATTTTTGTGAAAAATAACAAAATAATTTTTTTACCCTTTTAAAAAATTAATTTGATAATATGAAATTAATTTCTAAATTTCTAATTTCAAAATTATCTTAGTGTGAATTTTCAGTATTTTTTTCAAAAGCTTCATTTTTTTATGAATTTTGAAAATACTGATTTTCCATAGAAAAATGCCTTTTTTAATTTATTTATAAAGTTAATTTATATTTTAAATTGGTTTTAATGTATAATTATTTCAATTCTAAATATATTAATAAAATTTAGTTCATTGGAATCAATTTATATTGAAATTAGATAAAAAAACATTCTAAAGTTTTTCTCATTTTATCTTTAAAATATGTTTTCTCGTCACATCTACGAGATTATTTTTAAAGTAATTATTTATACTTATTTGAATAGAATTTGTTAAAATGAATTATTTATTTTGAATCATAATAATCAATAATTTTTAATAAGTTAAAATTAATTTTTGACCGAAATGGATAGTAAAAACCGGTAGAATGTAATTACAATGGTTAAGGTAAAGATTGTTTTATTAGTGGTTAAACTAAAACAATAATGGTAAAAATGGCCTAAAAACTTGTATAAAAACTATTATATAGATATATTTATACCATTCTTCCTATAATATTCTAAAATTCCCCATTTTATAAACTTTTACATAAGAAAATTTTAGGAGAACACAGTCATTTTTATAAATACCAAGTGTGTCATCCCCCCTGCTTATAAAAGGACACACATATCCTCTCTTATTCACACCTTAAAACCCCTTTGGTTCAAAAAATACTTTAACTAATAATTTACCAATTTACCAAACATCATATTATAAGCCTTATTTTGGACATAAATCCAACCTAGGAATTATTTTGGTGATACCTTATGAGGATATCCGAAGAAGAGGTCATATTCATCAATGAATGTTTCAGTTTTATTTCTTCCTCATCCTTATTATATTATTATTATACCATTATTATATACTAAACTAAATATATTCCATATAATTATATTTTTCAAGTTAATTTCATGATGTAAAACCACATCCACTTCCATTAATTGGGTTACAAAATCATCGTTTGTGTGTACGGTAGAGAACCGCCTCGTGTACAGATGTATTTAATTTATTCACTACCACCTATAAAGGACATTGATATTGATGGAATTATTATTTTTATATTTTTTTATGATTTTATTATTCTTCTATAAATATTTATATCACACATACCTTCATACTCTACATTTTTTAGGAATATGATAATGTCACTCATGTGTATGGTTGACTACCGCCCTGCGAAGTGATGTGATTCATTCACGCATTACATGGAAGGTATGAAGGTGGATATTAATAAAAATACTTTATATATACAATAAAAAAATATTTTCTTAATTATAATATATATATCATTTACTTTCCTCTATTTCAATCCGATAAATAAAATGGGAACAGTGTACATATGCATGTATGGCATACCGTCTCCATGAGTTGTGTATTTAATTTCCAATCAATAAATGTATAGATTACTCTAAATAAAAATATATTGAATGTATTAAATATTTATATAATATTTTACATTATTGATATGATTAAAACATGATATAATTAAGACTACCAAAAATAAAAAATCAAACATATACAAAAAACAAAGCGGTTATTAACCAAAACATATCTTTAACATGGAATTGTTAGCAAACATGTATTAAAAGGGAATAATTAAATCATATATAGTATAAAATATATGAATATGGGTCTTTAATAGAGGTATAATTAAATTATATTTATTATATTTAATTTTTTAATGAGTATGATGGAATTTAAGACTTGAGGTAATAGATTTTTATCTCAAATTTACTTCTTTGAGATGTACATTATGTTATGATCATAAATTATTCAAAGAGGTGTATATACAGCCAATTTGATATGTAATATCATGAAATTATTCATCCTTGTGATATTTTATGTTTAATTTTTTTCATTTATTTATTGTTCTTATGGATCAATTTTACCAACTTGGTAAGGATTTTATGTTACAATCTCTACATTTATCGGGATTTTTTATGATTAAGTCTCCAATGTTGAAATATTATTTTCTAACTCACAATAATTCTCAAAAATTATATTATACTCTTTTTATTCATGATATATTCAAGAAATGGTTCTATTTTTTAACTCTAAGGTACGTAAAATTATTAATAATTTTTTTAAAGAAAATATGACTTTATTTCTCTCATTGATCTTAAATATTTTTTCTACCAAAACCATATTTCCAAAAAATGTTTTTATAAATTTTTTATTACACTCCAATAATAATTAAAATATATTTTAACCCATGTTGTACTTTTATTATTTTGTAAAATGAATATTCATGTAATTTTCCAAACAATTCTCATTTGGATTATACCAAAAATGTGAAAGGAATCTTCATTTTAACATGTTTGGCATTAACATAATTTTACAAATTAATGGTAAATCATTACATTTATGCTTCCTATAAAATATTTTAAAGATATTTTTAAAATAAAAATATTTTTTATGTTTTTTATGTTTTAAAATGTTTTTTTAATAGGAAATGATATTTTCATCAAGAAATATTTTAAATGACTAATAAAAATAATTTTCAACATAAGATAACATCCTCTAGTGTAACTTATGATTTACTGGGGAAATGATCCAATTATATAATTAATATTCCATCTCTAAATGGTTTATATTTTTTTGGAATGATGTTTATGAAACTCATTTCTCTTAAACAGATCATACCAGGAGAAAATTATTTATGAAACACTGTTCTTTTCATGGGTTATTCTATACTAAAATGATTATGAAACCTATATCTTTTCCACAAACTCTAATATGATTAAATGTTTATGATGCCCCTTTAATTTCATGGGTTATTATACTATGAAATTATATGATCCTGTGGAATATGTAAATATTTTTTTCATTATTTGAGGGTTGGGACCTATATCTTCTTCCAATACATTGAATAAAGATATATATCTCATGTTATTAACATGGGTGGAATGTGGAGTGACCTAGGATAAGTAATATATTACAAGAATGAGGATTGAACATGGATTAATAAGGCAGGTATTGAATAGGGATTGAACCTAGTTTAGTAAGATAAAGTTTTAATTGGGAGTGAACCTAGTTTAGTAAGAGGAATTTTCCACTATGACAACCTTGTAAGTGAGCCTTAACTAATATGAAATTTATTTTTTATACTTATATGTATGCCAAAATTTCTATGTCTTATGACAATGTTACGCTCTCATGGCTCATGTTAATTGATTCAATTGTTATTTTTATCATATGACCTACCAATGTTTATGTCCTGATACAATATTATGATATTTGATATGTAGGGTACAATTTCAAAATGATATTCCCATGATATCACACCCTTATGTTCATGTTATTCATAATTTTCTCACTTTTTTACCCATATTGATCATCTCAGTTAAGCCTTACTTATGATTCCATTCCCCATGTTATGAATATAGGTATTATGTATGATATGTCTAAGAAGGGTGTTATTCATGAAGATCATAGTGGGAGATGATTTAGCTAACTTATGGGTCTTTGATTATGTTTCCATGGTTTTAAAGGCCTGAAACTATTATATTCCTCAAGAACTTTTATATATAATATAATGAATATTAATAAAAATTGATGTAATATCTACATATGAAAAAAGTGGGTAGTTATAATATTCATCTTGTTAATCCTCAACATATATCCAATGAAATAAAAATCAGGATGCATACATTTTTTACACTAAATAAGGGAGAAATATTCACATATAAATTGATTGTAAATTAGTATGAAATGAAGATAAATTATTTCAATGGTAAAATATTTATTTATCATAAAATTGTTTTTATGTGTGTAGTGAATTATTATATTAATAGATTAAAATAATTGTTATTGACAAATGATTTTAATTTAATTTTTATATTATATCTAATCAAATAAATTCACATTAATTTATTTTTGGTTATTAATTAAGGAATAATAATAAATTCTTTTTAGACTTTAAAAATTCATTTTCATTAAAAATGGTTTTAATTTCATTGTGAGATAAAATATTATAATCAATTTATACTACTGTTAGTAATTTTATTTGAAAATTGGGACATCATTTTTGAAACCATACTCTCAAAAAAATTAATAGATATCTTTTGAGATTATTCTAAAATGAATGATTTTTTGGAGAATGGTGAAAAATAATGATTTTTTCCAAAAAAATGTTTATTTTTTTAGATCAAGTAATGTAAAAGTACTATTTTTTTTGTTTCAGTTTTAAAATATCATAAGATCCATGTGGTTAATAATAATATAACTAATTACATAGGAGTTAATATTTGATTTAATTTTTTTGTAAGTGGGTTTTTCATCGTAATTTTAAAAGTAATATCTGAAAAATCTACAAATTTAATATTTAAAAATGGATTTAAAATTTATAATTATAAGGTTTAAATTTAGTAATTAATTAAATTTAATGTTTTCACATTATGAATTGTATCTTTAATAAAACTTTTGTCACAAAGGTAAAAGTCTAAAATAGGTTAATTACGGTTAAACCTTTGAGAAAAACTCATATAACCTCATATGAATTATTATTTAATACTGTTATGTTGATCCTTATAACATTATATTTGAACTAGAATTTTATTAGTCCCACCTTACCATTATTAATACACTTATAATATTTAAAATTTGAGAATAATTACAAGTGTTCCACTTCCCACGCTTATATAAGAGTGTCTCCTCCTCTATCTTATACAAATAACTTGTTCCATTTAACATGAAAAAGATATAAAACCCCCCTAAAAACCTTCCTCAACATGATCTATTAGTCTCATTCTCACCAAAAAATCAATCTATAAGTCTTATGTTGTAATCCAGATGAGGTTTTCCATAGAAGAGTTATAACACTTAACCAAATACTTTCATTTTTATTTATCCTTATATCTCCTTAAAAGCTATCATAAGCATAGTATAATAATAATATCATTATCTAAAATAAATTAAAATGTTATTATGTTTATTTTATAAACATTTTTCTCCTTTTCCATCCTATTAGAAATGAAATCTCCACTCATACATATGAGTAGACTACCTCCTCTTTGAAGGGCTGCATTTTTCTCATAAGTGATACTCATATATAGTTATATATATTTATTTAAATGATATATATTATGTTTATAAAATAATTATAATTATATTAAGATAAAATATTATCTATCTTATTTCCTTATCATCCATTGAAAAATGATATAGTCACTTAGGAATATATGTTGACTACTACCTTCACAATGTGTTGTGATTTGTTTTTCATTTCTGCTTTACATGGAAGGTCATAAGATAATATTTAATGAATATATATATAATATTTTTCATATATTTTTTATTCCATAATAATGAATTATTATATACTTTAATTTTATTTTATCCATTGAAAAATGGAAGCATTACTTGTGTGTACGTATAGATTATCATCAACACAAATTGATGTAATTAATTTTTCATCACTACCCTATATATTTAGTAAAAAATTGTATTTAATTAGTAAATATAAAATTCATGACATGATTATGATTTTAGATGTTATTAAACCATGACCAAGGTGTAAGGACATGAATTGTCGAACCAAAAGACGCATAAAAAATGACCAGTTTTCACCCAAAAATTGATTTTAATGAAAAAGTTTTAATGAATGTGTATTTAAAAATTATAATGGATTGACAAATAGTGGGAAATTTTTTTATAGTTTTTTTATATATTTATAATAAATTTATATTTGTCATATAATATTCTATGAGTTTTTATGAATAATATCAACACTTTAGTTGATGGTTCTTCGTCTAAATATGTTTTCATTGAGTCATGTTTCATGTTATGAACTTATTCATGTCTATATAGTTTATATAGTACCACATTAATATATTATATCACGAATATATTCTTATTCCTGTTATTTAATTTTTTATTTGAGTTTATTTTTTTCATGGGGTTTGTGAGTCAAAATTTACCAAAGCAGTAAGGGTTTATGATAAAATATTCGTTATTTTAGGGGATTTCTATACAAAATTTCCAATGGGGAAAATTAAATAATTATTATATTTTAAAAACCATATATTATTCTTATTCTATATTTACTTATACGATTTGAAGTATTTTTACCATGTTACTCTCTTTTATACTTGAAATTATTGATAAAATATTTTTACGAAAATCTGACTCTATTTCCTCTATTCTGGTTAGAAATCTTTGTCTTTCATATCCATGTTAAATAATTTTTTTAGTAAACTTATAATATATGAACCAATTATTTCTTAAATTCATATTCAACCATATTTGAATTAATTTTTAGAGTTTTGAAAATAAATTTTATTAATTATTTACAAAAAAACTATGTATGATTTTTTTTTAAAAATTGCGAAAGGAATAATTTTTTAACATGTATTTAATGAATTTGTTTTATCAATATCATGATCGTTATTTTATTTTAAGATTCCTTTAAAAGTTACCATTTTTATTTTTAAAGAAAGCCTTCTTCAAAAATATTTTGGGAAAAAATAATGATACTAAACAAAAATAATTTTTTCCAATGTTTTCAAAGAAATTTTCAAATGCCCTTTATAATAAGTTTTCATTTATTTCATCATTATTTGATATTTCATATACTCCACTGTGGATATATTCAACTGATACCATCATTGTTCTTTCTTTCGTTGGATTGTTTTGATGATTTTGTATGAATGTTTTTATGAAACTCATTTCCTTCTATATCCCAATTAGGATATGATGAAATAATTAATTATTTCATGATATGATACACTTCATTTTTTTGGATGAATAATTATTATTTTATGATGAAATATTTATGACACCTTTTATTTCATATGTTATAATATGATAAAATTCTAAATGATTATATGATCTTATGGAACACTTTTTTAGGGTTTCCATTATGTGAAAAGTGAGGTAAGAATTATATATCTCTATAATTAATTGGGTAAATAATTATATATCATGAGATAATATGAACCATAATGGAGAATGAAACTAATTCCATAAGGTAATTTTTCCACTATGATAGTCTTGACAATGAATCGTGACTTATGAAATTGTCACGGCCTGTTCTTGGGGACCGTGCCATGACTACCCCAAGCCCGCCTTCTATAGGACATGGGCTAGCGAATACCACCAAAGGCGTAAATATCTAATATGGGAAGGAATTTCATTTATAAAAGTAAAAAAACACTAGAGAGTACACAACAGGAAGTAAAAACTAAGTAAAAATGAATAAAAAGGAGTGTTCTGGAAAGTAAATGGGCCAGTATACAAACCCAACTGAATAACAAGTAAAAGTAGAAAGGGACAAATAGTTGAAAGTAATGAGAAGCTCCTGAATCATCCTCCAGGGTTCCTACCTGAAGGGTAGGTATAGATGGCCACCTCAGCACTCGTGTTCTTCAGTCTCCTCTGTGTGCCGACTCGTCGCAAGGTCCACATACGAGTACCGTCCAGTTATGGTTCTCTCAGCCTCCGTCAGCGCTGCCCGTCGTCTGTATCAAAAACAACGATGTGTGGGCATAGCCCATGCAGGGTTGAGTATAAAAATACTTACTAGGGACCCCGAGACCCGCAAGGTCTCACAATATCCACTAAGGATAAAGAAAAAAAGAAAGATACAATCACGTAGTATCAACCAACCCTACTTAGGTATATGCCCATACATGTACCTAAGTTACCAATCACGGTCCAGCCCTAACTCACGAGCCCAAGCATAACCTAGTCCACACATGAAGTAAAGTCAAGCACCATGATGTTAATGGTTGAAAGACATTACTCATATCACACATGTATGACACAATAGTAGAGAGATAAAGATGATCAGATGTAGCCACTAGATCATCTAAGATGTCGGACCCACATAGGATATAGGACCAGCTAAGCTATCGGACCCACGTAGGATACAGTCCAGCTATCTCGTCTAAGGTGTCGGACCCACACAGGATACAGTCCAGCTATCTCTTCTAAGATGTCGGACCCACACAAGATACAGTCCAGATATCTCATATACGCTTTCGAACCAACACAGGATACAGTCCAACTATTCAAGAGTAATAGAGATGATCAGATTTAGTTACTGATTCATCTATGCTATCGGTCCAACATAGGATACAGGACCAGCTACTCTTCCAGAACTGTCGAACCCACACAGGATTCTGGTACAGCTTTCGTCATCGTCAAACCCACAGAGGATTCCAGTACGGCAGTCATCGTCGCAGTCGCAGCCAGCTCTAGGGTTCTCGCACACAGTACGCTCAATTCTGGGAGGGTTCTCTCCTTGAGCAAAGGGGTGGACAAATCAACTATCATGAATCCCTGAGTTGATGTATCCCGAAGTTTCGTCTCAACAAGAAAAACCCAACGCGATAAACAGCGTGTCAATCGAACGCCTGGTCTAAGAGATATTGGATTTTCGTTTCCAGGGGCCCGGTTAGATTTACACTCATTCCAAACCTGTTCATTTTCCAATGTCATCTGAAACTCACTTAAAGTATCGAAAATGTTCTGACTCGTCACAGGGGTCCCATTGTTGTAGACGGCGCATCAATCGGACGCGCTGTCTAGAACATATTCTCATTTAAGCGAAAATGGCCTGGCCCGTCAAGCCATGTGGGCTAGCGGGTCGGCTGGACCCGGTTCGGTGGGTCTGACCCGACTGCGGGTTGGCACGGCACGGTTTTGCGGGTACGATACGGCCTGGTGGGGCGCGGCCCACCCGTGGACCCAACCCACAGAGCGGGCCGGTCTGGTTCGCCCGGCGGCGCCGAACGGCGCCGACTCTCCCTACCCGGTCGGCCGATGCCAGCCGGTTTTTTCCAAAGCGAGCGGCCCACGGTTGCGGGCCACAGTTCCCCCGCTGCACGGTGCCTGCGGGCGCCATGATTCTCCAGCCCGGCATGTCGTAGCCCGCCGGTTCGTCCAGAAAGAGGCCCACACAGTGCGCCACGGTCTTCTCCGCAACACGGCGCAAAGGGGGCATCGTGGTCCTCCAGCCCGACCTGGTTACGACCGGCCGGTTCGGTTAGTCTATCGAGTGCCTCGCAAATGTGGGTCGCAGTTTCATCCACGCGTCCGGTGCGACGGCGCTGGTCCACCAGAGCCTCAGTCGGGCCTGGCTGTGCCCTTCAGTTCCCGTCGTCTTATGGTCATGGTCTCTTTCTCCATTGCGGTGCAATGACACCACACCCTTCCAACTCCGCCTCTGTCGCCCAATAAACCAACAAGCAAAGGAGGAACGTCAGGCCATTTTGGTTCGGCCTGTATCCTCCGAATTAGATAATATCATTTGACCAATGACGAACCAATGTATTCAACGAAGAATGTGGTATAATTTTATTCCATTAAACTCAATCTAATCCCCCTACCTGAAAAATGGTGCTCGCTCGGCAGAGTTGCAAGAAAGAGGGCAGGTGTCGATTTCGTTGATGTCAGGAAACGTTTGAGTATGGTGTGTCATCGACATTCCTTGCGGGTGGCGTCTACTCCTTTAACGCAGAATAAGGTCAAGGAAATTAAGATGACACGTCGTCGTTCTTTGGTGGAAACGACATTCTTCGTCAAGAGGATGTCATTCCACATTGGAGATGTACTTCATGTTCTTCGTGGGAAGAACACTTCCTTTCTAATCCTCCAAAGCCTCCCAAGATAATATGTCCAACCAACATAAAATAAAAACACACCACTTATTTAAAGGATAGATTAATGAATTCAAAGGGATTAAAATTCATTAAGCTACATCCATTAATTAATTAAATGTTGAGATGCCTCATTAAAAAGGGGGGGAAGAGATGAAGAGGCTCCCAATTAATAAATGAAGTTTCAACCTCCTTAATTTGGGAGTTCAAGGGGTTTAAAGATTTTAAGGGGGATTTGAAGAGTTTGGAACTCATGTGGGCCCCACCACACAATATCCTCCCATGGGAGGTTATGTGGGGGGGCCCACCTCTAACTTCTCTTTGGATAAATTAACCACCACTTAAAAATTATGTCACTCATAATTTTTAATTTAATAAAAATCCCCAAAAATTAAAATTCTCCTCCCGACCAAATTTAACTATGGTAATGGTGCCATTAGGCGAATGCCGGTGATGTGAGTTCATTGGTCCCCTCATATTTAAATTCCATGCACCGGTTTAAAAGATATAAAATCCCGCTCATACATCTACTAAACATACCCGAACAAAACATCAGAAAAATTATTATCAGTCACCCTCAACCCACTACGGTCAAGGTTAGGCTCTGCCTAGGTGAAACATGCTCCAACGAACCCAACGGTACTCTTGGATTTTTAATCTGAGTTACCATTTATAAGTCATGAATTTTATAATAAAATAATTGTCAATTAAATATTTTATTTTTGGCCAAAAACTAACTCTTTCTAGTGGCCTACACTGGCCAGAGTCAGTATCTGCTTGAATAAAAAAAAACCCTCACGAGTACAGCGGTGCTCTCTGATTTTCAATATGATCTACCATTTGTGGTTTATAATCACTTAAAAAATAAAATAATTTATTTAATTATTTTATTTATGGTTATCCCATTATTGGAATTTCTCACAGGAGGCTCGCGTCGACTAAACTTAAGTCGCTCCTAGGGTAAACCCGCCATCTTGAGTGCAATAGTTCACTCAGATTTCTGATCTGAGTAACCATTTAAGAGTTATTCAACTTTTTCAGGAAAACTTCTTCTACACTTTAATTTAAGCTTAAAAAAACATCAGAAATTGATTCTGGGCACACCAGGCCTCGGAATCAGGTTCCGTTGGAAACTGCGGACACATAAAATTCAAAATAATTTAATACAAAAAATTTCCTTGAAATTTTCGGGTCTTTACATTACCCCCACCTCAGGTATTTACGTCCCCATAAAGCTGCAACACACACTAGAGAAACAAATGGGGGTACTGAGCACGCATCTGAGCCTCCCGCTCCCATGTGCACTCTTGGAGGTTCTCGTGCTACCAATGAATGTGCACTAGAGGAATCGACCATCCACGTAGGTCCCACTCCAATCGATCCTCGATCTCCACTGGGACCTCCGTGGATGTATCCATGTCATCGATATCCATCTCCCCATGGTCGATGATGTGGGATGGGTCATGAACGTATCTCCTCAGCTGAGATACGTGGAAGACGTCGTGCACCCGAGGAAACTGAGGTGGAAGGGCCATGCGGTAAGCCACCTCACCTACCCTGATGAGGACCTGGAACGAACCGATAAAACATAGAGATAACTTTCCGCCTCAGCCAAATCTCCATAGACCTCATCGAGGTGAGACCCATAAAATTATGTAGTCTCCATCCTCGAAATCTAATTGTCTTCATATCCTATCAGCATAGGACTTATGTATGCTCTGTTCAGTCTTCATCTGCTCCTAGATGATTTGCACCTTCTCCGCCGTAGGCTGATCCATCTCTGGTCCTACAAATGCTGAATCCCCTAGGTCAGTCCAGCATAGTAATGATCTACAAGGTCAGTTGTATAGTTCCCCGTAAGGTGTCATCCCAATGGTGGAGTGGTATTTGTTGTTATAAGAAAACAGTACCAAGGGTAAGTGATCCTCCCAACTACGACCAAAGTGGAGGACACATGCACAAAACAGGTCCTCGGGAGTCTTAATGATCCTCTCAGTCTGACCATCCATCTGAGGATGGAAGGCGCTGCTCATGCGAAGCTGCGTCCCAAAAGCCTCTTGTAACACTTTCCAAAGCCGGGAATTGAAATGAGCATTGCGATCAAGACGATAATCGATGGCACACCATCAAGACGTACGATCGCTTTAGTGTAGAGGAATCCCAAGATCTCTACTGAGCCATGCTCTCTGATCAGTAGGAAGTGCACCGACTTGGTGATTCGGTCTATGATCACATAGATATATTCGTTTCCTCTAGATGTATGTGGAAGACTCGTCACGATGTCCAGGGATATCTAATCCCTATACCTCTTTGGGACCTCTAAAGTCTGAAGCAAGCTTGTTGGTCCGTGATGGTCTGCCTTCAATTGGTGACAAGTGAGGCATCGAGTGACAAACTCTGCTACTTCCTTCTTCATACCTGGTCACCATAGTACGTCCTTTGAAAAGGATGACGTTCTCCCCACCTTCATAAAATCCATCATGTGCATGTCTTGTAGATATCTGAGCACGTCGTGTCTCGCAGTCATTATCTCCTTGTTGTACCACCATAACTCGCTGAAGAAGTGGGGGAGTGACTGTAAGAGACTGAAGGAAGGATTCTCCATCTCTATCCATAAATGGTTTATGTAATGCATCCAAATGCTTTTCCATCTCTCCTAGAAGCTGTATACCAGATCTCTAATTGAGTGCATCTACTACAACATTCCACTTCCTAATAGTATATACTATCTCGAAGTCAAAGTCCTGGAGGAACTCAAAACTCAAAACTCCTTCTGCCATGAGGGTAAGGATGTCTGACTCATGAGTGATTGGATGCACCCTCCCATGCATGATTTTATCCTATGATACCTGGGTTTCCCTTTTCACTGACCAAGGAAAACATCATCCCAACTTTGTAGATAAACCACAACCTTTTTTCCTAATACAGTCAATCTGTGTATGAACTGTGGTTTCCCAGTCCATACCGAAACTAACGTCATAAGGCCTCGACGCTCCACCAAGAGGTTCGAACCGAAAATCTTGCCTCAAGGTTTAGATCAGACCATCGGTGTAAGTGTGATTATCGATTCTCCACTCAAAGGTATCTCCAGACGTGAGGGTCAAGTAAACAGTTTAACCAGAATCTCTAGGTCTGGGACATGATTTGTGGAAGGAAGGAATGATTGTTACCTATGACTATTGATATGGCAGCTAGTAATAGACACAGAATGTACCTTGAATCATTCCTAGAGACCTTGGTTCACACTCCCTGACCACAGACAGCTACTATTTTCTTCTACCCTCCAACTCCCAGAGCCTGGCAGGGACTACAAAGGTGTTTGGTTGTAACATGTCTAAATGTACACCACCACATGCTACTCATCTAGATCTGCTTCCACATCTGGTGCACTTCTGATTCATCTGTCCTCAATACATCCTCATTCTGAAATAGTTTACACGCCCATGTCTCTGAGACTTGCACTAGATTTTTTCTTTCCCACTACTAACATTCACTGGCTGTATCCGTTCAGCCAAAGAACATTCAACCACAAAGGTTATATCTAGAACCCTAACATAATTAGGAATGCATAGAGGAAAAGTTCTGGCTTGGATGTCCATTAAACACACCTTGTTCGGTAGTCCATACCATAAAGCACTGATTATATCATATTCATCGAGTACCCAGAACGATCAGTATGTATCGATGAACATTGAACTACTGACATGTCATCCTGACAAAGCTATATAAGTTCTAGAGAACTTTCAACCACCTCCTCAAGACATTCCTCATCCGCCTGTGATTCGGGATCGCCTTAGAACCTGAGGGGTATCTGATTCTAGAACTCATGTAGGGCACTAAGCCTACATGTGTCATCTACCGGTACCGCTGGTTATAATAGCTGACCAACAGATAGTGATATAACTGACACACTACCTGAAGGTACAACTCGGGAAACGGTCCACATACCAATGCCTCATCACTATGCGGACCAACCTCATGGTAACTCACTGGAAAACACTAGTAGCTAAGTCCACCATCCTCTATAATGGTGTTTCAACTAGGTGAAAAAATATACAAATCATCTCCAGCCAGTCCTTTGCTTCCTGGAAATATGTCTCTCCTTGTAACCTTGGATTCCTCTACTGTTGGAACTCCTCTAATACTCTCTATCGGCGTGCACCGTCTGCTGTTATAGCTAGTGGAATCTGTTTCCCAACCGGTGGTTGTGCTGTTGGTACACCACCCGAAGGTGTCAACATTGTAAGAGGGTCCTACACCGGAGTCTCATCGCTCGATGGGCCATCATCATTTACTCAATTGGGAAACCTAGTTGGCTTTCTTCATATCAGCATCCTGATAAAGAATAGGTGTGCCACAGTCAATAAGTTTATACCTGGTGAGCTAGCTCAAAGAGACCAAAAGGAAACACTTGAAACACACACTCAATCAGTATTTTCATGCACTAAGTCGAAAATCAGAGGTCAGGGTCCTAGTGTATGGATAGGTCGGCCGCCGCACCAACACTAGACTCCCTGGACTAAAAACCACACTCAATACTCTTAACACTATTGATTCACATAAAATAATGATCAGTGTCCAAAGATCTGCAGTAGAACCGACTCCTATGATACAAATTTGTCAGGACCCATCCCCGGGGCCCGTACCGTGACTACCCCAAGCCCACCATCCATAGGCCAGGGGCTGGCGACTAGCACCAAAGGCATAAATCCCTAAGCAGGGAAGGAATTTCCTTTATAAAAGTAAACAAACACAACAGAGTACGCAAAAAAAAGTAAACACTAAGTAAAATGGAATACAAAAGAGTGTGTTGGAAAGTAAATGGGCCAGTATAAAAACCCAACTGAACAACTAGTACAAGTAGAAAGAGAAAAATAGGTGAAAGTTAAGAGAAGATATTGGATCGTTCTCTGGGGATCCTACCTAAAGGGTAGGTATAGATGGCCACCACAGCACTCACGCCCGTCAGTCTCCTCTATGTTCCAACTCGTCGCAAGGTCCACCTCCGGGTACCTTCCAGTCGTAGTGCACTCATCCTCCGTCAGCGTTTTCCTTCATCTGTAACCAACACAACGTGGTGCGGGCATAGCCCGTGTAGGGGTGAGTATAACGATACTCAGTAGGGACCTCGAGACCCGAAAGGTCTCACAACATCCACTAAGGATAAACAAAACAAGAAATATTCAATCACGAAGTATCAACCAAAGCTACTTAGGTATATGGGAATACATATACCTAAGTTACCAATCATTGTTTGGCTCCAACTCACAAGCCCAAGCACAACCTAGTCCATACATGAAGTAAAGACAAGCACCATGATTTTAATGTTTGAAATACATGACTCATCTCACACAGGTAGGCCACAATAGTAGAGAGATAATGATGATCAGATGTAGCCACTGGATCGTCTAAACTGTCGGACCCACACAGGATACAAGAATAGTTAAGTTGTCGGACCCACACAGGATACAGTCCATCTATCTCGTCTAAGCTGTCGGACCTACATAGGATACAGCCCAGCTATTATAGTGTAATAGAGATGATCAGATGTAGTTATTGATTCATCTATGCTGTCGAACCCACACAGGATACAGGACCATCTACTCTGTCAGAACTGTCGAACCCATACAGGATTCTGGTACAGTTATCATCATCGACGAACCCACGAAGGATTCTTGTACGGTAGTCATCGTCGCAGTTACAGCCAGCTCTAGGGTTCCCTCACACAGGACGCTCGATTCTGGGAGGGTCCGAACCTTGAGTTAAGGGATCGATACATAAACTATCACAAATCCCTGATTTGATGTATCCCAAAGTTCCGCCTCATCAAAAGAAACCCAACACGATAGACGGAACGTCAATCGGATGCTCGGTCTTAGACTTATTGGATTTTCCGTTCTAGGGGCTCTGTTGGATTTACGCTCGTTCAAAACCCGGTCATTTTCAAAAGTCGTCCAAAACTCACTTAGAGTATCGAAAATGGTTTTCCTCGTCGTGAGGGTCATAGTTCCGCAGACGGCTCATTAATCGGACGCGCGGTCTAGAACATATTCTTCTTTAAGTGAAACGGACCCCACCCGTCATGCCTAGTGGGCTGGGGGTTCGGCCCGTCCCGGTTCAGCAAGCCCGACCCGACTGGGGGGTCGGCCCAGCCCGGTTTGGCCTGTCTGACCCGCATGGAGGGTCGGCCCAACCCGGTGGGGCGCGGCCCGCCAACGGACCCATCACGCAGAGTGTGTCGGTCCGGTTCGCCCAGTGGTGTTGCCTCTCCCTGCCCGGCCGGCCGAAGCCGGCCGGTTTTGTTCGGCACGAGCAGCCAGCAATTGTGGGCCCTGGTTCCCATATCATGCGTTGCATGCGGGCACGGCGCTTCTCCAGCCCGGTCGGCCTTAGCCGGCCGATTCGTCCAGCAAGCAGCATGCACAGCGAGCCGCGGGCTTCTCCGCAGCACGATGCAAAGGGGCATCGTGGTCTTCCATCCCATCCCGGTTACGGCTGGCCGGTTCGGTTCATCGGTCATGCGGCCCGTGGATGCGAGCCGGGGTTTCCTCGACATGGCCGGCACGACGGTGCCAGTCCTCCACCGCCACGGCCCGGCCTAGCCGCAGCCTTCGGTCACTGCCGCGTTATTGTCGTGGTCTCTTTCTCTTGTGCGACGCGACGGCACCACACCCTTCTGACTCTGACTTCGTCGCCAAATAAACTAAGAAGCAACGGAGGAATGTCGGGTTGTGTTGGTTAGGCCCGTACCCTCCGTATTAGATGATATCATTTGTCCAATGATGAAGCAAGGTATTCAACGAAGAATGAGGTATAATTTTATTCCATTAAAATTAATCGAATCCCCCAACCTCGAAAATGGTGCTCGCTCGGCGGAGTCATGGGAACGAGGGTGGGTGTCAATTTCGTTGATGTCGGGAAGCGTTCGAGGATGGTTTGTCATCGACGTTCCTTGCGGGCGGTGTCTACTCCTTTAACGCAGAACAAAGTCGAGGAAAGGAAGATGACATGTCGTCATTCTTCATTGGAAATGACATTCTTCGTCGAGAGGACGTCGTTCCACGTTAGAGATATCCTTCAGGTTCTTCATGGGAATAACTCTTCCTTTCTAATCCTTCAAAGCCTCCCAATATAATATGTCCAACCAACATAAAATAAAAACACCCCACTTATTTGAAGGATGGATTAATGAATTCAAATGGATTCAAATTCATTAATCCACATTCATTAATTAATTAAATGTTGAGTTGGTTCATTAAAAATGGAGGGAGGAGATGAAGAGGCTCCCAATTAATAAAGGAAGTTTCATCCTCATTAATTTGGGAGTTCAAGGGGTTTAAGGAGTTTAAGGGGGAGTTGAAGAGTTTTGAACTCGTGTGGGACCCACCACACAATATCCTCCCATGGGAGGTTATGTGGTGGGTGGGACCCACCTCTAGCTTCTCTTTGGAGAAATTAACCACCACTTAAAAATTATGTCAGACATAATTTTTAATTTGATAAAAATCCCCAAAAATTTATCTTCTCCTCCCGACCAAACACAACTATGGTAAAGGTCTCCTTAGGTGAATACCGGCATTGCGAGTTCATCGGTGCCCTCAGATTTCAATTTCGAGCACCAGTTCAAAAGATATAAAATCCTGCTTGTAAGTCTACTAAACGTACCAGAACAAAACTTGAGAAAAATTATTATCAATCACCCTCGACCCACTCTGGTCGAGGTTAGGCTCGGCCTAGGTGAAACACACCCCAACGCACCTAACGGTACTCTCAGATTTTCAATCCGAGTTACCGTTTAGATGTTATGAATTTTACAATAAAATAATTGTCACTTAATTATTTTATTTGCGGCCAAAAACTAACTTTTTCTGGTGGCCCACACCGGCCAAAGTTTGTATCTGCATAAAGCATACCCTCACGAGTTCAGCGGTGGTCTTTTATTTTCAATCCAAGCTACCGTTTTTGAGTTATAAGCATTTGAAAAATAAAATAAATTATTTAATTATTTTATTTACAGTTATAACATTTTTGGAATTTCTCACAGGAGGCCCATGCCGACTAAACATAAGTCACGCATAGGTTTAACCAGAAATCTTGAGTGCAATGGTGCCCTAATATTTCTGATCCGAGTAACCGTTTAAGATTTATTCTAATTTTTCAGAAAAACTACTTACGCGCATTAATTTAAGCTTAAAAAACTTCAAAAATTGATTCTGGTCACAGCGGTCCTCGGAATCAAGTGTCGTCAGAAACTGCGGACTCGTAAAATTACTATGAATTTAAGAAAAAAAATTCCTTCAAATATCTGGGTCTTTATAGAAATGATCGAAGGGAGAGTAAATTCAATCAACGTTGGGAATCTGTCCACTATGATAGTCTTAGAAGTGAACCTTGACTAAGGAAATTGTCATATGTACTTATTTATATGATAAAAACATATTTCATATGCTAATGATATATTCTCATTGCTCATTATTGATTAATGGTGACTTAAAAATCTTATGACTTTTTAAAATGTTTTTTGAAAAATAATTATTCCATAACATATTATTAATGATCTTTTAAAAATTAGGTTTAACTTTCATAACTTATGATCATGTTATCATACCATTATTATGATCATATTCTAACTTATAATCATTGATTAGTATTTCATATGTTTACCCTTTCTTAGCATCCAATCTCAGGCTTTCTTATGTTTCTATTCTCCTAGGTAGTGAAAAATGATGATACATAGGGTATATCTAAAGAGGGTAAAATAAGAGAATAAATTTATGGTAGATATCAGATATTCTTCATTAAATAATTTTATTATGTATATATTCTCCAAATACACAAAACATATATGCTTATGAGATATGTGGTGTAACAACATGAGAATTTGGATCCTTTAAATTGATATTATCTTTGGTAGTTTTGGTCACAAAAAACACCAAAATAAACCAAAATTCAACTAAAAACCATGATATATTTAAATTACGTCAAAATAATAATCATTAGTGTATAAAAATTAAATAATAAATTAAAAAAAACTACATATTATATCATTGATTAATATTTTAAAAAAATCTAATTGAAGAACCATTAAAAAAGGTATTATATTTTATCATAAAAATATAAATTGGTCAGAGTTAAAATTTTATTATATTATTTAATATCTCAATATTAAATTATTTTAAAATATTTATTAAATAATATTAAAAATCTTGATGTCTAAAAACATAACTTTTTAAATGAAAGTGATTTGTCATTATATATTGTATTTACTAGTCGAAAGATAATTTATAAATTTTATAATTTTCATTTGAAAAAAATAACTTCACTTTTTTATTTAAAATTCCAATATTATCTTAAGATGAATTTTGGGATTTTTCTAAAAAGAATGATTTTTATGTGAATAGTGAAAAATGTTTTTTGTGGATAATTTGAACTTAATGACATTATTATCATATAAGTACCATTTTTAAATTCATTTAACCTTTTTATAATAATAAATAGGTATTTTATAAGTTAATTTATTATTTTAAAAATTATTCTTGTATTGAAAATCCCATATTTTACATTTTAGAACATAGTTTTTATTTAAAAAAATTAGTTTAATACATTATACATTTAGTATTTTAAAGTTAATTTTCATCACATTTAGAAATTAGATTAAATAAAATGGATTTTAAATTTGGAATCAATATGCCCCAGTTTTATAATAAGATCCATTTTATTTTGGTGCATAAAGGATAGGTTACATTAATAAAAAACTAGTTACTGATGTAAAGATAAAATGGTAAATGTGAAAAATCTAATGGTAATTAGTTAAAATAATGACAAAAAACGTTTTATAATGTTTTTATAGGGATTTTATCTAACCTATAAATTTTAATATCAAATATTTATCAATTTTTTATCCACTTTCCCTGACATTGACTTCCAATTATTAAATTTTTTTAGGTATTTACCCAAAATCCATTCGTTTTCACTTGTAAAAGGGGATCTCCTATCCTCACTTCCCCTCGCACCACATTCCACTTTGATTGGAAAAATATCATCCCAAATCACTCCTAAAAATTCTTATACATCTTAATAGGGTTCTCATTCACAAAATATGATCCCTAAAACTTTTAACCCCCTTTGAAAATGAGATAATCAAATTACTGAGTTATAAATTTATAACCTCTCCTTTCTATTTTCTATTTATTTATGTGAATTTATTATTCAAAAAATTACATTACACTATATTAAAAAGATAAAAAAGTAGTCAACGAGTCTGTACCCGGGTGGTAAGGGCTCGTGCTTGGCATCCAAGAGACCCGAGTTCAAAACCAGGTGGAGACGAATTTCCGAGTTACTATAGCAGTATAGTACCAGTCACTGTAGCAGTACTGTAGCAGTCACTATAGAAGTTACTGTTCGGTACTGTAGCAGCCAGAACTATTCACCTGATTTGGGCCTTTGGGCCACTAGTTTGGGCCTACAGGTCTTCAGGGACTTCAAGTCATCAAAGGCCTTCGGAAAACAGGGCCTTCGGGTCACGTAGACCATGGAGTAGACCAGTTCACACAGAACAGACCCTGGAAGAGGATCAGAGCAACAGGAGTAGCAGCCACCAGATGCAAAGCTAACCGGGTTGGAAGAATGAGAGGGTATGACAACCGTCATAGGGACCAGGCACCGTACAGCTTTGTACGGGGCAATGCTAGCCGATCAGAAATGCAAGGTAGGAGCTAGGTGATCAATGATGCAGAAAGCTGGGGAGAGGCAGTTCAAGTGGGCTGGGCCTATGGGTCATGTATTGGGCATGGTATACCTCTGGGCCTTTGGGTCATGTATTGCGGGTTTGTCGGGCCTTGGCCCTTACTCTTATGGGTCATGTACAGGTTCCCCTTCAACACTTAAAAGGGGGATTATCCATAATAAAAAAAGTCCTTCGGGCCATTCGGGCAAAACATAAAAAAGTATAATTATTATCCTTATTTATTACTAAAATTGTGGTAAAACATTAACCACCTTTTCCATTCTCTATTAAGAAAACCGAAATTTTAATCATGTGTTGTGCAGATTCCTGCCTCCACAATGCAACATGTATTGTTTTTGTTCACTAAATTTAAATATTCCCATAAATTTGAATTTAGTATAAAAGTATTATATTTATAAAATATTTTATATTTTGAAATTATAAAATATTTTACTATTCTTCCCATTCTATGGATAATTAAATAATCATCCATGTCTATGTGTAGACTACAGCCTCCATGGAATGGTGTATTCATAATTTCGTTACCACCTTTCATGAATGGTTATAAGAATAGTTTAAAAAGATAAATAATATTTTTAAATAATGTTTTTACAATAAAAATTTAATATCCAATTATTTATATTAATGATAAAATCTCTTTATTAAATTAACCCTCTAGAGTATGTAAACAATGAAGGAAAAATAACTTATCCACGCTATGTAATTGTTTCATATCCACCACTTATTATAATAATTAATTATAATTCTGGTATATAACACTAAAAAACACTACATTTATTCATTATTCTACTAGTATAATTATTTTGAAACTAAATAACTTTATAAAGATCCATTAATCATGGGTTGTTAAAGTTTGGGTCTCTTTTACTACCTACATGATCAATTCCATGAAATTATATCATGGATTACTATGAAAACTCACAAAATAGTATAATATGATATAAATATTTATATAATTATTTTTTTGTGTTTTAAATAATACATAAAGGTTTTTTCTCGATAATAAAATCACCATTATTTGGATTAGAAATTAACTAACGTGTGTTCATTGTTGATTTCATCTTCAATGGTAAATTATGAAAAACACATCGACAAAATTTTAAACAACATAAATAATTCTAATTAATCCATTATAGATAATTTAATGATATTTGAATTATTAAATTTTGTAGAATAATGAAAAAAACTAGTTTTTTTAAACTAGTTCAAAACGATCAAGATTACTCTTATCCAATATTGAAAATAGGTAATAAATAATTAATATACATATAGCGAATAATTATAAATTAAGTTTATAAAAGTTTATGTATATGAAGAATATTTTTAATTAGGTTATTAATATATTTATTTTTGTTATATATGATCTTATATTGAATATCAATAATAAGGGAAACAAGGTCAGGGTTATTTTTCTCAAATTTGAATTCCTTGATACTTGTTTATGTTACACACCATGTATACATATCCATGGTGTAAATACAACCATATTTTAATTATATATAATTATTAACTTATATTTCATGATATTATATTATATATTTTATTTTCCACCACTCATTATATTTTTATTCAAATGATATAAAGGCTATATTGGTTTTCTTTGTCTAAATTATTATTTTTCTGACAAGTTACTAGTTTTAAACCATCATTAATTTTTCTGGTGTAATATTTATTTACTATCCTAAAAATTATATTTACTTTATTTTATTTTAATTATTTGGTTATACAAATATAAATAATGTCCTTTTATTTAAATTTATTTTCACTCAAGTATAAACTTAGTCGTAAGAGTTTCTAGTAACTCAATTTCCATTTTTGAGTAATGATAAGTCTCTTGGACATATTTCATATATATTTCATGAATTCTACCCTATTTATTATATTATGCGGTGTTATATCATAATTTATATTTTTATGACACAATCCTGTTTTTAAAAATTTCATGATTCACATTGTATATTTCCTATAAGGGATATTGGTAACTCAAAGATCATTTCCTTGAGTTTTATTTTTTCATCCGGACCATTATTCTTCCATGATAGGGTTCTTCCACCATTATATTTTATTATTTTATATATTATAATCCAATTATAATAAAATTAATTTTTAATAAAAATAAACTTTTATTACTCTTCCTATAATGTTGGTTTTCAACAAAGGTATTTTCAAGGTATTAAAATGGTTCCTTCCTATTAATTATCATATGTTTTTACTTTTGGATTCACATTTCCTATAGAATTAATTATTTAGTTTTCAAGGATACATTATTTGATATTATTCTTTTATAATTTAAATTTTTCAAAATCATTCACTTTACCTTTTCAAATGTTTTTTTAAAGTGAAATTTAAGTTTTGTTTTACATTAATGTTAAAAATGTTTCTTACATTAACTTTTAATATTTCACCTCTATTTTTGTTTTCATATTCAAAAGTATTTTCACTAATTAGATTTGTGTTACATGATTTATTCTCTAATAAATATATATTTATAGTTTTTTGGATTAAACTCATGGTATCAAAAAAATTGATTCTTGATCCCTTTTTGGTCGGTATCGTTTAATGCAATCTTTATCAACTATGTGTGTCATCTTTTATAATATCTATTGATGTTTCCTTGGATACAATATGGATATTTTCTTTTACAACAATCCTCCATATTTATCTAGATAATTTATATATTGTTATTTTCTATCAAATACATGATCCATCATTGTATTTTTAATTCATATCTAACCACCATGTGTAGGAATAAATTTTATTCCAATCCTTTTTCATTGTAATCAACTTGGTTTAAATTTCTTTGATTGATATGTGTTCACAAATATTTCATTAATTGATTGATTGGGGAAATTATTATCTAAATTCCATACCATTTAACTCTACAGTGTAAATACAATATGCTTTATTATCTTGAATGAATGTTATTAACCAAAAATGTTATTGAATATTATTGGATGGCATTTATTTTCCATTTCGTTATCATTCCATGATTATTGGTGTATTTATTAATGATTTCCTTGTGTGAATCAATTTTAAAAGTATATTAAACCCTTTTTAATTCCATGGGTTATTTATTATATGTTTAATGACATCAATTTTATTTCCATGGGTATTTATATTGTAATAAGATAATTGTTTTAATTTAAAAGTTATTTAAAACCCATTATTATTCATAGATTTTAATGATGTGATGGTTAGATGATTTCTTATGGGAAACATGTGTATGGTTAACCTTTAGTGATTGTTGGTACCTATATATCCCTATAAATAATTTTTTAAATGTTAAATATCAATAGTTAATGGTTAATGGTGTAGTAATGCATACTCTAAAATGGGAAAAAGGATTCAGTTCCTAAATGTAAATGGGAAACAGGTGATTGGATCCTAATCCACCAAGGGAAATAAGTATGTGAATTCTAATCCACTGTGTTAAATAGATTTTGATACCCAATATACTATATTATGATTTAAATTCTTATGGATGTGACATAATTATTAAGTGTTCCCTTTTTCGATGATATGAAATATTTTCATTATGTATTATTATGTTATGCATTGATTTATTTTCTATTCTTTATTGGGCATAAAGTTCATATCTATATTGATCATAACCATATGAAAATATTATTATCAATTAATATATTTAATTTTTATCACTTATGTTTACTCTTATTGAGTATCTAAACTCACTCCTTACTAATAATTTCATATCCTAGGTCATGAGGATGGGCTTAACTTGTCAAAAATATTGGAGAAGACATATATAATGAAATTGTTGGTAAATATTAGCAAGAATTATAAAATAAGTTGTGTATGTAAATAGTTTACAAAGACACTAAACAACTCTATTATCAAGATGTTGATATTATAATGAAATTTAATTTCTTAATTATGTAATTGATTTAAAATAAATACATTTAAATCGTAGTTCACAATATATGGTATCAGAAGAATGTTTTAGTTATTTTTTTAGATTAATTTATTTAGTTTTTTGGTTATGGATGTAGAACCTTTTTAAAACCCTATAGATAAGTCTAATTATAGAATGATATAATTAAATATTGGTAAATTATTTATTATTTTTTTTCCTAGAAATATATCTCTATTTGGATATTGAAAATTTTATTTGGTTGTCATGTAAATTCACTTAAGAGTAATCACCCCAAAATTGGTTGGTTCATAATTGACTCATTCATCACTCTGATGAATGATTAGTAGATCTAAAACTGCACAACTCAATAGTCATGCTAGGGGTATATGATTTGGTTAATCACATTCTCTTTATGAATTATTATAAAGGATTTATTTTCAAATTATAGTAAGGGATTAGGTTAATCAGTACAATAGAACATAACATAAAGCAAAGTAGATTGAACTAAAAATATCAAAATATAAAATGAAGGTTTCATTAGAGAATACATATTATTATTGAGTTCTTATATTTTTATGATAATTTAATATTATTCTATTTGATATTATCCTAATTTTTTTGGACTTATTTTTTAGTTGAAACGGGATAATAAAAATGTAGTTAAAAAAGGTATGTATCTAGAAACCACTATGTCTTATAACCAAATAAGGTAGCATTCTTAAGTGGTTGAGAATACTAGTGTATTACCATTATAATAGAAAAGTTGAGTATCCTAGTCCTACATATGGTGGTGAGGATGATGTCTTAATAAAAAAATAATTCTTTACACTTTTAGTAATTTTCATTACTGATGGATATTTATAGAAGATATTTTGGTATATTTTAAATGTTAAAAGGATCATGTGAAACATATAAGGATTGTTATTATGTATTTTTCTATAATGTTTTTTAAACATATATTAAATTGTATTAATAACCTTCAATAGATATTTCATGAGAAGATTATATTTTGGGGGTATAAATATCAGAGAACACATGATTGGGGTATGTATAACTCTATGATTTAAGATTCTATTGATTTTAAGGTAAAAAATGGTTGATTTATTTTGAGAAACGTTTGTTAGATGAAATTTATAAACTTGTAATTGATTATTTATTTAATTATATTTTTAGTAAAGTTTATATAGTTTGTAGGATTATGATGTATATTGACTAGTGTCTGATTTTATAATCTATTGGTTAAAGATAAGAGTTAGTTTTTGTAAAAATAAATGATATATTTGTGGTTTAATTTCTTATATATTTTAAAATTGTTTTTAAAAGTTATATTATATTTAATATATGATTATGGTATATAAATACTTGGGTATATGATAGTATGAAAGATTTATATTTTTGAATAAATATAAGAAACTTGATACTGATAAAGAACGTATGATTGATGTCATATTATAAGTTATATCATGAATTATGAATATGTTAAGAATTACCTCACCGACTTTTTCATTAAATAATTATAAAAATTGAAAGGATTCAATTTATTTAATGGGGTAGAATGAAATGACCTAAGATTTTGGATCCCTTAAATTTATATTATCTTTGATAGACTTTGACATATTAAACACCAAAATAATGTAATACCCAACTGAAATGAACATTTTCATATTAAAATTGCATTAATATTATAATCTTTAGTGAAAAAAAGATAATAATCAATTAAAATAATAACAAATTATTTCTTTAATTAATATTTTCAAAAGGATTCATTTCTGATTACAACAAAGAGACCTGGGATCAAATCCATGTGGGGGATAATTTCCGGGTACTGTAGAACTACTGTAGTAGGAACTGTGCAGAACTGTAGCAGGTACTGTAGCGGGAACTGTAGCAGGCACTATTTGGAACTGTAGTAGCTGGGAATATGCCCCCATTTGGGCCTTCAGGCCACCGATTTGGTCCCCGAGTCCATTAAGGCCTTCGTTCCACTCAGGCCTTCGGGCCACCTCAAGGCCTTCGGGCCACCTTAAAGTGCAGATGAAAACCAGACAGCCTACATGGAATAAGCTTCAGAAGGAGGAACAACAAAGAGCTTTCACCAAAGTAGAAGCTAAAATGATTACAAGAATGAGAGGGTACGGCTCCTGCCATAGGGACAAGCCTGTTCATGCATGGGAAAGCCTAGCAGAACAGCCATACGAAGATGGAGAGCTAATTTCACGAAGATGATGCTGGGGAGGAGCAGTTCCAAGTAGTTAGTCTGGGTTGTATGTAATGTTTTTAGCCTACAGGCAAAGAATTCCTATAAGGCCTATGGGCCATGTAATACTTATTCCTATGGGCCTTATAAGGGTTCCACCTCACCCCTTGAAAGGTGGATTATCAAAAATCAATAAAAAATGAAGGCATTCGGGCCATTGGAGGTATTGGAGGAACTAAAAAGGTAATGTATTTTACCTTAATAAAATAAATAGATGATATTTAAAATTTCATTATAATATTTAATAATTCAATATTAAATTATTTATAAATCTATATTAAATAATATTAATAGTCATTGAGGTTTAAAAATGTCATTTTTTTTAACACAAGCAGTTTTCGTTATATATTGTATTTTAATTTAAAACATAATTTAAAAATTTTATTATTTATATTTTAATAAATTAAATTAAATTTTTGATTTATTATTTTCATATCATATTAATATATATTTTTGGAATTTTTCTAAGAAGATTGATTTTTTTGAATAGTGAAAATGTATTTTTTACAAAAAAACATGAACTTTATGACATTAATAGTATGTAATTATGAATAGAAAATTAATGAAACATTTTTTAAATAAATATATACTTTATAAGTAATTTTATAATTTTAGAAATCTTGTTTTTAATTTTCAAACCCATATTTTACATTTTAAAACTTAAGATATATTTTAAAAAATGTCTTTAATACATTATACATTTATTATTTTAAAATAATGTTTTATAGTTTCTATAAATTGGAAAAAATAAAATTTATTTTGAAATATTTAATTAATATATAAAAATATTTAAAAATATATATTTTATTTTTTTGAAGAAAGGATAAGTTATTATAGGGATCAACTAGTTACCACGGTAAACTCTGAATTGGTAAAAGTAAAAAAATGAATGGTAGTGAGGTGAAAACATGTTTAATACATCAATGGTAATGTTTAGTCGAGGAATTTATAGACTTTATAAATTATAATCTCTGTTATTTATCAATTTTTGATCCACATTACTTGATAGTGAATTTCCATTATTGAAATTGTTTTGGTATTTACAAAAATATCATCCCTTTTCACTTTTATATTGGGATCGCTTCCCATCAATTCCCCTCACACAAAAATCCACTAATTTTGGAAAATATCTTCAAAAAACTCCCCTAAAAAGTTTTATCCACCTTCATGAAGCTTTTTTATTCTCAAAATATCATCCCTCAAAGGTTTAACCCCCATAAATATCAAGATAATCCAAGTAGTGTGGTATAAATTCCTAACCACTCCTTTCTATTTCCTGTTTAATTATATGCATTAATAATATATAAAATTAAACTACACTATATAAAAATTATAAAATCATTATAATTACAATAATTCTATGCTATCATAATTATTTTAAAATAATTGATCACTATTTTCCTTTTCTATTAAGAAAAATAGAATCATTAATCATACATTGTGTGGAATATTACCTCGATGGTGAAACAGGTTTTTTTCGTTCACCACTATTAAAGGATGGTACTAACATAGAATTTAATATATAATTAAAATATTTATAAAATATTATATATTATTAAATGATAAAATATATTACTCATTTTTTCCATTCTATGGAACATAAAATCTTCATGCATGCATATTTGCGAACTACTGCCTTTCTGGAATAGTGTATTTCATCTTTCACTACCACCATTCCGGATGGTTTTAATGGTTTTTTAAAGGGTAAATTTTATTTTATTTGATATTAATATGTTTTATTTAATAAAAATTTAATAAACTATTAATGATATGATTAATAGACAATCATTATATAATTAACCATCTTAAAAAAACAAACTACGAATGAAAACCAATTTCATCGTATAATGTAATTGTTTTATATCGATAAATTATTATCATAATTATTTATAATTATTTTATATCACACTAATAAACACCAAATTAAATCATTATGCTACTATTTTAATGATATTTCAACTAAATCACCTCAAAATCATCCATTAATCATGGTATGTTCATGTTTGGGTCAGTTTGACCACCTATATGAACAATTCTATGAAATTATATCATGGTTGACTTTGAAAAAACAATTAATGATATATTATGATATAAATATTTAAATAATAATTTTTTTATATAAATTATACATCATTATTTAACTCAAAAATTAATAAAAAGTATTTAATTGGTTAGGAAAATCACCTATGTGTAATCAATATCGATTTTATCTTCAAGTATAATGAATGGGACACACATAAAATGAAATTTAATCATAATAAATAATTATAATTAATCTATTAAAATATATTTATTGATCTTGTAATTATGAAATTTAGGATAATAATTAAGAATAAAATTCATTTATGGAACAAGTTCAAAACGACCAGGACTAATAACTCCTGACATTGAAAATAGATAATAACTAACAAATATAGAAGTATAAAATAGTTATATTTATTTTTATAAAATTGTAGATATATGTATAATATTCTGAATTAGTTGATTAATATATTTCTGTTTTTTTACAGTATCTTGGAGGGCATTCGACTATGTGCGTAAATAAGGTAAGAGTAATTTCTCTTAAATTTTAATTCCTTGAGACATGATTATGTTCTACAGCATGTTTTATTTTGAATGTTGAAAATAAAAATTCATTGTCATTTTTTATAATTATTATATTATATATAGACATATTCAATTTTTTATTTAAATCTTTACCACTCATGAGGCTTTGATTCAAAAGTGAAAAAAATATTTTTGGATTTCTAGGTCTCAATTATAGTTCTTTGAGACATGTTACATTCTTTGAAACATGTTAAATTTATATGGTCTTATATTTATTTACTAAACTATGAATGTTAAATAAGAAATTTTATTATGATTCTTGTTATATATTATTCCCAATATTGTTCTATTATTCAAATACCTTTTGACTCATGTATGGAAGCAGTCATAATAGTTTTTTGTAACTCAATTATCATTCCCTATGTTTTAATCATTATATTAAACATAATTCATATAGGTTATATAAATTGTAACATTTTTATTTTATTTTTATTTTTCTCATTATTTAAATTTTTACCAAATAATCCCCTTTCAAAATATTCCATTACTTATAGAGTATAATTCTAGTATAGGATATTAATAACTCAATTATCCTTTCCATTATTTATAATTTTTTATCTTAAACTTTGTTCTTAAATTCCTAGATTCTCCCACCATATTTTTTTAATAATTGTTATTTTATAATCATTTCTATTTAAATTATTTTTTAATAAAAATAAGGTTTTAATAATCTTTTTACAAAATGGATTTTCAAAAAATTTATTTTTAATGTATTAAAATGTTTCCTTCACTTTCATTATCATATTTTTTATATTTACCTACACATTTCTTATAAAAGAATTCTTATCATTATAAACACTTAATTATTGGGGATTGTTTTAATATAAGTAAAATTTTTAACAAAAATCCACTTTATAATTTCAAAAGTTACTTCAGTAGGTGATACAAAAGTTTGTATTTTATGTCATCATTAAAAAATGTTTTCAAAAATCTCTTTAACATTCTAACCTGTATTTATGTTTTCATATTTAAATGGATTTAAACTCCAAGGATTTAAGTTACATGATCTATTCTCTAGTGAATATATATTTATAATTTTTGGTATTAAACTCACAGTATCAAACAATTAAATTCTTGATCCCTTCATGGGTGATACCATTTGAAGCATTCATTTATATGGATGTCTTTCATCTTTGCCGACATCATTCTTAGTTTCCTTTATTCCACTGGAGATATGTTCATTTTCAACCATCCAACTTCTTTTTATAGATTGATTATGTAGTTTTATATTCTATCTAATATATGATTCATCACTGCCTTTGTCATAACTAAACATCCACTGTGAATATGAATAAATTTTCTTCCAATGCCTTTGAATTTTAAATACCCCATTTTCTATACATTTGATAAAAGGTTGTTCACCTAGATGTCATTCATTAATTTATTGGGAAAATTATTATCCTATTTTTATACCCTTTATCTCTATGGTGTATATACCATATTAATTTTTTCATTAATAAATGGTATTTAACTAGAATGTTATTGAATATCATTCTATACACATTTATCTTCGATGGGTTTATCATTTTTTTATTACTAATAGATCTTTCAATTATTTCTATATATTAATCCATTTGGAAGGGATATAAAATCCATTTTATTTCTATAGTATCTTTATTTTGTGTTTAATGAAATTCATTTCGTTTTTATAGGTTCTTTATACTGTTAAAAGTGAATGATTTTTCTTTTAAACCTATGTGAAACCCATTGTTATTCAGGGGTTTTAATTACGTGAATCTTAGATCATTTCCTCTGGTAATATTTGGTATAGTTAGTAATTAAGAGATAGGTGTTCCCTATATGTCTCTCTATTTCATTAGTTAAATATTTACATCTCATGAGATAGTGGTAAAATAAGTAGTGATACTCGATCAAAAAATAGTAATTTGGTTATCATGCCTGGTACACTATGTAAATTAACTGAGTAAAGCCTAATCCACCATTATAAATATGTGGGTGATTCCTGATCCTCTAATTGAAACTGGTTATGATACTTGATCCACTATGTTATGATTTCAATTCTTATGTGTGTGTCAAAATTCTCAAGTATGCCTTATTTCTATGATATGTTGTATTTTCATGATGTATTCTTATGTTATTCCCTGATTTATGATATATATTTTTTTGCGTATAAATTTCTCATGTATCTTGATTATAAAAATATTCTTATATTAAGTACACTTCTGATATTTTGTTGTTATCATTTATTTTTACACTTACTAACCGATTTATCACACCCTTTTCTTATGTTTCCTTTTACCAGTTCATGAGGAAGAGTTTATTATGATAGTTTTTTAAGAGAAGATCTAGTATGATGAAATTATGGGGAAATTTTCAAAATAATTATAAAATAATTTACTTATATAGCTAGTATAAAAATACAATAATCCTCTTGATTCTTGGGATATTGATATTATTATTTAATGTAATGATTTGTTATGAAAATGATATAAAATAAAGTCATGTTTATCTTGGGTCATTATATTTTTAATTATCATATGTATTTAATATCCATCTAAAATTTTGTAATGTATATATATATGTGTATATATTTGAAATTTTTGGGTGATATTATTTGTAATAAAAGTTGGGTTTAGTTATTAATTATATTAAAATTAGAAAAAAATCAGTGAAAAACCAAGATATAAGTCTAATTTTAGGATAAAATATTAATTTTTTTGTAAGATGGAGATCATGTGGTCTACCAAAAATGATATCCCTGTCTAGATAAAAATATATGGATATAGGATATGACATATTTTTACCTATATGTAATAAACATGAAAACGTTGATTGGGTATTAATATTATATTCCCCAAGTTCATGATAAAGAGACCTAATTGTACACATCGTTTGACAATCCTAGGGGATCTGAATTAGCTAAATAACATTCTATTTATGAATCATTATGAATAATATGGGATAAAACCTATTAAAAACTATGATATGTGATATTTTATAAAACTAAGGATTATCTATTTTATAAGGTTATATAATTTGGGATATCATAAAATATTCTTTTTATTATTATAAGAATGCTTACTATGATTAAAATTGATTTATACTCACATGGACATTTTTGGGTACAATTAAAATTTTGTAAGTAGGAGGAATCATGTGAACAAAAAATGATATAGCCAATGAAATGAATTTCCTCATGAGAAACCAAATGGAATAGGATATGAGACAAAAAAATCAAGATATTCCTAATCTACTATCTCGAATTATGATTAATAACTTGAACTAGATGAAATTTTAAAGAATAGAAAAATATATTTACATAACAATTCCGGTGATAAATATTATCAAGGAAATAATTTTCAATTTTTTACATGTTAAAAATAAGTGATTAAACATCTATAAAAAATCCATAAAATATATAAAATATGTTTTATATATTGAGAAGAAGGTAATGGAGCTAGTAATTGCGGATAAAAAATAATATTCATATAGACATAAATAATATTCATCCAAAGGTATCATTAATAGTTAAATGTCTTAAATTAGGGTAACATAGAAATAATCTGATTCAATTCCCTAATATAAGGGATTACTCCTCAACCATGTAAAGAATAAATTATCTATGCTATGTCAATTTCTGCAATGAATCATGGTAATTAAGGCACACTTATCTTCTACTCTAGAGTTTGGGATTTCATGTTGACATTTTTAAAAATGTTTGAAATGAAAATATTATTAATAATCATTTATTTTAATTTAATATACTATTGGTCATGGATTGGATCTATTTATATAGATCCCATATCATTTAATAATTAAGGGAAAGATAGATTGATATTCTAAATCAAAATATAACTACCAATAAATGTATGGATGAACATGAAATTTCAATGGAAATAACATCCATTATATGTGTTGTACTACCTATTCACGGGGATCACTTATCTTGTATGGTTGGGGAGAAAATAAAAATTTATGATATAAATTTATTATCTATATAGTAAAAGTTGTAATATATATACTGATCATAAAATACTGAAATATATATTTACGACTTTTGAATTTGTGACAAAGGATGTGGTTAGATTTGATTAAAAATCATGAATTATCAATACACTGCCACCCTAGGAAGGTGAACACGGTGCTTAATACTTTTATTCAGAATGACCATGAATGTTTTCTAATGATGATTATTGAAAGAGATATAATACTTATAGATTTAATGAATATGGATATTGAAATCATAAGGAAATGGGATAGATGATATCATTCTCAGATTACTGTTCAACAATATATCCATTTAAAAATTAAATAGGAGTAAATGGAGGATGTTTAGTGGAGGAAGAATGTGAGGAATGTTCCTAATTTTAACAATGAAAGTGATGGAAAGATTATGTTCAAGAAACAAGTATGTGATCCGTCAATATAAGACTTGAATAATGAGATATTGGATAAGTACCATGGTTCATCATTTCTCTATTCATCCTATAAGTTTGAATATGTATAGAGATATAAAATATAATTTTTTTCTAAGAAAACATGAAAATGTATGTTACAGAGTGTGTAGCTCAATCCAAGGTTTGTTATAAAATTTTTTCATGGAGATTTAAGTGCAAGGGGTTATTATAAGCATCACCCACACTAAAATAGAAATTGGAAATAATCATCATGTATTTCATTATTGGACACCCAAAAATATCTAAATACCAAAATTCAATTTGGGTTTTATTCATTAGGTTAATGAATTGAAAAAATTTCATTACTATTAGATAAATATTTTATCTTCATCATCCTATCATTATATACATTAAAGAAGAGGAAAGGGTTCATGGATTACGGGATTTTGTTGTATCAAATATAGATTTTGGGTTTAACTTGATGTTATAGAGAATTATTTAGAAGGATTTGAATAGAAGATTGATCTTTATAAGTAATTATCATCCTCATATAGATAGTTTTTATGAGATAACCATTCAAACTCTAGAATATATATCGGGATCTTTTCAACAGATTCTAAAGGTGGTATGGATCAAAACTATCCTATATATGAATTTTATTATAAAAATTGTGTTAAATCAATCATAAAAATTTTTCCTTACCAAACCCTATATGGTATGGATTTTATAAATCATATGTATTGATATAAAGTTAGAGAAATAAATATATTGATACATGAGCTGGCTCAGAAAATAGCAAAGAAGGTTTGACCCATTTAACAGTACATCAGAGTGGCTCATAGTCACTAAAATATTTACGTCAACAATCATCTGAGAGATGTAGATTTTAATGTTGGTGATAATTTATGCCTTGGAATATCTACTAGGAATAATTTTATGATATTTGGAAATAAGGTAATGTTGAGCGCTATAAATATCGAGCCCTTTAAAATTACTTTTTGTATTAGGGTGGTTGATTATTTATTATCACATATAATGAATATCTCACAAGTTCTTGAAGAATTCTCTGTATCTATTTTTAGTAATTAAATACTTGATCCTTTGCATGTACTAAACACATATTTTGTATGATGGATCCTGATATTTCTTATGAGTAACAAACAATCGAGAAATTGGATTGAAGAGAAAATGTGTTACGGAACAAGACCACTCAACCTGTCAGTGTTTTGTAAAGAAACCATAAATTTTAGGAAGCTGCATGGAAACATGATGATGTGATGAGTTATAAGTATTATAATTTTTTTATATCATATTAACATAATTTCTAGGTTGAAATTATTTTAAGCGGGTAGAATGTAACGCCCAAAGATTTGAGAATATATATTTATATTAATTAAATTCAAAGTGTTCGTTAGATTGATTCATATAAAAACATTATCTTATAAGAACCAGTTAATAGTATTTAATATATATATATATAGTATTTGTTTTCTTAATAGAAATAATAATAATAATAAATTTATTATTACCATCATCGGTTAGGTTGTCACCTTTTGGGACACTCTTCCATCTTGGCTGGTAACGACTCTTTCCCGGCTGGGGTCTCTCTGGAGTGATCCCTTAATTTGTAGGGGGTTATAGTGGGTGGAGGGTTAAAAAAAGAAACTCATATGGATTCACTCGAGAAAATAGGAATAATAAATTGATTATCAATTGGTTAGAAATGAGGATAATATCTTTTAAAGCTAAAAGATATATTTTCATAAATATGCATTTACGTGTGCAATGTATTTTTATCATAACAGATTAAATTAAGCACTAATTATAAATGTCTTCAATTAAATGGGTGTATTATTTATTTTCAAATTAATTAAAATTAATTTAATTGTGTTCCTTAATAAATGAATAAGAATAAATTCATATTATTCTTCAAAAATAAATTTTATTCAAAAAATATTTTTATTTCATTTTATATGCATATACTATAACTAATTTCTAAAACTTTTAGAAATATTAATTAAAATAATGGAATAATTTTTTAAAATTTCATGTCAGAATAATAATAGGGTTAAATTTCAGAATTTTTCTGAAAATATCGATTTCTGTTTGAATAGAGAAAAATACTAATTTTTTAATAACTGTTATTTATTTTATTTAGTAAACTAATTTAAAAAATCATTATATTTTGAATTTTTTTTAAAGTATCAAAATATATATTTTATTAATCCTATAGTAATTGAAATTTTATTTTATTTTTTTTAATGTTATTTTTATGTTAAAAAATTTTGTTTCATGAAAACACTTTTCAATGCATTTTGTGATCTTATTTTAAAATTAATTTCAGAAAATTCAAAAAATTTAACCCTTAAAAATGGATTTCAAATTTTTATTTATTATGTTCACAAATATTATTAGTTTAATTTCAATTTTCCCCCTTATGAATAGTAACCTTGGTAAAAGTGTTGCCAAGAAGGTAATAGCATAAAATTAGTTAATTATTGTTAAAACTTTGAGATAAGGACACAAAATCTCATATTAATTATTATTGGATGAGGTTACTTAGAAAAATATCACCTCATATTCAAATTTTAGTTTTTTTTTTAGTGTCACTTTACCATGATTAATACACTTATAGTATTTAAAAGTTAATAATAATTACAATTTCCCCGCTCTCTTCACTTAAAAAAGGGAACCTACTCTTCTTAGAACTCTGCATCACCTAATCTATTTTATCAAATTCTATCCACCCAAATGCCCCAAAAACATTCCTCACCATAACCTATAGGTCATTATCTAACAAAAATATCATTCTAGTAGTCTTAAAGAGTAAGACAAAGGTGGTTTTCCAAAGAAGAGGTATAACTCATAACCGATTCCATTCATGTTTATCTGTTCTTATACCACCTTAAAGCTTATTAGAACCCTACTATTATAATAACTTCATTATCAAAAATACAGTAAAATTTTATTATATAATTGGTACATCCCTTTTACTTCTAATTTTTTTTCCTATGTATAATTAAAACATCGCACTTGTATACGTGCAGACTACCACCTCTATGAAAAGATGTGTTTATTTTTTCATAATTGTCTTTCATATATGGTTATATGAAGGGATTTAATTGATACATATTATATTTATAAAATGATAATGATTCATTAAAGAGAAAAAAATTTATACCTTCCTACCTTTTAATTCACTGGAAAAAGATAACATATCTTGTAATACCCAGATATTATTAGAAATATTTTTTAAAATAATTTTATTTTATTGATAGCTTTTGTTTCATCTAATAACATGTTTAGAAAAACCGTGAAATATTATTCAAATATTATATTCCCATTATAAACAATATATTAAATTCATTTTAATTGATAGAAAGGAATAATTTATGAAATAAATATAAATTTACCACTTAATATGAATTTATTATTAAGTGCTTAGAAAATAATCACACAATTTTTAGTAAATTAATTTTATTCTTCAAAAATAAGTTTTCTCAAAAAGTAGTTTTGCTTCCTTTTATAATTAAATAATAATTTATATAAGTACTAGAAAATTTATTTCGAATTATTAATATCAATATTTAATTAGGAAATTTAAAATTATCTTAGATTCCTTTTTTTTATAATTTTTTGAAAAAATTTATCTTTAAAGGAAAAATATAAAATAATAATTTTTATTGAAAAAAATATAATATTTTAAATTTTTTAAAATTTAAATTTATGTTATGTATTTTTTAAAAATTATATATTTTATTTTAATTTATAATAATCTAATAATTATTTTTTATGTGTATTATATACATTAATTGAGTAAAAAACATTCATGTTTAAAAATGTAATTTTTTTTCGAAATAACTATTTTTATTTTTGTTTTTATAATTTTATTTAAATTAAATTTTACAACATATCTTTTTTAAATTTTGATAAATTTATTCTATATTTATTATCATGAGTTTGAATTTTTTTAATATATCACCTTTCATTTTTAGTTAATATGAATAATAATTGTGGTAGTATTTATTACCTTAGTAAAGTGTCAAATTGAGTTAATATAGATTAAAAATAAGTGATAATTCTATCATTTTTAATCCCATTTCTTATTATATGAAGTTAATTCTAACCTTAACACCTGATTTTCCAAGTTTATATTTTTAATGGATACCTGTCCATGAAGATATATAATTTAAATCAAATAAATCAAAAAATGTCTCTTTCTTTGTATTAAATATAATTTATGTGTTATAGTCGTGAAAATGTATCTTATGATTGAATATAGGATTCAATTTTGAAATTAATAAAAATATTTTCATAATATAAATTTATATATAACTTTTGGGGCCACTTGGATGAGATTGTAACCTTTATAGTATTTTATTTAAATAAATGTCAAATATGTCACATTCATTTTTTAATAATAATAATATTTTTAATATTGTGTAATCCAGATGATATGGTCGAATATAAATATTATTTTTAAATATAGAATATTCATATTCATCATTAAAATTTATATATAATTCTTATTAATTAAATAATTTCCCTAAATACTTACATAATGATAATGTGGTAATTATAAAAGTAATATAAAAATCAAATAAATGATATTAAAAATAATAATTGTAATATAATATGAGATATTTAAGGTGGTACAAAAATTATATTGAAGATATTGACATTTTATGGATATAATAAAATATCTAGTTCAAATTTCAAAAAAAATTCTTGATATTTTTAATTGTTAATGTTGTGAATAGTATCAAAATTTATAATAATGATATTTCATGTGATTAATATTTGATTAAATAATTTAAAAATCATTAAAATAATTAAAAATATAAAGTTATTATTATATGGTCTCTAAAGTTATAAATTTGCAATTTAAGGTCCAATTGATACTATATAAGTAAAAATTACATTCTTTTAATATGTAAAATGTTATTACCATTGTTACAATTAAAATATTTTAACTGAGGGTTAATAAAAATGATGAGGTTAAAAATAAAACAAAATTGTATGAAATCAATATTTTATGATATTTCAACCTATATTATCTTTTATTTTAATTCATGATCATTTTTGGGTATTTTTATTGAAAATAAAATTATTATAATTTAATATTTTGATAAATTCCAAATGTCTCTCACCTAAATTATAAAATAGAACCTCCTCCCTTCCTCATTTACACCACCTTTAGCCTTCTATATCAACCATAACGAAAACATTTCCCTTATAGACTTACATTGAAACATTTTATAGGTATTTTTTTCTCAAAATACCAACCCTAGAGCCCTTTAGAAGAGAACTAAAGACAAAGTTCTGAAGAAGAGGCAATCGCTCTAACCGATCACTTTATTTTTCTACTCATTATTAACTTATCTAAATATATGATTTTTATTATAAAATAATAAAATTATTATAGTGATTATTTTGAAATTTTATTATGATTTTTTAATCACCATTATACACCCTATGTCCTATCATATACGAAGTGATAGTATCGCTCATGCGAGCATACCACTTATCATCTCCACGTAGTGATACAATTCATTTTCCATCCCCATATTTTATAAATGGTTGTTATGATGGGTATAATAAATGTATATGATATATATTATATAATAATTATTCTATAAATAATAATTATTATTTACCATTTTTTCAATCCATCGATCGAAAAATTAAACAGTGTTCATGCGTATGTACAGTCTACCATATCCTTGAATAGTATAATTTATTTTTCAATATCTAATTTATATAAATCATTATAAATATGAATCTAATTATTATATTTTTTTTATATCATGATTATAATTCAATAAATTATGATACCAAGTTCAATCTATAAAGACAAAGACTTTTTAACTGAAGCATACTTGGAAAACGAACTACAAAGCACCCGTAAGAGTGATTTTAGTAAAAAAAATTAATAAAAAGGTGATAAGTTGTTATAAATAAATAATAAATGGTATTATATAATTAATATTATTGAATAAATTTGTGATAAATCAATATTTATTATACATGATGTTTTAATGTGAAATAACAAAGGAAATACATGAGATAAGGTATTTTGTCTCACTTTTATTTTTATAGGACACATGTCTTATACACTACTTATTTCTTTTGTGTGTTGTATATACTACACATGAATTTTTTTATTATTAATAACTTAAAAATTATGTGATTTACATATCCATATTTTTTTAATGGTTCTTACAATTCAAATGATACCAAATTGGCAAGGGTTTATTACATAATCTCATCATTATTTGGGATTATCTACATTTATGACTCAACTATAGAATACTTCTCTTCCATGTCCATGTTTTATAAAAATATTTTATATTTTTTTAAATATTTTCCTATGAATGGGTAAATTCATTTTTTACCGATGTTATAATTTTTTATAAATGGGTAGAAAAGTATATTTTGATCATTTTCGAACATGGTACTTTGTTAATTTTTTGACAAAAATACAAAATGAATGCTTTTTAACTTATACAGCATAAGTGGATTTTCCCTCTATCCTGAAACCTTAATGTTTTTAATTGTCCTGTAAAATAATAAAAGTTTATTATCAATGAAATTTTTTTCCTTTTTGATTTCTCATCCTTCTACAAAAATTCACAATTGAAAGGATATTTTTTGAAGAAATATTTCAACTGATTTTTAAAAAAATATATCTATGGAAAAAATATTTGATGTTACTTGTGATTTAATTGGGATATTATTCAACTATTTCATCATTATTCTTTCTTTAGATGGTTTAGGTTTATAATGGTGTGATTTTTATGAACCTCGTTACTTTTCGATGACATATGCGATGATGAAATGTTTATGAAAATAAGTTTTTCATGGGTTTTGATATGATGAATGATTTATGATCTTATGGTGCACAGAAGTATGGTTTATATTATTTAAAGGGTGGTGAATATATATCCATCCTATTTATTAGGTAAATATTAATATTCCATGAGATAAAAATGGGAAACATGTCTATTCTCTTGATACATAATGGGAAAGAGGTGTATCTTGATCTATTATCGGAATCATGTGTGTCCTGATCTACAATGCAAAACAAGTTTGTCATGATCATCTATTTTGATTATCTTGGTATTTAACCTTTAAATATGAAATTTTTTTCTATACTTAAGATTGTTCCATGCTTCTCTAAATTGATCTTATGGTTCATGGTTGATTTATGATGATTTGTCACTCTTATTTTCCATATTTTCAGAAATGATAATGTCTATAATCAATGAAATTTCGCATAAGAACATTGTATGTCACATTTTTTATCACATTACCTTATTATTATATTATTATTTCATACGATCATGGATTTATATATCCTTTTTTACCCATATGAAGCATATCATCTCAACCTTTTTTATGTTTCATTCCTTAGGTGATGAAGAAAGGTTTTGGTTTGGTATGTCTAAGAGGAGTACTATGTGAGATGATCTTTATGAGAGATATAAATGATCTTTCATAAAATAAAAATATTGAATATATAATATCCATATACACTAAAATTTTATGGTTTTGGAATTGATATTATTTTTATCTATTGAATATTCATCTAAATAGATGTAATATTTCTTTATGAAAATCTTAGGTCGTTATATCGTTCATGCATATGTATGGATTACCACCTCTATGAGAATATGTGATTCTGTTTTCATTTCAACTTTACATGGTCTATCATAAATATTTTTTTAATGAATATATATATAATATTTATGATATAATTATGATTTATTAATGGTTAATTAATATCTACCTTTCTTTTTTTTTTGTCCATTGAAACGTGGAATCATCACTTGTGTGTACGTATAGACTACCATCTCCATATAGTGATGTAATTCATTTTCAATCACCACCTAATATGTATGGTTAAAAAAGTGTATAAAATGAATTAATAATATATTTATGGAATTATTGAGATTCTATAGGTGATGAAACCATTACAAAGGTTCATGGATAAGAACCGTCAAACCGAAACATGCATGGGAAAAAGACATATTTTCACCCGAATAATGATTTTCATAAAGAATCGTTAATTAATAGGTAATTGGAAATTATAATGAAATGATATATAGTAATAATAGTATGAATATGGTTCCAGTATATATTTATAATAAATCTAAATTTACTATAAATGAGGATAATAGAGTGCATAAAGAATGTCAGGACTTGAGGTAAGGGTCTGTCGTCTCAATATTGTTCCCATAAGACATGTTTCATGTTTTGAATCTATTGGTGTTTATATATAATATTCAATACCCATTGTATAAATTATATAACGAATCTATTCATATTTAGGGTATTCAAATTTTTGTTTCAATTTATTTCTTTCTACAGTTTTATGATTCAATAATTACCAAATCGTTAAGGGATTTTGATAGAATTTTATTTCTATTCCGGTTTTCTTATATTGAAATTTTAATGAGGTAAATTATATAATCCCAATAATTTAATCCCCATATATATAATATTCTATATTTCCATTATTATTTTCAATGAAAATATTTTCCCAATATTCTTGAAATGTTTTATTTTTAATGATACTGAAGGAAAATAATATTTTTCTATATTTTCAATATAATTTCCAAATTATATTTTAAAGTTATTTTTCATCTATGTAATCATTATTTAATTTTTCCTATAATACAATGAGGATATGTTCTAATTATACTATCAAATTTCATTATATGGATGACTTATGACGATGATGTTTTAAGAATGTTTTTATGAAACCCAATTTTTCAATGCGACAGTTAGAGTATGATGATATATGGAATATTTTTATGTTACCATAAACTTACTTTATCTGCATGGATTAATATTATATGATGATTAAATATTTATGATAACCATTTATATTACATGGATTATGCTATGATTAAATGATGAATGATTTTATGATCTTAGGGAACACTTGTGTAAGGTTTTAATTATGTGACGGTTGGGACAATAATTGGATTTAACTCAAATGAATTGTGTAAATAATAATATATCATGAGATAACATGACCTGGAATGGGTAGTGATCATTGTTTAGTAAGATACATTTTCAAGTATGATAGTCTTGGTAATGATATAATATTATATATGAAATTATTTGGTCACCTCACCCCTGAACCCCTTAAATCTCCCTCTTGACCCGAAGACTACAACCAAATACTCCTTAGACTCCCTCAGCATATGAAAAATGAAAAATAAAGTGAATATTAAAATTTATTACCTTGCATAATATTCCTCTCAAATGATTACTTTCCTCAATAATCAAAATAAAAACCACCAAGAAAAAAATGACAAAGAACCCAAACATACTAGATAGATACCTCTCAAATGAGGATATCATCACAATCGAAACACATATGAAATGAAATGAATGAAAATGTCAATTATAACAACACCAAATCAATAATTCAAACTTAAACATTATCCAGTCATAAGAACTTGATAAAACATAAGGTAATTTACCACCATAACAAACTGATCATATTTAAAAATAATACTCCTTAACATAAAGAAGAAAAAAACCTCTCAAAGAAACACCTTCTAAATTTCATGAATCACTACACCTAATGGAAAACAAATATTAAGACCTTACCTACCTTGTCTCAAGATTAATTTTGCAACCCCAATCCTTATTTAACATGTAAAATTGATATCCATAAAAATACTATGAATGATAATATCATATAGAAATTTTACCAAATTTGACTTAACAAAAAAAATAACGAGGGAAGAAAATGTTAGCCACTTCATCCCAAAACACAACCTCCCATACCGACCCTTAATTATTATATAATTTCAAACAAAATAAATTATGTTTCTAAAACCATTAATTCTAATGAAAATGGATTTTAAAACCCAAAATATACTTTCCTGACTACTAAATTTTCTATAGTAAATCATAAAACATCTTATTATTTTATTTCAACTTACTCAATGTTTGATCAGATATTCTCTTTAAAAAACATGATTTAATTTTCCAAAACCACTTTAATGGAAAAATTTTGAGAATATTCCAAAAACATTTTAAACTAAAATGGTAAAGATTAATTAAAATAACTACTAATAAAAATAATAAGGTCTCTAATTAAAAACAAACCCACTCTTGAATTATCAAACAAAAAACACTTCATTCTAACTATCTTTCCACTAAAACATGATCACTCAACCAAAAAGATAGTCACATTAACTAATCCATGGAAAAACCATGAATCATGGGGTAGTTTACCACTACAATATTACAACAAAAATTGATCAAATATCCATACATAAGAAACCTCAGGAAACTCAATCCTATAGATCATAGCTTCACTCAATCTCTAAAATAATACCTTAATATTTTTTACACATACTATGAGAGCCTAAAATTAAAGTAATATATTTATCCCCCTTATAATCTAAGAGAAAACCACTCATGATCACCCCAACATGATCCCTCCCCACCAACTAAGAACTCAACTGAAAACATTCCACCATCCATCAAATCTACGGCCTCAATACAGACTCAAAAAGTCATGTGTGCATGTCTTAATTTCCTAATAGGTTAGGAAAATAAGCCATACATAAAATATATTATGTGGATACCAGAAATCAGTTTCCCAAAAAAATTCACCAAGTGATCTCAGGTGTGCCTCCACATATTCCAGAGGCTATCGACTAATAATGAGGGTATAGGGTGTTACTATGAGGAGACTATACCCCATATTAGATTAAAATACATACAAAAATAACCAAACAATATCCATAGTAGTAAAAATAAATTATAGTACACAGAAAAAAATAAATATAATTTTATATATCAAATATAAATGTCGCATACAATCATATAATCCCACGGTCATACTAGCATAAATGAATACAGATCAGCCACCAGGATGATTTTTTTTAAAAATAAAAAAAAAAGAATAAAAATTCAAAATGATATACTACCATCTCCAAGACTCACCACATATGTTCTTCAAATCCATTCTAATCTATCATTCTCTATTATTCATAATTGGGCCTTTTTCCTACCTGGCCTACGATCAATGAAATCTTCTCAGGTACCCAAGTAACATGGTTACCCAGGAAGGGTGTGAGTATAAATCAATAGGGAAACATCAACAAGGGCCCAAACATTACCATTATGGTAGTGTATGCACATTTGATATACTCAACTGAATAATTAAATTAATATTTATAGATAAATAAATAATCTTCATTGATCATTAGGTGCTAATGAGACACTGAGCCTGACCATACATTCTTTCTCTAATTATAGATATCTCTGAGAATGGAACATATACATGGGATTTATATGAGTACTACCTAGATATCTCATGGTCATGTCTACACTATGTGGGAAAACAATAAAATAAAAATCATTCAAGGCATATGGTAGTATAAAATCCATTCATCACAAAATCCTACGTATCCAAGTCACCACAATTAAAATCACCATGAATTCCACTATGTCATATGTGTCATAAGAACCTCAATATATATCCCCCAAGAATCTATATAGACCCTAGAAATCTCATAAAATCCCCTTAAGAATCTATGATATCCTAGTAATCACTAGTAATATCATCATCAAATACCACCAGTTATATTACAAGATCATAGGCATCACTAAGAATCTCACATCACATTATGCACATCAATAGATCCTAAGAATCCCTTAGAATATAAGTGTTCCATTAGGATCATTATCAAACCCTTAGAGTCACTAAGAATCTTATAAAGTAAAATTTATTGTAAGGGGTATGTATCCACCCAGTTCACATCTCATAATAATAATCATTGGGTCATATCCACCCTACAACATCTCATAGTAATAATAATGACAATAATAACAACAGTGAAAACAACAATCCCAGTAACAACAGGGGTTTGACACCTACTTAACCCATATCATATATCCAAGGTCATCCACTCAAGTGTGAAAACTATACCTATCATTTCTTATATACCAATCACACACTATCAATTTGGATTATAAGGGGACACTCTAAATCATCTCAATCCAATCCCACACTAACCCTTTTAATAGATGCATAACATGGGGGAACCCACCAAGATCCCTCATGTCTCATCTTTACCCAGGAACCCTATATGGTTTCTTGGTCTCAATCTCAACTCTTAATGAAATAACTACCACTCATAGGGTATAAATTCACTCACACTATTACAAAACATGCCTTAAAAAATGCTGGTATATTTTAATGCTATAAAAAAATGCAATTAAATGGAATATTTATCAACACTAAATAAATTTCAGATAAAATTAACATTTTATCAGCATGCCATTTTTAGTGATAATAAAATAAAACCTTTATGAGTTCTTTATTTTTATCACTGATAAAGGTATTATTATCAGAGTGTTATTTTTAGATCTAATAAAGGGTATCCTTTATCAGTGTTTTATTTTTAGCGCTGATACAAGGTATCCTTTATTAGTGCTTTAATTTGAGCACTGATATAGGGTATCTTATATCAGCATTTTATTTTTAGTGTTCATTAATATTTATATAATTAAAATTAATTAATAAAAAAATAAAAAATAAAAAATATGTTTAATAAAAAATATTACAAATTTTATTAATTAAATAGTTATTGAAAAAAATGAATTCATTGATTATACATTTTTGATTTTTTAAAATATTATTAATTAGATAATTATGATAATTAATGTTATTAAATTGAATATAATATATATATATATATTAATTTATATTAATATGATTTATATATTTCCAAATATTTATATGCTTTATATTAAATAATCATATATTTATTGAATAGTGGTTTCTAATTATAAATTAATACGCATTAAAAATATTGAATATATTTTCATAGTACTCGACATATAATTGAATGTATATTGATTTTTTAATTTAACATAGATCAAATGTCTATTATATTGATTTTACATATAAATAATTAATGAATTTTTATATACAATGAACAAACACCAAACTTATCCAATTTTTCAATATTGTGAATGTGTAATTATTCTTAATTTATTCAATTTCACTCAATTTTAATATAGATGCATGCACTTAAAAAGAGATATTCACTAATAATGTAAAAAATTATTTGTAAAAAATTATTTTTAAATAAATATATTTCTAAATGTACAGTCACTATATTTATACAATTATATATTTACAATATAAAAAATTACATATTTTTTAAAAATATTTATATAATTATAAATAAATAATTATATATATTTAAATAATTATTAAATTTATAATATATTTACTTAAATAGTGAATATATTTACTATATATATATTAAATATATATGTATAATTAATTAAATATTTATGTTTAATTATTTAAATATATTTAACTATATAAAAATTATTTGTAACAAATATTTCTATAATTAGAAATAAATAAATATAATATAATAATAAATATATTTAAAAAGAAATAAATTTACCAAATTGATATTTATATATATTTATTATGTATTTATAAAATTTTTTAGTTTTTTATATATATTTACAATTATAAATCTTTTAATAATACTTTATTAATAACTGCTGATAAAAGAATCTTTATCAGTGTAGAAAAATTTCTAATAAAGATAAGGATTTATCAGCGCTAAATAAAGAGCTGATAAAATGATGACTTATCAGAGCCCATATTTTAGAACTGATAAATATAAGTTTTATCAATTCTTTTTTAGCGCTGATAAATATTCCTTTTATCAGTTCTTATGTTTTAATCACTGATAAAAGTTTCCCAATCTATTTTAAAAACTCTAACCATTTACAAACTCATAACAATATCTAGAAATTTCCTCAAAATCCACCCACTGCTAATGCTCCTCCTTAGTGAATCAAAGCTTGAATCACACCACTCGACTATTTTTGGTGCTCCAGTTGCATGAACATCTCATCTAACATCATATTTTTAATTGTATTTGTGATATGGGTGGGGTTTCACGTCAATTTACATCAATATATCCGCTTGAGTTAGGTGGTTCTATGACCTTAAAATTTTATATAATTAAATTTTCATTGTTGGTTAATTTCCACATGCTCTATAGTTTATTTTGGTTTTTTGAACATTTTTTGTAAATACATTGACATACATTTGTGTTGAAAATAAATTATATAAATAGAAATTATGGTTCTTCTATATAGTCCATATTGTAAAAAATTAGAGGAAGTGTTCAATTAATTTTTTGAGAAGTGAGAAATGTGTTATTGTGGGTTCTTAAGGTGGGTGTGTGTTGAAAAAGGGATTTTTTTATGGTAAATTGATCATTTCGGGTAGTTTAGTCTTATTGTTAACATTTGAGTATGAGTTGTGAAGTGTTTAAATAATGACTAATTTGTTTAAAAATGAATTTTGAGATGTTTAAATGGTTTATTAAATGGTGTGAGTGATGAAAAATGTGTTTTCAATGGGTTTGGAATGGTTTGTGTTGGGTTTGGGTTTTGTAATGGAATATGGAAATGTTGTGTGTGTGCAGCATTTTTAGTGTGGTGTTTTTTGGAAGGGTTTTATGGGTTTCTTGAAAGGTGTAAATCATTTCTTAAAAGGTGCATAAATGTGTATAGGTTTGGAAGTATATTCTAAAATGAAATTTTCATACTTTTACATGTTGAACATGTTGTACCATTTTTTAAATGTGTATTGTAAATTGTTTTAAATGATAGAAGACTTTTTTTGAAAATGATTTCGGGTTTTTTTTTAAATTAGAAAAGGGACTTGTTGTGGAATTAGTTGAAAATTTGAGTAAACTAATGTTTTTTTATTGAAAGTGTTCTACAATTAGTTAGCAGATTTATTAAATTATATATGTGTTTCAAATTATGTTTGATATGGTTATGTAGTATGTTTGATTCTAAATGTAGCATTTTCAAGTGAACATGGGTTTCTTTTTTATGAAATTTTTTGTGGATCCTCTATGGGTTATTTTAAGAAACATTTTAAATGAATTATTAACATACTTAATAGGTGTGAGGAATGTTTGTGAAATGATTTTCTGTGTGTATGTTTTTAAATGGGGTTTGAGTGTGCAAGAAGTTTCACACTATGTTTACTTTTTTTAGCAAGAGTTGTTTTTATAATTTTTTTGTGTTATTAACATGTGACTGTGAAACTTTATTGATAAAAAATAGAAGGGAATCTTGGGTAATTGGGTTACTTGATTTTTCATTATTATTTAATATTGATGTTTTTATAGTAAAATCATTGTCCATAGAATTAATTTATTGTTTTATATTTATTTTTAATTTTTTTATTTTTATTATTACTCTTATAATAATTGTTTTCTTATATAGTTGAATTATTTTTTTGGGTTGGGGTGTTCTTTCAAACATTCATGTTTCTTCTCCCCTTAAATATCTTCACCCATTTAGTGGTGAATTTACCACATTAATTCAAGTTTCCTCTACATTATTTGTAGTAATAATAGAGATGCTACATCTACTCAATCACATAGGTAATCTTCATGTTTGAAGAGTTAAATCCTTATCCACGGAATTAATGTATTGTTTAATATTTATGTTTATTTCATTTCATTTTATTATTGCTCATATAATGATTTTTTTCGTATATCGGTGGGTTATTTTGTTTGATTTGGGGTGATCTGTACAACTTCCATTCTCCTTCTCCCTTAAAATATTTTCACCAATGCAGTGGTGCATTTATCACATTCTTTCAGGTTACATCTGTTTCTATTTTAAGAAGAGAAAATATTCTTCCTATTCTCAATCAAAAATGTAATAATGATGTATACAATGTAAAAATATTGTCCATAGACTTAATGTATTATTTCATATTTATGTTTAATTCATTTTTTAGTGTTAATCACATAAAAGTTGTTTTATTATATAGGTGGATTCTTTATTTCTATTTGTTGTGCTCTATCCAAAATTCATGCTTCTTCTCCATTAATATATTTTCACCCATGTAGTTTTTCGTTTATCACTTTCTCTCAAGTTACCTCCACTTCCTTTTAAGGAAGAGAAACGGCACTACCGGTAGTCAATCACAGAGGTAATCATGATGTTTTCACAATAATATTATTGTCCATAAAATTAATGTATCGTTTCTTATTTATGTTTTATTTGTTTATTTTAGTATTAATCACATAATGATTTTTGTTCTTATATAGGTGGATTCTTTTATTCTAGTTGAAGTTGTTTGTTCGAAAATTTTCATGCAGTGTTGGCAGTTCGATAAAGAATGTCAATGTAAATCATGGTAACATTGATAGTTAGGATTGTTTTTGAATGTATGTCATAGATTTTATTTATGTAATGGAATTTTAAAATTATTGAAATGTCTATAATATAATTTTTTTTCTTTTATTTCTTTGGAAAATTTCATTTCATTTAAATTCGGTATTGGTAATTGTTTTTGTTTATATATCTAGTGTGTTTTTGGTGCTTTTGGTGCTGCAGTGTGCTATAAAAGAACACTATAGTGGTTCTTCAATGTGTTGTTATAGCATACAGCGGTATAAATTTTTATCATCAGTTTTATTAACGATGATAAATTTTCCATTTATCATAACTTTTTTATCATTGATAAAATTCATTTTCTTTTATCATTGCTCATGTTGGCAGCTTTTTTCTAGCACTGATAACGGCCATTTCTAGCATTATTAAAGGCCTATTTTGTAGTAGTGTCATCTTCATCATTGTCATAAAATGGTATTATCAGCCTCATAAGAAAATTAGTATTGATTTCACATAATAGATATGGATTCAAGAACATCCCCTTCCCATATCACTCAGGGTTAGTACTCACACTCCCAAACAATCCATAAATATATACAGAGTCTACCCATGATGGTAATCACATCTTTGTTGGGAGGAAATGTCTGGCTCATGCTTTTCTAATCTACCTTGAAGGTTTTGTGGAATATCAAGTTTCTCATATAACCTTTTACTAGTAAAATCTTACACATTGACTATGCATCCATATTGAAAGGGGTTTAGACACCTACACTATAGACATATATTTATTACTCAACCCATTTTATTTTATTAAAACCCTCTACAGTTCATGAATCTCATTACACCTATCTATAATGAATTCCTCATCCATCGATGGTCAATGAAAAAACTCAGTGGTTGGGGGACCACCGTGGACCTTGGATCTTTTCCTATCTTATGTGAATTAAATTAAATAATCACTTGTAATATTTAAGGAACAATTTATTTAAATGTATGGGTGATAACCCTCAATGGATAGAGTTCATATCACATTTCACATATCAAAATTCATTTAATAAAGAAGAATGACTTAGGGGCCACCAATGTGACACCTCTTATCTTTCTTCACTAATTCATAATATTTTGTTTTTGGTTACCCTTTTTGTTTGAGTGAATCATGGGATTTTCAGGAATGGAGAGCCTTTTCTAAGGGAAATGACCAAAAATTTTAGGATGTAAATTTTATTGAATTTAAGGGAGTAGATATATAAATGTGTTAATGTATTTAGATGGTTCTCCTTGGGATAGGAGAATATTAAGTTTGGGATTAGAGGATTTCCATAAGGAACTAGGTTGAATACTATCTGATAAACATTTACATGTCATGTAATGGTTACATTCCATGTATTAGACTCCAGGTAGATATCAATAATTTTTTCAGGGTTTGAGAGGTTTACACAGCAGGTATTGATTTCACTTCATGTAATTTTTTAGGATGATATTTTAAATCTATGATGATGTATTTTTTAATCTCTTTTTAATTCATGGAATTACACTCTGTGAAAGGGATTCATTATGTGTAATCCTTGAGACCATTGGTTTTATATTAATTTCTCACCTATATTTCTTTATTTTGGTGTGTATCCTCCCCTCTTGAAAACTAGATCTCTCCCAAAATAATTTGTAGATCAGCACTCCTTCCAGATCACTCATTCCACAATTTGTTGATGTTGTAGTTATGGTGCATCTCTTCAGGTATGCAGTATTATTTTATTATTTGTTTCTTTTGGTTATTGTGGTTTTGTTTTCTATTTATTTATTTAATAATCATGAAATATTTATGTTTTCTCTCAATCCTTTTTAGTTTCTTGTCAGGACTTTTATTTTGAATTCCAATCCATGGTTTTTTATCTTTATTGTCATATGTTGATAGGTTTCTATCATTATTGAGGTAGTTGGATTTATGTAATTATTTTTAATTTTGGGATGGCTTTATTTTCATTCTGAAATGGATTTTATATGATGTGAAAAATGATCAAATGAAATTTGATCCTATTTTTGGAAAATAAAATTGAACAAACTTGGGACATTTGGAACCTTGGGTGAATCAGGATATAGAGATAGGTGACCCTAGTGTTTGTGGCACCACTAGTGGATACTTTTTCAATATCAACAGATAATGTGAGGAGTCAATATCGGTTGGTTTAGTACATATTTCAATATACAAGGTCCCAAATGGTGTGCTTTGTCTTTTAAACCTGTTTTATCACATTATAGTTTATTTCATGGGTATTTGATCACATATTTAGTTTACATGTTTTTATTTTATATATGGTATATACCAAGATTTGGTGGATATGGTATGAAATTTTGGAAAAAATGGAAATTTTAAAAAATGTTATTATTTTTGAAAATGTCTTATAAACTAGATTATTATTTTAAATATTGAACTTATGCCTTATTGTTATTATAACTTGTATAGATTATTTAGTGTTATCCTACTGTAATTTGTTCTCACATCCATATATTACCTTTGAGTAGATGTAGACCTTATTTTGTAGGTCTAGGGGAAAGGGTTATTTATATTGTATCATTATAGGTTCTCTTTTCATTTTTTACTTTATATATGGGTGGTTTGGAGGTAAGGTTTGGTCACATGGATACTTCTTTTGGTTTCATCCTCACGATAATTTTCTAGTTTAGCATGTTTGGATTTTATTGTATGGGTCTTGTTGTATCTATTTCTTTTACTTTTTTCTTTGTTTGTATATCTTGTTTGATTATATTCAAGACTTTTTTATATTATCATTATTATACCCCACCATGTGATGTCTAACTTGGATGGAGGGTGGATTGACTTGGGTTATTTCGTTACAAATTGGAATCAGTGGCAGGTTTGGATTATTGTGATTTTTGTGATGCTTTAGGAATGATTTTGGGGTGTGTCTTAATACAAGGGAAACATTTGGTAGCCTATGGGTTTATAATGTTATTCGCTATTAGGAAGAACTACCCTACCCACAATATTGACTTAGTAGCGATTATGCATTCATTCAAAATGTGGAATTACTACCTTTTGGGGGAATATTTCACAGTATATTTTGTTCCTAAGAGCCTGATATATATTTTCACATAGAGAGATATAAAATTGAGATATATATTTTGGGTGGAGTATCTATAAACATTTTATATTAATATTTTTTATAATCTTGGAAAAGGTAATGTGGTTTCTGATGAGCTACATGGGAAATTACTAACACAATAAATGAAGGAATCGGTAGAAGAGTGGACTTCAATGAGTTTATTTTTTGAGATGAGATTGGGAATGTAAGAATCTAGTGGGTATGTATGACTAGATTTTATAAAGGATTACTCATCATTTGATGAGTGGTTTTGGCTCAACCATATTTCCAAACTCATGTGCCAGGGATTTAATAAAATCATTTATGGTGGGGAGGCATCGAGTGAGTGGTCTTAGCCACCAGTGTCACTTTCTGTTTTTGAAATAAGTTGGTTATTCCTTATTCCCTAAGGGAAGAGTTGATGTATGGTGGTCATTATTCTTATTATTATACACACACGGTTACTAACAATATGTCTCATGATTTAAGATGTTGTATTAATGGAAGGGGATGAGATGGTTGATTGTGTATTTTGTATTGTGGGGACTTAATTTTCATATATTTATGGTGGAATACTAGAGGAATGCTAAATTGTTACAGTTATTACCCATTATGATATGTAAATGGGATTATATTTCCAGGAATTTCATCAATGGTTTACCATGTACTCCTAGTGGGAAGGATATAATTTGGGTGATCATTGATCAACTTCTGATATCAGTGAATAGAATACCCATCAAGGATATGATGAAGGTGAAACATATTCAAGACTTGAATGTTTGAGATATTGTGAGACTTCATGGGTCTCCCACTATGGTTGTTTTTATTGGAACCTAAGGGGATCATCTTAGTTTTAGAAATGTTTTCATGAGGTGATTGGTTCCCAAATAAAAGTAATCACAACATATCATATGTATATGGATAAATAGATAAAGAGAGTTATCTAGGTTCATAAGGATATTCTTTAGGAATCTATGCTTGATTTTAGTGACTCTGGGGAAACATATTTTCCTATAGTTGTGTTTTCTATAACAATAGTTTTTTATCCTCCATCAAGAAGATTAAATTTGAGGTTTTATATTGGAGACCATATAGATCTCCCCTGTTCTAGGAAGAATTGGGAGAACACTCATTGTATGGGATAAGTCTTGTTCAGAAGATGCTAGATAGGGTGAGGTTGATCTAGAGGAGACTTATTATGGAATGGATTCATCAAAAATATTATGTGGACCATCGGTAGTGGCTGCTAGAATTTGAGGTTAGTGATCTGGTCTTTCTTATAGTTTAACCTTTCTTGGGACATCATCATTTGGATATGTAGTGTATGTTGGCGGTGAGGTTAGTGGGATCCTTTTAGATCATTCGATGAATAGGGAAGGTGTCTTATTGTTTGGACTTAGTATCCCGTTTTACTTATATAGACAATGTGTTTCATATTTCCCTAGTGAGGAGGGATCAACCAGATCCTTCCCATGTGATTGGATTGGAGTATTTTGAGTTTAAACCCAACATCATCGTGTTTGAGAAACCATTTTAGATTATTGATCACTGAGAAAAGTTATTTCATGGTAAAACAATTCATTTGGTATGGGTTCTATGGTAGTGCGGACAGGATAGACACAAGACGTGGGAGTGTGAATTATTGATGAGGTAGTAGTGGGATTCAATTTTTTTGAATCCATGAATCTGAGGACTTTTGGGATAAAAATAATTTTTGGGGGGAGATTTTAACACACCATTATATTCCTTCAAGTATTACTTGTATTTTTTTTGGGTTTCCAGTTTTTTGAATGCAAATCCGGATTATCAAGAATTGATAGAGCTTTCTAACGGAAATAAACTAATGTTTTGGGAATTATGTTTGTTTGAATTAAATATATTCTCGGCATAAATGTGTTAATGTATTTAGAAGGTGATCCTAAGGACTATAGAACCTCAAGTATGGGGTAAAATTCTTTTTTAAGGGAACTGGGTTGAGTAATATCTATTGGATGTTTACACATCGTGTAATGGTTACACACTATGTATTTGTCATTAGGGATATTTCATGAACTAGTACAGGGTATGAGAGGTTTACATTCTATGTATTGGTTTAGCTTTGTGTAATGTTTTAGGTTTGGATTTTTAATATGAGGTGACGTATTCTTCAGTGTCTTTCTAATTCATGGAATTACACAAATTGAAAGGGATCCATGATGTGTTATCCTAGATTTCAGTAGTTTTAAACGCATATATTGACTAAGTTTTCTATATTTTTCTATTTATCCTCCCCTACGATGACCTAGAGCTCTCCCATGAAATTTTTGAGACATTCTCTCCTTCTATATCACTCATTTGGTGATTGATCGATGTTGTGTTTGGAGTGCCTCTCTTCAGTTTTGTTGAATTTCTACTTCTTCATTACCTGTGTTCATAAATGTGAGGTTTCGTACATTTTTATTTAATATTCATGATCAATTGACGTTTTCTATCAATCCATTTCAATTTCATGTCCGGAATTATCTTTCAAGGGTTGATCTGTGGTTTTATGCTCTATGTGGTTAAAGTGGAATATGTTTCCATCATTCTTGAGGATGGTGGATCTATTCAAGTATTTCTTATTCTTATATTTCTTTATGTTATTTAATGTGTTTTATTTGATTAGAAAGTGTTTTAATTAAATGTGATCATGTTTTTGGAAATATTTTTTGAAAAAACTTGGCACATTGGGAACATTGGGTGTGTTAGGAAAGAGATATAGGTGTTTGTAGTGTGTGTGGAACAACCAAGGGTTACTTTTGTATATCAAAATTCAATGGAATGACTCAATGATTATTATTTAGTATGTATTCCCCTAGTATAAGGACAAAATGGTGTTCTTTTTCTTTTATACCTAGTTTATCACATGATGGTTTATTTCAGGGATATTTTCTCACATGTTTAATTTACCTATTTTTCTTTTATACCTAATATATGATTGTATTTTGTGGGTATAGTAAGAATTTATGGAATACAAATGAAATTTTTACAAAACTATATTATCTATTAAAATAACTTATAATATCAATAGTTTTTTTAGAGCAGGAACATTTACATTCTTGATATTATAGCTTTTTATAGATTATTTGGTGGTATCTTATGGGGATTTGTGCCAACACCCTAATTTTACCCTTGGAATGTTGTAAACCTTATTTGTATGGAATCAAGGGAATGGAATGTCATCTTGTATCATTCCAGGTAATCTTTTTTTTGTTTCCTTCATATCGAGGTTTTTTGGAGGTGACGGTTGGTCACATGGATACTTCTTTTGGTTTTTGTCTTCTCATAATTTTTTGGTATAGCCTATTTGGATTGGATTGTATGAATATTATTATATCTCTTTCTTATATATTTTTTATTAATGTGTTGTTTGGTTATATTAAATATTTTTCCATTACCTTTATTATATCTCACCATGTATAGGTCATCTTGGGAAGACGGTTTGGTTGACCTAGCTTGGTTTGTTACAACCAACCTTATTTGAAGTCATTTCCTTTTAGGAAATCTTAGTGACTCTTGAATAAGATCATAAAATTATAATTCATCATCATCCATCCACATGAGGCCATAAATAATGATTAAACATCCAATTAAATTAATTATAAAAATTTATAATTAATTATAAAATTTAACTAAAATAGGCATAAAGCCTAAAATCTCATTGGGTGGCCTCATCACACCAAAAAGAAGACCAATAAAGCATATAAATTATATGGAATAATCATAGAACCATATCAGTAAAAATACATAACAAATGACATTTATTCAATCTCTAATTAAATTAAATTAAATTAAAACCCCCAAAAAACACTATTGGGTGATGTACCTTCATTGAAACTAAGAGAAAATCCTTGGACTCATTATAACATGACTTCATCTATCCAAGCCCTAAAAATTCCATATAAAAATGAGGTGATTCCAACACTATTTGATAGAATCATTATGAATCCCAAATCAATATACAATTGAAATAATAGGAAATACATAGAAGGGGAGAATGGAGGAAAGGATAGAATATCATACCTAAAAAAATAGTGAAAATAAGTCCAAAAACCACCCCAAAACAAAGAATAAATGAGAAAAAAAGGGTGAGAGGTCATAGAAATAAGGCATGATCATAAGGGAGTCAAAAATATGGTCGGTAAATAACCTTTTAAAGGGTTATTTTGGTCATTTATCACTTTTTAATGAAATTGGGCACTCAAATGGTTACCACATGGTTTTCTAAATCATGATCCAATCATGTTGTTAGCTCTCACTCAATCAGTCTCCCCCCTTGAATGGTTTGGCCACATGATTTTCCAAATATTATGCTAAATTTAAAAAAACCCCATCTGAATCTATGATATTTGTTTTTCATTGTTTCTCTATAATCGTGTGCTAACCACCAAGCCAATATAAAATTTCATAGTTTTCCCAAACGGTGAATTAACCATGAACAGGGTAAAACCCTTCCAAATTTTTTGAAATTCAATATTTATCTCTTTAGACTCACTTGAGAACTAGATAAACCTTATGGTCCGCAATCCATATCCAAAAAATCCCCTCAGGCACACCAACTCTCACAATTTCAATTTGAATCTATATTATCAAAATGAACCCTGCTCTGGAAATTCAAAATTCAAATTCCTATTGAATTTCCAACCAATAAAAGGAATTGGGTTTTAAAAACTACCCATTATAGAACATATCATCCCAAGAAGGCTAAATGGTATTTAAAACATAAACCCATCATAACTTAGCCATTAATTCATAAACATCTCATTTTTTTCTACTTTGGAACGATGATCGAGATTCTATTATACAACTCCTAACACAAGGTTAAATATTCATCAAAAGTGGATGAATCACACTTTATCATCACAAAATAATTAATTCAATTCTTACCAATGCCCATATACACTGATACACAATAGTTTTATTAATTGGTTCATCCCCATGCTTATAGTACTTCATGTCACTACCCGTCCCCAGGGCCCGTGTTGTGACTACCCCAAGCCCGCCTTCCATAGGCCAGGGGCTGGCGACTAGCACCAAAGGCATAAATACTGATAAAAGGGAAGTAATTCTCTTTATATAAGTAAACAAACACAATAGAGTATGCAAGATGAAGTAAACACAAACTAAACTGAGTACAAAAGTAAGTGCTGGAAAGTAAATGGGCCAGTATACAAACCCAACTAAAAGTACAGTACAACTGAGAAAAATAAATTACAATAGCTGAAAAGTAAAACAGCAACCACCGAGACGTCCTCTGGAAATCCCACCTGAAGGGTGGGTACATGTGTTCTCCTCAACTCCTTGAATCCTTCTGTCCAATCCATGTAAGTCCCGTCCAAAATTCCACCTCTGGATACTGTCCCGCTCTACAAGTCTCAACAACGATCAGTGTTGTTTGTCGTCTGCATCCAACACAACATAGTGCGGGCATAGCCCGTGCAGGGGTGAGTATACGATACTTATTAGGGGCCCTGATACCCCCGAAGGTCTCACAAATCCACAAAGTATAAACCATAAAGGAAAGATAAAAATATGATGTATCAACCAATTCTACTTAGGTATATTCCCATACATATACATAAGTCATCAATTCCAGTTCTGCTCTAACCCACGATACCAAGTACAACCCAATCCACACAGAAAAGTATAACCCCATCCACATAAGAAAGTAAGACAATCATATAGATGATAATGATTGAATGTCAAGACTCATATCACATAGGTATACTACTCACGTAGAAGGGTGGAGATGATAGATGTAGCCTCTGAATCATCTCCCCTGCTGAACCCACTTAGGATCCACATACAGATGTCGTCGCTGCTGAACCCACGTAGGATCCTAGTACATTAACCATCGCTACTGACCCACATAGGATCCATGTATAGTCATTCTCACTGCCAAACCCACGTAGGATCCATTTACAGTCATCCTAACTACCGAACCCACGTAGGATCCAAGTACAGTCATCCTCCCTACCGAACCCACGTAGGATCCAAGTACAGTTGTCATCATCGTCGCAGTCATCTCTAGGGTTCCCGCACACAGCACGCTCGATTCTGGGAGGGTCCGCTCCACCAACCAAGGGGTTGATACATCAACTATCACGAAGTCCAGATTTTATGTATCACAAAGTTATGTCTCGTCAATAGGAACTCAACGTGATAGACGGCGCGTCAATCGGACGCCCGGTCTGAGAGATATTAGCTTTTCCGTCCGAGGGGCCCGATTGGTTTTTAAATCTAAACCAATCCGACCACACTCCATCTGCATCCAAACCTCAAGTGGAGTAAGCAAAAAGAACCGTCTCACCAAGAGGAATTTAACGTATTTGATGGCATATCATTCGGACGTTCGGTCCTTAAGTTATAAGCATTTCTTCTCCAAGGGCTCTATTGGTTTTGGGTTCGAACCAACCTGACCATACCCAAACATCACTGAAACCTCATGTGTAATATACAGAAATGACCATCTCGATCCAAAAATCCCTTTGCAACTGACGGTGCTTCGATCGGAGGTTCGTAGCCCATGACATGGGCATTTGAACGAACCTGGTCCGAAAATAGGGGGTCTGGGCCCTGTCCGACCCAGCCCAATACCCCCTAGGTCGGCCTGAACCGGGTCCGACCTGATTGGGCACGGCCCAGCCCGACGGGGCACGGCGGGTCGAGCTCGGAAGCCGACCACGGCTCGGCACTGGCCGATCAGGGCACAAAGGGGGAGACGCCCCCTGTTTGCGGAAATGGCAGACCCTGTGGGGTCCGCCCTAAAATTCTATCAGGGGGTTTCGACCCCCCAGTTTTCTGGAAAGCGGCCGACCATAATGGCCAGACGGTTGAGCCACCGTGGGACCCTTCAGGGTCCCGCCTCCTGGAGCCGCTGGCGGCCGGCACAATCAGCCTCCCCTGGTGGACCGTTGCGGCTCTTGCTCAACCGACGGGGCGCGCCGGCGTCGCGCCCCTCTATCACGGCCCTCTATGGCTGCGGCCTCAATCAGGTTCTCTGGTTTGGCGTACCAGCATCACGCACCCCCTCCGCGGCCCGCTCCGGCCGTGTTCCTCTTCATCCCCGCGCGGTGCAATGACACCACGCCGCCTTCGACTCAAACGTCAACGATGGTCAACATGAAAAACGGGAGGAGTATCAGCCACGTTTGCACGGTCAGATATCCTCCTGTTATTACGATAACACGCGGCCAAATTTTAATCAATGAAGGTCGATGATAAAACTTGAATAAAAGAATCAACCCCTACATCGAAGGATGTTCACATTTGTCAAGCGCCGCAGACGATGGCGTCATTTCCTTCGTCATCAGTGTCTCCTCCCTTGTCATGTAGGAAGAAGAGGATAAAGAAATCGGGGCCTACATATCGACGTTCTTCGTTGGAGCGTTGGCGTTCTTCATTGAAGATGATGTTCTTCAAAAGAAACATGATCTCTTTCTCCTCTAATTCTCAACACAACCAGCCAACCAAATATAAAATAATGCTTCTCCTTATTTTTTTTACTTTTACATGCATTCAAAATTACAAATTCAAATACATAATTCAATTAATTGATGTGGTTCAATTAATTAAACTAATGTGTTTTGGCATGAATTAAATTGGAAGAGTGGGGAGGGGAGGAGATACCCAATTAAATACAGGGGTTTAATGGTGGGTTTAAGGAATGTGAAGGGTTGGGGCTTGTGCGGGCCCCACCTCACATTTATTCTCACAAGGGTAGTTTGGATGCTAGTGGGTCCCACCCTAACTCCCCCATGTAGAATAAAAATTCCATAGTCAAAGAATAAAAATTGTTCCACATTTTTATTCTCTTCTTATTTAAACCACAATTTTTAACTCTTCTCCCGTGCAAACGCATCTATAATAAAAGTCCTCTTAAGTAATTACCAGCGCTGCGGTTTCATCGGTGCCCTCAGATTTTAATACTGAGCATCAGTTAAAAATATAGAAAAACTCGCTCGTTCATTCACTAAATGTACCTGAGCTAAACATCGGAAATTGTTTCCGGGCACACCGGGCCTTAGAATCAGGTGCCATTAGAAACTTCATACTCGTAAAATCCCCAAAAATTTAAGAAAGAATTTTCCTTGAAATTTACAGGTCTGTACATTACTCCCACCTCAGGGATTTACGTCCTCGTAAATATACATCATAACCTAGGGAAACAAATGAGAATATTGTGCATGCATCTGAGCCTCCCACTCCCATGTACTCTCCTGGAGGTTCCCATGCTTCCACCTGATGCACACTAGAAGAATCGACCGTCCACGTAGGACCTGCTCCTTTCTATCCTCGATCTCCACTGGGACCTCCGAAAATGTCACCCCGTCATCGATGTACAGCTCTCCGTGGTCGATGATATGCATCGGGTCATGCACGTATCTCCTCAGCTGAGATACGTGAAAGATGTCGTGCACCCTATGCAAATAAGATGGAAGATCCAGGCGATAATCTACCTCACCTATCCTACTGAGAACCTGGAATGGTTTGATGAAGCGCAGAGATAACTTGTCGCCCCTGCCAAATCTCTGTAATCCACATTGAGGTGAGACCCGTAAGAAAACGTGATCGTCATCCTAGAACTCTAGTGGTCTCTACCTCCTATCACCATAGGACATATGTCATCTCTGAGCAGTCCTCATCTGCTCCTAGATGATCTTCACCTTCTCTGTCGTAGCGTGAACCATCTCTGGTCCTATGAGTGCTGAATCCCCAGGGTCAGTCCAGCACAGAGATGATCTCCAAGGTCGGTCGTACAATACCTTTTATGGTTCCATCTCGATGGTGGAGTGGTAGTTTTTGTTGTTTGCAAACTCCACCAAGGGTAGGTGATCCTCCCAGCTGTGACCAAAGTCAAGGACACATGCACGGAGTATGTCCTCATGTGTCTGAATATTCCTCTCTGTCTGGCCATCTGTCTAAGGGTGAAAGGCGGTTCTCAGACGTAGCTGCATCCCAAATGCCTCCTGCAACCCCTTCCAAATCCATAAGTAAAGCGAGCATCTTGATCGGAGACGATAGACGATGGCACACCATGAAGTTGTACGATCTCTTGAATGTAGAGGTGTCCCAAGCTCTCCATTGAGCCCTGCTCTCTGATAGGTAAGAAGTGAGCCGACTTGGTGAGTTGGTCCACAATCACCCAGATGGAGTCGTGTCCTCTGGATGTACGTGGAAGACCTATCACAAAATCCATATATATCCCATCCCACTTCCTCTCCAGGACCTCAGGGTTGTACCAAGCCTGCTAGTACCTGGTGCTCTGCCTTCACCTGCTGGTAGGTGAGGCATCGTGAAACGAACTCTGCCACAGCCTTCTTCATACCCAGCCACCAGTGCTGTCATCTGAGATCCTGGTACATCTTCGCTATTCCTATATGTACCACCAATGGGTAAGTGTAAAACTCTCTCAGAACCTCCTCCTTTAATGCAACTGGTACCATGGTACGTCCTCTGAATAGGATGACGTGCTCTCATCCTACAGAATATCCATCAGGTGCATGTCCTGTGGATATCTGTGCACGTCGAGTCTCAAAGTCAACTTACCCACGTTGTGCCTCCCAGACCCACTAATGTAGTGGAGGAGTGACTGTGAGCGACTGTAGAAAGGCTACCCCATCTCTATACACAAATGATATCTACAAAGCGGCTAACTTCTCTGTCGCCTCTCCAAGTAGCTGAATGCTTGACTTCCTGCTAAGAGCATCAGCTAATATGTTTCCCTTCCCAGGAGTATAAGTTATCTCAAAGTAATACTCTTGGAGGAACTCGAGCCATTTCCCTTGTCTCAGGTTCATGTACTTCTGCGAGAAGATATACCTGAGACTCTGGTGGTCAGAGTAGACTGTAAAGCGCTCTCCCATCAGATAGTTCCACCACATCTTCAAGCCGAAGACCAGTGCTGCTAAATCTAGTTCATGGGTAGTGTAGTTCTACTCGTGTTGCCTCAACTATCATGAACCATAGGTGATCACTGCCTACTCCTACATCAAGACACACCCGAGTCTGGTCCCTAATGCATCGCAATAAACTATGTACCCTACGCCCTCCTCCGGTAGCCTCAAGATGGGCGAACTGGTCAATATCTATCTCAACTCCTAGAATCTCTTCTAACATCTATCTAACCACACATAGGGTTTCCCCTTCTTCGTCAAAGCTGAAAGAGGTTTTGAAACTTTGGAGAATTCTGGCATGAATCTCCGATAGTACCCAACCAGACCTAGGAAACTCTGCACCTCAGTCACGCTCCTGGGTGGTTTCCAAGCTAGTACTACCTCGATCTTCGCAGGATCCACCGCAACTCCTGCCTTCGAGATGATGTGCCACAAGAAGTGGAAACATTTTCTTCAAGTTCACCTGGTTCAAGAGATGGTAGTCGACACACAGTCACAAGCTCCCATCTGCCTTCATGGTGAACAAAATCGGGGAAGCCCAGGGTGAAACACTAGATCGAATGATTCCTTTTCCATGTAAGTTCTCCAGATGTACTCATAGCTCACGAAGCACAGCGGGAGCCATCCGATATGCTGGAGTAGATATCGGGGTTTTCTTGAGGTACATGTCAATATAGAAGTCTACCTTTCTATGAGGAGGTAGTTTGAGAATGTCTTTAGAAATAATGTTTGCATATTGATCCACCACAAAAAGAAAACTCGGACTCTGCACATCAACTGCTCCTAGGATGAGACTAGCCAACTGTTGAGTGATTGGTTGTCCTTACCTCTATGTGATTCTATCCTGCACTGCAAAAGATCCCTTCTCGCTGGTGAAGGTGAACCTGCTCCCATCGTTGGGGACACACCACACCTTGCACCTAATACAGTCGATCTGAGCATGGACCGTATATAACCAATCGGTGGTCAAGATGACACCGTAATTCCTCGACGCCACTACAAGAATATCCTAGTCGAATCTATCGCCACCTAGAGTATGATCACACTGCCGGAACCAGTGTGTAATCATCGAGTATGCTCCCGTAGGAGTCTCTAGCCATAAGGATCGAGCCAAGGGCTCTGTCAGAATCTCTTAGCTCTGAACAAGGGCAGCGGCAATGAAAGAATGACTCGCTCTTGTGTCTATAAGAACTGCATCAAGGGTGGAGTAGAAACAGATAGTACATCAAATCATCTTAGGTGCGCTATGTTCGTAAGCCTCCACTGCCTAAATCTGAGCCTGCCTCTGCCCGGAAGCTCCCTCTAGTCGGGGTGGACCTCCTGGTGGTGGTGGTGGTAGAGCCTCAAAGCGGCGTCCACCACCTACTGCTCAGTTAGCTCCTCAACCTCATCCGCCTTCTCTATGTGGACCACCACATTCGAACCTCTGCCTATGCCTGGGTTTTCCCTCAACCATATGCTTCTCTTCATCATGGCGGGTCAAGCAGTCACGATCCATGTGGCCCTGCCCGCAGCATGCATGGAACTGTCTACCTCTCGTATGACTGGCTCTGTTGCGTGTGCCCCACACATCTGAACCAGTATCCTGAGGTCTCCCTCTTGATGGCCTTGTCCGCTTGGACCTCTACGACACCTATCTACTTTTGGCTGCATAATAATCCTTTATGTGTCGCCCTACGGTAGGCCTCGCTGCTGGTGTAGGCTCAGTAAGAAATCTCTCCACAATAAGGGATCGCTCTAGTACTGCTGCCTGCGTCGGAATTCTGATGGAGATCATCGAAGCCTTGATTTCATGCCTGAATCCCTGCTCGAACGTCCGGGCCTGGAAGAATGGGTCTCGTACCATGTTTGTGGAGTATCACGAGAGGTCGGTAAATATCGCCGAGTACTGGGCTACTGCCATGCTGCCATTCCACAGTTGTAGAAACTCCGGAATGCGCACCACACGGAGGGTGGCTGGAACGAACTCCAAGCAGAAAAGGCTCTCGATGTCCATCCAAAGTAGTGATTCCTCGTCATGCACTTGGATCATCAGGCTCCACCATCTACTTGATGCTGCGTGCAGGAGACTCGCCGCAAGGATCACTATGAGGTTAGCTAGTGTCCCAACTAATCTGAAGACTCGGACAACAGCCTCCATCCAATCCTCAGTTTTCCGAGGTTCCATCTCTCCGTGGAACCTGGGCATCCTCTGATGCTGAAACTCGTGCAATTCACTCAAGCGACATGCACTCTCAACTGCTGGGGCTGGTGGCATCGGTGGCTCAGCGGGTAGGGGTACCTCTGGTGCCTCCTCTGTAATGGGGCCCTACACTGAGGCCTCGTCGCTCGGTGGGCTTCCATATCTCACAAAGCTCGGAACCCTAGCTAGCTGCCATCGTGGGGCCATCCTGAAAGAAATTGGTGCACCACAGTTAATACATTATACCTGGTGAGCTGAAACAAAGTAATCATAAAGAAAAATTTTAAAACACACATGCAATCAATGTTTTCGTGCACTGAGTCGGAAATCAGAAGTCAGGGTCCTCGTGTATGGATATGTCGGTCGCCGCAACAACACTGGACTCCCTGGACTGATAACCACACTGAATACCCTAAACACTATTGCTTAACATAGAAGAAACTATCAGAGCCCTAAGTTCTGTGGTAGAACTGACTCCTCTGATACCACTTTGTCACGACCCATCCTTGGGGCCCATGTCGTGACTACCACAAGCCCGCCTTCCATAGGCCAGGGGCTGGCGACTAGCACCAATGGTGTAAATCCTAATAAAAGGGAAGGAATTGCCTTTATATAAGTAAAAAACACAACAGAGTTTGCAAGATGAAGTAAACACTAAGTAAACTATGTACAAAAGTAAGTGCTGGAAAGTAATTGGGCCAGTATACAAACCCAACTGAAAGTACAGTACAATAGAGAAAAATAAAGTAAAACTGCTGAAAATTAAAACAACAACCACCGATACGTCCTCCGGAAATCCCACATGAAGGGTGGGTACAGATGGTCTCCTTGGCTCCTCGAATCCGTCTGTCCGATCCGTCTAAGTCCTGCCAGAATGTCCACCTCCGGATACTGTCCCGCTCCACAAGTCCCAACCACAATCAGCGTTGTCTGTCGTCTGCATCCAACACAATGTTGTGCAGGCATAGCCCATGCAGGGGTGAGTATACGATACTCAGTAGGGACCCCAAGACGCCCAAAGGTCTCACAAATCCACAAAGGATAAACCACAAAGGAAATATACAAATATGAAGTATCAAACAATTCTACTTAGGTATATGCACATACATATACCTAAGTCATCAATTCCAGTTCTTCTCCAACTCATGAGCCCAAGTACAACCCAGTCCACACAGGAAAGCATAACCCAATCCACACATGAAAGTAAGATAACCATATCGAAGATAATGATTGAAAGTCAAGACTCAGCTCTCACGGGTATACTACTCACGAAGAAGGGTGGAGATGATATATGTAGCCTCTGAATCATCTCCCCTGGCAAACCCACCTAGGATCCAAGTACAGAAGTTGTCACTACTGAACCCACGTAGGATCCTAGTACAGTAACCATCACTGCTGACCCATGTAGGATCCAAGTACAATCGTTCTAACTGCCGAACCCACGTAGAATCCAAGTACAGTCATCCTCACTGTCGAACCCATGTAGGATCTAAGTACAGTCGTCCTCGTTGCCGAACCCACATAGGATCCATGTACAGTCGACATCGTCATCACAGCCAGCTCTAGGGTTCCCGCACACAGCACACTTGATTCCGGGAGGGTCTGCTCCACGAGCCAAGGGGTCGATACATCAACTGTAATGAAGTCTAGATTTGATGTATCACAATATTCCATCTTGTCAATAGGAACTCAACGAGATAGACGGCGCGTCAATCGGACCCCCGGTCTGAGAGAAATTAGTTTTTCCATCCCAGCGGCCCGGTTGGTTTTTTATGCTAAACCAATCTGACCGTACTCCAGCTGCGTCCAAACCTCGATTGTAGTAATCCAAATAAACTATCTTAGCAAGAGGAATTATATGTATTTTACGGCACGTCATTCTAACGTCCGGTCCTTAAGTTATAAGTGTTTCCCCTCCAAAGGCCCGATTTTTTTCAGGTTCAAACAAATCCGGCCATAACCAAACTTCGCTGAAACCTCATGTTTAATATATCGAAACGACCGTCTCGGTCCAAGGATCCCTACGCAATTGACAGTGCATCTATCAAAGGTTTGTAGCCCAACATATGGGCGTTTGAACGAACCTGGTCCGAAAATTGGGGGTCTGGGCCCGGTCCGACTCGGCCCAATAACCCATGGGTTAGCCCGAACCGGGTCGACCCGACCTGGGTCCGGGTCCAGCCCGATTGGATGCGGCCCAGCCCAGCCAGCGTGGCCCAGCCCGCAGCTGGAGATGCCCGGCCCAGCCTGGCCGGGTGCGGCCAGCCCAGCCTATACGGTCGTGGCTCGGCGCTAGCCGAGTGGGGCGCAAAGGGGGAACCACCCCTTGTTTGCGGAAACGGAGGACCCAGTGGGGTCTGCCGTAAAATTCTGTTGGGGGGTTACGAACCTCCAGTTTTCTGGAAAATGTCCAGCCTTAATGGCCGGCTAGTTGAGCTACCGCGGGACCCTTTAGGGTCCTGCCTCTGGGAGACGTCGGAGGCCGGCACAACCAACCGTCCCTGCTGGACCGGCGCGGCCTGACGCCGCAGCTCTTGCTCGACTGTCGCAGCGTGACGGCATCGCGCCCCTCCGCCATAGCCCGCTCCAACCGCGGCCTTCCTCATCTTCTCCAGGGCGGCAATACGGCACCGCACACCACTTTTGTAGCCCGCTCCGGCCGCGGTCCTCCTTCGGCATCAATGGTGCGGCGCAACGGCACCCCTCACCACTGTTGCGGCCCACTCCGGTCGCGGTCCTCTTCATCCCCGTGAGGTGCAATGGCACCACGCCGCCTTCACATAAAACTTCAATGGTGATCAACAAGAAAAATGGGAGGAGGATCGGTCGTGTTTGTGCAGTCCGATCTCCTCCCGTTATAATGATATCAATTGGAAAAATTCTAATCAATGAAGGTCGATGATAAAACTTGAACAAAAGAATTAACCCCTACCTCGAAGGAAGTTCGCGGTTGTCAAGCATCGTGGAAGATGTCGTCGTTTCTGTCATCGTCGGTGTCTCCTCCCTTGTGGCGGAGGAAGAAGTGGATAAAGAAACTGGGGCTGCCGAATCAACGTTCTTCATCGGAGAGTTGGTGTTCTTCGTTGAAGATGAAGTTCGTCAAAGGAAACTAGAGCTCGTTCTCCTCTAATTATCAACACAACCAGCCAACCAAAAAGAAAATAAGGCTACTCTTTATTTTATTTTACTTTATCATGCATTTAAAATTACAAATTCAAATACTCAATTCAATTAATTGATGAGGTTCAATTAATTAAACTAATGTGTGTTGGCATGAATTAAATTGGAAGAGTGGGAAGGGGAGGAGTTACCCAATTAAATACAAGGGTTTAATGGGGGGGTTTAAGGAATGTGAAGGGTTGGGAATCGTGTGGGACCCACCTCACATTTATCCTCACTTGGGTAGTTAGGATGGTAGTGGGTCCCACCCTAACTCCCCCATGTAGGATTAAACCTCTATAGTCAATGAATAAAAAAATTTCCACATTTTTATTCTCTTCTTATTTAAACCACAATTTTTAACTCCTCCTGTGCAAACTCAACTGTAGTAAAAGTCCTCTTAAACAATTACCAGTGTTGCGGTTTCATCGATGCCCTTAGATTTCAATTGCGAGCACTGGTTCAAAAGATAGAAAAACCCGCTCGTTCGTTCACTGAATGTACCCGAGCTAAACTTTGAAAATTGATTTCGGGCACACCGTGCCTCGGAATCACGTGCCGCTAGAAACTGCGTACTCGTAAAATCCCAAAGAATTTATGAAAAAGTATTCCTTGAAATTTAAGGGTCTTTACACTTCCCTCCATAAGAATTAACTCATAAGTGTGTATTCCAATCCATGGTGATCCCCACTATAGATATAACATACCAAAATATATTGTTAGTGGTCCAAAGTCATTATTTGTGTAGTTTCCATATCACCACATACAATTATACATGACAACATCGGTTGTTCCCCCTCTATCTGGCCACTCTTAGAAATACTCTGCTACACCCATTGATCCACTATCAAAGCACTTGATCATGATCTATAAACCCTCAAAGGAATCATGCGACCATTATAAACACCTACATGAAATGAATAGGTGTTTACATGTTAATCATATCTTATATCCAACTCGAGTATCAATAACAACTCACCACTGGCTCAAGAGGAACTTCATCCTCAGCACCAGTTGAAATTCATTCCTAAAATGGGTAACAACCACCAAAGGAAAATAGTGATCTCCCTACTATATGGATTTACCTATACCTCTATTGAAGTGAAATATAAAATGTTTCAATTGTCACATGAATTTCTATCCTCCCAAACCATGCCCATCTAGACTCTCAGTAGGTGACACATCATAATAGTGTTAGTATCATTACAGATGTGAAACCTCACAACATAGAAGGGCATCTCTCATTTCCCTTAAAACCTAGGAACCAATATTATAACCGTTAAATAAAAACTATTCTTCCTTAGATCATACATAAACACTCATCAATTAGTAACTAGGGGACAACAAACATGATTATCAATTATACCTCAATCTCATCCAACATTATATGTGTATTCTCTAGTAAAACCTGATTTTATATCTCAATTCAAGATCCCATGAGTCATACGTCATTCAAACTAGGATAAAATTCCTAACCAATGACCATTATTGACATGAATTTTAATCTCACATATCAAAAAGAACCTCAGTGATTTCTTCCTAATAGGCTTGACAAATCACTGTTTCCATTTCCAATCACATGAACATGTTATTTTCAAGAATCATTCCAAAACATAGGTGTCTACCCATGTTATATTCATTTTAGATCTGAATATCTAGGTTCACAGTCCAATATATCATTGGAAACATAACTCTAAATCAATTAGTTTATGAATACTATCCATATTTTCCATCAAAAAATAAACTCATTACAAAATCACCTCATTTTAATTAAATCAAAAAATCCCAAGACATCTTCATTCTGATAGTACATACACGATAACACCTAACATGTTACAATATCATAAAAAAAGAACTTACCCAACATTTTCATCTCTATGTATATCAAAAACCTTGGCTAACCCCTCTTTTAGGTCACAATCATATATGATATCTCACCTCAATAATAGTAAGAAAAATATCATACTACTTATCCATAATACTTGACTCCCTGATATCCCATGTTATAACTTATCACCACTAGGATATCCCACTTATCCCATAAATCAAATCTCACATTGATTTTAACTAAATGGAAAATATCCCCACATGCATATCAACTACTAAAATGAAACTCACATGCCAAAACACCCATGAAAGGATTCTCACATACAAATCTCATACATCACATGCCAAATCATTAACCTAATCTAGGGACCTAATCCTCACCGGGTATCTTCATAATAGAATACCACATTGAGGATCAAGATCTTATCCACATATATATAATGGAATCATACAATGAAAATCGATGTCATGTACTCCATAATCATATGGTTTGTCTAAGTACAATGTCACCAAGAAGATATATGGGAATATACTATAAAGGTTGTTTATTGAAATTTATATAACTGAACATGTTTCTATTTTCAAAACCAGTATCATAATCATTTATATGGGTTTCATCATGAAGTAATCCTGCTCTTTAACCAACCATTAGTGGCCACTATAAATTTCTTACAAGAGGGACTATATAGTTTTCATCAAATACCAACATACAAAATTATACATGAACTGAATTCAGAAGAAATATATATTGGTCTAGCTAAGTAGAATTCCAAAATTTTGTTTATGGGAAAAAAATTTATAACATGTTTTTTAAACATAAAATACATTAACTCTCAACATCAGGTGTATTAATAAAACACAAGTACATTTATGTTCTGTAAATCCTACGTGATGAATATGATGAATGTATATGGGCCTCTTGCCTATATTACAAGATATAAAAACTCATTAATAATAAATAAAAAATAAAATTGTATAACAATAGATGAAATTGTATAAAAATAAAAAATATAGTCATGAATAAAAATGTCATATCCCTAGTAACCTATACTTTCCATCAGAAAAGGTCTTTGTAGTGCACCAATACAATTTCCATCACCAGTACTGGCACATACTTAATCCCTATATGTCATATCCTAAATATTAAGACAAATAAAACTATGCTTTTAGACCACTTTGTAGCATCCCTCAATCAAATACTACTAATTGGTGTCCTAAATGGAGTCACCATGTGACCTTAGGCATGTCTCTCTTTATGCCAAATGCTACCAACTAGCATTGAGGGTCTAGAGTTTTTTTTCAAGGAGTCTATACCCTCGTATTAGAGTAAAACATACTATAAAATAACCAAAAAAATTGATAGTAATAAAATCCATTAGATTAAAAATTAATAATAAAAAAATAACATGTTATATAAGATTAAAACATAGTATATAGTCAAACAGATCGTTGGTCATACTAGCATACATCAACAAAAAAATTCCACCAGAATGATCACATATAAAAAATAAATGAAAGAATAAAAATATACAATGATTTGCTAGCATCATATATCCTTATCACATCTATTCTTAAAATACCTTATGAGCCATCTGGATATGTCATAAATCATTGTGCCTCTTCCCTACCAAAACCTATGATTAGATAATTATTCTCAATTACCAAAGTTTCATGGCCACCTAAGTTTGGTGTGATTTAAAAACAATAAGGAACCACCAAAGAGGTCCCAAACATAACCAATAAGGCATTCTATACACATGTGATAATACCATATGGATAAATAAATAACACCATATGTTTAAATAAATATTCACCACAGATCCTCAGGATCTAATGTGACATCTGAGATCAATTATTCCTACTTCGGCCAATTCTAGATGTCTTTAATCATGACATATATTCCAAGTGAGATATGATACCAATCATGGGATCTATTGAACATTCCTACACTAGGTGAAATCACTAAACCCTATAAATAATTCTAGGAATTTTATATCATCATATCAATTTATCTCCATATATTAGGCGCCAATGTCATCTCAATGAAAATTACCAAGAATCCTTATAGGTCCTATGAATCTTAGGACCCTCATCAAATATCCCCCCACCAGGCATATCTTCAGAGCCTAGGGAGCACTAATCATAACGTAAAATAACCTTAGTTATTCTCTAGATCTAATTAATCACTAGTAATATCATCATATTATCCCCTAAGCTTCCTTTCAAATCATTGACATCACTAGTAAGCTAAAATCATCTCATGCACATCACCGTGTCCAACGAATCATCTCAGCATATCATCAAGCCTAGCCTCATTTCCTAGGATTAACTAGGTATCTTAGAAATATCACTTTATTTGGGGGGCTAGTATACAACCGATTCAAATACAAGGATAATAGTCAAGGGGAATATATCCACCTTTTATTGTATCATGATAATAATAATAATAATAATAATAACATGGTTTGGAAACATGCCCAACCCATATCATATCACAAAGGTCAGCATCTCAGGTTCTCACCCTATGCCTATCACTAAAGTAATAATAAGATAACTCCATCAATTCATGTTCTAAGGTGGCACATTAAATAATCCCAACCCAATACCACACAAACATTATCAAGGATTACATAAAATAGGGGAACTCATCGAGGTCCCCTGGGAATCATCATTACTCAAACACCCTACATGGGTTCCTCGGTCTCGATATCTTCCCTCATGGAGTCACCTTCCACTAAAAGTCTATAACATCCCTAAATATAATTATAATCATAAAACGGCCTCATAGGGACATTAGGAAAACCTATATCAGTGTCACACAAGGGATTTTTCCTCAAGACCATCACCTTCCCAATTCACTCTACGTCGATCCACATTCACCCAGCCTATCCATAAATCTCCATAGTTTCTACCCACCCAGGTAATCATAACTCAGTGGGGGATTAATTCTCTCAACATTATCAACTCAACTATCAAAAATCATATAATGAATATTAAGGTTCTTATATGGAATATTCTCCGGACATTTATACAAATCTATCACTCAACCCTACTCAAAGGGTATAAGACACTTATATCATGGTCCTATATATCTTACTCAACCTATTTCATTTAATTATAACCTCTCTAGGGTTTTTTTATCTCATTGTACCTATAAATAATTAATTTCATGATAATTGGTGGACAATTCACTAATTCAGTGATCTAGGGTCTACCATGGCCCTTATCACTTCTTTTTAATATAAGATAATTAATGAAAATAATCAAATGTATTTATAAATACATCAGCACCAGTTTCCTGAAGTTGGGTACTTAGTTTATTAAATTGCCATAATAAATAATGAAATGTCATCCTGAAGGACTGAATATTTTAAAATCATTGGAAAAACAGATACGTACATATGTTTTACATTACAACTTTAAATAAAAAAAATATAGAAACTCCACCAGAATCACCCATATAATCCTAGATTATCCTAGTAGGTCATTCAAAAAATATATATTCTTATCCAAGGGAAAAATAAAATATAATAAATGGATGGTCATATATTCTCATTAAGGGTATGGAATATTTTGGAATCTATTATAGATAAACATAAATAATATGGTGTGGTGAATAACTAAAACTGATTCCATTAAAACATAATCTCGAGCATAATATAGCCGGAATCAAAGATGAATAAATAATACCATATAAATAATTAGATGATAATGATACTTAACCATGTATATTATACTAGTAAAATAATAACATGTATTATAAATTACTAATATCATAATAATAAATTCATAATTCTAGACATCATAAATATATCTTTAAGTCTTCATCCAATACACCATACAAAAATGAGTAAAAACATGGTATAGTTCTCTTGAGACAAACCAATGAATCGAGTGGATATAGATGGCATCACCCATCACATACTAAGTCCATTGAATTACTCATATTAAATGAATGAAACATAATAAACATATAATTTTATATTGAAGCTATCAGATAAAAGTTTAATAGCATTCCCTAAACATTGAACATAATCCTAAACCATCCAAAGTAATACAGAGAATGGTATCAAGATAATACAACCATGGTCAAAAAAATCATAAAACATTAAATAAAATATGGTAGATATTAAAATAAGAGTTAAATTTCAATAAAACATAAGATTCAATCGATATTGTTTTAATACATGTAAATACTTTAATAAAATCATTGAGTAATTTTTCATAAAAATGCCCTTTTCACATTTTGATATAAGAAATCTTTTTGAAAATCATTTGTATTTCTGATAAAATAATATTATAAATATTTATATCCTATAAAAGAAAAGGTATGGACAAATAAATTAAGTTTTAGGCATAAATAATTTCCAAATGATGTCAAATAATGTAAAAAAAATTCAAGAAACTTTATAAATGGGCCACTTCAGTGTGGTTTAAGGGAAAATAGAAAAGAGTATTTAGTGTGGAAAAGGAATAATTGTTTACATAAAACCAAAAAAACAAATATAGTTATTATTAATTAAAAGAGTGATTTTAGAAAAATATTTGTGTCTTATAACAAATTATGGACTGTATTTTAAAATGGGTATGAAATTGAGAGGTACCTTTTAATCGGTATTTCTTATCAAGAAGAATTGAAAAAAACATTATAAAACATGTATTCTCTAATAAAATAAAGATGAACTGATCTAGATACATGATTTTGAAACATATAAACATAATTTATAAAAATTATATAAAAACAACTAATAATTACATTGGGGTAATGAGAGAGAAAGTATAACTTGAAGCAAAAAATGGAGGTTCGGAAAGAAACCCTAACCACTTTCCAAATAGTCGATCCATATGCCCCATAAAATTAATGACCAAAAAATAAGAAATTTAGTACCATTTATTTAAATATATTAAAAATAATATAAATTAATGGGAATTATATATACACCACACATAATAAATATTGGAAAATACAGTGTATCTCACAGAAATAAAAGTCAGATGAGTAAACCCATACCATATGCCCGAAAGCGTTCTCCACTTGTACTTGACATCCTAGATAATGAAACTAGGTTCATTAATAAATTAATTCTAAACCAATTAATCATGTACTTTATTTTTTATAATTTTATTAGGTTCATTTATGGCCTTTTTGGTGAGTTATAAGATTCAGTTTCGTTGTTTGGGAGTGTTTGTTTCCTTGGTTTTCATGATTAGTCACTTGTAAGCCTGTATGAATGCTCATGTAAAAAAATAGTTATCCAGAATGGAAATTTAATTATATTACTGAAATTATAGTATATTTAAAAGACATATTAATCATTGTTTTGATATATGGGGATTATTAATTAGGTAAAATGTTAATGATAACTATTTAGATTATTTTGGATTTTGTTTGATCATCACAAACTATTCTTGTCTTATGAATTAATATTTTGTATATATACTGTTTAGAGAACATTAAATAAGTTTTATTACATATATTAATATATTTTTTAGCAATAAAAATTCTTTTATGACCAACCTTGAAGTCAGAACTAAAAAACAGAAAGTCATCGTCCATGAAGGTGGTAAATCGGTACCTCATAGATGATGTTTTCATTTTTAGAATAAAAAGGTGAAGAGAAGATAATTGATGGTTGATATAAAATTAACATAAAAAAATTATTGTGTATAAATTATTCTATATTTATCATGTCACTTTTTATAGGTTTGGTGAAGGAATTATAAGAAAAGAAAATAAATTGAAAGTGAGATAGAGACGATCTTACCTCTTGAGTGTCGCATCCTTGAGAACTTCCTTAAGGGACATTGAAAATGGTATTTTGGTGACACTATAAAGACAAGATCATGAGGGAGATGTTTTATAGATTGATTTACCATAAAATAATCAAGATTCATGAAATTATAGCTGTGTGGATAAGTTGTGGTGAGAGGTGGTATTTTTAGCAGAGGATAGGGGTGTTTTTTTATTATTTAATATATTTGGTTATTATTTTGGCTCCAAAATTTGAATAGTGTTTGTTCTTCTGACTATATACTGTAACTATTTCATGTTATTTCTATCCAAATGGTACTTACCTCATCCATACATCATCCACTACTCATTAATTCATTCATTTGGTTAACACTGTAAATTGATGTATTTCACTATTCACCAAAAATTCAACTATTTTTAAAAAATCCAAAAAATTAACCCAAATGATTTTCATTTTTTATAATTCAAAAATTGACACAATTTTAGGAAAAAAATTAGAAAATATGATAAATTAAATTTTTTATTTAAATCTTCATTTATTGGAAAGATACTAATTTTAAAATTATAACCGGTATTATGAGACTTTGAAAAATTAATTAAGTTCTCATAAAATTATATTATAATAAAAAAATAATAATATTTTATGGATCTATTTTATGAAAATAAATATTATTTTAAATTTTCATTTTAAATATAATATTTAAATAAACATTTATGATTTAAAATAATATCAACGCATAATTTATCATTTCTAAAACATTTATTTACTTATTTCGTGATATAAATATACCATATTTTTATTTATAAGATTAAAAAAATTTATTTCTACTTTCAAAGGTCAATTTAATATTCTATTGGTCATGTTAATATTCTTAGTGGTCACATTACTATTCCAACAGTCATATTTAAAATTATATTGATGTTTTAAACTTGATGTTGTGGAAAAAATAAGTTATCAAATTTAAGAACATTTTATTTAATATGTTTTAAATTTAATTAATATATTTCATTAATAGATAATAATTTAATTAATTTAGATAAAATTCCATTGGGTTAATAAAAATGCGGTCTCTATGATCAATTATTTTTATTTTCATATATAATAAATTCGTAACAAATGAATTCATTTTATAAAAATGTATAAACTCTATTTAAATTATTTACATAATATATTTTATTCCATGCATTCTAATATCTAGGTGATAACTATCATAATTAAATAATAATATTTAATCATTTGTTTAATCTCGTAAGCTATCGATGAAGTTATATTTAATATGAGACATACCATGAAATCTTGGCGGTGTTACATTCTTCCTTCTTTCAAAAAATTGTTTCCTTGCAATTTAAACTTGTTAAAAAACTTTTGTAAATCCCACATCATTGATATAGTTAATAAAACATCCTCTTAAATTGAGGGAAATGACAATGTGACGGTCACCACAAAACTAGGTTTCCCTGTAGGATAACATTAGTGGGAAGTGATAACATAGGCATGGAAAAGAAATTTAACTATCAAGTTCTCATGGAGAGTGATAGAGAAAATGGACTTTATAAATCTTACCATCAAAAAACCATAAAATTTTAATCGATTAAAAGACAATTTATTTCCCATAACAAATAAATTTTCATTAAAAAAATCATTTTCAATATAGTTGAGGGGTTTTCATACTATATAGATACGCACTTGAGAAAATAAAAATACATGATTTCTTTCTATGTTATAAGAATAATATCATCCTTTTTTGTTCATTGATCTCTTTTCACTTTATCCCTTACAATCTAGAATGAATGTTCATGATTAATTTGTTTTTATTTCATTCCTGAAGAACATTAATGATTCATAAGGTCCTCAAGTCATTCCTTAGGCCTTAAAATGTTTACTTAAACTAAAAAGGTTATCACATGTTATCCAATAAAATAAATCATACTTAACATCAAGAAAAAAATATTCAATGTTCAACTTATTCCATTCCATATGTAGTTAACATTAAGACTCATCCAAATTACTTCTATCCAAATTCAAAATCAAAAAATATAGAGTGAATGTAAAAAAATTCCAAAATAAACATGACATTATATTACCCAAACAACATAATGTATCTCTTATGATCACATAACAAATATTTGAATACCTTTATCACATTTAAACATTAATTGACACATACATTCTTCAAAAAATAAAATACAAGTTTTTGAATATATTCCTTAAATCCTAACATCTTATAATTCCAGTGTAACATCAACAATATATCACTAACCACCTTAATGATCACCAATACCATACAATAATCATATATATAATATTATCTCAACATCATGAACATAATTAGGGTTATATTTCCTAATTCGTGTGTTTTCAAAAATATCAACTTACATCAGAATCACTTCTCTTGATTACTCGTGTTTTTCATCACATGATTCCAATTTCTTAAGGACTAAGAACTGCATTACAATCCTTATATATATCATTATTCGGATAAGAAAAATTACATAACATAATTCGTGAATACAAAAACCCAAATACATAGATTATTTGTCTTCAAATGTTGTAACAACATAAGTTTTTCCTTCATCCATTTTCCATTTCTGAGGTTTATACCTTTGATTCTTGGGACATTCCCTTTTGCAGTTCCCCAAATCCTTATAGTTGATGAATTTAAAATTAGAAAATTATTTCCCTCCCATGTATCCATGATCATGGTGAAATTGTTCTCAAGATAATAATAAATCTCTTTTTTCCTCTTAAGCATATACCATGGTGTTTCCTTCCGCATTTGTCACATATAAGAAAAATACTTCTTTATCTTCTTCCATTTATCCATGTTTTCCCCATTTTACTCTTATTCCCATGCTTACTAAAAAACATATAATATTCAAGATTTTATTTCTCTATATCATCATCACATTATTCAATGTCTTCATAAGATGATAATTCTTAGAAGACTTCTTCCCTTGGAAGGATTGCCATAAGAAAATAAAATATATGATCATTCATACTATTTTAATCATGTGGATTAGTAAGATTCTCACTCCATAAACTAGGTTCCATTTAAAAATAATGAAATACACTAAATTAGGTTATTAATCATAATTAATAATTTTAAACTAGCAAAACACTTAACATAAATTTAATATTTATGCATAGATAATCTCATAATAATAAACATGGTTTCTTTGGGGACATATTTACTTTTAAATCCTTCATAATGGTTTGTAAATAATATATAAATTATCCTAATAATATAACCTATGAGTGTCAAACCAGGTGCATATTAAGGCCCATTTTCATATACCTAGTTATACTAAGTCAGGCCCAAGGAACCTTGTTATATTTTTTACCCCTAGGTATATCTCTTCCAGAATCATGTTCTCTTATAGTATCTAGACAAGGATGTATTTCTAGGAAGATCCACACAATCCTTACCTTACCAAAATTGAAGGATAATTTTATATTATTACCTTCAAAGTATATCTTTGGGTAATGTTCACAAATCTATGTTTTCTATTTTCTATTTTTTCTGCTAAACATCCTTTAAAACCAACTGTAAAGACCCCAACACCAATTTTTGGGAGTCGATGCCTTACATTTTTAAATTGGAATAATAAATAACGAAATTCCATCCTTAATCATAGAATATATTAGCATATTTGGAAATCTAGATACATACATAACTTTTACATTATAAATTAAAAGGAAAAAAATATAGAAACTCCATAGGAATCACCCATAAACTCCTAGATTATCCATACAAGTCATTAATAATATACATCTTCTCATCCTCAAGTAACATAAAAAATAATAAAGGTTTGATCATAGATGATGAGTAAGGGTCAGAAATAAAAATAAATATATCATAAATAAACATAAATAATAAGTCATGGTAAATAACTAAAAACATATTCTAATAGAACATAATCTTGAGAATAATATTGAAGAAATAAAAGTTGAATATATAAAACCATATAAATAATCACATGATAATGAAACATAACCATGGATATTATAATAGTCAAGTAATCACATTTATTATAAATTACTAATATCGTATTTAGTGAATTCATAATTCAATACATCATAAACATACTGTCAAGGCTTCGGTTAAGACACCATACATAAATGGGTAAAAACCTAATATAGTTTGTCTCATTAGACTAACTGATGTATTGAGGGGCTATAACGGACCCCACACACCACATACTAAGTTCAATGCATTCATCATTTGAAAGTGGTGAAACTTAATCAAAATATACATTGACATTGAAACTATCATATGAAATGTTAATAATGTTTCCCAAAAAATTAAACATAATCATAAACTATCCGGAGTAATATGGCGAATTGTATCAAGATAGTAAATCCCCAATAAAAATTATCATAAATCATTCAATAAAATATGGAAGATGGTAAAATTAGTGATAAATTTAAATAAATAATAATATTCAATAGATGTTGTTTTAATATATGTAAATACTATAATTAAATCATTGGGTAATTCTTGAGATAAATCCCATTTATACTTTTGTAAATAAGTTTTCTTTTTGGAAAATAATTTTTATTTGTCTTAAAAGAATATTATAAACATTTGTATAAAATAAAATAAAAAATTTAAACATAATTAAATTATTATTGAGGGATAAATGATTTCCAACTGAAGTGATATCATGTAAAAAATATGAAACATTAGAAATGCCCCACTTCAGTGCAGTTTAAGGGAAAATATAAAAGTGTATTTAAAGCAGAAAAGGGAATAATTTTTTACCGAAAACAAGAACATAACTAAGATAGTTTTTTATTATAAAAAGTTTGATTTTATGAAAATATTGGTTTTTTATAACATATTATGTAACGTACTTGAAAATTGACAAGAAAATTGGGAAATACCCTTTAATTAGACTTGCTTATGAGGATGAATTGAAATGGTAACCATATAAAACATGTATCCTCACATCAAAGAAAGATGAATTGATATATATAAATGAGTTTGTGAAATATAAATATTATTTAAATTAATTATGTAAAAATAATAATGATTTCCATTAGGGTAAATATAGATAAAGTGTAACATGAATGAAAAATTCTGGTTTGGGAAGAAACCCTTACCACATTGCAAACAGTCGAATCATATGCCCCATAAAATTAATGATCATAAAATAGGACATTGAATATCATGAAGATAACTATATTAATGATATTATAAATAAATGAGTTGTATACATACACCACAAACAATAAATAATGGTGAATAAGGCATATCTTACAGAAATAAAAGTGAGATGAGTAAACCCTTCCCTTATGTTTGAAAATGTTATGAACATATACTTAACGTCCTAGATAATGAAAATAAATTCCTTAATAAATTAATTAAGAACATATTACAAATTTATTTTATTTATTATAATTTTATTATATTCATTTATAGCTTTTTGATGAGTTATAAAATTCAATTTCTTTATTCGAGAGTGTTCGTTTCCTTGGTTTTCAAGATTGGTTCACTTGTATACACGTATGAAAGATCATGTAAAATAGAAATAGTTATTTAAAATTAAAATTATATGTTATTAATGAACTTATAGGAGATTTAATGTTTTTATATATTAATTTTTTTTAAGATACGATGGTGATTTATTAGATTAGACATTATTGATAACCGTTTAGATTATTTTGGTGTTTTTTGAGCATCACGAACTTTTTTTTATAATGAATTAATATTATATATATATATATAATGGTTATAGAATATTAAATAATTTTTATTAAATATATTAAATTTAATTTCAACCAAAAAATGGCATTATTACCATCCTTGAAGGTGTAATTTAAAAATGAAAACTCATCATCCATGAAGGCGGTAAATTGACACCTCAGAGATGATGTTTTCATTTCTAGAATAAAAAAGTTAATAGAAAAGAATTGATGGTTGATGTACCATTAACATAATAATATTAAATTATATAAAATATACTATATTTATCATATAACTTTTGATAGGGTAGGTTATGGAAGTATAAGAAAAGAGAAGAAATTGAAAGAGACAGAGAGAGAGAGTTTTACTTCTTGAGTGTCGCCTCTTTGAAAACCACTTTAAGGGACTTAGAAATGGTATTTTGGTAAGACCAGAAAGACAATAACGTGGTGTAGATTTTTGGGAGAGTAAAAGGTCGGACTATAATAATGCTTCAAGATTTTTGAGGTATGTGGAGAAGGGGTGGTGAGGGGTGGTATTTATAAAAGAGGAAATGGGTGAGTTTCGATTCTTTAATTTATTTTTTATTATATTTACTCAAGACTATGAATAGTGTTGGTTATTTTGACTAAATACAATAACTAGTGAATTATATTTCTAACCAAGAGATGATTACCTCATCCCTTTATCATCTATGAGTCAATAATTCATTCATTTATTTAATTCTGTAAATTACTCTATTTCACTATTCTCCGAAATTTCAACTATTTTAGAAAAAACCAAAAAAATCCCCCTAACCATTTTTTAATGTATATGATTAAAAAATGGTATCCATTTTATGAAAATAATTTTCAAAATATGAGAAATTTAATTTCTAATTAAAATCATCATTTATTTAGGAAATATCGATTTTAAAATTATAACTGATTTTATGACACTTTGAAAAATTAATTAAGTCCTATTAAAATTACATTATAATAATAATATAACAAAATATTGTTTTATATATCTATTTAATTTAAATAAATAATCTTTTAAATTATTATTTTAATTTTAAAATTGTAAATAATCCATTATGTTTCACAAAAAAAATCAACACTTAATTTATCATTTTTTAAAAATATATTTACTTATTCCATGATATAAATTTAACATATTTTGATTTATATGATTCAAAAAAAATATTTATGCTTTCATAGGTCAATTTACTATTCTATTTGTCATATTATTATTCCTAATAGTCACATTAGTATTCAAACGGACATATTTAATAGTATATTAAGATATTAAATGTGGCGTTTTGGGAAACATAATTTTTCAAATTTAAGAAAATTTTATTGAATATGAAACATATAAATATCATTAATATCTTTCAATTATAGTGATTAATTTAATTTATTAATATAAAATTACATTATGTTCATAAAAATAGTTTTTTATAAAAATAAATTCTTTATGTTTAATAGGTTTTTATTTTAATTTATAAATAATTTGTAACAAACGAATTATTTTTATATACATGTGTAAACTATATTTTCATAATTTACTAAATCTCTTTTATTTCCACCAGTCTAATGGCTAGGTGATAATTATTATAATTAAATAATAATATTTAATTGTTTGTTTAAGCTTGTATGTTATCAAATAAGTTAAATATAAAAAGAGACATATCATGAAATTTTGGGGTGTTGCAATATTTCAGGAACAATTTATTTAACTAAATGGTAGATCACCCTCTATTTCAAGACCACATATAACATACCAATTATCAAGATTCATTTTATAAAGGGGAATGTTTGAGGGACCACCTTCTTCAATCAATGTCATTTCTTTTTCTAAAATATTGTGAACTCTCGCCCAAGATCATATAAGTATGATTACTCATTAACAATCTACACAAGTCCCTATATCATTCAAAACATCTAATTCCATTAAATATAAAATTAATAATTAATTTTAAAATTTAAATTAATTATGAATACATTGAAAGATCTAATCCGGTGAAATCATCACACTGAAACAGTGACCAACCAACCACAGAAGGAATGTGGTATACTCTTGAGACCATCCTAGGTAAAATCCAAAACAAATAGCACTGATTGAATCCCTAATTTTATTTAATTAAATAAAAAACACTAGAAAAACTCATCAAGGTGACATATATTTTTTAAAATGATTAGAAATGACATGAAATCGTCATGAAGGGATATCCTCTTACCAATACAAAAAACGACATAAAAATATATTATTCCCCCATTGTCTAGTGGAATATTCAAAATAACCTTAGCTGAATACAACCAACATTAGTTGAAACCATGATAAGGGAGTAGTAGACAAATGTATATGAAGTTTTACCTCAACCCACCATGAAAACACATCCAAAAACAACCCAAAATAATGTGGAAATATTGAGAAAGTGGGGAGGCATTCCGCATCAGATGTGTATATAAGGGTGTATGGGAGAAGGTTTGTAGTATTAAAACTTCATTGGTGAATTATTTTCATCTATCGTTTTAATTAAATATAGGAACTCAAAATGTTACTATAGGTCTTAAGGACTAATTGAATATCATTGAGAGGGGAGGGTTGAATCATTAGTTTTAAATTTTTAGAAAATTATTATGCTCTATATTTCAAAATCATTAACTTTATAGAGTTATCGATCCATCCAATAGTATATCACAACCTCACTTCATGTTCAATAGAAAATAGAGAGATCAATGCATAGTATTTAAAGGGTTCATTACAAATACATACTCCTTGATATTGAGTTTTGTGAATATATTTTTAGTTCCACCAGATAAATTTTTTCAAATAGAGATCAATAAATTGAGGTTTACTGCTATGTGGTTTCATGGATTCTGGGTGGATGGATTCCATTAAACAGGGTTCCAACAAATTTCCTCCACTAGGGTCCGGACTCAATTATTGGGCTTCAATCATGGATATCATCTATTGGTAGTTTCATATGAAGGTTAAAAATGTATTAGAGGTTTCCCTTGGTCAATGGTAGGTATATCATGATTCATAAAAGGCGATGAAACAATTTCACCAGATGAAGTCCTCTATAAATAGTGGTGGTGGACCAACACCGATGTGTTTGGTTTTCATTATTGAGTGGATTTAAGATTTTGGCTTCATCGTCTAATATTGTATACTGTGGATAAGAAGTTATTGATGAGTTCGGTATTCATCATTATCACATATAATGGAAATGTTTGTAGTATTATCCTATGGTTATAATATTTTTTTCTAAACCACATTATCCTATTTATTCATTACTTATATGATTTTTTATGAAGTTTTCTCATATTTTTTGTGTGGTTATGGTGTGGGATCTCATCCCAGTTCCTGTGAACATACATTGTAATAGTTTTTTATCAGGTAAAACTTTTTTCAATGGTTCCACTAGTTTTCATATGGTGGTGTTAGAGATTTATGATGTACAAGATAAAATGATCATAAGGATGTCTATTCGGTGGTTTAAACCAACATTTTCTTCTGGTTATGACCAATCTCTCTCTAACTCACTTTATCTATCTATTTAAAGCTATATAATAAATATAAATTATTCAAATATTTCTATCGCATATATACCTATATTATTATTCCTTCCTTTGATGTGTTAATACATTACTTATTTTCATTTATCTATTTCTTTCATTATGAAATTTACTTTTTTATGATATGAGGAAATATTGGGCAACCATTTTCTTTCCATGGGTAATTATTATGCCTCATGATTGAATTTATTTATGTGGAATACATATATCATGAACATGTTATGATGTGTTCCCATAGATAGTTGTCCAATGCATTGGGTAATGTTTTAGTATCCTGAGACGTCATTTATGGGATTAAGGAGTGTACCAAATACATTATGGGACTTTGTCCACCATGTGATATTGTTAAGAAGTTAAACTTGAATCGTCATTATTCCATGTTTTGTGTTGCTTATATATTTCCTATGTTACCATGATCTTATGATACAATGTTATTTATATTATGACTATATATGATTACTCATGAGCCTTCTCTTTTATGATATCATATTATACCTTTGAATCACATCTTTCATTTCCTTATCATGTGTATTCCCTTATATAGATTTTTAGATCACCGATTTCTTTTAGGTATTGTTGGGTCGGAACAAACGAGGAAAAGATGGCAAGAGGGGGGGGTGAATTGCCTTTTTAAAAAGATTAACAATTTAAAATCAAAGTAAAGAATGCAGCGGAAATAAAGAAGGCAAGACACACGAAATTGATAACGGAGTTCGGCCAAAACCCGGCCTACGTCTCCGCTCCCAACTCAACCGTTGAGAGATTCCTACCGCTTGCTTTTCAATGGTTTTAGCAAGAAACCCACTAGGATTTGAGGTAGCACTAGGACCTATTACAACTTGCTTTTTGTGGTTTAGCAAGAACCCACTTGCTTTTGATGGTTTAGCAAGAACCCACTATCCTTCTTACAGGTGAAGGATAGCTCACCTATGTCTCAAGCTTTTTAAAGGAAAAGCTTGTGAACCTCTTCACACCTTAGTGGTGATGTGAAACCCAAAAGAAAGGGAGGATGAGAAAGAGTTTGGGGTTTGTAGGCACAAACCCAATTTTAAGCTCAAAATAAATAAAACAATAAAAACCGTATTGTTGAGAAGCCTTGGGCGCCAAAGGTTGAATGGAGTTGAAGACGTGCACTCCCAAGCTTCTATGGTGGTGCTCCTTGGATGTGGAATTGGATTGGAGCAGTTGTGGTTCCCTTGGAGCAATCCGCCGGAGGTTTGCCAAATGAGGAGAATTGTGTTCGTTGGCTTCACAATGCTTAATTATGGTCCGGCAATAGTTCTGGGGCTTCAAGGTCCTTTATTTATAGAGGGGGAACCCTCATATGGCCGTTGGAGGCCTTTGGAGCCGTTGGAAAGGCTTTCGGAGCCGTTGGGAGGCAAGTGGAGCAGCCTGGTCAAAGCCCCAACGGCTAGTTTGACTGGGCTACCGGCTGGCCGGTACAGATCCACCGGCTGGCCGGTGCCTTGGCAGAGGAGGAGAATTCTGGTCCAGGCTCCACCGGTCGACCGGTGGAGGAGCCACCGGCTGGCCGGTGGGAAGACAGTAGCTCACACTGTTTGAGCTGGGTGCCACCGGCTGGCCGGTGACAGAGCCACCGGCTGACCGGTGGGACCTGGCAGTGGGCAATGCCTCTGCCAGGTCCACCGGCTGGCCGGTGCTATCACACCGGTTGGCCGGTGGACTGAATTACAGTCCACTTTGAGATGCTTTCTTGACCATTCTTGGTCCAATCCTTTGGCAATCTTTTGCCTATCATCCACAACACTTAAAAACACAATATTAGATAAATAAGAATGTGATTGTGATCATAAAAATCAAACAACGAGGGGAACGAGATGTACAACAATCTCCCCCTATTTTGATGATCACAATCACCAAAACAATTAAAGTAAAAAACTGAATTTGAAAGGAAATGCTAAGCACGATGAAAAGGATTCTCCCCCAATCAATCAAGAAACGGAACAAACGAGGAAAAGATGGCAAGAGGGGGGGGGTGAATTGCCTTTTTAAAAAGATTAACAATTTAAAATCAAAGTAAAGAATGCAGTGGAAATAAAGAAGGCAAGACACACGAAATTGATAACGGAGTTCGGCCAAAACCCGGCCTACGTCTCCGCTCCCAACTCAACTGTTGAGAGATTCCTACCGCTTGCTTTTCAATGGTTTTAGCAAGAAACCCACTAGGCTTTGAGGTAGCACTAGGACCTATTACAGCTTGCTTTTTGTGGTTTAGCAAGAACCCACTTGCTTTTGATGGTTTAGCAAGAACCCACTATCCTTCTTACAGGTGAAGGATAGCTCACCTATGTCTCAAGCTTTTTAAAGGAAAAGCTTGTGAACCTCTTCACACCTTAGTGGTGATGTGAAACCCAAAAGAAAGGGAGGATGAGAAAGAGTTTGGGGTTTGTAGGCACAAACCCAATTTTAAGCTCAAAATAAATAAAACAATAAAAACCGTATTGTTGAGAAGCCTTGGGCGCCAAAGGTTGAATGGAGTTGAAGACGTGCACTCCCAAGATTCTATGGTGGTGCTCCTTGGATGTGGAATTGGATTGGAGCAGTTGTGGTTCCCTTGGAGCAATCCGCCGGAGGTTTGCCAAATGAGGAGAATTGTGTTTGTTGGCTTCACAATGCTTAATTATGGTCCGGCAATAGTTCTGGGGCTTCAAGGTCCTTTATTTATAGAGGGGGAACCCTCATATGGCCGTTGGAGGCCTTTGGAGCCGTTGGAAAGGCTTTCGGAGCCGTTGGGAGGCAAGTGGAGCAGCCTGGTCAAAGCCCCAACGGCTAGTTTGACTGGGCTACCGGCTGGCCGGTACAGATCCACCGGCTGGCCGGTGCCTTGGCAGAGGAGGAGAATTCTGGTCCAGGCTCCACCGGTCGACCGGTGGAGGAGCCACCGGCTGGCCGGTGGGAAGACAGTAGCTCACACTGTTTGAGCTGGGTGCCACCGGCTGGCCGGTGACAGAGCCACCGGCTGACCGGTGGGACCTGGCAGTGGGCAATGCCTCTGCCAGGTCCACCGGCTGGCCGGTGCTATCACACCGGTTGGCCGGTGGACTGAATTACAGTCCACTTTGAGATGCTTTCTTGACCATTCTTGGGCCAATCCTTTGGCAATCTTTTGCCTATCATCCACAACACTTAAAAACACAATATTAGATAAATAAGAAGGTGATTGTGATCATAAAAATCAAACAACGAGGGGAACGAGATGTACAACAGGTATGCCCAAGGTTATCTTGTGCTGTTTTAGGAGCTCAAATAGATTTAGTATCTCGTTATGGATAATGAAATAAGGATGTCATGTTTTAGTTTCCTTTTTATGTAATACGAAACTAGTATTCTAAAGATGCTAGGCCTCACGATCACTAGGATATACTTATTAGATATTGATGATTAAAAATCATGTAGAAATATGTGTAAAAGGCTTGGGTAATTATACATAACCTATATCCATATCCTCTTTATTCAAATGGGATATGAAACCATATTTCATGTGTATAATGGACTACTGCCTCACGAACTGATTTTAGTCATATTTTATCACCTCCCCTCCTATATCATTGTATTGAATGATTATAAATATATATATATATATATATATGATATTAATAATATAATTAAAATTCTATAAATATAATATTTCATCTATTCTATTACCTTACAATCTATTAAAAATGACAACTTTTTTCATGCATATGTCTGGATTACCACTACCATGATGCGATGTGATTTTTTGTCACTACATCACATGATAGTATTATAACATCATGTTAATGTATTTTAAGTATTTACCATATCTTCAATCATTTTTTTCTATTTATTGGGAGCATATTGGGACTCTTGAGGATAGAAAACATTTTCTGAGGAAAATGACCTAATGTTACAGTATGTAAGTTTTTTTCTAAATTAATTTAGTATTGGAATAAATGTGTTAATGAATTTAATGGATTATCCCTGAGTTTATATAACACCCAATGTGGTTTGGGTTTTAATGTAATAAATTTTTGTTTTCATTTTTTGATGGAAATATACACGCCATGTAATGGTATTACACAATGTGTAATTTTCTCCAGGCTCATGTAATGAGATGAGTATACTACATAAAATAAAACATGCAATGTAAAGTGTACATGTTGTGTAATGTTAAAAGATATGTTTTTAATAAAAAGGTGGTGGGTTTTTTGTTTATTTGGACCTCATGGATTCCATGATGTGTAAAGTGTTTACACAACATTCAAATGACGTAGACAAGGATTTTTGGTGTGAAGGGTATGTGTTCTTGAGGTATGTGTCATTTAATATTATCCACAAACCATTTTCTTAAATTGAATCAATTATGAGATGTTTTAATTGGTTCTAGGGACTCTATTATTTTGTTGTGTTCTTCCTAGATTGTGGATCATGTTGCGAGCATGTGTGACCCAAGTTTTAAGGTAGGTGGTTTAGTATCTAGCCTGTGTTGCTGAACTATTTTTCTCTAGATTTGATAAATTGGTTTATAAATGAAATGGAATGATTTATTGATTTTAATTTTGTGTGTAGAAAAGGGTTTTTGATAAAAAAAATCGGTCCCCTGTTTGTGTTAAAAGAAAAGGGTTTTCAAAGCACATTGAAATGGTTTTCCAAAATAGATTTTAAATATTGGTTTGAATGAAAGGGTTTTAATAAAAAAAAAATTTAAATAGAGCATATGGGAAGACATTTGTACTTAAGTAGAAGGTGTAGTAATAGGAATCATAAAATTTCTAGTGTTTTCTCTTGGGTTTTTATCTTCTCCCAAGGAATGTTGTTCTTGTACTTGTTATACCTGATGGGGGTTCACTTTCTTGGGTGTTCATCAACTCTCTATACTTGATTCATATGTCTAAATTCTTGATGTTCATGAAATTTTATATTTTTTATATGTGTGTTTTATATATACTAACATAGTGTTATCCTTGGAATGATGATACTTGTGCTTTGGATGATTTGGACTATATTGGATTGTTTTATTTCTGTTGAACTACCATAGATTTGACATGATATGTGATACATGCTTTACTATGATTTTATATATATACTTTGATATATATATATAAACAAAATTAATTGAAACTAATTTAATTTATTTATTTGGAAATGTGTAAAATGGATAAATTAAATTATTTTTCCATGCTTCTGATATAAAAATATTAAACTGTATATCACACCTTGTTTTCATTAATGATTAGAATATTTGGATAATTGTTAAGAGACATTATATGGTACACCTGGGTCAGATACAACTGATCCCATTTACTCACACCCTATGTATCCCTTCGGCAGTTTGTAGAAATTTGTATGTATTTCAATGTATGGAAAGGTGAGGCATTGTAGTGATGTAGTTATGTTTTCTTACATCTAGGTTTAGTTAGCTGGTGATGAAATAGTGGGAGTTTTTCTACATTATCACAAGGATGCTATTAGAGTAGATTTTTATTTTTTTTCATCCTTTGTAGTTGGACTTGAATCTTTGATATTGTTTTTATACTATTTAAATTGTATTTCTTCCACTATTTTGTATCTACTTTGACATATATATTCATATTTTCTTTCACTATTTATTTTTGGTATAATTAATATATGTCATGTTGTCTGATTCAGGTTGGGTGAAATCCTTAACATCGGTTGTTTCTCACTCTTGGGTGCTACTCGCCAACTTGTGGGGATCTGGAACACCCTTTGAGTATGCAGTGGATCAGGTCGGAAGTCGGTTTGAGAGGGTATCCAGGTCTGTTCATAATAATACGGTATCAATTAGATTTTATTCCACATGATTCCTTATCTTTGGACATTTAGTAAACTGGAGATAAGATTATCGAGGAATCAGAGGTATTTTATGGTGAGTATCTAGACAACTCTTATGGTAATGAGAATCTAGATACCATGGTATATTGGGATTTGTGTCTCCTATTTTGATTTTTCTTCTAAATTTCAGTATTACTTTTGTGTTTTTCTTCATTGAATTGATATTTTTTCCTTTGTTTGACCATTTATTCTAATTCTTTGCGTAGTATTAAGACTCTAATATATGTTTGGTGAGTTCCTCATTTTAATTCAGTTGATGATCCTCATGGGAATCTACCCCTTGACCATAATTTTGTTGAGGCTATCACATAGGCAGTTTGTGTTATAGACCAAAACGTGTTGAATGTTCATAATGCATTTTTAGAGGTATATTCATGAGGTTTGGGGGGCATAGATCAATAATATTTGTAACTCTATGACCCTGGTTACCCATATTTTGTGCATTATTACATATCATTGTCATGATCACAAGAGATCACGTTTCAAATGAATGATTAGTTTAGTAGCCATGGAAGTACTAGATATATACATAAGGTTTTTATTACATCATGAAATAAAGAAAAAAAACATTGTGTCCCCTTTTAGCACACTCATACCCCTTAGCCTATTCCTAATGGTTAATCATAATATACTTATTTACATCCCGGGAAAAATAAAACATAGAATGGGGTGAGCTCAGATGCTCATTATAGATAACAATATTGTGGAAACATTCATAAATAATAATAAACATTTAAGGCAATGCAAAAGACTAAAACACAATCCTTTTAAACATAAATTTTAGCATAATATAGAAAATATAAATCAAATAATTTCATTTAGTTAATCACATGTATATTCTACTAGTCAAATAATCTCATTTAATATCAAAAGATAATTTTATAATGATGGAATGCATAATTTCGAACATCATAACCACATAGTCAAGGGATCATTCCAAGACTACAAATAAGATTTTGTCAAGGCCTTTTCCCAAGACACTAGTTTGTCTCATGAGACCTAATAAAACATCGAGGAGATATAGCGGGCTCCACCTGTCACTTAATAAGTCCAATACATTCTTCATATGAAAAGGTTGAAACATAATCTAAACATTCATACTAAAACTAGCATACGAAATGTCAATATTTTAACCACAATCCATGAATGGTATAAACATGGCACATCCACAGTCAAACATAACTCATTAAATACAATATAAAATATTGTATTATAACAAATAAACCTCAATAGATAATAATGAAGGATATTGGCATAGATGAAAAATAATCATCAAAACTATTTGAGAGAAATATCCCCCTTTTCTTGAAAAATTTTAAAAGCCACACTAATTATCAAGAAGCTGATTAAAATAGATTTTTCAATCAAAGTGTCCCATACCAATTTGAAACTTTTAAAAGAAATTTTAATTTTAAAACATTAATTTCAATATAAATAAATCCTTAAAACCATTTATAAAACATGGACATTAATGTGAAATATTTTGAAGATAAATCTTTAAAACATTTAAATTTTTATTTTAAAAGAGTTTCTATCCAAATGAGAGATGCTTGAAAACAATAAATTGAGATAATCAAAAACATTATAATATCATAATAATAAATAGATTCACAATATAATATGTAAATTATAGTATATAAACCATAAAAAAAGTGAATTGGAGAATAACTACAATGAAGTATCAATGGAATGTAAATTGAGATGAAATCAATTATAAAGACCATACCCTTAGGTTAAGGATAAATCAATAAGGTAATTATTTTTGACAAATATAAATACATTAAATATGATTGGATATTCAGTCTAAATAAATCATAGTAAATTCATACATATTCTTGTAAAATCAACACCAATCACTTGGAAGTTTAACTCAATGAATAGATATTGAGTTCAAATTACTCTTTTCATGTTCATATCGATGAGTTGAGAATTTATCAATGGAGTTATTATGTGTATCAAAAGTATATCCACACAAAGGGGAGTGTAAATTACAAAATAAATAAATAAATATTGATTTCACACATAATCTTGGAGTAAAATAATCAATAAAGATTGCGTAAAACCCAATTAGTGGAAATTGAAATTCAAAATTCCCTTACCGATTTGGTAACTTACATAACATACACCCCATGAAAGAAGTATCATACAATGATGATGTAAATAACCATAAATTAAATTATATTAAATAGATAACAAAATCATGGGAAGTACATACACCACACAAAATGTAATAGTAGAAAAATTAGCATGAATCTCATGGGAATACAAGTGAGATGAAAACCCATTACCTTGTACATTTCTTTAGTTGAGGGTATGTTAACATCATGTATAATGGTGAAATAATTTTTATTAAATTATACAAGAACCATATTCATAAATATGATATCATATATTATCTTTTAATATTGCTTTGTTAATAATACTTCAGTAGTATCATTGCTTCTGGTTTCAACTGCTTCGTTTTTCTTTATAGGTTTTGTTACGTAAGTTATGTTTGTTATCGATAGGACTTATTTTATTCATATATATAATTATATTATGTTCTTAAATATTATTTTTTTAATTATAAAATTATAGTTAATATCTAATTGTTACGATGGGGAATGAATCACATCGCGCTCATGGAGACGATAATCCGTATGTACACACGAGTAAAAATACAATTCTATTGATGGTGAAATCGTATGAAATTGGATGTTATTTAATATATATAGAATAATTAATATTTTATTTTTATTATTTAAACCAATTATACTCATTATTATACCCATACAAATAATTAAGTGTTAAATAACAAACTACACCACGACGTGGAGACGATAAGCCATACGTACGCGCGTATGGTAAATTTTTCATTCATATGATGGATAGAATAACGAATATGGTTGTAATATATTTATAATAACATCACAGTATTTATAAGGTAATATATTTATTATTTTGGTATGGAAACAACGATGAAATATGAAGTGGAAGAAGAAAATAACATTGAAAGAGGTGATGCAATAATTACCTCTTCTTCAGGTGCTTCTTTTTTATTTGATCAAAAGGGATCCTTAGGTTGGATTTCTTATCAAATTAATTACTATAGTATTTATTGAGGTTATTTTGGAGGATATTTGAGAAGGGTTTGGCCGAGCCAAACGACATTGGAGGTGTGAGTTTTAGAGAAGGGGAAGTACCCTTTTATAAGAGATGTGAGTGTCACTTTTGGAAAACCTTGAAATATTATTTTATTATACAATCATATTAGGTTTATAATGGCACTAAAAGGATTTATTTTAAGTATTAGGTGGAGATGGATCGCACAACTATCAACCAATGGGTTGTAGACAGGTTTATGTCACCATATTAACATTATCATTTAGATATAACTCATCTTAAAATATTTTAACATTTACCATGTTTCCTTGTATTTTTATATTATATGGTTAATAAACTTACAATAAAATGAAAATAAAACCCCAAGTGGTTAATTAATGACATATCTATTATTATATAAGTTTTATGTCTGAAACGTATATTTTTTTGACTATTATATCAGTTAATAATATAGTATTTGTTTTAAAAACTCATTTATGTCAATTTTGACGTTATTTAGTATTTGGTTTTTGTGAAAGTCATAACAATATGATTTCCTTGAAAAAAGTAAATTTAATAAACTATAAAATGTAATATTAACATTTAATTTTTTTAATTCATCAAAAATCTCAATTTAAATTTATTCTAATATTAATAATATCAATTATTTTAGTAATTCATTAATAAGAAAATTATTACATCATCATTGTGTCATAAAAAATTTAATTATTTAATGTCCATAAATTATAAATAAACTCCCATGATGTAGGAAATATTTTTATCTTTCTAATGAATATTTTTAGTCTAAATTATCATATGTATATCCCCATAATATAAATGTTTTAGTTATTAAAATTTGAATTTAACACTTTTAACTCTTCTTTAAATAAAATAATAATAAATGTCCTAATCTAATACATGTGGATCAAAAGGATAATATTTTAATCCTAATATTTATTTTGGAAAAAATTAACTTATCCAAAAGAATTAGGACATGTGTTAGGGTAATTATAATATCATTTTTACCTTTAATTACCCTATTTACTTTTAACAGTGGTAAATAAAATTGAATAGTTATTATTCACCAAAAATTATTTTCATCCCATTGAACCTAATTTTACATACTGATGTCAATCATGTTTCTTGTATTTTATAAATTCAATTAACATAAGTGGTAAAATTATTTTTTATTCAAATTTGCAAATGTGTCTAGCAGGTCGGTAAAAGACGTTAAAAATTTCAATGAATTTTATATATCAAAGTTTATTATAAAATGACTCCAATGAATTAAATTGAACTAATATAGGTATTATGTATCTATTTTGACATAAAATAAAAATAAAATATATAATTATTTAAATAAATATTCAGTTTTCAAACAATAACGCAGTGTTTTTCACTATTCATCAAAAATTGAAATTTTCTAGAAAAATACCAAAAATTATCTGTAAGGTAATTTTGAAATTCCAAATCCAAAAATGATGTCTATTTTATAAAATTAAAAACATAGATGTTTCATTAATTAATTTAAAATTAATTCTTGTTGTCAAAACTAGTAAGTCAGTTTTTCATAAATAAAAACTATCAAAAGATTGATATGTGTTTACATCTGGTTTAAAAGTGAAATTACTTCCAATGACCAACATTGTATTAAATGATAAAAATATAATAATATTATAATTAAAAACCATTCAAATGTATGATCTAACACTATAAATTATTTTGATGAAAAAAGTTGATTTCCATTAAAATTTAGCATCTTTCACTATTAATCAAAATATGAATGTTATCAGAAAAACACAAAAAAATTATCCAAAATAAATTTTTTTGTCCCTCTTCTAAAGAAGAATTTAAATTCATAAAATTTAATATATAAAAGTGTAAAATATTTTATTTAGAAAGGGATCTCCATTAAATGCTGGAAAAAATGCATTTTTTGAAAAATACTTATTTTATCTGAAAATTTGAATTTTTCCTTATATTATGTCTAAGAAACACAGAATATGAATGTTAAAATTATATGGTATATATATAAAATTAAAAATTTTGGTTATTAATATTCATAACTGCTTTCTAAATGGCTAGTTTGATAGGTCATGGTGCGCTTGAACTCTATGTTGTGTAAATCGTACACTATTTTATTATTCAAAGAGAATAATATCGTTGAAGATTGGGCTGTCACATTATTCCCTCCTTCAATAAATTGATTCCTCCCAATTTTAAATTGTTATTAATAAATAAAAGGTTGAAAAATATAAAATACCATTGTGGAAAACCCACATCGGAAAATAGGGTTTATAAAATTTAGTCTTAATAAGAGGGAAAGGGAAACGAAAAAGTCACCACCAAATTAGGATTTTGAATTGGAGAACATTTGTGCAATTATAATTGGAGTAAAAATGAAACTATTTATAGGGAGTGATTGAGGTCACAATCACAGACAAGTAAACAGAAAATTGAGGGCCTCAAGGCCATAAATCTATGATGAATAATGTAAGGTATTAGGATAACACACTTTTGGGTTTAAGATACTTTCCCTAAAGTTTTAGAATTAATTTATTCATATAATAAGAAAAAAACATGATAAGTAGAGTTTCATCCTTTAACTAATTTCCAACACAAACTCATTTTTTACTCTAAACGATGAGTATTCAAGATGACTTGGTCACACCTGAAGCGTTATAATCAAATTATAAAGAATCAAATAATCCAAATAGGATGAACTATATATTACCCTTGTCTTTAGTGATTACCTAAAACAAAAAATGATTAGTACAAGATCAGATGATCCCCCTAAAGGATAATCTTTTAGATAAATAAATACTAATCTTAATTTTTAAAATTAAACCAACAATACCCAATGTTAAATAAATACCATTAAAAAAAAATTGTCCTTAAAATCCTTCAATATAATAAAAACTAATATTGAAACCAAAGCCTCAAAATAATTTGATTATATAATCTTCCACATTAAATTGTATCTCCAAATAACATCGACTACTCTTAAAGTCGTATACTTAAAAGTAATTAACCTAATCACATATTCTCTATGATCAGTAAATAATTTCCATAAATAAATCAAATTTCTATAAATCCATTATAAAAACATAGATAAAAATACACCATTACTCCTCAAATGAAATCCCATAGTATTCTATTTTTAAAGGCATATAGTGTTCCCAACAGAGCGAACGTCTTCCAAAATAACATTTATCACATAATCACCAAATCATTTTCCTATACTAAGAATATACATTTGAAAAGACATAAGATCCAAAATAAAATTATTGTTGATCAATAAAATCAGTTAACTAAAAATAATTAGTTACACTAACCAGTGACTTCATGTAGTCTAGTGTTAGGCGATAAATCTCAGTCGCACTTTTGTTGTTTGTTCGATTCCTTGAGCTTTGTCTGACGTGACATGTTGTCACACAATTTTCATGTTATCCTTTTTCAAAAACTATATTTTATAACATTCCCAAAATGAGATAAATTCCTCAAAATAACCATAACATAATTTATCCAAAAAATGTTATCTCATACCTCTCATTTTCATCCCAAAAATCAATAACCTGTAATTGCTCCAAATTCAAGGATCATATATACCCAAATGGTTATTTATAATTATATTCACAAAAGAAAACATAATTCTTCCTTGAATAGAATTTTCACATAATAAACTGCAGGGTTACGCATACAAGAGAAAAGTATTACAATGTAATCCCATCAACAAAGAGAACTAAAAAATTTAAACATTTATCCATCTTGGAATTTCCACATTGGTTCTCCATTGACAAAGAGGTTATCCTATATAATGGGGAATTGACTCGAGTAATTCCCATGTCCCCTACATTTACATAAAATTACTATAAATGGATACTTGGGATCATTTTTATTTTCTTCCATAGTACTCTTCATTTTTCCTCAGAAATTCTTTACTTTTGGTTTTTATTTGCCACACATAAAGAATTTATTTGTTCCATTGAGTCACTTTCCTAGGTGTATCCTTCCACATTTCCTGCATAATGGAAATTGAGATTGATTTTCTCCATGGTCTCCACTACTAGTGCTCTTATCATTCACCACCTTTCTCTTCTTTATTGAGTCTCGGAGTTGGTTAGTATATGTGTTGTTGATCTTATTTTTAGAACATTGATTCAGCATGAACATGATATCTTTTATTCTTATCAACATTCCATTTCATTTCTCATTTCCACCACCATTCCCACCTTGTACATCATGTTCAATGTTATAATGAATTCCTTGGAATCTATCCACTGACTAAAACCAGAAAGAATTGTTTGAGTAACAATAGTCATAAAATCATTTAGATAATATCATGACACCTTATTTTCAATCTAAAACACCGTAGGATCAACCAAGGTTATTTATTCTCATATTATATTAAAATCCTTCAAATCTGTTTGTAATGAAAATTTTAATTATCCTAATAATCTCCCTCTAGAGTGTCGTAACCAAGAGTGCAGCAAGGCCCATTGTCGTGCACCAGTTTCTGTTCGAGTCTATCTCAAAGCGGTGTTTTTAGGTTTTAACCTAGGAACATTTGTGCCAGATCCACCTCTACCTAATCGTATCGAAATAGGAATGTATTTCTTGTAAAACCCACATAATATTTACATTTTCAAAAAATTTGGATGTTCTTATATAATAATACTCAAATTCTATCTTAGGGTAATGTTATCTGATCAGAGTTTTTTTATGTCTAGTTTCCATTGTTTGTACTAAACTTACTTTGATACCAACTGTAGTGCCCTAAAGCTAGTTACCCAAAGTCGGTGCATTATTACATATCATTTCCATGATCACAAGAGATCAAGTCTCAAACGACCAATTAGTTTAGTAGTCTTGGACGTACTAGATACATACATAAGTTTTACATTACATCATGAAATAAAGAAAAAAACATTGTGTCCCCTTTTAACACACTCATATCCCTTAGCTTATTTCTATAGGTTAATAATGATATACTTCTTCACATCTTGGGAAAATAATACATATAAAGGGGTGAGATCATATGCTCAGTAAGGATAACTATATAGCGGAAACTTTCATAAATAAGCATAAACATTTAAGGCAATGTATAAGACTACAACACAATCCTTTTAACCTTAAATTTCAGCATAATTTTGAAAATTTAAATAAGATAATGACATTTACTTATTCACATGGATATTATACTAGTCAAATAATCTCATGAAATATCAATAGCTAATTTCTTGATGATGGAATGCATAATGTCAGACATCATGACCACATAGTAAGGCCTCCTGACAAACCTAAAAATATGATTTTTTTAAGGTCATGTGCCAAGACACTAGTTTTTCTCATGAGTTCTACTGATGCATCGGGGAGCTATAGCGGGATCTACCTGCCACTTACTAATTCCAATTCATTACTCATATGAAAAAGTTGAAACATAATCTACACATTCGTATTAAAACTAGCATACAAAATGTCAATATTTTAACCACAAACCATGAATGGTATGTTAATAGCACATCCACAGTTAAACAAAAATCATTCAATATAACAATGAATATTGTATTATAATAAATTAAACTCAATAGAGAATAATTAAGGATATTTATATAGATGAAAAATAATCATCAAAACTATTTGAGATAAATATCCCCCTTTTTCTTGAAAACATTTTAAAGTCTCACTGTATATAAAGAAGTAGTTTAAAATAGATTTTTGAATAAAAGTGTCTCAAACCACTTTGATACATTTAAAAGAAATTTTAAATTTAAAACATTAATTTCAAAACAATTTTTAAAACATGGATATTAATGAAAAATATTTAGAAGAAGAAATCTTTACAACATTTAAAATGATATTTTAGTTATAGTTCCTAACCAAATGATAGACTCTTGAAAACAAAAAATTGAGGTAATAAAAAATTTATAATATCATAAGAATAAATGGATTCATGATATACTATTCCAAATTATAGTATATACACCATATAAAAGTGAATTGGTGCATAACAAAAAAGAAGTCTCAATGGAATGAAAATTGAGATGAAATCCCTTATAAAGACCGTATTATTAGTTTAAGGATAATTGAATGACATAATTAAGTGTAAAAAATATAAATACACTCAATATGATTGGATATTAAATGTAAATGAATCATATTACATTCAAATATATTCTTGTAAAAACAACACCAATGACTTGGATGTTTAACTCAATGAATGGAAATTGAGTTAAAATTACTCTTATCAAGTTCATATCGATGAATTCAGAATTTATCAATGGATTTATTATGTGTAAAAAATTATATCCACACAAATGGGAGTTTAAATTACTACATAAATAAATAAAGAATGATTTCACACATAATCTGGGAGTAAAATAATCAATGAAGTTTGTGTAAAACCCAATGAGTGGAAATTGAAATTCGAAATTCTCTTACCGATTTAGTAACATACCAAACATACACCCCATGAAAGAAGTATCATAAAATGATGATGTAAATAACCATAAATTAAATAATATTACACAATTAATGCAATCATGGGAGATACATACACTGGAGAAAAGGTAATAGTGGAAAATATAGCATGAATCTCACGAGAATAAAAGTGAGATGAAAACCCCTTATCATGTACTTTTCCTTATATTAGGGTATATTAACCTCCTGTATAATGGTGAAATAATTTTTATTAAGTAATAAAATAACCATATACATAAATATGATTTCATATATGATATTTTAATGTTTCTTTGTCAATAATACTTTTGTAGCATCATTGTTTCAGTTGTAAACAGATTCCTTTTTCTTTATATGTTTTGTTACTTAAGTCATGTTTGTTATGGATTGGATGTATTTGATACATATAAAAAATGATATTATGTACTTATAAATTATTTTTTAAACATAAAATGATATTTATTCTTGAATTTTTATGATGGGGAGTGAATCTTATCGTGTCCGTGGAGACGGGGATATGTACGTATGCACAAGCGACGATACCATTATATTGATGGTGAAATCATATGTAATTGGATGTTATTTCATATATAAAGAATAATTAACATGTTATATTTATCATTAACATCAATTATACTCATTATTATACCCATCCATATAATTATGTGTTGAATAACAAACTACACCACGACGTGGAGACGGTAAGCTGTACGTACGCACGTATGGTGACTTTGTCATTCATAAGATGGATAGAATAATGAATATGGTTGTACCATATTTATAATAATATCATAGTATGTATAATTTATTGGAGTTATTATTTTGGTATGGAAACAACAATGAAAGAGGAAGTGGAAGAAGAAAAGAACATTGAAAATGTGATGAAATAATTACCTCTTCTTCAGGTGCTTTCTTTTGATTTGATCAAAAGGGTTCCTTAAGTTGGATTTATGATCCTAGTAATTCCTCTAGGATAAATTTAGGGTAGTTCGTAGGATATTTGAGCAGGGTTTGGTCGTGAAAAATGTCATTGGAGGTGTGATTTTCAGAGAAGGGGAAGTACCCTTTTATAAAAGAGGTGAGGGTCACTTTAAGAAAACCTTGAAATATTATATTATTATACAATAATATTCGGTTTATAATGACTCCAAATGATTTATTTTTATGAAAAGGTGGGTATAGTTATAAAACCTCTCATAAAATAGGTTTTATACATGTTTAGGTCACCATATTAACCTTATCTTCTATATTTAACTCTTGGTAAAATAGTTTAAAATTTACCATGTCTCTTTGTATGTTTATATTATATGGCTAATAAACGTACTATGAAATTCCAATAGAACTCCAAGTGGTTCATTAATGACATATTTATTATTATATAAGTCCTTTTGCAGAACCATATATTTTTAGGACTATTTTATCATTTAATAATACAGTATTTTTTTAAAAAACTCATTTATGTCAATTTTGACATTATTTAGTATTTGGTTTTTTTGAAAGTCATAAAAACCTGATTTATTAGAAAAACAATTAATGAACCCTAATATGTAATATTAACCTATAATTTTTTTTTCATTCATCAAAACTATCAATTTACATTTATTTTAATATTTATTATATCAATTATGTTAATCATTCATTAATAAGGTAATTACTGCTTCATCATTGTGTCACAAAAAAATTTATTATTTAAAGTATAAAAATTATAAATAAAATAAAATAATGTAGGAAATAGTTTTATCTTTCTAATGAATATTTATAGTCGAAATTATCTTGTGTATAACCCTATATTAAAATTTTTTTAGTTATTAAAATTTCAATTTAACACTTTTAACTCTTCTTTAAATAAAATGATAATAAATGTCCTAATCTAATCCAAGTGAATCAAAATGATCAAATTTTATTCCTAAAATTTGTTTTGGTCGAAATAAACTTATCCAATAGAATTATTACATATTTTATGGTAATTATAATATCATTTTTACCTTTAATTACCCTATTTACTTTTAACCGTGATAAATAAAATTGAAAATTTTCTATTCACCAAAAATTATTTTCATCCCATTGAACCACATTATACTTAATGATGTAAACTTTTTATCTATAATTTTTTACATTCAATGCATAGATTCGGTAAAAATTACATTTTTTTCAAATCTGCAAATGTGCCTAGAAGGTGGGTAAAAGACGTTAAAGAAATTCATTAAAATTTTATACATCAAATTTTATTATAAAATGACATCAGTGAATTAAATTGAACTAATTTAGGTATTATGTATCTATTTTTACTTAAAATAGAAAATAAAATAAATAATTATTTAAATAAGATGTCGGTTTTTAAACAATAATGTTGTGTTTTTCACTATTCATCAAAAATTAAAAAATTTCTGAAATATACCAAAAAATCACACTAACCTAATTTTGATATTATGAATCCAAAAATGATTTCTATTTTGTCAAATTAAAAACATAGATATTATATTAAATAATTTAAAATTAATTCTCATTGTCAAAACTAGAAAGTGGGTTTTTGATAAGTAAAAACTATCAAAAGATTGATATGTGTTTATGTCCAGTTTAAAAGTGAAATTACTTCCAATGAACAAAATTTTATTAAATGATAAAAATATATTCTAATTATACTTCAAATCCATTCAAATTTATAATTTAACAATAGAAATTATTTTGATTAAAAAAGTTGTTTTCAATTAAAATATATTATCTTTAACTATTCATCAAAATATGAAAGTTATTAGAAAAACACCAAAACATTATCAAAACTAAATTATTATGTTCCTATTCTAAAAAATAATTTAATTTCATCAAATTGTATATATAAATGTGTCAAATATTGGATTTATAATGGGACTCCATTAAAAGGTGGAAAAACTCCATTTTTTTGTAAAATACTTCTTTAATCTGAAAAATTGAATTTGTCATTATATTATGTATAAGAAACAAAAAATATGAATGTTGAAATTATATGGGATATATAAAAAAATAAAAATTTGGTTATTTATATTTATAACCACTTTCTAAAAAGCTAGATTGATAGGTCGTGGTGCACTTGAACTCGGTGTTACGTACATCACACACTATTATATTACTCAAAGAGAAGCATAATGTGGAAGGTTGGGATGTTACAATAGGTTTTATTTCATGATAAGCCACCATCTTTTAAATGTACAAATAAAACTCAAGATGAGAAGTTCGTGATTTAAATCATTGATTAGATATTTTTTTTCTTGGATACAACTGAGTGTATCAATGTCATGTTCATATAATTCACACTTGAAGGCCCCAACAAGTGTTGGTGGGATTCCAGAGTAAATGAAGATAGGAATGTGGTATTATTTCATAAGGTATATAAAATAATTTTCTATCAACATTTTTTTCCAAATTCACAAAATATGGTGAAGTCTATGGAGTTCCTCTATCTGTAGTAAGGAGAGCATTCGGTGTTAGCACATAGAAATTGGTTTGTAGAGCTAGTTCATTTTACAAAATATGTGGTAAAGAATAACCAAGTGGAAGATTATAAGTCCATGTAGGGTTTTTGAATATATCTCAGATCACATATAATTATGTTCAATCTTTCAACCTATATAGACACATTGGAAAAAATTGTGATGGAAGTGATAAATATGGCAAGAAATCTTGGATATTTTGTACCTTCACTTACAACTTGTTGAAACATTAGTGAAACTTCCAGGAAAAATATGTAGTTAATTTTTCATCATAGGAGTGGTGGTGGTATTTCTCAATTGAAGTCCTCTTCAACACACCCTGTCAAAGTTTGTAGTGTGCCTCTTACTTGCTATCAGTGTGTCCTGGTTAGGAACACCATGAATTATTTTCCTTCACCGAAAATGATGTGTATTCTTTGAGTACATTATGGCCATATATAGTTTTTATTCTAGGATATGAAAATACCTCTATATCATAAGTGATCATTGCCTCAAAATTCTACTATTTAAAAATTAGATGCTTCAATTACTATAAGGGTCTACCCACATACCTAAGGAGTGAATCCCCTTCATGCAGTAAATGAGTTTCCAATAAGGGTATATGTGGACCTATATGACACCATCATCGAGGTGTATTGTATTGTCAATAATTATGATGAGGTAGATTGTTATTATTGGCATGCTTCATTTATAGTGGATGATGGGAGCTCATGGTTGTTTCAGGGAGAGTGGGATCTGAGGTTTGGTCATGTAGGACCTTCCTTCCCAGAGCATAGATGTTTTTTGTCTACTATATAAATTGAACTCAATGAAATTTCTTATATTATAGATCTCCCCACTGATTTTTGGGACATTCCTGATGTTTTCTCAGATTATTTCTATATTTTTTCTCCAATGATTTATGTAAGGTTTTTGATTGACCTAATTATATGTACACAACCATTTTTGACACCTTCTTATCATATGTCACTCGCAGAGCTGAAAGAGATCAAGTTTTAGTTTGATCACATGATGGAGAAGGTTTTTTATCCCAAGTGTTTCACTTTGGGAATCCCTTATGCTCTTTTCCATTAAGGTATATATTTCATTTCGATTGGGTGTAGACTATCGGATGTTGAACTGGGAAATGGTTGAGAACAAGAATCTTTCACCTCATATAGAACGTTTTTAACCAATTAAACGGGTGAAATTAGTTTTTTATGATTGATATTTTGTTGAGTTATCATTAGATCAGATTTCAATATTGTGATGTACTAAAGATGTATTTTGTGTGTGGTTATGTCCATTTATAATATCCTTTTTTCTGTTTGGTTTGATTAATTCTCTTATGGTTTTAATGGATTTTATGAATCAGATTTTCCAAAAGTATCTTGAGACTTTTTAGTAGTGGTCATGGATGATATTTTGGTGTATTAGATATCTAAGCGTGATTACAAGAACTATTTTGGTTTAGTTATGTAAATCTTAAGGAGTCACCATTTTAATGTAAACCCTTTAATATACAATTTTGGGATTCAGGAATGAAAATTATGAGGGAATGTAATTTATGAAAATGACTTCTTAGTTCATCCTAAAAAAGGTAAAATTGAACTTTTAATGGGAAGAACCATGTATCATCTTTGAGATTCAAAGATTCCTGGGTATTTATATATATCATTGATGGTTTATCAATGATTTATTTATGTTTTTTTCACCATTGACTGCTCTTACTATGAAAGTTTTGAGATTCACATGGGATGAAAAGTGGTAGTATTATTTTGATGAGGTGAAAAGACTTTTGATATCATCACATATTCTGATCTTACCTAAGATTGGTAGGGGGAATGAGTTTTTCTAGGATGCCTATGGTGCCAGATTTGGTTGTGTGCTCATGAAGGATGATCATGTGGTGGCTTATGTCACTCATCAATTTAAACTACATGAGAAGAATTAACCCACTCATTATTTAGAGCATTCAACAATTATGATTTCACATAAGTGTTGATAGTACTATCTTTTTTGGGAGATTTGCACAGTATTTTCTAACCTTAATAGTTTTAGCTATATATATTCTCAGAAATAATCTAATCTTAGATAGAGGCGGTGAGTGGAATACCTTCAAACATTTGATATTAATATTTACTACAACCCAAGGTTGGGTGATGTTGTTGTAGAATCTCTTATAATAAAAGACACATCACATGATGTTTTGGAATTTAAGGAAGATTGGAACCTTATGGGTCTCTTTTCTCAGTTGTATCTAGATTCTCATGGGGATGATTGATGTGTGGTTCTACCCAATGTTATGTTATCATCATCTCTCCATGAGTCTTTTCTACAGATCCAGTGGTAGGATGATGAGTTCAATGTAATTTTAGGAACAATAAATAGTGGAGAGACCATTTTTGGTTGGTCTCTCTCTTAAAATTGTATTATATGTTTTGATAATTGGTTTTTCGTCTTAGAATCATAGATGTGCTTAGTTTTTTTTATTTTTATAGTTCTTCAATGTTCATTCATTCGGGAACTACGAATATGCATTATGACATGATACAATGATTATAGTGATTGGGAATGAAGGAAGACATTATTGAATACGTGTCCTACTATTAAACCTTTCAATAGATTAAAAAAGATAAATTGAAATTGTATGGTTTGTGTCAAACTCTTCCAATTCCAGTTTGAAAATGATATGAGGTTTCTATGGACTTTTTTATTAGATTATCATGGACTCTCTTGGGTTGGGAAGATATCTGGGTGGGGATTCATCGATTGATAAAGTCTTCTCATATTATTTAGATCATGGACACCACTAATGTTGATGATCTGGGTAATCTATGTGTTCAGGATATTTTGAGATGAAATAAAGTTCCTTCTACAGTTTTTTAGATAGGGATCCTATGTTTTCCTTGTGGTTTTGGAGGAGTCTCCAAGATGTGATGGGGAATCAAGTTAGGTTGAGTAAATCTTACCATCCAAAGAAAGACATCTAGATAGAGCATGCTATTAAGATTTTGGAGTACATGCATCGTGTATGTGTCTGGGATATTGGTGGATCATGGGATAGCCATATGAGACCATTTTAGTTTGTCTATAACAATAGTTATCAATCTTCAATAAGACTAGATAACTTTGTGGTTTTGTATTGTAACTCATGAAAATCACATATTTATTGGGAAGAGGTAGGTTATGCTTCTCTGGTGGGACTGGGTTTGGTTCAGGAGACATCTTTGAGGATTCAAGAAATACACCAGTAGTTAGTTAAAGCTCAGAGTTGGTATAAATATTATGCAGATCAGCAGTATCGCCCTTTGTAATTTTCTGTGGGTGATTGGGTTTTCCTGAATGTTTCTCTTTATTTATGTCACCATAATCTTGGAAAAATATGTAAAGTTTTCATTGTGATATGTTGGATCATTTTTGTAACATCTCAAGTTTTTTTAAAAATAATGTCTATGTTCAATAGCGTACAATCTACAGAAGACCGAGCCTAAACGAGTAACTAAATATTATTATTATATTACCATTATAACCTAGACATTAAATTAGTGGTTGTGAATACTATTAACTAAATTATAAAATATAAAATGATTCCACCCATTAATTATTAATTAATTAATTATTAGAAAATTAAGCACTTAATTTTTGTAAAGTCGTTATTTCTTTCAAATACACTTTCCTCAATATTTATTCTTTATTGATTTTGTGAGAGAATAATATAATTTATTTCTTGATATTTTAAAAAATTTATTTATTTAAATATATATGATTTTTGAAATCAACATATAAAAATTATCCTTTAGTGAAATAATATTTTTTTAATAAATATTATATATAATGATTTTTATTAAATAAGGTACTTTCTATTAAAGTGATTATAAAGTAAAATTATGTTTTATATTATTTTTAAAATTGAAATTATTTATTTTTATTTAAATTAATATAAATATAGTTTTTTAATTGGATTGTATATTTTAATTTAGTATAAAAACATTTTATGTTTAAAAAGGACATTTTTTTAAAAAAAAATCATTGCATTTTATAGGTTTAACTTTAAATAAAAGGTTGAAACTTTTGTGTTTTAAATTCTTAAAAATGGATTAAATTATAATTAAAAGGTATAAATTTATTAAATATTTCACTTTTATTTCTGGACAATATTAATAGTAACCTTAGTAATTTGGTTACTATGGTAAACAGTAAATCAGGTAGTTAAGGGTAAAAATTATTTGATAAGAACTATAAAATTACACATACATTTGATAAAATTTAATAATACGAGTAATATTCATCTATAAGTATTTAGGTTTTGAATATATGGCCTTTTTTCAATTTTTAAGTGATTATGGAATTTATAATATTTATTTAAATAAAATTAATATTTGTCAAACTCATGTTTTTAATGACTATAAAATTTTCTATATAGGGTTACTCAAAGTTTATAAAGACTATAAATTCTTATTTGAAAGATAAAATATTAATATTTATCATGGTAATTTATTTGAAATTTTTAGTGATTTAATATTTACCTAAAATGCTTACAGAACATTGATGCAGTAATTTTTTTATTAATGGGAATATCAAAAAATGTTATTAAAAATATTAAAATAAATATAATTTTAGATAATTAATTTAATCATCTAATTTTATATAGCACCTAGTAATATTTGGGATATATTAAAATACTAGATTCAAATTTATCTTATTGTAATGATTTTATTAATGATAAAGTAATGAATATTCCCTAAAATTGAAATTATGAATATTTTCTAGTAAATAATATTATATTAAATGATATAAAATTAAAAAAAAAATTCTGGCTGATTTTGATAAGTTTTAACGTGTAATTAGTGACCCATTTATGGGTATTTTTTCTTTTTATCGAAACAATATAAAGCCTCAAAGATTAAAAATTGATATTGTATTGGTAAGAGTTAAAGGGATTAAAAAAGGGTTAAAACAATAAGATAAGTGTATAACCATGTGAATTGAATATATTTTAAAAAATAATAATTTTTCCACTTATAATACATTTTTCCATTTATAGTAGCATTGTTAACCCTTTATGAATAAAAAAGTGGTTACAATAGTTATGGTCAAAAATAACTAAGGGAGTAATCAAATAGATAAGGATTAAAATGAAACTGAAACATGTCTATGATCTATTGGTTTATATTTTTACAACCCTAAATTTTCTTAAATTCGAATACTTTTCTATTTAGAGGCATTTTTAATGATAAATTAATCTATTATAATTTAATATTTTGAGAAATTCTAAAAGTTATCCTCACATAAATTATAAAATTGTGCATCCTCCATAACTTAATAAAACCACTTTTAGCCATTTAGCTTAACCATACTATTCATATTTATCTTCTAAACATCTTTACTAATGTTATATATGTTCTATTCCTTCCAATGACCAAATGTATTGTCCCTAAGAAGATATCTAAGGTAAGTTCACTAAAGAGGAGGTAGTCATATTTACCAACTCATTCAAATTTATTTATTCTTCTACTTACTATTAATGTGTAGTTTACATCCTCAAATAATAAATCTAGTATCATCTTTATATAAGTATTTTATTTTGATTATGACACAAATATATTACACTTTTTATCCATCTTATGAAAAAAAAGCATCGTGCATGCATACATACAACTTACCATCTCCATATAACGGTGTGATTTTTTTTGCATATCCACTTTACTTGGATGGGTATAATGATGAAAAAAATAGATATATATGGTCATTATGACATGAAATTGATTCTTTAAAATTAAAATATAACACACTTCATTATAGTGTAACCCATTAATTAAATGATTTCATCACTCGTGCGTACGTATGGCCTACCTTCTCCACAATGTGATGTGATTCATTATCAATGTTCATTATTCATTATCCATGTTCAATAATGACCACTTTGAATATAGACATAATATTAATGCCATTTTGGACTTAAGTACTGAATATCATCAAAATGTCCGACATAAAATTAAATAATTATTTAATTATTTTTATATAGTAATAAGTGATATAAAAGGAATAACAAACTTAAAATTATTTCCCAAAAAATTAAATAATTAAAAAAAATATTATTCAGGAAGATAAAGAATGACTTTGATAGATCAGACTCATGGTAAGAGATTCTTTAACTAAAAAACCTTGTTTTAAATGTTTTAATGATTTATTTCCAAAATATTTCACATTAATTCCCATGTTTTTAAAATGATTTTAATAAATTTATTTATATAGAAATGAATGTCTAGAAATTAAATTTCTTAATTTCTCTAAAATTTTATCAAAAAATAATTTTTTAGGGTTTTTTGTAAGGGACTTTATTTAAAAAATACTCTTTTAAAATTCTTATTTCATTTTTTATAACAGTGAAAAATGAATGTTTTTTTTAAATTATATGTAAGGAGAGGATTTTTCTGATTACATGACGTATTAATTATTTGAGGATAGCTTTAAAATTTTACATATTTTTTGAAGAAATATTTTTCCTTTGTATGTGAGAAACATATCTAAAAATTTTTGATTGAAAATTGAAAAGGTTATTTTCCTTAAGAATTTTTTTATGATGGAAAAATTCATGTTTTATGATTATGATATGATTCATGGTCATTATTTATGATGATGGTGGTTTCATTATAATCCAATGAAGGGTGGTTTTGTGATAAACCAAGGACTGGTTGTTGTGTTATTAACAAATGACGGGTGTTTCAGTGATAAACCAAGGGCAGGTGGTTATGTTATTACCTCCAATGCATTAGGTACTCTATAGTTTTAGTTTTACCCTATTGGTTACTCTATTTGGAATAGTGATATGGAAAATGATTTCCCAAGTTACCTACTTAACTTTTTGTTTCTTGAAAATGATTTTTCATTAAAACCATTTTATTTTAAAAAGTTAAAATAATGACCTTTTTGAAAAGATGATTCATTTTTAAGGTTAATAAGGTACATTTTTAGGAAAATTTTATATGGGTTTTTAGTAGGCTAGTGGTTTTCTTTCTTTTATATCACTTATTGAGATTTTTTTTCTCATCCCATTTTTTAAAAACAATCATAGGATTTTTCAGATTATTTGTGACAGGAATGATGTCAAGATAAAATTTTTGAAGATATTATGTGATAATAAAACATGTTTTATTTAAAAAGGGTTTTTATTATTGGATAATGGTAATAAGTATAATTTTTCACTTTTAATTTATGGTTTTACTATAAAAGTTTTTGTCCTAATTATCTAAAAAATATATAACATCTTTGGTAAAAGAATGTGATTTATACGTTCAAAATAACTAGAATATGTAATGTTTAAGGCTAGGCCCTTACAGTTGGTATTAGAGAAGGATTTAGGTAACTTTGAAGATTGTGATATTTTTTTGGTGAGGCTACCCTAAAATTTATGAATTAAATCATAGGATTAGAATATTATGTTTTATCATAAGTTCAAAGTCTTAGAAACTTATTTTGAGGCTTTATTTTATGAACTTTCAAGGTGACTAATGGTTTTTTTAGAGAAAGTTTTTAGGTAATTATGGGTTAATACATTCTACGATAAAAAATGATAGGTACAAGATTACCTTTGAGGATAAAACATTTATTTAATGTTTAATATATATTTAGGTTATTTTTGGTAATGTTAATCATATTTATGGGAATTTTATAACAATTATATTATTATAATTTTAGGGTAAAAAAATAACTCTTAGACTATGTCATAACCTATTGCGTCTGGCAAGGTCGCAGGAATTGAACCCACAACCAATGGATGACAAGGTTGCATTGCCTTCGACTGGCCATCCAGAATTCATAACGAGTTTGAATTTTTTTTCGTTCAATTATTTTATTGATGAAGAATAGGATTATTATAGTAAAATATGTTTTAATGAATATATTTCTGTGGGATTGTAAAATGAATTGTTGATAAAGTTATTAATGTTATTTTGGAATACATTCACTATTTTGGGAATCCTATACGATTAAAAAAAATATAATATTGTGGTATTTTGTCTGGGGAATAATTTTTGAATTGTATTTTGGAGGAAAATTTTATATTATTATGCCCTTATGGTGATTTGGGTTATTTATAGAAATGACTATAGTATCTTGAAGATTATATAATATGGTTATATATATTCCGGAGTGAGAATTTAAGATTCATTAATTTTATCTGGAGATAAATGCTAAATTTTTATATTGAAAGATTATGTAATCAAATACTACAGATTTTTTTGTTTCAATATTAGTCTTGAATATTTTTTTGGAATTTTTGGGACCCTTATTTATCAAATAGTCAATCTAAATCTATGTATATTACTCTTGAATTTTAAAGATTAACGTGGTTTTTATTTATTTGAAGATTTATTATTTTTGGGGAATGATATTATATTATACTAAAAATTTTGTTTAATTATATATACATAATGAATATATTTTTTTAAAATACCTTTAAATTTGGTGGAATAAAAATTCTTAAATACATGGAAATATGACGAGTCTATGAAAATTTACGGTGCTTGATTCTGAGGCCCGGTGTGCCAAGAATCAATTTCTGAATTTTTGGTTGGGTGCGTTCAGTAAACGTATGATACGAATTTTATAACATTTGAACCGGTCATCGGAACTGAAATCTGAGGAAACCGTTGAACTCGCAGTGCTGGTATTTTCTTAAGAAGACTTTCATCTCGGTGGCAGTTGGTCGATAATGGACGTTAGTTTTTGGAGTTTTTAAGAATAAAGTTAAATAAAAATAAGTGTATCTTATTTTTATTTTGGCGGTTAAAATATTCAAGGCGAGGTTGGAGGTGGGGGACACCACACCCGAACCTCCCATGAGAGGTTACGGTGGTAGGTCCCACCTGATCATAACCTCCCTTGGGAGGATAATTAAGGTGGGGACCACCCGGGAGTTGAAACCCTTGGAAGCCCCCATTTATGTGGGATAAAACTCTTCACCTTACCTGTAATAAATTGAGCCAACTCCACCACTTTCATTAAGTGAGATAAGTTAATCAATTTAAGATCCTTTTGAATTCTTTTGAATAAATTTTCCAATAAATTAAATAATGGGTTAGCTTAACCCATTATTTTTTCATGGCAATTCATCTGGTGGAGCTTTGGGAGAGGAGTTAGAAGGACTTGGAGAACATCATCTTCCAACGAAGAACACCCCTCACCACTGAATAATGACGAACACCATCTTCTTCCTTCTTGAACCAGGGAATGAAACAAAAGCATCACCCATGAAGAATGCTGACGTCGCCTTCGGCTTTGTCTTCTATAAACTCTTCTTCCACCGTCAACGAACAACCATTCGAGGTAGGGGTTGGATTTTCAGTATGACTATATTCCCAAGTTCTTCTTTTTTTTCTAAAACAAAGAATGTGTATGTTTTCTTTTGTGGGCTGGGAATAATCCTTACAGGAGGTTACAGATTGATGATCTTTTTTAAGTTCTTGTTGATCCTCTTGTTACCGCTCTAATGAGGAGGGTGCGGGCCAAACTAATATGGCCCTACCCCTCCAACGTTCTTCTTGAATGGTGTGTTCTTCGTGATGGAAGGTGGAGGATTTACGTTGACATGACGAATAGTGATCCCCCTTAGATCCACCAAGAAACCCCTTCAATTTACCACCAACTGATCTAAGGAGCTCCATAAACCTCTGAAAACCGAAAATCCCACATGCGGCATGAGTAGGAGGAAGAATGGGGGAAAGATGGGAAATCCTGAGTGGCCCGACACTTAAAACCCGAATTTGAAGTGACCGCACGGCTTGCCCGCACAGTTTGGAAAACCATGCACCAACCGTGTGGTAGCCACTATCCCACCTAGGGACTTTTCAAGGCTTGGCCGCATGGTTTGTCAAACTGTGCGCCAACTATGCGGTTTGTAGTGTCTCGCCGAGAGACTTCGCACGGCTTGGTCGCACGGTCTGTCAAACCAGGTGTTAACCGTTCAGTTGCTACTGTCTCACCCAAGGAATTCACATGGCTTGGCCACATAGTTTTTCAAACTGTGTGCCAACCGTGCAGTTTCTACTATCTCACCCAGAGACTTCGCACAACCTAGCCGCACAGTTTGATTAGGCAATGCGTAAACCATGCGCCCCTTCACAAACCTCCATAACTTTGGAACCAGGAATCTGTTTGATGAACCGTCAGCGACGCTGGAATACTTTGCGTGATAAGGTTCCCTAAGTATACCCCGCTAGATATTTTGGTTGAGACGGAGTATGGTCAGGTTGGAACGATCACGAATCCAACTAGACCCTGGAACGGAAATACCAATAACTCACAGACCGGGTGTCCGATTGATGTGTTGTCTATTTCATTGAGATCCCTATGACAGGTCACACCTTTGGGATACTATTTCATGGGACTTTGTGAGAGTTTGAGTATAAACTTATGGATTGTGGAGCAGATCCTCCAAGAGACGAGCGAGCGGAGTACGGAGACCTAATAGCTGGCTGATACCTGACGACTGATGACCTTTCAACTCAGAGTGTTTCGACTAGCCCAGTGGGGAGCGCCTCTGTGTGACACTGCAGAACCACAATGGGGAGTGGCTCTGTGTGACGCAGAAGACCCACAGTACTCGATAGTAGGAGTACCTCAGCAGTCTAAGAGGGGGAGCGCCTCTGTGTGATGGGGCAGACCCACAGTGGGGAGTGCCTCTATGTGACGGAGCAGACCCATAGTACTCAACCGAATGAGTACCACAATAGTCCAGGATAGTGGGAAGTGCCTCTGTGTGACGTGGTAAGCCCACAATACTCTTTAGAGGAAGAGTACACCACCATCTGAGGTTTCGACGGTTTTATTGGGAGTGTTACTTGTTACCACCCCTAGAACAAAATCCTAGTTTTGAGCTGAGTCAATAATTTTTGTTTTTACTCATGATTGAGATGGGTTACTAGGTAACTTAGGTATATGTATGGGAATATACCTATATAATGGTTATCTATTGATCCTTACTTTGTGGTTTATCCTTTTTGGATTTTGTGTGAACTTGAGGGTCTTGGGGTCCCCACTGAGTATCGTTATACTCACCGCTGCATGGGTTATGACCACACCTCATTGTGTTAGTTGTAGAAGACAGACAACGCTGACTGAGGTAGAGAGTAGCAGGACTGGACAGAGACAGACGGACGTGGATTGATGAGGAATCCATCTGTACCTACCCTTCAGGTAGGAACCCCGGAAGAAGAACCAGTAGCTACTTTACTTTCTTTCAGTTGTACATGATTTCAGTTGTACCTGAAATTTACTGTTGGGCTTGTATTTCTGGCCCCTTTTACTTTCCAGAACTTCTTCTCTATACAATATTGTTTAGTGTTTTTCTTCCAGTTCTGTACTCTAATTGTGTGTGTTTACTTTTTATAAAGGTAATTCCTTCCTAGCTTAGGTATTTATGGCTTTGGTGCTCGTCTCCATCCCCACGCCTATGGAAGGCGCGCTTGGGGTAGTCACGGCATGGGTCATAAGGATGGGTCGTGATGAATTGGTATCATGGGAGATGGTTCTACCACAAAACTTAGGACTCTAATCTTTCTTTTCTATGAAGTAACGGTGTTAAGGGTACTAAGTGTGGTTTTCAGTTCAGGGAGTCTAGTGTTGCTACGGGTGGCCGATGTATCCATACACCAGGACCCTGACTACTGATTTCCGACTTAGTGCATGGAAAAACTGATTGTGTGTGTGTTTTGCAAAATATTTCATAAGTCATCTCAACCAGGTCAGCTCACTAGGTATAATATTTTGACCATGTCACATCTGTTTCATTCAGGATGCCTCCCTGAAGAGCCCAAATATTCATATTCTCGGACAACCCACTGAGCGATTAGGCCTTGGTGCAGGGCCCTTTTCCAGTTGAGGCACCATCGGAGGGACCATCGATACCACTTCCTGTTGGGCCACTAATTCCACCAGCCTCAGCAGCTGACGATGAATGTTGCTTGAGTGTGTTTCATGAGTTCCAGCTCCAAATTCCTCCCATGTTTCAGGGATAGATGGACCCACAGGCAGATGAGGACTGGCTAGAGGCTGTGGTGATAGTCTTCATGATGGTAGGGACACCATCAGACCTCATGGCGATCCTTGCTGCGTGTAAAGACTCGTACATGACCTCCATGGACATTACATTACTTCATCGGAATACTTAATACTTAACAAAAAACACACAAGGGCCATAATAGTTTAATTTCTTTGGAAACATGGAACATAATATTCAACTCTTAGTGAAAGATCATCAACATCTCCCATAAAGATCATCCCTTTTCTTCTTACCTAAAACCATTATTTATATCCTGGGGAAAAGAAAACATATAAAGGGTGAGATCAAATGCTCATTAAGGGTAAACATAGATAACATAAAACAATCCATAAACATTTTAATTCAAAAAAAACTTGAACATAAAATCTAAACATAAAAATCTTGAGCAAAGACATAAATCCTGGAAGTGTGTAAGGAATATATCATAAAGTAACATCAATCATGATAAAATAGCATGGGAATAAATAATGTAATTGTGTCAAACCATTAAGAACGTGATATGATTTCCCTAATATCCAAGGCATTACTTCCAAGACCATCATAGTGGACAAAGTCCCTTTCTGAATCGAGTTCACTCCACGTTCCAGTCCTGTATCACTGAACCAGATTAACTTACTGTTCCAGCCCTGTCTATCTCATGAGATATAAATCATTACCCAATGCATTATAGGGAGATATAGGTCCCACCCATCTCATAATGAAATCATTCTTACATGTTCCCCAACATAAACATAAATCATTCATCATATCCCAAAGAATAAAATGGGTTCCATAAACATCATTCCATCATAACATAATCCATATAATACAAATGGATATCATTTCATCATAAGAAAAGTGAAACCATGTAAATCATAGAGAAATTATAATTGAAACATACACATATGAAATAATGTCATCTTAGATGGAAAATGGTTTTGATAAAACACTTGAAATGAATTCTTGATGAAAATATACTTTCTTCTTCAAAATCATTTTCTTTTCACAAAATTCCATGAAATTTTAAAAGAAAATGATTTTTTTTGAAAATAGTCACGAATTATTTTAGAGAATGCTTCATGAAAATTAGGTGTTATGAAACCATAAAAATCCATTCATGCCATATAAGTTAAAAAACATTCTCCTCGTACTTTTTTCGGAAAAGTCAAAAAGATCCTCGTGTGGAAAACAAATGTAAGATTACTTTCATAACATGTGGTAAATTTTAAAAATGGGTAAAAAGTACTTTAAAAATAAATTAAAACATTTTTAGAAAACATGGGAATAGATGATAACAACAACCCCAGTAAATACTTACGAATAAACAATCTCAGATAAAAACGCGATTGGAAAAGTTATCTCTTACCTTAGGTCTGATATGCTTCGTATGTATCTAAAACTCCTATATAATGATTTAAATAATGTCATTTACTTATTATATAACAATATTCATTGTTATTATATCATATATGTTTCACTTATGACTTTATATTACCCGTTATTTTGTAAATTCCATGCTAAAGCAACGTTTTGGGTAAAATTGTTTTATTTATCGTACGTGTTTGGACTTATTGTTATTGATATTAATATTAATTATATCATTATTTACATACTTCTATAATATAAATAATGATTTATGTATCATATATATTCATTATATATATATATAATAGATATATGAATGAAATGAAATACACCGTTCATGGAGACGGTAGGTCGTATGTACGCAAGAATGTTGTTTTCCTTTCCTTATTGACTTGAATGGAAGTAAGTAGAGGACATATATATATATATATATATATATATATATATATTTATCCAGTATCTTAATTATGTAATATATTTCATTATTATTCATTATATATACTTTATAATCATTCTTGAATGGTTAACATGGAGAATGAATTGCATCGCGTCGTGGAGACGGTAATATGTACGTACGCACGAGCGATGATATCATTCCCATAATTACTGAATGGAATTGGAGTGGATGATATAATATCTCAGAATCTGTATGATTTTATAATAACCATATATAGTTATTCTTTACACCATTATACTCATCCAAGTAAGGTGGTGGTGGAAAAACAAATTACACCACGGCGTGGAGACGGTATTCCGTACGCACGCACGCACGGTGATTTCCTTTTCCGTAGGATCGATAGAAGTTGAAATGGGGTTGATTCATATTTATAAAAACATATAATTATATTATTGAAACTGATGTTATTACTTTATAATGAAACAACTAAATAAGAAGTTGAAGAACAACGAAACTTGAAAGAATTGGTAGAAGAGATTACCTCTTCTTCGACGCACCTCTTTTAAGCTTCCTCTTAAGGCACTAGAGATGGTATTTTGAGGAGAAAAAAACCTCTATAATGATTCTAGTGAAGTTTAAAAGGTAAATATTCCAGGTTTTTTCAAGCTTGAAGGCTCAAAATTCTATGAAGAGAAGAGGGAGGAGGTTCCCTTTTATAAGGGAGGAGAGGGGCTCTTTAGGAATAACTTAAAATATTATCTTTTAATAAAGTCATATTCGGTTTATAATATTTCCAAAGTGACTTATTTAAAAGATAAAGTGGGTATGGTTCTAAATCCTCTCGACCAATAGGTTTTAGACAAATTTAGGTTACTATTTTAACCTTATTATTCAGATTTAACTCTAAGTTAAATAATTTAACTTTTACTATGTCTTCTTGTTTTCTTACACTATATGGTTAATAAACATACAATAACATGCCAAAATAACCCCAAGTGGTTCATTATTCATATATATAACCTTATATAAGTCATTTTGCCGAACCTTAGATTTTTAGGAATAGAATAACAATTAATAATATAATATATATTTTTTAAACTATTTTATGTCATTTTTTACACTATTTGGTAATTGATTTTTGTGAAACTCATAACAATGTGATTAGTTCGAAATAAGATAATTGAATCAATAATAACATGTCATGATAACCTAAAAAATTATTTCAATTCATAAAAAGTCTCAAATTACATTTATTTGGATATATATAACATCAATTATTTTAATATTTCGTTAATAAGGTAATTACTGCATCATCATTGTGTCATGACTAAATTAAATTATTTAATGTATAAAAATTATAAATAAAATAACATTATGTAGTAAAATTATTTTTATCTTTATAATTAATATTAATAGTCGAATATATCTTATGCATAACTCTATATTAAAAATGTTTTAGTTATTAAACTTTGATTTTAACTCTTTTAACTCTTCTTTAAATAAAATAATAATAATTGTCCCAATCTAATCCAAGTGAACCTAAAGGGTAATTTTTTATTCATAAGGTTGTTTTTGGTCAAATTAAACATATCCAATATAATTTTAACATATGTTAGGGTAATAATAATATCATTTTTACCCTTAATTTCCCTATTTACTTTTAACCGTGGTAAATAAAAGTAAAAAGTTACTATTCACCAAAATTTATTTTTATCTTATTGAACCACATTTTACTCCATGATATTAACTGTGTCTCTCGTATTTTCAAAATTCAACTCACACAACGGTAAAATTATGTTTTATGTAAAATTGCAAATGCTCCTAGGAGGTGGGTAAAAGACTGTAAAAAGTTCAATAAAATTTTTATATATCTATATTATTATAAAATGACTATAATAAATTACATTGAACTTATATTGGTATTATGTATATATTTTGACCTAAAATAAATTAAAATAAAATAAATGATTATTTAAATAAAAAGTCGGTTTTTAAATACTAACCGAGTGTTTTCACTATTCATCAAAAATTGAATATTTTCAGAAAAATATCAAAAAATAACCTTAGGATAATATAGATATTATGAATCCAAAAATGAAGACCATTTTGAAAGACAAAATTTATAAAATTTCATAATGTTGGTATTACTATTAATAATGGATAGTTCATAATAATATTATAATAATATCTCATTTAGTGAAACTCGGTATTGCGTACAACACATGTTGTCGAGGACGGTTGCCTTAGCGTGCAACATAAGTCTAGAACAGTGTTTGCGTATACAGTAAGATAATACGGTATTGCTTATAGTGCATGGTAATCTTGGTGTAGCGTACAACACAAGACATTAAAGTAATTAAAAAAAATATTTCTCATAAAATCTCGGGGTGTTACATTCTACCCCCCTTAAAATGAATTTCGCCCTTGAAATTCATCGAGGTTATAAATGGTTTACTACTTGAAATTTTCTTTTAAAAAAAATCCACATTTTAAAAAGGAATACTAAAACTACATTTTAAAATGAAAATTTAGAATCATAACGGTCACCCAAAGTAACTCAGCACTAGGTTTCCACATAGGACAATATAGGTGAAAATAAGGATATGGAAGAGAAATCTAACCATCATGTTCTGATGGAGAGTGTTAGAGAACATGGATATGAAAAATACATCAATCACAAAGCCATAAATTTGTGATGATTTAAGGTACCATTAAATCCATCAGGTATGAGGGTACTAGGAAAACGTTTTTAGTTCTCAAGATCATTTCCCTAATGTTGAAAATTTTATGATTTAAAAGAAATACTTACTTGATTTTGGTATAATCTCATCATTGTTTGTGCCATGAAAAAATTCCACATCATCTCTTAAAGAAATGAAGATGAATTTTTCATTTGTGAAGTGTTAGCAGATCATACGATAGAATTATAGGTCATTCCATCTGTTTCTATCACCAAAAGTTTAGCACAATTTATTAAATATACATAAGTCCATATATGTTGAGATTAATCGTATATGGTCGCTAAAATGGAATTATACTTCATATGTTATAGTTATTAATAAAATAAAAATAGTTTCTACTAACCAGGGACATGTTGTAGGCCAGTGGTAGGCAATAAAGACCTACCACACTTCGGTTGTGGGTTCGATTCCAGCATCATTATCTGACGTGACGGGTTGTCGACCGTCCTACTAGTTGTCCTTTTTATATAACTATACTATTATAACATAACAAAAAGTTATAGCTTTAAAAAATATTATCTGATGTCTAACTTAATCTATTCTAATCTTTAGGTTTATCCAAAATACTTCTCTCCAATCTCATAGTATAAATAAAAGGATTACTAGAAAGGTCATTTACCAAGCATTGAATACAATCATTTATCACCCGTATATCATAAGATATATATATCTGGTTGGTCACATTCCAAACTTGTGAATTCCTTAATCATGTATTCTCTTGAAACATGAGTACCCATTGAACCTTAGTGAAAACATGAATGTTGTCAAAAGTTAACACTTTCCATATACCAAAATCCCAAAATTCTTTATACTCAAACCATGATATCACTTTGCCTTTATACTAGTCATGAGCTCATTAATACTATCAAACTTCTCATTATCTCTTTATCCTTTCATTATTCACATATCATGTACCTTCCAAAAATATGTGAATAACCTTTTATGGTTACCAGTATCATTCATCATATACTTTCAAAAACTCAAGGAAAGATAACAGTGTAACAATCCTTAGATTTTTCTTTATTCCATAGTACCATACATTATTCTTGATAAACATACAATCATTCCACTACCTTCTTAAACCACTGACTGATCTTCATAATTTCTTTCATCTCATATATCATTTGTAGTCTCTTCATCATCATCCACATAAATACTTCCCATATGACAATGTTGATTCTCTTCATGATATTTTCCCTTATGGAATTGGTTTGCATAATTCCCGTACATTCCACATTTAAAACATTTAACCGTTGGTGATGTCTTAGAAATACCATTATCCTTGTCCATGGTGTTAACTGAAACTTTTACTTTACAATTAATGGATCTGTTTCCTTATTTTTCACACCCAAAGCATCCTCGAGTTCTTTTGAAACAATCTCCCCGATTCCTCTTCCCACATGATTTACATGAGGGAAATTGAACTTTATTTCCTCTATGATCATCATGAAACTCCATCTTTCTCTTATTAGCTGAGTCGGGAAACTTACCAAATTTGATATTATTGATCATATTATGAGATTTTTGATTGGGCATAATAACTATATGTGGACTTCCAGATCCAATTTCATTTGGTTTCTCATGAAGAATATCATTCCATTGTCCATCATATTATCCATTATCATGAATCTTCATGTTTCCATCCATTTTCTAAAACCCAAAAAGAATATTGTGAGAGGAAAAAATCATAATCATGGGGGATTACCTTCAATATCTAACATCATAGGTTTAATTCTAATATTGTTACCGTATGTCAAGGACAATAAACTATACTTATACTTAACCCTAGGTACATCCCTAGACACACCTTATAAATATCTCTAGGGATCTCACCAAAGTATTCACATCCTAGTTTCCAAAGGTTAACTAAACCTTTCCTCTAATACCAATAGTAGAGACCCTTACTTGAAGTACATTTACATTATATTAATTTTTTGGAATACTTAATACTTAACAAGAAAACACACAAGGACCTTAATAGTTTAGTGTCTTTGGAAACAAGGAACATAATCTTCTACTTTCGGTGAAAGATCTTCAACATCTCCCATAATGATATTCCCTTTTTTTCTTACCTAAAACCTTTCTTTATATCCTGTGGAAAAGAAAACATATAAAGGGTGAGCTCAAATGCTCAGTAACGGTAAACATAGAGAACATAAAACAATCCATAAACATTTGAATGCAAAAAAAACTTGAACATAAAATCTAAACATAAAAATATTGAGCAAAGATATAAATCATGGAAGTGTGTAAGGCATATATCATAAAGGAACATCAATCATGATAAAATAGAATGGGAATAAAACATGTAATTGTGGCAAACCATTAAGCACATTATATGATTTCCATAGTAGCCAAGGCATTGCTTCCAAGACCATTGTAGTGGACAAAGTCCCTTTCTTAATCGACTTCACTCCTCGTTCCATTCCTGTATCACTGAACTAGATTAACATAGCATTATAGCCATGTCTATCTAATGAGATATAAATATTTACCCAATGCATTGGAGGGAGATATAGGTCCCACCAATCTCATAATTAAATCATTCTTATATGTGCCACAACATAAACATAAATCATTCATCATAACCCAAATAATAAAATGGCTTTCATAAACATCATTCCATCATAAGATAATCTATATAAAACAAATGGATATCATTTCATCATAAGAAAAGTGAAACCATGTAAATCATTGAGACATTATACTTGAAACATACACATATGAAATGATTTCTTCTTATATGGAAAATGGTTTTGATAAAACACTTGAAATGAATCCTTGATGAAAATATCCTTTCTTCTTCAAAATCAATTTCTTTTCACAAAAGTCCATGAAATTTTGAAAGAAAATGATTTTTTTGAAAATATTCATGAAATATTTTAGATTAATCTTCATGAAAATTAGGCCTTATAAAACCATAAAAATCCATTCACGCCATATAAGTTTAAAAAACATTATCCTCGTACTTTTGTCAGAAAAGTCAAAAGGTTCCTTGTGTGGTAAACAAAAGTAATATTCCTTTCATAACATGTGCTAAAATTCAAAAATGGGTAAAAATGACTTTAAACATAAATGATAAAAAATTTAAAACATGGGCATGGATGATAACAATAACCCTAGTAAATACTTACAAATAAACAATCTCAGATAAAAACGATATTGGAAACGTTATCCCTTACCTTAGGTCTGATATGCTTCATACGTATCTGAACCTCTTTTATAATGATTTAAATAATGTAATTTACTTATTACGGAATCGTATTCCTTGTTATGATATCATATATGGTTCACTTATGACTTTATATTACCCATACTTTTGTAAATTCCATGCTAAAGCAGCGTTTTGGGTAAAATCATTTTATTTATCATTCGTGTTTGGACTTTTTTTTATTGATATTATTATTACTTATATAATGATTTAATTACTTCCAAATGTAATTCATGATTTATATATCATATATATTCAGTATATATATATATATAATAGATAGATGAATGAAATGAAAAACACCGTTCCTAGAGACGGTAGGTCGTACATACGCATGAACGTTGTTTTCCTATCCTTATTGACTTGAATGGAAGTAAGTAGATGACATATATATATATATATATATATATATCCATTAGCTTCATTATGTCATATATTTAATTATTATTCATTATATATACTTTATAATAATTCTTGAATGGTTAACATGGAGAATGAATCTCATCGCATCATGGAGACGGTAATTCGTACGTACGCATGAGTGATGATATCATTAACATAATTATTGAATGGAATTTAAGTGTATGATATAAAATCTCAGAATCAGTATGATGTTATAATAAATATATATAGTTATTCTTTACACCATTATACCCATCAAATTAAGGTGGTGGGGGAAAAACAAATTACACCACGGCATGGAGACGGTATTCCGTACGTACGCCTGCGCGGTGATTTCATTTTCCATAGGATGTATAGAAGGTGAAATGGGGTTGTTTTATATTTATAATAACATATAAGTAGATTATTGATACTGATGTTATTAATTTATAATGAATCAACTAAATAAGAAGATGTTTAAGAAGAAATAAACTTGAAATAATCGGTAGAAGAGATTACCTCTTCTTCGACGCACCTCTTTTAAGCATCCTCTTAAGGCACTAGAGTTGGTCTTTTGAGGAGACGAGAACCTCTAAAATGTTTCTAGGGAAGTTTAGAAGGGAAATGGGCAGGTTTTGGCCGAGCATGAAGGCTCAAAATTATGTGAAGATAAGAGAGAGGAGGTTCCCTTTTATAAGGGAGGAGAGGGGCACTTTAGGAAAAACATAAAATATTATTTTATAATAAAGTCATATTCAGTTTATAATGGATCCAAAGTGACTTATTTAGAAGATAATGTGGGTCTGGGTCTAAATCCTCTCAACCAATAGGTTTTAGACAATTTTATGTTACTATTTTAACATTATCATTTAGATTTAACTCTATGTTAAATAATTTAACTTTTACCGTGTCTTCTTGTTTTCTTACTCTACATGGTTAATAAACATAATATAACAAGAAAAACAAACCCCAAGTGGTTCACTATTCATATATTTAAACTTATCTACGCCATTTGTCCTAAAATTAGATTTTTAGGAATATAATAACAATTAATAATATAATATTTGTTTTAAAAACTATGTTATGTCAATTTTGACACTATTTGGTAATTGATTTTTGTGAAAATTATAACAGCATGATTAGTTCAAAAAAAGTTAATTTAATCAATACTAACATGTCATGTTAACCTAAATAATTAGTGTAATTAATAAAAAGTCTCAAATTACATTTATTTGGATATTTATAACATCAATTATGTTAATATTTCATTAATATGGTAATTATTTCATCATCATTATGTCATAAATAAATTAAATTATTTAATGTTTAAAAATTATAAATAAAATACAATTATGTAGGAAATATTTTTATATTTCTAATTAATATTTATTTTTGAATTTATCTTATGTATAACCCTATATTAAAATTTTTTAGTTATTACAAATTGATTATAACTCTTTTAACTCATCTTTAAATAAAATAATAATAAGTGTCCTAATGTAATCCAAGTGGACCTAAAGGGTAATATTTTATTCCGAAGATTGTTTTTGGTTGAATTAAACTTATCCAATATAATTTTTACATGTGTTAGGGTAATAATAATATAATTTTTACCCTTAATTACCCTATTTACTTTTAACTGTGGTAAATAAAAGTAAAAAAGTTACTATTCACCAAAAATTATTTTTATCTTATTGAACCACATTTTACTCCCTGATATTAATCGTGTCTCTCATATTTTCGAAATTCAACTCAAAAAAGCCGTAAAATTAAGTTTTATGTAAAATTGCAAATGCTCCTAGGAGGTGGGTAAAAAACGGTAAAAAGATCAATAAAATTTTTATATATCTACATTATTATAAAATGACTCCAATTAATTACATTGAACTTATAAAGGTATTATGTATCTATTTTGACCTAAAAATGTAAATAAAATAAATTATTATTTAAATAAAAATTCGGTTTTTAAATAGTAACCCAATGTTTTCACTATTCATCAAAAATTGAAATTTTTTAGAAAAATACCAAAAATTCACCCTAAGCTAATTTTGATATTCTGAATCCAAAAATAGAGTCCATTTTGAATGATAAAATTTATAAAATTTCATAAAGTGGGTATCACTATTCATAACTGCTAGTTCATAATAATATTATAATAATATCTTGTTTAGTGAAACTCGGTATTGCGTACAACACACACTGTCGAGGAAGGTTGATCTGACGTGAAACACAAGCCTAGAATAGTGTTTGCATATATTGTAAGCTAATACGGTGTTGCGTATAGTGCAAGCAAATCTTGGTGTAGCGAACAACACAAGAAATCAAAGTAATTAAAAATAATATTTCTCACAAAATCTTGGGGTGTTACACTGCGAGTCTCCTTCAAGCAGTAGTAAAAAGATGGTAGATTCTGATGCTTGAGGTCCATGACGAGGTGACACTACTCTGGACAGACATCAAGAGCATATTCCGGGCGGAGTTTGTTCCAGTGACCCTACGAGTGGTACGGATACAGGAGTTACTTCATCTGCAGCAGGGCAGCATGACAGTAGCACAGTACTCTGCATGGTTCACTGACCTCTCACACTACTCTACATATATGGTACGGGACCCATTCTTCAGGGCATGGACTTTCAAGCTGGGGATCATGCAAGAGATCATAGCCACGATGATCTCCCTCAGCATCTCGACGCAGGCGGGGTTGTTAGAGAGATGCCTCCTAGAGGATAGTTTCCTTGCTGAGTAGTCTCCGGCAGCGAGACCCACTACTTGTCGACATGCAGCAGAGTCTTATGAAGCTGGTAGTTGACAGATTATGTAGAGGTCCAAGAGAACCAGACCCACGGGTGGACGACTGCATGACTCAGGATCAGTTGTTGGGGGCACTCGGGGTAGTGACATATATGCCAAGAGCAGACAGTGTTACTCAAGAGGCGGGTAGGGTCACATGGCTCATGACTGTCCAACTTGTCGTTCATATGATTAGTAGACAGTTGAGAGACCTCCCAGGAAGAGGCAGAGTTTCGATCGAGGTGGTCCATAGGGAGGAGGCGGACGTGGTAGAGGAGCAGGATGAATAGCTGGGGGTGGACGACGATTCGAGGTATTTCCACCACCACCACCAGGAGGTCCACCCTGACCGCAAGAAGCGGGTGGACAGGGGAGAGCTCAGCTTCAGGAAGTTGAGGCATACAATCACGGTGCTCCAGAGATGATTTGAGGTACGATCTGTGTCTAGTACACCTTAGCTATAATTCTTATAGACACAGGTCTCAATAACTCTTTCATTTCCACTACCCTCATTCGGAGCTCGAAGATTCCGACAGAGCCGTTGGCTCGATCCTTACGGCTAGAGACTCCTACGGGAGCAGACTCAATGATTACACACTGGTGCGAGTAGTGTGAGCTTACACTAGGAGGTGAGAGCTTCGGCTGGGATCTCCTCGTAGCAGTGTCAGGGCCTTACGATGTCATCTTGGTTATGGACTGGTTACCTGCAGTCCATGGTCAGATCAACTATATTAGGTGCAAAGTGCGGTGTGTCGGCACGGATGGGACTAGGTTCACCTTCACCGATGAGAAGGGAACCGTTGCAACGCAGGACAGGCATACTTGGGGGAGGGTGTATTCGATCACTCACAAGTTGAATTGCCTTACCCTCGGAGCAGTTGATGTGGAGAGTCCAACTTACCCTGTACTGGTGGACCAGTACGTGGATGTTTTCCCTGACGATGTTCCAAGACTACCTCCTCATAGAGAGGTGGACTTTTACATTTACATGTACCCCAGGATGGCACTGATATCTACTCCATCATATCAGATGGCTCCTGCTGAGCTTCATGAGTTGCGGGTATAGCTAGAGGACTTGCAGGGAAAGGGATTCATCCGACGTAGTGTTTATCCCTGGGCAGCTCCGATTTTGTTCGCCAAAAAGGCAGATAGGAGCTTGAGGCTCTGTGTTGACTATCATCACCTGAACTAGGTGACCATGAAGAATAAGTACCCACTTCCGAGGATTGAAGACCTCTTTGATCAGCTAAAGGGAGCACGATAGTTCTCGAAGATAGACCTCATATCAAGCTATAACCAGCTCCGAGTTCGAGAAGAGGATGTACATAAGACAGCCTTCAGGTGTCGGTACGTCCACTATGATTTCTTGGTTAGGCTCTTTAGTGTATCCAATTATCCATCTGTGTTCATGTGTCTCATGAACAAGATCTTCTAGCCTTAACTCGATTGCTTTGTCGTAGTCGTCATCGACGACATTTTGATCTACTCGACTACTGAGGAGGAGCATGCCTACCATTTTCAAGTAGTACTGCACACACTTCGAGAGCACCAGCTTTATGGTAAGCTCTTGAAGTGCCAGTTTTGGATTCGAGAGGTTCACATCTTGGGACATGTCATCTCAGAGGCTGGAGTTGTAGTGGATGCCGCAAATATTAAGTCAGTACTTTATTGGGAGCCATACAAGAGTGTGACAGAGATAAGGAGTTTCCTAGGCATGGCTGGGTACTACCGGAGATTCGTTACAGACTTTTTCAGAGTTTCACCACCCCTATCAGCCTTGACGAAGAAGGGGAAAGACTTCGTGTGGTCGGAGAGATGCCAGCAAAGCTTTTAGGAGCTGAGGCAGAGGATGACTAGGGCCCCCATCTTGAGGATTCTAGAGAAAGGCATAGGGTACGTAGTCTACTACGACGCATCAGGGACCAGACTCTGGTGTGTCCTGATGCAGGAGAGAGCAGTGATCACATATGGTTCTCAGCAGCTGAGACAGCATGAGAAAAACTACGCCACCCATGACCTGGAGTTAGCAATAGTGGTCTTCGCCTTGAAGATGTGGAAACACTATCTTATGGGTGAACGTTTTACTGTGTACTCTGATCATAAGAGTCTCAGGTATATATTATCTAATAAGGACCTGAATCTAAGACAACAACGTTGGCTTGAGTTCCTCTAGGACTATGAATTAGATATAGTCTATACTCCTGGGATGGGGAACGTTGTTGCAGATGCACTCAGAAGGAGGACTGGTATACATCTACGAGGAGAGGCGAGAGAGAAGCTGGCTACCTTGCATATATCCTTTGTGGATAGAGATGGAGCAGCCTATCTACAGTCTCTTACAGTCACTCCCCCACTTCATCAGCAAGTTAGGGAACCACGACATGGGGACGCTGACTGCGAGACACGACGTGCTTAGATATCCACAAGGCAGGCACCTGATGGATTTTCAGAAGGTGGGGAGTATGTCATCCTCTTAAGAGGACGTACCTTGGTACCAGTTGCACATCAAGAGGAAGTGTTGAGGGAGTTCCACACTTCCCCTTTTTCAGTAAATCTAGGAGTGGCGAAGCTGTATCAGGACCTTAGACGACAGCACTAGTGTCTAGGTATGAAGAATGTAGTAGCTGAGTTTGTCTCTTGGTAACTAACTTGTCAGCAAGTGAAGGTAGAGCACCAGGTACCAGCAGGCTTGGTACATCCCTTAGAGGTTCTAGATTTTAAGTGGGATGGGATATCCATGGATATTGTGACGGGTCTTTCACATAAATCCAGGAGTCACGATTCAATATGGGTGATCATTGACCGACTCACCAAGTCGGCCCACTTCCTACCGATCATAGAGCAGGGCTCAGTAGAGAGCTTTGATACCTATATGTGAAGGAGATTGTGAATTTACATAGAGTACCTTCTTCTATTGTCTCTGACCATGATGCGCAGTTTACTTCCCGTCTATGGAAGGGGTTGCAGAAGGCTTTCGAGACCCAGCTTCGCCTGAGCACCGTCTTCCATCCTCAGACTGATGGACAAGCCAAGAGAACCATTTAGACCCTCGAGGACATGCTACGTGCAAGTTTCCTCATCTTCATTTGCAGTTGGGAGGATCTATTACTATTGGTAGAGTTTTCCTACAACAATAGTTATCACTCCACCATCAGGATGACACCTTTCGAGGCATTGTACTAGTGACCTTGAAGATCGCCACTATACTTGAAAGACCCAGGGGAGTCAGCACTAGTGGGACCAGAGATGGTACGGGCTACCATAGAGAAGGTGAATATCATCCAGGAGCGGATGAAGACTGCACAGAGCTGATAGAAGTCGTATTCTGACAGGAGACGGAGGTCTCTAGAGTTTGAGGATGGCGACCACGTCATTCTACGGGTCTCACCTCGACGATGTCTACGGAGATTTGTCCGAGGAGGCAAGTTATCTCTGCGATTCATCAGAAATTTCCAGGTCCTCAAAAGAGTAGGAGAGGGGGCTTACCTCTTAGATATTCCACCTCAATTGCACCGGGTTCATGGCGTCTTCCACGTATCTGAGCTGAGGAGATACGTTCACGACCCATCCCACATCATCGAACATAGGGAGCTGGACATCGATGACGAGGTGACATTCACGGAGGTTTCAGTGGAGATTTAGGATCGACATGAGAGGGTCCTACATGGACAGTCGATATATCTGGTGTGCATACGCTAGTAGCATGGTAACCTCCAGGAGAGCACATGGGAGCGGGAGGCTTAGATGCGTGATCAATACCCCCATTTGTTCCCTTAGTTTGAGTTGTAGCTTATGGGGATGTAAAACCCTGAAGTGGGGAGAATTTAAAAACCTGGAAATTCTATGGAAACAAAAATTACATAAATACATGGGAATTTTACGAGTCCGTGTAAATTTACGGTGCTTGATTCCGAGGCCTGGTGTTCCCGAAATAAATTTCTGATGTTTTGGTTGGGTATGTTCAATAAACGTATGAGCAGGATTTTAAAACTTTTGAACCGGTGCTTGGAATTGAAATCTGAGGGCACTGTTGAACTCACAGTGCCTATATTTTCTTAAGAAGACTTTCACCTTGACGGTAGTTGGTCGAGAATGGAAGTTAGTTTTTGGAGTTTTTAAGAATAAAGTAAAATAAAAATAAGTGTAGCTTATTTTTATTTCAGCAGTTAGAATCTCCAAGGGGAGGTTAGAGTTGGGGGCCACCACATCCTAAACACCCATGGGAGGTTAAGGTGGTGGGTCCCACCTAATAATAACCTCCCTTGGGAGGATAAATAAGGTGGGGACCACCCGTGTGTTGAAACCCTTAGAACCCCCCATTTATCTGGGATAAAACTCTTCACCTTACCCCCAATTATTTGAGCCAACTCCAACCATTTAATTATGTGAGATAACATAATTAATTTAAGATCCTTTTGAATTATTTTGAATAATATTGGCCAAAAAATTAAATAATGGGTTAACTTAACCCATTATTTTTGTTTGGAAATTCATTTGGTGGAGATTTGAGAGAGGAGTCGGAAGGACTTAGAGAACTTTATCTTCCAACAATGAACACCCCTCACCACCTAAGAATGATGAACACCGTCTTCTTCCTTCTTCAACTGGGGAAAGAAAGGGAAGTTTCACCCATGAAGAACGCTGATGTCGCCTTCGGCATTGTCTTATACAAACTTATCTTCCAGTATCAACGAACAACCATTCGAGGTAGGGGTTGGATTTTGAGTATGACTATATTCCCAAGTTCTTCTTTTTTTTAAACAAATAATGTGGATATTTTCTTTTGTGGTTTGGGAATAATCTTTATGGGAGATTAGGGATTGATGATCTTCTTTTATGTTCTTTTTGAGCCACCTATTATCGCTCTAATGCGAAGGGTGCGGACCAAACTAAACTGGCCCGACCCCTCCACCATTCTTCTTGAATGGTGTGTTCTTCATGATGGATGGTGGCGGCTTTTCATTACTATGATTAATTGAGAACCCCCTAAGATCCACCTAGAAACCCCTTCGATGTTCCTCCAAAATGAACTAATGAGCTCCCCCAACCTCTAAAAACCGGAAATCCCATATGAAGCACAAGTGGGAGGAAGAACAGGGGAAAGATGGGAAATTCTGAGTGGCTTGGCACTTAAAAACCTAATTTTAAGTGGCCACATGGTTTGGGAAACAGTTTTCCAACTGTCCTGTAGCCACTATCTCACCCAGAGACTTTGCACGGCTTGGCCGCACGGTTTTTCAAACCGGGTTCCAACCATGCGGTTGCTAAAATCTCACCCAGAGACCTCACACGCCTTGGCCAAACGGTTTTTCAAACTGTTGTCCAACCATTCATTTTCTACTGTTTCACCTAGAGACTTCGCACAGCCTAGCCGCACGGTTTGTTTAGACCATGCACAAACCATGCGCCCCTGCACAAACCTCCATAACGTTGGCACCGGCCATCCATTTGACGAACCATCAGTGGACCTGGAATCCTTGGAGTGAGATAGTTCCTTGACTATACCCCACTAGAGATTTGGGATGAGATGGAGTATGGTCTGGTTGGATCAATCATGAATCCAACTGGACCCTAGAATGGAAATGCCAATAACTCATAGATCGGGTGTCCGATTGACGCGACATCTGTTGCGTTGAGAACCCTATGATGAGGTGGACCATTAGGATACATTCTCGTGGTACTTCATGGAAGTTGGAGGATCGACCTGTGGATTGTGGAGTGGATCCTCCTAAAGATTAGGGAGGGGAGTACTAAGACCTAATAGCTGGCTGATACCTAACGACTGGTGACCATTCGACTCAGACTGTTTCGACTAGCCCAGTGGGGAGCACCTCTGTGTGACGCTGCACACCCACAGCAGGAAGCACCTTTGTGTGATGTAGCAGACCAACGGTACTCGACAGGAGGAGTACCTCAGTAAGCTACGAGGGGGAGCACCTCTGTGTGATGCAGAAGACCCACAGTGGGGAGTGCCTCTATGTGACTCAACAGACCCACAATACTCAATAGGAGGAGTACCACTACAGTCTAGGAAAGTGGGAAGTTCCTATATGTGACGTAGCATGCCCACTGTACTCTTTAGTGGAAGAGTACACCACCATCTGAGGTTTCGACAGTTTGACTAGGAGTGTTACTTATTACCACCCCTAGAACAAAATCATCTTTTTGATATGATTCAATGACTTTTGTGTTTCCTCATGATTAAGATGGGTTACTAGATAACCTAGGTATATGTATGGGAATATACCTAAGTAATGGTTATCTGTTGATCCTTACTTTTTGGTTTATCCATGATGGATTTTTTGAGACCTTGAGGGTCTCAGGGTCCCTACTGAGTATTGTTATACTCACCCCTGCATGGGTTATGCCCGCACCTCATTATGTTGGTTTCAAACAACAGACAGCGCTGACTGAGGCAAAGAGTAGCAGGACTGGAAGGTACCCGGAGGTGGACCACTCGGCGTGATAGTGCATGGAGAAGATGGAAGGACGCGGAGTGCTGAAGAGGCCATCTGTACCTACCCTTTAGGTAGGAGCCCTGTAGGATGACCCAATAGCTGCTTTACTGGCTTTCAGTTTTACTTTATTTCAATTGTACCTTTACATTACTGTTGGGATTTTATTTCTGGCCCCTTTTACTTTCTATCACATCTTCTGTATACAATATTGTTTAGTGTTTTTCTTCCTGTTGTGTACTCTGATGATGTGTGTTTAATTTTCATAAATCCAATGCCTTCCCAGCTTAGGGATTTACGCCTTTGGTGCTAGTCTCCATCCCCTGGCCTATGGAAGTCGGGCTTGGGGTAGTCACAACATGGTTCCTGAGGACGGTTCATGACATTGTTATCTTTTAGTGGATTTATTGATCCATATAAGTTGATTCCAATGATTCATTAATAAAAAAATGCATCTTAAATACTCATCATTTAGATAAAAAGATGATATTATGGTGGAAATTGATTGAAGGATGAAACACTACTTGTTAATTAAGTATATTTACCTTTGTTCTTAATGTGGACTTAGAGTCATTCCTCAACTCTATGAAAATTATTTTGAAACAAAAACGTTACCCATTCACATTTCTTATAGATAAATCCAAGAAGTTTTACCCCATCATAGATTTATGGCATTGTGATTGTTCAATTTCTCATGACCATGTTCTCTATAAATCTCTATAATTATTTGATTGTTATATCTTCTCTTCCATGTCCATGTTTTCCAACATGGAAGCCTAGTATGTGTTATCTCATGTGACCTTCGTACTTCCCTTTTCAATCTTTTTATGTGAGTTTTTAATTATCCTTTTTACGGTGTGGCATTGCAACAAAGGTATTTTGAAAATTAAAAACTTTTTTAATGGGCCATAATTCAAAATATAGAGGAAACAATTTCCAAAATGGGAGATAATGTAACATCTTGATTATAAAAAAATAAATACTATGTTCAATAGTGTACAATCTATGCAACACTGAGCTTAAATGAAAAAATAATAATTATTATTATTATGTGACTATTATAACCAAGCCAATAAATTGGTGGTGGTGAATAATATTAACTAAATTATAGAATATAAAATGTTTGAACACATTTTTAATATATTAATTAATTATTATAAAATTAATCACTTAATTTTAGTAAAGTCATTTTATTCTTCAAAAAAACATTCTCTAGGATTTATTATTTTTTTTTTGTTAGAGAAAAATATAATTATTTTATTCAACTATTAGAAAAAAAATTATTAAATAAATATTATTTTTTGGATCATAATATAATAACTATCCTATGGTTAAATATTTATTATTTTCTGAAAATTTGAATTTTTTAATTAATAGTGAAAATACATATTTCTTTAAAAAATGTATTTTCTATTCAAGTGTTTGTAAATTCAAAATATATTTTAGATTACTTTTAATATTTAATTTGTTCCTTATGATTTAAAATAATCTAATTATGGTTTTTAAATGGATTTTACGTTTGAATTTACTATAACAAACATTATGTTTGAAAATAGATTTTTTCCAAAAAAACTATTTTTCTTGGGGTTTTATTTGTTTAATATTAAATTGAAAATTGAAAATTATTTTTTTTTAATTTTTAAAAAATGTATTATGTATTTTCAATCAAGAGGTCCTAATTTATTAAATATTTCACTTTTATTTCTATACAATATGAATATTAACCTTGGTAATTTTGTTACCATGGTAAAGGGTAAATCAGGTAGTAAAGGGTAAAAATAATATGATAAGAACTATAAACATACATATAAACTTGGTAAAATTTAATTATATGTGTAATATTCATCCATAATCATCAAAGGTTAAAATATATTGTCTTTGTTTTCCATTTTTTTGTGATTATGACATTTATAATATTTATTTAAAGAAACGTCAAATTTGTCACACTCATATTTTTAATAAATATATCATTTTTAATATATTGTTATACAGAGGTTATATTTGACTATAAAAATTAATTTAATATATAGAATATTTAACTTTATCATGGTAAATTATTTTTAATTTTTAATGAATTAATAATTACCTAAAATTTTTACACAACGCTAATGTAGTAATTATTTTATTAATGGGAATATCAAATAAATTTTATTAAAAATTTTAAAATAAATATAATTTTATATAATTAATATATCAAAAAACTTATATACTATCTTTTAATTTTATAGATATATTAAAATATTTGTTTTGAATTCACATTATCTTATTGATTTTATAAAAGTCAAAGTAATGAATAGTCCTTAAAATTGACATTATGAATATTTTATAGTAAATAATATTTTATTAAAATATATAAAATTTATAATAATCATAATTTTGGGAAAATTATTTGGATAAGATATAAAATTTAATTAACTACCCATTTATGGGTCGTTTTTCATTTTATAATAAATATATTAACTCTTAAGGTTTAAAAATCCATGTTGTCATAGTAAGAGTTAAAAGGGTTAAATAAAGTTTAAAACAAAAAGATAAGGGTTTAACCATGACCAAAAAATATCCAAATAATGATTTTATGAATATTATTTGACCTTGATCATCTTAGATTCTAATTATAGTTTTTAAATGGACATTGTTTCATGAAAATGACTTTATATTATTAAAATCAAAGACTATTTTGAAATGTCACTCTTTTTGTATTTAATATCTTTTATGTGTCCACAAAAAGAAAAAACAAGATATCAAGGAAACTAAATGTCTATTTTAATCTTAGTGAATGTTTTTTCATTATAGAAAATTATATTTTACTTTTATAAATTATATAATTACCTTAAATTCGTGTGAAATGCTAATACAATGTATATTTAATTAACAGAAAAATAAATAAATGATGTTAAAAATATTAATTTTGTTATAATTTGAATGATTTAATGTGTAAAATTGTCTTTATATATACATATATGACATATTATAGAGTTTTTAAATAATTATATTTTAATTATCACTTTGTCTTGATGTATTTGAAGTCAAATTTATTGAATATTGTAAAAAATGACATTAATGACAATTTATAAAAATAATAATTCTTTAAATTATTAAAAATTCATAAAAATATTATATTCACCCATTTTAATGTATTATAGTTTAAAAAATAATAAATTCTCAATTTATTAGTCATTTTTCTATTTATGGTAACATTATTAACCCTTTATGATTACAAAAGTGGTTATCAAGGTTAAGATAAAAAATAGCTAACCAAGGGGTTAATAAAAAAGATAAGGATTTAAATGAAAAATAAAATTTAATAATTTTTGTTATTTTATTAAAATCCTTTAATGCCTTTTATTTTAATACCTTTCCATTTTGATGCATTTTTTATGATAAATCAATTCATTATAATTTAATCTATTGCAAAATTCTAAAGGTTCCACTAACCTCAATAATAAATTGGAACCTCCTCCCTCACATCATAACACCACATTGAGCCATTTATCTCACCATACTCTGATAATTTATCTATTTAAAATCCTTATAAAAGTTATATAGGTACTTTTCCTTCCAAAATAAAAACCCCATTGTCCATATGAAGAGATCTAAAGGAAGTTCATTGAAAAATGGGTAATCGTCTTTACTGACTCTCATGTTTAGTTATTATTATAATTCCTATTCATGTGTTTTTTACAACTTAAAATAATAAATAGTGTATAATATATATAATAATATGTTATTATTATTATGATACAACCATATTACACATTTTATCCATCTTATGAAAAACAAAATCCACATTCATGTGTACATATGTCTTACAGTCTCCACGTAGAAGTGTCGTTCGTTTTTCATCACCAATTTACTTGGATGGATATAATGATGAAAAAATATATATATATATATGGTATTTATGACATGAAAATTATCATTTAAATTAATAAATCTCATGTTTCGTTACCATTTCACAAATTAATAGAATTAAACTGTCGCTCGGGTGTATGTATGGCTAACTGTCTCCACGATGCGATGTGATTAATTTTCCATGTTCAACATTCAAGAATGATTCCAAAAGTATTTATAATGAATAAATATGAAATATATTATCATAATATTATTCTATAGATTATTTTTTAATGACCACCTTGACTATAGACATCATACCAACGTCATTTTGGATTCAAGTACTGAATATTTTCAAAAACATCCGACGTAAACATTAATAACTAAGTAATTGTTATAACAGGGTAATAAGTGATAAAAAAGTGAATAATAAAATTTAAAAAGGTTCTCAATAAATTATATAATTGACATAATTTTTATATTCATGTTGTTAAATAATGTTTGTGAAGATTCTGACACAAGGTAAGAGACTCTTTAACTAAAAACCCATTTTTTAATATTTTATTGTAGGGAATTTATTTTAATAATACTATTTTAAAGTTCCTCTTTAAGAATATTTTTTAACTTAAATTTAATGAGAAAATTTTTCCACATTCATGAAACCTTAATTATTTTAAGATTCCTTTACAACTTTACATATTTTTTTCCAATAAAATTTTTTCCTTTGTATGTGCGCTACATTTCTATAAATACATCCCTTACAAATGAAAAGGTAGTTTTCCATAAAAATAATTTTATGATGGAAGCATTCATTTTTATTATTTTTATAAGGTTCTTGGGAATTGTTTATAATGAAGGGTGGTTCCATTATAAACGAATAACATGTGGTTCCATGAAAGACAAGGGGTGGGTGGTTATGTTATTAACCAATGACGGATGGTTCCATTATAAATCATGGATGGGTGGTTATGCTATATCCACCAATGCATTGGGTACTCCGAAGTTGGAGGTTGACTATATTGGTTGATATTTTTGTAAGATTTATGTGGAAAATATGTCCCAAGTTACCTACATAAAATTTATGATCATTCAAATGAGTTTTCATGAAAACTATTTCATTTTAAGAAGGAAAGATAATGTTATTTTAAAAAAGATTATTTCTTTTTTCGGTTTGAATTGTATGTATACGAAAATATTATTATGTTTTTTTACTAGAATAATTTTTTTCTTTTGTTATGACTCTAATAAATATATTTGTGTTAATACTATGTTTTTAAAAAAGCACAAGATTTTATGGAAGTGTTCAAACAGGGATGAGGTCAAGATAAAATTTGTAAATATTTTTCATGAAAAGAAAACATGTTTTATGTTAAAATGGTTTACTTTTGTGGACAAAATAGATACTGAGTATAAGTTTCAACTTGTAATGTATGTGTTTACTATGAAATATTTTTCTCTAATTATCTAAAAATAAAAACCTGAAAGTTAATTTGGAAAACCAAGTGAATCTATTTTTAAAATAACTTGAATATGTAATGTTTAAGGTTATGACCTTATAGTTTGAGTTCACTGAGTGACTTGGGAAATATTTTTATCAGTTGGAATTATCAGTTCAATTGAAAAGAATTAATGATGTTTTCCACAAATAGCATCTAAGAAAATATCAGATAAATCTATCTCATGTTTTGAGTATGTAAGAGATCGAGTTAGAGTTAGGTGTTTTCATTGAGGAGAAGCTACTAGAGATCGTTAACTCTTAAGTGAAAGTATTATATGGGAAATTGATCTTGATTTTCAATGTTTTATAGAGGAACATATTAGATTCTCAAGATACATGGGAGCATGTGTCCTTGATGAGGGAGAATTGGCCTCACCACTTTACCATAATTAATTATTATAAATGAAATCGCAATGATATAAAGTCTTATGGTATGGAGTTTGTGACATCCCTTTACCATATTCTAGGTGTTTCCCTTCTCTTTATTCATTTTCCTCCTTTTATTGGGTGCATCTTGGTACTCCTGAAGATGAATAACTTCTCTTAGGAAAATGAATTAAAATTTAGGTATGTATGTTTGCATTAATTAACGTATTTTTAGTTTAAATGTGTTAATAGATTTTTTTAGTTCTAAATCAGTTCAAAGAACAACTAAGGTGGATTAGGTTTTCTTGTAAGAATCTTCTATTTTTTGTGTATGGGGTAAATTTACACGTCGTGTAATGGGAGTACATGATGTGTAATTTCCTCCAAGATCATGTCTTGAGTTTAGTACACAGTGTGAATGATTAGACACCATATAAATAGTACACATCGTGTAATGTAAAGATATTAGTTTTTAATAAAAATGAGATGATTTTTTCATTGTAGTTGGACCCCATGGATTAAACGATGTGTAAAGGGGTTACATGGCTTGTAAATGTAGATAACTATGCTTTTAGGTAATTTTACGGTGATATGTATTCTCATTCGTCTATAAGCCTCATTTCTCTGACCCTAGAGATATCCTCCGATGATTTTAGGGACCTTCACTCCATTTGAATCACATCATTCAGTGGTTGATCTCTATTTTGGTTGGCTTGTATATCTCTAGGTGAGTAATCCTTTCTGATTTTTCATTTCCTTTGATTGCAGTATCACTGGTGTGTTGTGTTATCATATCTATTGACCCATAGTTATGATTCTCTTGATAACATTATATACTTGTTGTGTGATATTTTCCTAGGGACCAATCTTATAGTGGTTTTGGTGTAGTGGGTGTTAGTTCTTGATCTAGGTGTATTTCATATTCTATACTCACCCTTTTGTTAAATTTAATCAATTCTAAGATGTGTGGATTTGTTCTAGGTCCTCAGTTGAAATTTTTGTGTTCTTCCTTGTTGGTGGATCCCATTTATGGAATGTGTGACCTAAGTTTTGGGGAAATTGGTTCCATCTCTAGCTAGTGATGGTGAACTGCATTGATCTATTTTTGAAAATTTGTATTATAAATTAAATGGAATGATTGATTGATTGGATTTTTTGTATTTAAAAGGGTTTTTGATAAAAGATATTTTTCCTCTAGTTTTGGTAAATGAGAAGGAATTTCTAAACATTGTGAAATGGTTTGATAAAATAGTTTTCAATTAATTATATGAATGAAAATTTTTTATGAATTGTTTTACGTAATAAATCCCATAGTAATCCTTTAGTACTTAGGTGTAAGGTCTAGTAATAGTCCTCATCCATTATTGGGGGGTTTCTCATGGGGATTTATTCTACTCCCAGGGAATGTTGTTCGAGGGACTTATTATACCTATTTGGGGGTTAAAATTATGTGGTGTTTCTATTTTATATAGAATCTATGTATATGTTTGGAGGATTTATGTGTGAAAGATTGTTTATGTTAGGTTCGAGTGTCCTAGTTATAGTGAACTTTTCTGATCCTTGGCGTGATATCTTACACGTTCTTTGGAAAAGTTGGGATGTTTTGGATTATGTTATTTTTATTTTACTACCATAGATATGATATGATATTTGATATATTATTTGGTTTGATTTTATATATCTACTTTGATATATGTATATTAAATGAATAGAAACTAATTTATCTGTTTTATTTGTAAATATAGAAAATGGGGAAATTACATTGTTTTTCCATACATTTGATATAAAATAGTAAATCTGTAAATTATTCAATTTTATTCATTAAATTTTAGAATTATTGGATTGTTGTTTAGAGGGTTGATATGGAACACCTGTGTGGGATCCTTATGATCATGTTATCTCACACACTGGGCACCCCTTCAGTGGTGCTTAGACCATTGTATGACTTTAAATATAGGAAATGCCAGGTGTCGTAGTGAGGTGGTGAGGTTTTCTATCAGGTGGGTTTGGTTATATAGTGGTGAGATGGTGGTATATTACCTATATAATCTCATATATATTTTTATATTAGATATTTATTTTTATTATCCTTTATAGTTGTACTTGTCCCTTGGGTATTTTTTCTATTGTTTTTGTTGTATCACATTCGTTGTTCTGTATCTGTTATGATATATATATATATATATATATTCATGTTTTATTCAACTATTTCATTATATATATGTATATATTTTATGATTTCTAATTTAGGTTGGTAGAAATTACTCCTTTTGGTTGTTTCATTATGAACAGGTGCTAGTCACCAGCCCACGGGGATCAAGAACACCCTTCATTTATGTACTGGATCTGGTCAGATTCTAGTTAGAGAGGGTATTTGGATCGGTTTGATATAGGTAATTATATGTGCATTTAAATATATAAATTGATATTTTCGATAAAATAATAATTTTCTAAAGATAAAATGATACTTACCTTCATTTCTTTATGGTAATTGGAAAGTTGAAACGTTACCCATACGTATGTATGGCCTATCGTCTCCGAGGTTGCAATGTAATTCATTTTTTATAACCACCTTTTATAGGTGGTATTAAATGTATAATTAATGTATAAAAATTATAATTATTTCATTATTATTTCTATGGAGATAATTTAGTGTTGACCTCTTTGAACATGGTTAACAAACTGAAGTCATTTTAAAATTATGAATTAAACATCCTCAAAACACTCGATGTGGACTTAACCAATTAAGTAATTAAATGTTTCATTAAAATAATTTAAATAAATGGTTTAATGGTAAGGTATTGAAAATATAAAATTTTATTAAAAAATTAAATAATTTTCATAAGTTTATTATTTAGTAAGATTAAGAATATACATGACGAGTCGTATCCAAGGTAAATGACACTTTTTCTAAAAACCTTATTTAAAAAGTTTAAAAGATTTATTTTATAATATATTTGTTCTATGTCCATATTGTTAAATTTATTTTATTAATATATTTATATTTAAATAAATTAATCATAAATCTAATTTCATTACAATTAATTCCAAATTAATATTGTTAGATATTTTATTTGAAATGTTTTGACTACAAATGCAAAGGAATATTTTATTTTAACGTATACAACGTGAATGGTTTCTCTCGCTAACAAAACTTTTATTTGAAGTTTTTATTCCACTATAGGATTCCATATTTTATTCAAAGAAAAATGTTCCTTCGCTTTTTCCTATTTATTTTCCAAATTTTTTTAAATGGAATTGATATTTTGATATCTGAATATGTTTTTATTATGGGTGAAAAAAATATTTTTTATGATTATAATGATGGAAATACAATATTTCATGTGTTATGATTATGTTATGGTTATTGGGAATTTTTTATAATGACAGGTGATCTTGATATATCTCATTATGATGGGTGAGCCCGACAAATCTCTATAATTCTTTGGGTAAAGGGACAGAGTTAACAAGTTATAGGTATCTCCTAAGAGATTATTGTAATTTACTGAAGATATTATTTCATTTGTAAGAGTGATTATAAAAGTATTGTGAAAATTATATCCCATGTTAGCTACATGATTTATCTATTTTTTCTATGTATTTTTATGTATATATTATGATTACACAAGGTAAGATAATTGGATTATGTTTAAATGGATGTTTATGATACTTAATAAGGGTAAAATGCATATATTTGTGGAAAATATTTCATGAGATTTTCAAGATTGAAAAGAAACCTTTATGAGTATTATTTTTCCTTTAACATTTCTGCGAATATGTTTTATGAAATTATTTAGGCAGTGAAGGAGATTTATTTTTTAATAAAATGTTAATATTGAACTCAAAGTTTATTTTGAAAAAGGATATTTTAATGAGTATTCATGGACTAAAGGGTTTACTCGTTCTTTTTTATGTCACGTGATGATCGTTTTCTTCTCATCCAAAATTTCAAAATGTTTTTCCAATGTTTTTATGGATGCGTATGGATAATAATGAGGTCAAGATGAAAATTTTGAATATATTTCATGAAATGAAAACTTTTTATATCATAAAAAATGTGTATTTTGGGATAAAGGGATACTATGTGGAAGTGTCCACTTTTTGATGTAATATTTTATTATTTAAGGGTGATGACCTAATTATATAAAAATATAAACTTAACATGTCTTTGGGAATATAAGAAAATTAATTCTTAAATAAATAATAAATTTACATATTGTTTAAGTTCTATTCCTTATAATAGGTGAACCATATCAATGTCTTTGGAGCATCACATATGTTTATATCGATGAAAAAGCTAAGGGTAAGTTAGAGGAAAAAAACCTAGTTGTTCTTTATCATTGGGTATGATGATAAGAAATTTGGATATCTTCTATGGGATTATGATAAGAAACAATCAATTTGGAGTAGATATTTTGTTTCAATGAAGAACTTCTATGGAAATATCAAAACATGGCTGAAAAGTAAGTTATAGTTTATGAAAATCATACAGTTGTTACCAGATGTACTCAAAATCGGGAAGCTTCAGGGGAAACTCCAAAATATAAAGCTCCAATAGTCAGTCTATCGGATAGAGAATGTTAAATTAAATGACTACCATATGGATAGGGTCCAACAAATAAATCTAAGGTTGTGGTAAGAATATCCAATCGTATCAAAAACTCAATATATAGGTTTAGGGATGATATGAACTTTTAATTCTAACAAACATAGGACAATCATAATGTATGGAAGAAGAAGCTACACTTAGAGGCTCAAAATAGTGGGAGTCATCATGGAGGAGGGAAATAATTCTTAAAATCTCAAAAATATATGCGAGTTTCTTGAACTGCTCCAAGGAAAACAATATCTAAAAAACAAATTAGTCTCTCATTTGATAAATAAAGATGATAGATACAAGATATAAAATGAAAGGATAGTGGGGGAGGGTTTTCTTTAAATAAAAATTGATTAACTTTTCTAAAATTTTCATACCATTTTTTATGCACATAACTATTCTTATAGTGGCCAGTACTATTGAATATGATGATATACACTTGGATTAGATGAAAGTAAAGATAAATTTTCTTTATAGGGATTTAGAAGAAAAAATTTACATGACACGTCCATACTGTTATGAAGTTAATTAAAAGGCGAATCTAGTTTGTAAGTGGAAATGAGGTATTTATGTATCATAGAAATCTCTATGACAATGGAATCATATGTTTGACATATTCATGCTTAAGGGAAGTTTAAATCAATCTAAATTTGATCATTATTGTTACTAGAATCAATGGTATGATGGGACATATAAATTATTGTTGTTTTATATTGATGATATGTTGATTGAAGGTATAGACTTCCATCATATTAAGGAACTAAAGAGGATATTTTATAAAAATCATGAGATGAATGACCTCTAAGAAACCAAGAGAATCTTAGAGATGAATATCAAGATGGATAAGTAAGGTAAGTCTTTGGTTGTATTTGAGAAGGAATACATTATGATGTTCATCAAGAACTTTAGAATGAATAGTTGTAATCTTCTCTCAACCCCCATTGTCAAACACTTCATGATTTATAAATCTTGAGCGCTATCAATGAATGGATAATTTTATGACCTGGAAAAAATTCCTTTTATATTTACTATTGTAATTTTTATGTATACAATGGTATGGACACAGCCAGACATTACTTTTTTGGTGGGAGTTATTAGTCTTTTCAAGTCAAACCCAAGTTGGGAATGTTAGGAAACTATGAAATGGATCCTTCGATAGTCAAAAAATCAAAAGATTCAACATTATATTTTATAGATGATTACTAGTTGAAGGGTATTTGTAGATGAATATTTTACTATATCCATAGGATTATGTAAAAGTAAAATGGGTTTTGTGTTTACTTTTATGGGAATATTGATTGGCTGGATGACTCAGTTGCAGTATTTTGTTACTTTATATATAAATGAAGTATAGTATATTGTTACTAATAAAGCAAGGAAATATTTGATATTTTTGATGCACTAGATAAATAATCTTATAAAATAATCACACAGAGGAAATTTATTCTTTTATGGATAGAGTGTTATCCATATTTCTCATAATCTAGTGGTTGATGCAATAAAGAAACACATTAACCTAAAATATCATTTTATATGAATCCTGTTGGGTGATAAAGTGTTGAAGTTATAGAGAATTACTAGAAAGTATAATACTATATATATGTTTAGAAAGGCGATGGTCACAAAAAGTTTTAGGTGAGGATGGCGGCTGGAGCAAGTTCTTCGTCGGGGTCGGTCAGAGTTTGGCCTACGATCGGGGTAGGATCTCGTCCGTAGAAGGCGAACTCTTCCAAGGTTGGGTCCAAGGGACTATCTTACAAGGAGACCGTATGCGGGAGAGGCCTGAAGGGTGGGCCTGCTTCTATCCCTCCGATTTCTCTTAAGCATCGACAACCAGAGTTTCTTGATTGGAATCTAGTGGTGGTTATCTCGGATAAAGAGATGGAGAGTGCTGTGAAGGTGCATAGCCTCACCTTTGTGGCTCGATTCGGGCCTGTGAAACCGTCAGTGGAGGTGTTCAGGGGTTTCGTTCAATCCTGGGGTCTTCTGCACCCGGATACGGTCTCGGAGCAATCGAATTTTTCCTTTTGTGCCCACCTCTTTGATAGGTCGGACTTCGTGCGCGCCTGGACAAGGGAGGAAAGACACTGCAGTTCTCACCGCTTTACCCTATCGCGGTGGGATTGGGAGTGCCACTATGGGAAATAATCTCGTATGGGATCAGTGTGGATTATGTTTCCAGGCCCTCCCCTTCCTTTTCACAATTCCTCCATTCTAGAGGTGGTGGGGGGATGCTATCGGGAAGTTCTTGTGTATTGACGAGATGACGCAGGGCTTGATAGACGCATCTAATCCCCGGATCTGTGTGGAAATGGATTTATTAGTGATGTTCCCGTCAATATTTCTAATCTGTTCTATGGAAGGGTTTATGTGGCAGCAGAGGTTGGTATTTCTTTCTCCGTCCAGGTTTTGCGCCTCTTGCGGCTTCCAAGGGCATTCGGTGGAATTCTGTAAGAGGGGAAATAAGAACGGCCGTAATCGGAGGAATGAATACATCAAGGGAAAGCTTTCGTTAGCTGCTTCACCTAGCCCGATGCCTAGTTCGCATGCTAAGCGGGGAGTCCGCGGGGAGGGTCCAACGGGCGGCCTCAATCCTTCTTCCTCGGCAGGGATGGTCATGGCCATTGACTCGACACCTGTTCTCGTTAATTCAAAAGTTGTCTGACTCGGTTCCCTAAATCGGGAGTCATTTTTTGATAAGTCTCTGACGGCCATCCTATTTCCATAGGTATCTGAGTCGGCTCCTTCATCTCCGGTGGGGTCGGGCTTGTCATCACGGAGGGTGGAGGATGGCCTCCCATTCGAAATGGGCGATCAGTGGGTTTCCTTTCTGCAAGCTAAAGGGAAATCCTTGGCCCTAGCTTCGATATTTTCAGTCATTCCAAAAGGGTTGGTGCCTCCTGCCGGAGACATCCGGGTTTCTTCACTACTGTCTGCTGGAGCTTTGAAACATTCGGTGTTGGACTCGGTTAGATGTGCTACTGATTCCTATTCAAAGGATTCTCAAAAGGGATTCCTGGAGGGAGTGGCGAAGGAATTATACTCTGCCCACAACTCTCCTCCTCGGTTGATGCTGACCTCCCTAATCCAGGAGGAGATGCACATAAAACATTCCTCTGCAACGATGGGGAACATGTTGTCAATATTGGAGTTAGGTGACAACCCCTTGAAGAAAAAGGTGCTTCTCCCAAAAATGGCATGTTCAGCAGAAGGGTCTTCGAGACCGGTGACTCGTTCTATGGCTAAGGAGGAGTGGTACAGGGACCTTTTCTTTCCTAGAGTAGGTAACATTGAATAGAAGGTCAAATCCTCCTTGTTGTAATGGAAAATCTGATCGTATGGAATGCTCGAGGCCATGGGGGGAAAGAAAAAGATTCCTTCTTGGCATCTGAGTGTAAGAAACATGGGACTTCCATGGTGGTCATCTTAGAGCTGAAACATAACCAACGAAGATTCATCTTCTTTAGTAGGAAGTTGGGGTTTGGAAACTCTATGCATGGTCATACGGAAAATAAATAGGTCAGGATTTTCTGGAAGAGCTTTATACAGGTTGAGTTGGTGTAAGTATTGGATGAGTGCATTTCATTCAAGCTTGTTTGGAGAAGTACGGGGATTCTATTTTCATTTGTTTATGCTAGCCCAGATGTAATGGTTAGGAATAACCTGTGGGACTACCTTGGTTCTTTTGATCCGTAGGGATTACCTTGGTTTGTTGGTGGGGATTTCAATGCCATTGTGGATATATCCATAAAGAAGGGAGGCTCCACGATCTTCAATAACGGTATGCTGGATTTCTATAGCTTCATATCATGTAAGGGTCTCTTGGATTTGGGTTTCTTGGGGAGAAAATACACCTGGTGTAATAATCGTCATGGGAACAACCAAATATGGTGTAGGTTAGACAAATGCTTGTCAACCTTGCACGGTCTTGATGTATTCCCCAAGACCACGGTCACTCATCTTCCACGCGTCCTCTCAGACCACTCACCGTTGATTATTGACCTTAAGCAGGGTAATCAAGAGAGTAAAGGCTTCATGTACTCAACGGACTGGTATAGCATAGAAGGCTTCATGAAAATGTTGAAGGAATCCTAGGTTAAAAAGGTGGTGGGAAGAGCTCGGTTTGCATTGTCCAGACGACTCAAGCACCTCAAGGATGATATTGGCAGGTGGTTTGCATGTAATCAAATAGTGAAGGACTCCTTGGAGTCGCTGCAGATGGAGATTAACAACCTGGAAGAAATTATTGAAAACAGGTGGAATAAACCCTTCTTCATTATTCTATGTGATATGAAATCCTTGATGGTGCAGAGGCTTCTGGAAGTGGAGAGCAGCTTTAGAAATAGATTGAGAGTCAGTTGGCTTAAGGACGGAGACAGAACCAAAGGTTATTTCCACATATTCTTAAAGAAACACAAAAGTTCAAAAGTGAACATATGGTTAGAGGATGAGTCCTTTTCCTCTGACGTGAATGTGGCTATAAGGCTCACATTGGAACACTTTGAATAGTTGCTGGGGGGAGAACAGTCGGAAGCTTCAGGAGGGGATAACATTCAGCACGATCAAGAGTTATTTATGGGAAGTATACCTCAGATTATTAACTCGATTAAGAATGAATCCCTAAGGTCTCTGCCATTAGGAGAAGAGATCTGGGAGAGGGTTTGATCAATACCAATGGACAGTGCTCCTGGTTCGGATGGGTTTCTGGGATCTTTCTACGTGGAAGCATGGGATTTTGTGAGGCCTCAGGTCACTGAATAGATTTAGGACTTCTTCAGGGGATGACCCCTCAACAGGGGTGTGTGTGCCTCCAGGGTGGTGCTGGTGCCGAAAGTAAAAGACCCGTCCTCTGTCAATCATTATAGGCCTATTTTTATGTGTAATGTTTCATATAAGATCCTCAGTAGTCTTCTAGCTAAGAGACTAAGTATGGTGATTCCAAAAATTATTTCCCAAGAGAATCATAGGTTTATCCAGGTTTGAGGCATTCAAGGGGCAGTGGGAGTAGCCCAAGAACTGACGACAGATTTGAATAAGAAGGTCGTTGGTTCCAACTTGATTATTCAAGTTGATATGGACAAGGCTTTCTGACAAACTTGAGTGGAGTTTTTTAATCTGGGTGATGAGAAGAATGGGTTTCCATGAATGGTTTTGTGACTTATTCTTCTGTTGCTTCTCTTCCCCATGGCTTACTATATCGTTGTTAGGTAATGGCTTTCTCTTTTTCAAGATTATTCGTAGAGTGCGCCAAGGGGACCCCCTTTCTCCCTCTCTTTTTCTAATTTCACAAGAGGCTCTTTCATGTAATCTTTATAGATGTTTGAGGGATAGGAAGATCTGGCCATACCGATCTCAATCCTCGGATGGTACTTGCTCACATATTATGTTTGTTGATGATATCCTTATTTTTATTAATGGCAGGAGGTCATCCCTGAATATTTTTTTGTCATTGATGTTGATCTATGGAGGGCTCAGAGGGCAAAAAATCAATGCAAGTAAGATCAGTGTGTTTATCTCCAACAAATGTTCAAGACGAAGGGCCCGGAACAAACAATACATCTTTGGTATCCAAAGTAAATAGCTACCTATGACCTACCTGGGGGATCCTATTTCCAACGGTAGAGTTAAAATGGTATTCTTTGAAGACATTTTAAATAAAATGTCGGTAAGGATATTAAATTGGAAAACCTGGTTCTTGTCCTTTGGAGGCAGGGTGACTCTGATCAATAGTGTGGTATCATCTATTCCAATGCATATATTGTTGGTCATCACCCCTCCCAAAAGAACTATTGATCTTATAGAGAAGATGATGACCAAATTTCTCTGGGACGACAACCTATCCGGAAGAAACCACTGGGATTCCTAGTCTCGTTTAGCATTACCAGTGGTTGAAGGTGGGGTCGGTCTTAGGGATATTTCAGTCTCAATGCAATCCTTGCAAGCGCCGTTATCTTGGGGTTTTCTGGAGGGTCACTCGTTATGGGATAAAATTATGAGGACTATGTATGGTCCGAATTGGGAGGAGTGGGAGGTTAAGAAGCTATCCAGACTAGGGAAATCAGTTAGACTCCATTTGGAAATTCTCTAGATGGATTCATGATGGGTTGTGGGTCGCAGAGATATCAACTTGTGGAAGGATAACTGGACTAGGGAGAAGCTCTTCGTCCTTCACTATCCAGTTCCGGACTTCACTGTTAAAGAAGCCAATCGCCATCCCAGACTTCTGGAATCTATTCTTATCTGGGAGCAGATGGACGTCTGCAATGAGGTAATGTTCTCGGAGGAAGCAGACAGACTCTGTTTTACAGAATCCAGCTCTGGGGTATTCAACGGGCAGGTTTACCGCCGTCTGATCAGCCAGGGGGGCGTCCGCGATGAGTGGGGAACATGTCTTTGGTGTAATGATCTCCCTGATATGTTGTCCTTTCTGGTTTGGAGGGAAAAGAAACAAGCTCTGGCGACGGATGACAACATCCAGAAGAAAGGAATTAATCTGAATTCAAGATGTTTCGGCTGCTCTCACCCGCAGTTGGAGTTAGTGATTCATTTATTTCTTAAGAGTGACTAGGCCATTTTTCTTTGGACCAGTTTGGAGGTTAGGGGAATGTTCAATATGACGTGCTCCTCCATGAAGGAGTTCCTCGATTGCTGGTTCTCTGGTATGGGTCGGGATGAGATGGAGTCAAAAATCTGTGGCATTGTGCTAACAGCTATCTTCTGGACGATCTGGGAGGCACAGAATAAGGCGCGCGTTGAGAGCTGGTGGTCCCCTTCTTTAATGCTGGTGAAGATGAAAGGAATGGTACATGAATTAGGCAAGCTTCTGAAATGAGGTTAACATTCTCAAAATCTTTGTGATTTTCTGAACAGGCCGAAGGTTTTCTCCTGGTCGCAGGGCTGCTGGGTAAGGTGGGTTCCTCCGACAGTGGGATTAAAACTTAATGTTGATAGCTCGTTCGTGGATGGGCTGATGTGAGGAGGTGGATTGGTGCGTGATGGAAACAGTTCATTTATTATGGCCTTCAGCAGCTTCCATGGACCAGGTAATTCATTAAGGGTGGAATTCCATGCACTGCACACATTCATGGATCTTTGTGTCGTTTATCCCTGGTATGCTCAGAAGCGGAATCAGACTCTGAGATCTTGATTCAGGCCTTGCAATGGAAAGTGAAGGTGTCGTGGTCCTTTACTTACACTATTCGTAGATGTGCTTCTATGATTCTGTATGATTGTTCTACCTGTCATATTCCAAGGGAAGCTAACTTCACGATAGATTCTTCTTCTAGAGAGAGCAGTCCGGAGGAGCCTCGAAGGGTGTTCATGAATGGGGGTTCTTTACCCTAGGTATGTAAGAAAATTGTCCAAGGGGATGCCCTTGGACTTCATCATTTTAGGCCTCCCTAAACTCTTCAGGGAGGGGGTTTGTTCCCTGTTTGACTTTAATAAAATAAAAATGAAATTTTCAGTCAGTCAGTCAGTCACAAAAAAGTTTTAGGAAACGCTATTCATTTGTTTAACATGGATGATCAGATAGAGAGGAAAACATTGATTACATTGGAAAAGGGTTGAGATGAGGTGGATGATTGAAGAAGGTTGGAATCCTAAACAAATCGTCATGTGGGAGATTGTTAGGTTTTTTTGATTTTTTTTACCTCCATCTACAATGTTTTCCAGACTTGTATCACCAAATGAAGGTTCCGATTAAGCGTTTTTAGGGATTTTGGAAAGACATACTCCATTGGATGAAGTTCATCATATGAATACCATCAGATAGAGTTCCAACATATGGTATCCACTGGGGTGGGGCCCCATTACTTGGGATACAAGAATGGATGCTGTTAGTTGGAAGTTTCATCAAAAGGTTTAATAGTTTGTCATAGGATTCCCTTGGTCAATGATATGTTGACCATGATTCAGAGAAGGTGGATTGACCAGATCACTAGATGAATACATATATAAATAAAGGTGGTTGTGTAATAGTGATGTGTGTGGTTTTCATTATTGAGATGATGTAAATTTTTTACTTCATTGTTCGACAATTTCTAAAGTGGATAATAATTGAGTGATGTGTTTTGTATTCACTTATATCCCCTTTAATGAATTTTTTTCAATGTCCTCCCATTGATAAAAGATGTTTTTTCAAACTACATAATCTTATTTTTTTTTCAGATATTCTATGTTGTTTGTGTGAAGTGTGTTCATAATTATGGTGATTAGGTGGGAACTAATCCTAGTTTCAGTGCATAGACTTCGGAGGAGGTGGTTATCAAACAAAACATTATCCATTGTTTCCACTGATTCCTTTCCAGTTGTGTTTGGAGATTTTTTCTACACAGACTATGTTGATCGGAAGGATGTATGCCCATTATTTTTTTAAGATTCCATATAGCGTGTGAAGTTATTGTTGTGTTCATTATATGATATAACAGAGTGCTCCTCATCATTTCTTCTACCTACACATGCTTTGTTTCTTAGACACTGCAACATGAATTATCCACTATAATAATATTTTTCAATTAAATTTTTATAACAATAAAAGAGTTTGACACTCCCAATAATCTATCCTCTAGTTTACCCCGATTCTATACCCTAACCCAAAAATATTATACCTTGGTTGGTTAGATTTACAAACAATCATTCTCCTCTTTAACTGGTCAAGAACCCTGCCCATGAGCATTTTTAGCAACTAAATAGACACCCCTGTTATAAGATTATGTTCTTCTATGTTGATCCAATATTAGAAATCACGCTTACTTAAAATTGATTTTCCTCTAAGATATTTTAGGATCCTGATTTATCGTGTACACCTTCAAGATATTCAGTATCTTCTTTGAACACTACTACAAAAACGGGCAATAACAGCGCTAAAATCGGGCTTTAACAGTGCTAGAAAAGCGCTGTAAAGCTCAGCAATGATAAAGGGGGGGGGGGGTCCTTTAACAGCGCTCGATGTTATATGTTGACTTTAACAGCGCTCTTTTAGTGCTGTTAAATATCTCCTTTAACAGCGCTTTTTTAGCGCTGTTAAATGTCGCCTTTAACAGCGCTAAAAAAGCGCTGTTAAATCCCTGCCTGCTGCTAATAAAAAACCTACACCAGTACAGCCAGCCGAGCAGACCTGCACAAAAAACCAGTATATCAACTATAGACCTGCACAAAAACCAGTATATCAACCACAAGCATGTCATCAACCGATCACAACCCAACCAAACAGTGTTCTTACCATGAGTTAGATACCGTCTACCCAGAAACAAAAACTACCTCATTACATAGTATCACAAAATATTCCTACACAACTCAGAAGATAAATACTAGAAAATTCTACTATGCATTGTTTCTCCTTGGATTGCCACTTGGTTTTGAAAAATCGTGCAGAGCTCGTGCTCCTTGAATCATTCTGCAATACATAAAAAGGATATCCCAACTCTCCCAACCATCACCCTTAGTAATTATGTATATTAATACAAAAAATGCAATATATCATAAACTGGGGGACTGTAATGAGACATCAAGATTAACATTCTATATATAGGATCGATGTCTGGTAGGATTGGTTGTGTTGATACATGACTCTACCTGGACCTCAAAAATAGATATATGATCTCACTCTAGGACTTTCAGAGAGACTCCAACTATGTCTAGGACGTCCTGCTGAAGCGATCGTACTACCGTAAGTAGGAAAAGATATCAAAACCATCCTAGGAAGGATCATGGGAGCCAACCCTAATGAATTATGTCCTTGATATAGTGTTCAAAGAGATCAATCATGGTACATAAAATTATGTGTCATTTAAAGGGTCACATGCCTTGTCCCTTTACCCTGGGTAACTCCAATGTTCAGCTGCCTGTGTGAATATACATGTCATATCAATAGGAAATTACATGGCATGTTAAAAAACATATACGTGTTACCCTTTGATCTTGTGTCCTCTTATGTACCCTTGCCCTATGTTAGTACATGACGTCGATCCCGTGTGATTCTTCCTGTGTATCTGTACACGGGATAAACTGCATAGCTGGCTCATTAAAGACGTGTAGTGGGATATATTCCATGTAGGAAAGCCATGTAATCCACCCCATGTTTGTGTATCTCAAAAATTCATGCCAAGTCTTGGGGGAGGGTCTACACTACATGTGAGGTGGATATCTCAGTTGTTGATTTCACTTAAAAATAAGTCCATTTTGAACAAAACAGAGGCACTTTGAGTGGTGTCGACCACACCGGGCCTCGGATTGAGTCGGGGTTGACTCATACACATCAAATTTGACCCATGGATCATTGTCCTTAAGTTTCAATAGAATCCGAATGCGTTTGGTCCGTTTCCCGTATGTCAGTTGTTGATTTCTCACTTAAAATTAAGTCCATTTTTAACAAAAACAGAGGTACTTTCAGTGGTGTCGGCCACACCGGGCCTCGGATTGAGGCGGGGTTGACTTGTACATGTCACATTTGACCCATGTATCGTTGTTCTAAAGTTTCAACAGAATCCGAATGCGTTTGGTTGGTTTGTCGTATGTTAGTTGTTGATTTCACTTAAAATTAAGTCCATTTTTAACAAAAACAGAGGCACTTTGAGTGGTGTCGGCCACACCGGGCCTCGGATTGAGGCGGGGTTGACTCGTACACGTCACATTTGACTCATGGATCGTTGTCCTTAAGTTTCAATAGAAATCGAATGTGTTTGGTCGGTTTGGTGTATGTATGTAAAATATTGTCCATTTTAAACAAAATACATACACTTGGAGTGATACCGGCCACACCGCGTCTCGGATTGAAGCAGGGTTGACTCGTACATGTCACATATGACCCATGGATCATTGTACTAAAGTGTTAACACAATCCTAAGGCGTTTGGTCGGTTTCCCGTATGTCAGTTGTTGATTTCACTTAAAAATAAATCCATTTTGAACAAAATAGATGCACTTTGAGTGGTGTCGGCCACACCAGGCCTCAGATTGAGTCGGGGTTGACTCTTACACGTCAAATTTGACCCATGGATCATTGTTCTTAAGTTTCAACAGAATCCAAATGCGTTTGGTCGGTTTTCCGCATGTTAGTTTTTGATTTCACTTAAAAATAAGTCCATTTTGAACAAAAGAGAGACACTGTGAGTGGTTTCGGCCACACCGGGCCTTGGATTGATGCAGTGTTGAATCGTACACGTCACACATGAGTCATTGATCATTGTGAAAAAGTATCAACTCAATCAGAATCCGTTAGATTGGTTTGGCGTATGTACGTAAAATATTGTCCATTTTAAACTAAATACATACACATGGAGTGATACCGGTCACACCGCGCCTCTGATTGAGGTGGGGTTGACTCGTACTAGTCACATTTGACCCATGGATCGTTGTCCTTAAGTTTCAATAGAATCCCAATGCGTTTGGTCGGTTTTCCGTATGTCAATTGTTGATTTCACTTAAAATTAAGTCCATTTTTAACAAAACAGTGACACTGTGAGTGGTGTCGGCCACACCGGGCCTCGGATTGATGCGGTGTTGAATCGTACTTGTCACACATGAGTCATTGATCGTTGCGAAAAGTATCAACGCAATAAGAATCTGTTAGATCGGTTTGGCGTATGTACATAAAATATTGTCCATTTTAAACTAAATACATACACTTGGAGTGATACCGGTCACACCGCGCCTCTGATTGAGGCGGGGTTGACTTGTACACGTCACATTTGACCCATGGATCGCTGTCCTTAAGTTTCAATAGAATCCCAATGCGTTTGGTTGGTTTGCCTTATGTCAGTTGTTGATTTCACTTAAAATTAAGTCCATTTTTAACAAAACAGTGACATTGTGAGTGGTGTCGGCCACACCGGGCCTCAGATTGATGCAGGGTTGACTGATACACATCACACATGAGTCATGGATCGTTGTGAAAAAGTATCAACACAATAAAAAGCCATTAGATCGGTTTGGCGTATGTACGTAAAATATTGTCCATTTTAAACAAAATACATACACTTGGAGTGATACCGGTCACACCGCATCTCGGATTGAGGCGGGGTTGAGTCGTACACGTCACATATAACCCATGAATCGTTTTCCTAAAGTTTCAACACCATCCGAAGGCGTTTGGTCGGTTTCCCGTATGTCAGTTGTTGATTTCTCACTTAAAAATAAGTACATTTTGAACAAAACAGAGGCACTTGGAGTTGTGTCAGCCACAACAGGCCTCAGATTGAGGCGGGGTTGACTCGTACACGTCACATTTGAAGGTGAGTATGCATACACGATAGTTGACCTTCTTAGAGAAGAGTTTCTGGAAGAGTATAAAAGACATGAAGCAATGAAGATCATTAGAGTGTTGGAGCAAATGTGGTTGCTACAAACAATGTGGAAATCGGCTTGTGCAAAGCGACCTAAGTTACAACTTGCAGGTATTGTACTCTATTTTTTTCTGGAAGGTTTTAGTTTAAATGCATTTTGGAATGATCATTGCTAGCCATTGTCTTTTAGGTTTTTTTGACAGCCGAGGGGAAAGGGTGGGGTCTGCAGACATTGGAGGATATGTCGAAGGGTGATTTTGTGTGTGAATATGTTGGAGAAATGTTAACTCCCGCAGTTCTGAAAAGAGTCACTATTTAAAAGAAATTCACAAGTTTAGATACATCTCAAGATGGTCAGTTTAAAGGCATTTTGAGGGACACTACTAAAGACATGCTCAGATATGCACACATCCCCCACTTTTAGATCGTTGTCTACTACAATGATCTTCCAAACAAGATATGCATTAGAACGCTCACGATACATAGAGAAATTCACTGGCCACCTTCGAGAATGATCTGAAGCACAAACCATGACAGCATTATGTTTTCCCTTGAAAATTCTCTTAGCGAACTGGAATGGCAACTCACTCTTGTGATTTTGCGTATCTACTTGTCTCTTCATGTGTGCAGCTATTGCCATTCCAGTTCGCCAAGAGAATTTTCAAGGAAAAACATAATGTTGTCATTGTTTGGGCTTCAGATCATTCTCATAGTTGGGCAGTGAATTTCTCTATGTATCATGAGCGTTCTAATGCATATCTTGGTTGAAAGATCATTGTAGTAGACAACGATCTAAAAGTGGGGGATGTGTGCATATCTGAGCATGTCTTTAGTAGTGTCCCTCAAAATGTCTTTAAATTAACCATCTTCAATAGCTACATTTGCTTTTTCCCCGTGTATATTCCAACATTTATAACTCCTATCTATTCCGTGACATATCAAATGTTCTTCCAACTCCTCTGGAGTAATTAGTCTAGAATAACAACAATGTAAACACTGACAAAGGAGTTGAGAAGGATCCTTTGCATGATACTGTGCAAACTTGATGAACTCTTTTACTCAGTTCTCATACTCTATTGTCAAACGATTAGCATCCATCCAATCTTTATTCATCGCCATTAATTCTGAATAAACAACATGGAACATCATGTCCATTAATTACAAATGAACAATAACGAATGTCGTGTCCATTAATTCCATGTAAACCATAAGGAGCATATTGTTCATTAATTTTGAATAAGAAATATGGAACGTCATGTCCATTAATTCCAAATAAATAATAAGGAATTTCATGTCCATTAATTCTGAATAAGCAATATAGAACGTCATGTCCATTAATTCCAAAAAAACAATATAGAATGTTAATTCCATTAATTTCGAATAAGCAATATGGAAGTTCTTGTCTATTAATTCCAAATAATCAATATGAAACATCATATTCATTAAAGAAGGTAATAATGATGTAATCACATCCATATCATATTATGATCAAGTCTAAGGAATATCACCCTTGCATTTTATCAATTAATTTGATAAATTTAAGTCTTATAACTGATAATTAGTAAGATGGGGTCCAAGGTATATAATCAATAGCACTACATTGTTTAAAAATGGTTAAGGAACGTGGCCTTACCATTCATCTTTTATTTAATTCATTTATAAGTGATCAAGTAGTCCATGGGTATGTCCATTACACATAAATATCATTAATTCCCTTTAATAAACCCACGGGCATGGGATATATCAACACATGTCAAAGGTGGTTCAATTTCAAGCCAAAGATCAATAGGGCTCATGGGCCTATAAGAAACACACCCTAAGGGGGTGATTCGAGTAAGGTATACAACCTCCAAAGAATAAGTTTGGTGCACAATGACTAACCAATTTAAGACATGATAAATCTGCTAAATTAATTTTACATTTTATAGTCAACATACAGAAGGTTCACCACACGGCACAATAGCGCATCATATAAACTAGGGGTGTCCATGGGTCGGGTCGGGTCGGGTTGGAGGTGTTTCAAGGCCCGACCCGAACAAAAAAGTTCGGGTTGGGTCGGGTCGGGTCACAAGCTTCCGGAGCAACCAACCTGACCCAACCCGACCCAGTGGGGTCGGGTTACCCGTCGCATGCCCGAAGGACCCAACCCAACCCAACCCATCGAGGGTCAGGTCAATTTGGGTCGGGTTATATGTGTAAACCCGACCCAACCCGACCCAAACCAATCCAACCCATCCCAACCCAACGGAACCGAACCATCCACTCAAACCCAACCCCCCTAGACCCAACCCGATGGACCCCCTGCACTGCACCAGCCTGCTGCACAAAAAAACCAGCCCCCCTGTACAAAAATTTCAGCCCCCTCCCCCTGCACCCTCTGCCACCTCCCCCAGGCACACCAGCCCCCCCCTCCTGTACCCTGTACAACACAACACCCCTCTCCCCCTGCCCCCTCCCCCCTGCACAGTCTCCCCCCTCCTACACCCCTGCACAAAAAACCCAGACCCCCCCCCCCCCCCCGCACAAAAATTTCAGTCCCCTGCACGCTCTGTCCCCCTCCCCAGGCACACCAGCCTCCCCCCCTCTTGTACCTCGTACAACAAAACAACCCTCTCCCCCTGCACTCCCTGCCCCCCTCCCCCTGCACTCCCTGCCCCCTCCCCTCCCCCCTCCTGCACCCCCGCACAACACCCCTCCACCCCTGTATGGCACCCTTGCACCCCTACACCAGCCTGCAGCAGCCTTGCACCCCCGCACCCTCCCCCCTGCACACACACACCAGCCTCCCCCTCCCCCTGCAAACCAACCAGCCTGCCCCCCTCTCCCCCGTGCCTGCACACCAGACCCCCCCCCCCCTGCACCCATGCACCACCAGCCTCCTTGCACCCCTGCGCCTGCTAGCCAACCTCCCCCCTGCACACACACTCCCCCCTGCAAACCAGCCTGCCCCCTACAAACCAGCCAGCCCCCCCCCCACCAGCACGCCAGACCCATACCCCTCCAGCAGCACCACCAACCGGCCTCCCTCCCCCCTCATGCCCCATACCCACTCCCTCTTGCAAACCATCTTGTCCCCTCTCCCCCTGCCTGCACACACTAAACCAACTCAGCCTATCTCTCCCCCCTGCCTGCACACACCAAACCCAGCCTCCCCCCTACACACGCCAACCCCCTCTCCCCCCTGCCTGCACACACCAAACCTACCCATCCCGTACCCCTGCACACACCAGCCCCCCCTCACACCCCCTGCAAACCAGCCCCCCTAATGTGACTCACTATCAACACCAGTAACAGAACCAATTGAAGTTAAAGTGGAGTAAATTCATGATGCAGTAGAAATAAACATTACTAACATAAGGAAAATCAAATCAAAAAAACACACAGCAGTAGAAGATTTGAAGAACGAATAAGCGAAAACATATGCAAAAAAAATCATCACCAGGAGTAGAGTGAATAACATTGATTCAGTTTGAAAAGAGGGAGGAGGGGAAGCAGAGGCGACAAATAAATGACAACCACATAAAAACCTACACTGCAAAACAATATTTAGGGCATCCACATACCTTGGGTGAAGAAATCGGAAGTCCAAAGAGGTGAGGGAGCCTTCTGCGCTGCCTGGAAGACGCGACCGCTGGAGTAGGGGTGCACGGGAGGAGCCGCCAACCGTTGAAGAGGAGGAGTAGGGTTCGGAAGGGAGGAAGATCCGCGGAAGAGGGTCGAGAAGAAGGAGAAGGAGTACGGCGGAGGTCCGGCAAAGGGAAGATCGGGGGGAGGAAGCAGTCGCAAGGGTACAGTCCCGCGAGAGCTTAGGGCACGATAAAAAAGAGGAGACTGTCGGCCTCCTTTTAATAAAATCGGAGACAGGTTTTAACAGCGCTAGAAAAGCGCTGATAAATCCCCCATTTATAAGCGCTTAAATTTTAGCGCTGATAAAGGGTGGCTTTATCAGCGCTAAAATTTAAGCGCTGATAAAGGGGGGATTTATCAGCGCTTTTCTAGCGCTGTTAAAACCTTTCATTTATCAGCGCTAGAAAAGCGCTGATAAATCATCCCTTTATCAGCGCTTTTAAATAGCGCTGATAAAGATTATCCTTTATCAGTGCTTTTTGATTAGCGCTGATAAAGGTAGCGCTTTGCTTGCCTGTTTTTGTAGTAGTGGAACAAGACCTTATATTATTGAAACTCATTCTAGATCAGGTGTGATCTAGATTCACCGTGTCTTCTTGAATATTTAGTTTTATCTCCTTTAGGGACTACTGGATTCAGCTCACATTAATCCCTCCTCGATACTGGATGTATCATATTCTCTTAGATTAATCTCAATGTTATCAAGTCTCCATCTAAAACTTCATCTCATCTAACATTAATATATTTTTCTCCTATATATGTACTTATTCTAAGTCAGTGAAAACTCTAATAAAATAATTATAAAGATTTGAATTTGAATCTCAGAAGAGCTAGATAAAGTCTCTCATGATGTCTTATTCATAGATACATATAACTACATTAACTTATTTTGATCAATGGATCTTGAATTATCTCCTCATTTAATTAAGATATTATTTTTTATTTAATATCCCATAATAATACCATAATTAATTTCATCTTAAATTACTAAAATGATTGAAGAATCATTATATTATTCATGTGGTTTGTAAATAATTATGTCCTCTTTTAAATAAATTAAGGACTCAAGTATTCTACTCATTCATGCGGTTAATAATTAACCATAATATCAATAATCATCACTTTATTCTAATATAAATTCCATGATTCCTAGGTAAAATGAATCATCATTAAATCATTGATTGCATTCTGCATCTGTAATTGTATTACTCACATGGCATTTTCGTATGATACAACATCATAGTTTCTTTCATGGGGTAGCATGCATCTGGACATGAATTCGAACTCATTTATTTTATGCATTGGTATCATGTCATATGCATGAATTTTCATGAATAATACTGGATGTATATAATAATCATATTGATTCATCTTTAAAATTCCACATCAGTAGCACATGGAAGCACTCAAATTGTTTATAGAAATTTTCATGAATTCCCCATCATTACTCTTACACCTGATTCACATGAATTCATGATAAACTGTATTGATGTATTGAGAGTATCACTGAAATGAAAAAATAAATCTCAGGATGATGTGTCATATAGGTAAAAGTGCATATTCTTTCTTATAATTAAATATTTCTTGATTTTTATTGATGCATGAAAGGTTTATTCTCTTTACTCCTCATATAAGGTCCATGGGAGCCTCATGGAATATTAGTACTAACACCTCATATAAGATTTTAGGAAGATTCATTCTTGTCACATTATCACATAAGATTTCTTACCAATAATCCATTCTCATAGAAGTTCCATGCTCATAAAGATATGCATAGAGGGTCCTATAATGCATGGAAGATCTATGCTCTTCTCATAGAGGATCTGTGTTTCATAGAATATATATATTAACTCATTCTTCAAGGAAGTTCCTCAACAATCCAAGTTCTATGGTCATTATATATGGTAGATATGTGTACGCATGAAAGATCCATACTCATGTATTATATGTGATTCTTATCAAAAAACACTAAAACTCATGAAATTACCATCCATGAAATATTATCCCACAAAAAAATAGTCCATGTATTCATGGAATCCTTCATTAATTAAAACACCATTACTCAAGTTCTTCATGATATAGCCTCATGATTCATTTTCCATAGACAATGGAAGAATATCAATCATATTATAGACATAAATGGATGATTTATCAAGCATGATATCCAATGCATTTTCATCATCACTTTCACTAAACACATACTTAACCATTGTTAAAAAATGAAATATTTACTTTTCAACATAAATCACCCATTTTACTGAAAATTAATTTTTTTTTATTATCATAAACCCCCTTTTAAGAGGTTAGGGGGATCCCAATGTGATATAAAAGACATAAGAAATTAAATTGTTCCCTAAAAGTCCAATAAACTATAAATTCGGATCAAATAAAAAAACAAAAACCCCTCCACAGCATCAAAAACATTATGTGTAGCTTACACCTTCTCAACATAGTTCGGATATCTATCTCGTTCAAAGATGCATGGGCCTGCTACCGATTGATTAATCCATACCCCCTGAAACATCCCATTCCGGATAGCAAAGATCTAGTGAAAACTTACAGTTCTAAACATCATTTAAAGTATCCTCTGAAGATCATCTAGATTAATAGACCCTTGAACCACAGACTGCAAGCCACACATCAAATCACACCATAAAAACTAATCACACCCCATAACAGAATAAATTCACCCATCAGATTCATGGGCAGAAAACAAGAAAATCCAATCATGAAGTCAAGAAATCAAAATAAAACACGACAATGAGGGAACCCTGAACACCAAAACCCGCGTGGTAGGAAACCCCACTGAAAACGAAAACGTAACATGTTTCCCTCATCCAGCCCACTCTTGGAGACCATATCAGTCCCCCAAAGCACACACAGCTGCTAGATAATAAGGCGGTGCTCCGCAGACTACAGAAGATTGATCTGAGATGGAACTCAAACCCTTGAAATTATAGTGGATCCCGAACCCGACACCTGGAACACCACACCACGCTGCCAAAGAGACAACTTACAAGAACCCTTGATATCATAGAGATCCCGACCCTCAACCCCATATCACCCCACCATTCCATTAAGAACGCTGGAGCACCTCACCATGCCGCCAAGGAGGAATCCACCATGAAACCTCAATGTCGTAGTGGATCCCGACCCTCGATGCCTAGAATATATACCACGAACCCACGGAGCCTCCACATATCCACGAGCCGCTAATTTCCATGTAGAAGATCTGTAGCCACTCGAATGGGGCGAGGATGGTGTCGGCGGGGAAACCCCACCGCAGCGGAGCCCCTTATAGTCTCATCCTACTCACCGCCTTTGAATTTATTATAAACCGTAAAGTTCCTCAATACTAATATATGTGAATGAATGAATTATTTATCCTTCTTATTTATAATAAATTAAAATCTAAATATAATGGTCTTTTCATCTTTTGTTCTTCCATTCAAAACACTCACACTCACTTCCCCATTTTCAGGAGAAAAAGATTATACCACAAGGTTCCCTTAGAAAACAACCTTTAATTATTCAATTCTATATATATGTGGATTAAACCAGTGTAAAAAACAAGAGAGATATTACTAATGTTGTCTATGTTTTCCATAACCAACCATTCATGTAACACTATGATCAGAATCTCATCATTTCTTAAATAGGGGTTTTATAAAACACATTCTATTATTAGAAACATATCACCTATAGATATATCAACAAATATTCAAAATGTTTCATGAAATTCATGCAATTCTCAGTTTTTTTCAGGATTTATTAACACAAAATACACATTTTAAGTGTATTTAATCATAAATAAGGGTTCTAAGTTTGATTATAATACATCAAATTTCATGTTTTCAAAACTATCCATATATTTTTGGATTTATTAGAAACAAAAAAAAAATCTAGATTCATTCTTATTTTTTCTCCCCTATAGGGTTTTACTCTTTTCCTTTATTATGGAGACATATTTTCAGAAGTACTCTATGAAAATATCATATTCTTTATTATACATTTAGTATATCCCATAATATTTTCATTCAATTCCATGCATGTTAGTTCCAAAAATATAAAATAATAGAGATTAAGGATGGATATTCTAGTATCTCAAAAAAAAATTATTTGTTAAATTCCTCTAAAAGTACTAAATTATTTTCCTCAAATCTCAGCATGGTAATATTTATTTGGACTCTTCTTTCTATTTCGAGTTTCATTTAATTTAATTTATTATTTATTCCCTTGAACATATTCTTTATGTGGAATAATTTTTTTCTACCTCTATATTTTTAATATTGAAGTTTCTTATTGTAAATAACATCTCATAAATTTTTACCTCATCTTATAAATCCATATTATTTTTTTCCAAAAAATATCAGATTCCACTAATTTTTTAACTAAATTAAATTGATATAGAAAAACAATTAGGCATTATTTCTTGAAATTTTCTATCATCTCAGAATTTTCACAAGACTTCCAAAACTTATTATTTTCAAATTTATTCTTTTTTATAGCATCAGAGCCTCTTTGTTGGGAAAAAAAATCCCTAAATCCATTATTTAATCATTTTTTTGTTGATTATGTTAGTTGAAAAATCCGGCCTCGATGTTTTTTTTGCTATCATGGCGGGTTTCTATGTTCATTTTGTTGAAACAGGTTGCATCCATTGTGATTTTTTGGGTTCATGGGATTTTTTTGACAATCCATGATTGACATAAGAACCTCAACAAAGGAATGAAAGATCTAGAGGTTGTACAAAAAGAGTAGATACAAGGTGGCATTGTTTTCCAGTATTTTCCAAATTTTTGGTCGTGAAAATTGGGAAATGGAGTGATGTGTTTTTGGAAAATGAAGGTGTGATAAATATTGGGCTGGTTTGCAAAATAGAGGAATGTAATTTTTTTCTCAAGGGGTGTTTCGAGATCAAAATATAAAAAATTGAAAAAGGCATGAGGTGCGTGAAAAATTGGAGCAGTACACAAAATACAGTGTTGCGCGGAAGATGTGTTTTTCACGCATGAAGAGGATTATGCTCTCAAGGAGGGTTTTTCACACAGGGTCAAGTTTGCCTATAAATTTTAGGTGAACCCTTTCATTCGGTAGAGAGCTCAAGACTTAGAGAAGATCCGAGTTTTGGTGTGTGTAAAAAGTACACAAAGGGAGTTGCACAAAAAAATTGTTGTTGCATGTAAAAATTTGGTGTTGCGTATAAAAGTTGGTGATTCGTGTAAAATTTTACATTGTATGTAAAATGAAGGTTGCGTGGAATTATTGTGGTTGCACAAAAATTTGAGTTGGGATTGTGTGCAAAAATAGATATTTTGTGCGCAAGAAAATTGAATAATGTGAAAGGTACGGTAAGGGCTGTGCGTAAAATTTGGGATTGCCCAGTACATCTGGTGAAAAGTGAGATTCATCTATGGGTGAAAGTTGGACATCAAAAGAGAATCTATCAATAGTTAAGGATGCATAATTAATTAGAGATAATGAAGGGACCTCCAAATCCTTAAACTTTGAGTGGATCCTTTCCATAGCATTGAGAAAAGGAAGAGAAAGAAGGTGGTCCTTTTTACTGAAAATGATCCATAGAGAGAGAAATAGGGAGTGACCTTTGGTAAAGCTGTGACCTAACCCTAAAATTTGTAAATTTAGCAATCCTAGTAATAGAACAGATCTATCTCAAACATTATAAATTGTCGGTGATCCTTAGTGGATTTGGTATAGAAGAACATCGTCATTTTATGCTCTTGGACATAGCCCAATGAGGGTGAACCAAGTAAAAATCACTATGTCTGTCTGTCTGCTTCCCTGAATTGCATCCAAATCATAATTATTAGATAAATAATAGAAATAACAAGATAAAAATTAACAATATAAGATAAAACAAAGTGAACTTTCTAATATAGAGGTCAATATCCCATGGGGAAGGCGAAATTTTGAAATAGAATATCCATACCCTGATTCACCCCCCCTCAGGGTATCTAGGACTCTTTTGGTCCTAACATCCTACATACATTATCTTCATGAATATCTAGACCATATGTCTTTATAAACCATATCTATAGCATAATTCTTTTAGAACCAAAAATCTATTTTGTGTAGGAAACTTTTATGAAGAACTAATCAAGGGTTGTCCCTTCTGATATTTTTTTACATGCTAATGGAAACTCTACATTGGTTGTTTCCTATTTACTAGTAATGATATATTGAAAAAAATAGTATTCATTGTGTCTATAATTACCAAATAATAGTAAAAACACTTGAAACTTTTTTCTTCCATATATTTTTAAATCTATCAATTTCTTGTTTCTGTTGTACTATTTAAAATTATTCCATATTTTGACTTAGTGGATATTTTCTTCTTGCTTCATATCTTGCTTCATTTTTATGGGATATTTCCTCTCGATCTCCTTGATCCTAATATCCTTAGACTCTATTCTTTCAATTTCATTATTAAATAAAAATGATCAATTTTGAATCTGATTAAATATATATTTACCATTATCTTTTGTAACATTCAACTCATAATTTTTATAAGATTCTCCTTTAACCTCAACTAATTTTTTGATGCCTTATCTCACCTTTTTAATCTCATTATTAATAGTGACACAAATTTCTTGTGTCTTAAATACCCCTTTTTACATTCCAAATAAAACCTTATGAACCGCTACAATATTCTTAATCATTTATAACTTTAGTTTATATTTTTTGATCTCATCAATGTAAGACGATTCCTTTTTTACATACCCTTATTTATCATTGTTCACCTTTTTGTTCACCTTTTTCACTATAATATTTTCTTTTTTGAGCTTTATATTATTCTAAATACATGATTCTAACTCAAATTTCAATTATCATTCTAGTTCAGTTATTTATTTACCATCATCATCATTCCTTGATGAGTAAAATCAATTTTTAACTGTAAAAAATAAATTAAACTCATCATATGAAGATCTACGTGATAATAGATCATATTTTATATGCTTTCTCAAAAAACTCCTTTTCTTGTTGTTGGAATTTTCTTCTTCCTCTTATCCTTTTTCTATTTTCAAATATTATCATTATTCTCATAATATTGAGATTCTTCTTCCTTATTCTTTAGAAAATCATTGGTGAAGTTTTCAACACTATCACAATTAAATAATTTTAGTGATTGTTTTATTTTCCCTTCCACAATACTTTTGTAGATCTTATATAAATAAAAGAAGAAATCTTATTAATTTCATATTTCCCTTCCTCATCCTTTGAATCACTTCATTCATGAGGTTCTTCTTCATTCAATATTCATGTTCTCATGGACTCAAAGGCTATTTAATGTTTCATTTATTCTCAAATGATGGATTCTTCCTCATCTCATAAGCTATGATTATGTTATGTAACTCATAATTTTTCATATGGTCTCTTTCTTCCCAGGTATATATTTTTTAATAAAAATGTTCAAGAAAATTTCTCATCAATTTTTCAACAATAATGGAATAATCTAGCTTATCTCTAAAACCCCAGGTGTTGTGTACAATTTCTTTGACCCATGAAAATTTGTTATCAATTTTCTCATCATCAGTCATTATTTTGTAATCAAAATGGCTCCTCTAAACTTGATGTTTTCAATTCCTTGACTTTTACATTACTTATAGACCCATTTATAATTTTATACTAGATCTCCCTTGCAATATGGAAACCCATGACCATTTTCTGACCTTTTTTAATCACTACACCAAAATAATAGTTTGAAAATGGTTACTTATGTGTGGTTTATTTAACCATTTCTTAATAGATTTTAAATATTTTATTAGTGTTTTTTAAGAAACCTTTTCTAGATATTAGTGAAATAAAAAATAGTTATTATAGATTTCCTTGAATTGATTTCTTTTGATATGAACCCTCTCTCCTTTTCCCCTACTCCAATATATTTCTCAAGACCTCATTACTGATCCCTCATCTAACATTACATTGATTCCTCACTTCAAATCCCTAACTACTTCTACTCTCACCCTCATCATCAAACATACATTTCCCCCAATCTCTCACTGACCAGCCCTCCCATTTACCCCTTTATAGGCCTTATCCCTTAACATTAAATCAATCCATCAATGATATTCCCCATTTGAATTTTTCATTTTATTTAACTATTATGTCTTAATTTTTCTCTCATTACTGTGTGAAATATTTTTTTGTAGATCTCTCCATTCATTCCTCCTCATTGTGGCATGGAAATCCTTGTCTTTTCTTTATTTAATATTATGATAAATTCATAGTTTAATGGGTAACTATAGGAAAATGTTATTTTGAAAACACAAATTTTATATTGTTAAAAGTAATTCACAATACACCCCTACATATTGTGGAAATATTTTTTTAACAACCATTTACTTTTACTAACATACATTATTATTTTACATATAGTTATAACACATTAATGTGTCATTAAAAGATTGTAAAAATAACAAGATACTTTATAAAATAAATTTCATATAGTTATATCATTTTTAACAAAAAAAATCATGTGTAGTTTAATGTCTATAATTTAATACAATATGATTTATTTATTTTGTATACTTACACTTATTCTTTTTTACAATGATCATCACAAAAAACAATGATTAAGATGACAAAAATTCTTTCATAAGAAGGTTGTGAGTTCCCTTAGAAACATAAAAATTCATATCCACTTTCATATTTCATGTGATCAATCACATAAATAAATACTCAAGTGTGATTCCAAAATCATCATGTTCTATCAACTTTTTTTCTTTCATTTTAAAATTTCCTTTATCTTGATCCATTGAATCATGAACTTTGTTGTTCTTATTATTTTTCTTCTTGTTTTCTACTTAACCCTTCAATCTAGTAATTTTTTTAAGAATAATTGAAGACATTTTTCCTACCTTACCGTCTTTTTTCTTGATTAGAAAAAAAATCTATATAAATTTGTCTTATCTCTAACTAATATGACTCGGGATAACTCCAATTTAGCTTTGTAGTAACATCATCACATTCTATACTTTCTGGATAATCAACCAATGGTTTTTTCACTTTACTTTTAATAAATATTTATATCATATATATATATATATGATATCCAAAACATAATATATATTGTAGAGTCAATCGACACCTTAAATTAAATAATATACATAATACTTACAATATTTACTCATGATATGGAATTTATTAAATATCATCATTTTAATAAATAAAACATTTAACAATAAATATTTCTTGTCAATAAAATTTATAGATCATCATGATCATTTTCAACTCCATCCAGCCATCAAATTTACCCATCATCGATACTATATCGCAACCATGAAACACCACTAAAAAAATGGAAACCACAAGACACATTAAAAAACTAACATTTGGTAATTAGTATTAGTTATCCTAATATTATAACCAAAAAAATTATACTGATTATTTTGAAATAATTATAAATTTTTCTTTAAAAGAAAAAATATTTATTGTTTGTTAATTTTATTTAATGAAGTATAAAAACCTTAAAATATACGGATAAAAGATATACCACTATTATGAAGAAAAAAACTATTTATGTGAGCATGAATATTTCAAAATATATGTTTTGAAGTTGTTGTAACTTTTTTAAATGACATGAATACCAAGGAAGAAGTGATTCACTGATTGTATTTGACTACTAGTTGATGTTTCCATGACTATATAGATGTCATAATTTTTTCCTGATGATCCCTAAATCATCCACTCTATATCATTAGGAAACCCATCTATATCCCTCCCATTAACATCTTTCATTCCCTCCATATCCCTCCCATCAGTATCTTCCACACCCTTCGTCTCCCTCCCATCTGTATCTAGATCACTACCTCTAGATTTTGCAGGTTCATCATGTGAGGGCCCAATAGTGAGGGTACTATTGGTCACTCCTATTTCTTCATTAGGATATTAGAGGTTCGTGGTTAAAGGTACAAGTTTTAATTTGAATAAAGTTATTAATTTGTTTATACTAATAACTTGTTTTTTCATAAAATGTGGAAGCAATATTACTACTAATACCAACATTGAAAATTTATATGTATAGAATATGAATTTATTTAAGATAATTATCCCCTTTCATTGTTATGGGGTCCCCAAAGATGATGCTGTAAAAATATTTTTCTATATATTGGTCATGTTTGTAGATGAGTTAGAGACCCTTCTAATTACATATTCTGATTAGAGGCGTATGCCTAATCCTATAAGAATTAGGTATTTGATTCATAAATATGTTAATTTTAATAAATTAAACTTCAAATAAAATTCATTTTTTAATTTAAATATTATACTTTAAAATATATTTTTTATATAGAAGTTCTTCCACTTTAGCTTTGTCTTTCTTATCGCACGAAAGTGGATGTTAAAAAAATGGGTAAGAAATGGAAAAATTTTAAATGGATATTTTTGAAATTATTCAATGATAAATCATTGACCACTCAACATATGTATAATAATATACCTGTAGGGGTTTCTAGAGAACAATGTAATGTGTTTATCAGTAGCCATCGTCATGCGAATCATATGGTATTGAAGAATAATTATTATTTTAATATCATTTTTTATATATACATTCAAATGAAAAACATATGAAATTTTATACATTAATATTAAATTATTTATTATTTATTTCCAAAAAAAATTAAAAAAATGTATTAATCCAATAGAATTAAATAAGCCCCCATACTTCTTGTTCAAATAGATTTTCAAGAAATAGACCCACTTTGGTAATATTTCCATTAGTTCAAAAATTTATATAATAATATTATCTATTGCATATATTAAAATATTGATTTATCATTATTTAATGTAAACAATATATTTAGGGAACTATGTATCCTTTATAGAACATTGGTTGGATGTTCATATGATATTAGATGGGATTTATATGAATTATTATTCCAATGATGTTGGGGTATGAATTCCTTTTTTATTGTAATGGTTCATAAAAACATATTCAAATTTGTAATAACTTATGAAACCAAATATGTCAATGAAACTTTCCATTTTTGATCATAAAACTATAGTTAATAATATATTTATGTTATATTTTATAAAAAAACATCAATTGTCAAAAATTTAGATATCAATACTCGACGTAAACTTTGTTCGATAACTAGTTTTGTCAGTAATATATCCCCTCCCACTTAGTCTCACACTTTATTATCAGTTGTCACTTTTTTAATATGTGTGAATTTTAATTTTAATAATAATTTATTTATAGGTAAAATTATAATAATTATGGGATTTCAATCCTATGAAATTATTCTTAGTCTCCTTTGATGATCCAGTTGGTTAGGTCTTTGGGAAAGAGCATCGTGGTTGCATGCACATAATTGCTTTTGGACCATTATTTCCAAAAGTTTATGTAAGGCCACTATGGATTATAGAACTATATATCAAGGTTATAGTTAATCCCTACCTCTAGATTATCATAGGTAGTTTCAATTGATTTAAAACACAATTCAGCAACATGATAACGCAGTCCAGCAATGAGGGAGTCAGATACAACTATAGGATGTGAGGTTCATTTCATTATAGAATGCTTTGGTTGAATAATATTAAAAGATATCCGGATGTCTTTCAATGAAAATATGTTGATCGATGGTTTGATTTAGTAGGTAAATCACACAATTCCACAATTATTTAGTATATAAACTTTTATTGGTTTTACGGTTAGATTTAAATATTCATCACTATTTAATTTTGAAGAAAGTTTCCATAAAGGTATTGGCAGAAGGGAGTGGAGAAGGACATAGAGATAGGGAATAAGAAGATCAAAGTCCATCTGGTGGAAATGGGGAATGAATTCCAATTCTTTGACATTTTATAACTAATCTTGTTATATGTAACTTATTTTATTTAATTATATATTTATGTTTGTTACTTAAAATGTATGTTTTTTTAATAATTTTGTTTCTTGTTACACATTTCTATTTCTTTTTATGTATAATTTTTTTATGTTTAGTATTTTTTAGGGTTAAAATCTTCTGTAATTTTTATTTTTAAACATACAATAAAGAGAGGTAGTTTAAACCACCGCTGTATAAGGTAAAATATATAGAAAATTTTTCAACCACCTCTATATATGATTATATAAATAGTTATGGTTTAAACGAATGATAAATCATTAAAATATTTAGATGAAAAAAACTACATTTAAATTTGGGTTAGGCACCAAAAAAACATTTCATGATAGTTCTCATAAACTGCTGAAAAAATGGAAGAAAATGACCCTGAATGATTCCTGATACCAAATTTAGTTGTAGTTTCTGGGAACCGTCATGAGACCATTTGATGGAATTTTAAACCTATGATATGTAATTATTTTTCATTGTGGATAGATATATTGTTATGTAATTTTGAGCCTTTCTATCTAACATAATATTCCTCTTGTATGCTTGAGTCAAAGTTGCACAATCCAAAATGGGTTCAAAATCAAATACTGCAGTATCTCTAACCTCCAAGAAAAGTGAAAAGCGGTACAGTAGAATCATATTCCTCTATATGTGATAATTCATCCCATAGAATTTGGGAGAACATACACTACAAAAGGAGTTGATATTTTCTATTTCTCAGAGTTCTCTATTAGATCTTTAGACGGGACCTGCTCTAATACCAATTATAAATCCCATAGTCTACTTAAGTAGTACATAGTGGGGAGGGATGAATCAGTAGTGCTCACTTTTTATTAATTCTTATATATATTAAAACATCTTGACCTTTTTAGAGTTCTCAATCCTTTGAATAATATCTCACAACCTCACTTCATATGAAATAGAAAATAGAGAGATCAATACATTGTATTTATAAGGTTTGGTTTAAATACCTACTCCTTTCCATATTGGTTAGACACCCTACATGGATCTCTACTATATTCTTATTTTCTAATTACAGTGGTTTATTATGCCACTGGTTAGATACCCCAGTTATTGATCCTCCAGTTACCCCTTGTTCTACAAACCAACCACCAACACTTCTACAATTGTTGGTTAGATACCATGACCGTACTTATTCTCCCTATCTATCTAGACACACCAGCCACAAACCTATTCAATAACTAGTTAAACAACCTAGTTACAAGATCCTATTCTTCGAAGTTGATCCATTATTATAAATTCCTTCCTACTCTTGAGAGTGATCTTGCTCCCTGAGTCTATAGGATTAGGGATTCTCAAACACCCCTTTAAGATCTTTAGTGGCCTTATTGAAAAAACCATCTAGTCTCGAAAATACTTCTAGATCTAGTGTGATATGGATTCACATTAGTTTCTATAATACTCATGTTTGTTTCATTTAGGGACTCTTAACTTTATCTTGCCTTCTTCTCTCCTCGATACTAGATGTATCAAGTTCTCTAAGATTACTCACAATATTCTCATAACTTGATCTAAAACTTTATCTCATCCTGCATAAATATATATTTATCCAATATATAATTATTCCAAATCCACTAAAACCATAAAAAAATATTTATAAAATTTTTATTCTAAATCTGAAAAAGAATCAGATTAATTTTGCCATGATTTATCTCTATAACTGCATAAAACTATAAGTGGTAAATTTAACCAATGGATCCTAAATTTCCCCCTCATTTATTATGGACAATATTTTCTATTTAATATCTCATAATAATACCCAAATTAATTTCAAGATAAATTCTTGAATGTATTATGAAATAATTTTTTCTTCACATAATTTTTAAATAAATGTGACCTTATTTATACACCCGAAGGACTCAAGACTTATACTCATTCATTTGGTTGATAATTAACTGCAATCTCACCAAGTTTCACGTTAATGTGATATAAATTCCATGAATCCTATATTAAATGTATCATCATAAAACCATTTAATTCATTCCCTGTATGCATGTGTATTACTCATATAGCCTTTTTATGTCCTGAAACCATACTTTCATGCATGAGGTTTCATGCATCTAGATGTGGCTTCAAACTCATTTATTCTCTACATTAATAGTATGTGGTATGCATAAACTTTCATGCATATGTCTGGAAATATTTAATACTCCTAAAGTTTCCTCTTTAATATTATACATAAGTATTATGTATACTGCCTCAAATTATGAAATTAAAGTTTCATTAATGTAACAGTTTTCCTCTAACTCTCAAATTACTTGCAGGCACATGAAAACTACATAAATATATTGATAATATTGTTCAAATTAATGAGTCTATATCATAAGAATGCATCATATTGGAATTTGTGTATATTTTTTACACAACATGCATATTTCTCAATTTTTCTCAATTCAAGGAAGGTTGATGCTCTTTATTCCTCATAGAAGGTTCATGCGATCCCCATGTAAGATCTGGGTTGAAACCTCACTAGAGCTTCACAAAATATCTATGATGCTCACATTCTCCTAGGAGGTTCATGTTGATGATCAATTTTCACCGAAAATCCATGCTCATGACAGATACATATGGGAGGTCCTCAAACACATGGAAGATTCATGGTTTTCTCACGGTATATCCTTGCTTTACAAAAGATATGTATTGGCTCATTATTCATAGAATGTTTGGGCTCATTATTTATAGTTTATTCTTTTATGAACATGTGGTTTGTACTCAGGGAAGGTTTTTGATGCTTCTCATGGAATCACTAAAACTCATGGATGATCCATCCACATAAGTATAACCCATGGAATTATAGTCCATGGAAGCATAGTCTATGAAAGTATAAAATCATTTATGCGGTCAACCACCATAACTCATGTTCTTTAAAATTTTACCACAGAATTCCTTTTCCATAGACTATGGAAGTACCTCAATAATCATATTGACTTGCATGGATGTTTCATAGCACTTGAAATCCAATTCATTTTCATCATCCCATCAACTAAACATATATTGAATCATTTTGTGAAAATGAAAAAATTACTTTGGAACTTCAGTTTATGCATGCTTTTCCAATAACTATTCTAATATTTTGGTTGGAATTATATCAAGAAATCTCACCTTCATAGTTTGGCCACACAGTTTTCCAAGCTGTGTGCTAAACATACCAAACCCCTCTGAATTTGAGTTACAGGTTTTTCCTAGTTTCTCTATAACTGTGCACCATCCATTCACCAGACCCCAATTTGAAACTAACATGTTTTGTTTTTACAAACCATACACCAACAATGAACAAGTAAAATCCCTTAAAAATCACTAAAATTCAACATCAACCTCCTAAAACTTACATGAGAACTCAAAACATATCCTATCCTTGATTAATATCCAAAAACATCCCCTCATGACTCTCCAACTCTTAGACTTTCAATCTATATCTCATTCCTAAAAAACCATTATCCAAAATTTTGAAATGTCAAATTCCTGCTTAATTTTCAACTTGGAATGGAAATAGTGTTTTTTAACTTCAAGGTTCGAATGTGAATCCAAAGATGATGCACATTGGATTCCCTATTCTAGAACCCTAAAAGTTTTTTATACAATCATCCATATATAACTGGGAAATAAACTCTATATTGACTAAGGTAATGAACTATTACTATGAAACCTCCATCATCCATCCATAATTCATCATCCCCACACCCAAGAAAAACTTCAGATTGATCCAAATACTAAAAAAACTTGAAATTGATGTAGTTTCCTTTTCAAATTAAATCCATTCTCAACCAGTTATAACCACTACTCATCCTCATGTCTTGACACTCCTCTAAGTTACTTCAAAACTTCTTTCTATTGAAATATATACATCACCATATACCATGATTTCTTATTTTTCTTCCCAATTACAACACCAAGATGATGTTATAATTAAAATTATTTATTCAAAGTATTAATAAAAATATGGTGCTTCAAAAAAATTAAATTTTCACACCAATAATAATAACAGCATTCACTCCCACACTCCCGAATCATAGAACTAACTCATCCATCACTACATAATCTAATTATATTTTGAATCTAAAGTGTTATTACCTCCAAGAACACAACATCCTAATTTCTATAATGAAATTATCCATCTATGAACAAAATAATCAAAGAAAACCTTTCTTCTCCCAATCAATCATGTCTACCACATAATGAGCACAAATATTAGTTTAATATTAAGAAACCCATAAATATTTTTTAAAAACAAGGATAATAAAAAAATAGTTTAAATACTTTAAAAATTTCCATAAATTTTACACATTTAAAAATTTAAAAATAAACCAGTATTTTTTCTTCAAAACAACCTTTTAAATGAAAACACATTTAAACAAAAAACTCATAAATCTTTTTTTAAAACAAGGTATGAAAACAATCCTTTGTAAAACACTCCAAAACATATTATAATACCCCTTTTAATATCAATAAATATATTTAAAAAGGAATTATAAAATGTATTTATTAAATAATATTGCTAATATAACACATCACTATTTAACAAAATCATCTTAATATATCAAAATTACACTATGAATTTATTACACAACATAAGAAGAGTTCCCAAAATTCAGAATACTTGAATATTAAAAAAATCTAGAAAAATATCATTACCAATTAAACATAGTTATCTACTCAATAAATTATCTTGTTTTACTTGTCATGAATAATAGTGTATTAAAAACTCAACCATTTCATTATTAAAAGTTTAATTTTATTTTTTTATTCCAACTAACAACCCTATGAAATTTAAGATACACTAAAAATGATAACCAATGAAACATAGTAAACAATATTCTTTTAATAACTCTAATATATAAAAATATTAATTATTAAATTCTTTCATCACATATTTAATTTGAATCATGAAATCATAACATGCTCTTTTCTAACCAAATACTAAAAAGTTTAACTTCAAATCTAGGAAAACAATCAGCACATAGAATGGTTTTCAATAAATGAGGATAAAATATGTAATTTTATCCAATTAAAAGGTACTTTATATTATTATCATATAAATGTTTATCAATAATCCACCATGTTAAACACTAAAATTAAACATATAAAGAAAATTTCTCAAAAAAATGAAGTTAGTTTCAACATTTAAATGATTTTAATTATCTATTTACATCAAGGGGAAGTCATTACATATTATAATTTAAAATTTAAACTAGATTTAAATTACTTTTTATCAATACAAACATATTAGAACACAAATATAGGAGCATAAACATAATTTTGATATATAAAAATCAATGAAGAGAAGAACTCACTCACAAAATAAGGCACACAATACACTTAAAATATATCGATATAATGAATATATATAAATAAATTCTCTAATAATAACATCGTAATATCTTTAATACCATAAAATTGGTAACTGAAACAAAAAAATACATAAAAATGAAGTATAATATTTTACTTAAGGTCATTTAATTAGGTTAATTTTAACTCTTCCTACAAAATCTACACAATTGAAACATACGTTTAAACTATTATAATGCATGCACCTTCCCTAACTATCTATATAATAAATAGTATTATCTCAGATAGGGTATTTTGTAAGATTAAGGACCTTGTTTCGGGTAATAGGTATACCTAGTCACAGATGTATCTTTCGATATCCCTTACTACATCACACACTATGTTTGACAAATATTATTTCCCTATCAAACCCACGAAATCCTTATAGGTTCCTAACTCCACAATTGATACTTACTCTCTTCCATATCTCTGATACAACTTTTCATGAACCACCCCCACTAAGTACCCCTCATGTTTCTATAGTGAAGATAATAAGGACTCTTGAAGCATGCCTCTAATAGGACATAGGCTAGTGACTATCATAGAAGGTATAATACAAACAAATGAGAGGCATTACCATCCTAAAACAAGTAACATATAAAGAAACAACCAATAAACCCCATAATATAAATGGATACAAATATCCCAAAATGTATGTAAAATTTATACAAAAAGAAAGTATCTAGAATAAAATACATAAAAACTTATACAGTAACAACCCTAATGGATGCTTCAAATATTGATTTAGTAATATCTATCTCATTCTATGAATCCTCCATATGACCTAAAACATATTTATATATAAGGGTAATCATACATGTATACTCAGTAGGACTCTCCTAGAGAACTACCATGAAAATGAATAAAGGTTAATTAATGTCTTGATGAATAAACAGTAGAACTAACTCAGACCTATATCAGGTCATCTATCACCTTGTCGCATAATGTTTCACTAACCCAATATTGCATCCAAGAATAATAATATAATACTGAATAATATTTCAATAAGACACCTTTTAATCACTTCCTTACTAGTATCTCATTCTCACACCGCAACAAAAAAATTAATATGCTTCCATCCCTTGAATATAATGACATCATAATCATCACCACATGAAAAATAATACATCATACTATGTATCAAAGACACAATCACATATCTATTACCACACACTACATCATCATATCACACCACATACCACAACCACAACCACACATCTATAACCACATACTTCATCATCATATAATAGCCAAATCCCACATCCAAATCATAGTAGAGTATCATGAACAAGAAAGATATCAAACTCATCCCCTCCTTATACTGTTCCCATCATATATCACATATACTGTGATAATGATATGTGATGATCTTCACATCGTCATCATATCATGGGATTTATAACTTTTTACTATCACATCCAATGCATCATAACACAATTCCATCGTAAGTGATATTATTCCCAGAAGGGAGAGAGTGTAAGAGGTATTGGTTATCCATTTTATCCTTATCTATCTAAGATGTGTGAAAAACACCCAAAACCCAAAAAAAATTGAGCATTGATATGGTTATCTGAATTATGAAAACCTGTATATTTAGTATAACTTAATTCATGATTTATTATATAAAAATAAACATAATATAATACCAAAATATCATGATGTGTGGTGACATTGGGTAATTATATATATGTCATAATAACATGAAACATGGGTACAATTTTTTTTTAAAAATATCAAAACATTCCCTTAAATTCCATTGATCATCTAATATTGCACGGGGTAACCTAAGGGCGTACATAAGAAAGTGGTGAGATATAAAGCCTAATAAAGGAATAAAAATTTATAACATGATTAATGTAATACATATTAGTCGAATATCAAGGTGACATAAAATTGGTGATAATCATAAACATGAATATCAAAGAAATCTATAAGATGATAATAACAATGAAACATAGGAATGTGGAAACAACATAAAACATGACATCATAAGAATATGTCAAGGATAACCTCAATGAAATCATAAAATAGTATGATTAGGATTAAATGATGTGAACTATATATGGTATCTAATGATATTAAAATATTACCTAATACAATGGAGCTCTATATAATTTTGGTCCCACCCATCACACTCATATCATGTACATGCATTTGTGTGCCATGTAGATCATACAAAAAAATAACATATTTTATAAATTTTAATCCTAAAATTAAGGATCATGGGTTATATATATATATATTACACTAATAAATTATGTATATTTTCATATAGTGAATTTCCTCGAGTGCAAATGGGGATCATTATTCACTATTACAATGTTTGGAATAGAAAATCATAGGACAATTTTGGCAGCATAACGGGTGTAAATAAAGATTCATGGAAGGGTTTAGTGAGAGTTAAAGTCAAATTTAATTACATTAACATAATAAGGATAGTATGTGGGATGTGTAAAAACATCTTCAATCATTAAAAATTGGAAATCAAATGGCATAATACAAATAAAGTGCTTGAATAAAGAGGGGGAGGAGAGCATCCCTTACCAATGATTGGGTAGAGATTCTTAAGAGATTAGGAATATAGTGGAGGTAATTAGAAAGGTATATAGAGATTAAATTTATTCATAGTGGGTTTTTATTGAAGAGGAGTTGGAATATGGGTGGGTATTAATAGCAAAATACATCGAAAGTTATTATTAATTTCTAAACTTAGGGTTTCGACTCTATACGATAAAATAATCAAAACCAAAAAAAATTATCATTGTTTTTTTTCCATTTTTTCAAAAAATAGGATTGTTTTAAAATATTTTATAAGTATAGAAACCAAAAAATTTAAATAATACCATTTTTTATGTTAATGTGAGCCATTCTCATAAATAATTGATTTTAAAACCTTAAAATATAATATTGGTTTTAGAGGATTAATTAATGGTTAATAAAATTAATAATATAAATTAATAAACATATTATTTTAATGGGTAAATATATATCTGGTATTTTATTACTTTTATGGAACTTATTAAATCACTTTTGGGCCATTATAATGTGATAGTATACACAATATATTTATACCCTAATAATTTTTTACCCAAATATTTGAATGTCTCATAAAATTATGAAACATTGGCCATTGTATTATTTTGATATGTTGATTTCAATAATAATATTTTTTTATCAGAATAATTATGTCATTATTATAATTTAAACATTAAATTAAAATTATTTTTTTTACTACATAATAAAATTTTATGAAAATAACGATTTTTTGAACCATATAAATATTACATTGGAATTAATTAAAGTATATTATAATTGGTATGTAAATAATATTATTTAACCATAATATTATATGAACGTAATATTTATTTCAAAATTCTTTAAATTATCAAAAAGAGTATTAAAACAATATATTTATAAATAATAAAATTTTGGTTTCTTCGTATCAAAATATTATTTCCATGAACTCATATTTAATTGTATATATGTGGTAATAATAAAAAGGGATAAACATAAGTATTTTTTTCAAATAAAACCTGAAAATTTATACTACCAAGTTTTAGATGCATAACCTCTTTTTACATAAGTTTACACACTAATGGTAAGGTTTGTGATGGTGATAATTTCATGGGAAGGTTTGGAAAACATACATTGTGTTGTGATCTTGATAAGATTGATCTTTTCTCGTAAATTGTTTTGTTCGTGTTTATGTTTTTGAATTTCAACTTGGGATTAGTCAAGGTAAAATCCCAGTGATTCCATCTCCCTTAGAATGTTTGATAATTATGATTTATAGGATATAATCCTATCATTATTTCCCATTTCTTATTCTATCTATTCCAATAAGACTTTATCATAACCCTTAATATATAATAATATTTACAGTCACATTATAATGGACATATTATACATGGTTAATATGATTAATTATCTTTTAAATCTCACTATCTATATTTTATAACAGTACTAAATAACCATAGTAGTGTATGTGTTTTCTATAACTAAATTTATAAATATGGAATTTATTCATTGAAAAGGGAAATTTTATTTTTAAAAGTTCAATTATTTAAATTCTTCACCCTTGAAATTTCATTTCATACACTAAATCAAGAGAGGGTACTTCTTTTTTATCACCACTTCCAGTTCCCATGTGGCTTCCTCAAGCTTGTGGTCCTGCCACAATAATTTTACCAGGTTAGTTGACTCGTTTCATAGAACTTTGTCTCTAAAATATAATATCTTCATTGCATTCTACTCATATGAAATATCATTCTACAAGGGTACCACATCTAGAATCATTTCATTTCAGGGTTCTTTGTTGTACTTCCTCAAGAGGGATACATGGAACACATCATGCACTTGGGATAGTTTAGGTGTGAGTTCCAGTTGATAGTCCATAGCTCAAATATTATCAATGTTATAAAATGGGTTGATGTATCTTGGAATAATTATTCCCTTCACCCCAATCCTCTTGAATTTATTCAATGGTGATATATGAAGGAAAACCTAATCTCCAAACTCAATCTTCAAGTCTCATTCATGATTATTTACATATCATTTCATTCTACATTGGGTGGATTTCATATGATGTTTAATGGTTTGAAACTTCTCTGTAATCTCTTGTAAAAGATCGAGTACTATAAGCTTCTACTTTCCAACATCATCTAATCATGTTGGTGTGTGGTGTAACAAACCGTTTTTTAGAGCGGATAAAATTCGAAGGTTTTTGAACTTTTTCTTTTATCAGTGGGTCGGTATTAAAACCGAGCATCGAAACGAGGTCCCGAGGTCTAGAGCTGTTTTAAGCGGTGATATCGGACTATGCGCGGTAGGTTTAACCATGCGGACCAACCGTGCGGGATACCTCAGGTGTTCGGTAGCAGGCGCGCGGGCTGCACACAGTTTTTCAGACGGTGCGGGTCAAACCGTGCGCTTGGGTGTGTTTTGGGTTTTTGATTAATTTTCAAATAAAATAAAAATAAAATAAATTAAACCTAAACTAAACACCTCCCTCACCCTCACTCAACCCGCACACAGCCCCCTCCTCTCCCGTGAGCCGCGCTCGACACCCCCTCCTACGACCTCTCTCATTTGTCGATTTTCACCGGATCTCCACCGGTTTCCAGTTTGAATCGCCACGGTAAGCTATTATCTCACTTCTCCTCCCTGTTTCTGGCTTTATTTCTACCCAATCGGCGCCCAGTGAGGTGCGGCCGAACCCTAGGGCTTAGAGGTGGTCCGGTTTTTCATCTTGCTCTTGTTCTAGGTCGGCGCGGAAGGTCCGTTGGGACTCCTTGGCACGCGTTCCGGCAACCGCCGCCGAAGGCGAAGCGGTTCGGGTGGTTTCGGATTGTCGGAATGGTTTTGGGGTGATGTTTTCACCTTTCCCTTTGTTTTTAACTTGTTAAATTTGGGGCTTTTGATGTTTGTGAGCCCCGATATGATGTTGGCAGTGCGTTGAGCTCGCGGTGTGGGTTCACCTTCGTTTCACGTTGTCGCTAACACCCAAGGTAAGGATTTAATACCGTTGGTTGGTCTTGCCTCACTTAAATTGGTTTCTATTTGTGTCATAAGGTTGGCTATGGTTGTTTGATAGTGCGTTGGGCCTTTGGAGTTGGTTTTGGGTTGCCGGAGCTTGGGCGACTCACCTGCGCAGGCATAGGTACGTATTTATATGTATGTGGGTTCCCCCGGTGTGCATATATTTGTCCATGGCAGAAAATATACACGTACGAGGCTAGTTATCCCCATTACATATATAAAAAGTGCCTGTGCAGGTGAGAGGAGACATGCTTATGTGTATAAGCATATGTGTAAGGATCCTCTTGTGCACACTCATGGCCATACGGAGCGTGTGCATAGAGACTAGGTTTCCTTATACGTATGTGAAATAACATATGCCTCGTGGGGGAGTAGATGTGGCAACTTTAGTTAGAAAGTGCCAAGAGCCGGAGTGGACGGATGGATCCACCTTGAGGTAGGGTCCCTCTCCTTGCCCTTTAAATTTAAGTAAAGTAATAGTGAGTTTAATATTGCACTTATCATTTTAATTATGCAAGTTTAGTTTCGATTAAATGCTTCTGTGCAAATTGTGTGAATTGCAGGAATAAGATAAAAGAGGTTGTTTGGTCACTAAACTAGCAATTTAATAATAAAACCCCTCTTTCGAGGTGCGCTGCCTTCAATCTAAAAATGTAGCAATAGAATTTCATGATTACCTTCCTTATTTTTTGGCTTCTTAACTTTGTTAAGTGTTGAATGAGTTTTAAAGTAAATGCTAAATATCAATAAATGAATTGTTTGATAAATTAATGACATGTTTTCCAATAAAACTCCTCCAATGGAGGTGATCTGCCTTCAAAATAAACGTGTAGTAGTAGATTTCCCTTTTTTGTGATTGCTTTCTTAAAAGTCTTATGACTCTTTATGCTTGACATTATACTTGATAAATGAAATGCTTGTACTTGTACCTTACTGGTTACCTCAAAGGACACTGCTTCTTGAGAAATAATAAACGAGCCATGACACCTCCTAAGTTCATGGCTTAACATGTAATTAGAACTTTTAGGGTAGGGTGTTTACCCTCTTCCCTTCACTTCAGCGCTTATGTCATGCCACGTCTTGTGTCGCTTGTCGCAACCTTTCGGCGATGCCTCTTTATTTATTATTGAAATGCTTGGGTGGTTCGCTCATGCCCATTATGGCCTTCGTTATGGTAAAGCCCACCCTAGGTGCTCGCCTTGCCTTTTGGCCACCCCTTTGGGTGTGCCCCGCCTAAATGCCCTTTTTTCCTTGTTCTTTAAGTTATAAATTTAATGTGATATATTGAACTAAATTCCTTGCTTGAACAAGTTTGTTAGCATGTACCATTTAATGTCATTAATCACCTAACATAGAGGCATGTTGATTCCATACGCTTTTGTTTACCTTCTATTGCTCGTGCAAGTTCCATAATATTGAACAAGGATAATTAATTATGATAATTGATTATAAAAAGTTGAGATATGATTTGGATAACTAAATGTAAAGAATTAATCATGAAATGAGAATTGTGTTGAATGAATAATTAATTGATAAATGGTAGTAAATAAATGAGATTCTGGGTCCTAGACATGGCGTTCTAGATCGATTTAAACGTTGGATTTTGGACATGGCATTCCTTCCCAATGGTTATCCAAGCTTGTGATACGGGGTGTTAGACATGGTGGTCTACACCGAACGATTATCTAGGTGTTATACATGGCGATCTAAACCAAATTTGATACGGGGTGTTAGACATGGCGATCTACACCGAACAATTATCTAGGTGTTAGACATGGTGATCTACACCAAATGTGATACGGGGTGTTAGACATGGCGATCTACACCGAACGATTATCTAGGTGTTAGACATGGAGATCTACACCAAATGTGATATGGGGTGTTAGACATGAGGATCTACACCGAACTAATGATAATAATGATTTATGAAAAGAATGAGAGATGTGGGTAAAACCCGAGTGATTTGTGATCAAATAAAGAAAGGTAAGAATGAGTGGATTTCTAGTATGAGTTGAAATGATAAGTGAATAAATAGAGTAAGTGAGAAAAATGATAAAAATTGTTTTTATGCTTGAACCAAATTTACTTGTGTTGTTTTAAATAGGTTCTTATCCCGGCTATGGGCCGAAGCAGGTATTGCCGTCAGGTGTCCTTTTTGGAACCTGGACGGGCGTTTATTGTTTGTATTGTGTCGTTATTGTTTGAAAATACCAGAAATTTGTTTAATTATATTTTATGGTCTAGAGTAGGCTAGACCCCGGTGGTTCCGGCCTACTGAGATATATATCTCACACCCTACTTGGGCCGCCATTGCACTGGGGTACCCGAGTAGATTCCATTTGGTTGCAGGACCTTGTTGTTGTTGTTTCTTGTACTTGGATTTAGGAGCAAAGGACCGAGTTGGGGCTCGGGATGCTCATGGAGATCGCCCTCGGGGCTTGAGTATTTTGTTCATTTACTTCTTCATTGATGTGTAAGTATTTTGAGTGATTTAATGCATCAATTTTATCATTACCATGTCATGCATGCATCTCTTATATAAACTGTCGTTCGCCAATTTTATTCAAACCTTATTAATGAAAAATTGTTTTCCGCTGCTTTCTTATTATTATTTACACTAATTCCGTTGCTGTATTTTTGGTCCCTTTGTTCCACTTTGATAAGTGGGTATAGTCTCCCCCTGACTTATCTTACACCCTCGCCGCTAGTTGGCAACCTCTGGTGTAAGGGGAGACGCGCTTGAGGCCATGTCGTGGGCCGGCTCAGGTGACACGGGTGTCCGGTTTAAGGTCGACCTGGGTTGGTTCATGACAAAATGGTATCAGAGGAGGTTTCTTTATTTTCATTGTCTTACTATTTTGGGATTGGTAGACATGAGATTAGGAATGTGTCGACGCTTGGGTAATAACTGTGTCTGGGACTGATCACCCCACGTACGGTAAATGACTAAGTGTCCAGGGCTGGGAAGTGATGTTCATGTTGTTTACTGTTACAGTTGATGTGATTTCACCTTGGGTGAATATTGTACTTTCCACTGCTTATTTGTTTATGAAGAGGTTTTGAAAATTTTACTTGGCCCGATATGGCCAGAAAATTGCTTTGCATGCATCATATTAGGCACTTATAGATTCACATGTCATGCATATGTGCCATGCCATGTAGTTGAATTAGTAGGATGCCTGCTGATTTTGATTGTGTGCCTTGAAAATATGGCATGTTTTCTATCTTGCTTGTGTGTCATGGTCTGTGTTATAGCATGTTTTAGTGATTTCATCTTGTTGCTTTGTGTTAGCTGTTTGTAGTGGCTTGTTAGCTTGCTGGTAAGCGCTTGGTTGCTTTGGCTGAAATTGTTGGTTGCGATTAGGACGAAGCCAATTTTCCATTATAAGGTGTATGGGTGCCTTATAATTGGGAAAAGGGTAAATCGTGTTTTTGAACTTTTAAAATATGGCTGCTAAAGTTTAAATGTTAAATGTTGAAGAGGAAGTTTGTTACAACTTGCATGTTTTGCCCATGGGGAGTTGTTTGAAAAGAAAGTACTTTGTTGTGAAATAGTACTTGTGGGTTTGTTAAAATCTTCTTTCAAATGATTAAAGGTTGAAATGAATTAATGAAATGGATAAAATGTAAAGGGGTTTTTGAGCCTATTAATCCTTGTTTTGCGTGACCAAGAGTTAGGGTCGACGTGTGTGCTTCGTAAGGGACTAGCCTGTTCTAGTTAGTACCCTTAGAGCTTGAGTTGCCTTGTTTTCGGTGTGAGATTATGATGTGGTGATCGTAGTTTGAGGAACATCACCCGTGCGTTAAAGTGTTTCAAAATAGCATGCCAGTGAGCGGCTAGTTCTTGTGATGACATGGACACTTCTAAGGTGGGTAGTGTCGCATGAGTTTCTGTTTTCATGTCGGTGCTTGCTTGGCAGCACGACTTTGATAAGGTTGGCAGTGTGCGCAACGCTTTAGAAACTCCGTTAGTGCGGGAAGAGTTTTAGTGGTTAAGCTTCGACGAATACGAATGCCTCAGGTGGTATAGGCATCAGAGTTTGGTCCGATTGATCTTCTCAATGACCTTGGTTTAATCTTAGTGTACTCTGCTGGATGAGACGAGCATGTCCCCCATATTGACGTTGTCTTGGATACACTAAGATAGTGTCGGTTATACGTCGTGCTAAAGTTTAAAAGTTGTTGGTTTGTTTCGTAATCTCTCTCTGGTTGTGTGTGGGATGCACGGTTTCTTGGAGTTACACTTCGTGCTGAGGCACGATAGTTTTATAATATTCTTGTGATGGCTTGACTTGAGAATATCACCAAAGGTCGTGTAAGGACTTCGGTGTATGCGTAGTTGATAACGGAACAGTTTTAAAAGCATGTCGTCGGTTTAAGGGCGAGTGTGTTTTTCAGGTCGGCGATGTCTTTCGAGGAAATCTGGCGTGACCAATTTTTGTTGGTTGTTTTTGATTCGATCGTTTTCTTGGGTTGAGGTCCCTATAATGGCCCCAGAGGTAAGCTCTGCTTTGGTGTTTCAGTTGTAACTTGAGCGTCTACTCGAGTTGTAAAGGCTTAAATGTAGTCTTCTTAGAAAATTCTTAAAGGTACTTTGGGCATTGGAAACACAATACAACCGGTTGAATGAAACTTCAAGACCATTGTAGGTCAGGTGATGTTTTAGTTGTTTTTCGAAGGCTTCTTGGGGACGAGAAGTTTTTTTTAGGTGGGTAGTTGGTAACGAACCGTTTATTTTAGAGCGGATAAAATTCGAAGGTTTTTGAAATTTTTCTTTTATCAGCGGGTCGGTTTTAAAACCGAGCTTCGGAACGAGGTCCTGAGGTCTGGATCCATTTTAAGCGGTGATATCGGACTGTGCGCGGTAGGTTTAACCATGCGGACCAGCCGTGCGGGATACCCCAGGTGTCCAGTAGCAGGCGCGCGGGCTGCACACGGTTTTTCAGACGGTGCGGGTCAAACCGTGCGCTTGGGTGTGTTTTGGGTTTTGGATTAATTTTCAAATAAAATAAAAATAAATTAAATTAAACCTAAACTAAACACCTCCCTCACCCTCACTCAACCCGCACGCAGCCCCCTCCTCTCCTGTGAGCCGCGCTCGACACCCCCTCCTACGACCTCTCTCATTTGTCGATTTTCACCGGATCTCCACCGGTTTCCGGTTTGAATCGCCACGGTAAGCTATTCTCTCCCTTCTCCTCCCTATTTATGACTTTATTTCTACCCAATCAGTGCTCGGTGAGGTGCGGCCGAACCCTAGGGCTGAGAGGTGGTCCGGTTTTTCGTCTTTCTCTTGTTCTAGGTCGGCGCGGAAGGTCCGTTGGGACTCCTTGGCGCGCGTTCCGGCAACCGCCGCCGAAGGCGAAGCGGTTCGTGTGGTTTCTTATTGTCGGAATGGTTTCGGGGTGAGGATTTCACCTTTCCCTTTGTTTTGCACTTGTTAAATTTGGGGCTTTTGATGTTTATGAGCCCCGACTTGATGTTGGCAGTGCGTTGAGCTCGCGGTGTGGGTTCGCCTTCGTTTCGCGTTGTCGCTAACACCCTAGGTAAGGATTTAATACCGTTGGTTGGTCTTAACCCACTCAAATTGGTTTCTCTTTGTGTCTTAAGGTTGGATGTGGTTGTTTGATAGTGCGTTGGGCCTTTGGAGTTGGTTTCGGGTTGCCAGAGCTTGGACGACTCACCTACGTTGGCATAGGTACGTATTTATATGTACGTGGGTTCCCCCGGCGTGCATATATTTGTCCATGGCATCAAATATACATGTACGGGGCTAGTTGTCCCCATTACATATATAAAAAGTGCCTACGCAGGTGAGCGGAGACAGGCTTATGTGTATAAGCATATGTGTAAGGATCCTCTTGCGCATGCTCATGGCCATGCAGAGCGTGTGCATAGAGGCTAGGTGTCCTTATATGTATGTGAAATCACATATGCCTCATGGGGGAGCAGCTGTGACAACTTTAGTTAGAAAGCGCCAAGAGCCGGAGTTGACAGATAGATCCACCTTGAGGTAGGGTCCCTCTCCTTGCCCTTTAAATTTAAGTAAAGTAATAGTGAGTTTAATATTGCACTTAGCATTTTAATTATGCAAGTTTAGTTCCGATTAAATGCTTCTGTGAAAATCGTGTGAATTGCAGGAATAAGATAAAAGAGGTTGTTTGGTCACTAAACCAACAATTTAATAATAAAACCCCTATTTCGAGGTGCGCTGCCTTCAATCTAAAAATTTAGCAATAGAATTTCATGATTGCCTTCCTTATTGTTTGGGTTTTTAACTTTGTTAAGTGTTGAATGAGTTTTAAAGTAAATTCTAAATATCACTAAATGAATTGTTTGATAAATTAATGACATGTTTTCTAATAAAACTCCTCCAATGGAGGTGACCTGCCTTCAAAATAAATGTGTAGTAGTAGATTTCCCTTTTTTGTGATTGCTTGCTTAAAAGTCTTATGACTCTTTATGCTTGACATTATACTTGATAAATGACATGCTTGTACTTGTACCTTACTGGTTACCTCAAATGATGTTGCTTCCTGAGAAATAATAAACGAGCCATGAAACCACCTAAGTTCATGGCTTAACATGTAATTAGAACTTTTAGGGTAGGGTGTTTACCCTCTTCCCTTCACTTTGGCACTTATGTCATGCCACGTCTTGTGTCGCTTGTCGCAACCTTCCGGCGATGCCTCTTTATTTATTATTGAAATTCTTGGGTGGTTCTCTCATGCCCATTATGACCTTCGTTATGGTAAAGCCCACCCTAGTTGCTCGCCTTGCCTCTTGGCCACACCTTTGGGTGTGCCCTGCCTAAATGCCCCTTTTTCCTTGTTCTTTAAGTTATAATTTTAATGTGATAGATTGAACTAAATACCTTTCTTGAACAAGTTTGTTATCATGTACCATTTAATGTCATTAATCACCTAACATAGAGTCACGTTGATGCCATACACTTTTTTTACCTTCTATTGCTCGTGCAAGTTCCAGAATGTTGAACAAGGATAATTAATTATGAGAATTGATTATAAAAAGTAGAGATATGATTTGGATAACTAAATGTGAAGAATTAATCATGAAATTAGAATTGTGTTGACTGAATAATTAATTGATAAATAGTAGTAAATAAATGAGATTCTGGGTCCTAGACATGGCGTTCTAGACCGATTTAAACATTGGGTTTTGGACATGGCATTCCTTCCCAATGGTTATCCATGCTTGTGATACGGGGTGTTAGACATGACGATCTACACCGAACGATTATCTAGGTGTTAGACATGGTGATCTACACCAAATGTGATACGGAGTGTTAGACATGGTGATCTACACTGAACGATTATCTAGGTGTTAGACATGGCGATCTAAACCAAATGTGATACGGGGTGTTAGACATGGAGATCTACACCGAACGATTATATAGGTGTTAGACATGGCGATCTACACCAAATGTGATATGGGGTGTTAGACATGGCGATCTACACCGAACGAATGATAATAATGATTTATGAAAAGAATGAGAGATGTGGGTAAAACCCGAGTGATTTGTGATCAAATAACGAAAGGTAAGAATGAGTGGATTTCCAGTATGAGTTGAAATGATAAGTGAATAAATAGAGTAAGTGAGAAAAATGATAAAAAGTGTTTTTATGCTTGAACCAAATTTACTTGTGTTGTTTTAAACAGGTTCATATCCCGGCTATGGGCCGAAGCAGGTATTGCCGTCAAGTGTCCTTTTTGGAACCTGGACAGGTGTTTATTGTTTGTATTGTGTCATTATTTTTTGAAAATACCAGAACTTTGTTTAATTATATTTTATGGTCTAGAGTAGGCTAGACCCCGGTGGTTCCGGCCTACTGAGATATATATATCACACCCTACTCGGGCCGCCATTGCACTGGGGTACCCGAGTAGATTCCATTTGGTTGCAGGACCTTGTTGTTGCTGTTTCTTGTACTTGGAGTTAGGAGAAAAGGACCGAGTTGGGGCTCGGGATGCTCATGGAGATCGCCCTCAGGGCTTGATAATTTTGTTCATTTACTTCTGCATTGATGTGTAAGTATGTCGCGTGATTTAGTGCATCCATTATATCATTATCATGTCATGCATGCATCTCTTATATAAACTACCGTTCACCAATTTTATTCAAACCTTATAAATGAAAAATTGTTTTCCGCTGATTTCTTATTTTTATTTACACTACATATGTTGCTGTATTTTTGGTCCCTTGGTTCCACTTTGATAAGAGGGTATAGTCTCCCCCCCTGACTTAACTTACACCCTTGCCGCTAGTCGGCAACCTCTGGCGTAAGGGGATACGCGCTTGAGGCCATGTCATGGGCCGACTCAGGTGACCCGGGTGTCTGGTTTAAGGTCGACCTGGGTTGGTTCGTGACATGTGGCACCTCTTCTCGTACAGATCCTAATAAGTTCCATTTTAATGTTATAATAGAAACTATTGATATATGAGAACTCCTCTTGGGATGGTGTTGATCCCAACATCCTTGTAAATCCATTGAACAAGATATCATCATATCCTCTGATGATTCTATGGTTCCCTTATATTGAACGTCTATTTGAGGATGATTAGTAGTATTGAAACTGAAATCTCTATACAACTCTTACTAATGTATTCTCCTGAACATCGAGGTAATCCTTGGATATCAATTAGATAAAATGATGATTGGTAATACATTCTTTTTTAACACATCTATTATGTATGTATTAGAGGGTCATTCAATTAATAAATATTCATTAATAGTAATTAAATGCATAGAATTTTTATGGTGATCAGCTTCCAAACATCGGAAATTATTACATTTAGATTCCCAATGAAGTCCTACGATAAAATCCAAGGTTGTTTTTTCCAATTTTGATACTAGTATGGGAAATGGTTTCATTATACCCATATAATTACTTCATTCAACCTCGATTTATTAGCATAACATCCATAAAGATACAAATTCTAAAATCATCATTTTTATGTTATCCTATAATAAGTTTTTCTTCAGGTCTCTATACATATTCGTAGTTCATGAATTAATAGAGAAGGATGACATATGTGAATCATCTAGAAGATCCCTCTTAATCTGTGGTTTTAATGGGATATATATCTGGGTTTGAAACCTTATATATCCATCCATAAAAAATTGATATATGTAATATTTGTTAACTTTCATTGTATCTCATCATCTTCTTTTTGGGCCTCTTTGATCCTATCAATAATGAATGGTTGAATGGTTATTTGAGCATGGTAGGATGAATACCATTTTTATTATTCCAATGTTCATATGTTTCATGTCCATGAATTTTGGGTCCCTACAATCCTTATCATGGATATGGTTGTAGGATCATTTCTAAGTAGAGCATCTTCCACTTTGTTTGCCATCCCAAGATGGTAGTGTATTAATAATCGTAATCCTTGATCATCTCTAACCACCTTCTTCGTCACATATTGATATCCTTTTGTGTGTATATGTATGTGAGGATTTTATGATCTGTATATATGTAACACTTCTCCCCACATAGTTAATTTATCCATGTAATTAATATGAAGGTCACTATAGGAAATTCCAAATCATGGGTTGGGTAGTTCTGCTTATGGATATTTATTTAGCGGGAGGAAAATGCTATCACCATTTAATTTTCCATGTGTAAAAAACTCAATCCCTTTTTGGATAAATCACTATAAATCAAAAATCCTTTCCACTAGTGGATAATGTGATCATAGGTGTAGTGATCAGCCTCTATTTTAACTCTTTAAATATCTCCTCACATTATTCATTCTATAAAAAATTCACTCCTTTCCAAGCTATCATCGTTAATAGGACTGTAAGTCGGGAAATGTTTCTCAAAAATTGGTCACAGTACCCAAAAAATATGAGGAAACTACACATATTGGTCATAGATATTAATCCAGTCCATCCTTCAATTTCCATTATTTTTGTAGGATACATATATATACCATTTTTGGTGATAACATGTCCCAATAATTTTCATTTCTCTATCCAAAACTCACATTTATTGTAATTCATATATAACTTTTCCTTTCATAAGTTCTCCAGTATAGCATCCAAATCCTCCTCATGTTCTTCCTTTCTTTGGTAGTAGATAATAATATTTTTTATAAATACTACCATTAATTTTTTGGAGTAATATCTACAAAATCTATTCATTAATTCCAAGAAGATAGATAGAGAATTGGTGAGTTCAAATGGAATCAATATGAACTCATAGTGATCATACCTTGTATGAAAATTTGTCTTGGGGATATCATATTTCTTCAACATTACTTGAAAATAGATTGATTAATGATCTACCATAGGGAAGTAAAAATCTACATTGTAGTTGATCAATAAATTCATCAATTTGTTGTAGAGGATACTTATTCTTTATCATGATCTTGTTGAGCTCAAAATAATTGATGAATAGGTACATTGATCTATACTTATTATTTAAGAAGAGGATTGGAATGCCTGACCTGAATGACCCAAAGGCCAACATTTTTATTGATTTTGGATAAATCCCCCTTTTATGGGTAAAGGGGGGAAACCAGGACATCAAAAACATCAATACATTAATAAAATTTGAGAAAATAGAGGGTTGCAACCCATAAAAAAAATAAAAAGAAATGATTCAACCCCTTTTATGATCCCTTTATCCAAATTATCATGCAGTTGCTTATTTTTCCCTTCATGTTCAATAGTGACCATTTTATATGGATTATTTTATATTGGAAAATATATGGGTATAAAATCAATTGACCACATAACCGCTTATTTTAGAGGAAGACCATGCAATTATTCAAGAAATACATCATCATATTCCATTAAAATATGCATGCCACCAAGGATGGTCTTTTCCATAGTCCTTTTCATTTAATCTATATACTCTTATTCGTGAATAAATAATATCCATTATTGAGATAGTGATTCTAAAGTTGATTCATCCTCCTCCTTACACTTTTATAGAATCATAGTGTGAGTCTTTATATGTAGTGTGATTTTTTTTCTTTAAACAATTATGTTGGATCTATATAACGGAAGTGAATCCATACTAAAAATAGCGTTAGATTATGCTAAATGGAGTATCATACTATTTAATAGGAAATTAATCCCTAAAATGTGGTCCATGGATAAGTTATATACTTTGGATGAAGTACTTTCCCCATTATTCATTTTCATTGATAACTCCACTTACAAGTATTCGGTTGGTGTTTGAATAGTTTTACGAAATATTCAGGATATGAAAAAATGTGTATAGCCATAATCAAATAGTATGTTAACTATACTTGATTTAATAAATAATGTACCATTCACCACATCAATTTTAGAATCCACCTCAATAGTTGTGATGGGTTAATATTTACCTTTCTCTATAGGACTGAGAGGTTGTTGTTGTTGGTTATAATCATTAACTATTAGCTTAGTCCATTGATTTGTATAGTGTCAATGTTTTATGTAGTTAAAACATTACATAGTAGGATGATGGTTGACTATATAATTCCATCAATCACATTGGTGGGTTTCTCCCATCAGTATTAACTTGCTTAGTGCTCTTCCTTCTCACACCTGAAGTATTTCCTGGTCCCCTACAGTTAATTTATGAGATTCTTCTCTCTATAATTTTGATAAGTGAGTTGTTTGAATTTTTTCCACCGTGGTATTTCTCCGTCACTGCCCTAGAAATAAAATCCATTATAATATTCTTCACTCTAGACCCATTATACCCCCAATATTTTTTGGACTCTATTTAGAAATTGGAGGGAAAATCTGAAAATTTTCTCACAACTGTAAAAGTCTCAAATCACTAAATATTTTCTTAAAATTTTATTTTTACCACCAAAGAAGTTGTCAAATTTATATTTCTGGTTAATGAAAAAGTCATAAAAATATGGTGAAAGTATTTTTATGTTTACATCAAATGCACCAATGGATTCTTTATCCATTTTCCTAAGGATAAGGAAATACCTCTCTATTTTGAGTCAAAATTTATGATGGAAATATTTATTTGAAACACCTTTTATAGAATTATTTCCACTCCATCGCTTTGATATCCTCATCAGGCTTTGTAATTTTTATCAACTTACATCATTGATTAGCTTCTCCATCCATTAAATAAATATCCAACATAACCCTATATTTCTCATAGAATTGAAGTAAAATAGAATAAATTTTCAATATAGTAGATCTGTTGTTCTATGATTAACGTATTCTAAGATCAACTAAAATTAAAATCTCTTTGTCATATAAAGGTCTTAATTTCTACTTTCACATTCATAGGGGGATCTAGGATTTCCTCATAATTCATGTTTATATTAAAAACATGAGTTAAATGAGAAATTATTTCCATGAATTTCCTTACTCCATCTCCCATTGGGTTAGGCATCTCATTTTTCCTGAAATTACATTACCAATCACATTGGGTTTTTACTTGGTTCCCCCTATTTCCATCCATTGTAAAAAATAGAGGGAATATTGAGGAATGACAATTTTCATACTCTTAATTTTGTAAAAGGAAAACTTATTAACACTCAAGGGATAAATCATAAATGATATACAATTCTTGACCTCTTAATTTAATGGTTTTAGTCAATGTTATCCAAGGTCTATTTTCTGAAATAAAATTTTATCCGAGTTTTTTGTTACCTTCATAATTGTTCGTAATAAGATTTCAAATTAACTAAGGAATATCCCCCAATGTTTTTAAACTAGGTGTGAAGTAAGGCCTCTTTATCTTACAATAAGTAATTATCAAGTTAATACCCGATGTTCCTTTTCATGGTTATTACCGCTGGGTTAAATTATGCCAGATCCATATCCACTTATAGTATCCAAATAAGGATTTTTTTCTTAGAAACTACTTACTCTATATTTTAACATAATTTAGGGATATTTTACAATTCTTAATCATACTATTATATATTTCACTAATGTTTTATATTGTTAATACCCAAATATAACTAGAAATGTGTATGATACCAACTATGATAACCCATTCTTTAATATAACTAAATTTATTATTTATTACATAAAGATACACTTAATAGAACCCAAAAGATTGTGAGGCCTAGATTCTTTGGGTAATTAGATACATATAATAATAACATGAAACATGGGTAAAAATAAAATATTTAAAAACATAAATACATTCCTTTATATTAAATTTATCTTCTAATATTTTATAGGGTAACCTAGGGACGTACATATTAAGGGGTGATATATACATCCCAGTAAGGGAATAGTTAAAAAATAACATCATTAAATTAACACATATTAGTCAAGAGGAATATCAAGGTGTAATTAAAGCTGTAATGTAACATACCAACATGGGCCAACTCAACCAATCACCTCATCCGGCCCACCATACAGACCAAAACTCATTCCCAATCATTATGGGCTTACAATAAGCATCAGGAATAATCAACAATCTATTGGGAATAGTTTCTGTCATGGTAAAGCAATGTGACTCATCCATGACATCAAACATCCACCCTAATATCATTAGTGTCAAAAATATAAAATTAACTTCTTGATTACACAATAAATACTAAGAATATTCCATAAGTACTAATATACATCATATACAAAATATTCCATAATAGGACATGTACGTGGTATCTCAATTCAGAATCCCAAAACTCACAATAATGGGTACATGGACAAAAAAGGCCTACACATATATCCCAATAGATAAAAAATCCCAAACAATGAATCCTCACAATCTATACTAGTGATACCACATCTCCACCAACAAAAACTGTCATAAATAATAAAAAATATCCACCCATGTACATGGTTCTCTTACCTTTACCTATGTCCTAAAAAACAAAGCCTATATACACCCAAATGCATATGTAGCATGTCTAGCATAAATATTGGTAGGATACCACAATGAATATATTTAATTATATTACCCATAAAAATCAATAAACTAGTTTTAAAAAACTTTTAAAAAATAAACCACTTTGAAATCATTCCAATTTCATTATGCCTTTGAAATCCCATTATTTTCCCATTTTAAAAACACATGATTTCCAAAACAATACTCAATATGGGTCAAGTAAATAAACAAGTCTCTAGGAAGAATATTTATCAATATAGCCAACATTTAAAAATAAAGGTGAGAATAAAAAAATCACATATAAACATAAATCTGGAAATTGGGTTAACACACATGATATCACATAAATATGGCACTATTCAAATGAAGAAAGAACATAAATCAATTAAGTATGAGTAGTGTGAACCTTGTTCTCTAACATAAATGTCTAATGTGAGTGAGTATAAATAAATTATTCTTACTGGATAATCCAAATGGAATCTTTCATGGTCTTCCCCGATCCCAACTCCAAGATCTCTCATGGTCTCTCAGCAACCAAATAGAAGAACATATAGTACTCCTACTCAATTTATCTAATAGTTTCTTGGAATAAAAAAATGAATCTATTATGGTCATTCTATATAATTTCTCTCATGTTACATTGGAATCCCTTCACTCACACCCAGGTTAATCCATGTTATACTCTATGAAAACATGACCACAATCAAGTTCCATACATGAAAACCATTTTACAATCATATTTCATAAGCCATCATGACCATTTTATAAAACACCTTCAAATAGAGTAAAAATATTTCTAAAACCATTTTAAAAATATATTTAAAACCATAAAACCTCATTGATTTATTTCGTCAAACAGTTGGGGTGGATACAAGCCACATCTATTTAGAAACCCTTCATTAAACACCAAAATTACAAAACCAATCCATGAATCACATCAAACATGGAATAAATATAAATAATAAATAACTTAAATGAAAATTTTAACAACAAAACCAAATTTTATTAGTAATTTAAATGAAATCCATTGAAAATTATCATAAATATAGATATATACCTTAGAAATGGTGCCAACCTCATAACCTTCAACGAAAACCACCCAGAATAGGTAGGAGGAACCCTGAAAACCTAAATTTTTTTTTAAAAAATCAAATACCCCATTAAAATACCATTTTTCCCATCCACACCACATAGGGATAGAAAATTATATGGAAGTGGAAGATTATGCTATAGAAGGGGGAATGTAAGAAGCAACCAAGAAGATTTGGACTTATCTCAGCCAAATCACCATGAATCCAAGAAAAGTCCACCAAGTGTGGATAGGATATGCTTCCACACCAAGGAGGAAGGGTTTTTCATGAAGGGAGAGACAATTAGAGATGATTAAGTATAAATTGATAAGCTTAAATTGTAAAATAATAATTTTTAAGTGACTTTGAAAAGTCACACGATTTGGCCTAATGGGTAGGAAAGCCGTGTGCCAACCATGTGGGAGCCACTATCTCCCCTAAAACTGAGCCATTAGATTATATCACAGATATGTATCTTTTGAAAATAATTTCTTAAACCATGAAAAATTTAACTATAAAAACCTATGGAACTCTTGCACTATTATTCATGTAGTTAGTTTCATGGTTAGGCAAGCAGTGCGCTAACTATGTACCAGGGTAAGGCTTTCCCAAAAATAGTTTTTTTTTCAATCCATGGAACCCTAAACCTCAAAATGAAATCCTAAAACTAAATATTAATCAAAATTTTATGTACCTATTACTTGGTTAGTGTAGTGACCCCAAACTTGATGTACATGGGCATTACATTACTTTTGTGGAATACTTAATACATAAAAAAACCAACACTCAATGAACATAATAGTTTAGTGTCTTTGGAAACTCGGAACATAATCTTCTTATCATGGTAAAAGATCATCAACATCTCCTATAAAGATCATCCCCTTTTGGTTTCTTACCTAAAACCTTTCTTTATATCATGGGGAAAAGAAAACATATAAAGGGTGATCTCAAATGCTCATTAAGGATAAGCATAAATAAAATAAAAAAAATCATATACATTTGAACTTAAAAACATGAACATAATGTTTAAACATCAAAATCTTGCGCAATGACATAAAACAGGGAAGTACGTAAGGCATAGATCATAATGGAACATCAATAATGATAAAATTGCATGGGAATAAAACATGTAATTGTGTAAAACCATTATTCACATGATATGATTTCCATAGTAGCTAAGGCATTACTTCCAAGACTATCATAGTGGACAAAGTCCCTTTCTGAATCGAGTTCACTCCTCGTTCTAGTCTTGTATCACTAAGCCAGATTAACTTATTGTTCCAGCCATGTATATCTCATGAGATATAAATCTTTACCCAATGAATTGGAGTGAGATACAGGTCTCACCCATATCATAATTAAATCATTATTACTTGTGACACAAATTAAACATAAATCATTCATCATAACCCAAAGAATAAAATGGGTTTCATAAACATCATCTGATCATAATGTAATCCATATAAAATAGATGTATATAATTTCATCATAAGAAGAATCAAACCATGTAAATAATAGATACATTATACTTGAAACATAATTAAACTAAATAATGTCATCATATATGGAAATAGTTTTGACAAAACACTTGAAATGAATTCTTTAGGAAAATATCCTTCCTTCCTCAAAATCATTTTCTTTTCACAAAATGAAATTCAATTTTAAAAGAAAATAATTTTGTTGAAAATAATCAGGAAATTGTGTAGAGGAAGATTCATGGAAATATGTTTTTATGAAACCATAAAAATCCATTCATGCCGTATATGTTAAAAAACATTCTCCTCGTACTTTTTACTGGAAAAATCAATAAGTACCTCATATGGTAAAAAATAAATAAATATTCCTTCCATAATACATAGTAAAAGTCAAAAAGAGGTAAAAATGAATTTAAAAATACATGGAAGAATATTAAACACTTTATGGAAACAGTTTTATAAAACATGGACATGGATGATAAATATAACCCCAGTAAATACTTACGTATAAGCAATCATGGATAAAAATGAGATTGCAAAATTATCCCTTACCTTATGTCTGATATGATTCATATGAATCCAAACCTCCTGTATAATAATTTAAATAATGTCATTTAATTATTACAGAATCATATTCGTTGTTATCATATCATATATGGTTCACTTATAACTTTATATTACCCGTTCTTTTGTAAATTCCATGTTAATGCAGCATTTTGCGTAAAATCATTTCATTTATCGTAGGTGTTTCAATTTGTTGTTCATTATATTATTACTCATATCCTGATTTACTTAATTGCAGAATGTAAAACATGATTTATGTATAATATATATTCAGTATATAAATATATATGATAGATCAATAAATGGAATGAAATACACCGTTCATGGAGATGTTAGGTCGTACGTACGCATGAACGCTATTTTCGTTTTCTTATTGAATTGAATGGAATTATGTAAATGAAACATATATGTACATAAAACCAATATAATTATTATTTAATATATTTCTTGATTATTTATTATATAAATACTTTATAATCATACTTTAATGCTTAATAATGGAAAATGTATCTCATCACGTTCGTGGAGACGGTAGTCCGACGAGCAATGATATCATTCACATAATTAATGAATAGAATTTTAGTGGATGATATAATATCTCAGAATTAGTATGATGTTATATTAACCATATATAGTTATTCTTTACACCATTATACCCTTCCATGTAAGGTGTTGGTGGAAAAATTAATTAAACCACAGCGTGGAGACTGTATTCCGTACGTACGCACGCGCGGTGATTTTGTTTTTCGTAGGGTGGATAGAAGGTGTAATGGAGTTGTTTCATATTTATAATATAATATAATTATATTATTTATACTTATTATATTACTTTACAATGAAACAACTAAATAAGAGTAAGTTGAAGAAGAAAAAAACTTGAAAGAATCGGTAGAAGAGATTACCTCTTCTTCGACACACCTCCTTTAAGCTTCCTCTTAAGGGACTAGAGTTGGTCTTTTAAGAATACCAGAACCTCCAGAATTTATCTAGGGAAGTGGAGAAGAGAAATGGGAAGGGTTTGGACAAGATTTAATTCTCAAGGTGTTGTGAAGAGGAGAGGGTGGAGGTGCCCATTTATAAGGGAGGAGAGGGGCACCTTCGGAAACCTCAAAAATATTAATTTATAATAAATTCAAACCCCACATAAAAACTTCATATGGTTGTAATATCATCAACCAATAAAATTTAGACATGTTGAAAATTTATTTTAAACACTATCAACTTGATTTATCCTTATTTAATCTGTTTAATTTTATTTGTGGTAATAAGATTCTTAATATTAAATTGTTATAAAAAATTACTTATGTGTTGTGAATTGTCCATAATTGGATAATTTATTACATTGTAGACTATATAAATTTTAATTTATAATATTTTATATATTTTTGTGATTTTTAAAACAATTTTATATTATGTTATTCTTATAAAATAACAATAGTGTCAATTTTGACACTGTTAATTTATTTGAATTTAAATAAAATCCTCAAAGAAGATATGTTCAAACTAAAAGATTTAATAGATTTATATCATGTCATATTTATTTAGAAAATTATTGGAGCACATTAAATAGTTCATATAATATTTATTTTAGTATTTTTAAAACCATTTGTTTGATCAATCAATAAAATAATTTCAACATCACTATTGTGTCACCTTTAATGATAATTATTTAATCCTTAAAAATTATAAATAAATTCACATGATGTAGATAAATTTATTATATTACTGGATACTATTCATGTTCGAAGTTTCATAAAATTTATCACTAAGTTAAAATTATTATACTTATAAGATTTAAGAGAGTGACATGTTGTCACTTTCTTTGGTTTTAATAATAATTAAATTATTTTCATGGTCAAAAGTATGTAAAATTAATCTATTATGACCCTTAAGTGATATGGGTTTACTTTTAGTCATCCAATAGAATTTTGGTAGGTGTTAGGGTAATTTCATAATATTATTTTTACCCTTAATTACTCGATTTACCTTTAACTGTAGTAAACAAAAATTACCGTATTTACTATTCATAATATCAAAAAAAAAGGTAACCTATTAACAGAATTTGGACCCACAGAATTCAAATATGGAGTCCATTTTTCAAAATTCAAAACATATAAGTTGAAGTAATTAATTTAAAATTAATCTCGTTGTTAAGAAAACGGGTTTTAAATGTTAAAACATTGCCAAAGATTGAAATATTTTTACCTATGATTTCAATGTAAAATTAATGGAAATGAAATAAATTATATTAAATGGTAAAAATATATTATATTTTTACTTTAATACCATTCAATATTATAATTTAAGCATATAAATTATTGTGATGAAAAAAGTTGTTTTTAATTAAAATATACCGTGTTTTTACTATTCACTAAAATATGAAAGTTATCAGAATAATATGAAAAATTTATCCAAAGTAAATTTTTATAGCTTGATTCCAAATAAGAATTTTATTTTGTCAAATTGAACTTATAAACATCTCAAAAACTAGATTTAAAGTTGGTGTGCCATCAAAAGGTGGCAAAACTGCATTTTTTTAAAAAACTTATTTTACCTGAAAAATTTATTTTGTTCTCATAAAATGTTTTATAAAATGTGTAAGATGAATAATAATGTTATAAAATTCAAAATTTAGTTAATACTATTAATAACGGCTAGTATATAATAATATTATAAAAATATATCATTGTTTAGTGAAACCATGTATTGCGTACTATGCACACTATCGAGGAAGGTCGTGATTGCATGTAACGCAAGCCAAGTCAGGGATGGATGTAGTGAAAGCTCCCTTTTGTGTAGTGTACAAAAAAATACATCAATGAAATTAAAAATAATAATTCTCATAAAATCTCGGTTTGTTACATTCTACCCCCTTAAAATTAATTTCCCCATTGAAATTCATCGGGGTTAAAATGGTTTACTACTTTTAAATTTCTTTCATAGAAACACACATCATAAAATGGAATGCTAAAACATAATTTTAAAAATGAATTTTAGAAACAAAATGGATACCCAAAGTAACTCATCACTTGTGTTCCCACATAAGAGAACATAGGTGAAAATATGGATATGGAAGAGAAATTTTACCATCAAGTTCTGATGGAGAGTGGTAGAGAACATGGCTATGAAAAATCCAACAGTAACAAAGCCATAAATTTGTGATGATCTAAGGTACCATCTGATTCATCATATATAAGGGCTCGAGGACAACATTTTAGGTTTTCAAGATAATTTCCCTAATGTTGAAGAATTTGAATTAGAAGAAATACATAATTTATTTCGATACAATCTCACCGTTTTCGTGCCTTGAACAATTTACACATCATCTCTTAAAGAAATAAAGTTGAATTTGTCATTGCTGAAGTATTAGCATATCATGTGATAGAATGATGGGTTATTCCATCTGTCTCAAACAAAGGGTTATCAAAAGTTATCAAAAATACATAAGTACCTCTATGATGAGGTTAATCGTATATGATTCCAAAAATGGACTTATACTTCATCTATCATACCGCTTAATAAAATAAAACTAGTTTCTACTAACTTGGGACTTCTTGTAGGCTACTGGTAGGCAATAATGGCCTGTCACACTTCGGTTATGGGTTTGGTTCCTATAACCTTGCCCGACGTGACGGGTTTTCTCCTGTCATAAAGGTTGTCCTTTTTCTAAAACTACATTATTATAACATCCCATCAATAATATCAAAAAAAATTCTATCCTTAAACAATACTAACATATGTCCAACATAATCCATTCCAATCTTTAGGCATATATAAAATACTTCTGTCCAAGCTCATAGTATAAAGAAAACAATTACTAGAAATTTCATCTACCGAGCATGTGAATACCAACATTTATCCCCCATATATCATACTATACATTTTGTTGTTCACATTCCAAACATGTGAATACCTTAATAATGTATTATCTTGAAAAATGAATACCCATTGAACCTTACTGAAAACATGAATGCTGTCAAAAGTTAACTCTTTCCACATACCAAAATCCCAAAATTTCTATATACTCAAACCATGATATCAGTCATGAGCTCATTTCATTTTCTCTTTATCACTTCATTATGTGCATATCATCTTCTTTCCAAAAATATTTCAATCATTTTTCATGGGTACCGGTACCATATAATTATTGAAAACCAATTCATAGATATTCCAAAATTCCACGATACCATAAATGAGATTCAATGATACTATTTTGAAATCCCATTACATAAACACTTAATCATTCCAAAACATCATTGTCATACTCAACATCACAAATAGTGATCACTTGTGACTTCCCTTTATCATTTTCCTTAAGAGGTTTCTCATGTTAATCATCATTAACCCTTGGATTAGGGTATTGATTAGCATAATACCCCATTTCCTTGTACTTGAAGTATTGAAGTGTTGGTGGAGCATTCTATGTAGTCTTTTCTCTATTCACGTCATTAGAAACCTTTTTCCAATTACATTGGCACTCAGCTGCTTGATGAACTTTTTTTCCACACTTGAAACATTTTCTAGTACCTTTTATACAATCTCCACCATGATTCTTTCTACACTTTGAGCATAAAGTAACATTTATCTTCTTTTCACCAATTTACTGAGATTTTTCCTCAAAATCCATCTTTCGCTACTTGTCAAAACCATGAGATGGATATGTAACATCAACTTCTGGTTCTACCTTGATAGCACAACACATAATTTCGTCATAGCTCTTGATGTCTCTTATAGCTAATTCCCTTTGAAGACTTGGTTTTAAGCCACTGAAGAATCGATCAACTTTACTTTCAGGTTGGATGATAAAGCCAGATCCCTACCATGCAAGCCTAGTAAAATTCGCTTCGTATATACCAATTGATTCATCATCCTTTTTCTTAAGCTCAAGGAACTCCTTTTTTATCTTTGTTCGATGAATATGAGGGATGTACTTATTGAAAAATAAGTTCTTGAAATCATCCCATTCCATGGATTCAATATCAACTCAGGGACTCATATTCTTAATTAGATTCCACCATTGGTCTGCTTCACCTTCTAAATGGTAAATATCCAAAATGACTTTTTCATGTTCCGAATAGCGAAGCATGGAAAATATTTTTTCAGTGGTACTGATCAATTGTTCAGCAAAAAGTGGATTAGAAGACCCACTGAAAGAAGGTGGACGTTGCCTCATAAAGGACTCAATAGAATATTGTTCCCTTCTCTACTCATTTGGAAGTCTAGAATGATTCATAGCTTGTGTAAGTATAGAAATAAGGTTTTTCACTCCATCTCCCATAAAAATTGTTTGTTCAGGAGAAAAATCATTGCATTGTCCATTACATTTATCAACGCGTTCCATTGGGTTCCATACATCGTCTAAAACCGAAAAAGAATATTGTGAGAGACAATAATCATGCTAGGAAAAACAACATAATAAAGGGGGAATACCTTTAATATCTAAAATATTAGGTTTAATTATAATATTGTTACCATGATTCTAGGAATATAACCTATACTTATACATAACCTTAGGGACATCCCTAGACATACCATAGAAATATCTCTAGGGATCTCAATAATGTTCTCGCATCCTAGTTTCCAAAGGTTGACTAAACCTTTCCTATGATACCAACTGTAGAGACCCCAAACATGACATAAATGGACATTAAATTACTTTTTTGGAATACTTAATACATAACAAAAACCAATACTCAAGGACCGCAATAGTTTATTTTCTTTGGAAACTCGGAACATAATCTTCTTATCGTGGAAAAAGATCATCAACATCTCCCATAAAGATCATCCCATTTTGTTTTCTTACCTAAAACCTTTCTTTATATCCTGTGGAAAAGAAAACATATAAAGAGTGATCTCAAATGCTCATTAAGGGTAATAATGGAGAAAATAAAACAAATAATATACATTTGAACTTAAAAACATGAACATAATGTTTAAACATAAAAATCTTGAGCGATGACATAAAACATGGAATTACGTAAGGCACCCATCATAATGGAACATCAATCATGATAAAATTGCATGGGAATAAAACATGTAATTTTGTAAAACCATTAATCACATGATATGATTTCCATAGTAGCAAAGGAATTTCTGTCAAGACCATCATAGTGGACAAAGTCCCTTTCTGAATTGAGTTCACTCCTCGTTCTAGTCCTGTATCATTGATCTAGATTAACTTGTCATTCCATCCATATCTATCTCATGAGATATAAATCATTACCCAATGCATTGGAGAGAGATATATGTCCCACCCATCTCATAATGAAATCCTTCTTACTTGTGCCACAAATTAAACATAAATCATTCATCATAACCCAAAGAATAAAATAGGTTTCACAAACATCATCCGATCATAATGTAATCCATATAAAACAAATGGATATCATTTCATCATAAGAAGAATAAAACCATGTAAATAATAGATACTTTATACTTGAAACATAATAATACTAAATAATGTCATCTTATATGGAAATAGTTTTGACAAAACACTTGAAATGAATTTTTGAAGAAAATATCCTTTCTTCTTCAAAATTATTTTCTTTTCAAAAAATGCCATTAAATTTTAAAAGAAAAGGATTTTGATGAAAATAATCATGAAATCATGTAGAGGAATATTCATGGAAATATGTTTTTATCAAACCATAAAAATCCATTCATGCCGTATATTTTAAAAAAACATTCTCCTCATACTTTTTACCATAAAAGTCAAAAAGTACCTCGTATGGTAAAAAAAGATTCCATCCATACTACATTGTAAAAGTTAAAATAGGGTAAACATGAATTAAAAAATTCATGGAAGAATAGTAAAAACTTTATGAAAACATATTTATAAAACACAGTCATGGATGATAAATATAAACCCAGTAAATACTTATGTATAAGCAATCTCTGATAAAAATGAGTTTGCAAAGTTATCCCTTACCATATGACCAATATGATTTGTATGTATCTGAACCTCCTATATAATGATATAAATAATGTCATTGAATTATTATAGAATCATATTCATTGTTATGATATCATATATGGTTCACTTATGACTTTATATTACCCGTTCTTTTGTAAATTTCATGTTAAAGCAGCGTTTTGGGTAAAATCGTTTCATTTATCGTACGTGTTTGAATTTTTTGTTCTTGATATTATTACTCATATCCTGATTTACTTAATTTTCAGAATTTAAAACATGATTGAAATATAATATATATTCAGTATATAAATATATATTATTGATAGATAAATGGAATGAAATACACCGTTCATGGAGACTATAGGTCGAACATACTCATGAACACTGTTTTTGTTTCCTTATTGAATTGAATGGAATTAAGTAAATGAAACATATTTGTACATAAATACAGAGTCATTATTATATAATATCTTTCATGATTATTTATTATATATATACTTTATAATAATACTTTAATGGTTAATCATGGAAAATGAATCTCATCACATTCGTGGAGACGGTAGTCCGTACGTACGCACGAGCGATGATATCGTTCACATAAAATTGAATAGAATTGGAGTGGATGATATAATATCTCATAATTAGTATGATTTTATAATAAACATATATTGTTATTCTTTACACAAATATACCCTTCCAATTAAGGTGGTGGTGGAAAAACTAATTACACCACGGCTTGGAGACGGTATTCCTTACGTACACACGCACGGTGATTTTGTTTTCCGTAGGATGGATAGAAGGTGAAATGGGGTTGTTTCATAATTATAATATCATATAAGTATATTATTTATACTTATTTTATTACTTTACCATGAAACAAATAAATAATAGGAAGTTGAATAAGAAAGAAACTTGAAAGAATCGGTAGAAGAGATTACCTCTTCTTCGATGCACCTCTTTTAAGCTTCCTCGTACGGGACTAGATTTGGTCTTTTGAGAAGACCAGAACATCCAGAATGTTTCTAGGGAAGTGGAGAAGAGAAATGGTCATGGTTTGGCCGAGCTTGAAGGCTCAAGGTTTTGTGAAGAGGAGAGGGAGGAGGTGCCCTTTTATAAGGGAGGAGAGTGGCACCTTTGGAAACCTCAAAAATATTAATTTATAATAAATTCAAACCCCACCTAAAAAGATCCAAAATGACTCAAATCCGAATATTAGATGAGATATGGTTTTCATATCATCAACCAAGAAAATTTAGACATGTTGGGAATTTATTTTAAACACTATGAACTTGATTTATCCTTATTTAATCTATTTAATTTTATTTGTGGTAATAAGATTCTAAATTTTAAATTGTTAAAAATAATTACTTATGTGTGGTGAATTGTCCATAATTTTATAATTTATGAAATTTTAGACCATATAAATTTTAATTTATATATTTTTTAAATATTTTTTGTGGTTTTTAAACAATTTTATATTATGTTATTTTTATAATATAACAATAGTGTCAATTTCGATGCTGTTCAATTATTTTAATTTAAATAAAATCCTCACAGAATATATGTTCAAAATAAAAGATTTAATAGATTAATAACATGTCATATTTATCTATAAAATTAGTGTAGAACATTAAATAGTTCATATAATATTTATTTTAATATTTTTTAAAAAATTTATTTGATATTTCAATCAATAAATTAATTTCAACATCACTATTGTGTCACAATTAATGATAATTATTTAATCCGTAAAAATTCTAAATAAATTCACATGATGTATATCATTTTATTATCTTTCTGGAGAGTATTCATGTTACAAGTTTCATTAAGTTTATCACTAAATTAAAATTATTATACTTATACGATTTCAGAGAGTGACATGTTGTCACTTTCTTTGATTTTAATAATAATTAAATTATTTTCATGGTCAAAAGTCCATAAAATTAATCTATTCCGACCATTCGGTGATATTGGTCTACTTTTATTCACCCAATAGAATTTTGGCAGGTGTTACAATAATTTTATAATCTTATTTTTACACTTAATTACCGGATTTACCTTTAACTACAGTAAATAAAAATTACCATAGTTAATATTCATAATATCAAAAAACTAAAAGTATACTATTAACATAATTTGGACCCACTGAATTCAAATATGGAATCCATTTTTAAAAATTCAAAACATATAAGTTTCAGTAATTAATTTAAAATTAATCCTGTTGTTAAGAAAATGGGTTTTAAATGTTAAAACATTGCCAAAGATTGAATTGTTTTTACCTTTTCTTTCAAAGTAAAATTAATAGAAATGACATAAATTATATTAAATGGTATAAATATATTCTATTTATATTTTAAAACCATTCAATATTATAATTTAACCATATAAATTATTGCGATGAAAACATTTGTTTTTAATTAAAATATAGCGTGTTTTAACTATTCAATAAAATATGAAAGTTATCAGAATAATATGAAAAATTTATCCAAAGTAAATTTTTATATGTTGAATACAAAGAAGATTTTTATTTTGCAAAATTGACCTTATAATCATGTCAAAAACTAGATTTAAAGTGGGTGTGCCATCAAAAGGCGACAAAACATTATTTTTTTAAAAATACTTATTTTACCCAAAAAATTTATTTTCTTCTCAGACCATGTTTTAAAAAATGTGTCAGATGAATAATAATGTTATAAAATAAAAACATTTGTTAATACTATTCATAACAGCTAGTCCATAATAATATTATTACAATATTTCGTTGTTTAGTGAAACCTAGAATTGCGTACTACACACACTATCGAGGAAGGTCGCGATTGCGTGTAATGCAAGCCAAGTCAGGGATGCGTGTAGTGCAAGCTCCCTTTGGTGTAGCATACAAAACAATACAAAAATAAAATTAAAAAGAATAATTCTCATAAAATCTCGGGTTGTTACAGTTAGTGTCATATTTGATAATCCAAAACATGAATACTAAATCATTCTATAAAATGATAATATCAAGACAACATATGAATGTGGAAACAAAATAAAACATAACATCATAGAAATAGATCAGTGATAACCATCAATACATAATAAAATAGTGTGATAAGGATAATCTCCCATTCACCATAAATTTTATTTTCTGAGATAAAAACATTATCCAATGCATTGGAGGGATATATAAATTTTGTCCTACCCATCACATTCATATCATGTACAAACATTAGTGTGCCGCCAGATAATAAAACATTAGAATGGATTTAATTATATATAATAACATTATTAAGGAGTTTGGATTAAATAATTGGATTTAAAAAATAAATTAAGTATATATATATCTTGGTTAATACCCTGGAGTAGAAATGGGGATCGATATTCACGACACAAATGTTTGGAATGGAAAAGTGCATAATAATATCAACAACATAAAAAGTGTACATAAAGATTAATATAAGAGTTTAATGAGACTGGAAGTTTGTTAATAGTTACTTTTACATTATATATTCAATAAAAGGGATGTTTAAAAAACATTACAACATTAAAAATTGGAACTAAAATGTGATAATACAAAGAAAATGCTTGAATAAATAAGAGGAGAGAATCCCTTACCTTGAGAGTATGCTTCTAAATGCTAGAGAGGATATTATTAATGGATTTATAACACCGTGGGAGGGATATATATAGGTATAGTGAGAGAAATGTTTTTATCAACTGGTTTTTTGTGATTAGGAGTTTGAGTTTTTGTGGTCATTTTTAGAAAAATAAATGTTAATTTTTATTAATTTATAAACATAGGTTTTGGAATCTATATGATAAAATAATAAAATCCAAAAACCATACCTTGGTTTTTACACATGATTTATCAAAAATAGTAGTGGTTTAAAATATTTTATAAGTACAAGAATCAAAAATATTGAAATAATACCATTTGTGATGTGTATGTGATTCATGTTCATTAAGAATTGATTTTAAAACATTAAAATAAAATATAGGTTTTGGAGGATTCATCAATGGTTTACAAAATTAATAAAATTACTTAATATACATATTATTTTAAAGGGTAAATATATATTTGTTATTGGATTCCTTTTATATAATTTATTATATCACTTTTGGTTAATTATGATGAATGAAATATTTAATTCAAAATCATTGTATTTTTTAGAATGTTTTTTAAAAATATATATTTTATAAAAATAGATTTTGTTTCTTTTGTATAAAAATATTACTTTAATCTACTCATATAATATTATATAAAAATAAATAATTAAAAGGAATAAATGTAAATATTATTTCATTATAAATAATACATATAAATTCGTACTACTAGGTTCAAATATATAACCCCTTATTACAGCAATGTACACCCTAAGGGTAAGGTGTGTGATTGTTGAATTTTCTTGGGGTGGTTTGGAAAACATTTTTTGTGCTATGACCATAATAATATTGAAATTATCCTACAAATGGTTTCATTAATGTTTGATTTGTTTAATTTCATCTTTGTATTGGTCAAGCGAAATTCTCAATGATGACATATCCCTCGAAAGCTTTGATAATTGGTATTCCTAGGGTATAGTCCTATAGGTCAATGTCATAGTTTCTTCTCTATGTGTAACTTAGACTTTATCACAATAGATATTTTATGATAATATTAATATTCATTGTACATTATATTTATTATCTTCTGTTAGGATTCTTAATAGTCTTTTAAATATGACTGGAAATATTTTATAATGGTAAACAATAACCAAGGTAGTGCATGTGTTTTCTATAACTACATTATATAATAAGGAATTTTTTTCAAAAAAAAAAAGAATTTCATCAATAAAAGTACAACTCATTACATGAATTGGGTGGTTTCACAATAAATAACAATAAAAATACAATATATAAATAGTTACCGATAGTCCTGGCCTAAGGGTTTATATGAAGAAATTCAAAAAATTCCCATAAAATTGACCTCATCATCGATATCGATCACAAGAAACTACTATTATTTCTATAATAAAAAACAACCCAACCATTCACACAAATAACAATAACAACATTCATGATCCCCTATTTAGTCACATCATTTTCCAATCTCCATATTTACTATTTTACTAGCCACTTTACATTCATTATTTCATTCTTTGTCCATATTTAATTTCAAACCATTCATTAACCATAACTAAAATTTATATAAGTAGTTAACCATGCATTATAATATTTATAAATTTATTAAATTCCACTGCCTAATAAATTCAATATCATACTCACAATAGTGTTCATCATTACCAATCATTTTACATACCATCGAGAATCTATAACACAACCCCACAACACACAACCAATCATAGCATGAAACACCACATAGATAATTCCAATATCCTTCACAATAGACACAAAAACACCTCATATTTCTACAGAACCATACATAACACTATTTATAAAATACATAATTTCCTAACTAACACTATGATGTAAACAACCAAATCTCCCCTAGTAGAGTAACTAATCGCAGATCAAACTGTGCATCTCATTAAAACACCCCATACCTATACAAAACACATCTAACCATAACCATATTAACCAAAATAAGGTTAAAACATTAATAAAAAACAAAATATAAGAAAATTAGTGGCAAACCACATCAAGAAACCTCCATTTAATTATTATTTCCATGTATATTATTTATGGTGAACATAAACATCATTAATAAATTACGAATTTCAAAGAAACTCATTCATTATCATATTTAATTGATTTAACTTTTATGAAAGGTGATTGTATGACCTCAATTATAATAAATGACATATATATCACAAAAATATGTAATACCTATCTACAGGAACACTATTAATTATAAAAAATATATTGGAATCATATAAAACACATGGGAATAATCCCTTAACATTAAATTTCTTTAGTCCAGTTCATTATATTAATTATGTTTATCCTTTCCATTGAACCAAAGAAATAAAAAATAGGATACTAACATAATTTACAAAATATAAGCTAGGAATATCAAATCCCCTACCTAAATTGAAGATTTCTGAAATCCCATGCAAGTATGGAAGAAAAAAAGGATCAAAAACTTCCAAATACAATGATAATCGCCTTAGGACCTAGCCAAAATAAATAATCATCAAACCACATTAAAAAATAATCCAATATTATAAGAATCCTTACTACTACAAGATCTATGAATGATAGAATGAAAGCGAAGAGAAGAAAATGATAAGAGGGTACCTCAAACAAAGAGAGATCAATACAAAAAAATCAATAGGTTTATATCCTCAAACAGATGACTAGAAACATACATTGAATGATGAAGTTATATAGGGTTTGAAGTAATGGAATAAAATTCAAACCAAAGGAATGATAGAATCTTTATTTATAGATAAAAAATAATGGGCCTTCACCATTGCATAGAAACTTTCAAAATGACTAAGGCGGATACATTCACAATAATATTTGAAATCAATTATCTCATAAATGATTGATCCCCCATCTTATTGGTTTTAATTTCATCTATTTTGAAATAGTTTGACTAACACCATGGTGTAAAGGTCCCCAAAATGGCCTTGATGACCTAAAATATGACTCCCCTTAAGGAATCACCATATCATAAAAGAACTTCCCCCACCATTCCCATAACTTAAATAAAACCTAGGCATGTTGATGAATCCTCATAACCAAATAATAACATCCCCCATGGATCCCATCATGGGTATTTTATTCTTCCAAGTTTCCCATAGGAAAGACCTCTAGACACATCCAGATTCCAAGTTCATAAAAATTTCCATCACCTTGTTGTAATCACCATATCATACCACAACAGAAAAATAGAAAAGGTAACATGTGATGGTTTTAATATATATATATATATATATATATATATATATAAGATTTTTATATAGATACAAATGGATTTATTATTTTTCTAATTCCCCACACCATGAAACAATGCCTCCATGACCACAAACACTGGCATGATACATCTCCCCATTTTACATAGGGACTTCACCAAGATTTTACCAGGAACCATGCCCTTTAAAATAGGATCCACCATGATGTGGAGAACAATAATGAAAATTATACTTAATAAAATAAGAGTTTTGACCCCAAAATCAAAAAACTATTAAAATTTCAAACTAACCACAAAAATATCACCACCACTTCCACTAAAAAATCTAGAAACCCTTCAAATGGGTGTTCTATGAACCATCATGAAAAAAACTCAACCTATCACACCCAAAACACATTTAAAATTACTATCAAACCCAATACAATAACAAAAAAAATCCTTTGTATAGTTTCCCAGGATTAACATATATGGATATTACATCATTTAAGATGAATATTAAGTATATTACAAAAGTACATGCCTGAGTATCATAATAGTTTAGTGTATTTTGAATCTTATAACATAATATTATAACTTGGTTAAACATCATTGATTTTTTTCAAAAATATATTCCCATTTAGCACTCATACAAAAAATATTTATTCATAACATGGGGAAAGGAAATATAATAAATGGTGTTCTCAGATACTTAGTAAGGGTAAAAATGTAAGATACATAAGCATAACATGAATAGACTAGTATGAGAACATGATAACAACAATTTATGATCAAACCCCATATATCAAATATCATATACATGGGTCATGTAATACATATTGGTAGTTCATAAGACATGAATCATAAGGGAATCAAGAAAATCATCCATGAAATCATAATGTAGGATTAAGACATTGAATGTTGGCAGAAACATAAACATATAAAATGATTTCCATAGTAGTCAATCCTTACTGCCATGACCATATTAGTGGAATGGGTTCACTCCTCAAACCATCATAGTAGTAAAGGTTCACTCACAATACCATATTAGTGTAAAATTTCCTTTACTAAACCAAGTTAACTCCCTATTCTAGCCCTGTATTACTAAAATGGGTTCACATCCCATTTTGTCCTTGTATTACTGAACCAATTTCACACCTCATTTTTTCCTTATCATACTGAATTGGGTTCACTCCTAATTCCAGCCATGTCATACTAAACTGAGTTTTTTCCTCATTCCACACCTATTATAATGAAATGAGTTCACTCATCTCTCCATACCTTTCTTACTGAATCGATTTTACTCCTCATTCCAACCCTATAAATCACATGAGATATAAATATTTACCGAATGCATTGGAGGGAGATATAAGTATCACCCATAACATAATGAAATCATACAAATGAGTTCTAAATGATCATAAATATCATCATATTATAACCCATTAAAAGAAATTAGTACCATAAACCTTGATCATATCTTAACCTATGGAAAAGATACAGGTTTCATAATAATTTCATCATATCATTACCCGTGAAAAAAAGTTTGATTCTTAAGCATATAAACTATATAATAGAAATAGATTTTATAAAAAATGTATCATCATAAACATAAACCATTCAAATAAATAATAATAATGTTTACCTTATATCAAATCCCCAATAAAGAATTAATTATATCAAAGGATAACATCTTAAATAAATAATTATTTTGAATGACTGAATAAAACATGTCTTAAGGAAAATGATATTATTTGAAAATAACATTTTCAAAATCATTTTCATTGAAATTATCTTAAAATATAAATTAAAAATTTTTTAAAACATTTTTAAAAAACATTTTATTGAAGGAATATAGATATCTAATCGAAGAGAGAAATAAAGTTGTAGTTTCTTAAAAACATTTTACTAATTACCATAAGTACCAAAGAGTTGATAAATGGTAAAATTAGATATTTATTTCATGAAAAAACATATGAAAATAAAATTCAGGAAAATTATTGGGATATGGATCATAAGATTTTATTAGTGTAAAAATAATTATAAACAATCATGATAAACAATCAGATTGTATCAATAAACTCTTACCAAATTAGGTAACAATGAATCATAAAACCCCATGAATTAATAACATAAAATGACACATAAAATATAATTAGGATAATAAAAATCATAATATTACATTTTAAAGGGTGTATATATACCTCGTAAAAAAATATAGGTTCTTATTATAACATACGTCTCAAAGAAGGAAAATTGAGACAAAAATCCATAACTGATTTGGTAACTAGTTAACAGTAAGCCTAATAAAATTGGTATACTTCAATGGAAAATATAAGACACATAAATTTTATTATAATAATAAAAAAAATTCAATGTTGGTTTATATAGCACATATAAAAAATATGTGGTGAAGAAAGTATGTGTCGCACAACAGTAAAAAGTGAGACAAGAATCCCTTATTACTTGAGTAAATCTTGAATCACAAGATTCGTGAAATAATAAAATAATTTTAAACTTTTAATATCATTAAACAAATTATATTCATGATATAACATGTCATAGGTCAGTATATATACCATAAAAAATAAATGAGTACTGAATATGGCATAAGTCTCGTAAAAATAAAAGTGATACTAGAAATACCCTTACTACATGAGTAACATTTGAATCATGAGATACATGAAATAATAACACCAATGAAACTTTTAATATCATTAAATAAATTAAATTCAATATATAACATGTATAAAGTAATTATATACACCACACAAAAGAAATGAGTGGTGAATATAGCTTAAGTATCGCAGAAATTAATGTGAGACTAGAAATCCCATTACTACTAGAGTATCTTTTGAATCATGAGATCCATGAAATAATTACATCAATTGAAACATATAATATAATTAAATAAATTAAATTCAATATATAACATTTAATTGAGAAGTATATACACCACAACACAAGACTATGTTGTGAATAAAGCTTATATTTCACAGAAATAAATGTGAGATGAGAAAACTATTACCTTAAGTCTTAATTCGTGTCATGGTTTTTCAAAACGACCATAAAATAAATATATGTTTATTATATATATATATATAAAAGCACAATATTCATATATATAATATCATATATTATTTACTTATGAATTTATATTTCCCATTTATTAATGATTCCGTGATAAATTTATATTTCAGGTAATAACTGTTTTGTTTTTCGTACATGTCTTGACTTTTTATTCTTGATCCTCTTACATAGATAATGATTCACTTATTTAAAAAATGTAATGAATAATATATATTAAATATATATTAATCATATATTTATTCATAATAATAAATGAAATATATAAATTAAAATTAAATACATCGTTCATAGAGCTGGTAGGTCGTATTTACGCATGGACATTGATTCCATTTTATTTTTGTATTCACATAATGAAATTTAAATGGTATATATAAATTTATATTTATATTTTAATTATAGTATAATTATTATTAATATATAACACATATTTCTAATAAACCAATCTTTAGGACATTCCATGTAATGTGTCAACGAATCACATCTCTTTGAGGAGGCAGTAGTCCACACATCCACAAATGATGTTATTATATTCCCAAAAAATAAAATGCATGAAGTTATATGTTATATAATAATTAAATAAAATAAGTAAATAATTAATAAAATATATATTATATATAATGTTTATCTAAATCATTATTACCAACCTTGAGAGGTGGTAATGAAAGAACAAATTACATCGGCTCGTGATGTGGTAGTCTGTAGTACACACGAACAATAATTGCATAACCCATTTGAGATAAGTGTGTGATGTTTATGGGTTTTCCCTTAAAATAACAATTTATTATTATATTTATGATATTAATTTTATTATATAATCATTTTATAAAAATAATTGTAGGGTGGAAAAATAAATAAAACAAAAGTGATCATTGAAGAATGTAACCAATTCTTCAGTTAACTCTAATTTTTTTTCACAAAAGGACCACTTTTGATTTATTTCTGCCCAAATTTAGGATTCTATGATGAGAGTACGGATGTTGAGAGATTATTTTTTCAGGGTTATTTCTTATACAAAGGTCTTGATATGTGTTAATATGTGATTGGGGATGAGTTCCCTTTTATAGTGGAGGAGTAGTGAAATTCTTGTAAGCGTTAAAAGGTAAACATTATTGAGAGGTATTTCTTACATAATGTGCCACAAATAATGAAAAAAATTCAATACAATGTGTGATATGGTCTAAATATTTGTATCCAATAGTTTTTTTACATGTTTATAGGTCATTGTTTTCCATAATATTAATGTTAACCACTAAGTAAACTTGTTTTTAGTTTAATCGTTGTTGTTAATTTTAATTTTTTTATTAATATTTTTGGTAATAAATTAATTTGACCTCAATAGACATTATAAATTATTATTATGAAAAATATAAAATCTATTTATATAAATTAAAATCACAGAAGATGTAGAAATTAATTTAAATTTAATCCCGTAGATAGAACATGAAAACTAGTTTTTAAAGTAAAAATGATCAAAATCGTGAAATGTTATTATATTAAATTTAAATGTTAAATTGATTAAAATTAAATAAATTGGATTAATATATATAATTTATCTAAATATACTTTAAAAATAATTTAAAATATAATTTCACTACATAAATAAATTAAATGAAAAATCAATTTTTAATTAAAATTTAGTATTTTTCACTATTAATCCAAAAATCAAATATTTATGATAAATAAAAATTTGTAAGATAATTTGTAATGTAATGATTTAAAAAGTAATGTTTTTTAAATATAATTTATAAAATTTTCAAAAATTTTATTTAAAATATGTGCTCTAATGAAATGTATGAAAATTTTCTTTTATAAAAATAAATCTCTTTATGCGTAAAATTGGATTTATTCTAATATCTTGTATAAAAAACACATAAGATTATTGATAAGAATTTTATTGAATATAATATATATATATATATATATATCATTAAAACATTTACCAAAAGTGGTATTATTAATTTATTGAGGTAAAACATATTTGATGGCATAAATATATTTTTCCAGCAAAAGATTTCCTATATTTTCAAAAAGGGTTTTAATTTTATTTTTATTTAATTGGTCACAAAATATTTCATATTATATACATGTGTAAACTTTATTTTTTAAATTTAATTAATATTATTCATAACCAACATTCCAATGACTCTGTGACATCTATAATAATATTTTAATGATAATATTAATTGTATATTTTTGTTTGGTAAAACTAGGTCTTGCTTGTAATAAAAAAATTCAAAGGAACAGGGCATTGTGTATAACACAAGTCATATATAGTGCTTCTTGTACCAAAATCTAATCTAAGTGTTTCTTGTAGTAAAATCATAGATTTTTTTGTGTATAAAAAAATCATAACTTAGTGTTGGGTGCAATGAAATCTATAAAGGAATTATAATTTATCTGAAAAAAATTAATTCATAAAAACTCAGTGTTTTACACTCATGATCCATCAACACCTAATAAATGAATAAGTTTTTCATGAATATTTAATCCCTTACATTTACTATTTTATATTTTTCATTATATGGAATTTTTTTTAAATATAAGATATCTAGAATATAAATATTATATATATATATATAATTTATTTATATATTATGTAAATATTTAGAATATCACACATTTTATATTATCTAAACCTTGAGAATATTAATTATTATTATTCCATTTGATATGGATTAAAAACCTCTAATAAGACCTTTAATTTAGACAATTCAAATACTAAATAATTACGAGGAATTTATAATTTTAATATGAACTCCCTTTATATTTTGTTTTATTTTTTAATTTATGGACACTTTATAAACTACACTTGTAATTTCCTTATAAACCATTTATATCATAATTATATATCCTATCATATAATTTTTTTAAAAGGAAATTTTAATATTTATAATTATTATTATGGAATATTTATTCATTAAATGTTTGATAAACATTTTATAATTAATTATAAACCTTTTATAATTAATTAATTTTAAAAAATTTAAATAATTAATTAAATATTTCAAAATACTACCCTCCATATTTTATAAAAAATTATATATTTTACAATTAAATTCTAATTTGAAATTTTGAAAATTGAATTTTTTACTTCGTATCATATTCAACGATATTGGAAATACCATTATTCTTGGTTTAATTCAAAAAATAATATCGTATTTTATTATATATCATGTCACATACTATGAATGATAATTCTAAACAACCAATATTATTATAAAATATCTCTATATTGAATGGTGTGGATAATATATTATCATATATTTTTATTTTCATTAGATATCAAACTTAAATGCCTAGTAGTTGTTTCTTAATATATATGCTATATTGTTTTGATGATGTGAGTCTTGTATCTTTTAAATGAAGATCCTTCTATATCATTGGTAATGAAACTTTATTCCATGTTCTAAGATATAAAAAAAAAATATTTACTATTCCTTAGTTACAATATCCCATATCATATAACACAATACTATTTCCAATTTTGATATCACGTATCATAGCATAGAGCAGGGTTTAAATAATCAATTGTATTTTATGATAATATATATTACTAAAGTATTATATATTGGTTTCAATTCAAACATAGTTTCATGTATCAAATGATCATGGTATGGCTCTGATATCACTGATAGGTTTCTAATGATCGATTAGAACTTAATCAAAACAGTAAAAATAATGAGAAATACCATTTCAAATATCTACCATGGATGAAGCATGAAAAAATGTATAAATATAAATGATGAACATACACATACCTTTCACTGATGAGAATCATCTTGTACCTTCATCGCAGAGGTTTGATGATGATTCATTATAATAAACTGAAAGAATATATCCTCCATAGTGTATAAAATTTTGGAATTAATCAACCAGTACTCTGGTGGGATCATCCTTACATTCATGGTATTCCAGCACTCCTCTGGGAAAAGGGCTAATAACGATGAGATATTTTATAAGGAGGAATATAATTGATAAGGGATTTCATAGGTTATTATGTCACATTCTCAATGGGATTTCCTCCTCAAATATCCCCTAAGGGAACTCCTAAGAGTTATTAACTTACTCATTAATTAAAATATTCATGAGTAAATCTTCATTACTTAACCTATTCATTTCATTAATGTATAATTAAACCTCCTCAACATTTCAACTTATCTACATTAATAGTAAATTATAGGCCACATGGAAAATCTTACTTATGATAATTCTTATCGTTAGACTACCTGATGAAACATATGGTTTTAATAATTCATACATTACAATTCAATCTACCTTATGATATAGTGTGTTGTACACAACAACATATTTAGGTAGTGGGATGATACATTACTATATACCCATATCATCTCTTATGATGTGAATAATATACATAATATATAAGGATTTAGGGAATATATACTTCAATAAATACATATTATTCCAGTGTTTATATGGAATTCATTATATTTGATCTCTTCATTCGAGATCGAGTATTGGTTATCATAAAAAACTATGCCAGTCTACCTGCTTTAATTTCACACAATGGTAACCAATTTATATCAAGTTTCAATTAATGTTGATAATAGGGTCAATTCCAACACTCCACTCCCAAAATGCATTTTCACTGACTCTAACAAAGTTTTGATCATGTTGATATCCTTAAAATAATAAACCAATGAATTTCCTTCAGTTATATTTAGGCCAAATAGTCTTCGCATCATAAACACCTTTTTCATAGAGGTGTGATTATCATACATGTTTATGAGTGTATATTACAGTTTAATATACTTCTTTATATTCTAGATTTTAAAATATATGTTTTTTTCTAACATCATTTGGATATATCTTAGTATATTTCAATCAAGCATCTCCTATTAATTTTTCTCCATCATCAATGACATTCCTCTAGTTAATGATAAATTAAGATATCTCTTAAATAGATAATCATCTATTTATATCTTCAAAAAACCTAAACTTGATATATTGATACTTTCAATCCTTTCCTTTTAATTATAGAACAATATACCCTTAAAAAATACAATAAAAAACTGAAAATGAATAAGATAAAGTATAAATACCTACTCGAAGTCTTTAAATCCTCTAAAAATAGATAGCTGATTTGTTATATGTCTAATGCATCATGTCATCATCCATGACTCATGATCTATAGAACATTTAGAAAGTAACTTATACATACAGTATGATGTCTTGTCTAATATGAGAGTTATGAAATATCCAAGGTACTATTTACATGCAAGCTAGGAGAAAGAGTTCCATCTGTACCTTAAATAGTTATGATGATTGACTATGTTGAGCGCTTAAAAATTCTAGGATTCCAATTTCCGAAGTAATTTTAAAAAGACCTCATTATATCCTTAGATCCTTTGAGTTTCTGGAGTTTTATTATGAATTTCCATATTAACTATATAGATAAGATTCTCCCATATCTCTTGGAATTGATTCACCAAGTGAAAAAAGACATGAAGTATGAAAAACCTTTTACCCTTATGGTAATCAATAGGAAAGGAGAGGGTAAAAGATCTAAGGAAAATTCTGTATCTAAGGATACTTTTTATCTCCCTTGAATAATAGAATGATATATAAGGAAGATAAAGAGTAGGATGTTGTATGTTATTATTATAAAAAGAATGTTCATCGGAAGAAGAATTGTGCCTCAGTAATGAGGCAAAGGGAATCATTAGGAATGTTTTTTATAGTGTGCAATCTTTACATTTCGAAAAATTTGGTATTAAATATATATTTTAGTTCTAAAATTTATATCCAAATATAGAACCAAGTAGATTCAAGGATATATATAGAGGTGATATGGATCTTTGAGATTTCAATAGAGTGATACTAGATACACATTCTATAAGAGACTACAATCTCACATTTCAAACTAGATTAATTTTTGTTTTGAAAATATAATTATTATGTAACCAGTGTAACAAAGAACATCATTTTTGTGTCCAGTTAAGGTATGTAAGGTTTTATTTTCGTGTTTGTAAATAAAAAATTATATCTTTATAATGATATCATATATTTTGGGATGGTGTATTTGAATAGTTTGATATAAATTCTAGAATATGGAAATCATGTTTTGGTAATAGATAACTAATCTTGTTTATATGACTCATATCACACCTAGTTGTGGTGTCATGGAATTAGTCATGTGAATGATAAGTGTTTAAAAAATTATATCATGAATGATATTTAGATTCATTTAAGATGAAACCCCTGACTATATGTAATGTTTCTTTTCAAGGAGAAATTCATAAGGCTCTATTTAGTGGAAAAGTTGAAATAGTTGTAGAGATTTTAGAATTACTTTATAAAAATATGTTTCGACCTTTTATAGTATAAGATAGAGTTTTATACTCTTGTTCATTACTTTTACTAACGAAGTTAGTATATAAGGATATATCTACTTAATGGGGTATAAGTATGATAACTATGTGAAATTTAAGCAATACAATAATGTTTTAATGAATATTATTATTAAGAAAATAAAGAAAATATTATCAAACTGAGTTGAAGATTATTTTAACCAAGAGTTCATCTATTCTCTAAAAGGGTTTGGGATATTATCCCAACTCACCTACAATGACCTGACCCCAGATATTTTGGAGCTTGTGTATGGTATCAATTAAATTGGCATGATTACAAGGAATCAAATCTCTAAGGAATTATAGTTTAGTAGTTTTAGTAAACCTGATACATACATGAGAAAATAATACACTAATTACAACATATATTTTCTTCTTCTTTATAAATAAATAACTTCGAGGGTAATTTTGTTCCATCTAGTAAATCCCTTCATATATTTCGTAGTACACTTCTTGGATTCTTGCATACCGAAAAATAATATTGTTGAGATCAAATTATCAATTAGTTAAAAAAAATAGTGGAGGAAATAAAGTATCAATTTGAATAGTAAATATTGAAAGGTAAATAATGGAACACACCTTCCATGTAATCAATAAATTGAATTTAAGTGCATAAAAATATGTAAAGGTAATAACTGGAAAAACATGCCATTATATAACTAGATAAAGAAAAAAAAATATAGAAAGGTAAGAAACTAAAACACATTCTATCTAAACAATTGATAATAAAATGTATCCAAATATATTTGGACACAAAATCTAATGGATTAATAATAATTTAAACTAATATAAGGGGGACAATTGATTATTGGAGGGAACATTCTTATGTATGTTGTACCTTTACCTTCAAGACATTTCACAATATGTTTTACAAAATATCAAGTAAAACCCTATCTAAACAGAATGACCAAATGACTCATCCCAGGAGACTACTGATGTATTGAGGAGAAATCTATAACTAAGCCCCACCAGTGTTATACTAGTCCAAATCATCCCTCATATTGAATAATCAAAATAAATTATATGCCTTATAAAATAACCACTTTGAAAAAAGAATAAGAAATTATAAATATTTCTCCAAATAATCAAATAACTATTAATGTAGAAACCATATGTAATATGGTATATAATTTAAGAAATAGTAATATCCCTAATTGATGGTATGGATTATTAGGGCAAATTCAATGATCATAGAAGATTGAATATTTTAAGGGGATATCAAAAATGAATCAAGGATGTGTATATAAATACTATCCTTGACCAAATCAATCAAAAACCATCTAGCATAAGGATAAGGATGGTATCAACACAACATAACCCGATTGGAGTTAAAATATAGGGTTTTTGTCATTGATGAAATAAAATAACATAAAAATATTATTGAGAAAAATAACCATTTGTTTTGAAAAACCATTTGAAATTAAATTTATTCATAAAGTCCATTTTAAAAAAAAATCATTAAAAATAAACCTTTTAATCATAATAAGTAATATTCATTTAAATGATGGTGGATAAATATGTACATTTTGTATGAGGTAAAAAAACTTTCCTTTTGCAAGGTAAAAAGGGTCAGAAAAATTCCTTGTTCGGAATGCGGAAAAAGATTATTTTGAAAATAGTAGTAAAAGAAAAGAGGGTAAAAATTTCTTTATAAAATATTTTTAAAAACAATTTTGAAAACATTTTAATAAAAAATGGGTTTTATAAGAAAACGGGTTCTCCAACAAATGATATAAATGAATTTGGGATTTCTTAAAAACATTTAAAAAACACATTAAGCAATAAAGAGTGAAAAAATGGTACTAATACTAGAAAAAGGTCATTGATTTCTCAAGGGGCAGAAAATTAATGTTTTTATTGAAAAAATGGTAATATAATTTTCTATAATGGAAATACCATTGAAATATTATTAAAATTATTATTGAGGAAAAAAATCATTAAACATTCCAAAGTATCCCATACTACTTTGAAACCTTTTAAATAATAATCCTAATTAAGGAATAATATTAAATGAAAGCCTTAAATACCATGAATATGAATTAATTCATGGTATAATATTTAAAAATGGTTATTAGATACATCACCCAAATTTTCAATGGGTGAATATGACATTCATCCCACATATGTAAAAAGTGAGATGAGAATTCCTTACCTTAGTTTTCTTTCCGGTGAACGACCTTTAAAATAATTTATAATAATATTATGTTAATTTTATAATTTAATGAGGACATTTTAAATATTTATCATTAAATTTATTTTACTTGTTGCTATGTTTTATAAAACTACTTAAAAAATTAATTTTACATCGGGTGTTTTGACCAAATTCTCCTTTTGTGTTAAAAAAACATTGGTAGTTCAACTATGGTCAAAGGGGTAATTATATAATATAACAAAAATAATAATCGTTACATAATTATAATATATATACATCAATTATACTTTTAAAATTAATAATTAAATATGGTTATGAAAAATGAATTAATGTTACAAATTATAGAGATAGTAGGACGTACATATGCATGAGTAACGTTCTTATTTTTCAATGCTCGTTATGGAAAAAAGGTAAGTATCATTATCAATTTCCATAATGATAATAATATCATAAATAACATATTATTTAATCATATATAATTACATATAGAATTTTTTTTATGTAAAAGGAACCACATCATGTCCAGTAGGTTGTAGTGCACACGCCCACGAATGACGTCATCACTTTTTAAGTTCATGGAAGGGTAATAATGAAAATGATATATATATATATAGTATAGTATATTTATAGAAATTTAATTATGTCATGAATATAATATAGAGGTTTTTTATGTCACATAAGTTTAATTGAAACAATCCTTTATTTGTTCTGTGTACAGTGTAAACGAATCACATCACTTTATGGGGGTGGTAGTCCACACTTCCTCAAACGATGTTATCGTATTATAGGAAAATGGAAAATATTAATAGTATGTGTGATAAGAATATTAAAAAAGTATAAATAAATAATATAAATAATATATATAATATATAAATTGAGTGTCTGTTATAATGTCCACCATGATAGGTGGTAATGAAAAAATTAACAATCATCATTTCGTGAGGCAGTAATTCGTCGTACATAGAAAGAGAATGTTTGTTACATATTAGATTGATGTGTGTGTAATTTTACATCTAAACCATTACATAACCAAAAACTAGTATATTTAGGATATTGTTTTTGTTATATAATCATGTAATAAATATATTTTAGGGGTGGATAATGGAAATTAAACTAGAGAGCTTGAGAGAATACAATACCTCTAAAGTAGGTAACTTATTTTGGTTTGTACCAAAAGGATTATTAGAAGGATTTATTTCCAAAGGGGTTTTTAAAGGACTAGGGTAGATATTTTTGGAAGCTATATGGTCAGATATTGGATGAACCTAAGTGGTTTGAGAGGTGTGAGGAATGGGGAGAAGTGGTTTCCTTTTATAAGGGAGGAAAAGGTCTCACTTGGTATTTTTAAATAGAAGATAAGTGTACACATGTTATTCACTAAAAAAGGACATATCAAACAAAAACAATAACTAATGGATTTTTTTGGAAGAATTATATCCATAAAATTGGATTTGTACAACTGACTAGGTTAGTTGTTCGCTAAAGTTAAAGGTTTAGTCCTTTATTAAGCTTAATTTTACGTTAATAATTGTAATTAATTTTAACTTCTTTCACTAATATTTTTGGGCAAAAAAATTGGTCTTATTTAATAATCTAAATTATTCTGATTCAAAATATGGAATACAATTTTCAAAATTCTAATCACATAAGTGTCATAAATTAATTTAAAATTCATCCCATAGGTGGGACAACAAAAAGGGGTTTTAAAGTAAAAAACAAACGAACGTTTTCTATGTTTTTTTAATAAATTTAAAAGTGAAATTGATTACAATGACATATATTTTATTAATTGATAAAAATATAAATTAACTAATGTTTAAAAAATTAAAATTATAATTTAACCTTATAAACAATTTAGATGAAAAAGCTGTTTTGAATTAAAATTCAGGTTTTAACTATTCATTAAAAATGAAATGCTTCAGAAAAATATCAAAAATTCACCGTAACATAATTATTGTGTTTCTATTTATAATAAGAGGTTTATTTTTACATATTATATCAATTAAAGTGTCAATATTAATATTTAAAATGGGTTCTCCAATACATGGCGGTAAAATTGTCTTTATAAAAATTTAGGTTTTTATCTGTAAAATAGAGTTTGTTCTTATCTTATGTATATCAATCAAAATGGGTGAATATAAATTATATATATATATATTAAATTAATATCAATAACTAAATTTAATTAATTTAATCTATTATTATAAAATAACTATTTGAGAATAAAATAGATTTCTATAAAAAAATCACTTTATATTTAATTGCTTTTAGTATTCATTTATAAGTATTTTGTAAAAAATTAATTAATTATATATTTTTATAACCTTAATTTTCATAAGTTATTTATTAAATTTATATTTACTAATTTAACATCTAGTTTATATCTCATTATATTTTAACAAAATTTATGTTTGATAAAACATGGTCTTACTTGCAACACAAGCCATCAAGGAAGGTTGCCCTCACATGTTTTGAATGATAAATCGGTGTTGCATTCATTGAAAAATATATAATATATTTTAAATATTAAATATATTATAAACTATCTAGATATTATATTCCCTCACACACTTGGTGATATGTGTTATACAAGCTATCAAAATCAAATTTCAACATTAGAATTTCTGGTTGTTACATTCTCCCCAACTTAATTAAATTACATACTTGCATTTTAAACGTGACCATGGTAATAGATTGTTTGATGTTTTAATAATTTTATGTCCCATGTCATGATAAGGGTTTATAAAACATCCTATAGAAAATATATAATGTGAAGTAAAAAAGGACACATGAACTACCATGTAACTAGGTCTCTAATTAAGAGAACATTAGTGGAAATTATAAATACATACTTATATGAAAAGAATAAATATTTATTGGGAGTGATTGAGTTAATAAATCACAAATAATTGAATGATAAATATAAATTTTAGTTCCTCAAAGCCATAAATCTATCATGATTTTTAATTCCATCCGTTCAATAGAGATTAAGTTACTAGGACAACATTTTATTCATATGTCATTTTCCTAATGTTGGGTAATTCATTTTCTGACCATGAATATAAGGAAATATTCTTAGTTGGTAAGTGTAAATTTCATATGAAAAATCCTAAATTTTGGTAGATCTTTGATCAAATTATAATTCAAATCTTTAATCCAAAAAATTAATTAGATATAATGAATTTTTTTAATCCTGATACATGAAAATATATATTTAAAGAATCATAAGGCCTATAAAAGAGTGAAAAGTATAAATATTTGTATTTAACTATCCTCCAAAACCAATACGGTAAATATATTAATCTCTAATCCTTAAAATTGATATTTTTGGTTCATAATTAAAAATTATTCATCAAATATTTTAACTAAAAACTATGAAAAATTATCCAGGACATATCATAGTTCAGTGGTTGGCATTAAACCCTTATCATCCTTCAGTCATGGGTTCAAGACCTGCAACCTTTCTATATTTGATTGGTTTCCACCCATATTATATATTGTTATTTTCTATAACCATATTAATATAATTTCTAAGATAAATATGTTGGACATCATTGAAATAAGTTTAATCACTAAATATATTTTTCAACAAAGGTTTTTAAAACAATACCAATACATAAATACTTCTTCCATTTTATTTCATCGGAGGTCCTTCCTTGGTCTAGACATTATCCATAATATAATTTATAGGATTTTAAAATTAGACACATTATTATCAATCCAAAACATCTTAGGTTGAACCTAGGTAATTTATTTTCATTATCCATTTAAATTTATTATAATGGTTTGTAAATACAATATAAATTAACCTAAGAATATCCCCCAGGAGTGTAAAACCAGGTGAGTAGTAAGGCCCATTGTTTTCTATCTAGTTACCCCAAGTCAGACTGGAACAACTTTTCTGTAATGTCCTATAATTTCAGTATATTTTTTTAATTATATGGAACAATTTCGAGACCGCGAAATCTAACGACCCGCGATTCAGAGGCCCAGAGTGCTCGGAATGATCCGTCGAAGTTTTGTTAAGATTTAATTAACGCAAAGAAGTAGTTTTCCAGAAAAAGTGGAATAAATCTTAAACGGTTTCCTGGATCAGAAATCTGACGGCACAGTTGGGTTTAGGATGTCGGGTTTACCCTAGGCGCGACTTATGTTTAGTTGGCGCGGGCTTCTAGTGACAAAACCCGAAAAGGCATAACCGTAAATAAAATAATTAAATACAATTATTTTAATTTTCAAATACTTATAACTCAAAAACTGTAACTCGGATTAAAAATATAAGACCACCACTGAAATTGTGAAAGTATGCTTTCTTTAGAAAGATACTAACACTGGCCATCGTGGGCCACCATTGAAAGGTAGTTTTTGGGAGTAAATAAAAAAATTAAATGACAATTATTTTATTTTAAAATTTGTAACCTCTAAATGGTAACTCAGATTAAAATTACGAGAGTATTTTTCAGTTCGTTGGGGTGTTTTTCATTTAGGAATAGCCTAACCTCGACCGGCGCGGGTTGAGGGTGAATGTTATTAATTTTCCAAACTATTTTTCAGGTACGTTCAGTAAACACGTGAGCTGCATTTTATAACTTTTGAACCATTGCTCAGTTTAAAAATATGAGGTCACTATTGAATTTTTAGTGCTGGGATTCACTTATGAGAGGCTTCACATTGACCGTAGTAGTTTTAGAGAAAAAATATAAATTTAGAAACTTTTTAAAATAAATGAAATGAAATAATTTTGTTATTTTATTTCATAAACCTCCAACGGAGTAATTAAAGGGTGGGGTCAATGGTGTGCCAATAAATTTAATGGATTGACCTGAAAACCTTAAGTAACGATGATGTTGGGAAAATTAGGAAGCTTCCTAATTAATGATCCCCATTAAATTCCAATGTCGTTGCATACCCTCCCCCTCTCCAATATATATAGAGCTTGGGGAGGGGTATCAGAACACCTTCTCCAAACAACAAAGTGCTAAAGGAGCACTACGACTCCAAACCCTTATAGGACGGAGCCGATCCTAGTGGGAGCTAATGGGAAACACCAAACATCGAACCAAATATCAATGTATGAGCGGTGTCTTTGGAAGTGGGTTGTGGAGGATGGCGACATATACCCGCATCCAAAAACGTGTGCCCACCATCGTTCTTGAGGTAGGGGTTTAAATCATTTATGCATCGAACTAATTTTTCCTCTTCTCTATTCTGGAATAACGTGAAGAACGTGGGTCAACCGAATAATGGGTTGACCCTCTATTCATTCATCTTTGCTAGTGGCTATTATGGGGAATCATGTGGTGTTTAACTTATTGTTTAATTCAATAATTATTAAAAACTTAACCCCCCTCGTGTTATGAGATAACGTGGAGGGCATGGTTCTAACAAACTCGGACAGAACCCTCCTCTATTTTTGTTTCATCCTTGTGCCCCATGGAAGACTGTGAGTGCGTCGACGCACGCTGCAAGAGGAGGGTCGCGACTCCTCAGCCGTGGTGAACGGAGGAGGCGGCCAGCATGATGGCTGGACGCAGGAAGGAAGGTGGCACGACTTCCGTGCCACCAATGAATGGAAGCCGCAGCCGTAGCTATGGTGGAGGCCGAACCACCTCTAGCGGGTTCTGTGGTGTCCGAGTAGTGCCCACACGGTGCCGCCGCCTCACCAACTGAACAGCCTCCGGGTCGTTTGGGAATACTGACGACTAGGGGGTTACACACCCCACATAAGATCAATTCGAGCCACCGCCCTCGAGTCGGGCTACCACCCACGCACCGGGACGCCGCCTTCGGACCGAGATGCCCCCCTCAGAACTAGCAACCGCCCTCGGAGCGGGCCACCACCCTCGGAGCGAGCCCCCACCCTTAGAGTTGTGTTGCTTCCCTCAAAGCATGATTCCTCCCTCAGACTGGGTTGATACCCTCTGAGAGGGCCGCTGCCCTCAGACCTGGACAACACCCTTGAGTCAGGCTGCCACCCACACACCGGACTGCCACCCTCAGAGCAGACCATGACCCTTGCAGTCAGGTTGCAACCCTCAGAGTGGGCCTCGACCCTCATATAGGGCCACCGCCCTAGTGTTCCGCACCTTTTGAGCTTCCCTTGTATGTTAGACCGTACATCGACCCTGTGGTCCGAGTCCACCTCAGTCTTGCCCAGTCCAGGTCGGGGTGGGTCGGTCCAACCGGGTGAGACCGGACTAGGGTCCAACTGGGCCCAAAAACACTAAAAGAGTCATATCATGAAATTTGGGTGTCTGTTTGATGGATTGTCTGCTGTGATGGGACCCTTGGAGAAATAAGGTACTTTTGGTATACTCTACTTGAAAATTGGAGGTATTTAGAGTACGGTCGGGTTGGATCGAACCCAAATCCATCCAGGATCTCGGAACTATAACACTTATAAATCACAGATCGGGGGTCCGATTGACGCATTATTTGTCGTGTTGGAAGCCTTACGACATAGAGGTCCTTTGGGTTACTACTTTGTGGATCTTAGTGGTGGCCTAGGTACAAATGATATCTCGAGGAGCAGATTCTACAGAAATGGAGTGCACCAGGTGTGAGGAATCCTATGAATGGTTGTAACGTGAAGAAAGAACATCGATCCTTTGTGGGTTAGAACCTATCAGATCTTGTGTGGGTCAGCACTCAATGATCCTATGTGGGATAACACATACTGATCCTATGTGGGTTAGCACTCAGTGATCCTGTGTGGGTTAGCGGGGGTTAGTAGCTATCGATCCTATGTGGGTCAGAAGCAATGCTTCTTAACAGAATAATATGATCTCTCTTACAACTAGTCATCTATAATTTTGTACTTAAGTTATAACTTGTTTGATCTGACACTTCTATCTTCATGTTGTTACCTTTTTGGTACTTCTATCTTTGTGTTTTTACCTGTGTGGTACTTCTACCTTCATGGTGTTACCTGTGTGGTACTTATATCATCGTGGTGTTACCTATGTGGTACTTATAACTTCGTGGTGTTACCTATGTGGTACTTCTATCTTTGTGGTGTTACCTGTGTGGTACTTCTACCTTCGTGGTGTTGTCTTCATGGTGTTACTTGTGAAGTAGTTCTAGCTTCGTGGTGTTACCTGTGTGGTACTTCTATCTTCGTGTTTTTTCCTGGGTGGTACTTCTACCATTATGGTGTTACCTTTGTGGTATTCTTCCCTCATGAATGAGATGAGTATATATTGATAACTTAGGTATATGTATGGAAATATACCTAAGTATATTTTTTGTCTGGTTTTGTGGTTTTTACTTTGTGGAAATCTTGGAGACCTATGGGGGTCTCAGGGTCCCTACTAAGTATTTTTATACTCACCCTACATGGGATTCTCCCGTACCATGTTGTGTCTTGTGCAAATGACAAGTAGCTGGGTTGATACTTGAGGGAGCCAGGACCATGTGATACACATAGGAGACATGCTGATGTGGAGTGTTGTGGAGATGATCTGTACCTACCCATATGGTAGGATCCTTGGTGGAAGATCTAGGAGTTGTTTTGTACTTTTCAGTTGTATTTTTACCTTTCAGTTGTACTTGTACTTTAATGTTGGGCTTGTATTTCGGTCCCATTTACTTTCATCACTCTTTTACTACAGCAGTTTACTTCGTGGTTTATTTTTTTTATGTTCTAGTATGTGTGGTTGCTTCTTATTGTGTTCTTGGACTATGTGTCTGTATAGGTTAAAAAGGAAATGTCTTCCCATTATAGGGATACGTCTTTCTAGTGTTAGTAGCTATCCTCTGGCCTATAGAAGGCGGGATTGGGGTAGTCACGGAATGAGCCCCAATGGATAGGTCGTGACAAAGTGGTATCAAAGGGGGTTCGATTCTACCGAAGAACTATGACACTGATCTTTTATGTGTGGAAGTAGTGTTAAGTGTTATGGGTGTGGATTTCAGTTTGGGGAATCCAGTGTTGGTGCGGCGGCTGATGTATCCATACACTAGGAAACTGAATTCTGATTTCCGACTCATCATACGAAAACACCTATTGCATGTTTTTTTGAAGAGTTTTTCTTTTTATTTATTTGGAGTCAGCTCCCCAGATATAACTTGATGATTGTGGCAGACCTTTTCTTTATCAGGATATCACAACGTAGACAACCAGCTTGGATTCCTGACAAAGTACATGATGAAGGGCCACCAAGCAACGAGGCTCCGGTGTAGTTCCCTCTTACTGTGTTGGCACATTCAGGTTGTGTACCCGTAGCACCACCACCCATTGGGTAGTAGTTACCACCAACTGCATTGGCAGATCATGCATGCCAACTGATCACATTTCAAGAGTTTTAGTGGCAGAGGCTAGTGAGTTTTTGAGGCAAGACACATTCCCAGATAGCTAAGGACAAGATAGAGGCTTTGCCTAGAGTTTTCCACCTAGTTGAGACACCAGCGGATTAGATGGTGATCCTAGATTCTAATTTTTATAAGTGTGTGACCATGAGGATGGTCCACATGGTGATGAGGCTTTGGTACATAGATCATTGCCTGAGAAGGTACCTTCAGGTAGTGTTCCAACTATAACCATTCACGTTGGTCAGTAGTTACAACTGGTGGTACCAATATAGGACACATATAGGCTTAGTGCCTTACACGTGTTTCAACATCATATACCCCTCAGGTTCTAAGCCGAGATCGACTCACAAGCAGCTGAGGACTGACTTGAGGATATGGATGAGAGTTCTATAGAGTTTCTATAGCTTCGTCAGGACGACATGTCGGTAGATGAGTATTCATCCAAGCATACCAACCATCCCATGTACTCGATGAATACAGTACGATCAGTTCTTCGGGGCACGGACCTCCGAGTGAGGTGTGTTTAGGGACATCTGAGCTCGTACTATTCCTCTATGAATTCCTAGTTATGTTTGGGTGGTAGAGAGAACCTTTGTGATTGGATGTTATTTGGCTGAGTGAATACAAAAATTGAATGTTAGCAGTGAGAAAACAGGAAAATTGCACTAGCATCAGTGACTTGGGAATGTAAAATGTTTTAGGAAGAATATATGATAGGGGTAGATGAATCTGCAGGGAAACAGACGTGAAAGTGGATATTGGTGAGAAGAATGGGGTTGTATGATTTTCGACATGTTAAAACCACCACCTCAATGTGGTCCCCACCAGGCTCAGGGAGCTGGAGGAAAGGGGAAGGGAGTAGCTGCATGCGGTCAATGAGTGTGACCCAAGGGCTTGAGGAATGATTAGATGTATGGTCTATGTATACTACTAGTTGTCGTATTAATATACATAAGTACCAATCATTCCTTCCATCTACAAATCATTTCCAAGACATGGAGTTTCAGGTTAAACCACTGGCTTGACCGCCGCGTCTGAAGATACCTTTGGGAGGAGACTCGATAATCACACTTATGCCGAATGTGTGATTTTACCCTTGAGGTAAGAGTTATGGTTGGGAAATCTTGGTGGTAGCGTCAAGGACTTACGACGTTAGTTTGGGTATAGATTGGACATCCATAGTTAATACTCTGATTGAATGTATTATGAAAATAGTTTGTGGTTTATCTACAACATTGGAATGGGTTTTTCCTTAGTCAATGCAAAAGGAATCCCAGAAAGGAGTGGAAGAGTGCAGGGAAAACTTTTCAAAACACGTTTCCATGATTACCCTCGAAGGGATAGGGACTTCCACCTGGTACGGGTACTACCAGAGTTTTGAACCATAATTCTTCAGGGTAGCGGCACACTTTTCATCTTTGAAGAAGAATGGGGAGCTTTTCCTGTAGAAGAAAGAGTGTCAGTGGTGATTTCAAGAGCCGAGACAGTGAAGATGGATAGATTTCCCATAGGACTATGACCTTGAGATAGTATTTACTTCTGTAAAGGCAAACGTAGTAGCATACACACTCAATAGGGGGTTTGGTCTACAACTGTTGAGTGAGGCATCAGAACATCTAGTCGCGCTGTAGATATCCTTCACGAATAAAGATAGAGAAGCTTACCACATGTCTAAGACAGTCACTCCCCCACTCCTTCAGTGAGTAATAAAGGCATATCTTAAAGACATAGACAGTGAGTCTTGACTTTCTCAGATATCCTTAAGATAGACACCTGATGGATTTTCTGAAGTTGGAGAGCATGTCATCCTCTTCATGGGACACACCCTGGTACCAGTGACCCATTAGGAGGATCTATTGAAGGATATCCATACATCACCTTTAGCAGTACATACTGGAGAGATTAATTTGTACCAAGAATTATGGCATCAATACTGGTGGATAGGGATGAAGGAATCAGTGGTAGATGTCTCTTGCTGACATGAGACATAGACCCTTGGATTTTCAAGAGGTGGATCACGTATTTTTTTGAGTCTCTCATAGATAGGGGATACATAGTTTTGTCCAAGGTGACAAGTTATCACTGAGGTTTATCAGTCCTTTTCAGATACTTTTGTGGATAAGTGGAGTAGCATACCGCTTGTCACTTCCACTGTATTTGGAGAAGGTGCATGAAGTCTTCTATGTATCCCAGCTAAGATGATAGGTGCATGACCCATCTCAGATCATTGACCACAGCGAGCTGGACTTCGATGATGGGGTGACATTTACGGAGGTTCAAGTGTAGATTGAGGATTTACAGGAGCAGGTCATTTATGGGTGGTCGATACCTCTGGTGCACGTATACAGGTAGCACATGAACCTCCAGGAGAGCCCATGGGAACGGGAGGCTTAGATTCGTTCTCAGTACCCTCTTTTGTCTATTTTTTCTTTGCTTTGTAATTAGGAGATTTAAAACCCTAAGGTGGGAAGAATGTAATGTCCTGAAATTTCCATATAATTTTTTAATTATATGTAATTATTTAGAAACCGCAAAAAATCTGACAGTGGGTGATTCTGAGGCCCGGAGTTCCCAAAATGATCTATCGTAGTTTTGTTAAACATTAATTAGCGCATGCAAACAGTTCTCATGAAAAAGTGTAATAACTCTTAAATGGTTTTATGGATCAGAAATCTGAAGGCATCGTTGCATTCAGGATGGCGAGTTTACCCTAGGTGCGAATTTAGTTTAGTCGGCGCAGGCCTTTGGTAAGAAAACCCAAAAATGACATAAATGTAAATAAAACAATTAAATAAAGTTATTTTATATTTCAAATGCTTATAACTCACAAACGGTAACTCTGATTAAAAATATGAGACTACCACTAAAATTGTGAGGGTATGTTTTCTTTAGGAATATACTAAAATTGACTGGTGCAGGCCACCAGTGAATGTTAGTTTTTGGCTGTAAATAAAATAATTAAATAACAATTATTTTATTATAAAATCCATAACTTCAAAATGGTAACTATGATTAAAAATATGAGGGTACCTATAGATTTTTTGGAGTGTTCTTCCCCTAGGAAGAGCCTAACCTTGACAGGTGCGGGTCGAGTGTGATTGTTATTAATTTTCTGAAATTTTTTTCGGGTACGTTCAGTAAACTCGTGAGCGGTGTTTTCTATCTTTTGAACCTTTGCTTGGATTAAAAATATGAGGGCACCATTGAATCCAAAACACCAGGATTCTCTTAATAGAGGATTCACATTAACCACAGTAGATCTGGAAAAAATGTTAAATTTAGTGACTTTTTAAAATAAGTGAAATAAAATAATATTTTTATTTTATTTCATAAACCTTTAATGGAATAATTAAAGGGTGGGGTCGGCGGTGTGTCAAGCCATTGAACAGCTTGACCTGCCAACCTTAATTAACGATGATGTTGGGGAAATTAGAAAGCATCCTAATTAACGAGTCACATTAAATTCCAACACAGTTACTTACTCTCCCCCGCTCTTATATATATTGAGCTTGGGGAGGGGTATCAGCACAGCTTCTCCAAACAATGAAGGGCGGATGGAGCGCCGCGACACCGAACCCTTAGAGGATGGAGCAGATCCTAGTGGGAGTTGATTGGTGTAACCAAACCTTGAACCAAAGATCGACGTAATAGGAACACCGTTGGAAGCTGGTTGCGGAGGACGACAACACCGACCCGCTTCCAGAAACAGACACCTACCATCGTTCTTGAGGTAGGGGTTTTAATTCATTTATATATTAAAATGATTTTTCCTCTTCTCCATTCTTGAATAACACGAAGAATGTGGGTCAAAAGACTAATGGTTGACCCAAGATTCATTCGTCTTTGCGGGAGGTTATTGTCAGGAATCTTGTGGGGTTTAACTTGTTGTTTAATTCAATCATTATTAAACCCTTAACCTCCTTTGTGTTACAAGATAACACGGAGGGAACATGTCTAACAAACTTGGTCTGAACCCTCCTCTATTTTTTTCATCATTATGCCTACATGGAAGACCGCGAGCGCGTCGACGCATGCCACAAGAGGAGGGTCGCAGCTTGTCAGCCGCGCTGAATGAAGGAGGTGGTCGGCATGACATCCTATTGCGGGAAGGAAGGCAGCACAACCATCACACCACCAACGAACAAAATCTGCGGTCGTAGCCATGGTAAAGGCTGAACTGCCTCTTGTGGGTTCTGCAGCGACCGAGCGGTGCCCACCTGGCGTCGCCACCTCACCAACCGAACGGTCTCTAGGCCATTTAAAAATCCAGAATACTGAGGGGTTACACCACTAACGTCGGATAGAGCTTTGCCGCCACCCTTGGAGCATGCCGCCGCCCTCAGAGCGGTCCCTCGCCCTCAGAGAAGGTCGCCGCCCTCGGTCCGGGCTGTCGTCCATGCACCGGGCCACCTCCCTTAGATCCAGTCCGACATCCTGGGAGTGGTCTGCCACCCTTAGAGATGGGCCACCACCCACGGAGCGGGCTGCCACCCTCGGACCGAGCCTCCTCCCTTACGGTTCGCCTCCCCGGCGGGCCGCCGCCCCACCGAGCCACAACCCCCTGTAGGCCGGGCTGCCCTATTCAGGTTGTGCTGCCCTTGTGGGCTGAACCGAACATCGACACAGTGGGTTGAGTCCACCTCGGTCCAGCCGGGACCGGGTTTGGGTGGGTCGGTCTGACTGGGTCAGACCAGACCAGGGCCCAGATACACTAAAGGATTCATATCATGAAATGCGGGTGCACGTTTGACGAACCGTCTACGACAATGAGACCCTTGGAGCGTGATGATATTTTTGGTAAGGTCCACTTGAAAATTAGAGATAGTTGGTGTATGGCTGGGTTGGATTGAATCCAAATCCAACCGGGCCCTTGGAACTAAAACACTTACAACTAACAGACTAGGTCATCCGATTGATGCAACGACTGTTGCATTAGAACCCTTACACCATGGCAGTATTTTGGGTTACTCTTTTTTGGAGCATAGTAGAGGTTGAGGTACGACTGATATCTCGAAGGGTAGATTCAACATAACTCGAGCGCACCAGGTGCGAGGAATCCTATGGTCGGCTGTAACGTGAAGAATGAACATTGATCCTATGTGGGTTAACACCTATCATATCATGTGTGGGTAAGCGCTCAACAATCTTGTGTGGGTCAACACATACCGATCCTGTGTGGGTCAGCACTCAGCGATCCTATGTGGGTCAGCACATACCGATCATGTGTGGGTCAGATCCTATGTTGATCAGTGGGGATTAGTACATATCGATCCTATGTAGGTCAGCAGCAATGCTTCTTAACATAATAAGATGATCTAGCTTACGACTAGTCATCTATACTTCCATACTTAAGTTATAACTATTTTGAGTTGAGACTTCTATCATTGTGGTTTTTTCTATGTTGTAATTCTTGCTTCATGTTTTCACTTGTGTGGTACTTATACCTTTGTGGTGTCACCTTTGTGGTACTTCTACCTTCGTTGGGTTACCTGTGTGGTACTTCTACCTTTGTGGTATTGTCTTTTTTGTGTTACCTATGTTTTATTTTATCTTTTTGGTGTTACATGTGTGGTGCTTCTACCTTTATGGTGTTACCTGTGTGGTACTTATATCTTCATGATGTTACCTGTGTGATAATTATACCTTCGCGGTGTTGTCTTAATGGTGTTACATGTGTGGTACTTCTAGCTTCGTGGTGTTACCTGTGTGGTACATCTATCTTTGTGGTGTTACCTGGGAGATACTTCTACCTTGGCAGTGTTACATTTGTGGTATTCTTCCCTCATGTATGAGATGAGTATATCTTGATAACTTATGTATATGTATGGGCATATAACTAAGTATAGTTATTGTATTGCTTTGTGTTTTTTTACTTTGTGGAACTCTAGGAGACCTATGGGGGTCTCAAGGTCCCTACTGAGTATCGTTATACTCACCCCTACACGGGCTTCACCCACACCTTGTTTTGTCTTGTGAAGAAAGTGATTAGTTGGGCTAAGACTTGAGGGAGCCAGGACCAGGTGGTACACATAGGATATGGGAAGATGTAGAGTACTGTAGAGACGATCTGTACCTACCCTTCAGGTAAGATCCTCAGTGGATGATCCAGGAGTTGTTTTTTACTTTTTAGTTTTATTTTTACCATTCAGTTGTACTTATACTTTACAGTTGGGATTCTATTTCCAACCCCTTTACTTTCAATGCTATTTTACTATAGCAGTTTACTTCATGGGTTCTTTTTGTTGTGATCTATTCTGTGTGGTTGCTTCTTGTTGTGTTCTTGGACTGTGTGTCTATATAGGTTTAAAAGGAAATGCCTTCCCATTATAGGGATACCCTTTTCTGGTGTTACTCGCCATCCCTTTTCCTAAGGAAGGCAGGCTTGGGGTATTCATGGCATAGGCCCGAAGGGACAGGTCATGACATTTTCAGAGTTATTACTCTTAGTTAAATTTGTACCAGAACCCCATCATCTTGTAGTATCCAGATAGGGAAGTATTTCTAAAAAATTTCACATAATCTCTACCTTACCAAAATTTAATGGTGTTAGACTATACTAATCTTCAAATTCTACCTTAGGATTATTTTATATAACCCATGTTTTCCTAAATCTAGTTCCCTAGGTTTATACTAAACTTCCTTTAATACCAATTGTATTGAACTGATCCCAGAAATCCTAGAGTCAGTGTATACTATCAATTAAATTGGTATGATTAAAAGGAATCAATTATTGAAGGAATGATACTTTAGTAGTATTGGTAATCCAGATACACACATGATAAAATAATACACTAATTGCAGCATATTTTTTTCTTCTTTCTAAATAAATAACTTCTAGGGTAACTTTATTCCAACTAGTGAATCCCTACATATATTTCGTAGTATTATTCTTGGATTCTTGGGGAAATAAACATAATAAGGGTGATCTCAAATGATTAGTAAGGGGAAAATATAGTGGAATAAATAAAGAATCAATGAAAAGAGTCAATATGGAAAGGTAAATAACTAAACACACTTTCCATGTAATTAATAAAATAATTGGATATTCATAAAATATACATAAAGGTAATAACTAGAAATATATGGAATTCAATAACTAGATATGAAAAAATAATTATAGAAAGGTAAAAAAAACAAAAACACATGCCATTTAAATAACTGAAAATTAAATGTATCCATAGACATGTTGATGAAAAATATAATGGATGAATAATAAATAAAACTAATATTATGTAAATTCTTGATTATTAGACGCCATGTTTCCTAGGTACATTGTACCTTTACCATCAAGTCCTTTCATAATATGGTTTACAAAGTATTAAGTAAAATCACATCTAAAGTAGATATTCAAATGACTCATCTCATGAGACTATCGATGCATTGAGGGGCTCTCTATAACCAGACCCCACCTGTGTCTTACCAGTCCAAAACATTCCTCATAATTAATAATAAAAATAAATAATATGCCTTATATAATCACTATATTGAATAAATAATGCAGAATTATCAATATTTCCCCAAATAATCAAATTACTGTCAATTTAGAAATTGTACGCTAAATGATATAATTTTTAGGAAATATTAATATCCATGATAGATTATGTAGATAATTCGGGGAAATTCAATGATCATGGGATATTTAATATTTCAATGGGATTTTGAAAATAAATCAATGATGCAAATATAAATATAATCCTTGACCAAATCATTCAAAAACCATCCATATTAATTATAAGGATGATATCAATACATCATATCCCAAGTGGAGTAAAAATATAGTGTTGTTGTCGTTGATGGAATAAAAGAATAACTTCAAAAATATTCCTGAGGAAAATAACATTTTGTTTTGAAAAATATTTGGAAAATAATTTTTTTAATCCCTTTCAAAAATATTTTAATTAAAAAGAAACATTTAAAACTTAATTGAGAAGCATCAAAGAAATGATGGAAGATAAATTCATACATATATATGAGGTAAAAATAAACATTTCTTTTTCATGGTAAAAAGGGTTAGAAAAACGATTTGTTCGGAAAGTGAATAGAAGATTCCTTTGAAAATATTAGTTAAATAAAATAAAGGGTAAAAATGTCATTAAAAACCAATTTAGAATTTTTTTTTAAAATTTTTAAGAAAACATGTTTTCTGAAGAAAATGGGTTTTCCGAATAAAGATATAAATAAAGGCAGGTTCTCTTAAATTTTTTTTAAAACACTTTGAGTACCAAAGAGTGGTAAAATTGTAAAAATACTTGAAAAAGGTCATGAATTAATAGAGTATATGAAAATGAAATATTTTATTAAACAATTTTAAAATAATTTCCTCCAGTGTATATATCATTTAAAGATAATTAAGGTTATTATTGTGGAAAATGATCTTTAAACCTTTCAAAGTATCCCATACCACTTTGAAAAATAGTAAATAATACACCTCATGATGGAATAATATTAAATGAAAGCCTTTAATAACATGAAGATAATGTAATTCATGATATAATATATATATATATATATATGGGAATTATATACAACACAGAAAATGTGTAAGTAGTGAACATGACATTTATCTCACGGGTGTAAAAAGTAGGATGAGAATCTCGTACATTGAGTTTCCTTTTAGGTGAACGTCCTTTAACTTACTATATAATAAGATTATGTTGATTTTACACTTTATTGAAAACTTTTATAATTTTTATCATTACTTTTATTTTACTTTTTACTATGTTTTATACAACTACTTGAACATTTATCTTTGCATCAGGTGTTTTGACCAAAATTCAGTTCATGTGTCAAAAACAATTATTTTAGGCCAACAATGGTCAAAGGGGTCATTATATAACATATAAAGAATAATAATAAAGATACAATTAATATATATATAAATAAATTATACATTTAAAACCAATCATTAAATATTTTTATGAAAAATTAATCAATGGTACAATCATGGAGATGGTAGGTCATACGTACGCATGAGTAATGTTTTTATTTTTCAATGGTCGTTATAAAAAGATGGTAATTAGAATTATATAATGATCATTATATCATAAATTACATATTATTTAATCACATATATTTATATATACAATTATTGTGATGTAAAAATAATCACATCATGTTGAGGAGGCAGTAGTCCACATTTCCACGAACAACAATATCAATTTTCATGTGTGTGAAAGGGTAATAATGAAAATTATATATATATATATATAGTATATTTACAAAAAGGTAATTATGTAATTAATATAATAAATATTTTTTTATTTCACACATATTTATGTTAAACCATGATTTATAAAATCTATGTATAGTGTGAGCGAATCACATCGCTTTGTGGGGGTGGTAGTCAACACTTTATCAAACAATGTTATCGTATTAATGTAAAATGGAAAGTATTAATAGTATGTGTAATAATAGGATTAATTAATTAAAAATAAATAATAATTATCATATATATCAAATATAAAAATAGTTTCCATAATAAATTCCACCATGATAGGTGGTAAAGGAAAAATTAACAATCATTGTTTCATGAGGAAATAGTTCAACGTACAGATAAACAGTATGTTCATTCCCCATTAGATGGAGGTGTGTTTAGGTTTAAGTAAAACCATTAATGTAAAAAACTTCTAGTATATTTAGGGTACTATGTTTTTTATATAATCATTGAATAACAATATTTTATGGTGTATAAAATGTAAATGAAACCAGAGAGATTTGGAGAAAACATTACCTCTTAATCAGATTACTTCTTTGGGTTTACACCAAAATGATTCCTTAGAAGGATTTCTACTCAAAGGTGGGATTCAAGGTTAAGGTGAGGGATTTTTGGAAACTATATGGGTAGATATTGGCAGAGCATAATTAGTTTGATAGGTGTGAGGAATGGGGAGATGTTGTGTCCTTTTATAATAGAGGAAAAGTACCCATTTTGTATTTTTGAAAACAAGTTATCTGTACACATGTTATTACCTAAAAAAGTCATACAAAAAAATATATCATTAATGTAAAGTTAATGGTAAATTTTTTTATGGTAAGTTTGTGGTGGAAAAGGTTCTAGGACTTTTGGGCCCTTAATTTAAATGATTAGTCCTTTATTAGGAATAACTTTACATTAATAATTGCAATTAATTTAAATTACATTCACTAAAAATTTTGGTAAAGAAATTGGTCTTATTTTAAAGCATATATTATCATTATTCAAAATATTTAATCCAATTTTCCAAATTCCAGTCACATATCTGGCCAAAATAAATTTAATATTCACCCCGCACGTGGGATAACAATGCGGGGTTTTAAAGTACAAACATATTAATGTTTTCTATATTTTTATAACCAATTTTAAACTGAAATATATTAAAATAATATAAATTTTGTTAATTGATAAAAATATTATCTAATTAAACCTTTAAAACAATTATAATTATAATTTACCGTTATAAATAAATTATATTAAAAAGTAGTTTTGATTTAAAATTCACCTTTTTTAACTATTCATTAACAATGAAATGTCTCATAAAAATATAAAAAATTATCCCTATCCTAATTTATATGATTCTATATAAAATATGAATATTTATTGACATATTAAATCAATTAAAGTGTTCAAATTCATATTTAAAATGGGTTCTCCATTAAAAGGCGATAAAATATCCCTTATAAAAATATATGTTTTTATCTGCAAAATAGAGTTTGTTGTTATCTTATGTCTATCAAGCCTAATGGATGAATATAAAAAAAATATTGACTATAATATATATATATATATATTACATTAATATCACACACTAATTTTAATTAATTTAATCTATTTTCATAAAATCTATTTTGAGCCTAAAAATAGTTTTCTATAAAAATATTCACTTTATATTTAATTTATTATTATATTCATTTATAATTAATTTTTAACAAATTAATTCATTCTATATTTTCATAAACCATAATTTTTATAAGTTATTTATTACTATTTATAAATACTAATTTAATGGAAAATTTATATCTCATTATATTTTAATAATATATTATTATTCCGTAAAATATGGTCTTGCATGTAACACAAGCCATCGAGGAAGGTCTCTCTTATGTGTAATTAATTATAACTTTGTGTTACATGAATTGAAATATATATAATCTATTTTAAATATTAAATATATTATAAAGTATCGGGATATTATTTTCCCTTACATGCTTAGTGATTAATGTCATACACGCCATCGAATACAAAGTTGGACTTTATAAATTTGGGGTGTTACATCACTCTTCCTATATGCCATAGTGGAACGGTTTCCATGAAAGGAGTAACCACACATTTTTGGACATGTAAATATTGATGATGTGTCATGAAAATGATATATTATCCTTTTGCAGATATGCATTATAATCCATAGTACACCCACTAAATTGAGTTCCAACTAAATTGGAAAGTAGAATCCTATACAGGTTATAGTATGAGAAAAAATATGTTTTGTCACATATGTGTATGTGGGGATGGAAAGAATTTATTATGTATAATTATTTTAAAAAAATTACATATATATGCATAGATTGTATCTTTATAGGGTATCTCAAAGAGAAAAATAGATATTACCTATATGATTCCTAAGATAAAAGGGACATCATGGAAAGTTATTCTATGTTCCAATAAAGGGAGGATGACTCTGATAGATATGGTGGGAGAAATATATACTCCAAGGAATTCAAGGAACAGAATACACAAGAGATGGTATAATAATAGATTCCCCATGATCTGGTAGAAAATTTTGTTCCATAGATGCGTGTTCTATATAGGAGAACCAATGAAATATGTTTTTCTTGTCACTGAGGAAGTTGAAAAATTATTAGATGAAAATAATGAACCTATATCCTTCAAGGAACCAATAAGTAACTTAAAATATGAAATGTGGAATGAATCCAAGATTTTTGAAATGGATTCCATGTACCAAAAAAATTTGTTTTTCATAGATCCTCCAGTTGAGTAAATCCTTGGCTAAAATGGTAATTTAAGATGAAACTAGAAACAAATGGTAAAGTCAGAACCAATAAAGCCCATTAGGTTACAAAATTATATAAGAAATGTCAGGGAATATACTATGATGAAACCTTTTCACTTCTCACTATGATAAATTTTATTATAATTATACATTCCAAGTTATCATACAATGATTATGAGATTTGTAAAATGGATGTAAAGACCACCTCCCTTAATAGAAACCATGTGGAAGATTTCTATTTTATATAAATAGAACGGTTCATCATAAAAAAGGATTCCAATAAGGAATTAAAGATACAGAGGTATATTTGTGGTTATAAAATAGAATCATGATCATTGAAAACTTATTTTGATGAATCCATTATAGAAATTAGTTATATAAAGAATGAGTGTGATCCCTATGTCTATAAGAGGTTTAGTGGAAGTTTAGTAGTTTATCTTATAGTATATGTTTGTGATATATTACTAATAGGAAATTATATTCTTATAGTTAGTTGGTATGTGGTTAAAAAAATTCTCCATAAAATACATAAGTGATGTAGCCTATATCATAGGGATCAAAATATATGAAAAAATAAATAGTCTTCTTAGACTAAGTAAATGTGAATACATTTACATGGTATTTAATAGATAAAATGTAGAATAATCTAAGAGATTATTTTTTGAAATGTAACATGGCATATATCTCTCCAAAAAAATCATCATACAAAAAAATAAATAATTGATTTGGTATAATACCATACACTTATTTAATGGAATCTCTCATGTATTCTAAGATAAATACACAGATTGATGTTTCTTATGACTTAATTATGGTAGTAATAGATAAAAAAAATACCCAAAATAAACACATTATTTATTTATAAAAACTATCTTAAAGTACTTAATTCATAAAAAGGATATTTTCCTAGCTTATATAAGAGATGATAAACTAGTTATGTGGGGATATAAAATAAAATTTCCAAACAAATCATAATAATCTAAAATGATAATAAAGATCTGTGTTTTTTCTTAATGGATGAGTTGTGATATATAATAGTTCTATGTAGATGGTGGTTATGGATTGATAATTATAGTAAAATTATATTGTGGATTTTGATATAACTAAAGAAGCAGTGTTGATGCACAACTTCATTAATTAACATGGTGTTTTATCTAGAAGTAAAGATGTTGTCACTCTATATTGTGATAATATTATAGTAGTGGTTCTATCCAATGAGCTCGAGTCACATCAATTGATAAAGGAAATACTTTGGGGGTATCACTAATTTAGTGAATTTTCTAAAATGGGAGGAATTTTAGTAACTGTAGTGGTTATATATGAGAATGTAGAATACTTATTGATTAAGGTCTTATCTCAATAGAAGCATGAATATCATCTGAGAGCTAACATATAATACAATTAACAATGATATCTAGTGTAATTGTGAGTCTATTTGAGTTGGTTCCCTAGAAACAACTAGTTTTTTACTTTTTATTTACAGGATATTATTAAATATATTATCATATAATGATTTCTATTATGTATAAAATTAATGTGATAATTTCCTTAGAGTATTTATCATGTTTAAATGTTATATTAGTTACCTTATATAATTATAACCTAAAGATTCTACAACAATATTCTTAAACATTTGTAATATGGTCTAAAAAAATCTATCTTATAGGACACATATGTTGTTTGAATATCAGGAGTTGGAGGCTCATAAAACATTGGGGATTCTTCTCAGAAAGTTTTTACTTAGTGATATCAAGTAATTATGGTCATAAGGATGAACCCTCCAAAAATAATTCATGATATTTATATATCATTGGATATTAGTATTTATGAATGTGTATATGAGTCCTTAGTCTGGTTATTATTACTAATGTATATCATTAATCATGTAAATTGATGTACAGATGAAAATTGTGGAAACATATTATCATGGAGAGGTAGCATACATTGGGGGCATCATAAGTGATATATAATTAATTAAATAATTCAATAAATTATTTTTTACTTCCATATTAATGAAATAATATATTTATAGGCCTTTTATTGAAATTAAATTGTCTAATGAAATCCATGTCCCTGGAAGTTCATTAATTAGTTCATTTTGGAAAGTTAAAAAAAGTTAATTCAATCGTATAGGGAGATAAATTTGGTACGTATCCTAGTAGATGAGATATCAGTATAAAAATGGATTTTATTGAAAATTATAAATTTTTTTGAACATTTTTATTATTTATACAATAACTTCTTTCTCTATGGATTCCTTAATGTTATTTTAGACACTGATCTTGGACATTATGTGAGTTTACCAAATTTGAATAAGAAAGAGTCTTAGAGTGTCACATACTAAGTGTATCCAAAATCTCTTTAAAGTATATATAATATTATGAATAAATATTATCCTCATGTTTTGAATGAGTTATTATTCAAGTAAGGTAGATCCTATAAATTTTCAACCCTTAAATTTTTTAGTTTAGAATATGTCAGTTGAATTTTATCTCTTGTTTTTCATTAATAATGTAATAAATAGTTATTTATTTATTAACTAGTTTAATGAGTAGATTTATATAAATATTTATTTGGTTATATGAATATTAAAATAAATATTTTCTCTCAAATTTAGTGAATATAATATTTATTTATTTATTAAACAAATAATATTTTTTTTTCAAAATATGTTATTATTGTAGGTTAAAATAACTCCTTTAAGGATTTATTGGTCGAGTTAATGGAGTGATGTAAATGATATATTTTATTTAATATCATTTAAATACATATTAATTTATATATTTATCATATTATATTTAAATAATCATGTTTCATTGGATATAATAATACTTTTATTGTTATTATATGAAATGGGGATCACTTTGAATAAACAAATTAATAAAGGGACTTTAGAAATGATAAATTGTTTAAACATAAATATAATATCCCAGTTATATCATTTTAGGAGTGAAAATTATTGTGCACAATGATAGCCTCTCTATAATTATCTCAATCCCTAGAGAGATTCTTCCCACACCCTCCCTCTTAAGAATATATAGAAAATAAGAGAATCCCATATTGTGGTCAATAATGAATGATGTAAATCAATTTTATATACCACGATCACCCCCATATATTCAATATCTTTATCTAGAGATTCATGAGGAATGTTTGGATACATATATAGGAATCCCATCTTTGATGCACCACTATAATGTCACATAATAAGAGAGGAAATGTAAATTGATCAAAAGGAATTCCCATTTTGAGGTAATTCTACTTTTAAATTAATTATAAATTAAATGTTAAATGTCATATCATGGTGTTTTTAGGGTTTTATTAATCAGGTTCATCAGATTTATGTATAGAATCTAATAAAATATTAGGAACTTGTCTAATGCTCTTGTTATTCACCAAAATCATAAAGTTTTTTTAGAGAGGTCATATTATAATTTACAATTTACAATTTATATTTTAAATTACATGAATTTTTCATTAGTTTTCATTATCATAATTTCATTCATAATAAAAAAATCTACATAACACATTCATTAAAGTTTTTATAGCCATGAAAATGACATAAATGCATAAAGAATTCTCAAATATCACATCCAGAGGTGCCAGGGTTACCAGATTCATGACATGGATATGCAGTGTGTAATGGTAAATTACATGTCATGTACCTATGGTCAACTCACTCACGGAGAAAGTATTTTAAATATTTCCCATCTGTGTTATTTTATATGTGACATCATTACACATCGAGTTTTTAATACCAGTACAGAACATGATTTGACATAGATTACATTGTGTGTAGCTGGTGTACATGTCACGAACCAGCCTAGATCAAACCTAAACTATTCACCTGACATGCACCAAGAGAATCAATATAGTTACAAAGGAGAAATTTCTCCCAAATAAAAATATTTAAATAAACAACAAAAAGAAATGGACAACCCAATATACATTTATATAAAATTAAACTGAACATCATTTGTACATGAAACTAATAGTACAACTAAATCAGACAACTCAACCCACTAAACCAGAAAAAAACTAACACCATGTGACCTTGATGGTCACTCTACAACACAAAAATCATATGTCACCCATGGAAATAAAACTCTAGCTGAAACTTACAAAAGGGCCTAAAAGAGAAGAAGACTATATGCGTGATTATTAAAACTCAACAGGCTAGCCCAATATTCTCTTCCCAAATAACTTATTTAAAATAAAATAAACATCAATTTCAAGATTGAAATGAATTATATAAAAGTGATTTTTCAAAACAAGGTTCCATGATATGAACATTATAATTTAAAATTCATGAAAGTTTTCACAAACAGGAAATTCTAGTAACCAATTTCAGGAGATTCGACTTAAAAATGAAAATGGTTTTCAATAGGGTTATTTTAAATAATGTACACATTTAAATTGAACACTTCCACTTCTGAATTTACTAACAAAACACACCGTATTCTAATGGTGAGTAAAAAATATCCACTGAGCACTAGGCATGGGAACACCCCTGGAACTAGTTCATTATGGAACCCAGCTACCCCGTATCTCGGTGTAAAGGAAACCATAAAAATATCAATTCTCATACAAGAGCTACTAGAAGGGAAAAATTAAAATAACCTAGTGGTACCAAAAATCATCATCATAGTTTAGTTAGTATTGTTTTCATTAAATTTGTTTTGTGAAACGGGGACGAAACCACTTTGGATCACTAGCATACTAGTACACGTCCCCCACTAATATACCCGAGATTCCATATTCGTGCTCAATCAAGTTCCACATGTTATAGAATAATATTTTCACATGGAATATCCATTTCCAAATCACACACACACAAAACATCCTACAAACATCTTCCAAATCTCTTTCACAAATCAATAAACCGATTTAAACATTAATAAAACAATTTTAAGATGTATAATGAGGCTTTGAACATAAAATCCATTAGAAGATGTTATATCAAAGACAAATGCCCACCAATACCATATAAAAAAATATTTGACATCCCAAAAACTATTTAATAGAACAATTTCTGGAATCCTAAAATGACCCCATATAGTGCCACATGGAATACCCATGAAAACCCATTTCAGAAGAAAAATGTCAAACAAGCCTTTAAGAATTTTACCCAACAAACATATATCAAAGAGAAAAATTTCATGTTTCATAAAGTGGTGAACAGATAACATTATTAGAAGAAAAACATTTACATAATCCATTTAAGACATTTGGGTTACACATTCAAAGCTCAACCATTTTATAAGGATGCCAAACGGTCCATTTTCCGGCAACTTGGGCCAAAACATGTTATAAACCAAAACCCATTGGTTTATAAAACAATAACCACATTGGAAAACCATATAAAGACCCCAAAAACCTTTATTCAGATTCTTCCAATATTTTTCATTTTCCAAAATAATCATTTTATACCACCTTGAGCACATATAATCCAACTGGGCACTTTCCAGAAAATGCAGCATGAAACATTTAATGAAACAAATTATATCTAACACTAACAAGGTAATAAAACCAAATTTTCATGCATAAAATTTATTTTAATTTCTAAACCAGGATCTAAACATCACAAACCTTGTGATAAAGATAACATAACATTTAAATAAACACTTGGTGTGAACTTTTATAAGAAAACCACACAACTTTTTACAAAACAAGGCATAAACACCACTTATTACACCAAATAAAATTATAGAAGGATTATAAAAAATAATAAAAATGTGTAGAGGGTGGAAATACCATGAAATATATTAATATTAAATAAATAAGACCTTTTAAATGGGGATCCTACCTCAAATTATTTGTGGAATGGAGACACACACCCGAAAACACCCGCCGCAGGTTCCAAAACACTATTCTATGAAGACCATCCCTAAAAACCAAAATCCAAATAAAAATTGATAGTACAAAAGAAAACTAGGTTGAGAATTACAAGGTGAGAAGATAAATCTTAGAAAAAATGGAAGAATAAGGAAGAGGGAAGAGAAAGGAGAAATATTTGATGAAGAAATAAAGAAGAACCAGTAACTGTTGGGGAGAAATAGCCAAAAAAGCGGACCAATATAAATCATAACAAAGGGGGAGGCACATATGGTCGATATTCAACAGTTATTGCTCCTTTTTGGAGGTGGAATCACTGAAAAAATAGAAAATGATTAATATATAAAAGAAACAAAATATTTTTTTAAAATTCGAAATGGGCTCACGGGCTAGCCCAATACCTAAATAAATAACCTAAATCCACCATGATTATGAGTTACTAAGAGGTAAAAATTGATATTGTGTTTTTAATAGTTCAGGTGAGGCTAATTAGAAAGTTTAATGAGTGAAAAAGGTTGAAAAAATTGTTATAAAAGAAACTAATTTTGTTTTTAAATCTTGAAATGGGCTCACGGTTAGGCCCAAATATTGAAGTAACCACCCTTTTCTCCAAAAAATACCAAAACAGATATGTGGAACCCATGTTAGGATGATTATACATAGATATAAATTTAAAAATCAATATTCATCTCACCAAATACCCAAGAAAAAGATATGTATTACCAACTAAACTGAACAAGACCAAGACATGAAAAATCGGGTGTGACAGTATACACCATGTAACTACGCATAATTTGGACCCTTTATAAATCATAGATAGTTGTGTGGTAAATAAGAAACGTCATTACATATTTTTTATTGACTAATATCATATATATGTGGCCATATGTTAAATACATAGACTTTAGCTAGCATGTACATGTTGTTTAACACATGACAAACCAGACAAGGTATATGCCTAGATTTTAGAAATGTCCTCTCGCTCAACATGCATGATAATTTAAGAGAGATGAAAAAAAATTATGTTTAGTTTGTTGTAAATTTTGTGTGACTATTTTAATTTAGCACCAAGTACATAATAAGTTATTTTTATAATTTTGTGTTGGTATACATGCCTGAAAATTATTTTTCATTTGAATTTTACAACTATAATATTTGTAACAGGTGTAATACACATAGTGTACCTCATTCATATTGTCACTAGTAAACATCATGTATAATATGGCATGTCGTGTTGTAATAAATTTCATATAGGCTATAGAGATTGGCACATGAAAATACACACTATATATATCATGACATGCTATGTTGGCATACATGTAGTGTAAGTACACAATATGTGACAAAGACCATATATAACAAGAATCATAAAACATGTCGAGTGAAAATAAACTCCATATAAATATTAAATCTATATGATGGATTTAATCTAACTTAATAGTTATGCATCATGCGGTCTCTATAGTACACATTATGTACTTAATTATTTTAAAAATAAAATTTTATGTATTTAATATATTTAAAATGATACATGATGAGAATATAGTTATATATCAAGTATTTTTTAGGAAGAATAATATATTAAATAATTCATTCACTTACTCATTAATTCTAATCAATTTATCATAAATAGAATGAACTGAATTGAAAATTAGAATTATTAAATGAATTTGTTTGCATGTTTTGATTGGTTATGATATTGAACAACCTATGTATTTATATGATTTATTTATTTAATTTAATAATTTATTGAATTATTTATTATGATATTTATTATTAAATCAAATGTAAATATCTATGAATCATCCCTTCTTCTTTTATTATAAACGAGCATGCATGTCCAAGGTTTATTTTATGGTACACTAAACCCCTACTACCCCTCGCCTTCATAGGAGTAAATTTATGTAAAGTATGGAGATCCCAATAATAATAGAGTATTCAGGACCTGAGCTGAGGTGAATCTAAATTTGGTGATAAATAGTTGAATGGAAGAATGTTGAAAATATATCCAAACATGGGCTCGAGGATTTATTCTTCTTAGGTTCAATATTGGTGTATAATTTCTTGATAAATTAAATAGTAGATAAAATATGATGATTAAATCACATTTTTTATTTTAGTTATTCAGTGAATTATTATTTATTTATATGGTTAATTGTTTATTTGGGTAATTAAAAACTATCACAGAAAGTAAAAAAATTATCTTTCATGATGATGTTAAAATAAAATAAAATTATTATCTATAAATTATTTTAACAGACATGGATAATTATTTCTGTTAATTACACATCATCTTTATAAGCATCTGAAGAATAAATTAAATGATATTTACACATGATTTGGGCAAAAATCATTCAATCAAAATATTAAGTTTGAAAATTCCTTCCATCACTAGAACTGGAGTGCAACCATAAGTACTTGTATGTCCCTCATCGAGGTGATTTAAATTATTACATTGTTTTAGTTAAAGTATTGAATTGTATTAACCAGTTTTTCCTCTAGAGATGTTTCCCTTGAAATAAATTTTGTATCTTGGAGGTAAGAGTTGAGGAAATGCCCGTTTAGGATTCCCATATTGGCAATTCCACTCAACAGATCCGGGATCTGCAAGTTAATGTGGTAGGAATTTAAAACCTACCTAAATACCTTTTGATAATTTGATAAGACCTTCTTCTGATTTATTTATAGTGAAATATGGTTCCATTCCACTATAATATTTGAGTGAATTTATATTCTAAATATAATAGTGAGGGTTGTTAAGGACTGAAAAAATAATGGGAGACTAATAAAATTAATTTTTTACGTCATAATTGGTAAAAAATATAACCTACTAAATATCTATTTTTATTTTTTGTGGAAAATAGAAATTCATTGAACCACATAACTATCACTAAGATCCATTTTGGATAAAGATAATCTATTTTCTAATGATGACTTCCAAGAATGGTATAGGTTATTTTTCATTATACTACTCTAATAGTGGATGTTTTATATACTAGAGTCCCCAATTCTTAATGAGAATTATCAGAAATCTAGTGATGAGGAAAAAATTTCATCTAGAAACATCTGGATGATTAATAGGAAGTCAAATACCACATGTTATCATCCCTAGTGACATTTCTCTAAAATATTCACAAATACATCAATACATAAAAAAATTTGTCTCATATCTATGGTCTCTATCAGGATATAGAAATACAATAGAGGTATTAAATATCTAATGTACTATTTACGTGCAACCTAGAAGAAGGAGTTACAAGTATGCCTTATGTCATTATGATAACTGACTATATTGAGAGTTTGGAAATTATGGGATTCAATATACCTAATAACTTGTACATAGACATCATTATATCTTTCCTCCACGATTCCCATGTTTTATTATGAATTAAAACATGAACATTAAAGAGAATATGCTCCAAGTTATCTTATATTTGATTATTCAAGTAGATAAATATATAGAGCATGAAAATCCTTATTTCCATATGGTCAATAAGAGGAAAGGAAATGAAAAAGGGTATAAGGAAATTTCTCTGTCTAATGAAACTTCACACCACCATCCAAAAAATAAAAGGATCTAAAATAAGTCTAAAAATAATGATAATGTATATTTTCTTGAAGTGAGAAAGACTAATGGAAAAAAATTATGCCTTGATAAATTAGAAAGGGGAAGCATCAAGTATATTTATTATTGATTGAAAATTTTCCATTTCTACAAATTAGGTATTACATATTGCTTATGTCCCTAAAAATATTATCCATATATCGGAATCAAGTATATTTTCAATGATTTCCAAAGTTGAGGTGGATCTTCAAGCTTCCAAAGGAGCATGAAAAGATGTACTTTCTATTGGATATTACCATCTCAAATTATTGACTAGATTTATTTTGGATTTCAAAAACTATTATTATGTGACTAATGTAATGAATAACATCATTTTTATGTCTAGTTTAGAAATGGATGGTTTTATTTTTATGTTCCATAATAAATAATGACACTTTTATAAAGATAACATATATTATTCGATGGAATATTTTAATAAAGGTGTTTAAATACTATAATATTGAAATCAAGTTTTGTAAAAAGATAATGAATCATATTTACATGACACATATGACACCCATTTGTGTCATCATAGAATTGGTCATGTAAATAAGAATTGTTTGATAAAACTATATCAAGAAGGGTATTTATATTTTTTAGAGTTTAAATCATTGGATATATGTCATGCATGTTTATAAGTAAAAATGACCAAGGATAAATTTAGTGGCATAAGTGAAAGCGTTTCAGTGTCATAACGCACCCCCATTGGTACCCGTATTAGTCTGACAATGAAGATAAGAGTAACACTTTAATCCCACCTACAATAATCCATGGGTTTAAGATAAGAATCATGGTTACAGAACACACATAACCCAAAACCTATCATAAAAATGTGGAAGAAGCAGATTAAATTTCCAATTAATTAATATAGAAAACAAATCATCACCAAAATAAGGTAAGATATATTCTCATCCTCAACAAGATCACTCTACAAATAACACACTGAAGTATGTAACATAATAACAAAGCAAGTATATAAGAAGGGTAAACCTCTACCAATTTACCAATAAATGATTTTCCTTAAACCCAAGGAATTGAATCCATGTTATCACATCCCCTTCATAAGTCATCTACACCCCCATGAAAATATTCCACATCAATATCCACATAATCATAGCCACATCACCATCACATCCCCATAATAATATAGTATAATTTATATCCATCATAGCTTATGTAAATATGAACTATACCTTATGTATTTTTTCCCATGCATATGTACACATATAGAAACTATAAGCCATTATAGCCTAGATATATGTATACACTATACCTTAATTCAATACATTTTTCATATACATGTGTGTCATAACTAAGATCCATTATATCCTATATAGGCACTTACTCTGTAATGATAATCCAATATAGCCCAGATATGACTACATAGATTCCATATATAGAAGAGAGACTGTGGAAGAAGGAGTAGTCATCCATCTGTATCCTTGAAAACCTAGATTTTGGGAAACACCCAGAACCTAAGGCCGAACTTGGTCATCAGTTACCCCAACCAAATTGAGTTGTCAAGCTTAAGAAATAATATAACATAATGATGTATATTACATAACCATTTATAGGGAAACTGGTTTATCCTATACCCATTCAATAGTTAACATCCTTCATGAAAACCTAGCAGTCATTACTATTGAATAGGAATCTATATTCTAAGAATACTAGTATTAATGTTCAATGACTTCAATAATAATTTAATAATAATCAATTGTGATTCCATTTTCAATATTTAATCACTATCTCGTATTAATATTAATTTTAATTTACAATCCTATGAGCTTAAATTTATTGTTATATTTTTATTCAGGCTGATTTAATCATTTAACAATACAAACCATCATATCATATATTATTATAAAAATTAATAACACAATAATAATCCTCATTCAATTAAATTTTTAGTTAATATCATTCCAAAATTCCAGGAACTAAAAAACTTTTATTCCCATATATAGTAAAATATTAAAATGACAAAAGGGTAAAATAAAAATGAGTAGAAAGCATTAATAAATCAATAATAAGATTAAAGAAATAAAATAAGGCACTCAACCTAATCCTATCATCTCAAAATCATTTTCATAATATTCTCACATCATTCTTTTATTCCATCATCAATCATATCAAGTCATTTTTGTAAAATAATATCACTCAAGAAAAAATATCATTATAATAACCAACCATTCTATGTTTTCACATAAAAATCATATCTAGGTTGTCGTATAAATTAATTTTTTAGTAAGAAAAATTTATTTAACAATCAATATGTTACAAATATACACGAATAAGAATGAGAACATGTTTTAAATACATTAATCCTTTAGATAATTTATTTCAACAACATAATTTTACTCTTCCATTTTATTTATAATAGTTATTCATTGTAAAAATTATTAAATAATTAAATATATAAAATTAGTGTTAAATAAATGATAAATATTATAGTAATATTCTCATACAACACATAACATCCTTTGAAATTTTATTAAATCATAATATAAACAATTCAAAAACATCCTTTTATACCAACAATATGTTGATTATTCAGTTTTAAGTGTATTAGATATGTGTGAATACATAAGAATACTATAGTATAACAATATTTCAGTGTCTATTTTATAACATACAACAATAAAAATAATAATATATTTACATTAAAACCACAACATCAACTCTTCCATTTGTTAAATTTAAATTTAATACATTCTTAAATTTAATCTCAAACATTTACCCAGTAAAAATTGAAGCATGACTATTCCACACATAAACATAAATAAATGATAAATTTAAAAATCCCATACCATGATGTGTAATCCATAGACACTAGAAGCCTATAACAAGTTCATTATTTTAAAACATTAGCATGATTACAAGGAATCAAGTCCCAAAGGACTGATCGGTTTACTAGTCTTGGAAAATAGATTACATACATGAACTTTACATAACAATTTCTATCATAAAACACAGTATAGATAATCCATTAATAATTACATTATTAACCTAGAATAATCCTGAATATTAATCATAAAACAAATCTTGGCATCCTGGAAAAATAATACTTAATAAAGGGGTGAGATCATATTCTCCGTAAGGATAAATAATATAGCTGAAGCTATAAAAAAGAGGCATAAACTGTTAATTAAAGGTAAAAAACTAAAACAAAATACTTTTAAAACATTGTATTCAACATAATATGTTATGAATAAATCAAATAATTCCATTTAAACATTCGCATGGAAATTATATTAGTCGAATAATCACATGAAAAATTAATAACTAATCTCATAACGAGGGAATACATAATACCAGATATCTTTACCACTACTTCAAGGACTAATTCCAAGACCATGAACAAATATTATATCATTTCCTTATTCCAAGACACTAGTTTGTCTCATGAGACCTACTGATGCATTGAGGGGTTATATCTGGTCTCACCCATCACTTACTAAGTCCAAAACATTTCTCATATAAAAATGGTGAAACATAACAAAGACACTTGTATTAAAACTAGCATATGAAATGCTAATACATTAACCATAAACCATGACTGGTATTAAAATATCACATCCATATTAAAATATATCATAAAAACTTCAATAAAATATGAATGATTGTTTCATAATAAATAAATGTCAATTAAGCATAAAATCCAACAAATTATATTGACAAATATGAATATAATCTAATAAAATCTTTAAAACTATTTTCCTGAAATGTCCATTTTTAATTTGAAAACATTAAAATTCACCCAATTTATAAAATAATAAATTTAAAATAAAATTTTGAATAAAAGTTTCCTAACCAACTTTTAAACTTTTTAAATGAATTAATATTTGAAAACATTTATTTCCATATAAATAAATCATTTAAACTAATTTGAAAACATGAAACTTAATAAGAAAGTTTTAGAATTATAAATCATAAAAACATTTGTAATGATGAATTAGTTAAATATTACCTTACATAAAACCTTATAAATATTCCTTTTGAAAACATTTTTAATAAACATGGACATAAATGATAAATATTTCCCAGTAAACACTTATTTATAAACAATCTCATATAATAATGTGATTTCAAAATTAACCCTTAGCTTAGGTTTGATATCTTCCGTACGTGTATGAAACTACTGTATAATATTTTAAATATATTATTAACTTATATAAGAATACAAAAATATTTATGATACCATATATTATTATTTTTTGACTTTATGTTACCTATTTATTAACAATTCCATGTTAATGGAACATTTCGGGTAATAATTGCTTTGTTTCTCATACGTGTTCTGACTTGTTATTCTTGATCATATTTTATAGATAACCATTTAATTACATACATAATGTATAATATGATTTATATGTCATATATATTCATAATATAAATATATATAATAGATAGATATATGAAATGGAATACACTGTTCATGAAGATGGTAGGTCGTACTTACGCATGAACATTGTTTCCATTTTTTATCATATTGAATAGAAGTAAGTGAATGACATGTATTTAAATACATATATATATATATATATTATTCTGATAGCCTTATTATTTCATATATTACATAATTATTCCTAATATATATTTCTTTATAATCATTCTTTAATGGTGAACGTGGATGATAAGTCACATCATGTTATGGAGACTCTAAGTCTTACATATGCATGAGCGGCAGTATCATTTAATTAATGGTTAAATGGTATGGAATTGGATGGAATATGAAATTTATAGGTCTAATATCATGTTAAATTTATTATTTCATTCATTTATATTCATCATTATTCTAGTCAAAATAATCTATAGATGAAAAACAGTTTACTCCCCGGTGTGGAGACGGTAAGCGGTACGTACGCACATATGGTGATATTGTTTTGTATAGGATGGGTAAAAGGATGAATATAGTTATACCATAATCGTAAAAAAATATCAAAATATAGTAGATGTTGTATTTATTATTTTATTATTGTAACGACTTATAAAGAGGATGTTGAAGCAGAAAAGAACATTGAAAGAAGAGATAAAATGATCATCTATTCTTCTGGTGTCTCCTTTTGATTTTCAAAAAAGGACTCCTTAATTTAGTTTTATGCCCAATGGGTGTCCTCTATAATGAATTGAGGGAATTTTTTAGGATATTTGGGTAGGTTTTGGTCGAGCCAAAGTTCGATGTATGTGTGAATAAAAGAGAAAGAGAAGTGCTCTTTTATAGGAGACGTGAGGGGCACTTTAGGAATGTATTTAAATATTAATTTATTATAAATTAATTTTCGGTTTCTAATAAATTAAAAGTGATTTATTTTGAGGATAATATGATTATGGGTATAAATCATCCAAACCAATAGGTTTTATACAAGTTTTGGTCATGACCTTAAACCTTGTCTTTTGGCTTTAACCCTTACTTAAATAAGTTAACTTTTACCATGTCTTATTGTATTTTTATACTATATGGTTAATATAGTTATTGTAAAATTCTAATAGAACCTAAATTGGATAATTAATGAAATTTTTACGAATATTTAATTCATTTGGACAAATAATATATTTTTATGACTATTATATCATTTAATAAAATAGTGATTGTATTAAAAATTCATTTATGTCAAATTTGTCACTATTTAATAATTGATATTTTATGTCATAACCACTTGATTCATTAAAAAAATAAATAAATAATCCCTAACATGTCAAAGTAATAAAAAAAATTGTGTATGGCATCAAAAATCTCAAATTAAATTTATTTTAATAATTATAATATCATTTATTTCAATCATTCATTAATAATGTAATCACTACGTCATTATTGCGTCATAAATAAATTTATTTGTATAATGTCTAAAAATTATAAATAAAATACCATGATATTTTTATATTTTTATATTTCTAATTAGTATTTATAGTTCAGGATATAAATTATATAAACCAAATTAAAATTGTTTTAGTTGGTAGAAACACATTTATGTTATATTTTCCTTTTCTTAAAACTAAACATTATAAAAGGTTGTTATCACTCCCAAGTGGATCCATGAGGTCCTAAAATAGAGATAAGGATGAACTTGGTCGTCCATATATCATAAAATAGAATTATTACACGTGTTAGGGTAGTTTTATGTAATTATAATATTGTTTTTTACCCTTATGTACCTAATTTACCCTTTAAACATGGTAAATAAAAATAATTACTAAATTTACTACTCATAATTTCAAAAAATAAAAGGTAACTATTTAAACAATTTTTAAATTATGATTCCATATATGGAATACATTTTTAAAAATTCATAATACATAATTAACATAAATTAATTTAAAAATAGTTCTTGATGTAAAAATGAGAAAGCTGGTTTTTAAGAAGTAAAAACTATCAAAAGATTGACAAGTGTTTATGTCCAATTTAAAATTGAAATTACATACAATGGAGAAACATGGATTAAATAATAGAAACATAATCATATTAAAATTTCAAACCAATTAAATTTATAATCTAAAAGTATAGATAAATTAGATGAGGAGTTAGTTTTGAATTAAAATGCAGTATTTCCTACTATTCATTAAAATATTGATTTTATTATAAAAATACCAAAAAATTATCCAAAATAAATTCTTATGTCTGGATTATAAATAAGAGTTTTATTTTGTATTATTTAATATATAACAGTGTCAAATATTGGATATAAAATTGTTTTTCTATTAAATGGTGAAAACTGTATTTTTTTGAGAAATACTTCTTTTATCTAAAAAGATTAATTTGTCATTATATTATGTATAAGAAACATGTATGATGAATGTTAAAATTATATGGGATATATATAAAATTGAATATGTGATTAATACTATTCATAGACACTTTTTAAATGGATAGTTTTATAGGTCACGGTGTGCTTGAACTCGGTGTTGTACGCAGCATAAGCTAAGATGGTGTTGTGTGTAGTAGAATCTTATATCATTGTAGCATACAACATAAGCTATCAAATTTATTTAAAAATAAAAATATTGTGGAATCTTGGGGTGTTACATTATTCTCTCTATCAATAAATTTCATCCCCTCAATTTTCAAATATTTGTTTGATAACTAAGTTTTGATTATTCAAAATCCATTTATTACCATCCCACATTGGAAAAATTGGTCGATAAAACATCCACTTTAAAATAGATAAAGGAAAGTAAGAAGGTTACTCGAGATAACATATACTTGGATTCCAAGTAAGAAAATATGGATATGGAAGAAAAAAATAACGACTGTGTTCTGATGGAGAGCGATAGATAACATGATTAGGAAAAGGTTAACAACCATTAAGATATAAATCTATGATGATCCAAGGGGACATTTGATTCATCAAAAAATATTGTAGTAGGAAAACATTTTTGGTTTTCAATATCCTTTCCCTATAGTTGAAGAACATGAGAAGAAATAATTACATTATTTCAGTAAAATCTCATCATTGGTTATTCCTTGAACAATATCCACTACATCTCTTATTCAAAGAAATGAATTTGAATTTTTCATTCTTGATGTGTTGGGAGATCATGCGATCCATAAATAGAATGATAGTTAATTCCACCTATCTCAATGAAAAAATGTTACAACATATTACCACATATGCATAAGTCCACTTATATAGAGATAATACATTAATCTAACAGACTTAAACTAGAGGATAAATTTTACTATCCATAAATGGAAGAACATAAAATCCTTCCAAAAAATGAAAATATTCAAATTTAGAAAGAGGTGAACTAAATCGGATTATAATTTACCTTTGATATCTCATAGGTCACTTCCTGGTTTCCGCATACCAAACATGTGAACACATTCATCAAATATTCTCTTGAATCGTGGTAACAACCTAAATTATCAAATATCATTATTGAAAACATTTGTGTTTTCTTATTCCAAAACATAGAGTATTATTCCTTAATTCCCAAAAATTTGTATGCTTCATCCTTGATAGCATTACCCTCTTGTCAAAAAATACACTATAAGGCCCCGACCTTAAACCTTACTTAATATTGAATTAAATGAATAATTCACATTGAGGATCTTTTCAGGTTTAGAGTTTTAGAGAATTAGAATATAACTATTACATCTCAAAAGATTACAAAGTAGACACTTCTACTAAGTTTCCATAAAATAAAAACTCTTAAAAAGAAACATGTCTAGTTCCATGTTTTAGATAGCATGACTTTCCCTTGATCCCATCCTTGACCCTATTCAACATTAAGTCCTGTGAAAAACATTTCAAAAAAAAAACTTGGGGTGAGCATAAAAAGCTCAGTAAGGGATACACAAATAATGAAAACTATTAGTTTATCAAAACAACAAGTAAACCATGTATACTTTATCAAAGTAGTACTTTTCAGCTTTATGAAGTAGTAAAAAAACTCTTCACTGAATAAAAGTTCATTATTTACCCTTCTGTAACCAAAAGATTACTATAAAACAATTATAAAGATCACATAACATATAAAGGTAACTTGGGACATAAACATACTTAAGTGGAATAACCATAAGGTATACTTCCACACATATCACTTAATGGAATATCCATTCGGCCAACTTCCATACATACTTAATGGAATAGCCATACAGCCGACTTCCATACCCAATGCATTGGACGTTATAACGTAACCACCCGTCCTAGTATTTACGGAACCACCCGTCACATGGTTAATCACGTAACCACCCGTAAAATGTCTAAGTACCATCATTACACATAAAATATTTAAAATATAAAAATTTAAATAACAACATTTCATTTTCAATCACAATAAATAATTCCCAGATATTGAATTGATCAATCCATTTTCAAAAACCATTTAAAAGAGATTTTGGAATCAAAGTGTCGCATACCGCTTTGAAGCTTTTAATGGAATTATAATTTTAAAACATTAATGTCCATATAAATAAATAATGAAAACAATTTTGAAAACATGGACATTAAAGATAAAGATTTAGAATAATAAATCTTTAAAACATTTAAAATGATATTTTTGTTAAATAGTTTTTAACAAAATGAGAGACTCTTGAATACAAATAATAGCGGAATAACATTTAATAAGAACATTATAATATCATGAGAATAAAAGGATTCATAATATAATATGTCAAAGGATAGTATACACACCATATAAGAGTGAATTAGTGCATAAAAACAATGAAGTCTCAAAAGAAATGTAAAATGAGATGAAATCCATTATAAAGAAGGTATCCTTAAATTAAGGATAAATCAATCTCATAATTATGTGTGACAAATATAAATACACCCAATATAAGTGGATATTAAGTGTAAAACAATCAAATGTTATTCACACATATTCAAAGGATGACATATTCAATAACTACATGTTGAACCCAAAGAAATCGAAATTGGGTTCAGAAGTTCCCTTGGTAAAATTCGACAGCCTAACGACGTCACATAAAATTTTACAAAAAGGGTTGATGAGAGAGATAAAGGGGGTCTCATCACTTGTAAATAAAATTTACATAAATAAGTATATAGAATAACATATCCCAACATAATAGTATGTGAATTAAAAGACATAACAAAAGAAGTCTTTTTAAAAAAAAGGAGGGTGAAAGTTCCCCTTACCGAGTTGGGTAACTTTCGAAACGTACACCCCATGGAAGAAGGGTCATACAATGAGGATGTGAATACCCATAAATGAAATTATACTATAAAAAGTGTATAATAATGGGAAGTACATACATCACTCAAAGGAAATTGTGGCAAATGTAGCATAAATCTCACGGGAATAGAAGTGAGATGAAAAATCCCTTAGGAAAACTCTGCTGCCTAACAGCGCCACTTAAAACTTCCAAAAATGGATTGATGAGATCAAATAGGGTATCTAATCACATTAAAATAAAATTTAAAGCAATATGAATATAAAATAACATCCCCAATCATAACAAAGAGGAGCTTAAAAGAAGTGACATAAAGGAGAGTACTTTAAAAGAAAGAGAGAGGTTAACTCTCTTATGAAAATTCGACAGCCTAACGGCGCCACTCAAAACTTCCAAAATGGATTTATGAGAGAGAATAGGGTCTCTAATTATATGTACATAAAAATTACTGTAAGAGTAATATAAAAGAACATCCCAATAACAAGAAATATGAGCTTTAGAAGGAATGACATAAAAGAGTGTACTTAAAAAGAAAGAGAGGAGTAAGATCCCTTACCTCGGGTCCGACTTGACTCGATCATTATTTAATCTCCTGAATAATAAACTTGAGTTAATTTATAATTCCATAAGAAAATTTTTCAAGTTCATTATTCCTTTTATATCACTTATTACCATGTCATATACATTATGTAATCATTGAAGTTAATAATGTTTGTTTTGTCGATACTTGGTTCTTAAGTCGAAAGTGGACTTCTTACAATTACATGTTGTTCATGTGGTCAAAGGTTCATTATATCAAGAATTGTATTCATGATTTATATATCATATATATCATATATATCCAGTATATTCATGCATTTATAATATTACATAACATTTAGAGTTAAGAAATGAAATGCACCGTTCATGGAGACGGTAAGCCGTACGTACACATGAACACTACTTCCGTTTATATTTCATATTTAATGGAATTAAAACATAATGATACATAATAGTATTTTAATTCCAGTATGGTATCATATATAATATCATTAAATATATCCTTTATACGTACCACATATGGTATTAACGAATCAAATCACTTTGAGGGGGCGGTAGTCCGCACTTCCTTAAATGAAGATATCGCATTTACCCATAATGGAAACCATAAATGTATGCCATAAATGAAATATACAGAAGCTTAAGTAAAAAATAAACATATTAGATATCATATATAATTATAGTGTCATCTTAATGGCCACCTTTGAAGATGTTAGAAGAATGTGGAACAATCATCGTTTCGGGAGGCAGAAATTCTCCATCCACGGAAACATTACGTTCTTTAACCATTAGATGTAGGTGTGTTTAAGTGTAGCTAGAAAACATATTATAAAAACATACTAGTATATTTAATATACTGTATTTTTTACAAAATAAATGAATAAAAAGAGTTTAGGGGTTTGGAGAAGCAAAATTAAACAAAAGGACTCAAGTGAAGACATTACCTTAAAATCGGGTAACTCCCTTTGGTTTGAGCTCAAAGGCTTCCTTGGGAAGACTTCTACCCAAAGTGAGGCTTCAAGGAGTAATATAAGGATATGTAGAGACAAAATGGGTAGAGGTTGGCCGAGTCAAAGGCTTTTGAAGAGTGGGTAAGGAGGTAGAGGTGGGGGCCTTTTATAAGAGGAGAGGAGTGGCACTCTTGGAAAGTAAGCAAATGTTACTTTATTTGAAAATGAGTTTCGGATTTAAAAGGTCCCACATTGATATAATTCGTGTATAAGGTAATAAGGGTTTGAAATAAACCCATCCAATAGGTTTTGGACATGTTTAGGCCTTAGATCTTACATTATCTTTCCATTTTATTTAAATCGTTAAATAATGAGGTCATCGCTGCATCATCATGATGTCATAAATAATTTAATTTATTTAATGTTTAGAAATTATAAAAAAACTACTATGATCTGGGAAATATTTTTATCTTTCCAATGACTATTTATAGTAAAAAATATGACATGTGTAACCCCATGTAAAAATTGTGTTAGTAAAACATCTCATGTTTGTGTCATTTTTACTTTATCATTAAATAAAAAGGTATTTATGTCATTTTCCAACCAAAGTGGCTCCATGGGGTCCCCAAGTTGACCCATAGATTGTATTGGTCGGATATGACATATCAAATGAGGGTAGGACATGTGTCTAGGTCAATTCATTTTATTAAAACATTATTCTTACCTTAAACTACACCAATTACCTCTAATCGCGATTAAAAACATAATAAGTTACTATTCACAAAACAAATATTTTAATCCCATTGAACCACATTTTACTTCTTAATGACAACCATGTATGTCAGATTTTTGAAATTCAAAACAAAAATATGGAAAAATTTCATTTAAACGGAAAATCAGTTTTTATAAGTACCACTTAGTGGTTTCACTATTCATCAAAAATTGATGTTTTTCAAGAAAAATACCAAAACTTCACCCTAAGATATATTTGATATTCCGAATTCAAAAATGATTCCTATTTTAAAAAATTCAAAACATATTAGTTGAATTAATGAATTTAATAATTAATTCCCACTGTCAGAGCAAATAGCGTGTTTTTATGAAACAATAAGTATCCAAAGATTGACACTAGTTTAAGTCCAATTTCAAAGTGAAATTAATTCCAAAGACCACTATTGTATTAAATGGTAAAAATATATTCTAATTTAACATTAAAACCAATTCAAAAGATAATCTAATCATATAAATAAATTAGATTAAAAAGAGGTTTTGAATTAAAATACAACATTTTTCACTATTCATTAAAAATTGAACTTTTTTGGAAAAATACCAAAAATTTACACAAAGTAAATTTTGATGTCCCAATTCTAAAGAAGAGTTTTATTTTGTCAAATATAACACATAATATTGTCAAAAAGTGGATTTAAAAGAGGTTCTACATCAAAAGGCGTTTAATCGACCTTTTAAAGAATATTAGAACGTTTACGCTTAAAATTGGATTCATTCGCATTTTTAATTCTATAGCATTTATTATAAAAATTAAAAATATTTGACAAACATATATAATCATTTTTTAGTTAGTTATATTCATTCCCGCCATTACAACGACTAGGCATTAACTACCATTTAAAATAATATTATTTTATTATTAGAGTGCAACGTAAGATTCCCAAGAAACTCGTTGTTGCGTATTGGGTATGCCATTGAGCATAGCATCCCCTTTAAAGTAATATTAATATTTTATTCACAAATATGGATAAATATAAAGATTTAATATTCTTTATTTACCTGGGGTGTTACATACACAATTAGTTCTCAAGAAACTAGAATCATCCAATTTACTTTTTCAAATCCAACATATCTTTATCCAAACATCATTATATTAAAATAAGGAACATATTAAGGGTTATCTTTACCTTAATCATATTTTCTCCACATACAATCATAAACTTATATCAATTTTCTTGTCCCTTATAACTATTCAATATATTCTTTAAAATCTTCTGCAAAAATCATAAATTGAATACTATTTATATAATTCACTAATCATAATTCTTGGATCCAAATACATCAATATTTATAATTTAATGGTTGTAATATAATTGGTATTTCTTTGTTTTAGAAGTAGATTCTTTTGTTTAGGAATTTATTTCGTTAATTCCCATGGTTTTCTAAGATGATAAATTGAATTCCATAAGAATTGGTCACTCTATGACCCTTTTTCCTATAGAGATAACATCTTCCCCTCCATTTTAGGTATTCCTCAAGGTTATTATTCCCTTCCACTTGACATGTAGAAAGCTTAATCTTCATTGATCTATGCTTTTTAAATTTTGAACATTTAAAAATGTCCATATTCCTCTAAATAAATGTTTTAGAAAAGTCATCAAATATCACATTGTTAATCATATACCGTGATATATAATTCAACATAATCACAATATCTTTCTCTTAAGTCATTTTCCAATTTTTTTTCCAAAACCACTATATTTTCCATCAAACTCAATGTTAAAACAATTCCTTCTGGTTTCTTCCATTAACTAAGACAAGAAAGAACAGGGTGAGAAACACATCTCATTAAAGAAAACCACATAATAAAGGGAAGGTATATTCAATATATAACATCTTATGTTTAATACTAGGTTATCTATGATCATTTACAAAATTCTAGGGGGTCGTCTATACTTATCATCAAACTCTATCTTAGGGTTATTATCCATAATATATGTTTTATAAATCTATTTACAAGGTTTTTTTAAACTTCCTTTGATTCCAACTGTGATGCTCCAACACCATAAGCCTAGATCTAGTGCATTATTTTACTACATTGACATGATTATGTGGAATCAAATCACAAAGGACCAATTAGTTTAGTAGTCTTAGAAAATAGATTATATATATGAACTTTATATTACAATTTCTAACATAAAACAAAAAATAGATAATACTTTTATAATTACACTATTCCCCTAGCTTAACCATGCATATCAATCATAAAACACTTCATGGCATCCTGGGAAAAGAAAACAAAATAATTGTGTGGACTCAGATGCTCAGTAAGGATAAACAATATAGATGAAGTTATAAAAAACAAGCATAAACTGATAATCACATGTACAAAACTAAAACAAAATCATTTTAAAATATTTTATTCAACATAATATGGAAAAAATAAATCAAATAATTCCAGCTAAATATTATCATGGATATTCTACAAGTTGAATAATCACATGTAAAATCAATAACTAATCTCATAACGAGGGAATACATAATTCCAGAAATCTTAACCACTATATCAAGGCCACATTCCAAGACCATTCATAAATATTCAATCAAGGCCTTCTTACAAGGAACTAGTTTGTATCATGAGACCTACTGATGCATCTAGGAGAAATATCTGGCTCCAGCTGTCACTTACTATGTCTATACATTCCCATTATGATAAGGTTGAAACATAACATAACCACTCATATTAAAACTATCATATGAAATGTTAATAATTTAACCATAAACCATGAATGGTATTAAAATATCACATACATATTCAAACATACCATAAACCCTTCAATACAATTTGTAATATTTTATCCTAATAAATCAATCTTAATTTACTATAAAATCCATCAAAGGATGTTGACATAGATGAAAGTAATCTAATGAAATCATTAAAACTCTATTAGAGAAATATCCCCTTTTACATTGAAAACATTAAAATTCGCAAAATTTATAAAAAAAATACATTTAAAAGACCTTATTGAATGAAATTTTCCCATTACACTTTGAAACTTTGGAAAGGAATTAACATTTTAAAACATTTATGTCCATATAAATAAATCGTTAAAACCATTTTGAAAACATGTACACTAATGAGAATGGATTAGAAGTATAAAAATTTAAAACATGTATTACTATATTTTAGTTAAATATTTTCATAAATAAAACCTTAAAAAATTAATTTTGAAAACATTTTTATGAAACATGTTCCTGAATGATAAGTATCTCTCAGTAAACACTTATGCATAAACAACCTCATATAATAATGTGATTTCGAAATTAACCCATACCTTAAGTATGATACTCTTTGTATGTGTTTTAAACTCCTACATAATGAGTTTAAGAAAATTATTAAAATATATAAAAATAAAAATAATATTTATGATACCATATATTGTTATTTTATGACATTATATAACCTTTTTATTAACAATTCCAAGTTAATGAAACATTTCTGGTAATAATTGCATTGTTTCTCATAAGTGTTTTGACTTGTTATTATTGATCATATTAGTTAGATCATGATTTAATTACTTCTAGAAAATATATAATACTATTTATATATAATATATAGTCATAATATAAATATATATAATAGATAGATATATGAAACAGAAAATATAGTTCAGGGAGACGGTAAGTCGTACCCACACATGAACGTTGTTTCCGTTTTCTTATCGTATTGAATCGAATTAACTGAATGAAATATATGAGAATATATATATACATATATGTTATTAAATTATCTTTATTATGTCATATATTTCATAATTATTCATAATATATATTTTTTATAACCATTCTAGGATGGTTAATGTGGAAGATGATTATAATCGCATCATAGAGACGGTAATCCATATGTACGAACGAGCGACGATATTGTATCTTAAATGGTTAAATGGAATGGAATTGGACTTAATATGAATTTTATAGAAATATTATCATGTTATATTTATTATTTAATTTATTTATATTCATCATTATACCCATCAAAATAAATTATAAATGAAAAACAGTTTACACCACGACGTGGAGACGGTAAGTCGTAAGTACAATGCATGGTGATATTGTTTTTCATAGGATGGGTAAAAGGAGGAATATGGTTGTCCCATAACAATAAAAATATCTCAGAATATATTATATGATGGAGTTATTATTTTATTATGGTAACAACTTAGGAAGAGGAAGTAGAAGAATAAATGAACTTTGAATGATGGGACAAATTGATTACCTCTTTTTCAGGTGTCTCCTTTTGAATTGCACAAAATGACTCATTAAGTTGGATTCGTCACAAAATGTGGACTCTAGGATGTAGTGATGGAATTTGGGAGTAGTTTTGGTTAGTATTTGTTCCATATAATGGGATTTGGTGGTGTGAATAAAAGATAAGGAGAAGTGCCCTTTTATAGGAGAGGTGAGGGATACTTTAGGAAAGTCTTGAAATAGTGATTTATTATAAATTTATTTTTGGTTTATAATGTATTAAAAGTAATTTATTTCTAGGATTATATGAGAATGGGTCCAAATCCTCTAAACCAATAGGTTTCATACCAGCTTAGGTCATGAATTTAACCTTACCTTTTGTCTTTAACCCTTGGTTAAATAAGTTAACTCTTACCATGTATTCTTGTATTTGTATTTTATATGGTTCATATAGTTACTATAAAATTCCAAGAGAAAATAAAGTGGATAATTACAGAAATTATAAAAACTATATAAGTCACTTTTATGAATCTTATATTTTTATTACTATTATATCATTTAATAAAATTGTTTTTTTTTTAAAAAATCATTTATGTCAATTTTGACAGTATTAAGTAATGGATTTTTGTTAAAGTCATAAAAACTTGATTCCATCAAAAAAATAATTAAATAATCCCTAAAATGTAAATTTTATCTAAAAAATTCTTGGATGGCATCAAAAATATGAAAATTGATTTATTTTAAAAAATATAATATCATTTATTTCAATCATTCATTAATAAGGTAGTCATTTCATCATCATTGTGTCATAAATAAATTTACTTATTTAATTTACAAAAATTATAAATAAAATAACATAATATATGGAATATTTTTATTTCTCTAATGAATATTTATATTCAAGTATATAATTTATATAAATCAAATTATAATTATTTTAGTTAAAAGATACATGTTTTTGTTATATTTCCCTTTTCTTTAAATTTAACATTATAAAAGGTCATTATCACAACAAAGTGGCTTCATGGGATCCTAATATCGATCTAAGTATTATAATGGTCATTAATATGTCATAAAGTATGATTTTTTACATGTGTTAGGGTAGTGTTATATTATTATAACATTATTTTTACCCATATTTACATGATTTACCCTTTAACCATGGTAAATAAAAATTATTACTAAAGTTACTATTCATAATGTCAAAAAATAAAAATTAAATATCTATACAATATAGACCTCATGATTCCAAATATTGAATCCATTTTTTCAAATTCAATGCAGAAAATTTATAGAATTTAATTTAACATAAATTCCAGTTGTCAAAACCAGAAAGAAGGTTTTTGAGAAGTAAAAACTATTAAAAGACTGACATATGTTTATATCCAATTTCAATGTGAAATTACATCCAATGATTAAAATTTAATTATATCATAAAAATATAATCCAATTAAATTTTAAAGCAAACTAAAATTATAAACTAAGTATGTTGATAAATTAGAAGAAAATTAATTTTGTAATTAAAATGCAGTATTTCCCACTACTCATTAAAATATATATTTTATCATAAATATTCCAAAAATTTATCCAAAATAAATATTTATGTCCTGATTATAAATAAAAATATAAATTTATTCAGATTAAATATATAAAAGTGTCAAATATTGGATTTAAAAATGGTTCACCATTAAAAGGTGGAAAAACTGAATTTTCTTATAAATAATTATTTTATATGAAAATTTTAATTTGTCCTTATATTATGTCTAAGAAACACATAATATGAACATTAAAATTATATGGTATGTGTATATATAATTCAAAATTTGGTTAATATTATTCATAACAACTTTTTAAATGGCTAGTTTGATAGGTCATGGTGTGCCTGAACTCGGTGTTACGTGTAGCGCAAGCTAAGATGGTATTGTATGTAGCGTAAAAATATAATTGGGTAGCGTACAACACAATATTTTGAATTTATTTAAAAATAAATATACCATGGAATCTTTGGGTGTTACATTATACCATACTTCAATAAATTGTATCCTCCCTATTTTAATATTTGGGTTCAGTAACTATGGTTTGATTATTCAAAATCCCTTTTTTTCAATAACAAATCTAAAAAATTGGCTGATAAAACATCCAATTTAAAATAGATAATCGAATGTAAGAAGGTTACCTAATATAACATATTATTTGATCACATGTAGGAAAATATAGATATATAAGAAAAAAAATTATCGTATCTTGATGGAGATTGATAAAGAACATGATTTTGAAAACATTAACATCCACCATAGTATAAATCTATGATGATCCAAGGGGGATGTTTATTCATCGTAAAATAATTTAACAAGGAAGAAATTGGTTTTCCAGATCATTTCGATAAAATTTAAGAACATTATAAGAAATAATTAATGAATTTCAGTACAATCTCACCATTGGTAATTCCTTGAACAATTTCAACTTCATATCTTATTCAAAAAAATGAAGTTTAAATTTTCATTCCTAAAATGATGGATGATCATAAGAAAACTAAATTGAATTATAATTCATTCAATATGTCTCAATAAAAATGGTTACAAATGGTTACCACATATGAATAAGTCTACCTATAGTGAGATAATACATTAATGTAACAAACAACTACTAGAGTATAACATATACTATCTATAAATGGATAACCTTACAATCCTTCAATAAACTAAAAATATACAACTTTAGAAAGAGGTGAACCAAATCAGTTTACTATTTTCCTCCCATATCTCATAAGGTGGTTCTTGGTTGTCACATTTCGAACATATAAAGACCTTAATCATGTATTCTCTTGAGTCATGGTAACAACCTAAATTATTATATATCCTTATTGAAAACAATCTTGTTTCCTTATTCCAAAACATTAAGGATTATTCCTTATGTCCCAAAAAGATGTATAATTCATCCATGATAGCATAACACTCTTGTATAAAAATCTATAATTATATTTCAAGACACTATTATCATCCAATTTACTTATTCAAATCCAATATATCTTCATCCAAACATCATCACCTTAACATAAGTAAAATATTAATGGTTATCTTTACCATAATCATATGTTCTCCATATATAATATTGACCTTAAATTAATTTTATTTTCCATTATAAGTATTCAAAATATTCTTGAAAATCATTAGAAAAAAACATAAATTGGATTCTACTTATATAATTTACTATTCATAATTCTTGGATCCAAATACATAAATACTTCAATATTTCCTCCAATGGCATGAAGGCCTTTATTATTTATTTATTTTTGATAATCCACTTTTCAAGGGGTTATGTAGATCCATTACAAGTCCTATAGGAATATGTATTACATGTACCATAGGACTTAGAAGAATTCATTGCCCGTAGGATTCAAACATTACATACAACCCATACTAGATACTTGGAAATAATCCTCTCTAGAATCTTCATCTTGAAATCATATCTCCACCTTCGCATGGTTGTTCGTATAGGATTTTTTTTGCATGAAAAAGATTGTCCCGATGGTAGGTGACATACCCACTAATTATTGCAATATGTTTGGCTTCATCTACGGTGATAGCTCCTTGCTCATCCTCCTTCTGAAGCTTGTTCATTGTAGGTTGTCTAGTTTGTATCTGTAATTAAGGTGGCCCGAATGCCTTTAGGTGGCCCGAAGGCCATAGTGACCTGAAGGCCTGGGTGGCCTGAAGGCCTTAAATTACTTGGGTACCAAATTGGTGGCCTGAAGGCCCAAACATGAGAATACTCTTGGATTCTAAAGTGTCAAAAAATACCTGCTACAGTTCCCATTACAGTACCTACTATAGTACTACTACAGTTCCCGCACAGTCCCTACTACAACACTGCTATAGTACACCAGAAATATTCCTCCGCTTGGATTTGATCCCGGGTCACCTGGATGCACATAAGGTGTCCTTGCCAACCAGGATGAGGCTCATGTTCTACTTCAATCATTCCAATTTAATGGTTGACATGGAATAGGTCCTTCCTTGGTTTAGAAGAAGATTATTATGTCTAGGCATTGAGATAAGTAATGCCCATGATTTTAATAGATAATACATTTAACTCCATAAAAATTTGTCACTAAATGAACCTTTTCACACAGAGATAACATCTTCCCCACCATTTGAGGTATTCCTCATGGTTCTAATTCCCTTCCTCATGAGATGTAGGAAGCTGGATCTTCATTTCTCTATGCTTCTATAAGTTTGAAATTTAAAAATTTTTATCTTCCCCTTAAGCAATGTGTTATGAAATTCATCAAAGATCACATTGTTAATCATATATCGTGATAAAAGATTTAGCATAATCACATTATCATTCTCTGTAATCATTATATAATTTTGTTTCTCAAATCAACAGATTTTTCTTCAAACTCAATGTTAATTTAATTCCTTCTTGTTTCCTACATTAACTAAGACCAGAAAGAATAGGGTGATAAACACTTATCATTAAAAAACCACATAATCAAGGGAAGGTACATTCAATCTATAACATCTTAGGTTTAATCCTAGGTTATATATATTCGTTACCAAATTTATAGGGTGTATTCTATAATTATCCTCAATGTCTATCTTAGAGTTATGATCCCTAATATATGTTTTTTAAATCTATTTCCAAGGTTGATTCTAAAATTCCTTTTATACCAACTATAATTACCTGAACCTTGATTCCTGGAGCCAATGCATTATTTTAACACATTGGAATGACTACAAGGAATCAAACCCCGAAGAACCGATTAGTTTAGCAGTCTTTGAAATTAAATTACATACATGAACATTACATTACAATTCCTAACATAAAACATAGTATTTATAATACACTGATAACTCCATTATTCCCCTAGATTAACCCTTCATATCAATCATAAAAGACTTATTGGTATCCTTGGACAATATAACATAACAAAGGGGTGATCTCATATGCTCAGTAAGGATAAACAATATAGCTAAAGTTATCAAAAATTAGAATACATTGATAAGCCAAGGTAAAAAACTAAAACACAAGTATTTTTAAACATTATATTCAACATAATATGGAAATAATAAATCAAATAATTCCATTTATACATTCACATGTATATTCTAATAGTTGAATAGTCACATGAAAAATTAATAACTAATCATATAATCGGGGAATGCATAATGCCAGAAATCTGAACCACTACATCAAGGCCTCTTGTCAAGACCATACACATAAGTTCTATCAATGACTTATTTTAGGGCCCTAGTTTTTCTCATGATACCTACTGATGCATCGAGGGGATATAGTGGGTCGTTCTCATCACTTACTAAGACCAATACATTCCTCAAATGAAAAGGGTGTAACATAACTTGAACACTCATATAAAAACTAGCATACGAAATATTTATACTTTAACCATAAACCATGGATAGTATTAAAATTGCACATATATAGGCCAAAAAATCATAAATTTTTCAATACAATATGGAAGATCGTATCATTATAAATCAACCTCAATTAAACATAAAATCCAGCAAAGGATGTTGACATAGATGGAAATAATCTAATTAAATCATTAAAACTCTTTTAGAGAAATGTCCCTTTTAACTTTGAAAATATTAAAAGTCACACAATTTATAAAATAAGACATTTAAAGGTATTTTTAAAATAAAAATTTCCCATAACACTTTGAATCTTTTGAAAGGAATTAATATTTTAAAACATTTATGTCCATATAAATAAATCATTAAATCCAATTTGAAAACATGGACATTAATGATAATTGTTTAGAAGTATAAATATTTAAAACATTTATAATGATGTTTTAGTTAAATATTACCTTAAATAAAACAATAAAAATATTCCTTTTGAATTTTTTTAAGAAACATGGAAATTATTGATAAATATGTCCTAGTAAACACTAATGCATAAACAATCTCGGATAATAATGTGATTTCAAAATTAACCCTTACATTAGGTCTGATATTCTCTGTATGTGTCCAAAACTATTGTATAATGTTTTTAAACATATTTTTAACTAAATTAAGAATCAAAATAATAGTTATTATATCATATATGAATCTTTTATGACTTTATATTACCTATTTATTAACAATTCTGCGTTAATGTTGCATTTCAGTTAATAATCGCTTTGTTTCTCGTACATGTTTTGAATGGTTATTCTTGATCATATTACATAGATCATGATTTAAAAACTTTAATAATATTTAATATGATTTATATATAATATATATTCATAATATATATATATATGATATATAGATATATGAAATGGAATACACCATTCATGATGACGGTAGGTCGTACGTACGCATGAACGTTGTTTCTGTTTTCTTATAATATTTAATAGAAGTAAGTGAATGACATATATGTAAATACATTTATATATATATATATATTAATCTAGTAGAATTTTTTTTCATATATTTAACAATTATTCAAAATATATATAGTTTTATAATCATTCTTGGATGGTGAAAATTGAAGATGAGTCACATCCTGTCGTAGAGACGATATGTCGTACGTACGCACGAGCGAAGATATCGTATCTGTAATGGTTAAATGATATGGAATAAGATGGAATATTAATTGTAAATAAATATTATCATGTTATATTTATTATTTAATTCTTTTATATTCATTAAAAAATCTTCGAAATAAAGTATAGATGAAAAATAATTTACTCTACAGTGTGGAGACAGTAAGTCGTATGTACACACGAATGGTGATATTGTTTTTCATAGGATGGTTAAAAGGATAAATATGGTTGTCCCATACACATAAAAACATATCAAAATATATTATATTCTTGAGTTATTATTTTAGTGTGGTAACAACTTATGGAGAGGTAGTATAAGAATAAAATGACTTTGAAAGAAGGGAAACGATTACCTCTTCTTCGAGTGTCTCCTTTTGATTTTCACAAAAGGACTCATTTAGTAGCTTTTATACCAATTTTGTGGCATATAGTATGCATTTAAATAATGTTTTGAGGATTTATAGGTAGGTTTTGGCTGAACCAATGGGATTTAGAGGAGTAAATAAAAGAGAATGAGTAGTGCCCTTTTATAGAAGAGGTGAGGGACAGTTTAGGAATGTCTTGAAATAGTAATTTATTATAAATTTATTTGGGGTTTATAATGGAATAAAAGGGATTTATTTATAGGATATGATGAGTATGGGTCTAAATACTCTCAAAAAATTTGTTTTAGACAAGTTTAGGTCATGAAGTGAACATTATCTTTTGACTTTAACCCTTAGTTAAATAAGTTAACTCTTACCATGTCTTCTTGTATTTATATACTATATTGTCAATATAGTTACTATAAATTTATAATAGAACATAAATTTGATCATTAATGCAATTTTTGACATTATATAAGTCATTTTAGTGAATCTTATATTTTTATGACTGTTATATCATACAATAAAATAGTGTTTTTAAAAAAATCAGTTATTTCAATTTTTGACACTATTCAATAATTGATTTTTGTTAAAGTAATAAAAACTTTATTCATTTAAAAAAATTATTTAATCATCCATAACATGTAAATTTTATCAAAAAACTCATTTATTCCATAAAATATCTCAAATTAAATTTTTTATAGTAATTATAATTTCATTTATTTCAATCATTCATTAATAAGGTAATCACTACTTCATCATTGTGTCATAAATAAATTTATTTATTTAATGTAAAAAAATTAAAAATAAAATACCATGAAGTAGGAAATTTTTTTATATTTATAATTACTATTTATAGTCTAAGATATTATTTATATAAATCAAATTAAAATTATTTTACATATGAGATACATGTTTATGTTATATTTCCCTTTTTTATAAATTAAACATTATAAAATGTCATTATCACACCCAAGTGGATCTATGGGGTCCTAAAATAGACCTATGAATTTTAATTGTCGTACATATATCATAATATATGATTAGTAAATGTTTTATGGTAGTTATATATTATTATAATATTATTTTTTACCCTTATTTACCTGATTTACCCTTTAACCATGGTAAATAAAAATTATCACGGAAGATACTTTTCATAACGTCCAAAAATAAAAGGTGACTATTTAAACAGTTTATACCTTATGATTCCAAATATTTAATCCATTTTCCAAATTCACAATAAATAATTGAAAAAAAATTAATTTTAATTTAATTTCTATTGTCAAAACTGGAAAGCGGGTTTTTATGAAGTAAAAACTATCAAAAGATTGACATGTTTTTATGTCTAATTTAAATTTTAAATTGCATACAATGACAAAAATTGGATTAAATGAAAAAAAATAATCCAATAACACTTTAAAAATAATTAAAAGGTCAATCTTACTATATAGACAAATTAGATGAATAGCCAGTTTTGAATTAAAATGGATTATTTCCCACAATTCATTAAAATATGGATATTATTAGAAAAATACCAAAATTTTATCCAAACTAAATTTTTATGTCCCTATTTTAAATAATAATTTTATTTTTTAAAATTCAATGTATAAAAGTTTCAAATATTGGATTTAAAAAGGGTTCTCCAATGAAAGGCAGAAAACTGCATATTTTGAAAAATATGTATTTTATCTGAAAAATTGAATTTGTTATTATATTATGTATAAGAAAAACATAATATGAATTTTAAAATTATATAAGTTATATATAAAATTCAAAATTTAGTTAATAGTATTCATAAAATATTTTTAAACAGCTTGTTTTATAGGTCATGGTGTGCTCAAACTCAGTGTTGTGTATAGTGTAAGATAAGACAATGTTGTGTATAGAAAAAACTTATATTGGTGTAGAGTACAACACATGATATTGAATTTATTTAAAAATAAACATAACATGGGATATTTGGGTGTTACATGATGTGAATCTTGTCAGATCACTTCGTAAGAATAGCTAGAGAGAGATGTTCACTTACCATTAAACTCACAAGAGAACCATATGAGAATGTAGTATATGATCTCACTTGAAGACAAGGGCTATAAATGATCAAAGGGAACTTGTGAAATCTAAGGTTGAATATATTCAACTCGGTTCAAAAATAAAAATAAGTGGAAATGAAATGCAATTGGTTTTCCCAATTTAATATAGAAATGGGTTTTATTCCTGACTCACCTAAATGTGGCTCATTTTAAAATTATGTCAACACCCATATAATTCCATTTAAAATATGCATGATAATTATTATTAAATAGTGAAATTTAAATCCCTTAAAAACAAGACATGGGTCATGAATGGTGAAGAATTTCTGATTCTCAAATAAATATTTAAATCCTACATTTTTTAAGGAATGCCTCTTAAATTCGTAAAAACTCATTCAAATCAAATAAAAGGATTGTGAATTTTTTACAGAAGGAATTAATTTTACACCAAATATATGGAAAAATTTTCAATGTAAATGACTCTTATTCTATAGAAAGTTGACTTTACGCAATAAAAATTAGATACTAGATGGCCTCTATGCAAGAAGGAACTACATTTACACATGGGGAAAATGTTACTATGACATACATAAATATTTACTTTTATATATGGGAGAATTATTCATATGTATTAAAAATAGATAAATGGAAAGAAACTTATATATGGGTATTTACTCTTATATTTTACTATTTTACTTTTATGTATTGGGAACTTAAATTTATATATAAAGACTTCACTTTTATGTATCACAATACCAAAAAATGACTCTTATGTATGATATTTTCTATTAATAAATATCCATACATAAAATTCAATTCCATCCTCTACTATAATATGTAAAAGTAATGTACATAAATAATTTTCTAAATTCATGAAGAATAATATCAAAAACTAAATATTTAAATGTAATAAACTTTTCATATTTACAAACTGTCAGAAACAAGATTTCAAATATAATAAATTAATGCCATTCTAATCATATACAAAAAACAAGATAAAACCCAAAAGGTATAGAATTGTTTAAAATTAATTTAATATTAAACTTAATCCAATTTGAACCTTCCAAACCCCAAAAAATACTAAAAAATCCCCAAACACCCTCAAAACCCATGAAATGAAAAGAGAGGGGTTTAGGAATATTCAGTCTCTTACATCACATATCTATTGAATAATTCTCATCCTTGTGATTCAAAAACAAAACTAGGATAGGAGAGATTTGAAAATGGGTGGAAGATAAATACCTTATGAGACACCTCTCAAATAGGGTTATCGATATGAATATAGCACAACCAAACAAATATAAGTAAAATATATTGTAATAAGTAGTTTCATTAATAATCATATATATTAATCCAAGGTCATACATATCATTATAAAAATAATAAATCATCAAAAAACTCAGTATATTGAAAATTCATTTACGACTCACATTTCTAAGTCTTCTCTTCAAATCCAATTTATTTTCATAGGACAGAAACCAAGGGAACAAATCATCCATGAAATACCTTATCCCATTGGTCTAGAATCTCAATAGATAATTCCTAAAATTTCTCATCAAATCTAACTTCTAAATCACCCCAATAAATTTTAGGGGAATCATTTAGAAGATATTGATAAAGATGTAACATATAGAAGAAATCATGGATCATGTTCAGCTGTGGGGGTAGTGCTAACACATAAATAACTATACTGAAATTCTCTAACACTTCAAATGGACAAATAAAATAGGGATAAATCTTACTCTCTAAACCAATCTACTAATTCACATTATGCTGAGATAACTTAAATAATACATGATCTCAACCATGAAAATCTAGAGTCCTCCTCATATAATTATAATGGGACTTAAGATGATCCTATGATACCTTCATCCCATCAACAACCACGTGTACCTTCTCTGTCATGCTCTACACCAATTCCATTTTAAGAATAGATTCAGTCATACAGTCCTTCAAACATGCTTATACTAATTATGGTATAATAACTATTATTATAAGAAAACTTGACCAAGGTTAAATGTTTCAACCATGATCCAATAACACCTATAACTCATGCACACAACATTTATTCCAATGTCTAGATAGTATTCTCTATCAAACCCTCCATTTGTAAATGAGAAGATGTGTTGAGGAATTGTTGGAAGCCAAAAGTAAACTGGAGACCTCTCTACACCTAGGAGATAAAATTAGGATCATTATTAGTTATGATCATATTCAGTACCTTATAGAGCCTCAAAATATTCTCCAAATACCACATCCCCAATACATCATCTCATATTAACTAATTTATCACCAATAAATGAGATGACTTCATCAATAAGTCCAAAATTATCTATTTATAATAATATCCACTATGGGTTCAAGATAAAAAAATGAATAAATCCATCGAAATATCATCCCACTTCCACTAGAAAACATCCAATAACTAAAGCAACCCACCAGGAACACGATGTTTGATCTTCACCTTCTAGAAGACCAAACATTGATATAAAAACTCTTTAACAGATCTATTCACCCCAAACCACTATAAATGTCTCTTCAAAGCACATGACATCATATCCACTTTGAGATATATTACCATGGGTGAGATATAGAACTTTTTAATAACCACATCATGCATGGTCAAACTAATATAGAGCCTACCCAGAAACAACACATAATTTTTCTCATCCTTAGATCATCCCTCGGGGTCATCATAATAGACCACATAGTCCCACCATGCTTCCACCTCAGTATTACCCAACATATATTCCTAAACTTGTTTCACTAAGGATGATAGTATTATCATCTAGTAGAGATAGCCTCTATAATCCGTTTCCACCATATCATGGTGAATATCCGTATGCCCATCCATTACTCTCCTAGAATCTCCAAACTCATGAACAAAATCTTCAATCAACTTATTTACCAATGAATCAGCAATACCATTCCCTTTCCTTAGTGTGTGGGAAATTAAAAAGTCATATTCCTACAAGAATTTCATCCAATTTCGTTATCAAAAGTTTTAATCATACGAGGAGAAAATACATTTCAAACTCTTATGATTCACAAAGACAAAAAATCACTTGTCATTGACATAGTTTTACCACCTCTTCAAAGTAAACACAACTATAGAAACCTAAAGATCATAGGTATCATAGTTACATTTTTAGGGTCATAAAATTCATAATTATAAAATATAATTTATCTATTATATATCATAACATGTCCCAATATAATGTGTGAAACATCATAATAAACCTAATATATTACACCTTCTTATGGTAGATGGAGAATGAGAGAACTGACCAGCTTCTCCTTCAAATACTAAAAATTATCCTAACACTAGTTAGTCCACTTGTATGTCTGATCCATATTGGTCAAGTCTGACACATGAGTTATAATATGATAAAATTAATGCATGAATCTATGAAAACATCATATAATAGAAACAAAACACTAATCATCACCATCATTCTTTAGGTCATCCCAAGGAACAACTATATAAATCATTGATGGATCCATATCTAATCCTTGCTACTTATAGAGAATCCTAATAAATGCACCTCATTATAATAGAACATAAACCATGAATAGTTCCCAAATAGATTATGATGTTGAAGAACCTCCAAAATGGATTGTAATTTCTCTTTATAATCGTATTGAAACTGGGAATACACAAGGATTTTTTCAATGAGCACAACCAAAAACTAGTCTAAAAACTCATGAAATATGGAGTTCAGGTGACCCAGGAATGTGGTTGGTTCATTCATGTCTCAAAAAGGAATTAACTCAAAATCATAGTTCCCATAATGATATTTCAATACTGTCTTTAAAATATAATTTTACTTCATCTACATGTGATGATATTAAGATCATAAAATCGATCATTGAGAACCAGTTAGCTGATTGAATATAATTTTTCTTCATCTATATTAGATGGTTGAATAGATTATCAATCCAAAAAATTGGCGGTTGTACTTCACTATCACCTAATTCAAGCAGCGATAATAGATACATAGTCGTAGTATTTTTCATAAATTAATCACAAAAAACTAGATATCTCAAAGGAAAAGAATTATACTAAATAAAAAATCTTTACAAAAGATCATAAATCTAAATCCACAACTCTAATAACTCAAATTGAAGCAAAATATACAAGGACACCAAGATTGGAGAATCACTCAACTACAAATTTATCCTAAACAAGATCTCACATTAAGGGGTATCAGATTAACCTATTCAGTGAATACAATAGAGTAATCTTCCAGAACCTTTGTACATACTATATACTAGACATCTGTTGACTTTAACATTATCTTTGTCATAATATATGATAAGGACTCGGTACCCTTTGACCCATCTATTAATATTACCCACCAATGAACACTACATGAACATCTCTAACATTGATGAATATATCACATATCATTGAGAAATAATTAATATCATGAAATTAATATAACTAGTCAATGTTGAGAATTATGTTGTATAAATATATATGAAAATATAAGAAATATGACAAAGATTTATGCTTCCATAATATCATCTCATAATATATGCATATAAAATACAAGATAAATCAAACTCTAACTAGTGTATTTAACACAGAGGGAACTGGAAATCTCCCCACCTAAATTCCTATAACATAGACTTGGGTGGGTGTAATGAATGAGTGAATATATCGTAAATAAAACAAGTCATACACACAAGTAGAACATAAATAGATGATACATCACATTATGTAAGGCTTTCCTAGTTTTGGAAACTCTAATCCATGCATTGTGATAAGGGAGGAATGGCCTTTATTTTACTTCTCTGATATTTATTTGTAAATAATAGAACTATTAGAATAATATCTTATTGTATGATTCTTTGACATCCTGAAAAGTATTGAATATCTTAAAAACATTCAAGGGAGAGGACATTATCTTAAATAATGGTGGTTCTAGTATAAGAATCTCATATTTTTTCATTTTTTGTGAAAAGTTCAAGGATGGATACAACCCTTATATTATAATGATTATTGAAATCCTATCAAGAGTAAAGGAAGATCACCTCCTCTCTCTTGTAATAACTTTTATTATAGTGATAATTTGGGTCTTGAATCTCAACTTGAACCAAGAAAGGATTAGGCTCTCACATTGAGGTTGAACCTTGTAAATAATACCCTTGTGTTGTGCATTATTTCATTACTATTACAAAGAAGGTGAGGTAGTGTTCATATAGAGTGGATTAAGACCAGAAAAAATCTCAATCATAATTCAAGAATAATTTCTAAAAACATGTACCACTGATTCACCCTCCATCTCAGTGGTACTTTAACTAGCCTAGGAACATCATTTATAGTGTGTCATAAAGATACAAGAGGATATTAGCTCTAATATCCCTTATATAGAATGGTATTCATGGTAAGATGTACTAGAATCCTATAAAGGGTTCACATATCTAAACAACATAGTGGAGAAAAAATATAATTAAATAAATTCAAGGTTTTAGGTACACAAAAGTTAATAGAGGATCATAATCTAGAAGACTTGGGGAGAGAAATTTTTCCAGAGACACGTGTACTATATTGGAGTAGTAGGAAGGTTTGTGAACTAGAGATATATAATTTTCTTGTTACAAAAGAATGTAAAATATTATTAGTTAAAACTAATGAACATTAATCCTATAAAGAAGAAGTAAGTATCTCATAAGTTAGAAAGTGACAAGAATACATGTATTTTTAAATAGATTCCATATAAAAAAACCGTGTTTGGGTTTTGGTAAATCCCTTCGTTGATGAAAATTCTATTGATTAAAAATGGGTATTGGAGTAGAACCTGTACATGGATGGTAAATTCGGTTCTTAAAAATCATGATTGGTTGTTAAAGGGTTTAATCATGTTAAGTCATAGACTCTGATAAATTATTTTCATCATTTTCTATGTTGAATTCCATTATAATTCTTATTTCTAGATAATTTTACCATGAGTATGATATTTTGAAAATGGTATTTAAGACGACCTTCCCTAAATGAAACCGTGTGAATGATGTCTATATGACGCTACTAGAAGGGTTTATGATACTATAATATTCCAATAATGTGTGTAATGTATAGATACCCATATATGGGTTCAAGAAACTGTAACACCCCAGGTAAATAAAGAATATGACATCTTTATATTTATCCATATTTGTGAATAAAATATTAATATTACTTTAAAGGGGATGCTATGCTCGATGGCATACCCAATACGCAACAATGAGTTTCCTGGGAATCTTACGTTGCACTCTAATAATAAAATTATATTATTTTTAATGGTAGTTAATGCCTAGTTTTTGTAATGGCGAGAATGAATAGAACTAACTACAAAATGATTATATATTTTTTTCAAATATTTTTACTTTTTATAATAAATGTTAGAGAATTAAAAATGCGAATGAATCCAATTTTAAGCGTAAACATTCTAATATTATTTAAAAGTCTGATTAAACGCCTTTTGATGGAGAACCTCTTTTAAATCCACTTTTTGACAATATTATGTGTTATATTTGAAAAAATAAAACTCTTCTTTAGAATCGGGACATAAAAATTTACTTTGTGTAAATTTTTTGTATTTTTCCAAAAAAGTTCAATTTTTAATGAATAGTGAAAAATGTTGTATTTTAATTCAAAACCTCTTTTTAATCTAATTTATTTATATGATTAGATTATCTTTTGAATTGGTTTTAAAGTGAAATTAGAATATATTTTTATCATTTAATACAATAGTTGTCCTTGGAATTAATTTCACTTTGAAATTGGACTTAAACTAGTGTCAATCTTTTGATACTTATTGTTTCATAAAAACACGCTATTTGCTCGGACAGTGGGAATTAATTATTAAATTAATTAATGCAACTAATATGTTTGGAATTTTGTAAAATAGACATCATTTTTGAATTCGGAATATCAAATATAGCTTAGGGTGAAGTTTTGGTATTTTTCTGAAAAACTTCAATTTTTAATGAATAGTGAAACCACTAAGTGGTACTTATAAAAACCGATTTTCTGTTTAATTGAAATTTTTCCATCTTTGTGTTTTGAATTTCAAAAATCTGACATACATGGTTGTCATTAAGAAAAAAAATGTGGTTCAATGGGATTAAAATATTTTTTTGGTGAATAATAACTTATTAAGTTTTGAATCGCGATTAGAGGTAATTAGTGTAGTTTAAGGTAAGAATAATGTTTTAATAAAACGAAATGACCTAGAGACATGTCCTACCCTAATTTTATGTGTCATTTCCGACCAAGAAAATCCATGGGTAAACTTGGGGACCCCCATGGAGCCACTTTGGTTGGAAAATGACATAAATACCTTTTTATTTAATGATAAAGTAAAAATGACACAAACATGAGATGTTTTTCTAAAACAATTTTTACATGGGGTTATACAAGTCATATTTTTGACTATAAATAGTCATTGGAAAGATAAACAGATTTTCTACATCATAGTAGTTTTTTTATAATTTTTATACATTAAATAAATTAAATTATTAATGACATCATGATGATGCAGCGATGACCTCATTATTTAATGATTTAAATAAAATGGAAAGATAATGTAATATCTAAGGCCTAAACATGTCCAAAACCTATTTTATGGGTGTATTTCTAACCCTTATCACCTTATCCACGAATTATTTTAATGTGGGACCTTTTAAATCCGAAACTCATTTTCAAATAATGTAACATTTGCTTACTTTCCAAGAGTGCCTCTCCTCTCCTCTTATAAAAGGCCCTCACCTCTATCTCCTTACCCACACTTCCAAAGCCTTTGGCTCGGCCAACCTCTTCCAATTTTGTCTCTACACATCCCTATCGTACTCCTTGAAGCCTCACTTTGGGAAGAAGTCTTCCCAAGGAATCCTTTGAGCTCAAACCAAAGGGAGTTACCCGATTTTAAGGTAATGTCTTCACTTAAGTCCATTTGTTTTATTTTGATTCTACAACACCCTAAACTCTATTTATTAATTTATTTTGTAACAAATCCAGTATCTTAAATATACTAGGATGTTGTTATAAAAAGTTTTCTAGCTACACTTACACACACCTACATCTAATGGTTAAAGAACATACTGTTTCCGTGGATGGCGAATTTCTGCCTCCCGAAACGATGATTGTTCAGCATTCTTCTAACACCTTCAAAGGTGGCCATTAAGATGACACTATATTTATATATGATATCTAATATGTTTATGTTTTACTTAAGCTTCTGTATTTGTCATTTATGGCATACCTTTATGGTTTCCATTATGGGTAAACGCGATATCTTCATTTAAGGAAGTGCGGACTACCGCCCCCTCAAAGTGATTTGATTCGTTAATACCATATATGGTATGTATAAAGGATATATTTAATGATATTATATATGATACCATACTGGAATTAAAATACTATTATGTATCATTATGTTTTAAATCCATTAAATATGAAATAGAAATGGAAGTAGCATTCATGCGTACGTACGACTTACCGTCTCCATGAACGGTGCATTTCATTTCTTAACTCTAAATGTTATGTAATATTATAAATGCATGAATATACTGGATATATATGATATATATGATATATAAATCATGAATAAAATTCTGTATATAATGAACCTTTGACCACATGAACAACATGTAATTGTAAGAAGTCCACTTTCGACTTAAGAACCAAGTATCAACAAAACAAACATTATTAACTTAAATGATTACATAATGTCTATGACATGATAATAAGTGATATAAAAAGAATAATGAACTTGAAAAAGGTTCTTAAGGAATTATAAATTAACTCAAGTTTATTATTTATGAGATTAAAGAACGATCGAGTCAAGTCGGACCCGAGGTAAGGGATCTTACTCCTCTCTTACTTTTTAAGTACACTCTTTTATGTCATTCCTTCTAAAGCTCTTCTTTCTTTTTATTTGGATGTTATTTTATATTAGTATTACTGTAATTTTTATGTTCATATGATGAGAGACCCTATTCTCTCTCATCAATCCATTTTGGAAGTTTTGAGTGGCGCCGTTAGGCTGCCGAATTTTCGTAAGAGATCTAACCTCTCTCTTTCTATTAAAGTACTCTCCTTTATGTCACTTCTTTCAAGCTCTTATTTGTTTTGATGGGTGGTGTTATTTTATATTCCTATTGCTTTAAATTTTATTGTAATGTGATGAGATACCCTATTTTATCTCTTCAATCCATTTTTGGAAGTTTTAAGTGGCGCTGTTAGGCTGCCGAGTTTTCGTAAGGGATTTTTCATCTCACTTCTATTCCCGTGAGATTTATGCTACATTTGCCACAATTTCCTTTAAGTTGTGTATGTACTGACCATTATTATACACTTTGTGTAGTATAATTTCATTTATGGGTATTCACATCCTCATTGTATGACCCTTCTTCCTTGGGGTATACGTTTCGAAAGTTACCCAACTCGGTAAGGGGACCTTTCACCCTCCTTTTTTTAAAAAGACTTCTTTTGTTATGTCTTTTAATTCACATAATATTATGTTTGGATATGTCCTTATATATCCTTATTTATTTAAATTTTATGTCCAAGTGATGAGACCCCGTTTATCTCTCTCATCAACCCTTTTTGTAAAATTTTATGAGACGTCATTAGGCTGTCGAATTTTACCAAGGGAACTTCTTAACCCAATTTCGATTTCTTTGGGTTCAACATGTAGTTATTGAATATGTCATCCTTTGAATATGTGTGAATAACCTTTGATTGTTTTACACTTAATATCCACTTATATTGGGTGTATTTATATTTTTCACACATAATTATGTGATTGATTTATCCTTAATTTAAGGATACCTTCTTTATAATGGATTTCATCTCATTTTACATTTCTTTTGAGACTTCATTGTTGTTATGCACCAATTCACTCTTATATGGTGTGTATAATGTCCTTTGACATATTATATCATGAATCCTTTTATTCTCATGATATTATAATGTTCGTATTAAATGTTATTCTGCTATTATTTGTATTCAAGAGACTCTCATTTTGTTAAAAATTATTTAACAAAAATATCGTTTTAAATGTTTTAAATATTTATTATTCTAAATCATTATCTTTAATGTACATGTTTTAAAAATGGTTTTCAGTATTTATTTATATGGACATTAATGTTTTAAAATTATAATTCCATTAAAATATTCAAAGTGGTATGGGACACTTTGATTCAAAAATCTCTTTTAAATGGTTTTTGAAAATGGATTGATCAATTCAATATCTGGGAATTACTTATTGTGATTGAAAATGAAATGTTGTCATTGAAATGTTTATATTTTCAATATTTTATGTGTAATGATGGTACTTGGACATTTTACGGGTGGTTACGTGATAAACCATATGACGGGTGGTGCAATGAATACAAGAATGGGTGGTTACGTTATATCCTCCAATGCATTGGGTATGGAAGTCGGCCGTATGGCTATTCCATTAAGTATGTATGGAAGTTGGCCGAATGGCTATTCCATTAAGTGATATGTGTGGAATTAGACATTATGGTTATTACACTTAAGTATGTTTATGTCCCAAGTTTCCTTTATATGTTATGTGATCTTTATATGGGTTTTATGGTAATCTTTTGGTTACAGAACGGTAAGTAATGAACTTTTATTCAGTGAAGAGTTTTTTACTACTTCATAAAGGTGAAAAGTATTACTTTGATAAAGTATACATGGTTTACTTGTTGTTTTGATAAACTAACAGTTTTCATTCTTTGTGTATCCCTTACTGAGCTTTTTATGCTCACCCCAAGTTTTTTTTGAAATGTTTTTCACAGGACTTAATGTGGAATAGGGTCAAGGATGGGATCAAGGGAAAGTCATGCTATCTAAAACATGGAACTAGAAGTGTTTCTTTTTAAGAGTTTTTATTTTATGGAAACTTAGTAGAAGTGTCTACTTTGTAATCTTTTGAGATGTAATAGTTATGTTCTAATTCTCTAAAACTCTAAACCTGAAAATATCCTCAATGTGAATTATTCATTTAATTCAATATTAAGTAAGGTTTAAGGCCAGGGCTTTATAGTTGGTATCAAAGGTCGGTTTGGATAACTTTAGAGGTTAGGGTATCCTCTAAGCATAAGTGACATTACCATAATGGTTAGGATTTTAGAAAGAGTCCTAGTTTTAGATAAAGTTAATGAGTAAGTATATCTTAGTGTTTATCGTCCTCATTAGTACATGATAGTTTTGTTGATATACTCATACTAACCTTTTTGATTTTAGTAAATGGATAGATCTAGCAGGCACCAAAGTAACAGTGGATGTGAAGGAAACTGTGACAGTTTTTTGAGCAAGCAACTGAATGATATGGGAGCTTCAATGAGAACTCTTGTGATTATCCTCAACCAACTATCTAGATTGATTATTGACCACCTAAACCTTGGTGATTTATCTAAGGCATCATATATGCGAGAAACAAATCCCTACGGAACTACAGGTAATAATCATAAAGGTAAGTGTGTTCAAAAACCTATGTGTCAAAAATGTGGAAAGAAACACCTAGGAAAATGTTTCAAAGGGACAAAAATATACTATAGATGTGGAAATGAAGGTCATAAAGAAAGAACCTTCCATGGAAAAAGGAAGAATCCAATTGACTCAAGGAAAGGGAAAGAAGTTCTTTCTGAGGGATCAATTGAATGTTTTAAATGTGGTGTGCATGGTCATTATGCAAACACATGTCCTATGAAGAATTTTCGTGAATGGGATCACCAATATCGTACAAATGTTCATTTACGAATACCTAATGCCATTCCGATTGAGGATGAAGAAACTGAAACTGACCAATCAAAGGTATGGATTATTTCATAACTATTGTTTTCCTATTTTGGAATCTTAGGATATGATTCATGATTTTGTTTGTAGGAAAGAAGTATTTCAGAATATGTTGGAAATGAATGGTTAATGGATCATGAATAATGTTGAATGAGTAAGATGTAAACATATAAGGGCTTCAAGAGTTATTGTGAAATTCTTAAGAGTATTAAGTGTCTTCTGATGATGGGGTTACATTAGAAGACTTTTTATAGTATGTGTAACCCTGATGCTTAATATATAAAAATTTTAGTCAAGGAATAGTTATCTGTTCTTTTGTGGACATAGTTATAAAGAACTATTTGGGTTTATATGATCCTTACTTTTGAGGTAATTATGTGTTACTATATGTTATGATGGAAGTAAAAGGCTTGAGATAAAATTGAGGATAAATTATGTTATGGTTATTTTTGATGATTTTATCTCTTTTTGGGGAATGATTTTAGAATTATATAGTTTTGGAAAAAGGACAACACGCAGACCGTGTGACAACCCGTCGCGTCGGACAAAGCTGCGGGAATCGAACCCACAACCAAAGTGAAACTGGTATTTATCACCTACCACTGGACTACGTGAAGTCCCTGGTTAGTTTGACTGATTCTTTTCAGTTAGATGATTTTATGAATTAAGAGTAAGTTGATTTTGGTTTATCTATGGAAAATTATTAACCTATCATGGAGGATATGTGATTAGGTTAATTACTTTTCAATACGAGACATTAAGAGAAACTAATGTTGTTTGGAGATAAATGTTACGATTTAACTTGGAAGACTATGTGACTAAATCCTTCAAATATTTGGGTTTCAATCTTAGTTTCGTTTACTTTGAATAATTTTATGGACAAATTGATTATCGAATGGTCCTCGTTGAACTTTGGGTTTTGTTGGACAAATTTCTGAGGTTAAGAATAGATTTTCTTTTTATAAAGGGTTATCCTTTTCTGGATTATCTGATCTTTTACTAACATTTTTAGTTTTGGATTTGGTTAAAGTCTAAAGACATGGGAAGTATATAGTTCTCTTTTTTGGATTAGGTGATTCTCTAGATGTTGATTATAGTACTCTTATTGTGAACAAGTCTTCCTAAATACTCATCTTTTGGAGAAAATATGAGTTTGTGTAAGGAATCTAATAAAAGTTGAAAGTAAACATGATAAGTGATTATGTTTCCTTATGAATAAATTACTCAATAAAAAGTAACTTAAACCAAAAATGTTGTCTATTAACTTTTCCTACTGGGGAATCGAATACCGTTTAACCCATCACAAGTCTGTGATTTTCTTGTGGTTAACTTTATACTAAACATGTTTTCTATCACTCTCCATCAGAACATGACCCTTTGTTTTTCCCTCCATGTCCATATTTTCATACTTGGAATCCTAGTATGGGTTAACTCGGGTGACCTTTGTACTTATCTTTCTTTATTTTAAAGTGATTGTTTTACCGACTCTTGTTCCAATGTGGGACTTTCAAGGATGTTTCCAAGCCCAATTTTAAAATTGCGAGGACGCAATTCCAAAAAGGGGGGAAGGATGTAACAAACCAAGTAAATAAAGAATATGACATCTTTATATTTATCCATATTTGTGAATAAAATATTAATATTACTTTAAATGGGATGCTACGCTCGATGACGTACCCAATACACAACAACGAGTTTCTTGGGAATCTTACATTGCACTCTAATAATAAAATAATATTATTTTAAATGGTAGTTAACGCCTAGCCGTTGTAATGGAGGGAATGAATATAAGTAACTACAAAATGATTATATATGTTTGTCAAATATTTTTACTTTTTATAATAAATTTTAGAGAATTAAAAATGTGAATGAATCCAATTTTAAGCGTAAACATTCTAATATTCTTTAAAAGGTCGATTAAATGCCTTTTGATGGCGAACCTCTTTTAAATCCACTTTTTGACAATATAATGTGTTATATTTGTCAAAATAAAACTCTTCTTTAGAATCGGGACATCAAAATTTACATTTTGTAAATTTTTGGTATTTTTCCAAAAAAGTTCAATTTTAAATGAATAGTGAAAAAAGTTGTATTTTAATTCAAAACCTCCTTTTAATCTAATTTATTTATATGATTAGATTATATTTTTAATTGGTTTTAAAGTGAAATTAGAATATATTTTTACCATTTAATACAATAGTGGTCGTTGGAATTAATTTGACTTTGAAATTGGACTTAAACTAGTGTCAATCTTTTGATACTTATTGTTTCATAAAAACACGCTATTTGCTCTGACAGTGGGAATTAATTATTAAATTAATTAATGCAACTAATATGTTTTGAATTTTTTAAAATAGACATCATTTTTGAATTTGTAATATCAAATATATCTTAGGGTGAAGTTTTGGTATTTTTCTGAAAAACTTCAATTTTTGATGAATAGTGAAACCACTAAGTGGTACTTATAAAAACTGATTTTCTGTTTAAATGAAAATTTTCCATCTTTGTGTTTTGAATTTCAAAAATCTGACATACATGGTTTACATTAAGAAGTAAAATGTGGTTCAATGGGATTAAAATATTTTTTTTGGTGAATAGTAACTTATTAAGTTTTTAATCGCGATTAGAGGTAATTAGTGTAGTTTAAGGTAAGAATAATGTTTTAATAAACTAAAATGACCTAGACACATGTCCTAGCCTCATTGTATGTGTCATGTCCAACCAAGAAAATCCATGGGTCAACTTGGGGACCCCATGGAGCTACTTTGGTTGGAAAATGACAAAAATACCATTTTATTTAATGTTAAAGTAAAAATGACACAAACATGAGATGTTTTACTAAAACAATTTTTACATGGGGTTATACAAGTCAGATTTTTGACTATAAATAATAATTGGAAATATAAAAAGATTTCCTACATCATAGTAGTTGTTTATAATTTTTAGACATTAAATAAATTAAATTATTTATGACACCATGATGATGCAGCGATGACCTCATTATTTAATGATTTAAATAAAATGGAAAGATAATGTAATATCTAAGGCCTACACATGTCCAAAATCTATTGGATGAGTGTATTTCGAACCCGTATCACCTTATACACGAATTATATCAATGTGGGATGTTTCAAATCCGAAACTCATTTTCAAATAAAGTAACATTTTCTTCCATGAGTCCCCTCCTCTCCTCTTATAAAAGGCCCCCACCTCTACCTCCTTACCCACACTTCCAAAGCATTTGGATCGGCCAACCTCTACCCATTTTGTCTCTCCACATCCCTCTCTTACTCATTGAAGCCTCACATTGGGCAAAAGTCTTCCCATGGAAGCCCTTGAGCTCAAACCAAAGGGAGTTACCCGATTTTAAGGTAATGTCTTCACTTGAGTCCTTTTGTTTTATTTTGATTCTCCAACCCCCTAAACTATTTTTATTCATTTATTTTGTAACAAATACAGTATCTTCAATATACTAGGACGTTTTTATAAGAAGGTTTCGAGCTACACTTACACACACCTACATCTAATGGTTAAAGAACATACTGTTTTCGTGGATGGCAAATTTCTGCCTCCCGAAACGATGATTGTTCAACATTCTTCTAACACCTTCAAAGGTGTCCATTAAGATGACACTATATTTATATATGATATCTAATATATTTATGTTTTACTTAATCTTCTGTATTTTTCATTTATGTCCTACATTTATGGTTTCCATTATGGGTAAACGCGATATCTTCATTTAAGGAAGTGCGGACTACCGCCCCCTCAAAGTGATTTCATTCGTTAATACCATATGTGGTACGTATAAAGGATATATTTAATGATATTATATATGATACCATGCTATAATTAAAATACTATTATGTATCATTATGTTTTAATTCCATTAAATATGAAATAGAAATGGAAGTATCATTCATGCGTACGTACGACTTACCGTCTCCATGAACGGTGCATTTCATTTCTTAACTCTAAAGGTTATGTAATATTATAAATGAATTAATATACTGGATATATATTATAAATATGAAATATATATCATGAATAAAATTCAGGATATAATGAACCTTTGACCACACGAACAACAAGTAATTGTAAGAAGTCCACTTTCGACTTAAGAACCAAGTATCGACAAAACAAACATTACTAACTTAAATGATTAAATAATGTCTATGACATTTTAATAAGTGATATAAAAGGAATAATGAACTTGAAAAAGGTTCTTAAGTAAGTATAAATTAACTGAAGTTTATTATTCAGGAGATTAAAGAACGATCGAGTCAAGTCGGACCCAATGTAAGGGATCTTACTCCTCTCTTTCTTTTTAAGTACACTCTTTTATGTCATTCCTTCTAAAGATCATCTTTCTTGTTATTGAGATGTTATTTTATATTACTCATACTGTAATTTTTATGTTCATATGATTAGAGACCTTATTCTCTCTCATCAATCCATTTTGGAAGTTTTGAGTGGCGCCGTTAGGCTGCAAAATTTTCATAAGAGATCTAACCTCTCTCTTTCTTTTAAAGTAATCTCCTTTTTGTCACTTCTTTTAAGCTCCTCTTTTTTATGATGGGGGATGTTATTTTATATTACTATTGCTTTTAATTTTTTTTTTAATGTGATGAGATACCCTATTTTATCTCATCAATCCATTTTTGGATGTTTTACGTGGCGTCGTTAGGCTGCCGAGTTTTCATAAGGGATTTTTCATCTCACTTCTATTCCCGTGAGATTTATGCTACATTTTCCACAATTTCCTTTGAGTGGTGTATGTACTACCCATTATTATACAATTTGTGTTGTATAATTTCATTTATGGTTATTCACATCCTCATTGTATGACCCTTCTTCCATGGGGTGTATGTTTCAAAAGTTACCCAACTCGGTAAGGGGACCTTTCACCCTCCTTTTTTTAAAAAGACTTCTTTTGTTATGTCTTTTAATTCACATACTATTATGTTGGGATAATTTCTTCTATATCCTTATTTATGTAAATTTTATGTCCAAGTGATGAGACCCCATTTATCTCTCTCATCAACCCTTTTTGTAAAATTTTATGTGACGCCATTAGGCTGTTGAATTTTACCAAGGGAACTTCTTAACCCAATTTCGATTTCTTTGGGTTCAACATGTAGTTATTGAATATGTCATCCTTTGAATATGTGTTAATAAACTTTGATTGCTTTACACTTAATATCCACTTATATTGTGTGTATTTATATTTTTCACACATAATTATGAGATTGATTTATCCTTAATTTAAGGATACATTCTTTATAATGGATTTCATCTCGTTTTACATTTCTTTTGAGGCTTCATTGTTGTTATTCACTAATTCAATCTTATATGGTGTGTATATTATCCTTTGAAATATTATATCATGAATCCTTTTATTCTCATGATATTATAATGTTCTTATTAAATGTTATTCCTCTATTATTTGTATTCAAGAGTCTCTCATTTTGTTAAAAACTATTTAACAAAAATATCGTTTAAATGTTTTAAAGATTTATTATTCTAAATCGTTATCTTTAATGTCCAAGTTTTCAAAATGGTTTTCAGTATTTATTTATATGGACATTAACGTTTTAAAATTATAATTATATTAAAAGCTTCAAAGTGGTTTGAGACACTTTGATTCAAAAATCTCTTTTAAATGGGTTTTGAAAATGGATTGATCAATTCAATATCTGGGAATTACTTATTTTGATTTCAAATGAAATGTTGTTATTGAAATGTTTATATTTTCAATATTTTATATGTAATGATGGTACTTGGATATTTTACGGGTGGTTACGTGATAAACCATATGACGGGTGGTGCCATGAATACCAGGATAGGTGGTTACGTTATAACCTCCAATGCATTGGGTATAGAAGTCGGCTGTATGGCTATTCCATTAAGTATGTATGGAAGTTGGCCGAATGGATATTCCATTAAGTGATATGTGTGGAAGTCGACCTTATGGTTATTCCACTTAAGTATGTTTATGTCCCAAGTTACCTTTATATGTTATGTGATCTTTATATGGGTTTTATGGTAATATTTTGGTTACAGAAGGGTAAGTAATGAACTTTTATTCAGTGAAGAGTTTTTTACTACTTCATAAAGGTGAAAAGTATTACTTTGATAAAGTATACATGGTTTACTTGCTGTTTTGATAAACTAACAGTTTTCATACTTTGTGTATCCCTTACTGAGCTTTTTATGCTCACCCCAAGTTTTTTTTGAAATGTTTTTCACTGGACTTAATGTGGAATAGGGTCAAGGATGTGATCAAGGGAAAGTCATGCTATCTAAAACATGGAACTAGACATGTTTCTATTTAGGAGTTTTTATTTTATGGAAACTTAGTAGAAGTGTCTACTTTGTAATCTTTTGAGATGTAATAGTTATGTTCTAATTCTCTAAAACTCTAAACCTGAAAAGATCCTCAATGTGAATTATTCATTTAATTCAATATTAAGTAAGGTTTAAGGCTGGGGCCATATAGTTGGTATCAAAGGTTGGTTTAGATAACTTTAGAGGTTAGGGTATCCTCTAAGCATAAATTACATTACCATAATGGTTAGGATTTCAGAAAGATTCCTAGTTTTAGATAAAGTGAATGAGTAAGTATATCTTAGTGTTTATCTTCCTCATTAGTACATGATGGTTTTGTGGATATACTCACACTGACCTTTTTGGTTTTAGTAAATGGCTGGACCTAGGAGGCACCAAAGTAACAGTGGATGTGAAGGAAACTGTGATAGTGTTTTGAGAAAGCAACTGAATGATATGGGAGCTGTAATGAGAACTCTTGTGATTATCCTCAACCAACTATCTGGAGTCATTATTGACCTCCTAATCCTTGGTGATTTCTCTAAGGCATCATATATGAGAGAAACAAATCCCTACGGAACTACAGGTAATAATCATAAAGGTAAGTGTGTTCAAAATCCTATGTGTCAAAAATGTGGAAAGAAACACCTAGGAAAATTTTTCAAAGGGACAGAAATATGCTATAGATGTGGAAATGAAGGTCATAAAGCAGGAACCGGCCATGGAAAAAGGAAGCGTCCAGTTGACTCGAGGAAAGGGAAAGATGTTCTTTCTGAGGGAACAATTGAATGTTTTAAATGTGATGTGCATGGGAATTATGCAAACACATGTCCCATGAAGAAGTTTCGTGAATGGGATCACCAAGATCGTACAAATGTTCGTTTACCAATACCTAATGCCATTCCGATTGACGATGAAGAAACTGAAAATGACCAATCAAAGGTATGGATTATTTCATAACTATTGTTTTCCTATTTTGGAATCTTAGGATATGATTCATGACTTTGTTTGTAGGAATGATGTTTTTCAAAATAAGTTGGAAAGGAATGGTTAATGGATCATGAAGAATGTTGAATGAGTAAGATGTCAACATATAAGGGCTTCAAGAGTTATGGTGAAATTCTTAAGCGTATTAAGTCTCTTTTGATGATGGGGTTACATTAGAAGACTTTTTATAGTATGTGTAAACCTGATGTTTAATATATGAAAATTTCATTCAAGGAATAGTTATCTGTTCTTTTGTGGACATAGTTATAAAGAACTATTTGGGTTTATATGATCCTTACTTTTGAGGTAATTATGGGTTACTATATGTTATGATGGAAGTGAAAGGCTTGAGATAAAATTGAGGTTAAATTATGTTATGGTTATTTTTGATGATTTTATTTATTTTTGGGGAATGATTTGAGAATTATATAGTTTTGGAAAAAGGACAACACGCAGACCGTGTGACAACCCGTCGCGTCGGACAAAGCTGCGGGAATCGAACCCACAACCAAAGTGCAACTGTTATTTATCACCTACCACTGGATTACATGAAGTCCCTGGTTAGTTTGATTGATTCTTTTTAGTTAGATGATTTTATGAATTAAGAGTAAGTTTATTTTGGGTTATCCATGGAAATTTATTAACCTATCATGGAGGATATGTGATTAGGTTAATTACTTTTCCATATGAGACATTAAGAGCAACTGATGTTGTTTGGAGATAAATGTTACGATTTAACTTGGAAGACCATGTGACTAAATACTTCAAATATTTGGGTTTCAATCTTAGTTTGGTTTTCTTTGAAGAATTTTATGGACAAATTGATTATCGAATGGTCCTCGTTGAACTTTGGGTTTTGTTGGACAAATTTTTGAGGTTAAGAATAGATTTTCTTTTTATAAAGGGTTATCCTTTTTTGGATTATCTGATCTTGTACTAACCTTTTTGGTTTTGGTTTTGGTTAAAGTCTAAAGACATGGGAAGTATATAGTTCTCTTTTGTGGACTAGGTGATTCTCTAGAAGTTGATTATAGTACTCTTAATGTGAACAAGTCTTCCTAAATACCTGTCTTTTGGAGAAAATATGAGTTTATGTAAGGAATATAATAAAAGTTGAAAGTAAACATGATAAGTGATTATGTTTCCTTATTAATAAATTCCTCAATAAAAAGTAACTTAAAACAAAAATGTTGTGTATTAACTTTTCCTACTGGGGAATCAAATACCGTTTAACCCATCACAAGTTTGTGATTTTCTTTTGGTTAACATTCTCCTAAACATGTCTTCTATCACTCTCCATCAGAACATGAACCTTTGTTTTTTTTCCTCCATGTCCATATTTTCATACTTGGAATCCTAGTATGGGTTAACTCGGGTGACCTTTGTACTTATCTTTCTTTATTTTAAAGTGATTGTTTTACCGACTCTTGTTCCGATGTGGGACTTTCAAGGATGTTTCCAAGCCCAATTTTAAAACTGCAAGGACGTAATTCCCAAAAGTGGGGAAGGATGTAACACCCCAGGTAAATAAAGAATATGACATCTTTATATTTATCCATATTTGTGAATAAAATATTAATATTACTTTAAAGGGGATTCTATGCTCTATGGTGTACCCAATACGCAACAACGAGTTTCTTGGGAATCCTATGTTGCACTCTAATAATAAAATAATATTATTTTAAATGGTAGTTAATGCCTAGCCGTTGTAATGGCGGGAATGAATAGAACTAACTACAAAATTATTATATATTTTTGTAAAATATTTTTAATTTTTATAATAAATGTTAGAGAATTAAAAATTCAAATGAATCCAATTTTAAGCGTAAACATTCTAATATTCTTTAAAAGGTCGATTAAATTCCTTTTAATGGAGAACCTCTTTTAAATCCACTTTTTGACAATATAATGTGTTATATTTGACAAAATAAAACTCTTCTTTAGAATCGGGACATCAAAATTTACTTTGTGTAAATTTTTGTTATTTTTCCAAAAAAGTTCAATTTTTAATGAATAGTGAATAATGTTGTATTTTAATTCAAAAACTCTTTTTAATATAATTTATTTATATGATTAGATTATCTTTTGAATTGGTTTTAAAGTGAAGTTAGAATATATTTTTACCATTTAATACAATAGTGGTCATTGGAATTAATTTCACTTTGAAATTGGACTTAAACCGGGGTCAATCTTTTGATACTTATTGTCTCATAAAAACACGCTATTTGCTCTGACAACGGGAATTAATTATTAAATTAATTAATGAAACTAATATGTTTTGAATTTTTTAAAATAGACATCATTTTTGAATTCGGAATATCAAATATAGCTTAGGGTGAAGTTTTGGTATTTTTCTGAAAAACTTCAATTTTTTATGAATAGTGAAACCACTAAGTGGTACTTATAAAAACTGATTTTCCGTTTAAATGAAATGTTGCCATATTTGTGTATTGAATTTAAAAAATCCAACATACATGGTTTTCATTAAGAAGGAAAATTTTGTTCAATGGTATTAAAATATTTTTTTGGTGAATAGTAACTTATTAAGTTTTTAATCGCGATTAGAGGTAATTAGTGTAGTTTAAGGTAAGAATAATGTTTTAATAAACTTAAATGACCTAGACACATGTCATACCATCATTGGATGTATCATGTACGACCAAGATAATCCATGGGACAACTTGGGGACCCCATGTAGCCACTTTGGTTGGAAAATGACATAAATGCCTTTTTATTTAATGATAAAGTAAAAATGACACAAACATGAGATGTTTTACTAAAACAATTTTTACATGGGGTTATACAAGTCAGATTTTTGACTATAAATAGTAATTGGAAAGATAAAAATATTTCCTACATCATAGTATTTTTTTTATAGTTTTTAGACATTAAATAAATTAAATTATTTTTGACATCATGATGATGCAGCGATGACCTCATTATTTAACGATTTAAATAAAATGGAAAGATAATGTAATATCTAAGGCCTAAACATGTCCAAAACCTATTAGATGGATGGATTTGGAACCCTTATCACCTTATCAACTAATTATATCAATGTGGGACCTTTTAAATCCTAAACTCATTTTCAAATAAAGTAACATTTGCTTACTTTCCAAGAGTGCCCCTCCTCTCCTCTTATAAAAGGCCCCCACCTATACCTCCTTACCCACACTTCCAAAGCCTTTGGATCGTCCAACCTCTTCCCATTTTGTCTCTCCACATCCTTCTATTACTCCTTGAATCCACACTTTGGGCAGAAGTCTTCCCAGAGAAGCCTTTGAGCTCAAACCAAAGGGAGTTACCTGATTTTAAGGTAATGTCTTCACTTGAGTCCTTTTGTTTTATTTTGCTTATCCAACCCCCTAAACTCTTTTTATTCATTTATTTTGTAACAAATACAGTATCTTAAATATACTAGGATGTTTTTATAAGAAGTTTTCGAGATACACTTACACACACCTACATCTAATGGTTAAAGAACATACTATTTCCGTGGATGGCGAATTTCTGCCTCCCGAAACGATGATTGTTCAACATTCTTCTAACACCTTCAAAGGTGGCCATTAAGATGAAACTATATTTATATATGATATCTAATATTTTTATGTTTTACTTAATCTTCTGTATTTTTCATTTATAGCATACCTTTATGGTTTCCATTATGGGTAAACGCGATATCTTCATTTAAGGAAGTGCGGACTACCGCCCCCTCAATGTGATTTGATTCGTTAATACCATATGTGTTTCGTATAAAGGATATATTTAATGATATTATATATGATACCATACTGGAATTAAAATAGTATTATGTATCATTATGTTTTAATTCCATTATATATGAAATAGAAATGGAAGTAGCGTTCATGCGTACGTATGACTTACCATCCTCATGAACGGTGTATTTCATTTCTTTACTCTAAATGTTATGTAATATTATAAATGCATGAATATAATGGATATATATGATATATATGATATATACATCATGAATAAAATTCTGGATATAATGAACTTTTGACCACACGAACAACATGTAATTGTAAGGAGTCCACTTTCGACTTAAGAACCAAGTATCGACAAAACAAACATTATTAACATAAATGATTACATAATGTATATGAAATGGTAATAAGTGATATAAAAGGAATAATGAATTTGAAAAATGTTCTTAAGAAAGTATAAATTAACTCAAGTTTATTATTCAGGAGATTAAAGAATGATCGAGTCAAGTCGGACCCGAGGTAAGGGATCTTACTCCTCTCTTTTTAAGTGCACTCTTTTATGTCATTCCTTCTAAAGCTCATATTTCTTGTTATTGGGATGTTATTTTATATTACTCTTACTGTATTTTTTATGTTCATATGATGAGAGACTCTATTCTCTATCATAAATCCATTTTGGAAGTTTTGAGTGGCGCCGTTAGGCTGCCGAATTTTCGTAAGAGATCTAACCTCTCTCTTTCTTTTAAAGTACTATCCTTTATGTCACTTCTTTTAAGATCCTATTTGTTATGATGGGGGATGTTATTTTATATACCTATTTCTGTACATTTTATTTTAATGTGATGAGATACCCTATTTGATCCCATCAATCCATTTTTGGAAGTTTTAAGTGGCGCTATTAGGCTGTTGAGTTTTCGTAAGGGATTTTTCATCTCACTTCTATTCCCGTGAGATTTATGCTACATTTGCCACAATTTCCTTTGATTGGTGTATGTACTGACCGTTATTATACAATTTGTGTAGTATAATTTCATTTGTGGGTATTCAAATCCTCATTGAATGACCCTTCTTCCATGGGGTGTATGTTTCGAAAGTTACCCAACTTGGTAAGGGGACCTTTCACCCTCCTTTTTTTAAAAAGACTTCTTTTGTTATGTATTTTAATTCACATACTATTATGTTTGGATATGTTCTTATATATCCTTATTTATGTAAATTTTATGTCCAAGTGATGATACCCCCTTTATCTCTCTCATCAACCCTTTTTGTAAAATTTTATGTGACGCCGTTAGGCTGTCGAATTTTACCAAGGGAACTTCTTAACCCAATTTCGATTTCTTTGGGTTCAACATGTAGTTGTTGAATATGTCATCCTTTGAATATGTGTGAATAAAATTTTATTGTTTTACACTTAATATCCACTTATATTGGGTTTATTTATATTTTTCACACATAATTATGAGATTGATTTATCCTTAATTTAAGGATACCTTCTTTATAATGGATTTCATCTCATTTTACATTTCTTTTGAGACTTCATTGTTTTTATGCACCAATTCACTCTTATATAGTGTGTATACTTTCCTTTGACATATTATATCATGAATCCTTTTATTCTCATGATATTATAATGTTCGTGTTAAATGTTATTCGGCTATTATTTTTATTCAAGAGTCTCTCATTTTGTTAAAAACTATTTAACAAAAATATCGTTTTAAATGTTTTAAAGATTTATTATTCTAAATCTTTATCATTAATGTCCATGTTTTCAAAATGTTTTTCAGTATTTATTTATATAGACATTAATGTTTTAAAATTATAATTCCATTAAAAGCTTCAAAGTGGTATGGGACACTTTGATTCAAAAATCACTTTTAAATGGTTTTCGAAAATGGATTGATCAATTCAATATCTGGGAATTACTTATTGTGATTGCAAATGAAATTTTGTTATTGAAATGTTTATATTTTCAATATTTTATGTGTAATGATGGTACTTGGACATTTTACGGGTGGTTACGTGATAAACCATATGACCGGTGGTGCCGTGAATACCAGGATGGGTGGTTACGTTATAACCTCCAATGCATTGGGTATGGAAGTCAGCCGTATGACTATTCCATTATGTATGTATGGAAGTTGACCGAATGGATATTCCATTAAGTGATATGTGTGGAATTAGACCTTATGTTTATTCCATTTAAGTATGTTTATGTACCAAGTTACCTTTATATGTTATGTGATCTTTATATGGGTTTTATGGTAATATTTTGGTTACAGAAGGGTAAGTAATGAACTTTTATTCAGTGAAGAGTTTTTTTACTAATTTATAAAGGTGAAAAGTATTACTTTGATAAAGTATACATGGTTTACTTGTTTTCTTGATAAAATAACAGTTTTCATTCTTTGTGTATCCCTTACTGAGCTTTTTATACTCACCCAAAGTTTTTTTTGAAATGTTTTTCACCAGACTTAATGTGGAATAGGGTCAAGGATGGGATCAAGGGAAAGTCATGCTATCTAAAACATGGAACTAGACATGTTTATTTTTAAGAGTTTTTATTTTATGGAAACTTAGTAGAAGTGTCTACTTTGTAATCTTTTGAGATGTAATAGTTATGTTCTAATTCTCTAAAACTCTAAACCTGAAAAGATCCTCAATTTGAATTATTCATTTAATTCAATATTGAGTAAGGTTTAAGGCCGGGGCCTTATAGAAACAATAAATATCATGGAATATTAATTTTTAGCAACCCATATGACAATTTGGTTACATAACGAATGAATGTGGGACTTGTGTCAACAAGAGGTTTTGTAAGAGTGTAGTATTTCCCCTTATAGTATATGATGATGATATATTACTGATGGTAAATGAGATACAAGTATTTTAATATATTAATACATGGTTGAAAATTTTATTCTGCATGGAATACTTAGGTGAAGCAGAGTACATTATATGAATTATGATCCATCAAGATAGATCTAAGAGGATTCTTGGACTAATTCATTCTACATAAATTGACAAGGTGTTGAAGAGATTCAATATGAAACAATTCAAGAAATTATTTTTTATAATGTCACATGGAATACATCTCTACAAAAAATGTTTCCTTTGACATAAGAGGATAGAGAGAAAATGAGTGGAATCCATTATGATTTTATGATTTCATTAAATATCTAGGTCATGTTATGTACCGGGATTGATGTTGCCTACAACTTGAGTAAGGTAGAAAGTTATAAGGAATAACTGGGAGAGACACATTGGTTGGTAGCAAAAAATTATCCTAATGTACCTAAGTCATAAAAAGGATATATTCCTAGTTTATAAAGGATACTAGAAACTAGTTTTGAGGGGATACATAGATTGTAGTTTCAAAACAAATAATAATGATCCAAAATAATAATAATGATATGTGTTTTCCCTTAATGTAAGAGTTGTGAGTTGGAAGAGTTTGTAGTGGCCAGTATATTGTGGATTGTTACGTAGTTAAAGAAGATGTATGGATACCGAATTTCATCTAGGAACATGGTTTTGTACCTACCCGTAAATATGGTATCACTTTGTACTATGATAATACTCTATCAGTGGTTTTATCCAAGGATCTCATGTGACATTAATGGATTGAGCATATACTTAGGAAGTTTCATCTCTTGAAGGATTTTCTCACAAGGATGAATTCATGGTAAGTAGAGTAGTTATAAAGGAGAACATGGAAGACTAGTTTATTGAAGACTTATCGCACTAGAAAAATGAATATCCTGTGAGAGTTAGTGTTTAAAAACATGTTAGTAGTTGTGTTTAATTAAAGTGGGATTCTTTGGAGTTAGTTCCCTAAAACCAAATAACTTTTTATTTTTTGATTACTTGAATGTTAATAAATATCATACCACATAATTATTATTTTTATATATAATATTAATGTGATAATTAACATTAAATAATTTTTTCTCAAATGTTTATAGTAGTTCCCCACAATAATTAGAACCTAGAGATTATATGAAATTATTCTTAAACATGTGTTTTATGGTCTAGAAAACATATATCTAATAAGACATCAATCTTGTTTGACTATTTGGCATTGGAGGCTCATAATATATTGATATTTCTTCTCATGATGTTCTCACATGGTGATCTCCAAGAAGTGATGTCATTAGGACAAACTTGATAATAAGAATTCCAGATGATTATGTGACATTGTATATTCCTATATTGGAATGTTTATATTGGTCCATATACTAGATATTATTATTGATGTATATCATGAATCATGTAAATTTTTTGTATAGACAAAAACTATAATGACATATACTCCCAATGAGGTAACATATTTTGGGTGAGTCATATGTTATATAAAAATAATTGAATAAGTCAACAAAGTATTCGTATCTTCCATGTATAGAAGAAAATATCCCTGACCATTTGATTGAAACAAGACTATTTGATTAAATACATGATCATTTTAGTACATCAATTAGTTCATTTCATAAAGTAAAAAGGAAATATTAGTTATTAGTATATGGTGATGAAATTGGTATGCATTCTACTTAATGAGATATCAATTGACAAAGAGATTATATTATACAGTATCATATGTAAGAATGTTATTGTTATTTCAATATTAATTTCATTCTTTTTGAGTTTATCGACGCGTTTTTAGATGTTGATATTGGAAATTAGATAATTTTACTTAATGTTATAGATAAATAGGATGGAGTTTCACACACTAAATGTATAAAAAATCTCATTAAATTTTATTACACATAATATTAAGAATAAATATTATTTTCAACTTGTTGAATACTAATTACTAAAGAAAACTTTATTACATAAATATAAAATCCTGAGATATTTGAGTTTAGAATATGTGAATTGAATTTTAAATCTTATTTATTACACACAAGGTAATAAATAAATATTTATTTATTCATGAGATTAGTGAATAGATTTATATAAAATGTTATTTAGTTACGTGAATATTAAAATAAATATTTATTTTAATGTTTAGTTGATATAATATTTATTATTTGTGGAATGAATAACATTTATTTGGTTGAATATTTTATTATTATAGGTTCAATAAATACCATAAAGGATTTAAGTGTCAGGTTAATGTCTTTAAGAAAATAAAATATTTTATTAAATATCATTTGAATAAATATTAAATCATTTATTTAATAGATGATATTTAAATAAGCTTGTTTCATGAGATATAACAACAAAAATATATTTATTATTATTTGACATGAGAATTACTAAGAATAAAAAATGATTAAGGGCCTTGTGCAATCATCAACTATTTAATACTAAGTATAAAATGTCAATTAAATAATTTTTGGAGAGATAATTATTGTTCCCAATAATAGCCTCTCAATAATAATATCAAATAATGAAAAAAATTCTTTCTCTGCCCTCCCATTCAAGAAAATAAAAAGAAAAAGGTAATTGTAAAGATCTGAAATTTTACCAATGGAATTTACCTTATTATAATTATTTTATATAATATAAAAACATACATCACATAGAGAACCCAATAAAAGCATCATTCTCATAAATGAAGATTAAAATTAGTGATAGTTATATAAATTAAGAAACCTATACCGATGGAATAGAAACCTGACCATTGTAATAGTAATATGACCAATATGATTATTAATATAGCCAATAGAATTGTAAACTCTCCTATGAAATTATAAATAAAATTTAGGCATATTATTAATGAAAATATGATATAATTATATCATAGTTAAGTAAATAAATTTTTTGAAAGTGATAAATTAGGTGTTGTTATTTTTGTAAAATGTAAATGTTTATTAACAGTTTTAAAATTAATAAAATGATTTAAAAGAATATTTTTTTAATAAAATAGATTCATAAATTAATATTTTTTTTATTATAATTATAAGATAATTTTCTGATACCATAATTAACTTTTCAATGTCTCAAAAAATCGGTTATAATATTGAAATATGTATTTTTCAAATAAATGATGATTTTTATTAAAATTTAAATTTATCAAATTTAGAAGATTATTTTCATAAAATGGATTCAATTTTTGAAATATAAATATTAAAAAAGGGTTGGGTGATTTTTTGTGATTTTTGTAAGATAGTTGATTTTTTTGTGAATAGATAAATACATTAATTTATGGTATTTAGAGAATAAAATAATTATTGAGTCATGAATGTTGTATAGAGTATGTAAGAACCATTATCTTGAAATATCCTTAATTATTTAATTTAATTAGTGATAAGTATCAGCACTATTGATATTATTGACGCAAAACAATAAACAAATTAATAAAATAATCAAAAACACCCCTCTCCTCCCCCAGTAAATGCAACCCCTCACCGCCCTTTCTCCTTAAACCATTTATTCGATTTAGATTGTCTAAATTTGGTCCAATTACCTTCTCAATACTCTTCCCCACATCCAAGATATTCTGGTCTGAACAAAATTTTATACTTAAGTTTCTTAAGGAGGTTCTCAATATGATAATATTCAATAGGCAAAATCCTCTTTTATATTTTAATTTATTTTCTTTTCTTATCCTCCCCCATCATCCTCTATCCAAAGAGGCATGATAACTATAATATCATATATATAGTGTAATTTTATTATTTTAATAGAAAATCCATCATCAAATTGCTTCTCCTCTCTATTTATTCTAAAAATGAAAGCATCATCTATGATGTGTCGATTCACTGCCTCCATGGACAATGATTTTTTTTTCTCTCACCGCCTTCATGAATGGTCATAAAACCATTATAATGGTTAAAAAATAGTTTAATATGTATATTATAACATGATATATGTTCTTGAACTAATATATATACATAATATTAAATAATAAAAAAAAATTTTCTTGATGATCCAAAAACTACCAAAACAATCTACATATTTATCATTAACATTTTATGAAATGAATCATTATCATATCAGAAAATATAATTTATGGTATCATTTAAAATTCAATAAGTATATTAATACAATTTCCTTCACCTTTTCGAGTTTCAATTCAATCTAACAATAAATCCCATAATTATACTCAAAGAGAACCAACCATAAACCTTGATGTGAGTATTATCAGAATTACAAAATAAAACATTATAACTTATTGAAATGGACATAAACAAGATTTGTAAATTTATAATAAATCAAATACATGTATAAGATATCATGGACTTAGTAATTAATTAATCTAATTTTATTATTCAAGATATTAAGTGCAAGTGTTGAATGCATTCAGACACATCGTAAGTGGATTATCAAACCCAACTCCCTTCCTTTAGGTTATTCCTCTTTCATTTCAAATTTCAGTGTGGGTTCTCTATTATTTATACTTAAATATAATTTCATTAATCTTACTTTTTCTTTTCAGGGATATACTATAACAACCCTACTCTGTATTTTATATTTTAACATGATTTATTACATAAACATGAACTTAATACAACTCAGAAGATCAATAGGTATAGTGTCTTTTGGGCTTATGAACATTACATAACAACATAAAACATGAAATACACATCTTTATTGAAACCTTATTTTACATGACCACAACATGCCTACATACTTATCATTACATGGGATAACCTAAGGACACACATAAGAAAATGGTGAGCTATAAAGCCCAGTAAAGGAGTAAACAAGGAATAACATGAATAATATAAAAATGTTAGGAAATAGGAATATCAATGAATATTAATAGAAATGTGAACATAGAGGCATGATATATAAAGATTATCAAAACATGGAAATGTGGAAACAACTTAAAACACTTCATCATTGACCTAAAAGAATCATGTAAACCCCTATCCCAATATGGTGGAAAAAAGTCCCATAATGGAATCAAGTAAACCTCTATCCCAACATGACGTAGCATGATACTAAACGTTACCCAATGTATTGGAGCGCTACCCAGGAACACCCTTCATAATCATTTCAATCACATGATTAAGTGTGCCGCGTAGATCATATAACATGGATGAATTTGACGTCCTCATTTATTCCACAATCAAGGAATTTTGAATACATACATGTAAGTCCTCAATCAACATGTATATGTTCATTAAATTCAACACCCTTGATAGACTAATGTGTATGGAATTCATTACATGATTATTTTGGCATTGAAAATCATGGTGAAATTTCAGCAGCATAATGACATCGTATGGAAATTCATAAAATGGGTCGATGAGATTAAAAGAGTTATATTATCATTTATACATGAAAATGGACAGTATAATATCTCAACATTTTAAATTAAATTTTAGATGCATAATATAAAATAAATGCTTCAATGTAAATGAGAAGATATAAATCTCTTACAAAGTTTAGGCCTAGTAACAGCTATTCCTAAAAGATCATAGGGGGGCTTAATGGGAGTGAAAAGAATATCCCATAATGTATACATAAAATGGATAGTTAGGAGGTATGGAATATCATCTCTCAAATCAAGAAAATGTAAATTAAAAGGCATCACATAAAAGAGGTACTTGATTAAAAAATAGAGAGGGAGATCCCTTAATTGGATTTGTGAACCCAAATGCTTGGGGTATGGAGCTTGGGGAACCTTGTTAGTGGTATAGGGAGTAGGCGGAAGAGGGTGGTCTAGATTTAAAGAGAATGAGCGAATAGAAAAGGGTTCATGGGTGGTTGTATATAGGAAAGGTGAGGGAATTATTTATTATTATTATTTTGGACAATACACACTAAAATATTCAAAGCCACACCCATACCATGGTTATTAACCATGGTTTCTAGTGAAGGGGAGTGGTATAAATTATTTTATAAGGTTAATGGATTAAGATATTAAAATATTCCCCTTTCTTATATGGAGGTGAGTCACACATTCATGGAAATGATTTAAAAATTATAAGATATTTTATATGTCTTGGAGGATTCAAAAAGGCTTTATAAAATAAATCAAATAAAACTAAAATTACATTATTTTAAATGAAAAACATATATTCATCTGAATATAGAATTTATTGTATTTTATTACATCACTGTTGGGTCATTATGTTGTCATAAAACACATTATATATTTATAAAGTATTTAATTTTTACCCAAAAATTCGAATATCTCATAAAATAATGAAAAATTTACCATTAGATAATATCAACATCATGATTACAAAAATAGTATTTATTTTATCTAAATAATTTTATAAATTTGTGAATCTTCACTTTTAAAATAAAAACTAACATTTATTTAAAATTGATGGGGTTTGTAAAAAACATAGTATTCAAACTTTAATAAAAGATAATTTTGACTTCTTAAAAATCATATGATCATTTATATTTAATAAATTTAATTTAATAATAGTATTTTATTAAAATATTATTTAATTGAAAAAACCTATAATAAATCAAAATAGATTTCTTACTTGAATTCAAATATATGAAGAAAAATATTATCTGGGATTTAGAAAATATTTTACCAAGTAACAATAATATAATGAAATTATATTCATTATTCTATAAAATATAATCATAATGTTAGAGAATTGATACATATAAATCTATTCCACTAGAATACGACCTATGAGTAAGGTGTGTAATGGGGGTACATTCTTGGGGTTGTTCGGTGAACATGGTTTGGGTTTTTATCTTGATGATCTTGAACTTCCCCTGTAAACGGTTTTGATCATAATTAAGTTGTTGGATCTTATCTTTGGCTTGGTCTAGGAAAAATTCAATAAATGATATCTCCCTCATAAGCTCTGATAAATGGGCTTCATAGGGTATGATCCTATTAGTTGAGGCTATCACATCCTTAGTCTGTGTCAAATGGATTTTATAATACCCTATATTTATACTAGTCATGTTATCATTGTTCAACAACTATATTATCAACGGTAAGGATACATAAAGGTCATGTAAATCCAATTGGATATAATAAAACAAAATTAGTTCATGAGTTTTATATGTCCATAAGACTTTTAAAAGAAATATAATTTATTCATAAATATTCAGGTCGTTGCAACCTTCACCCCTTAAGAAATTTCTCCCTCAAAATTTAATTTTCACACATTAAAATACATGAGGGTAACTCTGATTCATCACTACCTTCAGTTCCCACATTTCTTCTTCAAACTTGTGGTTTCACTACAACACATTGACAAGGAGAATTGTATTATTTTGTAGAACCATTTTCTAGAGGATCTAAGATCTTCATTGGCTTTTCCTCATAGGAGAGGTCGGTCTCTAATGGTACCACCTTTGTATTGAGTACATGTTATGGGTAAGGTATGTACATACTCAAGAGTGATATATATAATACATAATATACATGAGACAAGTTTGGGGGGAGTTCTAGTCGATATTCCACTACTCAGATGTGATCGAGGATCTCAAAAGGGTCGATGTACCATGGAATAAGCTTTCCCTTCTTAAAAAAATATCATAACTCTATTTCATGGAGATATGCAGGGGAATACCATGTCTCCAATATCAAAATATTGGTCTCATGGTCAATTTTTTCCATACCTCATTTTTCCGACTCTATCTAGATTTTATGTACTTTTGGATGGTCTAAACCATATCCACCATTTCTTCAACAATTTGTTAACCTAGAAGTTTTTTTTCACAATGTCATCCCAAGATGCCAGGGTTATTCACCTCTTCCCATAAAGGTCTTCATAAGGATCCATTTGCATGCTTGAGTGGAAATTTATATTGTAAGAGAACTCCACTATAAGAATATGTTGGTCTCATCCACCTTTGAAGTCCATTGAGAAAGCTCTCAAAATGTCTTCATGTGTCTGTATAGTTTAGTTAGATTGGCCAGAAGTTTGGGGGTGATAATCCATACTGAAGTTGATCCAGTTCAATTTGATAGTGGTACTCCATATAGCCTTACCACTTCTATGATTTATATATCTACCAGTTGATCTAGTGAGAAATCCTCTCGAATTGTAATTAAGTGTACAGTCATTGTATGACGGTCCACAAAAACCCAGATAGCATTGTTTCCTTTGGATATCTTCAAAAGTGGGGTGAAAAATTTCATTGTGATGTTTTCACATTTCCATGTTGTTATGGGAAATGGTTGCATCATCCTCTTATACTCTGACTCTCAGCCTTCACTTGCTGACATACCGGTTACCTTGATATATATTTAGAGATATCCTTCTTTATGTTATCCCCCCCAATAGTGATCCTAGGGATCTTGATACATCTTCATATTTCCTGGGTTAATGGAGAAATTCAAACTATGTGCATCATCCAAAAGTTTTCTCTTTAACTCCAGATTTTATAGAACGCATAGTTTTGACCCAAATCTCAAAATTCTTTCATCGTTAACCTTGAAATCAATGGATTTCACTTTTCTGATAGTTTACACATTATTCAAAATTGCTACATCATCTTTTTGAGCATTCATTAACCTCTCCATAATAGATGGTTGATAAATAATTTGTGAAAGTATTGATTATTTTTTTTCTTTATGATTCTAATATCTATCTTCACTAAATATAAGAACATGGGATCCTTTTCAATTCTCATCATTGATAAAATTTTTGGTTCCTTTTTACATAGATCATATTCCACCTTGTTTGCTTTCCTAGGGTTGTTAGGGATTGAGTAGTCGTAATTCTTGATGATCTCTAACCATCTTCATTGGAGAATAATCATATCGTTCTATGTGAATATATATTTGAGACTTTTGTGATCTGTATATATTTTACACATCTCCATAAAGAGATAAGGCCACCATATTTTAAATTCAATGATCATACTTTCCAACTCTAGATCATGTGTGGGATAGTATTTCTCATGAATTTTCAACATCCTTGAGGAATAGGAAATGAATTTTTCATTTTTCCTCAAATTACATCAAAGTGAGACTTATAATATTTTTGAGAAGATCATTCGCACAAACATCAACATGTGATACAACACTTATATAAGTTTTTCCCCAATGATTTAATATCATTTTTTGGGGACTTAATGTTCTTAGAAAACATAAAAGATATTATAATAGGACATGAATTGAAATAAATTATGATATACACTACTTTGAAGTAGTGGTTAAATTTTTAATTCATTCATCGTTATCCATCTTAGAATAGGAAATTTTTTCCTCCATTGATCATTGAGATTGTTGATGCTCATCATGCTTCTCAACACATGTAATAGAGAATCATCATTGAAAATTCCCAACTTCTCCACATTTATGACATAGAACTATGTATGATGCCTTATATGGAACATTTTTTCCATTCCTCGCATTATCAATTTTTTCATGGTAATTGGATACTCTGTGGAATGCCTTTCCACACCTAAAACATATCCTAGCACCTTTGTGATATTTCCCTTTATGCCTCTTTCGACACATGTTGCATGATGAAAATTGGGCCTTCTTTTCCATATCACTATTATCAGATTGACTTTCATGAGATGTCATATTCCTCTTCCTTGACTCCTTTAGGTATTCAACAAGGTACCAATTGTCAAAATTAATTTTTGATAGTTGTTTTTTCATAATCACAATGTCTCCTTCTTAAGCTCCCATCTGATAGGGCATCTCATTTTGGTGGTCATAAAATTTCCCTTCACATTGGTTGTTAACCTTATTCCCCCTATTATCGGTCATTGGATAAAATAAAAGGAAATTTTTAGATGATTATCTAAATCTATTAAACACATAAAGGGGAATCCAATGAATAAAATGATAACTTATAAATTATATTTATTACCTTAACTTATTAATTTCTATGCATTGATCTAAGTTATACATGATCTACTTCCTAACGTATATTATTATGCGATTATTTTTTCCATTAATAATTGTTCGTAATGAGAATATGAATTTACCAAAGCATATACCAAGAGAGGGTTGAAATAAGAGTGTAGAAAGGCATGTTGTCGTGCACTAGTTCTAGGTCGAGTCTACCTTAAAGTAGTGTTTTGGGTTTTACCCCTAGATACATATGTGATAGAGCCACATATAGTTTATCGTATCCATATCGGGATTTATTTTCTTAATAAAACACTTAGTTTATACTCACCAAAATTTAGGTATTATTTTATTATAATTAATCTTATCCTTAAGGCTTTTACTATAGTTTTGTAATTCTAATCCCAAAAATAACTAAACCTCCCTTTGAGACCAACTATAACAACACTTCTCTTTATTTCATATTTAAACATGATTTATTACATAAAAATTCACTTAATAAAACCAATAAGATCAAGAGTTATTGTGTCTTTGGGGTTTTGGAACATTACATAACAACTTAAAACATGGAATATAGATCTTTATTGAAAACTTATTTCACATGACCACAACATTTCTTCGTACTTATAATTTCATTGGATAACCTGAGGACATACATATGAAATGGGTGATCTATAAAGCCCAGTAAGGGAGTAAACAAGGAATAACATGAAGAATACAATATATGTTAGGAAATAGGCATATCAATGGAGCCTAAGAGAAACATGAGCATAATGGCATGATATAGAATGATTATAATTACATGGAAATATGGAAACAACATAAAACACTACATCATTAACATAAACAAATCAGGTAAACCCTTATACCAACATGGTGTAAAAAATTCTTATAAATTAATCAGGTAGACCCCTTTCTCAAAATGACATATCATGATACTAAACATTATATAATTCATTGGAGTGCTATTAGGGAACACCCATTATAATCTTCTAAATCATATGCTTAAGTGTGCCACATAAATCATATAACATGGATTCATTAAACATCATCATTTATTATAATATCATTGAATGTGTAACACATACATGTATGTCCTAAATCAACATTTTTATGTACATAAAGTTTAATTCCCTTGATAGATGAATGGGTACAGTATTCACTACATGATGATTTATGATGTGGAAAATTGCGGTGCAATTTCGACAGCATAACGAAGTCATATAAAAATTCATAAAATGGGTTGAAGAGAGGGAAAGGGGTCTAGCATCATTTATACATGAAGTGTATGGTATAATATCCCAACATGTGAAATGGAATTTTGGATGCATAATATAAAATAAATGCATGAATGGATATGAGAAGAGAGAAATACCTTACAGAATTTCGGCATAGTAATGGGTTGGATTAAAATATCGTAGGGGGATTAATTGGAGTGAATGGAAGATCCCATATTGTATAAATCAAATGTAAATTATGTTGGTATGGAATAACATATCCCAAATCAATAAAATTTAAATTAAAAGTCTTGACATAAAACAGGTACTTGAAAAAGAGATAGAGAGAAATCCCTTACTTGCATATTTGATCCCAAAGGCTTAGGAGATGCTTCTTGGGATATCCGGGCTCCTTTGTAGGGCTCTAGGGAGAAAGGGTCAGAGGGTGGTAGTGCTTCAAATAGCATTAGTGAAGAGAAAATAGTTCTTGGGTGGGTTTATATAGGAAAGGTGGGATAATTGATTATTATTTTAGTTTTTGGACACTACACACTAAAATATTCAAATTCACAAACCATCCCATGGTTATTTCCCATGGTTTATGGCAAAGGTTGTTGGTATAAAAAAGTTTATAAGGCTAAGGGATGAATATATTAAAATATTTCCCTTATGTGGAGGTGAGTCACACATTCAAGGAAATTATTTTCAAATCATGAAATATTTTATATGTCTTGGAGAATTCACTAAGGATTTATAAAATAAATCAAATAAACCTAAAATTATATTATTTTAATGGATCAACATATATTTGGTTGAATATACCATTGATATTATTTTATTACATCACTGTTATTTCATTATGATGTCATAAAACACATTATATATTTATACGATATTTAATTTTTTCCCAAAAATTTGATTGTCTCATAAAATTATGAAAAAATAAAAGTTGGATAATTTATAAGTCATCATTAAAAAAATAATATTCATTTTATCTAAATTTTTTTATAAATATTTTAGTGTTCACTTTTAAAATAGAAACCAAAATTTATTTAAAATTTCGAGGTTTTTTCAATAATAGTATTCAAACCTTAATAAAAGTTACTTTTGAATTCATTAAAATTATAATATAATTAATATTTAATAAATGTAATTTAGTAATAATATTTTATTAAAATAATATTTAATTAAAAATCCATTAATACATTAAAATATATTTCTTAATTAAATTTGAATATTACCCAAAAATAGTATTTTTTCATTAGAAAATCATTTACAAAGTAATAATAATTGAATGAATGTATATTAGTTATTCTATAAAAAATCATAATGTTGGGGTCTTGATACATATCCCTCTATTACACCAGCATACACCCTAAGATTAAGGTGTGCGATGGTGGTTCTTTCATGCGGCCTTTCGATGAACATGGTTTGGGGCATGATCTCGATGAGCATGAACTTATCCCATCAACGGTTTCACTCACGATTTAGTTGTTATATCCTGACATGTGATTGGTCCAGGGAAAATCCAAAAATCTTATCTCCCTCTGATGTTTTGATAAATTTCCTTCATAAGGTATGATCCTACTAGTCCGAGCTATCATTTCTTTAGTCTATTCCAAAAGGATTTTTTAAAACCCTATATTTTTACTAGTCATGTGATCATTGTTTAATGGTTATATTATCGATGTTAAGGATACTTAACAGTCTTTTAAATCCAATTGGATATTATAAAACAAAATGAGTTTATGAGTTTAATATTATCATAAGACCTTTAAAAGAAATGGAATTTTATTCAAAAATTTTGGGGTCGTTACATATACATATTCCCAATTTGATTTTATGAAATATACACTCATTTTCCAAAATAACACGTTTTTCCAAAAACACATTTTGACTCCTCTTGAGTTGTTTCTTATTCTCTAAAGAATGATGAATCTTATACCAAATATGGTTTTATGTTTTTCATTTGGGAACCCCATGTTTATTCATGATTGATGAAATCCTTATGAAACCAATTCCTTTTACGTGGGCGAATTTATGACTTTTATTGATATATATTTTATGTGGCATGAAAGATAATGTAAAAATAATGATGCGATGGATGAGCTCTAAATTTATAGTCCTTCAATGCAATGGTTAATGCTAATTATCTCAAGATATAATGTGTGTTTTTCATGAACTTGATGATAGACTTGTTCACAATGATGATGTTATGATTATGCACATAAGTTATGTGTAAACATGATGATATATTTTTTCACAACTATGTGTGGTTTTTTACCACTAATACATGATGTTCCATTTTTATACATTGTTGAATTTCATGTGTTTATCTAATATATCCTCTTGTGATTATTATGATGATCTTATGTTTATGTTATGATGATGATTATTATATTCACCAATATTATATTGATTTGTGTCATTGATCATCCTCTTACTAGGAGTTTTATCTCAACCATTTATTTGACGTATATCCTCAAGTTAATACATGTAATTAGGATAAATTTAGATTTAGAAGCATAAATAAAAATATTTTAAATAAATTTTTATGTTAAATTATGTTTAAGTTGTGTATAACCCTGATTTTTTCAAGACACTAAAACTTTTGATCTTTGGTTTGTATCACTTTTATGTTGTTTATCATAGAATGATGTAATAGTTATGTACGAAAAGTAGTATCATTAAAATAAACCCTTGTTGAGATAAAAAATGAATGACTAAAGCACTTTTCTATATTGTGCTAGCACCCATAGATTCAAAATCATCATCTGTAGATTCATGGAGCATGTGTGGATACACATTGATGAATCATCCCTTGAATTTTCAACCACAATGACAACATGATAAGTGATATAATAGAAATTAATTGAATGGAATCCTCAGTTTGAGTTAATTCTTGGCAAGGTCATGAGTTCAAGTCTCATCAAGTTATTATCTACACATGTGTGTTGTATGATTTGATTTGTAATATAACTCATTTCCCCCGGATTGATGTAAATAAATTAAACTTGAAAGATCATTTCTAGAATATTTAGGGCAATTGATGTCATGTTTTTTTGATGTTTCTATAGAAACCAATGAAAAAAAAATATTGACCATCCACTCAACGCTTCCCCTATGCACCAAAACCTTCACACCTATATCATTGTGAAATAATGGAACTCTTCTAATGATGTTATTTTAATAAAAAACAAGATAATATAGTTTGTTTCAAATATAAAAGGGTCAAAAATATTATTTTGATATTTATAGATGAACAATTAAAATATGTTGGCCATATTATCTCTATTCTGGTTTTGAAGTGATAAAGCATTAAATACACATATGAGTTTTTTGGTCATAGTTAGTAAGAATTCAGTTATTTATTATGAATAATATTTATTGACAAATACTACCACATATTTAACTTTAAGCAGCGCCAATCTTTAACAATGCTAAAATATGTGTTGATAAAAGATGCTTTTAACAATGCTAAAAAGGGAAGTTAAAAGTACCCTTTTATCACCGTTTTTAGTGACGGTAATGTCATCAATTTATTACTATTTCTTTCAGTGTTGATAATGGAAACCCCTTTATCAGTGCTTTTTAGCGCTATTAAAAGGGGTACCTTTATCAATGGTTTTTTAGTAGTGCTGATAAAGAGAAGGTTTTTATTAATGATTTTTTACTAAAGGTGATAAAAGGTAAATTTTATAAAAAATTAAAATCATTTAAAATAATATATTAATATTTAAATATATTTCTATCGATATATATATATATATATAATATTTTATTAAATATGAATTATATATTGTTAAATATGCATTTACACTTTATATATAATATATTTAGTGAAAAATAATTATAAAAAAATTAAGAAATAAAATAAATTAATAAATTTATAATTTTTTTCGTGTAATAGTAATTTAACAACAATTTAAAGATAGAAAAATCAAAATAATAATAATGAATGGTCTAAAATAAGTTGAAATGTGACTCGTACTTTAAATAGTCATAACTTTTGATCCGTTTTTCTGTTTTAACTCTACCACATATCAAATTGAAGATCTAAAAATTATCTACACCTTGGTTACTCAGGGAACCCCAAGTCACAAATTTTGTGTCCCAAAAATCCAAACAGGTTTCAAAAACTAGGTTCGTGGTCTTGGTATCCCAATTTTTTAACATTCGATTGAATTTCGATCACGTTTAAGGGGGTATTATTTTATTTTTTCGGTGGAGACTCAATTTATTTTCAACAGTTACCCTCATATGGCTATTACAATGTTCATATTTTATCATTTTTCATAATTTAATTTAATTTATAATTAATTATATAAAAATATATACATATTTTTATATATTAAACATAAAGAATATATTTTATAAATAAATATGTAAACATATGAAAATATAAAATATATTTCTCAATATATAAACCATTTCTAATTAAAAAATAATATCAATTTTATGATTTAAAATAAAAATTGTGAATATTTATACATCTATATAATGTGAATATATATATAAATATTTTTTTATGTCGGTATTAACAAACTAATATATATTATCTATATATTCTAATATATGTATATAAATATTAATATATAATATATATAAATAAATATAAATATTTATAATTATATTTATAGATACACACACATATATATATATGTGTCTGTATGTATGTATGTATTTATAAATTCAAACACATAAAATATATTTTATAAATATATTTCAAAATAATCATATAAAAATATAAAAAAATATAGATATGTAATAAAATATAGAATAAAAAAATATAGGGGAGTGGAAAAGGCGTGGGCATGTGAGGGGTAGTTCATGGGATCAAAATTCTCTAAATCCATGGGCAGGCGCAGCGGGAATGATTGATTTGAGTGCTGTTAAAGGGGCAGTGGTGGGCGGGTGATTCAAGCGATGTTAATTGGGCGGGAGCATGATTAAAGAGGGTGGGGTCAACAATCGAAAAAATATATATATTTAAAAAAATTATTTTCAACTTTTATATGTGTTTTTTAGAGTTGATAAATTACCTCTTTTATCAGTTCTAAGAAAGATATGATAAAAGGGATCCCTTTTAATGACACTTCGATTATCAACATTTGTTACCACAATTGATTGTTTTTTCTAGCACTACTAAAATATTGTTTTTTAGTAGTGTAGGACATGGTTAATAGCCTCATGTTGTGGTTTTCTAAGGAACTAAAACTATTGTTGTTTTAATTTTTATATTTTTGTTCATATAGCACAATAAGCTAAATTTAAGATTTTTTTTAAGATTTGAAAAGAAGTTTATGTTTTGTTGTTTTCCTTATTCAATGTATGTTATATTAAGATTTAATAATTTTATATTTATCTTTTGATAAAGAGATTAAAACTTAATACATTTTTATAAATTTCCATTTATTTGGTCTGAAGAATAGAAACTCACTTCGAAAAATTGAATGCAACCGTAAAAATAAATAATTTTAAAAAAACCATGGATCCATTAGAATGTCAATAGAAGTCATGTTAAAAAGGATTAAATTTGATTAAATTATATATATATATATATATTAAAAACCATTAAATTTTTTATCATATCTATGTATATACTAAAGATGGATTGTTCTGATTATGTGCCTCTAAATTGAGCTCCCATGTCACCAAATTAATATTTCCTCCTCCATCCATAATCGTGATTTCATCAAACATGATCTCATTAATCCTCTCGTGTTGTGACTAATATCCCATCCCTATTAGGGACTCCATGCTTAATTCTCCACCAAAAAAATACCTCACCTCCAGATGCTGATGTACCCTCTTCATTATAGAATCCACTGGAAATCCTCACCCGCATACAATCAGACGATCTTCCTCGCCTACGACTATCGTTTCCTCCTTATGCTCCCAAAAAAAGTTGCGCGAACTTCCTCACATTGGGATACTGCTATCTATTTCTCTTCAATTAAGTCATCATTCAATCTTCCTCGCCTACAAAACCCAATGTACGCTTCAAAACCCACAAACGAACCCTATATTTAATGGTACACATTTGTGTTCATTCATAGATCTCAACGATGGGTCAAGATTTCCCCATTTCAAAGCTTCATCCCATTACTGGACACATCACTCATACAACAATTTTTCCTCCCTATCTCCTCTATCAAGATTCTCTCCAGTATTCAACTTTTAATTTCACTATATTCATAAAAATTTCACATAATCTATTTCAATCCATATTTTTGCATGTTTTAGGAATTAAGAATCTAATTATTTCATTTAGTCAACATTTATTTAGAACATTCTATCTTTAGAGAGCATAAAAATCTTCTGATATATAATAGGTCTGCTCTGAGAAATGTTTTTTCAAATCCCTATATACTAATTTTTATTCATCCTTCTAATATTCTTCCCCATATGTTTATAGGTTTATTTTCTATGTATTGTGGTTGTTCCTCTTGTGTAACTCTGATTTTATACTGATTCTATGTTTTTTTGTCATTGCCCAAATTTTATTATGATGTTGTATATAATAGTGGTGGTAGTAGGTTTCTTCATTATTCAAGAGGACAAATTACTCTAGCCTACTTAGTTTTAGTAATTAGCATGACGTCTATTTTATATTTCCATTTATCTTTTTTTACAAATTTAGTTATAAATATATTGTCACATATTATGCATGCATCCATTATACATAGTACACATTCAATGATTATATTTCGATAATATATTTTCCCATAATATAATTTATATTTTTGTGGTATACATTCTATATAAATTTTTATTAGATATATATAAAGCTGCATTACATGATTATATGGGCGCTCCATTATACAGATATATGAATAAAATGGTTGATGTGTACCACCACATGGTGGTTAGTTTTTTATTATGAATTTTCATTTTCTAATAATTATTCAAATAATTTTTATGTTTTTAAATTAAGATTTTTGTTTTTCAATTTATCTTTTGATTTTAAAATTTTAGTTATATATATATTTTCTCATATTATGCATGCGTACTCAAACTAATTATTTGTCTCATAATTTTTTCATTAGAAAGAAGTTTATTTAGGTAATTATTCATATTTTAAATTATGTATTTTTTTATTTTTACATATTTCTAATTTTCTTTTATTGTTTTTCAAATGTTTTTTTCCTACAATGAAACGTATCATCTCTTTTAAATTGATTTCGGTTCTTCTAAACTGATTACATTCCTCATTAATAATATGTTTTCTAATTTTATGTATTCTCTCCTAATCATATTTTCATAGGAATTTTCTGGGTTTTTTTTTCAGGTAGTAAATTTTTTTCTATAAAAAATTGACATATATTTGTTCAATTTTACTCAGTTAAAATTATTATTTTTTAATAAATGTCAACACTTATTATAATTATTTTATAATATAATTTTTAACATCTACATATAGTTTATTTTGTTGGGTTATTGATTTCACTGTTATTGCTTCATATTTTTGAGTAGAAACCTATTTCTTATATATGGTTATAGGGTAATTTAATATCCATATATACCAAATATTCTTTTCATTCTTCCTTACACATTCCTTACCCCTTTGTTCAAAAGTTGCATATTTCAGTTCTACAATTGTTCCTTTCCTATAACTGTGATTTCTTTAATTTTTTTATCAATAGTGATTAATTTAATTTTCTCACAGTAGTTACATCTTCAAAAAAGTCAGTGTTATGTACTTTTTGTTATTTATATTTATTTCAACTATTGTTTTTTATCAAAGAATATGACATTATTAAAATATCATCTATCTTGTGAAGAAGCTATGACATGTTTAGTGATACTAAAAATCTACTCCTACCCACACCATGGAACATAATACATTCTATGTTAGTGTCCCATGCCAGAAATAAATGGGATGAATCAGAATGAGAACACATAGTAAAATTTTTTAAACACACCCTGGGGGAATGAAATGATTTATAGTATGAAAACTATGAAGGACCATAGCACAGATTTTGATTTCACAATGTGATAAAGTCAAAATTATTTTTCATGTGGGTTATATGCTGATACATTTGTTTATTTAAAAAATTTTCATATATAAAATTGGTAATTTTTATTAAAATCAAGGACGAATAAAGGAAGAATATTAGTTATTGATCAAGGGTTAATTTAAAAAATCAAGAGGGAAAAAAGGAACACGCTTACCATGTAAAATAATACTACTTCTTGAGAACTGCAAGCAAAAGGATGTTTCCCCATAAACCTATCAACGTATATTTCCACTATACCCTATTTAAAATAGTTCCCTTCGACGGTTAATGTGTCTTATCTCCCTCTAGTTTGGCTATTTTCCAATTTAGATTCAGGTTTTTCATTGTTTCCATTTCCATATCCTGTAAATGTTTTAATTTTTTGGTTAGAAATTATTTTTTCCCTGCATTTTATTTTATTTCCCCCTTCATAACATATTTTTCACCGCATTTCCCATTATTTTATATCATTTATTACAATGAATTTCCCACCCTTAAATATCATTTCTTCCGTTGCATTTCCACATGCATTTATTTACATATTTTTACACTAATTTTGAATCATTATAATTTTCCACTACATTTCCCTTGGTATGGTGTAGTTAAGTGTCATTGTTTTTTTTTGTGACTGTTTTTTTAACAGAACAAATTCCACTTATCCAAAAGTTGCTGGAGGTTAGTATGGTGTCATCAAGTGTGAGTGTTTTTTTAACCCATATTGTGATGGTCAACATACCATTTTTATGAAAGAATATACCACCTGGTCCATTCTAGATGAACGATAATAGTGACAGGGAAAAGGCATTGATCAAGATCGATTCTATTTGCTGAAACTCATTTAATAGATCCATGTTAGCATGAAATAATGCACGGTTCTTTCAGGAAATGTTAATTATAAATTATTTTAGGTAGTATATCTGAAGCAATGTGAACACACCCACTATCAAGGAACACACACATTAATTAGAATCACACCCTCCTTAAATGATCCCCATATATTGTATTATTATTATAAATCTCCACTGCTAAGTCCCTAGGTCTGAAATTTTCTATAGCATGAATGCTACTATTGTTGGATTGGTAATTAAATCTCATTATTCTGAATTGCCTCATTCTGTTAGTAGTGGGATTTTATGTGGCGTTGATGCATCAAGGGAGCTTCTTTATGTGATCACGCCCATCCCATGTGCCACTTTGAAGAAGGTTAGTCTTTTTATTCAGGGTTTCATTCAAGATCCTTCATTTTTATTACAAGATATTGGATACACATCACCTTATCTTTCTGAAGATGCCCTCTAATTGAAAAATGTGGGGATGTTCTCTAAATCCACCGGGAGGGGCTGCTAGAATTAAGTGTTTGTTGATTATCAATTTATTAATGAAATTTGTTGTGTTATGATTAGTGATATTGATGGTGATGTTTCTGATAATTTGATTTAGCAGGTACAATGTTTGGATGCTGTAAATCTGGATTTTGGTTCCAAATTATGATATCCATAGGGTGTTTTTAAATGGTGATTTCAATGGGTGGATCTAGATTGAGTTTTTCATATTGTAGATTTCAGATGTTCAGTAACTAGTGGGCTTTGTATTTTCCATTCTTGAATTTTATCTTCTAGGGAGTTATTTAAAGGATATGTGTTTTCAATGTTTTCTCCCAATGATTATCATGATTCCAATGTGGAAATCATTGTGATGTTTTAGCAGGATGTTTTTAGATTTATATGGAACCATGAGGTATGGTATATCAAAGATATGGAGATATGAGTACCTAAAATTTCAATTCAATTGAAATGAAGAAAAGTTTCTTTTTAAAATTTTAGTAATTTCATTACTTTTGTAACATTATAAGAAATAAGGAACTATGTAATCTTAAATAACTAAATGTAATTATGGATGAATACAAGTAAGATATAAGTAAAATAGCTATAAACGTGTAGTGGAATTAATTATATGTAAGACATTAACTGATGTTATTTACCCCCACATTTTATCTTACATTTATCTTACTTGAAATATTATCATGTAGCATAAAACAAAATTTTTTCATGTAATATGTATACATGTAAAATAGTTATAAACCCACAATACATTTAATTAATTGCTTAAATCAATTTATAGTTAACATATGATAATTTCATAAATCCTTGATATATATATATATATGTTCAATGCCATAAATTTTATATTAGGCATTGATAATTTGGGGATATCATATCGACCACATTTACTCAAAATGTGTTACATATTTATATGGCGTTCTAAATAAAATGTACCACATTATTCAAAATTATCTTATTTTTGAAATTTTTGTTTTCCTAATAGAATTTTCTGTTAAATGTAAACATATTTGAACCTATTTGTTTACATAATATTATTTATAATGAATGTGAACAAATAATTACATAACAAATCATGTATAATTCTATTTTTTGGTATGAAGATTCATTTCATTTTATGTTATCCATTTGAATCATTTTTTTATTTATGTAATTAATTTCTCCAACATGAATGTCTCATATAAATTTTTATTTATTATTAATTTAACTAAATATTTAATAATATGTTTATGAATTTTCATCAATTTTCATACCTTCTATTCCATTTTTATTTACCTAGTTAGTTATAATGCGTGGATCAACTCAGATGTGAAAAATAAAAAACAACCCTAAAAAGAATTTGTGGCATCTACTGGAAATAAAGGGTATCTTCGGAACCAGACTCTCAAAAATGTAATTTAGAATTCTGTTCAGTTATAAGTTGGCACACTTCCTAACTTATAGCCCTACTACTCGTGTGGGTGTGTCCAACAAAACCACTTACACGATCGATGGCTGACACATGTCCATGTACCGGTCCAGCCCGAGGTGTGGACTATCAGATCGAGGCATGTCTCTCCACGAGCCACTAGTTCGGAAACCAATTTTTAGTTTACCTAATGGTCTCTGTTTCCCTTCCCTACCCCATTTTCGTTTATTTAAGACACAAGAAAAACGGGAATTCAATGTATTCCCCTCCCCTCAGTTCCTTGGTATCGGCTACTTTGATCACTGGCCTACCTCTATCTTTTTCGGAGTGTTTTGCAGAGATGTGGCAATGGCCAGTACTAAGCTCCACACTGTCATCATGCTTTTGGCGCATGTTTCCCTCTCCATGTTTCAGACAGTGCCTAACCTGTTAGAAAAATAGGTTGGCAGAAAAATAAGATAGATAGAACCCTGATGCATGAATTGAATTCACTATCAAAAAGGGTTTAATCCACCCCCACATTGATGGTGTAGGGTTCTTGGTGGAAGTATCCTTCGAGGATTTCACCATGGTTTGGGAAAAATTGAACACCAATTTCCAATTAACCCACTGCACCGATTTTGGGAGAACTCTAGCGAATTTCTAGGATTGAAATTAATTAATTCACCAGGGATCTCATCATCACTTATTTATAGAATAGAAATGGTGCGAATTACACTGGTTCAGTCAAACAATACATTGGTTCGATCGAAACAAGACAACTCTTGGTGAGGGACACACCACATCAATCTCACCATTTTGATCAAAGAACACATTAATTCAACCGAAAAGGAACAAATCTTTGTGAGAGACACACCAGTTAAAATTTGAAAAAACACTTTATTTAAATAATTTAAATAAAATTATAATAATAACTATTTTGAATAAAATATATAAAAAATATATAACAGAACCTCTCCCCATTGTCTTTCTGAAACTGAAATAATTTCTTCACACACCAGCATAGATTTGGATTTAGCTAATATTCATCATTTTTTTTCTCCGTAGGCCTATAGATCCAATTTCAATTCCCTCACCTTTGATTTCTAACTAAAATTTTGTTCCTATCCGCTTCGTTTCTTGTTCCGGATCTGAGGCTAACTGCATTTTATTGTTTGTTTTTTTAATTGTAACAAGTACTTGCCCGTGCGAATGCACAACATTAACAAATCTATTCTTATATACAATAATAATATACTGGTTCTCAAATTTAATAATGAACAGTAAAAATGAATTTATTTAAATCACAAAAATATGGTACACAATATTGGAATACACAGGTGGAGGAACTATTAAGACATCATGAAAATAGTATAAAGCATTATGGAAAATTTTAAAGGATTGAGAATTTAATTTGAGAAAGAAGAATTGAAAAAAAATGAATCAAATTACATTTCAAATAGCATTCACAAAAACATTGGATCTTACAGTGAAATAAAAACTGATGACAAAAATATTTCTCTCTACTTCTTGAAGTTTATTCTTTGTTGACACCACATTCCAAAACAACAACATGCTTCATGGATAAAATGGTGGAAGATGTTAACCTGTTCTAAATGTAAATAATGTCAACAACACATAAATCATGATTTTTATGGAAACTTTATGATGTAATATTTTAAAATAGATGATATGATTTTTTCTACATGATTGGTTTAAGATAGATTTGACAATACATTTTTTTACGCCATAAACTACTAATTGTAATCCTGATATACCATACTATAATACATGAACATGAAAATTTAAGCATCATCATTAATTAAATTAGTTCCTCATGTTTTATGAACCAAACATGTCACAAGTAATAAAGACACACCAGAATACCAACAAAGAATAAATTTATATATATAGAAACTATATTCCTGTTTTAAATTCATTTTTTAATAAATATGTAATAGACTATTTTCAAAAAAGAATCTGTAAGAATTTATGGATAATTAATAAAAAATACCCACGATAAATATGCCAATATGATGGCATATGTTTTCTACATGCTAAAGTGGGATATCATGGAATGTTCAGATTCTCTAAGAAGTTTCAAATGGAGAAAATTGTTTTGGGAAGAATGTGTTCAAAAATGAATATGTATTTTAGCTAATGGAAAACTTGGTACAGATATAACTATCAAATTCTCAATGATAGATATATCTATGCCAATGAAGTATGATGTTAATGGGATTATATTTAAATTAATGGAGCCGAAAATATATGATGAAGCGAGTACATGATGTAGTGCTCTAAAAAATTAATCATATTTAAAGGAAATAAGGATGCATCAGAAATATGTAAGAATGATTTGGTGGTGTTGTTACCATCTAGTTTTGAAGATATCATTTAAATACCAATGAACCCTATAATATTAGCCACACTGACTCTTCTCTTTACATACATAAAATATGTATTCGATAAAATGTTTTGAATCGATATGAAAATATTTAAGATGAATCAGGAAAGAAATTCTGAATGAAAAAACCTCAACAATTCAATGAATGGCGAACCTTAGAATCTCTCCAGTGCATAACTTGAGTACCTGCTTCAGTTATCTTCAAATTATCTCTCCTTAATCTATTTATTTGATCAATTATAGGCATCACAGTTTTCAGTAGGCCGGAAAGGCAGATCCCTTCCAAATTTAGTGTTACTATCAACAGATGTTAAAAGGGGTGAGGTAATGGGATGATATAAGAATTAAATGAACTGAATTGAAATGAATTTATGAAAATATCCTTAGTTAATGAACAAGAAATATTATGAATATACCACCCACTCTTGGATTCTTTCTAGAAAATAATTGACTTTATTGATTAAGTAGAACGTGACTGTGGTAGTGACAAATGAAATCATTGAAGCACAAATATGATGTTTAATAGTTGTAAGGATTAAAATAGAACAATCGGTTACGGTTGAAATAAAACCAGAATTCCTGCAATTATAGGGTTTTAATATACCTGCACTAAATAAAATATGGGTGGATTTGAAACATTCTATCTTCAAGATTGAATTGTAATGAAAATTCATTGTTCACTGATAAAAACTTGCATATGAACTCAACTGTTTTAAACAACTATGATGATTAAATTATGAAAATTAATTTTGATACAGATAGTTGAACTCCTCTAATTCATTGATTTTGCGAAGAAAAACCTGTTAAACAAAGTACTTATAATTAATGAGTGGTTTCTAATTATGAAAACATTATCTGCTTCTATGATTCAAAAAAATGTAATTAAAAAAAGGCCAAATTAATAAATATTGTGATATGATAAACTCAAGAAACTTGCAAAAAGTAGTAACTAATACTGATATTCTTCTACAATGTACAATGCTGCCAAATTATATATACCGTCAAGATTGTTTCTCCCAATGTAGTTTTTATAAAGAATTAATACTTCAGTACCATTAAATGGCAGTTGCAGCTACAACCATGAAAAGACAATATTTCTTGTGATGAAGTATCCAAGCCAAGTGCAGAAGGCTCCTTACCAGCAATTTTTTTACCAACACATCTCCCTGGAATAGTTAAGAACAAAGCCATTAAGGACAAGGTGCATTGGGAGAACATATGAGACTTGAAAAAAGGACATAAAATAAAGTTACATTCACAACCCTGGTATCATCAAAACAATAATGTATAATTACAACCCGCAAAAGCTCATTTAGTTGCCTGTGATTATTCCATGCAAAAAGTAGTAACTGATACAGAGATTCTTCTACAGTGTAAAATGTTTCAAAATTATATATACCGTCAATATTGTTGGTCCCTAGTATAGTTTTTATAAGGAATTAATACTTGAGTACAATTAAATTGTTGTTGCAGCTACAACCATGAAAAGACAGTATTTCTTGTGATGAATTATCCAAACCAGGTGAAGAAGGCTCTTTATCGGGCAAATTGTTTACCAACACAGCTCCCCAGAATAGTTAAGAACAAAAGAATTAAGGACAAGGTGCATTGGGAGAACATATGAGACTTGAAAAAAGTACAGAAAATAAAGCTGCTACATTCACAACCTTGGTATCATCAAAACAATAATGTATAATTACAACCTACAGAAGTTCATTTAGTTGCATGTGATTATTCCATAAATGTTACTATGAGGAATAATTTTTATCAGGCATAAAGGACATAAAATGAACTTTTAGGGAAAATTATCCCTCGAAGTCAAAAAAATGACATTTATGATACATTCATAAATTAAACAAACATTTTTTGTTCTAGAAACTCAGATAGAGAACCAATTTGATTCTCCTCTCAAAGAAGTGAATCCCCCTCGTCAATAAAAATGAAGAGTATACTGGATGCATGAAACATATGGTTTGGTAAATTGAAAATCGAAATACCATGACATGTTGAATTTTTTTTCAACACAAATAGAAAATGGCACCACAATGTTATAACTAATTTAATGAAATACTATAGTAAAAAAGAATCTTGGATGTGGTATGTGTTCTTAAATATAACATACCATTATAGTCATAATTTCCTACTATTTGAACAACATTAGAGTTTTATAAATAGAATTTTATGGGTTAAGTAATATAGTAGGAGTTGAAAAATAAAATTAATAATGAAATGGAAATGTAAATGGATAGGTAGAAGTTGAAGTGGTGACCTTATTTTCAATCATATCACTTAGTTTGCTATCAAGACACTTCTCTAGCTACTTCAAATGGAAATTATCAAGTCCAAAAGATCCCCCCCGTTATTTTTCTGTTGTATCTGCTTCCTAGGAATCAACAAGGGAGAATCTAGTCAGACCATAGTTATATTTAGAGATATAATAATGGTTGATAGATATGATTTACACTATACCTATTGAATTAATGCTTAATATGGTAGTGTGATATGACTCTAAAAGAAATGGATGATTACACCGACCTTCTCACATGTAACTCAAGAGTGGGTTGTTATAGTTATTCCAGGTTCCCCGATCACAAATCATGACTTTCAAGTATCTATCTCATGCTTCATGGATTCTGAAATATAAATAATAGGACAAGGAGACAAAAAATTAGGAATCACATATCACCATTTGTTATCTGACAACTCAAAGAACACAATCAATTGTACTATTTGAAAACAATGATAAAACTATTGAAATACTTCCAAAAACATCAATAATAGAAAATATCATGTAAACAATTACATTATATTTCGATAAATTTCATCATACAAGGGAGGATGAAAAGAGATGAAGTTCACAGTACATTTAAAAAATGATTAAAAACATGCTCACAACCCTATCTAAATAGGTTTCAAAAAACAAAAAGAATGTTTGAAAACATGAGCATCCATATCCATATAAAATCAATCAATCTGGGAAATGAAAAACATAATGAATGTTTTCCAATCAAACCTTCTAGTAGGATTTATCCATACCATCAAGAAGACATTGAGTCCTTTAGCCAATATTTACTCATTGTCAATGCCGCGCCGCCAAAAAAACATAATGATTTCATGTCACATACCTAAGTAGAATAAGTGACAAATTTTTAAATTTTAATTAACAGAAAAAGATATCAGAACTAACTTGAATCTGTGTTACATATTCAATCAAAAACTACAGACAATGATGAATAAAACTAAATTAAATAAGATGTGTAAGATCATTATGCATCATTACAATGATCATTCAGTGTACAAACAATGTACAAATCATGAGTAACATCATATTTGGTAGAACAATTATATAACGAAACAACACTGAGCCTAAAATCATTATAGTTTAATAGGCTATTGGTATTTCATCATATGAGAATTTAAATGATAAGCATAATTAATATCTTTATCACGGTTCATTAATCCTAATATATGTACATTTTTTATGGGATATGAAATCCAAGTAAGTCAATGAGAATATCTACCATACCACATATGATGGTGTAAGAGATCTTGCCAAAATACCATTTCTATATGACATGGATTGTGGAGGCTGACTCCAGAACTGATTTAGTCACATACACCACTAATATTAGAAAAGATAAAAACATCAATTATGTTACGATAAATAAGGCCTTGTAGTCAAAACCAAATGATATTTATGAGTCGATATCAAAACATAAACAAACCTTTTCTATTCTAGAAACTCTGATAGAAACTCGTTTAAATGCAAACTCAAAGAAGTGAAAACCCCTTGTCAATATCAATGAAGAGAATACTACAGACAATGATGAATAAAACTAAATTAAAGAAGATGTGTAAGATCACTATGCACCATTACAATGATCATTCAATATACAAACAATGTACAAATTGTGAGTAACATCATATTTGGTAGAATCGTTAAATAATGAAACAAAACGTTCCTAAAATCATTATACTTTAGGAGGATATTAGTATTTAATCATAGGAGAATTTTAATGATAAAAATAATTAATGGCTTTATCACGATTCAGTGATCCTAAAATATGTACATTATTTATGGGATATGAAATCCAAGTAATTCAATGAGAAGATCTACCTTACCTCATCTGATGGTGTATGAGATCTTTCCCAAATACCATTTCTATATGACATTAATTGTGGAGGCTGACTCCAGACCTGATTTAGTCACATACACCACTAATATTAGCAGAGATAACAACATCAACTATGTTACGAGAAATAAGTCCTCGTAGTCAAAACCAAATGATATTTATGAGTCGATATCAAAACATAAACAAACCTTGTCTATTATAGAAACTCCGATAGAAACCCGTTAAAATGCAAACTCAAATAAGTGAAAACCCCTTGTCAATATCAATGAAGAGCATACTGCAGAAAATGATTAATAAAACTAAATTGATGATGAAATTTATGATCATTACACACCATTACAATGATCATTCAATATAAAAACAATGTACAAATCGTGAGTAACATCAAATTTGGTAGAACAGTTAAATAACGAATCAAAACTTAGCCTAAAATCATTATAGTTTAGGAGGCTATTGGTATTTCATCATAGGATAATATAAATGATAAAAATAATTAATGTCTTTATCACAATTCAGTGATCCTAAAATTTGTACATTTTTTATGTGATCTGAAATCCAAGTAAGTCAATGAGAAGATCTACCATACCTCATCTGATGGTGTATGAGATCTTTCCCAAATACCATTTCTATATGAAATGAATTGTGGAGGCCGACTCCAGACTTGATTCAGTCACATACACCACTTATATTAGCAAAGATAACAACATCAAATATGTTACGAGAAATAAGGCCTTGTAGTCAAAACCAAATGATATTTATGAGTCGATATCAAAACATAAACGAACCTTGTTTATTATAGAAACTCAGATAGAATCATGTTTAAATGAAAACTCAAAGAAGTGAAAACCCCTATCAATATCAATGAATAGCATACTAAATGTGTGAAACGTGTGTATTTCTAACCTGCAAATAGAAACATATGTTCTTCGATGCGAACCCATCTCCCAAAGAACAAAATAATAAAAAATCCACTATACTGAAGGGTGAACTAAAATTGCGAGCCCGAGGTGGTTATGACACAAAAAATGCAGGGTTACAGTAAGAGCAGGCGAAGGGGGAGCACGAGTAGGTTGATGAGGTGGAGGAGCCGGAGGATCCATAGGTAGACCTGCTAGAAGTATAAAAGTTGTAGATGAAGAAGACGAATGCGGAGGTTCGCTGGATACAGACCGGATGGAGGTGGACCACTCGTAGGCGAAGCAGCCGAATGCATAGGTTCTGGAGGCAGAGGCGAAGCAACATGATGTGGACAACATGGATTTCTGTATGAACCCTAGATAGTTCAGAGTACTCAGAGGTAGAGGAAAAAATGGAGGAATTTCATGTTGTGGAGAAGTCTTCGGCGGAGGAGACGAACGTGGAGCACGCATCGGTAGAGGTGCAGCTGGAGAAGAGATCTCGGAAGGGGAGCGGGAGAGTGGGGTATCGGATGGCAGCGACAACCCTAGGTGAACTGAGGAAGATCTGCGTATGAATGAGGGAAATGAAAACGTAGATACATGATGTTCAATAATGGATGGAGGATTATAGGTTATTAGGTGATAGGTCTGAATAATAAGGTGACACATAAGCCGGAAGAAGTCTATTTTAGTATAGATAGTAGATTTCTATAGCAGAAATGGAAAGGGGAGTAAGTCTCTATGTTGTAAACATTTCCATATCCATTCCTCTTCCTATGAGCCTACCTTCTTAATTCTGCATCACGATCTCATTATGTATATTTGATTTCTCAGCAATTCTTTTTTGAGATGGATTTGAAAATTAGATGTGGAACGAGCAGAATTCCAGCTGTAGTTCCCTAGAAGGTGCTCAAAGACGCAGTACCAAAACACATGCAAGTTATACTGAAACAAATGATGTGATGTATGCCTTTGCATGCCACTGAGATTCTACAGAAATAAAGGAATCTCCCCCTTCTACAAAACTGGAATAAAATGAGTGGAGGGCTTAAAATCCCGTGAGACAAGAAGTTCCGACCCTCCCAACCAAATTGGACAGGTTGGTTCGCATGATGAAGATTTTTAAATTTTATTGAGTGTTTTTGATCGGTTCAAATAATATGAGTTTTTTTAAATAAAATAATATTTATTAATATTTTTTTTGATTGGTAAATAATGATTAGGAAAAGATAAATTTTTGAATTTGAGAAAAAATATTTGATGGTTTTCAATTAACAATAACAAAAATATTTTTTAAAAATATATATATAGTTGATGGTTTCTCTATGACCGTATCAGGTGATTCTAAATGAATTATTTTTTACACATTCATATTAATTTATTATATTATATTATATTTTTCTTTCAATCAAAACTTATTATTGGACTATTTATAATTTATTATCAAACTAGGTCTAGGTTTTTCCAGATGGAAGAAACACATTTCAAATTTTCATACTGTCCCCTGCTACCTTTGATTGGAAAAATTTCAATGCATGAATTTAATTCATTATAAAAAAGTGTTTGATTTATTGACACTTAAATATTTAGGGTTCTGGGTGAATGTATTCCTCGAGTATTTCATCATGAATTTTGGAAAATTGAACACCAAATGTCGACTACCCTGCCACACTAATGTTGGGAAAATATTTGGAAAATATCTTGATTGAAAAATATTTAAACCATAAGTGATCTCATCATTTCTTATTTATAAATATATATCAGTGTGAATTCCATCATTTCGATCTTACCATTTCAGTCAAAGAACACATTGGTTCGACTGAAATGAAACTACTATTTGTGGGGAAATACTTGCTCGGATTTCGTAAATTTGAAAAAACCAACTGTTATGACAATTTACGTTATCAGTAGTTTTAATAAAAAATTTATTTTATTTTTTATTTTGTTTTGACTTGATTTGTATAATACATATAATATATACATATATGTGTGTGTGTGTGTGCATAACAAAACATTTTACTAAATATATATTTTGTAAAACACTTTATTAGTATTTAGGAAAATATTTTTTTTTTGAAAAAACTCAATTCTGAAGGCTCTTTTTATAGGGGATAACTATGATAATTCTACTCACATTTTCAATGTGGGATTCCAAATTTTTAATTCACCTCATCAATCATACCAAAGCTTGTTTTGACCAATAAAAATTCTCTATTCTTTTTAATAATTATTTTTGAATAAAATTATATCAATCCCAAACTTTTATTTATAAATTTAAATTATTTAGGGAACAAGTTAGTCATTATATATAATAAAGATATCATACGTTTTAAACCTTTAAATAATATCAATATCTCATGGTTTTATCATATTTACAAGTTTTCATAACATTAAACATGATAATCTTTAAGATAACCTAGATATATCATACATACAATGATATTTTCCTTAAAAATATCATTTTGATGCTTTATTATGGCTATGTGCTTAATCTATTTAATCATATCACTAAGGAGTAAACTAATTAACTATTGTAAGAAGCAACGCCACTACTTTTTGGAAAAAAGAGCATAATATATTAGTCACCAAGATCAAAAAAAATATATATTCAAACATCAATGAAGGAAAATAATTGAACCAAAAGTGATCATCTCTAGGAAGACAATGTGTAGCCAAATCATGAGCTACCCCATTCCCCTCCCATTTTATGAAGGAGAAAGAGTAGACCAAGATGATGAGGTTGATATACTGGATCTTCTTGACGAGGAATCCCTAAGATTTAAGTCCATAATAATTTTAACAAAGAGATGTGATGACGGTGAGACAATCAGATTTGACATTGATAATATTCCATCCATTTTATATAGATAAGATCAGACCTACGAGGACAACATGGGCTTCAGCAGCTGAAGGATCCAAGAAAGTGTGGTGTGAATCCTATCGGGCTACAAAGATCTTGCCACAATGGTCACATACCATTAATACAACCTCGATAAACTCATCCTTGGAATTTGAAGCGTCGACATTAATCTTGGGAACCCCTTCAGGGGGATCCACCTAGCATTGAATGAGAGAGAGTCTGAATAACCATTTTGAAATGTATTATAATGTAATTTTGTGATTAGAACACATAACTCATCATGTATTAATATTCTGTTAAGAGTTTATAACTCCAACTCTAATCATGATGGACGATATTGACACCAAGTTGTGAGGGTTATAATTTTCAATATCAATAATCATCTTCATAACTTGTTTTTTCCCATTAATCACTTTGATTAGGATCTACCTTAGGAAAGTGTTGGGCATCCATTACTGAAATGATTTATTCTATGAGATTTATCCCTATCTCTTTATTAGTTTCATGAATTATCTCTATTAGCTAAGACTTTGTAAATGGATCCTTAAGGATTTTACATGGTCTCACATTGAAAATTCGTATGGTAAAATCTTGTAACAATTCTATCACATAATATTTTCTCAAACTTATGTGGTTAGACTTTCTATTCTACATTCACCTATGTTCCCTTGATAATGTAACTTCACTATCACAGCTGATAGATTTAGGAGACATTGGACTAGTTCACAATCTAATATCCAATAATAGATTCCTAATTCATTCAGCTTCTTTTTCACATATTTCTAAAGCGATAAACTCTAACTCCATGCTCGAATGTGAAATACCATCTTGTTTCTTTCTCTCCCAATAAACAATACAACCTCCAAGAGTAATCGACCATTCAGATGTGGATTGATTATCACTAATACTGGTAATCCAACATACATCGTTGTATCCTTCTAATACAGCCGGATAATCATTATATTATAAACTTAAATCTTTGGTCTTTATTAAGATACCAAAGATTTTCTTTATACATATCAAATCATCCACACCAGGATTACAAATATATATACTCAACTTACATAATAAAAATGAAATATCAGGTCTAGTGAAATGTATTCCATACATTAAAGAACCAATTTCACTAGCGTACTCAAGTTGTGTTATAGCTTTACCCATATTTATAAAAAGTTGAATAGTACAATCAAATGGAGTATCTACATACATGAAACCAAGATGATAAAATTTATTTGAAATTATTTCTATGTAACAAGTTTGAAAAAAAAGAATAACATCCACTATGTTTTCTAACAATAATATCTATAATAATATCAACTATTCCAAGATCCTTCATTTTAATAATTGAAGATAAATAATTCTTTGTCTCAATTACACCAATCATATTGGTTCAAAAAATTAACATATCACCCGCATACAGACACATGATAACTACATATTCATTTGTAAACATTAAATAAACACATTATTCTTCATTGTTTTGAGTAAATACATTAGATGGAATAAATGAATCAAATTTCTCATGTCATTAGGATCATTTTTAAGACCATAAATATATTTTACTAGTTTACATACTTTATATTCATTACCTAGTAAAGCAAAACCTTCTAGTTGTTCTATGAAAATATCTTCATTTAATTATCCATTAAAAATAGTAGTTTTAACATCTATATGATGGAAATAAAAATGATTAATTGAAACTAAATTACATAATATCCTTATTTAAACAATCCGATATACATGAGCGTAAATATCAAAGTAACCAATCTCTTCTTCCTGTCTGAAACCTTTGACAACCAATCGTGCCTTAAAAGCATGATTGTTCCCACCAAAATCATATTTCTTTATGAAAACACAATTATGACCAATAGGTTTTTAACCTCTTAGTAAATCTATAATGTCCCAAGTATTATTTCCCATAATGGAATCGATTTCATCAGTAATTTTATCTTTCCAAAAAATAAAATAGTGAGAAATCATAGCTTCATTATATATCTTTGGGTCTTCTTCTATAGTCAATACTATATGATACTTATTTAGAATATGATTATTTTTATCTCCCTCAATATGAAAAACTATGGAATCTGGAGAAATAAATTCTGGATATAGATGCCTCTCTTTCATAATTCTTGTACTACATTTATGTTCAACTCAAGAATCATAATTATTCTATACTATTGTATTTGAACTAGATGGAGTACATAAGATAGGTGTATGAGGAACAACTTCCACTAAATAATATTTATAAAACTAATTTTAAAAGAACTATACATCCCTTGATTCAAAAAATTTTCTAGCTCAAAAATCCATAATTCAATATGCTTTTCTATTTTCTTTATATCCAACCAAAAACCATTAATTATTCTAGGAAATTTTTTAGTTATTTAAGGAACAAGAACTATATAGTAATCTAAACACCCCAAAACTTTAAAATAAGAAATATTAGTTCTTATACCTCTCCAAATTTAATAGTGGGATAACTTAATGTTTCAATAGGTAATCCTATTATGAATATGAAATGCAACAAATAAAGATTTTCCGCATAAATTTAATAGTAAATTAGATTTATTAATCATTTAATTTACCATTTCTACTAAAGTACGATTTTTTTCCATTGAGATAAGACATTTGGATGAGGTGTGTAAGGAGTAGTACATTGAGTAATTATATTATTTTCATCACATAACTCATTAAACTCATTCATAATGTATTCATAATCTCTATCTAAGAATAATACTTTAATTATTTTGTTTTAGAAATATTAAAGGATTCATCCTTTGTTCTAAGAAAATTTATATGTAAATATATACTACATTCATCAACAAAAGTAAAAAAATATATTTATCCTCCATGAGTAAATAAACCATTTAATTCAAAAATATCATCATGTACTAACACTATGAAAAGGATTATAATCTATTTTAGATTCTAAAACATTTCAAAATTATTAAATTATTTTTCAAAGTTAACTAAGTTTTAATTATTCGTTAATATTAATGAATTATAATTAACATGTTTTAAATGATCATACCAAAAATTAGAGTACTCAATCAGGTAAGCATAAGATCCAATCATATTTTTAATGGATAGCTGAAACATGACATTATTTGAGTACCATTTGTAACAAAACGAAGTTTTATTAATGGAATTTCCTTCTTATAATTATATCATAATCACTTTAAGATCAATTTACAAACTTTATAATTTAGTAACAAGTGAAATAAAAGGTATCTCTAGAATTTAAGGAACATATACAGATGAAATAGTAATTTGACCTTTGGGAGAGTAAAGTGACCCTAATGAATAATAAACCGAATAATGTAATAGAAACAGCATCAATGAAATTATAAATAAAATTTATCCATATTTTAAGTGTCAATACGATATAAATATATCATAATATAAGTAAATAAATATTTTAAAAATTATTAATTAAGTGTTGGTATTTTTTTGTAAATCATGTATATTTAATTAGAATTTTATGATTAATTAAATAAATTAAAAAAATATTTATTTTCATAAAATGTATTCATAAAGTAATATTTTTATGTCTTACTATTATTAGTTAAATATATGAGACCTTAGTTAAATTTCCAAAGTGATATAAAATCAGTTTTAATTTTAAAATTTTTATTTTTCCTGTAAATTGTGTTTTTAATTAAAAATAAAATTTCTCATATTTAGAAAATTATTTTCATAAAATGGAGTTAATTTTTTAATTCTAGACATCAAAAAATGTTTATAGTGAATTTTTGGGATATTTATCAAATAATTGAATTTTTGGTGAATAGTGAAATACCGCAATTTACAGTATTTAAATAAAAATAAAAATACATGATTTAAAAACATTATTCATAATGCAGTCACCCTTGGTTAGAAATCACATGATATAATTACTGTCTTTAGTCTCATGAAATAACACTATTGTGTGTATTGAGAAAAATAATAAACAAATTAATTAAATATTATGAAAACTCCCCCTCATCCACTATAAATACCACCCCTCACCACATCTTCTACTCACACCCGACAAGCCTTTTTCCTTGAAAAATTTATTCTCAAAAATCATCCCAAGACCCATCCTTATGACCAGGATATTTGTTTCTTAAAAAAATTCCATAACCAAACCCCTATGTATGTTCTCAACAGGAATGAATCAAGATATAAAACCCTCTTTCGTTTTCTATCGATTTCTTTTCATGTTCCTTATTTTCTTTTATATACTCACATACCATCATACAAAAGATATGAAAACCCCAGTACCATACATATAATTTATTTTTGTTATGATAATGGAATAATTATTCATTATCTATTCTTTCTCATCCTTTGGTACTAGAAATGAAAACACCATATGAGATGTGTTAATCAATCACATTCAAGGACAATAGGCTTTCAATTTCTATTAATATTTCAAATTATGGTCATGAAACCATTTTCATGGATTGAGCATATTATTATATATTTAATAAGTCCTATTAGTGTTTTGGAATCATTTTTCACTCATGATATTAACATGTAAAACAAAATGAGTTCGTTGGGACCGAAAAAACGCAAATGAACCCAAACAGTTATCATTAATGTTTTATACAATGATTCTTCCTAACTCCAAATAACCAAATGAATTTTATAACAATTTAATCATTAATATGTTCACTAATAACATGTAAATTTAATTCTGGACAACCATCCTCATATTAGAGGATTATCCATACATGTATAAAATAAACTGATCATGGAAACTGAGGAAACTGACACTTCCAAACAATGAAATCGAACCTATTAACACATAAAAAAGTCCAAAAATAAACATAATAATTTTATAATAAATCAATTAAATTTATAATATGTTATAGACTTATTAATTAAATAATCTAGTTTTATTATCTAGTATATTAAGATCAAGGGAAGGGAACCTTCATACTTAAGGTAAGGGATTTTACCCGAACCTCCATTATTCCTTCATGTTATTCTTACTCTATTTTTACTCAAATTAAATTCTTTATTATTTTTATTTAAGTATTATAAAATATGGTTATATGTTCCAAACTCATTTCTCCATATCCACTTTCCCTTCCCTTTCGGGGATATATATGTTATTAAAAGGTTCTCTACTTGATTATTCCCATTAAGCAAGCCCGATTTAAGAGAACTTCTCGAATTCTTAACCATTGACTTGTGCAAACTAAAATATGTTTTTAATCCACATTATTTTTATAAAATTACACTTTTTACTATGAAAATATTTTGGGTTCACTTTTCATTGTATATAAAATATTATTCCCTTTTATTATTTAAAATCCCCTTAATATTTTCCTTAAACCGTACTAAAATGTTTTGATTCTAATGTATATTAAATATGATCTTTACATAATATCACTACATATTAACATCAAATATCATGATCTATTACTGTTTATATTTATTAATTTCCATTTATGATTTAATTCCTTTATTTCATGGATAGTTTTATGATATTCCCTTTTATTATACTTATTAACATGATTATGACACCCAAATTATTTCCATGGGTAACCTTATGTTTATGATTTATTAATTATGTATGATTCATCATGAATAATAAATATTCATGATAATTTTATTATGGGTGTTCCTAGATATCACTCCAATACATTGGGTAAATTATACTCACATGATACATTATATGAAACAGTCTTAGTGGTTAGCCCGATTCATGATTCATCTGGATCAGTTTTGAGTGCTTCACTTTGACTCGAGATAGTATATATGCAACAAAACTTGAATCATTCTAAATTCATGTTTTATTTTACTTACACATTACAATGATTCCAGGATTATATGATCCCATGTTCTAAATGTTACGATTATTTATGTATAATCATGTATCATGCCTCTTTATATCATTATTTAATGACTTCTAACCTATGTGCTATGATTTATTCTTATTTTTATTCCCTTACTGAGCTTTTAGATCATACTAGTGTACATGTTATCCCTATTTTATCCTATGTTGATATACATGATTAAATGAAGTTAGGATCTCTTCATGAAGATTAAATAAGTAATTGTTTTATTTAGTCCCATTTTTTAGTTTTATATTCCTAGTCTTCCAAGAAACTAGAATTTAATATTATTGGATTGCAATTTGATGTTTAAATACATTTAAAATAATTTAATAATATGTGTAAAATTATAGTGTCTCTATTGTTGGTATCACATGATGGTCTAGATTTTTTTGGATATTACGAATAAGGAACTTTATTAAGAACCTTGTGGATAAGACTACGTATAAGAAATCATCCCTAAATATTGGTAAGTATAGAGTAAGTGGTTTATAAAAAAATATACCCAATAAAGATACTACAAGTGGAAGTGGTTTTGGAATAGATGTACTGAGGATTAACAGATCTAACAAGGTGTTTTGAGCCCGACTCGAGGTAACTTGGGACACAACAACGGGCCATAATGCACACCTAGTTTGGCACTCCTGGGTGATATTAATCGGTAAAATCATAAGATAATTACAAAACATTATTAAGGGAATAAAGAAAAAGAGACCATAATAATATATTATAATAAATATATCACATATAACCAATATTTAAACTTAGGTAATCACATGTTTTTATAAACTTTTCCTTTAAAAGTTTATCCATTTATCTTCAAAGTATCATTTTATGCTTATTAACTAAGTATTAAAGACACCTAATTGCACTCTCTTTTTATAGTTAATGGAGGGAAATGGAATAATGTATTCCAACAATAAATGTGATTGGTTATTTGATTCCATCCCTAACGTTATTATAAATATCAAGGGAACGGGTGCGCAAAACATCATGAAAATACATTCTCCCCAATCTCATGTTATGAATAATAACATGAATATCTGGAACACCCTCCTCCTCCAAGGAAAGAGAATGTTTCCATTTAATCCCTCATCTAGAAAAGGCCTCCAATGTTTAGTGGATCATCAGATACCCTCCTCATAGAATAGTTTATTAACTCCATTGAAAAGATATTCATTGTCCTCTAGTTCATAGAAGAAGATAAATTCATGCTGGTAGTCAATAATTTTAATGGGGAAGATGATAAATTTTAGAAACTGATGAAAAATATAAAGTCCAAAGAGGAAATTGAATCAATGGATGGGAATGATTTCATGAACATATTTTTCAATAAATATTTTCCCCGATCCCTATATCTCAAGATGGAAAAAGTGTTACTCAAACTTAAGTATAAGGAAGATGAGTTTTTTTGGGGTGTATAAAGAAAAATTTATAAGGATTTCATGGTATGACTACGAATGTTTCATCAACATAAAATGCAAGTTGGATATATTCTTTAGAATACTAAATACGAGTCGATAAAAAGCATTGGGAATTCATGAATTTGGAAGATATGATAAGATTGTCTGTTGTGCTCTCAAGGTTTAAATAGAGATCAAAGACTCCCAATGGTCTCATGGTCCTGGTGAAAAAAAGAAGAAAATGGAGTCTAATATGGGTGGTTAGGAAAATAAATTTCAGGATGTAGAAAGGACTGAATATCCCACATGTCAAAATTATGGAAGAAACATCATGTAACTATTTAATTGGAACTAGGAATTGCTTAAAAAGTGGAATAATTGGAAATATAACTATGAACTACCGATGTGATATAAATAATTCCACTTACATGGAAGAATAATGGATGGTTCATATGAAAACTCAACCTCTAGTGCAATGTTACAGATGCATGGAACATGGGAATTATCTGAACAATTTCCCTAATCCAAGGGTTGTCTAAGGAAATCAACAACAACCTCCAAGGAAACAAGGAAGTGATTATGAAATCTCTACTACTTTGGTGGAGTCAAAAAACTATGTGGTGACAGGTACTCTAGTTATTCATTCAATAATAGAAAACATACTATTAGATTTTTGTTCTACGCATTCTTTCATATCTTTCATGTTTATTAGACCTATTGAAACACCACCTAAAAATATAGAGATTGAGTTATTTGTGAGAATAGAAAATGGGGAAATTATTGCATCCAAAGTATATAACTCCTCCAAGATAAATTTTTGTGGATTCAACCTCCTAGAAAATCTCATTATACTTCATTTTGTAGTTATTGATGCTTTTGTGAGAATGGATTGACTATATTTATGTAAGGCCAACATCATTATTCAATAAAGGGAGATCACTCATCGCATCCCAGAGCATCCTCCAATCTTGTAAAATTGTAAGGAGTAAGAAGAATATCTTTTATAATCATTTTCTCAAGTGTGGATATTGTTACCTTATGAGTAAGAATAACTTTCTTAAATGATGGAGACAAAGGAGAGAATCATGCTCAAAGACATACCTATCATGTGGTATTACACTTATTTATTCCCTGAATATTTTTCAGGTCTTCCTCTTGATTTAGAGATTGAGTTATTAGTTTAACTTATTACTGGATCACTACATATATCAAAGAAACCTTATATAATGACCACTGTTGAGCTGGAAGAGATGAAGAAGCAGTTACAAGAGGATCCAAAGAAGGGATTTATACGCCTGAGTGTTTCATCATGTAGTGAACTAGTCACATTGTTAAGAAGAAGGATTGGTCAATGCACCTCTACATCAATTATCAGGAGCTAAATAAAATAACGATAATGAACAAGTATCCCCTACCTCATATATATGACATGTTTGATCAGCTTTTTGGGTATAGTTATTTCTCAAAGGTGGACCTTCGGTCAGTATATCACCAATTACATGTGAGGAAGAAATATATTCCCAAAAATTCCATTAGAACAAGGTATAGACACTACGATTTCATAGTGATACTATTTAGTCTCACTAATTATACAGAAATTATCATGGATGGAGTCTTTATATATTACCTCTACATATTTCTGGTAGTCATTATCTTTGATATTCTGATACACTCCAAGCGTAAGGACGAACTTGAAAATCATTTGAATACTATGTTGATGACTATGCGAAGGGAGAATCTGTATTCAAAGTACAGTAAATGTGAGTTATCGATGGAGGAAGTATCATTTTTAGGGAATGTTATCACCATCAAAAGGTTATATGTGGAACCATTCAAGATAAAATAAATCAAAAGAGTGTCCCATTAAAACATCCGTAATAGAGATATGTAGTTTCCTTAGCCTTACTTAGTATTATTGATGATTTGTGAAGAAATTATATATATTTTAAAACCCAATAACCAAGATAACATGGAAGGGAGTTATGTTTTTTTGGACTTAATAATGTGAGAAATGATTTAAGGATATCAAGAAGTGGGATATCACTACATCGGTACTCACACTCTCGAGAAGTGGAGAACTATTTTTGGTGTACGTCAATGATTAAAATAATGAATTACATTTTATACTAATGAAAAATTATAAATTTATATCATATTCCTCAATGAATTTTAAAATACACAAGAAAAAATATCCTACACATGATCTGGAGTTGGCAACTATTATCTTTTTGTTAAAAATCAGGTGGCATTATCTCCACGGAGAGCAGTGTGAGATATATACTGATCACAAGAGTCTCAAATATATATTCACACAAAAGGAACATAATATGTACCAATAAATATGGTGTATATCATCAAATATTTTTACTGATCAATGAACTACCATCCCAGTAGAACAAATAAGGTAGTAGATGCTCTAAGTAGAAAGGATCATGCATATTTATCGATGATGTTATTTGAGAAAGATATAATATTACTATAATTATAGAGGATGTAAAAGGTAATAATTAAGTTGGGATCATCATAAATAATTTATCAAATGAATTATCAATCATCCTTTATTTAGAAAATAAAGGATTCTCAAAGAAATGATGTAGAAATTCAGAAAAGGGTTTAAGCTATCAGAAATGGTAAATCCTATAAGTTCAAGTTAGATGCGGATGGAGTCATAATATTTGGGTCATGCTTATGTGTACCATCTGATCCGTATATAATGAATGAGATTCTAAATGATGAATATAGCTCAACCTTATATATATACCCAGGGAGAACAAAGATTTATCAGGACCTTTGGGAGACCTATTGGTGGGACAATATGAATATGAAGATCACTGCGTATAAATCAAGGTGCCTCATATGTCAGAAAGTGAAGTCATAAAGGCATAATTTTAAGGGGATGATGCAACCACTACCCACACCATCATGGATGTGGGAGAACATTACTATGCAATTTATCACTGTACTTCCAAGTAAATCTATAGGAAACAATGCTATATGGGTTATTGTAGATTTTCTTACAAAGACATCTCACTTTATCTCAATTAGATAGGACTTCTCACTAGTTCAAATTTCATTTATATACATATAAGAATTGATAATTCTACATGGGGTAACACTATCGATTGTATCTGATCAAGATCCAAGATTCACCTCAATGTTCTTGAAAAGTATCCAAAACGATCTAAGCACTGATCTGAACTTCAGTATGGCGTATCATCCTCAAATTGATGGCCAATATGAGAAACATATTCAGAAACTGTGATGCATATTGAGAGCATGTTCTATGGAATTAAAATGAGGATCTCTAGTTCAGTTCTCTTATAACATTAGTTTCACACGATCATCTAAATGGCACCATATGAAACCCTTTATGGAAAATGGTGTAGAATACCGACATGATGGGATAAAGTCGTTGAGCGTAAGTGGATAAGACCTAAAATGGATGATGAAATAGAGAAGAAGGTGAAAATCATTTAACAACACATCAACACAACCCAAATTTAACAAAATAGATATGCAGAAAATCTTCGATGAGATATTGAGTTTAAATTTGGAGACATTGTATTCCTCTGTATATCTCCATGGAATAAGGTAATGAGATTTGGGAATAAAGGAATGTTAAGTCCCATGTACATTGAACCCTATGAGATTCTTAATCATGTTGAAGCTATGGCATATCGACTAGCACATCCACCTACCATATCTTGAGTACACGATGTATTCCATGTATCCCTCTTGTCAAAGTATATACCGTTTCCTTCACAAGTATAGAATTTAGAGGTGGTATAATTTGAGAATGATCTTTATTATGAGGAGCATCTAGTGAAGATCATGGATCATAGAAATAAATTTCTACACAACAAGACTACTCACCTAGTCAAATTACAATGGTGGAACCATAAGTATAAAGAGGCAACATGGGATATGGAGTAAATGATGAAGGAAAAACACCCACACCTATTTTTAGATTAGAATGTAAAATAAAATTTTGAGGGTAAAATTTCATAAGGGGGGAAGAATGTAACGACCCGATGTTTTATAAATGGAATTATATCCTTATAATTATATCATAATAACTTTAAGAACACAATACAATCTTTATAATTAAAAATGAGTGGAATAAAATGTATCTCTATAAGATAATTAATATATACTGATGGAATAATAACATGACCATTGGAATAGTAAAGTGACACTTATGAATAGTAAACTGGCCAATATAATAGTATCCTAATCAATAATAGAATAAATAAAATTTACCCATCTTATAAGTGTCAATATGATATAATTATAACATAGTATAACTAAATACATATTTTAAAAATTATTAATTAAGTGTTGGTATTTTTTTAAATCATGTATATATAATTATAATTTAATGATTAATTAAGTAAATTAAATAAAAATTTATTTTCGAAAAATTGTATTCATAATGTAATATTTTTATGTCTTATTATTATGATATAATATTATTATACATTAATTAATTTTTAAATGTGATAGAAAATCACTTTTAATTTTAAAATTTGTATTTTTCAAGTAAATTTTGATTTTAATTAAAAATTAAATTTATCATAATTAGAAAATTATTTTCATAAAATGGAGTTCAATTTTAAATTCCACGCATTGATAAATGGTTAGAGTGAATTTTTGGGACTTTTCTAAAATACATCAAATTTTGGTGAATAGTGAAATATAGTAATTTAGGGTATTTAAATGGAAATCCAAATACCTGATTTAAAAACATCATGAATGATATAATCAACCTTGGTTGGTAATCAAATGATCTAATTACTATTTTTAGTCCCAGTAATCATCAATATTTCCTCTCATGAGAATAATAAAAAACTAATGAATTAAATATTAAGGAAACACTCCCCTCCTCCACTATAAATACCACCCCTCCCTACCTCTTCTCCTCACAACTCACTAGCCTTGTTCCTTTCCAAATTCATTATAAAATATCTTCCCAAGACCCATACCCATGACCATGATATTTTTGTCTTAACAAAATACCAAAACCAAACCCCTAAATAGGTTCTCATGTGGAAGGAATCAAGAGGTAAAACCCTCTTCCATTTTCTTTCAATTTCTTTTAAAGTTATTTATTTTATTTTTTATCATCATCTATACACATAAAAAGGGTATTAAAACTATAATAAAGTACATATAATATAATGTTTTTATGATAATGTAGTAATTCATCATCATATCTCTTTTCCCCTCATTTTATTATAGAAATGAAAACACCATCCGAGATGTGTTAATTTATCACATTCAAGGATGACATGTTTTAAATTTCTATTACCATATTCAGTTATGGTCATGAAACCAATTTAATGGTTGAAAAAGATTATTATATATTTAATATATACTATTTAATGTTCTGGAATCATTTTGTACCCATGATATTAGTTTATAAAACAAAATAAGTTAATTGTGAACAAAAAACTGTGAATTAACCAAAACAGTTATCATTAATGTTTTATATAACGATTGATCCTCAGTACAAATAACCCAATTAATTTTATAAAAATTTAGTTATTTATATGTTCAATAATAACATATAACTTCAATTCCCAACAACCATCCTCATATTATATAATTATCCGTACATATATAAAAGTAAACGAATTATGAAAACCTAGGAAACAACTGCTTCCAAACTTTGAAATTGAAACTATTAACCGATAAAAAGGACATTAATGACCATAAAAGGTTATAATAAATCAATTAAATGTATAAGACGTTTTGGAATTATCTAATTTTATTATACATGAAATTAATTTCAAGGGAATAAAACCTTTAGACCTATGGTTTGGGATTCTACCCAAACCTCCATTATTCCTTCGGGTTATTATTACCATCTTTTTACCCAAATGAAATTTTTTTTATGTAATTATTAAAAATTATTTTTACATGTTCTAAAATCATGTATCAATATCCACTTATTATTCTCTTTTAGGGATATACATGTTATTAAAAGGTTCCCTACTCAATTCTTCCTGTTAAGAAAACATGATTTAAGGGAACTTAATGAATTCATGCCCATTTCATGTGAACTAAAAAATACGTTTTAGGCCACCATTATTTTTATAAATTCAATATTGTTACAATGAAAACCTTCTTGGTTTTCTTATGGTGTTATATAAAATGTTATTCCTTTTTATGCTTTAAAATATATGTAATATTTTACTTAAACTGCAAAAAAATGTTTTGATTCTAAATATTATTAAATTATATTTTTACATGATACCAATTAATATTTAATGAAATTATCACGATATATTCCAATTTCACATTACTAATGTACTTTTATGATTTAATTCATTTATTTCGTGGTCACTTTTATGATACACCCATTTATTATGCTTACTGAAAAGATTATGATACCCAATTTCTTTCCATTAGTATACTTACATTTATGATTGATTCATTATGTAGGATTCATCATGTTGCAAACATTTTCATGTTCATGTTATGATTGGTGTGCTTAGATAGTGATCCAATTCACTGGGTAAGGTTTTGTCTCATGAGATGTTTTGTGCAATGGTCTTTTCGGTTAGCCTTGACTCATGCTCCATGTGCAGCAGTCTTGGTGGTAAGCCTTGACTCGTGATAATCTAAGTTCAACAAGCCTTGACTCATGCTAAAGACTTATTTTATTTTCTTAAACATTCCTATTAATCCCTGGTTTTATTATCCCATGCTCTAAATGTTATGATTCTTTATGTTTAATATTGCATCATGCATCTTTATATCATTATGTTATGCCTTCTAACCCATGTGCTAATATTTTTTCTTATATTTATTACCTTACTATTATTTTATCTCATCTCTTTGTATATGTTATCCCTTGGTTATCTAATGTTGATGTTAGGGATCAAAGGAAGATATGATCTCTTTATGATGATTAATTAAAGAATTGCTTTATTTAGTTTCGTTTTTTCTGTTTTATGTACCCAGTCTTCCGAGATACTAGACATTACGATCCTTAGGTTGTGATTTGATGTTTAAATAAATTTAAAATAATGTAATGATATATGTAAAAGGATAGTATCTGTATACCCTTTCTCCATAAAAAAATTCCTCCCTTTGATAAGATAACCTTTTCAGATTAAAATGAAACCTGAAATCCCTTCTTACACAAAAGATTGATAGAAACTAAATTATTTCAAATTTCAGGTATATATAACACATTATTAAGAGTCAAAATCTTTCTTGAAGTAATGTCAATCTCTACACATACATTTTTGTTTACATTGATGCACACATCATTTCCAATGTGTAGTTCCTTTATGATATTATAATTGTCAAATGTTTTGAACAATGAACTACCCTTGCACACATTCTCCATTCCTCTAGAATAAAGCCACCATCCCATCTTCATCGAAATCATATTGAATTCAGATATAATTGAAACAAGATTCTATTCAGTTAACATATTTTCATTGGGTTTATTAAATTTCTTTTGATAGTGACCTTACCTCAAAAAATTCCATGGTTTTCTATAGACAATGCATTGTCATTTGTTCTTGGAAGGATTTCATTTATTCTTGAATTGTTGACATTTATTTTTGATATGCAAGGAAGAGATTTCTTGTACCTTTCCATCATTTATATTAATCTCAGTATTAAATTGTGAATCCATACCCACATACCTCAACATGTATTCTTTTTCATTGAAAAAAATATTTTCAATTTTTACAAGGAAATATCGTCACTCTTTTTAATAAGTGATTTACCCAAATCTTTCCACACTGGTGGAAAATTAGCAATAATTTCACCAACATTTAAAGTCTCTGGTGTATAAATGTTAAGGGAAAGATGTTTATTTGAAATATGTTTTTTCTTATAAAAATGTACCAATACTGGTATATTATCATCAACCATGTAGTTTTGATACTTTACAATAAGAAATTTATTGGTAACTTCTTCCTCGGTTTTGTATGTGAGATAGAGTGCATCCCATATTTCTTGAGTGGTCTTCATTTGGTCAAAATAGTCATAAATATTATTTCATAATGTGTTGAGGATATTCCATTGACCCAAAACATTACCATCTTCATGTTTATTCCTAATTGCTCGAATGTGATCAACATGATTCATGTCAATGGGTGTGCCATTAGGATTTGAAGAAGGAACATCATGAATGGAAGGAAGATTCGGTTCCAGAATGTAAAAATCTTTAGCATCATAAAAAAAAACATCATATTGTCTTACCACCAAGAGAAGTTATTTCCATTGAAACGAGAAGGATTGAACATCTTTTTGTTTATCACTTTGAAGGATTTGGAATCCATATTTTAGGTTCTACCTTAGGTATCAAATCCTTTTGACTATTGGAAAATATATAGGAAGAAAGAGAAGACATACTAAATCTAAATGAAATAATTTAATTCACTGACCAAAAGGGTTTGATCCACCCCCACTTTAATGTTGTAGGGTTCTCAGTGGATGATTCCCTCATAGATTTCACAATGTTTTTTTTTGGAAAATTGAACACCCAAATTCGACTACCCCGCTGCACAGATGTTGGGAAATTGCCTAGAGAATTTTTTGGATTGAAAAATAATCATCCCATAAGTGATCCCATCATTGCTTATTTATAAATTGAAATCATTGTGAATTGCACTGGATTGATCCCACTATTTTAGTCAATGAATACCTTGGATTTCAAATATTCGAAAAAACCATCAGTTTTGACCATTCATGTTATTAATAATTTTAATAAAATATTTATTTTAATATATATATATATACAATTTTTTACTAAATATATATATTTTAGAAAACTTTATTAGAATCTTTGAAAATATATATTTTTTTGAAAAAACTCAATTCCAAAAGCTCTTTTTACATGGGATGTGGTATGAGAATTCTACCCACATTTCCAATGTGGGATTCTAAATTTTTAATAAACCACATCAATCCAATAAAATGGTCGTTTGACCAATCAATACAATCGATTCTTTATAATAAATATTTTTGAATAAAATTATAACTCATTTTTTCCACACCGTCTGCTGCCTTTGTCTTTCATTGTTTACTACCTTCCCATGCGTGCCATCTGCCATTTCTTATGTTTCACTCTGCTCACCAGAGTCATCCTCCATCCAACACTTTCTTCTCACCCATGATTTCTTCCATATTATGCTCTCCCACGTCACCAACTTCGTTGTCCATGTTCCATATCATCACTTTCCCACCCTACCCTCATTGAAACACCCCCATCGCACCGCCACTACTGTCACCAATCACCAAACTGTAGGTCGCACCTTCCCCCAATGTCGGTTCCATTTTTTCTAAAAAACTTTTGTTACATGGGTAATTAACATTTAACTATTTTAACCCCCCTAGTGGATGGGGTGGAAATGGGGTGGGGTTTGGGGCGGTGTTCGATGGGTGATACCCCCAAATTTTTTCTTTGTGGTGTGTTTGAAATATCATTGGGAGTTAAAAAAAGTAAAATATACATTTAAATATTTTTTTAAACATGATTAAATTAAATAAATAATTAATATCTATATACATAAAAATATATTAATAATATTACATATATAGTAGTATCATAGTATTAAAAATAAATGTTCTTTCTATAAATTTAATATATATATATGTATATACATATATGAATATAAATATAAATAAACATTAGTTAAAACATAATTATATTTACTTAATTATAAATAAATAAATAAATTTTTAATATATATACTAATCAATATATAGACATACAAACATATTAATAATAGTACATATATAATATTATTTTATAACATTAAAAATAAATGCTAGTTGTTTAAAATTAATAGACATGAACATATATCACTACAAAAAGGGAATTAACGATGGTTGTTTCATGAATTGACGACAGTTTGAACCTACAACTAATAATAAAACAGTGGTTACCAAAAACACGATGTTTTACATGATCACTAGACATTTAGCGACAGTTTCTACAATTTTGTAGAGGTTTTGTTATGTGTTGTTTTTGGATCATTTAACATTGATTTAATTTTTATTTAGTGGTGGTTTAAAAAATACCAAGGCAAAAATAAATTACAAGAAACTAACTGCCACTAAACAGATTAATGGTGGTTAAGTGTTGTGGTGGTTAAGAGTAACCACTGATAAACGTTATTTTAATTAATGTATTTAGTGGCTCTTATAAAAAACTACCTCTATATATTACAATCATGTTTATTTGTAAAATATTTAATAAAAAACTATAAATAAAAAAAATATTCATTTAATAAACATAAATATAAATATATGATAAACTCATCATACACAAATCATACATCCACAATCATATATAAAAACATCCAGAGTCAACATAACCTCAATCTCTATCAACCCATACATTAGTCAACTAATACCTCATTCATCAATATATACATATAAAATATGTGAAACACCAACTCTTTCCAAATATACATCCACATCACGAACTCCACTACATTCTTCTACCTCGACGTCATACCATCAATTTAAACTGATCACATCATCTAATCAACTATACCAAAAAATAAAACAGAAATTAAAACAAAACATAATAAATAACAATTACATTAGAATAACTGATTAGATTTTAACATATCATAAAACCTAAGAAACATAATGACCATCATTTGAATAATTTCATGGATCAAAATGATCAACGTTCTACCTACTACCAACATTTTTAACCTATAGTGAAAATTAGAGCATTTGAGAAAAGAAATGATAAAGTGAAAAGATAGAAAATATATTCAAAATATTGCACATAAAATATGTTATTTTTTTAATTAAAAATAATAAATTTTAACATAAAACAAATAATATATAATTAAAAAATATTTTTAGACAAATACATTCCTATTTAAAATATGATTCAACACTTGAAACTAAAAAGGGATGAGTAAATATTCTAATTAATTATTAAATTAATTTGTGGTTTTCTTGAAATTTACATAATTTATTTTAAAGACTTTGATATTACATCATGTAATATATTTTAATAAAAACCTAACGATGGTTGTACCCTGATTAAATATTAATGAAAGGCCATTTTCTATGGTTTTAATCCCTTTTTTCATGTAATAGTGTTTTAAAATAGTAAAAACACGTTTACGGTCATTATAGGAAAAACGTAATTCGGAATGGAGAGTTTTCATTTCCTAAATTTCAAAATTAAATATACAGACATTGTACTCTAATTTGTAGAAAATAAAATGTTGTTTTCCTAATTTTAACCCCCGAGAACATGTTTTTAAAGGCTTTTTTATCTTTAAGAAGTTTTTACTAAGTAATTCTGACCAAACTGCATGTCGTATTGAAATTTTTTCTACGCATACACAATAAATTAAAAAAATCCTATCTTTCGCATGATACTACATCAATCTGATGCAATTTTATCTAGTTTTTACCATTCCAAGCACATTTTATTACTTTAAAAAACTAAAAACACTTTTACAGTCATTCCAAACAAACCATGACTCATAATTACGTTCTGTTGGTTCCTAAATTCCAAAATTCAATCTACGGTCAATTTCATATTATTTTTGTGTAATATAATGTCATTGGATATATTTTGACCCACCAATACATGTTTTTAATGGGTTTTATACATTTATGACATATTTACTAAGTCATTCTAACCACAGTGCACATCAGATTGATGTGTTTTCTATGCATAAACATAAAAAACTCATAAGTGGATGTCTCATGATTACACGCCAATATGAGGTCATTCAAAATGGTTTTGACCATTCTATTCAAATTTTAGTGTTTTAAAACACTAAAATGTGTTTATCTTCATAATAAATTGTAACTCAGAATGATGTGTCATCAGTTACTATATTTTGAAATTTATTCAACAGTCATGGTCCTCTGATTTCAGGGCAATATGACATTTTTTCTAGATTTTTACCCATACATGTTTTAAATAAATTTATACCATTAATAAGTGTTTAAAGAGTAATTTTGACCCCACCAAAAGCTATATTAAAGTTTTGTCTTAATGTACACATTAAAAATAACATAGTGGTGATTTTCCAATGATTTTATGTCAATATGAAATCTTTTTCTCTGATTTTGACTCTTCCAAACATTTTTCAGTGATTTAAAACAGTATAAATCCATTTATCGACATCCTAGGAAAACTGTAACTTAGAATGACCTGTCGTTGGGTCTTATATTTCAATATCCATATACAATTTATTCTTATGATTTTAGGACAATCCAACATTGATGGATTGGTTTTGACACCCCTAACACATGTATTTAATGGATTTGTACGTTTAAGAAGATTTTACCATTTCATTCAAATCACATATAACATTGGATTGGCATGTTTTCTATGATCACATGTAAAAAATAACTCAACGGTTGTTTTCCCATGATTCCACATCAATCTGAGGTCGTTTTCTGTGGTTTTGACCGTTCAATGGATGTTTTAGTCCTTTAAAACACTAAAAACATGGTTACTGTAATCACATGAAAATCATAACTTAGAATTATTTTTTGTGAGATCCTATATTTCAAAATTAAAACTATATTCATTTTCCTTTGATTTTAGGGAAATCCAACAACATTCTCTAGGTTTTCAACCCCTGAAACAAGTTTTTAAAGTCCTTTTTACATTTAAGAAGTGTTTATCATGTCATTATTACCACACAACACATAAAATTGATGTGTTTTCTACATGGACACATAAAAAATAATACATCGGTAATTTTCCCATGATTTTATATCAATATGGGTTCGTTTCTATGGTTTTGACCATTCCATTCACGTTTTAATGTTTTAAAACACAAATAATTCATTTATGGACATATCAAGAAAAATATAATTTAGAATTATGTGTGGTTAGTTACTACATTTCAAAATTAAATCTATTGTTTTTTTACTTTTATTTCAAGGAAATCCGATATTAGTTTCCTAATTTTGACCCTCGAAACATGTTCATAAAAGCTTTTATACCATTAAGAAGCATTATCGAGTCATTCTAGCCACATTTCATGACAGAATGATGTATTGTATATGCATACATATAAAAAATAACTAATTTTTTTTTGTTTTACCATGATTCCAGGTCAATATGAGGACATTTACTGTGGGTTTTACCATTCCACTCAGGTTTTTGTGTTTTAAAACACTAAAAATTTGTTTACAACAATCACGGGAAAAATGTGACTCAGAATAAAATATTGTCAATTCCTACATTTCATAAATTAATATATAACAATTTTCTAAGATTTCAAGGCAATCTGATGTCATTGGCCTGATTTTTACCCTGTTGGAACATGTTTTTAATGGATTTTGTACATTTACGAAGTGTTTACCGAGTCATTCTAATAAAACCACTTATGGTATTGACATGTTTTCTATGCATACAAATCAAAAATAACTCAAAAATGGGTTTAACATGATTACAAATCAATTCGAAGTCGTTTTCTATGGTTTTCACCGTTCCACACATTTTTTAGTGTTTTAAAATACAAAAAATGTGTTTACGACCATCTTGGGAAAAATTTAACTCAAAAAGATGCACTATTAGTTCTTATATTTTACATATCAATATACAATCATTTTTCTATTATTTTTTGGAAATTCGACATTGTTCTCCTGGTATTGACCCCCTCTGAAACAAGTTTTTAAAGGCTTTTATACCTTTAGGATGTGTTTTCTGAGTTATTCTAACCACACCACATATTGGATTGACATGTTTTCTGTGAATACAATAGAAAATAACTCATCAATGGTTTTCCCTTGATTCCATGTAAATCCATGGTTATTTTCTATGGTTTTTACCGTTCCATGCACATTTTTGTGTTTTAATACACTAAAAATGAACTTATGGATATCATGGAGAAACTATATCTTTGAATGATGTGTCATTGGTTCTTACATTTCAAAAATCAATCTACGGTATTTTCCATCTAATTTCAGGGAACTCTAATGCTGTTTTCGTAATTTTGACACCCCAACACATGTTTTTAAAGGCCTCTGTACTTTAAGAAGTGTTTACTGAGTCATTCTTTCCACATCGCACGTCAAAATGAATTTTTATTTTTATGTATATGTAAAAATAACTCAAAGGTGAAAGACCCATTGTTTCATGGAAATATTAAGTCATTTTCTATGGTTTTTACCATTCCATACACGTTTTAGTGTTTAAAAACACTAAAAACGTGTTAATGTCTATCCTCTGAAAACTGTTACTTAGAATAATGTTCCCTCAGTTATTACATTTTAAAATTCAATATAAGATCATTTTTTTATTTCTGGGAAATCTGACATCATTTTCATAGTTTTGACACTAAAAAACTTGTCTTTATAGGCTTTTGTACCTTTATTAAGTATTTCCTAAGTCATCCTGGCTACACAACACATCAGATTGATGTGTTGTCTATGAGTACAAATCAAAAATAACTCAATGGTGGTTTTACCATGATTTAAAATCTATCCAAGATCATATTAAATTTTTTTGACCATTCCATGCCAGTTATAGTGTTTTAAACCACTAAAAATGTGTTTACAGCCATTTCGTAGAAAGAGTTACTCAGAATGACATTCTATTAGTTCTAATATTTCAAAATTCAATATACGGCCATTTTCATATGATTTCAGGGAAATATGAAATCGTTTTCCTAGTTTTGACCCCCTGACACATGTTTTATATCCCTTTGTACCTTTAAGAAGTGTTTATAGAGTCATAACCAAGAAACAAATCTCAGCCAATTTTCCAACTTATAGATTATGATTTATAATTCATTTCTAATGTGTAAGAATAAACCAAATGTCAATTTGGCACAAGATGTTGTTGGTATGACTGAAAAAGTGTGTTTTTATAGAAAGGTTCCATTTTAGTTTGTTATTGGAAGATGTACATGTTCTTTGAAAATATATGAATGATCAATGGAATTTAGAATTTACCTGAGTAGGATGAGCTATAAGGATGATAGTATCCTCAGGGATTGTAATGGTAATCTTTTTAAATGAAGAAACTAAATCATTTTCTATTGTATACCACCACTACTCAAATATTTACCTATAATATTATTGTTCTTTCACTTTTTCTTTGAATCATTCAATTTCTCTTTGTGATTCTTAATCAATGATGTAACAACCCGAGATTTTATGGAAAATATTTTTTTATTTATTTATTTCACTAATGTCTTGTGTTGTACGCTACACGAAAAGGATCCTGCACAATACACATCCTTGACTTTCCTTTCATTACACGCAATCGCGACCTTCCTCGATAGCGTGTGTAGTACGCAATAATGAGTTTCACTAAACAGCGATATGCTATTAGAATGTTATTAAAACTAGCCGTTATGAATAGTAATAACCACATTTTGAAATTTTGTAAATTTTATTTTTCAAAATGGATTTCATTTTTGGATTCGGAGTATCGAATTTAGCCTAAGGTGAAATTTTGGTACATTTCGGATAACTTTCATATTCTGATGAATAGTGAAAATTACTAAATTTTAATTAAAAACAAATTTTTTAATTGAAATAATTAATAGTGATAAATTATTAATTTGAGTGGTTTTAAAGTATATTTAGAATATATTTTTACAATTTAATACAATGTTGGTCATTGGTTGTAATTTCACATTTAAACCAGACATAATCAAGTGTCAATCTTTTGATAGATATTGTTTCTTAAAAACACGCTATTTGTTTTAACAACGGGATTTAATTATAAAAATAATTAATGAAACTTCTATGTTATGAATTTGGTAAAACAGACTTCATTTTTGAATTCGGAATATGAAATATAGCTTAGGATGAAATTTTGGCATTTTTCTGAAAACTTTCAATTTTTGATGAATAGTGAAACCACTAAGTGGTAGGTTAAAAACTGAATTTTCCATAAAACTTAATTTTACCGCTTCTGTGAATGGAATTTCTAAAATCCGAGAGACACGGTTAATATCAAGGACTAAAATGTGGTTCAATGAGATGAAAATAATTTTTTTGGTGAATAGTAACTTTTTACTTTTTTTACCACGGTTAATAGTAAATAGGGTAACTAAGGGTAAATATGATATTAATATTACCCTAACACATGTCCTAATTCTATTGGACAAGTTTAATTCGACCAAAAACAAACTTAGGAATAAAATATGACCATTTAGGCCCACTTGTATTAGATTAGGACATTTATTATTAATTTATTTAAAGAAAGGTTAAAATAGTTAAAATCAAAGTTTAATAAGTAAATCATTTTTAATATGGGGTTATACATAAAATAAATTCGATTGAAAATATTCATTAGAAAGCTAAAAAGATTTCCTACATGATGGTATTTTATTTGTAATTTTTAGACATAAAATAATTTAATGTATTTATGACACAATGATGATGCAGTAATTATCTTATTAATGAAATATTGACATAATTGATGTTATAAACACCCAAATAAATGTAATTTGAGATTTTTTATGAATTCCACTAATTTTCTAGGTTACTATGATATATTAATGGTGATTTAATCAACTTGGTTCGAACATTTAATTCTGTTATGACTTTCACAAAAATCATATATCAAATAGTGTCAAAATTGACACAAAATAGTTTTTAAATCAAATATTATATTATTAATTGTTATTGTATTCCTAAAAATCTAAGGTTCGGCCAAATGACTTAGATAAGGATATATATATTAATAATAAACAATTTGGGGTTCGTTTGGCATGTTATAGTAAGTTTATTAACCATATAGTGAAAGAAATCAAAAAGACACGGTAAAAGTTAAATTATTTAACTTAGAGTTAAATCTAATTGATAAGGTTTAAAATAAAATCCAAACATGTCTAAATTTGATTGGTTGATGAGATTACAACCCTATCTCATATAATCTTCGAATATGAGTCATTTTTGGAGGTTTTTAAGTGGGGTTAGATTTATTATAAATTAATATTTTTAAGAATTCCTAAGGTGCCCCTCTCCTCCCCTATAAAAGGACACCTCCTCCCCCTCCTCCTCACACCAATTTGAGCACTCAAGATCGGCCAAACCCTGCCAAAATCTCTTCTCCACTTCCCTAGAAACATCCTAGAGGTTCTGGTCTTCCTCAAAGACCAATTTTAGTGCCCTAAGAGGAGGTCTCAAAGAGGCGCTTCAAAGAAGTGGTAATTACCGTTACCAATTCTTTCATCTTTATTTCTTCTTCCACTTCTTCTTCTTAGGTTGTTTCATTATGAAGTAATAACATCAGTATCACTCATATACTGATATGTTATTATAAGTATGAAACAACCCTATTTCACCATCTATCCATCCTACGGAAAAAGAAATCACCGCGCGTGCGTACGTACGGAATACCGTCTCCACGCCGTGGTGTAATCTATTTTCCACCACCACCTTACATGGATGGGTATAATGGTGTAAAGAATAACTATACATAGTTATTACAACATCATATTGATTCTGATATATTGTATAATCCACTCCAATTCAATTCAATATTTATAGAAATGATATCATCGCTCGTGCGTACGTACGGACTACCGTCTCCACGACGCGATGAGATTCATTCTCCATGTTAACCATTTAAGAATGATTATAATGTATATATAAGAAATAATAATGAAATATATGACATTATAAAGCTACTGGATTTATTTATATATATACATATGTATGTCATCTACTTACTTCCATTTCAAGACAATAAGGAAAGAAAAACAGCGTTCATGCGTACGTACGGACTACCGTCTCCATGAACGGTGTTTTTCATTTTATTTATATATCTATTATATATATATATATACTGAATATATATGATATATAAATCATATTTTATATTCTGGAAGTATGTAAATCATGATATAAGTAATAATGATGTCAAGAACAACAAGTCAAAACACCCACGATAAATGAAACGATTTTACCCAAAACGCTTCTTTAACATGGAATTTACAAAAGAACGGGTAATATAATGTCATAAGTGAACCATATATGATATCATAACAATGAATATGATTCTGTAATAAGTCAATGACATTATTTAAATCATTATACAGGAGGTTCGGACACATACGAAGCAAATTGGACCTAAGGTAAGGGAAAATACCACAATCTCATTTTTATCCGAGATTGTTTATTCGTAAGTATTTACTGGGGTGTATTTTATCATCCACATCCATGTTCCCTCAATATGTAATATTGTTTCCATCCACTTACAATAGTTTAAATCCAATTTTACCCTTCGGTGAGTTTTTAGTAAAGAATAAGAAAGGAATCTTTTGTCGTTTTTCGTACGAGGTACTTTTTGACTTTTCCGACAAAAGTACGAAGAATGTTTTTTTTAACTTATACGGCATGAATGGATTTTTAAAACACTATTTCCAAGAAGCTTCCTTTAAAAGTTTTCAAGTTTATTTTTAATCAAATTCTTTTATTTTAAAGTTGTATGACATGTTATGAAAGGAAAAATGTTTTTGAAGAAGAAAGGATATTTTCCTCAAGAATGGAGCTCAAGTGTTTTATCAAAATTATTTTCCATCTAAGATAATAAAGGGTTCTGATTTTATCCCTATTATTACATTGATTTGATCATGTTGTGATGGAATTATTTTTATGAATTCCTTTATGTTATATGAATTTATTTATGATGTCATGATGTTTCAAGAATCCCATTTTTGTTACATGTGTTATGTGATGATGTATGTTTTATGATTATGTGGCACACATAAGAAAGGATTCATTATAAGATGGGTGGGACCTATATCTCCCTCCAATGCATTGGGTAAAGATTTCATATCTCATGAGATAGACAGGGCTGGAACGGTAGGTTATACCGGTTCAGTGAAACAGGACTGAAACGAGGGTTACTCGATTCAGAAAGGGACTTTGTCCACTAAGATAGTCTTGGCAATGAGTCTTGACTAACAAGAAATGATTCTCTATGATTATGTGTGCATGCCACAAAGTTTCAAGTTTCATGTTATGATTATGGTGATCTCATTTTCACTTATATGATTTGTTCCATGTTAAGATATTATGATCTCTTTTGCAGGTTATGATTTTCAAAAAGATATGATATGATTTTTATTTCTTTTGTATATCCTTACTAAGCATTTGAGCTCACCCTTTTATGTTTTCTTTTCCCCAGGATATAAAGAAAGGTTTTAGGTAAAAAAAAGGAAGATCTTTATGGGATATTTTGAAGATCTTTCACCACGATTAGAAGATTATATTCCGAGTTTCCAAAGACACTAAACTATTACGATCCTTGTGTGTGTGTTTTTGTTATGTACTAAGTATTCCGCAAATGTAATGTAATGTCCATGTACGTCAAGCTTCGGGTCTCTACAGTTGGTATCAGAGGAAAGGTTTAGTCAACCTTTGGAAACTAGGATGCGAAAACGTTAGTGAGATCCCTAGAGATATTTCTATGGTATGTCTAGGGATGTCCTTAGGGATAAGTATACGTATAGGTTATAGTAATATAATTACGCTAACGATCATAGAATTAAACCTAAGATGTTGGATATTGAAGGTACTCCCCCTTTATTATGTTGTTTTCCCTAGCATGATTTTTGCCTCTCACACTATTCTTTTTGGGTTTTAGACGATGGCTGGAACCCGAAGGAACCGTGTTGATCAATGCAATGGACAATGCAATGATTTCCCTCCTGAACAAACAAATGTTATGGGAGATGGAGTGCAAAATCTTATTGCTATACTTACACAAGCTATGAATCATTCTGGACTTCCAAATGAGCAGAGAAGGGAACAATATTCTATTGAGTCCTTCATGAGGCAACGTCCACCTTCTTTCAGTGGGACTTCCGATCCACTTGTTGCTGAACAATGGATCAGTACCACTGGAAAGATATTTTCAGTTCTTCAATGTTCTGAACATGATAAAGTCATCTTAGCAGTATATCGTTTGGAAGGTGAAGCTGATCAATGGTGGAATCTTATCAAGAATACAAGGCCAAGGGATAAAATTGAGTCCATGGAATGGGACGAGTTCAAGAACTTGTTTTTCAGTAAGTACTTCCCTCGTATTCTTCGAACAAAGATGGAAAAAGAGTTTATTGAGCTGAAGCAGAAGGATGATGAATCTGTTGGTATATACGAAGCGAATTTTACAAGACTTGCAAGGTATGCATCTGGAATTATCATCCAACCTGAAAGTAAAGTTGATCGATTTTTCAGTGGCTTAAAACCAAGTCTTCGAAGGGCATTAGCTATAAGAGACTTCAGTAGCTATAAAGAAATTGTGCGTTGTGCTATCAAGGTAGAAATGGAAGTTGGTGTTACATATCCATCTCATGGTTTTGACAAGAAACGAAAGATGGAGTTCAAGGAGAAATCTCATAATAATGGTGAAAAGAAGATGAATGTTTCCTTATGCACAAAGTGTGGAAAGAAGCATGGTGGAGATTGTCTTAAAGGAACTAGAAAATGTTTTAAGTGTGGAAAAGAAGGTCATCGAGCAGCTGAGTGTCGAAGTAATGGAAAAAGGGTTTCTAATGATGTGAATAAAGCAAACACTGCAGAGAACGCACCACCAACACTTCAATGCTTCAAGTGCAAGGAAATGGGGCATTATGCTAATAATTGCCCTAATCCAAGGGTTAGTGATGATCAACATGAGCAACCACTGAAGGCAAAGGACAAAGGGAAGTCACATGCGATCACTATTGGCGATGTTGAATATGATAACGATGTGGTGGAATGATTAAGCGTTTATGTAATGGGATTCCAAAATAATGTTGTATCATTGAGTATTGCAATATTTATTGATGTAGTATTCAAAGTGATTGAGATATTTTTTTTTGGAAATAAGATGATATGCGCATAATGAAGACGAGAAAATGAAATGTTTAATAGTATTCATGAGCTCATGATTGATATAAGGACTAAGTGATATCATGGATTGAGTATATAGAATTTTGAGGATTTTGGTATGTGGAAAGTGTTAACTTTTAACTGCATTCATGTTTTCACTAAGGTATTCAAGAGAATACATGATTAAGGACTTTGAATGTTTAGAATGTGACCAACAAAACATATCTTATGATATATGGGGATCAACGATGGTATTAAATCTCTGGTAATCGTTTTCACTATGTTATGAGAGTGGACTGCAGTATTATGGATAAGCCTAAAGATTGAAATGGATTATGTTGGACATAAGTGATTATTGTTTAAGGATAGAAGTTTTTTTTCGATATTATTTATGGGATGTTATAGTAATGTAGTTTTAGAAAAAGGACAACCTGCAGGACGGGCGACAACCCATCGCTTCGGACAAGGCTGTAGGAATCGAACCCACAACCGAAGTGCGACTGGCCTTTATCGCTTACCACTGGCCTACAGGAAGTCCCTGTTTAGTAGAAACTAGTTTTACTATATTAAGAAGTATGATATATGAAGTATAAGTCCATTTTAGGAACCATATATGATTAATCTCACTATAGATCGACTTATGTATATAATTTTTTCTAACCTTTTGTTTGAGACAGATGGAATGACCCGTCATTCTATCACGTGATCTGCTAACACTTCACGAATAACAAATTCAACTTCATTTATGAAGTGGAAATTGTTCAAGGCACAAACAACAGTGAGATTGTACCAAAATCATGTAAGTATTTCTTTTAATTCATCGACTTTAGGGAAATGATCTTGAAAACCAAAAATGTTGTCCTAATGATCTTATACCTGATGAATCGGATGGTACCTTAGATCGTCACAAATTTATGGATTTGTGATTGTTGGCTTTTCCATAGCCATGTTCTCTACCACTCTCCATCAGAACATGATGGTTAGATTTCTCTTCCATATCCATATTTTCACCTATGTGGAAACCCAATGATTAGTTTATTTGGGTAATCATTACATTTCATACTTTAGTTTTTAAAGCCAAGTTTTGATATTCCTTTTTACGATGTGGGTTTCTATTAAAGAAACTTTCGAATAGTAAACCATTTATAACCCCGATGAATTTCGAGGGCGAAATTCATTTTAAGGGGGGTAGAATGTAACAGCCCGAGATTTTATGAAAAATATTTATTTATTTATTTATTTCACTAATGTCTTGTGTTGTACGCTACACGAAAAGGATCTTGCACAACACGCATCCTTGACTTGCCTTTCATTACACGCAATCGCGACCTTCCTCGATAGCGTGTGTAGTACGCAATAATGAGTTTCACTAAACAGCGATATGCTATTAGAATGTTATTAAAACTAGCCGTTATGAATAGTAATAACCACTTTTTGAAATTTTGTAAATTTTATTTTTCAAAATGGATTTCATTTTTGGATTCGGAGTATCGAATTTAGCCTAAGGTGAAATTTTGGTACATTTCGGATAACTTTCATATTCTGATGAATAGTGAAAATTACTAAATTTTAATTAAAAACAACTTTTTTAATTGAAATAATTAATAGTGATAAATTATTAATTTGAGTGGTTTTAAAGTATATTTAGAATATATTTTTACAATTTAATACAATGTTGGTCATTGGTTGTAATTTCACATTTAAACCAGACATAATCAAGTGTCAATCTTTTGATAGATATTGTTTCTTAAAAACACGCTATTTGTTTTAACAGCGGGATTTAATTATAAAAATAATTAATGAAACTTATATGTTATGAATTTGGTAAAATAGACTTCATTTTTGAATTCGGAATATGAAATATAGCTTAGGATGAAATTTTGGCATTTTTCTGAAAACTTTCAATTTTTGATGAATAGTGAAACCACTAAGTGGTAGGTTAAAAACTGAATTTTCCATAAAACTTAATTTTACCGCTTCTGTGAATGGAATTTCGAAAATCCGAGAGACACGGTTAATATCAAGGACTAAAATGTGGTTCAATGAGATGAAAGTAATTTTTTGGTGAATAGTAACTTTTTACTTTTTTTACCACGGTTAATAGTAAATAGGGTAACTAAGGGTAAATATGATATTAATATTACCCTAACACATGTCCTAATTCTATTGGACAAGTTTAATTCGACCAAAAACAAACTTAGGAATAAAATATGACCATTTAGGCCCACTTGTATTAGATTTGGACATTTATTATTAATTTATTTAAAGAAAGGTTAAAATAGTTAAAATCAAAGTTTAATAAGTAAATCATTTTTAATATGGGGTTATACATAAAATAAATTCGATTGAAAATATTCATTAGAAAGCTAAAAAGATTTCCTACATGATGGTATTTTATTTGTAATTTTTAGACATAAAATAATTTAATTTATTTATGACACAACGATGATGCAGTAATTATCTTATTAATGAAATATTGACATAATTGATGTTATAAACACCCAAATAAATGTAATTTGAGATTTTTTATGAATTCAACTAATTTTCTAGGTTACTATGATATATTAATGTTGATTTAATCAACTTGGTTCGAACATTTAATTCTGTTATGACTTTCACAAAAATCATATATCAAATAGTGTCAAAATTGACACAAAATAGTTTTTAAATCAAATATTATATTATTAATTGTTATTGTATTCCTAAAAATCTAAGGTTCGGCCAAATGACTTAGATAAGGATATATATATTAATAATAAACAATTTGGGGTTCGTTTGGCATGTTATAGTAAGTTTATTAACCATATAGTGAAAGAAATTAAAAAGACACGGTAAAAGTTAAATTATTTAACTTAGAGTTAAATCTAATTGATAAGGTTTAAAATAAAATCCAAACATGTCTAAATTTGATTGGTTGATGAGATTACAACCCTATCTCATATAATCTTCGAATATGAGTCATTTTTGGAGGTTTTTAAGTGGGGTTAGATTTATTATAAATTAATATTTTTAAGAATTCCTAAGGTGCCCCTCTCATCCCCTATAAAAGGACACCTCCTCCCCCTCCTCCTCACACCAATTTGAGCTCTCAAGCTCGGCCAAACCCTGAACAAATCTCTTCTCCACTTCCCTAGAAACATCCTAGAGGTTCTGGTCTTCCTCAAAGACCAATTTTAGTGCCCTAAGAGGAGGTCTCAAAGAGGCGCTTCAAAGAAGTGGTAATTACCGTTACCAATTCTTTCATCTTTATTTCTTCTTCCACTTCTTCTTCTTAGGTTGTTTCATTATGAAGTAATAACATCAGTATCACTCATATACTGATATGTTATTATAAGTATGAAACAACCCTATTTCACCATCTATCCATCCTACGGAAAAAGAAATCACCGCGCGTGCGTACGTACGGAATACCGTCTCCACGCCGTGGTGTAATCTATTTTCCACCACCACCTTACATGGATGGGTATAATGGTGTAAAGAATAACTATACATAGTTATTACAACATCATATTGATTCTGATATATTGTATAATCCACTCCAATTCAATTCAATATTTATAGAAATGATATCATCGCTCGTGCGTACGTACGGACTACCGTCTCCACGACGCGATGAGATTCATTCTCCATGTTAACCATTTAAGAATGATTATAATGTATATATAAGAAATAATAATGAAATATATGACATTATAAAGCTACTGGATTTATGTATATATATACATATGTATGTCATCTACTTACTTCCATTTCAAGACAACAAGGAAAGAAAAACAGCGTTCATGCGTACGTACGGACTACCGTCTCCATGAACGGTGTTTTTCATTTTATTTATATATCTATTATATATATATATATATACTGAATATATATGATATATAAATCATATTTTATATTCTGGAAGTAAGTAAATCATGATATAAGTAATAATGATGTCAAGAACAACAAGTCAAAACACCCACGATAAATGAAACGATTTTACCCAAAACGCTTCTTTAACATGGAATTTACAAAATAACGGGTAATATAATGTCATAAGTGAACCATATATGATATCATAACAATGAATATGATTCTTTAATAAGTCAATGACATTATTTAAATCATTATACAGGAGGTTCGGACACATACGAAGAAAATTGGACCTAAGGTAAGGGAAAATACCACAATCTCATTTTTATCCGAGATTGTTTATTCGTAAGTATTTACTGGGGTGTATTTTATCATCCACATCCATGTTCCCTCAATATGTAATATTGTTTCCATCCACTTACAATAGTTTAAATCCAATTTTACCCTTCGGTGAGTTTTTAGTAAAGAATAAGAAAGGAATCTTTTGTCGTTTTTCGTACGAGGTACTTTTTGACTTTTCCGACAAAAGTACGAAGAATGTTTTTTTTAACTTATACGGCATGAATGGATTTTTAAAACACTATTTCCAAGAAGCTTCCTTTAAAAGTTTTCAAGTTTATTTTTAATCAAATTCTTTTATTTTAAAGTTGTATGACATGTTATGAAAGGAAAAATGTTTTTGAAGAAGAAAGGATATTTTCCTCAAGAATGGAGCTCAAGTGTTTTATCAAAATTATTTTCCATCTAAGATAATAAAGGGTTCTGATTTTATCCCTATTATTACATTGATTTGATCATGTTGTGATGGAATTATTTTTATGAATTCCTTTATGTTATATGAATTTATTTATGATGTCATGATGTTTCAAGAATCCCATTTTTGTTACATGTGTTATGTGATGATGTATGTTTTATGATTATGTGGCACACATAAGAAAGGATTCATTATAAGATGGGTGGGACCTATATCTCCCTCCAATGCATTGGGTAAAGATTTCATATCTCATGAGATAGACAGGGCTGGAACGGTAGGTTATACCGGTTCAGTGAAACAGGACTGAAACGAGGGTTACTCGATTCAGAAAGGGACTTTGTCCACTAAGATAGTCTTGGAAATGAGTCTTGACTAACAAGAAATGATTATCTATGATTATGTGTGCATTCCACAAAGTTTCAAGTTTCATGTTATGATTATGGTGATCTCATTTTCACTTATATGATTTGTTCCATGTTAAGATATTATGATCTCTTTTGCAGGTTATGATTTTCAAAAAGATATGATATGATTTTTATTTCTTTTGTATATCCTTACTGAGCATTTGAGCTCACCCTTTTATGTTTTCTTTTCCCCAGGATATAAAGAAAGGTTTTAGGTAAAAAAAAGGAAGATCTTTATGGGAGATTTTGAAGATCTTTCACCACGATTAGAAGATTATATTCCGAGTTTCCAAAGACACTAAACTATTACGATCCTTGTGTGTGTGTTTTTGTTATGTACTAAGTATTCCGCAAATGTAATGTAATGTCCATGTACGTCAAGCTTCGGGTCTCTACAAATGACATTACTCAAACCCCCGTCGAGTGTAGCACTAATGGATGACAATTACCTACCAAAGATACCTAATGGATTAGCCACAAAATCCATCCCACATACATTTTCAAGATTCTCCTTCCTTAGAACAATTTCAACTGCATTGTTCTGGGAAACCAATGATGATTATGGAGGGTATTCATCCCACACCTCTTGAATTTTAATATGTTAAAAAATAAAATATTAACCATTATTTTTAAAATATTTTATCTTCATAATATTATCTAATTAATAAAAGTGTCATTACTATTTATTTTTATTTCATTACTATTAAAAATAATAATTAAAATTATATTATAAAGACAAAAAATCCATAAATCTAACTAATTAGGGTAGACTGGATGTATCTTAGGATGCCAAATTGGCATCGTATGATCAATTTAGATCACCCCATTTAATTTGGTTTAATTATTGTTAGATTTAATAATATATTTTTCATTATTATGTATTTATAGTATCAAAATAACATGAAATGGTAATGAAAATTACTAACTCCAACATCTTTGGTAGGGTCATTTACAAAACAACCATGGGGTTTCTTATGCACTTCAAACCACATCTCTATTCAGCCAACCAAGTGAGACAACTCAGTATACTTTATAAAAAAATACAAAAAGGTTAGAAAAAACAATTAGTTATAATAAAATGTTATAAATAATAATGAATAAAATGAAACTAATATTGTTCATTTTCTTGAAAAACTATGAGACCCATCAATGTGAGGAATGAATTCCATCACATGATTCAAATTATATTTTTAGAGAATTACTTCAAAAATAGAAAAATCTATAAAAAATATAATTTTATTATATTTATTTTATTATGATATAGTAAAATATTCAATTAACTCATAAGATGCATCTGTATTAATATCAACAAAGATATTTCATTTCTCATTAAAAATGCCTTTAGGATATTTATCATACATTTGTTTTGATCTTAGAGAAGTGTCATTAAACTCATGACATAATCAACATTTAAAATATCTCTATTTCTTGCCCAAAATTCCAAATTCCATGAGCATGAAAAAGGAACAAGGACATCAAAATGAAAAAACATCTAGAAATAAAATACATTATACATTATATATATATTTAGAATATTTTACTCAAGTATTTTAAATTAGTTATCAAGGAATATTAAATTTATATTAACTTTACATGAGTACTGAATACCTCATTTTCCCATGCTGTATAAATATGTGTCCAATATTTATAATTAATGGAAACTATCACTGTCTCGTAAGCAATCCGCTCAAGAATCTGCCCATAGATTTCAACAACATCACCGGTAAGCACCATGAACTGATCAAATGGAATGATAATATTGAAGTCCTTCAGGCCTTATACATCTATCTTTTTCATATTTTTATTCCATTTACGGTTGTTTTTATCTGTTTGTAAAATTCATCAAACAATTAAATATATATAGTTATATTTATATTTATTATGAAAAATGATAAACATACTAGTAATGTTAAATCATAAATATCCTCTTGATGGAAGGGTGAACAACTTCTCGATTTCTGGGGGTGAATTAGGTGCTTGGATACCAACAACATCTGGGGAAATGGTTGTCCAACTAGTTTTCTTGGTTAAAACAGAATCACTCAAATCCAATGAAGATGATAGTAGTGGTATCATGCTCTCATATTATGATTGTGTAGGATATTAATTTTTTTATTCTCTAGATTTATTAAATTCAAATGGTAAAGGTATATTATATGTATAAACATGAAAAACTAAAATATTTGTACAAAAAAACAAAAACTAGAAAAGTTTATATATGTATGAAACACTTCTCAATGATAAATTACAATATATTTTAATTACCAATTTATACATTAAATTATTTTCATGTTTATTATCTTCATTGTTATCAACATCTATTGTAAATAGTTCTTCATTTTCACCCTCTATTTAATGTTCTACATTTTTTGATTTTGTCATGAAAAAATTGTTCAATTTTTGGTGGTTGATGATGTTCACTTTCAAAAATAATTAATAAATATTCATTGCCCATATCATATAATTCTCTTTGATTTATGTGTAAAACAATACTCCAACCTTAATTTATTTAATCATCCACCTAACAGACCATCTTACCTCATGAATCCATGATAAATGGACCATGCTCTTCTTGCTCACCTGTATGGATGAAGTGAGAGAAGTTTACAGAAGTAAAATGTAACAAATCTTTCATTATAACCCTTTCAATATTGACCCACTTAAATTTGAATAAGACAATTAACAACTAAAAATTATAGTTCAATTCAATTATATCATTCAACTTTCCATAGTATCCCACCTCTAAAGTGTACATATTCTAATGTTTTGAGTTTTTCAAGTCTTATTCATGATAAATTTTAAGAAAAATAAAGCCATAAATATTTTAGGCATCAAATCTCTTAGTCATACATAAAGTAATTCAAGCCAAAAACATCAAATCATTTGATATTTCAGCTCAATTATCAATATTCATTATTTAGAAAAAATGATATAATGTGTTACTTTTAACATAGAAAAAATAACTACATGTCAATAATATAAATATAATTATATACTTATATGATGGGATAACCATTCGACAATATCCTTATTAATAGCTCTTATTAATTCCATCATATTTTTAGCTCGACCACTTAGTCGAATCTGTGTTTTCATTCAAAATTCATTAATAAATGGATCTAAAATAACAATATTGAGTTTCCAATATCTATGTGCTTGAACCAAATCCAATTTAGTCAATGTAAAATTTGACCCCTTTGTAAATGTATTTCAAATATTTAGAAATACCAATGACTAGTTTTTAGAATCAGAATTATTGGAGACGTTTTAAACATGTCTATCATGATTTATTCTGGTATCAATCTATTCCAAATACCTAGAATAGAAGGCCAGTCACTCTTTGGCTATGTAACCTTCAGTAATATATACTTATGGTTGAGATTTATTCCTCACATATGATTTCGAATGACATATGTACGTTGCGAACAAAATAAGAAACATATTTAAAACTTTTACGCAACAATTTGATAAGATCCAATTCACCAATTAAAATAAAACTAATATCAACATACCCCTCAATTGGATACATCCATCTATAGTGTAACAATCCACCATGATTATCTTATTTAACTAAATGAATAGTTAAATTAATCATTACTATGAATAATTAAGGGGAAAATAACATATCTAAATGGAAAATGCTTAAAAGAAATCCTTCTTGAAGTTTATCGAGCTCATTTGGATTTATATATCTTCCAAAGAAACCTCTAAAAAGGTGAAAAACATAAATATAAAAACAATTAATTTTTCAGTTAATTCATTTTAAAATTACAAAGACAAAAAATGATAAATAGAAATATGCGAGTCATGACTTTTCAATCAATGTAAATTTTGATATTTTAATTCAATTCCCCATGACATTTTACTCGATTATCCATATTGCACTTTTAAACTATTTAATGTTTAAAGGAATAATTCTTTCTCATGATTTATCATTTTAAAAATATATGGAGGATACTTTCCGTCTTCATTTCCCCATAAACAATGATTTATATTCACTGAATCCATATCTATATGACCATTAAAGTTATCCTTCAATTTACCCTACTCATTAAGCAATTTAAAAATCACATTTTCACAGAAGTTGCTTTTAATAGGCATTATGTCAAGATTAGGACATATCAAATTATACTCCCAATAAAGAATATTTAAAAATATATATTTTTTCTTCAATTTTTGTGTTATGAAATCTTCAGATACTATACCTTGTACACTTTCCCCCTTCTTTTCACTGATGACATTTTTCAAATTTTTCAATGAAATTCATTAATTGTGCCAAGATTTATGAACCAGATAATGAATTTTTTGAATTTACTTATTCAATATATCCAATGAATTATATATTGTTAAACCTGAATTAATTAGAAGCATCAAGGAATCAATAATAAAACATAAAACACAATTTTCTATTATAAGGTAATATTTTAGGGTCAAAATAAAAATTACATCATGGAAAAGACAAACCAGTATGAGTGATCCTACTAGATAAATTTCTTAGTCGAGGAATGTAATGTTTTTTCTACATTAACGAAACAATAATTTGGAATGTTTTTTTCATTGGCGCATCATATGTTTGCACACAATCATCCCATAATTCTCACAATTATTTGATCAGAGGTTGAAGGTTCAATGTTATTTCAATGAATTTTATTTCCACGAATAATCATCAAAATAATTAAAATATTCTTATTCATACACATCCATGGAGGTAGATTATAGGGGATCAAAAAATCTGGAAAAATGATATAATTATTACATAAATTACCAAAAGGGTTTAACCCATCAAAATCCAATTACAAACATACATTTCTAGGATCTAAATAAAAATATGGATAGAGAAAATAAAATATCTTCCATGATGTTGAATATTTTGGATGAATCATCAAGCCATTTTTAATATAATGATTGTGACACTTCATGTTGTATACAGTCTTATACGACATGAATAATCATTGTAAGCATGGTTTTAGATGAAAATTACGCAACAACATTGTATGAGTTTTCTTCATTTGTTTCTTCTTATGGATACATTGATTTATACTCTCATTGTTGTGCATTGACTTCTATCTTCTTCTATGACTTCTTATGTATTATTATTTGTTAGTATCTTCTCTCTAGTAAAGAATTAAATCATTAGGGAATGCATGTATATTTGTATAATCGAGTCCAAGTTTGATGGTGATTTTTTATCTCAAAGAATGATGCAAGGATCATAGCTTCATTAAATGAATCACGATGCAACTCTAAAATCATGGAAATAGATTTGTAAAAAATTACATAGAGAAACTTGATATGATACAACTTAAGTGGAAAATAAATCTTCGAATACATGGAACACCCTTCATACAGTTATTGGTGTTCGTATTCAACTAATTCATAAAACTGATTTTTTTCTCTAATGTTTTGAGCAAGATTTACCTATTAAAGGTCTACTAAAGGTTCAATTGATCTATTAAAATCATGGAAACTATATTCTGGAAAACAAAATGCATCATTTAACAAAATTCCAACAAAGGTTTCCTATGTTGGGTCACTTTATGTTTCATTGATAGAATCTTCATTGTTTTTACATTCCATAAAATTTTATTCCCTATGAAAAATCCAAAATACATATCGTGTAGGGAAAAATTTTAACATAAAATGATCATATACTTCATTTTTGTTCAACCATCATGTGAATTTACAATAAGGGCATGTAAAGTTTATTCTACCATCCACTGGTCAGTTTGAAATTGCATAATATAAAAGTTCTTCCAAACCCATGGCATATCCATATGTTTTTCTAGGTAAATTAATCAAAATTTTATCAATAGGTATTGTATTTTATTATCCCTATAGAATAAAATATAACGACATAAATTTTTAATCAAATAGGTAAAATTGAAATTAAACATCACCCAACATAATCATTGAATCTTTCATAACAACTATAAAAGAAAATGGGATAAATAAAATAATTAAATTTTTCTTACTAAACTTGTGATATACAAATATGAATCAATTAAATAATTATTTCCCAGAAACAGAGTTTAATAATGAAATAAATTATATTAACACCACATTCATATCATCAAAGATGGATTTAACCATAAATTAGATAACCACCACCTTCTCATAATCATAGTGATATTTTTGCATGAAACTGATATCCACCTCATTCATATCTTCCAAAATGGACCACTATAATAATTGGAAAATGATTAATTTCTCACTATAAAAGAAGTAAAATACCATGATATATATAACCAACCATTTGATTTCATCCATGATGGATAAATAAATATTTTCTTTAACCTCGGCTTAAAAACATCCCTAGTGGGATAATGACTTGAAAAATATCATTTCATGGAATATTTAGACCTCACTAATGACCATCATAAAACTAAATTAATAAATTATCTTAATCTTTCATGTTAATATAAAAAATATATATATATAACAAAAAATTAATTTAAATAATAATAAATTAATAGTAAAGTAAAAAAATAAATCATCATATTAAAATAAAAGAATAAATATTTCATTAAAAAACTATGGAATCAAATAAACATTATTCCATTAAATTTATTACATAAAATTAACAATTAATATAATATCGAAATCATGGATTATAGTATATTAAGAATTCAAAAACTTTTAGTGAAATATTGTTTTAAAATCACACAACCTGGGGGGTCGGGGTCACGGTGATCGACAATAGGGTCATTGGGGTTAGGGTAGTAGCTGGTAGGGGGTTAGGGGTAATGGTGGTTGCCGACTTTAAGTTTAAGGTCATGGTAGTAGATGATATGGAGGTTCGAGGTCACGACAGTATCCATAAAGGGGGATCAATGTCACAAAATTATCCAATAGGGGTGTCTGGTGGGGTATGTTGCGATAGGGGGGTCGAGGTCTGGGCGGTCACCTGTAGCGGGGTCATCACTGATGAGGGGAAAGGTATAGAGAGGTTAGCGGGGGTTGGGGTCTCAACCTTGAAGGGGATAAGGATGTCTGGGGGGGTCACAAATTGCCACTGATGAGGGGAGAGGGGGGTAGGAGGGGGTTGGGGGTTAGGGGTTGTCGTCGAGGAGGGGAGAGGGAGGTAAGAGGGGGGTCGTTGGTAACTACAATGGTGGGTTGGTGGGGTGGTGGTATCAGGGGCGCCTATGTGGAGGGGTTAGGAGGAGGTCAGAGGTGGGGATCGGGTTTGGGATTAATCACCAAGGTGGGGTGGTCCGAGTATCCACAAATGAGGTGATAGGAAAAGGTCAGGGGGGGGGGGGTTGGGTCGGTATTCACCACCAAGGTTATGGGGTTAGGTTTGGCTCCATGGAGTGGAGGTGGTCATGGGGGGGTCGAGGTGGTGTAGGGAGATGGGTGTGGGAGGGAGGGTGGAGGAATTTAGGGTTATTTTTATTTTTAGCAACAGTTTAATTGAAAGAACCACTAATTCTTAACATAAAAAATAATATAGTGGATTTTTAATAAATCTGATGTTATATTGTATTTTTTTGATATGTTTTATTTCATAGTGGTTATTAGAACCACCACTAATAAACCGCTGTTAAAGACTGGTTTTTATAGTGTATTATCATACATATATATAAATAAAGACACAAAATCTAAAAAATGACTATAATTAATTATTAATTATTAAATAAATAATCAATATATATTGCTCCAAGGGTAAAGCTCAGTGGTACCGGCCTCTATGGGGGTCTTATTGAGTTCTCAAGTTTTAATCTCACAAAGAACATCATTTTTGGATGTGTAACATTTTCTTGTATTTAGTCCCTCTCGTCATACGATTGTTCAGATATATATATACAATAAAAAATAATCAGATCACTATTAACTCATACATTTTTTGTGCACTCGACATCATTGAACTCATGATGATTGATTTATTTTATTGAAGGGGTATGGGGAATGGAATAACATTACAAAAGGTGAGGTCAAGGTTCAAGTGTGTCATGACATAGAGGATAAGGCGGATCCGTAGGGTGGGAACCCAAAGAATCAATCCATGTTTTAATAATCATAATTTTCTGATTAATATTGTTAAAACCTTAGAGCATTGATTACCTTGTGTTTTAAATGATCGAGTCATTATTTTAAATAAAAAATCTCATTTTGAAATGAAATCCTATTTTTTCTACCTTGAAACCTAACCCTTGTATCCCAAACAACCATTAATTACCTTTTTATATAGTCATGTTATAGGGTCTAAAACCCTAAAAACATAGATCTACAAGCTAATACATGATCACAATTGAAATCAACTATTGGATAGATGATGGGTGATGTAATATGATCTGTTTTGGATGAAATTATGCCAAATCCTAGCTTCCTAAACTTCACATTAGATCATAATTTTGTGGAATGGTCATTGGGGGTTTCTAGTGGCCCGTGGGCTGAAATCCTCCACCCCAAATTATGGATAACTGAAGTAATGTCAACCAAATGTAGTAGGGATTACTGACTACACAGTTAGGGAATAGTAGAAATATGCAACCTTTAAATAACACATCTCAGACTTTTTATACTATAGTCACTAAAACACCATGGACTTCTTACCACCAGCACTATAATGGTGCGAACTTTGGTGGTTGTGACACTATAAAATAGTGTACTTATTACGCAGTTAGTGGAACAATACTTTTTCTTATTTATTAGCTTATTTGTGATAGGGTTTTCATATGAAACGATGATTATCTACCAGTAATTGTATTACTAAAATTAATAATGTGTTTTGACTCTTTGTGGACCTATGTATTTTTCTCGAACCACGTAAATTGTTGTGTCTATGTTCCTCATCTCTTTCTTATTTTGTTCTATCATTTCATTACATTCAACCCATTCTGTCACTGTGAATCCTAGCATTTCTACAACATGAAAAAGACGAATAATTTTCATTTAAGTTGGATAATCACTAAAGTTGTTTATGTGTTGAACTAGAGGTACTAGTATATAAATATTTGAAACTCTTCTGCCCTTGGAAAACATAAAATCTGAATGGAATAATAGAGAAATATCTTTAAAAATTGGGCAAAGAATATCACACAGATAAAAGTCAAAGACTCCTCTCTGTATTCAATCTCATGTGAAAGAAATACTGGAAAAAATCAATCAAATTAGATAAAATAGTCATAGATAAGAAATTTTTATTACTACCAAAGGGATAAATGTTTTAGAAATCCTTTAAAAATTCATATTCTTCGGAGATGAATCATTTCAAGAAGAAGTAAGAAAGCATTTAATTCTTTAAAAAAACTATAAATCATTCATCCTTTATCAAAATAGATTCAAACCTATTACTCTTTCATTGAATCCTATCACATTAAACCCTACCCACTCTTAGCAACAAAACAACCATGAAAAGTCCTCATGATAAGTATAAGTACTTCAATCACTGGGTAGAGATGTAAAAAATTGGAAATCCTATGGTGATCCTTGCATGAAATTTGGATGATAAAACCTTTTCTTAGGTTTACAATTCTATGATGAAATAAAAAATCCCACAAAGGTATGTATAAATGAGAATGATAGGATATAATAGTTTAAAATTAATTGAATGTATTTCATGGATTAAATTGAATTAAGAATATTTAAGAGACCTGATAAGTTTTAATGACATGGTGTTTAAAAGGGAACTCACATTAGATTGTATTTATAATATTTTTTGAGTAATATTTTTTTGATGTTCACTAAGCTGGGAGCCCAATGATTATGTGAGGGGGAATTGAAACAAGTAAAAAATTTAATTATATTTTTTATTTTTAGTATATTGTATTTTATCATGTTTGTTAATTCTTTGATATCTATAGTGTTTTTTAATTAAAGTTTCAATTCATTGATTTTTTTAAATTGTATAATATTGATTTCTTTGAATTTATTTGATTTATTTAATTTTTATAGTAAATGGATTTGTAGATATTGATTTTACTTTGTGTTTATATTTTGAATGGAAATGAATTTTACTGTAGTTGTGGTGATAAAAATTGGAAAATTAATTTCATAAATTTCACTTTTGATGCATATTTCCTACAGTTCATTCAATAATTTGAATTTTATGATGTTTTTAATTTTTGAAAAAGACATGAAGACTCCATATGAATATATGGTTAAAATTTTAACAAAGTCATGAAGACTACTTGTGAATATAATGTTTATTTTTTTTGAAAAGGAAATTTTTGTATGGTTAAATCTTGAAGTTTGTAAGGTTGATCCAGATTCATAAAGATCATCATAAGGTTCCTAAATAAACTATGTAAGGTTGCTCCATGAACATCATATGATTTAATAGACTTCATATTGTTTATTTTATAGAAAAATAAAGCATCATAATATGGTTTTCACACTTCATAAGGCCTGTTTCAACACATCATAAGGTCCACTGCCTTAGTGGAATTCAAAAATCCAAAGACAACTCGAGGGTAGTTCATAGTGTTCATTTGTGCAGTCACTCGTAGCCCTAAATCACCAAATCATCATGTATGAATCCAAATTGTATTCTTACATGAGTATTTTTATAGAAACTATCAATTGTAATATATGATTGTTAGCTTGTTGCACTATGAAAAAATGCGATGTATCAATTTTTTTGTTTCAAAAACATCTATAATAATGAGAGATGACTGAATTTGAAAAGGAAGAGTAAAAGTGAGAAAAAATACAAAAGAACAAGAAGAATATCATATACACAAAGATTTATGTGGTTCCATAATAATGCTTATGTATATGAAGAGGGATAATTTTCACATTATGTTTGGTAGTATATTGACATGGAAAATATCATAGTACAGAAAAACTAACTTGAATGAGCTCATAATGTAACAATGTTATATAATTACCTGTGTTACTATAATGCCACCAACCACACAGTAAGTCCACTATTCTATATTAACTAGTGGATGGACGTTTGTGGAGATATAGTAACATATCGGTGTTTTCAATCACAAGCTACTATAATACCATTTTTTAAGTCCACATTACTAAAATGCCCTATCAATGTCATCGATAAAAAATTCTATAGTGAGTTGGAATTTCTAGAATTGCCCCCAAAAATTTGGATTAAGGGCCTTTTACCCCCTAAAACCTTTAGTGATATCATCATAGTGGTCAAATTGTGATACTTTTGGTTTCGTGTACAGCCGGGAATGATAGTATTTGGACCAAATTCATCTAGTGGATTGGGTTACACCATCACAACATTTTATAGAGGATTTCAGAACACAAATTTTAAGGTATATTTTGGGGACAGGAGAAATTTTGGAAATTCAAAAGATAACTAATCTCTTAATATTGGATGAAATTATGTGAAGGAATAATATATTAAAATGGATAAATAAATAGAAGGAAATGATCTCTTCATTCACCATGTACCATTATTTCTTTTTTGAGTTTTTGAAGTTTATTATGTTTTTCTATTCTATCCCCATTATTTATACCTCTAAAATGGATGGGTAGAGTATTTTGGTGATTAAGGTAGGGGAAATATGAAAAAAATTAATGATTGAGTCTATGTGATCAATGAATAAAACACTTCTCTATTTATTTATTTCAGTATTAAGTTTAAGATTATTACATTGAACACTACTAAAAAATAAAATAATTCCATGATTTATAACCATGGAAATAGCTTCTAAAAACATGTTCATAAGTTATGGACATAGTTTTAGAAATTTTTTAGGCTATTCCCATGCTAATAGGCTCCATAGATATATCTATAGTTTGGTTATAAACTATGGCTATAGCATAACATCTATGTTGGATTGAAATTTCTTCATTTATAGTCATAGTTCCTAAATTCTTGGCAATATGTTTTTTTTCAATTTTTTTAAACCGTTGGGTTTTGAACCCTACTATTTATTGTTGTCACATAATGAACTATACCACCATTATAATTTCTATTTTACATATATATATATATTTATATATAAACAAACACATTCACACACACAATAATTCATAAAGACATTTAATTATCCTTTTACCCCATATACGACCACGATATGTGGTTAACTGTTTCCATGAGTGGGCTATAACCAAGTTTTTTGTTAAAGCATGGCTATTACTCTTTTATGAGAGGCATGTAGCCATTGCTTAAAAAAACGGGTGACTATAGGTGCTTCAAGCACCCTTCCCAGAGGTAATTATCTTACAAAGGAGGTGGAAGAGTCCCTATAGCCATGATGTTTTTAAATGCTGGATATATGAAGATAAACCCATTATTTTTTATAATTTTGACTATAATCAAGTCTATTTCAAATGGTTTTTTTAAAATAATATGAAGATAAACCTATTTTTTATAAGTGAAATGTGATTTTTTCTGAATTATATAACAAGTTCATTATTAACTAACTCCATTGATGAATCATATCTTTCCCTACACTTATTTTAGTTTATATATGATGGAATGGGTTAGGGAAAGTGGTGAGTGTATAGAAATTGCGGGAACATGTGTGAAGGAAGTGGTTTTTGTGACGTCCTAAACCCATGATCCACTCATAAGTGCCCTGAGCCTAGTGGGTTACTATATCTCAAGTTCCATAATTTTATATATTTCTGTTGTTGTGCACATGATGATTTCATTGGTCAAGTATGTTTAATTCACAAGCCTTTATTATAGTCATTATAATCAAATTCTAAAGAATGTTTTATATATGTTATCCATATTCAGAGGTTATGACCTCAACATTGACACCCCAATTATGGAGATTTCCTTAATTATTCTTTAACTGGTTCATTTTGATTATATGTTCCAGCATTCAGGTGGGCCTTGAATTGACCTTAATAAAGGTAAGTGATTAATTTAATCAGGAATTTTGATAGTTATCCCTTGATTATGATCATGTCACTTCACCTTTCCTTGGTAAGTGTTCTAATTAGTAAATTATTATTTTAAAAGGTTAAATCGGCAGGTATATTGATACATATCACTTTTCCTAAATTAATATTATTAAATGGTTTGGTTTCACATCTACAACACCCCTTCAAATTCATAATGGAATGTAGTGTGGTGAACCTAATGAATTATTTATGACTTATATAAACTAATAGATTCTTTCATGACCCATAGTCTTGTGACACAAATGAAAGTCATGGAACAAACCATTGAATTATTTAAATGGAATGATTATTACATGGAATTAATTAATGAATGAATCAATTATAGGGTTTATATTTTATAAGGACCTTGAAATTATTATAGGAGTGTCTAGAATCCTTCTAGACTTGGATTCCTAACGGAATTGATTAAGCAGTGATAGATGCTATTCCGATTCAAGGACGCTGGTTGCCATGGGTGAGAGGTACTTTGAATCCTAATCTTTTTCTACCAGTGGATTACTCATATGACACCATATCATACCTAAATTATCATTTTAATGCCTTAGATACACTCCTTATATCAAACATGACATATGCATATATGTCGTGCCACAGTTACGTCCATCAGGCCTAGTCACTGATCACCGATATTTAATTGGATGAAATCATTGGACTAAGATATAATTATTATTGTGGGACTTTTCCATTGGATTACACTCTCACTCCTTATATCTAGGATGAAATTCATTACATGAGTTGGCTCGACTCCTAAGATTACACTCTTACCTATCACAATAGCTATGTAAAAAACATAGCAGTTTTTTCTTGGAGGTGGAACCATAAATATTAACATAAAAATTAAATGACTAGATTTAATACTGAGGGAATTTTCCCTATTGACCCTGATATTAAGAAATATCTACTAAAAACATAGCAACTTAAATTTAAAAACTATTTTTAGGATATTTCCAAAATATACTTGTGGTAAACACAAAGTGTGAACTGAAAGAAAACCATAATGGTAGAAAATTCTTACCAATCATTGAGTGGAATGTGTGCACCTCAATTCATTAACCAAAATAATAATATTTTCATGATTTCATTAAAAATAATTTTTAAATAAAAACCGGTCTAATGTAGCTATTGTCTAGGTTTAATGGTCTTGTAGAAGGGGATCCAAATATTAGGACATCACCTTGGCATAGACTATATTATATCATAAAGGAGTGGATGAGGAGAATTATAAGTGGAGGGACATTTGATTTTCATTTGAAGGATCATCAAAGAAGAGGATATAAATTTTGAAACTAAGAGAGAATTAAGATTGGGTATACCTATAGAGAATCTTACTATAATTATTTTCCCTAACATCAAGTAAAAATAATTTATAAAGTAGATATATTTCATCATACAATATTATGGAGGGACTTAATATGAGTAGTGAGAGATGTTTAAAAGTTTTGTGCAATTTTACCACACCAATCCATAGAGGACACCCCTTTTTTTGTGTTTATCTATCAAGGTCTAGTTGATAGTGACACCAACCTACTAAATACATTATCATGATGAGATTGTTTTTAAAAATCACTAGTAGAGGTTAATGTAATGATACATAAGATTACACAAAATTCACAATAGCTTTTTAGAAGATATATTGTTACCAATTTACTATATAAGGTATAATCTTATAAATACACCATACTTGTGTCTATGAATTAGGAAATAACCACTATAGTTAGATTTATGGATCTAAAATAGTTAAATGAATGATAAACACATACAAGGGTATGTATTCTATGTTCTTCTCCAAACCATTTTAATGACCAAGGCACTAAGTTTTAGGGAACTGAGAATTATTTAGTGTCATATTAGCAATGCCAATTTCAATAGCCAAATTTTGGATATTGAGAACCATACAAAGTCCAACGTTGATTTGTAATTCAAATAAATCAAACCAGACCACCATATCAAAACTAGTATCACCAACATAAACTCTTCCCATAAATGTACAAAAAACCATTCAATCAATTAAATTTCCATCCAACCCATTAAAACAAAATAATCCTTTTGGGAATCCTTCAACTAGTTACCAACCACTTTTGAGACACTAACATGTTTTATATGTTTATGAGATGAGAAATATGAAGCAAAGGAATTGAATAACTAGGTGGTAAGTCTAGTAGAGAATCCATATAAGAATATAGGAAAACTACCATCTTAACCAGTCCTAAATCTTAGGGGTAATACGAGCATAGTGACAATAAGAAGTGATAAATAATTCTATCCTATTTACAACTTCAATCCTAATCCAAACCAATCTGATACTAAGTAAGAATAAGAAAGACTTATTGAAGAATAATATTGGATGTAGTCCCAAGTGATAGATGAAAAGGAAGAGGGATACAAATTTATAAAGAATAAAAAGAGACAATAAAAACCTTTGAAATAAATATAAAAGGGAGAAAAAAATCTTCTAATAGCATTCCACTCTATAATGTTCCAATAAATGAAACAATAAGAGGAGTAAATTCAAAATAAAATTATGAAAACCTTACAAAATTTGGAGATAATCATACTGTTACTTGAATCAATCAAGAAAATTCTAAAATATGCTTGGTTAACAAAGAATATAGGAATGAAAAAGAGGATAATTCAAGGAATTGTGATCATAACATAAGAGAGAAGTTTTTAACTCCCATAAAACCACTTCTACCTACCAAATTTCCAGATCTAAAGAGATTTTCTATCACTTTTTCAACTGGATATATGTTTTTTATTTTATTTTTTTGATATTGGACTCTTTAAAATATAATTCCTCATTCTATTTTAACTTATTTATATATGGGAGAACTAAATACCATAAGTGTGGTTTTTCAACTTAAAAATAGGTAAAATACATTTCTAGTGGGAACCCTAGATAATGTGATAGTTAGAGTAAAAAAATTGTTCTTTCCAGCTGACTTCAATGTGCTAAACATGGATGATGACATAAACCCAACATAATTACCCATAATTTCCTGGTAGACCCTTATTTAAGACAATAATGAACACCATAAATGCATATGAAAGAAATCACTATATAACTTGGTGAGAATACTATCCATTTCAATATCTTTGATTCCATGAAGTACTATCAGGAGGATCATTCCATTTTTACACTACCACACACCGAAGATGATGATCCTAGTGAAGAATTGACTATATTTCATGATTTTTTGACATTTAGAAAACAATTAATATTTGAAACATTACTGAAGAATAATCAAAGAACCATAAAAAAACTATGGACAATCAAAAATAAGAGATAATAATTCATTTAATTAATGGTTTATATTATTTTATAATGATGATGAATCTATTATTACATATTAAGTTCAATAAGTACACTAATTATAGGTGAGAAATAAAAATATTAATTCATCCTTATAACAACCCTTATGAAGTAACATAATTTTATATGAGATGTGAATCCATTAAAATTTTATTTAATTATTTTGAAATTAATATGGATGAATAATGATTTTACGATTGTTTTGGGGGCGTCTGAGGCTTGTTCCGATATCAGAACCCCAACTGGTGGAGAAAAGTAATGGGCTTCCATGTTTGTAGAAACCATGTGGTCCATTCTGAATTTTTTCCCTAACTGTGTGAGTGAAAGATAAAGGGATTCTTGAGGCAGCACAATTTGAGTAAACTATGCAACTTGAGGCACACACCCATACTATGGTAACTATATTTTTTAGTAGACCATGCAGTATGGTTTGCGCACAGTTAGTCAAACCATGTGCATGAACCCATGGAAGGTCCCTCCTTAGGTAGTGGGAGGTGCATGGTTGGGGCATGGTTTGGCCAACCCTACAGCCAAACCGTGTGACCTCGTTAAAATGGGAGAAATGTCTATTTTCCCATAATTCTCTTATAACCATATTTTTCTTTTCCCCTTACCTCCATTGGAAAAATACTCCCTCTTATAAGAAGCTCTCAAGATTCCTCATAGGTTCTTCAATATCTTCACCATTTGAACTCTGATTTGAGATCCAATTGTCACATTGTATGTCCATCAATATGTTATTTGATCATTTGTATCTGTTCATCATTTCTCTTCCCCTCAATGATGCTATTTTGATGTAGGATCATATGTTCTTCTTTTAGGGCGTTGATCCACTCATCCATTTTTCTAATCCAGGACAATACTGGATGATGAGAGTGCTACGAGTATAAGGTGGGTATTCTATGAATTGTCCCTTATATCTTGCTATTTTATAAACTACCATAATTGTGTGCACAAAGACTTCATTAAGAGTTTCATATTAAATTTATATTCTATTACTATAATAATAATAATCAAAATACATAGCCCATTTTATATATGTTAATCTCATCATTGGAGGTTAGGACCTCAACACCAACCATCCCAAGTATGTTTATTCCTCTTATATACATATAGTTGTTTTTATGACTATATACGCCACCTTTTTGGGGTGTTATTACTTCTCCTTGATAAATCTATTTTTATTAATTACAATAATGAATTAGTGATATCTTGCACATGTATAGTTATCAATCAACAATTCTAAGGTATGTGTTTCAAATTAATCAATAAATATTTAAATTTTTTAATGATAAGTATATTTATAGATATCATTCGGTCTGGAATTATATTAGTTTAATTGGTGGATTCTTCTAATTTTACTTTTTATACCTAATAAATGAAAATTGAAAGAACCTATTAAAAGTTTAAAATTTAATGGTAAATGGTTGCATGTCCTTAGCCCACCTTGTTATGATTCATAAAGGTAAATGAATAAACATATTAATTAAATATGTAATGAATGTATTACATAGTTTTGTATCCTATTTGTCCTTGTCACTTAGTATGAATAACAATGGAATTAACCTTATGATTTATTAAATGGAATGAAAATTACATGGATTAAATTAAATAATTAGTCGTATATATGCTTCCTATTACATATGGAACTTTTTATCTTTATAGTAATAGCTAGATATGTGTCATCCTTGTATTTGTGTGGGAATTCCTTGAGTACTCAACATACACCTTTCTAATTTAAGGAGATGGTTTTCATGGGGGATACCCACCATGGAACACGGTCCTTTTCTACTATAGGATTCCCAACATGATTTTGTAGGATACCTTCACCATATTCTAGATATTATAATGCCTTGGATACACACCTTTGATCCAGCTTGATGTATTTGGAAATATTGCACCTTGGATTCTCCCCATTGGTCCCAGTCATGCTTAGACCATTTTACATTGGACGAGATCCTTAGAATCGGTTTGAACTATTTATAGTGAAATGCATTGAGTGATGCCCCTTGGATTAAAATCAGACCCATTTAGCCAGGTTGCGTATTTTTTCTGAGTTGGATCGATCCTTGAGTTCAAGGATTCCTTGTTATTACCAAGGATCCTCTTTCGTTATCATTATCATAATTCCATGATTCCTTGTTATACTTTGGTTCTTTTATAATTGTTATCATGATATATTTTCAAATTTTTTTACACCTCAAGTGACTTATATAAATAAACTAGAACATAAATAATTATATTATTATATTTTTATATACCAATTGAGGATGAAGTAGGTATTGGAATATTTACACACTTTACATCCCTTACTTCCATATATATATATATACCTTCACACTATTTGAATTTGTATTAATATGCAAGATGGTATAGATGGTGTTGGTGGTGGCCAATTTCGATTTATCTCACACCCGATCTAGGGCATCATTGTTACTCAGGTGTATTATATTTATGCAGGGGTTGATAAGTGGAAGTGTCCCACATTGGATACGTAATCTTTCTTTCTTTCTTAGTATGGAGTTGGAAGTAGATAACCATGAAAACGATCAGGATGCTGGATTGTTTTTGAATTTTTTTGAGTATTTTGTATAGAATGTATTTACTTATTCCATGTATAATTGTTTTCTAGTTTTTTAGAGACATTAAATATAATTTCATCATTCTATATATGATTCAGTTTCTAGATTTTGTTTATTATATCCATCTTGTATCTGTACTTTTACTGACATCATCTTTTATATTATTACATTGTTTCCCCAATTTTTCTATTATTATAAATATGATGTGATCTACTATGAAATTATAAAATATTATCCCCATAGACACAACCTAATACCTTTCTTATAGTTGGTATCCCCAGGCATACTGGGAGGTGCGATTGAGGGCATGTGGCCCATCGTCTGCAAGGCACCTGTGAGTGGCACCTGGGTGTGGACATCACAAAGTGGAAAAAGAGATTAATTTTCTTTCTTTACTTTTTGGAGATAATAGATAATAAATTATTAACACTTTGGAACATGGTTATAATATTTTCTTGGGAGTATCTAACCCACGTTATGAGTAAATACCAAGTTTCCAAAAATATGAATTTTTTTCATCTGTATTTTGATTATTACAATTGATATACTTCCACCATTGGGAGAAATAAAAGCTATGTCATGAAGATGATTATTATGATGATTTGGTATTTCTTTTTATCTCTGGACAAATGAGACGAGGGTAGGTATGCATCGATCATATATCATTATAGGTACGTAGAAATCACATATTATGTGTATTCTTTGACACAGAGGTGTATTCCACTGCTTTTATTACTTTTGTTTCCAGTGATTGTTGAGCGATTCATGTTTTTGATATATTAGTATTCTACTAACATTTTACTAAATGGTTGATAATTTTGTATTTAATGTTTCAAAATCAATCTAAATAGTTTTTTCATCTATAGGTTAATTGTGTCATTTTAAATAGTTGGTTTATACCCATGTCAGCTATGCATCCCTGGTAACATGAGATAAACATTGGCTTTGATTGAGTGACCATAAATTTAAATCCATGAAGAGTATGGGATCACATGAATTAGAATGGGTAATTGAATAAGTATATCCGTCATATATTACCAGTTAATGTCAAATATCGAATATAAATGGGGTTAAATAGAAATAAAATGGGTGTTAATTTCAGTGATAAGTTGTATGAGCCCTTATTAACTAGGAATTTCCATCCATTTTAAATTAAATATTATAATATATACATAGTAAAATAAAAACAAAAAATTAAAATATGTACCTGTATAAATACAATGGTTTCTAGTAAACGAAGTGGCATGTGTAAATGACCCTTCTCCTAATAGAACCCATGTAAATTAAATACGAGCACTTAAAAATACCTTATCTTTTTAAGGGGGTAGTAAGGGTAGTACCATGGGAAGTGAGACATTTTATTATGATTTTCTCCCTCTAGTACTTCTATCTGTTCTCAATAATGTTCTATGACATGTTATTTGCATTGTAGATCTATTCCACCAGGATGTACTTGTTTTGTGAGCTAGGATTGTGGTGATGCCGATGCTCCAAAGATGGTAGGCCCTGAGACTCCATTGTTACTGCCAGGAGTTCGACATGTGGAAAAACCTCTTATACCCAATATGGGCACTGAAACATAGCTTCCAGAGAGATTCCTATATCTGATATAGTCCATGTAGGGTGATTTATAACTGGCACCTACTATGGATGATCTGACTCACGAGTTCCATCACCCGCATCCTCCCAACTTTTCTAGGGACGAAGGTCCACAGTCTACTGAGTCTTGGATATAGGATACCTTATAAATCTTTGATCATATAGAGACACCTCCAATGTGGAGGTTCAAGCATTCCATATAAATGCTCTGTGACTTGACGAACCACTGGTGGGATGTGATTACTGAGGATCGTTGTCATCAAGGCATGGTCTGGGATGAATTACAGACTGCCATCTATGATTTCTTCTTTCCTTATATGCTATGATTTGACCAATCCTCAGAGTTAATGCACATATATTAATGTTTTATTTCATTTATGGACTATTAGGTGTGTTTTACTATGTATCAGTTCTTTTCACTCCTTTTATATGGTTATTAGATATCGCGTTCTAGATGCTTCATTGATTGGATCAACTATTCCATACATACTTAGTTGAATATATTTCTCCCACTTACCTTATAAAATATTGTAAACCAAATCTTTATCATAGAGTACAACCTGAGGGAAGTTGATAGTTTTGGGAACATAGGTTATTTTCTGAGGTAGGGTAGTGGTGCTTCTGGTGTTAGGAAGTGTAGCCTTGAGTTTTCTCATCAGATCCATGGTAGCTATAGTATCCACAATGGAAGTTCTGTTATATTCCATTAGTGTGAACGATAGAGGCATCTGTATCCTTAGTGTGATAGATAACATCTTTAGTGTCGTTATTTCTGATATATAGGACATATTCATAGAATCTTCCACACCTTGGAATATGCATCCAATGGAGGAGGATCCAAACCATCCCCACCTTCCGGAGTATGGCCTATTGCACCATATTAGGTAGGGAGTTGGAGTAGCAATGATATAACTGGACTAGGAGGAGGTTATATACATGGTATCCACAATTATGATTATCAGTTCCTATTGAGAGGACCCGGCTCGGGGTAGTATAGATATAGCACAAGGTCATAGATCAGTCTAGTTTCATGACTTACACCTGATACCTAAGGATTTGAGTATATGGAATTCTACTATACAAGTTACTATTATAGTGGCCTCTACTATTGTATCTTATTTATTCGATACAGGTTCCTCAAACTCCTTTATCTCTTTATCAACCACGGATATTCTTGGGTTAGAAATTTAGTACTATTGTAGTGTGATGACCTTGTACACTCTATTAAGAGTTATATCAAAGAATATACTCCAATTAAGGGACTTCCACTAAAGGTGGGTAGTTTTCACTTATTATAAGACCTAATCATACATGAAATGATGGGCTTCATATTCATTCTTAAAATAGATTTGTTGGTTATATATCGGTCTTATGCGGACTCTATCATTGCAGGGGGTCCTTTACATCACCATAGGGAATGTTATCTTTAAACGGGTGAGTGGGTTGTCCATTCCAGTAGAGATGGACTAGAGCATCATGGGATTGGTCGAGTGAACTCTTAGATTTCTAGTCTTTTAATGAAGGATTAGGGCTTGCCTAATATTATATTCTTATAGTGGTATATCATTTTATGTATGTATTTCCCGATGATTTTTATATCTTACCACATGGTAGAGAGGTGGAGTTTATGATCGATCTTCTTCAAGGAGCAGTTGTAGTGTTGAATCCTCTATATAGGATGCCACTTACTATGCTTCAAAAGATCAAGTGATAGTTTTAGGATTTAGAGTCCAAGATATTTATCTGACCTACCACTTCTTGATGAGGTTCAACCATGCTTTTCTCTAATAAGGAAGATGAGTCCCTTTGTTTATTCATGAATCAATGATAGTTAATCCAACATATAGTTAAGAACTAGTATCCATTTTTTTATATTGATGTTCTCTATTAATAGATCCAAGTAGCTATGGTATTCTCAAAGATCAAACTAAGATCAGGATATCATCAGGTGTGAGTCAGTCCTTCATACATAACACACATGACTTTCCATAGTTGGTACAATTTATATGAGTATATCGTTATGCTATTTGGTTTTAGGAAAACTCTTACCACTTTTATGAATTTTATAAATAGGGTTGTCCACACATATCTAGAACCTTTTTCTTGGACTTTATTGATAAAATATTGGTGTATTATTGTACTCATAACAACCATGGTATACATTTTGAGATCATTTTGAATACACTAAGAGTTGGTAAAATATATTCCAATCTTTCTAAGTGTCTCTTTTGGTTAAAACAATTCCACTTCTCAGGACATATTATCTATAAATTTGGAGTAAATGTTGACCTAGAGAAGGTGAGTGTTGTGGTTTCTTGGGAAAATGCCATGAATGTGTTTTCAATATAGAGTTTCTTAGAGATAGATGGATATTTAAATCATTTCATACAGGACTAGTCACACCTTTATGTACCAATTACTCTACTACTAAAAGGGTTTGAGGTTACTATAGTCAGAAGTGTGCGAAAAATATTTTTAGGTAGAGAAAGGAAGGATTTTTTAGCGTCGATTCAGATTTTTCTAGATCCTAAAGAGGTTATATGGTATTTTGTGTTGCATCAAGCATTGAGATATGTTATATGACGATTTTAGAGGATGGAGTTGTTTCATACGGATCATGGTAGTTGATACCTCGTGAGAGAAACTAACCATCTCATGACCTTTAGCAACTAGCAGTTGTCCATTGCGTACGCTGCCAGAGACACTATCTTATGAGTGAGTGATTTGTGGTGTATACATAGAATAAGATACCAAACTATATATTTTTTCAATGTCACTTTATCCTTCGATAGTGAATATCATTATTACTTCAACATTGAGATTTTATATATGTCTGGAAAGGGAAATTTGATAGAGGATTCACTGAGTTGAAAAACTGGGGCACATGCCGTATTGGAAGATATCGATGAATGGAAGTTGATGACCATCTTATTTGAGCTGCATATTGAGTTTCATGATATTCATGATCAAAATTATCTTATAGACTTGACAGTTACCTCTTCTCTCCTAGATAGAGTGATGAGAAAATAGTTCTCAGATCGTGAAGTCTTGGTTCTCCATGCGAGTATTTCTTATGAGGACCTTCCACCGGATTAGTAAATTAATGTAGGTGACATCCTACATATACATGGGGATTTTTGGGTTTCTATAAATTTGATATAGAAACTAATGTTAGATTCATATGCTTCATAGTGGGAATTTTATCGAGGAATCTCCAAGATGTATTGAGATATGTGATGCCAGTATCAGTGGAATGGGATGAAATGTCAGATAGTTGTTTTTATCATCAGGTGTTCCACCCATCAGCAGGGGAAGGAGGAGAACCAGTGACCTGTTAGATTGATAAAACCACTTACGATCAAAAAATGGGATTGTTAATATACTGAATTGAATTGTGTAGTTATCATTCCAAGGTCTTATTGTGGAAGAGATGTAGATTGGGTAGTTTTGGAAATAATGACGAATTTATCCCAATTTTTTCCTATCTAAAAGAATTTAATAGTTAATAATATGGAAGGACTATATGTCTATGAGATCATATGGCTACTCAGGGTCCCTAATAATATCATTTTCGAAAGGGAATAAGATTTCACATCGAGGTTATAACAAGGGTTACAGAAATCTATGGGTAATCATGTGATTCTTAGAATATATTTTCAGCCTTGGATCAATGGACAATCGAAATGATTTCTACATGTGTTATAGTATATGATTCCTTGATTTTATAGTTTACTGGGTGAATAATATCTCACTCATCATGTTCTTCTATAAAAATATATTTTAGGAAAAAAATTCATGTGTATCCTTATGAGGCCTTGTATGGAAGGCCGTTCCATTCCCCCCTATGCTAATTATAGGTAGGTGAGGCAGTACTACTAGGTCCTTGTCAGATGAAAGAGAATTTGAAAGCAGTTTAGATGATTATGAAGAGTACGTCTTCTGCTGAGTCTAAAATTAAATATTATTTTGATCACCATTGATGACATTTGGAGTTTGTGGTTGGGGTTCATGTCTTACTTTGGGAATCATCTAGGCTTAGGCATAAACAAATATAGAGTCACGGGAAGCTATAACCTTATTATGTCAGACCTTTTCAGATTCTAGATAGAGTATGGTTAACATCCTCTCAGTTTCTACAAACTCATATGTATTATTCCATGCATGATGTATTCCATGTTTTTATAGATTCAAGATTATCATACCGACCCATATCATACTTTTGATCTTGAGGAGCTTGAGTTAAATGATGATGCTTCATTTTAGGAGTATCCTATCATCATTGTTAACTAAAGAACCAAGGATATATGAGTCCATTATGTACCTTTATTATGGGTGATATATAAAAACATCCGTGTACTGGATGATACATGGGAGTGGGTGCCCAACATATGTACTCAGTGGTCAAGGTTATTCTTAGAAGATGTTTTTCCACCCTTTTAAGGTTAACTCAGGTAAGAGTTAATTTATGTGGAAAAAATTATAAGAATAAGATTTTTCTATGAGGAATGGATCCTTTAAATTGTAGTCTAATTCTTCATTTTGGACCCAATGTGGATACCTAAGGATTTTTCAGGTGTTTCAGGGGGTGTTTGGGGCTTGTTCAAATCTTGGAACCCCATCCGGTGGAGAAAATTAACTGGGCCACATGATTTGTAGAAATTTTGTGAGCCAGTCTGAATTGTTTCCCTATCTGTATGATGGATGGATAGAGGGATTAAGGTGGCTTCATGGTTTGAAGAAATAATGCCACATGAGGCATACACCTATGTGGGGTACCTTTAATTTTTAGTATAGAGTGAAATGTAGATTGTGCATGGTCAGTAAAACCATGCATATGAAACCCTACCAGGTCCCTCCATAGGATATGAGAGGCCCATATTTGGCCCACGGTTTCTCCAACCATGTGGAAAAACCCTGAAATATAGTTCAAAATGGGTGAAATGTCTATTTTTCCCTAAATACATTATAAACATATTTTTATTTCCCACTTACCTCCAGTATACAGATTTTATATTCTACTTCCTATAAAATGCTCTCATTATTCCTCCATATAGATTCTTCAATATATTCAATGTACGAACTCTAATTAGAGATATGATTATCACGTTGGATAGACATATTTATGTGATTTGACCATTTCTCACATTTCATCATTTTCATTCATCTAGAGGATTCTATTTTTACATGGACTCATATTCCCTATTTTTATGGTGTTGATCTGTACATCCATTTTCATTCAATCCAGAAAAAACTAAGGGCTGATATTGAATGAGGAGAGTTCTACTGGCATATGATAGGTGGTCTATAACTCATCCCTCTTGTATCACCATTTTATAAACTATTTTTTCATTCATACACCACCTTCACTAAGTGTTGTTTATTAAATAAATATTCCATTCCTATAATCATAATTCCTGAATTCTAGATCCCCTTTTCTATATGTTCATCACATTTTTTGAGGTTATGAACTTAACGCCGACCATACCAAGCATGGTGTTTCCTCCTATATACCTTTATGGTTTTTATGACTATATGTGCCATGGATTAGGTGTGCTATGTCATGTCCTTGATAAAAGAAAAGTGTTTTAATTAAAAGAATAAAATTTTTAAGGCTCGAATATTTATAGTTATCAGTTGAACCATCTAAGGTAAGAATTTAAAATTAATCAATGAATATTTAAATTGTTAAATGGAAGGTATATTTATATATATCACTTGTCCTTGACTTATATTTTATTATTTTATTTATTATTATAATTTTCATTTTAATTCAAAATAAAAGGAAATGGAAAGAACCTATTAAATTTTTATGAATTGAATGGTAATTTTTTTTCATGTACTTATCCTGCCTTGTCATTATTATGAAAGGTGTAATGCCTCAACCCTAGTTTCCTAGACTTGGTGCATTATTTTATTACATTGAAATGATTCACAAGAAATCAAATTCTAAATGATTGATTAGTTTTGTAGCATTGGACAAACCAGATACAAAAATATGTTTAACATTACAACATAAAACGTAAAACAAAAAAAACATATCCATTGAAAACATTCATATCCCTTAGAATATCCCTATTGTTTAGTGATAATACACTTCTTGTAATCCTGGGAAAAAATGAAACATAAGAAATGGGTGAGATAATATGCTCAATAAGGATAAATAGTATAATAAAAGATATAATAAAAAAGCATAAACTTCTAATGAAAGGTATGAACATAAAACACATGCCTTATATCCATAATATTCAACATAAAATGGTAATAATAAATAAAATAATTCCATTTAAACATTATTAGGGATATTATACTATTCCAGTAATCACATGTAATATGAATAACTAATTGAATAATGATGGAATGCGTAATGTCGGACATCCAAACCATACTGTCGAGGCCTTGTTCCAACACACTAGTTTGTCACATGAGACTTACCATTGCATATAGGGGATATAGAGGGCCCCTACTATTACTTACTATGTCCAACTCATTCCTCTTATGAAAGGGGTAAACATAATATAAACATTTATATTAAAACTAGCATATGAAATGTTAATACTTTAATCATAAAGCATGAATGATATCTAAATAGAACATACACAATTAAATATATCATAAACCCTTCAATAAAATATGGATTATTATATCATAATTAATCAAACTCAATGATGTATAAAACCCAACAAAGTATTTTTACATTTATGAAAACAATATAATAAAATCCTTAAAACTCTTTGAGGGAAATATCGATTTTTTTTACATTAATTCATTTAAAAGATGTGTAATGATAAAAGAAAAAAAATTATTTTCTAAATTAAATTTTAATATTATAATGGAATATTTAAAATTTTAAGGTATCATAATAGAAAAAATTTCCACTCTCATCATATATGTTAAAAACATTCTTTCCTTAATTTGTTGAAAAGGTCGTAAAGTATCTTGTTTGGAAAGAGATGGAAAGATTCCTTTCAAATTATTTCATAAAAAGTAAAACATGGGTAGAAATAAATTTAAATAATTTTCAATAATATTTTGAAATACATTTTATGAAACATGTACATGGATTATAAATATGTATCAGTAGATACATATGTATGAATAACCTCGGATAATAATGAGATTGTGTAATTAACCCTTACCTTGTACATTCCATTTTTAGAGGGTGTATTAACCTCTTTTATAATGGTTAAAGTATGTTATAATATTATAAAAAAACATATCCATATTTATGATATCATATATGATCCTCTTATATTGTTTTGTTAATAATATCTCAATATTACCCTTGTTTGAGGTATTAACTACTTCATTTTCTTATTTAATTTTTGTTATGTAATTCACGTTTTTTATGAATAGGATATATTTTATTAATATGAATACCAATAATAAGCCCTTACATATTATATTTACTCATCATATAAATTTTATAATCATTATATAATGGTTAACGTGGGGAATGAATAACACTACGTCATGGAGACGATAGGTCGTACATATGCACAAGCAATGATATCATTACCTTAATAGTTAAATGGTAATGAATTGAATGATATATTATGTAGAAGAATATTTATAATGTTATATTCATCGTTTTTATCAATTATAATCATCATTATATCCTTCCTAAAAAATTATAGTTGAATAAAAAAGTACACGACAGTGTGGAGACGGTAAGCTATACGTACACACACATTGTGATATTATTATTCGTAGGATGGATAAAAGTAATAATATGGCTATCCCATAATTATAATAAAATATAAACATGTATATAATATTATAGATATTAATTTAGTATTTATGCAACATAGTAATGGGAAGTATAATAAGAAAATAACTTTAAAGAGTTGATAACATAATTACCTCTTTTTTAGGTTTCTCATTTTGATTGGACCAAATGGACTCTATAGTTTGGATTTATTTGAAAAATAAATCCAATTAAATGATTTTAGGAAATTTGGGAGGATAATTTAAATTTTTTTGGCTTATAAAAAGGGCTATAAAGGTGTGAATGAAAGATAATGAGAGGTTTCCTTTTATAAGAGAGGGAAGGGGTACTTTTGAAAACTCCAGAACTACAAATTTATTATAAAAATATTATTTATTTAAAATATCTCCAAAGTAAATTATTTAGAGTCTAATATACATATTAGTAAAAATAATATTAACCAATTATTTTTAGATAGGTTTAGGTCACAAAATTAACCTTATATTTTTGATTTAACACTTAGTTATATAATTTAACTTTTATCCCATCTACTTGTATTTGTATACTACAGGTTTAATATAGTTACTCTAAAATAAAAAAATATAGACAATTGGGTCATTTAGGACATATTTAACACTCAAATTATTATTTTAACAAACCTTATAATTTTATGAATTTTATAACATTTAATAAAATATTATTTATTTTAAAGTATCGTTTACATCAATTTTGATACTATTCAGTATTTTCATTTTAAAAAATATCAAAACAACAGGAAAAACTCAAACCATTAATTCTAATATTTTACTGACATGTATAAGTTGTCTATAATATTATTTTATGTCATTTATTAAGTCAAATTATATTTATTTTAATATTTTTAATATTTTTTTTTGATATTTTTATTAATAAAATATTTTGTCCTTCACTTTTGTGTTATCATTAATGGTAATTATTTAATCACTAACAATTATAAATAAATTAATATAATGTATATAATTATTTTATATTTCTGAAGATTATATATAGTTGACCATATAACGTATATAACCTCATATTAATAATTATATAGATATTAAAATTTGAACATGACATTTTTAACACTTCTCTAAATAAAATATAATAAATATCATAATCTAACATAAGTGGCCTAAAAAGGATCAAAATTTGTACCTAAGGATTATTTTTTTTGAAATATACTAATCCAATGGAATTAAGACAATTGTTAGGGTGATTTTATATTATTATAATTTTGTTTTTACCTTTAATTACCTTATTTAACTTTTGTCATAGTAAATAAATTTTAAAAGTTAATATTCACCTAAAATTCGTTCGATCTTATTATAAAACAATTTTCAAACTTATTACAACCATGTATGTCCGTTTTCCAAAATTCATAACACAAAAGCTGTAAAATTACATTTAATGCTAATCCGTATATGTGGTTAGAAGGCTAGTAAAAGCATTGTTCAAATAATCAATAATGGTTTATATCTAATTCTGTTATAAAAATGATTCCATTGACCTAAATTGGGTTTCTAAATTTATTCTTTATCTATTGTGACTTTAAAATATATTTAATGTAAAATTATTATTTAAATTAAAAAGTCAATTTTTATCATTAATGCAGTATCTTTCACTATTCATCCAAAATTGAAACTTTTCAGAAAAATACCAAAAGTTTACAATAATCTAATTTTGATATTACTAATTTAAAAATTAAGTTTTTTTTTTAAAATTAAATTTTTAAACTTTAAAATATTGTTCATACTATTTAAAAACTATCTTCAAATGGCTACTTTGATAAGACATGGTGCACTCGAACTCAGTGTTGCGTGCGACAGAAGATATTGAATTATTTAAAAGGAAGGATATTGTAGAATCTTGGGGTGTAACATTCTTCCCTATATCAAATAATTTATTCCTTAAAAGTTCTATAATATAAATTCATAAAAGGACTATGGTGGTTCTTTATCATATTTTTTTCAGGTTCCCATGTCGCCTCTTCCATATTATTGTTTCTCCAAAGTACTTTTACCAGACGAGTCATTTTATTTATCAACACTTGTTCTCTCATATCAATAATCTTGATAGGATATTCACAATAAAATAGATCAATTTCTAGTTATATTTCTTCATAGGTGAGTACATGTGTTGGATCTGACATGTATTTCCTTAACAGGGATACATGGAACACATCATGAACTATGGAGAGACTTGGAGAAATTTCCAAACGGTAATCTATAGAGCCAATTAGTAATATAATATCAAAAGGCTCGATGTACCTAGGACTTAATTTAACCTTCTTACCAAATTGTATAACAATGTTCTAGGGATATACCTTCATGAAAATGTTATCTTCTTCTTGAAATTCCAAATCATTCTTTTGGTTATCGGCATAGCCGTTTTTCCTAAATTGATCTATTTTAATATGGGTTTGAATAATTTTCACATTTTCTGTTGTTTCATCAACAAGTTCTGGGCCTATTGGTTTTCTTTCACCAATATCATTCCAGCAAGTTAGTTTACGGCGTATCATTCCAGATGATGCTTCATATGGCTCAATCTGGTTACTTTAATAGAAGAGATTGTAATAATAAATTTATACTAGAGGTAAATAATGATACCACATACATTAAAAGTAAAGTGATAAAGATCTCAACATTTCTTATAAAGTTTGAATAGTCCATTATGATTCTCCATCAGTTTGAGGTTGGTAGGCAGTGCTCAATTAGAACATAGTATCTAGGGGCCTCTAAATAATTTTTTGAAATTGTGATGTAAAATGGGGATCACGATAAAAAAAAATCGATAGGGGTAAACCACAAAGTCTTATAACTCTATAAATATAGAGTCTTAATACATTTTCCAGTGGTAAATCTTCTCTTATAGAAAGAAAATGGTCTTATTTGGTAATATGATCAACAATAACCCATATCACATCATTTATTCTAGGATTATTTGGTATACCCATGACAAATTACATCATAATATCAACCAATTTCAACATAGGTATAGGAATAGGTCGCATGAAACCTCTAGGATATTGTCTACCATCCTTCACCTATTGAAAAACCAGTCATCTGAAAACATAATTAGCAATATCCCTCTTCATGTTGTCCCAAAAAAATATTCTTTCAAATATCGATTTAAATTAGTGCTACTAGTGTGTATAAAGAAATTAGAGCTCTGAGCATCGTCCAATAATTATCTTTTTAGCTCAGGTATATTGGGAACAAAAAGTCTCTTTCAAAATTTCAAAATCTGATCTTCAAATACAATGTCAATAAATATTCCATCATTCACACCATTAATTTTCTTTTTATGATCCTCATTATCAGACCGAGAACTTTTTATCCTTTTCAATAAATATGGATTTTCAACCATGTGATAAATTAGTGATGTTTCACATTCCATGATAATTCCCATAAGCATATTTACTATATCCATGAACATAGGATCATGTTCAACACTTATCTTATTCGAAACTCCATTGAACATTCTACATAGAGCATATTCCACATTATTTTACTTCCAAGGGTGGTAGTTTATTGTGAAATCATAATCCTTAATTAGCTCAAACAATATCATTTGTATGATGTTGAGTTCTTAATATGAGAAAATATATTTCAAACTGTTGTGATTAGTATATATCTCACATCTTTCACCATAGAGATAGTGTCTCCATATCGTCAGAGAAATAATCATTATACCTAACTAAAGATCTTGAGTTGGGTAGGTTTTTTCATTAATTTATAATTTCCTTGATGCATATGAAGTAACCCTTTCATTATACATAAGGATACAACCATGTCCTATCCTTGACACATCATTATAAATCCCAAAACCACCATTTCCAGATGGTAAAGTCAAGATAAGATCATTGAACAAAATTATCTTCAATTCTTTATATCATTATTCACACTATTTTTTCCAAATTAATTTAACCCATTTACGCATGAGATTGGTTAACTGGTTATTCAACCAAAAACAATCTGGATGAAATACTGATAGTAAACTTCTAAATTAAAAAAACTACATACCCTAGTAATGCTCATTGGGTCTGTCCATTCTTGTATTTCCACTTTATTTAAAGGACAAAAATATATTCCATAATTGGAGAAAATATATTCAAGAAAATAAATGTCTTGAATCCATAATTCAAACCTTCTAAACATCTCATATTTTTCATTTCTCTTAAGAGTCTTCAAAACAATCTACAAGGTCTTCATTGATTTTATAGTATACCAAGATATCTTTAGTAAATACTACAAAAAAATCATCATGATATCACTTTAACACTCTATTCAGTAGATCCGTAAAAGTAGATGGTGTATTAGACAACCTAAAGGGCTTTACTATAATCTCGTAATGTCTTTACTTGGTTCAGAATACTATCTTTAGAATATCATCATTATTTACACCCAACTCATGATATCCAAAATAGATGTCAATATTTGAAACATATTGATCTATATAAAGTTGATCAAACAAATCATCAATGAGATGAAGAAGATACTTGTTATTTATTATAATATCATTGATTTCTCTCTAGTCAATGCAAGACCTCATTGATATATCATTATTCGTTACAAAAATATCTAGGTATCTTAATGGAGAAACACTATAGAGAATAAATACTTTATTACTAAAACCCTCTAGTTGTTTTTAATATCTACAAATTCCACATTGGACATTCTATATGGATTTTTTCATACTGTCCTTACATCAGGGATTAAATCAATAGAAAAATAAACTTCATGCTCTAGGGGGTATCCACGTAAATATTCAGAAAAAACACGAATGTATTCTTGTACTATAGGTACATTCTCAATATAATCATTACATTCCTCAACCCTAGATGTTATTTTATATTCCTCCTCAAGATTCTTATTCAGTAAATCTATTGGGAATGGGTTTTGATAAGAATTATGTGATGAAGTTTTTTCCTTAATGATAATGGATTCTACATATTCCTCACAAATCATGACATCCTTCTTCGAGAAATAAATTTTAGCATCATATATTGATAGCCAATCCATATGAAGGATTATATGTAAGTAGACCATAGGTATGGTGATAATGTCAGTAGATAATGAACGTTTATATTACATAATGGGAACTGACTCACACATCTTTTTTTCAATGACACTTCCGTTAGGGTATTTTACTAACAACCACCTTATTAATACAAATTAGAAATCTATATTCTTTAAAGAAAACAAAGAATATATAAATGAATGTGATGATCCAAAATCAAATAATAATTTAGGTAAATTTGAAGAGATAATTAAAGTACCTACCACTACATCATTAGAAACTTTAGCCTCAGTAGTCGGGATAGAAAAAGATTGGCCTTACTCCTTTTTCATTTCCTAGGGAATATTTTCTTGACGCTTAGGACAATATTTTTCATAATTTCCAATCTCATTACAATTTTATCATTAAACATTGGTAGTTTCTTTCTTCCCCTAGCAATCACAAGCTAGTTGGCATTTTTCTTCACACATGTAACAAACTCTAATCCCCATTAAGAAAATAAAATGGTCTTTTCCCCATAATTACTAAAATGTAGAAAGGTAAATTTAACCCTATTCCCCTTACTTCCTTTTACAGACTATTCAACAACCCACTTCTTCTCTTGTTTCAATTTAAATTTATATGACTTAGAGAATTCCTTTTTTGTCTTGATATCACATGAGACTATATCTTCATACGATGAGAAAGATTGTGTAACCCATTACCATAGAAGGAATGGTTTTAACCCATCAATGAATAAATCAATATTACTTCTTTGGTTACATATGTATTCTACAAAATTCCTTTCTATCCATGTGAAGTTAGCATCATACTTTTCACCATTATCATCCTGTTTTTGCCTTAAGATCAGAAATTGTCTCTTTATATCTACTCGTTGTTCTCAAGGAAGGTATCAATATAATAAAATTTAATCAAACTCCACACATTCCATATTTTCTAATTCTTAATCCTCCTTTTTTTTATTGAATTAATGACCACCATTGATATTCATCTCATGAGAGATGATAAAATTCAATGAACATGATTTCCCTTTAATTACTCTACAAAGAAAGAAATATTTTATCTAAGAAACTTATCCATTGCTCAGCTAAAAATTGATTTATAGTCCCATTGAATGTTGTAGAATGTTATCTCATGAATAGGTCAAACATTGATCATCCGTTCTATGGATCAGGGTTCCCCATACGGGTAAGGCTATTATTCAAAACTGGAGCCAACAATCCTAGTATGGTTATAACATGTTGAACACCAACTGTATCATTAGGTCCACTATCATTACCTTTCATAGGAGGTGAATTCCTACATGGATTATATGTGTTGATACAGTTTCCATTCCTTCCACTAGGAACCCTTTCAAAATAATGGCATACACTATATTAGGTTATGAATCATAATTCATAAATCTATACTAGTAAAATACATAACATGAATTTAAAAATTTATGCATATCTAATTTCATAATAAAAAAATGGTTTCTTTGTGGATATAATTTTCCATAAATCCTTTATAATGGTTTGTAAAGAATTTTTGAATTATCCTATGAATATCCCCTGGAACTATCAAATCAGGTGCATAGTAAGGACCATTGTCAGGTTCGAGGTTACCTTAAGTCATACTAGGAACACCTAATTGGAGTTGTTACTCCTAGGTACATCTGTACTAGAACCAAATCCAATTGTAGTATCCAAGAAATGATTTATTTCAATTAATACCCAAATAATCCCTATTCAAACAATGTTCTAGGATATTCGTCTAATTATCCTCAAAGCCTATCTTTGGATAATGTTCCCTAATCAAATTTTCTCTATATCCAGTTTCCATGTTTTGCACTAATCTTTCATTGATACCAACTGTAATGCCCTGACCCTAGTTTCCTATTTTAAGTTCATTATTTTATTACATCATCATGATTCATAAGAAATCATATCCCAAAGGATCAATCAGTTTAGTATCCTTTGAAAAACTAGATACAAACAAAAGTATTTCATTACATCATAAAATGAAAAAAAAACATAACATCTCCTTTGAGAAAAATTCATATCCCTCATACTATCCTTGTTGGTCATTCATAATACATTTATACAAATCATGGTCATAAATGAAACATAAAAAACTGGAAATCACATATAATTAGTAAGGATAAAGAATATAACGTAAGCTATAATAGAGAAGCACAGAATTTTAAATAAATGTATAAAGCTAAAATGGAAGACTTTTAAACATAATATTTAACATAATTTGGAAATAATAAATCAAATAATCACATTTAAAAATTATCATTGATGTTATACTAGTCTAATAATCACATGTAATATTAGTAACTAATCACATTATGAAGGAGTGCATAATTCCAGACATCATAACCATACCGTCAAGGCCTCGTGATAAGACCATACATTACCATACAATCAAGGACTTGCGCGAAGACACTATTTTGTCTCATGAGACCCACCAATGATTTAGAGGGATATAGAGGGCCCCACCCATCACTTACTATGTCCAATGAATTCCTCTTATGAAACTAGTAAAACATAACATAAACATTCGTATTAAAACATTCATATGAAATGACAATGCATTAACCATAAACCATAAATGGTATCAAAATATAATATCGACTGTCAAATATAACATAGTCTCTTAAATTAATTATATCATAATATATAATAATAAATCAACCTCAATTATGCATTAAATCCAACAAATGATGTTGATATAGATGAAAATAATGTAATAAAATTGTTAAAACTCTATTAGAGAAATATCACTTTTTAATTTAAATCATTTAAAAGAGGCATAATTATAAAATAAACAACTACATTTGAAAATAAACTTACAATATTATAAGTGAGGATTTAAAATTTTAATGCATTATAATTGCATAAAATGTCTGCTCACTCTATATAAGTTAAAAAACATTCATTCCTTAATTTTTCGAAAAGGTCATAAAGTATCTCGTTTGGAAAGTGACATAAAGATATATTTCAAAACATTTTATAAAAAGTAAAACATGGGTAGAAAATAATTTAAAAATTGACGATAATATTTTGGAAGAAATTTTAATAAACTTGTACAAGGATGATAAATATTTCCAAGTAGATACATATGTATGAATAACCTCAGATAATAATGATACTATGAAGTTAACCCTTACCTCGTACATTCTTTATGTCGAGGGTGTTTTAACCTTATGTATAATGGTTAAAATATGTTATTAAAATATACTATAAGTAGAATAATAATTTTTATGTCATATACAATCCTTGAATATCATTTTGTTAATAATATTTGAATATTTCCATTATTTCGGGTGTTAACTACTTTGTTTTATTATATATGTTTTCTTAGTTAATTAATTTCTGTTATGTATGGGATATATATTATTCATATATATAACGATACAAAGTACTTAAATATTATATTTACACATCATATAATTTTTATAATCATTTTTGAATGGATAACATGGAGAATGAATACCACTGCGTCGTGGGGAAGGCAGGTCGTACGTATGCATGAGCAATGATATCATTCCCTAGATGTTTAAATTGTAAAAAATTGGACGGTATATTAATTATATAGAATAATTTTCATGTTATATTAATTATTTATATCCAATATAATCATAATTATACCCATGAATATAAATTATAATGTAATAAAAAATTACACCACGACGTGGAGACGGTAAGCCATATGTAAGCACACATGGTGATATTATTATTCATAGGATGGATAATATAAGGAATATAGATGTCCCAAAATTATAATAAAAACTAAACATGTATATTATACTGTATATATTAATTTAGTATGGAAAAAACCTAGGATGTTGAAGTAGAAGAATAGAATAACATTGAAAGAGTTGATAAAATAATTACCTTATTTTCAGGTATCTCCTTTTTATTTGAACAAAAGAACTCATTAGGTTGTATTTATGCCCAAATTAAGGCCTATAGAATTATTTTAGTGAAGCTGGTAGGATAAGTGGGTAGTTTTTAGACTAGAAAAAGGGATTTAGAAGTATTTATAATCGATAGGTAGAGGTGTCCTTTTATAAGAGACGAGAGACGTACATTTGGAAACTCGAAGACTATTAATTTTTTATAAATATATTTTCAATTTAAAATAGATCCAACATGATTTATTCAAAGAATAAGATGAGTGTGAGTCTAAATACTCTCAAACACTGATTTTTATATAGGTTTAGGTATAAAATTAACATAATATGTTTTATTTAACACTTAGTTAATTAATTTAACTTTTACCATGTCTACTTGTATTTTTATACTACAGGGTTAATATAGTTACAATAAAATTCCAAACAAACCCCAATTGGGTCATTTAAAACATATTTAACGCTATAATATTTATTTGTACAATCCTTATGTTTTTATTAATTTTATATCATTTAATAAAATATTATTTATTTTAAAGTATCATTTATATCAATTTTGATATTATTTAATATTTTCATTCTAATGAATATCAAACCAACATGATAACTTCGAACCAATACATCTCATATGTCACTGACATGTCTAAGTTATCTATAAAACTTGTTTATTTCATTAATTATATAAAATTATATTTATTTGAATATTTTTATTATCAATTATTTGATATTTATATTAATAACATAATTTATGCTTCACTATTGGGACATCATTAATGGAAATTATTTAATCATTAAAATTTATAAATAAATTACTATGATGTAGATAATTATTTTATCTTTGTAAATAATATTTATAGTAAAAAAATATAACTTACATGATCTACTATTAAATATGATATATTTATTACAATTTTAATATGACATTTTTAACTCCTCTTTAAATAAAATATAATAAATGTCCTAGTCTGACACAAGTGGAGAAAAAAGGATCATATTTTCGACTTAAGGATGATTTTAGTAAAAATATAATTATAAAATGTAATTTTAACAAGTTATAGGGTAATTTTATATTATTATAATATTATTTTTACCTTTAATTAATGTATTTACCTTTAACCGAAGTAAATAAAATTAAAAAATTACTCTTCATAATTTTTTTAGAATTTATTAAACAAATTTTTTCATACTAATTGCATCCATTTATGTCTATAATTCAAAATTAAAACCATAGAAGTGGTAAAATTACTTTTAACCCTAATATGCAGATGTGGTTGGAATGCAGGTAAAAGCGATGTTAAAATGTTCTATAATATATTATATCTAATTATATTATAAAAATTATTCATATGACCTAAATTTAGTTTATAAATGTATTATTTGTCTTTTTTGACTTTAAAATAAATTTAATTTAGAATTATTATTTAAATGAAAAATTTGGGTTTTACCAATAATGCAGTATTTTTCACTATTCATAAAAAATTGAAATATTTTTGAAGAATACAGAAAATTCAAAATAATATAATTTTGATATTCTTAATTCAAAAATGAATATTATTTTGAAAAATAAAAATTATAAATTTCATAATGGGTTTAATAATATACATAACCGCTTTTCAAACAACTAGTTTGATATGTCATGGTGTGCTCGAACTCAGTGTTGTGTGCAGCATAGGCTATTGAATTATTTAAAAGGAATCATACCGTGGAAGCTTGGGGTGTTACATTATTCCCTCCTTAAGATAATTTTATCCTCAAAATTTCAAGAATATCACTTCATAAAAAGATTTGGGTGGTTCTTCATCATAAGTTTTTCAGGTTCCCACATCACCTCTTCAATTTTATGGTTTCTCCAAATAACTTTTACCAGATTAGTTTCCCAATTTCTCTGGTATCAAGAATCTTGATAGGATGTTCACAATAATATATATTGGTTTCAAGTTCTATTTCATCATAGGTGAGTACATTCGTTGGTACTTTCATGTATTTTCTTAAGAGTGATATGTGGAACACATCATGAACTTTAAAAAGACTTGGCGGAGTTTCGAAATTGTAATCTATAGCTCTAATTTGTTCTAGAATTTCAAAAGTTATGATGTACCTGGGACATAATTTACCCTTCTTACCAAATTGTATAACACCCTTCCAAGGAGATTCCTTGAAGAAAAAGTGATCTACTACTTGAAATTCTAAATCCTTCCTTCGATTATTACCATATCACTTTTTTCTACTTTGAGATTTTTAATATGGTTTTGAATAATCTTCATCTTTCATATTGTTTCCTGAACAATTTATGGTCTTATGATTTTTCTTTCACTAATACCATCCCAACAAGTTGGTCTACAACATCTCTTTCCAAAAAAATATTAACATGGTACGATCAAAATACATGAATGGAAGCTATTGTTATTAGAAAAATCTACTATAATTAAATACTAATCCAACATACATTTATATTAATGTGAGAAATATCTCAACATGTCTTCTAATGATTGAATAATTTGTTCTGATTTTCAATTAGTTTGAGGGTGGTAGGAAGTTCTCAAATGAAGCATAATATCCAGGGGCATCTGAAGACATCCATAATTGTGATTTATAAAGGGAACACGACCAGAGAAAATTTATAGGGGTACACCATAAATTATTTCATCTTCATTAATATGTAGTATTTCTATACATTCAACTGGTAAACCTTCTATTATAGTGAGAAATTGTACTAATTTGGTAAGACGAACAACAATAACCCATATCATATTATTTATTCTATGAGACTTTTGTAGCCCCATGAAAAATTCCATCATAATATCATCCCCTTCTAGATAGGTAGAATAAAAGGTTGCATGAATCCTCTAGTATGTTATCTTCCAGCCTCCACTTATTGAAAAACCAAACATGTCAACACAATATTAGTAATCTCCCAATTCATGTTGTCCCACCAAAAATGTTCTTTCAAATATCTATACATATTAGTGCCACTAGGGTGTATAGAGAAATTTGAGCTATGGGAATCATCCAATAATTCCCTTTTTTGCTCAATTATAGTTGGAACACAAAGCCTGTTTCCAAATTTCTGAATTCCATCATCAAATAATATGTTAATCAGTATTCCATCATTCACACCTTTAATTTTTTTTTTATGATCATCATCACCAGACTAAGAAATTTTTATACTTTCTAGTAAATATGGGTTGGAAATAATTTAAAAAAAGATTGTTGTTTCACCTTCCATGATAATTCCTATATTCATATTTATTAGATCAATAAACATTGGATCCATTTCAACTCTCATCCTGTTCAGAACTCAATGGTCCTTTCAGATCATAGCATCGACTACCTTTTTTTTCCTTCTCTAGGTGGTAGTTTATTATAAAATCATAATCCTTGAGTAGCTCAATCCATCTCATTTGTCTCCTGTAGTGTTATTTCTATGAAAAAATATATTTCAAGCTCTTGTGATTAGTATATATCTCACATCTTTCACCATTGAGATAGTACCTCTATATCATCAGAACAATGATCACTATAGCTCAACAAAGATCATGAGTTTGATATTTTTGTTCATGAATTTTTAATTACCCTAATATATATGAAATAACCATATCTTTTTTCATAAGGACACAACCAAGACCATTCCTCGATGAATCACTAAAAATCACAAATCCATTATTTCCATATTGTAATGTAAATATAAGATCATTAAATAATATCCTCTTCAATTATTCAAAAAATCCATCACACTCTTTTTTCCAAATGAATTTAACCCCTTTACGTGTGATCATGGATAACAAGTTATCAAATAGAAAACAATTATAGATGAAATGATGATAGTAACATGATAAACCAATAAAATTGAAAACATCGGTTATGCTAGCTGGTGTTGTACATTATTGGATTGCCAATGTAAATTAAGTATAAATAGAGATTCCATACTTAGAGAAAATATGACCATGAAATGAAATTTCACAAATCCAAAATTCACACTTTCTAAACTTCCCATATATATCATTTCTTCTATGAGTATTTATAATAATATATATGTTGTTCTCATTGTCTTTATATATTTTGTAGTATACAAAGATATAAATAAGAAATAAAATGTCAAAATCATTAATATATTCAATGAACACTCTATTCATTAGTTCCATGAAAATAGAGGGTGAATTAGTCAGTCTAAATAGAATTAATCTAAACTCATAATGTTCATACCTTTTTCAGAATGATGTGTTTGGAATATCTTCCTTTATTACATAGAATTGATGATATGTATAATCAAGGTAAATATTTAAAAAATATTGAGAACCCTGAAGTTGATCAAAAAAATAATTAATGTGATGCATAAGATTCTTGTTCTTTATTGTAACAACATTGATTTATCTATAGTCAATGGACAACCTCATTGAACCATATTTCTGATTAAGAAAAATAACTGGGGAACCCCATAGAAAAACACTAGGGAAAATTAATAACTTATTACTCAACCCCTCTAGTAGTTTTTTGGCTCCACTAATTCCACCTTTTCCATTCAATAGAGAGTTTTTTATATTTTCCTTATATCAAGAATTAAATCAATAAAAAATTCAACTTTATGATCTGGGGGGTTTCCAAGTTAATCGTTGGGATAAACATCAATGTGTTCCATTACTCTAGGCACATCCTTAATTTGAAGATTACCATATCCATAACTAGATTTTATTTTCTCAACTTCCCTAATAATATCATTCAGTAATGCTAGTGTGGGTGGGTTTTGATAAGAATCAGATGATGAAGTTTATGATCTAAAGATAATGGATTCGACATCTTCCTCACAAATCGTAACTTCTTTCTTGAAATAAATTTTAGCATAATATTTTTATATACAATCCATAACGAGTATTATATCAAATTTATAGATAGGTATGATGATAATTTTAGCATATCAAGAAAATTTATATTCCATAATGGGAACATACTAACACATATTTGTTCCAATGAGTCTTCCCATAGGGGTTTTGACTAACATCTACCTTGTTAATGTGAATTAGAAATATCAAATATTTAAAGAAAATTGTGAAGATATAAATGAATGTGAAGATCTAGAATCAAATAAAGACTTATCTGAATCTTAGAAGATAATTAAAGTACCTTCCACCACAACATTATAAACTTCAACATCAGAAATTGTGATGGAAATGACATTCCCTTTCTCCTTTATCCTTTTTAGGGAATGTTTCCTTGATTCTTAGCACAATAATTTTCATAATATCCCATCTCCTGACAATTTTATCATAGAAAATTTATAGGTTCTTTATTTCCCTTTTAATCATGAGCTTGGTGGAATTTTTATCCACCCTTATAAAAAACACTTGTCCCCATTAGGCAAGTATCGGGGTGTTTCTTCCCACAGTTATTGTAGGGTGGAAAGTCAACTTTTCCCCTCTTCAATTTACTTCTTTTCTAGGGAGTTCAGTGGAACTATTCTTCTCTTGATTCAATTTAATTTAATAATAAATAGAGATTTACTTTTATATCTTCATATCACATGAGACTATATCTCCGTATGATGAGAAATATTGTGATACCATTCCTTTCGGAGGAATGGTTCTAACCCATCAAAGAATCCATCAATCTTACATCCTGGGTTACGTATGTATTCTATAGTATGACTTGCAAACATTCTGATGTTAGCCTCATACATTGCAACAATATCATCCTCCTTTGGCCTCAGGGTCCAAAATTGTATCTCCATATCCGTTCATTGTTCACGAGGAAAGCATTTATCTAATAAAAGTTCTTTAAATTTCCTCCATTCCATATTTTCTAGTTCGTCATCCTCCTTTGTGTTGTGAATTAATGTCCACCATTTATGTGTATCTATTGAGAGATGATAAACATCCATGACAACTTTTTACATTTTGTTAATTCCCAAAGAAATAAATAGTTTCTCTAAAGAACTTATCCATTGGTTTTATAAAAATGGATTTGTAGTCCTATTTAAGGTTGGGGGATGTTGTCTAATGAATTAGTGTTACATTGATCTTACGCATTGTGGATATGGGTGCTCCATACAGGTATGGTTATTTTTCATTACCTAAGTAAGATATCCCAGTGTGGTTATAATCTATTCAATAGTAGTTGTGTCACTATATCCACTATCATTATCTTTCATTAGAGGGAAATACCAATATGGATTATATGTGTCGATGTGGTTTCCATTCCATCCACTATACTACATTTCTAAACAATGTCATACAGTAGATTTGATTATGAATCACAAGGCATATTTTCGAACTAGTAATATACTTATCAAAAATTTGAAAATATATGCATATATAATATCATAATAATAAAAATGTTTTGTTTAGGGACATATTTAACCTTAAATCATTCATAATGGTTTGTAAAGAAAATATGAATTATCCTAAGAAAATATCCTCGGTGTGTCAAAATAGGTGCATAGTAAGGCCCATTGTCATGTACCTAGTTACCCAGAGTTAGGCCCAGAACACCTTCTCAGAGTTGTTACTCCAAGGTACATCTGTTCTGGAACCACATACAATTTCAGTATCCATAGTGCAATGTATTTATTTAAAGTCCCACATAATATCTATTTTACAAAAATTATATGATGTTCTTCTATACTTATCCTCAAAGTATATATTAGGGTAACGTTACCCAATTAATGTTTTTCTAATTCAAGTTTCCATGGTTTCTAATAAACATTCTTTGATACCAACTATAATTCACCCACCCCAATTTCCTATATTCATTGAATTATTTTATTACATTGGCATGATTCAGAATAAATAAAATCCCAAAGGATCGATCAGATTATTATCCTTGGGAAAACTAAATACAAACATAAGTTTTATTTTACATCATAATATGAAAAACAACATAATATATCCTTCGAAAAACATTCATATTCCTTAGAGTATCCCTGTGGGTAAGTCACAATACACTTCTTCACATCTTGGGAAAAAATTAAACCTAAGAAAGGGGTGAGAATAGGTGAAAAGTAATGATAAATAATATAATAAAATCTATAATAAATAATAATAAAATTTTTATAAAGGTATGAAACTAAAACAAAATCCTTTTAAAAATAATATTCAACATAATATGGAAATAATAAATCAAATAATGTCATTTAAACATTATCAAGGATATTATTCTAGTCAAATAATAACATGTAATGTCAATAACTAATCTCATAATGAGGAAATGCATAATGTCGTGCATCATAACCATACTGTCAAGGCCTCCTGCCAAGACCATACATAACCATACCATCAAGGCCTTATGCCAAGAAATTTTATGTCTCATGAGACCTACTTATGCATAAAGGGGATATAATGGGACCAACCCATCACTTACTAAGTCCAATTAATTCCACTTATTAAAGGGGTAAAACATAACATAATCATTCGAATTAAAACTAGCATACAAAATTTTAATAGTATAACCATAAACCATGAATGGTATAAAAATAGAAAATCCATAGGAAAATATATCATAAACATTTTAATATAATATTTAAGATTTTTTCATAATAAATTAACCTCAATTAAGCATAAAATCCAACAATGTATGTTTACATAGATGAAAATAATCTAATAAAATCAAGGAAATTAATTGAGAGAAATATCCATTTTATTTTTATTAAATCATTTAAAATATATGCAATTATAAAAGAAAACATTTATTTTTGAAATAACACTGTAATATTGTAAGTGGTTATTTAAAATGTTAATTCATCATAATGGAGTAAAATATCTTCTTGCGCTGTATCAGTTAAAAAAATATTCATTCCTTAATTTTTCAAAAAGGTTATAAAGTAACTCATTTGGAAAGCACCCGAAAGATTCATTTCAAAATGTTTTATAAAAATTCAAACATTGGTACAAATTAATATAAACTACTGTGAATCATATATTGAAATAAAGTTTAATATACATGGGAATGGATAATAAAAATTTCATAGTAGATACATATGTATTAACAAACTTCGATAATAATGAGATTGTGAAATTGACCCTTACTTTGTACTTTCCTTTAGTAAAGGGTGAATTAAACTCCCGTATAATGGTTAAATTATGTCATTAAATTATTCCAGAACCATATCCATATCTATGATATAATATATGTTCCTATAATATTGTTTTGTTAATAATATTTCATTATTAACATTGTTTTGGGTGTAAACTACTACGTTTTCTTATACATGTTTTGTTATGTAAGTCATGTTTCGTATGAATATGATATATTTTATTCATATACTGAATAATAATAAGTCCTTAAAAATAATATTCACTCATAATATAATTTTTATAATGATTTTGAATGGTTAACATGGAGAATAAATATCACTGTGTTGTGGAGACGGTAGGTCGTACGTACGCACAAGCGACAATATTATTCCCTTGATGGTTAAATGGTAAGGAATTAGATTATATATTAATTATAAAGAATAATTATCATGTTATATTAATTATTTATATAAATTATAATCATAATTATACCCATCCAAACAAAATAGAGTGGAATAACAAATTACACCATGGCATGGAGAGGGTAAGTCGTACATACACACACATAGTTATATTATTTTTCATAGAATGGATAAAAGGAGTAATATGGTTGTCCCATAAAAATAATAACATCTAACCACGTATATCATACTAAAGATATTAATTTATTATGGAAAAAACATAGGATGAGGATGTATAAGAATAAAGGAACTTTGAAGGAGTTGATAAAACAATTAAATTTTTCAGGTATCTCCTTTTGATTTGACAAAATAGATCCTTAGGTTGGATTTATTCCAAAATTAAGGAATATAGGATGATTTTAGGGAAGTTTTTAAGAGTATTGGGTAGGTTTTAGATTAGATAAATGTCATTATAGGTTTGCATACTAGAAAAGGAGAGGTTCCCTTTTATAAGAGAGGGGAGGGACACTTTTGGAAACTCCAAAACTATTAATTTATTATAAATTTATTTTTGGTTTAAAATAGATAAAATGTGTGTTATTTCTATGATATGATGCGTATGGGTCGAAACAATCTCATTCAATGATTTTTAGACAGTTTTTGGTTGCAAAATTAAACATATCTTTTGAATTTGAACCTCAGTTAAATACTTTAACTTTTACTGTGTATACATGTATTTCTATACTATAGGGTTAATATAGTGACACTAATATTCCAAAAATACCCTAATTAGGTCATTTATGAAATAATTAACACTATAATATTTAGTTGGATGAGCCTTATATTTTTTGAATTTTTTAACATTTAATAAAATATTATTTATTTTAATGTATTATTTATGTTAATTTTGATAATATTTGATACTTTCATTTTAAAAAACATCACAAGACAAAACATAATAACATCGAAAAAATACATCCCATATATCACTAACATATAAATGTTATCTATAAAATTCCCTTATGTTATAAATAAAGTAAAATTATATTTATTTTAATATTTTTAAAAAAATTTATTTCATATTTGTATTACAAAAAAAATTATGCTTCACTATTGTGTCCTCATTAATGGAAATTATTTAATCACTAAAAATTATATATAATTTAATATGATGTAGATTATTATTTTATATTTCTAAATAATATTTATAGTCTACTATATAACTTATAATACCTCATATTAAATATGATATAGTTATTAAAAATGGAATATGACATTTTTAACTTTTCTTTAAATAAAATATAATAATTGTTCTAATATATCCAAAGTGACTTAAAAAGGATCATATTTTCTACCTAAAGATTATTTGTGTATATATATACTTATCCTATGAAATTATGAAAAGATTTAGGGTAATTTTATATTATTATAGTATTATTTTTAGCTTTAATTACCCTATTTACCTTTAACAGTGGTAAATAAAATCCAAAAGATACTATTTAGAAAAATTATTTTGATCCTGTTAGACCAGATTTTTCATACTTATTAGAAAAATATATGTCCATTTTTCTAAATTCAAATCAACTAAGTGTTAAAATTATGTTTAATGTTAATATGTAGATCTGTTTAAAAGGCGGGTAAAAGCGACGTTCAAAAGTTCAATAAATTTTTATATGTGATTCTATTACAATAATTATTCAAATGACCTAAATTGTGTTCATAAATTTATTTTTTATCTATTTTTACTTAAAATAAATTAAATATAAAATGGTTTTTTAAACACTAAATACATATTTAACAATAATTTAGTATTTTTCAGTATTCATCAAAAATTAAAACTTTTCAGAAAAATGCCAAAAATTCAACATAACAATTTTTGATATTCTGAATTCAAAATTGAATTATATTACGAAAAATAAAATTTATAAATTCTATAATGTGGTCAATACTATTCATATCGAATTTTCAAACAACTAGTTTGATAGGTCATCGTGCACTCGAACTCAGTTTTGCGTGCAACATATGCTACTGAATTATTTAAAAGGAAACATACTATGGAAGCTTGGAGTATTACAAAACGTAAAGGAATGAACCTAATAATTATATATGGAATGAATTCAATAAGATGTTTCATTACATATTTAGCCTTGTCACATATTATAAAAGGAAATCGAATAATCCTTCTGATTTATTAAATGACATGATTTTTACATACCCTAAATTAAATACTGAATTATGTATAAGGTTCATATTTTATATAGAACGTTTTATCATTATAGGAATTGTCATATTTGAGCTATCCTTGGATTCCTATGGTAATTCTTTGAGCACCCAGAGGAAACTATTTTGATTCTAGGATCCAGTTTCCAAGGGAGGTACCCATATTGGAACATGGTCCTTATCTACTAAAGGATGCATAAAATGATTCCATAGGATCCCTAAACTATCTTCTGGATATTATGACTCCTTAGTTACACCTCTTAAATCCATCTTGATGTCTTCGAACATGTGGTGACTTGAATTCACCCCATTGGTATAAGTCATGCTTAGCCCATTTTACCTCAAATAAGATCCTTGGACTTAGTTAGAACTATTAATAGGGGAATTCCTTAGGATATTCCCCTTGAATTATACAAAACCTCTTTAGCCATACTACAATTTATTACTATGTTTTTTAGACCTATAAGGTCAAGGATTCCTTGGTTATTACCTTGGATCCTCTTTAATTATCACTATCATCATTATAGGATTCTTTGTTATACATCAGATACTTTATTGTTGTTATCATTGTATATTGTTAATGTTGTTTACACCTTAAATGACTTTTCTATATAAAATGGAACATAAATTATTAAATGATTGTATATATAGAAACTAATTGAGGTTAAAGAAGGTATTGGTCTATTTATATATTTTATTATCCTTACATCTATATATATATATATCCACACACTGTTTCAGTTTATATTCACAGACTAGATGGTATAGACACCATTGGTGGTGGACTACTAAGATTTATCTCACACCCTATCTAGGCCACCATTGGTAAACATATAGATTATATGTATGAATGTGTTGATAAGGGGAAGAGTCCCCCATTGGACACCTGATCTTTCTTTATTTCTTAGGATAGATCTTAGTAGTAGATGACTGAACCAATGCTCGGGTTGCTGGATAGTTTTTGGATTATTTTTGTGTATTCTGTATAGCATTTATTTCCTACTTTGTTTTATACCTATTTTCATGTTTTGTAGATACATGAAAAATATTATCATCATTATATATGTGATTCTGTTTATATATTTTTTATTATATCCATCTTGGATGTTTACCATTTCTTATACCATCTTTTCTATTATTATACTATTTTAGTTATTTATTTTTTATTGTAAATACATTGTGTTATACTCTAACATGAGGGAATAGTATCCCCATGAACACACCTTCTTACCTCACTGTTTATTGGTAGACTCTGGAATAAAATGATGCATGATTGAGGATTTGTGGCCTACCAGATCTAGGACACCTATGAGTGACACTCGGTTCATGACATCACACCCTAACCATAGAGTTAAAGCCAATTACAACTGACCATAAATATGTGTACATAATGGAAGGTTAAAATTTACCAGTAATTATTTCTAGTATTTTAGTTCTTAATAAAAAATAAATAATGATAAATCTTTTTAGTGAAATATGAACACTATAGACTCGATTCTAGGATATATTCAAGGGAAATCCCTAAAATCTGTATTAAAAAAAATTGAAAAAAATTTCAAAACCTATAATGAAACCCCATAGAAGAATCAATCCAGCAAAGTTGAAGATTTTCAAGAAAGATATAGAATATTTTTTGAATCCGGTATAATCTACCCAATATTTGGCTCATGATAGGCTTGTCTTATTCAAATGGTTACTGTGAAAATTTGAATTAACATAGTGGAAAATGAGCATAATGAATTGATCACAACTAGAATTTAAAATACATGGAGAGTGTTTACAAATTACAAGAAATTGGACTAGGTTACTAGGAAAGATCATTTCACTATTATCATTATTGAAAAATGATATAAATTTTATCAGTAAAAAATCATTATAGTTTCCTAGATGGGTTTTCATTATACTTTCACGTGCCCATTTCACTTGAGGATCAGGAGAAGAAAACCATTACTTATACATATAATAACTTTTATTATAGAAATATTTAAGTTTTATTCTATAATATTCCTAGGAAATTACAAAAATAAACAGTTAGAGTTTTATTTAATCATATTAAAGACTACCTAAATGTTATTATGGGGCATTCCACTGTATTTGGAATCTTTTTTGACCATTTCTTAAGAAATATAAAGAATGTTTTGAAAACTTTCATTGAAAATAACCTTGTTTAAATTTTTTGATAATTTTCATTTCATAGTGAAAAAAGAAAGAGTGTTTGTTAATGTTATCTAAAAAAATTATTGAGGTGGATAAGTCTAAAATTAATATTATATATTAATTATCCTTTCCATGTTATGTGCATCATGTTAGATCTGTATCTGTAAATGCATGATTTTAAAATTTTTAATAAAATTATTTAGTAATATTTCATTACTATTATCAATTTACTTTTAAAAGTATCTGAATTTAATTTTTATGATTATTATTAGAAATCCTTGGATGAGTTAAAGAGTGAACTTACTACACCACCAGTTACACAACCACCAAACTAGGAGCACTCATTCAAGTTTCTTTATGATGAATTAAACAATACTTTTGGGGAAGTAATGTCTCAAGGAATTAAAGGAAGACCTCAAGTCATTGTATATGGTTCAAGAACATTGGATTATACATAATAATAATTAATAAAACACTAAAAAATTTAAAAGTTTTTTGTATTTGGATAGATTTAGAACATAATTTCTTGTAACTAAGGTTACTATTTTATTGAACATTCAAACATTAGGTACTTAATAAAGAATTAATAATCTAAAATAATTATGGTTAAGTGATTGTTATTTCTAAAAGAGTTTGATTTTTAGGTCAATGATAAAAATGGAACAAAGAATCGGGTGGAAGAACATATATGTAGGCTACCAAATATAACAGAATTGAAAATTCCATATAGATAACCGTTGAATGAATTCAAATATAGAGAGAAGCTATATTTTTTTTAAGGAGTGGTACCAAAGTATAATTGCTCAGGTCCCACACTCCCAGATACTTTGATGAAATCATAAACATTTCATTTCCGGAATTGATCCCGATAATCGTGACCTAATTTTTCCCAATAAAAGTTTACCATGACAAATGGGAAATGTGGATAATATAAATTCTAGAGGACCTTTTAGGTTTAGAGTTTTATTTAATTAGTAAAAAATCCTACATAAATAATTCACATGAATTTAATTTGGAATTTATCCCATTTAATCTAGATTATCTTATTTCACATTAGGATATGAACATCATCCTTTTGAAATAATTTATAGACATAAATTTCTCGATCATATTCTTTATAAACTTAGAAAAAACATAAAAAGGGGGAGCTCAAATTCTAATTAAGGGTAAACATAAGAATTAATAATTAAATGTCATCAATAAGAAAAAGATTGGATATGGGTATGATGACAAAATCAAACTAAATTAGTGATTCATAGAAGAAACAATACCCATATATACCTAGATCATTAAATATAAAAACATGTAAAAGTAATGATTCATCATGATAAATAATCATGAATCATTTGATATCAATATTTATCATGAGAACATTATAAACCCATAACAAGAATAAATAAAACATTCACATAACTCAGGAAATCATTTTTACTTCACTCTTAAAATAAATATTACAAATGGAATAACCATATAGTAGACTTCAATACCCAATGCATTGGAAGGCTATCATGGAACCACCCATCCTCAATTTATCATAGAACTAATCGTTATTGGTTTATCATGGAACCACCCGTCATTAGTTTATAACATAACCACCCATCAAATTTCCAAATACCATTACATAATAATAACACATAAAAGCTTCCATTTAATAATAATATCATAAGAACAAACATTATCCCTTTTATAACTTTATTAACCCTTTAAAAATAAAATGTTTCTATAATATTCTCTTTGAAACATGATTGACCCCTGAAAAAGAAAAGAATTCTGTAAAAATATTTTTTAAATAATCTTAATCCATACATAAAATAATGTGGATAATATGAAATAAAAATATCCCTAGTGAAGGATAAATAAAAACAAGGGTAGTTGATATTGATGAATGAAAATACCTTTAAAATATCATTAATTTTTTTGAGGAATATATCTTTTTATTTTGAAAACTGCTTTTTGAATCATAAAATTATATAAAAATAATTATCCTTGAAACCGATCTCAGAAAATAATAAAGGAAGTTTTAAAAAAAAAATTAATTAATTTTTTTAGAAAATATCCTTTCATAATTTAAAAAACCATTTAAAATTTTTTTGAAAACATTTTTAAAAAACAAGATTTTGGAAGAACATATATTTTGACTCTAAATTTTCTTAATAAAAAACATATTTTGAAATTTAGTGTATAAAAAGAGTGGAAAATAAAAGGAAAAACATTTTATTATATCATATAAATATGAGATTAAAAATCCTAAGAATTATTTAGAGTTATATCTTCATATTTCAACATTCGAGACTTAATTACAAATAATCCCGATAATCAAAGAAATTATTACATCAAACTCTTAACAATATAGTAAAATTAAATTATAGTACCCATAAAAGGATAAAATTTAATGAAAATTATAACCTAATGAATATAATAAGAATCAAGATACATTATTTCAATTATTTAGTATATACCACAAGAAAATAGATGGGTGGTTAATATGACATATGTCTCATAGAAAAAAAAGTGAGACCATAAATCCCATTACATTAAGACTTGAATATTGTCGTACTTGTCAAAGCCTCCTCTATAATTAATATAATTTTACAATAAATATATCGTAGAACCATATTCATATATATACATATAATATCATATATGATTTTATTATGACTTTATATTACCTGTTTATTATCAATTTCATGTTAATGTTACATCTCGGGTAATATCCATTTTTTATATATAGTTTGACCTATTAATATTTGGTCCTATTACTTTGATCATGATTACACAATTTAAATAATGTAAACCATGATATAAAAAATATATATATTTTCAATATATAAAAATTTATAATAATCTATAAAATATATATATAAGAATTGAAATACTCCATTCATGGAGACTGTAGGCCGTACGTACCCATGAACATTATTTCAATTATCTTGTTATATTGAAAGAAAAAAAGGAAATGATATATATATATATATATAATAGTAGAATTATTATTTTTTATATATAAAATATTTCTATTACACCCATACATAATACATTTCAGGTAAATCCTGAATGAATCACATCGCTTCACGAGGTGGTAGTCCTCCAAACACACAAATGATGTTATACTATTCTAAAAAATTGAAATAATGAAGGTATATATAAATATAATAATTAAATAACCATAAATAAATAATAAATAAAATATAAATAAAATGTAAATATCATGTACATCATTATTTCCAACCATGAGAGGAGGTAATTAATGAACAAACGACATCAGTTTGTGAAGTAGTAGTTCGCCGAAAAAACGAACAATGATTGCGTATCCCATTTGTTGGAAGTTTGTAAAGTCATAGATCATACCCTATAAATAAAAACTTATTTTTAAATTTAATATAACGTGGTTGTTATACAATATTTATATAAAACTAATATAATATTTTTGAGGAATCATTAAAATAGAAACATTCGTTGATGAATGTTACATCTTCACCAGGAAACTCCTTTTAGTTTGAACCAAAGGCCTTCCTTGGTTTTCATTCTACAAGAAGATTGGATTCTATGATGAGAGGAGGGTTTCTGGATTTAAATAGGGTAACATTTTTTATGATCAAAAGTTATTTATTAGTGTATATAATGGGATAGAGTAAGTTTCTTTATATAGTGGAGGAGTAGTGTCATTCTTGTAAATACAAAACATAATACACTATTGAGAGGTCTCCTTTATAGAATTTCACTCAAATATTAAAAAATTTCAATAAAATAGGATATATGGTATCAAAATATCCATAAAATATGTTTTTTACAATTTTATAGGTCTTTTGGACTCTTAATATTAACGTTTAATGACTAAGTAAACTCGTTTTAACCTTAATCATTGTAATTCATTTTAATTGTTTTCACTAATATTTTTAGTGAAAAACTATGTTTACATTAATATAAATTATAAATTATTTTGATTAAAAATATTTAATCCATTTTTAAAAATTCTTATAACATAATTAGAATAATATAATTTAAAAATAAATCTCATAGAGAGGGTGAAACATCGGGGTTTTAAAGTGAAAATGGTCAAAAGTTTGAATTGTTTTTATATGAAAATTAAATATGAAATTGATTAAAATTAGATAAATTATATTAATATATTTATAAATGATATAATATAACATTAAAAAAAATTTAAAACAAAATTTATCATTATATATTATTTATATGAAATGTGAGTTTTCAATTAAATTCAGTATTTTTTACTATTCATCTCGAAATAAAGCTTCTCAGAAAAATACCGAAAAATAATCCAAAGTAAATTATGATTTTATTGATTAAAAAGTTTACATTATTTTTTTCAAATAAAATATATCAATGTGAAAATATTTATTTCTAAAACAAGTCTACTATTAAATGGAGACAAAACTGTCTTTTAGAAAATATACAACGCTTTATGATTAAAATCAGATTTGTACATATTTTTTCCTTATAAAACTTATTGGAAGAATTGAAAAATATTTTATTGAATATATGACATATATATATTTTTAATAATAGTTAATAATAGTTATTAATTTAATTTTTTAAGATAAAAAGATTTTTTGGGCATAAAAATATTTTTTCATAAAAACACACATATTATATTCAATTGGTTTTTATTTTAATATATAATTAATTGATAAAAAAATTATTCACTGTATATAAATGTGAAAAAATATTTTAATAATTTATTTAATATTATCTATCATCTCCATTCCAACAGATCGGTGATAACTATCTTGTTTAATAATAATAACAATAGTATATTGTTATCCAATAAGACATGACATTGTGTGTAACACAAGTTATGGATGAAACTTGATGTCACATGAAACAAAATATAAAATTAGTGTTGAGTAAAATTCAACCTAATCTATTTATTTCATGTAACTCTACATATCATGAAATTTAAATTAATTTAAAAGAAGATATTTCATAAAATATAAGGATGTTACATACTACCCCCCATAAAATTATTTTTCCCTTGAAATACATATTGGTTATAAAAGTATTAACTTTTTAATAATTAATTTATTGAATATAAAATAATAATAATTAAATAGAGAAGACACCCCTTATTAGGGGAAAGTTGGAATCCTTAAGGTCACCTAAATTTACACATAACTTGGATTTCACATAGGGAGATAATTAGAAGTAATGGAGGAAAAGCATAAATAATTATTGAGAGTGATTGAGGTCATTGATCACAAAAGAGTGAATGATAAATGGAAAATTAAGGGACTTATAAAATATAAATATATGATGATCAAATGACCATCGATTATTTATAAATGAATGTACTATAATCACATTTTTGTTCATGATCCTTTTCTTAGAGTTAATGAATTATCTTACAATATTGACTATAAAAATATGGAAATATACTTACTCGATGAGTATAATTTCATCCTTTAATCAAAATTATACCACAATATCATCTTTTTCTCCTTAGTACATGTATTCATGATGAATTCATAATTCCCAAAGCACGAAAATCGAATTTTAATGACTGTATAACTATGAAAGGGATAACATGCTATTCCTCATATCTTTATACATTAACAAAAAACAAAATAGTCAAAAAATGGAAAGATAATTACGAAAATGAATAAACATTCATATGATACATCAATATTCAAAATTAAAAAGTAATACTGAAGTTTCAAACCAAATCCTTCCAAAAATAACTATCCTTATAATTATTCAAATATTTCTTAACAACATTCAAAACCCAATGATCAGAATGATTTGATCATATATTATTCTAAGATAAATCGACCAATATTATTAAAATAAAATAAAATATGTTTCCAAAAAAATATAATTTTAATTTATAAAAATTTTGTACAGACCAAGTCATCACACATGCAAGTGGTAGGCATGAAACCTTTATCATTCTTCGGTCATTGGTTCAAGCCCCTCTGCCTTTTAAAATGCGAGGGGTTTTCACCCAGTATATGGTTTGTTTATTTTTTTCCCAATTGAATAAGTAAATTAATTCCTCCATAAATAATACTTTATGTTGATTGAAGGGGATACAAATACCTAATCATAATAAAACATCTCAAAAAATTCCACTGATAACCTAAAAAAATTAATACTAAAAAACCTCCAAAGGGGAATATAAGTATTTGAACTTATGATCATACTTAATATTATAGAACTATGATGGTTTCCATAATTATTAAGATAAAATCACTTTATAGGATCATAATCTCCAAAGTTATCTAAACCGGCCATTAATACCAACTATACAATCACATGAACCACACTCCTGTATCCTGTGCTGAAATCGTAAACCATACATTTCCAGCATCGATGAAAATAATTATGAACCAATTTCTTCCATCAAACCCATACAAGATTAAATAGAAAACATGGATCACTTACACTCTGGAAGACCTTTTATGTTTATATTTTTAGATAATAATAAAAAACATATATATAAACAATTCACATAAATTCAAATATATATTTGTCCAATTTAACATAGCTTTACTTGTTTCAAAAATGTTCATCAAAATCATGCTTGTGAAGTAATTAATATACATAAATCCTTTAACCTCATTATTTAAAAGTTGGGGAAAATGAAACATAATAACATTGGGATAAAATTTTCAGTAAGGGTGAACATAAGCATTAATAATTCAATGTCATCAATAAGTATAAGAGTGAAAAGGGGTATGAAGAAATATTAAAATTGAATGAGAGAGTCATAAAAGAATTCATAAACATAAATACCTGGATCATAAAATATGAAAACATGGAAAGGTAAAGAGTCATGAGAATAAATAATCATCAGCCATGTGATATAAATATTGATCATGAGAAACATTATAAACCCATAGAAAGAATAAATAAAAGATATACATATCTTGGGAAATAATTTAAACTCTAATCAAACAATCATTATTACAAATGGAAAAACGATATGGTTGACATGCATAACAAATGATTTGGAGTGATATTAGGTACCAACCCACACTTGATTTATCATAGAACTACCCATCATTAGTTTATCACAGAACCACCCATCATTGGTTTATAATGTCACTATCCATCAAATTTTAAAGTACCATTACATAATCATAACAAATAAAATACTGTATTTCATAATAAAATCACAGTAATAACAATTATCTATTTTATAACGTGATTAAATTATGGTAAATAAATGGTATTTATAACAATTTATTTCAAAAATGATTAACCCATTGAAAGGAAATGGTTTCCATAACAATATCTTTATAATAATATTAATCAAATAGAAAAATAATTTGGTTTGAATCAATAAAAAATATCCAGATTTTAGGATAATTAATTTTTTTTGACATTTATGTATAAAAATAAAATTAAAATATCATTAAAAGTTTTCTTGAGAAAAATATAAATTTTTGTTTTGAAAATCTATTTTTAAAACATAAAACACTGTGAAAATGATTTTCTTTTAGAAAAACGTTGTAAAAATATAAAAGAAGTTTAAATAATTTTGATCATTTCTTAAGTAAAACATCATTTTGTTTTTGAAAAAAAAATTCTTCAAAAACTTTTAAAACCTTTTTAGAAATCCTGATTTTGGAATAAAATAGTTTTTGTGCAAAAAGATGTTTTTTAATAAACAAAAATTCTTTTGAACTATTGAGTATAAAAAGAGAGGAAAATGAACAGAAAATACATATTATCATGTCATAAAATTCAGATAACAAAATTCATTAGAATTATTTATAGGTATATTATAATATTCCAATATTGGATACATAATCACAAAAAATCTCAAAAATTGAAGAGAATGTAACATCAAACTCTTACCAATTTGGAAACATTAAGTTGTAAGACCCATGAAAGGAATCAATTAAATGAAACTGGTGTTATCATTAAAATAATGATACTAATGATATAACATGTTAAATGGGATGTATATTCCACACAAAATAAATAAGTGTTTAATATTACACAAGTTCCGCAGAAATAAAAGTGACACTAGACATACTCTTACCTTAAGTCTTGGCTCTCATTGTACTTGTTAAAACATCCGGAATAATAAATATAAGATTAATAAAAATATATATAAAAACCTTATTAATATATATAATACCATATATGATTTTATTATGACTTTATATTTCTTATTTATTAACAACTCTATGTAAAAGTTTTTTTCAGGTAATAACCGCATTGTTTTTTGAATATATTTTGACTTGTTATTTTTTGTCATCTTACTTTGATCAATATCTATTAATTTAAATAATTTAAAATATGATATAGATACCATATATATTAATTATGTATACATTTATAATAATCTATAAAATATTGAAATAGGAAATGAAAAACACTCTTTATGGAGACGGTAGGTCATACATACGCGTGAATGGTGCTTTCTTTTTCTTGTCATATTGATAGAATGAAAATTAAATGATATATTTATATGTATATATATATATATATATTATTCCAGTAGAATTATTATTTATTATATATCAAATATTTATATTACACCCATCCTTAATAAATTCTATTTAAATCCCAAATGAATCACATCACTTCACGCGATGGAATTCCACCACACACACGAATGACATTATGATATTCTCACAAAAAGGAATGAATGAATGTGTGAGTTATATAATAATTAAATAAAAATAATTAAATAATAAATATCATATATATCATATATAAATTTCATTTACATCATTATTCCAAACCATGGAGGAAGTAAAGGATGAACGAATGATATCGTTTCGCAAAGTGGTAGTTCTCTAAACACTTAATTGATGATTGCATATCCAATTTGATAGAAAAGTGTGATTATTTTGGTCATAATATTAATATAATAAAATATTAATATTTGTATGAAAATTATTTTATTATATAATATTGTTATAAAAATAATTGAATAGGTATGATGATGAAAAAAAGAAAAAAATTTCGATTATGAACTTTACCACCTCTTTAGGTAACTCCTTTTGGTTAAAACCAAAGTCCTCCCTTGGTTTTCTTTATGCCCAAAGTGATGGTTATAGGATAAGAGAATGGATTTTTTTATTTAATTTAGGAATATTTTGGTTGTTCCAAAAGTATTTATAAGTGTGTATAGTGGGAAAGAGTGAGTGCCTTAATATAGTTAAGGAGTGACATTTTTGTAAATACCAAAAACCAGACACTATTGGGAGGTCTCCATTAACTATTGTGCCTCAAATTATGAACTAATTTGTATGAAATTGTGTATATGTTGTATATATGGCAATTAAATGTGTTTTTTACAAGTCTTTATATCATTTTCCCCTTAGTATCAAAGTTAATAACTATGTGAACTCCTTTTTACCTTATTCACTATAATAAATTTTAATTTCTCAAACTAATATTTTTTGTCATAATCTATGTTTACCTTACTAGAAATTATAAATAATGTTTATTAAAATTATTTTTTTTTTGAAATTCTAATAAAATAATTTGAAGAATTTAATTTAAAAATTTATCCCACATACTGGATGAAACGACGTGTTTTTAAAGTGAAAATGTTCAAAAATTTGAAATGTTTTTATATCAAAATTCAATAAGAAATTAATTACAATGAACTGAATTCAATTAAAATATTTATAATTGATAAAATTAACTTTAAAACGAATTTAAAACATAATTTGACATTATATATTATTTATATGAAAATACATTTTTCAATTAAATTCAGTATATTTCACTATTCATAAAAAATTGAAACTTCTCGGAAAAATAAAAAAAATCAACCATAACGACATTTTGATATTAAAATTTTAAAAATGAATTTTATGTTGTCAGATAGAATCTATAAATGTGTAAAAATATAGTTTTTAAATAATTATTCCATTAAAAGGAGAAAAACTACAGTTTAGAAAAAACATAGCCTTTTATGCTTAAAATTGGAGTTATCCTTATTTTATGCTTATAAAACTTATTATATGAATCAAAAAATATTTTTATTGAATATATAACTAATAAATTTATTTAATATCATTAAATAATAGTTATATATTTAATTTTATTATGATAAAATTCCTTTGTGGACATACAATTTGTTCTCTATAAAAACACGCCTTTTATATTCAATTGAATTTTTTAATTTTAATTAATTAGTAACCAAAGGATTTATTATATAATCACATGTAAAAAATATTTTAATAATATTTTTAATCTTATTAATTCCCTCTATCCCAATTTATAAGTGATATCTATCTTAAATAATCAGAGTAATAGTATATTGTTGTCTGATAAGACTTAGCCTTGTGTGAAACACGAGTTATAAAAGAAAATTTATGCTACATGCAATAAAAATAAACTTGGTGTTCCATATAATATAATATAAACTATTCATTTTGTGATACTCAAGCTATTAAGGAATTTATGTTTATGTGAAATAATATATTTCATAAAATCTAGGGATGTTAATCCTGGTATATCGATATGGTATGTTTTTTTGGTAACTTCTCATGTTCTATCTCGCATGAACCTATAACAAACTCTTAGTCTTAAATAAGAATAAAGATCCATAAATTTGGAGAAAATATAATTTTTTAAAAATTAGAATATACATTCCTACAAGTAATATCTAGTCACTGAAATAAATTTTCCATACTCTAGCTATTGGGGGAAACATTGGACCCCAAAAGAGTACTAGGAAAATTTTAGAATAAGGTATATACTAGACAAAATTACTGAATTATTGTAATAAATTTTGTAAAAAATATGAGCAATTTAAATTTAATGAAACATTTCTAAACGATATGATAAGCCTAAAAAATCCTTTAAATTTTTTAAAATATTTGATGTTTGGAAAATAGTCTCCATGGGACCCTTTCGAATTCCCATTAAAAATTATTACATCATTTTTGATGTGGAATATGTTCCAAAATGGTTGAAAAAAGCTACCAAAATAGATGATGCTACTAATTTTTGTGATGTTTTCATGACTACAATTTTATGTAGGTTTAGAGTTCCAAGGGAAGTCATCAGTGATCAAGGGACTCATTTTTTTCAAAAAAAAACATGTAGTCATTGATGATAAATTATATAGTGCATCAAAAGACTTTAACACTCCACCAACCACAAAATATTGTCCAATTTGAAGTTCTAAATAGATATACTAAGGAAATATTATAGAAAATTATAAATCTAAAAAAAAAATAATAGATCTAATGATTGGAAGACACATTATGGGGTTAAAGGAGAATGAGAAAAATTCCCATTGTAATGGGTATATACCAGTTGATTTATGCTAAGAGTTTGAACTTACCTATTGATATAGAGTTGAAAACCTACCAGGTAGTAAAATAAATATGGATATGAAAATATATGGGAATGAAATAAGAATACATTATCAAAATATAGAATAAATAAAATGGGAAGATTTTGAGAACTCCTTGATTTATAAGGAATAAACTATATTGGTTTATGAAATGTTATTTCAATAAAAATGCTTTCATTAGGTAGAAAAATATATAATTTAAAACTCCATGATAGAAATTATTACCGGTAAACATTGTTCAAGATGAGAAGATCCATTTATTATCACTAATGTATAGCCCTATGGTGATGTACAAATAATTAATGGATAAAATAAATCATTTACTATTATTGAGAACAAGTTGAATATGTATCATAAGAATCTTCCATAAGAACTAGTAGAGGATATCACACTCTTCTAACCCATCAAACTATAAAACCATTAGTTTTTATGTTTATTTTGCACATTTTGATTTCTATGTTTATATTAAATCTATTTATAACTAAAAAATTTATTACAATAAAATATGTTCACAGTATCTTTCATGTTCAAGAGAGGGAAAACTTTGTAGTTTTAGGATTTTATAAAATTTTGGTCTATATTTGTCATTTTGTGAAATTTTATGTGTGTTTTTTTTATCTTTTTTAGCATTTATGAAACCCAATGAGATCAATTTGAATACCATTGAAAATTTTAAACCTATGAAAATGATGATAAACTAATTTGTCCACTGAAATTAACATAGATAAATGATGAAATGAATATGTTTTCAAATTCAAAAAGTGGGGAATTCAAGAAAAGGCTACATATTTGTTTAGTGTCATTCCTTGACACACTTCCCTACATTAAAATTACTTAACTGGGAGGATTTCAAACCAAATTTAAATATTCTAACAATAATCTCATTTATTTATATAACCAAGCCATGATTGAATAACTATAATGTTTTGAGTAATATAGTAAAAGACATATAGTATTGGGGACACATTGATGTAAATAATTGATAATTTTTTTGAATAAAAAACCCCCATTTAAAGTAAACACCTATTTTTTACTACTATGAAACTTAATAATTTTATACCTTACAAACCATGAATGAACATATTAAACAACCAAATTAAAATCCCTAAACTCTACCAACCTATATCTAGAAGTTAATACATGATCACATTTGACTCAAGTGTGGGGGAAGGAGTTGGGTGATCTCAATTAATGAAGTTTTAGTATTAAATATATTTTTAGATGCTTAATTGTAGCTACATCTTGAGAAATATGTAACACTTTTTAATCCTTGGTAAAGTATAAAATTTTAATTTAATAGAAGGATACTATCTCTCAAACTCAAGAAATTGATTTTCCACCCATACTTAAAAAATCGAAGGCTCTATTTTCCTTCAAAACAGAATATGATAAGAATAAAGAAAACCAATCAAATATGATAATGGAAATAGAGAGAAAAAATATTTACTACTACCAAAGTGATGAATGTGCAGGATATCCTTTCAATATAAAATGTTTTTGGAGGTGAATTAATCCAATAATAAGTGAGAAATGATTCCATTATTGGGGAAATTTTAAATCATGCATTATGCATTAAAATTGATCGAAACATCATATTCTACCACATAATCCTCCAAATTAAGAACCAATAAACGCTTATTAACATAAAAAACCTAAAAATTACTAATTATAAGAACATTTACTTGACTAATTAGGTATATTTTTAGAAATTTAGCAATCCTATGGTGACCCTTTAACATGACAGGAATGAGAAAATCTTTCCTTTAAATTCATACATGAGTGATGAAATAAATAATTCTAGGAAGGTAAATATATATGATCATGGGTTGATAGAAAGGTTGGAAATTATTTGAATGTATTTTATTGTGGAAATTTAATTAATAAATTTAAGAGTCATGGTAAGTTTGAATGACATGGTTTTTAAAAGGGAACTCACATTGGCTAGTGTTTAGAATTTTGGTTATATAATATTTTTTAATGGTAACTTGTCCAAGATTACAAAGATTAAGTGTGGGGTATTTTAAATAAGAAATAAAGTAATTATTTTTTATTATTATACAATTAATTTTATTCCCTCATGCTTTTTAATTAATCGATATCTTGGGATTTCAGGAAGTAATGTGTTAATTCATTGGATTTTTTTAATATTTTATAAAATGGGAAAATTGTGAATTTAAATAAATATTTTTTATTTATGGAATAAATGGATGTATATTTATTTATTTTTTTCATTTTATATTTTAAAGTGAAATAAATTTTGTTGAAACTGTGGAGATGAAATTTTTCAAAGGATTTTATTAAATTTTACTTATGATGTAAACATCATAATGTTCATTTAACCATAAAATGATAAGGATGTCTGAAATTTTTTGGAAAAGGCATGAATAATCCCTATGAATATAAGGTTAAATTTTTAAAAAATGCACGGATCCATATAGAACATAAGTTTTATATTTTTGGTAAAAGATACTTTCATATAGTTCAATCTATAAGTTCATAAGGTTGATCTAACTTTGTAATTTTCATTGTAAGGTTCTTGAAGAAACATTGTAAGGTCAATCAATGAACATAATATGGTCGAATTGGATTTTTAAATTTCATTTTATAGAATGAGAGAAATTTTTAAGGTTGTTTCCATCACTTCATTGTGTTTTTTACCACTTCATATGGTTCACTGTCTTATTGAAATTTTCTAACTATAAGACACCTGAAAGAGAGTTTGAATGATTAATACATGTGCATACCAAATTTCTGTATCAGCATAAAAACATTCATACAACTCAATTTTAGTTAATCATGTGTGTTTTTATGGATATATTAAATTTAAAAATACAATTTATAGCTCAATAAATAATAAAAAAAATAAAGGGAAGTTGTAGATTTTGTGGGGGGATAAAGACAAAATTTTAAGGGAGATACGGGGGAAAAAGAAATATTAAAAATTTAAAGGTGTAAGAATCTCATGAGATTATAATTACTAAAGGTAAATTGAATAATAAATATATAAAATAGAGAAAGGTGAATAAGGAAAAGTTCTCCTTTCAAATTATGTGTTTCTACTTCTATTTTGAGTTTTCTATGTTTTATTTTCTATTTTAAGTCATATTGAAATATTTTCTACTTCTCACCCCATTAATGATACCACTTGAATGGTGGGATAAAGACCTTTAGTGGTTAGGTTAGGGTGATGAGGACCAATTTTTAATTCTTAAATTTATGTGATAAATGAATAAAACTATATTATATTAATTGTTTTAGTATTCAGTGGAGAATTATTACTTTAAATGTAATTTTATTTGAATTATTTTACTTGTTAATTGTTTTTTCCTCATTTCATGAACCACATATCTCCCTTATATCAGTTTAGTTTATATAAAATGAAATTGGATAATTTGAGTGGTGATTTTCTAGAGGTTGGGGGAATATTTTTGAAGAATGTGGATTACTTTTGAATTTTTTAGGAACAATAATACTGAATTGGGTATTTCCTGAGCAGTTTAAGGTAGGTTTACTATTTTTTTGTCATTTATACCTTTTTATACACGTAGAAAAGAGGAATGATCAGGTAGTGAGTATTACTATATTATTTATTTCTATATGTTTTAACCTAGGGTGATTGATGAAATTATTGTGGAGTATTTCACTTATAAATTAATAAGAAGAGTGAAATTTTTAAAAATAATATGATAACATTGAAATTGGAAATCCAACCATAATTATATATCCCTTCATAATCTTGATTGCAATCTACTAGGTTTAATTTATTTCAAATTCTATAAAAACCAATTTGAATCAATATCTACCCCTTTCTAACTAATAGTAACAATTTAGTTTTAGAACCCCTCTATGGAGACAACACATAGTTTCTAAAATAATAAATTTTTAATAACATGGGGTTTTATTAGATTTTTTAAAACCCAAGATAGTTTTTTTAGAGGTTCTATGAGGTGATATTAGGGATACTATACCATTTAAATATAACAACAACAATAACATCAACTATAAAAATCAGATAAAGCTTAATAGAAAATATTATAACATACCACATGATGAAAAAAACTCTTCAAGGATTGGAATGTCATAAAAAAATTAATATGATCTCGCTTTGGACAATAACATGTTAACATATTCAAATATGAAAAATAAATCACCACCACAACACAAAGGAAACATTTGACCTATCTAAAAAACCATATCATCTTGGATATGTTGAATATGCACTTCTAGATCCACTAGGTTTTATATGTAAAACCTTTACCCATACCTATACCAGAAGAACTAAAATTGTCACGCAACTTGTAGGGATCATTTATGTTGTGAGTATGAATTTAATAGTCCACTATATATGGTTTCCCTTGATAATATCCATACATATACTAGTCTATATAAATAAATATAACAAAAAATAAATGCAAAACAAACAACCCCCTCAAATTATGCTTGATCAGACCTAAGTGAAAATTTTGTTTCTTCTTCAATGCTAGAGACGAATGATAAATTCATAGTCTATTATCGGAGATTTTCCCTTATCCTTATAACCAATTAAATACCACCTAATACCACCACCATGATTCAACCATTATACCCAAACCACACATTCAATGTGATACCTTTGACCCAATTCACTCAACAGTAACCAAACTAGAGTGTCAAGTAACCTCAAGCACATCTCCCCCTATGTCATAAGATGTCTTTCTATAGTGAGGGCTTATGGATATACCTTGGGGATACTATACCCACATATCAGAGTGATACAAAAATAGATTTAACCAAAAAATATCCATAGTCAATAATACGAGTACACAAAATAATAAAACATAACATGCTATATGAAGCGAAATGTTGGAATAAATTCATGCATCAAACTAATCATCTAATAATATTATTAAATATATAAAATAAAAATAAGCTAAATAAAATATAAAATAAGAGTTACTTAAATCCTTGATACTCAGCTCATCCCAATATCTAGACTCAAGCTAATCTCCCCAACTTGAACATCTCGTATTGGGCCTTTACCTTGCCGTAACCTACAAAGATGAGGTCTGAAAAGGTACAAAATTCCACGGGACAACCATCTTGGCTATGAGTAAAATTCTACAGGCAAAAAAAAAAACGATTTCCCTAAAATAACTATAAAATAAAATTTAAGTACAATATGATATGATCAACATAATATAATAAATAATTGAAAAAAATAAAATAAATCCCACTTGATCCTTGGGTTCTAAGATGTTAGGAACAAATATGTTTTATGTTGTATTTTTTTGGAAATAAATGGATTCATTTTCATGAAAAAATGCAAAATTATCTTTGAGAATGTGTAAGATAATTAACATGGTTACACAAATGGATAAATGAAAAGATACACCTTCATATCTCTATATATCACAGTCACGGTTTTGGAAAAGGAAAAGTTGAATACTAAAATTTGGATATATGTTATGAATTATGGTTTATAATAGGAGATAAATGTATTTCCAAAATATTGGGTCTATGATTGTACAATTTGTTATGGAAGTGAATGAAAAGGATAGATCATGTCATGAACACATGTGTCGGGTTGGGAATGAAGTTGAAGTTTAGAAAAATGAAAAAAGAAATATTCTATAAGGGTTATCATGAGATAAAGATTAAGGAATTCATGATATGAACTTATGTGTTTTACTTTGAATGTATTAGAACACAAAAAATACTAGTCCCCTTATGCGTAAGAAGATGGATGGTAGCACTATAAGGGTTAACAATAAAATTCATAAGGTTCATTCGACCCATTCATAATATTCATTCACACCATGTGAGTAGTGGTCCTACTATGAATGGATTAATATTTGGAAAAGTACTATAGGATTCCTTGTACATGTAAGAGTCTTCTTCAGTATCATGTAAAAGTTATGCATGCTATTAAACTAATCCTCATGCCGTGACATGCAAGTTTTGGAAAATAGGCTGATTATTGTAGAACACTGAGGGGTGTAAGATTTATTAAGGAAAAAACATAAGAGATAATATGGAGAAAACATAAATAATTATTAACTTTTGAGTATTGGAGTTTCTAAGTACAATCCCCAACACATATGCCACACCATGTAGATAGTCAATAAAATTTCAGTGGTTTTTGAGATTTGATTCCGACACCACAAAATAAATATAGTTCCTTGAAAGGATTTATCATAAAATATCATTACAAAGGGAATATTGTGATTAATTTCAATAAACATCTATAGAGCTATGATTATGGAAGATTTGGGATGTTTAAAACTAGAGGATGAGTTCACACCATGATTCAATTTACAACATTCAGAAAAGATGGATGAATCAATAAGAAATGGAAGTGTTACACCCTGATATTATGAGTGTTAAAAGTGACGATTTTTAGTCAGATTTTTGAGATCTGAATATTGATTGGATAGAACTCCATGTATAATGGAACCACCCTATGAAATGGATAGAGTTAGGAATACCATTCCCTAAAGGAACAATTGACACAGTGATGTGGTAGTATCTAGAATATCTTGTAGTTTGAGATGTAATTTTAAATGAGTAATATCTAGATATTTTTTTAGTAATAAAAATTGTTATGAATGGAAATAATAAACACACTAAATTCATCTTGTAAAACTATACTAATCATGGTGATTTTGAGGAAGTGTAATTTATCTCAACCCTCGTTTTAAGAATTGGTTGTAGGAAGACTATAAAAATTACCATACATATTCAAAAAAAGTTATATAAGACTATAATAGAATATATAAATTTATTAGATAAGTAATAAGAGATCAAATCATATTTTAATAAATAGTTTTATGAAAATGGTGAAGAAACACACACATGCACAACGGATTCAAATGCTATATCTCTTTTATATTGAGAGAACGATCAATGATTAAGAATGACAACACTACTACTCCCAATTGATAGAGAAGGAACAAAAGATGAAAATTTTACTTCTGAATTGTCAATATCTTGAATATGGAATTGATGCTGATGTTATATTGTGAATTAAAAAAGACTCAATCTTCTCATATTGAGTAGTTGATTATATTTTTCTTTTAATAAGGATATAAAAATAAGTATATAACCATAGGAGAATAAAATTAGGAGCCACAATGAAAGAGAAGTATAATACTACATAGATAAATATATATAAGTCTTTAAACTATTAAGAAGACCCAAACATCTATAATATAAACAATCCTTATCTATTATTTGTGTGAAAAAAGACTAGAAGAGCCTGTACCCCTAGATTAATAGTGAAGCATTATGAAAAATTGTAAAACATTCAATGTGTAGTGTTATCTTATTGAGGGAACATAACAAAGGATGAGAGACTGAATGTGTTCATGATAACATTTGAAAGGGATATATATGATTAATAGTACTATTTAAAATAAAATATCTATATTATTTTTAACCTAAATTCATCCCTCTCTCTAGGTAATCTGGTCAACTATGCCCCAATAAGTGTTATCAAATCTAGATGGTTTTGATGTAATGTTTAATCCCTATATATGTATTGGATTTTTACATGTAATCAATGATTAAGACTACATTTTTAGATTAACTTCAAATGAAGGTTAGAAAAAAAATTATTATGTTATTGTAGTATTTTTTTCTTTGAGGTCATGGAGTACATACATCAAGATATTAACTTGACTACACCCATTGAGAGATTCAGAGAAATATGGATAGAGAAGATCCTGATCAGATCTACGTCTAATTAATTTTGCAATAAAACTAATCAATTTTCTACTTCATTTAAGATGTGGTAGACATTGGAAGTCATTTATGGAAACCTAGTTAAAGAAAAGAAGATGGAGATATCATCTTCAATTATTGGTGATGATTTCCTTATACCAAGAGGCAAGAAGAATAAAAATAAGAATAAGGTGGAATCATTGATTGAGGTGAGTAATTTCAATTCCATTGTTAAATTTGATTCTAATAATTCTTTTTAATTAGATTGAAATTATGACCACTCAGAATCACAATTGGAGATAAACATGTGTACGAATTCCAATATAGAAAAGGCAATTACATCTAGTCATTAGTTAGGTTAATGGTCATATAAAAATCAAAACAAGATACAATCCTTATATGAAAATTTGGATCAACTGTAGATTATACAAGAAGTAGAGATTTCATTCATTGAATATCTTTGAATGTATAAAAAAGGGTAAAGGGATTAGATATGATATTAAATTATGATTTGATAAAAATGAGCAGAAATATAAACGACTAAATAAACCAACTTGAAAAATTCAAATAATTTATAGGTAAAATATAGATGTTAATAAAGAGTTGAAAGAATATATTATGCCTATAAATAATCCACATTAATAAAAGACAAAATTATGAAATGAATATAACTCTAGAATATAGGATATGACTTCCAAGTTAAATTAGAAGGGTGATAAGATCAAGAATATCGAGGAGTGGTTGAAAACATCAAATAAAAAGAAAAATATCCATTACATAATAGCCTAAAAATGTGGAAGGAGTAAAAGGTAAAAATTTGAAATAATGGAAACATATAATATTTATAATAGATATAGAAATAAATTCTCTTATTAAAGGCAACAATAAATTGTTTCTATCATGGAAGAAAGATTAACACAAATATTATTTTCCTATACAACCATATTCTCAATGGTGGATATAAAAACTATTACAACAATATTTCATCCAAGGAAGGATGTCACGAGGTATGTATTTTATGGTAAATATTTTTTATGTGATAAATTTGGATATATTTAAAGACATTGTCAAATTAAAGAATAAATAGTTTTATAAGGAATTCTCTATATTTATGTCAAACCATAATAATATTTCAATGGATCTTTCCAATACAGGTTGTGAGTTTCCTAATAAATTTGAATAATTGGCTATAAAACATGGGATGTTTGGAGAATTAGGACTCTCTCTGGATTATTAATGCTGAAAGATCATGATAATTTGTTTTTTCATGTGGTAAGAGGATATATTGGTATCCTAGGTGATCAAGAAAATGATAAATCCGGATTAGGGTGATCTTTACTTGAAAATTCAGCTACAAAAGGATTTCGGATTATATCCTAGGAGGGTTCACTCCATGATCGACATTGATCGAGGGATAAACCCTCTTCCTTGGATTTATTTTATTTGAGAGGTGAGTATAACATGATGGATTCTATGCCACAACATGAAAGAGGAGGAGGCCACACTACAAAGATCTAGGCCTTGGGCATTAGTTCTGCCTAGTGTTCTTTGCTATGGGACCTAAAAGGTTCATGATGTGATGAGGTCTAATGAAGGTGGTTTCCCATCTATTTGGAGGGAGGTCATGCTGCGACCCATATGGTCTCTATTCAACTAAACTATTAGGATATTTTTAGATGGTTAGTATGGTTGTTTTGGGAGTCCAAAATGAGAAATTCCTATACGTTTTCCTTATTTTGGGTCACAAAAGTATATGGGAAGGTTGAAATCCTCTTACCCCGTATCCCCCCTTTTAAACTAGATGACTAGGGAGTGGTTAATCATGAATATTATTGGTAATTCTTGTCCCCCTATCTCCCATGTTCTCCACTTTTGTCTCTCTTTAAATTTTAGATTTCAGGTTATGGTTTTGGAGAGTTGATTCCACTACATCATGGAGAAATCATCCCAATTGATGTGTGTGTCATGTATAGATTTCATAGTAAGTACTATAAGGATGTATTCAAGACATAGTTCATTGTGTCACTTAGGGTATGTTACCTAATGAATTTATTTGAGGTTATGGGAATTATGGGTGTAATAGATAATTGATTTCAATGTTTAAATTGTGAATTTTTTGTGTCTTAGGTCTTGCTGCATGTCGAGAGTGGTGCTCACCCCATTTATCATGGTTTTAGTATTGTGGGATCACCCATTGAATTTGGTATAGATTATATCGATTTGAGTTTTTAGTTTTAAATGTTTGATTTATTAATTTTACAGAGTATATTGACGAGATAGGTGCTTGTGGACTCAGAAGAGGTCAAAAAGAGATTTGGATAAATTTATGGATTTTGGCTTAAGGTAGGTGGCCTTGGATTTACTTAGTTTAATTATCATTTCATTATTATTTTTTGTTTTCCTTCATTATTATTATATAAACATGTTTCATTCCTTGTTTGATCTTTACCCATAGATTGGGATGGTCTCACATTTACCTAACAGTCAACATGGACTGTATAAACTGATAATCAGTTTAAAGGCAACACTATGGTCAAATGAGCATTGATAGTCCTCTATAGAGTCTATTTTTTGGAATGTGTTACATTTAAAAGAGAAAATATTATCCTTTTAAAATTATATTTATGAAAGGGGTTTGATTAAAATATGATGATTTCAAGGATGGTTTTGAAATATTATTTTAAAATATAAATGGAATATTCTAAAGATAATTTTGATGGGATTTTTTCCCAGTTCCAAGAACAAGTAATATGACATGTGATTCCCTTTCTAAAAAGTTTCAGAATAAGATTTTAACTTTTTTTAAATGGAGAGATAAATGTCTTGGTTATGTTATTTTGTTCTATATAATCTTATGTGGGAAATTACCTATTATCTAAAGTAATATTTCCTTTTTATATGACTCTGGGATATTATTTTCTTGTATTCCATTAATTTCATGATGATTCATTATTATGAGTATGGGCCAATGTTGTTTGGATTTTGATATCAAAATCCAGGTTGAGGTGTGATGTTTTAGTTTACCCCTTAATTGTAGGGATGAACCTAATGGAACCCAAAGGATTCCCATATGCGTTGGATAAGAATACCAATGATTGACTTGTTTTTTCATTGACCTAGGTGGTGTGAGAGATTGACCTATAGGGTTAAATAGATGAAAAAATGTGCAATGATTGGTATCATGGGACAATTTCCATGATAATGAGTTGGTGAGATTATGAAATGGGATACATGAACCATTTGTTATTATATATGTGTGTTGAATATGTGATTAAGTTAGATGACGAATCCTAGTGTGAGTGATTTTGATCCTCATACCTAGACTCACATTGAGTGCAATGGTATTGGTAGAAACCTATAATGAGTGTGATGGTAGTGGTATTGTTGTGCTTGAGAGATCAAACCCAGAGTGAGATAGTAGTGGTTGGGATATGTAACCAGCCTTGTGTACGAAGGCATAGTTAGTGATGTTATTTCATGGAAAACATTGAGTAAAAAAGTTGTGGATTGATGAAATATGTGAATCCTCTCTTTAGTGTGAAGGGCTGACCAAGTTACTTCATGTGTGACATCTCTTGAATGGGAAGGTCTAGTTCCGGACTTGAGGATTCACTACACTAGACCTTTAGGTAGTAGTTAATACTTAGTATGACACCCTACTATGAATCTTCATGCACGTGTTGAGGTATAGTACGAAACCATACCCTTCATCTTTAAGTATGGTATGGGGTTTATGGTATGAGGAGAACCTCTTCCTTCTATTATATAGATAAATTAGTTATGGCAAGGGATCATGGTGTCCTAGTAAGCACATGATAACATGACACAAATTCCTATATATTCATTGTGTATTTCTTCTTCAGGGGTGTGTTGTATGATCATGTATTTCACTCCTAATATATATATATATATATATATATATATATATATATCATACACATCCACTTGATCACAAAAACTATTAGTATTGACATGGAATTGGGGATTCCAATTAGGCATACCCATGTACATGACTTGGGTTTTGATGTATCTTGGAAGACCATCATTTTTTATCTTAGGCATACATACTACATAGGGATGGATATGTGGTTAATTTAGCAGGGTATGGAGGTCGAGTATTATGAATTATTATTATTATTATTGGTTCAATGGATGATGTATTTTATTTTTTATTTTTGTTCAACATATATCAAAAATTGCACCATTGCTTATGTTTATGATGCCATGTTTATATGATTCTAATCTAATATGTGTTGTTACATTATATAAATATTTTTACATATTACAATTATAGTCTAGAGGATTCCTCTTGTCTCTCTTTTTTTATATAGGTATTTTGGTGATGTTTGTTATATGGACGGTTTATGAATTTTTTTGATAGATTCATAAATAACACTGAATATTTATTTTTTAGATCATATTATCCCCACAGTTTTCTTAGGACCTCCTTTATAGTTGGTAGAATCTTTAATATAGGAAGGTGTAACCAAGTTATTGTAATGACCCCACTCTGGTGTTGTTCAGGAAATTTAAGACGGGTCATTACAAAATGTAATTAGGGTGTGTTTCGAGATGGGATAGTGTTAGATATTTATGGAGATAGGTTATTAGGACTCAAGAGGTAGACCAAGTGGATGCCTATCCAACTTGACATTGGTTGATTCTCAAATATCTTGGATATGTCTAGTATTGGGACTAGGAACGCTTGGATGAGGGAGGTATTATATTGAAAAATCCTATATAGGATGGATAAGACTCAGGATGAGTTTTAGGGCTCAATAGGGATTCAATAAGACATTCATCTATCGATAATTTGGCATGCTTAGGTCATGATACACATGCTTATAGGAAGGTTTGTTTGATATACCGCCTAATCAGAATATATTATTAATTTAATAAACATATAATCTAATAAATATTTTATTTATTAAATTATAAAGGATGATTGTGTTAAAATTTATTTTAGGGAATTATTTAATATGTTGTGATTGTAATTTTTTGAATTTCATAGGGAAATGGTTTTTAGGATGGTGTATTTTTGGAAATAATCTAGTTTGAATAAAAAATCATGGAGTGGCCAAAGGAGTGTATAACGAAAAATGGTTTTGAAAATGATTTGGTTTTTTTTGTTTAAAAAAATAATATGAAAAATAATTTTTTGAATTTTTTTTTTCAGAATGATTTTGAAAACCAAATTGGTTTTTAGGAAGAATATTGGTTAAGATGAGGTTTTTTGGTTCCCTATTTGTCGAAAACCCATGGATTCCAATGGATGCTTTGAAAAATCAGGTGAGTTTTGATTTGGGTAAAATGTTTTGTGCTAGTTTTTAAATAAGAAACTAGTATAATGTAAACTATTTTTCTTGTACTTTAATGTTTTTCTTGGGAGAGACCCAAATACTAGAATTTTTTCTCATTTTTTTGTCGTGTTTTATTAGAGAACACTAAACATGGATATAGGGTATGAATATGGTTTGATATAGTGATGGTAAAATGAAACCAATTCTTGTGTAGATTGTTTTTTTTGTTTTTTCATGGTTTACCGAGAGATATCATTGTGTTCAATGGTGAATTTAGTTGGTATATCAATGTATTTTGAATAGAGACTTGAATTTAGGCTTATGGGATAGATATTTGATGTTTTCATTGAGTAACTAGATGGTATATTTCTATTGATATGTGATATATACTGATTGATTTAGGTTTTTTTTGGTGATTTATTTGGTGAGGATCACCATTATGTGAAATCGGATTTTTGAGTAGCCTTATGATTGGGAGAACCCTAATCCAAAATATATATTCGTTATTTTAACTTTTATGTTTTGTGATCTATGGGTGTGGTTGAGAACCATCTTTCTATTTTTTGAATAATGGTTCTTATTGGAACTCAGGTATGAGAGGGGTGGTCACGTCTAGTCGTAATTCTTGACAATGGACAAGATGTCTGATATATAGATCATTTTTTGTGAAACAATGAAATGATAAAGATACTATTATAGTTTTTATAATCAAATTAGACATGAATATATGACTCTCATATTGTTTAGGGTGGTGGATTAATTGGAATCTGTGTGTGAATCATATTTGAGAAATATTAGTACTCATGGGTGGAGTATGACAATGAATGGAGGTTAAGGACTAAAACAAGGTATTACATTGTGTGTAGATTTTATACCTTATCATGTGAATTTTTATGATTAAATTATTCTTTTATAATTTAATTCATTTTTTTGGGAGATGTGTTTTTGCGTTAGTAGGAGTGGTTGAGTGTTTTCATGGAAGATCAGTTGGAGGTAGACTGACTTGATTTGTTTCATGGGATTATATACAGTGAGTTGGAACCTGTATCTAGGAAATTTATGGATTAATTATTGAGAATGAATCTAGAGGTATGATGGTGGTCTTATGTAGATCATTGGAGGGCTCATTAGTATTTGAGAGTGAATTAGATTTGAGACACACTGGTACTCATAGGCGGAGTATGATAGTGGGCGGCAGTTAAGGATCTAAACATTGGATTACATTGATTTTTGACTTTATACCTCAACGTGGTAATTTTTAGGATTCCATGATTACATTATAATTATATTCATTTTGATTTGTAGATGTGGATATGCATTGGTAGGAGTGGTTGAGTGTTTTCAGGGAAGTTCGGTTGGGTGTGGAATAAATGGAATTATTTCATGGTATTATATATAGAGAGGTGGATCCTCTATATAGTAAATTATGTAGGAATTATGTAGAATGAATCTAGTGGTATGATGGCAGTATTGGATAGAGTTTTGAGGGGGCTGAGTGAGTGGGTATCTTATCTTGTAGTGAATAATGTTAATTGGTTGTTGGATTTGTGAAACAAAATCAAATTATTTATTTGATAATGGAGAAAAATGTTATAGTAGTTAATGAATGAATCTTGTTGGTCAATATCTATGATTATAGGTTCTTTACGACTTCTTGAGTAAGAGAAGTATTATTTTTTGGGGTTTGTAATAACCTGTGTCCATACAGGTTGGGAATTTTGTAGGAATATTTATTTTTGGTCTTGATGCAAGGGATATTTTGAGAATTGGGACTTAGACTATGATTTATAACATTGGATCGTCTCAATAATTTGTTATTGGGAAATCATGGGTTCTAGGTGGTGTCTCAGGTTCTTGAGTGAAATTTGGAGTTGGATCAAGGTGATCTATAGCTAAAAGTTCAACTACAGGTGGAGGTCACGCCGTAACCTATGAGTGGTTACACCATGATAGGTTTTGTGTGGTGGGATAAAAACTATACTTATGAGGAAGTCACATCACAAAATGGATGTTTGAATAAAAATGGGTCACTTTCAAAGGAAGTATTCCATGGGGGCTCTGGTGTTGTATCACAAGAGAGATGGATTCCACACTACAAGTATTCAAGCCTTGAGTATAGGTTTTACCTATGGTGAATCACACAGTGACCTAGTGGGTAAACACCATGATTAGATCTAGTCTAGGAAGTTAGATCTATACCTATAAGGTGATAACGTAATATTCCTCATGGTCGTGTCATGACAAAATTTCTGGTAAGTTTTTTTATAGGCGTGGGAATGTATTTTTAGGACTTTAAAATGAAAAATCCCCTCAATGTTTCCTCATATTGAGTCATATGAGTAGAGGGGGATCCAAACTCCCCACCCCTCCCCCTTGCCTCCGTTTTTATTAGGATCGTTTGGGAGAGTTTTTTCACATAAATGTTTAGTAATATATATCCCCTTATCCCCTATTTTCTTCTCTATTGTATCTATTTGAGTTTTAGGTTATCGATTTAGGGTTTTGAGATTGAATATTATTCCAGATCATAGTGTAATTATCCCTCTTAAGTGGGATTTCATGCTAATCTTATAGGGTAAGACTCATAAGGATGTATTCAAGCCACCATTCATTGTTCACCTAGAGGTATGTTACCTCATGGATTTAAATTTTTCTTTTGGTTATTTCGTATGAAATTTACTATTTATTCGATATTTTAAAATGGGTATTTTGTCTGACTTAAGTTTGAGTTCATATCGGGAGTGGTTCATATCACATTTCTTATAGTTTTAGTACTATGATGTTTCCATGTTAGTTTATAATTGGTTAGACTAATATTTGTTTTTTTAAATGTTTGATTTATAAATTTTATGGGGTTTATTAATGAGATATGTACCTTTCGAATAAGGAAAGGTCGATATGAGACTGGTGGATATTTAAGGATTTCCGATTGAGGTGGGTGTCCTTGAATGGACTAAGTATCTTAACCATTTTGTGATTTTATGTCTATGTGTCATCATCATCATTATTATATTAGTATGTTATATTCATTGTGTGATCTTTCCCATAGTTTTGTATAGGATCACATTGGTCTAATAGTGGAGATGGACTGCAATATCTTTCTAAATAGTTCTATCATGGTGGCTTGACTGAACGTGCACCATTGTCCCTCTATATGGACTATTTTATGTTGTGTTTTGGATTTAAAAGATAAATTGGTTTCATTTAAAAATATAATTTTAAAAATGGTTTTGATTAAAATATTATAATTTGACAGATAGTTTTCAAATAGTATTTTTAAATAGATATGTGAATATCTAAAGTGAATTTTGAAAAGAAACATCATGGATCAATGAGTAATCACTAAGATGGATGAATCAATGATTTTAATTCATTTATTTTTGTTTGGTGAAACAAACCTTATCTCTAGTTAAAGTGAATATTTATTATTAATCAAAACACACACAAAAACAAGAATGGTATAAAATATTTATATGGTTCACCTCTCAAAACAATAATGATATCCCTCGGCTTGATCCAGATTCTTCAAAGAACATAAAACACCCTAGTTTAAATATATTGGAACAAAAAGCAAGGTTTATCCAAAAAATCATATTACATCATATATACAGATTATGATATTCCATCCCATAGTGGAACAATAATATAAAATTTGATATAAAAAAGAATAAGTCCTTCCAAACATAGCCATGGATAGTTGATACAATGCTTCTATTCTTTTTATTTAACCAATTGAAATGAAGGGAGAATCTATTCACTCTATGATAATATGATCATCCAATTATTCTTCCTAATAAATTCTTTCACTTCTCTTTAACTCACTATATTCTATTTATAATCATACTCCTTCTATTTCTACTATAGTAGATATTTTTTCTATTGTTTAATTTTGAAATTCAAATTTGAAATTCAAACCATCATCTTCTTTTTCAAAATTATATATTGAATCCTTGTTCAAAATATTCTTATTATCAATTTTAATATTGGTAGTTATTATATACTAAAATAACCACCAAATCACTCACATGAATCCAAGTTAGTGTGTACCCTTGAATCTACAAAAAATAGGATTTTTGCAGAGTGTAACTTTTTATTTTTTTGCAGTTTTCTAAAAAATGCCACACAAGGTAGCAACGTGGTCAAGGGGTTATTATATGGAGGTAACCAAATCTAAAAAACTATAGAAGTGATACAAAGCCCACTCTATGTTTATTTTTTTATCATTGTGACATAGTCATTCATGAATTCACCTGACGAAGACTTGATCTAATGATATAGGAAGCATAGGTCACAAATTCTCTAGAACAATTGGAAACTAGCCCACTCCTCTCTATAGTGTGATTTTCTCACTAAGGTGTAGTTCATAATTTATATTCATGATGATGGTGTGGTCAAAGGAGATACAAAATGGTGGTTTCAAATTCTCTATAACCACTAAAAACCAGCCGATTTCTCTCTATAAAGTGGTATTTTCACTATAATACAATCCATCATTAAAAATCATGACTAAAACATAGTATGAGAGTTGTGGAATAGACGTCAAAATATTTCCAAAACTAATGAATTTTGACCCAGAATCTTCTATGGTGTTATCCTTCACTACACCATGGTGGCCTCATATTTTCTAATACCACTATACTTAAACCTAGAGTCCTCTACGGTGTGGACACATACAATATGACATTGAAACGTATATTGTGGTGCAACTTGGACATTATGAAAATTTTATAGGAATATTTTGATACAATGTGGAACTTATTATTCTAATTATCTTCAAATATTCTTGAATCATGAACTCAATTCATGATATATAAACACTACGAAAATTTCACATGGAATCTTCTTATTTTACATAGAATATTATTTATGTAATGAAAACAAAAACCAACATATTTAGTCATATCCTCATCAAAAAATTCTTCAACCTAACTAATTTAAACCACTATATTATCACATATTAGGCTAAAATTTTTTTGACTTGGTTTTAATAGGAAATATTATGTTCTTAGTTGAATTATTTTTGTTCGTTTGACCTTATATGGGAAATAACCTAGTTAATAAAACACGATTGATTTTTTAGGTACCACCCTATTGTTATTTGTTTTTATTATATTTTTTGAACATTGATGCATAATTGTGAGTGTGGTTTGATGAAGTTTTAATTTTGGTAACAAATCCAAGGTTGATCTACGACATTATATTTGAACCATTGTGGGTAGGGATGGGTATGAGGGACCCTTACAGAAACTCTTATGAGCGAGATAAGAATGTTGAGAGGATTTGAATGTTTTTTATACTAAATAGGTGGTTTAAAATGTTATAATGTAGGTATAGATAGATTATTATATGTGTGTGGATATGACTTGGAAGACTGTAACCTTGGGGATGAGTTGGTGAGCTTCTGAGATGGGTTACATTACCCTGTTTGTTATTTCATGCATGTGTCGAATGTTTTCACGAGATAGGAAATGAATCATTGTGTAGGTGATGTGGATCCTAATCCCTATCCTCAACTTGAGTTATAATGTGTTCGTAGGACCCTACCTTGACTGAGAAGTTAGAGATTGTATTTTTCTAGTGAGATCTTACCTTTAGTGATAAGATATTGGTCGAGATATGCGATTATGCTTAAGTGAGAAGGAGTTGTCATAGATGTGATGTATAGGCCTACATTGAGTGATAATGTGTGATTTTTGGTGGAATGTGTATCCTACCTTGAGTGAGACGTTATAGACATGGTATTTCTTGTGAATCATTTATTGAGTGGGAAGGGGTGCTTTAGGAATTAATGACACCTTACCCTACACCTTCAAGTAGTATTTAGGATTCAACATGACACCCTACCATACATCTTGAAGTATCGGTTAAGGTATAGTATGAAACCCTAACCTATATCATGAGGTATGGATTGGGGTATATGGTATGAGGTTACCCTATCCCGTTCAATATAGAGGCAAATCTTGTATGTTCATGCATCATGGTGTCCTAGTTAACACATAATAGCTTAGCATGTATGATTTTATGTGGGATGTGTTTTTTTTTCTGGATAAGTGTGTTATATGATCATGAATTTGAATCATTATATATTTATTTCATGAACATCCATATAATAAAAACACCACTCACTATTATTGAGGCATTTGGGATTCATACTAGGTCATTGGACTCACCCCTACCCACATACATGACACACGTTTCAGTGCATGTGAGTAGAAATTCCTGTTTTATCGTAGAAAAAAATACATCATGGAGTTGGACATGTGGTTCGGTTTCCAAGTTGTGGAGGTTAAAGATTTGATATGATTATTATGTGACTTGGTTCTGGGGATGGTGTATTTTATTTCTAGTAATTATTTATACCAGCTAGTGTGGAACTATTTATTTTCTTGATGTCATGTTTATTTACTCCTACTTCATTATCTAATATTGCATTATATATATATTTGTACTAATTATTATTCTGGAATCAAAGGGAACTATTGGATCCCTTTCATGTATACAACTATTTTGGGGATCTCCGTTATACATATGGATCATGCTAAATTTTTGACAGATTCAAGCGTGATCCGCATATTTTATTTATTAGGGAAAAATCTTCCAATAAATGTATTAGTCCTTCGTAGCTAGTCAATAGAATTTGATGTATGGGGAGGCACATCTGAGGTTATGTGAATACCCCACATTGTATAGTGTTTTGGAGATCCAGGTCAGGGAATTAAAAATATTTGTATTGAAAAGAAATATATTAATTTTTAAAATATATTTATTATTTTAGAGGAAAATAATGGAGTTCAATGAAGGTTTTACCAAGAATCAATCATATTACTGTAACATCCCCCAATGATAAAATGTTAAATGACTAAATGATATGACTCATGTCAAAAAGGTGCACCTTCTTTTTCGAGAGCCTGTCTGATTAGAACTCCTCATTTAAGCGTGTTTGTCCTGGAGTAGTGATCAGGATAGGTCACCTTCTGGGAAGTTTCACAGGGTGTGTGTGAGTGAGGAAAAAGCACATTGGAAAGGACATTTTTTGGCATGTGTGGACAATCCTTAGTCAGATGACCTGTTTAGGAACATGGGTGGACCCTGGGGTGGGCCCCACGTGTCTGCGGGGCAACTGGTGGTACCTGGTGGGCCAGGACCCGATGGCCATGTTAATGTGGGGTGGTTGTGCTGTCACCGGGACCCAGTTGTCACATTTGGTATCAAAGGAGGAACCCAGCCTTAAGTGCGGTGCACTGCCTAGGTTGAGTTGTAGGGCCCACAATGAGGGCGTTGTGCTCTAAAGGGGGGGGGGGGGGTGATTGTAACATCCCCAAATGATAAATGGTTAAATGACTAAATGATATGACTCATGTCAACAAGGTGCACCTTCTTTTTCGGGAGCCTGTCTGATTAGAACTCCACAGTTAAGCGTGCTTGGCCTAGAGTAGTGATCAGGATGAGTGACCTTCTGGGAAGTTTCCTAATGTGTGTGTGAGTGAGGAAAAAGAACAATGGAAAGGACATGTGTTTCCCTACGAGGTCAATCATTAGTCAGATTACTCATTCAGGCACGTGGGTGGACCTTGGGGTGGGCCCAACGTGTATGTGGCGCAACTGGTGGTACCTGGTGGTCCAGGACTCGACGACCATGTTATGGCGGGGTGGTTGTGCTGTCACCGGGACCCAATTGTCACAATTACAATCCAAGAATCCCACATGTATATAATGAATACAATTTTTAATGTTAAATAAGGAAGATTTTTCAGTTGTTTTGAATATGAATGAATATTACAAGAATGATTCACCAAGGATAAAAAAATGAAAAGTGAGTTTAATGTCCATTTACAAGGATAAAATTAAAGCATGACTTAGTGGTTTATAAAAAATTCACTAATAAAGAAAAGAATATTTTTATCATATCTCTCCTTCAAAAGAGAAAACCTTACGATTGATCCATGAAAAATGCATCAATGGAGTAAAAAATGTAAAATTAGGATTATACTCATAATGGATATTTAAACAAATATAAATAAGATATATAATCCCAAAGAAATAATCTTGAGTGAAATTTTTACAAGTGTTATTGAAAAAAATAACTACTAGAAAGGATTGAAAGAAAGTGATAAGAAAATTGTATGTCCATTAAAACTAACCAGACACCTCTACTCAAAGAGGTTAGAGGCACCCCTATTAATATATACATAAATATTAATAATAATTTTTTTCATGTGGTACATTATTAAATAGGAAATACAGTCCACAATGTGTGAATGATATAAAATTATGTGTTTATGAAATATAAAATCTAATTTAATTGATATATGAAAAAAAGAATTCGTGATTCATGAAATTGCTCAATTGGTATTTGTCCTTAACCAAAAACCAAAATTGTATCATGGATCTGATTTGACCCAAAAAGAGGTGGTAAGATACCACATTGGTGTATTAAGAAAAATCTAAAGTTTTATGTATTAATAAAAAAATTTAAATGGTGAAGAGAATGGTTTGGAGTTCAGAAAATGTGTCAAAGATATATATGGGTGTTCAAGTGGTATCAATCTACCATATGAGATTAGCCATTGATATCATTTCGTTTCTCAAGTTACATCGTTCCACTATAAAGATTGTTGATATCTAGAGTATAAAAAAATCATTGATGACTTTAATGTTTTTTATTTTACTAACAATTTTTTAAAAATTATCTATTTTTAATATATAAAGATTATGATGGATGAAAATAACATTCCCAATAAGTGGTTCATCATGCTGAAGAATATCTCAAAACACAATGAAATAAACTGAAGGAATTGTGGGTGATTTGGTGATAATCACTCAAAGGATGGTTATCCTCATTCTAAAAAGATGAATCCATTCGATGTAAGGAATATTATGGATATCATGTGGTATAACAAGTTTATCATAAACATGTGGTATCAATTTATTCAACATGTGGTCTATCTCACATAGTTTTCTTATTAAATAATTTATGATGGTTTGGTTCTAGTGTGATATAAATCACTATATTATTTTATGAAAGGATTAAAAGAATCTAGTTTCATGTTTTTATTGATATAAGTGAGTGATATGCGCAATTATAACGCTTGTAAACTTAAAATCATCTTTATTACTCTGATTTATATATCAAAAGGCTGAGAGGAAGACCTTTTGACTAAAAAAACAAGTAATGAATTTAGTGATAGTAATATTAAAGAAAATTTTATTGGGTATATAATATATTCAAATCCTGTAAAATATAAGGAATAATTTGGTTTAATAGGTGTATTATAGGATGAAATAAAAATATGGAAGTGTGTTTATTCTATAAGTGGATTCATTAAATGGAATCAAGACTAGAATGAGTAACTGAAGTTTCATTCCAAGACGTGATACCAACATGTAGAAAAATATAAAAATGGTCAATCAAGAATTGGTTGAGCCTCAATATGTGAAGGTGGCGAGTGGAGGAAAAAAATTGAAGAGATAATGTTGTTTTTTCAAAGCAGTAAAGACAATCCAATAAATTTGAATGTAAAATTTTCAAATGGCGGTAGATCCAAATTAGTTGGATATCAACTATTGGTATAAAATGGTATGAGAAAGGATTTAATGAAAATGTTGGAGAAAAATCTCTCTAATATGGATTTCAATATAATTAGATTATGCATACTAGACCATTGTGGAGATTTTTTTGAATCTTGATCAAGGGGGAGTAGAGCTATGAAGGTACCCTTTTGGTGTTCAATGAAATATGGGGAGAAGACATGAATGAAAAAATATAGATAATACTACCCTTTAAATCTTTATTCTCAGAGGAAGAGTTATTATATTGGAAAGTCATTTATACTTGTATTTCAAAGGGGTATGAAATCAAGGGATCATAATTCCATAGACTTGGAGGTATTTTTTACAGTGTAGATTGTATTTATGGTAGTATTAAAAACAAAACCCTGGGGGACTTAGAACCAAAGGTTGTAGGTGTTGGATTTGTTTCCAATCAATGAATTAGTTGTTAATAATTAAAAGAAATTTTATTTTAAAATGAGTGGGATTGTATAAATATATGCACTATTAGAAAAATTCAAAGAGACACCTTTATATATCTATATATTAAGGTCATGGTCTTAGAAATGGTGAAGTTGAAATGATAATATGGGATATGTGTTAGTAATTCTATATTATAAGAGTAACTAAATGAATTTCGAAAAATCTAGATACGTGTTGTTAACTCTGGTTTTGGAAGTTGAAGGAAAGGAAAAATCATATCGTGGAATCAAGAAGTACTCCTCAACAAGAGTTCAAGATTTTTTTTAAAAGGATGATTATTAAAGGTTTATCAAGAGATCCAGTGTCATTTTCATTCATTTCATGTTCTCATTCATAGTTCTAAGAATGCAATTGAACTCAAAAAATTGTAAATTTTCCTCATTTGTAATAATATGGTTTGTAGTACTATAAGTTTTATCATTACATTGTGTATGAGTCATTCAAACCATTTTTAGGAGTCATTTATTCTATAATGTTAATGTTCATGTTTCATATAGAGTTGAAGTTCAAAATGAAGAAATGTACCATATGATTTCTTTTAGGAATAAGAGTCATTTGTAGTACTATGTAAGTGTCATCCACATTGTGAAACTGATCATTATGCTATGGTGCACAATTATTGAAAAATTAAAATGTGTTAGAGAATTATAAGAGGAATAAATGTTATCAAGGTAAAAATAGAAAAGTTATCAAGGATAATAAATAAATTCATGTTAATTTTTTAGTTTTATATTTTTACACTACACACCATGACATGGAAATTATACCACATAGATACTCGAGAATATTTTAGTGTTTATAGAGATATATATCCCATTCTATGAAATAAGTATAATTACATTATAGGATCAATACTGAAATATTATTAGAAGTTTTTCACCATGATTAATGTCCAATAAAATATATTGGGTGATGATTTTGGAATTCTGGAATTTTTAGAATTGGAATAGGAGATTGTGGCATGAGGTACTAGACCGCATCATGATAGGTTTGATGAATCGACAATAATTAGAAATATCACAACAAGATATTTGGAGTGTGAAAATAGGATATATTCATATATATTTTGTGGATCATATTATCAACTAGATACTATGTTTTGTATTATGTGAAATGGATTGAGTTGATAAGATTACACTATTAAAGAAAGATTTTTTCCATAAAGTAGTAGATTTCATAATATATGAAACTTTGACTTCAAATTTTAATTGAGGAAAACCTAGATCATGATTCAAGAGTTGACAAGGGTTTGAATTCACTCTACGGACATACAAAATTTTTACAGTACACATGGTATAATTATAGATATTTTGAAGAATGAAAAAATGTCACAAACCTCATTTTGAGGGGTGGTTATAAGAAAACTATAAAACTACTTGTAGAAGCACTGAAAAAAAAAATAAATAGAAATGAAATTTTGTATCATTAATCATTGTTGAATGAGGAAGATACCAGATCATATTTCAATAAATTGGTTTTATATTAATTTAAAGAGAGACTTGTATTCAAGTTTTAATTATTATACCGATTTTAATTTGAGTGAAATCTAAAATAATAATAAGGATTACATGACTATATTCTACTAATAATTAAGGAAATAGGGCAATTATAGTTTGTAATTAACTTAATATTGAAGGGGTTTCTACTGATGTGATATCATGTAAGACAAAAAATTAACCCTCTCATATTGAATAGATGATTAGATTTGTCATTAAATGAGGGCAGTGAAATAAGCTTAAGATAAAAAAACATTAAATTAGGATGCATGATAAATGATAAGTCTCATATTAAATAGAGACAGACATATATGTCCTTTAACTATTGATGAAGACCAATGTGTCTATAAGCTATCCATGACCTGTCTCCACGTAGTGCCCAAAAAATATGGAGTTCCATAGGGTCAATAGTTCATATTCATATAAAAAAATATTACACATATATTGTAAAATGATATATTCAGGTTTGATAATGAATAGTCGATGTTTGATAATTGTATTATCCATTAGTATTGAACAAAATAAATCATTAAATGATACGTACTTTACATTATTAATATATATTTACTTCTTTGTGAGTTATGTGGCACATGTGTATGAATGAGAAATTGAACATGTTCCTGCTAACATGGTATTATGGGTGAGAGAGCCATTTAAAATAGATTATTTAAATCCACATTCACCCCAATTCACCACTTCATCAAGAGATCAGGTCAACCATTTCCTAACATAATGTGACACCCATGATCAACCATACCTAATTTGGCTAATGATAAATGTCTCTGAGCATGTCATATAACTATTGAATGGGTTGGATAAATGTACACCCTGGAATATATCATATATCATTGGGGGGGAGTTACTTGCCTCAGAAATATCATATGTAGAACAAACTAGGGGGTAGAGTGACCCTCCTAGAAATATCATATAACATCAGAGTGGGGGGAGGCCCCATCTGGGCCTTATATAACACTTAAGTTAAAAATTATCCCCACCAGTATTTCATATACACCAGGGGTGAAAATCTCCCCCACCCAGATCTCATATACACTTAGGGGATAAAGCATCCCTAACCATAATCTCATATAAATTTTGAGGGAGGATAATCCTCACTTAGAATCATACACACTTGCGGGGAAGAGTATCCCGATATGGATCTCATATCTCTTGGGGAGGGGGAAACCACTTGAAATCACATACAAAATTGTGGACAAGATCTTCCCACCTAGATCTCATACCTCTAGAGGAGAAACATATCCCCTCACAAAATCATCTTATACATAACATCTGGGTGAGAATTATCCCATATTGAACCATCTCTTTATATACATCATCCTCAAATGGGTCGGAAACTCTCCTAAACATATCAAAAAAAATCCCATATTAGTCTATTATGTTAACAATATGTTTGCAAAACTGTATGAAAAAAGAGAATCCACTATACTCAACACCATTCACTAACCCTCTCAAGAGTTAATCATCAGACTAGGTAACACACCAAGGACCCTTTAATCATTTTAATATCTGTTCTCCCAATATAATTGTAACATCCCAGGTAATTAAAGAATAAATAATTTTCATATTTATTAATATTAGAGAATTAAATATGAATTTTAATTAAAAGGGGTTTCTATGTTCGATAGCGTACCCGATACGCAACGATGAGTTTCTTTGAAACTTACGTAGCACACTAGTAATAAAATAATTTTTTTTAAATGTTAGTTAACAAGTAGCCGTTGTACTGGCGGGAATGAATAGAAATAACTAAAATATGAATAGATATATTTTTAGATGTTTTTATATTTATCCAATAAAAGATAAAGGCTTAAAATATGGAAAGAGTTCAATTTTAGGCTTTTATACTCTAATTTTCACTAAAGGTTCACTTATCACCTTTTGACGGCGAACCGTCATTAAATATAGTTTTGATCACTCTTATACTTTCTATTGGACCAAATATAACTCTTCTTTAGAATCGGGACATCAAAATTTACTTTGTGTAAATTTGTGGTACCTTTCTGATAAAGTTCATTTTTTTATGAATAGTGTAAAATGTTGTATTTTAATTCAAAACTGCTTTCTAACCTAATTTATTTATATGATTAGATTATGTTTTGAATTGGTTTTGAAGTGAAATTAGAATATATTTTTACCATTTTATCCAATGGTGGTCACTGGAATCAATTTCGATTTGAAATTAGACTTAAACTGGTGTCAATCTTTTGATACTTATTGTTTTGTAAAAACACGCTATTTGCTCTGGCAGCGGGAATTAATTATTAAATTAATTAATGTGACTTATATGATTTGAATTTTGTAAAATGGACTTCATTTTTGAATTCGGAATATCACATATAGCTTAGAGTGAATTTTTGGTAATTTTCTGAAAAACTTCAATTTTTGATGAATAGTGAAACCACTAAGTGGTAATCAAGCAAACTGATTTTTCAGTTAAATGAAAGTTTACCACTAATGTGTACTGAATTTTGAAAATCCGACATACATGGTTGGCATTAAGAAGTAAAATGTGGTTCAATGAGATTAAAATAATTTTTTGGTGAATAGTAACTTATTAAGTTTTTAATCGCGATTAGTGGTAATTAGTGTAGTTTATGGTATAAATAATACTTTAATAATATAAAATGACCTAGACACATGTCCCAACCTCATTGGTTGTGTCATGTCCGACCAAGACACGCCATGGCCAAACTTGGGGACCCCATGGATCCACTTTTGTTGGGGAATGACATAAATTACTTTTTATTAAATGTTAAAGTGAAAATGACACAAACATAATATGTTTTGCGAAAACAATTTTTAAGTAGGGTTATACAAGTCCAAATTTTGAATATAAATATTCAATGGAAAGCTAAAAAGATTTCCTACATCAGAGTAATTTTTTTATAATTTTTAGACATTAAATAAATTAACTTATTTATGACATAATAATGATGCAGCGATGACATCATTAATGGACGATTTAAATAAAATGGAAAGATAATATAAAATCTATGAACTACACATGTCCAAAACCAATTGGATGAATGGATTTAGATGCCTTATCACCTTATACACGAATTCTATCAATGTGGGACCTTTTAAAACCGAAACACATTTTCAAATAATGTAATGTTTCTTAACTTTCCAAAAGTGCCCCTCCTCTCCCCTTATAAAAGGCCCCCACCTCTACCTCTTTTCACACACTCTTCAAGCCTTTGGATCGGACAACCCCTGCCCATTTGCTCTCTACACATCCCTCTCCTCAACCTAGAGGATTCCCTTTGGGCAGAATCCTTTCAAAGGAAGCCTTTAGGCTCAACTCAAAAGGAGTTACACTTTTTAAGGTAATTCATTCTCTCATGTTCATTTGTTTTATTTTGCTTCTCCAACCCCCTAAACTCTTTTTATATACTTCTTTTGTAACAACACCAGTATCTTCAATATACTAGGATGTTGTTATAAGATTTATTTGAGCTACACTCTCACACAACTACATCAAATGGTTAAAGAACATAAGGTTTCCGTGGATGGCGAAATTCTGCCTCCCGAAACGATGATTGTTCAATACTCATTTAACACCTTCAAAGGTGGCCATTATGATGTCACTAATTTTATATATGATATGTAATATTTTTATGTTTTACTTATGCTTCTGTATTTTTCATTTGTGTCTTACCTTTATGGATTCCATTATGGGTATACGCGATATCTTCATTTAAGGAAGTGCGGACTACCGCCCCCTCAAAGTGATGTGAATCGTTAATGCCATATGTGGGATGTGTAAAGGATGGATTTAAAGTTATTATATATGATGTTATACTGGAATTATAATATACCTATATATATATCATTATCATTTATTTCCATTAAAGTATGAGATAGAAATGAAAGTAGCGTTCATGCGTACGTACGGACTACCGTCTCCATGAACGGTGCATTTCATTTCTTATCCCCAAATGTAATGTACTATTAAAAGTACATGTATATAATGGATATATATAATTAATGATATATCTAAATGATGAATATAATTCTTGAATTAAAATATACATAAGTCTCATTTAGTTTTAATTCCATTAATATGACAAAGAAATGAAAGTAGCGTTCATGTGTACGTACGGCTTACCGTCTCCATGAACGGTGCATTTCATTTCTTACCTCTAAATGATTATGTAATATTTTAAATACATGTATGTACTGTATATATATGACATATATGATATCTACATCATGAATACCATTCTGGATATAATGAAACATTGACCAAATTAACAACATGTAAGTGTAAGAAGTCTATTTTTGACTTAAGAACCAAATACCGACAAAATGAACATTATTAACTTAAATGATTACATGATGTTAATTAAATGGTATAAAAGGAATAATGAACTTGAAAAAAGATTCTTAAGAAAGTAGAGATTAACTAAAGTTTATTATTCAGGAGTTTAAAGAACGGTCGGGTCAAGTCAGATACGAGGTATGGGAACTTCTTAACCCAATTTCCATTCTTTGGGTTAATCTCCTACTTTCAAATTATTTCATTATATTATTATGTCGTATCTTGTATTTGTACTTTATTTATGTGTACTTATATTGAATACACATAATGTATCTATTTTATTTTAAAAATTATCTTTGTATGGGACTTCGTCTCAATCTCCTTTCGTTGAGGCATATTTTATTTTATACACAACTTTCTTTTATACGGTGTATAAACCCCTTTGACTTTTACATTTATTCAAAAGGAATCTTTTTTATACGAAGCGTTTACTAAACGACAAAAGGGAATGTTTTTGTCATACGTATGCGGCGACAACTAATTCTCCGCCGTTGTGACCGTTATTTGAGTTTCGGCTTCCTCTACAAGCCATACCTTTTTTAAAGAAAAATAAACACCATGTTTTACTTTTCTTTTACTTTGGTATTGAAAATGGTTTTCATAATGTTTTTATTATATCAATGTGTTGTATTGATATCTTGTGATTGAATGGTGGAAATTTTATGTTTCCTTTATGCATGTTTTATGTGATATGATTATGTTATGGTTCTTGGGCATTATTATGAAGACGGGTGGTTCCGTGATAAACTAAGGGCGGGTGAGCCCGTTATAGCTCTCCAATGCATTGGGTAACGCGAAGGAGTGAAACGTTATGGTTTCTCCGAAGAGATTTTAGGGAATATACTGTGATGGGTATTCCAAACGTAACCAAGAGGGTTACTCCCTACGTAAGAATGTTATGAATGCCACAAGTTACCTTTACGTATTACGATTTCTATGATTTATTCATGATTTTATGAGGTATGTTAAAGTGCCTATGTTTTATGGGTAAAGTATGATTCCATTCTTATGTATATATGAACTCATGTTTCCTTTCCATGTTTTTTTTATAACCCATACTGAGTTTTTATGCTCATCCCAAGTTTTTGAAATGTTTTTCACAGGTCAAGGGAAAGGTACATGATAAGATGATAGAGTCAAGGATGTGTCAAGAAATAATCCATGTTTTATTTTAAATATGTTTCCATTGATGGGAATGAAGAATACTATCTTTATGTAACCACTTTGTTTATATGTGGAATGTAATGCAAGTTTTATGATCTAATTCTCTAAAACTCTAAACCCGAAAAGATCCTCAATGTGTAATCTTGTAATAACTCAAGATTAAGTAAGGTTTAAGGCTGGGGCCTTATAGTTGGTATCAAAGGTCGGTTTAGACAACTTTAGGAGTTAGAAAAGTGTTAAATTATAATATGATTTAAATGATATAGCATTTAAAGATTACCATGTTGCATCATCTAAGACATGTTTGTTCAGAATGGTTTTCCGCAGAGGAAACAAAGCAGCTATGTTGGGACGACATCAGGAGGAAGACAGCCTTCCAAATCAGCAACCTGAGATGGTCGGAATCGGAACTGAACAGTTTGTTGCAGTGATGGCACAGTTGACTCAGGCTATAAATGGTGGTGGTATCCATGCACGAGATCAGCCAGATCAACCGCAGAGGAACATGTCAGTGGTGGAACATTTCATGAGGCAACACCCCCCATCATTCAGAGGATCATCTGACCCTGTGCTAGCTGAAGGGTGGATTAAAGCACTGGAGAAGATTTTTGATGTCATGGGGTGTTCAGACAATCAAAAGGTTAGTCTTGCAATTTAACGTTTGGAGGGTGAAACAGATCAGTGGTGGTCTATGGTTAAAAATATCAGGGACGCTGATGAGATTGATTCTCTTGACTGGTATGAATTCAAAGGTATGTTTCTTGAGAAGTATTTTCCTAAGGCTGTTCGACTTAGGATGGAAAAGCAATTCTTGGAATTGAGGCAAGAGGAAGACTCAGTGGCTGCCTATGAAGAAAGGTTCACTCGATTGGCAAGGTATGCTCCAAATTTTATCCGGGACCTTGATAGTAAAATCAATCGTTTTTACTCAGGATTAAAGCCAAAATATCGAAGGGAATTAGCTTTTCGTGAGTTTAAAAGTTATGAAAAGCTTGTTCGATGTGCTGAGAAGGTGGAAATGGAGTTTGCCGATGACCAAGTTTTCTATAACAACCAGCAGAAGAAGAGACCGAGGTGGCAGGAGAAAGGTAAGAATTCTTCAAAAAAGTCTGATGGTAAGAGAACTAAGTTTCCAATTTGTGATAAATGTGGCAAAAGGCATGCTGGGGAATGTCTTCTGAATTCTGGAATGTGCTACCGATGTGGTAAGATGGGACATAAGGCTCGTGATTGCACTGAAAAGGATCAAGGTGAAGGTAATAATAAATTTGATTTACAGTTAGTGAAATGTTATAAGTGCAATGAGATGGGTCACTATGCAAACGAGTGTCCGACAAGGAGCTTGAGTGATGGGAAGCAGTTAGAATACAAGCAGAAAGGGGTGGTGAAATCCTTTGCAACTACTTCAGAAGATGTTGGGCCATCGAATGAAGTGGTATCAGCTCCAGGGAGCTCAGTATTTTTCGAAGATTGACTTGAGGTCGGGGTACCATCAGTTGAAAGTAAAAGAAGAAGATGTTCCGAAGATTGTGTTCCGTACTAGATATGTCCATTATGAATTTGTAGTTATGCCTTTGGGGTTAGCCAATGCACCTATTGTATTCATGGACCTTATGAATAAAATTTTCCATGAGTTCTTGGATAAGTTTGTGTTTGTGTTTTGAGGTTTGTGAAGAGGTTATGTGTGCCTTGTGATTCACAGTTGAAGAGAGAGTTGTTATGTGAAGCTCATAGTTCTCCGTTTTCAGTTCATCCGGGAAGTACTAAGATGTATAGGGATCTACGGGAGTATTACTGGTGGGATGGAATGAAAAGAGATATTGCTGATTTTAGTGTGAAGTGTTTGACTTGTCAGCAGGTTAAAGCAGAGCGACAGTTACCGAAAGGGATGCTTCAGCCTTTACCAGTGCCAGAGTGGAAATGGGAGAATATATCCATGGACTTTGTTGTTGGATTACCAAAGACATCTCGAGGTAATAATGCAATCTGGGTTATTGTTGATCGCTTGACCAAATCTGCTCATTTCCTTGCTATACGAGATACTTTCTCTCTTGATCAACTTTCCCGTTTGTATCTTAAAGAGATAGTCAGGTTACAAGGAGTTCCTCTCTCCATTGTATCAGATCGTGATCCCAGGTTTACTTCTAACTTTTGGAAAGGCCTTCATAAGTCGTTGGGTACTGAATTAAATTTTAGCACAGCTTTTCATCCTCAATCAGATGGACAGTCAGAACGAACAATTCAGACATTGGAGGATATGCTACGAGCTTGTTCTATGGATTATCCGGGAAGTTGGGACCATCATCTTTCTTTGGTTGAGTTTTCATATAATAACAGTTTTCATTCCAGTATACAGATGGCACCATTTCAGGCATTATATGGGAAGCGGTGTCGAACTCCAGCTTTCTGGGATGAAGTGGGTGAAAGGAAGTTGATGGGACCAGAATTGGTAGAAGAGATGGCAGAAAAAGTTCAGCTGATTCAGAAACACATGAGAACAGCTCAGAGCAGGCAGAAGAGTTATGCGGATAACCGGAGGAAGGATCTATCTTTCGAGGTAGGTGATCATGTTTTTCTCAAGGTTTCACCATGGAAAGTGTGATGAGATTTGGTAAGAAAGGAAAGTTGAGTCCAAGGTTCATTGGACCATACGAAATTCTGGAGAGAGTTGGATCAGTTGCATACCGAGTGGCTTTACCTCTGAGTTTATCTCAGGTACACAATGTTTTTTACGTTTCTATGTTGAGAAAGTATATGCCAGATCCATCTCATGTTTTGAGTCCAGAGGTAGTTCAGCTGGAAGAGAACCTATCTTATGAGGAACAACCGGTCCAGATTCTTGACCATAGGGATCAAGTGTTACGGAATAAGGTGATTCATCAGGTAAAGGTTTTTTGGAAAAACCATGTGATTGAAGAGGCAACGTGGGAATCTGAAAATGCTATGAGGGATAAATACCCCCACTTATTTTGATAAGTGAATAAAATTGCGAGGACGCAATTCCCAAAAGGGGGGAAGGATGTAACATCCTAGGTAATTAAAGAATAAATAATTTTCATATTTATTAATATTAGAGAATTAAATATGAATTTTAATTAAAAGGGGTTGCTATGTTCGATAGCGTACCCGATACGCAACGATGAGTTTCTTTGAAACTTACGTAGCACACTAGTAATAAAATAATTTTTTTTAAATGTTAGTTAACAAGTAGCCGTTGTACTAGCGGGAATGAATAGAAATAACTAAAATATGAATAGATATATTTTTAGATGTTTTTATATTTATCCAATAAAAGATAAAGGCTTAAAATATGGAAAGAGTTCAATTTTAGGCTTTTATACTCTAATTTTCACTAAAGGTTCACTTATCACCTTTTGACGGCGAACCGTCATTAAATATAGTTTTGATCACTCTTATACTTTCTATTGGACCAAATATAACTCTTCTTTAGAATCGGGACATCAAAATTTACTTTGTGTAAATTTGTGGTACCTTTCTGATAAAGTTCATTTTTTTATGAATAGTGTAAAATGTTGTATTTTAATTCAAAACTGCTTTCTAACCTAATTTATTTATATGATTAGATTATGTTTTGAATTGGTTTTGAAGTGAAATTAGAATATATTTTTACCATTTTATCCAATGGTGGTCATTGGAATCAATTTCGATTTTAAATTAGACTTAAACTGGTGTCAATCTTTTGATACTTATTGTTTTGTAAAAACACGCTATTTGCTCTGGCAGCGGGAATTAATTATTAAATTAATTAATGTGACTTATATGATTTGAATTTTGTAAAATGGACTTCATTTTTGAATTCGGAATATCACATATAGCTTAGAGTGAATTTTTGGTAATTTTCTGAAAAACTTCAATTTTTGATGAATAGTGAAACCACTAAGTGGTAATCAAGCAAACTGATTTTTCAGTTAAATGAAAGTTTACCACTAATGTGTACTGAATTTTGAAAATCCGAAATACATGGTTGTCATTAAGAAGTAAAATGTGGTTCAATGAGATTAAAATAATTTTTTTTGGTGAATAGTAACTTATTAAGTTTTTAATCGCGATTAGTGGTAATTAGTGTAGTTTATGGTATAAATAATACTTTAATAATATAAAATGACCTAGACACATGTCCCAACCTCATTGGTTGTGTCATGGCCGACCAAGACAAGCCATGGCCAAACTTGGGGACCCCATGGATCCACTTTTTTTGGGGAATGACATAAATTACTTTTTATTAAATGTTAAAGTGAAAATGACACAAACATAATATGTTTTGCGAAAACAATTTTTAAGTGGGGTTATACAAGTCCAAATTTTTATTATAAATATGAAATGGAAAGCTAAAAGGATTTCCTACATCATAGTAATTGTTTTATAATTTTTAGACATTAAATAAATTAAATTATTTATGACATAATAATGATGCAGCGATGACATCATTAATGGACGATTTAAATAAAATGGAAAGATAATATAAAATCTATGAACTACACATGTCCAAAACCAATTGGATGAATGGATTTCGATGCCTTATCACCTTATCCACTAATTCTATCAATGTGGGACCTTTTAAAACCGAAACACATTTTCAAATAATGTAATGTTTCTTAACTTTCCAAAAGTGCCCCTCCTCTCCCCTTATAAAAGGCCCCCACCTCTACCTCTTTTCACACACTCTTCAAGCCTTTGGCTCGGCCAACCCCTGCCCATTTTCTCTCTACACATCCCTCTCCTCAACCTAGAGGATTCCCTTTGGGCAGAATCCTTTCAAAGGAAGCCTTTAGGCTCAACTCAAAAGGAGTTACACTTTTTAAGGTAATTCATTCTCTCATGTTCATTTGTTTTATTTTGCTTCTCCAACCCCCTAAACTCTTTTTATATACTTCTTTTGTAACAACACCAGTATCTTCAATATACTAGGATGTTGTTATAAGATTTATTTGAGCTAAACTCTCACACAACTACATCAAATGGTTAAAGAACATAAGGTTTCCGTGGATGGCGAAATTCTGCCTCCCGAAACGATGATTGTTCAATACTCATTTAACACCTTCAAAGGTGGCCATTATGATGTCACTAATTTTATATATGATATGTAATATTTTTATGTTTTACTTATGCTTCTGTATTTTTCATTTGTTTCTTACCTTTATGGCTTCCATTATGGGTATACGCGATATCTTCATTTAAGGAAGTGCGGACTACCGCCCCCTCAAAGTGATGTGATTCGTTAATGCCATATGTGGGACGTGTAAAGGATGGATTTAAAGTTATTATATATGATGTTATACTGGAATTATAATATACCTATATATATATATCATTATCATTTATTTCCATTAAAGTATGAGATAGAAATGAAAGTAGCGTTCATGCGTACGTACGGACTACCGTCTCCATGAACGGTGCATTTCATTTCTTATCCCCAAATGTAATGTACTATTAAAAGTACATGTATATAATGGATATATATAATTAATGATATATCTAAATGATGAATATAATTCTGGAATTAAAATATACATAAGTCTCATTTAGTTTTAATTCCATTAATATGACAAAGAAATGAAAGTAGCGTTCATGCGTACGTACGGCTTACCTTCTCCATGAACGGTGCATTTCATTTCTTACCTCTAAATGACTATGTAATATTTTAAATACATGTATGTACTGTATATATATGACATATATGATATCTACATCATGAATACCATTCTGGATATAATGAAACATTGACCAAATTAACAACATGTAAGTGTAAGAAGTCTATTTTTGACTTAAGAACCAAATACCGACAAAATGAACATTATTAACTTAAATGATTACATGATGTTAATAACATGGTATAAAATGAATAATGAACTTGAAAAAAGGTTCTTAAGCAAGTAGAGATTAACTAAAGTTTATTATTCAGGAGTTTAAAGAACGGTCGGGTCAAGTCAGATACGAGGTATGGGAACTTCTTAACCCAATTTCCATTCTTTGGGTTAATCTCCTACTTTCAAATTATGTCATTATATTATTATGTCGTATCTTGTATTTGTACTTTATTTATGTGTACTTATAGTGAATACACATAATGTATCTATTTTATTTTAAAAATTATCTTTGTATGGGACTTCGTCTCAATCTCCTTTCGTTGAGGCATATTTTATTTTATACACAACTTTCTTTTATACGGTGTATAAACCCCTTTGACTTTTACATTTATTCAAAAGGAATCTTTTTTATACGAAGCGTTTACTAAACGACAAAAGGGAATGTTTTTGTCATACGTATGCGGCGACAACGACTTCTCCGCCGTTGTGACCGTTATTTGAGTTTCGGCTTCCTCTACAAGCCATACCTTTTTTTAAGAAAAATAAACACCATGTTTTACTTTTCTTTTACTTTGGTATTGAAAATGGTTTTCATAATGTTTTTATTATATCAATGTGTTGTATTGATATCTTGTGATTGAATGGTGGAAATTTTATGTTTCCTTTATGCATGTTTTATGTGATATGATTATGTTATGGTTCTTGGGCATTATTATGAAGACGGGTGGTTCCGTGATAAACTAAGGGTGGGTGAGCCCGTTATAGCTCTCCAATGCATTGGGTAACACGAAGGAGTGAAACGTTATGGTTTCTCCGAAGAGATTTTAGGGAATATACTGTGATGGGTATGCCAAACGTAACCAAGAGGGTTACTCCCTACGTAAGAATGTTATGAATGCCACAAGTTACCTTTACGTATTATGATTTCTATGATTTATTCATGATTTTATGAGGTATGTTAAAGTGCCTATGTTTTATGGGTAAAGTATGATTCCATTCTTATGTATATATGAACTCATGTTTCCTTTCCATGTTTTTTTTATAACCCATACTGAGTTTTTATGCTCATCCCAAGTTTTTGAAATGTTTTTCACAGGTCAAGGGAAAGGTACATGATAAGATGATAGAGTCAAGGATGTGTCAAGAAATAATCCATGTTTTATTTTAAATATGTTTCCATTGATGGGAATGAAGAATACTATCTTTATGTAACCACTTTGTTTATATGTGGAATGTAATGCAAGTTTTATGATCTAATTCTCTAAAACTCTAAACCCGAAAAGATCCTCAATGTGTAATCTTGTAATAACTCAAGATTAAGTAAGGTTTAAGGCTGGGGCCTTATAATAATACCTTTATCTCATACATACTCATATATAAGTCCCAATCATATCATTCAAATGACATACCATCCCTTAGAATCACTATGATCGAACCATAGCCTCATGATCTCATTGAAAATACAATATAAGAATCATAATCGAGATGGAATAAAGCCCAACTCACCTCCAAGTTAACTAGGTCATTCACACTCACAAAATCTTCCAAAATTCATCCCAAGGTTATACCCAGCATGGTAGTCACGTACTAGTAGGGGTTGAACACTCTACCCTCTCTCTAGTAAACTAACCCAAAGGCTATAAAGTATATAAAGGTTTCATTGGATCTATCCCTAGGCAAACCATTACAATATATCACTCTCCATTACATGAAGAGGACTAATGGTACCTATGACAAGGACCAATATGTTTATCCTTTTCATTTATAACCCCTTGGGGGTTCATATTCCTCATATAACACATTTATGAACAGTCCCTCATCTATTACTAATCGTAGAATCCAGCTAATGTTCATGTATCTATCATGTCCCCATACGTTTCCATAATATCCATTGTAATTAATGAACAATTTATTTAATTATTAAGGTATATTAACAAATATATAGAATATATATCTCATGATACATAAAAATGTGAAATAAACATAGGGAGATGCTCAGGGAAAACAAAAGTATCATCATGTACCAAACCCCATAAAGTTACCATGACTCTTGTCAATGTAGTCAAAACTAAGAGGTATTCATCACCACAATATCATCATTGTGCATCTTAGGTTCCCAGAACATGTAATATTCATAATGGAACTATATGTGGTAATCACACTAATCCATAATCCAAAAATGTTCCATGAGTAAGATCACATGAATTCTCCCTCATGCATTGATACTTGCCCCTAAGAATCCATGTTGACAGTCACTCTACTCCTACACGGTAGAGTGGACATCCAAAAGTTCTCTTTAAAATGTTCTTACCCGTTACCCATCTCAATATAATATAAAACAAATAGGTGTAAACTCCAACACTACCTAATTACAAAACCATAATGATGATCCCATGAAATTCACACCATCGAACCTTTTCTCACACACCTCAAAAACTAACCATGAACCCCTCACATATCAATATCATTATTCAAAATAATTCCTTGATGAATCCTATCTAACATATAAAATTCATCTCACTCATGAAACCTTGAGTTGTATCACAACAATATTATTATTTCTTTCCTAAGTAAACAATTGACCATTCCTCCCATGCATGTTAGACCATCCGTAACAATAAAATTTCCCATTCTTCTACATCCATGAAACATAAGGCATCTTCATAATTACAGAACATAACTATTATAACTTTCTATGAATCAAAATGTATATACCAATGCATACCATATATAAGGGAACTGAAAATTCTAGGATAACTCCACTATCAGGTTACACAATTATATCACAACTCATATCAATAATATTAGGAAAAATTCCTACTCAATCATATCATGTGGATCAAAAATATCACTAGTTGTATCTTAACGCCACTAGGATCTCCCACCTATCCTATAAACATTACCTCACATAGGAAACCGATAAAATAACAATATCCATGAAACCATATCCAATATCACAAGGAAACTCTTGGGATAACACACCTACTCTAGGATTTTTAGATAAATATGTGAGGCATTACAAACTGAGTCAACCACTCACTTTAAGACTCGAATCCTCATCGAGAATTCACATTCCAGACTACCCATTTATGAAATAGGTCATATAAATGTCCATATAATTAAATAATCCTATGAAAATTAATATCTAGTTAACCAATTGTTATATAGTTTTATAAATTAGATTTTCTCCAAAAATATATATATTGGAAAACACCATATATGTTTTTGTTGAAACATTAATTAATCGAACTACACCAAAATCACATACAAGTGGTTAATAACTATTGAATCCAATACATATAATAACCCAGTAAGGGTATCCAAACATACCAAGCATGGAGGCACTGTATAACTGTCTCTAGAGAACATTCATGGTAGTATCCAAATGAAATATATTTAGAAGAAAAATACCATGGTCTATTTGAGTAAAATTTCACCAACAAGCTATATAAATAACCATCACATAAGTTATTATTGAAAATTTAAATGGATGAAACCTCTATAATTAGTGAAATATAACACATATAAGAACAAAAATTAAATGTGAGTCCTAAGTACCATCTATTATGCATCTATATACATCACTTTCCATTATGGTCCAAGATCCAAAACAATAATAAAAATCTTAAATAAATACACTATACATGAATAAATTTCTTAATTATAACATTAATAAAAAATAACAACAATAACATAAACATGGTATATAAAACCCCAATATTTTATAATTTATTTCATTTAATTAATATATTGTATAGAATGTGGTATGAAAAACACAAAGCTTAAACGAACCATAATATACTATAGAAATACCATTATTTAAATATGACTATTATTAACTAGACATTGGTTTAGAGGTTACGAATATGAATAACCATATTTTAAAATATATGTAGATTTATTCATTAATTTAATGAACAATACATCATATATTGATAATCAATTAGTTATAAATGATGATAAAATGTTTTTCATGTAAAAGATATATTTTTCTTAAAAATGTTTTTTTGTGCAATTTATTTTTTTATATTAATAGATTATATTAATCACTGTTGATAATTAATTTTAAGTAAATAATTAGATTATATATCCAATTTAATGTAGTAATATTCATTTTATTGTGTTTATTAGGTTTGTAATTTGAATAAAGTCATTTTATTCATCAAAAATACAATTTCTGCAAAAAATTGTTATTATTTCATTTTGTGTGCGGATATTATAATTAATTTATAAAACATTTATAATTTTTTTAAAACATATATTATTTTAAAATCATCTGGTTATAAAAGTATTGGTATGAATTTTTAAATTTTTTTACATATTTATTTTATGTGAATTGTGAAAAATTGCGATTTTTGAAAAACAGTCGATCATTTTCTTTAGATAAAGTAATTAAAAATTCACATTATGTTTCTGAGTTAGTTTTAAATAAAAACTAAATAATTTTATTTTAATATAATATAATTAATTCAATAATAATATTCATTATATTTAATTTTTGAATCAACTCATTTTTAGTCATAGAATCACATTATTCAAAAAATTGTTTTTCATGGAATTTTATGCACTTATATTCCATATGATTTTATAAACTTAAATAAATTGAATATTTAAAAATATATTCCATAATTTAAATCATGATGTTAAAATTTAGTTAATATTACCCTTTTATTTTTGATCATTATGAATTGAAATCATGATAAATATTTTTGAACATAGTAAGGGTAAAACAAGGTTAAAATTATTGGATAAGTCCTAAAAATATAAATAAAACTTCAAAATATTAAAATTAATGAGTAAAAATAGACTCAAATCAACTAATATTTTAAAATCTGGAAATTTTATCCCCCTTTCCTTTGATTATAACCTTTATATTATTTTAATCAAACAATAAACACAAAATATCACTTTCTTTCTATTATTATCTCTAATATATTTTATTTGGGATAAATAAATTTATATTAGTTATAAAAAGTTATTTATCATTTTAATATATTATTTTTATGATTATAAATTATTATCAATTTTTATTGATGGTGTAATTAACATAAAATATTATGAAATGTAGATACAATCCTTGTGCAAGAATTAGAAAATTCATTGTCAATGATTCTAAAAAAATTATAGTATTTTTGATAAAATGTAGTACTACATGATTTTAGAAGGTAATTACAATGTATAATTAATATTAACTTTGTTTATATCCTAATTTCATTTCCATCGGGATCTATTGAGGTCAAATTAAATGAATAGTCCCAAAAATAACTATTTATATTTTAAGATAAACAATATTTTATTCAATAATTTATAAATAAATATATTAAAATAGAAAAATTTATTTGTGAAATGTCCAAAAATTCCATCGATGTATCTTTTTTATGCACTTTAAGCCTTATAATTAAATTTATCACTCTTAAAGCATGATAAATTTGTTATGATGCTTAAAGTTTAAATGGGTTGATTAGGGGGTGAAACGAAAAGATAAGGTTTTAAATAACACATAAACATGTATAAATTTTATTGGATGAAGTTATATAAACCTTATAATTTCTTATCATCTAAATTATGTTCAATTGGTTCAATATAAAGTGATTATGATATTTATTATTTATCAATGTTGATTATATTTACAATTGTGTCACTTCCCTCACTTATTGAATAGAAACCATCCAATATATTACTCACATACTTTTAAAAATTTATCTTTATCAAGATTTACCAAAATCCATTCCCAAACCTATTCTCCATGACCTAGAGGCTCTGGTTTCACCAAAATACCAATCTAGAAAGATTAATGTGTAAGCCAAATGAGGTTTCCTAAAGAAGAGGTATAACTCTTTATTGAGTAATTTAATTTTATTTATTCTTCATCTTACATAAATTCTATCATAACCATATTTATATAATAAAATTTGTATATCTAATATTATAATATGTATTATATTTATGGAATAACACATAGTCATCTCTATCTTCATCCTATTGGAAATGAAAACATCACTTTTTTGTATGTGTGGACTACCACATCCCTGAAGCGATGCATTTTTTTCATCAAAACCTTAAAATTATGGTTATTATGACGTTTTTAATGAATATTTATGATATTCATGACATAATTATTATTCTAAGGATAATATGTTATTTACTTACCCTTAAAAATTTTAAAAATGACAATGTTGCTCATGCATATGTGTGGACTACCACCTCCATGAAGTAATGTGTTTTGTTTTTTAGGTCCTCCTTTCTTGAATGATTATTAAATTTTATTTAATGATTAATTTTTTTATTATTTCATGATTAATATTATAGAGATGATGGGACCATGACCCCTTTTACCATGATAAACCTACCCAATTTTTTCTTCAATTATGAACCAAATGTCATCAAAATGTCCAAAAATAACTCAAATGAATTAATAATTATATAAGGAATCTTAATGAATTAAATAAAAGGGTCATTAATAAGGAAATAAAATATAAAATGATATTAATAATGTGTAGAATTAAAACATTTTAATTATACAATAGATAAATTATGTACGTGTGAGTCAGACATGAGGTAATGGGTTTATTAACTCATTTTTGTTTCATTGTGTTATATTACTTGTTCAATGCATTTTTCATTTTAAGATTATGTGTGTAATTAAATATTATTATTTAATGTTTTATTTAATAGTTTTTTAAATGGATTTATATTTTTTTATACCTAATCACATCATTGATTAATTCTAATTTCAATGTTATGATCTTTGAAATGATTTTATCAAATTAATTTTGTATATGTGAGACATTTGAAATATTCACCACCATTTCAATTCATGTGGTTTATATAATTAAACTTTTGTATGATATATAGTGAATCCATTTATTTCATGGTTTTTAATTTTTTATTTGAAATTATTTACTTCATGAGGGTTATGATTCAAAAGTTACCAAATATGTAAGGGTTTATTTAAAAATATTATCCTTATTCATGATTGTTTATGTTTAAGTGTTAATTAAAGAAATTATATGATGTTTCTATCTTAAACTCACTATATTTTAATATACCCTAGTTATTTACGGAAATTATTTTTTTCATTTCTATTTCCTCTCTTTATGTACTCAAAATTTTAAAATAATGTTTTTAATGAAAGCAGACTTTGTTTTTCTATTTGGTCGGGAATATTTTTATTCTATATTACTATTTTATTTAATAAAAATTCAAGAATATTTTTACTATTTTCCAAATATTGATTGTAATAATTTATTCCCTTGTTTGAGTTTCCTTAAAAATGATTAAGAGGAATCTTATTATCATTTTTCAAATGATTCACTTTTTACTAAAGGTGGGAACGAAATCATTAATTTAATGCTTATCAATGAGTGAATTTTCCCCACAATATCGATATACTTTTATGAATCTATTTCATTACTAGGGATATAATATAATTATCTCATCTGTAATATTAATATAAATAGATTATAATTATATTGATCTATTTATTGAATAGGGTATATATTAACATTTTATTTTCTAGTCTTTCAATAAAAATGTTTATATTGATTATGTATTAAACTTTTATTCATTTATTTCATATGATGAATGTATTAGACTTAGTATGTAATGGGAATATAACACTATATCCCATAAATACATCAATAGATATCATGATATAAACTAGTTCGGTATGACTTACCTATTTATATTTTATTTTCTTGACAAGTTGTCTTAATGATACGATTAAGATATCATACACTATAGAGACCCGAAGCCTTACGTACATAGACATTACATTACTTTTGCATAATACTTAGTACATTACAAAAACACACACACAAGGATCGTAATAGTTTAGTGTCTTTGGAAACTCGGAATATAATCTTCTAATCATGGTGAAAGATCTTCAACATCTCCCATAAAGATATTCTTTTTTTACCTAAAACCTTTCTTTATATCCTGGGGAAATAAAACATACAAAAGGGTGAGCTCAAATGCTCAGTAAGGGTAAACAAAAGAAATATCAATCACATCATATACATAAGAACATATCTTTTGGAAATCTTGACCTGCAAAAGAGATCATAATATCATAACATGGGATAAATCATAGAAGTGAAATGTAATCCCAATAATCATAACATAAAACATGAAACTTTGTGTCATACACACATAATCATAGAGAATCATATCTTATTAGTCAAGACTCATTGCCAAGACTATCTTAGTGGACAAAGTCCATTTCTGAACCGAGTCACCCTCGTTTCAGTCCTGTTTCACTGAACCGGTATAACCTACCGTTCCAGCCATGTCTATTTCATGAGATATAAAATCTTTACCTAATGAATTGGAGGTAGATATAGGTCCCACCCATCTCATAATGATACCATTCTTATGTGTGCCACAAAATCATAAATCATACATCATTGCATAACCCATGTAATAAAAATGGGAATCTTAAACATCGTGACATCATAAAAAAATTCATATAAGATAAAGGAATTCATAAAAATATAATTCCATCACAACATAATAAAATCAATGTAATAATAGGGATAGAAACAGAACCCTTTATTATCTTAGATGGAAAAATAATTTTGATAAAACACTTGAAATCCATTCTTGAGGAAAATATCCTTTCTGCTTCAAAAACACTTTTCCTTTATTAACATGTAGTACAATTCGAAACTAAAAGAAGTTGATTAAAAATAAACTTGAAAACTTGTAAAGGAAGGTTCTTGGAAATAATGTTTTAAAAATCCATTCATGCCGTATAAGTTAAAAAAAACATTCTTCTTGTACTTTTGTCGGAAAAGTCAAAAAGTACCTCGTACGAAAAACGACAAAAGATTCCTTTCATATCTTTTACTAAAAACTCACCGAAGGGTAAAATTGGATTTAAACAATTGTAGGTGGATGGAAATAATATTACATATTGAGGAAACATGGATGTGGATGATAAAATACACCCCAGTAAATACTAAAGTATAAAAAATCTCAGATAAAAATGAGATTGTGATATTTCCCTTACCTTAGGTCTGATATGCTTTGTATGTGTCCGAACCTCCTGTATAATGATTTAAATAATTTTATTGACTTATTCCAGAATCATACTTATTTTTATGATATCATACATGGTCTTATTCTTAGCTTCTTAGTAGTAATATTTCATTGCTACTTGTTATTCGGGTGTTTATAACTTTTTGTTCTTATGCGTGTTTTGTCGAATAAATTCATATTCTTATCTTTAGGATATAGATACCTCATTTCAAGAATGGTTTTAGTGTAATATATATAATATTAATTCATTAAATTCATTTATATAATCATTATGAAATGAAGATCATGTAGAACGAGTCACATCACATCGTGGAGATGGTATTCCGTATGTACGCATGAGTGATGATGTTGTTCCTATGATCGTGGAACTGTATTGGAGTGTATGTATAATATTTCAGAATCAATAGCACTTTAAAATAATCATATATATTTATTATGTACACCATTATACCCATCCAAGTAAGTTGGTGGTGGAAAATAAATTACACCACGACGTGGAGACGGTATTCCGTATGTACGCACGCGCGGTGAATTATTTTTCTGTAGGATGGATAGATGGTAAAATAGGGTTATTTCATACTTATAATAACATATTAGTATATGATTGATACTGATGATATTACTTCAGAATGAAAAAACTAAATAATAAGAAGTGGAAGAAGAAATAAATATGAAAGAATTGGTAACAGACATTACCTCTTCTTTGAAGTGCTTCTTTGAGAACTCCTTTTAGGGCACTAAAATAGGTCTTTGAAGAAGACAAGAACCTCTAGGATGTTTCTAGGGAAGTGGAGAGAAGAAATTGGCAGGGGTTGGCTGAGATTGAAGGCTCAAAGTGGTGTGAAGAAGAGGGGGATGAGGTGCCCTTTTATAAGGGAGGAGAGGGGCACCTTTGGAATAACTAAAAGTATTATTTTATTATAAAGTCAAGTTCGGTTTTAAATAGCTCAAAAATGAGTTATTTTAAATCTAAGGTGGGGATGGGTCGAAATAATCTCATCCAATAGAATTTAGACAAGTTTAGGTCATTATATTTACCTTATCTTTTAGTTTTAACTTTAATTAATTAGATTGACATTTACCATGTCACTTTGTATTTTTATATTATATAGTTAATAAACATACCATATACATCCAAGCGACACCCAAGTTGTGTTTTATTAATATATATAACCTTATCTAAGTCATTTGGGAGAACCTTAGATTTTTATTAATAAAATAACAATTAATAATATAATATTTGTTTTAAAAACTATTTTATGTCAATTTTGACACTATTCAATAGTTGATTTTTTAAAACTCATAACAGAATGATTACTTCGAACAAAGTTAATTAAATCAATCCTAACATTTCATATTAACCTATAAAATTAGTTTAATTCATAAAAAGTCTCAAATTATACTTATTTAGGTATTTATAATATCAATTATTCTAATTTTTCACTATTATGGTAATTACTGCATCATCATTGTGTCATAAATAAATTAAATTATTTAAAGACTAAAAATTACAAATAAAATACCATTATGTATGAAATCGTTTTAGCTTTCTAATGAATTTTTATAGTAGAATTTATCTTATGTATAACCCCATATTAAAAATGATTTAATTAATAAACTTTGATTTTAACTATTTTAACCCTTCTTTAAATAAATTAATAATAAATGACCTAATCTAATCCAAGTGGGCCTAAATGGTCATATTTTATTCCTAAGGTTGTTTTTGGTCGAATTAAACTTGTCCAATAGAATTAGGAAATGTTTTAGGAAAATAATAATATCATTTTTACCCTTAATTACCCTATTTATTTTTAACAGTGGTAAAAAAAGTAAAAAGTTACTATTCACCAAAAATTATTTTCATCTCATTGAACCAAATTTTAGTCCTTGATATTAACCAAGTCTCTCGGATTTTCGAAATTCCACTCACAGAAGTGGTAAAATTACGTTTTATGAAAAATTCAGTTTTTTTAACTACCACTTATCGGTTTCACTATTCATCAAAAATTGAAAGTTTTCAGAAAAATACCAAAATTTCACCCTATGCTAATTTCAATATTACGAATCCAAAAATGAAGTCCATTTTGAAAAATAAAATTTATAAAATTTCAAAAAGTGGTTATTACTATTCATAATGGCTAGTTTTAATAATATTTTATTAGCATATCGTTGTTTAGTGAAACTCGGTATTGTGTACTACACACGCTATCGAGGAAGGTCGCGATTGCGTGTAATGCAAGGAAAGTCAAGGATGCGTGTTGTGAAAACTCCTTTTGGTGTAGCGTACAACCGAAGACATTAATGAAATTAAAAAGAATATTTTTTATAAAATCTCGGGTTGTTACATTCTACCCCCCTTAAAATGAATTTCTCCCTCGAAATTCGTCAGGGTTATAAATGGTTTACTAATCGAAAGTTTCGTTAATAGAAACCCACATCGTAAAAAGGAATACCAAAACCAATCTTTAAAAACAAAAGTATGAAACGTAATGGTTACCCAAATAAACTAATCACTAGGTTTCCACATAGGTGAAAATATGGATATGGAAGAGAAATCTAACCATCATTTTCTAATGGAGAGTGGTAGAGAACATGGCTATGGAAAAGCCAGCAATCAAAAAGCCATAAATTTGTGACGATCTAAGCTACCATCTGATTCATCAGATATAAGAGCACTAGGACACCATTTTTGGTTTTCAAGATCATTTCCCTAAAGTTGATGAAATTGGAATTAGAAGAAATACTTTCGTGATTTTGGTATAGTCTCACCGTTTGTCGTTCTTTGGACAATTTCCACTTCACATCTTAAAGAAATGAAGTTGGATTTTTCATTCGTGAAGTGTTAGCAGATCATGTGATAGAATGATGGGTCATTCCATCTGTCTCAAACAAAAGGTTACAAAAGTTATCAAAAATACATAAGACCATATATGGCGAAGTTAATCATATACGATTCCAAAAATGAACTTATACTTCATATATCATACCGTGTAATAAAATAAAACTAGTTTCTACTAACCAGGGACTTCCTGTAGTACAGTGGTAGGCGATAAAGGCCAGTCGCACTTCGGTTGTGGGTTCGATTCCCACGGCCTTGTCCGACGTGATGGGCTGTCGCCCGTCCTGTAGGTCGTCCTTTTTCTAAAACTATATTACTATAACATCCCATCAATAATATAGAAAAAAATACTAAATTATGTCCAACATAATCCATTCTAATCTTTAGGCTTATCCATAATACTGCAGTCCACTCTCATAATATAGTGAAAACGATTACCAGAGATTTAATACCATCGTTGATCCCTATATATCATAAGATATGTCTTGTTGGTCACATTCCAAACATTCAAAGGCCTTAATAATGTATTCTCTTGAATACCCATTGAACCTTAGTGAAAACATGAATGCAGTTAAAAGTTAACACTTTCCACATACTAAAATCCTCAAAATTCTGTATCCTCAAACCATGATATCACTTAGTCCTTATATCAATCATGAGCTCATGAATACTGTCAAATATGTCATTTTCTCGTTTTCCCTTCATTATGCGCATATCAGCTTTTTTCCAAAAATATCTCAATCAATTTCCATGGTTACCGGTATAAAATTATTGAAGACCACAATAGACCAATACATAAATATTCCAATACTCAACATTATTTTGAAATCCCATTACATAAACACTTAATCATTCCACCAGATTGTTTTCATATTCAAAATCGCCAATGGTGATCGCATGTGACTTCACTTTGTCCTTTGCCTTACGTGGTTTCTCATGTCGATCATCACTAACCCTTGGATTAGGGCATTTATTAGCATAATGCCCCATTTCCTTGCACTTGAATCATTGAAGTTTAGTAGGTTCATTCTGTGTATCCCTTCCTTTGTTTACATCATTAGACAACTTCTTCCCATCATTGTGGCATTCAAATGCCCGATGAACTTGCTTTCCACATTTGAAACATTTACTTGTCCCTTTAAGACAGTCTCCACCATGCTTCTTTCCACACTTTGAGCATAAGGAAACATTCATCTTCTTTTCAACATTATTATGAGATTTCTCCTTGAACTCCATCTTTCGTTTCTTGTCAAAACTATGAGATGGGAAAGTAACACCTACTTCCATTTCTACCTTGATAGCACAACACACAATTTCTTCATAGCTACTGATGTCTCTTATAGATAATTCCCTTCGAAGATTTGGTTTTAAGACACTGAAGAATCAGTCAACTTTACTTTCAGGTTGGATGATAAATCCAGATGCATACATTGCAAGCCTTGTAAAATTCGCTTCGTATATACCAATAGATTCATCATCATTTTGCTTTAGTTGAAGAAACTCCTTCTCCATCTTTGTTTGAAGAATAAGAGGGAAGTAATTATTGAAAAATAATTTCTTGAACTCGTCCCATTCCATGGACTCAATTTCATCTCTTGGCCTCGTATTCTTGATAAGATTACAACATTGATCAGCTTCACCTTCCAAAGGATATACTACTAAGATGACTTTATCATGTTCAGAACATTGAAGAACTGAAAATATATTTTCAGTAGTACTGATCCATTGTTCAGCAACAAGTGGATCAGAAGACCCACTGAAAGAAGGTGGACATTGCTTCATGAAGGACTCAATAGAATATTGTTCCCTTCTTTGCTTATTTGGAAGTCCAGAATGATTCATAGCTTGTGTAAGTATAGCAATAAGATTTTTCACTCCATCTCCCATAACATTTGTTTGTTCAGGAGGACAATCATTGCATTGTCCATTGCATTGATCAACACGGTTCCTTCGGGTTCCAGCCATCGTCTAAAACCCAAAAAGAATAGTGTGAGAGGAAAAAATCATGCTAGGGAAAACAACATAATAAAGGGGGAGTATCCTCAATATCTAACATCTTAGGTTAAATTCTATGATCATTACCGAAGTTATAGGACTGTATCCTATACGTATACTTATCCTTAGGGACATCCCTAGATATACCTTAGAAATATCTCTAGGGATCTCACTAACGTCTTCGCATCCTAGTTTCCAAAGGTTGACTAAAACTTTCCTTTGATACCAACTGTAGCGACCCGAAGCCTGACGTACATGGAAATTACATTACTTTTGTGGAATACTTAGTACATAACAAAAACACACACACAAGGATCGTAATAGTATAGTGTCTTTGGAAACTCGGAATATAATCTTCTAATCGTGGTGAAATATCTTCAACATCTCCCATAAATATCTTCTTTTTTTTACCTAAAACCTTTCTTTATATCCTGGGGAAATAAAACATACAAAAGGGTGAGCTCAAATGATCAGTAAGGGTAAACAAAAGAAATATCAATCACATCATATACATAAGAACATAACTTTTGGAAATTTTAACCTGTAAAAGAGATCATAATATCATAACATGGGATAAATCATAGAAGTGAAATGTAATCTCAATAATCATAACTTAAAACATGAAACTTTGTGGAATACACACATAATCATAGAGAATAGTATCTTATTAGTCAAGACTCATTTCCAAGACTATCTTAGTGGACAAAGTCCATTTCTGAACCGAGTCACCCTCGTTTCAGTCCTGTTTCACTGAACCGGTATAACCTACCATTCCAGCCATGTCTATCTCATGAGATATAAAATCTTTACCCAATGAATTGGAGGGAGATATAGGTACCACCCATCTCATAATGATACCATTATTATGTGTGCCACAAAATCATAAATCATACATCATTGCATAACACATGTAATAAAAATTGGAATCTTAAACATCGTGACATCAGAAAACAATTCATATAAGATAAAGGAATTCATAAAAATATAATTCCATCACAACATAATAAAATCAATGTAATAATAGGGATTGAAACAGAACCCTTTATTATCTTAGATGGAAAAATAATTTTGATAAAACACTTGAACTCCATTCTTGAGGAAAATATCCTTTCTACTTCAAAAACACTTTTCCTTTCTTAACATGTCGTACAATTTGAAACTAAAAGAAGTTGATTAAAAATAAAATTGAAAACTTTTAAAGGATGATTCTTGGAAATAATGTTTTAAAAATCCATTAATACCGTATAAGTTAAAAAAACATTCTTCTTGTACTTTTGTCAGAAAAGTCAAAAAGTACCTCGTACGAAAAACGACAAAAGATTCCTTTCATATCTTTTACTAAAAACTCACCGAAGGGTAAAATTGGATTTTAAAAATTTTAGGTGGATGGAAATAATATTATATATTGAGGAAAAATGTATGTGGATTATAAAATACACCCCAATAAATACTAAAGTATAAACAATCTCGGATAAAAATGAGATTGTGATATTTCCCTTACCATAGGTCTGATATGCTTTGTATGTGTCCGAACCTCCTGTATAATGATTTAAATAATGTCATTGACTTATTCCAGAATCATACTTATTTTTATGATATCATACATGGTCATATTCATAGCTTCATAATAGTAATATTTCATTGCTACTTGTTATTCGGGTGTTTATAACTTTTTGTTATTATGCATGTTTTGTTGAATAAATTCTTATTATTCTCTTTAGGTTATAGTTACCTCACTTATAGAATGGTATTAGTGTAATATATATCCTATTAATTCATTAAATTCATTTATATAGTCATTATTAAAAGAAGATCATGTAGAACGAGTCGCATCACATCGTGGAGACGGTATTCCGTATGTACTCACGAGTGATGATATCGTTCCTATGATCGTGGAATTGTATTGGAGTGTATGTATACTATTTAAGAATCAATATCACTTTACAATAATCATATATAGTTATTATGTACACCATTATACCCATCCAAGTAAGGTGGTGGTGGAAAATAGATTACACCACGGCGTGGAGATGGTATTCCGTACGTACGCATGCGCAGTGATTTCTTTTTCCGTAGGATGGATAGATGGTGAAATAGGGTTTTTTCATACTTATAATGACATATCAGTATATGAGTGATACTGATGATATTACTTCATAATTAAACAACTAATGAATAATAAGTGGATGAAGAAATAAAGATGAAAGAATTGGTAACAGACATTACCTCTTCTTTGAAATGCTTCTTTGCACTAAAATAGGTCTTTGAAGAAGACCAGAACCTCCAGGATGTTTCTAGGGAAGTGGAGAGAATAAATTGGCAGGGGTTGGCCGAGCTGGAAGGCTCAAATTGGTGTGAGGAAGAGGGGGAGGAGGCGCCCTTTTATAAGAGAGGAGAGGGGCACCTTTGGAATAACTAAAAATATTATTTTATTATAAAGTCATGTTCGGTTTTAAATAGCTACAAATTGAGTTATTTAAAAGATAAGGTGGGGATGGGTCTAAATCCTCTCATCCAATATAATTTAGACAAGTTTAGGTCATTATATTAACCTTATCATTTAGTTTTAACTCTTAGTTAATTAGATTGACATTTACCATGTCACTTTGTATTTTTATATTATATAGTTAATAAACTTACCATATAAAACCAAGAGACACCCAAAGTTGTGTTTTATTAATATATATAACCTTATCTGAGTCATTTGGAAGAACCATAGATTTTTAAGAATAAAATAACAATTAATTATATAATATTTGTTTTAAAAACTATTTTATGTCAATTTTGACACTATTCAATAGTTGATTTTTTTTGAAACTCATAACAGAATGATTACTTCGAAAAAAGTTAATTAAATAAATACTAACATTTCATATTAACCCATAAAATTATTTTAATTCATAAAAAGTCTCAAATTATACTTATTTAGGTATTTATAATATCAATTATTCTAATTTTTCACGATTATGGTAATTACTGCATCATCATTGTGTCATAAATAAATTAAATTATTTAAAGTCTAAAAATTAAAAATAAAATACCATTATGTAGGAAATCATTGTGGATTTCTAATTAGTATTTATAGTCTAATTTATCTTATGTATAACCCCATATTAAAAATTATTTACTTATTAAACTTTGATTTTAACTATTTTAACCCTTCTTTAAATAAATTAATAATAAATGTCCTAATCTAATCCAAGTGGGCCTAAATGGTCATATTTTATTCCTAAGGTTGTTTTTGGTCGAATTAAACTTGTACAATAGAATTAGAACAAGTGTTAGGGTAATAATAATATCATTTTTACCCTTAATTACCCTATTTACTTTTAACAGTGGTAAAAAAAGTAAAAAGTTACTATTCCCCAAAAATTATTTTCATCTCATTGAACCACATTTTAGTCCTTGATATTAACCGTGTCTCTCGGATTTTCGAAATTCCACTCACAGAAGCGGTAAAATTAAGTTTTATGAAAAATTCAGTTTTTTAACTACCACTTAGTGGTTTCACTATTCATCAAAAATTGAATATTTTTATAAAAATACGAAAATTTCACCCTAGGATAATTTCAATATTACGAATCCAAAAATGAAGTCCATTTTGAAAAATAAAATTTATAAAATTTCAAAAAGTGGTTATTACTATTCCTAACGGCTAGTTTTAATAATATTTTATTAGCATATTGTTGTTTAGTGAAACTCAGTATTGCGTTCTACACACGCTATTGAGGAAGGTCGCGATTGCGTGTAATGCAAGGCAAGTCAAGGATGCGTGTTGTGCAAGCTCTATTTGGTGTAGCGTAAAACACAAGACATTAATGAAATTAAAAAGAATATTTTTCATAAAATATCGGGATGTTACATACACTATGCATTCTATCATCATGAAACTAGTTTTTATTATTCATGGGTTTAATTTTTTTTTTCAGGTCATTTATGAATTTTGTCTCCTTTTTATGATATTAGTTATATGGATTTTTTAATTATTTTTAATATATGTATATTTTTTATTCTTTATTTATACTATGATAGATTCTATGATATGATTCCCCTTACCGGGAATTTGATCTCTCCATGTTTATATTTTCCTTCCACAAGTCTACCAAAAAAGGATTTGTGAATGAATTTATGGATATATTAGAAGAAATGAAAAAGTTATCACTACATTTTTATGTTTTATTTCATGTTATCAAATGTTATATGGGAATCCTGTATATACCTATCCTCTCAATACTAATAAGATATTTGATTCATAAATATTTGATCCTTCATATCTTGTGACAATGTAATAAAATAACCAATGAGTTCAAGTTACTGGAGTTGAGGTGTTATAGATGGTATTAAATAATATTTTATAGGACTCTTGGGAACTGTATTTAGAATAAAATAGATTAGATAAAATAAACCTATGACATATTCTAGAGATATGTATAGGGTAATAACATAAATCTTTGGTAAATAATATATTGATTGGTTTTCCTAGAAAAGACATCCCTGTATGGATACTGGAATGTGGATGTGGATATGCCACAGATGCGGTTAGGGGTAAATTTTGACTCTCATAATATTTTTTTTAATGATGAGAAATAGTATTACATTTCAATCAAGTTTTTATTGGGGTTTTAGTGTTTATATTTAGTTTTAGGGGTATGAAGGAAACCAAAATATAGATGAACTCGAAGTGGGACTAAAATACATATTTCAATCCCAATACAGTAAAGTAGTACCGACCAACAAATAGGAGTGAACCAGATTTCTGGTAAAACTTGTAGAACCTACATAAACTATAAAAAAACCAACAATTTACTAGTGAAAGCTTACCGAATAGACGGTTGGAGTTCAAGAGGTACATGTGATTTTGTCATACACATGGTTTAACAGGTGGAATCCAGAGGCTAGCTCGTGATGGAATTATATGATATTATAGGTTTCTATAATGATAGTGAAGAATGTCTTTACATTTCTCATAAGGATTAGGTTTGACCCTTTGAACCCTGGCACCCTTTATATGTTATAAAAATAAGCATTGGGAGATATAGATCACCATCTGAATGGTGTGAAATACCAAAAACAACACTCTCCAATCACCAATGATCAATGATTCATTATCCATTTTCAAATATATTAAAATTTAATATAATTCTCATAATTTTTTGAATAATATTAATATAACATCACCCATGGGAATTGAGATCATTAATTGTCACCATTAAAAGGCGTAAACTATATTTAATTATTCAAATAACATTGAAGATTAATTGTTCAATCTATTCAATATTTCCTATTTCTTCTTAAACATATGCCTTAGTACCTTCTTATATAACCCGTTGTCTCTCTATCTCTCTCTATCAATTTCAACTTCTCTCTCTCACCTTATTTCACCATATTATCTTATATAAAGAGTTGAGATGATATTGTAATGAGTTCTGTATATGTAAAATAATATCTTTCCTTATTCCTACTTGTCATCGCCAGTTTCTTTACTTTTCTATTAAAAAGTAAGAGTTATCTTAATTTCTGGACTCTCCATTAAAAATAATGGGATTATATATTTGGTTATTACATCCATTTAAAACCAAAAACAAATTATCCTATTGGGTTTTTTAACTCCGTTAAAACAAAGGGGTTATATAACCGAGCCAAGCCTTATCAAAGGTAGGCGACATATGATTACCTCATGTTATATTGATAAATTATGTTATCTATGTGTGCCTTGTCTATTTAATTTACTTAATTAATTTTATAATTTTATTTCACTTAATTATTTTATTTTTTCCCACTGTACATTAATTTTTTTATTTGTAATACTTTTATGATATCACTATTTATTTATATAATTATTTCTAAAATAAATTTATTTTGAATTTATTATTTCATTTTTTTTCTTTAATTTTCAAATGTCAATTCACCCTTATTCCATTTGTACTCTAACCATAAATTGGTATAAAATATGGTCATAATGTTTTTATTAGAGATATTTTTTTGAGAACCTTTATAATTTTCAAATAATAATCAATTTCAATTCTTTATTTTAGAATGAATTCTACCTCTTATAATAATTCCCAATTATTTTATGGTAAAAATTATCCATATTTGTAAAATATCATGAATATTTTTCTTAGGATAATTGGATATACTCTTTGGAAAATGATTATGCATGGTTCTACCCCTACAACTGAACCACAAGATAAATGGATTCCTATAGACATGATATATTTTGAATTAGATGGAATATATATTAATTCCATTCATATTAATTTACATAAAAATTAAATCAATAGAAAATGTACATACGAAACCACTCACAAAATTTACAAACTACAATAAATCAAACATGATGGCATGAGTAAAGTAAAAGACAATATATTGGATATGTATTATAATGATTTTAAAAGTTTCTCTATACATCCTAATGAATCTATCACTAGATTTTTTAAGATATTTAATATAATTTTTAATGGTATTAAATCCCTTGGAGATTATATATTTATAGAAATTATCATGAAGAAAATGATATGGGTTTTTCCTAGTTAGTGGACAATAAAATTAACAGTTGTTTAATAAATTTAGGACAAAAAAATATTTAATTTGTAGATCTCATCATATCTTTCATGAAATTTTAGATCAAGATGAAATTAAAATTGATAAAATAAGAATATAAAATCCAGGAAACCAAGAAGAAAATAAATTTTAAAGTAATAAAATATGATGTTTTATAAGGATGATATAATGATGATGAATTTTAAATTGAGATAATTTTAAAAAAGGTGAAAAAATTGAATTTGAAGAAATCATCTAGAAGTTATGAAATGAAATTTCAAATTTAAGTGTCTATTGTGACTTTATATGAATGGAACAAAAAGGTTCATATAACACCAAATATCCTAATCTAAAAAAGAGGTCGAAATACAAGAAGAAATATAATAATGTGATTAATGTTTTGAGTTGGAGTGATATTAAATATTCCATGAAAACATACTCATTGAGAAACTCATGTCCAAATTGTATCTTGTCAGAAGTTGAGGGAAATAAAAATTTGAATTCTGAACCTTCTACAACCGTTTTCTCTTTCTATTTATCTTCTTCAATTCCCCTTTGATATTAAGACCTAATGTTGACACTTGATCAACTATAAAATGGGTTTTATCAACTTTTGTTTATATAAATATATCAAAAAAAGTTATTAAAAGGTTTTAAATTAGTGAAATCATGTATCAAATTAAAATGTTATTCTTTTAAATGAAAAATATTATTTGGGTTTTAATGTAAAAAACTATGTTGTTTTTTATGTTTTAAAATTTTTATTCTTGGATACTAGAAGATATCATTAAAAATTCTCCCAATGAGAAATAAATATTAAAATGATCCTTGTTTCTCAATGTTTTTAAAAAAATAATAATGGATTTGTTTTTTCAAATAATAATCCATGTTATTCAAAAAGTAAACTTTTTAAAATGTGTTTTTTAAAATAATTTTTCAAAATATTGTCAAAAAAAATTCATTTAATTTATTAATTCTATTATAAAAATTATAGATATGGGATCCCAAAGTATATCATTATTTCATTAAATATTATTCAATAATATAATGTTTTTTGGGTTCCCAAATATTTATTATTCAATCATAGTATACCAATTTTTTTTCTCCATCTTAATGTTTACATAGCCATACCAAAAATATAGGTACCAAATTGTACTTATGTTTGATATGTTATTCAGAATTTCCATAAATCTTGATTGATCTATAAAATTGTGGTTTTATATTAAATGAAATTATATGAAGTTTTAAACGTTTCATAAAAAATAATATATCATTTTATATAATCTATTTTTCAAAATTAGGTGGAGTTGTTTTAATGATATATTCATTTTTATTCCCTTATCAAAGCAATTTTCAAATGCTTTATCTTTTTCTAAGAATATTTTAAATAGATAATCATTTTTTAAAGAATCATTCAAATGTATATATTATAGAAATATTATAATAATTATTTATAATTACTTTATAATTACATTAGTATATTTATATATGTTTCATTAATTATTGTTTGAAAAAGGATTTATTTTAAAGGAATTATTCTTCATGTATTATATACTATTTTGGACATTAGAGTTATTATTAACATGTACACATATAATTTAATTTAATTGTTTTAACTATTTATATATCTACGCATAATAGTTTATGAATCCCCTATATTTAATATAGATTTTTTTCTTAAGGGGACATTTTATAATGTTATTAATATTAAATAAAGGATGTTTTGAAATTATATTTGATACATTCAATATTATATTATTTCTCTAAACCTATTTCATTATAAAAATCATAAAGGGGGAAAAGTTTTTGAGATAGATGAAAAATATAAATGAATTAAAGTGATATTATATCATAGTGGAGAACTATGTTTTCAACCTATCAAAAAGTGAGAGGCATGGTTTCATGAATTTTCGGAAACTCCTTCATTTTTTATCTTTTAACAATTTCTTATCTTCATTTTTATATCATTGGGTTGTGATCATAAAAAAGGGGGATATTTTTGACTCTTATAGAATATTTTTGTAATGATAAAAAATAATCTAATGTGTTTATAACTTGTTTTTAATGTTTTAATGCTTTTTTATTTTTAGTAAAATAAAGGAAACAAACCCTTAGATGAACTTAAATTTGATTAATTAGAATATTCAAATTCCAGTATAGTGTAAGAGAATCGAACAGTTTGTAAGAGTGAACCGACTAGCTTGTAAAACTATAAGAACCTACCATAGCTCAAATCACTCCACTAGCTACCAGATTGAGGCTCATTGGCTAGCTGATGGGAGTTCAAGAGGACTAGGTGCTATTTCCAAATGCACTAGTAAGATAATGACATCAGAAGAATAACCAATTTTTCCAATCAAAAATCTTATGATATTCATTAATTATGTTTATATAATGTTTTTAATCAGACCATAATGGATTAGCTCAAATCATTGGACTTTGACACCCTATAACAACTATAAATAAAGGTTTTGGAAGGTATAGATCATCATCAAAATGAAGAAAATTACCAATAAAATTGTCTCTAATATTTATTGACTAATGATTATTCCTCTATCTTCATAGAGCTTTAAATTTCCAATCATTCTCATACCATCTAAAATAATAATAATAGAACATCATTTGTGGGAATTGATATCATCCAAGGGAACCACTCAAAGGATTGATCTATATTGTATTATTTAAATAGTCTTTGAGATTCTATATACAATTTATTTTATGTTCCATATTTCTTATTCTTCTTGAACCTTTTTTACATTATTGTATAACCATTTTGATATATCTCTCTCTCTATCAATTATAAAATCTCTCTCCATTTCACCTTAATTCACCATATTATCATTTAGTGAGAGTTGAGATGGTGTTGTAACTAGTTTTAAAAAAGGCAAACCATATGTTTCCTCTTCCTTCTTCTCATTATTGTTTTTTTTATTTTTCCATTCAAAATTAAGGTTTCACATGGTTTGTTTTATACGATTCAAAAGAAAGGGAAATTTTTTTGGTTCATTGATATCATCAAAAATAAAAGAAATTGCCTTTTTGGTCATTGAATCTATTATAAAACCAAGGGGTTATATGAAACTTCCAATCCTTCTTGAGGGGAGGAGACATGGAGGCATCTTATGTGCTATATCTAAACTCTATTATCGAAGGGTTCCTTGGATATTAAATTTCTGGATTTAATTATCCACTATAATTGCACTTATTTTTTCATATTTTTTTACAATTATTTACTTTTATTATTTTGAATGCTAGCATGATATTGTTAGATCATTTGTAACTACATTTAAAAATCCTTTTATTTTTAATTTATTGATTTATTTTATTACATTAATTTTTAAAATTAAATTCTTTCCCTTCTTACCATTTCTCCTCCAATAAAAAGTGACAAATCTAAAAGGGGAGGGTTGGGTATTAACTTGACCATCCTAGATTCATTATGAGAGATCCTAATACACAAAAACCTAGCTAGAAACTCTAGTTGGATATTATTTGTTTAATTTATATATTCTTAGTGATCCATTATGATGATTAGTGGATAAGATCTATGTAACCCTTTGATATTGCATAGTAATATGTGATAACACTAAAGTATAATGGGTTGATAAGTAAATGGTTGATCATAAGTTTAAAGGAATATATACCCCTTTTTGAGGATTTATATGATGAGAGTTTGATATAATAAAATATATTTTGGGAATATAAGCCTTACTTTTAGTATATATTTTAGTATAAAGGTTATATGAGGAAAGATGTTTTTTTTTCATTTTTTTGGATATAAATTAGAAGTTATTGACAACATTTAGGGTTAATATGATCATTCATGTTGAGTTAGTTATTTTTAAATTGAATAAATGGGTTATGAAATTTTGAAAACTAACCATGGGATTTAAAAATAATTTGGATACTAAGTGATTAATGTTATTTTAGAAGAAGTTTACTATATTTTTGGGGAATATTATATGTTTAAGGTAAGAAAAATATTATTTTTTAGAATGATATTTCATTTTAGGAATATATATCGAGTTATATTATGGTAGAATATATGTTTTAATAGTTTTTTAGGGAGATTTATGTTATTTATGGAAAATATTAACATATTTTCATAAATATAAGACTAGTTCATATAACTTTTGGTACATGACTAATGAATTTTTAATATAAATGATAATATTATCTTTGAATAATATGTGATCAGGTCATTATAATATTTGGGATTCAATTTGTTCTTGAATATTCGAAATTTTTTATGGTTATTTATTTATGGAATGATTTATTATAATGTCTGCGTATTTTTTTGAAGCATTGGAGACTAATATAGTATCATCAATATGAATATTTATTAATAGTGGATGGTATCTCATCTTGTAATAAATTTTTTAGTTTTGGTTAATGAATAGAAACAGGAGGAATAAATTTTCATGCTTTTGTGGATCTTATGATCAATAAAAAGTTGATTTGAGCACTTCAGGGCTGAATAATTCATCCTAAATATTCGTTTCATTGAGTGAGAGACGAGATAAAAGTAAAAAATTATTAATGAAAAACCAAAGGATGAAAGTGTTATAATTAAAAGGAAACATATCAAGTAATTATATTTTTTTGTTTTCTATATCTTGATATTAAAAGAATCACTAAAATTCAAGAAAATGATATTGAAATAAAAATGTATCCATTTACCACTATTTATGATGAATTGATGGTATTCTTTTTTGCATGTTGATGTATGGATTTGTGGTCATTAAATTTTTAATTCTCTTATTCTCCATAACTCTCTATTTTTCATTTGACATTAATTTTCTCCTCCATGTCAATATTTTCTCTTCTCACAATGTTCTCCTTATAAGGGAACCCAATTATGAGTTAATCTAGGTGAACTTTATATTTCAATTTATAATATTAAAAAGGATGTTTAATTATCTATTTTATTTATGTGTTTTTTCAGAAATATTATTTTAAATATTAAAAAGTTTTTTCCTTTTTAACAACCTAATATTTCACTATACATTATCCTCAAATAAATATTTTGTTAATATCATATTTCACACACAAAACCAAAATAGAAAAAAAACCATGATATATTTTGAATATTAAATTAGAACATTAAAACCATTCCATTGAATTAGAATGTAAAAATTAGAGTAATAAAAATATGAAATATATATATAATGAAAATAAATACATCTTTTAATAATAATTAAATAGAATTAATAATAGATAAAATAGCTAAGAAAACCATTTTATACTTATATTTTCTAAAATTGATGTTTTATTTCATGAAATTATGTATATTATAATTAAATAATAATAATATATATATTGATAATATGAATAGTATATTACCAATAAATTAATTATTAAATGATACAAAATAAGAATATTGAATATTTAACATTAAAAAACCATATTCCATTATGATTACTTTTCCTTTATATTTTGGGATGTTATTTAAATATCAATTTTTTAAATTATATAAATTTAACTTGAAAAAATTAACATCATTTTTTGATTAAGAATAATTATATATCCTTATGATTAATTTTAGGGTTTTTTTAAAAAACATCGTATTTTACGAGAATAGTGCGATAAATCATTTTTAATAATATTATAGATTTTATGATACTATTAGTATATAAGTATAAATTTTAAATTTATAAAACCATTTTATATGAAAAAATATGTATTTTATATGTGAATTTATATTTTTTAAATTTTTTGGTTTTATTTTATAAAATTATATTTGGTATTTTATTATTTAAGTTAAGATTTTTAAAAAATTATTTTTAATACACTATACATTTAGTAACATAAAATTAATTTTTATCTTTTTAAAAATTGAATAAAAATGGATTTAAAATTTTCAATAATCAATTAAAATTAATATAATAATTATAAAATTATTATTTTTTCATTATGGATAAATTTAAATGGTAAAAACTAGTTACTATGGTGAAAACTATAATGGTAAAAATGAGTAACCTTAGAGGTAAAGGGCCTATCATGTTTAAAAAATATTTTTAATTGAGTGGAGGAACTATGGATTTAAATTATCTCATTCCAAATCTATTATTTCTAAACATTGGAGAAAATATCCTTGATAATGTCTTCCTATTATTTAAATGTTTTGGGCATTTACAAAAATACAACTAATTTTCACTTATAAAAGGGGCACTTATCTCCTCATTTTCCCTCACAACAAAACTCATTAATTTTGGAATTTTTTATAAAACAATATTTACAAAATCCTTAATAATTATGGTGGTTATTTTATTTCAAAATTACCATCCTTCAAAGGTTCAATCCCCTTTTCAATTGATAATCAAAGAGGTGAGCTATAAGGTCCAAACCACTCTTTTATTTTTATATTTCATTACGTGTCTTTCTATTTCAAAAAATTTAATTTAAAAATCATAAAATGACAACATAAATATCAATATTATACTTTTATGTTATTATAATTATGTTACAAGAATTAAACTCCCTCCCCTTTTCCATAAATAAAAATAAAAATGTGAATCGTGTGATGTGCGATGAGCGGACTACAGCCTCTATGATGCAATGTGTTTTGATTTCCATTAAAACATTGAGTGAATTTAATTAATATTAAATTTAATATATAATTATTATATTTTTAATATATTTTATATTCTTAAATTTTAAACAATAGTACTCTTTTTCATTTTTCTATAGAAAACCAAATCATCAATCACACAAACGTGTGAATTCCCACCTCTATGGAACAATTGATTACTATTTTTAATTTCACCACTTACATACATGGATGGTAATAAGAGTTGTTTTAATGGATATATATTATGTTTATGATATCATTAATGTTATATTTTGACATGTTTTAGAACCTTTTAATGGTATTTTTAACAAATTATTATCATAATTTTAATCATTTAAAACAAGCATACTAAGACGAAAGTCATTAATTAAAATTTTGTAATATTTTCCTAACCATTAATTATTATTATTATTATTATTATTTTATCATTATAATATTTCATAATAATAGACACTAAATTAAATAATTATTCTTATGGTTTTGATGATATTACAAATAAATCACCACATAATGATCAATTATCAAGGTATATTTATGATTTGGTTTTTTTGACCACCAACTTGATAATGATATGATATTATATCAGGTATGAATATAAATACTTAAATATAGGTATAATAAGATATAAAATTTAAAATAATTTTTTTTTTGATTTTTGAAAGTATATATCAATATTTAACTCATCAATTTAGAAAACATGATTCGTATGTTGAAAATCACTGAAAAATATTCGTTGTCGAATTTATATTCAAGGATAAAGGATAATGTGATCATGAAAGGAAATTTAAAATTCATAAATATTTATAAATAATCCATTATATTAACATTAATTATATTTAAATGATTAAATTTTAATTATAATAGAGATTACCTCCCCTCCTACAGACTGAGTAAAAATTGTAAAAACTATAAACACCCTTAGCGTAAAAATAGGCAAAAACTAACTAATATACCCATATATAAAGTTTATAGATGAAAATTAAAAATATTTTTTTTGTATTAATATTTTTACAAAATTAGTTATAAATATATTTATTTTTTATATAGGATATTACCATGGATCTGACTAAGTATAGAAACATGGTAAGGGTTGTTTATCTCAAAATTGAACCCCTTAAGACATGTCTATGTTGTCCACCATGTTTCCATTTCAATGGTGTAAATAAATACCTATTGTAATTTTTTTATTATAATATTATATTTCTTTATATTCAATGTTATATATAAAATTTTTCCTATGAAATGGTTTTGATTTCAATTTTACAAATGTTGTAAGAGATTTTCATAACTCAAATATTTTCTTTAGGTCATTATCACTCTTGTTTGACTATTTTGTTTCAATACTGATATATTATATCATTTTATGATGTTATGATATATTTAATCTTTATTTTCAAGGTATATCATGTTTCAAACCAAATTATTCTACCTTGATGATTCTATTTTTTTAATAAAAATTGATTTTTATTTATAATAATTCTTATTTATTTCAGTGGATTTTTCTTCCATATCTATTTTTTACATTCCACTTATGTTATCACTTCCATAGTTGGATGTTAATTTATTTATCTCCAATAATCCCTTTTCTCCCTTTAATTAATTATAAAAAAGTCTTCAATATCCTTTTAATGATGTCGGTTTTCAATAAGGTTATTAAAAAATATTCCAAAGTGTTTTTTAACCTTTAAAAATAAGATTCTTTTTCATCCTCTCTATATTTTAAAATTTTAACCATTATTACCTCACAATGATTATTTTATATGGAAATATTTATAAAATGGATTTAATTTTTTTTCTCATTACATTCACAAAATTATTCTTTATACTTGAATGATTTAAATTTTTTTGGAAAAACTTTTTTAATTTCACATCTATTTAACCACTATGGTTTATTTTTACGGAATTAATGTTTTGATCACCCTATATATGTTAGTATATGATTAATTTTGAAAAATGGGATTTTTATATCCTATTATTTCTTAATTTCATGTTATGATATGTTTTTTAATGTTTTAAAAAACCCATTATTTTTCTATAGATTCATTAAGATATGTTTATGATAGATTTTAAGTGGTATACATATGTAAGGTTGATGAGGGTGGTATCTTATATTAAAATACAATGTAGTGGTTGAAGATTCATATCATATGAGATAATGAAATGTTATGTGAATGAGACACATGAGGCTTTATTAAACATTTTTTTGGTTGAATAATATTCAAGAATCATTTTTACACATTTTTTAGGTGAATTAGATATAAGAAGCTTTGATCACGAGTTAATATGTGTATATTATGATAGAATATTTATTCAAAATATTTTATACGGTTATGGTTTTACCAAATTTCACGGTCACTTTATCATGTTATTCTAAATTTTCAAGATACATTTCATTTCTATGAAATGATATGTTTTCTTTAGTATGCCTCATTTTTAAATTATTCCACATTTTCATATTGTGATCATATGTTTATGATTATTGATATGTTTCTTAAGATGAGTCAAAATGTTTATTCATCCATGACTATCTAGTTATGATCATATGTCTCTCTATAATGTTTTATGATTATCATATATGGTCTAATGTTCACTTATTATGATATTTATGTCTTCCTCATGATATACTTCTTGTTTATAAACCAAAAAAATAATATATCTTTTCCCTTACTATGCTCAAAATATCACCATTTTATAATTTTTCCATTCCCCAGTTTATGAATAAGATTATATCATGTGAGTTTTCTAGAAAGGTTTTAGTGGAGAACTATTATGGTGATATTTTGGCTTGTTTTATAAAATAAGATATTCATGTATATCATCTTGCAGACACTAAACGTTTTGGTCCTTGGATTTTGAAACTATTTGTGATGTGTATTATCTAAATCATGAATTTATAATATAATTTATGTAATGTTTATCTTCGGTAACTTTATCCTTTCATGATATTATATTTTATCTTCCACTTCCTATATTTTAATTTAAAAAATATTTTAAACCTTTATTCATTAGACATGAGAAAAATTTCCGAGGGAACATGTTCGTTAAGGGGGATGTAGTGTAACAACCAATGATTTTATAATTTATTTTGATTTAAGTAATATATTTTATAGTGTGTGGTATATGCCAAATTAATCTTAAATTAATGATGAAATAATATGTTAATATTATTATTTAAATATGATTGTTATGAACTAGCTGTTGGTTTGGAAAATTTAAATAGGAATAAACATATTATGAAATATGTGAATAAATGTTTTCCTTAATTTAATGAATAATCAATCATAAAATTATTATCAATTTTTTAAAAATCAATGAAAAATATTTTGTAGAAAAAATATACATATTTATTGAAACTATTTTTTATATTTAAAATATATATTTTTTTATCTTAATATATTAAATTAATAACTTTTGATAAATGATTCTACAGAAATAATTTTATTTTAAATTAAATTTAATGAATTAATTTTTTTTATTTATGGTTATTAGGCATATAATGGGAATAAAGTCATTCTATACATCAAAAATAAATTTTCATTATTTTTTTAATATATTTTATGCATGGATATTATAATTAATTTGTGCCACTATTATAATTAGTATTTTAAAAACTGGATATAATTTTTTAAATAATCAACTAATAATAATCTTGCGAATACTTTTTAATATTTTTCTAAAAAATATTGATTTTCACGAGAATACTAAAAAATATTATTTTTTAAAAAATTGACATTTCTATTATTTAAATTAATTAATTTAAAAGTAAAATTATATCTTTTATTTGGGTTTTAAGTAAAGATAATATATATTTAAATTAAAATAATCTAAATAATTATATACAAATCAGTATTTTATTTAATTTTTTATAAGTTTATTTTTAGGCTTAAAACACATTTTTCTAAAAAATGATATTCATTGCACTTTATGTATTTATATTATAATTGATTTCATCCATTATTAAAAATTTAATATGTAATTTTTTTTAATATTTTTAATCGTGAGGATCAAATTTGGTAAATATTACCCATTTATGTTTTCCATTATGAATCGTAACTGTAGTCAATATTTTTCACCTCGTTACGTGTAAAATGGGAAAATAAGGTTAAAATAATGGGATAAGACCAAACTATATCCCTAAAACTTTTTTTATTTAAATTTATGTACATAATTATACCAATTCCATCCAATATTCTAAAATATGTCCATTTATTACCACTTCCCTTAAATTATAAAGTTTATATTATTTTAAAGATACAAAATGTCACTCTTATTCTATTAATATCTATAATATATTTTAATTGGGATAAATAGAAGTTAATATTGGTTATAGGTGGTTATTAATAATATCAAAACATTATTTGTATTATTTTTATTTATATTTAATTTTTAGTGGATGTTTAATTTCCTTAAACACTTATGCTATGTAAATAAAGCGCTTGTTCAAGTAGTATGAAAATCAAGTTAAATGATTTTAAAAATAATAAAATTAATTTGTTTTGTATGAATTGTAGTATTTCCTAAATTTTATAGGTAATTATATATTATTATTAGTGTTAAATTTGTCTATATTTAATATTAGTATTTTTATCAATGTATTTGAAGACAAATTAAATGTATTTTTCTAAAAATGTATTTAAAGATATTTTATGATATAAAATATTTATTAAATTACTTAAAAAAAACTGAATTAGGAGAGGTGGGTGAGTAAATGGTAAAAAATTTCATACATGGATTGTTTTCAAGAAACTTTACACATTATAGGTAAATTTATAACCCATAAAGGGTGAAAAATTTGTTACAATGGTTAATGTTAAAAAGGGATAATGAGGGACATAAAAAAAGGATAAGTTTTATAATGAAACATAAACAAGTATAAATTTTATTATATTATGTTATTTATATCTTATAATGTCTTAAATTTTAAATTATTTCCATTTAGTGGCACATGATGTGATTATGATATTTCATAAATTTTAAAGTTCTAACATTTACAATTTTACCACCCCCATAACATATAAAATATCACTCCACTCATATATTCCTTACATGTTTGGAGTCATCTTATTAATCAATATCTAATAAATTCCCTTCAAAATAATATCATTCATGACCTGTAGGTTATTTTATCACAAAAATACTAATCCATAAGGCCCAATGTGTAAGACAATAAGGATTACCAAATAAGAGGTATAACTACTTACTGAGTTCTTTTATTTTATTTCATCTTCTAACTCCTTCAATTATATCATAAACATGTATATATAATAAAATATATATCTATAATATAATTATATGTTATTAATTATATGATATAACCCTTATTCATTTCCATCTCCACCATATGGGAAATGAAAAATGTCACTCATGCATACAAGTGGACTATTACCTCCAGAAAGCGATATGTATCGTTTTTTTATCACCACCTCATGAGGTGGGTAATTTTAATTAATTTAATAAATTTATATATTATATTAATTACATAATTATTATTATATAATTATAATACATTATAATGTTCTTACCCTTTGACACATTAAAAATTGATAACGTCGCTCGCGTGTACTTATGGACTACAATCGTTAAGAAGTTATGTGATTCTTTTTTCATGTCCAACTTTAATGGATTATTATAAAATTTTACTTAATGTATAAAAATTAAAACTATTTTTTGGATACTATTCTGTAGATTAAGGAACCATGAACCCTTTGACCATGGTTAACTTACATAATGTTGTTCTGTTATTATGAACAATACGTCCTCAAAATGCCCGATATAAACATATATTCTTTGATAAATATACAACGAATGGTAAAAAATGAAATATTGTAACACCCCAGGTAAATAAAGAATATGAAATTTTTATATTTATCCATATTTATGAATAAAATATAAATATTACTTTAAAGGGGATGCTATGCTCGATGGCGTACCCAATACGCAACAACGAGTTTCTTGGGAATCTTACGTTGCACTCTAATAATAAAATAAAATTATTTTAAATGGTAGTTAATGCCTAGCCATTGTAATGGAGAGAATGAACAGAACTAACTACAAAATTATTATATATGTTTGTCAAATATTTTTACTCTTTACAATAAATGATACAGGATTAAAAATGCGAATGAATCCAATTTTAAGCGTATACAGTCTAATATTCTTTAAAAGGTCGATTAACCGCCTTTTAATGGGGAACCTCTTTTAAATCCAATTTTTGACAATTTTATGTGTTATATTTGACAAAATAAAATTCTTCTTTATAATCGGGACATCAAAATTTACTTTGTGTAATTTTTTGGTATTTTTCCGAAAAAGTTCAATTTTTAAGGAATAGTGAAAAATGTTGTATTTTAATTCAAAACCTCTTTTTAATCTAATTTATTTATATGATTTTATTATCTTTTTAATTGTTTTTAAAGTGTAATTATAATATATTTTTACCATTTAATCCAATGGTGGTCATTGAAATTAATTTCACTTTGAAATTGGACTTAAACTAGTGTCAATCTTTTGATACTTATTGTTTCATAAAAACACGCTATTTGCTCTGACTGTGGGAGTTAATTATAAAATTAATTAATGAAACTTCTATGTTATTAATTTGGTAAAATAGACATCATTTTTGAATTTGGAATATCAAATATATATTAGGGTAAATTTTTGGTATTTTTCTAAAAAACTTCAATTTTTGATGAATAGTGAAACCACAAAGTGGTGGTTACAAAATTTGATTTTTTGTTTAAATGGGACTTTACCACTTCTGTGATTTGAATTTAAAAAATCCAATTTAAATGATTTTAATTGATAAGTAAAATTTGGTTCAATGGGATGAAAATAATTTTTTATGAAAAGTAACTTTTAAGTTTTATTAATCGCGATTAAAGGTAATTAGTGTGATTTAAGGTAAAAATGATATTATAATAAAATGAAAATATATTGACACTTGTCGTAACCATATTGGATGAGTTATGGCCGACCAAGAAAACCCATGGGTCGATTTTTGTTACCCCATGGAGCCACTTGGGTATGATAATGACATTTATGCCTTTTATTTAAACTTAAAATAAAAATGACACAAACATGAGATGTTTTACTAAAACAATTTTTACATGTGGTTATACAAGTCATACTTTTGACTATAAATAATCATTGGAAATATAAAAATATTTTCTACATCATAGTATTTTTTTTAATAATTTTTAGACATTAAATAAATTAAATTCATTATGACATCATGATGATGCAGCGATGACCTCATTATTTAACGATTTAAATAAATTGGAAAGATAATGTAAACTCTAAGACCTACACACGTCCAAAACCTATTGGATGGGCGGATTTCGAACCCTTATCACCTTATCATAGAAAAAAAATAAATGTGGTACCATTAAAATCCGAAAACCATTTGAAAATAAAGTAACATTTTATACTTTTCCAAGTGTGCCCCTCCTCTTCTCTTATAAAAGGCCCCCACCTCTACCACCTTACCCACACCTCTCAAACCTTTGGTTCGGCCAAGATCTGATCCTTTTGTCTCTACACATCTCTCTCCTCATCCAAGAAGACTTAACATAGGAAGGAAGCTCTTCAAGAAACCCTGTTGGTTCAAACCAAAGGGAGTAACCCAATTTTAAGGTAACGTCTTCACTTGTGCTCTTTTGTTTTATTTTGATTCCCCAACCCCCTAAAATCTTTTTATTCATTTCTTTTGTAACAAATACAGTATCTTAAATATACTATTATGTTGTTATAAGATGTATTCGAGCTACAATTACACACACCTTCATCTAATGGTTAAAGAACATACAGTTTCTGTGGATGGCGAATTTCTGCCTCACGAAATGATGATTGTTCAACACTCATATAACACCTTCAAAGGTGGCCATTAAGTTTTCACTATGTTTATATATGATATATATAATATTTTTATGTTTTACTTAATCTTATGTATTTTTCATTTGTGGCATACCTTTATGGATTCCATTATGGGTATACGCGATATCTTCATTTTAGGAAGTGCGGACTACCACCCCCTCAAAGTGATTTGATTCGTTAATGCCATATGTAGGATGTATAAAGTATGGATTTAAAGTTTTTATATATGATGTTATATACTGGAATTATAATATAACTTTATATAATTATTGTTTTCTTTCCATTAAAGTATGAGATAGAAATGAAAGTAGCGTTCATGCGTACGTATGGCTTACTGTCTCCATGAATGGTGCATATCATTTCCTATCCTCAAATTTAATGTACTATTATAAGTACATATAATGGATATATATGATGTATTATACACCTAAAGGATGAATATAATTTTGTAATTAAATATATAAACATCTCTCATTTAGTTTTAATTCCATTAATATGACATAGAAATGAATGTAGCGTTAATGCGTATGTATAGCTTACCGTCTCCATGAACGGTGCATTTCATTTCTTACCTCAAAATGATTATGTAATATTATAAATACATGTATATGCTGGATATATATGATATATATGATATCCAAATCAAGAATGTCATTCTGGATATAAAGAACCTTTGACCACGCGAACAACATGTAATTGTAAGAAGTCCACTTTTGACTTAAGAACCAAATATCGAGAAAACAAACATTATTTACTTAAATGATTAAATAATGTTTATAACATGTAAATAATTGATATAAAAGGAATAATGAACATGAAAAAGGTTCTTAATAAAGTATAAATTGTCTCAAGATTATTATTCAGGACGTTAAAGAACGATCGAGTCATGTCGGACCTAAGGTAAGGGATCCTACTCCTCTCTTTCTTTTTAAGTACACTCTTTTATGTCATTCCTTTTAAAGATCATATTTCTTGTTATTGGGATGTTATTCTATATTACTCTTACTGTAATTTTTATGTTCAAATGATGAGAGACCCTATTCTCTCTCATCAATCCATTTTGGATGTTTTAAGTGGTGCCGTTAGGCTGCCGAATTTTCGTAAGAGATCTAAACTCTCTCTTTCTTTTTAAGTACTCTACTTTATGTCACTTCTTTTAAGCTCATCTTTGTTATGTTGGGGGATGTTCTTTTATATTCCTCTTTATATAAACTTTATGTTAATATGATGAGAGACCCTATTTGATCTCATCAATCCATTTTTGTATGTTTTAAGTGGAACCGTTAGGATGCCGAGATTTCGTAAGGGATTTTTCATCTCACTTTTATTCCCATGAGTTTTATGCTACATTTTCCACAATTTCCTTTGGGTGGTGTATGTACTGCCCATTATTTTACTCATTGTGTAATATAATTTCATTTATGAGTATTTACATCAATGTTTTATTGTCTTTCTTTCACGGGGTGCATGTCTCGAAAGATACCCATGTCGGTAAGGGAACCTTTCACCCTCCGCTTTTTGTAAAAGTATTCTTTTGTTATGTCTTTTAATTCACATAATATTATATTGGGATATGTACTTATATATCCTTATTGATTTAAATTTTATGTCCAAGTTATGAGATACCCTTTTATCTCTCATCAACTCATTTTCTGAATTTTATAGTGACGCCGTTAGGCCGTCAAATGTTTGCAAGGGAACTTCTTAACCCAATTTTGATTCTTTGGGATAAGCTTGTACTCCTTGAATATGTCGTTCTATGAATATGTGTGAATAACATCTGATTGTTTTACACTTAATATCCACTTATATTTGGTGTATTCGTTTGTCACACATAATTATGTAATTGATTTATCCTTAATCTAATGATACCGTCTTTGTAAGGGACTTCGTCAGAATCTCCTTTCATTGAGGCATATTTCGTTTTATACACAACTTTCTTTTATATGGTGTATAAACCCCTTTGACTTTTACATTTATAAAAAAGGAATTTTTTTCTACAAAGCATTTTACTAAACGAAAAAGAGGAATGTTTCTTTTAACGTACACGGTGACAACGACCTTTTCCACCGCCGTGAGTATTATTTGATCTTTGGATTCCTCAACAAGCCGTAATGTTTTTTAAAATAAAATAAATACCATATACTCTTTTATGTATTTTGGTATTGAAAATGGTTTTGATAAATTATTCTATTATGTCAATATATTTAAATGATATATTGTGATTGAAATATGGAAATGTTATCATTCCTTTATATTGGGTTTATATGTTATAATTTTATAATGGTACTTGGACGTATTACGGGTGGTTACGTGATAAACCATATGACGAGTGGTCCCTTGAATACCAGGATGGGTGGTTAAATTATAACCTCCAATGCATTGGGTATGGAAGTCGGCCATATGGCTATTCCATTAAGTATATATGGAAGTTGGCCGAATGGCTATTCCATTAAGTGATATGTGTGGAAGTCGACCTTATGGTTATTTAACTTAAGTATGTTTATGTTCCAAGTTACCTTTATATGTTATGTGATCTTTATAAGGGTTTTATGGTAATCTTTTGGTTACATAAGGGTATGTAATGAACTTTTATTCAGTGAAGAGTTTTTACTACTTCGAAAAGGTGAAAAGTATTACTTTGATAAAGTATAAATGGTTTTGTTGTTGTTTTGAAAAACTAACAGTTTTCATTCTTTGTGTATCCCTTACTAAGCTTTTTATGGTCATCCCAAGTATTTTAAATGTTTTTCATAGGACTTAACGTGGAATAGGGTCACGGATGGGATCAAGGGAATGTCATGCAACCTAAAACATGGAACTAGACATGTTTCTCTTTAAGATTTTTTATTTTATGGAAACTTAGTAAAAGTTTCTACTTTGTAATCTTTTGAGATGTAATAGTTATGTCCTAATTCTCTAAAACTGTAAACCTGAAAAGATCCTCAATGTGAATTATTCATTTAATTCAATATTAAGTAAGGTTTAAGGCCGAGGCCTTATAGTTGGTATCAGAGGTCGGTTTAGACAACTTTAGGGATTAAGAGTTTTTGTTAGACACATGATTAGTCCCTATATCTATTATTTCAGTTAAATCTTTGTTTTATAACTATTTTCAGGTCAAGTAAAGTTGGTTAAGAATGGAAGGAGAAGGATCTCAAACAACATTCCTATCTCTTCCTGATGACATGCTTGCAATAATTATTGCAAAGTCATGTTCGGATGATTGTGAAACTTTTTCTAGCATACAAGCCACTTGTAAGCAGTTGTTTGAGATATCAAACACCTCCAATATACCTCGTTATCATCATGGATCCTGGGTTGTTTTTAGACAAATACTATTTTCACAATATTCTCATATTTTCAAGAAAGGTAAATATTATCAAGGTATTTTCAAATATTTTACCTTATCAAAAGAATTTGAAGCATATTATGATTTTAAAGATGGTTTTGAGGAAGGAGACCCTTGAAAAACCTATTTATATTTGATTTTAAAATATAGTCTCTCAGTACATATATATGGTATTTTAAAAGGACCAATAATAGAAAGTTTCAACACAAATTCTGTCCGACTATTTTATAGAAATCATGTTTTATTAGATGTTTTGGAATTATATGTCATACATGATTATTTTCCAAAACTGTTTTTCTATGAACACCCATATGACCCATGTTGTACAAGGTGTATTTGGATGAAGGAAGCAAATGATTTTGAAGGATCTATAAACCATTGTTGTAATGCATGAGACTTCTACCAACGTGATCAAGATGATGATGAAACCGAGTGGACGCCATGATCAAGGTATGATGTCATTCATTTTGGGAATCGTTTTATTTTTTCTTATGGTGGTGAAATAAAAAGACAAGAATTAAGATGTTGAGACAGTAACGAATTTTGATGAAAATGAGAGGTAAAAGGAAACTATTAAGGTTAAAACATGTTAGGGTTATTTTTAGAGTTTTATAAAAAAGACAACACGCAGACCGTGTGACAACCCGCCGCGTCGGACAAAGCTGCAGTAATCGAACCGAAAACCAATGTGCGACTGGTATTTATTAACTACCACTGGACTACGTGAAGTCCCTGGTTTGTTTGAATGATTATTTTTAGTTATATGATTTTATGAATTAAGATTAAGTTGATTTTGGGTTATCTATGGAAATATATTAACCTATCATGGAGGATATGTGATTAGGTTAATTACTTATCAATACGAGACATTAAGAGCAAATGATGTTGTTTGGAGATAAATTTTATGATTTAACTTGGAAGACTATGTGAATAAATCCTTCAAATATTTGTGTTTCAATCTTAGTTTGGATTACTTTGAAGAATTTAATTGAAAAATTGTTTATCGAATGGTCCTCTTTGAACTTCGGGTTTTGTTGGGAAAATTTTAGAGATTAAGAATAGATTTTCTTTTTATAAAGGGTTATCCTTTTCTGGATTATCTGATCTTATACTAACCTTTTTGGTTTAGGTTTTGGTTAGAGCCTAAATACATGGGAAGTATATAGTTATCTTTTATGGATTAGGTGATTCTCTATAAGTTGATTATAGTACTCTTAATGCAAACAAGTCTTCCTAAATACTCATCTTTTGGAGAAAATATGAGTTTGATTAAGGAATCTAGTAAAAGTTGAAATTCTACATGACAAGTAAGTATGTTTCATTATGATTTAGTTAGGCTCAAAAATAAATTCCTCAATGAGGAGTAACTTAAAACAAAAATGTATTCTGTTAACTTTTCCTACTGGGGAATCAAATACTGTTTAACCCATCACATGTTTGTGATTTTCTTGCGGTTAACTTTCTCCTAAACATATTTTCTATCACTCTCCATCAGAACATGACCCTATGTTTTCTCCTCCATGTCCATGTTTTCCTAAATGGAATCCTAGTATGGGTTAACTCGGGTGAACTCTGTACTTATCTTTCTTTATTTTAAAGTGATTGTTTTACCGACTCTTGTTCCGATGTGGGACTTTCAAGGATATTTCCATGCCCAATTTTAAAATTGCGAGGGCGTCATTCCCAAAAGAGGGGAAGGATTTAACACCCCAGGTAAATAAAGAATATGACATTTTTATATTTATCCATATTTGTGAATAAAATATTAATATTACTTTAAAGGGGATGCTATGCTCGATGGTGTACCCAATACGCAACAACGAGTTTCTTGGGAATCTTACGTTGCACTCTAATAATGAAATAATATTATTTTAAATGGTAGTTAATGTCTAGCCTTTGTAATGGCAGGAATGAACAGAACTAACTAAAAAATGATTATATATGTTTGCCAAATATTTTTACTCATTACAATAAATGATAGAGGATTAAAAATGCGAATGAATCCAATTTTAAGCGTAGACAGTGTAATATTTTTTAAAAGGTCGATAAACCACCTTTTGATGGCGAACCTCTTTTAAATCCACTTTTTGACAATTTTATGTGTTATATTTGACAAAATAAAATTCTTCTTTATAATCGGGAGATCAAAATTTACTTTGTGCAAATTTTTGGTATTTTTCCGAAAAAGTTCAATTTTTAATGAATAGTGAAAAATATTGTATTTTAAATCAAAACCACTTTTTAATATAATTTATTTATATGATTATATTATCTTTTTAATTGGTTTTAAAGTGTAAATAGAATATATTTTTACCTTTTAATCCAATGGTGGTCATTGGAATTAATTTCACTTTGAAATTGGTCTTAAACTAGTGTCAATCTTTTGATACTTATTGTTTCATAAAAACACGCAATTTGCTCTGACTGCAGGAATTAATTATATAATTAATTAATGCAACTTCTATGTAATGAATTTGGTAAAATATACATCATTTTTGAATTTGTAATATCAAATATAGCTTAGGGTGAATTTTTGGTATTTTTCTGAAAAACTTCAATTTTTGATAAATAGTGAAACCACAAAGTGGTGGTTACGAAATTTGATTTTTCGTATAAATGGGACTTTACCACTTCTGTGATTTGAATTTAAAAAATCCAATTTAAATGATTTTCATTTTTAAGTAAAATGTGGTTCAATGGGATGAAAATAATTTTTGATGAAAAGTAACTTTTAAGTTTTTTTAATCACGATTAAAGGTAATTAGTGTTATTTAAGGTAAAAATGATATTATAATAAAATGAAAATATATTGACACTTGTCCTAACCCTATTGGATGAGTTATGGACGACCCAAAAAACGCATGTGTCGATTTTTGGTACCCCATGGAGCAACTTGGGTATGATAATGACATTTATTCTTTTTATTTAAACTTAAAATAAAAATGACACAAACATGAGATGTTTTACTAAAACAATTTTTACATGTTGTTATACAAGTCAGAATTTTGACTATAAATAGTCATTGGAAAGATCAAAATATTTCCTACATCATAGTATTTTTTTTATAATTTTTAGACATTAAATAAATTAAATTCTTTATGACATCATGATGATGCAGCAATGACCTCATTATTTAACGATTTAAATAAAATGGAAGGATAATGTAAACTCTAAGACATAAACATGTAAAAAACCTATTGGATGGGTGGATATAGAACCCTTATCACCTTATCCTCGAAACAAATCAATGTGGGCCATTAAAATCCGAAAACCGTTTGAAAATAAAGTAACATTTTATACTTTTCCAAGAGTGCCCCTCCTCTCCCCTTATAAAAGGCCCCCACCTCTACCACCTTACCCACACCTCTCAAACCATTGGTTCGGCCATTCTCTGATCATTTTGTCTCTCCACATCCCTCTCCTCATCCTATAATCCTTAACATAGGCAGGAAGCTCTTCAAGAAACCCTTTTGGTTCAAACCAAAGAGAGTTACCCAATTTTAAGGTAACGTCTTCACTTGTTCTCTTTTGTTTTATTTTGCTTCTCCAACCCCCTAAACTCTTTTTATTCATTTATTTTGTAACAAATACAGTATCTTAAATATACTAGGATGTTTTTATAAAAATTATTCGAGCTACACATACACATACCTTCATCTAATGGTTAAAGAACATACAGTTTCTGTGGATGGTGAATTTCTGCCTCACGAAACGATGATTGTTCAACACTCTTATAACACCTTCAAAGGTGGCCATTAAGATGTCACTATGTTTATATATGATATATATAATATTTTTATGTTTTATTAAAGCTTATTTATTTTTCATTTGTGGCATACCTTTATGGCTTCCATTATGGGTATACGCGATATCTTCATTTTAGGAAGTGCGGACTACCGCCCCCTCAAAGTGATTTGATTCATTAATGCCATATGTGGGATGTATAAATGATGGATTTAAAATTATTATATATGCTTTTATACTGAAATTATAATATAACTTTATATAATTATTGTTTTCTTTCCATTAAAGTATGAGATAGAAATGAAAGTAGCGTTCATGCGTACGTACGACTTATTGTCTCCATGAACGGTGCATTTCATTTCGTATCCTCAAATTTAATGTACTATTATAAGTACATATAATGGATATATATGATGTATGATACATCTAAAGGATGAATATAATTCTGGAATTAAAAATATACACATCTCTCATATAGTTTTAATTCCATTAATATGACATAGAAATGAAAGTAGCGTTCATGTGTACGTACGGCTTACCGTCTCCATGAACGATGCATTTCATTTATTACCTCTAAATGATTATGTAATATTATAAATACATGTATATGCTGGATATATATGATATATATGATATCCAAATCAGGAATTTCATTCGGTATATAAAGAACCTTTGACCACACGAACAACTTGTAATTGTAAGAAGTCCACTTTTGACTTAAGAACCAAATATCAACAAAACAAACATTATTAACTTAAATGATTAAATAATGTTTATAACATGTCAATAATTAATTTAAAAGGAATAATAAACTTGAAAAAGGTTCTTAAGAAAGTAGAAATTAACTCATGTTTATTATTCAGGACATTAAAGAACGATCGAGTCAAGTCGGACCCGAGGTAAGGGATCCTACTCCTCTCTTTCTTTTTAAGTACGCTCATTAATGTCATTCCTTTTAAAGATCATATTTCATGTTATTGGGATGTTATTATATATTACTATTACTGTAGTTTTTATTCTCATATGATGAGATACCCTATTCTCTCTCATCAATTCATTTTGGATGTTTTGAGTGGCGCCGTTAGGCTGCCGAATTTTCGTAAGAGATTTAACCTCTCTCTTTATTTTTAAGTAATCTCCTTTATGTCACTTCTTTTAAGCTTCTATTTGTTATGTTGGGGGATGTTATTTTATATTATTATTTCTATAAACTTTATGTTAATATGATGAGATACCCTATTTGATCTCATCAATCCATTTTTGTATGTTTTAAGTTGCGCCGTTAGGCTGCCGATTTTTCATAAGGGATTTTTCATCTCACTTTTATTCCCATGAGATTTATGCTACATTTGCCACAATTTACTTTGAGTGGTGTATTTAATGCCCATTATTTTACTCATTGTGTAATATAATTTCATTTATGAGTATTTACGTCTATTTTGTATTGTCCTTCTTTCACGGGGTGCATGTCTCGAAAGATACCCATGTTGGTAAGGGAACCTTTCACCCTCCTCTTTTTGTAAAAGACTTCTTTTGTTATGTCTTTTAATTCACATAATATTATTTTGGGATATGTTATTCTATATCCTTATTTATTTAAATTTTATGTCCATGTGATGAGATACCCTTTTTATCTCTCATCAACTCATTTTCTGAATTTTGTAGTGACGCCGTTAGGCCGTCAATTTTTTGCAAGGGAACTTCTTAACCCAATTTTGATTCTTTGGGATAAGCTTGTACTCCTTGAATTTGTCATTCTATGAATATGTGTGAATAAAATTTTATTTTTTTACACTTAATATCCACTTATATTTGGTGTATTCGTTTGTCACACATAATTATGTAATTGATTTATCCTTAATCCAAGGATACCATCTTTGTAAGGGACTTCGTCTCAATCTCCTTTCATTGAGGCATATTTCGTTTTATACACAACTTTCTTTTATACGGTGTATAAATCCCTTTGAATTTTAATTTTATACAAAAGGAATCTTTTTCTACAAATCATTTTACTAAACGACAAAAAGGAATGTTTCTTTTAACGTATGCGGTGACAATGAACTTTTCCACTGCCGCGAGTATTATTTGATCTTTGGCTTCCTCAACAAGCCGTAATGTTTTTTAAAATAAAATAAATACCATATACTATTTTATGTATTTTTGTATTGAAAATGGTTTTGATAAATGATTCTATTATTTCAATATATGTAAATGATATATTGTGATTGAAATGAGGAAATGTTATCTTTCCTTTATATTGGTTTTATGTGTTATAATTTTATAATGGTACTTGGACATATTACGGGTGGTTACGTGATAAACCATATGACGGGTGGTGCCGTGAATTCTAGGATGGGTGGTTATGTTATAACCTCCAATTCATTGGGTATGGAAGTCGGCCGTATGTCTATTCCATTAAGTATGTATGGAAGTTGGCCGAATGGCTATTCCATTAAGTGATATGTGTGGAAGTCGACCTTATGGTTATTCCACTTAAGTATGTTTATGTACCAAGTTACATTTATATGTTATGTGATCTTTATATGGGTTTTATGGTAATCTTTTGGTTACATAAGGGTATGTAATGAACTTTTATTCAGTGAAGAGTTTATAATACTTCGAAAAGGTGAAAATTATTACTTTGATAAAGTATACATGGTTTAGTTGTTGTTTTGAAAAACTAACAGTTTTCATTCTTTGTGTATCCCTTACTAAGCTTTTTATGCTCATCCCATGTTTTTGAAATGTTTCTCACATGAATTAACATGGAATAGGGTCAATTATGGGATCAATTGAAAGTCATGCAACCTAAAACATGGAACTAGACATGTTTCTTTTTAAGAGTTTTTATTTTATGGAAACTTAGTAAAAGTTTCTACTTTGTAATCTTTTGAGATGTAATAGGTATGTCCTAATTCTCTAAAACTATAAACCTTAAAAGATCCTCAATATAAATTATTCATTTAATTCAATATTAAGTAAGGTTTAAGGTCGGGGCCTTATAGTTGGCATCAGAGGTCGGTTTAGACAACTTTAGGGATTATGAGTTTTTGTTAGACACATGATTAGTCCCTATATCTATTATTTCAGTTTAATCCTTGTTTTATAACTTTTTTCAGGTCAATTAAAGTCGGTTACGAATGGAAGGTGAAGGATCTCAAACAACATTCCTATCTCTTCCTAATGACATGCTTGCAATAATTATTGCAAAGTCATGTTTGGATGATTATGAAACTTTTTCTAGCATACAACTCACTTGCAAGCAGTTGTTTGAGATATCAAACACCTCCACTATACCTCATTACCATCATGGATCGTGGGTTGTTTTTAGACAAATACTATTTTCACAATATTTTCATATTTTCAATAAAGGTAAATATTATCAAGGTATTTTCAAATATTTTACCTTCTCACAAGAATTTGAAGCATATTATGATTTTAAAGATGGTTCTGAGGAAGGAGACCCTTGCGTAACCTATTTATATTTGATTTTAAAATATAGTCTCTCAGCACATACTTATGTTATTTTAAAAGGACCAATAATAGAATGTTTCAACACAAATTCTATCCGACTATTTTATAGAAATCATGTTTTATCAGATGTTTTGGAATTATATGTCATACATGATTATTTTTCAAAACTGTTTTTCTGTGAACACCCATATGACCCATGTTGTACAAGGTGTATTTGGATAGAGGAAGAAAATGATTTTGAAGGATATATAAACCATTGTTGTAATGCATGGGACTTCTACCTACGTGGGAAATATGACGATGAAACCAAGTGGACGCCATGATCAAGGTATGATGTTATTCATTTTGGGAATCATTTTATTTTATCTTATGGTGGTGAAATAAGACTTCATGAATTAAGATGTTGAGACCGTAATGAATTTGGATGAAAATGAGAGGTATAAGAAAACTATTAAGGTTAAAACATGTTAGGGTTATTTTTGGAGTTTTATAAAAAGGGCAACACGCAGACCGTGTGACAACCCGTCGCGTCAGACAAAGCTGCGGGAATCGAACCCATAACCAAAGTGTGACTGGTATTTATCGCCTACCACTGGACTACGTGAAGTCCCTGGTTAGTTTGAATGATTATTTTTAGTTAGATGATTTTATGAATTAACATTATGTTGATTTTGGGTTATATATGGAAATTTATTAACCTATCAGGGAGGATATGTGATTAGGATAATTACTTTTCAATACGAGACATTAAGAGAAACTGATGTTGTTTAGAGATAAATGTTATGATTTAACTTGGAAGACTATGTGACTAAATCCTTAAAATATTTGGGTTTCAATCTTAGTTTGGATTACTTTGAAGAATTTTATGGACAAATTGTTTATCGAATAGTCCTCGTTGAACTTTGGGTTTTTTTTGGGCAAATTTTGGAGATTAAGAATAAATTTTCTTTTTATAAAGGGTTATCCTTTTCTAGATTATCTGATCTTGTACTATCCTTTTTGGTTTTGGTTTTGGTTAGAGTCTAAATACATGGGACGTATATAGTTATCTTTTGTGGATTAGGTGATTCTATATAAGTTGATTATAGTACTCTTAATGCGAACAAGTCTTCCTAAATACTTGTCTTTTGGAGAAAATATGAGTTTGATTAAGGAATCTAGTAAAAGTTGAAAGTCTACATGACAAGTAAGTATGTTTCATTATGATTTAGTTAGGCTCAAAAATAAATTCCTCAATGAAGAGTAACTTAAAACAAAAATATTGTCTGTTAACTTTTCCTACTGGGGAATCGAATACTATTTAACCCATCACAAGTTTGTGAGTTTCTTGTGGTTAACTTTCTCCTAAACACATTTTCTATCACTCTCCATCAGAACATGACCCAATGTTTTCTCCTCCATGTCCATGTTTTCCTACATGGAATCCTCGTATGGGTTAACTCAGGTGACCTCTGTACTTATCTTTCTTTATTTTAAAGTGATTTTTTTACCGACTCTTGTTCCGATGTGGGACTTTCAAGGATATTTCCAAGCCCAGTTTTAAAATTGCGAGGATGAAATTCCCAAAAGGGGGGAAGGATGTAACACCCCTGGTAAATAAAGAATATGACATTTTTATATTTATCCATATTTTTGAATAAAATATTAATATTACTTTAAAGGGGATTCTATGCTCGATGGCGTACCCAATACGCAACAACGAGTTTCTTGGGAATCTTATGTTGCACTCTAATAATAAAATAATAGTATTTTAAATGGTAGTTAATGCCTAGCCGTTGTAATGGAGGGAATGAACAGAACTAACTACAATATGATTATATATGTTTTTCAAATATTTTTACTCTTTACAATAAATGATAGAGTATTAAAAATGCGAATGAATCCAATTTTAAGCATAGAGAGTCTAATATTCTTTAAAAGGCCGATTAACCGCCTTTTGATGCTGAACCTCTTTTAAATCCACTTTTTGACAATTTTATGTGTTATAATTTACAAAATAAAATTCTTCTTTATAATCGGGACATCAAAATTTACTTTGTGCAAATTTTTGGTATTTTTCCGAAAAAGTTCAATTTTTAATGAATAGTGAAAAATGTTGTATTTTAATTCAAAACCTTTTTTTACTCTAATTTATTTATATGATTAGATTATCTTTTTAATTGGATTTAAAGTTTAAATAGAATATATTTTTACCATTTAATCCAATGGTGGTCATTTGTATTAATTTCACTTTGAAATTGGACTTAAATTAGTGTCAATCTTTTGATACTTATTGTTTCATAAAAACACGCTATTTGCTCTTACTGAGGGAATTAATTATAAAATTAATTAATGAAAATTCTATGTTATGAATTTGGTAAAATATACATCATTTTTGAATTTGGAATATCAAATATAGCTTAGGGTGAATTTTTGGTATTTTTCTGAAAAACTTCAATTTTTGATAAATAGTGAAACCACAAAGTGGTGGTTACAAAATTTGATTTTTCGTTTAAATGGGACTTTACCACTTCTGTTATTTGAATTTAAAAAATCTAATTTAAATGTTTTTAATTGTTAATTGAAATGTTTTTGAATGGGATGAAAATAATTTTTGATGAAAAGTAACTTTTAAGTTTTATTAATCGCGATTAAGGGTAATTAGTGTGATTTAAGGTAAAAATGATATTATAATAAAATGAAAACATATTGACACTTGTCCTAACCCTATTGGATGAGTTATGGACGACCAAAAAAACCCATGGGTCGATTTTTGGTACCCCATGGAGCCACATGGGTATGATAATGACATTTATGCCTTTTATTTAAAGTTAAAATAAAAATGACACAAACATGAGATGTTTTACTAAAAAATTGTTTACATGTGGTTAGTCAAGTCAGAATTTTTACTTTAAATAGTCATTGTAAAGCTAAAAATATTTCCTACATCATAGTATATTTTTTAATATTTTTATACATTAAATAAATTAAATTCGTTATGACATCAGGATGATGCAGCGATGACCTCATTATTTAATGATTTAAATAAAATGGAAAGATAATGTAAAATATAAGACCTAAACACGTCCAAAACTATTGGATGGGTGGATTTAGAACACTTATCACCTTATACTAGAAAACAATTAATGTGGGGCCATTAAAATCCGAAAACCATTTGAAAATAAAGTAACATTTTATACTTTTCCAAGAGTGCCCCTCCTCTCCTCTTATAAAAGGCCCCCACCTGTACCACCTTACCCACACCTCTAAAAACTTTGGTTCGGCAAAGCTCTGATCATTTTGTCTCTCCACATCCCTCTACACATCCTAGAAGCCTTAACTTAGGCAGGAAGCTCTTCAAGGAACCATTTTGGTTCAAACCAAAGGGAGTTACCCAATTTTAAGGTAACGTCTTCACTTGTGCTCTTTTGTTTTATTTTGCTTCTCCAACCCCATAAACTCTTTTTATTAATTTATTTTGTAAAAACTCCAGTATCTTCAATATACTATTATGTTGTTAAAATATTTATTCGAGATACACTTACACACACCTTCATCTAATGGTTAATGAATATACAGTTTCTGTGGATGGTGAATTTCTGCCTCACGAAACGATGATTGATCAACACTCATATAACACCTTCAAAGGTGTCCATTAAGATGTCACTATGTTTATATATGATATATAATATTTTTATATTTTACTTAAGATTCTGTATTTTTCATTTGTGGCATACCTTTATGGATTCCATTATGGGTATATGTGATATCTTCATTTTAGGAAGTGCGGACTACTGCCCCCTCAAAGTGATTTGATTCGTTAATACCATATGTGGGATGTATAAAGGATGGATTTAAAGTTATTATATATGATGTTATACTAGAATTATAATATACCTTTATATCATTATTTTTTTCTTTCCATTAAAGTATTAGATAGAAATGAAAGTAGCGTTCATGCGTACGTACGGCTTACCGTCTCCATGAACGGTGCATTTCATTTCTTATCCTCAAATGTAATGTACTATTATAAGTACATATAATGGATATATATGATGTATGATACATATAAAGGATGAATATAATTCTGGAATTAAAAATATACACATCTCTAATTTAGTTATAATTCCATTAATATGACATAGAAATGAAAGTAGCGTTCATGCGTACGTACAACTTACCGTCTCAATGAAAGGTGCATTTCATTTCTTACCTCTAAATGATTATATAATATTATAAATACATTTATATGCTGGATATATATTATATATATGATATCCAAATCAGGAATGTCATTCTGGATATAAATAACCTTTGACCACACGAACAACATGTAATTGTCAGAAGTCCACTTTTGACTTAAGAACCAAATATCGGCAAAACAAACATTATTAACTTAAATGATTACATAATGTTTATAACATATAAATAATTGATATAAAAGGAATAATGAACTTGAAAAATGTTCTTAAGAAAGTATAAATTAACTAATGTTTATTATTCCGGACGTTAAATAACGATCAAGTCAAGTCGGACCCGAGGTAAGGGATCCTACTCCTCTCTTTCTTTTTAAGTATGCTCTTTTATGTCATTCCTTTTAAAGATCTTATTTCTTGTTATTGGGATGTTATTTTATATTACTATTACTGTAATATTTATGTTAATATGACTAGAGACCCTATTCTCTCTCATCAATCCATTTTGGAAGTTTTGAGTGGCGCCGTTAGGCTGCCGAATTTTCGTAAGAGATCTAACCTCTCTCTTTCTTTTTAAGTACTCTCCTTTATGTCACTTCTTTTAAGCTCTTCTTTGTTATGTTGGGGGATGTTCATTTATATTCCTCTCTCTATAAAATTTATGTTAATATTATGAAATACTCTATTTGAACTCATCAGTCCATTTTTGTATGTTTTAAGTGGCGTCGTTAAGCTGCTGAGTTTTCATAAGGGATTTTTCATCTCACTTTTATTCCCGTGAGATTTATGCTACATTTGACACAATTTATTTTGAGTGGTGTATGTACTGACCATTATTTTACTCATTGTGTAATATAATTTCATTTATGAGTATTTAAATCAATGTTGTATTTTCCTTCTTTCACGGGGTGCATGTCTCGAAAGATACCCATGTCGGTAAGGGAACCTTTCACCCTCCTCTTTTTGTAAAAGACTTCTTTTGTTATGTCTTTTAATTCACATAATATTATGTTGGGATATGTTCTTATATATCCTTATTGATTTAAATTTTGTTTCTAAGTGATGAGATACCCTTTTTATCTCTCATCAACTCAATTTATGAATTTTGTAGTGACGCCGTTAGGCCGTCAAATTTTTGTAAGGGAACTTCTTAACCCAATTTTGATTCTTTGGGATAGGCTTGTACTCCTTGAATATGTCGTTCTATGAATATGTGTGAATAAAATCTGATTTTTTTACAATTAATATCTACTTATATTTGGTGTATTCGTTTTTCACAAATATCTATGTAATCGACTTATCCTTAATCCAGGGATACCGTCTTTGTAAGGGACTTCGTCTCAATCTCCTTTCATTGAGGCATATTTCGTTTTATACACAACTTTCTTTTATACGGTGTATAAACCCCTTTTACTTTTACTTTTATACAAAAGGAATATTTTTCTACAAAGCGTTTTACTAAACAATAAAAAGGAATGTTTCTTTTAACGTACGCGGTGACAACGACCTTTTCCACCGCCACAAGTAATATTTGATATTTGACTTCCTCAACAAGCCGTAATGTTTTTTAAAATAAAATAAATACCATATACTCTTCTATGTATTTTGGTATTGAAAATGGTTATGATAAATGATTCTATTATGTCAATATATTTAAATTATATATTTTGATTGAAATGTGGAATGGTTATCATTCCTTTATATTGGTTTTATGTGTTATAATTTTATAATGGTACTTGGACATATTACGGGTGGTTACGTAATAAACCATATGACGGGTGGTACCATGAATACCAGGACGGGTGGTTACATTATAACCTCTAATGCATTGGGTATGGATGTCGACCGTAAGGCTATTCCATTAAGTATGTATGGATGTTGGCAGAATGGCTATTCCATTAAGTGATATGTGTGGAAGTCGACCTTATGGTTATTCCACTTAAGTATGTTTATGTCCCAAGTTACCTTTATATGTTATGTGATCTTTATATGGGTTTTATGGTAATCTTTTGGTTACATAAGGGTAAGTGATGAACTTTTATTCAGTGAAGAGTTTTTACTACTTCGAAAAGGTGAAAAGTATTACTTTGATAAAGTATAAATAGTTTACTTGTTGTTTTGAAAAAATAATAGTTTTCATTCTTTGTTTATCCCTTACTGAACTTTTTATGCTCATCCCATGTTTTTGAAATGTTTTTCACTGGACTTAACGTGGAATAGGGTCAAGGATGGGATCAAGGGAAAGTCATGAAACCTATAACATGGAACTGGACATGTTTCTTTTTAAGAGTTTTTATTTTATGGAAAATTAGTAAATGTTTCTACTTTGTAATCTTTTGAGATGTAATTGTTATGTCCTAATTCTCTAAAACTCTAAACCTGAAAAGATCCTCAATGTGAATTATTCATTTAATTCAATATTAAGTAAGGTTTGAGGTCGGGGACTTATAAATATAATGGATAATAATAATGTAATACACCTAAAATATGTTATTAATCAAGTATAAAATAATTATAATTTTTTTATATAGGATATTATGTATGCACATGGAGTGTCAGACTCAAGGTAAGTGGTTTCTTAACTCAATTTATCTTTATTGGGTTATATTACTTATTCATTATCTATGTTATGAAAGGATTAATTTTGCAATGAAATATGATTATTTTATATTTTATTTTGAATTTATTATTTGTATTTAAATATTTTAAACATAATCATTTAAATTATTAAATATCACTTCAATGTTATGAAATTTGTCAGATATTTCTCACCGCACTTTGGTTTTTAAGATATATAAGCTATATTTTCCACTTATTTCCTCAATTTAATATATATACTACCCCTTTGATATGATATATCATCAATCCAATTATATTAATTATATTTAATTCTTCAATTTATGTAATTTATTTTTTGGGTGTTATTATTAAAAAATTAGAATTTTTCCATTAATTATCCTCTCTCTAAGTACACAAAAGTCTGAAAGAATGTTTTTAAGGAAAACACACATTATTTATTAATTTAGTCGGGAATATATTTATTCCTTTACCATATTTTAATTTAAATATTTTCAATAATGTGTTTAATATTCTCTAATTATTTATCACATTATTTATAACCATGTTTTAATTTCTATAAAAAGGATTAAAATGAATCCTCATGCCATTTTATCAATGGGTCACCTTTTACTGTAGGTGTGGATGAAATATTTATTTTAATGCTTACCACCTGGATATTTTTTCCCATAATAATGTGTATTATTATATATGGTTTCTGATTTATATTTCATCTAATTTATTTTCATGTAATACATTTTTCCTAATATATTGAAAAAATTTCTATATTTAATAAGTGATTTCAAAATAAATAGGTTATTTTACTAAAGAAATATTCTAGTTATCTTTTAAAATTATTTTCATCTATATAAAGATCCTTTTATGGATATTTTGATTTATTAGGGATATAGTATAATAAAAATACCCGCCATATTACTCTGGAAGGGTTATGATCTTGTTATTTTGTTTATTTACTGGTGAAAATATTATCATTTTTATGTTAGTTTTTCAATATGAATATTTATTCTATTTTTTTATTTATTTTTTATTCATTTATTTTATATTATTATTGAATTATAATTAGTATTTTATAGTATGGCACCATTATGAACCCTTTACACATTAGAAGGTCTCATGATACAAACTATTTTGGGTATTCAGCATATGTCTTGCCTATTTATGTATGATGTCATGGAATTAGGCCATGTGGGTAATAATACGATGTCTAAAATTATGAATTATATCATTATGAAACTAGTTTTTTATATAAGTGATTATTTATGTTTATATTTAATCCATTGATTTATTCATATTTTATGATATTGGTTATGTGAAAAATATGGTAACTGTTTATCTATACAACAGTACTGATAATTTTTTTTATCTATTCATAGATTATATTGTATACTTACCATTACTGAGCATCTTAGCTCACCCTTTATCAACTCTTTCATTCATCTGGTGACCTATAAGATATTTATGAATGATTTTTAGGAATATACTAAAAATAAAAAATTTCTCACTAAAATCTAAATTTTTAATTTATGTTTTCAAATTTAATGTGAGAATCATGTATGTATTTAATATTTATAGACTGCTAAAATATTCAATCATTTGGTATGTTATCCGTTGAATATTGTTCTGATGTAGTAAAATAGCCTTCATCTCTAGGTTACTGGAGGCTAAGATTTATATCTTAACCTGGGATTCACATAGGAGAAGTTTCAATGAATCACAATTTTTATGTCCATAAAAAGCTAAAAAACATCCATATTACCTTTTTAATATATCCCAAATAGGAGAAAAAATGAAAAATATTCTATGATAATAATTTGTGATACCCCATTCCTGGTTCACACTATAGTGACAATATCAAAGTGTCACGTAACCACATGCACACCTCTCTTTACACCATATATTTCTAATTAGAAGTGATAGTTTAAGGTGATCCCATGAGGATATTTTACCCTCATATTAGAGTGATACAATAGATAAAATATATGTACAACATCTATAATAAACAATCAGAGTACAAATACTAATAAATAAAATTGTTATATCAAATAACATTACGACATACTATCATACTTACCACTAATTTCCCATTGGGACAATCATATATAAAAAAATAAATAAAGGGTAATAAAATAAAAAATATTCTCTACTACTATCCCTAAGAGTCAACTCATCCAAATATCTATACTTTGACTAAGCTCTCTAAATAGATTATTTAGTACTGGGACTCTTCCCTACCTAAACTTATGAACATGGTGTATGCTCTGACACCAAAGTGTTAGGGATTCCTAAGAATTGAGTGAGTAAATATATCTCTAACATAAACAGTAAATGAGATGTATGAATGATTTGATATTCGAGGAAAAATCATATAAATAACTAAAAAAATATAATAAACACCCATTAATCCTCGAGTTATAATGTGACACCTGATATCAACCACACAAGATTTGGATAGTTCATAATGTCTATTATCATGCCGAAAATTATAATAGGGCCCAGATAAACATGATCCCCATAATATTTTATATATAATCTGAAGGAAAAGTGGCTCACCCCAAAAACATATTGTGTGCGAACACTTTGGGGTAAGAGAAAACCACTTAGAATGCTCTCATATAACATCAAAGGGAAAAGTGGACCACCTGAACCTCATACACACTTATTGGAAAATACTACCTGAATAAGAATATAATATACCCTCACGGGGAAGATATTCACCACCGAAAATCTCATACACACTCAGGGGAAGACTAACCTCACTAAGATCACTATGGAAAATTTCCTCTCATATAATCTTATACACACATAGGGGAAATATTATCCCCACCTATATCTCATACCTCTCTTTATTAATGAAACCCCACTTGAAATATCATACACACTCCAGGGGGACCTATATATCATACCTCTTGGGGGAAAAGATCCCCCATTCAAAATCTCATATAATGATCAGAGTGGGGGGGGGGGAGTGGCCCCACCAAAAATATTCTCTTATAGGACACCTGGGTGAGAACCAACCCAAACAATATCATATCCATAGATATATAATCCTCACATGGGTTAGACACTCACCTGATCCTATCAAAAAACTTCTAGGTTGGCCTCTCAAGTGCATAACCTATTATTGATAGTACATGAAAAAAGGGTTTTCACTATATTAGCCACCATGATATAACCATATCCATGGTCAATTATGAATATGATGAACCCACCAAGGTCCTTAATTATACATTTAAAATATCCATACATATTGAAAATTCCATCCAAACCAATACATTACATGGATTTTGTCTTATTAAAAGAAAAATCCACAATAACATGGTTAAAAAACATATTTCCCAATGAATATTCTCGATGAAACATGACAAAGAATCTTAGAACTAATAATAGGGTATAACTTAAAGTAAATTTATAATTAATTTAATAATCATAAAATACCTTGGACTTAAGATCTTTATTCTATGTATATGTTGATCAAAAGAACGTCATTTGAGTTATATCATGGTTGTGTTGATAAGATCTAAATAATAATCCATCTAATTGTACCCACACATGCTCCTTGATCTATGAATGATGCTAACATAACTTCAAGTTCTATCATGGATTATTTGATTATCTTGAATTGGTCATCTTTATCATAATATAATCCTTTAGGATTGAAGTATCATATATCGCATTCTCTAAATATTTAGAATTTGTAAGGGGGTGGATGAATTCTCCTAGTCTTGAGAGAGTCCCTAAATATGTTCTTCATTCAGTGAATCCTCTATTGGGAGGATGCGTTGTGTAGAACCCAAATGAAATCAAATAGAAATATGATATAATGTGGGAATATATAGATCTAGGGGTTATTGTTGAAATATTTTATAAAGCACCCTTATCTATTAATAAAACCAATAAAATAACTTTTCCAGATAATAATAATAATAATAATATTATTATTATTAATGGCATGTGTCAACTTGAGAAACATAAATATAATTTTAAAATTAATTAAATAATAACTTATTTAATTAAATGATATTTATAATTAAACCATTTCTAGTACTGGCCCCTTAACTAATCCCCCCACCATCCTAATCATTTAATGAACCTATAATAATAAATAAATATTATTCATTTGATAAATAACTAAATATTATATTCAATATCTTGTGAATAATTATTCCTTTGATATTTATTTGAATACATATGATCATAAAATCTTGAATAAATATTATTTATCAGTCATGAAAAATAATATTTAATCTAGATGTAAAACTAAAATATAATTTAGCTTATTTCCATGGAAACACTAAACGTGTGACCCTCTAGGAAACTTTATTAGCGGCACTAAGTGGGCCTACCAAAAGATCAATATTCATATCTATAAACATGTCAAATCACCCATAAATAAAGAAGTTGTTGTCACTACAATAATAATCACATTTGAATTATCATAATGTAATATAATCCCTTTGTTTTAATATATCATCAAATATGTTTTATAATCATGCCATCAAATTATATGCTTGATATATTTTTTTATTTGACATTCATGAAATGAACATGTCCTAAATCATGGCCATGGGTTTTAGTTTGACAACATCATTTAAATCAAAGGTACAATGTTGTTTTATAAGAAATTAAAAAGGGAAAAATATTTTCATGAATTATTCAGTAGTTTTATATCACTCATGACACACTGAATGTATCCTTCTTTCCAACTAAAAATAGCCTCACAGTTCTGACAACACATCAATGTACATAAATCACAATATCCATTAATAATATTCTCAAGAACAAGGAAAAATACAAACATTCCCATATAGAAATACCCAATGAAACAAAAATATGTGAAATTCATATTAGTGGTTATTTTATCATATTTTACTATCTCAATGATTACCAAGTGAAAGATTCATAATAATAATACTTATACACTTACATGAATACACAACTAATACCCAAACATACCCTGTATCACTTAAATTAATGTTTTCATGACTAAAGGACTTATATGTTCTAGAATATTGTCGTAGGAATTCTATGTTCTCAACATAGTGATGATATAATAGGGCCTTTTTATTTAAAAAATACTATAAGGAAATTATCTCATTAATGTTTTGTATAAAAACTATCAATATTTAAAAATAGGGTTATTAATAATTATAATTTTGAATATAAATAAAGGTATTATAATATAATAGGTAGTTTGTTTACTATACCTCAGATTACGTTCTTGTTTTAATGAGATAAGGATTTTTCAATGGGTCCACTATGTTCTCTATCATTGAAACTATACTTACTGTTATCTTACCACTCTAAGAAAAATCCTGAAGGAGATGATATTTTTGAATCATGTGCTTCATACACTGATGAAGCCATGGTTCCTTGGATAGATCCACATTATAGTTTTATAAAATAAAATGTAATTTTATCATTACATTAAGGTACCACGTTCATATAAAACATGAATTCTCATATTTATACTACTTCTTTAGCCGAATTTGAATCCAAAATATACTTGGAGACTTCAATAGAATTATTGATAATTAACTTCTTTTAGCTCTTCCAGCTCACATCCACACTATTGATGCAAAATATATATCCCACTTTTTTATTTCAGATTATCCTGATCTATATTAAAATTAGCATTTGTATATTCCCATATTAAATCTCAACATATCCTCTATAAAGAAGTAAAATATCCTTAACACACCTCAGATACACTAGGATAGTCTTATTTACTATCCAATTGTGGTCTCCTAGTTCTTGATAACTTCAAAAAATACTCAAGGTAGCTAATAATGTCCAGTATAAAACACAACATACATGACTGATCCTATCACTGATGTATATATAATTATAGTTCTCATCTATCTCTCACCTTATGTATAAGGTTGAATTTTCATAGAGAGATTTCTAGAAAGAGACATTGGAAACAATCCCCTTTTGGATTGTTCGATGAAAAATCTCTTTAGTATGTTGTCATATGTGTTCCTTGACATTGTGAAAGTAGTCTGTTGGATCTATCATAAAGAATATAGATCCAAAGAATATATAGTGTCAAATTATGTACTTAATGGAGAAGTATGTGTTCAATCGTGCTTTAATATACCATAAGACTAGTATCTCATTTCCAATTAGAAATATCTAATCAACATACATTATTAGGAAAACTGCCACATCCCCACTAATACCCTTATAGATACAAGGATCACACCTATTATGGATGAATGAAAATTCCTTTTTGGATTCATAAAAGAAAATGTTCCATTAACTAGATTGTTTATTTTATCCATAAATGGAACTCAGAAACAATCATTCCTTATTATCATCTTTTATATCTAAAACCCTTCTAGTTTTACCATATAGACATCTTCTATAAGGTTCGCATGAACGAATTCTATTTTGAAACCCATTTTAGAAATATCCTAGTCAAGGTAAGATTCTATATAAATTATATTTCTTTTGTATTTCATTATAAATACTATAGAAAAGTTTTCTTCATATTCAATGCCTTGATGTTGTTTAAACCCTTATATAGCCTTCCTAGATTTAGTGATACTGACTCTACCTTTAATGTCTAGTTTATTATCAAATACTGATTTTTAACCAACATGATTTAAATAAACTGATGGATCATCTAAAATAAATATTTGGTTTCGGTACATGGAATGAATCTCAGAATTAATTTCTTCTTTAATCTATAATATTTTGTTCCACATAATGATTCCTTATAGATAATAGGTTCATTACTGTTGATGAATAATGAGTCACTATCCCTGGTATCTATAAAACCATATCTCTATAGTTCCTTAACCTCTCTTATTCTCTAATGTAGTACTTATATCTCTAGAATGTCCTCTTCCATAGGGTTTTATAGAATCTATTCCTATTTCAACTACTGTGTATCTTGATCCTCAACTTCATCAAAGTCTATCTTACTCCCACTATCTCATTTAGAGATGTGATACCTATCGAGGAAGATGGTATGCCTAGACACTGTTAAAATTTTATATTAGGGGTTTTTAAGTAATATCACCTTGATTTCATTGGAAATATTTTAAATATACACTTTTTTCATGGAAGTAAATGTTTGTTTCCCAAAGTGGGTTTAACAAACAACTCACATCCATTTTAATGTAAGTTATACAACATAGATCTACTTCCACAAGAAATTTAATTTAAAATTAAATTCTATATTTTAGTTATCACCTAGTTTATTATATTTACCACTATATATAATACATATCCTTTAATATAAAATTTATTATAAGCATTAATAATCATTTATCTCAACATGTCTAATAAGATACAAATCTTTCATTCACTTACATCATTACATTATGATGTATAAGGAGTAGTTAGTTAAGATAAGATCTCAAAATCCATCATGAAATTGTTGAAATATTGGTTAAGATACTCTCCACTATAGTTTGAGTATTATTTCTTTATCATTATACTAATATAATTCATAAATATATTATTTTATTCCATGAACTTTTTAAAATAATATGAATTATACCGTATTAATTATACAAATCCATATATATTAAACTTATCAGTAAATGTTATGAATTATAAACCATTTAAAAATATGTAAGGACCTTTCACCCATTATACAAAATAGAGGTTTTGTTTTTTTACTTTTTAAAAAAGAATGAAACAAACAAATTAATTTTAGCTGAGAATAATATAAATACTCATCTTGATATAATTAGATTTGGTCATTTTAATTTACATGACCTGGGTAGTGATGCTATATTTGGGTGTGATATGATTCATGAAAACTATATTCATTATCAATTTCCAACACCTTACTAATTTATTCTTGATTATAAAGACCATTGTATAATTGTACGACACCATAAAAAATGAAATCTTTATAAAAGCACCAGCTTTTGTTTTAAAATTTGAAAATAAGGGCATCGGTATAAAAAGTTGACATAGATATAATTATTATGGTTAGGCTTGGAACATAATAATAATTATTTAAAATTGGAATCCATCACACTGACAATGTGATATGATAGTTTCTAATGGACAATGTAATGATCCTTTATTTATATAAAATTTATAGATCCACATCACATTTGAAAACTATTCTAAATCCACATGTTTTATATAATTTTATTCAAATGTGATCATCACAAGCTATATCTAACACCTAATTTATAGAAACATAAATATTTCACTCAATAAAAAAACACATGAAGCCTCCCCCTTTCTTTTTTAAAATGGTGCGGGTTTCATTCCAATTTCTCTTATTGACACATGAAAAACTGGTGTCATCATGTTACCTTTTTTCCCATTTATCTTCTTCCACTGGTTCAGGAGTTGTGAAAGTGATTTAGAATTAGATACAGTCTTGGAGAGTCTTACCATTACCTTCCTCATATTCACCATAATTTGAAAAGGGTTTTTCTACATCATGTCCTTATATACCCAATGAACTAGAGTATGGAGATCTAGGGAAATCTTCTAAAAAATTTGATATTAAAATTTAAAATAAAGTTAGATAATATCAATGAGATATAGGTTTTTAAAAATAACTATTCAAAATTAATAAGGTAAATTAAACCCAAGAATATATTGACGGTCAATATAACCAATCATATTGACCACATGATAGCCTAAAATAAAGGCATCTCCACGTTTACAAGAAAAAAGATCCCTGAAAATTTAATAATAATCTTGAATTTCTCTATCCAGATAAATATATTGAAGATATATGAGAATAATATATGAAATCATGTTTTTCTAATGACATATGAAGTTCAAAATCATGTTTTCTTACGATATATGATGTTACATAGACATGGATGGTAACATAAAATGCTATACATGTAGAGAATCATCTAAGTGATTCATTTAGACATAGATCTCTTCCTCACTCACCTCCTTAGTGGGTGGTTCTAGAACATGGGATTCCAACAAGTAAAGATTTCATTCCTAGAATACCAGAACACAGAAGTTCTTATACTAATCATATAATTTACTATTAGTCAAGAGGTTATCTTTCATCAGTATATATTGTAGGTATATAGAAATAAAAATAATTATAATTTTTTACAACAATATAATAGAGGATTTTTGTACATTATATTGATTACCGAAATATATGAGATAAAAGAATTTTAATTATTATATTAGTCTCCCATTGTTTTTCTTGTTTCGATTACCCCCACCATTGGACTCAAAATTTCATGTCTCATGAATATCATATTAGAAAGGATCCATATATACCTTATCAAAACAGAAATTGGGGTATGATCAATTACTTGAAGGTATTTAGGTAGGATTTATTTCTAACTATTAGCTCATATCTCCTTCATCCATTGAGTGGACTGCGAAATCCAAGAATTTTGAATTATATTTCCTCAAAACGTTCCAACAGGTTAAAAAACGTTTATAAATAAATTATCATATTAATGATAAATTGGTTAAGCCAACCCAAAACTATCAACTGAGCACTATGATAGAAGAAACTATCCTAACAAGCACCATAAAAATACTTTGATTTATAGTTGCATTAAAAAAATAGATAATGGAAGTGTTTTAATCATAATTTATCTTTGATGGATTTTATTTTATTATACAGAAATTTCACTATTTTATTCATTACCTAACTTGTTAACATTATGTGGATTTTATATAATTTAATTAACTATATCATTGGAAAAATAATTTATTCTTAATTAATTTGTTTTATTTTCTAATTCATGAGTGTTGTATTATTTAATTTATATGAAATAATTTAATCATCATATAAACATGAATCCAAATAAAAAAATTAATAACCCCGAACATGAAAAAATAAAATAAATAAATTGACTTGATCATGAGATTTATAAATGTTGATATATTGATTGGATGAAGAATCAATCTTTGACCCTGGGGGAAAAACATCATGAGATGAACTTGGATTAGTTTTATAATTCCACTATCAACCATTGTATCTTTATGGTCGGTTTTACCCTAAACTAGTTTCAAAACCAACTTATATCCATGGATCTCAATTCTTTATATATTTTACACACATGTAGTCTAGGGAAACTGAATGAATGAGATATATAAAATAATCCATAGAAAATATGGTCCCACATTGTATATATGAGACGGGTGACTCGCATGAAATCATATTTAATTTAATAAAACATAATTATATATATATAACATGAAATAATATTAAATTAAATAGAAACCCAACACATAAATTGGCCGATCAATCTCATGATTAGTCAAATACATGTATCAACTTTGTGTTCATACACTTTAGAATTAAAATATAATATAACTTTTAATTATGATAAAATATTATTGAATTAATAATCAATAGTCATATTAATAAATAAATTATTTATATTAATTATTAATCCAAGAAGACCTAGAGATACATAAGATTTACATAAATTATAATTTCAAATATTGGTTTTTAATTAGTCAATTATATAGTGTTTATTGGTGGAAATAAGGCATGTATCCTTTTGAACTACCCAACATCTTATATGGTCCTTTTTGTGTACTTATATACTTACACAACATGCAGTGCACATGAAATATTAAGATATTACATGATATGTAGTTCCATTTATCAAACCAAGTAGTCTTCCTATTATGTATAACACATTAAACAAGTTAAAAAACACGGTGTATACCATATTTAAATTTTGTTTGATGTATAATATGTGCATGAAGACCATACATGATGTGTAGATATGAAATTAACATGGAAATTATGTTGGAATTCAAAAATTTATAAATCCATATCACATGATGTGTATACCAGCTATATTCCATTTGGGTTAGTTTAATTATGTAAGTAATTTTCATTCCACATAATAAAATTTACATAGTTTACTTCTTGTTTTGGTGTTTACTCTATGTAATGAGGTGTGAGTTACATGGTGCGTACACCATCTACACAATGTGTAACTTCTTTCTATCTACCTCACATTACACTCCTTGGGACTTAGTGTGTAATCTATATAGGATAAAACCATATTTCATTGTGTGTATTCTATCTAATCACCACATAATCAAAATTGGCTCGTGTTGCTCGTATGGAAGTCAAAATATTGTATTTATATCAATTACACACTTAATAAATTGACCACATAACCACTATATTGTGTGGAGTAACATGGAATGCACATTAGTTACACACTATATAACCCTGAAAATTGTGTTCCACCTTATATGTCAATATGTGGTGTAATTTCTATAAAATTATATTCTACATAATGATCTCCAACAAGTCCTGTTGTAATTGGTACAACTGTACGTGTGTGTAGTTAACCAATAATACACAAAGTGTAATCTAATCATGTAGCCAGAATCTCTAGCACCTCGGAATGAAATATACTTGTGTTATTCACATTTTCTTGGCATTTTTTTTGTAATATAATATTGAAAAAATCATTATCTTGACTTTCCAGATTAATAATAAAAAAAAAAGTGAAAATAAAATAGATAATCACAATATTCACTAATAAAATTAAATACTTTTAAATTTTAACAAGAACTATTTGATACCTTTTGATGGTTCTAGGAATAAAAGATGCTCGGGATAGGCCCATACCCAATAGGGTTTTTTATATTAAATGAATAATCTATAGGTACATGAAAAAGACATTTCTTGACTAGTTAATGTACACAAAGAAACTTTATAAAGAATATTTAAACAAAAATATAGGATCTTTCATGTTAAATTTACATTTAATTTAATAATAAGAAAATACCTCGATCTTGAGATATGTGTTCAATGTAGATGATGATTGATTAAACCATATTCATGTTGTATCAACATTTCTATGAGAGTATCCAATATATAATCACACTAAAGGTATCCAGATTCTCCCCTTAATATCTAAGAGATGATAATGGAACACTGGGTGCCAGCACATGTGATGTAATTGTCTTGTGTTTTCATCTTGATCGCAACATAATCCATTGGACTTGAAGGATTTTTTCTCTTTTTCTCTCATTATTGAGTCAAAGGTAGGAGGTTTAAGAACTCTATAGATCATGATATGATCTATAGATATGTTATTCATTGGGAGAATTCAATAGAGAGGATAATTTTTGAACACAAAACAAATGAATTCACATAGGAAAATGATATAGTATAGGAAAATATAAACTTAGGGTTTATTATTGACAATTTAACCAAAGGATCTTCACCAAATAATAAATTCAATACATTCTATATTCCAAATAATAATAATAATATTATTATAATTATGATTATTATTATATCTTGGAATGTATCAACTTCTACAAACTATATATCATTTTTAAATTAAATAAATAATTCCTTATTTATTTAGATGATATTTATGATTTTTCTATGTTTTTTTTACTGTAACTAGGACCATTCAAATAGAAATTTACCAACCTAATATAATAAATAAATATTATTCATTCGATGAATGAATTATTATTATATTCCCAATAATGTGAATAAATATTCATTTAATATTCAATAGAATATATATGATCATAAAATCCAGAATAAATATTATATATCTATCATAAAAATTATTATTTATTTAAATTATTAAATGGAAATAGAATTTAAAAAAAACCGATAGATACATAGAGTGTGTGACCCTCTAGGCCACATTCCCAGTTGCATTAGTAGGGTTTTCCTAAAGTATGTTATCAATATCAAGTGACACATCAAGGAACCCATAAAGAAAAAAGTTAATGTTTCTATGATAACAATCAAATACAAACACTCACTCTATTATATAATCCCCTTTTCATGGAATCTCATGAGGCTGGTTTCCTACATATGTCATCAACCTATATGAGAAATATATTGTTTCTTTGAATTTATAGAAATAAATATTTCATAGGAAATGATTATTTATTTTTCTTAAAAATAACATTTCAATCAAAGGGATTAATATATTATCTTCCAATCTTGGCAGGGACTGATATTTTTTTAACATATTTGTTAACACAATATCACCCATATCACACCCCACATATCCTACTTCACCGAAAACATATCACGTCCTTGATTATGAAAATACATCAAAGTCTGTGACTCATGATATGCATTAACAATAATATTATGTCAAAGAACTAATACTCACATTCAAATAAAGGAATATCCAATGAATTGAAAATATATTGAATTAATATTGGTCAGTTAACCTCATAATATCCCATCATAAATATTAACAAGTGATATGTTCATGTGATAAAGCCTCATCTAATTGGGATAATCTAGAACCTGACATTAAATTATACATCATGTCCCTTTAGATAATGTTTTTCTAATAATAGGACTTATATGCTCTTGAATATTATCATAACACATCAAGGTTCTCATTGTAGTGAAGAACTAATATGAAATTTTTATTTGAAAAATAATCTAATGAAATAATCACATTAATTATATGTAGAAATATATCAATATTTTTTAATACATTAATAAATATTCATCTCTTTAAATAAAGATATTGATAATCTAATGTAATAAGTAGTTGGTTTTAGAGAACTAAATCATGCAATATTAATAATTTATCACCATACAATGTTCCTTTCTCTCTAATATCCATTACATGCCTATAATGATTATTGAGTATTACATTTTTCATCATAGGAATAAGAACTATAAAAAATAAATAAATAACATATAATACCATTTCATCCTAATTAAAAAACTGAACTACAACCAAGAAAACCAAAAACACAACCCCATTTCACATGGTAATTTGGAATTCAACTCATGTAGGTGTTTTTTATACACATAACACAACAACATCTATCCCATGTTTTTTGAATGTGTCATAATTACTAAGCCTCTATCCTACCATAATCCCAATAACAAATTTGACTCACTCAGTATCATTTTACCTCAACCTACTTTGATACCACTTTATAATTCTCCAACATAACTCAATCCATAATAACTAGATCAGAGTGTCTCTGGACCTTATGCATTCCTCCCCATAGACCAAATGCAGCTGATTAGTAGTGTGGTTCTATGTGGTGATAGTAGGGAGAATTTTTCCATTGAAGATAAATAAAAATAATAATAACCTAAAATATAGGTACCAGTAAAAGCATAAAATAATGGATATTATAACATACTACTTGATGAAACAATTTTTACAAAGTCATATATGTCATACAAAAAATTAATATCATGCTTAGACAGATCAAATATTTACATACACAATTAACCAAAATAAATCATCAACCCTTCTCCAAGGAACCACCTGATCCTTTTGAAAAACTATATCATACCACACATTAACCATCTACACACCCATATCCAGTAGTTTCCAAATTGTGTATATCAACATTTACTTGTACCATATGGCATAAGGTTTTCACACATCCTAGAGGGCCTATGTAGGGAGTGAGTATTACCTCTCTAGGCCACCTATAATGAACCATAAATTACATACATTGATATAACATCAATATTAAAGAATATTCAATAAAAATATTAAAAATCCATTACAAGACTGTATAGGTATAGTGTTTTTAAAAACTAGGAAACATAATCAACTAGTTTATAAAACATCTACCTAGTTTCTCACTTATTTCATCATAACTAAACCCCTTTTGAAATATCTTACGTAATAACCATCCTCATGACATGGGGAAAAGAAACATAGGAAAGGGTGAGATAAAATTATCAGTAAGGGTAAATAAGTAAGATATCAATCATATCATAATCATAATATAAAATAATAAAACATTTCAAAATCTTATCCTACATATGAATGATTGTGATATCAGACCATGGGATAAATCGTAAAAGTTCATTAGAATAAATGAACACAATCCAAAAATTCATAAAATAATACATAATTTTTTTTCAAACATATAAGCATAGAAAATAATTTCATATTAGTTAAGGATCATTTCCACGACCATCATATCAGACAATTTCCATTACTGATATGAGCTTTCTCCTCATTCTAACCCTGTATTACTGAACCGAGATAATTTCACATTTTAGTAATGTCCATCCAATGAGATATAAATCTTTACCACATGTATTGGATCGCTATATATGTCCCACACATATCATAATTAAATCAATATTACATGTGACACAATAACATAAATCATTCATCACATCCCAAGGAATAAAATCGTTTTCTTTAATCATCATTCCAACACAACATAATCCTTGTAAAATGAATAGATTTAATAAATATCCTTAAATAATGAACACAATAAAATCATAATAACAATTAGGATATTATACTTGAAACATAACCTTAATAATGGATTCCATCATAGATGGAAAATAATTATGATACAACATATGAAATTTATTCATGAGAAAAATATCCTTCCTTCTTCAAAAACATTTTATTTTCTAAAAATTCCTCAAAATTATAAAATTAAAGAATTTATTTAAGAATAAACATAAAATAATTTATATTAATCTTCATGGAAATAGGGTGTTATGAAATCCTAAAAATCCTTTAATCCAGTGTAATTAAAAAAACATTCTCCTCATAATTTTTCTTGAAATGTCAAAAACTACCTTGTATCAAATAAAAAAAATATTTTTATTATACCATTTAGTAAAAATTCACTAATATGTAAAATTTAATTTCAAAAAATTTACAAGAATATAAATAATTTTACATATTTTGGAAACATGGATGTAGATGATAAATATACCTCAGTAAATACATAATATAATCAATCTCAGAAAATAATAAGATTGCGAAATTATACATTACCTAAGTTTAAATTTAATTTATAGGTATGAAAACCGGCCATATAATGATTTAAATAATATCATTGAGTTATTTCATAATAATATTCATTTTCGTGATATAATATATGGTCTTATTATAATCTATTTTTAATAACATTTCATTATTACTTGTTATTCGTGTATTAACTGGTTTATTTTTTTATTCATGTTATGTCGAATATATTCTTGTTGTATTTCATAGGTCATAGTTATATCATAATGAAATGATATTAAATATATATATATATATATATTTTTTAATTCTATATATTTATATAATCATTCTTTAATGAAGATCATGTAGAATTAATAACATCACATTGTGGAGACGGAGGTCGTATGCACGTAGGAGCGAGATTATAATTCCAATAATTATTGAATGGTATTAAAGAAAATGTTTTATAATATTTCAGAATAAATATTAGTTTATATAAATCCTAATTTGTTATTATTTACATCATTATACCCATCCAATTAAGGAGGTGGTGAAAAAACAGATTACACCACAACATTAAGATGGTAAGTCGTATGTATGCAAGCGTGGTGATTTTGTTTTTCATATGATGGATATAAATTGGAATATAGTTGTTACATAATAATAATAACATATAAGTATATAATTTATACTAGATTTATTAATTTATAATGAATAAAATCATGAAAATCAAGCAGAAGAAGAAAGAAGTTTGAAATAATTGATAGAGGACATTACCACTTCTTCAACATGCATCCACTAAATCACCTCTTAGAGCACCAGAGTTGGTCTTGAAGAAGACCAAACCATATATAATATAACTAGGTAAGTTTATAAGGTAAAAGGGTAAGATATTGTCGAGATTTAAGGAATAATTTGAAGTGAATTGGTGAGGGAGGATGTGTCATCTTATAATTGAGGTGAGGGGCATTTGTTGGGATCTCCAATGAATTAATTTAAAAAAAAATAAATCCCCATCCAAAAACTCCAAAATTACCCCATTTCAAATATTTTATGATATAAGGTTGTAATATCATCAACTAATAGATTTTATACATGTTTATATGTCAAAATATAATCCTTTTAATTTTAATTAACACTTATCTATTCTATTTAATTTTTATGTGTGGTAACTAATATTTCAACCTTAAAAGGGTAAAATGTGTACTTATTTTATATAAATTTGAACATAAATAATTAAATTATAAAATTTATAACTTATAATTCTTATTATATATATATTTTAAATGTTTTATGATATTTAAATTATTTAATAATCAATTATTTTTACACATATTCAACAGTGTCAATTTTGACACTATTCAATTGATTGATTCTTAAAAACATTAAGATTACAAGTTAAATTCAAACAAAATATTTTATTATATTAATAAGATTTCAAGGTAATAAGTAAAATTAATTTGAAAAATTAATTATCCCATATTATATTTATTTTAATATTTTTAATAACATTTATTTGTTATCTCTATTAATAAAATAATTACTACATCATTTTTGTGTAATTATTTAATATACTTATTTTTTAATAAAAACTAAAAATAAAATACTCCTATGAATATAAATATTCTATATTAAAGAATAATATTTTTTGGAGAATTTATCTTCTCTAAAAACTCACATTTAAAATTTTATACTTACTAAATTATGAATGTGACAACTATAACACCACTATAAATAAAATAATATAAGTGTTACAACATATTCAATAAGGCTAAAAATGGTCACTAACTCCACCCATGGATGGTTATGTTCAATATATACTCGAAAATAACATTTTTTCAAGTGTTTGTGTCTTTTATAGGTTATTATAATTTTAATAAAAAATGTTCTATTGATTTCTCATCAATTAATTAAATTTTACATCATCAAATTATATGTCTTTAAGGTAATTATTTATTTCCTAAAAATTAAAAATAAATTACCATTTAAAGAAAAAAAATATATATATTTAAAATAATTATTTATAATGGAATTTATTTTCTATAAAACCTTATATAAAAAATGATTAAGTTATGAACATTTGAGTGATTCATAATTTAGTTTTATTTAAGTAAAAATGAGTTAAATGTCATAATCTCATACAAGTGGATTATAAAGGACACTATTTAGACCAAAGGATGATTTAGATCAAGAAAACTCATCCAATTATATTAATACAAAATTTAGGGTAATTTTATAATAGTAATCTTACTATTAATTACTCGGTTTTCCCTTTTACCGTATTAATAAAATTTAACGAAGTTACTATTCATAATGACCAATAATAAAATTAATCTATTTAAATAATTTGGAACTAATGATTCCAAATATTGAATCTATTTTTGAAAAATTAAAAACACATAATTTATAGTAATTAATTTAATATTAATCGTATTGTTAGAAAGAGAGAACAGATTTAAAAAGATAAAACATTGAAAAAGATTGAAATGTTTCTACCTCTAGAGTTAATGTAAAATTAATTATAAGAAATATATTATATTAAATGATAAAAATATATTATATTTATCATTTTAAATTGTTCAATATTATAATTTAATCATATAAATTATGTTAATGAAAAAAGTTGTTTTCAATTAAAATTTAGTGTATTTTTACTATTCATCAAAAGTTGAAAGTTATCAGAAAAATAATAAAATTTCATCCAAAGTATATTTTTTTCCAAATTAAAAGGAAATTTATTATTTTTTGATAGAAAAATTATTAATGTGTTAAAATAATACTTAAAAATTGTTTCTCTATTAAAAGGTGAAAATTTACCCTTTTGAAAATATACGTTTTTATACATAAAATAGGGTTTATTCATACCATATAACAAAAAATATGTATTGGATGAATATAAATATTTTTTTAATTATATACGATATATATTTAATTATTGTAATTTACCTAATAGTAATTCCCCCAATTTATTAATACAAAAAGACAAATATATAATTCATTTATATTTTTGGTAAATAATTGGAAGCGATTGACTTCACCATATATATTCATTAGTTAGTTATATTAATTCCCTCTAACCCAATGTCTAGACTAAAATGGTCATTTTATAATAACTGTGTCTTCTAGTTTTCTTAAACTAAATATTGTGTACAATGCGAGCTATTGAAGAAAAAAAATTATTTAAAAAAATATTTCATAAAAACTTGTCGGTGTTACACCCCCACCAACAGTGTCCCTAGATAACATTCTCATGTATAAATGTGGACAAAAATAACAATAAAAAACAAATACATAACACACAAGAAACATAATTCATGCTCGAAAAACCTTGAGCGAGATTTTTCTTGATTCGGTCAGCACCAAAGTGGAATTATACTTCCCCATTCTGTCATACTAAAAGATCCCTCGACCTTCTAACCAATTACACACCACATTGTATAACCAATCCTAATCAACCATGATTCCCTAAAAAACATCAAAAACCATTTCATATTCAATCTCACCTATCCAATGATTATACAACCCCATATAAGGATCTATATCACATTCTATGACTAAATACTATGTGTAACTCCCCCACATTAATGGTCAAAACCATTATCCATAAACATATAAGCTACAAAGTATATTGCCCATGAAGATTTGACTAAACCCCCTCATGGGACCTATCAGGTGTGAAACTACCCCAATAACCTCATCCCAATGGTGGGAGGTTATAACCATCCCTAACCCACATGTTGACAAACCACTATAACCACCACAAAAATGGTCAATACTATTCACATCACACCAACAACTAGAGAATTAAAACATTATAAAACTTGGAATCAAGACCATCATGACCTATACCCACAACACTGGTCAAGAATTCCATACCAAATAACATCCACATTTTTTCACATGAGATTAACCCTAACATATAATACAAGAATTGGAAATCGAATGCAGTTCTATTCACAATTTTACTTACATAAACCTACCCACGACCATTTATCTCACAATGTATAAACACAAATATAACAAAATAAAAATATTGGAACTAACTCCTTGGAATATATGGGAATCCCCTCATCAAGACCCCTTAGAAAATTTTACACTAATAATAAGAAGCTTGAGAATCTAACAAAACCACTATTTTAGGAAACACAGGAAAAAATAGAAAAACAATGATAAAACTAGTGAAAATCACCCAAGGAAACATATTTATATACACAACTACCCCATGATTCAGAATTTTCAATGATATGGTACTATCTAACTAGAATATCACAAATATAAGGAGAGAGGAACAACAAAGAATTCAGGATGGATTTCTTGTTTTCTTGGATAAAATGGCCATGAACACCATTTTATACTCATTTAAATAAATTAATAATAATTTTATGGAAAATATGGAACAAACATTATCATATATAAAATTTATGAAACTTTGGGTAACAAAAATAAAAGAGATGTATCACCCTAGCCCATAAATATGTTTTTCATAGAAACATTACTTAGATCCCTTATAATAAAAAAACACACATATCTATTTAGAAAATACATACATATTCTTTATATAAGTTTCACCCATGCATATGATTTTTAACATGGATAAAATTTTATACATAATATAATAATTCAATATCTCATATCTTCCTTCCATGAATAATATATTTCTACCATATGTATGTTTTTAGCATAAAATTAAAAAAACGTATATAATATATTTCATCCGATACATAACATATTTTCACATGTAAGGTTTTTGTCTTAGACGAAAAACATTACATAATATATATTGACCCATACATAATATATTTTCACTTATATATAAGATATATGAATTATCCATTTTATTTTTCTAAAATTTTAATCATATGTAATATATTTAATTTCTTCCCCTATAATACATAATATATAGGACATAGAAATTTTTTAAAACACCATCAAATGACTCTTATACATAAAAACAATACTAATTTTTACTAGATATAGAAATATTCATGCAATCTTCCATGACTTCCACCCCCCTGACTTCATAAATTCATTCCCACTATTCCAAATTGGACCAAACCCTTAAATTATAGAAAATTCATGTTGAAAACACATTCACTTTTATTCAAATTTTATAATTTCACCTCTGATCTTGAGAATAATCATGATACTCATTCATTGACCTATATTGATATCCCCAAAACCTATAAAATGTTAACATTTACTCAACTAATCCAGTATTTGACTGAAATAACAATTCCTGAATACCAAATAAATAACATTTTTTGTGAATCAGATATTTTTTTTAATTTTAGTTCACATAATAATTAAATAATTATTCCTTTTAAAGGGAAGACAAATAATTTTTTTAGTTTTTGAGAGAAAATGATTAATTAACCCATAATATGATTAATTTTTTTAACAATTATATTAATCTAAACACAGAGTGTTTTCCTTAGTTTTGATGTTTGGTATTGTTTCAAGAACCTATAATTTTAAAAATATGCTTCAATTAATAAATTAATTATAATGTGATGTTTTCAATTAAATTTCTCTATAACCCTATTTCATAATATAATTATATCTACCTAATTATTTGTACGGAATGATGTATAAATTTATAATGAAACTAGTTTGAGAGGAAGATAGATCATGGTGTTTTAAGAGGAAGGATATTGTTGTCACTCCAGGTGTGATTTTCAAACCCTTGATAATACTTGTTTATGCGTGTAATCTTGAAGTTTAAAATTATAATACTCAATATAATTTTAAAAATATTGTTATATTTATTTTGACATGTATTAACCCTTAAATTTTAATGGGGCATAAGGACTAAATTTTAAATATAATTATATTTTGAATGATTTATGTTAAAAAGGGATAAATTTTACAATAATATTGTTTTGTGAATAGAAAAATAACCTGATTATTATAAAAAATGATGCTCTGAGGAAAATGGAAATATTAGATGGAAAATACACATTATTCTTATCCATTTAATTTTAAAATTATTTTATAACATATTATTCAATTACATTTTGAAAATGAAAATGGAATATGTTTCTGAAAATAAAGTTCAATTAAATCTTTTTGGGGTTAAATTTTCAACATTCTATTTATTAATTCATTATATTGTGTCACAATTTTTTTAAATTTAATAGAAATTTTAAAAATTGGAACAACCAAACATGGAAAAAAGTAAAATTAAAGTAATAAAATTAATAAAAAGACAAATAAAATCATTGGGTTTACAAATGTACACATGTTTTATGATTAGTGATGGTTTTATTAATACATGGATATGTATAATTAGAAAAATACTTAAAAGAAATTGTATTTTGGGATTTTTTTGAATTAAAAATATATTAACGTAAATACATGAGCTTCACGGGTCACTTTGAATGATCGTAATTTAAATACATGATGATAACTTTAATTTTTTAGATGGAAATATTTGATAAACAACTAAGGCCTATATTTTTGGGACATTAAGTAGACATCAATTTTTATAAATTTAAATGCAGATTAAATATGAAAATACTTGGGTAAAATCAGAAACCGAGGATAAATATTTTATTTATATATACATATATAGCTCAAAGTCATAAATTTTATGGTCTAAATAATAAGAGTTATAAAATTACTATATTCAAAACAATTGTTTTTGACAAAATAAAATAATTATAATAAGGAACCAGGATTAAAATATTACATATTTCTTAGTTATTAAATAGTCATTGACTTTCTTGAATTCCCTAATATTTCTTTGGTTTAATGTTTTAGAGAATTATATCACAACAATTACATAACAAACCAAAATAATACAATGTGAACACTTATAAAATGTATCTATTTTTCCACAATAGAGAACTTTTAAAATGAAACACATTTTCATTTCATGATAGATCTTTATGACTGTCCACTATATTTTCTCTTTGTTTCTACTTATCCTTAAACCATTGAATTTTTTTATAAAATTACGGTGGGTATAAAAATGTTGTAAGGGATTTAAAACAAATAAATATGTTCGACCTGTGGAAAATATGAGAACCCATAAAATGTTTACATTTTTACACATTATTCTTTAAGTGCATATAAAAACTCATATCTAGATAAGGAATTTAGTTTTTTCTCAAATAAAACCTTTAAAACACATAATAACAAAGTAGAAACCATTTTACTTATTATTGAACATTATATTCATAACCCATGTTCACTCGTGTCAGAAATAATTCGTTCCTTATTAAATAAATCAAATAAACTTCTGAGGTTAACTCTGTCCATATTGTCTTTGAAGACAAATAATATCATCCAATGCATTAGAGAGATATATTTGGCTCACAAGTCATATAAGTTGTATCGAGCTGACCAATAATATAAGGTGTATCTGTCTCACCCATCATGTAATATGTATCAGCCTCACACATCATATAAGTTGTATAGGTATCACCAACCAGAATCTATAATGATTAAGTAAAATATCAGGAATAAAACATTTTTAATCACTTTTTCATCATTAGCCCTTCAAAAACTCATTTTAACCCATAAGTAAAACACTATCCACTTTCACAAAAAAATGCAGAAAATATAACTTCTTATTAATAAAATCTTAAGAATTAAATATTCCTAGTAGAGAGAAAATAATATATTATTTGAAAAACCATGTGAAATTTTAGAGTAATATTTCTATTGAATGAATATTATAATATCAGTAAATGGAATTAAAGCCGTATATGTTAAAATAAAACATTTCTTTTATATTTTTTAATGGATGTCAAAATATTCTGTATAAAATATGTAAAAATATTAATTTTGAATACATTTTTAAGATAAATGACCATTTAAATTCATTTATATAAGTATGTATACATCTATAAAAATTTTCATGATTTTTGACATGAATAAGAAGGAATTGAAAGGAAATAACTTAAAATTTTAAAATAAGGTTTTATGTTAATGTATCCCATACCTTGAGTAAGTATTATCACATAAATTATTTATATTATTGAATTATAAATTTATGTTAATTATTTGATTTATTAATAACCTTTTTAATTTAATAATTCCATATAATTCAATTTTACCCATGCCATATTCAATTACTCGCTCAATTATGTTCACGTCAGACATTTTGAGGATACTCAACTCATATGTCCAAAATGACTTTGGTAGGTTAACAATAGTAAAATATATTATTATTATATTGGTTAAATAATCATAATAATGATATAATAATTATTTTTATACATTAATTATTCTTTTATAATAAACTATGAATGGTTGTTATGAAAAATGTATAATAGGTACTCCATTATGCATTATATTATAAACATGAATTATAAAATCATAAGAGGTTCTGAATTATCTATTAAATTTTGAATTTGTTATGGATTTTCAAATGCATAATAGGTACTCCATTATGTATTATATTATAAACATGAAAATGGTTATAAATGAAATGGGTAGATGACAGGCATGAGTTTCTAATTACCCATGCATTAGATATTATATATTATTACACTGTATAGGAATGTGGATCCAAGAGACTATGAGATCCCTTAGGATGGAAGACCATGTGAGCTTCCCAACCAGAGCTAGGAGTTGACTGTGGGAGCTCCCCTGACGATGGATTTCTTTGGGTTCTGACCTGGTCCTGCCAGCACATGGATCCAAGGGACCATGAGAGACCTTTGGGATGGAAGACTATATGAGCTTCATATATGGATCTAGGGGATTGACCATGAGATATCCCCTTTTGATGGATGTATTTCAGTTAAATCATGATCCTTCTAACAGTATGATCCATGGGATTGACCATAAAAGATCCCCTGATGATTGATGATAGTGGGTTATGTACTGGTCCTTCCAGCATGTGTATCCCAATAGACCATGAGATATCTTGAAGTTTGTTCAGGGGTTTACCCGTGAGATATTTCCCGAGTATTGGATGTCTGTGAATTACATCCCGGTCTATCCTAACATATATTAATATATGTATGATTATATTATATTATATTATATATTTATTATTTAATATATATATATATATAGTGACATGATCAAACTGTTAATCCGGCTATGATTCAAAATTGGTATAGCCATCAGGTGTCCCTTGGAAACCAAGGTGGGGGTTGCAAATTAATTCTATTTCATTTTATACTTCTCTATACCTGGACACTGTTTAATTTAAATTGAATTTTATGGATTTGGATAGACACCATGGGTACTGGCCTCCTAATATTTATATTTCAGACCCCAATTGGGCCACCATCACACTATGATACCTGAGTAGACCTTCTATATTCAAGGTGTTGGACCTTACATGATGTTGTGTGCTTGTAGCTAGAAGTTAAGATCCATGGAATGGGTTGGAAATAAGAATGATTGTGGAGATCACCTTAGATATGTTTAGTTATTTTCCTTTCATGAATCATGTATTTGTACTGTATTTAAAAGATTGTTGTATGTTTATTGTTATATCTTAAGTACTATCACTGTACATTCATAACTTATATAAAATAGTTTTTCCATCGCATTAATTTAGTTATTGCAAAATTTGTGTTTTGCTGATGATGTTCATTTATTTAATTCTTACACAGTTATATACTATTTATTATGATTATAATGATATTCCACTCTGATATGAAGGTATATTCTCCCCACTATCAACTTTTGAGACCCTGTCTACTAGTCAATAACCTCTAGTGCATAGTGATATGCACCTGAGTCCATGTGACTGTCAGTCTGAGTACTGTTTTTATGGTAATCTAGTTTGGAATGTTAAAAAGTAGTATCATAACTAAATTTTTTCTTTTGTCTTACTGTTTTGGTTGGTAGACTGTAGACTAGGAATGTGTCAGTGCATGGTTAGTAGCTATGATTGGGACTGATCGCCCCATATATTGGAAATGACCAAGTGTTCGGGGCTTCGATTTTTTTCTACTATTTTCGGTTACAATTGATATCATTTCACCGTGAGTGGCTGGTTTACATTCCACTAATGATGATTTATGAAATTTTATGGAAGTTTAACCTTGTCTTGGTTCGATGAGGATGAAGAATTACATACATCATAATAGGCACATAGAAAATTTACATGTAATTCAAGTGGTATGCCATGTAGTTTCATTAGTAGGTTTCCTGGTAAGTTTTATTGTATTCCTTGAGTGCAATTCCATGATTAATTTTCTTCCATATTTAGGTAATTCATAGCTTGATTTAATTTATAACATGCTTAGTTGTTATTATGTTATGATACCTGAGTTATTTATCATTTCTTTCTTATATGCCATGATCCTTTGTTATAGTATGTTTCTAAGTTTATTTATTACGATGGGATGTTTTTCTTTCTTTATATTTTATTTGTTATATGGTATAAAGATATTGTGGTTGTTAATGAATGGGAACCAATTTTTTATTTTAAGGTGTATGGGTACCATATGACTGGGAAATGGTAGCCTATATATTCAAACCATATTGAGAAATATATAATTATATATTTAAATGTTGTTGTTAAAATTCTAAGGCTTCTAGATTAAAAGTTAAAAGTAAATCAGTTTTGAATAAAGGGATTAAAATTCCAAACTATAATGTATATAGGTACTTTATAGTTTGGTAGGTGGCCACCAATATGATTAGAATGTTTTTAATCATGATTTAGTCTAAAATGGGATTAGATTTCATTAATGGGATCCAATTTTAAATCCATGAATTGTATGGGAACTTTATGAATTGGTAAATGGAAACCCATGTAATCAAACCTTTCTTTATCTAACTATCGTGTATTTTGAAATGGTTTTATGTGAAATAGTTATTTAACATTTATCTAACTAAATTGGCCCCCTTTCTAAAAAAATAACTAGGCCTAATAGGTTCAGTCGAGGCATATAATGACCCATACTTTACATACATGGTTATTACTTCATAATTGAATCATACTTATTACAACATATTACAAAACCATGATAGGACCGTATAGGTATAGTGTCTTTAGAAACTGGGAAACATAAACAACTGGATCATAAATCATCTACATTGTATCCCATTTCTTTCATCATATATAGAGTTCCTTTTAGCATATCATACTTAATACCCTTCTTCCTGACCTGGGGAAAAGAAAACATACAAAAAGGGTGAGCTCAAAAGCTCAGAAAGGGTAAACAAAGGAAATATCATATTCATAAGAACATAGCATTTAAAAAATCTTAACCTGCAAAATAGATCATAATATCATAACATGGGATAAATCATAGTAGTGAAATGTTATCCCAATAATCATAACATAAATCATGAAACTTTGTGGAATACACACATAATCATAGAGAATCATTTTTTGTAGTCAAGCCTCATTGCCAAGACTATCCTAGAAGACAAAGTCCATTTCTGAAATAAGTTAACACCTCGTTTCAGTCCTGTATCACTGAACATGTGATTAGCCACTAAATGAGGCTAATATTCATTGTTAATATACATAATTTTCATGTTCTTTGTTATTCATAAACACCATTTTAGTGCATTTTACACTTTGAACACCATTTCACATTATGATTGTAATACCTTCTTAAAATGCACTATTATGTGGTACATTTTTGAACATCATTTAAAGTACCCAATGATTCATCTGATTTTAAGGAATTGAATTTTACATATTTTAATTTGATATTTTTGGAAATTGATCTACACTTAAATATGAACATGTTTGATTCAGGGATCAATGGAGAATTAATGGAGGATGATGGAGATATTTGGCAATGAAAGGAAGCAATTCTGGAGAAGGCAGATTGGACACCAGCCCACTGATGAGACTGTGGGGCCCAACATACAGGCCCAATTAATCCCACATTTCGTGGGATGCTAGAAGACATGTACAGAAACAAATCACTCTTCAGGAGTTAATGCTAATTAGGCCTCCATGTTTCTCATTTAGGCGGCCCAAGTTAGAAATAAAATTCTGGGCCAGATTCTGAGGCCCAGAAAAACAGTCCACGAATTTGATCATATCTCGGAATACACAACTCCAAATGGGCCCATATTTTACAGGAGGTTATCAGCCATCCGTCGCTCCATTTTCCTCTTCTATGGCCCACCCTGATTCGGCCATCTATAAGGTCATCCAAACGCGTCTGTTCGGTGGATGAAATCTGGCTACCACCTCGGGTCAAATGTGGAAAATTCCAAATTCCACAAACTTTCCACCACCCTAGGCCTACCATACTCAAGTGGGATGACTTGTACTGTTGAAGGCCCGACACAAGGCTTCCAAAATGCCTATTTAAGGCAGTGGTGGTGAAGGATTTGAGGATCTTGGATGCTTTGTTCAATTGTAATGTTATGCTGCATTTTTGTTGCCTCAATTTTGTCTTTCACATGTAAGTTGTTCAATTCACTTTAGTTTCTTAATAAAAGTTCTTCTTCTACTCTTATTCGGTTGTTCTTAATATCACTTTGATACCGTTGGATCAAGGTGTAAATTTATTCACACCAACCCTTGTGAAATTATTCACACAACGGTGGAGTGATCATTTTATTTTTGTTGTTTTATTTACTTCTCCATTTCCTCCCATATGAGTCTACTTTCCGCTTCCATTGAAACCATGGGATCAATGGAGGGCTAACCCACTTATGGGTTGATCCAAGGGAGTAGAAAGGGGCTGGATTGGATGTTATTTATCACCTAATTAATGTATAATCACTTCTTTAATTTGGATTTTTATTTGATGATTTTTAAACTCCATCGTCCTTGTTGAATTTAAGGCCACACATTTCAAGTACTAATACGATCCTTTACCTTGAAGTGCTCAAAACTTTGATCCTTCAAGTGTATAGGTGATTAGTATTAGAGGGTGTAGGCATTAAACCAGTAAGTGATGATGTTGTTTTATCTCTTTAAATGAACCCATCTCAAATTTAAGAAATTGAAATCATTAAAAAGAAAATACGTCCAATCCACCCCGAGTGATTACCTAGGATCAACTTATTCTTTTAAATTGAATCCACTTAAATCTTTCAGATATCTTTAAAACCCATCCAAAATCAATCCAAGTTGGCCACTTCATAGCCAAAAATCCATCCCTTAGGTTGTGTATCTTAGGTATCTTTTTAGGTCTCTGTGGAATCGACAACCCAAGCTACACTACAAGGACCGTTCTACCCTTCTTCTCTTGGGTAAATTTGGGCGTGAACCAAATTTTGGCGCCGTTGCCGGGGACCTAAGTAAGTTATCTTAGACATTATCATTCTTTTTTTCATCCCTATTCTCTTTTCTCACCCCTCACTCCTATGGAAGTCAATTTTGAACAAGTCCAAACATGGGAAACCTATCCCCACCTTGATTACACAACCCCATGTGTGATGTACAATGACCATCCTAATTTCTACATGTGGGATCATCAAAAACCTAATGAACCACATTGTTTTTACCCCTATTATCCACAAAACATCTCAACATATAATGAGTTTCAATCCTCACAAAGCCAATTTGAACATCCTCCTATGCAATTCCAACAACATAGTTATCCACCTAGAATAGACCATTTGGATCAACCCCTTATCCATCCTAATCCACATCCATTACTTGAAAAACTATGTCAACAAATGGAGATAATGAATTTTGAGGTTTCATCATTGAGATTAGAAGTAAAAAGCATTAAAAATTGTGAGGAACCCATCCCTACACAAACTATCCCTTCCACAACCTTATGTGAAGTGTCTAGTTTCCCACAAAACTCTCATGAATTTACTGAAGAGAAAACCTTTGGATATGGGGAAGATGAAGAGGATCAAGGAATTGTTGATGGGTCTTTAAATCAAGAGGAAATTGACTTTTTGGATTCAAAAGAGGAGAATTTGACATCATGGAATGAGTCTCATGAATATAACTCTGTTGATGATTTTTCAAAAACACCAATCATTGAACCATTAAGAGAAATCACAATCTTTGAGTCCATACCCATTTCTAACACTGATATTTCCAATTTTGTGGTTGAATCTTCTATTCCAAAGGAACCAATTCTATTGATAAATTTTGAAAATAAAATTGAGATCGATCCAAATTCCCAACCTATGTCTAAAAATGTTAGTCTGTCTGAACTCGAACATGTGTCCTTTCCATCCTTCCTCAAGTTTTCATTCATTGAGGATATCCAAAACCCTCATGTTTTCATTGTTTCTTCTCTTGATATAAATAAAATTGGAATGACCCTTGATGTATTAGGCAAGACTAGAGAAGTAACTAGATCCACCATTTCTGATATTCCTGGGATTTACCAACTCATTTTAGAACATAGGTTTGTTAATGAAACAAATTATAAACATGTAATCAATCTAAACCTAGTTGAATTGGTGAAACATGTGGTCCTTAAAATTTTTAAAGTTGGTATTGGGTAAGTTGGGGGGTTCATGTCGAGCTAACGACATTAAATAAAGCGCTGCATGGGAGGCAACCCATAGTTTTCAAGTTTCCAATAATTTTGTTGTTGCAATAAACTTTATATTTTAAATAGGATTAATGAATAATTTTGATATTTCAGAAAAAAAATAAACTGTTGACCTGTTCATCTATAATGAGTATGGATGGGTACGAAAGAGGAGCACCATATTCATCCGTGTCACGTGGTGTGATCCTTGAGTAATACCTTACCCAGAAATTTAAAAAGAAGACAATGTATCATCAGTTTATTTTTTTTATTATTCTATAGGTTAAGAAAAAAAATAAAAATATAATAATACAAAAAAAAAGTCCACGCCATAGGCCGTGGGGCAAACCCCGTCACAACCGACGAAGCCGCGGGGACTCGAACCCGGGACCGGAGGGAGACATGGGCGCGCGCTTACCACTGACCTGCGGCTTCTTGTGCTACCTTATTCTATAATTTTTATATATATTCTTATATTTTACTTCCTTTATTATATAAATATAAATATATATATATATATTGTTTGTTTTGTTTGTTTTGTTTGTTTTGTTTTTCCTTTTTCCACTAGGGAACTTTGCAAGCGACATGGATATCAAAGGAATAAATTCGAGCGGCAAGAACTTCAAACTTCAACCACCAGGTGACTTCATTCCATAATCATCATTTTCAATTTCCTTTTTAAATTTTTATTCCCTGCCTCTACTCCTTCTAATTTTTCATTTCTTCAAACACTGGGGACAGTGTTGTTTTATGTTGGGGGGAGATAAAATAAAAAAAATGCTTTTGTGTCAAAAACAAAAATTGAATGATTTGAAAAAAAAGTAAATGGAAGGAAAAATTCCTTTAACTTTGAACATGGTAATACACATTGAACACTTTGAAACTGAATATCAAATAATTTAGCATGCCCTGATTCTGATTTTAATCCTTGTATAATTTCATGAGCATAGATTTTGGAAAGTGTGGCTGTCCAATGTGATATTTCATCGTTTATATTTTCATCCAAATAAAAAAATGCCACAATGCACGTCCTCTAGACTGTGGGGTACTAATTTGAATTTTTGGGGTCCCATAATAAATAGCATAGGATGGTTTTATTTTTATGAATAATATGAGTATTCAAAAAAAAATTATTAAAAAAAAAATTATTAAAAAATAAAAAAATAAAAAAATAAAAATAAAAATTTGCGTGTAGAGCAATGGATTGATAAAATGCGAGGCTTTCGGCACTTGGGGATCGTGACTCCAGAGTTGTCTAGCCCTAAGTTTTTCAATCTATCTCTATTTATGGTAATATGACTTTGTTTTTGATTAAGTTAACTCGAGACGATGCCCGAGTATGTGTGATTCACTTGGTGCCCTAAGGCCTTTGAGTCTGGGAGTCATTGGCAAAGTCTTGCTACATGGGTTAATTTGATTAATTGCAATCTCAATTACTATAGCAATATTGCAAAAAAAAAAAATCAAAAAAAAGAGGGATGAAGAATACTCATATTAGGATTAAATGTGATTCCACCTAGCGCTTCCATTATTTCCCCCTTGAATGAAAATGAACCCCCATATCTATTGTGATTCACAACACATCATTACACCTAATTGAGTTGGATGAAGTATGATGATGGATTTGATCAAAGGAATGGGCTTGGGATTGGGATCTGCTTATGAAAATATCTTGTATTAAAATATTTTGATGGGTTTCATGATTTTTTGGTATAAGGTTTTTTTGTTATCATTGTGTATTAAAATGTTTTTAGAAAAGGGAATTCGAATTTCATTTTTGATGAGATATATTTTGTTCGGGACTAGCAAAACTCAAGTTGGGGGGTGTGATTAGCCACTAAATGAGGCTAATATTAATTGTTAATATACATAATTTTCATGTTCTTTGTTATTCGTAAACACCATTTTAGTGCATTTTACACTTTGAACACCATTTCACATTATGATTGTAATACCTTCTTAAAATGCACTATTATGTGGTACATTTTTGAACATCATTTAAAGTACCCAATGATTCATCTGATTTTAAGGAATTGAATTTTACATATTTTAATTTTATATTTTTGGAAATTGATCTACACTTAAATATGAACATGTTTGATTCAGGGATCAATGGAGAATTCATGGAGGATGATGGAGATATTTGACAATGAAAGGAAGCAATTCTGGAGAAGGCTGATTGGACACCAGCCCACTGATGAGACTGTGGGGCCCACCATACAGGCCCAATTAATCCCACATTTCGTGGGATGCTAGAAGACATGTACAGAAACAAATAACTCTTCAAGAGTTAATGCTAATTCGGCCTCCATGTTTCTCATTTAGGCGGACCAAGTTAGAGATAAAATTCTGGGCCAGATTCTGAGGCCCAGAAAAATAGTCCACGAATTTGATCATATCTCAGAATACACAACTCTAAATGGGCCCAAATTTTACAGGCGGTTATCAGCCATCCGGCGCTCCATTTTCCTCTTCTATGGCCCACCCTGATTCGGCCATCTATAAGGTCATACAAATGCGTCTGTTCGGTGGATGAAATCTGGCTGCCACCTCGGGTCAAATGTGGAAAATTCCAAATTCCACAAACTTTCCACCACCCTAGGCCTACCATTCTCAAGTGGGATGACTTTTACTGTTTAAGGCTCGACCCAAGGCTTCCAAAATTCCTATTTAAGGCAGTGGTGGTGAAGGAGTTGAGGATCTTGGATGCTTTGTTCAATTGTAATGTTATGCTGCATTTTTGTTGCCTCAATTTTGTCTTTCACATGTAAGTTGTTCAATTCAGTTTAGTTTCTTAATAAACGTTCTTCTTCTACTCTTATTCTGTTGTTCTTAATATCACTTTGATACCGTTGGATAAAGGTGTGAATTTATTCACACCAACCCTTGTGAAATTATTCACACAACGGTGGAGTGATCATTTTATTTTTGTTGTTTTCTTTACTTCTCCATTTCCTCCATTATGAGTCTACTTTCCGCTTCCATTGAAACCATGAGATCAATGGAGGGATAACCCACTTATGGGTTAATCCAAGGGAGTAGAAAGGGGCTGGATTGGATGTTATTTATCACCTAATTAATGTATAATCACTTCTTTAATTGGGATTTTTATTTGATGATTTTTAAACTCCATCGTCCATGTTGAATTTAAGGCCACACACTTCAAGTACTAATACGATCCTTTACCTTGAAGTGCTCAAAACTTTGATCCTTCAAGTGTATAGGTGATTAGTATTAGAGGGTGTAGGCATTAAACCAGTAAGTGATGATGTTGTTTTATCTTCTTAAATGAACCCATCTCAAATTTAAGAAATTGAAATCATTAAAAAGAAAATACGTCCAATCCACCACAAGTGATAACCTTGGATCAACTCATTATTTTAAATTGAATCCACTTAAATCTTTTAGATATCTTTAAAACCCATCCAAAATCAATCCAAGTTGGCCACTTCATAGCTAAAAATCCATCCCTTAGGTTGTGTATCTTAGGTATCTTCTTAGGTCTCTATGGAATCGACAACCCAAGCTACACTACAAGGACCGTTCTACCCTTCTTCTCTTTGGTAAATTTGGGCGTGAACCAACATGATTAACCTTCCATTCTAGCCATGCCTATCTAATGAGATATAAATCTTTACCCAGTGCATTGAAGGGAGATATAGGTCACACCCATCTCATAATGAAACCATTCTTATGTGTTCCACAAAATCATAAATCATAGCATAACCCATGTAATAAAAATGAGATTCTTAGACCTCATGCCATCATATCATAATCCATATAAGATAAAAGTACATCATAAAATTAATTCCATCATAACATAATCAAATCAATATAAAAATAGGGATATAAACAGAACCCTATAATATCTTTGATGGAAAATAATTTTTATAAAACAGTTGAACTCCATTCTTGAGGAAAATATCATTTCTACTTCAAAAATATTTTTCCATTCTTAACATGTCATTCAATTTTAAACTAAAAAAATTTGATTAAAAATAAACTTGAAAACTTTTCAGGGAAGCTTCATGTAAATAATTTTCTATGAAATCATAAAAATCCATTCATTCCATATAAGTTAAAAATAGATTCTTCTCCTACTTTGGCCAAAAAAGTCAAAATGTACCTTGTAATAATAATGATAAATGATTCCTTTAATATCCTTTACTCGATAATGGGTAAAATTAGATTTAAAAAATTGTAGGAGAATAGAAATAATATTTCATACTTAGGAAACATGGATGTGAATAATAAATATTCCCCAGTAAATTCTGAGGTATAAACAATCTCGGATAAAAATGAGACTGTTAGATTTTCCCTTACCTTATGTCTGATTTGCTTCATACGTATCCGAACCTCCGGTAAAATGATTTAAATAATGTCACTGACTTATTAAAGAATCATATTCATTGTTATGATATCATATATGTTCATTTTATTATCTTTTTATTTGTAATATTTCATTGCTACTTTTCATTCAGGTGTTCATTGCTTTATGTTCTTATGCATGTTTTGTCGAATAAAATATTATTCTTATTTTTAGGTTATAGATACCTCATTTACAAAATGGTATTAGTGTAATATATATAATATTTATTAATTCAATTAATTTATATAATCCTTATTCAATGATCATCATGTAGAACGAGTTGCATCACCTCGTGGAAATGGTAGGCCGTATGTACGCACGAGCGATGATATCGTTCCCATGATCGTGGAATTGTATTGAAGTGTATTCATACTATTTAAGAATAAATATCACATTACAATAATCATATATAAGTATTCTTTACACCATTATACCAATCCATGTAAGGTGGTGGTGGAAAACAGATTACACCACGGCGTGGAGACAATATTCTGTACGTACGCACATGCGGTGATTTTGTTTTCCATAGGATGGATAGAAGGTGAAATAGGGTTTTTTTATATTTAGAATAACATATCTGTATATGAGTGATACTGATGTTATTACTTCATAATGAAACAACTAATGAACAGGAAGTAGAAGAAGAAATAAATTTGAATGAATCAGTAATAGATATTACCACTTCTTCGACATGCCTCTTTGAAACCTCTTCGTAGGGCACTAATTTTGGTATTTGAAGAAGACTAGGACCTCTATATTATTACTAGGCGATTTGAGAAGAGTAATGGGTAGGGGTTGGCCAATCTTGAAGGATCAATGTTGTGTAAAGTGGAGAGGGAGGAGGGGCCCTTTTAAAAGGGAGGAGAGGGGCACCTTTGAAAAGTGTGAAAATATTATTTTATTATAAACATATATTCAGTTTCAAAAGGTCCAAAAATCATTAAAGATGAAGATAAGACGACTCATGGTCGAAATAAAATCATCCAATCATAATTGGACATGTTTTGGATAATATTTTAATCGGTATAATCTTATTTATTTAAATAATTTATTAATGAGGAAAATACTGCATCATTATTGTGTCATAAATGATTTTATTTATTTGATGTCTAATAATTATAAAAAAATAGCACCATGTAGAAAATATTTTTAGCTTTCTGATTAATTTTTATAGTCTAAAAGATAATCTATTTAACCCATTATAAAAATTAATTACTAAAAGATATTTGTTAATGTCATTTTTGTCTTTACATTAAATTAATTAATCCAAATTGTCATTATCACTACCATGTGGCTTAATGGGGTCCCGAAATAGATCCAAGGATGCCCATGGTCTGCCACTACTCATCCAATAAGGTTAGGAGAAGTGTTAAGGTAATTTTGAATTATTATAATATTCTTTTAACCTTGAATTACCCTATTTATCTTTAACCGCGGTAATTAAGTGAAAAGATACTATTCACTGAAAAATATTTTCAACTTATTGAACCACATTTTATTTCTTGATAACAACCATGTATATCGGATTTTTGAAATTCAATTCACAGAAGTGGTAAAATTTCATTCAAATGAAATAGTCAGTTTTTTAACTACCCCTAAGTTGTTTCACTATTCATCAAAAATTGATGTTTTTCAGAAAAATACCAAAAATTCAGCCTAAGATATATTTGATATTCCAAATTCAAAAATGATTTCTATTTTTTCAAATTCAAAACATAGAAGTGGCATTAATTAATTTTAAAATTAATTCCCGTTATCAAAGTAAATAACGTGTTTTTAAGAAACAATAACTATCAAAAGATCGACACTTGTTTATGTCCAATTTCAAAGCGAAATTAATTCCTATGACCAAAATTGGATGAAATGGTAAAAATATATTCTAATTACGCTTTAAAACCAATTAAAAATATAATCTAACTATATAAATTATTGCGATGAAAAAAGTTGTTTTTAATTAAAATAAAGCGTGTTTTTACTATTCATTAAAGTATGGAAGTTATCAGAGTAATTTGAAAAATTTATCCAAATTATATTTTTATATCCTGATTCCAGGGAAGAAATTTATTTTTTCAAATTGAACTTATAAACATGTCAAAAACTATATTTAAAGTGGGTGCGCCACCAAAAGGCGGCAAAACTACATTTTTAAAAAAATACTTATTTTACCTGAAAACATTATTTTGATCTCATACCATGTTCTAGAAAATATATAAGATGAATAATAATGATATAAAATTCAAAATGTAGTTAATACTATTCATAACGTCTAGTCCATAATAACATTATAACAATATATCATTGTTTAGTGAAACTCGGTATTGCGTACTACACACGCTATCGAGGAAGGTCGCAATTGCATGTAACGCAATCCAAGATAGTGTGGTGTGCTGTGAAAGATTTCTTTGATGTTGTGTATAAGATAAAAAAAATATTTCTCATAAAATATCAAGGTGTTATATTCTACCCCCCCTTAAAATGAATTTTTCTCTCGAAATTCGTCACTTCGTAACTAACAGATGAGGATACCTCTCCCTCATCATATCCTCAAGATCCCATGTAGCTTCTTATAATTGGTGGTTCCTCCATAAAACATTCACCAAGGGAGTGGTCTTGTTCCGTAGAAATTTTTCTCTATGATCAAAAATCTCTATCTACTGTTCTTCATAAGAATGATCTTGCTCTAGCGGTGCAACTTCTGAGCTTAGTACATGTGAAAAATTAGGTAGGTACTTTCTCAGAAGAGATACATGGAACACATCGTGAACATGAGAGAGATTCATTGGAAGCGCCAATCGGTAAGCTAACTTCCCAACACGATCCAATATTTCGAATGGACTGATATACCTAGGGCTCAAAATTCCCTTCTTCCAAATCTCATTACTCTCTTCCAAGAAGATATTTGTGAAAAAAATTTATCACCCACTTCAAACTCTAGGTCTTTTATTCGGTTTTCGGTATAACTTTTTTGTCGACTTTGAGAAACTCTTATGTGTTGTTGAATAGATCTAACCTTTTCTGCCTTCACATCAACATGATCAGGTCCTAATAGATTTCTTTCGCCAACTTTATCCCAGCAAGTGGGAGTCCTACATTTCTTTCCATGGAGAGATTCATAAGGAGCCATCTGAATACTGGAGTGAAATATATTACTATAAGAAACTTCCACAAAAGTTATGTGTTGATCCCAAACAACTTTGAAATCCATAGAGTAAGCTTTTAACATATATTCTAGAGTTTGAATTTTTCTCTCAACTGACCATCTATCTAAGGATGATAAGTAGTGATGGAACTCAACTCTGTATCTAAAGTATGCCGAATACCTCACCAGAACATTGAGGTAAACCTCGGATCCCAATCAGATATAATGGAAATTGGTACACCATGAAATCTTACCACTTCCTTCACATATATCCTGGAAAGCTGATCCAGAGAGGATTATTCTCTAATAGCAATGAAGTGTGCTGACTTCGTAGGACGATCATCTATAACCCATATATCATTATTTCCTTTGAATGTTTTAGGAAGTCTAGTGACAATGTCCATAGTGATGTTATCCCATTTCCATTCTGGTATGGGTAATGGTTGTAACATCCCCATAGACTTCTGTCTGTCAGCTTTAACATACTGACAAACCATGTATCGAAAGAAATATTCAGCAACATATCTTTTCATGGAATCCCACCAGAAGTACTCTTTCAGGTCCCTATACATCTTCATGCTTCCCGGAAGAATAGAGAATGATAAACTATGAGCCTCATCCAGTAGCTCCTTATTTAATTATGGGATGGGAGGAACACAAACCCGATTCCTGAACCTTATTATCCCATCACAATCAAGGTTGAATTTAGGAACATTTCTCACCTTCTTTTGTAACTCTACATCTTCTTTTTATGCGTCTTTAATGTTCATGTGTATAGATGGTTGAACATTCATTTGAGAAAGGTAAGATTTTTCCCCTTCAATTATAATTCCAAGATCCATCCTTTTTAAGTCCATAAATATTGGATCTTTTCTAATCCTCATCATGGATAAGCTAGCATGGTCTTGTCAACTTAATGAATCTTCCACCTTGTTTACTTTCCCAGGGTGGTAATGAATTGAGCAGTTGTAATCCTTAATCATATCCAACCATCTTCTTTGGTGCGTATTCAGCTTTTTCTGTGTGAAAATATACTTTAAACTTTTATGATCAGTATAAATATCACATCTTTCACCATAAAGATAACGCCTCCAAATCTTTAATGCAAAGATTACCGCACATAACTCCAAATCCTGATTTGGTTAAAGTTTCTCATGGATTTTCAACTGTTGTGAGGAATAGGCTATCACGATATCTTTTTTCATGAGAACACACCCCAATCCCTTCTTGGACGCATCACTGTAGATCACAAACCATTCTACACTACAAGGCAGTGTGAGCACAGGTGCACTGGATAACCTTCTTTTAAACTCCTTGAAATTCTCGTCACACTCCTCCGTCCACACGAACTTAACTCTTTTTCGAGTCAACCGGGTGAGCGGATTATATAATCATTCAAAATCATTCACAGAACGTCGATAATATCCAGGAAAACCAAGAAAACTTTGGATCTCAGTTACTGTTGTTGGTCTCCACCATCATTCGATAACCTCTTTTTTTCCTGGATCCACACATTTCCCCTCTTTTGAGATTATGCGACACAAAAATGAAACTCTTTGAAGCCAAAATTCACACTTGGTAAAATTTACATAATTCTTATCCTTTCTTAGGCCCTTTAATACAATTCTCAAGTGATCTTGATGTTCTTCCTTGCACTTTGAATAGACAAAAATATCATCTATAAAGGCTAACACAAACTAATCCAGATGGTCTCTAAAGACTCTATTCATTAGATCCATGAAGATGACATGGGAATTAGTAAAACCAAATGGAATCATTATAAATTCATAGTGTCCATACCTTGTATGAAAAGTCTTTTTGGTATATCCTCATTATTGACCCTTAATTGATGATACCCTGAATGAAGATCAATCTTGGAAAAGTATTCAGCTCCGTGTAGTTGGTCAAATAAGTCATCAATGTGTGGGAGAGGATATTTGTTCCTGATAGTGATCTTGTTAAGTTATCGATAATCAATGTTGAGTCTCATTGATCCATATTTCTTCTTAACAAACAGAACAGGTTCTTCCCAAGGTGATGCACTAGGGCATATGAATCCCTTATAAATATTCTCTTGGAGTTGCTTCTTCAATTACTGTAACTCAGTTGGGTCCATTCTATAAGGTGTCTTGGAAATGGGATATCACCAGGTATGAGTTCTATTGAAAACTCAACTTCACGATTTGGTGGAAGACCCGAAAATTCCTCCAGAAGGACATCATCAAACTCTCATACAATGGGCATATTCTTAATCATGAGTTTCTCCCTAACCATTTGAGATAAATAACCTTCATTTATTGGAATCAAGACCCATGAGAGGGATGAAATTTCCACTTGAAGGTTATATTCATCCTTGCATCGATAGATGATAGTAAATTGATCAGGAATATTAAATGTGATTTCTCTTCTTTGGAAATTGATATGATCTCCATATAAAGAAATATAATCCATGCCAAGAATCACATCAAGTTACATTATAGGAAGTATCATATGATTTATATGAAACACTTTCCCAAAAACGTCAATTAGAGAATAATTATAAACTTTTGATGCAACCGTTGTGCCATTAAGAGTTGTCACATCTAACTCAATATCTAATTATTGAGGTAGTACGACGATACCTTTAGAAAATTATTTAGAAATAAAAGAGTGGGTGGATCTAGAATCAAATAAAACATTTTCTACATTAGAGTGGATGGTAAGTGTACCTTTCACCACTTAATTATCATACTCTACACCGCCGATAGAAATTGCATGTGACTTTCCTTTGTCTTTGGCCTTAATAGTTTGTTGACGTCGATCATCATCAACAACCCTTTGATTAAGGAATTTATTGGAATAATGCCCCATTTCCTTGAACTTGAAACATTGATGTGTAGGAGGTGCATTCTGTGTATCTCTTTGTTTTTTCGCATCATTATACATCTTCTTCCCATTATTTTGACCTTCAACTGCCCGATGACCTTCTTTTCCACACTTAAAAAATTTACTTGTCCATTTAAGACAATTCCCTCCATGTTTCTTCCCACACTTTGAGCATAAGGGAAAACTCATGTTCTTTTCATTGTGGTCTTTATATTTCCCTTTGAATTCCATTTTCCTCTTCTTATCAAACCCATATGACTGATGGCTTACTCCAATCTCCATCTCAACCTTGAGAGCACATCGAACTATTTCCTCGTAGCTATTGAAGTCCCTTATGGATAACACCCTTCGAAGAGTTGGTTTTAAGCCACTAAAGAATCAATCAATCTTACTCTCAGGTTGTAAAATAATTCTGGAAGTGTACCTTGAAAGTCTTGTAAAATTTTCATTGTAGGTACCAATCAATTCACCATTCTTTTGTTTTAGTTCAGGAAAATCCTTCTCCATATTTTTTCGAAGAATACGAGGGAAGTACTTATTGAAAAATAAGTTCTTCAACTCGTCCCATTACATGGACTCAATTTCATACCTTTGCCTCGTATTATTAATAAGATTCCACCATTGATCAGATTCACCTTCCAAAAGATATACTACTAAGATGAATTTATCATGTTCAGTACATTGCAGGACTAAAAATATCTTTTCTGTGGTACTAATCAATTGATCATCCACTAATGGAACAGAAGACCAACTAAATGAAGGTGGGCGCTGCCTCATAAAGGATTCAACAGAATGTTGCTCCTTCCTTTGCTCGTTTGGAAGTCCTTCATGATTCATACCTTGAGAATGTTGTGTGAGCATGGATACAAGATTTTGCATTCCAGCTCCCATAACGTTTGGTTGCTAAGGGGGACAATCATTTCATTTCCCGTCGCATTCATCAATAACACAGTTCCTTCGGGTTCAATCCATTGACTAAAACAAAGAAGCATAATGTGATAAACACTAATCATAATAAGAAAACCACATAATCAAGAATAAAATATGACACTTTAGGTCTTTTCATAGGTTGTTCATGGCTATTTCTAAAACACTAATATTGTGTTCTATGTCTAGACATATACTTAGAGTTCTTACTAAGTCTTTCATTAGATATAAATCTTTACCCATTGAATCAGAGGGCGATATAGGTCCCACCCATCTCACAATGAAAACATTCTTATGTGTGCCAAAAAATCCTAAATCATAGCATAACCCATGTAATAAAAATGGGATTCTTAAACATCATGTCATCATATCATAATCCATATAAGATAAAATGACATCATTAAATTAATTCCATCATAACATAATCAAATCAATGTAAAAATAGGGATATAAAAAGAACCCTATATTATCTTAGATGGAAAATAATTTTGATAAAGCACTTGAACTCCATTCTTGAGGAAAATATCCTCTCTACTTCCAAATCATTTTTCCTTTCTTAACATGTCATACAATTGTAAACTAAGAGATGTTGATAAAACATAAACTTGAAAGCATGTAAAGGAAGATTCATGGAAATAATGTTCTATGAAATCTTAAAATTCCATTCATTCCGTAAAAGTTAAAAAAATATTCTTCTCATACTTTGGCTGGAAAAGTCAAAAAGTACCTCGTACTAAAAATGACAAAAGATTCCTTTCATATCCTTTACTCACCAAATAGTAAAATTGGATTTAAAAAATTGTAGGAGGATAGAAATAATATTACATATTGAAAAAACATGGATGTGTATGATAAATATTCCCCAGTAAATTTTGATGTATAAACAATCTCGGATAAAAATGAGATTGTGAGATATTCCCTTACCTTATGTCTAATTTGATTAGTACGTATCCGAACCTCCTGTATATTGATTTAAATAATGTCATTGACTTATTAAAGAATTGTATTCATTTTTATGATATCATATACGGTCATGTTCTTATCTTCTTATTAGTAATATTTCATTGCTACTTGTTATTTGGGTGTTCATTGCTTTATGTTCTTATGAATGTTTTGTTGAATAAATTCCTATTATTATTTTTGGTTATAGATACCTAATTTACATAATTTTATTAGTGTAATATATATCATATTTATTCATTCAATTCGTTTATATAATCATTATTCAATGAAGATCATGTAGAACGAGTCACATCACATCATGAAGATGGTAGGGCGTACGTACGCACGAGCAATGATATCATTCCCATGATCGTGGAATTGTATTGATGTGTAAGTATAATATTTCAGAATCAATATCACTTTACAATAATCATATAAAGGTATTCTTTACACCATTATACCCATCCAAGTAAGGTGGTGGTGGAAAACAGATTACACCACGACGTGGAGACAATATTTCGTACGTACGCACACGCGGTGATTTTGTTTTCCGTAGGACGAATAGAAGGTGAAATAGGGTTTTTTATTTTTAGAATAACATATCCATATATGAGTGATACTGATGTTATTACTTAATAATGAAACAACTAAAGAAGAGGAAGTAGAAGACGAAATAAATTTGAAAGAATTGGTAACAGATATTACCTCTTCTTCGACACTCCTCTTTGAAACCTCCTCTTAGGGAAGTAATGTTGGTCTTTGAAGAAGACCAGGTCCTCTATAATATTACTAGGGGAGTTGATAATAGTAATGGGCAGGGGTTGGCCATGCTTGAAGGCTCAAATTTGTGTAAAGAGGAGAGGGAGGAGGTTCCCTCTTATAAGGGAGGAGAGGGGCACCTTTGGAAAGTGTGAAAATATTATTTTATTATAAACATATATTCAATTAAAAAAGGACCAAAAATAATTAAAGATGAAGATAAGATGACTCATGGTCTAAATAAAATCATCCAATCAGAATTGGACTTGTTTTGGATAATATTTTAATCATTATAATCTTATTTATTTAAATCATTTATTAATGAGGTAAATACTGCATCATTATTGTGTCATAAAAAATTTAATTTATTTGATGTGTAAAAATTATAAAAAAACACCAACATGTAGGAACTCTTTTTATCTTTCCAAGGAATATCTATAGTCAAAATGATAATTTATATAAACCCTTATAAAAATTAATTACTAAAAGTTATTTGTTAATGTCAATTTTGTCTTTACATTAAATTAATTAATCCAAATTTTCATTATCACACCAAGTGGCTCAATGGGATCCCAAAATCGACCCAAGGATGCCCATGGTCGGCCAATACTCATCCAATAAGGTTAGGAAAAGTGTTAAGGTAATTTTGAATTATTATAATATTCTTTTAACCTTGAATTACCCTATTTACCATTAACTGCAGTAATTAAAAGTCAAAAGTTACTATTCACCAAAAATTATTTTCATCTTATTGGACCAAATTTTACTTCTTGATAACAACCATGTATGTCATATTTTTGAAATTAAATTCACCGAAGTGGTAAAATTTCATTTAAATGAAAGAGCCAGTTTTTTAACTACCACTAAGTGGTTTCACTATTCATCAAATATTGATATTTTTCAGAAAAATACCAAAATTTCAGCCAAAGATATATATGATATTCAGAATTCAAAAATGATGTCTACTTTTAAAAATTCAAAACCTAAAATCGGAGTTAATTAATTTTAAAATTAATTCTTGTTATCAAAATAAATAGCGTGTTTTTAAGAAATAATAAATTTCAAAAGATCGAAACTAGCTTATGTCCAATTTCAAAGTAAAATTAATTCCAATGACCAAAACTGGATTAATTAGTAAAAATATTTTCTAATTAAACTTTAAAACCAATTAAAAAGTTAATCTAACCATATAAATTTTTGCGATGAAAGAAGTTTTTTTATTAAAATATAGCATGTTTTTACTATTCATTAAAATATGAAAGTTATCCGAATAATAGGAAAAATTTATCGAAATTAGATTTTTATATACTTATTCCAAGGAATCATTTTATTTTGTCAAATAGAACTTATAAATATGTCGAAGACTATATTTGATGTGGGTGCGCCATTAAAAGGCGACAAAACTGCATTTTTTTAAAAATACTTATTTTACCCAAAAAAATTATTTTGTTCTCATACCATGTTCTATTGAATATGTAAGATGAATAATAATGTTATAAAATTAAAAATGTAGTTAATACTATTCATAACGGCTAGTACATAATAATATTATAACAATATAACATTGTTTGGTGAAACCCGGTATTGCGTACTACACACGCTATCGAGGGAGGCCGTGATTGCGTTTAACGCATGCCAAGATAGTGTTGAGTTCAGTGAAGGATTCCATTGATGTTGAGTATAACATAAAAAATTTATACTTCTCATAAAATATCAGGGTTTTACAAGGCATGATTCTTTTGTGATGAACCACTCTGGTGTTTTAAAATTTTAATACATTAAGAAACTGCTATTAGGTTTATTTATGAATATCCCAGGTTGGCTTAGTAGGACTCTTGTGGGTTGCCTTAATTATTAACAATGAATTTACTGATTTTTTTAATTATTACTAAATTTCATGAAGTGTAAAATGTTTTAATGATGAAGTTTTTTATACATTCCTTCTTTTCCATGATATGTTAGTTAAATCATTTAAATGGTTAAAGATTAAAATGTGTTTTTATGAAAAGGTCTTAAAAATGGAACATGTAGTGTTATCCATGGTATAACCCTCGTGCAAGGGTAGTTTTGAGTTACTCCTTGAGTTTCCTTGGAACAAAATCATAGGTTTTTTCTAATGTATTTCTCCTTTTTAGCAATTTGTTGATGATCATATTTTGAACCTTCTGACTTCTGTTAGCATGACCTGGTGTTAGGGTCAATGTTTTTTGATTTCATAAAGGGATATCACATGGTAGGTATCCCCCTTGAGTTTAAATGCATTGTTAAATACCATCACCTTTCTATCAATTGGTGTTGTTAGGGTTCCTTCGTCCCTCTTAGGACTCTTTATTTATAATGTCACCATTGTTTGGATGGGTGGTCGTTGTGTTTTTGTACTTTTATGGGTGTGATAATCGAGTAATGCTTGATTTCATCAAGTTAGAAATTCTATGGGAATTTTTAGATACTTCATAGGTCACTTGAACCTTTCTCTTCCTCAGTAGTGGATGAATTTGTATGCCATCCTCTATGTTAATGGTAATGTGTGGAAATAAAACATTGGGATAAATCTCTTGTACATTCCATCTGACACATGGAATCATAGGGAGGAAAGACTATGGTTAGTATTTAGGATGTGTTCTTTGATTATGAAAACTTGGGGTATTATGTGCTGTAATTCATAGTTCCCATCAAGTGTTTAATGTTGTAATATAATGCTTGAGTTTGGTGAAATCTGTTATCCTTGTGCTATTGTGTACGGTCTTGGGACATATCTACAGAAGAGTGACCAGAGAATTAAATCAACATGTTCATCCCAATTCCCAAAAGGAATTTATTGAGACAATAGTGTTTTTACACACCAATAAATTCGATTTTTGTTTCCTTTTATCTTTCCTTAACATTGGGGAGTGTGACTCAGAGGAGCATTACACATTCATTTGATGTGGATTTGACCTATCACACATGTTATATGTGGTTCATCACTTCTTTATCATAGACTAAGAAACTATTAAGGCAAAGAGCATCATGTCTGTTCTAGTAAATTTATCATTCCATGTAAAAGGTTCACAACCAAAGAAGACCATTGGTAAATGGAAATTTTTTCTTGAATTCTTTGATGATTACAAGATTTAAATACGTGTCGGTTTTTTCTTGGCACACGATGTCGATGATGTTGGTTGTGTATGAAAACATTGAAAAAACACCATTGGTCTTAGATGGATTTTGGTGGTTAAAACATGAACGATCATAAAATACCTTATGTAAAAAAAGATTTGTGATCGATTTGAAATGGTGATGCATTGGTAGGTGAAGCCATGCTTCTTTCATTCAGTTGACCAGTTGTGGTTCGAATGTTCTTATCTTATAATTGGGTATGTCAGACTAGAAACCATACAAATTCCTTTAGTATATTTTTTCATCTGATGAGTATGTCCCCTATATTTACATCTTAATTGATATACTAAGAGAGTGTAATTATTATGCCATGATAAATCTATAATGGTTTTTGGCCTTGTTTGGGTGATTTTATCTGTTTTTCACACTAGTGTGTGGTTCTTATCAAGGCTTGGTTAGTCTTAGGTGACCCTTGGGTTCCCAAGTATGAACTCAATGGGTGGAATCCTGAACTCTAGTAGTTTCTTTTTACTTGATCACCAAAAAAATTCCACTCTAGTCTCAGTCAATGTTTTGATGTGGATGTTTAGGATTATACCGACATCCTTATTATAAAAGGGGGGGGGGTGGATTTATTTGTAATAGTTTTTTAGACTCTCATTGTTTTGAATCTAAGGTTATCCTTCACTTGAAGTCAATCATGGAGGTGTTTCCTATAACGGGGCAATGTTTTCAGTGGGCTGGATATGTGAAATACCCTTGATTGTGTTGGCGTATGGAATTTTTAAAATGGTTGGGTGATTTTTTGACCATGTAACTTCACCAGAAGCTAGGTATTGGATTTATTGGACGTTCTAGTTGTAAATTTTTGATTCCTTGGAGGGAGGAATTACCTTTCTATTATATAGAACCAATTGTCTATGTCGGGTGTTACCGGATATGTCCACGCAAGTGGATTGACTTGTTTTTATTCTCGTTTAATGAGTATGGTTGGTGATGAAAACATTTTAAAATCAAATTTATAGGTTAATTTTAGTGTGGTTTGAGGGTCTATAGTGTGTTCTGGGGAATGATTTCATAACCAGTTTTGGTTGGGTCGATCAAGAATTGAGCATTCCTTATTTATGAGGTCTCTGATATAAAATCATATGTTCGCTAAATTAATGAAATCACAACGGGAGTGTTAGTAAAATGATTTAGGGTGTGATTTGAAAGACAATTCCAATGCTGGAGATGTCGTGGAATGGAATTGGCCGCTTAATGTTAAAGAAAAAGGTAGGTTGAACCTTTGGATGGATGCCTGATGAGAGTAAAATATGATCATGTATCATGTTAAACATTATTATGTGAGCCATATCTCTATGTTTTAATTGGTAAGAGAGTGGTGGATCGATTTTTATGACTTATGTTCCATGTGAATAAGTGTTTTTATGAGTTGTGTTGGGAATTTGGAAACACAACACAATCATTTGAATAAGATGTTACAACCCTTGTAGATTAGGTGATGTTTTAGTTCTTCCTGATGACTTCTCAGGGATAAGAAGCTCCATGGTGGGGAGGTTCTAATGTCTCATGTTTTGAACTTGATGAATTTTCCAAGGGAATTTGAAATTTTCTCATTAACCCAAAGGGAATATTTTTAAAACCAATCTTTGGAACTTAATTAAAAGTGTTGGTAACATTAAATTGGTGTTTTTAGATATGATTCAATGACTGAGAAATTTTATTAAATTCTTGTTGTGTTTCAGAAGTGTTAGTATAGAAAACTCATGTTTTGCGGGTCTTTTTTTGAATGAAAAGGTTCATTAATGTCGAATATCAGCAGACGTACAAATGCAAATCCATGAAGGGAAATGGTCCAGCTAGAGCTAGTCAACATCAAAGGTTCCTGACGCCACAAGCTGATGAGTAGCATTGTTTCCTTCTCATTTAGTAAAGGAGAATGTGCAGATTGAGAATCCTTGACAGATAGATAGGATTCGTCTGACGAGGGATCTAAAAGACTGGAGGCCGCCGTCGTTGGAGTTTATAACATTGATAATGGTGAGACAGTCTGATTCAAGGTTGATTTTTTCCCAACTATGGTTCATGGAGATCATCAGACCTATAAGTATGGCAGTAGCCTCAGCCACCACAGGTTCCCAGAAAGCGTAGTCTACTTCATGTTTGGCTGCAACAATTTCCCCCAGATGATTCCGGTCCAGGATGCCAAGGCCAACATGCCCATCCTTTGGGAGAGACGCATCCACATTAATCTTAAGAATCTTTTCTCTACTCCCATCCTTTGCTCCGTTTCCCGCAGTTCCACTGCTTTTTGTCGAGATTATTCCAGTTGATCCAGATCCATTGTGGATCGGAGGTGGTTCATTTCATTCTCATCCAAACTCGTTCTAGGATTCACTTTTGAGTCCCCAAAATCCCATTTTCCTTGATAGGAATGGGATTCAATGGTGCCTTTTAGGGCATCTTTGTTCTCGAAAAATGGTTTCCCTGTCCTCACAGTTTCAGCGGCATCCTTTGAAAAGGTAGAGAAAAATATCTAGTGGAACCTGGTTGCAAGATTTGGCACTGAGAAACATCATCTTTCACTGTTCTAGGACGGGATCGAGCGGTTGGGCCTTGACTTCCTGGCCATAATGTTAATCTTGGATCAGAAATCATTCTGAATCGTATCGGCCTCCATGGTGGACTTTGTAAAATCTTGGAGCAGGAGCCCTCCTTGGGTGGGGCGATGGAGAATCTATCTCTACCAATGGTTGATGGATGCTCTCTCAGGGAGGGAGAGCCATCTCATAGTGGTCTGGATATCCATCCACTAGCTCCCCTTCCCCTGATGCCAGAATCTATCCTAATGGTGATTGGGGATTTTTTAGGGTCATACCAGTGTGTGGATGTTTGGACGACTCATTCGTAGCAGTCGTCGGTCACTCAGATTTGTGTCGAAATGGACATTTCTCGACTGATTCTGGACCAAATCGTGCCCAGGATTGAGGGGATGGTGGACCATCGCCAGGACTCGATCTTCCCATCCTTTCCTCACTTCTTCTCATCCGGTCACATATCAGGTCACTCTCTATAGGATTTTTGAAAGTTCTGGGTGGAGGGTCAGGTGTTTCCATTACCTTCCAGTCCAAAACCTACCTCAATTCCCACAAATAATGTTGATTGGTGAAAAGGGGTGGTCTTCTATCCCCATGCTCAAGCTTTATAGGCTTTTTCCTCCATGCCTTGTGTCTACGAGTAAGCTTCATCCCGCAAGGATTTTTTCTTTTTAAACCAAGGAGTAGACGACCAAGAGGGAGGCCCACCCCTAGACTGGACGTTTTGCAACTGTCATTTCAGGACCAGACTCCAAGAATTGTGGGTCACTTCCCGCATCAGAATCACATAGATTATCCCGTTGAATATGGGGTCTGAAGAGTCAGAATTTCCCCTTTTTCCTCATCCAGTGTGATCTTAGTTATTCCATTTGCTTTTTTGAATATGTTCTTGGTTCCTTCTTTGACACATGAAATGGAGGGTATTATATCCCCCTATCCTTGCCTCTTGAGTATCCTTCGAGAAACTTGGCTCCTCCGTCACCCTTGGTGCCGCTGGTGATTTCCCCAACCTTAGGGCTTGTATCGATATTGCTGTTAACCATGCCTTCCTTTCCCTCTGCCGTCCTTGGAAATGTGGGAGCCTCACTCCTATCTTTGTCAAGAAGATCAGGAAGAATGACATTTGTACCCGCTCTAATTCAAAATCTTCTGCTTCTAGTTCCCTACAACCATCTCTACAAGCCAAGGGCCCAATGACTGGGGCCAAATCCAAAAGTGTCTCAATGTTTAGAGTATTAATCTAGAATGCTCGAGGTCTAGGGGAGAGGGTGAAATTTGAATTTCTGTTTAAGGAATTAGTTAACCACTCAGTATCTACGGTGGTAGTTCTTGAACCATAACAAGCATCGGGAATAATAACTGAGTATGCACAAAGGCTCAAAGTTCAAGGTTTCTTGCACCGAAAACCTCCCAACTTCCAAATATGGCTGTTCTAGAAGGATAATATCTTGTTGGATTTGCTAAATGCATCACATCAATACCTTTAGACAAGAATATAGGTAGGGTCTCAATGTTTGTTTTTCTCTTATATTTATGCAAAGTGTAATGACCAGGGGTAAGAGGTCCTGTGGAGGAACCATGACAGCCTTCTCGATCATAACACCCCTATATTTTTGGGGGTGACATCAACACAATAGCATATTCAGAGGGGAAATAAGGGGGATGGGCCTTTCAAGGAAGTGAATGCCAGACCTTTGTTTCTTTCTTGGCTAGAAATTGTCTAATGGATGTCGTCTTTGAGGGAGAATGTTACAACTGGTGTAATACCAACAGAGGGGGAAGACACACTTGGTGCTGGATTGATAATTGAATGATGAATGAGGAAGATCTTTCTCTATTCACAGAGGCTAAAGTATCCCACCTAGTACAATGATTTTATGACCACTCTCTGCTGTAGCTCTCTATGACCTCCAGAACTCAGAGAGATGAGCACACCCAGTTCTCAAACTCGTGGATGGAAGAGATGAGTATAAATGATGTGGTCAAGGATGCATGGGGATTGATGCACTCATGAAAACTGTGGATATCCTTCCACAATAATACAAGGAGGAAAAACAATTCGTTACAAAGGTGGAGGAAGATCATTCCTGCAAATGACCAGGACCTGCACAGGATTAGCAAGGAAGTGGAGTCAATGGAGACTCACCTAGAACAAGGATGGTATTATTCCTTGTTTAACGATCTTAGGGATAGTAAGGGTCATCTAAATGATATTTTTTAAGGTATGAGAGACTGGAGAGAGAGAGGAGGAAAGGGTTAAGGGGCTTCTTGAGGGGGACCAGAACGCTGGTTTTTTCAATGCATGCTTTAATGAAAGGAGATGTAATCATATGCACAATATTCTCAGAGAAGATGGTTCATATACCAATGACTGAGATGAAGTGGGGAAAATGTCCTATGAAATCATCAAATATTTACTAGAACGAAAAAAATATAACATGGAAGACAGACATCCAAGTGTGGCTATGGATATTTTTTAGGGCATTCCTAGAAGTGTTATTGAGGAGATTGACTAGTGGTTGAGGAGGACTCTAGAAAAGGAATAAGTAAGAGAGGCGGTGTAGAATTTTTACCCCAAAAAAACTCTATTACAGACGGGATAATCGAATCTTTTTACAGGGTAGCATGGGATACGATCAAAGGGGACTTAGTGAGAGTGGAGCATGACTTCTTTAAGGGTGGTCATCTTCCACGCATAGCCAATGTGACAAAGGTTGTTATGGTACTTAAATTGAGAAACCCCCATATTGTAGATTAGTACAGGCTGATCAGCATGTGCAACATCCCATATGAGGTCATAATGACCATCCTCAACAAAAGGCTAGTGCCACATGTAAATGTTTGGTTGAAAGTAGAGTAACTCAACTTTATCAAATGGAGGTCAATTTTGGGTTCAATCGGAGTGGTGCATGAAATGATAAGTGGTATCAACAATAAGACATTTAGGAATAACCTATCAATGAATCTTGACATGAGTAAGGACTATGATAGAATGGAATTGGGTTTCATTTTAAAGGTGTTGACCTTCATGATTTTCTATAACTATACTCGAGATCTCATATTCCACTGCTTCAGCTCGACGTCGATATCCACTTCGTTCATGGGTAAACAATTCATCTTCATCAAGGCATGTAGAGTTTTAAGGAAAGGGGACACCCTATCTCCCACTATGTTCAGTTTATCTCAAAATATGATAGGATGTTATATATATAGGGTCATGGGCATGGGGAAAGTCCGTCTATACCAGGATAAACATGTACCGATAGTTATATATCACTAGATGTTATCAGATGATAATTTTTTTTATCAATGGATGTTTGAGATCAGTGAATGGTATGAATGTGATGCTATGGGAATATTACAAATGGAGTTGACACATGGTGAATATAGCAGAATGATTGTTTTATACTACTAAGGACCTATCATCCAAGAGGGTTGGGTATCTACAATACAGTTTAAATATGAGGAAAGGATGCTTCCTATGGGATTTTTTAGATCCAAGGTGAGTCCATACTCCATTCGTGTTCAGAACTTTGACAGGATCATGGTAAATATTATGAGGTGCATCTTTAATTGAAAAAACATGTTCCTATCCTTTGGAGGGAATATTACTCTGGTAAATAAAGTACTAGCTTATATCCCCATGAAACTCGTGTCCATCGTGATGGTCTCTAAAAGTGTGATTGCCGATATTGAGAGTATAATGGTGTCTTTTATATATTATAGTCATATGTACCGCAGGAACCAATAGGCCTATGGGAATCGTTTAAAAATTCCTATATATAAAGGGGGCATCAATTTGAGGAGTGAATCTTTCTCCATGCAAGGGATGCATGTAAATCACGCATGGGAGGCGATGGAGGGATGAACTCTATGGGGACAGATCATGCAGGATAAGTACAGACTGGATATAGTAGTGCAAAGGAATCGACCATTGAAAACATGGAATTTTATTTACGCATACATAGAGGGACTTATTTATCCTACACGTTCTATGGTGGGTAGAGGTGATGTGAATTTATGGAATCAGGATTAGGGGGGAACTGTGGTTTCCTGGATTTCTAGCACTAGATATATCCTTCAAAGAAGCCAGTGGGCACCCTAGTTTTATCCACACCATTACCAATGATAATCAATAAATTTCCTTCAAGGAGATATTTCCAAATAAGGGCCTTGACCAACTCATCCTCACAGGCTCAATGTTGGGTGAGTTTTCTCTCAAGGCCTATGGAAGCGTGAGGAGGGACACCAACTCTGGTGACCCATGGGGGTAAATGTTGTGGTTCAAGGGAATTCCCCCCAAGTTTCACTTTCTACTATGGAGTGTTCGAAATAATTCCTTTCCCACTAATGAAAATATTCAATGCATGGGTGTTAACGTGGCATCCAGATGTTGGTGCTGCATAAATACCCAACAAGAAATAATGGAGCATCTATTCTTCAATAGTGATTGGTATCGATGGAGCGGTCATGTTCACACACAGTTCGTAGGGTGGAAAAGTCTAGGTGGGGGGTAGGAGGATTCCATGAACTGGTGGTTTTATGATACAAGAGAGTATGGTAAAGAGAGGAAAGTTAAAGAAATAATCCTCATGACAAGTTACTGGAATATTTGGAAGGTGAGTGATGACGCGCGTTACATGAATTCCTCAGGAACTCGAGTAAGCATCACCTTAAAACTGAATAATACGATTCTGGACTTAGTCAGTTTATGTACAGATTTCCTTGGAGCCCCATCAGTAAGATGTATTCTCCCATGCATGGACACTCAGGATGAGAGGACGAGACATGGTCATTGGGTATGCTGGTACCCCCTATGGGGCATGATCAAACTCAACACGGATGAATCCCTCCATGGGGGGATATGAGATGCAACGATGTTATAAGAGACTATATGGTTTAGTTTTGGTGGCCTTTTCTTCCTTTTATGAAATAGGATATTCCCTTCATGCTGAGGCTAAGGCGATGGTCATGATACTTGAGGTATGTGATAAAAATAATATATATTTGATGATGGTAGAGACATATTCATTGATTATCTATATAGATTTATCAGGAAGTGGATGTATCCCTTGGAGAATAGTTTATCTTATCCGTAAGTGCAAGAAGATCATGGATTCTCATACGGGGATCTCCCACACATGGCATGAGGGAAATAAAGCTGCAGACTTCTTGGCATCCCAGGATTCCCCAAGCCAAAATGTTTTCCTCTTTCTTAATTTATGATGATTTCCTCCTAGAGGAATCAACATTGTTATTAATGATGATTTGGTCTTTCACTACTTTCAACCTCATTTATATATAACTCTTTTATGGAATTATCCTTAAGAAATAAAAATGTTAATGTTCAGGTCATAGGGCACATGATTTTTCTGAAACTATGTCGCCCTCTACAGTAAACCATGCGGAAATAGGTCAACATAGGCTATCACACATGCCGCACATGGTTTATCAAACTGTGTGCCTATCCGGCATTATTAGAGGCAATTTTATAGTACCAAAGGGATATTCATGACACGGTTGAGACATAGTTTCCAAACCTTACGGCCAGCCCGTATGGGGCACCCAGTAAAGGGCAGTCATTTTGCAAAACTATGCAGCTCAAATTGTGCATGATACCCTATTTTAAACATTTGAATTAATTAATTAAAATTTTTAAAAATAAAATTTAAACCCCAGACACCCATATCTCCCCATACATTTCATGTGACATACCCCCAAGGTGTTCCCTTTGGTCGGGTGATGCACCTCCCTCATAACCTCTTCTCCTTTCATTGATCTCTCTATATTTTTTCATGTTCCTCACTCAAATCACCATGGTGTGTCGCCTTCCTCCATCTGTAACGACTCAAACTTTTATTAATGTAAATTCATCTTTATCTATTTAAATGTCTTATTATGTAAAATGGATATATAAAATATTTAAATATATGATTTTATGTTTTTGGATTTTAAAATATCATTATGAATTGTGTCCATTGCTAGTATAGTCGTTGAATAGTGATCACATGATTAGTATAAATATAGGGCTTTAACAAATCCAATTTACTCAGACAAAGGAAGATATGGCCTCATCCAGTAGACTTTCCCCATAAGAAGCCCATTTTTTCAGAGCTTGGAAATAAGGTGGCATCATTGGGCTTTTCTCTTGACCATGTCAAAGCTGAGATTCATCATGTTAAGATTGAACAGAACCTCTCACGTGATAAGTTAAAGTTGATAGAGATTACCACCCGAGCAACGTTATTCAAGCCACCCCAAGAGTATATCACCATCACACACCTTACCCTTCAGTCCTATGTGGGTGTTATAATGGGTTATGTAACAAGAACTTATCACTAGGATTATGTACATTTTTTTGTATATAATAAAGAATATGCATTCATTTTATTATTGTTACATTGTAAATAGTTTTTAAAGCACCAAAAGTATTTTTTGTTAATATTAAATTATGAAATCTATTTTGATGAATTAATGGGTTTATGTATCAAATAATATTTTAATAAAATATTATTACTAAATTATTTTTTAATAAATATGAATGATTGTGTAATTTTTATTAATACAATTGTAATTTTTATTAAGGTTTGAAAGCGGTTTTTATCAAAACCCATGAATTTTCAATAAATCTAAGTTTTTATTTTAAAATTAAAAAATCACATATTAAGAAAATTATTTATATAAAATTAATATTATTTTTGGATTCAGGATGTTGAAATTATCCAATGGTGAATTTTTCATAAATTTCTAAGATGGTGGAATTTTTGGGTAAAAATTAAATGCCTTTTAAATATATAATGTGTTTTATGACATCATAATGACCCAATAGCGATGTAATAAAACAATATAAAAATTATTTTCGGTGAATCTATGTTTTAAAACTAATATAATGTAATTTTAGGTGTGTTTTATTTATTTTTCAAAGATTTAGTGTGACTCACCTCCATATAGTCAAGCCTAATATTTTAAGAATTTCAGCCATTTTCCTTATAAAATATTTTTTCCACTCCCCTTTTTGAGAAAACCATCGTCAAAAACCATGGGATGGTATTTGGTTTTTATTAGTTTAATGTGTGGTGACCCAAACCAAAATTATAAAGAATTCATTCTCCTTTCTTGTATAAACCCACCCATGCTCCAACTTCCTCTTCACTCAAAGACTTTGGAGCTTGACCATCCTTGAAATCCCCTATATAGAATCCTCACAAGGTGCCCCAAGCTCTCAAGAGGCCTCTCTCAATCCCCTCACAATCATTTTTTATCACACTTCCATGTAAGGGATTTATTCCTTTCTCAATTTTGTCAAAATTTCATTATGCTATTAGGCACTTTTATTTTCAATTAAAAATGTTGGGGTATGATTTAAAAACTCCCCCATACATCCCTATTTTTGTTTTAATGATGAGATACCCTTTCCTCTCTAATTAATTCCTTCCATTTACACCTATTACCATGCGGAAAATTCCGTAAGGAATGTCTCTCTCCTCATTTACATCCATGAAATTATTTTGTATTATGAATCTAAATTTACATTTCTTATGTTGGGAAAAGTATCTATATGACCCAATTACTTTATAGATCATTTAAATATGATGATACACCCCTTTCTCTCCCATGAACCATTTTTATGAATTCTTATGTCAGGCCGTTATACTACTGAAATTGCACCGTGATTTTCTAAGCAAAAATCATTGTGTAGTAAATACCACACCCATTTATCAGTCAAAGGAATTCAACTTTATGCAAACCTACTTATTGATTATATAGTGTCATGTATTAACTGCACCTTACTTTATCTTGGAATAAATTAAGATCTGCAATGATTCCATGTTTTATGATCCATGTTGCACACTTATGCATGAAATGAAATGTTTAAGAAGGGTGTGCCCCGATATCCCACCAATGAATTGGGTAGAGATTAGTATCATGATATGTCAAGTGAAATTATGGTTTACTCATGATAATTCATGTGTAATGAGGGTTTAATCATTATCCATGTCCAATGATCCTTGGCCCATGCTAATACCATGTTATGTGTTGTTTCCACATTTCCATGTTATGATAATCATGCTATATCATGCCTTTATGTTCATGTTTCTTTTATTCTCCATTGATATTCCTATTTCCTGAAATTTATGTTATTCTTCATGATATGACTTGTTTACTCCATTACTGGGCTTTATAGATCACCCTTTTCTTATGAATGTCCTCAGGTTATCCCATGCAATGCTAAGTATGAGGGAATGTAGTGGTCATGTAAATGCAGTTTTCAATGAAGATGTTTTGTTTCATGTTTTAAGTCATTATGTAATGTTCATAAGCCCCAAGGAAACCATACCTCTCAATAATCAATGTCGAATCAACTGAAGAGTTTATGTAATAAATAATGTTTATGTTAGTAATAATGAGCAGGGTTGTTATAGTAGGTATTAGAGGATAAGTTTAGTTATTTTTGGGATTAGGATTAGAAAACCCTTGTTAATGTCATAGGGATAAGACTAAGAATAATAAAAATATCCCCATGATTTGGTGAGTATTGGGTATGTGTTATATCAAGAAAATACATACCACTCTGGATACGAGTAGTTAGAGGCAGAACAGATATACCTAGGAGTAAAAACTCTGACAAGGTGTTTTAGGCTTGACTCGTGGTAACCTAGTAGACGAAAATAGGTCGTGATTCACTCTTGGTTATGAAACTATTGGGTGATATGATTTGGTAAATTCAAAAGCATAGTATGAACCATTTTTAAGGGAATTACAAAAATTCCCCTAAGAATATATGTTAGAAAGTAGGTCATGTATAACATAGATTAAAGCCTATAGATTCATAAGTTAAGGAAATAAAAGTTATTTATAATTCATCTGTTTTTGTCCATAGATTACCCTTTATGTGTTACCTCTAAAATTCCTTTTATTCCCACCAATGGCTGGTTAGATGAGGACACAAGATAAAAACTGATGTGATGATCAATGTGATAACTGTTCTAATGAGATGCCAAATACAATTGGAGTGGGAATCACAAAATTTGTCACGATACTCTCTTAGTTAAATCAATAATTGAATAGAAACATGGATCAAGAGGAACATTCAACCCCCCCAAGAAATAACATGTCACAATCATGAGATTCAAGAGACCAAGGCATCATACTTATAATGGGTCATATGATCCCTCAATCCCTGAATAATGGATCAACTCCATTGAAAATATCTTCTCCATCCATCAATGTTCAGAATAAGAGAAGGTCAATTTGACTGCTTATCATAAGGAAGGTGAATATGATCAATGTTGGAAAATAATAAAAAATTTGAAGCATCATGAGGAGATCGAGGTGTTTGAATGAGAGGATTTATGGAATTGTTTTCGAAAAATATTTTCCTCACACCCTCAGAATTAATATGGGTAGGCCCATCCTTTACCTCAAGATAAAAGATGATTAATCCATCAGAGCATATGCTTAAAACATTATAAGTCATACAAAATATGCCTCCGACTATTTTATTACCCCCAAATGCAAGGATGACCACTTTTTTGGTGGGATGAAACCTTGCCTACGAAAATCTCTGACGATTAATGACTTTGATAGCTATGAAGAAATTTTCTGATGTGCCCTCAAGGTTGAAATGATGACCGGGGAATCTCATGGGTATCATGGGGATAAGAAGCGGAATGTGAACATCAATTCTGGAAGTCTAATGGATAAATCCAATGGTTCTACGAAAATCCAGCACCCCACTTGCCAAAGGTACAGAAAAAAGCACCCTGGAAATTGCCTAAAGGGGATAAAGAAATGATATAGTTTTGGAAGAGAAGGGTACCTAGATGTTAACTTCTAACAAGAAAAACCCATAGTAGTGAAATAGGAAAGGAACACTCTATTCTAATCTTAACACATTGTTCATTGATTAAACTAAAACAAACTAGGGAACCTTGAAAATCAATGCCCAAATCTAAGGGGTTTTAGAGGTAACAAACAACCTCCAAGGAAGAAAGGATGATCTTTTTCCATCACTACTACCGATGTGAACACTGAAAATGAAGTGGTGATAGGTACGATAGTTATTAATTCAATAATATTGAAAAAATTTATTGTATCTAGTTTTATTCATTCTTTTATATCACAAAAGTTTAGTAGAACAATCCCAACACTACAATAAATCATGAAAGTAGAGATGTCGGTGATTAAGAAAAATGGGCTAATCATTGTATCCCATGAATATAACTCCCTCCCTATCATAATTCGTGGATTTAACTACTTGGAGGACCTTGTTAGACTCCCTCTGGTGGAATTTGATTCAATTATTATTGTGGATTGGATTTCCTTATATAGAGCCAACATAAATTTATGTAAGGGGAAAGTTACTCTCTAATTGGTGAATCAACCCCAGATTATATACATGTTCAAGGAGGATGGTGAATCTTCCTCAGAACCATCATATCAAGAATAGATATTAATTACCTATGAGCATGCGTATCTGGATCAGATGATTGAGTCCAAGGAAGAAAACATCCTTGAAGACATGCCTATTGTGAGGGAATTAACTAAAGTGTTTCCTAAGAAATTGTCTGGTCTTCCTCCTAGAAGAGATGTTGAATTCTAAATTGACCTTATACCTGAGGCATTTCCAATAACCAAGACTCCATATAAAATTACTATTGTGGATCTTGAGGAGCTGAAGAAACAACAACATCAGAATTTAGATAATGTATTTATACTCCCAAGTTCTTCACAATGGGGTGAACTAGTCCTCTTCGTCAAGAAGAAGGATGGTTCAATGTTCCTTTTCATTGATTATTGTGAGCTCAAGAAAATCCAGATAAAGAACTGGTATCCTCTGCCCAGTATTAATGGAATGTTCAATCAGCTATGTGGAGCATAATAATTCTCCAAGGTATATTTTCGGTCTAGATAATACCATGTAAGGGTGAAATGGAGGATATCCCCAAGACTTATTTCCATACAAGGTACGAGCACTATGAATTCATAGTAATGATTTTCAGACTCCCTAATGGTCCAAAAATATTCATGGACATGATGAATAGAGTATTTATAGATTACCTTGATAAATTTATTGTAGCCTTTATAGATGATATTCTAATATACTCCAAAACTAAGGAGGATCATGAGGAGCATCTAAGAACTATACCAAAGACCTTGAGAAAGTAGAATCTCTATAAAAATTACATCATGTGTGAGTTCTAGTTGACGGATGTCTCACTCTTGGGTCATATCATCACAAGAAATGGGATATCTATAGATCCCTCAAAGACAGATGAAAAAGAGGGATGGATAAGGCCAATATCAGTAACAGATAGCTGTAGATTCTTGGGATTACCTAGATATTATTGCGGATTTATGAGAAATTTATCATGATTTTCAAACCCTCTTAACCAGCTTACTCGTAAAGCAGTGAAATTTTCTTGGAGTGATGAATGAGAAGAGAGATTTAATTAGTTGAAAAGGAGGCTTATCACTACACACGTGCTCACATTACCCATAAGTGAAGAAATGTTTGTGGTATTTAGTGATGCTTTGAAGAAGGTCATGGGTTTTTTGTTAGTGTAGAAAGACAAAGTCATTAACTATGCTTTAAAGAACATGAATGTTCATGAGAAAAACTATCCAACACGTGATTCGGAGTTGGCTATAGTGATCATTGCTTTAAAAATTTGGCGGCATTACCTCTTTGGGGAGAAGGGTGAAATATATTCAGACAATAAAAGACTCAAGTATATATTCACATAGAAAGAGTTGAACATGAACCTACAAATATGGTTAGAGCTAATGATAGACTAAGACTGCTCAATCCATTACCACCCTTGGAATGAGAACAAGATGTCAGATGCTCTAAGTAGAAAGGAACCATCGATTCTATAATTGATGAGAATTTAAAAGGATCCAATCTTCTTATAATTGATGAAGATGAACATGGGAATCATAAATAAGGGAACATCATCAATTATTTCACAAATTATTGGTCAACTGTCTATTTTGGAAAGGTTAAAGGATACTCAAAAGGATGATGTAGAAATTCAAAAGAAAGTGGAAAATATTGGAAAAGTTAAATCCTCATAGTTCAATGTTAAAGAAGAATAAATTGTGTGATTTGGGAAAAGAAAATGTCTTCCATAGATTCTAGAGAAGTAGAAGTAACTTTTGGATGATGCAATTAGTTAGAATTTCTCCATTCACCCAGGAAACACAAAGATGTATCGAGATCTTAGAGAGCATTATTGGTGGAGTAACATGAAGAAGGAGACCACTGAGTATACATAAAAGTGCCTGGTGTGTCATAAAAGTGAAGGTGGAGAGGCATATGTCTAAGGGGATGATTCAAACATTACCCATACTAGCATGGAAATGGGAGAACATCACCATGGACTTTTTCACCGGACTTACGAAGAGACGCAAAAGAAATAGAGTTATCTGGGTTATTGTGGGTCTTCATACAATGGCTGCACACTTCATTACTATTCCAGAGGATTTCTCACTAGATAAAATGGCATGGATATACATCAGAGACGTGGTAAGTCTGCATTTATACCACTATCTATTGTATCTGATCGAGATCCAAGATTCACCTCTACGTTTTGAAGAGTCTTCAACATGCTCTGGATACTGAGCGGAACTTTTGTATGAGTTATCATCCTCAAAATGATGGGCTATATTAGCAGACTATCCAAACACATGAGGAAATGTTGATAGCACGCTCAATGGACTTAAACGGTTTATTGGATCAATATCTACCTCTCTTTGAGTTCTCATACAATAATAGTTTCCACTCAAGCATCAAAATGCCTCCTTATGAAGCCCTTTATGGGAAGAGGTGCAGAACACTGGCATGTTGGGATGAAGTTGGGGAATGAAAAATCCTCAATCTAGATATGGTTGAAGAAATGGTGGAGAAGGTTAAGACCATCCAACAACACATTAAAGGTCATTAGAGTCAACAAAATAACTATGCTGATAATCAATGAGGTGGCCCAGAGTTTGATGTTAGAGACATGGTATTCCTCTTCATATCATCGTGGAAGAGAGTTATGAGATATAGAAAGAAGGAAATTCATAGTTCAAGGTAATTACGACCTTTTGAGATCCATGGTCGCATTGGAGTAGTGGCCTATCAACTAGCACTCCCACTGAACCTATCTCAAGTACATGATGTATTCTATGTATCAATATTGAGGATGTACATACCTGAACCATAACATGTACTCAATCTAGAGGTGGTACCATTAGACAATGAACACTTCTATTAAGATAATCTGGTGAATATCTTACATCATAGAGAAAGAGTTCTACGAAATAAAACAATTTCCCTCGTTAAGGTGTTGTGGTGAAACCACATGTTTGAAGACGCGACATGGGAATCAGAGGAAGTGATGAAGTAGAGTTACTGACCTCTATTTTAGTGAGGGAAAAATAAATTTTGAGGGAGAAATTTCTTAAGGGGGAAGATTGTAATGACCCAAACATTTACTAATGGAAATTCTTCTTGATCTAATTAAATGACTTTTTATTTAATGTGAATATATAACATATGAATTTACTTGGTTTTATGTTTTTTGGTTTCAAAATTCTGTTATGAATTTTGGCTATTGAAATTATAGTCTTTGAACAGTGATAACATGATTAGTATAAATATAGGGCTTTAACAAATCCAATTTACTCTGACAATGGAAGCAATGACCCCGTCCAGTAGACTTTCCTCGTATGAAGGAAATTTGTCGAAGGTCGAAAAGGAGGTGATGTTATTAGGATTCGCTCTTGACCATTCCCAATCGAATATTCAACATGTTAAGCTCAAATGAAACCACCTACAAGAGAAGTGGAAGTTGATAGAGACAACCACCCGAGCGATGATATCCGAGACCCCCCAAGAGACTGTCCCCGTCACACACCTTACCCTTCGGTCCAATGTGGGTGTTATAAGGTGTTATGTAACAAGACATTAGTACTATGACTACGTGAATAATTTTTTTATATAATAAACAATATGCATTCATTTTATTATTGTTACGTTGTAAATAGATTTTAAATCGCAAATAGTATTTTTTATTAATATTCAATTACGAAATCTATTTTAATGAATTAATGATTTTTTTAATTAAATAATATTTTATTAAAATATTATTACTAAATTAATCTTTATTGAATATGAATTATCCTATAATTTTTATGAATACAATTGTAATTTATATTAAGGTGTGAAAGCTGTTTTTATCAAAACCCATGAATTTTTGATAAATATCTGTTTTTATTTCGAAAGTAAAAAATCACATATTTAGAAAATTATTTAGATAAAATTAATATTATTTTTGGATTCAGGATGTCAAAATTATCCAATGGTTAATTTTTCATAATTTTCTAAGATGATCTAATTTCGGGGTAAAAATTAAATAACATTTAAATATGGAATGTGTTTTATGACATCATAATGACCCAATAGTGATGTAATAAAATACTGTAAACATTATGTTCGGACAATATATGTTTTTACATTAATATAATGTGATTTTAGTTTTGTTTTATTTATTTTACAATGATTTAGTGAACCCTCCAAGTCCTATAAAACATTTTATCTTTTTAAATTAATTTCCATGAGAGTGTGACTCACCTCTACATAAGAAAGCCTAATATTTTATGATGTTAGGACATTGTAATTATAAGATATTATTTTTCACTCACATTTTGGAAAAAATATGGTTAAAAACCGTGGGCTGATTTGTGTTTTTGATTTGTTTAATGTGTGGTGACTCAAACATAAATAATATATTATTCCCTCTCCTTTTCTATATAAATTCACCCAAACACCCCTTCCACTTCACTCAAATCCTTTGTAGCCCGACAAATCCCTGACCTCCTCTCTCAATAATCCTCCCAAGGATCCCCAAGCTCTCAATAATCCTCTCTCAAGCCCCTACCAAGCCATTGGGATCACACTTCCAAGTAATGGATTTCTTCCTTTCTCATTTTTGTCCAAATTTCATTATTCTGTTTTTCCCTTTTATTTTCAATTTCAAATGATGGGGTATGATTTCACACCTCCCCTATACTACCCTATTTACGTTTTAATGATGATATACCTATTCTCCTCTCATTAATTCCTTCCATTTACACCAGTTATCATGCCAAACTTCCATAAGGAATTTCTCTCTCCTCATTTATATTCAGGCATTTCTCTTATATTATGAATCTAAAATTCCATTTCATATGTTGGGAAATGTATCTTTATGACCCCATTAATTTAAATTTCATGTAAATATGATGAGACACCCCTTTCTATATCATCAAACATTTTTAATTAATTCTTATGTCATGTCGTTATGCTGCCGAAACTGCACCACAATTTTCCAAGCCAAAATCATTTTATAGTGAATACCATGCCCATTTCTCAATTAAAGGTATTAATATTAATGCACACTTACTTATTGATTATATATTTTCATGTATAAATTCTACATTACTTTATAATTTAAAAAATGATGATTTTTAATGACTCCATGTTGTATGATCCATGTGGAAGACATGCATGAAATGAAATGTTTAAGAAGAGTGTGCCCTAATAGCGCTCTAATGCACTGGGTAAAGATTAGTATCATGATACATCAAGTTCAATTAGGGTTTACAAATTATAATTAAAGTTCAATACGTGTTTAATCATTCTCCATGTGCAATGACCCTTGGCTCATGCAAATACCATGTTATGTGTTGTTTCCACATTTCCATGTGATGATAATCATGGTATATCATGCCTTTATGTTCATGTTTATTTTATGATCCGTTGACATGCCAATTTACTAACATTTATTGTATTCTTCATGTGATGACATTTTTACTCAATTACATGGGATTTATAGCTCACCCTTTTTTATGAATGTCCTCAGGTTATCCGATAAAATTCTAAGTATGAGGGAATGTAGTGGTCATGTAAAGATTGTTTCCTATAAATATTTTGCGTTTTGAATTCTAAGTCATTACATAATGTTCTTAGTCCTCTAATACCTAAATAAATGGTACCTATCGATATTCCATGTTGTATCATGTAAATAGTTTATGTAATAAATCATGTTAAAGTTTGTAATAAATAGTAGGGTTGCTATACCTTCCTCATTTCACCTTCCTTATTTTCCCTATTCTTAGACTCTCCATCACCCTGTTTCATTCGGCCTAAATCCAAGGTTAAGGGTTAATCTTATTTTTGGTTTTATTTTGGTTTTTGGGCATGAAAAAAACTTCTTGGGACTCCGTTGTTCATATTCCGGCAACCACCACTTAAGGAGAAGTGATTTGGTTCGATTAATATTTCAATTTCTATCTAAGATAAGGTTTTATTTCTCCATCATGGTCTCACATATTTTATTTAGGGTCTATAAGTGTTTTTGAGTCCATAGTTTTTTTGTAGATCATTTTAGGACTTTAAAAATCTTATACTCATATACATAGGTATGTATGTGTGTATATATATATATATGTATATATATATCTCCCTTGTACATATTACATCATTACGAGGGGAATATGTACCTTGGATTAAGGGGTACATATTTATTGTAATGTATGTGCATGAAAGTACGAATCAGTTTTGATTTATTAATTTCAAGTGCCAAAGTGTTCGGTTTGGTTCCTCCATGAGGTAGGGTTCCATTCCATTTCCCATTTTATTTAATAAATCTTTAATTAATTAATTACACATTCTTAACATCATTATATAATGGTTTTACATGTTTGGTAGTTTTCCGATAAGTTTTACCTTGATGAAGGGGATATGATGCTTTACTTAACAAATGAATTGTTTTAAGAACAATTTAATTATTTTATAATGAAACCCCTCCAACAGAGGTTCATGGTATTCTAAACCAAATGGTTGTGATAGATATTATAAGATGATGAGTATTAGTCTGATATTTCCACATGCCTCTTGTTAGTGTATGTTTTGTGGCAAGTTATCTATTTCCACCATAGAATAATATTAACTGAATTTTCATGCTCTATTAGTTTATAAGACATTGAATGAGTAGACATGACTTGTTACCTTGACACATTCCATTTGACCCATTTATTCTTATAAAATAAATTTCCTTTTATAGGAAAAGTGAATGAATTGGTAGATGGGTAATATATGGTAGATTAAGCTAGATAATATCATCTTATTTAATGAATTGACAATTACACTTTCCGATGGATATATGGATCCTTATGAATTGATTACCAATTTATAATGAAATATGATTCTTTGATTGATTTGTATTGATTAGTAATATTCATGAGAGGTCCCTACCTCATATGTTGAATAATATATATATTTTTGACCATGGCTTTGATAAATTTTAATTGAATAGTATATGAAGTTATGCCTTATCTATTAAATTATAAATTTAGTATGGATTTTGAAATGAATAAGAGGTACTTCCTTATGAATTATATTATAATTATGAAAACGGTTATAAATCAAATGGGATGAAAATATTATTGATAGGTGAATCCATCATGAATTATATATTATAGATGATTACACCACATAAGAATGTAGAATCAAGGGACCATGAGAGACCTTGGGAGGGAAGACTATGTAAGATTCCTAGCCAGACCCAGGTGATTGTCTATGAGATCTCACCAAGTGATGGATGTATTTGGGTTACATCCTAATCCTGCCAGTATATGGAGCTAAGGGACTATGAGAGCCCTTGAGAGAGAAGACTATGTGAGCTTCCTAGCTGGAACTAGGGGATTGACCTTAAGAACTCCCCTTATGATGGATGTCTTTATGTTATGTCCCGATCATTCTATTAGTCAGAGACAAGGGATAGTTTGTGAGATGTCCCATGATGATGGATGATAGTGGGTTATATCACGGTCATTCTATCACGTGTATCCCAAGAGACTTTGAGAGATCTTGGAGTTGGGAGAGTGGTTAGACTATGAGATCATCCCCTAGTATTGGATGTATGTGATTTACATCCCAATCTATCCCAACATATATAATTACTTATATAATCATACTTTATATATATATATATATTATTATATATATATAGTGTAATGATCATACAATTAATTGAACTATAAACCAAATTAGGTATAACTGTAAGGTGTCTCTTAGGAACCCAGATAGGTGGTTCATTAATTGTTGAGTTCCTTTGGCTAATTCCTTATTCCTGCACAGTATTTAATTTACATTGCAATGTGTGCATTGGGATAGAAACAATGGGTTTTATCCTACTAAATTTTATATATCACAACCTACTTAGGTTTCCATTACACTAGGGTACCTGAGTAGACCTTATTTTTGTAGGGCCTTGGACCTATCTTGTTGGTGTGTTCCTATACCATGTAGTTAGGAGCAACATACTGATCTAGAGCTTAAGATTATCGTGCAGATATCCTTAGGTTGTTTTATTTCACTTCATTACTTGAATCCATTATTTTTACTGTATTGAAATTGTTGCTGAATTTTTACTGTTTTAGATTAATTATAATCTTTTTATATGCATATCTTTTATTAAATAACATTGATCATAACTTTAATTTAGTTAATAGAAAATTTGTCTTCTTCTACTATCTTTCATTTATTTAAAGATTCTTCTATTATCTTATATTTCTTCTGATTATACCACTATTCCACTATGATATGAGGGTATATTCTCCTCACTATCACCTCCCGAGACCCTCACTGCTAGTCCAAAGTCTCTAGTGTATGAGGAGATGCACCTGAGGCCATGTGATCCACAGATCTGACTACTAGTTTTATGGTAAGCCAATTTGGGATGTTACATATAACATTAAAATCATAAAATTTAAGTATATTATTTTTAGTGATGTTATATTATGAAAGTGGTTAATAATGTTTTGAAGTTGGTAAAAGAAGAAAATTAATGAAATAAGATGTTTGAAAACTATAACTCTTCTTCAGAAAACCTCCTTAGAGTTATACATAAATCCTTCTTTAAATGGTTTTATTATAAAAAAGGACCTCTAAAACATGGGTAGGTATGTTATTAAGGTAGTTGGGAAAGTATTTTTGGACAATAGAATCTCCTAAAGTGCATAGAATAGAGGAAACATGGTTTTCTTTTTATAAGTGAGTGAGATCATAAACATGGAAATTTTCAAAATTTAAAATTATATTAATGTATTACTCAAAACAAATTGTTCCAAAATTGAATATGTTTTAGGAATATATAGTATAGGGTCAAAATGTTACCATCCAATATGATTTATTCAAGCTTTAATGTCATTTTATCACTTATTATTTTATTTCTTTCCATTTTAGCTTGTTTTAACTCTTCCCAAAATAAGTTATTTTTTTTAAATAAAGTTACTATTTATAATGACCACAATTGAAAGTTCCCTCATTAGAAAATTCACAGTGATGATTAAAAATATGGATTTTATTTTTTAAAAATAAATTCTAAAAACTTTCATAAAATTCTTTTTAACTAAACATGTAAAATATGATGAAAATGGGTTTCCAAAAAAATAATTTTAAAGTATAAAAATGATAATAATACCAATATAAAGTTTGATTAAAAATATATTTATTGGATTATATTTAATAAAAATTAACTTATTACACTTTAAAACCAATATAAAATAGAGTATTACTTTGTGAATATATGAAAAGAAAAGACACTTTTATTAAAAATAGTTTTTTTAATATTAACAAAAAAATTGAATTTTCTTCAAAATTTTTAAAATTCACAGCAAGATAATTTTTGACATGATGATATAAAAAATTATATCATTAATTTAAAATTAAAATTATAAAATTTTGGTATTTATCTTTTAGATAAATCAGTATAATACATGTACAAAATTTAATAAGAATAAAATTATTTCATTCTTTTGAAAAATTATTTAATATTATTATAATGAATATAATTATATATAATCTAATAAATTAATATTAATAAGTCATTGAATTGATTTACTATTTAATATTAACTGGGTTGTTACATTCTTCCCCCTTTGGAAAATTTCAACTTCCCAATTTAATTCATTAATTAAAGGGGGGGGGGGATTTTTCATTTATATAATTTTATGATTCCCATGTTGATTCTTGAACCATTTAGATTTTACAAAAAAATAAGTACTTAATGAATCACCTTGTTCTAGAAGACCTACACTATGTGATTAAGAATATAAACAAATTATTACTAACATAGAACATTCTATTTCATCTCTACTACTCTAGGGTTCAAAACATTAAAGGCATTCAATACATATTTCCTTAATAATGAAACATGATGCACATCATGTACCTGGGATAACATATGAGGAATTACCCCTCAATAATAAACTGATCAAAATTTCCCTATAATTTGATTATAAATAAACCCGAGGTCACAATCATATATAATGGAGATAATAACTACCCATTACATGTATATATATATAAGATATAGTCAATAAAGCATATTTAAATACATGATATCTCGAATAGGAAGGACATGTGAATATTTATTCAATCATTCAATAATAAACCTAATTAAATTAATATTTTATGATGTATTTGGGAATCCGACCATAAAATCCATAGATATATTTTTCTATTTCTAATTCGGCACTGATAGAGGATGAATCAAACAATTTGGTAATTTTCAGTTGGATTTAACCTTTTGACAATTCAAAAATTTCACAGTAAAATATATGATATATTTCGTCACTCCATCATACTAGTAATACTATTGAAGGTATTTTTATATATTAGTTCTACCAATATAAATAAATAAGGGAGATATGTGAGCTTTACATAGCGGTGATTTTTTCAACTAGGAGATACCTAGAACATAAAACCATTTTCCAAATATCAAAACACATTCTATGTCAATGTAAAATTTAGGAAACATACATTTATTTACCAGTCAAACATTTTTTTGAAAATCATAGCCTTACTTATGAGATTACTTAATTATAACTGATGAGGATGACGGACCTTACAACTAAAACATAATATAAGAAGTTCTTTTATGAAAATTATATAGGCAAATATTCATCAAATAACTTACCAATTGATTTTGTTCTAAATGATTCATGGTCAATGATGCATTATATTTTTAACTCAATTCATACACTACATTGTATACTTTTACTAGATGGTAATTAATCGTGAAATCATAATCCTTTATTAGTTTAAGTAATCTTCTCAGCCGCTTGTTTAAACCCCAAAGAGTGAATATGTAATCTAGACACTTAGTATTAGAATATATTCCACATATTACTCCCTAAAAATGATTTCTATTGACTTATAAAAAAATACAATAGCTATTTATAGATCACATATAGTATAATTTATCTCGTGAGGTTTCAATTGATGTGATGTATAATCAATTTTCTGATCTTTCTGCATCAGAACATAACCAAGTCAATTTAATAAAGCATATTTAAATTTAAAAATTATAAAATTCAATAGGGCTAGGAAAAACTTAGATCATTCAATAATATTCTTTTCAGTTCATGGAAATATTCACCACAATATTTAATCTAGATGAATTTTACTTCTTTTCCATTTAGGTTAGTTAGTGGGCCAGATATGCAAGCACAATTTTCTAAAAACCGTTGGTAGTAACCCTAGAATCCTTGAAAAATATGAATATCTGTGATATTTTTATATTAGTTTTAGTAGGGGCAAAAACTATACCATCTTTAGAAACAATATTCCTAAGGAATGATATCTATTACAACTAAAACTTATATTTACTAAAATTTCTATGTAAATTATTTTATTTCATGGTTTTAAAAATAATACTAAAGTTTATTCTATAATCATCATAAATATTAGAGTATAGAAAAATAAAATCACCAAATACAAACAAAAAATTATACATATATCAGGGAAAATCTATTTATAAAATTTAGGAATATAATTGGTACTTAGACAAACCAAAGGATATAACCATAGACTCAAAATGCTGATATCTAGTCTAAAACACCATCTTTAGAATATCTTATTGCTTCATCTTTAGCTGATGGTATCTTGACTTGAGATAAATCTTTGAAAAATATTTCACTCCCTTGGGATGTTACCACTATATTAAAAAACTCAACATAAACTATTGAAGTAACAAAGTATTTTTCAGTACCTTTTTACTTTTGATCATGATTAATTACACATTAAGTAACTAAAATCATAAAAAATATAGAATAATTCCCCAAATTATTTTCATTAAGACTTATAATTGTTGGTTAAATATTTATTTCCCAATTCATGGATTGATCATTACTGTTTTCTTTTCATTTAAGATCCATATAAAAAAACATAATTCACTAGTAACAAATTCCAGGTCCTATTAAAAATTCCATAATTTTTTTACCACACATAAAATATATTGGAGGCTTACCTCTAGATTTATTAGTTTCCTACATATTAATTGATTTCCACCTTGACCACTTATTTTTATTATCATAATAAGGCACAAAATTTTCAGAAAACTCATTCTCAACTTTCTAAGAACATTGAATAACTTTATCATAACTTTTCAAATTCCTATGATGCCAAATATCATTGTAAACATGGTTTCAATCCTGAGTAAAATATATTAATTTTACTATCATGTTCTCAAATATATTTCGGTGTGTGAATATGAAATATTATATAGTTTTCTTTGTTGGAAGATACTAAATACTCCTCCTTTTCCCTCAATTACATTAATTATTTCTCTATTTTATGTTAAATAAACATGGGGAATATTTTTTCATAGAAAATATACATAAAATGTATCCTATTACATGGAATCGAGCTCATATTCTATCTAGTATTCTTAAACAATGGCCAACACTAATAAAAATCATGGTAAAAATGGTAAATAACACGGGGTTTATCTATATGTTTGGAAAATCCCATGACATTTAATCTATTTTCTAAATCATTGATCCATCCATTGTCTACCACTGGATTTGAGGTTCCAACAATATCAGGAGGGTTCAATTTCATGAAATTCAAAACCATGGAAAAGTTTCTATATAGTAAATTTGGTTAATCTCTAACATGGATTCTAGCACCTTTTATATACTACATCAATTAATCCAATACTATAAAAAACTACTCAGTTCCAATTACTACAATTCCATGATTCTGATTTAGAATGATATTATTTTTTTAATACAATCCTATATCACATTACTTGTTTGATCTATATAAAACCATTGTAAATAGACATATATTAGATGAAGAAACATGGTAATATTCAAATTCAATATCACGTTTACAAAACATTAAATTATAATCTATAAAGGGTATTTTATTAACATTATCTTAACATATAAAATTGTATAAATATTCACTCTAATATAAATTATAAGAATCTAACCTTAAAAATTATGCATTCCTGTGTTTTGAGATAATAATTCATTTTCTTACATTTCCCAAGATCGTTTAAGTTTTGAGTTTTAGAGAAATAAAAAATTACAATTACATAAAATACACATATATTAAAAAGTGGATACTTCCACCTAGTATCCTTTTTTCCATATTATAAAACATTTAAAATAAAACATGTTTTCTTTTCATGATATATTTTCATGGTAATCGACAAAATTTCTATTTTTTTCATGGTCATCCTTAAACCATGTGTTTTTTTAAAAAATTTGGTATGAGAAAAAAATGACCATTAAGGGTTTAAAAAAAAAAATTTCTAGTGAAAACCATGAAAAACCATAAAATATTTACACTTTCCCACATTATTCTGTGATCTTACGAAATAAATTATTCCAACATGGGGAAAACACTTTCTTCTCAAAAAAACCCTTTAAAACCCATTGTATGAAATGGAAACACTTGTATAAATATTAGAGAGTTATATTAATAATTATTTTTCACTCATTTCAGAACTAACTGGATCCCAGTTAAAACTATAGGAGAAATCTCTATGGTTAACTCACTTTATAAAATTGAAGACTAAAAACATTACCCAATGCATCAAAGAGCTATATCAGATTCACACATTGTATAGGATTTGTCATGCTCACCCATCATTATCTATAATGATCAACTACCATATCATGAATAAATTACATTTAACCTTTCATTATTTCATCATTAAACACCTAAAAACTCATTTGAACCCATGAGAAAAATATTATCCACTTTTGGATAAAAATGTGGATAAATATCATGTCCTTACATTTTTTTATTAAGAATGAAAAAATTATAGCATCGTGGGAATAACATTTTTTGTAAAAAAATTATTAACTTTAATATAAATATTTTTAATGAATAATGGATATTATTCTGGGAAAAGGTGTCCGAGCCACATATTAAAATGAAAATTTCTTTTTTTATTTTTAAAAAAAGTAAAAATGTTTTGTAGAAAATAATTAAAAAGATTATTTTGGAGTATATATTTTTTAGAAATTTAATGTATTGGTAATAGGTAATTTTAAATTTATTTATATAAGTATTTATAAACCAGTAGAAATTATTATGATTTTTGACATGAAGAAGAAATAGTTTTGAAAATAAATATTTTAAACATTTAAAATAAGGTTTTAAGTTAAAGTATGCCGTACCTTGAGTCCAACTTTTCTTGTGAGTTATTTTTCTTCCAAAATGATAAAATTATAATAATTATTTACTTTCTAAAAAAAATTTATAGTTTTTTAATCAATTAAATTCAATTTTACCTATATATTATTCAATTACATAATCAATTAGGTTTGTGTTAGATGTTTTTAGGATATTCATCCCATCTGTCCAAAATTACTTTGGTAGGTTATCTATGGTCAAATGGATCATGATTATATCATTTACTGAATATTAATCATGAAATAATTATATTTATTTAAAAATTAACTATAATTTTCAATCCAAATATGAATATTGGCATTGAGAAGTGAATTCTGTTACAACATGGTGGTGGTAGTCCATATGTACACATGAGTAAAATTTCCATTTTCAACATACATGAAAGAAACAAGGTAAGAATAATTTTATCTTAAAAAAATTATTATTATATCAGAAATATAATATTAATTATTTAAATACACTTATAATTACCAGCCTTGTGAGGCAGTGATGAAAAATAAAATACATCGGTTCACAAGGTGATAGTCCACACATATGCACATACTATGTATTTATTTTTCATTGAATGTTAAGGAAAGAATTCAAGTATTAATTTAAAATTAATGAATTAAAGTTATATAATATATATTATATTATTTCATTTCGATCCATTATTATGATCATCCATGAGATTTTCTAATGAAAATTTAAATACATCATCTTTGCGATATGATAGTTCGCACGTACACACAAATGATGTTTCAATTTTTCATTAAATGGATATGTAAATGTAAAAGGGTTTAACCATAAACATAAAAATTATATAGTATTATATATAATGATGATATAATTTGAAAATGATTAAGATAGTTTTTATGTATGTAAAATAATAAACTAAAAGTGAACCCGTGGTTAAGAACTATACTTATAATTCAAACAACCTCTTTACGGTTATACCTAAAGCCATTTTACAATAGAATTCTGATAGAAATTTGACCTCTAAGATGTTTTTAGTGATTTTATGAGGTTATTTTGAATGGTATTTTCCAATATAAGTGGATCCATATGTTTTAAGAAGAGACAATAGGGGTTTCCTTTTATAAACGAAGGATAAGACACACATAGAAGTTATTAAAAGATGAAAATATAATAATTTCGTACTCATGAAAAATGGATCCAAAAAATACCATTTCATAATAATACACAAAATAGGTTCAAAATGTTATCTTAAAGTAGGATATAGAAAGTTTTTTTGTTATTTTAACCCTTATCATTATATTTTTAACCATTTAAACTCATTTTTACTCTTACTATGGTAATTTACTTTTTTACAAAAGATACTAGTCAGAAAAAATGAAGGTGGAATAATTTTTTTTGAAATGATGATTCAAAATATGGATTCCATTTTATCAATATCAATTATTATAATTTTCATAAATTTATTTTTAATAAACCTGCATAATTAAATAAAAATCAATTTTCGATAAAAATGAATTTTTATGTATAAAAACGTTTTCATTCAAAAATAAAATGCAATGTTGTTTACAATGAAATTTATTGGTTTATATTTAATAAAAATTAAATAATTAAAATTTAAAAACAATCCAAAAAATAATGTGACTAATAAAGGGAGAATAAATATTTAGATAATAAATAATAATGATGAAAATATAATCATAATTAAAATTATTTTATGCATCTCTTTTGGATATATTGAGTTATGAATCAGACCATTTGATAATTTATATATTTTTGTTTATATTTTGTATTTAATGGTATTTTTTGAATATATGGTTTTATCAGTATTCATATATGTGTAGTATATAATCTTATATTAAGAAATATATAGATTGAATAATTTTACACATAAAATTTTTAAATAGTATAAATATTAATATTTACAATTGAATAATTTAAATAATGAAAATCTTTAGTGAAAATACATTTTAATATTTTATCTTCAAACCTAGAGTATTATAATTTCTAGTACATATTCCAACAAATATTGAAAGCATCACCATCAAATATACTGAAAATATGAATCACTATAAAATAATAATTCTCAATTTTCATAATAGGCCAATAGTACCATACCTTGATTTCATCAAGAACTAGAGTATAAAATGACACATAAAAATCCATACTAATGAGATTTATATTGCACATAAAAACAAAAAAAACATTAAATTAATTAATCCAAAAAAATACTAGATATGAAAGATGTGAATAAAATGAATAAAATAAATAAGAAAGATCACATTAACATGAAATTTCAATTATATTTGCAAAAACAATGTTGTTAAATAACAAATATTTCAGAGTATTATTGTAAGATATCAATCAAAATATTCCATTCAAATCTCAAAACTAAAAAATTTAAGTTTATTTCATAAAAATAACCTAAATACCACTGAACTCAAAATTAATAACATACCAAAACTAATAGAAAATCAAGGACACCAAAAATAAATATAGAGACAAAATCAAGATAGATTATCTCAATTAGTCGTTAGATAATTAAATATTAAGACCAGCCAAAAAATTATCTTAAAAATTAGATATCATATTATTTCAAATTTCAAACTAATCATCTAATAAAACAAAACAATATTTATATATTTAACATAAAAAAAGGTCATTGTCCTCAATCCAATCAGACATTTCATTAATTAATTTATTAATTTTTTTAAAATGAATTAAAAAGATTTAATGTGTCCTCATCCTGATCAAAAAATGTTTATTCCACCATCAGATCAATATCATTCTCAACTGGTGTATGTTTATTGAAATTATTAATATCTTCCACTAACACATGTTCCGATTTTTCCATAAAAACAACTTTAATACATGATTTATTTACTTATATTAATCATATTCTAGTAACAATATTTATTTTATATTTTTAATAATATATCTTATTTTTAATCTCCTAGGATGAAAAATAAAAAAACTACAATATCATAAAGGTATTTTGTTGGAATATACTTCAAAAAAGTCCCCATCTTCTTGAAAATATTTATATGCCACCAAAAATACATTACTTTCAAAAAATCATTCAAATATATTATATAAAAAATTATTATCATATCTTTTGGATGACATGTATCAATTTTTTTTATTATATATAAAAATTAGTTATATTTAATTCTCAAAAATTTTATAATTACATTACTAAAAATAAATTTGATAAAATACATGATTTATCATTAATACATTACTATACAGTTTAAATGCGTTTCAAATTTTAATTTTTTGTATTTAAAATATTACCTAGGTTATTTTGTTTTAGAAATCAGGAGATATATAATGTAATAATTTTATAAAAATAAGTTGATATAGATTTTTTTGGATTCTATATAATAAAATAGTTAGGTACATTTTATAGTAAATTATCAAAAATAAATAATAAATAAATAAATTTTTTAAAAATAAGGACACAATTTCCAAATTCTATAATATAATCCTATAAGTCTATATATATATATAAACACATGATATATACCATTTAATTACTAACATTTATCCTTACAAATTAACTGAAGAATACCAAACAACTTGAATTTATCTGTATATAGATGGAATTATTCTGAGCATGGTAGTTGTAATAGAGGATTCTGTTGGTAGGGATATCCTTGTTTCCAATACTAACCATTTTCTTATAGAGGGAGTAGATGGATATATATATATATATAAATAAAATCCATATGATATTAATACATAAGATATGGCTTAAAAAAATCACCCTAGTTAGAATATTAATAAAAATATTAACACAATGATTATGATAAATTGTCAATATTGGATTCTAATTTTTAATGTTGTGTCTAAATTAAATTACTATTACATAATTTGGAAAAAAGTAAATAAACCATTTCTATTCAAGTCATATACCATGGTGTATTTCAATATGATCAAGGAGTTTCTATCTGCTTATATCTATGTCATGAAAACTCAATATGGGGAATTTAATGGTAGGTAAAATGACATAAAAATTTAGTTTCCAAATAAAAAAATCTATACATGAACTGTGGGTTATTTTCATTATTCATCATTTATATGTTAATATAGAAAAGGAAAATAATGAAAGGATGCCAAAAATAATAGTTGATTCATAAAATTCACTAACTAAAAGTATAATCTAATGATAGTGAGATAGAAAAATTTTTAGTCAAGAACTCTGATAATAGATAACCTTATATAGAAAAATAGAATGTACAACCCCATAATAGTGGCATGAAAAAAGTGAATAAGAAATAATTGGGAGTTTTTTACATAAAAATAATTCCACCAGATATGTGCATGGTTCCACTTGAAGTATCATGAAGTCCATTTTAATGTGTAGTATATAGGTAACCACTTGAAAATTAAAAAACAGTATAATTGCATTATCCATTAAATATAGAACAAAGAGGCATGGTAGTAGTAAATTGGAAATTTTTTCACATGTATTTAACCTGTATAATAGGGATTGTTACCTACATGTTATATATATTATCATAATTGTAAATATTGGACATCATTCATTGTATCTAAAATTAAATTTTAAAAATAAATTTTGTAGTAATAATTTTTATGAATAAATGTTTTCAGATAATAAGTCTAATGTATATTATAATTAAAAAAATAAATTAGTACAATTTTTTTTCATTTTAGATGCAAATAGATTACAGAATAAACCACATATTTCAGAAAAAAATAAAAAATAGAACTCGATGTATCTAATTATAGAATAAAATATAATAAATACTAGAAAATATTTTCTAATTTATAAAAAAACATTTGATTAGAAAATTACAATATATAACCAAATATTAGGTGATTAATTTATGTGATTAGGGAATGTTAAATAAATGATTACTGAAAATAATAATACATATTATAGGTGTAATAAAAATTATATAGGACAAATATATTAAAATATATATAAAAATGAAATGGGGATATTAATTATATAGTAAGCTAAGAAGATAATATAAATTAAAAATACGATTTGGGTGAAAATATAAATAGATAAGGTTTTGGATTATGAAAATTGGGGAAAAGAAGATGGGTGATAAAAAACGATGGTGTGATACATCAGATATAAAAAATTAGATGACAATGCAAAAATAAGGGTAAAAATTATATATTCTATAAAGATTTTGATACAAGTGATATGAAATATCAACGATCTAGTGTTGGTGTAGTGTATCTTATTATATATGATCACCCTAGAATGGGATTTCATGGGGGTTGAAATAGCAAGGATAGTCCCCACACCATAATTTGTTATGATTTGGATTATAATTAATAAGTCAGTGAAAAGTGGTGATGAAGGAGGATCACATGGATATTTGGTAATCAGCTACCGGGAAAGTTTTGTTCAAGGGTGTTTTAGGGTTTGGAAAAACCACAAAGAGATAAATATATTATTGTTTTGAGGGAACATTAGAAATGGTGAGGGGGGAAACCATAGAAGAATTTAAGATACTGGATGTGTGGGGGGAGGTTGAAGTAATGAGGGTGGATGGGGAAGATGTCTGGGGTTAGATGCTCGGAGGTAGGGAGATGTGTAGATATGCAGGTGGGAGTATCATGGAGTGAGATATATTGGATCAGGAATGAGTTAAATTAGATGCACATCAATGTGGTGGTAGGGGTGAAAATTCGAGGGAAAATGACATAGAAAATTGAGACACATGACATAGATGATTCTTGACTATTATAATATACTAGTACTTCACTCTCCCAAATGCACATGTTTATTTATATTTTTGTTTAAAAAAATAAGAAAGTAATTTTTATGGAAGGATAATTAGATAAAATCTTTCTATTAGAAATGGAGAAAGTTTGAAAATTAAACATCAAAAAATTAACCAAAATTTTTCAAGATAACACTAGTAATAATGACATGGATATCTATATTCATGTAACATGTATCTTATTTTATATTTGGTAAATATAGGCATAATAATAGAGAAATAGTTGTTATATGTGTATCTTGTTCATTGAGAATAATTTAACTAAAATTTGGAATGCATGTGGAAGCATTTATTTGAGAAGAAAAAGACAATAAAATATGAAATTTTATATGACAAAAAAATATAATAGTTAAATTGTTCCTACTGTACTGACTAAAATAGCATGTTACTCATATATAAAATTTATTGGAATAATTTTTAGTATATTCATCTTAAGAATAATCAATATATTGATACCTATACATAACTTATTTGATTTTTTGTATCTATGTAATCAAAAAATTTATATTAAAGAAAAAAATATTAAAATTACTAGAATCAATACAAAGATAAAATGTTGATATTAAAATAATAAGTCATCATGTAATTTTTTTATCTATCCAATAAATATGATGCATGTTTTCGGGAAGTAGTAATGTAACGTCCCTGACCCAGAATACACTAAATCGGTGCTCTGAGATGGGTGGTTACATGACCTTACGCGCACCTCCCTATACGCCAAAGGTTTCCGACTAGCAGCTGGGGTCTGAATAGTAAATTAGGGAGACTATACCCCCTTTTTATCAGAGTAATCCACAACAAAATATAAACAAAATAGAGGAATAATAATCAATATTTCAAGAGATTTCATAAAAACCCATTCCTAAATGGGGTACAACTAGGTCCAATAGAAAATATGCCATGCCATGCTATAAGTGAAAAAGTAAATAAAACCCAAAATAAAGACAAATGGGAAAATCCCCAAAATGGTCCCAACACTAAGTCTGGGTCCTCCTCCTCACACAAAAATGAAAAACTAACTTCCTAGAATGGGCCTTTTCCCTTATCCTGACCTGAAAACATGCATTCTTGTCAGGTACCCAATGGTGGACCGAGCAGGGTGTGAGCACAACTCAGTAGGCCACCACCAACAGTGTCTACAAAATATTCAGTATAAATAAATGTGCATGGAAAAGGAAAATGAGTAATAAATGAAAAGGAAAATATTAAGTTCCCTTGGTCAGTTTAGGTCTACTACCAACATTTGTTACCATTTTCATATCCTACCATTTCATACCATTTCCCATTACCCACCATTTCCAACACATCTAACATGGGTTCATGAAACACAACAAGTTACATGGGCTCAAAACATACCATCACATCCATGAGTAAAAACACATAGTTATCCAATCTCAATAGGACTAACTCCCTCATGTCAACCATATCCACACCTTGAAGCATCAGTCAGGGTGGGTGCAACCGTTAGGGGAATAGAGCCTCAGTCCTTATCCCTGACCCATACATTGGGGGTGGAGTTTAGAGCATCAGTCCAACTCAACCCATAGGTGTAGAACCTCAGTCAATTCCCACACTACCAAGCTATGTGAAAATTTTATAAAAAAATATATATATAACCATTAACCATTCATACAACATCACAACCATTTCCCAAGGAAACATAAATCATAATGACACCATATGAGTTAATACCATGCCTTAACCCATTAACATGTTTACCACATTTCACATCATTAGCCATTTATCCCTATTCCCTTTTTATTATGTTTATATCACTAATAATTTTTCATTACACTTAACTCACTAGGATTAATTACTAGGTTTATAATCCATTCCATTATGGTCCTATCATTTTCACATATTAACCCACTACATGTTCCAACACTATTCACAATTCATTTAACATAGCCATGTTTAAATAAATAATCCACTTCCATGTTAACTCAACATCTCATAGGTTATTATTATTAAGACTAGGTGCATCACCTAGCTTCTACCCCATCACCATCAATCACATCAACATGATTATCAAGGGATCATCATAAACAGACAACAATCTCACTTGTTGTTCACCAAATCCCTAGTCCTGGAAAGGTCATATCACCCCATGGGTGACCCTAGTTTAGTCTCATCACCCTCGATGCATCCCATGAGATTCATGAGGGTTCTCATTTACCTATTTTACAACAATTTTACCAAAAAAATCCATGGGTAGTCACGACACACCAAGACACACCAAAGAACAAAACCACACATGCACAACTCCACAACTAAACAATGTGATATAACTTGTACACCCGCTACCTTGATTATGTGGTTGAAAGCACCCTTAATCAATCCCTTAGATTACACTTCAACAAATATTTGAATCATCAACATAAATATCACTAAAGGAGTAGGGTTTTAGAGCTTTGGAAAGGGAGGGGAATAAGATACAAACCCTAAACTCAAAAGAGATGCAATGATGGGATTAGCCTTACCCAGAGCTTCGATATGCATCCAACGACACCAAAAACGCATTATAAATGAAAAATATTGTTCTCTTGGTGATCTTGGGAGATTTGGTTCATCCCTAGGGTGAAGAGAGGAGAAATTGGAGGAAATCATGAGTTGGGGTTAAAATTCCTAGAGTGGAAAAATTGTAAATTTTTAGAAGTTTATGGGCCGCATGGTTTATCTGCATGGTTTTCCAAACTGTGGGAAAACCGTGCGGATGATTCTGTCCCAAAAGGCCCTCTCGCATGATTTACCCACATGGTTTACCAAACCGTATGCAAACCATGTTGAATCCACTGTCCAAAATCACACATCATGCATGGTTTCCTTGACTGTCTGCACAGTTAGCACTAACCATGCACAGATAGTACAGTCTACCCTGAAAGTACCTTTTTTTCTCCACTTTTTGTGTCCCGAACCCTTGGAACACCACCAATACTTCTCTAGGACATTGGTAAGCAGTTAATTAACTAAAATATTATATTTAAACCAAACCATAAATTAGAACATACCTTTCCATGATCCGATATCTTACAACCTGCCCACCATATAACGACTCATCCTTGAGCCGAGCTCCCAATCTCTATTTAACTTCCAAGGATTATAAATCGGGCCACTGATGTCATATATTCTATTCCCACTCCCATGTTTCTTCCCGAACATTTCTATTCTTCCATTTTACTCGCATCGATGAAACAACCTTACCCCACAATACTTTACCACTATGATCCATGTCACGAACCATATTCTTCTCATAGGACACATTATCCGTAAGCACAACATCCTAATCACCAACCATGTGAGTCGGGTCAGGTTGATACCGCAAAAGCTATGAAAATTGAAATAAATCATGAATCCCACTATACTGCCATGGAAGGGCCAATCGGTATGCCACTGGCCTGATCCTCTCCACAATCTCAAACAGACCCACAAACGTGGGCACCAACTTTACCTGCTTCCGAATCCGTCAGTGACCCAACCTTGGAGACACCCAAAGGAACACACTATGACCCACCTCAAAATAAAGAGGCTTATGCCTCCGATCCGCATATGAATTCTACATACTATGAGTTTTTTCTATTTATTTCTCAATCAACTCAACCTTCTCTGATGTCACCTGCACGAGACTCTGTCCCAATAGCTCGGTTTCACCAGCCTCCAAATAACGCAACAGATTTCTACAAAAACTCCCACAGAGAGCCTCAAATTGTTCCATCTAAACCATAGATTGAAAACTGTTTTTGTAGGAAAATTCAAAAAGTAACAAGTGGTTTTACCAGGAACCACCTAAATCCAAGAAACAAGTTGCCAACGTGTCTTTCAACACATGGATTGTATGCTCTGACGGCCCGTTCGTCTACAGGTGGAAATCCGTACTCAAGACCTCCCGTGTACCTAGTGCCTTTTGAAACCATTGCAAAAAATGTGATGTGAAATGAGGATCATGATTTGAATCTATAGTCTATGGTACACCATGAAACTGTACTATTTCCCAAACATTCAACACACCCAACTGTTCAACTGTATAAGTCTCCTGAATCCGTATTAAATGATCCACTTTCATTAGCTGATCCACAACCACCCAGATTGCATCATTCCTACAAGGCATCCTTTTAATACCAACCACAAAATCCATCATCCCACTTCCATTCTGTAATGGGCAATGGATCTAACAGTCCACCGGGTCATTGATGCTTGACCTTCACCTACTAAAAAGTATGGCACCTTACCACAAAGACCGAAACTTCATTTTTCATTCATGACCACCAAAACTGCCTAGAGAGATCATTATACATCATGGTCAAGACAGAATGCACTTCATATTTTGACGCATGGAACTCACACATCAACTCTTCCCACATTCACACTGGCACAACAGAACGATCATGAACACAAGCAACCCCGTTCACACCGACGACCCAACCCAATGGTGTATCCTCATCATTAAGTCTTTACATCATGTCCATACATTCTGCATCATCAAGATGACTTCCCCTAACAAGGATCAGAAACATTGATTCAACATCCACATAAGCCAGAGTCACCTGACCATTTTCTTCCCGCACCTCCAGGTGAATCTCTACGAACAAGGCCATCACCTTCCACTCGGTGCTAGATTCCAAAACCACATAGTTCTGATCCTTTATCCTCAAAGCATCAGTAAAACTCTTCCATTTTCCCGGTGTATATACCATCTCAAAGTTGAAATACTGGAGATACTCAACCCGCCTTCACTACCTAAGATTCAAATCCCATTTCAAAAAGATATGTACTTTAAACTCTTGTGGTCGGTATTCACTATGAACTTTTCCCCCATGAAGTAGTTCATCCAACACTTTAGTCACACAATACTACATCCAACTCAATATCATGAGTGGGATAATTCTTCTCATGTGGTATCAATTTCCTTGACCCATAATCCACATCCCACTCATCTTGCATCAATACATCTCCAATCCTGATACCGGACACATCAAAAAATAGAACATACTTCCTACTTGGATCAGGTAAGATCAAGATCTGTGCGGTCATAAATCACTTTTTCAACTATTGAATGAAATTATAACAAGTCTCCAACCACTCAAACCTAATTTCCTTATTGTTCAAGACCAAAAGTGGTTCTACCAAATTAGAGAAATCTATAATCAAACTCCAGTAATATCTAGCCAATCCCAGATAACTCTAGACGTCGAAAACACTATTTGGATGCTCCCAAGACAAAAAATACACACTTGGCCTGGATTCACCGACACACCTACCTCATAGATGATGTTACCCAAAAAATTAACTTATCCAATATAGAACTGACACTTTGACATCTTAGCATAAATCTGATGCTCTCTTTGTGTATTCAAGATGATGTCAAGATGTTTGGCATGATCGTCATGAGTTTTCGAGTACACCAAGATGTCGTCAACAATGAAAACCACAAAATGATCTTGATAAGGATGAAATAATCGGTTCATAAATGCCATGAACACTTCTAGTGAATTAGTCAAGCCAAAAAACATCACTAGAAACTCTAACAATTCGTACTGACTCCTGAAAGCTATCAGCGGTGTGTCAGAAGGGATCGACCTCAAATGGTGATAACCTGTTCTCAAAACAATCTTAAAAAACACCTAGTAACCCCTCAACTAGTCAAACAGGTCATCAATTCGAGGATGAGTGTACCAATTTTTCACCGTCATCTGATTTAACATTCGATAATCAACACATAACCATAATGACCCGTCAGTATTCTTTGAAAAATGCACAGTAGATCCCAAAGGAGATGTACAAGGAAATATGGAACCCTTACATTCCAACTCCACATGATGAACCTTTAACTCCTAGAGTTCTACCAGTGCCATTTGTTATGGAGGAATATAAACTGGCTCCGCTTCTGGAAACAACTCAATCGTGTACTCAACATCCCTCTCGGGTGGAAAACCTGAGAAATCCTAAGGAAACACATCCTAAAATTGATCCACTGTTGGAGGGAAGATAGATTATTCCCCTATTTCATCTTCAAAAAGAAGAGAAGATAGTTGATCAATGATTATATCCAACTACCGACAGAATGGTCCCACATGACCTTCTTGAACATCCCACTCTCCGTGATGGACATAAGTATCACCCCCTAGTCACCTGAACGATACTATGGGACGACAAAATTCTACGTGTGCCCGATACAACACCAACTAGTCCATACAAAAAATTAAGTCAAACCCCGACATCTTGATAATGAAAACGTCCCACAAGAAACAATACCCACCAACTTCCAGAAGACATACCTTGCACTGCCTGATGTTCTCATCCCCCCCCCCCCCCAACAGAGTGTCAATCGACATAACCCCGCACACATTCTCCACAGGAAAATCCAACACTACCACAAGCTAATAGGCAATAAAAGAGTGTGCGACACCAGTTTACAGAAATGCACTAGAAAGCGTAGAAGTTACTAGGATCTTACCTTGAACAGTTGGTGGCCCAACCTCGCCATCACCAGGTATATACTAAACTTCATGAAGTTGACCATCCCCTCTAACCTAGGCTTCAACCTGTGTGCCCTGCACTACCCTATTGACATGGGATATCTGGACCCAGAGATCCATGTCCACCACCCCTTCCTATATGGACCGTGGAGCTCCAACTACCTTCCTGATATGAAGTAACAAATCCATTGCCTCTGTTGGGCATCTGCCTATCGCCAACATTCATACTCTCATGATGAGGGTTCCTACAGAACCTCGGGACATGTCCCAGTATGCTGCACGACCGACACATAACTGGAGGTTGAGGACACCAGGCTCGCATATGCCTCGGCCTGCCACACTGATAGAATAACACCCTATCACTACCCTGAGAGTTGGCCCCTCTCCTCTGACCACTTTTCAGACTTTTTCCCCACTAAAAACTTCCAAAACTACACTTCTGGACCTAGGACGCAGTACTACTTGTCTGTCCAGCTGGAACAAAAAGAACACTACCTGAAACTCTCTCAGGTTCCCTTATGAGATCAATGACCAATCCACTACCTCTGTAAACCTCTTCAAAAAAAATATATTCACATGAGACCAAATCTCATGCCTCAAACCATCATAGGTGTACCTCGTAACAGCTGCCTCATCCCCCAAAAATGCTAGAAAAAAGAATCACAGGTCAGTGAAGTGACATCATACTCCATCACCGACATTGATCCCTGATTCAGGCTCGTGAACTCTGTATCTCACTCTTGCCTCAAATTATCTCGGTAAAAATGCTCCAAAAACAATTAATACAAATTGTTCCACAACATCCCCTCAGCTTGCTCAGTTTAATCCTGGATGTTCCACCAAATCTTTTTCTTGCCACGTAACATATAGGCCGCCAACTTGAACTGCTTCACATTGGGATTATCCAGATATTCATGTATCGTCTAGAAAGACTCTATATATATCTCCACTGACTTAGGCCTACCCTCTCCGATAATGGTCGGAGGGTGCTGCAGTTGAAAATATATGGTCATCTCAAACATACTCAGTGCAACTCGCCCTGGGTCCCGATCCATCATTTTCATAAAATGAGCCAAGTTCTCTTAGAATGTCTCTTCCATACCTTTTTGGATCACCACATTCTCTTGCTCCTTTATTGGAGGAGTGTTCTAAACAACATCCTCTTGTTTCCCAGCCGGTGCTCGACGTCATGGTGGAATTTCCCTACACAGAAAAAAATGAGGTTTAGAACACATTACACAAAACATTTAAAAACTTACAACAAGAAGTCTCTTTAATTGCCACAGGAACCCACCGTACATGCAATATTTTAATAAACCTTAGTATTCCAAAAAAATCTCCCAAACTACCCCTCCTATAGACCGTGGTGCACACGGGGTAAAAAACCATACACCACCAAAAAGCTCGCAAAACATTTTACAACAACATTTTCAACTAATTACAACCCTTAACTAAGCATATTTAATTTTTCATCACTTATCATTCCTTTATCATCAACCAATTTCAATGTTTAATTTACCACATTTTCCCTTTTCAATTATAAAAATTGAAGGTGCATTCTATATTTCATGCCTCACACACCCAACCTGTGTGTGCCTACCATGATACATGTCACCTACCTCATTTGGTTCCTACAATGATGCATGAATGCACAACCTCAGGCCATTGAGTCCACAAGCCAAATATCATAAAAATATGACATCACAGAACAAGTGTGTCACCCAATAGAGAAATATCATCAACTATAACATTGCACAATCAAGAACAACAATTACTGCCCTAGGTGACTTGGGTTTTCCCTCGTAAATTGGTTAACTACTCCCAAGAATGAGATCATTACCAAGGCCCGACACATCCTAACTCCCATCTACCATCCCAAATAACACGATTTCAGTGAACAAGAAGAAAAAAATCCCTCTGATACCAATCTATAACATCCCCAACTAGGAAGCCACTAAGCTGTTGCTCTGAGACGGGTGATTACATGACCTTAAGCGCGCCTCACCATACGCCAAAGGAATCTGTCTAGCAGCGAGGGTGTGAATAGTCAATTGGGGAGACTATACCCCCTTTTTATCAGAGTAATCCACAACAGAAGTTAAACAAAACAATAGTATAATAATCAGTATTACAAGAGAATTCATAAACAACCATTCCCAAATGGGTTACATTCATATCCAATAGTAAAAATTGTTCATCATGTCTAACTCACTGGGATTCATTACTAGGCTCATAATTCATTCCATTATGGTCCTCTATCATTTCCACATATTAACCCATTACATGTTCCAAGATTATTCAAAATTCATTTTACATAGCCATGTTCAACCATATAAAAAACTTCAATGTTAACCCAACATCCCTTTGGTTATTATCATTAAGCCTAGGGGAATCATCTAGCTTCTACCCCAACACCAAAAAGAACATCAACATGTTTATAAAGGACTCATCATAAACACACCACAATCTCACTTGTTGTTCACTAAATCACTAGGCCCGGAAAAGCCATCTCACCCCATGGGTGGCTCTAGTTCAGCCTTATCACCCTTGAAACATCCCATGGGATTTGTGAGGGTTTTCATTTACCCTTTTTTATAACCATTTTACCAAAACAAGCCATCGGTAGTCAAAACACACCAAGAGACACCCAAGAACAAAACCAAACATGTACAAATCCACAAAAAAACCATGGGATATAACTTGTAGACCACCTACCTCGTTTACTCAATTGAACACACTATTAATCAGGGACTTAGATTCCACATGAACGAACCATTGAAGCTTAAACCTAAATATCACCAAAAGAGCATGGTTTTAGAGCTTTGGATAGAAAGGAGAAGAAGATACAAACCCATAACTCAAAAGAGAAGTAAGGATGATATTAGCCTTACCCAGAACTTCGATCTGAAACCAATGGCCCCAAAAATTCCTTTAAAATGAAGGATATTTATATCTTGGAGATCATAGGAGATTTGGTTTGTCCCTATGGTGAAGAGAGATGAAATGGGAGGAAATTGTGAATTGATGTTAAAAATCTCGGAGTGGAAAAATTGTAATTTTATAGAAGTTTTTGGGCCGCACGGTTTACTCGTAGGGTTTGCCAAAGCATGTGCAAACAGTGGAGATGTTTCATTCCAAAAATTCCCCATCACATGATTTACCCATATGGTTTTCCAAACCATTCAAAAACCATGTGAAATCCACTATCAAAAAACACAAATCCTGCATGGTTTCCTGGGCTATCTACACGGTTAGCACTAACCGTGCACAGACCATACACCCTACCCAGAAAACCCACTTTCTCCACTATTCATGTCCCTAAACCTCAGAACAACCCCATGTATCTCCCAAGACTTGGGTAAGCACTTATTTAACCAAAACATGGTATTCAAACCAAAACTTAAACAAGAACAAACTGTTCCAAGATCTTGTATCTTATAAGTAATAGGTTTCGTTTATTTATTATTATGTTGTAATTATTAACCTAAAAAAATATATAATATAATTGATTAAAATGATCTTTATTTCTGCTTTCTAAAATATAATCAAAATAATAAATGTTGGTAAAATATAAAATAATAATGGAGAATCACATGAAGAAAGAGTAAATGCGCCACATGATGAAATATACATAGTTATTTACTATAGTTACATTCCATAAATAAGAAATAATTTTATGATAACATTTATAAATGAAATATCATTACTCATGAATTTAAATTCTTATTATCTTAATGGAATTTAAAATAAAAATAATTTAAAATATCAAGTGAAAATTCAATAGAAATTGTTTTCTTAAAAACAATACTTTGGTAGGATAAATTTTTAAATTAATATGTTTTGAAAAGGATTAATATATATATTTATAAAAAAAATTCATTGAAATCACTATTAAGACCAAGATTACAATAAAGGTAATAGTTTCCATGTGTTTTATTTTGTTGTCTAAGGAGGTTTGAAGAAAGGAAATCTCCTCTCTTTGTTTTAGAAAGAATCATAATGAGGGTTGGTTTCCAAATGAATTGAAACCTATTTTCAAGAGAATTAGAGCCAATTCTTTTTGAGGAATCAGAGTCTATTTTTTGATGGAATCAAAACCTAATTTTCAAATGAATAAAAATCTTATTTTTAGAAGAAAAAGAGCTTGATTTTTGAGAGAATCACAGTTTGATTTTTGTAAAAAATAGAGCCTGGTTAATGAGAGAATTGAAGTCAAATTATTAGAAGATATAAAGGATGATTTTTGAGAGAATTAGAGACTGTTTTCATGAGAAATGTATCCTGATTTTCATAAGAATTGTAATCTAGTATTCAGAACAATACAAGCCTACTTTTCATGTGGATCAGAATGGAAGGCTTGGTTAGTGTGACAGAGAATAAAATTTACTCTGAATATAATATTTTAAATATTATTATTCTTTTCTGTTTTGTACATATCATAATGTATGAGTAAACGTGCGAACACATGATATATGCCAGATGAATGTGATAAAAGAGCAGTTGAATATAATTATTTTTATAGGCGCTGAAAATTTTATTCCAAAGAAAGAGGAGTCGAGAAGAGTTATTATGATGGGAACTAAAAATGTGATTCCAATGAAAGTGGTGTCTAGAAGGGTGATTTAGATAGGAAACAAAAATGTGATACTTATGAAAGCGGAGTCAAGAATAGTTTTTCTGATAGGCACTGAAAATGTGATTCCAACGAAAGTGGAGTCAAGAATTGTGATTACAATAGGCACAAAAATGTAATATCGATGAAAAAATAGTCGAGAAGAGTGATGCTGATAAGAGTGAAGCTGTGTAAATGGTAGAGGTTGATAATGATAAATGGTTTACCAATAGTGATGGTGGTACCAATAGTGATGAATATTGAATTTTCATTAAGTGGGTTAATAGGAGTGTGCCTTTTTTCAGGTGGAACAAGATAAGCGAATAAGGATAATGTTTTTCTAGTGGGTTAATAGAAATGTAGAAGAAACGTTTTTCCTTAAAAGTGGGTCAATAGAAGAGAAATAGAAGTTATTTGTATCATGTGGCTCAAGAAAGAAGAAAATAGATGGAGGTTGCTGAATGAATTCTCAAGGGGAATCTGAAAACATTTTTAAATGATTTTGATTCAAATATGTTCTGAATAATCGGATTCAGAAAATGGAATGAGAGAATTAGAATATAATTTTCATATCCTTGAAATTCAACCAAACATAATCAGTCTCAACAATTAGAGTCTGAATGAGATGAGATAAAAATTAAAAAGGTTTGATAAGAATGAAGAAGCATCAAGGAGGTCATAGTTGCTTTGATATTTTAGGGTAAATTACGATTAGAGTGAATTTAGGTGAGTGGGAAATCATTTTGGGATTCCTACCAAAACCCAATTTTTGGATCCTATAAAAGGTGAGAAAGTACATTATAGTTTTTATTTTTTATTAGTGGAGTACTATTCTTCACGTAAGATAGATAATCTCCGGCTGTTTAAAGATATAAAGTGATACCAGTTATCTTATATCAAATAAATTACACCAGTAAGGATGTTTCATTCAACTGTTTTTGGTACAGGGTAGAGTTAATCAGAATGTAATTATTGTACCAGGGTGAGCTAATCAGAACGAGACTTCTTCATTGGTTTTATTTAACTATAGTGGAATTAGAATAGAGTTTTCTTATAGGGTTTTACCATACTAGGAATTTGCAATTTTAGGAATCACTGTAATGAGTTTTAGCATACTCAGAGATTTTTTTGGTTCTAATTCAACTATATAGAGGTGAATCAAATTCTAGAGAAGCAGACTAGGAAATAAAAATATATGTTTCTTAAATTAAGTCAAGTAAGTTCTTAACTTTCTTCTATGTATGAAATTTAATAATTGTGTTACAGTTGAATATACTTGTTGAAGTGAAAATAAGTACAGGTAACATAAGTTGTTACAAGAATAAGATTTTTAACCCTATTCTGATAAGAGGGTGTACACACACTAGTGAGATTCTTTTACAGTGTTACATGAGTGTAAGTGTACATCCAACTCATTTTAATACAAGTATTTTTTTCTAGATTATTTTATGGTATTGGATTATTTCAAACTATACCAAGGATGTAGCTATTCTTAATGAATAGAGAACCTTGTAAATATGTATCTTCCTGTAGATGCATGTTCAATTGTTTTAGCAGGGAATTAAATCTTTAATAGTAGGAAAAAATTGTTTCAATTGAAAGGGAACATAAAAAAAACTTAGTATCACTGATTCTCCCACTCCCCCCTCAGTGATACATCACACTGACTGGGAACTTTCAAGTGGTATCAGAGCTTGGTCACCTTCTCTATTTTTTGTTGATGGAGAACATAAACTATGGGAATAGTAAAGGTATTCTAGTCATTTAGGGAATGATTTATCATAAATAGAAATATAGAGATATAACATACCTTAAGTCTATTAGTTATTATGTTCTTTAAGCTAAAAAAATTGGGTTTCCACCCATTCATGATAAATATCCACTTACACCTATTGATAAGTTGTTTATTTAGAATGATGTTAGGGTCAAGAATGCTATATTAGCATCATTGTTTGAAAGTGAATTCTTGATAGTTAAAGGTGTTTCACCAACCAAAGGTATTTGGGACAAACTGAAAAATATATGTTACGTCAATACAAGAGTTAAGAAGGAAAAACATTAAATATGTAGGTTTGTTATAAGACTTTAAGATGGGTGAACATGAATCTTCTGGGGATTTCTCTAACAGGGTGAATTATATTTCAAGTACTTTTAGATATATTGGTGAAAAGACAGATGGATCTATAGTTCGTGTAAATATATTGAGAATCCTACCTGAAAAATTCGATACAAAAGTTTCTTCATTAGAACTTAGAGATCTTGAGACAATATCTCTTTATGAAATTCATAGCACACTTATTACTTATGATATGAGAAGAGAGAAATCTATGAAGAGAAAGAAAAAAGTTGACAGAAAAATGTCTTTCAAGGATGTGAATAATGAGAACTTGAAGAATATTCTTATCAAAGAACAAGATTCGATTCCGATTCAAAAAATGAGGCATGTAAAAATCATAATGATATTTTAACCTTGTTTTCTAGTAATGTGAAAAGTGGTACAAGGAAATACAACGAGAAACTTACCTTAAAGTGTTTTTAATTTCGAGGCATTGGACTCTTTGTGTATAATTTTTCTATAAGAATGAATTAAGAAGATAATGATTAAGAAGAATGCAATCCAAGAAGAATGTGGAAGAAACATGGTGACAATGGAATGTCAGGGGAAGAAAAGAAATTCTAAATATATAATATAATAAGTTTCTGATTGAAAGATTAAGAAGAATAAGGAAATGATGTTGATTCTAAAAATTCAGCTGAATATGTTTTGAAAACACTTTCATTGAAATAGTAATTGATAAATAATATAGAAGTAGAAGTTCTGAAGAAGAGGAAGAAACTCAACATGAAATGGATTTGAAAGAATATTTGAAGGAATGTCTAAGAAATACATGAAGGCTTGAAAGAAAACAAGAAATCAGAAGATATATGTTCATCAGTGTCCAATCAGGAAGGGTTGTTTGATGAGAAATATAAGATTTTAAAAGAGATTGATGATTTTAAGAAGACACTTGAAGAAGATAAGAATCATAATGAGCATATGGAAGTGATGATTAAGGCAAAATAAGAAGTGTTGAAACTTGTTCAACAAAACCCTTAGAATTTGAATTAATAAACATAAGTTTTTAAAACTCTATCATTGAGTTTGGTGAATGATCATTTAAAGATAATCATAAGAAGGTTAAAAAATATATCTTCAATGGATGATAACAAGAATGTTGGGAAAGTTGTGTTATGGTCGAGACCAACAATGTGGGAAATTATGATGTCTTAAGGAAACCTATGTCTAACAAATCCTTGAAACAATATGAATCCAGGAAGGATTAAAATACTTCTTATTCTATTGAAGTAGAAAAGAAGAAGTATAACCTTGTTGGTCATTGAAATGTTGGTGGCTTATAAATAAAATAAATGAAAGTGGCTGAAAAATTTGTTCATCGTACTAATCAGTATAGAAGTTTCAGAGAAAATTACTCTTTATATGGGTACTACTGGTATTTCCTAGAATTTGGGCATACAAAAAGTATGTGATGGTTCAAATAGAAAAATTATTATTATTATCATACAGGTAATAGAGGGAAAATATTTAGGGAGAGTCAATCTCCTAAAATAAATAAGAATTATAAATTTGCTGTAAAGAAGTCTGAGAAGAACAGAACGGAGATTGAAAATAGGTTCCAGCCTCTAGAAACTATTTGTGAGAGAAGTGAACAACCTAAAAATCTTGTGAAAGGGTTGCTTGTTTTGTTATTGAAACATAAAAAAATTAATAATTATCAAAAGCATAAGGTTAAGACATAAATGATAAAAGAGAAAGCTCTTATTGTCAAAAATGCTTTCAAATATGAAAGAGGAGAACAATCTTTGATACTTGATAGTGGGTGTTACCCACACATGACATGAATAATAATGTTTCTGAATGATGTGAAATATCTTAATGGAGATACTATAACATTTTTAAATGAGTAATCATTGAAAGTCAAAGGTGTTGGGTCAGCCATCACTGGGAACTAAAATATGAAATATAAGAAAAATTTGTATGTTAATGGGATGATGCACAATTTTCTCTATGTTTCACAATTGTGTGATTAGGGTAACGAATTTATATTCATAAATTATGAGTTTCCTGTAATAAGTGAAGATGATTAGAATATTTTTACTAGAGGAAAATATATAAAAGCGAACTTGTTTCAGGTTGGTGATAACCAAAACTCCTATTACATGAGCATAGTGGAAGAGAAATAGTTATAGCATAAAATTCTTAGACACCTGTGTCAGAGAAACATGAGTAAAATTTATTAAAGTGACAATGTTCAATATATTCATAATTTTCCAAGAAGAATAGATTGGTGTTGCACTATCTACCTGAAAGGTAACATTACGAATATTGTGTATAAGAAAGTTGATATTTGTTTAATGAAACCCTCATAGTGGATACATTATGATATATTTGATCCAATGATAAAGTAATCATAAAATAGAGATAAATACTTCATTACTATCATTGATGATTTTAATTTCATTACTTGTGTTTGGTTTATGAACCAAAAATCAGATGCTTTCAAAATTTTCAAATGTTTTAGAAGAAAAGCTGAGAAAGAATGTGATTATCCTATGATAAAGTTGAGAACTGAAAATGGTTTTGAATATTGAATTGATGATTTTGAAGACTATCTTGATAAGAAATTAATATAGCATGAATATAGTTCCCCATATACACACCAAGAAAATGGGGTTGCTGAAAGAAATAATAGAATCATGGTGGAAATGGGATGAATGATGTTACTTGAACATGGTCTTTTTCATTACTTTTGGAGGAAAGCCATGAGTACTACTGTGTATATTTAAAACCATTATTTCTATATCCCTTAATCAAATATGACACCATATGTATTTTTTTATGGAAACATTCTTAGTTTGAAACATGTTATAGCTGTCATGAGTCCATGTGTAATAAAGAAGAAAGCTGGAAACTATGGCATGTTTGAATAGAAAGGTGAAGATGGAATATTTAAAAGTTATACTCTAGAAGGAAGAGGTTATATATGTTTCAGCAATGAAAAAAAATAATATTTTTGATTCTGTTTATATGAATGTTATCGAAAGAAGTGCAAAGGAAGAACCTACTGAATTATAAAGGAGAGTTAAGGAAGATGAAGAAAAAAATTCTGATAAGAAGAAAGATGAATATATACCTTCTCAAGAAGAAGAATCAGATTCAGCTATTTCCAATGATGAGGGAGATAATTAGAAATATTATCCTAAACATAGGAAATAGGTGGAAGTTAAGAATATTATTGCTGATAACCATTATATGATTCAAACAAAAGAACAAAAAAAGATATTAGACATACATCATTAGAGACAAAAGTGGAACCAAATGATGTGAAAGAAGCTTTTGAGAATCTGTAATGGTTTAAATAAATAATAAAGAGTTGGATAAGATTGAAAATAAAAATACATGGTAACTCATTCCCAAACTTGAAAACAGAAGAAAGTATTGGCACAAAATGGGTTTTCTGGAACAAGATAAATGAATAAGGTGAACTTATCAGAAACAAAAAAAGATTAGTTTGCAAGGGTATTCTCAGATTGAAGGAATAGATTTTGATGAAACAATTACAATGGTGGAATAATTTTAAAATATTAGAATCTTTCTTGATATTTTTTTTACAATGAGGATACAATATCATTCAAATGGATGTAAAATCCATATTCTTGAATAAAGATAATGAAGAAGAAGATTATATAGAACAACCATGTGTCTCTATTGTTTGGAAAGATGAAAGTTATGTATGCATATTGAAGAAATCCTCGTTTGGGAAAAAACAATATCCAAGGGCATGGTATTCAAAATTTGATACCTTATTATGAAAGATGAAATTCAAGAATACAAGTGTGGATATAAATATCCATATTATAGAAATTGAAGGGTATTCTCTCATTATGATCGTTTATCATAATGGTATTATCTATACGAGGAATGATGAAATAAGTTATAAAATGATTTCTGAATAGATAAATAAGGTTTTCTAAATTTCCATTTTGGGAGAAATGAAATACATAGGTTATAAATCTATAAGAAGAAAGAATACAATTTTCTTTCCCAAGAAAATAATGCTAAGGAACCTCCCAAGAAGATATGCATGGAAAAATAAAAACATATTTCCACACCCATTTCATTGGGAACAAAGTAAACTAATGATGGGGAAGGAAAAAAAGATGATCAAAAAGCGTATCAGAAAATGATTGGAAGTTTTTTGTATTTGAATACCTCAAGACTATACATTGTTTATGTTGTAACCTTATGAGAAAGATTTCAAATTTATCTTAAAGAATCACATATTATTGATGGAAGATGTATTCTTAGATTCATCAAAGGAAAAACATACTTTGGAATCATGTATTGAGGCTCAGATAACATTGACTTGTTTGGATATTTAGATATATATTGGGTAAGAAATGTTGATGATAGAAGATCCACATCGAGTGGAGTGTTACTTTTAGGAAAGATTTCTCTTAGCTATAATTAAAAAAAGAAATAGAATTCAGTAAATATAAGTACTTAAAAAGCTGAGTATGTTTCTTCCACTCAAGTAGCTACTCATCTTATGTAGATGAAGACATAATTGGAATATTTTCTTGTTGAAGTCAAGAAACACTTTCTCTTAGGGCATGATAATCATGGTACAATTAATCTCACCAAGAATCCAGTCCAATATGATCATTTAAAGCTTATTGATATCAAATATCATTTAATCAAAGATCTTGTAGTGAAAAATGAATTAAATCTTGAGTATGTTTTAACATCGTAACAAGTGGATGACATTTTCACAAAATCCTTGATGAATGAGTAATTCTCAAAATTGAGGTTGAACATGGGTGTCTTACCATATTCACTTCCAATAGAAGGTATGTTGTTCTATCCCCTCTATCATCTTACATTTGGATTATTTTTTCAAGGGGTAGAATTGAATTATTTCATAAATCTATTTCATAAAATAAAGAGTTGTGGGTAAGCAATAAAAACAACATTTTTGTGTGTGTGACTATTCTAACTATTTGTTGGAGTGTTTGTATGAATGAAATTTTTTTTCTTCTAGGAAGGTTGAAGAAGGTATTTTTTAAAAAAATAATTTGGACATCATGGTTTTTCTATCAAATATTCTTATTTCCTTCAATGAGTTATCTCACATAGGCTTATAATTGTTGATAAGTAATCCATTCATTGAGGATACAAAGTTCAGGGATTTATGAATGCTTGGTTGACATCAAAATCCAATGGGATAGATTTTTAGGAATAAGCTGATGATGAAGGTGATGATTTTATTGTGTTTTCTTTTGTGGTATAATAAGGCTTGAAGAATGGAAACCACCTCTCCTTTTTTTGGAAAGAATCATAATGAGGTTTGGTTTCCAATTGAATCGAAACCTAATTTTCAAGAAAATAAGAGACAATTATTTGGAGGAATCAGAGTATAAATTTTTTTATGGAATTAGAACCTATTTTTTAAGGAATCAGAATATGATTTTCAGACGAAACAGTGCCTTATTTTTTAGAGAATCAGAGTCTGATTTTCAAAAGAAACAAAGCCCGATTTTTATGGGAATCAGTGTTTGATTTTTATAAGTAAAAGAGACTATTTTTCTAGAATAGTGCTTGTTTTTTAAAAGAAATAGATCCTTATTTTAAGATGAGTTAGAGTCTAGTTTTCAGAAGAATTTGAGCCTTCTATTCGTGTTAATCATAATAGAGGTCTTGTTTGGTGTGATGGAGAATCAGAGTCACAATGATTATGATGTTTTAAATTTGAATATGTTTTTCTGATTTTTTTACTTCTCATAAATCATGATTTAATGTGGTAAATCATGTTATAAGACTGATGAAAGTGATAAAAGCGGAGTTGAGGAGTGTGATTCCAATAGGTGATGAAAATGTGATGCAAATGAAAGCGGAGTCAAGTAGTGTGATTTCGATAGGCATTAAAAATGTGATGCTGATGAAAACAGAGCCGGGAATATTGATTCTGATAGGCACTAAAAATGTAATTATGATGAAAGTGGAGTCGAGAAGAGTGATTATTATTGGCTCTGAAAATGTGATTCCGATTAATGGAGAGTCGAGAATAGTGATTCCAATTGGAAATAAAAATGTGATGCTGATGAAAGCGAAGTCGAGAAGATTGATACTGAGAAGTTTGAAGTTGCGCCAATGGTGGAAAGTGATACCGATGAAGGCGATACCAATAGTGATGGCAATACTAATGATAAAGAAGCTTAAATTTTCATCAAGTGGGTTAAGAGAAGTATGCATTTTTTCATGTTGAAAAAGATCAGTGAAGAAGGATAGATTTTTTCTATTGGGGTGAGAGAAACATAGAAGAAGCCTGTTTCGTTACAATTGCATCATGAGAAGTGAAGAAGAAGTGATTTGTATCATGAAGTCCAAGAAAGAAGATAAGATATGGAGGTTACTGAATTAATTTTAAGGGGATGATGAACTCTTTCTTAAATGATTTTGATTCAAATATGTTCTGAAGAATCATATTTAGAAAACGACATGGGAGAGTCAAAATATAATTTTTAGATCCTTGTGGTTATGCCAAATGTAGTCAGTCCCAACAATGAGAGTCTGAAGGAGAAGATATTATGATTAAAGAATGTTTGAGAAGAATTTAGAAGTTTTGAAGAATTCATATTTTCTTCGATATTTCATTGAAAATGAATATTAGAGTGAATTTAGGTGAGTGGGTAATCATTTTTTGATTCCCGTCTAAACCCATTTTGAGGAACCTATAAAATTATAGAGAGTACATTTTACTTTGTGATGTAGATCAGTGGAGAATTGTTCATCACGAAAGAGAGATAAGCTCTGTCTATTTAGAGTGATAAAGTGATACCAACCATCTTAGATTCAATATATTACATCGGGAATGATGTTTCATTCAACAATTTGTGGTACATGACAGAGTTAATCAGAATGTGATTATCATACTAGGATGATTTAATCAGAACATGACTTATGTACTAGGTTTTTTAGAAGTTGGAAGAACCAGAAAAGAGTTTTTAAGGGTTTTACCATACTGAGAATTTCCATACTGAGGATGAACTGTACTAAGCTTTAGCATACTCAAGGATTTTGGTGGTACTGATTCAACTATATTAGGGAGAATTGGATTAAAGAGAATCAGAATGGGAAATTAGACTCTATTTTTCATAACTTAAGTCCAAGAAGTTCTTACCTTTCTTCTATGTATGGAATTAAATAAATTTTTTACTCTTTAATATACTTGGTGAATTGAAAATTATTTTTGGTAACATTAGTTGTTACAAAAATAGGATTTTTAACCCAATTTTTCTAAAAGGGTGCACACTTAATAGTGGGATTTTTTCATAGGGTAACATGAGGGTAAGGGTACATCCTACTCATTATAATCAAAGGATTGTATTCTATTGGATTGTATGGTATTGGATTACTTCCAACCATAGCAAGGATGTAACTATTCTTATTGAATAGTGATCCTTGAAAATACCTGTGTTCTTATGAATGTGTGTTTATTATATTTTCAGTGAGGTATTAAATTTCTAACCGGATAAGATGGTTGTTTCAATTTAAAGGTAAATTAAAATAAAAAGTAGTATCACTGATTCACCCCAAACCCCAATTATACATCACACCGAATGGCCACTTTCAATCACAACATTATAAAACCTGGTACTTTAACAATGAATATAGGCTATATGATGTTTCTAAAAAATTATCATTCCTTACTAAGTGATATTGGGATAAAAAATCTTTGTAATTCCAAATCCATGGAACTATTTCATTATTTTTAATAGTATCATGTAATTAAAATTATTAAAAATAGAGTTTTAGACTATAAAATAAGATGAACATATATAAAAAAGAAACCATTTATTTTAATTTATCATGAATTATATATACTATAAGGAAAAAACATATATGAAAAATGATTTTAATATTTAAATGTTATGATAAATTTTTTTAAATAATTGACTAATTAAATTAAAAAAACAAACACTATATATTTCATAAAACTATTTATCAAAAATAATAATTGTTGTAAAAAACATTGAATGAATGATGTAATATGAAAAAGGCATGTGTGACAACACTAATAAAATAAATATTTTACCGCTTATTACTTATGAATCATATAATATTTTCTAATTTTATTGAAATAAAATTTAAAATGGTTTAACTTAGGAATTCAGGTGTGGCTATAGATTATGTAAATTGTGTATGCAACAAACGCTTATATATACTATATGAAATAGTAATAAATAAAAGTGATTCATTAGAAATTACTATTTTAGATAAAATTTTATTAGCTTAGAGAAGTCTATATTAAGTATATAGAATATAATAATGTATCCATATAATTATTTAGAAAATAAATAATAATTATTGAATGTATTGGTATTTAAACTTGACTACATCTATATTTTGTTGTCAATTTCAACATAATCATATTTCACATTACACATATAATGTATTCATAAATAGTATAGAGAGTTAGTTGATATATATTCCAAGGAAAACCCTAAACAGTACCGGTGAATGTGTTCATAAATTTAATATATTTCATATATGATACTAATTTTTTTTTAGATATTTGAAAAATATTCAATAACGTAAATATTAGGGTAAAAATAGTTAAATAAGTAACAAAAAATAAATGAGACCCATGGTAAAACAGATACATTTATTAACAAATTTTTGTTACATTTTTAAGATATATAAAATGATAAAATATCAATATATTTAGTAGGTTCTAAAAAATATTCAATATTGGAGTCACAATATGTTTTTGGAGAAAAATCATAAATATGCATTGAAGTGGAAAATATAATAGTTAATATATGAATAAAAATAAAAATATCACAACACAATAAAAATAGTCAACTATATAAAATCATATCAATGTATTATAATGAAAAAAATTTATAGTTATCAATAGAATAAAAATAAATCTAATTAATGGATTTTTGATGGAAACCCATGTGTTGTAACTCTTTAATTTTAGTATGTTATGTGTTACGACTCAATCATGATATTCAAAATTGTTAACATATAACACAATCGTAAAAAATAAATTATTATAAGTTATTGAACATACTTATTAAAAAAATATATGTATTTATTGTGTTTTAAAAAAATAACAGTGAATGATATATGAGGTTTAAATAAGATATTTCTAACATTTAAAAGTTAAATATTTTCTAAGGTAAATATTCAATACACATGTATTTTATTTGAAATATTCATATACATGATATGAATTTTGTAAAAATTGTGTATAAAGAAGATTCATAAAAATAATTATACATTATCAATTCAGAATAAAAATGTAATGGTTTTATAAAATGTAATAGAATTTACTACTATAAGGGAATAAAAAAATTGAATGCAAAAAAAATGAAATATTACCATGTTTTAGAAATTAGGGAAAAAAGAAGGAATTAGAATTATATTTTCACAGAGGGATTGTGCATTATAAACAAATCAGTTTGAACAATGAAAAATATATATCTCGGTAAAAATTAATTAACAATTTACTTGAAAATATAGTAATAAAAAATATTAGTAACTAAAGATTAATTCATCACATACTTGAAATAATAGTTATTGAAATTTATTTTCTATGTACCATAAAATACATAAATTTTTAGCATTCAAAAAATATTTCATGAATTGAATCGGACTAGGGATAAAAATTAAGCATTCATAAATTTTTTTATCATAATGATGTTTTATTTATAAATAGTTTACATAGTAAAAAAATAATAGTACTTACAGAAATATTTGAGAAAAATGAAACAACTGGATGAATTAATAGTGAAATAAAAAATTGGAATAATAGAATCAGGAAACTTTACTAAAATCAATTATGAATATTTCAATATATATTGTGGATGTTGAAAATTTTAAGGGAGAGAAATTAATTTTTTATATTTTGATAATAGATGAAGGAAAATCATACCTGAAATGACTAAATGCTTATAAAATTATTGAACATATTCTATAGGTGAAAGAAAGATTGATGAAAATTAAGGGATTACGAAGTTGTGTAATAAAGGATCAAAATAAATGAATGGGGGTATAGGTGGAGGGGGATGAATTGAGGTTTAGGTTTTGGAATATAAAAACCATCATATTCATTAAGGAAGTTGTGGTGGGAAGGAAGAGGGGGAATAGAGAATGTGGTAGAGGTAGGGAGTTGAGAAGATAGAGATGTGGAGGGTGGTGGTGGAGGGAGTGGCGGGGTGGAGAAAAAGAGAAAAGGAGGATTGGTATTTTTTCTATACTGGAGGATCTGTAGAAGATACCCGGGAGGTGATGGAAGGAGGTGGGAACCCAATGGAGGAGACTTAGATGTGAGTTAGGAGGTTATAAACACAAAGGTAGTTATGAAGTGAAAATTAATTAGACGGGTGGTTGATATCAATGTAAGTTAGTGTTCAAGAAAACAATATGAATAATGACTGTTGAAATAAACTAGAGGGTGAGAGTGGTTGAAGGGAGGGGATACAGAAATGAAGGAAGTGAGGGAGGAGAAATTTGGGAGATTCTTAAAGGAATAATGGATGTACGGTTCCATGACAGGGATAAAGAGAGGGTGTAAAAGTATTAGGTTGATAAGAGTGGAGGCCGATAGGTGGGGAGGAGAAAAAATGGATGGATAGAGAATAGGGAGGCCAAAAAAGATATTTGGTGTATGCGATGGGATTTTTTGAGGGAAAATATTGGATGGAGAGGTGGTATATGTACATGGGAGATTCTTAAATTATTAGCGTATATATATATATATATATAATGATTTATTTCAATAGTATCCAAGCTATTGAAATTTTTTAGCATCATTCCTATAGTGATAAATAGAGGATATAGAGACATCATGTGAATAAGAGGTAGTTTTAAATAGTTATCGATGAAGGGATAATGGATTATCATATTTTCTCCAAGAATTAATTAATGGGTTATAAATATATAAAGGTAGAGAGGGAGGTTATGGTATGGGGAACCGAGGCTTTGTGATGTGACTAAATGAAGATATGGTGAGGAAAAAGTTAATAGGATTTACACTATTTGAATTTTAATTTGAGATATTTTTTTCATGTAGATATGGTTTTATTTGGATTCATGCATTTATTGTGAGGTTAAATATCATTTATATCTATTTTAATGAGACACGAGTTTTTATATGCCCCTCAAATGGTAGATACTTAATCTCTTTAGGGTTAAGATATAATGTCATAAATAAAACCTGTATTTGAATGGGAGCCTATCAAGCCTTTAAAAATGGTAGACGAAATATATGGGTGATGATATTTACTTATGGGGAGGTTCATGTAATGCAAAATTAGTACTTTTTTCTATATAGATTCCACCTAGAAGAGAAAAGGATATTCCTAATTTGAGGTTGCATGGGTGGCACGTCTACAAGGAGCTACAGAAAGTCAAATAGTCATTGAAGTAGTTTTAATGTATTGGACTTCTACCTAATGTGAGAATTAGGTAGCATCCTAGTTATGAGTATTGGTGATACATTGGATGAAATATCAACAATATTCTAATGATGGAACATATTTGGATAAATATTCTTGAAGTAGTGTAATTTAGTCATAGATGGATCTCTGAGTATGATGTTTTATCATAGAATGGTGACGCTTGATACTAAGAATATTTATCAGAGAGATGTAGCAAAGTAATTTTGGTGTGTGGTATTTTCATAGGTTCTTATACACTATTTCTTTAATTCACATTTGGAAATTTTAATTTATTTTTTAATGTTTAATTTATTATGTAATTTTTTATAATTTCCCTATAGTTTATTAATACTGTGTACTAGAGGGCTTCTCCACATTAAAAAAATATTTCACAGTTATTTATTTATTTAGATTTATGATTCATATATGTTTCAATGGATTTCTCATTAACATTTAATATTCAATTTTATACTCAGGATCATGATTCTCCCCGACAATGTTGCCATATATAAATGTTTGTGCTTTCAATTTTACATGGGAATTATTGATGTTTTCAAGAGTATCTATGGAACATGCATGTGGTAGGATATGTTTTAGAAGCTAAGAACAATTGTTCAGGAATTTAAATTTTTATAGTTAATTATTTTTCTTTATAGGTACCCACTAGTGAATAAAGAATTAAAAACTGAAGATCAAGGTGATGCACTTGGGTGGGTTAATTTATTTTTGAAGGTGATCAAACTTCTTTGAAAATTACTATTTTCAGGGAGTTAGATATTATTAGTTTATGAATTATTCATTATTATTGTAGAAATTAAAATATTTCAATGATTATAGTGTTTATATTTCATTTATAGGGTAGTTTTTAGGTTTTTGTAAGATTTGAAAAAGGGCATCATCATATTTTCTATAGAGGATTATAGTTAGTTCCATACCTATTGGTTTTCTTAACATATGAATATATTGGATGCTACCTCTTTTATTGATGGTATAGAGGCATTTATTGATCAGGTTTAACCCATTTTAATTTTAATTAGAGATGTTTTTTTTCATATAGATAAGGTTTTCATTGGCTACATGCCTGTTTCGTGGTCGAGATATACATTAACTCTTCTTGAATGAGATAAGATTTTTAAACCCCATCCCATGGTACAAACATGATGTTTTTATGTTTTATATAAGATATCATGAATCTTTTCTAAATTTTAATTAAATCCTATGAATCTTTTAAAAAATGGTGATAAAAAATGTTGGTATTGAAATCTACTCGTTGGAAGGTTCTTAGTGAACAATTTTTGGGATTTCATCATATTGTAGTCTACCAATATGTGGAATGGATGTCATTCATTTGTGGTGTAATTGGAGATATGTTAACAATAAGCACTAATAAGTGCAAAATTTATTGAATTTGGTGTCATGTATCAAAATTATTCCCGATGAAGCAACCACATGGTATGTACCGACAATGAATATCGATGGTACATAGGATGACATCACAATAGAAGCATGGAAATAACAATGGTAGAATATAGATTCCTGAATTAGTTTCATCTATTCACATAAGTGGGACATTTTTAAATGATGGATCTCCATGTGTGATTCTTTTAAGGAAGGGTGGCATTCATTAGTGATATGATTTTTATATAGGTTTAGTGGAGGCCTATCGATATGTGGTGTTCACGTTGGTTCATATATGAAATCATCGCAATTAAAATTTGTGAATTTATTTATATTTTCCACTATAATTTATAATATAATTTATAACATCTTGACCCTATACACAACTAATATGAAAGATGCACTGTTGAGTCCCATGTCCTCAAGCACGGCTCCTCGTATGACAAAGGATGCCGACTAGAATCAAGGGTGTAAGGAGGTGCTAGTGGGAAGACTATACATCTATGACCAGTGTAACACAATGGTATAACAGATAATAAGTAACATTGAATAGTGGATGCAGTAATAAAGTAATTATATATAAGTATATGAATAATATAAACTGAATATAAAACAATGTTCAAATCCAATATATATAATAGATGCACGCATGTATGATGATGATACAAAATCTAAATCAATAGTCATACGAAATGTTTCAGTATAATAATAAATAAAAAAGCAATATAATCCCTCAAGGTGATCTTCATGAGTATCCCAAGATCTATCCTGGTCTTATGATATAAACTCCCAGATACTAGGAAAACAACACATGAAATCAACCATGATCCTAAAAGTAGTAAGTCTACCTTGGTACCCTAGCGCACTGGAAGCCTAAGAAACGTGTGATATAATGATCCTAGAAAGTTCCCACCCATGGATTCTAAATCTAAATCTAGTTTATCAATATAAATTGAAGTATTGTGTAGGAATAACATAAAGATAAACAAAACTGAATGAATAAACAATAACCCACCCAAGATACTAAGGGACACATGGCTGCTATACCTGCTTCATATCATAATCTGGTTAAGTGTCTGATTAGCTTCCATACATATATTATAATAATATATATGTATATAATATATTTCTATATTTCACCCTCCTATATGAACCAAGTATGTGTGGATGTAAGTGGCCAAATACTTGGAATACTAGTTGTTGGTTGGACTAAGGCATAACTCAAACATCTAAAACTGGTCTAAATGGACCAAAAAGTTCATGAAATAGGTTAAATTCCCTATATCTCAATAGAGCGAGAGACTCAATGAAACAAAAGTTGAGATGGTTAGTGATCCATCATGATATCACACTAATCATGGTACAAGGAACATAAATCCCAATTCCCATGTATTATCACTAGTGGAGACACCTGAACTCAACTCCAAATGTAAGGGAGCATGATATGATCAGGATCAATTGAAACTTTACTATAATTCCCAAAAAATATATACAGTGTAATCATATATCATTAATAATTAATAATAGGAGCCATGAGGTGATACCTCTCATGATCTAAATTTATTAATACAATATATCAAGGTACAAAATTTCATTTATATGATGTAAATATGAATTCACTTAACAGTGTGGACATACCTCCCTTTACAATTAATTTCATAGAAAAAATGTGTGACATTCAAGGATGGAAACCATCATGAAAAATCTATTCTCATGAAACCATTTAACATAAACAATTCATTTTCATTAGTTCCATTTAAACCATTCTATGAAGGCATCACATCATGACTAGCCATTCCATTTAATACCTACCATTTAATCTATTCAAACATGTAAATTCAATTAAAATGGATAAAGAGGTACATAGATGGTACCAGGGTCAAATTGGAAAATTACCTACATGAGTAATCACATTTATAAAGCAAGTCGAGTCCTTAGGAAGAACATAGTTCATCGGTCAACTACATTGGAGTGGGATATGTCTTTCACTTAGATAGTGCATCGGCTCAATGAAAATTTTTTAAGGAAGGGGAAACTCATTTTATAACTTCAATAAGGTCCATGTATCAACATTTCATATACCAAACCATGATATCAAAGAATAGAAGAAGAACCAAAGAAATAAGTCAAATCATGTTTCCATAAACTAATAATCAATTTTTATTTTTGAAGATAGTTTACCTCATTCAAGTTGTTTTAAAATAAAATTCTAACATTGATTATATAAATATTAATTTAATAAATTACAAATCACAATTAAATTCACTAGAGATTCATTTAAAATAACTTCCAATAAAGAAAATAACTACAAATCTCGACATGAAACATAGGATGTTCCTTGGTCAATTTAAAAAGTTTCCTGTACATGGAAATTACATTATTATTCCATGATGAACTATTATAATGAATTATAGACATTTAATCAATTAATTAAATGGAACAAATAAATCTATTACACCCAAAGGGTATTTGCGATCATGTTATAAAAAATCAATATACTAATCAAGGACCCTAGGGATAAGTGAAACAATATATTTGATATAATGAAACCAATTATATGTAGTTCATGGGAAAATACAACATGAGAAAAAATGGAAACATTAAGAAATGGAATAAAACATTGTAAAAAATTAATAGAACATATACCATATTCTCAGGATACATCACTCATCCAATATCAAGCTTTGATTCAGTCTGGTTTGGAAGAAATATATGAAACATACATTTAACATGAAAATAGGGAAAATAAAATTGCACTAAAATAACACAGAAAATAGAAGGAAAAATGATATATATTATAGAGGATCAAAGAGCTTACTGATGTGGATCTATCAAGACAAAAAATGATTTAAACAATGTAATAAGAAGATATCTCCATGCTAATACAAGAGAGGAGGAGGATCCCACTACCTAGGGAGAGAAGTCTCACATAGCTATTAGAGGGGGAAAGAGAGAAGAAAGAAACATAAAGTCTAATTATGGTATTTTTGGTAATTTCACCCTTAAAAACGTGGTTTCATGGTTTGGCTAAACCATGCCCCAAATATGCAAAAACCAATTATTAAGAAACCACTATGAATGGATTGCCCCGTATGGTACCCCTAACCATGTGTAAACCATGCGATGAATAGTGCATGTGTACTTTATAAGTGGAACTAACCATGTGATATGGGAATAAGGTTGGGTAAAACTTTTATTTTCCCATTTGAAGAATTTTAGCTCTCTTTTTGAAACTGCATGGTTTTCCATTAGAGACCTCCCTATTTCTAACAAACTGTACTCCCCTGTCAGTCCTCTTTCATTTTGAGTTTTCAGAGTCTGATGCTCCCAAAAGTCGACGGAGCTCCCGAGGAACTGTTTTGGCATCCAACCACATCTAAAAAACACATTTAAGTGTTCCAACTCTCAATAATATGTTATGAACCTTAGTCTAAAAAATGGTCATCCAATAAATGAAAAAAGTTCACATTCACTTAGATTTTCATCCTGTTCCAAAACACGGTTAATTACATAATCTTTCGGTTTTTCCTTGTGGGTTTTATTCCTCAATATTGGTGGTTTTTTACACATTAAAAAACATATACACTAATTTATTTTTTATTTTATATATATATTAATTGTTTCTTCCGGTTTCATATTAACATTTAAGAGAAACTTTTCAACACAGGATCGTGATTCTACCCACCAGGAGTCATAATTTCATTGTCCAGGTACCCAGTAGCATAGAGAGATAGATTTAGGATGTGTGCAATGGAGGCTTTAAGAAGAATTGTTTTTTCACTGGGGGATGTTTTGGAGATCTAGGGTTATGTGGTGGACCGTACCGAGAATGAAGTTTATAATTATTGAGGATGAAGGTGCAACTTAAAGGGTTACCATATTGTGGGTATCAAATCATAACAATTAGATATAACTGGGTGAAGCCCACTTCATGCTAGTGAAAGGACGAGTTTGGGATATAGCTGAATGGGATGCTTGTTTTGAGATTAATTTTTGTTAAATTAAAACTAATACATAAAACATTATCCATTAAATCATTATTCTACACCCACACACATAGGTGTGTATGTATAGATATATGAGGATATATTTTTAATAACCCATTATGGATAATTGGTGTTGAAATTAATAATACTGATAATAAAATATAAATAATATTCATCTTATTATATATATATATATATATAAATATATAATTACAAAATCTCAATTCGATAAATGAATAGTCAATTATATATGATATTCCTTGTAGATTGTGATAGTAACAATTTAAAGACCAAAAAGGTCTATTTGAGGGATTTTATGGTATATTTTAAAAATTAAAGACCGATTTTCCTATGACGTGGCCTATAAAAATTTTAAATAAGCCCCTTTGATTTATTTCCTTGAGTAGATCAAAATTAAATACCCATTTTGTAAATTGAAGCTCTTAATATTTTGATATTGTTTAATGAAGTATTGAATACAAGTTTGAGAATTAGAATCCCAGTTCCTTCTACAACGATCATGATGCATAATGATATTTTTGGTAGACCCGTGATCATACGTAAAATTACAATAATTCATATCAATTAATCATTAATTATTATAACAATATTTAAATATGTTATTCAGAACTATGAATATTGTTGAACCGTGGATGATTTTTTTTTTGAGAAAATATATCAATGGATTTATTATATGTTATGCGGTTTAGATAAATAATTAATATTGTGATAATTTTATTCTTCCATTATTAGAAATGTTACTTATTAATGATAAGAATTTAATTTTATATAGTGAGGAATCTATGATTGACATATTGATGATGCACAATTATAATTTGATGTGATTAGTATAAAATCTATTATTAGATGTTTTTTTATGATGTGATAGTGAATGTTACAATATTTTTTCACTCTCTCTCTAACACACACACATTTTTTTACTCTAGGAAGGTAGTGTGCTCAATTTATGGTTCCTTTCTATGTGGACGCCTATCTAAAAATTCATGGCATATTTGGGACATGATAAATGACCGTGATCAACATTAGTTCAAAACTATCAGAGTTAGTGTCTTAAGACCAACATTATATACATTGAATACATGTATTTTTTATGATTAAAATATTAATAAAATATCAAATTACATATTTTTCATTATTCGACATGAATTTAATATAATAATGTTTTAGAGTATCTAATGCATTTATAAGGTCATAACAATTTTCCAATATGGTGAGAACCATGAAATTCCAAGACGATATTATTGAATATAATTTTGAGGTCAGATATTATTCTATGATGGAACACATAGAAAACATCAATTATTTAAGAGTATTCATAATAGGATGAGACTTATTCTCATGAATTTCACACATGGAAATCTCAAATATGGGATATTATTAGAATATAACCACTGGTAGTAATTTCACACATTTTTGTGTTTTCAGATATTCCTATTCACGAGCATGTGTAATGGTCCTTTGATATTAAGATTATCATTAAGAAATATTTTGATTCGTGCACTTAAATATATTTTGTAAACCTTGACAATATAGTTCATAGTTAATTTTTATATGTAATTTACATCACAAGTGATATTTTATTAATGAATATGTCAATGTTGGTTTTTTACCATCCATCCTTATGGAAGTTGATATCTCAACCCATTGTTGGATATAAAACCATCAAAATAATTTCCATGAAAAGGATGTAATGATGTGTTTATTTTAATTAAGAAAATAAATACCTGTCAAATATATAGGTTGGTGATATTGATGTGAAGCATTATTGATGATATGTTGTTACACAAGGATTATATTACACACTGATAATTCATATGTGGTTGTCGATGTTGTGAGAATAATTTTTTTATCTTGGGTACCTTGACATATTTATAGACAAAAATATTGAACTTTAGTCATGCCCACCCAATTACAATGAGAAAATATCTTATAGGGTCACACACTATTTGTTTACATTGATCTTGATTAAAAAATATTTGAATTTAATTAATTTAATTAATATTAATCATAAGATTGGTGAATGATTTTATTCATGTTTTATTGACCAGAAAATATTATTGATGAATGTAATATTTAACTAATCCTTTATTAGAGTATTCAATAAATTTAAATGTTTTTGAATTGAGTAAGACCATATATGATGACAAATATTAATTTAATATATGGTAATAAATATTTATTATTTCACATGATAGATTGTTCTCCATAAAATAATAATAATAATATTATTATGGCACGGTTTATGTTATGTATTATTATATTATTTACGGGATGGTATGAAATTAAATAATATTTTAACCTAAACCATATATTTATAAATAGATGGTTATATCTATTGTCTTGGGTAATCAAGAATGTAGAATTATTGGGTACAATAAATTTCTCTCCCAGATCCCCATCCTTTCATCCTCTCAAGAATGAGAAGAAATATTTCAATATCTAAGTATGTGATATTAAGGAAAACAAAACAAAACAATTGATCCATTATGATAGAACCCAACTCTATTATTGATTGTTTGGAGATCAATGGAGCACTGGTGGATCACCACCTGATGGATTATACCGTTGGATCATTAAAACGTAATGAATGTAAACTGAAAGGGATTATCAAAAGATCAAAATCATCATCAAAGAAATAACCTAAGACAAGGTAACCAATTTTTTGGATTCCAGGCATACAATATTTCATATGAGTGAATTTTTTATAATTAAACCATACTGAGTAGTTTAGATAGGTAATAATTGAGTAGATTTTAAATAAAATTCTATGTACTCTTTTCTTGAGTTTTAAATAAAAAACAGTTTTTTAAAGAACATCATATGGAATTTTAGTATTTTGGGATGAAATTAGATAAAATGAATTAATTTATTAATTTAAAAATTAATCAGATTTATTCATACACGTTTTATATTAGTAAAGAAATCATAAAGATTAATTCTATCTAATTATCTTAAATGCATAAAAATTGCATGTTTATGATCGATCATGAGATTATCGAAGACTATTATATCTATTGACATTATTTATTTTAATTTATTACATGGGTTTTAAATTATTTATTATTAAATTTAATATGATGGTTAGTGAGTCATCCCTCTCTTGATTATTATGTTGGAACTTCTTGTCTAAGGATATTTAAGTAATTCCACTCAACGAATCCTTTAGATACCCTCACTTGTGTGTGAGTTATAAATACATTTAATAAATGTAGTATCCTAAGGCACAAGGAGCAGGTTCAAGAAAAAATCTAGATGATTCAAACCAAGGTGATACACAAGTGGACATGTGGAGCAACAACTTTCCCCAATTCTAGAACATTGAGTATACCCCAGGACAAAGGTTGACTTTCCCCTCAATAAATCAATTGTTAGATAAGATCATTATCAGGGAATTTTTTTTTATTTTTTTCGGCTAGGAATTTTTTTTATTGATTAATGTCAGTGGTCAATTAAATAAATGAATAAATGTGAAAATATTGAATATAAATAAATTACTTATGTGTAATTTTTTCATTCAACTTGGTTAATAAATTATGTAAATTCAAATTAATAATAAAATTTCACATAAAGGATAAAACAAGAAAAACTTTATGCATAATAAATAAAATATTTGAAGTAAATATTAATTCATAATACCATCCATCATCCGAATTAAGATAAACACATAGTTAAAGTTTCAATTTTTCTAAATTCAAGGGAACTTTTAATTATCATAAATTATTAACTACGATAGAGGGTTAACATAACAAAATTTATATTGAATTTAATATCCAAATTCTATGGAATACAAATATGAAGGCATGAGTTATAGAAATCCGAGTTAGGGATTTAGGATTGGGGACTCTACTCATGTGAAAAAGGATTTCCATGCCCATAGATTTAAAGACCTTCTACATAAATACCTTTTTTCGGTTTCATGGAAAAAGTCATAACCAATAAGAAGGGAAATATAGATTCTTTCCCCTAAAATATTATAGAACAAGACATTTCAGGTTATATGGTGAGGGCTATTGAGTCTTTACAAAATAGTTAGAGATTTTATACAATTTCTTATTATTATTTGTCACATAAATTGTAATCAAGAAAAGTACCAATTATTTTCTTTTTTAAATTATAGAATAAATGGAATGTTCATTATCCAAATTATCTATAAAATTGATATTATATATAGATCATATCCTCATTGAAAATAACTTCTTGGAACAGTTCATATGACTTCTCTTTGTGTTGTTCCATGAACATAAATCTTACATACAATAATCCTGATTACCTAATATTCCTGCGAAGGGGGTCAGTGTTGAAGAGTTCCATTTCTATAAAAAAATTTAAGAAGTGTGGTCTAAACTCAATTTTTGATGATATCATCTATTTCTAGTTAACTCATTATCTCACATGAAAACAAGGATTCTTATAGCATGATAAATAATCTATATGGTCTTTACTAGGATATAGCTATATAAGAACAATATTTTATATCCAATGTTATTTTTTATAGAAATATTAGAGTGGTTTCACCAACTATGCCTCACATAATCAAGATCATCGGATACATTGATCATCTAGAGTTTATAGGGTTTAAACTCCCTAATAAACCACAAATCAATATTAGTATTGCATCACTCCCTTATAGATTCTACTCCTTTTTTATTAAATTTAATATGAAAAAATTGAAAAATATCTCCCAGATCTACATAGCATTCTTTACCAAACATATTAGGAAAAAATAATAAAAATCCTTCATTCCTTCTTGTGAATAATGAGAATGGTCATGTGAAGATAACTAACCCCAAATAATCTTCCCAACTCCCTTCCAAGAAGGGAAATATCAATGTGAATGAAAGGGAACATGATTTTATCTATTCCACATGTGGTTAGAAGGTACACTGGATGAGAAACTACACCCAAATAAATAAGGGGAATCATCTGGTGAGTTTTTTATCGAGTGTAATTTACCTATTTTTATAATTTGGTTATTAGATAATGCTATTGGTACTAACATTCATTTTAAAATATTATAACCATGAAGATTCAGAATGATAGACTAATGGTAGGTAGATCAAAGAGTGGCCAACAGAGAAAATCTTATTACTGTAGCTGTTATTGATTACCACATCATGTTTCTAACTGTGTTGATTTTGGTATTTTAATGATTATTATTATGTTCCATATGTTTCCAAAAATGATATATCGGTATCCTAATTTAAACACCCCAACCCTAATAGCCCGAAGCCTATGCCTTACATTAATACATTGTAATATAAAAACTACCAGAATCCCAATGTATCAAACAATTAAGTATATATCGAATCCATGTTACATATAACAACATTACATTACAACATGAGAGAAAATAAAACATAGAAATTTCATTGGAATCACCCATAAAATTCAAGATTACCCCTGTAAGTTATTCTTAATATACATATTTGAATCCTAGGTAGAAATAAAACATAAGTGGTGATCTCAGATTCTTTGTAAGGGTATGAAATATGGTAGAAGCTATCATAATCATAAGAAATATGGTATAATGAATAATTAATAACACATTATATTAAAACATAATATCCAGTATAATATAAAGGGAAAAATATGATTAAATAATTCCATAATAAAACATAACAATGGATATTATACTAGTCGAATAATCACATGGACTATCAATTATTATTTTTATAATTAGAGGCTGAATAATTATAGAAATCATAAACATACTATCAAGGCTTCAACCAAGACACCATACAAAATGGATAAAACCCTCAATATATTTTGTCTAATGAGACCTACCGATTCATAGAGGGTATAGAAAGGCTTGCAGCAGTCAATGACTAAGTCCAATGAATGACTCATATGAAATAGGTGATAGATAATCAATATATACATTCATATTGAATCTATAATATAAAATGTAAATAAGTTTCCCCAAATAATAAACATATTCATTAACCATCTAGAGTAATATGGAGAATAGAATCAAGATAGTACATACCTAGACAAAATAACCATAAACCATTAAATAAAATAAGGTAGATGATATAATTAAATATTAATCCCAATTATGCATAATATTAAACCAAGGATGTTTAAATAGATGACATACTTTAATTTAATTATCGAGGAATTATTGAGAGAAGTATCCATTTTTGTTTTCCAAATAAGTGTTATTTTGAAAAAATATATGATTAAATACAAAAATAAATTTAGTTAATTTTTTGATGATAAAACGGGTGATTTTATAAAAATAATTTTGGCTTAAAACCTATTATAGAGATCCCTTAAAAATGGATATTAAATTGCGAAGTTTCCTTTAACCGGGTTTGCTTATCGGGATGAATTGAGAAATATCCTTATAAAAAAAGTAACTCCCAAAAAAATAATTAATTATTATGCTCATAACATATCTATATATCATTAACATATAATTTAATTGGATTAAATAAGAGTAACTAATAATTATATTTTGGTAAAGAGAGGGAAAGCTCAAACTAAATGAAAAATGGAGGTTCCGGAGAAACCCTTACCTTATGTCTTAACGTTTTCCGCACTTGTGCTAAATTTCATGGATAATGAAATTATATTCATTAATAATTTAAATTACAAACTATTTAACATTTTTTTATTTATTATAATTTTATTTAGTTCAGTTATAGAATCTTTTTTGAGTAATAATATTAAATTTCATCATTCAGGATTGTTATTCTCCTTGGTTTTGATGATCAGTTTACTTTTATACGCATATGGAAGATCATGTAAAATAGGAATAAATATCATGAATTGAAGATATATGTTATTAATGAAAATCCATATTTTCAAATGGTTATATAATTTATTTGGTTTTTTGGGGGTGAGGATGAATCATTAGATAAGACGTTAATGATAATCATTTAGATTGTTTTGATAGTTTTTAACCATCACAAAATATTGTTGTTTTATTAATTTACATCATATAAATATATATATATATATAATGGTTACATTAAATTAAATAGTATGAAATAAATATATTATAATATGTTTTAATCATAATTTTTTTTATGATCTGCCTTAATAGAGTAATTGAAAATAAAAAACACATCGTCCATGAAGACGATAAATCAACACTTCACAAATGATATTTTCTTCTTTAAAATAAAAATAAAATGTGAAGAGACTTGGTGGTGAATTTTCCACTGAAATAATAACATTATTTTTTATAAAATATACTATAATTATTAAGTCACTTTTGATAGGGGAGTTGCAGGATGGATAAGAAATGAAAATAAAATGAAAAGAAAAAGAAATGAAAAGAAAGAGAATTTTCTACCCCTTGAATTATTCTCTTATAGATACTTCTAAAAGAGTATTGGTTTTGGTATTTTTTTGAGACCAAAGGGTCATGTGTGATGACCCGTACCCCGGGGCCCATTCCATGACTACCCCAATCCCACCTCCCATAGGCCAGGGGTTAGAGACTAGCGTAGAGTAGGCATTTCCCACCAAGGGGAGGCATTTTACTACGTACATATACACATAATCATCCCCAAGGAAAATTACTAAAACCAAAAAAATGAGTAAACATACATTCACCCCACAATGAAAACCACTAAGAGTAATAGTACAAACTAAAAGGTAAATGGGCCATAATACAAGATCAATTGAAATATGAAAGTACATGCTTCTTGATTTCATACACATAAAACCCTACCTGAAGGGTAGGTATGACATGTTTTCTAAATGTAGATGAAGCATAGCACGTTCATAGGGTCACCCTAAAGCACCACCAATCTACATTCCACCTGTTACTCCATAAAAACTTTCAATCATCTTCCCAAGGCATGATAGGTGCGAGCGAAGCCCGTGTAGGGGTGTGTAAAACAATACTCAGTAGGGACCCCAAACCTGAAAGGTAAAACACAAGGAAGACTACTAAAGAGGTACATGAAGTGTAGAAACTAATAATTAAATTCAAAATAGTCACTAGAGTCAGCTCACACTAGGATTCATATACTAAAAAAGATCAGTAATATCCAAATCCTATACGAAACACTTATTAGGAGACACACTTCGTGTATGCATAGGAGACACACTCTGTAGGAGACATACTCCATGTGGAAACATGAGTTATACAATGTGTAGGTGAAGGATATTCACTCCATAGGAGACACACTCCCTATAGGTGTAAGATACAATATATGTAGGAGAAACACTCTGTGTAGGTGCAGGAGACACACTCCATATAGGTCACAACCAGTCACAGGATTCCATCCTTAGCATACTCGTTCCAGAAGTGCCAACTCTTAGAGAAAATATGTCATATGTCAACCTCCATGAACGGTCACAAAGAGTATCCCAAAAGTTATGCCTTATTGTGATTGTCAAAAAACTGAAAACTGCTTGTGAAATGAAAAAACTATTTGAGTGTTATGGGAATTTAAGTAAAAAGGTGTCGGTTGGGTTCAGGACTGATCAGACCCAAACAGACTGAACCCAGGTCCCACCTAATCCAACTTGGACTTCTAGGACCACCCCGTTATCGGATCGACCTACCGAATCCCACCCAGCCCTATTGTACATGGGCCAGTTCGGTCCTCCTGGAAGCGACGGCTACCACATTCACTCCATCTCCACACGACCAAAAATCAAGCCAGATGCTTCTCTCTCATGTGGTTTGTGGGACCGCCTATCAGCTGGTCTAACACAACATTATGATGTGTCACCGGTAAAATCCACCGCAGCCCACCCTGGAGATGGCTCCCGTCTTCGCCCTCTACCACGCCTCTACTGGCCCCTCTGCTGCCGGTCGTCGAGCCTGGGACCACCTGCTACAGCTTGGTCGTTCCCCCACGCACTGTTGATGTCATCACTTCTTCTGCAGGTCATCGATCACACTCTTGTACTCTGTTTTTCAAAAAGGAAGCATCATTAGAACCTCGGGTAATTTTATTCATAAACCTATGCTTGAATCCACGTAGAGACCCATTCGTCTAGTAAATACTCGAGTGACATTATCTCATGTGTCACTTCAATCCATCCATCACCATCGCTGTCACACCTCCACTGGGTTATAAGAAGGCTGGATCTTTGATTCCAAATTTTTTCACCAAGATACAATTACACAACAATATTCTATTCATATTCCCATGAAGAATGTGAAGAACACATAGAACAAAAAGGGAAAAAAGTAGAAGTAACAACCCAAGGAATAGACCTTGGAAATTGTTCGTTCCATCCCTTGTCAATTACATTTAAAGGATAAATAAAAACGATAATAAAATGGTGATTCTTGAAATTCCGAATAATAATAATCATCCCCAAACCAATTCCTTCAAAATATACCATCCCGTAAGCATACGTGATCCACAGGTCAACGTGTTCATGGGTTGATTCGCGTTCATCATTAATTCCAAGAATGGGGAGATAAGGAATTGAAATAGACCCCTACCTTGAATGAGGATCATTAAGAAGAGATAATTCTTTATTGATGGAAATCTATCCATGAAATTCCTTTATCCATTGTTCTTCGTCATTCATCATTCGTCATTCTTTGTCGGCAATGGGAGATCTTTCCTCTCCATACCTTAGGGAACATCCATGTTCTAGGGAAAATTCTCCAACATTATGAACTCTATCTATGGTCCCTAACTCTTATTAATGGGGGAATCATGTTAATGAGTTTCATAATTTTAAATTCATTTCATAATTTTAAAAATCTTTCAATGTTGGCATGACGGTGAATTGCAGCGTCACTGAGTCGCCTCATCGTATTCCAGTAGATTTGGCACGTACTGTTGAAGAAAAAAAATAAAATAACTTTTTAAGTATACATTATTTTTCTCTTAAAACATCCATAAATTACCTTTTGCAGTCGAACCGCACCATCCGATGTTAGTCCCTACCTGATGTAAACTTGTTTCTCTGAGCTCAAAAGTGCCTGTGGATTTCTGATCCAAGAACTCATTTAGAAGTTACTACAGATAAACATGCATGATAATTTATATAAACTTAAAAATTGTTAAAGAATTTATTATGGGACCCTTGGCCTTGAAATCATGTGTTTTCTCAGCTCCAAGACTCATAATAATCCCATAAAATTTTCAGAAAAAATTTACATCGAAAATATGGGTCATTACAATCTCCCCAACATAGGGATATACATCCCTGAAAGCCAAAATAAGGGACAAATAAATAAATTGGAATATTTAGCACGAATATAAGCCTATTTATCCCATGTTTTCCCATAAATATTCCTATTATTCCACTTAATATGCACTAGAGGAATCGATCACCCATATAGGGTCCTCTCCTATCAATCCTTGATCTCCACTGGGAATTCTGCAAAAATATTCCCATACACAACGTCTAGCACACCACAATCAATTTCATGTGAGGGGTAATGTATGTATATCCTTATCTAGGATACATGAAATATGTCATGTACCCTCTCTAGATGTGGTGGTAGATCCAGGTGGTATGCCACCTCTCCGACTCTACATAGTTTCAGAAAAGTTCTGATGAACCTAAGATAGATCTTGCTGCCCCCGCCGAATCTACATATACCATGTTGAGGAGAGAGTCAAAGGAACACATGGCCCCCCTCCTCGCACTCCAAGGGTCTCCATCGCCTTTAGGAATAAGAATTATAATGGATTTTTTCAGTCTTCATCCGCTCCTCGATGTCCCGCACCTTCTTTATAGAAGCCTCTACTTTCTTCGGGCCCATGAGTGCTGACTCTCCAGGGCCAGTCCAGTAAAGTGGTGACCTTTAGGGTCATCCATACAAGGCCTCAAATAGTGTCATACCAATGGTGGATTGGTATCTATTTTTGTACTAAAACTCCACCAGAGGTACTATATCCTCCCAAAAATGGGAAAAATTGTGGATGAAAGCACATAACATGTCCTCTAAGACTTGAATGGTCCGCTCTGTCTGGCCATATTTTTGTTGGTGGAAGGATGCGCTCAATCGAAACTGAGTCCTAAATGCCTCTTGAAATCCCTTCCACAACTGAGATGTGAAATGAGCATCACAATCAGAGTCTATTTTTTATGAGACCCCATTGATTCGAACTATCCTCTGTATGAAGAGGAGTCCCAAGCTCTCTACTAAACCATGTTCCCAAATCGATAGGAATTTGTCTGACTTGGTGAGTCGACTAATGATAACCCAGATGGTGTCGTCCCCCTAGATGTACGTTATAAAACTTTCATGAAGTCCATCGATATTTTTTCCCACTCCCACTCTGGTTCCTCAAGGGGTTGATTCAACACCATTGGAACTTAGTGATCGACCTTCACATGTGGATATGCGAAGTATCTATAGAGAAACTCTTCCAGTTCTTCATCATCCTTATCCACCCAAACTAACATTAGAGGTCCAATTACATCTTTTCTACACCTGGATGTACCACCAAAGAGGATTTATAGAACTACCTCATAACCTCCTTCCTTAACATCTCTTGTATATGTGTGTGTCCTCTAAAAATGGTGACATGATTCCCACCTTATGAATATCCATCAGAGGCATGCCATGTAGAAATATGAGCACATGTCATCTTACCATTGATATCATTGAGTTATGCCTCCCACATGCACTATAAGAGTGGAGGGGTATCCACCATCGACTGTAAATAAGCTAATTAATCTCCATCCATGAAGGATATCTGGATCGAGGCCAATTGCTCTATGGTCTCACTCAGTAGTTGTGAACATGATCTCCGGTAGAGAGTATCTTATTGCATGTTCCCCTTACCAAGAGTATAGAATATCTAGAATTCATAGTTCTTGAGGAACTCAATCCAATTGTTCCATCTCAATTTTTTATCCTTCTAAGAAAAGATATACCAGAGACATTTGTGATCTAAGTTGATGATAAACTGCTCTCTAATAAGGTAGTGTCTCAACATCTTCAATACAAAGACTATTGTCAACAACTCTAGATCATGTGTCACATAGTTCCTCTCCTGTGGTCTCAACTTCCATGAACCATATTCAATCACTGATTTCCCCTGCCTCAGGACAAAAAAATTTACAGTCCCTAATCTGTCATAGGACACCACGTACTCTACACCCTCCTTTGGAAGTCATAGTGTGGGATCACTCGTCAAGATCTGTCTTAGCTAAGAAAAGATCTCATATAAATTCTTCATCGACAAGAATGGTTTTTCCTTTTATGTAAAGGCTTACATGGATACCTCAACTCTAGAAAATTCAAGAACGAACCTCTGTTTTTACCCAACCAACCCAAAGAAACTCAACACCTCTGTAACGTTCTTGGGTGGATCCCAAACAAGCATCGTCTCTATCGTTGCTGGATTGACCGCAAAACTAGCCTCCAAGATGACATGGCCTAGAATGTGGACCTCTCATTTCTAGAACATACACATAGAGAGCTTCCCATAAATCTAGTGTTGTCTTAGTAAGTCCATGACCATCCAAAAGTGTATCATGTGCTCCTCCTTGGACACTGAGTACAGAAGGATTTCATAAAAATGGCCACTACCAAATGGTATAGGTAAGGCTGTAAGATCCTATTCATGAGTCCCATGAACACTTATGGGGTGTTATTCAGGCCAAACTACATCACAATGTACTCTAGTGGTCGTAGTAACTTCTGAAATCCATCTTTGGAATGTCCTCATCCCATACCTGAAGCTGGTGATAGACTGATATGAGGACTATCTTCAATAAAAATCTTGATCCCTTCAAATCATCGAAGACGTATTCAATACTCTCTAATGGATACTTATTCTTGAAGGTCACCTAATTCATGTGCAAAATGTCCAAAAATAACCTCAAGATTCTATATGCCTTCTTGAAATACAAAATTGAGGCTACCCATGGTGAAACACTTGGTCTCACGAAGCCCTTCCACTGCATGCCCTCCAATAGTTTCCTCAATTCATTAAGATCTACAGGATCCATCCAATATGCTGGTGTAGATATCGGTACATTCTCAGGTTACTAGAAAATGAATAATTCTATTTCCATGCGAGGACGTAGTCCTGGAACATTTTCCAGAATGACGTCATCATACTCATCCACCACTACATGAATGTGATGACTCATCTCATCCACTACACCAACGGTCATGCCATGCAACTAAAGTGTGATCAGATGAACCCTCCTAGATAAAATTACAACCTACACTAATCCAGTTTAATCTTCACTAATAAAGGAAAACATGGTCCTATCTCTACAGACACACCAAACTATGCGCCTAAAAAAATCGATCTAAGAATGAATTGTGGATAGCAAGTTCATACCCAGAATGACGTTGTAAGGCCTCAATGATGCAACTAAGAGATCATAAATAAAATTTTCAACACTATTAGTAGGGGAACATTATCATTCCTGATGAGTATTCATAAAAAATCATCTTGTAGGATTCTCTAAGCATAGGGTTTGAGTCAACGATTCCACCAGAATACCTGTGTCTCGAAAAAAGGTCACGGTGAGAAAAGAGTGAATCACACCCATTTATATAAAAACATTATCTAGGGTGGAAATTACACATATTAGACCTATCATCATCCTGATTTTATTGGTATTGTAGGCCTCCAAAACCAAGAGCTATCCTCACCCATGTCCAACAACTCCCTGAGATTGAGATGGACCACCTAAGGGTGCTGGTGGTAGTGCCTCGAACCTCCATCCACCTCATGCCACTCATCACACTCCTCCTACACATGTGACTCCTGGTGGACCACCATTTCCCTACCTTTGATGCTACCTCGTTGGTCCCTCGACTCTCTCATGTAAATTCAGACGGTTGTTCAGATAATCTCTTTTGATATCTCCCCAACTATCGCACACATAGGGAAACCATTCTTTCGGTCAACTTGCTCTTCCCAGGGAGATTTTAATGACTGATCCAATGTCCTAGGTTTGTCCCCTAGACTGTCTAGTCCTCTTGGACCACTACATCAGCTTCCAGCAACCTGCTGCTAAAGAACCAACTACCCGACACCTGGTGGTATCTCCCACCGTCGGTGCCTACTCCGCAAGAAATTTCTCTACCAGTAGAGCTCACTCCAATACACTAGAATTCACAGGGATTCTATAAGATATCATCAATTCCCTATTCTCCTAGATTAGTACCTAATTTATTGTTAATTCTTTGATGAATGGGTCCCACACCATGTTTGTAGAGTAGTGAGAAAGATTTGCTGAGTACGTTTCCACCATCTGGCTGCTCTACTCCAGATTCGGGAGATCATATATACGAATAAAGTGTAACATCATTGGAAATAACTCCTCCTTGAAAATATTCACAACGTTTATCTATGAGAGGGTCACCTCCTCAGGTGTCTTGATCATAAAACTCCACCATCTCCCCCAAAGACCTGTAGAAGAATCGATACTATGAATACCATCAAGTCAAGAGGAGTCCTCACTACGTGGAAAACTCATGTCACCACCTCCAACTAGTCTTCAAATACCTAAGGATCTGTCTCACATTAGAACCTAGGAGGTCACTATATCTGAAACTAATGCAAAAAACCGAGCCTACATGAATCCTCTACCGGTAATGCTTGTAGTAACTTCTTCTCTCCATGTGGTGGTTTGACTTGTAAATCATTAGAAGGTGCCATATCTAGAAACAATCATTGTACCGATGCATCATAACTCGGATGACCATCCTTTTAGTTTAACCCCAGAATCCAGGTTTTCTACCTATGTGGAAGAATCCTAGAATAGAAAACAATATTACATGGTCAATAGAGTATGCCCGGTGAGATGAATCTGACTCAAGAAGGATATGAGAACATAATAAATTCCAATATAATGGATGAACCATTAATTTCCCATGAAACTAGTGTATTCATTTACCAACTAGGAAATAAGAATTCAAGTTCTCGGTTTTTGGATACGTTGACCATCACACAACATTGGGTTCCCTGGCATAAAAGATAAACATAAAACACTTAACATTAATTCCCAAAATAAAAAGTAAAACCCACAGCACATTGATACCACTGTGTCCCGACCCATACCCCATGCCCCGTGTCATGACTACCCTAATCCCACCTCCAATAGGCCAATGATTAGTGACTAGCACTGAGTAAGAATTTTCCTATGAACATGCACACAAAATAGTCCCCAAGAAAAAGTATTACAACAAAAAACAATAATAAAATAGATATTCATACCACTAAGATAACTAATGAGAGTAATAGTACAAAATGAAATATAAATATTCCAGAATAAAATACCAAACAATATATAAATTTACAAGCTCCAGGATCACACCCGCCGAAAACCCAACTTGAAGGGTATGTATAATAAATTGTCTAAATGGTGCTGAAGCATACCACGTTGATCGAGTTACCATGTAGCACCACCTATCTCTGCCCCACCAAGGAATCTGTAAAAGTTATCTATCATCTATGCAATTCATGAAACATGTGGGTGAAGACCATGTAGGTGTGAGTAAAACAATACTTAGTATGGACTGCAAACCCTAAAGGTAAAACATAAGGCAGCCTACTAAAGAGGAACACAAACTGTAGCCTCTAAGAAGCACAAACAATATAGTCACTAGGGTCAGCTCACACAATGATACATATATTATGAAAGTCCAGGGATATCAAAATCCAAGGAGACACACGAAGTATGATACACGCTCTATGTAGGAACCTGATATACACTCCATAAGAAGACACATTCTGTTTAGGCACAGGAGGCACACTATGTAGAGGACAAAATATGTATGGGTGTAGGAGACACACTCTTAGAAGACAAACTCTATGTAGGAGTACTCCCTAAAGGGAACAATCAGTTAAATGATTCCTTCCTCAATGTTCTTTTCCCGGAATCACCTATTCATTGAACCAATAGATCATACGCCAAAATCCATGAATGGTCACATAGAGTACCCAAAAAGGATTGAATCATCGCAATGGTACCAATGCCACAAACATACAGATGTTATGAGAGTTATGGTAATTTCAGTAAAAAGGGGATGGTTAGGTTTGGGTCCGGTCTGACATGGGTCTCGCCTGACCCGATCCGCCGAGTTGACCCGACCTGCCACCTCTAGCATGACCTACTTGGATGAAGGATAGTTTGGTCTGCTTCGATGTGGTGAATATCATGTCATATACATCTCCATGCGACCATCCATCGAGTCGGACACCTCTCCCACACACAGATTGTGGGACTTTATACTAGTCAGTCCAACACGACATCTTGACACATCTTCGGTCCTCTCCAATACTGGCCGCCCTTGCCATGGATCCCGTCTCCGCCCATAATTGTGTCGTCATGGGTCTCTCTAACACTGGACATTGATTCAACAGCTTCCCGTTGCTTGGTTTCCACACCACCATGTGCCACCACCAACGTTTCTTCTTCTACGGGGCACCGGTCACACTCTGGTGCTCCGTTTTTCAAAATGGATGCATGCTTGTGACCCTCGAGTCGCATTATTCATCATCATGGACAGAAATCCAAATTAAAACCTATTCCTCTAGTAAATGATTGGGTGACGGTTTGTCATGCGTTTATTAGATCCATCCATTGCCGTCATTATCGAACCTCCACTAGGTCATCGTGAGGCTAGATATTTGATTCCTTATCATTGTACTAAGAAACAATTGCAAAATTATTGTTTGTTCATATTTCTATGAAGAATGCAAAAAATGTATACAATATTAAAGGGGAAAATCACAAGTAAAAACCTAATGAAAAAACCTCTTCTATTGTTCTTTTCAGCCTCAATGTATTCTGTTATAAAGATAAAGAGAAATGATAATGAAATTCAGATACACAACAATTCAAATAAGAATGATCATCCCCAAAAAAATTCCTGGAAAACAAACCATCCCTGAAGAATGATCGATCCATGGGTCACCTTGTTCATGGTTTTATCCACATTCATTGTTAATTCCAAAAATGTTGAAAGAAAAATTGAAATAAACCCCCTACCTAGAAAGAGGATAATATACATGAGAGAATTCATCGTTGATGGAGATCTGTCCATGAACGCCCTCAATTCGTTGTTCATTAGCACTCACTGTTCATCATTGATGGCTTGAGATCTTCTCTATCCTTTCATCAGGGAAACATTTTGGTTATAGGTATAATTTTTTAGTGTTATGAATTCTAATGCTGGTCTATACCTTTGATTAATGTAGGAAAGATGTTAACATGTTTCAACATTTTAAACACATTTAAGCGTTGCCACGATGCTGCATTATAGTGTTGATGAGTCTCCACATCATAGTTCTATAGAGTCATTTCGTAACATTGAAGAAATAAAATAAAATAATTTTTTTTATATATTTTCATTTTCTCATAAAAAGTCCACAAATTAACTTTTCCATATGACCCGTATCGGTTGATGTTCGGACCTCCCTAGGGTAAACTTATAGTTCAGAGCTCAACGATGCCCTCAAATTTATGATATGGGAACCCATTTAGATTTTACTAAAACCTCAGCCACGCAATATTTTTAATAAACATAAAAATAGTTCGAACATTTATTCAGGGAACCAAAATCCTCTTAATCATGTGTCGTCTTAGTGCATGTCTCGTAATAATTTGACTAAATTTTCATTAAAAATTTAGATAGAGAATCCCATACATTACATATTGGACGTGGGGAAGGGACTTGGAAATAGTATTGAGCAAAAATTGTAGAAATCCAAAAGCGTGGAATGTGTGATGAGAAGAGTTAGTAAGGGGTGTCACTTATAGTGGAGAAGATGGGTGTTTTTTTTGAATATTTTATTCATTTGGATATTATATTGGCTCAAGACTATGAATAGACTGAGAATTATCACTAAATATATTAAAAATTTTAAGGAATGTTCATGATTATGGAATTACATCTGGCATACATCATCCATGACACAATAATTTTTTAATTTAGTATTTATCGTAAATTATCATATTTTACTTTTCACAAAAAATTAAATTATTTTAGAAATATCCCAAAAAATTACCCTAAACTATTTTTCAACATGTATATTTCAAAAAGATATTCAATTTTTTGAATTTTTTCCCAAATACAAAAAAAATAATTTTTAATTAAAATCTTTATTTATTATAAATATCCCATTTTTAATATTATAACTTGTTTTATGAAACATTAAAATTCTAATTGAGGTCTCAAATATTATATTATAATTATAAGATAAAAAAATATTAATTTATGAATATATTTTATGAAAATATTTTTTCTTTTAATTTATATTATTAATTACAATACTGTAAATACATATTTATTCATTGTAAAAATAATGACACTTAATTTATCATTTTCATATCATTTATTTAGTTATACATGAATATAATTATATTATATTTTCATTTATATGATGGAAAATTTTTATTTATACATTCATCGGTGAAGTTACAATTTGATTGGCTAGTTTATTATTCATAAGGTTCACTTTACTCTTCTAGAGTTTAAGATACAATCCCATTGGTATAAGATCCTCAACATCTAGAAATAACTATTATTTAATTAATTCTTAATTTATAATGTTTTTATTTTTTTCTCTATGTGATTTAATGTGATTTATAATATATGAAATATTTATAAGAATGGAAACTTCATTGATAAAATTTTGGGTTATTACACCAGGCTTGATACAGATGGATTTATTTTCAATTTTGGGAGTAAATCTTGATTCTTTTATAAAGATAACATTTTTATGGTAATACACATTTATATAATTGGATTTATGTGTTATATTACATAATTCATGTATTGGCAATAGAAAAATGAAACTTATTTACATAACTCATACCACATCAATGTATAACATGACCAACTAGGTCATGTAAACAAAAAACGTTTGTTTAAATTACATAAAAATGGATATTTGGGATTATTTTTAACTAAATCCACTTATTCCATACATGTTTACAATTAAATCTAAATAAATATTCATTTAGATGAAAAGGTAAAATTTAAAAGGAGCTCCTTGAATTAGTTCATACCTTTGTGTGTAGACATTTTCTTTTTGAAGCAAGGGGTGGTACTCATACGTCATAACTTTTACTCATGATTTTAGTAGATATAGAAATTTCTATAGGATGAGGTATCATTCAGATTCCTTTAAAAAAATTTAAGGAATGCAAGATGAAATTTAGAACCAGATTGGTAAGAGGATTAATAAACTCTTGTAAGACTATGGTTGAGAATATCTTAATCAATATTTCATTTATTATTTATAGAACTTTGTGATTTTATCTCAATTCACTCCTTATACATGACGATGTAATAGTGTAAATGAAAGGATTCACCACACCCTTTTAGATATAGTGAAATCTATGATGAATCATTATAATCTTCCATTATACTTTTAGGGATAAACATTATTAAAAAACCAACATTTTAAACAGAGTACCAACAAATGTTTTAGAAGATATTCCATATCAATTGTGGAGTTTAAATAAACCCATATTGTGATATTTACATGTGTGAGTATGGGAAGCATTTTTTATGGAATCTTCAGGTAAAAAGTCTCCAACAGGATTCACAATGATTATTTTTATATTACATCATAAGGGGAAAAAGACAATACCTATAAAATCATTCAAACAAGAAGGGTTTAGTTGAAAGATTGACGTTATTTATTGAGAAATACAATATCTCTAAAAGAGATGTTGGGACTGAGATAGGCTTTGATAATGTCCATGCTCAAGACACACTAGAGTTGGAAGATGAAAAATTTACACAAATCCCAATGGGAGAAGATGTATGAGAGACACAAATACCATTTTGGTGTAAAAGAAAGGTTAGATGACCATAAAGAAATGGTTTTCTAGTCACATAGGATGGGGAATCATAATTTTTTGGTAGTAATGTTCATCTAAATTATCAGTAAGTAGTTGGTGGCATAGATATATCAATATAGAAATAATCCAAGAATTATGAAATGGATTCCATGAACCAAAACCATATATGTATTTTCGTATATCCATTAGTGGATTTAATTATTGTGGGTTGTAAATGGATATTCAAGATGAAATTATACATGGATTGTAAAATAAGTACCTATAAGAAACAATTGGTAATAAATGGGTTTAAAATACGTTATGATATTGAATACGACAAAACCTTTTCATGAGTTACTATAATAAAATACATTAGAATTATATTTACCATTGTTAATATCTATGACAATGAGATTTCAAAAATGATTAATTTTTTTTCCCTTAATGGAAACTATTAGGAATATGTTTATATGACACAAATCAAAGGTTTTTTTATTCCAAAGGATGCTACATGACATAAGAATTAAAAAAAACCATTTATAGATTAAAGAAAGTGTTTGGTTAATTGATAATTTTATTTGATGAAGCTATAATGGAATTTTTATCCTAAAAATGAATTAAATCATTAAGTCTATAATTTTTTTAGTGGAAGGGAAATCATTTTCTTAATAGTATATATCGATTCCATATTACTTATTGGAAACAATATGCTTGTCTTATGGTTTGTTAAGGAATGGTTGAATAAATGATTCTTTATGAACGACTTAGGTTAAGAATCATATATTATTGGGATGAAGATACATCATGATATATCCAATAGGATTAATTACATAAGTCAAATTAAATATATTTACAATATTCTAATGAGGTTTAGTATAGAAAAAATCTAAGAGGGGATTGTTTCCAGTTTCACATAACATTCAATTTTCTAGGAAAACTTGTTCTCAAACACAAGATAAATGAAAAATAATAGAAATGATTCCATATAAATAAAAAATTGGATCAATAATGTATGATATTTTATTTAATAGGCTAGATGTTTCCTATTATTTGAGTACATTACACATATATCAAGATGATCGAGGAGACCACCTTTAGATGGTACTCAAGACTTTCCTTAAGTATCTAAGTCATACTAAGGATATTCTCCCATCCTATTAAGGATATGGGGAAATAGTCATCATAGTGTATTCATATTCTTGTTTCCAAATAGATAAATTTGATATAAAATCATAGATATGATACATTTTCACCTTGAATGGAGGTTTTGTGATATTGAAGAGCTCAAACTAGGTTATGGTCGTAGATTTTGTAGTAAAGTCAAAGAATATTGTGGCTTTCAAGGTAGATGAATAATGTGTATGGATATGAATAATTTTACAATATCATAATGTGGTACACAATAGTGAAGATCCTATTATTCTCTATTATGATAATATAGCAGTGGTGGATCTTGAAAAAGAGCCAAGGTCACATTATTAGATGAAGCACACACATTGGAAGTATCATATCTTGAGAGATTTTTCTCAGAGAGGTGTGTTTTTAGTGAGAAGTAATTACATGGATGAAATATAGAAGATACCTTATTAAAATCTTTGACTTATTATAATCATTATATTCATGTGAGTTCTATCAGAACAAATGTAATAAGTAGTGGGATCTAGTCCAAGTTAGAGTTTGTTAGAGTTGGTGTCCTAGAACGGATTTTTTGTACATTGATTGTATGTATATTACATGAATTGAATATTAATAAAACATATTATTATAGATTATTCATTATTCTATATAAATATAATCTAATAATGTTATAATATATTTGTCATATCAATAAAGTCATAACAGTTCCCCACTATTGTGAGACCTTTTAAATTCCATGAAAATATTTTTAAATATAGTACTATGGTCAAATATAATTCTATAACGGGACACAATGAATAGGAACATCAGATGTGATTACTCATAAGAATCTCAGACTTATTCTCTGGATGTTTGTATTTGGTAATCTCAGTGATGAGAGATTATGAAAAGATACCCGCCAATAAAAATTATGTATATTTTGGTATCATCATATATTACTATTCGTGAACATATGTAATGTTCCTTTGACATTAATATTATTATTAATTCATATTATCCGTAACACACCTAAAATTATTTTTAAACCATAAAAATATAGTTCATGGTAATGTTAGATATATTGGGGTCATCACAAGTAATATGTAATTAATAAATATTATATGGAAGGATGTTCCCCTTAAATATTTATGGAAGTTGATATCTTGACCCTTTGATTTGAATTGAACCATCAGAATAAATTCTATGGTCATGGTGTAAAGATGTGTTTATTTGAGATAGTTAATGAAATATGAAGAAACATATTATTTGGTGACACATATGAGAAACCTTCCTGATAAAATATTATGACATAGGGATTTTATTACAATGTGATAAATTTTTTTGTGGTTGTTGACATTATGACATTAAGTTATTTTTCTTTGTTTACTTGTCATATTTTTAAACACAAGGTTTTTCCATTGATCATGATTAAATTCTATTTGAATTTAATTTAATGAATTAATATTACTCTCATGATTTAGTAATAAGTTTATTCAAGTTTTATCGATTGAAACTGTTTATTAACAGATGAGAAATTAAATTAAATGATTATTTGGTTATTTTATAAATTCTATGTAATTTTAATGGATCAAAGCCATGTATTATGATAAATATTAATTTACAAGATGGTAAAATAATATTTATTATTTCCCAAGTTATCATGTGCACCATAAATTATTATTAATAATAATATTATTATTATAATGACATAAATTTTATTAACTAATATGATTTTATTTAAGGGTCGTGATAAAATTTAATAATATTTTAACCTAAAACACAAATGTATAAATAAATGGGTATGTATATTGTGAAGGGTAATTGAGAATTGATTATCGTTTCATAAGACAAATTTCTCCATCAGCTCCTCTTCCTCTTAGATTCTCAAGAATTAGAAGAAATCCTTTAATCCTGACAGATGATCGATCAAGGTAAACAACACAAGATGACTGATCTACCACACTAGCTCCTGAAATTCCCTGATTGATTATTCAATGTTAAATGTATCAAATATGAATTTTGACTATAGGGACTCTATACCGGGATCCTAAAATTAGAAATAAGGTTATCCGAAATGATTTTTTAGAATATCAACATCATCATCGAAGAAATAAGAAATAAAAAGGTAACATATTCCTCTGGTATTAAATAAATTAATTCTAAATTTTATGGGAAATGATTCTCTCTAGGTTATAGATTTATTAAAGTCAATATACAATAGAAATATTTCATTGGTAATATCATTCACTTCATTGTACATATTGTGAATGATCTATTAGATATAAAATATCTTTTTTTATGCTTATCGAGGAACTTCTGCTATTCCTAAAACCTTTAGAAGAATCATTTAATAAGCTATTTGACTATAGAGGATAAAATTGGAAATTTAAATACTCCAATAAATTTTATGTAATTATGATGATGATTACTTTTTTATAATGAAAAATTAATGGTTTTTCTTATAGGGTTTTTCGTAGGTGGTGAGTAGGATTATGATTTCTAGCATGAGTACCCACACATGTGCTCATTGAAAATTGGCTGATGATGATATGGGTAGTATGGTGAGCACACAGATGGTGTGGATCATATGTTGATGATGATTATTACATATATGTTATGATTATAACTTATTTTATTAATGGATATGATATTCCCCAAATCTATAGACTCATATGATGAGTTGTGACCATATAGTATGGTACATTATCGGAATATATTTAGCTATGATATAATGATATCAATACCACTTCCTTTGATTAGATTGTAAATTTAGTGTTATGGTTTTATTATTAAAAACCTACATATATATTAAATAATTAAATTTTTTTTTTATAAGATGAAACACATGGATTTAATTAAGATGCATTCATGTATGGGTGGATGAAGAATTTATCATCTGTTTATAATGACGAGTAAATCCATATATAGTTGTGGAACATCGCCAAGGCCTATATAAATGAGATATCACCATGAGATTTAATTTATACAAGATATAAAAAATCTCAACTCACTAAATACCCCCCATATATATCCCTTTCATATTTATTTTTCATGAGAGGAATTAACATGCTGTAATGGAAGAAGAGTACAACCCAAACAAGACATGTGGTTATTTTATCCTATTGATACACCACTAAGGTGGGATGTCTATTAGCTACCTCTACTACGATCTTCATCAAACATGGATTACTGTTTTTTATATTGTGATCAACAGTGAAAAACTTGCATTGTAATTTCTTCATTTATCATATGCATGTTTTTAGGTATTCTCACATGACCAATCTTGTTTTTAGTTTATTTATTATTTATTCTATATTTAATTAGTTTCATTAGATCCTTTAAATCCCAAAATTATTATTATATCAATCCATGATGATTAAATACTTTTGGTCCTTAAGAAAATGGAGATTTTTTATTTCTACTAAAAAACTAAGAACTACATTATCTCATATGACTTAGTATGTGACATTAAAAATAAATATAACTGTATGTGAAATTTTATTATATGATAAAGTATATTTTGAACTATTTTATAGAAAAAATTATTTGTTAATGTGATATTAATTGGCATCATAACATACTTTATGAGATAAAATAATCTTTGTTGGTGTCGTAATTTACAATTTTCGATTTTAAAAGTAGTACCGGATTGTGTTATGTTAATCTCACCCAACTGCTAGGTTGATATGACATAATGATTGAGTTAGTCATATGGAATCCCCCTATAGAACCAATTTAACCTTTCTTAGAAACACAAATCATAATATGGAAACACACTAAACCTATTTAGACCTACATCAACCTGTCAAAAATAATTGGTTAATCTCACATAAGTCATTGCATGTTGGTATTAATATTATGCAATATAACAACCACATAAAATACTCCATGAGATATTCCTATATAGATTTATATTTATTTTAACACAATTCATGAATTAGCCTCATACATTCCTCCTTGCGCCTAGTTTATTTTACATAGCATGATAAATTTATTCATATTAAATTGATATTTTATTACACAAAGGATTGTGAGCGCATTGAATTCTATTTTTGAAACATGTTGGCTTCTATTTATATAGCCCAACTTAATCGTTTTATTTAAAAATCATTCAATTAAACAAAACTAGCCAAAGGACTCGACCCCTCAACTTCCGGCTCCAATACCAAATTCCTCTACCACCACAACCGCCTGCATAGGGCGAATATAGCCCATCTTATATCATTTAAAATTGTAGTTATATTTTTTTTTTGTTTTTAATTATGAATTGAGTTATAATGGATTATAAAATGATTATAAATAATGTAAAATGCTATAGTGCAATATTTATTAATTTATTAAAGTGGTTATAACTTGATAAATTAGTTTTTTTATAATTAATTGATTAAGTGTTTATGAAACAAATTTTAAAAAAATATCGATATATATTAAATGTTAATATTGAAATACCTTTTTTCCAAATTATATAAAAACATTTCAAATTTAGCAAAAACGTATTCATTTAGAAATAATAAGGTAAATTTATATAATGTTTATAAAATAAAAATGAAGAAAAAATATAAATGAGTTTATATATTATTGAAGATTTCTTTATAATTATTAGTTTTATTTATTCATATTAAATCCTTGTTTAGGGGATTCTTTAAACCACCTAAAAATGAGTACTGATGATTGATTTAATCAATGTTTAAATTATATTAAATATATAATATTTAGATTATGTAAAATGATTACATAATATAATTGAATTATAATTATATTTCATTGAACATCATATATTTAAATTAAATTTCATATAACAAATAATATAAAATATTTCATACTATGAAATGATTATAAAAGGTTTTTATTTTTTTAGTTATGTTTTTTCCATATGGATAAGTTAATTACAATGTGTTTATTTTAAATATATTTATGAATTGTTTATAAATGTTTATATCATGTTTAAATTCTTGAATTTTACAATCATTTATTTGTCCCCATATTATTATTCATAGATGTGAAATTTTTATATTTTAATTATGCGCACACTTCTATTTAAATTTTTTAAATTGCTTCTTTGTTATCATTTATGCGTCTATGGTGTTAAATACTTGGTATGATAATGGATTTAGTTTTTCTATTTCATGACTTTCTGTTGTATTGATTTATATACTTAGATTAAGTATTTATTTTTGATTTATACATATTGGGTGTTAGAGTTATGATGTAATTAAAGTATTTCCCATGTAATGTTTCTCTGGGTAGATGGACTTCTGTTTTATACCAGATACTGTCCAAGTTTCTTATGCCTTATTTAAAAAAGTGAGGGTTGACTATCTATAGATCCAGTCTTAATCGTACATGGATTTTTGATTTCATATAATTTTAAACATTTACATGAAATATTGTAAACTACATTGTGAATGTGATTCATTTTAATATTTATGAATATATTTTAATTTTAATTTGGGTTATTAACAGAAGATATGAGTTGTGTAATGGGTTACCTATCAATTTAGATTGAACATATTTTTTTAAGGAATAATATTTTAAACCAATTCATTATAATCATATATATGTAAATGGGATAACATGATATAAGATAGTGAGAATTAAATCCCATTTAATGTTTAATAAGTGTTATATTCCTTCTAAACCAAACACATGTCTTGACCATAATCATTCAACTAGGAATGTTCTACCAAAATATGGATCACATGGATTATTTTGTGGATAGAATGGAGAAAATGGAAGGGAATATTTACTAAAGTTATGTGATATCATATGGTAATATATTATTTGTCATACATATGTAAAATGACATATTTATGCTTTTGGGTATATTTTATATTGTGATATAATGAAATAATATGATGGATACTTGTGTGTGTATTATTGTAAGACATAGATAAACCACATTGCGATGAATTTTGTGGAATTATACATTTGGAATTACCATAGATCACCTATGTTAGTTGAATGTTAAGGATTTATCATTAAAATCTACTACACATTAACTATCATTGTAACATAAGATAGTGTTTATAGCCAAGGGTTACATGAGATTAAAACAAAGGAATTTAATCATGAGCTTATGAAAAACATGAGTAAATGAATGGACTTGGGAAGCATCCCCATAGCCGATATAAAAGTGGCTAGGCTGTGGGGATATATATAAATGTGTGTGATCCTTTAAAATACCCTTATCCAAATTCCCATAATACCAAATCTATATTCTTACATCTGACATAGCACAATGAGATACTAGCATATCATGGAGGTTTGGATGGTGTTACCCAATGAATTTGGGCGATTTAGTGAAAACCCTTAATATATTACCTAGGGAATATCTTTTAGGTTTTTACTTGGATATCCACATCAAGTACCAAGTGAAAGAAATAATGAAAACGTAATAAGATTCAGAATACACGTTAGTTATTTATAGGTTAAATGATCTAATTTTTAATGGAAAAGTTTTCATGGAATTAATTATTTCTAAATTTTTTTTGTTTTGCATTGATTAATTATAAATCATTCTGTAGAATCCTTTTAGTGGTATCTGAGCTTTATGAAGATTATTTATTTTAGAAATAATGATGAAAATGAAGGTTGACTATTAAAAAACTGTTTATAATGTCATAGTTTTAACATCGGTTATTTGGATCCAACGTAAAAATAGGGTAATATTAATTTTTTATGTTTATTATCAATTAAAATATGTGTAAAAGTCACTAGTCGTGTGTTTTATATAAAAAACGATGGGAAAATTCATATTTTCCACTCATTAACGTTGGTTAAATGATAAAACCAATGTGAAGAAGTGATTTTTACATCAGTTATATTTTAACCAATGTGAAAAATACTATTTTCACATTAGTTAAATGATAACCTATGTAAAAAATCTTTTAAAAATTTATTAATTGTTGAAGGGTTCATTTTTTAGTCATCCCTTATCATTAGAAAGTTATCATTTTCCTCTTATCGATGCACAAAATATATCATTTCTTTGATCTGGTTTTCTAATATCACATTGCAATCATTATAAAACCTCATGTTTCATCAGCCTTGTGTTAGGTATAGAAGATAGATCTATAGTAAGCCTAAAAAATTGAAATTTTTCTCATTTTAGTAATTTTTTAACATAGAATCTATAACTAATGATTGTTCTATAAGGTTGAATTCATTCTCACATTACCATCTTCAAACACTCATGGTTTTCAGCTTCATCTTTTCACATTAAATTCTTGATCCGCTCGTATCCAACTAGCTCACCTAAGGATTTGAATTTATTTGATAATGTGTTATATTTTTGTTCCTAATTATCTTTCTACTATGAATTATCTGTTCTTATATAATATTTTATGATTTTTTTATTAATTTGAAATTACATTATTGAACACACCATGCTAAAAAGTATTATTTAGTAGAAAAGTGTGGTTTATCTTATGGGTTTTGATATTTTAATTTAGGTCAATGATTTGGGTTTTAAATTAATTATGTGATGATATCATAGTGTGTTAATTTCAGTTCTGATAAAGTTGTCACATGGTAGAGTTGATAAATTATTTTTCATATAATTTCAAATAACAAGCTAGGTTTTCCAATGGGTTTTATAATGGATTTTTTTAAGAGATGGAATGTGTGTATTGTAGAATATAATTGGAGTTTTTGTTAAAAACTAGTTGTGATGTACTGCTCGAGGGTTTGATGTAGATATGATGAATTTGAAATTGGAATTTAGTACTGAAAACCATATCTAAAAGATGATCAAGTGTAAGGAGATCATCATAAATGCTTCTTATTTATGAGAATACCTATGGTGTTGCATTTGTTATAGGGTGAGTCATTTTAGATTAATTAATTTAGTGGTAGATTTAATTACTTGTATGAAACTAAGTGTGATTTAATAAATGGGACACAATGATAATTTTGATACTGTGAGCATCTTTAGGGGTGTTTTTATGCATGTTTATGTGTTTCAATGGTACTATAAGGAATTATAACAGAGTTTAATGGGTGACGGGTCCAATTTTTAACATAGTAGACCAACTGGGAACCCTGTTAGAGAAAAATATTTACCATATGATGTCCCATGAAGAAGGTTTTAATGATAAATTTTTTAAACTAATACTCAATTTATAATTTAAACATATGTTTTCATTAAAAATATATATTTTTATTTTTTTATAAATAATAAACTAAAAATTAGTTGTTCTCATTCTATTTTTTTATGGATTTTATTTTATTGATATAATTGTACATATTTTTTTTAATAATTTCATAAGTTTAAATTTTTAATTTTAACTTGAGAAATTTTTGTAATGAATCTTTTTTGTAATTATTTCTGCATGAATGAATCTTCTCATTAAAATTTTCTATTTTACTTATAATGTTTCCATTCTTGGATTTCTATATTTTTTTATGTCATTTCAAATGTCAATATTTTATAAATCAATCCCTTATTAATATTTATTATTGATATTTTTTATAGATAAGAATGAATCAAAGTTGGATTAATAAACCTTGAAGAAGTGATGAATTTGAGAAAGGTGTCGATGCTTTTTTGGAATTTTCAAAATTAAATATTACAAATGACGAAATGCTTTTCTATCTATGCCAAAAATGTTTAAGTTGAAGAATCTAGATATCAAAGAGATAAAATATCATTTAAAATATCATGGTTTTAATTTGAGTTACATATCTTGGGTTTGGTAAGGTGAAACTAGGCATAATTTGAGATTTTTGATGATAGTTCTTTGTAGGATAATAAATCTAATCTGCTAGATGATATGATTAATGATATTGAAGTAGAGGAAATTGAGAAATAACTAAAAAATTATAATTTATATGGAGATTCCTAAAAAACCATTATATCCATGTTGTATGGAATATATGGTTTTATCAATAGTGTTATGATTGATAATACTGTAGATGAAACATGGATGGAGTGAAAATAGTTTTATAGATCATTTACAATTATTGAAATACATTATTTATAAAGAAAATGATCATCTAGATTGACATTATATAGCACTGAAAATAATATGCATAGTGGTATTCGGGTATAAGAAAATAAATGACTTCTAGAATGAAAGTGTGATATATAAGAATGAATAAGAATTTTTGTTAGAGTGTCCTATATGTGGGACATCATCGTATTTGTTTAAATAAAAATCACATGCTGATTAAAAGTTATAGAGTCCCTTTCTATTTAAATTTTATATATTATTATAATTTGTCATTTAAAACATTTATTTTCTAATTCAAAATAATTCAAAAGGTTAATATGTCATGATGATGAGAAAATATGTGAAGGAAAATACATCATCAAGTAGATTGTACACAGTGGAAGAAATATTATCATCAGTTTTCTACATTCAGAAATGATGTAAGAAATCTCATATATAGTCTATGCATATATGGAATTAATCCATCTCGAAACTTTAGTAATATACATATTTCATGGTCTGTTTTATTTGTAATTTACAACTTATTTCATGAATTCTGTACGACTCAAAAATATATACAATTGATTTTAATGATATGTGGACCAAAACAGCCTAGAAATGATTTTGATGTTTTCTTGTCACCATTAATTGATGATTTGAAACTGTTATGGGTGGAAGGTCTAAGGGTGCTTGATTATTATAAAATAGAATATATTCAACTTCATATAATTAATATGTTCACTTTAAATCAAATCCTATCATTTCAAAAAAATTTATGCATACAGTGTTAAAGGGTACGAATCTTGTCTAATTTTTTGACAACAGACTTCATATTATGAACTACTTCATGAGAGGAAAATAGTATAGATGGGTCCTAGAATATTTTTTCAGTATGGATTAATCTTATAAAATATTAGAAAAATATTTCCACAGCTCCCATGAATTTTATATTTCTCTAAAACATTTATCAACTAATAAGTATTTTGAGAGGGTGAAAAACATTGATGTGACATTTGAAACAACACAAAAATCTTGTAATGATAGAAATATTTTGAAGAAATGATAAATATTTTTTGAGCTACCATATTGGAGATATCATGAGGTGTAACATAACATTGATTCCATGCATGTAGAGTAGAATATATGTGAAAGTTTGATTCCAAAATTGTTAGATATGAATGGAAATAATAAATATGGGTTGAATTCAAGATTGGTTTTACTCTGAATGGGAATACATTTGGAGTTTCCTACCTCTCCAAATATAAGGTGAAAATTCCTACACTCGACATTTCATACCTTATCCAATAGGGATAAAATTATATTTTTCAATATCTTCATGATACCATAGTGTAACATGGTTAGTCTCTAAATCTAAATAAATATGTTTCTTTAAATGATTTAATATTGAATGGTATGAAATCTCAAGACTATCACACTATGATGCAATAGCTCATACCAATTACATTGTGTGGAATTTTTCCCAGCCAGGTTAGAATGACTATTATAAAGGTGTTTTATTTTTTTAATTCAATTTGTAATAAGGTTATTGATTAGAAATATTTGAACACTTTGGATAAAGAATTAGTTTTTATACTTTTTCAATTGAAAATGTAATTTTCGCTATCTTTTTTTGATATCATGGAACATTTAATGGTTAATTTGGAATGAAAAATAAATCTTTGCGGACATTTATATCTACATTGTATGTATCCTTTTGAAATATATATGAAGACATTGAAGGGGTATGTTAAGAACCCATATAGACCTAAAGAATCCATTCATGATAATTATATTTATGCAGAGATTGTAGTGTTTTGTACCAGATATTTTTCTATGACAGAGTATATCAATTTGTCAACATCTCTCCAAGAATGTGTTAATTATTGGGGAAAGAAGATTCATGTCATGAAAGTCAAATCATTAATAAGTGACCAGATAAGGAAGTTACATTTATACATCTTGTATAACACATATTATTCTCAACAATATATAACATTTCATATTAATGTGTTGATACAAAGTTATCCAAAGAAGAAATATTTGTGTATTTTGAATGAGCATAAGAAAAGTTTTTCTCCATGTTTTAAGATATCCTTCTTGGTAAACTAGATTCCTCAGAAAATTGAGATTTTTAGTGGGTGGAACATGTTTAAATTTTATATCATGGTCTAGGTAGTACATTAATGGCTATACTTTTCATATGAATGATTAGGATAATTGAAGTACAGTTCAAAATAGTAGTGTCTTGGTGTTTGAAGAAGTAATATATTTTTCATGTGATAAAGAAAAAAACCCAATCTCCACACCAACTGAATATTATGGAATCATTTATGAAATATGGGAGGTTTCTTACATTAAATTTCAAGTTCCAGTGTTTATGTGTAAATGGTTTATCGGTAAAAATAGTGTCTGACATGATGAATTTGGAATGACACTACTTAATCTGAATAAATTAGAATACATGAATGATCATTTTATCATGGAAATAAATGATTTTTTTATATCTTATTTATCAATCTTATATGTACTGGTCTATTTTTTTACAAGGAAAAATGTAGTACGTTGGTGATGATAAACTTGACGAATATTCTAATTTATATGAGATCCCTAATTCCTTGGAACGATTAACAAAAAATATTGATGAGAATGTCATAGAAATGGTTTGTTCCATATGGAATGATCATGAAGGAAAATTAAATGAAACATATATTTAATAAATTCTTAATATTACTGGTAACACATGTTTAATTTTGGGTTACTTTTTTAAATTTCATATATTTAGATATTTTAATTTTATTTTATTTAATAAAACACGTAATATAAATAGAAGTTAATTTTTTGTTAATATTAGTTTATTTGTTTTTCTAGTTTTCCATGTTTACCATGAAGTTACTTATATATTAATTGATTATTTTTAAAAAAATTATTTTAAATTTAATATTTTAAATAAAAACAAAAAATATTATATAAGAGTATATTGTAAAAAAATTATTTTGTTTGTAAAAACGATTTATCAAGTTGGTGAGTTTTTACTATATCATTTTATCTCTAATTATAATTGAATAGTTTTCATTAATTTATCTCATATTATCTCTCATTATCATTCATATAATTTTTGTCAACTAAAAAACATATGAATAAAAATGTCATACATCTAGTTCAGATTACTTTTTGTTTGATAATAATTAATTTTTTATTTACATATTTATGCAATTTTTGGATTTGTTTATTTTTTTTACTAATTTATTTTGTATTGATTTGTAAGATAATGGAAGATTAATCCTATGATCCACAACATATTTCTGGAGATGATCATACTCATTCCTATGGGTGGGAATGTGCACGTTCTCCTTTTGAGGAGTCTCCTCATCCTTATTTACATTGGAAAACTACTTCCATGAGGGGGAAAAGATTTCAAGGGTTAGTATACATGGAACCAGATGTTTAACAAAATTATTGGTTAGCAATATCTGGTAAATTAGGATAACAATAAACCTTTATGAGACTGATATTTCAAGAGGTAAAAATTTTAAACAATTGAAGTCTTTTTTATCAGTATAGACAACAAGAAAAGTTAGTATTTTTTTTGATGATTAGAGAAGTGTAATTAAAGGGAAATTTTCATAATTTCTGGAGACCATTTTGGTAAGCTTAATTTTTATTATTTTACTTATCTTGAAATGTTTATTGTAATATATGTTTTACACTTTCTTATTAGATGAAATATGATATAACTGATACTAGAGGTGGAAAAAGAAAATATTTATCATTGGATGCTTGGAGATTGAGGGATTTTAAATCACCCCACAAAAAACATTTCATTTTTGGTAATAAACAACATGAAATTCCACATGATATATTTCTATTTATCGATGAAGATAAAATGATGAATTGTTTTTAAAGTAGATTATGAAAAGAGTTTTCAGTAATAGAAAAGTCACCTTTAAATATTTTTTTATATTAATGACCATGTTAATGATTTCTGTAGTATTAATTCGTAATTTATAGAAATGAAGGAGATCTCATCAAGAGATTAAAGATGGAAATATATACCCTAATATGTTACCTCAGGGAGGGAAATAAGTTATTGGAAGAATGCATGGTAGAAGAAAAAAATAAAAATATTAGAACTGAGTCTGTATGGTCTATAGAGGTTGCCCCTCCTCCCCCATAAAACATGAAAAATTGAAGGGGGCTCAGATGAGTACAAAGGACATCATCTTACATAAGAGTCAATAGTTGTAGATGATAATATTATAAGATGATTAATTTCTTTATTTATTGAAGTTAAATCAAATATTTATATATTTTTATTCATTTTAAAAAATTACAAATATTCTATATAGGATTAGCTTGAGGGGAAGATAACACATGTGTTTTTTTATCACAAAAAATGGGGATTCCATCTAACCTAGTCCAAGACAAGGCCCGAAGGGTATTCCTGATCCCTATGGGAAGTCACATAGTGCCGATTATCAAATGAAATCCAAGTGGAAACAATTTCAGCCCAAAAATAACCATGATGAAATAAATAAACTGAATAAACTAAGCACACAACAATAACCAACAATTATGTCTCTACAAAAATAAAAAATAGATTTGGATAAAAGATAATACTAGTGAAACCGAAAAATAAATACAAAACATAAAAAAATTAACACTAATGTGATCTCCACGTGACCTCATGGTCACTACCCTCTACTATCCAATTATCCACATGGAAAACCTCCTCCGATGATGAGCAATCGAACTAGAAATCATAAACCTGTAAAACTTATCGAGTCAACTAGAACTGAATAGTACAAGTAGTGGGTGAGATAAATATACCATTCCTAAACTACTACAGAATCAACACATTTCTTTTCTTGAAAATATTATATAAAAATTAGCATGAAGTACAATTATAAAAATATGATTTTTCACATTTTAGTAAATAAATACATTTTTTCCTATTTTTTAAACAGTTACACACTACATTTTCATTTTCAAAAAAAGGATTCCATTTTTAAATCCATAACCTAAAGAAAAAAATTCCATGATATGATGAAAATAAATAAGCAGTACAAGATAAAAACTAATGATAACAGAATGTAAATAAGAATATGAAAATAATAACCACAAGAATTTCCTAAAAATTCACAGAGGGATCCTTATATGTACTCAGTTTAGAACCACCTACCAGTGTATGGTGAAGCTCCCTATTCTATAAAAAACTATAAACCCTCAGTTGGAAAAACTAGTGGAATATCCCATTAGTCCTCTCAGTAATCCATGGGGTACCATCCCATCTAATCGAGGATAGAACGCTACCATCACTCAATCCCCTAAATAACATTGAGGAAGAAATTTTAATGTATATTGTGTAAGTGGGAGGCCCTCACACACTTGAATAACCTTACCTTCCATCACAACACTTGAATACCCCAAACACAAACACCACCTATATGATAACCCATATCGATAAATCCCTCTAAAAGGGTTCCTACCATATATATATATATATATATAACATCATTCAAGGTTCCAACTAGGTGGTCATATCATATGAACATTAAAAACCATTTCATAAAACTCATTAAGTTTCTAACTAGGCATTTACATTTTCTAAGCCACATATATTTCCCAATATTAGAAAGTTTATACCAGTTCTTATATCATGTCTATCTCATATACACATTCAAAACGTTCCTCTATCATTTTAAAAATTAATAAAAACAATCACTTTCAAGAGTGCAATCACAAACATGACTTTATGTTGAAAAAATTCACCGAAACATGTTCCAAGGAAAAACATGCCAAACATTAAGGAAAAAATTTAAAATAACATTTCCAAATCTCTTGAAGAAACACTTTACCATTTGTAAAACGTGGTACAATTTTACAATATGGTGACTAAGGAAAGATGAGAATATTTTTAGGGGAAGGTTTTTTAAAGTGTCATCTTCATTTGAATGCACATCCATGTGTTCACCTTGCGCACCCATGGATGTGCCAAATATGATGGCACACATATATTGTACATGAAATAATTTAGAAACCACTTTTATGAATTTCACATTCCATCAAAACAATACAATAACCCAAACAATATCAAGATCATTAACAAATGTTTTAATACCGAAAAAACCTTTCCAAACCATTTTAAAAAACATTCCCTGATGATAAGGAGGCTTCCAAACCACACAATATACCCAAATATTAATCATTTCCATGATATAAAATTTATCCAAGGATGAACATTACCAAATGAAACCAATTTCAATTTATGTCAATAATTGACATTTTGAAAAACATAATAGGTGCATATATATAGGCATAAAAAACAAATCACATCAAATTCAATTTAAAACATTTTCTACCAAGAAGGAAACACCATAATAACAAAACCTTGTGCATTATAAATATGAAAATAATATTTGAAAATCATTTAAAATAACCCAATCATCAACTAAATCCATTATAAAGGAAAATCATGGAGAAACCTAACTTGAGGGTGTCGAAGGCAATGAAACTCCTAGAGGGGGGAGAATCGAGCCCTATTGATGATCCAAAAATCCTTGAACAAAATAAAACATAACTCACAGACAAAACCTAGATATAATGGTTTGTACAAGAGATAACATCCCAAAGAAATACCAAAAAATCAAGAGAAGAGAAGAGACAGAGGAGTAATATTGATGACCAACCAAAGGAACTCACCCTATGAACCATTAAAGACCTTCAATAGAGGAAAGAAGAGAGGGATAGGGGTTTTGGAGGACCCCATTGTGAACCTAGGTCAGAGGAGGGGAGGGAAACATGATTTATAGTTATAAACACATATAAAAGTAATTGTAATTTCAAATTTTTACAAATCTCGAAAGCTCACACTATTTGGATACACGGTTTGTCCAACCGTGTGCCCCTCACTATCTGATTGGATAGAACATCATGCATGGTTTCTGCAATGTTTCTAGAAAAATCTTAAACCCATGATCCATACTCATAGACCCAAATATAGGATGCACAGTTACATGTTAAAGGTTCATGGTTTCCAATAGCCATGAACAGACTGTGCACATGCCAAAAACTCTCCCAAAAACATCAAAAATTCAAAAATTTAAACAAATGATCAACCCAAACATCAACCAAAGATATCCAATGATAAAAAAATAATAATATAAAGAAATTAAAAAGTTCTGGGTGTGGTAGTTTTCTTTATACAGGTAGAAATGGTATTTTAGCTATAAATTTGAGAAAACCTGAATACCCGGGTCATGTAAGAGGATACACAATAGGTGTATCAATGAGAAATGTGTTTCCACATTCTAATGATTTTTCAAAGGATCTTGTTTATAAAAAAAATATTCGGAAGCCAAATATTAAGATATTCAAGTGACAATGGAGGAAAGGATCATATCTTTAGTACATTCGATGTTTGCAGACATAAAAATAATGTTTCGGCCTGTCGATCCTACTCCTCCACCTCATCCAGAATATCCCACTCCTCCTCATTATCATACACATGAATCTCTATTTCAATACCCCACTACTTATTATCCTACAAATACACCCTTAATCCATATATTCTAAATTATTGTGAGTTATATGTTGATGATTCTTGTCATATTATTGCATATGGGATGATATATTATATCAATGATACCATTCATCATCAACAGATAGATAAAGATAATCATATGGTCACCATACATGATATTATTTATATTTTAGAAAATATACAATGTCCTACAGATGAAGTGTGTATAGTTGTAAAAAGTATGTGTCATTTTTTGCTTGTCTATATAGACTAGTTTGACATATTTTAAAAGAGGTATGTATATATGTTATATCTTATTTCATTTCGTCATTACTTTTGTTTTGTTTTCAAATTATATATATTTATCTAAATTTTTACAATAATTCATTATAGGTAAATAAATAATATATAGAAATCAAAAAATTCCAAGCGTCATGACATTAGATACATATTCTACTAGTCTTGATAGATTTTCAGTATACTCAAATTTGTTATTGAGAGTATATAAGATTCCAATTGATGTTGTTGTTTTTTGTCATAAAATGACTATGGGGTTTTTGAAAAATGATATCATGGGACATGTATCTGGTGATGAATTGGTCATCAACTTGATGTATTTATTTTGCATGTAAATGAATTTAGAAAATCAATATGTTCCTTTATATTATTGAAATTTTTTTATTATATCTACTTTTTATTAGTTATCTATATAAAATTTGTTCATAGCATGAAAATATAGATGTATATGGATTTATGGACCGAATTTTTTTTTGAAATTTAGTTTTGAAAATAAACGATGTAGAATAAAAAATTTATATAGCTGAAAGATTTCAAAAATAATTTCATTATTCAATTTTGGATGTTTAGATATCTTGAGGAGTATGAGACATTTTTTTCTCATAGAGTGTTATATATCACTTAATGTACTAACATATAAAATTAAATTTTATTTTATGTTAGTTTTAATTCTATGTTGGGTGTTTTTTTTGTTAAATAGAGATGATATTGTATGAGATATACTCTATCCATAATGAGGTGGGAGAAAATTTTCAGAATATGTTAATTTTTTTTATTATTTTAATAAATTTTTATATTATAATGAACAAAATTTATTTTATTCATATTATTTTCAAATAGGGAATTGAATTTAATTAGTTAGATGACAAGAAAGAAGACCTGTAAGATCAAATTTGTAAAAGGTTAGGTGAATTTTCATTTACAATTACTAAATTTTCGATATATTACCTTTAATGTTATTTTGAATTATATGTAATTGAAACAATTTCATAAAAAATAAGGTGGAAAAAATGTGAATAATATGTTTTATGATGTATGAATGAAATAATTTCAGCTGTTACAGTTACAATGTTTCATAAGGTTAGATTTCTTTATACAACTTTCCTTCATATTTAATATGTTTTATTTAAAATTCAAGTTAATTGATTAATTTAATATTTTTATTCATTTTGGTGAACCATGACCATATAATTTAGAGTAGTTGAGACATTTTGAAATTTAATGGGATAATAATTTTATAGGTTTAATTTATTTTTAATTTATTTGTAAATTACATGGTTAATTTGAACTTTAATTTTTAACGGCTTTTTACTAGTATCCTGCTACCTTTTCTAATGTTTTGTTAGTTTTAACTATTACTGTGGTGGGGGAATAATCAATGACCATTTTTTAATTTTGATTTTGTATTTCACATTGGTTATTGGATAAATGACGTGAAAAATGGTTTTCCAGGTCGGTTATAGAATAAACGACATGGAAAAACAACAATAGAAATTAATTTATAATGGTGGTTTTAGATAACCGATGCGAAAAAGTAATTTACAACATTGCCTATAATAACATTTCATAATAACCATTGTAAAAAAATGAATAAAACACCAATATGGGAAATTCATTATGCACTTGTGGTTTTTGAAATAACAATTACTGATATAATCTTGATTGTTAAGTGAAATTGAGATTTTTTCTTATTGATAGATTCAAAAATTATGATATGAGATATCAAATCCAGTGAATCAGTAAAAATTCATTAGTGTTTTTATTATTCATAGTGTATGAAATCAAGATATTATATTCAATAATATTTCTATGTTATAGTTTCAAAATAGAGAATAATTTCTCTTTAGTGATATCGATTGGTGACATAATATATTATTGATACACAATGGCTTAATCACTGATATTTAATAGTTGTACCAATTATGAATAAGGGATGAGATACATAAGTGTTTTAAATTTCTATAAAAGTTGAAACACTTGAACATTCCACTTTAAACACCTACCACAAGGTTGTGCCAAAATACTTGTAATCATAGTTTAAAAATGATGTATTAGTGGAAACCTAGTCTTGTGTTTAAAGATGGGTTCTAAAAAATAGTTGTCACATTAGCTAAAGATAAAATGCAAAGTTATTAATTTTTTAACTATTTAAATTTTGATAAATTGTTGGATTATTTTTTTTGAAAAAGTTAGTTTTCAATGTTAGTTATTCACTTGTCATTATATCATTGAATTTAAGGTATTTTATCCTTTTCAAATTAAACAGAGAATGGAAGGCTCTATAGTTCACTTACCTTTAACCACAACAAGAATAATGTTTGTTAGGATAATCTAAAAATAAATTGCTAATTGGTATACCTTATTTAATTTGCGTAGAACCATATTACAACCCACTCATAGTTTCCTATGGAATGTTCAAATTTATTTTTTTGTTTACTAATTCACCTAATAATTCTCTACTTCCTTCATATATGAGACAAAAATATTCCTGATTTTTAACACTCATCATTCAATATTCCATCATTTATTGTTTAGGATGAGTGGAGTGAGGTAAATGATATTTAAAAAAGGTAATGGAAATTGAAAAATACTAAATCAAACAAAATCATACTCAATATTATAAATTATTGTTGACTACTGAGACCAGTTAATAAAATAAAGAGTTTAATTAATATGAATTTCGAAACACAGAAAATATTGGTAGAAAACCTTACCATCCCTGATCCCCATAGTTATTACTCTCCCATGTAAGAGTTAGTGGAAGTGAATGGGGAAGAAGAAGAAATTATAAAATAGTGGAAAACAAGAAAATAAAATAGTGAAAACTCATAAAATTGATATAACATACCGACAATGTCTACCCTCCTTCATCCTCATCTCCTTCTTATAGAATCTCAATTTCCACTACTATTAAATTAGTCAATTTATATGTTAGGTTATGATGAAATTAACATCAATTATTGTGTCCATATATTTTTCCATTTAGTCATGTCTTATGCCTATAGTTGGAATATGTTCTTATATATTCAAAAAAATAAATCCATTCTATGTTTGGACCTTTCGGCCTCCTATATCATCATTTAATACTTATACACTCAATTGGAATGCATTTTATGTAAATATATAAACACAAAAAAAATATTTATATATGTACATTGATCCCCCTTCATTTTTCTTTCATGTGATGTTCCCAGGTTAATTTGGAGTTCCCTCACATGCCTAAAACAATGAATTTTGTTTCCCTATGGCCATAATACCCACTAAAACCACAAATTTTCCAACCATTGCTATAGTGGTTTTGTTATTTACCGATTTTACACCAATATCCCTCTTTCTTTGGCCCATGTAAAACCCATGAGATCTATTATACTTCAAAATTGTTCAATCATACATATTTTTCTTGTGATATCCCTTCGCTTTCACTATTTTATTATATAGAGAATCTATAGTTCCTATTTTAAAATACATGTTTATACTATTTAGACTAATTTAATATTCAACATGGATGAAAGTGGATAGTTATATGAATATTAATGTGTCACTCCTAGTTTTCATGATGCAGTACAAATGATCCTTATAAAGTCATAGTGACCCTTATGAATCAACCTGAAGATCCTTATAAATATTCAAAATTCAATTATATACATCCATAATTCATTCTTTCATATTTTGGGTGGGGGGGGGGGGGTATTTATATAGGTGGATATTATCCTTAGAATGTTCAAAAACACTGTAATAGAATGATTCTTATAGAGTCCCTCATATTTATGAGACTAATCCTTATGATAATAATCCTTAAAATTATTTATACTTATAATAACCTTCATCCATACAAGAATCATCATTATAAGAATCATCTTTACTTATGGGAATCCATCCATATGGGATGTCATCATTAAAAGAGAATTAATCCACAAAAGAATCTATGATTATGTGGCATACATTGATCAAAATATCCAAAACCATCAAATATTATTTCTGATTTTAGGGATCAAATATGGAATCGTCCAATACTATTAGATGAATACTTTATAATTACAATAACCAATTATATTCCAAGATCTATTGGACATTCTTTTTTTATCTCTCTTGGAGGATGAATCCATAAAAATCATTCAAGAACCACCATTATCATTAAAATTTTTCTTATCAATCATGAAATATAATGTCTCAATCCATGATTCAATTCTTTACAGCCTAAATATAATGAATAATTAATAGATATATGTTCACTTTACTCCACAAAAATTAAATGTAATTCCGAATTTTTCCATTTTAAATTACATTGAAAAAATCGATGAATTGGAACTTTATTTAAACAATTCGTTCAAATTAAATATATCAGTAAAAATGAGGGTATAAAATAAATTGAATGTCAAAAAAATATAAGTAACTTATTAACCTTTTTAATTCCCCACAATTAATCCTTATAATCAGAGACTCATGAACTTTAAAAATATTACCTATCATAAAATAAAAAAACTAGCCAATGTGTGTTCTTATTTTTTAGCAAAAGTTTTCTATATATTATTATTTCTACCTAATTTTCTCAATTTCATTTTATTTATGATTTTCTTTTTATTCAAATCTACATATTTTATTCTATAATTTTCACTTATATTGATCATCCCATAAATATCTCACTCAACTATCTTTTATTAATTAAATATTTTTTTCTTATTCCTAATTTATGCATGGTTTGATATAAGATTGATGAATTTATTTATCTCCCTCCAATAAGACAACAATTTATTCATATCAAGAGGATATTTTAAGGTTTTCTACGACTTAAGAGTTAGTATATTATATTAAGAAATTTCTGATACATAGTATGAAGTTAAATTTTATATAGAATCATAATGAATTATTTTATACTTCCATCAATAATGAATTCCTTCCTCGGTCCATAATACATTAATTTATCCTGACCCATTTGAATTTTTATAGGACAATATACTCTTTTATAATATCAAAAATATCAAATATCTCTTCCCTCTACTTTCTTATGTAGATTTTATTTTTTTTGTTATTCTCCTGAAGGAAGAGAGGTTCTTTTTAGTTTTACATAGGTGTGTAATCTCAAAAGACATGTATTAGAGAGATATTTTCCATTATCATCTTCTAAAATGAGTCCTTTCAAGGAATTTCATAAAACATATTTCATGATTCCTCCATGAAGTAGTTCCAAATTTTCTCTTAGCAGTAGTTTTTAGTGTTTATAAAACTTCATTTTAAAAAAACCAACTTCCTTTATTAACACTTTTTAATTATATTTCAAAATAACAAATAAGGTAATATTAACTAGTAATATTCCCTTCCTATTTCCCCATTTTTTCTGTAATACCATAAATTTTATACAGATATGGAATTTAGTGAATATGTTGATTTTTGTGGGGAATAGGGAAATATTTTATTTCAAATAAATGTTAGACATCCATTCTAATCATTTAATGATAACTAGGTATTCCTCCAATTCATTCATGCATAATTTCTACCCCAAAAAATAGTAGTCTAAATGAAACAATGATAATCACTTAAATTCCATCATATTCTTCAATATATTGTGTTTTAGCTTAGCTTTTACCTCACCCACACTTCAATTAAACCAAGAACATACATAAACTTATAGATCAAATTAGATTAGTATTTATGGATTATAATGTGACAATTTAACAAGGTAATTCATGGATGATAAGGTCTACAAGGGTAAAATGTCAAGGTATTATAGAATATAGATACATTATAATAGGGGATTTTAAAATCAAAAGAATACATCAATCATGTATAATAGAAGGTCCTAAATAATCTATGTGTTTGGATAGATTACTTATAAAATTTTTGTTGTATAATAATGGCATTCTTATTTCACAAAATATGGGATTAGTAAAAATATGTAATAGAAGGATTAGAAACCTCTTAGTTAAGTCATTTAAATGTGGGGTAGTATTTCATGAAATAAGATTAAAAAATCAATGGTATTTTCTTAAATTTACGTTACAAATAATATTAAAAAAAGTCTATTTCAGCATTAACATATGTTTAGAAATGGGGAAAATATGTTACTCACTTTTTGAATAGGTCCACATGTTGTAAGGGATATCCAATTGAGTTTATAATGTTTGAAAACACAGTAAAACATAAAAATATGTATAGTTTTTCTGAAAATGGCACAGAAAAATGAATGTGAAAAAATATTAAAATGAACCTAATAAAATGGGTCAAATCAGTTTATAACTATTAGTATACATTCAAAATTTGTAAGAAAAATAAAAATTTGTTCAATAGGTTTAAAAACAACCTAAAAATGAAAAATAATCACATTTTTTGTGAATATTAAATAAAACAAATGAAACAAAAAAATTATTAAAAAATCATAAACTACTAGGGATGCACCCCCCTTAGTTTAATTATTCTATATCCACGATGAATTATAATATATTATGAAATTAACATAGATTTTATTATCAACAAAGTATTCAATCATGTTTTATGTAATGATATAACCTAGTTTTTCTCAGTGATAGAGATTTTATATGAGTTTCGTCTCCTCTATTGGTTCCCGGGAATGATTTATATTGAACTACTCTCGAATTTTACCATTAATACTAAATGGGTTGCTCTATATTTCTGTAATAATCTAAAAAAACCCATAATATTATACATTAGTGACTATGATAGTTCCTTTTCATATATAATTATGTTTACCTTGCTTAAGTTTGATTTAGGAACTGTGAAGTAACACTTGGTTACTTGGATGGAAGTCCTTTTACTGGATCGGTTTATCATGATCCACTCTAGTGATTTTTTTGTAAATACTTAAACTCAAAATTTCCTCTCTACTCATTTCAGAAAGATTTTGTAGTAGAATATTCTTATGTTTTCTATCTTAATTCAGATCTAGATTAACCTCCCCCAATTCATAGTATGTCTTGTGTTATAACTCTACTTGTTAGTGACATATCTTTGTAGAACCCCAGGACACCCTGAGAGGGGAGGGTTGAATCAGGGTGTCAATTTTTTCTTTTAAAAACAAGGATCATGTTCCCACATTGGTAGGAACTAGTTAAACCTGTATGATGGATATGATCAGTAAGGAAACATTCACATGAAAAGAGGTGACAGAGACATTTTTAATTGGTTCACCACTAAGGGTTATGTCTAAGGAGCATACTCTGAAAAGTTTCCGGTCACACAAAATTCCACTAATCTTCACTAGATGTGGAATACAATGGTTCGGGCATAGTCACTCTGTCCCAGGCTCATTGACTTTACAATGGTTCAGGGATAGCTCAATGCGTCCCTCGGGTCACTCCCGTTGACTCCCCCTGGCTCACTGCCGTTGGTGAAGTCATACTCAGTTTATAGACATGAAGGTCTCTTCATCAGATAGACATGAAGTTGTTTGTCTCATTTTCCGTATGAGAAATTTCTTTCATCATGGTTTTTAGTTGATGCTATTTTCAGTACAATCCTTCTTCTTTAGTGCAATGACTGAACACACTAGATCCTCTTGTCTTCGTTTTCCTGAATCACAACCACTTATGTGATCTCTCAATAAATGAAGATCATCTTACAGGGCATTGTCAGAATTAGTTCTCTATGTATGCATGAGATCATGCATGTATCATTTAGATTTCCTCTTTAATCTCACTTCGCACCGAAGGTATCGGGAAATCATCCAGCTTTCGTGCAGCTCAAAAAAGACCGGCGGGATTTAACAACAGCTGGTGCTTTTCTCCAAGCCCGCCACGCAAGTCCCAACACGGCGCGCATGTCCAAAATCGTGCACAAGTTTCCCTAAACCACCTGCATGATGCATCCTTCCCCAACTCCAAAGTTGCATGACACACTTCCTTTTACACCCAAACTGATTTCGGCGTGCAACTACGAACTGTTGCACAACTTCAAAAACTAGCGCGCAACCTATACATGCGCGACCACACACCAATTTCACGACTACCACACCTACGCAATGAGAGCTCTAATTTTATCTCAGTGTTGAGCTCGTTCATAATGTGGAGGGGTCGACCTATATTTATAGGCATTTGGACACCCTGTCCGATGGAGCGCAAGTCTCCCCTCGGCGTGAAAGTTTCGGCATGCAAGTATCTTCCCCTGCAAGTCACTTGCACAAAAAACTTCCAAACATGGGCATCCCTTCTTCATTTTCCATATTTTTATGATCTTATCGCGAAGGATAAATGGCGCACAAGTTTGCAATCCTCCTAGGCACTGGCACGCAAGTCCCTTCATGGAACGCAGGTCACTTGCATGACCAAACCAATACTTGCGCAACCCTATTTACGTTTCCATATATTGAAGTTCTGTTCTTGAAAAATAATAGGATCGGATGTTTCCTCACCTTCTTGTACACGGCGTGCAAGTCCCTTTACCAAAAACCACTTTTCATTATTGTCTCGATTTTTAGGCCGATAATTTTTTCAAACCCTAGAAAACAACGCCACCATGTATCTGCTCTTTTGAACCACCTCCAGATCATCCATTCCTTTGCCAAAGTCCTTGATTCATACATGGATCATTAACCACAACCCTTGAACTCGACATTCTACCATGAAATATCATTTCTCCACAAATTTTTATGTCATTTTTTTTCTTTGTCAACAAGCACGATCACCTCAAAAACACTTCTTTTTGGTGACTTGTATCCTTCAGAAAATCTTCTTATTTCAAAAAAAAATTCCACTATCATGATATATATCCTTTGATAGATCAACTTTAGCATCATCATGTTTTGATACAATGTGAAGTACATGGCCATCTCAGAATTCAAATCCCTCACACATTATCTTCTTCAACAGTCATTCTCTACTTCATGCAAAACATATGATTCAATTTTCCAAGAAGTCTCTTGCATGGTTCTCATGCAATAATGAGGAATTTCATGGTCTTCATAAAACCCCATTCATCATTAATCATCATCATATGGATTATACCTCACATTCTTCACTATTTCAATCAATGTGTCACCTTTGACACATGTTCTTTGAACCAATGATCAGTAGAAAAATCATCTGAATTTCCATTCCTCCATTTCATTGGATTACTTCTTGATCTCCTTCATTTTTATCTTCATTTAAAACTATTGACAATAAATACAACTATATATACAACGTGGTTTAAACCATCTTCCCATAACTCAACCGTTATAGAATAATTCCAATGGATTTTTTATAAGTTTTCATGTAATCACATAATGTGTATTATAACCATTGACTCTAATATTTTATATTTTATTTAACAATTATATCTCAAATTATATTTTTCTCCAAGTTATAAATTACAATTCGGCAATTTATTAGGTATGGTAGGGTTTTTATTTCTTTTGTTTCTCTCTATACTTTCTTATGAAATAATATATAATTACACTATATAAATGATTCTCTTGACAACTGATTATGTATCTTGGAACTCTAAACCTACAAAAAATGATATCCCTTAAAAAATAAAAAATTAAATCAATATCCTCTATTTTAGTAGCCTTATATTCCACCCATTTTGATATTTAAAGAACAAACAAAAATATATAAGAGTTCCCAAACTATATGATAAAGAGGCCCAGGGATTCTATTCATTAGACATAAAAATTTCCCAAAATTGGATGGGGTTTTGAGGCATTTATTTTCACTTAGAGATGTTTAATGTAAATTGACACTACTCACACCATTTAAAAAATTCAATGAAGTATTTAAATAATCTATGCTAGTAAGTGACTACCTATAATACTATTATAACAATGATATATTTCCAAAGTGGCTTCCACAAGATATGTTATGTAATAATTAAATAAAATATTATATCGGGCATTTAGGAAAATAGATTCTTATCATTTTATTATGATATGTTTTTCATAAATATAGATATTCCCAAACATAATTTTTTTATTAAAATTTTAGTCATAGAATTTATTGGGGTTTTATAAGAGTTTTAACCTGAGTGGTTAACAAAAAATTTAACATATCAATATAACAATGCACCAATATTTCCACCACCTACATTTTACCCTCTATAGTTAATTCACTCACTAGTTCTTGGTATATGATTTCCACTTAGTTAGTGTTAGGTAGCCAGATTAGGTGACCTTACACATGGTTTATAGATCCATTGTTTTCATTAATGTTTATATTGATATCTTAAAGTATCATTCCCATCTCATTGGTATATTATTTTCTTATACCTTATTCATAATACACATAATATTTTAATGATCATAATAAATAGTGACCTTAGTTCCCAATAATTATGATCTATTTTGTTTCAAATAAAAAATAACTACTAAATACACAATTTTATTGGTTGTGTAGTGGGTTTGTGAAACATCCAATTTTATTGAAGCATAGATAATTACATGAGGTTTTACTTCTCCTCTTTTGGGAAATAACTACAATAAAATTTTGATTAGATTCATCACAGAGTAGATTAAAAGGTTTCTCTCATTTTGTTTTCAACATTATTGGGGGTGTTATTATATTATTCTCTAGTTCATTAAAATATTCCTTAAAGTTACATAAAATATAAATTCATTATCTTTAAAAAGTAGATACAAAATTGTAATAACAATATTACTAAAATCCTTGATAAAACTCCAACAAAATTATATGTGTACTAAGAATGATCTGAAAATCTTAACAGAGGTTGTATAGGGAAATAAATTTATCACAACAATTTTGGACTTTTCCAAATCAATTTTTTTTAATAAACATGACCGATAATTATTCATATCTTCATAATGAAATGAATCATTTGAAATTTCAAGAAAAAGGTTATTTTCAATTCATGATTTCAAAACATTTTCAATAGTATTTAAGAAATGAACAAGGGAGTTTCCAAAAATATTGAATCCATCCAAGAAAGGCTCTAGATATTCTTCAATATGGTCATAAAATATCTTTCCATGATCCTTGGAACTATAATTTTAGAATTACATAAAAAGGAATCATTATATATGAAATGTAACCATAATAATAGATAAATGTTGCCTTCTCTTTATCTTCGGGTGAAATGCGTTCCTAGAAGTAACATGCGAATCCATATAAAAAAAATATTCTTTATACCATCTTTTCCATCATCTGGTTAAGATAGAGAATATGGAAATTATCCTTTTTAGTAACGTGATTAAAATCCCTATAGTCTATAAACACTACCTATGTATTCTGTGTTCTAATGGGGATTAATTATTTTTTTCTATTGAGGACTATCTTCATCTCAATTTTTTAAAGAAATATGTGAATGAGGCTAAACCATTATGAGATAGATGTGGGGTAATTTATTCAAACATCTAAAAACATATCTTACTTATTTTTTACTACTTCCATCATGGTTAGATTTAACCATATTTGGGGCTACTTAACATGTTTAGAATTTTATTCACGTAGAATTCTGTAACATCCTGGATCTGGGTGCCACACAAAAGTTCCCCATACCCATTTGGACACATAACCTCAAGATAATTTCCTCAAACAAAAGAGGCTATTGACTAATAGTGAGGGAAAAGGTTTAATAAAGGGGAAACTGTGCCCTCATTGAAAGAGTATACACAATGGAATTAATAAATAAACCACAAAAGTAAACAATAGAAGATTGATGGTGACTAAACAACTAGAGAATATAAATATATATATATAAATGATACATGTCACATGGGTCTAGGAAAGCTTACAAAGTAGTTCCCAAGGCTATAAATTCAATACAATCCAATATAATGGAAAAGAAAGAAAACCCAATATCATGACAACCCTAAGCTTAGTCCCATGCTCTGCAGCTCCAACAACAATCAGTAACCTGATGAAGTATGGATATTTCCCTTATCTATACTTGAAATCATATAATAAGTTTGGTTCCAAAATAATGACCCAAACTGGGTGTGAGATGAGTACTAGAAGTCAACCACCAAAAGATCAATTCTTAATTATTAGTGAACATATATAGTGGGTAATATGAAAAAATATCCAATAAACAAGGAAGTATTCAAAAGTAAACAATCCTATTGATTTCAATTATATTCATTTAAAATTTATTTTTCATCTGTTAACTCATGTAAAACTAAGATCTATCCTATGATTTATATCCCTCATGAAATGTAATAAAAAATGAAGTCTCATAAGTCCATCTAAAAAATCAAGTAAGAACAAATACAGGCTTCATATTTGGCTTGGTAGACACATCACAATTATTCAACTGTTAACAAATGACACTGAAAATGATCTCATAGTCTAACCCACATGGTCTCACGTATAATCAATTCAATAAATAATTCCCTTTTAGGAAATCTCTCACAATCTAACAACTTTGGTCCCACATAGAATCCATTCATTAAATAATCACCCTCTAGGAAAGATCTCATTGTCTATTCTCTTACTGTCAATCAGATACACCAAAGATCTCAGGGTCCTGTGTAAATAATCTGGAAGTCTCCTCAGTCTTTTTGATCCAAGGCTCTCATAGGCCATTGGAAAAATATAGTTTCACACATATAATATCAATGTAAAATAATATGGAAGTCCCCACAGTGTTCCTGGTCCATGGATATCATGGTCTATTGAAAAAATAAATAGAATATTATGTTGAATCAACTCATGTAATCTAAAACTACTACATAGATAAACATTCACAATGCATATCAAAAGGAATTTCATATAATCAATCAAACATCATCCTAATAAAACAAGGCATGGAAAACAAGGTATGCCTCACATGAAGCATAGACCAAACATCCATAAACAATCAAATAAGGGAAAAAACCCATAGGTGTCCCTTAGACAAGCTGTCTAACCTCATGTATAAGCAACATTCATTTATCAATTAATCAAACCATGGAAGGTAATAACATGATTAAATTCTAAAATCTTGAAATACCAAAAAAATGGGTATGAGGAACCTTTATCATATATAATCCAAAGACAAACAAAAAATGCACAAACCACCTTACTTGATCCCGTATGATCGATATATTTGAATGTAGGACCTTGAATTGGACATGATCATCATACATCTAAAAAAAGGTGAAAAACTCCCAAACATGAATAACTCACAAGAGAATATGAATAATGAAGAACGACTCAATATGGATTGAGAACTCACTAGTGGGATTCCAAAACATAAGATGGTGTCTCAATCGAATCTCAGATAGAGATTCGGGATATTGAACATCATCCATAATTCCGAAGCACTCATGTTCAAAACACGGGAAGAAGAAGGTGTTTCAGGACAAGAGATGTAACCCCTCTCAGATATATCAAATAAAAAGAAAAGGACACGACATGTTCATTATCACTACACGCGATGTAGTAGCCTCAACTGACCCCCAGATTAATCGGATCTACTTGGTCACCACACCACCATGTACTCAGCCGTTATATGGTAAAAAAACAACTATTTGAGGAAATTTAGGTACATGACTTACACAGTAGTACACAGTGTGTACTTTGAAAAATCCACTTTTCTTCATTTTTCCTCAAAACAACCCGAAAACAAGATCCATACCTAAAAATAATATCCATGTTCTTACAAACATCCCCCCTTAAATAAATTCATCCCTAAATTTCCCTTCCAAGGGTGGTGAAGAAGAGTATATGAACAACACCAACCACTAAAATCTCACATTGGTCTCCCTCCCCCAAGTCCCATCCTGTACTCACCCTTGATTCCATAGCACCCATAAAAGAGGAGCATACTAGACATGGAGAACTATCATTTTGTTATCCACAATCCAAATAGGGTGCTACTCAAAGGATTCATCGACCTGCAACTTCACCTAATCGGGCTGAAAAACATGAGACATGTCTGAAAAGTAACGTTGTCGCTGAGAAACATGAAAGATGTTAGGCATCGACTGGTACCTCTGAGGTAAATACAACCGATAGGAAACCAGACCGACTCTCTCCAAAACCTCAAATGGACAGATATATCTTGGTGAAAGCTTCCACTATCTCCTAATACTCCTTTGTCATACCCATTGTGTGACATGCAGGAAAAACTTATCTTGGGCCTCGAACTCCAAATATCATCTATGTTGATCTGCATAAGATTTTTGGAGAGACTGTGAATTAGCCGTACTCTTTCAAATCAACTCCACCAGCTTAGTGGTCTCCTAGACTAGAAAAGGTCCCCACATAGCTTCATCCCCCACCTTTATCAAACATATGGGTGATCAGAAATGTCGAATGTACAAAGACTCATACATTTCCATCCGAATAATTATGTGAGCACTATCTTTGTAGGAAAAATCCACTAAGAGTATGTGTCTTTCCCAAGAGCACCCGAAATCCAAGACACTTCCTCAAAGCATGTCCTCTAAAACCTAAATTGTGTGCTCAGACTTTCCATCTATCTAGGTATGGTAAATTGTACTAAAATGTACATATGTATCCAAATCCTTCTATAGTACCTTCTAGATAAAGGAAGTAAAGCTAGCTTCCCGGTCTAAAATGATAGAGTGTTAAACCCCAGGAAAATGTAATATCTCTCGGATGTACAACTGTACACGTTCATCAACAATGATGGTTTCCTTGATCAGAAAGAAATGTGCATCCTTCGTGATTCTATAAACAACAACATATAAAACATCATTTCTTCAAGGTAACCTTGGTAAACCCGTCACAAAATGCATCACGACATCATTCCACTTCCACCCTAGAAGGGGTAACTTCTGTAATAGCACTGCTGGTCTTTGATGCTCTATATTCACCTGCTGAAAAGTGGAACATCTCATAACAAAACCATCTATGTCCCTCTTCATGAATGGCCACTAATACTAATGATGTAGATCTCGATTCATCTTGGTGACACTAAGATGAACTATCCATACTAAGGCATCAAAATATCTCGTGTATTTCTACTGAAACCCATACATTCCCATGAAAATTCAAACCCTCATCCTCACCTATGGTCCACCCAGGAGTAGATACATTTCCTAACATAGTCTCTCGTATGACTAGCCATTTGTAATCTAATAGCTTTCTCATTCACACATGATCTAGTAGATTATAGGTAACAACTATAGAAGAAAGAAAAATATGCCCCTGTTTGTTGTGAACCTCCAAATGCATCTTAGAGAACAGATCCATAAGCTACACTAACTACTGGACTCTGAAACATCCTACATATGAGTCCTCCTGCTCAATGAATTAACCATTATGTTTCCTTTCCCATGCGTGTAGGCAAGATCAAAATAAAAGTACTGAAGGTACTCACCCAACCTTTTTTGTTTCAAATTTAGATCACACTGAGTAATGATATAGTTGAGGCTTTTATGGTCAGTATATACCAAAAAAATTCTCTTCCTGTAAGTAATGTCTCCAACAGAACAAGGCATGAAAAACTGTGGCTAACTTGAGATCATGTGTAGGGTAGTTCCTCTCATGTGGTCTCAACTGCCGATACCCATATTCAATGACTCATTCACCCTACATAAGCACCGCTCCCATCCCAACACTTGACATTCAACTAGTTCAATTTCTGATAATCCACACAAAGTCTACTAGTACCTTCTAACTTATATGTAAAGAGGACAAGCGAACCCTATTGAGAAGTACTGGTTCAGATGAAACAATTTTCCTGGAAATCCTCTAACTTCTTTCTAATCTACTTTAATTATAGTTTAGCTATACTATAAGGAGGAATGGAAATCGACTCCTCTCCTCATACAAGATAAATAGTGAAATCCACCTATCGCTCCAGAGGTAAACTTGAAAAGTCTTCTGGAAATACATCTATAAAATTATCCATCAATAGAGGAATGTTCATCTATGAATTCCTCTTGTCATCCATATATAAACTAGAAATTTGGGTTGTGATTCCTCCTGACCCATGATGGTCGAGTCCATCCCTACTCGCATGGACATCCCATTCTCCCTTGTATAGAAAATATACACCCTTTGGTAATGTGAAACTCACCCTACGACGATATCAACCAAAAAATGATAGAAAGGAGACCACCCAGTACATTATAATAAGGAAATCAAATCCAATCATCTCCAAGACATAGAGGTTCCAGAAGAAGTGACACCCACTAATCTCAAGAGGGCACTCCTTGAACTGACATACTCAAGTCTTCTGAATCCCCAAAAGAGTGTTTACTGTCATAAAAACATCAAAAGTAATGATATAGATCCCAAGGAAATCCATAACAAAAATAGATATAAAAATATGGGATTCCCTTGCATCAAAAAGTGTAGAGGATAAAATAGAGGAAACTAGAATCGTACCCCTAACCATAAAGGGCCTGAGATCCTACTCCTGCTTGGTATTCTCCATAGAAAAAATCTAACTTATACCATGGTACTACGACCTTGCCTGGATACCCTGAGCCGATCCACTGTACTGTTGTTGAAAACCTACTGTATGGCTACCACGACCACAACCACCTACTCGGCCTGAATAACATGAAAATTTTTAGTTCCATAACCGTTGAGGAACTAGGGGCCTTGATCTTATAAGTGGAGTCATAAAAAATCCCCTCTTACTAGTTACTGGTTAAAAAATCCTACAAAAATCATAAAGATAGACCATATTTCCACAATATCAGCACATAACTAGATCTTTCAGGCACTACGGTCTCCTGAACCAACTATTACCTCACTAGTATAACCTAACCTGGCTACCTGATGATACATCCCTGATATTGGAATCACCACATAAAGGATCCCTATGATGCTTCAAACTATCATTCGAAGGAGTACTATCCCTCAATTCCGAACCACTCTAGCTCGTAGTTCCAAACTCTCTTAGAATGTGCTCAATAATAAGCACATAGTTTTCTATAGAAGTCACTGATTTCAACCTAGAAACATTCACCTGGGGTTAGATGTTATACATGAGACAATCGTAAAATCTCATAGCCAGTGATAACTCATCACCCCCAGAACATATGCCACACACTGAATATTTTTAAATAGAGAAGAGTAATCCATTATTGAAATAGATCCTTTCTCAAAATGCACGAACTCTCAGGATTGGTTTTCCCTCATGGTATCGAGGTAGAATTAATCATATAATGTCCTTTAAAGATCTTCCTAAACCATATATCGATTACATCCCTTCGGTGAAACAACATCCCACCGTCTCTTGGTGGAAAAAACGTACCATGTAAGCCACAAACATCACAATCTTCTCCAGAGTCAAGTCAATATGCTCTAAGATAGAAATAATGGCCTCCAACCATGACTCTGTAGCCTATGGTCCTCCATCCACTAAAAATGTGGGAGGATGTTACTACGGGAACACCCGTGTCAATGCTGCCATAGACATGGTAGGATGTGGTACTCCCTGAAAGTATTGTATCATCTACATAAAGCCTTTATAGAACTTTTCATCATCACGAATGTCCAGAACAACAGCTAGCACCAAGATTGGCATGACGAGAGGATCTTCTGGAAGTACATGATCTACCATTTCCAATGTCTGATCATCACCTTGTACCTAGCATACACCAAGAGGACATCTTGGTGTAATGAATCTACAAGGTCAAATTCACACCTCAGTATGAGATTAATGAAAACTTCAACTCAGAAGTGAATGAATATAACAGGTGAAGTAAATAATTATTTTTTATTAAAATAGGGTTACACATCTTGTAGAACCACTACATGATGTGTTCCCTTAAGCCTTAACATGGGTGTGTACCCCTGCCTACCTAGTTGTGAAATGACCCATACACACGATGTGTTCCTCCTAAGACACAACTTTTACATGGATATTCACTCATGCCAAGGTACTTCTACATAGATATAACTACATAGTTATGCTAGTGAAATACTATATGGAGTGAACTCTCTAGACAAAGAGTGGACAAACGAATTCCATCCACCTATGTCATTAGTCACATGAATGGATACACAGTCAATAATAGAACGACATGTAATCATAGTACACAGTGTGTTCTACCAACATTTTACAAACCCCATGTCTCTAATCAAACTGTATGTCACATGGTAAATGATTATATGATGTGTACATACGGTACACCATGTGTACTTAAGAAAATTCATGTTTTTTTCACAATAGAAGAAGACATGGCGTGTGTTCATAACATCACACACAGTGTTTTCTAGGTTTTCTAAATAGTAATCCCTTGAATCTTCTCTGGAACCCCCAAAATCATAAAATATTTCCAAGTAATTCCATGTTCTATTCCATGAGAGCCCTTACTACCTGTAAATCAATGTTTGGAATCCTTATTAATATCATATCTTAACAGAATTCAATTAGTCTTCAATAATGATCGACCAAATTCAGTTCAAATAAGGCCCATAACACCCGATAGACCAAAACATGCCACATATCGAGATGAAACTTTACATATTCCAATACCCTATAAAAATAGCAGGTATTTCTATCACGACATCTATCACAACATCATACAAATCTATCACAACATCTATCAGAAAAACATTCAATAAGTTATGATCTCTATATGGAATGGAAAGAATGAATGGCATGTAATTTATAATAAGATCCTATATGATGCATGAGATGGAATATCCTCATCTCATTTGGTAGAATCAAAATAGAACCACAAAATCTACCTCTGAGCTTGGTATCATGGTCTCCATCTCCAATATCAATCAGTTACCTGATGAAGAATGAAACTTTTCCTTATCTATACACACAATATTATAATATATTTGGGTCCAAAAACATGAACAAAATTGTTTTTGATATGATTAGAATTACGAAAAAAAAGAACTATGCCCAACTATCAGTGAACATATATTGCAGGTAATATGAAAACAATTTAGCAATAATGTAGGAAGTACTCAAAAGTAAAAAATATTACAGTTTTCAATTACATTCATTTAACATTTATTATTAATCTGTTAAATCATGTAAACCTAGGATCTAGACTATGATCTGTATCCCCATAGCAATGTAACCAAAATAGGCATCTCATAAGGCCATATAAACAATCAAGTAAGACTGAATCTAAGCTTGTGCTTTGGATTATAAAATACGTCATAATCATTCATATTTCCAGAAATGACCATCTGGGAATGCTCTCATAGTATAAAAACCTTGGTCCCACATATCATCAATTCAATAAATAATGACCCTCTACTAAAGATCTCATAGTCTAACCCCTTTGGCCCAACATATCATCAATTCATTAAATAAGGACCCTTTGTGAAAGCCCCCATAGTCTATTCGGTTCTCTTAAATCATCTACACCAAGGCTCTCGTGGTCCTATGTAAATAATAGGATGTCCCATCAGTCTTCCTGGTATGAGGCTCTCCCATTACCTTAGAAAAATATAGTATTTTTCATAGCATATTAAAGTTAAATAATCTAGAAGTCCCCTCGATCATCATCGTCCAAGGCTCTCATGGTCCATTGAAAAAATAAATAGCATATTATGTCGAATCATATTATGTAATCAAAACTAATACAAGGATAAAAATTCAAAATTATTATAATAGAAATTTCATATAATAAATCCAAATCCATCCTAATCAAAGATGACATTGTAAATGAAGAATGAATCATTGGTAACCTGAACCGAATGGCTATAAACAATAAAATAATGGAAACATACCCATGGGTGTCCCTTAAACAAGGTATCTAACCTCACACATAAGCAACAACCCTTTATCAATCAATTAAACCAAATAAGGTGATAACATGGTTAAATTCCAAACTTAATCAATACCCAAAATGTGGGTATGCCGAACGTTTAGCATATATAATCCAAAGATAAACAAAAAAAAGCACAAAACACATACCTCAATGTCGTATGATCGATATACTTGGACATCGGCCCTTGTATTGGCCTAGATCAGTGAATATCTTATAAAAGGTGAAAAAACCAAACCTTGAATAACTTGCAGAAGATGAAGAATCAGGATGAAGGGCTCAAGAGCGTTTGAGAACTCACCGATGGGATTTCCAATTCACCTAAAAGTGTCTCAATCAGAGATTAGATGAAGAATCAAGGATTTTAACTTTGTCTATCATTCAGGAGCCCTCTTGTACAAAACACAGAAAGAAGAAGGTGTTTCTAGACAAAAGACGCAACCCCGCTCAGATATTTCAAATAAAAAGGAAAGTACTCAAAATGTTCATTAACACTACACTCCGTTTAGTAGCCTCAATTGACCCCTGACTTAAGTGGGAATGCCGGATCACCACACAACCACGTACTCAGATGTTACATGGTCAAAACATGGATATATGTGGCAACTACATGGAATGGACAATTAATCACATGGTGTTTACTAAAGAAAATCATCATTTATTTTTTTCCCTCAAAACAACCCAAAAAAAGATCCATACTTGAAAAGAAGATCCAGGTTCTTACAAATTCTATGAATGTAGATTTTTGGATTTATCCAAAAGATAAACCATAAGAACCAATGTATTTCTTAAGAATGTTCACTTAAAATATAAATTATTTTTTTCATTAATTGAGTTTAGATTTATAGTAATCATTTCTAAAAACATTTCTTCACATATTAACTATACATACATAAGATCAATCATAAAGGGTATCAGTTCAATATTAGGGGTTGTTCTAATGATGAAATTATACCTAGACTTCTTTACACAAAGTTAAAATTTGGAATATATAAAATGGAAAATTACATTATTTATCATGAAATAAGAAATAATATACATCAATGAATTTAAAGGCTACATATTATTAAGAAATAAAGGTTTTCTCTATTTTTAAACATCCTTATTTTCCATAGAATATTCAATTATAAACTATTTCCATGTAGATACGTTTCATGAAAAATACATATATATTCACTAAGATATTCCTACTCATAATGTGATAGTGTTATAATTGAATCCTTATCCTGGGGGTACTTCCTAACATCAAATGTGAGGAATTGGACAATGTAATCTCCCAAATATTTCATAAGTATTCCTTTATGAGCATTGATGTTGGTATTTATTTAATTTATTAATGGACTTCCAATTATGATGGGTGACTGTGCTAGGGTTATATTATCCTATATGTTGATCCCATAAACTATAGATGGAAAGATCATGTTTTTCACTCTAACCATGGAATACTACAATCCTTTTATTATAAAATCATTGGATCTGTTTGCAGGTTTCAGAACCACTCTTATGGGGTTTAATTCAAACATCTACAAATAACTGAAAAATAAATGTGTAATTACATTAATGGAAGAACCTAAATCGTATAAATAATATGAAAAATTCATATAACCAATTGGAGAAGACATGGAATATTTCCTTGGATATTAACATTTTTTGGGAAATTATGGGGTTATCAAAGCTAATACAATTTTTCTAAAATTGATCAATTCAATCCCTTTAAGTATACTTTTCTAGTTCAAAACTTAATTTAATAACATATAATGTGTTGGAATTTTTTTAGATATTATAAAATGGGTATATTGATTTCAAATTTTTGGAATGTTTCCAGAATTTATCATTGAATTTATTCCTCTAATATCTTCTTGGAATGAATCATCCTTAATAAGAATGGGTGTGGAAGATCCTTCTACACCCTTTATTGTTTTTGCAAGCTTATTTCTAATTTTTTTATTTTTTCTCTTAATTTTCTCTTATTCATTATCTTTTTTTAATGGACTAGTTTTCAGAAGTCTTTCCATTGATGTTTTCATTATTTTATTTATTTATGGGTCAATTCTATTTTGGTTTAGGTGTGTATTTGGAATAAATTTCCTTACAAATTATTATGTTCATCATTATAAAATTACCCATTATATTTAGAAATGTTTGGAATGGTATTTTCCTTTTTTTGTATACAAATTCTATAAGACTTCCTTGTTCATTCATCAGTTCATTGGATTCATTCATGAGTCCTTAAATTTTGATAATGTTTGTAGTTGTAGTGGGGTTTGTGTTCTGGTTGAGTGTTTTTCAAAACTGTTATTTTTTTGTAATGAGATTGGTGGGTGATCTAGTTAATAGATATGTGGTTTTTACGGAATTTTAAAATCATGGTAATTGAAATATGGTGGTTATTTATAGTAGTAGTTTTCATAAGGTGGACTGGTTTGATAATACTAGTTTCATTTTCCATATTAGACATGGGATAGCTATCTCCACCTAGAATGTTGTTTCTAAAGTTATATTATCTAGTATGCTAAAAAAATTAAGGACCCTATATATATATGCACTAATCAGTATAATGGTTATGAGGTGAACAAAAATCACATACCACCAATGGTGTTTTCTTCTCATTAGATCACCTTAGTGACAATTGTTTGACATGATCAGTTAGTTCATTAGGTTTTGTAACAATTAATGGAGATGATTCATAATACCTTACCTCATTTAACCCTTTAGTACTTGTACCTTTGGAACTAAAATTTTGATAGCTCTATGATATATTCTCAATTAGTACCTTTTTCACTAATGGTGATTTTTTTTTATCAAATTTCCTCCATATGATATATCTAATAGATTCTTATCAATATCATGTATGCTTTGATAGAATAAAATAAATAAATCATGTTTCTCGGTTTCTTCATGTCAGAAAATGGCACAAAACTATATGAATCTCTACCAATACTCATAAAGAGTCATTAAATAATCTTGTATAATGAGTTACATATCATTATTTATGGATTATCATTTAGAGGTTGGGAAAAATCATTGAAAAAATAATCTCTATAGATCATCCCATTTGATTAATTTTCTTGGTTGTAAAATATAAATCTACTCTGGAGATGCTCCATCGAGTGAGAAAGGTAATGGTACATGCTTGTCTTTTTCTTCGACCAATTCTGTATGCTTTAATGTGGTGTAAACTAGAGTTTACTACGTGATGTATTATTGGTATCTTCACCTTCCAGGCCATGAATCTTGGGAGACATTTAATTAAACATATTTTCAGTTAAAAATCATTCATTCGAAAAAGAATATAATCTCTATTGTTTTTATTCATTTACTATGTTGAGAAAAGATATATTATGGTCTGATTCAGATCAACTACCATTGGTAAAGTCCAACTGTGAACACTTGATGTTTCACTTGGGTCTGTGAGGAAAAAATTTGTAAATTTTGGTTGCAGGTTTAGACTTCTCAACATAGATATAAAAATTATTTCAATTTCATGGACAATGATAAATAGATGGTTAATTGAATATCAAAACATTTAATTTATGAGTTAGTATTTATCATCACCTCCCTAAAATCAGTACCTTGTTTGTTGCACACCTTTACTTGGGATTTATAATAATATTTTTATTCATAGGTTAAAAATGTAGTATTAGCAGCAACCTGTGGGTGCCTATAGAGAGGGATGCTAAAATAGTTGTAACTTTGGATAAAGACAAAATGCATGGTTTTGAATTGCTTTATTACAAAAATATTAAAATACTATCTATAATAAATTTATTGGAAAGGAGACGGATCAGGGTTGGTTATCCCATTATGATTCTTTTATAGATATTATGTTATTGTCCAATTTTCTAATTAAATGGGGAATGAATGTCTCTGTAATTGTTATACCGTCACCCTAGGTGGAATTAATTTGTGTATGAAAAATGTAATAAAAATATATTCTTGGTATAACCTTCATAATTATGTGTAAACTAATACAAAAATATAATTTTATCTTACTTAGGTATGAAGCAATTAGGTTGTTCGTTTCCTATGATACCCTTGAATTCTGTATCGCCTTCACACACAAGCAAAAAAATAACTATGACTTTCAACATTAAACATTTTATATTCCATTATATTTATATTAAGATAAGTGGTGTAAGATTAATGATCATAGATAAAGGTAATAAACAACAAATATTAATGAATCAAACATAATATCATTCAATAATATAAAATATTGTTGATTTCTAACACTAGATAAATAAATAAAAAGTTTTATTTGTAAGAATTAAGTTACTCAAGAATTATAGATGCACCAATTTCCCTTCCATAATCACTATAGGTATTACCATTCCATGAAAATGGTAGCAGTGGTGAATTTGTTAGGAGAATAAATTATAGAAGAGTGAAAAGTGAAAAACTAAAACAATTAAAACCTATAAAATAGAATAAATATCTAGATGGAATATCTCTTCATTCGGCCATTTACTATTTTTATATAAATTTGATTTACTCTTTCTTTGGGTTGTGTTCAAACCTAATGATCTTTAATCCTTCAAAATTATTCAATGTTTCCTTTTTTACATTGTATCTCTTCCTAGTTTGGATTATATTCCCACTATATCCATAGTTACAATTAAAATTTTCATGTTTTATAGTTTCAATAGATTCAATTTTCCTAGTGGCTAATAGTTGTTGGCTGCCCGAATACTGATTTGGTACACTAGGGTTTGAGGATATAGTGAATATGGTCCTTAAGAATTAAATATAATCATTATTAAACTCATTTATCATACTTAAAAAGATTGAAAACTCATTTTTACTAATCTAGATTTCATACTTATATTGGAAACAAATCATTCTTATTCAATTAAAAATCATCCTCTAAGATTTTTAATTTTTTTAAAGGAATGATGCTTATAGAGGAACTCATCCTTATGGGAATCATAAATACAAGAATTGTCATTTATTATATTTATTATTAGTTGTGGATTCATCCTTATAATAATATTACCTAATAAAATCATTTTTGCTTATGAGTATCCATATTTATTGGTAGTCATCCTTATATGGGCATTCATACTTACGAGAATATATGTTTACACAATAGACTTATCTCATAAGCTAGAAACCATTAGATCTTATTTCATACTTCACGGATAATCTCACAAATCCTAGTTTTTTTTAAAATGATTAATTTATAATTATTATAACCACTCTTCATGCCAATTTATTTTCAATATCTATTTATTCAAGCTATATTGGGGGATGAACTCCTAACAATCCTTCAAAGCATCAACATTTTCTTTAACATAAACCTTATCAAGAATATAATCTAATGTCACACTCCATGATCCAAGATTTTACAATAGAAAGATAAATAATTTCCAATGCTAACCCTTCATTTTACTCCAAAAATCAAGTAAGAAAATTAAATTCCCAATTTGTCCATATTAAATAATATTGAAAAATCCTAATGAATTTGATCATTAATTCCTCAATTTCTTAAAAATATATAAATCAATAAACTTAAGGTAATAAAATTAATTTAATTTTAAAAAAATATAATGCCTCTATAGAACATACCTAAAATTATTTTAAATGATTATAGAATTACCATTCATATAGTATAATTGATATCACTTAAAAAAATTTAAGCACTCCAACCCTACCTATCATATTCTATGATTCCACCCATATTTTTAAATAATATTTTAATTTATTTCTTCTTAAATGTAAATTATGAATTTAATTATATAATTTATAATGTATTTATAAATTATAATAAATGTTATTTCAAGGTTATTTTTCATCGAAATATGTATTTATAATTAAATTAGTTATAAATTGTTTATAATTAATTAATTAAATTTATTGGAAACAAATATTCATAGATATTCCATATTATTAAGTTTTAATATTAAAATACTATTTAAATTATTTGTTATCATTTATAATTTAGTTATAAAATTTTTAAATGGAAATTGTAGGTGTAATTTATAAAGTGTTTATAAATAAAAAAAATTAGAAAAAATAAAAAGTGTTTATATGAAAGAAATTTGAATTGTTTCTAATATTTTTTTCGAATAATTTAAATTGAAAATGACTTTTTTGGAAATTATTTAAATAATATCAAAACTATTTTTGATAAATAATTTGATCTAATATTTAAATAATGTTAAATATATGACATTTACATTGTTCAAAATGGACACATCATATAAATTAAAAAATAAATTGTTTATATTTTATAAAATATCATACATTTTAGGGAAATTCCATATAGTAATTCATATAAGGGAGTTTATATATGAAATTAATATAAACTGTTTATATTATCGATTTACGGAATGTCCAAAATAAGTTATAAAGTGTTTATAAATTTTTATTTATTTATTATTCATAAATATATTATCACATATATAAATTCAGGATTCATTCATTTTTTTATTTATTTAAATCATAGATATAATATTTATATTTTTAATTTTTTATATTCTTATGTTTAAATGTTGTACTATTTCTAAAAATTTTTATGCTTGTATATATTAATATTGATGTTAGGTATGATAATGTATTTAGTTTTATTCTTCTATGACATCAACTTGTATAGATTTATATTCTTTAATTAAGTAGTAATTTATTATTTACACAAATGAGGTGTTATAATTACGATGAAATTGATATCTATCTTGATCAATGTATCCTTTAATGGAGGAACTTTTTACTGGACTTCCTATTGTCCTGGAGGCTTATGGATTATTCTAGAAAGGTAGGGGTTGAATATTTGTGGCTCTAGGATTATTAATGTTGGATTTAATAATTTAATATAATTTTAAAAATTTGCATGAAAGAGTTTAATGTACCTTATACATCAGATACATTTGAATTTGTGTGAATATAATTGAATTTTGATTTTGGTTAGTAACAAATTGTTTGACTTGTGTAAAGAATTACAAATCAAAATGGAATGAACATATTTTTTTTGTATAAGTAATAAGATTCCAAACTAAATCACTAGAATCATGAATATACAAATGTAATAACATAAGTTAATATGGTGTGATTAAAAAACTTTCTAAATAAAAAGTGTTAGATTTATTGAAAAGTGGAACTTTTGGTGACCTTGATCATTCATTTTGGGTGATCCTAACCATTAGTCTTCCATATATTATCATGTGTAAATAAGAAAATTAATGAGGTGACCTAAACCATTAAGTGAATCACTCATAGAATTTTTGTTATTTCACACTTACCTTGGAAATAATAACCATTTGGATTCTAGAGGAATCAGGTTGACAAAATTTTAATTATTTTATTAATAGTTTTAAATGTGATATAGTCATGTATTATTCACATGATACATGATATAAGTCATTATTGACACGATTTGACCCCCCCGGTGCCTACCTGGATGGTATTAAGTTATGAAGGAAACCTCAAGTCAACCACTAATAGGTTAGGGGTTATCAACCAGTGTTTATTAGGCATATCACACACATGGTAGGCCTTATACTGAGGTATCTGTAAACACACACACACATATATATTCCCAAATACCCATACAGTGATTAAAGGTAAAATAAAACTCCCACCATAATGCATTAAAAACATCTAACCCACATCAGAGTATGAAAAAAGTATAAGAAAGCATAATGTGAGAAATAAAATCCCACAAAAAATGATAAAAGAGTATACCCTAACTGGAAGGAGGATAATACTATCAAATTAATCAATATTTAATGAACCAAGGTCTGGCTAGCTCACCATGTAGTGACAAATCATGTTCTTCTTAGGAATCCATCAAAAATCCAATCACTTACAAAACATATGATGTGTGTGGTCAGATACCATATAGTGGTGAGTATAAAAATACCCAATATTACACCCCAAAATCACCAAAAATAATGTATCAATTGAGTATCTATATCACTGACATGAATAAATTTCAATCCAGACATTAGACAAAGAAATTTGAACACTAATATATACCCATAACTGACACTAATTATCAATGATTTCCCAACCATACTGCAATCATCAGGATTCTGCATGATGATTTAAGGTGACCATCATCTAGGAGAATTAACTCCATGATCAATGATACTATTAATAACACTCATCAAAGAGGTCAATCTCACCAAGCTTTCCCAAATAAGTACTCACTAGATCTATGAAAATCTCAATACACAATAAAGAGATCTCACCCTAGGATTTGGGGTATAGTAGAACCTACCTAGAATAACCCATTTTGTTGGGGATCATACTTATCTTTATATTGGTCATGATGATTCATCAAACCCCACCTAGTAAAAGTGATGAAATGATAAGGGATCACACATTAGATCACAAGGAGTGATTCTTGAACTATATCAGAGTCTAATCCAATAGAGGGGATCACATCCTATGATTAGGATGTAACACCTCACTATATAGTCTTGGGGATGTACCAAGGAAACAAACTCAACCAATATTATTCAACATTGATGATACGATGGGCTTCAACATACACTAGAGAATGTATATAGTGTGTATTGGGAGTACCCAACATTTCTTGTCTTCCCTAGTCTCAATGTCTCATACGACATGTATTTCTCCATGCACATGGCATGTACTTTTGGGAAACATGGTGTATTGATGTTGGTATGGAATTCATCTTGTTCTGTGTTCTCGAGTTCATGTACTCAAGCCATGCATGTGCACTTCAAGTCATACCCATGTACTCTATTTGTTCACATGCACGTAGTTGTGTCTATGTACCGTGCTATGATCATGTAGTCTTTCTGTTCCCACGTGGCTTACAATATCTATTGTTTTGTACCCCTAGGTTACAAATTGAGCTTCTATTAACTTGTTACATTTTGGGTGGAGGGTTCATATAATTTGTGATATTTTTCTCTATGTGTAAACCATACTTCCACAGGAGGGGACCACACATCACTTGTTCTTCAGAAAATATTAGTGTAGTATAGAATTTTCTAGAATGTATAGACGATTATATACATATCTCCCACACCACTTCCACTATCGATTCCATTACTATACCCTCTAATAAAAATGAATATGGGATCTCCCATGTTAGTTCATCACTAGCGACCAGATTCTAGCCACCCAAATCTCATCACGATGCATCTCCCATCACACCTCTATGTTTGGATGCCCAAATTGAAAAATGTAATCTCCCGATATGATCTGGATCCATCCTCCTTACCACACATAGATTTCATTTCGTTGATCTAAAACTATAACCCATGTTAATGATCCATTTTTAAAATTAATGATTGCGCAATGATAATTCCTTGTGTATTTTTCGTATTGATAACCAAATGAGATGATAATGATTATCGTACGAGAATGGTTTGAGAAAACAAAAAAAATTAGGAACAATACTAGACCATTATTTAGATTATCCTCAATTGATTATTTTGTAATGGATGAATGAAGATGAATATAAACAATGCATCATCAGGAATAAAATATTCATAATTCTAGGAAGATAAATTGACACCAGAAAATCAAAATTCGTTCCATGAATCTATATTTTTAAGAGGATAGAATAATTTTATACATGGGATAAAATTACCGGGATAAAATAAAATAAATAATATCATGCCTTAGGTTTGGATTATTAGATGATGATGAATGGTCACACATCACATTCATTTGTGAGATCTACATGATTTTTTTTCCATGCGAATTACCAATACAAGACCCTTCATTGATTATCCAAGAATCCTTTACCAAGGTTCTCTCTCAATACCCATGGTCATGTGGATCACCCGTGGTATTTTCCACAATGGGGATTATATAGTGGGATTTGGTTATCCGCTAATTATAACAATTATCTAAATACATTTAATTGTTTAATTATTATTCCACCTACGATGGAATGCAATATAAAGAACCGACACACATAAAGACTATGTCATTACTATGATAAAACCCATATTCAAAATTTAATGGTTGAATTAAATTTGTGATATGAGACATTTCAAAGTTTTTTCCATTATTTCATGAAAACTACATGTTCTTAATATATATTTTTTATTTTTATTATATCAAAATCTATCCATCCTAGGCCCCATAATCCGACGATTACTTAGTTCATGACTTCAAAAATATTATATAAAATATTCAAAATATTATCTAATTAAAAAAATGAGTTATTAAATTCTCCCCAAATTAAGTATTTTCATCATGGAAAAAAATTTCTTATTGAAAAGGTGAGGGTACTGAGCTCATATATAGTTTTACGATTCATAGGATCTCTCTTCAAGACTACAATGCTACCATCATACACACACCAATGTAATCAGTATCCCATATATGATATTATACTAATAATCCATGATCCCTATTGGAAACTATGAGAAGTTAGATATATCCTTGATGTCTAGAACAACCCTATAAATAACATGTGATCAGTCATGCACATACCTCCTTAGCTGTGACACATGGAAAACATCACGCACCTAGTATTACCGCGATGGTTGGTCCAAGTGCTACGCCATGTCACCAACCCTATGCACTATCTTGAAAGGGATAATGATTCTCAGGGAAGACTTGGTTCCTCGGCTAAATATCCATAATAAATGTCGACATGATAACTTTAAGAACACATGTTCTCACTCGTAGAACTCTAATGGGATTCATCATCATTATGTGAAGGATTGAGGATGCCCTTATATTCTCCAGGATGATCTTCATATTCAATTTCATTTCTTTCACCGGCTCTAGGACCATTATTATTGACTCACATAGATGAGTCTAACATATTTGGTACCTATAGGGTCTTTCATACACGGACTTGAGCAATGATATATCAATAGTATAATGGTAGTTTTTTTATGAAAACTCCACCAAGGGTCAGAAATCCTACCAACTATAGAAAAAATCAAATATATAATTCCAAATTAAATGCTCTAGAACCTGAATTGTGTGTTCAATCTAGCCATCCGTATGGGTGTGAATTGTTATGATTAAACACAACATTGACCCAAAGTCCTATTATTATCCTCTCCATAATCATAATATAATGCACACATCAATGTGTGAAATGACCATGAAGGTAAATCCATGAAGATGTACAATATCATTCGCATAAAGTAATCTAATAATCTCTAGTAAAATCTACTTTTAGATAGATAGTAAGTGTGATGAATTAGCGAGTTGGTCTACAACAACCTACATGAAATCATGTGCTCTAGATGATCATGGAATAATCCTCATGAATTACATTGATATATCATCCCACATTAACTATAGAACCTCAAGGTGTAAAGATAAAACCACTGGAACCTAGTGCTCATCCTTCACCTTCCAACTAGTTTAAAATTGAGAGAAAAAATTACCCGCACACTTCTACATCCCTGGACACTAGGGCATACATTGAATGTCCCAGTACATCTTCACCACAAATTGATGTACTTCCAAAGGGGATGTATGAAACTCCATTATAACATCCTAAAACAACATCACTAGTACCAGCATCCAGGAACACCACCACAAAATATTGTAGGAAATGCTTAATGATATGGTTCATGAGTCACATGAACACTGCTGAGGAATTTTTCATACAGAGAGGTATCACCATGTACTCATAATGATCATAGTAGCATCAAAATTCCATATTTGGTATATCTCCATTATGTAGTTATAGTTGGTGATATCCCGATCTTAGTTCATTCATTGAGAACCATCTCACCCCTCTCAAATTTTCAAAGTGATTTTCAATCCTTAGAAGTTTGGGTGACATTAATCTAGACACAACCCCAAACTCTCATATATCTTCTTGGAAAACAAAACTAAGGCGGCCTAATGGGAATAAATGGGTATGAAAAAACCCTTCCTATGTAATTCCTCCATCAAGGCCTTATCTAAAAAAACACTATGGGATCCATAAAATATACCACTACATATATCAAGGTAGTACATTGGTTAAATTCTATAGAGAATTCTATCCCCTATTGTGAAGTTTTCCTAAAACATCCACATGAAGGTTATCATTATACTCCTTCACCACTTTTTGAACCTAAATTCCCATAACATCCACTACTCCAAGGTTAATACAAGCCAACATATGCGTAATCATATTTATCAACCTATGTATGATTCCATCACACTCTTTATCTGTTTCTTTCTCACCCATAATAGGAAAACCCATTTCATCACTGCAGAAACAACACATCCTCAACCTAAAATAGTCAATCGTGGAATGAAATATGATTTTTTAGTCCATATATATGATGAAATCATGATGAATCGATGTTTTTTTGAATATAATTCATATGAATCAATCTTCTAAAAGAGTCTGATCACACGATGGAACAAAGTGTGTGATAGTTGAATCCCCTCCGATATGACTCTATAAGAACAGTGGTAGAGCCAAGGGATCACCAGGAATATCTAATTATTCTACAAGAGAGGAGGAAAGAAAAGTGTGGCCACAAACTTGTTTACCAGTATTACAAATAAAATAGAGAAGCCAGAAATTATACCTTTAACAACCCAAGAAGCCTTTAGGTCAAAGGTTTCCACTTTCTGTTGTTGTCCTCATCCATGAAAAGAAACTCCATGATCATAGTGTGGACATCATTGTGAGTGGTGTAGACAACATGTCAAGCCACCTACTGCCTCAAAAAACTATTTTAACTCCTCAACCACATATGAAACCCTTTAGACATCCCTTATCCTATCAGTATCTCTACCTTGATGGTTCATTGATCATATCTTCTTTAGCTACATGGTGGACCAGGAAATCACATGTGATATGTACATAAAATCACAATAAAATGACTACCAATCTCTCAGATGATTAGAAACCATCATGAGAGCACTGAACTACACGTCCTCCATCTTGAGAGAATATCCTAATGTGTATCATATTCATGGATCCCTATTTCAACCTTTAGCTTCTAGTTTCCAATGTCTAAGCTCATGTGTGCCCACTACCAGCACCAACTAATGGTGTCTACTTACCCTGAATGATATCTACTACCAATTACCATGGAAACAAACTAGTATAGGTTCTAATGTAATGATATATCACTCCACCCATAATATCTCATTGTAGTCCCTCCTCAAAGGTACATGATATGAGGGATTGATGACAAACCATATCAAGAGAGTATCACAAGAGGTTAGTGAACCTCAATGAATAATATTCCATGGTCATAATTCCTTGATGATGTTATAAAAGCTCTTAGATGAACAAAACATGAAACATGGATGGATACAAATCCTCTTTAATGAGATGTTGAAACTAAATCTAATAGAGATCCATCTAATTATGTTCTTGAACAACGAGACTCCACCATCACCCTACGAATCCCAAGAGATGTACCACTACTAGAACTACTATATAGTATTAAGGGGTCCTCCTATGGAGGAAAACCCAGGTAGCTACCTCTAGATATTCCTTATATGAATGGGGGTATAGCTAGAATTGAATCCTAAGAGTCCACTGCCTCTGAAACTCACATAGTGTGTTCAATCTACACACATCCTCAACAGCTATTTCCAGCACAACATGCTGCTCAATGGGTGGTGGAAATACTGGAAAACTACTCAAGGGTATCGCCTTTAGTAAAATACCTTTTCAAAAATCCTCTTCACTAGGTATATAATCATCATCAAAATACTACTTTGGATTCCTATATAGCCATTTCTATGGAGAAATAATATAACAAAATTCCCACAGAAAACATTCAGAGATTATATATCTAGGGAGATGACTAAAGAAGGACATGAAAACCACAACCCATTCCTATATGATTAATATAGAAATGATATCTATATAATGAGTGCCTATATGTATTGATTCAACAAGTATATTTTTAGATTTAGATTTAATAGATACATCAACTATTTCACCAAATCTAGAGTAACTAGCTTGATAGTTGATCTCAGAATTCATTAACATAATTTCCCTAGTTCCCAAACCGAACACACATCATGAAAATATTCAAACTATGGTACTAATATGAACCTAACTTTCTACCACCCTATCATAAAATAACCCACATGGTCCTACTTGGATAGGGATAGATGAGAATGACACCCAAAACCACCTATAATAGGCCATGCACTATATAATAGCACCAAGTAGGAATAACACACACATTAGAGGACATAGTTTAAGGTACCTATACACACAAAGACATCTCTAAATTACCAAAAAATTATAAAAGGTTGAACCAAAATAATACCATAATTAATTCATAACATATATCCCACATCATAGTTTGAAAAAAGTACTGTATGGCATAAAAGAAAAAATATAATCCCACCAAAACTGAAAAAAGATTAAATCCTTCAAAGAAGAGGAGAATATTGTTAAATGAAACAACCTAGAATTAACCATGGTCAATTGATATCACTATGATCCACCTACCCCAAATCCTTTTAGGACTCCTTCAAATGGCCTGTCCTCTACTAAAGAAATGATATGTGTGGTAAGATCCCATGTAGGAGTGAGTACAAAAATACATAGTAGGACACCACAAAATCATCTATCATAAATCATTAATATAATAATTAGATCATAACCATGACAAAGTATCAATTGATAAATAAGACATATCAATAACAACACCCAGATATACTTATAACAGAAACCAAGTCTAAAATAGGTATCAACCATATATCTAAAAAACGATCCTACTAGATGGATCAAGGTAATACTCGTATGGGAGAACTCACTTCATGATCTAGGCTATCACCGATATTGATCATCTGATAGGTCATGATCATTGGTCATAGGTAAACAATTATGCAATAAATTTCATAAGATACAGATATATAGACAGGGGATCTCACTAATGGCCACTAGTGTATACATGAACCAACATGGAATAACCCACAGAGTAGTGGATTATACACTGGTATAAGTTGATGATGATGATTTTGAAAAAACCCACACAATAAAGTTGATAAAATGATATAGGATCACACTCTAGGTCACATGGAGGGACCCCAAAGCTCAATCCAATAATAATCCAATAGATGGATTCACATCACATGATCAGGACATAATGCCTCACTTTACACACATGGGGATGAACCATGGAAAAAACCAATAGATACTTGTCCACACTAAAGATACAAAGGGTCTCGAACTGCAATGGAGAATGTACATGGTGTGTACTAGGAGTGCATGATGTTCCTTGTCAACCCTGTATTCTACTATGTCCCACTATCTTAGAAAACATATCTTTATATAATACATTGTTTTTAGAGTTTAGGATAACACTTTTTGTTTTCCTCATTCTCGAGTCCATGTACTCTGTCGGCGCCTCTATACATTGGGATGTTCCCATGTTCTCTATCCATGCCTGTGTAACTGGCCACATCTGAGTACCAGGCTATTCCTTTGATCTTTGTTCATGACTGTATGTCTGGATGTGTCCATGGGAATATACCCCTAGGTTACTTGAAGTGTCACTATCCACATGGCTTAGGAAGTGTGGAGGTTCCACACAAATTTTGATATTTTTCTCTATGTATGAACCCTAGATCTATAGGAGGGGACCAAATGACGTGTGTTCTTAGGACTAAACACAATGAAGGTGAGATTTTTCCAAAATGACAAGATTATTTTATGCATAACATTCATTATTCTATGACCAATTCTACTACCATACCCATTGAAAAACATGGATCTAGAATATTTTGAGCCTAGAAATCACCAGTGACCAGATCTCATAAACATTACTCTAATTAGAAAACATCTCCTAGAAAACTGCCCGGTCAAGATGCACATACTATATAACATAAACTCTCAATCTAATCCTTATCAATGGTAACCGCAACAGAAAAAAATATCATTATCGGGATCAAGCTCAAACTATTTATAATGATCCATTGATACAAATAATGATTGTTGAAAGATCATTCAAGGGATATTTTTCAACCCGCTAGAAAAAATGAGATGCGATGATGATTGCACATAGAAGAGGGAGAGAAAACCAAAAAAAATTAATGTAGGTTATGAAACTAAGCTATTATTCGGATTTTACTTAATTTTTCAACGTATAATCGATGAAAAATAATGAATTTAAATAAGGAATCATCCGAAAATATCAATTCCCAATTTTAGTTTGATAAAGAGATACCCATAAATCAACCATAGATTCATGAATCAATCTTCTTAATAGTATTTAATCACATTTTATCATCTAAGAATACTCCTATAATGGCACTCTACCAATACCTAGGATTATACATCATTCCCTACAGGTTTTCAAAAATTTAGATTATATAGGTCAGGATTAGGTTATGCCTTAATTATATAAACTAAATAAATATTAAAATTGGTTTCATTATTATTACATCTAGGATTTCATCCATGTCGGACGTCCAACATGAATATATATGATGTTCTTCCTATAATGGAAATCAATACATGGATTAAATGATGGTCTTAGATTTATGATATAAGACTCTGTTTTGGAATTATTCTTTTATTTTAGAACAACTGTTCCTACACGAAATATTATTTTTATTTTATAAACAATTACCCTCCATATGCCAAAGAATCCCATGAAAACTCATTCCATATATTCAAAAATATTATTTATAATATTATAAACCTAAAAAATGGAAAAATGTTTTCACAGTGATTAAATACATATCTTGGTCCATTAATGGATATAATGGGTTTAAAAGGGGTCATCATCTTAGTGGGAGTCTATTTAATAAAATTCCTTATAAGATGATTTTGAAACATAATGATCATCTGATAATGTATTTTTATATAGATATTAATATTATTATAATCAAAATTTTCTATAAGTTAGATCCATGAGAAGAATAATATTACTGTAAGATACTCCTAAGACTGGTAACTTAAGGTAATTATTAAGGAATAATTTTATGTGTTAGAGAAACACCTCTCTAAATATACAAATAGTTAAATTTTTGAATCTAGGTTATTATGATAAATATAAAATGATTTGCATAAGGTTTGAATGATATTTTATTCAAGGTAACCATTGGAAATTTAGACTCATCTTATAAACTCAACATGATTGAGTCTTCTAGTGACATGAAGAGACTGAATAATTCTTATTATTATTTTTATGGTTATGAAATCCATCATTTTTTAATTTATATAAATCTTATGATAATATGAATAAGTTTAATAAAATTTTACATGATATTATCAATGTTTTTATTATTGATTAATTGGGCATATGGTGTCCATGTTTTGATGCTGGATCAAGAGTATGACTTAATAAAAGATCAAACTAAAGGAAGAAAATTTAGTTTGAAGTCCAATAATGTTACTTTGAGTAGAAATTATATGTCATTGAAACCTAAGGGTGTTATAAAAAAGGATTGATGATACCATCGGATGAAAGTTTCTAAAATTCCTAAATGGGTTTAAGAAACTCTATGGAATGTAGATGTTAGTGATAGTGTCATAAAAATTAATTCCTCAATTTTCAAGGGTATGTTGTAACAATCTGAAAATTCATAAATAAAATTCCATTTACATTATTTAATTAAATTTCATAAAGATATAGAAAAAATTGAAATATTTTATTATTTTTATTGGGGTTAAATGGCCAGTAATTATCATTATTGTTGTTAATATATCCATTGAATAGGGATCACATGACTGGTATAAAATTAAGGTTTTAAGAGAAAATTCTTTTGATAAAGACAAAGGAGAGGATGAACTCATCCAGTAGACTCAAGCCATATGAATCTCATTTTTTGGAGCTCATGAAAGAGATAGAATCAATGAGATTATCTCTTGACCAAGCCCAATCTGAGCTTCAACATGTTATGTTTTAACAAAATCACTTATAGGATAAGTGGAAGTTAATAGAGATTATCACTCAAGCGATGTTATCCGAGCCACCCCCAGAGTCTGTCACCACCACACACCTTACCCTTAGGACTTATAAGGGTGTTATATGGGGTTATGTAACAAGGAATTAGTTAATTTTTTTTGTAATCCCATTTATTAATAAAAGTCTTATTCAATTAATTCTTGTATGATATTAGTTTTTCTTAAAACATATATTGAATTAGATAATTTTTTTGGGGTACAATGTTAGTTTTTATAAATATATAAATTATTATTTTAAACTAAGGTTTTATTCATATTATTATAATAGTGTTATAAGAACAATAATTTTAATTATAAGTGATTATTATATTAATTTCTTTATTTTTTTACTCTAAAAATTATTAATTATTGAGTTTGATAAGAATTATATTTTCATATTATAAAATAAAAATTGTAATTTTAATTAAATAATGTCTTTATAAGGATTAATGAATTTTTGGAATAAATAATATTTTAACTAAATATTATTATTATATATTTTTATTAAATATATATGATCAGATAATTTTTATGAAGTCAAACGTAATTATTATCAGGGTCTGGAAATTGTTTTTTTCAAAACATTCCAATTTTAAATAAATGAAAGATTTTATTTTAAAAAATGAAAATTTACATATTTAGAAAATTATTTAGGTAAAATTAATATTATTTTTTTAATCATTAAATCAAAATCATCCAATGGTGATTTTGTCATAATTTTCGAAGAGAATTGAATCTTTGGGTTAAAATTAAATACCTTATAAATATATAATGTGTTTTATGAAAACATAATGACCCAATTGTGATGTATTAATATAATATAAAAGGTTTATTTGGAAAATATATGTTTCACCTTTAATATAATGTGAATTTATATTTTATTGATTAATTTTTCAAGTCCATAGTGGACCTTCCAAGACATATAAAATATTTTATTATTTTAAAATGATTTCCTTGAGAGTGTGACTAACCCCCACATAAGTAAGACTAATATTTTAGTAAGATCAGCCATTGTCCTTATAAAATAATATATTTCAATCCTATTTGGAAATAACCATGGGAAAAAACTATGGGAAGGTTTGTGGTTTTAATATTTAATTATATAGATTCTAAAACCCAAGTTTGTGAAATATTATAGGATTTCCCTCTCATTTCCTATATAAACCCACCAAATCCCCAACATATCATCAATAAAAATCCTTTGATCACGTCCCTACACTACTATACTCTCTCTAGAATCCTCCCATGACACACCATCTCATGACTCTTCCCCTAGGGCTCGTGTAGTGACTACCCCTACCCGCCTTCCACGGGCTAGGGGCTGGAGACTAGCAATGAAAGTCGTATTCCTTATGACTGAAAAATAATTTCCTTTATAACATGTAAACACACGAAATCAAGAAAAAAACAAGATACGAACACAATTCAATTTTATAGTAGAAAGAGTACTGAAAGTAAAAAGGTGCCGGAATAGAAGACCAACTGTAAAGATACAAGAACAAAGGAAACACAATACAGCTGAAGAAAGGGAAAGACAGCTACTGGGTCATCCTCCAAGGTTCCCATCTGAAGGGTAGGTACAGATCATCTCCTCAGCACTCCACATCCACCCGTCTCCTCTGCGTACTAACATGCCATATGGTCTTCATCTGGGCACCTTCCAGACCTTGTACTCCCAGCGTCAGTCAGCACTGTCCGTCATCTTCACCAAATATAATGAGGTGCAAGCATAACCTATGATGGGGTGAGTATAATGATACCCAGTAGAGGCCCTGATACCCTCGAGGTCTCACAAAATCCACAAAGGACAAAACACAAAGAATGAAAACAACTGACAACCCTACTTATGAATACGACCGTTAATATACCTATGTTATCAAGTATACTCATCTCAATCATGAAGAAAAATATAGAGTCCAAATCCAAGCCCCAATCTCAACTGTTTCACAAAAGAAGAAATACCACAAAGTCAAGTTCCACAAAGGTACACCACACTGAGGAATACCACCAAGGTATTACCACGAAGGAAAGTACCACACACGTATGGACTCATCTCACACCAAGTATACTTTAAGTACAATAGTATAGATGATTAGATATAACTACTAAATCATCTTACTCTGTTAAGAGGAAGACCCACATAGGATCGCTCTGTGCTGACCCACACAGGATTGCTCAGTGCTAACCGACACAATATCGCTAGGTGCTGACCCACACAGGATCGCTCGGTGTTGTCCCACACAGGACATCTATTCATTATTCTCATCTCAACCACCTATTGGGTTCCTATAGTAGGATTTCTCATCTCCAGGAGGATCCACTCCCCATGCTACTAGACAATACTCCTACTTCCACAAAGTCCCACAAAGAAGTATCTCAATGGACCGCCACATCACAGGGGTCTCAACATAACAGAAGGTGCATCAACAGGATGGTTGGTCTATGAGTTATTATCCTTTTTATCATGAGGGCCTAGTTGGATTAGTGCTCTATCCAACCCTATATTCCCCAACATTATCAAAAACTCTAGTGGGGTATACCAAGGGACCGTCTCACTCCACGTTTCTGGTGCCGCTGACAGTTCGTCAAACAGACATCTGGTACCAACGATATGGTTGAAATAATGTATAGGGTCGTATCTGGCCTGAGTCCGGTATGACTTGGTCAGACTGACCCAGCCTAACCTAGCCTGGGTCGACTTGGTTCGAGTTGACCTGGACAAACCTTCTGGGTCCGTCCCGGTAGGTCGTGAGGGTCGCAAGGTCGCTGGGGTGCCGCGAGGGAGCGATGCGGCTCGGCCGTGGGGGGGGGGGTTCCATGTGGGAGTGGGACGACTCGACTACATGGGTGATGCGAGGTCGAATTTCCGTAGGTCGGCTTGGCTAGGGTGGCTCAGACAGATGGGCAGAGTCCCCAAGGCAGCTTGGCCGGGAGGGCGGAGGCCGTGGGGTGGCTCGGCGAGGCCGCAGCGTGACGCGGCGAGGCCGCGGGGCGGCACATCATGGCCACAGGGGGGCATGACGAGGCTGAGGGGTAGCGATGGCCGCAAACGGTGGAGCATTGCGGGGTGAGAAGGCCACAGGGTGGTGGGTAGTCATGCCTTCATCGGTAGTTCTTGAGTTCCACCATTGCCAACCGCCAGCACCAGTCACCGTCAACAAATTCACCTTCTTTCATTGTGAAGGATACACTATTCAAGAAGAACAGTGGAGGGGTTGGGACATGTTTTTTTTGCCCACACCCTCCACATTAGAGTGGTAGCAAGAGGCTCAACATGAACAAAAATGAAGAATGTCAAACCCTAACCTCCCATAAATGATTATTCCCAAACCCGCAAAAGAAATTATCCACAAATAAACTAGATAAAGAGTTGATCCACATTATTTGTATTAGAAGAGAAGAACATTGGAATATAAAATCATGCACAACTATACCCCTAAATCATAGGATCGTTGATGGAGGTTGTGATGATAGATAGAATGGACATCGATTCACTATCGTTGAAGACGTCCTATGTTGGTTGCCTCCACAAGGTGCTTCCGATCCGGCTCGAGGTTGGTTTCCTCGTTCTTTGATCTCCGGTGGTCATTCTTCCTTGGGAAGAGCATTCTATATTGGAGAATCTCTTCAACAATTTCTATCTCTATCATTTTCAAAAACCCTACCGCCAATCCTCCCAAAAATTAATTATCCATCACTATAGAAAATGTTTGCATAATTTCAAAATGGAATAATTATTTAATTGAGTTGGTGTATTAATTAAAGTGGGTGGAATAATTAATCAAGGGGAAGTTCAAGAAACTTCCCCTCATTTAAGTGGGAGGTTCAAAGGGGTTTTAATCCTCGGGAGGTCCCCACCACCATAACCTCTCATGGGAGGTTAGGCTGGGTGGTCCCCACCTTCATAACCTCTCATGGGAGGTTTTAGTTCAAGTGGTCCCCACTTGTGAAATATCCAAATGGGTGGTTTCAAAATAAAATAAAATAAAAGGTTACACAATTTTATTTTTATTTTATTCATTCATGAAAAAACCAAATTCTATCATTCACTTTTGACCCCCTGTGGTTGAGGTGAAGGTCTCCTTAAGTGAATACATGCGCTGTGAGTTCAACGGTGTCCTCATATTTCAATTCCGAGCACAGATTCAAAAGATAGAAAAACCCACATCCACGATTACAGAACGTGACAAAAAAAGGTTCAGAAATTCATTTTGGGCACTCCAGGGCTCAAAATCACACGCTGTCAAATTTTGTGGACTCGTAAAATTCCCATCTATTTTAAAAAAATTACATAGAAATTCTGGGTCTTTACATTCTCCCCATCTCAAGGCTTTACATCCACGTAATCCACAACTCAAAATAGGTAAAAAATTGGGGGTACTGAGTACACATTTGAGCCTCCCTCTCCCATGTGCTCTCTTGGAAGATGCAATGCTACCAACGAATTTGCACCAGAGGTATCGACCACCCATGAAAGACCTGCTCCTGTCGATTCTCAATATCATCTAGAACCACCGTAAAAGTCGCCCCATAATCGACGTCCAACTCTCCGTGGTCGATGACGTGGGAAGGGTCATGCACATATCTCATAAACTAGGATACATGGAAGACTTCATGCACCCGGTGAAACTGAGGTGGAAGAGATAAGTGGTAAGACACATCGCCAAATCTATTGAGGACCTACAAGGGTCTGATTAATCTTTGGGATAACTTGCCGCCTCGACTAAATCACCTCCAACCTCATCGAGGTGAGACCCATAGAAAGACGTGGTCGCCATCCTAAAACTCCAAAGGTCTCTGTATATTCTCGTCATATGACTTCTACATACTTTGTTCAGTCTTCATCCGCTCCTGGATGATCTGCACCTTATCTGTGGTTTCCCGTACCATCGTTGGTCCCACGAGTGTTGACTCCCCTGGGTCAGTCTAGCACAAGGGTGATCTGTAAGGTAACCTATACTATGCCTCAAAAGGTGACATCAAAATGGTGGAGTGATGTCTATTGTTTTATGAAAACTCATTAAAAGGTAAGTGATCCTCCCAGATGCGACTGAAGTTGAGGAAAAAAGCTCACAGCATGTCCGCGAGGGTCTAAATGGTCTGATTAGTCTGGTCATCCATCTGAGGATGGAAGGCAGTGCTCAAAGGAAGCTGTGTCTCGAAAGCCTCCTATAACCCCTTCCAATGCCTAGAAGTTAAACATGCATCACGATCGAAGAAAATCATTGATCGTACTACATGTAACCACACACTATCTTACATATAAAGGAATCCCATGATCTCTACTGAAACCTATTTTCTGATCGGAAGGAAGTGGGCCAACACGGTGAGTCGGTCAACGATCACCCAGATAGAATCATGACCTCTAGATGTACATGTATGTCCTATCATGAATTCCATTGATATCCCATCCCACTTCAACTCTGGGACCTCTAAAGTATGAACAATGTCTGCTGGTACCTGATGCTCCACCTTCACCTACTAACAAGTAAGGCATCATGAGACAAACTCTGCTATTGCTTCCTTCATTCTCAGCCACCAGTGTTATAGTCAGAGATCCCGGTACATCTTCGCCACTCATGCATGTACCAATAGAGCGAATTTGTGGAACTCCCTCAACACTTACTCCTAAAGAGACACTGGTACCATGGTACGTCCTCTGAAGAAGATGACGTGCTCCCCACCTTCAGAAAATTTATCAGGTGCCTGTCCTATGGATATCTGAGCACGTCAAGCCTCGCAGTTAGCGTCCTCACGCTGCACCTCCCTGAATCGCTGAGGAAGTGGGGGAGTGACTGTAAGAGACTAAAGAAAAGATGCTCTATCTCGATCCACAAAGGATATCTGCAAAGCAGCCAGCAGCTCTATTGCCTTTCCTAGTAGCTATATACCAGAACTCTTGCTGAGTGCATCTGCTACAACATTCCCTTTCCCAGGAGTATAGACTATCTCAAAGTCATAGTCCGAGAGGACCTCAATCCAACATCCCTATTCTAGGTTCAGATCCCTTTGAGAGAAGATATAACTAAGACTCTTTTGATCAGAGTAGACTGTAAAATGATCACCCATCAAGTAATGTCGCAACATATTCAAGGTGAATACCACTATTTCAAACTCACGGTCATGGGTAGAGTAGTTCTTCTCATTCTATCTCAGCTTCCAAGAACCATTTGTCATCACTTCTCATTCCTACATCAGGAAACATCTGAGCTCGGTCCTTGATGCATTGTAGTAGACTACGTACCCTATGCCCTCCTCTAGAAGCCTCATGATGGGGGCACTAGTTAGCCTCTACCTTAGCTCTTGAAAACTATGCTAGCATCTTTCCGACCACATGAAGGGTTTCCCCTTCATCGTCAATGAAGAAAGTGGTGCTGCAACTCTAGAGAAATATGGAAAAAACCTCTAGTAGTATCCAGAGAAACCCAGAAAACATCATACCTCCGTCACACTCCTAGGTGGATCCCATGGAAGTATCGCCTCAATCTTTTCTAGATCCACTATGAATCCAACTTCCGATATGACATGTCCAAGAAAGTGAACCTCTTAGATCCAAAACTGGCACTTTGAGAGATTAACATAAATATAGTGCTCTCGGAGTGTGTCCAGTACTACCCACAAATGATAATCATGATCCTCTTCAGTAGTTGAGGAGATCGAAATGTTGTCAATAAAGAATACTACAAATCGATCATGGTATGGCTGAAAGATCCTATTCATGAGTCCCATGAACAATGCTGGAGCATTGGTCATTCCAAATGGCATAACCAAGAAACCGTAGTGTCTGTATCAACATCTGATAGCCATCTTCTACACATCCTCATCTTGCACTCTAAGCTATTTATGGCCTGATTTGAGGTCTATCTTCGAGAACCACTGTGCTCCATTCAGCTGATCAAAGAAGTTGAAAATATTCATGAGTGGGTACTTGTCCTTCACGATCACCTGGTTCATGCACCGATAGACAACACAAAACCTCAAACACCCTTCCACCATCTTGGTGAACAATATCGGGGCTACCCAAGGAGAAAAACAAGGCTGGATGAATCCCTTCCACTGTATGTCTTCTAGATGTACCAATAGATCATGAAGCTCCGTGGGAGCCATTCAATATGCTGGTGTTGTTATTTGTGTCGTCCCAGGGTACAAGGCAATGTAAAAGTCCACATCTCTATGAGGAGGTGGACCCGAAACATCATCAGGGATGACATCTGTGTAATGGTCCACCACTACAGGATAGCTCAGACTCTCCACATCTACCGCTCTGAGGGTAAGGATAGCCAACTGATGAGTGATCGGCTGCACCCTCCTCCAGTTAAGTCTGCCATGTGCTGCAAAGTCACACATATCATCAGTGAAGGTAAACCTGGTCCCATCCGTGCAGACACAACACACTTTGCGCCTAATACAGTCAATCTGAGCATGGATTGTAGATAATAAGTCCATCCCCAAGATGGAGTAGTAAGTCCTCGATGACGCTACTATAAGATCCTAGCCGAAGAACTCGCCTTCTAGAGTAAGCTAAAATTTCCGGTACCAGTGCGTAATCGTCGAGTCCTCTCCTGTAGGAGTCTCCAGCCATAAGGATCAAGCCAACAGATCCATCAAAATCTCTGAGCTCTGAATGTGGGAAGTGAAAATAAAATAATGACTGGAACTTGTGTATATAAGTACTCAACCAAAGCCGTCCTTCGGCCATCTTTTAATCACCCGTATGACGAGTCAGACAATCACGATGCATGTGACTATGCCCGCCCATGCGTAACACTGCCCGCACCTAGAATGAATGTATCTGCCTCAGGTGCCCTACACAATCGACCCTGAATCTCGCAGTCGTCCACCTGTAGGTCTGGTCCTCTTAGACCTCTGTGTCATATGTCTGTTTCCAGCTACAAAAGACTTCACTACATGAAGTCTACTGGTGGGTCTCGCTGCTGGAGACTGATCAGCAAGGAAACTCTCTAATAAGAGGGCTCTCTCTAATACCCCTGCCTGTATCAGGATGTTGAGTGAGATCATCAAAGCCTTTATCTCTTTCCTGAGTCCCTGATCAAAGGTTCGGGACCTAAATAATAGGTCTCAAATAATATCTGTGGAGTAGCGGGAGAGGTCAGTGAACCTCACTGTGTACTGAGCCACAGTCATGCTGCTCTATAGAAGATGAAGTGGCTCTGGAATGTGCACTACACAGAGAGTCGCTGGGACAAACTCCCCCCGAAACAGGCTCTCGATGTCTTCCTAGAGAAGTGTCACCTCGACATGAGCCTAGAGCATCATGATCCACCATCTTCCATCCAATGCCTTTAGAAGACTGACGACAAGGATCCCCATGAGATCGAATGGTGTCCCTACCAGTCGATTGACTCTCACTACAACCTCCATCCAATCCTTAGCCATTTGTCGGTCTGTCTCTCTCATGAACCTAGGTGACCTCTAGTGCTGGAAATTGTGCAACGCACCCAAACAACGTGCACCCTCTACTGGTGGGATAGTGGAATTGGTGTCCCAACAGGTAATGGTACCGTTGGTGCCTCCACTAGTGCCTCTACTGGGAAAGAGCCCCGCACCGTGGCCTCATCGCTACGTGGGCTATCAGTGCATACTACTCTCGGTACCCAAGCTGGCTGTTTGTGTGGAGGAATCCTGAAAAGAAACAGGTGCTCTACGATCAATAAGTTATTCATGGTGAGCTGACTCAAAGAGATCACAAAGAAACCTCTTCAGAACACACACTCAATTAGTGTTTTTGTGTATAGAGTCAGAAATCAGAAATCAGGGTCTTGGTGTATGGATACGTCAGCCACCGAACCAACACTAGATTCCCTAAAATGATAACTACACTCACAACACTTAACACCATTTCTGTTAAAAATATATATCAGAGTCCTATGTTCTATGGTAGAACATACTTCTCTGATAATTTTTTTTTACGAACCGTCCCCCAGGGCCCATGTCGTGACTACCCCAAGCCCGCCTTCCATATGCCAGGGGCTGGAAACTAGCACCGAAAAGCGTATTCCATATAATAGGGAAGGAATTTCCTTTATAAACTATAAACACACACAATCAAGCACACAACATGATACAAACACAAGTCAAATGTATAGAATAAATAGTTCTTAATGTAAAAAGGGGATGGAGTACAAGACCAACTGTAAAGATACAAGTACAAATGAAATACAATACAACTGAAGAAAGAGAAAGAAAACTACTAGGTCATCCTCTGAGGTTTATGCCTGAAGGGTAGGTACAGATCGCCTCCTCAGCACTCCACGTCCACCAGTCTCCTCTGTGTACCGACACACCATATGGTTCACCTCCTGGCACCGTCTAGACCTAGTACTCTCTCCCTCAGTCACCACTTCCCTTCATCTACACCAAACACAATGAGGTGCAGGCATAAACCATGAAGGGGTGTGTATAACAATACTCAGTAGGGATCTCGAGACCGTCAAGTTTTCAAAAAATGCACAATGGATAACCCACAAAGCATTAAAACAACTGACAACCCAACTTATGTATATGACCATACAGATACCTAAGTTATAAAGTTAACCCATCTCTATCATGAGAGAAAATATAGAGTCCAACTCCAATCCCCAAGCTCAACTATTGCACGAAAGAAGAAATACCACAATGGAAAGTACCACACATGTACGCCACACTGAAGTATACCACCAAGGTATTACCACGAAGGAAAGTACCACACATGTACGGACTCAACTCACACCAGGTATAACTTTAGTACAGTAGTAGAGATCATAAGAGGTAACTACTGAATCATCTTACTCTTTTAAGAGGCAGACCCACATAGGATCGCTCGGTGCTAAGCCACACAGGATCGCTCGGGGCTGACCCACATAGGATCGCTAGGTGCTGACTCACACATGATCGCTCAGTGATGACCCACAAAGGATCTCTAGGTGGTGTCCCACACAGGATTTCCCGGTGCTGAACCACAAAGGATTTCTCATTATTCTTCTTGTCACAGCCAGCTACTAGGTTCCCAAACTAGGCTTTCTCGTCTCCGGGAGGGTACTCTCCCCAAGAGATTGGTTGATACTCCAACTGCCACATATTAAAACAATGAAGTATCTCAATGGACTGCCTTGTCATACGGGGTCTCAAAGTAATAGAAGACGCGTCAATCAGACGCCCATTCTGTGAGTTATTATCCTTTTTGTCCCAAGGACCAGGTTGGATTCATGCTCGATCCGACCCAACCATTCCCCAACTTTATCCAAAACCTCAGTGGGGTATAGAAAAGGACCGTCTCTCTCCATGGTTTCAGGCGCTGCTGACTTTTCGTCAAAAGAACGTCTGCTGCCAATGATATGGCCAAAATAAAGTATAGGGTTATATTTGGTCCAGGTCTGGTCCGACCCGCTGGGTCCCGCCTGCAGACCGCGAGGGCCGTAAGGCTGCGGGGGTGCCGCGAGGGCATGAGGTAGCTCGGTCACGGGGGGGGGGGGGGTCACGTGAGCATGGGGTGGCTCGGCTGTGGGGGTGCCGTGAGGGTGCAAGGGCATGAGGCGGCTCAGCCAGGAAGGTGCAGGGTGACTCAGCCTGGAGGGCAGAGGCCGCAGGGTGGCTAAGCCGGGGCAACGCGGCGAGGCTGCGGGGCGGCGTAGTGAGTCTGTGGGGTGGCACAGCGAGGCCGCAGACAGCGGAGCACTGCAGGGCGTGGAGCCCATGAGGTGGTCGGGCACCGTGCCTTCATCGGTGGTTCTCGAGTTCCACCGGTGCCAAAGGAAGGCACCCGTTTCCATTACCAAAGTCCCCTTCTTTCATTCAGAAGGATACACCATTCAAGAAGAATGATGGAGGGGTCGACCCATGTTTTTTATGCTCACACCCTCCGCGTTAGAGCAATAGAAAGAATCTCAACAAGAACAACAATGAAGAACATCAAACCCTAACCTCCCGCAATTGATTATTCCCAAACCCACAAAATAAATCATCCACAAATCAGTTAGATGGGGAGCTGATCTTTTCTATTTGTTTTAGAAGAGAAGAACATGGGAATATAAAATCATTCACAACTAAACCCCTGACATGTAGTTTTTTTGTAGAGGTCGCGAGAAAGGAAATAACGAATGATGATTTGTTGTCGTCAAAGATGTCCTACGTTGGTTTCCTCCACCAGGGGCTTTTGATCCAGCTCGGGTTTGGATTCCTCATTTTTTGATCTCCGGTGTTCATTCATTGTTGGGAGGAGCATTCTTCGTTGGAGAATCTCTTCCACAAGTTCTCTCCATCTTCATTGCCAAAAACCTTCCCCCAATCCACCCAAAAATTAATTATTCAACATTATAGAATATGTTGGCATAATTTCAAATTGTAATAATTAATTAATTGAGTTGGTGTATTAATTAAAGGGGGTGGTATGTTTTTTTCAAAAAAAATTGAGGCAAATCCCCCTTAATTGAATTAAAAATATAGATCCTCTTTTTTTGGGAAGGTGGTAACGCATTACAAGAAGGTAAAATTTAATTAAAGAAAAAGGGGGGTGGTATAATTAATCAAGGGGATGTTCAAGAGACTTGCCCTTTTTTAAGGGTGCACCCTGATAGCACTCTAATGTATTGGGTAATGTTTAGTATCACCAGATGCCATGTTCAATGAGGGTTTACTCATGATAGTTCAAATGAAATGATGGTTTACTCATACTAATTGAAGTGAAATGAGGGTTTACTCATGCTAATAAATGTGCAATGAGACTTGGATCATGATAATATCATGCAGTTTGTCGTTGACACATTTCCATGTTATGATAATCATTCTATATAACGTGTTTATGTTCATATTTTTATTATTCTCGCCTGATATTCCTTTTTCCAAATATGTATTTTATTCATCATGCTATTCCTTCTTTACTCCATTACTGCGGTTTATATCTCACCATTTTTTATATGTGTCCTCAGGTTATCCCATACAATTCTAAGTACTATGTAATGTTGTGGTCATGTAAAAGATGTTTTCAATAAACATGATGTATTTTAGGTTTTAAGTTGTCTTGTAATGTTCCTAATTTCCCATGTCACTATACCAATCTATCCTCAGAGTTTTTTTAAGTGAAAGTTTATGTAATAAATCATGTTTAAGTGTGTAATAAATAGTATGGTTTTTATATATGTGATACCAACTATATGTTATACAAGTGCTTAAAATATTAATTAGTTCAAAATAAAGCTAACAATTGATAGAGTTTGTATTATTTATTTAAATGATGAGGAAATGAGTTTCTAAATGAAATGTTTTAATTTTATGTAATGTATCAAAATTAGATGAATATAAATAGAAGATGTGTATATCTATTTTAGTTCTTTTATAAGATAAGAGGATTTGTTTGTTAACAAATAGTTATTATGAGAAATGATAGATAATACAAATTGTTTATAATTCATTAAATTTTATAACATAAAATATTTTATCTAGGGTAAAAGGGATGATCTATATTTTTCATAAAATATGAGGAATTTATGTTCCATAATCAATAGTGAAATATTTTAAAGTATAATAATATTTTCATGAAATTTCTACAAACACCTATAATTCCAAATAATATATAAAAGAAATATTTTTTTTATGTATGTCCACTAAATAAAATACACATTATTTTATTAACAAAAATGTCATTATGTCTTTAATATTATATCACAAAATGAATATAGTGTCTATGAGGATAGTGGGAGTTTGTTTTAGATTTTCCAAATTTTAATGTTTAAAAATAAAATATTAAGTTAGTAAAAATGAATTTAACATGATATCTTAAAAGATTTTATTATATACTAGAAAATATTAATTTAATGTGTTGCATTTAGTTACTATAAATAGTTGAATATCACTTTGTATCAGAACGATGCTTGGGATATGTTAGTAAATATAAAATATAAAGAGTTATATTAGATTCTAGAATATTTCAAATGAATTTTTAATGGAAGGGGTTTCAATAATGATGATTATTTGGTGAGAAATATATCTATATAGAAAATAGAAAGTATTAATAGTGTAAAATTTCATGTTTGGGAGCTAAAAAACATGAATATGTCTAAAGAGTTGAAAATTATAAATATTATTCCCAAGTATCTTTTTTATTCAAACTAGATTACATCATTCACGATAGTCACTAATTATTTTAATGGTAGGGTTTTATTTATTGGATAAATATGGATGTGGTATGAATTAGATAAATATATAATGATTTTATCAAATATTTTAAAGGTTGAGAAAACATAAGAATGAATTTATTGTCTACTAAAAATTATATATTGTATAAGAACTTATCTATGGTTTTGTAAAAATATTCTTAAAGAGTTTAATAATATAAAATATATAGTTTGATACAAATGGAAATCTCCACATTGTCATTCTTTTATGTCATACATATATATTCAAATATTGATATATATATATATATATATTTATATAATGATTTTCAAAGGAAATTGACCTCTCAAATTACGGCTTTGAGTTATCCATAACTAATATTCTTCATGAATTATTATAGGTAATGAATATATTTTTCGGTTTTTTAGTATGATTCTTGAATCAAGGTACAATATACAGTAACAAGGAACAAAAATAAGTTTTGGGCACTAGATGACCACTAACTGTACCACATGGATTGTCGTAGACGATGTATTTTGTATAAAAAGGGAGCATGGTTCATATTTGGAGTCTCCACTACCATATATTAACAATATACATAGCATTAAAACCTTTATAAATTGATACATATCTTATAGAATCCTCAAGGGTTATCAAATTAGGGGTTGGTTGTGTATGTTATTGACCTTTCTGTATTTTGGATCTTAACAAAGATGGGCTTTTCCTCTTGTATGATTTGTATTTCATTTGGGACCATGATTGAGATAAACCTAGGAAATTCATGTCCATACATAAAAGGCACATGTGATGTGCTTATCTCCATGTATAAAGGACATGCGATGTGCTCATTTTTTAGATGAATAATATGTGATGTATTCATTGACCTAGTAAATCTATATTTGTAGTGTTTATAATGTATGAAGAGGCTATATGTAATTGAAGTACTCTATATCCCATGGTTTTTTATGTCAAGGAAAAATGTATTATGTAAAAATCCAAGCATGCTGATGATGAAACTAGTGGAAACAAGTATTAATATACATGTCTTTTATGGAGATCACAGTAATTCCATTTGTTTATAGAGTAGTATTGATGGTTTTATAGTGGACACACTTTGTTTAAATTTATGGATTTGATGGTTTTTATATGTTTTAAATGATACAATGGCTCATGGGTTAATATTTTTTGGTTGAAAAAATGAGGATTGAGTTTAATAAACTCATAGAGTTTTTATAAAATTGTTTTAGAGCTTATAAAAAAGGAGTTTTGTATGGTTATTAACATTTTATTACAGATGATGTGTTACATAGTGAAATATATGATAGATTTAAAAATGTTTTTGGTAATATATCCAAAGGACTTCAGGGTATGGTTTTATTAGTTATCATATATGATTCAATAAAATGTAGAATGGTGCAAAAGTCTATTAGGCTATAGTGTTTGTGGGGGATTCAAGGGAATATTCTGTAAACCTGTATGATATCATATTCTATGATATGATATGTTGTAGACTGTGAAATATATATAGAAAAGTATTATATTTAAACCATTGTGGATATCATATTTTATGATATAGGGGTATCAAATACATCCTACTTGAGTGTGTTATACTATACAATACAGATCAATCACATTAACATGAATCATTAAAAACAATACAATTGGAATTACACTAGATAACCTAGGGAATTTTAATGTTATCAATTTATTGATTGAATCTCATATATTTCATATTTAATTGAGATTTATTGAATATTATATGATAGATGGTTAAATGTAATTTAATCAAAGGAATTAAAACATTAATATATAAAACACATGAGTAAATGCATATGCTCAGGGAACATCCCATAGCCTATATTGTGACTCCCTTTTGGTCAGACGTATCTTCAATTTTTGAGATTTGTTTATATCTTATTAGTTTTTAGAGGCTCTTAGGAATTTTGGGTTGAAATATTAAAGTTGGGGGAGAGACCTTCACACAATTGAGGAACATGTTTATAAGTAACCGTTCATTAACCATGTGATATGTATCTATAGTTTGTAGTGGTTTTTTATGATTTTTCTAACTTTGTTAGTCAACAGACAAATCTTGCAAGTTATAAGTATTTTTTCCCAAGGAATCTTCATGAATTGAGCCAGACTCTTTAGACCATACTCTTTTCCCTATGTAGGAGTGTGACATAATTTTACAAGGATAGTGAAAAAACATGGTTTTCACATGGTTTGTTAAACCACGAAGCCTAACTATTCCCCACAGATCCATCATTCTTAAAATGGAATATTAACCTGATTTCTTCAGTCGTTTTAATCTCTAATCACCTAATAATTATTAACTATATCAATCCAACACATCCTTGATTGTCTATAGGATTTCACCATTGGTTTATTAGTGATACATAACCATTATTGTTGTATCTTTTTGAGGTATGTTTAGTTTTCCCCACTATTTATCCTCCCTTATCCATATCTCTTCTCGATATCACATCCCCATTTCTTGATGAAAGCATATTGGGATGTGATTACTATATTTAAAGGGTTTTGTTAGAATTTAATGTTTTTCTCTTGGATATAATTTTTCGAAGTTCTAATCTACACATTTCCCACCAATGGATTTAAAGATGATGTTGTTTTTTCAATTTTAGGTAAGTGTATATGTCCTATGGTCTATACCATGGCATGCATTGTGTTCTTTTAAATTCATTTGGTCTTAAATTTTAAAATTAATGATTTTAATTTCATGGAATATGATCATAATCTTTGATGGATTTGAAATTATTTTATAAGAAGGGGTTTTTTATGGAAACAAAATTATTCACATGATTTTTTTGTTTAAATTCGTCAAAGATGAATTTAAATAGGGAAATAGTGTTTAATGAATTAAAGTGGTTCAAATCAGTATATAACATGTTTCATAAATTTTTTTCATAAGTATTAAATATATCCAGCCTGGGAAAATGTTTATTGAATTATGTTTTGTTTTACACGAACTTATATAGTGTAATGGAACACTACAGAAACCATGCGGTATGAGGGAAAAATAAACAAAGAAAATAACTAGTGGAGCTAGCATCATCAGGGGAGGTCTCCTTGATGTCATTATGACTTTGGTCATTCCTTTCTATGTGACGACAGTTCTAATATTTTTAGAGTCATGTATGCCTACTAGTGTTCCTCTTTATTTAATTATGTTTTGGTTATGCACATTCTTGTGTACTGGTTTTCCCTCTTGATTTCTTTGAGATTACATTACACGATTGATCTTTTGATTTCCTCCTTTTACCACTTGTGATTATTATATATATCAATGCTTGAAAACTGTTTTGTATTATCGATTTATTCAGTTGAAATTTTGATATGTGTTATTGTTTGGCTTATTTGAATATGAAATTATTTTGAAAGGAATGAAATTTTATTTAAAATAAAAAAAGGGATATTTTTTATATTGAGAATTATTTATTTAAATTTTTTTTAATATGTTTTTATACTAGAACTAATGGATCCATGTTGATAAAAAATTTATAGATTCATTAGTGGAATCATTCTGAGCTTTAGGGATCACACTATACTTTTTCCTTTGGGTGTGTTTAGACATTGTTTTTTAGGATTTTGGTTAAGGGAAGATATCCATGTAGAGGATGACTCTCCTTTCTCATGCTTTATTTATGGTGGCTTGAGATGGTGATGGTGTGTGGTTACATGAATATGTCCCCATTATTTGTTTTAGGTTCAATGTTTAGTTGGTCTTAGAACTGTTCAATGAGGCCTTATTATCAAAATGTTAGATATTAATTTTTGTTGTTGTTGTTGGATTATGATATATTCTGGTTACTTATTCTGTTATTTGTTTTATTTCATATTTTGATGTTTCTATTGAGGGTCAAATAGTTTCTGTATCCTTTTTAATTTGATACCTAGGTTCCATTCAATAACCAGTAATGATTGAGAATGTTATTTCAGAGCCTATGAAAGACTAGAATATGTAACATCATGGGTTGATTGGGGTTTTTCCATTACAAATTGGTATCAAATAATGTTGTTTAAAATCATGTGAAAATGATTTTAATCATTCGAATTTGTCTATGGGGGATACTTTTTGGCTTGATGTAGTTCTGTTATAACTTGATAGGTAGTGTGTGAGTGTTTCTCGAAATCTCACATTTGTGACATGCCTCGAGTTACCGCGATGACTCTTGGGATGTCTAGTGTTTTTTATTTGGTTTAAACCATTCCTATTCAATAGTTCAAATTAAATATTTTATATAGAAATTTTCTTTTATTTTAAATGGTTTAAATTTAATTATTTTATAGTTTATGGATACTCTAAGATCAATACACATGATTTCTAAAGAGGGAGATATGATGGAAAACCCATCAAAAAATTCCCATGTTAACTCGCTTTTTCTAGAAATTATCGTTCGAGTGATCTACTTTTTGGGTCTAGTCACTAATAGTGACTGAAAATTAAAAGTGAATAATGATTTATAATTCACTAAGAGTCCTCCAATTATAATTTTTTGATGATATATGAATATAAAATATAGATGAATGGTTTAAAAATGATTGAGAGGATATTACACTTCCTGAAAACTCTTGTGGACTCCAAAACTATCTTTTCCACTAATTTTCCTGAATCAATGAGAAGGAAGTGTTGGGAATATTTCATGTAATCTAGGTTTCAGGAAGATCATACTTGTATCACCTTAGAAAACCCATTAACCAAAAGTTGTTTTCTGAGTCATTAAATACTGAGAAAGAATGGTATTTTGTTACATTGAGGAAAGGAGATCATACTATCATGGAGTATGCTACTCGGTTTCCCATGTTGGTGCACCAACCTCCAGAGATTGTTTGTAATGATTATATCATGGTTCATAGGTTTGAAATGGGATTAAGGGAATATATTCTACATATACTGAATATTAAATGCCTAAAAACCTTTTTAGAGTTTCTAGAACTGGAAACTATTGATGAGGCATGCATAACTAGGAATATAATACTCTTTGGATCATCTGTGATAGTAGAAGGTAGGTAGAGTTATTTTATGGTTAGAAAAGTAATCATTATAATTAACAAAAAATTGGTTGAAATAGTTCATAATAGACATCAAGGAAAATATTGGTGGTCTATTACCAATGCTGTAAAAAGGTACAACATATGTCTAATAGTGATACAACACCTAGAGTGTTCCATACATGAAGGAAATCAAGTCATCTTCCGTGTTTTTGGTATAGAGAATCCCAGTGTAGAAAACAAGGATCCACCTTCCCCTATAGAACCCAATTTAGAACTAATGAATCAAAAGTTCTAAGACCACAACCTCATCCCAAGCGTGTTTCTAATTGTGTGGGGAAAGGAAAGGATGAGAATTAGAAACTATATGTTTTAGAGTATTATCTAGAGGATTCAAGGGTGAGATATACTTTCTTGAGATGTAGGGTGTTAATTACATATTATATGATTATGGATTTGTCTGATATAGGTGCACCTAATTCATTCATTTCATCTATTTTAATCAAATCATTGGGATTGTGTTCACAGCTCATTTATTTTTGGATGACTCATTTCACTGCTATGGGAAAGATGTTGGAGAGTAAATTTACCAGTATATTTTTTATCCTGTTGGAGTCACTCATGTCTTCCACAGTGAGGTGGATCCACAATCGGGGAGGTTTAGTCCTTTTATTCATAGTGATGATATGATATGCTACAAGTTGATAGAGTTTTTCTTGATGAATATGTTTTAAAATTATTTTACCTCTTCATATAATAATCTGTGAGTATCCTAATGATTATCCATATGATTTATATAGGTTACATCCTTATAGGGAATTTTATTTCTCGATGATATACTTTCATCATGGAATGAGACCAATTTTGGTACCCTCATAATCATACGACACACACAAAATTTAAGGAATTGATGCCTCAAATTGAGGATCATTAGGATAATGGATTTATTAACAATTTCATTTCACATTGGGAATCACCCATGCTATTTTTTATGATGTATAATGAGAGTCTTAAATTTTGTTTTGATTATTGGACACTCAACCATGTAACATAAAAAAATATCCTCTTACAAGGATTGATGAAATTGGTGACTAGTTTATGGGATCCCTATGGTTCTTAAAAATTAATTTGAGATTAGTGTACCCTTAACTATTGATCTAAGAGAAAGATATTACGAAGATTATATTTAGGATAAGATACCGTTATTTTGAGTATCTTGTTATTCCATTTGGACATACTAATTCTCTTGCAGTGTTTATAGAATTTATGAATAAAACCTTTCATCAGTCTTGGAATCCATCATGGATTTAATTTATAGAAAATCATCTTGTTTATTCTAGATCAAAAAAGGTTCACGAAGAATAGTTTAATATTGTTATTAGAATCATGAAGGAATATATTCTATATGTAAATCATCCATGAGTTAGTAAATGATTTACGCTGTGAAATTTATTATCCACATGATTTCTGAGAGGGGTTTCTAAGTGGATCCTGAAATGATCCTGGTGGTGATGCCCTAGTAATTTCATATAAATGTGTTTGAGGTCTAGATTTTCTTAAGATAGGATGGGTATTATAGGTGATTTGTTTCAGACTTCTATAGGCTTGTATCCCCAATGTTAGAGTTGACCCATAATGGTTTAATGTTTTTCTTGTAAAAATAAATGCTAAAAATAATTTTAGGAGTTTAAAATGAGATTGACACAAGATCCAATTTTTTTTATTCTTGATCTAGTTGTAGGTCAAAATGTCTACTCTGATTCCTTAGGTATGAAATTAGGATGTGTTATAATGTAGGGTAGATATGTGGTATCTTATGGATCACATCAGTTACACCATCAAGATAATAACTATCACACTAATTATATTGAGTTAGTAGCCATGATGAATGTGCTTCAGACTTGGTTCTAACATCTATTTAGGGTGTGGTTTATAGTATATTCAAACCATAAGAGTCCAAATTATATCTTCTCTATGTGGGATCTCAACTTGAGACAATGATTATGGGTGGAGTACCTTAAGACCCTTGATTATTATATTTCCTCCACCATAGAAATGGGAATGTGGTCACAATTTATTTGAGTTGGAAATTAATGACTCAGTATATGAATAAATCAGTTTTAGAGTGGTGATTTATGAAATTGTTTGTTTAGATTCCCTTGTATTAAGGGAGAATGATAAACATGTATTGTTCACCTGTAGACTGGTTGGATTATTTATGGGTGATCAGATTCAACTCGTCTAGGATAAGGATATAGAGTGTCATTATTTTAGTAGGAATATTTATGGTGGGGAGACTTAAGGATAGTGATCAGAGTCTCGCAATGGAATGTTTCTATTTTGTGGAAGAATGGTTCTTCTGATAGACTTTATTCAGGACTTGATCAATAATGGAGAAATGATCATGTCTTTCCATGATCCCCAGATCAACCAAGATATTCCATGACTTGAGATAACATTATTGGTTGATGAGAATGAGACGATCGATTATAGGTTTTGTGTCTTGGTGGATCACATGTCATAGAATTAAGGGGGAACATCAAAAACCATTTGGTTCCAAAAAATCATTACACATTCCCATGTGGAAATTCTAGGAGATATCCATTGAATTTTTTATTGTAATACCCCATACTCCATGTAGTGATGATGCAATTTTGGGGATTCTTGATTGAATTATGAAACTTGTGTATTAATTTATTATTAATGAGTTGACTAATTTAGAGGATATTAGGAACATTTATATAAAAGATATCGATAGACATCATGGTGTTCCATAAGCATTAATATTTTATAGACACCCTTACATTAAATCTAGGTTCTTATGTGGATTGCATATAGTGATGAGTTCTCAATTGAAGTGGAGCAGAACTTATCATCCATAGACTGATTGATTGATTGTTTGAGGCATCAATATTCTTGAAGGAATGATTTAAGCATGTGTTCTTTAATTTAGTGGATCATGGAAGAATCAACATCCCCTAGTGGAATTTATTTATAAAAATAGTTATTAGGATTTGATTAGAATGGTGCCTTTTGACGCATTTTAGGGGTATCCTTGTAGGTCACCTATTTTTTGGGATGTGGTTAGAGAATGGTCCTTGATTTGGCTGAGCATCATCAATATGATAATGGTTTTCATGATGTTGTCTAAGAAGAGTTTATCAACATCTCATAGTCACCAAAAATCTCACACTATTTAGAGTCATCATCTGTTGGACTTTGATATTGGTGTTTAGTATTTTCTTATAATTTCACATCAGTTTGAAGATAGAAGTTTGGGGAAGCATAGTAGCTCAACACCTCATAATATTTTCCTAATTGGGATTGTGTCTTATCATTTGGAATTACCTATATGTTTGAAATCTATCCATGATTTTCTCCATGTTTCTTAGCTATTGAACTATTAGTAAGATCCATCCCATATGATTTAGTGGGAGGATGTTGAGACTGAACACAACATGATAATAATTTGCTTGAAAAGATGATAAATTAGTTTGAGTGAGATTTCATTATAGTAGGGACAACCACTAGATATGAGTTCATGAGGACTTAATGATGTAGTAATGACCTTATCTCTTTTGGGATTGTGATAATTTTTATTTTTTGATATATAATGTTTTTTGGTAAGGATTTTCTTTAACACTACCTAGTTCATAGATATATTTATATTAAATGTTTTTTATATTTTAAATGGTTTTAGAGGCATTCAGTTGTCAGGGACGAAAAATTGATGCTTTGGGGGAAAACCAGATAGAGACATGATTTAGGTGAATATTTTTAAGTGTCAATGATATTATTATGTGATATGGATATGTAGTTTACAATGATATTTATTGTATTTTTTATAACAATGTGAGTATCTAGGAAAATCGTGCGGGTTCTTAGGATCTTTCCCAGAGGCGTTCATACAACATGGGTAAGGATTCTGAAATTTTAAAGGTTTCCTTAGGTAAACATGTGACTAGGTTTTCAAATGATAGTTTCCACTACATAGTTGGTGAATGTTTTATAAAATTGTGAAACATAACCATGTTCCCAGATCTGAAATTATTGAATTTAAGAATTAGCTCAATGAACATTGATGTTTTAACATTTAATCACCTCTTAATTATCCATTTTCTCAAACAAGCCCCTCCCTGATGCTCTAGAGGATCTTTTCTTTAGTTACATGGTGATACTTGATTGTTCATGGTGGTTATCTTCTCAATAACTTCAGTTTTACTCCCAGAGACTCCTCCTTTATCTAGATCTCTTCATGATAGATATTCCAACTATCTTAATGGAACCCTATTGGGATGTGTTTCTACATCTAGAGGGTTTTGTCAAAATTGATGGTTTTTCTCAAGGATATATGTTTTTAAGTACCCAATATTCTTATTTCCTATAACTACTTTTGAAGGTGACATTATTTTAATTATTTATAAGGCAGGTGAATTTATCCTATGGTCCATACCTTGGCATGAATTATGACCTTCGAAATTAATTTGGTTTTAAAAGTTTAAATTAATGATTTTAAATGGATGATAGTTTATCGTAAAAGGAAGGAGATTTTTATGGAACCTAAACTATGCACAAGATGTGTTTGTTTAAATTTCACAATGATGACATTATAATGTGAAATGGTTTTTTAGGGATAAAAGAGGTGTAGATCACTATAAATATTTTTATAAAATGTGGGAATGAAATGGAAATAGATTCGGCCTTATAAAATGTTTTATTAAATATTACATGTTTCCTTGATTTTAATTGAAATTAAATGTACTAATAGAGAGACCATGCGGTATGGGGAAAAAATAAATGAAGATGATTCCAGTAGAGTTAACTATCACACGTGGAGGTTTCTTTAAATTCATGGTAACTAGAGGGTATATTTTCTATGGGTCTGAGGTTAAGGGAGTTTTATATTCATGTATACCATCTAATATTCCTTTCTATGTCTTAGTTTTATGATTGTTTACACCCTTTTTCATTGTTTTATGCTCCTGGTTGCCCTGAGATTATTAGTTTATACCATTATAAGAGTAATATTTCATATTGTTTACTTTATTTGATTATATATGTTTTTAAAAGGAATGACATGTTTTGGATAATGAAAACAAATGTATAATTTTTATATATATAATGTTTTTTTGGATAGTGTTTTATATATCTATTTCTAGAAAATAAGTAATGAATTTTTTGGGTTGACATTGTATAGATTCTATAGTGGTATCCTATATAGATTTAGTGCTCACACGATAATTTTTTCGGTTGGGAAGTTTTGGTCATTGTTTTATTGGATATAGGTAAAGGGAAGAGCTTCATGTATAGGATAAATATCATTTCTCAGGTTTTATTTTTAAGGGGTTGGTATATTGGTAATGAAGTAAAATGAAGATGGAACCATGGTATGTTTGGAGGTCCATGTATGGTTGTTCTTTCAACTATTCGATATGACCTTGTTATCCAAATAATGGATGTGACCTTTTCGGTTTTTCTTAATATATGACATATTTTATTTATCTATTGTGTACTATATTTTCTTTCATAATATAAAGAGTTTGATGAAGGTGATGTAATTGAGATCTCATATATGTTTGATACCCATGTGCTTGCTGCCAGCCCATAGAAATTCATAATCTACTTCATGCCCTAGTGTGGACAATCTTGAGTAAATTCATGGGTTGAACTGAGTTGTTAAGTAACACAAATAAAGGGGGATTGTACATGGGTCTAATACATAGATTTATTTTATCCTCCAACAAGACTTTGTAAAAAAATATCTCCATCTCATGGTAGTCTTCTTCAATTTGTTTCACAATAAGATAACTTTATTTTATATAGGGTCAAGAGTTCATTCCCAAAGAGTTAGTATGATTTAATGTAACATGTGGATACACCTTATAGGGTAGATCCTTTCAGTTATTACTTGGAGAACATTATGTATCAGTTGTTGAAGTTAAACATTCATTATGTGTATTTTAAACACTCTCTCTTAAAAGGCATGTTGTTATTTCATTTAATGTGTTGTAAAAATTTCTGCCTATTTGATTAATCACTAATAACTCCTAAGAAAATTTTCAATAATATACAACCATAATAGTTTGGTAACCCAATCCCATGGTGACTATTGGGTTACACATAGTTGTGAAACCCTGATATTTAAGATACCAGAGTAATAGAGTTGGGTTTATCCACATGATGGATTTTTAAAAGTGTTGTGAACTTAAATATTCAAGAATAATATATGATTTTTATTGAATGATAATATACATAAATAACCAAATTATTAGATTAATTAAAAATAAAAACTATTTCATAGTGAAATATATAATTTTTTTGTCTAATTGATATGATGATTTTAAAAGGGATATTAATTTTTCTAAGAGTTCATTTAATAAAATTCCTTATTAAAAGTTTTTTGAACATGATACTCATATTAAAAAATATTCTATTATCAATAAACAATACTGTCATCATAAAATACACATTTGAGATCATTCTTAGAAAAGGTGAATTAGAATTGAAAAAACTCATAAGACTTTTAACCTATGAAAATATATCAAGTAAGAAAAATTCTATGTGTCAGAGTATCACCCCCATGAGTCACTAAATATTTATACTCATTAAAATTTGAATCTAGATAATAATGATATCAAAAAGAGATTAATTCATCATTTCAAATGCATTAGATGAATTATTACATAAATAAAAATTAGTATCCACTCACACCCTCAATATGATCGAGTGTGCTAAATTTCATCATGATACTAAAGGTTTACTTAATTCCTATTCTTGTTATGGAACTCATTTAATTGGTCATGTTATGACAATATGAATGATTTCATGAAGTTTTTACCTTATTTTTCTCAAATGTTTGATAAAATATGATCCATGGAAAGTGATTTCTCATGGAATTTTATTGAAAATTAAATTTGAAAAAAGTTCAAACTATTATAAGAAAAGATAGTTATAAAGTCAAATAATATTTCCTTACAAAGCATATATAGGTTATTAAAAACTATACTTGTGATAAAAAAGGAGGAGTGATGAATCTGTAAAATATTATTTTCAAGATACCAATGGTTTTTTGTGAAACATAAGGGATTTTCAAAGTCACTAATCAGTTTTTTTGAAATTAATTCATTATTTTTGATGGTTATGTGATACAAAATGTATAATTTTTAAATGTTGTAAATATAAAAGAGCTCAAAATCAATTGATGAATTAATAAAACATATAGTTTGAATTCAATTGATAAAGTGAGTAGTTTATATGTCAAATATTTTAATGATAATTAATACATTAGGCTTAGATGAATCTATGTAAATTATGGGAATATTCATCTCATGACTCTTAAATGAAAAGAGAAGTTGTATGGTAATAAAGTTTTTTTATAAAAACTATAATAAAATGAATTCAATAATAATAGTTTACAATTCATCAGGTTTAATAACATTTTTTGAGAATAATATAAGGATACAAATGCATTATCCAGGACAATAGAGTATTTCAAAGTTGTTTGTTAAAATATTTGGAAATGAGATTGCACCAATTTTAGTGACATATTTGAAAGAACTATTGTTTTAGGAACATTTCCAAGACACAGAATATAATATATTATTTAGAAACAATAAATTATTTGTTAAATATTCTTTTTAATGTAAATAAGTGTTATTTCTTGAACAAAAAGCGTTTTTATCTTAACATGTTATTTTTGATAAGATCATATTTAATAATAATATAGTGAGGGTATGTTTTGACATAGAGAAGATGAAATTTAAGAGAAAAATATTATGCTAGTTATAATTCAATGTTAATGAAAATTTATATCTTAATGTATTTTAGTATATATAGTTAAAAGAAAAATCTAAATAGTTAAATTAGTTACTAAAAGAGTATAGGAAAATTATTTAATGGAAATGGTTCCATGAATGATGATGACGTACTTAAAAATAGATTTATATAAAAAATATAATTCACTAACATCATAACATTTAATGGTATGGATTTTAAATGATTGAATATGTTCATAGAGTTGAACATTAAGAATATTATTTCTATTTCACACCAATATTAAATATAAATTGACTCATAGATGATATACACTAAATAGTTTAGTATGGTGGTGGGGTGGGGTTATTAGATAGTCACAAAAAGAGGTTTAAATAATTACATAGAGATGTAATGTGTTGGGAAGAACCCTAAAGTGAATAACCAACATAAGGATGATATGAAAAATAATCATATATGATATGTTAAACATATTCTTACGTATGGTTTTGTTAAATATTCTTAAAAAGTTTAGGAATATATAACGTATCATTTGGACCAAAAGATATCCCTATTTTATCATTCTTTCACATTGGCTGTAAATATGTATATATTGATATATATTTCATGAAGTGTAATGATAGTTGACCTCTCAAATTATGAATTGTTTTTATCCAAACTGAAATTCATTAGGGTATATTATAATTTATTTTTTAATATTAGTGTTAGTATGAGTATGATTATTGTATTAGGATAGGGAATATTCTAATGAGGTAAAAAAATGGGTTATATACACTAGATAACCCACAAAGTTTACCATATGGAGTGTTACACACTATGTTTTTGGTATACCATGGGTGTGTGGTTAATATTTGGAGTCACCACTACCTATGACGATTAGATACCTTCCATGAGAACCTTAATACTTTAGTACCATTCTTATAAATAATTTAATATTATTAAATATGGGGGTCATTGGGTTTGTTTTTGATCATGCAATCTTTTGGAGATTAACGAAGATTATAATTTTTCTCTCATTTGAAGAGTATAATTTTTTTGCAATAAATTGCGGGAGATTAATGAAGTGTATGACTATAACTAGATAGTATATATGATGTGTCGATGTATATGGGTGATGGGATTGTGATGTGACTTTTCTTAATGGCTAATGGTAGGTGTTGTATTAATTGATCTCGTTAGGCTACAAGGGAGAATCAATAACTTATGTATTGTTTATATGGTACTGTAAGACATCATGTCCCATTGTACCTCAATTTATTCAATAAATATATCATAAAAAATGTTTTCCTACATGTGATGAGGTTACTATACACAAGTATATAGATACATGTGTTTGATGGAGATCAAAACAGATCCCTTTAATGCTTGAGTAGCATTGGTGATTTGATAGTGAAAACTCAATGATTATATTTTCACATATGGTGATTTGTAATTATTATAGTTACTACAAAGGACCTTGGGGTAAGAATTTTAGATTTACTAACTTAGATATATGCTCTCAATGTGGTTTAGAGTTAATATAAATGTAGTTGTGGATGAGTTTTCATGAGATATTTCATATGATGTAAAACATGAAGAATTTAATGATAGGTTTCTAAATATATTTTGATAGATATTAAAAAGTATTTTTGGAAACATTTTAAAAATTTATTGAATGTTATATATTATAAGGTGTAATAATAGCCAAATGATGAGTTTTATTCATAATATATGCTATGATATTGGCATATTGTTTGAAGAAAATATTATTATATCAATTCCACTACCATTGATTAGATTGTAAGTTGGGTGTTAAGGTGTTAACATTTGAAACCTACCGACATAAGTTATAATTTCATAAACCGATCATTTTATAATATGAAACACCTGGAAGGATGTAAGATCTACTAACACATGGCTGGACAAGGAATTACTCAAACAATTTTCATGGATTCATAAATGTATGAAGACTTCGATAAAATTAAAAATGCCTATTAAATTGGTTATCATCATGAGATAAAGAGTATATAGGCTTCTGTAAACCAGAAATGACTAATTCCCTCCTCTATCTTTGTTATGACTCCTTATTCTACATGAGAGGCACTAACATGAGGTGTTGGAAGAATAGTCTCACCTAAATTATTTAGATGATTCTTTTAGGTAGTGGAAATAATATAATGAAGTAATTTAAATTATATACCTAGATTATGATCATCATCAAGCGAGGATATATATTCATTATTCTATGATCTATGGAATAAAGTACACATCATCATTTTACCATTTATAATACACATGTTTTTGGGTATTCTCATATCGTTGACATTGTTATGAGTTTTTTTTATAACCTAAATTTTGTTTAATTAGTGTCTAAATATATTATAAAACCAAACTCATAGATTTATTATGGATATGATATTGTTTAAGTTCCTACTTATTGAATTTATTATGTTTTGTTTAAAGGGGGTTCACCTTAAGATAAATAAATATAAAATATATGTATGCCTACATCATTGGGTATGATATAGGTATATCATATGAGACAATATACATTATTCCAAATCTATTATACCATGGATAACAAAATAATTTCTTATGATATGGTGATATTATATCACCATTTACATGGTTAGACTTTGTTTATGTCATATAAAAATCATATTGCTATAACACCCCTTAATATTAGTACATAAATCACATGGTATTTGAATGTTATGATATTGAATTCCAGAATATTACACAAATGGATATTACTAACGGTCAGATATCACATAATGAAAAATTGATGAGAATTATTAGTCATACATTAAATGAATTGCAACTAAATTTAAATTAATAATATTTTTCATGAAATTTGAGTGTATTTATTTATAGTCATAGGAATGTATTGAGGCCTATAAAAATTAGTACACACCATTTAGATTATGTTTATTTGTGAATGTTTTAATTCTGTTACTTATCCCTAAGTCCCTCTTTATTTTATTTCCAGTTACTTAAGAGATAAAAGAATATTGGGGTTGTAAGGATGATCTTCCTTGACAATAAAGTAATTAGGTTGACCCATTGTTACACCATAGTTTATGGAACCCAATAGTTTTTTTAAGGTATTTTCACTTAGAATATGTTTATAGTTTTTATTTGAGGTTGTCATCTGTGTAAGGTACATGTTATTCATTTAGTTTATACATGGTTTCAGTTTTTATAGCATGGTGATCTTTGTTTCAAGGTTTCTAATGAATTTTAGTACATTGAATTAGTTTTTTTATATCCTCTAAAACTCTTTAGTGGTATTGAATCTTTGAGATAATTCTTGATTCATGAAATCATGTTTAAAATAAAAAATAATTAATATCATTTTATATATTAAATTTGATATTATATAAAATGATATTGATATTTTAGTAAGTCTAATATTATGATATGATATATCATAATCATTTATAATTTTATTTATGTTGAATATATTACTATATGTAATATAAAAAGATTTTATATGTTCTCACTATTTGATATGGGATATAATATACCATGATTCAGTATAATGAAATCAATTTCAATATATCAAAGTGAATAATAAGTTTAGTCTTATCTAATGATGGAGCTCGTTTCATACTCTAAAAAAATATTACATTTATAATATGATATAGAGTATATCATAGAATATGATAAATAATGTCAGCATTATATATCATACATTATTATATTCAAATCATTAAAAATTGTACAGGAAAAAGGTTTTGGTAAAAAAGGGTATAATGATATGAAACTGTAAGTTGGGGTGAATTGTAATATAAAACTGAACTATAAATTTCAACCAAACCATGTTTAAGTTTATTAGTTCTAATCAGATCAAAGTATTTCAAAGTAGAAAATCAAAAGTAATGGAAATAAAAACCAGCAGAAGTTAAAAGCATTTTTTAATTAATTTAATAAGAATGTGATAAATGAAATGAAATGTCTAAAATATTGTTCAAAGTATTTAATAATAACTGAAATACTTATGAATGGATATTATTATTAAAAACACTTCTATTTCATTGCAAATATTCACTTTTATACAATCTAGTATAATGATATTTAACCTAACCCTAAATATCTTTATCTTAAGAGAGACATGTCCTCGATTGAAAACCTATACGAGGTATCAAAGTTAAGAACATGTAAAATCTATAATTTAATCTACAGAATCACATGATGTGGAATATTAGATAAAATCTGTAATCCAAAACATAAAATCCACCAATCACGAAGTATAAGACATACCTTCTCCCTTCCTAGCCATTGTGGCCCACGATCAAGTAGATCATATAAACCCACATTAAGATTATAAGATCCTAAATCCAAAAGTATCAAATAAATAAAAACTACAACATAAAACTAAGAGAATTATAATTATTCCCCTAAGATGATAATACATAGAACACTTAGAAAAGGATTAAAATGGAAAATCACTCTAATGAAATGAGAGTTGGAATGAATTAAGTTGAAATCAACATTTGGGAACATTATAAAAATATATTTTTATCCATTAAGCCTCATGAACTATATATAGATGTCCACGTAACAAAATTTAATAGTATGATTATGATATATTTATTATTAGTTTAAATGTCATCATACATTTCACTGTTTCATCCTATGGATATATATTCAGACTACATACTATAATGTGTTTATCACTATTACATCATAAAAATTTTCATTGAATGTACCGAGGACACTAGATTATAAAATTAGATGATAAAAATTTCAATAAATAAAACAACCAAAAAATTACTTTAGAATAAGATTTAAACATGAGTGTGTTATGATTTTCAAAATATAGGATAAAGTTGATTAACTAACTAAAAAATATCCCCTTTTTATAATCACATTCATGAATGAAAAGAATTAAGGTTGATTGAATTTAAATGATAACAACTTGTATCTCAAATTGAAAAACATAACATCATGATTTTGGTTGTAATGACCTAAAACATTCATCTATGATTAATAAAAGAGATCTTTTAAATGAGTATTTTTTTATTTCACAATTGAAGTACATAGAATGCCAATTAAAAAATTAATATTACATGTTATGTCATAATACCGATTAATATAGCTAACACTACCACAAAATGGGGCAAGTCTAGCACCACAGTTTATCAGTGCTAACGAAAAAGCATTGATAAAGGTACCCCCTTTAACCGCGCTTTTTTTAGTGCTGTTAATGGGTTCCACTTTATCAGCGGTCTTTTTAAAAGCGCTGATAAAGGGTCTAATTCAAAAAAAAATTCATTAAAAATATATATTAATATTTAAATATATTGATATAGTTATATTGATATAAATATAATATAAATTTTATATATATAATTTTAAATATTTTTTGATAAGTATAAATATACACTTAAACATAATATATAAGATATTTAGTGAAAATGGATTATAAAAAAATTAAAAATATATTTTTAATTATTAATTTTCTAATTATTATGGAGTAATAGTCATTTAAAACCAATTTGAAGACTAAAAAACTTAAAAAAAGATCCAAAATATGTTAAAAATGCAACTCGAACTTCAAACAGCCATAACTTTTGATCCGGGTGTCCGTTTGAGCTTAAACACATATCAAATCAAATCCTATGACGAGCTCTACACCCCTATTACTTATCTAGACCCAAGTAAAGTTTTTTTGAGGCCAAAAGACCCAAAAGTCCTCAAAAACAGAGTTTTTATTCAGGATACCCTAATTTTTTAACATTTTGTGGATTTTCAGCCTCGTTTAAGGGGGTATTATGGGCTTTTTTGGTGGGGACTGAATTTCTTCCAATGTAGTACATTCATATTGATATTAGGTCTTGAATATTGTATCTTTATTTATAATTCACTGCTGTTTATTATCAAATATATAACAATATATACATATTTTTTTATATATTCATACATTAAAATTTAATTATAAATATAAATAATAAAATATATTTACATATAAAATATATTAGCTTTATCTAAATAATAAAAAATATCTATTTTATTTAAAATACCAATATATAAATATTTATGTACATATATATTAATCTAACTATATATATATATTGATATAACTATAAATATATATATTAATATCACTATAAATATATATATTAATAATATATATATATATATATTAATATAACTATATACTACTATATGAGTAAATATAACTAAATATATATATAAATAAATATAAATTTCATTAACTGGAGAACAAATCAATATGGCAGAGTGGTAATGGCTTTAGGCGTGCAAGGCGGAGGTCTGGAGATCAAATCGTGGTAGGGGCAAGGGGGTGTCCGTGGGGGTGGATTTGGGGGGCGACCGCTGATAAAGGGGGTGGGTGTAGTGATGATATATGGTGGAGGGGGGTGTGTGTGGGTGCTGGAGGGGCTGGAAAGTGCTGTTAAAAGGGGGATCAAGCGCTATAAAATCCTCCCCCTGATTGGCCGGATTTTTTTAATTTTTTTTAATTTTTTTAAATTTTTTATCTTTTATCAGTGCTTTCTTTCAGCGCTGATAAATGGGGTCTTTATCATTTCTTCTTGGAGAGCTGATAAAGGGGACCCCCTTTATCTTCATCGGCTTTAACAGTTCTTTTGTAGCACTGTTAAAGACCATTTTTAGCACTGATAATAGGGATATTTGTAGTAGTGTAAGCCTTGTACAATGATATAAAAACTACACTATAGAGACCAAACAATGGTATACTCTATAGGATTGAACTCATCTAGGAATATTACACCTTCAAAAAAATTATAAATGAAAAGAAACTTTTCAAATATGATATGCATTATCAAAATAATTGTTAAAAATTATTTTGAAATGAAGTAGTTAATATTACTATTTTTTGGTATGTATATATATAGGATGCAATGAAAATTTTTTCCAATATAGAATGACCATTAAATTAAAATTACATGACATTAAGTCAATATGACCATTGGTAATTAAGTTGTTATAATGTTTACATTAGGTTTTTTTATATTAAAGGTAATGATAAGAGTTAATTGAATAGAGAAGTAAGAATTGATGGCCTCAACCAATAAGATAAATACTTTTGAATACTATTTATTAGAACATGAGAGGGAGGTAGAATCACTAGGTCTAACTCTTGAAGAAGATCAATAAAAAATTAAAAAAGTAAGGATCAAGTGAAATCAGCTATGGGAGAAGTTCATGTTAGTAGAGATGACTATTAGGTCAATGTTAGCTGAGCCACGCCATTAAATTATCACCATCAGACACGCTACCATTAGGATTTTTGTTGGTTTAATAATGGGTAATATTGTTATATCTTAGTATCATGAATGTCTAATTTTCTTTCTATAAATGAAATAGTTATTACTTTAATTAAATTTTCATTATTATTTTATTTAATAAAATAAACATGAATATAAGTTGAATTTGATAAATAGATCTTTTGATTCAAATAAAACATAATTATATTTAAAAAAATATATACACTTTTATTATAAAATCATGTATTCTAAATAAAATTTATTTTCGTCAAATTTTATTTTAAAGGGGTATTTATTTAAATATAATAGATCATATAATTTTATAATGTCCTGTAAATTTTTTTATATGTGTTATAAATTTTATTATGTTGTGAAAAAAATATAATTTTCAATAAATATGTGGTTATTTTAAAAGATAAAATTATAATATTTATGAAATTATTTTTATTATATAAACAGTGTATTTGAAATTAGTACATTGATATTAGGTTAGGGGGAACTTTTTATTATTTTCAAAAGCACATTATTTTCAGTTAAAAATCAAAATACCTTTTTGATCCTTTGGTATGTTTTATGGCTTCATAAATATGTAATAAAGATTTAATGATTGATAAAATTGATTCCAGTACCAAAAGTAATTTATTTTATTAATATTATGTATTTTAATGGATGTAAATAAATTTCCGAAACTATAAATTACTTTCCAAAGTCTAACAGGGAATTTATGATTTTAAAAATAATATTTTGTGGAAAATATAAATTTCTACACCCAATGTCATAAAGAAATACTGATTTCAATTATACTACCTTGAAATAATATAAAACATGAATTATATTTCTAAAACCATGAGACCAAATCTTGGGTAATCCAATGGTTATTTATTTTCCACAACCTATAATTCCATGACCTATATTTTGTAATTATTAGACAATTACTCCACTTTTATAACAAATTCCCTACAATACCCCATTAAACTCAACTAAAAATCCATTATTCATGGAATTTTACTCATTTCCCATTTCTAAATTCCCTCTATGATTTTACAATACCCTAAGTATCCCATATCTTGTATTGAGATTGTTACATCCCAAGGTAAGGGAACTCTCACATTTTTATTTTCAATTCAAGTACTTATATTGTTGTGTGTTTTTTAAATATTGAATTGATTTATTTTCATACAATTTTGATTATCATATTGTTTCCAAAATTGTGTTTTATTAATGGGATACATTAATTCCCTCTCATTAATCCATTTCATTAATCAACATTGTATACCCATCATACTGCAGAAATCATCTCATGACTTTCTATCATTTATATAATTATATTTATATTGTGAATTCTTAAACCCATTAATTATCCATGGGAATTCACCTAGTTATATTCATAGTTTATTGATTGGGTATTTTTATATATGAAACCTACATTTCCTTTTTGTGGGATAAAACTTATATAAATTTACTGCCTTTTAGAATTTACGATGTTATGGAATTTTACATGAAACTCATTCATTATTTCCCACTGTTCATTAATGAGATGTTTTCTTAGGATCTTATTTAAACACATGAATTTATAAATATGCGGGGCTTTCCATGATATCTATCCAATTCATTATATGTTAAATTAATTTGTAAAGGTGACATTTTTTATGATACCTTGGTGAATAAACATGGTGACATTCTTATGAATGTATCATTTTTATGTTTTATACACATTTATATACTATTATAAATGATCATTATATTATAATATTTCTCAGGTTCTTATGATATTTCTGTATTATCATTCCTCTTGATCATATTCTAAATATATCCTTCACTTATTACCATACTGGGCTTTATGCTCACCCCATTATTTTGATGCGTTTTCCAAGGATATGAAATTTAGTTAATGTAACCTAGTATTAATATATTAATGATAATATTTATTTTTATTAAATAAAATTTTAGTTTTCTCATGTATTGTGTTCAAAATTTGAAAGAAAATAAATCTCAAATGATCCTATTTATTTTTATATGTTTTAAAATATAATGAATGTTTTTTATATTTAAATTATAGAGCACCACTATTTTAGATTCTTTCAGCCTCTCCAAATCATAAAACTATTCTCCTTCAACTTTTCATGTTCTTTATAAAACAATTCTATATATTATTAAATTTTTCTACTAATAAACATCAACATAAAATAGAAGAAAATATGAAAATACATGAATACATAATATTCCTCAAAGTCACTAAAATCAACCCCCCATTATGATTTTTAAAAATAAATCCAAGAAGAAGAGAGAACTGGGTAAAATATAATTTTTAAACAATTAATATAATTTAAATAAACAAACAAATATCATTAGAAATTCCAAAATAACACTCCCCATGATTTAGATATCATTTTATATATTAATATAAATAAATTTATATATTTATTTTTAGAAAAAAATATTTATTTGAAATAAATATATAATATTTAAAAATTATAAAATTAAATAAAATTAGGATATATATAAATTTAAAGCTTAAACAATCTTATGATATTTAGTGATTATTGATTCTAGCTTTTCGAATCCATTATTATACCACTCTATCTTTTGATTAACATTTTTTATAATTTTCCTCATATTCCTAATAACATTATTAAGATGATATAACTTATAATAAAGTTCAATTGAAAGACTTTTTACTTTTTCCAACACTTTATCCAAAGTATGAAGACTTACTTCTTGAATTTTAGCATATTTTTCTAAACATGTGATATTTGTAAAAATAAACTCACATGTTTTTCTAAAGAGAAGTACAACATACTTATCATCTAAAAAATAATAAATTAATTTATTTTTAAATAAAAAATATTTAAGAATTGAGATATGTGATTTTAGAAATTTGATCGTAGAATTAACATCGGGAACAAAATACACTAAATGTGAAACCTGAAAAATTTATTAAGAAATCAAGATAAATTCATTTTTTAACTTGGGACGTCAATAAATTTACTATGATTCCAATTAGTTTTCCTAGATAAATTCTAATTATTATATAACTCCCAATTAAATTAGTTTATTATTATCCAAATGTTCTAGAAAAAATATAGAAAGATAATCATGTAAAACAAACTTATTTTCATTAGAATTACATTTCCTAAGAATTACTTCCATTGAAGAAGCTTTCGATTTCAGCTCTTAAGAATCTGTAATTTCCTCTAAAAAACTTCTTTCAAACTACAATACTAGTAAAAATATATCTCTAATTAAAACAAATGCTTGGAGAGTGTTTTGGGAGATACTTGAGTATCACCTTCCCTTGATTTCTCTTTTCCTTTCCATATTAAAGGTTTAGGAAGAGTATATTTTAGTGAAATAACTTAAGCTCCTTCTAGATACTCCCTAATAGATATATGAGTTAGAAGTATTCAAGTTATATAGGGATATATTGAAAAATATGTCTTCTTATGATAATTATTTAATCCCTTCATCTTCTATAAAATATTTAGCATCATTTTTTTATGGAGTACAAAATGGGTTTCCTTAGATCCTTTCTTCTAAGATCTGATGAATCTCATATCTTTCATAACCCTATAAATCACCATACTTATTTGAGATTCATTTTTTCGTAAATGGTCTCAAAATTCTTCACCACTTTTGGGAGGGTTGATCATATGTTATAAGTTCCATAACATCCAATATCTTTCTCTTCATATATTTTAAAAACATATTATTCATCTTGTTTAATTATAGACGTTTTTATTACTTTTTACATTAAAATAACATATTATATTCACTCAAAAAAACTATTTTTATATTAGATATGGGTTTTTAGTGAAAATCACTCTATTAAATATTTCTTCAAATCCAAATTTTGAGACCCTTTTCATATGAATGATTTTTTCAATCATCTAATTTAAAAACAAAGTAGTGTAATTTTTTAAATTTAACCATTATAGAAAAAGAATTTGAGGTAATATAAGATAAATTTAACAAGAATAAACTTACTCATAATAATGAGGAAATATGAAATATACAACTCTTGAACTTTTAGATTATCCTTTTCTCTGTTTCATAGAAAAAAATCACTGAACCCAAAAAACATAAATCTTACTTTCTGGATAAAGATAGTTCATTTTATGAATTTTTTTATAATAAAGTGTGTTCTATAAAACATTTCTTCATTAAAATATAAAAAATATTCAAATAGATTATTCACATTGATGATAGAATCTTCTTGAGGTGGTAGTATCATTAATCAATAACATTCCTCAGGGTCATTGAAAAATCACCATATTTAACTAAGAACATAGTTCTCTTTTCTCAGTTAGAAAAAAAAATTTATTATTTCATATAAAAAATGTTGAATATTTTGAGGATAAAATGGTTAATGTTTTTTATTATGAAGATAAACAGATGCTTTTCCTTGATATATGATCACATTAACCATAAGAAAATCCTAATGGTTGAACCAAGAAGAATTGGTCACACTATCTTGAACAATATATCTAGTCGAAATATATCAATAAAAAGAAATTATAACTTTAGAAACTGAAAAATCAATATATTAGATTTTAAGGAATGACAGATTTATAAAATTTCCCCGAAATATAGAATTGTGAACCAAGAGAGTCTATAGTTATCTGAACAAATAAACATCCATACCACATATCTTAATTAATCAATTGGTCAAGAATGAATCCCACCAGAAATCAATAATTCCAAAATCTTGTTAAAATTTAATGATTTAAAATCTCTTTTCAAAGACACATGATTTATTTAATAAAACATTTAATCACAAATTTATGGTAAAAATATAATAGTAAATGTATCTTTTTTATTGATAGCTTCATATTATTTTATAAAATATGGTTGAATAATTAGTTCAAAAAAATAAATCCTTATCTCTCATTTGATTTAATGGTAAAAATAAAACCATCCATGATTGTTAATTAAACAAAAGTAACCCCCCTTAATAATATGGTAAAATTTTAAATAAATTCTTACTAATAAATGAAACTTGTAGAAATAATAAACAATATGTAGAAAAATTTAGTACAAAAAAATACTAAGTACCAGATATATAAAATAAATTTATAGTAGGAAGTAAATTATTCTGATTAGAAATTTCATTTTGGGAATCTATAACTCTATGGGTTTTAATTTTTTTAGTTGAACCTGAGGAACCTCTCACCATTTCTCTTATGTATATGTTCTACATTATCCTTTTAAATATAGGCTTTTTGTTATCTAAAGGAATGAACCATATGTAACGAACCATTCCTTCTCTATTGTCCACCTATTTGAAACATAGTACAATAACTATCTCAACATCAAACAAAATCGTTATATTGATAATTTTCACTTCCAATAGACTTTTGTCTAAGACAAAAAGTGTTTCTCTTTAACCTCATCTATTTGTATATATTCTTCAAACATTCTCCCCAAATTTTAAATTTTTGTACTAACTTATTTTGGAGTTCAACCACTAACATACGTCCTAGAATGTTATTATTTTCTTCTATTGATATTATAAAAAATAGTCTTAGTTTATATTGTATAATTCAGGGTTGAAATTTCCCTATTTGATTGTTCCAACTAATTAAGGAATTTATTTTCACTTTCTTAATTTAATAAATTTTTGTGTCTTTATTATTTACAATAGAAATAATATTATACATCCTAACATTCCTGAAAGATACAAACCTTCCCTTACATTTTATGTTAGCCTAGTAACCTTACATTTCAACCTGTTTAGCTCATATGTCAACTTATATTTCTGTTCATCACTGTTTCCAACTTATTCTTAGATTATGTTAGATTTTCTTTATTATCAACTTTAGTTCTATGTCTAATATTGAAAATTTAATACCCTTGAATATGTGTCCTCAATTTAATCAATATATTTCTCCAGTTCAAGTTTATTTATATAAATTCCTTCTACTTTATAATATGATTCATTTCCAAACCAAAAAAAACTCTGGTCATAAAGATAAGCCATATAGACTATAAGCTATCATCTTTACCATTATACATTTTTCATTTTATGGGTAAAATTTGGGAACATTAAAAGAAAATTTAGAAATTATCATTATAAAATTATTATCATTATATGAACTATTAGATGATGGATCTTCACTTAAATTAAATAAATCATTTTTTCTATGAAATCCCTCCATCCTTATTTTTAGATTGACTTCTTGATTCCTTGTATTTTATTTTGAATCCCGGAACATAATGTTTAACGTGTCTATGTTTTTTCATTCAAAAAAAAAAGTCTCTAAAAAAGCCTTTTTCTTGATACTGTGAAATCTTTCATTTATATAATTATTTGTAATCTTTATAATTTTTATAGAAATTAGAAATTCCATCAATATTATTTGAAGCATGATAATATTATCCATTTGAAATTTCAGGAAACCAGTTTACAAAATTCTTTTAGATGATTTTTTGATGTTTGTAGCTTAAAATTTTGATCTCCAAAATTTAAAATTAGAGACTTTAATGTTAATGAAACACTATTATTCTTTATCCCTTTTTTATCTATTTTTATTCTACTCTCATAATCTATTAGACTTCCAATAATACATTCCAAACATATAATTGTGATATGTTTAGTATAATCAATTACTACCCATTTATATTTATATTCACTATGTTTAATATTTATTAAATTTTCAACTAGATCGTGGTATGAAATTTAATTCTCTCCATGTGAATGTGAAATGTTAACTATATTAACGAAATTTTGGTGCATTTAAGAAATTTCTTTACCGAGTCTTATGTTGACCCATTGATAGTTATTTCTGAGCATATATCATTTTATTTCAAGAATATTTGAGGCCCCAAAATGATTTTATTATAACTTCTTAAAAATACCATTCTATATCTGATTAGATTATAATTAACAATAGATAAATATATGAATATAAAATAAAACTTTATTGCTCTTTTGGAAATTGAGTTGAAAATCATTGAATTATTCTTTAGTGAATAATGAAAAATATTTGTTAGGAATTTTATAATGATGGATAATAATCCTATAATCCACAACACTAGTTTTTATCACATATATTTTGATATAATATATCCAATACTCATAAACTCTACCATAAAATGGTACTCTATTGGGATTTAAATTTTCGATTGATCTAACATGTAACCCATCTATATATAAAAAATATCTTTTGTCCCATGAAAATTATTATAAGGATAAATTTGGTTTTTGATTAAAAAAAGGAAAAAAGATGAGATACTAACTCAAATGTGGAGTTATGATCAGTTATAAAGAGAATTGACCTAATACTAAGCATTGTCCCCAAAAGGTATATTGATATGACACTGTAAGGGTGGGTAAAATTGTTGTCTAAAACAAAACACTAAATTTTCATCCCACTCAAGTGTAACGTTATTGGTCCTAATAAATCCAAACCATATTAGAGTAAAAGATTTATATAATCATTAATTAAAACTACTATAATTATGTTATATTTTCAAAATAGTGAAATTAGAACCTTTGGAATACAATGCAATGGTAAATACCACACATTAAGTATTGTGTAATAACTCAAATACTCCTAAAATTATATTTTTACTAAAAATCAATTTTATTTTATAGGAAGTATTATATTTCATAAAATTATGTGCGAATGTATTAAATACGGTCCTATATATCCCTGTTTCAATATTAAAACATCCTCGATTGAAACCCCATCAGAAGGTATCAATACTCAGCCTAAGGAAACTATATTTTTCTTGCCACAAAATCAGTCATTAAGCATACTAGATAATATTTGTCTTAAAACAATAAAATATCTCAATAATTAAGTAAAAGAACATTGTATCTTGCTAGCCATAGAATCCATTGATCAAAAATATTAGAAAAACATGATTATAGTTTAGAAGTTTATCAATTTTAAAGGATTCGATAAATAATGGTAACACACTGAAAACTAAGTTATTTACAATCAAGTATCAATAATTATAGCTCAAGTTTAATTAGAAATATATTAAAAATTGAAATTAATAAAATAAATGAGAGTTTTTATGGATCACTGAAAATAATATTTTGACGCTTTGTTATAAAATTATTCTAATCCATGAATCCTTGGTACTATTTATTGATGTTTGTATAACTAAATAAAATGATCATAATATAATCTCTTTATGTTAATTTTAAATAATATTATATATCATACACTATCATCCATTAAATGACACTTTAGAATGTATCTTAAGATGAGTTCAGCAGCATCACAGTGTAGAGATCTCCATTAAATATACTGAGTACATCATACAATAAAACTGCATATCAAAAAAAAAGAGAACCAAAAAATTAGTTCAAAATAGGATTAGAACATGAGTGCACTCTAATTTTTAAAACCATGGATAAATTGGGTCCATGAGTCAACATAAGGTCACACCTTGAATTTTGATATAGTATATTGTAAAATAATATATTCATAAAAAATATTTTTTCCTAAAATTTGACGATAAATTGAATTATATAATTACAAGAAAAATGTATATAAATTACATGAATAATTTATATTTGTATATTTATTTAATTTATAATGTATTTATAAATTAATTATAAAATATTTCTAATTTTTATTTAATTTTTTATTAATAATTTAATAAAAAATATACATAGTGTTGATTATTGATAATAAATACTATTTGATTTGTATCTCATGAATTAAAATTAGGATATAAAAATTGTATATAAAAATTATATGTGAAATTTAATAAGTGTTTATAAATTTAAAAATAAGAAAAAAAGTAAAAGTAGTTTATATTTAAATTATTCAATAATCATTAAATTTAGTTTAACAAATTCAAAATAAAAATCCTTCATTAATGTAAATATTTAAACCATATCAAGAATTTTTTAACATGTTAGTTAATCAATTTTTAAATAATATAGAAAATGTGATATTTTGAATTTGTATATAATAAATGAATAATTCATATATTTAATATTTATATTTAAGATATCACATATTTAAGTAAAATTCCATATAAATATAAATATGAAGTATTTTATATTGGAAATGAATATAAAGTGTTTATATTTATTTTATTTTAGAATGTCCATAATTGAGTAATTATATTTTAATGTTTATATAATAGTTTTATTTTCGAATTGTTTATAATTTTTTATATCAAGTTAAAATATATGACATATTCATTTATATACTTAATTATATTATGTATTAATAAATATAGATTACATTTTATGAATGGAGATGCATACTTTTGTTTTATGTGTTATACTTTTTCAGTTTATTATCAAAAATATATTTAAGGAACTAAATCCTAGGTATGTTGATTAAATACCTAGAAGTGAATAGACATGTATAGTGAATAACATGAGATAGTATGGAAAGATTTAATGACCTTTAAAAATATTAGTTATCAGATTCCTTATAAAGAAAACACATTTTAGTACCATTATCATAACACTATGTAGTTTTATGATAAAGATGGGTGACCTTGGATTATATTGTGTAAGATAAGAAAGTAATGGGTGTTCCTATATGGATTAAATACTGTTTTTTTATTTTCATTGGGTTATAATCATCTGAAAATCCCATATGAAATATACTAGTATAATAGTGTTATTTTTATCCATACGATGGATTGGGAAAAGAGTTTTTTTCTCAACAATTCAAGAGTTATATATTTTATATAATTGGAATAAAGGCATACATAATTTCTAATTGATGAGTGGAATGAAAAATCATGCTCATTTATGAGTAAAATAGGAATCGTGGCCCACTAATGGATGCGAGTTTACTTAAATGGGGTTATAATTTTAGAGGGATTATGTTGAATAATGGTCCTGGTCAAATCAATATATGCATTGTACTCATCAGATAAAATTATCTCTTATAGATACATTAGAATCATCATTATTAAACATTACTTTTATATCTATATTTCAAAATTAAAAAAATTATGGATGATATTCCCAGAATGGAATAATAATCTTAAGAATCTTTTTAATAAAGAAAGAAAATCCTCTATGTTAATGAAACCACTTCCTAGAAAACCAAATTCTTAAGTTATTCAATAATTGAATCTAAATGCTTGTGAGAAGCATAAATAGAATCAAAATGGTTTCAAAAGATATTACGTGCAAGGTTATAGAAGAATATCTACTCTACACCCCTATATTCCATATGATTGAGTACATTATTGACATGGAGATACTAGGATTTCCTTTAAGTCTTATTTTGGATATGGAAATAATTCTCTTATCACCGTGTAAAATGTTCTACTAATTTTAATGAGTTCTATGAATGTTTAATACTTTTCATAAAAGTGTTAAGGATATATGAGGATGGAATACGATGTAATTTATGTAATATAATTTTGAAAAAAAGTTAATAATGGGTTGAGCTGGATAAAGAAGATTAATATTTTATAATAGTTATCTTTGGTCATTAAAACCTAATATTGGTGGTACGAAGATGGACTAATAATTCCACACATGTTGAAATTATCCATACAACCTAAAAGGGGTTTGATCAACTCTATATCGTGAACATGTTAGGTATTAGTATTATATATATTAATTATTCCTCTTTGATGGCTATATTATACCAAATGTACACTTTGAAAATTTTGAAAGTATATAGGAGTTCAAAATAAAGGAATTAATTTTTAACTCTTATAATTTACATTAAAATAATTAATATAAGGTTTGTTGAATCATATACGTACATAAAAAAAATATAGAGCTTGTATAGATCTAAGTAAGGTTGGGTATAGTTATCTTGTTTATTATTATGTGATAAGAGAATTTTTTTACAAACATTTTAGTTTTATGAACAATATGAATCGATTTTCTTTATATAGTTATGGTTAGTTAAAATTATATACAATGTATTGAAAATAATATAATGATACATGGTTTTTTTTCATGGAAAAATAGTTTATATAGATGATTATTAAAATATGAGAAATATGGACTCCACCACCCATTAGTGGAATATTTTATTTAATAAACTTTTCTTTTCATAATAATTCTTAAAACCACTAGAAGATGATATAAGATTTAATTATTAACAATTTCTTTATAAAATGTTACCATTAAAAGATATAAATATTATTTCTTCAACACAATGGATTTTGTGTATCTTCGTATAATATTAAAAAAAGAATATAGTCTCTAAGAGGCTACTGTGAGCATGTTTCTACATAGATAAGTTCAATATTAATAAATAAAATGTTATAATCTTCAAAATACAATGTGATGTAACTTTATATCATAAATATTATTTGGATGTAATCCTAAAAAAATAATGAAAATTGTAATATTTTTTACCAATATGTTATGAAGGAAATTTTTTTATGGAAAATTACAAGGAACAATTATGATGATGAAATTAGAAAGAGATCTAAGTAGATAATAAAAGTTATAAATATCATAACATTTGATGTTGTGAAGTAATTGAGTTTGATTACCATGTTTAAATAGTTGAACATTAGGACTGTGATTTTTACGTCTCAACATTATTCAAACATAATTTCTTAATGAGTTTACCCAGTAAAATATTTAGTGGGAGGGTTTTATCGTGTGGTAACATAGATATGTGGCAGGAATTACATAGATATTCAATGATTTTTAATAAACCATGAAAAGTGCAGAAAACATAAGGCCTCTCTTATGGAATATCATATGTGACATAATTAGATGATAACTTTTGTATAGTTGTTTTAATATTTTTAAAATATATTTAAAATATGAAATATAACATGTAATAATAAACGCATTCTCTACTTGATCATTCATTCACTATAGGGAACACCATTTTCATATCAATTTTTTAGTGACAGTTTTAAAAACCATCGCTATTTTTTTTTTCTTTTTAATGGAGGTTATAAAAACCAGTAAATAAATAATTTTTTTGCATTGTTTTTTGATAAACCATTACTAATTTAATTTATTTCTAAGAAAATTTGAACACGTGAATTCACCGTCAAATGACTATAACTTTTGATTAGTGTGTTTCTTTATGATCTATGAACTATCAAATAGAAACTTACAATAAGAATCATAATGATATTTGATAATTTTTTTGTATTAATTACCAATAAAAAATAAATTATTATTTTAAGAGATGTTGAAAAAAACCTCAACTTAAAATATGCATAACCTTAGATCCTTGTTCCTATATGGTCTCTATAACCTATTAAAAAACGATTGAATGTGTTATTTTTCATTTAAATTATTAGGAACTTCCTACCTTTTTTCAATAAAAAAGGCCAGAATGGTCTCCAAAACGCAATTTTGAGTTAGGACACCCTAGTTTTTGAATAGTCAGGGGAATTTCATCTTCATCTAAGAAAATATTATTATATTTTTTGGGTGCTCTGTGAGTTAATTCCCCAAGATTACATTCCCATTGATAAGATTGTGTTATAACTATAGTTGTATTCCCTCATTTTGTGATTTATTATTTATTATATATATATCTGTGCATTTATTTATAATTTTTTTTATATTTTTCAATATATAGGTATCTATGTATGTATTTTTATATGTGTAAATATTAATATGTATTATTATATATAATATATAATATATAATTTAGAATTTAGAATTTAAATTTTTTTCTTATTATTTTATTTTTTATTATTTTTTTTATTACTGGTTATTGATTATTTATTACATTATTTATTATATATTTATTATATATTATTTTTATTATTTACTCATTATTTATTTTTTAATCAATATTTTATTATTAATTATTTTTTACATTCTCTTTATCAATTTATTATTTTATTATTTATTATTTATTATATAATAATTAAATATTATTTATTAATTATTTATTGAAATATTATTTATTATTATTGATATTTTAATTATTTATTATTTATCATTTATTAATTACATATTAAGGTCTTTAAGCATATATATTTACACATAACAAATAATAAATAATACTAAAAATAAATAAATAGAAACAACATCAAGAATAATAATAATAATGATAATAATAATAATAAATATATATATGTAATCCTACGTATTTATATATATATATTTATATCTTTATATATGTATATATATATGTATTTATTTATATTAAAGACTATTTAGTCACAAAATGACGAGCTTTCTTATAATGACATGTACTTTACATAGATAGATATTTCATACAAATTAAAGGTTATTCATTACAAAATAAAACAAAACAATGATAAGATCGTATAGGTTTTGTGCCTATGGAAACAAGGAAACATAAACAACTAGTTCATAAGAGATCTACAGTCTCTCCCACTTATTCATTAATAACTATACCCTTTTTGACATAACATACTTAATACCATTCTTTATGACCCATGGAAAAGAAACATAAGAAACTGTGAGATAATATTCCCATTATGGGTAAATAAGGAAGATACAATCATATAATAATCATAAGACATAAGAACAAAACATTTGAAAAACTTATCCTACATATTAAAGGTCATGATATCATTTTATGGGATAAATAATAAATGATTATAAATAATCAATGAATATATTCCCAAAATTCATAACATGATACATGAAATTTTTTGCATAAAAATAAATATAGAAAATCATTTCATATATGTCAAGGATCATTTCTAAGACCATCATAGCGGGAAATGTCCATTACTGAATCAAGTTCACTCCTTGCTCTAGCCCTGTATTACTAAACTTGGTTTACTTCCCATTATTTCCATGTCTATCGCATGCGATATAAATTCATACCCAATGAATTGGAGGGAGATATAGGTCCAAAAAATTTAATAATTAAAAAATTATTACATGTTTGAAATGCGCGGCCGATTGTCGCCTATCGACCAGTCAAAGTTCCGGTGCTATGCTAATGTGTATAGCAGCACTCAGGTCGAATCCTTGGCGATGACACTTTGTAATAGTCATTTGTTTTTAGTTGATTGTATTTTGATTAGGGGGGGGGGGGGGTTGTTTGCAGAGCATAATTGAAATGATTGATTAAATATAATTGATTTATGAAATTGATAATGATTGGGGTGAGTTCATCATTGGGTTAGTTAATCTTGTGATATCCTTGATCTTTTCTTTATATTACATTTAAAATAACACCCATGTCACAAGTTGACATTGATTTGAATTCCCAAGTGTTAAGGCTTTAATCCAATCCATAACTAAAATTAAGGTTCTAATCTTGATCATATTTTTTTTATGGTAGTGTATTTATGGTTCCAATAATCCATGGAAAAAGAAACATTAAACAAAACAAGTCATTAATTCATGACTTGCTATGTCCAACATACACAATGTTAATTCAAAAAATATTCATCGAGAAAAAGCTCTCAATAGCTTAACATACCTAAATTAAAACTCAACCAAATAATAGATTTACTCAAAAATTAATATGGTTATTAATCTAGTAATATGAGTTTATGGTGATGAATTATAAAGAGAAGAAAAAGAAAGGGATTAGAAAAGAGTGGTATGTCGAACACACACACATGAACAATGATGATAATTAAAAACAGATTTTCAATTGAATGAGGAAGCAAAAGAAGGGAAGGGGGTTCAACTGAATTTCAAATATTTTAATAAAATTAAAATGAAACTACAGAAGTTGGATGAGAATAAGAGATATTGAAGAAGAAACTTGCACAAAAACATAATTACAAAATAAAGGACTTACAAAATTACAAAAACGAAGAACGCGAATGTAAGTGAAAACAAAGAGAGGAGGAAATGTCTTTCAAGTGAAAACATGAGTATAGAAGATCCTCACAAGCCGTAGGAAAGGCTTTGGTTGTTCCAATATGATCTCCTCTCTTCTTAAACTCCACCCCTCTCAATGAGAGAATGGGAGAGTATTAATAGCACAAGGAGTGGACTGTTTTCATTCCCAATCTGTCCCTCCACTTGCATCGAAAATTTTTCTATTCAGACAACCGAATCTCAAGACATATCCTTCTTCAAAGTTTTATATAATAACGTTGGAAGACCTCTCTCAAAATTTGGGGTCATTTGGACATATTTATCCAAAGTTATGGCCGGTTGATTTATCAATTTTAATCTGTCCATTTCAATCCAGCGTTTTTGATGTCCAAAATGTGAAAGGGTTTTTGAATAGGACAATGCATTCAAAGACGAATTATTTCATCAATAAATTAGGCCAACTATATCTACTATTTCACACTGAAAATGCTCAGCTTTATTTTAATTATACATCATGATATATGTCATGAATACTATACTGATTGTATTTCTCGTCCAGAATAATGGGCTGGACATCAAAGCATATGTTGGGCCCCTTGTGTTTTGATTTGGAACATGATCTTTTTATCCAAGACTCCTTACATTGTCCCCCAAACTATGGGGGAGAATAATTGAATTTTTTCTTTTTTAGTTATCCCAATAAATCAATCTTCATTAATAGACCAGTTTCGTCATAGATTCTTTGGTATTGTTTGTGAGGACTATATGACCCTACAAATGGAAGAATTGGATCATGGTACCTTCTAATGAAATGTAGTATATTTAAAGGAGGATCCTAAAAAACAATAACCACACAATTTGGGTCATTATAAAGAGAGTTATAAATAAACTAGTAAACTGACTCAATTGAAATACTTCTAAAAATGCTCATAAATTATACTTAGTATTAAAAAATTAATATTTCACATAAATTATGCACAATTTATATGAAATCAGTGAAGGGAGAATTTATTAAGTAATGAAAATATGAATAACATAAAGTACCCCACACATTGTCTTGTTCATGTCCACATGTGCAACAAAATGATAACAAAATCATTTCCACTCACCAACAAATATTAATTATTTTTTCTCCAATCAGGGAAGGTTTAAACTATTTCACTCATCCATTTTGAATTATACCACAAGTTGTTCAGAAAAAATGTTCCAAAACTAATTTATTTTTTTCATGCACATATTTAGGAATTGAAAATGTGGACACTCAAAACTCACACCTCTCAAGATGATAAAATTCATTTGTGGAGGTTCACTCTTTCACCAACCAAACATAAAAATATTAGAGTTTGAAAGAGGTCTCAGATTAAAATACCTATCCAAAGGGAACAAGAATCAATAGGACTTTTTAAGGGGTTTTTTTGTGGAAATGGGATGGTAGGAATATAATGGCCAAGAGAGAGAAGAAGAGGGGTAAAACACCAACATTCTAAAAACAATGCACATTTTTTTGATATAAAACATAGAAGGGAATGAAAACATGTATTTACAAGGGAATGATTGTGTGAAGAAAGACACAATAGAGGATGAGAATTTGAAGGGGTTGAGAAGATGAAATATTTACAAACCAAAAAACTTATCCCAATAAGAATATAATTCAAGTGTTTTTTTTTCTTTTTTTCTCATTGTTTTTTCAAATTTTGACCATGAAACCGATATCAAACTCATATCCCAACCCATGTTTGATCTCCTCACGACACTAATTGTAAAATTTATAGCAAGATAAAAGGTTGAAGAAGAGTGATTTTTGACCTACCCAAGACACAACCCATTTGTTCATTTTTTTTTTATTTTTTTCATTATTTTTTTGAACACTTGTTAATAACATTTACAAAATTACATAAATGGAAGTACATTAAATACCCCAAAACACATCGAATGACAACCTCTCCCCCACACTGAAATGGATTCTTTCCCTCAGGCAGATAATAACTCTTCGAAAATCAAAAATAGGGTACCCAAACAATGAAATATATTCCCCCACAATTAAATTTCAAAAAATTATGCAATGAAAATCCTTGTTGATATTGGGTGGGAAAAGGTATTGGGCTTGTAATGTGGATATCAAAGAAATGCTTTTCATAGGCCTGAAGGGTCATTCAAAAGGAGGATTAATGTAAGGGAAATGGGAGGCTATTTGGCTATTGTGATTCTCATGTGGTTCAGAAAATGCCTCTGTCATATTAATACTCACAAAGGTAGGAAATTCTGCTCGAAGGTCCACAAACTCAAGACTCACAAATGGGGGTAAAAACACACATTTTGAAAAGATGGCCATAGGTGTCCTTAGCATGAAATCTAATGTTGGTTCTCACGGTTGGGGAAAATCATGTTCCAAAACAAAAATTGAGCATTCGAAATGTGTTGGTTTTGACACAAAATTATTTATCCAAAGTCATAATGAAAATACAAAATTTTTGAGTTAAAAAAATTCTTGTTGACTCCCCAAAATGGTTGGAAAAATTTAGAAAATTGTTAGGTGAGTAATCATGACTGTTGACTTTTAAATTTTTTTTTTAATTTTTTAGGTTTTTTTAGATTGGTTTTTATAAATTCACACCCACACAAAAGAGAAAGAGTAAATAAAACGGGTTTATGAAGAAATAGGTAAAGAAATAAAATAAAAGAGAGGGTAAGAAGAAGAAATATATAGAGAGAGAAGATAGAGAGTTAAAGTGAAAGGGGTGCCCCCTGGTTTGGATTTGGCGAGTTTTCATCTCCATCAAGTGGTAGGTTGACTAGAGAAGTTGGGGATCCAGTGGAAGTCGATGTTGATCCAAGAATGTGGGAAGTTACCTTAAAAAGAAAATTCATCATTCATCTAATGTAAAAATAAAAAGAAATCTAAATTTCAAAAAAGTAAAATAAAACATGGGTTGTCTCCCAAGAAGAGCTGCATTTATTTGTCTACAGCTAGACATTTGCTGTCACAACCCGTCCTCGGGACCTGTGCCGTGACTACCCCAAGTCTGCCTCCCATAGGCCAGGGGTTGGAGACTAGAACCAAGGCGTAAATACTGACAAAAAGAGGGAGGAATTGCCTTTATAAAGTAAAAAAATAGCACCGAGTAAGCAAACATAAGGAAACACTAAGTAAAACTGGGTACAATAGTAAGTGAGGAAAGTAAAAGTGCTATAATACAAACCCAAACTGAAAGTAAAGTACAAGTGGAAATAAAGTACAACAACTTAATGTAAAGAAGAAATGTCAAGCCATCCACTGGATGTCCCACCTGGAGGGTGGGTACAGATAATCTCCTCAGCTCCACGGTCCAGCCGTCCGCTCCGTGTACATCCCGCCCAGTGGTCCACCTCCAGGTACTGATCTGCCTCACAAGCTTCAACCAAGATCAGTGCTGTCCATCCTCTGCATCCAAAACAATGTTGTGTGGGAATATACCGTGTAGGGGTGAGTATACACTACTCATTAGGGACCCTGAGACCCCCGAAGGTCTCTCGGAATCCACAAAGGATAATCCACAAAGGAAAGATACAGTCACGAAGTAAAAATCGACACTACTTAGGTATATGCACATACATATACCTAAGTCATCAATTCCAGTTCAATTCCAACATCTGAGCCCATGTTTGATGACGTCAACACAGGATAGTACAATCCAATCCACACAGGAAAACAAAATCCAGTCCACACAGGAAAACACAACGTAATCCACACAGGATATCAAGTCAATCTTATCGAAGATAAAGATTGAAAGTCAAGAATCAGCTCACACAGGTACACTTCTTCGTAAGGTGATAGAGATGATCAAATATAGCCACTGATTCATATAAGCTTGGACCCACATAGTATACTAAACCAGCTAAGCTGTCGGACCCACATGGGATACAGACCAGCTACTCTGCCAGACCCACATAAGATAGAAAGAATAGAGTCAATACTGCCAGACCCACGTAGGATGTAAGGACAGTAGTCATCACTGTCGAACCCATGGATGATTTCAGTATGGTCTTCATTTCTACTGAACCCACGGAGGATTTCAGTGTAGTCATCATCACCATCGAACCCACGAAGGATTTTAGTACGGTCATTATCGCTGCCGAACCCACAGAGGATTTCAGTGCAGTCTTCATCACTGCCGAACCCATGGAGGATTTCAGTGCAGTCATTGTCACTGCCAAACCCATGGAAGATTTCTGTGCAGTCTTCATCGCTGTCGATCCCACAGAAGATTTTAGTGCAGTCGTCATTACTGCCGAACCCACGGAGGATTTCATTGTAGTCTTCATCGCTGTCGAACCTATGGAGGATTTCAGTGAAGTTGTTATCACTGCCGAACCCACGGAGGATTTCAGTGTAGTCTTCATCACTGCCAAACCCATGGAGGATTTCAGTGTAGTGGTCATCACTTCCGAACCCACGGAGGGTTTCAGTGCAGTCTTCATCGTCGTCGCAGTCGCAGCCAGCTTTAGGGTTCCCGCACACAACAGGCTCGATTCTGGGAGGGTCTGCTCCACGATCCAAGGGGGGTCGATACATCAACTAAAACATAGTCTAGAGTTTAATTATCCCAACTTTATGTCTTGACAAAAGGAACTCAATTGGACAGACGACACGTCAATCGGACGCCCGGTCTGGGAGTTATTGGCTTTTTCGTTCCAGGGTCCTGTTTGGTTTTTATGTCAAAACCAACCCGACCGCACTCCAACTACATCAAAACCTCGAGAATAGTAAGACAAATGGTCCGTCTCACCAATAGGAATCCAACAAAGTCGACGTCACGTCAATCGGATGTCTGGAACTCAAGATATTAGCATTTCCGCTCCGAGGGACCGGTTGGTTTCGTTTTCAAACCAACAAGGTTGTATTGAATGTCCTCTGAAACAATGTGTTTAATATACTGAAACTACATTCTCTATCCAAAGATCTCTACGAAACTGACGGTGCATCGATCAGAGGTCCTTAGCCCACGATATGGGAAAAATACCATAAGTGATCCGAAAATTAGGGGTCTAGGCCCGGTCCGACCTGGCCCAACCCCCTGGGTCTACCCGAACCGGGTCGACCCGACCAGGGTTTGGGTCCGACCCGGCTGGCCGCGACCCGGTCCGGTCCGTGCAACTCAGCCCGAACCGGCCGGGTGGCACGCTCGCTCGGCCAGCGAGCCGAGTGGCCCTTGGCGCTCGGCGGACGCAGCGAGCGCCGCGTCCTGCTCCCCCAGATCCCGCGTGGCCGCGGGATCCGGCCGCCTGCCACCGCGGCTTTAGCCATAGCGGTTCCTCCAAGCAGCGCGACGGGGTGCCACTGGTGACCCGTGCCACCGATGATGTCCGTGGTATAAGGCCCCAGCCTTAAGCCTTACTTAATCTCGAGTTATTACAAGATTACACATTGGGGATCTTTTCAGGTTTAGAGGTTTAGAGAATTAGATCATAAAACTAGCATTACATTCCACATTTAAACAAAGTTGTTACATAAAAGGTAGTATTCATTTATCCCATAAATGGAAAAATATTTAAAATAAAACATGGATTCTTTCTTGACACTTCCTTGACACTATCATCATATCATGTACCCTTCCCTTGACCTGTGAAAAACATTTCAAAAAGTTGGGATGAGCATAAAAAGCCCAGCAAGGGATATAAAAATATAGAAAGGAAACATGAGTACATGTATGAACAAGAATCAATGAAATCATACAATACTCATAAAAAATAAGCGCTTTAACATACCTCATCCAATCATAAATAAATCATAGAAATCAAAATACATAAAGGAAACTTGAGGCATTCATAACATTCTTACGTAGGGAGTAACACTCTTGGTTAAATTTGGAATACCCATCATAGTATATTCCCTAAATCACATTAGAGAATCCTTAATGTTTAACTCCTTCACATTACCCAATGCATTGGAGTGCTATATCAGGCTCACCCGCCCTTAGTTTATCACGGAACCACCCGTCTTCATAACAATGCCCAAGAACCATAACATAATCGTATCACATAAAACATTCATAAAGGAAACATAACATTTCCACATTTCAATCACAAGATATCAATACAACACATTGATATAATAAAAACATTATGAAAAAAAATTTCATTACCAAAATAAATGAAATGTAAAACATGGTATTTATTTTTCATTTAAAAAAAGGTATGGCTTGTAGAGGAAGCAGAAACTCAAATAATGGTCACGGCGGCGGAGAAGTCGTTGTCGCCACATACGTACGACAAAAACATTCCCTTTTGTCATTTAGTGAAACACTTTGTATAAAAATATTCTTTTTGGATAAATGTAAAAGTCAAAGAGGTTTATACACTGTATAGAAGACGGTTGTGTATAAAACAAAATATGCCTCAATGAAAGGAGATTGAGATGAAGTCCCATACCTCGTATCCTACTAGACATGATCGTTTTTAACTTCCTGAATAATAAACTTGAGTTAATTTCTACTTTATTAAGAACCTTTTTCAAGTTCATTATTCCTATTATATCATTTATTACCATTTCATGAACACTATGTTTTTATTTAAGTTTATAACGGTCGTTTTAACGATCATTGGTACTTTAGTCAAAAATGAACTTCTTATATTTACAAGTTGTTCATGTAGTCAAATATCAATTATCTCAAAAATGATATTCATGATGTAGATTCCATATATATCAAATATATCCAGTATATACAAGCATTTATAATATTACATAATCATTTATAGGTATGAAATGAAATGCACTGTTCATGGAGACAGTAAGCCGTACGTACGCATGAACGCAACTTTCATTTCTATTTAGTATTTTATGGAATGGAATAATAATAATATAAAGGAATATAATAATTCCAGTATAATATCATATATAATATCATTAATTACATCCTTTATATGTCCCACATATGGCATTAACAAATCAAATCACTTTGATGGGGCGGTAGTCTGCACCGCTTAAAATGAAGATACCGCGTTTACCTATAATGGAAACCATAATGGTTTGCCATAAATGAAAAATAATGAAGCTTAATTATAACACAAACATATTATATATCATATATAAATATATTGTCATCCTAATTACCACCTTTGAAGGTTATTAAAATAATATTGAACAATCATCGTTTCGTGAGGCCGAAATTCGCCATCCACGGAAAAAGTATGTTCTTTAACCATTAGATGTAGGTGTGTGTATGTGTAGCTAGAATCCTTCATATACAACATTCTAGTATATTGAAGATACTGGTGTTGTTATAAAATAATGGAATAAAAATAGTTTAGAGGGTTGGAGAATCAAAATAAAACAAAAGAACACAAGAGAAATCACTACCTTTAAAACGGGTAACTCTTTTTTATTTGAGCTTAAAGGCTTCCTTGGGAAGACTTCTGCACAAAGTGAGGATTCAAGGAGTAAGAGAGAGATGTGGAGAGACAAAATGGACAGGGTTTGTACGAGCCAAAGGCTTTGGATGTGTGGGTAAGGTGGTATAGGTGAGGGCCTTTTATAAGAGGAGAGGAGCGTCACTCTTGGAATGTTATGAAAAGATACTTTGTTATAAAATTATTTTCAGATAAAAAAGGTCCCATTATTATAAAATTCAAGGATAAGGTGATAAGAGTTCTAAATCCACCCATCCAATAGGTTTTTGACAAGTTTAGGTCTTAGATTTTACATTATATTTTCATTTTATTTAAATCGTAAAATAATGAGGTAATCGCTGCATCATCATGGTCTCATACATAATTTAATTTATTTAATGTCTAAAAAATATAAAAAAACTACTATGATGTATGAAATCTTTTTATCTTTCCAATTACTATTTATAGTCTAACGTCTGACTTGTATAACCCCATTTAAAAATTGTTTTAGTAAAACAACTCAGGTTTGTGTCATTTTTACTTTTATATTAAATAAAAAGATATTAATGTCATTTTCCTTCCAAAGTGTCTCCATGGGGTCCCCAAGTTGACCCATGTATTTTCATGGTTGGCCATGATAATCCAATAATTGTAGGACATGTGTCAAGTTCATTTCCTATTATTAAAAAAAAGTTATTCCCTTAAATTACACTAATTATCTCTAATCCCGATCAAAAACTTAAAAGTTACTAATCACCAAAAAAATATTTTAATCCCATTGAACCACATTTTACTTCTTAATGAAAACCATGTATGTTGTATTTTCGAAATTCAAAACACAGAGGTGGTAAATTTTCATTTAAATGAAAAATCAGTTTTTTAAGTACCACTTAGTGGTTTCACTATTCATCAAAAATTGAAGTTTTTCAGAAAAATACCAAAACTTCACCCTATGATATATTTGATATTCAGTATTAAAAAATGATGTCTATTTTAAAAAATTCAAAACATATAAGTTTAATTAATTAATTTAATAATTAATTCCTGCTGTCAGAGCAAATAGTGTGTTTTTATGAAACAATAAGTATCAAAAGATTGACACTAGTTTAAGTCCAATTTCAAAGTGAAATTAATTCCAACGACCAATATTGGATTAAATGGTTAAAATATATTCTAATTGACTTTAAGAAAAATTCAAAAGATAATCTAATAATATAAATAAAATAGATTAAAAAGAGGTTTTGAATTAAAATACAACATTTTTCACTATTCATTAAAATATGACCTTTATCAGAAAAATACAAAAAATTTACCCAAAATAAATTTCAATGTCCAAATAATAAAGAATAAGTTTATTTTGAAAAATAGTGCTTATAAAATTGTCAAATGTGTGATTTAAAAATGGTTTTCCATCAAATGGAAGGAAAACAATCTTTTAAAAATATTAGTGTATTCCATGCTTAAGATTGGATTTATACTCATTTTAAGCCTCTAAAACACTATCTAATTCATAAATAGACATAGATAACCATATATATTATTCATTACATTCTTGGGATGTTACATCCTTCCCCCTTTATAAAATTTTCTTCCCACAATTTATTTACTTATTGAATAAGTTGGGGTATTTATCCCTCATTGGATTTTCAGATTCCCATGTTGCCTCTTCAACCATGTGGTTTTCCCACAAAACCTTTACCTGACGAATCACCTTATTCTGTGACACTTTCTCCCTATGGTCAAGAATATGGACCGGTTGTTCCTCATAAGATAGGTTCTCTTCCAGCTAAACTACCTCTGGACTCAACAAATGAGATGGATCTGGCATATACTTTCTCAACATTGAAACATGAAAAACATTGTGTACCTGAGATAAACTCGGAGGTATATCCACTTGGTAAGAAACTGATCCAACTATCTCCAGAATTTCATATGGTCCAATGAACCTTGGACTCAGCTTTCCTTTCTTACCAAATCACATCACACATTTCCATGGTGAGACTTTGAGAAAAACATTATCACTTTCCTCAAAAGAGAGATCCTTCCTCCTGTTGTCCGCATAACTCTTATGCCTGCTCTGAGCTGTTCACATGTGTTTCTGTATTAGCTGAACTTTTTCGGCAAACTCATCAACCAATTCTGATCCCATCATCTTCCTTTCACCCACTTCATCCCAGAAAGCTGGCGTTCGACACCGCTTCCCATATAATTTCTCAAATGGTGCCATCTGTATACTGGAATGAAAACTGTTATTATATAAAAATTTAAACAAAGAAAGATGTTGGTCCCATTTTCCCTGATAATCCATCGAACAAGCACGTAGAATATCCTCCAAAGTCTGAATTTTTCATTCTGACTACCCATCTGATTGAGGATGAAAAGTTGTACTAAAATTTAATTCAACACCCAACGAATTCTGAATGCCTTTCCATACGTTAGAAGTGAACATAGGATCACGGTCAGATACAATGGAGAGAGAAACTCCATGTAACCTGACTATCTCTTTAAGATAAAAATGGGAAAGTTGATCTAGGGAAAAAGTATCTCATATGGAAAGGATATGAGCAGATTTAGTCAAGCGATCAACAATAACCCAGATTGCATTATTACCTCGAGATGTCTTCGGTAATCCCACAACAAAGTCCATGGATATATTGTCCCATTTCCACTCGGGCACTGGTATAGGTTTAAGCATCCCTTTCGGTAACTTCTTCTCTGCATTAACCTGTTGACAAGTCAAACACTTCATTGTAAAATCAGTGATATCTCTTTTCATTCCATCCCACCAGTAATACTCCCGCAGATCTCTGTACATCATAGTACTGTCAGGATGAACTGAAAATGGAGAGCTATGAGCTTCACATAACAACACTCTCTTCAACTTTGAATCACAAGGCACACACAATCTCTTCCCAAATCTCAAAACACAATCATTATAAATGTTGAATTCAGGAAACTTACCCTTCTGAACCAGATCTACCTTTCTCTGCAACTCACTGTCTTGCTTTTGTGCTTGCTTGATTCTGTCTGATAGAGAAGTTATCACTGATACCTGAAAAAAAACAGAATAACATCCGGCCCCAAAAACATTTAGTCCAAATTTCATCAAATCCTTAACCAAATGACCACATTCCAAACGCAACATTGTTAATGAACCATTACTTTTTCGACTCAAAGAATCAGCCACTTTATTTTCTTTTCCCGAATGGTAATGGATTGCACAATCATAATCCTTGATTAAGTACAGCCATATTCTCTATCTCATGTTAAATTCTTTCCGAGTGAATATATACTTTAAACTTTTGTTATCGGTATATATTTCATACTTACTCCAGACAAATGATGCCTGCAAATTTTTAAAGCGAAACAACAGCAGCTAATTCCAAATCATGTGTAGGGTAATTTACCTCATGAGTTTTCAACTGACATGAAGCATATGCAATTACCTGATGATTCTGCATTAGGACACAACCAAGTCATTTGAATGAAGCATCACTGTAGATAACAAACTCACAATTCCTGGATGGTAGTGCCAAAACTGGAGCATTCATCAATCTTCTTTTCAGTTCCTGAAAACAATCATCACATTCTTTTGTCCCAATAAACTTAACACCCTTCTGAGTTAGCTTAGTCAATGGACTAGATAACCGTGAAAAATTTCTAACAAACCATTGGTAATAGCCTTCCAAACCAAGGAAGCTACAAATCTTAGTTACATTTGTGGGTATTGGCCATTTTTCAACAACCTTTGTTTTTTCAGGATCAACAGTTATCCCATCTTTAGAATCAATGTGACCAAGGAAAGAAATTTGTTGCAACCAAAAATCATACTTTCTGAATTTCCCATATAATTTCTTTTGTTTTATGGATTAAAAAATAACCCTTAAATGTCTTTCATGCTCCTCTTTACATTAAAAAACACAAAAATATCATCAATGAAAACAACGAACATTTTTCACCTGAGAAAACTGAGCCATCCCTGCAACAAACTATTTAGTTCTGATTCTAACCATCTCAGGATACTGATTTGAAAGGTCATTTCCCTCTGTATGCCTTCCTAGAAAATCTATTCTATTTCCTCTATGAAAATCCATTATTAATATAGAAATATCTTAGGAGAAGAAACATGGTAATCTTCAAATTCTATATCATTTCAATTTGACCAAAAAAAAATATTTTTGGATAATCATTTAATAAAATTATAACTCCTAAAGTTATGTAAACCGACCACTGATACCAACTATAAAGCCCCAGCCTTAAACCTTACTTAATCTTGAGTTATTACAAGATTACACATTGAGGATCTTTTCAGGTTTAGAGTTTTAGATAATTTGATCATAAAACTTGAATTGCATTCCACATTTAAACAAAGTGGTTACATAAAAGATAGTATTCATTTTTCCCATCAACGGAAACATATTTAAAATAAAACATGGATTCTTTCTTGACACTTCCTTGACACTATCATAATATATTGTACCCTTCCCTTGATCGATGAAAAACATTTCAAAAATTTGGGATGAGCATAAAAATCTTAGTAAGGGATATAAAATTATGGAAAGGAAACATGAGTACATGTATACACATGAATCAATGAAATCATACTTTACTCATAAAACATAAGCACTTTAACATACCTCATCAAATCATGAATGAATCATAGAAACCATAAGACATAAAGGTAACTTGAGTCATTCATAACATTCTTACGTAGGGAGTGACCCTCTTGGTTACGTTTGGAATACCCATCATAGTATATTCCCAAGATCACTTCGGAGAAACCTTAACTTTTAACTCCTTATCATTACCCAATGCATTGGAGAGCTATATCGAGCTCACCTTCCCTTAGTTTATCACGGAACCACCCGTCTTTATAACAATGCCTAAGAACCATAACATAATCGTATCACATAAAACATGCATAAAGGAAACATAACATTTCCAAATTTAAATCACAAGATATCAATACAACACATTGATATAATAAAAACATTATAAAAACCATTTTCATTACCAAAAAAAAAGTAAAACATGATATTTATTTTTCATTTTAAAAAAGGTATGGCTTGTAGAAGAAGCCGAAACTCAAATAATGGTCACGGTGGCGGAGAAGACGTTGTCGCCGCATACGTATGACAAAAACATTCCCTTTTGTCGTTTAGTAAAAGGCTTCGTATAAAAAGATTCCTTTTGGATAAACATCAAAGTCAAAGGGGTATACACTGTATAAAAGAAGGTTGTGTATAAAACAAAATATGCCTCATTGAAAGGAGATTGAGACGAAGTCCCATACCTCATATCTGACTAGAAATGATCGTTCTTTAACCTCATGAATAATAAACATGAGTTATTTTCTACTTTATTAAGACAATTTTTCATGTTAATTATTCCTTTTATATCATTTATTACCATGTCCTGAATACTATGTTATTATTTATGTTTATAACGGTCGTTTTAACGATCATTGGTACTTGAGTCAAAAAATGAACTTCTTATATTTACAAGTTGTTCACGTAGTCAAATATCCATTATCTCAAGAATGAGATTCATGATTTGGATTCCATATATATCATATATATCCAGTATATAAAAGCATTTATAGTATTACATAATCATTTAGAGGTAAGAAATGAAAGGCACCGTTCATGGAGACGGTAAGCCGTACGTACGCATGAACATTACTTTCATTTCTATTTTGTATTTTATGGAATGGAATCATAATAATATAAAGTTATATTATAATTATAGTATAATATAATATATAATATCATTGATTACATCCTTTATACGCCCCACATATGACATTAACGAATCAAATCACTTCGAAGGGGCGGTAGTCCACACCTCCTAAAATGAAGATATCGCGTTTACCCATAATGGAAACCAGAAAGGTATGCCATAAATGAAAAATACAGAATCTTAAGTAAAACATAAACATATAATATATCACATATAAATATAGTGTCATCTTAATGGCCACCATTGAAGGTATTAAAAGAATATTGAACAATCATCGTTTCATGAGACAGAAATTCACCATCCACGGAAAGAGTATGTTCTTTAACCATTGGATGTAGGTGTGTGTAAGTGTAGCTCAAATCCTTATTATTACAACATCCCAGTATATTGAAGATACTGGTGTTGTTACAAAATAATGGAATTAAAAGAGTTTAGAGGGTTGGAGAAGAAAAATAAAACATAAGAACACAAGAGAAAACAATACCTTTAAAACAGGTAACTCTTTTTGATTAGAGCTCAAAGGCTTCCTAGGGTAGACTTCTGCCCAATGTGAGGATTCAAGGAGTAATAGAGGGATGCAGAGAGACAAAATGGACAGGGGTTGGCTGAGCCAAAGGATTTGGAAGTGTGGGTAAGGTGGTAGAGTTGGGGGCCTTCTATAAGAGGAGAGGAGGGGCACTCTTTGAATGTTAAGAAAATATACTTTGTTATAAAAAATTTTTTGGATAAAAAAGGTCCCATAATTATAAAATTTGAGGATAAGGTGATAAGGGTTAGAAATCCACCCATACAATAGGTTTTTTACAATTGTAGGTCTTAGATTTTACATTTTATTTTCATTTTATTTAAATCATAAAATAATGAGGTAATCACTGCATCATCATGGTGTCATAAATAATTTAATTTATTTAATGTCTAAAAATTATAAAGAAAATAATATGATGTAGGAAATAGTTTTAGATTTCTAATGAATATTTATAGTCAAAAATATGACTTGTATAACCCCATTTAATTTTTTTTAGTAAAACAACTCATGTTTGTGTCATTTTTAATTTTACATTAAATAAAAAGATATTAATGTCATTTTCCTTCAAAATTGGCTCCATGGGATCCCCGAGATGGCCCATGGATTATATTGGTCGGAAATGACACATACAATAAGGGCAGGACATGTGTCAAGTTCATTTCATATTATTAAAACATTATTTTTACCTTAAATTACACTAATTACCTCTAATCGTGATTAAAAACATAAAAGATGCTATTCACCAAAAAAATATTTTAATCCCATTTAACCAAATTTTACTTCTTAATGAAAACCATTTATGTCGGATTTTTGAAATTCAAAACACAGAGGTGGAAAAATTTCATTTAAACGAAAAATCAGTTTTTAAGTACCACTTAGTGGTTTCACTATTCATCAAAAAATTTACGTTTTTCAGAAAAATACCAAAACTTCACCCTAAGCTATATTTGATATTCAGAATTCAAAAATGATGTCTATTTTAAAAAATTCAAAACATATAAGTTTCATTAATTAATATAATAATTAATTCCCGTTCTCAGAGCAAATAGCGTGTTTTTATGAAATAATAAGTATCAAAAGATCGACACTAGTTTAAGTCCAATTTCAAAGATAAATTAATTCCAACGACCACAATTAGATTAAATGGTAAAAATATAATCTAATTTAACTTTAAAACCAATTCAAAAAATAATCTAATAATATAAAAAAATTAGATTAAAAAGAGGTCTTGTATTAGAATACAACATTTTTCACTATTCATTAAAAAATGAACTTTATCGGAAAAATACCAAGAATTTACCCAAAGTAAATTTCAATGTCCCAATGATAAAGAATAAGTTTTTTTAGACAAATATAGATTATAAAATTGTCAAAATTCTGATTTAAAAATGGTTTTCCATCAAAAGCCAGTAAAACAATCTTTTAAAAATATCAGTGTATTCCATGCTTAAGATTAAATTTATTCTCATTTTAAGCCTCTAAAACACTATATAATTCATAAACAGACATAGATAACCATATCTATTATTCATTACTTACTTGGGATGTTACATCCTTCCCCCCTTTAGAAAATTGCATCCCCAAAATTTATTTATTTATCGAATAAGTGGGGGTATTTATCCCTCATTGGATTTTCAGATTCCCATGTTGCCTATTTAACCATGTGGTTTTTTCACAAAACCTTTACCTGATGAATCACCTTATTCTGTAACACTTTCTCCCTATGGTCAATAATCTGGACCGGTTGTTCCTCATAAGATAGTTTCTCTTCCAGCTGAAGTAGCTCTAGACTCAAAACATGAGATGGATCTGGCATATACTTTCTCAACATTGAAACATGAAAAACATTGTGAACCTGAGATAAACTCGGAGGTAATGACACTCGGTACGCAACTGATCCAAGTCTCCCAAAAATTTCATATTGTCCAATGAACCTTGGACTCAGCTTTACTTTCTTACCAAATCACATCACACTTTTCCATGGTGAGGCTTTGAGAAAAACATGATCACCTACCTCAAAAGAGAGATACTTCCTCATGTTGTCCGCATAACGCTTCTGCCTTCTCTGAGCTGTTCTCATGTGTTTCAGTATCATCTGAACTTTTTCTGTCAACTCTTCTACCAATTCTGATCCCATCAGCTTCCTTTCAACCACTTCATCCTAGAAAGCTGGTGTTCGACACCGCTTCCCATATAACGCCTCAAATGGTGCCATCTGTATAGTGGAATAAAAACTGTTATTATATGAAAATTCAACCCAAGAAAGATGATGGTCCCAAATTCCCTGATAAACCATCGAACAAGCACGTAGCATATCCTCCAAAGTCTGAATTGTTCGTCCTGACTTCCCATCTGATTGAGGATGAACATTTGAACTATAATTTAACTCAGTACCCAACGACTTCTGAAGGCCTTTCCAAAAGTTAGAAGTCAACCTCGGATCACAGTCAGATACAATGGAGAGAGGAACTCCATGTAACCTGACTATCTCTTTAAGAAAAAATGGGAAAGTTGATCTAGGGAAAAATATCTCTTATGTAAAGGAAATGAGCAGATTTAGTCAAGAGATCAACAATAACTCATATTGTATTATTACCTCGAGATGTTTTCGGTAATCCCACAACAAAGTCCATGGATATATTCTCCCATTTCCACTCTGGCACTGGTAAAGGCTAAAGCATCCCTTTCGGTAACTGCCACTCTTCTTTATCCTGTTGACATGTCAAACACTTCACTGTAAAATCAGCAATATCTCTTTTCATTACATCCCACCAGTAATACTCCCGCAGATCTCTGTACATCTTAGTACTGCGAGGATGAACTTAAAACGGAGAGCTATGAGCTTCACATAACAACTCTCTCTTCATTTGTGAATCACAAGGCACACAAAATCTCTTCCCAAATCTCAAAAAACAATCATTATCAATGTTGAATTCAGGCAACTTACCATTCTGAACCATCTCTACCTTTTTCTTCTACTCACTATCTTGCTTCTGTGCTTGCTTGATTCTGTCTGATAGAGAAGTTTTCACTGATACCTGAAACAAAACAGAAGAACATCCAGCCCCAAAAACATCTATGCCAATGTTCATCAAATCCTTAACCAAAGGATCATGTTCCAAACACAAAATTGTTAATGAAGCATTACTTTTTCGACTCAAATCATCATCCACTTTATTTTCTTTTCCCAGATGGTAATGGATTGTACAATAATATTCTTTGATTAATTCCAACCATCTCCTCTATCTCATTTTCAATTCTTTCTGAGGGAATATATACTTTAAACATTTTTTATCGGTATATATTTCACACTTTACTCCATAAAAATGATGCCTACAAAATTTTAAATCGAAAACAATAGAAGCTAATTCCAAATCATGTATAAGGTAATTTACGTCATGAGTTTTTCACTGACGTGAAGCATATGAAATTACCTGATCATTCTGCATTAGGACACAACCAATTCTTTTTAATGAAGCATCACTGTAGAAAACAAACTCACAATTCCTGGAAGGGTAGTGCCAAAACTGGAGCATTCACCAATCTTCTTTTCAGTTTCTGAAAACAAGAATCACATTCTTTTGTCTAGATAAACTTAACACCCTTCCGTTTTAGCTTACACAATGGACTAGATAACCATGAAAAATTTCTATCAAACCTTCTGTAATAGCCAGCCAACCCAAGGCAGCTAAATATCTCAGTTACATTTGTGGGTATTGGCCATTCTTCAACAACCTTTGTTTTTTCAGGATCAACAGTTATCCCATCTTTAGAAACAATGTGACCAAGGAAAGAAATTTGTAGCAACCAAAACTCACACTTGCTGAATTTACCATACAATTTATTTTGTTTTAAGGTTTGAAAAATAACCCTTAAATTTCTTTCTTGCTCCTATTTACATTTAGAAATCACCAAAATATCATCAATAAAAACAACGAACATTTTTCAACTGAGTCAACTGAGCCATCCCTGCAACAAACTGTTTAGTTCTGATTCTAACCATCTCAGGATACTGATTTTAAAGGTCATTTCCATCTATATGCCTTCCCAGAAACTCTATTCTATTTACTTTATGAAAAACCATTATTAACATAGATATATCTTAGGAGAAGCAACATGTTAATCTTAAAATTATATATCATTTAAATTTGACCATAAAAAAATATTTTTGGATAATAATTTAATAAAATTGTAACTCCTATAGTTATCTAAACTGACCCCTGATACCAACTGTAAGGCCCCAGCCGTAAACCTTACTTAATCTTGAGTTATTACAAGATTACACATTGAGGATCTTTTCAGGTTTAGAGTTTTAGAGAATTAGATCATATATCTTGCATTACATTCCACATTTAAACAAAGTGGTTACATAAAAGATAATATTGATTTTTCCCATTAACAGAAACATATTTAAAATAAAACATTGATTCTTTCTTGAAACATCCTTGACAATATAATCATATAATGTACCCTTCCCTTGACCTATGAAAAACATTTCAAAAACATGGGATGAGCATAAAAAGCTCAGTAAGGGATATAAAAATATAGAAAGGAAACATGAGTACATGTTTACACAAGAATCAATGAAATCATACTCTACTCATAAAACATAAGAACTTTAACATACCTCATCAAATCATGAATAAATAATAGAAATCATAAGACATAAAGGTAACTTTAGGCATTCATAGCATTCTTAAATAGGGAGTAACCCTCTTGGTTACGTTTAGAATACCCATCATAGTATATTCCCTAAATCACATCGGAGAAACCTTAACGTTTAACTCCTTCATTTTACCCAATGCATTTGAGAGCTATATCGGGATCACCCACCCTTAGTTTATCACGGAACCACCCATCTTCATAACAATTCCCAAGAACCATAACATAATCGTATCACATAAAACATGCATAATGGAAACATAACATTTCCACATTTCAATCACAAGATATCAATACAACACATTGATATAATAAAAACATTATGAAAACCATTTTCATTACCAAAATAAATGAAAATTAAAACATGGTATTTATTTTTCTTTTAAAAAAAAGGTATGGCTTGTAGAGGAAGCCGAAACTCAAATAATGGTCATGGCGGTGGAGAAGTCATTGTCACCGCATACGTACAACAAAAACATTCCCTTTTGTCGTTTTGTAAAACACTTCATATAAAAAGATTCATTTTGGATAAATGTAAAATTAAAAGGGGTTTATACACCATATAAAAAAAGGTTGTGTATAAAACAAAGTATGCCTCAACGAATGGAGATTGAGATGATGTCCCATACCTCGTATCCGACTAGACATGATCGTTCTTTAACCTCCAAAATCATAAACATGAGTTAATTTCTACATTCTTGAGAACCTTTTTCAAGTTCATTATTCCTTTTATATCATTTATTACCATTTCATGAACACTATGTTATTATTTAAGTTTATAAGGGTCATTTTAACGATCAATGGTACTTGAGTCAAAAATGAACTTCTTATATTTACAAGTTGTTCACGTAGTCAAATATCCATTATCTCAAGAATGATATTCATGATGTTGATGCCATATATATCATATATATCCAGTATATACAAGAATTTATAATAATTCATAATCATTTAGTGGTAAGAAATGAAATGCACCGTTCATGGAGATGGTAAGCCGTACGTACGCATTAACGCTACTTCCATTTCTATTTCGTATTTTATGGAATGGAATCATAATAATATAAAGGTATATTATAATTCTATTATAATATCATATATAATATCATTAATTACATCCTTTATACGTCCCATATATGAAATTAACGAATCAAATCACTTTGAGGGGGCGGTAGTCCGCGCCTCCTAAAATGAAGATATTGCGTTTACCCATAATGGAAACCATAAAAGTATTCCATAAATGAAAAATATAGAAGCTAAAGTGAAACATAAAAATATTATTTATCATATATAAATATAGTGTCATCTTAATGTCCACCTTTGAAGGTATTAAAAGAATATTGAACAATCATCGTTTCGTGAGGCAGAAATTCACCATCCACTGAAACAGTATGTTCATTAACCATTAGATATAGCTGTGTGTATGTGTAGCTAGAATACTTATTATAAAAACATCCTAGAATATTGAAGATACTGGTGTCGTTACAAAAGAATGAAGAAAAAAGAGTTTAGAGGGTTGGAGAAGCAAAATAAAACATAAGAACCCAAGAGAAAACACTACCTTTAAAACAGGTAACTCCTTTTGATTTGAGCTCAAAAAATTCATTGGGAAGACTTATGCCCAACGTGAGGCTTAAAGGAGTAATAGAGGAATGTGGAGAGACAAAATGGGAAGGGTTTGGCCAAGCCAAAGGCTTTGGAAGTGTGGGTAAGGTGGTAGAGGTGGGGGCCTTTCATAAGAGGAGAGGAGGGGCACTCTTGGAATGTTAAGAAAAGATACTTTGTTATAAAATGATTTTAAGATAAAAAAGGTCCCATAATTATAAAATTAGAGCATAAGGTGATTATATTTTTAAATCCACCCATCCAATAGGTTTTTGACAAGTGTAGGTATTAGATTTTACATTATATTTTCATTTTATTTAAATCGTAAAATAATGAGGTAGTCGCTGTATCATCATGGTTTCATAAATAATTTAATTAATTTAATGTCTAAAAATTATAAAAAAAATAATATGATATAGGAAATAGTTTTAGCTTTCCAATTACCATTTATAGTAAAAAATATGACTTGTATAACCCCATTTAAAAATTGTTTTAGTAAAACAACTCATGTTTGTGTCATTTTTACTTTTACATTAAATAAAAAGATATTAATGTCATTTTCCTTCCAATGTGGCTCCATGGGGTCCCCAAGTTTACTGATGGATTTTCTTGGTCTTCCATGACACATCCAATAAGTTTAGGACATGTGTCATGTTCATTTCATATTATTAAAACATTATTCTTACCATAAATTACACTAATTATTTCTAATCGCGATTAAAAACATAAAAGTTACTATTCACCAAAAAAATATTTTAATCCCATTGAACCACATTTTACTTCTAAATTCCAACCATGTATGTATTATTTTTTAAATTCAAAACACAGAGGTGGTAAAATTTCATTTAAACGAAAAATCAGTTTTTTAAGTACCACTTAGTGGTTTCACTATTCATAAAAAAATTGATGTTTTTCAAAAAAATACCAAAACATCACCCTAAGCTATATTTGATATTCCGAATTCAAAAATGATGTCTATTTTACAATATTCAAAACATATAAGTTTCATTAATTAATTTAATAATTAATTCCTACTATCAGAGCAAATAGCGTGTTTTTATGAACAATAAGTATCAAAAGATTGACACTAGTTTAAGTCCAATTTCAATGTGAAATTAATTATAATGACCAATATTGTATTAAATGGTAAAAATATAGTCTAATTTAACTTTAAAACCAATTCAAAAGATAATCCAATAATATAAATAAATTAGATTAAAAATAGTTTTTGAATTAAAATACAACATTTTTCACTATTCATTAAAAAAATGAACTTTATCAGAAAAATACCAAAAATTTACCCAAAGTAAATTTCAATGTACCAATAATAAAGAATAAGTTTATTTTGAAAAATAGAGCTTATAAAATTGTCAAAAGTTTGATATAAAAATGGTTTGCCATCAAAAGGCAGTAAAACAATCTTTTAAAAATATTAGTGTATTCCATGCTTAAGATTGGATTTATTCTCATTTTAAGCCTCTAAAACACTATATAATTAATAAATAGACATAGATAACCATATATATTATTAATTACTTACTTGGGATGTTACATCCTTCCCCCCTTTAGAAAATTGCGTCCCCATAATTTATTTACTTATCGAATAAGTGGGGGTATTTATCCCTCATTGGATTTTCAGATTCCCTTGTTGCCTCTTCAACCATGTGGTTTTTCCACAAAACCTTTACCTGATGAATCACCTTATTCCGTAACACTTGCTCCTTTTGGTCAAGAATCTGGACTAGTTTTTCCTCATAAGAAAGGTTCTCTTCCAGCTAAACTACCTCTGGACTCAAAACATGAGATGGATCTGGCATATATTTTCTCAACATTGAAACTTGAAAAAAATTGTGTACCTGAGATAAACTCGGAGGTAAAGCCACTCAGTAGGAAACTGATCCAACTATCTAAAGAATTTCATAATGTCCAATGAACCTTGGACTCAGCTTTCCTTTATTACCAAATCGCATCACACTTGTCCATGGTGAGACTTTGAGAAAAACAGGATCACCTACCTCAAAAGAGAGATCCTTCCTCCTATTGTCCGTATAACTTTTCTTCCTGCTCTGAGCTGTTATCATGTGTTTCTGTATCAGCTGAACTTTTTCTGTCAACTCTTCTACCAATTTTGATCCCATCAGCTTCCTTTCAACCCCTTCATCCTAGAAAGCTAGTATTCAACACTACTTCCCATATAACGCCTCAAATGGTGCCATCTATATACTGGAATAAAAACTGTTATTATATGAAAATTCAACCAAAGAATGATGTTGGTCCCAACTTCCCAGATAATCCATCGAACAAGCACGTAGAATATCCTCCAAAGTCTGAATTGTTCGTTCTGACTGCCCATCTGATTGAGGATGAAAAGTTGTACTATAATTTAATTCAGTACCTAACGACTTCTGAAGGCCTTTCCAAAAGTTAGAAGTGAACCTGGGATCACGGTCAGATACAATGGAGAGAGGAACTCCATGTAACATGACTATCTCTTTAAGATAAAAATTGGAAAGTTGATCTAGGGAAAAAATATCTCTTATGGAAAGTAAATGAGCAGATTTAGTCAAGCGATCTACAATAACCCAGATTGCATTATTACCTCGAGATGTCTTCGGTAATCCCACAACAAAGTCCATGGATATATTCTCCCATTTCCACTCTGGAACTGGTAAAGGCTAAAGCATCCTTTTCTGTAACTTCCGCTCTGCTTTAACCTGTTGACAAGTCAAACACTTCACTGTAAAATCATCAATTTCTCATTTCATTCCATCCCACCAGTAATACTCCTGCAGATCTTTGTACATCTTAGTACTGCTAGGATGAACTGAAAACGAAGAGCTATGAGATTCACATAACAACATTTTATTCAACTATGAATCACAAGGAACACATAATATCTTCCAAAATCTCAACACACAATCATTATCAATGATGAATTCAGGAAACTTACCTTTGTGAACTAGCTCTACCTTTTTCTGCAACTCACTGTCTTGCTTCTGTGCTTGCTTAATTCTGTCTGATAGAGAAGTTTTCACTGATACCTGAAACAAAACAGAAGAACATCCTGCCCCAAAAACATCTATGCCAAAGTTCATCAAATCCTTAACCAAATAATCACATTTCAAACACAACATTGTTAATGAAGCATTACTTTTTTGACTCAAAGCATCGACCACTTTATTTGCTTCTCCCTGATGGTAACGGATTGTACAATCATAATCCTTGATTAATTCCAACCATCTCCTCTATCTCATGTTCAATTCTTTCTGAGTTAATATATACTTTAAACTTTTTTTATCGGTATATATTTCACACTTTACTCCATACAAATGATGCCTGTAAATTTTTAAAGTGAAAACAACAGTAGATAAATCCAAATCATGTGTAGGGTAATTTACCTCATGAGTTTTCAACTGACGTGAAGCACATGAAATTACCTGATCATTCTACATTAGGACACAACAAAGTCCTTTGAATGAAGCATCACTGTAGATAACAAACTCACAATTCCTAGAAGGTGTTTCCAAAACTAGAGCATTCACCAATCTTCTTTTCAGTTCCTGAAAACAATCATCACATTCTTTTGTCCAGATAAACTTAACACCCTTTCGAGTTAGCTTAGTAAATGGACTAGATAACCATGAAAAATTTCTAACAAACCCACGGTAATAGCTTGAAAAACCAAGGAAGCTACAAATCTCAGTTACAATTGTGTGTATTGGCCATTCTTCAACAACCTTTTTTTTGCAGGATCGACAGTTATCCCATATTTAGAAACAATGCTAGCAAGGAAAGAAATTTGTTGCAACCAAAACTCACACTTGCTGAATTTCCCATAAAATATATTTTCTTTTAAGTTTTGAAAAATAACCCTAAAATGTCTTTAATTATCCTCTTTACATTTAGAAAACACTAAAATATCATCAATAAAATCAACTATCATTTTCACCTGAGACAACTGAGCCATCCCTGCAACAAACTGTGTAGTTCTGATTCTAACCATCTCAGGATACTGATTTGAAAGGTCATTTCCCTCTATATTCCTTCCCAGAAAATCTGTTCTATTTCCTCTATGAAAAACCATTATTAAAATATAAATATAATAGGAGAAGCAACGTGATAATCTTCAAATTCTATCTCATTTCAAATTGACCATAAATAAAATATTTTTGGATAATCATTTAATAAAATTCTAACTCCTAAAGTTAACTAAACCATCCTATAATACCAACTATAAGTCACTAACTTTAAAACCTAGTTAATATTGAGTTATTACAAGATTTTACATTGAGGATCTTTTCAGGTTTAGAGTATTAGAGAATTAGATCATAAAACTTGCATTACATTCCACATTTAAACAAAGTTGTTACATAAAAGATAGTATTCATTTTTCCCATCAACGGAAAGATATTTAAAATAAAACATGGATTCTTTCTTGACACATCCTTGACACTATCATCATATCATGTACCCTTCCCTTGACCTGTGAAAAACATTTCAAAAACTTGGGATGAGCATAAAAAGCTCAGTAAGGGATACAAAAATATGGAAAGGCAACCTGAGTACATGTATACAAAAGAACCAATGAAATCATACTCTACTCATAAAACATAAGAACATTAACATACCTCATCAAATATTGAATAAATCATAGAAATCATAAGACATAAAGGTAAAATGAGGAATTCATAACATTCTTACGTAGGGAGTTAACCTCTTGGTTACGTTTGGAATACTCATCAGAGTATATTCCCTAAATCACTTCGGAGAAACCTTAACGTTTAACTCCTTTGCGTTACCCAATGCATTGGAGAGCTATATAGGGCTTACCCACACTTATTTTATCACATAACCACCCGTCTTCATAACAATGCCCATGAACCATAACACTATCGTATCACATAAAACATGCATAAAGGAAACATAACATTTCCACATTTCAATCACAAGATATCAATACAACACACTGATATAATAAAAAAATTATGAAAACCATTTTCATTACCAAAATAAAAGAAATGTAAAACATGGTATTTATTTTTCATTTTAAAAAAAATGTATGGCTTGTAGAGGAAGCCGAAACTCAAATAATGGTCACAACGGCAGATAAGTCATTATCGTCACATACATACAACAAAAACATTCCCTTTTTTCGTTTAGTAAAACGCTTAGTATAAAAATATTCCTTTTGGATAAATGAAAAAGTAAAAGGGTTTTATACACCGTATAATAGAAGGTTGTTTATAAAACAAAATACACCTCAATGAAAGGAGATTGAGACGAAGTCCAATACCTCATATCCTTCTAGACATGATCATTCTTTAACCTCCTGAATAATAAACATGAGTTACTTTCTACTTTCTTAAGAACCTTTTTCAAGTTCATTATTCCTTTTATATCATTTATTACCATGTCATGAACACTAGGTTATTGTTTAAGAATATAACGGTCGTTTTAACGATCATTGGTACTTGAGTCAAAAATGAACATCTTATATTTACATGTTGTTCACGTTGTCAAATATCCATTATCTCAAGAATGATATTCATGATGCAGATGAAATATATATCATATATATCCAGTATATACAAGCATTTATAATATTACATAATCATTTATAGGTGTGAAATGAAATGCACCGTTCATGGAGACGGTAAGCTGTACGTACGCATGAATGCTACTTTCATTTCTATTTCCTATTTTATGGAATGGAATCATAATAATATAAAAGTATATTATAATTCCAATATAATATAATATACAATATCGTTAATTACATCCTTTATACGTCCCACACATGGCATTAACGAATCAAATCACTTTGAGGGGTGGTTGTCCGCACCTCCTAAAATGAAGATATCGCGTTTACCCATAATGGAATCCATAAAGGTATTCCATACATGAAAAATAAAGAAGATTAAGTAAAAAATAAGCATATTATATATCCTATATAAATATTGTGTCATATTAATGGTGACCTTTGAAGGTATTAAAAGAATATTGAACAATCATCGTTTCGTGAGGCAGAAATTCGCCATCCACAGAAACAGTATGTTCTTTATCCATTATATGTAGGTGTGTGTAAGTGTAACTTGTATGGTTCTTATAACAACATACTAGTATGTTGCAGATACTAGTTTTGTTACAAAAAAATGTAATAAAAAGAGTTTACAGGGTTGGAGAATCAAAATAAAACATAATAACACAAGAGAAAACACTACCTTTAAAACAGGGAACTCTTTTTGATTTGAGCTCAAAGGCATCATTGGGAAGACTTATGCCTAATGTGAGGCTTCAAAGAGTAAGAGAGGGATGTGGAGAGACAAAATGGATAGGGTTTGGCCAAGCCAATGGCTTTGGAAGTGTGGGTATGGTGGTACACGTGAGGGCCTTTTATAAGAGGAGAGGACGGGCACTCTTGGAAAGTTAAGTAAGGATACATTGTTATAAACTGATTTTAGGATAAAAAAGTCCCAAAATTTTAATATTCTAGTATAAGGTGATTAGGTTTCTAAATCCACCCATCCAATAGGTTTTTGACAAATGTAGGTCATAGATATTACATTATATTTTCATTTTATTTAAATCGAAAAATAATGAGGTAATCGCTACATCATCATAATGTCATAAATAATTTAATTTATTTAATGTTTAAAAATTATAAAAAAATACTATGATGTAGTAAAGAGTGTTAGATTTCCAATGACTATTTATAGTAAAAAATATGACTTGTATAACACCATTTAAAAATTGTTTTAGTAAAACAACTCATGTTTGTGTCATTTTTACTTTTACATTAAATAAATAGTTATTAATGTAATTTTCCATCCAAAGTGGCTCCATTGGGTCCCCATGTTGACCCATCGATTTCTTGGTCGGCCATGACACATCCAATAAGGGTAGGACATGTGTCAAGTTCATTTCATATTATTAAAACATTATTCTTACCTTAAATTACAATAATTACCCCTAATTGCGATTAAAAACTTAAAAGTTACTATTCACAAAAAAATATTTTAATCCCATTAAACCACATTTTACTTTTAAATGACAACCATGTATGTTGAATTTTAGAAATTCAAAACATAGAGGTGGTAAAATTTCATTTAAACAAAAAATCAGTTTTTTAAGTACCACTTAGTGGTTTCACTATTCATTAAAAATTTGAAGTTTTTCAGAAAAATACCAAAACGTCAAACTAAGATATATTTGATATTCTGAATTCAAAAATTATTTCTATCTTACAAAATTCAAAACATATAAGTTTCATTAATTAATTTAATAATTAATTCCAGTTGTCAAGGCAAATAGCGTGTTTTTATGAAACAATAAGTATCAAAATATTGACACCAGTTTAAGTCCAATTTCAAAGTGAAATTATTTTCAATGACCACTATTGGATTAAATGGTAAAAATATATTATAATTTAACTTTAAAACCAATTCAAAATATAATCTAATCATATAAATAAATTATATTAAAAAGAGGTTTTGAATTAAAATACAACATTTTTCACTATTCATTAAAAAAATGAACTTTATCAGAAAAAATACCCAAAATTTTCCCAAAGTAAATATCAATGTCCCGATCATAAAGAATAAGTTTATTTCGATAAATAGAGCTTATAAAATTTTCAAAATTTTGATATAAAAATGGTTTTCCATCAAAAGGCAGTAAAACAATCTTTTAAAAATATTAGTGTATTCCATGCTTAAGATTGGATTTACTCTCATTTTAAGCCACTAAAACACTATCTAATTCATAAATAGACATAGATAACTTTATCTATTATTCATTAAATACTTGGGATGTTACACACGGGCCCCCGGAGTTTCTCCGGTGGTCCGTTTTGAATTTCGTCTGCGTCGGTGTTCATCTCGGGTCCCGTACTTTACTGTGAATTCATCAAATCACCTCTGCAGCCCGTTTCTTCATCTCCTGTAAATCAACAGGTCAAATAAACAATATGTGGAGTCTTCTAATTGCCTCTGCAGCCCCTACTCTGGCCACAGTTTCGTTCAGCCTCAACGGCGCGACGTGACGGCGCCACGCTTCTTCTTCGTGTTCCTCCTTGTTTCTGTGTGGTACAATTGCACCACGCTACCTTTTCTTGTACCGCAACAAGTACAATCATCAAAGGGGTAGGAGGGTCGGCCATGTTCGTGTGGTTCGACATCCTCCCATTATCACGATAACAGGAGACCCAAATAGAATTTGATGAACATCAAAGAAACAATTCATGGGGAAAAACAATTAACCCCTACCTCAAAGTGTTAATGAACAATGGTTTGACGTGGGAAATGGACATCATGGAAGGAGGCTCCGTAAGGGTCATTGGAATCCCAAAGGAGAGGATCGTCGGCGTCGCGGTACATGGCGTCGCTTCGTCGATCTCCGGGGAACTAGCGTTCTTCGTTGTCTTCCGTCGGAGGCCAGCGTTCTTCTTCGTTCTTCACATTATCCAATGAAGATGATAGAGATTCGAAGGATTTGAGAAAATCATCTCCCAATCCTCCATGCATAGTGAAAACTAACCCTTAATTAAATAAGACTTTGTCTTATTTAATTAACACACACATGCCAATGTTCAATTTTGAAATTCGAAATTAATTCCCGACTTAATTACATTGAATAACTTAATCAATTTAATAATTAAGAGAGTTGAATTTTCATTAAAGGGGGGTGCAGCTGTTTTACACAATTAATGGGGGTTTGAGGAAGTTTAAAGGTTGGGGATCGTGTGGGCCCCACATCACTAATATCCTACCAAGTGGAGTTAGGATATTAGTGGGTCCCACTCCAACCACCAAGCTTAGGTTTAAACTACCTAGAATAGAAATAAAATTTGTAGCACAACATTTTATTTTATTCCTTAGTTAACCCATTTAATTAACAACCTCACCCGAGCAAATGCAACTTTGGAAACGGTGTTCTTAAGAAATTCTTGGCGCTACGGTTTCATCGGTGCCCTCAGTTTCGATTCCGAGAACCGGTTCAAAAGTTAAGAAAACCTGCTCCTTCGTTTACTGAACGTACCCGAGCTAAACATCGGAAATTGATACTGGGAACACTGGGCCTCGGAATCAGGTGCCGTCAGACACTGTGTTATTGTAAAATTCCAATGAAAATTTAGAAAAAATGTCCCTTGAATTTTAAGGGTCTTTACCATTGCAGTGGTCTACCCATAGTCTGACGGTGGCCACCTTATTTTCACAACTCCAGAGTGCTTCCAAAAAATATTCCCCTTTGGGAAGCCTGATTGTTCATTGGATAATTTATCACCTTCCATGACTTTGTTCTCAAAATTAAATGGAGGTGGTGAGAGAATATTTCTATCCTCACTTTGGTATTTAACTTGAGGAATGATGTTATCCACAAAGTGATGGTTTTCTATGCTTGGAAATTCAGGAAGATGGCTCGATTCTGATGGTTCATTTTTTTAAGGATTAGATAACACAGAACCACAATATAAGATCCCAATTTTTTTTGACACATTTATTTCATCACTTACAGATGTATAGTAATGAGGATTAGTGGAGTCACAAGACTTAATTAAATTTTCAATTTCCTTTATATCAATTTTTTTCGCTGAATAATTTTCAATTTCAACATCACCAGTGATCACTTTATTAATTAGGGAACACATTTTACAACCTAATCTCCCATCAGGACGATATAAAGAAATTGGTTTGGGGTTTAGCTCACATATAACAGAATTTTCAGAATCTTGGATAGGAAATAATGAATGTGGGATAATCAGATTTGAATCAACAAATGAGCATTCAAGTTCATTTTCTTTATTGCCATTCATGTTGGAGCATTGGAGGTCAGGGGTGAGATGATATTCCAAATATTGTTAAAGATCCTTTAGATTAATGGAGTTTTCATTTGTAATGTCAACATTAATTTCTCCATTTATGACTTGGTTAATGAGGATGCAATATTCACAAATTCCGCTAATAGTAGAACAAGAAGAAAATTTTGGATTGGGATTCAACACACTCTTAGAGAGACTTTCGGAAGCATGGATAGAGAATACAGATTGATTCTCTAATGGGTATCACATGGATTGAAAAATATTGATCATGGCCATTTGGTCACCAAATGACATGGATAAGATGCCAGCATGGACATCAATTTTGGTTTTAAATTCCATAATGAATGGTCTTCCTAGAATCAGAGGAGATTGGAAAGAAGTTTTCTCACCTTCCATGTCAATGGAATAGAAGTCACCTGGGAAGATAAGATCTTTGACTTGGAAAAGGACATCCTCAATTATTCCCTTAGAACTGGCTGTGTTTCGATTGGATAATTGAATGAAAAAACCCGTTGGATATAAGTGACCTAGACCACGGTTGGAGAATATAGATTTGGGCTTGACATTAATTGAGGCTCCTAGGTATATGTGTGCATCATCAAAGTTGGAACTTCCAATTTTGCATGGAACCGTAAAGGTCCCTGGATATTTGCACTTTATGGGAATAGACTGCTGGGTGGAGACATTTTCAAAGGGCCTACGCTCCCACTTGTGGGTGCACAATTATTTATGAAGCTTGGCATACTTAAGAATTTGTTTTTTGGCCTCTATGAGGGTAATGTTGACTTCAAAACGTCTTAACATGTCGAGCATTTCAGGATCAGGTTCAGTGGACTTCCATGGATTAGAAACAACTTGAGGAAAAGGAATTGGATTCCTAAGTGGAATTGAAGTAGGTGAGGGAATGGTTTCATGTTTCTTTTCAAGTTTCATTTTCTTTTCATTTTCTAGGTCAAAATTCAAAGGAGGTTTGAAGGAATTATCTTGAGGTATATCAATTTTCTTTCCTGATATAAGTGAAATTTCACATACATTACCCATGGGGTTATGTAATGGTTGAGTGGGGAGTTGGGAAGAATTGGATAGTTGTTGCTGACTAAGGTGGGATGCAAGTTGACCAATTTGGGTTTCAATGTTCTTGAGACAATAACGGGTGAAGGAGGAAAGATCTTCAAGAGCACTTTCCCTTGGTTTCGTGGAAGAAGAGGCTTGTCCCAGATTGAGATTACCTAGATTTTGGTTCATGGGAAAGCGATTGTATTGTTTTTGGAATTGGGAAGGCTCACTAGGATAATGTAATCCAGGAGGAGGATTGTTCCTTGGAGGCTGAGTTATAAAAGGAAAAGGTTGTTGGAAGTTACCAACACCTTGACCATATTGAAACCGGTTAGGGTTCTGAGGAGGGAATTGAGGAGGATGAGATATGGGATTACCATACCATAGTTTTTGAATGGTCCAGCAAAAATTGATTGTGGAGAAGATGAGGTTAGGGATTTGGTAGCCATAACTTGTTGTCGCACAAGACCTGTAAGTTCACTCATCCACTTGGTCATGTTTTTCGGCTTAATTGATTGATTATCTTGGTCTTGTTTGACTTGATAATGTGCTCGAGTATGGAATTGGTTTGTGTTTGCATCCATGCTACTTATGAGATCTCTTTCTGCTGTAGGAGTTTTATCAACAAGAGCACCAACACTTGCGGCATCAATGAGAGTTCTCTCTATAGCCAAAAACCCCTCATAGAAGTATTGGATCAAGAGTTTGTCAGGAATTTGGTGGTGTAGGAAGGTTGCAATAAGATTTTTTAACCTCTCCCAGTATTCATGGAGTGATTCACTTTGGAGCTATCGGATACCACTTGTTTCCTTTCGGATAGAAGTAGTACGAGAAGCAGGAAAGAATTTATCTAAGAAGAGTCTCTTCAAGTCATTCCATGTGGTTATGGAACTAGGAATAAGGTAGTAAAGCCATTACTTGGTGGAGTCATCTAGGGATAAGGGGAATGCTCAGACTTTTATTTGTTCCTCTAAAACCGCTTGATTATTCATGGTAGAGCATACCACTTGGAACTCCTTAAGGTGGAGATGTGGATCCTCACCGGATAGCCCGTGGAAATGTGGAAGAAGATGAATCAAACCCTATTTGAGTTTGAAGTAAGCCTCTATGTTTGGATATTGAATACCAAGAGGTTGGTAATTAATATTAAGGGAAACAAGTTCATTAAGTGTTTTACCCTAGGATTTGACATTTCTAATTCAACTGGTTGGATGAGGACAGGTTCTTGAATGAGTTGATTATCTCTTAAGTTCATCCCATGTTGGTGATGTTTTCGATCAATTTTAGGGTCAAAAAAATCAGAGGGATTGTTGGGGAGGATACGGGGAATTTAGAGTGATTTTGAAATAAATAAGAATATGGATTTTTCTTTGTTTGTTTTTCGTTTATGATTTTTATGAGAAGACGGGTTTTTATTTGTGTTTTTTTCAATTTTTTTTTAATTTTTTTTGTTTCTTATAATAACCAAAAACTAATGAATACTTAAAGCACCATCCCTGGTAACGACACAATTTGAAATGCACGGCCGATTTTTGGCTATCGATCGGTCAATGTTCCGGTGCTCTTCTGTTGTGTATAGCAGAACTCGGGTTGAATCATCAGCGATGATACATTGTAATAGTTGTTTGTTTTTAGTTGATTTTATTTTGATTTGGGGGGTTTGTTTGCAGAGATTAATTGAAATGATTGATTGAATATAATTGATTTAACAAATTGATAATTATTGGGTGAGTTCATCATTAGTTTAGTTAAGCTTGTGATATCCTTGATCTTTGTTTTATATTGCATTTAAATTAGCACCCATGTCACAAGTTGACGTTGATTAGAATTTTCGAGTGTTAAGGCTTTAATCCAAGCATTAACATAACATAAGGTTCTAATATATATCATATATTGATTATGGTAGTGTATTTATGGTTCCAATAATGCATGGAAACCACACATTAAACAAAACAATTCATTAATCCATGTCATACTAAGTCCAACATACACAATGTTAATTCAACGAATACTCATCGAGAAAAAGCTCTCAATTGCTTAACATACCTAAATTAAAACTCACCCCAATGAATGATTTACTAATCCATTGTGATGGTTATTAATCTTTTATTATGAGTTTATGGTGATTAATTATAAATAGAAGAAAAAGAAAGGGATTAGAAAAGAGTGGTACATCGAACACACACACACACGAACAATGATGATAATTAAAAACAGATTTTCGATTGAATGAGGAAGCAAAAGAAGGTAAGGGGGTTCAACTGAATTTAAAATATTTTAAGAAGATTAAACTGAAAGTACAAAATTTGAATGAGACTAAGAGATATTGATGAAGAAACTTGCATTGAATCATAATTACAAAAGAAAGGACTTACAAAATTACAAATACGAAGAACACGAAAGTAAGTGAAAGCAAAGAGAGGAGGAAAGATATCTCAAGTGAAAACATGAATATGGAAAATCCTCCCAAGCCTTTGGAAAGGCTTTGGTCATTCCAATATGATATCCTCTCTTCTAAAATTCCAACCCCTCTCAAGAAGAGAAGGGGGGAGTATTTATAGCCCAAGGAGTAGACTGTTTTCATTCCCAATCTTTCCCTCCACTTGCATCGCCAATTTGTCTATTCAGACAGCCGAATATCAAGGCATATCCTTCTTAAAAGTTGTATAAAATAATGTTGGAAGACCTCTCTCAAAATTTGGACTCATTTGGACATATTTAGCCAATGTTATGGCTGACTGATTAATTAATTTTAATCTATCAATTTCAATCCAGTCTTTTTGATGTCCAAAATGTGAAAGGGTTTTTGAATAGAAAGATGTCTTCAATGCCACATTATTTCTTCAACAAAGTCGGCCGCCTATATCTCCTATTTTACACTGAAAAATCTCAGTTCTATTTGATTCTTACATCATGAGATATGTCATGAATAATATACTGATTTTATTTCTCAGCCAGAATTATGGGTTGGAATTCAAAGAATATGTTGGGCCCATTGTGTTTGGAGTTGCTCCTTGAACTTTTTATCCAAGACCCCTTAAATTCCCCCCCCCCCGAACTATTGTGTAGAATAATTGAATTTGGACTTCTGTATTTAGCCCAGAAAATAAATATTCATGAATAGTTCAGTTTTCTTCACAGATTCTTTGGTCTTATTTGTGAGGACTATATGACCCTTCAAATGGAAGAATTGGCTCATGGTACCTTCTAATGAAATGTTGTATATTTAAAGTAGAATCCTAAAAAACATGAACCACACTATTGGATCAGTATATATGTGGGTTATAAATAAACTAGTAAACTGACTAAATTTGACTACTTGTAAAAATGCTAAAAAATTATACTTAGTATTAAAACATTAATATTTCATATAAATTATGAACATTTTATATAAAATTAGTGAAATGAGTATTTAATACGCAATGAAAATATTAAAAACATCAATGTTCCAAAAAACATTTATTTATCATAACATGTCCTAAGTAATAAAATGGATTTCTTTAATATCATTCGATCAAAATTTAAACCATGTAAATGAAATAGATTTCAAAAATACAATTAAATCCTAAAAATATTCAAATAATATGAATAATTTTGACAGTATACTTTAAACATTAATATATTAAATAATTTCACATTATATTGAAAATTGTTTTGATTTAGCATTTGAAATTATTTCTTGAGGAAAATATCATTTCTTCTTCAAAATCATTTTATTATCTCAAAACTCCATGAAATTATAAAAGAAAATTACCTATATGAAAATAACCTCAAAATATTTTAAACCATGATTCATGGATATATTGTGTTATGAAAAATAAAAACTCATCATGCTTTATAAGTTAAAAATAATATATTCTTCTCACACTTTTCTCAGATAAGTTTAAAAGTACCTCATATCAAAAAACAATAAAATATTCATTTCATACCATTTAATTAAAATTCCCCAATGGGTAAAATTTAATTTTAAAATTTATAGAATAATATAAATAATATTATATTTTTAAGAAACATGGTCGTGTAGGATAAATATACCCAAATAAATCATTACATATAAACAAAATTGCATAATAATGATATTGGGAAACTGTCCCTTAACTTATGTATGATATCCTTTGTACGTATCTAAAAACCATGTATAATGACTTAAATAATAACATTTAATTATTCTCGAATCATATTTTTTTACGATATCATATATGATCATATTATCATCCGTTTGATAATAAAATTTCATTATTACTCATTATTCGGATATAAATGGAGTAATTTTCTTATGATTGTTTTATCGAATAAGTTTTGATTATTCTTAATTTATTAGATTTATATCATTTATATAATGATATTATTATATTATATATCATATTTATTCATTCTAGACATTTATATAATCCAGATTTTATGTTTATCCTATATAATGAATCGTATCGCATCGTAGAGACGGTAGGCCGTACGTACGCATGAGAGATGATATCAATATATAATATTATAATGGTATGGTAGTTGATGAAATAATTTTCTTCCAGAACCAATATAATGGTATAATAGTCATATATAGTTATTATTTCCATCATTATACCCATCCAATTAACGTGGTGGTGAAAAAAAAGATTACACCACTGTGTGGAGACGGTATGTTGTATGTACGCACGTGTGTTGACTTTATTTTTGGTAGGATGGATAGAAGGTGGAATATTTTTTATATATAATTATAATAACATCTCAGTATATAATTGATACTTTATTTATTACTTTCTAATGTAACCAAATCATTGAGAGGATGTAGAATAAGAATGAAGTTTCAAAAAATCGGTAGGGGAGATTACACTTCTTTGATGAGATCCCTCTAGATCTCCAATTAAAAGAAGTAAAATTGGTTTTTGAAATGACCATAACCGATATAATGTAAATAGGTCTGTTTATAAGAGAATTGGTTTGGGTATGTCTAAGCATGAAGGTTCAAAATGAAGTGAGTATGTGAGGGGAACTTAAGGAATCTCAAAAAATATTAATTTATAAAAAAATAAAACAAAATATGAAAACTAAAAAATTTCTTAATTTAGAAGCTGAGATGAGATAATGTTGTAATATACTCAAAAAATAAATTTTATTCATGTTTTTTCAATCAATTTAAAATATATAATTTTAATTAATACATAGATATTCTATTTAAATTTTAAAGAGGGTAACCGAATTTTCAATATTAAAAGGGTGAAATATTTAATTATTTAATGTGAATTAGAACAAAAATAATCAATTTAAATAATTTTAGACAAAATGATAATTATTATATATTTTTTATAAATTATTATTTTTAAATAATTCATAAGACATTATTTTGATAAAAACAATAGTGTCGATTTTAACAATATTTAATTGATTACTTTTTAAATATACGATGATAACATGTTAACTGAATAGAAATATTGTATTATATTCTTAATAGGTTAATGTCATCTTGAAAATTTATTTTGTATATTAATTATCCATAATTATATTTATTTTATTATTTTTAATCATATTTAGTTTTTATTTACATTAATTAAATAATCCGTACCAATTTTTTTTCTAATTATTAAATATTCTTATTTATCGAATAAAATTTAAAAAAAATACCAAGATGAAGATAAATACTATATATTTAATAATAATTATTTAAGATTAATATATATTCTATAAAATCGACCATAAAAATGTAATATTTATTAAAAAATGAATGTGACACATTTATCATCACTTAAAATAAAATATTATAAGTGTCATAATTTTTTCCATATTGAAATGAATAGTCAATAACTTGAACCATTAATGATTATGGTTGAGATATACTCAAAAAATAAAATTTTGTTAATTGTTTGGGTATTTTAATTGTTATTTTATTTTCAATAAAAAATATTTTCTTGATTTCTCATCAATTAAATGATTTCTGCATCATCAATGTAAAATACTATAAGGCAATTTTTTATTTCATAAAAATTACAAATAAATTACCATGAAAAAAATAATATTTTATATTTTAATTGACAATTTATAATCTAATATATATTTATTAGAATATTGTATTAGAAATCATATAATTATTATAATTTGAGTTATAAATATTTATCTTTTCTTTAAATAACATAAATTAAATGTTCTAATATCATCCAAGTGGATTTTAAAGGATATTATTTCAACAAAAAGATGATTTAGTTAGAAACAACCTCATCCAATTATATTTGGACAAGTGTTTGGGTAATTTTATAATATTATTTTCTCTTAATTTCCCACATTACCCTTTTACCATATTAAGAAGAATTACTGAAGTTACTATTCATAATTCCAATAAAAGAAATATATTTAAATAATTTTTTACTACTAATTCCAAATATGGAATCTTATTTTCAAAATTTATAACATAGTAGTTTCATTAATTAATTTCAAATTCATCTTGTTTTTAGAAAGAGAAAATGGGTTTTAAAAGTAAAAACATTACAAAAGATTGAGCTGTTTTGCATCTAAATTCAATATAAAATTAATGACAATGACCTAAATTATATTAAATGATAAAAATATATTATATTTCTAAATTTAAATTATTAAATAATATAATTTTTATATAAAAAATATTTCGATGCAAAAAGTTTTTTTCAATTTAAATTTAGTATATTTTCAGTATTCATCAAAACATGTAAGTTATCAAGAAAATATAAAAAATATAATTAGAAGTAAATTTTTACATCCCTCATCCCAATAATTTGTTTATTATGTCATATATAAATTATAAATTTGTCAAAATTTTAATTTAGAAATGGTTTCCATTAAAATGTGGTAAAATTACCCTTTAAAAAAATATAGTTTTTTCACACATAAAATAGTTTTTATTCATACCCTATGACTAAAATATATATTGGATGAATATAAAAAAATATTTTATTAAATATATAACATATCTATATATATTTCATTAATTTCACTTAATAATCACACTTCACATAATTTATTAAAATATACAAATATTTCATTTACATTAAATTGTTTTATAATTTTCATTAATAATTGGTAGCCAAAAAAATTAACCCTATATTTCACAAGTTAGTTATATTAATTTCCAGTAACCAAACATCATGGTTTTAGTGTTCATTTTATACTAATGGTGTCTCACAATTTCTTTAAACTCATGATTGTGTGCAATGCAAGCTATTAAAGAATTAATGTTAAATAATGATAATATTTAATAAAAACATTAGGGTGTTACATTCTACCACCCTTAAAATAAATTTATCCATAAACATTTATCACCTGGATACAAATATATGAGGATACGTCTGCCTCATCACATCCTCATGTTCCCACATAGCTTCCTAAAATTGGTGGTCCCACCATGAAACATTAACAAAGCTAGTGGTCCTGTTTCATATAACTTTTTTAATATGCTCTATAATATCTATCGGTGGTCCTTCATTATAATGACATTTCTCTAGTGTCATGACTTCTGATTTTAGTACATGTGAAGGATTAGGTATGTATATTCTCATGAAAGATACATGGAACACATCATAAACTCGAGATAGATTCGGTGGAAGCATCAATTGGTAAGATAAATTCCCAAGACGATCCAAAATTTAAAAGGAAATATATAAATAGGGATAAAATTACACCCCTTTCCAAATCTCATTACTCTCTTCGAGGGAGATATTCAGTGAAACACCTTGTCACCTACTTCAAACATAAGGTCTTTTTGTTGATTTTCTGCATAAATGTTTTTCAACTTTGAGCTACTCTTATGTGTTGTTGAATATATTTTTCTTTTTTACTATTTCATCAACAAGATTAAGTCATAATATATTTATTTCGACAACTTAGTCCAAGTAAGATGGATTTTTGTCACCTTTTCTATATAGGGAATCATAAAGAGCCATCTGAATACTGGAATGAAAGCTATTGTTGTTAGAAAATTCCACCAAAGGTAGGTGTTGATCCCAACAACCTTTGAAATCCATAGAGAAAGATCTCAACATGTCTTCTAGAGTTTGAATTTTTTTATCAGACATATTTTTTGTCTAAGGATGATAAGTAGTGTTGAATCATAACTCTGTATCTAGATCCTATTGATGACTTCTCCATAACATTTCGGTAAACTCAATTATCAATCAGATATTGTGGAATGTGGTACTCCATGAAATATTACTACTTACTTTATATATATCCCAGAAATATGATCATGATAGAAACATTATCAAATAGAAATGATGTGTGCCGACATCATAAGGCGATCAACTGTAACCCAGATAGAATTATGGACATTAGATGTTTTAGGAATTCTGATGACAAATTCAATAGTGATTTTCTTGATTTCCATTCAAGTATGGGCAATGGTTGTAACATTCCATTAGACTTCTATCTATCAAACTTAACTTGTTGAAAAAATGCACCAAGAGACATATTATGAAAAATATCTTTTAATTCCATTCCAATAGAAATACTCTTTTTGGTTCATGTACATCTTTCTACCATCAGGATTAATAAAGAATGAAGAACAATGATCCTCATCCAATTGATTCTTCTTTAATTATGGTATAAGATGAATACAAATATGATTATTGAACCTTATTATTCCATCATAATCAAGTTTGAATTCAGGAACATTTCTCACCTTTTGTTATTGCTCTACAACTTCCTCATATTCCTCCTTAATCATTAGTTGACAAAATGGTTGAACATTTACTTGGGAAAGATAATATTTATCTCCTTCATGTAAAATTTCAATATCCAGGCTTTGAAAATAAATAAATAATATATCTTTTGTGATCCTCATCATGGATAGGCTAGCATGGTCCTTTCTAATCAAATAATATTCCACCTTTTTTACTTTTTCATTGGTGTAATGTATCATTTTGTTGTAATCATTAATTAACTCCAACCAACATAATTTGCGCATATTCAGATTATTTTTTGTGAAAATATACTTTAAAATTTTATGATTTGTATAAATATCACACATTTCACCATAAAGATAATTCATCTATTTCATTAATATAATGATTTTAGCATCTACATCGAAATCATGAATTGGGTAATTTTCCTCATGGATTTTTAATTTTTGCAAGGTATAAGCTACTACCATATAATTTTGTAAGAGAACACATACTAACATTTTCTTGGGTTCATAATTTTATATTATAAACCATTCTCTACAATAAGGTAGAGTGAGAATATGATCACTAGCTAATCATTTGTTTAGCTCTTTGAAATTGTCATCACATTCCTCAAATTGGTGAGTGGATTTGATATTCATGAAAAATGTGACATAAAACATCAATAATATTTATCCAAACCAAAAATAAATCTGATATCAGTTACGATTGTTGGTTTAGGCCAAAACTAACTAACTTATGTTTTTAATGGATCCGCAAATATCCCATATCTTGAGATTATGTGACCACAAATTGAATCTTTCCAAAGCCAAAATTAAATCTTGGTAAAATTTTCACAATGATTATCCTTTCTGATGGTCTTATGTACAATTCTCAAGTGATATTTAGGTTTTTCGTTCCTCATTGAATATATAAAAATATAATCTATAATTACTACAAAAAATGGATCAACATGGTCTCTAAAGACTCTATTTATTAGATCCGTGAAGATAGTAGAGAGATTAGAAAGATCAAAAGGAATCACAAAAAATTCTTAGTGTTCATATCTTGTACAGAATTCCACCATTGGTATATCCTCCTTGACCCTTAGTTTATGATATCCTAAATGAAGATAAATCTTGGAAAACTATTGATCTCCATATAGTTGGTCGAATAAGTCATCAATGTGGGGGAGTGGATATTTGTTTTTGATTATGATATTTTTATGTTCTCAATAATAAATGAAAAGTCTCATTGATCCATGTTTATTATTAACAACTAGAATATATTCTCCCCAAGTTGAAACACAAAGGCAAATCAATCCCTTTTTAGGATTCTCTTGGAGTTTGTTATTCAATTCAAGTAACTCAATTGGGTTCATTCTATTAGGTGTCTTTGGAATAGAAAGAGCTCCTAGTATGAGTTCTCTTGATAACATTGACATCATTATTTAGTGGAATACCTAAAAATTTATCAAAAATGACATCATAAAAATCTCATAAAATATATTTATTTGTAATTATGAGTTTATCCCCAACCATTTGAGATAGATAAAATTCATTTATAGGAATCAAATCCCATATTATTGAAGAAATTTCTACTAGAATGTAATAATTATCCTTGAATCGATAAATGATAATTGATTTATATGGAATATGAAATTTGAATTCCTTTCCTTGTAAATTTATATGAGTTACATATAGAGAAAGATAATCCATTCCCAAAATCACATAAAATTCAATTAAAGGAAGGATAAAAAAATTTATAGGAAGCACTTTCCCACAAACATCTGTTGGATATGTATTATAATCTTTTGATTTGAACGTTGTGCCATTAGATGTTTTCATAGATAACAAAACATCTAATTGTTGACGTAATATGATGATACCATTAAGCAATTACTTTGAAATAAAAGTGTTAGTGGATCTCGGATAAAATAAACCATTATCTACTTTAGAGTGGATGGTATGTGTACATTTCACCACTTCATTATTGTAATCCACATTGCCGATGGTGATTTCATGTGACATTAATTTGTCTTTAGCTTTAAGAGTTTGGTGATGTCCATCATCCCCAATAACCATTGTATTAGGGCCTCGGTTGGAATAATGCCCCATTTCCTTTGGCATGTAGCACTGATGTGTATGAGGTTTATTATATTCATCATTTCTCTATTCGCATAAATAGACATTTTTTCCCATCACTTCAGAATTGAACATCTTTATAACCTTCTCTCTTACAATTAAAATAGTTATTACAATCTTTAAGACAATTTCCTTTATGTTTCTTTCCACACTTCGGGCATAAGGGAAAACTCATCTTATTTTCAGTAAGGTGTTTACATTTTCCCATGAATTTAATTTTTTTCTTCTTATAAAACCCCATGGATTGATGGGATACTAAAATCTCTATATTAACCTTGAGATCACATAGAAAAATTTCATCATATATATTGATGTCCCCTATAAATAATTCACTTCAAATACCTGGTTTTAAGACAATAAACAATTAACCAGTTTTACTCCCATGTTGAATAATATTTATAGAAGTGTACTTTGTGAGTGTAGTTAGTTTTTTTCATATATACCAATGGATTCATTATCCTTTTTCTAAAGTTAAGGGATCTTCTTCTCTATATTTTTTTTAGGAATATGAGAAAAATACTTATTGAAAAATATGTTGTTGAACTCAACCCATTCGATGGATTCAATTTAACATCTTTACCCTATATTCCTAATAAGGTTACACCATTTATCAACTTCACCTTAAAAATGATAGACTAATAAGATGCCTTTATCTTGGTCCAAATATTGGATAAATGAACATATGTTTTCAATTATACCGATCCATTTTTCATCAACTTGTAGATAAGAAGACCTATTGAAATAAGTTGGATGCTACTACATGAAGGTATCTACAAAATCATGTTCCATCATTTGGTCCTTTGGAATTAATGTATAATTAAAAGATTGAGAATGATGTGTGAGCATAGCTATAAGATTATTCATTCTAGCTTCCATAACATTCGGTTTCTTTGGAGTATAATCATTTCATTTCTCATCACATTCAACATTAATGTGGTTCCTCCAGGTTCTATCCATTGGCTAAAAATAAGAAGCATAGTGTGAGAAACACCAATCATAATGGGAAAAGAAAATAATCCAGAATAAAATTTAAATTTAAGAAGCTTTAGAATTATCCTAGGATATTTATGATCATTTCTAAAACACTAGTATTGTAACCTATATGTCAACATATCCTTATGGTTCATCATAATATTTTCTCATCCTATTTTCCAAAGGATAACTATACCTTTCCTATAATGCGAACTATAATGATCCACACATTACATAGATAGATATTAATTTAATATTAAATAATATTCATTAAAAAAATATAACAAAACCATGATAGGATTGTATAGGTTGAGTGTATTTGGAAATTGGGGAACATAAAAAACTAGTTCCCAAGACATCTACATTGTCTCACGCTTATTTCATTAAAACTAGACATTTTTTAAAAATCATAATTAATACCCTTATTCATGACATAGGGAAAACAAAAATACGAAAGGGTGATATCAGATTATTAGTATGGGTAAAAAGGAGATATTTTTCATATCATAATCATAATATATAAGAACATAATATTTGAATATATTATCCAACAATGAAATATGGTGATATAATTTCATCAGATAAATCATGAAAGTTCATAAAGAATAAATAAAAATATTAAAAAAAGTAATATCATAACATATGGAACATTTTGAATACATATAATCATTGAAAATAATTTCAAATTATCCAATTCTCATTTCCAAGACTATCATAGTGGACAATGTCCATTAAAAAATTGAGTTCACTACTCATTCCAAACCTGTATTACTGAACCCGGTTTACTTCCCATTACATCCATGTATATCTAATGAGATATAAATAATTACCCAATATATTTGAGGGAGATATAGTTCCCACAAATATCATAATTAAATCATTCATAAATGTTCCACAAAAATGTAAATCATTCATAATAATATAACCCAAGTAATATAATGAGTTTCTTAAAATCATTCGGTCATAACATAATCCATGTAAAAAAATTTCTTCCTAAATATAATGACATAATTAAAATAATAAAATTATAATAATAATAGGGATATTATACTTGAAAATCAACCCTGTTAAATAATTTCATCTTAAATGAAAAATAATTTTGATTGAACACTTGAAATTACTTCTTGATGAAAATATAATTTCATCTTCAAGAACATTTTGTTTTTTTAGAATTCCTTAAAATTTTAAAAGAAAATAATTTATTTGAAAATAAAATTTACATATCTTAAATTAATATTCATGGAAATACAGTGGTATGAAAACATAAAAACCATTCATGTTGTATATATTAAAAGAAAACATTATTCTCGTGCTTTTTTCAGATAATTCCAAAAGTACCTCATATCAAAAAAAGAAACAATATTACTTTCATTCCATTTAATAAAAAATCACTAATGGGTTATACCTTTTTTATAAAATTATAGAATAATATAAATAATTTTACATATCAAGGAAACATCCATGTGGATGACAAATATACCCCATTAATGACTTACATATAAACATACTCAGATAATATTGAGATTGTGAAATTATCCCGTAACATATGTCTGATATCATTTTATGTATTTGAACCTATTGTATATTTATTTAAATTATGTAATGGACTTAATCCAGAATCATAGTCACTTTTATGATATCATATATGATCATATTATTATCCGCTTATTAATAAAATTTCATTATTACTCATTATTTGGGTATAAACACCTTCATTTTCTTATGCATGTTTTCTCAAATAAGACCAGATTTATCTCCATAGGTTATATTCGTATCATTTAAAAATTTTATTAATATAATAATTATCAGATTTATTAATTTTATATATTTATGTTACCATTATTTAATGTATATCATGTAGAATGAATCACATTGCATCATAGAGACATTAGACCGTATGTACGCACGAGCAACGATATCATTCCATAATTGTGAAATGGTATGGATGTGGAGGATATATATATTGATCTCGAATAAATATATTTCTATAATAATTATATATCGTTATTATTTCCATAATTATACCCATCCAACTAACTTGGTGGTGATAAATAGATTATACCATGGTATGGAGGTGATAAGTCATACGTAGGCACACATGGTGAATTCGTTTTTCATATGATGGATAGAAGGTGGAATATAGTTATTACATAACAATAATAACATGACAATACATTATTTACATTGGAGTTATAACTTTATAATGAAATGTACTCATGAATAGGAAGTAGAATAATAAAGAAGTTTGAAAGAATTGGAAGATGAGATTACCTCTTCTTCAAAGAGATCTCTCTAGATCTCCTATGAAATGCGCTAAAAATTGTATTTTGAGAAGACCAGAACCTGTAGAATGTTACTAGAAAATTTGATAATGGAAATGGTTAGGTTATTTGTAAGAATTACACTTCAAAATGAAGTGAATAAGTGAGGGAGGAGGTTCTCTTTTATAATTGATGTAAAGGGCACTTACAGAATCTCCAAAAAATATTAATTTATAATAAAATGAAACCACATAAAAAACAAAAAAAAATTCTAATTTAAAATATGATATGAGATACAGTTTTAATAGTATCAAAAAATAAATTATATAAATGTTTTTTCTGTCAATTTAAACCTTATCATTTTAATTAACACATAGTTATTCTACTTAATTCCTATCTAGGGTAATAAATATTTCATTATTAAAAGGGATAAATATTTACTTATTTGATGTAAATTAGACTATAAATAAAATGTTTAGAAATTTTTTACTATATATTCATTATTATATACTTTTAAAATAAATTATGATTGTTAAATAATATAATAATGCATTATTTTGATAAACAAACAATAGTGTCAATTTTGAAACTATTTAATTAATTGATTTTTAAACTTAAAAAGATAACAAGTTAAATTAGATAAAAAATATTTTATTATATTAATAATATTTCAAGGTAATCTATAAAATTCACTGCTGATATTAATTATCTAACATTATATTTATTTATATATTTTTAATCACATTTATTTTTTATCTTCATTAATAATATAATGAGTACGTAAATTTTATGTAATTATTAAATATACTTATTTATTGAATAAAAAATCATAATAAAATACCATGATGATGTTAAATCTTATATATTTAATAATAAAAATTTTATTTTCATATATCTTCTATAAAATCCAGCATTATGAATGTGATATGTATTAAAACATGAATGTTAAAACATTAACATCACTTTAAATAAAATATTATAAGTGTTATTCTTTTTTCCATATAGCTCTAAATTGTCAATAACTCAACCATTGGAGGATTTTGGTTGATATATACTTGAAAAATAATATTTAGTCATGTTTTTGTGACTTTTAAGGATTATTTCAATTTTAATATATTTTATTTTATTTATTTCACTTCAATGAAATAATTTTTGCATTATCAATGTAAATGAATTTAAGTTGATAATTTATTTCCTAAAAATTAAAAATAAATTACCAAATTTAAATAAAATAATTTTAGATTCAAATTACAATTTATAATTTAATTTATCTTATGTACAAACTTTTATGAAAAATCACATTGTTTTTAAAATTGGATTCAGACATATTTGATTATTTTTAAATAAAATCAATTAAATGTACTAATCTCATCCATGTAGATTTTGAAGGATACAATTCCAACATAATGATGATTAAGTTCAAAAAAACTTATCTAATTATATTATTAAAATTTTGATGGTAATGTTAAAATATTATTTTACCCTAAATTACACAATATACCCTTTTTCTGTATTAATAATAATATATTGATGTTAATATTTATAATACCAAAAAATAAAAGAAATATATTTACCTATTTTTTACATAATTATTAAAAATATGGAATCTATTTTTAAAAATTAAAAATATATAAGTTTCAATAATTAATTTATCATTCAACTCATTGTCAGAATGAGAAACACTTTTTTAATGTTAAAACATTATAAAATATTGAAATGGATTTACATATAAATTTAATGTAAAATTAATTCCAATGATGTACATTGTATTAAATTAAAAAATTTATTATATTTACTTCTTGGAACCATTCAATAATATTATTTATCATAAAATTTATTTGATGAAAAAATTCGTTTTTATTTGAAATTTAGTATATTTGAATAATTCTTCAAAACATCAAAGTTATTAGTAAAATATAAAAAATTAATCCAATGTAAATTTTAACATCTCACTTATTAATAATATGTTTATGTTTTGATATCAAAATAATAAATGTTTCCAAATGATAATTTTAAAAGGGTTCTCCATTAAAAGGACGTGAAATTACCCTTGTGAAAAATATTGGTTTTTAGACATAAAATAGTGCTTCTTCATACCTTATGAATAAATATATATTGGATAAATATAAATATATATATTTAAATATATAAGAGAGAGATATATATATATATTAAAATTAATTTACTAATCATAATTCTAATAATTTTTAATAAAAAATTCAAATATTTCCTTTAAATTTAATTGGATTATATTTTTTTAAATAATTGGTAGTAAAAAACCACCCTAAATTTTCATAAGTTAGTTATATTTATTTCTCCTAACATGCAATCTATGAAATAATGGTCATTTTATACTAATGTTTTCTCACGGTTTGTTTAAACTCATGATTGTGTTCAATGCAAGTTGTAAAAGATAAAATTATTTATAGAAAAAAGATCATAAAAACATCTATGTGTCACATTTCTAGAGTGTTAAAATATTTATAGAATAACCAAGAGGTAAGAGGTTTAAATACCAACATAAAAATATATATTATTTATTTTTATATACCTTAATAACTAAATAATAATAAAATAATTAAATAAAAAAATAATTAAATATGCAAAATGAAAAAGAAAAAAAGAAAAAAAGAAAAAAGAAAAATAAAAAACCTCTGATAAATGTTTTCTATGATGAATTACCCACAAATTATACAACATGAAGTGTCATAGACTATGTATTTGGAATACGAGGGTGAATATTTTATATTGAATCCCAATACCAGAGGCTGGAATGATACATATCATGGTGAACTATTTTACATTCATAAAAATGTCACACAAGCCTTGAGTATTATATAATCAAGGGTAGTTCAGTATGTTATTGATCATGTCGTTAGTTAGGGATTAAAAAAGATGATATTTATCTTCTCATATGATGAGCATGAAATCTGGGCTCTCAATTGAGATAAACTGATAAAGTGTATAACCATTATTATATAATGTGAATGTGATGTACTTATCTATTTAGACGAGAAGCATTTGATGTGATAATTTTATTTTATGAATGACATGTGATGTATTCATCATCCTAGTTAGTCTATAGTATGGAAAAAATAATGTACAATGATGCTATATGGGATTGAAATACTCTATGTATGATGGTCACTAGATTTATTAGACGAAGGGATTTATGATTATGTATAATTTTATATGATACAACTGGAAGACACATGTTTAGATATATAAGTGTTTGATAGATATAAAATTATTTTACTCTATATATTAATTAAAAATTATTCTTTTCTACAAGGCTATCTTTTCTTACATGTGTTAATTTAATAATTTATATTTTTTCAATGCTACAAATGACCATGATTTCACCCATTTTGGTTGAATGAATGGGGATTGTACTTTTAAAAATTCTGATATGTAGTCTTATACTTCTTTATAGTTTATCTATAATAAGTTTTCAATGGATATTAAAATGGTATAATATATGATGTGATATATTGTGAATTTTATTATAACTTTAACAAAGTGTTTTGGAAAAATTGTTTAAGGGTTTTCTGGACATGGTATCATATATTATTGTAAATGATGGAATATAGAGTGAGATGGCACAAACTCTATAAGGATTTATCATTGGGTACCCTAAATCCTAATATATATGATAAATATTCATATATATTATAGGGTATAATATAGGATACCATATGAGATAATATAAATTATTCCAAGGATAATGTAATATGAATGGGAATATCATTTCTTATGATATGGTGATATCAAAAAAACATTTTCCATTTCTAGTCACAACGTATAACATTAAAAAATCAAAATTATATGATATGAGTTAATTATACTATATGAATGACATGAAATTATACAACTTATCCTAGAATACAGAATTTATGAGTTAATATAATGACCATGACTCTAGAAGCCTTGAACATGTGTCTTTATGATATTGGCACAAAAATAGGGAATCACATCCAGAAAGACCAAACATTTTAACAAATTTGGAGAACTAGATACATAAAAGATATCCATTTTACATTGGTAATAGAAAAGGAAACATAATACCAAAAAATTGAAATGCACAATTTCCTTGAAAAATATTCCAATGATATCTTATTCATTTCCTCAGTAAAGTAAATAAAATAAGGGTGATCTCGAATACTCTTCAAGGATTAAGTACAACAAAATCTATCATGAATCAATAATGAATAATAAATATAGAAAGGTAAATAGATGAAGATAAATTCCATTTAAATAACTGGATACATCATAATAAATATAACAAGGTAAATAGCTGAACACGAATGTCATTTAATCAATAATATGAGAATGAAATGAATCTGTAATTTTTTTCACAATGAAAATATCATGGATAATAATAGAATAAATATGAATTTATTAAATGATTAATTATTGGATGTTGGTGGAACCAAGATGGTTGGATAAGGTTTTTGGAAGTAACAAGAATTTTTTTTACATGTGTGTTGTATTTTGTTGTCCAAGAAGATAAATTAATGTAATTTGAAAATTTTTGAACTTACATTGGCCATCATATTTAGGGGATCAAACTTATAATTCTTAATAAAATCTATAATATTGAGAAAATATTTTCTATAAGAAAAGTTCCATCAGACTCACCTTGATTCTGAAATGATAGACTAGATCGTAATTGGGGAGAATGATAATCATAATGTCTCTAATATTAAATCTATCAATGCTTTATTGATTGGTATTTCACAAAAATCATAAGTATGTTTTAAAACATTGCATGCATTCTTGATCATGTAATGAGTGAGAGAAGGTGTTCCCAATCTTTTTCATGTGGTTGGAAAAAATATGTTTCTGGAATAATGTGAAGTTATAATACTTTAAAATATAAGTCAGACGATGATAAAACAGATCTTCAATGTATTCAATGTCATGATGGAAAACATGCTTACATGGGAATGTTTATGGAAGAAGGAAGTTAGTGAAGTAAAATATTTATGTTCTCAAACAATAAGTGTGATATTATAAGATTCATATTTTTTGGAAGGATCAAAAGGTTTGATTGACTAGGATGTGTGAAACTGAAGGTGCTAGTTTTTAGTGAGACTACAATCCAAAATATTTAAATCTTTGAAAAAATAATTTTAGTGCTAAAAAATTTGTGGTATCATATTTAGAAAATAAAGACCTTTTCAAAGTTGAAGCTACTAATACTAGTCCATCAGTGTTGGTGTTAAATAAAAATCATCATGGGACAAATTTATTTTACTGGGTGCTTTTATAGCCAATAAAAATTAAATGAATTAAAATTGTTGGAGTCTGATACAAAATTAAAATTTATAGATCGATTAAAAATGCAGTCAACCAATTTTATCAAGATGAATTACCAGTTGAATTATTTTTTTTCTCTGATTTCTTCTACAAGCATTTTTGTATTTATAGTGGGGTAATGAGTAATGAAAATAAAGAAATTAGTTTTTATTTTGATGTGTTTTAAAATTGGGTCAAGACACATCATATTGGATTTCAAACTGATTCATCAGAGTGAATATGTGACCAATAATATTCTTAGAGAATGAAGAAGAAAAATTGTATTATATTAAATTTATTTAAACGTGATGTAAAGGTAATATTAATATTGAAGAATAAAATAGTTATTTTGGTGAAAAGAAATGTAATGAGACATCTTCAGTTCTTATTATCTTTCTAGTGGGTCAAGATAATAAGAGTGACCAAATTTCCTTATCAGAATTATGAAATAATTTTGGGAAATTGGAATAGTAATCAGAATAAAGGATGCTAAGAAGTTATAAGATGTCTATTTATTCATATATGTATGTGGTAAAGAGTATCATAATGAATAAATTTAAATGGGAATTAGAATAGAACTATAGTATATGAAGAAATTTAGAAGAAATTTGATGTTGTGATAATATTTGATAAGATTAAAGAAGAGTTGAAAAGCATTAAAGAAGTCATAGATGCATCAACAATTAAAAGGGAAATAGAGATTTTAGGAAATTTTGTTGACTAGGAAATGATTCCAGAATCACATCCAAAACGATTTTGGGTCACCTATAAAAGGATAACTACTTTATAATTTTCTAATACATGTACTATATATAGAGAAGATCGAAATTTATAAAGAGAATAATTTTTTAGGAATTAGTTTCCTTGAACAATTTTTTCAGACAAAAAAATAAAGGAGAAGAGAAAATATTGTATTCATATGATCATCAAATTGGGTCAGATCATCAAAATGGTAATAAGATTAGGATTTCAGGACATATATTATAAGTGGTTCAGATTGTTTCAGTAGTATTCTGACAGAGATATATTTCCAAATTGAGAAATAAGACTTGGGAATTGAATTGGGAAATCAGACTGAGTTTCATTTAAAAGTATAGAATAAGTTCTTGCCTACTACTGGGTAAGGTATTGCAGAATAGTTTTGAAAGCCATATTTTGGAAAAAAATTTAAGTGTCACCATAACATATTTGTTAAAAAAATTATTTTATATAATTTTTTTGTACTTAATAAACATGAAATATATATTTATTATATTACTACATGAGTGAAACATAATATCCTACTCATTGTGTTACATATAGAAGGATTGTTTTCTATTGGATTGTGTGGTATTATATTGTTTCTAAACCATACCAAGAATGTATATACTCTTTTGAGTATTGAACCTTATAAATTGTTATCTCCCTTTGATGTGTGTCAGATTTGTTTTTAGTATGGAAAAAAATATTTAATAGGAGGATAAGGTTGTTTTAGAGTAAGAAAACATAAAATAAAAATATATCACTAAATAAACCCTCCCTATCTTAGTGATAAAAAAATATTTAATGGGAAATTAAAAGTTGTATCAGATCTTAAGGTTCCCCTTTTATTCTTTGTAGATGATTCGAAGAGAAATTCATAGAGAATCTGAACTGTGTCAATAAAAAATTTATTCAAAATTTTTATAGAAATAAAAATAATGTATGTTAGGATAGAAATTTTCATTATCTTATATCTATTAGGTAATATTTCCATGATGCTGAAACATGTGGATTTCCTCCTATTGATGATAAAGTTCAACATTCATCTATTGATAATATGAATCCTGAGAATGATGGAAGATCTAAGAATGATTTACTCTCATCACTTTCTAAAATGAATTTTTAAGAGTTAAGGGTATTTCCACTACCAAAGGTATCTGGGATAATCTAAGATAAATTTTTGAAGGAAATAAAAAAGTGAAGAAGGAAAAAATTACAAATCTAGAGGTTGAAGTATGTAGATGTGAAAATGGGTGAGTATTAATCTATTGGGGACTTATCTACCAGGGTAAATGACATTGTCAGCACTATAATATGTATTAGTGAAAATTTATATGATTATATAGTTTTTGAAAAGATATTAAGAATTATTCCCAATAAAGTTTGATTCAAAAGTATCCTCATCAAAATATTGAGATCTAGAAACTCTATCTTTGGATGATCTGCATCATACTCTTATTACTAATTAAATGCCAATGGATAAATTCAGAAAGGGAAAATCAAAATATGATAAAGAAATGTATATCATTTCATCCAAGAAATATTTATCGAAGAATGTTATTGAGAATAATGATGTTTCTAAATCAAACTATTATAATGATGTATGTAAAAACTGGGATAAATTTTTACCATTGTTTTCAAAAAATGTTATATGTGGTATAGGTAAATATAAAGGGAAAATTACTTTTATGTTTTTTGAATGGGGAACTATTGGGAACATTGTTCCCAATTATCCACAAATAAAGAAATAATAATTTATAGACGAAGAAGAAAGAAGTCTAAGAAGGATGTGGACAAAATAGGGTAATACAGAAAAATATTTTTCTTGAGGGAAAGATTAAAAAATTTCCAATCTAAAATGAGATGTTTATTATCTAAAGATGATGAAAATGAATATAGAGAAGTCTAGTCCAAAAATTATAATGAGTATTCTATTGAGAATATTTTATTGAAAAAGTGAATAATGATGAATTTAGAAGTAGAATTTCTAATATAGAAGAAACCCAATTATAATTTCTTCCTAAATAACAATTTAAATAATGTCGGAGGAAGATTGGGTAGATTGAAAAAGAAATAAAGAATCTGATATTTCTAAAATCTACAAAAAAGTATCATGAAGGTTTTCTTGAAGATAAATTCAGGAGGATGAAAGAGATTTATGATTTGAAGAAATACCTTAATAATTAAAAAATAGTAATGAACATCTATAAGTGATGTTGAAAAAAATATTATTTGGATATTTTCCAACAAAAACATTCTATAGAAAAAAATAGAGGTAAACTTTTTAAAAACTATATCTCTGAAGTTGATGAATATTCTCATAAGGAATAACATGAATCGAATCAAAAGAATTTACCTATAATGTTTGATAAGTAAACTGATGTTTCTTTAGAGAAGAATAATGTTGGAATTTTTTTTGGAATGAATAAAGGTGGGAAAGTGATGTATGTGGCCCAGGCTAGAAAAATTGAGAAGTCAGAAGATACTAAACATTCTGAATATTGAAATGTATATAATACATCTAGTTCTTATATGGGAAAATAGAGAAATGGTAGGAAAAATATTATTTGGGTTTGAATAAAAATGTTGGTGGTTAACATATTTATTATAATAATGATAATAAGGTTACTTAGAAACATGTTCAAAACTCTGGTCAGTAAGAATGTTCTAGTTAAAAATATTCTTTCTATGGATACTAGAAGTATTATGGTGGCTTTAGACAAAGGTAAAATATGTTTTGGATCAACCAAAACTATTAAAAATATTCCAAAAAAAATTATAGAAAATGTTTGAGGTATAGTCAACCCCTACAATGGAAGAAGTTTGTGAAATTCATTTAGAAGAAACCCGAGAATGTTTTTATAGAAGATAAAAATAGGTCATAATCTCTAAAAAATATTTTTGAATTTTTTGAATAACCATGAAATATCATAAAAGGATGTCTTTTTTTTCTGTCACAACAAATATTTCTTAACAATTCTAAAAAACCAAAGGTGATAAATGAAAAAGGGAAAAAGGCTTGTGTTGTAGAAACCACTCTGAAGGCATCAAAAGGATAGAGAATTTGGATATTTTATAGTCAGTGTTCTTATTATATGATATGATATTTAATGTATTTGAATAAATTGGAATATTTCAAGGAAAAAATAGATACATTTTTCAATGATTAATCTTTCAGAATCAAAGGTGTTGGATAAACCATCATTGGTAAAGACCAGTTGATGTCCAAGAAATGTTTTTGTGTTGGTGGGATGAAACACAACTTTATAAGATTTTCAGAACATTGTGATTAAGGAAACATATTTATTTTCAAAAAAATATGGGGGTTTTTTAACGAGTGTGGAAGATGGAATGATATTTAGCAGAGGCAAACATTAAAAATAGAAATTTATTTCATATTGGTGAAATATAAAAAACATGTTACATGGGAATAGTTGACTATAATATGTTATGGAAGAAAAGGATGGGGCACATGTTTTAGAGATACATGATCAAATTATCTTAGAGTGACCATGTTTTTATATCACTTACATGTCAAGTATAATATATTGGTGTTCCACTATTTTTTAGGAAAGAAATATTATAAATTATATGTATAAGAAAGATGTGATTTTTATCTAAACAACCCCCAAAACATATTCATTACAATCTATATTAGTCAATAAGAAAACAATATACTAATGAAGATAAGTATTTCATTACATTAATTGATTTATTTTCCCACATTACTTGTGTTTTTTATATGAAACATAAGTTATATTCCATGAAAATGTTTACAAGTTTTAGTAGGAAATCTTAAAAGGAATGCGGTTAATCCACAAAAAAGATGAGAACTGATAATGGTTGTGAGTACCAAAATTGATAATTTTAAAGTTATATTGATAATTCGAAAATTCAACATGAGTTTAGTACACCAAACACTTCTCAACAAAATAGGGTTTATAAATTAAAGAGCACAATTTTGGTGAAACATGAGAGTACAATGTTACATGAAGACAAAATTTCTCATTGAATTTAGAAGAAATCCATGAGTTTTGTTGTGTATATCCAAAACTGATGTTTCTATGGCTAAATTTCAGATATGAATATATATGAATTTATTTTGATAAAACTCTATTTTTGAAACACTTATTATTTTTTCTAGTCCATGCATAATAAAGAAGAAAAGTGTAATCATTAGAATGTTTGACCAGAGATGTGATGATGAAATTTTTCTTGTCTATTCTCTTTAAGGAAGAGTATACAGTTGTCTCAAAAAGTAAACAAGAATAATTATTAATTATCTTTATGTGAGATTTTTTTAATGGGTGATGAAGAAAAAGAAAAATATGCTGATATGAAAATTGAGCAGGTATGGAATATTTTGTTAACAATTTTGATAGGGATATATACAATTGTAATTCTACTCATTATGAAGAATTAGTCTCAAATATTTTATGTGATTGGGATCCTAGAAAGTTATTGGGGATGAAAATATGAAGCATCAAACAAAATGAACACTAAATGTTGTTACACATACTTATTTATATTCAAAATTGGCGCAGAAATATGTGAATGGAGATTTTGAGCATCTAGAATGGGTTCAGTCTATGAATGATGATCTTGATCGAATTTTAAAAAATAAACTTCGGACCTCATATCACAGCGAGATAATAAAATTTTTATTGGTTCAAAATGGGTTTTCCAGAACAATCATAATGAATAAGGTGAATTGACAAGGGACAAAGAATGATTGGGGTGAAATGACTAATCACAAATAGAAGGTGTTGATTCTTCTAGAAAAAAATTTCTCTTGTGGAAAGATTAAAAAATATCAGAATGTTTCTCGCTATTACTACACAACAAAGTTGGAAATTTTTTCAAATGGATGTGAAGTATACATTAGTCAATGGGGATATTGATGAGGATGTTTACATTGAACAAACTTATAGATTTTTGGGTAGAAAATATGAAAGATATGTGTGTAAGCAAAATAACGCCTTGTCTGGGATAAAACAAGCATTGAGAGATTGGTATTCCAAATTAGAAACTTTCTTATATAATATGATTTTAATGAAAAGAAGGTGTGATAGTAATATTTAAATCAAAAAATGTAAATAGTATTATATTATCATAGTTCTTTATATTGATGACATTATCTTATTTGGGAATGATGAAAGATATTGTGAAATATTTTCTATAAAGATGTTAACGTTTTTTGAGTTGTCAACACTGGGAGAAATGAAATACTTTCATGGGATAAAAGTTTTACAAAATAAGAAACACATTTTTATTTTTTATGAAATATATTCTAAGGAATTTTCTAAAAGTATTGGAATAGAAAATCATAGACCATTTTCCACACCAATTATAGTAGGAACCATGTTGTCTAAGGATGGAGAAGTCAATGGAGCTGATCAAAAATGGTTTTGAAAACTAATAAAGGGGTTTTTGTATTGAACTGCCTCAAGATCAACCATGATTATACAATTACATTATGTAAATGATTTCAGAGTACTTCTAAAGAATTATATTTAATTTCTACAAAAATAATTGTTATAATTAAAAAACTAACAAAAAATTTCTTAATTAGGTATGATAGTTGAAAAATTATAAACTTTTTTTGGTATTCATATGATGACTGGGAAATAAATTTTGATGATAAAAGATACAAATATAGTGGAGTTTTTTGTCTAGATAGATGTTGTGTTAGTTTTCATAAAAAGAATCAAAATTAAATAACTCTTAGTATGAATAAATCTGTGTATGTCGCTGTTAATCAAGAAACTATTTAAATTATGTGGATGAATACTTAGTAAGATAACTTACTTGTTGAAGTGAAGTTAACCTTACTCTTTTTTTGCGATAATCATTATGCAATAAACCTTACTTGTAATCCATCACAACTCTATAATTCAAAACATTTTGATATGAAATATCATTTCATCAATGACAATGTGGGAAAAAAGTAATTGATGATGGAGTATAATTCAACATCAGAACAAGTCGATGACATTTTAGCTAAATCTTTACTATGGAAATATTTTTTTTAAAATTGTGTATTGAAATGGGCGTCCAACCTCTTTCTCATCAATGTAAAGCTATATGGATTTTCGCCTACCCTATATTATATTTGGATTGTTTTCTAAAGGGGGAGACTAGTTTCATAAATCCACTCATTGAATATGTGCTAAAACATTTAATTAATCATGTATAAATTGGAGTTCTGGGTATACTATGGAACTCATCATGTAAATTCGTGAACTATTACAATTGTTTTTTTGGAGTGGTTATATGAAAATTATTTTGTTATATGAATGTAGTATAAGAATAATGATATGAAGGAAAGTTGAGGAGGTGTCTTGAGTCACTATTTTGGGCATCATGGTTTTTCTATCAATAATTATTACTTAAAACTACGTGTTAGCTCAAAAAGTATTATAATTATTGATATGTAATACATAGATTGAGTTAAAAAATTTCAATGATTTATGATTTTTTATTGAAAACAAAATCCAAATGGGGGGATTATTGGGACCAAGTTAGTTGGAGAAGGATTTTGGAAGGAAGAAGATTATTTTAAAAAAATTTGTTATACTTTTTTATCCAAGAAGTTAAATCAATTAACTTAGTTAAAGTTGAAAATAATAATTGCCATCATATTTAGGAAATTAGACTGACAACTCTTAATAAATTCCATTGGAATAAGAAGATATTTTCTTTAAGAAAAAGATATTCAGGATCAAATTGAGTCCAGAATGACAAACTTGATTGCGATGGGGAAGAATCAGAATTATAATGACGTTGATCATAAAGTTATGATGCTTTAATGTTTTTTATTTATCATAACTCATATGTAAGATTTAAACATTTGATTCTTTCTCGATGATGGAAAGGGGGATAAAAGTTGCTTCCAATAATATTCAGGTGGTTCGAAAGAAATATGTTGCTGTAAAAATATAAATTTATAATACTTTCCATTATAAGTAAAAATATAATAATGATGATATTAAATATATTCAAAGTCATTAAGGTAGTCATTATTATTAGAAAAATTCTATGGAATAAGGAATTTTATGAAGTAATTGCTTTCTAGTCATATATCATTAATATGAGATCATCATATTTAGATTTTTTTGAAGGTTGGGGAGGTTTTCTTGATCATAATGTGAGAAATTGAAGGTGCTAGTTTTTAGTCATATCAAAATCCAAACTATTTAAAATTTCTGAGGAATAGATTGAGTATAGAAAAATGAGTGGTATCATATTTAAAAAATAAATAATATCTCAAAGACGAAGCTATTGATATCGGTTTAATGGAATTAGTGTGCCATCATAATCAACAGTGGAATAATTTTATTCATTGGGAGTTATTAGTTCCAATGAAAATAAAAAAAAGTAAAATTATTGGAGACTGATGCAAAAAAAATTAAAATTAAAATCAATAATAAATTAAACCATTTACAACAAGTTGAATTGTGGGTTGAATTGATTTATTTCTAAAATTTGTTCTACAATATATTTGGTATTTCAAGAGGGTTAAGAGAAAAGAATAAAATGTATTCCTTATTTCGATGATGTGATTTATAATTGGGTAAATATTCTTAATATTTGAGTTTATAATTATTCATCAAAGTGAAGCCGAGACTGATAATTGGTCTAGAGAAAGAAGGAGAGAAGGAGTATTATTATTAATACTTTAGAGAGTTTTTTCAAGGGAATCTTAAAGTCTGATCAATTTTTTTTGTTGAAAAAAATGTGAAGAGACTTATTTAGTTATGATTTTTTTTTCAAGTGGATCCATATTATCATTGTGACTAAATTCATTTATCCTAATGAAGAAATCATATTGGGATATTGGAATTCGAATCATACTGAAGGTTGTTAATAAGTCAAAAGCTATCTATTTCTTCATATATGTATGTGGTATGGGAATTAAAATAGAGAACTCATAATATAGAATTGGAATCAGACTTTAGGTTGTGAATAATGTTATAAGTGATCAAATATTTTGAGAAAATTATAAAATATTTGAAAATAGTTGAGAAGTGTCGACAATGTCAAAAATGTATACGGAATTAAATGTAATTAGATATTTGTGGAAAAATTTTGAGTAGGAAAAATTTCTAGAACCATGGAAAAACCACTTTTATTTCAAATATAAAAGGATAAGTAATTTGTTACATTCCTTACACATGTACTGTAGAGACAAAATCTTTGTCTTTTAAGGGAGAGTAGTTTTCTTGAAGTAGTTTTCCGGATAGAAGAATAAAGTAGAAGAGACAATATTTTATACATCTAATAATCATATTTGGAAGGATCATAATATTTTGAATCAAAATTGTATATCTAAACTCAGATTTGAAATGTTTTAGAGTATTTTTGTGGTATTTTAACAGATATATATTTCCGTATTGATAAATCATACTTGGGAATCAGAATTGGAAATCAGAGAGACTATCATTATGAATTCCAAATGAAGTTATTTCCCAATGATATGTGAGGATGTAAAGTTATTTTTTTGAAAAAATATTTTTTAAAAAAAATTAAGCAGCACTGTAACATGTTGTTACAAAACTATCTTATATCATTTCATGATACTTGAAGAACATGTGTTGTTGTATTGATTATAGTGTTACACAAGTTTGAGGGAATTTCCTACTTGTTATGTTTCACAAAAAAATAAATTTTCTAGTGGATTTTGTGGTATTGGATTGTTTCAAAACAATAAAAAGGGCATAGCTACTATTTTTGAGTAGTAAACCTTCTAAATTCATGTGTTCTTGTTGATATATGATTGATTTTTTTTTCTGCATGGAAAGGAAAATTGAATAGGAGGAGAAGGTTATTTCAAACAAGGGAGTCCTAAAGGAAAAATATATCAGTAGTTCAACTCCTTCCCCACTTAGTGATACAACAATCATGATAGGGAAATTATTGATTTCATGTATACAAGAAACATGATACCTTTTCCATCATTATATATTCTTAAGATATTTTAGTACTACTCGATAAAAAGCCATCTCATTTAGACATCTGATTCACCTCATGAGACTACTGATGCATCAAGAGGATATCATTAACTAGGACCAAACCATTTCTATAGGTTTTCGGAATTCCATATATATCAAATAATATATTTAATACTGGTTCTTATAATCACATATCCATATTAAGTAAAATATGCAGATTTACTAATATTTCCCCATGTGTACAAATAATTTTGAAAATAAACACAGTATGTAAAAAATGTTATATAGGTTAGGAAATAAATATATAAATCATTCAAGGTTATGTATATTTAGCATATTTATAATGTAAAATAAAAAATAATTACTATAAAGTGACCATTTCAATATAAAGATTAAAATCACAAAATAAAGTGATATTTTACAATATCTTTTACCACAATTTAATTTTGAAGTCAAAACCCCTAGGATAATTAAAATTTTCGCTTAAAATAATAGGTGAAATACATTTTTAATTATATAAAATTATATGAGGAATTATATACACCACATAATATTCAATTAGTGCATAATAACAAATAAGTCTAAATGGAATGTAAATTGAGATAAAATCTATTACTTCATGCATTATTTTAGTAGAGTGGGAATCAACCTCATATATAATAGTTTTAAGAATGATTATAAATTATTAACGAACCATATTAATATTTATGATATCATATTTGATCCCTATATAAAATTTTACCATCTATTTGTTAATAATATTGTCTATTTTCATTATTTATGGAGTTAACTGCCTTGTTTTTCGAGTATATATTTGACATGTTATGTTTTCCTCTTAATTAGACCATGATTTAATCATAAGAAACATTTAAACCATGAAGTACATATACTATATTTTTATTAATAGCAATACATAAAATTTGGATATATTAAATGAAATAAACACTTCATCGAGATGGTAGATGGTTTATATGCATGAACATTATTTTCATTTTATTGTCATATTAAAAGAAATAAATGTAAATGGTATATATATATATTCATTATCTTATCATTGTTATTTCTTATATATCAGCTATTATTATTAAAACCATCATTTATACATTCTATATAAACCGTGAACAAATCACATTGCTTCGTGTGGTGGTAGTCCAACGTACACATGAATGACGATATCATATTCCCAAAAATATAAATCATGAAGATATGTGTGATATAATAATTAATTACTTTATTAAAATACTAAATATCATAAATTTCATATATAAAATAAAAATATATCATTATTCCCAACCTTGAAAGGTATCAATTGAAAAATGAACGACATCAATTCGTAAGGCGATAGTCCACCGTATACACAAACAGTGACTTCATAACCAATTTGATGGATGTTTAGGATTTTTTAGGTAATAAAATTTCCACAAAAACAACTATTTTTTTGTAAGATACTATGGTTGTTATGTAAAAATGGTATAAAAAACTTAATGAGGTGTATAATGAATTAAAAAAAATCTTTTATAAGAACATCCCCACTTATTTTGGTATCCTACTTAGGGCTTCACTAATTTATTAAAAAATATGTTTAATTATCAATATATGGATTATATTATTAGTGGAGTTAATTTTATAATTTATTTGTATGTGGATTTTATGACCCTTGGTGGATTGAATGTATGAAGATAAGAGGAGAGGGGATGACCTTTTTTCGTTGGGGAGAGGACACATATTCCATTTTATGAAATAAAGTTATTATATCCACGTTTTAACCTAAAAAGGACTTAATAATGAAACAATTTAGATTATAATGGTCAAAATATTTCAATTAATTATGTTTTGGAGAAGTATCAATGTCATTTTTGACTTATTTTTAATGTTTTGTCCATGGGTAAACTCAGTATTCTCTTAATCAATGTAATTAATTTTCACTATTTTGAGTATTAATTTTGGTAAAAAATTATGTTTTAATTGTTATAAATTATAAATTATTCTATTTCACCATATAGAATATATTTATCAATATTAAATTTACATAAGTGGAAATGATTAATTTCAAATTAATTCCTTTGGAAGATGAGAAATCAGGTTTTTAAATAAAAAATGTTCAAAGGTTTATTGATTTGTTATATCTAAATTCAATATAAAAATTAAATAAATTACTAAAATTTGATTAATGGAGGTATAATTGATCTTATTTTAATTTAAAACCAAGTTAAAATATAATTCATCTTTATAAATTGTATAAATGAAAATGTAGATTTCATTTAAAATTTAGTACATTTCACTATTAATGAAAAAAATCAAACTACTTCAAAAAACTCCCAAAAGTTCACGCAAATATAATTTTGATTTTATGAATTTATAATTAATTTGATTTTTTTAAATAAATTCTATAAAATTTTAAGAATTTAGTTTTAAAATAAGCGAGCGATTGAAAGGTGGAAAAACTACCTTTAGAACAATATAGATTTTATGCATAAAATTGTATTTGTTATTATCTTATTCATATAAAATGTATTGGATGAATATAAACAATTTGATTTGATATATGATATATTTATTCACTTTCATTCAATAATAGTAATTAATTAAATTTAAAAGGATAAATCACTTTTGGGTGCATAAAAATAGTTTTTACCAAATCCATTTCTTTTATATTCAAGTGGTATTTATTTTAGTTTATAATTTATTAATGACAAATTAATTCAACAACATATCTTCATAAGATAGTTAATGCTTTATGTAAAATGAAATTTAATGCCTAGGAGATAATTTTACTTAATATATTAATATTATTTGTAAAAACAAATTCTTGCATCAAATACATGCTATCAAAAAACGTTGTTGTTGCATGTAAAGAAATATAACTCTATTTTTCATTCACTATAATATATATAATATATTTAATTTATTTAAAATATTAAACATATTTTAATTTCTAGATATTTTATATTTTATTCTACTCCGGGTGATTCCTGTCATACATTCTATTTAATAAAATGATATTCTTTCAGAATATTGGGGTGTTACATTATCCCCACCATAATAAAATTTCATTATTGAAATTTAAAATTGATATTGGAAATAAATGGTTTTTCATTTTGAATTACAAATATAAAAAAACATATATTTTTAAACGATTAATATAATTTTATCTTAATAATATTGAAATAAAAGTACAAAATTCATTTGGAATAATCACATAACTAGGTTTTTAAATAGGAAAATGATGGTGGGATATTAAAACAAGGACATAGAAGAGAAAACTAAAAAAAGTACTGATGGGGGTTGATAGAGAAAATCAGTCATAAGAAAGTGGGTGATCCAAAGAATATAAATGACCACAAAACTATAAACAAAATAGGTATGAAAATGTTAATTGATTATATCTGAAATGATGGTTATAGGATAACACATATTTATTTATGTTCCATTCAAAAAAATTGAGGAATTATATTATAGTGTAATAATATAGGAACATATACTTACATGATAAATTTATAATTCATAATAACAATTTCATCCTTTGGTTGATATTCAGTGAATTTACAAATCATTTTTTACTCTAAGAAATAAATATCCATAAATTCATATTTTCTATTCCTGAATCACTATAATTTATTTTTAACAGATCATAAGATCTATGAAAGAGTGAATTTTTTTCCATATGTATCAAAATATTTTTCAAAACCGATAAGGATAGCTCATAATTATTCATAAGGTGATATAATAGATTAATCTATAAACCCTCATCCAAATTTAAATGTAAACAACTTCATAAATGGATAAACTTATGACCCTTCCAATTTATCAAGATCCAAACCATTAGAAAAAAGGTTACTGAATTTTGAAAATGAAATTATCATTATTCCTTCAACAACATTAAGTATCTCTTAATCATCACATACCAAACATTTGAAAAAATTCATCATATCTTATTTGGAAATTTTTTATGACATGAAATAGAGAAAAAAATATAGAAAAAATGAATGTTTAATTATTCCATAAATAAAACACATGTTGTTTGATATATTCCTAAAATCCAAAATGTTTTAGACAGTATTAATGATAGTATAAACCACATTTCTTATAAATCATTAATTAGTTCTGAGGTAGTTAGTACTATCCATCATACATTATCAATATCAATAATCTTTTTATCTGGACATGATTTTTTTCAAAATCAAGAACAAATTATGGTTCATATTTCTCTCAATTATGTGTTCTCCAAGAATTTAAACTTTCCACTGAATGAAATTTCTTGGAACCATTTAGTACATGGATTAAAATTGTTTAATAAATAGTATTGTAGTACAATACTTATACATTTTAAAATTCTTATGATGAGAATATCATTAATTAAAAAAATTTACAATATATTTATTTGATAAAAATATAAAAAAAATTAATCATTCCACTTCATTTCTATCAATATCATAATATTTACCATAACCCCTTATCTTATTCTGAGGTATGTCCCCCTGAAGCCCGAGGCATTCATTTACAATGTACCACATATCCTTAAATTTGAAACAATGAATTGTATTATTTTTTACTTTATTGAAATTATTTTTCCTAGAGACCCTTTTATCTTCCCATATAATAATCTCACAATCCATTCATGAATTTCACAAGGTGATTCTCTCCACATTTATCACGTGATGTAAAACCCTCTTTTCACTTCATCACTTTATCAGTTATTTTCACTACCACTCTCTTTTTTATATAACATTAAATCCATAAAAAATGGAGAATTATATCTCTGTATTGATTACCCATAAAAATATTTCATCATATAAATAAAATGTTTGAGGGACCAGTGCTCTTCGGATACTAGGATTAATACCTTCAATGAAATGGTCAATCTTTCACTCTATATTGATCATATAATTTATGGAATACCAAGATAACCTTGTAAATGTAGCTTAACAATATGAAAAACACTCTTATTCATTTTTATATTAGATAATTAATTTTCTCTTAATATCTACTTGTTCCTCATGAGGGTAATATTTTTTAAATAATGTCTCCTTAAAATAATTCCATTCTATTAGTTATATTTCCTCTACCTCCCAAGAATTCTAGATTATGAACCACTATTGATCAGAATATCCTATGAGAAAATAGCATAAAATTGTAAAAATTTTCATTTGACCACATCCCAAGGCCATCAAAAACTTATCTAGACACATAATATATTTCTCAGACTCTATTGGATTTGTAGTTCCACTAAATTACAAGGGCCACTATCACATAAAGTAAATGGATATAGGAGAATATAATTTTTGGAACTTCTTGATCCATGGGATAAAGTTTATTCGATATAACCTAGTTAATTTCCCTAATATATCCCTAAATTTATTAGTTCCAATACCATATATATGAGCTTCTTCAGTAAGAAAATCTCTACATTGGCCAAGAGTACTGAATCCCTTCTTCCCTCATAGTGCCATCTCTAAACAATGAAATATTTAGGATCATCTCAAAAAATCACGAATTTTAAATCAAAATGTATAATTTTAAGTTTGATGAAACACATAACATAAATTATAATATATTCATTATTAATATCAAAATCATAAACATTGTTTCATTGGGGATTTATTTACATTAAAATCCCTCATAATGGTTTGTAATGAAAACATGGATTATCCTAAGACTATCCCTTAGGAGTGTAAAAAAAGATATGTATTAAGGTCCATTTTCATGTAATAGGTAACCGTAAACTCAATATTAATGTTCCTTTTTCAGATTTATTACCCAAAGGTACATCTGTGCCAAAAATACCTCTACTTATATTATACAGATAGGGATTTATAAATATTAATATCCACATAATCTATAAGTTACCACATCATTATGATATTATTATATACTTATCCTAAAATTATTTCATAGGTTTATTCCCCCTAATATATGTTTTTCCTAAATCTAGGTTTGATGGTTTCTACTAAACATCCTCTAATACCAACTACAACAACCCTGAAATCTGAAGCCCGGAGATGATATCTAACTTTATTATATTGTAACAGATACAAGTAATCACATCCTGAAGTAAAGATCAATTTAGAACTTTTGGAGAACCTGATACATACGTGATACCCATTTTACAAAGGGAATTGAAAATGAAACATAATATATATAAAAATAATCATCATCCTTGAATACTCATTCAAAGAACTCTTCTTCATAATATTGGGGTAAGAGACAAATTAACGTTGAGATGAAATGATCAATAGTGATTAAGTACAGTGGTAAGTATCATGATTCAATAATGAATAATAATAACGGATGAGTAAATAACTAAACAAATATTCGATTTAAATAATAGGATAAGTGATAATGAATATAGAATAGTGAATAACTAAACACACATTCCATTAATCAATAATATGAGACTGAAATGTATCCATGGATTTATTTCATAGTGAAAATATCATGGATAATAATAAAGAAATTATGAATGTATGAAATTATTAATTATTGGACATCGTGTTTCATAGTAACATGAAACATTAACCATCGTGATCTATTCTGAAGATAGTTTACAACTGCTAGATAAAAACACATATGCTTTTGACAAATGATTCAACCCATGAGACTAACGATGAAATGTGGTTCTATCATTTATCATGACCCACATGTGTCTCCAGGTCCAAATAATTCCTCATATATCAAATAATCATTTTGATAATGTTCCATATAATAAAATATCTATATTGAGTAAAGGATCCAAATTTACCAAAACATCCCCAGATATACAAATAACTATCAAAGTATACATTTTATATATAAAAAATTGTATAAAGTTTAGGAAAAAATCATATCAATGATAAAATAATATGTATATTTAGTAGAAATTTAATTTTAAATAAAAAAGTATTAAAATAAAGTGATTATTTCAAGATAAAGTTAACAATCACAAAAGAAAGTGATATTGCATTACAACTTTTACCACATAGTAACTTTCATGAAAAATACCCTTGGATAATTCAAAATTGAAATTTTAAATACCATGAATAATGAATTATTCATGATATTAAATTTCAAAGGGGAATTATGTACATCACATAAAAGTGAATTTGTGGATAATAACAAATAAATCTCAATTGAATATAAAATGAGATCAAGTCCCTTACACCATGACATCCCAGAGTAAAACATGATTTGACCTCCGATATAAAGGGTGTAGAAATTTTATTAACTTTTTCAAGAACCATAAAAATATTCATGATATCATATATCTTCATCTTAAGACATTTTACCACCCTTTTTTATTAATCCTTCATTATTTTCATTATTTCTGGGGTTAGTTGAGTTGTTATTTGGATAAGTTTTGAATTATAATTTTTGTTCCTATCACTTAGATCATGATATCATAATATATAGAATTTACATCGTGATTTAAATTTCATATATATATTTTTTATTTATTTAGTTTAATGAATTAAATTTTCTGATTGGATATGAAATACACTATTCATGGAAACGATAGGCTATACGTATGCATGAATTTTGTTTTCATTTTCTTGTCATATTGGAGGAAAGAAAAGTAAATAATAATTAAATATATATATTATCATTATTTATTATTTATTATCTAATATATATCAGGTATGTTCAATGAAACTATCCTTAATACATTCCATGTAAATCATAAACAAATCACATCGCCCAACGAGGTGATAGTCCGTTGTACACATGAGTGGTAATATTGTATTCTCAAAAAATAATAATAAACTGTAAATATATAATTTTTAAGAAAAATTAAATGTGGAAACAGAAAAATTAATGACATCATTTCCTGAAGCGGTAGTCCACCGTACAGAGAAACGATGATTTTGCAACCTATTTGATGGTAGTGTGTGAAGTTGTATGTCGTAACATTAGCATAAAACATATAAGTATATATAATATACTATTTTTATTATATAATAATTGTATAATAAAAAATTAAGGGGGTGTAGAATAAAATTAAATATAAATTCATTTAAAGAACATTACATCTTCTTTGGGTATCCTCCATAGGTATTCTCTAATTCCTTATAAAGTTGGATTTCATCCCATGATATGGATTGCAGTATTATATAGGTAATTCTATAAGTTAATTGGGAAGGTATTGGATAAACCGAATAGGTTTTAAGGTCTTAGTATAGGGGGAGAGGAGGAGGCCTTTTATAAGTTGGGGGGGGGAGTACATAATTGTTATTTTTTAAAAAAAGTTACTTGTATCAACATTTTTACGCAACAAAAGGCATAAATAATGAAAAAAATAGATAATATAGGTTTAATAGTCAACATATTTCATGAAAATTGTTGTTGGAAAAGTTAGTAGGTCCATTTTCCTATTAATATTAATGTTTAGACCGATGGTAAACTAATTTTTATATTAATTGTTTTAATATAATATTAAATGTCTTCACAAATAACATTGGTAAAAAATTGAGTTATCCTTATTAGAAAATAGAAATTTTAAATTGTTATTATTTAAAATATATAATATAATTTTTCAAATTAAATTAACTGAATCTGAAAAATTTATTTTCAAATTAATCCCATATACAGATTCCGAATTTTACTATGTTTATATATATAAATTAAATATAAAAATGATTTCTGTGACATAAATTTTATTAATAACATAATAATTAGACTAATTTTTTTTAGAAAAAGTAAATATAATTTAAAATTATAAATTAATTAATTTAAAATAATTTTTTCGATTAAAATACATCAATTTTCACTATTCATCAAAAAAATGAAACATCTCAGAGAAATGGAAAAAACTAACCATAATATAATTTTTATAAAATTATTAAAAATATAATTTTTAATTTTTTCATATAATTTATAAAAGTCTTTAAATTTATATTGAAAATTAGGGCATCATAAAAAATTGATAAAAATTTCATTAAAAAAACAACTTTTACCCGTAAAATTTGATGTGTTCTTATCTTTTGGCAATAACATCCATTAAATGAATATAAAATATGATTGGATATATATTTTATATATTTCATTAATACAATTCACTATTAATAATTATTTTAATTTAATGAGATAAAACACCATTGGGTGCATAAATAATGTTTTTATAAAAAGCATTTCATTATATTCATGAGGTTTTTATTTTTATTTATAAGTAATTGGTAACTAATATATTCAACCATATAATATCATAATTAGTTTAATACTGTTAATAACCTTAAATATAATTTCCATGAGATACTTTTAATTATTGTATTAATATTTTTTGGTAAAAACTAGTCTTGTGTGTAACGTGGGCTATCTAAGAATGTCATTATTGCATTTAATGCGAGGTAAATTAGTGTTGTGTAAGTTTAAATCAATAGAAAAGGTTTAATTTAGTTTAAATGCTAAATATATTGCAAATTCTTAGGATTTTATATTCCCTTCTACATTTGGTGTTGAGTTTCATACATGCTATTTAATAAAATGTTATTCTATTAGAATTTTTGTGTGTTACAGATAATATTAAAGAATCTTCCACAAATGAATATTATCAAATATAACATTGAATATGATGAAATTTATGGGTTAATTTATGGATGAATGTTATAAGAAACATAATCACATTCCATTTCCTCACATATATTTCATGACATATGAATAAATTAATATAGAGTCTTGTGAATTCCCTATTGCTATATCATGAAGGGAAAACCATTGATCTATCTTTTTATTGAGTCAGGGATCATTTTTTTCATTCTAACCTAAGGCTCTATGTAACCCCCTGAACTTTTATAAATGAAATTTTCTTTTTTTATGTATAAATTCTTTATTAAGAAAGTAGGTTATAGAAAAAAAATGCACTACTTCGGTTATTTTGGATCGTTATATGTTATATCCAGTCAGATTAAAAACCGTTATGAATCATAACCCTTGAAGTTATATAAATTTAACACAGATAAAATGATTACTATATATTTATATTTATGATAATGTCTAATAGACATCGCAAAAGGAACCGATGTCCTCAAATAATAAGATAATACCCTATGAAGCCCATTTATTAGGGCTCTGTGGGAGAGAACATCATTTGAAATCACCCTTAACCAACCCTAAGTAGATATTGAAAAAATAAATCATGAAAAAATAGTCTATAAGATAAGTTCAAACTCATTGAAATCACAACTCAAACCACCCATGTCGAACCACCTTATGAAAATCTCACCATCCCACACTTTACACTTAAGTAATTCACTGTTGTAATAATGGGTTACGTATCTATACTATTATATTAAGCATTTATATATTTTATTTTCAATAAAATATTTATTTAATTTATTTCCTTATTATTATCAATTTCTAAATGATTAAAAAACGAGTTTGATAAAATTAGATTTAATATGATGAAAACAAATTGTATTTTTGGGAAATATATAGTTTCAATCAAGATAATACTTTTCATTAATTCAATAGTTTTTGAAATAATATTAAAATTAATTAAATATTTTTATTATATAAAATTTATTACATATAAATAATAAAAAATTTATGAAGTCAACTGTAATTTTTTAATTCTCAAAAAATTGTTATCTCTCAAAACAGATATTATCTAAAAATGGAGGTTTTTAATTTAAAAATTTAAATTCATATACAAAGATAAATATTTGCATAAAATAAAAATTATTTTTGAAATCAACATGTCTAAATTAGCCTATGGTTATTTTTTCATAAATTAAAAAGGTAGTGAAATATTTGGGTGAAAATTAAATATGGTATAAAAATAAGGTGTGTATTATGGAATCATAATATCCCCAAAGTGATGTAATAAAAACTATAATTAGAATAATTTTAAAAAAATTCTGTTTTCCCTTAAATACAATGTATTTTAATGTACTATTTTTAATTTTATAAACCAAAAATCAATCCTCCAAAACATATATTAAATTTTAATGTTTTAAAATCCATTCATTAGGAACATTACTCACATCCACGCCCCTGGGGGAATTATTTTAATATTTTAAGATCTTATACATATAAAATAATTTAAACCACTCATATTTGGTAAAAATCATGGGAAAAAATTTCAAGGATTTGTGGTTTGACAACTTTAATATATAGAGTGTAAAACCTATGTTTAGAAACTAATAAAGAATTCTCCTCACATTTTCTAGATAGACCCACCCATCCTCGAATTATACGTCACTAAAAAGACCTAGATAATGAAATTACTATTTTCTTATCTATATATAGTCCTCCCATGGTTCCACAAATCTTTAAATAATCTCCTATAAATATTTTATATGAGTCCTTTTGAGGTAAGGGATCCCCACCTAATCTTATTTATTCAAGAAACATATTTATTTCTTTATTATTATTTCTATATTTACAATTTGTGATATTTTTTAAGCATAAATTTTAATTTAATTTTTATTTCCATGTTATTAAAGTCTCCTTTCACTCTCATTCACTCCTTATACGAACCTTTATGTACACACTCTGTGCTTCTGAAATTATCCTGTGATTTTCCATGAAAAACATTTCTCTTGTGAATATCCATCATCATTTATACTCAAGGGTTTTCAACCTATTATACCAATCATTCATTTAATAGGGGATTACATATATGTAACCCACACTCATTCATCACATGGTGGATTTTTTTAAAGACATACTAATATTGTATGATATATGTGACATACATATACTTGTACATGATATGAAAGTGACATGTGGGACAAATTTTATATATCCCCCCAAGGTATTTGGTAATGTTTTATTCTCATGAAGTTCCATATATGGTTCATGTGTGGTAATAAAAAGAACACTATGTTATTTCTTCGTGGAGGTTATCCTGTACTTATTCTTATGAATTCATTTTTAATGTTGTTTCTACATTACCATGTTTCATTTATGTTTTCATGTTATATAATGTCTCATTGTTCAATATTCTGATTATCACCCCTCTTATGTCATGTTTATATGTCTCTTTGATCACATTTACCACTATAACTTATTCTATTCTTTTTTAAATACCATATTGGGATTTATATCTCTCACCTTTCTTATGTACAACCCTAGTTTATCTCAGGTAATTTTAAAAGATCGATGGAATTGTAGGAGCATGTTAAGGAATTTTTCAATAATTTCATTTTAGTTATATTGCATGTTTTTATGATATGTAACTATTTTCTTATATATAATGGTTCTTATGATATTATTGGTCATACAAAGTGTTCATTTAAGTATTAAATCATAAAATAAAGTGTATTAAAGATATCTCTAGTTATACTCTTTTCTATTTTATTCCTTTAAATAGAGTATACTAGAATGTTGTCGTAAAAATAATGGAATTTCCTGAATGTTAGGTGATTCATTTTTTAAGTTGATACACCATAAAATAAAGAAACCTAATGTTTTTATAAGTTATTTTAATAGAGAATATTAATAAATTTATTAATTAAGGTGATCACCAGTTCAACGTAAATTTTTTTAATTTAGTTTAGTCATGGTTTTTGTTTTTCAGGGAATGGTGATATTGTGTTTTAGGTTTTGAATGTCTTCCATTGTATTGTATTTTTTTAATCCTTATAAAACCTTTAATTTTAGTGATGGGTGTCCCATTCACTATGAAAACCCCAATCAATGGGGGATTTTTAGGTGTAACCTATCATTCATATTGGTGAGCATATAGGTCGAATTCTAATTATATTACACCCTCTCTCTCGTGCACTAAGTAATATATACAAGATGCATATTTTCTTTGTTGTTTTTTGGCTCTACTATAGATATGGATATGGAATGATGATGATAGTGTTTTTTCGATAGAACACTAGTATTTAGAGACATGGACACTAGCTGGTGGGAGTTAGTTTATGAGGGTCTTTTTATATTTTTATATTTTTTGTTTTACTATATAAACTTATTTATTTAATGGGTGATGTATTTAGTGAGCTTTTGAATGAAATAATTTGATGAGTTAGAACTGAAATCATAATGTATTTAAATCAATAATTGAATAAATTTTTGTAGTATCTTTTAAGGTATTGTGGATAGGTTAATTCACTATCCATTGTTTGACCTAGTTTACCCCGAAGTGGTTATAGTTATTTAGGGTGCAGTAATACATTTTGTTTTTACTACTTTGATTATTTTGTATGAATGATATTTAATTGGATTTCTATACTAATTGAATAAACTATAGAGTTTGTGGATATAATCTCCCATACATTATCATAATGTTATATATTATTTTTGTGGGGGTGTTTGTTAGATGTTAGCTCTATTTTCAAGGTTAATATAATGATATAGATGTTTGGGGATTGTTTGTGCTTCACTAAGGTATATATTTTTTCATTTATCTATATGATGGTGGTTAGTAGCTAATTTATCACAGTTTTAACTATATTATGTTTTGTTTTTTTATGATATTAATGTATTGAACATAGTTTATTATAGTAGTTTATCATGTAATACTTATTTTTCATAGTTTTATGGGTTTCATTTAACTTTATAATACCATGTTTTGTTCTTTATATGGTAATGCATCTGATTTGAGTGATTCACACCATTAACACTAGTTCTCTAACTATGGCCTATTGGTGGTGGGATCGAGGTCACACTTGGTTCCACCACCATCTTAAATGAAGTTAAAATGGTATAAGTTAATTATTGAGTGTTATTAGGGAATTTATCTAAGATATTGGTTTTTTTTGTGTTATGAAACTATAATATTAAAGTTAGTTTGAAAAAACGTATAGAAATAATGTGAGGGTTATTAGAGTTTAGTAATACAGACTAGGAAAACCAATATAGAGTATGGTGATTGAAACATTTCAACATTATGACTCTAATTTTATGCTACCTAACTAAAATACTTAGAATATTTATTATATAGTATAATTAGTCTGACACAAGAATCATATTATGTCCAATAATTTATCTATTACCATTTTTTATTTTGAATGGGGTTTTTTTTGGGATGAAAAATTTGAAAAATTTGATGATATCATCTAAATTTATATATTCCTTAGGTCATGAACTAGTAAGGGTTGTGGGTCCTTTTTATTATAATATTCTATCTGATGGGTTTATTTTGATCGTCTTCGACCACTAGTAGTGGAAACCAACCAAAAATAGGTAGATCTATCTTTATGAAATAAAAAATTCAATATTATAAAAAGATAAGTATATAATTTACTAGAATTCATGTATAACAAAAATATCAATATTCCAAAATTGAAAAAGCATGTTTGATGTTGATCACCGATGAAACAATCAAATTCTTCCTTCCTCTGAGGAAGTGCAGTAGAAAATAGGCACAAGATCCTATCGTGATGATTCCTGAATGTTTTAAGTGTGTGAGAGTTCCTTCTCACGAGAGACAAAGAAATCTTATGAAAAAGAGATATTTATTAGCCGTTCATTAAACTAATAATCATATCCCCATTATATTAATACTACCATGTTCCCCAATGAATAAAAAACCTATATTTTATTGGAAAAATACCAATTGTCATCATTCGTGACACATATCATGCTCTATCTATTTTGAGTGTGATTAATTTAACTCATTTCAATGAATGAATTAAAATCTTATAATTGAACCAAACATCAGGTTCAAAACTATTAAAAAAATTGGGATACATAGAGCAAACAATTTCATCACATTCAACATACAATTAATGCATCTTATGCATATCTAATATGATATTTTTATATACCATATATATATATAATATCAAATATAAATATATACATATAATATATATATATATATAATATAGATACATATATATATATATCAAATACACACACACACATATATTAAAATAAGCATCGTATGCATGAAAATGTACATGCATTATACACATGATTTAAAAGTATTCTATATATATAAAATTTCATATATTATATATATACATCATGCATCATATGAATGTGTACATGAATCCTAGTCATATACATTTTAGTTCACATCTTGTAATATCCCACATGTACTAAAATCCCATAAGCCATTTTTGAAAAATTTGAAAACTCTTTATGAATCCATCCAAACACTTTTTTACGTAGCTTCATTAAACTATATTCACTTTGTCTTTTTTTCCAAAAAAATATATTAATTCAAGGGACTAACTTTATGACACTAAAAGCCACCGTAAAATTAGAAAAAATTGAATCATTATTTCATTGATATAAGAAAAGAGTGGCCTCTAACAAAATATCAATTCTACTTATGCTACTAATGGATTTTGTGTGCTCCATCAAACATTGTAATATATCTATAATTTCATGTCCACCTAAATATGTATCATATACATAATTTTTTAAATATATAATCCCTTTTAAAATGACATCAAATTTCCACTAGATATTCAACACATCAATTGAGTCCAACCAGCTTATATTTTCTTGAATCTCTGAAAAATAAAATCCAATTTTATGAATTCATCACATGAAATTGATGTCATATAAAATTACATATCATAACCCTTATATAAGTAGGTTAACACATCATATGTGAATCAAATAATCATGACCATGTATTTACTCATCCTGATTGAATTATGATCTAGATGTCTTTACTTGTCATACAAGTGGAGAATCCTTATCCAGGTTGTTCTCCGACCGACGGCATGATATAAAACATACCCACCATCCCCATATTAGATAAGTTATTTTAATACATACAAATGTAGGGTATCAATGTATTAAGGTTCTCATGATAGGTATGTCACTAACCTTAAATAATAAGGGTTCATAATAAGAATGCACATTTAAGGATTTCAATGAATATATGACATTCCATGGGATATACATTGGTGGGTAAGTCCAAATAATAATTCATTGATTATTACCTTATAAATAAATATACCACACCTCATAAAAAAAATTTATAATTAATACATAAATCCATTTAGGTTAATATTTACATATAATCGCATCCCATAGTACTTCATTATGATCATCAATCATAGACATCTCAATGTCTCACATTTTAGAGATAATAATTTCACCGTTCATGTGAAATAAATTCCATCACTTAAAATAATAATTAGATATTTATTTTATAATAATATAATACTTTTTATAACCATTAAAATCAATTTGTCATGTGTCTAATAACTATGAATTATACATGAACCTCTTATTGTAGCGGTAGTAATGCTTTTGCTAATGGATTTTCTATTTCATCCTATGTAGTTTCCCAACTGATATTTTCATAACACCTCTTAATAATTTCATATATGATATGGTATTGGTAGTTATGTTTTTAATTTGTTGGCGGGACTGAGGTTATTTACCTTGAGAAATATCCCCATTGTTATCATAATGTAGTTAAATTTCTTCTTCAATGATAGGATCCACTCTAGGTTTATTATTAAAATTGCTGATCCAAATAGATTCCTTTATAGAATCAGATATAGTGATGTACACTACCACGGTTTTGGATATTTCTATAATATATTTCATGGAACTCTTCAATATGATATCTCCTCTATTAAGGAAAAACATGATTCCAAATTTATATCTCGGCTCATCTTTTTTAGGATAGAAACTATAATCTAGGTAACCTTTTACACAATGATCATCCTCTAATCCAATGATTAAGAACATATCCCTGGTTGTTCTCAAGTAATTAATATTTTTATTTAGAAAATTCCAGTGATTGTCACCATGATTGTATTTGTTTTTGCAATTTATGATCAAAGAACAAATGTCATTGATTCTAGGACATACCATGTACTACATGAAAGATCCAATGGTGTATGAAAATGTAATTTTATCCATACTTTGTGAATCTAAAGATGGATACTGAATCCTAGTAAGATTCATGCAATGTGACACTGATAAAGAACTCTTTTTTTAGAGTTATCCATGTTAAAATGATTTATAACTTTAACAATATATGTGTTTTGACTGTATCTAAGAATAAAAATTGATCTATATATATAGATATTATTAGTTTGTATGGTTGTATAATTACTAATTTATTTTACTAAGAAACATTTTCTCAAATACACCTTAAGATTTTAAAGTTTCATATCCCCATTTGTGATAACCAATGTGTCATCTACATACAATATAGGAAAAACTACTATACTCCCACAAACCACTTATATAAAGAAGAATCATCCACATTACTTAAGAAAAAATATTGATTTATTGCTTCATCAAAACATATATTCCAACTTTTAGGATCTTTATTTAATCCCTAAATTAACTGTTGCAACTTGCATACCCTACCCGTTTTATTTATTCACTTAAATAATTTTGAGCCATGTCATATACATGTACTCAAATAGATACCTATTAAGAAAATGGGTTTTGACATACATTTAATATATCCCCTATTCATAATGATATTATATGATAAGAAAAATATGAATGTAATTTTTTTTGTCATAGTAGTTGAAAAGGTTTCTTCATAATCAATACCATGATTTTTTATAATCCTTACAGACTAGGAATGATTTATAGGTAGGAACTCTACTATCCATGTATGTTTTATTATGTAAAACCTACTTCAAGCCTATGGGTTTTACCCCTTTAGGTTCTTCAAATGAGTTCCAAATCTATTTAGTATACACTGATCCCCTATCAGATTCCATGAATTTTACCAACTTATTAGAATAATATCTCTCAATAGTCTCTCAGTTGGAAGTAGGTTAGTCTTCTATGAATATTATGTCATCTTAATTGGACACAATAAATCCATACCTACTCCTAATGAATCATAATAGACCTATAAGGTTATTGTGTAATTAGAGTTGGTTCTTATTCCACAACTCTTCATTGAACTAGTTCAACTACTATCTTATGAGAAATTCTTATATATTGGTAAAAAAATTATCCATGTTCAACTTTCCTCCCACTAAAACCTCAACTCATGTGCTCCTTATCATGTAAAATTCCACATCGGTCCAAAAACACTCTCTATTCAATAGTCTTATAAAATTCATATCCCACAATTTCTTTTAGATAACCAATAAATAATCATTTTTCTAATTTTTGGTCATGTTTATTGAAATCCAAATGTCATACATATGATTAAGAACCCTAAATTTTCGTAAAATTAATACATGGATATTTCCTATTCTATACCACAAATAGTGCCGTTATTAATGATTTAGATTGAACCCTATCCAACTAGGTATTATTTCGTCCATTTGGATATAAAATTCTATTGTGGTGTTCTAATAGGAATGAGTTGTGAAACAATTCTCCAATCTCCCAGGAGAATTATTAAATTTAAGAACAAATATTAACCTCCTAAATCTAAATAGAGAATCGAATATTTTTTCATAGACGATTCTATGCATTTTTATGAAACACTTTGATATTTTCAAAAGTATCATACTTATGTACCATTAGAAACATGTCACTATACTGACTAAAGTCATACCTAAAAGAAAAAATACCTAATTCACCATTATATTGACTAATAATTGGTCCATAGATTTTACTAGGTACGGGATCCAATACTCCACTAACCCTATCACATGTCCTCCCAAGATGTGTCTATCATTTCACATAATAATAATGACTCACAAGTATCATACAATTAATAATATAAAAATTTGTGGTTGAACATGTTTTTCATTTGTATGTCCAAAGAAATAATCCCAAAGTAATGTAGGATTAGAATCAACAATAACATTATTATTATAAAAATTATAAATAATATTATACATATTTATAATGTATAATCCATTCATAATATTCCCCATTACATAAAATATTTCATTTATATATATAATAAAACACTCTTCCTTAATAGAAAAACAAAATCCCCTATTCCCTAAATAAGATACATAAATAATATTCATATTTTTTGGTTGAAGATTATAATATTTTTTCCATTTTTTTATTTATCTACTAGTTAGACTTAGATCAGACGTTCTATCATTTAATGAAAAAACGTTTTATCCATTATCAGCATGAATATTTACTTCTCCCTTTGTCAATTCCAACCCATCTCCGAGTTTTTTTTCCAGTAAAACTGTGTGGCATAAACATGGTATCTAGTAACCTTGAGTCAGAGTTAGTGGAATGGATCTATATAACATTTACATATGTTTAATCTAAATGTTTCTACAATGAGAAAAAATTTCAATCCTAGATTCCAATATGTTGATATTTTATAGGTCATACCTAATAGTGATCTCAAAATGATTATCATTAAGCATGACGTAACTAATAAAAAGGAAAAATAATAAGGGGGGGGGGATCATGTATTATTTCATTTTATAATTAATGTTTATTTGTAGATCTCCCAAAAAATGATTACCCCATACATCATATCCATTTAATGTGCCAATATCCCTATTTCATCATGATTTACATATATTTATTTATGTAAATAATCCATGATTATTTAGGTAGGGAATTATCCAAATCATAACAGTTATGATTCATGGATTGTTGAGTGGATAAGTTTTTTTCCAATCCATCATGTGGATTTATTTAACTATATTACTCAGGTATCCTAATTGTTAGGTCTTACCAACTAGTGTAACCTAAATAAAATTACAATAATAAAATAAAAAATTAAAATAAATGGGCACTTGAATAATCTTATCAAACCAAATAAGTTTACCCCAAATTTACTTATATCTTTATTTCCATACACAAGATATTCCAATGGTACTCATGATAAGATCATCAATAACATGTTTAAGGGTCTCGATATTGAATAATGTCTCTTACGAAAGAATCTCACACTTAATATTTTTGTGGATTTTTTTATGTCTCCCCAATTTAATATAAAACACATTCACATTAAATTCATAAATATTAAATATTACGTAATTTATTTCTTCTCGTTTTTTTTGTTTGCACGATTATCTAATTTTAGGGTTTGAATCCCAATTTGAACTACTAAATTAATTTGTTCACACAAAATTAATATGTAACACATTACCCAACCTAATAGATTGTGTTAATAAAATAAAAAAAATAAAATAATATTCACACATATCCACATAAATATTATGAATATCATACATGAACACTCCATGCATATGAATAGAGTTATATAAGATGTAAATAAATCACATGAGTAAGTCTAGAGCGATAAATTGACAACAAAATTCAATTTTATGATACAGAAAATGCCTCTAGGCTAGTATGTGGTCCAACCAAATGCCCATATAACTCATGAAAAATTACCCAATATAGAATCCAATTCATGATATCTCTAACAACTAATTTGAATAAACTATATTGAACTACTATTTTTAATATCATAACATCAAAAATAAAATAAGAACAAGTTAAATCAAAACTAAATTTTATGAAGTCAAACCTAACATAAAATGCAGGGTTCTAACACCTAGAATCATTTTAATTATTAAATGTAAAGCATAATCAATATTTATATTTTTAATTTTTTTACTACACATGAATATCAAATTAATTTAATAAATTAATAAGAAAATTTATTGATTTTCCAATCATGAGATAAACTATCATGAACGAGAGAGGGTACCCTGGTATCCCAATAACCGATCCCGTCTGAACATAGCGTAATAGGAATTCCTGATCCTCACTAGTTAGTGAGTAGAAACTAACATAATCCAAAATTAATGTGGGAACGACTTCCCACTAACAATGAAAAATAGAAAGAAACAAAACAGTATTCACTTGAAAAGAAGCTCTACTAAGAGTAATGTAGTAGATGGAAAATAACTATAAATAAGCCCAAAGTACTAAAAAAGAAGTACCAAAATAATACAAAGTCTCATTTCCCATCAAGGAAGTATCTCACCAAGTTCCCAGATCAATATCTATAACCTCTTTCAAGTGATCCTTATACATTACTTGATCCTGGAATGATGTAATCTACAGAAACCCAAAGCCACAAGTAGGGTGTGATCTAAATACTAGTAATATTTCACCCAAAGGTTCCATAACAAGATTATAATATAAAAATAACCAAATAATCTATTTCAATTTCATAAAAAATAGGTTTAGGATCAATAGCATATTTCAAAAATCATGATTTACAATTAAAAATATGGAAATAATTTAGAAATTCATGCTTTACATTTCAAAAAGATAAAAGAACATTAAAAAAACACTTTACATTTCAATTGATGGAATATTCACAAAATAGTTGAAAAATGGCTCAATAAAACACATTTATATGAAATAGTTTATATAAATTCAAATGTCATGTAAATAGTTTACAGAAATGGAATATATACAATTGAAATATAGAAAAAAAGAGAAATAAGATCATGTTCCAAATAGTCATGATAGTTCTAGGCTATAGGTACCAGATACTGCAAAATAAAAAATATCCACCTAGGAATATTTGGGACTATAGTAAAGGGGAATCATCACCCTCGCCTGAGGGATGTGATGTGCTGATATAATGTTTTGAAACATTTTATGTCAAAAAGTGCCAGCCAAAAAAAACTCACTAACTACCTAAGTATTTCATGTTCTCCAATACAAAACAATGATGGTAAATTTATTTAAATACATCTTAAAATAAAATAAAATCCAATTCTTCATTTCAAATATGCTAATTCACTTAAAAAACCCTAATATCGGGTTTTAATAAAAAAACATTTCACATTAAAAACCACTTGGTTTCAATCAAAAACATTTAAGATATTTTGAAAAAAATAGGGATTTGAAATCACTTCATAATTCATTTACATAATTAGATTCTTCAATTTAATTTTCTAACACATTCAATCGATATTATACCAAACCACTAATTCATTGGAATTGGGAGATTTCAAAAATTTTCATGTAATACATTTTATAATTAAATTAAACTATTTAATTGAATCTATTTCCATAAAATAAACAATTTAAATTAATCAATTTCCATAAATACAACAACATTCAATAGAGTTGGGTTTTTTTTAATTTCATGGTAAAACCCATTTTTTTCAAAAAACACCAATTAATTGGAATTGGGTTTTAATCAATCCATTGAAATCAAATTAATAAAAATTAAACAATTGAATTTAAAATTAAAATTTTATGTTATAAATAATTGGGCATCAGAATGGAACCACCTACGTAAAAGTCCAATGGATCTCAAATCATCAAACCATAATCGAGATTTTTGCACAAAGAATGAAATTAATGGAAACCAGAAAAGAAGAACCAAACCTATGTTTATAAACCCAAAAATGATTATTAGATCCAAAAATCAATATTGGGATCCCTAAAACCCTAGATAGAAGAAGATAGACCATGGGAGAGAGATATCGGGACAAGAAAACAAACATCAATAAGATCAAAGTACAATCATAAAGATTGAGATCACTTCTGTGAGGGATTTGAGGGACCAAATAAACAAACATTGAGCTACAAGGATGGGAGAAATATTTTGCGGTCAAATTATGTTCATTGGGGACCTAAATGGGGGGGGGGGGGTTCGAGATATTTTAATAAAAAATCAGATTAATGGAAAATCCATCCACATGATTTTCTAGGAAGAGGTACACGATATTGTTAAACCATGTTTAATATGTGCATCAATTATAAATGGGACACATGGTTTCTCAAGGCAGGGTTAATGTTTTCCTAAACTTTGTACAAGCCATGTGAATCCAACTATTCAAATTTTTAAAAATTGCTACAGCAGGGATCATGGTTTTTCAAACCATGTTCCACCCATGTTCCAACAATTCACTAGCTTAGAAACTTATTTAAATTTCAGAATTTCACCAGAATTTACCCCCAATTAATCCCAACCACAGAAGGATAAAAAATAGTGGTTTAGGAATACCTGAAAATTGAACAGGATGTTACAACCTCCCCATCATAGAATGTTTCGTTCCTATAAATTCCTATGATGAAGCTTCCATCATAAATAGACAAGGCCACTTATATATCATCAGTGCCTTCCTTTTCCATGTCTCGGGATTATCAGAGCCATGTTTATATTGAACATTTACCAATTTTATCATCCTCCCATGAAGTAACTTCATTTGAGAATCAACTATCTTGACAGACCTTTTAGTCACTGATAAAAAAAGGTTCAACATTAATATCACTCCAAAATAGAACATGAGATGGATCTGATAAATACTTATAAAGGTGAGATACGTAGAAATCATAATGTATTGAAGTCAAATTTCATGGAAGTTATAAATGAAATTCATCTTTACCCACCTTCTCAAAAACATAAAAATGTACAACAAAAAGCGCTGAAAGATTCCCTTCCCTCCCAAGACGTCAATGGCCCAGCTGGGTTGAAACATTCAACAACACGTTGTCAGAAACTGAGAAATATGAAGGTGTACATTAATTATCAACATAATAATTATATTGGATCTAATTCCTCACTATTATCAAATGAATCAATTGAATCTTTGGTTCCATCTATTGGACCATGATCTGTGCAATCAAGGAACTTTCACAAATCTTCGACCAATGCAACAGATATTTGAAAGGATGACTATAAAATAACTCAAAATGATCCATTTTGATTGTGTATTGATACCTAAGTTTATAAGAAAACTCAAACATCCCCAAGTTATCATCCCAAGCCCCACCAATGTTGAGAATGCAAGTGCGGAGCATATCCTGTTGAATCTGCATAGTTTCTTCTGTCGGGCCATCCGATTACAGATGGTATTCGATACTAAAATGGATCTCAGATCCCTGTGCCTCCTAAAGGAATCTCCAAAACCATGTAGTTAACCTAGGATACCTATTGGAAACTAGAGAATAAGGAACATTGGGTGATATAAAAATATATTTCACATAGATATTGTCTAACTCCACAACTTTGGTTGTATTAGGAATGGGTAAAAAGTGATCTGATTTCATTAACCTATAAATCACAAATCATGTCTCATTATTCTTCCTCTGGGTACATGTAAACAATTCCATAAATTCTATAGATATAAAATCCCACTTTTATGTATGGACTATAAGAAGCTGAAGCCAACTCGAGGGATTTTGGTTCCCCAACTTTAGATGTTGGAATGTACAATAATGGGAGGAAAACTAAGAAATTACCCATATCATACATGGCCACAATAACTTCTGATGCATGTCATATATCATCTTTAGGGTTCCTCAATGAATATACCATTAGGATCCATGGAAATACACCATTACAGATTTCCTTACTAAAGACAGTATGAAAAAACATTTCTAAAAGTATAGAATTTCTTCTTTGAGGTTTGACCAATCAAGTATGGTCTCATGACCATTAAGAGATTCTATAGTTCTGTAGAATTCATAATCAAGAATTTTTTTCCTAAAAATTCATTTTTGGGAGAGTATATTCCAACAAAACACTGGCCAAGGAGACATCGACATGATATTCTTAGACAATAAAATGTAATTGTACAAAGAGAGCCCGGAAGTTCAACCCTAATGAGGATTCCTTCAATACATGGGTCAGATGTTTCTACTTAAAGAATATACAATGAAATTCCCTTTCCCTTGGGTATAGGGTATATTTGAATAGAAATACTTTAGGTATTCTCCCCAATATCTCTTGTGGAGATTCAAAATATTTTGATGGAAGATATAACACAAGTTATTATGGTCATAAAACATGATAAACAATGCTCTGTAAAGGTTATTTCACTAACTATTAAGTGTGTGCATCATAGTTTCAAGTTCACGGTCATTGTTAGGATAATTATTATCTTTTGGTCTATGATAATAGGATCTATAAGAAAATATATGATTACCCTATATAAGAATGTTTCCCAATCCTAAACCTGATGCACCACAAAATACCACATCGCCCTATAAGGATTTTGGAAGTGTTAAAACCACCAGAATAGTCAAAAGATTTTTTAGATTGAAAAATGAATTATGACATCATTAATCCTATGAAAACATTTTTCATTTTCGAATAGGGAAATCATTAGATAATTCAAATTTTAGATGTCCTTCATGAACCCATGATAATATCTAGCAAATCCCAAGATGCTCTGAATCTCAAAGAAATTTCATGGTTTCTCCCAATTAATGAAAACATTCACCTTCTTAGGATCAGCTAATATACCTTTCTCTAACACCACATGTACCAGTAAATTTACTTACTAGATCCATAAATCACAATTTGAACGATTTGCATAAAATCAGTGATTTTTCAACAAACTCGTAATTGTTCTCAAATGATTCACACGATCCTCTATATAGTAAGTGTAAATAATGATTTCACAACAAATAAAACCAAGAAATTATCTAGATACTCTTCGAATATATTTTTAATTAAATACATGAAATCTATAGAAGCATTGGATAGACCAATTGGAATGATATAGTACTAATAATGACTATACCTACTATAAAAGACGGTTTTCTTAAGGTCCGATTATTTTTTCCTTGTCTGATGGTATACAAATTGAAGTTCGATGCTTGAAAACCACTTTTCCCATTTCAATTGACCAAAAATATCATGAATAGATGAAAAAGATACTTTTTATTTGTCATAAATTGATTGAGTTTTCAATAATCAAAACATAGGTGAAGTGAAACATAAACTTTCTTAGTAAAGAGAACCAGTACCTCCCATAGTGACAGACTCGAGCATATAAAGATTTTTCTTTGAAAATCATATAACTAGGACTAAAACCATTTCTTTATTTATATATCCATATTGAAAGTGGGAATAGAAACGTGTGGACTACTAGGAATTAATTCAAAATAAAACTCAAACACCCTCAATGGGGAAATCTAGAGAAATCTGAGAGAAACATGTCGGGAAACTCAATGATGGATATATGGAGATCACAAATCAAATATTATTACTCTATATAAAAGTTATACAATGATATTAATTTCCACAAATTTTTATAAGAAGGTATGACTCTTCTCAATTTTGTGTCACATTCTCCTTGAATTTAATAGAACACACCAGTGGGTGTAGTAAAGGAGACTCATCAAAGATAACAATAATTACGAGAATTATTGGAAATGAGCCAATTCATCCAAAAAATTACATCAAGATATTTCATTTTGAGAACCAAAAAATTCCATTATAGGTCAAAATTTGATAGATCGAAAACAAAACTGTGACTACGAAGTTCCTTCTCTCTTTTGATACCAAGGGGTGTAGTAATATCCATCGTATAAGATAAAATCTCCATATAATGATTAAGAAGAATAAAAAAATGTGTTGAAATAAACAAATGAAATTCAATGGTTTCAAATAGACCTATTTCTAATGATGAAGCTATACTAATGATACCTTTGATATCCACAAGTCTAGAATCTACTTCATCTAGAAACACTTATGTGACATGAAGAAACTTCATTTTTGATGCGTGTGGACAGAACCCTTTAACACATGAAGAATATAATTTTCCAATGTTCTAGAATGTGTGTATGATCTTTTTCCACTACAAAAATTGAAATAAACATTTATGAACCTCTGTAAGTGACCTGAGCATATGTAGGAGCCAGAGTTCTATGGTGCCATAGTGAGAACCCTCTATGAATATCCTGGAATTATATACTAGTAACAAACAAAAGAACCTATTACAGGCACTAGATGGGGTTAGAAAACCCCTTCCATCGATAACCACTAATACAGTCATCACACTTCTTTTTTCCCTTAGAGGAATGCACACTACCACTATGATCTAAAGAAAGTCTCGATAACCCAAGCATGCATGCTTGGTCCATCTTGACCATTAGATTTATATCCATTAAATTAGCATAAGAAGGAAATTTATTCTAGAATAATTGATAAGGAATATCCTAAAGATGTCCCAACTCAAAATTTTGAGCCTTTATCTTCTCATTCGATACTATCTTAGTGATAAATTCACAAGCTCTTAAAAATAGTTTGCACACTCGGTCACTGTCTTGTGAGCCTTTCTATGTTTAAAGAAATTAGTGTACTTGGAAAAAATTAATGAATCTAGATAGAAATGATCTATAAAGATAACTTTTATGTATTTACACTATAATACCTCTTGATTCTTCAATGTTACCATCATGTACCAAAATCTCTTACTCAGTCCTTCTAGAATGAATGTAGCACACTTCAAATTAATTTTTTCATGGGTGTCCAAAAACCCAAAAGAATGATACATTATGCTGAACAACTCTACATCCTTTTGAGGATAATTTGATCTTTTGAATATTTCATAATTATGGTGAAGAAAATATTGAGAAAAAATATTGAGAACATACCAATGATGTTCCAAAATTAGAGCATGAATTGGAGCTTTAGGTGGTGCCTATCATAGAGCATGGATAGTGAGAATAATCACCTCGACCAGGATTGGGTCCATAAGAGGATTTTATGGATGGAGATCTATAGAAGAGTCATCCAAGATCTGATTCACGTGTCTTCTTAGAGGCCTAATGATACAACATATCAATAGACAACAAGAAAAAAAAAATATTTTCACTCAAATTGATAAATATGAAAATTATTCCTAATAGATAGAACAAACTATATTTGGATTTCATTCTATCCAAATAGAAAAAGGGAAGAGAATAAAACTAACACACAATAAATCATTCCATAACCACCACTATAGAATTAAGGTTCATTGTAGTGAGAGAGGACCATTCAAGAAATCTCAGCAACCACATAAGTACAAATAATATTTCATAGTGCATAATGACTTTAGGAATATGAGATAAACCTTGAGATTTGATAACACTTTGTCATGATCCATCCCAACTGATCTGGTCCTAACATAGGCAGAAGGGAATTCCAAATTCACAGTGGTCTGTGACTAGCACCTTCTATGATAAAAAATGAATGTGGGGATGATTTTACACTAAGAGTTCATAAGTTAAAGAACCATGAGATTATGAATATCAAAAGATACTATAGTAGGAGTAATGCACTAGAACAAAAATAGGCATAAATGATCACACAAAGTACTATAGTGAATGTTCCAAAAAAGGAAAATTTCCAAAGTCCAAAAACAGACACCACTCAATAATTCTATGAAATAATATATAAAACCATCTTAAAGTAATCGGTATCCCAGTCTAGATTCTAGAAGGAGGTAATATAACAACACATGATGTCAAACGTAGGGTGTGAGCCAAAACCCAGTAGGATTTGACCCAAAGGTTCAATAACATGATGCCAATATCAAATAAACCAAATAAATGCTTTCAAATTTTAAAAAAACTAGTTTGGAATTGAGAAAAAATTTAAGAAATAATGATTTAAAATTTAAAAGGTAGAAATACATTATCAAATAAGGATTCACATTTCAAAATGATGGAAAATACCTTCAAAAAATTATTTACATTTAAATTCATGGAATATTTCTAAAATAATGGATGTTTTCAAAAATGGATTAAACAAAAAAATTTATAAATCATTTTATATAAATTCACAAAGCATGTAAACCATTACAATAATGTAAAATGTACATTTGAAATAAAAACAAGAAGGAAATAGGATCATGTGACAAATATGTATGATAGATTCAAGATATAAGGATCCAACACTATGAAATGGAACATATGTACATATTCCCCTTGGGGCCTAAGGAAAAGTAGACTCATCACTGCTGCATATGGGATATGATGTCTTGATATTGTGTTTTAGAACATTCCATGTCATAATGTGCCACAAAAAATAATTCACTAGTTACCTAAGGCTTTCATGTGCTCTAGTACAAAACATCGATGAAATATTTATTTATAATAAATCTTAAAATATAATTAAATCCCATTCTCTATTTCAAATATTCCAATTCTATTAAAAATCCATAATATTGGTTTTTATAAATAACAAACATTTTCACCATGATAAAACCATTGTGTTTCTATCCAAACAATTTTATTCCATTTTCATGAAATCTTGATTTTAAATCATTTCACAATTCATTTTCATAATTAAATTAAACTAGATAATTTTCATAAAAATTACATCAGTATCATAAACCCCCCCCCAATTCAATGGAATTGAGGTTTTTCATAATTTTCCATCAAATACATTTCAAAATTAAATTCAACAATTTAATGGAATATATTTCCATTAAATCAATAATTCAAAAAAAAAAATTAAATCTCAGAATTTTCTATAGAATTCCCTATTTCAATAGAGTTTTTTATTTTACAATTTCATGAAAAACCCCATTTTTCCAAAAAAAAACCTCAATTAATTGGAATTGGGGTTTCAATAAAACCATTCAAATAATATTAATAATAATACAAAAATTTCATTTAAATCCTAAATGGATTTTAAAACAACAATTCATGTTCAAGTTAAATTGGAAATCATGACAGAACCACCTACTTCGAAATCCAACATATCTCTAAATGTAAGACCCTAATCGAGATTTGTCAACGAATAATGACGATCGTATTAACCCAAATATAAGTAATAAAAATTGGTCTATAAAAAAAATTGTGGGTATTAGATCCATATATTAATTTGGGTATCCATGAAACCCTAGATAGAAGAAGAGAGTATATGGGAGAATTAGACGAGAACACAAAAACTAATCACGAGAAGATCAAATGAAATTTCTCTAGATTCATATCACTTGTGAGGTGAATGATTTATTTAAACCATGTGAAAGACATGTTGCAATTATAAATGGGTCACACAGTTTCTCTAAATAGGGAACATAGTTTTATAAATCATGTGCAAGACGTGAGAATAATAGAATCCAATTTTATTCCATTTTGTTGCAGAAATGTGCATGGTTTGGAAAATTGTGCACCACCCAAATGATATCCGTTCAATAGCCCAAAAACTTCTTCAAATTTCATAATTCCACATGAGTTAACCGCAAATGAAACCAAAAAAATTATTCTAAAAAAATGGGTTTATAAATACATAAAAATATAATAGTCTGTTACATAAACATTCATGATCATTTCATACATGATTTAAACTATAATCATTTTATAAAGTAGCAAAAATATTAACATTTTTATACTGATTTCAATATGAACACATCCATATTTGGTATAATATGTAATATTTATGATATTTCATGAAAAATATATATTTTATTTTTAAATTTATAATATATACAATTTAAATGATCAAAATATCATATATTTTGTAATTTATAATCACTTTACAAATTAACCATTATGAACTCTAAATAAATTATTTATTTCCAGACCACAAGCATGAAATATTATTTAGGTAAAAGTAATTTAAATATAACATTAAATATTTTGTCCTAAATATTTTTATAATAATTTTATTAAATAATTATAATATTTTTATAATTAATAAATTAATTATAGAACTTTACTAATTATTTAATTTATTTATAAATTTTTTATTACAAAAAAACATTTGTGAAATACCTTTTAACGTGATTTATATACATTTTACAAACCATTGAAAATATTTGAAATAATTAATAATGTTTTTTAATGTTTTTTGGTTTTTCGTTATGTAGAATCTATATTCCATGTAAGGGTATAATCCCACTTCCATTATTTTTGATATTTATATAAGGTTAAAAAGAAATGACCTTTATATAGTATAAACTACATAAAGGATTATATCATTTAAATTTTTTAGAAATATGTTATGTAAAATGATGCTTGGTCTACAGATCTAGACTGTTCCGCTCTTATTAAAAAATTTTGGGATTCCATGAGTCAACACTATGATGCCTTTTCTTGGGTCAATAAACTCCAACATATGAAGAAAAATCTCAAAATTTGGCGTGCGTCTAAAACAAAAAAAATTTGATAAGGATATTGTCTTGTTGGATGTAGAGCTCAACCTCATTCAAAACACTACCACTAATGCTGACATAGCTTTAGATCCTCAGAACAAAATCAGAATTTCTATGAAACTTAATTCACTCCTTCTACTCAAAGATAACATCCATAAAAAAGTCTTCAAAATGAAATGGTATAATGATGGGGATAAAAATAATAATTTCTATAATTCCTTTCAATGTGTTAGGAATTTTTGTAGACCTCTTCCCTTCCTCAAGGATAATGACATTATTTTGGACACTGAGGATGTCAATGATAATCATGTCATCTCTTACTTTGAAAATATTTTTAATGGTCTACCCATTAACAAAGACCGTATTCTTGATTTTGTTCCTACTCTTGTTGATGACGAGGAAAGTCGATCGCTTATATGAATCCCTCTTGATCATGAAATCAAAGACACTTTTTTTGGTCATAATTCTGACAGTGCCCCGGGTCCAGATGGGTTTAATAATGGTTTTTATCAACATCATTGGGACATTATCAATGCTAATGTTTGTAAGGTTGTAAAAACTTTCTTCTCTCATGGTAACTTACCCCATGGTCTAAATTCCCAATTCCTTACTTTGATTCCTAAAGTGGCTAATGCTCTAGAAATTCATCTATTCTGGCATATTTCTCTCATTAAATCTATTTATAAAATTATTACTAAGATTTTTTCCAATTGCCTCTCTCTTCTGTATAAAAATAATTATTTCTCGGAACCAATTTGGCTTCATTAAAGGAAGATCCGTTCATGATTGTATCTACCTTGCCTCTGAATGTACCAATATCCTTAATAAAGCTTCAAGAGGAGGCCTTGTGGAAATTAATCTTGACATTAAAAAATCCTTTTATACCATTGATTACAACATCATCTTTAAGGTTCTCCATCAATTTGGTTTTAATGAGGTTTTTATTAATAGGATTCACTCATTATTTACTTCTTCGGCTATTTATATCCTTATAAATGGCTCCCCTAACGGATATTTTAAATTAAACAAGGATATAAAACAAGGAGATCCCCTATATGCCATCTAGTTTGAAATTTCGGAAGGCTACCTTAGCAGATTTCTCATTAAGTTGGTTTCACAATATAAACTGAAACTGATCGAGGTTTCTCAAGGCCTAAATGCTCTGAACAATCTTTCTATGGGGATGATATCATCCTCATTATTAATGGAGGAAAAATAAATATTCAGAATCTTAAAAATGATTTAGCTCATTATGAGGAGGTCTTAGGAATAGTGGTTAGTTGGAGAAAGTCTTTTATCTTCATCGGAAAAAATTTCCCTGATAACCATAAAATCAACATCAATGAAATAATTGGCATTAATGAAGGTACATTAACTTTTACATATTTAGGTGTTCCCTTTTTTTGGGGAAGGCCTAAAGCCATGTATTTCTCTTCTGTGGTTGATCAGATTCCTTACCAACACTCTTCCTGGAAGGGGAAATATGTTTCCATGGCAGGTAGGATTTTCCTTGTCAAATAGACCATTATATCCAAAATGTTCTACTCTATAATGATTTACAAATGACCAACCTCTCTTCTTAAATGAATTAATAGTTACCTTAAGAACATTGTTTGGTCTACCAGCACTGTTGAGCGAAAGCTTTCCACTACCCCTTGGTCTACGTGTTGCAAATCGTTGGACGATAGAGGCCTTGGCATTTAGAATGTCAAAATTTTTAATAAGGCGCTTCAAGCCAATCTCACTAGTAACATGATAAATCAAAACACTATTTCCTCTGATTTTCTTCGAAAAATATTCTTAGAAAATCTTAAAAAGATAACTTGAGTTATATTAGTTCCTCTATCTGGCCTTACATCAGATACTCTTTTCACAACAGTATGCATAACTCTAGATGGCTGGTCAGTAAAAATTCCACTTTAAATTTATGTCTTGCTAACTTGTCTGTCTCCCCCCTGGTATCCATGTTATCTCCTCACTCACCTCTGGATACCATAAATATCTCTATTTAGGAGGTTATGGATGACCATGTTCCCAATCTCCCGGAGTCTATTATTCATGTGGTTGAGATTCATACCTTCACTAATGCGGATGATTTCCTTGTTTTGGAACCTTCTCATAATGGTATCATAGATTCTAAAACATTCTATCATCATAATTTTTCTTCATATGAAAAAACATTTGGGTGGATCAAACATTTTGATAATCATTGGATCAAGCACTCTAGACTTATTCTTATTTTAAGGATTTCTCATAATCATGTCCCTAATGATGTTTGCCTCCAGTACTTCGGTATCCAACTTTGTTCTAAATGTCATATGTTTCATCAGCATCACGAGGATAGAAATCATCTTTTTCGATCATGTGCAACAGCTGTTGCTATTTTGAACTATATTACTATCATGTTTGATTGTAGATGGATTTGTTCTGACTCAATTATTACTCATTTTAAATGTTGTGTAAATCTCAATGCCTCAAAGAAAATCAAGAACCTCTTTCTTGCAGCTCTCACCGATCTCCTACACATTATCTGGTATGATCGTAATGATACTTTTCATAACAAGCACTCACTCAGTCTCAATGCAGGTCGATCGAGAATTCTCACTGCCATCAGGGATGCCGCCTCAATTCGAAATGACTTATACAAAAATTCGGTGGAAGACATCATGATTCTAAGATGTCTCTGGGTTTTCTACCTCTAAAAAAGCCGCATTATTCAATTGAGGTGTTCTTGAAAATCCCTATTCCTTGGTGGATCAAAATAAACATGGATGGAGCTTCAAAAGGGAACCCGGGTCCAGCAGGTTTTGGAGCTGTCTGAAAGGATTATATTGGTCATTTTCATGGGTTCTTCTATGTTGGTTGCACCACCACCACTTCATTAAAAGATGAGATGATGGATTTGATACATTTTATTGAATTTGTTCAAAGGAATGGTGAGAACAACATTTGGATTGAAAGTGATTCTACCTCCATCATCCAAGAAATTTGGAATGGCATGATCCATCCTTTCTGGGCTCTAACATCTATTTGGATGAGATATATGGACTATATTTGGGATATTATATATATTGCTACTCATGCCTATCAGGAAGAAAACATGGTGGATGATTCTCTCTATAACAAAGGTATCAACTAGGATGTTACCTGGTTTGATAATCATCTGATTGACCTTATTTCTCTCTATGAAAGAGATTGTAATAAAATCATATCTTTAAGACTTTTTGTAGTTACCTTCTTTATTAATAAATTGTGTCTTTGTATTTTTCCAAGACATTACCCTTACAAAAATGAAACTAATTATCATATACACTTAAAATGACACAACCACATTCCCCAAAAACACAACTCTTCTTTTTTACTGGTTTATCCCATGTTTCCTTTTTTGTGAAACATATCAAGAATTATTGTTGTTGTGTGCAATTCATTGAACTCATTTCCTTGAATAAAAGTGATAAATTTAAATAAAACAAAAATTAATTTTAAAATTGATGAAGACCATTTAAAAGAGAAATACTTAGACATTGCATCACATGAAACCTACTTTATAGGCATCTGATTCCTATCTAATAATATATATATATATATTAATACACGAATCATGTGAATAAAAATATACATTCATCTTATTAATTCCTTAACAGTATATATATATATAATATCATATATATTATATATATACATCATGAATCATAAGTAGGTGTACATGAATTTCACGAATATACATTTTAGTGCACATCTAATAGTATCAGGTAGAATATTTTATGAAAAATTATTATTTGACACAGAATGAGTTTTTGAAAATTCAAGGGCCACCATTTTTCATCATGGTTTTCCTGATGAATTTATAATGGGACCCATGTATGATGGGGTTTCACTTACTACTATACTGGGTATTGAGTTATTTAATGTCCATTAAATCTTACGTTGGTATATTTTTAAGATGATTTTGGTGGTCAATGTTATAGGTTCAGGGTTTCTAAGGACCAAACAAATTTTTTTCAATTTATCAGAAGACATTAAAAATGTTAAACTCTCAAGATTAGCATACTATGAAAAACCATAACCATGTATAAATTATAAATGAAGAACACTATACACATTTAATCAATTATTCTATGATAATATAATCAAACACTTGTTTGATAAATATCCATTAGGAATATTCAAATGGAACTTTCCTCTATGGATTATCCATGGGTTGATATGAATCACTATCTGGTTGGAATAGATTCTCTTTCACACCCATGGTATGATAGAACCTCTAAGTGGAAAAGGGAGGAGTAGAAAAGAGTAACATGATAAGGGTAAGATTTTCACAATGATAATACAAGATTATATAGGCCCCAATAATTCTTATAGACCCCCTATCACATTTACTTCTATTTTATGTAACATATAAGAAAATTCTATGTCCATTCAAGTATTTCTCATAGAAATGCACAATTAATTACCCTATTCATTTCATCTTATTAAACACTTAATTAATGATATACTTTCATGAGAAATTCCTGATTTTTAACTCTTAATATTGATTTCCAATCTCAATCATAGGGTGTTATTTGATTCATACAAAGTGATTTTTTACCTAGGGGTTTCCATGTCACACACTATGACATGTATATGTAGAGGAATGATATCTCATGTCAAGAAATTTTTATCCCTAATCTAAGGCATAATATATTCCTCAAATTTTATGTACATAATAATCTATGGTATACATATATCATACTATAAGTTATAACAATTATGACATCATATGTATAAAAGTTTTAGGGAATATCTATATCAATATCCCACTTACACTAAAGGTTCAGGGACTTAGATCAATTTCAACATATATTTTATGTTACATAATAGCTGTTGAAACCATATCCAAAACCCTTTTTGGTCATCTTATAAAGAGATATTGGAAAGCTATAATCAACATTTACTTATAGTAAATCATATAAAAAACCTGAAAATATCCATTCAAAACAACTATTGGATAAACATTATAATACTTTTAGATAATCTCTGAGTTTCAGAAAACTAAATCCTCATTTAGTTACCCACAGAGTGTGACCCAATGGGCCTTTATAGTGTTGAAAGAAATATGAATTACTAAATTCATAAATGTAGGAAAATTCAAGACTCTAGAAAACAATTAGTTCTACAAAATCTATAATTTAATTTTTCAAGATCTCCATCAAAAAAATGTATTTTTATACCTATATCCACCAACTGCATCATATAAAATAATTAATTTTCTTATAATCCATTTTTTTCAATTCATTATGTAATAATGGGACACATATTATCTAAATACCATATTGCATACTCAATTGTTATAAATTATGAAACTATTGATGGGAAAGGTTTATGAATAAATCACATGTTATTTACCCTTATGGATGATCACATCACATTACCATTATCCAATAGATAAATGTATCTCATATCTTATTTAGGTATGAATAAAACTCATTAAATATATGTTAATAAAGGTAATTAATGTTATAATCATCTTAAGAGAGGAAATTTCCCTTCTTTTTTATATTTCAACCGATGATAATACCAAAATAACAACCAACCAACCTCTAATTATCTAATCCTCAAGGATTTCATAAGAATGGTATAAAAGTATAAAGGTTATAATGGTTGGTATCTCCCCAAAATTTTGTATAAGGGTACCCCATTATAAAACATGTACCACTATTATACCATATAGAAAATTATGAAACATCATGTGGCATACTTAAGGGATCGTCCAATATATAAAACTTATTTTATTACTCATGAGGATGTTTCATATCTCTCTATGAAATCCTACACTTGATAACCTTAACCTTTCATTGCAATTTATAATACACCATGATTAATATCAACTAGGGATAACTCAAATCTATACTTTGAGGAGTTTATTATCAATTTACTTCATGAGTATATGAATGAAATGAAAAAGTGGAGATTGATTTTTGTATAACATGAAAAATTTTATATTATTAAACTCTATTAAAAATACTAAAAAATTATATATAAGTTCTCATCTAATCATATACACCATATTTTAGACCACCAGATCAGCCTTATTATTGATAAATGTTTGTTTTTTGATAAACTGATTCCATCTATATATATTTTTTGCACCATATTTATTTGACCATATGGTAAAATCCTCCAATTAACACTCCTTTAGTGACTACTTTTTATAAAAAAAATACAATTTTAAGAGTGGTGATTGTAACAACCCGATCATTTAGAAATAAAATTCCCTTTATTTTAATTTCATATAGATATATAAAACACATGCAGTTTTGTATTATTATTGGGTTTAAATGACTATTAAGTGTCATTACCATTGATAATATAGCCATTGAATAGTGATCACAAAACTAATATAAATATAATGTTTTATGAAATCCCTTAGACATAGACAATGTATATTGTGGAATAATCATGTAGAATTAGTACATACGAAGCTAATTTGTTAGATCTAAGAAATAAGTTAGCGTCACTAGGATTCACTCTTGACCAAGACCAAGAAAAGCTTCAACAAGTTAATCTTGAACGAAATCACCTATAGGGGAAGTTCATGTTAATAGAGATTACCACCTGAGCGATGTTATCCAAGCCACACCAAGAGTCTGTCACCATTCTCACCTAACCCTTATGTATTATTCAGTCGTTATAAGGGGCTATGTAACATGGTATTGTTTAATTATTTTGTAATCCATTTATATAAATAAAATTCATATTCTATCAATTCCATTATTGAAATAGTCCTTCTTAAAAAAAATTATGAATATGATAAATTGAATTTTTAGGTAAAAATTGATCTTTTGAGAAATATATAAATTAATTTTTTTATTAATATTATCATAAAAACAATACTAATTAATGATTATTATATCAATTAATTATCTATAAATTAATGGTAAATCCGTTTGATAAGATTTATATTTTTATACGATAAAACAAAAAGCATATTTTTTCAGTGAAGGAATTTATATTAAAAAATTAATGATTTTTTGAAATAATTAATATTTAAATAAAATATTATTATCAAATTAAATTTATTAATAATAAATTAAAATATAATTGTTGTGAAGTAAACTATAATTTTTATGAAGTCAAATGCAATTTTTATAATAGTTTAAAAACTATTTTGGTCAAACCCATCTATTTTTAATAAATGTCGATTCTCATTTAAAAAGAAGAAATTAAATAATTTAAAAAATTATTTAGATAAAATTAATATTATTTTTTTTAATGAGGATGTCGAAATTATCCAATGCTAAATTTTTCATAATTTTTGAAATAGTCAAATGTTTTGGTAAAAATTAAATAATATATAAATATATAGTGTGATTTATGATATCATAATGACCCAAAAGTGATGTAATAAATACCATAAAATGAATATTAGACCAAATATATGTTTTAACTTTAAAATAATATGATTTTATATTTATTTTACATATTTTATGATGCCTGAGTGAATCCTCCAAAATGTATAATATATTTTATGATTTCAAATTCACTTCCAGGAGGGTGTGAACCACCTCCCCATAATAAAGGATAATATTTTAATGTCTCTAGAAATTTTACATATAAATTAATGTTTTCCAATCCACTTGTATGGAAACCAATGGAAAAAACAAGGGTTGGATTGTGGTTTTGAATATTTTAGTGTGTAGTGTCCAAAACCTAAATAATAAATAATTTCCCTTCCTTTTCAATATAAACCATCCCAAGAATCCATTCCTATTTACTAAAACTCATTTAAGCTCATAATCACTTTTCTATCCCCCCTAGTTTCATCCCAAGTTGTCCCAAATCTCCCATGAAGCCTCTCCCAAGACATTGTGATTACACATTCAAGTAAGAGATCATCACTTTACTTCTTTTCTCATTTTTTGTCTGAGTTTAATTATATTGTTATACCCATTTATTTTTCAATTAAAAATTATGGGATATATTTTATCACCAACAACATACTTCTATTTTTATTTTTCAACGATGATATACTTTCATGACCCGCCTTCACCAAGATGAGGGAAGGGATAACAAATTGCCATACCCTTCCTTCCTCAAGTTGAAGGAGAGATAATGACCCTCAAAACCCACATTCAATAGGTACTGGAGTGGTGAATAGCACCAAGGGTATAGAATCATAAACAAAATTTAAGGCATTACCATTTTTATTTAGTCAGATTAAGAGATAAGATAGTAAATCCTAGACAACACCAAAACTGGAGGTAAAAGTAAGGCCAAAACAAACCATTCCCATATGCATGTTCCAAAAGTAAGTGCTACAAGTACAAGAATATCCAAAGGAAAGTACTAATGAAAAGAAAAGAATCAAAACCAATTGTCCCAACATCTGAACTAGTTTGGTCCTACACGATCCCTCAATTCCTCCTGGAAACCCGAAAGCATTTTTATATAGGTAGGGTGAGTATACATGTATACTCAGTAGGGAAAACCAAAAGCTCATGTGCACAAGCAGGGATGAATTGTAATGCCCCATGAGAAAAGGAGAAAATTAAAGCACCTAGAAAAGATTTTATCCACCCAACCTCTCTAAGGAATACTCCCCAAATAACACAAGTCATGTAATGTAAATGTAATAGGATATTGATATTTGGGTACCCGACACTACTTTCCCACTGGTTATTGGAGACATCTTATGCATCAAACCTCTCCCGCTATTCTCATTGTAGTCCCATTTCCATTCCTTTACTACACTCACCTGGGATACCACAACCACACATCCTACCCACAAACACCTATGCCAGAATCTTGCATAACCATTCTCATAGAAACCTGGGCCAGAACAACATCTTCCATGCCTGAAGACACATGGGCCTCATCCTAAAGACACTTGGGAAACAACCTGCCCACACACACCTAGGCCAAATACCAAATCATACACTGTTTGGAGAATCTAGTGCCATAATGGTACTCAGGCCATCACAGCATGCCCCGAGAATCTTGGGCTACTTGGGAAAGGGAGCAGAAATGAGACAATAACCAGCCAGACATAGGAATGTTGGAAAAAACACGATCCCCCATGAAACAGGGGTGTTCGACACAAGGTGGTCAACATGGGTAGGTTGAAAATAAGAAACATAAAACTAAATTATACATATAGGTAACAAGAACTCATCCCAACTTAGGGGTTCTAAAACTAGCTCATATACAAACACCCTTATTACTATTCATTCATAAGAAGAACCACATCCACAGACTTGTCACAACTCATTCTCGAAATACAATTCCACATTGCACCCATTATTTTTTTTCAAGATGAAGTGATTCCATTTAGATAATTATTCACCATCAGACAACTAACATGAATAAACGCAAGCCAAGGAAGGAAAAATAGCAAATAAACAATTTAAACATTCACACCCGTTTCTTTTGTAAATTTTCAACATCAAAAGGGATCTGTCAGACCCTTCAATGTACTGGAGACAAACCAAGCCACAACATATGATCAAACATGGATGTATGTCCACAAAAAATGATTAACCAATATGGTATTACAACCACTTCAACATCACCACACAAGAATCAACTGTTAACATCACCAGAACAAAGCAAAGGAGTTTTCAATTTTTAATATGCCATTTATTTAGTTCTGTTTTTTTGTTTGGTTAATCGAGGTGATCACACAAGTATTCTTATTCATCGGGCATCAATTTAGTCAACAAAGTTTACATGACTTACTAGTTTCCATGTTACATCCATTAAATCACATAAAATATCCATAAAAACAAAGGTTCATTAGTTCACAATAAAGGACCACCAATGACCATGATTTTCAGTGGGATGAAGCCCATGCAATTCACAACATATAAGAAGAGATAAATTTGTAAAACATCATTATCAAACACACCCATTATTTCTTTAAATCCATTTATTGTATTCATTGAGGTTTTTTTTCATCTATCCCCATATGAAACAATTTCATGCCCACCCATCATGATGCACAGTAAAGAAAGACAAAGGAAGAACCCTACATGGGTGAAAAATGATCGACATGCTTCTCCTTGGGCAAATATGTAGGATGCACAACTTACAGGGGAGGAACTCGAAGGACTCCATGAATGAGGAGGAAAGGCTTCCAAATGGGTGCACCACTATCCTTGGGAAAGGAGACTCCAAACACACCAAGGAATGAAAGAAACCATCCAAGAAGAAGAAAGAATGAATTGTCGTGCAATAAAAAGGGAAGGTCCTGGAGTAATGGGATAAGAATTTTTAACGACTTTAAAGGTGGATCGTGGTTTCACCATGCAGTTGGATGGTTACACATGATGGAATTAATTATTATTTAATAATTAACATATAAGGGGTGTCCATAATAGTTGCGCGTTAAATAATTTCAATTAAAGAGCGGAAAAATGTCTGTTGAGGGTCTCCACACTCATAAGGGGTTTTAAAACATTGTTTATGGAATTAAAAACATCCATGAACAACATTAAAATGGTTGAAAGACATAAAAGTGTTGTTATGGGAAAAATTGGGGAAGGAAAACCCCCAAAACCCTCTGTGGCTGATTGGTGAGACTGATAGATGAAACCGATCGGTGGAGCTGATCCGGTGAAGCTGATCTCATGAAGCTAATCCCATGAAGCTGATCTGTAAAGATGATTGGGTGAAGCTGATTTTGTGAAGCAGATCTTTTGAAGCTGATCCCCTGAAACCGACCTGTGAAACATATTTGGTGAAACCAATCTTTGAAACCAATTTGGCGTAACCGATCTGTGAATTTGATTTTGTGAAACCGATATCTGAAACTGATTTGGTGAAATTGATATGTGAAACTGATTTGGTGAAACCAATATGTGAAACCTATTTGGTAAAACCGATCTGTGAAACTGATTGGGTTATTCTGATCTCTAAATCCTTTAGGGTGAAACTGATTTGTGAAACCGATTTGGTGAAACTGATATGTGAAACCGATTTGCAGAAACCGATATGTGAAACCAATTTTGTGAAACCCATCTGTGAAACAGATTTAGTGAAACCGATATGTGAATCCTATTTGGTGAAACCAATGTGTGAAACCGATTTAGTGAAACTGATCTATGAAACCAATTTAGTGAAACCAATATCTGAAACCAATTTCATGAAACCAACCTATGAACCCGATTTGGTGAAATAGATCTATGAAACTGATTTTCTGAAACTAATCTGTGAAATTGATTGGGTGAAACAAATCTATGAAACCGAATTGGTGAAACCGATGTGTGAAACTGATTTGGTGAAACCGATCTGTGAAACCGATTTGGTGAAACCGATATGGGAAATCGATTTGGTGAAACCGATCTGTGATACTGATTTGGTGAAACTGATATGCGAAACAGATTGGGTAAAACTAATTGGGTGAAACTGATATGTGAAACTAATTTGATGAAACTGATCTGTGAAACTGATTTGGTGAAACCGTTCTGTGAAACCGATTTGGTGAAACTCATATGTGAAACTAATTTGGTGAAACCGATTTGTGAAACAGATTTGGTGAAACTGATATGTGAAACCGATTTGGTGAAACTGATCAGTGATGTTGATCTATGATGATGATCATTGAAGCTGATCAGTGAAGCTGATCTATGAATCTGTTCTATGATACTGATCTGTGAAACCGATGGGTGGGACTGATTGATGAGTCTAGGACACCCCAACACATAGAATTGGGAAAATTAATGGAACAAGATGGTATGTGCCGTTACATCAGATACCACTCAAAAATTATTCTCGCACTCGAGAATATAAGAGTAACCCAACAAATCCCTCGAGAAGATACCTCTTGGGGACAAACCACCCCAAATATCCATGCAAATCCCAAATATCACATTGTCTCGACACACGTATTGGAAAGTTCATTCCTTCATGTCAATATATTATCCTGTTTGGGCAGAACTGACTCGCCCGCGCGGGTTTAATCGCCTCCACCTTAATGCACATTGATTGAGGATCATGTCCTCCCATCACCACATATCAAGACTTTTCATAAACATTCCCAAGTTAAGGAAACAAAACATCTCATTAAACTAACAAGGATACCATTACATCACAATAGGCCACAAAACAATAACCACATGTATGGCTTGAAATGGAAACTCAAAACTGCTTTGGGTACTGGGCGTGCATTTGAGCTTCTCTCTCCCATGTAACCTCCTCGTGTCCACCGTGCCTCGACAACAAACAAACCAAAGGGATGGTTCATCCATGAAGCACTTTATCCTTTCGATCTTTGATCCTCACTGGTCGCTCCACGATTATAGAAACATACCCTATATCCAAATCCCTACCAGTAAATGACATGGTAGTCATCGTGTAGATATCAATAAAGATGGGATACGTGGAAAAAAGCATGGATCCTTTCCAAATGGGGTGGATATTCCAGATGTTATGCCACCTCACCAACTCGCCCCAACACTTCAAAAGGCCTGATGAACCTAGAGGAGGGCTTTCTTCCCTTTCCGAACCTTCGCTTCCCACGTTGAGGAAAAAACATCAAAAACACATTGTCTCCAAAGTAAAACTCCAAGGTACTCCTCCTACGATCAGAATACATCTTCTTCCAGTCCTGGGCTGCCTTTATCCTCTCACGCACAAGTTGATCCTTCTCTGTTGTGCTTTGAACTACCTCAAGGCCCAGAACACTTACCTCCCTAACATCGGCCCAGCACACGGGCGAAGGACACATCCTCCCATACATGGCTTCAAACGGTTCCATGCCAATAGTAGAGTGATAGCTATTATTGTAGGAAAACTCTACTAAGGGAAAATTTCATTCCCATGATCCTACGAAGTCCAAAACACATTCTTGTAGCATATAATCCAATGTCTGGATGTTTTTCTCTGTCTGCCCATCTGTCTGGGATTGGAAAGTAGTTGTAAGCCATAGCTGGGTTCCCAAATCATGTTGTAATCCCCTCTAGACACCAGAGGTAAACCATGAATCCCTATATGAGACTATGGATCTTATAACTCCATGAAACCTCACCACCTCATCCACGTATCTCCGTGAAAAGGCATCCACCGCACTCGTCTCCATGATCGCAAGGAAGTGTGCTGATTTCATCAACTTTTTGACCACTACAAAGATAGCATCATAACCACCTTTAACCATGAGTTTTCCTATAAAAAAATCAATCGATATGTCATCCCACTTCAACTCAGGGACATCTAAAGGCAACAACAAACCTCCTGGGATGCGGTGTTCATCCTTCACCTACTGGCACACCAGGAACCTTGCCACGAACATCCAAACTTCTGTTTTTCTCAGGACACCAAAACTATTCCCTCAGGTCTTAGTACATCTTGGAAACTCCTGGGTGTACCCCTAATACAGAGTTATAAAACTCACGTAGAAAATTTTCCCGCATAGAATCTCAGACAAACAACTTCTGTAGGAAAATCATCTGATTTTCACCATCCTCCAACCACCCTTTCGGAGAATTACCTTGGTTACCCCGATCACGCATCAGTTCAATCTCTAAGTCTCTCCACTGAGACTCCTCCACCTGCTTAAATAGAGTGGATTTCACTGTCATCTGAAACTGACAACCTCTACCACCATCCACCCTTGCATCCAGGTGTAGGGAATCCAACTACTCCATTTCATTCCAAGCATCCACGTATTTTTGAAAAGCTTCCCTCCACGACTTCCTGCTCAAGGAATCGGCCTCATTGTCCCCATTTCCTTCAGTTTAAGAGGTATCGAAGTTGTAGTCCGGAAGAAACTCCACCCATCATCATTTTTGAAAGTTTAGGCCCCACTCTGTTAAGATATGCCTCAAACTCTTGTGATCTGTGAATACCAAAATGCGCTCCACAATGAGGTAATGCCTCCAAAACTTCAACGCGAACACTACCACTACAAGATCTAGGTCATGGGTGGCATAGATAAACTCATGAGGACACAACTACCTAGACCTATAAGATATCACACCCCACTACTGCATCATCACACACCCTTGTCCAAATACAAAATCATCACAAAATACCTCATACAACAACCCTTCCTATGGAAAAATGAGCATTGGATCACTGACCAACCTTCCCTTCAAATAGATGAAAGCTTCCCGAAACTTCTCACTCTATACGAAGGCCTTGAACTTTCTTGTAAAAGTTCTCAAAGGACCTGCTACCTAAGAAAAGTCGGGTACGAACATATGATAATAGCCTGATAGACCTAGAAAACTACGAACCTCCATCACATTATTGGGTGTTTACCACGAAATAAACACTTCCACCATTGACAGATCAACCACTACCACTTGCTAAGACACCATGTGTTTGTGTAAATTCACTTCTCATGTCAGGAACTTAGACGAGGACAATTTACGATAGAGCTGGGGATTCCAAAGGATTTCCAAGACCATATTGAGGTACATAGTATCTTTCTTTTAAGATATTGAGTAGATTGAAATGTCATTCATGAAAACAATGACAAACCGAGCCAGAAACTCATAGAAAACAGAGTTCTTGAGACGCACAAACACAGCAGGTGCAGTCATAAGACCGAATGACATGACTAAGAACTCAATGTGCCCATACCTGCACCTAAAAGTGGTCTTCGGAATATAACATTCTTTCACCCTTAACTAATGATACCCAAACCACAGATCTATCTTAGAGAATAAATATTCTACTCTAAAATTTTCAAAGAGAAATTCAATCCTCGATAGACTGTAGAGGTTCTTGACTGTTACCTGATTCAGTCTCTGGTAGTCTATGCACAAATTGATACCACCATCCAACTTCTTCGAAAACAACACTAGATCACCCCATGGGGACACGCTGGGTCTGACAAAACCCTTCTTCATCAGATCATCAAATCTAAATCTGTGACTCTCGCAACTCGTAAGGAGCCATTCAATAAGGAGCCATCGAAATCGGATAGGCACCTGGCTATAAGCCTATCCGAAACTCAATGCCACGTCAAGGGGGTAGAGTCACAACCTCCTCAAGAAAAACGTCCAGGAACACTATCAAAACTCTCAGAACATACATCATCTCATCATCCACTAATTCTACAGATAGCTCGACCAACATAGAAAGAAGAGGTTCCATAGGCCGTCTCCCCACCTGGAAATTTTGTTCGCGAACAAAAGCCGCCCATTGACCATCCTCATCGGAGAACATGAATATTCATCATAAGAAGTAGATAACAGCTTGCACCAAAAATAGCCAGTCAATGCCTATTATGACATCATATGGATGCATTCACAGTAGATGAAGATCCCCACTATATTGATGCATCCCCAAAATTAGTATACATCTTGACAAAAATAAAATAGGATGGTATGACCCCCAACTGGCGTACTCATCACCAGGTTCCTAGAGAGTCTATCTATGTATAGGCCCAAGGAATGGGATAGACTGGGTGTAAAAAATGAGTGTGAAGCTCTGGAATCAAACAAGGTGCAAGAAAGAGTGCTAAACAAGATAATATTACTGTGAACGGCTTCCGGCCCTACTGGAACTACTTCCTCTATGGCGTGCAACTACCAACACCCATCTCCTCTGCCTCTCTACTGTTGGACACCTCCCAGACCATGCCTGGGTCAAGGTCATTGAGGGGCACCCTAGGGACGGTCTCCTCCTTCCATGTTTGCTATCAGAAGAGCGGGAGCTCACTGTCCCTACTACTGCTGCTGAAAGGGCCCGGCTGGAAACTACTGCTGCTGCGGTGGGTGCTGAACCTGCCCACCCACAATGTACTGAACTATGTCTGTGCACAGATTCTGAAGGTGCCCATGGCTTCCACAGATTAATCAGCTCGGTCCTGGGCCCATGAGGAAAGGGAGAGGATCCAGAGATCAAAAATGAAACTCATGGGGCCTTCTCCACCCTGGTCGATTCTTAGAAGGTCCTGACATCGGAGGCCAACTACTGACAACCTTACCCTTTGACGATCCCAACTGAATCCCCTCTCGTGGCACACATTCTAGCATGTGCATCATTTCTACCACTTCAGACTTCTTCTGATCCTCAATGTACGTCGGTAGGGTGAAGGGAGTAAAAACATACTAAAGAGAAGGTCAGAGTGCCTCCTCTAAACGTCTCGCCCAGGACTCCTCATCCGGAAAAAGTTCCAGAGAAAAATGAAAGAGAACGTTGAACATAATTCCAAGCTCCCTCAATGACATTCTCTCCTGCTATAGGGAGTGTAGATCCTGCCTCTTCTCTGCCTTTATCATTGAAGAGAGGAATTCCGCCCAGAATTCCCTCTTGATGTCAGTCCACGAAACATCATCCTCACTCTTCTCCCCAAGATAGAGAGTTGACCATTGACGCGCCACTCCCCACATCTATATTATTCCTAGAGGAACCCATTACTCCATCAGATTCTGTATCAAGATGAAATCTATAACCAGTTCCTCGAGCCAGCTCTCTTTATCCATGTCTGAGATGCCGCTCTCGTACTTCCCGATGGTATTTCTCTAAAAGGCATGAAACGTTCTCTTCTATGAGTCATAAATTTTCTATCCACTCCAAATATTCATACCAAGTCGTCCCCAAGATCCCAAGAATCCTCTATATAGAATTATTCATTACACATTCAAGTAAGAGATCCAAACTTTCCTTCTTTTCTCATTTTTGTCTAAGTTTCCTTATATTGTTATACCAATTTATTTTTCAATTAAAAATTATGGGGTATATTTTATCACCTCCTACACACTTCTATTATTATGTTTTAATGATGATAGACTATCATGACCTGCCCTCAACAAGATGAGGGAAGGGAAAACATACTACCAGACCCTTCCATCCTCCAGTCGAAGGAGAGATAATGACCCCCGAAACCCACCTTCAATAGTTCCCAGAGTGGTGAATAGAACCAAGGGTATATAATCACACACAAAATAGGAGGCTTTTCCCTTTTTATTTAGTTGGATCGGGAGATAAGATTGTAAATCCCAGAGAACACCAAAAATGGAGGTAAAAGTAAGGAAAAAACAAACCATTCACATATGCATGTTCCAAAAGATAGTATTATTAGTATAAGATAATACAAAGGAAAGTACCAAATAAAATAAAAACAACAACAAAAACTGTCCCAACGTTCGAACTAGTATGGTCCCGCATGATCCTGAAGTCCTCCTAGAAACATGAAAGTTGTTTATATACACAGGGTGAGTATACATTTATACTCCGTAGGAAAAACCTAAATATCTCGTGCACAATCCTGGAGGCATTCTAATGCCCCGTGAGAAAAGGAGACAACTGAAGCACCTAGAAATAATTTTATCCACCCAACCTCTCTAAGGAACACTCCACTAATAACACAGGTAAAGTAAAGTAATAGTAATAGCACATCAATATTAGGGTACCCCGCACCACTTTCCCACTAGTTATTGGAGAAATCCTATGCATCCAACCTCTTCCTCCATTCTCACCGTAGCCCCACTTCCATACCTTTCCCACACACACCTGGGCTACCACAACCACACATCCCGCCTACAAATACCGGATCCATAATTACACATAACCACACCCATAGACACCTGATCCAGAACAACCACTGCCATGCTCGAAGAGACTTAGACCTCATCTCGAAGACACTTGGGAAACAACCTAACCCCACACACTTGTTCCAACTACCACAACAAACCCAGACTAAATAATCTTGGGCTATAATGGACCTCAGGCCATCACAGCCTACCCGAATAATCTTGGGCTACTGGGGAAAGGGATTAGAAAAGGGGAAATAACCAGCCACTCATAAGAGTGTTGGGAAAAACACCCCCCATGAAATGGGGGTGTTCGGCACGAAGTGCTCAACATGGGTGGGGTTCGAATAAGAAACAAAAAACTAAATTATACAAATAGGTAACAAGAACTCATACCAACCTAGGGGTCCCAAAAAAAGATCATATACAAATACCCTCATTAGTATTCATTCACAAGAAGCACCACAACCAGAAACTAGTTACAAATCATTCCTGAAAAACAATTCCCCTTTGAACCAATTATTAATTTCAAGATCAAGTGATTTAATTTAGATAATTCTTCACCACCAGGTAACTAACATGCATAACCGCAAGCCAATGAAAGAAAAATATCCATGTAGCAATTTAATCATTCACACCCGGTTCTTTTGTAAATTCACAACAACAAAATGGATATGTGGGATCCCTCAAAGTATTGAAATCAACCCAAGCCCCAACATACAGTCCCACAAAGACTTAGGTCCAAAAACCAATGACTTCCCCATAGAGGACCACATCCCCATCCACGTCTCCTCACAAGAATCAACTGTAAACCTCACCAAAATTGAGCAAGGGAGTTTTTAAATTTGAATATGTTATTCATTTAGTTATGTTTTTTTGTTTGGTTAACCGGGGTGATCACACAAGGATTAATATTCATTGTGAATCAATTAAATCAATTGAGTTTACATGATTTGCCAATATCCATGTTACAGCCATTCAATCACATAAATATCCATAAAAATAGAGGTTCATTAGTGCACAAGAAAGGACAACCAACGACCATGATTTTCAGTGGGAACAATTCCATTCAATTCACAACATGTAGGAAGAGATAAAGGAGTACATCAGCATTATCAAACACACCCCCTCATACTTTAAATCCATTTTTTATCTTCATTATGGTTTGGTTTCATCCACCCCCATATGAAAAATTTTCATACCAACCGTGCATGCTTCACAGTAAATACAGGAGAAGGAATAACCCTATGTGGATGTTCAATGATCAAATTTTTTCTCCTCGGGCCAATAACTGGGATGCGTGACTTGCAAGGGAGGAACTTGAAGTACTCCAAGAATGAGAAAGAGTGGCTCACGCATGGGAGCACCACTAGCATTGGGAAAGGAGACTCCAAACACACCACGAAAAGAAAGAATCCTGGAAAGATGAAGGAAGTAGTAATTCCTGTGTGATGAAAAGGCGAGGCCCTAGAGATACGAGATAAGAAATTTGAATGGATTTAAAGGCATATTGTGGTTTCCCCATGTGGGTGAACGGTTACACATGATGGAATTAATTATTATTTAATAATTAATGTCGAAGGGGTGGCCATAATCGGTGAGCGTTAAAGGATTTCATTTAAAGAGAAGAAAATGTTCTGTTGATTATCTCTCCACTACTAAGGGATTTAAAACATTTTATATGGCATAAAAAACGGCCATGATTGTAACAACCTAAGATTTTATGAGATATATTATTTATAATTTCTTTGATTTCTTATATTACACACTAAACCAAGATTATCTTGTACTATACGCAACACCGTATTAGCTTGCAATATACACAACACTATTCTTGGCTCGTGTTACACACAATTTCAAGTTCGTTTTGTGAAAATTATTCTACGCAACATTAAGTATAGATTTTGTTTAATGTATAAATGAATTATGTTTTGATTATGTTACACGCAACACCAAATGGATCTTTAACTACACATAGCCCTGACTTGGCTTGCATTACACACAATGAAGACCTTCAATAGCGTGTGTAGTACACAATACAAAGTTTCACTAAACGAGATATTATTATAACATTATTATGTACTTGCCGTTATGAATAGTAATAACCAATTTTTAAAATTTTATAAATTGTATCTTTCATAATGGACTTAATTTTTGGATTTGGTATATCGAAATTAGCCTAGGGTGAATTTTTTGTATTTTTCTAAAAACTTTCAATTTTTGATGAATAGTGAAAACACTAGGTTACTATTTAAAAAATGACATTTTATTTAAATAATTATTTATTATATTTAAATTTATTTTATGTCAAAATTTTTACATAATACCTATATTTTTTCAATGTATTTCATTTGAGTCATTTTATAATAATTTTAGATATATAAAAATTTTATTGAACTTTTTACCGTCTTTTACCCAACTCCTATGAGAATTTGAAAATTATATAAAACTTAATTTTACCACTTCTATGAGTGGAATTTAAAAAAAATTAGAGACATAGTTAATATAAAGGATTAAAATGTTGTTCAATAAGATAAAATTAATTTTTTTTGTGAAAAGTAAGATTTTACTTTTATTTACCACGGTTAAAAGTAAATTGGATAATTAATGGTAAAAAGATATTATTATTACCCAAACACATGTCCTAATTCTATTATATAAGTGTAATTCGACCAAAAAGAACCTTAGAAATAAAATATTATCATTTAGGTCCACTTGGATTAGATTAGGACATTTATTATTATTTTATTTAACGAAAAGTTAAAATAGTTAAAATCAACGTTTAATAAATGTTTTTTTAATATATGGTTATACATAACAAAAAATCGTCTATAAATATTCTTTATAAAAATAAAAAAATTTCATAAATAATGGTATTTTATTTATAATTATAAGAAATTAAATGATTTAATTTATTTATGACACAATGAGGATGTAGTAATTACCTTATTAATGAAATATTAACATAATTGATGCTATAAATACCCAAATAAATGTAATTTAAGACTTTTTATAAATTCCACTAAATTTTTAGGTTAATATGACATGTTATTACTTATTTAATTAACTTTTTTCGAACTAATCATACTATTATGAGTATCACAAGAATCAATTTCTAAATAGTGTCAAAATTGACATAAAATAGTTTTTAAAACAAATATTATATTATTAATTTCTATTATATTCCTAAAAATCTATGGTTCGTCCAAATGACTTAGATAAAGATATATATATAAATGATGAACCACTTGGAGTTATTTTGGCTTGTTATAGAATATTTATTAACCATATAGTTTAAGAAAATAAGAAGACACGGTACAAGTTAAATTATTTATCTTAGAGTTAAATCTAAATGATAAGGTTAGAATAGTAACAAAAACATGTCTAAAACCTATTAGTTGAGAGAAACTCGACCCATCCACACTTTAGATTTTAAATGAATCAATTTAGATCTATTATAAAATGATATGAATTTAATATAAAATAATATTTTAAGTTTTTCCAAAGGTGCCCCTCTCCTCCCTTAGGGCACCCCTTCCCTCTCCTCTTCACACCCTTTTGATCCTTGAAGCTAGGAAAACCCCTAACAATTCCTATTCTCAGCCTCTATCGATATATCATATAGGATCTGGTCTTCTCAAAAGACCAACTCTAGTGACCAAAGACGAAGCTTAAAAGAGGTGCGTCGAGGAAGAGGTAATTGCTTCTACCGACCCTTCCAAGTTTCTTTCTTCTTCTACTTCCTCTTCTTTAGTTGTTTCATTATAAAGTAATAACATAAGAATTATTTATATACTGATATTTTTTTATAAATATGAACCAACCCTATTTCACCTTATATCCAACCTATGGAAAAATAAATCACCATGAGTGTGTACGTACGAAATACCCTCTCCACGCCGTGGTGTAATCTGTTTTTCCACCACCACCTTAATTTGATGGGTATAATGGTGTAATTAATAAATATATATAGATATTATATTAACATACTGATTCTGAGATATTATATCATCCACTCCAATTCAATTCAATAATTATGGGAACGATATCATCGCTCGTGCATACGTACGAATTACCGTCTCCATGCCGCGATGATATTTATTCTTCGTGTTAACCACTAAAGAATAATTATAAAGTATATATAATGAATAATGATGACATATATTAAATGATAAAGCTACTGTATTTATTTATATATATATATGTCATCTACTTACTTCAATTAAAGTCAATAAGGAAAAGAAAACAACGTTCATGCGTACGTACAGCCTACCATCTCCATGAACGGTGTATTTCATTTCATTTATATATATATATTATATATATATATAATGAATATATATGATATATAAATCATGATTTAAATTCTGGATGTAATTAAATAATTATATAATTAATAATAATATCACGATAAACATGTCCAAACACGTACGATAAATAAAATGATTTTACCAAAAACACTGCTTTAATATGGTATTTACAAAAGAATGGGTAATATAAAGTCATAAGTGAACCATATATGATATCATAACAATGAATATGATTCTATAATAAGTCAATGTCATTATTTAAATCATTATACAACAGTTTTGGATATGTACGAAGCATATCATACCTAAGGTAAGGGGTAATTATTCCAATCTCATTCTTATCCGAGATTGTTTATTCATAAGTATTTACTGTGGTTATGTTTACTATCCATGTCCATATGTTCTCAAAATGTTTTCTTAAAATTTTTAATTTTCTTCCATGTATCATTAAGGTCATTTTTAACCTTTTTTTACATTTACCACATCTTATGGAATAAATCTTTCTTTTTTTACCATACGAGGTACTTTTTGACTTTTCAGACAAATGTATGAGAAGAATTTTTTTTAACTTATACAGCATGAACATATTTCTACAGTTTTATAAAACCATATTTTCATGAATATTACTCTCCATGATTTCATAACTATTTTCCAAAAAGTCATCTTCTTTTAAAATTTCATAGCATTTTTTGAAAAGAAAATTATTTTCAAGTATAAAGGATATTTTCCTCAAGAATTCATTTCCAGTGTTTTATCAAAACAAAATTCCATCTAACATGACATTATTTTCATCAGTGGATGTTTAATGTAAAATGTCTCTATGATTTACATGGTTTCACTTTTCTTATGATGAAATGATATCCATTTGTTTTATATGGATTATGTTATGATGGGATGATGTTTATGAAACCCATTTTAGTCGTTGGGTTATGATAATGATTTATGTTTATGTTGTGGCACACGTAAGAATGATTTCATTATGAGATGGGTGAGACCTATATATCCCTCTAATTCATTGGGTAATGATTTATATCTCATGATATAGACATGGCTGAAACGACATGTTAATCTGGTTCAGTGATACAAGACTGGAACGAGGAGTGAACTCGATTTAGAAAGGGACTTTTTCCACTAATATGTTATTGGCAGCAATGCCTTGGGTACTATGGAAATCATATCATGTGCTTAATGTTTTTACACAATTACATGGTTTATTCCCATGCTATTTTATTAGGATTAATGTTCCTTTATGACCTATTCCTTACGTACTTCCACGATTTATTTCACAACTCAAGATTTTGATGTATAAACATTATGTTCATGTTTTGTAGTTCAAATGTATAAGGCTTGTTTTATTTTCTCCAAGATTACCCTTACTGACCATTTTAGCTCTCCCTTTATATGATTTATTTTCCCCATGATCGGAAGAAAGGTTTTAGGTATGAAAAAAGGGGAATATCTTTATGGGATATGTTGAAGATCTTTCACCAAGATTAGAAGATTATGTTCTGAGTTTCCAAAGACACTAAACTATTATGATCCTTGTGTGTTTATTTTTGTTATGTATTATGTATTCCGCAAAAGTAATGTAATGTACATGTACGTCAAACTTTTGGTCTCTATAGTTGGTATCAGAGAAAAGGTTTAGTTAACCTCTTGAAACTAGGATGCGGAAACTTTAGTGAGATCCCTAGAGATATTTATAAGGTATGTCCAGGGATGTCTCTAAGGATATGTATAAATATATTTTATAGTCCTAGAATTATGGTAACAATATTAAAATTAACCCTAAGATGTTATATATTGAAGGTAATCCCCATTTATTATATTGTTTTCCCTAGCATAATTTTTCAATATCACACTATTCTTTTGGGGTTTTAGACGATGGCTGGAACCCGAAGGAACCGTGTTGATCATTGTAATGGACAATGAAATGATTTTCCTCTTGAACAAACCAAGGTTATGGGAGATGGAGTGAAGAATATTATTTCTATACTTACATAAGATATGAATCATTATGGACTTCCAAATGAGCAGAGAAGGCAACAATATTCTATTGAGTCCTCCGTAAGGAAATGTCCACCTTCATTCAGTGGGTCTTCTGGTCCACTTGTTTCTGAACAATGGATCAGTACCATTGAAAAGATATTTTCCATACTCCACTGTTTAGAATAAGAAAAAATCATTCTGGCTATTTACCATTTAGAAGGTGAAGTAGATCAATGGTGGAATCTAATTAATAATACGAGGCCCCGACATGAAATTGAATATATGGAATGGGATGAGTTCTTGAACTTATTCATCAATAACTACTTCCCTCGTATTCATTGAAAAAATATGGAAAATGATTCCCTTTAGCTTATGAAAAAGGATGATGAATCTGTTGGTATATAAGAAGCGAATTTTACGAGGCTTGCAAGGTATGAATCGGGCTTTATCATCCAACCTGAAAGTAAAGTTAATCGATTATTCAGTGGCTTAAAACAAAGTCTTCGAAAGGCATTAGATATAAGAGACATCAGTATATATGAATATATTGTGTGTTGTGCTATCATGGTAGAACTGGAAGTTGGTTATACATATCCATCTCATGGTTTTGACAAGAAAATAAAGATGGAGTTCAAGGAGAAATCTCAGAATAATGGTAAAAAAAAGATGAATGTTTCTTTATTCTCAAATTGTTGAAAGAATCATGGTGGAGATTGTCTTAAATGGACTAGAAAATATTTTAAGTGTGGAAAAGAAGTTCATCGAGTAGTGAGTGTCGAAGTAATGGAAAAATGTTTTCTAATGATGTGAATAAAGAAAAGACTGTAGAGAATGCACCACCAACACTTCAACGATTCAAGTGCAAGGAAATGTGGCATTATGCTAATCAATGCCCTAATCTAAGGGTTAATAATGATCAATGTTTGCAACTACTTAATGAATAGGATAAAGGGAAGTCACATGTGATCACTATTTGTGATGTTGAGTATGATTATGATGTTGTTTTATGATTATGTTTTTATTTAATGGAATTTCAAAATAGTATCATGGAATCTCATTTATGGCATCGTGGAAATTTTGAATATCTATGTGTTGGTTTTCAACAATTATATTGTACCAGTAACCATGAAAAGTGATTGAAATATTTTTGGAAAGAAGATGATATGCGCATAATGAAGCGATAAAGAAAAAAATGAAATGCGCTCATGATTGATATAAGGACAAAATTATATCATGGTTTGAGTATATATAAATTTTGGGATTTTGGTATGTGGAAAGTGTTAATTTTTGACAGCATTCATGTTTTCACTAAGGGTCAATGGGTATTCATTTTTCAAGAGAATACATGATTAATGTATTCAAATGATTTTAATTTGACCAACAATATATATCGTATGATATATGGGGGATAAATGATGTTATTCACATGCTCGGTAGAAGACATTAATAGTAATTTTTTTCCTTATACTATGAGCTTGGACAAAAGTATTTTGGATAAGCCTAAAGATTGGAAGTGATTATGGTGGACAAAATTTAGTATTGTTTAAGGCTAGAACTTTTTTAGATATTATTTATGGAATGTTATAATAATGTAGTTTTAGAAAAAGGACAGCCTGCAGGACATGCAACAACCCATCGCGTCAGACAAGGCTGTGGGAATCGAACCCAGAACCGAAGTGCGATTGGCCTTTATCACCTACCACTGGCCAATATGAAGTCCCTGGTTAGTAAAAACTAGTTTTATTGTATTAAGCAGTATAATATATGAAGTATAAGTCCATTTTAGGAACCATATATGATTAATCTCACTCTGGATGGACTTATTTATTTTTGATAACTTTTTCTAACCTTTTGCTTGAGACAAATGGAATGTCCCATAATTCTATCACATGATCTGCTAACACATCACGAATAACAAATTCAACTACATTTCTTTAAGAGATGAAGTGGAAATTGTCCATGTAATGACCAACGATGATATTTTACCAAAATCATGTAAGTATTTCTTTTAATTCAAAAATTATTCAACTTTAGGGAAATGATTTTGAAAACAAAAAATGTTTTCCTAGTGTCCTTATATCCGATGAATCAGATGGTACCTTAAATCATCACAAATTTATGGTTTTGTGATTGTTAGATTTTTTATAGCCATGTCCTCTACCACTCTCTGTCAAAATTTGATTGTTAGATTTCTCTATCACATCCATATTTTCACCTGTGTTGTCCTATGTGGAAACCTAGTGCTATGTTACTCTGGGTGACTGTTATGATTCAAACTTCCATTTATTAAAATGATGTTTTAGTATTCCTTTTTATGATGTGGGTTTCTATGAAAGAAACTTTCATGTAGTAAACCATTTATAACCCCGACAAATTTCGAGGGCGAAATTCATTTCAAGATGGGTATAATGTAACACCCCGAGATTTTATGAGATATATTATTTTTAATTTCTTTGATGTCTTCTATTATACACTACACTAAGATTAGCTTGTACTATATAAAACACTGTATTAGATTGCAGTATACACAACACTATTCTTGGCTCATTTTACACAAAATTTCAAGTGTGTTTTGTGGAAATTTTTCTACGCAACATTAAGTATAGATTTTGATTAATGTATAAATGAAATAAGTTTTCATTATGTTATACGCAACACCAAAGAGAGATTTCACTACACACTGCCCTAACATGTCTTTCATTACACACAATCAATACATTCTTCAATAGCGTGTGTAGTATGCAATACCAAGTTTCACTAAACGAGATATTATTATAATATTATCATGAAATAGACGTTATTAATAGTAATACCCATTTTTTGAAATTTTAAAAATTTTACCATTCAAAATAGTGTTCATTTTTGGATTTGTAATATCGAAATTATCTTAGGATGAATTTTTGGTATTTTTCTGAAAACTTTCAACTTTTGATGAATAGTGAAAACACTAGGTCACTATTTAAAAACAGACTTTTTATTTAAATAATTATATATTTTATTTAAATTTATTTAAGGTAAAAATTGATATATAATACCTATATAAGTTCAATTTTATTCATTTGATTCATTTTATAATAATTTTAGATATTTAAAAATTTTATTGAACTTTTCACCGTCTTTTACCCACCCCCTATGAGAATTTGAAAATTTTCGTAAATCATAATTTTACCGCTTCTGTGAGTGAAATTTTGAAAATCCAAGAGACATGGTTAATATCAAGGATTAAAATGTTGTTCAATATGATTAAAATAATTCTTTTATGAATAGTAAAATTTCACTTTTATTTACGACAATTAAATTAAATAGGGTAATTAAGGGTAAAAAAATATTAGTATTACCCTAACGCATATCCTAATTCTATTGGATAAGTGTAATTCGACCAAAAACAACCATATAAAGAATATATTATCATTTAGTTCCACATGTATTAGATTATGACATTTATTATTATTTTATTTAAAGAAGAGTTAAAATAGTTAAAATCAAAGCCGAATAACTAAAACATTTTTAATATATGGTTATACATAAGATAAATTAGTCTATAAATATTCATTAGAAAGATAAAAATATTTCCTACATAATGGTATTTTATATATAATTTTTAGACATTAAATGTTTTAATTTATTTCTGGCACAATGATGATGCAGTAATTACCTTATTAATGAAATATTAACATAATTGATGTTTTAAATAACCAAATAAATAGAATTTGAGTATTTTTATAAATTAAACTAATTTTTGAGGTTAATATCACATGTTAGTGTTTATTTAGTTAAATTTTTAGGAACTAATCATGTTGTTATGAGTTTCAAAAAAATCAATTACCAAATAGTTTCAAAATTGACATAAAATAGTTTTTAAAACAAATACGATATTATTAATTGTTATTATACACCTAAAAATCTAACTTTATTCCAAATGACTTATATAAGGTTATATATATTAATAATGAACCACTTGGGGTTAGTTTGGCTTGTTATAGTATATTTATTAACAATATAGTGTTAGAAAACAAGAAGACGCGGTAAAAGTTAAATATTTTAACTTAGAGTTAAATCTAAATGATAAGGTTAAAATAGTAACCAAAACTTTTCTAAAACCAATTTTTGAGAGAATTTATACCCATCCCCACTTTAGCTTCTAAATAAATCAATTTGGAGCTAATATAAACCGAATATGACTTTATTATAAAAAAAATATGTTATGTTTTTCTAAAGGTTCCCCTCTCCTCCCTTATAAAAAGGGCACCCCTTCCCTCTTCTCTTCACACCATTTTGAGCCATTAATCTCATCCATAACCTTCAAATTTCTATTCTAAACCTCTCTAGATATATCATAGAGGTTTGGGTCTTCTCAAATGTCCAACGCTAGTTCCGTAAGAAGAAGTTTAATGGAGGTGCATCGAGGAAGATGTAATCTCTTCAACCGACTATTTCAAGTTTCGTTCTTCTTCTACTTCCTCTTATTTGGTTGTTTGTTTATGAAGTAATAACATTCGTATTACTTATATAATGATATGTTATTAAAAATATAAAAAAACCATATTTTTCATTTTATATATCCTATGGAAAATTAAATCACCACGCGTGCGTACGTATAGAATATCGTCTCCACGCCATGGTGTAATCTGTTTTCCCACCACCACCATACTTGGATGGGTATAATGGTGTAAAAAATAAATATATATAGTTATTATAACTTCATAATTATTCTGAGGTATTATATCATCTGCTCCAATTCAATTCAATAATTATGGGAATGATATCATCGCTCGTGCATACGTATGGATTACCGTCTCCACGACGCGACGAGATTCATTCTCCATGTTAACCACTCAACAATGATTATAAAGTATATATAATGAATAATAATAAAATATATGACATGATAAAGCTACTAGATTTATGTTTATATATATATATGTTTCATCTACTTACTTCCATTCAAGTCAATAAGGAAAAGAAAACAACATTCATCCGTACGTACGACCTACCATCTCCATGAATGGTGTATTTAATTTCATTTATCTATCTATTTTATATATATATACTGAATATATATGATATATAAATCATGATTTACATTCTAGAAGTAATTAAATCATGGTATAAGTAATAATAATATCAATAACAACAAGTCCAAACATGTATTATAAATAAAACGAGTTCACCCAAAACACTTCTTTAATATGGAATTTACAAAAGAACGTGTAATATAAAGTCATAAGTGAACCATATATGATATCATAACAATGAATATGAATCTTTAATAAGTCAATGATATTATTTAAATCATTATACAGGAGGTTCAGATACCTACGAAGCATATCAGACCTAAAGTAAGGGATTATTATTCCAATCTCATTCTTATCCGAGATTGTTTATTCTTAAGTATTTACTGGGGTTATGATTATTATCCATGTCCATATGTTCTAAAAATGTTTTCATAAAATGTTTATATTTCTTCTATGTATGTTTAAATTCATTTATACTCGTTTTTTACATTTACCAGATTATATGGAAGGAATATTTCTTTTGTTTATCATATAAGGTACTTTTTGACTTTTCTGACAAAAGTATGAGAAGAATGTTTTTATAACTTATACGGAATCAACAGATTTTTATAGTACTATAAAGCCTTATTTCCATGAAGCTTTCTATACAAGATTTCATAAGTATTTTCAACAAAGTCTTCTTTTTTTAAAATTGCATATCATTTTGTGATAAGAAAATGATTTTGAAGAAGAAAGGATATTTTCCTAAAGAATTCATTTCAAGTGTTTTATCAAAAGAATTTTCTATATAAGATGGCATTATTTTCATAAGTGTATGTTTCAATTATAATGTCTCTATGATTTACATGGTTTCACTTTTCTTATGATGAAATGATATCCATTTGTTTTATATGGATTATGTTATGATGGGATGATGTTTATGAAACCCATTTTCTTATTTGGGTTATGATGATTGATTTATGTTTATGTTGTGGAACACGTAAGAATGATTTCATTATGTGATAGTTGGGACCAATATCTCCCTCTAATGAATTGGCTGAGGATTTATATCTCATGAGATATACTTGTCTAGAACGACATGTTAATCCGCTTCAGTGATACAAGACTGGAACAGGGAGTGAACTCGATTCAGAAAGGGACTTTGTCCACTAAGATGGTCTTGGAAGTAATTCCTTGGCTACTCTAGAAATCATATCATGTGATTAATGGTTTTCCACAATTACATGTTTTAATCCCATGCTATTTTGTCATGATTAATGTTCCTTTATGACATATTCCTTACGTACTGCCAAGATTTATTTCACAACTCATGATTTTGAAGTGTAAACATTATGTTCATGTTTTGACGTTCAAATTTGGATGGTTTGTTTTATTTTCTCCATGATTACCCTTACTGAGAATTTTATCTTTCCCTTTATATGTTTTCTTTTCCCCAGGATATAAATAATGGTTTTAGGTAAGAAAAAAGGGGAAGATCTTTATGGGAGATATTGAAGATATTTCACCACGATTAGAAGATTATGTTCTGAGTTTCCAAAGACACTAAACTATTACGATCCCTGTGTGTTTGTTTTTGTTATGTATTAAGTATTCCACAAAAGTAATTTAATTTTCATGTACATTAATCTTTTTTTCCTTACATTGAACCACTTTAAAAAGGTTAAAAGACATAAAAATGGTGTGATGGTAAAAACTGGGGAAGGAAAACCCCAAAAACCCTCTATGGCCAGTTGGTGAGACAGATAGGTAAAACCAATTGGTGGAGATGATCAAGTGAAGCTAATCCCGTGAAGCTAATCCCATGAAGCTGATCATTGAAGCTGATTGGGTGAAGTTGATCCTGTGAAGCTGATCCTATGAATCCGATCCCGTTAAGCTGATCCCATGAAATCGATATGTGAAACCAATTTGGTTAAATTGACTTGTGAAAATGATTTAGTGAAACCGATCTGTGAAACCAATTTGGTGAAACCAATCTAGAAAACCGATTTGGTGAAACTGATATGTGAAACCAATTTGGTGAAACCGATCCGTGAAACTGATTGGGTGAAACCGATTTGGTGAAACCGATCTATGAAACCAATTTGGTGAAACCAATTTGGTGAAACCAATATGTGAAACCCATTTAGTGAAACTGATATGTGAAACCAATATGGTGAAACCGATCTGTGAACCCTATTTGGTGAAACTGATCTGTGAAACTGATTTGGAGAAACTGATATTTGCAATAGATTTGTTGAAACTGATCTGTGAAAACGATTTGGTGAAACCGATCATTGAAACCGATTTGGTGAAACCGATCAGGGAAATGGATTTGGTGAAACTGATATGTGAAACCGATTTGGTGAAACCGATCTTTGAAACCGATTTGGGGAAACTGATCTATGGATCTTATTCGGTGAAACTGATGTGTGAAACTAATTTGGTGAAACCGATATGTGAAACTGATTTGGTGAAACTGATCTGTGGAACAAATTCAGTGAAACCAATCTATGAATCTGATTTTGTGAAATTGATATGTGCAACCGATTTGGTGAAATCGATTTGGGAAACCGATTAGGTAAAATTGATTTGGTAAAACCGATCTGTGAAACCGATTTGGTGAAGCTGATTTGTGAAACCGATGGGGTGAAAATGATCTGTGAAACTGATTTGGTGAAATTGATCTATGAATCCGATTTGGTGAAACTGATCTGTGAAACCGATTTAGTGAAACTGATATATGAAACCAATTTGGTGAAACCAATTTAGTGGAATCGATATGTGAAACCGATTTGGGGAAAATGATCTGTGAAGCTGATCAGTGATGCTGATCATTGATGTTGATTAGTGAAGTTGATCTGTGAAGCTGATTTGTGATGCTGATCTATGAAACAAATGGGTGGGACTGATCGATGAGTCCAGGAAACCCCAACACTTATAATTTGGAAAAGTAATGGACCAAGAGTGTATGTTCCATTACATATATCCCCTTTAACTTTCATTAATCTCTCCCATGTACACCCGTTACCGTCCTGAAATTCCGTAAGGGATTTCTCTATGCTCTGTTCCATTTAAGAATTTCTCTTATATTATAAATCAAAAATTCCATTTTCATATGTTATTATATTATGATCCATGAAATCCTTACTTAAATTTCATGTATAAATTATGATATATCATTTTCACTCTCAACAATCTATTTTATGAATCCCCATGTGATTTCATTATGCTACCAAAGTTGAATCGTGGTTTTCCATGTCAAAATCCTCATGTAGTTAATACCATACCCATTTCTCTATCAATGGTATTTCCCATTATACACATATACTTATTAATTATATAATTTCATATATTTATTCCCCATTCCTTTATCATGGAATAAATTACGATATTTAATGAATCCATTTTATATGATCTATATAGAACTCTTAATCATGAGATTAAAATGTTCAGAAAGGGTGCGTCCTAATAGCGCTCCAATGTATTGTGTAATTTTTAGTATCATTATAATTGCTGATGGGATGAGGTTTAATTGATTATTTATTAGGAATTTTATCCACTATGGTTTGAAAAATGTTTACCTGATTCGTTTTAATTAACAATGTAGTGTTTTAAGTTGCCTCCACATTTCCATGTTTTTATAATCATGCTACATCATACCTTTATGTTCATGTTTCTCTTGTGATCCATTTATTTTCTGATTGCATAAAATGTATTGTATTCCTTAGGTTATGAATTGTTTACACCCTTACTAGGCTTTATAGAACATACTTTTCATATGTATTGCCTCAGGTTATCCAATGAAGTTATAAGAACAAAGGAATGTTGTGGTCTTCTAAAATATGATTAAAAAAAGGTTTTATTTTATATCTTATGTTGTCATGTAATATTAATAATCCCCAATTCAAATAGACCTATCAATCTTCTTGGTTGTATTAAGTGCATGTTTATGTAATAAATCATATTTAAATCTGAAATAAAGAATGAGGTTGTTATAGTTAGTATCATAGAATATGTGTAATTATTTTTTGGGATTAACATTAGAAAACCATAGTTAAAGCCTTAGGAATATGATTTAGTATAAACAAATATACCTATGTTTTGGTGATTATAGACTATGTGGTTATTAAGAAAATTCATCTCTAGATGGACACGAACAAGTAGAGGTGTCTATGGAACAAATGTATCTAGGGGTAAAACACAAAAACACCTATTTGAGCTGGACTCAAATGTCAACTAGTGCACAAAAACATGCATTTATGTACTCTTGGTTTGAAACACCCAGTGGATATTCTTTGGAAAATTCAAAAGATTATAATGATCCATTTTTATGTGAGTAAGAAAAAAATACCATAAGAATATATGTTTTTAAGTTGACCATTGATAACATAGATTGAACCCTATAAATTAATAAGGTTAGGAAATAAATGTAATTTATAAGTTATCCATTTTGACATTGGATTACCCTTTCTCTGTTTAATATTTTAAAATACATACCCATAATTTTCCTTTTATTCAAGCCAATATACTGTAAAAGGAGGACATGGGCTAACAACCAAAGTGAAGATCAATGTGATGAATGCTATATTGAGATTGCCAATATGATTGGATTGGGAATTATTTTTTTTCATGATAATATCTTAGCCAACTCAGGTTTTATTATAGAAACATTGGTTGAGAGGAATATCCAATCCCCCCTAATAAAGAACAATTCATATTCAAGAGCTTCATGAGATAAAGGCCTCATACTTTCAATGAGTCATCTGATACCTCAATCACAGAACGAATGGATCAACTCCATGAGAAAATCTTATCCATCATTCAATGGTTTGAACAAGATAAGGTTCTTATGGATGTTGATCTTATGGATGATGAAGCCGATGCATGGTGGAAATTGATAAAAAAAATTAAACCCTGAGGAGTAGATTGAGGCAATTGGATTGAAGTATTTCAAGAAAATGATTTTCTATAAATATTTTTCCCACACCCTCCATCTTATGATGAAAGGATATTTCCTTACACTCATGAAAAAAATGATGAATATGTTGGGGAATATGAGGAAAACATCACCAAATGTTCATGATACTTCACCGGTGTTGTTGTTACACTCGAATTCAAGGCTGAATGCTTATTTGGTGGGATAAAAACAAGCCTATTGAAATCCCTAGTGATACATAAATTTGATATCTATGAGGAAATTTTTTATGTTCCCTCAATGTTGAGATGGAGATCATCGAATCTCAGCGGTATCATGGGTATAAGAAGCAGAAAGTGGAATTTATTTCTGGAGGTTTTATGGATAAATCTAATGTTGGTAAAAAATTACAGTATCCCACATTACAACGGTGTGGAAAGAATCAACTTAGAAATTCCCTAAAGGGGATGAGGAAATGCTTTTGGTGCGTGGAGGAAGGGAACCATGCCAGCGATTGCTGTCATGAAAAACCTACTACGTTGAAAGAGTAAAGGAAAAACTCATTCGATCCTTAACACATTGTTCATTGCTAAAACAACAAATAACTAGAGTAAATTGTGAACTAGTTCCCTAAGCCAAGGGTTTTTGGAGAAAACCAACAACCTACAAGGTAGCATTGAAGAGCTTTTTCCTTCACTACCACCGAAGAGAATCCCGACAATGAAGTGGTTCCCAATACGCATGTTATTAATTTAATAATAGTGAATGTACATTTAAATTCTAGTTCGATTAATTCTTTTATATCCTTAATGTTTATTATAACAATAACAAAATCACCAAAATGAATGGAATTAGATATGTCAATTAAAATGGATAATTGGGAAATTATTGAATCCCATGCATATAACTCCTCCCCTTTCACAATTTGTGTACTGAACTTCCCAAATAAACACATCATACATCCATTTGTGGAATTTTATGCAATTCATGGAATAGATTGTCTTTACCTATATATGCACAACATAAATAGTCGCGAGGGGGAAATCACTCTCCATATGGTGAACCAACCCCCAATTTTGTACAAGTGAAAGGAAGAGGATGAATCATTATTTGCACCATCATATGAAGAATTAATATTAATTCCCTATGACCATGCCTGTATTTCTTATATGATTGAGTCTAAAGATGGAACCATCCTCGAAGACATGCCTATTGTAAGAGATTTTGCTAATGTGTTTCCCAATGAATTTCCCGGTCTTCCTGGCAAAAGAGATGTTGAATTTTAGATAGATCGTATAACCGGTGAATTTCCATTATCCATGACACCATATAAAATGGTGGTTTTAGAGCATGAGTATCTAAAGAAATAATTACATAAGAATATGGATAAAGGGGTTATACACCCAAGTGCTTCACCATGGGGTGAACCAGTTCTCTTCATTAAGAAGAAGGATGGGTCAATTCACCTTTGCATTTATTATTGTGAACTCAAAAAATCATAACAAAGAACAGGTATCCTTTGGAATGAATTGGTGAATTTTTTGATCTACTCCATGGAGAAAAATACTTCTCCATTGTAGTTTTTTGTTTGGGACATTACAATGTATGTGTGAAGAAGGAGGATATCCCCATGACTAATTTTTGTACAAGGTGTGGGCACTATGAATTGATAGTAATTCATTTCGGACTCACTTATGCTTCAGAAATATTCATTGAATCGATGAAAAGAGTCTTCAGAGATTACCTCGAAAAATTTTTGGTTGTATTTATATATCATATTATAATATAATCCAAAGCCAAGGAGGATCATGAGGAGAATCTATGCACTTTACTAGAGACATTGTGAAAGGAGAAGCTCTATTAAAAGTACAAAAAGTGTGAGTTATAGTTGAACTAAGTAATATTAATAGAGAATATCATCAGAAGTAATGGGATATTTTTAGATACTTCCAAAAAAGGCAATTGAGGGTTGATTGAGGCCGACAAATGTGACAACTATCTATATCTTTTTGGGGTTAGCTTGATATTATTGCCGAATTGTCAGAAATTTCCCTCAATTGTAAAACCCTCTTATCAATGTAACTTGGATGACCGTCATGTTTTCATGGAATGATAAATGTGAAGAAAGATTCATGGATTGGAAGAAGAGGCTTATCAATTACCTTGTGCTCACACTACACACAAGTGGGGAGCCATTTGTAATCTTCAGTGATGCTTCAAATAAGGGTCTGGGAAATGCGTTGATGCAAAATGACAAAGTCATCTCATATGCACCAACATAGATGAAAATTCACAAGAAAAAAAATCCCACACATGATATAGAGTTGGAATCTATGAAATTTTCATTGAAAATATCTATTAATTATCACTTTTGGGAGAAAGTGTGAAATATGTATGGATCACAAAAGACTGAAATATATATTCACACAGAAAGAGCTGAACATGCACGAATAAATATGGTTAGAGCTCATCAAGGATTATGATTTCTCAATCCTTTACCATCATGGGAAAGAGAACAAGGTGGAAGATTCTCTATGTAGGAAGGACCCAGTGATTCTATCATTGATGAGAATTGAAAAGTACCCAATTATCTTTGATTTGTAGAAGATGGATATGGGAATCTTAAATAACAGAATATCAAAAATCCTTTCAAAAATAATTTTTCAACTGTATCTTCTGGAAAGGATAGAGAATGCTAAAAAAAGATGATTTGGGAATTGAGAAGAAATTTGAAACTATTATAAAAAAAAAATTCTTGGAGATCATTGTTATTGAAGAAAGAATTTTGAGATTTGGGACAAGATTATGTGTTCCATAAAATCTGGTCTTTAAGAAAGATCTTTTGGATGATACATATAGTTAGAATTTATCCATTCACCCAAGAAACACAATAATGTTTCGAGATCTCTGAGATAATTATTGCTGGGATAACATAAAGTAGTAGATATCAAAATATACATCAATGATACAGGTATGTCAGAAAGGGAAGAATGAGGGGAAAGTTTCTAAGGGTATAGTGAATCCATTACCCAAACCAACCTAAAAATAGGATAACATAATCATGTCCTCTGTCACCAGACTTTCGAATACATACAATGGAAATAATACTATTTGGGATGTTTTGGATCTTTTTAAAAAGGCTTTACACTTAATTGAAATTCGAGAGGATTTATTATGGGGTCAACAGACATGGATATACATTAGGTAAGTGGTTAGGCTGCATAATGTACCACTATGGATTTATCCCGATCAAGATCCATGACTCACCTCTATGTTCTAGAAGAGTCTCCAATGATCTCTTAATACTGAGCTAAAGTTTAGTATGACTTATCATGCCCAAACAAAATTCCAATCTTAGCAGTCTATCCGAATACTTGAGGACATGTTGTGATCATTCTAAATGGACTTCAAAGGTGGATGAGATCAACATCTTCCTCGAGTTGAATTCTCTTACAACAATAGTTACGAATTAATTTTTTAAATGGACCCTTATGAAGACCCTTATGTGAAGAGGTTGATAACACTGGTGTGTTGAGATGAAGTTGGGGAACTAAAACTTCTAGTTCCATAAATGGTCCATGAAATGGTAGAGAACATTATGACTGTCCAACAGTACATTAAGGAATCTTATATTTGAAAAAATATCTATGAAGAAAATCATTGATAAGAGATGGATTCTATTGTTGGAGACATGGTTTTTCTCATCATATCACCAGGATATAGAGTTATGAAAATTCTGAAGAAGGAAATTATTAGTACAATATATATCAGACCTTTTGAGGTCTTCGATCACATCAGAACAGTGGCCTATTGACTAGAACTCCCACCGAACCTGTCTCATGTACATGATGTGTTCCATGTATCACTCATAAGGATATACATTTCAAACCTATCACATGTACTCAATACAGAGGTTGTACCATTAGAGAATGTCCTCTCATATGAATACATGTAGGTGAAGAACTTATATCATCGATAAAAGTTATAAAAAATAAAAAATTTCCCTTGTCAAAGTGTTCTAAAGAAACTAGATGTCTTAAGAAGTAACATAGGAACCAAATGATGTGATGAGGCAAGTTAGCCTCATCTATTTTAGTGTGGGAACATGAAATTTCTTGGGAGAAATTTCTTGACGGGGAAATTTTGTAATGACAAAATAATCTATGAATGATATTACATTCCCTTTAATGTTCACCGGATATAGAAAACCCATGATATTTTTATTATTCTTATTGGGTTAAAATGACCTTTAAGAATCATTATCGTTGACAATATAGCCATCGAATAGAGAACACACAACTGATATAAATATAAGGTTTTAACAAATTCTCTTGACATGGAAAAAAGAGATGAGGAATAATCAAATAGAATTCGGTCGTATGAAGCTCATTTTTCCGAGGTCGGAAAGGAGGAAGAATCATTGGGATTCTATCATGACCACGTCCATGTTGAGATTTAACATGTTAATCTTGAACAGAATCACCAATGGGATAAGTTCAAGTTAGTAGAGATTACAACCTGGGCAATGTTATCTAAGCTGCCCCAAGAGTTTCGCACCATCTCACACCATACCATTAGGTCTTATTAGAGTGTTATAAGGGGTTATGTAACAAGGTATTAGTTACTTATTTTGTAATCCCATTCGAAAAATAAAATTTTTATTCTATCAATTCTTTTATGGGAATTTTATTTCTTAAAAAAATGAATTTGATAAATTGATTTTTTTGTGTAAAAATTATACATTTGGGAAATATATAAATGAACAATTTATTAATATTTTTATAAAAAAATCTTATTAATGATGATAATATAAATTCATTATCTATAAATGATTATGAAATCAGTTTGATAAGAGTTATAATTTTATAAGATAAAAAAGAAATTATGGTTTTTATTAAAGAATTTATTTTAATGAAATAATGAATTTTTGAAATAATTATCATTTTAATAAAATGTCATTATAAAATTAATTTTATTAATAGTAAATGAGTACATAATTTTTATGAAGTCAAGTGTAATTTTTATTATGATTAAAAAACTTTTTTTTTCAAAACCCTTCAGTTTTTAATAAATATTGGTTATATTTTAAAAGTGAAAAATCACATATTTTTAATTTCAATTGGATAAAATGATTATGTTTTTGGAATCAGGATTTCTAAATTATTGAACAATGAGTTATTTATTTTTTTATGAGCCAATCAAATTTTTGAGTAAAAATTAAATAATATATAAATATATAGTGTGTTTTATATAACATCCCAGGTAAATAAAAAATGAAATTTTTATATTAATTAATATTTTTGAATTGAATATTAATTTTACTTGAAAGAGTATGTTACATTTGATAGAGTTCCCAAAACACAAAAACTAGTTTCTTTGAATTCTTATGTGGCACACAATGTTGCGATAAAAAAAATTAATATAATAATATTATTATTTTAAATTGTAGTTAGCGCATAGCCGTTGTATTGGAATGAAAGAACAGAACTAACTAAAATTTGATTAAACATGTTTGATAAATGTTTTTACATTTATCCAATAAATTTTAGAGGCTTAAAATTTGAATGAATCCAATTTTAAGCATAAATATTAAAATATTCTTTAAAAGGTCGATTTACCGCCTTTTGAAGGGGAACCCTTTTTAAAAATATTTTTTGTCACTTTTATATGTTCTTTTGGACAAAATAAAATTATTTTTTAGAATCGGGTCATCAAAATTTACATTGGATGAATATTTGGTATTTTTCTGATAAAGTTCAATTATTAATGAATAATTTAAAATAATGCATTTTAATTCAAAATAGACTTTTAATCTTATTTATTTTATGCGGTTAGATTATATTTTTTATCAGTTTTAAAGTGTAATTGGATTATATTTTTTCTATTCAATAAAATTTTGGTCATTGGAAGTAATATCACATTGAAAATGGACATAAACAAATGTCTATCTTTTGATAGTTACTATTTCTTAAAAACACATTTTTCTAGTTTTGACAACAGAAATTAATTTTAAATTAATTAATGAAATGTATATGTATTGAATTTGGTATAATATACATCATTTATTAATTCGGAATTTCAAAATGAGCTTTGTGTGAATTTTTTGTCTTTTTCTGAAAAACATTTAATTTTTTATGAATAGTGAAAAACACTGAATAGTAGTTCAAAACCAACTTTTTCATTTAAATGTAATTTTAACTCTTATGTGAATTGAATTTAAAAAATAAGACATTTATTGTTGTAATATGTAACTAAAATTTGGTTAAATAGGATGAAAATAATTTTTGGTGAATATTAACATTAGATTTTTATTTACCGCGGTTAAAGGTAAATATAGTAATTAAAGGTAAATATAATATTATAATAATATAAAATTAGCATAAAAAATGTTATAACTATATTGGATTCGTAATGTACGACTGATACAATCCTTGGGTGATACATTTGGCCTTTGAAATCCACTTTCGTAAGATAATGACATTAATAACTTTTTTTAAAGTAAAAAGAAAAATATCACAAACATGAATTGCTTTACTAAAACAAATTATATATTGGGTTATATAAGTTTTATATTCAACTATAAAGATTATTTATAAATCTAAAAAGATTTAATACATCATGGTATTTTATTTATAATTTTTTTACATTAAATAAATAAATTTAACTATGACACAATGGTCATACAGTAATTGCATCATTAATAAATGATTCAAATAAATGATATTATAATGATAAAATAAATTTATTTTGAACCTATGTATTCCATCCAATAATTTTTTAGATTATTATGACTTGTTATCTATGAAATAATGATGTTTTTTTTGAAATAATGAAGTTGTTTTGGATTTTTTTAAAGTCATGATTTGAATAGTATTAAAATTTTCATAATAGAGTTTTTAAATCATTCAATATTTTATTAAATCATATAATAATCCTAAAAATATAATAATCTTCCAAATGAAATATATGATGCTAAAAATTTCATTAATGATCCATTTTGGGTCTGTTGAAATTTTATAGAAAATATATTAACCATATAGTATGAATATATAAGAGGACAAGATAAAAGATTAAATAAGTTAACAAAGGGTTAATAAAAAAAGATAAGGATTAAATAATATTCAAAACTTGTCCAATTATTATTATATGATCATATTTCGACTTATATGCATCTTATCTTATAATTAAATATGTTTTGGACCTTTTCAAATGTAAAATCATTTTCTAATAAAATAATACTTTCAAACATTCCTAAAGAGCCGCTCATCACTTTTATAAAAGTCCTCCATCTATGAACTATTAAACACACCTCTCAAGACATTTGGATCATCCATACCCTAAACAAATAATCTCCCAACATCCCTATATTCCTCCTAGAATCCTTACCTTAGGCATAAGACACTTTAGGAAAGCCTTTTGGTTATAACAAAAGGGAGTTTCCCGAATTAAAGGTAACATCTTCCATCATGTTTTTTCTTTTATTTTACTTCTTCACTCCCTATTCCCTTCTTATTATTTGTTTCATAACAACAACAGTATCCCCAATATACTAGGATTTTTCATGAGAAGTATTCATACTAAACTTCCACATACCTCCATCTAATGGATACAAACATATTTGTTCTGTGGACGGCGAACAACTACCTCACGAAATGATGATGGTTGAATATTATTCTACAACCAATTATAGTGGCCATTAAGATGGAACTGCATTTATATGTGATATATATTATATTTATATTGTCTTTGTGCATCCTTTTTTTCATTTATATTTATTTTTTCCAAAATGGGTAAATACGATAATTTCATTTGAGGAAGTGCAGAATACCTCCCCCTCAAAGTGATATGACATGTTAATACCATACATGGAACATATAAAGGATGGTGTTATTGAAATTATGTAATGTATATAAAATATCATATTATAATGTAAAATTAATATACCTACGTATCATTTTTTTTCATTCCATTGAAAATGAAAAAAAACAAAATGAAAGTAGTGTTCATGCATACATACAACTTACCGTCTCCATGAACGATGCATTTCATTTATTATATCCGAATGTAGGGGAAAATTATAAATACATAGATAATATATATATATATATATATGATATATATTATATCTAAATCATGAATATAATTGTAGAGATAATTTACTTTTGACCACATGGATAATTTGTAATTATAATAAGTTAATTTTTGACTCAAGTACCGAACATCGACAAAAAGAACGATATGATCTTGAATAATTATATGGATATTAGAGTAAGGTAATAAGTGATATAATAAAAATAATAAACATGAAAAAGGTTCTAATGTAAGTATAATTAACTCAAGTTTCTTATTCAGGGAGATAAAAAACGAACAAGACAAGCCAGACACAAGGTAAGGGATTTTCATCTCACTTTTAATTCCCGTGATATCAAAGGTATATTTGAAAATATATTCCTTTTTTTGGTGTATTTAATGCCCATGATTGTATTCATTGTGATATATAATTTAATTTATGTGTATTTACAGTTTCATTTTATGATCATTATTTCATGTGGTCTATGTTTTGTAAGTTACCAAATCGGCAAGAGAACCTTTCACCGTACTCTTTTAGTCAAAGACTTCTCTTATGTCATGTCTTTTGATTTCCATTTTCTTATGATGGGATATTTTCATATATATCCTTATTTCTGTAAATTTTATGTCCATGTGATGAGATACCCTTTTATCACTCATCAAATCATTTTCTGAATTTTAAAGTAACGCCGTTAGGCTATTGAATTTCTGTAAGAGAACTTCTTAACACAATTTCCATTCTTTGGGTTAATCTTATACTTCTTGATTATGTCATAATATGGATATCTGTGAATTACCTTTGATTGTTTTATACATAATATATACTTATATTGTGTGCATTTATTTTTTTTCACACATAATTATTTCATTATATTATTCATAATGTAATGATATGATCTCTGTAAGGGAACCTTTTACCCTCTTCATTTAGTCAAAGAATTATCTTATGTAAAGTATTTTAATTTTATTTATCTTATGATGGGATATGTTCTTAAATATTATTAATTCTCCACATTTTATGTCCACGTGATGAGAGACCATTTTATCTACCTTCAACTCATTTTTCTGAATTTAAATGTCACTTTGTTAGGCTACCTAATTTTCGTAAGGGAATGTGTCTAAATATCCTTTCATTGAATCATATCTTGATATTGTGAACCTTTATTATCCTATAAGGTGTATATACTTCCCTTTGACATATTTTATCACGAATTGAATTATTCTTATGATATTATATGTTTTGATTTATTTTATTATTTAATTATTTTTATTCATGTATTTTTTTAAGTGGCAACAAACTCTTTAACTAAAATATTGTTTAAAATGTTTTAAATAAATAAATTTATAAGTATTTATCTTTAATTTCCATGTTTTTAAAATGTTTTTTAGAATTTATTTATATCGAAATTAATGTTTTAAAATTTTAATTTCTTTAAATGTTTCCAAGTGGTATGGGACACATTGATTCAAAAATATCAATATTAAATATTTTAAATGGTTTTGAAAATGATTTGGAGAATGAATTGATTATATCAATATATTTAAATGAAATATTTTTATTGTAATGTTGAAATGTTATTTTTCCTTTATGATGGTTTTATGAATAATTTATGGTTCTTGGGAATTTTTTACATATACAAGTAGTTCCTTGACAAACCTAGGGTGGGTGAACTCGAGATAGCTCTCCAATGCATTGGGTAATGTGATGGAGGTAAACATTAATGCTTATCCAAAGAGATTTAGGGAATATAATTTAATGGGTATTCTACACATAACTCCCTATGTACCAGTGATAGGTACAATGTAAGTATGATATGGATTCCACAATTAACCTTTATGATTTATGATTTCTATGTGTTTTTCATAAATCTTATGGTTTTGTATGGTATGATAAACATATTATGTTTTAATATTGTAAATTATGATTATTTTTATTTGTATGTATCCATGGTATAATGTTTTCTTTCCATATTTTATAACTTTTACTAAGATTTTTTATACGCATCCCATGTTTTGGAAATGTTTTCCACATGACATATAGATGAATAATGTCAAGTATGGGATGAATGAAAAGTCATACTGATTAAAAAATAGAACTAGAAATGTTTTTTTAGAGTGTTTTATTTTAAGAAAAAAATAGATACTGAGTAGAAGTGTCTACATGTAATATTCAAGTTATTATGTATATGTTATGACCTAATTCTCTAAATCTCTAAACCTAAAAATATCCTCAATCTGAATTATTGACATAATTCAACATAATGTAATGTTCAAGTCTGGGTCCTTATAGTTGGTATCACAGGTCGGTTTAGATAAATTTAGAGTTTATGGTGTTATTTAAGAAAAAGTGGCATAACCATAATGGTTAGAATATTTGAAAAGAGTAATAGTTATTTTAGATAAATCTGAAGAGTTTAAGATAACATGAATACGTATATCTTAGTGCTTATTATCCTCATAAGATAGTATATGGTGATTTTACTAATATACTCACAGTGACCTTTTTTTTAGTAAATGGCTGGATCTTGAAGGAGTGAATGTAACAATAGATATGAAGCAAAATATAGTGGTTTTATTAAAGATAAACCGAGTGAAATGAGAGCTGCAAATAGAACTATTATGGTTAAAATATGTTATGGTTATTTTTGATAAATTAATCTCATTTTTCGGAATGTTATAAAATTATATTGTTTTTGAAAAAGGACAACACGTACACTGTGTGACAACCCATCGCGTTGGACAAAGCTACCAGAATTGAACCCACAACCAAAGTGAGATTGGGATTTATCTTTTACCACTGGACTATGTGAAGTCCCTAGTTAGTATAACTAACTTTTTTAGTTAGATGATTTTATGGATTAAAAATAAGTTTTGTTGGGACCTTAGGTTTTATCAATTTGATATCCTTAGTATTGGAAAATGATTTTTTGATTAAGTGATAATGATTTTTTTGGAATACATTCTATCTTTTAGGAACACTATATGTTTAAGTAAAATATAATACTCCGGGATCTCATTTGTGGAGTAATGGTTGAAATTTTATTTTGTAAGAATCTATGTTCTTATTGTGGACATGTAACAATTTGGGTTATTTATGGAAACGATTAAACTTTCCTATAGAATATGTGATTAGGTTAATTACACTTTAGTATGATATATCAAGAGTAGTCAATGTTATTTGGAGATAAATATTAAGATTTATTGTGGAATAATATGTGATTAAATTCTCTTGAGTTTTGGGTTTCAATCCTACTTTGGATTATATTGATGGATTTTAAAGATAATTATATATTTAATGGTATTTTTTGATCTTTGGGAACTATTTCTTGAATTTTGGAGATTGAGAATAGTATTTTCTTTTAGAAAGGATTGTTCTTTTTTGGGATTATCTGATCTTGTAATAACCATTTTGGTTTTGGTTAATGTCTAAAGACATGGGAAATATATAGTTCAAATTTTTTGGATTATTTTATTATCAAGAAGTTGATTCTAGAACTTTAGGTTTGACCAAGTCATCTTGAATACTCATCATTTGGAGAAAATATCAGTTTTTGTTAGATTTTTATTAAAGGACAAAACTCGGCATGAAAGGTAAGTCTGTATCCTTATGATCTTTGTCTAGGTAGTAATAAAAAATTTCAACTCTATAAAAATAAAATTAAAAAAAGGTATACTCTTTCTTTTATCAACATAATTTTAACCAAGCACAAGTTTGAAGTATTTTGGTGGTTAACATTCTCTATTCAAGTTCTCTATCAATCTCTTTTAGTCTACGAGAGATAATTTTTCTTCTATAACCATGTTTTCTTACATGGAATCCTAGTATAAGTTATCTTGGGTGACCATTTTTTACATTTCATTATTTCTATTGAATTGATATTTTTGTTGACACTTTTTTAGATTTTGGAATTTTAATGAAGTTTCTGATCCCAAATTTAAAATTGTGAGGACACGATTCCCAAAAGTGGGAAGGATGTAACATCCCAAGAAAATAAAGAATATGACATATTCATATTTCGTAATATTTTTGAAATGAATATTTATTTTACTTCAAAGGGGATTATATGTCTGATAGCATAGTCATCATGAAACAATGGGTTTCATTGAAATCTTTTTTTTGCGCACAATGTTGAGATATACCAAAAAATAATATAATAATAGTATTATTTTAAATGGTAGTTAACGCATAGTCATTGTGTTGGAGGGAATGAACATAATTAACTTAAATATTATTACACATGTAAGTTAAATTTTTTCACATTTATCCAATAAAAGTTAGTGGCTTAAAATGTGAAGGAATCCTATTTTAAGCTTAATTACTTTAATATTTTTTAAAAGGTCAATTTACCACCTAATGATGGAGAACCATTTTTAAATATAGTTTTTGTAACTTTTATATGTTACATTCAACAAAATAAAATTATTCTTTAGAATTGGGGCATAAAAATTTACTTTGGATGAAATTATGCTATTTTTCTGATAAAGTTCATTTTTTAATGAATAGTTAAAAATACTACATTTTAAATCAAAACCGCCATGTAATCTAATTTATTTATGTGGTTATATTTTATTTTTTTTTATTTTTTTAATGAGTAATTGAATTATATTTTTACCATTTAATACAATTTTGGTCATTTAATGTAATATCACCTTGAAAATGTACATAAACAAGTGTCAATCTTTTGAATGTTAATATTTCTTAAAAACACACTTTTTGGTTTTGACAACGAAAATTAATTTTAAATTAATTAATGAAATATCTATGTTTCGAATTTGGTAATATAGATATCATTTTTTTAATTTTTAATATCAAAATTAGCTTGGGGTTAATTTTTGGTATTTCTCAGAAAATGTTAATTTTTTATGAATACTGAAGAACACTACATAGAAGTTAAACAAATATTTTTCATTTAAATGAAATTTTATTGCTTCTATGAATTGAATTTAAAAAATATAACATAAATGGCGTTTATCAGTATGTAAAATGTGGTTCAATAAGATGGAAATAATTTTTTGTGAATATTAACTTTTGATTTTTATTTACCACAGTTAAAGATAAATAAGGTAATTAAAGGTAAAAATAAAATTTTAATAATATAAAATTACATTAAAAGTTATCATAAAATTATTGGATGTGTAATTTTAGACCAATAAAATCCATAGGTGAGACATTTGGAATTTTAAATCCACTTGGGTAAAATAATGACATTAATAACTTTTATTAAAGTAAAAAATAAAAATATATTAAGCAAGAATATTTTTAATAGAACAATTTTTATCTGGGTTATATAAGTGATATATTTGACTGAAAATATTATTTGGAACGATATAAACATTTCCTACATCATGGTATTTTATTTATAAATTTTAAGCTTTAAAAAAATCTAATTACGACATAATGGTAATTTAGTAATTGCTTCACAAACAAAGGATTCAAATAAATGATATTATAAATATTAAAATAAAGTTATTTTGAATATTTTTATGAAATAAAATAATTTTATAGATTATTATGACTTGTTATATTTTTATGAGTGATGTTTTTTTTAATGAATCAAGTTGGTTTGGATTTTTTTAAGAAGTGATGATTTGACGAGTATTAAAATTGACATAAAAGAGTTTTTAAATCAGTCAATATTTTATTAAATGATAAAATAATCCTATAAATCTATGTTTCATCCAAATGACATATATGATGTTAAAAGTTTCATTAATGATCCATTTGGGGTCTCTTGGAATTTTATAATAAATATCTTAACCATATAGTATGAATATATAAGAGGACATGGTAAAAGATTAAATAAGTTATCAAAGGGTTAAATAAAATAGATAAGGATTAAAAAATATTCAAAACTTGTATAATTTTTATTAGATGATTTTATTTCTACTAGTATGAACCTTATATTATAATTAAATATGTTTTGGACCTTTTGAAATTGAAAATCATTTTATAATAAAATAATCCTTTCAAACTTTCCTAAAGAGCCCCTCCTTCCTCTAATAAAAGTCAACCACCTACTACTCATTAAATACCCCCCTAAATCCATTTTCTCATCCCAAACCTTAAAAAATAATCTCCCAAAATTCATATATTCGTCCTATAATCCTTACCTTAGGCAGAAAAAAATTCAATAAATCCTTTTGGTTCAAACAAAAAGGAGTTACCCGATTTAAAGGTAACGTCTTCCCTCAAGTTATCTACTTTTATCTTACTTCCTCACTCCCTATTATCCTATTATTATTTGTTTACATGAAAAAAAATTATACTCAATATACTAGGTTTTATTTATGAGAATAATTCAAACTAAACTTCAACACACCTCCATGTAATGTATATTAACTTAATGTTTCAGTGGACAGTGAACTACAACCTCACGAAACGATTATTGTTCAATCTTCTCCTACCACCTCTTATGGTGGCCATTAATATGGAACTGTATTTATATGCGATATATATTATATTTATATTTTATATATTCTTCTTTATTTTTCATTTATATCATATCTTTATGGGTTCTGTAATGGGTAAATATGATAATTTTATTTTAGGAAGTTCAGACTACCGCCCCCTCAAAGTGATATGACTAGTGAATACCATATATGGAACGTATAAAGGATGGTACAAATGAAGTTATGTACCATATAAAAAATATTATATTATATATAAATAAAAATATAACTATTTATCATTTGTTTTTCATTCCATTAAAAAAGAATAAAATTGAAATGAAAGTAGTGTTCATGCATTCCGTATGACATACCGTCTCCATGAATAGGCCATTTCATTTCATATATACAAATGATACATAAAATTATAAATATATATATAATAGATATATATTATATATAAATCATGAATATAATTATGGAGACAATGTAATTTTGACCACATGGAAAATTTGAAATTATAACAAGTGAATTTTTGACTCAAGAACAGAAAATCGACAAAAAGACCGATATATACATGAATAATTATATTATTTTTAGAGAAAGGTAATAAGTGATATTAAATGAATAATAAACTTGAAAAATGTTTTTAAATAATTATAATTAAGTTAGCTTATTATTTAGGGAGATTAATAACGAACAAGACAAGTCAACACAAGGTAAGGTGTTTTCATCTCACTTTTTATTCCTGTGAAATTCATGATATATTTGCAACAATTTCATTTTGTGTGGTGCATTTACTTCTCATGATTTTATTACTTGTTTAATATAATTTAATTTCTGGGTATTTACATCTTCATTGTATGACAATTATTTCATGTGGGGTAGGTTTCGTAAGTTACCGAATCGGTAAGGGAACATTTCACCATCATCATTTAGTCAAAGACTTCTCTTATGTAATGTATTTTAATTAGAATTTTATTAAGATGGGATATGTTCTTATATATCCATAATTATGTACATTTTATGTCCATGTGATGAGAGATCCTTTTCTCTCTCATCATATCATTTTTTTAATTTTAATGCAATGTCGTTAGGCTGTTGAATTTCTGTAAGAGAACTTCTTAACCCAATATCCATTCTTTGGGTGATTATTCTACTTATTGATTATGTCATGAGATGAATATGTGTGAATTAACTCCTATTATTTTATAATTAATATGTAATTATATTGGGTTTATTTATATTTTTCACACCTAATTATTTCATTGGATTCTCCATACCGTAATGATACGATATTTGTAAGGGAACCCTTCACCATCACATTTTAGTCAAAGACTTATCTCATATCATTTATTTTAATTTATATTTTCTTATGATGGGATATGTTCCTAAATATCCTTATATATGTAAATTTTTGGTCTACATGATGATATACCATTTTCTCTCCATTTAACTCATTTTCGGAATTTTAATGTGATGATGTTAGGCAATCAAATTTTTGTATGGGAATACGTCTCAATATCATTTAATTGAGGAATATCTTGATATTGTTCACGTTTATTATACTATAAAGTGTATATACATCCCTTTTACATATTATATCATTAATCTCCTTATTCTCCTGATAATATATGTTTTTTAATGTTATTCTTTAATTATTATTATTCAAGTATTTTCTCAAGTGGAAACCGACTCTTTAACTAAAATATTGTTTTAAATGATTTAATGATATAATTTTATAATTATTTATCTTTAATGTCCATATTTTCAAAATGTTTTTTAGGATTTATTTATATGGAAATTAATTTTTTAAAATTTTAATTCCTTTAAAATTTTCAATGTTGTATGGGACACTTTGATTCAAAAATATCAATATTAAATTTTTTAAATGGCATTGAAAATGGTTTTTAGAAAGCATTGATTATATAAATATCTTTAAAAGAAATATTATGATTTTAATGTGGAAATTTTATCTTTCCTTTATACTTGTTTTATGAATATGTTTTGGTATGTGGGAATTGTTTACGTATATGGGTGGTTCCATGAAAACCTAGGGCAGGGGAGCCAGAGATAGATCCCCAATGCCTTGGGTAACATGACCGAGGTAAATGTTAATGTTTCTCCTATGAGATTTTGGAATTGTATTGGGATGGGTATTCCAAACATAACTCCCTATGTGGATGTTATATCTACAATTTAAATATGATATGGATGCCATAATTTAACTCTATGATTTATTATTTCTATGTGTAATTTATAAATATTATTATTTTGTGAGGTATATTAAAGGTATTACGTTTTATGATTGAAAAGTAAGATTATTTTGATTTATATGTATTAATGGTCTAATGTTTTATTTCCTTATTTTATATCTCTTACTAATATTTTTATGCTCATCCCACATTTTTGAAATGTTTTCCACATGACTTAAAGATGAATAGAGTCAAGTATTGGATCAAGGAAAAGTCATACTGTATAAAACATCGAATTGGACATGTTTTTTTATGAATTTTTTATTTTATGAAAAAAATCGATACCGAGTAGAAGTGTCTACTTGTAATATTAAACTTTATATATATATATTTTGACCTAATTCTATGAATATCTAAATATGAAAGGATCCTCAATGCGAATTGTTGACATAATTAAAGATTATGTAATGTTCAAGGCTAGGTCCTTATATTTAATGCCATCATAATGACCCAATAGAGATATAATAAATACCATAAATTGTATCATCATCCAAATATTTATTTTTACTTTAATATTTATATTAAATATTTATTTTACATATTATATAATTATTCAGTGAATCCTCCAAAATGTAGAATATATTTTACGGTTATAGATTCATTTCTTTTTGGGTGTGTCTAACCTCAACATAAGAAAAGCTAATATTTTAATGTCTTCGGAACATGACCTTATATCCAGCAATTAAATTTTTATTATTATCAAAACACTTTTGAAGAGAATGTGAGAAACCAAGATTTCAAAAACAATTACATATCATAATAGCCATTCACATCACCACATCATCCATAAGGTTCATTCTCTGTGGTGGCCGATTCCCACTCAGAAGACGAGTTATAATGCCACCAAAGATTATAATTCTGGTTGTTAAGATTTGACTGCTCCAATGAACTCGCATCTGGAAATATCTAGTTCACCACACGATCTTTACCAAAATCAAGGACAACCCCACATCCCCTCATAGAGGCATAACTTATTTTCATTGGTTTCGGCAGGTAAGAATAATCCTTCCTTGTCTTTCTTCGAGCTGGAGCTGACATAACTTCTTCACACATGGGTATCCAAAATATTCCACCTTAAAAAATATAACTATAGGAATGTCTGGACATACCGCTCACATTCTCCTTTCCAACAACCCCCTTTTTTCATTGTCAGTCCCAACTTCATTACCCTTTCATCCATCCTTTTTCAACAGTAGGCAATTCAGGTTTGAGTAAATCAGAGTAAGGCATTTAACCAAATTTCCATGGCTATCATAATATTCCTTTCCCATTGAACCACCCTCAATCATTGCCTTATGAATGCTGGACTCCTTTTGTCTTCTAATGAAACCACTGTCTTGATTTTTACATGACTAAGGTCCCACCTATTTTGGTATCTGCAGCTAATCCTTGTGTCCCATCCTTTGCTTCTTCTTGATCAGACCTTCTTCAAGAACCTTAGATAATCCTGCAACCTACTCATATCCCGCACATTCTGAACTGTTTCCATCAGGATCATAGGAAGACTCATGGGGGGAGCATATCAATATCCAGACACTCAATATAATTAGAAATTCGAACACCCTCTGAACCAAACTTGGATAAATTTCTTGCTGGTTGACCATCGAAGAAGAAGCAACCAGGGGGTCTCTCACCATGTCACTCAACCAAACCACAACCTCCTTTCTAGATAACCTCCCACCTCTAGATTGAGGTAACATCGGGGAGATCCCATAAACCTGTACTTCCACTATTTTACCCCTGGCCTGATCCCTAAATTCCTTTTCCTCCAATCCACAACCCCAAACATAAGAGGTTCAACACCCGGTTGTGCCATTGTGCACTGCACTGTATTTCTCACTCGGTGAGCCTGATTTCCATCTGCAACCTTCACCTCTTGGTCTATCGCCTTCCCCTCGCATTCACCCCACCTAAAAACATCACTCGAATGACCCAGTTTCCAGAAGGAAGGGAAGTACTCCACCCAATTCTCAAAGAACACTGCTTGCTTGCACATGATCTCCTTGCCAGCTTCAATCCACAAAAACTCAACTGGAGCTTTTGAAACATCAACCTCCACACACATGCGAGGGTTGACTGGTTGACAAATCGAAACAGTTTGAGAATCAATGAAAATGAATCTTCCAAATAAATTCCCTAACATACGATGAATTTAAGGGTTCTAGAATGGAAGAGGGAGCTGAGGATGGATTTACTAACGAGGAACCATAGAATAATCACAATTCAGATATCAGTCGAAGCTCCACCAAGACAGGAGAAATGTAAAACCACTACAACTCCTAGTAGCAAAGGCCATAGCATGAACAATATCATCCAAGGATGAACATCTCACCATCATATGATTTCTATACAATAGACCAACAACTGCTCGATCTTGAATCCCCGAATAATCGAAAACGAACCTATCAAATTCATCCACTGATTGTTGCCTATTTCTGAAACATGCAACTGAAGTGTGGTTCAGATGGAAACCCCGCTTATGTAAACTCCACAGCCAAAAGCGGGACCATGGGCGCATCATCACAGAGGCTAGGGACCTTCAGAGAAGGTTTAATCGATGGAAATTGCTGTAGAAAATTAGGGTTGGTGAAAGGCAAGAAAAGGCGAGACCAGATACGAGGATGTCGAGGATCCTCTCCCCTACTTTCCTATGTAAACCGACCCAAGAACCAATTACTCTTTACTCATACTCCATGATGCTTGTATTCACTCTACACTCCACTCCTTAGAGTCCTCCTAAGGCACCCCGAGATCCTAAGAAGCCTCTCCAAATGCTTTGAGATCACACATCCAAGGAAGGGATCATCACTTTCCTTCCTTTCACATATTTGTCCAAGATTCCTTATATTGTTATACCATTATATAATTCAGTTATAAATTATGGGGTATGTTTTGTCATGTAAAACATTCATCCATTATTATGTTTTAATGTTGAGAGACCCCTTTGAATCTCTCTAATCCCTCTCATTTACACTCGTTACCATGTCCAAATTCTATAAGGGGTTTGTCACTCCTTATTTCCATTCAATAATTTCTCATATATTATTCATATCAAATTACATTTCATATGTTGGGATATTTTTATCCATGAACCCCTTAATTCCCATTTTATTTCTAATGATGAGATACCCCTTTCTCTGCCATCATTCTATTTTATGAATCCCTATGTGATGTCATTATGCTTCTAAAATTACACTATGATTTTCCTTATAAAATCACCAAATAGTGAATACCATGGTCATTTATCTATCAAGGGTATTTATATTTTTGCACATATAATTATTGATTATAGACATTAATATATTTATTCCACATTTTTTTATCATGGAATAAATGATTATGTTGAATGAATCTATTTTATATGATCTATGTTGCACACTTAATCATGAGATTAAAATGTTCATTAAGGGTGAGAATTGATATCTCTTCAATGGATTGGGTAATATTAATTATCATTATACATCATGATGGGATTGGGGTTTACCTGATTCATTTTTAGGACATTTTTCTCTCATTTTGGGAAGGTATTTGAAAATATTTCTTTTATGTTAATGATGTAGTGTTTTAAGCAGTTTCCACATTTCCATGTTATGATAATCATGTTATATCATGCCTTTATTTTCATGTTTCTCTCGTGCTCCATTAATATTAATATTTCCTAAAATGTTTTTTATTCTTTCTATTATTCCTCGTTTACTAACTATCCAAGCATCATAACTCCCCCTTTATTTATTTATGTCCTTATGTTATCCCATAAAATTCAATGTACTAATGAATGTTGTGGTCATATAAAAGAATATTAATTATAAAATGTTGTAGTTTATGTTTTAATTTGTCATGTAATGTTTTTAAGGGGAAAATACACTAGACCTCATAATATTATGGGTTGTATTAAGTGTAATTATATGTTAAAAAGAATTTTTAATTGTAAAATAAAGACATCATTTGTTATAGTGAGACATAGTAATATATTCCAAATGTTAAAAATTTTGAACAACATAACGAAACTCCATTAGTTCAAAAAAAACCAAATCCATGATGTTCATAATTTTTTCCCATTTATATCTCCTTATATGTTTATTGTCATTATTATTCTTTGAACCCTTTCCATCAAATTATTTTCTTAAAATAATATTTGTAACAATATATAACTATTTTTATTATTTCATTACCAACATATCCTAAATTTTTTAAGATATAAAGTGATAATCACTTTGTTATAGTGAAAAAATTTAACTCTTTACATTTATATTCAATGGTAAAACCTAAATTTTTTGAGGATTTTAATTGATGTTCATTTTAAAATTGACTAGTTAAATATTTTATCTGTTACACCTTGAACATATTTATGTACAAACATACTTCAACTGTAATATTAAAAATAGTATTCTCTATAAAATATCATACTATGAAACAAAAAATATTTTATGTCATGAAATAAAATTTATTTCTTTTTGTGAGAATATTTAACAAAAAATTATTTTGTCCTTATTATATGTGGTATTCTTTGTGATTGAATCAATATTATGAAAATAAAAATATATTAATTAATATATTTTATTGAATTGTTTTCAAAATGTTTTCATCTTATTTTATCAATTATCTAATATTATTTATTTTATGCTAGACAAAAATTCTTATCATTGTATTGTTTTCAATAATTTTATAAAATTTAAAAAATCATAGAACATGTGTGTTAAATCCATTATCTTATAATTTTTATAATAAATAATTTTAATAAATAATTTTTCTTATTATATAAGATAAAGAGGACAAAAATACACAGTGTTTATATTAATCAACATGATCAAAATATTTTTCCTTTTCATTTAACATCCTGATTTACTAACCATTTGGTTTATCAAGATTCAAAAACCCTTTATTTCATTACATAAAATAAAATAATAATTTTCATTAATTATTATTCTTTTAACTCCCATATTTTTACAACATTTATAAAATATACATTTGGTATCATATACCCTTCAAAATTTAAATTTATTTTCTATAACACAGATACTTGGAATGGAAATTACATAGCGTTTTATAAAACACTTAATGAATTCTATATAATTACATCTTGTAGAATCATTTTATGAATTTAAAAACACCTCTTTTTTGCTTCAATAAACTTGAATAGAATTCAAAGTAACATTGTTGGATTTTACTAACCAACTTTCTTAATTTAGTTTGACCTTTTACCCATTCATACCATCAGAACTATACCATAAATTGGAAATATAATTCTCAAATAATCTATCCTCAATACATTGAAAATATTAGAAATTCTTAAAATAAAATCTTTCTAATTTTAATAAAATTTACAATGATTATTTGATAATGAAATATATTTCCATAAAATATGTAATGGAAATATTGAATCTCTTTAATCTATGTATATGAGTGTAGACTATGGTATCCATGGTCATTTTGAATTTAATTACTTTGAAACGTTTTATTAATCATCATATTCTTCTCATAAACAAAAATATACACTTTTGAATAACTTAAAAATATGTTTATTCAGGAATGTATTACATGAAGGCACATAATTGTTCTTCAATATTTTGAACTATTTTGATGATTTGTTACTAGGATAATATATTACTAACATTAATTTTCATATTTAAAGGAATAGATATAAATTTAATGTAAGATAATTATCAAGATATTTTAGTTTATTTGATATTTTAATAGATGAGTATTATATTTTGAACTAATTTATTAATTTATTTTATTAAATTTACTAAACTAAAATTATGGCCCCTTTTAAGAATTCATAATAACCATTAGGATCCAAAATACATATTTATCTATGATATGTCAGAATCTTGGTGTTCATATTTTATTTTTGGTTTTTAGTAAAACCATCTTTTGGGTTTACTGGAAGCGTCATGTACATAAAGAACCCTTCCAAACATAATCTACCACATAGAAAATCACATTTTTATTTTTAAAAAATTAAAATTCAAGAAAATAGATGATGTGGAGATAGATGGTAGTATATTAACCACCTCATATTAGTATTCAGACATCATGCCCCATATCACTCCAAGGACCATGAACCTACCCTATCCTATCACTAATTCTAGTGGAAAACTCAAGCCCCACATGATATCATCACCAAAACCATGACCTAATAGATAATATATTACCAAATAACGTTTCAAAACATCAATTAAAAAAATCATCATGTAGAATAATAAAGAAAAAAACAGAAAAACAATAAAACTAGGAAAACATAAATCCATCAACCAAACACAGACATCTACCTCTGAAAACCAACCACTGCACAATAATGCATCAACCATTATCATTGATAATAGAACCACCGTAGAAAAAATACCATATATACACCACACCAGATCCAAGAGGAACTAAATTAAATTTATGTTATAATAAAAAACTAGCAGAAAAATATAAATATTTCCATTCATATTCCCAAAAATTTTGAATCGAGAATGATTCCAACACCACACGTCACACCAATACCAAGAAATGCGTCTACCATTTAAAATGTTTCCACTATGTTAGATGTGTCATACTTTATATTATACATCCTCACTTGAATCTATTGAGTAGCTAAACTCAGACTAGATTAGAATGATAATAATGAAAAACAACATAATAAATAAAATGTGTTACTATTGAGTGTAAAATAGAACCTGAAATCCATAAGTAATAGATGATGGCTGCACAAACCATCGTCACCAACAGAACATTGAGTCCTATAAAAAGAATGAAACCAAATAAATTTGAGCTCCATAGAACTTCATCCAATTTCCAACCATAATATCTTAAAACTCATAAAAAACAACATCAATTGAACAAAATATGCCCCAATATGGATGAACTGGATTAAAGAGTAGTGATTATACAAAATTAAGGCTTAAAAAAGGATAAAAACCATATAATAAAAACCAAATTAATAGTATTCCAATAGAAAAGAAAAATAATCCTCAAGAAAAAAAACCATCACAATCCTAAACCTTCCTTAACACCATCGTTTTATACTATGATAAGGTCTATAATGATGTGAAAAAAAAAATATTATAATGAAGGATAAAGAGAAGCCGACTTTTTAAAGAACCAAGAGTATAGAAAGTGAATTAATGTAATGGTTAATATAGAAAAAATATACCAATGAGATACATAATTGGGAGAAACACAAATCTAATATATCAGCAATGAAATATGAAACATTAATAATGGTTTTATTAAGGAAATATCCAAGGGGATATATAAATAGTGTTTGAAAATAGAGGAACACTAATAAAGATAAATGAATCACCGTTAAAAGGATGAGGAAAAACCATAGTTTCTATAAGGGGTCATCTGGATAGGAGAAACTCTAGAAGGATTGAGAAACCAAATATTTCATATATCCATCATATTGTTAAAAAAATTTATCGTATACTTCTTAATTGTTTCGGATATAAATATAGCCCAGCGAAATTGAAAATAATGTCGAACATAACTCTTAAGACCACCTTCTTATATATTTTCCATATATAATGTAATTTAGGGGACTATTTCTTTTATATAACCAACCTGGTTGAATGATAATTGTCTTAAATTATTTTTTCACGGGCAGGAATATGACACTTAGTATTTTAAATGGGATTTCATCTCACCATTTTATCTCAGTAACTTCTTTTACCAAAACTAATGCTTCAAATGATTTTTTGGAAGCATATTCCATCAAACAAATATATATTTTCAAAACAAAATTAAATGAAACTCTTTACCCAACACATAGACTGTGTTTCGAAGCCAAATTGAAATCCAACTACATTCACACATATCCAAATAAATTACATGAATATGGTGAATAAAACCATTTAATTTTGCGGATTATAATCAAATGAAATCATGACTAACCATAAGAGTAATATTAGAGTGACAAATATATAACATCTAATTTCATAAACAAGACATAGGCTACTAAGACATTGAGTAGTCTAACCCAATGTCTATTTATCCATGGATACATTACTCAATAGAGACCTTAAATTCAATATAATTCTAGATTATAATATGTGTAAACTATAGTTAAATTATTAATCCTCTCACAAAATATAGTAAAATCAAATTTCAATTTATAAAAAAAATCAATTATCATACCTAGAACATAAATGTTTATATAAATCTATATATGATAATTTAAAAGAATAATTTCAACACATTAAACTACAATATAAAACCATTAATAATATAAACACTATATTGAAGAATAATTCAGTGAGTAAACTAAATAAATAAACATTTCATAGATTTTGGCATGAGATAAACTTCTTATGAATAATTCATTAAAAAAAGATTGGAAATTTTATAATTAATCCATTAAATTTGGAAATTCCATAATTAAATGAATATAAATGTTTTAAATATATTTTAATAATAAATTCCTCATATGATTATTTATATGGAATTATACTTAAACATGTGGTATTAAAAATATTGATATTATATATATGAACCATTTATACATATAATGTAAAATTCTAAAATAATAGATATTTGTTATTTAACCATGTTCATATAAATTATAAAAAATCCTTTTATATGATTTAAATAATTTCCTTAGAAAAGGCATTCAATTTGAAATTTTATAATTAAATATTATGAAAATTCATAATACTAAATATGAAATCTTCCTATTTTATCTTAATATTGTAATTTGTAAACAAATTATTAATTATAAATAGATTTTTTTATAAAAACATTATATCAAAATTATAATCCATTCCATATAAATAAGAAATGGTATTTAATATTAATAATTAATAAAAATGGATATTTATTTAGTAATTATTTCATAAATATCTAATAAATTAATTATAATCTTTTTATATATAATTAAATTATAAACATTTTATAATGTAAACAAATATCCAAAAAATATTCTTCTCTCATGTTTTATAACCATTTTATAAACCATATAATTCAATTAACATTTGAAATATTCAAATGTAAAAATTTTATACATATATCATATTTTATGATATTTTTAATTCATCAGAAGCTATACAATGTAAATTAATATAACCTCTAATAACTGATATTCATCTTCTCATTGTAGATAATTATTGTAGAGACCCGAAGCTTGACGTACATGGACATTACATTACATTTGCGGAATACTTAGTACATAACAAAAACACACACACAAGGATCGTAATAGTTTAGTGTCTTTGGAAACTCGGAATATAATCTTCTAATCGTGGTGAAAGATCTTCAAAATCTCCCATATAGATCTTCTTTTTTTTTACCTAAAACCTTTCTTTATATCATGGGGAAAAGAAAACATAAAAGGGTGAGCTCAAATGCTCAGTAAGGATATACAAAAGAAATAAAAATCATATCATATCTTTTTGAAAATCATAACCTGCAAAAGAGATCATAATATCTTAACATGGAACAAATCATATAAGTGAAAATGAGATCACCATAATCATAACATGAAACTTGAAACTTTGTGACATGCACACATAATCATAGAGAATCATTTCTTTTTAGTCAAGACTCATTGCCAAGACTATCTTAGTGGACAAAGTCCCTTTCTGAATCGAGTAACCCTCGTTTCAGTCCTGTTTCACTGAACCGGTATAACCTACCGTTCCATCCCTGTCTATCTCATGAGATATGAAATCTTTACCCAATGCATTGGAGGAAGATATAGGTCCCACCTATCTTATAATGAATCCTTTCTTATGTGTGCCACATAATCATAAAACATACATCATCACATAACACATGTAACAAAAATGGGATTCTTGAAACATCATGACATCATAAATAAATTCATATAACATAAAGGAATTCATAAAAATAATTCCATCACAACATGATCAAATCAATGTAATAATAGGGATAAAATCAGAACCCTTTATTATCTTAGATGGAAAATAATTTTGATAAAACACTTGAGCTCCATTCTTGAGGAAAATATCCTTTCTTCTTCAAAAACATTTTTCCTTTCATAACATGTCATACAACTTTAAAATAAAAGAATTTGATTAAAAATAAACTTGAAAACTTTTAAAGGAAGCTTCTTGGAAATAGTGTTTTAAAAATTCATTCATGCCGTATAAGTTAAAAAAAACATTCTTCGTACTTTTGTCGGAAAAGTCAAAAAGTACCTCATACGAAAAACGACAAAAGATTCCATTCTTATTCTTTACTAAAAACTCACCGAAGGGTAAAATTGGATTTAAACTATTGTAAGTGGATGGAAACAATATTACATATTGAGGGAACATGGATGTGGATGATAAAATACACCCCAGTAAATACTTACGAATAAACAATCTCGGATAAAAATGAGATTGTGGTATTTTCCCTTACCTTAGGTCCAATTTGCTTCGTATGTGTCCGAACCTCCTGTATAATGATTTAAATAATGTCATTGACTTATTACAGAATCATATTCATTGTTATGATATCATATATGGTTCACTTATGACATTATATTACCCGTTCTTTTGTAAATTCCATGTTAAAGAAGCGTTTTGGGTAAAATCGTTTCATTTATCGTGGGTGTTTTGACTTGTTGTTCTTGACATCATTATTACTTATATCATGATTTACTTACTTTCAGAATATAAAATAAGATTTATATATCATATATATTCAGTATATATATATTTATAATATATATATAAATAAAATGAAAAACACCGTTCATGGAGACGGTAGTCCGTACGTACGCATGAACGCTGTTTTTCTTTCCTTATTGTCTTGAAATGGAAGTAAGTAGATAACATACATATGTATATATATAAATAAATCCAGTAGCTTTATAATGTCATATATTTCATTATTATTTCTTATATATACATTATAATCATTCTTAAATGGTTAACATGGAGAATGAATCTCATCGCGTCGTGGAGACGGTAGTCCGTACGTACGCACGAGCGATGATATCATTTCTATAAATATTGAATTGAATTGGAGTGGATTATACAATATATCAGAATCAATATGATGTTGTAATAACTATGTATAGTTATTCTTTACACCATTATACCCATCCATGTAAGGTGGTGGTGGAAAATAGATTACACCACGGCGTGGAGACGGTATTCCGTACGTACGCACGCGCGGTGATTTCTTTTTCTATAGGATGGATAGATGGTGAAATAGGGTTGTTTCATACTTATAATAACATATCAGTATATGAGTGATACTGATGTTATTACTTCATAATGAAACAACCTAAGAAGAAGAAGTGGAAGAAGAAATAAAGATGAAAGAATTGGTAACGGTAATTACCACTTCTTTGAAGCGCCTCTTTGAGACCTCCTCTTAGGGCACTAAAATTGGTCTTTGAGGAAGACCAGAACCTCTAGGATGTTGCTAGGGAAGTGGAGAAGAGATTTTCGCAGGGTTTGGCCGAGCTTGAGTGCTCAAATTGGTGTGAGGAGGAGGGGGAGGAGGTGTCCTTTTATAGGGGAGGAGAGGGGCACCTTAGGAATTCTTAAAAATATTAATTTATAATAAATCTAACCCCACTTAAAAACCTCCAAAAATGACTCATATTCGAAGATTATATGAGATATGGTTGTAATCTCATCAACCAATCAAATTTAGACATGTTTGGATTTTATTTTAAACCTTATCAATTAGATTTAACTCTAAGTTAAATAATTTAACTTTTACCGTGTCTTTTTGATTTCTTTCACTATATGGTTAATAAACTTTCTATAACATGCCAAACGAACCCCAAATTGTTTATTATTAATATATATATCCTTATCTAAGTCATTTGGCTGAACCTTAGATTTTTAGGAATACAATAACAATTAATAATATAATATTTGATTAAAAAACTATTTTGTGTCAATTTTGACACTATTTGATATATGATTTTTGTGAAAGTCATAACAGAATTAAATGTTCGAACCAAGTTGATTAAATCAACATTAATATATCATAGTAACCTAGAAAATTAGTGGAATTCATAAAAAATCTCAAATTACATTTATTTGGGTGTTTATAACATCAATTATGTCAATATTTCATTAATAAGATAATTACTGCATCATCGTTGTGTCATAAATAAATTAAATTATTTTATGTCTAAAAATTACAAATAAAATACCATCATGTAGGAAATCTTTTTAGCTTTCTAATGAATATTTTCAATCGAATTTATTTTATGTATAACCCCATATTAAAAATGATTTACTTATTAAACTTTGATTTTAACTATTTTAACCTTTCTTTAAATAAATTAATAATAAATGTCCTAATCTAATTCAAGTGGGCCTAAATGGTCATATTTTATTCCTAAGTTTGTTTTTGGTCGAATTAAACTTGTCCAATAGAATTAGGACATGTGTTAGGGTAATATTAATATCATATTTACCCTTAGTTACCCTATTTACTATTAACCGTGGTAAAAAAAGTAAAAAGTTACTATTCACCAAAAAATTATTTTCATCTCATTGAACCACATTTTAGTCCTTGATATTAACCGTGTCTCTCGGATTTTCGAAATTCCATTCACAGAAGCGGTAAAAATAAGTTTTATGGAAAATTCAGTTTTTAACCTACCACTTAGTGGTTTCACTATTCATCAAAAATTGAAAGTTTTCAGAAAAATGCCAAAATTTCATCCTAAGCTATATTTCATATTCCGAATTCAAAAATGAAGTCTATTTTACCAAATTCAAAACATATCAGTTGCATTAATTAATTTAAAAATTAATTCCCGTCGTCAAAACAAATAGCGTGTTCTTAAGAGATAGTAACTATCAAAAGATTGACACTTGTTTATGTCTGGTTTAAATGTGAAATTACATCCAATGACCATCATTGTATTAAATTGTAAAAATATATTCTAAATATACTTTAAAACCACTCAAATTAATAATGTATCACTATTAATTATTTCAATTAAAAAAGTTGTTTTTAATTAAAATTTAGTAATTTTCACTATTCATCAGAATATGAAAGTTATCCGAAATGTACCAAAATTTCACCTTAGGCTAAATTCGATACTCCGAATCCAAAAATGAAATCCATTTTGAAAAATAAAATTTACAAAATTTCAAAAAGTGGTTATTACTATTCATAACGGCTAGTTTTAATAACATTCTAATAGCATATCGCTGTTTAGTGAAACTCATTATTGCGTACTACACACGCTATCGAGGAAGGTCGCGATTGCGTGTAATGAAAGGCAAGTCAAGGATGCGTGTTGTGCAAGATCCTTTTCGTGTAGCGTACAACACAAGACATTAGTGAAATAAATAAATAAAAAATTTCATAAAATCTCGGGCTGTTACATTCTACCCCCCTTAAAATGAATTTCGCCCTCGAAATTCGTCGGGGTTATAAATGGTTTACTATTCGAAAGTTTCTTTAATAGAAACCCACATCGTAAAAAGGAATATCAAAACTTGGCTTTAAAAACTAAAGTATGAAATGTAATGATTACCCAAATAAACTAATCACTGGGTTTCCACATAGGTGAAAATATGGATATGGAAGAGAAATCTAACCATCATGTTCTGATGGAGAGTGGTAGAGAACATGGCTATGGAAAAGCCAACAATCACAAATCCATAAATTTGTGACGATCTAAGGTACCATCCGATTCATCAGGTATAAGATCATTAGGACAACATTTTTGGTTTTCAAGATCATTTCCCTAAAGTCGATGAATTAAAAGAAATACTTACATGATTTTGGTACAATCTCACTGTTGTTTGTGCCTTGAACAATTTCCACTTCATAAATGAAGTTGAATTTGTTATTCGTGAAGTGTTAGCAGATCACGTGATAGAATGACGGGTCATTCCATCTGTCTCAAACAAAAGGTTAGAAAAAATTATATACATAAGTCGATCTATAGCGAGATTAATCATATATGGTTCCTAAAATGGACTTATACTTCATATATCATACTTATTAATATAGTAAAACTAGTTTCTACTAAACAGGGACTTCCTGTAGGCCAATGGTAAGCGATAAAGGCCAGTCGCACTTCGGTTGTGGGTTCGATTCCTACAGCCTTGTCCGAAGCGATGGGTTGTCGCCCGTCCTGCAGGTTGTCCTTTTTCTAAAACTACATTACTATAACATCCCATCAATAATATCGAAAAAAAAACTTCTATCCTTAAACAATAATCACTTATGTCCAACATAATCCATTTCAATCTTTAGGCTTATCCATAATACTGCAGTCCACTCTCATAACATAGTGAAAACGATTACCAGAGATTTAATACCATCGTTGATCCCCATATATCATAAGATATGTTTTGTTGGTCACATTCTAAACATTCAAAGTCCTTAATCATGTATTCTCTTGAATACCTTAGTGAAAACATGAATGCAGTTAAAAGTTAACACTTTCCACATACCAAAATCCTCAAAATTCTATATACTCAATCCATGATATCACTTAGTCCTTATATCAATCATGAGCTCATGAATACTATTAAACATTTCATTTTCTCGTCTTCATTATGCGCATATCATCTTATTTCCAAAAAAAATATCTCAATCACTTTGAATACTACATCAATAAATATTGCAATACTCAATGATACAACATTATGTTGGAATCCCATTACATAAACGCTTAATCATTCCACCACATCGTTATCATATTCAACATCGCCAATAGTGATCGCATGTGACTTCCCTTTTTCCTTTTCCTTCAGTGGTTGCTCATGTTGATCATCACTGACCCTTGGATTAGGGCAATTATTAGCATAATGCCCCATTTCCTTGCACTTGAAGCATTGAAGTGTTGGTGGTGCGTTCTCTGCAGTGTTTGCTTTATTCACATCATTAGAAACCCTTTTTCCATTACTTCGACACTCAACTGCTCGATGACCTTCTTTTCCACACTTAAAACATTTTCTAGTTCCTTTAAGACAATCTCCACCATGCTTCTTTCCACACTTTGTGCATAAGGAAACATTCATCTTCTTTTCACCATTATTATGAGATTTCTCCTTGAACTCCATCTTTCGTTTCTTGTCAAAACCATGAGATGGATATGTAACACCAACTTCCATTTCTACCTTGATAGCACAACGCACAATTTCTTCATAGCTACTGAAGTCTCTTATAGATAATGCCCTTCGAAGACTTGGTTTTAAGCCACTGAAAAATCGATCAACTTTACTTTCAGGTTGGATGATAATGCCAGATGCATACCTTGCAAGTCTTGTAAAATTCGCTTCGTATATACCAACAGATTCATCATCCTTCTGCTTCAGCTCAATAAACTCTTTTTCCATCTTTGTTCGAAGAATACGAGGGAAGTACTTACTGAAAAACAAGTTCTTGAACTCGTCCCATTCCATGGACTCAATTTCATCCCTTGGCCTTGTATTCTTGATAAGATTCCACCATTGATCAGCTTCACCTTCCAAACGATATACTGCTAAGATGACTTTATCATGTTCAGAACATTGAAGAACTGAAAATATCTTTTTAGTGGTACTGATCCATTGTTCAGCAACAAGTGGATCGGAAGTCCCACTGAAAGAAGGTGGACGTTGCCTCATGAAGGACTCAATAGAATATTGTTCCCTTCTCTGCTCATTTGGAAGTCCAGAATGATTCATAGCTTGTGTAAGTATAGCAATAAGATTTTGCACTCCATCTCCCATAACATTTGTTTGTTCAGGAGGGCAATCATTGCATTGTCCATTGCATTGATCAACACGGTTCCTTCAGGTTCCAGCCATCGTCTAAAACCCAAAAAGAATAGTGTGAGAGGCAAAAATCATGCTAGGGAAAACAACATAATAAAGGGGGAGTACCTTCAATATCCAACATCTTAGGTTTAATTCTATGATCATTAGCGTAATTCTATTACTATAACCTATACGTATACTTATCCCTAAGGACATCCCTAGACATACCATAGAAATATCTCTAGGGATCTCACTAACGTTTTCGCATCCTAGTTTCCAAAGGTTGACTAAACCTTTCCTCTGATACCAACTGTAGAGACCCGAAGCTTGACGTACATGGACATTACATTACATTTGCGGAATACTTAGTACATAACAAAAACACACACACAAGGATCGTAATAGTTTAGTGTCTTTGGAAACTCGGAATATAATCTTCTAATCGTGGTGAAAGATCTTCAAAATCTCCCATAAAGATCTTCCTTTTTTTTACCTAAAACCTTTCTTTATATCCTGGGGAAAAGAAAACATAAAAGGGTGAGCTCAAATGCTCAGTAAGGATATACAAAAGAAATAAAAATCATATCATATCTTTTTGAAAATCATAACCTGCAAAAGAGATCATAATATCTTAACATGGAACAAATCATATAAGTGAAAATGAGATCACCATAATCATAACATGAAACTTGAAACTTTGTGGCATGCACACATAATCATAGAGAATCATTTCTTGTTAGTCAATACTCATTGCCAAGACTATCTTAGTGGAAAAAGTCCCTTTCTGAATCGAGTAACCCTCGTTTCAGTCCTGTTTCACTGAACCGGTATAACCTACCGTTCCAGCCCTGTCTATCTCATGAGATATGAAATCTTTACCCAATGCATTGGAGGGAGATATAGGTCCCACCCATCTTATAATGAATCCTTTCTTATGTGTGCCACATAATCATAAAACATACATCATCACATAACACATGTAACAAAAATGGGATTCTTGAAACATCATGACATCATAAATAAATTCATATAACATAAAGGAATTCATAAAAATAATTCCATCACAACATGATCAAATCAATGTAATAATAGGGATAAAATCAGAACCCTTTATTATCTTAGATGGAAAATAATTTTGATAAAACACTTGAGCTCCATTCTTGAGGAAAATATCCTTTCTTCTTCAAAAACATTTTTCCTTTCATAACATGTCATACAACATTAAAATAAAAGAATTTGATTAAAAATAAACTTGAAAACTTTTAAAGGAAGCTTCTTGGAAATAGTGTTTTAAAAATCCATTCATGCCGTATAAGTTAAAAAAAACATTCTTCGTACTTTTGTCGGAAAAGTCAAAAAGTACCTCGTACGAAAAATGACAAAAGATTCCTTTCTTATTCTTTACTAAAAACTCACCGAAGGGTAAAATTGGATTTAAACTATTGTAAGTGGATGGAAACAATATTACATATTGAGGGAACATGTATGTGGATGATAAAATACACCCCAGTAAATACTTACGAATAAACAATCTCGGATAAAAATGAGATTGTGGTATTTTCCCTTACCTTAGGTCCAATTTGCTTTGTATGTGTCCGAACCTCATGTATAATGATTTAAATAATGTCATTGACTTATTACAGAATCATATTCATTGTTATGATATCATATATGGTTCCCTTATGACATTATATTACCCGTTCTTTTGTAAATTCCATGTTAAAGAAGCGTTTTGGGTAAAATCGTTTCATTTATCGTGGGTGTTTTGACTTGTTGTTCTTGACATCATTATTACTTATATCATGATTTACTTACTTCCAGAATATAAAATATGATTTATATATCATATATATTCAGTATATATATATATATAATAGATATATAAATAAAATGAAAAACACCGTTCATGGAGACGGTAGTCCGTACGTACGCATGAACGCTGTTTTTCTTTCCTTATTGTCTTGAAATGGAAGTAAGTAGATGAAATACATATGTATATATATACATAAATCCAGTAGCTTTATAATGTCATATATTTCATTATTATTTCTTATATATACATTATAATCATTCTTAAATGGTTAACATGGAGAATGAATCTCATCGCGTCGTGGAGACGGTAGTCCGTACGTACGCACGAGCGATGATATCATTTCTATAAATATTGAATTGAATTGGAGTGGATTATACAATATATCAGAATCAATATGATGTTTTAATAACTATGTATAGTTATTCTTTAAACCATTATACCCATCCATGTAAGGTGGTGGTGGAAAATAGATTACACCACGGCGTGGAGACGGTATTCCGTACGTACGCACGCGCGGTGATTTCTTTTTCCGTAGGATGGATAGATGGTGAAATAGGGTTGTTTCATACTTATAATAACATATCAGTATATGAGTGATACTGATGTTATTACTTCATAATGAAACAACCTAAGAAGAAGAAGTGGAAGAAGAAATAAAGATGAAAGAATTGGTAACGGTAATTACCACTTCTTTGAAGCGCCTCTTTGATACCTCCTCTTAGGGCACTAAAATTGGTCTTTGAGGAAGACCAGAACCTCTAGGATGTTTCTAGGGAAGTGGAGAAGAGATTTTGGCAGGGTTTGTCCGAGCTTGAGTGCTCAAATTGGTGTGAGGAGGAGGGGGAGGAGGTGTCCTTTTATAGGGGAGGAGAGGGGCACCTTAGGAATTCTTAAAAATATTAATTTATAATAAATCTAAACCCACTTAAAAACCTCCAAAAATGACTCATATTCGAAGATTATATGAGATAGGGTTGTAATCTCATCAACCAATCAAATTTAGAAATGTTTGGATTTTATTTTAAACCTTATCAATTAGATTTAACTCTAAGTTAAATAATTTAACTTTTACCGTGTCTTTTTGATTTCTTTCACTATATGGTTAATAAACTTACTATAACATGCCAAACGAACCCCAAATTGTTTATTATTAATATATATATCCTTATCTAAGTCATTTGGCGGAACCTTAGATTTTTAGGAATACAATAACAATTAATAATATAATATTTGATTTAAAAACTATTTTGTGTCAATTTTGACACTATTTGATATATGATTTTTGTGAAAGTCATAACAGAATTAAATGTTCGAACCAAGTTGATTAAATCAACATTAATATATCATAGTAACCTAGAAAATTAGTGGAATTCATAAAAAATCTAAAATTACATTTATTTGGGTGTTTATAACATCAATTATGTCAATATTTCATTAATAAGATAATTACTGCATCATCGTTGTGTCATAAATAAATTAAATTATTTTATGTCTAAAAATTACAAATAAAATACCATCATGTAGGAAATCTTTTTATCTTTCTAATGAATATTTTCAATCGAATTTATTTTATGTATAACCCCATATTAAAAATGATTTACTTATTAAACTTTGATTTTAACTATTTTAACCTTTCTTTAAATAAATTAATAATAAATGTCCTAATCTAATACAAGTGGGCCTAAATGGTCATATTTTATTCCTAAGTTTGTTTTTGGTCGAATTAAACTTGTCCAATAGAATTAGGACATGTGTTAGGGTAATATTAATATCATATTTACCCTTAGTTACCCTATTTACTATTAACCGTGGTAAAAAAAGAAAAAAGTTACTATTCACCAAAAAATTAATTTCATCTCATTGAACCACCTTTTAGTCCTTGATATTAACCGTGTCTCTCGGATTTTCGAAATTCCATTCACAGAAGCGGTAAAATTATGTTTTATGGAAAATTCAGTTTTTAACCTACCACTTAGTGGTTTCACTATTCATCAAAAATTGAAAGTTTTCAGAAAAATGCCAAAATTTCATCCTAAGCTATATTTCATATTCCGAATTCAAAAATGAAGTCTATTTTACCAAATTCATAACATAGAAGTTTCATTAATTATTTTTATAATTAAATCCCGCTGTTAAAACAAATAGCGTGTTTTTAAGAAACAATATCTATCAAAAGATTGACACTTGATTATGTCTGGTTTAAATGTGAAATTACAACCAATGACCAACATTGTATTAAATTGTAAAAATATATTCTAAATATACTTTAAAACCACTCAAATTAATAATTTATCACTATTAATTATTTCAATTAAAAAAGTTGTTTTTAATTAAAATTTAGTAATTTTCACTATTCATCAGAATATGAAAGTTATCCGAAATGTACCAAAATTTCACCTTAGGCTAAATTCGATACTCCGAATCCAAAAATGAAATCCATTTTGAAAAATAAAATTTACAAAATTTCAAAAAGTGGTTATTACTATTCATAACGGCTAGTTTTAATAACATTCTAATAGCATATCGCTGTTTAGTGAAACTCATTATTGCGTACTACACACGCTATCGAGGAAGGTCGCGATTGCGTGTAATGAAAGGCATGTCAAGGATGCGTGTTGTGCAAGATCCTTTTCGTGTAGCGTACAACACAAGACATTAGTGAAATAAATAAAAAAAATATTTTTCATAAAATCTCGGGTTGTTACAATTATATCACTTTACATTGTATTTGACTATATCTGAATATCATAAACAGGATAAAATTCATATCATGTGTAATATTAACCTAGCGCTGACCTGTATAATAGTAACCCATCATTAGTTGTGGCCTATATAACAATAACTCCATGGTGTAAACAAATCATGTTTTATGATTGGCACTCCACCTCCCATTATAATCCCTATCAAAACGTTGGAATCATATTCAATTATATAGTGGATATCACCTTGATGAAATAATGATTTTTATAGTAAAAAAATAGTTAAGAACGATATCTTCAAAGGATACTGTTACCAAAATCATGATTCGGTTTGAATCGGAGGTGAAACTCATCAAGACATGGTCTTGGGCACCTCGGAGTTTCAACAGTTTTCGTTTCCCCCTTCTATGGTGGTCCTTCGATTTGCACATGAATCAGGATTCCCCTTCTATGGCAGTTTTGGTAAGCTTCCCCAATCTCCCTTTACCTTTTCAGAACCCTACGGTGATACAAATTCTGGGAAACATTGTAGGAATGTATCTTTGTTCTGATAGCCACACTAAGGCCATGTGCCACCTGGTTAACCCTCAGATATGTTGAAATGAATGCTTCCCGTTTGCCCTTCGATTATGTGTGGGTTACTATTGAGGAGGATTACAGGTGTAAGCATGAATTTATCTATGAAAATTGGCAGAGTTCTATCCCTCTTATAGAAATTTGGGAAAACCATTGGAGGATTACCATAGGATAAACTCTGGTCAAGTGTTCGAGGGAAGTCGTAAGGGGGATCAGTTTGCTGCAAGAAAAGGGGATGCTCCATCGGGTAAAGAATCGGAGGTTGGTGTGATGTATGGTATGGTTAAGTAGGCTTTGGGGTCTAATGATAGGGGTCGTCTCCCGTCGATCCCGGCTGCGAAGGACCTCTAGTATGGTATTCATTAGGAGATGATAGATGATGTTCATGGTTCTCAAACATCACTTTCTATGATAAATCAGGTTAATCCAATGGTAGCTGAAATGTTTAGTACGTTGTGGAATGATTTGGAGGGCTCATCTAATCTCATTGCTCGGACGGAGACTACTTCGAGTTATAAGGAGATTTTTTTGGAGCATCACATGGATGGGGAGAAATTGGGCAAGGTTTAGAAGAGGGGTGGAAAGGGATCTAACTCAGGCGTGGTCGGCCCAATCAGTACCAGGAGTTCCTAAGGCTTAGACCCTTCTTTGAGTCCCTTCCTACCATTAAGCAATAGGTTTGAGGGAATCTAGAATTACATGGGTTAAGAGGGTTTTGATGCTATGGTTGTGACTGGTGGTGATGCCGATAGGGCCTGTGTGAAAGGGCACAACGATGTAAGGTTATAACACAAGGAAGCCCCTATGGCCATGGAAGAGGTTGTTAATGTGGACGAATTTCTTGCATTGGTTGATACTAACTCACCAGATATAATGAGGGGGAATGTTACTGGTTTCAATGATAATGCCTTGGAAAAAAAATGTAGATATGTTTCTGGGGGAAATAAAGTAAACGTGAGTTGTCCAACCTACCTTTCCTATAGTGACATTGTACATATGTGGAATGAAAGGATGACTAAGTGTGAAGGAACTATATCTGCTACAACGAGAAGAAGAACCAGAAAGAACTACCCATACCTACCATGAATGGTGAGTATCAGATCTTCTTTTAAGTAGCATAGAGGCGCGATTGTTGCTTTCAAAAAAGACAGCTTGATCAAACAACCTTACCCAGTTCATATTATGCGGGACCAGATGAAGAATCATGAGAAAAGTGATCATATTTTTAGGTGGCATAAATCAAAATCTGAATGGGAACCAGTTACGGCAGAAGGGGACTCTTGTGTGGGATGTTTAAATTATTATGGGTATTATGATATGTAGTTTCTTGTTGGTCTTTTTTGTTTTGTCTGTGGTTGTTCTGCATATGTTTGTTTTTTGAGTTTTTCAAGTCTTGGACTGGTGTGTTTTGAGGGTTTTGCAGTTTCTCACTTTTCCGAAAAGTGTTGGAAAATAAAAAACACAATTTTCAATCATTATATCATAATATATAGTATAATCATATCCTATAATATCATTATATTACATTTTAAATAAAAATTAACAATATTATATAATTTTTAATGATATAAAATATGATATATATTTTCAAAAGAAAAATATGTATCATATTCAATGATTGAAATATGATATACAATGTTTCTTAATTTAAATATGTTTTTAAAAAACGTTTTAATCATGGTTAACATATGATACCACTAAATGGTATCTAACGATCAAACAAAAAATTTTAACATAGAGAAAAACATTAGAAACCTAAAATTCCTAATACGACCATGCTATGGAAAATTGTTACCATGTATAAAATATAAATGAAGCACATTATATACCATGGATTAATGAGAATTTTTTAATATATCCAAACATTAACTTTTTTTAGATCCCTTAGTAATATCCAATGGGATTTTCCTTTTCGCGTGTATCCATGAGAAGATATGAATCACTCAACACTTGAGTGAGATTTTTCTTCACAACAATGCTATAAAGAACCAGAATTGGTTGACATGACCAGACTTTTTAACTAACTCAGTATACAAACTAGAGTGTGTTCATGATCTCCACAGACTAGATACAAGGACTAGGGTATCAAAACACAACCATCAGGAATGGTTTCACCCATAGAATCTAAATGACCATCATATAGATTCCACTAGATAATCTGTTATGATCTGTTATTATATAGAACAATCATGCATATTAATAATATGTTTTCAAAAATATAAAAAACACATAATGTTACAATAATAAATCCGCATAACAATAAAATTCTCAAAATGATCCTAAAGAAGAGGATAACCTACCTCTATATTTAAAATATAAAAAAATTGTCAATGATAGAGAGGTCGATAAAAAAGCACAAAAAATTTATCGAGGTTCCCAAAATCCTTTACATGACCCTGAATCCTCATCACTGAGGGTCATAGACACTACTACATCACAGAAGGAAAACTGCATGTCACCCATACTTTTAACTTTATCCTACAAAATTAAGTATATATATACCCCATGGGTATATTTAGGGTATGGGGAAAATACATTTGGATACCACCATTAATCTACATAATATCATTCACTATGAAACTATTATTTCTAGTTTAATAATAATATTGAAATACTTCTCATTTTAGAAAATTTTATTCAAAAAAATTTCATTTCATGAAAAACTTTATGATCGAAATATAATATAAATAAATAAATAATATATAAACTGAGGTAAAAATGGAAGGAATACAAAAAAATCCAACAATAAAGGGGGACATAAGAATTAACATAACTCAATCAATGTCCATACAAGAATCTTAATCTTGTTCCAATGTGTGTAATGTATATAGGATTCACTACAATAACTCTTGTAGACATACATGAAAATACGATCATCATGGTTTCCCTCTTGGACTAAGCATGCCATATAATCCATCCATTTTATAAAATATAATCCTTCCTATTAGTTTAATTGGTTTAACTAGGAATCATTCCCTAGCTATCTCATAATCTACCTTAGGTATTCTCTAGTCAAGTTTACCCACTCACCCAAGGTCTTCCATGTGAATCAAACCATAAATTCATATAAAAAAATCAATGTCTTTTTCAATAAATCTTTAAAGAAGGAAGAACCCTTTTCAAATGATCCATTTTAAAATCATATTTGACATATAACTCTCTTTGAAACATTTCGCCAAAGGAGTTGTAAGCACATATACGATTTCTTTCGAATCCCAAGTGAAATTTCCCTTTTTATCACAAAACACTAAATAACAAAATATAATAATATTCATCACTCACATATAGTATAATCGAATAATAATGATGAACCAAAACCAAAGGAAAATCCATGAACTTGAGGTATTCTAAGGGAAAGTCAAAATCGGCTAGAGACTCATACCTCAAAATAGTGTAAACATCTTCAATTTAATCTAAACCACTAGAAATATGTATAAGAGATCCATTAAATCATATAAAATAAGGATGAATAATTTAAACCCATAACTAACCCTGGAATTAGTCCGCATGGGATTCTAGGGTTGAAAAACTCCATGTGAAATGAAGATCAAGGAATGTGAGGAAGAATTGAAGAGATATAATAATGAAATAAAGGAATACCTTAATAAAATATATAGATATTGAAGGTAAATAACCTAGTAGGTAAGGGGGATAAATACCCAAGATTTAGAGAGGCATAAATATGCTAATGTGGAGAATATAGGTGATATATGGGTTAAAATGATAAGGGAAAATGGTAAATTCACAATTTTAAGTAGTCTTTATAGACCTCATTGTCTGGATGAACAGTTAAGATAACCATACACCAATCAAGTGGGACACCCTAAAACACACAAAATGAGCTAGATTATTTCTTGTATACCTAACAAAATTTTTAAAACTATGATATAACCATACAAATTGAAACTAGAAGCCCACCCCCTCTCTCACACAGTTGGGGGAACCATTAGTACTAACCATACACTAACTGTGCACCCAAGCCTGTTTTTCAAAAAATTTATATTTTCAAAAATGACTCTAAAAGTTAGAAAATAGATTATATTATGTGAAAATAAGAATCATAATAAATACATAATACTGACCCGATGATTTTCACAATTCTACCCATCATAAAATTCTCTACCCCTAAAAAGTATTTAAGGTTTTGAATTAAAATATTGGTGGTGTCACTAATACCTATCATATTCCTCATTCTATATATCTTGTGTCTATTTATACCACACATCCATAGAACATTGGCCAATCATATTGATTTATAGGTAAATGTATTGTATGCATACTTTTTAGGGTGTTTTAATACAAATATTTATGTCATTTAATTAATAATCCAACAAATTATTAGACTCTTTGAATTATTTTATGTTTAATTTTAGAAAATAAAAGGAATTTGAGAAATGAAAAAAATAGAATATAATAGCTAAAAGGAACTTCACATCTTGAAGTGACATGAAACTAGTAAATTAGAGATACATTGGAGCTGGAAGATCTGGACAAGGACATTTTCACATCATCAAAATGTTACATGACATGAGTCCATTGGAAGAAGTTAATATAGAAGATATATTATAATTTTTTTCGGCACATGGTCACAATTTTAAAATAGGATCAGTTGACACTATGAAAACAATACACAATATGAGATTTTTGGGACAGCTATATTTGAACATGCTGATATCGTACATTACATGACATGGAAACATTACACACTATAAAACTATAAAGATTATTGGAAATTATTAGGATAGTGGCTAAGGGTTCGATGAAAAAATTGTATATACCCATATTTTTACACAATCAAGAGGGATCGTATAGAGATGTTGAACATGGGATGACTTCCGAAGATGAGTTCATGATATTGTGTTCTTATTTGGTGTTTTTATTCACCACCTTTCATTCTCGTATTTCCTTACTATTTGTTCACATCATTTCTAGAGTGAGTGAGTATTATTTTTTATACTGGTATACATAATTGTATGAGGAATTTATTTTAGGGATTATTTCTTTATTTAATTTTTTTTTGTATTTCTAAAACTATTTTTATCATTTAAATTATATTTTCATTTCAATTTCCTGACCATTATAATAAACATTGTGGAGTTTCATTGTATTTCATTAATTAATTTTCCTAGTCTGTGTATGAAAATTATTAAAATTTGGTCGATTATATTAAAATCATGTTTTGGGTCACCTAGTTTTTTTATTTCACCTAGTAGATGACCATTCCAATGATTTGGTCACAAGATTTTTATAGGGTATCCAAACTAAGTATTCTGGCAGACCCAATTTATACACCAATCATGAAAAAACCCAAATCAATTTAATCCCTAGTACAAAAACATGAAAATCATAAAACCTAGAATTCCTCACCCATTGATTTCCAAGCCCTAAATTTTTTGTATTTTTCTATTTCTCCAATCTAACAAACAATTTCAATTTTAATTCTTTTAATTAATTTTGAGTAAACATAATGTCCTTGTGGGTTTGACACTTTGACCTTCCATGTATAAAATTTTTAGTTACTTTTTATTTTGTTTTATATTTTATTTAATTTGTGTATCCCCATAGGAATTTTAGGATTCCCTACCATCTTTCATTTACCATGAAGTAACTCACTCAAAAAATCCATGAATGAAAAAAATTATCGAAAAAATTAGTGTTAGGAGTCACATAAAAATCCTCCCACTCAGCCATGTGGGACTATTCTAGACTGTTCATTTTCATCAAAGATACCTGGAATGGGTCATGTATGAAAGTACTATAATAAAATATATACAACAAGTGTACCACCTTCCTGAAACACTCCCTAATATTGAAAGTCCTTAAATAACATGACACTGACATATCTTTTCTTCTAGACCAATGATGTATGAACTGAATAAAAACACTAAAAATCAACCAATCACAAAATAAAAACAATACACGGTGATGAATATGATCAACATTGTACTTTTCATTAGTCAAATATGTCACCAACCCATTTTAAATCATCTAAACCTTATTTTTCATCTCCTAAATTATTTGGGACCCCAATAAAGAGTGGAAACTGAATTTAATACAACGAGTGAAGATCAACATGATCAATCATATAGAGACACACCATGATCTGTATTAATTTATTATTGATAAATTTTATTATAATAAATCTCAACCAACAATATATTCTTCTCCCAATAACGACAAAAATAAAGTAAGCACACTTGGAGAATTTCCTCAAGATATGTATAGACTGCATAACTTGACCAACGATTTATATATGATACACTATGGTCAAATTTAGATGAGAAACCACTATATCCAAAAAAAAACCCTTGAAAAATTGTGATTTATACTAGGTTCTGTAGCGACCCCCAATCCCAGGGTTCTTAAAGAGACATGATATACTTAACATTACATCATTAAAAATTAAATATCATGTATCATTACTACAGAAGATCGTGAGGCTTAGGATTCTGGGAAACAAGCTTCTTCCGATTAACTTCATTGGTATCAACCATGCCTGCAAAAAATCTAAAAAAAACGAAGGGTGAGCAAAAATGCCCAGTAAGGGGTTTTAAAACATTTTTAGAAAATCCTTTCTCAAAGAAGTCCTTTTGAAGTGAATAAAACACTTTGCTAAAACAAAACATTATCTTTTCTTAAAACATGAAATCCATCATTCTTTAAAAACCACTTGCATAAAGAAGCACATACATGAAATAAACATCAACGTAAACATGATAAGAGAGCGCAACAGGAAAAATGCATAATATTCAAACAAGGTTACTTATGTTCAAAAAAATAATTCTGTGACTAAGCAGGGAAATTGTGCATAACATGGTTAATGAGAATATACATTTCTTCTAACAGTTTACCACATGAAAAACAGTTCTTGTCACATAACTTACATTTTCATAGTCATGGGAGCTTTCAACTAGGGGTTGTCCTATTAGTTGAACTAACCCCTGCTTAACCTTTATCATTACATGAAGAGGGAATGTATAATACTAGACATTACCAAGACCTTTCGTCTAGACCATATAACCTACTTAACGGGTCAAGGCTCACTGCCCACCCCATTTCCTTGGTAGCTCAAGTCAAGGCTAACTGCCAAGATCGTCGCACAAGATCGTCTCATGAGACTCCTGCTTTACCCAATGCATTGGAGCGCTGTATAATTCCGGGCGCACCCGTCACATCATTCATATTGCGCTATATAATTCCGGGCGCACCCGTCACATGTAAGCCCTATACATCCCTCACACATCTTGACATGGTCATTAATTCATAGGGGTTCATGCATTCTTAATTAAACCCCATTTTCACATACGTATTCATAACATGAAAGCAGTTCTATCATTAAAAACATTATGACATGCATGCTAAAGCTTCGTGTACATAAAACAAGTTAAAATTCTAAAACATGGGTTTTATGAAAAGTAAACAAAACACTTTAACATTCCATACATCATAATACCCAATTAAAGAATGGTCGTTCATAACATAAACATATGATGATAAATGGATATCATGGGTGTTTAATACAGGCAGTTGAAGTTACAATGTGCATAATCATGTCCACCTTGGGGAAATCATGTAAATAATTGTGTAAAATCTATTATTAGCACTTTAAATAAAAATGGGTACATACCTATGAATACATGTATGCACTCGTAAAAGTTCAAGGAGTCTATACTAACCATTTTCACAAAACAAAAAAAAATCATGATTTATCCAGAGCAGTGATAAATGAAAATTCTCAATTTCAAGAATTCTATTGAAATCCAACCAACCCATAAACTTCATCATGCTATATTGTAATAAATTACAAAACAAGGGAACTATGTTCATATTATTGTATATACACATTGATATAACCACATGTATATATATATACAACAATATACTTCGTTCACTTGCATAATTTTACCCATTCATTCAATTACTCAAAATCTCCATTTTTTCTTGGCAAAAAGAAAAATCAGGGTTATAAACATTGAGAAAAGGTTGTATACTTTGCATATACCATATTATAAAAATGTGTATATGAAAGTATATATTTATATACACATATATAAACACAAGGTGTAAATATGCAAGAACCCGCACCCAAATAAAACAGATCCTTCGAACCTTTACCCCAAATTTTAGTGTTTCACAAAGAGGTTGTCAAGATCGGTTCTAGGAATATGTAAAATAGGTTTATATGGTCTTGTATTTTCTTATACATAATTATACAACAACTGTATATAACTATAAAAAACTTATAAAAAATGGTAGGAAACAAAGAAGAAGTTCTTCCCCCTTACCCAATATTCGGTTCTTCAGGTTCACACATAACAAAAATGTATATATATATATATCATATATATATATATACATATATATACATATTTATATAAACCAATCTTGACAAAACCAAACCGAAATTAAAACGTATTTCTTACCTTGCTCGGAGAGGAGGTGTGGGCGAGGTAAGAGAAACCAACATATTAACCCGAAAGATATATATATATATATATATATATAACATGTATATACATATATGTATATAAGTAAACCGGAGCTTAACAAAAAAAACAAAAATGAACTTCTCCCTTACGTATTCAAAGAGGTGGAGAAGAAGGACAATAATGCAACAACGATGTCTGGTGGTTTGAGAGACCAAGAAGCTCGGTGCAAAACCCCCTACTTCGGTGCAACTTGGGGTAAAAAAAAAAGAAAACGAAGAAGAGGACTCTGGAGTCGTCGACCTGGGTATCGTCGGTGCCAACTTGAGGAAAGGAGGAGACAGCGCGGGGTCTACTAGCCATCCTAGATGAAGAAAGTCAGGGCCCTACGCTCTACTAGTTCGACGACGCCCGTAAGAAGAAGGAAACAAGGTGTCGGTGGAAGAAGAAGTCGCGGGGAAGAAAACACGAAAAACTACGGGCAGCTGGGATCAACCCGGGGATGATCAGACGCCCAAGAACCGGCACAACATAAAAATAGATAGACGGCCATGATCACGAGGGAGGAAGATCGGACGACCCAGGGTGAAGCGTCTTTTAAAAACGCGGTTTTCAAAAGGTTTAAAAAAAATCTTTGTTAATATTCGTATTAATTTATTAATTCATTGATTTTTTTATTATTAATGAATTCAATTATTAAACCACTTTTATTATTTTAATAAAAAATCATTGTTCAATAAAATATATTTATTCAATCAAAATATATTAATATATAAATGTAAATATATATATTATTTTTAAGTCATCAATAATAATTATTATATTATTATTATTATTAAACCATAATTATTAACTACTTAATATTTCATTATGAAAATTACAGATTAAGGACATTGAGTAATAAAAACATAACACACACATATATATATATATTAATTTCCATTACTAGTTAACTACCTTAATTTTATTAATTAATTATTATTATTAAACGTAACTAAATTTTATCACACATAAAAGTGTGTTGATATAAGTATCATTACCACGAAACACATAAGTAAAAGAAACCATAATTTGACGTAGTTTCCAAAACTGCTTATGCAAGTTATAAACATTTGTATTAACATTAACCCTTAAATTTAATTGGTGAAAAAGAATTATTTAATTTGATGCAGTATGTATATATATATATAACTCAAGGGTTAATACATTTTTTAGACAAAATAAAAACTCATTATCTTTAATATAATTAAAACATAAAATTTTAATTGCTCAAATCAAGAAAATAAGTGTAGTGAATAATAATGTTAATTTTTCATAAAGAATAATTCACATTTTTGGGAAAACAAGACATAAATTGATTAAAATATCATTGATGTCACTTTTAAACATTAAAGAAAATTACACACTTAACATTCCGATCCTCTTGGGGTAAATCATTTTATTTCCAACGGTCAAAATAAAACATAAGATTCATGGGGAAACCAACGGTCGAATTTATAGTCATTTGTGGTTCAACGGTCAGATTCATGTGCTTATAAAAGGGTCTGGTCTCGGGGAGTACCTTACTCCAAGAGACCGAAGGAGAAAAGGAAAGATGGTTCATGTGATCCCCTTGGTGCTGAGCACGGTTGCAACAGCTTCGACCATTCTTATGTTTATTATGATGGACGCTCGAAACCCCTACCGCATTCTCGGGATCTTAGTGGTTTTATGCGGTCTACCCATTATTGTAATCGGGTTTTAGTTTGGATTTTCGGTTAGTTTATCTTCTTGTTCTGTCAATGGATGTTGTAGCCAAAATGATGCTTATTTGAATAAAAGGAGTTTTCATCTATTTGATGCATTTTATTATTGTTACCTTATTAATTGTTTGTTGGTTCACATAATAGGTGATATTGGAAAGAAAACTTGTCAAAAATCAAAACATGGTCTTCTCGGGTCGTTACATCACTTCCACCTTCAAAGAATTGTGCCCTCACAATTCTATCATAAAAAAAAGAAAAACTGAAACCCCATACGTAGAAAACTAACGAAATAGTGGATCTGGCTCGGTTAACGGGATGCCAAGGTTAGCACATAGCTCTTCTGTTTCCCTACCCTAGATGAACCTAGAACAGTACTCCTTGGACTTCTATTCGTGTGTACTGCACACAGGCTTCCAAAGGGAGGCTCGTGCGATGCAAAGCTTGGAAACGTCTGAGTAGATAAACTCCTTGATGACCCTTCTGGCCACATCATGCTCGAGGTTGTCGAGAGGGATGATGCGGTTGAGGAGACTGAGGTTCAAGACTTGGAACATGTAGGCTGCACTGAGCTGGCCATTCTGAGCAGCCACGAGGAAGCACGCTTTGGTAGAAAAGTTTTGTGCTAGAGTGAAACACTGGAACATGCCCTCAAAGTATCTTCCCCTTCGCCTGTAGCAGGGGAATTGAGCCGTGGAAATGAGGTGAAAGAGACGATCATAGTCTTGACATAAGAGAAGGATCTCTGGACCGTTTGCTAAATCTAGCAAACGCTGGCAGGACCCTCGCAGGTGGAGAAATGATAGTTAGTCCACCATGCATGCCTTGATCAAGATGACTTCTACTAGCTCATCGGGTAGGGATGAGAAGTTCGTTTGACTAGCCATCTGAAAACAAACATCGAAGGGAAACTCTTAACAACATTGATAAGGTGGAGACGTGAAAGGAAACAAGAGACTTCCATTTATGAAATGGTTTACATGACAAAGTATGAGTTTACAAGATGTGCGCCACAAAGAGTGGAAAAACTTCCTAACTCTTCAAACCACACACAGGATGAACAGATAGGACTAAACTCATGGGAACATTTATAGCACCTCCTGAGTTTAGTGTGAGGGGTGTGGAGTTGGGAAACATCAGTGTATACTTTTTTCCTAAGAGACACACGTGTGGACTCATTTTCCAATGCTCCAAAGTCCATTAACTGGCCCCAGAAGACATAGTGCAAAATCTGGCATAGGTAAGCCGCTCGGAGGTCTCCAGCAACGGTAGCTTCTTGAAAGGGGTTATGAAGCATTGTTCCAAATTCCTCTCCAGTTGTAAAAACTCGGAAGTGTCCTTCGTGATACCGTCCCCGACGTGCATAATATGGAAATTGGGTCATCATCATTAAGAGATAATCCATCCCCAATCCCTGGTGGAGACTAAGCACCCTAGATGAGTTTGACAAACCGTACAGGTGCTTACACATCATGCGAATTTGGGCATAGTTCAGGAAGTTCTCACGGCTAGCTAGAGATATAATGTTCTCTAGAGCCTTAGTGGGAAGTGAAAAAAGGTCTGTAGGTACATCAGCCATCTGCAAGTTATATCATTTTTACTTAGTTAGTCCTATAAATATATTTATATCACCTGGTTTTCCAGAGTTCCCTGAACCCATCCTCTGATACCAACTGTAGAAATCCCCAAACCCATGGTGATTAATGAGACATGATATACTTAACATTACATCATTACAAATTAAATATCATGTCTCATTACTACAGAAGATCGCGAGGCTCAGGATTATGGGAAACCAGCTTCTTCTGATTAACTTCATTGGTATCAACCATGCCTAAAAAAAATTTAAACAAAACGTAGGGTGAGTAAAAATTCCGGGTAAGGGGTTTTAAAACATTTTTAGAAAATCCTTTCTCAAAGAAGTCCTTTTGAAGAGAATAAAACACTCTGCTAAAACAAAACATTATCTTTTCATAAAACATGAAATCCATCATTCTTTGAAAACCACTTGCATAAAAAAGCACGTACATGAAATAAACTTCAAAGTAAACATGATCAGAGAGCGCAAAATAATAAATGCATAATATTCAAACAAGGTTACTGAAGTTCAAAAAAAGAATTATGTGACTAAGAAGGGAAATTGTGCATAACATGTTTCATGAGAATATATAGTTCTTCTAACAGTTTACCACATGAAAAATAGTTCTTGTCACATAACTTAAATTTTCATAGTCATGGGAGCTTTCAACTAGGGGTTGTCCTGTTAGTTGAACTAACCCCTGGTTAACCTTTATCATTACATGAAGAGGGAATGTATAAAATTGGACGTTGTCAAGACCTTTCATCAAGACCGTATAACATACATAACGGGTCAAGGATCACTTCCCACCTCGTTTCCTTGGTAGCTCAAGTCAAGGTTAACTGCCAAGACCGTCACACATGATCGTCTCATGAGACTCCTGCTTAACCCAATGCATTGGAGCGCTGTATAATTCCGGGCGCACCCGTCACATCATTCTTGTTGAGCTATATAATTCGAGGCGCACCCATCACATGTAAGTCCTATACATCCCTCCCATATCTTGACATGGTCATTCATTCATAGGGTTTCATGAATTCTTAATTAAACCCCATTTTCACATACGTATTCATAACATGAAATAAGTTCTATCATTAAAAACATTATGACATGCATGCTAAAGCTTCGTGCACATAAAAAAATTTAACATTCGAAAACTTGCACTACTGGAAATATCACCTATACCCACGGTTTTGAACCGTGGGTATAGCCCTTAAAACCGTCGGTATAGGATATACCCACGGTTTCAAAAACCGTACGCTGTAGTGTCGTCGCAATAGGTCTATACCCACGGTTTTCTGAAAACCGTGGGCATAGCCCACTAATATTTCATCATACCCACGGTTCTGATAAACCGTGGGTATACATCTATACCCACGGTTTATAGAACCGTGGGTATACGTTTAAAAAGCACAACATATATACCCACGGATTACAGAACCGTGGGTATACATTTTAAAAGCACAACATATATACCCATGGTTTACAGAACCGTGGGTATATAATCAAAATAGCATATATACCCACGGTTTATATAACCGTGGGTATATATGGTTTACCTAGAGAAGGAAAAAGGTCACACAGTTCACCCAGAACCCAAAAAACAGAACAGAAATCCTGAATCTAGAACCCAAAAAACAGAAGAAGACAAAATGACAAAAAATGAAGCAGAATGCAAAAGCTAAAATGGAATCTCACCTTGATCCTTCAAACCAGAATGCAAAAGCCCAAATGCCCAAAAATGAAGCAGACAAAGGAATCTCACCTTGATCCTGCAAACTAGAACACAAAAGCCAAAATGCAAAAAAACAGAAATCCAGAACCCAAAAACAGAAGCAGACAAAATGCCCAAAAATGAAACAGAATGCAAAATCCAAAATGGAATCTCACCTTGATCCTTCAAACCAGAATGCAAAAGCAAAAATGAAAACCAAAATCCAAAAAAAAAAACAGAAATCCAGAACCCAAAAATTCAAGATCAGACATCCTTTAAAAATTATACTATGATAGTTAATCAGGAATAGGATGTTGATAGTGGAGATGTGGCAGGAGAAGATCTGATTGATGGGGAGAAAACTACCATTTTAAAAATGATTAAAGTACCACATCCTTCTAACCCAACATTGATGGATACTTTGTACAAATTTATAGGAGAGTGTGAAGTAGTTGAATTTCCTCATGGGATCTCAATCAATCCAATGGATCTGTAAAAGTTGTTTCACCTAAGACCTACCACCAATTTTGATATTTCACCTGCTGAGGAACCCATACCTATTCCTACTCCATCAGTACCCATTTTTTGTAGTTATTATATCACTAAGTCTTATTTGGAGAGTCACAACATGATATCTAATCTACCATTAAGGAGTTAGTACAAACTAAAATCAGGAATGATTTGAGAATTATAGAAAATGAAAACTTTAGTTAAATGATGAATTGAACAATATAAAGTCTGAATTGGAACTGTTTAGGAAGTTGGTGCCTTCTTCCTCTACCTATTATTATGTTGGTATCAGTATGTCAGATTATACCTTTGTTTCCAAGATGGTGATAAATGAGATTTAGCCTAATCTCATTTCAACCCTGGAGACCATTGTTGAAAGCAACACCAAGAATGAAAATGATGTAAATAAATTGACTCTTGGGATTAATGGGTTGACTATATAGTATAAAACAACAATGGAGAACATTATGGAGGATCTTAAAAACCTTTTTACATATCTTGAAAACTATGATTTGTCTCTATTGAAGACTGAAATTGGATAACTAATTAAAGGTTATTATACTTCGGCTGCGGATACATCAACCTCCACTAATATTGAGCCATTCAAAAATATGATTAGAAAGGAATTGTTTGCATTGCCTAGTGAAACAGACCATGATACATTGGATAAAATCACGAAGAATAGTGACCATGTTTATAATATAATCAAGCAGTTTTCAAATGAGGCTTCCACTTACCAACTAGAAATTACCCCAAAAAGTGGACTATTATTTCTCCAGGAACAATTCCAAGAATTAAATGAATAATAACTTGAAATTTCATGTGGAAAATATGATATTAACCCCAGTTACTCAAGCCTTCAATGATCAAGTAAAACAACTTAATGATTTCACTAAATCCCATGAGATATTTTTGGAGGAAAAAATGGAAAAGGGCCAGAAATAGCTATCAGTCCAGAAAAAAATCAATGGACTAGAAATAGATACTGGTCCAAAAAAAATGGAAAAGGGCCAGACACTGCTACTGATCCAAACAGACATTTCTATCGGTCCAAACAAACACCACTCCAGAAAATTTACAAACGATGTGAAACAGCTACCGCTCTTGAATTTTTAAAAAGTATATAACACACTTCTACGACTTCAAGACACTAGTACTTGAATTTCGCAATGTATGAGTCACTAATCCTATGAAAATGGGGTTTTACACCACTCAGAGATAGGAAAAATCACCACTCCTGAGTCACCGTTATTTAGTGACATTGCTCAATGACACTGCAACTGTGACACAGCTCCATACTTTACCTCTTTTATATATAATTTTCGATTGTTTGTCTATGGGTCATATTATAGTTATTAATGCTACTGATTATAATAATTCTTTTTGGAAAAACATATTTAATGACATGTCATTGAACTATATGATTCATGAGGATATCCACATGCACAGTTTTGGGCCACTAAACATAAAATAAGGAGAACCAGACAGAATTGTAGAGAAGGCGTGGAACCAAGAATAAGAAGAACACACATAAAAAACTGTACAAAAGTATACACGAGAATCAGAGAAGAACAAACAACAAGAACATCATTTTTGTTTGCTATGAACCTGTTGTGCATCAACATTTACACATCTATTTAGCATACAACAAAACCAAATGAGAAGATCCAAGAAGATAGAGAACAATTCATAGACAACATTCTAATGTCACTGTATGCTTCTAGAAGTGGACTGGAGCTACAAATCCAATACACTAAGAGTACAAAGCTAACCATCAAAACACACAGAGGTAAACTCACCTAAGTGGATCCCAATAAAGAAAGGTATTCTAATTCAGATGCACTCATTGAGTCTAAGGAAGTTGACATGGATGGGGAATAAATTATAACCACTTAAAGGAAGGGGGAAACAGTCTTATCGATCCAGAAGGGTTTATCTAGAACTCTCAAAGGCTGTGTAGAGATAAATATTACTATTTATTACCTATCCCTCCTGTTACTCAATACTCAAGCAAAGGAAATATACCTCTAAATGTTTCCAATCCAGAAGAGGTAAACTCGCCTAAGGGGCTTGACTCTTCAGCATAGGATTAATCTATATCTGACCGGGTGCATGCTGTCAAGGAGGTTACTGAATTTGATATCCCTTAGTGTGTTAAGGAATTGATAAGAAATGACTAGTTGGAAACATCATCAACTGTAAGTATTCTTTTTGTGACAAGATCCTTCAGGTAATTACTACATAAGAGGAATATGACCAATTACTGGGGAGGCATCTTCAGGCTAGCCACTCCAAGGAGAAATGTGTCTGGATCCACAATCATCTTTGCATACTAGAGAATGGTTTCAATGGGAAGATTATTTTTGTGGAAGATCTCATCCAGACTTTGGACAACGTACCATACAATATTGAAATATATCTTAATGAAGATCGGTGTGAGAAGGATTCACCTCTAAAATGGAGTCTCCTAAGAGTTAAATCCTCTAATAGGATTAAATTACAGTTCAGTGATTCGACTATTTCATGTTTGTTTTGGTGATGTCTGTGTGTAATCTCAAATGGTTTACCACTTTTCCATAAATGTGATTTTTCATAATAAAAATATATAATTAGTAGTAGATTATATGAAACTCCAACTGGTTATAATGGTAACACCAATATCCCACCTTCATAATGATCACCTGTATAAAATTTTCTTTATTGATTTCTCATAAAACTTTTTTCCTCAACTATTTACTTCGATTGAATTCCAGAGTCTTTGTTTGAGAAATTTTCTTCAAGAGAGTTCACCTGTATTCTAAACCACTAAGAATATATTTATATTTATAAACTTTTTTGTTGTTGTTTCATATATTAGTAATGTAATCATTGACTACACATCAATCCTTTCAACCTGAAACTAGCCAAGAGTTTGGTGAATATATTTCTATTTTGTGAACCTTCAATGCTCTGAAAACCATAATTCACATCACAATAGTCACCTTATCTCCACAGTAAATATGAGTTCAGTTAGGATATAACTTGAATGTTGAGAACAGGATGTCCAGCAACAGGAGTAGCAGAATTTTCTATAGCAGAATGTAAAATAATAGCAGGAGAAACAGTATGGACAAAAGCAGTATTATATAAAGGGACCATGCTAGTTTTTCCCATTTCAGAAGAAACATATTTATCATCATCAGTTAGCAAAGACCTCTCAGTGACTGTGCAATTAGTGCTAAGCATTGCAGGGAGAGGGTGATTAGGGGTACCTGTTTGAGCAATCTTGGAACTGCTAGCATGAGATGGAACCACAGTGTTAACTTCAGGAGAACAGGAAATGAGAGATGTTGATCCAGCTAAAATAAGTGAGTCATTCACATGATGGGGTTTCAGAGAACTTACCAGGCCATTGTTAGGTTTAACATGAGCCCTTTCATCCAGATTACTCTTGCTTCTCGGGATGACATCCCTAGTAGAATAAATGTTTTTGTTGGTATCAGCAGGGATGACAGGATTAGAAGCCTCCTGAGTCTTGCAAGCAATTCCTTTGCTTGTTTCTATACATGAGACAAATTCATGAGCATTCAAGTATTGGTTAGAAAGTGTAGTGGTCTTATTGTCATTGGTGTCATTGACATCATTCAAGTATTGGGAGTGTACACATTATTTCTTTTCTTGATATAATTTTTTTACATTCCAGTAGTGTATTTTAACCAAAATGGAATGTATATAAATATGAAATGTATAGAAAATGAAGTAGGGTAGATTGGACAATTTTCAGTTTACTCTCCCTAGTATTTCACAACCTGAACCACTTTATGTCTAACCCAAACCTGTTTAACTCATGTCATGTCCAAATATCATGTCAAGTTAAAAATTGTCACCTCCCTCCCCACTGCCCAGCAATCCCCCCTGCCCAGCCCTCCCCCTCCCCAGCCTCCTCCCCCCCTGTCCAGCCCTTTCCCTGCCCAGCCCCCCTCCCCCTCCCCCCATGCTCAGCCCCTCCCCCTCCCTCCCCACTGCCCAGCAACCCCCCCTGCCCAGCCCTCCCCCTGCCCAGCCCCCCTCCCCCTCCCCCCTGGCCAGCCCTTTCCCTGCCCAGCCCCCCTCCCCCTCCCCCATGCCCAGCCCCTTCCCAGCCCTCCCCCTGCCCAGCCCCCTCCCCCTCCCCCCAAGCCCGGCCCCTCCCCCTCCCTCCCCACTGCCCAGCCCTCCCCCCCTCCCTCCCCACTGCCCAGCCCTCCCCCCTGCCCAGACAACCCAAATAACAGAAATTTTCAAACAGTCTAAACCGAAATTCACATGCAGCAGTCCACCAATACAAAAAAAAATAAACTCCAACAGAAGTCTCTCTGCTAAGTCAAAAATGGAGGGGATTAATATCCCCCCCATCTCCATCATCATCATCCCCATGTCCATCATCATCATCATCAACAACATCATCACCAACAGCACCATCAGCATCATCATCAGCAATATCATCACCAACAACAGCATCAACAACATCCTCACCAGCTCCAACATCCTCACCAACTCCATCACCACCACCCTGACCGCCACTAGGACCCTCATGGGAATCACCCGAGGCATAATTTAAAGAGCACATTGATGCCATACATGAATGAAAAGTGGAAGCAGCCTCTGATGTTAGTAACTGACTCAAAACTGACATTGGTTTCATGAAATGTTCATTCATTAGCTTACTTTTTTCACGCTCCTCTAATACCATTTTGTTTGTTGCAGCTAATTCAGTAGAGGTTTCCAACTCAGAGGCCTTAGAGGATTCCGATGATGACCAATACCTAGAGGGGACAATGTTTTTGCCTGGTCTACAACGGACTCTTCCTGGATGCTCCTCACCTAACACCTGACTCAAATGATCATTTGGCCCAAAGTTGTCAGCTTCCTTTTCATCCATGGCCTCCAAGGAAGACTGTTGAAATTATAAACATATTAAATTATGAATTTTGTATAAATGCTTGAAATATAAATAAAAAAACATACAATTTTATCTTGTGTTTGTGAATTAACTGCAGTTCCATCTTTTTTTTTTCTACTGGAGCAGAATAATTTGGCACGAGGTACAGGACCTTCAATGCCCAATACAGCTTGCTACATATGATAAATTCATAAATTTGGATTACAACCATATATGTGAAATGCAAAAAATTGGATTGAAGTGAGTTGAAACAAATACCTACAAACATTGAGGTAAATGGCAGTCATAACCAATTGGTGGTTTTCTGAAATGGTTTTCTGAAATGGGTTTCAAGGAAATATACTACTTGTTTAGAAAAAATAGACAAGTATTCTCCTAGTATAAGATGTGATTTCCAGGATACATAGACTAACCAAGGGAATGCATGAATAAATTATGATGACATGTTATAAATAAGGACATTGTTTGAATTCAGATGAACGTACCTGTTGTTTCTCATGCTCGGGCATTGTAGTGCGCCCTAATGTGTGTAAATATGTCAATTCATATTTGTTTTTTTTCTCTCTGGCACTACCTAAGAAACACAAAAACAATACAAGTAATAAGAATTAAATTTTTATATAAAAATCATTAAAGATTGGTAGTACCTTAAACCGTTCAGTCTTCCAATGTGCGGTCATTTTTTGATATTGACTTTTTGGGCAGTCAGGGTTTGTGGGTACACCATCTAACTCAGTACCCACTCTACTCCTCCATCCAATATATAACTAATGTTTGTATGACGGCCAATACTCTCCAAGATCACTCAACCTAGCAGCTTTGGCAGCTTCACCGTTAGGAAAGTTAAATCTACTCTGCAACGAACATGTTAAGTCATATAAATACATTACTAATATAAATATAAATTTATAAAATTTCCATACCCATATCTGCGCCCATGCCCTATCCTTGATGTCAGCACTGATATGTCTCCATGAGTCCGGTTCCACTGGAACGATATCATGATATTTGGATAAAGTAGCCATGAAACTTCTACACTCCTTAGCATTTTTACCTACCATTTGATTTTGAGGATTATAATCCACCATAATCTGAGTTTCACGATTCCAGGCATCCCGCATTCGAGTGCGTCCACGTCGCATACTAGAAGATCCCACTAAATAAGATAAGAGGTGAAAAGAGAAGAGTTAAGTGAAAATACAATAGGACAGAAGTGAAATGCTATATTTTGAAAGATTTATAAAAACACCTGATGCAGGCTCCTGAATAGACTGTGAGGCATCTGTAGACTGTGCTGGATCAGCATCATCTGATGGAAGTATCTGTTCCACAGCATGCTCCGGCTGATCTTCATGAATAGGTGTGGGAACTGAAGGAACATACTCAATATGTGTAGGAAGGATTGTAGGAAAAGGAGGTGGTGCAGACATGTCAGAATATGCGTAGTAATTTTGGGGATAGATGAATGGATATTGAAATTGTGCAGGTGAGAACATCGGTCGAGTCGGCATGGACATGGAATGGGAAAAAGAGGGTAAATGGGATGATGATGGCAGAATGTATGGGAACATCCCAAGGGTCTCAAGCGGAGGGCGTACATGTGTGGTAGATGTGATGTCCAATGATGGGTCAGTGGGGGGAGTGGTAAGACGGGAGCTCCGCATAGGCCTAGGAGAATCCATGCTCGGTCCCATAGTGGGAAGAGGGGACTCTGGAGTTATATGTACCTAAAAAAATTGATCAAAAATATGAATATTACATTATATGTAAAGAAGAAGATAAATATTAGAATTATTATACTCATTGAAGACAACTCAGGGTCGCGTCTAACAGGATCAACATCAAATAATCTATTCTTGTGAGCTTTTGTAGTTTTCTTCATAATCTGCATAAGAATGAAATAAATATTTTTTAGCAACAATTTTTACAAATCATACATACAACTTAGAAGTCAAAGAAGACAAATAATTTCATAACATTTTTCATTAGTACTAACCTGAGAAACTCACGTCAAGTTAAACTGAATGAACTCTGAATATATATGGTTGCTTTTATATACTACCCTCCACCACCTCAGGTTCAACATCATCTCTCACAATGGGACAATTTGCATCATCAAATACAGTATTTTTTCTAACTCCGATGGGGGCATCAATAGTGACAATTTCATCTCCAGTATCATGAAAAATATGTCTTGGGATTAATTCATTAATTACACCGTAATCAGGTTTCAAATGATCTTTCACATAAAACACTTGTTTTTCCATTGATGCCAAAATGTATGGTTCATCAGTATGCAAGAATCGACTCATGTCAATAACTCTAAATCCACAATCATCAATAAATGTACCATGTCGCGTCATTGAATCAAACCATTTACATTTCATCATAGTGACTCGACCTTGAGAGTAGTAATTCAATAACAATATTTTCTCAACCAGTCCATAATAATACACATCTTCATATCGAGGTCGACTATCTGATGCACTGGCATAAAAATCCGTTCCAGCGGTTAACATAATGCCATAATGTTGTGTTCTCATTTTCATTGCTCTATCGGTTGTGAAAAATTTATATCCATTGATTATTAAAGATTTGCAGTCACGAACCAAAGAATTGGGACCAAAATCCAACGCTCTTAATTCTTGAGAAATGAACTCAGCAGGTAAACTCAATACCTGGAATACATATGAATAATATAATTAAACATATATCTATATTTTAAGGTATTTAAAGTAATGGTCATACCTTTGATTTCAACCAAGCAGGGAACTCTTGGCTATGTATAGCCTCTCTCCTTCTCAATGGAAAATATCGATGAACTCTACCTATAATTTGTTTATGTTCCCTACATAAAATGATAATAATATTATAATATATATGTGATATGATATCGTATGAGATGACATATAGATATTCAAATTACTTACTTGATATAGGCATCAAACAAACAACAATTAAACAAGACTGTACGATGTGCCATATTCCGCTCTTCAAAGCTCAATGTAACCAATGTATATGACCCGACAATTCCACCTATTTGAGGAAGATAGGGAAATGAGGGTTTAATTTCCTCATACTGCTCATCTTCATTTCTCATTGGTCTATTATGTCTTGTGGTCACATCGGACAAATACATTGAACAAAAATCCATACATTCTTGGGCCAGATAACTCCTCACAATGGAACCTTCAGGATAATTCTTATTTCGGACATATGATTTCATTGTGCACATATTTCTTTCAGTGGGATACATCCACCGAAAAGCGACTGGTCCCCCAAGAAGTGTCTCAGTTGGAAGATGAACTGTTAAATGCAGCATGCAAGTGAAAAAGGATGGAGGAAATTTTTTTCCAACTCACACAGAATTAATGGCGCCTCTTGCTGCATTTTTATCAATAATGCTTTGGATAACCTTTTAGCACAAAGGTATCTAAAAAAATGACACAAGAGAATCACCTTCAATCTTACATTTTTGTGTATCAAATGCCGAATTTCTATTGGAATCAATTCATGAAGAAGGATGTGATAATCACGAGTTTTTAGGGATTTCAATTTCAAATGTCTTCTGTTGACTCGTTTAGATATGTTACTGGAATAACCATCTGGAACCTTGATATTCTCTAATATTGCTAGAAATTGATCTTTCTCTGTCGGTGTCATCACATAAGAAGCACAGGGAACTTTCCATTTGTTTTCACCGATACAAACAGGGTGTAGTTCTGGTCGAATACCCCAGTCCAATAAATCCCGACGAGATCGGAAGTCATCTTTGGTCTTCCCCTTAATATTCAAAAGAATTGTAAGCAACATTTCACATATATATTTTTCTCAATATGCATTACGTCTAAACAATGACGTAAAAAATTAGTAGACCAATATGGCAACACAAAAAAAATACTTTTCTTTTTCCAATTGTAAGTGACTTGAGTATGAGCAGTCTTCCTCTTTTGAGATTTCAACTGACCTTTACCAAATGAAAAGCTGAAATCATTCAATTCATTAAGCACATCACTTCCAGAAATAAATTGAGGTGGTTCTTCAGTGTCAACATTATTATCAAACCTCCGACGATTCTTCCTATATTGATGATCCATTGGCAAGAATCGACGATGCCCCATGAAACTGAAACTACGAAGATATTTAAGCCTTTTTGATCGTGTATTCTTCATACAAACAGGACATGATAATTTTCCCTTCGTGCTCCACCCATACATCATTGCATAGGCAGGAAAATCATTTATGGTCCATAGAAGGGCAGCACGCATCTGAAATGTATTCTTTGCAGAAGCATCAAATGTTTGCACGCGTAATTCCCAAAGTTGTTTCAATTCTCTTATTAAAGGCTGCAAGTAGAAATCTATATCATTACCAGGATCTGATGGTCCAGAAATCAGTATACTCAAGAAAGTGAATGGTTTTTTCATATACATCCACGGAGGAAGATTATAAACATGAATAAAAACCGGCCACGTGTTGTGAGCAGTAAGAATATGACCGAACAGATTAAAACCATCACATGATAGGCCCAATCTGACATTACGCACCTCAGCTGCAAAATCAGGATGTTGTGAATCAAATTTCCGCAATGCTAATCCATCTGCAGGATGGACCAGCTCATCATTACCTTTAATTCTCTCAACATCGTGCCATCGCATATTGGCTGAGATTTCTGGAGACATGAATAGATTTTGATGTCTGGAAATCAATGGAAAGTGCCACATGACATTCTGTGGCACACGAGATGGTGTTCCATCTGCATTTGTCTTCCACCGAGATGTACCACATACTTTACAGTCATTACGGTCAGCTGTTTACTCCAAAAATAAACTGCAATCTTTCAGACAAGCATGGAATTTATTAGTAGCAAATCCAAGCTGCTTAATTAACTTCCATGCCATGTAATGATTTGAGGGAATATCTGCACCATCAGGAAGAAAGTCCTTCAAAAATGTATGAATATAATCAATGGCAGTATTAGAAATCCCATACATGGTTTTCCCATGATATAACCACATTAAAAATTCCAGCTTAGTCATTTTAGTACATTCTTGATATACTGGAGTTCTGGAATCATCCAATAAATTTTTCACTCTCTCAGCATCATCGCCTTCAGTATTTTCCTCATGTCTACTAATATCATTGTCTTCTTGCACTGGCATACTGTCTCTCTCGGAATGTTGCACATATGGAAACCGATCAAATATCAAATTCTCCATGTCACTTCTTTCATTTCGTTTATGAACAGTCGAAGATTGGTTCATCTCTCCATGGTGAAACCAAACATTATAGTTTGCTTGAAATCCAAATTTCGTTAAATGGCAACTAACTTCTTCTCGTCTTAGCCATGGTCTTCCAACACAATTATAACAGGGACACTGTATAAAACCTCCATCTGACGCATTGTTAAATGAAAAATCTAAAAAATTCTACAAATTATTTTGAAACTCGGTTGAAATCTGATCGGCACGATACATCCAGCTTCTATCCATTTTTATCAAGAAAAAAATATCTTTCAGTCAACAATGTAAATCATATTTACAAAATTAATTACAATCAATTTCATTATTAAATTAATCAAAGCATATTAGTAGCTAGCAAAACATATTTAATTTCCTCTTCCACCTCTCCTAAAAATTTTTATCATGCGAGAAACAGTCTAAGTATAATATTTCATATTTTTATATTCATTTTATAAGTATTTATTTTCTTAAATCATGACCCCTTTTAAATGATGTCCCCAACTGGTTACAATATCGTATTATAAGTAATCTATAATTCCTTTCTATTTGTTGTTTATTAAGATAAAAGTCAAAAAGTAATAAAATAATTATGCAATTAATGCATTAATTCATTTATCTGAACTTCCCATCCAAACAGTCTTAGGGATTCAAATTTTCTATAATTTTTAATAAATTAAACAATATTAATTAATTTAAAAGTAATTCATGCATTGCATGAAATGACAGGGAACACAATAGGAACCCTTCTTGTTAGTTCTTAATTTCCATCAGAAATATAATAAACACATATTGTATTGGAGGCAACATGATATGAACCCTTATACACTATAGGGTGTGTATTCTCACTCACATAGTGTGTGGAAAAAAATATATATAGTTTTTTGTTGTGTATGAAATACCAACAAAACATGTCTGCCTATATGATGTGTCATGATATTAGACAACTTGTAGTTCCATGAGTAAAGGCACCTAGTTAGCATGACATTTATAATTACCTCACATGACATTAAAACATGCAGAGTGTACAAAAATAAATGAGATTGAAGTATAATGAATGTGTGAAGAAAAAACACATAATTCAGTTCTAAAATAACATAGAATATAAATAATTTAGTCACTTAATTTGACAGAACCCACAAATAATCACTCCACATGTGGGGTTTCATTTTAATAAAAATAAAGATGTAATTTATTCAAATGTCAATGGAAATTAATTAATGATTTCTTCTATAAAAAAGGATGAGATGTTCCATTGTCCCCATGAGGGAGAGTTTAGTTTCAGTCATATGCTTGTTGAAATAGGCTCATTTGGGCCATCAGAAGTGTTTAAGTTTTTATTTGGAACCTATAATTTTGAAAAGAAGCCCGTGAAATATTTTCAAGTAGAATAGAAGGTATTGTGTAAGTTTGTTCATACTGGAATAGTTTATAAAGCTAGTGAGATGGATAAAGCTCTGTTCCAGGATATATATCTGTTGTATATTCCAATAAATAACCTGAAATTGAATCTTCCAAGGCACGTGATGCATTTTTTGCATCATTGTTACAATGGAAAGGGTAAGCTTTATTACTACCCTTATGGAAGGTTGATTTCTTTAGTTTTGAAGACAAAAGAATTGGATCTCGATGAAGGGGGTGTAGTGAAGTTTCACAAGAATGACACTTTACATGTTATCTTATTGAAAACCATTGGTTATTTTTTGGATTCTAATTCAAGATCCTTAAAAGAAAATATGCTAGGAAGGTATGGATCAAAGGGATCCATCTCAGACCTCACTATCTACGAATGAATCACCTATCGAGATAGTACCTTCTAGGAGAGTGGAGGAGTCAGTACCATTCAGAACTGAAACTTTGGTTCCAGAAGTAAATCTTACCATGGTTGAGCTTATTCAATGTCGAGAAGAGGCTGCTCATAGCCAATTTGATTAGTCTAATGAATAATTTCATCAGGTTGAGGAGCTAGTTATTGTGACATATATTTATTTTCCCAAGGAAAGTTCAGTTGAATATTTTTCTATAGTTTCTAATGTTCACGGAAGGTTTGAGGCTGAGGATGAAGCTCAAACAGTAGATCCAATTCTTCATGGATCGCCTATCATTAGATAAAGGAGTGATAATGTGGTTATGGGGTCTACTAAGCATTCCCATATACATCATGTACTATCACCACCACTAGTGGATCATGAGGATGTGCCCTCTGACAGTAAGAGCTAAGGTGGCTAAGGAAATCCAAATTTTTCTTTTACTCTAAGGGATGATTTTGATAATATCATATCATATTATTATGATTTTAAGGTGGATATTTTTATTTTATAAGATGATATTAGAGAACTCAAAGTGTCCTATGTTTCTAAGTTTGATTTTAATAAGCTATTTGATATGTTAGCTACCGAGATGGAACTAATAAAGAATATGAAATCCATTCCTCATGTTCAGCCTACTGTTAGTTTTGAGTTTAGTTATGAGGAACTGGAAGAGTTAAAATCTTTGGTGAAATTATTGGAGTACCTTTTTCCTACCAAAGCTGAATTTAATGAGCTGAGTACTATGGTTGCATCTCAGAGAGATGTGTTTCCTAACATTCATTCATAAAATCCATGTTTATATCAATAATTTCTTTATGAATTGAAGTCTTTTAGGAATAAGAGGAGGAAAACTATACACACTTTACGAAGTGTAGTGATAATCCAGTTCGAATTTATAAAGAATTTACAATATGTTTCTATTGTTTCTCCCTTAGAACTGTATTATATTATTGATTTTCAAAGAGGATTTTATCAAGTTATTTCATAAGTAAGTTCAGTATCCACAAAGATCCAATGTATTTAGTGTGATCTGATCACACATGTTCTATTGTAATACTTGAAGAAGGATCTATTGGGTAAATTACAACACAAAAAAGAAGTTGTTAAGAAGATTATTATTGTAATTGATATGTGCATGAATGACCATGTTGGTTATCTCAAATAATATATTGGTGGTATGGTAAAATAAAAATTAAGAGTATATAAGAATATAATAGATATAGTTTCATGCTCTGTTGAACCAATTAATAAATACACTCAAATCACTTACATGTGGATAAAGGAAATATTTTTAGAGATTATGAATCTATATTTTGATTCTTCAGATGAATAACCAAATTTAGAATTAGAAGAAGCATCAGAAGTGTCGTTTCTAGTTATAGGAAGGGAGTTAGTTGTTTACAAACCTCCATGTACAATTCATTTTCTGGAATTGGTTTCACCTATTCCTGCAATATCAGATTGAGTTTAATATGAGCCTCCTGCTATTAGTGCTTATGTTTTCGAATCTTCTGTCATTGATATAAAATAAGTTTTTTTAGATTTTGATAGAGTAAATGAAGAACATGGATATAAAGTTGCAATCATTGAATGGTAGAGTGATTTACATGTAGAGTTCAATAGATCAAATTTTGAAGAATCTTTCAGTGCACATTTTATCAGCTCTCACTGCTATAGACATTTCTTCTTTACTCCAACCTCAAGCAGTCATTACTCCATTGAGTTTCAAATCAAATCATATTAAATATTTTAAGGGGATTATCAAGAGTGGTTTTTCTTTAATTCCCCAGGTTCACAAGTAAGCCTCTATCATTCTTTTAGAATTATAAAAGTCGGATATTATTCCTAGAATAAACATGTGTGTTGAAGCTCTATTTCAAATTATAAGGATACCTATTGGTTATGATCCTATTGAATATTATCATGGTGATAGACATAAAATTGACTCGGTTTAATATTTTTCATCTTTCTATCAGAAAAAAACATGAAAAGTATGATGTTGCTTTAGCTTTTTAGTGTTCTCAGGGAGAACCATCTTCTTCTGATCCTTTTAAGAAGATACATTTTTTAGGATTCTAGACCCTATGACTTCACTCTTGGTCAATTCCATCTATGTATCACCAAGAAATCCAGATTTATTGTATCCAAAATAACCATCCATGATGGACGGAGCCTGGAAATCGACATTCACATCAATCAGCAACTCTGTTGCTAGGATGGGGAAATCATATTTTGAGAAATGGTGATTGAGATCTCAGAAGTAAATATAGATCCTAATTTTTATATTCTTATTCATGACTAGGAGAATGTTGTCCAGACATGTGAGGTATTGGACATCCCTAACACAGTTGGTTTTAATGAGCTTATCGATTTAAGCCTCAACCATTATAAAACCACACTCGAACCTCAACCCAAAAATCGATGAAACATAAATGCAATGAATCTGCCGGTGAGTTGATATAAGAATCGGTGATTAGTTTAAAAAGAATAAAAAATCAAGGAGAAAAAATTACAAACCTAAATGAAATGAATCCGTCGGGACGTTGCCGGAGGAGAGGGATCCTACAGGGGGAAGGGGCACGTCACTGGAGCTGGAGGAAGGGAGGCGGAGGCCGAGACGTTGAGGTGGAAATTCCGGCCGGGAGGTCGAGGTCGGGAGCGGATGTGGAGTCCAGAGTGGGGATGAGATGGCCGGGTACCGGTGGTCGGATGGCCAGGAGGCGGAAGGTCGGAGAGGGGAGTAGAGGGCTGGGAGGCGGAGGTCGGATACCCGAGAGGCAGTGGTCGGGGAGGGGGGGAGAGGGCCGGAGGCGGAGATCTGGAACCTAGGGTTTGAGCGGGGACGAGAGCGGGGGAGCACAAGAGTGGGGGATCACGAGAGTGAGGAGCACGAGACGGAGTGAGGAGGAGGCCTGATAAAATTGTGGATTGAATACCCACGGTTCTAAAAAACCGTGGGTATTGATAAACAAAGAAGGACTATCCCCACGGTTTATCAAACTGTGGGGATAGATGTGTGGGGATAGAACCCCTTTCCAGTAGTGTTGGGTTTTAAGAAAAGTAAACATAACACTTTAACATTCCATACATCATAAAACCCAATTAAAGCATGGTCGTTCATAACTTACACATATGATGATAAATGGATATCATGGGTGTTTAATATAGGTAGTTGAAGTTACAATGTGCATAATCAAGTCCACCTTGGGGAAATCATGTATATATCTATGTAAACTCTTTTATTAGCACTTTAAATAAAAATGAGTACATGCCTATGAATACATGTATGCACTCGTAAAAGTTCAAGGAGTTCATACTAACCATTTTCACAAAACAAAAAAAATCAGGATTTATCCAGAGCAGTGATAAATGAAATTTCTCAATTTCAAGAATGATTTTGAAATCCAACCAACCCATAAACTTCAACATGCTATATTGTAATAAATTACAAAACAAGGGAACCAAGTTCATATTATTGTATATACACATTGATATAACCACATGTATATATATATATACAACAATATACTTCGTTCACTTGCATAATTTTACCCATTCATTCAATTACTCAAAATCTCCATTTTTTTATTGGCGAAAAGAAAAATCAGGGTTATACACATTGAGAAATTGTTGTATACTTTTCATATATCATCTTATACTTATGTGTATTTGAAAGTATATATTTATATACACATATATAAACAGAAGGTGTAAATATGAAAGAACCCGCACCCAAATAAAACAGATCCTTCGTACCTTTACCCCAAATTTTAGGGTTTCACAAAGAGGTTGTCATGATTGGTTCTAGGAATAGGTAAAACAGGTTTATATGGTATTGTATGTCCTTATACATAATTATACAACAAGTGTATATACTTATAAAAAACTTATAAAAAATGGTAGGAAACAAAGAAGAGGTTCTTCCCCCTTACCCAATATTTGGTTCTTCAGGTTCACACCTAACAGAAATGTATATATATATATATATATCATATATATATATATATACATATATATACATATTTATATAAACCAATCTTGACAAAACCAAACCGAAATTAAAACATATTTCTTACCTTGCGCGGAGAGGAGGAGTGGGCGAGATAAGAGAAACCAACATTTTAACCCGAAAGTTATACATATATATATATATAACATGTATATACATATATGTATATAAGTAAACTGAAGCTTAACAAAAAAATGAAAACAAACTTCTCCCTTACCTGTTTGAAGAGGTGGAGAAGAAGGACAACGAAGCAACGACGATGTCTGGTGGTTGGAGAGACCAAGAAGCTCGGTGCAAAACACCCTGATTCAGTGCAACTTGGGGTTTAAAAAAATGAAAACGAAGAAGAGGACTCTGGAGTCGTCGGCCCGGGTATCGTCAGTGCCAACATGAGGAAAGGAGGAGGTAGCGCGGGGTCTACTAGCCGGCCTAGATGAAGAAAAATGGGGCCCTACGGTCTACTAGTTCGACGACGCCAGGAAGAAGAAGAAAACAAGGCATCGGTGGAAGAAGAAGTCGCGGTGAAGAAAACGCAAAAAACAACGGGCGACTGGGATCAACCCATGGATGATCGGACGGACTAGAACCGGTGCAGTATAAAAAGAGATAGAAGGCCGCGATCAAGGGGGAGGAAGATCGGACGGCCCAGGGTGAAGCGGCTTTTCAAAACGCGGTTTTCAACATGTTTTAAAAAAAGCTTTGTAAATATTCTTATTAATTTATTAATTCATTGATTTTTATTATTATTAATGAATTCAATTATTAAACCACTTTTATTATTTTAATAAAAAATCATTGGACAATAAAATATATTTATTTAATCGAAACATATTATTATATAAATGTAAATATATATATTATTTTTAAAACATCAATAATTTTTATTATATTATTATTATTATTAAACCATAATTATTAACTAATTAATATTTCATTATGAAAATTAATGATTAATAACGTTGAGTAAGCAAAACATAACAGATATATATATTTTCATTTCCTTTACTAGTTAACTACCATAATTTTAATAATTAATTATTATTATTAAACGTAACTACATATTATCACACATAAAAGTGTGTTGATATAAGTATCATTACAATGAAACACATAAGTAAAAGAAACCATAATTTGACGTAGTTTCCAAAACTGCTTATCGAAGTTATAAACATTTGTATTAACATTAACCCTTAAATTTAATTGGAGAAAAAGAATGACTTAATTTGATGCAGTAAGTATATATATATATAACTCAAGGGTTAATACATTTTTAGACAAAATAAAAACTCATTAGATTTAATATAATTACAACATAATATTTTAATTGCTTGAATCAAGAAAATAAGTGTAGTGAATAATAATGTTAATTGTTCATAAAGAATAATTCACATTTTTGGGAAAACAAGACATAAATTGATTAAATTGTCATTGATCTCACTTTTAAACATTAAATAAAATTACACACATAGCATTCCAATCCTTTTGTGGTAAATCATTTTATTTACAACAGTAAAAATAAAGCATAAGATTCTTGGGGAAACCAACGGTCGAATTTATAGCTGTTTGGGGTTCAACGGTCAGGTTACGGTGCTTATAAAAGGGTCTGGTCTTGGGGTGTCCCTTACTCCAAGCGATCGAAGGAGAAAAGGAAACATGGTTCGTGTGATCCCCTTGGTGCTGAGCACGGTTGCAGTGGCTTCGGCCATTCTCATGTTTATTATGATGGACGTTCGAAACCCCTACCGCATTCTCGGGCTCTTAGTGGTTTTAAGTGGTCTCCCCATTATTGTAATCAGGTTCTTAGTTGGGATCTTCGGTTAGTTTATCTTCTTGTTCAGTCAGTGGATGTTGTAGCAAAAATGTTGCTTATTTGAATAAAAGGAGTTTTCATTCATTTGATGCATTTTATTATTGTTACCTTATTAGTTGTTTGTTGGTTCACTTAACGGGTGATATTGGAAAGCAAACTTGTCAAAAATCAAAACATGGTCTTCTCGGGTCGTTACAGGTTCTCAATCAGATAAAATGAAAAAGTAACACCATAAATATATGTTATCTATTGAATAACCATGTGTTTGATATCCTCCACCTTTATAGAATATTTAATGGGATGTAAATTGTATGAATTAACCAATTCATAAATTATTACCCATATAAAATCCCTCCCACATAGAATCCAATGAATAAAGATTATTAAATCCATAGATCTCTTTTCCAAAAATTCACACTAGAATAGGAAGAAGATAATATAAACTAACATGACTCCCATTATTTTATTTATTCCTATGATAGATGTACGATCAAGACAGAAAAAAATAAAACCAAACACCCCATACTGGTCTACTAGTAATGCAACATCATGTTAGAATATATTTTCATACCCTCGGGTGAATGACCGAACTAGACTAGTGTACACCTTCCATAAACTCATACCACAATGGAAAAAGAATGGAAAGAATATCCTAAAATTAAATTATGTCCCTATGATATCAACACCAACCAATCATGGTCTCCACAACATTTAAGACAATACTAATCTATTGAAAATAAGGTTTCCCATATACTCATGTTGAATATTTTCATCAAAGGAAGGTGTGCCATGCACATAAGACTAGGACACCAGATCATATTATTCTTCCACATCCAAATTCACTTCAGAAAAGAAACCCATTCGGATTCATTCATCATCTGATTCCCTCAGTACTTGAGATGATAGTTTCCAGATCATGGTGTCACCCCTTTTGGGGGTATAAACTATATCAATGTCAAATGTTTGGAGATACTCCACCAATCATCTGTCCCAAATATTGTGGTACCTCTTAGTGATGTTATACTTTATACAATTATGGTATGAATACATTGTAAACCATTCACTAAAAATAAAGTTTCACCACATCTTTATGACATACATTGCCACTACTGACTCAAGGTTTTGAGTTGGTTAATTCTTATCATGAGGGAAGAAATATTGGAATCCATATTCCATTACAAGATCACGCTACACTAGCACAAAACATAAACCTAAATATGATGTATTAAAATACACAACATAGAACTTGGCAATATTAAAAAGAATAATAATTATAAATAATGTTAACCACACATTACCCTCCTCAAATAAACATTTTATCTTATTAACCAAATCGAACATCGCCCCTTTTATGTCAAATATATCAATGGAAAATATTACATAGAAAAGTAATGACTAAAACACCTGTAACATCTAGCCAAACCTAGGAAGATCTAGATATAAAAAACATTCTACGGTTTCTCCTAATAAATAACTTATTTAATCTTCTTCAGATCCACTATGTTTCCTTTTAAAAATATCACATGGCCCACAAATCTCACTTTCAGAATATAGAACTCACATTTTAAAAGTTTTGAAAAAATGTAGTAATATTTTATGGTTATGAAGATAATTAATAGATACTATTCATGATCATCCTTCAACATGGAGTATAATAAGATGTTATCCCCCAAACCATAATGAAATAATCAATAATGTAAATAAAAAATGATACATTAAATCCATGTATACCATAAGAGAATTGGTATGTCCAATTGGAATAATTTAATAATCATAATGAACATACTTTCTCCTAAAAGTTGTTTCAAAAACATATATTTCCTGAAAACTCAAATGATGGTGTCCTAATATCTAATAGATCTTTCAAAACCACTAGGGTTCCCCGATCTCCTCAATAATATAACTAATTAGAAGAAAATTTTATCTATTATTAATAGTATCCTGACTGATCTTCTATTAATCGATTCAATTTTGGAGACTTCTATTTTATTATTTTAAAAGGAGAATAGGTGATTCCTATGGTGATACACTCAGTTGAATAAGAATATTTCATTCATGATACTGTAACTGAACATATAATTCTCTTATCATAATTAGGGAAATCCATTAAGATGAAAAAAGATGAGGATTATGCTAGGAAGTAATTTGATAGATAAAATTACCTATAGTTGGGGATGAAACCCAAAAAATAATCCAAAAAACCTCATGATACCCATCTACCACTATTCGAATATGGAAATTTGAACTCTTCACAACCACATCAAACATTAAACTGGAACACCTACATAAATTCAATATAATATCAAGGACATCGGTCCTTGAAATCCCTAATATAGGATCCCAGTAATGTAATAATATGTAGTGTTCCCACCAGTAGAGAGGAACTAGGAACTATAATGCATACAATAACTAAGGTATTTACAACTAATTATATAATCCATTCCAACATGAGATAAAAATATCTATGTCAAGGACCAATAAATCCAACACAATCCAAAAATTAGAAATCAAAATATGTAACTCATGACACTTGAATATATGTTGCATCCACTATAAAAACATAGTTGTAATATGATTTCTATTTGACATCAGCTTCAAACACAATCCCCAAACCTAAATCATATTTAAAGAAATAAATTAATCGCATGTTCTTGTTTCAAACAATGAAAAATTCACGGAATAAGAAATAAATACCACACGTATCACGATGGTTGGACAAACATTAATACCCATCATAACATTGTTAGATATATGGTAATTCATGATATCAGTACCTCTTCATAGAAGTGTCTAGATCACTTTTAGTTTGAAAATGGGTTACCACGCTCCGAGATGAATAAAATAGAACCAGATAGATTTTGGTAAAATTAGATCAAACTCTACCACTATGTGGTGGTCCTATGCAAAGTAATTGGAGGTGAATTTAATTCCAATAAAAGAGGCATGTCTTTTTCGTCTTATATAATTATGCATTTATGTATACCATCTTCCCAAAGTAGAATACAATCACACCTTATGCCTTGAGGAAGCCAATAGTGCAGAATCTAACGAATATTGACTATTATCTCCATTACTCCAATAGAAATACTGTCACTCTTATATCATTAAGAATAAATTTGACAACTACATTCCATTAAAGTGTAATCGTTGTGCCTTGTCAAAAATTTCAAATATATCAAATCCATAACTGATTTTTTGACTACATGTATATAATTCAATAACAAAAATATAATAATCATTGACTAGATATTAGGCTTCAACTATAATGACACATAATTTTATAAATGAAAATTCCATTATTATAATTATGTTATATATTATAAATAACATAAAATAACATAGATAACAAAATATAAAATTGTTAATTTAATAAGGAATGAAATTATTGGTATTTCAATAAATTATGGGACATATAGAAATAGAATAGAAACTCAACCATTTGAATAATAAATTGACCAATAATAATAGTAATCTAACCATTATAATAGTAACAGTTCCATTTAATGTATAAATAAAATTTAGGTATCTTGTAAATTAAAATATGATATATTTTTATTTTGGTATAAGTAAACCATTGTTTAAAAAATTATAAAGGAAGTTTTTGTGTGTTTTGTAAAATGTAATTTTTTTTACAATTTTATAATTAATATAATTTTTTAAAAGAAAATTTATTTTCACAAAATATATTCATAAATTAATATTTTTTTCTCATAATTATTAGATAATTTCATGATACCTTAATTAATTTTGGAAAGTGTCATAAAATAAATTATAATATTAAAATATCTATTTTTTGAAAAGTGATGATTGTATTTAAAAATTAAATTTGTATAATTTATAAAATTATTTTCATAAACTAAATTCTATTATTGAAATATACACATCAAAAAATGGTTATTATTAATGTTTTGGAGTTTTTTTAAAGGGTTGATATTTTGTGAATATTGAAATATTGTAATTTATAGTACTATACATATTAAAATATTACATGAATTTGGGAGTCATGGTCGAGCCATGGATGATGTAAATGACATTATCATGAACTCATATGATCTTGTTACTATAATTATTAACAATAATCAACACTATTTATATTATTGATCCAAAATAATAAAAAAACTTAACAGAATAATCATAAAACACTTCTCTCCTCTCATATAAATACCACCCTCACCAAATCATCTTCACACACCTTATAAGTTTTTTAGATTTCTAATATTATGCATAATTATTCATTCAAGACTCTTCTCCACTTATTGGTTTTTTGTTCTTACCAAATGACAACTATCATGTTCCTTGTGGAGGTTCTAAATGATATGATATTCAAGAGGTAATAACCTCCTTCCTTCCCTTTTTAGTTATATTCTTTTCTTATCATCATCTGATATACCCAATCCAAAAAAAGATAACTATAGTATTATATGTATAATTAAATTTAATATTTTTATGGTATATCAATCATCAATTATTTTCTCTTCACCTTTTATTCTAAAAATGAAAACATTATTCGTGATGTGTTGGTTCAACTCCTTCAGGGATGGTGTTTTTTTCATTTTTAACACCTTCTTGGTTAGTCATAATACCACTATAACGGTTACAAAATATTTTAAAATTAATAAAAATTTGTTTTATGTTCTTATAATAATATATATACATAATATTAAATAATAAAACAAAACTAGTATGTGATGATAAAAAAATCACCAAAATAAAGGAGCGTTCATCTTTAACATTTGATCTATTGAATCATCCTCATATGTGAAAAAAAATTATATTTGTGGAAATTTTAGATTATATAATAATATTAATACCATTTCATTCTACTTCTAGTTTAATTTTTCAATTTGACAAGAACTCTGAAAATTAAACTCAAGGGAACCGGTCATGACATCATAAAATGAAAACTCCCAGAACGATGAAATTGAATCTTATAACACAACAAAATGTGATATATTAACTTATTAAAATTATAATAATTAAGAGACATGAATAAAATATTATTAGTTAATTAATTAATATATCTAATTTTATTATCCGTGAATTTAATTATAAGTGGAGAAAAATTTTAGATATAAGGTAAGAGATTCTATCTAAACCTTCATTTTTATCTGGATTAAAATTTATTTTTATTTTCCATAATTTAATTATCAATTATTCTTATGTAATCCTCTTAAATTCTGTGTGTATGTTCCAAAAATATGTTCCAAGATCAACTCTTTTTTCATTTATGAGAAATACATATTTTATAAGGTTCCCTTCTATATTCCTCCGGATAAGAAAATCCAAATAAAGGGAACCTCCTAATTTCATACCCATTTTCATGTACCATATCTAATATATTTTAACCCACAATTATTATTCTAAAAAAAGAAATTTTATCATAAAAACAATCTTTTTTAGATTTTGTGTTTACAAAAATAATTATTTACTGTCCTTTTTAAAAACACTTTAATATTTACCCTTAAACCACACTGAAGTGGATCATTTATAAATTTTCTTAAAGACGCATTTTTATAGTTTTTCACCTATGTTAGAAAAAAGTCATTATGAAATATTTCTATTTCACTTAAGATTTTAGATGCTTGATTTAAAACCATTCCTTCTTGTAATGAATTATTATAAGCCCTTTGGTTATGCCATATGGAATGTTCATAATACACAATTCATTCGATGGGTAAACCTTATGCTCGACTATTCTTGTATAACACATATGAATTATCATGTTATTATTTGTTCACCATGTCAGTGGTATAATGCATTGGGTAATGTTTTAGACTCCTAAGACTTCATTTTTGGACAAAAAGTAAACATTATTACTTTGTAGTACTTTTTAACCATGTGATATAGTATTAGTAGTTTTCCATGACTCATGTTTATGTCATGTTATATGTTTCTTACAAATTAATTTGATTCCATGTTTACATGATTCCATGTTCTATATATTATGATTCTATATGTATATTCATGTTTTATTAATTTTTATGTCATCATATTATTCTCTGTAACCCATGGGATATGATTTATTCATATGGTCATTCCAAAAATGATGTTTTTAGGTCATTCCTTTGTTCATGTATTCCCTAGGGTATCCAATGAAAATGTAAGAGTTAAAAGGATATTTAGATATCATTATGGAGATCAAATAAAATAAGTGTTTGTTTTGGATTCATGCTTTCTAATTATGTACCTAATATTTTAAAGGCACTAGAATTTATGATCATTGGTTTGTATTTTACGGTAAATTGTTCTTGAAATCATGTAATAATATGTTTAAAAGTCTAGGGTTTCTATATCTACCCCATTTCAATGTTTGAATACTTGAGATAATGTTTCATTATAATCATGATTGAATGTTAATCCAATTTGGTGAAATGAGTGGAGTAATATATTACTAAAAAAATATCTTCTTGTAAAGACATGGATTCAATGGAATTTTACTCCCTTAATTTTTCTGGATAGGACTGTTGATTGAATATATTATTAAAATCATACCAAGTGAAAAACTTATGAAGCTTGGTTTTCACTATATACTCCCACAAATTCCTAAAAGTCCTGTCAAAAATATATGTGTAAAATTTAACTTTATATGACTCTGGGTCTTAATAAATTTAAATACACACTCAATCCTTTCCACACACTCGTTAGGATCTTCAGGTCCTTTTATCAGAAAAAACATTTTAGTATTTCATATTAAAATCATGAAAATAGTTCATCATTATTATTTTCCATCAAATTTCATCTAAACCACATATTTGATGGTTAAGATAAATGATTCAATTATTGAGGTTTCTAGGGGAGGGTTAGCCTATTGGAAATACTACATAACTACCTCTATTTAGTTTATATGGTCCTTTCTAGAAGGAAAGATATATAAAAATCAAGACATATAACACAAATAATATAAAATATCCATTATAAAACTGCTAAATTAATCTCAATAACCCATTCAATTACTATTAAAAATGTTAAAAAAATAATTAAAAATAATAAGAGTTGAAGAAATTGAAAATTTAATCATTTCCTCACCATGAATTTTTTGGTCACATGGTTAGACAAAATATGAACCAAATTTGCAAGTTCCAGTGGAAGGGTGTCCAGAAAAGGCTGGATGAGTGATGCACCGTTTCTCATAACCATGTTCCAAAATCATGTTATTATCCTTTTATTTACTATCACTCCCATAAAATTAAAAGCTCCCAAAACAATACATAGCTTCATCATTACACAAATAAAAATTTGTAAAAAACATTACATTACATCTGAAAAACCTTGAATAAGTCAAAATCCATGATTTTTTTATAAACCCTAGAAACATTTGGTTCGATATGAAGAAGTGTTGTCCAATCACTAACCCACACCCACCCATGATCTATGATGATTCTATATTAATTACAACTTTACATATTCAATATCAAGAAGACTATTATTATATTTTTTTAAAGATCCATTGCTTGTTAACCTAACCAGTAGCCCAACACATCTCTCCAAACATCTCTAAGTGTGATCTTGATCACCAAAATCTAGTAATATTCACTAGGGTATGAAAATATAACCAATGAGATTGTTTTCAAACCCATAATCTTGAAAATAATCCCACAGATTCGTCTTAAAAATATTTTATACCCATTTATTTTTGGAACACCCAATCATATAAATAATCTATTTTAAAAAACATTTACAAAATAAAATAGAGGATAACACAAAACATTTAAACTAGTAACTCATAAAAATCAAAGAGTTTCCCTCCGCATTATCCAAAATTCTTCTGTCCAATGATCATTACTAACACTACATCATATAGAAATGAAAAATATCATTGATAAACAATAATAAACATAAAAAATTTACCTTTTCCTATTTAATGCATAACCCAAAGAGTCCACATTGGGATATAGTCAACAATACGGGGGGTGAATAAGTGTTATGAACTTCGTAAAATCTTATAACTATTATCCATATTACCTATTAGACCTACTCTAACCAAGATTATCATAATAACATTTTATTATTGTATGAATGTATATAAAAGTAGTTAAAATGGGACATGATATTTTTACAAGGTGTACTAATAATAAATAGTATCTAGTCATTGCTATGGATTGGGAAGAATAAAATACCAGAGAACCACTAGAAAAAAACTTATTAATAATGGTTACAACAAGAATCTGATATTCTTTCACTTATATTTTAGTATAGTCAACCGATGGTTCTTGTTTTAGATCTCCTAGCTAGTTCTTTATAGTCCCTCTAAACTTGTTTTTTGTTTTATGGTTATTTATAACACCAATAATGTATTACATAATGAGAATTGTGTTGGATGTACAAGTGCTTCTTTATTTCTTCCACTCCTTCATTTTTTACATTGACAATAGCAGGTAAGAAACATATCTTCTTTTTCATTGATGTAAACTAAAATTTTGTTTATATTCTTCTTATTATCTTGTAAAAATTGACATAAATGGTACTCTATTATTTTATTTATTTAATAAGAACTTTACATTGTGATTATAAAAATAATAATAATCATATAAACTTAAAATCACTCTAATTTTCATAGGCTAAATAGTAATTAATTATTAAACGGTAAATATATTTCTAATCTATAGTATCAATGATTTGAATTTTTCTGCTTAATCAAATCTCCAAATTCCTCGATACACAATAAATTTTTTTTATCGAATATCCTTTGATCTTATCTATTCATTTTACAAAACTATAATGAAACATTTTTTAGTATAAACTTCACAGTAAATAAATTGATCAAGAATGATGTTCTTTCATCTTCTAATAAAATCTTATCGACCCTTAAGTAACATGAAATAACTATTACATGTGATTTTAACATCCTAAAATTTTTACATGAAAATCATATAGACACCCTATCATATATGGGATACTATTCTTTAATATTTTTTGTAACTTTATTTAATAATTTTTACTTCTATTTTGGATATCTCAAATATATATGCATTCACGTGTGCATGAACATTCACATATGCACACAAGAATTATTTCACTATTTACTTACTCCTTTATTTATTTTCACACACAGTTATATGAACACACTATCCATTTATGTTCACTTATTCTTCATACTTCTTTAATAAATCTAGTTATTTTCACACTATTTGATTATATAAAATCTAACATCTCATGCATAAGACCATTATTCTTATATTAACCGCTGCCTCCTGCATCATGCTACACAATGAGTGCATGATACTCGTTATTCATAATGTATCAATATAGTACATGTGTGGTGTTATCTACATGTAAAACAATGCCGGTATAGTACCTAACCACTGATTCATATATATTTTAATAAAAAACACTACGAGTTTATTATAAAAATCCAAGTGTCTGTGGTTCTCCTTCTTCATAAAATAGTGTACTTAGATCTTCCTAATTCTATATTTATGAGTGTGGAATCCCCAAATCATGTATCTAAGGAGTATCATGGTTCATATACATTCATAATTTACAATAAATCACAATTAATCATGGTTTTTTTTATAAAATTAGATTTATTAGGAAAACGAGTGTGGAAACTGCATTTCTTATACTTGAAGATTCAATATTTATAGGATAAGGTGAAACTTCCTCACACCACCTAAACTCTAGTTTTTATTCCACGTTAAGTATTATTAAAAATAATCCATATCCAATATATTTTTATATTATCTTAGGATCTCATCATTTATTATGCATATGCTAAAAAACAATGTGTGTTTAATTTTGTAATGAATTCCTTACATGCATGTAAAAAATAATCGCATGATTCTCCCTCAAATAAAGTCACCCATAATTACATTTATATTTCACTATAATATTAATTTTTTAATATTCCAATTGGACTCAACTTTAGATCTATAAAGACCATGAAATGTGTTGCTTGAAGGTGTATCGATAGATCAAATAATATCATTCATTCTCATTTAGATAACCAGGCATGATACTCGGTGCATAACATGGTCATTGTTGATGGTGGATGCCATATATCCTACTGTAAATCCTTAAATTATGGTGAGTTGAGGGAAATGACTACATGGAAGCTTGGTCATCATAAAATGAATATAGATTTTATGGGAAAGATATATCTATATGTTTTAAACACATATGGATAGTACACAACATGCGCTCATCCCACATCAATATTTCATGTGGATGGGATCTAATTTATAACCATTTCATTGTCATCCATTTTATTGTGTTTGAAACCAATTGGTACTAATAAAAAATATACACATTCCCTCCATGAGACACATCTTACTCATGTTATCCAACCCGAGATCCTCTGTGAACGCACTAGAAACACAAAACCATGTGAACCATGTGGGATCAATACTCCCAATTCTCCCCACCACTTTGGATAGATATATACATTGACTACCTCCCATGAGGTTTACCTAATGGTCCCACATGTGTGGTTGAGGTGGTCTTTTATTAGATGTAAAATGGTTGTCCCTATTTTTTAGTTAACAGATAGAAACATTATTCTATATAAAATATGAGAAATTACAAATACAAATACCAACCATACTCTCAACATCATCATTAATAATTCTTTATGAAATGAAGATTTTAATTTATATACAAAACATTTAATAACAAAATATTAAATTCCCTTATTTTTAATTCTCTTCATAATAAATCTCCTCATTAAATAATAGACATGTCACATGGTATTCAATTCAGAAATATGAAAAACATTATTTATCATAACCTTCAACTCTCAAATGGTCCTTATGAAATAATGAATTATTTCATGACCTTATTTGACTCCTCTAACTAATTTTTATTAAACATATTCCAATCATGAAACCCCATTGGATGGACCATCTTCCTTTTTAATTTAATTAGACAGCATTATTATAATACATACCATTATCACCTATCTTTAAGAATTGTGACCTGTTAAAAATCAAGTCTTAGAAACAATAATTATTCAAAATGAATTCCTTAAAATCATAAGACTCAAGTATTTTCTTCTCCCCCCATTCATCTATGTTGTAATAACTTTACTAAGCTTAGATATCATGGATAATTCAACAAATTATTTCTCTATAACTTTTCATTATATTTACATCAATGAAATATTTCAATTTCATTGTCTTCTATTGAAAAATATTACAACAATTAAAAATAAAAACAACTCATACATAAAGTGGTATCTTAATAACAAATTATAAAAATACCATATGTGTTTAGACGAGGAAATAATAACGTACCAATATAATACATCTGTGAATCAATATTATTTATTTAACCATGGAACCATTAGTTATTATTTACAAAAAATAGGTAAATAGATTTTATTTTAAGAAAATTTATTTTAGAATCTTTAATATCGTTAAAACAAGACATGTTATAAGGTAATATGAATATGGAAACCATAGACATACTGGGTGAAACATATGTTATAGCACATCTAATTTGGAAGTAATGATTAAAATAAATAGTGACACATCCCAATAAAAACCACACAAGCATCATGAGATCGAACCTATGGGTATAAGGAAACTAAGAAACACTTCAAGAGATTGAGATGGTGTACATAAAACTTTTCTCAATCTAGTATCCCTCATAAATAAACCAAACCATATAATTCATCCCCATTAAGAAACATAAAATATCTAACTATCTCACTTAGTCTAACTATCAAACATTACTATTCCAAAACACAATCTATGTTTCGGCTAATTTAGTCTAGCTAACCAACTCATCCAATGTCTCTCATGTTCATCCAAAAAATCAATTTGTATCCCACTCAAATAAAATTATTCACATAGTCAATATATCTTAAAATAGATGTAATACCAATTTATAAATATCCCTTTTAAAATAATATTGTGTTCAAAACTCTCTTTGAAACATTTCATCATATGTTTTGTAAGAAAAAATTTGTTTTATTAGGAAAACCATTAGAAAAAACCCTTTTAACAAAGCATATTCCACAAATATAAGACCTTGAGATTTTGGGAAATATATTTTTTGAAATGAATTTATAAATTTTGATATTTTTCATTACATACAACTCCGAGTTTGGCATTCATTCCACTCAATGATATGTTTTAATGAAACATGACATAATAATAAAATATTTGTATAAAAATTTATATTTATAACATAAATATTATAATGATGTGTATGATTAGGATTAACTAAATTATGAAAATAAATTGTCTACATGTGTATATAAAATGAATTCATTGGTGAATAATTAATAAAAATTATAAATAAATACTATTTGAAAAATAATGGAAATCATAATATGAAAAACTATTTTTATATAAAACATCACATTTTACGTTAATAAATTAAAGAAACAAACATTTGTGAATCAATTTTTAAAAAAACTATAGTATATATTTTATCAACTGTATAAAATTAATCTTATGTGTTTTATAAAGAAGATATAAAAATAAATCCAATCTATCACTTAAAACTCTATTTTTTAAAAGCAATTTTGTTTCTTTTGTTAACCACAATTTTAAAAATATATTTTTAAAATATATTTTAAAATTTATTTGATAAAAATAATTTCATTTTTAAAATCATATATTTATCATTATCTTAGGGTTAATTTTTGGGAATTTTCCCAAAAGATTAAACTTTTCTATTAATATCGAATTTTATTTGAAAAATGGCTTTTCATTAAAATTATTTTTAAGGATAAAAAGTATTTGAATTATGTGTTGAATTATAATTAGTTAAATTAAATATCAATTAATCCTATTTAGTAAATTTTAATTATTTTTATATTGAATATTGAAATAAAACCTTCTTAACATTTGAATATTTTCACTATGGAAACCACTTTTCTCGTCGTGTTTGTTGGATTAATTTTAAATTAAATATTTCAGTTTATGTAACATGAATTTTAAATAATGGATTAAATATTTTTATTAATTAACATCTATATTATTTAATAAGTTAACTTAATTTTTTAGCATAATTAATAGTTAAAATAGTGAAAATTATTTACCACGATAAGGGTAAAAATGGGCTTACTTGGGGGATAAACTAAAATGATTTTGGATAAAATGACCTAAAAATTGTTTTAAAATATTATTTATGAAAATATTTGACCCCAATAATTTTAATGTCATTATGATACTATATTTTTGAAAATTGAGTCATGTGAAAACATGTCTACTCTCTTTTCTTTTCAAAACATACTTTTGTGCCACTCCCCTAAATTATGAAAGGCTACCCCCTCTCCTCTCGTCTTAAGACCTTGAAAAAGTTTTTATAAAAATAATTGAAAATTTTACTTTAAAAAATCCATCATCGCTTCCTATAAACCTTATTTTTGGTAAAAATACATCCTACGATGGTTTTTCTACAAACATAAAGAGGTTACCCTAATGAAGTGTTAACGTTCTACAAAGAGTGTTTATATTTTATTTCTCCCTCTACCTAATTTATTTATCATTAAAAAATGATGATATCAAAAAAAATATGTCTTCTATATATTAAAATATTTTTATGTTATGTTAATGATCGAAAACCATCTCCACTTCCATCAAATGGGTTATGAAATTATCCTTCGTGTGTACGGTAAACTATCGCCTCATGTACTGATGCCATTTTTTTTCTATACCACCTCTCAAGGCTGGTTATGATAATGGATATAAAGTATATATATAATATTTATTACATAATTATACATACAGATTAATTTTAGGACATATAATTTTTTTCATTCAATTCTATAGGGGATACAATATCATCACTTGTCTGTTCGACAGACTAAAACCTCCTGGAGTGATGTGATTCATTTTTCGTTAATGCTTTACATGAAAGATACTAAGCATAATGTTAATGAATATATGTAATATACATAAATAATTATTGTATTTATGATATATTTATCATTATTAAATTATAATATAACATTTTATTTAATACCTTTTCACTCACTGAAAGATGATAATGTCTTTTGTGTATGTGTGGACTACCACCTTCACGAAGCGTTGTGACAATATATTTTCAACAAAAAAACAAATTTAAGAAATAAATAAGTAAATTTAGTGAAATAATATTTCATTTCTGATATTATGATCATTTTTAAATATAAATAGTTACTTATCTCATTTCCATAGTGATCCTTTAAAAATTTATACACTACTCATGCATACGTACATCCTACCATCTCCATGAGTGTAACAAAATTTATTTCTCAAAACCATATTTAATACATGGTAATAAAATTATAATTTAAATATTAATATTATAATAATTTAATGATTATTATTTTTTAGATTACTGAGTCATGATCAAAGTAATATAACCTAAAATAACAAATCAAAACATATATGAAAACAAAGCGGTTGTTAGCCAAATCCATATTTTAACAAGGAATTGGTAATCAATGATAAATAATGGTCTTATATAAAGAATATATGGTATAATATACATAGGTATAGTCCTATAATAAATTTATTATAAAATTATGTTTGTTATACCTGAGGTTCAAACATGTATGCAGGAAGTTGAGACTTAATGTATATGATTTATAGTATCTCTTTTATTTCAAAGAGACGTATGAAAATTCCCCATTCGTTTTTTTATTGTGTTTATATTGACCCTTTGAAATTTTATTTCATTAATATCATTTATTTCATGATATTTAATGTTTCATTTGATTTGATTCTTTATTGGTGCTTACGATTCAAAATATCACTAAAGAGATAAAATATTTACATCCCACTTTTGACTTATGTGAGACACATTACATATTAACCACCTATTTATTTTATGTGGTGTGTATAATTCCAATGAATTTATTTTATGGTTATTATGATAAAAATTATTCTGATTTATGTATCCATTCGGTTGTCTCTCTTTCTAGAGTTTTACAGTTCAAAGGTTACCAAGCAGTACAAGATTTTTGTCTCAATTTGTATTCTTTAAGGAATATGTTATGTTATGAACCTATCTTACATTTTAAGGTTCATATAAATACACATTGAAAGTTAATATTATTACTTTATTTACTCTCATTATATTAAAATTTTCATTTAATGTTATTTTTTCAGGGGTCCTATGATTCAATGTTACCAATGTTTTAATTGTTTTATGATACGATCTCATCGTATTATAGAATTGTTTATGATTACAATTACAATGATGAAATATTATGATATATTTATCAATAAACTCATTAATTTTATTTTACTATGGTTATTTCACTAGTATATATGTTTTCCCTTCATTATCATATCTTTATGTACTCAATTTTTTAAAATAACGTTTTTATGAAAAAACAACATTATTTTTCTCTATGGTCAAAAACAAAATTTCTTCCAAAACAATATTTTCTATAAATGTTTTAGAAAATGGATTGAAAATTAATAAAATTATTTATTAAATGTATTTTTACTTAATCATAACATTTTAATCTTTTTTTAACGGAATCTTTATGTTCTTTTTTAAACAATGCCCATTATTATTTTACTAAAAATGTAAAAGGAATATTCGTTTTTTCTTGTACGACCAAAATGAAATTTCATTCCATAATGATCATTATTTTCATTGAATATCATTTTATATGTTTTAAAAATTACATTTTAAGAAAAATATTTTCATAATGTTTTGTTAATTTTTAGTTTAAAAAAGAGTTTTTATAATAAAAGATATTTTATTCAAGAAATATTCCAAGTGGTATTCAAAAATAATTATCCAAATAAGATGAAATCCTTTAATTTAAATTATGAATTTATAGGGATATGAACCAATCATACCTTTATTATTATTTAATTGAATGGATTATCCTAAAAGTATGATTAGTAAAGCTGTTTCTCTTCCACAAATTATACCTTGATAGAATTCTTATGAAATCCCTTTATTTTTTCACATGTTTTGCAATACTAAAATTATAAAATTATATTTGAACATATATATTTTACATAAGTTATTATATGATAACTACTTTTAAAACCCATTTCATTTAATGGTTTATGATGTGATGAATGTTTTAATATATCACGAAACACTTACTTTTGATTTTAATTATGTGATTTGTGAGACCTATGTCTCCTTCCAATTAATTTAGAAATGATGGATAAATCATGAGTAAATATGTTATAAATGAACCTGATTACATGTTGAAAACATTATTCGTCAAACTTATTCCATGTTCTTAATTTTTTGCATGAACTAGGTTACATGTTCAAAATATTATACATGAACCTAATCAGATGTTGACAACGTTATGTGTGGACCTGTCTTTCACAAGTATAATGTTATTCATAGACCAAGTTTCATGTTAATTAATTCATAAAAGGGTTTGATGTCATGAACTCAGTATAATGAGTGATACTATATTTATGTATACATGTTCAATGTGCTATAATTTGACGTGTATGATACATTACCATGTATTATGGTAATAATATTATTTTTTGGCTCATCTTATTTTATTTCATTTTGATTTTGAACTTTTGAACTGCCGATTTTTTTATAAATCAAGATTATGATCATTTATATAGATGGTATGGTTTTAAAATTTTATGATCATGTTATCATATCAATATGTTCATGTTATGCTTATGTATCCCGCTTTTTTAGCCTTATCGAGTATCAGTACTCACCAATTCTTATGTTTTTATTCAACAAGTTCTGAAGATTGGTTATAATTAGGTAATGTTTGTGAATAGAACTAAAGGGGAGGATATTTATCATTTATTTTGAATATCTTTTACCAAATTTGATTATTTTTTATCCATTATCCAAATACATTAAACTATTATGGTATTGAGGCATGTATTTGTGTAGTTTAAAAAAATAAACTAAAAAGATGTAATATCTATGTATGAGAAGACCATGTCACTATAGTATATAAAATAGGAAAGGACTAGATATCCATTTGAAAATGGGATTGGAAAATTTTTGGGAGATTATTACATATATATCTAAGGATATGTATTGAGATGTATCTAAGGTTAAGTCTAAGGTTGAGTCAAATTAAGGGAAAATGTCCTAGAATTTTGGGGATAGATAAAGTATGTGGTTTCCATGAAATTACATCCCTATATGGACACGACAATTGTACATGGTTCGGGAATAGAGGTACCTAGAAGTAATAACTCCCAAAAGGGAGCATTGACCTAGACCACCTCATTACCTGATGCACGACTATGGGCCTTGGTGTAAACATGGTTTGAAACTCTAGAGGGATATTCATTAGAAATTAATAAAATAGTTATGAACCATTTTAATGGTTTTAAATAGATGATGACTATGAAAAATTTAAGATAAACCAATGATTACCAAGATTAAAAATAAGGTGTCATGATTTAGACATCATATAAATTTTTTTATGATTATTTGGTTTTACACTATGATTCATGTTTCTATAGATATTAATTTTTGGTTTCATCAATTATGGTAACCATAAGGTATTTGGTAAACATTGAATGTGATAAACAATTTTTAGGTTAGCAGCTAAATGGGATGATGATAAGAGTGATTGATATTATGAATACACCTGATCAGTTATCATATAACATGATTAACAATATCCACCTTAACTAACTCTCAGACTCACCATTGTATATAAAGATAGTGTTAGATATGTTTTTGGGTAGTGGAGACCATGGGTTAAATAAAATTCAGTTCAATATATGCCAAAAATGATGGAAATCACACTCTAGGTAATGTCTCAACAAAATGATATGATGTTTTATGTATAGAGAATAAGGGCATAAAATAATAAATTTCTATTGGAAAAATGAAAATTTGAATTTTGATAATGGATGATAATGTTATTCTCCCTATGGTATTAGCAATGGATAAATTCTTGAATGTGGAATGTATGGTAATTATCAAAGTCCTTGTCCAAGAGGAATGACCAGGAAGTGAATAAGGAAGGTGTTATGAGTAACAGTTACACTAATTAAAATTAATTTAATACAAATCCAATATGAAATGAAATAATTATTATGAAATAAAATAATGAATCCTAGTTAATTACTTAAGTATAAGGTACAACAATTGATGTATTTATGTAATAGAATTATTGAATTATGTTATATGAAAATATACAATGACTACTTTTAGAATTTTATCATTAAAGTTTCTTATTAATATATTGAATGTTACTGATGTCATAAAAATTGATTTAATGAAAAGGTGATACTTTACTAAACATACATGATTAATGAAAGATATCCCTTTATATGTTTCTGATGTTGAAAAAATGGGAGTTTCGTTTGGATAAAATTATTATTGATAAAGATAATGTAAATTCGATAGTACTGATTACCTTGGAAATGATTAATGATTATTTTGAAAAGAATTTTATATTATCATTGATAGTTTTTAAATAATTTTTGGATATAAGGAATATGTCCAATAATGTATGTTTTATGTAATGATTAAGGAATAATGTATTTTTTTAATAAGTTATTATTGTTATAAATTTTATTAACATGTTTCAAGATAATACATGATTGAGTTATTCAATTGATCGGTATGTGACAATCCATAGAATAAGTTTGTGGTATGGTTGATCATTGTTATGTTGCTTTTGGGAACTATAGTGACCTTATTTATATGTTTTTGAAATATACAATGGTTATAAGGTTATCCATTTTTGGAATGGTTTAAATATTTACTTGTGATGGAATTTTAGAGATTAATTTTTTCAATATATTGATATTTATCTATATTTGATTACAAGGGCTGACCTTTTCATAAAACTAGAGATAGAATGAATGACTTATCATTCTGTTATGGAACTTGTTTAGTGGTTCATACATGAAAAATTCAACTCTTAGAGTAATAGATGAAGTGGAAACTGTTCAAGGTACAACCAATGTATGAAATTGTGCCTATGAAATAAAAATATATAAGGTAAGTACATTTTCATATTTTCTCAGCCTAGATGGAAAATTAATTCAACTACCACAGGAAAATGATCTTGAAATAAAATGATGTACTTTTGTCATCATTTTTCATCACAACAATGAACTTTTTCACAGCACTTTGGTTTATTTATTTTTCACCGTTAATTTTATCAGGACCATGTTCTATAAACCCCTCCATTTGAATTTGGGTGTTCATTTTCTCTTATATGTCCTGTTTTCACTTCCCACTTATATTCTCCTCTTGGGAGGGCTAATTTGTGTTATTCATGATGATTTTTTTAAATCCATTTATCTCTTTTAATAGGATGATTATCAATTATTTTTATGATATGGGTATTTATGAAATAATTAAAAAATCTTATACCCTTTACGAGTGATATGAATTTCATGGAAAGAACTCATTTTTTGGGGGGTTGAATTTAACACCCTATGATTTTAGGAAATATATATTTTTAAAATAATTTAAATCATTTAGAAATATTTTGATTTCATGAAACACTGAGTTTAAATCAAAATTGTCATACTATTAAATTATTATTATTTAAAATGATAGTTATTTCCTAGCCATTATAATAGAGGGTTTGAATATGATTAACTAAATACGAAAGTATATGGTTTAAGAATCTATATAAAATTAATTTTTTTGTGAACAATTAACGTAAAATAAAAAATACTAGTTGGAGAAAAAGGAAATATTTTTCTGCAAAACTAATTTTTTGAAAATAGTGAAAGTTTACCATAAAAATTAACGAAACCACTTTTGGTGAATTATTTTAATGAAGTGTGTATTATATATTCTCAATTATCTCATTAAAACTAAATATATTTTCTTTTTAGGTAAGATATAATAAAAAATACAATCTTATGCCTAAAACCATTATTTTTTTAAATGAATTTTTGTTACCTTTTTGGCACCTAATTTAATAATAATTTTTGAAACCCTTAGAAAACTAATTTGGAATAATTAATTTCATTTTTGAAATTTTAATATCCAAATTATGTATGTATGAATATTTATTATTTTTTTGAAAAAATAATTTTTTATGAGATGAAATTTTAATTGAAAAATGTCTTTTCATTAAAGTTATTTATAATTTTAAATTATTATTGAAATTTGTTTTAGGATAAATTTTGTTCAAATATATATATTTGATATGTCTCATACATGGATTCCACTAAGAAGTTCACTATGCCCGGTTGGCCACATGGCCTTAATAACATCTCATCGACCACTAGTGTCTTCCAATTAGTAGTTAGGGTCTTGGGTATGTCCATGTGGAAATGTTTCCCCAATTACAAAAGTGTGAAATAGTGCATGAATATAATATAACATGAGATAAGTAGCGGATGAAATATAAGTAAACAGAAGCCACATCAGAAGCCCACTGAAGTAATAAACATCTGAAATAATTGATATAACATACAAAAAATGATGATGATATGTCATGTATCAATAAAGATAGAAACATGGTTATAAATAAGAAGACAATGATGTTATAAAAAGTAGAAAAAAGAAACCAATAACTATCCCCACCATCTAAAGCTTCATCTTGGTCATCTGGTACGAGCTCTATCCTAGGAAACAAGAAATCACATTCCCAAAGCAACATGCATACCTTTTTCAACACCTTCACACATATAATCTAACAAGATAACAATGGTGGCTCATATGGGGTGTGAGATAAATATAAAAAGGACTCAAAAAAAGTGTCTATAATATCCTATCAATGTAATGAAAACTGAAATAGTGTTCATGCATGAATATATAAAATTAAATCGTTAGATTAATGTAAACAACCATTTACGTAATTAAACAATCAGATGGATTCTAAATATGTTACAAGTTCATTAATTTATTTAAGTTCATGTATACGTATTTAAGAATTGTGAGGTAAAAAAATAACTGACATCACCTCGTTACAATAGTTATTAAGGTTATAAAATGTAATAAGGTCCCATGTATTGATATTAATAATTAATGGGATCCAATTTAAAAACCATGTAATCCTAGACCTATAGGGTCTCCAAATCAGTAGTAACTGAATCCTATAAAATGGGTATGAGTGTATTCTAAGGAGCGTCAACCAAGGAATTCCATAATAGTGATGATCTAACCATGAACAATGAATGCATTCATTGTAAAACATGGAAAAGAATTTCTTGGTACATTATTGATACCAAGGAACCTCATGTCTGTAGAAGTGACACTAGATCCAAGGATTGTAATATGAGAAACTATTTATTAGTAAAGAGTGGATAATATGGCGTCATATTGGAAATCCACCAGTAGTAGGGGATCAGGATCCAATGTGGGTATCAACCTAGGAAACAACAATCCTTGAATTGGAATGGAGTCCTTCAGTGCTCAAATCATTCCATCATGAATCCAAGACTAACTCATGTTTGAAAACTACAATATGGATTAAAAAGTCTTTATATAAGACACCTTAAAATGAATTAATTTATTTAATTAAGCCGTGTAATAGTAATATAATATAATATGGATAAGGTTCAAGACTTTTCCTTCATTATCATGACTTTTCCAATGGAAAAAATGAGTCCCTTCTCAAACGGTGTTCTCATCTTGGAGTTATAGGGTTACCTCACTTCCCAAATTCCTCTTCCTCATTGTCTGCAGATCTCTTCGGTTTCCTCTTTAGTGCTTCCATGCTGGTTTTTTTTTGTAGAGTATTTTGGTGGTTCTTTTTTTGTGGAAGTGATTTTTTAGGTGTGATGTTCATTTGGAGGTGGACTGATGGAAGGGTATTATGGTCCTGGTGAAGTTCAAGTCTCTCTAGTGAATCCCTCATCATACAATAGGAGTATCATCATTGGATTTTTCGTTCCCATGGGTTCTAAATGGTGAAGCTTCTGTTTTTGTCTGGGTTGTTTATCAGAGATTCCTCTGGTGGATCTTCATTTTTGGAGGTGTTTTTGCAGGTGTTCTTTTCATTGGGAGGTGGCCTGATGAAAGGGTATTATAGTCTTGGTGAAGTTTTTGTCTCTCCTTTGAATCCGTCATCCACTCTTACTCTTCTCTAGCTTCATGTTCCTTATCATATCTACATGTCCAGTCTCATGCGGTGGTTACTAGGATGTTTTGGGATGTGTTGTTAATGAGGTAAAATGTGGTCTAAGAGGCACATCCTCATTGGTTTCTCTCCTTACCTTGGGTTTCTACTGACAATAATTTTCCTTGTGGCTGGTGTTTCCATGAAATGGTGTTTTGTTGCATTAAAATTTATTGGTTGTTTTTCAGAGGTCACTCGTGGAGAGTGGTTTTGGTTCTCCCTTGAAGATTTCAAATATTGTTTCTACGATTTTGGTTCCAATTTCTAGTGTTTTTTGTTGGTGGAGAGAAGACTAGTTAGACTTGTTATTTTGATCCGTTTGATGCCTTCAGCATTCTAGGTAGATGTTGGAATGGAGAATATGTTGTGGTGGTAGATCAGAGATAGAGACTAGAATCGATTGTCAGAGAAGTGGCCTCCAGGTATGAATCATTGATGGCAATGTCAACAGTGATAGAACGTGGGGAAAATTGTTTCAATGTCAAAATAATCAGGTTGGAGTGCGGCGATATAGGTAACGTGATGGGTGGCGATGGCATCTGTTTCCAATGTGATGTTGATTTTCGTGTTTTGTTGATGGTATGGTGATGATGATGGTGTAAGGGGTGAGGCTCGATGAGTATGATCAATGATTAATGCCCTATGGTGTTTTTCTATCGAGAATTTTGAATTTTGAATTTTTATTCTGTGATGTTTTTTATTTCAGTGATTTGTTATCTCTTGTATGGTCTAGTTCCCACTCACCAAAAAATCTTTTTTCAAAATTAAATTAATAATAGAATTTTTTGGTCACTAAGACTGGGACTTGGTGTATCTAACCATTCAATTCACAATCGGCACATTTATTTTATTGTCATTTACTATGATTCACTCCTCTACCATCCATTAAAAGTGGAAAGGGGTGCTATAGACATGAAACCAAACATTCATTTACATTTAATGGGGCCAATCCATATATATAAAATATACTTGGAATTTCATTTTAATAATTATTAATCATGTTAATCACTTACCATATGAGGGTCAGGTGGAATGTAAATGTGGAACTATCAATTAATCAAATCAAAATTCATGTAATTCAATGGGCTTACAATTAAAAAGGTCAATCGACACACATGAAAAATGTAGCTATCACGTCAAAATATACTAATAAGGAAAAACTGGCCACTAAGGGCATAAAAATTGAGATCACCATATTTGGTGTGATTGAAATTCATGAAATATCAACCAACATTGAATAGAATATATGTCATGGGTATTAGAACACTATTCTCAAAAACTATAAGTAAGGAATATTAATTAGATATGTGACTCCCAATGAAATCAGTGCATCCACACTACAATTTATAAAATGAAAAATCTTGAGGAGTGAGTTAAAAACCACCTACCTCATACTTATTTGAATCTCCTCATATGATATCAACCGTTGGTTTTTCATGGACATGATGAGATCTGAATGACAAATAAATTTCTAGAAATTGGGGCATATGATCCTATATATAAATATCTATGCCTATAGGATGAAGAAAAATGATGTTTTAAAAATGAATCGATTACATAGCAGTGCAGATCCAATGAGATGAATGAAGATAAAATCAGACTTCGAATGGATGATTTATTTAAGATCCTTGAATAAATTTATTTAGGATTGAAAATGTAGAAAATAGGGGTCACTAACCAATAGAAAAACAAATTGGAAGAAGGGTTTCATTTAATTATATTTTTTAGGTGAAAATAGTAATTTCACTCCATAACTAGCCTCACACGGTGTTACAACATAGTTTAAAAAACTGTGCACCAACCATGTGTGGTAATCTTTATGAAGGGGAGACTACACAGTTAGGATGCATTGTTAGGGAAACCGTGTACTAACCGTGATAAATAAATCTGGAATATTTTTAGTTGTTGTTTTTTACATATGTGCAACCCAAATCACGTGGTTATGTGAAATTGTTCCCCCTCATTCAGTTAATTTTCTATCCCTACATTGTTAAAGCTAATCATGTGGCATACCATGCATAGTTTATTTTAACCATGTGACAAGCCTTTTTATCCTACTAGTCGATGTTCAATGCTATAAACAAGACCCAAAAACCCCCCAATAAATTAATAATGTCTTTAGGAATCAAAATCAGATCCTTAATAGAGAAATTGAATGAAATTTAAAGGATCTATTCCTGAGTCAAAACGGGGTTCTTAAATTTTCTCATTAAAGGAACTCGTCCCCGAGTTCACCTTCCAATGGAGGTGAAAAACTATATAAGAAAAACTATGGCCACTGGGCATATACATTGGCTTCTTGAACCAATGTATCATCCTTCACATGGCCATGATTTTATAAAACCGTTACTATTTGTACATACCACCATCAGATAAAATTTTTTATTTGGTCAATGATGCAAATAGGATAATCCTAAAAAAAGCATCGACATATAGCTAAAATTCCTCTAGATAAAAAGAATTAGACATGGAATTAGGATAATTGAGAAGCTATGATACGTGGAAGATATAATGCATGGAATGGTACTTATGAGGATGTAGAAACCGATAGGACACCTCGATGACACTATCCAGTATCTCAAATGACCATACGTACTGAGGTGATAAATTAAATTTCCTTAATTTCTGTCTATGCCCTAACCTAGGCGACACCCTAAAAAATACATGACCCCCAACCCTGAACACTATAGGTCATCTACTGTGAACTATATTCGATTTGTGTCTAGACTAAGTTGTAAGAAAAACACATCCTACTAAGATGATCCTCCTCCATAGTGCCCTTATTGGGATGACTACCTAGTAGGGATTCTTCTCCTGCCTCTAGCCACCCCAACAGTGAATGTAATAGTCAAATATTTAAAGTCACAAAAGGATCCATCTGAATTGTCACATGATAGATATTATTATTTGAAAACTCGAAGAGAGTTATATGCTTCTCTCAATAACAGAAAAAATCATAGACTCATTCTCAGAGAATGTCCCATAAAATTTGTATCATCCATTCTGAATGTGAACCAGTCTATGGGTGAATGGTCATTCATTGAATCACATATTCACCCATAACCTTATTCAAACCTTTACAGTACCATGACATGAAATGAGAGTACCTATATTAAAAGATATTAAGAGTTATCATGTCTAGTCATATGATCTCACAGACATATAATATTCCCATCTAATCAATGTAGAATGTCATCTAGATAGGAATGAAGTGGATAATTTATTCGGTCAATCATCAACTTTCCATATAGCTTTGATACCTTTAGGTGACCTCAATGAGATGAATAAAAGGTTGAGGAAAATATATTCCCATTTTCATTCTATTACAAGAATATTTTGTGACAAAACTTCAGGCCTCTAGTGCTCCACCTTCACCTACTGATAGATGGAACACCTAGAAATGGATCCTTCTATCTGACATTTCATCCTTGGCCACAAATACTAGTGTTTAATGTCTTGATAAATTTATGAGATGCCTAGATGAAATACCAACAGATATGTGTGAGACTCATCCATAAAATCCACTCTAATATCTTTTGGAACCCAGACATGTGCATGAATAATCTGAATGTCATATCTGTTCATAGACTACTTCAGATGTGGGTCTACTCTTGAAATACATTCATAGAGAACCAAGACCCAATGATAATAAAATTTCAATCACTTCACCTTATCCAGGAGGGAAGTGGTTAATATCAATGTTGAGAGATAATAATTCTCATGACTATCATGAAACTACAGGTGAAACTCAAAAAAATATCCATCAATTTCCATTCATCATTGGATTTCTGTACGGCTTGTGCCTGAGTTTTCCTATATAGTGAATCTAGAACTACATAACCCTTATTATATATATAAGTAAGCTAGAAAATAAAGGAGTGAATATTATAAACCCATCATTACTATATTATATTTATTTCACACTTCATAAAGATATATTTGATGATATTTTATCCTATATACACCATAATTTTATCACCCAACATATTCTGTCTCTAGCAATGTATGTCATGGAAAACTGCTATGTGCACAAGGTCATGCGTTAGTTAGTTTCTCTCATGAGGCCTTTACTACAGATATCAAAATTAAATGATTGTATCCTATTATATAAGATCTTCTCATAGTCCAATTCCAAAGGAAATTCCTGTAATATCCAACTAACCCCAAGAAAGTCCATATATCAAACAAGTTCTTGGGATCCTCTAAGGAAACTACGACACTAATATTCTACGTGTCAAAATAAACTTCAGATTATGAGATAATATGACCCATTAAGTGAAATTTTTTTACCTATAAGTGGAACATAGAAAGCATTTCATAAACAAATGCTCACTCAATGTACTCAGGGAGATCTCAAGGTTCATAGCATGGTCTCTATGAGTGTGTGAATATATAGAAATTTCATCAACAAACACTACGACAATAGATTCCATCTAAGGATGGAACACCATATTAATTAGTTCCATGAAATAGAGGGTTAATTAATAACACCATAAAACATAACAATTAATCTTTCAAACCATAATTTCTACAAAAAGTTGTATGACATATGTATGATGGTCTGAATCACACATAATGATATCCATTACTTAGTTCAATCTTTGAAAACACCCTAGATCCTCATAGATGAAAAAAATATATCATCTATTAAAGAAAGTGGATATCGGTTCTTGGCTGTATGATGGTTCAACCATATGTAATCCACATATGAATGAAGGGTTCCATCCTCATTCTTGTTGAAAAAAATGGGAGAACCCCCTGAAGAAGTATTGGGCTATAGAAAACCTTTGGCCTCCAATTCCTCTATGTGTCTCTTAATCCAATATATCTCAGCAGGTTCCATATTATATAGATTAATAGCCACTAGATATACTCCTTCAATGATCTCAATCATAAACTTTACCACTCTCATAGAATGTAAACTTGATAAGTTTTCGGGAAAGATGTCACTAAAATGATCTACCAGTGGAGGGAATTCAGCCTCATCTATACCCTGATCCTCTATGAAGATATTGAAAATATGGGTGGTCACCCCACCTAAACCATTATGCATTGGTCCATATTTACTATCTTGTACATCCCACTCACCCTTTTAGAGATAACTACTGGCCACTGGTGATGTAAACTACACCCTTTTGTGATATAAGTCTAAAAGGGTGTGGTAAAACTCCAACTAATCCATCTAAAGAATAACATAGAATCCCATAATCTAGAGAATAATGGGTTCCCATATGAATGTGCACCTTCCTACCTCAAGGGAACAATCCCTGCATTGGTGTATTCTCTCCAACTATATTCCCAATAGTGTATTTTGGGTCATTACACCACAATAACACTATATTTACACCCCAACGATTTTTGTGATAGATAAAGAGATAAATTAGTGTGAAGAACATGTATCAAATAATGTATATACTATAGTGGAGGCTTTAAGAATAGTACATCATACTGTATATTGTCTTACAACCTGATCCGTGAGTATCGACTATAATGCATACAACAGACCTAATCCATGAACCTATGCAATCGAGGGGATGCCATGATAATAACTACTATGTTGGAGGTGGTGGTGATCAGAATTATGGCCACTATGGCCACAACCTCCTCATTTAAAAGACTTGGGGTTCTACTCCAACACCCCTCCTGATGCAGCTTAAAATAACATTCTTGTGACGGTGGATCTCCTGTGTGTCCTTTTTTTATTAGAAACTGACTAAAAGGTTCTAAAGAATATCTACATATTCCCCATACATCCACAAACATAACACTCTAGAGTGTCTCTATCACACTAACATTTTAGGTCCCCCTATCATCCACACTGATGAAACACCATATAGATACAAACATGGGTACTTTAGATGCCACCACCATGAGGAAAACCCTCGAGGGATCTTTTTCTACTACTGGATAAACTATTTGCCTACCGCGACACTAGTCATCTATGTCAGGTACTATCTCTATCCCCTAAGGTTCACTCAATGATAAGATCCAAATTGACTATTTCAATGACAGTTGTTTGGTGAATGAAATTCACCTGAGTACAGATGAAAAACTGAATTCCATCTGCAAAACATCTAGCATGAGAAATCTCATCTGAGACTAGAAGTGGTGAAAAGAACAATAACATAGTGAAACATTCTGAATACTCAATTAATGACCTAGAACCCTACTCATGAAGCATTAACACTCATGTTTGTTTAGTTATTAGCATCCGAAGAAAGAAGAATTCATAGAAAGTAGTTTGGAAATCATCCCATACCGTGTCGTGATGGTGACTGGATAAGCTAATTACATCCCACCAAAACATGTTCATATCACAAAACATGTCTGTAGAAATATTTATCTTATGATCTAGATGAATCTACATAAGATCAAAAAGATATTGGGTGTCCTCTATCAAATACACTGTATTTTGTGGACCACAATACCCCAAGAAGGAAGGAGGATATTGGTGTCCAACTCCTAAGTCAAATTAGCTATTGTAGGTGTAGGTTGTAGAGCACCTTTCATAGACTTCATCATAAATAGGAAACTATAATGAATATGAGCATCAATTCCTGAATTATTTATAATAGGTGGTGCCTCAAGTTGAACTCACAGTGGTAATAATGGAAGATCAGGGTCAACCGTATCTAGAGAATAGCCATTCCCACCCTCCTAGTGCATGGAAGTATGATACTATGGTAGCATTAGTATACAAATTTAAATCCCAAACCTCATAAAAATATTTGAAACATATATATAGGAACACTAGAAGAATATGAATGTAATAAAGGAATCACCCCCCATGGTGTAACACTCTAACTACCTGCTTAGAAGGATATGTATTGGTAAGTTCTCAAGTAAAAACTAAAAAGTTTATAATGGATGAAGGGTAATCTATACCTTGGATCATCATTTAATAGCAACTATTTCATTTTAATTAGTATTGTATTACTTTTAAATTTTCATTCCCTTATTTCTATATATCACGGTTCATATTGAATGGATCTCTATTTTTAGTGAATCATGGCCGATACACATTATCACTAAAAGCGAAACCCATTTGGTTTTAATCTAATATATTGTCTCGATAAATTACCCATTCTAACCCATGAGGGACCATAGCACCTCCTGAATTGAAACTAGAAATCACTCAATCACAGAAAATGTGCAACACACTTATCTACAGACAAACAAGTGTCACTAAAAAAGCATTGGTATATGAACATATGAAAGCGGTGAAAAGAACATAGAAGGCATAGATATATGAATGGGATGAGAAATATAGGTGACTTTGAAAATTTATGTAACAATACTTATTTCCCTCATATCGTCATGCCAATGGAGAAATGAAGTAATAATTAGAATAATAATTAGAAATACCAAATTTAATGCACATAACCCAATGGTGAAATGATATCTAATGTAATAGAGAAATCTAGAACAATAATTGAAATTATTGAATCTTAGAATTTATCACAAACATGGGATCACAATGCCCAAGAATAATTATAATGAAGTTATAAGACTTCTTTATCTCCAAACTGTTATATCCAAATAGTAATTAAATAATAGATCCACTATGTGATGTCCCAAACTCAAATTCCACATAGAAGTTCCCTTATCCTGGTTGGCCACATGGCCTCAAGCACATATCCTTGAATGCCAGAGGCTTCCAAAAAGAAGTGAAATCCTTGGGTGTGTCTGTGGGGATATTGTTCCCTCATTACCAGAGTTTCACATAGTAGATGAATATAATATAACAGGAGACAAGTAATGGAAGAAATATAAGTAAACATAAGACAAAACAGAAACAGAATAAAATAATAAACAAGTGAAACAACTGATAAAACATCCAAAATATAATTATGATATTTAGTGTATCATTAATGATGGAAAAGATTACAAATCACAGATAATGATACTATAAAAAGTTGGAAAAAGAAACCAAAAAATATCACCAGCATCCCAAGCTCCATTTCGGTCATCTGATACCAACTCCATCTTAAGAAAGAAGAAATAAATTTTCCTATGTGACACCCATCCCTTTATCAACACCTGCATATATATAATATATATTTAATTACCAATAGTGTCTCAGATGGGGAGTGAGTTAAATCATATTAGTCCACTACCAACAACATATGTACAATCCAGTTCATGTTATATAATCTGAATCAGTGTGCAAGAATCCCTTTAAAAAATTAAATAAGTATATTAATGTAAACACAAAATTACCGACCTTATCCCTCATCAACTTTATGAATATGTAATTGGTTCATTAATTAATTTAAGTTATAATTTCTGTATTTAATTCATGTGTGGTAAATCTAGCACTAACATCACCATGTGGCTTAACAACAAATGTTACAAGATGTAATATAGAAATTCGAATTGATATTAATAATGAAATAGATCCATGGTAATAAAAAATGAATCCTAGACCTCAAGGGTCAACAACTCATTATTAATAGTAACCTGGCTAATGGGTTTGTGTTTAATTTAAGAAGTATCATCCAAGGTCTTCCACAATAGGAATAATATAACCTATTCCAAGGAATACATACATGGTAAAATGGAATAAGAAATGTTTAAGAACAAGGATTTAACCAAGGAAGCTCATGTCTATTGAATCCATTCCAGATCCAAAGAGTTTATCCCATGCATCATATAATATTAAAGGTGGGATCCTATAGTTTAATATCGTTCATCCACTAAAATATGAGGATGAGGCTCGAAGGTGGGTAGAAACCGAGGCCCCCGACATCCTTCAAGTAGAATGTCATACTCAAGTGATCAAGGCATTCCCTTGGTAATCCAAGGCTAACTCGACTCTGAACACTCTTATAGTGAATTCAGGGTCCATATTAAAGGAACCATGCCATGAATTTATTTATTTAATCAATCCATGTAATAGTCATATCATTTAATAAGGTGAAGGTTCAATCCGTGCCATTCATTAGAGTGATAAGGACAAGGGGTGTAAAACTATTTATTTCATAATGAAGCCATCAATTTTGTAGTTGTTAACTATAGTTTACTTCGCTAACTTCCATCATAAGTAGAAATGGGTTCTACAAGAATGCAACCAAACATTCATTTACATTTAATGATAACATTCCATATATATAAAATAAACTTTCCATTTCAATTTATTAATGATTAATCAAGTGATGTAGTTACATAAGGTGGGTAAATTGGAATGTTAATGTGGTTCTAGAAATGTATCAAAAAAATATTAATCTAATTCAAGGGGTTTATCATTATCAAGGTTAAGCCACACACCATATCATTTGAGCTCTCATGTCAAAACCAACTATTAAGGCATAACTGGTCAATAAGGGCATAAATATGGAAATCACCCTACATGGGGTGGATAGAATTGTGGATGTAAATACCAAATCTGAATAGAATATATGTAATGGGTCTTAAAATACGGTTATATTTTCTATAGGAAATATATATTAATAAAATAGATGATGATCGATGAAATCGACATTACCACATGACAATTTATAATAAGACGAATCTTGAGGAGTGATTTATAGACCACCTACCTAATACACATATGAATCTCCTTGTACATTATCAGACAGTAGGCTATCCTAGATTGAATAAAATTTGAATAATGGGTCAATTCTATGAAGTTAGTGCATAAGAGAATGTATCTAAATAGTATAATTTATATGTAGAATAATTATGAACGATTAAAAAGGAATTGAGTACGTAATAGTGTGGGTCCAATAAGATGAATGACGATCAAATAATAATATGGCTGGATGATTGATATGAAATCCTTGAATAGATTTATTTTGGATTCATAGGGGAGAAAATTGGTGTTTTTGTCTATTGGAAAAAGAAAAGGGTGTAAGGGTTTTAATTAATATGATTTTTAAGGGAAAAATGGTAATTTCCCAAAAAAACATCCACCACATAGTTTGGCTGCACATATTTCCCAAACGTTTTACATGATTAAATTTTTATCTATAAGAAGGGGACCCACATGGTTAGGCCTCGCAGCTAGGGAAACCATGCGCTAATTGTGTGAAAAACAAGTACAATTTTGTTTTTAGTTTTTGAATGGTAGTGCAGCCCAAATCGCACTATTAGGTCAAACCGTTGCCCTCAAAATCCACAATTTCCAACCCCACATGGTTAAAAATAACCAAGAAACCTAGATATCAAGTTATATTATAACCACGTGACAAGACCTTTTCTCCCAACAGTCAGGGTTCCGAGCTCCGAACAAGACTCATACACCCCCAAGACCTTCATGAACTCATTTGGCATCCAAATGATGTCTATAAAAAATAACTAGAATAAAATTTAAAGGATCTATAACAGATTAAAAAACCACTTTATTACAATATTAAAACAACTTAATTCATTGTAATCATTTTCATATTGAAATTTGAAATAAAGACCTTATAAATGATCGAACAATTTCTCATTGAAAACCCGCTTTCTCATCGCATTTGTAGGATTAATATTAATTTTACAATTTTACAATTATATTAATGGAATGTGAAAAAATGGATTAAATAATGGAATAATAATAACATATATTTTATAATAAGGTAAATTTAATTTTTTACCATAATGAATAGTAATATAGTAAAAATTATTTACCATGGTCAAGGAAAAAATGGGTTTGCCGGGGTAAAACTAAAATGATAAGGGTTAAAATGACATAAATACTTCTATAAAATATATTACATGGAACTATTTTAACATATCATGAATAATTATTCATAATAATTCATTTTTACCCTTTTTTCTTGTGAAAAACGTGGTTACACCATATTCATTTCAAAATTTACAAGTGTGCCTCTCACCTCACTTATAAATGGCCACCCATCACCTCTCTTTTTCAAACCATAAAAAACATTTGGTTTGGAAAATAAATAACCAAATAAAATCCCCAATTTTCTTAAATAAACATTTATTCTTTATTTGGGATAGAAATACAAACTAGGAAGTCTTCTAGTGAATGCCTAAATAGGTTAGCTGAAGAAGGGATTACGTTATTCAATGTAAATTTTTATTTAACTTCTTCCTCTACCAAATAAAATTATTATTAAAAACTGATGGTATAATAACCCCATTATAATTCAAATACATGTATGTTGTTATGTTATGGGAATTACGTACAACCATATCCACTTCCATCAAATATGTTACAAAATCATCACTTCTCTGTATGGAAGACTACCACTTCGGGAACTAATGTGATTCATTTTTCAACTACCAATATTCATGGTTGAGTATGATGATTGATATAAAGTATATATATATATATATGATATTATTTATATAATTATACCATTTGAGTAACTATATCATATTTAAATTTTTAATTTCAATTCTATTGGGGATACGATAACATCGCTCGTGTGTACGACCGAGTATCCACTAGTAGAAAAAGGAAATTTTACATTAGTTGATTTTAAATTTTAAGATAGTTTTTTAACCAATATCTAAGCCACTTATGTATGAAATACTAATTTTTAAATCATTCATTATAAACTAACTACAAAAAATAAAATTCTTTACCTTTATTTTTTTTTGTTCATTTAAAAAAAATGACGTTGAATGTATAATTACATAATGTTTTTAACGTGACATTTTAATGTAAAATGAGGATAAAAGTAATTTTTGGATTTTTTTCAAATAAACATATTTTAAATTTTTATGATGCCTTAGATAATTTCATGTGATTTTATTTAATTGGTCCTAGAGCTAAAATGGATTTACAAATCAAAATTTATGGCCATCAGAAGTCGGAGTAATATATGATTCAATAGAGAGAACTTGTTTCAAAGAAAACCTGAGAAACATGAACTAAAATTGAAAACAAAAAATGGGAAAAAAATCTTAAGGATTCAAAAATATTTAAATTATTTTATGCATTTTTGATAAATCTATATGTTTTTTATCAACATTACTCTTCATTGTAGGGTCGAACTTATGTGATAATGAAACTAGTGATTGATAATGAATTTTCCACATTGTTTGGAAAGCATCATAAAGATGATTTATATTCATAAACTTATTTTAAGAACAATTAAACATTATATGGAAAATTATCAATAGTTTTATGATCTTAGGAAAATAATTATAAACAAATTGTTTGATTACAGTAGATATAGTGGTCAAATCTTTGATTGAAGACACAATGGAAATTTGATTTAATAAAATAGGTTGAAAATGATTTAAACAATAGGATATGTATTTATATATAGTTAAAAAATATTTTCAATGAATCTGTATTATAATTTAGGTTTGATTTTAAAAAATGAAATAAGTGTTGTGAAAAAATTGAAACACCAATTATGTGTATTTAAAATTTTAATTTTGACGTCGGTTAAATATATAATCGATCATAAAAACTATTCATTGAGGAATTTCAATGAAGGTTCATAGAGAGAGGCATAAAAATATTTTTATGAGGACTTTCATAATCTATTATTCTATAACTACTGTTAAAAGTAAACTTTTAACATCAGAATTTTTAAAAACCGATGTTAAAAGGAATATTGGAAGACTGTTAATGACATTTCTTCTTTCAGAAACTGACTTAAAAGTAGATTTTTTCCAATATTTTTCAATTAACCGATGTCAAAAATGTTATCAAAATTTTACCTCAGCTATAAAAAATTTTATTTTACTACTCTTGGAGATGAGATAGACTTACAGATCAAATGATATGAATTTTAGAAGATGAATATTGGAAGACTATTAATGTCATATTTTTTCAATAACTAAATTAAAAGTAACTTTTCATGATTGTTTTTAAAATAAAATACAACAAAAATATTAACAAAGTCATATCTAAATTTCCCAATATTTTATTTTACACGTCTTGGAGCCAAATTGACGTATAGATCAAAAGTTATGACATTTTAAAGTTGGACTTCTCTAAGGCTTCTCTAAGAGATGTTCAAATTATAACTTCTATATATTTTGATCCATAAGTCTATATTAGCTCCTAAACCACTCAAATAAAATATTTGGAAACGGTATACAACCTGGTTAACATTTTTGACATCATCTATTTGAAAAACTCATGCCAAAATTTATTTTTAATATAATTTCCTGATAAAAATAATTTTAAAAGTGTTCTGATGTTCAACATTTGACATCTATAATTTTTTATCCTTCAGTCCTTTTTAGCTCAAAGTCCCAAAAATTGAAAATTTCGAAATGTGATACAATTTTTTTTTGATATTTATGGAATCATTACAAAAAATTTATTCTAGATGTTACATTAATCATTAGTGTCTGAAAAAAAATTCACATTAAAAGTGTTAAATAAGGACTTTTAAGATCAGTTTTACAAAAACAAATGTTAAAAGTGAACTTTTAATGTCTGTTACTAAATTAATAATTTTTTAAGTCCTCATGGAATAATTTTAATGATGGTATATAATATCCACTATTAAAATTTTGATGTTAATGACCATTTTCTACTAGTGAAAAGCGATGAGATTCATTTTTCACTAATGTTTTACATAAAATATAATAAGAATACATTTATTGATTATATGTGATATAAATGAAGTAATAGAGATATTGATGTCATATTTATCATTATTAAAATATTATATATCATTTTCTACTTACCTCTTCACTCCCAGAATGATGATAATGCTATTCGTGTATATGTTCACTTTTTCCTTCCTGAAGTGATGTGACTGTCTCTATTCATCAGCACCCCATGTGGATGATATGTAGAAGTATATTTATATATGAAATATTAATTATGATATTAATCATTTTATAAATATAAAATATTACATACTTACATTCCATAATTAACATTGAAAAATGGAAACATTACTCATGTGTATGTACGGCCTACCATGTCCATGATCGTAACATACTTAATTTCTCAAAACCATCTCTCGTGATTGGTATTAAAGGTATAATTGATGTATAAATATTATTATTATTTCATTATTAATATTAATTATATGATGTAAAAATGATAAATGTAATAGGAAAAAAATAACAAAATAAAACACATATAAAAATAGTGGTTATTACCAAAAATTAGATTTTAACAAGGAATTAGTATTAAAAAATTAATAAATGGTCATATATAAATCATATATGGTATAATATATATATTAATGGTTCTATAATAGATGAATCATATTCTTATATTTATTATACATGAGGTTTGAACCTGTACAAAGTTAGTCAAGACTTAAGGTAAGGGAATTTTGTCTCTCTTTTATTTCCAGGAGACAAGAAAATTCACTAGTTTTTTTGTATGGTGAATATACTACACATTTGAAATTGTATATCACGAATTGAATTATTTTTATTATATATAAATTTTTATTTTATTTTATTATTCATTTGGTATTATTATATAAAATTTTACTAAATCCTTAATGGATTTTCGTCTCGCTATTTACTTCTGTAAGACATATTCCATATTTACCACTTCTTTCATTTATGTGGGTAATATAATGACCAAGAATGTATTTTATGATTATTATCATGAAAATTGTTTTTATTTACATACCCATTTTATTATCACACTTTCAATAGGTGTGCAATTCCAAATATACCTCAGCAGTAATGGATTTTTGTCTCAATTTTTCTTCTTTGACACATATGTTATGTTATGCACCTTTCTTATTTTATGAGGTGTATATATAGCCCATTTTACATTTAATATCATTAATTTATTTATTATCATGATATTTTATGTTCCTTTTAATTTCATTCTTTCATGGGGATTTCGATCCACTGTTACCAAAGTGGAAATGGTTTTATGATACAATATCCTTTTTTATCACGATTTTTTATGATTATGGTTCGAATAATAAAATCCTATGATATATATTTCAACAAAAAAACTAATATTATTATTTTCTATTTATTTTATGATAAAATATTTTTTTCATTTCATTTTCTTCTCTATACACACTCAAGTGTTCAAAATAAAATTTTCAATAAAAAAATTATTTATTTATCTCTTTAGTAGAAAGAACTATTTTGAACAAAACCATGTTTTCAGGAAATGTTTTTAAGAAATATATTAACATTATTCAAATAATTTATTAAATAAATTTATACCCACATTTAACTTTTTCGGAATTATTTGAAAGGAATCTTCATGTTTCTTTTCCAAATAATAACCAATTTTATGTTATCAAAAATATGAAATGAATAATTTTTAAAACATGAAATATATTAACATAATTTTCTATAGTCATGAACATTTTTGTCATAGAAAATTATTTTATAAGTTCTGAAGGTAATTTTTAAAAAAAAAATTTCATAGTTTTTTATGAATTTATTTTTAAAAAAATAGATTATCAAAGAAAATTTATATTCCTGAAGATATTTTCCAAGTGACCCTTCAAAATCATTCTCCATATAAGATGAGAGCCATTGATATAACTAATTTTTATGGGGTATATGAACAAAAGATATGATTATTATTTTTTATTTGAATAATTTATCATGAAAATATGATTATGAAACCCATTTCTCTTATATAGGTAATACAATGAAAATACTATTTTGAAAACCACTTATTTATCCATAGATAATTCCAAGATGAAAAAATGAAATGATTATGAAACATGGATCTTTTACATAATTTAAGATATTATGAAATGTTTATTAAACCCATTTCATTTCATGGGCTATGATATGATGAACGTTTTATGATTTTGTGGTATACTTACATATGATTTTGATTACGTGATGGGTGGTACCAATATCTCCATTTAATGTATTGGGTAAATATGGATAAATCATAAGTAAATATGTGATGGATGAACCTCCTTAGATCTCCAAAATCTTATGGGTGACCTTTATTTTAGCTTCACAATGTGATGTGTGAACCAGATCACATGTTCACAATATTACACATAAACCTAATTACATGTTCACAGTGTTATGCATGGAACTATCTTTCATACCCATAATGTTATGCATGGCCCTAGTTTCATGTCCATAAGTTTATGTGAGGTCTTGATTTAATGTCCTTAACTCAATTAATAAACATATCTCTATTTATAAATGTGCACAATGTCATAAGATGAATTGTGTTCCAGTATTCCATGTTTGATGCAAATGTTATTCTATCATGGCTCATGTTCAATGATTTATTTAGTATTCATGTCTTATGAACTTCCTATCATTATGTCATACCTCAATATTTTGATCATTGATATAATGGTAATGGATTTCAAATGTTATGATCATTTTATCATACCATTATATTCATGTCAATCTTATATATCCCCCATGTTTACCCTTACTGTGAATTTGTGCACACTGTTTCCTATGATTACTTTCCCTTGGTCATGGATAATGGTTTTATGTAGGGTATATTTATAAAGATTAATAAAGGGGAAGATATTTAATGGATTTTTTTGACGAAATTTCTCCAAATTAGATAACTTTATACCTAGACCCCAAGGATACTAAACTATTATGGTCCCCAGGAATGTGTTTGTTAAATGTATTTAATGTTAATATAAAAATATTTCACATATATGTATGAAAAACCATTGTCACTAAAATAATGATATCAAACAATATTTATCACCCCCACTAATATAATTGAATCATAACAAGAATCCAAAACCGAAGGAAAATTAATGAACTTGTGTTATTTAGTGGGAATGAGAAATAAAGTAGATTCACCTACCATAAATGGTGCAAAACATTCCACCTTTATCTAAATCCACTTAAACTGAGTACCAGTGATCGTTACAAGCCTCAAAATCAGAAAAATGCATTTAAAACTCATTTTTTACTCGGGCTTAAAATTGTTATAAACCTCCTTCCCTTCATTTAATGCCACTTTCAATGTGTGTAAGTGGTCCTTACAATCCTAAACAACCAATAATATTCATTAAATCTCTAGGGTGTGAGTAAATTCCAATGGGATACTTTCTTGAATATATATAATTTCTTTCACCATGTAATCAATTGTTCTTGTTTAAAAAATATATTGAAATTATTTTCATTTTTAGAAATTTTATTTACAAAAAATTATTTTATTAAAAATATAAAAATTTATATATAAAAATTTAATAATTAAATCATAAATATTGTTTGGTAAAAATGGAATTAATAACATAAAATACAACAATAAATAGTTAAATAAGTTGTAATAAATCTCATTCAATACCAAACAAGCATCATGGGATAAAAACTATGGGTATATAGAAATATGAACTTTATATAGGACCTATAGCATGGTCATATAAACTGGTTATCACCCTAGTATCCCAATTGAACAAACCAAACCATATATTTAATTCCTATTGGTAAATATAATCCCTCTCATTTTCTCACTCATTTTAATTGGGAAATATTTATTAGCCATCACGTAATCTATTCATGGGATGCTTTAGTATAGTTTATTCACACATAAAAGGTCTAGTATATGCATCCTACCGTCTATTTATATCCCAGAAAAATAAAATTATTATCATAGTAAAAAAATAATAAAATAAATGTAAAACCATTTTGAAATCTCTTGTTTTGAATTATATTGTTGTAAAAATAACTTTAAAATTTTTAATCAAATATATTACAGACACAAATTTATATTATTTATAAAACCATGTTAAATAAACCTTTTTAACAAAAAAAATATTTCATAACAACATCAAAAAAATATTTATCACCCATAATAAATATAATTTACGCATTATAATGAACTAAAACCAATGTAAAATCTGTGATCTTAAGGTATTCCCATGGAATGTCCAATTATATAGATAAAACTGAAAAACTGTATAAAACTCACCCATTCATCTGATACCACTATAAATGAGTACTCAATATTCATAAAAGTCTAAAAAATAAATAAAATTAGTTAAACATCTATCTGTTACCCTAGTTTCATCCCCCACATGCTTCATAGGTTCCTAAACTCTAAAGGAAGTGATGATCTGGGGGGGATAAGACAAAGAGAGAATGACGTTAAAATAAATTCGGACATACCTCAAGAAAATAAAACAATATTAAAGGGAAATCATTACAGAGTCAAGGGAGAGAATTCCCCATGGTCGAAGAAAGTTGAGATATGAAAATGGGGAGAATATGGGAGAATGAGAGGTTGAAAATGTCAAGGGAAAATGGTAAATTTAAAATTTTAATTTAACATGAGTTGACCACTTGGTTTGGATTCATAGTTAGGAAAACCATGTTACAACTATTTATGTTACCCCTAAACACAAAAATTATCGGTAAAATGTTATGGAAATACGATATTTTTTTGAAAAACCACGTGATAACTGTGAAAATATTACAATATAATCTGTCTCTCCCTCTTGAATAGTTGGGTATATGGTTAGTACTAACCATTCAGTAACAATGTTTCCATGAAATTTTTTGAAGATTCTTAATTTTGACCCATTATTCCAAAAAACTAAAAAAAATAAATGAAATGAAAAATAAAACTCAAAATAAATACATACCAGTGACTCAGTAGGTTTCATGAATAGTATGATAGTAATTATTGTTATAAAAGGGAGATGAAGTGGTTATTAATAGGATTGGGGGATGTTTTTTAGGAATTAAAAAAAATCACCGACCAACCATATATCCATAATATGGCCTCATTATATTAGTTTTGAGTATACTCTCAAATACTTTATCCCAATTAATAATATGTTATGAAATTAATGAGTAAATTCCTATTCTTTTCATTCAATTTTCATATAAATCAACAATTGATTCTCCAATTCATTTCATCTTATGAAATAACAAATTAAACATAGCCATAGGTGGAAGAATGAAAAATTTTAATATTAACTTTGAATCCTAATATTAGAAATATGGTATTAAATGAATCATAAAATATTATTATATATATTAGAACATGACAACGCAATCCAGCCAGAATGGTATAAAAAAATAATGATATGTCTAATGAAGCATTATCATAGACCTAATACAAGGAACACAGTATTCCACGCCTTTGATGCATGTGATACTCTATGACATTCATATATAATAAAAATGATATAGATAATATGAAATCATGTGTAAAATGGATTTATAGATTGTTTGTATTAATAATGTTGTTTGAATTTATGTTTTTTCCTTTGATTATTTGGGATTATTTGTTTTCTAATTTACTTTATTTTCATGAGATGGCATTTTTTCATTATTTAATTTTAATAACTATTTAAATAACCAATTTTATTCCTTTTTTAACATTAAAATTTTATTATAATGGGTGGGAAATCTCTTATTTTATATTTTTGAAAGAATTGGTGCTATTGTGATTTCCCATGATATTTGAGGGTTAAATATTAGTGGGAATTAAGATGTAAGATGATTTGTTTGAGATACTAATTACTTGTGATTGGATTTATTTATTTAATGATGATATTGATTCATGATAGACATGAAATTAGTGGATTATGATTATTTATTTTTAATGGATGATAAGATAACCTTCAAATAGAGGTCATATTATATGACTAAAATTGGTTTTAATTGTGAAAATGGATAGGTTACATATGTTTTGGGGTTTTTTATGTTTTTATTATAGGTATAGATCATATTTTGGATGTAATATATATAATACCCTAGTTATTGAATGTTTTTTTTTATTTTGGATAAATATGAAATGTGAGCAGTATTTTGTAAGGTATTTATAGAGATTTTTTATTTTAATTTTTAGAAATGAATGGATAAATAATATCAAAATTTAGTTTTTATTTTACAATTGGATATATAATGTTTCAATTACCTAGGGGTTTATGTTTCATGGTAATATATATTTATAATAGTATTTGGGAATGATTTTACCAAAATATAGGGTCTTCATCATTGTAAAATAGAACATGTTTTTTGGTCTTAGATGAAGTAGGAAATATAGAGCCTTATTTACAGTGTTAGATACCATACAACCATGAATATAAGGAAAAACTAAGGGTCTCCTACATTGTATTAGGGTTCATAAATGAGTTTGTACATTCGGTTTTAAGTCACAATTATTCACCATTCATCACAAAAAACTATTCTAAATCAAACCATTATTCCCTTAATACATTCAAGACATTTCTCTAAGAATATTGGTTTTATGTCGAAGCTCTATCATTATATCATTAGTTGATCAAGAGTGAAAATTTAGGTTTTGACAATTGATATCATGTAAGATCTAGATCTATGCTCTCCCTCTTGATTTATCTCACTCTCCCTCTTAGATTTGGGGAAGTAGAAGTAAAATATATAAATCCATATGTATAGATTTTGAAGAGACATGGAAATTTCAAGGAAATTTTATTCCTAAATAACTTTGAATTTTATGATTATGAAGATTCTAACATCACCTAATCTTGAGGCACGGTGTGCATGGAATCAATTTCCAAAGTTTAGCTTGGGTAAGTTCAGTGAACGAAAGAGCGGGTTTTTCTATCTTTTGAACCAGTGCTCGGAATTGATATCTGAGGGCACTGATGAACTCGCAACACCAATATTTTCTTAAGGGGACCTTTACCGTGGTTGCGTTTTCATGGGAGGAGAAGTGAAAATTTGGGGATTAAATGAGAAGTGAATAAAATTGTGGAAAATTTAATTTGTTATATCTATGGTGGTTTTATCCTACATGGTGGAGTTGGGGTGGGACCCACAAACACGTAACTACTTGTTTGAGGATATTTGTGAGGTGGCGCCCACAGAAGCCCCAACATTTCACATTCCCTTAACCCCTTGAACTCCCTATAACTCACCCCTTGTTTAATACATGACAACTCCACTCATTTATTGGATTGGAGCATCTCCACCTTCTATCTCTCTCACAACACATAATATTTATCCAACCATTAAATTAATTATTGCGTTTGAATTAAATTGAATTAGCATTAAAAGTTTTTTAAATGGGAGAAAACTCAATTTAATATTTGGTTGGGAAAATATTGTGTGGGAAATACATGGACAATTTAGAAGAGCTCCCGCCTTCCAACCGAGAATGTTCTTGAAGAAGAACAACGCCTCTTCGACGAAGAATGCCTCTGTCGAAGAACGCCTATGACGAAGAATGAAAAGTCACCAAATAATTTCCTTCTGAAATTCATCCTCTGTGTCAAGGGAGGAGACACCACCATGGAGAATGTCTCCATCGATGATGATACTTCCTCCGACGTCAATGGAATAGGCACCGATCTTCTGTGACGTCTGATCATCGCGATGCTTGCCTCTTTCCGCAGCTCGATGACATGCGACGTCTTTGTGAGGTAGGGGTTGTTTTTGTATAACTGTAATTATGTGAATTATTCCCTCTAAGTTGGGAGTTATTATTTGTAGAACAATGCTATGAGCCTCTAACGTGGAGTGCACGGGCAAACGAAGAAGCCTGGACCCTCCGCAGATTATATAATGTGTGCGGATTGATGGAGATGATGAAACGGGACCATAATGTCAATGTGTAGCCTCCGCAGTGATGATTGGGTCCTAAAGTGACCTTAGGCGCTGACGGTGGGCAAAACGGACCACCGGAGTGCGTCCGGTGGTCTGTGTAAGGTGGCGGTGGCCGGAGCCATCCGGCCACCTGGAGGCGGTGGTGCCCTAGTGCGCCTCCGAAAATGACCCGCCACGGCTGTGCTGCGGAGGCGAAGTGAAAGATCCTGTGTGGCTGCAGAATCTTGAACGACAAGGCGGCACCGAGCGCCGCCCGTTCCAATCATCGGGGGGGGGGGCCCACTCCGTGGCTTCCGCCCGACCACGCTGGTCGAGCTACTGCTGGCCACGTGGCCGGGCCGCGCCCGTCGGGCGGACCGCACCAGCCAGGCCGGGCTATGCCAGCCGGGCCAGGCCGGACCGCGCCCAACTGGGCAAGACCCAAGTCGGGTCGACCCGGTTTGGGCCGGGTTGGACCAGGCCCAAACCCCCTATTTTTGGACCATCTTCAGTTGAATGCCCATAACATGATTTGTGGAGCTCCAATCAACTCACAGTCAGTTGTGTAGGATTCCTTGGATCGAGACTGTCATTTCGGTATAATTCACTCAAGCTTTCAGTGATGTTTGGGTATGACCGTGTTGGTTCAAACACGAAACAAATTGGGCCCTCGGAACAGAAACGCTCATAACTAAAGGATCACACATCCGATTAATGTGTCTTAGACTATGTCGGATACCTTTTCGATGAGATGGATCTTTAGGAATACTTCACCTAAGGTTTGGAGGCAGTTGTAGTACGGTCGGGTCTGTTTTAGATTAGTAACCAACAGGGCCCCTGGAACGGAAAAGCTGATAACTTTCAGACTGGACGTCCGTTTGGAGAACCGTCAACAGCGTTGGTAATATCATTGAAAAATGGTCTCTTTTAGTATACCCTATGAGAGTTCTTGGTACAGTTTGTAACACCCCAAGCTTCCATGGTACACTTTCATTAATTAATAGAGCAGCGTGTGTTGTACGCAACGTCGAGTTCTAACACACTGTGACCAATAAAAGTAGCCGTTATGAATAGTAATACCCACTTTTTGAAATAATATAAATTTTATATTTCAAAATGGACTTCATTTTTGGATTCAATATATCGAAATTATCTTAAGTTGATTTTATTTAATTTTCTGAGAACATCTAATTTTCTATGAATATAAAAAATACTTAAAAACAACTTTTTTAATCAAAATAATTTATAGTGATAAATTATACTATTTAGTAATTTTAAAGTATAATTAGAATATATTTTACCATTTTATTATATGGTGGTCATTATAATTAATTTCACTTTGATATTGGACATAAATGAGTGTCAATCTTTTGATATATATTGTTTCTTAAAAACACGATATTTGTTTTGACAAAAAGAATTAATTATAAAATTAATTAATGCAACTTATATGTTTGGAATTATGTAAAATAGATATCATTTTTTAATTCAGAATATAAATTATAGCTCAGGGTGAATTTTTGGTATTTTTTCAAAAAACATCGATTTTTGATGAATAGTGAAACCCCTATGTGGTATTTAAAAAAAGATTTTTCGTTTAAATGAAATTTTACCACCTCTGTGATTTGAATTTCAAAAATCTGACATATATCATTGTCATTAAGAAGTAATATATGGTTCAATGAGATTAAAATAATTTTTGGTGAATAGTAACTTTTATGTTTTATTAATCGTGATTAAATGTAATTAGTGTAATTTAAGGTAAATATAATTTTATAATAATATGAAATTACCTTTACACTTGTCCTACCCTTATTGGATGAGTCATGTCGGACCAAGACAATCCATGGATCAACTTGGTGACCCCATGGAGCCACTTGGGTAAGAAAATGACATTAATAACTTTTTATTTTTAGTAAAAATAAAAGTGTCAAAACATGTGTTGTTTTACTAAAACAATTATTAAATGGGTTCATATAAGTTAACTTTGTGACTATAAATATTAATTGGAAATCTAAAAATATTTTCTACATCATGATAATTTTTTTTATAATTTTTAGACATTAAATAAATAAATTTATTTATGACCCCATAATGATGCAGCGATTACCTCATTAATTAATGATTTAAATAAAATGAAAATATAAGGTAAAATATAAGACCTACACGTGTCAAAAACCTATTAGATGAGTATAATTCGAACCATTATCAAATTTTCCTGGAAATATATCATTTTGGGACCTTTAAAATCCGAAAATAATTTCATAATAATGTAAAATTTCTTGACATTCCAAGAGTTCCCCTCCTCTCCTCTTATAAAAGCCCCCCATCTCTACCACCTTCTTCACACCTTCAAAGCCATTGGTCTTGGAAAAACTCTTAAAAAATAACCTCTCAACATTCCTCCCTTCATCCTAGAAGCCTTACCTTAGTTATAAAGCTCTTCAAGAAACCATTTTTGTTTAAACCGAGGGGAGTTACCCGATTTTAAGGTAATGTCTTATCTTTTGTTATTTTGTTTTATTTTGCTTCTCCAACCCCCTAAAATCATTTTATTATTTTCTTTTGTAACCACAACAATATCCTCAATATACTTGGATGTTTTTATGAGAAGGTTTTTATTTACACTTACACAGACCTTCGTCTAATGGTTAAAGAACATACTGTTTCTATGGGTGGAAAATTACTACCTCACGAAACGATGATTGTTCAATATTTTTTTAACACCTCTCATGGTGGCCATTATGATGAAACTATATTTATATATGATAGATATTATGTTTATTTTTTTCCTTATGCTTCTATATTTTTCATATATGGCATACCATTATGATTTCCATTATGGGTAAATGCGATAATTACATTTTAGGAATTGCGGACTACGGCCCCCTCAAAGTTATTTGAATCATTAATTCCATATGTGGGACATATAAAGGATAGAGTAAATGATATTATATATGATATTATACTGTAATTATAATATACCTTTCTATAATTTTGATTTTATTCCATTAAATATGACATAGAAATGATAGTAGCATTCATGCGTACGTACGGCTTACCGTCTCCATGAACGGTGCATTTCATTTCTTACCTATAAATGTTATGTAATATTATAAATGAATTTATATACTGGATATAGATAATATATATGATATCTACATCATGGATCCAATTCTAGATATAATTGATATTTTACCACATGAACAACTTTTAATTAAAAGAAGTTTATTTTTGACTCAAGTACCAAAGATCGACAAAACGACCGTTATTAACATAAATAATTACATAATGTTAATAACATGGTAATAAGTGATATAAAAGGAATAATGAATTTGAAAAAGGTTCATTAAGTAAATAGAAACTAACACTAGTTTATTATTCATGAGATTAACGAACGATCGAGTCACGTCGGACACGAGGTAATGGACTTCGTCTCAATGTTCTTTCATTGAGGCATATTTTGTTTTAATACAAGACATTCTTTTATATGGTGTATAAAACCCTTTGAATTTTATGTTTATTCAAAAGGAATATTTTTTATATGAAGAATTTTAATAAACGACAAAAGGGTATGTTTTTTTGTCATACGTATGCGGCGACAATGACTTCTCAGCTGCCGTGACCACTATTTGAGTTTCGACTTCCTCTACAAGCCATAAAATTTTTTAAATAAAAAAAAATAAATACCATGTTTTAAATTTCTTTTATTTTGGTATTCAAAATGGTTTTGATAATTTTTTTATTATATCAATGTGTTGTATTAATATCTTGTGATGGAAATGTAGAAATGTTATGTTTCGATTATGCATTTTTTTATGTCACAGGATTATGTTATGGTTTATGATATGATTAAACCATTTCATATAAGGAATGAATTGGACTTAATAAGTGACAGGTAGAGCCCACTATAGCTCCTCGATGCATCGTTAGGTCTCCTGAGACAAACTAGTGTCTTGGCATGAGGCCCTGAAAAAATCTTATTTGTAGTCTTGGCACGAGGCATTGGCTACGTGGTTATGATAGTCTGGAATTATGCATTCCATCATTATGAAAGTGGTTATTGATATTTCATGTGATGATTTGACTAGAATAATATCAATGTGAATAAGTAAATGGAATTATTTTATTTTATTTTTTCCATATTATGCTGATGTTCATGTTTAAAAGGATTTTGTTTTAGTTATACATTCCCTTAAATGTTTATGGTTATTTATGAATGTTTCTGCTGTATTGTTATCATTACTGAGCATCAGAGCTCACCCATTCCTATGTTTTATTTTCAAAGGATGTGAAGAAATATTTTATGACCGACCTAGAGGGATAGTCTGAAGGGGATAAGAGTGTGGACTATGGAGACTATGTTATTGTGATTTTTCATTTTATGATGTAATGTAAGACTTATGAATGTATCTAGTGTTTCCAAGGCTACTAAACTAATCTGCATTTTGAGACTTGATCTTTTGTGATCATGCCAATGTTACGTAATAACGCACTGACTCTAGGTGACTGGGGTCAGGGTGTTAGAGTTTCTATCAGAGGCAGTTTAGTACTAACCTTGGAAGCTAGATTTGGATAAACTCTAATTAGAGAACACAACCCTAAGATAGACTTGAAGATTAGTATAGATGGACTTCCTAGAATTTTGGTATTATAGGGATTTTGTGAGTTTTCTTTGCAATAGATCCCTGTCTGGATACGAGCAGGTAGAGGCAGATCTGGCAGAGATGTACCTAGGGGTATAACCCGAAAACTCCACTTTGAGCTAGACTTGAACGGGAACTAGTGCACGACAACGGGCTTTACTGCACTCTTGTTTACGACACTCTCGTGGGGTATTCTTATGATAATTCTCATTTAATTTACAAACCATTATGAAGGGTTTATGAGTATATACATCCTCAATGAAAACATTTTTATGATTATAGATTATATCCATAAACTATTAAATTTATGTTATGTGTTTTACAAGTATGAAATTATGTATTTTGTTTCATAAACTGATCTACTTTATGCCATTGTTTATAAATGGCACCTAGTAGAAGGAATGGAAACTGTATCAATGCATGCACTCTATGTAGGGATTACCCTCCTACTCAAGATAATTATAATGGAGCTGGTGATACTGCTGGTGTTGATCAGCTTATCACTATACTGGGACAACTCACTCAGGTTATGAATAATAACCTTACTCGTATGGTGCACCCTGATCCGCAACATGGAGGATCAATGTTATAAAGCTTCATGAGGAAACAACCACCAACATTCAATGGGAGTAAAAATACCTTTGTAGCTGAAATATGGATAAATTCATTAGAGAATATATTCCATGCCTTGGGGAGTAGTGAAAGGGAAAAGGTTATCATGGCAGTTTACCGCCTCACTGGAGATGTTGATCAAAGGTGGTCATTGATTCAAAACACAAAGGAATATGAAGAAGTATCAAGTATGGAATGAAGGGAGTTCAAAGATCTTTTCTTAGAAAAATAATTTCCTCGTGACCATCAAGCAGATATGGAAAATCAATTTCTGAGACTGAGACAAAAGGAGGATGAGAATGTCGCAAAGTATGAGGCTACCTTTACAAGGTTAGCGAGACATGATGTAGATTATATACGTAACCCAAGAAGTAATATTGATCATTTCATTTATGGGTTCAAACCATTTCTCCATCAAGCTTTACTTTCAAAATCCTTCTCATCATACGAAGATATTGTCGAGTGTGCTATCAAGAAAGAAAAGGAATTCTCTAAATCATATGACAATAAAGTAAAGCAAGAGAATAAGAGAATAGTGGAACAAGAGACATATAAAGGGAAAAAGGGAAAGAAGAATTTTCCATTATGCGATAATTGTTGGAAGAATCACCCATGTACTTTCCTAAACGGAATGGGAGTTTGTTATAAATGTGGAGAAAAAGGTCACCAGGCTCGTGATTGCAAGGGAAAGAAAGAGGCTATCAATGCTGAATGATACAATTGTAGAGAAACGGGGCATCATGCAAATGAATTTCCTAAGCATCAGAGAAACATACCTCAGCAAAGGACAAGGGATAAAGGCCATGCTTAATCTATTACTATAGATGAATTTGAATAATTATTGTATTTGTGTTTTTGGACTCAAGAACTATATTATGGTTATAAGAATAATGTAAAATATATATAAGTATTGTACTGTAGTAGTAGTTGTTTTCATTAAGGTGTTAAAATAATGAAGGTAACCATTTTTTTAGTATGTGACAATAAGAGAAACATTACTTTATTTGGGGAATATGATGTTACAATTGATTTTGGAATTTAGAGACCTTTTATAGAAAGTCTGGACAAAGGTATTTTGGATAACTATAAAGGTTGGAATGGATTAAGTTGAAATTTTGAAATTATTTTTTAAGGTTAAAACATTTCTGACGATTATTTTTGGAATATTATAATACTATATTTTTAGTAAAAGAAAAACATAAAGGTTGGGGGATAACCCGTTGCGTTGGACCAAGCTGCAGGAATCGAACCCACAACCATAGTGTGTCATGCCTTTATTACCCACCACTAGCCTACAATAAGTCCCTGGTTATTACAAAATAGTTTTCCTAATCTAAATGGTATGTATTAATAATTGGAACCTTGTATGATTAAGATAAATATAATATTTTTTAGTTCTATTATCGTTTTGAGTGAAATATGGGTTTGTGGAAAAAATTTATTAAAGAATGTATATTTCCTTATGTTCTTAGTAAATCTCTTAAATAAATTCCTTAATTGTATGAAAGGTAACTTAAAACAAAAATGATGTCGGTTAACTTTTCTTACTGGGGAATCAATGATCCTTTAACCAATAACAAGTTTGTGATTTTCTTTTAGTTAACTTTCTCCAAATCCTGTTTCCTACAACTCTCCATCAGACCTTGATGGTTTGTTTTTCCTCCATATCCATGTTTTCATAGAATCCTAGTATAGGATATCTCGGGTGACCTTTATACTTCTCTTTATTTATTTTAAAGTTATATTTTTATTAACCCTATTTTCGATTGGGGTTTTCCACAATGGTATTTCTTATTTTCAACCTTTTACTTTCAAAGAAAAATTTCAAATTGCGAAGACGCAATTTATTGAAGGAGGGGAGAATGTAACACCCCATGCTTCCAGGGTACGCTTCTCTTTGAATAATAGAGCAACGTGTGTTGTATGCAACCTCTAGTTATAACACACCGCCACCAATAAAAGTAGCCGTTTTTAATAGTAATACCCAATTTTTTAAATTATATAAATTTTATATTTCAAAATGGACTTCATTTTTGGATTTAGAATATCGAAATTATCCTAAGTTGATTTTTTCATAATTTTCTGAGAACATCCAATTTTCTATGAATAGAAACAATGCTTAAAAAAACTTTTATAATAAAAATAATTTATGGTGAGAAATTATACTATTGAGTGGTTTTAAAGTATTATTAGAATATATTTTACCATTTTATCCAATGGTGTCCATTAGAATTAATTTCACATTAAAATTGGACATAAACGAGTGTCAATATTTTGATATACATTGTTTCTTAAAAACACACTATTTGTTTTGACAACGAGAATTAATTATAAAATTAATTAATGAAACTTATATGTTTGGAATTTTGAAAAATAGAAATAATTTTGAAATTTGGAATATCAATTATATCTTAGGGTGAATTTTTGGTATTCTTTTGAAGAACATTGATTTTTGATGAATAGTGAAACCACTAAGTGGTAGTTAAAAAAAACTGATTTTTTGTTTAAATGAAATTTTATCACCTCTATGATTTGAATTTAAAAAATCCTACATACATCATTGTCATTAGGAAGTAAAATTTGGTTCAATGGGATTAAAATAATTTTTGGTGAATAGTAACTTTTAAGTTTTATTAATCACGATTAAAGGTAATTAGTGTAATTTAAGGTAAATATAATGTTATAATAATATAAAATTACTTTTACACTTGTCCTACAGTTATTGGATGAGTCATGGCCGACCAAGACAATCCATGGGTCAACATGGGGACCCCATGGAGCCACTTGGGTAAGAAAATGACATTAATAACATTTTATTTAAAGTAAAAATAAAATTGTCAGATACATGTGTTGTTTTACTAAAACAATTATTAAATGTTGTTATATAAATTAACATTTAGACTATAAATATTAATTGGAAAGATAAAAATATTTCCTACATCAGTGTAATTTTTTTTATAATTTTTCGTCATTAAATAAAAAATATATTTATGACACCATAATGATGCAACGATTACCTCATTAATTAACGATTTAAATAAAATGAAAAGATAATGTAAAATCTAAGACTTACACTTTTCAAAAACATATTATATGAGTATATTTCGAACCCTTATCACCTTATTCTCAAAATACATCATTGTGGGACCTTTAAAATCCGAAAATCATTTCATAATAATGTAACATTTCATTACTTTTCAACAGTGCCCCTCCTCTCCTATTATAAAAGGCCCCCACCATTACCACCTTATTCACACCTTCAAATATATTTTGATCAGCCAACCTCTGCCCAAATACCCTCTCAAAATTTCTTCCTTTATCCTAGAAGCATTACGTTAGGCAGAGAGCTCTTCAAAAAACCATTTTGGTTCAAACCGAGGGGAGTTACCCAATTTAAAGGTAATATCCCCTCTTATGTTGTTTTGTTTTATTTTGCTTCTCCAAACCCATAAAATCTTTTTATTATTTACACTTGCCACAAAAAAAAGACTCCTTAATATACTTGGATGTTGTTATGAGAAGGATTTTATTTACACTTACAGACACCTTCTTCTAAGTGTTAAAGAACATATTGTTTCTGTGGGTGGTGAATTACTGCCTCACGAAACGATGATTGTTCAATCATTTTTTAACACCTCTCATGATAGCCATCATGAGGACACTATTTTTATATATGATATATATTATTTTTATGTTTTTCTTATGCTTCTATATTTTTCATTTATGGCATACCTTTATGATTTCCATTATGGATAAACGCGATAATTTCATTTTAGGAAGTGCGGACTACCGCCCCCTCAAAGTGATTTTAATCGTTAATGACATATGTGGGACATATAATGTATGGAGTAAATGATATTATATATGATATTATACTGTAAGTATAATATACCTTTATATCATTATTATTTTTTTCATTAAATATGAAATAAAAATGAAAGTAGCATTCATGCATATGTACGGCTTACCGTCTCCATGAACGGTGCATTTCATTTCTTACCTCTAAATGTTATATAATATTATAAATGAATGTATATTCTGGATATATATGACATATATGATATATAAATCATGAATACAATTATGGATATAATGTATATTTTACCACATGAACAACTTGTAATTATAAGATGTTTATTTTTGACTCAATTACCAAAGATCAACAAAACGACCGTTATTAACTTAAATAATTACATAATTTTAATAACATGGTAATAAGTGATATAAAAGGAATAATGAACTTGAAAAAGGATATTAATAAATTATAAATTAACACTAGTTTATTTTTAAGGAGATTAAAGAACGACCGAGTCAAGTCGGACATGAGGTAAGGGACTTCGTCTCAATCTTCTTTCATTATGGCATATTTTGTTTCAATACGATACTTTCTTTTATAAGGTGTATAAAACCAATTGAATTTTATGTTTATTCAAAAGGAATCTTTTTTATCTGAATCATTTTACTAAATGACAAATGCGAATCTTTTTTTGTCGTACGTATGCGGCGACAATGGCTTCTCGGTCGTCGTGACCATTATTTGAGTTTCGGCTTCCTCTACAAGCCATAATTTTTTTTAAATAAAAAAGTAAATACCATGATTTAATTTTCTTTCATTTTGGTTTTGAAAATGGTTTTTATAATGTTTTTATTATATCAATGTGTTGTATTGATATCTTGTGATTGAAATGTGGAAATGTTATGTTTCCTTTATGCATTTTTTTATGTGATACGATTATGTTATGGTTTATGATATGTTTAAAACTTTTCATATAAGGAATTAATTGGACTTAATAAGTGACGGGTGGAGCCTTATCTAGCTCCTCGATGCATCAATAGGTCTCATGAGACAAACTAGTGTCTTGGAACGAAACCAGCCGGGCCCCCGTGATGGAAAGGCTAATAACTCACAGACCGGGCGTCCGATTGACGCGCCGTCTGTTGCGTTGAGACTCCTGTGACGAGGCAGTTCTTTGTGGGACTTTGTGATACTTGGAGTATCAAATAGTATCTCATGGAGAGGATCCTCACAGAGATGAGCATATGGAGTGTGGAGACCTAGTAGCTGTGGACCTGATGACTGCAAGACCGATTCGACTTGGAGTGAGTCGACTAGCCCAGTGGACGGAGTGCTTGGTATTTGGCGGCAGACCCATGTCTGACATAACGCCTGGTAGTTGGCAGCAGACTTGTGGTACTCGACAGGAGGAGTACCTCTGTAGGCTATTTGGGGACCTGCTACTGTGTTTGGGTGGTAGACCCCTGACAAGGAGCACTACATTATGGGTGCGGACCCACGGTACTCGACAGGAGGAGTAACTCAGCAGAATGAGGTTTGAGATTAGCATCTCAGAGTCATGACAGGACCACCGTACTCGAGAGAGGAGGGTTTCTCCAACAGCCATGGTTTTGACATCATGAATAAATTCCCGGTTTCAGCTGAGTCAATGATCTATGTGTTTACCTCATGATTGTGATGGGTTACATGATAACTTAGGTACATGTATGGGAATATTACAAAGTAGTGGTTATCCGTTGATTTCATAACCTTTGTGACTACCTCATGATTGAGATGGGTTACTTGATAACTTGTGTATAAGTATGGGCATATACCTAAGTAAGGGTTATCTGTTGAGATCCTTCTTTCTGAATATCCTTGTTTTATTTAGTGATACCAGGAGGGTCTCGGGGTCCCTACTGAGTATCATTATACACACCCCTTCATAGGCTATTCCCGCACCTCATTATGTTGGATACCGATGACCGAGAGCGCTGACAAAGATCGAGTTTACAAGGACTGGACGGTACCCGGAGGTGGACCTCACGATGAGTTAGTACCCGGAGGTGGACCTCATGACGAGTCAGTACCCAGAGGTGGACTTCACAACGAGATGATACTCAGAGGAGGTAGGCGGGCTATAGAATTGAGGAGGCTTTCTGTACCTACCCTTTAGGTAGGATCCGATGTGGATGACCCAGGAAATGCTTCTATCTTCCAGCTGTTTGTCTTTTCTGTTTCAATTTCGTTCAGTTGTAGCTGTACTTTTCAGTTGGGTTTGTATTCTGGCCCATTTACTTTTTAGCACATTATTTTTTAGTTAGTTTATTACTTCCTCTTGTAATATGGTTGGATGTGTTTGTGTTTATAAAAGCAATTCCTTCCCAATTATCAAGATTTATCACTTTGGTGCTTGTCATCGGCCCCTGGCCTATGGAATGTGGGATTAGGTAGTCACGACATGAGCCTTGAGGATGGGTCGTGACAAATTGGTATCATAGGAGTCGGTTCTACCGTAGAACTCATGACTCTGATCATTCTTTTCTGTGAAGCAATAGTGTTAAGGGTACCAAGTGTGGTCTTCAGTTCAGGGAGTCCAGTGTTGGTGCGGTGGCTGACGAATCCATACACCAGGACCCTGGCAACTGATTTTCGGCTTAGTGCATGAAAAAAATGATTGCATGTGTGTTTCCAAAAATTTTCTTTAAGTCAACTCAAACCATGTTAGCTAACCAGGTTTTAATTGTTTCACCATGTCGCATCTGTTCATGATGTCTCCACGCAGACAGTTAGTTATAGTTCCAAGAGAGTACTCGATGACGGCCCACGGAGCGATGATACTCTGGTTCATGGCCATTTTTCTATGTTGGATCCTTCGGGTGGTGTACCAACAACAGTACCACCTGTTAGGCAGTAGATGCCACCTGCTGTACTAATTGACGGTGCACGCTAACAGGGCGTGTTGCATGAGTTCCAGCAGCAGAGGCCTCCGAGGTTACGAGGCATGGTAGATTCACAAGTAGTAGAGGACTGGATGGAGGCAATTGGTAGAGTTCTACACCTAGTTTAGACAGTAGTAGAGCATATGGAGATCATAGCTACTGGTGTTTCCTAGTGAGTGACCATGAGGTTTTTACGCATTGTGATAAGGCTTAGGTACGAGGATCGATGCCTGAGATAGTACCTACGGGTAGTGTGCCAGCTATATCACTACCTGTTGATCAGCAGTTCCAACCGGCAATACTGGTAGATGACACATGTAGTCTTAGTACCTTACATGTGTTTCAGTATTAGATACCCCTCAGGTTTCGAGGTGAGCCCGACTCAGAGGAGGATGAGGACTGGCTTTAGAAGGTGGCTGAGAGTTTTCTGGAGCTTATACAGCTTCGGCAGGATGACATGTCGGTAGCAGAGTATTCATCATGGTTTACCGATCATTCTTGGTACTCGATGAATACGAAGAGATTAGTGCTTCAGGGGTCAGAATTCTCCGCGAGGTGTGTTTAATGAACATTTGATTCAGCACTCCTTCTCCTATGCATACCTACTTATGCTAGGGTTCTAGAGGGAACTTTTGTGGTTGATTTTTCTTTGGCTGAACGAATACAGCTAATGAATGTAAGCAGTAAGAAGCAGGAAACTGGCACCGGTCTCATAGACTTGGCCATGTAAAATGTTTCAAGAAGAGGAAGTGTTAAGGAAAAATGAATCTGCATAGCAGCAGATGTGGAAGCAGAGCTAGGAGAGCATCATGATGTGGTGTAAATTTCGACATGTTACAACCACCCTCCATTGTAGCCCCTGCTAGGCTCAGGGAGCTGGAGGGCAGGGGAAGAGAGTAGCTGCATGAGGTCACGGAGTGCGACCGAAAGGCTCTAGGGATGATTCGAGGAACGATCTTTGTCTACTACTAGCTTCCATATCATTAGACATTGATACGAATCATTCCTTCCTTCCACGAATCTTGTCCGAGATCTAGAGTTTCCAGTTAAAACCGTTGACTCGACCCTTACGTCTGGAGATACCTTTGGGAGGAGACTCGATAATCACACATACTCTGATACTGTGATCTGATCCTTGAGGTAAGAGTTTTGGTTGGAACCTCTTGGTGGCAGCGTCGAGGCCTTACGACGTTGGTCTGGGTATGAATTGGATCCACAGTTGATACACAAATTTACCGTATTAGGAAAAAAGGATGTGGTTTACCTAAAATGTTGGGATGTATTTTCCTTGGTTGGTGAAAAGGAAACCCTAGGTAGCATGGGATAAACTCATGCATAGGAGGGTGTGGACGATTACTCCTGAGTCGGTTAGCCTTACCCTCGTGGGAGCATGATTTTTGAGTATTTAGTTCCTCCGGGACTATGACTTCAAGATAGTCTATACTCCTGGTATAAGGAACGTTGTTGCGGATGCGCTTAGCAGGAGGACTGGAATTCAGCTACTATGAGAGGCGATGGAGTAGCTGGTCGCATTACTAATATCAATTGTGGACATGAGCAGAACTAGTTCTACGCATAGATGCCTTTGTTCTTGGTGCTTCTAGTTTCCATAATTTAGTTGTTTGTGGTTGTTGTGTGTCTTGTAAAACGAGCTGCAGTATTAAAAGAAACTTATCTTTGTGACGTTTACTTGCATGTCCTTTTTGTTGGACTGATACTGAGAGGTTCCGGATAAAAAATGTTGACTTGACCCTCACTTTTGAGATTCCAACTGGAGGAGACCTAGCGACCAAACACTGATACCGAATAGTGTGACTCAACCCTTGGAGGGAAGAGTGACAGTTAGATCTCTTGGAAGTAGCATCGAGGCCTTACGTCATCATCCAAGACATGAATTGTACTGTTCATGTCAGGATTGACTGTATTAGGAAAAGAATGTGGTTCTTATAGGGGATGAGACCAGATTTATCTTTTCAGAAAAGGAGAAATCTTATCATCTCTTTGAGATTGTTAGTGAAGAAGGGTGATGGTCGACGGAGTTACCAAGTCGGCCAACTACCTACCGACCAGATATGGTACGAGATACGATGGAGAAGGTGAAGATCATCTAGGAGCGGATGAAGACTGAATAGAACAGACTGAAGTCTTATGCTGATAGGAGATGAAGACTACGGGAGTAAGAGGATGGAGACCACGTTTTCTTACAGGTCTCACCTCAACGAGGTCAACAGAGATGAGGATGAGATGACAAGTTATCTCTGAGGTTCATCGGACCCTTCTAGTTCCTCAGCAGGGTAGGCGAGGTGGCTTACTGCTTGAAATTTCCACCGCAGTTGCACCTGGTGCACAACGTCATCCACGTATCTTAGCAGAGGAGATGCATGCATGACCTAACCGTCATCATCGACCACAGGGAGCGGGACATCGATGACAGGGCGACATTCACAAAGGTTCCAGTAAAGGCTGAGGATTTCCAGGAGTGGGTCCTACGAGGACTTTCGATTCCTCTTGTGTGCATTCTTTGGAAGCACGAGAACCTCCAAGAGAGAAAATGGAGTGGGAGGCTCAGATGTGTGCTCGATACCTCCTTTAGTTTTTCTATTTTTTTTATTACTTTATGAGGATGTATGGATCTGAGGTGGGAGTAATGTAAATACCCAGAAATTTCATGGGAATTTTTTTATAAATACCTTCGAATTTAACGAGTATGCAGTTTCTGACAGCACCTAATTCCCGGGCCCAGTGTGCCCGGAATCAATTTCCGAAGTTTATCTTGGGTATGTTCAGTGAATGAATGAGTGTGTTTTTCTATCATCTAAATCGGTGCTCGAAATTGAAATCCATGGGAACCGATGAACTTGCAACACCAGTATTTTCATAAGGGGACCTTTACCGTGGTTACAATTTCACGGGAGGAGAAGTTAAAATTTTTGGATTAAATGAGAAGTTAATAAAATTGTGGAACAATTTTATTTTTTATATCTAAGTTGGTTTTATCCTACATGGGTGAGTTGGGGTTTGACCCACAAGCACCTAACCACCCATGTGAGGTGGGTCCCACATGATCACCAACCTTTCACATTCCCTTAACCCCTTGAACTCCCCATAACTCACCCCTTGTTTAATACATGACAACTCCACTCATTTATTAGAGTGGAGCCTCTCCACCTTCTATCTCTCTCACAACACTGAATATTTTGCAACCATTCAATTAATTATTGAGTTTGAATTAAATTGAATTAGCATGACAAGTTGTTTAAATGGGAGAAACCTCATTTTAATATTTGGTTGGGAAAATATTGTGTGGGAACTACTTGGAGAATTTAGAAGATCTCCCTCATTCTAACGAAGAATGTTCTTGGAGAATAGAAACGCCTCTTCGACGGAGAAAGTCTTCGACAAAGAACGCCTTTGAAGAAGAACGCCTCCGATGAAGAAAACGAAGTCACCGATGAAATGCCTTCTCCTCTTCATCCTCCACGTCAAGGGAGGATACACCACCGCAGGGAATGCAACCATCGATGATGACACTTCCTCTGACGTCAACAGAATCAGCACTGATCGTCCGCGATATATGATCATCATGATGCTCGGCTCTTTCTGCGGCTCGACAATGCACGACGTCTTTGCGAGGTAGGGGTTATTTTTGTATAATATTAATTATGCGAATTATACCCTCTATGTTGGGCGTTCATATTTGTTGAACAAGGGTATGAGCCTCTAATGCGGAGGAAATGCACTAATGAAGAATCCCGGACCCACCAAGGATTGTTTGATGTGTGGGGATTGACGGAGACGATAAAATGGGACCGTGAAGGCAATTTTAAGCCTCTGTAGTGATGTTTGGGTCCATAGGTGACATTAGGTGCGGCGGTGCTGGCGACCAGAGGTGGCAGCTGGAGCTCTCCAGTTGCCTGGAGGGGGCGGCGACCCAGTACACTACTGGAGAAGACCCGCCGATACTGTGCGGTGGAGGTATAGCGGATGATCCCACGTGGCTGCGGGATCAGGAACAACAAGGCGGCGCCGAGCGCCTCCTGTTCCAATCAGCGTGGGGCCGCGACCCCGCTCCGTGGCTTCCACTAGGCCACGCGGCCAGGCTGCGCCGGCCTAGCCAGGCCGCACCCAACTGGGCCGGACCTAGACCCGAGTCGGGTTGACCCGATTTGGCGACCCAGGGGGTATTGGGCTGGGTCAGACCAGGCCTAAACCCCCTATTTTCGGACCATCTTTAGTTAAACACCCATAACATGAGTTGTGCACTTCTGATCGACACACCATCAGTTGTGTCGGATTCAACGAATCGAGACGGACATTTTGGTATAATACACTCACCCTTTCGGCGAGGTTTGGGTATATCTGGGTTAGTTTAACATGAAACCAACTGGTCCCTCGGAGCCGAAACACACATAAATTAAGTATCAGACATCTGATTGACGTGTCATCGACTATGTTGGATTCCTTTTGATGAGGTATATCTTTTGGAATACATCACCTAAGGTTTGGATGCAGTTGCAGTATGGTCGGGTTGGTTTTATCTTAGAAACCTACCGACCCCCTGGAACGGAAAAACCGATAACTTTCAGACCAGACGTTCGTTTGAAGAACCGTCAGCGGCGTTGGTAATCTCATTGAGAAACGGTCCCTTGGAGTATACCCTATGAGAGTTTGGGGTACATTTGAGATAAAGTCGATTTGGTTCATAGACGAAACCAACCTGGCCCCTGGGAGGAAAAGGCTAATAACTCACAGACCGAGTGTCCGATTGACGCGTCGTCTATTGCGTTTAGAACCCTATGACGAGGCGGTCCATTATGATACTTTTTTGTGGGAATTTTTGATACTTGAAGTATTGACCATTTACTCGTAGATAACATCCTCTTGGAGACGATTGTACAGAGTGCAGAGACCTAGTAGCTGTGGACCTGACAACTGCTTGACCAATTCGACTGGGAGTGAGTCGACTAGCCCAGTGGACGGAGCACCCAGTATTTGGAGGCAGACCCCCGGCGGACGGAGCGCCTGGTAGTTGGTAGAAAACCTACGGTACTCTATAGGAGGAGTACCTCTGTAGGCTATTAGGGGAACCACTACGGTGTTTGGGTGGCATACCCCTGGCGGGGAGCACTACTGTGTTTAGGTGCGGACCCGCGGTACATGACAAGAGGAGTACCTCAGTAGTCTAAGGATAGAGAGTATCATCTCAGAGTCATGACAGGACCATTGTACTCGACAGAGGAAGAGTTCTCCAACAGCCATGGATTTGACATCATGAATAAAATAATGGGTTGAGCTAAGTCAATGACCTTTGTGTTTACCTCATTATTGAGATGGGTTACTTGACAACTTAAGAAAATGTATGGGAATATACTTAAGTAGTTGTTATCAATTGATTTCATAACCTTTTTGATTACCTCTTGATTGAGATAGGTTACTTGATAATATAGGTATAAGTATGGGCTTATACTTAAGTAATGGTTTTCTTTTGAGATTCTACTTTGTGGTTATCCTTGTTGGATTTAGTGAGACAATGAGGGTCTCGGGGTCCCTAATGAGTATTGTTATACTCACCCCTACATGGGATATGCCCGCACCTCGTTGTGTTAGATGCAGATGGTGGACAACGCTGACCGAGATCTAGTGTACAAGGACTGGACGAAACCCTGAGGTGGACCTCATGACGAGTTAGTACCCGGAGGTGGACCTCACGACTATTCAATACCCAGAGGTGGACTTCACAACGGGATGGTACTCAGAGGAGGTTGGCTGGAGAGAGCATTGATAAGACTATCTATACATACCCTTTAGGTAAGATCTGAGGTGGACGACCCAGGAGATGCTTCTATCTTCCAGCTGTTCGCCTTTTTTTGTACTTTTGTTCAGTTGTAGCTGTACTTTTCAGTTGGGTTTGTATTCTGGCCCATTTACTTTTCAGCACTTTCTTTTGTACTTAGTGTATTACTTCTTCTTGTACTATGTTTGGATGTGTTTATGTTTTATAAAGGTAATCCCTTCCCAGTTATCGGGATTTACGCCTTTGGTGCTAGTCACCAGCCCCTGGCCTATGGATGGAGGGCTTGAGGTAGTCACAACACTGGCCCCATGGACGGGTCGTGATAGATTTTGATTTCTGAATCACTTAGATAAGTTTTATATAATTTAATCCTTTTTTTAGATATTGTATTATTCAATTGAGAATTATTGAAGTGAAATTTTTTTAGGTGGATTTAATAGCTTTTATGAGATTGGATAACTAGTATTCTATATTGATTGATTTTGGATTTTCATTTATTTTAAAATAAATGATTTTTTTCGAATCAGGGATTTATTCAAAAAACTAATCTTTGACCTGAATTTATTTTACCTGTAATTTTGTTTATTTATATCCATTTTTTTAATTTAAATGAAGAATTTGTTGTTTTATTAAAGAAAGGGTAATTTTTTAATTGGTTGATGATTATTTTTTATGAAAATGGGTTATTGATGGAAAATATATTTTTTATCGAGTTTACCACACAAAGAGGTTAGATTTTACAAAGAACGGGTTTGATGTGTGAATTTATAATTCTCTCATGTGTTTGTGAATGTTTGAAAATTGATTTTTTTGAGAACTATTTTTTGAATCCTTTAGGATTTATCAATAGTATAATATAGACATAGAGATCCATCATTATGAGGGTAAAAAATTAAGATGCACATGACAAGAATTTATGGTAAAAACCATTTCATTGTCAATTTAAAATGATTGTTTTAGAATTGTTTGAATGATTGATTACTTGATTTGTACAACTGCACCAGGATAAATAATGATTCAATTTTTTCCAAGTGAGTGACATGTCATTATAGAAAACAAAATAAAAAATAATTCTTTATAATATTCTTAGATATTCTATAAAAAGTATTTAGAATATTTGGGAGTTTCCAACATATCCAAGGAATGATGGATTATTATATTATTTTCTACGGATGAGGAGTTTCCATTATATTTTTTAAATCAAGGGTTTTTATTAGATTTTGAAAAAAATGAGTTTTTTGAAAACATGGATTTTATTTGGAGTTTTATGAGAAACTTTTTTGTTATGATATAAATAATTATGTCTCTTTTCGATAAATTCATTTTGAAGAATGGTTTGATGAATCATTTTTTGTAAAAATTCTCATTAAACCATTTTTTTCTTCATAAAGAAGAACTTTTATGGGATAAGTGAGACTATAAAAACATCCATTAAAAAATTATTATAATAGTTCCATGATCATAGTTAAAAAACAAAAACCAATATATCACTAAGATGAAACAAAATATATATATGAGAAGGAATGAATGTGGGAAAGTAGAGAATGTCAGGATGGTCATGTGCCACTCATCATTGGTGTATCTCCTCCTCAATTTATATGTCCCCTATAAAACTAGAAAACCTTAAGAATAATTAACCAAATTGATATAATACCTAACACACAAAAAAATCTCCACAATTCACACTAAGACCATCCCTGATCAACATTTGACCATTACTGAACTAGTATCACCAAGAAGAAAAAACTATAGATAAGACCATACCATAACAACTATAAAATGATTTAGAACCCTCGAATAACTATTTATAGTCAATGAAGAACCATACTTTCACAAATAATCCTAATTTATCCACCTCTATATTTATTCTCCACTAAAATTAACCATCAAATCATTGATATTCTAGCTACACCTAAGATAATATCCCTGAAAACCCCTATATAACAACAACCATATAGTATCATCAGGTAGAAAACATCAAACATACCATAAAATTGATCAAAGAGTATAGATCGACAACAACACCACTACTAAGACAACTTTTTATCAACATGGGGAACTATAGACAACCAATGTTCCACAAGAAGAACTAACTTCTCCATGCCAAAATTTTAACCCATACAATATATAACCATAATAATTACTAAAAATAATTGGGAAACCAAAATGGAAAAAACATCAAAAAATCTCATAACACTATATTTGAACTCACCTCTAGATTTAATTGTATATAAAAACCATTAAAAAGTTATCTCTATAGCCACATCACTCTAAATGTGGGAAAATATCATTTGAACCTAATTCCTTACATATAAGGATGGATAGTCAATGTCATATTAGGTCATAAGAACCAACTATGAGACAAATATACACCACCAAATGTAATATCTAAGTGGATATTGACATAGAAATTCCACCTTGGGTAGGGATCTATAATAACCCAGACACTAAAAAAGAATAAATAACGAAGGTTCAAGAACCATTAGATAAATATCACTAGAATTTTCATATTTCATTATCAATAAATATAAATATTACCATTTCAATATATAGAGTTTTTTTGAAAATCTATAACCAACCTATTAAAAACATAAAAAATAAACTATACCAATTACGGGAAATTTGAAATTTTGATTGATTATGGAACATTTCATACGTATCATCAGAGGTTTACTATTTATTAACACTATAATCTTGAGATTTTTTAAATATCTCCAATATAATGGAAATCAATATCTATTTTTCTTATTTTAGAGATTCAACTTTCATTTAATGTTATTCTTATCAAAGAATTTATATTTCATGCTCCCACACCTACAAAATTTTATATATAGAGAAGGTAGAATACTTTTAAATCATCATTCTATGTACCCTAAATAAAAATTCTTCCATTATTTAGTTAAACCCAAAAAAACTCAATCACAAAGTGGTTTCCTTCTTTGATATCCTCATTGTATTTTTTCCATCTACCCATCATGTCGGTAATCATTCCACGAGGTTTAAAGGCGACCTAAAATAACCATTTTTCTTTTATTTAGATACAAAACATACAAGGCCCAAAATAATCTTTTTAACCTAGTAATATCTTGAAACAACTCATTGTGACACAATAAATTTTGATATCTCAACAAAAAATCATGCTCTCGAAATATCATATTGAATCACTATAATAGAATTGAAAAGTTACTGATGAATTTCATATCATCATAGCATCATAAAAATTTCATTCAATTAAAAGATTCTAAACTTTCCTATTAAATTGAATCAAATTAATTTAATTTATCCCTTGTTGAATCATTCATATGGGTAATCTTAGTCTTCAAGATGTGTATATCAAATAATCTTTCATACAACATGAATCACAATCCAATTATGATATTCAAATCCTTGATGTTCAACTAGAGCATCATCTATTTTAAATTAAAAGTGTCCTAATTTTTTTTAAGATTTCCCTCTTTTATCAAACCTATATAATCAACATGTTGTGATCCCTAAGAATTGTTTTTGAAATTATTATATGTGGGATGAATATTTTGTTAAGTGGATTGATATTATTTTTAAGAAAATATGCAATTAATGTATGAGATATTAATATTAATGAAATGTTAATGGAATTTATCATATGTTTAATGTATTTTAGTAGTTGACATGAATGTTAATTTACACTATAGATAATCTAGTTGTCGCCTATGATATTTGACATACCTATGATATTTTTAAAAAAACAAATGTCAGTTCCTTTATTTATATGTGAATATTTCACTTCATAATATAATTAATTTATCAATAATATATTTTACATGTGTAATAGTTTTTTGAGATGAAGTATGGTATTTGGGTGTCACGTATAACTTTTGAGTCTGGTATAGATGTTGATACTCCCATAAAAAATTGAATTCCTCATCAGATATTTCAATGTGTGGGATTTTTGATTTATGGAAATATTATGAATTTCATATTATAATATTCTCAATAAAATGAATAAAATTAGATAATGTTCACACACTATTATTCATCGTTCAATCATCACATTGAAATTATATGGAAGGTGAGGTTACATCATGAAATAAAAATGACATTATGGAGGAAAATGATTGTTATACACACATGAATACTAATCCCAGATATAAGGATATCTATACTTAAATGGAATTTTATATCCTCATGTTTCTTGTATTTTTTAAGGGGATATTTCTTTTTAGTTTCATGGATGTCTGGAAGTGATTTTTTGAATATATGTAAATTAAAAGGCAATGTAAATTTATTGGATATTTTGAATTCAATCATTCAAAATTATTTTTCCTGAAAGCTAATATAATTATTCATGGAGTATTTTATAGAGATATTTGTTTCATATAAGAATAAAGGAATATCAAAATTTTATTTTCAATGAATTAATAGTATTAGTGTTCAATGTAAAATATAAAAAATGAATTTAATAATTTAATTTGAGAAATATGGTGATGAATATGATACTATTATTCTTTTAGAATCATCTATATTAAAATGTGATATAATCAATGAGATCAAACTATAGTATATATGTGATCCATTGAATACGTTTTAGGTGTGTAATTACAAAAAATATAGATTTTTGGGATTTATATAGTGGAGGGAGATCGTTCTCAAGTAAAAATTCTCTTATGAATGATTAGTTAATCATGATGACTTCTTAGGTAAATTCAATTTATATTATGATATTATGATAACATCCAAAAAATAATATTATTTATTGTACCATATATTATCGTCGATTCTAAAGAGTTTGGATGTATTTTAATGATATGATTCACATTTTAGAGTGAAGATGATTTGTTGAAAAACTGGTGGTACTAGTACAAATAATGCCAAATTGAATTATTTTGGGAGGTGGATGATACATTAATATGTGGAAAATTGGATTATTAGTTCTTTATCTATGTGTATCATTTATAGGAACCTATATAACTTTATGTTATAGTGAAATGAAATCCATGAAACAATGACAATTTGATCATGGCAAGGTGTATGTTATTTTTACCAAGTCCAAACCTTTTCAAAATTCACATGCATTGAAAGCATTTTTTATTATTTAAAATAAATAAGGAGGTAATAATTATAGTGGATCATGAATTTAACTCTTAAAATTGGTAAATTTATATAAAGGAATTTTTTAAAATTATTACGGATTCACCCCCCTCTCAGTTTTACAACACCTAATCTAAGAACGCAACTAGTATCAGAGAAAGGTTTACATTGAGATTATTATCTTTAAAATAAAATCATATAAAATCAATTTTCTACCAATATTAATGTTGTTCCTTTTTTATGGAAATAATTTCCTTGGGTGTATTATTCCTATATTATCATATTTTCTCTGACATGGTTTAAAAGTGTGTAATGCTGCCACTGTGGCTATTACACCAACTATAAGAGATGAAAATTGAAATTTGTTGAAAAAAGAAATCTTGACTAATACTTGATGTATAAAATTATATTTTATTATCATTTTCTTAAAAATATTATAAAATTTTTATATTATTAATAATAGATAAAAAATATCGAATAAATAGGACAATATGTGTAACAACCCGAATCTAGTAGCTCAGATCTAGAGTTTACTATATTACCTCTATACAAAATAAAAGTGATTTCATTAAACTGGATCAAATGGTTTTTTAGTCTTGATAGAATAGAAACACACATGATTCACACCTTAACTTCAAAATCACGAAATAAAACATAAGATTATACTAAAAATTTTATTATTTCTTATAGTATTTTATTTAAATAATTCAATGTCAGTTGTTCGATCCAAGGAGATTGGAAAACATAATAAATGGTGATATTATATAATTAATAATTTAAAATGCAATATGGATTTTATCATGAAAAAAATAAGGAATGTGTAATATAAAATCGATAGATGATAATCTAATATAAAATAAAACCTATATAATAAAAGGTCAATATATCCATAAAAGATATAAAAAAATAAAAAATCACATGAATATCAATAACATGTTTCTTAATGAAAGAATTAATAATTATATACATTATAATACTCCTATCATGGTCTAATTTCAAGGCATTATATGTAAATTGGTATGTCATAGACCAAATACCCAAGATAAATTGTCTCATGAGACGTACCGATGAATCAAGGGGAAATCTAATATTGGGCCCCATCTAATACTTACTAATTATAATGTATTCATCATGTAAAAAGAGTTAATAAATAACACAACACATAATCATCATAAATATAAAAATTTGAAAACTCAGGTAAGGAATATCAATATTTTACCTAGTCAATAAATAAAAAAACATGATCATAGGCAATACATATAAATAAGTTGGGTGGTATAATTAGAATATATCCCCAGTGAATAATAATAATCCTTAAATAATATTGACATAAATAAAAATATATTTATAAATACATTAAAAATCCAATTTGAAAACAAGTTGAAATATTATTTTGAATTAAATAATTTTAAAACTAAAAATACCAAGAATAATGGGAATATAATTTTCTTTGAAAACCCATGCTAAATTTTACAGAAATATTGATAATGAGTAATATATATTATGGTTGGAAGTTGTGTTCATTTAGTTAATATTAAAAAAATTATTCTTTTACCATTTTTTATAAAAAATTAAAAAAGGATATTTATAGAATATAATTTTTATTTTGGTTCAATTATTTTAGTTTAATGTGAAATATAATATAAATATAAATTTATAAATCATTTAAATGTATATAATTGATCAAAAAAATTAAGAATATTTATTTTGGGGAAAAATACTCTCACCAAAAAATTAGTAATAAGGATTGTTTTTATTATACAAATTATTTATATAGTATTGATTACCAAATGTTGTAAAGTGTAATGAATAATTGAAAAACATTAAACAAATTAGAATAGATGAAAATATATTGGTTTTATTAGTTAATGATCATATAATTCCCCTAATGAAAATTTAATCATTAGCTATCCTTGATAATAGTTAAAATTTAGAATAAACACTTACCTTGGATTTACACTTGGTTTAACGCACTCCAAACTCAATTATAATAAATTAATATTTTTTATTTATATATAAAATATCCATATTTACATCTAAATTAGTTTATTACATTTATTAATAACATTGTTTTACCCATTCACTCTTAATTATTTGTTAGAATCAATTATTTAAGTGTTAAATGTTTTGTTTTCCATGCATGATTTGATTCCATGATTCCAGTAAATAAACCATATTAAGGGTTATATCATCTCTAAAATATGAAACATGTTGTAATTATAATGTATATTTATTTAATATAATTTTATATCCATCCATGTAATGTGTTCCTAAAAAATTAATTGCATCATTTCATGGAGACGATAGTCCATACGTTTACCTGAGAGAAATTTTAATTTATAAAATTGCTGAAAAAGGAAGTGGAGTTGATTGAGGTTCCAATATTTGGTTTTTAAAATATATTATAAATATAAAATTTATTCATTACTCCATTCTAATTTCAATCCATGTAATGTGTAAATTAAAAACAACCCAAACTTTTTTGTAGAGGTGATAGTCCACACAAACCCACGACCGACACCATCATTTATAAATAATTCGAGGGTAATAACATAGATAATATTTAAAATTTTAAAAATCATAATTATATCATATATATAATATATATTAATTAATTTCATCTATATAACTATCCATGTAGGGAAGTGAAAAAAACACATCACTTCCTTGATTCAGTATTCCACACACACATAGGAGTGACATTTTCATTATTCCTTTTGATATAAGGTAGGTATCAAAAATAATTTACATTTGAATAATAACATTTATGTGTATTATACATAGTTATTTCATTATAAAATAATGTTATGAATGTATTTTATAGTGGTTTAAGAAATATAAACATGAAATAAAAATGTCAAAACATATACCTCCTATTTGGATATATTATTTTTAACATAATCCATAACCATTGTAGGATAAGTATTTTATTTATAATAGGACCTCTAATACATGGATGAGGGTGTATAAATATTATTTTAATGATACTGATTGATAAAATTATTTTTTATGTAGTAAAATTAGGATAGGAGGTTCCATTTTATATGTGATAATATTTATAGCCTTGAAAATGTTATGAAATTTTAAATATAATAATTGAAATTATCAATGAAATTGGAATGAATTTTTTCTCAATAATAATATTTGATATTTTGAAATTAAAATAAACTAAACCAATAAAATTTACATAATATTTATATATATTTTAATCCTTATTTATTTGTTTAACCCCTTTGTTAACGCTTTTTACCCTTGCTGCGTTGTCAAAAATTTCACTATCATAACTATTCATCATAACAAAAAATTATGTTAATCTTGTTAAAAAATATTTATTATTATAATAAACGATATATAATCCATTTTATGGTATTAAACTACTAGAGTTGTTAAATATTAATATTAATATAATTTTGAAAAATAAAAAGGAAAAAATTTATTTTGGAAAATGTATTCTTTTATATTAAAATGATTTAACAAAAAATAATGATATAATATATCCTTATGAAACATATTGGTTTATTAATAAAAAATTTATATTTATTTTACATTTAAAACTAATCCATAACTAAATATAACCTTATAATTATTTAATTATAAAAAGATCAAAAATAATTCTTTTATTAGAATAAAACATCACATTTTTTTAAAGGTCTAACCTAGGTTTATAAATCCAACATAATACTTAAAAATGATTTATTTTAATTACTAAATATATACATCATCTATAGAAATGGTTTTAAAAACATTTAATGTGTCAACATTGACCCTAGTATCCCAAATTCAGTGGTTATTTTGTTATAATGGCATAAATATAGGATATCACGTCACCAAAGATTGATCATTTTAGAAGTCTTGAAGAGTAATATACATACATGGTTCCTTTATTAAATTTGTAATAGAGTATATCATTCGAAATTAAATTGCTTCCTTGATACTAATTCAAATATTTCATCTTCATAGTCTAGAGACAAATTACAAATAAAAGGAAAATCTAAAATGCTCTATAAGGGTTAAATATTGTAGAAACATGAATCAATAAAAAGTGAAGAATAATCAATAACGAATAATTAATGTTTAAATGTAAATAATAGAAAAAAACATTGCATTTATTCAATAAAATGATAATTAAAATGAATCCATAGATTTTGTCATTGTAGAATCCCCATGGATAGTAAAAAGTGGATACATAATAAAGGAAATTATTTATTATTGGCTGTTATGTATTTGGAATATGAACCACTACCATAAATATCTTGAATAATTTTATTTAAGTCAATGGGTATAAACCTATTTTATTCTTATTAGAAATAATCAAAAAGGTTTTGTTAATAACTATTTTCTCTCAAGAGATATTTTGATTCATTACAAGGATATATAATGACGAGCACCACCTATCCCAAAATTCCAAAAAAAAATATTCATACATAGATTTAATTCATGGATAATATGACTTATCAAAATAATCGTATTGAGTAGAGGATACAAATTTATCAATATATCCATAGTTAAAATAACATTAAAAATAAACACCGTATTTAAAAATGCTATAAGGGTTAGACAATAATCATATAAATGATAGTGAAATTATGGATCTTAAATTACATATTCATTGACTGATTATCATAAATAAAAGGGTTAGTATATACACCATAAACAAATATGCCTCAATTTACGAAAACTGTGATGAAGTACATTAGAAAGATCATACCATTAATATAATGTATATATTATGTGTATTCACTGTAAATACACTTAAAAACTAGAAATAAAACATTATATAATCAAAATTAATTAATATAATATCCTTATGATGAAATAATAAATTAAATGGATGTTTATCCCAAGGAATGAAAATTGAGTTAATAAATTCCTTACCACTTTGTAATCAGTTGATCCGTATGACCTATAGAATTAATAATAATCAATGGAAACATAAAATACCTTATAAATAAATCGATTTGTGATGTGAAATATCAAATATTAGTATATACACAACATAAAATAAATTATTGGTGAATAATTTATATATATAAAAGAAGAAAAAACTGGGATGAGAAAATCCCTACATTATATCTGAATGTGTATTGCAGTTGTAATTTATGTTAAGGACAATTAACTTGTATTAATTATTTACATTATTAATAACCTATTGAAAATATATTTTATTTATTATAATTTTATTATCTTCATTTTGTCCATTTTTATGAGTTATAATGTTTAATTTCTTTGTTCGTGGAGCATTCAATTCATGGTTTTATACTGATTTATTTTTTTTATAATTATGAAAGTTACATTAAAATGATAAAAAACTATTGATTTGGAATCAATAAATATTAATATCATTCCATTATTATAAATTATCCCATATGTCATTTTATTTTTTTTCTATAAGGATGATTAATTTTAAAAAACTTAAATAATAAATGTTTAGTTTATTTTCAATGTTTTTCGATCATCATGGACTTGTTTTGTTTTATTAATTAATATTATGTATATATATCTATATTATTTCCCCAAAAATAAAAAAGTATTAATCGAGAAAGTATAATTTTATTTTTCCATAATAATTATTTTATTACCATCTTTGAAGTAGGTAATGGAAAATGAAAACACGTCATTCACAAATATGGTGAATCAGCACATCAAAGACAATTTAATTTTTTAAATAAAAGAATATGAGAATAGATTTGATGGTTTATATTACATAATAATAATAAAATTATATTATATATATTTTACTCGAGTAAACAATACATTTTTAATAGTGAAGAGGAAGAGAGGATAAGAAAAGAAAAGAAATTAAAAAGGGAAAGAAAGTGTATTTTACCCCTCAAAAATCGTCTCCTTTGGAACTTCTTTAATACACTTAGATTTATAATTCTAGTAATAATAGAATGTCTTTGGGACGTGTAAGATGATTCGGAAGTTAATTAGGAATATTTGAAACCAGATTCATGTCTTAAAAGTTGTTAAGAAAATGGGTGGTATTTATATGTAGTAGAGATTGGTCTTTTTGATTATTTTATAGATGGTTTTATCATTTTGGATCATGACTATCAATACTGTTGATTTAAACGACTAAATATAGTAAATTTATCATGAGATTTTGATCTAATTAATTATTATATCATATATATATCATCTTTGACTATATAATTCATTAATTTATATATAATGCTAAATACCAAAAATTGCCATATTTCACAATTCATATAAAATTCAACAATTTCATAAAAATTACAAAACATCACCATAAAGATTTTTATCGAGGTGTATATTTAGAAAATTTAATCCCTTTTATGAAAATAACTTTCTAAATATGTTTTTTTAAATTTTTAGTTAAAATCATAATTTCTTTAAAAATACCAATTTTAATATTATAACTGATTTTACCACACTTTGAAATATTAAGTATGGTAAAACAAAATTATATTATAATTATAATAAAACAAAATATAAATTTATGAATTTTTTTATGAAAATAAATTCATTATATTAATTATAGAATTATAAATAAATATTTATGTTACTCAAAAAATATAAACACTTAATTTAACATTTTTTAAAAATTTATTAACTTATTTAATGATATAAAATTATCATATTTTAATTTATAAGGTAAATAAATTTTAGTTATATATTAATAGGAGATGTTATAATTCTAATGAATAAATTACTATTCTTAATGGTCACATTACTATTCCAATGGTAATGATAATATTTTACAGTATATCGTGGTTTGTTTTAGCTTATTGTTTCATCCAACATAAAATATCAAATAAATTGAAATTTTTTAAGAACATACATACCATAAAGTCTTATGGTGTTCCATTTTCACCCCCTCTAATAAATATAATCCTTATAATTTTAGATTTCACTTTTAAAAACTATGGTTGATATTTGAAAATTCTTTTGTGAGGAAAAGAACAACGGATATTATGTTAATAAGACATCCACTTAATAGAAGTGAAATGGAAATGTGAAGGTCACCTTAAAATTGGGAATTTAAATATGATAAAACTATAAAAAATAGAAAATATGGAAGAAAAATATAGTTATTTGTATATGATAATGATTTATAGAGAATATTATCATTATAAATTTAACCATCAAAAACCATAAATATGTTATTGGTTAAAAGAACATTGATTTTTCAGAATGAAAATTAAAAAGATAATGTTTTTTTCTAAAATAACTGGAGAAAATAAACTCACTTCATTTTAATCCATGACATAAGTATAATATCAATCTCGGATTGTGCTTCCATCTATTTCTAAGTCACTTTTTTTTGCATAGGATTCACTATATTGGGAATTAATACCATAATCTATGAAGCATTTTCCAATTTCCACTTAATCCATTTTATAAATGGTTATCCTTATGAACCTTCCAAATATTAAGATCCAAAAATTTAGAATATGTTCCAAGGTATTTAGTAGTATCCAATTTAAATTATCCATATCAATAATATCCTTATCCGGTGATCATTTCCTTAACATCAGGAACAAATTTAGGGTTATATTTCCCTTAAACATCTATTTTCCAAAATGTTTAACATTCTACTAAAACACTTTTCTGAGTTCTATTCCATATTTTCTCTCAAATCCTCATGAAATAAAATTATAGTAATATCCACATACTTTTCCTAATTTTTATGATGACAATATCATCAATAAAATAATTTCACGACATATTTTATGAATCCAAATAAACAGTTATAGTAATCAATCTACTTCAATTGTATCAATAACACAATCTTAATATTGATACCTTATCTTCTCCTGAGGTATATTCACTTGAAGCTTTAGGAATTTTTTAACGTAATACCCGATTTCATTATAGATAAAACCCTAAATATTAATCATCTATTTGTTCCATTTTCACTACACTTATAAAACTCCCAACCCATTTATGCTTTTCCAAGGGTGAATTTTTTCACAGTTATCTTAGGTGGAAAAAACATATTTTACATTTTTTGGATTATCCATGATTTTGCCTTCCAACTGCTTTTTTTATTTCTTCCCATTTAAGTCATAAGACATGGAGAAATCGTTATCTGTCTTGATAGTATATAAAAATAATATATTTTATGAAGAAAATGCTTGAGAGACTAGCACACTTTAGAGAATTATCTGAATCCCTTCAGATATATATAAAATATTGTATTTTGTGTTGTGTATGTAATCAATAGCATATCAAAATAACCTTGTAAATGTGGTTTCGTACTCTGCAACACATTTTTCATCCTTTTACATTAAACTAATGAACTCTCTATTCATCTCAGTAAATTGATCACAAGGAATATATTTTTCAAATAATATATCCTTAATATATTTTCTGTCCATGAGTTCTATTTCCTATTCTTTATTAGTATTCTGGTAAAAATTACACCATTTATTGTCATCATCATTATGGAAATAAAATAAAATTCTATCCTTTTCCTTTTGATCTCGCCCTAATTCCATAAATATTTTCTCCAAAAACTTATTCCATAGCTCATGTGCCATTGGATTAGTAGACCCACAAAATAATTGGGGTCTATTTCACATAAAGAGATACAATAGTAAATAATATCGATATTTAATAGTTTTATCTATCTAGGAAATGTTATTTTTCAAAAAAATATTAAGAAACCCTAATATATCCATAACATGCTATGTTCCATTACATGTTGTGGTGGCTTACCTAGTGGAGAAATCAAAACATTGTCTGCATGTATTGATTCCCTTTACTCTATTATGAACCATCACTAAATAATGGAAAAAACTGATTTAGATCATAATAATCATTATTGTTGAGCCAAAAATTCACAACAATAAATTATTATTATTCCTAGATTTATTTAATATCTAGTTCCCAAGGTTTATACTAAACCTGATTTAATACAAAAAACAACTACCCAAATCCCAATAGAGCAAATTCTATATCCATTTTATTAAAAGTTCATAGATATAAGAGATCACATAACCAATGATAAATCATTATAGTACTCCTTAATAATTAGATTCATACATTTTTACCTTTTTATATTTGTAGTAAAACACAACAAGTGAAAACCAACTTCTTCCATGACACATATTAAAAGACTAACCTTCATAACTTAGGGATGGGAAAAAATAAAAGCGTTAGATGAATTGGAAATTATTGGTTATATACAAAAATAAACATGAATCAATAATATTTGAATAAAAATCAATAATGCATAATAATTATAGCAAGTGAAATAACCTAAAAAGGCATTCCATTTAACCAATAAACTGAGAATGAAAATTCATCCATAGATCTTTTCAAAGTGAAAATGTCATGGATAGTAACAACTAAATTATAAATGATAAAAATGATTAATTGTTGGATCTCATGTATCGAGAACATGAACAAGTATTATCAATACCTTTTACAAGATGGTTTCTGTCTATGTGTAGTAACCTGTCTAATTCTTATTGGAAAAAACATGAAGAGGTTTTCACTAACTATTTGGTATCATTAGTCTTTATAAGAACCCAGAACTTGATTTATGGTTTGGATCCTTATATCGTTGTGTTTATGAGGAAAAAGGGTGAATGGGGATATTTTCTAGTATATGCTGTGTATTATTGAGAAAACTCTATGTACCCAGTTGTCACGTGTAGCCGTGTAGCGGCTGAGTACATGGCCGTGTAGGTGACCTGGAAGACCACCTAATGTGGTGGCAGTTGAGGCTAGTACACAACATGTACCTTAAATGAACATACCATGTACTTTTCTTTTTTATATGATTAATTGGATCAGTGCAATTTATTTCCTCTATAAAAGGTTTCTTCTCCCCTCATTTCATACAGGATAGCAACATACAATTGAAGATCTTTGAGCCCCTCCTGTTCATCCATCCGAACACCGATTGAGATGCCACCGGGTTAGTTGGATTCCCACATGTTAGTTATCACTTTCCAAAACACATATCTTCTTAATTTCTCCTCTCTTATGAGATATAAATGGTTTATTGGTTCTATCCTTTTTGTAGTTCTACCTTGTTGTAGTGTGATTCAAGGGATGAAGTTCAATAGTGTTCATTGTAGAGCATTGTGGTAGGTGGTTTGTGAATTTCATTGTTTTTATTTGAATTATATATTAAAAAATTCCAAATACCCATGTTTTGGGTATTGTGTGTTTTGTAATTTGACCATTTTATTACCTATTATGATATTGTAGATTGATAAATGGGTGATTATTTATGAATATGGTTTAAATACCTTGATTATGGATTTTCCCACATTTGATTCAATATGGACGTCGGGTCTATGAAGCATGTTAGTCTTACTTGTTTTACATGCCTACTATTATTAGGATGGAGTTGTTGTTTATTTTAGATGCATGTGTTTTGCATTCTGAATGTATGGAAAATGGGGAATTGACTCTGTGAGCTTCCCGAGGTAGGGTCATTTATGTATAATTATTGTTATTGTTGACTAGTGGTATTGACTGTGAGAGCTCCCATAGAGTCATAAACCATAGGGGTATAGATTATGAGATCTACTAAGAGGGTCATCATTAATTTAATGTTGGACCATTGGTCATTGACTGTGAGAGCTGCTAGGGGGTCATAATTATTATTTTTTGTTATGCAGACCAAGGGGTATTGGCTGTGAGAGCTACCCAAGTGGCCATTTTAAATTGATTAGTTTTATGTGGGACCAACGGTTTTAGACTCGGTGAGATTTCCAACACGGTCATTATTTATGTATAGAATTGATTATATGCTAAACCAGTGGGGCTAGACTGTGAGAACATTCCCAGAGGTTTTCCAAAATGCTCGAATGTGGGTGATAAGTCTGCCAAGCTAAAGAATAAGATTGGAATCAATATTACTTGTATGTTAATATGGTCTTCTAAGAAATATATTTATATATGACCTAGGGGATAAAAATATAATTCTAGATCCAATGGTTTTTATTATTCAACATTTTAAAAAATTTATAAAGTTAAATTAATGTGATAGAAACTGCAGGATTGTTTAGTTTTTCATACTTCCTAGTTTATTTCTTCATTTTTCAAATTTCCTATTATATACATTCATTAATTGTTAAGCATAAATCTTTTGGTGGTTTCCTACTTGGAATAGTATCACACCCTATTTGGGTCATGCTTTGGACCCAAATAGATTATATGGTTTCAGGTATAGATATAGGAAAGCACCCTTCATTATTAGGTACTTGACTGTTGATGGAGCTAGAGAGCATAGGACCAAGATGAGGCTTGCGATGCTGTTGGAGCTTACTGTTTTATGTATTTTGGTTTTAGTATTGTATTTACATCATTATAAATTTTTGAGATACTTTAATAGCTATATGTTACTTGCATCATATATATATATGTGTGTGTGTGTGTGTGTGTGTGTGTCATAGTTGTTTATACTATCAGTCTTCCGCTCTTTTCTTCTGTTTTATGGTATTTCTAGTTCTACTACTGTTTATTATTCATTTCTGCCATGTTACACTGCCAATAAGGGTATAGTTTCCCCACTATCATTCCCAAGTACCTCGCTTCTAGTTGGAAGACTCTGGTATTCGGGGAAATTTGAATGAGTCCATGAGACCAACTTGTTACAAGGCACCTTTTTGAAGCACCCAGAATCAGGATGTTACAAACAGGTATCCGAGTAGGTTCTTTTCTAGTATGTTTTAATGTTTGGAGCCTATCGAAATGTATATGAAGGAATATGTAGTTAGTAATATATTTTTTCCTTGGAGTACCTGACCCATGTACATGGAAAATCCAATTTTCCTCGAATATTTTAATTTTTTTTTGGTTTTTCAATTGTTACAGTTGATATAATTTCACTATTGGGTGGAACAATTTTTTTTGTGGTGTTATTATTTATATCACTATTTTTCTATTTATTTTTCAACCTAATGAGATGAAGGTATTCCATCTCTTGTATCATAGAGTACATTCAAGGGAACACATTTCACGCATTCTTGTCACACCATTTAGGTTGAATTACTGATTGCATACTATTGTGATAGATGTTGTGGTAGAAATATATGACATTGTTATAGATGTTGTGATAGAATACCTTCTACCATGATAAGTTATTGATTAATGTAAACTTTCATTATAATGGACACCAATATTTGGTCCCCAAGGTGTATGTTCCCTCTTGGATCTGAATTTGGTGGATCATGTTTGAAAATTAATTAAATTTTATCATGTTTTGATGTGAAAAAGATGCCAAACATTTATTCCTGGGAGTATGAGATCTCACATGATGGAGTTTTCCTATCTTTGGAATCAATTCTATGTTGTCATGGGTTCAAGAGATGTTTCATGGGATTACTATCCAGAAAATTAGACAACATGGGGTGTGGTGTTATGAACACATGCCATGTGTTCTTCTATTCTGGAAGAAATAAATTTTTGTAAGTACACACTGTGTATTGGGAGTACACGCCATGTAGTTCTTAATAGTGTGACTGACTGTGTGAGTAGAGACACAGAGTTGGAAAATATTGGTAGAACACAATGTTTCTAGATTGTACACATCATGTTATAGAGACTATTTATCCAACTATGTGACTAACAAAATTGGTGGATGAAACATAAGTAGTACATGTCGTATCTAGGATAAACATGCCATGTAGTGTAAAAAATGAAAGAACTGTATAGCTAAATACATGTAGAAGAACTTCGGTAGCGGGAAAAATTCAGGTACACTCCATGTATGAGGATGAACACGCCGTGTGTATGGGTGTTACACAACCAGGTTTGGAAGTGGTTCACTGTAACAACACGATATTTTATGAGAATTATTCTTTTTAATTTTATTGATGTATTGTGTTGTACGCGACACCAAAATTAGCTTGTACTATACGCAACACCGAATTAGATTATAGTATACACAACACTATTCTTGGCTCGTGTTACACACAAATTCAAGTTCATTTGGTAGAAATTATTCTACACAACATTAAAAATAGATTTTTTTAATGTATAAATGAAATAAGTTTTGATTATGTTATACGCAACACCAAAAAAAGCTTTCACTACACGTAGCCCTGACTTGGCTTGCATTACACAGAATCAAGACCTTTTTCGATAGCATGTGAAGTATTCAATACCGAGTTTCACTAAACGAGATATTATTCTAATATTATTATGAACAAGCCGTTATGAATAGTAATAACCAATTTTTGAAATTTTAAAAATTTTATCTTTCAAAATGGGTTTCATTTTTGTATTCTGAATATCGAAATTATTGTAGGGTGAATTTTTGGTATTTTTCTGAAAACATTCAATTTTTGATGAATAGTGAAAACACTGGGTTACTATTTAAAAAACTGATTTTTATTTAAATAATTATTTATTTTATTTAAATTTATTTTAGGTCAAAATTGATACATAATACCTATATAAGTGCAATTTAATTCATTGGAGTCAATTTATAATAATTTTAGATATATAAAATTTTTATTGAACTTTTCACCGCCTTTTACCCACCTCCTAGGAAATTTGAAAATTAACATAAAACATAATTTTACCACATCTGTGAGTGGAATTTTTAAAATCCGAGAGACACGGTTAATATCAAGGAGCAAAATGTGGTTCAATAAGATAAAAATAATTTTTGGTGAATAGTAACATTTTAGTTTTTTTTACCATGGTTAAAAGTAAATAGTGTAATTAAGGGTATAAATGATATTATTATTACCCTAACACGTGTCCTAATTCTATTGGATAAGTTTTATTCGACCAAAAACTACCTTAGGATCACAATATGATTATTTAGGCCCACTTGGATTAGATTAGGACCCTTATTTTTTTAAATGAATAGTTAAAATACTTAAAATCAATGTTCAATAACTAATACATTTTAATATAGGGATATACATAAGATAAATTCGACTATAAATATTCAATAGAAATATCAAAATATTTCCTACATAATGGTTTTTTATTTATAAATTTTAGACGTTAAATAATTTATTTAATGTATGACACAATGATGATGTAGTAATTACCTTATTAATAAAATATGAACATATTTGACGTTATAAATATCCAAATAAATGTAATTTGAGACTTTTTATGAATTAAACAAATTTTATAGGTTAATATGACATGTTATTATTGATTTAGTTAACTCTTTTGGAACTAATCATGTTGTTATTATTTTTCCAAAAATCAATTACAAAATAGTGTCAAAATTGACATAAAAAAGTTTTTTAAAAAAATATTATATAATTAGTTGTTATTTTATTCTTAAACATCTAATATTCAAAAAAATTACCTAGATAAGGTTATATATATGAATAATGAACAAATTGGTGTTCTTTTGGCTTGTTATAGTATGTTTATTAACCATATAGTGTAAGAAAAAAAAGACATAGTAAAAGTTAAATTATTTAACATAGAGTTAAATCTAAATGATAAGGTTAAAATAGTAAACTATACTTGTCTATAACCTATTGTTTGAGAGGATTTCGACCCATCCCCACTTTAGCTTCTAAATAAATCAATTTGGAGCTATTATAAACCGAATATGACTTTATTATAAAATAATATTTTTCATTTTTCCAATGGTTCCCCTCTCCTCCCTTATAAAAAGGGCACCCATTCCCTATTCACTTCACACCCTTCTGAGCCTTGAATCTCGTCCAACCCCAGCTAATTCCTCTTATAAACCTCCTTAGTTACATCATAGAGATTCGGGTCTTCTCAAAAGACCAACTCTAGTTCCATAAGAAGAAGTTTAAAGGAGGTGCGTCGAGGAATAGGTAATCTCTTCTACCGACTCTTTCAAGTTTCTTTCTTATTATACTTCCTATTAATTAGTTGTTTTAATATAAAGTAATAACATAAATATTAATTATATACTGATATTTTATTATAAATATGAAACAACACCATTTCACCTTCTATCCATCCAATGGAAATTTAAATCACCACGCATGCGTATGTACGGAATACCGTCTCCACGCCGTGGTGTAATCTGTTTCCACCACCACCTTACTTGGATGGGTATAATGGTGTAAATAAATAACTATATATGATTATTGTAAAGTAATATTGATTCTGAAATATTATACATACACTTCAATACAATTCCACGATCATGGAAATGATATCATCGCTCGTGCGTACGGACGGACTACCGTCTGCACGAACGCGATGAGAATAATTTTCCATGATTAACCATTAAAGTATGATAGTAAAGTATATATAATAAATAATCATGAAAGATATTACATAATAATTATTTGGGGATTATGTACATATATGTTTCATTTACTTAATTCCATTTATTTAAATAAGGAAACGAAAACAGCGTTCATGCGTACGCATGACCTACCGTCTCCATGAATGGTGTATTTCGTTCCATTTATCGATTAATCATATATATTTATATACTGACTATATATTTTATATAAATCATGTTTTACATTTTGAATTATGTAAATAAGGATATAATTAATAATATCAATAACAACATGTCGAAACACGTATGATAAATGAAACAATTTTACCCAAAACACTGCATTATCATGGATTTTACAGATGAACGGTTAATATAAAGTCATAAGTGAACGATATATGACATCATAACAACGAATATTATTCTGTAAGAAGTCAATAACATTATCTAAATCATTATACAAGATGTTTGGATACATACGAAGCATATCAGACCTAAGGTAAGGGATAATTATTCCAATATCATTCTTATATGAGATTGTTTATTCGTAAGTATTTACTGAGGTTATTCTTATTATCCATTTCCATATGTTGTCAAAATGTTTTCATAATGTTTTTACTGTCCTTCCATGCATTTTTAAATTCATTTCTACCTTTTTTTACATTTACCACATCATATGGAAGGAATATTTCTTTTTTATACCATACATGTTAGTTTTTGACTTTTCTGACAAAAGTACGAGGAGAATGATTTTTTTTAACTTATACAGCATGAACATATTTTTACGGTTTCATAACACATCATTTTCATGAAGCTTACTCTATATTATTTAATGACTATTTTCAACAAAATCCATTTATTTTAAAATTGTGTGGCATTTTGTGAAAAGAAAATGATTTTTAAGGAGAAAGGATATTTTCCTCAAGAATTCATTTCAAGCCGTTTTGCATATAAGATGAAATTATTTTATATGTGTATGTTTCATGTATAATGTCACTATGATTAACATGGTTTCACATTTCTTATGATGAAATGACATCCATTTGTTTTATATGGATTATGTTATGATGGGTTGATGCTTATGAAACCCATTTTTATTCTTTGGGTTATGATGAATGATTTATGATTATTTTGTGGAACAGGTAAGAATGATTTAAATATGAGATGGGTGGGACCTATATCTCCCTCCAATGAATTAGGTAAAGATTAATATCTCATGATATAGACATGGCTGGAATGGTAAGTTAATCTGGTTCAGTGATACAGGACTAGAACAAGGAGTGAACTCGATTCAGAATGGGACTTTGTCCACTAAGATGGTCTTGGCAGTAATTTCTTGGCTACTATGAGAAATCATATCATGTGCTTAATGGTTTTCCAAAAATACATGTTTTATTCCAATGCTATTCTTTTATTATATATTCCTTACGTACTGCCAAGATTTATGTCTTTGCTCAAGATTTTGAGGTTTAGATTTTATGTTCATGTTTTTACACACAAATGTTTATGGACTGTTTTATGTTCTCTATGCTTACCCTTACTGAGCATTTTTGCTCACCCTTTATATGTTTTCTTTTCCCGAGGATATAAAAAAAGGTTTTAGGTAAGAAAACAAAAGGGGAAGATCTTTATGGGAGATGTTGAAGATCATTCACCATGATTATAAGATTATGTTCCGAGTTTCCAAAGACACTAAAATATTACAGTCCTTCAATGTTTGTTATTGTTATGTATTAAGTATTCCACAAAAGTAATGTAATGTACATGTACGTCAAGATATGGCTCTCTAAAGTTGGTATCATAGGTTCGATTTAGTAAACCGTAGGAAACTAGAATGCGAGATATTTAGTGAGACACCTAGAGATATTTCAATGGTATGTCCAGGGTTGTCCCGATGGTTTAGAATGACTATAGGTTATAGTTCTAGAATTTTGTTGTCGATCATGAATAACCTAGGGTGAACCTAGGGTGTCATGGATTAAAAATTGTCTGATAATTTAGACACCCCATAAGTGTATTTTTATGATTATTTGGTTCTTTATTATTTTAACTATTTCGTACACTATGATTTCTGGTCTTAGTCAATAGAGGGAATGAGATGGAATTCTGTTAACATTGAATCCAATGGAAAAATTGGTGACTATGATCAATGAAATTGTGTAACGTCTAGAGAGAAAGATATTGCAATTATGCCAAATCTGTCATCTCGATATATGATTAACAAGGTAAAGTTTAGTTGTATTCCTAATTCATAAAATAAGAGGAAGATGTAATTTTATGCATGTTTGAATGGTGAGGAGCATAGAGAAAGGAAGACTGAGATTTCTAAAGAAGGGAAGAAGAACCTTGAGGAATAACTCAAATGGAGGGGAAGATGTTATCTATGTGGAGAAAAGGGTCATAGAGTGATAGAATATTATGGAGTCCAATGTCTTATCTGTGGAGAACATGGGAATTACCAAACTCAGTACCCTGACCTAAGTGGATAATTATAAATCAAGGAAGGAATTATTCCATGACAATAATTAAAGAGGATGCATTGAAGGTTTTATGTATTTGTATTTGAGAATAATGTTTTTGAGGTACTTTTATGGTATATTGTAATATCTATGTATTGGTTTTCAATAATTATATGGTAATGGTAACCATGAAATGTGATTGAAATATTTTGGAAAGAAGATGATATGCGCATAATGGAGCGATAAAAAAATTGAAATGAGCTCATGACTAATATAAGGACAATGTTATATCATGGTTTATGTATATAAAATTTTTGGGATATTGATATATGGAAAGTGTTAAATTTTTAGAGCATTCGTGTTTTCACTAATAGTCAATGAGTATTCATTTTTCCAAAGAATACATGATTAAGGTAATCACATGTTTGTAATTTGACCAAATAGATATATCGTATGATATATGAGGGATAAATTATGGTATTCACATGCTCGGAAGATGACATTTCAAGTAATTGTTTTCTTTATACTATAAGTTTGGACAGAATTATTTTGGATAAGTTTAAAGATTGGAATGGATTATTTTGGACATCAGATATTATTGTTCAAGGATATAACTTTTTTTGATATTATTTATGTAGTGTTATAATAGTGTAGTTTCCAAAATAGGAAAACCTGTAGGATGGGCGACAACCCATCACGTCGGACAAGGTTGCAGAAATAGAACCCACGACCGAAGTGAGACATCCCTTTATCGCCTACCACTGGCCTACAGGAAGCCCCTGGTTAGTAAAAACTAGTTTTATTATATTAAGCAGTCTGAAAAATGTTGTATATGTCTGTTTTCAGAACTATATATGATTAATCAGGCTATATATTGACTTATGTATTTTTGATAACTTTTTCTATCCATTTGTTTGAGACAGATGGAATGACCCATCATTCTATCACATGATCTGCTAACACTTCACGAATGACAAATTCAACTTCATTTCTTTATGAGATGAAGTGAAAATTCCTCAAGGCATGGAAAATTGTGAGATTGTACCGAAAAAAGTATGTATTTATTCTAATTCAAATTATTCAACTTTAGGGAAATGATCTTGAAAACCCAAAATGTTATCATAGTGCCCTTATATCTGATGAATTAGATGGTACCTTAGATCATCAAAAATTTATGGCTTTGTGATTTTTGGGTTCTTCATAGCCATGTCCTCAACCACTCTTCATCAGAAGTTGATCATTATATTTCTCTTCCATATCCATATGTTCACCCATGTTGTCATATGTTGAAACCCAGTGCTGTGTTACTTTGGGTGACTGTTATGATTCTATCTTCCCTTTTTTAAAATGAAGTTTTAGTATTCCTTTTTATGATGTGGGCTTCTATGAAAAAAACAATCAAGTAGTAAACCATTTGTAACCACAATGAATTCCAAGGGTGAAATTCATTTTAAGGGGGGTAGAATGTAACAAACTGATATTTTATGAGAGTTATTATTTTTAGTTTCATTGATGTATTGTGTTGTAGGAAACACCAAAATTAGCTTGTACTATACCCAACACCGTATTTGCTTGCAGTATATGCAACACTATTCTTGGATCGTGTTACACACAACTTCATGTTCATTTTGTGGAAATTATTCTACCCAATATTAAGTATAGATTTTGTTTAATGTATAAATGAAATATGTTTTGATTATTTTATATACAACACCAAATAGATACTTCACTACACGCAGCCTTGACTTTGCTTTCATTACACGCAATCAAGACCTTCTCCGATAGCGTGTGGAGTACGCAATAGTGAGTTTCATTAAACGAGATATTATTATAATATTATTATGAACTAGCCACAATGAATAGTAATACCCACTTTATGAAATTTTAAAAAATTTATGTTTCAAAATGGGCTTCATATTTGGATTCAGAATATCTAAATTAGCCTAGGGTGAATTTTTGTTATTTTTCTGAAAACATTCAATTTTTTGATGAATATTGAAAACACTGGGTTACTATTTAAAAACCGACATTTTTATTTAAATAAATATTTATTTTATTTAAATTTATTTTAGGTCATAATTGATAAATAATACCTATATAAGTTAAATGTAATTAATTGGAGTCATTTTATAATAATTTTAGAAATACAAAAATTTTATTGAACTTTTCACCGTCTTTTACCCACCTCCAATGAGAATTTGAAAATTTACATAAAACATAATTTTACCACTTCTGTGAGTCGAATTTCGAAAATCTGAGAGACATGGTTAACATCAAGGAGTAAAATGTGGTTCAATAAGATAAAAATAATTTTTGGTGAATAGTAACTTTTTACTTTATTTACCACGGTTAAAAGTAAATAGGGTAATTAAAGATATAAATGATATTATTATTACCATAACACGTGTCCTACTTATTTTGGATAATATTAATTCGACCAAAAATAACCTTAGGAATAATATATGACCATTTAGGTCCACTTGGATTAGATTAAGACACTTATTATTATTTTATTTAAAGAAGAGTTAAAATAGTTAAAATCAATGTTTAATAACTAATACATTTTAATATTGGGTTATAAAAGAGATAAATTCGAATATAAATATTACATAGAATGATAAAAAGATTTCCTACATAATGGTATTTTATTTATAATTTTTAGACATTATATAATTTAATTTATTTGTGACATAGTGATGATGCAGTAATTACCTTATTAATGAAATATGAATATATTGGATATTATAAATACCTAAATAAATGTAATTTGACACTTTTTATGAATTAAACTAATTTTATATGTTAATATGACATTTTATTATAGATTTAATTAATTTTTTTTAACTAATCATACTGTTATGATTTTCACAAAAATCAATTACCAAATAGTGTCAAAATTGACATAAAATAGTTTTTAAAACAAATATTAAATTATTAATTGTTATTTTATTTCTAAAAATATATGGTTCGGCCAAATGACTTAGATAAGGTTATATATGTTAATAATGAACAATTTGGGGTTCGTTTTCCTTACTATAGTATGTTTATTAACCATATAGTATAAGAAAACAAAAAGACACGGAAAAAGTTAAATTATTTAACTTAGAGTTATATATAAATGATATGGTTAAAATAGTAATATAAACTTGTCTAAAACCTATTGTTTGAGAGTATTTAGACCCATCCCCACTTTATCTTATAAATAAATCAATTTGGATCTATTATAAACCGAATATGACTTCATTATAAAATGATATTTTTAGTTATTCCAACGGTGCCCCTCTCCTCTCTTATAAAAAGGGCACCCCTTCCCTCTTCTCTTCACACCTTTTTGAGCCTTGAATCTTAGAAAACCCCTGAAAATCCCTCTTCTAAACCTCTATAGTAACATAATAGAGGTTCTGGTCTTCTGAAATGACCATCTCTAGTGCCCTAAGATGATGTTTATGGGAGGTGTGTCGAGGAAGAGGTAATCTCTTATACCGACTCTTTCAAGTTTCGTTCTTCTTATACTTCCTCTTATTTAGTTGTTTCATTATAAATTAATAACATCAGTATTACTTATATACTGATATGTTATTATAAATATGAAACAACCCCATTTAACCTTCTATCCATCCTACAAAAAACGAAATCACCGCTTGTGCGTACGTATGGAATACCGTCTCCACGCCGTGGTGTAATCTGTTTTCCACCACCAACATACATGGATGCGTATAATGGTGTAAATAAATAACTATATATTATTATTGTAATGTGATATTGATTCTGAAATATTATACAAACACTTCAATATGATTCCATGATCATGGGAATGCTATCATCGCTCGTGCGTAAGTATGGACTATTGTCTCCATGAACGCGATGAGATTCATTTTCCATGATTAACCATTGAAGTATGATTATAAAGTATATATAATAAATAATAATGAAAGATATTAAATAATAATGATACTAGATTTATGTACAAATATTTTTCATTTCCTTAATTCCAATTAATTCAACAAGGAAACGAAAACAACGTTCATGCGTACGCACGACCAATCCTCTCCATGAACGGTGTATTTCCTTCCACTAATCGATCTATCATATATATTTATATACTGAATATATATTATCTATAAATTATTTTTTACATTCTAAAATTAAGTAAATCAGGAAATAAGTAATAATATCAAGAACAACATGTCGAAACAAGTATGATAAATGAAACGATTTTACCAAAAACACTGCTTTAAAATGGAATTTACAAAAGAAAGGGTAATATAAATTCATAATTGAACCATATATTATATCATAAAAATAAATATAATACTTTAATAAGTCAATGACATTATTTAAATCATTATACAGGAGGTTCGGATTCGTACAAAGCATATCAGACCTAATATAAGGGATAATTATTCCAATCTCATTCTTATCTGAGATTGTTTATTCGTAAATATTTACTGGGGTTATGTTTATTATCCATGTCCATATGATCTCAAAATGTTTTCATAAATATTTAATTTACTTCTATATATGTTTAACGTAATTTTTACCCTTTTTTACTTTTACCACATCGTATGGAAGGAATCTTTCTTTTTTTTACCATACGAGGTACTTTTTGACTTTTCCGACAAAAGTACGAGGAGAATGTTTACTTAACTTATATGGAATGAACATATTTTTACGGTTTCATAACACCTTATTGTCATGAATCATACTCTACATTATTTGATTACTATTTTCAAAAAAAAAATACTTTTCTTTTAAAATTATGTGGCATTTTATGAAAGGAAAACGATTTTTAACGAGAAAGTATATTTTCCTCTAGAATTCATTTCAATCCATTTTCCATATAAGATGACATTATTTCATATGTGTATGTTTCAAGTATAATGTCACTATGATTTACATTGTTTCAATTTTCATATGATGAAATTATATCCACTTGTTTTATATGGATTATGTTATGATGGGATGATGTTTATGAAACCCATTTTTAATTCCTTGGGTTATGAAGAATAATTTCAGTTTATGTTGTGGAACAAGTAAAAATGATTTAATTCGTAGATGGGTGGGACCTATATCTCCCTCCAATGAATTGGGTAAATATTAATATCTCATGAGATAGTCATGGCTGGAACGGTAAGTAAATCTGGTTCAGTGATATATGACTAGAAAGAGGAGTGAACTCGATTCAGAAAGGGAATTTGTCCACTAAGATGGTCTTGGAAGAAATACCTTGGCTACTATGGAAATCCTATCATGTTATTAATGGTTTTCGACAAATACATATTTTATTCCCAAGATATATCTTTATGATATATGCCTTACGTACTTCCAAGTTTTATGTCTTTGCTCAAGATTTTGATGTTTAGATTTTATGTTCAAGTTTTTGTACTCAAATGATTATGGATTGTTTTATGTTCTCTATGTTTACCCTTACTGAGCATTTGAGCTCACCCGTTATAGGTTTTCTTTTCTTGAGTATATAATGATAGGTTTTAGGTAAGATAACAAAAGGGGGAGATCTTTATGGGAAATGTTGAAGATCTTTCACCACGATTAGAAAATTATGTTCCGAGTTTCCAAAGACTCTAAACTATTACGGTACTTCAGTGTTTTTTTGTTATGTATTAATTATTCCGCAAATGTAAGGTAATGTCCATGTGCGCCAAGCTTTGGGTCTCTACATTCACGGTCGTGTTGAAACCTAAGGTAACTTGTTGAGTGGCGGATATACACACCATATAACTCTATTTTGAAAAACATGAATTTTTTCTTCTCCTGTTACTTTCATTCACTTATATGTTTTAGTCCTTGATAATCTTGAACTAAGGTGTGTGCTTGACCTTACTTAGTCATGACACCGATACATCGTCTAGTTGTACACCAGGTGCAGGGCGATGGCCAGACACCGAAAAGGATAGATTAGGGACTCCCAGTGGATCCTCATGATGTACCCCTCTTGGAACCAGCTATAATACATGAAACATGTTCTAATGCATAGTATTGTAAAGGCTTTATGAGACTTATGTAAACATTTTAGGTGGCACCACATCATGCCCAGTTTGTGACAGAGATGTCGTGGGTGTTCCAATAGTAGCATCCTACCACTTTTTCTAGGGATGGAGGACCACATGCTACAAAGTCATGGTTGGAGGCTAGGATTACTATCATTGATCATTTGGAGACACCTTTGGAGAGTAGGGTGATGTTCATGACATATATTCTAAATTATTCTTCCAAGATATTGAGGGATGTTATCTCACAAGTAGGAAATCACCGGGATATGTCTTGGGAAGAATTTCAGAGGAAGTTATAAGACTATTTCTATCCAGAGACATTGAGGGCATATCAAGCCTAAGAGTGCATGCATTTGGAGAAGGGTGATGTTTCATTGATGGAGTACTCTTCCAATTTTATAGAGCTTCATTATTTCACCCTTGTTCTGGGAGGTGAAAAGTTATCTTTCTCTAGGAGATTTGTGGATGGTCTCAAGTATGAAATCTGATCACATGTGACTGTCATCAGGATGACTTCAATGGCTACTATAGTGAACCATAAAGTTATTACTAAGTGAAATATGAGGGATTTGGGAGCTATGAGTCAGGGATGTTGAGCATTTAGGGCTCGTACTCCTTCGAAAGATAGCAGGAAGCCCCGAGGGGAGCCATCACGTTGTGATTCTAGCAATAGGTTTGTTTCTTCTTGTAGCCAGGTGGTATGCTAATAGTACGGGAAGAGTGGCCACATGGGACCACATTTCCTGAAGGACCCGATTGAGTGCTGGTCTTGTGGAATGATGGGTCATATCTAAAATTTTGTTTCCAGTTTTTCTCACTAGTAGCTAGTGAATGAGGATCTATTATGCCTCCACATTCCAGAGTAGGACCACAAGTTTATCCTCAGTCAGGGAACTGAAGTTCTTTTGGTTGTTCATGCGGAGGAGGTGGTCATGTTCGTGGTGTTCAAGCTATAGGTTTCTAGTGAATGTAGGGTGGATCAGGTTAGGGTAGTGAGCTAGGGTCATAGGGTCATGGTATGGGTCCAACTCTTGTAGTGGATTACACGCAATAAAATAATGATCCCAGAACCTCTACAGTTAGAGGTAAAATTCTAGTTTCCATAGTTTCATCTTCTACTCTTTTTAATACAGAGGAATCCCATAGTTTCATATCTATTGCCATTATGGAGATCCATGGACTCTTAATCGTTACTTATGAGGATGTTGTGACACAAGAATCTCCGTTGGGGATTATAACGGCTTGTGTATGTTGGTGAAAGGAGTTCCCTCTTGAGTTTTATGAGTGTATCTTCTTTTGAGACCTCTATGTATTAGAGATGATAGGTTATGATATCATTCTTATAATGTACAGGTAGATCTCCTTCCAGGTCATTGTTTACTACTATCATCGTAGGATAATTTTCATGTCCCCAAAGGTCAGGTCTTTTCTACACAAGGGAGAATGGGATGTCTAGGATAGTAGATTTGGACCTGAGCATCTAGGTTTGGGTGGAATTACATCCCATATTTATATTTTATATTTAGATGACTAGGGGACTTCACAGATGGACTTTCCACAAGTGGTGGATTTCTTCAGAGATGCCTTCTTGGAAGACTTTTTAGGTTTTTCTATAGAGAGAGAGGTATATTTCTCTATTGAACTTGTTCTAGGAGCGGAATCAGTGTTCATTCCTTATTATAGGATATCCACACCAGTATTACAAGAGGTCAAGAAGTAGTTAGAGGAGTTGCAGGAAAAGGGTTTCATCTGACCCAATATTTCTCCTTGGGGTCTACATATAATTTTTGCGAAGAAGGTGGATGGTACCCTCATACTTTTTGTGTGTTGTTAGAAGCTAAACCATTTGATGGTTAAGAACCAATATCATTTTCCAAGGATTGACAATCTCTTTGATCAGATTTGAGGATCCTTGGTGTTCTCGAAGATTTACATGAGAACCAATTATCTGAATTTCCATGTAAGTCTATTAGATATACCTCTTACAGCCTTTCAGAGCCGGTATGGTATATACATGTTTTTTGTTATGACATTCAGTCTCAGAAACGAACCTACAGCTTTCATGGCAATGATAAACCGAGTGTTCCATCCTTAATTGGATTATTTTGTAGTAGTCTTCATGGAGGATATCTTCGTGTACTCTAATAATTGACACGACCATGCCACCCATATTGAGATCATATTGAGTATACTGAGCAAGCATCAGGTATATGCTCAGATGTCAAAATTCCACTTTTGGATGGATCAAAGTCACTTATTGAGTCATGTTATCTCGTAGATATGAGTTTTAGTAGACCTAGAGAAAGTGAGCATATTAGTTTCCTTGGAGAAGCCAAAGAACATCTTTGAGGTGAGGAGTCTTATGGGGATGGGTTGTTACTAAATTCCCTTTTTAAATACTTTTTATTCTTAGTAGTCCCACTAACATGCCAGTCTAAGAAGAGATCAATGTACTTATGTATAGAATCATGTGATTCAACCTTTCAAGAGATGAAATGGGGATTAACATCCGCACCAATACTAATTTTTCGAAATTCATTCAACAGTTACACCATTTGTTGTGTTTCGTCACGTATCGGGCCGAGAGAGGTTCTTATGTAAGGGGAAAAATTCATTGCATACGTGTATCAGCAGAAGAGGAAACATGAGAGGAATTACCCAAAGCATGATCTCGAGTTAGTTGTAGTCGTGCATGAATTACACTGTTAGAGACATTATATTTTGGTATAGCATTTTGTGGTGTTCACTAACCACAAAATTCTCATTATATATTTAATCAGCATGATCAAAATTTGAGACAGCGAAGGTGGATTGCGTACCTTGAGTATTTTGATATTGAGCTTTCCTACATGCCTCGAAAAGGAAACACATTGGATTATGAGTTGAGTAGGAGGACCTAAATACATGCAGTTCATGAGGCCAGTAGTGAGTGGAATATTATTTCTATGATCTTTGAGATGAATTTAGAGTTTCACGATAGATGGGGATAGAAATTTCATTCTCCTATAGTTGTTAACTCTACTCTACGGGATCGAGTGCGAATGAGGCAACAATCAGATTATGAAGGCCTAGTACTATGGGAGAGTGTGTCAGGAGAGGACCCCACTCATAGGTGGAACATAGGCATGGATGGATTCTTGTGTTTTAATGGGAAAATATGGTTGTCAACAGAAGTACACAAGGATATTCTGCAATATTTTCATGCCTTAGAATGGGCAGTTCATCCTGGTGTCACCAAGATGTATCGAGAGCTACACCCTCAGTATTGGTGGAAAGTCATGATGATAGATGTTTCTGGTTTTTTATGAGATGTTTTACCTGTCATTAGGTGAAGGCAGAGCATAAATTACATGTAGATATTTTATAGTATTTACCCATTCCCAAGTGGAAGTGGAATAATGTCGCGATAGATTTCATGATGGGTTTACTGAGGCCACCTTGATATAATTAGGCAGTTTTGGTTGTTGTTGATATGCTCAAAAGGTTTTACATTTCATGATGATCAAGTAAACATTCTGTTTTGATGATATTGGATTGTTTTACATCTGATATATTTTACGTTTTCACGGGGTTTCACACTCTATCATTTCAAAGGGGGATTCCTGTTTTACAACTCGAGTCTATCAGGGACTACATAGGGAATTGGTTACAAATATAATTATAAATATATCATATAATCCTCAGATAGATGACTAATATGAGTGAACGAGTATGGTTTTGGATGGAATACTGTGAGAATGCATCCTGGATTTTGGGGGTTCTTGGGAGAGACGCATACCACTGGTGGAGTTTGCCGACAATAAAAATTTTCAAGAAACGATTTGGATGGAACCTTATGAGGTTTTATATGGTAGGCCATGTCAATAAACCCTATGAAAGATGTAGTTAGGAAAGACAACTATGCTAGGAACATGTTTTGTCAAGGAGACAATTGAGTAGGTGGTGTTTAATCAGTAGAGGATGGATACTTCACAGGCTCGTTAGAAATTTTACTATAATTGATGGAGATAACCTATTGGGTTCAAGATTGGGGATCAGGTTTTCATATATGTCACACCAAGGTTGGGACACAAGAGGATTAGGAGACATGAAACTATTTCACTGAGATACATTGGGCCGTTTGAGTTTTTGTAGAGAGTTGGGCCAGTTTCCTATCAGTTACAGTTACCTCATAGGCACCGGGTTATGCATGACGACATCCATGATTCTAAACTACGATGTTACTTTTCATACTTGTATCATGTTTTTCAACCCAAGTAGGTTGACTTGGAGGTCAATTCATCCTTCTAGAAGCATCCTATTAGGATTGTGCATCATAGCACAGAGGTTACCAATGGTCGGTCTATTCCTCCGGCATGGGTTCTATAGAAACATAGATGAGTATAGGATAATACTTGGGAGAGGGAGGCTGACATACGATCATAATGTCCAGAGTTGTTTGAAGCTTCTTCTTTTCCACCACTAGAAGGGAAATTCCGGGAAAATTTCATTTATGGGTGATATTTTGTAATAACCTGGATCTTCATTTTATGTATGGATCCTTATTTTGGGTTACATTTGAGGAAAAGGGATAATGGAGAAATGTTTTAGTACACGTTGGGTATTCCTGTGTAACATCATATACCTGGTTGCAGTGTGTTTCCATGAAGTTGCTGAGTACATGGTCGTGTAGGCGACCTGGAAAACCGCCTAAAGAGGGGTCCAGTAGAGGCTAGTACAGAGTGTGTACATTAAATGAAAACATCTTGTAATTTTCTTCTTTATTTTATTAATTGGATCAGGGTCACATCTGTTCTCCATAAAAAATTTCTTCTACTCTATGTTCATACAGGAGAGTGATGTACAGTCGATGATCTTCAATCCCCTGCCATTCATCCATCCGAGCTCCGATTGAGATGTTTTTAGGTGCATTGGATTCCCACCAATGTGTTCTCTCTTTCCCTAAATCCTTTTTTCATGATTTCTCATATCCTATGAGATGCCGAGGGTTGATCATTTTCATCCTTTTCATAGATCTATGTCATTTTAGGCTGATTCAAGGTCCTATGTTTAAGAGTGATCATCACACAACATCAAGGTAGATGGTTCATTCCTTTCCTTTTTTTTCTTTGAGTTATATATGATAAAAGTGTTGAATACATGTGTTTAGGGTATTATAGTTTTGGAATTTGATCTTATTTATTACCTGTTATGATATGGTAGAATGATAAAAGGTTAATTTTTAGTCATAAGGTTTTAATCCCTTGATTATGGATGTCTTTTCAGACATTTTCTTGAATAGGACATTGGGTCTAGGAAGCGTGCCCAGATTTCTTGTTTTCCATGACTTGAATTGTTAGATGAAGTTGTTGTTTATTTTATATTCTTTTGTTTCACAATGTGAATGTATATAAAATGGGAATTGACTGTGAGAGCTTCTCGAGGTTGGGTAATTTACGTATATTTGTTGTTATTCTTGACCAGAGGTATCGACTTTACGATCTATCATGGGGCCATAGACTAGAGGGTTATAGATTGTGTGAGCTACCCAAGGGGTCATTAATAGATAAATGTTAGACCATAGGGAATTGACTGTGAGAGCTTCCAGGGGGTCATAATCAGTGTACTATCTATGAATATTAAGGGGTATTGACTGTGAGAGCTACCGAGTTGGTCATTTGAAACTGATTAGTGCTATGTGGGACCAAAAGGGTTAGGCTGTTTGAGCTTTCCCTGAGGGTCATTCTTTATTTGTGGAATTTATGATATGTTAAACCAGAGGGGTACGACTGTGACAACTTTCCCAGAGGGTTGCTTAAATTTTTGAATGTTAGGTATGAGTCTGTCAAGCCAAAGCACAATCTTAGACTCAATCTTACCAGTTTTTTTAGATGGCCTTTTGATACATCTGTGTTTCTATTACATTGGTGATACAAAGCTCAGGAAAGATCCAATTAATTTCATTATTCAATATTTTGAATAATTTGAAAATATAAATGAATGTGATTGTGACTATGTAAATATTTACTTTTGAGTAATTCCTAGTATATTTCTTCATTTTCCATATTTCCTACTATATATATCCACTGATAGTTAGAAATATATCTTTTGGTGGTTTTTTATAGGGATTCTTATCTCACCCAATTTGGGTCACTCTTTGGACCCAACCAAATTATATGGTTGCAGTTATAGATATAGTCAAGCACCATTCTTTATTAGGTACTTGACTGTTGTTAGAGCCGGAGAGCACGTGATCAAACTGAGGCTTGTAATGCTATTAGACTTTACTGTTTGCTATATTTTGGTTGTAGTATTGTATTTCCAGCACTGTGACTTATTTGGATTCTCTCCTAGATACATGTTCCATGCATAATTTATATATATATATATATATATGCTATAGTTTTTTATACTATTAGTCTCTTTTTGTTTTCATCTATTTTATTGTTTTACTACTTTCGCTACTGTTTATAATTTTTTTCAACTATTTTAAACTGCTAATGAGGGAATAGTTTCCCCACTATAACACCCAAGTTCCTTGCTACTAGTCTTGAGCCTATGGAATTCACGGAAATCCTCTTGAGGCCATGTGACCAACCGGTTACTGGGAACCTTTGGATGGCACCAAGTATCAAGATGTTAAAGTTGTGTTACTTCATTAGGGGGATATATAATTATAGGCCCCACCATTCACTAAAATTCCAAATAAGTATTCATACATAGATTTAATTTATGGACAACAGGCCTTATCAAAATATCAGAATAAGGCTGATGATACACATTTATCAATATTTCCCCATTTAAAACAACATTCTATGTAAACACCATATGTAAAAAGGGTCAATGCATACACCATTAAAAATATTCCTCAATGAAATAAAATTGAGATGAAGTACCTTTGAGGGGATCAAATCACTAATCAAAAGAATAGATTATGTTAATTGAATATAAATACACTTAAAAAAAGAAGAAATACAGAAAAATATAATTAAAATTAATTATAAACACAAATTTATCATTAAATAATTAATTAATTGGATGTTCAACACAATTAATGAAAATTGTGTTATGGAATCCCTGACCACTTTGTAATCTGTCATGTCGTATGACACATAAAATTAATAATAATAAAATTAAAACAAGAATAAAATAAATATAAATGGATTAATCATATAATATATAAAAGGTTAGTATATACACCATAATAAATAAATTATTGGTGAATAAAGAATACATCTCATTGAAGTAAAAAGTGAGAAGAGAAAATCCATACCTTATGTTCGAAAGCGTTTTGTGCTTATAATGAATGTATTAGATAATGAAATTATATTAAAAAATTACTTAATTAATAACCTATAAAACATTTATTTTATTTATTATAATTGTATTTAGTACGTTTTTTACCATTAGGATGAGTTAAAATGTTTAAATTCATTGTTCCTAGAGTGTTGGTTTCATGGTTTTTAGGTCAGTTCGCTTGAGAATAATTATGGGATTTCTTATCTAATGGAAGTAAAACTCTTGAATTGGAATGAAAATATTTTAAGATAATTATAGGATTCTAAATTTTCCCATGTATCAGTTTTTTTCTATTAGTATGATTCATTTTATAAAATATTAATGATACTCATTTAGTTTATTTTTTTAGTTTTTAGATCATCATTAACTAGTTTTGTTTTATTATGTAATATTATGTATATATATATATGTGTGTGTATTAGTTCTAGGAAATTGAAATGTTTTATTTTTATTACTATAATCTTATATAGCCATAATAATTTTTTATTACTATCCTTAAAGGTGGTAAAATAAAAAACACTCATTGTTCAAGAAGGCAGTGAATTGATACATCACTGACGATGTTTAAAATATTAAAATAAATGGAAACAGATTAGATGTAATGACAGATATTCAATTAGAAAAATAAAATTACATTATATAAATTAAACTAGAGTTATTATTACACTTTTAATTTGGGAGGTTCGGAGAGTATAAGAAAATAATATAAATTAAAAAGAGAAAGAAGAGTAATTTTACCTCTCGAATACCCTCTCCTTGGGATCCTCCTTAAGACACATAAATTTTGACTTTTGTCAAGAACTGAAGGTCTTGAAAATGTCGAGAGTCTTTTAAGGGAATTTTTTGAATATAGATAGTATTTATGGATTTAAGGGTGTGAGGAGAAGGGGTGGTGAGTTTTGGTATTTATAAGGAGAGGATTGAGGTGTTTTCGTTATTTTATTCATTTTTTATTATATTGGATCATGAATATAAATACTGTTTATTACCATGAAAACAAAATATCTAGAATGTGAGTTATAACTAATGAGTTATTACCTCATCCATACATCAGTAATGAATCCTTAATTTATTTATTTACATATAATGTTCAATACCATAAATTACCATATTTCACTATCCAAAAATAAAATTCAACAGATTCAGAAAAATACTAAAAATTATCCCTGGGCATTTTTTGAAAATTGGATTTCAATAATGGATTCCATTTTATAAAAATAATTTTTTGAATTTTATAAAATAATTTTTTAATTAAAATCATCATTTGTTCAAATAAATTTGATTTTAACATTATAGTTGATTTTATGAAACTTTGAAAAATTAAGTATGGACTCATAAAATTATATTATAATTATAAAATAAAAATATATTAATTTTTGAATATATTTAAGGAAATTTTTTTTTCATTTAAATTATTTTATTAATCATAAAATTTTAAAGAAACATTCACATTTCAAAAAATATTCCAATACTTAATTTTTCATTTTTAAAACAATTATTTACTTATTACATGATATAAATAAAACATATTTTCACTTATAAGATACATTTATTTTATTTTTACTTTCATAGGTGAAGTTATTATTCTAATGGACACATTACATTTCCTAACGGTCACATCTCTATTTCAATGGTCATTTTAATATTTAATAGTATATCACAATTCATTTAACTCATAGTTGCATGAAACATAATCTATAAAATAAATTGAATTAATTTAAAAAGATAAATACTATAAAATATTAGGGTTTTTCATTAAATTAATTCTTATTCCATAAATATAATATTATTTTTAAATGTGGAAACCACCACAACTCATACCTTAGAAGCCTGGGGCAGATGCCTTAATTTATTTCATTGGCATAGATATAAAGAATCAATTTCTAAAGGGCCGAACAATTTGGTAGTTTTGAATAAATAGATACATACCTTATATCAATATTAAATTGAGAATAAGAATTGAATTGTAATACATAACAAAAAAATAAAATACACCACATCCTTGAAAACACAATCAAATATCTCTTATTCATAACCTGGGGAATGGAATCAAAATAACAGAGACCTCAAATGCATAGTAAAGAATACGTACAATTAAAGATACCGTGAATTAATAATGAATAATAAATATGGAAAGGTAAATAACTGAACACACATTCCATTTAAATATTTCGATAATTAATAATCAATAATTAAAGGATTATAACTTAACACACATTCCATTTAATAAATAATTTGAGAATGAAATGAACCCCTTGATTTTTTCATAGTTAAAATATAATGGATAAAAAGAAATGAATTATAAATAAAGAAAATAATTAATTACCAGATTTCATGTTTCATAGGCACATGATACCTTTACTATTATGAACTATTTTCAAGACAATTTAAAACTATTGGTTAAAAACCCATCTCATTTTGACAACATATTTGTCTCATGAGACTACCAGTTCATCGATGGGATATATTTATCTAGGAACCACACATATATGCTGGTCCAAAACATTTCTCAAATATAAAATATCTGACATAATAATTTCAACTGTTATAAAATATCCATATTGAGTAACAAATTAAGATTTACAAAACATATTCCTATATATAGAAGCAACTGTCAATGAAAACAACATATGGAAAAATTGTATATAGTTTCGACAATAATCATATCCATGATACATGAATTAGGATATTTAATATAAATTTAATGGATAATATAAAATTTCCAAAATAAAGTTTTTTTATGAGAATGATAATAATCACTATATTAAGTGTGTTTTCATAATAACTTATACCACTTGTAACTTCCATGTCCAATTCCTTTTCAAAATTAAAATTGAAACAAAAAATACCATGTATAATGAAGTATTAATGATATTACCTTTAAAAGTGGAATTACATAACCCACATAAAATTTAATTGATTCATAATGACAAATAAGTCTCAACAAAATTTATATTGAGACAGAATCCACAACTGCACGCTTTCAAATTGTCAAATGCGCACTAACATCCATTTATTCGGGTATCCTCCATAGGATTTCACTAATGGGTCTCTATGTTGGATATATTCCCTGTATTATGATTCAAATTTTTGTATAGGAAATATTATAAGTTATTAGGGTATTTCCTTGGCGAAAAATGTGTTTTGAATTTGTGAAGAGTAGAGGATATAGGTTGGACTTTGATAAATGGGGGAGATGACAGACATGGAATTTTTAAAAAGAAGTTAGGTGTACCCATGATTTTACCAAAAAGATGCTCCAATAATGAAATTATTTTTATATTATAGATTTAATTGTTGACATATGTCTATTAAATTAGCGTTGGAAATTTTTCTTTGTCAATTTACCCTTATGTTTAATTTTTAGTCCCTCGGTAAACTTTTTTTTTATTTTAATCATTGGAATTAATTTTAAGAATTCCCACATATAAATTTCATCAAAACATAATTTTGGATTTTGAAAAATTATATACTATTTTGATTAAAAATATTGAATATATTTTTCCAAATTCAATTGACCTATGTTATTTTTTTTCAAATTCATCCCGCTTACGGGACGATTAAGTACGTTTTTAGGGCGAAAATGTTTAGAAGTTTACTATGATTCTAAATTTAAATTAAGTATAAAAATGATTCCAATGAAATAAATTGGATTTATAGATATATATATTTTATAAAATGTTACATTAAAAACAATTTAAATATAATTTAACATTATAAATTATTTAAATTAAAAGGTGGTTTTAAATTTAAATTCAACAGTTTTCATTTTTCATTAATAAATGAATCTTCTTTTAAAATTCCTAAAATTTCACCCTATGATAATTTTTATATACAAATTTAATTAATTAAGTTTATTTTTTCAGATAAAATTTTTAAATCTTTGAAAATATTGTTTTTAAATAAGTGTTTCATTAAAAGATGGTAAAACTACCTTTAGAAAAGTACTACTTTTATTTGTAAAATTTCATTTTCAGTATCTTATTCTTATAAAATATATCGGATGAATGTCAAAAAATATTGTTGAATATATGATAAATATAATTAATCATTATCTTTCAATCATAGTAACAAATACTATTTATTAAGATAAAATTACATTAGTATATAAAAATAGTTAAAAAAATTTATTTTATATTGAAGATTTTTTTATTTTCATTTCTAATTAATTGGTATCCAATGAATTCAACGATATATTTAAATAATTTATTTAATCCTATTAATAACCTCCAATTTTGTAGGAAAGAGATAATTATCATAATAAATATAAAAATATTCAATAAAACACAGTCATGCATGTAACAAAAGCTATCTAAGAAATTTTTGTTATGTGTAATGCAATCTAACTCAGTGTTGCGTGATTTGAATGGTATATCATAGTTTTAATTTATTTAAAATAGTAAATATATTTTAAATTATCAGTATGTTATATTCCATTCTACACATTGTGTTTCATGTCATACACACTATTTAATAAAATGTTATTCATTTATAATTTTAGGGTGTTAGAAAAATTTTCAATATTCTCCAAAAAATAAAATAATTCAAAAAAATATCAAAAAATTAATCTTTTATAAATTCACCATTATAAAATAATAAATGATATCCATTTTGTCAACTTAATATTTTGACATTCATAATTTTTTCTTTTAAAAAATCATTGAAATATTATTATTATAGTGAAAAAATAATAGGATGTGCTTTGGGAAATATTTTGAGGATATTGTATTTACCTTATATTGTATGATATTAGGTATTAAATTCTCCCTATTAAATAAACTTGTCCACAAAATTAGGATATATTTTTTCTCTAAAAAATGGTTGGTATTCCTTTTTCTTAGCTTCTTCAAGATCCCTTGTTGCCTCCTCTAGTTTTTCATTTATCTAAAGGAAATTCATTCGTTGACATGTCTGATTCCAAAACACTTATATCATGTCAAGAATATATACAAGATCTTCATTATATGAAAATTCATGTTATAATAGTATACCCTAATTAGTAACTACATTAATTTAGATCAAACACATATTTCCACAATAATGATACATGGAAGATGTTTTGTACTTTAGATGGGATAGTTGGTATATCCAATTAGTAATCAACATCTCTAATTCTAACTAAAATTTCTAAAGACCCAATATACACACTACATAACTTACACATTCTATAGAATTATATAACTCACATACATGGGGACATATTTAATAATTTATGATACCCAACTTGAAATTCCAATTCATTACATTAATAATTGGCTTATCTATTTTGATAACCTTAAGATTCATCGTTATAATTTTGAATGACCCATACATTCAAATTTGACTCCTTAAAAAGTTTTGTTGTTACTAAAATACTTTACTAACTAAATTTCTATAGGTTCCGGTAAGTCATATCTTCCCATAAAATTATTTCATATGGTTCCATCTAGATGGTTTCATAAAATATATTACAATATATAAATTTCACCAGGTGAATATAATTTCACCACATAACTTGGAGTGAAGAGAACATGATATCAATATATATTCAAGTATCTAAATTACCCTTTCAGACTACCCATTAGTTTGGGTATGATATGTTTTTCTTAAATTTATCTCGATGTCAAGAGACATTTAAATAATCATCCACAATTTCAATGTTGTATGGGGGTAATTATTAGATATAACTAAAATAGGAACACCATAAAGTCTAAAAACATTATTAATATAGAGCTAGGAAAGGATCTCAAGTTGTGTGTTTCCCTTCCTATTAAGAAATGTGAAGCCCTTTTAAGGAAACCAATAATGAACCATATAGAATAATTATTCCCAGGTGCCTTCGAAATTCTAGTGAAAAAGTCCATTATAACAACATTCCACATCTATATTGGTATTGGAAGAGGATTCATGAAACATTTTATGTATATTATTTTGGCCGTTAATTAAAAGAACTCCATGAATCTAGACACATAATATAAAACTTCCTTCTTCATGTCATCCCACCAGAAATGTTCTATAAAATATGTGTCATTTTTTTATACGCAAGTGTATAAATAGAATTGATCTATGTTATTCATCTAGTAGTCCCATATTCATCTCTGGTATAAATGAAACACATAACCTCATCCCAAATATTAACAATCCATCTTTAAAGATAAATCGTGACAAATTCCCACTACTATGGGATTTTATCATCCCTTATAAATCCTTATTATCTTTTTAGGGATTCACAATTTTTAAAAAAATTGAGGATTTAACATTTTAAATGAAATGTAATTATGTATACCCTTTCCATAAAATTATGATATGAAACTTTTCTAAATACCTAAATATTGGTTAATTGTTAATCCTCATGTTGTTTAAAACTCTATCAAACCGCCTACTCAATGAACCAACCACCTTATTGACCTTCCCGCGGAGGTAGTGTATCATAAAATCATAGTTTCTGTGTAGTTTTAACCATCTTCTTTGACTAATGTTTAGATATTTCTAACAGAATGTGTAATTAAAACTTTTTCGGTATGTATATATGTCACATATTTATCCATAGAGATTATTCACCCATATCATCAAGGAAATGATGATAGCATTCAACTCATGATCATGAGTCTGATGGTTACATTCACATATTTTTAATTACATTGAAGCATAAGAAACCAGTTTATCAATTTTCATGATGATATAACTTGGTTGTTTATTTGACGCATCACTATATATTATAAATACTTAATTTTAGGATAGTAAATTTCATACTATTGCATTAACCAATCTCATATTTATCTCTTTAAAACATTCTTCACATTCCCTTGACTATATGAATTTATCCCCATTATGAGTAAACATAGACAACATGTTGTCTAATTAGGTTAAAATTTGAACAAATAACTAACAACAACTTGATAAACTAGGGAAACTACATATTTTTATTATATTCATCAACATTTTCCATTATTTGGATACCATTTTCATCTAAGGATCAATATATATCCCATCCTTGGAGACAATATTGATAATAAAATAAACATGAGGGATTTAAAATAGGCAGTTATTGAATTTCCCATATAATTCCATTTATATGAGATTCTAATGAATTATTTTCAACTATGTATTTTAGATTTTATTAAGATATCATTAATTAATAACACCATGAAGATTTCTTGATAATTCATGAATACACAATTCAATATATCTATAAAAATAGAAAGTGTATTAATCAACCTAAATGGTATTATTGAGAAAAAATAATTATAATTACTTATATGAAAAGTTATCTTTGTTATATCATACTTATCCAACCATAATTAATTATAAAGAGAGAAAATAGAAATCATTAAAAATTATTCAGCTATTTGAAGGTGATCAAATAATTATTCAATTTGTGGAAACATATAATTATTATTTATAGAAATTACACTCATATCCTTATAATCAATAAAAACCCCCTATATCCATCCTTATTTATCATATATAGGACAAGGGATACCCATGGTAAAACACTAGGGAATAAAATTCTATTATTAGAGAACACTTGTAGTTGTTTCTTTAGCACTACCAGTTTAATTAGATTCATTCCATAGGGATAATTTGATATATGGTTTTCACCTAGCTTTAGATCGATAAGAAACTCAAATTCACACACAAGTGGATTCTCAAAAATTATTTTCAAAATTCATAAATGTATGAATTTAAATTTAGTATATCATATATCACTAATATTTCTTCCCAATCCATACATATAATTTTCTCCTCCTCTTCTCCAAAAAATTTGTTATGGTGAGTTGGTATATGTTTTTCCATAATATATTTAGAGAGTGTAGTTTGTATATTAAATATAAGGCATTCCCACCCATTTAATAAATTTTAATATCCTTCTATCGATAATAAATTTATATATTATACTTTTAAATCCAATAAATTCCAAGGATTATATCAAAGATACTCATTGGTATAATGATTACATCTACAACAACTTAATATCAATGCACCTAAATTGATATATCATAATTTATCCTCATTTTAATATGTTTCCCACTTTGTTTATAGGTTGAAACAATATATTTAGACTGTTAGAGGATGAATTAATGTTATTGTAAAATACTATAGTTATAAAAGAGTGAATATATCCATAATATAATAAATCATTCACTAACATTGTGTGTATGATCAGATTACCAGCTACCAAATTATTTAGGTCTTCAATATATGTTTTATTGATCGTATAAGCATATACTTGATCCATTAGATTTTTCTATGGTAAATTAAATTGATACATAAAGAATTCAATTTTATAGTTCCCCATCTCATTAAAATTGAATCACTGGACATTGGTGGATTCATGTTTTCCATAACATCCACAAACATTATCGACATTTTCTCCATACATGATGAAAACAACCAATACCTCCATTCATGTTATACTATATTTCTTTACACAACTATTATATGTAAAAAATTCCACCCCATTCTTAACTTTTTTCCATGAATATTTTTATAAATTTAGCAACTCTCACATCCCGACCTAACAGGGCCATCACAACCTGGTGACATGCTAGAAGTGATACCCTAATCCCACCTCCAATAGGCCAAGGACTAGTGACTAGAACCATATTGTCATGTCACACATATGATAGGCCTTATCATCATACACCATCACACACATAAACAATAGAATATTTGTACAAACTATAGTAATGTGGAAAGTAAAAAACTCAAAAAAATAAATGCATGAAAAAATTTTAATATCCCAAATCATAGTATGATATTACATTTCCAAAGTAGGGAAAAATGGGCCTACTAATAGGTTAACAGGAAAACCTATCTAGAAGAGGGAAAATAGTCTCAACATGAAACCAATAGTCTACTAACATTTTTTATAACACAACCCCTAAGAAGAAAAAATAACCATAAAGAACAACTTGTATGATTCCCTCCTATATCTCCATTAAATTACTTGTATTCTATATAAAAAATTACATGTTTGGTCAATGAAAATGTATGAGTGAATATATACAGACCTAGTAGGACACCCAAAACCCACTATGTAATAAAGATTCAAAATATATAGAGTCATCCATAAATAATAACTAATACAGAAATGGAAAGGTGAAAACAAGATATTTTCAAAGAAGGAAAAACAGTTCAGTGTATAATATCAAACTCACACCCATCCAAACATCTCAACATTTCATTATTTTGATCTTGAAGTCTCAATAAAACTACATAGTAATTCCCTTAAATGATTATAGATTATACATTCCCTTTGAAAATGGGTGAAATAATAACCCCATTATAATATCCCTATCCCATATAATTTCTATTGTTTGAAAACATCAATTATGAATAATGAGGGAAAAAAACTCATGTCTGAATATAATATATTTTGGCATGGAAAACAACATGGATCATCATAGGGATACACAACTTGTTATCCCATTCTGGAAGTATATATGTGTCCTCGCACTCAACATAGTTTGTATCTATTAGTTTATATGGAACATTGATATGTAAAATAGTTTTTGGAGGGTTACGTTTGATACATGGAGTCTACCTCTGCACGAGTAAGACTCATCAGAGACCATAATAAACATATACCCCACTGTCGATGTGTGATAGGACTCGAGGACCTTGCATGTATCCTCAATCCATTCTAGTAGGTCACATATGGTTACACCACATGAGTTCCTAACCACATGATATGTGAAATTTAACTTATATATAAACCCTAGTGTTGCATCACTGAAATATATGGTGTATATTCTTCCAAAATAATTTCAATTTAGTTGAGTGTTTTCAAGAAACTAAAACTCACAAAGTGTCTTCTAATTTCCTCATCATTTTAATCGATATCACTCCCAATAAAGATCTAACTACCTATTATTGGCATTTTACATCATTAATTATCCATAATAGATTAGATTCTAGTATCATTACATTGGAAAATCATATCTCCATCGTCACATAATTCATATTCATGCATGTCCCCACCAAACAACAAACACCCAATCCATATTAAAATTTAAAATGTTGTATTAGAACCTCTATTGTTCCACAATACATGATTCCAAACATAAAAAATCAATCCATTGGAACCCAGATTTATTGTGCAAAAAAATGGGTCCATGTAAAAATATTGAACCACCATCTAGTCAAACAGAATACATAAATTGAAGTAGAATTTAGGGAGAAAATCAATAAACAGTAAATTAATAAATGAAAAATGGTCACGTTTAGTAGACCACCATTTTATGATGGGAATCAATAGTTTTTTTAAATAAAATACATATTTCTAGTAAGAAATATTATGAAATAGATAAATTAATGGGCTTGTTAATTAATTATTATAGAATAGATGAATTGGAGCTATGTCATAGTCACAAAAGATCCAAGTGCGTATAAATTCACGAATCAAAACCATACCTCATGAAAAGATCGGTCAATTGTAAAGAACATACATGATAAAAATTACATATAGGAATCTTTCACATTATTTGTTCCCTCCATTAATATCCATTACCAATTATAATGTAAGAGAATGACACATCATCATCTGTAGTGATTCCTTGACCACAATACATTCACCCATGTCAACACCCACCAGAATCTCTCCATGATACCCTCATAATCTATAGGGTCATAAGATTAACCCTTTTGGTTTATAATTACATTTATTAAAAAATGTATTGGTAAATGAAAAAATTATTTAAATAAACTTAATTATTTAATTTATTCATTATATTCCATCCAACGACTACACACCGCCCCGATGCTCGATGAGATCAAAATTTCTATTTCATATAGGATAAACCCCCCATTATAGGCTTAATTTTTCACATAGTCTCCCCATAAAAGACTCATATTATTAGATATTTCATAACACACTAATTTGAGTAATGAACATTAAAAGTTATTTAAGTACTCATTGTTGGGGTCCAAATGACCCCTGATAATCATGATATCTCTAATCCAGACAACGAGGGAATTCATAAAAATTCTAAAAGGTTCAAAACTTGATAAAAATTATTTTTACATTATCCCCAACATTAGATCTTTCAACCATAAAAGAAGTACCCAAAAACTAATTGATGGTATTGAGCTCGTATTTGTTTCTCGAAATCCAGTGATGTCTACATGGGATTGCCTTACTTCAACATGACATTGAATATGGGAATCACATAAACATAGAGGATCCTCTCCTATAATTCCTCAATATCCTTTAGGAAATCCAAAAAATTCCTTCATCTTCAACATTCATCCTACCTCTATTGATAATCTACTTCATATCATGCACTTATCTCCACAGCAGTGAAACATAGAAGACATCATGGAATCGGTCCAGTTGTAGGTAAAATCTAGACTATATGCAACCTTTATCACCCTATGAATAATATATAATAGACCAGTAAAACCTAATTATTTCATTCCACATCAACTAAATATAAATCATCCATGTTTAGGTGATACCATTGGGATCACATTATCACCAATCATCAAATTCGAATGGCTATCATCAAATATTTTCATTGGAATTTGGATAGATATTCACTATCCTAATATACTCTTGAAGTGTATAGACCTTATAATTCTTTTACTACAAAAAATTCAATCCCATGAGAGATCATACTCCCACCTCAGACCCACACAAAGGATTCTTAATGGGTATCCTGTAAATATCCTCAAAAAAATTATTGCAACCATTGAGTGATTGCTATTATTATACACAAACTCCATCAATTAATAATTATCATTCTAGATAAAACTAAAATCCAAAAGGTAATCCATGATTATTTTTTATAGTACCTAAATCGTATAATCTTTTATTCCATTAGTCTATCAGTGAAAATCCTTAATTATTAGAAACTGAGTTTTGGAAGCCTCCTGAAAACCTATCTATAACTGAGATATAAATATAGAATCATATGTATAAGAAATCATAAAGGGTTCTATATGAATTTGGAAGATCTATTTCATATAAAATCATTCTAGGATTATTATATAAATCTACTCTCTAATAGATAAGAAGTGAGTTGACATAGTGAGCCAGTCGATAATAACCTAGAATGAATCATGACCTCTTAATGATCATTGAAGTCCGATCCAAAAATTACTTGGATTTGATATAATATTTATAATTTTAAAGCATGATTTATTGAATCACTTTAACTAGAACCCATTACATAGTATTTTATAGAATATAGGTATAGAATCGTGAGATGAACTACTAGAAACCACTTTTGTCACTAACAACCAAAACCGCAATTAATGATCCTAGTACATATTTACCACAAAAGGGTGCTGTGATAAGGTAGATGTATGAAACTATATAAGCACCTCCCCTCAAAGTATTATTATCACCACATGATGACATTGAATAGTATGAGATGGTCCAAACCTAAATAATATACATTGGGAGTGTCCCATATGGATATTTGAACTCGTAAGACCTCAAAAACAACATAACAAATTCATTATAATCTCAAGAACTGGAGATGCAGAGTTGTTACAACCATAAATCATAGGTTTATTTATCCTTATTTATAAAACATTGGTAAGAAAAATGAACATATATAAACTGATGGATCTCTTATCATCTAGGGATGATACTTCTTTATAAGAGAATATTCCACTATATTTCAATTAGAAGGTAGTGTCTCTCGGTCTTCAGAGTTCATACCATATTTCTTAGATCCATTTCATGGGATGTGATGTTATTTTCATAAGGTATCATCTTCCTAGAATCGTAGGCTATCACTATAGGACCCCATATTTCCATGACCATGATCCTAGTTCTATAGGCATCAATGAACACTATGTACTAAACCCCCACTTTTGAAAACCTGAGAATATGTGTTCTCATAAATGTTTTACAAAACTCCACAAAGATCACCTATAAATTATCAAAGTAGATAAAAAACTAATTCTTTTTGGTAAATGTTTTCAAAGGATTCACAATTGTCTAGATGTGTATCTCCTTGATAATATGTAGAAAATTAATAAATCTCTAGACCTATTTCTCGATCGTGGGTTTCTCCCAAATAAGAACCACATTGATCTTTAATAGGTCTGAAGCTACATACTACAATATGATGACATCCCCCTGAAAGTGGATATATGTAACTTTAATTGGCACTTTGAGAGTTTACCACAAGCTGATTCTCTTAATGAACATCTAGGACTATACTTAAATACTCCCCGTTTTCAGCCTCTGATGCCGAGTTAATGAGAATTTCATTATTATATATCGATATGAATCAATTTAGGAAAATAAAGAAGATCCACTTAATGTTTCCCACAAACACCAATGGGGAATTATTCCTAAAATATGGTGTCGTCATGTTCCCATTGTGATTTTAGTGGAATCAAAAAGCCATATTTGGTATGACATTTGACATACCTATAACTGATGAGAACCTGACCTAAGGATGATTTTCAAGATCCATAATGACCATTTCAACCGATTAAAGTGGAAAATATTATTATAAGTGTATACTTATTCTTTATGATCAATTGGTAAAACCAATGATAATCCACACACAACATCAATTACTCATCTTCTTTATAGTAGAATAATATGAGAGGTGCCTAGGGGGATACAAAGGTTCATACATAAATTTTAAATCATGGTCCTCTAACTTTACCCTTATATTTCAATACACTTTGGCATCCATCAGACATGTCACTAAAGATAATAGATCTATTACAAGATTCATTGTAATATTATTTTACCTACCACCATGAAGGTAAACTAGTTTCATCCTTTGGATAGACATCTATGTACTTCATTACCAATGTGAGGAGTTGACTATCAACTGAGTTTGTACCTCCAAGGGTCAATATATCCAATTATTGTGAGATTTGATGAAATATATTGTACCGAAGGTTACATTTCTATATATTTAATTTTATCTCTCTAGTGAAGGAATACTCCACTGGTTTTCTTAGTCCAATTAAAATTTCTAATGGTAAAAAATATTATGGACTCAAATGGAGGATATCCAATCCATAAAAAGAATGAATATACATTGTATCATCATAACCAGGAGAAGGTTTCATGATAAATCCTCTCTTTAAAGAACAAAATAACACCGTGGATAGAAGTGTGTGGTCACAGAATCACCTATAGTTAGTGTATCGGGTCTTAATGTTATAAATATTTGATTTTATATAATATTCTGATCACAAACATGGGATAACACCAAAAAATGAGGCCTCACATTTGTGACTATCAAAAATAATCCATGTTTATAAAATGAATATATACTGCATAATATCATGTTAGTATCCTCTAGTTCATAATGCTTAAATACTTGTAACTAATCATATCCCTATGGACCGAATTCATTATCCTAGTATAGAAACCCTAGAGATTGTTGTGGAAATATTAGATCTTATCATCAACCAACTATTATATATCTCATAGTTTATCTACAATGGACATGCTCTTATGATTCCTTCTATTAATGTATTATCCTATAACATGGTAACCCATCAAAATTATCCATATCTTATCGTCCTAAAAGGTTGATAACTCTATAGCAATATGACATCCTCAATCATAGGAAAAATCATTTCCTCATCCTCATCTAATTAAAACTTACCTAGGAATCCTTGATTAAGGACCCTTGTGTATATGTCTGGACATGCCAATGCTTTGTGTTTCATGAACACTAAGACTAAAATCATCCACTAATTACTAAAACCTCTTTTCCTTGGTGACTAATGTCAACACCAATTTCCTATATCTATTTTCCTAAAATTCAGTCCATCAACATTGAAAATTCCAGCAGTGCGACATAGAAGGAGATCAAAAGGGGAACAATTTTTGCATATATATAAATTTGTATCCCACGTTTGAATGTACATCGTAGAAAATATTCATCCCAAAAAATTTAATATGAATATTATATGATATTTGTAAACATTTTCTCATACTCATCCAATGGAATGCTACCATTCTAAAGCTTGAGAAGTATCCTTATGTGTCTTGATCATAGCATCATCAGAATGTGATCCTCCCAAAAGAGGTGCTTGAACTAGATCCAGGGAAGAGTGTAGTCATAATTAGGAAATTTCATCAGTCTACATCATCAACCTACTAATCTAGAAACATGGCTTACCACCCTCACAACTATATGATAAAAAGGGATACAAAAAATACAGAATACTCTGGATATAGATTCTAACGAGTCCCTTAAAGGATATGGGTCTATATCACCACAAAATATAGGTTCATACTACCTATAAAACATGTTATGTGTGATCAACCTACTTATGTAATATCCATGTATATATAGAATTATGTTCTATCCAACAAGTGGTAAAATAATGGTTTATACTACCAGAGGATGGTCTGATCATTGTTTTGTGGGTGCAAGTTCCACTCACTATACACATAGAGGAAAAACCTCTATAAAACACCTCTTAACTAAGGCATCATTGATGAGATGATTCAATTCATAATCCTATCATGGAATCTAGGTTGCATATCTACGTATAATAATCCTATAAATTGAAGATATACCACGATCAAAAGAGAATATATGAGGGGAGGGATGATGATGGTCATGGAAATACAATACATTACTATTTGATTCATGTATCATTGTTTTACATGTAAATAGAGTCTTGGTGAACAATTTTGACTTTTACTTTATCAGAAATTTTATGACTGGATACATTGAACAACACACTATCACTACTGTCCCAAGATAAAGATAATAAATTTGGATATTTAAAACAACGTTTTCCTAAATTAAAAATCAATCCTCAAAACTATTATAGTTGAAAAAAACATCCTAGGATAAAATAGCCTCTAATACCACTCTATCATATCCCTACCTACCAGATCCCAACCTATTAAAGAAAAAATCCATAACTAACACCCCATTCCCACCTCCAATATACTTGCAGCTATACACTAGAACCTAGTATGCATATAAGACATATGGGAGTCCTTAGCCTAATTCTCCCGCACATAGAAACACATGAATCTTCTATTTTAAATATTTAATATCCCATAAATGAGTATGATAATACATATAACTAATAAGGAGGGAATCATAATGACTCAAAACTGGCAATTTTGTCCAAACTATCATAAAGAGGAAATAATGTCTGATTTTACCCCCACCAATCTGCCAATAACATTTCTACTAGAGATAAAGCATCATTAAGCATCACCGACATGAATTCCACGTAAATTTTCATTGAATTTATTTCCATCTTCATCAAACACGACATGTCAAGGAAAATCCCATGTAGTTGTGGGTATATACATAGCCATTAGGACATTATGAAATCACTATATAATAATTACACAAAAGATAGAGTGTCAGATAAAATTTATATAAAAAATTGATTATGAAAGGTGAAACGTAGATATTTTCACATAAGACCCACATTCCAATGCATGGTCTCAAATTGGAAGCTTCATAAACCTATCAACATTCCATATTTTTGTTAAAACTGTTTTAATAAAACTACATAGTCATTCTGTCAAATGATACTGGAGGATCCCTATCCCATGATTATAAGATAAATAATGAATCTAGTAGAGTATCCATGTCTCGTTAAATCTATATTGATACGAGAAAAAACAACTACACATATAGAGGATCTCTACCGCATAATGTGGGAGAAATACTTACTATATCTGATTCCACATGAGGATAATACTAGCTTCGTACTCCCATGAGTGAAATATTAACCACCTATAATGATCCCAGTTCTAATTGGTGTGATAGTCACTCCACAAAATATTAATGAGTTAAAAACTCATGTCATACAAAAGTATCTCTGGCCAGGGAAGAATATATTGTGTGTCATTGGGATACATGATATGTTGCGATAATATAGTAACATAGTGTTTCTCTACCACTACACATGGAATTTCACTACAAGAATACACACCATGTAGAGATCTCACACAATTTGTGGAGGTACGGGCTTGAGACTCGATATGTGCCTCTTCCCAGGTAATTATCTTCTTAGGCCACATAAATTGTGGGATTTCTATATAGTGTGTGACAGTAATTGGGGTCCATGATAATGTATCCAAAGGAAAAATAGGTATGGTCAACTATGGTTACATGACATGTGGTCCAAAAAACATGGAATGTAACATCTAACATCCAAGTAACCCCTAGAATGACATCATTGAAAAACATGGTGTGTGTTCTTTTGAACTACATGTTGCGTAGTCTGGTAATTTCCAAAAAACACCAACTTGTGATACATATTCAAATTTTTTCTCTCCATTAATAAATCTAACACATAATAATTCATGAAACACCCATTGTTAGCTCTCAAATGGATATTTTATTCTTGTTACTTTCCACTAGAAAATTGAACCATCATTATCACCCAACTCATTTTAATGCATCACCCTACAAAATAACCATCATTATAAACATATTAAAATTTTCATCATTATCCTAAAACCTTCACTATTACATAATAAACAATTCTAATACAAAAACATGAATTAATGGAAAACATGATTGAAGGTGTAATTTAATGTGTCAATGGAAAAAGGTTAAACCATATATAATTTAACTCTAACAATTAACACACATATAATGGAGGGAGAAATACAAATAACACCAATGTGATAAATGAACAATTGGCATATTCTTTGGACATAATTCACTAATAAAAATCTTGTAGATGAGTTGAAATAATAATAAAATAATCAATCCTGGAAAAAAAGTTGTTAAACAAATAAACAAACAAGCCTATAAATGACTGATTTCAGATTATATTAATTGGATATAATTTGTAATCACAATGAAATCCTAACCATGAGTAAATTAACAAATAAAATACCTCCTTTAATAATGGATTTATCCTTGGTGAATAATACATTTGATAGAGATTTCATGGAGGAATTAACAACTTTATTTGTTGAGTCCATGATGATCCATGATCAATTAGGGTTGAAGGGAGGATCATATCGTAAACATTGGTGATTCCGTAATCCTAAGTCACCCTCTAACATTAATCCCCACCATAAGAAATCTACCCCTCATAATATCTAGGGTTAGATGAATAATCATTGAGGTTTTTCATAGGAGGTATTAAATATATGATTCCATGGTTAGTGAAAAAATAAAATTAATTTATAAAAGTAATATAATTACATAATTTTTTCAATTTATTATGTCTCTTGATTTTTTATCGTCCCAAAACTGAATTTTAATGAAACATATTTCGTAAATAGGGTAAAAAAATTCTAGGTTCAATAGTGATGACAGTTTCTCCAAACAAGACTCCAATTATTAGATATGGTGTTAAAAAATTATAATTTATTAATATCTAAATAAATTTTAATTCTCAACATCAAGGTTTAAACGTCCAAAAACTATCACTTTATATCCAAATTATAAATTAAGTGCAATCGTAAAATTTTTTAATGGGTATGAATTTAACTCCCAGTGTTGTTACATTAACCAACTACATTTTTTCCCGATTTCCCTATTATGCATAAGACTTGGAGAATTGTTTCTCTATATTTATGTAACATTATACTCTATCTTAATATGTTGATTTTTGTTTGCAAATAATTATTTTATAAGGATATTATTTACCCCATTAATGAAGTCATCAATATTACTTTACATATTACATACATAATCCATATCTCAAGTTTCTTACATCGAAAAGTTAGCTTGATTTCAACAATATTTTACTCTATATTTTCCCTTATATTGATGAATATTATTTCCATATAACTACATTGATAACGAGGAAAATAGTTTTTGAAAAAAATCACCTTAAAATATCTCCATTAAATAGTATCTCTCTCTTCTAAATCCTTAGAGTTCTAGATTAATAATCTGTATTGTTCAGTTTCTCTCATTAGATGATAAACCACAATGATAAATTTTCCCCTTCCACTACTTCCTCAATACAAATATATATTCTCCATGGTATTGACCCATATATTATTAACTAATGGATTATTAGTCCCATTGAATTATAGATTTTTATATCACTTGATGTGGTCCAAAATTCTTTCACTGTGCTATTGATCAACAGCTATCTCTATGTTTGAAAGATTATTTGTGATGACCTGAGTCATCTGATTCAATATAGTTATAATCATATCATCTCTAACACTTGACTCAAATACATAATTAAATTTATCTTGAAGGAAATTTTGACATAGGTTAAAAATTTTGATATGGTTTATATTCCTTCGACTAAGAATCATTTATAATAAATGGAATATATTGAATAAGATTATAACATTAGGAATATTGAATAATTTAACATGATTTATAGTTAAGAAAAATTTTCTATAATAGTTTATTAAATACCGTAATTCCAATAATAATATAATCATTGTGATATAATATGTTCTTATAGATTTATTTTTTAATTTTGATACTAAACTTTCTTTTATATCAATTTTAACAACACCAAACATTGTATCCCAGAGCAAGTGATTACAATTCTACATTGTATAGAATATAATTTATAATATCTAATAGGATTATAAAGTTTATTAGTCTTAAGATTGTGGATGAATATATGTTTCTAGCATTATATTAAAAAATATAAAATACAACTTACAATTCGAGTGATAAATTTATTAATTATTCTATTATATTCTTAAAATCACTCAATGTTCACTTCATGGTACCCAGATGAAAAGGAAACCTACTAAAATGTGAGATCATATACTCATTAAATAAAAACATACAATGGGAGATACCATAGAATAAATAAGGAATGAATAATATGACATAGATAAACAATAATTAAATATACCATATTAATAATTTCATAATTAATGTGTTAATATATCCATGGATAAATTTTAAATTTAAATAATAATATGGATAAAAATAATTATCTCATAATGCTAAAATGCATAATATTGACTGTGATAACCTTATCATCAAGGCCACTTGCCAGAACACCATTTATAAATAGGTACTGAATATTCAAAATACCCAATCTAGTTCAACCCATTAGACATACTAATAGATCAAGAGATATATAATATCATGACCCTATCAATTATTAATTGTAGTCATTCATAATATTAAATATGTGAGTAAAAAATACAATATATAATCAACATAAATATATAAATTTGAAAATTAGCAAAAGAATGTAAATTTTTTCCCCAATCCTAAAAATAAAAAATTGGAACATAATAAATCCAATAAATAATGTGGATAGTATAATTAGAGTATATCCTCAATTTAACATAATAATAATTAGTGTATTTTGACGTATATTAAAAAAACATTATAAAGTCTTTATAATGTATCTATAAAAACAAGAATAAATATAATTTTTTTTTAAAAAATATTAAAATTAAAAATTAATAGAATCATGGGAATTTAATTTTATTTGAAAAATAGTATAAAATTTTAGTGGAAAATGATAAATATTAATTTTTATGATAGAATTAATAGGAAATCCCATGGTAGATGTTAAACAACATTGTTTTCAAACTTTTATAAAAAAAATAGAAGATGTATTTTATGAAAAATGAATAGAATTTTCTTTTAAATATTTTTAAATAAATTAAACTATTGTATAATAATTTCATTATAAATTATTTAAAATTTTATAGGATCCCACATAAAATAATTTTTCCAAACATTGAAATGAATGAAAAATATTCTTGGCCAAAAAGAAGAAATATGGTCAGCTTCTCTTTTAAAATAAAATTCATTTTTTTAAGTACCAAAAAAGATAAATTTGAAGAATGGTTGAAAAAATAATAATTAAATACAGGATAATAAAATATATGGGGTTTAAAATTGAATATAATTATTCGAATTGAAATTTAACCATAAACAATCAAGAATAAAAATGAGACTGTAGAGTACGCCCTTATCAATTATTCTTGCTTGGATAAATAAATTCAAAAATCGTATATAATTATATTATATTTATTATTCACATAAATAATCTCTATATTTATATATATATATTTTTATATCATATACTTACAATTTCTTTTTTCCTATTTACTCGTAATTCTCTGCAAAAATAAATTTATTATGTGTGATCCTTTTTGTTTCTTATGCACATTCTGATTCGATAATTCTAGAATTTTCCCTTTGGCCATGGTTTAATCATATAGTTAATATTATAAATGTTTTAATTATCACATTTTATATTAAATTTACTTTTATAAACATCCATGTAAGTGGGTCTTGGAAAAAGAGTTACATAATTTCATGGAGACTGTGGATCGCACATATACGTAAGCGATATTTTGATTTCCATAATAAATAAAAAATGGTATAAATTAGATAAATGATTAACAATATAAAATATTATTATTATTATTGAAAATTATACATTTTTCAATTAAATCCATCCTTCTGATCATCCATGTAATATATAAATGTAAAACGAATCACATCGCTTCATGGAGGTGTTGGCGGACCCATATGCGTGAGTGAAGTTATCATTTTACATTGGATGGGATAATAAATAGTATATATTATTTCATAATTCAAGAATAATAATTATTTCATAACAATCCTATATATTCATTAATTCTATTTCTATTACCATTAGTGTGAGGTGCTAATTAAAAAAGAAACACATCGCTTCGTAGAGGCGATACTCTATATGTATGCATGCATAGTGTATTAATGTTCCAGAAGATATAAAACTAGTATAAAAAAGTCATCACATAAAAATAATAACATTTAATTACAGTGTAAATAGTTATGCAATTATATTATGATGGTAATTATATAATTTAAGGAGTTAGATATATAAATATACTTGAATGAAATCAAAATAGACTTATATGGATATCATCCTTTGGGTAACACCTTAAGCTGCCCAGGATCAGAATTTTGATGAGACTATGACCATTAATACATGGATAATAAATTTTTACTGTATTTGGATCAATATTGATAGATATATGGATCTTTTAGTTTTTTGATAAGTGAGAAAATGAGGCTGACTTTTTATGTGATAGGAGTGACACTGTTACAAATAAAAAAACTATTAAATACAAGAAATTTAATTCTCATGGAATGTATCTAAAATATAGACCAATTTCTCATATAGGATAAATATTTTTCATAATCATTTCAAAATATAAAATTTATAAATGGTTTTAGAGACATTTAAGCCTTATCTTTTATTTAAATCCCCTCATTAACCCTTGTAATCCTTACCATGGTGACAATTTTTTCCATGCTAACAAATCATTATTAAAATATTTAGAAAACATTATGACGTAATATGGGTAATTATAATCACAATCATATAATCAATTTTACAAGATTAAATATTTATAAGTGGTATAAAATTATATTAATATAAAAATACACAATATAATTATAATTTTTTGAAACAGATATTTTTACATATAAAAATAAATTTAAAAAAAATATTTTATAGAAATTATATTATGAAAATTATTGGTTTATTAATAAATAATCGATATTTATGAGGATTTAAATCCTATAAAAATATGAATTTAACATTTTAAATACTTATTTAAAGAAATATATTGAAAATAATTCCTTTATTAGAATTAAAGATCACTTATATTTTAAAATTACAAACATTGGCTTCTAAATCTAAAATTAAATTTTTAAATAATTTATTTAAATTAATTAATATATATTTGGTTTATATAATACTGTTTGAAATTTTTTAAATCATTCTAAACCCAAAAAAGTGATAGTATTTATAAAAGTGGTATGTTTCATTGTTCCCCAAATAATTAATTATTCTAGAAAAATCACAAATATTCTACTTAAGATAAATTTGAGGATATTAATAACATACTTATTTCTACATTATAAAATTAAAATTAAATAAAATAAGAAATTTTAATTTTAAATGTAACTGTGAACTATTTCTATTATATGAATAAAATAATAAGATACACGTCGGGTAGTAGTTTTGAGATGTAGTGTTTACCTACTATTCTAGGGTATTGAGTATTACAACATTTAGGATGTAACATAAATTTCAAAGATAAAACATTATGGATTCAAATATTAAAATTTCAAGAGAATATTATAGTTATATATTAGAATATTGATGAACATTTTTCGAGGGGAAATTAGATATTCAGAAATATTATATGTTTTTTTTGAAAAGATGGATGATTTAAATGTGGTAAAAAAATATATGAGAAAATTTCTTTGAAGATTTGAACTAATGATCATAAATTTGTAATAAATTCCTGAAATATCCCTTGATGAATTATATGAAAATATTTTATATTATGAGAAGAGAAAGAAATAAATATTTAAAAAACTAAAAAGGAGGTGATGGATTTTAAATTAATGAATAGTGTGGTGATCTTAAAGGGGTATGTTGAGTTATTGATTAACTCAGATAAAGATAATGGGAGTACTAAAAATCATTATATTCTAATGAATATCATAATTAAATGGTTCAATAAATATAGGTATAAAATAAATTCTACTAAACTATACAAAAAATATGAAGTGGATAATTAAGAATATTTCTGAGTAAGGGGGAGTAAGATTGATCTTACCAAGAGGTGAACTAAAGTAATTTTGGGAAAAAAGAGACATAAAATTTATATCAAATATTCCAAATAAAGAGGTATCTCCAAAAGTGATGAAGAATAATAAGAAGTATAATCCTATAAGATTAACATGTCGAGTATATAACATGATATTTATCATTAGTAGAAATATGGACTCAATAATAAAGTAAACAATTCAAAAAGGGAGTTGATAATATGAAGGAATGTGAATTTAATTTTCACAAAAATGAGAAATTGTGAATTGATGAGATCAGACTTCCCAAACTAAAAGCTTTTGAGAAATAAAGAATTATAAATGAATAAGAGAAAATTTTGTAGCTAAAAAACTTCTTCAGGTAGAATCAAAGTGTGTTAAAGTAGAAAATACCCATGTAAAAATGATATTTTAAATTAAAAAAGTTTCTAACGTTATGAAGGATTCATACAAAAAAAAATTATATGTCTAGTATATATTTTCATGTAAATTTTGCATCTATAGTTTCTAAATACATGAAATATTTCTTAGCTAATAGTCCATGCCCTAAATTCCACACTAGGTGAGTTAGGGATAATAAAATACACATGGAATAAACTTATATATCAATTAACGCATACAATTATTAGAAGAATCAATACCTATAAGAAATAAAGTATAGGATGTTGGGTTTTGTGATAAAAAATAAGCATATTTTCATTGAAATAAACAATAATGTCCTGAAAGAACCAGTATCATAGGATACTATTGGTGTTATGGAACCTATAAACATAAATTATATCTTTTATTATAAAATATTCATTGACCATGGGATCAATGAAAAATAGATTTTAGATGGACCATCATAGATAACATAAAAGATTTTCTTTTGTATGGACAAATAGAAAATTAGAAATCAAATGTGAGGACAATATAAAATTATTTTGAAGTGATTTGGGATATATTTAGATGGTGAGAATAGTATGGCACTATGATGAGGAATGTTTAACCATGATTCAACATCATAAACAAAATTATATGACTAATAAGATTCAATTGGGTATCAGGGATGAAAATTTAATAATCGTGGAGGTTTATTTGAAGGATAGAAAGAGGTGAAGACCCTAGATTCTCTACAGTGTCTTCTTTTAACATATTAAAGCATATAACCATATCCTAAATAATAATAAGTTATATAATGGATGTGTTGTGACCTTATGGAGTGATAGATCATCAAAAATAAATGGAAATGTTTCTAATATAAATAAAACATCTAGAAAGAACTCCTTGGATGTTTTATTTTTTGATGGGATTAACCATATATTGTTGAGTGTTAGTCTGTAATATCATAATGTAAATATGTTAAAATTTAAGAATAATATTAACTTAATATAAATCATTATTGACGGAAATATTATTATTTGAGGAGAAATAACATGTGTGATTCTTTATAAAGAAGTTCCCATAATTATAATATATCTCAGTACTAGATAAGAGTACATATATGGTATAAAATATATACATATATTGTTTAAAACTATATGGGTATTATCTCTAAAGAAAATCCGGGGATTGATCTCCCCCAATTGATACAAGATAAGTATTAGTATTGTGTAACTATTAAAAAGGGTAAATGGTTAAATATGATCATAAAAGCATGAAGACACAATCATAAAGTCCACAATAATTAGTTCTCTTAGTTTTTTGTGGAATTATGAGACACCAATACACATGTGATAAATTATATTTAATCATTTTAATTTATTATTATACAAGGATAAAAATAGTTATATTAATGAAGAATGATTCAAATGTATTGTATTGGATTAATATTTAAAAAATATTGGTTGAAAGAGAGGTTGACATCCATATCCAGAAATTGAGAACTAATAACGTGAAAGAGTATACTGGAAGTGAATTTAAATTTTAATTAGTAAATTATGTGATCAAATATTTATATAACACACCTTACACAACTCAATATAATTGGATTTCTGAGAGAATGGTTACAACCATTATGGAAATGTAGTGAATAGTGCATTCAAAATTTGAATGATGGAGGTTCATTTGGAGAGAGGATATTTTAAATACTACAAACATAAAAATTTGATTACTTTTTAGGATATCCTAAAATATATCCTCAAATGATGTTTTCAATAACAATCATACAATATTTAATTATTTTACAGTCTTTATAAGTAATTTATTCATAAAATTTATAGTCTTGAATTATGGAAAAATTGATGAAATTATTGAGGACAGTTTGAAAAAAGTTATAGATTCTAGAATAAAAGATTCCACACAGTGGTTTATTATTATTATATAAAAAATTGTGAGAAACAATTTTTTCTTGTTATCATTTTTTTGGAAGAAAGTAATAGATATACCAACCTGATTTTAGGAATGATTAGTGAGAAACAAGATGAGGATGAATAAACTATTGTTGGAGGTGAATTTTATCAAACTAGTGACGATAAAAAGGCTACTGTGTGTAGAAAATATAATCATCATAGGCCGAAAAATAATGTGGAAGGGGGAAAACTCATTAGAGATCAAAGGGAATTTATAAAAGATCAATAGAAACTAAGATATGATGAATCTATAGGCGAATCAACTAAAAGGATAATGAGGATTGAGAATCAGGCCTCACTTATTACTTAGGGTGAACCACAATTAGAGGTTAAAGAATTATAATATTGAAAAATGATTATGTCTAAGGATGATGAGTTAAACCAAATTGAAAATAATTTTATATCAGACCTTATTCCATGATCTAATAATAAAATAGAATTGGAAGAAATTGAGTTTTTAGAAATAAAAAGAATGATCAAGTAAATTTTTCGATAAAAAAATTCATACTTTTCTGAAATGGTTACAATTTTAATTAAGGTGTTATTTTTTCTGATATGTTCAATCTAATTTCATGTTTTGAGGACAAAATATAGTTTATTGTTGTGGAATTATATAGAAATTATAAAAATTTTCAAATAGAATTGAATTATTCATTTTTAAAGAGAGATATTTAAGAGGTAGTATATTTTGAAAAAGATTATGGTTTTGTGCCTAATGATTTTTTTAACAAGATTATCGAAATTTGATAATGATTTATATGTCTTAAAATAATCCCCTAAGGGATGAAATTAAAATTTTGAAATCTACATTATGAGGCATATAATCATAGAAGGTATGGTGTAAAATAATATTTATATTATATATAATACAGAAGGTATACTCATTTCCATTGTGCATATTGATGAAATTGTTTTCATATGTGAAAAAAGAGTGTTCTTTTCAAGAGTTTTCATAAAAAATGAATAATATTGTTGTAATATACCTGTTTGGAGAGTTGAGACATTTATTTATATTTCATGTTATATAAGGATAATATTTTATTCCCTTATCCCATGATTAGTACTATATATATTTTTTGATTATCAAATTAATATTAAAATATGATATATATATTCTTAGATATAAATCATTATGATTTTAAAAAAGGTTTATTAGGTATGTGATTGTGATTAGACCAGAACCACTTCTGGTAAAATTTCCTTCTTATGATACATGTGCGTGATTTGGAACTATATGAAACAAAGCTCTATCACACTACATACCAATCAAGGAATATATGTTCCTAATATTTGTGCTTTCACTCAAATGATTTAGAAAAAATAGAAGATCAAGGTTTTTAGGGGTGAAATATAACAGAACTCTCAAAATTAATCTTGATTATCAAATTAATAGTAAAATTTATAAAATCCCATTAAATATTCAATATCTAAGAATATATATATCATATTTAATTTTATAAAATAGTGGTTTTAGAATGGAATCCTCACGATGGAATATGTTCCCACCAAAATCTAATTGTTGGATTTTTTCACCAAGGCTAGCCCTAAAGAGATATTTGAGACGATAATCATGAACATTGGTATTCAACCCCTCTCACATTATTGAAATCCTTTGATAGACCCCTTACTATGAAATTTTTTAATTTTCTAAAGGTTGATAAATAAGCTACCAAATCATTACTAGAAATAATTTTTGGGTGTATTTCTATCATTTTCATTCCATGGATATGTAAATTGTAAAATGGTATATAGTTTGAAGTTGTGAGTTCATGTATTGAGTTGGAGATCACTATACCGCATTTCTAGAATATTTATTTTCATTAAGATATAGAGTTCCCTTAATAAGAAAACCCTAACCCATGGCTTGGTGTTAAAATATTTTTATTTTTCAAAAAGGCTATGATTTTGGGTCTCTTATATGATAAGTTTAGTTTTGATAAGTCATTGATGATGAGTTTAATGGGTTGAAAACAAATCCAATGGGGGTGATTAGGGTGAACATTTATTTATTAAAGAATTTATCTTAATTATCCACCCTATATAAGAGATATTTTGTTATCCATGATAATTTTTTTTGAAATGATTTAAAATGGCGTAAAATATTTTTGCAAGGTTTTAGATTATTTTAAAGAAATTATAGAATTACTATTAGGGAGATTATGTTTCAAAATGTGGAAAATAAATTTATCTTATATATATGATATCTTAGAATTGTTTAGGAAATTTTAACTATACATATGAAATTATAGCTAGAATATTTTATTTTTGACATGCGTTTGACACTTTGGAAAAATATTAATGAAAATTAGTATATAAAAATTGAATAATCCATCACATATGTGAATTCATATATGTAGAAGTGATTTGAAATGTTCAAGACTCTTTTAATATGATGTATGATATTTGTGTTCTATGTATTACTGTTGAGTTTGGCAAAAAAAAATTAGAATCCTAAAATAAATTTGAATTCCTAATAGGATATTCTACTTTGTGGAATTTCTAATGTATGCAAATATTTTGGATTTCATAATATAATATTCTGATAGAAAATAATTAAATAAAATGATTCAGTTTCACCATTCTTCAAAATTAAATTATAAATAAGACATGTGATTCAATATAATGTTTCAACATCTAATTGAAAGTGATTCCATGTGAGGAATTCAGTTCTCCATTCCATAAAAGATGGAAAAAATTATAATGAAATTTCAACTTAATTAGAATTTGAGATCCTATATGTTTTATAAAAGTTTTGAAGAGCATATTTCTTCGATGTTTCATGTACTTTTTAAAAAAATTGTTATTGTATATAGATGATAAGACCATGGGGATTTCATGGAGATTTTGAATTCAAATATGTAAAATTATTTTCACAATATTTGTTACTATTTTTTAGGGTTTATATGACTGGGATATTTGATGCAGCTGGGAAAGTTGTAAGAAATATTTAATTCAGAAATATTATTCGTATTCAATGTGAAAATATAAAAAAATAAAGATAAAAATTATGTTCGATAATTGTGGAGAAAAATATGATTTTTTGAAACTATAATAATCATCTATATATTAAATTTTTATAGAATTAGATAGATTTACTAGAATTTCATATATGATCCATTGAAGAGGTTGAGGTGAGACACTCCTAAATCATTAGATTCCTCATCTTGATGTTGATGAGGAAATAGATCATTCTCACATCTGAATTATCTCATGCATTCTTATAATAACTAAAAAACTTTATAGTGAAATTGATGTGCATGATAATGTAATGAAAATATCCTAGCATTGAATATATTCACAAAAATAGTTCTTATATTTTATAAAAATTCACGTTGAAGTATTTTTATGGTATGATTTATATTCGGGTTGGAGGATTCTTTAATGAAGAACTAGTTGTTCTAGGATAAATATTTTCATTTCTTTTTATGTTAGGATGTGGTTGATACCCTTTTATAAAGAAAATTGGATAATACCTACTTTATCCGTGGGATCTAATTATTGGCACTTGTAATCACTTCAAATTATAGTGATAAGGAAATCTGTGATATTTTCTGAAAACAAAATGAAAGCTTATGAAAACTGAACATTGGGGTCACATGAATCATTGAAGACTGTCTTGGACTTACCAATTTCAATGAGATGGATTCACTCCTAAATTCCTGACCATATTTATAACATTTATGTTCCTAATTTTATGAAAAACACTTAATATTTCATTACGTATATATACACCTTCATTAGAGTTATTTTAAAAAACAGAACAATTAATTAAATACTTAAAGACAATTATATTTATGGATAAATATATAAAAATATTAATGTTCATTGAAAATACTTATTTAGACAACCAAATATCATGATATTTAGATTTTTCAGGAATACATGAATTGTTAATTATCATCTATGTAAATAAAAAATACTTCATAAACTCATTTGATTCACATCATTGAAAAAGAACATAAAGTGATAACTATTGTCATATAAAACTCAACCTTGAATAAAAAGTTAAAATAATCATTTTCTTAATTCTTAATTTGATTATTTTACACAAAAATAATTTTTCAAACATATGAACTCTTTAAATAAATTATGATCAGTTGTAAATTTCTAAAATAATAGATAATCATAATAAAAATAAATAAATAATACACATAAAATTATAAAAAGAAATATTTTAAAATAAAACATTTCATCATTGTTACATATTTAATTGTGTGTGTGTATATATTTAATTTCATGAAAAAATAAAATTTTACCCTTAACATATAATTTTGAAAGAAAAATAATATAATAAAATTATAAAAAGTAACAAAATGGGATATTTCATAATTTCATATGCACTTATTATAAAAAGAACATTTTTTGACATTAAGAACAATAAAAATGAAATGTGGGTTAAAATAAAATATCTATTGGTTGATAATTTCTAAAAAATAAAATTATACATACAGATAATAGATATTATTTTAAAATGTTTTGTTACCTAATTTTAACATTTCAAAACATGATTGTAATTAGAAATTATTGCACATATATTTGTATATGGTCGAAATTTTAAATTAATATAAATACATATACAAAAAAGACAATTCCCCTTACTTAATAAAATCTTGTGAATATAAAATATGTTACTAAAAACTTATATGACTGTGAAATAAAAAATCAAATGAATGTATGAAGATATTGAAAAAATAATTTCTCTTTAAAATAAATGATTTTGTGATATTTTGGAAAAAAAAGTCTTTTCATAGTGCGTAAATATTCACTTTCTGTAATATAATTTGAATAAATAATTAATTAAATATAATTATTATATTTCAAATGAAATATATATTTTTAGAGGAAAATCCATTGAGAAAAAACATTGTATTTGAATGTATACTCACAAGCATAGTTTTAGAATAATTATTCTTAATCATCATTCACTTTGGACTCTCCCAAAAATCTCCAATAATCCCATAAAAAAAAAAAATTATATGAATGCCTTACCAAATTCTCTTATAGAATGAACCACTCCTGAAACAAACTAATGGAAGAAAATTATATATAATCTTAAAATTATATATTTATATCAAGTTTAAATATTTAAAATATTAATCTCTAGATATATAAAACCAATGGATAATGATTTCTAGAGATTGAATTTTAAAAATACGATGGATCCAGGGTAATGCCTGGAAAAAAAGTTGATTTATAGACATAAAATTTAATTTCATGATGTATAATGGTTCGCTTTGCTTATATTATTATATATAGTTAATATTTCATGTTGAAATCGATAAATAAAAATACAAAATAAGGGTCAAATATTGATTGTAAATAGTTGTGTCTTGATCAAGAAGCATCAATATACAACCATATAATAAACAATCCAAAACGGATTGGAAATGTTGAAAAATGTTAAGTAATAACTCTAAAATGACAATTAAATATTCAATATTCATTCATTGGAGATATATTGAAGAAGAAGAAAACATGTATTGATTACACTGAAAAACGCTTATTGAATTGGGATTCAGACACTCACCTACAAGATATGAAAAATGAATATATGAGGAAGACAATAGGGGATCCTTGGTGATTAAATGACACCCTATTTACTCCGTCTTCGGTTGATCCATGCATATATATGTCCTTTCTAATCACAACCCTTCATGCTTATTTTCTTGCAATGGTGAATGGCCTACTCCGGAACCTGGGGTGGGTTCATCTGTGGTCTGATCAGAGCAGATCCATGCCCAGAGCGACATTTATGGTTCATGATGGTTAAGATCCCCCCATCTATTATGCTCCCTTGGCATTATTCCAATCCATATAGTCTTAAGAGATTATTACTCAAACTCATGACCCCCAGAATGTCTCATAGGCCTCTGCGATAGTAGTGGTGGGATGTCTCATGGCGTGCGGCAGGATTTTTCTAGGACAATCATTAATAGTGGTGTCATGGACTCATAATTGCTTCATGATTGGGAAACCAGATAGTCCGCATGAATTTACTTAGACAATGATAGAGATGGTTGCCTTCACTGTGCATGGTTTTTTAGATTTGAATGATTAAGAGGATATGGTGATTCCATCAGTACAAGTCTCATGATTTTTTGCACGGGACAACATGCTGAGCAGCCATTCCATATTGGTGGAGTGCCTTAATTATTTTGATGCTGGGAAGGGGCACTACAACGTATTCTTATTTTGAGTTGAAGCCATCTTAATTTTAAAATTTTATTTATGTCGAAATTTATTGGAAGTCTTTGTTTCCCCCCTTTATCCTTAAAATTTGGCTTATGAAAAATCAATTAAAAATATCGGCCTTTTTTCCCATTAAGTCACACTATTTAAATTTCATGGGATTTTACATTATACACACTAAATGAATTTTTCCATCACAATTAGTTAAACAAATTTAATAAAAATCTTAATTTCTATAATAATAATTAGAATTCTTGAACTTATAAGGTAACTTAATTATCTTGATATTTCATACAAAAATTATTTCATGATGATTTCTTTTCCTCAAATGATGACATAAAATATGCAAATATGTCTATACCATCACTCAGATACAATGTATGAAAACCCAAACCCGTGATTCTGGATTTAGTACATAAAAAGGATGTTTATTTTTTTATAAAAGACAACTGAAAAAATATAATTATACATTCTCGGGAACTTTTCTAGTCTAGGTTCTATATAATTAGACAAAAACCATAAATAGTTTCATAGTTTTATGAAAATAAAATAAATTATTTAATTTTCTATGTGTGCGCTAACTCTTTAAGAGTAGTCTTCCATTTAAAAACATCTAAGATACATGTGAAAATCCTTTTAAAATAATGTTTGAGAATAAAATTTCCCAATAATTGATTTTAAAATTAGTGAAAAAACATTTATGAAATATTATTTTAAGAAAAATTGAAACAAAATTATTATATTATTTTTTAAAAAAACTATGAATATAAATATATAAATATTTTTTAAAATATTTTTTAAATTATTCACACCCGGAAAATACTACAAAAAATTGAAAATTTGTAATCTATAAAATTTATTTAAAAATAATGTAGTTCATTTTTTGAAAACAATATTCAAGCTTTTAAAAACAAAAAAACTTGGTCCACTTAAAACATTGACAGTTGCCTTCGGCCTACCCACTTTCCGAGGGATAAATTCACCCCACCAATTACCTACCATATTTAAAAAGTTCACGATCCTAAGTTTATGAAAACATTTATGATTGATTTTCATATATATATATATAAACATTCATTGGAGGTTTTTTAAAAAACATATCCATTCAATGAATACAAACACACACTTACATTTATATGTAGATATATAAAAATATTAAATTTTATGGAAAATAACTTATGAGACAAATAAATTTAATTATATGTTGAATTTTAATAAATACATGGACTTTTATTTGACATCCATGTAATTAAAAAATATTTCATAAACTCATGAGGCTCAATTTATTGAAAAATAACATTAAGTGGTAACATTTATAATTAAAAACTCAATTGTGAATAAAAAAATATTAAAATAGTGATTTACATAATTGAAAATTTAATGATTTTATATAAATATAATACTTTAAACACATGGACCATTCAAATAAAGTAAGATCAATTGTAAATTGATAAAATTGTAGATAATGATAAGCATAATGAAATAAATAATAAACATAAAATTATAAAAATAAATATTTTCAAATGAAACATTTAATCCATCCAATAGAATTAATTATGTGTGTATATATACATATTTATTTTAATGAAATATCTATAAGAAAAATCATGGTACCCTTAAATTATAATTTTAAAACAAAAAAATATTTTTTAAAATAAAAAAAAAGTAAAAAAATGGGACACTCCATCAATGCATATACACATATTATAAAAATAACACTAATATGAATTTATGAATAATAAAAAAAGGGATCAAATAAATTCTTTAATGTTTTATATTTCTCAAAAAATTTATTTATACATACAATTATTAGATAGAATATTATATATTTTCATTCATAATTATAACATTCAAAAAAACTGTAACGTAAAAGTGTTACATATATATGTATATTCATGATTTTTGAAATTATTATAAATAAATATAAAAAATAAAACTCTCCTTACAAAAATATAAAATTTTCAAGAAGAAATTTAATAATGAATGGATCTATGATTTTTATATAAAAAATATAAAAAAAGTCTTAAGATATTATAGATATAAATTATCTTACAAAATTAAATAATATTATGATTTTTAAGTAATAAAATTCTTTATAGTGAAAAATAATCTTTTTCATTAAAAAAATTGAATAAATAATTAATCTAGGATAATTATTATAATTCAAATGAAATATAATTTTTCAAATTAAAATTCCTTGAATAACAATTTTTTATATGAAATTAAACTCTCTTGGTTGTAGGATACATTTTCTTCATCTTATTTCCCTTCAGATTATCACTAAATTCTCCCATACTTGCATAGAAAAATAATAAAGAATATGTTACCACTACGTTTCTATAAAATCCTATAGAATTCACCACTCCCCCAACATACCAAAGGAAGACACATATAAATCATCACAGAATTATAAATTTATATCTAATGTATTTATTTAATATTTTTATCTCTATTCATATACACCAATTGGATAACTATCTGGAGAGAATAGATTTTTAAAATTATATGGTTTTAGGTAAATGCTTGACGAGAATGAAAAATTATAGACACATATTTAATATCATGATGTGTATAGGTTCAATTTGTGTATATTCTTACAAATAGTTGATATTTATGGTTGAAATCGATAAAGAAAAATCAAAAAAGAATATTCAAATATTGATAAAAAATCTTAGTAACATCTTCAAGAAGATGTAATCCACAATCATCGACATGATAATTGAAAATATATTTGAAATGTTGAGAACTATTAAGAAATAACATGAATACAACCACTAAGGATTGAAATTGTCATTCAAGGGAGAAATTTTGAGTAAAATGAACAACATGTATAGAATACCCCAAAAGTGATTCTAGAAATGATATTTGGACACTTACTGACCAAATTTATTATATTATTATAGGAGAAAGAAGATAGGGTCACCTTTATGAACAAATAACACACGATTTAAACCATTAGAGGTCAAGCCATGCTTAGATATGGCCTTTTGAATCAAAACCCTAAAACACATTAGATATCAAACTTGATCCATAGGTATGCACTTGATCCTACAGACTAAGCTCAATCCCACAATCTAATAGTCAATACTAATAACACTCAACCTCAAATTCTCTTGGTTTTGACTCATTCATAAGCCACATGTAATTCTCAAGAACCCATTGTGCTTGGATAAGTATAAATCCCTCGGGCCCCATTGGTTTTCATTTCACTATCTTTTTTTTTTTTAATTTTTTAAAACATAAATATTTTGTTTACAAATAAATTCATGTATTTTCTAAAAATAAAATTATTTTTAAAAAATAATTATTATAATATATATAACAGTTGAAATTTGAAAATATTAATAGTAATAAGATTATATTTATAGTTTCAATTTAAAATATATTAAATAAATTTAATAATACAAAATAATAATTATATACATACATTTATAAATTATATTAACTTTAAATGTTTATATGTTTTCTAAATTTAACAATGTTTGTTGAAATCATATATATATATATATGTAAATTTTCAATTACAATGTTATGTATTAAGTTTAAGTATTCTAAATAAAAATATCTAAAAGGTGAAATTATAATTTCTATAATTAAATATTATATTATTTAGATTATTTCATAATTAATGAAACACAATTTAAGAATATTTTAACTATTATTATCTTGATGTGGAATTTGATATAATTATTCAATAAAATTATCTATTAAAATATAAATTATAATTTATTCATTTATTATTAATTCTCTTTATTTATAATTCAATATTAATTTAAAATTTTGTTTTATCATTATTTAATTTTACATATTTAATCTTAACGCATAATCATAATTTATTTTTATTAATTTATATTATAGAAATTAAATTAAATAAATACTAATTTAAAATGAAACTAATATTTAAATTTCAAGGGATCTTATATGGTTGACCCAACTTAACCTATATAAATTGAATTATTCAAGAGATTATTTCCTTTTATAAAAAAAATCATAATCATTATTCCCCAACATCTGATGTTGGGGGAAGAAATCATGGATAAAATTAAACCTAAAATTCATGAATTTTTTAATCTTGATTAGATTAATCTTGTTCATCTTGTTCATATCTAAAGTAGTCACGGAGAACACAAGCCTTTTTATATTTGGAAGGAATAAACATATTTCCCTAGGTATTTGATATTTCATGAGTTATCTCATTCTTTTCATACTAAAGAGGGTGTTATTATTGTTGTTATTGTTTTTTCTAGATGAGTCACTACCTAATATTGAAGAGGCATAGGATTTGAAGCTGACATCACTACCGATTATAACATAATAGTCTCAATATATTCCCTATAAAATTTTTTCCCCTATGTTGATGAATATGGATGAGTGTTAGGTTTATAATGATTAATGTATTCTTCTAGTTAGTGATACATAAATGAAAACTACCACTAACCACATGGGAATTTCAATGTAATGAGTTATGATAAAAATTCTTTACATTTTATTATATGAATATCTCAAATAACTACTCTTAAATAATCTCCCAATTTATTGAATAATATAGGTATTTCAAAAAAAATTGATGTATTATATTTTATTCTTTTTAGGTTGTTAAAAATTTGATAGGTTGTGTGCCATTGTCACCATCATTGTTGAGTTGAATTCATAAATAAATTTCATCAATGGACTTCCAAAATAGATATATACATAACTAATAGTTTTGTACAATATGAACGTTGTTTCATCTAGGTTTTGTATAAAGATCTCATTCTTCACTAAATCATGTTTCTATGGTGTTCTCATTATTGGTCTTTAATGAGACATAGTGTTTTTGATATATTTATCTATATTTCATATATTATTTAATATTGAGAAATAGATATTCTGAAACATGATTGGGTAGGATAAAAATATACCTCATCAAGGCAATACTTTCTATTTTATTACAGTAGTTCACATCATTCCTCTATGGATATCATTTATGCTGAATAGGGCTCAGTGGAGTAAATGTGTACTAGTGGTAGTTTCACCTAATGACTCACTTGAGTATAGGGTGTGGGAAAATCATGATATGGTCAAATTATCAATGAATACAATTGATATCTATCTTGAGCCTTCCAAGAGTAGTTTTTTGGGACTAAGTTGGATGAAAGTCATTTTTAGTTTATATATGATCAGGTTGATGTTTTTTCTATATTTTATTGTCTTTATAAAAAATATCATCACTTTTAATGTTTTGTTTATTTGATGAAGTAGTATTTGAATTAAGAGGCCCACCCAAAAAGATTAAGAAATGTGATCTTTTTTGGATTTTTTTCTGATCAATTTTTTTGGAAGAAGAATTTTTCATATTCATTTTGCATTACGGATGATGTTTTTAGAAGGAATAGATAAGTTTTATCATACACTGAGTGCATTTTGAGATATTTGAAAAAAATGATGATTCTTTGCTATGATAAAATTTCTCAACATCATAAATTTTCTGAATAATTGTGATGATAGATTATTGAAAGAAAGGGGGAGTGAATGTGAGTTGGGAATTAGTTTGATTTTTTTGGAAAGACAGAATGTTTTGATATGATGTGAAGACATAGATCTCTAAATTATTATTCTGAAAATTCTATGCTGATATGTATGTTCTCAAACAATATAAAGAGGTCATGATACAATAAAGTGTTCATAGAAGGACGTAGGATACAAACTCAATGTTTTTCAGCCTCAAATACATGGTGAATGAAGTACTGGATTTAGAAATTATTCATCGTATGATGAATTGTTTTGGATTAAGTGAGAGTTTTTTAAATAGTGTTGATAGACCAATTCATTAGACTGACTGACCCATCAGATAGATCATTTCATGGAATGAACCATTAGTTATTGTTGTTTTGAAAGATGAAATGACAGATACTATTATATAGACATCATCAGGCCATTGATACATCATATGAATCATGACACTGATAATACCATTGATAAAAAATATCATTGGTGGAAGGGTGGAGTTGTTTAGTGAAATAATGAAGAGAAACTGTTTCTAATGATGAATCAGAAGGGTTTCAGATACAGGTCAATTAAATGATATAAAACAATTTTTTCATCCATTTTGATGAGATTTTAAGTATTATTTTTAATTATGAAGGGGTTTAGTTTTCATTTATATTTGAGAAAAAGTTCTTAGTTGTTTTCAATTTGGTCAAGACTCATTAGAAAATCATTAACATGAATTAATTAGATATTTAACAGAGATAAATACATCATAATGACGTTGACACTGACATGTATATGGATTCTAGAATTCATCAGTTATATATTCATTGAACTAAGGAAATTATGAAAAAATGATGAATGTGGAAAAATGTTAATGTTTCCATTAGACAATTGCTGTGTTTTGGAGACTTTTTATGTTTTAATAATTTTTGTATAATATCATTTGAACAAATTAATTGAATTGAGAAATTTATTCAGATAACCAATGTGATTGAGTAGAGAAATTTGAGTGAGGAAGAAAATGTAAAGAAATTTAAATATAATTTTTTTCAATGATCTTTATGAAGAACCTGTTTGATTTTGGATTAATAATGGGACGTATTAAATTTTAAAAATGTCTAATCAGAGAAAAAAAACAATATTAGAGTGAAAATTTCATCATACTGCAAAAAAATTTGTTAATTCTAAGGGGATAATGTTTTGAGAAGTTTCAAGAAGATTTAAATATAATCTAGGAGAGTAGAGAAACCGGAAGAAGTCAATAATGAACTTCAAATTAAAATTAAATTTTGGTTTATGAAATTTCATATAGATTGAAATCTAAATTGAGATCTTCGCTTTTCTATTTCTATAGAACCTATAGATAGATTCAAATGTTCATTGTACTCTTATATTGTTCATGTGTAGGAGAGATCAAGATCATTGATGTTTTTTGTATAGGTTTCGTAGAGAAGGTTTCCGAATAATGAATTATTTAGAAAAATTGGAGGATTGAATTTGTATTTATAAGACGTTGAGATGATGGTTTTATAGATAAAATCGAGAAATCAAATTGACCATTTCTAGAAAATAATGAATTGATTGAGAATTTTTTTACTGAAATATATTCATACCTAATTTAAGACTGGATAATCAAAATGAAAAATCATAAAAATATATCATATTGATTTTTCATAAAAATTCCAATGAAGTTATTAACACTAACTGCTGGTTTAGAAATATAAGAATTCGGTTTTGAATATTAAAAATTTGAATATTTATGAATAATAATAGTAACAATTTTTGAACCAATTGTGTTGTAATGGAATATTTACAAATAATTCCAAGGACTAGTTACTCTTACTATATAGTGAACCTTGTAAATACTTATATTCTTATGGAATTGTGAATCTTTGTGTTTAATAAAATTTAAAAATCTATTATTGGAGGTGAGGTTTATTATAAATAAATATAACATAAAAGAAAAAGTTTCCATTGATTCACCCCTCCCCTCCCAATGATTATTTTTATCCTGATTTGGAATTTTTAGTTGGTATCATATGCTTGGTGCCTTCATTTACTCATTTCTAATGTTTTTTAAGAGAATTTGTTATCAACAATTTAATTTTTTTCGAATAATAAATGTATTCTAGTTTTTTATGGAAATAAATACCATATCTAGAAATATAAAATGTTTTTGTGTCTTATTTATCATTTCTATGATGTTTTGGATGCTTCTACAGATGGATTTCCTCCTCCAGATGAAAATTTCCCTCTTATATATGTGGATAAAAAGAATCTGGAGAATAATAAATATGCTAAGGAAGTTTTAGTCTCATCAAATTTAAAAAGTGAATTAATTAATGTAATGTGACCATATACATGAAAAAGAATCTAGGATATGATTAGAAAAAAATATGAATGAAATATGGAGGTAACGATGGAAAAATTAGAAATCCAGGTGATGTAATATTAATACATAAAGGTGGACATGTATGAATTATTGATGAATTTTTTATAAGAGTGATTGATTTTTCTATCACCTCAAGATGTCTTGGTATGAATTTGGAATATTAATTTAATTATTAAATGATCATACCAATTCTTCCTTATAATCTTGATGTAAAAGTTTCATCATATGGGGATAGATATCCTGAAACTCTATCTTAGGATGATTTTCATAGTACTCTTGTTACATATATAATTAGAATAGAGAAGTTTTAGAAAATAAAAAATGAATTTATCAATGAATTTATTTCAAGGATCAAATAAAGGAAAACAAAATAACATTATCATAGACGAATAAATTTGTTATTAAAATCCAAAAATTATGTTAGTGATGATATTGATGAATTATTATCTTTGTTTTATATGAATGTGAAAAGAGGTGCATGAATGTACTACATAGAGATATCCCTATTTTTTTTAAAATGTGAATTTATTTGTAAATTTTATATGAATTTATCCATTAAAAACAATGAAAATGAAAGTGATGAAGATTATATAGGGGCAAAAATATCTTGGAAGAAGTATGTTGACAAATAAATTTTATATTCAAAGTGAAAAGATAAAAAATCTCTAAATTCAAATGGTGATGTTTTTTTCCAATAGATTATAAAGATGAATATTATGATGTTGAAGATAAAAACATCACCAATATTTATTGATAAAATACATTTATTTTGGTAGTTAATGATGTAATGTTTTACAGTTGTATTTATAAAGAAGACAAATCCCATATAGTGTTTCATCTAGAAAGAGAGTTGAAATAATGTCTTAGAAAGATTGTAAGACTTCAAAGTGAAAAAAAGAATTTTAAAAATGATGTTTCTATAAGAAAAAAAATATTTCTTGAATAAAAAACATTATCATAAAAAAATATTGATTTCTTGAAGAAATATTATTAAAAGTAATTTTGGAATGAGAATCTTAATGGGAAGATAAAGTCTATTGAAGCAGATTTGGAAATAGTTAAAACAAGTTTTATAAAGCTAATAATTGTTCTACAAGTTTCAAAAACTCTATATCTGAATTGGGTAAATGTTATATAAAGTCTTAACCTATGAAATATTATAAAAAGTTATCTTTAATGGTTGAAAATAATGTTTAATATGTTCTTAAAAAAAGAATGTTTATAAAGTCATGTATGTTTCAAAAATTGATAAAGTTGATAATTCATAAATTTTTAAGATTTCATAGTAAAAAATAAATGTTTCTTCTAATAAAAATTTATAACTATTTAGTAAAAAATTTAAATTGAAGAAAAATACTATAAGATATAATATGAATATTTTAGTACAAAAATGTTCTGATACAGAAGATAATAATGTTTTTGCAAATCATGCCTACAAGTCTAAGTAGTATGATATTACAAATGAAAATATTATTTCTATTTTTATAGATGATATGGTGTTTGATTTTGGGATACAACAAGTTTGTGTTTCTTCAATCAAGAACAGTACAATTATCTCGTGAGATACAAGGAGAAAAGTTCAACTGGGATTCAATCCTATTATACAATTAATTATGAGATAGTTTTTCTAAAATATTAAAATATATTCCAACATCTAAAAACTATTTTTGAAAGATATAATGAACCTAGATATCTTACTAAATGATTTATTGTTTTTATACTAGTAAAAAAATTGTTAACCATTCTAGAAAAACTATATTTAAAGAAAGATAACTGGAAATAAAAAGCCATTATTTTTGAAACATCTCACAAATCTAAAAAATTAGAACATCCCTAGATTTTGAGAAGTGGGTGTTCCTCATGTATGATAGTTGATTTTAAATTACATGAATATTTTTTTTGTGATTTCAAATAATTAATAATGATATTTAGTAATGATGACTCTCTTAGAATAAATGTTATTGAATGTACTATTAGTGAGGTATAGAATTTTAAATCCATGATGTATTTTTCTGCTAAAGGGATGAAACAAAACCTATTCAGTGTTTCAAAATATTGTGATGAATGAAATAATGTTGTTTTAATAAAATCTTTTTTCATTGTGAAAATGATTTTATGATGTAAAAGTTTTTAAAAGAGGCCATGATATTATGGAAAAATTGTTTCAATTTGTAGATGTACAAAATTCATGTTATCTATGATTGATAGAAGATAATTAGTTTTTGCATAAAAGGATGAAAAATACGTTTCAAAGAAATATTATAAAATTATTAATATAAGATATTGTTCAGTGTATTATTTTCATGAAAAGAATAAGAGATTGGTGTTTTTTAAATTTCTATAAAGGGGTGATCACGAACTTTTTTTAAAATAAAATTTTAATATCATTCAATTTATCCCCCCAAAATCATTCATTCTGGTATATATTGGCTAATGAGTAAACAATAAACTTTCATAGAAAAGTAATTCATTTATTTCATTGATTATTGTACTCATATTACTCACATTATTTAATTGAAGAATTAATTATAAGCTCTAAATATGTTTAAGAGTTTCAGTAGAATAGATGAAAAGGAATGTGAGAATTATATGAATAAGATCTGAACTAATAACGAATCTGAATATTAAAATAAATATCTGATAATTAATTATGAAAAATATAGAATTATTCATCAGCCCAGTTCACCATACACACCATAGAAAAATTTTATTTCTAAAAGGAAGAATACAATTCTAGTTTATATGGGGAATATAAAATAAATTGATCATGTAAATTACCATTACAATATGATGCATGTGATGATTTCAAAATTTTTTAAGAAGAATCGTAGTTTCTTTAGAATGATTTTTGGTATGACCCCATATTAAATGTTCTATGATAAAACTCCATGTTGGAAATATTAAAAGAGTTTTTGGGATTCACATCACCACAAAGAACAAAGGTATAAATCATGGAATATTTTATCAAAGGGGTGAAAGTGGAATATTTGTTAGCTACACTCTAAATTTTTGAGGGTATATATGTTTTAAATAAGAAATTGGAAATTTGTTTATGTCATTGATGTAAAAGATATTAAAAATCCATAGGATGATATTTCAGAGCCACATACAGAAGAGAAAGATAATAACTATGAATAATTTTTTTTAATAAATATGAAAATAATTCCAATAATGGTAATTCTACTCAAATAGTGAAACCATAATAATCTATTTCTAGTCATGATTAGGAAATTTATACATACCAGCTTAGGTTGAGGAAATATTTTTTTGTTCCAATCATTATTTGTGATCCAAAAAAAATTGTTCAAATAAGAAGAAAATACAATGTTGTTGCACATAATTATTTATATGTAAAATTTAAAAAAAATTATGTTTCGGAATAATATGAACACCTAAAGTGGATTCATTCTATTAATGAAGAGTTTGACTAGAATGAGAAGAATTATACTTGGGAACATGTACCTAAACCAAATGGTAAAAACAATTTGTTACAAATTGGGTGTTCTGAAACATGTTGAATGAATATGGTGAAGTTATAAGTAACAATGAAAGATTTCATGGAATATCATACTACAAAATAGAGGGAATTGAGTTTAATGAAATTTTTTCTCCAATGGACTGGTTAGAAAAATTAGAATCATTCTTGATATTGACGTAAATCAAGGTTATAATGTCTCTAGAGGGACATATGTCACGACCCGACCATGGGGCCCGTGCCGTGACTACCCCAAGCCCGCCTTCCATAGGCCAGGGACTGGGGACTAGCACCAAAGGTGTAAATCCCGATAACTGGGAAGGCATTTCCTTTATAAAAGTAAACAAAACACCATAGAGTACAAGCGGAAGTAAAACACTAAGTACAAAAGGAGGTGATGAAATGTAAATGGGCCATAATACAAACCTAACTGAAATTACAGCTACAACTGAACGAAAGTACAACAGAAAAAGACAAACAGCTGGAATAAATGAAGCAGCTCATGGGTCGTCCTCCTCGGATCCTACCTGAAGGGTAGGAACAGATAGCGCAGCTCCTGGATCGTCCTCCACGGATCCTACCAGAAGGGTAGGTACAGATAGCGCAGCTCTTCAATGTTCTCGCCCGTCAACCCCTCCGAGTATCCTCTCACTGTGAATTCCATCTCCGGATACTGACTATTCATGTGGTCCACCTCCGGGTACCGTCTAGTCCTCGAACACTCGGCCTCCGTCAGATCTTCCCGTCATCTGTAACGAACACAACGAGGTGCGGGCAAAGCCCGTGCAGGGTTGAGTATAACGATACTCAGTAGGGACCCCGAGACCCTCAAGGTCTCACTAAAACCAACAAGGTTATCCACAAAGAATATCTTAACAGATAACCTCTACTTAGGTATATGCCCATACATATACCTAAGTTATCAAGTATCTTATCTCAAACATGAGGTAACACAATGATTATGAAATCAACAGATAACCACTACCCAGGTATATGCCCATACATATACCAAAGTTATCAAGTGACCCATCTCAATTATGAGGTAAACACAAAGGTCATAGACTCAGATCAAACCAGGATTTTCCTTATCGAAACCGTAACTACTGAAGATCCCCGTCTCTGGAGTGTACTGTGATCCTGTCACCACTCCGAGGTAATACTCACTAAACTATGTCTGCTGAGGTACTCCTCCTGCCGAGTACCGCAGGTTTGCTACCAAATACTGGGCGCTCCGTCTACTGTGGGTCTACCGCCAAATACTAGGTGCTCCCCCTAATAGCCTACAGAGGTAATCCTTCAGTCGAGTACCACGGGTCTGCTGCCAACTACTAGGCACTCCGTCCGACTTGGGTCTGCCGCCAAATACCGGGCGCTCCGTCCACTAGGCTAGTCGACTCACTCCAAGTCGAGTCGGTCAAACAGTCGTCAGGTCTCACTCGTCTACACGGTCTCCGTACTCCGTATACTCGTCTCTGGGAGGGACCGCTCATTGAGCCACTGTTCAATACTCCAAGTATCAGAAAGTCCCACAAAGATGTATCTCAAAGAACCGCATCGTCATAAGGGTGTCAACACAATAGACAACGCGTCAATCGGACGCCCAGTCTGTGAGTTATTAGTTTTTTCGTCCCAGGGGCCTGGTTGGTTTCATGTGTGAACCAACCTGGCCATATCTCAACTGTACCCCGAACTCCCATAGGGGATACTCATAGGGACCGTTTCACAATATGATCACCAACACCGCTGACGGTTCGTCAAACGGAAGTCCGGTCTGAAAGATATCACCTTTTCCGTTCCAGGGGCCCGGTTGGATTTCGGGTGCAATCCTACCCGACCACTATCCAAATGCATCCAAAACACAATAGAAGTTTCTCAAAAGTTTCATCTCATCAAGAGGAGATCAACGAGACAGACGGCGCGTCAATCGGATGCCCGATCTGTGAGTTGTTGGCTTTTTCGTTCCAGGGGCCCGGTTGGTTTCGTGAGCGAACCAACCCGACCGCACTCTGACGACATCCAAACATCAAGCGGAGTAAGCCAAAAGTTCCGTCTCATCACGAGGAATCCAACAAAGTTGATGGCACATCAATCGAAGTCTGGAGCTTATGTTACGAGTGTTTCCTCTCTGAGGGCCCTGTTGGTTTCGTGTACGAACCAAAACGGCCGAACCCGAAGTATTCCGAAACCTTGAGTGTGATATATCAAAATGACCGTGTCGGTCCAAGGATCACATATCCGCTGACGGTGCGTCGATTAGAGGTCTGTAGCCTAGGATATAGGAAAAATATCAAAAGGTCCGAAATCAGGGGGTCTGGGCCCATACCGACCCGACCCAACCCCCCCTGGGTCGGCATGAACCGGATCGAACTGACTGGGTGCGACCCGGCCCAGTCGGCGCGGCCCAGCCCGGTCTGGGCGCGACTCGGCCCGGTCAGCCCAAGTCGGCCCTGCTCGGCCGGGAGGCTCTCAGGCTCGGCCAGCGAGCCGGTGCTCCGCGGATGCAGCGCGCGCCGCGTCCCCCCTGGATCCCGCTCTGCTGCGGGATCTTCCAGCTCGCCGTTGCGGCTGAAGCCGCGGCGGTTTCTCCAGGCGGCCCGCCGGGGTGCCGCAGGTGGTGTCCAGGGGCCACCGGAGTTGCTCCGGTGGCCCGTTTTCAATTCTGCCTGCGCCGATGCTCATCCTGGGTCCCGTTCATCACAATGGAAACATCAAATCGTCTCTGCGGCCCGTTCTGACAATTCCCGACGATCTGCATGTCAAAAGAAACAACTGCGGAGTCTTCCGTTCGCCTTCGCGGCCCCGACTATGACCACACTTTTGTTCGGCCTTGACGGCGCGGCGCGACGGCGCCGCGCATCCTTGCCGCATCACTCCAGGTTCTCGTGCGGTGTCGTCGCACCGTGCCGCCATCTACCAAACTGCAACATAATCAACAAAAAGGGGGAGGAGGGTCAGCCGCGTTTGTGCAGTCCTACCTCCTCCCGTTATAATGATAGCAAGCAGCCATCAAATAGAAGTCGACTTACGGCAATGAAATATTTCACGGTAAAATCAATAAACCTCAACATCAACCTGCATGAACGAATGACCCGTGAATCAACCTAGAAATGGTTGGTCTGCGCTCGTTGTTCTTTTCTCAAAAGATAAGAGAACACAAAAAAAAAAATCCCCTACCTCGAAATTGATGTCACGCGTCGTCGAGTCGCAGAAGTCGAATGTCGCGGTAGTCGAACATCGGGGTAGTCGGGTGTCGCGGAAGAAAGGTATCACTTCCATCAACATCAGAAGAAGAAGGATAACATTTTTGTTGGCGTCGGTCTCCACGGTCAGAGTCTCCTTCCTTGTCGCGGAAGAAGAAGAAAAAGGATTGGAGAAAACGTAGAGCATTCTTCGCTGCGTCGGAAGGTCGTTCTTCGTTTGGAGATGATGTTCTTCAGAAGAGGGAAGAGCTCTCTCCCAAATTATCTCACACAACAAAACTCACCATAAATAAAATAAGGCCCCTCCTTATTTTATTATTTTCCCATGCATTCAAACTTTTCTAAAAATTCAAACACTTAGTTAAATTAAATGAAGAGGTTTTATCAATTAATTTAAGATGCGTTTTGGAAAAATTAAAGAGGAGAGAGGGGAGAGTTACACAAGTTAAAGTGGAATTACAAAATTTTAGAGGGAAGTGAGTTATGGGAGGTCAAGGGGGTTATGGGAAGATCAAGGGGGTTAGGGTCTCGTGTGGGCCCCACCTCCCACATATCCACATATGAGAAGTTGGGTGGTTGTGGGTCCCACCAACAACTTCCCATGGTTGAATTTAACTACCTTTGTTAACAAAAATATAATTGTTCACAATTTTATTTATTTCTTCCTTAAACCCCAAAATTTAAAAATCCTCCCAAGAAAACGAACCTACGGTAAAAGTCCTATTAAGCAAATACCGGTGCTGCGAGTTCATCGGTGTCCTCAGATTTCAATTCTGTGTATCGGTTCAAAAGATAGAAAAACCCGCTCGTTCGTTCACTGATCCTACCCGTGCTGAACTTCGGAAATTGATTCCGGGCACACCGGGCCTCGGAATCAGGCGCCGTCAGAAACTACGTTCATGTAAAATTACAATGAAAATTTTGAAAAAAAATTCCCTTGAATTTTATGGGTCTTTACATTAATCCCACCTCAGGGCTTTACGTCCCTGTAAAGCTTCAACACAAACTAGGGTCAAAAAAGTGGTATTGAGCATGCATCTGAGCCTTCCGCTCCCATGTGATTACTTGGAGACTCTTTTATATCCAAAGAAAGCGCACCCAAAGAATCGACCGTCCTCGTAGGATCTGCACCTCTCGATCCTCGATCCCCACTGGAACCTATGCGTATGTCGCCCTGTCATCGACATCTAACTCCCTGAGGTCGATGATATGTGAAGGATCACACACATATCTCCTCATTTGAGATACATGGAAGTCATCATGCACTAGGTTCAACTGACATGGATGCGTTAAGCGATAAACCACTTCTCCTAACAAGCTGAGGACCTAATAAGGTCCACTGAACCTCAGAGATAACTTGCCGCCTTGGCCAAATCTCTGTAAAGATCATAGAGGTGAAACCCAAATAAGGAGGTGATCATCATCCTCGAACTCTAGAGGTCTCCAATTCCTGTCAGCATAAGGCTTCTGTCGGCCCTGTGTTGTCCTCATCCACTCTTGGATGACCTGGACCTTCTCTAGTCTCACAAGAGTTTCTATGATTTCTTCTTTAATGATAATAGAAATCCAATCTCATCCCCTAGATGAACCACATTCATTGCCTAATACAGTCAATCCATACATGATTTATGTATTCATGCCATGGACGACGTCATAAGGCCTCAACATTACTACAAAGAGATCCACCTGTCACTCTCACCTCCAAGGGCCGAGTCACACTGTCTGCATAAGTTTGAGGTCACTTGGTCTCTTCCAGTAGAAATCTCCAAAGTGAGGGTCATGTAAACAGTCTTAACCGGGACCACTCAGTACCAACCATACAAAAGAACAGGGAAGAAAACTTTTAAAAGGTAAGTGTCTTTATATTATTTCAGCTCATGGTACAAAGACACAAATGTAACAATAACAATAACATGGAACTAGATATACACCACTAGTTCCTCCCCTATCCACTCGCTTCCTGAGCACCGTAGTTGTAAGCTTATGCTTCCTGAAGCTGAGCTATCCCATGTCCATATGTTCCCTGTGGTTGGGGTGGACCACCTAGTGGTGGTGGTGGAAACACCTCGATGTGTCGTCCACCTCCAGCTGCACGACCAGCTCCCCTCCCTCGGCCTTCAGCTCCTAGCAGTCTGCCTTGATCGAACCTTTGCCTCTGCCTGGGAGGTTCTTCATTTAATTGCCGGTCATCTGCATGGAGGGTTGGACAGTCACGTGCCATCTGACCAATCCCGCTGTAGGAGTAACACTGTCCACTCTCGGCACGACTGGCTCTGACTCCACTCTAGTTCCCCCACACAACTGAATCAGTGTCGTGCAGTCAGCCACCGGTAGGTCTGGTCCTCTTGGACCTCTGCGTCATCTATCTACTGCCTGCTACAGAGGACTCTGCCGCAAGCCGGCTAGTGGTGGGTTCTGCTGCTGGAGACTACTCAGCAAGGAAACTCTCCAATAAGAGATCTATCTCTAACACCCTATTCTACGTCGGAATGCTGTGAGAAACAATAGAAGCTCTAATCTCTCGCCTGAGTCCCCTCTCGAAGGTTCAGGCCCTGAAGAATGGGTCTCGTACCATATCTGTGGAGTAGCGCGAGAGGTCTGTGAACCTCACTGAATAATGTGCCACCGTCATGCTACCCTGCTGTAGATGTAGCAGCTCTTGTATACGCACCGCTCGAAAGGTGGCTGGCACAAACTCATCCCGTAACAGGCTCTCGAAGTCTGCCCAGAGAAGTGTCGCCTCTTCATGTATCTGAAGCATCTGGCTCCACCATCTGCCTGCTACTTCCTGAAGAAGAATGGATTCAAGGATCACCATGAAGTCTATTGGCGTCCCCACTAGCCAGAAGACTCTCACCACAGACTCCATCCAATCCTCAGCCGCATACGGGTCCGTCTCTTCCCTAAACCTGGGTGGCCTCTGGTGCTAGAACTCGTGTAGTGCGCTCAAGCGACGTGCACCCTCTACTGCTGGGGCTGGTGGTATCGGTGGCCCAACGGGTAGTAGTACCGCTGGTGCCTCCGTTGGTGCCTCAATTGGTATAGGTCCATGTACTGAGGCCGCGTCGCTCGGTGGGCTGTCAGTGCGAACAAATCTCGAGGCTCTAGCTGTTCGTCCACGGGGAGGCATCCGGAAAGAATCAAACATGACACCGTCAAGCGATTTATAGATGGTGAGCTGACCTGGTTTGAGCTGACTATGAAAAACATCTAGAAACACACACGCAATCAGTGTTTTCATGAAAAAAGTCTGAAATCAGTTTTCAGGGTCCTGGTGTATGGATACATCGGCCGCCCGCACCAACAATGGACTCCCTGAACTGAAGACCACACTCGGTACCCTTAACACTATTGCTTCATAGAATGAAAATATCAGAGTTATAAGTTCTGCGGTAGAACCAACTCCTCTGATACCTATTTGTCACGACCCGTTCTCGGGGCCCGTGCTATGACTACCCCAAGCCCGCCTTCCATAGGCCAGGGGCTGGCGACTAGCACGAAATGTGTAAATCCCAATAACTGGGAAGGCATTGCCTTTATAAAAGTAAACAAAACACCACAAAGTACAAGAGGAAGTAAAACACTAAGTACAAATGGAAGTGCTGAAATGTAAATGGTCCAGAATACAAACCCAACTGAAAGTACAGCTACAACATAATGAAAGTACAACAGAAAAAGACAAACAGCTGGAAGAAAGGAAGCAGCTCCTGGGTCGTCCTCCTCGGATCCTACCTGAATGGTAGGTACAGATAGCTTAGCTCTTGGATCGTCCACCATGGATCCTACCTGAAGTGTAGGTAAAGATAGTGCAACAATTCAATGTTCTCACCCGTCATCCCCCTCCGAGTGTTGTCTCATCGTGAAGTCCACCTCCAGATACTAACTCGTCGTGTGGTCCACCTCCAGGTACCGTCTAGTCCTCTAACACTCGGTCACCGTCAGCTCTGCCCGTCGTGTGAAAGCAACACAACGAGGTGTGGGCATAGCCCTTGCAGGGGTGAGTATAACAATACTTAGTAGGGACCCCAAGACCCTCAAGGTCTCACTAAAACCAACAAGGATAACCACAAAGAATATCTCAACAGATAACCTCCACATAGGTATATGCCCATACATATACCTATGTTATCAAGTATCTCATCTCAAACATGAGGTAACACAAAGATTATGAAATCAACGGATAACCACTACCTAGGTATATGTCCATACATATACCTAAGTTATCAAGTGACCCATCTCAATCATGTGCTAAACACAAAGGTCATAGACTCAGCTCAAACCAGGATTTTCATTATCGAAACCGTAACTGCTGAAGAGCCCCGTATCTGGAGTGTATAGTGATCCTGTAACCACTCCGAGGTAATTCTCACTAACCTAAGTCTGCTAAGGTACTCCTATCGAGTACCACGGGTCTGCGGCCAAATACTGGGTGCTCCGTCCGCTGTGGGTCTGCAGCCAAATATCGGGCACTTCCCCTAATAGCCTAGAGAGGTACTCCTCAGGTCGAGTACCGCGGGTCTGCTGCCAACTACCAGGCGCTCCGTCCACCATGGGTCTGCCGCCAAGTACCGGGCGCTCCGTCCACTAGGCTAGTAGACTCACTCCAAGTCGAGTCGGTCAAGCAGTCTTCAGGTCTCAGTCATCTACACGGTCTCCATACTCCGTATGCTCGTCTTTGGGAGGGACCGATCCACGAGCTACTGGTCAATACTCCAAGTATCACAAATTCCCAGGAAAATGTATCTCAAAGGACTTCCTCGTCATAAGGCTCCCCACACAACAGACGACGCGTCAATCGGATGCACGGTCTGTGAGTTATTAACTATTTCATCCTAGGGGCCCGGTTGGTTTTATGTGCGATCCAACCCAGCCGTATCTCAATTGTACCCCGAAATCTCATAGGGTATACTCATAGAGACCGTTTCACAATGTGATCACCAACGCTGCTGACGGTTCGTCAAACGGACGTCTGGTCTGAAAGATATCATCTTTTCCGTTCTAGGGGCCCGGTTGGATTTCAGGTGCAATCCAACCCCGCCACTATCCAACTGCATCCAAAACTCAAGCGAAGTATTCCAAAAGTTCCGTCTCATCAAGAGGAGATCAACAAGACAGACGGCGCGTCAATCGGACAGCCGATCTGTGAGTTATCGGCTTTTTCATTCCAGGGGCCCGGTTGGTTTCGTGAGTGAACCAACCCGACCGCACTCCAACGACATCCAAACCTTGATCGGAGTTAGCCAAAAGTTCCATATCATCAAGACAAATCCAAAAAAGTCGACGACACGTCAATCGGACGTCCGGAGCTTAAGTTACGAGTGTCTCCGCTCCGAGGGCCCGGTTGGTTTCGTGTACGAACCAACACGGCTGAACACGAATTATTTTGAATCCTTGAGTCTGATATGTCAAAACGTCCGTCTCGGTCCAAGGATCACATCTCCGCTGACGGTGCGTCGATCGGAGGTCTGTAGCCCATGATATTGGAAAAATACAGAAAAGGTCCGAAATCGGGGGGTATGGGCCCGCACCGACCCGGCCCACCCCCCCTGGGTCGGCTCGGACCGAGTCGACCCAACTGGGCGTGACCCGGCCCGGTTTGGGTGTGACCCGACCCCTTCCTCCCAAGCCGGCCCGGCTCAGCCGGGGGACTCGCTGGCTCGGCAAGCGAACCGATGCTCCGTGGACGCAGTGCGCGCCGCGTCCCCCCTAGATCCCGCACGGCTCCAGGATCTACCAGCTCATCGCCGCGGCTGAAGCCGCAACTGTTTCTCCAGGCAGCGCGCCGGGGTGCCGCCGCCTCCGGCCGCCACAACCACCATGCAGGTGACCCACACCGCCGGTGGTGTCCGTGGGCCACCGGAGTTGCTCCGCTGGTCCGTTTTCAATTCCGCCTGCGCCGATGCTCATCCCGGGTCCTGTTCTTCACTACGGAAATATCAAATCGTCTATGCGGCCTGTTCCAACAATTCCTGATGATACACACATCAAAAGAAACAACTGTGGAGTCTTACGTTCACCTTCGCATCCCTGACTACGACCACACTTTTGTTCGGCCTTGACGACGCGGTGCGACGGCGCCGCGCATCCTTGCTGCATCACTCCAGGTTCTCGCGCAGTGTCGTCGCACCGTGCCGCCATCTTCCGAACCGCAACATAATCAACCACTAGGGCGAGGAGGTTCGGCCGTGTTTGTGTGTTCCTACCTCCTCCCGTTATAATGATAGAAAGCGGCCATCAAATAGAATTCGACTTACGACAAAGAAATATTTCACAGAAAAATCAATAAACCCCAACATCAACCTGCATGAACGAACGATCCGCAAATCAACCTGGAAATGGTTGGTCCGCGCTCGTCATTCATTTCTCAAAATATAAGAGAACCCCAAATAAATTTGTTTACCTCGAAATTGACGCCGCCCGTCGTCGAGTCGCGGAAGTCGAACGTCGCGGTAGTTGAATGTCGGGGTAGTCGGGTGTCGCGGAAGAAAGGAATCGCTTCCATCAACATTGGAAGAAGTAGGAGAACGTTGTTGTTGGCGTCGGTCTCCATGGTCGGCATCTCCTTCCTTGTCGCGGAAGAGGAAGAAAAAGGATTGGAGAAAACGTAGAGCATTCTTCGCCGATTCAGAAGGTCGTTCTTCGTTTAGAGATGATGTTCTTCAGAATAGGGAAGTGCTCTCTCCCAAATTCTTTCACACAACAAAACTCACCAAAAATAAAATAAGGCCATTGTTTATTTTATTATTTTTCCATGCATTCAAACTTTTTTAAAAATTCAAACACTTAGTTAAATTAATTGAAGAGGTTTAATCAATAAATTTAAGATGTGTTTTGGCAAAATTAAAGAGGAGAGAGGGGAGAGATACACAAGTTAAGGTGGAGTTAAAAAATTTAAGAGGGAAGTGAGTTATGGGAGCTCCAGGGGGTTATGGGAAGATCAAGGGGGGGTTAGGGTCTCGTGTTGGCCCCACCTACCACATATCCACACATGGGAAGTTGGGTGGTTGTCGGTCCAACCAACAATTTCCCATGGTAGAATTTAACTCCCTTGGTTAACAAAAATAAAATTGTTCACAATTTTATTTATTTCTTCCTTAAACCCGAAAATTTAACTTCTCCTCCCAAGAAAACGCATCTACGGTAAAAGTCCTCTTAAGCAAATACCGGTGGAGCGAGTTCATCGGTGTCCTCAGATTTAAATTCCGAGTACCGGTTCAAAAGATATAAAAACCCACTTGTTCATTCACTGAATGTACCTGAGATAAAATTCAGAAATTGATTTTGGGCACATCGGGCCTTTTAATCAGGCACCGTCAAAAACTGGGTTCTTGTAAAATTACAATGAAAATTAAGAAAAAAATTTCCATTGAATTTTACGGGTCTTTACAACATAAAATAAAAATTTCTTAACAGATAACTAGATGAAGAATTATATATTGACAAATTTTGTAGATTTGTTATTTGAAAGGATGAAATTCATGTTTTTAAATTGAATAATTCATTATATGGATGAATAGTGTCTCTAGAGCTCATTATTCCATATTGGATTCCTTTATATGGAATTTTAAATGTAAGAAAGGAAGAGTTGATAGAAATCTATAAAAAAATTAAAATAAAGATATTTCTATCATTTTTATTATTTATATTGATGATAATATCTTTTATAGTAATTATTAACGAACTTGTAAGATTTTTTCTAAAGAGACTAAATAGATCATTCAAATATTCATTATTTGTGAAATGAAATTATTTCATGGGTTAAAAATATTACAAAAGAATAAATACATTTTTTCCCAAGAAATGTATACTAAGGATCTTCTTAAGATGTTTTGAATGGAAAATTATAAGCCAGTTTTCACACCAATTTTAATGGGAACCGAGTTTTATATATATGAACAATGAAAGAAAATGGACTCTAAATAATTTTGGAAGATTGATATAAGGAGGTTATATTTTACTACTTCAAGACCCAAAATTTTATTGGATGAAACGATATGTTTATGATTATAATGTTTTTGAAAAGAATAAAATATAATTGATAAAAAAGAAGTATTATATGTATTAGATATCTAATATATTTAACAATCAAATATGAAATCATAGGAAAAAATCATTTTTTCAGATATAAAGATGATAACTAGAGAAAATTTGTGGCTAATATATGATTCACATATGTTGAAGTTTTAATTCTATAGAAAAGATGTGTAATTTTTCATACTATGAAAAAAAATAAGTAAATTTTATCATGTCTGAAGATGAATATGTTTTATCCACTCATGATATAAAACACTTATGTGTATGAAAACTCATTTCAATGACAATATTGTTTATGTGAAGGTACCCCTTCTCTTGGTTGGTGATAATCAGTGTTCTATAAATCACAAATGAAATAAAGTGAAACATTATAATTGAAACATATTGATATCAAAAATATATTTATTAAATAAGGTTGAATGAGGGTATACAACCCTATTTTATTTAATTTTGAGGTATGAATTAATTTCCCCTTTCCCATCTATTCTTGGGATAAATTTTTCAGGGGGTAAAAATGATTTTTCATAAATTGGTCCATTGGTATTGTAAAATCATTTTAAGGAAGCATGTATTTAAAAGGAGTTGTGGGTAAGAGATGAACTCACCATTTAATTGTTTGAACTATTCAAACAGATTATTGAAGTGATTTTAAGAAAGTTTTTTTATAATATAGTGAAAGAATTCATGCATGGTGGAATGATTGAAGGATTTTTTTTCTTAAGTCACTATAGTTGGGAAACATGGCTTTTTTCAATGATTGTTGTTTCATATAATGAGTTTTCTTATATATGCATATAATTATTTAAAATTTTCCCATATCATGAGGTTACAATGTATAGTGAATTATAAACCATGATTGAGAAACAAATCCATTAAGTGATATTTTTGGGACAAACTAGACTAAAATTGTTTTTTGATGCTGGAAGAGGTTTTTGATGTTTGTTTTTTATTTTTTCATATTTATAAAAAACGATATGACATTGTATGTTTTGGTTATCAGACAATGTGGTACTAGACTCAAGAGATCAGACACATAGAGATTAATAAAAGTCATATATTTTGGCATTCTCTAATAATGATGTTTTTTGGAAGATGTTTTATTATTCTCATATTATATCTGGAATGATGTTTCCAGAACGTGGTGAAAAGTTATATCATACTTTGAATTAATTTTGACATATTTGATGCACAAATATGAAGATGTTTTTTTGTCAAAAATGTTATCAACATAATATGTTGTATGAAATATTGTAATCAATTATTTGTGAAAGAACATCGGAGAGAATTTTAATTGGTAGTTGGTTTTAGATTTTGGAAAGAAATAAAGTGGAAAAAAGATGGTAAGGCATAGAAATTTACATCATTATTCAAATGATTCTATATGGATCAAAGAATTATTAAACATCATAGAAGGTCATGATACAAGTAAGAGTCTATAGAAGTAAAGAGGATACAAATTATATGTTTTAAGGCCAATGATTCTTGATGAAAGAAGTGTCAGATGATTAAATTATTAGTTTTTTTAGTGTTTTTTTACTAAAGTAAGTGATTTTTCAGAATTATTGAACGAATGATCCATCAGAGAGGCCGACAGATCCAAAAAATCATTTTTTGAAATTCACCTTCAGTATTTTTTGAAATAAAATAATCCCTTATTGGTATTGTTTGATAAGACACCTCATGCCATCGTTCCATCATACAAAAAAGATATTAATATTACATCAGATGAAGCATATCATGGGAGGAAGAGTAGAGTTGTTGAGTGAAAAAAATTGGTGATTCTATTAGAATTAATGAATCATTAGGGTTTCTAAGACTGACCGGTTTGTGGATGCACAATAATACAGTCATTCTTTTTTTATGAAATATGATGTATTAGTGTGAGTTATTAAGGTGTTCTATTTTTAGTTGGTTTCCATCAAATGTTGTGATCTATTTGCAATTGGGCCAAGAATCATCAAACAAGAATTGAATCCAATATATCATATGGGTAATAGAGACCGATACATTAGAAAAATAATGAAACCAATAATTTATAATATGCGGGACATCATCACATGTAGTCTCAATGATATAAGTAATAGTTGACCAATTTAATAAAGTGGAAACATATTTATTTTTTCCTCCTACTATTTATAATTTTTTGATTCTATAGAAGATGAAATGTTGTATATTGGAATGTGAATAAAAAACTAACCTTCTTACAAAATACAGTAAGACAACGAAAGTATTGAAATAATGAAATAAAATTAAGGAATCTAGAGTAAGGGAACTAATGTCTAAAATATATTATAATGATTTACATAAATATTAGTTTCAGTTAGATCATTATAATATTATGTCTTCAGATTTATAAATATCAAGTCAGAATAATAATGTATATCAAATAGAGAAATTGTATCATACTAAAGAATAGTTTGTTAATTCTATGAATGTTGATGTTGTGATAATTTTTGAGAATAATCTCGAAGAGTTTATAAGTGTTGAATAATTCAAAAATGAATTGAGAATGGAAATAAAATATGGTTTTTAAAATTATATTGAGTGAGAAAACTATTTTGGGAATCATCCTTTTATATTTTCGTAAAAAAATAGAGGTCAATTTACTACGTACTCTGACAGTATTCGCATGCAAGAGATAGTGAGAGTAATGGAATTTTTATACATTTTTGGTAGAGAATGTATTTTGGATAGATGTTTTTTTAGATACATTTCTATAATGAATAAGTATTTAAAAGAGGATGCGTTCATGTTTTTATGGATTGGATATAGAAATATTACCGAGCATTATGGGAAATGAAATAAGTGATTTTCAATTGATTCAAGTCTATCTATTTAAACCTTTATATGGACTGATGAATGAAATAGACTAATCGGAAGGAGTTATCCAAATTAGTTTTTTTACAATTCGCAAATAATTTTTTCCTCAATACCACTACGTAAGAATGTGTAGATTTTTTATTGTATGATTTATGAAATTGAATCATATCGAATAATCATAGTATCATTTCCATACCAAAATCATGACATTTTATAAAAATGATACAAAATAATATTTATATCATTTATTCTAGAAAAATTACATAAACTACGGTATTTTAGATACCTCACCCCAAATGATGGATCAAACATCTACTAGAAAAAAAATTTGAAAGATTACATTGAATGTAATATTGAAGAAACAAATATTTTAGTCGTCTGGGTAATCTAGATACATACATGAGTCCTTTATTACAAATGGAAACACTAATTAAAACATATTTTTTTATGATAATGTTATTCCATCAATTATTTCGCTAAATATATAATATAATATTTTTATGAATTTTTAGGGAATGGAAACAAAAGAATGATGAGATCAAATTCTTATTAAGGGTAAATTATGGTGGATGTAATAATAAATAAATGAAAAAGATAATAATGAAAAAGTAAACAAAGAAACACAGATACCATGAAATAAAAAAATTGAGGTGAATGGGAATAAAGAATATGTAAATGTAATAACTGGAAACACATTCCATTAAAATGAATAGATAAATAAAATTAAATATGGAAATGTAAGAAACTCAAATATATTCCATTTTATGAATGAACTGGGTATGAAATTAGTCCAAATATATGTCGATGAAAAATCTCATAGATTTATAATAATTGAATCAAATTAAAGGTAATAATAAATTATTAGATGTCATGTATCTCGTACAAAAACCTTTATAACATCAAGATCTATCCTCAAGATAGTTTATGTCTATTTGTAGAAACCCATATATTCTTCTTGAAAACAAACTAAAATGGTTGTCGCCAAATAATTTCATCTCATGAGACTACCATTGCTTCAAGGGGATTTCATTAACTATTCCCAAACCCATTGGTATTACCTTAAATGCTCCCCAACCTGTGACTTTCATGTCCTAATCATTCGTCATATAAAATAATCAATATTCCAGATCAAATATCCATATTTATTAATGGATACATATTTATCAACTTTTCACAAAATAATGAAAAATATTATAATAAAACATCATACAACAATGGTATATAGATTAGGAAATAATCATATCCTTGAAAAATTATATGTATATTTAGAGGAAACTCAATTTCAAATTATCATAGGAAATTGAATTTTTCAAGGGGACTAATAGGAATCAAATATATGAAGGTCAAGACTATCCTTGTCCAAATAAATAAGAATCCTTCCATTGGAAGGTTAATGATGTTATAAATAAAATTCATCCCAACTAGATTAAAATAAAGGGTTGTTTTCAATAATGAATAGAAACACTACAAAAATAAGTTTTAAATACATTCTTGAGGAAAATATAATTTTTTTAAAACACTTTTGAAAACAAATCTTTGAAAGTAGATTTGGAGTAAATTTTGTTTAAGAGGTTACATTTTATACATTAAAATTAATCATTAATTAAATTATGGAAGTTAAATCCTTACATTCCATACAAGGTGAAAACATACATTTTTATTGTATGAAGTTTAGAAAAATTCGTTTTCCGAAAATCAACACAAAGATTCCTTTGAAAAAATTGATCAATGAAAAAAGGTAAAAATGGATTTAATAAAAAAATATAGAAATTTTATAACGTTTCTTGAAAACATATTTTTAAAACATTTATTTTAGAAGGAAATATGTTCTTTGATTAATGAGAAATTAAAGCTGGGTTTTCTTAAAAACATTTTTTGTATTTTATTTGTGTACCAAAGAGTGGTAAGATTGTATTAATACTTGAAAAAGGTGTTGTATAACTATATTAAGGGAATATTAAAGGGTTTATTCTAAAATTTTATTAAATTTCATCAAATATAAATTAATGAACATTAATATTATTCTTGATGAAAATAATCTTTAATCATTTAAAAGTGTCCCATACCACATTGAAGAATTTTAAATATTAATCCTCATGAAGGAATGACATTAAATGAATTTCTTAAGTATTATTAAATTGATAGTATAAATTATATTATATATCAAAAGGATTATTAGATACACCATGAAAAAATATAAGGGTTAATATGACATTTATCTCATAGATGTAAAAAGTGTGATGAAAATAACTTACCTCTAGTCTGAATTATCTTGTTTGTATTTATATTCATGAATAGTAAACACATGTAAATTATTTACATTTTTCAGAACCATTTTGATATTTATAATTTCTTTAATTTCACATGTTATCATGTTCTATACTACTACTTAGACAATTATGTTTACGCCGGGTGTTTTGACCATATTCAGTTTATGTGTCAAAAACAACATTGGTAGGTCAGCTATGGTCAAAGGGGTAATAATATAAAATAAATATAACAATAATAATAAATAAATAATTATCTTATAAATAAATCAATTATACTTTTATAAACAAAAATTAAATATGGTTATAAAAAACGAACCAACATTACTGTCATGGAAATGGTAGGCCATACGTAATCATGAGTAATGTTCCCATTTTTTCAATGATCATTAGGAAAAGAAAGTTAGTAAAATTAAACATTTTATAATTATAATTATATAATAAATACCATATTATTTAATAATATATTCTTATATATATAATTCCCATGAATCAAAAGGAATCACATCAGGTCGAGGAGGCAGTAGTCCTTATATCCAAGAATGACGTTATCACTTTTTAAATGCGTGAAAGGGTAAAAATGAAATAAAAATATATTATAATTCAAGAAAGGTAAATATTTATAAAATAAAATATAATTATATTTTATGTCACATATGTATAATCGAAACCATATTTTATACATTCTATGTGTAATGTGATTTAATCACATTGCATTTAGTAGGTGGTAGTCCCCACTTCCACAAATGACAATATCACATTTAAAAAAATGGAAATCATACAGAATTTATCTACATAAAAATTAAATAAGAATAAATATATTATAAATTTCATAAATATCTAATATAAATGTCATTTAAATTATAATTACCATCATCTTAGGTTGTAATGGATGAACAAACCATCATCTTTTTGTGAGGTGGTAGTTCATCGTACACATAAACGGTATGTTTGTTACATAATAGATGGAAGTGTTTGTTTGTTTTAATAGAAAATTTAACAAAAAAACATATCACTATATTTATGATACTTTTTTTTATATATGCATGGAATAAAGAGTTTATAGGGTGTGGATAATGGAATGTAATTATAAATAGCTTGAGGAACAATTGTATATCTTCTTTGAGTATCTCTTTTTTATCACCAAAGTACTTCCTTTGATGTATTTTCTACCAAGGTGAGGATTATATGTTGAGTTAAGGTATTTTTGGATCTATTTTTTTATATATGGGTTGAGTCAAAGTGTCTTGAGGTGGGTCTAGAAGTAGGAGTATTTGAAGTCTTTTTATAGGGGATGAGGAGTGACACTCTTGTAAATATTTTGAAAGGGGACTCCACCCATGTTTTACTCATTCCATGTGGCTCCACAAATAATAAAAATATGATCAAAGGGATGATAGTATCAAGATATTTCCATAAAATGGATTTTGGAAAAATTTATAAGTTATTTTGTCCCTTACGTTTAATTATTTAGTTTTTTAAGAAACATAATTTCACATTAATCATTATAATTCAATTTAATTACATTCACTAATATTTTTGGTAAAAAACAACATTGAACATATTAGAAATTAAAAATTATTCTTATTAAAAATTTTGAATACATTTTTTCAAATTCCACTAAAATAATTGGAATATATTAATAAAAATTTAATCTCGTAGGTGGAGCGATAATGCGGGGGTTTTAATGTAAAAATGTTAAAATGTTTACTCTATATTTATATTAATTTTCAAAGTGAAATCGATCAAAATGAAATAATTTTTCCTAAATTTTATAAATTTATATAATTTTTGTTTAAAAATAGGAAAAAATATAATTTTATTCTAGCAATTACATAGATGAAATATCATTTATGTGATAAAACTGACTATTTTTCACTATTCATCAAAAAATGGACTTTTAGTGAAAAAACACCAAAATTGTCCTAGCCTAATTTTTATGTTCCGATATCAATTATTATTTTTATGTTGATATATAAAATTTGTAAAATTTTAAAAATATTTATTTAAAATACGTATCCATTTAAAGACTGAAATATTGCCTTTATAGAAATATAAGTTTTTATGAATTAATGTATTTTTGATTTTATATTCTATATATAGAATATAGTGAAAATTTTATTTTTTTTGTTTGGTATAATATATATATATTACATTAATATCACTAAATAATTTTAATTAATTTAAATTATTAGGATAAAATATCTATGTGACCATAAAAATAGTTTTCTATTAATATATTCCATTTATATTCAATTCATTCTTATTTTGATTTATAATTACATTGTAGAAAATGAATTTATATAAAATTTTTATTAACCATATATTTTAATAAGTTAGTTAATACTATTTCTAAAAAAAAATTAACAACTTGGTTAATTTTTAATATATTAAATAATAATATTTTAATAATATTTTATTGTTTGGAAAAACGTGGTCTTACGTTTAATGTATGATTTCAAAGAAATTTATTTTTGAGTTTGATGAAAGCTAACTCAATGTTTTATGAATTTAAATATATATAATATAGTTATTTTAATAAAAATATAAAGTCTTTGGATATAATATTATCTTGCATTCTTTGTGTTTCATGTAATAAATGCTATTGAATACAATGTTCTTCATTTATAATTTCAGGGAGTTACATTCTCCCCACCTCAATTAAATTGCATCCTCACAATTTAAAATCGATTATGGTGATATATTTTCTGAAATTTCATATGTTTTAAAACCCACATCATGAGAAGGGTTTGAAATAAATCATCAGGAAAATAGATATTGGGTAGTAAGAAGGTTACAAAGAATAACATATAACTTGGTCTCTATATAGGATAACACTAATGGGAAGTAGAGATATATAATTGGTGGAAAAGAATAATTTTTATATGGTGCTATTGAGGCCTTCAATCACAAATAATTGATTTATCAATGGGATTTTGAGTGCCCCAAATCCATAAATCTGTAATGAATTAGAAGACCATCGATTCGAAAACAGATAAGTTATTATGAAAACATTTTTTTGATCATTTTTTTGAATGTTTAGTAATTACTTTACTACCTAAGAATATATGTAAATATACTTACTTGATATATTTATATTTCATAAACACAATTTTCATAATTTTTTTGTCATTTAACCCAATTCTAATTCATGCATTACTTTAAAAAATCGGTATCCAAAAATAAACATTGATCGCTGAAGCCCAATTTTTTTTAAATGATTGTAAGGCCTATAAAAGAGCTAAAAGACTTTACATTTTTCTATAAATATTCTCCAAATATGAAATGACTTATATGAAAATCTATAAACATAAAAATTTACCCTACAACTAGTTCATCATTATCATTTATTCTTCAAATAGTTTAACTAAAAACAATGACATTTTAACCATGAAAATGTGTAGGTTTGTGGTTGGTGTGAAACTGTTATCATTTTTTGTTCACGGGTTCAAGACCCACATCATTTAAAATTTTGATTGGTTGTCAGAAATCACATATGTGGTCATTTTATAATATCATATTAACTTAATTTCTAAAATAACTAATTTGGAAAGCCAGGATATAAGTTTATTCATTAAAAATATTTTTAATTAAGGATTTAGAATAACCCCAATACATAAATACTTCATCCATTTATTTCTCCATAGGTCCTTTGTTAGCCTGTTGTTTATTTTTTTTCATACATTATCAATATTTATTCAAATAATTTGTAATGGTTTACAAAGAAAATGTGATATATCCTTTGAATACTACATTGGAGTGTCAAAACTAGTGTGCGGTAAGGCCCATTATCGTGTACCAACTTACACTGAGTCGGGCCCGAGAGACCATTTTGGATTTGTCACCCCTATGTACATCTGTGTCAGAACTATGCCAACTTTTATTATCCAAATGTGGATACATTTCTAGGAATACCCACATAATCTCTACTTTACCAAAATTAAATGTTGTTTTTCTATACATATCTTAAAATTATACCATTTATTTTTTTCTATAATAATTTTTTTTCTAAATCTAGTTCCCAATGTTGCTACCAAACTTCCCCTCATACCATCTTCAGGGACCCAATACCAGAAGCCAGGAGCAAGTGTATACTACCATTACATTAGAATTATTTCAATGAATAAAATCCTTAAGGACATGACAGTTTAGTAATATTGGTAATCCAAATACATACTTGAGTCTTGTATTATAAATGAATAAACTAATTACAAAATAATTGTTATCATTTATGGATTAAAAACTATATATAATATATCCCTACTTATCATTAATAGTATTCTTCTTATATTCATGGTAAAAGGAATCAAAATACTGGTGAGCTCCAATGCTCAGTAAGGGTAAATTATAGTGGAGAAATAATGAATCAATGAGAATGACAATTATGGAATGGTAAATAGCTTAACACACACAAACCATGTAATCGAAAAATTGAGAAAAACATTCTTAAACAATATGGAATGGTAATAACTGAAAAAATTCCTTATATATAACTAAATAAGGAAACAAAAAATATTTTTATGTAGGAAACTAAAACACATGTCATCTACTCAATGAACATAGAATGAAATGAATCCATAAACATGTCGATGAAAAATATCATGTATAAATTATAACTGAATCAAAATGGAAGTCATGATTAATTATTGGACATCATGTGTCTAGAACATGATAAATTATTTCGTCACAATCTTTCCTCAAGAATGTTTAATTGTATGGCTAGAATCTTATCTATTCTTCTTGGAAACAAACTATAAGGGTTTCATTCCAACTAATTTCTTCTCATGAGACTGTTGATGCATCGAGGGGTTTTCATTAGCTGATCCCCATCATATAGTGCTTACCATAAACGGCCCTAAACCCATATATTTCATGTCCTAATAATTCATCATATAGAATAAAAAGTATTCCTTTATGAATATCAGTATTGATTACATGATACAGATTTATCAATATTTTAAAAATAAAAAATTATCTTTCAATGTAAAAACCATATAAAAAATGGTATATATACCAAGAAATAATCATAGCTATTAAAAATGATATAGATATATAGGGGGAATTCAAGGTAAATTGATTATAGGAAATTGAGTATTTCAAGGGGACTAAAAGGAATCAAATAATGAATGTCATTACTATCATTGGAAAAATATATTATAAACCATTTAGAGTAAGAATAATAATGTTATTAATACAACATATCCCACATTGATTAAAAATAAGGGATTTTTTCATTGATGAATTGAAACACTATATGAATATATTTTAAAAAATTCACGAGGAAAATATCAATTTGGTTTGATAATACATTTCAAAAAAAATACATTAAAATCACTTTTTAATAAATTTTGGGAAAAAATTAATGTTTTAAACATGTAAAATAACCTTCAAATAAATGATAGTGGGTAAATATGTACATTCCATATGAGGTAGAAATAACATTAATTTTTCATGGTCAAAATGTTAGAAAAAAATTGTTATTCAGAAAGTGATAAGAATATTCATTTTAAAAACATTTGTAAATGAAAAAAGAGAAAATATATTTTAAAAAACGATTTTATAATGGTGATTTTATAAAAAAATTTAGAAAATTGGGTTTTATAATAAAATATATTCTTTGACTAAAAAGATAATGAAGATGGGTTTTCTATAAATATTCTAAAACGTTTTTGTGTACCAAATGGTGTAAAAACAGAACATTTTCTTCAAATAGGTAATGAAGAACGTGAGGAGAGGAAAATGAAATGTTTTATTGAATAATTATTATGTAATTTCATCTATTATAAATTAATGATCATTACATTTATTCTTCGGGAAGATTGTCTATATACATTTCAAAGAGTCTTATGCCTATTTGATACCTTTTAAATCATAATACTAATGAATTAATAACATTAAATGAATGTTTTAATTAACATGAAGATAAATTTATTAATGATTTTTTATATCATAATGGGTAGTATATTCACCTCACAAAATATGTATGTAGTGAATATTACATTTATCTCACAATTGTGTGAAGTGAGATGAATATCCCTCACCTCTTGTTCATCTTTTATTTTGTCTTCATATTATTGAATAATATACTTATATTAGTTATTTACATGATTCAAAAAAAATTCAAGTTTATAATTAATTTTATTTTACTTATTACCATTTTATATGTAACTACCTTAACAATTAATTTTATGTTGGGTGTTTTGACCGAATTCAGTTTTTGTGTCAAATACAACATTTATCGGTAAAATATGGACAAAGGGGTAATTATATAAAATATAATGTATAATAATTTCATAGTTATCATATATATTCTTTAATTATACTTTTAAATTCAGTTATATAATATGGTTATGAAAAATTAACATGTGTTTCAATAATGGAGACAATATGACGTATATACATATGGTAGTGGTCCATTTTTCAATGATCATTATGGAAAGAAGGTATGTAGAATTAATATTTAAAAAATAATAATTATATCATAGATAAAATTTTATTTATTCATATATATATACATATATAATTATTATGATGTAAAAGTAATCACATATTGTTGAAGAGGAATTTGTCCACACGTCCACGAACGACATTATCACTTTTGAGGTGTCTGAAATGGTAATAAATAATGGAATATTTATTAAATTTAATTACTGTAATTATGTCCTGAACACAATATAGTTTATTTTCTGTCACATATGTTTAATTAAAGCTATACTTTATACAATACATGTATCATGTGGTCGAATCACATAGCTTTAAGAGGCTGTCATCCACACTTCCCCAAATGAAGTTATCATATTTAAAAAAATGGAAAGAATAATCATATGTTCTATATAAAAAATATAGAATATTAAAGTAATTATAAATATAAAATATATCATATGTTAACATTTTTCCCATAAAAATTCCCAATCTGATAGGTGGTAATGGAATAATGAACAATCATCATTTCGTGATATGGTACTTTGTCATACAAATAAATGATAAGTTTTTTACCCAACATATGGAAGTGTGTGTAAGTTTAGATAAAAAACATAACATAAAAAAATAATATTATATTTTTTATATATTAATTTTTATATAATCATGGAATAAATATTGTTTATGTGGTATATAATGGAAATGAAAACTAAATAGATTGAGGAAAGATGTTACCTCTTCTTTGGTTAACTCCTTTTAGTTTTCACCAATGATATTCCATGGATGGATTTATGACCAATTTAAGGCTTGAAAGTAGAGGGAATTTATTTTTAGGTTCTATTAGTGATGATATATTTTGATACAAGGTGGATTGTGAGTTGTGAGAATGCGATAGGAGAGTAGGACTTTTCATATTGGAGGAGGAGTGGCACTCTTGTAAATTTTTGGGAAGGGAATTCCACCAACATTTTCCCCATGTCATGTGGATTAAGTATTATAAAAAACTCGATAAAAATGTATGATAGTGTCTAAATATGGCTATAAAATGTATATTGGATATGTTTCTTTGTCATTTTTCCATATGATTAAAGGTTTTTCCCTTGTATGCTTAATTTCACCTTTATTGCTGAAATTAATTTCAATTGCATTCAGTAATATTTTTTTTGTCAAAGACTAAGTCGAATATATTAGAAAGTATAAATTTTAAATATTCAAAATATTTAAACTAATTTTTTTAAGTTAAATTCATATAATCGGTAGAAATTAATTTTGGTTTAACTCCACACATGGGATGACAATGAAGTTTTTTAAAATGAAAATGTTCAAATGTTTCCTAAGTATTTATACACAATTTCAAAGTAAAATTGATTCCAATGACCTAAATTGGGATATATAATGTAAATGTTTCTACTAAATATTTTAAAAAAATTAAAAATATAAATTAACTTTATAAATAAATTAGATAAAAAGAAGTTTTGAGTTAAAATTCAACATTTTTCACTATTCATCAAGAAATGGATCTTCACAAAAAATATGAAAAATTCACCCTAACATAATATTTATTTTATTATTTAATTTTTTTTAATTTTTACATATAATCTTTATAAAACCATGTGAAATTTCATTTCAAATAAATTTTATATTAAAAGGTGATAAAAGTGATTTTATAAAAATATATGCTTTCATATGTAAAATTGGGTTTGTTCTTATAAAATGTATATAGATTTTTTTGGATGAATGTAAAAAATATTTTATAGAATATAATATATATATATATATATATTTTAAATTAATATCACTTTCTAATTAAAATTTATTTAATACATCTGCATAAAATATCTTTTTGCGCATAATAATCATAATCTATAAAAATATTCACTTTATATTCTATTGGTTATTATATTCATTTCTAATTAACTTTTAACTAATGAATTCATTTTAAATTGTTATAAACTATATATTTTCATAATTTAGTTAATAATTTTTATAAAAGATAATTTAAAAGTTAATATTAGTATTATTATATTAAATAATATTATTATTATAATATATTGCTGCTCGGTAAAACTTGGTCTGGCATGAAAAGTATGATTTTGATGAAATTCATTATTGCATGAGAAACAAGATAATTTTTTTTCATTTGAATTTATTGAAAATATAAAATTTATATAAAATATAAAATCTGGAGAAAATATATTCCCTTACATGCTTGTTGTTCCATGTCATACCCACTATTAAATACAATATTCATAATTTAGAATTTTGGGGTGTTACAATATTTATCATCATGGTACACATGTGAAAGGTTATTTACTACTTCTTGTATCCGTATAAAAGGAATATTTTATAATGGATTGTGTGGTATTAGATTATTTCCAAACCATTCCAAAGAATGGATACTCTACTTAGTAGTGAAACTCATAAATACTTGTGTTCCTATGGATGTGTGAATGTTTGGGTATCCTAAATTTGATAAATATTTAAGTATAAGTGATGTTTGTTGTAAAATAAAAGGAACATAAAATAAAGATATATCAGTGATTCCCCCTTCCCCTCTCAGTGATTACATAGATCATGGTTGGTACATTTCAATTTTCTTGAATTAGTGGTGGTTTATTCCATAATGAAGGGAATTATTTATATTCCTTAGCCACATGGGTTAGATATTCTTGTTGTCTAGGCCTCAGGTTTACCAGATGTCTAAAATATACTCTCATCATCCAATTAGTTTCTTCTTACTGAAGGGTATTCACTAATGAAGATATTTTGAACTCATTCTATAATTTGAACTCTGTTGGGATTCTTTTTAAATTTATGAATATGTTTAGTCACATTGTCTATTTAAACTCAATTTCATTTTTTGAAATTCAATCTTCCAAAGGAAGAGTCCCCACCTCATAGGGTGGTGGCTCGGATATGGATATGGCTACACCCTCCTTTTATACTTAGATGGTGTACACTAAGTAAGTTATAGATAAGTGTTTGGAGAAGCTACCATGTTGTTATACATCCTTATGTTTTTGAAAATACACCAACATCATGCATTTCAGTATAGAGCACATTTCAAATGGTTGAAACTTCACTGCATTCTTATATATTGTTTTCATACTTTTCACCCTTCATTTGGATGATTCTAATGAAATTATTTGATTATAATCACACAATTGGAATAATTTATTCATTTATATCAGAGTAGTATGGTTTTTCTATCCTAAAAACATCTATCAATATATAGATTATATCCATCTTTGATATCATGTTTTTAGATAGTCTTTTGGACATGTGGACCCTGGGATATTTCTCTCACCCCCTTAATGCACCCCTATATATGGTTTATGAATGTTGGTCCTGTGAGAATATCTAATGAAATTTGTAGAACCCACTCCTCGTGATGGAGAGAAATCATAAAGAAGAAAAAACACTGAGGTCATGTCCTGTGATGTTCCTCAAAATCTGTAAAAGGTTGTCTTCCTCTGAGGAGGGAGACATAATAATACCCACATCCCAATGGGTGATGGTGAATTTTTTCAATCATGATCATGGGATAGACCTAGATCTAGTTTTATTATACTTGGGTCTATAGTGGTAATTTAAATTATCATATATTTATGATCATGGGTTTCTCCTATAATATTGTGTGGAAAACTATTATATTTATATAATTAGAATTTTGGGATTTTATCAAAGAACAAGTTGGATATAGTGCCTTTTCACGGTGATAAATAATCACTATACTGGGTTTCTAGTGATTGTAGTCTTCACTTTCCTCTAAAGGGATTTATGTTTGACATTTATTGAAGTCGGGTATAGAATACAATCCATCGATCACTCCATCAGAATATTCTATTTCTAGGAGTCATGAGTGAAATGAATTCAAGGGGTGGGACAACTAGAATATAGAGACCCAGGTCCTATGGTCTGATTTTATGTAATGAAAATAAACATTACTCTTCACAATAAACCTTTTTAGACAGTGAGTGGGGTGAAATAAAGATCTCCATGTTCACCCCACCATATGAAATATATGACATATGTGGAATTGGTGATTATCTTTTAGATATTGTCCATACTTCTAGGGTAGGAATGTTGGAGATAATAAAAGTGTGTCTTCACATTTTGGTTCTGAGCCACTAAATAGAAGACCACATTTACTTGTTTTATGTTCTAAATATTACCTTAACATGGTTAGTGTACTCCCTATGAGGCATAAATATGGTATTGAGGGGATGGATACTCTCCAAAAAGTATCATTTAAATGAGTGTATGTATTACTCTTTTAATGCTTATGGAATTTTATACTGGTGATTGTATTTGGGTAAGAACATCACCAAATACCTTCCTTGACCCACTCTTCATCAACGAAAATAGTATTATCTTCATCATATTTGAGTGATTTTTTGACCTTATATAACCATACAAGTCATTTCACCATTGATTTATCATGACTAGCGATATTATTTTTTATCTCATATGTGTAATCAGAGGGTATACAGTTTGAAGGAGGTGAATGTGGTGATTGTTTCCTATGATAATATTTTAACCCATATGATACATAGTTGACTAATGATGAGTCACCAATGGTATTTTTCCTCAATTACATGATTTACACTAAATATGAGTGAAAAATTAAAAATATGACATAGTGTGGACATCCAAGATGGGAATATATGTTATTACGATGTGATAATTCATTAAATGAAACACAATGATCGCCTCAATGGTGGGTTACTGATTCACTATTATGGGGGTGAATTCTATTTTGCTTAAATATTTTTTCAAAAATATTACATCTATAACAATCCCCCACAGGGGGAAACTCGAGGTTTATCATCTTGATGATTTCCTTTGTACGTAATAAATCCACATCAACTATCATAGAAGGAACCTCTATTACACTTTCTCAAGAGAGGACCTTAAGAGCCATTAGATTATTTTTTATTGTTGGGGGATCCATGATAATGGATTTTAAATGAGTTATAAATTGAATGACCTCATCACCAACTGATATTTAGGTTTCGGTGAGGATTTATGCAACTGCAATTAATGGGAGGAGATTCATGACCAAACATTACATCTCCATATGGAAGACCTTCATAGTGTGTACACTATAAAAATCTAAAGAGTTTTTGATAAAAAAAATACTTAGGGAGGAACATTATAGATATAGGTACCTTTTCATATTGACTAATCATGTAATCCTTGGGTTAGTACTGGAATATACGGATGAGATTCATGCATGTTAAGATCCCCAGGGAAAGAACACTCAGTATCAACCAGAAATTTCCCCCAATGAGATACCCTTATAAGAATTATAATTTTTAGATTAGTTTTGAAACCTCAATTATATTTTTGATCACTATGTATTGGTAGTGATCCACTTGAGTATGATCCCTCCTAGGAGGATATTTAGTTGTTTTTTGTCTATGCAGATAAAATTCATGGCTGAGATAATTGATATAATCCCACTACGTGATTTTTTAATATGGATGTGGGATTCCTTATTGAGAGTTTTGATATTCGACTACTCATTGATTATAGTTTGAAATTTTCGGTGGACATCATGGGTGTGACTAGGGGTTTGATCCCACAATTTGGTTTTTATGAAGATATTCATGTAGGCTTCAATGGTATAAAAGAAAATATGATCATTCTTCTAGTTCACCATCTTGATATGTAAGCAGGATTCATAGGGTCAAGTTGTAATATAGCACAACTCCGTGATCACTATTGGGATATTCTTGTGAGCATTATAGGACTAAGAAGTAATTTAAGCCTAATTATTAGTCATCATCCGAACAGATCAGTGAACTTTATAGCTACAAGAAGGAAGTTGAGAATGAACATCAGTATCTATAAATATATTCCCAAGGGCCACATATGAATGATATGAAATATTGGTATTCTCCTCAATTCCCACCAAGAAATAGATATGAGTTTTTTTATCTAAATAGGAGTAGGGATATAATCCTACCCATATGATTCTTAGAGAATATACCAATAGGCCAAAAAACCCTAAGTGAGAATATGGATACAAACCATTTCCTAATAATGATTATTCCACCACCTTTTGTGATATCTCCTCCTTGGAGTTTTGGTTTGGATAACTAGTGATGATATCTCCAAAGTGCCCTCCTTATCATATTCACATGCTACTAGGGATCACATCATTAATGATGAAATAAAATAGAACAATACCTATTAGTATGATCCTGATAAGTATTATGTTTTTAGTTGAAATAATTCTCGACCACCCTAGATTAAAAAAGGAAATGTTACTTATATTGAGGGACTCGATTCTAAAATGGTTGGATTTGGACACATGGTCTACGTTCTTTTCCATTACTTTTCATTAATAGGATGAAAATTGGGGAATAATATCCTAGAGAAAATCATTAGAAACCTATATATTTAGAAAGTATTAATTGAGGTAAGAATCCAAAAAAAGGGATTCCACCTATTAATGTTCGAGGTGATGAGTTGTTTAAAAAAACATCATGACTAAAAGGGTACAATTGTTATTGGGAAAACACATATGTATAATGATTTGGCTGGATATGTGTGGTAGCCTAATGATTCCTGCATCTACCACATTTCTTCCCATGAATAATTTTATAGAAATATCCATTCATAAATACCATTTGTATGTGTTGAAATATCTAGAATTTTAGAATAAACTAAAACATGAAACAAATTTAATGAGACACTATAAGAAAAATCATGGTTAACTGAAAACTTTTTCATTTAATGGATATCACGTTGGGTTCAAAATTGTATTGCAAAAATGCCTCATGGATACATGTTTTTTATCAGTGCAAGACTAATTCGAAATTCCATGATGTAATAGGGATATACCAGAGGTACTTTGTGTAAGGACCCAGCCTCTGAGTGCCCAGAGTCGGTGCCCATGAGACATGATGTGCCAAAATTACATTACAAATATTCACAAAATATCACATCATGTCCCAATAATACAGAGGATCATGGGGTTCTGGTTGTGGGAAAACCAGCTGCATTCTAAAATGTTCAATCTTTTAAAAACTGTAAACAGAAAAATTTTAATCAAAAGCATACTATGAGCATTGAAATACACAGTAAGGGGTTTTGAATATACATAAATACAGTTTTTGAAAACTACCATTGAAAATTCATCGTGTACTTAAAATAATTCCTTTTAAGAAAACATCTCAACACCTCAAAGGTATATATAAAACATTTAGAGCAAGACATGTACAAGTATTTGAACATACCACTGAAAAATTATTGAACAATAAAAATAAGAATTCTTGCATGGTGGTACATAAAAAATACTAAGTAAGAATAACATAGCATGCAATGTGTGCCAGTACTATTAGACAAGAATATTATCAGATTTACGCATAATTAATCTTAGTACAACTTATTTAAATGCACATAATGACATGAAAAATGTATTTATAGAATTTTCATTAATAATCTGGGATGGAAAAATAATCATGCATTATATGTCATATGCACTAAAACTCATACTCATAAATATTGGTTCTTGATTAACATACACATAATGATGCATTATAATGCCGAACCTTTTGTAAACATATTGTCAAGGCCTCGTCCAAGAGCCTTAATCTATCATCTCTTTAACCAATATTCTACTAATTGAATATTTTTCTAGTTAATTAAATTACATAGTCATAATGAGGAAAATGCATATGCCGGACTGTGTCAAGGCCTCATGCCAGGACCATAATCATCTATGTCCAGGAATTTCACCTAAACCATAACTGTTGTCAGGCCTTGTTCGGTGACACTGTTGTGTCTCATGAGATCTAATGATGCATCAAGGGGATATAGAGGGCCCCAACCGTCACATAATAAGTCCACTGCATTCCAAATACATCATAAATCAAAGTGCACATACCACTTTGATTTATTTAATTTAATTTAATTAGATATTATCCAAGGTGTCCTATACTACTTTGGGTAATTTAATTTCATTTCTCATTATTTTTACTATGCATGCATTGTCGAATACAACAATAAATAAAATCGATAATGAAACTATTTTACATTTACGGTAGAAATACATGATATGAAAATGAACATATAAAGTATGATAATAACCATTTCCCAAGGCAGACATGGATAATAGAAATATCTTCTACACATGTAATAATAAAAGTACATAAAATGATGAATGAATGGGGCTTTCCACATTAAATGGTAACTTCATGGGTTAAATTCCCTATTTCATGCACATTTAATTACGTGCATGTTGATAAAAGTTCTAGTGAGCATGCATTTAGACCAAATCCCAACTTGATTATCCAATGACCATAAATACAAGGTTTTTTTAATTAATAAGACTATATATGAGGACAACAAGGGTCAAAGTAAATTAAACAATCTCATTAGTGCAACATACATATTGGCTTAGCAGCCACCAAAATTACCAAAATATTACATGTATCAAAGTATAAACCAAGTCCTGATAATTATTATTTGAAAATAGGGGTCTGGAAAGTAAACCTATAAATAAATTTTACATAACCATATATACGCAAAGTGCATATATGGGTTTTTACACAATTTAATCAATGTCCATTAAATTCTTTAAGATCTAAATGTTTCTAACCATTAATTAATTACTTGACAGAAAACCAAACCCATATATGGTCTATTATATAAGAAACCATATCTACATAAATATATAAAAACAAAGGTTTTTGTACTATAACATAAATACATTTAATCCAAAAACCTATTTCGCATCTAAAATATTATTTTAAGATTAGTATTTATCTCTTAAAAATCATAATTGAATTGTATTGGAAAACATATATATATGATTATATGATTATATATATATATGTATGTATGTATACACCAGAAAATAAATATGTGTATTTATATGATATATGACAGAAGCTTTTGACAACTAAACATACATAAACTACTTGAGTTTACAAACAATGAACAATCTCCCAGGAAAAATGGAAGGTGATACTATCCCAAAAAGTTCATACATGGAACATACTATAAACTATATATATATATAGGTGTATATATATATATAAACATAAATGTAAACTTTGATTTGCATGAGGAATAAAAACTAAAAACTTCGTAAACCAAATCGTAGATCCTCAAAATAGTATATAAGAATGGAATTTCACAGTTTTCAACATGGATCAAAATGCTTATATACATATATATACAAACTGTATTATCATATATAAACTTATGTAAAATCTCATTTGCACTCCAAATAATAAGAAATATCCTTTGAAAAGATTGAATCCTTAAATGTAGAGGGTCTGTAGAGGGTTTTTAGGATTTTAAAAACCAAAAAAAGGTTGTACGCCCATATATATATATATATTCTGTATAATTTTATAAACTTATATAAGACTAGTTCAATGTAAACTTGAATGAAAAACCACCCTTACACCAGTTTATGCATGTGCGAGCGTAACACACAAATATCAGTTATATTATATATATATATATATATATATAGTATAACCGATTATACATTGTGTGTGTATATTATATATATAAAAAAGTGAAAAAATTCCCATACATTAACTTGAGGAGGAATAGGGGATGTTGGAATGCTAGGAAGAGGAGGTGAATCATGAGAGACATCTGGAAATCTTGGAGGATGATTAGAGGTTCTCTGAAAACTTGAGCAAGGAGCCGGGAGGTCTTGTGAATGCTATGGATAGATTTTATAAACTATATCTACAATGAATGAGTAACAGGTCCGAGGATACTTGCAAAATAAAATTAAAAAAACACTGGGAAAGAGACCCGCTATGGAAAATGCATGAGAGTGGAGGGTCCGGTGAGTAAAGAAAAACGAGGAAATATAATGGGGTAGGATACCGATCTGAGACACACCACAGAGAAAAAAACAACGAGGGGAATAGATGGTCGTGATCTTGGTTTCTTCACCCCAAAACAGAGCACCCAGCCACACGATGCGAGGTCTTCATCCAAACCCTCACCGCAAAGATGCACATGGCCCACCCTGCTCGAATCCCTTCGAACATCCGACGGGGCACCAGAGTGGTGACACTGCTAGAGGTCAGGAGGGGCTACCTTGTGGCCTTGTTCTAGGCCCTTTGAGGAAGACGACGTCTCCTCCTTTTTTATTTGTTTATTATTTTATTCATTTAGTATTATTGTTATTATAACATTATAATTATTTTATATATTTTTTTAAACCTACGCAACCCGTGACCCCCCCTAAAATATTGTTTATTCTATATATTTTTTTATTATAATTATTTATAAATTTATTATTATTATATATACTTTTTGTATCCATGAAACTCGTGAGGAGTTCCCCCCTTACCCACGTTTTTACCTCTTTTTTTATCATTTATTATTATTATATTTCTATCATTAATACACCAATTCAAAAGTTTTTATTAAACATTATCACTTTAATAAGGTTTCAAATAATATACATCACTTTATTAAAATAAAATATTATAATATGTTTATTTATTAAATTGATAAACATATATGACAATATGATTTATTTTATTAAAAAAATTTAATTAATAATATATATTTTTATTAAAAAAATTCTAATTTATTTGAAACAAACATGTATTTACAATTATAAGATATTTACAATTTATTATTATTAATTTCATTATTTAAAATTATTATTATTTATCTCTAAAGAAATAATTTCTATAATAATAATTTTTCCAATATAGATTGTATAATTTAAATAAAAAAATTATAAAACAAATAAGAATCAATTTTTATAACAGAGTTGGTTGAATTAAATAGCCATAATTTTAAACAAAATAAATATTATTAATAATTTTATCAAACTCGAATCTAAAAACAATCATTATAATTTCATTTATATATCTTTTTTTTAAAATGTATGAATCCCATAATAATTACTCTTTCGTTTGCATAAATTAAAATAATGCATTTCACTATGTAATTTCAAAATTACACGTATTATGATTTTATAGTAACATTAGTCTTATTAATAATTATTTAACTAAATACTCTAATAATATATTTATAAGGATATTTATTCAAAACTAAGTATATGAAACAATTACATATATAAAAGACAATTCTTATATACATTTATAACATATTAAAAATGATGTAAAGTTATTATTTTTATTGCGACTCAGAGTGTTTTAAACCCTAGGTGATTGAAGGAGGAGGAGGAGAAGAAGATGGTGTGCGTCAAACCTTTGGTGCTCAGTGTGGCTGCAGTGGCCTTGGCCATTCTTATGATTGTTATGGTGGTTTCTAAATACCCCTATCTTCTACTCGGGGTTCTCGTTGTATTGAGCGCTCTCCCAGTAATCTTAATAAGGTTGTTGGTGGGTATTTTAGGTTAGTTGTGATCTCTTGTTTCATTGTATGGTTTTATCTATTGTAATATAATATTTCAATGAATACAAGACCTTTTTTATCATTCACATAATTTGAATTAATTTACTCGTACAATAAATAAACCCTTTTAAAACAAAGTGAAGCAATAATATTCAAGTCTATCAAGCTTGGGGCGTTACATTATCCCCCCTACAAAGAATTGCATCTTCACAATTCTAAAACGCTTGTACACAAAGCACAAAAACACCATACCCACATCACACCCAAAGTCCGTTTACTGGGAACTCCATTTGTGGTAGGGTGCTGACGACCACAGGTGAATTTCTATGGTGGTATTCAGCTGCTTGATCTCTTTGGCCTAGACACATTGTGGACAGCTAGGGTTGTATATGTTCCTAAAGCACTCAACCTTCCATAGAGAGGCGCGATAATTATGGAAAATGGAAATTTCTGAGTGTGATAAATCCCTATAAGTCCTACGCACCACATAGTTCTTGAAAATATTGATGTCGTAGAGTTCTCCGTACATACTAAAACTCCGGACCGAGAAAAGTTAGTCCACTTGATGGTCTCCATCCAAAGCAGCTTCTAGGGATTTACCTACAGCTCGGTAGTCATCACCCAAAGTGAAACATAGAAAAATAGATTCATAAAACATACCTTTTATACTATATGCTGAAAATTGTGCAATTGTTATGCGGTAAAAGACAAGATTTATCCCCTGGTAAACATGGAGAATGTTTGGGTGTTTCGACACCCGATGTAGTTTTTCACTGGACAACCTAAGGTTTTCGAAAGTCTCGTAGTCCCTTGAACATGACTTGGCCATTATAGTTTCAACTATCTCCATTGGGATAGATAGAAGGTGTGATGTATCAGCCATCTGAGAATTATAATATAATTACTTATTAATCCTCAGTCATATATTTATACTACCTGTTTTTCCAATGTTATCTGAACCTATCCTCCGATACCAACTGTAAGGACCCAGCCTCCGAGTTCCCGGAGCCGGTGCCCACGAGACATGATGTACCAAAATTTCATTACAAATATTTAAAAAATATCACATCATGTCCCAATAATACAGAGGATCACGAGGTTCAGGTTCTGGGAAAACTAGCTACATTCTGAAATGTTCCATCTGTTAAAAACAGTAGCCTGAAATATTTTAATCATAAACGTAGGGTGAGTATTGAAATACTCAGTAAGGGGTTTTAAAAATACTTAAATACAATTTTTGAAAACTAACATTGAAAATTATTTCAAGTACTTAAAAAAATTCTTTTTAAGAAAACATATCAACACCTCACAGGTAGCTATAAAACATTTAGTGCAAGACATGCACATGTATTTGAACATACTACTGAAAAATTACTGATCTATCAAAATAAGCCTGCTTGCATGGAGGTACGTAAATACTAATAAATAAAGATAATATAGCATGAAAGGTGTAACAATACTACAAGACCAGAATATTATCAGAATTTCACATAATTAATCTCACTACAACTTATTTAAATGCACATGATGACATAACAAATGTAATGCTAGCATTTGCATTAATAATCTGGGAAGGAATACTAGTCGTGCATTATATTTCATATGAACTTAAACTCATACTCATAAGTAATGGTTCTTTATTAACATAGACATAATGTGAGATTATAATGCAGAACCTTCTGTAAACATATATTTGAGGTCTCGGCCAGGACATATATTAATTAAGGGCTCAGCCTTAATCCATAAGCTCTTTAACCAATATTCTACAAATAAAATATTTTTATGGTTAATTAAATTACATAGTCATAATGAGGAAAATGCATAAGCCAGACTGTGTCAAGGCATCGTGCCAGGACCATAATCATCTATGTCCAAGAATTTCACCTGAACCGTCTATGTCTATAAATTTCACCTGAACCGTAACAGTTGTCAGGTCTTGTGCCATGACACTATTTTGTCTCATGACACCTACCGATGGATCAATGGGATACTGTGGGCCCCAGCTATCACATAATAAGTCCAATGCATTCCTCATTACTCATCAATCAAAGTGAACATACCACTTTGATTTATTTAATTTAATTTTATTAGATATTACCCAAGGTGTCCCATACGACATTGGGTAATTTAATTTAATTTCTCATTATTTTTCATATGCATGCATTATCGAATATAAAAATAAATAAAATGGATAATTAAACTATTGTACATTTATGGTAGAAATACATGATATGAAAATGAACATATAATGTTTAATGATAACCATTTCCCAAGGAAGACATGGATAATTGAAATATCTTTTGCACATGTAATAATACAAGTACATAAAATGATGAATGAATGGGGTTTGCCACATGAAATGATAACCTCTTAGTTTAAAGTCCCTATTTCATGCATATTTAATTATGTGCATACTGTAAAAGTTCTAGTGAGCATGGATTTAGACCAAATCACAACATGATTAACCAATGACCATAAGTGTAGGGGTTTTTTAAGTAGTAACACTATATATGTGAGCAAAAAGGGTGATAGTCAATTAAACAAGCTCATTTGTGCAACATACATATTATCTTAGCAGCCACCAAAATTACTAAAATCATGTATGTATCAAAGTATAAACTATGGCCTGATAATTATTATTTGAAAATAGGGTTTGGGAAATTAAAACTATAAATACATTTTACATAACCATATATACGCAAAGTGTATATATGGGGTTTTACACAATTTAATCTAAGTCCATTAAATTCCTTAAGATCTAAAAATTTCTAACCATTAATTAATTACTTGACTAAAAAACAAACCCATATAAGGTCTATTATATAAGTAACCATATGTACATAAATATATAAAAACTAACGTTATATTACTATAACATAATTATATTTAAACCCAAAACCTAGTTCTAATCTAAAATATTATTTTATGTTTAGTATTTATCTCTTAAAAATAATAATTTAATTGTGTTGGAAAACTTATATATATGATTATATAATTATATATATATATATATGTATACACCTGAAAATATATATGTGTATTTATAAGATATATGATAGAAGATTTTCACAACTAAACATACATAAACTACTTGAGATTACAATCCATGAACAATCTCCCTGAAAAAATGGAAGGTGATACTATCCCAACAAGTTCATGCATGGCACATACTATAACATATATATATATGTATATATATATATATAAACATTATTGTAAAAAATGATTTTCATGATGAATAAAAACTGAAAACATCCTAAACCAAACCGAAGATCCTCAAAACAGTATATAAGAAAGGAATTTCAGGGTTTTCAACATGGATCAAAACATTTATATACATATATATTAAAACTGTATAAATATATATATACTTATTAAAAACTCATTTTCACTCCAAATAATAAGAACTCTCCTTTGAAAAGATTGAAACCTTAAATGTAGAGGGTGTGTAGAGGGTTTTTAGGGTTTTAAAAAATGAAAAAAGGTTGTATGCACACATATATATAATTTGTATAATTTTATAAACTTATATAAGACTAGTTCATTGTAAAATAGAATGAAAAACCACCCTTACACCATTTTATGCATGTGCGAGGGTAACACAAAAATATTAGTTATACTATATATATACATTATAACTGATTATACAATGTGTGGGTGTATTATATATATAAAAAAAGTGGAAAATAACCATACATTAACTTGTGGAGGAGGAGGTGACGTTGGAATGCTAGGAAGAGGAGGTGAATCACAAGAGAATTCTGGAAAGATTGGAGAATGATTGGAGGTCCGCTGAAAACATGAGCATGGAGATGGGAGGTCTTTTGAATGCTGCAGATTGATTTTATAATCAATATCAACAATGAATGAGGAACAAATATGAGGCCTCTTGGAAAATAAAATAAAAGAAACACCGGGAAGGAGACTCACTCTGGAAACTATGTGAGAGTGGTGGGTCCAGTGAGTGAAGAAAAACCAGGAAATATAGGGGGTAGGATACTGGTATGAGACATGCCACGGAGAAGAAAACGACGAGGGGAGCAGACGACCATGATCTCGGTTCCTTCGACCTGAAACGGAGCACCCATCCAAACGATGCAGGGTCTTTGTCCAAACCCTCACCGCGAAGATGCACGCGGCCTGGCCTGCTCAATTCCCTTTGCACAACTGATGGGGCACCGGTGTGGTGACACAGCTGGAGGTTGGGAGGGGCTGCCTTGCGGCCTTTTTGCAAGCCCTTTGACAAAGAAGATGTCTCCACTTTTTTTATTTTTTTAATTTTTTATATGTTTATTATTATTATTATAAGGTTATTATTATTATATATATATATATTTTAAACCTAGACAACCCATGACTCCCCCCTAAAATATTGTTTATTCTATATATATTTTTATAATCATTATTTATAACTTTATTATTATTATATTAATATTTTTATGTACCCCTGAAACTTGTGAGGAGTGCCCCCCTTTACCAATGTTTTACCTCTTTTTATCATTTATCATTATTATATTTCTATCATTAATACACCAAGTCCAAAGTTGTTATAAAACATTAATACTTTAATAGGGTTTTAAATAATAAACATCAATTTCATAAAATCAAAGAGTATAATATTTTTATTTATTAAATTTATAAACATATATGACATTATGATTTATTTTATTAAAACAAATTTTAATTAAACATATATATTTTTATTAAAACAAAATCTAATATATTTGAAACATACATGTATTTATTATTATAAAATATTTACATTTTATTATTATTAATTTTATTATTTAAAATTATTATTAATTATTTATAAAGTAACTATTTTTTTAATAATAATTTTTCCAAAAAAGATTTTATAATTTAAATTTAAAAATTATAAAAAAAATAAGAATATATTTTTATAACAGAGTTGGTTGAATTAAATAGCCATAATTTTAAACAAATTACATATTATTAATAATTTTATAAAACGCTAATCTTAAAAAAAATCATTATAATTTCATTTATATATCATTTTTTTGAAAATATATGAAACCCATTATAATTACTCATTCATTTAAATAAATTAAAATAATTCATTTCACTAAATAATTTCAAAATTACAGTTATTATGATTTTATAGTGACATTAGTCTTATTAATAATTTTATAACTAAATTATCTAATCAAAATTTTATAATGATATTTATTAAAAACAGAGTATATGAAACAATTACATAAATAAAAGACATTGAATATATACATTTATAATATATTATAAATTATTTAATGTTATTATTTTTATTGTGGCTCGGAGTGTTTTAAACCCATGGTGATTGAAGGGGGAGGAGAATAAGAAGATGGTGCACATTATACATTTGGTGCTCAGTGTGGTCGTACTGGCCTTGGCAATTCTTATGTTTGTTATTGGAGATGGTAAAGACCCCTATCGTCTACTTAGGGTTCTCGTTGTTTTGATCGGTCTCCCAGTAATCTTAATAGGGTTGGTGGTGGGTGTTTTAGGTCAGTAGTGATTTCTCATTTCATTATAAGGTTTTATCTGTTGTAATTAAATATTTCAATGAATGCAATACCTTTATTATTATATTTTTTTTTCTCATTCACTTAATTTGAATTCATTTACTCGTACTGGAAATAAACCATCTTAAAACAAAGTGAAGAAATACTATTCAAGTTCATCAAGATTGGGGTGATACACTTTGGGTTATACATTTTCATTATGATTAGATGTGTTTTTGTAACACTTGAGATTAAGTTATAGTACTTAAGAGTTTTTCTGAAGATACTATAATATGTTTCATGAATATTTATCCAATTATGATATTAAAACCAAGAATATAAAATTTCATAAAGTTATCTTGATGAAATTAATTTTATTTTTTTAAATTAGTATGTAAAAAGTAAGTTAGGATGAATTTTTGAGATTTTTTAGAAATAGTTAATTTTGGGTGAAAAGTAAAAAATGATGATATTTAAAAACTACCACAATTATGAAATTATAATAATAAAATAATAAAATAATTTTTTTAAAAATATATATATTAAATTAGTATTATAATTTATATAAAAATATATTTTTTAACTATGAAATATATTCTTGTCATTTTTTAAATCTGAGTTATATGTTTTCAAATTAAAAATATTAATAGTTATTTTAATTTAATAATGTATTTAGATTATAATATTTAGTTTGGATTTGGATTAAAAGATTGTTTTTTTCACCGAATACAATTAATACCAATTGAAAAAAAATCATTTTTTTCTATAAAATCAATTTTATTATTGAAACAAATATTTTTGTAAAAACAGTTGTCATCACCATGTGAAAACTTCAATTAAATGTATGTTATTCCATTTGTTGGAGCTGAATTTTATAAAATGGTTTTTTTATTTTAAATTATAATAATTAATACTAGGTAATAAGGTTATGTTAATTTTTTCCGTGATGGATAGAAACCTTATTAATAATTATCAACATAGTTAAGGGTAAAATGGGATACAAGGGTTAAAAGAAAGTCATAAGGCATTAAGATAACATAAAAAATTTATTAAACCACATTGATTTGTTTTATTTTTTACATTAAAGTTATCATATTACATGATATTGAATTTTTTAGACAACTTAATATAATAATGGATTTGTATTATTAAAATGATCAATGTAATTCATTATGTTTCACACCCCATCCTTTCAAAAGGGAGCCTCTTGTCCTTTATTATTCAAAAAATATGAGACATATAACTTAGCCAATACCTACACATACAACATCATTTCATAATTCCCTTAATTATTGATCTCATTTTATTACACAAATAACATCCAAATAAGGAATAATGCGTAGAACCATGGATGTCTCTGAATGAAAAGCCATTCGTCTAACCCGACTCGTTCAAATCTTTTTTCTTTTTAATTTATAGTAGTCATGTTTTATAAATCCTAAAAAAAATCTATAGATCAATAAATGCACGTATATTTCATTATTATTATTGTTAAAAAAATTTAAACTACATTTACATCCTATAGAAAACAAAAACATCACTCCAGCATACGTGAAACCAATTGTGTCCATATAGTGGTGTAATTAAATTTTCATCACTATTTTCATGGATGGATATAAATGTGTAATTAATGAAAAATAATTTATATTTATGAAATAAATTTTAATCAATAAATATTATATATCATCTAACTTATTACCCTTCAAAACAATAGATAATTTCAACATCAGTCCCATGTCTGTGTGGACTAACCCCTATAAACATCAATGTTACTCATTTTTCAATTACCACTATGCTAGGATGATTCTGAAATTGTATTTAACAAGCCAAAATTATATTTTTCATATTATTAAAATTATTCTTATTATGTATCCATTTTATATCTCTTTTAACATGGACAATATACTGATGTAATTTAGAAGAGACAGACTAAAAAACCATCATGTGGTCGACGTACAAAAAAACAATTCATTTCATATTTTTAAAATGATTATAAAAAGTCCATATAAAATATAATATTTATGAAAAACATTATTAATCAATTATTCATCAAATTTCAATTCATTATATAGGAGTAACAATAATTTATACCAATGTAGATACCCAGGGAATGGGATTTTTGTTACAATATCTCTTCATTATGGGATTGTTTATATTCATATTTCCATTAAGAAATTTCTATGATCCTAAAAATTTAAAACCCATTAATATTATATCATATATTTATTTTTTTATTTTTATATTCTATTTCTTCTCCTGGATCATGAATCACCATGTAAGTTACTCATAAGTGACTTCATTTTTAAAAATCTTGATGCGATATTTTCATTCTAGCACCTTTTTATTCCATGTACATATTTCCCTTAATAATATTTAAGGAATATTTATAAAATTATAAAAATATTTATTAATTTAATTTTACCCAATTTTCTTTTTCTAGATAGTTCTAAATGTAATATTCATTTTTTAATAATCTAATTCTTACCGAACATGTGAACGAACTCAATGTTTTAACATAAGCTATTTAGATGTATTTTCCCACTATCACAAATAATATATTTTCGAATAATTCACTAAATATATATAAGTAAATTTTTAAATAAAATTATTATGTAAAATGTTTTGGAACTTTTATTTTAAATTATACTACATGAAAAGATTATTATTTTCTTAAAGAAATTAAATAAATTTGAAAAGTGATTTATGGCTCCATTACTACATGAAGTTACAAGGATTAAATTTTGAATATAATTAATAAATTTTAATTTAAAAAAGAATTATTTTACAAAAACAATCTAATTTATGATGAAACAATGGTATCCAACTATACATCACCAATAATTGACTATACCATATTTTTATATCATTCACTTAATTGTGATCATGTTCTATATTACTCTCCATTTCTCAATGGACTTTATTTTTATACACAATATCTATATTTTTAATACCATGGATGAATTCAGAATCATTTATATTATATGGATAATGATTCAACCATATACCATTGGTATATATGTTATAAGTTCAATGAAATTTATTATGTATGTTATTTCATTTACTATAGTAATATTCATGACTACATTCTCAATTAAATATGGATGATTATTGATTTATAAGATATTTTTCTAATTAATTGTATTAATTATTAAATATAGAAAAATACATGATTTACAAGTGATGTGTGAGGAAAAATTATAAATTTCACATCAATGCATTGACAGATCTCATGAGAAAATATTACTATCATGCCATATTAGATGGTATTTTGGTTTACACCTACCCATTATTTAAGGATGATTTCTTTGTTGGGAGGTCGTGATAGTAAGATTCATTCTATATTTGTTGAGTGTTCTTGATCATTAATGTCCAAAATTATTAATTTTCATTATTATTACTTCAGTTTCTATTATCCATGCAATTTATATGCTAATATTCACTATGAATGTTCACTAATTTTTTTTTAAAGAATGTGTTTTTATGATCCACTATTTCATAGTGATTTTTCCTTATTAAATACTAATTTCATCAACTTCACATAACACTTGATTTGAATCTGTGATTACCATATATTTTTATTTATTCACACAATATATTAAAAATGATATTAAGAATGATTTAAAATATTTAAGAATTATTGTTCAGTTATTTTTTATATTTATAACAAAATATGGGAAACATTTCTGTACATAGTCTTCAAAAACTGTAAAACAAGTATATTTCTTGTCATGTGGTACCTTGTATCTTGTACCAATGTAATAAAGTAAACATTTTCTCTAGATTTCTAGTGTCGGTGTGTCATATGTTTTATTAGAGAATCTTTAATATGAACAGGATAACTAGGTTTGAAATGAACATAAATGACATGTGAATTAAAATAACCCCGTAGCGTATTTGAGAAATTTTAATATTATATGAATTTTTATTTTATGACCCTATATTCATAAGGATTATGATCTAACCCAGTGTGTTAATTTGTTTTGAGATAGTTCCTAGAAAAATAAAGTGAACCAACACCCATATTAAATTTAGGGATTTCTTTATTGAGAAATCCAATAAAATCTGTGTTTTAGATGAGTAGTTCATGGACATATTAGGGTTGTTGATTCATGTCATGAAGAGTAACCTTTATGATATGACCAAAAAATGTTCAACAACTTTATTCACCTCTGATGGGTCACTTCATGTGAAGAAATCCATTATATAATAATGGAATAACTAATAAATTGTTATATGAATAATGAATTAAGTCCCTAAAAATATATATTCTCGGATATGTTGTAAAATAAAATGAAAGAGGTTATTTTGGACATTTATTTTAGGAAGGCAGATATTTATTAATGGTGGTTATTGAGCCAGTACACTAAAAATTGTTATGAAATAATTATATGGAATGGAGAATATTTAATGAGATATTATTCATGATATAAATTCATCAGGAAAAATGAGATGAAATGTAGATGAAGTTTTTCTCTTTAATGTATAAGAACAAAAAAGTGTTCACATTTATGATGTCAACATTACAAAATTATTGAGGCATACTGTGAACTAATTTCATAATCTAAAAATTATGATTAATCATTTCATTGCTATAATTAAGATGAATCATCGAATAGAACTAATTCTATATGTTTTTTCATAATATAATTATATAGTATCATGTGTAATCCGGTGAGATGAAATTTTTTCTTGGTCTTATATATTCAATGTAAATCCATAACATATGATGTTGACTGAGAAACATGAAAAAATAAATGCTTCAAATAAGAAAAAAAAGAGGGTAATATTTCCAACATGTGATAAGTATTGAAAGATACACCAAGGAACATTCTTAATTTAAATAATAGATTGTATAATTAGAATTTTAAGGGTATAGAAAGATAAATAATTAATATAAGAACAATAATCAATCCATTTATAAATATTTATTTATCTACAAAGAGATAGGTAACTATTTAACTCATTGTACCTAGCATCTAGGAAACCTCTCATGGAAGTGGATAAGGAGATAATGAAAATATTATGTGATTGATATATATTTAATTGAAGTTCCCAATGATATGGAGGAATGTACTTTTATTATAAAATACAATTTAATGAATTTTTTATTTAAATCTATATCTTTACTCTTTTTTATATCTTCCATGTTTCTCAATAAAACTGGATATTTCCATAGCACCTTAAGAAGGGAGATTTAAATCAAGACTACCATTTTAAATGTGATTATAATAATGATGTGCTATTGAGTACGTATAATGACAGATAAACATACCTTATTTTCAAACATGATTATTACACCTTTGGTAAACTTTGATATAATCCTTCGTATGAATTTACATTATAATTATAATAAAAAATTTATTTCCCAGAGAAAGAGATTATGGTTCAAGATGGAGATGTGTAATCCATTTTCTGTACATGGGATACAACATCCTATGCATTATTTCTTGATCCAAAAATAATATATATCCTGAATTAAGTTTTTAGAGAAGATGATTTGACACAAGCTATGAAAGGTAAAGGTATCCATTGAGTAAATGATGTACCTTTCGCACAGGAATACATTGATGTATTTTTATAAAAACTACATAGAAATAAACTGGATCATGAAATTGATTTTATATTTCTCTCATTCCATATGAAACATCTATACCTACACTCAACATTGGATTACCATAATGGATTTAGAGTAATTTAATAAAAATTATTTATGTTAGTGATAACAGATTTATTTTCCCCAGAGTCTCACAACAGGGATCCTATTTTATATTTGTTAAGAAGAATTATGGGTCAATATGGTTTTTGATTGCTGATCAGGATATCAATTAAAATATTATAGGGAATAAGTATCCACTAACCCATATTAAAGAATTGTTTTTACGAGAATCAAGAATATCAATATTTTTCAAAAATTGATCATTGTTTTGGATGCCACTAATTGTGTGTAAAGAAGATAGATATTACAAGGAAGAACTTTATAATTAGTAAAAAATTAATTTTTTACTAATTACCATTGAAATGAATATTACACACTCTTTTTTATTTATACGATGAAATATGTATTAAAATATTACATTAATAATTTAATTGGGGGTATTTACAGATAATATAATGGTAGAATATAAAAGAAAAGGCGGGAAAAGGGTTATATATGAATAGTTCATAATACTATTAATGAAAATGTGTTATTTATAATATTTAGAAAATGAAAAAGAAATTATTTATGAAGTTATATTCATTTATATATTGTATCTAATATTGGATTATAAATTTATCCAATAATGAAAAAAAAGAAGTGATGGAATGTCAAACAGAAATGAATATGAATGGGGTATGTAGTTTCTTTGTTTTATTATGTTAAGCTTGATGATTTATTCAAAATTTCTCCCAACAAGATAACCCACGAAAAATTTTAAATGCAAAGGGTTCAAGTTCATGTATTCTGAATATTCTGAAGAATGATTGAAATAATTAAAGAGATGATTGGTTAATGCATTTTTATTATCTTTACCATTCAAAATGGATGGCTTCGTTATATATAGTGATGAATTAAAGAAGGGAATTTTAATTTCTATATATATAAAATGATATATTTATTGAATATATATTAAGATAGTTGAATAATCATGAAAAAATTAGGACCCATGATCTTGAGTTGGAATCTGTAATCTATGAATTAATGATATTGAGGCATTACCTTTATAGTGAAATTTTTTTAATATATATGGTTAATTATTTTTAATTATAAATTATCATAAACAAATTATTTAACATGAGGAAAAAAAGATTAATATAATTAATCAAGTATTTTTACTTTTCAATGCACTACCACCCAAGAATGAAAAGTAAGGTGGATGATAGATTGAGTAGGACATATCATGTAGTATTGAATAAAATGAGGACTTATAAAAATCATATATTAATTGATTTAGTAAATTTGTGCATGTGAATTATTAAGGAAGGGAAATGAGTCATATATTCCAAATTATTTCAAAACAATTCTTATTGGAGAAAATTAAAATTTCCCACATTGATAAATAGAATATTAAAATGAATAACAATTTCAATAATGATGGGATGTAGGTAGACTTAATTTATGATTATGATATATAGAAATTTGGAATGAGTCTATCTATTCCATCAATTATTGATATAAAAATTTAATTATTTTATGAATCTCACTTGTCAAATTTATTTATACACACCAATACCACAAAATTGTTTTTGAATTTAAGGGAACATTTTTAGCCAGATAATATAAATTGGAAAATTTTAGAGTCGATATCAAGATTTATTGTTTTTAAATATTTAATGGATGAGTTGATATATCCTAAATGAATAATGAAACCTCTATATATTATTTTGTGGAAGTGGGATGATATTTATATGGAACTCTTCACTAGGTTTGAAAAATAATATTGTAAATAAATATTTCACATGAGTTATTATTGACCACCTTTCCAAGTACACATATTTTATCACTATAGTTGAAGATATAATTTTCAATCACCTTTTGAATATCTATATTAATGATGTTATGATATATAATGGTTAACCTATTTCAACTATATCTAATCGTGAAGCACAGTTTACAGAAAACATTTAGAGGATCCTTCATATGGATCCCAACACCTTATGAAATTTGAGTGATTCTATCACCATTAGAGATATGGACAGTCTAAAAAAGATATTCAGAAATTAAAATTCATGTTGAGGTCAAGATCATTTGACTTTCAAGGAATGTGGGATCATTTTTAAACTTGGTTGGTATTATATATAATAATGTATAACATTTTAGAATTAAAATGGAACAATATGATGCATTATATAGGAAAATATGTCATAAAACAACTTGTTGGGTTGAACATAGTGAAAGGAATTTTTCTTCCATGACCATATTACAGTTACAATGAAAATAGTAGAACTATTCAAGGACTTATAAAAGAATATTTATGAAATAAAAAGAGAAATGTATATTAATGACTGATTGATTTGGAATTTCATGTGGGAAATCTTATTTTCTTGAAGGTATCTTCCTTTAAGGTTGTAATATGGATAAAAAATAAATGGAATCTAATTCCTAGGTAAATCAGTCTTTAGATATTTGTAACAAATTGGATTTTTGAATTAACATTTTTAAATTCCACATATCTACCCTAATGGTCATTATGTGTTCCATATCTCTTTATTGAGATAGAACATACAAGAATCATCACATGTTCTCACATATAATAAATTATAATTAAAACCAAATATTTTAAAGTGAAGATATTATCCAAATTCTTAACACTAAAGAGAATGTGTTGGAGAATAAATGAATCTCTTGATGGAGGTACTTTATAGAAATCGTAAAATAGAAAATACATCATGTGATGTTTTAGAAGTTTTTCTGAATAACTACCAAAAAATGATTCAGGAGGTCACATTTTTTATTTATAAAGGATTGAAAATTTGAAGGAGGGAAGAATGAAAAATCTGAGATATAATTATAGTAAGTACAATTTTCTTTCTAACTAAACTATAAATTAATGGAAAATAATTTCTCCTAGAATTTGATGAAAAGATAAAGTCCAAAATTTAATAAATTTAATATAGATTGTTTTAAAAATTTTAAATCAATATGACAAAATTTTCTTGGGAGGTTTTTTTGGATATTTTTCGAAAATACTTTTTTAGGTCAATAGTGATAATAATGGACTTTAAAAAACTATCAATTTTATAAAATTAAAATTTTATAAGAATAAAATGAAATTTAATGTAATATTTTCTCTATACCAAATTTATATTAATGATATAATCTAATTCAAATAGAATATACTGTTGGACATAGAAATATAGTCTATAAATTTTTGAAATCTAACTAATGTTTTTTTTCTAATAAATTTTTTATGTGTTTACATTGAATCATGTATTTAATAGGTACCTTTTTTCATTTAGTTCTAAATAAAAATAGGTATAATTTTATTTAAAATAATATAGTTAAACCCATTTAAATCAACATTGTTATTTTATTCTATAAAATCATTGTTACAGTTAATGTTTTTTTTCTCAAAATGTTTTTTTATATTTTGCATACTTATATTAATATTAATTTATAAGAAAAAAAATTCAAAAACCTCAATAAGTGGTTTTATTCATACATTAATGTTACCATTTTTTTGGTTTTATAATTGGAATCCACTAGAAAAAGAAATGGACTTTATTTTATAAGAATATTTTAAGTAATTCCTTGTGTTCCCCCTTACATAGAAATGGAGACATATTCTCGTCCATTATTCACAATCTTTGATATATATACATTAGAAAATTCCTACCAAAAAACATCCAAAATTCCTTAAATTAATTATAGATATCCTTCACTTATTCTAATTCCATTCTATGAAGTCTTAATCGACAGGACAAAGGTGGTCTCTCAAATAAAAGGTAATTATATTACCCAACTCATTAAATGTTTATTTATTATTACACATTCTAAAATATTATTTTATCCTACATAAATTTTTTATTAAACAATAAAAAATATAAATATTTTTTATTATGATTATGGTTTAACCATTTTCTCATATAAATCCTATGGAAAATGAAATCATCATTCTTTCAGACATACGACACATTGTCTCCATGTAGCATTATAATTCATTATTCTTTATTATTTTTCATGGATGATTATAAATGATGATTTGATAAAAAATATATTATATTTATGAAATAATAATAATTAGTAATTATAATATATAATATACCTCTTACCCTTCCATCCATTGGAATATGATAACACTGTTTTTTTGCAAGTGTTGACTACCGCCTCAACGAGGTGTTGTAATTTGTTTTTCTATTAATATTATGATTGTATCCATTAATTATTGTATATAATGATTAAAAATAATATTTATGACATTTATAATATTATTTTAATTATGAAACCATTTCCCAACTCATTTAATAATAGAAAATATACAAAAGTAATTTTGGAGAAACTGATTGGATGTTATTAAATTGTTCAACATAAGAAGGAACTAATCAACTAATGGATTTCAAATTATTATAAAACGGAATTATAAAATTGAATATAGATTAAAAATTATACTAATAAATATCTTAAAAAATTACATTCATTAAATATAGGGAACATACATGTATGATTAAGCATATACCCAATGAAAATTATTTCTGGTATAATCTCATTTTATTTCGGGTTTGTTTATATTCACATTTCAGTTGGGTAAAATTATTATTTTTCTAATATTTTAAACCACATATATTTTATTCTAAATATTATGTTGTGTTTTAAATTTTTATATTCAATTCCCCACTTCATTTATCATGTTAAAAAATTATGTATAATATAAAGAACTTTATTTTTAAAATTTTATTTAAAAATTTTATTTTTATATATTTTTAGTCCATGTCTGTATTTTCTTTTAAAAATTAAGGAAAATTTATAAATTTTTAAAATTATCTAGTATTTTAATTTTAACCCATTTTTTATTTCTTATAAAAAATTCAAATTAATTTTCTATTTTTGAAATATATTCTTTTTTACTAATGGTTTGAACACCATATTTATTTTGACGAACACCACACAAACCTATTTTTTTATCATAAGGGAAAATATTTTATTTAAAGATTATATTATATGTGTACATGGATACATTAAATGATATTATTTTTTCCAATATTTTAGGAAATTATTAATCTAAAGATTATTCAAAAGAAAATTTGTTTTTCATAAATGAATGAAATTTATTCTGAAATGATATTTTTAAATAAACTATTACCCGATGTTACGAGTTATTTTGATGTATTAATTATATAATCCTCTATGAAGGATTAGTTTTACTTGAAAATAATAATTTTTTATGAATAGATGGTATTGTATAATCCTTCACTCAGAAATGATCAAACCTTATTTTGGGATAAATCACTTTCATAGATCATGTCCCACACTACTCCCCATTATGCAGTGGACTTTATTTTTATCACTAATTAATATTTATAATATCAAGGATGAATTGCTAATAATTTTTATTATTTTTAGGTTGTTTAAATTGTTTACCATTTCTATATTAGACTTATATTGAAGAAAGATTATTAATTAAGTTACTTCATTCATTGTGGAAATCTATATAGATATAATTTTCAATTAAAAATTAAAAATTATTTATTTATAAAGAATATTTACACTAAATTGTATTAATTATTATATATATGAGGAATTTATATGTTGTGATTGGGATGGGTGGGGCCTTGTTATATATATCCCCTTAATGCATCTACATGTCATTTGAGACAAAATACCAGTAATTCCATATTAGATTGTACCCAGTTTAAACATACTCCTTTATTAAGATTGATTTATTTGTTGAGTGGATTGGATGACATGGTTAATGATATCATGGTTTAGAGTAATTGAGAAGGAATGTACAGAATTATTTTATTCCTTTATTAATAATTAATTTTCCATTATCCACGTTATTTATATGTTGATATTAGTAATATTCTTTCATCGGACTCATGTTGTTGACTAAATGACGGGTGTTTTGACAATTAAATATTCCATATTGATTGTTTCTTTTTAAAAAATGATATATCACTATCCAAATAAACCTTACTTAGACCATTAGACCCCCATTTATTTATATTTATTTCCCTATGATATGGATAAGGATATTATAAATGATTTCAAGGATAAAAGAATGTTTGTTATGATATTTTTTATATTTACTTTATAATATGTGATAATTTATTTATCTATCTTACCAATACTACAATAATGATAGATCTTACATGGTTAAATACCTTTTATCTTGTACCAATGTAAGAAAGGATGAACCGACTCTAGGTTTACAGAGGTTGGGGTTTACATGAGTCATCCCTTAAGGGTTCATGTTTCTTTCTCTGTGAATCAAATATAGATTTTTATTTATTCATGAAATACTTTATATTAGTGATATAGAATATGTCCATGTGAGTGATATGAAAATAACATGCATTGACATGAAAATATTTAGGTATCATCAGTTCTGTATATTTATTTTTCTAGTGTATGATTACACAATGGTTTAAAACATCACAACTCAGTTATTTAGAGCTTATTATTTTATAGGAAGGTGTTAGTTGTTGTGGTGTTGGTATAAGACCCATGAGTGAGGCCTCCTATATAACTATATGAAGTTAAGTACAACCTATGTTGTTTTTTTCACTTAATGGGACACACCATACCTTTTATGTTCATGTGATAAGTTCCATAATGGTCACTTTTATGGTCATCCAACCACGACCATTTTAAAATTAATTTATGTTATTTCATTTGAGTATTATTCTATATAGTTTAGTTAAATCTATATATTTTAATTTATTATCATATGGAATACTAGATGATAAGAGAGTCATAATATTTAGTGTGGGACCTACACATGAGTGGTGATTTCATGTTCATCTTATCTATTTGTAATTAAATAGGAGAAGATATGGTTATAGAATACCAATAGTAGGAGAACTAGATTTTTATATTTTCCTCATACATGTGGTTAAGTGCGTTAGAAGGGAATACTATACTCATAAGGGTATATATCCCAATGAATAAAGGTTGTTACTTACAACAGGTATAAGGCCCGTTTAAAGGTTCATTGATCATTCAATAGACCATGGATAATGTAATCAGACAGGGTATAAATGAGGCTTAAACCTAGTAGGAGCCCCATAATATGTATAATGTAGGATTTAATGTAAGGAAACAAGATAGTTTTTATGAGGTATTCCAGATGGGAGTCATGACCCAGATGAGTTTGTTCAAATCAATTAAGAGTAGAAACCTTTACTATCATAGTAATAATTAATAATTTAATACTTGAGGGTCAAACTAGTTGGGGAATAATTCCAAGAGGGTTTATTAAAATAATAATTATTAACAATATCAAATGAATACAGGATCAAAGGGGGGTCCTTTTGGAATGCATATATTCTTCATCTTGTAAATTAGGATGCATTGGTGGGGGCCTTGTTGAACATGGATATTCAGGGCATATACCTTAGTGAAAGGAATCCAATAATTTTTTTCAGGTTCATTCATCCTTGAAAAGTTTCCAAGAGAGAAAAACATATAAAAAGGGGTATTTTTTACCATTAATATACTTTCTTCACAAAATAAATGACCATATGTTGAATCCTTCAGGGTGATGGACAATAAAGTAGAGGCCATTGTTTACATTATGAAGGTAATTTTTGGGTAAAATTATGATTTTATGTGAATGAATAATGTTTACTAAATCAATGATATATAAAGGATTATATTCATTTATTACTTTCATTAGTACACCTATATGAAGTATATTTTTTAAAAGTGTTCTCATGAATTTTTTTTGGGAGAACTGGTGATGCTGTTAAATGGGAATGGAATTAATGTAAAGTTATTTCATCGTTCCCATGCATCATTCTCTGGTTTATGTCCCAATGTTACATGAGTTTAATTATTTAAAGTATCTTACAAATGAAAAACATTGAAAATTATGTTGTTTCTTAGTCAGATTTCTTAATACAATGTAAAATATATTTATTATATTTAGTTTCTGGTAAATTCTTCAAAGTTTTTTATGGGTATTTTTAAAATGATAATCATAACTACCTTCCCTAAATTGAGAAAACTTTTTATATAAACTCTCACAAAGGATGACCTCTTTAAAGCTATAGAAAACACCACAATATTAGAATGTTAAGAATCCCTAAAGGATTGCATCTCTTTCAAAATAATTTATCTCTTAAACATGAATGATTTTGAAACGTCTTGATGGATTCCTAATCCACTACAAAAAAGAAACTCATATCCATTAAAAATGTTATCCAGTCATGTACAGTTACCAATTTACCAATATAATGTGACTCATATCCATGAATAATAATACACAATAATGAAGTATTATTTATACAACACCTCGAATGATGTGGATTTATTGATTGAGTAGACATTCTATAGGAATGATGTGATTTCTTCACTAAAAAGTTCTTTTTCCATTTTTAAATCATACCTACTTTAAGGTGGCGCTCATTTAATTTTCAAGTATAAAAAATGATAATAATAGTAATAATAATATTAACAATCTTATTATTATTAAAATTAATACTATTTGTATGTATGTACATATGTATCTATGTATATATGTTTTTATGTATTAATTTTTGTTTGTATGTATGTTTGTATACATTCAAGTGTACTAAAGTGAAAAAACATTAAAAAATGGACATGTGTTCACATTTTGTGAATAGAGAGATAATATGATATGGATATTAATTTTGATCATGATAATGACAATTCAGATACCAAATTTGGTCAGATTAAGAGTAATTATGTCATTTTCAAATATCATAAACCGAGTTATCTACAATTAGGATGGATAAAAAAATTATATACCTATTTTATTTATTTTTATTAGTAGATTGTTATGGTGTCATTTATTGAATTAATTTACCCTAAAAACATGTGATAATTTAATATGGATGTTTTAAACAAGAGTGTACAATTACTAATAATCTTCACTTCTCCATATATTGTGACACATATAGATTCTATAGTTAGAAACATGATCATTACTATAAGTATGAAGTTTCATATCAATCAATGATGCTACATGATACAGGTATATAAATATGTTATTCTTAATGATGAGTGATATAAAATCCTAGTTGAGTATGATGGTAAATGATTATATGTTATTTGTAATTATTAAAGTGTGTTACTTGAATAATTAATGTCATGAGACATTTAATTTTCTACTATTAGAAATGTGGAGTTCTAGAAGACATGAATTTAATTTGGTTTATTAATGAATTTTTACTTGATTTATTGAGCATGGTTGGTTGAAATATTATGTCATTGGTGTAAAATCTATAATCAATGGTTTTGTTATGATGAAATAATGTATGTTAGAAATTCAAACTCCCTCTCCCATTCTATTCTATTTTAGGGTAGTTTACTTGATTTGTGGGTTTTTCATGACTTTGGATTATTCAACAATTTATAAAATAACTATTATTGGATAACCAATTGTGATTGACATCAATTCAGTGTTTCTTTAGATAACTTGTTTTGTTATATAGTACTAACATGGGACTTTATATACTACAACATGTTGAATAAATTGATGAAGTGGACTACCTGCCGAGATATAGATCTGTGTTGTAATTTCTATAATGAACTATTTTCCCTTGTGAATGTATTTAATTAGATGATAATGATATTTGTAGTAAAATGTGGACATATAAGAGGAATATATAATATAAATTATGATATTTATTACAATTCTACGATGATGGACTATTATCATACTTATTTTTTTGGAACAAAACATTGTGATTTACTAATTATTTTATTTATTACTCCAACTCTGTGATGGGATTACCATTAATTATTTAACCACCACCATAGCGTTGTTTTTTCGTGTGTGACCCAACATTCTAATTTGTGATAATTTCAAAAATATGTATATGATATTATTCTCAATATATCTCTATTGATTAATATAAAATCTATTTCAATTTTATTTTATCATTCAACTCTAAAATCAATGTGGATGTCAACAGATTATGGAGTTGGGAATTGAAAAATGTTAGTTATTTGAGATCAGGGTGCTGGTTGGTGGGAGTTTGTTTACAGGTCCCCTTATATAGTTGATGAAATAAGTTAGGATATATATATATATATATATAATTTTTTACATATTGACATTTAATTATAGTTATAATATGAATGGAATGCACTGATGAGTTAGGCTTAAAACCATGATGTATGGATTTTTTAAAATCAACAGATGTTTGTGTAGTATCTGGTAATAAATGAATGGAAGTATATTTTACTGGATAATGTCAAACCAATTTTATCGATTGGTAGTTTTGGTTGGTGAGGAAATTAATATTCATTAGGGATTTACTACTTCAATTATTATGCATTCATGATATTGACATAGTTATTTTTCCTTATGGGGTGGACTACTATGTATGTGTATATACACACCACTAAATTTACATATTGGTTTATATGATTTTTCAGTGGAGTGTTTAGGTGATTTCTACTCTATGATCGAGGTTGTTGGAAATAGATTGATGTATAAAGATTTTTTATACAATAACAGGGTGTATGAGTTGTTTGGGATTATTGATATATTGGGGTTAACAATTTCTTGTAGTAGTAGTTATCGTACAATTTTTATGAAGTATAAAAATAATTATTTGTACATGTGTTATGATTAAAGTTATAACACATAAATATGTCATGAAATTTAATGATAATTATAATTAAATATGTTTTATTTATTGAATTATGTTGAAAAGGACATTATAATAAAGTTTTTATTATTTTAATATTATGGTTTTGTTTTGAGGCCATTAGAGTATTAGATTCAATAATTATGCAGTTAGATGAATCAACTTGTGGTGGATAATTTAGTGGATTAAGTGTCTGATATGACTGATTGAATTCCTTGATATTTAAATAATTAATTATAATGAATGAACTATGGGGAATTATCTATGCCATGATATATAGAGAAATTATCTACAAGGGGCATTTACATGAGTTGTTCAAATTTAGAAAGGTCAACAAAGTTAAATTAAATAATTTAGGAGACTTTATTATGAAATATCAATATTTTATCATAAAATTTTAATAGTCTAATTAGGAATTTTTGGGTAGAAATTTTTTTTACCATGGGTTATGAAATAGAGAATGGAAAAGGGAATGAATCTAGAAATTTAATTTGATAGGATTTATATTAGAGGTTTATAATGACATTTAGATTATTAATATGTGAAATGTTAAATCAATTATTCAGGTTTCCTTAGTTAATTATGATGAATTTATATTTGGTTTTTACTGAGTCATTTGTATATAGAGGGGAATATTGATGAATTCTATTCTTTCACTTCCGTTAATATTCAATTATTATGATCATGGAAAATTTGAAAAAGATGATAGATAGATTGTGAATTGGAGGTTTTTGATCCAGTAGATCATTATGGTATGTAGAATATATTATCACATAGTTTTGTATTTAAGATATCATACGTTTTCAATGTATCATTGAACCCTGATTTGTTTTACCACAAATGAGGGATTAAAGTGTTGTTTCATGCCATTTTAAATTAGTCACACCATATCGGAATAAAGTTTATTTCAATTCACAATGATGTACATGCCACATAGTAGTAAAATTTTCCACTAAAACTTTTCCATATACATGTCATAACCAAAAGTGTTTCATGATCCATGCAAATAATTTACACAGTTCACTCCTGGACAATATGTTTCATGATTTCATGTGAATATGACACAAGATGTAACAAATACTCCAGAAAACATTCCAAAATTCTCTAAATCGAGGTCTATTAATCTTGGATTATGGAATGGTATTTATAATTAATTTTATGACAAAATTCAGTTTTTTTCTATTAAATGTATAGTTTGGTTGAGAATTCAGGTAGAATTCAGTAAAGCCCATCTAGGAATGTGGCTTCAATACATTCTTATAGATTAACTAATTAATCATTCTTTTTTGGATTTATTATGTTCATGGATTGATTTTTATAACTATGTTTTTTTGAAAGACCATGTTTTTGTTTAAAATGAGTACTTTAATTAACTGGATTGTGGAAAATTATTTATGGAAGGGATGATATATGTTAAACTATATAAATACAAAAGCATGATATATATGAACATTCTGTGAATTGTTTCGTAAACTTCTATGATTCTACCATTATAAATTGGATACATAGGAATCATGAATTATGTCTAGAAATGATTATAAAAATATATTCCCAAAGATGAAAAATAACTCCATGTGATTGTAATGAATTTGTTCTAGGGTTTAATATTTGAATGGGTTATGGCTTGGTTTATACATAAGAAAGATAAATATAGATTTATTTACATTCTTTGAATATTCATAATACTTTCATGTCATGGATGGATGTTATAGAAACTATTAATTTCTCATGATTTTGAAACAAACATGTAATTTTCATTTATTTTTTGATAAAAGAGTGTTAATGATATAGAAAATCCATAGTAAAAAAATGAGATATTAACTGTTGGAAGAAATCCCTATTGAAGGAGAATTTGGGTTGATTGTGTTTTTTGACATGGTTTCAGGTTAATGATGAAGGATACTTTTCAAAAGTGGTGTAAAGAGTGGGTGTGAAGGTCTAAACTGATCTATCGAAGTGAGAATGTTTAAATTGATCGCGTAGATCATGAATGTATGAACTAATATCATAGATCATGAATGTCTAAACTGATCTCACAGAGTGTGAATTTCTATAATGATCTCATAGAGATAGAATGTATGAAATGATTTCGTGGAGTAAAAATTTCTAAACTAATCTAGTAGAGAGAAAATATCTAAAATAATCTCACAGAGTGTGGATGTTGGAACTAATCTCGTGGATCATTAATGATTTGTACCAAATTATTTTCAAAATATCACACACTATGAACTTTTGAAGAACCTAAATACATCTCATGATAGTTCGGGGATACCATAGAGAGATCATAAAATGAACTTGAAGACAAGATATGATTTCCGTAGGATCACATTGAGAGATCATGCATTGTGAATGAAAAAAACAAGGATGAAATTCTGGATATATGAAAAGTTTGTTCAATATCAAAAGTCTTCATGATTATATTTGGATCTCAAAATAGGGTCTTGTGAAGAAATTTAAGAAAATTTCATTGAAACCAGTGATTTTAATTTGATCATGTGATGGAGTCTTGGGAAGTTATGGGATAAAATTTCACTGGACCCATAATTATATTTTTATCCCACGATGAGATCACATGAGTCACATAATTTCAATGATGATGATCACGCAATGAACATACTAAATGTAGAAAGTGATCATGTGAAGTGAGTGACATTGATTTATGACTTGGATTAATGGATGGATAATCATAATTTTAGGAGTTTAGTATTAGGATTTACACCTATAAATATCCCATAAACCATCATTAATAAGTTAATAATTTTTCTTATGTTGTTTTATCTAAATTAAAGTTATTTTTCATGACCTAAAAAGGTATTGTGTTTGATTCATGTTCTCCATGTAATCAGTATAATGTATTATGAATGAATCAGGTGAATAAGTCTTGTGAAGTGATGTATGTGATGAGTTTTTTCATGCACAGTCAAACTAATTGATATCACACAATCCATGTGAACAGAAAAAGGTCTCATGATCCCTGTGATCTGACAAAGATCTCAGGATCCACATGATTTGAACAAGGACTTACTATCCATGTGATTTAAAAAATGTTTTGTGGTCCTCAAGAATTAAATTAGTTCTTGTGAAAGGGTCCTCTAAAATTTATTATTCATTTTGAATAAGTAGGTCCATCAGAGTCTTACGATTGACATGGATAGAACAAAGTCTCGTGGTGGAGGCACTTGATCTACGTGATATAAAGGCTGAGTCATTAAGTGGTAATATGGAGGAGTCTTGTGTAATGTGGTTTGTAATCAAATTGATGAAAAATAGAATAATTATTCACATGAGTGTGAATCAACACATAATTTATTGTTAGAAGATTCTACTAGAGGAGAAGTGCATTCACTTCAGCAGAGAGAGAAGTGAAATTTTAAATTATTAATGGATTTAAACTTGGAGGTATAATAGGTTTGATTTGAAATGTGTAACAATATTATTGTTTAGCGGATTGGTACATTGGAACACATCCATTTTATTCTCTATTGGCAATTCCTAATGAGGGTGAACCATGTAAATTTGTTTTGTTCTATACTTTAATCATCAAAACCCTCCTGGTCCATCCCATCTCTAAAATTCTGGTGTTTGGAACACCCTGGACCCATAAGGTCTGGATCCTAGGGCAGCATCTTGATGGATGGATGTTATTGTGGTGTCAACCATCGGTGACACTGATCGGTGTGATACTGATCGGTGCCACAGGGGGCTGTCGGGTTTTCCATCCTTGGTAATGCCACTTTTAAGTATATTTTTTAACATTTTAGAGTGGTTCGGGTCCGTTTTTAATGCCAATAAATGATATCTAAAATCCCCAAAGTGTCGGGTGACCCTTGACTTACAAAAACTTGTGGTTTTTCCTCGGTGTCACACCTCTTTTCCCATACTTTCCGGTTCTGCCCATGTTTCACTTTTTCTTATGAATTGAGGAAACTATTTAACGAAAAGTTGTTTTTTCCACCCCTCTAGTAAGAATTATTAAATAAAAATTTATTCCATCGTGCATAACCACCCAACCGCGTGGTGAAACCACGATCCTCCTTCAAATCCATTCAAAATTCAATATCCCATAAATCCAGGATCTCAGGTTTTTATCGCATGATATTTCCTCCTTTCTTCTTCATGGTTGGTTTCTTCCTTTCCTTGGTGATTTTGAAGTATCCATTACCAAGGATAGTTGTGTGCCCATGTTGGAGTCTTTCCTTCCCATTATTTGAGTCCTTATAGTTCCTTCACTACAAGTCATGTATCCCCAGTTCTTGGTGCATGGAGAGAAACTTTGATATTCGATCATCCAATTAGAGTTCTTCCGTTGTCTCTCTTTACTATGTATCATGCAGGGCAGGTACGATGATGATTCAATGGGGATAGATAAAATAAAACCATAACAAAGCTAATAAACATACTTTTAATGAATTGTGGGTTGTGTTTAGTGGTGCTTCTGTACTCTTTTTCAGCTACTTATATGTTTTGAATTGTATGAATTTATGTCCACTAAAAATTGTGTATGTTGGTTGTCCGTATTTTTTCACTAATGAATCTTTCTCTTTTTGATAGTTTTTTGATTAAATGGATGTACAATGATATTTGTTAATCACGTAATGTTGATTGATAGAACAAGTTTCCATTGAACAAGAGTCCATGTGTGATTGCACTGGTTAACTAAATGGAAAAGAAGGAAAAAAATGAGCAGTGTGTTAAAATCTGAAAAACCCCTCCTTTAATTATTTTGGTGGATGTGTGGTTGTTCTACTGGTTCCACATGGGGTGACATGGATGGGGATGGGATCACCTGTTGTGGTTCAGTTGTTGGTTTCTGGATCTAAGGCTATGTGGGGCTGTAGGTTGGGGCTTGGTTTGATTCCAATACTTGGAGGGATCTCATGGATCCCTTTTGTTGTTGTAACTTTACAAGAGAAACAGGTGTGAATGCTTAAATTGGTGTTTGGTTGTTTTATCCTTCCTTGGATTGTGGCTATTCCTGTTAGTCACCCAGTAGTGTAGAATTACTTAAATGAAGTTTCTTGAATATGAAAACAAGAACGGTCTCAATGGGAATTGCTTTCTGGGAATGAGTTGTGAGTTGTTCATGGGTGTTGTGCGGTTTATGAATATTAAAGAGGGTGTTTGTATATATTCTGGTTATGTAACCCCTAAGATAGGATGAGTTCTTGTTACCTATACATATAGTTATGTTTTTATGTTTCTTATTTTCACCCTACACATATTGAGAACTTTGTGCCGAACACCCCCATTTCATGGGGGAGGGTGTTTTTCCCAACACTCCTATGAGCGGCTGTTTATTAGCTCCCTTTCCACTCCCTTTTCTGAGTATCCCAGGATTCATCGGGTATACTATGATGGCCTGAGATCCATTATAGCCTTAGATTCTTCGGGCAAGTTACGTGGTGGTAGTTTTCCCTGGTGTGTGCGGGAAGGTGGTTTCTGAAGTGTCATCGAGATGAGGCCGAGGTTTCTTCAGGCATACCAGTAGTTGTTCGGAACCAGGTGTATGTGAGCATGGTTATTTTTGGTTGTTATGGCCTAGTTTTTTGTGGTTGGGATGTGCGGCTATGATCGCCCAGGTGTGTGTGGTCAGGTTGTGGCAGTGGGACTATAGTGAGAATGGCAGGAGAGGTCTGACGCATAGGACGTCTTCAATAACTAGTGGGAAAGAGGTGTGGGGTACCCCAACATCAATGTGTTATTACAATTACATTACTTGACTTGTGTTATTTGGGGAGTGTCCCTTGGTGAGGTTGGGGTTCATTATTTCCCTTATACGTTCTCTTGCTATCTCATTTTCTCATGGGTCATTAGAATGCCTCCCCACATCTTCACAAGAGTTTGGTTTTTTCTTTGTGAGTATACAGGTATACTCGCCCGACGTTTATAAACTATTTTCAGGTATCCAAGAGGACTTCTAGGATTGTGAAAGACCAAACTAGTTCATAACTTGGGACATTTTCTATCAATTCTTTCCATTTCATTGGTACATTCATTTGGGGTTTCTTGTACTTTTGAAGATTTTACTTTTGGACATGCATATGGAAATAGTTTTCTTTTGGATTTGATTCTACCTCCAGTTCTGGGGTTGTTGGGAATTATCATCTTATCTCTTGATCTTACAAAATGAAAAGTTTAATTCCTTCCATCTTATGTGTGATTCTATACCTTTGGTGCTGGTCACCACTGCGGGACCTATTGAAGTCAGGTTTCATGGGTCATTATCTCTCTTTTAACTTGAGTAAGGAAGGTTCTAGTAATTCCGCTGCCCCTTATCTAATCTTGGTGAAGGTGGGTCATGACAGCATAGTATCAGAGGTAGTAGATTGGTAGGATGGTGTCCGGAGTTAGGCATAGTGAGGATTGCATGGGATTGTCGGGAAACACTGTTAAGTAATCTTGGTGCGTGAAATAGGCTAGGGAACTCCTCCTAGGATGTGGGATTTTAGGGCACCCTATGATCCGATGCAAGATCTCTGGGCCTACCTAATGACCAAGTGAGGCTACACTGATTACAGGGTAGAGAGCCTAGGAAAGGTACATGCATCATAATGACTTGTGTTCATGTGTTTCATGGGTATTTTGGGGATTTCAAATGAAGAATAAGTCTACGACAACTTAAAAAGAAATCCTCTACGCTACTTGGCCATAGGCTTTCCTTGTTTACCTGGAAGCTATGGAACCCGGACGACGACCACGAGTATTGCGGGTGATAAAAACCCATGAGGTTGACTTGGATGATCGGTAGACGACTGACTGAGAGGAGGAGGATGACCAATGGCATAGAACTCTTTCTTCCATTAAGTGGAAGACCCTCAGAAAATATGAGGGTAGCACATGAGACATGGAAACCAAGAGATGGCTCGAGGAGATGGTGATAGATTTTAACATGATTTGGGATCTTATGGAGTACATGGTTCCTCTAGCAGTAATACAGTTATATAGATCGGCACATCAATGGTGGACTCTCTAACATTGGGAGAAGAGGGAGGCTGAGGTTGCGTGGACTGACGTTGAGACGTAGTTACAGGTGGAATTCCTCTCATCCATAATGAAGGCAGAGAAGAGGCAGGAGCTATTATCCCTTCAGTAGGGGATAATATCAGTGAGGGAGTTTGGGATCATGTAAGATGATATCCTTCATTTTTCTACAGACCTTTTTCCAGATGAGGAGTCTCGGGAAAGACATTTACCGAAGGCACTCTGAACTTCTCTTCAATATGCTGTTACCCCCTTCACCATATCAATGTACTTGGATGTCTAGAAGAAGTATGAATTTTTGGAGAGGATGCACACGTTGGGAGGTATTCCGCGAGAGGGAAGCCAGTTGGGATCGTTAAAGGGGATGGAAGTTTGTAGTTGGCCTCCAACGTCAGGAAATTCTAGGTTTTGACCAGTGGGGAGCAGGCCCTAGCAGATCCAGTTTTGATCTTCATGTCCTTGTAATTTCCTTGCAGGTTCAGGACCGAGGAGTTTCATCTGTGGCAGCTATGGGCACCTTTGGAATCATTGCTCGGACCGAGGGCAGTATAGTGGGGGTGGGCAGGTTCAGCATCCACCTCAGTAGTATAAGCTTAAAGCCATGACCTATCAGCCTCAGCAATAGGGACAATGAGTTCTCGCTCCTTGGAGAGTAGACTTTGTAGGAGGAGGCCTGCCTTAGGGAACTCCATAGGGACCTCGACTAGGGCGTGGTCTGGGAGGTGTCCAACAATAGAGGGGTAGAGGAGTTGGGAGTGGGTAGTTACATACCATAGATGCAACATTTCTAGTAGGTCCAGAAGTCGTTTTGGGTAAGATTAGCCTCTTTAGTACTCTTTCCTATGCCTTGTTCAGTATAGGAGCTTCACACTCCTTTGTTGCACTTGGTATGGCCCATGCTCTGGGTTAAGATTATGAGAAACCTCCATTTCCCCTGGTGTTAAGTATTCAAATTGGATGTGAGACCGACTTGTTTTATGTTTTCTGAGGGTGTAGACTAATGATAGGGCCACATCAGTCTAGCAGGGATCTTCTATTTTTGCGGATACAACCATATGATGTCATCTTAGGAATAGACTAGTTGTTTTCTGTATATGCTGTTATAAACTGTTTCCAAATAATAGTCGCGTTATCCGATGACGTTGGCCATCGTGTGACTTTAACTGGTGAGCGGGGTTTCCAAGAAGGCAGCTGGCGACTGGAGCCCTTCCTTTCCTTTTTAGGTGAGATGCTAGTGGATTCAGCAGATACAGAGATGGTGGATGTACCAGGGATCATCAGTGAATTCATGGATGTCTTCCCTGAATAAGGGGCGAATCAACCCACTCGATGTGATGTTGAGTTCAGGAAGGACTTGCAACCTGGTGCCCATTCGATTTTGATGGCTCCTTATCAGATGGCGCCTTCTAAGTTGTGGGAGTTTCAGATTCATATTGAGGATCTGATGAATAAGGGTTTTGTCCGACCAAGTGTGTCACCATGGGTTTCTCTGGTCTTGTTCACGAAGAAGGCATATGGTGGTCTCAGGCTATATATAGACTACCTGAGACTGAATCAGGTAACGGTCAAGAACCATTACCCTCTTCTAAGGATAGATGATTTCTTTGACCAGCTAAGGGGAGTCGGTTGGTTCTCTAAGATCAATCTACGAGCTGGGTATCACCAATTATGTTTTAAGGACAATGATATGCTGGAGAAAGATTTTATGTCTAGGTATGCGCACGTTGAGTTCATATTCATACCATTCGGTGTTATGAATGCACCTGCTATGTTCATGGGGCTCAAAAACTATTTTTTCTGGTAGTTTCTAGACCGGTTCATCATTGTGTTCATCGATGACATTTTGATCTACTCAGGATAAGCAGATGAGTATTCTAATCACCTTAAGATGGTCATTCAAATCCTTCGACACCACCTTCTCTATGGGAAATTGTCCAAGTGTAAGTTCATGACACAAGAATTGAATTTCCTTGGACACATGGTGTCTCATCAAGGGGTAGTGCTTGATCCGTTAAAGGTTGAAGGTGTCGTTTCCTAGGAAGAACCCAAAAATGTGACAATGGTTCGCAGTTTTCTGAGTATGGAAGGATATTATCAGAGGTTCATACCTAAATTCTCTCGATTTGCAACTCCATTGACAACCTTGACCAGAAATGACCAGGACTTCATATGAAGTGAGCAGTGTTAGGTAGCTTTCATTTATCTGAGGGAAATTTTGGCCAGCACTCTAGTGCTCAGGTTACCAGAATAAGGGATGTTGTTTGAGGTGTTTTGTAATGCTTTTGGACTTGGCCTAGGGTGTGTGATCATGCAACAACGAGAAGTGATATCTTAAGGGTCTAGGATGTTACATCATCATGTGTGTAATTATGCCACTCATGACCATGATCTTGTCGCGTTAGTGTTCATGTTGAAGTTGTGGCGGCATTACCTAACTAGAGAGAACTTTTTGGTATTCACGGACCACAAGATTTTGAGGCATATCTTTACCCAGAGGGACCTGAACTTGAGACAATGAAGGTGGGTGGGGTTTCATCATGACTACAACTTCGAGATATATTTTTCTAATGGAAAGGGGAACATTGTGGCTGATTCCTTGAGTAAGAAGTCATGGAGAGAAGCTATTCAGGAATTAGTGGATGTTTGTAAGGAAATGGAGGAGTTGGCTTCCCTACACTTGGATGAAAGCGTGGATGATGGTAGAGGTTGACAGTTCTAGATGATAGTGGATTCCTCTATATTGGAGAAGGTGTAGGAGTCTCAGTGTGGAGACATAGAGAGTGAAGTGTTTCGTGATTGTGTTAACTAAGTAAATACTTTAGAAAGGTGGTCGGAGGATGGTCAGAATCAGATGATTTTCTGAGAGTATTTGTTTTTCCTAGAGGTGATGTGGTAAGATCTTCTACGTGAGTTCCATAAATCACTCTTAGCGGTACACCCAGTAGTTTACAAGATGTACTGAGGCTTGAGGGAACATTTTTAGTGGCCAAAGGTGAAATGGGCAGTGGCAGAGTTCTTGGAAATGTGCCTAGTGTCTCAGTAGGTGAAGGATGAACACCACGTCCCAGATGGTTTTTTATGACCTTTAGATATTTCCGAGTGGAAGTGGGATGATATATCGATGGATTTTTTCATAGGACTACCCAAGGTTCAAGGAGGCTGTGGTGATGTCTGTGTAATAGTAAATTGATTGATGAAATCATCTCTCTTCCTGGCGATCAAAGAGTTGAGTGTAGTATATGCCTTAGAACAAAGATATGTGGATGAGGTTTTGTGGCTGTATGGAGTTCCATGTTCTATAGTCTTGGATAGGGATGTACGGTTACCTCACGAGTTTGGAGGAGATTGCAGCTTGCTTTTGGCACCCAGCTACGCCTTAACACAACTTTCCACCCCCAGACAGATGGGTGGATAGAGTGAACCATACAGACCTTGGAGGACATGCTACTGGCATGTGTTTTGGACTTCAAGGGATCATGGGAATGAAATTTTCACATAGTAGAGTTTTTGTAAAATAATAGCCATAATACTTCTTTTGGCATGGCACCATTTGAATCCTTGTACGAGAGGCTGTGTCGTTTTCCCGTGTGCTAGACCGAGGTTAGAGGGGTACATGTTCATGGCCCAGAGGTAGTGTAGAGAACAATTGAGAAGTTTTAGCTCGTGCGTTAGAGGATGAAGGCAGCCTAGGACTGGCAGAAGTCGTATGCTGACAGTAGGAGGAGGCCCTTTGATATAGAGGGTGGAGACCATGTGTTCTTGAAGGATTCCCCTCAACGTGGGTAGCGGAGGATCGACAAGGGGAGAAAGCTCTCTCCTAGGTTCATCAGGCCTCTCTAAGTGTTGGGGCGAGTTGAAGAGGTGGATTATCAGTTGTAATTTCTAGCTCAATTGGAAAGGATCCACAATTTTTTCCACGTCTCCCTTGTTCGTCGATATCTTCATGATGACTCCCATGCCATTGACTGGGGAGAGTTGGATATAAGGGACTATGAAACATTTGTGGAGTGACCAGTGAGGATCGAAGATGGGAAGGAAAAAGTGCTTCGTGGATGAACCACCCCTTTGGTTTGTGTGTTTTGGAGGCATGGTGACCTCAAATAGAGTACTTGGGAATGGGAGTCATACATGCATGCCTAGTACCGATAGATATTTTGATTTTTGCTCTGTTTTTTTGTACATGTTTGTGATGTAATGCTGAACTTTTTGGTTTATGAGATGTTTTGTTTCATTACATGGTAAATGTTTATAAAAATACCTGATATTTGGGGAAGGGAAGACCGAATATGTAATCAAGACGCATTAATGTAGATGTGATTAAACCCATGTGGGTGAGTCGGTGCTGCCCAAAGAGAATAGTATCCTAACATGGATGAAATAACTCCCAAATATATTTGTCCAGAGATTGTGATTCTTGGGGTGGTATGGCTGTTTGGTGTAGTTTGTTCCCGAGAGGTGTATTTCGATGTGGTTGTTCAGACCCCTCTCTTCTTTTTGGGTCTAGCTTTGATTCTCGACGATGAGAATAGTTTTAAAGGTATCTAATGTAATGGTCGAGACCCTCCTGGTCCATCCCTTTACCAAATATCTGGTGTATGGAAGACCCTAGACCCATCAGGTCCAGATCCTAGGGTGGCGTCTCAGTGGAATGTTGTCATCACATTGTTAACCATCAGTGACATCGATCGGTGGGTCACCAATCGGTGCCATGAGGGGGGGGGGGTGTCGGGTTTTTCGTCCCTTGTAACAACACTATTAAGTATTCTTTTAACCTTTTAATGTGGTTTAGGTCTATTTTTAAAGCCCATAACTGATATCTAATATCCCCAAAAAGATGAGTAACCCTTGACTTACCAAAACGTGTGGTTTTTTGTCGGTGTCACACCCCTTTCCCCATACTTTCTGATTCTGATCTTGTTGTGTGTTTTCTTCTGATTTGAGGAAATCATTTAACGAACAACTATTTTGGCCACCCCTCCAATGATAATTTTTAAATTAAAATTTATTCTATCATGCGTAACCACCCAACCGCATGGTGAAACCACGATACGCCTTTAAATACTTTAAAAGTAAATATCCAGTAACTCCAGGATCTCAACTTTTTATAACACGTGATTTCTTTCTTTCTTCTTCTTAGTAGTTTCATCCTTTAATTGGTGCATTTGGAGTCTACTTTTCCATGTAAAGTAGTTCACTCATTCCAGAGCCTTTGCTGCACATTATTGGAGTCATTCTAGTTCCTCCCCTACAAGTCGCGTATCCCATGTTCTTGTAGTGTGGAGAGAAACTTCGATCGCTGATCATCCGGGTGGGGTTCTTCCTTCGTCTCTCTTTACTGTGTATTATGCGGGGTGGGTATGCTGATGTTTCTTCTGGGATGGATGAAATAAATTCTTAATGAATATAATAAGAATATATTTAAATAATCATGGGGTGTGTTTAGTGGTGCTTCTATAATCTTTTTTCAATTACTTATATGTTGTGAATATTATGCATTTATGTCCACTAGAAATAATTATGGTTGGGGGTCCTTCTTTGTGCAGTAATGAATATTTTTATTCTAGAAAGTTTCATGATTAAATGGATGTACATGAAAATTGGTTAATCACGAATGTTGGTTGATAAAACAAATTTATAGTGGACAAAAATCCATATGCTATCACCCCTTTTAACTATAGGGGAAAAAGGAATTAAATGAGCAGTGTGATAAAATCTGGAAAACCTGTCATTTCTCTATTTTGGTGGGTGTGTGGTTGTTCTTCTAGTTCCTCATGGGGTGACATGAATGGGTATGGGATCCCATGTTGTGGTGTAGTTGTTAGTTTGTGGATCTGAGGCTGTGTGGGGCTGTAGGTTGGGTCTTGGTTTGGTTCCAGTACATCGAGGGTTCTCACAGATCCCTTTTATTTTTTTCACTTTACAAGAGAACTGAGTGCGAATTCTTATATTGGTGTCTAGTTTTCTTTCCTTACATGGATTATGCCTATGCATGTTAGTAGCCCAGTAGTGAATAATTACAGAAATGAAATTTCCAGAATTTGAAAGCACGAACGAGTTTAATGGGAATTGCTTTCCAGGAATGAGGTGTGACATGGTCGTGGGTGTTGTGCGGTTTATGAATTATATAGAGGGTGTTTGTGTATAGGATTGTTATAGAACTCCTATGCTGGGATGAGTAATTTTTACCTATATATAAAATTAATTTTTTTATATTTCTTACTCACAACCAACCCATGTTCAACACTTTGTGCCAAACACCCCCATTTCATTAGGGAGGGTGTTTTTCCTAACACTATTATGAGTGGAGGGTTATTATCTCTTTTTTTGCTCCCTTTCATGAGTATCCCAATATTATTCTGGAAGGTTACATGGTGGTGGTTGGCCCACGTGTGTGTGGGAAGGTGGTTTTCCATGTGTCTTCGAGAGGAGGCCCGGGCGTCTTCGTGCGTGGAAGTAGTTGTTCGTACTGCGGTGTGTGCGTGTGTAGTTACATTTGTTTGTTGTGGATCAGGTTTTCATGGGTGGGATTTATGGTTGTGATCACCCATGTGTGTGTGGATGGGGTGTGGCAGTGGGAATGCAGTGAGAATGGCCGGATAGGTCTGATAGGTAGGATGTCTTCATTAACCAGTGGGAAAGTGGTGAGGGGTAACAAAACATCGATGTGTTATTACTATTATATTAATTGACTTTTCATTTTTTGGGGAGTGTTCCTTGGTGACGTTGGGAGGATATTTTACTTTCTAGGAGCTCTGGTTATCTCATTTTCCCATAGAGAATTAGAATCCATCTCCACATGTACATGAGAGCTTTTGGTTTTCCTTACTGAGTGTACCTATATACTCACCCTATGTATATAAACTATTTTTAGGTTTATAGGAGGACTTCAAGGATCTTGCAGGACCGTACTAGTTCAGACCTTGGGCCATTTGTTGTTTCTGTTTTTCTTTTATTTGTTACCTTCTTTTGGGTTTTCTTGTGCTATTGTAGCATTTACTTTTGGACACATATAGGGGAATGGTTTTCATTTGGCATTACTTTTACCTCATGTTTTGGAGTTGTTGGGATTTACCATCTTATCTTCTGGTCCTACTAAATCAAAAGGGTATTTCCTTCCCTCTCGTGTGTGATTATATACCCTTGGTGCATGTCACCACTTCGGGACCTTTTGAAGGTGGGTTTGGGGGGTCATTATATCTCCTTCAACTTGAGGAAGGAACGGTCTAGAAATTCCACAATCCCTTCTCTCATATTGTTGAAGGCGAGTCATGACATATACCTATTTCAATATCACTATTTTCTTACCTACCAGAAGGAGAGAGAATATAGTTTTACAATGATGAGACAATATCTAAATATGTAAAGTCATTTTTAATTTTTCATACCCAATTAAGCTACTCTATAAAGGTGGTTAACATATTTAATCTAACAATTGGTATCATAGCGATATTTAACATTTAGTACTTATATGTCAATGTATTTAAGAGATTTTGTTCATAATAAAGGGAATCCAAAATTTTATGGAATTAATTTTAAATTTTAGAAGAATCTGATGCACCACCACATCCAATATTTATGAGTGGATTTATTTACGACTACAATTCAAGGTATTTTTTCTAGTGTGGATAATAGAGTTTTGTCATAGGAAGTCTTTTTGAAATTGTATGTTTAATATAATGTAATAAAATCCTTAGAAAAAACCAAATATAACACAATCTAAATGAAGTTTATGTGGTGTAAGTCAGTGTATTCCAAATTGTAAAAGTGTCTAAATATATATAAAGGCGATGCAAAATTCAAATAATAAAAATTAAATATTTTTTAGAACAAATAATAGGACCTTATAATTCACCCCAATAAATTTTTTAATGCATTCTACGATCAGGTTATTCTTGGTGTAGAAGTCATGTGTGGTATCAAAAAAAATCATATTGATTTAAATATGATTAAGTGAATATTGGGATGAATTTCACCTTAGTTCAACTTAAAAGTTTCTATTTAGAAAGTTGAATATCTAAAGTAGTTGAACATGGATATCATACACATTAATCTTGTTTCATATGAGAGGATAAATGATTATATTTAGTATATTAAAAAAGGGATGTCTTAGGATGTGGAATTATAATAAATGAATAATCAAACTATAGAAATGTTCAGGAAGAAGATGTTGGGGATGGGGTGATGTCATTTATTTCCTCATAAAAAACGGGGAAAAGTAAATTTAAAATGGAATGTTCCTATTTCATGATTTAGTTAGGGAATGAATTGGCATATTAAAGAAAATTATCCTATGAAGATTAATTATTTTGGTGAGGATGAAGATTAAATAACCTAGAAGATGTATTTATCTATTAATAAATGTAATAAAATATAAAGAGATATTTCTTTAGAATGAATAATTTTCTTTCAAAAGAAAATGATAGTTCTAATGAATCAAATATAGACTAAATTAAAAACTATAAAAATCATAAAAGATGTTTTATGGTGGAATTTGTGGGTAATTCTCATTCAGGGGAAGAAAGAGACAATGATGAAGGAGTAGTGAATGAAATTGATTTCAAAATCAATGATGAAAAAAAGACCAAAGTTATCAATCGTTTGAAAAAATGAAAAAATGTCAAGTCAAATATATCGATGTACATGAGAAGGATGTTTTTAGATTGTGAAGAAATGTTATAAATCTTCAAAAAAAAACGCTTTAATCCTACTATGATGTTTGTAAAAAAGTTTTCAAAGGTGACAGAAATAGTGATATTACAATTTAGAGGTTGAGAAAAACATTCAAATGAATGTCTAGAGAAGAATTTTTTATATCATAATGAATCTATTGGTATGGGAGTGGAATAGAAATAGAAGGAAGTAAGGGTTGATATCATACCCCATGTTCCTAATCCATGTATGAAGAATTATATGGGTATAAATTAGAATTAGAATATTTAGATAATTCATGGGAAAATATGTGGTCTTGAACTTCTATGTATGAATACGCCCCATATTAGGTATTGTTACAATGGAGATATGGTAAATTTTCAAAATTTATATTTGACATCCATGAGTTACCAATGATATCAAGAGAAATAGATATGTCAAAAATAATTTATTATTACAGTAATTCCATTAATGGTCATTGTTTTTTTATAAATGATTCATAAACATGTATATATATTTCTAATTTAAATTACACATAAAATTAATGAAGTATAATGAATTTTTTTGTACACATAATATATAAATATCATCAAATGATATGAAAAAAATAAATTTGAGGCATTGAAAAATGAGGTGGGACCATCAAACACTGACGAATATCAAAAATATCAATCATCATAAATTATGAACCCCAAAACATGAATCCAAATGAATAAAGATGACCCAAATGTGGTTAGATATCTTTACATTAAATATTTGGATCTCACTAGAATATGGATTATTAATAGTGGATGAACCTCTCACATTATTGTAAATAAGTATCTGGTGAAAATAATTTGGTATGATAAAGAAGGTATTATGTAATTTTGGAATGATGAAGGTTTAAATTTCATTGGATAATGGAAATAATTTTTTTGAGGAAAATACTTTATATTTTCCTATGTATTGGTTATTGGAGGTCTGAATTATATATTTCAGTGTTTTAGTAAATTCAGTGATTCGGGAGATGCTATAATATTTTACAAAATTGTGTGTAACATCAAATGAAAATTATAACATCCCAGGTAAATAAAGAATAAGAAATTTTCATATTTATTAATATTTGTGAAATAAATTTTAATATTAAATTAAAGTAGACGCTATGTTCAATAGCATACCCGATACGCAACAACGGGATTCATTGAAATCTTACATTTCAAACTAATAATATAATATTATTATGGTAGTTAACTCCTAGCCATTGTATTGGAAGGAATGAACAAAAATAACTACAATATGATTATACAGGATTGTTAAATGTATTTACTTTTATCCAATAAAAGTTAGAGGCTTAAAATGCAAATGAATCTAATTTGAAGCATAATTTACACTAAAAGGTTGATTTACTCCCTTTTAATGGCAAAACATCTTTAAATATAGTTTTGGTAACTTTAATATATTCTATTTGACCAAATAAAATCATTATTTATAGTGGGAAAATCAAAATTAACTTTGTGTAATATTTTTGGAAATTTTCTGATAATGTTCATTATTTAATGAATAGTGAAAAAATATTGCATTTTAATTCAAAACTGAATTTTAATCTAATTTACTTATATGGATAGATTACCTTTTTAAGTGGGTTTAAAGTGTAATTAGAAAATATTCTTCCCATTTAATCCAATTTTTTTCAATGTAATTAATTTCACATTGAATGTGGACAAAAACACGTGTCAATATTTCGATAGTTATTGTTTCTTAAAAAACACAATTTTTTTTAACAATGGGAATTAATTTTAAATTATTAATTCAACTTCTATGTTTTGAATTTCAAAAAAAACATCATTTTTGAATTAGGAATATCAAATAAATCTTAGGCTGAATTTTTTTTATTTTTCAGAAAAACTTCAATTTTTTATGAATAGTGAAACCACTTAATAGTAGTTAAAAAACAGACTTTTTCATTTAAATGAAATTTTACCACCTCTGTGAATTTAATTTAGAAAATAAAACATACATGGTTGTTATTAGTAAATAAAATTTGGTTCAATAAGATGAAAATAATTTTTGGTGAATAGTAACTTTTGACTTTTATTTACCACGGTTAAAGGTAAATATGGTCATTTAAGGTAAAAAGAAAATTATAATAATTCAAAATTACCTTAAGACTTGTACAAACCTTATTGGTTGATTCCTTAACGACCATGAGAATGTTTGGGTTTATTTTGGGACCCCATTGAGCCACTTGGGAGTGATAATGAGAATTTAGATTAATTAATTTATAGTAAACACAAAATAGACATAAAGAAAAATATTTTAGTAATTAATTTTTATATGGTGTTATATAAGTAATCATTTTGAATATAAATATTCATTAGAAAGATAAAAATAAATCCTACATTATGGATGTTTTTCTATAATATTTAGACATCAAATAAATTTAATTATTTATGACACAATAATGATGAAATATTTACCTCTTTAAGAAATGATTTAAATAAATAAGATTATAATGATTAAAATATTATCCAAAACATATCCAATTATGATTGGATGATTTTATTAATAATATGAGTCACCTTATCTTAGACCTTAATGATTTTTGGTCCTTTTGAAATAGAATATCATTATATAATAAAATAATGTTTTCACACTTTCCTAAAGAGACCCTCCTCTCCCTTATAAAAGGAGACCACTTATATCCAATTCCTGACAAGCCTTTTGGCTCATCCAACCTCTTTCCAATTAAACTCACTACATTTCTATACTCCCTCAAGAAGTCATACCTTAGTCAGAAGTAACTTCAAGAAGTCCTTTGGTTCAATCCAAAGGGAGTTACCCAATTTAAAGGTAACAGTTTCTCCTAAATTGTTTTCTTTTATATTACTTCTCCAACCCATAAACTCTTTTTATTCATTTATTTTGTAACAAAAACATTATACTCAATATACTATTATGTTTTTATGAGATTTATTCGAACTACACTTACACACACCTCCATATAATGGGTGAAGAACATAATGTTTCTGTGGATGGAAAACTAACGCCTCACGAAACGATGATTGTTCAATTACCACTTACCGCCTCTCATGGTGGAGATTATGATGGAAAAGTATTTATATATGATATATATTATGTTTATGTTTTCTTTATGCTTCCTTATTTTCCATTTATATCACGCCTTTATGGTTTCCATAGTGGGTAAATACGATAATCTCATTTGAGGAAGTGCGGACTACCGCCTCCTCAAAGTGATATGACTCGTTAATGACTTATATGGGACGTATAAAGGATGGAGTTAATAATATTGTTTTTGATATTATACTGGAATTATAATATAACTATGTATCATTATGTTTTTAATTCCATTAAAATAATAAATCGAAATGGAAGTAGCATTTATGTGTACGTACGACATACCGTCTCCATGAAAGGTGTGTTTCATTTATTACATCTGTATGTTATGTACTATTATAAATACATGTATATACTAGATATATATGACATATATGATATATAAATCATGAATATCATTATAGATATAATGGACTATTGTCCACTGTGAGAACCTGAACCTTCTTTTCAGGTATGTTTTTCTTTTTTCTGGTCATTTTTTAGAAAAAGGGGGAAACCTGGTAATTTTTAGTGTACACACCGTGTACTTTATAAGTTCTTGTTGTGTAATTCAATGCAGAGTGAGGCCATGTGATGGCCGTATCTAGGCCACAAACATGGCCGTGTTGGTTGATGTGAACACCAATTAAAGGGGTGTACTGAAAACCAAAGTACACGCTGTGTACTCTAAAAGTATATGTCGTGTAGTTTTCTTTTTATTTCATTTATCGGATTGGGGTGACCTCTTAACTCTGTTTCCATCTTCTTCTCCACCTAATCCTGTACAAGGCTTCTGAGGAGGCCGAATCATCTCCAATACACCGATCCATCATCTATTCTTTGAATCAAACACCATCGGTTGCAATAGAATCACAGTGGTGAGTTCTTGGTTCTTCTTTTGCCTTGTTTCCTATTTCTTCCTCTCATGTGAGTTATCTGAGGTTAAATGTTTTAGAAATTTTTTCATATCTACTCTGTTCTAGGCCAATTCACAGGCTAAGGTTTATTTATATCAATTTACGAGCATCGATGTAGGTGGTTTGATGCCCTATGTGGAATGTCTGTGAGTTTTTGTGCAAAAGTTCTGGATATCCATGTATCAGTTTTATCAGGTTAGGGTTTTGAACCTATTTTATTTATCTACCTTAGATATATTTTTTTAATTGAGGCTATTATATGAATAATGTTTTCTTGTTAGGATGTTCAAGGATCAACCCATGTGTTTTTTCTTTCGTTTTGGTTGTTTACCACAATTTGGCTTAGGTTTCTTATGAGGGAAACCTTATTGAATTAATTGCTTGCCTTGGTATGAATGATTTTATTATCTACTATTTAAATGATTTTGTTGCATTGTATCTATTAGCCAAGTAGTTTCTAAACATACTTAGTACTGATACGAATCGTTTATTTACGATTGCATTTACTCAGGGCTGCGGGAACCTGCTGTAGTTAGACCGTAGGGGGAATTGACATTTAGTGCTTCCTCATAGGGCCTATTTAATTATTAACAGTACAAGACCATAAGGGGTATAGATTTTGTGCTCTCTCAGAGGGTCTGGTAATTTTCGAATCGAGAGAACAGGGGGTATTATATGTAAGTTCTTCTTCAGAGAGTCTGTAGTATTGCTACTAGACCATAGGGGGAATTGAGGTTTAGTGCTTCCTTAGAGTCTCTTTTCCTTCATTCAAATGCTTGACCATAAGGGCCTGCCCATGTGATCCACCCAGTGGGTCAATGTAATAAATATTTTTCGTTTTTTGTGATGAGTCCACCAAGCCAAGGAATAATCTTGGGTTTGTACTGCTTGTAGTTTAGGTAGTCTGTTGAGATACCAGTTGTGTTACTTGTTATTAATTTGGACTACAGAGATTTTGATAGATTCTCTGGTGGATGATTAAATGATTGAATTAAATTAATAAATAAAGGTGAATGGATAATTGTAAGATTGTTTACATTACAGTGCCCTATTTCTCTACTGCATTTATTTCTACTACTTTTGTTATATTGCTCACTGACAGTAGGGCACAAATCTTTCAGTGGTTGCCTATTGGGATTAGTCTCACACGTTGTTTGGGACCAGCTTTTTAGCCCAAACAAGTTATATGGTTGTAGGTGCGGATAATGATTTTGGTCCTTCTTCCTCAGGTTCTTTATTGCTGGTTAGAGCTAGAGAGCATGGGACCGAGCTTATGCTTCTGATGCTGCTGGATTTTATTGTTAAATTTTTCTATATGGGTTTTAGTTGTGTTTCAGCGAGTTTTTTTGTTCACTACTTTCCGTAGAAACATGTGTCATGCCGAATCATTATTATATTTTACATTGCTTCCGCTGTTTAGTTCAGTTGCCGTGGGTTGTTTACTGCATCTGTTATTGTTTAATATTTCCTTCCGCTGCATATTTTACTAAATGAGGGCATAGTTTCCCCACTAACTCATCAAGGACCTCTCTAATAGTTGGCAGCCTCTGGAATTCGGGGAAATTAGCTTGAGGTCATGTGGCCAACTTGGTACGGGGTGCCAGTTGAGTGGCTCCGGATTCGGGTCGTTACAAAGTGGTGTCAGAGGATTTTTCCTTCTTTTCTCTTTTCCTTACTGTTTGGAGACAATAGACAGGGATAAGAAGAGATGTGTAGTTGGTACCTAACTGTGCCTGGGGTTAATTAACACATGTATAGGGAAAAGTTATATTACCTGGTAACTTCAATTTTAATTTTTTCAATTGTTACAGTTGATTATATTTCACCATTGGGTGATGCACTTGTTTTGTGTTGTTAAAATTTATATGATTGTGGTTCTATTTTGTTGCAAATCGATGAGATGAGGGTATTCCATCTCATGCATTATATAGGCACTAGCTAGAGAATCACATGCCATTAATTTTACCATGCCATCTAGGGTGCATTATAAATTGCATGTTGTTGTGATATATGTCGTGATAGATTATGCACGATGTAGTGATAGTTTCTGTGATAGAAATAACTTCTGTGTTGATAGGGTTTTGTTTATTTTAAAGCTTATTTAGCATGGATGCCAAGAATTGGCCTTAGAGGTGTTATGGGACCTTGAGGATCGGAATTTCACCGATCATGGGATTATCATACTGTTTACTCATTATATATATTGTTATGGTGTCAAGATTTGATTCACGGAGAGTATGGGCCCCCACTGATCAGAATTTGACACATAGTTGCTGGTTTTCAATTTTTTCAGTGGTTTTGGATAGTTTTGTTGGCCTACTACCCAGAATCCAAGATAACACGACATGTGGCCTTATGAACACACACCATCTGTTCTTCTGTTTGGGATGATCTACTTTTCAAGGTTACAAACCGTGTACCTTGAAGTACATGTCATGTACTCTTCTTCTGTGTGATCTAGCTGTGTAGTTGAATACATGGGCTGGAAAATCACAAGAACAACACACTGTGTACCATGTTGACACACCGTGTAGTAATGGTCCATTTGACCCATCTGTGTAGTTGAATACATGAGTTGGAAATTCATAGGGACAACATGCCTTCTATGTTGTTGACACGCCTTGTAGTTGTTTCCCATGTACCAGTACGTGTGAATAATGACATAGATAGGGGAAAACCATAAGGAAATTCCATGTAGTAGATAGACACACCGTGTAGTTTTAGACTGGGACAGTCTCTGTGACTTAGTTGTGAGGGAGTAATCGGGCAGGAGGAAAAGTGACGTTAAACACCGTCTATATTAAAAGAACATGTCGTGTAGTTGGGGTTTACTCAGCCAGGTTGGCTGGTTTACAGGCCCATGTAAAATCATTCTGGAACACACCGTGTGTGGGAAGTACATGCCGTGTAACTATGTTTTTCTAGTTTTAAAAGTTTTCCTCTTCTGTTCTGTTTTCACACCTTTGAATTGGAAACTATGATCATTGTTAATAACGGTGTTATTTTGACCTTGCAGAGTCATGCTTCCATGACGTCCTTCCGTTGCACGTTAGGGATCTGACTGTGATCGTACACTAGATATGGCACAGGCAGTTATCCTGGATATTGGTGGAGAAGCACTATTCCATGAGGGATTCATGAGGTTTATATAGACCTTTCAGGGAGCTCAGCAGCCTTCCCAGTCTATGGAAGAGCTTACATGAGTCTTCCAGCAGCAGCATTCTCCCACGTTCTCTAGAGATTGAGGACCTCAATCTGCTGAATCATGGTTCTATGTGATGGTTTCTATCTTTGATCATCTTAAGACACCCCCAGACAGAAGGGTGAATCTCACGACTTACATGCTGCGAGATTCCTCCAAGAGATGGTGGGACGTAGTTTCTCAGGTATGTCGCCAACAGATTTTTTCTTGGGAAGAGTTTCAGCATACATTCAATGACTACTTCATCCCGGAAACACTAAGGGCTGAAAAATCCAGAATGTTCATGAACCTACAGTAGGGTACTCTATCAGTTATGGAGTATTACTCCTGTTTCACTGAGTAGCAGTGTTACACTCCCTTTCTAGGGAATGACGAGCTATTTTTAGTGATGATGTTTGAGGAGGGCCTCAGACCAGAGATCAAATCATAGGTGAAAATCTTCCACATGACCTCTATTTCCTTGATAGTCAACTAGACATTGATCATAGAGAGGAATATGAGAGATAATAGAGCAGTAAGCCAGGGAGGTTCAGCATTCAGAGTTTGTATTATTTCTGCTGACAGTAGGAAGCACCACCGAGAGTCTACACGAGGTTACACAAGGAAGAACGATGTTCAATCAGGTATCAAGGTTGTGTGCTACCAGTGTGGGAAGGACATGCATAAAAATCCCCAGTGCATGAGGGACCCAATAGAGTGCCAATCTTGCGGAATGATGGGCCATCTTCAGCGGTTTTTCAAGGTTCTTATTCCATCATCTAGCGAATGAGGATTAGTTTCGACTCCGCTTATTGGAGCAGGTTTTCCAGTTCCACAGTAGACTGGGGGCTGGAGTTCTAAAAACCATTCAAGCTAGGGTAGAGGTCGTGGATGGAGTGGTTCGGCTCAGGGAGGATCAACCCAGGGATCTCAGGCTGCTTCACAGAGCCATCGTACATGCCATATGTTTTTTGTGGTGAAGATTCATCAGGAGAAGGATCCTGGACCTTCCACAGTGTACGATACGATCTTGGTAGCCTCAGTTTTATCTTCTCCACTTTTCGATATAGGAGATTCTCATATATTTATTTAGTTGAACACTGTGGGGAGACCTAGATTTAATATCATTAATTCTGAGGATATGATGACACTGTACACTCCCTTGGGACTTAGAACTGCTACTGTGCATTAGGGCAAGGAGTGCCCCCTTGAGGTTGGTTGGTGTCACTTCTTATGGGATCATTATGTCCAAGAGATGACATGTTATGATGTCATTCTCATAATTAACTAGCTAGTTTCTTTTTAGGCCCTTGTCAATTGATATCACCACAGGGTGAGTTTCACGTCACCAGAGGGAAGATCCTTTCCTCACAAGGGAGAATGGGACGTCCAGGAATGTAGAGCTGGACCAGAGCATCATGGGTTGGGCGATGTTACAGCCCATGTTTCTTGTTTATATATAGATGATCAGGTGACTTCTCAGATGGATTATCCTCTAGTGGTTTATCGTTTTCCAAATTTCTTTCCAGAAGACTTTTCAGGGTTTCCTACGGAGCGTGAGGTAGAATTATCTATTGATCTTGTGCCAGGAGCAACACCGGTATCCATAAATCCTTATAGGATGTCTATGCCTGAGTTGCAAGAGATCAATAAGATGCTGGATGAGTTATATGAAAATGGTTTTATCTGACCCAATACTTCCCCTTGGGGTTCTCCTATTTTGTTTACGAAGAATGAGATGGTACATTACCGCTTTGTGTGGATTATCAGATGCTAAACCAGTAAACGGTCAAGAACCGGTATCCCTTGACAAGGATTTATGATCTTTTTGATCATCTTCGAGGAGATAGGGTATTCTATAAGATTGACTTGAGATCCGGCTATCATAAGTTGCATGTCAGACCATCAGATATACCTCTTACAGCCTTCTGGAGAAGGTATGGTCTGTATGAGTATTTAGATATGCCGTTCAGTCTCACAAATGCACCGACAGTCTTCATGGAACTGATGAATAGATTTTTCCATCCTTACTTGGATTCCTTCGTGGTTGTTTTCATGGATGATATATTGTTGTACTCTCACACTCGACACAACCATGCAGCCCATCTTGAGATCGTATGGGGTACACTAAGAGAGCATCAGTTATATGCGAAGCCCTTGAAGTTCAACTTCTAGATGGACAAGATTCACTTCCTAGGTCATGTCATATGAGAGAAAAATGTATCAGTAGACCCAAAAAAGGTGAGAGCGGTAGTTACCTAGGAGAAACCGAATAATGTCTTCAAGGAATGAAGTTTCTTAGGATTTGATGGATACTACATGCGCTTTATACATGTATTCTCACGCTTGGAAGTTCCGTTTATGGGATTGATTAATAAAGGTGTCAAGTACATTTGGTCGGAAGCCTATGATTCTGCCTTTCAAGAGCTGATGGGGAGATTGACTTCAGCACCGATTCTAGTTTTACTAGAGCCGGGAAAGAGTTATATAGTTTTCTGTGATGCATCTGGCATCAGGATAGGAGTAGTGATTATGCAGGAGGATCTTGTTGTTGCATATTGATCATGGAAGTTGAGGCCACATGAGAATAACTATCCTACACACGACCTGGAGTTGGCTGCTGTTTTTCATGCTTTGCGTTGTTGGAGACACTATCTTTTGGGAGAGCATTTCGTGGTATATAATTACCACAAGAGCCTCAAGTATATATTCATGCAGCGTGACATAAATATGAGAGAACAGATATGGGTCGAGTACCAACAGTATTTTGACTCTGAGCTTGCTTACACGCCTGGGAAAGGCAATGCTGTGGCAAATGCACAGATTAAGAGAACTCAGTTACCGGAAGTTCGAGAGGCCAGCAGCGAGTGGTAGCTTATGACATTGTTCTCTGAGATGCATTTGAGGTGCATGACAGATAGTGATAGGCAGTTCATTCTTCTATAGCTGTTACCTCCACTCTTCTGGATCGAGTTCAAATCAGGAAGCAATCAGACCCAGAAAGCCTAGTCCTATGAGAGGGTGTGTCAGATGGAGACCCTACTCCAGGGTGGACAATGGGCGATGATGAGGTGTTAATTTTTCATGGCCATTTATGGTTTTCATTATACATACATGAGGAGATGATATAGGAGTTTCATGGTTCATCTTGGGTAGTTCATCCCGGCGTCACAAAGATGTATCGAGAATTACATCGTCAGTATTGGTGCCCAGATATGAAGAAGGATGTGGCTGGTTTTGTTATGTGGTGCTCCCCCTGTCATTAGGTGAAGGTAGAGCATCAATGACCAGCAAGGATTCAACAGAAGATAACCACTCCTGAGTGGAAATTGAATGATGTCATGATGGACTTCATGACAGGGTAACTGAGATCGCCTCAAGGGAATGATGCGGTTTTGGTTGTAGTGGACAAGCTCGCGAAGGTTACACATTTCTTAACAATCAAGGAGACCTTCGGTGTGGATGACCATGGGAGGTTGAGCTGGAGCAGGATGCATCGTTCAAGGAGCATCCTATCAGGATTTTTGATCATAGTGCAAAGGTATTATGTGGCCGGTCTGTCCCTCGGGTACTGGTTCTATAGAAGCACGGCCATGTACAAGATGAGACTTGGGGAAGGGAGGCCGACATGCGATAACAGTTGCTGGAGTTGTTTGAGGGTTCTTCTTCTATGCCTTGTTAGTAAATTCAGGTATGAATTTCTTTCAGGGGGAAGTTTTTAAGAACCCGAACCTTATTTTCAGGTATGTTTTATCTTTTCTGGTCATTTTTGAGAAAAAGGGGAAAACCTAGATATTTGTAGAGTACACTCCGTGTACTTTATATGTACACACTGTGTACTTCGATGCCGCGTGAGGCCGTATACTGGCCATGTTCGGGCCACACACACAGCCGTGTGGGGTGACATGGAGACCGCTTAAAGCAGAGTACAGAAAAGAAAAGTACACGTCATGGACTTTTCCTTATATTTCATTAATCTGACCGGGGTTGTGTCTTAACCCTGTTTTCATCTTCTTCTCCACCTAACTCTATATAGGGCATCTGAGGAGGCTAAGTCTTCTCGGAGCAACCGATCCATCACCAATTCTTCGAATCAAACACCTTTGGTTGAAATAGAATCACAGTAGTGAGTTCTTGGTTCTCCTTTGGACTCATTGCTTATTTCTTCCTCTCGTGTGAGTTATCTGAGGTTGAATGTTTTAGATGTTTTTGTATATCTACTCCATTATCGGCTGATTCACTGGACGAGGATCAAGTATATCAATCTACGTGGATCGAGGTAGGTGTTTTGATGCCCTAAATTGAATGTCCTTGAGTTTTTGTGCAAAAGTGATGGATGTCCATGTATCGAGTATCCTGGGATAGGGTTTTGAACCTGTTTTATTTATCTGACATAGATTTCTTGTGTGCTTAAGGATATTAGAAGAATAATTTCTGCTTCTTAGCATTTTCAAGGATCACTCCATGGGTTTTTTCCTTCGTTTTGGCTATTTACTGCCATTTGGATTCGGTTTCCTATGAGGTAAATCTTGTTGCATTAATTGTGTGCCTTGGTATGAATGATTGCATGAGTTGTCTGTTGTTTAGATGCATTTGTTCTATTGCAGATATTAGCCAAGTAGTTTTTTAACATACTTATTATTTCTACAAATCGTTTATGTATGATTGATTTTACTCAGGGATATGGGAACCGGGTGTAGTTAGACCATAGGGGGAATTGATGTTTAGTGCTTCCTCAAAGGGCCTATTTAATTATTTCCATTACGAGACCATAAGGGGTATTGACTTTTTCCTCTCTCAGAGGGTCTGATATTTATTAATTCGAGACTAAAGGTGGAATTAGACGTAAGTGCTTCCTCAAAGAGTCTGTAGTATCGCTACAAGACCATAGGGGGGATTGATGTTGAGTACTTCCTCAGAGTGTCTTTGCGTTCATTCGAATTATTGACTATAAGGGCCTACCCATCAGAGCCAGCCAAAGGGTCAATGTAATAAATATTTTTGGTTGTTTGTGATGAGCCCACCATGCCAAAGAACAAGCTTGGGTTTGTACTTCTTGTAGTTTAGGTAGTCTATTAAGATACCTCTTGTGTTAATTTAAATTCCTTTGGACTATAGAGCTTTTGCTAGATTCTTAGGATGATGATTAAATGATTGAATTAAATTAATAAATAAATGTGAATGGATAATTGTAGGATTTCTTACTTTAGTGTGCCCTGTTTCCCTACTGCATTTATTTCTATTAACAACATATAAATCTTTCTAAAGGATGTATTATTTTTATACCAGTAAAAAAACTGTTTTTAACAATTCTAAATATATATATATTTAAAAAAAGATAAACTGAAATAAAAGGGTATTTTTTTGAAACATCTCCCATATCAAAAAAAAGTAGAACATCCCTAGATTTTGGGAAGTGGGTGTTCCAAACGTATGACTGGTGTTTAGAAATTATTGATGATTTTGTGTGATTTCAAACAATGATTAATGTCATTTAATAGTGACGACTCTCTTAGAAGAAAAGGTATTGAATCTACTATTATTAGGGAAGATTACATTAAATCCAAGAAGGCTTTTTGTATTAAAGGGATGAAAATAACCTATTGAGTGCTTGAAAACATTGTGACCAAATAAATAATGTTGTTTTCAGGAAATATTTTTTTGTTATGAAAAATCATTAGGATGTAAAAGTTGTTAAAAGAGACCAACATATAAAGGGAAATTTGATTCAAATTGCTGAATTACCAAATTCATGTTGTCTATAAATGATGGAATAAAATTAGTTATGGTATAATAGGATGGAAAATATGTGTCAAATAATATAATAACATTACTAATATTAGAGACAATTCATAATATTCTCTATATGAAAAGAATAAGAGATTTGTGTTTTTCAATTTCTTATAAACGTAGGATTACAAACATCGTGTATGAGAAATTTTGGAATTCATTCAATTTATCCCCCAAAACTGATTAATTCGGATACTTTTGGTTGAATGAGTAAACAATAAATTTTTTGAGAAAAGAAATTCATTCATTTTATAAATTATTTTACTCAATGTACTCAAATTAGGTATTTGAAGAATTAATTAGAAGCTCTAAATATGTTTAAGAGTTTCAGGAGAAGAGATTCAAAGGAATGTGAGTATTCTATGAATATGTTGTGAAATGATAATGGTTATAAATATTAGAATAAATATCTCATAAGTAATCATAAAAAACATAGAATTTAAAATAAGCTCAGTTCACCAAACAGACCATAAAACAGTTTTTTCTTAAAGGAAGAATAGAATTCTAGTTTAGATAGGGAATATTAATTAATTTTATCACGTAAATTCGCATTAAATCAAGAGAAAGGTGATGAGAACCATATTTTACAAGAATAATCATTGTTTATTTATACTGAGTTTTGGTATGACCCCATATGAAATTTTCAACGATAAAACTCCATGTTGAAAATATTTAAGGGTTTTTTAGATTCGATGCATCATAAAGAACAAAGGTAGAAATCAAGGAACATTTTATCAAAGAGGTGTAAGTGGAATATTTGTTAGCCAAAATCTAAATATTATAGTATATATATGTTTCAATAAAGAAAGTGGAAATTTGGTTCATTATATTGATGTAAAATTTCTTTCAAATACGTAGGAAGATATTTCAAAGCCACATATAGAGGAGGAAGATAATTAATATGAAAGAGTTTTTTGAGAAATATGAACATTATTCCAATTATAGTGATGCCACTCAAATAAAGGGACCATAATCCTCTATTTATAGTCAAGAGGAAGAACTTTATACATATTATCTTTGGTCTAGGAAACATATTCTTGTTCCAATCATTATTGGTGATCCAAAAAATGGTTCAGTTAAGATGAACAAAAAAAGTTGTTGCACATAATTCATTATATGAAATAATTAAACCAAATAATGTTTGTGAATAATTTGAACATCTAGAGTGGATTCATTATTTGAATGAAGATTCTGCCTAGATTGCAAAGAATGATACCAGGGAACATGTACCTAAAAAATGATAAAAACAAATTAGAAAAAATTGGGTGTTCTGAAACATGTTGAATTAATACGGTGATGATATAAGGAAAAATAAAAGACTACATGGAATATCATACTCTCAAATTGATGGTATTGAGATTTATGAGATGTTTTCTCCTATAGAATGGTTATCAAAAAATTAGAATCTTTCATCATATTTATGTACAACATGGTTATAATTTTTTTAGAGGGACATAAAATAATAATTTTTCAATGGAGAACTAGATAAAGAATTATATATTGAAAAATTTTGTAGTTTTATTTGAAAGGGTGAAATTCATTTTTTTAAATTGAAGAAATAATTGTATGGTTGAACAATGTTCTGGGAGCTAGTTATTCTATATTGGATTCCTTAATATTTAATTTCAAATGTAAGAAAGCAATAGTTTTAATAATCTATAAAACAATGTAAAAATATATATTTATGTCATTGTTATTTTTATATTGATGATATTATATTTTCTTGTAATTAGTAAAAAATGTGATATGTTTGCTAATGAGATGAATTTGATATTTATAATATTCATTCTTGGTGAAATGAAATTATATCATGGGTTACAAATCCTTAAAAAGAGGAAAGATATTTTATTTCCCAAGAAAAGTATACTAAGGATCTTCTTATGAAGATTGAAAAGAAAAATTAAAAACCTATTTCCAAACCAATTTTAATGTAAGAAATGTTTTATAAGTATGAATAATGAAAGGAAATTGACTCTAAAAATTTTGGAAGCTGGATATAAGGTTGTTATATCATACTACTTCAAGACCCAAAATAGTATAGGTTGAAACCTTTTGATCATGATTCTAAATTTATCTATAAGAATCAAATATAATGGATGAAAAATATTATATATATATATTATAAGACTAATTGATTTCACAATTAGATATAAAATCTTAGGAAAATTTTATTTTTTCGGATATAATGATGCTAACTAGGAAAATAGTGTTGTTAATAGATGATCCAAATCTGGTGAAGTTTTCTTTCTATAGAATGGTTGTGTAGGATAGAATACTAAGAAAAAAATAATTAAATGTTATCATGATTGAATATCATTATGTTTTATCAAGTCATGATATAAGATAAGTTAAGTGTCTGAAAACTCATTTCGATGAAAAAAATGTTTCTGTGATGTTACCCTTTCTCATGGTTGGTGATAAATTTTTTTTTATAAAACACAAATTAAATATAGTGAAACATTATAATTGAATACATATTGATATCAAAAATATATTTATTAAAGATAATGGGGATAATAATGAACACAATATGGAATATGTTTCTAATACAATACATGTTGCTGACATTTTCACAAAACCTTTTTCCAAAGGAAGAATTATTTAAACTAAGGTTGAACAAGGGGGTCCAACCCCATTCTATTTATTTTTGAGGTTTGTTTTTCTTCACCTTTTTAAATATATTCTTTGGATAATTTTTTCACAGGGGTTAAAATATTTTTTTCATAATTTGGTCCATTGGTAGGGTAAAATCATTTTAAGGAAGCATTTATTTAGGAGGAGTTGTGGGTAAGAGATAAAATCAACATGTAGGTGTCTGAACTATTCAAACTGATTATTGATGTTATTTTAGGAATGTTGTTTTAATAGGATAGTGAAAAAATTCATATAAGGTGGAATGATTAAAGGATTTATGAATCTTAAGTTTATACATTTGGGAAACATGGATTTTTTGTCCATGATTCTTGTTTCATATAATGAATTTTCTTATGTAAGCTTAGAATTATTTATATTTTTTTTTCAAATAATGAGGTTTCATTTTTTAGTGAATTATAAACCATGGTTGAGAACAAAATACATTGAGGTATATTGTTGGAAAAATTAGGATAAAAGTTGTTTTTGAATGCTGGAATAAGTGGTTTATGTTTGTTTTCTATTTTTTCATATTTAATAAAATCATATCACTTTGTCAGTTTTGGTGATTAGATGATGCAGTACTAGACTCTGGAGATCAAACTCAAAATTCTTAATAAATTGTTTTTTGGTTTTCTGTCCTAATGATGTTTTTTGAAGATGTCTTTTTAAGTCATATAATGTATGGAATGAAGTTTCTGGAATGTGGTGAAAATTTGTATCGTACATTGAATTTATTTTGAAATATTTGATGCACAAATATAGAGATGTTTTTTGTGAAAAAAAATTATCAACATCATATATTGTTTGAAATATTATGATCAATTATTTTTTAAAGAACAGTGGATAGAATTTGATTTGTTATTTGGTTTTAGATTTTGGAATGAAATAATATTGTCAGAATATGGTAAGTCATAGAAATTTCCATCATTATTCAGATGATTCTATATTGATCTAATCATTCATAAACATCATAAAAGCTCATGATACAAGTAATAGTTTTTAAAAGAAAATAGGATAAAAATTATATGATTTTCAACTGATTATTATTGACTAAAGAAGTACCGAATGGTAAAATTGTTTTTTTATGAGAGTTTAGTTTTTCTAAAGTCAAGGGATTTTAATATTTATTGATCGAATGATAAATTGAAGAGGCCGAACAATCTAAAATATAATTTTTTTCAAATTCACCTTCATTATTTAAGGATTTAAAAGAAGTCCCTATTGATATTGTTCGATCAGAATACTCAGCCCATTGATCCATTTTACAAATCAAGATATTAATATTACACCAGATGAAGAATATAATGGGGGGAAGAGTGGAGTTGTTGAGTGAAAAAATTTAGAGATTCCATTGGAATTGATGTATCATTAGGGTATCAGAAACAGATCAATAGAATGATTCATAATAATATAGTCATCCTTTTTCAGGAAATATGATGTATTAGAGTGGGTTATTAAGTTTTTTTTGTTTTTAGTGGGTTTCCATACATTGTTATGATCTATTTTCAATTGGGTCAAGACACATCATACTATATTTGAAACCAATATATCAGATGGAAAATATAGACCGATACATTAGACACACAATGAAACCAATAATTCATCACATTCTGGAATTCATCGAATATAGTCTCATGGATATAAGTAATAGTTAACCCAATAAAAAACTGGAAACATATTGATTTTTCCATCCTATTATTTCTATGTTTTTGAGTCTATAAATGATGAAATGATGTATAATGGAAAGTTTATAAAAAACTAACTATATTGATAAATACATTCATAATTCAAAAGTGTTTAAATAAATAAATATGAGTATGTAATCTATAGTAAGGGAAAAAAGTTTAAAATAAATTATAATGATTTTTATAAAGATTATTTTTAGTTGGATCATTAGAATGTTATTTATTTAGTTTTACAAATGTACAGTAAGAATATTAATGTAAACCGGAATGAATAATTGTATCATACTGAAGAATAGTTTGTTAATAATATGAATTATAATGTTTGGGGAAGTTTTGAGAAGATTTGAGAAGAATCCAAAAGTGTTGATAAGTGTTCAATGAGTCAAAAATGATGTTCAAATGGAACTGAAATAGATTTTTTTAAAATTTTTCTGAGTGGTAAAATTAATTTGGGATCCATCCTTTTCTATTTTCATGGAACATATAAATAGTGGTCAATTTACTAGGTACACTGAAACTATTCACATGCAAAAAATAATGAGAGTGTTGGAGATTTTGATACGTTTTTGGTAGAGAAAGTATTATAGATAGATCATTCTTTAGAAACGTTTCAGTAAATAAGAAGTATTTCAAAGAGGTCATGATCAGGGTTTTCTGGATTAGATAGAAAAATATTACTGAACATTATGGGTAATAAAATAAGTGATCTTTAAATTTCATCAAGGCTATTTATTTGGGACGTTTTACGAACTGATGAATCGAACTGAAAAATATGACAGAGTTATCCAAATTGTTTATTTACAATTCCCAAATAATTTTTTCATTTTTACCACTATGTAATAAATTAGAGAGTTTTTATTTTAAGATATATAAAATTTAATTTTTTAGAAGCATCACAATATCATTTCATAACCAACTCTTGAGGTTTATAAAAATGACAAAAAATCGTATTTACAGGATTTATTCTAGAACAATTACAAGAACTACTGTATTCTAGATACCTCACTCCAAAATAATAGATCCAATGTCAACTAGAAATAAATTAGCAAGAATACATGGAATCAAATCATGAAGGACCAAATAGATTGGTCTTCTTGGTAATCTAGATATATACTTGAGTCATGTATTAAAAATGAATACAATAATTAAAACATATTTTTTATGATAAATTTATTCCATCAATTATATCTCTACATATCTTATATATTATGCTTAATGAATTCCTGGGGAAATGAAACAAAATAAGGATGACATCAAATGATTATTAAGGGTAAATTATACTGGAATTAATAATGAATCAATGTGAATAATAATAATGGAATAGTGAATAAAGGAACACACATACTATGAAATAAAATAATTGAGATGAATGTGAATAAAAAATATGGAAATGTTATAACTGGAAACACATTCCATTAAAATAAATAGATAAAGAAAAAATAATATGGAATGGAAAGAAACTAAAAAAAAGACATATAATCGATGAAATTGGTATGAAATTAATTCATAGATATGTCTATGAAAAATCACATATATTTATAATAACTGAACAAAAAAGAATGAAAATAATAAAGTATTTGAGGTCATGTATCTTTTACATGAATCATTATAACGCCGAGATCTATCCCCAAGACAGTTTATGTCTATGGGTAGAAACCCATCTATTAATATTGGTTAGAAACTCAAAGGGTTTGTCACCAACTAATGTCCTCTCATGAGACTACTGATTCATCAAGGGGATTTCATTAACGGGTCCCCAACCCATAGGTCTTACTATTAACGGTCCCCAACCAACATATTTCATGTCCCAATAATTCCTCATTTCGAATAATCAATATTCCAGATCAAATATCCATATTTAATAAACGATACATATTTATGAATATTTCCCCAAATAATGAAAAATATTATAATTAAACATAAAATCCAAGATGGAATATATATTAGGAAATAATCATCTCCAAGAAAAATGATATTTATATTTAGAGGAAACTCAATTTCAAATGATCATAGGAAATTGAATTTTTCAAGGGGACTAATAGGAACCAGGGATGTGAATGTCAAGAATAGCCTTGGACAAATCAATCATAATAATTACATAAGAAGGGTAAGGATATTATCAAAAAAATTTATCCCAATTAGAGAAAAGTAAAGGGTTTTTGTCATTTATGAATAGAAACACTACAAAAAGATGTTTTAAAAACATTCTTGAGGAATATATTTTTTTTTGAAAACCCAGTTGAAAACACAATTCTGTGAAAATATACATGGATTACATTTTCTTTAAAACGTTACCTTTTATATGTGAAAATTAATCTTCAATGAAATTATGTCAGGTAAATCCTTACATTCCTTACGTGATAAAAAACATTCCTTTTTTCATGGTATAATGTTTTAAAAAACATTTTTTGAAAAGAAACGTGAACATTACATTGAAAAGTTGGTAAATGAAAAACATAAAAATTGATATAATAAAAAAATTTGTAATCTTATAAACATTTTTTGAATACTTGTTTTGAAAAAAAGAATTATAATAAAATATGTTCTTCGACAAAATAAAAAATTAAATTGGGGTTTCATAAAAACATTTTTTATAATTTTTTTGTACCTTAGAACGGTAAGATGGTAATAATACTTGAAAATGTCTTGGATAACTATATTAGAAAAAAATTAAAAGTTTTATTGTAAAATTTTTATATAATTTCCTCAAATTAAAATCAATGATCATTAATATTATTCTTAATGAAAATAATTTTTAAACATTTCAAAGTGTCTCAAACCATATTGAAACATTTTAAATAATAATCTTCATGATGGAAAAAAAATTAAATGAATGTATTATGTACCATGAATATAATATTATAAATGATATAATATATCAAAATTGGCAGTAAATACACCACAAAAATGTTAGTGGTGAATATGACATTTATCTCATAGATGTAAATTTTTTGATGAAAATAACTTACCTCTCGTCTAAATTTTCTTGTATGTCTTTATATTCATGAATAGTAAATACATGTTATTTATTTTAATTCATTAGAAGAATTATCATGTATATAATTACTTTCATTTAAATTATTATCATGTTCAATACTACTACCTAAACAATTATGATTGTGTGGGGTGTTTTTACCAAATTATGTTTTTGTGTCCAAAAAAATTTGGTAGGTTAACTATGGTGAAAGGGAAATTATATAGAATACCTATAATAATAATGAAATAATTATCTTCTAAATACATAAATTATACTTTTATAACCAACAATTAAATTTCATTATGAAAAATGAAGCAACATTACTACCATGAAATCGGTAGGCCATACATATGAATGAGTAATGTTCCCATTTTTCAAAGATCATTAGGAATAGAAGGTAAGTAAAATTAATATTTAGAGAATTATAATTATATAATAAATAAAATATTATTTAATTATATATTCTTATATATATAATACCATTGATTCAAAAGGAATCACATCATATTGAGGAGGCAGTAGTACTCATATATATGAATGACGTTATCACTTTTTAAATGCTTGAAAGGGTAAAAAAGAAAGTGAAATATATTATATTTCAATGAATTTCATTACCTCAAAAATAGAATATAGTTATATTTTTGTCATATTTTTTTAATTAAAACCATCTTTTATACATTCCATTTATCGTGTTTTCGAATCACATTGATTTTAGGTGGCGCAAGACCCCACTTCCACAAATGACATCATATTTACAAAAAATAGAAATCAAAAAGAATTTTTATATATAATAATTAATTAATAATGTAGATATTATAAATTTCAAATATATCTTATACAAAAATCATTTAGATAATGATTCCCACCATCTTAGGTGGTAATGGATGAATATATAATCATCTTTTCATGAGGTGGTAGTTCGTCGTACACATAAATGGGACGTTTGATACACATTAGATGGAAGTGTTTGTAAGTTTTGATAGAAAATTTAACATAAAAACATATCAAAATATTTCAGATACTTTTTTGGTTTTTTAATCATGGAATAAATAGAGTATAATGTGTATAGAATAGAAAAAATTCTAAATTGCTTGAGGAACGATGTTGCATCTTCTTTGGGAAACTCCATTTGTTTATCAGCAATGCGCTTCCTTTGATGGATTTACGACCATGTTGATGCTTATATGTTGAGTTAAGGTATGTTTAAAAGCTATTTTGGGAGATATAGTTTTATAAAATGTTTCATGAGAGGTGTTTAAAAGTGGGAGGATATGAGGCCTTTTATAGTGGATGGAGAGTAACACTCCTGTAAATATTATGAAAGGGGATACCACCCTCATTTTACCCATTCCATGTGGCTACAAAAAAGTTAAAATATGATAAATGAAAAGATAGTATCAAAATATTACCATAAAATGGATTTTGAAAATTTTATAGGTCATTTTGGCCCTTAAGTTTTTGGTTTAGTTCCTTAAGAAACAAAATTTCACACCAATCGTTATAATAAATTTCAATTACATTCACGAATATTTTTTGTAAAAAAAACGATGACCATATTAGAAATTAGAATTTATTCTTATTCCAAGTATAGAATTCATTTTTTCAAATTCCACTCTTATAATTTGAAAATATTAACAGAAATTTAATCTTTTATATGGGACGATAATGTGGGGTTTTTAAAGAAAAAATCATAAAATGTTTCCTCCATTTTTTTATTCATTTTTAATTTAAAATCAATTATAATGACAGCTGTTATATTAAATTTTTTAAAATTTATATAATTTTGATATAAAACTAGTAAAGAATATAATTTTATCTTATCAATAAATTAGATGAAATAGCATTTCTTTGTTGAACTTTAGTATTTTGACTATTTATCAGAAAATGGAACTTCAATGAATAAAACAACAAATCACCTTAGCATAATTTTTATGTTATGATTTCAATTATTGTGTATATTTTGATTTATAATATTTTTAAAATTTCAAAAAAAATTATTTAATATAGGTCTCCATTAAAATATAGAAAAATTGCCTTTATAGAAATATCGGTTTTTATGTGAAAGATTCGCTTTGTTCTTATATTATGACTATAGAATCTGTTTAATAAATGATAAAAATATTTTATTGAATATATAATATATATAATACATTAATTTCACTAACTAATTTTAAATAATTTAATTTATTAAGATAAAATTTCAATGTGAGTATAAAAATAGTTTTCTATTAAAAATTCCATTTACATTCAATTTGTTCTTATATTCATTTATAATTAATTTGATTTCAATGAATTCATATAAGATTTTAATAAACAATATATTTTCTTAAGTTATTTAATACAATTCTTGACCACTAATTTAACATCATTTTTAATTTTTATTATATTAAATAATAATATTTTAATAACATATTATTGTTCGGTAAAACATGGTCTTGCGTTTAATGTACGATTTTAAAGAAAGTCAAAGTCACGATTGTTGAAAGAGAGTATAATGTTTAATGCATTTAAATATATTTAATATATTTAATTTAATTTAAGTATAAATTATTGGGATAGAATATTAACTTACATTATTTGTGTTTCATGTCATAAATTCTATGGAACACAATGTTCTTAATTTGTAATTTTATGGCATTACATTCTCCCCACCTCAATTAAATTTCGTCCTCAATATTTAAAATTGATCAAGGTGATTTATTTTCTGACTTTTACTATTTTTAAAATCCCACATCATGAGAAGGGTTCGAAATAAATACTCTTGAAAATAGATATTGGGTTAGTAAAAAGGTGACAAGGAAAAACATATAACTAGGTATATAATTTGGAAAACATTAGTGGAATATAGAGTTACATAATTGGAGGAAATGATTATATATTTATATGATTTTATTAATGCCATCAATCCCACTTAATTGAATGATCAATGGGATGTTTAGGGCATCAAATCCATAAATAATTAATGATTTAGAAGACCATCCATTCCATAAAAATTAAGGTGTTAAGAGAACATTGTTTTGATCATTTTTTGAATGTTTTGTAAGTCATTTACTACCTCAGAGTATAAGGAAATATACATAGTGGATATATTTCTATTTCATTAAAAAACATTTCATCCCTTGTTTGTTTTGGACCAAATTATATTTCATGAATTACTTCAAAAAAGGGGTAACCAAAAATAAATATATATCTATAAGGCACTAAAATAAAATTTTAACTCATTGTAAGGCCTGTAAAGGAGTGAAACCTATTTACATTTTTCTCTAAATATTCTATAAATATGATATGTCTAAGATGATAATCTATTAACCTAAAAAAGTTAACATACTACTATTTTATCATTAGTATTTATTCATTAAATCATTTAACTAAAAATATGACATATTTCCCCGGAAATTTCATAGATTTTGTGGTTGGTGTGAAATCGTTATCATTTTTTCAATATGGTTTCAAGACCCACATCCTTTATAATATTGATTGGCTGTCACTGATCATACATGGGGTCCTTTATAAAACCATATTAATCTAATTTCAAAAATAAATAATTTTTAAATCCTTTAAACAAGGTTAATCATTTTATATCTTTTTAATTAAGGATCTATAATAACCAAAATACATAAATACTTCATCCATTTATTTCAACAAAGGTATTTATTTAGACAATTGTTTATCCTCAGTCATTCATTATCATTATTTATTCAAATAATTTGTCATGGTTTTCAAAGAAAATGTGAATTATCCTATGAGTATCACATGAGAGTGTCAAACCTGGTGCGCGGTAAGGCTCATTGTTGTATACCAGGTTACACCGAGTCAGGACCGGGAGACCTTTTTGGATTTGTTACTCTTGTGTACATCTGTTTCAGAACTTTTGCCACTTGTATTATCTAGACATGGATGTATTTCTATAAATACCAACATAATATATACATTACCAAAATTAAATGGCGTTCTTCTATACATATCCTAAAATTATACATTTTATTTATTTTATATAATAAATGTTCTTATAAATCTATTTCAAAATGTTTCTAATAAACTTACTCTCATACCAACAATAGTGACCTAAACACAGAAGCCAGGAGTCGTTGTATACTACCATTTCAGTAGAATGATTTCAATGAATCAAATCCTTAAGGACATTTTTTAGAAGTATTGGTAATCCAGATACAGATACGAGTCTTTTATTATAATTGAATACACTAATTACAACATAATTTTTATAATTTGTGGATTACTTATACAACACCATATACAGATACTTATCTTTTATAATATTATTCTCATATTCTTGTGAAAAGAAATCAAAATATGGGTGATATCAAATTCTCATTATGGGTAAATTATAGTGGAGGAATAATGAAACAATTATAATGAAAATTATAGAATGGTAAATAGATGAACACACACACACACACATCATGTAATCAAAAAACTGAGAAAAAAGTTAATAAACATTATGGACTAGTTAAAATTCAAAAAACATTACATATAAATTACTAAATAAAAAAAATATTTTTAAGTAAGAAACTTAAAGACATGTCATTTAATCAATGAAATGATAATGAAATGCATCCATAGGCATGTTGATGCAAAATATCATGGATAAATAATAACTGACTAAAAATTGAAGTAATGCTTAATTACTGGTCATCATGTATCTAGAACATGAAAAATTATATCGTCAAGATATTTCCTTGATAAAGTTTAATTATTTGGGTAGAAACCTATCTATTATTCATGGAGACCAACTAGAAGGGTTTCTTACCAACAAATTTCTTCTCATGACACATTCGATGCATCTAGGGGTTTCATTAGCCAGTCCCCTTCATATAGTTCATACCTTAAATGATCCTAAACCCATGTATTTCAAGTCCTAATAATTAATCCTACCGAATAATCAAAATTCCATAACGAATATCAGTATTGAATACATGATATATATTTAACAATATTTACCTAAATAAAAAAATAAATTTAAATTATAAAAAATATAAAAAATGGTATATGTCTCCTGAAATAATCATATATATTAACAACAATATACATATTTAGGGGGAATTCAATGTAAAATGTTTATAGTAAATTGAGTATATCAAGGGGAATATATAGAATCAATGATGTGAATGTCATCACTAACCATGGGAAAATATATTATCAACCATTTAGATGAAGAATAAGGATGGTATAAATAAAACATATCCCAAGAGTATTAAAATAATAGAGTTTTTTCATTGATGAATTGAAACAGTATAAAAAGATATTTTAAAAAAATCCAAAAGAAAATATAATTTTGGTTTAATAAAAAATTTTTAAAAATTTTTCTTTAAAATCACTTTTTAATTTTTTTTTAAAAATACTCCTTTTTAACATGTAAAATAATCTTAAGGAAATGATAGTGGAAAAATCTGTATATGTCTTATGAGGTAAAAATAACATTAGTATTTCATGTTATGAAGGTTATAAAATATCGTTATTCATAAAGTGATAAGATTATTCCTTTGAAAAAATTAGTAATATAAAAAAGGGTAAAAATATATTTAAATAATTGAAGGGTATTTTTTTTAAAAAAATAATAAAATATAGTTTTTATAAGAAAATATCTTCTTTGAATAAAAAGATAATAAAGTCTGGTTTTCCAATGAAAAATTCTAAATCATATTGTGTACCAAGGGTGAGAAAATAGAACAGATACTTTAAATATGACTAACTTGAGAAGAGTAAAATGAAATGGTTTATTAACTAATGGTAATATAATTTCATCTAATATTAATTAAATATAATTAAGATTATTCTTCTGTAAAATAATCTTTATACATTCCAAAGTGTACCATGACAACTTGAAACTTTTTTAATCAGATGACTCATGAAATAATAACATTATATGATTTTTTTAAATCACATGAATATAAATTTATTAATGATATATTATATAAAAATGGGTAGTAGATACATCTCACAAAAGATTTTTGTGGTGAATATGAGATTTATCTCACTATTGTGAAAAGTGAGATGAATATCTCGAACCTCTAGTTCAAATTTTATTTTGTATCTATATACTTGAATAAGAAATTTATGTTAATTATTTAATTTATTCGAAAAAAATTCAGGTATATAATTAATTTTATTTCACTTATTACCATGTTATATACAACTACCTCAACGATTAATTTTATGTCGGGTGTTTTTACTGAATTTAGTTTATGTGTCAAAAAAAATTTTGTTGGTAAAATATGGACAAAAGAATCAATATATAAAATCTCTAATATAATAATAATATCAAAGTTATTAAATATATATATATTCTTCAATTATACTTTTATAATAAATTATTAAATATGGTTAGGAAAAATTAACCAGCTTTACAATCGTGGAGACAATATGTCATATGTAGATATAGTAATGTTCCCATTTTTCAATGATCAATATGGTATGAAGGTAAGTAACATTAATATTTAAGAAATGATATTTATATCATAAATAAAATTTTATTTATTCATGTATAAATATATATATATTTATTGTGATGTAAAAGTAATCACATTGTGTTGAAAAGGCGTTAGTCCACACGTCCATGAATGATGTTACCACTTTTGAAGTGTCTAAAAGGGTAATAAAGAATATAATATATATTAAATTAATGTAAATTTAATTATGATATTAATATATTATATTTTATTTTATTTCACATAGGTTTAGATAAATCAATACTTTATACAATTGACGTATCATGGGGTCGAATCACATCGTTTTTAGGAGGTGGCCACCCACGCTTCCACAAATGATGATATTGTATTTAAAAAAACTGGAAAGAATGATTGTATGTTCTATATAAAAATTAAATAAGAATAATTAAATTATAAATACAATATATATCATATGTTAATAGTTTTACCATAAAAATTCCAAACATGAGAGGTCGTAATGGAAGAATGAACAATCGTCATTTTGTGAGAATGTACATTACTGTACACATAAATAATAAGTTTGTTACCAAACAGATAGATGTGTGTATAATATTAGGTAAAAAACAAAACATAAAAAATATAAACATATTTAGGATACATTAATTTTTTTATAATCATGTAATAATGAGATTTTATGGGGTGTATAATGGAAATTAGACTAAATAACTTGAGGAAATTCCTTACCTCTTCTTTGGGTAACTCCTTGTAGTTGGCACCAATGGGATTCCATGGATGGATTTATGAACAATGTGAGGCTTTAAAGATGAGGTAAGGTATTTTTAGGATCTATTAAGGAAGATATTTTTTGATAAAATGTGTCTTGAGAGCTGTGAGAATGTGGGAGGAGAAGATGCATTTCCATAGTGGAGGATGAGTTAGACTCTTTGTAGGTTTTTGGCATGGGAATTTCACCAACATTTTTTCCATTTCAAGTGGATTAACTATTAGAATAAATTATATAAAAGGTATTATAGGGTCAAAATATTTCCATAAAATATATATTGGATAATTTTCCTTGTCATTTTTCCTTAACGATAAAGTTTTAGTCCATTGTTAGATTAATTTCAGCTTTACTGTTGTAATTAATATTAATTATCTTCATTAATATTTATTGGTCAAAAAATATTTTAAACATATTAGAAATTATAAATTATAAATATTCCAAATATTTAATATAATTTAACAAATTAAATTCACAGAAGTGGTAGAAGTTAAATTCAGTTTCACTCCACACATGAGTTCATAATGGAGTTTTTTTTAAAAAGGGTTTAAATATTTTCTATGTTTTTATATCCAATTTCTAAGTGAAATTAATTTAAAATACCTAAATTGTATTAAATTATGCAATATTTATCTAATAAATATTTTAAACTAATAAAAAATATAATTTATATTTATAAATAAATTAGATGAAAAGCAGTTTTGACTTAAAAATTAATATTTTGTACTATTTATCAAGAAATGAAACTTTACAAAAAACTGAAAAAAATTCACCCTAACCTAATATTTATGTTCTTATTTAAAATATTAGGATTATTTTCACATATAATATTTTAAAAAGTGTGGTAAATTTAATTTAAAATAGGTTCTCTATTATAAGGCGGTAAAAGTGCCTTTATAAAATTTTGTTTTTTCATATATAAAACTAGGTTTTTTCTTATAATATGTATATAGAACATATTGGATGAATCTAAGAAACATTTTATTGAATATATTATATATATATTAAATTAATATCACTCACTAATTGAAATTTATTTAATACATCTGCAAAAAATAACTTTGTGAGTACAACAATAGTAATCTATAAAAATATTCCCTTTGAATTATATTAGTTCTTATATTTATTTCTAATTAATTTTTTTCCAACGAATTAATTTTATATTGTTATAAACTATATATTTCCATAATTTAGTTAATAATTATTATAAAAAAATATTTAACAGCTAAGATTAATCTAATTATATTAAATAATAATATTTTAATAATATATTGTTGTTCAGTAAACCTCGGTCTTACCTGAAAAGTATGATTTTGAAGAAAGTAATAATTTCATGGGATAAAAGATAACTAAATGTTTTGTGAATTTCAATTTATAGAGTTTATTAAATTTATTTAAAATATAATTTTATGAGAAAATGTATTCCCTTACATTCCTTGTGGTGCGTTTCATACCAACTATTAAATAAAATGTTCCTACTTGAGAATTTTTGGGTGTTACAGTATTGATCATAAAGGTACACAAGTGAAAGGGTATTTCATACTTATTGTATCCACATAAAATGATTATTTTACAATGGATTGTGTGGTATTTTTATTATTTCCAACCTATTCCAATGAATGGATATTGTAATTAGTAGTGAAACTCATAAATACTTGTGTTCATATGGATGTGTGAATGTTTGGGTTTCAGAGATGTCATAATTATTTAACAAGAGTTGAAGGTGGTTATAAATGAAATATAACATAAAATAAAGAATTATCACTAATTCCCTCTTCCCCTATCAGTGATAACATTGATCATGGTTGGACCATTTCAATTTTCTTGAATTAGTGGTGGTTTATTCCATAATCAAGGGAATAGTTTATATTCCATAGCCACATGGGTTAGATATGCCGGTTTTGTGGGCCTTAGGTTTACCAGATTACTATAATCTACTCTCATCAGCCAATTAGTTTCTTCTTATTGAAGGTTTTTAGCTAATAGATATATTTTGAACTCATTAAATAATTTGAACACAGTAGGTTTTCTTCCTCAATTTATGCCTAGGTTCAGTGACCTTGTCTTTTGAAACTCAATTTCATTTTGTGAAATCCTATCTTCCAAAGGAAGAGTATCAACTTCATTGTGTGGTGGATCGTATGTGGATATGGATAAACACTTTCTTTTCTACTTAGATGGTGTATACTATGTTATATATAGATAAATGTTTGTAAAAGCATATAATTTGTTATCTAGACTCATTTTTCTTTAAAATACACCCACATCATTCATTTTAGTATGGAACACATTTCAAATCGAAGGATCCTCACTGCATTCTTATATTTCTATTTCATACACTTTACCCTTGATGGGGACGATTTTAATGAAATTATTTGATGATAATCACACAATTGGAATCATATTTCCATTTCAATCAGAGTATTAAGGTTATTTCTATCCTAAAAATATCTATCGATGTATAGATTATATCCATCATTAGTATCTTGTTTATTAGATAGTCTTTTGGACCTGTGGAACATGGGAGGGTTCTCTAACTCCCCCTTAATGTGACACTATATGCGTTTTGTGACTGGTGGTCCTACGAAAATATCCAATGAAATTCATTTAACATACTCATGGTTAAGGAGATAAATCATAAAAAATAAAAAAACTTTGTTGTCTTGTCCTGTGATGTTCCTCCCAATCAATAAAATGTTGTCTTCTTTAGAGGGGGAAGACTTTATAATACCCTCATCCCAATGGGCGATGGTGATTTTTTTCTATCATGATCATGGGCTTGACCAAGGTCTAGTTTTATTATTATTGGGCCTATGGTGGTAATATAAAATATCATATATTTATTATAATGGGTTTCTCCTATAATATTTTGAGTGAAACTACTATATTCATATCATTAGTGTTTTGGGATTTGGTCAAAGAACACGGTGGATATAGTGCCTTTTCAAGGTGATAAATAATCAATATACTGGGTTTCTAGTGATTATAGTATTCACTTTCCCCCAATGGGATATATTTTTGACCTTCATAGAATTATGGTACAGAATATAGACAATGGCTCATTCAATATAAATATGATATTTCTAGGAGTTAAGAATGACATGACATTAAGGGGTAGGACAACTAGAATATAGAGACCCAAGTCCTAAGAAAAGATTTTATGTAATGAAATTAAATGTTACTCTTCCTAAAAAACATTTTTATACCATAAGTGTGGTGAAATTAATATCTCCATGTTCACCCCACCTTATGAAACATATTTCATATCGGGTACTAGTGATTATCCTATAGATATTGTTCATACTGTTAGGGTAGGAATATTGGAGACACTGAAACTGGTTCTTCACATTATGGTTATGAGACACTAAATAGGATTCAATATTTACTTTTTGTAAGTGCTCAATTTTACCTTGACATGGTTAGTGTAATCTAAGTGAGTCATGCATATGGTATTGAGTAGATATATAGTATCCAAAAAGTATCATTGAAATTATATTATGTATTCCTCGTTCAATGCTTATAAAATGTCATACCAGTGATTTGATTCATGCTAGAACATCACCAAATCCCATCTTTGAACAACCCTTAACAGATGAAAAGTGTATTCTATTCATCATATGTGAGTGATTTTTTGACCTTATTTAACCATACAAGTCATTTCTCCATTGATTTATCAAGAGGAGTGATATAATTTTGTATCTCATATGTGTCGTCAAAGGGTATACAGTTGGAAGGAGGTTCATGTGGTGATTGTTTCCTTAGATAATATTTTTATCTAGAAGATACATAGTTGAAAAATGATGAGTCACCAATGGTATTTATCCTTAGATACATGATTTACACTCAATATGAGTGGAAAATTAAAAGAAATTGACATAGAGTGGACCTCCAGGATGAGAATACCAATTATTAGGATGTTGTAATTCATTAAATCAACCATAAGGATCGCCTCTATGGTGGCTTCCTAATTCACCATTATGGGGATGAAGTCCATTTTGGTTAAATATTTTATCAAAAATATGACCTCTATAACAATCCATCTTGGAGGGAAACTCTAGGTTTACCATCTTGATAATTTCATTTGTACATTGGAAATCCACATCAACTATCATAGAAGGAATGTCTATTACACTTTCTCAAGGCAGGACCTTCAGAGCAATTAGATTATTTTTTTATGGTTGGGGGGGATCCATGATCATGGATTTTAAATGAGTTATAAAGTGAATAACCCCATCACAAACTAATATTTAGGTTTTGGTGAGGATCTATGGAACTAAAATTAATGGGAGGAGCTTCATGACCAAACATTACATCCATGTGTGGAAGACCATAACAGTGGGTAATCTATATATAATCTATAGATTTTTTTATAATAAATACCTAGGGAGGACCACTATTGATATATGTAAATTCACATTTTGGTTAATCTTGTGATCCTTGGGTCAGTACTAGAATATGCCGATGTGAATCAAGCATGTTAATATCCCTAGGGATATAATGCTTTGCATGCTCCACATATTTCCCCAATTGAGATAGCCTTATAGACATTCTACTTTTTGAGATTAGTTTGGAAACCTCGGTAATATTATTGATAACATAGAATGGGTAGTGATCCCCTTGAGTATGAACCCTTGTCACGAACCAGCCCAGGTCGCCATCTGACCCGGCGCCTGAGCCGGCCCGCGACATGGCCCAAAGGGCGTCACCGATCCCCACGGGCTGGAAACTAGTGCCGGGAATCAAAACATGCAGTTGGGAATGATTTAGCCCAGAAAATAAAATACCTATAGACAAAAAAAACAGAACAAAATAATTAAACACTAACAGTGGGAAATAAAATAAAGATAGGCAACTAGACATACCTCCAAGTGACCCCATGGGTCACCACCAAACTTATAACCACGCTCGCTCAAAGAGCGATCCAAGTCTATAACCTGAAACTGAAAATTAAAGTAGGCGTGAGCACCGAGATTCTCAGTAGGAAATCCAAGGATTAAGCACGCCCTATGCCGTTGCCTTTAAAAAGAAATCCAATTATTCTAGTTTGAAAATAAGACATAATAAAATAATGTTTTTTTTCATTCTTTTCGAATCCAAATCATAAGTTGACATTTTTTTATGAAAATCATTTTTTTATTCAACCATATTTTCAAAATTGATCCCAAAAGTGCATTCACCTTTAGAAAATGCATGAAAAGCAGTTTAGTTTGAAACTGGGTTCTTTTCACAATGAGACAGTACGTATGAAACAACTAAAAAGAAAGATACATCGCAAGCAGCATGTCACAAATGAGCACTATGAGAAATCCCTATAGGTAGATAGAACAAGTGGGAACCTAGAGACCTCATACCTCGGTGAAACGTGGCTTAGAAGGCCACGAACCTCAGAAAACGTGGCTTAGATGGCCATGACCCTCATAAATTCATATGTTTAGATAGTGTTCTTGGGTCAATCCTGCTAGACAACCCGGGACGAACCCATGCCGTTTAATCTAACGTACTAGTCCTGGTCGCCCACCTAGGTACCCAGGGTTTCCCATGTGCTCTATTTCAAAGGATGGTGAGGTTTTATAAAAAAACATATAAAGAACATAACACTTTCTTATCCTAAGTCTATTTCACCTCTCACCATAGTTCTCCCTCCTTAAGCGCATCCCCCTTTTCATGTCACATAACATCGCATAAGCCTCTTTATTAGGCACATATCACAAATCACACAGTTAACACACACATCATATTTCTACAACAATGGGGCATGCCTTAAGAGGGGTTTTGTTTCACTTTTTCAAACCATTATCAATGTTCCAGAAGAGCTTAATTAATTACAATAAACACATTTCATTTATGAACACAAAATCACCCAACACATAAGTTTCCAAAAACATTTGAAAGTTCAACTAAACAACCAAGGTACTATATATTTAAATTCAAGCTAGAAAACATGTTTAAATAAAAAAAATTGGAAATACTTATTACACACTAAAATCATTAAGGAAACAAATTTTAAATAACCATGACCATTTATGTATATACACACATATATATAGCATGTTTATTTCATATAAAAGCAGAAGACACATTTAAAGAACATGAAGTAAAAATGGAAATTTTAATTAAAGATTAGGCCATAGGGGGCCTACCTCAAGAAAAACATCTTTTTACAAGGGTAGCCCGAGACCGCTTCACCGCCATGCATATACATTTTCAGGCATATGCATATACATAGGTCCTTACTGCCGATGGCTCGAACCCCCGAGGAAGGGACCAATCACTATACATATAATTTAATAAAGGAATTAAACAATTAAAAATTTTATAAAGCATTTGAAATATCACATCAAAGGTTTATACCAACAACGCACTCAAACATCCTTTCTAATACCCATCACACCATGACGCAACACCAAAAACATGATAAAACAGACTTCTCAGCACTTGCGTGGCATAATAAACCCACATCAAAGAATCGCGCGAATGACACACTCAACTTCAAGTTGGGAAGCCAGTTTAAAACAAAATTTAAAACAAATAGACATTAAACACCACAACCTCATGAATTGTCCACTTATAAAAAAACGCATATAGACGCTACGCCCAAAAAATCATTCACACCCTTTCCACATTCTAACATAATAAACTGCACAACTTATGAAGCACTGGAAAGTAGTTTGATAGGGGAAAAAATACTCATCACATATTAACAGGCTAATAAACACATTAAAACATACCGAACCTCAAGTAAAAAAAATTCATTCTGCACCAAAAAAACTGATTAGTAAACATGCTAAATTAATTAATTACGTAAATGAACTTATCAATTAATAATTATATGCGAAACCACATACCTCGGTGTAGACCGACTTCCCAAAAAAAGGGTGGATGGTCCGCCGCACTTCAAACGCACCGCAACAACACAAATAATCCCTAAAAACAAGCAATGGGAGTAATTACACCATAACCAGACCAAACACGAATCCAAAATCCAAATTGCAACTCAATAAAATTAAAAGAACTAACAACCGAGGTATAGCGCACTTATGACGAGTAGTCCGAAAGGCTGGCCGGAGGCCAGCGGAGGGTGTCAGGGTTTGCGCAATGCCAAAAAATAGGAGAAGGCCGCTGAGAATTCGGTTGAACAAAGGGGAGGTGCGCAGGGTTTCTCGACCGAACCTAGAAGAGGCGGTAGCACGATGCGGCCATGAGAATGGTCTGGAGGAGCTTCGGCCGAACCCTGGGGAGCTGCGCGGATGGTCGGATGAGGGTGAGGAGGCAGGGTGACTCGGTGAGGAGGTCCGGTGAAGGGGGCGGCGTGGCTTCAGGTGAGGCAAGCGGGCGGCGCGGCTTCGAGCGAGGCAAGAGGGGCGGTCGGCGTGGTTGCGGCAGAGGTCGGAGGAGGTCGAGAGGCCGACTGGGCGGAGGGAGGCCGACGAAGGGGAGGTGTTGTGCGGCTCTCCGGGATGGGAATAGGGTGCCGGACGGGGAGGCTGACAAGGAGACACAGTGTTGAGCTGGAGGGAGCAAGGGGAAAGGGGGGTGCGACTGTTAGGGTTACAGGGAGGGGGCCGTTATGAAAAAAATGGGGGGGAAGGCTGTGTGTGACGGGCCAAAGGGGAGGTAGGGGTAAGAACAAAAAAAATTAAAGGGAAACAAAATAGGAGTGAATGAAATGAAAAAAATAAATAATAATAATAATAAAATGAAATGGACTTTTTAAAAAAAACTCAAACTAACCTATTAAAAATCACAAAATTAATGGTAATGTAAATGTAAGTCAATTATTTTATAATTTTAAGAATAATTTGAATATTAATGACCAAATCAAAATATTTACTGAAAAATAATAATTATAATCATAATCTAATTAATATATTAACTTAAGTAATGAGAATACTAAAAAAATTAAAACAAAAAAACCAAAATAATGATACCATTATTATTATTGAGATTGGGCAATGTACACAGTCGTGCGCAACGTCGCGCGACCAAATAATAACACATTTAATAATAAAACATTGTCTAAAAGTGATTGGGCGCTACACACGGTCGCGCGTATGGGCACACACCCATATAAGATCCCAAATCCATTTTAAAATAGGACCGATTCAAACTGAAACTCAAAATAAAGACCCAAAATAATTAGGTTAAAATAATGCGTTGGTCGGGGTGTGACAATTCCCCCCACCATGACACATTCTGCCCCCAGAAAGTCCCCAAGGACTGGGTCAACCCAACATTCCAAGCAATGACATGATGATACTTAAAACCAAACCTCAATCACCCAGAGACCGAGAATTCGAAACACCCATGACCTGAACCTCCAAACACAACTACATCATGGAACACCTCGACTCCTAACTTAGGGATCAATAGGGTTTCTCGAGATCCCCAAGAACGCTTGTCAAGCGAACCATTACCCAATCTAACCAGTTAGCATGGTCGCGGTCGGGCAGAGCGGGAGTAAGATGTCGCCCCGCCAAGCGCACTTTCAAAACAAAGTCTTCCACAAGCACGTCCTATGGTGGTCTCCCTATCATATTAGGGTTCTCGTCAAACATTGGTTCTTCAAACCAAACAACTCACAACTCATACAACCCCTAACACTAGCTTGACCCTCAATGTTCCCTATATTGAACTAACATAAGACGGGACATCGGTGAGACCCGAACAGGGTCTCCCCACAATTTTAAAATTTCCTAACACCACGAAACCCGCACGAGCATTCCAATTTTACTTTAAGCAACATGAACTGAACCCTTCATCGCGAACCCACCACATGGGCCGACCCATAATGATTATTCCTACAGTGGACAACACTGCCACAAGAGATAGCTTTGATAGCATAAACCCCTAACCAGGAGGAAAATCAGATAGGCTCACGTCAATTCCACAAGACATGAACATCTCCGACCACGAGAAGGTTCACGGAGCATGCTTACTAGATTTACAAGAATACGGATTTTTACGAACCTCATTAAGGCCCAAGAGGAACTCCCATAAAATAAGAACATGAAAAGTAGACAAGGGCTCCATGCCCCTCATGACAAGAATGAAGCCTTCAGAGAGGGTACCACAATAGGGAAATTCAAGTTTTCCGCGTCCCGACATTGTAGACTTAAGTCGGACCAAGCTCATCCCAAGTCCGATGAGTTTTGACTGAGCGCAAGCTTCACCCCGAGACCTATGGTTGGGGCCCTGATGTCTGAAGCATCTCCAGCCTCGCAGTCCCATGCAGACCACTTCTAACTGGATCTTCCTCCGCTGGAAAAGCAGCCTGCATACATCTCCTCGTTTCTCGCGCATCCACTCTAATAACATATCCACTGAGGATTGTAGTGAACGACATAGAGTGTCTGATTGACCACAATAGAGATAGGAGGTTGAGCGGTCTATCTGACATGCAACAAGAACTGATGGAAGGAGCACCCCACGAAAAAGTCCCTTTGGTTCACACTCTTCATCAGATGAGGGGACAACTCTTACCACAATATAAACAGGACCAACAACTTGTACCATTTTTTTGACCGATGATTCCACACTACTTATGGGGCACATGGAACTAGCTCATCAGAAAGGCCAACACACCTCCTTTGCCGCATGTTGACTGGTCGAGCACCTACGAGATCAACCAATTTCCCTCGCCTTCACTTACGTAGGTAGAATCATGGAATGAGGCTTGTCATGAGGATTTCTCATGACGTCCTCGTTTTCAAAGAAAACAGAATGATCACCATTCACTTGTGAAGTCCCACTCCACCATATGTACTCGAGACAATCTTACATCTGCACAACATTTGAAGTTACATCAAAACTAGAGACACTTCCATATTTCCAAAATCACTCAACGACAACCAACTGACATCGATTTCTATGAAATGTCGACGACACCGAGCAGAACCCATCTCTCCCACTCCATTGCGAGTCTGGGTCGGTCCAAGAACTGAGAGAGACCTGCTGGAACCCATGGAACGTTTCTAGGGGCATATCACAAACAAGAAACACACACAGCCTTCCAAAAATCCAAACACATCACAAAACAAACACCAACATTCCAGAAACAAATACAATAATTACAATTTAAATAAAAAATTCATTTTCAAAGAAAAAACTCACTTGAAAAACCAAGCCCCGCACAATAAGACCAAAAGATGTTTTAAAAAATCTATCTTTACTCTAAAAGCAATGTAATTTTTTTTCAAATTCCAAAACCATTTGAGCACGAAAACCCATTTAAGAAAAAGGTCCACTTTCTAGGAAACAAGAAGCAACCTTAGCGATCAATCAACCACCAATGATATTCCATGGTGCCTCACAAGTATGCATTTTCGTTCCACTCAGGCACCCATCCACATGATCCACCAACTATCCATTAATCAAGTCCATATGCACATGCGAGCAGCCATAGGAATACCACTGGAATGAAACAAGGCTACTCTGCTTTCAAAATAAAACATTCTCAATATCAGAAAATAACTTTTTCTTTTCGAACCCATTTCAAAAATTCAAGGAAAATTTCAATAATTCTTTCAATTTCTAAAACAGCCCATTTCAATTTCAGATGACCCAAAACATCCCTTTAGAAAATCAACTTTGAAAAATCAACGCCAAATTCCAAAAAAGATGTCCAAGAGAAGCACACCCCAAAATGAAATAACAGTAGTAGAAAAGTCCCCTTCCCTTTTTAAAGGAAAACAATTTCGCGTCAGTCCCAAAATTGAAGCAAGAAATCACAAACATTAAAGAATCTGGGAGAAGGACTAGTGGTCATGTCTAACTCGGCTACATGGTTTTGCAGACCATGCCCTGGGAAAGCACCGACCACTAAGAGTGTCGAACCATAGTCTCGGGCATCACATGGGTCGCTACCCGATGTGAGACCGCGCACAGTACCAGTTTACTCCTATTTTCATCCCCCATCCACAAAGACCAATGCTTAGACATGGATCACGGACTACCCCTGGTTACTCGAGGATCGGAACGAGAAAGAGTTTGCGACGCTCTTCCCGCACCTACCAATCGAGTACCGAAAATCCTATCTCTGATCTACCTGACATCCCAAATAACAAGAATGAAAACCTTCCTATGATACCATTTTGTCACGAACCAGCCCGGGTCGCCATCCGACCCGGCGCCCGAGCCGGCCCATGGCGTGGCCCGAAGGGCGTCCCCGATCCCCATGGGCTGGAAACTAGTGTCGGGCATCAAAACATGCAGTTGGGAATGATTTAGCCCAGAAAATAAAAGACCTATAGGCAAAAATAAATAGAACAAAACAATTAAATGCTAACAGCGGGAAATAAAATAAAGATAGGAAACTAGACATACCTCCAAGTGACCCCATGGGTCACCACCAATCTTATAACCACGCTCGGTCGAAGAGTTATCCAAGACTATAACCCGAAACTAAAAAGTAAAGTAGCCGTGATCACCGAGATGCTCAGTAGGAAAGCAAAGGATTAACCACGCCCTATGCCCTTACCTTTAAAAAGAAATCCAATTATGCTAGTTTGAAAATAAGACATAATAAAATAATGTTTTTTTCATTATTTTCAAATCCAAATCACAAGTTGACATTTCTTTATGAAAATCATTTTTTATTCCACTATATTTTCAAAATCGATTCCAAGAGTGCATTCACCTTTCGAAATTGCATAAAAAGCAATTTAGTTTGAAACGAGGTTTTTTCACAATGAGGCAGTAAGTATGAAACAACTGAAAAGAAAGTTACATCGCTAGAATCATGTCACAAATTATCACCATGAGTAATCCCTATAGGTAGATAGAACAAGTGGGAACCTAGAGACCTCGTACCTCGGTGAAACGTGGCATAGAAGGCCACGACCCTCAGAAAATGTGGCATAGATGGCCACGACCCTTAGAAATTCATATGTTTAGTTAGTGTTGTTGCGTCAATCTTGCTAGACAACCCGGGACGAACCCCTGCCATGTCATGTAACGTACTAGTCCTGGTCACCCACCATGGTACCCAGGGATTCCCATGTGCTCTATTTCAAAGGATGGTGAGGTTTTATCAAAAACATATAAAGAACATAAAACTTTATTATCCAAAGTCCATTTCACGTCTCACCATCGTTCTCCCTCCTTAAGCACATCCCCCTTTTTATGTCACATAACATCGCATAAGCCTCTTTATTAGGTACATATCACAAATCACACACTTAACACACAAAACATGTTTCTACAACAATAGGGCATGCCTTAAGAGGGGTTTTGTTTCACTTTCACAAACCATTCTCAAAGTGCCAGATGAGCTTAATTAATTACAATAAACACATTTCATTTTTGAACACAAAATCACCCAACAATTAACTTTCCAAAACATTTTAAAGTTTAACTAAACAACCAAGGTACTATATATTTAAATGCACGCTAGAAAACATGTTTAAATAAAAAAACCATTCGAAATAGTTATTACACACTAAAATCATTATGGAAACCACTTTTAAAGAAACATGACCATTTATGTATATACACACATATATATAGCATGTGAATTTTGAATAAAAGCAGAAGATGTATTTAAAGAACACCAAGAAAAAATGGAAATTTAAATTAAAGATTAGGGCATAGGGGGCCTACCTCAAGACATGCAGCTTTTGACAAGGGTTACCCGAGACCGCTTCACCGCCATGCATATACATTTTCATGCATATGCATATACATAGGTCTTTACTGGTGACGACTCGAACCCCCGAGGAAGGGACCACTCACTATACATATAATTTAATAAATGAATTAAACAATTAAACAATTTATAAAGCATTTGAAATATCACATCAAAGGTTTATACCAACAATACACTCAAACATCCTTTCTAATACATAGCTCACCAGTACGGAACACCAAAAACATGATAAAACGGACTTCACGGCACTTGCGCGGCATAATAATTCCAAATCAATGAATCGCGCCAATGACACACTCAACATCAATTTGGGAAGCCACTTTAAAACCAAATTAAAAAAATAGACATTAAACACCACAACCTCATTAAATGTTCACTTATGAAAAAAACACATATAGACGCTATGCCCAAAACATCATTCACACCCTTTTCACATTCTAACAAAATATACTTCACAACTTATGATGCACTAGCAAGCAGTTCGACAGGGGGAAAAATACTCATCTCATATTAACACGATAGTAAACACATTAAAACAAACCGAACCTCAATTAAAAAAGATTCATTGTGCACCAAACAAACTGATTAGTAAACATTCTAAATTAATTAATTAAGCAAATGAGCTTAGAAATTAATTATCTTATGCTAAAATACCTACCTCGGTGTAGACCGACATCCCAAAAAAAGTGTGCAAGGTCCGCTATACTTCAAACGAACCGCAACAACACAACTAATCCCTAAAAACAAGCAATGGGAGAAATTACACCATAATCAGACCAATCTCGAATCCAAAATCCAAATTGCAAATCAATCAAACTAAAAGAACTAAAAACCGAGGTATAGCGCACTTACGACGAGCATTCCGAAAGGATGGCCGGAGGCTGGCGGAGGGTGTCCGGGTTTGTGCAATGCCAAAAAATGGAGAAGGCCGCTGAGAATTCGGTTGAACAAAGGGAAGGTGCGCAGGGGGTCTCGACCGAACCTAGAAGAGGTGGTAGAATGGTGCTGCCACGGGAATGGTCCGCTGGAGCTTCGACCATACCCCGGGGAGCTACGAGGATGGTCGGATGAGGGTGAGGAGGCAGGGCAACTAGGTGAGGAGGTCCAAAGAAGGGGGCAGCATGGCTTCGGGTGAGGCAAGCGGGCATCGCGGCTTCGGGCGAGGCAAGCGGGGCGGCCAGCACGGTTGCAGCAAGGGTCGGAGGAGGTTGGGAGGACGGCTGGGAGGAGGGAGGCTGGCGAAGGGGTAGTGTTGTGTGGCTCGCCGGGATGGGAAGAGGGCGCTGGATGAGGAGGTTGATGGGGAGACGCGGCATTGAGCCGGAGGGAGCAAGGGGAAAGGGGGGTGTGGCTGTTAGGGTTACATGGAGGGGGCCATGATGAATAAAAAACAAAGGGGGGGAAGGTTGTGCGTGACGGGCCAAAGGGGAGTAAGGGATAAGATCAAAAAAAAGGGAAACAAAATTGGCAAGAAAGAAATGAAATTAATAAATAATAATAATAATAAAATGAAATTATTTTAAAAAAAAACTCAAACTATCCTATTCAAAATCACAAAATTAATCGTAATGTAAATGTAAGTCATTTATTTTATAATTATAAGACTAATTTGAATATTAATGACCAAATAAAAATATTTACTGAAAAATAATAATTATAATCATAATCTAATTGAAATATTAACTTATGTAATGAGAATACTAAATAAATTAAAACAATAAAACCAAAATAATGATATCATTATTATTATTGAGGTCGGGCATCGTGAACGGTCATGTGCAAAGTCGCGCGCCCAAATAATAACACATTTATTAATAAAACATTGTCTAAAAGTGGTTGGGTGATACACACGGTCGCGTGTACGGGCGCACACCCATAAAAGATCCCAAATCAATTTTAAAATAGGACCAATTCAAACCGTAACTCAAAATAATGACCCAAAACAATTAAGTTAAAATAACGGGTTGGTCGGGGTGTGACCTCCCACCTCAAAGGCTACTTATTTGTTTTTTTGGATATGTTGATACAATCAGTGGGTGATAGTATTGATATGATCCCACTATGTTTTGTTTATTTTCAGAATATAATTGTGGGATTCTCTAGTGATATTTTTGATATAGTACTACTCATTGGTTGTAGTTAGAATATGTCGGTGGACTTCATGGGTGTGACAAGGGGTATAATCCCACACCTCGGTTGTTGTGAAGATATTCATGCAGGCTTCAAATCTCTAAGTGAAAATATGATAATACTTCTTTATCACCATCATGATATGTTAGCATGATTCATAAGTTTGATTAGTAATATGGGACAACTACTTGATCACTATTAGGGAATTCTTGTGAGAATTATAGAACTAAGAAGGAATGTAAGCCTACTTATTAGTCATCATCAGAACATATCAGTGAACATCATAGCTACAAGAAGGGAATTGAGAATGAAAATCAGTTTCCATGAAGATATTTTCATGGGCCTCTTATGCATGATATAAAATACATGTATTCTATTTAGTTCCCACCAAGTCATAGATACGAGTTTTGTGGGTTTAAATAGAAAAAGGGGTATAATCCTATCAATGTAATTCTTCAAGAATATAAAAATAATCCTAACACCCATATGTGGGAATATGGATAAAAACCTTTTCCTAAGAATGACAATTCCATCACCTTTATTGATTCCTCCTCCTTTGAGTTCTGATTTGGAATACTAGTGATGATATCTCCAATGTGTCATCTTCATAATAATCATATGTGGCTAGGGATCATATCATTAATGATGAAATAAAATAGAACAATACCTATTAGTATGATCATGATATGTAGTATTTTTTATTTGAAATAATTCTCAACCTCCCTAGGGTAAAGAAGGAACATGTTACATTGATTTAGGGTCAGGATTATGAAATGGTTGGATTTAGACACATGGTCTACTTTCTTGTCAATTACTTGTCATTTATAGGATGATAATTGGTGAATCATATACAGGTGGAACATATTAGAGACCACTAGATTCAAGATGTATTAATGGATGTATGAATCCTACTAAATGGATTATACCTATTAATTTTAGAGGTTTATATTTCTTTAAAACAAACATCAAGACTAAAAGGGTAAAACTGTTATTGGGGAAAAACCTATTTCTTGTAGTTACCACATGTCTTCCCAATAATTGTTTTATGGAAATATCCATTCATAAATTCCATTTTTATGTGATTACATATCATGAATTTTGGAATAGACACAAATAAGAAACACATCTAATTAAACACTACATGAAAAATCATGGTGATGTGATCACTTTTTCATTTAATGGATCTCACATCGGGTTCAACATTATATTACTAACATGCCTCCTGCCTACGTATTTTGTATCAGTGAAAGACTAATTGGAAATTCCATGATATAATTGGGATATTCCAGTGATACTTTGGGTTACACATTTTAATTATGATAAGATGTATTCTTATAACACTTGAGATTCAATTATAGAACGTAAGATTTTTTCTAAAGATACTATAATATATTGAACTGGATTTATCAGTGAGTGACATAAAAACCTAAACAAAAAAATCATAATTTTAATTTGAGGAAATGAGTTTTATTTTATAAATTAGTATGTAAAAATTATGTAAGGATTAATTTTTGATATTTTTAATAAATAGTTCTTCAGGTGAAAAGTAAAAAATTGATCATTTTAAAAAACTAACACACTTATGAAATTATAATGATACAGAAATAAAATAAATTTTTTTAAATAATTATATTAAATTTGTATTATAATTTATATAAAAATATAATGTTGAACTGGGAAATATATTCTTATCATTTTTCAAATCAATGTAATTTATTTCAAATTAAAACTATCTTTAGTTATTTTAATTTTACAATTTATTTAGAAGATAAAATTCATTTTGGGTTTGGATTAAAATAATGATAATTTTCTTTTGATTTCACATATTACAATTAATAAAAATTATATCCAAAGTTTTCATTTTTTATATAAAATCATTTTTTTGATTGAAATAAATATTTTTTCAAAAATAAATTTAATCACCTTGTGGAAACATCAATTAAAATTAATTTATTCCATTTATTAGAGGTGAATTATATAAAATGGTTTCCATATTTTCAATTATAATAATTAATACTAGGTAATAAAGTAAACATAATTATTTTCCCCTGATGAAAGGTTACATGGCTTATATTTATCTCTTCAGTTCATGGTAAAATGGGTTACAAGGGTTAAAAGAAAGGCATAATGCATTAAGATAACCTAATTTTTTTTATTAAAAAACATTGGTTTGTTTTAGTTTTTTACATTAACCTTATCATATTATATGATATTGAATATTTGAGACACATTAATATGAAAATTACTTCGTAATATTAAAATAATTTATGTTATTCATTTTGTTTCACACCCCTCCCTTACAAAAGGGAGACTCTTATCCTCTATTATTCACAAACTATGAGACATATAGATTAGAAACGTCCTACACCTAAAAAATAATTTCATCATTCCCTTCATTATTGATCTCATTTTCTTACCCAAATAACATCCATATAAGGCATAATGTGTATGATAAATGGTGTTTCTCAATGAAAAGGAGTCATCTTACCAAACTCATTCAAAGATTATTTCTCTTTTAAATTTCCACTAATTATGTTTTATACATTCTAAAAAGTTTATATAGTTTAAAAAATAAACATATATTTCATTATGATTATGTTAAAACAATTTTAATCTACATGTACATCCTATAGAAAACAAAAACATCGCTCATGCATACGTGAAACCTATTGTCTCTATATAGTGGTGTAATTCATTTTTAGTCACAATTTCCATGGATGTATATAAATATGAAATGAATGAAAAATATTTTATATTTATTACATAATTGTGAATATAGAAATATTAAATTTGTTCTTACTTAATACCCTTCAAACCATTATAAAATTTCAACATCGGTCACATGTCAATGCGAACTACCCCCACCAAAAAGCAATATGAATAATTTTTCTATTACCACTATGCATATATGATTCTGAAATTTTATTTAATAAGAAAAAAATTATATTTTTCATATTATTAAAATTATTCATATTATGTAAACATTTCAATAGTCTTTTAAACAAGGAAAATATATGTCATTTCCCCCTACCCACAAATTGTACCCCTCATGGACCGACATTGTGAGAAGGGAGATAATGACCCTCGAGTCCTTCCACTAGTAGGCCCTGGGTGGGCGACTAGAACCAAGGGTATAATAACACACAAATGGGAGGCATTACCCTCTAATAGGACACATACAGAAGAGAGAGATAAGATAGACACCAATCAACTCCAACTTATAACTATAAATATAAAAGAAAACCCAAGTGCACATATGTAATGTAATGAAAAAGTACTAAAACTGAATCAGGAAAACTACAAGTACACAACGGAATGTAAAAACAGTTGATGCCACAAGCCCGGACAGCTCCTGGAACCCCAAGCTAGTAGAAACAAGCTTAATCTCCAACCAGCTCCAAGTGACCTGAAAAACATTTTATATATACTTAGGGTGAGTATAACAGTATACTCAGTAGAATCATCCCCGAAGCCTCTCGTGAAAAAGTAATGAAAGTATGATAATGCACAATGAACAATAAGTTAAACTAATACATCACCTAAATAGGTATACTAAGTTCCCAACCTCACCATGGATACTCTCACCAAGTAACTCATACAAGAGTATAAAATATAGTAAATAATATCAAGGGTACCCTGCTACTACTTCTCCACTAGTTTTCCGCTCTGCCCCAACGATATACGTCCTGTGCGTCTCTCTCCAAAGGCTTACCTGCAGCCACCTGGGCTATGCTCTACAAAATGGACCACGTGCACCACAAAGGCTTTCCCGTAGACTCATGGGCGAAGCACCACACCATCCTCACTACCAAAAGTTACTTGGTAGTTTATGGGAGCCACCACAGCTTTCATAATGTGTATCATACGTCAGGTATTATTCCTTAAGGCATTACAGCCCATACATCGAGTAAGGATCCTCAAGCCATCCCAGCCTATACATGTTACACCTATAGTAGTCCAAATGATACTATATCCAAAATATATATGTGTGAATAACGACAAGCCATTACATCCCTCTACACACATATATGGGGAAAACTAACTGCTGTGCCTAACAGCAGTAGCATCTACCAAGAGAAGAGAGCGGGTCAAAGGGGATAGTTAGCCATTCATCCTCCCACCAGAATGCTGAGGAAAACACCCTCTATGGCTCAGAATCCCTAGGGTTTCATTTTCCTTTACTGATAGGGTGGAGTAGTGTATAGTAACACAAAATGTACAGAATATACTATAACTCACCACCACAATATGGGCATAACCTAGTCTTAGAAACAACTGCAGCTAATGTCTCTCGAAATTCGGGCTACCACTTCTAAGACTAGGTATCCTATAAGCACACAACCATTTAAGGGATTTATTAGATTAATTTATTCAATTTTTATCAATTCCACTATACGTTAATTAATTCTTCAAACATTAATTAACCATGAACAATTCCACATTAAATTCCATTAACACCATAACCATAAATTCTATTTTCCTTTTAAATGATCTCAACCTCATCATTAAGTTTCAAAAAACAGCATCCTCATGGGTTAACATCATTTATTCAACATCATTACAGAATTACTTTCTCATATTCCCAGGCATTATATAAAGGAATATGATGCTACTAAACACAATGGGGCTCAACATGGTGGGTAGATATATTACCCATCGAGTCTTTCCCACATCTATCAAGAGTGTAGACCCATTATCCCTTGAGAGGCTAAACACGAAAAGAATGTGGAATACCCAGCGTGTCTTCGGCTCTTTCGGAAGAAGGGTAAGCAAGACTAGCTGCCTCGAGTAGTGGGTAAAAGTAAAGCAGATAAACAACCAAACAAAGCACCAAGGAGCCAACAATTACATCCATCCCATTTTATCATCTTTGGTGTCCTCCCCAACACCCACATGCATAAAATGATGCGTCTCTCCAGTCTAGGCGTCATCTGCTGCCACAACCAAAAAGGCCTCTATGCCTCCACATACCACAACACCCCTACAGGGTCACATTACAACATAAGAAGCAGGAAAAAAACATCACATCAAATTGGGCTCTTGGCCCTTTTACAAGGCATCCAAACTTCAAACAACAAGTGCCAATAGATTTTAGGTTTACCAACCAACTGAATTAACCATATACATCGACATCAATTTGATTAACATCAAAATGGGGACAACAACCACAAAAACCTCAAAAACCAGATTCTTTTACATGCCTATTTATCTTTAGCCAATTAATTATCAATTAATTCCGGATTTACGTTATTTATCAATTTCATCAAGAAAAACATGCTAACAAGAAAGGCATAGATATCACACTATCTAGAAAATCAAGAGGCAAACTGTTATCACAGTATGAAGCAACAACATGTGATAAAACCAATTCTTTTAATCCAGTTCAAGTATTTAATTATATAAATTTCATTGTGATCAAAAAATTATAAATCATCATAACTCTACGACTGTACATAAACAATTTGAGAAGCCACAAATACCCTACCTCAATGGATTTCAAGGAAAACCACAATTGTCGAAAGACGCCCAAGAAACCAGGTCGATTCTCCACAAATCCTCCTTAGATATCCTCTGCTAATACAACCAAGACCAAATCACATCATATTCAACATCCACATTATTAGATATACCCATAACGGGGGTATATCTAAGAAACTGAGAGAAGAGGAGGAGTATATCTAAGTAGATCTAAGAAACCAACAATGAATGATCACATAACTCAAGAAACCGGCTTAGATTCGTGAAGATAAGCCTCTGGATCACCTCCAAAATGCTTGGGAGAGGTTTTCTATCCTTCGAGGGAGAGTAAACCTAAGTTATGGCCGCTTAGGGGATTAAATGATGTGATTAAAGGTAAAATGAGTTAGATACACAATTTTAGGATATAACTATAAGTGCCTGCATGGTTAGTCCGCACGGTTAGACTAACCGTGCAGTAATCGTGCATTAGCCACTGCCTCCAAGACCATCCATGCATGGTTTGGCTGCACGATTTAGGCAAACTGTGCACCAACCGTGCGAAGGATATTACTCTTTATATTTCCTTAAAAGTCCACCCAAACGTACCCTAAGACACCTTACCTTCCAGAACACCTCTCACACCCCATTTTTACAATGTAATGGACCGTAGTGGTACCTACCATTACATTAGATACCTCTCAAAACATTCTCATCCTCAAGAATCCAAAACCCACCAAAAGTGAAAACGAAACAGGGTCTGACCAACCACCCCTTGACATACGTCTCAATAGAGAGCAAGCCACCAAAGCCACAAAGGGAGCTGTCTCATAATCATGAAAGTTCCATACCCAGAAAAGTTACAATGATACATGAAAATAGCCAAACATCAATCAACTCTGAGTACTAGACACACATCTCTGACTCACGTTCCCAGGTACTCTCTTCCAAGCCACCGTGTCGCCACAAGACACGAACTAAGGGGATAGAACGACCGCACAACACCTTCTCATTACGGTCTTGGATCTCCATAGGTAGATCCTCAAAGATTGCATCATCATAAACATTTATCTCTCCCCAATCGATGATGTGAGAGTCATCATGAAGATAACGTCGGAGCTGGGATACATGGAAAACATCATGTATCTGACTCAACTATGGGGGAAGTGCTACTCGATATGCCACAACCCCAACATTAGATAACACCTCAAAAGTCCCAAAAAACAAGGGAGAAAGCTTACTCCCATGACCAAACCTTCGCTGCCCATGACAGGGAGTCACCTTCAGAAAGACATGATCCCCAAAATTAAACTCTAAGGGTCTCATTCATTGATCGACATTGGATTTCTGAAGATCTTGCACTACCTTAATCCTCTCACGAATCACCTGAACCATATCAGTTGTATTCTTCACTAGTTCCAGTCTGAGAATTGCGGAGTCTCCGACCCTAGTCCAGCATAACAGTGAATTCCAGGCTTGCATACAAGGCTTCAAATAGTGCCATACCAACGGTGGAGTGAAAACTATTATTTTAAGCAAACTCCACCAAGGGTAAGTGCCTCATCCGTGAGCCTCCACAATCAAGAATATAAGAGTGTAACTTGTCTTCAAGAGTCTGGATGGTTCGCTCTATTTGGACATTTGTTTGAGGAAGAAAAGTTGTGCTAAGGCATAATTGAGAACCAAAATCATTTTGGAGACCCCTCCACACTCTGGAGGTAAAGTCAGGATCTCGATCAGAAATGATTGTCCTAGGGACTCCATGAATTTTCACCAACTCCTCCAGATACAGGCTCGACAAAACTTCCATTGATATTGACTCCTTGATCGCTATGAAGTGGGCCAATTTTGTTAAATGATCATCTACCACTGAAATAACATTGTGTCCTCCCAGAGCATGAGGTAAAGAAGTAACTAAGTCAATTGATATTTCCTCACCTTCCACTGATGAATCACTACTGTTAGGAGAAGACCACCAGGAACATAGTTTCAGCCTTCACCTTCTGGCAGACTAAACATCGAGACACAAACTCCGCAACTTCATGCTTCAGCCCAGCCCACCAAAACTGGATCCTCAAGGATCGGTAAATATTTGTCACGCCAGGATGTACCGCTAAATATGAACTATGAAACTCGCTAAGGACCATCTCACAAATTGAAAAAGTGACAAAAGGTCTTCCATGATACAACACTTGGTGTTATTCATATTCAGTCCAATTATCTGGAGCCTCACCACAAACAACTCAGTCTCTCCAGTCCTCCACCTCAAGGTCACCCAACTGGGAGTCTTCCACCTTCTACATCAGGGAGAAATGCACTGTCATCTATAAAAGACAACCTCTACCTTTAACTTCTTCTTTATCAATATACAAAGCTGACAGTTCTTCTATTACTCTCCATGAATCACCGGATTCATGCAGAACATCACTACGTGTCTTTCGGCTCAGTGCATCAGCTATAAAATTTCTTTTTCTAGGTGTATAAGATATTTTGAAGTCGTATTATTATAAAAACTCTATCCACCGATGCTTTCTCAAGTTCAAGTCACGCTGGGAGAAAACGTACCTCAATATCTTATGATCTTAGAAAACCACAAAGCTCTCACCAATGAGGTAATTTCTCCACAACATCAATGAAACCACCACAGCTTCCAACTAAAGATCGTGGGTGGCATAGTTGCATTCATGGGGATGCATCTTCCGAGACCCTTAAAAAACTACTTACCTCGGCTGCTTGAGAACACAGCATGACCCCAGATTTGATGTATCACATAAAACATCAAACTGAACTCCATCAGCAGGAAGATAAAGGACTGTAGCACTTACTAACATCTCTTTTAGATACTAGAAAGATGACTGACACTGATCAGTCCATATGAATTCTTGATCCTTCCTTGTTAAAGCTGTGAGAGGAGTCACAACTCATGATAAATTTTCTATAAACCTCCTGTAGTAGCCTATGAGGCCAAAGAAACTTCTCACCTATGACACTTTCATGAGGGATTCCCAAGACACAACTACTAAAATCATCAATGTATCTACAGATACTTCCTATTGGGACACAACATGCCCCATGAAAAGGAATTATTGAGCCCAAAACTCACACTTCGAAAAATTCCCGAACAACTGCTGTTGGCGAAGAATTCCTAAAATGGCTCGTAGATTATCTGCATGCTTCTTTTCAGATGTGGAGTAAACAATGATGTCGTCTATGAAAACATCCATGAACTTGTCTAGGAACTCACAGAACATAGAATTCATCAATCCCATGTACACATTTGGAGAATTAGTTATGCCAAATGGAATTACAATGAACTCATAATTCATATGAAGACAATGGAAAGAAGTCTTCATAATATCCTCATCCTTCACACGCATCTGATGATATCCAGACAGCAAGTCAATCTTTTTGAAGAAACTTGTAACCTATAGTTGATCAAATAATTCATCAATCCGCGGAAGAGGACAACGATTAATTATTGTCACTTTTTTAAGTGACGATAATCGGCACACAACTGCAAACTCCCATCAGCCTTCTACACATACAAAACTGGTGCACCCCATGGTGACACACATGGTCAAACAAAACTGCACCGCAACAGAACATCAAGATATATATGTTTCTCTCACAACTCAGAAGGGGCCATCCTATTTGGAGACATAGATATAAGAGATGCTCCTGGCTGTAGGTCGATCCCGAATTTGATCTCTTGTCAAGGGGTTAAGGCTAAAACCTCTTCTGGAAAGACATCAGGGTACTCCTCTACGTCCTGAGGAAACACCAACTGCTGAACCTTTGATGAACTCAGCATCATCTCAGCCATTATGGACAATAAGGACGAAACATGCCTATGGTGCATTTGAGGGTCTCGCTCACCGACAAACACCACTTTCTCTCCATCCGCTCCAAAGAAAACAACCTTCTTCCTAAATCAATCCATGATAGAATACACTGAATACAACCAATCCATGCCGAGGAAAAAATCATATGGTTGTATCTGTAAACATAGGAAATCTCCCCAAGAGCGGTGTCTCCCCATCACTAGCTTACAGTCTCTACATATATCAAACAAGATAGCTCGACCTCCAACTGGCGTAGTCAATGCCAAGGGCACTGGAATCCTCTCCACCTCATGTCCCATAGCATGGACAAGGGTAGGTGATATGAATGAGTGTGTCTATCCTGAATTAATCAAGGCATAATCCAAGGTAGAAAACAAGAAAAGGGTACCTCGAATGACATCTGGCTCATCTGGAACTGGCAATGCTAGAGCATGAAGCTGACCACGACCTCCTCCATGGCCTCTATGACCCTGATGAAGACCACCACCATGGTCATGCTCTTCTATCTGAGGATGGGGAGCATTATGGGGTTGTTCTATACCTGCCCTATCTACCCTATACTAATCTAAAGCTGGTGCAACTGGCTGCTGCTACCTCGGCTGGAACTCCCTCAACGGAGGATCCTGGAGCGTAGCACCCGGTGCACGATGACCACTCTGAATGGCCAGGCACTCCCGCAACTACAGGCCATGACCACCACAAGAAAAACAAGTGCATGATCCCTTGGTATAGGCCTGAGAGTTGCTGCCTCTGGAGAAATGAGATGTGAAGGGCTGGGACCTACCCACAGCTGAACGAAAACTCTTCTGCCCTGAAATCTGAGAACCCCGGACCATATCCTTACTTCGTGAGGGATCATGACAATCCCCCTCTCATGATGATCTTGTCCTGGCCAAATTTCTATCAACAACCTATTCCCTCGCCAGCACCTCAAGATATGTCATCATCATAAATGGGGTGACCGGGCGCTGGATCTCTGGATGCAAAGACTCATTGAAATGCCTCGCCCTGACCTCCTCATCTGGTAAGAGGTCTGAAGCATATTGTAAAAGGTTCTTGAAACAAATTCCAATGTTTCGAACCATAGAGCTCCCTGTCGAAGTTTAAGAAACTCCTAGCGACTGGACGCCTTCGTAGTCGAGGAAAGGAACTCGACTCTAAACATGTCTCAAAACTCCTCCCATGAGATAGCTGACTACTTAAAATCCCTGAGGAACAAGAACCTCCACAGCTTTACTGCTCCATGTATCATTGTCACTGCTAAGGACATCCAGTGCTCCTTCCGAGCATAGATCAAACTGAAGCCTATCTCGACCTCATACAACTAGTCTTCCATGAATTCATATAAAACAGACCCCTCGTACATCTACAGAATATAGCGCTGAAACTCTCAGAGTTTCTTCCTCCATGTGTCTTCATCGTCAACCTCTACCATGCGGTGATTTGCTGGAACTGCCTGCTGGACATCTTATATGAGAGCCTGACGAGGACGTCGACCTGGATCCATACCTTAAAAATAACAAACACTTATAACTGCTAAACATAGAATATGGAACACTCAACATTAATTAATTAATTTTTTTTATTCATTTTAGGTTATCCCTTCCCATGGTCTACCCATTCAAACATAGGTAGAAAGAAGAATGGTGCATGATCCTTTCATAGGTCTCTACCCTGAAACTAGTATCACCTGGTTTAGTAGTCCTTGTAAACATAAAGGTTCGTACATCAGATCATAGGGGGCCCTAAAATCTTATGTCTTAGCCGGTCTCCAGTGTTTACCTCACTTTCCAAACATGAATGACATTGTTTCCCTACCAACCCATGCAACCTCACCTGTGCCTAAATCCAAACTCCATCCTATCCCTCAACCATACCTCTGATACCACTCTGTCATGACCCCCTCCCCACAAAGTCCACCCCTCTTGGGCCAACATTGTGATAAGGGAGATAATGACCCCCAAGTCCTGCATCAAGTAGGCCCCTAGTTGTTGACTAGCACATAGGGTATAATAACACACAAATGGGAGGAATTACCCTCTAAGAGGACACATGCGAAAGAGATAGATATGATAGAAACCAGTAAACTCCAACTAAGAACTGGAAATATAAAATAAAACCCAAGTGCACATATGTAATGTCATGAAAAAGTACTACAACTGAAAGGGGAAAACTACAAGTACCCAACGGAATGTAAAAAACAGATGATGCCACAAGCCTGAACAGCTCCTGCAACCCCAAGCTAGTAGATACCATCTTGATCTCCAATCTACTCTAAGTGACCTGAAAAACAGTTTATATATACGTAGGGTGACTATAACAGTATATTCACTAGAATCATCGTTGAAGCCTCTTGTTCCAATGTAAAGAATGCATGCTAAATCACAGTGAACCACAAGTGAAACTAACACATCATGTAAACAGGTATACTAATTTCACAACCTCTCCATGGCTACTCTCACCATGTAACACATACAAGAGTATATCATATAGTATAGAATATCAAGGGTACCCAACTACTACTTCCCCACTGGTTTGCCCCTTTGACCCAATGAAATACGTCCTGTGCATCTCTCTCCAAAGGCTTGCCCGCAGACACCTGGGCTAGGCTCCACAATCTGCACCTTGTGCACCATAGAGGCTTTCCCGCAGACACCTGCGCGAAGTACCACATCATCATCACAACCAAAAGTAACCAGGTAGTTTATAGGAACCACCACAGCTCACATAACGTGTATCATAGGTCGGGTATTATTCCTCAATCCATTATAGCTCATAAAGTGGGTAAGGAAACTCAATCCATCACAACCTATATATGTTACACCTATAGTAGTATATAGGTTACAATATCTAGAATATATGTGTTTGAATAAACACAAGCCATTACAACCCTCTAAGCACATATATGGGGAAAACTAAACACTGTGCCTAATGGAACTAGTATCTACCAAGAAAATAGAGTGGGGTCAAAGGAGGTAGTCAGTCATTCATCCTCCCACCGGAATGTTTGGGAAAGCACCCCCCAGGGAATATAATCTCTGGTGTGTCAGTTTCCCTTACTGATAGGTAGGAGTAACGTATAGAAACACCAAAAGTACAGAATATACTATAACTCACAACCACACTATGGGAATAACCTAGTCTTAGACACAACTATAGCTAACGTCTCTTGATCTCCGAGATGCCACTTCTAATAACAGGTATCCTATAAGCACACACCCATTTAAGGGATTTATTAGATTACTTTATTCCATTTTTATCAATTACACTGTACGTTAATTAATTATTCAAACATTAATTAACCATGAACAATTACACATTAAATTCCATTATCACCACATCCAAAAATTCCACTGTACTTTCAAAAGTTCCCAAAAACATCATTATGTTTCAAAAAAAACTGTCCCCATGGGTTAACATCATTTATTAGAAATCATTACTGAATTAATTTCCCATATTCCCAGGCATTCTAGAAAAGCATCTGATGCTACTAAACACAAGGAGGATCAACACGGTGAGTAGATGTACTACCTGTCGAGTCTTTTCCGCCAATAGCAAGAGCGTAGACCCATTATCCCTTGAGAGGCTAAACACATAAAGCACGTGACATACCCCACATGTCTTCACCTCTTTTGGAAGAAGGGTAACCAAGACTAGCTGCCTTGAGAATTGGGAAAAAGTAAAGAAGATAAACAACAAAACAAAGCACCAAACATCCAACAACCACATCCATCCCATTTCATCATCCCTGGGGTCCTCACTGACACCCACATGCATAAACCGATGCATCTTTCCACTGTAGGCGTCATCCGCTTTTAGAACCAAAAAGGTACCTATTACTCCAAATATCACAACACCCCTACAGGGTCACATTACAACACAAGAAGTCAGAAAAACAAACATCACATGAAATTGGGATCTTGGCCCTTTTACAAGGCATCAGTCCTTCAAACAACAAGTACCAACAAGATTTCAGGTTTACCAACCAAGTGAATTAACCACGTACATCAGCATCAATTTGATTAACATCAAAATGGGAACAACAAAAACAACAACATGATTCGTTTACATGCCTCTTTATCTTTAGACAATTAATTATCAATTAATTTTGGCTTTACGTTCTTTATCAATTTCATCAAGAACAATATGCTAAGAAGAAAAGCATAGATATCACACTATCTATCAAATCAAGAGGCAAACCGTTATCACGGTAAAAATCAATAACATGCCATCAAACCAATTCATTTAATCCGGATAATGTATATAATTATATCAATTTCATTGTGATCCAAAAGGGCTAAATCATTCTAAATCTATGATTCCACTTAAACAATTAGAGAAGGCATGAATCCTCTACCTCAAAGGTTTTCGAGGAAAACCACAACAGTCAAAAGACACCAAAGAAACCAAGTCGATTATCCACAATTCCTCCTTAGATCTCCTCTCCAAACACAACCAATAACAAAGCTCATCATATTAGACATCCACATGCTTAGATATAACAATAATGGGAGTATATCTAATAAACTAAGAGAAGAGGAGTATATCTAATTAGATCTAAGAAACCAACCAAGTACGATCACGTACCTCAAGAAACTGGATTCGATTTGTGAAGACAATCCTCTAGATCGCCTCCAAAACACATGGAAGTTGTTTTCTAACCTTCAAGGGAGATTAATCCTGAGTTATGTTCACTTAGGGGCTTAAACGAGGTGATTAATTGTGAAACGATTTAGATACACAATTTTAGGATCTATCATTAAGTGCCTGCATGGTTAGTCCACACGATTTAACAAACCGTGCGCTAACTGTGCGTTAGCTTCTGCCTCGTAAAACACTCCTCGCACGGTTTGTCCGAATGGTTAGACAAGCCATGTGCTAACCATGTAGTAGCCACTACCTCCAAGACCAACCTTGCACGGTTTGGCGGCATGGTTTAGGCAAACTGTGTGCCAACCGTGTGAAAGCTATTACCCCTTAGCATTCTGTAAAATTCCACCCAAACGCACCCCAATCCACCTTAACTTACAGAAAAACTCTAAAACCACATTTTCACAATGAAATGGACCAGAGACCTCTGGGACATTACAATATACTAATGTAATTTTGATGTGAGAGACTGAACAACAATAAAGGGGCCAACGTAAGAAAAAACGATTCATTGTATATATTTCAAATGATTATAAAAAGAACTTATAAAATATAAAATTGATGAAAAAAATTTATTAATAAATTATTCATCAAATTTAAATTCATTATATAGGAGTACCAATAATTTACACCTATATAGATACCTAAGGAAAGGGATTTTTTTACAATATCAATTCATTCTGGGATTGTTTATATTCAGATGTCTAATAAAAAAATTATATGATCCTAATAATTTAGAAGACATTAATACATTTATATTATATTTATCTTTTATATTTTAATTCAATTTTTTCTATTGGATTATGAATCACCAAGTAAGATTCTCATAAGGGACATAATTTCAAAAAAAATTGTTGCGATGTTTTCCTTCAAACACTTTTTTATTCCATGTACATATTTCAATTAAAATGTTTTAAATAATTTTTATACAATCATATAAGTATTTATTAATTTAATGCTTACCCATTTTATCATTTTATAAATAGTTTTAAATGGAATTTTCTTTTTTTGGTTTTAATAACATAAATTTTACCAAATGAGTGAACGAAATCAATGTTTTAACTTACACAACATGAAATTATTTTCCTACTATGACAAATAATATATTTTTGAATATTTGACTAAATATATAAAAGGAAATTTCAACTAAAATCATTCTATCAAAAATTTTGAAACTATTATTTTAAATTATACTACCTGAAAAGCGTAATATTTTATTAATGAAATGAAATGAATTTGAAATGTGATAAATGACTCCCTTTTTACATGAAGTTACAAGGATGCAATTTTTAATATAAATAATCAATTTTAATTTATAAATGATTTATTATACTAAAATAATCTAATTTATGATTAATCAATGGTATCCAACTACACTTCACCAATAATGGATTGTACCATATTTTTTTTATCATTCACTTAATTGTGATCATGTTATTTATTACTCTCCATTACTAAATGGACATTATTTTTCTCCATAATGTCTATTTTTTATATAACATGGATGAATTCAGAATGATTTATATTATATTGATAATGATTCTTCTATATACCATTTAAATATAAGTTATAATTTTAAGAAAACTTATTAAGTATGTTATTTTATTTTCTGTATTAATATTGATGCGTATATTCTAAAGTCAATATGGATGATTATTTATTAATAAGAAATTTTGAGAATTAAATTTGTTAATAAATAAATATATGAAAAATTTATATGATTTACAAGTGATGTGTTGGGAAAAATTATAAATTTCACATCAATTCATCTACAGGTACCATGAGAAAAAATTACTTGCATGCCATATTAGATGCTTGTTTGGTTTAAACCTACCCATTTTTTAGGAACAATTTCATGGTTGATAGGTCATGATAGTAAGATTCATGATAGCTTTGTTGAGTGGACATGATCATAATGTCCAAAATTATTCATTTTATTTATAATTATTTCAGTTTCTATTATCTATGAAATTTATATGTTGATATTTGTCATCAATGTTCACAGAACTCATGTTGTTGATTGAAAGTAATGGGTTTTTATGATCCAGTATTTCATACTGAATATTCCTTATTAAATCATAATTTCATTCCCTACAGATAACACTTGATTAAAATATGTGATCACCCTATATTTGTGTTCATTTATCCATGTTATTAAGAATGATATTATGAATCATTTAAAACAGTTATGAATTATTATTTTGCTATTTTTTATATTTACAAAAAGATATGGGAAACATGTTTGTAAATAGTTTTTAAAAACTATTAAACTAGTTGATCTGGTGTTATGTGGTCTCTTATATCTTTTACCAATGTAATAAAGTAAACAACTTCTCTATATTTCTAGTGTCAGGTGTCATATTTTTTATTAGATAAAATTTAATCGTTACCAAGGAAATATATTTTAAATTAACATCAATGACATGCGAATTAAAATAACCCTATAGCGTATTTGAAAAATTTTAATATTATACGAATTTTTATTTTATAACCCTATATTCATAAGGATTATGATCTAATTCAGGGTTTTTTTTTTGAGATAGTGGATAGAATAAAAAAGGTAACCAACACCCATATTCAATTTATGTATTTCCCTATTGATAAATGCAATAAAATCGGTGTTTTAAATGAGTAGATAATGGCCATATTAGGGTTTCTAGCTCATGTCATGAAGAGTAACCATTATGATATGACAAAAACACATTTTATATAACATGATTCACCTCTGATGGATCACTTCATGTAAAAAATCACTTATATAATAATGGAACTACTATAAATTGGTATATTAATAATGTATTATATCTCTAAAATATATATTCTACGATATGGTATGTAATAAAATGAAATAGGTTGTTTTGGACATGTATTTTCAGAAGGGAGTTATTGGTTAATGGTGGTTATTATTCTAAGAAACTAAAAATGATCATGAAATAATTACATGGAATATAGAATAATTAATGTGATATTATTCATAATATAAATTCCTAGAGAACAACGAGTTGAAATGTACATGGTGTTTTTATATTTAATGTATAAGAAATAAAAAGGTGTTTTCATTTATGATGTTATCTTTACAAGATTATTGAGGAAGACTGTGGACAACTTTCGAAATCCAGAAATTATTATTAACCACTCATTTTCTAGAATTAATGTTAATCCTCGAATGGAACTAGTTTCAATTTTTTTAAAAATATAATGATATAGTATCATGTGTAATCAAGTGATATGAAATTTTTTCTAGGTTTTATATATTCAATGTAAATTCCTAAAATAGGAATCCAACTGAGAACCATGAAAGAATAAAATTTTCAAAGAAGAATAAAAGGGAGGGTGAGACTTCCATTGTGTAAAAAAAATGAAAAGATAAACCAAGGTACATGCTTAATGTAAATAAGAGATTGGATAATATGAATTTAAAGGGTTTAGAAGGCTATATAATTAAAATAATATGAATAATCAATCTTTTTAAATATTTATTTTTCTACAAAGAGATATGTAATTATTTAACTTATTATACCTAGCATCTATGAAACATATTGTGGAAGTAGACAAGGAGAGAATGCCAATATTTTGTTGATTAATATATATGTAAGTGATGTTCTCAATGATATCGTGGAATTTACTTTTGTCTTAATCAAAATTTTATCAAATTTTCTATTTAATTATATATCTTAACTCTTTTTTATATCCTCAATGTTTCAAAATATAATTTGATATTTCCATAGCACTTTAAAAAGGTAGTTATTAATAAAGACAACCAGTTTAAATCATATTATAATAATGCTGTGTTATTCAGTTCTTATTATGACTCATCGACATAACTTATTTTCAAATATTATTATTATACCATTGGTTAAATTTGATATATCCTTCGTATGAATTTACATTGAAATTATAAAATAAAAATTAGTTTCCAAGAGAAAGTGATTATGATTCAACAAAGAGATATGTAATCCCTTTTCTATATATGGTAGACTACATCCTATGAATTATTTTTGGATCCAAAAATAAATTCTCTCCTTAATTAAATTTTTAGAGAAGATGACTTGACACAAGATATTGATTAGAATGGTATCCTTTGAGTAAATGATATACCTTTGGCACAAGAATAAATTGATTAATTTTTAGAAATAATACCTAGAAATAAACTTGATAATGATGTTTATTTTTTATTTCTCTCATTCCATATGAAACATCTACATCTAAACTCCATATTGGATGACCATGGTGGATTTAGAGTAATTTAAGAAACAGATACCAGAGTTAGTGATAAGGGGTTTTTTTCGCCAGTGTCTCACCACGAAAATCATGTTTTAATTTTGTTAAGAATAATTATAGGTCAATTAGGTTGTGTATTAAAGATTAAGATATCAATTACCAAATTATAGAGAATAAGAATCCACATACCCACATTGAAAACGTTTTTGACCAAAATCAATAATATTAATATTTTTCAAAAATGGATCTTCATTTTGGGTATCATAAATTGGGTTAAAATAAGAGAGATGTTATAATAATGAAATTTATAATTAGGAATAAACATTAATTTTTTTATCAATTTCCATTGAATTTAACATTACACCCTCTATTTTTATTGATATGATGAAAACTGTATTAAATTATTATGTAAAAAATTTTATTGTGGGCATTTACTGATAATATCATTATATACTATAATATAAAAAGATGGAAAATGCATTATTTGTGAATAATTCATAAAAAAATAAAGAAAAAATGTTATTTATAAAATTTAGATAATGATTTTTTTAGGAATTATTTTTCATTTATATATTTTCTCTAATAATGGAATTTTAATTTATCCAATAATTAAAAAGCAAGTGATGGAATTTCAAACATAAATGAATATGACTAAGGTATGTCGTTTCTTTAGATTAGTAGGTTATGCTCAATGATTTATTCAAAATTTCACCAAACAAGATAACCAACTAACAAATTTAAAATATAAATGTTTTATGTTCATGTAGTTTTAATAATGTAAAGAATGATTGAAATAAGTAATGAGATGATTGGTTAAGGCATCATGATTAACTTTACCATCCAGAATGGACGGATTTGTTATATATGGTAATTCATTAATGTAGGGACTTTGAGTTTCTACTTATTTGAACGATAGAGTAATTGCATATGGATTAAGATAGATGAAGAATCAAGAAAAAAATTCTAACCGATGATATAGAGTTGGAATCTGTAATCTATGAATAAAAGATATCAATGCATTAACTTTATGGTGAAAAAATTGAAATATATACGATTGATTTTTTAAAATTACATATTATCACAATAAATAATGGAACATGTGGAAAATGTGATGGATAAAATTAATCAAGGATTATTAATTATCAATACACTACCACCCAAGAAAGGAAAACAAGGTGGATAATGGATTGATTAGGAAAGATCGCGTAATTTTGAATAAAATTAGAAATAATAAAAAAAACTATATTTATAGATTTATTAATGTTGAATATGTAGATTATTATGGAAAGGTAAGGTGACATATATTCCATATGATTTTCAAACCATTGTTGTTGGGAAAAAAAATTTACATTCCAGATAATTAAAATATTAAAAAGAATAACAATGTCAATAATGATTGGATGTAGGTAGACTTCATTAATGACTATGATATATTTAAATTTGGAATGAGACTATGTGTTCCATTCATTAATTATCTAAACTTTTAATTATTTCATGAAGATCATAGGTCAAATATATTTATACAACCCAATACCAAAAAATTGTATTTGGATTTAAAGGAACATTTTCAATAGGCTATTATAAATTGGGAAATTTTAGACTCTTTATAGAGATGATTAGTTTTTCTATATTTAATGGATGAGTTGAGATATAATAATAGAGTCATAAAACCTCTATATATACTAGTGTGGAAATTGGATGATATTTCAATGGAACTCTTCAATAGGTTTCAAAATAATTTTATAAATAGTGATTCTATATGGGAAATTAATGACCACCTTACCAAGTCCATATATTCAATCACTATAGTTAATGATATATTTTTCAATCACCTCATGAATCTCTATATTAATGAAGTAATGAGACATCATGGTGAAAATATTTCAACTATATCTGATCATTTAGTGCAGTTTAAACAAAAAGTTTCGAGGATATTTCTTATAGATCTCGACACCTTACCAAATTTGATTGATTATATCACCATTAGAGAGATTTACATTCTAAAAAATTCATTCAGAAATTGCAATACATGTTTAATTCATGATCACATGACTTTTAAGGAAAGTGGCGTCATTTTAATCCTTGGTGGAAATTATATATAATAATGTATACCATATTATAATTCAAATTGAAGAGTATGATGCATTATACAAGAAAATATTCCATAAACTAGCTTATTGGGTCGAACATAGTGAATAGAAATTTTCCCCATGACCATATTCTGGTTACAGTGAAAAGGTGAGAACTATTCAAGGACATATTAATGAATATTAAAGAATAAAAATAGAAATGTAAATTAATGGTTGATGTATTTAGAATTTCAAGTGGGAAATCTTGTTTTTTAGACGTTATATACTTTTAATGGTGTTATATGGATACAAAATGAATGGAATCTAATTCCTATGTACACCAATATTTGGGAATTTTGTAACAAATTGGATTTTTGGATTAACACTTTTAAATCCCACCTATCCTCCCTAAAGATCATTATGTGATCTATATCTCTTTGTTGAGATAAGACATGCCAGAACCATCACATGTTCTCACTTATAAGGAAATATAATTAGAACCCGATTTTTTATCATTGAAGATCCAATCCAAATCCGCAACACTAGAGAGAAAGTGTTTGAGAATTAAATGAATCTCTTGGTGAAGGTACTTTGGATAAATTTCTAAATATAACATCCATAATGGGATGTTTTAGAAGATATTCGGAATAACTGCCTTGAAATTTTCATGAGGTTGGATTTTTTAATTGGCAAGGATGAAGAATTTTAAGGTGGGAAGAATGTTAAAGATGATATATAGTTATAATAAGTAAAATCTTCATTATAATAAAAGTACAACATAATGTAAAAACATTTATCATAGAATTTGATTTAAACCTGAAGTCAAAAATTCAATAAATTGAATATGTTTTTAAAAAAAAATTAAATCAATATTGCAAAATTTTCTTGTGGTGTTTTTTTGGATATTTTTCGAAAATAATTTATTTTTAGGCCGATAGTGACAAATATGGATTTTAAAAAACTATCACTTTTATTAAATTAAAATCATATAAGAATAATATGTCATTTTATATAATCATTTTTCTATACCAAATTTCTATTAATTATGTAATATAATTCAAATAAAATATATTTTTTGATATCGAAATATATTCTATAAATTTTTGAAATCTAACTAATGTTTCTGTTCTAATAAAAATGTTTTATGAATTTCCATTTAATAATGTATTTAAAAGGTGCAATTTTTTTAAATAGTTCAAAATAAAAATAAGTATCATTATATTTATAATAATATAGTTAAACCCATTTAAATCCAAACTGTTATTATTTTCTATAAAATCGTTGTTATGGTTAAAAAATTCTAAAAATGTTATTTTTTTTCTTTTTTCTCTACTTATATTAGTAGTAATTTATAAAAAAAATTTCAAAAACCTCATTATATGGATTTATTCCTATCATGATGTTATGATATTTTATGTTTTTATAATTTGGATCCACTAGAATAAGAAATAGACTTTATATTATTAGAATATTTTATGTAATTCCTTTTGTTCCACCTTACTAATAAATGGGAAAATCTTCTCATCCATTATTCACAAGATTTGCGATATATAAATTATAAAATTACAAAAAAAAACATCCAACATTCCTTAAATTCATTGTAGATATCCCTCTATTACACTAATTTCATTCTATGAATTCATAATTGATATGCCAAAGTTGGTCTTTCGGAGAAAAGGTAATCATATTACCCAACTCATTCAATGTTAATTTATTATTATACATCCCCAAATATTATTTTATCCATCATAAAATATTTATTAATGACTAAAAAATATAAATATTTGTTAATATGAATATGGTACAACCATTTTATCCCATAAATCCTATAGAAAATGAAAGTATCATTCATGAATATATACGACACATTGTCTCCATGTAGGGTTATAATTCATTGTTCCTTACCTTTTTTGTTGGAGGTTATAAATGCTGATTTGATGAAATATGTATGATATCTATGAAATAATTGTTATTATTTAATTTTAACATATAATCTACCTTCTTACCCATCCGTCTATTTAAAAATGATAACATCTTTTATGTATAAGTGTGGACTACCACCTTCATGATGTATTGTGATTTTTTTTTCTATTATTATTGTTAATGGATCAGTAAATTATTGTATATAATGAATAAAAACAATTTATGACATTTATAATATTATATTAATTATGGAACCATTTCATAATTCATTTAGTCATAGAAAATATATTGATGTAATTTTGGAAGAACTTATTGGATGTCCTTAAATTGGTCGATGTAAGAAAGAACAAATAAACTAACGGATTTCAAATTATTATAAAAAGGTGTTATGAAATTGAATATAGATGAAACATTTTAATAATAAAGTACATAAAAAACTATATTAGTTAAATAAAAATAACATACTTGTATGACTAATCATATACCCAAGGAAAATGATTTCTGTAACAATCTCATTTTATTTCAGGTTTGTTTATATTTATATTTATATTGGAGAAATTATTTTTTTTCTGATATTTTAAATCCCATTTATTTTATTCTAAGGATTAATTTTGGTTTTACATGTTTATATTCCATTTACCCTATTCTTTTATCATGTTTAAAAATTATGTATCACGTTAAAAACATTATGTTTAAAATATTGTTTTAAATTTTTTTTTATTTTTTTTATTCCACGTCTGTATTTTATTTTAAAAAAATTCTGGAATAGTTTTAAAATATTTAATTTTTTTAGTAATTTAATTTTTATTCAATTTTTATTTTCTATTATAAAATTAAATTAATGTTATTTTTTTAAAAGTATATTGTTTTTAATAAATTTTTGAACACAATATTTATTTTGACGTACACCACACAAACATGTTCTTCTATAACAAGGGAAAATATTTTCTTTGACAATTATATTATATTTTTACATGGATAAATTAAATGATATTATTTGATTAAATATTTTAAGAAATTGTTTATCTATAATTTATTCGAATGAAAGAAAATTATTTTCATAAATGAATGAAATGTATTTTGAAAGGTTTTGTTGAAAATAAACTCTTACACGATGTTACAAGTTATTTTTGACGTATTGATTCTATATTACATTAAGAAGGATTTGTTTTAATGGAAAAGAATTATTTTTTATGCATAAATAGTAATTTATAATCTTTTATTGATATATGATTATACCTTAATTTGGGATCATTCACTTTCATAGATCATGTTCCCTACCACTCCCCATTATTCGGTGGACATTATTTTTACCATTAATTAATATTTATAATATCATAGATGAATTGATGATAATTTATATTACATTGATTATTTTTAAATTTTTTTCCATTTTCATATACGACATATATTAATGAAAACTTATTAATTAAGTTACTTCATTTATTATAGAAATATAGATGGTTTGAATTTTCATTTCAATATTAATAATTATTGATTTATAAGGAATTTTGAGAACAAATATTATTTTTCAGTATCTATAAAAGGAATTCATTTGATGTTATTGTGATGGGTGGGGCCTTGTTATATATATCCCCTTGAGGCATCTACATGTCATTTGAGACAAAATAGCAGCAACCCCATATTAGATGGTTACCCAAATTACACATACTTTTTTATTAAGATTGAATTATTGATTGAGCGTACTAAATGGAATGGTTTATGATATCATGGTTTAGAGTACTTGATCATAAATGTACCAAATTATTTATTCCTTTTATTAATAATTCAATTCAAATTATCCATGTAATTTATATATTGATATTAGTCATACACTTTCCTGGGACTCGTGTTGTTGACTGAGTGATGGGTGTTTTGATTACGCAATATTCCAGATTGATCATTTATTATTTAAACAAGATATATCTCTCTCCATATAAACCTTACTAAGAGCATTATACCCCCATTTATTTTTTTCCTTTCCCCATGATATGAATAAGGATATTATAAATGATTTCATGGATGAAGGAATGTTTCGTATGATAGTTTTTATATATACATTATAATATGTGATAATTTAATTATCAATCTTACCAATAATTATAAAATGATAGATCTTACGTGGTTTAATACCTTGTATCATTTACCAATGTAATAAAGGAAAAACTGACTCTAGGTTTCTGGAGTAAGGGGTTTACAAGACTCATCCATTAAGGGTACATGTATCATTCTTTAGGTTTCAATTATAGATTATGATTTATGCATGAAATAAATTATATTAGTGATATATAATAAATCCATTTGAGTGATATGAAAATAACATACATTGAAATGAATATATTTATGTATCATCAATTATCTATATTTCATTATCTGGTGGTTGATTACAGAAAGGTATAATGCTTCACAACTCAGTTATTTGGAGCTTACTATTATCTAAGAAGTTGTTTTGTGTTGTGGTGTTAGTATAGTCCCCATGAGTGGGGCCTCCTATATACCCATATGAAGTGAAGTACAACCTGTGTTGTTTTTTATACTAAATGGGACACATCATACCTTTTATGTTCATACGATAAGTTATATGATGGTATCTTTTAAGGTAATACAACCATGGACATTTTAAATTAAATTGAAGGTATTTCATTTGAGTCTTATTCCATGTAGTTTAATTACATAAATACATTTTAATTTATTTTCATATGGACAAATATATGATAATAGATTCATAATATTTAGTGTAGGACCTACACATGAGCGGTAATTTCATATTCATCCTATCTATTTGTAATTAAATAGGAGAGGATATGGTTGTAGCATACAAATAGTAGGAGATCCATATTTTTATATTCCCCTCATACATGTGGTTAAGTGGGTAAGGAGGGAATACTATACTCGTAGGGGATATATTCTAATGAATAAAGAATGAGACTTACACCAGATATAAGGCCTGTTTAGGGGAACATTGATCATTTATTAGACCATGGATAATGTAATCAATGAGGGTATGGATGAGTCTTAAACCTATTAGGATCCCCATAATATATATACACTAGTATTTCAAGGAAGAAAACATGATAATTTATATGAGGTATTCTGGATGAGATTCATGATCTAGATGAGTATTTTCAAATCAGTTAACAATATAAACCTTTACGATCAGGGTAATAATTGATAATTGTATCCATGACGGTCGTACTAGTTGGGGAAGATTTCTAAGGGGGTTTATTAAAATAATGTTTATTAACATTATCAAATGAATACTGGATCAAAGGGGAGCCCTTTGGAATGAATAGATTCTTCATCTTGTAAATATGGAACTATTGGTGGGGGCCTTGTCGAACATGGATTTTCCAGGAATATACCTGAGTGAAAGGAACCCAATTATTTGGTTTTGGTTAATTTATATTTGTAAAGTGTCCTAGAGAAAAAAATGGATGAAAATGGGTATTTGTTACCCATAATAATGTTTCTTCACAATTAAACTGACCATAAGTTGAATCCTTCGTAGTGATGGACCCTTAGGTATAGGTCTCCATGTACTTTAGAAAGGTCCTTTTTTGGATGAAATTAGGTTTTTATTCTAATGATTAAGGTTTAAAAAATAAATTATATATAAAGGCTTATATTCATAAAGGAAATTCATGAGTATCCATACATAACATATTTTTTTGAAATTTTTCTCAAAAGATTTTATGTTGGATCAATGGTGAAGCTCTTATATGGGAAATGAATTACCTTGAAGGTGTTTCATGCTTCCCATGCATATTTATTTGGTTTATTTCCAAATGTTACTTGAGACTAATTATCTAAAATATATTAAAAATGAAAAAAATTATAAATTATGTGGTTTCTAACTCAGATTTATTACTAAAATGTAAAATAACATTATTATATTTTGTTATTGGTACATTCCTCAAAGTGTTTTCTTGGTATTTATAAAATGTTAATCAAAACTGTCTCCCTAAATCAGAATAGAAATGTACATATACTCTCACAAAGGATGACCGCTTAAAAGCTATAGAAAACACCCTAATATTATAATTTTATGAATCCCTAAAGGACTACGCCTCTTTAGAAATAAGTTATCTCTTAGACATGAATGATTTTGAAATGTCTTCATTGATTACCAATCCACTTCCAAAAAGAAACTCATATCCATTGAAGATGTTATCCAGTCATGTAACATTACCACTTTACCAATATAAAGAGACTCATATCCATGAATAATAATACACAATAAAGAAGTATTATTTATACAACACCTCAAAGCATGTGGCTTTCTTGATTGAATAGAAATTCTGTTGGAATGATGTGATTTCTTCAGGGGAAATTTTCCTATTCCAATTTTCATTCATACCTTCCTTAATGTGGAGATCAGTTCATTTGCTGGTATAAAGAATGATAATAATAGTATTAAAAATATTAAAAATATGATTTTTATTAATATTAATTATATATATAAGTATGTAAGTATGTATATACATATATGTCTTTATGTATAAATTTTTGTTTGTATGTATGTTTTTATAGGTTCAACTGTACTAAAAAAGATAAAAAATTATCATAATTGAAGTGTGTTCACATTTTGTGAATAATGAGAAAATATGATATGGATATTCATTTTGATTATGATAATGACAATTTAGATACCATTATAGTTCAGATTAACAGTATTTATGTTATTTTAAATATCCCAAACTGAGTTATCAACCAAATGGCTTGAAAAAAATTTCAATATACCTATTTAATGTATTTTTATTAGTAGATTGTGGTGGTGTCATTTATTGAGTTACGTGATCCTCAATACAATTGATAATTTTATATGGATGTTTCAAACAAGAGTGTACAATTGTAAATCCTCATTACTTATCAATAGATTGTGAAAAATATAATTTCTATGGTTAGAAACATGATCATGACTATAATTATGAATTCCCTTATCAATCAATGATGCTACAAGATGTAGGTATTTAATTATGTTATTATTAATTTTGAGTGATATAAAATCCTAGTTGAGAATGATGGGATATGAAATAATTATATGTTAGTTTTCATTTTAATGTGTTTTACATGAATAATTAATTTCACGAGACGTTTAATTTTCCACTGTAAAAAATGTGGAGTTTTGAAGGAAATGAATTTGGATTGATTTACTAATGAATGTTTACATGATTTATTGATGATGTTTGAATGAAATATTATGTCATTTGTGTAGAATTTACGATCAATTGTCTTTCTATGATGAAATAATTCATGGAAAAAATTCAACCTTCCTCTCCCATTCTATACTATAATAGGGTAGTTTACTTGATTTGTGGTTTTTTTCTTGACGTATGAATATTAAAAAATTTATAGAATAACTTTGAATGGATAACCAATTGTGATTGACATCATTTCAATGTTTCTTTGGATAATGTGTTTTGATATATATGATTCACATGGAAATTTATATACTCTAAGATGTTGAATATATTGATGATGAGGATTACCTACCTAGGTGTAGAACAGTTTTGTAATATCTATAATGAATTTTTATCCCTTGTTAATTTTTTGAATATTCTGATAATGATTTGGGTAGTACAATGAAGACATTGATGAAGAAGATATTATATAAATGATGATAATTAATAAAATTATACGATTATGGACTATGTTCATACCTATATTTTTGGAATAATACATTGTGATTTACAAATTTTTTTATTTATTACTCTATCTTAGTGATGGGATTACCATTAATTATTTAACCACCACATTCGGTGAGTTTCTTTGAGTGTAACCCAACAGTCTGATTTTTGAGAATGTCAAACGGATGTCTAGGATAGTATTCCCTATCTATACTTATTGACTAATAAAAAATAAATATTAATTTTTGTTTTTATCATTCAACTCTAAATTTAATGTGGATGTCCACAGATTATGGAGTTGGGTAGTGAAAAATGTATGTTATTTGAGATACATGTGTTTTTGGAGGGAGTTCCTTTAGAGGTTCCCTTATATAGTCGATGAAATAAATTATGATATATATATATAATTTTATACATATTTAAATTTCATTGTAGTTATAATATAAATGGAATTCACTGACGAGTTAGATTTAAAACCTTGATGTATGGTTTTTTTGAAATCATTAGAAGGTTTTTTAAAATTTAGTAATGAATGAATATAAGGATAAGTTACTAGATAATTTCCAACCAATTATTCCCTTAGTAGTTTTGGTTAGTGAGGAAATTACTATTCATTAGGAATTTACTACTTCAATTATTATGAATTCATGATATTGAGATAATTATTTTTCCTTAGGTGATGAACTACTATGTGTGTTAATATACTCAACCATAAAATTAGATATTGGTTTAATGTATTATTCAGTGGAGTGTCTAGGTGATTTCATCTAAATGGTTGGGATTGATAGAAGTATATTGATGTTTACATATTATTTATACACTATCGGGGTGTATGAGTAGTATGAGATTATTGATATGTTGGGGTTAAAAAAAAATTGTAGCAGTAGTTGTTATAAATTTCTTACGAAGTATAAAATTAATTATTTGTACATGTTTTATGTTTAAAGTTATAAAACATATATATTTCATGTAATTTAATGATTCTTATAATGAAATTATTTTTTTTGTTTATGTATTTTGAGAAGGATATGTGACTAAAATTTTTATTATTTTAATTTCAGAGGGTTTGTTTGAAGTCATTATAGTGTTAGATTCAGATGAGTATGAAATTAGATGAATCAATTTGTGGTGATTAGTTTAGTGGATTAAGAGTTTGATATAACAACAAGCATTTTTTATATTTAAATAATAAATTTTAATGAATGAACGAGGGGGAATTATCTTTTCCATGATATATGGAGAAATTATCGACAAGTGACATCGACATGAGTTGTTGGAATTTAGAAAGGTCAAATATGTTAAATTAAATAATTTAGAAGACTTTATTATGATAAATTAATATATTATCATATAATTTTAATTGACTAATTAGACCTTTTTGTGAATAATTTTTTTTACCATGGGTTATGGAATAGAGAGAAGAACATGGAATGAATCCATAAATTGGATTTTATGGGATTCAAGGTAGAGGTTTATAATGAAATTTATAGGATTAATAAGTGAAATTTTAAATCAATTATTATAGCCCCCTTAGTAAATTATGATGAAGTTATTTAGGGGTTTAACTAAGTCATTTGTATATAGAGGTTAATATTGATGAATTCTTATCTTTGGCTTCCATTTATATTCTCTTATTATGACTATTGAAATTTTAAAATAGAAGATAGATAGAAGGCGAGTTGGAGGTTTATAGATTCATTGGATCATTATAGTATGTAGAATATATTATATCATATTTTTTATTTAAGATATCTAAAGGTGTCATTATATCATAAAACCCTAATTTTTTTTACCTCAAATGAGGCATTAAATTATTGTTTCATGACATTTTAATTAGCTGTGCCAAATCGATATGAGGTCTATTCTAAATTAAAATGTTTTCAAATCCATACAATAGGAAATTTTTCCACTAACACTTTTCCATATACATTTCATAACCAAAAGTGTTTTATGAGGCCATGAAAATCACATATGTAGTTCACTTATGGACAATATATTGCATGATTTCATGAGAATATTACACAAGATGTACCATATACTCAAAAAACCATTCCAAAATTTTCTAAATAGAGGTTGATTGTCATTGGTTTGTGTAATGATTTTTATAATGAATTTTTTAAACAAGATTTATTTGTTTTCATTAAATGAATAATTGGGATGAGAATTCAGGTAGAATTTAGTAAATCACATCTCTGAATGTGGTTTCAATTCTTTCTTGTAGATTAACTAATTAATGTTTATTTTCAGATTTTTTATGATCATGAATTGATTTTTTAACTATGTTTTTGTAAAAGACTATATTTTTGTTTAAAATGAAAATATTTATTTAACTGGATTTATGAAAATTCTATATAGAAGGGATGGTTTCTGTTTAATTATATAAATACAAAACATTGGATATATATGAAAAATTTGTGAATTGTTTTGTTATCTTTTATGATTCTGCCATTGTAAATTGGATACTTAGGAAACATGGATTATGTCTAGAAATTATTATAATAATCTATCCAAAAGATTAAAAATAACTCCATGTGATTGTAAAGAAGTGTGTTTGGGGTTGAATATTTGAATGATTTATGGATTGTTTCATAAGTATGAATGATAAATATAGATTTATTTACATTATTTGATTATTAACAATAATTACAGGGCATGTATGGATGTTATATAAACTAGTATTTTCTTATGATTTTGGAAAAAATTAAAATTTTATTTTATTTTTGATAAATGAGTATTAATGATATAGACATTCCATAGTAAAATCATGGGATATTAACTATTGGAAGAAATTTATATTGATGGTGCATTTGGTTTGATTGTGTTTTTTGACATGGTTTAGGGTTACTGATGAAGGCTAGTTTTCAAAAGAGGTGTAATGATTGAGTGTGAATGTCTAAAATGATCTAACGAAGTGTGAATGTTTGAACTGAACTCAGAGAGAATTAATGTACATCATAATATCATTGATCGTGAATGTCTAAATCAATCTCACTGAGCATGAATGTCTATAATGATCTCATAGAGTTAACATGTATGAAATGATCTCATGGAGCAAAAATGTCTAAACTAATCTAGTTGAGTGAGAATATCTAAAATAATCTCACAGATTGTGGATGCTGGAACTGATCTCATGGTGCAGTGATGATAATCACCAAATGATTTTCAAAAGATCACACACTATAAACATGTGAATAACTCGAAGACAACTCATTATTGTCGGGTAATCCCAAAGAGATATCATGAAATGCACTTAAATACATGATGTGATTTTCATAGGATCTCATGGAGAGATCATGAAATGTGAATGAAAAAAAATCATGGATGAAATGATGGATATATTAAGAGGTCGTTCAATATCACACAACTACATGATTGTATTAAGATCTCAAAATAGGGTCTTGTGAAGATAATTAATAAGTTAATAATTTTTCTTAAGTGGGTTGATCTAAAGTAATGTTAGTTTTCATAAGCTAAAAATGTTTTGTGTTGAATTCATTCAATCCACGTAATCAGTAGAATGTATTATGAAAGGATCATGTTTATTAGCCTCATGATGTAATGTATGTGATGAGTTGTTTCATGAATTTTCTAACTAATTGATATCTCACAATATATCTGAACAGAAAAAGGTCTCACGGTCCATGTGATCTGACCATGGTCTCAGGATCCACATGGTCTAAATATGGCCTTACAATCCATGTAATATAAAAAAGGTCTTGTGATGCTCAATAATAAAATTAGTATTTGTGAAAGGGTCATGTGAAATTTATTATACATTTGGAATAAGTAGACCGATCAGAGTCATACAATCCACATGGATAGAACAATGTATTGTTGTGGAGTCACTTGATCTGTGTGACATAAAGGGTGACTCATTAAGGGTTCATAGGGAAATTCCTTGTGAAAATTTGTTTTTATTTTAAGCGATGAAAAATTATCATAAAGATTCACATGAGTGTGAACCAACACAAAATTGATTGTTACAAAATTCTACTGGAGGGGAAGTGTTTTCACTTCAATAGAGAGAGAAGTGATATTTGAAATTTTTAGTGGTTTTATACTAGGAGGTATAATGATTCTGATTTGAAAAGTGTAACAATATTCTTGATTAGTGTATTAGTACACTGGAACAGATCTATTGTATTCTCTGTGAAAAAATCCTAGTGAGGATGAATCATGTAAAATTGGTTTGTTCTATACCTATTTTAATATACTTTTTTCAGAGATATGAGAAGGATAGAGATGATATTTTTTCAATGATGAAACAATATCTACAACGTAAAGTTATTTTAATTTTTAATACCCAAATTCACTACTCTATAAAGTTGTTTAACACATGTAAGCTAAAAATTAGTATAATATGGACATTTAATATTTTAGTGCTAATATCTCAATGGATTAAATGGATGTTTTTTATCATAAAGGGATTCGAAAATTTTATTGAATGAATTTTAAATTGTATAAGAATCTGATGCACCAACACATCCAATCATTATGAGTGGATTTATTTACAAATACAAATCATGGTATTTCTGCTAGTGTGGATCACAGTGTTTTTTGAGAGGAAGTACGGTTGAAATTGGATGATGAATATTATGTAATCTAATCTGTAGGAATAACCAAATCGTACACAATATAAATGAAGTTTATGTGGTGTACGTCAGTTTATTACATGTTGTAAAAGGTTCTCAAATATATTTAAAGACAAAAAAATACAGATAATCATACATTAATGTTTTTAGGACAAATACAAGCACCTCATAATCTACCTCAATAATTTTGGTTAATGACTTATTTGATCGGGTGAATGTTGGTGTGGAAGAAAAGTGTGGTATCAAAAAAATTCTTAATGATGTAAATATTATTATGTTCATCTTGGGTTGAATTTCACCTCAGTTCAACATAAAAATTTCTATTTTGAAAGTTAATGATCTAAAACAGTTGACCTTGGATAGCTTACACATCACCCTTGTTTCATATGAGATTATAAATTAGGATAATGAGTCTATGAAAAATGGAATTATTGGGAGGTGGAATTAAAATACATGAATAATCCAACTATAGAATCTGTTTAAGAAGAAGGTGTCATGGATGGGGTTATGTCATTTATTTCCTCAAAACTAAAAAGTGGGAAATTAAATTTTAAATGTAACATTATTATTTCATGATTTAGTTGTGGAATGAATTGAAATATTATAAAAAATTATCATAAGAATTTTGATTATTATGTAGAGGATGATGATGAAATACCATAGAATAAGTATTTATCTGATAAGAAAGGTAAAAAAATATTAATATATGTTTCTTTAAAATGAATAATTTTCGTTCATAGGAATTTTTTTTTATAAATAATCACATATTGACTAAATGAAAAAAAAATAAAAAACATAAAGGAAGTGAAATGGTGGAATTTATTGGTATTTCCCTATCAGGTGATGAATGAGACAATGTTGAAGGAGTAGTGAAAGTAACATTCTAAATTTAGTATGAATTATAAGATATGCTGGAGGAGATTGATATTTTTTTAGTCAAAATAAATAAATATAATAGGGCATATCTTGATACTAAACACTATATAAAGTAGTAGGAATAAAATATGTTTACGAAAAATGAAGAAATTGAAAAACACTGTTATGAAAATCCATATAACTCATAGAAAATATTTTTTTTAATAGGTTGACGGTCAAGCCACAAATATTTAAAATAAAACATCTTTTAACAAATAGGAGAAGAGTAAACCCATTACAATCACCATATAAAAATTACACTATGAAGCAAACTAGAGCTAAAAAAGAACCATTATATCAAATAAAAGATAGAAGACATGATAATAAAATGGCGTAGGTATCATCTCCCCCTAACCCGAAAATGAAACTGTTGAGTTAGTCAAAATCAATGTTGAAAAATATACCAACATTATATATAGTTTATAAAATATGATAAAATATCCAGTAAAATGTATCGATGTACATGAGGAGGATCTTTAAGTATATTAATAATTTTTATGGATCTTGAGAAATTCTTGACTCCTAATATGATATTGTGAGAAAAGGTTTCACAGGTGCCTGAAATAGTGACATTAGAATTTAGAGGTTGAGAAAAACATTCAAAGGAATGTCTAGAGATGAATTTTTTTATCATAATAAAACTATTGGTATGGGAGTTGACCCTTAATAGAAATAAGTAAAGTTTTTATCATACCCCATGTTCCTACTACATGGATGAATATTGACTTGGGTATGAATTAGAAATATAATATTTAGATAATTCAAGGGAAAATATGTGGTTTAGAACTGATGCATATGAATACGCCTAATATTAGGGGTTCTTACTGTGGAAAGATGGCAGTTTTTCAAAATTTATATTCCATATCTAAGATTTATCAATGATATCAAGATATATAGATGCATCCAAAAAGGACTTCATTATTACAGTAATTATATTAATGGTCCCTATTTTTATTATAGGTGAATCAAAAACATGTCTAGATATTTCTCATTGAAAATAAAAAGAATATTTATATAGTAGAACCAAATTTTTTGTACATAAAATCTCTAAGTATCATCAACTTATATGAAAAAAATTAATTTAACACTTTGAAAGATGTGGTGGGACCATAAAATGTTGAGTAAGATCAAATATATTAATCATCATAAATAATGAAGGAAAATACATGGATCTAAATGAGAAGAGATGACCAGGAGGTGGTTTCAAATATTTACCATTATGAATTGGATCTCACTAGAATATAGAAAATTAATAGTGATTGACCCTTTCATGTGATACTAAATAAGGATCATGAGAAAATAATTTCATATTATAAGAAGGTATATATAATTAAGAAATGATGAAGGCCTAAATATCATTGGAAAATAGAAATCCCTGTTTTGGGGAAAATACATTACACGTGCATATGTCTTGGTTATTGGAGGTCTTAGTTACATATTTCAATGTTTTGGTCAATTGTGTGACTTAGGAGATGCTATAAGAATTTACAAAAAGGTATGTATCATCAAATGAAATGTTAGAGTTGTTTTTTCAAGGAATGTTCAGAAAAGGGAATATATACATCATGAGTTTAAAATAAGATATATGATTCCAATATGAGGAAGATGAAAACCAGTTTTGGAATAAGAATCTCGGTCATATGAGCCAATCATCCTTAGATAATTGGGTAAAATATTAAACTAATCAAGATCTTCCTCTGTTATCATATTACCATTATAATTTGTGGGATTATTTTCAATAAGGAACGACAACTCTAAATACATATAAGGAATATATAAAATGTAAAAAAGTTAGTCAACATCTTCACATTAATGTATGTTTACCAATTTCAGTAAGATATGTTGATATGAAGATATATTATGTCATTTTCATAGATGTGTTCAACAAAATAATGTGGGTTTTAATTTTCACCCACATGTTTGTGGTATCCAGTTGCATAACACATTATCAAATGGGATTTTAAGAGATGCTAGAAATAAATATCTGCAAGTTCCAAAATAATAATGGAACAATGTACAAAAATATGAAGGAGGAGGATTATATTGAGAAATATGGGAAAAGACTCCATGTTTTAGCAGTAATATCTCTATAACCAAATGGAGTGGTTGAGAGAAAAAATATGATTATCATTTAAATGTATAGAAGTATGATTATCAAGAAATACCTTCCAAATATGTCAAGGAAAGAATGTGTGTATACATTATTCATCATTTCAAATATAGCCTTATTTTTCTTGAATGTATAAGAAACTCCCTAATAGTTGTGGCATCGAATGAATACAACCCTATAAAAATTTAAATATTTTCAGTGTAATTGTTTTTTTCCCAATATAGTTAAATATATGATGTTTTAATACTATGAAAATGAAGGGATATTTATTGGTTAGTAAGGAAAATGAAAATCATATAAATTCATCAATATGTTTATAGGAAAATTTATTGAATGGCATGATGTTGTTTTGGTGGAAAATGATAATAATTTTTATCAAATCCTTAAATAGTCTTAGAAGAATAGTTGTGAAGAAGTGATCATCTCAGGGGGAGTTCCAATAACTAAGGATTATTTAGAATAAGATTCATATTATGAGAAAAATGAACCTATAAATAAACCCAGGAGACAAAATAAAATTGATATATAAGATTTCATTAGGGATAAAATAACTATAAAGTATATGAGTAGGATGAAGACTCTACAAGAAACATTATTATAACCAATGGTAGAGCTATATAGTTTTGAATATGCTTCAAGATATAGTAATTTGGTATAATTAATTAAATAATAACTTGACCAAATAGAAAATAATCATACATGGAAGATTGTTTCAAGGTAAACAAATAAGAATTTTATCATGAACAGATGGGGTTTCTGTAAAATTATTTATGAAGATAGCAAATATTTAGAAAAAAATCAAGACCATTGTGCATTTTAAACTCCCAAGAAGAGGTTATTGATGTTGATGATACATTTTCAACTGTTTCAAGGTTAGATACATAATTACTATTCATGACCAAAACGATGATTAGATATTAAAATTTACCCCCATGAATTTTAAGTTACCATTTGAAGTTCATTGTGTTGCATTTGTTGTCAATGAGGCATGAAGTTGTCTGGGAATGAATGGATGTAAAGGAATGTCAAGATGTGAATGACAAAGGATGTGATGGTGATGGTGATGAAGGAGAATGGCCATGATACTAAGATGCATGTCACTTAGGAGATTCACTAAGTGACATAGGATGTTGTGGTTGAAACATTCTCTATGTATATCAGATGATTGTAGAACTGATCCTAATGTTTCAATACTTGTATCAAGATGATACTAAGTTACAACACTTGAAGAATGAATGATGATGGAGCATCATAACATCAGACGATTGTTGAACTGATCTTTAAGTTCCAATAACTTGTATCAACTGGATACAATGTCACAACAAGCTCTAGAAGGCCATGCATTGTTAAGACAATGCATGAGGAAGTGAATGGGATCCATCCACCACTTATAAGTGGATGAAGTGGATTAATGAAGTCCATGCACTAACACTTAGTGCATGTGAATGTGAAGAAGATCCAATTGATCTCTGATTAGATCAATGAAGCTCATTGGAGATTTTCTGTGATTCAGGAGCTCAGTTGATGAAGAACCTTCAAGAATTTCCATTCCTAAGTGATAAATAAATGTTGAGGATGAATGGAGGAATTCTTAAGAAGAAGAAGAAAAATGTAGAAGAAGAATGGCTTAGAGGAAGATGGCTTGGCATTTAGAATTGACATTTTTCATATGGAGTACTTTGTTTTTTTGACAAAGTAACATTCTGACCCTTTGCCAAAAATTAGGCCAGCCAAGGCCAGCCCACGAGTTCAACCCCACCCACAGCTCATGTGGGCACTAGGCGCCACACCCATGGGGGAACCCATGGTGCAAGCACAGGGCGGCAGGGCTACGTAGGGGTGTCACACGCCCGCGCGGCAGGGGCGCATGAAGCGCGCCCGGAGTGCATGGTGGGCACTAGGAGCGCGCCCGCAGGAGGCGTGAGAGGGCGCAGAAGTGTGCCCGCAGAGGCACGGTGCGGGGCGGCACCGTGGATGGAGAAGAGAGATTATTGAATGAATGGCGGCAGCGCGAGTTTGATAAGGCGCTGAAAAATCGGAGGCCGTTTCGATGTGGGAACGAGTTTTTTTCACTAGGATTGAATCTGGGCCACACATCTCATCGCGCGTCTAATCTCCACCGCACGATCCATCTGCGCGAAGATCTTTTAATCGCGGCCGTCGAGCATCATTAAAATCCCCATCCGACGGATGTAAAGGTTGTCTTCAACCTCGAGCCACCCCGAGGCTCCCCGACGTCTCCCGCTAATCCAGATGCCTCCCTGACGACTGATCTCGAGCTCCCGACCATTACAAATCATGCCGAAGACATCATTAAGATCTTCTGGACAAGAAGAACCGATCCATGCTTAAAAATACACTTGCATGCAATGTTTGGAGAGTTTTGGTATCCGGCCGAGGCAAGACGAAGTTGCCGAGGTTTGGGTGTTTATGCTTGCATGTTTTGGATCGAAGGAAGGCCGTGCATGCGTTCTAAGTCACATGCACGTAGAGGAAATTAAAAATGTGTTAAGCCGCGTGAAACAGAGGAGAAACAAGATTTTGGAAATCTTGAAAACCCGAGATATTCGGGTGTTTGAATTTATATCCACGCGGATTGAACGAGACGCCTATGCCTATATAAAGAGAGGCCTTGCTCTCGAATTTGTTTGCTGATGAACGAGAAAGAAGTCCCGTGAGTGTGCCTCGGTGCCTCACGAAGTATTATCCGCGCAACTCAATTGCGCGACGAAGCCCCGCGCACACTTGCGCGGTGAGGTCCCTTGCGCGCACCATGCGCGACAGGAAGAAGGTTACTTGTGCTCCCCACGGTGGCAGCACTTGCGCGCCCCGCGGTAGGAGGAGCTTTCACTCCGTTTGTTCCTTGTGCACTTGTGCGTCTGAAGAAAAGTAGAAGAGGCCGCTTGACCCTTGCGCGCCACTTGACTTGCACCTTGAGGACTTGCACGCCTCCTTTGAGGCAGGAGAAGACCCGAGGCCAAGACTTGTGTATGCACCGAAGAAGACCTGAGGCCTTAGTGCCTTGTGTGCCAAGTGTAGTGGAAGACCACACTTTGAGTGTGTTTAAGAATTGGAGAAGGCCCTACGGGCTGTATCTTTTGCAAAGAGGCAGAACCCAAGGCTTAGAGCCTTTGTGTGCAAATTGAACAAGTGAAGCCCGTAGCCTTGTGGTTGTGCACACTTGAAGATTAAAAGAGAAAAACAAAGTGTGTGTGCAAAGTGGAAGAGTACAAGAAGGGAAGAAGGCCATAGGCATTTGTGTGTGCAAAAGAACTAAAAGGCCGAACCTAGTGTGTGTGCACTAAGTGAAGTGAACACACTTAGAAGAAGGAAGAAAGAGGAGACCCTCACACTAAAGTACAACACACTTGTGAGTGTGTAAACAAAAAGAACAAAGTGTGAAGAAGGAAGAAGGTGTGTGTGCTAAAAGTATTTACACCCATTGTGGTATTATCACACCAAGGAGAAAAAGGAAGTGCATGCATGCATGCATGCACACACGCACGTAATCAAAGTTCAAATCAGTGAGTGTGCATCTGAGTAATCCAAGACCAGTGGATCTTGAAGAAATTGAGAAGGCCATGCAGTCAGTGCATGAGGATTCAGAGTTGCCATGAATTCAGTGCATGAAGTTGTTTTGAAGTGAGACTTGACCAGACTGAAGTTAAAGATATCAGTTGTCTGAGTATTCAGTAGTTGAAGAGAGAATCCAGGTCATCCTTAGAAGAAGGAGATAAATCCTAAGCAAGACGAGAAGACCTAATCATCACAAGTGATCAGAGGTACAGAGCAAGGCCAGCAGTCTTTATCCCAGGCTGCTGAAGATACTATAAGAAGCTTAAAAAGTGAAGAGCTACTCGTGTGACTCGAGGAGCCAGGAGAAGACCCTGTGGGACTCAGGGAGAAGAAGTCTTCAGTGGGATTCTGGAGTAGGCCAGTGGGACTCTGGTAACACTGTGGGACGTAGTATAAAGACCCTCCTGTGGGACTCAGGAGAGATACATTGGGACTCTGTATCGACCGTTGTAATACTAACTGATTATAATGGAGAAACCATGTTGGGGCGTATAACCAACATGGCAAGGACGTAGGCCTTTGGTTACGAACCTTGTAAATCCTTGTGTCCTGTGCCTTTATATTTACTGCATCATTCGAGGAAAGGCTGAGAGATACAAGAAGAGTGGATCGAGGCTTTAACCAGCCATAGAGGTTTAATTGATAAAGAATCAATTAGTAAAAAGTTTTAAGGGATCACTGATTCACCCCCTCCCCCTCTCAGTGATTCACACTGATCTGGGAACTTCAATTGGTATCAGAGGGAATGTTACCTCTAAAAGATCCAAGAGAGTCTATATGGAGTGCAGATTTGAGGAAATGAATGAACAACCTCAAATGGAGATATCTGCCAAGGCTCTGAAAAACAGAAAGAAGAAACAGGCCAAGAAGATGAAGAAAGCCTGTCCTAGCTGTGATGAAGTTGGAACAATGAATGATATTCAAAGTGAAATCGAATATCTTTAGAAGACAGTCCCCAAGGAAGTGGCAATGTGTATAGCTACAAGCATCCTTGATCTTCAAGAAGAAAAATCACAGTTAGAAGAAGAAGCCAATGCAATGGAAGATCAATTGGCAAAAAGGGTTGGCATAAACAACACTCTCAGAAAGCTGGTGAAGGCTAAAGATGAAACCATTTCTCTTTGCAATGAATGATATGAAGACACTGCTGAAGAATTGCAAAGAAGCCTTTCTGAGAAAGAATTCTTTAAGACAATGGTCAAAGAAGTTTTCCATGCACTGGAAAAATTGCACAGAGTGTCAATGGTTGTCAATGATGCTCAACTAGAAGACAATGTCAAAAGGGTGAAGGATCTTGAAAACTCATTGCATGAAATAAAGAAGGTACATGATGACCAGATGGAACAGCTGAAACAGAATTGAGAAGGTAGGATAAGATTGGTTGAGGATGAGAAGAACTCCCTCAATATGAAATGCTTTGAACTGGAGGTGATATTGAAAAATCTGCCATCACCCAAAGCTGAAGCCTCCTAGTTAGCTGAAAGAAGAAATGTTTCTACTCAAGTATGCATTGAGCAGGATGATTCTAAAAGAAAGACATCCTCTAATAAAAGGGAAACAACTTCTAAAAAGAAGGTACCATCCATACCATCTTGTACTCATGCTTCTAGAAGTGTTTCTACTAAAAGTGCAGGATGGAATAATGAATCGAAACAAGTATGGATGAAGACAGTGAAGAATGAAAGCTCTCCTGAAGCAGCACAACAATTCAAGACAAGTACCCTACAATCGGAAGGAATCAAGAGGTCAAGATTTGTGGGTCAGTGTTGGTGTTGTAATAAGTATGGGCACTGTGCAAAAGATTGTTGGTACAATCCACTAAATGTAATAGCACAAAGGAAGCCCATGCCAAGGGGGAGCAAGCCAGAGGAAAAGAAGCAACATCCATAGGTCCAGAGACATCTGTTTACTGCTAACAGATTTTGATTGCTTGATAACATCTGGGATGTGTGCAAAAGTGGTAAAAAAGATACATGTCAATCTCCAACTGTATCCGGAGCTAAAAAGAAGAGAAGATCACTGAACCTGGCTAAAATGGAAACGTTGGGAAGCAAGCAGAAGAAAGTTGAAGATGCTCCCAAGAAGATTTTGTCAAAGGAAGAGAAGTACTTGGATTTGAAATCCATGAAGGGTGATGCATCCAGAAGGACCACCAAGAAAACATTCTTCTACTATGGAAAGAAAGGACACACCATGGATCTTTGTGAACAAGCCATGGAACTGAATAGAGGTAGACTGGACTCAAAAAGACAATCAATCCAGAAGAAGCAGAAGGGATTGGTTGAAAATAAGTTGCCTAAGAAAGGTGGCTTAACAGTATCAAAAGAACCATGTGGAATTTCCAAAACTGAGGCCTCACTTCCAAATGACTTGTTAGTCATATGGCCTAATCAGTTGCAACATGCCAGAGAACTGCAAAGAGCTGAAGATGAAGCATTGGCAATTGCTAAGGCAAAAAGTAAACAAAAGATTTCACATGAAGATGTGTTGAGATCCACACCAGCACAAACATCATTGAAGATCAAATGTGCAAGTGTGAAGAATGGTGAAAATGTTACATCTCGGTTGAGAGAATCTTCTCAACCTTGTTGTTCACATTGATGAACCAAGGAGGTTCCATCTTATTCCCTAATCACTTGTATTTACATGTGCTAAAATTGCAGGGAATTGAAGATGATGATCATTCTCATCTGGAGAGTGGTTTGGACAGAATGGAGTGCACCCCTTGAGGGGGATCCAATCTGTAGAAGATGGGATTCTGAGATTTAATACCATCTTGAGAAAAGTGAAGGATTTAACAATTCATTGATATATCTGAAAAATTTCAACCCCTTGGAGCATGATCTCACATGTACAGTGAATGTTGGACAGCATTGAGTACCTTGGTTACATCACTCTTGTTTTCTACACCGGGTTAGCCCAAGTAGACTTAGAGATGATTTACTAAAGGTTCTTTGCTAAAGAGAACATGTGACATCATCCCTCTCTTAGTGTTTTTCAAGAAAATACTTTTCAAAGGGATGAAGAGATTTTTGAAGAGAACCACACCACACCTTTGCATTTGATTGACAATAAGGGGGAGAAAATATTGGCACACATATTGACCCATTCATATGTGCTAAAGAAGTGTATTGACAACAAATACAAAGGGGGAGATTGAAGTGCATTGTGTTGCATTTGTTGTCAATGTGGCATGAAGTTGTCTTGGAATGAATGGATGTAAAGGAATGTCAAGATGTGAATGACAAAGGATGTGATGGTGATGGTGATGAAGGAGAATGGCCATGGTACTAAGATGCATGTCACTTAGGAGATTCACTAAGTGACATAGGATGTTGTGGTTGAAACATTCTCTATGTATATCAGATGATTGTAGAACTGATCCTAATGTTTCAATACTTGTATCAAGATGATACTAAGTTACAACACTTGATGAATGAATGATGATGGAGCATCATAACATCAGACGATTGTTGAACTGATCTTTAAGTTCCAATAACTTGTATCAACTGGATACAATGTCACAACAAGCTCTAGAAGGCCATGCATTGTTAAGACAATGCATGAGGAAGTGAATGGGATCCATCCACCACTTCTAAGTGGATGAAGTGGATTAATGAAGTCTATGCACTAACACTTAGTGCATGTGAATGTGAAGAAGATCCAATTGATCTCTGATTAGATCAATGAATCTCATTGGAGATTTTCTGTGATTCATGAGCTTAGTTGATGAAGAACCTTCAAGAATTTCCATTCCTAAGTGATAAATAAATGTTGAGGATGAATGGAGGAATTCTTAAGAAGAAGAAGAAAAATGTAGAAGAAGAATGTCTTAGAGGAAGATGGCTTGGCATTTAGAATTGGCATTTTTCATATGGAGTACTTTGTTTTTTTGACAAAGTAACATTCTGACCCTTTGCCAAAAATTAGGCCAGCCAAGGCCAGCCCACGAGTTCAACCCCACCCACGGCTCATGTGGTCACTAGGCGCCACACCCATGGGGGAACCCATGGTGCAAGCACAGGGCGGCAGGGCTACGTAGGGGTGTCACACGCCCGCGCGGCAGGGGCGCATGAAGCGCGCCCGGAGTGCATGGTGGGCACTAGGAGCGTGCCCGCATGAGGCGTGAGTGGGCGCAGAAGCGCGCCCGCAGAGGCACGGTGCGGGGCGGCACCGTGGAGGGAGAAGAGAGATTATTGAACGAATGGCGGCATCGCGAGTTTGATAAGGCGCTGAAAAATCGGAGGTCGTATCGATGTGGGAACGAGTTTTTTTCGCTGGGATTGAATCTGGGCCGCACATCTCATTGCATGTCTAATCTCCACCGCACGATCCATCTGCGCGAAGATCTTTTAATCGCGGCTGTCGAGCATCATTAAACTCCCCATCCGACGGTTGTAAAGGTTGTCTTCAACCTCGAGCCACCCCGAGGCTCCCCGACGTCTCCCGGTAATCCAGATGCCTCCCCGACGACTGATCTCGAGCTCCCGACCATTACAAATCATGCCGAAGACATCATTAATATCGTCTGGACAAGACGAACCGATCCATGATTAAAAATACACTTGCATGCAATGTTTGGAGAGTTTTGGTATCCGGCCGAGGAAAGACGAAGTTGCCGAGGTTTGGGTGTTTATGCTTGCATGTTTTGGATCGAAGGAAGGCCGTGCATGCGTTCTAAGTCGCATGCACGTAAGGGAAATTAAAAATGTGTTAAGCCGCGTGAAACAGAGGAGAAACAAGATTTTGGAAATCTTGAAAACCCGAGATATTCGGGAGTTTGAATTTATATCCACGCAGATTGAACGAGACACCTATGCCTATATAAAGAGAGGCCTTGCTCTCGAATTTGTTTGCTGATGAACCAGAAAGAAGTCCCGTGAGTGTGCCTCGGTGCCTCGTGAAGTATTATCCGTGCAACTCAATTGCACGACGAAGCCCCGCGCACACTTGCGCGGTGAGGTCCCTTGCGCGCACCCTGCACGACAGGAAGAAGGTTACTTGCGCTCCCCACGGTGGCAGCACTTGCGCGCCCCGCGGAAGGAGGAGCATTCGCGCCGTTTGTGCCATGTGCACTTGTGTGTCTGAAGAAAAGGAGAAGAGGCCGCTTGACCCTTGCGTGCCACTTGACTTTCACCTTGAGGACTTGCGCACCTCCTTTGAGGCAGGAGAAGACTCGAGGCCAAGACTTGTGTATGCACCGAAGAAGACCTGAGTACTTAGTTCCTTGTGTGCCAAGTGAAGTGGAAGACCACACTTTGAGTGTGTTTAAGAATTGGAGAAGGCCCTACAGGCAGTAGCTTGTGCAAAGAGGGAGAACCCAAGGCTTAGTGCATTTGTGTGCAAATTGAACAAGTGAAGCCCGTAGCCTTGTGGTTTTTCACACTTGATGATTAAAAGAGAAAAACAAAGTGTGTGTGCAAAGTGGAAGAGTACAAGAAGGGAAGAAGGCCATAGGAATTTGTGTGTGCAAAAGAACTAAAAGGCCGAACCTAGTGTGTGTGCACTAAGTGAAGTGAACACACTTAGAAGAAGGAAGAAAGAGGAGACCCTCACACTAAAGTACAACACACTTGTGAGTGTGTAAACAAAAAGAACAAAGTGTGAAGAAGGAAGAAGGTGTGTGTTCTAAAAGTATTTACACCAATTGTGGGATTATCACACCAAGGAGAAAAAGGAAGTGCATGCATGCATGCATGCACACACGCACATAATCAAAGTTCAAATCAGTGAGTGTGCATCTGAGTAATCCAAGACCAGTGGATCATGAAGAAATTGAGAAGGCCATGCAGTCAGTGCATGAGGATTCAGAGTTGCCATGCATTCAGTGCATGAAGTTGTTTTGAAGTGAGACTGGACCAGACTGAAGTTAAAGATATCAGTTGTCTGAGTATTCAGTAGTTGAAGAGAGATGCCAGGTCATCCTTAGAAGAAGGAGATAAATCCTGAGCAAGACAAGAAGACCTGATCATCACAAGTGATCAGAGGTACAAAGTCTTTATCCTAGGATTCTGAAGATACTTGAAGAAGCTTAAAAAGAAGAAGAGCTACTCGTGTGACTCGAGGAGCCAGGAGAAGACCCTGTGGGACTCAGGGAGAAGAAGTCTTCAGTGGGATTCTGGAGCAGGCCAGTGGGACTCTGGTAACACTGTGGGACGCAGTATAAAGACCCTCCTGTGGGACTTAGGAGAGATACAGTGGGACTCTGTATCGACCGTTGTAATACTAACTGATTATAATGGAGAAACCATGTTGGGGCGTATAACCAACATGGCAAGGACGTAGGCCTTTGGTGCCGAACCATGTAAATCCTTGTGTCCTGTGCCTTTATATTTACTGAATCATTCGAGGAAAGGCTGAGAGATACAAGAAGAGTGGATCGAGGCTTTAACCAGGCATAGAGTTTTAATTGATAAAGAATCAATTAGTAAAAAGTTTTAAGGGATCACTAATTCACCCCCTCCCCCTCTCAGTGATTCACACTGATCTGGGCACTTCACCATTTTTAAATGGTTTTTTCAAAGAATGTGTTCATATTGAAAAAACATATGGTTTTTTAACTCATAGAGACAAGAGAAAAATTTTACTGTTGAAGAATAATCTATATGGTTCAATGCATGCACTAAGAGCGTGGTATTTAGGACGTGATCAATATTTGAATTATCCATATTTTAAGAATTATGGAGTATATTATAATCTCTAAGTCAATAATTTTATTAATCAGTGGATGATGGGGTTTTTTATATCTATGACATAATATTTGGTAGATTTAATGATGAAAAATGGATTTTTTAATAATTCATGAAATTTGAGTTTGTAATGTAAATAATTGGAGATATAATATTTCTAATTTTTTAACATGTAACGTATGGAATACATCATTCATTTATTTCCCATAAAATATGATACATATTTTCTCATAAGATTTGGGATGGAAAATTGCAATGAAATTAAATCACCATTTGACACATCAGTGAAATTTTCATGTGATAATGAAGGAATAGTAGTAACCAAAATTGAATATAGATAGATCATTAGAAACCTGTTATACATATAAATGAAATAACCTAATATTTTTTTTACCTCATTATCGTTTTCATGATATCAGATTCAAACCATATAATGATAATTATATATATAAAAAAGGAATAATATGTTATAATAATGGCATGGTGGATTTAAGATTACAATAAAACAAAAAAATCCCAAAAAGAGTAATCGGGATTCAATAATGTAGATTGGGATAATTCTATATAATATTGAAAGTCAACATCATATGGTGACTTTTATCTTAGTGTACTATGTATTTCCTGGCTAATAATGAAATATGATTGTATTTCATTGAGCACCAAAGAATCTGAATATATTATTGCTACTCATGGTTGAATAAATTTACAGTGGATGAAGATGTATTTTAAATATATTCGAGTTGAAGTGGTCTATCTAATTAAAATTAAATTGTTCTATTTCAAGTTCTATAAATCTTAAAGATAATCCAATGCATCACTCAGGGGTAAAGAACATTGAAATAAAAATTCACTTTATCAAAATAAAGTGGATCATGGACTTGTGAAGATGGAGTATTTTCCAAAAGAATTATAGGTTAAAGATGTAATGATGATGGAATTACCTAGATAAGTGTTTAAATGAAATTGAATATATTTTAGTGTTTAGTTGACTCCCCACACATTAACAGTGTGGATGTGGGACCCACTTCTCCCCGAGGTATGGTTTTTTTCCTCAAATATATTAATATGTGTTCTTTACCATATTTCATACCACAACATAGTTACCATAGAGTTACTTGATAATAGGGTATAAATTTTCTTGATAAAGACCAAGGGAGAAGTTGATAAAGGGAGAATCAAAACATATGGAGTTTTATCAATAGGTTAATAAGCGATCTTCTTGGCTAATCTTGTTATGAATTTTTTAGTTGACATGTTTTTTTGTGTATTGTTAGAAAATGATGTGATTCATCAATGAAAATTTCATGATACTCTTATTTATCATGCTAACATTTAAACATGTGGGGTAAGATTATGTCTTATGGAATTCCTTCATCACAAACAGGGGTGTATAAGGCAAATGGTGTAGCATATTCATGTTTTGTAAACATGTGTTTTCATGATGGTTTGAAGTGTTTTCAACAAATTCAGAGAGAAATATTATTATAAAAATACCTCTTAATGGTTCTTCTTGAATTATTGTGTTTTTTAAAAGGTTTAAGTTTTTTATTGAAGGATGGTTGAAGAATGAGGCATGAAGAGTGAGAGGTAATGTCTAAACCGATTTGTCATAGAATGAATTTTTGAATTGATCTCACAGAGAATGAATGTCTGAACTAATATTGGGGAGTGTGAATTGAGGAACTAATAACATGGAGCACATGTTTTTTAACTAATCTCATTTTGTGAAAATATCAAGAGTTATCTCACAGAGCATGATGGTCTGATTTGATCTCATAGAGTGTTAATGTATGAACTGATCTCATTGAGTGAAATTTTTTGAAATTATTTCATGAAGTAGTCACATGAATCATCACATGATTTTCAGAAGATCTCATATTGATATCATGAATGTCATCTGAAGACATAACCTGACTATTAGAGGATCTTGTGGAGATATCATACAAAGAACGTGAATACACATCATGATTATCAAAGTATATGATGGAGAGATCAAGTGAAGCTTATGAAGAGAATGATGTGGTAACTAAAGGAGATATCATGTGGTCATTTAAAATCACATGACCATATGATTTTCATTTGATATCTTGATGGGGTCTCAAAAAGAACATTGGAGGTAATGTCGCTGGAACTACATGATTGTCATTTTATCTCACAATGGGGTGACTTGAATCCCAAAAATATAATGTTTTTGAACGCATGGTTTTCTTTGGACCCCAAAATGATATCACATACACTTGAATCCAATGATGGTGATCATGTGAAGAACCTATGATATACAGTAGGTGATCATGTGAAGAAATCATGAAATTCAAGTGATACTGATTATTTTAGATATGGAATGGATGTATGACCAAAATTTCAAGAGATTATCTGGTGGATTTAAGTATATAAATACCCCTAACCAGTCCTTAAGAAGTTATGAATATTCCTTATATGGATTGATTGAAATAGAAATTATTTTGATTGACCTGAAAAAATTCTTGTGTTGGAGTCCTATAATCTTGATAATCAGATGAAGGTCTTGTTCAATGATCTTGTGAATAATCATCATGAAGTAATGTATGTGCAGTGTGTTTTTTCACATAGGAAGACCAGTTGATATCATGATATCTTCTTGAACTAAACAAGGTCGTTCAATCCACATGATTTGAAAAAGGGATCCTGGTAACTATGATATGAACAATATATTCTGATCCACATGATATGAACAAGCTCCCATGATCTGCATTAACAAAGATAGATTCTGAAAATGGTCTTGAGAAAGGTGTTATCCCCTGGGTGTGGGAAGACTGATTAGGGTCACATGATCCAAATAAATAGAATAGAGTATTTTTGTGGAGTCACTTGATCTGTGTGATCTATAAGGTGACACGTGAAGGGGTCTCACATAGGGGTTTTATGGAAGGGTCTAATGAAAAAGAGATTATCATATTATTAACAAAACAAGAAAATAATGATACATACAACTGTGAATTGACTCATAACTGATCTATAGTAGAGTCTAATATAGAAGTATTGTGTTCAATTTAATAAAGATAGCAGTGAACATTAAAATTTGGAATGTTTTTAAATTATGAGGGACAATTAGTCTCCTCCAAACCATGAAACAACAATGCTCTTTTGTGGATTTGGTACATTGAAACACTTTAATTATATGCTCCTTCGACATATCCCACTGTGGGTTAAGAAAGTAAAACAAATGTATCATGTGCATCATTTTATATCCTTTTATCCCTGGATAGGGGCTAGTGGGATAAGAGAGTTTCTTTTAATGTTAATACAAGACCTAAAAAAATGAAAATAGTTTTAATATTTTTTACACTAATTCACCATAATAAAGATATTTAACTATGTTGGGATGATATAAAGTATTTTATAGATTATGTGGTTTATTAAATTATTTATATTAAATGTAATTTTTTAATAAATGTATTTGGAATCATGGACTCTGGTATCCTAATTATTAAATGAATTAGTAAAATCAATGTCTTGTATAAAATTAAGATTTTTGGAACCAAAGTGATCCCTATTTGTGTTTTTTAGACAACATAGATAGTTTATAGTACCAAGTGATGGATGTTATTATTTAACATTGATCATGTCTAAAGTAATTATTATTAGGTGATAATTTGGATAAAAAAGATATAAATAATTAATATAATAAGAAACCTAATCTGGGGAGATTGATGCATTCCATAAGGAGGTACGCCATCTTTTGATGGTGGATACAGAGTATTAATAAAATATAGAGCCATATCTGTGTTAGAATATTTTTTATAAGAACAAGATAAAATATATAATACATACGAGTAAAACATTTATAAGGATTTTTTCTTGGGAAAATTATCGTGTTTCATTTCCTGGATGAGAAAATATATTGATTCATTGTTTTTTTTATGAAACTATTGTCCCATGTTACATCTATGTCTCACATTCCATAGTGGTACTAAATACAATATTCCTAATTTTCAATCTATATAACCATTTGAAAATAATTAATTATGGGGATAATTTTTTAGGATTAATTTTTTATAAAACAGTATCTCATTCCATAATTGGGGGATTAATGTAAAAAAATATCATGTAATTCAAATATTATATGACTCTACCATGTGGTATTTCATGTATTTTAGGATGATATTTTTTCAGATACTATGGATCTATTTTTTGAATTGGATCATAATGTGGTTTTAGAAATCATATTTTTATAATGGTGTTTTTAAAAAGGACCATTCTATGATGAAGGAAGTTACACCATAAATAAGGTAAACAAATAAAATTCATGATTCCAAAACATATCCATAAATTCATGGGATTAATGTTGACTTGATTACCATAATTAATGATTAATGGGATTTTTTGAGACATAATCAAATGGTGAAAATTGAAAATTTTATGTATCATGATTTAGAGGAATAAATCCGTAGATTTAAAGAAGAGAATGACTACAAGAAAAATAGATATAATAATTGATTGATATGGAAGATTAGAGAAAATGGATAATACCTAGGAAAAAATTCGATTGATGAAAATTATTTAAATGAGGAATTAAAGAACAATAAAAATTCCCTTACTAGAATATTAATTATCATATAAATATTCATTATGAGTTTTTATCATGTCACATATTCCTGTATTATTTATCTCAATGTTGTGAAAAAAATCGATAAGATGAGGGTGTGAGCATAAGATTGGACATTATTTTATATTGAATCTTTATAAATCCTACAGTGAGAAGTGTTATCCCCTATAATATCACACTATATAAATTTATTGAAATTATATTAGTGTATTAGGGTTAAAAAGGTTAAATATTAACAACCCTACATTTTTTCTATCATAAAGAAATTGTTTTTCGAAGAATATTGAAATCAATTATTGAAAACATTAATTCAGCCCCCTCATTGGCTGTATTGGTCCCATAATTTCATAATGTGGTATATGATCCATAATGTTCTTACATGATAAATCATTCGTTAGAATATTGTTTTTATAGAGAACACTGTTAATGGAAAATTAATACCTTTTTTGATGATCCTGATTTCTATATTTTTATGAATTTGGTTAGATATCACTTTTGATCTCTTAGATTTTAATATCTTGTTGTTATAATTCATGGAATACATGTAATAATGTAATAAATTGGTCAACGATATATGTTTATAATAAAAACATGATGTTTATTTAAAGGTAAAAAATACATTATCTGGATCCTTGTTGAACCAAATTTATATTTAGGTAATGATTTTCTCAATAGAAAAACACATTTGTGAAAAATGGGAAACATTTCTAAAAAAACAACTAGGTAAATGTATCAAAATTAAAAGTCTCACATAAATAATTTTATGATTTTATTATAATATCGAATGATAACATTGAAGGGTTCTTTAGCCTTTTAATTAACTTTTTAGGATCCATATTTTAACATGGTGAATAAATTAAATGATTTTCAAATTATGAAGAAAATTAATAAAATATTACCACTATTGTGTAAAATCAATGTGTTTTATATTGAAGACAAATATAGTCACATAATGGTATCTTGATAATTTTCATAGAAATATGGTGTCTTGTAAAATATTTTTAGTGAAAAAAATAACATAAAAAATCAAAAATGGAGATTCCTTTTGAATATAAGATGAATATTGAGATAAATAATGATGGTAAAATGAAATATATTCTACTAAAAACTTTATATCACATGTAAAATGATCATTAAAGTGAGGAAAATAGTGGTAATATTGTAAGATAACATTTTACGTCTTTAATTATAGAAAGGTTATAAATATTATAACAAAATGTCTATGGAAGGTAGAATGGGGAGCTAAGGGTAAAATTTTTTCAACATATTAGATAATTTTCCCCCAAGATAAAACTTTAAATATGGAAATTCAACAAGAAAAGGGTTCTACAAAAACAAAAAGTAATATAAATATAGATATTGTAGTGAAAAGTTCGTTGAGGATCATGAGTCCCATGTAGGATACCTTCACTTAGGTTTCATCCTTGAGGATCTCAAGTATGATGCATATGTTTACTAACACCTTATAAGAATCCCATGTTGGATTATTTTTTTTCTTACTATCTATTAGGATCCTGAGTCGGATTCCTCTCATGTTTTTTAACATAGGGGAACTTGTGGGTGCCCCAGTGCTTGACCAACCCTGATCTAGTGAGTTATGAGTTCGAGTATGGCAGTAGGTGTCACTATAGAATCCACAATGAACTTGTGATCCAAAAAGGTTGTGAGAGTAGTGGGTTTTTCGGAATTTTTCCACCATCACTCTTTTATTATACTTACACATGGTTACTAATAATGCATCTATGATTTCTAGAGTAACTTCTTGGTGTTTTGGGCTGATGTGCTAGATGCGATGAGTTATATAATAGGTATTACCTATGGGAATTCCAAGGATATGGATCTTAATCCACTTCATTATGATAGGATTTTTTTCCTATAATTATTACATGTGTTCTAGATATTGATCTTACTTGTTTATTTGAATTCTCAAATGTATATATTGGGATCTAGTTGTTGAGCCTATTACAATATTCTGATTCCAAGGTATAATCCACGATATTTGGATATTGAGCCTATATGTTTATTTGGATGAATAGATGTACTTCCTATATTCAGACTTATGATCCTTGCATGACTCTCATGTTGGAAATATCATTACTCATCATTTATCTAATATAAAATCAATGATGATTATACTCTCCTAAGTGACACATTAGATCTTCCCTGGGGTTGGATGGATGCACCATTACATAACATTGTAGACTTTTCTAATAGAAGGATATTGAGCCATTTATTTGAAGTGAATATGGCCATGTACATGTTTCTGTATAGCATTCCTTTTATAGATCGTTGATGGGTTATTCGCCTTAGGGATTATCCGATTGGTGATGTTGTAACCTCTTACATACTAGGATCATGGTCACAGACATCAGAATAGATTTACATGGATTTAGTGGTATGGAATATAGTATAGTTACTATTTAAAGGAGTTCTAGATATTATGTAGAATCCTTCATTATAGGGATTGTAGGGAAGTACATGTGAACTAGAGTTTGGACATTTCTCCCTTGTGGTGACATAGCTTCATTAGAGGCATTTCTTGTGATGATTAAGAAGGATTTGCAGATAGATATGACAATATCAATGATTGAATTAATTATACATGAATTAACTGGTATTGAATCACATTCAATTCCTCATTCATAGTATTTAATGATTATTGGGATTACAGACTGACAGATCAGATGTGGTTTTATTCGTGTTATTTTTCACTATACCCACACAAAAACAAAAAGATATATATATATATAGGGGTATTTATATACACAAACACAAACATATATATATATAGAACATCTTAGGATGAAGATAGTATTATTGATCAGGCTCATGAACCCATGGATCGACTATAGATTTATTTTATAAATCATTTATATGCGTGTCTTAGCTAGTCTAAGAACATTACATGAGCATGCACTTATGAAAGAATATTATATGGTCACCATTGGGGGTGGCCTTCTTATATTTATTTCTAATCCTGTCTAAATGAACCACAATGTGTGTGAAAACCTTATGTCTACATTTATGGTGAGAATGGATTTATTATGAAAATGTTTGATTCCCAATATTCTATCAGATAGAATATATGTTCATGTGGATTTTTATTGTTAGGCTAGAGTATCTTGATAATGAATTAGAGGCTGATTATGTGGTTTGGATCAGGATTAGTAGTAAATCAATGTATGTTTGTTTAATTTTATTTTATGTCCTCTTTTATATGTGATCAACCTAGTGGGTGATCGATTGTTTTATATATTATTGGAATCATCATGTTTTAATCATGTTTGAATGATCAAAAATCATACACATCTTGAAAATATTTTTTAATTTATTTCCTGTCATGTGTAAAGATGGTTGGTTTGTTTATGATTTAAATAATTTTCTCACTATCATGATTCCTTTAAATAATGACTTATTTTTGTAATCTATATTTAATTTTTTTTATAATGAATTTATTTTATGAATTATTATTTCTAAATAATTTTGTTAATATTGTTTCTTATGTCTATATATAGATAATTGGATAAGTCTGAGAAACTGTGAGTCAACCACCAGTTTTGTTTTTTTTTGAAAAGGAACTAGACACTATTACCAGACACCGTGACCCAGACACCGTGACCCAGACACAGGGACGAGACACTGTGACTAGACATCGTGACTAGACATCATGACCCAGAAACTATACCCAGACACCGTAACCAGTTTTAGATTGGATTATGTTTGTGACACTGGTTCCTTGATAAGACACCACTCGATGTTTAGAAAAGGACTAAACACCATGATCCTAACATCGCAATTGTGCTACCAGTTCCTGATCTATATACATCTATACCATCATAACTGCCTCACCTCTCAAAGGAAATGAAAGATATACCATTTTGTGCTGAAACTATTTCCAAGTTACACCCTTTCCAGATATACTATAACACCATTGTTTAATATGTTTTTTGTGCTTTCAATTTAATTTATAACAATTATATTTGTGTCTTTTAAATGCACTGACATAATTAATATTTATTTATAGAAATTTCACCTAATAGTATGAGGTACAAGGTGTAGAATACATGAATCAAGACAGCTTCAACACATTCAATCCGAGAATAAAAAAGAAAAGGGTGGCCCTGATTCAAAAGGTGGTAGAGCAGCATAAGTGTGATCATTATAGAGAAAAGAACCGAAACATTCCCCAAGATACATCTAAATAACACACTAAGCATTAAATAATCAAAATGCTAGGATACCATAGATCAGAGTCAACAACATCTTCTCACTGTAAACTCTACAAATAACACATGACATGTCTAATTGGAAACTAGAACACCAGACTTCAGATACTCTGTTTTTCACTAGAGGACTCGATACATTCATCTGCTTCGTCCTAGAAGTCCATATTTGCATAGAATATAACTCAGAGAACTTATAACCTTATCTCATCATCTTTTCTTTGTTGGGAATTTCTTTAAGCTTTGGAGTATTTTTTCTGTTTATAATAAAAAATACACTATCACCTACATTAAACTGAAGGATACAAGATATCCTTACTCTCATATCTTTTTACAATTGTTTACTCCCACATATAATTGTGTAAGAGTTCCTTGTGTGACCTTGTAGTTTATACCCATGAAGAACTATGGAATGGGTCATGTGACTAGTACAATCTTGTGCACTATTGTTATCCCCAATCCAGGGTGTGGATCACGTTTATTAATAATAACTTCTTGGTGGAAGGTGATCACCAAGTGGAGTGGATTAGTTCTTGACTTGATACTAAACCACTTTTTTTATATCCACTATGTTGATTAATTTAGTTTTCTCTATTTTACTCCATAATTATGAAATCTCTAGATTTACTTTCATAGTTAATCTTGGATAGATGTTATAATTTTATTTTTTATTGGAATAGCTTAAAAAGTGATATCAATAACTGATATTGTGATTATTGAGAATTAATCAATATTTTATGAAGTTTTTTGAACATTAAAACCATCATAACAATATTTACATGATTAACATGGCTGTAATTATTTTTATTGGGGAACCTTTAAAGAAAAACTTTTCAAAAAGAAATTTTTAAATATACTCAATTCACCCCCATATTGAGTACTCTACTCCGACTAACAAACATTACATAGTTATTCAGACATTTACTACATTCTACTTATTTTTACATCATGATTTTATTCATTTTATATATAACTTATAAATACTCTTTATTTATGTTTATGGATGATACCTAGTCATTTACATTATTTCTTACTCTAACATGAGGCCATAGTTTATTTTGTGGACACTCCTTTGTCCCTCATGTCTAGTCGGAATCATCTAGCATATGGAGAGACCGAGATGAAGCCTTGGGCTGATGTAGATTGGGGCACAAGATTTTTGGAATCTGTGTTAGAACCTTACAAAGTGAAAATAGAGAAAATTTTATTCATATTGTATAACTATTTGGGATGTGGGAGATATGATTATAAATAATTTTTTTAGAACATGTGATTGATTCTAGACCGGTGTGTCATGTACAATTGTTTCGATAAGAAGTTTCATTTTCCAAATATATGGGAATGATTTTCTTTATATGATAAGTTTTAGATGTATAATATTTTTTATTTTTGAGATGCATATATTGTGTGGTTTTGACGATATATTTTGTAATTATGGATCTCTTACCATTAGTGAGATGAATGTTTTTGATTTTGAATCATGGATAAAAAAGGAATGAGGCATATCATACATCAAATTTGTCATATAATATTCTCATGTTATAGGAATTTTAGTCTAAAATTTTATTATTAATGATGTGGTTAACTATGTAATGTTTTAGCACCAAAATAATTTGTGTTTTTCGATAGAGTGTTTTATTTTTATTCTACATAGTTAGAATGATATATATATTCCCTTCTGAAGTTAATACATGTATACATTTTGTGAGACACTCTATTTTGAGTCTTATTGCTCATTCCTCCTGAACGTGAGGTGTAGTGACCATATGAAGTCAATGGGAATCATGTGTCCTTGGTTTTTGAAAACTCATCGCATATAGTTTCTTATGTTAAGTTATTTGAAGAGTAATTAACAAACTATAAAGGGTTTTTATAAATATCTTAGAATGAAATTTTACTTTTTAAAATCCTGAAGGTTATGTATGACACAAATAATTGAGATGACATTGTGCATGTATTTTTTATCCTATACGGTTATCTATTTAGATCTTTTTGTATAATTCTAATAAGTACGTAGATGATTCTAGTAAACTGGGTCTCTAGTGAGTTATTACCGTATGCATATGCATGATGAGTGTCAATTGTTTATCTTTTTTGAGTTCATATCATGAATTAAAGGGATAAATACCCTATAATGATCCTCATAGAGGACCATTTATTAGGTAGGCTAATGCATGATATATTTTACAATTGGAGGTTGATTCTATCTTTACCTCACTTGTAAGAGTTTGACCATTGGGCTTGGTGGTTATAACTAGTGACCATGTTATTAGGCTTTATCATTATGTCTTGGGGAGAGACATAGCATCCCATAGTAGTGGCTAAAACACTTATATATATATGTTGGATTGATTGAGGGAACTGTGGAGTAGCATTGGTCTGAGGATTATGGCTTCTTTTTTAGGTAGTGATCTTCATTGTATGATATTATTTAGACCAATTCAGAATGGTTATCGAGTTTGTGATATATTCATGAAGAAGAATTTTTTTTTGTGAAATCACCGAGAGAAATTGTGTATTGAGATCTAGTTTGATGGGGAATAATATTTAGGTTCATGTCCTCATTAACCGGTATTTGTTATTTTAACACTTTAATTTATAATAACAAATCCATGTAAAAGGATGACACAGAATAAATCATTTCACTAGTATGATTATTGGTCTATAATAGGAGTTCCCATGAATCTTATATCATTTTTATACTAATGTTTCATGTAGAATAGTAAAATTTGAATTCTGATGGATGACTCCGAAGATCATGGTTCATGTGATAATTTTATACACTAGTCGCACATGGTATTATTTAAATTGTGAATTGCTGAGTGTATGGGTGAGATCTAGTAAATAATGGTTTACCAAGAGTTGGGATAAAATAAGAAATTTGCATCCATATTAAAGGAGATATCAATGATAAATTAGGTTTCATGAGACACTTGACCTATGATTTTACCAATGAACACAAGGTCAGGAGATATGGTGTATGGAGATGGATAAAAGAATGTATAGCCTTGTATTATGTGTGTGTGGATTGGGAGTTTTTTAGATGCATATTGATGATATCTTAGTCTACTCCATGATTGTATGTGATCATACCCCTATCTTAAAATCCTCTTCAGTATACTGGAAGATCATCAACTATACACCGAGCTTGTTTCAGATTAATATATTTCGTAGTATGATAGAGTAACATATTTTGGTAGTTCTTTTGACATTTTATATGGTTATCTATATGGTGTGGAGTAGTAAAACACTGTATGATTGAGGTTGGTGACCATCGTGATGAGTAAAATGTCAAATTTTCCATAAGATCCATTTTGAGGGATCATGAACATGTAATTCCTTTATTTGGGGAGTTGGCACTCTAGTATGTGTATTTATTGAAACACTAGTTATTTTTTTGGTGATGGATAGAGTTTGGGTCTTTAAACATGGAGTTCGGCTGTGAAGAGATGATAAAGATACTCTTATAGTGGGGAGAACACATCGATCATAGGTAATAAAATATTTTGGTAAGAGATTGGTATACATTGTGAGGTTTTTTGAAGGATAGTTGAGATAGAATAGTTGTGTAGATACTTTAGATGAGGGAATGGATTCATTTTTACCTCCAATTCCTCTTATGGAAGAGAAGGTTTTTTGTGGTAATATTACAAGGACCCTTATATTTTAGGAATTAAAATTAATTAGACGTTATAATTTTTTCTTTTAAATGTATATGAGTGGTAAAAGTTTCTTTTAACACTTGAATATGATCATGGTAAAAAACATTGACCACTCGAGTGGTCTCAGAATTAGTTTTTTACTCTAAGACATGAGTTTGCTGAAATCCTGAGTCTTTAGAATTATCATGGACTAAATAATATTTAATATTTAATTAATTAAATATTAAATTATTTTCACATAAATTTTTTTTCTTTCATCCAATTGGAGAATTAGATTGATATTCCATATTTTCTGTTATGTCTAGAAAGATGGGTTTTCCAAGGTTAGGCATATACTCAGGTTGGGTGTGGGGACCAGGCACTATTTTCTTTTTTCTTTTCCTTTCTTCCTCTTATTTTTCCTCTTTACTTTTCTTCCCATCCTCTTGGTTTCATTCTTATGACCCTATAGGATTACCCATTACTGAACTAATATAGATAAAGAAGGATTATAAAGAGATAAATACAGATATAACGGGAGAGTAAGGTAGGAAACACTATAGAGATTAGGTGTAGTAGGATAGTCATGCAGTAGTGGTGGAATGTAGTATCAAGTAAAGCTTCAAAGGATTCCACCCAATGGTATGCCATTTTTTTCCTTTAACACCTTTATATTTTATTCTTCGTAGTTATAAATACATTATATGCCTTCTAGTGACCCCATTGGGGATTAACATTAGACATTTTTGGGGAAAATAGGGTTTTAAAGATGATTGAAGGGATTCTTCATTTAGAATTCCTAATGACACAATGTGTATTATAGGAAAAATAGTCACGTGTTATTCTCATTTGGGGAATATTTAATTGTATATGTGAACTCAAATTATCATTTATGCACACAGTGCACTAGTACATCACCATGTATCTAAGTATATGGATAGAGAGAGCGGTTAGGGTAGACAACTAGACCCCATGTGAGATAAACACTATGCTGAAGTACACGAATGGGATAAGATACATGGCTAGGGAATGTGAGGTACATGGTCAGGAACTTCATGAAGTGTCCATTCTATGTACATTCTATACTCATGGTGTACTTGAATTATTCAATCCATGTATGACTAAGGTGCATGCCCTATTAAGGCTTTGAAGGTGCATATCGTGTCCTCATTCATTGCTAGCCTCTAGAGGGGTTGTAGGTATTTATTTCCAAGAGTCATAATTTCATAGATTAGTATACCATTTTTACTGTTGTTCTAAATATATAATTATGGTTTAACTATATGGGTGATTTATAACTCATGGTAGTACTTTTAGCGAAAATGAATTTTGATGGAGATGTTATTCATACTGTAATCGAATATAGTTTTTTCCTAAGAGTGAAAATTTGTCCTGAGATAGGCCATGAACCATATCCCTTGACCAATATTCATATAAACATCCACTAAGTACATCTACTATGTGATATTTTTTATTATGGACTAGTATTCTGTGAACCTTTAAAGAAGGATTTTCACGATGAGTTACCTAGAGTATTTAATAATTTTGAGAAACACCTTGTAGATTCATCCTCTTATGTTTTATACTAGAGTGTAAAATGTTGTATTTATCTTTATACATACTCATTTTTAGGTTCCAATTATTGATTACATGTCTTTATTAAAATTTTTGAGGATCTGAAGTAGGATGCCCCTCTAGTTCGTTGACATAGGGGATCTAGATGGTACCCCTGTGTTGGACTGACCCCGAGTCTGTGTGATATGGGTTAGGGTAGAGATGATAGAAGGTTTCACCATAGAACCCTAAAAAATATGTGATTCAAAGGGGTTATGAAGGTAGTGGTGGGTTTAGGTATTTTCCCCCATCGCTCTTTTTTATACATTCACATGATTATTCATGATGCTGCTTTGATTTCCAAAGGTTATTCATGGATTTCTGGAAGATTTGTCTATTGTGATGAGTTTTATGATTGCTATTTCAAGTGTAAAATCTTGGGATATGTTTTCAATGCTCTTTTATTATGATATTTTTTGGATTCTAAGTGGTTTTACCTAGGATTCTATTATCATTTCTTATTGTTTGTTGGGAAGCTCATATATACTTCCCATGATGGAGCTATAGGACTTATTATTTTATTGGGATTCCCATATCTGATTCTTTTTTACATAATATTGAACTTAATATTTATTTATGATCATATTTACTTCATAGGATCTATCTTATGAGACTTACATGACCACATTTTAGAAAACAATTCTTTTCATAATTGATTTGAGATATAGTCATGTTTGTTTACACACTACCAAATGATTCCTAGGATTCTCCCTAATGTTGGGAGGACATTCTGTTACCAAAATCATAGCATTTTTTGGGACATGAATGATGCTACTTTTATTTAAATGAATATAGATCGTGTACTTGGATCCATATACCATTCCTTTTAGAGATCACATAAGGGTCGTTCCCCTTAGGGATTTTCAGAGGGGTGATGTTGTAAACACCTATAGACTTGAACATAAGGATAAGTCATCAGCCCAGATTAACATGGCTTGAGTGGTATCTCATCCAACATAGTGACCATTTATAGGATGCCAAAAAATTAACTGGAATCCATTATTATAGTGATTAGAGGTGATTCCAGGGAACTATAATTCGAACATGTATCCCACTATAATGACATATATTTCTCATATAAATTTACAGTGCTAGACCAACTAGGTTTTCACAATCAATATTATGGAACTAATCATACAATTAATTATACAGGGCTTGTTTTTTAAAATGTATAGCTCAATTTATTATTCACAGGGTTTCCAGATGATCAGTATTAAATACCAATGGACGGACTATAGTTTTATTAATGTTGTATTCCTTAATCACACACACGCACAAAATAAACATATATATATATATATATATGTATTTATATATGTGTGTGTGTGTGTGCGTGTGTGTGTGTGTGTTTGTGTGTGTGTGTGAAGTCTTGTTGTTCAGAGGAATCCCAAAATAATATGAAGTCGGTATCATTAACCAGGATCACAAAATCAATGACCGATTTCAGATTTATTTTATGTATAATTTAGTGTTCTGTATCGACTAATATTGTAATATTAAATGATAAAGCACTTATGATAGAATATTATAGGTTCATTGTTATGGGTGGCCTTCTGTGAATTATTTCTCACCCTCATACATGTATCTCATTGTGCATTCAACCCATATATCTATTTTCATGTTGATAATTAATGTACAATGGACATGGATGAGACCCATTATTTCATGATCAAGAAGTGTCTATCATGTGGATAATTATGACCATGCTACAGTAACTCAGAAGTGTCTATGAGATTGGGTATATGGTTCAGCTCGGGTTTAGTGGTGAAACTGTATGCTTTTTTCTCAGTTTCATTTATGTAAACTTTTATATTTGATCATCCTATTGGGAGATTTATTGTTTTGTGCATCATATATCAATTCATGATTGTACAGTATTCCATTTATTATTACAACATTAATTTTTTATTACTTCCGCACTATATTTATCTACTTCTATTGATGATATCTATTTTTTACAATATTTCTTACACTGAAATGAGGTCATAGTAACTCTTTAGACTCTCCATAAGAAGTTGATACTAGTTGAAACCTTCAGTATATGAAGATGCATGCTCGAGGCCTTCTGATGAACTATCTTTAGGAACTATATTAGTGGAATATGGGTCACGATGAATCACTCATAGGTTTCATTGTTATATTGATCGAAACAATTTTCATTCCCCATTATTAATTATAGTTGTATTTTTTTTCTCATGCATATATATTTTTACAATTCATTGGCCTTTTCAGTTTATACACAAATCATACATGTGCACTTCATTAAACATTTTTATATGAGTGGTCATGATATAGGAAATGGAAAATTCTTATACATAGTGGAGTGACATCGTAACATTTTAGTTATATTATTTGAAGAGTTAGTGTCATTAATTTGAGTTATACTAATTTATTTCCTTATGTTAGTATAGAGGATTTGATGGTTATCATGTTGTTAATTTTGTAAAACATATTTAGATTCGACTACGAATATAATATGGTTTTTGTAAAATATATTTTTTCAATCCACATGAATTCTTAATATTTTTTGTTTATGATTTAAGGGAATATCATTCCACATTAGATTATATTATCCATTTACACTATTTTTTTCCTTTTATATATTATAGAATGTTATCAGGGCCACACAACATTTATATTCAAGTGTTGAGAATAGTCAAAATCGGTAAGAGATAATGCATCATGATAGATGTAATATAGAATTACATCACATGACCATGGTGTGAAGGAATTTATTTTTTTTTTCATGAAAAATTGACATTAAATGAATATATAGTTTTTGATTTTTCAAAACATTCATTGGATGGAAATTCATAAATAACATGCATTATTTATTTTGGAAATAAATATAAAATTGGTTATCCTAAACAAATGAATAGGAAACCACATACAACAAATATGAAAATAATTATTATGATTATGATGTATTGAATAATTTTTTTATTATTATTTATTATTTTGGATAATATAGAATTGTGTATCCCAGAAGTGTTCCTAGTAGAAATGGAAATTTTTTTGTGGATGTTACTAATAAAAATCCCCAATTAGTGGCCCTTATTGTGAGATTTCTTCCTTTAGATGTATAAAAATGCTACCACGAAATGTATAGGGTGTTAATATGGAATCATAATTTTCAACAAAGTGTCCAAAAAAATATAGTGATGATGTTTGTATAGATTGGTATAATAATGTTTGGAGAATATCAACCCAATATTCTTATTTTTTGGAAGCTAGAGGCTTATTAAGCGGAGTTTTCCCTAATAATATTGAAGTACCATTTCTAAAATTGTAGGAGGTGGTTTTAGTATATATATTTTTTAATTTTCAGTAGAAGGGTTTCAAAAATATCTTCCAAAAATAGTATTTTCTTATGTTTTAAATTTAGTGAAGGCTCAATAGTTTTTGGAGTTTTTCGAATGAAATATTCAAAAGATGGTGTATAGAAGAATGTATATTAAGATAGTACAATATAAACTACATGTAGTGAGTAATCTGAACCATATGACTAGAATATTTGTGATATTATTATCTACAGAGATATATTTAAGGATTATATTATTGAAGATATAATATTTTACATAGTTTGTTAGTATAATTACTATAAGTGATTTTTATATAATGGATATAGGGATTGTGTGTAATTTTCTTCCTCTTTCATGTGGGGGATAAAATTATTTAAATATCCAGAATAGAAAGATTAAGGAACTTATAATACATACTATAAATTTATTTTATAATTTATCTCATAAAAGTAATTCATTTGATAGATTTTAGTGATTTTAAGTTGGAAATTTAAACTCGATGTCTCAAAACAAAACTCATTTATGTATCCAATATGGTAAAGATGAGCATCTAAAGATGTATTGTGGGAGGTTCACATGGGAAAGTAGTTTTAACACTTCAAATAAATCCCATGTGTCATGGGTATAGGTTGATTGACTAAAATATGTTAAGATATTGAAATATGGTAGATTGGGAACACCAAATTAGTAACAAGGGTTAGTGACTCGGAAGATTATGAGAAATATAATTATAGCTTAGAAAACATTAAATGATGTAATGAATGATATGATAACATTAATGCTAATACCAGAAATTATGATTTATTCTATTATTGGTTATGATTAAGGAACATAAATATAATTTACCTTTTCCTGATTACTTGATCAATTGTAATTTCGATTGACGATAATGTCATATTCCATAAAAACTAATACTCAGTTGGGTAAAAGGAATGATCAAGGGATTATGTGTTTAACTATCTTGATAATTGTGGTAAATGTGAGAATATGGTAAGAATTTTTAGTACATGGGACAGAGATGTATGAATTAATTATCAAAATATATTAGAAGAGTTTATTCAAGGGTAAAATTGACTGCTATATTTGAAGTGTTTATTTAATGTTATGAGACATCATAGACATATTCAATTGGATGACCAATTGAAAATTAAAATTTTTATATTAATAAATCAACTATTAAAAAATTTGTGAAACCTCAAAAAATAGAAAAGATTACATAGAACAACATAAAATATCACAAAATCATTGAATAAATGTTTCATAATATTTAAAACCATCTCCCTATGTAAAATCAAATGATGTGTAGTTACCTTTATATATTGGAAATAGTTGATAAGAAATTCAAAATGACAGGCATTCATTCACCATGTTTGAATATACTCTTCTAGGGTGGAATGGTTGGAGGAATCAATATAATGGTTTTTGGTAGGTTTTTTACATGGATTAATGGAGGGAATGAAATAACCTCAAATTACAAAGGTGGAATAGAAATACCCACATTTAATTCCTGCAGTTTTTCATGATTACCACCATGATGAGATGAATATTATTACATTAACTTAGTTCTATGTAAAATAACTATCATTTAACATCATATCATATGGAATAATTATAATTAATGTAATTTAAGGTTCAATAGAATTATCTTGAGTAAAAGATATTCATTTGAAAAATTGTTAATCCCTAGGTAGAATCAGTTCTACTTTACAAGAAATATAATGGTAGTTTTAATTTATTAATTGAATATTGAATTCAAAAATATTTTTAATAATGAATAAATATACATTTTATTTAATTGATGATCATGTTTATAATTCAAAATAGATCTCATTTTTTCATGATTAGTCTTCTAATTAGGAATCCTAAATTTTGGATAAAATTATTATATTATAAAAACAACATTTAGATATCAATATGGCCATTTATATTTTTCCTTCATGACATTTAGAGTTTATAAGAAACCTATAATGTCCATGAAATTGATAAATAGATTCTTCCATATATATTTTGTTAGCTTTGAGAAATTATTTATCCATTCTAAATAATGGAAGTGAATAATGGGAAGTACTAATAAATTATTTTGATACCATTATATCAATATAGTATCCATTTTATATTCTAAAATTTATATTATTGAATTCTGAATGATGAATTTCAGGGATATTTTGTTTCCAAAAAATAATTTCTAATCAATTATTAGAATATATAAGCAATGATGTCCATAGAAAAATAATGTAATTATTTTTGTGATGTGATGATTCCTAGGTTAGGCTACATATTAGTAGAGTATTATTCATTAATTTTAATGTTTATATTATCCCATTATAGCCTTTATTTAAAAGGAATAATAACATTATTTTATGTTTATTTGATGATAAATATTTGAGGAATTAATGAAGAGACATAATTTAACTCTTATTCTATACATCATAAATATGATGTTATATATTAAGTGTATTTTGAAACACCTGGTTTCAAAATTAAATATATTCATATGTATAAATATATAAAACTAAATGTTTTAAGTGATTAAGGTATGAATACTTGTACCCATGTAGTGAATGGAGCTGGAGAATTTTAGAGGTTGATAGGGTTGTTGGGTTAATTTTTCATTGTGATACATATACTAATTAATAGTGTTTTTAATCTAATGTATTACTGAAATTTAAATATCTAAATAACAAAAGAAGGAGAATCATTTATCAGATGAAAATATATGTGGATAAGGTATGTCATATATTGTGTGGAAACTACTGATGAATGTTATGTTTCAATAAATTTTTTGATTTATTTAAAAAAATGTATGGTGGTTCTTATATAATTAAAAAATATTTCTTTGTAAAAATTTCATCATATCACTTTGAAATTGTATATTAAAAGTACTAAGATGTATCATGACATAAATTTATATTTTTTGGGAAATAATAAATAATATATTAGAAAATATTATTTTATCGCATTTTTTTTGAATTGGAAAAAGTAATGAATTAATAATTTGAAGGAATGTTAAATAATTAACATTTTAAGATATGAGAATACAAAGATACATACATTTATTTCATTATTTCATTTCTTAAATAAGCATGAAAAAATTATGATTTTTTTAAAATAGTGGAATAACTAATTAATTCATCACATTTCTTACCCTTTTTAGAAAAATTTAATGTTGATTACCTCAGTAATATTTTGGATAAATAAGTTTTTTGACTCGATAGATTTACCTCATATAGGATCATGGATATATATTACATATTCATGGTAAATTTATAAAAGAGACAACAAAATTCAATGGGGATGTGGTTGAGGATGGGTTTGTCTAACCACACTCAGACACATGAACAAAGGAATAAAATAATTTATATTGTATAAGATATGATTTGATGATATGTGTTAGAAATTAAAATATATTGGGAGGATTATATTACATAGTTAGTGTTTAACATTACTATAATTAAAATTTATTAATTTTTAATTTACCATTTCAGGTGGTTTATAATCATCTATGTCGATCAGCATTATATTGGATCAAAATGGCAATAAGAATCTTATATGACCCTATTTAGTGTAAGAGATGAGGAATAAAATTAAATTAATTTATTATCATATGATATTATTTTATAATATTTTAATTTTTATGATGAATTTCAATGATGAAAATTCATGTTTTATTTTGGAGATCACAAGTTTTTGAATGTGTCCCTGATCTTTTAGAAACATTGGTTTAAGAAGTAATGAAAAATTATTTGATGCTATATGTCAAATTTTGATATCACTTAACTGGGTTTTTAGGTGTATTAATGGTTGTAATTGCCATAATTTTATGTATAAATTAAAAATATTTCCTCAATTTATCTATTAAAATTTTATTTATTTAATGAAACATATTATTAATTAAGAATAAATTCATATAGAATCCAATATTTCATTTTTATAAATTCTCCATTGTGTGATGAATTTGTGTGAAAATATTAATAAATTATGATTAATTTCATTATTGAGACTTTCATTACGAAAAGAGAGATTAAATGAAATACTTTCGAAGAAAATGTCATATTTAGTAATATTGTCCATGGATTATCAACTATGAATTTATATAGTTACTGTTTTTGAGAAAATAACTATTTTGGGGAGAAAGGTGAAAAATCATTTATTAGAGTTTATTTAATGAAAATCATAGTGAAATAAATTTATATTTTAATGCTTGGTTTACATAAAAATGTGATTAAATTTATATTATTTTTAGTATGAAACATTTTTTGATGGAATGGGATTATTTGAGTTAAATGATACAGTGAAAGAGAGAATTTATTTATAGTGATTAATTTTACAAATTTAGAGTTTGAATTTACAACACGAATGTTAATTTAAGATTTATATAATTAATTCCCAATAACTAATACGGGGAAACTATTTTGGGCCTAATATATGGAATCATTATCAATATTATTAATTGAAATTAATTTTCTGCATTAGTAATGACCAATTAATATAAATTAGTGAATTTAGAAGAATTGAAATATAAAAATGATTTGTGTTTCATAAAATTAAAATATTTCTATATGTAATATATTGTTGTAGATTTGGATTTATAAATTGGTATATGGTATAGAGATAAGATAATGAAATTAATTAAAGGAACATAAGAATGGTAAAAGCATTAGGTTGGAGGAATTTTAGTATCTAGTATATAAATTAAAAGCACCAAATTTATTATTTATAGATCTACTAACTACTATAAAAGTGGTAAAAAATGTATAACCACATTTAATGATGAATTTGGGTGGCCCAAAAAAATTAATAAAAAACAAAAATAAAAAAAGAAACAAAATTTAAATGTGTAGTTTTTGAAAATGTTGTATGAATAAAGAAATAAAATTGTGGAGAAGGAGAGAAATAATGAGAAAAAATAATAAGAGAAAAAAATGGTTTATTAGTTTATGGATTTAATTATATTTTATATATTATAATAGATAGAAAACATACTACACTTACAATAGGTTAAATTAAAGAATTGATCACTTTGTATGAACAGAGGACTAAAATAGCTTATTATCATTAAATGAAAAACATCAGTAGATAACTCCCCTTAGAAATATTATTCCTAAAATCCTCAAGATGAAAATTATTCTTTTTATAGAAATTTATAACTATAACAGTTTCCAATCAAGTAATTCAGTTTTAGATTCCATGGAAAAGTAACATGTACTCCTCACCTATTCGTTCAAGGAGTAGAGTGATAAGATGCTCTTAATAGAGAGAATGTGGGATATTTGAACTAAATTATCATAATATCAATATGATTTAAATTAATTCAAGAATACATAAATAAATTTCAATTCATCCTATCTGATTACCCTAAAACAGATTACATACTCATACTAATAGCAACAAAAACAATATTAATCAATGGAATTATTTCAGTACACCAATTCAATAAGTGAGCATATATAGATGAGGAAGCTTTTATTATGACATAGTCTCCCTCTTTCATCTTGAGCTCCACTGAACACTTCTATGAGTGCACCCTAGCCACTCTCTCCGACTCCTCTTAGTCATTTTCTCGTCCATGATCAATTTTTTCCTTAATTAGTAGTCATGTACTAAATAATTATCTCTTCCCTTCTTTAGAATCATTAACAACTACTCTAACATCAAATTATTTCATCCACTAAATCGATACCATGTATTATCCTTAATTTCTCATTATCTTCTCTAAATATCATGAGCTAACTCCATTACATAATGTTATCCACCATACATAACATTATTCTGCTGGAGTACAGTTAACCTAAATGATTTCCAATATTGGTTCAATATTTATAAGATTAAATAAATCTATATAATACTTCAATTCATCTCACTCCACCAACAATATAAGCCCCACTTATCTCTTTGGTATCATGTATTTGAAATTTTTCATTTATAATTTTATATCTCATCTGAGGATTTGAAATAATTATGGCATAAACCATAATTTTTAAAATTATCAAGAAATGAAATATGGGATTGAAAATAAATTCAATAACCTTACTAATTATGAGATAAAAATAAAGGATAAACATATCAATGAAAAATTGTATCATTTAAGAACCAAAAACAGTAATTTTTATTTGTATATTCAAGGAAATCGTTTTTGTGATAGATTTAGTAAATTATACATAATTTGAAATTAAAAACATTTTTTAATTAAAATCTCAATAAATCACCAAAATATATTTTTGTAAATATAATCCAAAAATTCTACATCCAATTCCCAAAAACTGAGATATTTTTAATACTTAATGAATCCATTATTCAAAATTATTATTATAAAATAAATATCATTATTGAAAATATATATTCCATAATGATTTGGTTTTCAAAGATATTAACTATAGTGAAATATATTAAGTAGAAAATATTATTTCTCATCTCAAAACAAATTTTTAGACAAATGTTCGCATTTTATTTTACAAAAATTATTTTCATTGAATTTTTTTTTTAAATCATTACGTGGTCATGATAGTTAAAATTGATTAAACTTGAAAAATAAATTTTTTTCCAATAAAAATGAAAAAAACAATTTAAAAAATAATAAATATAAAATCCATGAAGAAAATTGAGTTTACTAAATTAAAAATATATATAAAACACCAAATTTATCTTACATAATAATTTGTTCTGGAGGATTAGGAGTTCATTTCATAGAACACTTAAATGCCTAGAATACGAGTTTAATATCTAGTAAAAAGTTTTAAAACTGATGATGATTGAAAATCATTTAGCAAAATTCCTTAAAAACTAAAAAATAAATAGAGGGAGTAATGAAAATGATTTACCCTATTTATTCTATATGATAATTAAAATTAATATCGTCCATGTGGTAAAATAGCCTTAAAAACCTCAGAGAAATATCACCCAAATAAAATCCCTAAGTTACCCAAAAAATATAGAACTTTTTAAAATTTAAGTGTTTTCCGATCATTAAAATGTTTAAATTTTAATCAACACATTTCACGACCCCTTCTAAGAATTAAAATCAATAATTATTCCTAATGTTAAATCCAAAGTTGGATAAAAAAATTAGGATGGTCGGTTAAAAAATATTTATAAATACAACAGTGAGGGTTAATGCATAGTGTCACAGGTTATCTAAAAAATAATTCTTATAGATAACACAAACAATCAATAAAATTTAGATAATTCAGAGGTTTTAAAATGGCCACTACGTAAAATATTTAGTAAACAAATTATTGACTTAAAAAATATAGAAACATCAAGTTGAAATTTTTTTAACAATGGGAATAATATTAAAATGAAGTAATTTGAATTCAATAATCAATTAAATCAAGGTAATAACACTGAACATAAAACATTACTCAAATGAATACATGAAACACAATACTTCGAGTAGCAGATTTTAGTATTTAACCCCAAAAGACGTGTAGTAACAATTTTAAACTGATTGAGAAAATTAAATATATATAACTTAAAAAAACTACACCCATGTGAATAATATTTCACATTTATGTCTATTTTAGTCACCCACATGTTCACATTGTGGGAGGTCCATAATTATCCAATTTATGACTATAAAAAAATTTAAAACATATTATATTAAAATATAATTGTTAAAGATCAAATAAAATTTAAATAGACATTTGGGTGAACAATAGTTTGATCCAGATGATCCCGGGTGTGGCTCATTAGCCTTGTAATTGTTTTGGAATTTCTTTTGGTAGATATAATATCATAGTTGGTTGATTAGAGTCACATGTAGAGACACACCCTAGTAATCTCAGAGCTTGTGTCTACTACCATTACATTGGAATGATTACAACGAATTGTATTTATAAGGTCCAAAGAGTTTATTATTATTGGTAAATGATATACATACATGAGTCTTGATTTAAAAATTAATAGGTTAATTAAAAAATAATTGTTCTCTTTTTAGGATAACTTTATTCCAACTTAGAATAAGATATCATATATATTTTAGTATACCTAATAGATTGTTGGTGAAAGGAAACAAAATAAGGGTGAGGTAAAATGATATGTAAGGATCTTGTAATGAAGAAGAAATAATAAATCTATAATCATAAATCAACATGGCATGGTGAAGAACTAAACACACATACCATGAAATGATAAAACTGATAAGAAAGTCCATACATAAAATAGAAAGTTAATTAACTAGAAACACATTCAATTTGGGTAAATGTACAAGGAATAATCAACATACAAATGTATGAAACTGAAAAAACATTTCATTTAATCAAAATACTATGAATTAAATGCATCCATTTTTTTTCATTGTGAACATATCATTGATAATAAATACTAAATCAAAATAAAGTCAATGATTAATTAATTGATGTCATGTTTCAGGAATATTAAAACCAATATCGTCATGGCCATTCAAAATATGGTTTAAATATATGGGTAAAATCTTTCTATTCTACATGGAAACAAACTCAAAGGGGTTTTTTCCAACAAATTTCATGTCATGATACTACTGATCCATCATGGGGTATACATAAAGTGGTTCGCAACCATTAGGTATTTCATTAACTAGTCCCCATCATGTATGGGTTGTGACCAGTCTTTAACCTGTATAGTGCATGTCCGATGCATTCCTCATATATCGAACAATCAATTTAAATTTAAATAGTACCTTATCAAATATTCTATACAAACATGGTTTTCATCTTATAATACATTGGAATATTTCTACATATATTTCTTGAGCTTGGCACTAAGACGACATGTGATTTTGAGACCTGGTGTTCTGAAATTATATTTTTCAAAAACATTAAGTATATTTTATACAATGCACATGATGAAAATAGGATATATATTAAACAGTATCTCAGATCAGAAATCTAAAGGCACGGTTGAGTCTGAAGCATGGTTTTTACCCTAGGCGTGATATAACTTTTGTCAGCATGGGCCTTTTGTAGAAAATGAATTGAATGGTGTAACCATAATTAAAGTAATTAAATTATTTTATTTTATTTCATATGTTAATTCAATAACATTTTAACGGGGACTCAGATTGGAGATATGAGACCAAATTTGACTTCTTAATTGGGTGTTTTACCTAAGAGAGACATAATGTTAGAGGGTGCAGGATGTTTAGATACTGCAAACATTGGTGGGAAATTATATAAATAGTTATTTATTGAAATGGTCAAGGGTTTGGGTCATATTATCCAAATGCTAAAAAACCTCTCTCATCTCATTCCATTGGTGAACCGATGTTAGATTTTTGAAAAATGGTAATGAAGCTTCAGATCCAAGTAGATCGGAATGTAGAGAATGCAATTTCAGATCCAAAATCATGGTAGGATTATTATATAGGATTATATATTCCCCAATTGAATTATTGTTTTATCAAAATCGAGTTCTGTTCATTTTTGTTCACTAAAAACCTTTTTAGGTGGCTATACTAACACGTCCACTGACTGTTTCAATTATAGACGGCTCATTCTTTGTGTACTTCATCCATTATTCATTTTCTTCTTCGATAAACTTTTTGAAACTTCAAAACGACATCTGATTATTGATTGAAGCATAGACATGTGAAGATCATGATCCAAGGATTACGAATATTTGATGATTTCATGTGTTGGGCACCTGAGGAGGTAATGAGGGTAGTGGAAGCGGTGCCTACTTTTCATCACATCAAAATGTCAATGAATATTTGAGATGATCACAAATTTATATAAAATTGGATTCAAGGATCACATACCTATCATTATTATAATTTCTTGAACAAAAAAGTGTTCCATGTTATCTGTGGAAGTACAACCGGCGTTTGGCTGTTCAACGACATGTCGTGAGGCGGTGGCATCCACAGTTGTCTGTTGTAGCCAGTGAGGCGGTGTAGAAATTTGGGCATGCCTCCCGGAATCGTGGGGGGTTCGGGGTCGGTGGTTGTAGTAGTGGGTTGTGGCAGAGGGACAATATCCCGAGGTGGCCAATAGTTGTGAGATGATTCGGCAGGTCCGACTGGCCCAAGCAGAGCAAATTGGGTGGAGTGGGTGAGTCCATCCAGAACAGGTTAGGTAACCTAGGCCTTCATGTTCGGGTGGTCTTCCAATGACCATATAATTCAATCCAAGTACCATTTTTATGAAACATATTTGTAAACATGGCCCTCTATTCAAGGAGAAACATTTGAGTTCTGTTTTTGAACATCAGGTTTCGGGCTCGAGGATCGTTGGCGCGGAGCTTCAAATTAAAATAATAATAATATAATTATAAATATTTGGTGAACCTTGTAAGAGAAAAAACATATGTATACGAAATCTGATCAACGCCCCTTCAGTTGAATTATGACCTTGATATATTGGTGTGTGGTTTAAGACATATATCATTTGCTTAAATTGTGATCAATGCATGATCCCCATGAGGAAAAGTTTGGGTATTTATGGTGAAATGTAACATTTTCACCAGGGGTCTATTTTAGTGAAATTAATAGCTGATTCCATGTGTTTTTGTGTGAGGATAACAATGGATCAATACATATTATGTGTTTTTGAGTCATGTTATGGTTCCCATAAAGCATCATTCCTGTATGATGATGATGGATTCATCTTCTTCATTGGGAGCCCAATTTAGGTGAAAGAATAGTTGATCTTATGGGATTTTCTAATAGGATCACAATGGTGTGATCTGTTTGGTTTTCTGCAGTCGTTCAAATAGTTATATCAGTAAAATAATGTTTTTCTTTACAATCAAAACACGATCATAGTGTGCTCGTCGCCCTTTTGGAATGTTTTTCTATGTAATTTGGGAGTAAAATTACACACCTAGGTGTGTTGGTTCAAATTTTGGTACCCGGGTATGGATATGTACATGTCTATTTGATGACGCTGGGTGAAACATCGTGTGGTCCCCCCACACTTTGTACCACTTTATAAATTTTTTACCTATCACATCTCTTTCTTTTGAACACAGATTTTGTCATGCATGTTTCCTATCTTGAGTGTTTATCTTCATAGAATGAAATGGTTACCACTATAGTGGATTTAAATATACAATGAATTTTTTTTTGGTCTTGATGCTTATCTTGGTGATTTTTGATGAAGGTTGTGACCATACATAAATTACAATAGTAGTTCCATACTTACCCTCTAGTGGGGTTTGGATGTTGTGTTCCTAGATGATCTTTCCATGATTAACCAACAGCTAGGATGGGCATTGGTCCACGATGACACGAGAGTGTCTCCTTCCATCCAGACTAGGCATGGGTCATCATCTTTTTTTGAGTGTCACCCTCTAGCTGGGTGGGGAATGGGTCCTCGATGACACTAGAGTACCACCCTCAAGTCGGACATGGCATGTGCCTCATACTATTCTAATTGTCACCCTCTAATCGGGCTGGACTTGGGTCCTCATCCTTGAGGAATCACCTTTGTACTATGTGGATCAGTGAAAATATATGGTTTCACATACTATTGGACTCACAAGAAATAGGGATAATTTCCTCATAGAGACACGCCCATGTGACATGACCAAAAACTGTGAGGGAGAGATAGTGTCGGTCAAAAATGACAGTATAAAGGTGTGGTGATTGGGTCCCTCTGACATTCTTGTCCATGTGAGATGTGTGGGAAGCTAGGTATCTTTTTTTATTACTTATGGAACTATTGCTAATAATTTTCCTAGGCTAATAATAGATATAAAGATCCCCTTACTGTCTCTTTTGGGAATCTATGTCTAATTATATATATATATATATATATATCCTATTTCAATAACCTCTCTTTGGGTTTTGGTTACACCCCTTCTAGGAGAGGAGAAGATGTGTGGGCTATGTGACTTGCATTATGTGTCTAGATTCTCATTGTTGGATGAGACTAATCTCCTAATATTGGTAGGAAAGACTCGATGAGATGTATATCTTCTCACAACATTGATTTTTTGTGTTTGGAGTAGTTTTTGTTGAGCTTTAATTTTTAATGTACCATATTCTATATATTGTTTTCCTCTTCATTTGTATCTCGTGCAACACCCCCTTTTCCTTTCAGGGTATCCTATTGAGTTTATTTATACCCACCCCTGCATGGGATTTTCCTACACATATCGTTTCATAAGAAGATGACAGACAGGATGATCATGAATTCAGAGGAGCTTTAAGATATGGGCCACTTGGAACACGTAAAATGGTCATAACTTGGGATCCATGAGCAGGGATCTCTTGGATATTTTAAATTTTAGTTACTTCTAGGTTGTGGGACTTTTCTGTTTAGGCATGAATTTTTTCCTTCCCATGGAGTTTACATTTATATAAATGTACTGATTAAATTTTAATGCTTGTTTGGAGTTTATATATAGTAGTGTTGTATCTTATATTCCTTTCCTTGTGCACTTTTTCATCGGGTTAGTTGCGTGTGTGTGTACAGTTAGTTATGAAATGGCCTCCCCAGGTTTGTCGTTCCTTCAGCGCTAGTCGGCACACCTAGACAATGGAGCCAGGATTGGGGTAGTTGAGGCTTGAGCCCCAGCATGGTTCGGGTCATGAAAAAGTGGTTTCAGAGGTGTTTTGGCCCTTGGGGAATTGATCATAAGTTTCCCTAAAAAGGACTTGGTTGGTTTTAGGGGAACCATTTCTATGTCTTGAGAGGATATCTCGGGCTAGGGGGTCCAGTGATGGTGAAATGGCTGACATATCCATTCATCAGGACCCTAATTAACTGCTTTTTGACTCAGCATGATGAGACATTTGTTGTATGGAACTTTGTAGCATGAATCGTGTATGATTAATTCATCGATTTTATTTCATGATTCATATACCCTTTTGATGTTGATATATATATATACGTATATTCTCATTTTATTTTGGTACTCCATGATATGTTTTCAACATACCACCATGATGAAATCCATCCAGGATACTTTCTTTGGTTCATGATGATGACCCTATTTGTGATGAGGCCTTAGTTCATGTTCCATCATGTGATTCCCTTCCTCAAGTTGAAAAGGTAACAACACCTCCTCTTGTTGAGTAATAGTTATTCCTGGAAGAGCATACTAAGGACATGTACTGGCTATGTTCACTCTAAGATATCTAGACTCAAAGATTGTTGAGGTTCTGTGGTGGGCCAGATTCTAAGGTAACAGAGTATTGGCTAGACTCAGTGGTCTTCCTCATCAAGCATGTTTGAAAATCAATGAACTAGATAGTGAATTTGGTAGCTATTTTTTCCAAGATTTTCTTGTAAGTTGGTGGAGTATAGTTTCTCAGATACATGATGAGTTGATACACTCATGGGATGACTTCCGTCAACTATTCTATGAGGAGTACTAAAGATTCTAATTATGCTTCGTTCAAACTTAAGAGATTCTGTAAATTAAGTATGGAGGGATGATAATTGGTGAGTAAGTGACAAGGCTCATAGACCATAAACGATAATCTCTAGACCTGATCTGCTATAGATACTTCTGAGAACAAAGGTTTAAACAGGGACTCCAAAAATAGAGTTGTGCCAATGCAGTTCCCTTTTACATCCAAACCTATGTCTAGGTGATAGAGCCTGAAATGGTGATAGAGTGATTTATTTAAGTGGAAACCCAGTTATCTAGATCTACATGTCGGATAAATAGAGATGATATGTCTTTAGTAGCTAGAAGGCCTTAGATTCCAAGGCCTCTATGCGGTAGACCACCCTATAATCAGACTCAGACACTTGGTTAGGGGAAGTTTAGAGCACAAGGGAATCCTAATGAATGTCAGTATTATTATTCTGTTGGTCAAGGTCACAAGGAATGAGATTGGTTGGCCATATATGCTGATCTTTCCAAGAATACGGTAGACGAACCACCACAATAGAGAGGGATCCATGATCCAGTAACTACATGAAGAGATGAGGTTATCCCATGTGAGGTGGTGCTGGCTGAGGAATAAGAGGATTTTTGGTTTTTGGATAATGTTATGAGTTCCTTCAACCTCCACTAGGCATACACCGTCATGATCAAGGAGTTGGCAGTCGAGGTCGTGGTTAGTTGCATGTGTTGGATGTTTTTGATCATGTTGCATGCAAGATGATAATATGTATGCTCTATGTCCTCTCTACCATATTTTATTATAAATTATTTCAAACATTTTTAGGTAATATTATATACTTAATTCTTGGCTGAGTTTTTAACATGGTTACTCAAGGATTCAGTGAAACCATTGTTGATTTTGTTTGGCGTAGTATTTAATGAATGAAGAACATGGGTCATTCCCCCACCGAGAGGTATTTTTTTGACATGAGAAAACCCATGAGGTCGAGTTAGTGCCGCCCAAATTTGATGGAATCAAGGTGTGGTGTATGAGTCCCTATGAATTTTTCATGCATGGAAGGTTTATACAGTGGAGTGTCGGAGCAGTTCATGGCATTGTAAGTGGAGTTTTTATTCTTGGCCTTTTTTTTGCGAAGTCACTAGTAGGTGTTGCAGAGTGTTTAATTTTGGGATACACTCCTTATAATAGAAAATATTAAAGACATGGTAAGACACATTATTTTAATGACTATATTATTGTCGTTTCACGAGTTTACTAAAATTCCCTATTTGTTGGTACCTCTACAAGGTCAACATCAACCATGATACAACAATTATCAAATACATGTTGAGGAGATGGATACCCCATAATGAGAATTACATGATACCATACAAGGTGATGTTAGCGGTAGAGTTCTCTTTTAGGGAGTGGATACACTACCTTTCCTGATATTGCTTTCTGGTTTTCATATTCCACAAAAGTCTCAAGTACGTCTTCACGAAGTGAGACTTGAACATGAGGCGGTGATACTGGTCATAATTCCTGCAAGACTATGACTTCAAGGTAGTCTATACTCCTTGAAAGTGCATTAGTATAAAAGATTACTTTATTAGGAAGACCATGATATCATAGTAAAAGATTTTTTAGAGAAGTTAACTTCCCTCAGCTGACCCTAGTGTAATAGGAAGGAGCAGTTTTTCTTCAGTCAATAGTGTTGACATATTCGCATCTCAAGCGTGAAAGAGAGTCCTAGTTGTATGAAAATGATTGTGAGATCTTTTGTGATAAGATATCAATGGGTGGTGCACCATGTAGATATTATGAAGGATTTAATCACGAGATCTTCTTCCGGGGATAGATAGTGGTTCTAGTTGTAATACAGTAGGAGGTGAAGAAAGAGTTATACACATCTCCCATAGTTGTACATCCATGTATATGAAAGATTTATATGAATCTTCAATGTCAGTTTTGGGGGTTCGACATGAAATAAAGTGCAGTGGAGTTTGTCTCATGATGCCTCACCTATTAGTAGCCGAAGGATGAGAACTGAGTTCGGGTTGGTTATTAAAACATCTTGAAATCCAAGAGTGAAAATGGTAAGACATATCTATAAACTTCTGCACAGGTATTTCGCACACAACAAAGGGCGATGAAGCTATCTGTGTAATAGTAGACCGAACCACAAAGTTGGATTACTCCGTTTATATTATGGAGTAGAGTTATATGAAGTGTTTGAGGTAGTTTTATGATGCGGACTTAATTTTACATAGTTATTCAACAATTTTATTATGATTTTGATAATTTAATTAACTATTATTTCACTTGTTGATTAATAAATACACTTTTATATTTTTTTAATTAAAAGTATTAATTAATCCATTTTTATAAATAATTATGTAAATTAAATATTAAAAAAATTAATCTAGACATTTAAACCTTTGATATATTTAATACGTTAATTTCATTAATTTATTTTGGTCCATGTAGTTAAAACATAAGACACTGATACTGCTAATGATAAATAATAACATAGTTTTAATTTATTGTTTTATTTTATTTAGTTCATAATTTTAGTTTAGGTTTTTATTTTTTGGTTTTTTATTAATTATTTTTCTTAATAAATATAATTTTAAATTTAATTTGTTCTCTTTTAGATTAATTTTGAGTCACCGATGTTTTTTTATATTGTTTTCACAGATACTCTATCGATGAGATGTCTCACCGACGAGCTGTCTCCATTTCCCTCACCCTATCCGTCTCACCGATTGTTCCGCATCAAATGTGTCACCCACACTGACTCTCCCTCATTCTATGTCTCCAACCCACATCGTTAGAACATCCAACCGCTGCCACTTCCTACTACTGATGCCCCATCATCTCAGTCCCTCCGGCCTCTATCCTTTTCTCATGCTACCGATGTTCAATACACCAATTATCATTATCACACCGACACACATTTCTGTTATGCATTCCAACCGCCCATATTGGTCTCTCATGAATTTCAGGCCAATTTGGTCCGTGGGGTGTTTTTAATGGGTTTATGGTGATAGAAATTAGGGAAATAGGGCATTTGAATGCCACATGAAGTGGCTCTCAAAGGAACAGCAGGTCGAGCACTACCTGAAGAAACCCTCGCCCATTTCGGGCAACCCTCTCTTCATCACCACTTGAAGTGGTGATGAAGGAATATATTACCAACAAGCAGCGCCACTTGAAGTGGCGCTGCTCCTTTCTTCCCTATCCATTCGGCGCCACTTCAAGTTGCGTCGAAACCCTCCCCCTGCCTATAAATAAGGCCACTCTCCCTCCCAAGTTCCCATCTCCTCACTTCCCCCTTTCTTTCTCTCTCAAAGATCATTGGTTGCACTGCGCTTTGCCTCTCCTGTTTCTCTACCTGCGTGGCTACGTCTCCACAAATTCGAGGTAAATATATCATTAAATTTATGTAATATTTTGATTTAATAATTTAATTTTTTAATTTATAGAATTAGTTTATAATATTTTTATTATATAAATAGTATAGTTTTTTTAAATTTAATTATGTAATGAAATGATTATATTTAGTTAATTAATTAAGTAATTATAATTAGGTAATTAATTGATTATAATTATGTAACTAATTAATTATAAGTAGGTAATTAATTAATAATAATTATGTAATTAATTAATTATAATTTGGTAACTAATTAATTCTAATTAGGTAATTAATTAATTCTAATTAGGTTAATAGTTATTTCTAATTAGGTTATTCATTAATTCTAATCAGGTACCCAATTAATTCAAATTAGGTAATTAATTAATTCTAATTAGGTAATTAGTTAATTATAATTAGGTAATTAATTAATTATAATTAGGTTATAGTTAATTATAATTAGATATTAAATTAATTATAATTAGGTTATTATTTAATTTTAATTAGGTTAAAAATTAATTTTAATTAGGTTAATAATTAATTATAATTAGGTTAATAATTACATCTAATTAGGTTAATAATTAATTATAATTAGGTTAATAATTAATTATAATTAGGTTAATAATTAATTCTAATTCGGCAATTAATTAATTCTAATTAGGTAATTAATTAGTTCTAATTATGTAATTATTTAGTTATAATTAGGTAATTAATTAATTATAATTAGGTAATTAATTAATTATAATTTGGTAATTAATTATTTATAATTAGGTTAATAATTAATTTTAATTATATTAGTAATTAATTCTAATTAGGCAAGTAATTAATTCTAATTCGGTAATTAATAAATTCTAATAAGGCAATTAATTAATTCTAATTAAATAATGATTTAATTCTAATTAGGTAATTAATTAAATATTATTAGGTATTTATTTAATTTGAATTAGGTAATTAATTATTTCTAATTAGGTTAATAATTATTTCTAATTAGGTAATTCATTAATTCTAATTAGGTAGTTAATTAATTATTATTAGGTAATTAATTATTTCTAATTAGGTAATTAATTAATTACAATTAGGCAGTTAATTAATTCTAATTAGACAATTAATTAATTCTAATTAGGAAATTAATTAATTTTAATAAGATAATTAATTAATTATAATTAGGTAATTAATTATTTTTAATTATGTTATTAATTATTTATAATTTTTTAATTAATTAATTATAATTAGGTTATTAATTTATTATTATTAGTTTATTAATTAATTATGATTATATAATTAATTAATTTTAATTAGGTTCTTAATTAATTCGATTTTGGTTATTAATTAATTATTATTAGGTTATTAATTAATTCTAATTAGTTTATTAATTAATTCTAATTACGTTAATAATTAATTCTAATTAGGTTAATAAATAATTCTAATTATGTAATTAATTAATTCTTATTAGGTAATTAATTAATTTTAATTAGGTAATTAATTAATTCTAATTAGGTAATTAATTAATTATAATTAGGTTATTTATTAAATATAATTTGGTAATTAATAAATTAGAATTAGTTATATTATTCAGCGAAGTAGTTATATTAATGAGCGCATTAGTTACATTATTCTGTGAAGTAGTTATATTAATCAGTGAAGTAGTTTTATTAATTTGCGAAGTAGTTATTTTTATTAGAAAAGTATTGGTAAATTTCTTCTTTAATATACCTTTGCATTACATTCCTGGTATGATAATATAATTTAGTTTGCAATCTACCTTGACCTCGGTTTGTAATTGATGTTATGAACATGAATTTAGTAGTTGAATATGTTTTTTGCATATTAAGTGTTAGATTTGTCATGAAATGATTGCCCTCTTGAGTAAAATATCCCCAGGTAGAGGGGCTTTAGGTTAGACCACTTACATTCCAAGAGGCTTGTGTTTTCTAGGAAAGTGAATGGGGTTGGCTATTTTTCACTTCGGGCTTACTCATGTAATGATTTTCAATTTAATATAACTATATGCTTTTACATGATGTGTTCATGTACCTCATGCATATAATTCATGTGGATATGTATGAATATGTTTGACTTCTATTTTTGGGTAAGTAACATAGACTCGTGGGTTGTGTAAATAGTTACACATAAATATGGTTTGAACATATTGATTTAGTGGAGGGATTAGGATTCCAACATAAATTACTAGAAGCATACATACATAAATTGATTCCTTAATCTGATTTAATTAATAACAATGGTTTCATTTAGATAAAAAAGATGGTCGCCACCTATATTTATTGTAAAAGTCAAATATTTGAGACAGAACAAGGATGTAGTTATAGTATACATCCAGAACCTATTGTGATGCTTGGAGGATGTACTACTCTGGAAGTTGTGCAATGAAAAATTCATCAGAAGTTAAAACTTGTGAGGAATCAAGTGATAGAGTCCATAACATTCAGACATCTCCAATTAATAGATAGGTTTTGGCATGTGCCCTATCAGGTAAATGATGATGATGATTGTGAATAAATACCTTATTTTCTTAATTATCTACTTGAGAATCAAATTAATTAGTTGTATGTCACTATAGCTACAATGGAGGATCCATCGACATTGGAAGTTGACCCATATGAAATTCATGAGACTATGTTATATAATCCTTCACATCAATATGTTCGATCAGCATAGGTAGTTGTTCCATCATTTCCATCATCCACAGTTTCAAGGGATAGTCATCCACATACATTAGATGCATTGGTCGATTAATTTGAGGATGATGACAATTTCGAAGAAGAATGTGAATAGGAAGTTGATGAAGAAGAAGAGCTTGCAGAAGATCTTTTTGTGCCAACTCGTGTGAGGTTCAACCAAACATTGAACCATCCTCCACTATTGGATTCATGGTCGACTAAATGCATGAATCACTTGCCAGAATTTCATTATTCAGTTATTACTCCCAGTTCATAATTTCAAGGAATCATTGGTGGCACGAATCGAGTGTCAGATAACGGTGTTCTGGATATTGGAAGAGATTTTGAGGGAAAAGAAGCAATGAAAAATGTGATAAAACAATATCACATTGAAACAAATTACTCATATATTGTAGAAGAGTCAAAGAGGTATTACTATTTGATTCGTTGCGACAAATATGAAACGAACTGTCAAATGCGTTTGTGAGCTATTATTGATAACACTTTTCACAGGTGGCGCATCACTATATTTACTCCACACATCTGTGTGAACCCAAGATTTTCATAGGAACACTCTTCATTATAGTTTGAGTTTATTTAATGTATTATTGTTTAAATGATTAGATTATGTCAATATGTTCCTGTGGTTATGGTCATTGAGCGAATCAAACTACTTTTTGGGTATCAAATTTCTTACTGGAAGTCATGGGCAGCATGACAAAAGGCTATTGTGAAAGTGTACGGTGATTGAGCTGGATCTTATAGAGTTTTACCACAACTGTTTGAACTTCTAGGCCAAAATAATAAATATACTATCAGTTACATACTGTTGAATATGTTAACCAGCAGAACTAACTTGACCACTCAATAGTTGTGTTTGATATATTATTTTGGACATTTTTACCATGTCTGTCAGCTTTTAGACATTTGAAGTTGTTCATACAGATTGATGGCACATTTCTGTATGGAAAGTATACCAAAAATTTATTGATTTCTACAACACCAGATGGAAATCGAGCACATCTACAAATAGAATTTTAAATTGTAGATAAAGATAACTTCTCATCATGGAGTTGGTTTCTGGCATGTCTCTGAGAGTTTGTTACAGATGTAGAAGGAATTTTCCATATTTTTGATCGCCACCGTGCAGTCAAGGTGGTGATATAGTCTGAGGGTCTATCATGGAGACCAACCTATGCCCATCATTTATACTGTATTCGAAACATTTCCAGAAATTTTTGAATGATGTTCAAGAATGAGTCGATGAAGAAGGCAATCTTAATCATTAGTAAGAACATCCTTTTCTGTTTTACATTTTTTTGTCATTGTTATTTTCATAACTGTTCAGATGACTACTTGTATGATAGAATATGAGCCTCAACAATAAAGGATGGAGGAGCGTCTTCAAGATATTCACATAGTGATTCCGGAAATGTATGATTACATGATGCAAATTTCAAAGCTGAAATGGTCGTTGGCATATGATGATGGGAGGATATATGGTCATATGACGACCGACATCTTTGAATGTATAAATGGAGTTTTCAAGGGAGTTTAAAAACAACCTATCACAGGTAAATATGAGTATTTGAATATATGTTACTCAGAAGAGCTACTATTATAATATAATTTTGTATAATGTCGTAAATCTAAATTTTAGGGTTGGTATAAGTGAGCTTATATCATAGTGTAATGTACTTTTTGGAAGAAGGAATGCAGGCTGAAGAGGTCTTGAACAGAGGGATGCGTTATGGACACCATTTCCAGCGCGAGATAGATACAATTTTTCAGGAGGCTGCAACTTACCGTGTAACTACTTTTAATCATTCAGAGCAATGATTTGAGGTCCCTAAGCTCGGTGATGTTGTGGCATGTAGAAATGGTCATGTGCAAGTTGTTGTACTGGAGAAGCGTTATTGTGTATGTGGAAATATTCAGGCACTGAGATATCCATGCGGCCATGTGATTGCAGCATGTTCTTACGTACACGTATCTCGGGAGCAGTTCATTGATCTGGATTATCGACTCGAGAGAATCAACTCTAGCTACAGTACTCCGTGGATGCCAATCGAAGAATATCATAATTTTTGGCTGCCTGATGGCGTACCCATGCTTCTACTGAACAACAATAGACTTCAACCTAAAGGGGGTCCAAATTCGACTCGTAATCGGAATGAGATGGATTGGCCTAGTGAACATCCAGCTGGTCGGCAGTGCATCATATGCCTCCAGGAAGGTCATATAAAGACATGTTTCCCTAGAAACATAGGGAAATATTCTAATGGTTAAAATGAATCATGTACTCTACTAGTTACTGTAAAACATTGTACATGTAATCATTTTATCATTATCACCATTTTTATTCATACTTGTCATACATGTATATAGGGTAACTTTCGGAAAATGTACCACAATTTCACTTGACATTATTTGTCGAACTGTCAACATAACATGAGTAGCTTTAAACAGACATCACCAACTCAAAAAGAAGGAATGTAGCTGTATAAGAAAACATTTATATGTCATGTGTGGGTTCATTGAAATGGTGTATTATGTTTATTTATATTGTTTTTTCTACTAATTTAGTGTGTTGGAAGAATACTGATGTTTATTTGGATTCATTTATCAATGAATCGATAATATGGATTGGTTGTGCATCACTCCCAAATTTAATAAACAAACGACAGATTCTCTGTGCAGTTCACATCTGGAAATTAACTATCACATAACGTAGATTGTTAAGAGATAGTTAACCACTAGTAGTGAAGTGCACAAAAAATCTATATTTTGTTAATTAAATTTGGGAGTGATTCCCAAACAATCCATGTTTTCGATTCATTGATCAATGAAGCCAAATTAACATCAATATTATTCCAACACCCTACATCAGTTGAAACAACTACAGAAGTAACCATAATACATCATTTAAATGGACCTGCACATGATGTGTAAATGTTTTCTTATACAGGTACATTATTTTTTTGAGTTCGTGTTGTCTGTTTAAATCTATACATATAGTGCTAACAATTTAAAGGTTCATATTCAAAAAAAAAACCATTTGAAATATTAAATGAAAATGTCATCAGTCTTTTATAATGAAAGATGAACTTACAATGGCCACAAAATAAAAATGATGAAACTCCGAACATCTTCACCCCAACACCCCAACACAAGAGAAAAAAATTGACCCAATGTGTTTATGCTTATTTTAATCATTAAATGATAAATTTCATATCTTACATGATAAATGTCATATCTTACATGAAATTAATTTTTTAGTATTTTGACATTCAGATGAAGCAGCCACTTGTATCTGGCCAGGAGACGCACGGGTCACATCATGTGTTGGCACGACAACCTATTAGATATATTTATGTTTGGGGAGAACATCATTTCCATCATAAGGCACCACCAGCAGCTATTTTTCCATACCTCAGACGTGTGAGATTTTTTGGAGTCTCTATGTGGGACTTCATGAACATTGACCATCATTTGATAGCTGTGTTGGTTGAGAGATGGCGGCCAGAGACACACACCTTTCATCTCCCAGAGGGGGAGAGTACTATTAAATTAGAGGAAGTCACCTACATGCTAGGGTTACCAATCCATGAACATGTAGTTACGGGTGCCAGTACTGGCGATTGGGATGTTGTCATATAGAGGCTGCTAGGAATTGACGTCATCGGCGCATGGGATGTTCTTCATGGTTTGCGCACGCGCATGAGGTGGCTTGATCAGTATTTCAACGTCATTCCTGATGTTGCAGATGAGGAGACGCTTCTTCAGTACACACGTGCATACATTTTGCGGCTGCTCGGAGGCATGTTGTGTGTCGACTACTCCACCACATTGGATCACATGATGTACCTCCCATTACTTGAGGATCTGGATCTGACGACTACATACAATTGGGGGTCCATGGTATTAGCACATATCTATAGATCTATCTACAGCAGTTGCTAGTCCAATTCACATCAGATTGCATGTTTCATGGTGTTAGTACAAGTGTGGTCCTGGGAACATTTTCCATGCATCGCTCCTTGAGTTGTTGCACCACTTGCACCAGAGCTACTTCAGGACTGTCCTCAGGGACGATGGTATGTCTACATCATTACTTTCAGTTACTTAGTACTTTTGTTATTATTTTTTATAAACAAACTATAGATTACTCTTTTTTCACCCAGCAGAGTCAGTCTCAGATGTTTTCACATACTTCGAGACATAGTCTGCACAGCTTCCGATAGATATTCGACGCCAAAGTACTAGCTGATGTAAGATAACCAGTACTTATTTATAGGAAAATTTGTTTTTTATAACTATTTTAAGTTATTTTAATATAATCTCAGTAACATTATCATGCTACTATAGGACTTATATTTTTGAGTTTACATTTCATGTTTCATGGAATCCTTATACAAGTTATGTCTACGCATCACTTCCACTATACTACATAGCTATGGTTGGAGATCGTGCTACAATGGTGCCACTCATTCACTTCCACATCATTGAGTGGCACCATCTAGACAGGGTCATGCGCTTGTTAAGTTTTATATAGCATATCCCAATGGCACCATGACATTCTACCGTGTTACATTCGATTATGCTTATAGGTAGAAACACGACAGACTGACGGCAACATCATGCATCTTATATCGAGCTTTGGGATAGGCGTGCCCAATTCAGTATCTTTCCACATGGATATACCAATGAACACTCTTAGTTATCTGATCAAGGGGATTATGCACACTGGTATCAACATCCCACCATCATGCACCTTATACGTTAGGGGATTGGCATTCAGTAGTTGGTATGTTTACTAAGATTTATTATTTTTGTTTAACTCATTTTTTATATTAATTTGAATGTTATTTATTTTAAAGGTAGACGCCATTGGTCATCTTGCACATTCCACATAGCTTCAGGAGAATGTATATTTTTTTTGGGATGTAGTTCATCGCGATGTGGTGGATCTATTCGATTATCTCCGGTTGATACGTGACAATTTTTATGATGAGGAGCCATAGATATATCCTGATCCATATCTTCAGGATGAAACACCTGAGGATGACAATGTCCCTCATATGCCTGTTGAGGAGGATGCAGCGCCACCGCGACCGCCAGCTGGATGACAGAGACGAGCACATACGGAGGGGCAGAGGCGATGACATCGACATCCGAGAGCGGCTCCTCCAGATGCCACCGCACCATAGAGAGACGATCCGGCCTAGCCGACTGATGATTTTGTAGAGCAGGGAGACACTTATATACCACATATGGCGTCCTCGCAGACTACAATGGACTTCAATCTGCATGTAGTCCCATAGCTTATGGTAGCCCTCTCTCCTCCCGACGAGGCTTTCTTTAGTACCTTATTTCTGCCATTTATAGGAGATTTGGAGCCATATGGAACCCCATATAATTTTGGGGCATCCTCATCACATGGTTTTGGTCAGTACTCTACACAACACCATGGGGAGGAACTAGAAGCACCAGAAGAGGATGAACCTATAGATAGGACTTCGGAGTGACATGGGTGTCAGACGCGGAGAGGACGTGAGATTCAGATGCCGCGTTGTGGTACTGGGGGGCATCATCATTGATGTTTTTGGATGTCATGTTGTATATATTAAAAAACTTATTTACTATGATAAGTAATTGTTGTTTAAGACAAATAACAAGAAAATCAGAAATATAGTAAATACAAATTGATTTAAATTAACTATAAAATTATAAAGTACAAGTACAATATAAAAAAAATTTCACACAGACTAAACATCTGATAACTTGTTGAAAATTGAATAGAAAAACATACATATAGTAAACACAAAAATTTTACATGACTGCTTAAATATTTAAAAACATTACATTTATAATTATATAATAATAAATATATTTATAAATGTAAATTACAAATTAGTAATTAATTAATTAATATTTAACCATTAGTAATAAATTATTATAATGACGAATAATAATTAATAGTTATATTACTAACTAAGTAATTCTTGTATATTAAATAATTATATTTTATAGGCTTTCAAGGTCACATACTTGAATCATTTTTAAGTTTCAAGTAGGTGGTTTGGGAAGACTATAAATTATTTTTTATCGACATTATTTATGTAATTTTTTTAATCTATTTAGTATATTTTTAATACATGTTTTAAGTTTAATTAATATGGGTCATATATATTATATTTTATAGGCATTAAATTCCAGATACTTTAATCATTTTTATGTTTCAACTAGGTTGTTTTAAAAGCCTATAAAATAATTTTTATCGAAATTTTCTACGTAAATTTTTTATTTTCATCTATTTAGTATATTGTTAATTTATGTTTTAATTTTCATATATATTGGACATATAGATTATATTTTATAGGCTTTCAATGTCGCATAGTTGAAACATTTTTAAGTAGCATGTTGGTGGTTTTGAAAGACTATAATTTATTTTTTATAGATATTTTTATTTTATTTTAATCTATTTAGTATATGTATAATCCATGTTTTAAGTTTCATTCATATTGGTCATATAGACTATATTTTATCGTCTTTCAATGTCACATACTTGAAACATTTGTAAGTTTCAACTAGGTGGTTTTGAAAGCCTATAAAATATTTTTCATCGAAATTTTTTACGTAATTTTTTTATTTTCATCTATTTAGTATATTTGTAATCCTTGTTTTATGTTTCATTCGTTTTAGTCATATAGATTATATTTTATAGACTTTCAATGTCACATACATGAATCATTTTTAAGTTTCAAGTAGGTGGTTTTGATAGACTATAAAATACTTTTTTTCAACATTGTTTACGTAAATGTATTAATTCCATATATTTAGTGTATGTTTAATCCATGTTTTATGTTTCATTTATATTCTTCATATAATTTGAATTTTATAGTCATTAATAATACTATTGTTATTACGAATTTATTATATTTTTAACAATATTTCAAATTTATTTTTAAATAATTACTTATAATTGTATAGACATAGATTAGTAATTATAGATTTAAAATTATATATATATGTAGAAATATATAATTATAAATATATAAGTATAATTATAATTACAATATAACTCTAAATATTATTATAAATATAATTATATATATATATATATATATGGATATTAAATATATTTATAAATAAATTTTAAATATATATGTAACAATATTTTCATAATTATATATTTCAAAATATATTCATTTTATATAATTATAAATATTTATTTATGAAGACTAGTTTATAAATATATAATTACAAAAATATTTTTTAAAAAAACTTATATAAATAGATTTATATTTATAAAAATTTATTTTTAATTATATATATACATAATTATATTTATACGCACACATATATATATCTATTTATAATTATAATATTTTTAATATTTATATGTAAATATATAAATAAAACACACAAATTAGAAAAAAACCCATATATATTATATTATATAACTATATAAATATAAATAACCCATATATTTTTAATTTAATACATACTATTTATTTACAAAATTATATATAAATTTATAAATTTATATAAATAATTATATATAAGGTTTATTTCTCTATATTATTCTATAATTAAATATGTTTTATAACTATATAAATATAAATTTATAATTATATAAATATAAATATATTTATAAATATAATTATAAATAAGTTATCATTTTTAAATACATATTTATAAGTATATTTTTAAAATTTATATTAATTATTTTGTAATTATGTATTTAAAAGTGATGGGGTGCAATAAAAAACAATAAAATGGTGGGATGAAAGACAAAAAAAACAAAAAAAAGGTGGTAGAGGGCCACTTGAAGTGGCGCTAGCCACCTAAAATGTTGCGCTCCACATAACGTGGCGCCCAACTAACCCATTACCCTAATTAGTTTCACCATGATCACATTAAGAATAAAACCCTTGTGGCCAAATTGTCCTGAATTTCACCTCCTACCGACGCACACCCTACTTCTTCTCTACCAACGACACCATCAACATTTTTTTTCTACTATCACAGATTTCATCCTATACTCAACTTCAATGGTGACTCCATCCAATTGATGCCCCCATATCTTAGCCACAACACACCCACAAATCAATAAAATTAATTCAAACAATCTAAATCATATAAAACTCATCATATAATAAATCCTCTTAGAGATTTGAGATGAAACCTTCGGCACACAGTGGAGTACCCAATATGTCGTTTTCTAAATCGCACCACCTAGAGTCACCCACAACTATGAGATCAAAGAAGATCAGGAAAACTGAGCGAGATTTACCGTACCTGAAGAGGATCTTTCCACGCAATCTAGAGGAGCTTCAGGGAGGCACACCATTTCTTCTTATGGAGGAGGGTGCGCCTAGGCCAAGCCGAGCCTGAGCTAAGACAGGCCGCCACCTCTACGCCGCGACCGAGGATGACCAGCTGCCTTTGAATTTTTGGAGACCTATAGAGCCGAACTCTTGACCTCCCCACTGTGCAACATGAATTGGGGGGAGGATGAAGACCTTTATAGAAAAATAACTAAGTAATAAAAGAAAATAAATTATGAAATTAATTAATTAAAACAGAATAATCTAAAATATTAATAATATTAATTTATAAGTTAAATTAATTGTTAATTTAATCTAACTTCATATTTAAAATTATACTTTAATAATTAATTAATAATTATTACATAACTTTTGAAATGAAATAAAAAAAATTATAATAATAAATTAAATATTTAAAATAAATTATTTAATTTAATGAAATAAATAATATATATATATATATTAATTAATTACTAAATAATTTATTTTAATAATAAAATAAATAAATAATAAAATATAATAATAAACTAATTAATAATTTTATTTATAATAAATTTATGAAATTTTTTAATTATAATAAACATGAATAATTATATTTAATAAAATTAATAATTAAGGAAATAAAAAAATTACCTTTAACTTTTTTAATAATAATAATATTTTATTATAAAATATTAACATTAACATTTAATAATACTCTTAAATAAAATATCATATTAATAAATAAAAGGATGTAATAACAATTTATTATAAAATAATAAATTAGCCTAATTTATTATAAAAGTAATTTTTTATTTTTTTGACGACCCTCTTTTTTAATATTTTATGTGCATACAGGTGCAAAAAACACATCCATGATATTTCAACTAACTAACCAAGAGATATTTATAGGGGAAAAGTAAAACAACATGTGATTCACCAAACAAGTTCATGTGTACGTATGTGGAGTGAAGAGAAGCTGATTGTTAGTGGGAAAAGACGGTGAAAAGTCGTAGATGTCAGAGAATTTAAAGGGGAAAAGGTGAAGCACGAAGGGGTTAATTCATTCATTCAAGATTCATCTCATAGAGCACGGTAGTACATCACTTCATGAAGATACATGGAGATCCATTTCTCAAATATTTGAGGAGAAACATAAGCAAGAGCTGGAGAAATTTGGAAATAGGAGTTCTTCCTTCCTCAGTATTCTTCCAATTTCCTGGGCTATAATGAAATGTTTTCAATTCATGAAAACAATATTATTTTTGGTTAAGATTTTAGCTCGTTAGTTCTAAATTATATTGGTTCATTATTTTGATTTATTCACATGCATTCTTCATGTGAAGTTAGAATCAATAGGTGAAATTGATTCTAACTATTTTTCAAAAAAAAAAAAATCATACCCCAATATTTTCAATTAAAACTTCAAGATCCATCATTGATATTGATCTGGAATTCATTTATCGAAACTTTAATGATAGTTTCAATTAGATGTTTTTGGTGAGTTTTATTCTCTTTAGTTCCTTAAAACAAATATTAGCATTCTAAATAATTATTATAGTGGAGAACCCCAATGAGTAAATATTAATTATGAAGAATATCATGGAAAGGGATATTCTTCATCTTTTTTCTGAGGTTTGATTCAATTTTAATGTGTGAATAAATTTACTTTTATGCAACCAGTGGCATAAAATTCAGAAGTGTCATTATTATTTGTTTACATGTTCTTTTTTTAGTTCACTATTTTATTTTAGTTTCATCAGTAGACAGAATCATAGTCCCTAGTTATTCATTAGATTCATAGATTATCTTTATAAAAAATTGACACAAACATTTAAAATATTTTAAAATGTAAAAAATTGAAAATTTACTTCACTGCATACGACAGTTGGGTTGTTTTGAAATTTTTAGAAGAAAATTTGTCTCACTACCTTCCTTGTGGGTTTCACCATACTTTCCACGATAGATTAGTAGTAGGAAATCAGAAATTTTAAACATTTACCCAATTTCAACAACATATGGGTATCAGTTTGTGGAAATTTTTTTGCATAAGTAAAGTGAGTTGTCTTTTCTTAACAAAATAATAAAATTTCAATAAAACCCCCAAAAAAATTTACAAAATTGAAAACCGTTAAAAAAATATTCTTTGATTCTTTGTTTTTTTGTCTACAGTATTGATCCATTTTTATCCGTCTCTTATATATGTAGTAATTGTTCTTACTTTCATCATTTGTTACATATTGTACGTGCATAAGAGTATGTTTTAGTATATTAGAGCCCCTAAACATAGAAGTAGAAAAACACTTAACAACTATAAGAATTAATCATAAAACTATAAAGTAAAATTTAGATTAGTGAATTCCTGCTCCTGAAAAGAAACATCACCATCACCATTAACTCTTAGTGGAATTATAAATATTTAGGATGATGTATTAAAACTCCCTCGTGTTTCAATAAATACATCTTCTCTTAGGATAACTCCTAGAGCCTGATATTAATAATTGAAAGTGTCATATATTTCACTATTTCCTGCATTCTATGGACTCTCTAATGAGGACTCTCTTACCATTATTAGAGATTTTTACATCACTATACAACAATAAGCTCTTATAGGACATATAGAGAATGAGCTGATAACGAGAACCTTTCCCTTTTTCCTAAAATAGAATGCAAGAAATTCATTAGTGAGTTTAGATGAAATTATTTTTTAAAACAGGGATCAAGTGTAAAATTACTTTATAATGAAATTTTATCCCCAAATATATAGTGTAGAATGTAGAACTAAGATAACTAGATTTTACCAAGATGGTGGAGAGGCCTTTCATGAGGATTGAGAATGATTCATGGGTCTTCTTAGGTAGTATCCATCATCAAATCCCATCCCACATTCTCATGGATACCTTCTATAAAGGTTTTTCCTCCTCTGGTAAGATCATAGTAGACCATGATGTTGGGATAAACTATAATGATAAGACATATGAGGAGTCAGGAAAAGTTTCCAAAAATATTTCCATGAACTTCAAACATAAAATTTCAAGGTGAAATATAGTGAGTAGAAATTTTAGCACTGGTTTATCAAATGATACTCCAACTCAACTTGCTAAAATCACCAACCAACATCTATTATTAATAAACAATTATTCAAAGATTCTTTTTAATCAAAAGGGCTGTAAAAACACCAATAAATAACATAGATAATAGTGTTCCCAATGTGGGTTGTTCGGTCACACAGAAAAAGTTTCTACCAACATTGATATGCCATCCCACAAATAAGAAAAATAAAACATTGTCTTTATTGTCTTAGGATTCCTGTAAAGGAAGACTCTTCTTCTAAAAATTATTAATGGGGATATATAAAACATCCCAATCATTCTTTGAAAGTGCAATGAATCATCAAGAAATCCACTACCCCTAAATATCAAAACAAAACTAGTAAAAAATTCAAAACCAACAACGTGGTGAGTCTTCAAATGATCAAAGAAACTATCATGGATAAGTATCTTCAAAACTAGATTTAATTTTAAATATACTGTACTCACAAGATTAAATATTCAAAAATCAATTTAATAAACATCAATCCCAATAAAAATATAATAAAATTCAAAGTGATGCAAGAATGCGGAATATGGAAACTCAATTAGGGAAAATAGCTTAAGACATTACATCTAGGGTTAAAGGAATATTCTATAGTACAACTAAAAATAATGATAAAGATAAGTACATTTATTTTGTAACTAGAAATTTGATTAATACCCAATATAAACCTGAAATATACCATGATAAATCCCCAAATAAAAAGCTGTGTGAATCTTGAAACAATAAATTTCTTTGTACCCAATATGGATATCAACAGAATAGTGTTTAAAATGATCAAAATATGAATTTATCAAATAAAACAGAAGCTAAAAATTCTTCTTAAAATTAAATGAACAATCAAAAAGGGAATGATATATATGAAATTATGTATATTCCTACTGTTCTTATAGACATTCCCCACCCATCGCTTTTCCAGAAAAATTGAAACCTCAAAGTAACACCAAGGCTAAACTCTATCAGTTCTTAGGGGTTTTACCAAGATTCAAGTGAAATTTCTTTTCATTAATGCCTTAATTAAAATCCCATCATAAATGAAATCACATAAAAATATGTTTCAAATAAAAAACACTTAAATAATTTACTACCTACATCCACACTGGAGGGTGTATTGTTGTCCTCAAAATGCATATATCACCCAAACTGAAATACCCAGGTACATTTTTCATAACATGTACCATAGGAAATTATGATCAGATCAGATTCCAATGTGATTTAGGTGATATTATTAATCTTCTCACATACTAACTATTATAGAAGTTAAGATCGGGTGACCTTAAACCCACCAGATTCAAACTTCTGTTGGATGACCATTTGTTCTTTCATCCTATGGGGAGTATAGATTATCTTCTAGTAGGAGTTGGGAAGTTGTTTCTACTAGATGACTATTTAGTTCTTGACATGTAGCTTGACCAAGAGGTTTCCATAATTCTGAGTAGTACCTTATTAGTCATTTGCGGTGATATAATATTTGTTTCTATGTTTCAGATTTTTTTTCAAAATTGGAGAACAATAAGAACAATTTAATGTTTTTAAAAATATGAAAGGAACAACATTCCCTGAAAATTTCTCAATGTTAGAGTCCTTATAAGCTGAATTCTAATATGGATATTTTGAAAAATATGAAAAAACAATCATCTGTTGAAGAAATCTATTTGAATGTTGAAAATAATGTTTTATCTATTTCACAAAGTGAAAAGTTTTGCTCAAACTCACAATCTGGAAAAATTTCTAGAACTGGAAAACTGTCCAGTTTTTGTTTATAATTAAGATGTGTCATGTGTTTATAAACATAGGAACTTTATATGTATACTTAATAGTTACTATTTTGTCACCAAAACATCTTCTAAACACATTGATGAAGAAGTGATAGAGTTTTTAAGGAATGTTGATGAATTTTATTATATTAATCTGCTAAAGTAAAACATGGAAACACTGGGTAGTAAGTTTTCCTTATTGAATTGTAGTACTGTGAAATCTGAAACTAATCATGAAATTGAAAACCATACATCTTTTCAAACTATCTTTAAGAAAAGTGTTTATGATCTTGGTCCTTATTGGCCCAAAAAGCTTCCATCAAGTGAAAAACCATCAGTTCTTGACCTAAAACTACTTCCTATTCATTAGAAATATTCATGTAGGGGTAAAAATCCACTCTTCCTGTTATTATTTATACTTAGTTGAATGATAATCAAGATGAAATATTTCTAAATGTGCTTAAAAACATCAAATCTTCTATAGGCTAGACTATATCTAATATTAACAGAATTAGTCCTTTATTCTTCACGCATAAAATTTCAATGGAGGTAGATCATAAGAATAGGGTAGAGTTTTAAATAATATTTAATCCAAACATGAAGGTAGCTGTGAGAGAAGAAGTAATTAAACTACTAGATATTGGTATAATATACCTTATTTCTGATAGCACCTGGGCCAGTCCATTCAAAGTGGACCCTAAGAAGTGAGGTATAGATGTTGTTAAAAATTAATAGAAGTATGAAATTCAAGTTAGAAAATCCACCAAATTGAGATTATATATAGATTATATAATAATTAATATAGCTATTAGTAAGGACCATTTTCATATTCTGTTCGTTGATAAAATTCTTGATAGGTTTGTTGGGAATGGACTTTTCCTTTTCCTGGATGGGTATTTTGGTTACAATCAAATTCTTATCGCTCTAGAGGATCTGGATAAAAATACTTTCACATGTCACATTGGGACATTTTTATACCATAATATGAATTTTGGGTTGTGTAGAGACCATAATACCTATCAAAGGTGCGTGATGGCTATTACTTCTGACATTATTGAGGGGATCATTGATGTGTTCATGGAGGATTTATCCGTTGTGGGTAGTAATTTTGATACAGGTTTTGGAAATATAGAGTTCGTTTTGGAGTGATTTTTAGAGACCAACCATGTTCTTAACTTGAAAAATGTCAATTTATTCTCACTGTAGGTATTTTGTAAGGACATAACGTATCCAAGAGAGGTTTGGAGGTAGGAATTACTAAAATTTAAGTCATTAAAGAACTATAACCTCGTCAAAATGTAAAAGGTGTTATAATATTCTTAGGGGATTTTTATTTCTACCGATGTTTTATAAAATACTTTTCCAAAATCACTATGTCTGTATTTAATTTTATTAACAATAATTTTCTATTCCATTTTGATGAAAAATGTTTAAAATATTCCAATCTTCTTAAGGAAAAAATCACTACATCAGCTATCATCACTTCACCTGATTGTAAACTCCCATTTTATGTAATGTGTGATGCTAGTGATATGGATATTAGATCTGTCCTTGGTAAGAGGAGAGATAAGAATATACATGTGGCGTATTATGCTAGAATACTACTAGATGAGGCTCAAATCAACTATACCACTATTGAAGAATAATTGTTTGCTACTGTGTTTTCTCTTTAAAATTTTATGAAGTACCTACTAGTCTCAAAAGTTATCATTTTCACTGATCAATCTACCGTGAAGTACTTGGGGTCTATGATTGAAGACAAACCAGGATGATTAGATAGATTTTTTTGCTACATAAATTTGTAAAATAATGTAGAAATATGAAGGGAGTTGAAAACATAGTTACTGGCCATCTTTCTAGGCTTCCTCACACTCATTCTGAAGATCAAAGGGAGATCAAATCTTCTATTCCTAGTGAAAAGATACTCATTGGGTCAATCAGGATATCTGCATGTTTTACAGACATTGGTAGTTTTCTACCAGCAAGAGTCCTTCCCAAATATATGTACCATAACCCAGGGATAAAATTTATTTATGAACATATATATTACATTTGGGATGACCCCCTTTTTTATGCAGTTGCTGATGGGATTCATAGAAGGTGTGTTCATGTGGAAGAAATGATGCTATTTGGTGATTTTTCACTCCTCACATTGGGAAGGTCACCATTGTAGTGAAAGGACAACTCAAAAGATCCTCCAATCTGGTTTTTATTGGACCACCCTATTAATGGATTCTAGTAGATTTTTAGTTTGATTTTATAGGTTCCAATGGTTAGGCAATGTTGTTAGGAAGAAAGAGTTTTCCCAAAATGTTATTCTAGAAGTAGATATTTTTGATTTCATGGGTATAGATTTCTTGGGTCCTTTTCTATCATATCATGATAATTAGTACATATTATTGGATATAAATTATGTTTCCATGTCAGTTAGGGTAGTGGAACTGTAAAACAATCATGACAATAGTGTTATAATGTTTGTTAAAAAGAATATCTTCTCAAGATTTATATTACCCAAGGAGTTCATTATTTATAACGGAACACATTTTAAACATTATATGTTTAAGGATTTAATGGAAATGTATGGATGCATTCATAATACTGGTATTGCATACCATCCATTGTCTAGTGGACAAGGGGAATTTTATAAAAGAGAACTTAATCAAATTCTTGAAAAAACTATCTCATGCTGTACAAATGAGTGGTCATTAAAACCAGATGATGATTTATGGGAATAGAGAATAGATTTTATGAAACCAACAGAAATGTCTCCACATAGGCCTATGAGAAATGTTTTCTTTCACCAATGGAGTTTCACCATAAGCAATATGAGACATTTAATGATCTAAACATTGATAATAAGATTTCTAGTGGGAGGAGATTACTTGAGCTGAGTGAGTTAGATCAAATAAGGAGAGTATCATATGATAATTCAAGAATTTAAAAATAGAGGATAAAAATATTTCATCCTGATGTAATTAAAAACAAATAGTTAAAACCTGGAAATAATTTCATTGTCTTTAATTCAAGAATCATACTATTCCCTGAAAATTTAATTTCCATGTGGTCTGGACGTTTCAAAATTGTTAAAGTTCTAATGAATGGTGCTTTTGAGATAGTAGATGGGGAGAATAAACCCTTACTTGTTAATGGGATGAGAGTCAAACTTTTTTTGAGGGACAACCAATGTGCTTGGATGCCTTCACAGTTTATGAGAACTGATCCTAAATAATTTCTAACTGAGGACATAAAACTCAGTGTTGTGTGGGAGTCAACCCATAGTTCATTCATTTCTTTAGATATGTCTTTTTTTATTTAGAATAAAGTGTTTCTTGGTTGTTATTTTTTGTGTGCAAATGCTAATGATATTTTTTCTTGACCACGGTTCGTGTTTTTTGTGTTAGAATAATTCTTCTGGTGTCATTAAGAAGTTTAATTTACTTGCTGAAGCATATCTCGAATAAAATATTTAAGGATTTTCCTTCATCTAATTTTAGAATTTATTTTTATGCTTATATTTTCTTTAAACAATTCACTACTAAGTCATAATTTCACTTCATAGAGCGAGTCATTGACTCACGGAGGCATGTAATCCACTGATACACTACTTTCGGTGCCTCACTAGTGGTAGAGTCGTTGAGTCGGTGATTGGTTCTTAGAAAATATAATACATATTAATCTTCTAAAAATATGTCTATTTTTTGCTGGTTTGCTAGAAAACTATACTTTATATATATATCTATATATATTTGTTAAAAAAAATTCTTCTTCATTTATTTATGATTGCTGGAAATATATTTGTTGCATGTATATATTAATGAAATGATATTATAGCTTGAGAAGTTGTGTATTAAAATAAAATTTTATATGTAATATCTTGCTGTAAAATTGATGTTTATTGTTTAAATCACTTCGTTGAATGAAATTAAGTATATGAGAAGTTAACCCAACTACATTTTTTAAGGGATTATCATGGATTTATACTTCTATACTAAAAATAATTCTGAATCAAAATTTTGAACACACTACACATAATTAAGTGTATAATTAAATGAATTTCATTCCACTGTTTGACCTTAATTGAAAATTTTCCCACAATTTCAAATGATAAATCATCTGAACCTGTTGTAAAATAATTTCTGTGGAAATTATTACTTTTTATGATCATTGAGACCCTATATAATTTTATTAATCTATTGAAATTAAAAATATAATTTTAACATTAAATGTTAATTTGTCCTTCTCCATCATTAAGTTCATCTTTGGGTACAATGTTGGGTTTCAATTGGTCAGGAGTGACTCAACTCACATTGAGATTAACTATTTTTAATTGACGCCCGTCAATTCCAACTTCTAGTTAATTAGTTTCTTTAAAATGGTCATTTTTGTTATATATGGTCAAAAAAATTAAAATTCATTCTTATGTTTATGTTTCACATTATACTCCAATTGAGTTTTTCGGAAGGATAATATATTTCATGTTGTTGAAAATTGTTTTGAGTCTGAAACTTATGAGGATAGATATTTTCTGAGTGAATAAGATTATCTAATCTATGAATTTTTTGTTTAGGAACTGTGATTGTGAGTGATATTAGACACTAGTTAGTGGAGTTTAGATCATAGATTTAGGAGTTTTTATGTCTTAACATGATCTTATGGGACTCAATTTCATTAAATTACAAAATTAATCACCTTAGTTAGCCAATTTAAATGGTTATTATATAGATATTTTGAAACTTTGGTCATTTGGGAATTTTGGATCCCACAGTGAATCTCAAATACCCTAGGGACTGGGTTCATTTATGTTAACTAAAAGACCTTTTTACACATAAAGTAAGTGCATCAACACAGTTCTGATCACATTTTACATTGCTTTGGAAAAATTATAATAACGTGTCTAGGGTTAAAAAATGTCTTAAATAAGGTGAGGTGAACGTTGAATGCTAGATGAAGAAGGATTCAATTGCGTTATATGATAATAACTTAGGATGTATCAAAAAGGTGATTCAAATATATAGATATATATTTATTTATTTATTTATTGGAACCTAAGAAATAGTCAAAGTAAAAAAGTTCATTATGTTTTGTTTTTAATTCCACTGATTTTTAACATGTTATCACTCTTGGATCTAGTAAATGGATTCGAATGGTAGTAAATCCTTAACAAATATCATAAATGAGGCAAGAAACCTTAATTGATATATGATTCACTACATTTTATTACCCAATGAGTATCCTTTATTATGAAATATTAATTTGAACATTATATTTCAAAATCCTTTTGATAGTTTTCAGTTCACTGATTTTAATGTGTTGAACATGTTACATTTTTAGTTGATTAATAAAACACAATTCTGTTTTTCAAGATATAAAACATGGGATTGTTTGAGAAAGAAAAGTTTATGTGTGGGGGAATTTTATGTAGCCTTAATTTGACATAGTTTTCCACATCTTTTTGTTATGTTTTTTATAATTTAATTAATTATTATTTTACTTATTGATAATATATGAACTTTTATATTTTTAAAATTTAATCTATTAATTAATTCATTTTTATGAATAATTAAGTAAATTTTAGTCATTCAAATAATTAATTTATACAATTTATCATTAATATATTTAATTATTTAATTTCATTATTTTTGTTTTATGCTTATAGTTAAAACATAAGACACTGATACTACATAATGGAAAATAATACCCCAATTTTAATTTATTTATTTTTATTTTGGATTCTATTTTATTTTAGGTTTTTAGTTTTATGTTTCCATTAATTAATTATATCAATTAACATAAGTTTAAATGTATGTTGACGTTTTACAGATATATTTTAAGTCACCAATGGTTTTTTATATTTGTGTCACCACCTACTTTCGTACACCTTGCTTCATCCCTACCAGTGAAGCCATAACGTTCATTTTCATCCACTGACGAAGATTTAATCCAAAACACACCTTCATTAGTGACTCCTTCCAATTGACACCACCATCTCCCATCCAAAAAACAACCACATATCAACTATCTTAATTAAAAAAATAAAAAAAAAATTAAACTCATCTTATAAGAAACTTATTTTTAGATTGGATATATAACATTCACCACGTTGTGGAGTACCTGATATGTCGTCTGTTGAATGGTGCATCCTAGAGTCACCCACTGTTGTGAGAACATAGAAGATATAGGAATTGAGGATGGTTCACTACACCAGATGGGGAGCTTGCCTCTAGATCTAGAGGAGCTTCAGGGACGTGTGTCACCGCTGCTTATGGAGGAGGGTGCGCCTTGGCCATGTCGAGACCAAGCCGGGAGAGGCCTCCACTGCAGTGCCACATCTGAGGAAGACTAGCCGCATGTGCGCCATGGGTGACCTGCAGAGCTGAACCGAAGCCCTCCCCCCTATGCAGCATGAATTGGGGGGGGGAGTCTAAGAAATAAGAAATAAAATAAAATATGAAATAAATTAATTGAATAAAATTATTAAACTAATATATTAATAATAAAAATTTATATGTTAAATTAATTACAATTTAAAATATCTTAATCAGTCAATTGATACATTAATTTTTAATTAAAAATTATAACACACCTTTTTAAATAAACTAATTATATTTATAATTGAAAATTTAATAATATAAATAATGTAATTTATTTTAAAAAATAAATAATAATATAATAATAATGATATAATAATTTATAACTAAAAATATTAATTTAATAATCAAATGAATTAATATTAAATTATAATAAAAAACTAATTATTAATTTTAATAATAATAAATATATTAAAGATATTAATTATAATAAACATTAATAATGATATTCATGAAAATAAATAATTAAGTAAATCATATGAAAACATTATCATTATTTACTAATAATAATATTTTATTATAAAATATTAAAATAAACAATATATTGAAATTTTAAATTAAATAAAATATTAATAAATATTAGAAACTAATAACAATTTATTATAAAATAATAAATAAACCTAATTTATTATATAAGAAAATTTTTATTTTTATTTGACAAAACTCTATTTTAAACATGCCGCTACATATAGGTACCCAGAACATATCTAGGATATTTCAACTAACATACATGGATTTAGTTATAGGGGAAAAACTAAAATGACATGTGATTCACCAAAAAATATGTGTACATATGCGGACTGAAGTGTAGTTTAGGGTCGACAAAAAAGGTGGTTAAAATTAGCAGATGACATAGAATTTAAAGGGGGGAAAGAGAAGAACAAAGAGGGAGAATTCATTCATTCATGATTCAGATCATTAATCATGAGAGCATAGCACATTGAGGAGATACTTGGAGATCCATCACTCGGATATTTTAGGAGAAACACAAGTAAGAGCTCGAGCAGGCAGGCACTCCAAGGAGTTCTTAATTCCACTATTTTCATCCAATTTCATTGGCTATAATCAAATGTTTAAAATTCCGGAAGGCAATATGATTGTTGGTCAAGATTGTATCATGGGTGTTCTAAATAATATTAGATCATTATTTTGATTTGTTCATATGATTTATTCTTATGAAGTTAAAATCAATCAGTGAGATTGATTATAACTATTTTTCAAAAAAAATTGTCCAGACCTCAATGTTTTCAATTGAATCATTAATATCAGTCAGCGATATTGAACTTGAATCCATTTTTTGGAATTTTTATGACAGTTTCAATTGATGGTTTATAACGAGTTTTAGTCCATTTGTTTCCTTAAACAAATTCATAACAGTCTGATTGATTTCTAGAGTGGCAAACTCCAAATAGTTGGTCTACTATATAGAGAATCTCTTATTGAGGTATATTTTTCATTTTTTTCTCAGGCGCGATTCAACAGTAAGTTGTGAAAATTTTTACCTTTTTGAAACTAGTAGAATACAATTTCTGAGTTTCATTCTAATCTATTTACTTGTAATTTTTTTTTCAGTTCACTATGTTCTGTATGTTTCATAATTAGTTTGAAATATAGTCCCTAGTTATTCTTTAGTTTCTTACATTGTATTTATAAATAAACACAAAGAAACAATTAGAAGTCTTTAAAAAGTAAAAAAATTAGAAATTTTAGACCACTACAGAAAAGAGTGGGATTGTTTATTAAATTTTTAGACGAAAATTGGTTGCACTACCTTCTCTAAGGGTTCAACCCTACTTTCCACTAGGTAGTAGTATTAGGAAATCATAAAATTTAAACTTATACCCAATTTCAATGAATGTTGGGCATCATTTTACATATGGGAGATCATCCAACTTCACAGGTTACCATTGACTTTTTTCTCTGATCGTAAGGCGTGGTGTATATAATGATTGTGGAGAAACCTATAAGAGGTATTTTTGAGCCACCAGTATATGAGTGTAGAATTTCACCCTAGACTATTGGGAAGACCGAGCGCACTATCCACGTGTTGAAGGATATACTGAGGGCTTGCATTCTGGTTTTGGGATGGTATGGAATACTATCCCTAGGGTTCTCTTGGTATTTTGAAATCGTACAAAGGGTTGGTGAGGTTCCGTAACATCTTTCCCTACCCCCACTGCTAGAGTGGGTACATGATATTTTCCACATGTCGCTTTTGAGGATATACATTCATGATCATATGCATATCATTGAAAGGATTAGACCTTATGAGGATGGACCATGCCCTTGGTTCGTGTGATTTGGAAGCACATAAATGAGAAAAAGAGTTCTTCAGAGTGAGATAACCAGGTGTGAGTTCATTATCCCGAGTTTTCCCTAGTTTTTCTTTTATGTGATGAAAAGCATGAAGCAGATAATGGTGTAGAGTCCTGGTTTTTTCCATGTATGACCTATGAATATTTCTACATACATTTCTAAAGCTATGTGCTTAGACGGCGTGTGATTCTGAACCCCAGTGTGCACAAAATAACTTTAAATAAAATATTAAGTATATTTTATACTATACACATGATGGAAGTGGGATATCTCCTAAATGGTATCTCGTATTAGAAATAAAAGGGCATAATTGAGTCTGTAGTATGGCGTTTACCCTAACAGTAACATAACTTTTGTTGGAATGAGCCTTCTATATAAAACTCCATGGATTATGTAATCGTTCATGAAATAACTAAATTGTTTTATTTTATATCCAATGTTAATTACAATAAATTTTGAACAGTGACTCAGATTTAAAATGCATGACCGATGTTGAGTTCATAATGGGTTGTTTTACATAAGCAAATCATAATGTGAGAGGGACTGGGCTTTTTGGATCCAGCAACCAGTGGTGATAAATTATATAAATAATTGTTTAAGGAATAAAGAAAGTGTCTCGCCCATTTCCTCCCATTGATAGAGAAGCTATCTCCTATTTTTTCATTGGATAGATGACATTATATTCTTAATGTATTTCAATGAACCTAAGATTAGATTATATCAGAGAACAATCAATGCAACAACATATCCAAAATCCATGTATGATTCTTCATTTGGATTCTACATTCCATGATTGAAGCTTTGGATTTCAAAATTGTGTTTCTTTCATTTTAACAACTTTGAAACCCTTTTTGAAGTCCAGATTAACACGACCAAGGACCATTTCAATTCTCGATCCTTCATTCTTCATGTTATTCATCCATTCTTCTTGTTCTTCATCGATAATCTTTTTGACACGTCAAAATGACATCCGATCCTCAAGAGAAGAATAGATCTATGAGGGTAATGCTCCGAGGATTCCAAATATATGACAGTTTTGGGTTTGGGGCATTGGAGGATCCACATCAGTGAACATAAGTGATGCATACATTTTGTAATATCAAAATTTCAATGAATTTTTTAGTGGAACGTGCATCTATGTAGAAAATGAAATGAGGATCCAAGATGTTTCCTCTCAATAATTTTTCAGTCAATGTGTGGTCCTCAGTGGTTCATGGAAGGACCATCGAAATTCGGTGTTTCGATGGTGGTCTGATCCTTGATAACGGTGGTGGGCCTCAAGGTGTCGGTAGACGCAGGAGGAGGTGGGAGTTGGTGTGGTGGCATAGAGAGATATGCTACTACGCATAGATCTTTGAGGCATTCTTGGTGTATAGATGGATGGAATAGGTAGCGGTGGTGGTCCGGGTGATATATGTTGTCCGGAGGCATGACCCGTGGCAGTAGGCCAGACTAGGTCATAGCACGTTGGCTCGGCCAGAGAGGGCCAATCCAAAAAGAATGGGCTGGGCCTTTAGGCTAAGGTAGTGATCAAACACCCATATCTTTCAATCCAGAAATCCATTTTACGTGTTCTCAACAGAAGCATGTTATTCTTATCGAGGCAGACTTTACGAGTTTGGTTTGGGGACATTATGTTATTGGATCAAGGATCAGTGGCATGAAATGTCCAATTATAATATTAATAAAAATATATTAATTAGTTTTTGGATAACCTTGTATCAGGTTTAACATCTACATACGATGCCCGATTGATGTGTTGTTAGTGTCATCGTGACCCCAAAAATGAGGTCGCCATTTCAAGATAGATTGTAGGTACTTCAGTTTGGGAATTTGCAGGGAAATTTCACTTTTTTATTTGGTGTGTGTTCTGGATGAATGAATAGCCTACCATGCATGTATTTTTGTGGGGATCACAACAATGAGATCAATATGATGTGTTTCACGATAGCGGAATTGGCCCCATGAACCACCATTCATGTCCGATGTTGAGAGATACTGATTCTTTATTGGTAGTCCGATTTGGGCTAAATAATAGTCAATCCAATGTAGTTTTCTACAGGGATCACAATAGTGTGATAAGTTTTTTTATCTGAGGCCGTTCAAGGAGGCATGTCAGTAAAATTATATTTTTCCCTTCAGACTAATAATGAGAATTGTGTGCTTGTCATCTTTTTGGCCATATGTTCCACATTGTATGGGAATACAATGGAAACCCTAGGGGTACTTCTTCACAGTTTGGTACCTTATTATGGATATGTACACAGCTAGGTGATGAGGCGGGGTCACAAATTGTGTGGGCCCCAAATGAGTGTTGTACCACATTATGAATCTTTAAAATCTAAAATCTCATTATTTTGCACTCAGATTTTAGAATGTGAGTAGCCTATACTGAGTGTTTTTCCATGTGGTACATGATGGTGAAATCTGTAGTGTATTTCAAGATACGATGTGAAATGGTCTAAGATTGAATCTTATTCAGGATATGCCCAATGAAGGATGTAATCATGTAGAATCGCATGAGCAGTTCTAGATTTAGCCTCCAACTGGGCTGGGCAGTGGTGTTCCCTGATGATTTTTTTGAGCATACCCACCATCTAGTCTGAGCATGGGTCCTTGATGAAACTTGAGTGGAACCATCTATCCAAATGGTGTGTGGGTCCTCATCCATTTCTGAGTGTCACCCTACTGCCGGGCTTGAAATGGTTCCTTGATGGCACTATATTGGCACCCTCGAGCCAGGTTGGGCATGGGTCCGCATCCTATTTCGAGTGGAAACATCCAGCTAGGCTGAGCGTGGGCCCTCAATAGAACTAGAGTGTCACCCTCCAATAGTTCTACTCATGTTTTCTCAACCATGAGTAATGACCTCTTGACTATGGAAATCAGTTTCAAGACATGGTTTTATGTACCTTTGGACTCATGAGAAAGAAAGATCATTCCACACTGATACGTGTCCATGTGACGTAACCTAAAACTATGTGGTAGAGATAGTGATGCCCAAAGAAGATAGTATCACGGTGTGGTGGTTGATTCCCTTTGACTTTATTGTTTAGAGAAGATGTGTGGGATATTGTGCATCATTAGTGGCTGTATCTGAAACTATTGATGACTCTTTTCCTAGGCTGAGATGTGAGATGGAGATCCCCTTACTCTTTTTATTGGCTTCTTCATCTGATCATATATATAGACACATAATTTCAGTAACCACTCTTTAGGATTTGGTCACTCTTCTTCCAAAAGAGACTAAGATGCACATTATATGTGAAGTTATTTATTTGTCTAGCTTCTCTTGGTTAGAAGAGCTTACTCTCCTACTGTATGTAGTGAAGACTCAACAAGAAGTTCTTCTCCTCACCATATTTAGCTTTTTGTGTTTAGAGGAGTTTACATTCACTCTATTATTAGGATGAGCTGTGCAATTTACTATACCTTGTTCTATCTAAAAATGTTTTCATCAATTTTATCTCTTAATGCTCCCCTTTCACCTTTTTTGGTCATCCTACTGAGTGAGTTTATACTCCCCCTTTCATGGGATTTTCCTCTACGTATCATGCCATATGAAGATGAAAGAATTTTTTTCCCAATATTAGAATAGCTTAAGGATATAGTGTGCTTGGACCACATATGGTGATCATAGCTTGGGATTCATTAATAGGGATCTCTCAACTATTTAACTTTTCATTTACTTCTAGGTTGTGGCACTTTTTGTAAAGACCCGTAAAAATCAAGGGAAATTTTTTCTTAATTTTATTTTGGATTTTACAAGATGGTAGTTCTTGACGGTTCCTAATTCCGAGGCCCGGTGTGCCTGGAATTAATTTCCGAAGACCACCTCGGGTACGTTCGGTGAACGAACGAGTGTGTTTTTTTCTAACTTTTAAACCGATGCTCGGAATTAAAATACGAGGGCACCGATGAACTCGTAGTGCCGGTAATTTCTTAAGAAGACCACTTCCAGATATTTGTTTTCTAGGGATGATTTGTTTAGTTTTTTGGATAAAGACTTCCAAGAAATAAAATTTGTGCAACTAATTTTATTTATTTAAAGTAGTTAAATCCTAAGGATGGAGGTTGTGTGAACCTAACTACCTATGGGAGGTTAAATGTGTGGGGGGCCCACTTGAACCCCACCCTTTCAAATTTCTCCAACCCCCTTAACTCTTCCCCTTTAAACCCCCTTGTATTAAATGATGTGACTTCCTTTCACATTAAATACATGCCAACAATTTGTAATTAAGGAGTTCAACCTCTTTAATTAATTATGATTTGAATAGTTTGAATTTTTAAGTGGCTTGTATTAAATAAAATAATAAGGTAGCTTATTATTTTATTTGAGGGAAAGCTTCTTAGGTGGGAACTCTTGAGTTTTTTGGGAAGAGCATCAACTCTTCAACGAAGAACACCTCCAGCGGAGAATGTGAAGACACCGACGACGTTCCTTCTCTTATTCTTTATCAATGTCAAGGGAGGAGACACCACCACGGGGAACGTTGCCATCGACGACAACTCTTCCTATGATGACAACAGAATCGACACAGATCTTCCACGATGACATATCATCGTGACGCTTGCCTCTTTCCACGACATGACGACATGCGACGTCTTTTCAAGGTAGGGGATTTGGTTGTTGTTGTTCGTGATTTATTCTGTCGTCATTCCTCATTAACAATTGGACCTCTCTCTATCGATTAAGGGAGGAGGGTCGGAGGATTTTTTTGTTGTTTTTTGTTATTTCATCTGTAGTCGTTCCTAGTTTCAAATTGGAAATCTAGCTATCGATTAACGGGAGAGGGCCAGACCGCACAAACACGGCCGAACCTCCTCACTTAATTTTGTTGTTGACCTTGTTTTGGTTTTGAATGTGGATGGCACGGTGCCATCACACCGTGCGAGATCATGTGGAAAGGATGCTCGGCGCCGTCGTGCCGCGCCGTTGAAGCCGAACAAAGCCGTGATGCCATCGCTCTGCGCAGGAAACGACGAAGAGACGCAGTTTGTTTATTTGGTGTACAGATTGACGGGCCATGGAAGAAAGAGTCACATGGGCGATTTCAAGACTTTTCAGCGAAGGGAAGGTCTCGGGAGGACCGCAGGGGAAATTTGAAGACTTTTCACCGGCCGGCCGCCCGGAGGCGGCGGCCCCCCGGTGCACCGCCGGCAAGAGCCGCCGCGTCTGAAGCCACGGCGGAGGACAGATCTCGCGGTCGCGCCGGATCTGGAGGGGAGACGCGGCGGGTCACCGCGTCACTGGCAGGGAGTAGCCCCCATGCGGGGGTCGCGACTTCTTTCATGGGGGGCAACCGCACCGCCTGTTCCGCTCAGCCGGACAGCCGAGCGTCCACGCGGCCGCACCTGCGCGGCAGGCCAACTGGCCGAGCCGGGCCGTGCCCTATTTGGCCAGACTCGGACCCAGTCGGGTCGGACCGCGCACGAACCCCCAATTTTCGGGCAGTTTCCATTCAAACGGACATATCATGGGCCACTGACCATCGATCGACACACCGTTAGTTGCGATGCGATCCTTGGATCAAGACGATCATTTCGGTATAGTATATTCAGGTTTTCAGAGAACTTTGGTTATGGCCAGGTTGGTTCGAACACGAAACCAACTGGGCCATCGGAGCAGAAACTGTTATAACATGAGTTCCGGATGTCCGATTGATGTGTCGTCGACATTGTTGGATTCCACTTGATGAGGTGGAACTTTTGGAATACATTTCCTGAGTTTTGGACGTAGTTGGAGTATGGCTGGGTTGGATTGTACCCGAAATCCATCCTGGCCCCTGGAACAGAAAAGTTGATAACTTTCAGACCAGACATCTGTTTGACGAACCATCTGCGACGTTGGGGATCACATTGAAAAAAGTTCCCTATGAGTATACCCTATGAGAGTTCGGGATACAGTTGAGATACGACCAGGATGGTTCGCACATGAATCCAACTGGGCCCCTAGGACGAAATGGCTAATAACTCACAGACCGGGCGTCCGATTGACGCGTCTTCTGTTGCATTGAGACCACTATGACAAGGCGGTACTTGAAGATACTTCTCCGTGGGATATTGAGATACTTGGAGTAACGACCTGTAGCTCATGGAGAGGACCCTCTCGGAGATGAGCGTATGGAGTACAGAGACCGTGTAGCCGGCTGAGACCTGACGACTGCTTGACCGACTCGACTTGGAGTGAGTCGACTAGCCCAGTGGACAGAGAACTACTTTGTTTGGGTGTAGACCCATGGAAGATGAAACACTATTGTGTGACAGTGCAGACCCACAGTACTCGTCCAGAGAGTACCTATGCAGGGTATTAGGGGGTGTGCACTACTTTGTTTTGGTGGCATACCCCGATGGGAAGAACTACTGTGTTTGGGCGGCTGACCCGTGGTACTCGACAGGAGGAGTACCTCAGCAGTCTTAGGTTAGTGAGCAGTACCTCAGAGTCGTGATAGGACCACTGTACACTCCAGAGACGGGGCTCTTCAGCAGTTACGGTTTCGATAATGAAAATCTTGGTTTGAGCTGAGTCTATGATCTTTGTGTTTCCTCATGATTGAGATGGGTTACTTGATAACTTGGGTATATGTATGGGTATATACCTAAGTAGATGTTATCTGTTGAGCTCTTTATTTGTGGTTATCCTTGTTGGATTTAGTGAGACCTTGAGGGTCTCGGGGTCCATACTGAGTATCATTATACTCACCCCTGCACGGGCTATGCCCGCACCTCTTTGGGTAGGTTGCAGATGATGGGCAGTGCTGACAGAGGCCGAGTGTTTGAGGACTGGATGGTACCCGGAGGTGGATCTCATGACGAGTAAGTATCCGGAGGTGTACTTCACGACGTGACGATACACGGAGGAGGTTGATGGGCGAGAGAGTTGTGCAGGGTATCTGTACCTACCCTTCAGGTAGGATCTGTGGTAGACAATCCAGGATTTGCGCTATCTGTACTTACCCATCAGGTAGGATCTGAGGTGGACGACCCCAGAGCTGTTTATATTCATCCAGTTTTTTTCCTTTTCAGTTGTAATTTCGTTCAGTTGTAGCAATACTTTTTAGTGGGGTTCGTATTCTGGCCTTTTTACTTTTCATCACTTCTTTTGTACTTAGGGTTAGTTCCATGTGTACTCTGTGGTGTTTTGATTACTTTTATAAAGGAAATTCATTCCTAGTTATTGGGATTGAATCCTTTGGTGCAAGTCACCATCCCCTGGCCTATGGAAGGAGGGCTTGGGGTAGTAATGGCATGGGCCTCGAGGACGAGTCATGACAAATTGGTATTAGAGGAGTCGGTTCTACCAAAGAACTTATAACTCTGATATTCCCTTTCTGTAAAGCAATAGTGTTAAGGGTACCGAGTGTGGTATTCAGTTCAGGGAGTCCAGTGTTGGTGCGGCGGCCAATGTATCCGTACACCAGGACCCTATCTACTGATTTCTGACTTGCGCACGAAAAGACAGATTGCATGTGTGTTTCCAAGAGTTTTAAAGTCAGCTCAAACCAGGTCATCTCACCAGGTATAAAACGTTGACTGTGTTGCATCTGTTCAGGATGTCTCCATGCAGACAGTCTGTTAGAGTTTCCGAGAGATTACTCGATGATGGCCCACCAAGCGGCGAGGCTCTAGTGCGAGGCCCTTTTTACTATGCTGGCACCTTCGGGTGGTGCACCAGCAGCACCACCACCTGTTGGCAGCAGATGCCACCAGCCTTTCCAGCGAACTGTGCACGTTGGAAGAGTGCATTGCACAAGTTCCAGCAGCAATGGCCTCCATGGTTACGAGGTGAGGCAGATTCCCAGATATCAAAGCACTGGCTGGAGGCGATCACTAGAGTTTTCCGCCTATATGAGACATTAGTAGAGTGGATGGTGGACTTGGCTACTAATGTTATCTAGTGAGTGACTATGAGGATGGTCAGCATAGTGATGAGGCTTCAGTATATGGACCGATGCCTGAGATAGTGGCTTCGGGTAGTGTGTCAACTATACATCACTACTTGTTGGTTTGAATTTACAACCGGCTGTACCAGTAGGTGACACATGTAAGATTACAACCTTACACATGTTCCAACATCGGATACCCTCAAGTTACGAGGTGATCCTGACTCATAGGCGGCTGAGAACTTGCATGAGGAGGTGGCTGAATGTTTTCTAGAGCTTATACAGCTTCGGCAGGATGACTAGTCGGTAGCTGAGTATTCATCGAGGCGTACCAAAAATTTCGGGTACTCGATGAATATGATTCGATCAATGATATAGATCTAGGACCTCAAAGCGAGGTGTGTTTAAAGGATATCCAAGTAAGTAGTATTTTCTCTATGAATTACTACTTATGTTAGGGTTCTAGAAAGAACCTTTGTGGTTGAATGTTCTTTGGCTGATCGGTTTTAGCTAGTGAATGTTAACAGTTGGAAGATGCGAACTGGCGTCAGTCTCCGAGACATGGACATGTAAAATTTTTCAAGAAGAGGAAGTGTCAAGGAAAGATGAATCTGTAGAGTAGAGGATGTGGAAGCAGAGCTATGAGAGTAGCATGAGGTGGTGTACATTTCAACATGTTACAACCACCCACGTTTGTTATCCCTGCCAGGCTCAGGGATCTATATTGAAGGAGAAGAGAGTAGCTTCATGTGGTCAAGGAGAGTGACCCAATGGCTCTATGAATGATTAGAGGGGCAGTCTGTTTCCACTATTAGCTGTCGTAGTAACAGACGTTGATACGAATCATTCCTTCCTTCCACAAATCATGTCCCAGACCTAGAGTTTCCGGTAAGCCGTAGACTTGACCCTCACGTCTGGAGATACCTTGGGAGGAGACTGGATAATCACACTTATGCCGACAGTGTGATCTGTCCCATCAGGCGAGAGTTTTGGTTGGAATCTCTTGGTGGCAGCGTCGAGGCCTTACGATTTTGGTCTGAGTATGGATTGGGTCCACAGTTCATACACGGATTCAATGTATTAGAAAAAAAGGTTGTGGTTTATCTACAATGTTGGGATGGGGTTTTCCTTGGTCGGCGAAAAGGAAAACCCAGACAGCACAAGATGGAGTAATGCATAGGAGGGTGTATTCAATCACTCAGGAGATGACCAAACTTACCTTTCTGCCAGAATTCTCCAGAGTCACGGCACCACTTCCAGTATAGCTTTCAAGAGCTGGGATGACCGATACGCCCAACCCGTGGGCATTGGTTACATAGTTCACTGCGACACATTAGGGACCGGACTGGGGTGTGTCCTAATGTAGGAGTGGGCAGTGATCGCCTATGGATCATGGCAGATGAGACTGCACAGAGCTAACAAGAAGCCTCTAGAGTTCAAGGATGACGACCACGTCCTTATACGTGTCTCACCTCGATGAGGTCTACGGAGATTTGGCCAAGGCGACAAGTAATATCCAAGGATCAGCGGAACTTTTCAGGTCCTCAGCTGGGTAGGAGAGGTGGTTTACCGCTTGACCCATCCACATCAGTTGCACCTAGTGCACGCCGACTTCCATGTATCTCAACTAAGGAGATAAATGCTTGACCCGACGCATGTCATCGACCATGAGGAACATGACTTTGGCGATGGGGTGACTTTTGTGGGGTTCCAGTAGAGGTTGAGGATCGACAAGAGCAGATCCTACGAGGACGGTCGATTTCTTGGGAGCGCTTTCACTGGTAGTATGGGAACCTCGAGTTGAGCACATGGGAGCGGAAGGCTCAGGTGCGTGCTCAGTACCGCTTTTGTATCCCTAGATTGTGTTAATGCTTTACGAGGACGTAAAGACATGAAGTGGGAGTAATGCAAAGACCCATAAAATTCAAGGAATATTATTTCTTAATTTTCATTGGGATTTTACAATAACGTATTTTCAGACGACGCCTGATTCCGAGGCCCGGTGTGCCCGGAATTAATTTCTGAAGACAGGCTCGGGTACGTTCAGTGAACGAATGAGCAGGTTTTTTATAAATTTTAGAGCAGTGCTCAGAATTGAAATCCGAGGGCACCGATGAACTCACAGTGCCAGTAATTTTTTAAGAAGAACTTTTCCAGAGCTGCCTTTGTTCGGGATGATTTGTTTTTTTTTGGATAAAGACTTCCGAGAAATATAATTTTTGCATCTAATTTTATTTCTTTAAAGTTTTTAAATCCTAAGGATGGAGGTTGGGTGAAACCAACTACCTAAGTGAGGATAAATTTGAGGTGGGGCCCACACGATCCCCACCCCTTCAAATTCCCTAACCCCCATAACTCTTCCCCTTAAAACCCCCTTGTATTAAATGATGTGACTTCCATTCACATTAAATACATGCCAACACATTGTAATTAAGGAGTTCAACCTGTTTAATTAATTTTGATTTGAATAGTTTTAATTTTGAAGTGGCTTGTATTAAATAAAATAATAAGGTAGATTATTATTTTATTTGGGGGAAAGCTTCTTTGGTGGGAGATCTTGAGTTTTTGGGGAAGAACACCAACTCTTCGACGAAGAACTCCTCCGACGGAGAATGTGAAGACACCGAAAACGTGCCTTCTCTTCTTCTGTCTCTGTTTCAAGGGAGGAGACACCACCGTGGGGAACGTTTCCATCGACAACGGCTCTTCCTTCGATGACAATGGAATCAGCACTAATATTCCGCGATGACCGATCATCGCGACGCTTTCCTCTTTCTGCGGCACGATGACATGCGATGTCTTTTCGATGTAGGGTATTTTGTTTTTGTTGTTCATGATTTCTTCTTTCGTCATTACCCATTTCAAATTGGATCGCTTGCTATCGATTAATAGGAGGGGGCCGGACCACAAAAACATGGCCGACCCTCCTCCCTTAATTTTTTTGTTGACCTTGTTGTGGTTTGGAATGGGGATGGCGTGATGCCGTCGCACCACGCAGGATCATGCGACAAGGATGTGTGGCGTCATCTCGTCACGCTGTTGAAGCCGAACAAAGCCGCGGAGCCATAATGCCGCACCAGAAAACCATGAAGAGACACAGTTTGTTTATTTGGTGTACGGATCGATGGGCCATGGAAGAAAGAGCCGCAGGGGAGATTTGAAGACTTCTCAGTGAAGGGAAGGTCCCGAGAGGACCGCTGGAAAAGAAGGAATTGGAAACAGACCACTGAAGCAACTCCAATGGTCTGCGGATGGTTTTGCCGGGAGCGGCCCCCATGCGGGTGCCACAACTTCTTTCACGGGGGGCAACTGCACCCCCCTGTTCTGCTCAGCGGGACATCCGAGCGGCCACACGGCCTTGCTAGCACGGCAGGCCAACCGGCCGGGCCGCCCAGGATGGTCCGTGCCCACTGGGCCGGGCTTCGCCCTATTTGGCCAGACCTGGACTCGGTTCGGGCCGACCCAGTGAGTCTCGGGCCGGGTCGGACCGGGCCCGAACCCCATATTTTTAGGCAGTTTCCGTTCAAACGCCCATATCCTGGGCCACAGACCACCAATCGACACACTGTTAGTTGTGATGCAATCCTCGGATTGAGAAAATCGTTTCAGTATATTACACTTTGGGTTTTGGAGAACATTGGGTATGGCCGGGTTGGTTCGAACACGAAACCAATCGGGCCCTCGGAGCGGAAAAACTTATAACATGAGCTCCGGACGTCCGATTGACGTTCCGTAAACATTGTTGGATTCCATTTGATGAGTCGGAACATTTGGAATACTTTGCCTATGTTTTGGACATAGTTTGAGTATGGCCGGGTTGGATTGTATCCAATATCCAACCTGGCCACTAGAACGGAAAAGTTGATACCTTTCAGACTGGACGTCCATTTGACAAACCGTCAGCGATGTTGGTGATCACATTGAAAAATGGTACCTATGAGTATACCCTATGAGAGTTCAGGGTACAGTTGAGATACGGCCGAGTTGGCTTGCACACGAAACCAACCGGGGCCCTGGGATGAAAAGGCAAATAACTCATAGACCGGGCGTCCAATTGACGCGCCGTCTGTTGCATTGAGACCCCTATGAAGAGGATGTCTTTTTAGATACTTTCTTCGTGGGAATTTGAGATACATGGATTATCGACCTGTAGATCATGGAGAGGACCCTCCCGGAGATGAGCGTACGAAGTACGAAGACCGTGTAGCTGGTTGAGACCTGACGACTGCTTGACCAACTCGACTTGGAGTTAGTCGACTAGCCCTGTGGATGGAGCACAACTTTGTTTGGGTGAAGACCCATGGAGGACGGAGCACTACTATGTGAAAGTGCAGACCCGCGGTACTTGTCTGGAGAGTACCTATGCAGGCTATTAGGGGGTGTGCACTACTGTGTTTTGGTGGCATACCCCGACGGTAAGCACTACTGTGTTTGGGTGGCTGACCAACGGTACTTAACAGGAGGAGTATCTCAGCTGTCTTAGGTTAGTGAGCAGTACATAGGAGTCGTGACAGTACCACTATACACTCCATAGTCAGGGCTCTTTAGCAGTTACAGTTTCGATAATAAAAATCCTGGTTTGATCTGAGTCTATGATCTTTGTGTTTCCTCATGATTGTGATGGGTTACATGATAACTTAGGTATATGTATGGGTATATACCTAAGTAGAGGTTATCTGTTTAGATCTTTCATTGTGGTTATCCTTGTTGGATTTAGTGATACCTTGAGTGTCTCAAGGTCCTTACTAAGTATTGTTATACTCACCCCTGCACGGGCTACACCCACACCTCGTTGTGTTGGTTTCAGATGACGGGCAGCGCAGACAGAGGCCGAGTGTTTGAGGACTGGACGGTACCCGGAGGTGGATCTCACGATGAGTCAGTATCCTGAGGTGGACTTCACGACATGACTATACTCGGAGGAGGGTGACAGGCTAGAGTGTTGTGGAGGCTATTTGTACCTACCCTTCAGGTAGGATCCGTGGTGGACGATCCAGGAGCTGTGCTATCTTTACCTACCCTTCAGTTAGGATCCGAGGTGGATGAACCAGGAGTTGTTTCTATTCTTCTAGTTGATTGTCTTTTCTGTTGCACATTCGTTCAGTTGTAGCTGTACTTTTTTGTTGGGTTTGTATTCTGTCCCTTTTACTTTTCATCACTTCTTTTATACTTCGGCTTGTATTATGTGGTGTATTGTTTACTTTTATAAAGGCAATGCCTTCCTTGTTATTGAGATTTACGCCTTTGGTGCTAGTCGCCTGCCTCTTCCCTATGGAAGGTAGGCTTGGCATAGTCACTGCACGGGCCCCGAGGATGGGTCGTGACACTTTTCTAGTTGGGCATGTATTTTCCCCTTTCCCTTTCAGTTTATATTTCAGGTCTTGTACTGATTAGTGGTCAATTCCTGAATTTGGTTTATATATAGTAGTGGTGTATATTGTTTTACTTTAAATCTCCACCTTTTCTTTGATTTGGATGTATTTTTTTATACATGTACATAGAAAAAGTTCTATCTATGTTTTGTGTGACTTATTTTCTAGTTGCCACCCCAGTCCTATGGAGGCATGATTGGGGTAGTTTCAACTTGAGCCCTGACATGGGTCTGGTCATGAAAAATCGATATTCAGTAAATGATACAAATTTATCAATATTGCAGCTTTCAATCATATATTTATCAAAGTAATCACCATATATAAAAATTATATAATGTTTAGTCCAAAAATATATCCACGAAAAATGATATGTAAAATTAGGTTAAATTAAATGATCAATGATCATTGGATGTTGAATATTTCAGGAAGACTAAAAGGAACCAAGGATGTAAATTTCAATACTATCCTAGGACAATTCAGTAAAAAACCATCATTAAGAAGGGTATGGATTATATTAATAGAAAATATCTCTAGTTTAGTTAAAATAATCCGTTTTTGTCATTAGTGAAATAAAATTAGAACCCTAAAAATATTCCTGATGAAAATATTCATTTGTTTTGAAAAACCTTTGGGAAAACCTTTTTTTTAAACCACTTAAAAAAAATTCATTAAAAAGTAAATTTATATAGAAGATAAATATTCTTCATATAAATTATTGTGCGTAATTCCGTACATTCCTTACATGGTAAAAAACATTCCTTTTACAAGGAATTTTTTTAGAAAAGTAACTTGTTCAGAAAATAAAAAGTTGATTCCTTTGAATAAATTTTTTGAAGGAGAAAGGGTTAAATTGAATTTAGTAAATCAGTCTTGTAATATTAAAAAATTTGTAATTTTGTTTTAAAAAACATGATTTTTAGAGTAAAAATTATATTCTTTGACAAAAGTGGTAAATAAAGTCATGTTTTCTTGGAAGCATTTTCTAAAATATTTTATGTTCCAAAGAGCAAAAAATGGTACTATTAATTAAAAATTATAATGAATAAATAAAGGAGAATAAAATGAAAGGGATTTTTAAAAAATGGTAAAATAATTTCCTCAAATGGAAATTCAAGTGAAAATAATATGGAATATAATGAAATTGTGACGTAAACCCTTGAAAATATCTCAACATTTCAGTGAGACACATCTAATTAAGATGTTATATTTATCAGCTTTAAATGCTATAACAGAAGTGGAAACACATAAATAGATATCCATATTCATTATAAACATAATCATTGAAAATTAATGACAATGAGGAAGTAATATAACCATATGAAAAGAAATTGAGTTTTTAAATTTCTCTACCACTTGGGTAAGTTTATGTGTAAATAACCATATATAAAATAATTAAAATTAATGATAACAATATCATGATGAATGAATGAATCATGATGTGACATGTAAAAGTGGATTTATTTAAGCCATATATAACAAATTAGGGAAACAACAACAATATATTACTCATATAAAGAAAAGTGAGATATGAATATCTTACAATTCATTTCCTTTTGGGTGAACGTACGTTAACCTCCTCTACTTTGGGTAACTCCTCTTAGATTAATTGAAAAGGATTCCTTGGATGGATTTTCCCCAAAATTTAGTATTATAGTTCTAGTTGAAGGAATTTTGGAGAGTATTTGAGCAGAGTTTCTGCGAGCCAAAGTGGTTGATAGGTGTGAATAAATGTGTGGGGGGAGTGCTTTTTTATAGTTGTGGAGGAGTTCAATTCTCATAAATTTTTTAAAAGGAAATTCCACCCACATTTTTCTTATGTTAATTAGATTTAATAATAGTACAATTCGATCCATGGTAGTATATGGTCGAAATAGGTCCACCTAATAGATTTTTGACAAGTCTTTAGGCCATTTTGGCATATAAGTTTACGGTTTAGTCCCTTGTTAAGTTAATTTTTTTTGTACATTGCAATAATTATTTTTTATTACATTCACTAATATTTTTAATAAAAAAATGGACTTAATAGAAATTATAAGTTTTGATGATTCAAAAAATATGTAATCCATTTTTATAAATTACAATCACATAATTGGATGAAATTAATATAAATTTATCATGTAGACAAGACAACAAAGCGGGTTTTTAAAGTAAAAATTTTCAAAAGTTTTCTACGTTTTTTTAACAAATTTCAGTTCGAAATTGATTCCAATTAACTAAATTATACAAATATATGTTCAATTTTTCTCATTAATAGTTACAACCAATTTAATATATAAATTATCCTTATAAATAAATTTGATGAAAAGAAGTTTTTGAATTAAGAGTCAATGTTTTATATACTATTCATAAAAATGAAACATCATGGGAAAAGGTAATAAAAGTGATTTTTTAAATTTATATATATGTGAACGTTCATATTTAAAATATGTGTTCCCTTAAAAGGTGGTAAACAAGATTTTTTAAAAATATAGGTTTTTATGTGTGAAATTGGGTTTGTTTTTGTTTTATTCCTATGAAATCTATTGGATGAATGTCAAAAATATTTTATTTAATGTATAACATATATATTTAATTAAAATTATTCACAAATATTAATTAATTTAATTTATTATGATAAAAACCCATATTAGGGAAAAAAGAAAAATATTTCACATATAGTAAATTGGTTATATTTTCATTTCTTATTAAGTGGTAACCACTAAATTCATATAATATTTTTGTATACAATATATATTTATGATTTTGTATTTATAATTCATAACATATAATTAAATATTTTTTGTATTTCTTTTTATATTAAATAATAATATTTTAGTAATATATTGTTGTTCGATAAGACTCAGTCTTTATTGTAATAAAAGCTATCAAAAAAGGACGTTTTTCTTGTAATGAAATATAAATTAGTCATTTTGTGAATTTATATTTATTTAATATATTAAATAATTTAAAATATTAAAGATTCTATAACGTCGTGGTAGTTTATACGCTATCTAATAAAATTTACTCTATTTGAATTTGTGGGGTGTAACATTCTACTCAAGATAAATAAATTGCATTCTCACAATTTATTCTTGATCTTGGGAATATATATTTTTTATAATTACTATATTGAAATCCCACATAATTAAAATGGTTCATAAAAAACCCTATACAATATAAATATTACATAGTACAAGGTTTGTTTGGACTAACATATAACTACGTCTCTATGTAGAAGACCATTCATGGAAAGTAAAAATAAAGACTTATAGGAAAAGCGTAAATATATATAGGGAAGGATTTTTATCATGGATAACAAACATGTGAATGGTAAATTAAATGTTCATGGAATAAATTAAATAAATCTATGATTATTTAAAAGTCCACTGATTCAATAGAAATTATTTAATTAGGACAATTTTTTTTTTTAAATTTTCATAATGTAGGGTAATACATTTACATTCCCAGAATATAAGGATATATAAATAATTGAAATATTTCTACAATTTACATCCTTTTTTGTTCTTTGGTCAATTTAAAATTTATCCATTACTTCAATAAATAGATATACAAAAATTAACTTTGATGCTTGAATCAATAAAATATGATTTTCATAGCCCAAAAAATAATAAAATGTCTAACTATTTATCTATTAAAATGATCTAAAGAAAATATAGTTAATGTATTGATCACTAAACCCAAAAAAAACATTAAAAGTTCATCATTAAAATTTATACATCAAAATTTTCAACTAAAAATGATGACATATTAACCCGTAAAATGTAATGGTCATTAGTTGGCATGAAACACTTGTCATCCTTATGGCATGGGTTCAAGTCCTGGGGACTTAATGGATTTGTTGTCTTGTCACCCAACATTTATGTTTTACTTTTATAAAAAAATATTATTATAATTTAAAAAATTAATATGATTTAAATCATTGAAATTAATTCATTAAATAATATTTTCTCTATAGTTTAAATATAACATTTTTAAGGCCTAATAGTCTAATTTGATTATTATAACAACGTGAATAATGATAATAATAAAAATAAAGGTTATCAAAACCATTGAAATCGTGTTTATAAAGTATATGGGAATGATTCCTCAAATATGTTTTCTACCAGAACATATACAATCCTAAAAATGTCTTTAATCTAGGTAGAATCTCATTATATAAACCCTAAAATAAGTTACTATGAAATAGAACTTATGATCAACATCAATATCATAATACCATGAATGTATCCATCAATCATAAGTTAATAAATACAAATGTGTTTCTAACATGTTAAAAAATACTTGGATGTTTTATTATTCTTATAACCAAAATTATATTAGTAAAATTACTTTTACAATTTAATTTTAGAATCCCAGTAAACACATCAAACATTTTATTTAAACAACATTATTTCATTGGATTAATTTTTAACATAGTTAATTGATTTTTAATATATATTCAAATCCTTTATAATGTTTTGTTAATAAAACATGAATTATCTTAATCAAATAACCTAGTAATATCAATCCAAGTGCTCAATAAGGACCATTTTTGTGTTCCAGGTTATGTTCAAGTTAGGCATGACACAACTTGTAAAAGTTTTTAGTCCTTTGTACATTTGATCAAGAACAACGTTCACATGTAGTGTCTAGATATGGATGTATTTCTATTAATACCTTGATAATTTCTACCTTAGCAAAAATCTACGATTTTCTTCTATACATATCCTTGATTTCCAAATTACGGTTATGTTATCTAAACAATATTTTTTAAATATTGTTCCAAAGGTTTCTACTAAAATTCAATTCAAACTATCAATTTTTACTAGACTCTAGTAATCCCAGAGACAATACCCACTACAATTACATTGTAATGATTACATGGAATCAAATCCCGAAGGACTAAAGAGTTTAGTAGTCCCGTTAAACCACATATAGACATGAGTTCGGTATTAAAAAATAAAATAATAATTACAACCTATTTTTTTATATCAAGGATAACATTATTACACTTAGAATATCCTTTTATAACTTACATAGTTATCTTCATGAATTTAAGGGTAAATAAAAAAATAAGTCTGAGTTCAAATGAGCAATAAGGGTCATTTAAAGTGGAATAAATAATGAATCAATAAGAATAAATCAACATGGTAAGGTAAATAACTGAACAAACATGCCATGTGATAAATAAAATGAGAAGGAAATGAATAAAAAATATGGAAAGAAAAATAGAAAGAAAAACATGTCATTAAAAATAATCTGATAGGGTGTAATTAGTATGAAAAGGTAAGAAATTTAACACACATTCCATTTAGTCAATAAACCGAGAATTAAATTGATTCATAGACTTTTTCATAGTGAAAATCTCAAATATAAAAAATACTAAATTAAAATGAAGGAAATGATTAATTATTGGACGACATGTATAGGGAACATGAAAAACTATAACGTCATGAATTTTACAAGATGTTTTAAATATATGGGAAGAAACTCATCCATTCATCTTGGAAAAAAACTCGAAGGGGTTTTTACCAACTAATCTCATATCTAGAGACTGTCGATGCATCACGGGGATTACTTTAAACATACCCCAACTCGTATCCCATGCATTAACCAATCCCCAACAAATACGGATTTTATTAACCGATCCCCAACCTGTATAGTGGTTGTCCAAATCATTCCTCATATATGAAATTATCAATTTAAATAAAAAAGTTCCTTATCCAATATTCATATTGAGTAAAGGATATAGATTTATCAATAGTTCCCTTGTCAATAAAATAATTATAAAATTAAACACATTATGTAAGAATGATATATGGTTTAGGAAAAAATCTTATTTATGAAAAATGGTATGGATAATTTGGTGAAGATAAATGATTAATGATTAGAGGAAATTAAAAATTTCAAGTGAACTAAAATGTATCATGGAAGTGAATGTCAATAGTTTCCTAATACAAATAAATCAAAAAAATCCAAAATAAGAATTAAGATTGTATAAATTTAAAATAACCCATTTATTGAATAAATAAATGGTTGTTGTTATTGATGAAATAAAATAATAAATTTAAACAAATATTGGAAAATATACTTTTCTTTTCAATTTTTTTTTGAAAAACTGTTTCTTTGAAAACCACTAAAAAAATTTTCCTAGAAAAATAACCTATTAAATTTCAAATTATGCTTCAATGAAATTTCAGTGATTAATTTTGTACAATCTGTACAAGGTAAAAAAGAACACTCTTTTTTCAAGTTAAAAAGGTTAGAAAAGTATATTTTTTGGAAAATAGTAAAAATATTACAACAAAAACATTTTAAGAAGACAAAAGAGTTAAAAAATTCATCAGTAAATTACTCTGGGAAGGTTATTTTTTGTCAAATTGTTTTTAGAAAACATGATTTTTAGAAGAAAATAGGTTCTCTGCCTAAAGAGAGAAATGATGTTTACTTTTCTTTAAAAAAATTTATGAAACATTTTATCTAAAAAATAGTGAAAAGGGTAATATTACATAGAAAGTATCATGAAAAAATGAGGATAATATATTAAAAGGGTTTTTTGAAACAATGATAAAATTAATCCCTCCAATGGAAATTCTAGTGTAGGAAATCCAACATGAAATGAGATTGTGAATTAATCCCTTATTAAACATAATGTTGATGTGAGACTCAACCAATTAATTGATTATATGTATCAATTTTAAATCAAAACTAGGGAAGTGAAAATATATAAATTGAAATTAAAATTAATTATACACATAATCATTTAATATTAAAGATGTGGAGAATGTAATATAACCCAATGAATATGATTTTAGTCATGAAATTTCTCTCCCACATGGGTAACATTAAGTGTAAATCACCCTGGATGAAAAAATTAAAATTAAACATGAAAATATCAGGAAGCATGAATTTTTCATGATATTAAATTTCCAAGTAGAATTATGTGACCCTATTAAATAAATTAGATGTAAAACAATAATGTACACCTCAAGGAATGAAATCTAATACATGAATTCCTTACCTTGTGTTTCCTTTTGTGTGAACGCCCTTTAATGTCCCCTTATTTGACTAACTCCTCTAGGGTTTCACCAAAATCCTTCTATTGATGGATTTACCCCAAATTGTAGGATTCTAGGTCTAACTATGTGATATTTGGAGTATAGTTTAACCGATTTTTGGTTATAAAAAGCACTTGAACGGTGTGAATAAGTTATAGGGATGTGTTCCTTTTTATAGTGTAGTAGGAGTGGTATTCTTGTAAATTTTTTAAAAGCGAATTCAATACATGTTTCTACTATGTAATATAGCTGAAATAAAGTTCAACATCAGTTTCAATGGATGATATGGTAGAAATATGTTCATCCAATGGATTTTGGAAAATTCTCATGATCATTTGTGATAATAAGTTTAAGGTACAGTCCATTATTAAGATAATTTTTCTCTTAATCACTTTTATTATCTTTAATTACATTCATTAAAAAAATTTGTCAAAAACTATGTTGAAATTATTATAAATTTTATAATTTTCTACCTCCAAATATTGAATATATTTTTCCAAATTCCAATCATAGAAGTTTCATAAATTAATCTCAATTTTATCTCATAGACATGATGATAATGGTGGGTTTTAAATAAAAAATTTCCAAATTTTTTCTGTGTTTTATATCCAATATCATCATAAAACTGATTCAAATTTTCGAAAATGGATTAACATATTTAAAAGTGATATAATTAATATTTTAAACAAATCCAATATATAATTTAACCATCCAAATAAATTAGATGAAAAATTAGTTTTTAATTAAGATTCATTATTTTTTTATTATTCAAAAAAACATTCTTAATTAAAAACATCCAAAATAACACGCGAACATAATTTTGATTTTTATATTTAAAAGAATAAATTTTTTTTGTCATATAAAAATTATAAAAGTACCAAATTTTTTTTAAAATAGGTACTCCATTAAATGGTGGAAAAATTGTTTTATAAAAATATAGGTTTTTATTTGTAAAATTTGGTTTGTTATTATTTTATACCTATCTAATATTTTGGATGAATTTAAGAAATATTTTATTTATTATATAACATATATATTTAATTAATATCATTCAGTAACATTAATTTATTTAATTTATTATGACAAAAACTATTTTGGAGTATAAAATAAGAATATTTTCATTATTTTAAATTGGTTCATATTTTTGATTTTAATTAATTTTTAACCAATGAATTGATATTATATTTGTGTACACCATATATTTTCATAAGTTATTTTTTTCCCATTCATAACCACTAATTTAATGGATATGATATATATTCTTATAGAAAATAATAATATTTTATTAATATATAGTTTTTTGTTAAAACTCAGTTTCACATATAATGAATGTTATCCAACAAGGTTGTTATTGCATGTAGTTAATGATAAATTGCAGTTTTAATAAATTATAAGATATAGAATATATTAAATTATGAAAAATATTAAATATACCATAATTTCATGAGATTTTATTCTCTATCAAATAAAAGTATATCTTTTAGAGTTTTAAGTGTTTTACAACACAATCGATTAATTACATGGGAAGATGATTGGGAACAAGTCACTTGACAATATTTGTGATTTCACTTAACAAATATTTCACTACATATGTTTACAAAGTCAATTTAATATAATTATCATCAATTCAAATATTCTTGTGGATACAAATTGACTGTCATAGTATATTAATCTCGGTTTGTGGTTATTTGGCCCGTGACATGAAAAAATCATCCCAGGTTCAATTTATTTCTATCATAGCTGGTCTATATTATTCATATAGTCATCAATTATATATATTAGTCAACATACTTTCCAAAACACCAATTCACACCAATATAATTCCATTTTTATTATAGTCTATTGAGTGAAAAAACAATGAATCCACCCATTGGCCACTCATCCCTTGGTTCTTTTAGTTGATCAAACTCAATGGAAATATGAAATTTTCTCTTATTTTCATTCAATCCATTACTACTCATGGAAGGCACATATCATCTAGTGGTATCTCCTCCTTATAGATGAAATAGTGAACATGTGTTCATTTTATCACATGGTTGATTCATCCTATTCAATGTGGTTGATATTTTTTAATGTTCTTGTTTGACTCACCACATTTTCAAAACATTACATAATCAGTATACCCTTTTTGTGTGAGGTTTGTTTAGTGACTATCATGGTTGGTATACTTCCTTCTTGCAGTTGAATGAGCTATCTAATAAAACTGAGTGAGATATAATTATTTTAAAATAAATGAAATGAAAAATCTTGTAAAACCATGGGTTTCCTCCCATGAAGCACTACGTTTAGATATTTCATCTAGATACAAGACATAAAACAAACCATTATCAATCGTTAGTTAATATTTATTGATTATTTTGACATTAAAATTTTTAGTGGATACTTTTTTATATTCTCTTAAGATTTCTACAACAATTGATTCATATATAATCCACCATAAATCATTCAAATATTTAGGAATATGTTTTATTTTCTTTATTTTCTTTATAACTACAAGATCATAAATTTGAATTGATATTGGTTATTCAAGTCTATATGTATTAGCTAAATGACAAATAGAAAACTCAATGTGTTCCTAAATACTTGAGGTACCTAAATAATCCGAAGAAAAATCATAGACTAATTACTGTAAATTGAAGAACTCAGAAGACTCACTTGAAAATTATGCATACTAAATTATCATGAAATAATTTACAAACACCACACTTGACTCAAAATATTTGATTTTCTAGAATAATATATGATAGAATTTACATGAGAATCAAATGAATTGTGAATAAAACTCGCAAGGGAGATGACCTGGAAATTTTGATAATAAATTTTATTTACAATAGTTTGTATAAGAACCCAGACCTTCTTTTCAAGTTTATTTTCCATTTTTTATGGAGTTTTTGAGAAAAGTGGAGTTTATGAAATTTTTTGAAATACACACTGTGTACATTATGAGTACATTCTGTGTACTCCATTATCTTTTGAGACCGTGTGCTGGCAATGTCCAGGTCACACACACGGTCATGTGGGGTGATGTAGAGGTCGCCTAAAGCGGAGTATGGAAAAACCTATTACACGCTGTGTACTCAAAAAGTACAGGCCCTGTACTTTTGTTTTTTTCATTAAACGCACCAGGGTAGCACTTGACGGAATGAACACCCTCTTTCAAGGTTTCGTTCGTCTAAGAGTGTCGAGCATCCATAGATCTTCTCTACCCCCATTAGCCTTCATCCATCATCTGAATTGACTACCGTCAATTGTGTTGGAATCACAGCGGTAAGCTCTTCCTTTTCCTAGAGCTTTGTCTTCCAATTCCTCCTCTTTCTCGATTTATCGTGTGTTGAACGTTTTGTGCATTTTCACAGATATATGAAGTTATAAGGAGATTCAAACCTCATGGTTCAAGTATATTGATCTCATAGTATAAAGGTAGGTGGTTTGTGCCTTTCTGTTAAAATTACTTGAGTTTCATGTTCAAATTCCACAAATACCCTTGAACGGGGTATTGCGTGTTCACTGTTTTTCCCCTGTTGTTTTCCTTCGTTGATTGTATGCTTGTGTAGGGGTAATTTGTTTAAGTAAGAAGATAAATTCTATGCTTGGATGTTTTTCCCTTGCCTTGTTCATGTTTACGACCTTTTGGACTTGTTCATCCTTTTCCCGTTATGCTTGTTTTCTATGCCTTTGTCGCCATAAGATTGAGTAATGTCCTCTAACATGCTTGTATACTATAGACTGGTTAGCGAAGTAGATCTATATGATTACTTTGGATTATAGCATTACTATTCACTGACTGGCACGGGGTCGTGAGAACCTGGGGCTATATACTATAAGGGGATAGGTCGAGGGAGCTTCCTTTGAGAGTCTAAGACATTATAGACTATATGGTATATACTGAGTGAGCTCCCCATAGAGTCTTGGATATTATAGACTATAAGTGGACGGGATGAGTGATATTTTCAAAGAGTCTTGAGATTTATATACTATAAGAGGATAAACTGAGCGTGCTTCCTCAGAGAGTCTTTGTTTTGTTTGAATTTCCTTAAACTACTCCAGGATAGAGGAGGAATTGACCGAGTGAGCATCCTAAGAGAGTCTGTGATAGACCTGAGGCTATAAGACGAATTGACCGAGTGATCTTGCTCAGAGAGTCTCTAGAACATGGGGCTATAAGGGGATTAAACTGCATGATCTACCTCAGAGAGTCCCTAACTACATTAGACTATAAAGGGAATTGACTGAGCGTGCTTCCTCAGAGATTCTTGAAATTTTTTGTATGACCAACCCACAGGGGTTAGGCTGAGTGTACTACCCAGATGGTTGTTGGTACATCTTGGATAGGACTAGAGGGGATGGCTGTGAGTAATTCCCAGAGGGTTTCCTATTTGTGGTTAGTTGTTTCCTTCAATCATGTTTGTTGGATGTGTGGATTGGTTACTGTTGTGTATCATTTTGTTTACTGTTTACTGTTTACTATTTACTATACATTACCTGCCATATACTCACTGAATGTTAGGCACAGATCATTGGGTGGTTTCCTACTGGTATTTAGTCTCACACCCTTTTTGGGTAATTCTTTTAGGCCCAAACGGATTACATTTCTACAGGTATAGACAAGTGAAAGCTCCCTTCGACTTCATGTAATTGATTGCATTGGAGCAGGATAGCACGAGACCAAGCTGAGACATGCGATGCTAAGGAGTTGCATATCTGTTTTTCTTTTTTACTTTGGTTTAGTATCTTATTCAGCATTGTTACTTGTTTGGCTGATTTCCTAAACATATGTATCATGCATCATTTCATATATATGTGGGTGCTTATGTTTTCTATTGTTTTAGTCTTCTATTGTTTACTTGTGTATGGACTGTTTAATGCTTTCTGTATTGTTTATTATTTTCTTCTATTGTGTACTCTTCCAATAAGGGAATAGATTTCCCACTATCACACCCAAGGCCCTCGCTGCTAGTCTGAAGCCTATGGAATTTAGGGAAATGCTCTTGAGGCCATGTGACCAACTGGGAACAGGGCGCCTCTGGAAGGCTTCCGGAACCGGGACGTTACGAAGTGGTATCAATGGAATTCTTTTCAATTGACATACTATTTGGAGCCTATAGCCATGTATAGAATGGAACAAGTACCTGGTAATAATCTGTGCCCTGGAGTAGCTAATCCGTGTATAGGGAATAGTCATAGTACCTCGGTTATTGCAGTTTTACTGGTTTTCACTTTTACATTTGATTTGATTTCACCGTTTGGTGATTCAATTGCTTCATGCTATTACTGTTGTTGTTATTTCAGTTCAATTTCTATCGCAACCAGATGAGATGAGGGTATTCCATCTCATGCATCATATAGGAACTCATTAGAAATCACATGTCATATATTCTTGCCATTCCATCTATGATGCATTATCAATTGCATGTTGTTGTGATAGAAATTGTGTACATTATGCATGATGTTGTGATAGATTTTTTGATAGAACCCATGCTGTTTGATAGGGAACTTGTTTGTATTGTGATTTTCTTAAATGGACCGAAAAACATGGTTCTTGAGGTGGTATGAGTCCTCATGGACAGGAATTTGGTGGATCATTTCCTAGTTTCCTAGTTATAACTTGTATGAGATGCCATGATTTGATTCGTGGGGAGTATGGGCCCTCACGGATCGAAATTTGGCACCTTAACTCTTGTTTTATGTGTTTTTTGGGCTTCGGTGTAGTTTCTATGCTACTACCTAGAAAAAACTAGAATACACGGTGTGTACTTAATTTATACATGTTGTGATGTTTTTAAACTATGTCATTGACTATGTGGGCAGAAACACGGGTAGTAAAAAATCTTGTAGGAACATGTCGTATACTAGTTTATCGTGCCGTGTAGTCTGACCCAGGTACCCGACCATGTCACTCACAATACATGTCAGTGTTACCCCCATTCGCATACACGTCGTGTCTGACTAGAACACGTTGTGTAGTGTCAGCCGTGTAGCCCATCGTGTAGCTAACCACATGGTCTGCTGGGACTTCTTCAGTACACTTCGTGTCCTTATGGAACACACTATGTAGAATGACCTGGGTACATATACCGTGTCACTAAAGAAACAGTCCAATGAACCTTGTCGAAGTACACGCCCTGTCCACCTTGAACATGCAATGCAGTTTTGTCTTAGAGGAGCTGTGTGGCTTAACTGTGTAGAAGTAATCGGGAAGGGAATAGGATTCAAGTACACGTTGTTTTTTAGGACAACACACCATGTATTTGGGCTGTTACACTGCCATTTTGGTTAGATTTACATGCCCATGCGAATGACCTCATGGGACACACCTTGTAGAGAAAGAACACGCTGTGTAATCATGTTTTTCTTAACTGGAATGCTTTCATCTCATGTTCCATTATCTTATATATAATCGGATACCATGAGGGACGATCAAGCCCGAGAGTTTATGAGTCTAGGGTACAGTACTTTTTATATTCTGGAGTACTCGTCTTGCTTTACTGAGCTATAGCGTTTCACACTAATTCCAGCAGGGGATGAGTTGTTCATTTCCCAAAAGTTCCGGGATGGTTTGAGGCACGACATCCGCTCATAGGTGAACATATTCAGGTTGACTTCATTATCCTCTATCATCAACCATGCACTGATCAAAGAGTGAAATCTGAGAGATTCAGGAGCAGTGAGCTAGGGAGGTTCGACATCTAGAGTCAGTTTTCTTCCTACTGATAGTAGGAAGTGCCGCAGGGAGTCTGCTCGAGGAGATCAGAGTAGGCGGAATACACCTTCCTGTAGATAGGTAGTATGATACCAGTGTAGAAGGAGTAGGCATACTAGGACATAGTTCCATAGAGACCCGATGGAGTGTTGATCTTACGGAAAGAGGGGAAATCTTCGACGCTTTTGTCAGATCTTCTCACCTACAGCTGGTGGTAGGGGTTCTTTTATGAACCCACATTCAAGATATGCATTGCCAGATTCTCACTACTCTGGGAACTAGTGTTGTTCCGGCCATGTGGGCTGAGGTGGTTGTCGAGGTCATGGTGGTCAGTCACTAGGATTCCAGTGACAACAGAGTGGATCAGCTCAGGGTGGTCAGCCATGGTCGCATGATCGTGGTATATTCCTGACATTCGCTGTGGAGCAAACCCATAAAGATCATGATCCTAGTCCTTCTACTATTCGAGGTATGATCCTAGTAGCCTTAGTATTATCGTCATCTATTTTCAATATTGGTGCTACACAAAGATTTATCTCTGTGGATGTTGTGGAGAGGCTTGGCCTCTGTATCTTTTCTTCTGCCGACATGTTGACTCAAGATACACCATTGGGGACTGGAAGGTTAGTTTAGTTCAGTGCAGAGACTGCCCTATTGAGGTTGCAGGGTTTCACTTCATGTGGGACCATTATTTCCTAGAGACAATGAGCTATGATTTCATTCACATAATGGACTGGTTAGTCCCCTTCCAGGCAGTCATCGATTGTTAACACCACAGGTTGAGTTTCGTATCACCAGATGGTGGAACCTTTCTTCATAGAGGAAAGTGGGATGCCCAGGCGAGTCGAGTGGGACCCGAGTATCATGGGCCTGGAGGATTTATAGCCAATATTTCTAGTATTTATCTGGATGGCTAGGGGACTTCGCAGTTAGACTTTCCTCTAGTGGTGGATATTTTCAGAGATGCCATTCCAGAGGAATTTTTCAGGTTTTCCTTTGGAGCGTGAGGCAGATTTCTCAATTGAGCTCTTTCCAGGAGAAGCACCGGTGTCCATTCCTCCTTATAGGATGGCTACACCTAAGTTGCAGGAGCTCAAGAAGTTATTGGAGGTGTTACAGGAAAAGGGTTTCATCCGACCCAGTACTACTCCTTGGGGTTCGCCTGTCTAGTTTGCAAAGAAGGCAGATGACACCCTTAGGCTTTGTGTGGATTATCAGAAGTTGAACTAGTTGAATGTAAAGAACCGATATCCCTTTCCAGGGATTGATGATCTCTTCGATCAGCTTCGAGGAGCCCGAGAGTTCTAGAAGATCGAAATGAGGTCTGGTTATCATCAGTTGCACGTTAGACCATCAGATATACCTCTTAAAGCTTTCAAGAGAAGGTTTGGGATATAAGAGTATATAGTTATTCCATTTGGTCTCACGAACGCGCCTGTAGTTTTCATGGCACTAATGAACCGAGTGTTCCATCCATTCTTGGATTTCTTCATGGTGGTTTTCGTGGATGACATCTTGGTGGACTCTCACACTCGAAACGACAATGCAACAAATCTTTATATCGTCCTAAGTACACTGAGAGAGCATCAGTTATATACTATGCTCTCAAAATTCCACTTTTGGATGTATCAGATTCACTTCTTGGGTCGTGTTATCTCATAGACATGAGTATCAGTTGACCTATAGAAAGTGAGAGATGTAGTTTCCTGGGAGCATCCAATGAATGTATTTGAGCTGCAGAGTTTTCTAGGGATGGATGCATACTAAAGGCCTTTCATACAGAACTTTTCATGCCTAGTAGCACCACTGACAGGTCTAACCAAGAAATAGGCAATGTTCATGTGGTCATATTCCTTTGTGTTAGCCATTCTGGAGCTGAAAGCGAGGTTGACATCAGAACCGATACTAGTCTTGCCAGAGCCAATCAAGAGCTATACAATTTACTGCGACGCTTCATGTATCGTTTTGGGAGTAGTTCTAGTACAGGGAGATGGAGTTTTTGTGTACGGGTCTCGGTAGTTGAGGCCACATGAGAGGAAATACCAGACACATGTTCTAGAGCTGCTAGCAGTTGTTCATGCCTTATGCTGTTGTAGACACTATCTTCATGGAGAGTATTGTGTGTTTTTCACTAACCAAAAGAGTCTGAAGTACATATTCACTTAGTGTGATCTAAATCTGAGACAGCCCAGGTGGGTCGAGTATCTTCATTCCTTTTTCATTGATCTTTCCTACACGTCGGGAAAAGGAAATGCAGTGGCTGATGCATTGAGTAGGAGAACTCAGATACAGGTAGTTCAGGAGGCCAGTAGTGAGTGGTAGCTTATGGCTCTGTTCTCTGAGATGCATCTGGAGGTTCATGACAGACTGGGAAAAACTTTTCTATCTTTTGTAGCTGTTACCCCTACTCTTCTTGATCAGGTACGAATGAGGCAGCAATCAGAATAATAAGGCCTAGTCCTGTGGGAGAGTGTGTAAGGAGAGGATCTTCTTCCTGGATGGATAGTGAGCGAGGATGAGATCTTGCATTTCCAGAGACATGTATGGGTGCTAGTAGACGTATGGGAGGAGCTGATGTGGGATTTTCATTCCACATTTTGGGCAGTTCATCCTGGTGTCACCATGATGTATCGTGATCTACACGGCCAGTATTGGTGTCCATGTATGAAGAGAGATATTTCTAGTTATTTCATTAGGTGTTCCACTTTTCATCAAGTGAATGTGGAGCATCAGCGACCAATAGGTCTTTTGCAGCAGTTACCCATTCATGAGTGGAAGTTTAACAATGTCACGATTGTCCTCGTGACCCATTTGTCGAGGTCACCTCATTGGAATGATGTTTTATGGGTCATCGTTGACAGACTCACGAAGGTTCCTCACTTCATGCCGATCAAGGATAACTTCAGTGTTGATGAGATGGGGAGGTTGTAAATCCGAGAGATTGTACTTCTGCATGGAGTTACACACTCCATTATTTCAGACAGATATGAACGCTTTACTTCTCAGTTCTGGAAGGGACTTCAGAAGGTTTAGGTACACAGGTAATTTTGAGTAAAACATACCATCCCCAGACAGATGGCCGGTCCGAGCATACTATTCAGGTACTTGAGGATATGCTTAGAGCTTGAATCATTGACATTGGAGGTTCTTGGGAGAAGCATATAACTCTTGGGGAGTTTTCCTACAAAAATTGTTTTCAGGAGACTATTTAAATGGAACCTTGCAAGGATTTTTATGGTAGGCCATGCCGATCACCTTTATATTGGATGGAGGCAGGAGAGGTAGCTTTTCTGGGTCCTCGTCTTGTTCCGGAGACCTCAGAGCACATAGATCTAATTCAGAAGAAGATGTCTGCAGAACAGTCTTGACAGAAGTCTTATGCTCACCATTAGAGACGGCCTCTGGAGTTTGAGGTTGGGGATCTGGTTTTCCTACATGTCTTGCTGAGGTTGGGACACAAGAGGATTTAGAGATAGGTTAATATTTCACCACGGTACGTCTGGCCATTTGAGGTGTTAGAGAGTGTTGTACCGGTTTCCTATCAGTTATAGTTACCTCAGAGGTACCAATATATTCATGACGTCTACCACGTTTCTCAGCTCTGATGTTAATTTTCAGACCCATCTCATGTCTTTCATCTTGAAGAGGTTTAGATCGAAGCGGATGTATCGTTTGTGGAGAATACTATCCGGATTGTTGATCATATTACGGAGGTTCTCTGTGGCTGGTATGTTCTTATGGTACGGGTGATATGGTAGCACAAGTGAGTACAAGACGAGACATGGGAGAGGGAGGCCGATGTATGATCTCAGTGGCAGGAGTTGTTCAGGGTTTCATTGTGTACGCCTCGTTAGGGAATTTAGGGGACAAATTTCGTTAAGGGGGAAGTTTTTAAAAACCCAAACCTTATTTTCATGTATGTTATTCCTTTTTCTAGAGTTTTTTTAGAAAAGAGGATTATCTAGAAATTTTTGATGTACATGTCGTGTACTTTATGTGTATACACCGTGTACTCCTTTACTACTTGAGGATGTGTGCTGGATGTGTTTGGGCCACACACATGGTCGTGTGGGGTGATGTGGATTCTGCTTAAAGTGGAGTATGAAAAGACCTAGTACACACCATTTACTCTAAAAGTACAGGCCGTGCATGTTATTTTTTTTCATTAAACACATCGGGGTCGCGCCTGAAGGATAGAACACCCTTCTTCTAGGTTTCGTTCATCCGAGAGCACTGAGCATCTATAGATCTTCTCTGAGCACCCGAGCCTCCATCCATTCTCTGAATTGACCACTTTCAATTGTGTTGGAACCACATTGGAAAGTTCTCCAATCCCCTTGAGCATTGTATTCCAATTCCTTCTCTTTCTCAAGTTAACATGGGCTGAACGTTTTGTGTATTTTCATAGATCTACGACATTTTAGGGAGATTCTATCATTTTGGTTCAAGAATATTGATCTTTTAGCATCAAGGTAGGTGGTTTTTTCCTTTCTGTTCAAATTCCTTGAGTTTCATTTGCAAATTCCACCAATACCCTTGAACGGGGAACTGCGTGGTTACTATTTTGCCCCTGTTTTTTTCCTTCCTGGATTATATGCTTGTGTAGGGGAAATTTGATTAAGTATAGGGATAACTTATATGTCTGGATGTTTTTACCATTCCTTGTTCTGTTTATGACCATTTGGCCTTCTTCAGCCTTTAGTCGTTATGCCGGTTTTCCATGCCTTTGTGACCATAGGATGGAGTACTGTTCTCTGACATGCTTGTATGCTATAGACTGGTGAGCCATGTAGCTCTGTAGGTTTACTTTGTCTTATAGCATTATTATGCACTGAATGGAATGGGGCCATGATAAACTGGTGCAATATACTATAAGGTGATAAATCGAGTGAGCTTCCTCAGAGAGTCTCGGACATTGTAGACTATAGGGGATAGACCGAGTGAGCTTCCTAGAGAGTATTGGATATTATTGACTACAGGAGAATGGACTGACTGGGCTTCTGAGAGAGTCTTGGGCATTATAGATTATAGTTTGATAGACTAAGCATGCTTCCTCATAGAGTATTTTATTGTTTGAATTTCCTTAAACCACTCTAGGCTAGAGGAGGAGTTGACTGAGTGATCTTCCTTAGAGAGTTTGTGATAGAACCGAGGCTATTGGAGGAATTCACTGAGTAAGCTTCCTTGTAGAGTCTCTAGACCTTGAGGCTATCAGGGGATTAGACGTTGTGATCTACCTCCGATAGTCCCTGACTACCTTAGACTATAAGGGAAATTGACTCAGTGTGCTTCCTCAAAGAGTCTTCTAATTTTTCGAATGACAAAACCAGAGGGGTTATGTTGAGTGTACTACCCAGAGGGTTGTTGGTACTTCTTGGATATGACCATAAGGGATGGGTATGAGTACATACTAGAGGTTTTCCTATTTTTGGTTAGTTGGTTTCTTCACTTCTGTTTGTTGGACATGTGGATTGGTTACTGTTGTGTATCATCTTGATTAATGTTTACTGTTTACTGTACTGTACTTTCCATATACTCACTGACTGTTAATAGTATATCTTCAGGAGGATGCCTACTGGGATTTAGTCTCACATCCTATTTGGGACATGCTTTTGGGATCAAAAATATTATTTTTCTGTAGGTATAGACAAGGGAAAGTGCCCTTCGAATTCATGTACTTGACAGAATTAGAGGAGGAGAGCACAATACCAAGCCGAGGCTTGCATTGCTGAGGAGTTTCTTTTCTGTTTTTTTGTACTTTGGTTTCATATTTTATTCCCCATTGTGACTTTTTTGGCTGATTTCCTAGAAATATATATCATACATCATTACATATTATTTGTGTGGTCCAATTGTCTATTGATTTATTCTTCCATTGTTTACTTGTGTATCTATTGTTTACAGATTCTTCTATTGTTTATTATTATTTTCCGTTGTGTACTCTACCAATGAGGGAATAGTTTCCCCACTATCACAGCCAAGGCCCTCGTTGCTAGTCGGCTACCTCTAGCATTTGGGGAAATGTGTTTGAGGCCATGTGACCAAACGAGAACGGGGTTCGTCTGGGTGGCTTCTAGAACCGAGATGTTACAGTTTGTTTCCCAATTCCTTTTACATCAGTATTAACTCTCATAATATCAATACAGGATGTGATTACATCAAAAAATAACAAACAAATACGAATTAATGGTTTATAATTATAACCAATGTTTTGTTCATTTGATAGGGTTTCCTCATAAGCCATTGGCTGTGTATGATTTCCAATAGCCTAATATATTCATGAAATAAAATATATGTATTCATGTTTTTGTAGAGTCAATAAGGTTTTCCTTATGAATTTTTCATTCGTTTTTGTTTTGAAAATCACAACAACCTTATACTTAAGAAAATATAAATTTTACCTCCATAAGAAAATTTTACTTCTTTAAGGAAAGATACCCTAAACTAGATTTTCTTATACATAGCAATATTTTTCATTAGTACAGAAACCAGATTCTTACCCAAATTCCCAGAAGTCAATTGATGTAAAGATTTGGAGCATTCTGTATTTAGGATCAGAATTCTAGATGTGAACTGTAATGAAGTTCCAATCCGAATTCTGGACTCCGAACTCTTAAGCAATTCAACTCCGAACTCTTAAGCAGTTCGACTACGAACTCTTAATAGGTTCGACTCCGAACTCGTATGAATTTTGACTCCGAACTCTTAAGTAGTCTGACTCCAAAATCTTAAGAAGTTCGACTCCAAATCATAAGCGGTTCGACTCTGATCTTTCAAGACGTCAACTCCGAACTCATATGAAGTTCCACTCTGAACTCTAAAGTAGTTCGACTCCGAACTCTTATGAAGTTCTACTCCAAACTCTTAAGAAGTTCTAATCCGAACTCCTAAGTGGATCGACTCCGAACTCATATGAAGTTAGACTCTGAACTTTTACTAGTTCAACTTCGAACTCTGGAAGTTCAGATTCCGATCACTGGTGATACCAGACAGTGAATTCCTATAAAACAGAATCCGAACATTTATTAACATAGACTCTAAATTTCATTTTGGTTAGACTCCGAACTTTTTTCTTTATTACACTCTGAAATGTTGAATAACTTTTACTTACATATGCTTCATTTCAAAACGATGTCGTGCATTCAGTTATACATGATTTTTTATTAAATGATGTCATTCATTCTATTTCTAATTAACCATTGGTTGAGTTACATGTGTAGAGGTCCCTCCGAATTTTATGGAAAATAGGACCATTGGAGGAGGGAGCCGACCGTTGGAAATTTTCCTATAAATAGTAGCTTATTTGAAATAGCTCAACAACACGTTGATCAATCTAGAGATCACACACTGTTAAGGTGATTTCAAGAGAGAGAATATTTTCATGCCTTGTGCATACTAAACCACTCATTCAGATTTCATTTTGCAACTCCGAATGTTGGTGATTATATTCGTGGACTTCTGGGGATAGGAAGACAGAGGTTTCAACTACCTTGATGTTCGATGTGTTCCTTGATGATGAAGACAGAGGTTCCAACTACATTGATGTTGAGGGCTTGCGGGGATAGCAAGGCAGAGATTCTGATCTTCTTATCGAGGGCTTAACCTAGTGTGGGTAAGACATACTTGCTTGAAAGTATAAATGAAGTGACCTTTATCCAAGGTTGTTTGATACCCTTCTCTTTGGGTTAAAAGATTCATATCTTGTTACTTGTAGTTTTACTAGTAGTTTTTTCTGCTACACTTTTGTATTGTAAGGAAGGTATAACCTTCTTATATTTCCTTACACTTGTACTCTAATTAGTTTAGATTCTATTCTCTTTAAGGTAGAATCTTATATTGTAAACCATGGTTCCAATTTTCTAGTTGGTGAATAGAGTTGTTGTGAATTTTCTTAGTTTAACTTTATTAAACATAGTTTTTCCTTGTCTAAGGAAAACATAGTTATCTATTACCAACAGTAAAGGTTCCAAAGGAACTTTTTAAAGAGTACTTTTCACCCCCCCCCCCTCTTGTATATTGAGCATCTACATCGTTGTTTCGATCCTACAATTGGTATTAGAGCATGTCTCTGAAATACTTACACTCACATATAAGTTTTTCTTGCTTAATTTTTTTTGTTGAACTTTTTCATTCCGAACTTTTTCATTCCGAACATTTTCATTCTGAACTTTGTCATTCCCAATATTGTTGTTCTGAACTTTGACGTTACGAACTTTTTTTACTAGATAGTTTGGATTCCAAGTTTTGATTAGAATGGCAGGAATCAATGTTGGTTCTCTTGACAATATAAACCCTAAAATACCACTAATCTTTGATGGTAATGACTATGAGTACTGGAGAGATCGAATGAAGACTTTTGTTATCAATACTAGAGTGGATAACTTCGTTATGCTTACTGGTGATTAAAAAATTCGTGATAAGGAAGATAGAACCGTCACTAACCAGGAAAAGTATGAGTATCAACTCAATTATAAGGTACACAATACTCTACTGTGTTCAATTAATAGAAATATATATAGCCAGATTTCTTCTTGTGAAGAAGCTAATTGTATCTAGACGAATTTAGAGGTTACATACTTTGGAACTTTTAAAGTGATTGAAACTAGGAGAGCTATGCTTAGAGATGAATACCATGGATTCAATTTTCTGTATGGAGAACCAGTCTGTAAATTTCAATATAGATTTATGACTATAATCAACATCTTACAGTCTATTGGAGAAAAGGGTTAGATGATGAAGCCCTTGTGGATAAGATAATTGATATTATGACCAATGAGTGGGAGTCAAAGAGAATAGCTATAGATGAGAACAAGAAGGTCACTCAAATTTCACTTGAGGAGCTATTCAGAACTCTTCTCCACCATGAATCAAGAATGAAAAGAGATGGTGAAAACATCAAGAAGAAGAATGGGAATGGTACTGTTGCATTTACAACAACATCAAATCATATGAAATCTAAGACTCCTGAGAGAGTATCTTGATCCAAGTCTAATAAAATTATAATTCAATCTGAATCTAGTGAAAGAGAAGTGTCTGAGAATGAGATAGCAAATCTTGCTCGAAGGATGAACAAGATAGCAGGCCAGAGAAATTTCCAGTCCACGTATAAGAAAAAGGAAAGGAACGATAAGAAAGATGGAGAAGTTACTTGTTATGAATGCAAGAGAGCTGGACATATTAGAGAAGATTGTCCTTTGTTCAAAAAGAAAGAAAGGAAATAAAGGCATTCTGAGAGGAATAGAGAGAAGTATTACAAAACCAAAGCTAAGAATGTTCTGAAAGAAAATGACACCTGGAGTGCCAGTGATCGTGACTCTTCAGATGAATCTTCTGATTATAAATCTTCAGGATAGAAGAATCTTGGTCTTATAGCCAGATTACCCATTATCAATGATTGTTTTATGGCTATGCTATGAAATGCGGAATCATTGACCAATGTTTCTTTAAATTCTAATGATAGATAATATTGTAACTCTTCTGATGAAAAATCCTCTTATGATGAAGAAAATACTTTACCTACCTATGAAGAAGTTTCTAGGTTTTCTGAACTTATTGAAATTGAGAATAAAAAACTCAATAAAAACATGATAAAGAAAACTCTAGGAATTCTATTCTTAAAAAAGAAATATCAGATCTTACTAAAGATCTTGATAGAAAAAATGATGATTTTATAAATATTTCAAAAAAAACTTGAGGAGGTATGTTCTGAGAAGAACAACATTTCTAAAGTGTTTGAAAAATTAATTTCTAAGGAAAGTATCTTTGAGCATAACTGTAGTTCTAAATCTAATGTTTTTTGAGATAAAAACTTCGTTATAAAACTCAAGACCGATATTTTTTCCTTAAGGATGTATTTATCAAACATTACCTATGGTAAAGAAAATTTTGACAAAATGTATTCTCAAATACGACCTTTGAGAAACAAATCCTGATTTGGTTATACCCATGCTCAACCAATTTTTAGTAACAATTACTTTGTTCCACAAAGTGCCCCATTTTGTACCAAGTGTCAATGTGGTGGTCACTGGGCAATGAACTGTTCTTTAAATAAAACCCAATCGTTAGGTTTTCATAAAGCCTATTTCTCAATGAAAGTGTGGGTTCCTAAAATTTTGTTATTTGGAAATCTCTGATCCAAGAAAGTTTGGATTCTGAAAGACTAATTCTTTTCTAGTTTTCAAGAAGATAAAGGAAGTACCAAAAAAATACATGGTACATGGATAGTGGATGTTCCCGGCACATGACTGGTAACAAAAGATATTTTGAAAAGATTATCAAAACGAAAGGTGGAAAGGTAACTTTCAGAGATAATGATCAAGGAGAAATTGTTGGTATTGATAATATTTTTCTTCTAGGTAAAACATTGATTTCAAATGTTTTATTTGTAATGGGTCTTAAGAACAACCTCATTAGCATAATTCAGTTATGTGAATAAGGTTACCTTGTGAATTTTAGGAATGATAAGTGCTTAGTACACAATTCCAAGGAAGAATTTATTCTCTCAGCCAATAGGTAAGAGAATGTATAAATTTTGAGCTTAGAAGACCTTAAAAGCCAAAAACTACCTTTCCTAAGTTCAATGGATGATCAATCCATGTTATGGCATAGAATACTAGGTCACTGTAACCTTAGATACTTATGTAAACTCTCTAAGAAGAAACTAGTTAAGGATCTACCAGAGCTTAGATTTGATTCTTCTAATGTTTGTGATCCTTCTCAATATGGAAAGTTACATAAATCTAGTTTTAAATTATTTGGTGAAGTGTCAACGACAGATGCATTACAGTTAGTGCACATGGATCATTTTGGTTCAACGCAAACTGGGAGTATTGGAGTAAAATACTATGTGTTTGTTTTAGTTGATGGTTACACTAGATTTACTTGGGTTTATTTTCTAGCAAAGAAGTCTGATGCTTTTTCTTATTTCAAAATTTCTAGAGCACAAGTTAAAAATGATAAAAACCTTCCATTAAAAACTATTCATAGTGATCATTGAGGAGAATTTCAAAATTCTGATTTTGAAACCTTTTGTAGTAGAAAACGTATTACTCACAACTTTTTAGAACCTAGAACTCCTCAACAAAACGGTGTAGTTGAAAGAAGAAATATAATTCTTCAAGAGATAAATAGAACCATGTTGAGTGAACATTCTATTGCTAGACATTTATGGGCTGAAGCTGTATGTACTTCTTGTTATACTATAAATCGAGTTTTGATTGGACATTTTCATAATAAAACTCCTTATGAATTATGGAACGTTAGAAAACCAAGACATTCCTACTTCATGGTTTTTGGTCGCAAAGTATTCATTCTAAATACTAAAGATAATCTACAAAAATTAGCACCAAAATATGATGAAGTAATTTTCATAGGATACTCCACAACTTCTAAGGCATATAGAGTTTTCAATAAAAATACTTGTACTATTGAAGAAATAGTGAATGTAAAATTTGATGAGTCAGATCCTTTCATTTTCAAACAATCCCAACCTACATCCATGGACATGTTTTAAAAAACTGATTTTCAACCATTGATAGATGATCCTTCTGATAAACAAAATGTTCAAGAAGATACTTCTAAAACCTTTACCCCAGAAGACTTTCAACCCTATGTTGCTGAACAGGTTTTACAAAACCCAAATCATGTGTTTCTTAAGAATCATCCTAGTGATAACATCATTGATGATGCAAATCAACCTTTAAGGACTAGAAGCTCCTTAATAAATTATGTATAACATCTAGCATTTTTTTACCATTTATAACCTAAAAGCACTGATGAAGCTTTAGGTGATGGTGATTGGATCAAAGCCATGCAAGATGAACTAAATAAATTTGAAAGGAACAAAGTCTGGAACTTGGTTGAAAGACCTACGGAATGTTCTGTTATTCAGGTAAAATGGGTCTTCAGAAACAAGTGTCATGAAAATGGAGTCATAATAAGGAATAAAGCTAGAATTTTTGTTATCGGCTATAATCCGCAAGAGGGAATAGACTATGAAGAAACCTACGCTCCAGTAGCTAGACATGAATATTTTGATATTCTACTTTCCTTTGCAGCATTATTCAATTTTAAACTTTTTCAAATGGATGTGAACTGTTATTTTCGTAACGGTTATGTTCAAGAGGATGTTTTTGTTGAATAACCCCCTGGATTTGAAGATACAAAACATCCTGATCTTGTTTTTATACTTACAAAAGCTTTGTATGGTCTTAAGAAAGTCCCATGAGCTTGGTATGATAGACTCACAGGATTTTTGCTTCAAAATAACTATGTTAAGGGAAATGCAGATCCAACCCTGTTTATAAAGAAATATAAGAAAAATGATTTGATTGTTCAAATTTATGTTGATAACATCATATTTGGTTTAACTCAGCAATCTTTAACTGACTCTTTTGCAAGTCTAATGAAATCTGAGTTTGAAATGAGTATTATGGGTGAGTTAACTTTTTTTTCTTGGTTTTCAAATTTCTCAAAAACCAGAAGGAACCTATATATCTCAACATTAGTATATTAAAGATTTTCTCAGAAAGTATGGTTATGAAAACACTATGATTATAAGTACTCCCATCGACACCTCAAACTTTTTAGATCTTGATGAACCTGGGAAACCAGTAGATCAAACATCTTTTAGAGGTATGATAGGAAGTTTACTTTACATAACAGCTAGCCAACCAGACATAATGTTCTCCGTATTTTTATGTGCAACATATCAATCCAATCCTAAAGAATCTCACTTAAAGGTAGTAAAAAGAATTTTTCTCTACCTTAAGGGAACCATGGATCTAGGATTATTTTATAATTCTGGAAATGATTTTATTCTAAAAAGCTTTTCGGATGCTGAATTTGGTGGATGTAGAGTGGATAGAAAGAGTACATTCGGAACATGTCACTTCTTAGGAGATTCATTAGTCTCTTGGTCCTGCAAGAAGCCAAATTCTGTAGCACTTTCCACTGCTGAAGCTGAATATATACTAGCTGGAAGTTTTTGTGCTCAATTGTTGTAGATGCAACACACACTCACAGACTATGGCCTGAGTTTTACTAAGACTCATATTTTGTGTGATAACACAAGTTCCATTGCCCTATGTAAGAACCCTTCACATCACTTTCATGAAAAACACGTATATATTAGGCATCACTTTCTTAGGGATCACACACTAAAAGGAGATATCATTCTTCAGTTTATCGGAACACGAGATCAACGTGCTGATATTTTCACAAAATCATTACCCTCTGATAGATTTGAATACATTAAAAATAAGATAGGAATGATAACTATAAGGAAATCATTCTTCATTAACTTCTTGTTGAAGAGTTCTCCTAATTGTAATAAACTCCTTCTCATAGGGGGAGTACATTTTATTGTTAGTGTAACTAAAATTTTTGTAATCCGTTTTTTTGTGTAACTAAAATTTTTGTAGTTAGTTTTTCAAACTCTTCGGAACTGATGTTTCTGGAATGGAAATTTCTGAAATTAAAATTTTCGGAATGAGAATTTCCGGAACTGAATTTTTCAGGATTGAAATTCTCGGAATAAGAACTTCCAGAATGGAAATCTTCATACTGAGAACATTTGGAATGGAAATATTCGTACTGAAAACTTCTGGAATGGCATTTTCATAATGATATTTTCATACTGGAACTTTCATAATGAGTTTTTTGGAAGAATATTACCAATTACGAACAATCTTTCTAGCCAATCTAAATGCTATGATTTCATTACTTATAGTTTCGTTATTATATTTTGCTTGCTCGTATTTTCCTTGTTTTTAAAAGTTCAGATTTTTGTTTATCCCCAAATCCGGATGTTTTCCCTAAAACCTCAAAAGTTCGGAGTCAATTTTTTCTTGAGGGATTGTTTTCAACCGTCAGATCAGATCAATGATTTTTTAACCGTTAGATGGATTTTGGAAGACGAAAGGTCACATCCATCACCTATATAAAGGGTACCCCGAGACTCTTCCCACATCAGTTTTTCAAGATTTTGCGTCTCGAAGCCCTACTGCACTTCTTAAGGCCGGTTCTGAACTTTGTAAAGCCGTTCTGAATCATTCAGATTTCCTCACTCCGAATGTCTATAGAAGAAACATCTCAAGATATGTCTAATGCGAAAACAATCTCTATGTGATTGGTCTTTAGGGAAAGGTTAGTTCATCCGGATTTCTATAAGCATGATTTCCTTATAAACAAGAATATAAAGCTGAATGGATGGAAAGATTACTGTGTACTAATGTCAGATAAACAGGATCCGGTTTATACTGATTTACTGATAGAGTTCTATAAGTCTGTTTCCTTCCAGAAGGAAGATGACAATGAAGGGGTTTCCTTTATGTCTTATGGAATGACATATACGCTATCTTAAACCAAGGTCGCGAGCTTGGTTGGTTTATCCAATGAAGGAGAAGATGAATTATTCTCTCCAAAACTTCTAGATGTGCAAGGAAGTTTCAACACGGAGAAGGCACTGAAGTGTCTTAGTCTTAAGGATGATTCAACTATCATGATTGCTCGTCTCACCCCAAACAATAGAATCCTTCAGCTTGGGGTGCAAGTATTTCTGGTTCCAAGAAGATTTCATAAAGACAATGTAAAGAAGAGTGATATCTATGTCATAGATTTCGTGGAAAATCTATGAAAGATAAATCTGATGAGGCATGTCTTGGTTACGATCAAGAACATTAAAGAAGGAAATTTGAGAGCTCAGATAATCATGTTTCCTGCCTTACTATCTAAGCTGATAGTTCGGTGCTTATAATCTTTCAAGGTCTCTTTCAAATAAAAATTTCATAATTGCATACTTATGCTAGTTAGTGATGATACTCTAAAGAGGATGAAGATGGGTTTTTCCAGTGAATCTGGAGAATATTACCCTCTGTCTTTGGAAGAGGTTGAAGCAGCATAGAAAGAATAACATAATCTATAACCATCCAAAAAGAAAAGGAGGAAGAGAAATATTAAGGAAGTGGTTGTTGATGAAGAAAATCCCCAGGTTAATGAAACTCGGTCTGCTCCCCCCCAAGCCAAAGAAGTAGAAATCATATACAGATGAAGTGGCAGCTAAGTGGTGGGAAGATAAAGAAAAGAGGAAGGAAGGGGATCCATAAATCAGATTGGACCCTGCAAAGTCTAAATACATAAAAGAAAAAGCTGCTAAGGAGATATAGAAATAAGAAAAGGAAAAGAAAATGAAAAAGAAAATGTCTGAAGCTGAAGTGGTGCAATATTTGCTGAAAGATTCAGAGTTAGCTTCTAAAATTCTTCCCGTTCTGGAAACGTTTGATTTTGAACCTTATTTACCAGAAAATCCATCCAAGAATTATGTCCCTATGGATAGATCCATTGGTAAAGAAATAGTTGATGAAGCTGAGAAAGAAGTTTCTGAAGAAGTAGAGGAAGAAGTTGAAGAATAAGAAGAAGAAGAAGAGGAAAGTGGAGATTTGGATATCCTGATCAAACAAGTACAAGACTAAAAAGATAAGACTGAATCCGAAAATTTAGAAACTATTGGAAAGTCAGATGAGGATGATAGTAAGAATGTTGACAACCAACAACAACAAGAAGAAGAAGAAAATGTTTTGTATAATGAGGAAGAATCCTATGAGAGGAATTTCCTTGAGGAAGGTCAAGAAAAATTGAAACCATATGAATTCCAGATTATCCATGTTTCTAAATCCTTGGAATTATCCCTTAATAAAGAACCTACTCCAAGAGCTGTTAAGGGGATGCAAACTCTCATGGAGACACCGATAAAATATTTCATCAGAAAGAAAGAGGTTGTTGGTACCTCAAGAAGAAAGCTGGTGCAAGTTGAAGAAGAGCAGTCTCAAAGAGAAGTTTCTGATTCGAAGTCATCATCTCATGGGAATAATTTTGTGGTTAAATCACTGAGGAAGTTGGTAGACATCATTCAGATTTTTCCAACAATAGATTCCAGATGCTAGATGCTGCAACAAAGTATGAATCAGAAATCAGATTCTTTATCCATGATCATGGATAAGTCTGTGAAGTTGGAAGCTGAAAAGAAAAGTTTTCTTATTGATTATGATGAGCATAGAAAGTTCTATAGTAAGGTAACCAAGTGGTCTAAGATAGTGGATGAAGATTTAGTTTAGTTTGAGAGTATTCAGGCTGAAGATCAAAATGATTTTGAAATGGAGGATAAAAAGGTTAACGAGATTTATGAAAATATGACCCAGTAGAAAAATTCTCTGAATCAACAGGTCATGGACCTGAATGGGAAGCATCACTCAGTATCTCATAATTGGAAAACTGAAAGAGATTTCCAGATTGAGTTTCAGCAGAAGATGGAAATGCAAGATGAGATAATAAAGTTGCAGAAATAAGACTTGGAGGCTCAGGTAGAAGCTTTAAAAGTCCAAGAAGAAATGTTAAAATCCTTGGAGATGAAACATGAGGAAGACCAAAGAGACTTTAAGAAACTCAAAACCTTGTTAAAAAAGCTCATTCCGAAGGAAAAGGAAGACAAATGAACCCACTCCGATCTTTTGTTGTAATTGACATTCTTTGTAAACTTTTCCAACTCTAATGATATTATTATTTGGTTGGTTGTATCTTGTCATATACTAATGTTTCTGGTACCATATTTTGTTTTATATTCCCTTAAATTATTTTTAAAAATCACTAATGGGGAGAAGGAAAATGTACTACTCCTAAGGAGGAGAAAGGAAAATTTCTAAGGGAAATATTCTTAAATAAAGGTGGAGTTTCCCACTATGATGTTTTTCATTCTTATAATAATGAAAACTCCACTCCGGAAACTCAGAATACAATCCTTAGAATTTCAATTCCTAAGGGGGAGTAAGTTGTATTCTTTTTCATCCATGAACAATGGTAGATAAGTTTTAATTTCAAAGCCTAATTAATTATTTTTTCAAAATCCTTATATGATTTTTCGAAAGGATGTTTGTGATTTTCAAAAAGGGGTATATTGTTGAGTCAATAAATTTTCCCTTATGACTTTTCCATTCCTTTTTGTTTTGAAAATCACAAACTCATAATACTGAAGAAAAAATAAATTTTAACTCCATAACAAAAATTTACTTCTATAAAGAAAGTTAACCTAACCCAGATTTTCTTATACATAGCAATATTTTTCTTTAGCACAGAAACATGATTATTACCCAAAATCCCATAAGTCAATTAATGTAATGATTTGGAGCATTCTGTTTTAAGGATCCGAATTCTGGATGTGAACTGTAATGAAGTTCTAATCCAAATTCTGGACTCCGATCTCTTAAGCAGTTCAACTCCGAACTCTTAAGCAGTTCGACTCTGAACTCTTATGTGGTTCGACTCCGAACTCGAATGAAGTTCGAATCCGAACTCTTAAGTAGTCTGACTCCGAACTCTTAAGAAGTTCACCTCTGAACTCTTAAGCGGTTAGACTCTGAACATTCATGAGTTCGACTCCGAACTCATAAGAAGTTCGACTCTGAACTCTTAAGTAGTTCGACTCTAAACTCTTATGAAGTTCAACTACGAACTCTTATGTAGTTCGACTCCGAACTCTTAAGTGGTTCGACTATGAACTTGTATGATGTTCGACTCCGAAAGTTTAATAGTTCAACTTCGAACTCTTCATGTTCAGATTCTAATCTCTGGTGAAACCAGACACCGAATTACTATAAAATAGAATCCAAACATTTCTTAACATAGACTCCGAATTTAATTTTGGTTAGACTCCGATCTTTTGACATGATTACACTCCGAAATGTTGTATAGATTTTACTTATATATGCTTCATTTCAAAACGATGGTGTGCATTCAGTTATACATGATTTATTATTAAATGATGTCATTCATTCTGTTTCTAATTAACCGATGGTTGAGTTACACGTGTACAAGTCCCTCCGAATTTCATGGAAAATATGACTGTTGGAGGAGGGAGCTGACTGTTGGAAATTTTCCTATAATTAGGAGCTCATTTGAAAGAGCTCAACAACATGTTGATCAATCTAGAGATCACACACTGTTAAGGTGATTTCTTGAGAGATAATCTTTTCATGTGTTGTGCGCACTGAACCGCTCATTCAGATTGCTTTGTGCGACTCTGAATGTTGGTGATTACATTCGAGGACTTCCAGGGATAGGAATACAGAGGTGCCGACTACCTTGATGTTCGAGGTCTTCCTTGCTGAGGAAGACAGAGATTCCAACTAACATTAAGTTGAGGGCTTACGGGGATAGCAGGACAGAGATTCCGATCTTCGTATCGAGGGTTTACCCTAGTGTGGATAAGACAGACTTGCTTGAAAGTATAAATCAAGGGACCTTTATCCAAGGTTGTTGGATACCCTTCTATTTGGGTTAAAAGATTCATATCTTGTTACTTGTAGTTTTACTACTACTTTTTTCTGCTCCACTTTTGTATTGTAAGGAAGGTATAACCTTCTTATATATCCTTACACTTGTACTCTGATTATTTTTGATTCTACACACTTTAAAGTAGAATCTTATATTGTAAACCTTGGTTCCAATTCTCTAGTTGGTGAATAGAGGTGTTGTGAATTTGCTTAGTTTAATTTTTTTAAAATTAGTTTTTTCCTTGTCTAAGGAAAAAATAGTTATCCGTAACCAGCTTTAATGGTTCCAATGGAATTTTCTAAAGTGTACAATTCACCCCTCTCTTGTATATTGAGCATCTACATCGTTATTTTGATCCTACAGTTTTATCACATAAAGGTTCTTATAAATTATTTTCCTTAGTACACTCTCAATCATATAGTGCCTTTCCAACTATTGTGTTGATTTAATTTGATTAAATACCCCTGATGTGTTCATTAACTGATTATGGAATTATTTGATCATAAGGGTGGTGAATATCCCTCACAGAATCAAATATAAACAAATCTTTATGGGATTGAAATCGATTTATAGATAAAATAAATTTTTAAATTATAAAAAACTATGAAAATATTTCACATAATCCACCACATATATGGTGTGTTTTTCAAAGGAAACATCGATTACAATACCACCAATATCTAAGAATTTTCTATGAATGATAATTGTAACATTTTTATCAAAATCTATTTCCTGAATAAGAATATAAATAGAAAAATTATGCTTTCATACCATGATTAAGAGGTCATCCAACCTTCCATAAGGTATTGTCAACTGAACAATTATTAAATTGATGATAAATATAGGCTGTTTTTATATCCCTTAGATGAAGTTGTTTAAATAATGAATAATTCATAATATTTACAATAATAACTAGGAAATAAAATATTAATTTATCTCCATACTTTCTCATATTATAAATTGAATAGTAAAACAAACATGTTCCTTTAATTTTGGATGTTACATATTTAATATTATAATAAAAAACACATTATTTATATTCATGGTGACCAATTACTCCGAATATATTTTGATATCCAAAATATTTTAATAAAAGTTACATATTATGGAATATTGTATATCGATTTTGAAACATTCATGGTAAATTTTATGGTTTTAGACAATTGATGGAACTATATGTAGTCAGGTTTAAAAAAATTTGTTTGACTCACTTGGGAAAGGGAATGGGGGTTCATAATGTTTCAAAATAGGTTGAATTCTCAAATTATCCTTAAAGCATATCATATTAATATTTTTTTGATTATTTAATTATTAATTTCATTTTTATTATATCTTTCAATTATATATTACTCATTAAACTCAGTTTATACCTTGTTTTATAGATATTTATATTTTTTATCTTCATTATTTTGAGTTTCATAATTTCTCTAATCTATTATATAATCTTTACTAGGATACACTATAAAGTTTTATTTTTTATCCAAGGGTATTATAGTGGTGAAAAAAATTATATTTTCATTTTTATTAACTATTATAATTATAGACATATTTATCTTATCCATAATTCTTAGGTATCTAGAAATTTGCTATATTTGTAAATCCATGTTATGAATTCTGGTATTTGTGTATTTTTAAGGAACAAATTTCACAAAAATGTTTTTACATCAAAGGCATTAAATCTACTTATGGATCTAAATATTTATAATTATTTTGATTTTGAAAATGTTGATTGGGATATAGATGGAAGTTAGTGATAGTTGTGGGTTTCTAAAACTCCCATGTTCAATTCTAGATAAGCATGAGAAATTTTTTATTCCAGTAATATAATGATTTGAAAATGGATCATTATTCCACTATTTTCATTTCAAATATTACATGAATTGATAATTATCATTAGATTGAATTGGTTATCGAATGTTTGGACATCAGTTCATTGTGAGAATAGGAAATCCACAATGATTATTTTAGTCCCAAAGTGAGTGATCATTAAATTAAGAAACCTTGGGGTGTCATTAAATAATATTAATTTATCTTTATAAGATAACATGTATTATAAATTTTGAGTGTGTTTATGATTTTTTTTGATTTATTGAACTATCCTATTTTAGAAATAACTACCTCATTAATAATCCATAATATTTTTATGGTAAGTTGTTAGAATATTATAGAATGTTTCCATAATAGTATGGGGAATTAATTGGTGGTTGGGAATTTTTTTAATTAGATATATGAATTTGTCTATGGATTTATGAAAGAGTTCTATATTATCTTTGAAACCAACATAATTTTATGCCTCAATTATATGGTGATAGTTGTTGGATAAATATTTGAAAACAATGTGTAATTTTTTCCCAAATATCAAATATTTCATAATATTTATCCTAGATCAAACATATATCACATAGTTATAGGAAAAAAGGACCACCCTCAATCATAGCTCATCCTCACTCATCCCATTCATATGTAATGATTTATTAATACCATTGGAATCTCTAATAAAATCAAAATAACAAATAGTTTATTGTTTTTAATGGAAGTTAACATCGAGTTGTGAGACTCTTGGAAAAAAAAATCATAGAATTATGGGTTAAATAATATAAATGAAGTGTTTTTATATTAATAATGTAATTAGAACATCAAAAATAAAATCTATAAGTAAAATTTATTATTAGGATATAGTGGATTTATATTTTGATTATAATTTTATTCTCTTTAAATTTATAAATTTTCCATTTAGAAGATTTAGTTATATTTTTAGGGCAATGAAACCTATACCAATTTCAGATATGGTATGATTCTGTTATACTGCAATGGAAAAGGTTTTAATTATTCTTTGATTCACATTTTTTTTAAATTAATCAAAAATAATTTATGAAGATAAATGTATTTTTTATTTACATTAATTTTACTTATTTTATTTATATATTTATCTATTTCTAGTTTTTTATGTTTTTTTGGTTTTCGAACAACTTTATATTAGTTTGACACATGTTCATTCCCCATAAATGACTCCAAAATTTTATTTATAATAGGATTATGATTTTAAACAAAATTATATTTTATAAATTATAACACCTGAGCTTCAATTATAGTAATTAATATGTTCATTTAGAAGAAAAAGAATATAATGAAATTATATTTTTTTAATAATTTGAATAAAACCTACAATTTTTTATAAATAAATTTTTATGAAAGAATTTTCATATTTTAATTTATCAAGTAAAAAATATCTTATGGTGAATTTTTTATAATTTTCATAAATATTTAATTTTTGTTTGAATTGTAAAAATTATCAATTTTATAAAAAATTCCATTTTTTGGAATTAATAAGTTATAAAAAACATGATTTTTTCTGGAACATTTTTCATTGAGTAAATTTTATTTAACAAGAAATATAATTCATATAAATTTTATATCATTAAGCTTATCAATATATGATAATAAATTTTTTGTTTTAATATTTGGTTTAAAATGTGATCTTGAAAATAAATATGTGGGAGGTTTGTCCCTAGAAACTCATTATCACTTATCTATAGAAGAATATTTGGTATTAATGGTTAAGAATTTTAATCTATGCATATTATGTGGAAACATATATGTTTCCTACTTTTACCTAGGATATAAATTTTTATATGTTTTAGATGTTATACATTAAATAATGTTTATCTTTAGATAACCATAAGTACTATTATTAGTATGTATTAATTAAAATATAAAGAATGCAATTTCTTCAATATGGTGGGATAGAAGAATTTAACAACATATGTTTTTAGGAATAATATTTCATCCATAATCTATATATTTATAATTATAAAAATTCATACATAAATATCAAAGTAATATAAATATATAATGAATAAGTTAAAAAAATATTTCAATTAAACTAATAACAAAATGTTCATTACATGTAAAATTTTATCACAATATAAAATAAAACAAAATACAATAGACCATTTATTTTTACTCTCCATGTATTATTGCATCTTTTAGATGTTTATAAAATAAATGGGGAAAATAAATATACAAGAATAAAATATTAAATAATGGGAGATCTCCTTGATCATCATTAAACTTGAGGGTCAACAACATCCAATGAAAATATATAATGAGTAAGAACATAATAAAATTAGAATGTATATTATGAAATCCAAAAAAAGAAAACTATCAAATTGAGATCCATGACTTAATAAGTGTGAATGGATTGACTGAGTTTACTATATATATATATAGGAAAGAAATTTGGAAATAATAAAAAATAGTTAGTGAAAATATATCCATTGGATATACATATATCCTTTATGTATGCTGCTTTTGTTTATTATTAGTAGTAAATTTAAAATAATTCATAAATAATAGATAATAAAAGAAAAAATAATATAGTACAATAATATATAAATATATATTTCTTTGTTATGTATTAAAATAATAATTATTTAATTATGAAATAATGTATTTATAAAGCTGATAATCAAGTTATTCATATCAATGTATTAGTAAAATTAAAATTCCGAATATATATAATTAATTTTAAATATATTTGGGTATGATTATTTTTGTAAAATTTCTATTTTTTAAAAAGAAACATTTTATTAAATTGTCATATATTTAATCCAATTATTTTTTAACAAAATTATATTATTTTATAAGAACTAATATATTAATATATTTAAATAATATATTGATATTAAACAACATTAATAACGTTTAATGTCTACAAAAATATTTTTTTTAATAATTTAATTTACTTATATATTTTAGTTTTAAAAAAATAAATTTATAAATTATATAATTTTAATTTTATAAAATGAAATTTAGTTTTAATTTATCAAGTAAAAACTAACTTAGGGTGAAAATTTTAGGTTATTCTAAAATAAATAATTTTCATTGAATGTTGAATATATCTATATTTGCTAAAAACTAAATTTTATAAAATTATCATAATACAAGAATGACTTCTGTTTTTTTGAAAAAAGAACTTTATACAATATATATATATATATATTGAATCATTTATATAAATAATTTTAAAAGCTTTTCTTGAATTTAGAAAATCCATGTTTAATGTTCTTAAAACATAAGTAATATTTTACTCCATAAATTAATTTTCCCTTATATTGAAAATTAATTTTTGTAACTTATAAAAATAAATATAAATTTTTTATTTTGAATCCATTTTTACATATTATTTAATAAGGTTAATTTCACTTTTTGGCTTTAAAATAATGTTAGTATAATTTAAACAAATTACCTTGAGAATGATAAAACCTTTATTTTCAATGAAATATGTTATTAATATTGTGTAACTATTATATATTATAATACATTAAAACCTTATAAAATAAAAATAATATTATTTTTTAACTTATATATAAATATACTAAAACACATTCAATTGGTAGTCAATACTAAATACGATTATGTACACATAATGATACTAAGAAATATTTTATAGAATAATATTTTTCTACATATTAGATGATTTAATTTAAAATTTAATTTTAAAATATTAAGAATTTAAATATGATTAAATGGAGAATAAATTTTTGTTCATCACACACAACATTGGTAACATAATTTATTTTACATTTTTGATAAAACATATGTTACATGGTAAAAAATGGATACCCTAATAAAAAAAGGTAAAAGTAAAATATTAAAAAATAAATTACATTAAAATGTATATAGCATGTGTGGAAGTTATTGGATGATTATTTATTGACCCAATATCACCATAAAATCCATTATCTATCACTTTTGAAATGACTAACCATGTAATAGTCTAATTTTATTACTGAAAAATAAATAGTGTTCCCAAAAGTAACCTTTTCATTACTTATAAAATATGATCACTACCACCATCTCCAATTAAACATCCCCTTATAATATTCCTTGAAAATAAACCAAATTTGACTCTCCTATAATTCATTTCCATGACCGAATTCTCATCGTGACCATATTTTGTTATATTCCATTCCTTTTGAAGGAGATTTTTAAGACAAGGTCGGTGTCCCAAAGTGAGTATTAATTAAACAATGTCATTTTCTTATAAATAATTATATTTAATAACTATGATAACCAAAGTAATATAACAATATTAGTATCATTATTTTAATTTAGTGTCACTATATTTATAGAGAAACCCCTTATATATTCTATTCCACCCATTAAGAAAAATATAGGAATGTTGGTCTTATGTAAGTGGTAACTACAACCTCTACAAAATGACTTTTTTTATCATATACTACCTTATATATATGTCATAGAAAATTATTTAAGGTAAAATAAATTATTATTATTATTATATTTATATTATATAAATTTAGTATTAGAAATTTTATTAGTGATACTATTAATAAATAGTCATAATAAACATTATCCCCTGGAATGAACATATGAGAGTAACTTTCCAAATCAAAGTAAATTTTAGAGAATCACATATAACTATATAATTTTTATTCTAATATTATAATAAATAAATTTCATCCCTATAATTATATAGATTGTGATGTCACTCTATAACGCCTTTTACCAAGCTCAACATAATAATATATTGAGGTAGAAATTGATTGAACCACTTAAGACAACTATATCAAGAATACATTTTACAATAAATAAGTAACATGTGGTAATGAAATGTCTATAGTAAATTAAATATTGATGAGTAATTTTCAAATTTTATTATAAAATAAACATAATTTTTTTAATTTGGGATGTCAGGATCATGTGCCATGTAAATCAGGATGAAGGAAAGGGTTTATGCTAATTCAAATTTTCTTTTATTGAGTTACAACACTGATTATAGAAAAATGTTTACTAATATTTATTTATTATAAATAATTACAAATTTATATTTTATTTCAATATAATATTATAGGGTTCTAAATTCCTTATTGTGAATTAATTATCAAATGACAAGTAACTCAATGATTATGTTTCGTGTAAGGGTTTCATGTTTGAAATTTAATTTCATGAAACATATTTGTTATTATTCACCATGTTTTATTTTAAATTTTATATTTAATACCCATTTTATATTACCTATCATGATCTTATAACCACTCATGATATTTTATGTTTCATTTCAAATAACATCCAATAATCATTTTCAGTTTAAATTTCACGTGTTTCATACTATATTTAGAGAAACAAATTAAACTTACTTATGTTATAATTTTTTTATATGGTTATGATATCCTAATCATACTATTATCATTTCATTTATCTTTTTATGATGGAAATTTATCATTCTACCTAGTAAAGATAGCTCTTTTGGTATCATATTATTCGGTGAAATACCTTCTCAATCAGAAGTTTGACATTTGATAAAATACATACCATTCATTAAAATTAATATATATTCTCCTTATACATATTAACAACTAGTTATTATTTTCCACATTTTATAAGGATACTATTATTGTCTTATTCAAATTATCATATTACTTTTCATCACAACATATCAAATAGACATTTTAATTTCCTATTTTTTATTTTTTATTCAATAAATGTGTTTTAAAAATAATAAATGGATTTATATTTCAATGATATGTTTATTATTTTCTACAAAAATAACTTCCCTATAAATCCAATATGTATTTTTAAATACTACATTATTATATTTTTCTCAAAACCCAATTTTTTAACATGTCACAAAAATATTTGTTTCCATACTTTTTGAAAATAACCTCTTAAATGATATTAACAACTTTGTATCTTAGAAATTCGTTATATGTATTATAAAATAAATTTCTATAAGGTTTTGGAAATAATATATTTTTAGTCATTTTAAAACTTATTCCCCACTTTTTTTGGTTTTAAAAAGTAATTTTATTTCATCATTCTATGAGAATTACATTAAAAAGTGTTTTTGTGGAAAATGGTTATTTTCATCTTTAATTTAAAAGTATAATTATACAATAATTTTAAAATTAATTCTTAACTACCCATATATTTTTAACTATGATATCAAAACTGAGAAACATTAAATATATATAACAGAAATTATCATTGCCAACATTTTTCCCAATATTCTTTAGGGTATAAAATAATTTCTCTTTCAATGCATTTCTATATGAATTCATAATTTATGATTCTATTGATTGAAGAATTATTGCCATGAACCATCCCCCGGTGCTCGTATCGTGACTACCCCAAGCCCGACTTCCACAGGCCAGGGGCTGGCAACTAGCACCAATGGTGTATATCCCTAAACAGGGAAGGAATTTCCTTTATAAATATAAGAAAGCACCACATAGTACACAAACAGAAGCAAAAAAATAAGTAATAATGTGTAAAAAAATAAGTGATGGAATGTAAAAGGTCTGGAAAGACAAGCCCAATAGGAAAGAACATGTACAACTGAATGTAAGTACAACTGAAGAAAAAGTAAAGCAGCTACAGGGTCTTCCTATAGGGTTCCTACCTTAAGGGTAGGTAGAGATGGCCTCCTCATCACCCTAAGTCCATCTGTCTGCTCTGTGCACCGTCACGCTGAGTGGTCCACCTTTGGGTACCATCCAATCCCACTACTCTCTGCCTCAGTAAGTGTTGTCCGTTGTCTGCAACCAGCACAACGTGGTGCAGACATATCCTGTGCAAGGGGTGGGTATAATGATACTCAGTAGGGACCTCGAGACCCTCAAGGTATCACAAAATTAATCAAGGATAAACCACATAATATGAATTCAATGGATAATCATTACTTAGATATATGCCTATATATATACCTAAGTTATCTAGTAACACATCTCAATCATGAGGAAAACAAAAAAGACACTGATTCAGCTCAAAACCAGGATTTTGTCTTAGGGGATAGTATCAAGTTACATTCCCATTCAAACTGTCAAAACCTCAGCTGATGGTATACTCCTCCTCTATCGAGTACAATGGGTTTACCACGTCACACAGAGGTACTTCCCACTAACATTGGACTTCTGTGGTACAACTCCTATTGAGTACTATGGATCTGTTGTGATCACATAGTGGCGCTCTCCACTATGGGTCTGTCACGCTCACACAGAGGTTCTCCCCATCCTGGGTCTACTGCGTCAAACAGAGGCACTTCCCACTAGGCCAATCGAGTCACTCTAAGTTGAATGGTCACCAGTCGTCAGGTCTCAGCCACAGACTAGATCACTGAACTCTGTTCGCTTGGATCCATGAGGATCCACTCCATGAACTACAGGTAGATTCTCCAAAGTTCACGAATCCCCACGTAAATGTATCTCAAGGGTTTTCCTCTTTATAGGGGTCTCAACGCAATAGTCATCGCTTCAATCTGATGCCCGGTCTGTGATTTATTGGCATTTCTATTCCAGGGGCCTAGTTTGTTTTTAGATTCAAACCATCCCTACCATACCCCCAAATGTGTTCAAACCTAATGTGGGGTATGCCAAAGGAACCACCTCGCTCTATGCATCCCTTCGGCATAGACGGTTCATCGATTAGACACATGTAGCAAAAGATATGGGCAAAAAGGTGTTTTTGGGTCAAAAGAGTCTGGACTGGGGTCCTACCCGGCCAGAGGGTCCGACCCGGCCTGCTGGTCTGACCCAGATTGTGGGTACGACCTGGCGAAGGGTCCGACCCGGCCCGTGGGGGCATCCCGGCTCGAGGGCGGCCCGGTAGGGAGGCACGACTCGGCGGCGGCCCAGCCCGGTGGGGCGGCCCGGCCCGATGGCAGCCCAACCAGGTGGTTGCCCGATCTAGTGGCGGCCCGAACCAGGGGCGTCCTGATAGGGTGGCGTCCCGACCCGGTGGAGGCTCGACCCAGTGGCAGAGCAGCCCGGTTGGGCAGCACGGCTCTGTGGCCCGGTGGCCTGCATGGGGTTTGCCTCATCCACGTCCTGGGGGAGGCATGCACCCCCGAGAATCCCAAACGGTTGAGCCGTTTGGGTGGAACCGAACCTGCACCCAGTGGCGCCGGTCCCGCTCATGCGGGACCTGACGTGGTCCCTCTCCGCTCGGCTGGTGGAGTGACCGGTCGCTCCTGTTCCACCATCGCGGCCCGCCCTGGTTGTGGTTCTGGTCCTCCACGCGGCGCGATGACGCCACGCCCCTCCGGTTGTTGTCTGACCGCCATGCTCTACCGTGGCCCACGCTGACCGCGACCTAGTTCTCTGCGCGGCGTGAAGGCGTTGCGCCACTCTGGTGACCCGATGGCCTTGCACCTCCAGTTTTTTCACGGACGGCCCGACGCAGGTCGCGTTGCTCCTCTGCTGTCTGTTGGCCGTGCTCCACTCCTCCGGCGGTTTAGTTGCGCCGCCACCATCATCATCAAGGGAAGAAAAAAAAGGGGGAGGTTCGGGCCGTGATTGTGTGGTATAAGCCCTCCTCATTATGGTGATATCAATCTACCTCAAAGAATCAAACGATGAAGAATGGAGGGTAAAAATCAACCATGAAACATACCCTACCCCGTTTGTCGATCGATAATGGTTGATGGAGAGTTCGGAGAAGATGAAATCGACGATTTCAGTGTTCTTCGTGGGCGATGGTTTCATTCCTCGACCGAAGGTTCTTCATTGCAGGACAGAACATCGAGGGAGGAGAGATCATCATTGGAGATCCGTTTTCAACCAAAATAATGTTTCCAACCAAATTAAATAATACGGTATCTATTATTTTAATGGTTGACATGAATTCAAATGGTGAGGTAATTAAAAGGGAGCTTCACATAATTAATTCTTGTGTGTATGAACAAATTAATTAAGTGGAGTTCAAGAGGTTTAATGGGTGATTGTTTCGTAGATGTGGAGTTCAAGGGTTTCACCCTCGGGTGGTCCCCATCACTTTTAATCATCTCACAGGAGGTTATGCTCGGGTGGGCCCCACCACCATAACCTCTCATGGGAGGTTAGGGTGTGGCAGTCCCACCACCAACTCCCATGGGAAGGTTCCAACTACCAGCCAACACACACAAGTCATCGTAGAATAAATTAAAGTGTTTAAAACATTAAATTATTTTTATAAAAAGGCAAAAATCAACTTCCATTATCGAACAACTTCCATCGACGTGAAAGTCCTCTTAAGTGAATACAAACGCTTCGAGTTCAACAGTGCCCTCATATTTCAGTTTCGAGCACTGGTTCAAAATTTATAAAAACCCACTCATATGATTGCTGAACGTACCCAAAAAAATATCAAAAATTGATTTCGGGCACACTAGGCCTCGAAATCATGCGCCGTCAGTTTTTGCAGACTCGTAAAATTTCCATGTATTTAAGAAAAAAATTACCATGGAATTTTGGGGTCTTTAAATTATCCAAACCTAAGGTCTTTACGTCCCTGTAAGATACAACTAAAACTTTGGGAACAAACGGGGGTACTGGGCACGCATTTGAGCCTCCCACTCCCATTTTCTCTCCAAGAGGTTCTCATGCTGCCAGTGAATATGCACCAGAGTTATCGACCTTCCACATAGGACCCACTCCGATTGATCCTCAATCTCCACTGGGACCTCCGTGAAAGTATCCCTATCATCGACGTCTAGCTCCCCATGGTCGATGATATGGGATAGTTCGTGCACATATCTCTGTAGCTGATATATGTGCAAGATGTCATGCACCCGATGCAACTGAGGTGGATGAGCTATGCGGTAAGCCACCTCGCCTACTATACTGAGGACCTAGAATGTCCCGATGAATTTCAAAGATAACTTTTTGGCTCGGCCAAATCTCTATAGACGTCGTTGAGGCGAGACCCGTAGGAAGATGTGGTCACCATCCTCGAACTCTAGATGCCTACATCTTCTATCATCATATGAATTATATTTACTCTGTGCAATCTTCATCCGCTCCTAAATGATCTTCACCTTCTCCGTGGTAGCTCTTACTATCTCTGGTCCCACTAGTGCTAACTCTCCAGGGTCAGTCCAACACAAGGTTGATATGCAAGGTCGCCCATACAAGGCCTCAAAATGTGACATCCCGATGGTGGAGTTATATCTGTTGTTTTAAGGAAACTCTACCAATGGTTAGTTATCCTCCCAGCTATGACCAATGTCGAGGACAAAAGCTCAGAGCATGTCCTCGAGGGTCTGGATGGTCCTCTCGGACTGACTGTCATTCTGAGGATAGAAAGCAGTGCCCAAGCGAAGTTGTGTCCCAAAAGATTCCTTCAACCCCTTCCATAGTCGAGAATTAAATCATGCGTCATGGTCGATGAAAATATAGGAAGGTACTCCATGTAAATGCACAATTTCCTATACATAGAGGCGTCCCAAACTCTCTACTGAGCGCTGATCTCTGATCAGTAGGAAGTGGCCTGACTTGGTGAGTCGGTCAACGATCACCCATATCGAATCGTCACTCATGGATATACATGGAAGACCTATCATGAAGTACATGGATATCTCATCCCACTTCCACTCTGGGACCTCTAAGGGCTGTACCAAGTCTGATGGTACCTGGTGCTCATCTGTCACTTACTACATGTCAAGCACTGTGAGACAAACTCCACTACAGACTTCTTCATACCTGGTCACCAGTGCTTCCGTCAAAGGTCTTGGAACATTTTCACCACTCCTGGATGTACCACAAGAGGGGATGTGTGGAACTCTCTCAACACATCCTCCTGAAGTGAAACTAGTACCATGGTACGTCATCTAAAGAGGATGACAGGCTCTCAAACTTCAGAAAATCCAACAGGTGTCTACCCTGTGGATATCTCAGCATGTTGTGTCTCATAGTCAGCATCCCCACGTTGTGCCTACCTGACTCGCTGAAGTAGTGGGGGAGTTACTGTAACAGAATATAAATAGGCTGCTCTATCTCTATCCAGAAAATATATCTATAAGGAAACCAATAGTTTTTTCGCCTCTCCTAGCACCTGTATACCAGATCTCGTGTTGAGGGCATCTGCTACAATGTTCCCCTTCCCAGGAGTATAGAATATCTCGAATTCATATTCCTGGAGGAACTCAAGTCATCACCGCTGTCTCAGGATCTGGTCCTTCTAAGAGAAGATATACCTATGAATATTGTGATCAGAGTACACGATAAATCTTTCACCCAACAGATAGGGTTTCCACATCTTCAAGTTGAAGACCACTCCTGGTAACTCCAGGTCATGGGTAGCGTATTTCTGCTCATGATGTCTCAGCTGTCAAGAACAATACACGATCATTTCTCGCTCATACATTATGACACACCTGAGTTCGTTCCCTGATGGGTCATAGTAGAGTACATACCATACACATTCCCATTGAAGTCTCAAGATAGATGCACAATTCACCCTCTTCCTCAGCTCTTGAAAGCTCTGATGGCATCTCTCTGACCACACAAAGGGTTTTCCATTCATCGTCAAGGCTGATAGTGGTGATAAAACTATGGAGAAGATTGGAACAAATCTCTGCTAGTATCCATCCAATCCTAGAATACTCTATACCATCATCACACTCCTAGGTGGCTTCCAATCAAGTACTGCCTCAATCATCACTGGATCTACTACAAATCCAACCTCTGAGATGTCGTTCCCAATGAAGTGAACCTATCAAATCCAAAATTGGCACTTCAAGAGCTTACCATAAAGTTGGTGCTCTCGGAGTGTGTCCAGTAACACATGAAAATGGTTGGCGTGCTCCTCCTCAGTAGTTGAGTAGATCGGTATATCGTCGATGAAGACAATGAAAAAGCGATCGAGGAAAGGCTATAAGATCCTATTCATGAGACACATGAACACTGTTGGAGCGTTGGTTACACTGAAGGGCATAAATATGAACTTTTAGTGGCCGTATCAACACCTCATGGTCTTCTTCAGCACATCCTCATCTCAAAATCTAAGCTGGTGATAGCCTGATCTGAGGTCTATCTTCCAGAACCATCGTGCTCCCTTGAGCTGATCAAAGAGGTATTCAATCATCTAGAGGGGTAATTTTTCTTTACATTCACCTGGTTCATGCAGTTGTATTCAACATAGACACTCAAGCTCCCATTCGCCTTCTTGGAGAACAGAATCGGGGCTTCCCAGGGAGAAGCACTCGGCCAGATGAATCCATTTCCCTGCAAGTCATCTAGCACTATCTGCAGCTCACAAAGCTCAGAGGGAGCCATCCAATATTTTGGTCTAGATATTGGTGTCATATCGAGTTACAAGTCAATTTATAAGTCCACCTCTCTATGAAGAGGTATTCCTATAACATTTTCCAGAAAAGTATCCACGTACTGGTCCACCACTATAGGATATGTCAGAAACTCCACATCAACTGCTCAAACAGTAAGGCAAGACAATTAGTGAGTGATCAGCTCCAACCTCATCCAATTAAATCAATCATGCACTGCAAAGGTTCCTTTCTCTCCGGTGAAGGTAAACCTGGTCACATCCGTGCAGACACACTGAACATTTCACATAATACAGTTGATCTGATCATGGACTGTAGATAACCAGTCCATACCCAAGATGACTTCGTAAGGCCTCGACACCACTGTTAGGAGATCCCAGCCGAAGATATCGCCTCCTAGAGTATGCTGGAAATGCTGGAACCAGTGCGTACTTGTCGAATCATCTCCTGTAGGAGTATCTAGCCATAAAGATCGAGCCAACAGATCCATTAGAACCTCTGAGCTCCGAACGAGGGAAGTGGTAATAAAGGATTAACTGGTACCTGTGTTTATTAAAACTGCAGCTACGGTGGAGTAGACACAGATAGTACCTCGAATCATCTCTAGAGAACTATGATCGTATTACTCAGCTTCCTGGAGCTGATATCTCCCCTGTTCACATGCTCCCTGAGGTCGGTGTAGACCTCCTAGTGGTGGTGGTGGTAACACCTTGTAACGTTGTCCATCGCCAGCTGAACGTCCAGCTCCTCTGCCACCTCCGCTTACTCCCTAAATACCACCTCAATCGAACCTCTTCCTCTGCCTGCGATGTCCTTCAACTGTCTACCGATCATCAGAACATAGGTTCAGACAATCACGTGCCATGTGACCGTTCCCGTCGCATGAGAAACATTGTCTGCTCCTAGTAGGTAAGTCACTGCCCCAGGTGTCCTGCACAATATATCCCGAATCATACAGTCATCCACCCATGGGTCTGGTCCTCTTGGACCTCTGTGTCATATGTCTACTACTAGCCGTATAATACCCCACTTCATGTCGTCTAGTAGTGTGTCTTGCTGCTAGTGACTGCTCAGCCAGGAATGTCTCTACTAGAGTGCCACTATCTAACACTCCCACCTGCATCGGGATGCTGATTGTGATCATCAAAGCATTGATCTCTCGCCTGAGCCCCTACTCTAAGGCATGTGCCATGAAGAATGGGTCTCGTACCATATCTGTGGAGTAGCGTGAGATATCGGTGAACCTCGATGAGTACTAAACTATAGTCATGCTACCCTACAGTAGATGCAGTAGCTTCTGTATCCGTACAGCTCATAGGGTTGTTGTAACAAACTCCACCCAGAATAGGCTCTTAAAGTCTGTCCAGAGTAGTGTTGCCACGACATGGACCGGGAGCATCAGGCTCCACCATCTTCCTACTGCTTCCTAAAGGAGGCTGGAATCAAGGATCAACATGTAGTCTACTAGTGTCCTCACTAGCCTAAAAACTCTTAGCACAGCCTCCAGCCAATCCTCAGCCGCCTGTGGGTCCATCTCTCCCCTTAACCTGGGTGGCCTCTGGTGCTGGAACTCATACAATGCACTCATGTGGAATGCATCATCTTCTGCTGGGGCTGGTGGCATTGGTGGCCCAACGGAATGTGGTACCACTTTAGCCTCCACTAGTAAAGGGCCATGCACTGAGGCCTCATCGCTCAGTGGGTTGTCAGAGCGTACGACTCTCGGTGCTCTGTGGGGAGGAATCCAGAATGAAACCGATGTGACAGAGTCAAAAGTTTATACCTGGTGAGCTGACCTTTTTGGGTTCACTTAAGAAAACATTTTAAGGCACACACAATCAGTGATTTCATGCACTAACTCGGAAATCAGAAGTCATGGTCCAAGTGTATGGATACATAAGCTGCCTGCACCAACACTGGACTACCTAAACTGAAAACCACACTTAGTACAATTAACACTATTTCTTCATAGAAAATAAACATTATAGTTCTATGTTCTGCGGTAGAACTGACTCCTCTGATACCAATTTGTAATGACTCATCCCATGGGGCATGTATTGTGACTACCCCATGCCCGCCTTCCACAGGCCATGGGCTGGTGACTTGTACCAAAGCTCTATATCCATAAACCAGGAAGGAATTTCCTTTATATCTTTAAAAAACACAACAAAGTCACAATCAGAAGAAAGACACTATTTAATACTATATACAAAAGAAGTGCTGGAATGTAAAAGGGCCGGAAATACAAGCCCGACAGGACAGTACATGTACTCCTGAATTCAAGTACAACTGAAGAAAAGGCAATGAAGTTATTGGGTCATCCTCTAGGGTTCTAACCTGAAGGGAAGGTACAGATGGACTCTTCAGCACCCTATGTTCGTCCGTTCGCTTCGTGTTCTGTCACTCCGAGTGGTCCACCTCTCGGTACCGTCCAGTCCTCCGACTCTCTACCTCAGTCAGCACTGTATGTCATCTGCATCCAACACAATGAGGTGCAGGCATAGCCCGTGCAGGGGTGAGTATAAAGATACTCATTAGGGACCCTGAGACCCTCAAGGTGTCACAAAATCCAACAAGGATAAACCACAAAGTATGAATTCAACGGATAACCTTTACGTGGCTATATGTTCATACATATACCTAAGTTGTAGAGTAAACCATATAAATAATGAGTAAAACACAAAAGTCACTGACTCAGATCAAAAATAGGATTTAGTTCTAGGGTATAGTGTTATTTTACATTCCCAGTCACACTGTAAGAACCTCGGCTGATGGTGTACTCCTCCTCTATTGAGTACAGTGGGCTTGCCGCATCAGACAGAGGGGCTTCCCACTATCCATGTATAGTTGTGGTACTCCTCCTGTCGAGTACTATGGATATACTGCGCTCACATAGAGGTTCTCTCTACTGTGGTTCTGTTGTGCTCACACAGAGGCGCTCTCCACCGTGGGTCTATTGAATCAAATAGATCTGCTCCCCACTGGGTGAGTCGAGTCACTCTGAGTCGAAAGATTAGCAATCATCATGTCTCAACCACCTTCTAGGTTTTCGCACTCCACTCGCTCGTCTCCAGGAGGATCCGTTCCATGAATTACAGGTCGATTTTACAAAGGTCATGAAGCTCTATTAAAATGTTTTCCAAAGGAATGCCTCATCATAGGGGTCTCAACGCAACAGATGGTTCGTCAGTCAGATGACCAGTCTGTGAATTATTGGCATTTTAGTTTTAGGGCCTGGTTGGTTTATAGTTTAAAACCCACCCGACCATACATCTACTGTGTACAAACCATAGGTGGTTTATTCCAAAAGAACCATCTTTCTATAAGATTTTCATCACCACAAACGGTTCATCGATTAGACGCATGTAGCCCAAGATAAGGGTGAAAAGGTGTTTTCAAGTGAAACTGGTCCGGACTGGGGTCCGACACTGTCTGCAGGTCTAACCCGGCCTGAGGGTCCAACTCGGCCCGAGGGTCTGACCCCGTCCGTGGGTCTGACCAGACCTGATGGGCCGCCCTGGCCCATGGGTCCGACCCGGCCGGGGGGTCTGACCCGGTTGAGGGTCCGACCCGACCCATGGGTGCGGCCTAGCACGGTGGTGGCCCGACCCGGTGGCGGCCCGACCCAGTGGGGTGGCCCAACCCAGTGGTGGCCCAGCCAGGTGGCGACCTAGCCCGGTGGCGGTCCGGCCAGGTGGCGGATGGGTCCAGTGGCGGCACGACCCGATGGGGCGGCCCAGCCCAGTGGGGCAGCCTGGCCAGGTGGCCCGACGGCCCGTGGGGGGTCCGCCTCACCAGCATCGAGGGGGGAGGCACGTGCCCCCTGGAATCCCAAATGGTTGAACCGTTTGGGTGGAACCAAACCAGCGCTAGGTGGTGTTGGTCCAGCTCACGCGAGACCCGACGGGGTCCTGCTCTTCCCAGCAGGCCGAGCAGCCAGCCGCTCATGTTCATCCACCGCGTCCTGCCCTGGCCTGGGTTCTGGTCCTCCGCACGACACGATGGCTCCACGCCCCTCCAGTGGCTGTCCGACCGCCTTGCTCTGCCGCGACCCATGATGGCCACTGCCCGGTTCTCCGTGAGGCACGACGACGCCACGCCCCTCCGGCGACCCGATAGCCTTGGGTCGTCAGTTTCTTCGCACCAAGACCGACACCGGTCACATTACTCTGCCGCTATACGATGGTCATGGTCCACTCCACTGGTGGTATTGTCATTCCACCACCATCATCATCAAGGGAAGAAAAATGAAGGGGGAGGGTTGGGCTGTGTTCGTGCGGTCCGAGTCCTCCTCGTTATGGTATTATCAATCGGCCTCAAAGAATCAAACGACGAAGAATGAAGGGTAAAACTCAACCATAAAACATCCCCTACCTCGTTTGTCGATAGACAATTGTGTAAGGAGAGTTCAGAGACAATAAAGTAGACTTCATGGGAATTATTCATGGGTGACGGTTTTGTTCCTCGAACGAAGGTTCTTCGTTGGAGGATAGAACGTCAAGGGCGGAGAGATATTCCTTGGAGATCAGTCTTCCACCAAAATAATGTTGCCCACCAAATGAAAGTATATGGTATCTATTATTTTAATGGTTGGCATGAATTCAAATGGTGAGTTAATTAAAAGGGGTATTCACATAATTAATTATTGTGTGTAGGCTCAAATTAATTATGTGGATTTCATGAGGTTTAATGGGTTATTGTTCCATAAATGGGGAGTTCATGGGTTTCACCCTCGGGTGGTCCCCACCAATTTTAATCTTCTTTAGGGAGGTTATGCTTGGGTGGGCCTGACCACTATAACCTCTCACGGGAGGTTAGGGTGTGGTGGTCCCACCAACAACTCTCTTGGGGAGGTTCCGACTACCATCCAACACACACAAGAAAACCTAAAATAAATTAAAGTGTTGAACACTTAAATTTATTATTTTTATAAAAATCCAAAAACCAACATCCAATCTTGACTAAATTCCATCGAGGTGAAAGTCCTATTAAGTGAATACCGGCCCTGTGAGTTCAACAGTTCCCTCAAATTTTAGTTCCGATCACCGGTACAATTGTTCTTAAAACATGATCGTACATTTACTAAACGTACCTGAACAAAAATTTAGAAATTGATTCTGGGAACTCTGGGCCGTAGAATCACGCGCCGTCTGTTTTCGCAAACTCGAAAAATTCCCATGTATTTAAGAAACAATTTTCCACATAATTTAAGGGTCATTTCAATTATCACCAATATTCCTTTCATCGGATGATTGATGTAAATTTTTAAAAATATTTCTTCCATTTTAGTATAAAATGAATATATGGTATTCTCTATTACCTTGATTCAATGGTATTTACCAACAATGTTACTGAATATATGTGGATACTTGTTTATTTTACATAAATATATCATGTTACCATTAATTATTGAAATATAACTTTCTTCTTTATGTGATTCCATTTAAAAAGTATACAAATACCATTTGGTTCTATATGTTATTTATGATATGATTATTAATGGTTTTATATTACAAACATATGAATTGATACTTATTCTCTTAAAGTTCACACTTAGAGATCTCTAGTGGTTAAGATCATGAGGAAAAACCCATAAATAGGAACCCGACATGTTTTGGGTGTTATTTTTTATTTCTATCTATGAACATGTGTAATGGTATCTTAAATTTAGATAATTATCAATGTATGTCATATTATCATGTATTTTAATGTATAGGAAAAACTATATTAATGAAGTCATAGAGAGGTAGTTTGGGTTGGTTATGTCATTAGTAGAATGACATTTATTGAATGATCATGAGAGAGTTTTCCACATCTATGTTGAGGAAGTGATATCTCGAGCCTGGTTGATTTGAATGGTAGTAACTTCATAAATCAATTTCCATTGTAGTCGAAGATATGTCCATCAAGATATATTTAGAAATAATAGAGAAATAAATGAATGATGACACAAATTGGCATCATGCTTTATGAGATATCAATGACAAAGAGATTATATTATACAATGTATGTTTATAGGAAGGTAGTATATGGTCGCAACCATAAACCTTACCTAATCATGAGTTAATTCAATAGTATGATTTAATTCAAATTGGGTATCTTTTTAGGTTTATAGTTTTAGATAATGTGTCTATTATTAATAAAAGTCATCCCATAATCATACAAGTGGATACTATCAAAATAGTATCCATTTTTTCACCAAAGGAAACCCTTTTAAAAATGAAACATGATTTATTTTCATTATAAAAACTTTATTGACTTCTTCCTTTCTCTTACTCATCCTTATACCCTTTGAAAACATTTGAAATTCTTTATATGAGCATAAAATGACAATTAAGAGAAACACAAAGAATTATTACTATTAGCCTTTCTAAAACATGAAAACCATGGATACATTATAATAAAGTAATACTTTTAACCTTTATGAAGTAGTAAATATTATTAACCAAATATATTCTAATTTTTTACACTTATTTAACCAATATATTACCATAAAATCCATATAAATATCATATAACATATAAAAGGTATCGTGGTAGATAATCACACTTAAATGGTATAACCATACGGTCGACTTGAGCACATATCATTCTTACAAATAGAATATTCATATAATTGACTTCCATATATAATTAATTGGAGTTTATAACATAACCAACAATCCTTGGTTTATTATTGAACCATGAGTATTTCTTTATCACATAACCATCCATTTTGGGTTTATCATGTAACCACCCATCAAATGTCCATGTACTATTATATAATCATAAAACATAAATGATTGAAAGTATCAGCATTTCACACATAAAATTTCATTTCAAATCACAAGAAATAATTTCATGATATTGAAATATGAAATACATTTTGAAAACCATATTCAATACCAAAACACCCAAAAGGGAATAATGAATTTCTATTACTTTAAAAAACTATAAAGCTTATAGAAGAAGTAAAATATCAAAAAATAGTTATAGCGGCAGAGAAGTCATCATCGATAAATACATTAAAAAGATTCATTTTTTTTGTGTTTACTAAAATAATTTGTAGAAATAATATTCCCTTTGATTTAAAAGTCAATTGGGTTTATTATACACCGTATAAAATTAGTTGGTGTATATTATCAAAATATGCCACAATGAATGGAGTTTGAGGTGATGTCCCTTACCTTGTGTTCGACTAGTCACGTACAATCATTATATTCCTAAACAATAAAAATTGGTTAATTTATACTTTATTAGAATCTTATTCATGTTTATTATTACTATTATATCAATTATTATCATGTTATAATTTCTTTTAATTATTGACGATCATATTGGTCGTTTTTTCGATATTCATGGTTCAAAAATAAACATGTTTTGATGAAAATTTTCCATGTGGTCAAAAGACCATCATCTCCAGAATATTATTCACGATTAAAATTTCATATATTACATGTATATATTTATTTATAATATCCTTATTATTTTTAGATATAAAATAAAATGCAACATTCATGGACACAGTAGGTCGTTTGTACGCATGAACACTACTTGTATTTCAGTATCATTTTAATGAAATAATAATAAAATGGTATGTATATTATAATATTAGTGTTATTTTAATGACATGTATGTCTCATGGGTTTAATAAAACCATCCTTCATACGTTAAATGTCTAGCGGGAACAAGTCATATCAATTTGAGGGGGCTATAATCTACACCACCTCAAACGACATTATCGTATTTACACAACATGAAAAGAATAAAGGTATGTTATAATTAAAAATATAGATAATTAAGACAATATATATATAAAATATATCATATGGAAATATATTTTCCATTATAATGTCCACAATGATAGGTGGTAGGGAAAAATTGAACAATCATCTTTTCATGAGGCAGTAGTTCACCCTATACAGAAACAATATATTAGTTACCCATTAAATGAAGGTGTGTGTAAATATAGGTTAACCAATTATCATAACAACAACATAGTTTATCGAGTATACAATATTTTAGGCAATAAAAAAATAATAGTAGTATAGGGAGTGGAGAATGTAAATGAAACTAAGAATCATGATAGAAGGTGTCACATCTTAATCGAGTAACTTCTTTTGGTTTATATCAAATGGCTTCCTTGGGAGGAATATTTCCCTACATGAAACTTCTAGGGTGAGGGGATGGTTTTTAGGAGTAATTTTGGGTATTTCTTGTTAAATAAAATGTTTTATTTAAGTGTGAATATTAGAGAAGAGAGGGAAACTTTTTATAGGAGACGGAAGGGGCACCCTTGGAAACTCATAAATTATAAAAATAATATAAATTATTATTTTTTAATTATAAAGAAACCAAATTGATATATAAAAATTATTATTTGAGGACATGATGAAATAATATCATCCAATAATTTTTAGACATGTATTGATTTTATTTTAAACCATATATGTTTTTCTTTACCCTTAAATATTCTAATTTAATTTTAATTGTTGTACTAACATTTTAACTACTAAAGGGAAATTAAATTTCCTTATATAAGGGAAATTTTGCATAATTAGACACCTAACGAACATTTATACCTTATCATAGTAACTTTGTGATTTTAAAATCTTATTATGATTTTCAAATAATTTAAAATTTTAATATTTTTATAAAACATCAATTATATCAATTTTTAACCTATTCATTTTATTGAATTTAAATAAAATCCAAACAGAGAGGTAAATTCAAAATAATAATTGAATAGTAGAGTAAAATTTCTTATTTACCGAAAAAATAGTTTATGACATATATTATTTCAAATAATATTTATTTAAATATTAATAATATCATATATTGGATTCCCTCATTAATAAAGTAATCACTACATCATCATTCTGACATAATTAAATATAATTATTTAATATCTAAAAATTATAAATAAAACACCATGATGTAAAATATCCTTATATTAGTCTAATGGATATTTATATTAGAAGTGATAAATTATACAAACCTATATTGAAATTGTTTTATTCAAAAGATTTCTGTTTATAACACATTTTCCTTTACATTAAAATAAAAGACAGAAGTGTTAGAATCCCACCCATGTGTCTTAGAAAATAAAAATTTTAATTAAAAGTGTTATATTGGTGGGTAATATCTCATCCAATAACATTAATACAAGTTTAGGGTAGTTTTTATTATTAGAATATTATTTTTTTCCTATATTTACCAAATTTGCACTTTAACCGTGCTGAATAAAAATAATTTATTAATATACTATTCATAACATCAAAAAATAAAAGGATTTTTTTACATAATTTGAACCTTATGATTCCAAATATGGAATCAATTATTTCCAAATTCAAAACACATAATTTCCTTTAGTTAATTTAAAATTACTTCGCGTGGCCAAAATGAGAAAATAGGTTTTCTAAAAGTAAAAATCATCAAAATATTGACAATTTTTTATATCAAATTTCAATGTTAAATTACCACTTATAACCAAAATTTCTTTAAATGAAAAAAATCTACATTACCATAAAACCAATTCAGATTATAATATATCAATAAAACTAAATTAAATAAAAAGTTAGTTTTGAATTAAAATTCAGTATTGTTCAAAACTCATTAAAATATGAATTTCATCAAAAAAATAAAAAAATTCATCCTAGTTAACTTTTGTCATACCAATTCCATATAAGAAGTTTATTTCGTCAAATAGAACATATAAAACTATAGAAAACTATATTTAAACATGGTTCTTCATCTAAAGGTGGTAAAACTCCAATTTAAAATTATATTAGTGCATTTTATCCTTAAAATCACATTCATTCTCATTTTAAGGCACTAACATTTGTTTGAAAAATTTAAAAAAAATTAATAAGCATGTGTAATCATATTGTACTTAGTTTTTTTATTTTCACTAATACAATGGCTAAGAGTTAACTTCCATTTAATATAATAATAATATTGTTTTATAATTTTTCGGTATAACTCACTATTGTGTGCAATGTAAGATTTTTGGGAAACTCATTTTTGTGTGTCGAGTACACTATCGGACAAAGAATCCTCTTTAATATAACAATAATATATTATTCATAAAATTTATTCGATGTGAAAATTTATTATTCTATAAATACCTTGTATTTTATATCCTTACCCCTTTTGAAAATTATGTCCCAAAAATTTTAATTACTTATTTCTTCCTCATAGAATTTTAAGATTCCCACTTTTCCTCTTCAACCATGTGGGTTTTTTCAGGAAAACAATTCCCTAATTAATCACCATATTCTATAACACTTTCTCTATGTGGTCAAGAATCTGTACGGGCTATTCCTCATAAGAAATAATCTCATCCAAATTAACTACCTCTGGGCTCAAAACATGAAATGGATTCGGCATATAGATTCTTAACATTAAATGAGGAAAAAATGTGTACCAAGGATAAAATCTAAGGTAAATCCACTCGATAAGAAAACTGATCCAACATATTTTAAGATTTCCTAGGGTCCAACGAACATTATACTCATCTTACCTTTCATTCCAAAATATATCACATGTTTGTATGTTGAAACTTTTAGAAATAAATGATCACATACCATGAATGAAAGATTATTCTTCTGGTTTTCTACACAAGTTTTATTTCCACTATGATATGTCATCATGTGATTATAAATAATCTGTACTTTTTCTAAAATCTCTTCTACCAATTCTTATCCCACCAAATTCCTTTCACCTACATCATCTAAAAAAGTTAGCATTTGATACTTCTTTCCATATAATTCTTCAAATGGTTCCTTCAGTATACTGGAAATAAAATTGTAATTATAAGAAAAATCAACCAAAGAATGATTTTGATCCCAAATTCCCTTGTAATCCATCTAAAAAACATATAAAATCCTCCAAGGTATGAATTGATCATTCTAATTTTCTTTTTGATTGAGGATAAAATTTTATACTGAAATTTAATTCAGTTTCCAATGACTTCTGAAGGCCTTTAAAAATGTTATAAGTGATCCTGGAATCACGATTTGATACAACAAAGATAAATACAATCGAGAATGTTGATCTAGAGATAGAGTATCTCGAATAGGAATAATATAAGTAGATTTAGTTAATATATCAACAATAACCCAGATTTCATTATTACCTCAAGAAATCTTTGTCAATCCCCCAATGAAATCCAAGGATACATTTTCCTATTTACACACTAGAACTAGAAAAAGAAAAATCAACCCTTTAAGTAACTACCTCTATACTTTAACTGGTTGAAAAATCTAACATCGTAGCATAATATCAAAAATATATATATTTATCCCAAAAAAATAGTAATACTCTCAAAGTTATCTATACATATTTGTACTATGAGGATGAACTGAAAACAGAGGACTATGAGATTCACATAACAACTATTTCTTCAACATTGAATCACAAGGCACACATAATTTCTTCATAAACCTAAAAAAACTATCTTTATCAATGTTAAATGCATGTAAAATACCATTATGAACCAATTCAACCTTTTTCTCCAACTCATTGTCTTCTTTCTGCGATTTCATAATTCTGTAAGATAGAGATGATTTCCATACTAACTAAAAAAAATAGAGTAATTTTGTGCACCAACAATTTACAATCCAAAATTAATCAAATTAAATACCAAATGATCTCATTTCAAATATAGAATGGTTAATGCTTCATTATTCTTTCATCTCAAAGCATAAACCACTTTATATTTATTTTTATGATGGTAATGAATCGTGAAATCCTAATACTTGATTAATTACATCCATCTACCCTATCACATATATAATTTTTTATATGTTATTATATACTTAAAACATTTTTGATATATACATATTTCACACTTTACACCATAAAAATGATGCCTCTATATTTTTAATGTGAAAACAACAACAACTAATTCCAAATCATGTGTAAATTATTTTAACACATGATGTTTTAAAAAATGTGAAGAATAAACAACTACATAACTATTCTTCATTAGGACCCAACCATTTACTTTCAGTGATGCATCATTAAATATAATAAATTCACAATTCTTATAAGGCATGGTCAAAACTGGAGAATTTACCAATCTTCATTTCAGTTCCTCAATAAAATCATCAAATTCTTTTGTCCAGATGATATTAACTCCCTTTCGTGTTAGTTTAGTTAGTGGGATATATAACTATGAAATGTTGTCTACAAACCTTTTTAAATAACCCAATAATTCAAGGAAATTTTGATTTTTTGTGATGTTGGAAAGTATTGGCCACTCTTCAACAAACTTTTTTTAGAAGGGTCAATAATTATGCCATCATAAGAAACAATATGTCCAAAAAATGATATTTGTTGCAAACAAAATTTTCTATTACTAAACTTTCCATATAGTTTTGTTTCATATAGGGGTTTCAAGACAATAAATAAGTAACTTTTATATTCCTCTCATATTTTAGAATATACCAAAATATCATATTTAAATATAACCACAAAATCATCCAAAAACTGATGAAATAATTCATTAATGGTATTCATAAATATAGTATGTCCATTATATAACCCAAATTTCATAACTATATACTCATAATTCCCATATGTCATTTGGAACATTGTCTTGAGAATGACATCCTCTTCCACCTTCAATTGAAGGTACCCAGACCACAAATTAATCTTTGAAAAATATAGAGCTCCATAGATATGATCAAACAAATCATTGTGTTGATGTAAATGATATCTTTTCTTAATAGTTATGTCAATAATGGAATTTTAATCAATACATAATATCAAATAAACATCTTAATTTTTCACAAATAAAACATGAGAACCAGATATTGAAGTGCTAGGTCGAATGAAACCATTATCGTGTAATTATTGCCACTATTTTTTCAATGCATCTATTTCTACATGTGAAATTAGATAAGGGGGTTTATAAATAGGGTTTATTTCAATAAATAAATACATATTAAATTTAACCTCCTGATTAGGAATAATACTGGGAAATTTAACAGCATAAATTCTTTCACTATGAGAATGTCAGTAATCAAATATGTTTTTTCTCAAAAACAACTTACAAATAACAATCACTACAATATTTAATTAATAATTTCTTTCTTCTTGATATGTTATCAAATGTATCAAATAATTGAATAAAAAATTCGTGGCTTTACAATCTATTTTAGCTTGATAAATTGAATGACAATCTATACTGAAAATGATATCAAATTCAATGATGGGATGTTCAAAAGGTTTGTAGGATAGACTATCCCAATAATGATAATATGTGTATTTCTATAAATCATTGTTTCTTTAATAATTCTAACTATAGTCTTTACTATAATTTATATATCAAATTCATGAGGAACTATTACTAATTTACTTGTAAATCTCTCGGAAATGAATTAATGTGAAAATGCAGAGTCATGTAGAGTATTAAAATGTTTTAAAAAACATATAACATACCTATAACCAGGTAATTTGATGGTACCACATAAACTATAGTACTAGAAAATAAATTTCACATTCCCTTATTCTTTTTATCCTATAGGTTTCCACCCTGTGAAATCATAATTTGACACACATTGGAATAATGACCTATCTCAATAAAACTAAAACATCTCCCCAATGATTTTTCATTTCCTACCTTATCATCTTTATTAATTTTTTGAGAAATATTCCAATCCTTACCACATTAGATTAACTTCCCATACATTAAGAGGAATTATCTAGAATACTTTTTACCACACATATCAAAAGATGGAAATTTCATTTTATTACACAAGGCTTCATTGATGAATTCATTCTCATTACCCACCAACGAGATCACTTCATTTGTTTTCTCTCATGGAACACCTGATCATTAGAATTCTCCTTTTCTACCTTCTCAGCACATCAGAAATGTTTCTCATAAATATCGATCTCAAAAGAATCTTATGCCCTTGAATATTTCATCTTCAATCATGAGTAAAATCAATTTATCTTACTATCAATATACCAAATATAATTTGGGACATACCTTGGAAAATAAGTGAAATTTTCATCATCTAAAACCATATAATCTTCCTACTATTGTCTCAATTAAATGAATTGATTTTATATTAAAATTTGAACACCCTTAGGAAAATATTTCTCTAGGAAGATATTTTTAAATACATCCCCTTCCGTGGAATCAATCTCTTCACTTCATTTAATATTTTAAATCATTGAACTCCACTAATAAGATTTACCTTCAAAATGATAAATTGAAAAATTATCCTTTTGATTTTTTGAATAACCCATTACATAAAAACTATTTTATAGATATTTAATCAACCCTTCAGTTGCACAAGGTCAGATGATCCTCTAAATGATGGGGGACGTTGCCTCATGAAATGCTCCACAATCGATATATTCCTATGCAGTTGGTTTGGTTGATATCATGCTAGGAAACCACAACAATTTATCACATGAGACAACTTAGTTATCACCGCAAAAAACTATTTATTTCTGATTCTGACCATCTCAAGATGTTGATTTGGAGGGTTATTTCCCTCTGTATGCCTTCCAAAAAAAAACATACCTATTTATTCTGTGGGAAACCATTCCGAAAAAATATATCTTAGATGGAGAAAGATGGAAATATTGAAATTATATATAATTTAACATTTAATAATAATGTAAAAAAATATTGTATTTATATTCAATTAACAATTTTATAACTCATAAAATTATCTAAAGATACCTTTGATACCATTTATAAGGCCTCAACCTTAATCAATACTTACTAATGAGTTAAGTCAATAGTTTGAATTTAATATATATCTAGGATCTTTAAAGGTTTAGTGTTTTTGATAATTAGGACATTATTAGTACATATCATCCCATATCATAAAATAGAACACTATCAAAACAATATCCATTTTTTTCACCAATGGAAACCCAATTAAAAACAAACATTGATTCCTTTTCGTGATAAAAACAACAATGACTTATTCCTTTCTCTTACTCTTCCTTATACCCTATAAAAACATTTTCAAAATAAGGGATGAGAATAATGATCTTATTAAGGGATAAAAATGACGGAATATTGTTAGCCTTGCTAAAACATGAAAACCATGAACACATTACCATAAAGTAATATTTTTCTACTTTAGGAAGTCGTAAATATTCTTCCCTGAATATAGTATCATTACATACCCTTTTGTGATGAATATATTACCATAAAACCCATAGAAAGAACACAAAACATATAAATTTTATGTTGGGACATGATCATACATAAATTGAAAAACCATACAGGTGACTTACAAACATATCATTCTTATAAATGGAACGGTCAGATGGCTAACATCCACTCTCAATTCATTGGAGGTTATAATGTAACCACCCATCCGTGGTTTATCATTGAACCACCCATATTTGTTTTATCATGTAACAACCCATATTTGTTTTATCATGTTACCACCCATCAAATTTCCATGTAACAATATATAATAAAGAAAAATAAATTATTTCAATTATCAACATTTCACTAATAAAATTTCGTTTGAAATCTCAAGAAATAATTTAAAGATATTTATATAGTCATTCCAATATCAAAAAAATTTAATACCAAAACACCCAAAAGGTAAGAGGGATGCATTTTCCTTTAAAAAAACATTTATTCTTATAGTGTAATCCATATATCAAATAATGGTTATGGTACTGGAGAAGTCATTGTCTCCAAATTCGATAAAAAAAATTGTTTTTTGGCATTTAGTAAAATTATTCGTAGGAAAAAATATTCTCTTTGAAATAAAATTCAATGGGTTTTATTATACACTGTATAGAAATGGTTGTGTGTATTTTCAAAATATGCCTCAATGAATGGATATTGAGATGAAGTCTGTTACCATAGATCTGATTCATGACGTACATTAGTTATGTTCTAGAATAATAAACATAAGGAAAATTTATACTTTCATGAGAACCTTTTTAATTTTTTATTCCTTTTATATCACATAATACCATGTTATAAAATTTAAATAATTATTTATGTTCATATATTTCGTTTTGTCGATATTCAATATTTGATTCAAAAATGAACTTTTTTTGATGTAAATTGTTCATGTGGTAAAAATTACATCATCTATAGAATATTATTAATGATTTAAATATCATATATATATATATTATATGTATTTATAATATACATAATTGTTGGATATAATAAATGAAAAGAACCATTCAAGGAGACAGTAGACCGTACGTATGCATTATTGTCACTTCCATTTCATTGTCATATTAAAAGAATAGAAACAAAATGGTCTGTATATTATAAAAACAATGTTATATAAATGTCATGTAGGTATCATGGGTTTAATAAAACCATCATTCATATGTTCCATGTATATATGTAATGGGTTATATCACTTAGAGGGGGAGGAAGTCCACACTTCCACAAATAAAATTATCATATTTACACAACATGGAAAGAATAATGGTATGTTCCAAATAAAAATCACAGAAGAACATGGAAAATAGAAATATAATATATATCATATTGAAATATAGTGTTAATAATAATGGTTTCCATGAATGGTGGTAGGTTTAAATTGAACAATCATCATTTCCTGAGGCAATAGTTCGCCGTACATAGAAACAATATGTTCGTTTCCAATAACATGGATATGTGTGTAAGTGTAGGTTAAAAAAATATCATAAAAACTTCCTAGAATATTGAACAAAATAGTGTTTTTATGTGATAATAAAATAATAATCTTATAATAATTGGAGAATGGAAATGAATTTAAAAAACATCAGTGAAGGAGTGATGTTTAATCAGATAACTTATTTTAGTTTATACCAAATGGCTTCTTTGGGAGGCCTCCTTTCCTACTTAAGGCTTCTAGGAAGAGGGGTGGGGTTATAGGAATTTTATTTTCTAGGGATTGGATGAATCAATGGGTTCTTGATGTGTGAGTATTAGATAATATAGGGTATCTTTTTATAGGAGAGAGAACGGGCACTCATAGAAACTCTTATGTTTTTTATATAATATAAAATAATTTTTAAATTCAAAAGCATCCATATTTATATATATCTAATATAAGATGATTACAGTTCAGAATACCCTTATACAATAATTTTTATATATTTATTTATTTTATTTAAAACCTTATCTTTTCATATTACCCGTAATTATTCACTTTTAATTTTAATTTTGTTAATAATTTTTTTTATTAAAAGGATATTAACATTACTTATATGAGGTAAATTTCCCATAATTGAACACTTAATTTAGTTTTCAACCTTATCGTAGTCACTATGTTATTTTAAAATATTTTGAGGATATTTAAATAATTTAATAATTTAATCTTTTTATAAAACGTTAATTATATCAATTTTTACTCTATTAATTTTATTGAATTTTAATAAAATCTAAATGGAGAGATAACATCGAACCAAAGTATTTAATAGTCTTATTACATGTAAAATTAACCTAGAAAAAAATGTTTATGAAATAAATAATTTCAAATAATATTATGTTTTATTTATTTATAGTATCATTTATTTGAGTCCTTCATTAATAAAACAATAATTGTATCATCATTGTGACATAATAAAATTTAATTATTTAATGTCTAAAAATTATAAATAAAATAAAATTATATATAAATTAGATTTATATTTGTAATTAATATTTACAATCAATGAGATTAGTTATATTAACTCATATTAATTTTTTTATAAACAAGAGTTATGCTTATAATATATTTTCCATTACATTAAATTAATAGATATAAGTGTATTAATAACATCCATTTCAAATCCAAAGGACAAATTTTAATTCCAAGGGATTTCATAGTCAGAAATATCTCATTCAATAGGATTAGGACAAGTGTTAAGGTAGTTCTATATTATTATAATATTATTTTTACCATTATTTACCAGATTTACCCTTTAATTGTGGTAAATAAAAATAATTACTAAAGTTTCTATTAATAATGTCCAAAAATAAAAGGAATATATTTAAATAAATTGGACATTATGACTTGAAATATGGAATCCATTTTTTACAAATTCAAAACACAAAATATGAAATAATTACATCAAAGTTAATTCCCACTTTCAAAACAAGAAAACTGGTTTTTTTAATATAAAAACCATAAAAATATTGACAAGTGTTTATATAAAATTTCAATGTAAAATTAATTCCAAGGTCCATCATTGTAATAAATGATAAAAAAATAATGTAAATATACATGAAAACCAATTGAAATGATATTATATCAATATAAATAAATTAGAAGAAAATGAATTATGGAATTAAAATTTAGTATTTTTTTCCAATTAAATAATAAATGATTTTTTTCAGAAAAATACGAAAGTTTGAACCATGATAAATTTTGATATCCTGATTCCAAATTATATGTTTAATTTTGTCAATGAGAAGATATAAACGTGAAAAAACCATATTTAAAAGTTGTTCAACATTAAGAGGCTATAAAATGTCTTTTTAAGAATAGTAGACGATCATATGCTTAAAATTAGATTAATTCTCATCTTATTCAACTAAAAATTATTGTATAAGTGTAAAAAAATAACAACCATTTGTATTCATATTGTAGTTAGATTTATTAATTCTTTCTATTACAAAATCTACTTGTTAACTACAAAGTAAAATAGTATTATTATTGTATTATTTTTCGATATAACTTAGGGTTGTGTGAAACATAAAATTTTGGAAGAACTTGTTATTGCATATCGAGTTGGCTATTAGAAAAAGCATCTCCTTTAACCTAACAATAATATAATATTTATAAATATTAAAAGATACGAAAATGTATTATTCTATATATCACTAGGATGTTATAGGTAGTAATTTCATTGAGTTATTCTTATCCCTATATAAGCCTTAATGGATTTCTAGACCCCACTCTTTGTCTATTAATATTATTAACTATTATTGAGATAGGGGTGTATAGGGTCACACACAATAGAGCATTAAAAATAAGCCCAATTCAGATGAAAAGGAATATAGGACTTGGGTGGACCCACCATGGGGTCTGGGTATTATCCAAGTTATTCAGATGACAGAGAAATAAATAAATTCAATATTATTTATGTAATGAATGATTGGGTTGAATTTATTTATTACATATAATGAAACGTTATTAGGTAAATACAAGGATATATATTAATCACATAGTTATTAATGTAATATTCCAGGTTTGTTCAATATCATCAGGGGTTGTGACTCGAGTTAATTGATCTGGATCATTACAAAATATATATATAATATATAATATAGGTTTTTATAAAATATAAATGATATTTATTTCACAGTTTAGTCTGACATAAATAATTATTTATAATACTTATTTAGTTGATGTTTATAACATGGGGGCCGAGAACCCAAACCGGGTATTATTGATTTATAATATATTTGGGGTGAGAGGCTCTTATCATGGTGACTATTTATCCATTAGAATTTAGAGCTTATATATATTACTTTTTCCTAGAGAGATAATCTATAAATCTAGAAAAATATTGAAGTTTTAATTTCTCAGATCAATGACCTTGGATCATGGTGATCATCGCTGGGTCAAAGAGATTATCGGGGATATGTGATAGCACCTAGAATCCAAAACATGGCACACTTTTAGATTCAAGAAGTTAGTGTGGATGATCTAGAGGGATTCATATTTTGATCCTTTAGGCCAAGGACACCGATATTCTGCAATGGGTGTACATGCTTTGAATCTGAATGAGGTAATTGGTAGTTTTATTTTATATACTATAATAAACCACACATTATATCGACACCATATCTAGATGATATACTTGTTGTAGATGATATTGTGTCACTCTGATGATAGAAATTTTTTAAATTCCAAGGCCATCAGTTTCATGTGAGGATCCCAGAATCATTAATTGGTATTAGACCCATGCATGGTTTTTCTGAGTTTAAGAAAAATTAAATTGATTTAAATTTTATAGAGAGGGTGATAAAATGGTTCATACCGATCTTGTCATGCATTTATCAGTTTTTTAATGTCCATGTAATGATGAATATGAATACTTTTTAATGGATCAACATCTTGTTGAACACATTTTAGTTTTTCAGATTTTTTTTGAAGAAAACATTTTAATAATTTATTTTCATGAAAATTTTCTAAATTCTGGCCAAGCATCAGCCACAATCTGGTAACTGGATTTACCATTGTGATACCTTATTCCCTGAGATATATAAGATATAATATAATATAATATTTTTCTTATTTTTCTCATTAATATTTATTTATGTTTCTTTTTTCATAAAGTATAATTGGATTGGGAAAACCTAAAATGTGAAAAAACATTTATTTATAATGCTGGACCGAGTCCTATCTCTCATTCTTTTTTATGGTTGACCCCTCCTTTGAGACCAATCCATGTCACGCGACCACTTCCTTGAGGTTGCATACACTCCTCCCTACAACGAATACTACAACACCACCCCTGCCATCCCTATTGGTTGACATCCTCACGGGGAACCCCTAATAGTTGTCCAAACTATGAGATAGCCCACCGTACTCCATATCACATTGTCGGTGCTAGACTATTGGTCATCAGCCACAACACTTCTCATTGAATGATATCTCACCTGCTCCCCAGCAGAGCTGCACAGCGGCAGAACCTGGATGCCCAGATCTGGCTGCCCAGTCCTCCGATCTCGACCCCAGGCCACACCTCCATGCATCGTCCAGCCGTACCATGTACTCCCACCACTACTACCATGTGAAACATCCCTCTACTTCTCCAACTATTAAAACTGACATGGGTGTCCCACTGCTCCCTCTTTCACCCAGAACGAGCATCATTCTCTGTCACTTCCACTCCCCAGATGGCCGCCCGTACCAAACCTATCAATACAGGACAACACTAAACATTCGATTTCCCACTGCATGTGACTAGTTTGATAGTACAATGCACCATTTATTGGTAGTCCTCACTACTACTGACTGATGTTGGAGGTAACCCCTGACACAGTTAGGGTTCAGCCCGCACCTGGGTGTTTCCATTTTTGAGATAAGACATGTTTTTGTATTTGAGATATCTTTTATCATATCACACAGATAAGGCTGAATGGGTATATCATGGGAAGATATATCCTATCTATTTATATTAGATAAGTTTTTAAATCATAACATGGCAGATACATGGTGATTTGGAGATATAAGATATAATATTTCATAGCTTATCTGCATTCTGAAAAAGGATTCATCAAAAGCTTTAAAAGGGGAAGCAGCTGGTGGAAAAAACAAGGTGTTCTAGCAAGATGTAGCTGGAAAGGGAGACCCGAGAAGGGGTTACCACATTTACGGTGGCCCGTGTGGCATAAAGACGTTGAATCATCAGCATTTGATAGGTGCAGAGCAGTAACTATGGAATTTATGATGATGGACACATATTGAAAGTCTTCCTGATAGAGGTGATCGGGTGGCGTGTGATGATTATAGATCAGCGGTACATCATGATTGCAAGATCATTCGGGTTTCTCAAGATGGTGTGAGGTTGACGCATGTTCGGGTGAATATCTCCGAGGTAGTGATGTTTTGTCGACAGAAGGGTGACGTTTTGTCACAGATCGATCTTCCGATACATGGCATCTATGGGATGATTATCAGAGAGATGGAAGAGGCATATCAGGGTGTGGATTTCACACAGGTTTTCTACACTCTCTCATTTGTAATTCATTTTCAAGTATTACTTGTATTCTTGTATTCTCTCTGATTCATAGCGGATATTTTAGGAATTTCCCCATCGTTTTTGAATCCTCCGCATGGGAGGGTTTTTTCATGTTAAAAAATCATGTGTGTTGATATATTTATTCTGCTCATATCGCTTCTATATTTTGTTGGGTTTCTCATGATATTTTTGGCAAGAAAATTTTCATCCTAGAAAAGGTATTCTCCCCAATAAGTGGTACCATAGGGATTCTGCCGAACAAGTAATGCCCGAGCATGTATTAAAAATGAGCGTGCGGAGAAAACCTGTGTGAAATCCACCCCCCAATACACCTCTATCATCTCTCTGATAATCATCCCAATGATTCCATGTATCATAAGATCAATCTTTAATAAAACATCACCCTTCTATCGACATAATTTCACTACCTCAGATATCTTCACCTGAACATGCGTCAATATCGCACCACCTTGTGACACCCAAATGACTCGCCATCATGATGTATCACTGATCTACAATAGGGACACCCCACTTGATCACCTCTATTAGGAAGACATTCCATACTTGGCCATGATCATCAATTCCGTAGTCGCTGCTCTGCACTTATCAAACATTGATGCGTCATCATCGTCATGCCACACATGCCACTGAAAGCACGACAACCCCTTCCCGGGTCTCCCTTGCCAGCTACATCTTACTGGAACACCTTGTGTTTGCCACCAGCCGCTTCCCCTTTTAAATCCTTTGATGTTTCCTTTTTCAGAATGAAGATAAGATATGAAATATTATATCTTATATTTCCAAATCATCATGTATCTTACTTGTTAAGATTTAAACACATATTTCATCTAAATAGATAAGATATATCTCCCCATGAGATACCCATGCATCCTTATCTGTGTGATATGATAAAAGATATCTCAAACACAAAAACATATCTTATATCAAATATGGAAACACCCTCGTGCAGGCTGAACCCTAAGAATCTCCCCTTCAGACCATTGATAAAGGAGATCACATCCAACAAACTCAGTTGGAAAGGAAACTGGTTGGTATTGTACCAACCGCCATCCTCTATAGAAAATATGACATCCCTCTTTTGCATCTCTGACAGAAAACTGAAAGACACTACTGACACTAATCATGTTGGACCTGGTTTACCTTTCCACGGGGTCAGGTTAGATCAGTCTTACTCGAAACGGGTCCTGAAAAGTCATCCTGGGATAGAATACCCCTCCAAGGGGTTTTCAAAGCCCAATTTGGACCGTGTTGTAATATGTCAGCTAGTAAAATGTTAATCCAGGGTTTTTGGCCCCAGTTGATTTTAATAATTTCAATAACACAAATTTTAATAATTTATTTTTATTTTTTCAAATTAACTTAATTAAAATTAATTTTGGGTTCAGAATTTAATAATCTAAAATATTAATTTAATTTTATCATTAAATTACATTAATGGTTAAATTTAATTTTTTAAATTAAAATTAAATTAAAGTTGCATGTCATTAAATAAATTATTTAAATTCATTTAATTTCATTTAATTTATTGAAACACGCTCGAACTGTTTAAATTTGATGTAGTTTAATTATATTGTCCATTATTATTATATCGACCAGTATCGACCTAGTAACCAACACGTGCATGTCTGTATTTATTAATTTATTAATTTATTAATTTATTACTTGTGATGATTGTAATACTTAAGTAATTAAATTTCGGTCTACATATATTTTTTTTATCCAAATATGTATAAGGGCCTTCTTGTGCATTTCACCTATTGAATATTGCACCTCTAGACCCCATCAATTGCATGTGAGTATATTTTTAATTAGATGATGACATTTTATGATTATTACGCCACCATTTTTATGTGGTAATCCAGAATATTGTTGAGTATATTGCAATGGTTACTACTGAAATATGAGTCAGGAGTCGACTTTGGTATAGAATCCCCTAAATTAATATTAATCCATTGTGGATCAATAATAAATAGATGTTCAAGAACAGTCGGATGGAATGTTTTTCCATTTTTCATCTGTTATTATTTAATGGAAGGGAATGATTAATGAAAGATTAAATAAAATAATAAACAATATAAAATACATATAATTTGGTGAATACTTTTAATCGCATGTTCAATTGTGATCAAGACAACCTATATAAATTTAAATAGAAATAGATTATATTATTTAACAAATAATGAAACCCATCAATGACATATATCATGTCTTAAAGCCTCAAATTACTGAAATTTGAGAAAAAATGGGTGTTTAGGTTTCTCATCATACAAAGGTGAGAATTTTTCCTACTACCAATGAGTTAGTATAATGTTAATGGGTCAACTAGCTAAATATGGTAGCAATAATGTAGTCAAAGCTAGATTATTATCTCTTTAGATGAAAAGTGTTGAGGGAATCATGTTACATTTCTAAAAGCTGGGAAATTACACAACAGTTCAAGTAACAATGAGTTAATGTGATTAACCAACCTATGGACTACCTAGAATCTATCCAAGTAGTGGCATAGCCAATGTTTGTAGACTATAAGGGGTAGTTTCAAGGATCCATTCACTAGAAAAATCAAGCGACATAATATTTTGAATCTAATATTAAAGGATATTAGGTTTCAAAAAAATAGAGGGAGGCATTTAAAATTATACAATAATTAATTAATTATTAATTTCTAAAGGTAATCAAGATAAATAAATGACTACAAAAATTTATCTTTTTTATATCCAAAATGGAAATAAATATCCCCACAAGTACATTATCACTATGATCAATTTTGGATAACGAAAATATCTTAACCAATAATAACTTCTAGGTGTGGTATAGGCTCTTGTGCGTAGTACTACATCAATAATTAAAGCTTTATGTGATGGAATCCTTAGTTCTTACTGAGCCTCCTCAAGGATAAAGAAGGGAAGAAAAATATTAAAGGAAAAATCTTGTAGATGATGCACTATATGTTTGGGGAATCATTTTGTCATCCATTTCATGTCATTTTCAAAAAATGCATGAGAATGAGGATTTCTACAAGACACTTTTCTATCTTTATGAATTATATCAAGAGAGAGAATAGAAATAATGTTATGTTATTTCCAATGCCCTTTATAGGTTCATAATATCATTAGTAAAGCATGGAGGGCCTCATGTACTCAAGATTATTAGGTACATTTAGTGGCTTGGAGCCATTGGGTTCAAATTGAACCAAGAACTAGCAACATATCTTCTTATTGACTCTTTACCTTGATGGTTTTCAACATTCATTATCAATTATAACATGAATAATATGAAATTGTCACTCCAAATCCTTTTACATTTAGTTCTCCAAAACAATAAGGATATCTTGAAAACTAATTATTCAATCATTTTGGTGAAAAGATAAAGAATAGAAGAAAACAACATATAAGGCTAAGTCAATGCTAAAAAGGCCATTGCACCAGTCTTCCAAGAATCCATGGATAGAGTGTCATAGTAATGAGTAGGAAGTTGTCTAATTTTTATCTATAAAGAAAATTCACTGGAAGAAGAATTGTAGTGTTGGGATGAAGAAGAATGGTGATGCTTCAACTTCAGGTATTTTTTTTCATTGAATGCAATCTCTCTTTATCTACAAGTTGGGTATTGGATACAACATGTGGCTCACACATATGTATTCATATATAAGAAGCAATTATATTCAAGAATGTTTTAAGAGGTTATGTGAATCTCCATGATAAAAATAGTGCAAGTGTGGAAGCCTTATTAGTGGTATAATATCACATAACTTTTCCTAGGGGTTTTGTTTTAGTATTGTATAATTGTAGTTATGTACCCTATGTAAAAAGAAATAGAATATCAGTTTCATGTTTAGACATGATGGGATTTTATATCATGATTCTAAATAAATGTTGTTTCTTCAATAAATATAACATGTGTTATGGTATAGAAAATCTTAAAAATGTCTTAGATATACATGAAATTGAAAACCCAACAATAAAAATAAATGAAAAAACTAGAGAGAATGACTCATATATCACCCACCTATGGATGTTCAGTCTTGATCTTGTAAACAAAAATCAATTTGAGAAATTATTTCAAGAAGGGTATTTAGAAATGGTATAGTTAAGACCCATGGATGAATGTTACACTTATTTACAGGGGAAAATGACCAAGTCCCCCATCTATGGGAAGGGGGAAAGATCCAATCAATTTCAATAATTATTTCTTACAGATGTATGTGGTCCATTTAAAATAGAGGAAATGTGTGGGTTTTTATACTTAATTACTTTTATAGATGACTATAGTAGGTATGAGTACATCTAATTAATATGTTATAGGTTAGATTCCTATCTGGTTTTATGGAATACCAAAATGAATTATATTTTCATATTTATTATAATATTAATTCACTCCACTCATACCAATGAAGAGAGTATCCAAATCACGAATTCATTTATAACTTAAATGAATATGGGATTGTTTCCCCACTCAGTCCTCTTTATAAACTATAGTGGAATTTTGTGAGAAAAAGGAGTAATAAGGACACTATAGAAATGTATAATCAATGATGAGTCATGCCAATCTTCCATTATCCTTTCAGAAATATCATTTTCAGACAACTACATATACACTTAATGAAGTACCAACTAAGGCTACATATGGGATTCTATATGAGTTATGGTGTGGAATGAAAACTAGTATATCAAATGTACATGTATGGGGATGTGAGGGTTTTGTCTAGACTATAACATGTGAAAAATTATTATTTAAAAGTAGAAAGTACATCACTATAGGTTATCCTAAGGAAGCCAAAGGATATTACCTAAACAACCCTTTAGATAGAAAAGTTTATGTTGGATGACTTGGAATATTTCTATAATGGGATCACATTGACAATGGAAATAGTGGGACCAAGATACTCTTTGATGAACATAGTTCTCCTGATGTATAGGTGTTGGTATTGGAATAATATTCACATGATGAAGTTGAAAAAGAAGGTGTTCCTGAGACACAAATATGGTATATGTCTACTAGAAAGGTTAGAGAACTATAGCGTTATGATTTTGTTATCTTTGATTTAGGAGACACATTACTCCATGATAACGATGAACCTATAAACTATAAGGAAGGTGTAAAAGAAAATGAAGCTACTACATGGAATGATTCCATGCATTCTAAGATGGAGTCCATGTACCAAAATCTTGTATGGATTTTGTTATACCCTTCAACTGGTGCAATACCCATTGGGAAAAAATGGGAATTCAAGAGAAATCTGGACATGGATGGTATGTTTAATACCTATAAAGAAATATTTATTATGAAGTGTTTTAGACAATATTAAGGAATTTAATGTAATGTAACCTTCTTTCCCATAGAAATACTGGCATTCATCAGAATATTTCATACAATAACAACCTTTTATGAATTTGAGATTTGGAAAATGAATGTAAAAACTTGTTTTCAAAATGAAAAGTTTGTCAAAGGAGTTTATAGGACTCAGCATGAAGTGTTTGTGAGGTCAAATACCACCAATATAGTTTGCAGGTTGTAGAGATCTATTGATGGATTTCTTTAGTCATCACGATCTTGGAATGTTCATTTCTAAGAGGATATGATAGAATTTCATTTGGATAAAAATGAATGTGAGCCTTATGTCAATAAAAAGGTTGAAGGTAATGCCATTGGGTTCCTAGTGTAATATGTTGATGACATATTAATTATGGGAAACAAAGTTCAAGTCTTACAGTTGGTTAAGACTTGGTTAAATGAATGCTTCTCATTGAATGCCTTAGGCAAAGCAGCCTACATTCTATTGTTCAAGATCCATTGTGATTGATCTCAAATGATTCTTGGCATATGTCAAAGTACATTTATTGACAAGTAAATCATATCTTAAAATATGGAACAATCCAAGATAGGGTTGTTGACTATGAAATTTTGTATTAATATCTCCATGAAAATGTATCCACAATAATAGGAGAAGATTGAATGAATGAGTAGAATACATTATGCCTTAGTAGTGGGTTCTATCCTGTATTCCATGAAATGTACTAGGTTTAATGTTGGAGTTTCATTAATAATTGTGGTAATATATTAAGTTATTCCATGAGATGTGCAGTGAGTGGATGTTGAAACAATCTTGATGTACTTGAGGCATACAAAGGATATATTCCTAGTGTTTGTGGAGGAGATCGGAAACTAGTAGTGATAGGATAAACTGATTCTAGTTTCAAGATAAATCACTATGATATTAAATCACAGTCAGGATATATATATTTTAACTAAATGGTTGTGTAGTGATATAGAAAATCTCGAAGAAACATGTGGTCACCATGTCTAAAGTAAAATATGATTATATAAAGGCTTTTCATGTAGAAAAGGTAGCAGTCAGGATACGTATATTTTCCTCAAAAATTAGTGTTGTGCCTATTAGTGAAGACCTTGTTCTAGTTTTTTTGAGATAATACTAATATACTAGTGCTTTCCATGGAGATGGGGTTACACCATATGATAAATAATATACTTTTATAGTTTCATATATTGAGGTATTTTACTCAGATAGGTGGTGTTGCAGTTAACAGAGTAGACATTTAGGAAAACAAGGGAGACTTCCTCACTAAAGCCATATCTTAGCATAAGCATGATTGTCATGTGAGCGATTTTGGATTGAGACTTGTTATAAATAGGTTCTACTAAATGTAGGAGTGTTGTAAGTGGGTTCCTAGACCCAACATTTGATTTACATTGATTACCATTAAATGTATAAATTTTTTAATATATACTTGTGTTTAGCATTCACTAAAAGTGTAGATTCTAATGTATCCACTATATTTATGGTAATGTCTTTATATTATGTGTCGTATCAATGGGTTATAGCATATTTATGTATATAATGAGAACCAATTGATAATGTGATAGTACTCTTTATGTAATGTTCTATGATCCATACACGTCATACTGACATGACACATGTGAAGTGTGACTATCAGGTGTCGGGGGATCATAAGCATTGAGACATATCATGATGTTCACAAATGGTGATCTCTAGTAGAAGAGATCACGTGGACATACCCACCAATAGAAACACCACATTTTTTGGGTATCATTGGTTATTATAGTCTATAGACAACTGTAATGGTCTCTTGAATTGCGATCATTATCATTGTATATCATTTGGTCATGTACACTGATAGAATGAAAAAACCATGGAAACTACTTCATGACTTGGTAGTTTGTGTTGGGTATGTCCTTACTAGAAGGAAATTGATTGAATGATCAAGATATGATCTATCACTTCAAAGTTGAGGAAGAGATATTTGAGGCCTGGTTGATTAGGATTGTAGTACCTTTATAAATCCATGTCCATGGTAGTCGAAGGAATGACCATGTGAATAGATAAACAAATAATAGAGAAAGAAAAGTATGATGACACAAATGTGCATGTTGATTTATGAGATATCGATGAAAAAGATATTATATTATCTAGTGAATATTTGTAGGAAGGTACTTGATTATTTTACTATTCCTTATCTATATAGGTACTTTGATGGGTTTCTAGATGCCACTATTTGTATATAAATATTATTCACTGATATTAAGATAAGGGCCTAGAGGGGCACACACAATAGCACATTGAGAATCTTTCTTATTAAGTTGAAAAGGAATATAGGACTTGGTGGGCGCCATTATGGGCCTTAGGTATTATCCAAGTTCTATGGATCACCAAGAAACAAATAAATTCAATATTACTCAAGTATGTAATAATTGGGTTGATTTTATTTATTACATGTATTTACAATTGATTAGGTAAATACAAGTTTGAATATTATCCAAATGAATATTTATGTAATAATCCAGGTTCATTTAAAATTATCAGGAGATTTGAGTCTAGTAAATGGATCAAGATCATAATACAATATATATTTAAAATTTATTACAAGTAAGTGATAAAATATAAATAATAAATATGGTGTAGTTTGGTACATCATAAATAATTGTTTTTTATACTTGTTTAGTGTATGTTTATTACATGGGTCTGGGAACCCAAATCTGGTCGTCTAGATTTTCACTATATAAGTCGAGAGAGTCTATTCCAATGGTCAAAATTCATCAATTAGAATTTATATATTCTCTCTTCTCTTATTTCCTAGAGGTATAATATCTTAATTTAACAAGTGATTCATCTTTTGACTTCTCATATTTAATACAGTGGATTGTGGTGAGTGTATCTATGTCCAAGTGATCATAAAAGAACTTTGCTAGCACCAAAAATCCAATGAATGGAGAATGTGCAGATTCATGATGCGTGAGTGGATGATCTAGAGGGATTTTGAATCAGATCATTTGAGAAATAGATTATGGAAGTATGCGATAGGTGTGACCTCTTCAAATAAGAACAAATGATTTTATGGTTTTATTTTTTATACTATTATAAAAAAATTTGATTTGCAGAACCTACTGAGAAAAGATCGTCATAATAGATGATATTTCAAGGACTGGGTGATGATTTTTTTTAATATTACATGCCAGTCAACTTCTGCTGAGCATCTTGGTACCATCAATAATTACTCGTGGGTATGAGTTTTATACCTTTAGTTATATTAACCAAATATAATCCATTGGATGTAAGATTCATGTGCTATGGATTCCTTTACTATCAGTTTGGGGATGTTATATAGTGGATGGAATATGTAAAAGTGGAATCATATCATTAGTAGAATGTTAGGATGGATTTTTTAGTCAGGAACCAAGAGGATTGCATTGGGTTTATTGAGAAAAATCATTATTAAAACATAGTATGTGGGGTTATGTTAAGTACATGTTAGTGACCTTCGTGGGGTTTATGAATCATTCTTTATCATTATTTATCTAAATTATGGAGATTACTATTAAATTAATATTAATATAATTTTTTATTTAAAATAATTTCATTCCATGTGCATTGGGGTTTCTATGTTTTATAGAGATATATGGTGGATTATTTTTTATATTGTTTAGGATTATGAGTTTAAACATGGCTTGCCAATTTATCATTAATAGGTTAATTCATAGGAGGATTATTCTTAATTGAAGGAACCTTATTTTATTCAATATCATATTATTAATATGTATGAGAATAATCTATTTGATAAGAAGACACTGAAGTGATTGGAATAGTTGATATTACCTATAGTTTTACCCATGAAATGATCGATCATTTTAATTTGTTAGTTGTTATTTTTTTAGTGTAGATTCTCAGTAATAGCTGATTCTATTTCTTTTTCATGTTTATGAGTCAAGAGTGATGTGGGAGAGTTCTTATTGTTATTTCCATGGAGAGTTTCATTCAAATACATTTATGATATCATTGAAATAATAGTTTCAATATATTCAATATCGGGTCTATAGTTTATAGGATCTTAGAGTATACATCATGTAACTTCATCACCATTCTCATAACCTATATAAATATGATGAGATTCTATTTTTAAATTTCATAAAGGAATTTCACCCTGAGAATGAGTTTCAGTTCACCCCATATATGTTATTAGTGTATCTTATTTTTTTTAAATTATGTAGCGAAAAAGATAAATTTAGTGAAATTAAATTAATCATAGGATGAGATTCATCATATAATATTTTGGGGGATTGTTTTTATGGATGACAACTTTTATCTAGGTAGTTGATGTCTTAGTTGATATGGATTCAGTCTTCACATTTTTCTTCTCATCACATTGGAGGATCTAGTTCATCATATTATATTATGAGTTTTTTTAAATTTATTATTATTTGGTGGTCAACACCACTTAAAATTATTATGTATGATTTTTCATTATAGTTATAATGGGGTGGAAAACGAATTCTAAATGTATCCTCCGTAGTATTTTTATTTTAGTTGTTTTTTTTGTATATGTATAGACCTATATATTTAGGTTTTAAAACGGATATGGAGTTAGTATAGGACAACCCCAAAATATTCCCCATCCTTAGGGACATTGGGATAAGAATTTTCATAGTGGTGGTCATATTTAAGGTAAATATGGAAGATAACATTTTAATTATTAGATTCAAACCATGGAAATGAGAGTTCTAAGAATACATGATATCATTTTAGGTGTCATTTTTTATGATAAACCATGGGCTATGGTGTTTTGAATAAATGACATCAAAATTCCACATTTTCCCCTCCATTGTATGAGAACTATGCTGAAATTGGACATAATTCTCATTCCATAGGTATTAACTATGTCAAATGGTGGTTAATATAAGTTGATCATGAAGTGTAAAGGTTGTAAACTAATGAAGGGGCCATAAATATTATATAGAGAGTTCATTATAGAGAACATAAAAATAAATTATTACATTATTATCCTGGATTGGTTGTACTATACAATTTTTTTTACCAATATCATTCCAAGTATACATGTTTTATTTGATGTATAAGGTGAGTGTGAATTTTTTTTTGTATGGTAGAATTTAATGAATAATATAAATATAGATCCTCTAAATTATATGATTTAAAAGTATTTATTGGGTTCATTGGATTTTATGTTAGTGGGGTGTTTTGTATTCCCTGAACAATTTCCTTATTTTTTTAGGAATTTTTTGTAGAATTTACCCCTTTACGTGGAAAAAGTTCATGAATATTTTGAAATTATGTTCCATGAAAATTTCATTTTTTTATTTTATGATGATTCATTCAGAGTTTCTAATGTTGATGATTCTTAAAAAAATGCCTTCTATAAGTGATTTATTTCGCCAAATTTATTGTGATGCACCACCCAAGAACCACTATTGGGATGGTTGTGAAGATAGATAAGATCCCCAAATCCTACATCCAATAGAAAACATGGTGAATAATTAAAAAAGAAATTTAAAATAAAAAAATGTGTGGATTTACCATTATTGTCCATGAAGTATGAATGATCCACCAATCTAATCAATTTTTTAATCAAATTGGACAATCAAAAAAACCTTAAATGGAATGAATAAATTAAAACAACCAAATAAGATACAACATGAATAGATTTTATTTAATAAAATTTATAAACACTCAGTAAAGTCATCATCCTATATTATTTATTGATTCCAAAACCATAATCAAATATTTTCTTACAGAGTAGAAGAAATAGATACACAGACACACACTCACATATATGGGTTAGCATACAATTATAGTCAGTAAGATCCTCGCCCAAACCTCTCAATAAAATGTGGACGAATTATATTATGTACTCAATAAATAAAATCAAAACCAATATTATTTTCAAATATGGTAATCTAGGATCCCATCCTCACTAATCCCCCCTTATCAAAATATTGTATAAAAGTATAAGATTCATTATATCAATATATATATATATATAATAATGAAACCCTATATCTTATTCCACAAAACAATAAAAAAACCCACACCCCAATTTATATATACTCTAGTGCTACTATATATTACATATGTCATATCACTGAATACCGCATATCCACATATCAACATCACAACCACTACAATATATTATTATCCAGACCACCACTGTGTCCACATTATCATATATGATAAGCTTAATCTATTACGTAAAATATTTATTTGAATCTATATTATAAGTAATTACAAGGTGAGTATATATATAATTAAAATAACAACAAGAAATTATAGAATTTATATACATATATGAAAAATAACAATATGCCATTAGAGAAAACAAACACATATATAAATATGTTTTAACCAAGATCCACTATAGACTATAAATAATCATATAACATATAATTAATCCATCCCATCACATATATGAATACACACAATACTTCATATGGAAGACAGAGTGATGAAGGGAGAGTATTCAACCATACATATCCTTTACTACAAAGATGATATGGGAAAGTACCTTGATCCAAAACATTAAATGGGAATTTGTCATATCACCTAACTCAAGTTGGAGATAATAACAAATAAGAAAATAATAATGAATATAAACTATCACACATTAGCTATATAATGTATAATACCTAATACCTTGATACCGAAATGTGACTCAATACCACACATTAATTAAATCACAACTCCTGACCATAATGAGAACATACATCACCTCTAAACACAGCACGAGTGAATAACCATTTATTAAGTAGTAATAATTTTAAATTAATAATTACCAACAACATATTTTAATATTTTATTTATAATTATATTCATATTGCTAAACTACAAAAATAATAATTATATTTAATTTCATTAATTTAAGTAAATATTGTAATATAATTATTTCACATGTGCCTCTTCACGTAATATTAATCATTAAAGTCATAAATAAAAAAATAATCTATTTTTTGAATAATTTATCACCTTGTATCAATATTTAATTAAAAATTAATAATTTAATTTAATAAAATCATTATAATGTCATTATTATAACATATTAACCAATTAATATTACCTAATTCATTAACTCATTTCCATTCAATATCCACAAAACTATACCACAAGTAAGATAATTTATACACAATTATTGGTATTGGGTGTACTTAAAAAGTTTCAAATACGAGAATTTAACATTTATATTTTTAAGCTGAGGTAATATCAATTTCTCTGGTGAGGTATCATCAAGCTCAACACAAAAGGTATCTTATTGGAGTAATTTTTCATTAAAATAATAGAGTCATTACGTCATCATGTTTTTAAGAGGCATAAATTTATAGCTCATTATCAGTGATCACATTTTAAAGGAATAATTGTAAGACAGGTCTAGAATAGTAAATTATTAAGACCAAAACTCTCAACTCTAGTTATAAAAACATAAAATATACATTTAGGTTTTTTTATAAAAATAACCATGACCCAATTTCTAAAATCAATATTTTACAAAATCAAAATAAATATTTGATCACTTTCATGCTAAATGACAATTTATCTTTAGATAATTAAATAATGTGGAAAAAAATTAGATATCATAGGAAAATAAAAAAAATACACATAAAAATATATATATCATCTCCTAAAATTTCTTTACGGGAATCACCCTTATCAAAATACCATACTTAAAACCTTACATCAAATCCCACAGAAGGAAAAGTTAATAAACTTGTGAGTTCAGATGCTCAATATGGGTGAACAAGGGAGATATAAATTATTATATAAGCATTAGAAGCTCAAAGGGAATAAAAAAAATAATATAACATTTGAAAATTATAACCAACATGTCAAATATCATTATACCAAATCATTGAATAAATATTCGAAGATAAAAAAATGAATCATAAAGTAACATGAGCCATGAGAGAATAACATTGGCATAGAAGATGGAATTTTTTATTAAACATAAGAATAGAAAAGGAATTCATTAGTAGTCAATTAAATTTTATAGATATAATAAAGTGTAATAGGTTCACTCCCCATAACAATCATTATAGACAAGGTTCACTTCCACGATTATCATAGTGGACAATGTCCCCTACTAACCTCAGTTCAATCCCCATTACAATCCTTTTTATCTCATGAGATACCATTCTTTTCCCATTGAATTGGAAGTAGATATAGTTCACACATATCACATAATGATAACCATATGTATGTTCACTAAATAATAATAAATAATTCATGATATCAAAACCCATGAAACAAAATTGGTTTCATTAAAATTTCATCATAACATAACCCATGGAAAAAGATTGGTTTCATAAAAAATTGATCTTTTTACAATAAACATAAATCATCCAAAAATATTATCTGTAGGTTATCCTTAATTCACATCCTTATTAAATATTAAATAACATCAGAGGATGTTATCTTATATGAAAAATTATTTTAAAAGTTACATTGAATAATTCATGAGGAAAATTACTTTTCCACTTAAAAATGAATTCTCCTTTAAAAAATAAGAACAATTATAAATGAAAACATTTTATTTAAAAATAATATTATAAAACTATAATGGAATCTTAAAAATTTAGGTTTACTGGTGATGGGAAAATCCATTAATTCTATATAAGTCAAAAAACATTCTTTCAATATTTTTATTAGAAAAGTCCAAACATACCCCATTTGGAATAATGAAAAAAATATTCCATTCAAAAAATTTTGTAAAAAAAGGAATTTTTTTATTTTTGAATGAGAATAATAAAATCTGTTCTGGATACATTTTTTTTTTTAAAATAAGTACTTTTAGGATAATTGTTCCCAAATGGAGACTTAATCATAAACAATCCCAAATAATAATGTAATTGTTAAATACAAATGTGTAACTTTGGTAGAAGAAAATATTAATCCACATTAATTAAAGAACATTATATTGAAATGTAAATAAATATATCAATGTAATAACAATTATAATATAAAATTTTTGGGAAATATATAAACCACACCAAATAAATAAGTGGTGAATATGGAATGTCTCCCATGGAAATAAATGTGAGATGAAAATCCAATAACATTAGTCGGGCTCGTCATGCATCTTCCAAAATTATAAAATCAGGTTAATTATTTACATAAATAAGAACAATTTTCTGGGTTTTTATTATAATTTTATAACTTATTAACATATTAAAACACTTATCTAATAATTTATATTTACATCAGATGTTTTAGTGATATTAGGTACATAAGTCCAAAATGACTTTGGTAGCTTGAAAATGGGAAATCATTTAATTATTCCATCATCTATAGAATACCAATCATGATATAATAGTAAATTTTATAAATTAATTATATTTTTTAAACACAAACACAATATATGGTTATCAATAATGAACTGCGTTACAATCATGGAGACGGTAGGGCATACGTCCAAGTGAGTAACATTTCTATTTTTCAATGATCATTATAGAAATAAGTTGGGAATTATTTTGTCATTAAATAATAATCAGGATATAATATATAAGATTTTTGTTATATAAATATTCTTATATCTATATGATCCATGTTATGTGGTGATGAAAAATGAATAACCTCGCTTTTTGAAGGCCACAATAAGCACATACTCACAAAAAATCATTTTATCAAAGAACGAAGTGGTAATAAGGTAAATTATATATAATATTTCCAAAATGAAAAAAATTCCATTAATATGATATATAAAAACTCATTCCATCATTATCACCAATATTTATAGAAGGTTATGGAAAAAATTACACTTGTTTGTGAGGTGGTAGTCTGATGTAGACATGAAATATTGTTTTTTTACCATTTGATAGAAGATGGGATAGATATTGGTCTTGAAACATAATTAATAAACTCTAATTATATATAGTAAATTTTATTTATTATTTCATCAATGTTTAAGAAGGTTTTAGTGATGTGAAAGAATAAAAAAACTAAAACACGTAGATTAAATCTATAGACCTTCTTTGGCTTAAGAGATGGAATTTTGGAATACACATAAAAAAAGAAAACGAATTCCTTAGTAGTCAATTATATTTTATATATATAATAGAGTGTAATAGGTTCAGTCCCCCTAACAATCATTATATCCAAGGTTCAATTCCACGATTATCATAGTATACAATGTCCCTTACTGAACTCAGTTCAATCCCCATTACAATCCTTTTTATCTCATGGGATACCATTCTTTTCCCATTGAATTGGAAGTAGATATAGATCACACATATCACATAATGATAACCATATGTTTGTGCACAACATAATAATAAAAAATTCATGATATTAGAACCAATTATAAGGAATTTGATTCATTAACACTACATCGTAACTTAACCCATGGAAGAAAATTGGTTTCATAAAAAATTAATCTTTTTACAATAAAAATAAATCATCCAGAAAAATTATGTGTAGGTTATCCTTAATTCATCTCCCTATTAAATATTAAATAACATCAAAGGATTTCATATTATATGGAAAATTATTTGAAAAGTTACCTCAAATAATTCATGACTAAAATAACTTTTTCACTTCAAAATCAATTTTTTTTTTTAAAAAATGAACAATTATAAATGAAAACATTTTATTTAAAAATAACATTATAAAAATATAATGGAATCATAAAAAATTGAGGATTACTAGCGATGGGAAAATCCATTAATTCTAAATACGTCAAATAACATTCTATCAATATTTTTGTTAGAGAAGTCCAAAAGTTCCGCAATTGGAATAATGAAAAAAATATTTCATTAAAATGTTGCTGTAAAAAAAGGTAATTTTTTTGAAAAGTGGAAGAGAATAATAAAACTATTCTGGAAACATTTTTATAAAAGTTGAACTTTTAGGATATTTGTTCCCAAATGGAGACTTAATCATAAAAAATACAGAATAATGATGTAATTTTTAAATACAAATGTTTAACTTTGGTATCATAAAAATATTAATCCACATGTATTAATGAAATTTATATGGATATGTCTATAAATATATCAATTTAATAATAATTATAATAGAAACTTATTGGGAAATATATAAACCATACCAAATATATAAGTGGTGAATATGGCATGTGTCCCATGGAAATAAATGTCATGAAAATCCCATAGCATTAGTTGGACTCATCATGCATCTTCGGGAATTATAAAATCAGGTTCATTATTTACACGAATAAGAACCATTTTTAAGTTTATTATTCCAATTATCTCACTTTTTAAAATATTAAAATACTTATCTAATCATTTATGTTTATGTCAGATGTTTCAGTGATATTTGGTACATAAGTCCAAAATGACATTGGTATCTTGACTATAGTAAATGATTTAATTATTCCATCATCTAATTAATCCCATCAAATGTGATGTTTTTTTTCCAAAAAAAATCAACTTTTACATTTAAAATGTTTTGTAATAATATAAATTATAAAATACATTTCAAAATAATACTTGAATTATTATAATTCAATATGAACTTATTAATTTTTAAATTTAATTGTAAAAATAATCTTACCTTATAATTACATTAAAATTAAATACATTTTTGATAAAAATTATTATTTTTTACTATTCCATCAAAAAAAATATTTTGAAAAGTATGAAAAAATTCATTCTAAAATATTTTTGACATGAAGAATTTAAAAATTAAGTTAATTTTTTAAAATTTAAATGATATTGTTTTAAATTAAATTTTAAATAAATTTTACTAAAAAATGTGATTAATAAATCCATTTCCATTTTGATTTTAAGAATTACTTAATATATTTATATTGAATATTACTACATAATTCACAAATAAAAATTATTATTAAAAAATGTTATTATATTATTACCTAGTTTTTTACAAGATAATCCAAATATACTCCATATTCATGTGGTTGTGTTCATAGTAGATATATGGGTGCTATCATAGAGAATATGAAACAACTTTTATATTCAGAGGTGCATATGGGCACTGTCACTTCAATATGGGAAGGAAATATTGATCGAGATGCTTCAAAATTATATTACCATATATATGAAGTGGGAGTGTATAGTGAGTATATCTATAAATCATGGTTATGAATATTTACTAAATAGAGAGTTACTCGGGACTTATAGAGGCTTATCCATGCACTATGAAATTGAACATTGGAACCCAAAAATTGTTAACCATCTAATAGATATATAAATGAAACTAATAACCAATTTCTCATGGAGAAAATATTGTTAATATTTTATTACATACATATACCAATAAAAAAATATTACATGATGAAATAAATTCAATTAACTTGACTTGACTATCCCATTAAATATTCAACAAGCTGTATATATTATATATTTGTTTGAAAAATATTTTCCATGTATTCTATTAATTCTATTAAATACATTGTGTAAATTAAACCAATTACTATTATTTTATTCTTTATTAAAAATTAATTTATTTATTTCTTATTTTCCATTGAAACTCATAAATTACTTGAAAAAAATAATGGGGCCCACTATGCCATGAACTCTAATTCACTATAATTTTTAATGCATATAAATACTCTTTGTGTGTGGCCATGTAATCACTTCTCTTGATATAAATGAGTCAAAATCATAGAAAAATATTAGTATCTAACAATATATTATGGACCATAATGATATATTATTTATTCATAGAATTAGCAATGTTCTATGAATAGTAATTGTGTATTATAATATTTTTATGTGATATATAATAATGTAGAATACACACATTGTCTCATCATCCTTCAAATAAATATTATTTCATGAAATTACTAGATGAATATACCTTATTATACAATTTTTATGGATTTAGTAAATTCATTACAATCTATCTAAAATGGTCCTGAGATGTCCCTTCCTTTTTAAAAACAATAAATTGGTCAGTAACATTCAATCAAAGTGACACCACTATCTAGGAACCCAGTGAAATATACATATCCCCAATATAAAAGTCATTATAATAATCTTGAATAAACGAATGGGATCATATGGAACACACTGATAATAATTACATTTCAAAAGACAATGTTTGTTCATATATATTGGAACAACCAGTGACACCCAAAACATATGATGTTCTGATTGGTGGGTTAGTCCTCATGATAGACATTAATCAAGATCGCTAATTGTTAATATAATGAGAAGAGTTATTAATAATTATTAACCACTGGAAAAAAAATTTAGACACAATATATGTACAATTTTTATAATGTGAATAGAACATAGGGTATATGACTAATATTACTATCATAATATATATTAGAGGATCATTTCAAGATAACTGACCATAAAGATAGGAGGGGTGAATCAGTGTTCAGAACTTTTTATGTAGTTATAAATTCTTATCCATTTACATACTATAACTATTAAAATATATATACTTGTATTCCCTTTTACTTATCTTTTTAAAGTGCGTGAATGGATATAAATGAGGAAACATTATATTTTTACATGACTCACTACTCAATAAGATAATCAAGTACTTTTCATGTGTGGTGATGACTAGTATATAGATTCAACACTACAATATGATACCATGTAATGTGGTATGGAAATTAATAAAATACTTAGCCTAAATTTTAATACCTATATATTAGGAGGAGGGATTTGAAAAACCATTTACTAGTGAATTCCTTGTCAAAGTTGTAGTTTCTCAGTGTTTTTTTATACCAGCACGGAAGTCAATGTTCACCTTAATTATATGTTAAATTATAATACCATGAATTTATTCCACTATATGTGACTTCAATAGGATGGAAATAAAATTATTTTTTCATATCTTCTTTCCTATTTACTTTTTTACTTGCACATTAATGGGTTAAAAGTTTTCTTTAATTTTCATGGCTTCATTAATAACATGTCCAACCGATCCAAAATCTGATCTCTCTATCCAATTTGTTACTCTAATAATATTCATCCAATAATGATAATTTTAGTGATATTGTTTATGGTCTCCCTTAATTTTTCTACTCATCATATCACAAATTTATATGAAAATATCATATTGTATATGGATGATCCTTAATTATTTTTGATTGATTAATACCAATTAATATAGTGCTACTATTCCATCTGATATATTCTTCATAGTATACTAATTGTACATATGATACTTATGATACACCATTTTACTCCATTAACCTAATTAAATATTTTTTTTTTCTTATTTACCTCCATCTTGTATTCCATTCACTATCATGTTGCTATTATTTCAAAAAACCAACTAAGAAAAGAATACTTCTCAGGAATTGTGGTATAAAATTACTTAAAATTCATCATTTCTCCAATAATTCTACTCCCCTATATTTGAATAGTGTTATAAGACATCTATATACTTTTGAAACCCATTTCAGAGTTACAAATATAGATGTATGAGTAGGAATTCAAATATAATTTACCTTTTAATTAATATTTGAATTTCATAGAATCCGATCATTTTAATTTTCTATGGATTTATTATCAATTCATATAGATCCTTATTGAAAAATTTTGACATTTGGTTAAATCTCCCCATTTCAATGAAAATAAATCATAACATTGTTAAATACCTTATATAAACTTCCAAAACATCAATAGGTCGACATAAATTGAATGTTCATATCAACATCGTCATATTGTTTAATAATATTATAAAAACATTATAACTTTTACATAATGTTCCATCTAGTAAAACATCATGATAGGTCTTGTGTTTAAGGAAACATTTTTTTTCTGTTCTTCAATTTATTAAAAGGAATATCTTAAAATACATCACAAGATACTTCTTATGATTGAAGACATGTTTCAAAAAAATTAATCTGATAACTTCTCCATTATGATGAATATGTTAGATCATCCCATTAAATCATTACATATCATATATTCAGTGGAATCTTCCATTATACAATGGGTTCTAAGATACTTTTTTCTTTTAAACCATCTGATATACCCTCAAAGGTATTTTATGCTTTTTTTCAGATCAATTAATAGAATTCTTTCAGATGAATTTTTAATATTCATCTTGATGTCTTTATAAAACATTTGTTTTTGATAAAATCACATGGAAACTTATACGTGATGAAATCTATTAGGAAGTACAAGAATCATCTATCAAATCATATTTCATGGAAAATTCTATTTGATGAGAGAAACTCAAAATCCCTTATACGAAAACTGTATATAAAAGTATCTATCTAATATAGCTAATTCAAAAACATCAGTATCATATATCTGATAATCTTTATATAGTTTCTATATTTTTTTCAACCAAAAGCGTTCCCAATCTTTCATAAACTTTAATGTACTAACATCAAAAATATTCTTTTTTCAAATGAACTAATTCACAAAATTCTTCCTTTCATGTTATTCAATAATTAATTTTGATTTGGGAGACTTCATACATGTATTTCAAATTATGATTCCCTATGAAATATTAGATTTTATTTTGATTTTCCAAAAATCATTCTAGATCATATCATAACATCATTTTGATTTTTTATCATTGAACAGAACTTCACTTAGAAACATCATATACTGTCTATTTGATTGTCATCTATATGATGTGACAATAAAAAAATCAATGAAAATTTTATTTCCATTTCATATTTAAGAGTCTCAATCCATTAAAATATTTAATTTTTCCATTCTATAGCTTTATAATTTATGGGTGACCATTTTTTAACATGTGAGTTGGGTGTGTTACCCTTACATGAGAAATGTATTTACCCTTATATGAGAAGGGTTCCTAAGACCTTAATCTTATGAATGTTTCTATAAAAATTTAAGAATCATTTTTAACCGCATATTCAAATATATTCTATGATTCAAAGACCTTAAAAATATCCTAACTACCATTAAGTATATTGTAATCCCAAAAAATTCTAATGTAAGAATATTTTATGCAATAGATTGTATGACACACAACAGCAAGCATGGAAGGGAATATAGTATCTAATGACTTTATAATATATATACTATTTTTAATAAATTATGAATGTTCTATATATTTCGATGAATTCATCATCGATTTGGCTTTCCCCATATTCAAAAATGACTTTCTTCAAAATCTCATATTATACGCAAGACCGAGTTTTACTGAACAACAACTTATTAGTAAAATATTATAATTTTACATAATAAGACTTATCTTAGCCATTAAAATCAGTTTTTAAAAATATTATTTACTAACTTATGAAAATATATGGTTTAATAAATATAAAACCACTTCATTGGTTAAATATTAATTAGAATTGAATATAATAACCAATTTAAAATAAAGGGGATTTTTTTATAGATAACTATTCTTATGCTCACAAGGATGTTTTATCATAATAAATTTAATTAGCTATAATTATTGAATGATATTAATAAAATATATGTGTTCTATATTCATAAATATAATTTCTTGAATATTTATAATTATTTTATGTAAAAATAAAAATAATATTTTATTTTGTAATATTAAAATTTTTTAACTGTGAATTGTTTGTATTTTTCTATGATGTTTCATTTTTTGATGAATAGTAAAAAAATACTAAATTTTAACACAAAACTTCTTTTTCATCAAATTTATTTATAAGGTAAATTTATATTTATTACTAGAATTAAAATATAATTATATAAATTATATTTCATTTAGTAGAATTTATTTAATTGTCATTGGTTTCAAAATGAAAATGGATATAAAAACATAGTAATTTTTTGACCATTTTGTCGTACAAAATCCACATTTTGTCCCATCTATGCGACTAAATTTTAATTAATTTTGGAATCATATGATATTATAATTTTGAAAAATGGATTCAATATTTGGAATAAATATAATTTATGATTTATAATATGTTCAAAATAGGTTTGAAACAATATGTTTAGTGAACGTAATTAAAAATAATTACAACGATTTAGTAAAAAATTAGCTTAACAAGGGACTAAACCTTAATCCTAATAGGTAAAATTACATAAAAATTATAAAAAATCAATTTTATTGAATTATATATACCCAATAATCTCTTTTATGAAATTTAAATCATTATTTGATCTACTATGCAGGGGAAATGTGTTTGGAATTAATTTAAAAAAAATTACACTAGTGCCACTCCTCCTCTACTATGAAATGGTACTCAACCATCAAACTTCATCACAACTATAATGAATAATTTACATGAAAAAAATATTTCCAAATAGCTCATAAAAATCCCTCTCCCATTCTTGAATCCTATCATTGGGATTTAATCTATCCTTGGAAGCCCTTTTGTGCAAACCAAAAGGAGTTACCCAAAGAAGAGTTAACATCTTTCATCATGTTATTTAGATTAATTTCAATTATAACCCATTTCATCTACCCTTATTAAATTATTGTATAAAAACACAATTATCCTCAATATACATAAATATTTTAAGGTTATAGGTCATACATACACATACAATCACTTCTATCTAAGGGGAAACGAAGTAACCGTTTATGTGTCTGATGAACTACTATCTCAGAAAATGAGGATTGTTCGTTCATCCTTTAACACATCTCATAGTAGGAATTATTTTGGAAAATATGTTTATATATTATATATATTATATTTATAATTTCATTATACTTCTTTAATATTTATATAGTACATAACTTTATACTTTCAAATTTTGTAAATACGATAACATCATTTGTGGAAGTGTGGACCACCACCTCTTAAATGCAATGTGATTAATTCACATGATACATTGAATGGTTAAATAATGAGTTTATATAAATATATTTTAAATAAAAACCATATATATTATATTCCTGACATAATTACATATCTTTAAATATAATATATATCATTTTCATTATACCCTTTTACACACTTAAAAAGTTAAAACATCCTTCGAAGACATTTGGTCTATTGCCTCCATGACATGACGTGATTTATTTTTAAATAAAAAAAATTATATAAAATTATGTATGGTATTTATGTTATAATTATATCCGTAAAAATTTAAAAGCTACTTTTTTCTTTCCATAATGATTGTTGAAAAAATGGCGACGTTACTCATACATACATACATCATATAGTCACCAATATTGTAACATTGATTCATTTTTTATAAACAGATTTAGTGATTGGTTTTAAAATTAAATTTTTTTATAAGTATGATATGTATTTCGTTAATATTATTTTGGAGATGATATATAAATATATATTTGAACATATTTTACCTACTAATGTTTTTTGACACATAAACTGAATTTGGTCAAAAGACACAACGTAAACAGAATTGTATATGTAAATGTATAAAACAAGATAATAAGTGATATAAAAATAATTACTATCATGAAAAAGGTTCGAAATTAATTAACTAATTAATGTAGGTTTATTATTCAGTAATATAAACACACCCGAGACATGTCAAAATCAAGGTAAGGGATTTTCATCCCACTTTTTACATCAATGAGATAAATTCCATATTCCCCACTTAGATATTTTATATAGTGTATCTTGATCCAATTTTTACATGTTATATCATTAATAATTTTATATTCATGGTATATAATATTTTCTTTTAATGTTATTCCTTAATGAATGTTATGATTACAAATGTTTCAAAGTGGTATGAGACACTTTGGAATGTTTTAGGATTATTTTCTCAAGAATAATATTAATGACATTTCAAAGGAATTTCCATTTAGGGAAATTATATTATTTTTTAATAAAAAAATTCGTTTTTATATACTTTGGTTTCTCAGTAACTAAATGATGAATTATTTCCATTTTTCCACTCTTTATTACTTAAAATGTTTTATAAAATATTTTAATGAAAATTTACATCAATTCTATCTTTAGTCGGAGAACATATTATTTTTTATAGAAAACCACTTTTCAATAAAAAAATTCAAAAAAATTATTTTAACCTGTAAAAAATGATTTATTAAAAACATTTTTTTTGTATTTTAGTGTTTACAAATTTTTTCATAGGAATTTTCTTTTCCTGTATGGAACAAGGTATTTTTTTTGTTTTGTACTTGGTATGACTTGTACATATTTACCCAACATCATTTATTTTATGTTTCAATTGAATTTTTGAAATGGTTATTTGTAGAGAAAGTATTTTCAAAAGTTATTTTCAATTACAATGTGTTTAGAAACATTTTTTGAAAAAAAATTATATTTTCCCCATGAATGTTTTAAAATATATTTTTAAATTATTTTTATTAATCATTGATAAAAACCCCATTATTTTTACACCAATTGGGATATATTATATTGATACAATTTTTATTCTTTATATATATATGGTATATTATTTATTTGGACATGGGTAGTATTGACATTCACTTCTTTCCTTCATTTTTTCTACCCATGAAATATAAACATTCCTATGATCATTTGATATTGAAATTCCCATAAATTTCCATATCATTTTTTGTGGATATGATTATTTTTGCAACTATATACCAGTTTTATATGGTGTTTACTTGTAATGTTATTTTATTATTTGGAAAAATAATTATAAATACATATCATTTATTCAATATAGAAATTTTTAATTCATATTTTTTATTTGATATGAGGAATGATTGGGAGATAAAAGATATGGGTTGGGGGGGAATTTATGTTAATAACTATGAGTTGGGTACCAATTAAAAAAATCCTCAAGTTGAATTGGTAGTCTCTGGAGAATATATTAGTTGGATAAAATCCCATGGAGTATTATTGAAAGAATAATTGATGGTTTTTTAACCACAGACTTAGACTTAAACCATATTTTGAAGGGTCTTGATTGCAGTGGTTCATATTCCAAATACACAACATACAATGATTAATAATTTCCCTCATATTGTTTTACTAAATATTCATAATGGATATTTTTGGTTGGAAAATATATAGATGCATTTTATTCTCATTTTATTGACTAATTAGCATGTGTTTTAGTTTCATACATTTCCATATTAATTTTTCCTTATCTAGTTATTTGAATGGAGTTTATTTCCAAATATTAAATTTACATATTGTTTATTCTCTTACTTATCAATTTATTGATTACATGGTGCACGGATTTATTTATTTACGATTGCATAACTATCAATCTCTTTGAATAACTATTTCTTTTGATATACACTACCCTTACTGAGAATTTAAGATCACCTGTATTTTTATTTCATTTACCTCATAATCAATGAATCATACTATGAAATAAATGTAGGTATATACTATTTGGAATAATGTTATTATTGAAAGAAAAAAATTATGTTTTAATTAGATTATTCATTAGTAATACAAGACTAATGTAAGATTATGTATCGCAAATACTAGTAAACTTTTTTATCCTTCTGTATTTGATTAATTATAATAATGATAATTTTATGGTGGATGATACTGGCTCCAATATTGTGGGGTCATGTCTCTGCATAGATACATGTATTGTTCTTAGGATTAATTTTATAGGACTAATAAATAGAATTCCATAACTTGGAAATCCCCATCAATTTATATTGATATGGTGAAATTCATGTAACTATATTAGTATGATCGACTCCATATGATGGACCTATATAAGAACCTTCATACAATTTCCTCCATCTAATCAAATTCAGCTGATTATCCTTTTTTAATAATCTCAATCTCATCTCCTTGTTCCATCTTTCTTTACATTATCACATATTTTATCTCAATCACATTTGAGTCACAAACATCTTAATAAAACACTCTATGGAATCATTATAGTGTTGAAAAAATTTCTTATCTTCAATAATCAAAAAATAAGTTGTACATATTAATAACTTCTCATGAATCATTATATGTAATCCCACAGACATTAATAGAACTTCTCTCTTTTATGAAATAATAATACATTACCCCTTTCTTTTCTCATCATTTAGTCAACCAAGAAATATCAACATTGTTACTAATAATTAATGCTTCAACCGAACCGTCCAAAAAATACTCTTTCTAACTACTTAAATATATTTATATCAATTAAATCTATATATTTTATTTATTATTGACATACAGTAACAAAAAATAAAACTCCCAAATAATGTTGGAACTCCTATATCCCAATTTTTACATGTTGTAAGTTATATAAATGTTCTATCCAAATTAATATTACTACATGTGAGTCTTCATCGTAATTCTCTTACCTCTAAATTTAATAATATCAAATTCACATTATCTCCCCCTTATTTACATGAAATAAAAATTTCATCAGAGTAGGGTATTAGTGCACTATCACGAAATTTTTCATCCATCATTTCCCTCTATGTGTTCATGATACATGCTCACTGAAAAAACAAGAAGAATTTATTTAGACAATAGTTTTTTCCAATTCCAATTAAACTTTTACCTAATGAAATAAGTACTAATAAACTCTTCATCAAATATTTCCACTTTTAAATAATGATAAAGATACTATTTTGTTATAGGAACCATTAGTATGATAAAACCACATAAAACTCCTACACTCACTTTAGTAAATAGATCAAAATAATTAACATGAAATAAGAAGGAAATGGGTTCTTGGAGAACTTTTATACTAACCCTTTTCTTCTTCATTTGATCAATTCCATTTATCCACATTAAGTTTAAATTTATTATACTATTAACCATAGATGATAGATTAAAAAATTCATGCCTTTAAAAGACATGATATTCATGAAATATAATGAATAATCATATTTGTATGAGAAAATTATTCTAGTAGCATTATCACCATTCTCCAAAGGTCTCCCCTAAAGGAATTTTTTTATGAAATATATAATAATGAAACTCTTCAAAACACATAAATTTTAATATTTATATTGGAAAATGTAACAGCCCAATATTTTATAAAGAAATATTCTTTTTAATTTTATTAATGTCTTGTGTTGTACGCTACACCAAAAGGAGCTTGCACAACACGCATCCTTGTCTTTCCTTGCATTACACGCAATCGCGACCTTCCTCGATAGCGTGTGTAATACGCAATACCGAGTTTCACTAAACAACGATGTGCTATTAAAATATTATTAAAACTAGCCGTTATGAATAGTAATAACCACTTTTTAGAATTCTGTAAATCTTATTTTTCAAAATGAACTTCATTCTTGGATTCGGAGTATCGAACTTAGCCTAAGGTGAAATTTTGGTACTTTTCGGATAACTTTCATATTCTGATGAATAGTGAAAATTACTAAATTATAATTAAAAACAAATTTTTTAATCAAAATAATTAATAGTGATAAATTATTAATTTGAGTGGTTTTAAAGTATATTTAGAATATATTTTTACAATTTAATACAATGTTGGTCATTGGTTGTAATTTCACATTTAAACCAGACATAATCAAGTGTCAATCTTTTGATATATATTCTTTCCTAAAAACACGCTATTTATTTTAACAGCAGGATTTAATTATAAAATTAATTAATGCAACTTCTATGTTATGAATTTGGTAAAATAGATTTCATTTTTGAATTCGGAATATGAAATATAGCTTAGGATGAAATTTTGGCATTGTTCTGAAAAACATCAATTTTTGATGAATAGTGAAACTACTAAGTGGTAGTTAAAAAAACTGAATTTTTCATAAAACTTAATTTTGCCGCTTCTGTGAATGGAATTTCGAAAATCCGAGAGACACGGTTAATATCAAGGACTAAAATGTGGTTCAATGAGATGAAAATAATTTTTTGGTGAATAGTAACTTTTTACTTTTTTACCGCGGTTAATAGTAAATAGGGTAACTAAGGGTAAATATGATACTACTATTACCCTAACACATGTCCTAATTCTATTGGACAAGTGTAATTCGACCAAAAACAAACTTAGGAATAAAATATGACCATTTAGGCCCACTTGGATTAGATTAGGACATTTATTATTAATTTATTTCAAGAAAGGTTAAAATAGTTAAAATCAAAGTTTAATAAGTAAATCATTTTTAATATGGGGATATACATAAGATAAATTCGATTGTAAATATTCATTAGAAAGCTAAAAAGATTTCTTACATGATGGTATTTTATTTGTAATTTTTAGACATCAAATAATTTAATTTATTTATGACACAACGATGATGCACTAATTATCTTATTAATGAAATATTGACATAATTGATTTTATAAACACAAAAATAAATGTAATTTGAGATTTTTTATGAATTCCACTAATTTTATAGGTTACTATGATATATTAATGTTGATTTAATCAACTTGGTTCGAACATTTAATTCTGTTATGACTTTCAAAAAAATCATATATCAAATAGTGTCAAAATTGACACAAAATAGTTTTTAAATCAAATATTATATTATTAATTGTTATTGTATTCCTAAAAATCTAAGGTTCGGCCAAATGACTTAGATAAGGATATATATATTAATAATAAATAATTTGGGGTTCGTTTGGAATGTTATAGTAAGTGTATTAACCATATAGTTAAAGAAAACAAAAAGACATGGTAAAAGTTAAATTATTTAACTTAGAGTTAAATCTAATTGATAAGGTTAAAATAATATCCTAAACTTGTCTAAATTCTATTGGTTGATAGGATTTCGACCCATCCCCACTTTAGCTTCGAAATAAGACCCTTTGGAACCATTATAAACCGATTTTGACTTTAATATAAAATAATATTTTGAGATATTCCTAAGGTGCCCCTCTCCTCCCCTATAAAAGGACACCTCCTCCCCCTCCTCCTCACACCAATTTGAGCACTCAAGCTCGGCCAACCCCTGCCAAAATCTCTTCTCCACTTCCCTAGCAACATCCTAGAGGTTCTGGTCTTCCTCAAAGACCAATTCTAGTGCCCTAAGAGGAGGTCTCAAAGAGGCACTTCAAAGAAGAGGTAATTACCGTTACCAATTCTTTCATCTTTATTTCTTCTTCCACTTCTTCTTCTTAGGTTGTTTCATTATGAAGTAATAACATCAGTATCACTCATATACTGATATGTTATTATAATTATGAAACAACCCTATTTCACCATCTATCCATCCTACGGAAAAAGAAATCACCGCGCGTGTGTACGTACGGAATACCGTCTCCACACCGTGGTGTAATCTATTTTCCACCACCACCTTACATGGATGGGTATAATGGTGTAAAGAATAACTATACATAGTTATTACAACATCATATTGATTCTGATATATTGTATAATCCACTCCAATTCAATTCAATATTTATAGAAATGATATCATCGCTCGTGCGTACGTACGGACTACCGTCTCCACGACGCGATGAGATTCATTCTCCATGTTAACCATTTAAGAATGATTATAAAGTATATATAAGAAATAATGATGAAATATACGACATTATAAAGCTACTGGATTTATGTATATATATACATATGTATGTCATCAACTTACTTCCATTTCAAGACAATAAGGAAAGGAAAACAGCGTTCATGCGTACGTACGGACTACCGTCTCCATGAACGGTGTTTTTCATTTTATTTATCTACCTATTATATATATATATATACTGAATATATATGATATATAAATCATATTTTATATTCTGGAAGTAAGTAAATCATGATATAAGTAATAATGATGTCAAGAACAACAAGTCAAAACACCTACGATAAATGAAACGATTTTACCCAAAACGCTTCTTTAACGTGGAATTTACAAAACAACGGGTAATATAATGTCATAAGTGAACCATATATGATATCATAACAATGAATATGATTCTGTAATAAGTCAATAACATGATTTAAATCATTATACAGGAGGTTCGGACACTTACAAAGCAAGTCGGACCTAAGGTAAGGGAAAATATCACAATCTCACTTTTATCCGAGATTGTTTTTACTTTGGTAATTACTGGGGTGTATTTTATCATCCACATCCATGTTACCTCAATATGTAATATTATTTCCATCCTTCTACAATATTTTATATCCAATTTTACCCTTCGGTGAGTTTTTAGTAAAAGATACGAAAGGAATCTTTTGTCGTTTTTCGTACGAGGTACTTTTTGACTTTTCCGACAAAAGTACGAAAGAATGTTTTTTTTAACTTATACGGCATGAATAGATTTTTAAAACATTATTTCCAAGAAGCTTCCTTTAAAAGTTTTCAAGTTTATTTTTAATCAAATTTTTTTATTTTAAAGTTGTATGACATGTTATGAAAGGAAAAATGTTTTTGAAGAAGAAAGGATATTTTCCTCAAGAATTCATTTCAAGTGTTTTATCAAAATTATTTTCCATCTAAGATAATAAAGGGTTCTGTTTCTATCCATATTTTTACATTGATTTGACTATGTTGTGATGGAATTATGTTTATGAATTCCTTTATCTTATATGAATTGATTTATGATGTCATGATGTTTCAAGAATCCCATTTTTGTTACATGTGTTATGCGATGATGTATGTTTTATGATTATGTGGCACACATAAGAAAGGATTCATTATAAGATGGGTGGGACCTATATCTCCCTCCAATGCATTGGGTAATGATTTTATATCTCATGAGATAGACATGGCTGGAACGGAAGGTTATTTCGGTTCAGTGATACAGGACTGAAACGAGGAGTGAACTCGGTTCAGAAAGGGAGTTTGTCCACTAAGATAGTCTTGGCAATGAGTCATGACTAAAAAGAAATGATTTTCCATGATTATATGTGCATGCCACAAAGTTTCAAGTTTCATGTTATGATTATGGTGATCTTATTTTCACTTCTATGATTTGTTCCATGTTAAGATATTATGATCTCTTTTGCAGGTTATGATTTTCAAAAAAGATATGATATGATTTTTATTTCTTTTGTATACCCTTACTGAGCATTTGAGCTCACCCTTTTATGTTTTCTTTTCCCCAGGATATAATGAAAGGTTTTAGGTAAAAAAAAGGGATAACCTTTATGGGAGATATTGAAGAACTTTCACCACGATTAGAAGATTACGTTCCGAGTTTCCAAAGACACTAAACTATTACGATCCTTGTGTGTGTGTGTTTTTGTTATGTACTAAGTATTCCGCAAATGTAATGTAATGTCCATGTACGTCAGGCTACGGGTCTCTACAGTTGGTATCAGAGGAAAGGTTTAGTCAACCTTTGGAAACTAGGGTGCGAAAACGTTAGTGAGATCCCTAGAAATATTTCTAAGGTATGTCTAGGGATGTCCCTAGGGATAAGTATACGTATAGGTTATAGTACTAGAATTACGCTAACGATCATAGAATTTAACCTAAGATGTTAGATATCAAGGATACTCCACCTTTATTATGTTGTTTTCCCTAGCATGATTTTTTCCTCTCACACTATTCGTTTTGGGTTTTAGACGATGGCTGGAACCCGAAGGAACCGTGTTGATCAATGCAATGGACAATGTAATGATTGTCCTCCTGAACAAACAAATGTTATGGGATATGGAGTGCAAAATCTTATTGCTATACTTACACAAGCTATGAATCATTCTGGACATCCAAATGAGCAGAGAAGGGAACAATATTCTATTGAGTCCTTCATGAGGCAACGTCCACCTTCTTTCAGTGGGTCTTCTGATCCACTTGTTGCTGAACAATGGATCAGTACCACTAAAAAGATATTTTCAGTTCTTCAATGTTCTGAACATGATAAAGTCATCTTAGCAGTATATCGTTTGGAAGGTGAGGCTGATCAATGGTGGAATCTTATCAAGAATACAAGGCAAAGAGATGAAATTGAGTCCATGGAATGGGACGAGTTCAAGAACTTATTTTTCAGTAAGTACTTCCCTCGTATTCTTCGAACAAAGATGGAGAAAGAGTTTCTTGAACTGAAGCAAAGGGACGATGAATCTGTTGGTACCTATGAAGCAAATTTTACAAGACTTGCAAGGTATGCTTCTGGTATTATCATCCAACCTGAAAGTAAAGTTGATCGATTTTTCAGTGGCTTAAAACCAAGTCTTCGAAGGGCATTAGCTATAAGAGACTTCAGTAGCTATGAAGAAATTGTGCATTGTGCTATGAAGGTAGAAATGGAAGTTGGTGTTACATATCCATCTCATGGTTTTGACAAGAAACGAAAGATTGAGTTCAAGGAGAAATCTCAGAATAATGGTGAAAAGAAGATGAATGTTTCCTTATGCACAAAGTGTGGAAAGAAGCATGGTGGAGATTGTCTTAAAGGGACTAGAAAATGTTTTAAGTGTGGAAAAGAAGGTCATCGAGCAGCTGAGTGTCGAAGTAATGGAAAAAGGGTTTCTAATGATGTGAATAAAGCAAACACTGCAGAGAACGCACCACCAACACTTCAATGCTTCAAGTGAAAGGAAATGGGGCATTATGCTAATAATTTCCCTAATCCAAGGGTTAGTGATGATCAACATGAGCAACCACTGAAGGCAAAGGACAAGGGGAAATCACATGCGATCACTATTGGCAATGTTGAATATGACAACGATGTGGTGGAATGATTAAGTGTTTATGTAATGGGATTCCAAAATAATGTTGTATCTTGGAATATTGGAATATTTATGTATTGGTCTAATGTGGTATTCAAAGTGATTGAGATATTATGCGCATAATGAAGGGAAAACGAGAAAATGAAATGTTTAACAGTATTCATGAGCTCATGATTGATATAAGGACTAAGTGATATCATGGTTTGAGTATATAGAATTTTGAGGATTTTGGTATGTGGAAAGTGTTAACTTTTAACTGCACTCATGTTTTCACTAAGGTATTAAAGAGAATACATGATTAAGGACTTTGAATGTTTGGAATGTGACCAACAAGACATATCTTATGATATGTGGGGATCAACGACAGTATTAAATCTCTGGTAATCGTTGTCACTATATTATGAGAGTGGACCGCAGTATTATGTATAAGCCTAAAGATTAGACTGGATTATGTTGGACATAAGTTAGTATTGTTTAAGGATAGAAGATTTTCGATATTATTGATGGGATGTTATAGTAACGTAGTTTTAGAAAAAGGACAACCTGCAGGACGGGCGACAGCCCATCGCTTCGGACAAGGCTGTAGGAATCGAACCCACAACCGAAGTGCGACTGGCCTTTATCGCCTACCACTGGCCTACAGGAAGTCCCTGTTTATTAGAAACTAGTTTATTATATTAAGCAGTATGATATATGAAGTATAAGCCCATTTTAGGAACCATATATGATTAATCCCACTATAGATCGACTTATGCTAACCTTTTGAGACAGATGGAATGACCCGTCATTCTATCACATGATCTGCTAACACTTCACGAATAACAAATTCAACTTCATTTATTTAAGAAGGCACGAACAACAGTGAGATTGTACCAAAATAAAGTAAGTATTTATTCTAATGGGAAATGATCTTGAAAACCAAAAATGTTGTCCTAGTGATCTTATACCTGATGAATCAGATGGTACCTTATATCATCACAAATCTATGGATTTGTGATTACTGGCTTTTCCATAGCCATGTTCTCTACCACTCTCCATCAGAACATGATGGTTAGATTTCTCTTCCATATCCATATTTTCACCTATGTGGAAACCCAATGATTAGTTTATTTGGGTAACCGTTACGTTTCATACTTTTGTTTTTAAAGATTGGTTTTGATATTCCTTTTTACGATGTGGGTTTCTATTAAAGAAACTTTCGAATAGTAAACCATTGATAACCCCGACGAATTTCGAGGGCGAAATTCATTTTAAGGGGGGTAGAATGTAACAGCCCAAGATTTTATAAAGAAATATTCTTTTTAATTTTATTAATGTCTTGTGTTGTACGCTACACCAAAAGGAGCTTGCACAACACGCATCCTTGTCTTGCCTTTCATTACACTAAATCGCGACCTTCCTCGATAGCGTGTGTAATACGCAATACCGAGTTTCACTAAACAACGATGTGCTATTAAAATATTATTAAAACTAGCCGTTATGAATAGTAATAACCACTTTTTAGAATTCTGTAAATCTTATTTTTCAAAATGAACTTCATTCTTGGATTCGGAGTATCGAACTTAGCCTAAGGTGAAATTTTGGTACTTTTCGGATAACTTTCATATTCTGATGAATAGTGAAAATTACTAAATTATAATTAAAAACAACTTTTTTAATCAAAATAATTAATAGTGATAAATTATTAATTTGAGTGGTTTTAAAGTATATTTAGAATATATTTTTACAATTTAATACAATGTTGGTCATTGGTTGTAATTTCACATTTAAACCAGACATAATCAAGTGTCAATCTTTTGATATATATTGTTTCCTAAAAACACGCTATTTATTTTAACAGCAGGATTTAATTATAAAATTAATTAATGCAACTTCTATGTTATGAATTTGGTAAAATAGATTTCATTTTTGAATTCGGAATATGAAATATAGCTTAGGATGAAATTTTGGCATTGTTCTGAAAAACATCAATTTTTGATGAATAGTGAAACTACTAAGTGGTAGTTAAAAAAACTGAATTTTTCATAAAACTTAATTTTGCCGCTTCTGTGAATGGAATTTCGAAAATCTGAGAGTCACGGTTAATATCAAGGACTAAAATGTGGTTCAATGAGATGAAAATAATTTTTTGGTGAATAGTAACTTTTTACTTTTTTACCGCGGTTAATAGTAAATAGGGTAACTAAGGGTAAATATGATATTACTATTACCCTAACACATGTCCTAATTCTATTGGACAAGTTTAATTCGACCAAAAACAAACTTAGGAATAAAATATGACCATTTAGGCCCACTTGGATTAGATTAGGACATTTATTATTAATTTATTTCAAGAAAGGTTAAAATAGTTAAAATCAAAGTTTAATAAGTAAATCATTTTTAATATGGGGTTATACATAAGATAAATTCAATTGTAAATATTCATTAGAAAGCTAAAAAGATTTCCTACATGATGGTATTTTATTTGTAATTTTTAGAAATCAAATAATTCAATTTATTTATGACACAACGATGATGCAGTAATTATCTTATTAATGAAATATTGACATAATTGATGTTATAAACACAAAACTAAATGTAATTTGAGATTTTTTATGAATTCCACTAATTTTATAGGATACTATGATATATTAATGTTGATTTAATAAACTTGGTTCGAACATTTAATTCTGTTATGACTTTCAAAAAAATCATATATCAAATAGTGTCAAAATTGACACAAAATAGTTTTTAAATCAAATATTATATTATTAATTGTTATTGTATTCCTAAAAATCTAAGGTTCGGCCAAATGACTTAGATAAGGATATATATATTAATAATAAATAATGTGGGGTTAGTTTCGCATGTTATAGTAAGTGTAATAACCATATAGTGAAAGAAAACAAAAAGACATGGTAAAAGTTAAATTATTTAACTTAGAGTTAAATCTAATTGATAAGGTTAAAATAATATCCTAAACTTGCATAAATTCTATTGGTTGATAGGATTTCGACCCATCCCCACTTTATCTTAGAAATAAGACCCTTTGGAACCATTATAAACCGATTTTGACTTTAATATAAAATAATATTTTGAGATATTCCTAAGGTGCCCCTCTCCTCCCCTATAAAAGGACACATCCTCCCCCTCCTCCTCACACCAATTTGAGCACTCAAGCTCGGCCAACCCCTGCCAAAATCTCTTCTCCACTTCCCTAGCAACATCCTAGAGGTTCTGGTCTTCCTCAAAGACCAATTCTAGTGCCCTAAGAGAAGGTCTCAAAGAGGCATTTCAAAGAAGAGGTAATTACCGTTACCAATTCTTTCATCTTTATTTCTTCTTCCACTTCTTCTTCTTAGGTTGTTTCATTATGAAGTAATAACATCAGTATCACTCATATACTGATATGTAATTATAATTATGAAACAACCCTATTTCACCATCTATCCATCCTATGGAAAAAGAAATCACCGCGCGTGCGTACGTACGGAATACCGTCTCCACGCCGTGGTGTAATCTATTTTCCACCACCACCTTACATGGATGGGTATAATGGTGTAACGAATAACTATACATAGTTATTACAACATCATATTGATTCTGATATATTGTATAATCCACTCCAATTCAATTCAATATTTATAGAAATGATATCATCGCTCGTGCGTACGTACGGACTACCGTCTCCACGACGCGATGAGATTCATTCTCCATGTTAACCATTTAAGAATGATTATAAAGTATATATAAGAAATAATAATGAAATATACGACATTATAAAGCTACTGGATTTATGTATATATATACATATGTATGTCATCAACTTACTTCCATTTCAAGACAATAAGGAAAGGAAAACAGCGTTCATGCGTACGTACGGACTACCGTCTCCATGAACGGTGTTTTTCATTTTATTTATCTACCTATTATATATATATATATATACTGAATATATATGATATATAAATCATATTTTATATTCTGGAAGTAAGTAAATCATGATATAAGTAATAATGATGTCAAGAACAACAAGTCAAAACACCTACGATAAATGAAACGATTTTACCCAAAACGCTTCTTTAACGTGGAATTTACAAAAGAACGGGTAATATAATGTCATAAGTGAACCATATATGATATCATAACAATGAATATGATTCTGTAATAAGTCAATAACATGATTTAAATCATTATACAGGAGGTTCGGACACTTACAAAGCAAGTCGGACCTAAGGTAAGGGAAAATATCACAATCTCACTTTTATCCGAGATTGTTTTTACTTTGGTAATTACTGGAGTGTATTTTATCATCCACATCCATGTTACCTCAATATGTAATATTATTTCCATCCTTCTACAATATTTTATATCCAATTTTACCCTTCGGTGAGTTTTTAGTAAAAGATACGAAAGGAATCTTTTGTCGTTTTTCGTACGAGGTACTTTTTGACTTTTCCGACAAAAGTACGAAAGAATGTTTTTTTTAACTTATACGGCATGAATAGATTTTTAAAACATTATTTCCAAGAAGCTTCCTTTAAAAGTTTTCATGTTTATTTTTAATCAAATTCTTTTATTTTAAAGTTGTATGACATGTTATGAAAGGAAAAATGTTTTTGAAGAAGAAAGGATATTTTCTTCAAGAATTCATTTCAAGTGTTTTATCAAAATTATTTTCCATCTAAGATAATAAAGGGTTCTGTTTCTATCCATATTTTTACATTGATTTGACTATGTTGTGATGGAATTATGTTTATGAATTCCTTTATCTTATATGAATTGATTTATGATGTCATGATGTTTCAAGAATCCCATTTTTGTTACATGTGTTATGCGATGATGTATGTTTTATGATTATGTGGCACACATAAGAAAGGATTCATTATAAGATGGGTGGGACCTATATCTCCCTCCAATGCATTGGGTAATGATTTTATATCTCATGAGATAGACATGGCTGGAACGGAAGGTTATTTCGGTTCAGTGATACAGGACTGAAACGAGGAGTGAACTCGGTTCAGAAAGGGACTTTGTCCACTAAGATAGTCTTGGCAATGAGTCATGACTAACAAGAAATAATTTTCCATGATTATATGTGCATGCCACAAAGTTTCAAGTTTCATGTTATGATTATGGTGATCTTATTTTCACTTCTATGATTTGTTCCATGTTAAGATATTATGATCTCTTTTGCAGGTTATGATTTTCAAAAAAGATATGATATGATTTTTATTTATTTTGTATACCCTTACTGAGCATTTGAGCTCACCCTTTTATGTTTTCTTTTCCCCAGGATATAATGAAAGGTTTTAGGTTAAAAAAAGGGATGACCTTTATGGGAGATATTGAAGAACATTCACCACGATTAGAAGATTACGTTCCGAGTTTCCAAAGACACTAAACTATTACGATCCTTGTGTGTGTGTGTTTTTGTTATGTACTAAGTATTCCGCAAATGTAATGTAATGTCCATGTACGTCAGGCTACGGGTCTCTATAGAAAATCATAAAAATGAATCCTACATCTATGGGTTTTAATATATTTAAAAATTTCAACATCATTATTAAGTATAATCCCTTCCTATGAATCATGAATTAACTATATGAATAATTAAATTTTTTTATACATTCTTATCTTGGATCACCAAATTTTCATCCATTCCAATTACTCAGGTTATACCCATGAGTACATGCCTCATAATCAATTCATTATTTTTAATAAATAAATACAAAAAATAAATGTTAATTAAATAAGGTGTCTATATCTTTCTTTATAGTTGTAACAATAAAGTTGATATTATTTTCCCAACCATGTTCATCCATTTCTCCCATTATTCATGTCTTCATATTTGAACATCAATTATGAATAAGGATACCTATATCTCATCACATATTCAAATTATTTGTGTGTGAAATTTATATTCCTTATATCTATTAATTAACATATATTATTTTGTGTATCTTTTATCCCATTAATGTACTTTTGTTGTGATATAATTATTATATAAATAATATTTTGTATTATTTACATCCAGGATTAAATTCAATAAAATCTTTTTTAATTTCATGTGAAATATTTTATTTTCCCTTTTCTCTATCAATCTGTTAGGATTATTTATTTTTTTTCATTATCTTTAAATATTATTTCATATTACTAATATATCATTAGAAACATTAGAGGAAAATTTTGAATTTCCTTATAGATTATTCATAGTTCTATATTTTTTATTATTTCTATTGGATATTCTGATATTATTTTTCTTTCATGGATTTATAATTCTTTGAATTCATTCCATTATTCCATGATATATTATTAGGTGATTTTTTTTGACAACATTATTCTTCTTTCATCCAATGGTTAAATGTTATTTTATGAAAAACATCCCTGGTATAATTTTTATATCATATTTGGATACATTTACCGAAAACCATATACAAATATTGTGACCACTGTATTTTAAAACATCACATGTGTTATAAAAAATTCAAAAACTATTGGACGTTTTTAACACTCTATATGTTTCTTCTTTATTTATAACATAAATCCACCTTATATGTTCTTTCTTTGTACATTCCCATTTAGAGTATTGAGAAAAAAATACAATGAACACATTCTAAAATTATTATATAATAGACATTTACCCACAAACCTTGACCTTATAATCTTTTCTCTATGATATATTTCAGTCTTCCTCAAAACCAATAAGGATAATTAAAGGGAACTAGTTTCAATACACTTTTATTATCCACCATAGTCATTGTGGTTGAATTAAATTATTATTTATTCATCCATACATGTATATATTTTCTTTTCAAACCAATAATATTCATGAAAAAATATTTTTAAACATTATTATGATATCATATTGATGGTACTTATTTCTTCATATCCTTGTGAGATTGATATTTGAGTTATGTATTCATCTTCTTATCACATAATGGAGGTGTTTCATCCATATAACCATCTAGTGATCATTGTGTAATACTAGAAAAAATATTCTTTATTGGTGAAGTGTTAATATGGGTATTCTCAAAATTATGCAATTAAACATCCAATACAAGAAATCATATTTTGAGGGTGTGTTTCTAATATTCAATTATTGTCACATTCTATTCACAAACCTAATTTATTATTTCAACATACTCTTCATGGATATTATATTTTTTTTAAAATGCTCATGTTTTATGTTCTTCTAGGATTTTATTTTCAATTTTAAATCCTCTAAATCAATGTTATTTAAAAAAATTTTCATATGTGCATGTATATTTTCTTCTAGAATCATCATGACTCTTAAATTCGGATAAAATTCATTATATGACTTGTTTTTAATCTATTTAGAGTCTATTTCAAGCTCTAACATTATTTCTTCAATGTATCAAACCTATTTGGAGGGATTTATACATTATATAATTTTTTTATTAATCCTTCCTCGTTTTATATGCTTCTTCTTCCACCCAGGCGATTTCTTCTTGTATACCACGAATGACATGAAAATAAAGTGAGGTTATTTATTTGAGGATACAATGAATAATATCTATTAATCTATTAAGTAATAGATATTGGTAAGTTTTATATTTATAATCATCACCACTTATGATAGTATATTCTTTTTTAGGATAGGTTGTAACAAAATGTTCTCATACATCATAACCACTTAACATTATCAATTCAATTGAGGTATGAATTTGATTCTTATATTATGTGGAAACATGAACCACATGATATTTAAATTCCCAAATTTAAATATAAACTTTTTCACCATTGAATAGAAAAACAAATACATCCTCTTCATTAGTGTAGATTAATGTATTCTCTATTATACTTCTCTATTTCCTTAGCCTATTAATTATAGTGTTAGAGAAAATGGAATTCTACTAAAAGATGATTGAATATTTACCAAATCATCATATCATTGTTAATACATGAAATCAATTTAAATATTCAAAATATAATATGTTTAATCATATAGAATATAACATCAATGAACAATTCTATGATACCCATTGAGTGGACAACATTTGAATATACTCAATGCTACGTGGTGGAGGGATCATTTTTGGGAACATAATAAACAATTGTAAATTTTTATCACATTACATGTTAGAACTACTAGGATATTTATTCACTAATTATTTTTTCTATAGTTAATAAAATTATATTAAATAATCTGAATAATTGATCATGATAGTCATACAATATTCACTAATCAGTATGAGTATTTAGTTATTTTCATATATATTGAAAGCTATTACATGAAGATTACACCCTAATATAATACAAATTACAATGTTGTGGGAAAAAAATAATCCATATACTATGTGTGAGTCCATAAGATTTTTTATTGGTTATTGAAAAAATCTCTAATCTCTGGACTAGTGATGAACTTGTCCAACTTGATGTTTCATATTGGTTCTTTAAACATCCACTGAAGACATTATTCAAATTATTTTTAAGGTACATGGTAAAAAAAAGAAATTATTTCACACGCTTTTACTTATATTTGATTCCACATGAATATTTTATTATTCTCTTCATCTTTCACTTGTTACCTACATGACATCACTCAATCAACATTCCATCTTTTTCTTTCATTCATATAAAACATGACTGTTTTATTTTTATTCTAAGATCTCTACATGATATATCTATCCCATAATGTTTTTAAATTGATGATAAGATCTGTGATAGTTCATATAGTATAAATTTTTTTCTTTTGATTACCAATTGATAAAGAAAATCGATTTTCAATTTCTCCAACCCTTACTTGTTTTTGATAATCGGGTACCAATTCATGTGGGGCTACAATTATTTACTACAAGTTCTGATATATATAACTATAGTATATCTAATCCATATTATACCCCCAGTTATTCACATAATTTGATGAAATATTCCTCTATCTTTATCTCTTACTGTACCTGGTTCCCCATTATCCATCAGGTACCTATTATTTCAATACATGGAACCAGATGAGAATGTATGTTATGATTTATGGTTAGAAATTTCTTATAGTACTCAAATTCATAATCAATCATTCTCATCCTTATGTTAATTGTTATCCAAAACATCTCCATATTATTTAGACCCACTATACATCTCTATATCTAGAAGATTGGGTGGGATATAAAATTTATTTTTCCAATTAATAAATCATTTAATTATGAAGCATTCAACAATATAAATTTTCGATGGAATGTTTCTTAATTATTATATAACCTTCTTGAAAATTATTGAATATTATTGAAAGAATAAATTTTACGGAAATTTTGATAAAATTAGTGAGAAAGATATTTTTCCAACAATGATAACTTCTCAAGATCAATAGTAATGTAATGTATATCTCAGTATCATCATATTGTTTAATAATTTTAAAAAATCAAATTATAACACTATTTGAATGTTCTTTCCAATATAAATTCATAACACATCTTTGGTATAGTAAATCATTCATGAGAATTGATTCAAAACTTCATAGGTAAATCTGAAAGTCATTCACATGAAATGTCATTTGATCAATTAAAAAATTAAAAAAAAATCATCTGATAAATTATTTATTCTTATTAATCTATTTGATCTTCCCTTTAATGATTATTCCAAACATGTTGATAGTGATATTTCACTTTCTAAAGTTTTATTAGATATTTGTTAGTTTTACTTCACCTGATGAACAATTTAGGATATTTAATCATACTCGATCTAATTAGTTCAAATAAATCCATCATTTGACATGGTAATAGTCAGCCTGAAGTCTTTGTAAAAACATTGTTTTTGATGACATCACTAAAATACTTATGTCTGATGAAATTTGTTTAGAAATCACAGTATCCTTTATATTATATTCTTGGATGGAATTTTTAGTTCAATGAATGTTAATTAGAATCCTCCATATGTTAATTTGACATGTAAATATGTGTTTGAAATAGATAATATGTAAACCTCAACAACCCTTGTCCAGTGATGTTTATATGCTTCCCCAAAAATTGTTGCGAAAAAATTTAGTTCATATGTGTATCATTATCTTTTATCTTAAAAAACATTTTTTGATAATGATCTACTCTAGAAACCTATTAAATTAATGATATCCACAAAATTATTATGATTTGGTAGGATTTATATTTTTTGTCCAATGATGCTTCCTATTGATTAAAATAGATTTCTTTTTCTTCTACTAAACATAATATTTGATCACAACCACACTGAATATTGATGTCTGATAAATTATTAAAAATCTACTTAGAAGTGTTTTATATTATTTATTTGATAATTTTTTTTATAATTTAAAAATAAATTTATTATACCAAAAGTGTAATCACACTATTTTTCAAAGAGTCATAGTTTTTTAAAACCATCAATTTTAACCTTATGCAGGCTTTATAAAATCATGGTGACCCAATTATAGAATGTTTATTGGGTGTGTTAACCTTATAAGGGTTATGGGTTTACCCTTTCAAGAGAATGGATCTAGAGATATTACTCTTTAATAGGTTTCTTTTTACATTTACACATATATTTAATCCACAATTATACCTTTATGTAGTGATTCACTACCACTACATTGCCTACCATTAAACCGATGCATTTCAATAATCTAGGTTGTTTTTCATAGGTCTAAGAATAACCATTACATATCTATGAATATGTTTTATATTTACCTTGGTCAATTGGACTCCATACGACCATCTTAGTATAATAAAATATGTTAGATATTTCTACCCAAAAACAATTATTTCATTTGTTACATCTAATATTCTTCATGTAATAATCATTATATGATAAAATTAATATAATCACCTCATTCCATCAGCCTTTGTCTGATCATCTGTACTATCTCCAAATGATCGAATTCAAAATATTCATTAAGAAACTACATATAGGTAGTTCGTAGTGTTGACACAAAATGTTTTTCTCAAAAAACATATCACATGTTGTATATAGTAAGAAGACGTCACCAATCATAAGATGTAAACTCAATGCCTTCAAAATGACATACCCACCACAGAAGATAATATGAGTTGAGAACATACATTCATATTCATCCATTCATCAATTAAATATAAAAATTATTAATATGTTTTAATAATTCATCCCATCATTCCAACAACTACTACTTCTTAACTTCGTTAATATATTTAAATCAATGGAAAATATAGATTTAATTAACCATTAACATTAATTAAAAATAAAACAACTTGCACTGAAAGTATAATATTCAATCTCAAGGTTAAAATTATAGTTTGGAACATAATTGTCATTTTAATATGAAAAATGATCCATGGATATTATATTATGAGTAATGAATGAAGAATATTCAACACCAATTTAGAAAAAATATATTATATATAACTCTATGTATACATTATATGGTAATTAGAAAGTGCTACTCAAGTTGGGTTTATAGAAACCACATTGAAAAAACTCCAACGTGGATTGGATCCTACATAATATTGTCAAATTATTTTATTTCACATCATATGATTAGGCCATTATTTTGAAATGGATTTGATCATTAGGCCCAACAATGTTTCCAACATGGCCGCTATTATTTCTATAAATTTACCATCATGGGTAAAACCCCTAAAAATATGATAAACCCAACTACATAACATTTATCATCTATCATAATCTTGAAATCATGAATAATATTATTTTTATGATTCTCTAAACGAGAAGAAATAATAACACATTTTATACCATTTCTTTAGCTACACCATAATCCATAAGATCCTCAATATTTTTAAATATTAAAAATAGTCGTTATAATGAAGAAGAATATCCCATCACCTAATCATCATAGTGATATTAAATCTAAATTATCAATTGGTGGAATAGTTTCCCACTTATGACTATTGTTTTTACTCGATATTAATAGGAATATAACCCTTATACTTTCTCAAGTATAATTGGATAACATTTACGACTTCCTATTCAGTTCATATAAATTTTCCTAATAGTTACCTATAACAATGAATGAATTGGAAAAATATTATCTAGTAAATAAAATGAGAAATTTGATATATCTATTAATGATGTGTATCATATTAAAATCATCAGTATAATATCATCATATATGTCATATATATCTTCTTGGTGACATTTAGGACATGTGACATTGGTAAAAAATATCATAAAAAATATTTCGACTTTTATATTTCAATATCGTAGTAGTATATATACTTTGAATTCGTATAAGAAATACTTATATCAACCTCAGTGGAAAATTTTTCCTAGTACATGGGTTAATATATAATGTCTATATTTAAATATTTACGTTAAATATAGATTAAACTAACCCCATGAGTAATAAATAATTTCCATACAAAATCAATATAATTTTCCGTGAAAACTATAGTTATCTCACTAACAACTTAAAGGAACAATGAAAAACTATCATTATAAATGAATATTAAATTATCATGATACTTGAATTATTCCATAAATATATTTATAATAATTATATATAGAGACCAATATTTTATGGTTTTTTCATATATATATTTTCTATAAGGTTACCTGCAATGATGGTTGTCCTGACATACTCTACCATATTTAATTATCATAGATTTTTTTATGGAAAACTATATTATAATGGTATAATATATGATAAGTTGGTATAACCAATGGTTCATTATAGTTGAGACACTTATACCACTCATGTATAGTTTTTAGGGAATAAGCCCAAACAAGTTTACATATTTGAGAGAGACTGCAAAAATGTAGACTACTTTTTGGTATATGGAATTCATTTCTAAATTCTTATGAACTTATCGATCATAAAATGTTATATTAAATTTATTCCTTGTAATATTAATAATTATTATCAAATAATATATCACTTTATGTAGTAAATATAAAACAATCCTTTTGGATATAATCATCATATGTAGTATGTGTCTCTGGAATAAGGAATATTCCTTGAGCACTCATTAAAGTCCTCGATATACCAAATCATTGTGTATCTCTACCCATGAAATTGTTTAAGTTGAAATTTCTCTTACTAACAAAAATATATATGTGAACAATCATATATTATTATAGTCTATAACATTAACAATAATATTCTATCATAGGGTTTTGATTAATATCCTATTTAAACATTAACATAATTATAATACATTCACATATTAATAAATAAATAAATTGATATATGTGATGATCATTTTTTAGTCTCACTCATGACTTATAAACATGAAAAAACCTTCCTATTAAATTTAAAATTACAATAAATTATTTTTAATGGTATTAATTAAGAATGAAATAAATGTAAATTAATTTTAATTATATATAAATAAAGGTCCCAAAGGATGTCATTAATTTCATCGAGTCATATTAAATTTATTTTATATAACTCAGAACAGTGCTGCTTAGTTAATAAAAAATAATATCACAGAAACATTGAGATCAATCCTATAGAGAAGGTTAAAATGTTAATATTAGTTTTTTTAACGACAAATTTTTTATTTTATTTATTTTAAGTAATAAGGATATGAAAATATGTGTTTCTTTAATTTGAAGTAATCATAATGAAGACTATTCTTATTAAATGTTTTGAAAAATCATATTTTGAAGGCATTCTAGGGTTTTTTATTTTAAGGATTTAGGTTCAATTAGATTTTAGAAAATAAATTGATTAATGCATGTTTGGAATCAGAGTTGAGTTGAGGTGGTCCCAATGGTCATGGTATTCCCTCCACAATGAGACAAAACCCAATTTTTCATAGTCCAATAATTTTAGGATTTTAAAAATTGAGATTGTTATAATAAAATATTTAAATATGGTTTCCTTTAATGTCAAAAAGGCCATTACTCAATTTAAGTAAATGGGTTTGAAAATTTAAAAATTTCATTTCAAAAAATTTGACCAATGCTCAAGAAAAAAATGAAAAAAGGTGATTATAATTGAATAATAAAATTTTAGAAAACTGAGTACCTGAACAAGAATAATAAATAGATCAAATGACACCTTTCCCCTTCAAATACATAATACTATAATAAGGAAGGTTTTACCAAATAATCCAAGTGATAAGAGAGTATGGGGAAGCACATAATAAAATGAATATGTTAATTAATGATAGATAAAAATAGTGAGGATCTTATATAATATAACTTATCTATCCTTTCTTTGTTCTCCATATCCCTAGTAGAATTTGTCAATCCCACTATTTATTGAACTCTAGGGGATCAGGTTGAATTTTTATTCAACATCATTATAGTCAATATTGAGACATGGGCCCCCCACTGTGCTAAATAGTTTCTTAATTCCTTAATATTTTAGACCTACATTGAAAATACCATCAAACACTCATAACTGGGTCTATTTAAGATGGTTAATGATGTAAAATTTTGTTTCACATCGTGAAAGAATCATGCTACCATCTTTTTATGTTTTCTTTTATTCACGTCGTTTACTTGGTTTACTCCCTATAATACATTCATGTCATTTAGTTGGTTGATGATGCGAATGTTCAAATTCCATATTATTGGTTGTATCCTTCCATATATACCAAAACAAGTTAAACAGTCCAAATATTGGGAAAAATTTAGTTATATTAAAAAATTTGTTATATTAATACACTATAAAATATATACTTGAAATAAATGTATCCATATACTTGTTGTGTGGAATGAAATCGAATTTAACATAAATAGTTTAATTTATAAAATAATTTTAGGAATTTACATCTAATGCATTATGTTCCAAGGTAAATTGTAACATGTTAAAATGGATCTATGACTAAATTGGACCAAAATGAACTGAATGGGTCAGGTAGGGTTATTTCAGTCTAGGACGTGTCACAGAAACATGAATAAGACTTTGGGTCACAATTATTTATTTCCCCACATATAGTGACCTAGAAATTACATACATAACTATTAAATATTATTATAAAAATATTCAATATATAATATAAGTATGCATTCTAGAATAATATAGGTTTAGTTTTCTCTATATTTTATCCAACTATGTTGATCATAATTAACACTATTTTTAGTTATATCATACACTAAAATTTCTTCAAAACATGTTAAAAGAAAATATAAGGAAGGGATAAATCATTTTCTCAATAAGTGTATATAAGGATATATTAGTGATCACTTAAAAATATCATGGGAATAATGGTACGTGAACATGATATTAACATTTTAAAACAATACCTAGTGTATCATAGATCATAATCATATAACATGGAATACAGATTTGTGGATTATAGGGCATGAATAATATTGTAATTAAATAACATTATCCATGAGAGAATAACATTATAATAGTACAAAATTTTTTGGAATATAAATAATTATAGAAATTAATTTCCATAGCCAAGGCTCACTTAATATATCATCATCGTGGATTGTTTTCACTCCCCATTCCTTCATATCATTATAAAATGTTTACTCCCATGAATATCAAAGTTTACATAGCCCCTAACCGAGCATGGTTCACTCCCCATTCTCTCCCTCATTATATCATGAGATATTTAATTTTATTGAATACATTGGAGGTATATATAATTATTTGCTCACCCATCGCATAATCATAATTAAATTAGTAGTTTGACACATGATCCTAATTCATTTTTCATATAACATAACTCAGGGGAAAATATGAGTTTTATGATCATTTGAAAACATCATAACTGAATAACCCACATAAAATAAACGAGTTTCATAACACTATAATGATAAATAATTTATAGAAAAAATAAGTATAGTATCCTTGGATCATATACCCATTTAATCATAATATTCATCTATGTATTTGTTTATAAATTAAAATTAATTTAAAATATCACATAGAATATTTATTGATGAAAATACCCAATTCACATTAAAGTAACTTACTTTTTATTCTATTTTTTCCTAATACTAATGACTTTTTTGAAAATAATTTTATAAACTTTTAAATGAAGATCTAAACCATTGACTTGTCATGGTGGTATTAAATTACATTAATTCAATGTAAAATAGAAAAAAAACATTCTTTAAAACATTTAATGAAATCGTAAACATGGAAGGGAATGTATTTTCAACCGAATATATTAATTAAGTCATTTTTCTTTAAAAAGTTATTTTTGTGTGTTGGGTACTTAAACAGTGGAAAATTATTTGGAAACATGTAATATATAGAAATAATTACTGTAGAATAAAATTTAGGAGGTTTCCAAGAGGTGGATTGGGAAATTCCATCACTTGAAACATTATCATAAACAATCCTGATAAATAATCGTATTATAACATTAAACCATTACATCAACCTATACATGATTTGAATGAACTATAGATTCCCATATAGTAAAGAAAAATATATTAATTAGATACTTGATTAATTTATATACTTATAGTACCATATATGATCCACTTTTAATGTTTCAACACCAATTTATCAATAATTATTTAATAATATGGTCGTTTCTCAGTGTTAGATATTACATTTTTCATGGGTTTTTTGTTATGAAGTTACAGTAATTGTATTTTTATCATGGATAAAATATCTCAAAAATTATATCAATTACATAAATGAAATATTTCTTCAATATATATATATATATATATATTTATATATTAAAGGTAGAAATAGAAATTAAATACCCCATTTTTGGAGATGGGTAGTTGAATGCACACATAAACATGGTTTCCATGTTTTTAAGGATGGAATAAAAGAATAGTAAATAATAATTAAACATTACATAGTCATTATTATATCTTATAAATTCATAAAATCCTTTCTGATTAAAATTCCTATAAATTTTAAACAAAAATCGAATGACATCACTTAATGGAGTTGGCAGTCCACACATACACACGAGCGATGTTATCATTTTCAAATGGTCGGAAATTTAAGTAGGTAAATAAAATATTATATTTATATAACAATTATTACTTAATATATATCATACATAATCACTATATTTGTTATTATAAACTTCAATGTATCATGGGGATGAAAAAAGAATTACACCTTTTCATGGAGATGGTAATCTGTACAAGTCTACGAGCAATGTTTTCAATTTATATTAGATAGAAAAGATGTGAAAAACGTTTTTAACATAATAATTACAATCTATTATATTATTTATTATTCTATATTTATTATTTTAGTATTGGTACACTAAATTTAGAGTAATTATAAGAACAAATAAACATAAAAGAGTTAGTATAGACGACAACACAATATTTTGTATACTTCCGTTAGCTATATTATTCAAATTAGTTTGAATGGTATTTTGAGGAAACTAGAAGCTATAATTCATGGAAATAGAATTTTATAATATTATTTTCTCGGTATTGGTTTAATTATATGTCTAAATTTATACAAGGAATAGAGGTGATGTTGATCCCTGTTATAAGAGAGGAAGGGGAACTCTTGGAATTACATAAAGAATTAAATTATTATAAATTAATTTTCATATAAAAATGGATAATAATTGATATTATTTAAATATAATATTATTATATGTAAAAATATTTGTATATAATTAATATTTTGCTTTTTGGTTCTGTTTTCACTTTTGTATTTTAGTATTTACACCAACTAATCTTATTTGAACAATTACAATGGTATAATTTTTTTTTACTATTTATGGTTCAAAATGTAAATACAATTGGAATATTGACCAATAAATGAACCATGATTGATATATTAAACCATATCCCATTAATGTTTCCTAATATATTATTTTTATATATTTTAAATCATTGAATAAATTATTATTTATTATAAAATATAATTACAATCATTTTTGAATCCATTAATTTACATTGATTTGAAAATAGAAAAAATGTAATTTAATTATAATATAAATATCTAAAACACCCCTAATATGTTATATTAGTCTATAATATTTTTGGTACACAATGAATCACCCTTTTTTTTTACTTTTATTTTTTTATATTTTTTTATTTGTTTTTATATTAATTAAAAAAATTTAGGTTTGAGCATGCATAGCTGTGTAAGTTAATTATTCAGTCACTAAAGATTAAAAGAAATTATAATTATAATTCAATTAATTTATCTTTCAAATAAATATTTATAACCTAAAATTACCTGTTTTATCCTTATTAAAAATTTATAGATATATTAAAATCAAGATAGTGAAATTTTGTATTTATTCTATTGATAAAATAATATAATGTTCATAAAAAAATATAATAATATTCCATATTTTAGAGGCATGGATGTTAATGAATGAATTGAACTCATACAATAGGGTAAATGATTTGTTGGAAAAAATTTAATGCACTTTTTCAAATTTATAACCTTATTTTTTGACATTTTAACCTTACTAAGATGATAAATATTTAACAGAGCTTCTATTCATAATGATGAATATAATATAGGGCTATTACCAAATTTGATCAAAATTATTACAAATATAGAATCTATTTTTTTTTTTATTTAAGTTTTTATAAGTGTATGCAATTTAATTTAAAATAAGAGTGAAAAACTTGAAGAAAAACATTTTTGGGAAGTTAAATTTTAACCATAATTTTATTTAATTATATAATTACTATAATTCATTGGATGAATGTTTATTTATTTTGAATATATAATAAATAAATTTAATTAAAATCATTCACTAATGGAGGTTAGTTTTGTTTATTAATATTAAAACACATTTCATTCATAAAAAAATAATTTCAAAAAAATATATCATAAAATCAAAAGATCTTTATTTATATTTATGATCAATTGAAAACCAATTAATTCATTTTATACGTTTTTAAACCATTACTTTTTCATAATTATGTTATTCTTATTCATCACCCCAAATCCAAAAACTAAGAAATAACTATAACATAAAATAATAATATTTAAATATATTAACATTGTTCATTTATAATTGGGGGTGCATGTAAAGAAAACATTAAAATAAATAAATTTATTTATAGAATGATATATCATAAAATATCAAGGATTTACATTATACCCCCGTTAAAATAATTTTTCTTTCAAATTTTGTTCAGTATGATATAAAAAAATTTGAAATCTTTATTTCATCACTGCCTATAGTTCTTAATAAGCTTCTTCAAATTTCATAATATTCAAGAGAACTTTAACTGGGTGAGTATCCTTATTCTATTGGGATTTATGATCCAATAATTCTATTTGTTTTTCACCCTAGGAATGATCTTTCTCTAGTGATACAACCGTTAATTTTAATATATGTGAATGATTAGTTATGTACATTCCCAAGAGAGATACTTGGTGTAACACCCCGACTCCAGAATACCCAGTTCCGATTCCATAAAACAAGATGTTTAAATTTTTACCGAACCGATATTTTAAGCATAATTTTTTGTATGGAGGATTGATTCGGTTTAGGTTTATGGAAACCCACTACTTTTTCATGTTTCATAAGATGAAAAAGGATACCATATAAATTTATTTCAAAAACGTAGGGTGAGCACACGAATTCCCAGTAAGGGTTTTTAAAATAATATAAGATAAAAATATTACATTTTTAAAACACTATTTTAAAATTCCTCATAAAACATTTTCTTAAGAAATGTTATAACACATGTATCATACCATAACCATAGATTAAGAATTAAAATATCCAATTTAAGGGAATATTGACGGAGTAAAAAAGGAAACATGATTCAATTCTAAGCATTCTCATTCAGGGTAATAAGTAAAAGACACTTAAAAATTATGACATATTAAAATGCAAGTACAAATTTGAAACTTAGAGTATCAAATGATCAGAGTTGCGCATAAAATAAAAGCATCAATTTCATACTTTACTACTGTGAAGAATACAATTACCATTAAATCTCTTAATATTGAATAAAAAATATGCCACAACTTTTACTTCCTCTGATTCACATAATCATAAGATATTTATCTAAGGATATTCTACTAGTCAAATATTCCTCTGGTTAGTAAATTTACATAGTCATAATGAGGAAAGTGCATATGTCGGACACTATAACCATATTCTCTAGGCCTCATTCTAGGACTATAAATAGTCATTTTGTAAATTAATTGTGCCAATACTGTATTTTGTCTCAAGAGATCTACCGATGCATCGAGGGGCTATAGCAGGTCCCACCCATTACATAATAAGTCCAATGCATTCTTCATATCCCTAAATCATTATTCACATACCCCTTTGATTTATTAAATTAATAATTACATATCAATCCATGTGTCACAGTATACTTGGTTACTTATTTCACATTATTCAAAGTGTCCCATCACACTTTGAATAATTTACGGTTTAATTCATATTAGGTAATGGTAATTAAATTTATCCTTTGGCAGTTACGTATATAAATAGTGAATCATGGGTTTAAATGTTAATCACAAGCCTATCAATTATAGGACTAAGTCATTTAATGGTAAATATGATAAGAAAATTTGGTATATGTGATTACAACTAACGAACTAGAAGAAATAAAAATTTGTCACATATAATGATAAATTATAAAACCATATGAAATAATTACATATTGGAATTTCATCTGATGCATAATTAATTAAAAAGTTAAACCTAACATTTCATGTAGGGTTTTATGTTTGATTTTTCTCATACATTTATTGAAAAAAATGCATCTGTATTATAAACAATAATGTCAAAAATAGAATGAAAGAAACCCAACCACAACCAAGACAAACAACCCATTTACACCCATATGACTTGGAATTTATCATGGGTTCTTGAATTTAAAACCATAGAGTGAAATTTAAAGGGATTATTTATTAAAAATACTTAAGTATGTACATATATGGTTTTCTAAACTTGAATATCTCACATGAATAATTGAGAAAACTAATGGATCTTACACCAAAGTTAGTTGTCACTTACATATTAACAATATACATCCATTAATCATAAATGTTCAGTGTTGAAGGATTTTTAATTGGTCCAGAAGGTGAGATACACAACCATACCATTTTTTGAGAATGTGTACACTATATAGGAATACATAAATGAAAATGTAACAACATTTTTATCTCATTATTGAAACTCAAAGTATAGAGGACTTGAAACTGAACATGAAGGAGGTTCTTTTTTAAAACCTTGTGGTTATATAAACATATATATATATGAGTTTCTTTGAAAACATACGTTGCACACAAGTAATAAAATAATATTATTTTAAATGTTAGTTAACGAGTAGCTGTTGTACTAGAGGGAATGGATAGAAATAACTAAAATATGATTATATATGTTTTTAAATGTTTTTACATTTACCCAATAAATGATAAAGGCTTAAAATACGGAAAGAGTTCAATTTTAGGCATTTATACCCTAATTTTAATGAAAGGTCCACTTATCAGCTTTTGACAGTGAACCGTCATTAAATATAGTTTTGATCAATCTTATAAATTCTATTGGACCAAAAATAAAACTCTTCTTTAGAATCGGGACATCAAAATTTACTTTGGGTGAATTTTTGGTATCTTTCCGATAAAGATCATTTTTTAATGAATAGTGTAAAATGTTGTATTTTAATTCAAAACCTCTTTTTAATCTAATTTATTTATATGATTATATTATCATTTGAATTGGTTTTGAAGTGAAATTAGAATATATTTTTACCATTTAATCCAATGGTGGTCATTGGAATCAATTTCACTTTGAAATTGGACTTAAACTGGCGTCAATCTTTTGATACTTATTGTTTCATAAAAACACGCTATTTGCTCTAACAGCAGGAATTAATTATTAAATTAATTAATGTGACTTATATGTATTGAATTTTGTAAAATAGACTTCATTTTTGAATTCGGAATATCAAATATAGCTTAGGGTGAATTTTTGGTAATTTTCTGAAAAACTTCAATTTTTGATGAATAGTGAAACCACTAAGTGGTACTTATAAAGACTGATTTTCCGTTTAAATGAAATTTTGCCGTCATTGTGTTTTGAATTTAAAAAATCTGACATACATGGTTGTCATTAAGAAGTAAAATTTGGTTCAATGGGATTAAAATAATTTGTTGATGAATAGTAACTTATTAAGTTTTTAATCGCGATTAGTGGTAATTAGTGTAGTTTAAGGTAAAAATAATGCTTTAATAAAATAAGATGAACTTGACACATGTCCTACCCTCATTGGTTGTGTCTTGGCCGACCAATACATGCCATGGGTCAACTTGGGGACCCCATGGATCCACTTTGGTTGGGAAATGACATAAATAACTTTTTATTTAATGTAAAAGTAAAAATGACACAAACATGATATGTTTTACGAAAACAATTTTTAAATGGGGTTATAAAGATCATATTTTTGATTATAAATAGTAATTGTAAAGATACAAAGATTTCCTACCTCATATTAGTTTTTTTATAATTTTTAGACATTAAATAAATTAAATTATTTATGACATAATAATGATGAAGCGATGACATCATTATTTGACGATTTAAATAAAATGGAAAGATAATGAAAAATATAAAACCTACACATGTCCAACAACAATTGGATGAATGTATTTCGAACCCTTATCACCTTATCCACGAATTATATCAATGTGGGACCTTTTAAAATCGAAAAACATTTTCAGATAAAGTAATATTCCTTTACTTTCCAAAAGTGCCCATCCTCTCCTCTTATAAAAGGCCCCCACCTCTACCTCATTTCACACACTCCTAAAGCCTTTGGCTCGGCCAAACCCTTTCCATTTACTCTCTCCACATCCCTATCCTCATCCTAGAGGATTCCCTTTGGGCAGAATCCTTTCAAAGGAAGCCTTTAGGCTCAAATCAAAAGGAGTTACACTTTTAAAGATAATTCATTCTCTCATGTTCATTTGTATTATTTTGCTTCTCCAACCCCCTAAACTCTTCTTATTTACTTATTTTGTAACAACACCAGTATCTTCAATATACTAGGATGTTTTTATAAGTTTTATTCGAGCAACACTCTCTCAAAACTACATCAAATGGTTAAAGAACATACGGTTTCCGTGGATGGCGAAATTCTGCCTCCCGAAACGATGATTGTTCAATACTCATTTAACACTTTCAAAGGTGGCCATTATGATGTCACTATTTTTATATATGATATATAATATGTTTATGTTTTACTTATTCTTCTGTATTTTTCATTTGTGTCTTAACTTTATGGTTTCCATTATGGGTAAACACGATATCTTCATTTAAAGAAGTGCGGACTACCGCCCCCTCAAAGTGATGTGATTCGTTAATGCCATATGTGGGACATGTAAAGGATGGATTTAAAGTTATTATATATGATGTTATACTGGAATTATAATATACCTCTATATCATTATTAATTCTTTCCATTAAAGTATGAGATAGAAATGAAAGTAGCGTTCATGCGTACGTACGACTTACCGTCTCCATGAACGGTGCATTTCATTTCTTATCCCCAAATGTAATGTACTATTAAAAGTACATGTATATAATGTATATATATAATTAATGATATATCTAAATGATTAATATAATTATGGAATTAAAATATACATACCTCTCATTTAGTTATAATTCCATTAATATGACAAAGAAATGAAAGTAGCGTTCATGCGTACGTACGGCTTACCGTCTCCATGAACGGTGCATTTCATTTCGTACCCCTAAATGATTATGTAATATTATAAATACATGTATATGCTGGATATATATGATACATATTATATCCAAATCGGGAATTTCATTCTGGATATAAAGAACCGTTGACCACACGAATAACATGTAATTGTAAGAAGTCCACTTTCAACTTAAGAACCAAATATTGAGAAAACAAACATTATTAACTTAAATGGTTACATAATGTTTATAACATGGAAATAAGTGATATAAAAGGAATAATTAACTTTAAAAAGGTTCTTAATCAAGTATAAATTAACTCAAGTTTATTATTCAGGACGTTAAAGAACGATCAAGTCAAGTCGGACCTGAGGTAAGGGACTTCGTCTCAATCTCCTTTCATTGAGGCATATTTCGTTTTATACACAACTTTCTTTTATACGGTGTATAAACCCCTTTGAATTTTACTTTTATACAAAATGAATCTTTTTCTATGAAGCGTTTTACAAAACGAGAAAAAAGGAATGTTTCTTTTAACATACGCGGCGACAACGACCTTTTCCGCCGCCGTGAGTATTATTTGGTCTTTGGCTTTCTCAACAAGCCATACTGTTTTTTGAATAAAATAAATACCATATACTCTTTTATGTATTTTGGTATTGAAAATGGTTTTGAAAAATGATTCTATTATGTCAATATATTTATGATATATTGTGATTGAAATGTGGAAATGTTATCATTTCTTTATATTGGTTTTATGTTTTATGATTTTATACTGGTACTTGGACATTTTAACGGGTGGTTACGTTATAAACCATATGACGGGTGGTGTTGTGAATACCAGGACAGGTGGTTACGTTATAACCTCCAATGCATTGGGTATGGAAGTCGGCCGTATGGCTATTCCATTAAGTATGTATGGAAATTGGCCGTATGGCTATTCCTTTAAGTGATATGTGTGGAAGTCGACCGTATGGTTATTCCACTTAAGTATGTTTATGTCCCATGTTACCTTTATATATGTTATGTGTTCTTTTTATGGGTTTTATGGCAATCTTTTGGTTACAAAAAGGTAAGTATGGATACATTATTCAGTGACGAGTTTTTTTTACTACTTCATGAAGGTCAAGGTATTACTTTGATAGAGTATATATGTTTTACTTGATGTTTGAAAAACTAATAGTTTTCATTCTTTCTGTATCCCTTACTGAGATTTTTATGCTCACCCCATGTTTTTTTGAAATGTTTTTCGCAGGACTTAATGTGGAATAAGGTCAAGGATGGGATCAAGGGAATTTCATGCTATATAAAACATGGAACTAGACACATTTCTTTTTAAGAGTTTTTTTTATATTGGAAACTTAGTAGAAGTGACTACTTTGTAATCTTTTGAGATGTAATAGTTATGTTCTAATTCTCTAAAACTCTAAACGTGAAAAGATCCTCAACATGAATTATTCTTTTAATTCAATATTAAGAAAGGTTTAAGGCTGGGGCCTTATAGTTGGTATCAAAGGTCAGTTTAGAAAACTTTAGGAGTTAGAAAAGTGTTAAATTATAATATGATTGAAATGATATAGCATTTACAGATTACCATGTTGCTTCGCCTAAGATATTTCTTTGTTCATAATGGTTTTCCGCAGAGCAAACAAAGCAGCTATGTTGGGACGACATCAGGAGGAAGATAACCTTCCAAATCAGCAACCTGAGATGGTCAGAATCGGAACTGAACAGTTTGTTGCAGTGATGGCACAGTTGACTCAGGCTATAAATGGTGGTGGTATCCATGCACGAGATCAGCCGGATCAACCGCAGAGGAACATGTCAGTGGTGGAACATTTCATGAGGCAACATCCCCCATCATTCAGAGGATCATATGACCCTGTGCAAGCTGAAGGGTGGATTAAAGCATTGGAGAAGATTTTTGATGTCATGGGGTGTTCAGAACATCAAAAGGTTAGTCTTGCTGTTTACCGTTTTGAAGGTGAATCTGATCAGTGGTGGTCGATGGTGAAAAATATAAGGGATAGTGATGAGATTGAGGATATTCACTGGGACGAATTCAAAGGTATGTTTCTTGAGAAATATTTTCCTAAGGTGGTTCGTCTTAGGATGGAAAAACAGTTCCTAGAATTAAGGCAAGAGGATGATTTAGTAGCTGCTTATGAAGAAAAGTTCACTCGATTGGAAAGGTATGCTCCAAACTTCATACGAGAACTTGATAGTAATATAAACCGTTTTTAATCAGGGTTAAATCCAAAGTATCGAAGGGCTTTAGCTTCTCGTGAGTTCAAAAGTTATGAAAAACTTGTTCGATGTGCGGAGAAGGTGGAAATGGAGTTTGCCGATGATCAGGTGTTGTATGACAAACAACAGAATAAGAGGTCTAGTTGGCAGGCAAAGGGGAAGAATTCATCAAAGAAGCAAGGAGGTAAGAAAACCAAATATCCATCCTATGAGAAGTGTGGTAAAATGCATCCTGGAGAATGTTTATCCAAGTCTGGTAAGTGCTTTCGGTGTGGTAAGTCTGGTCATATTGCTCGTAACTGTAAGGAAGATGATCAAGTAGGAAATGAAAAGCCAACGGTAAGATGTTTTATGTGTAATGAAATGGGTCATTATGCAAACGAGTGTCCAAAGAAGAACTCCACTGGGGGAATGCAGCCAGACTATAAGAAAACAGGGGTGGTGAAATCCTTTGCAACAACTTCAGAAGATGTTGGGCCATCGAATGAAGTGGTATCAACTCCAGGGAGCTCAGTATTTTTCGAAGATTGACTTGAGGTCGGGGTACCATCAGTTGAAAGTAAAAGAAGCAGACGTTCCGAAGACTGCGTTCCGTACTAGATATGGCCATAATGAATTTGTAGTAATTCCTTTTGGGCTAACCAATGCAACTGCTGTATTCATGGACTTAATGAATAGAATTTTCCATGAGTTCTTGGGTAAGTTTGTGTTTGTGTTTTGAGGTTTGGGAAGAGGTTATGTGTGCCTTGTGATTCACATTTGAAGAATGAGTTGTTATGTGAGGCTCATAGTTCCCCGTTTTCAGTTCATCCGAGAAGTACTAAGATGTACAGAGATCTGCGAGAGTATTACTGGTGGGATGGAATGAAAAGAGATATTGCTGATTTTACTGTGAAGTGTTTGACATGTCAACAGGTTAAAGCAGAGCGGCAGTTACTGAAAGGGATGCCTCAGCCTTTACCAGTGCCAGAGTGGAAATGGGAGAATATATCCATGGACTTTTTTGTTGGATTACTGAATACATCTCGAGGTAATAATGTAATCTGGGTTATTGTTGATCGCTTGACTAAATCTGCTCTTTTCCTTGCTATACGAGATACTTTCTTTCTAGATCATCTTTCCCGTTTGTATCTTAAAGAGATAGTCAGGTTACATGGAGTTCCTCTCTCCATTGTATCGGATCGTGATCCCAGGTTTACTTCTAACTTTTGGAAAGGCCTTCAGAAGTCGTTGGGTACTTAATTAATTTCTAGTACAGCTTTTTATCCTCAATCAGATGGGCAGTCAGAACGAACAATCTAGACATTGGAGGATATGCTACGAGATTGTTCTATGGATTATCAGGGAAGTTGGGACCAACATTTTTCTTTGGATGAGTTTCTTATAATAACAGTTTTCATTCCAGTATACATATGGCACCATTTGAGGCATTATATGGGAAGCGGTGTCGAACTCCAGCATTTTGGGATGAAGTGGGTGAAAGGAAGATGATGGGACTAGAATTGGTAGAAGAGATGGCACGAAAAGTTCAGTTGATTCAGAAACACATGAGAACAGCTCAGAGCAGGCAGAAGAGTTATGCCGATAACCGGAGGAAGGATCTATCTTTCGAGGTAGGTGATCATGTTTTTCTCAAGGTTTCTCCTTGGAAAAGTGTGATGAGATTTGGTAAAAAGGAATGTTGAGTCCAAGGTTTATTGGACCATATGAAATTCTGGAGAAAGTTGGATCAGTTGCTTACCGAGTGGCTTTACCTCCGAGTTTATCTCAGGTACGTAATGTTTTTCATGTTTCGATGTTGAGAAAGTATATGCCAGATCCATCTCATGTTTTGAGTCCATAGGTAGTTCAGCTAGAAGAGAACCTATCTTATGAGGAATAACCGGTCCAGATTCTTGACCACAGGGAGCAAGATTTACAGAATAAGGTGATTCACCGGGTAAAGGTTTTGTAGAAAAACCATGTGATTGAAGAGGCAACGTGGGAATCTGAAAATACTATGAGGGATAAATACCCCCACTTATTTTGATAAGTGAATAAAATTGCGAGGACGCAATTCCCAAAAGGGGGAAGGATGTAACATACCAGGTAAATAAAGAATAAAGAATTTTCATATTTATTAATATTTACGAATTAAATATTAATTTTAATTAAAAGGGGTTTCTACGTTCGATAGCGTACTCGGTACGCAACGATGAGTTTCTTTGAAAACTTACGTTGCACACAAGTAATAAAATAATATTATTTTAAATGTTAGTTAACGAGTAGCTGTTGTACTGGCGGGAATGGATAGAAATAACTAAAATATGATTATATATGTTTTTAAATGTTTTTACTTTTACCCAATAAAAGAAAAAGGCTTAAAATACGGAAAGAGTTCAATTTTATTCATTTATACCCTAATTTTCATGAAAGGTCCACTTATCACCTTTTGACGGTGAACCGTCAGTAAATATACTTTTGATCAATCTTATAAATTCTATTGGACCAAAAATAAAACTCTTCTTTAGAAGCGGGACATCAAAATTTACTTTGGGTGAATTTTTGATATATTTCCGATAAAGTTCATTTTTTAATGAATAATGTAAAATGTTGTATTTTAATTCAAAACCTATTTTTAATATAATTTATTTATATGATTAGATTATCTTTTTAATTGGTTTTGATGTAAAATTAGAATATATTTTTACCATTTAATCCAATGGTGGTCATTGGAATCAATTTCACATTGAAATTGGACTTAAACTGGTGTCAATCTTTTGATACTTATTGTTTCAAAAAAACACGCTATTTGCTCTGACAGCGGGAATTAATTATTAAATTAATTAATGTGACTTATATGTATTGAATTTTTTAAAATATACTTCATTTTTGAATTCGGAATATCAAATATAGCTTAGGGTGAATGTTTGGTACTTTTCTGAAAAACTTCAATTTTTGATGAATAGTGAAACCACTAAGTGGTACTTATAAAGACTGATTTTCCGTTTAAATGAAATTTTGCTGTCATTGTGTTTTGAATTTCAAAAATCCGACATACATGGTTGTCTTTAAGAAGTAAAATGTGGTTCAATGAGATTAAAATAATTTTTTGGTGAATAGTAACTTATTATGTTTTTAATCGCGATTAGTGGTAATTAGTATAGTTTAAGGTAAAAATAATGCTTTAATAAAATAAGATGAGTTTGACACATGTCCTACCCTCATTGGTTGTGTCATGGCCGACCAAGAAAAGCCATGGGTCAACTTGGGGATCCCATGGATCCACTTTGGTTGGGAAATGACATAAATAACTTTTTATTTAATGTAAAAGTAAAAATGACACAAACATGATATGTTTTACGAAAACAATTTTTACATGGGGTAATGAAGATCGGATTTTTGATTATAAATAGTAATTAGAAAGATAAAAAGATTTCCTACATCATAGTAGTTTTTTTTATAATTTTTAGACATTAAATAAAATAAATTATTTATGACATAATAATGATGAAGCGATGACATCATTATTTGACGATTTAAATAAAATGGAAAGATAATGAAAACTCTAAAAACTACACATGGCCAAAACCAATTGGATGAGTGTATTTCGAACCCTTATCACCTTATACACGAATTATATCAATGTGGGACCTTTTAAAACCGAAACACATTTTCAAATAAAGTAATATTCATTTAATTTCCAAAAGTGCCCATCCTCTCCTCTTATAAAAGGCCCCCACCTCTACCTCATTTCACGCACTCCTCAAGCCTTTGGCTCAGCCAACCCCTGCCCATTTACTCTCTACAAATCCCTCTCCTCCTCCTAGAGGATTCCATTTGGGCAGAATCCTTTCAAAGGAATCCTTTAGGCTCAAATCAAAAGGAGTTACACTATTAAAGGAAATTCATTCTCTCATTTTCATTTGTTTTATTTTGCTTATCCAACCCCCTAAACTCTTATTATTTACTTCTTTTGTAACAAAACTAGTATCTTCAATATACTATGATGTTTTTATAAGATTTATTCGAGCTAAAATCTCACAAAACTATATCAAATGGTTAAAGAACATACGGTTTTCGTGGATGGCGAAATTCTGCCTCCGGAAACGATGATTGTTCAATACTCATTTAACACATTCAAAGGTGGCCATTATGATGTCACTATTTTTATATATGATATATAATATGTTTATGTTTTACTTATGATTCTTTATTTTTCATTTTTGTCTTACCTTTATGGTTTCCATTATGGGTAAACATGATATCTTCATTTAAGGAAGTGCGGACTACCGCCCCCTCAAAGTGATGTGATTCGTTAATGCCATATGTGGGACGTGTAAAGGATGGATTTAAAGTTATTATATATGATGTTATACTGGAATTATAATATACCTCTATATCATTATTATTTCTTTCCATTAATGTATGAGATAGAAATGAAAGTAGCGTTCATGCGTACGTACGGCTTACCGTCTCCATGAACGGTGCATTTCATTTCTTGTCCCCAAATGTAATGTACTATTAAAAGTACATGTATATAATGTATATATATAATTAATGATATATCTAAATGATGAATATAATTCTGGAATTAAAATATACATACCTCTCATTTAGTTTTAATTCCATTAATATGACAAAGAAATTAAAGTAGTGTTCATGCGTACGTACGGCTTACCGTCTCCATGAACGGTGCATTTCATTTCTTACCCCTAAATGATTATGTAATATTATAAATACATGTATATGCTGGATATATATGATACATATTATATCCAAATCGGGAATTTCATTCTGGATATAAAGAACCTTTGACCACACGAACAACATGTAATTGTAAGAAATCCACTTTCGACTTAAGAACCAAATATTGAGAAAACAAACATTATTAACATAAATGGTTACATAATGTTTATAACATGGCAACAAGTGATATAAAAGGAATAATGAAATTTAAAAAGGTTCTTAATCAAGTATAAATTCACTCAAGTTTATTATTCAGGACGTTAAAGAACGATCGAGTCAAATCGGACCTGAGGTAAGGGACTTCGTCTCAATCTCCTTTTATTGAGGCATATTTCGTTTTATACACAAATGTCTTTTATACGGTGAATAAAATCCATTGACATTTACTTTTATACAAAAGGAATCTTTTTCTACGAAGCATTTTACAAAACGACAAAAAGGAATGTTTCTTTTAACGTACGTGGCGACAACGACCTTTTCCGTCGCCGCGAGTATTATTTGGTCTTTGGCTTTCTCAACAAGCCGTAATGTTTTTAGAATAAAAGAAATAGCATATACTCTTTTATGTATTTTGGTATTGAAAATGGTTTTGAAAAATGATTCTATTATGTCAAGATATTTTTGATATAATGTGATTGAAATGTGGAAATGTTATAATTCTTTTATATTGGTTTTATGTTTTATGATTTTATACTGGTACTTGGACATTTTAACGGGTGGTTACGTTATAAACCATATGACGGGTGGTGCCGTGAATACCAGGACGGGTGGTTACGTTATAACATCCAATGCATTGGGTATGGAAGTCGGCTGTATGGCTATTCCATTAAGTATGTATGGAAATTGGTCGTATGGCTATTCCTTTAAGTGATATGTGTGGAAGTCGACCGTATGGTTATTCCACTTATGTATGTTTATGTGCCAAGTTACCATTATATATGTTATGTGTTCTTTTTATGGGTTTTATGGTAATCCTTTAGTTACAAAAAGGTAAGTTATGATACATTATTCAGTGAAGAGTTTTTTTTACTACTTCATGAAGGTGAAGGTATTAATTTGATAGAGTATATATGTTTTACTTGATGTTTGAAAAACTAACAGTTTTCATTCGTTCTGTATCCCGTACTGAGCTTTTTATGCTCACCCCAAGTTTTTTTTGAAATGTTTTTTCACAGGACTTAATGTGGAATAAGGTCAAGGATGGGATCAAGGGAATGTCATGCTATATAAAACATGGAACTAGACACGTTTCTTTTTAAGAGTTTTTTTTATATTGGAAACTTTGTAGAAGTGACTACTTTGTAATCTTTTGAGATGTAATAGTTATGTTCTAATTCTCTAAAACTCTAAACCTGAAAAGATCCTCAACGTGAATTATTCTTTTAATTCAATATTAAGTAAGGTTTAAGGCTGGGGCCTTATATTCAATGAGATTGAATTCCTCATCAGATTTCAAAATCACTTATGTGTAATTCAATTTATTTTAAAATTTCCTTATAATGTTCATAGTTAGAGGTTATTTTATAATTTTCATCTCATAGCTTAAATATTTGGAAAACTAAATTAGACCTACATGTTTTTAATTAACTAACAAAAAGGGGAATAGCTATAATTATAGCTATTGGAATAAAATGGTCACCCAAGGAAATAGTCAAGATTATGCCTTATAAAACCATGCCTTATGGTGTCCTAAATTCAAGGAAATTGAATAAAATAGGTCTCATAATTTCATTGGTGTTTATCATGGCTGTGGTGGATTTGGCCATATTAATCTTCGTTATGACGGATCCTAAGGACCCTTATTATATTGTACGGGTTCTGGTTGTTTTGGGTGGTATCCCTATAATTTATATAGGGTTTTTAATATGTATATTTTGATAGAATCATTTCTTGTGATCTTGTTACATTGTAAATACTTTGGTGTCTTGTTTAAATAAAAATACATGTGTTAATCTCATATGTTTTTTTCGATTAGAATGAAATTTAAACAAACTGATAGTATAATATTATCATTATATGGGAGACAAGTCTTGGGGTTTTACATTATTACCCCTAAAAATAATTGTGTCCTCAAAATTTTTTTCACATAATCTCGTTAAAAATACTCCCTTACAAACATCCCCACATCCTCCATAGAGGCGGATCCTCAGGTAAGGATAGATGAATACCCAAGATGGTGTTCAGATTTTTTTTCCATGGCCCAAACACACCTCAAACGGTATGGGTTGAACTCATTCCATGTACACTAAGACTTACAAAGAGATCCTTGAATGGTAGAGAGGGCAGAGATGTCTGAATGAAAAAACTCTCTAAGGAATCACCAGACTATATCCCGATTGAGAAAATCTATGTCATAAAAATTTCCGTATAAGATGAAACTGGGGAGTTGGTACATGTAGGTTGTGAAAAGGATTCCCTACAAGGTATCATATTGATATCTTACAGTAGATGTGATGTTTAGGGCTAGAGTAAATCATAGGAAAATCCTTCGTGATATTTTCCTCTTCACCTGTACTCGACTAGTTGGACCGTGGATATATAGTGGTATAAGTAAGCATTCTCCTGGCAGGAGTGGAGAATGTACAGACTGTTTGATATTTCATAAATTTTCTAGCACGTTCTTCACAAGTTTTCAAAGGTTAGGTACTCTTCCTCACAGGGTTAGACCATAATAACCTTTAGTATCTCAATGGGAAGGGATATAGTGTGAGTTTTTCATTCCATCTGAAAACTAACTATGAAATTTCACTTAGTGAAATCCAACCAAAATTATAAATGATGAAAAGATAGAAGAAATAAGAGATAACATGTCATATTCTAATATAACCACTGGAACATAAAACGAAAATGGCTAATGGTTTCCCCAGTTCTAGGTTACATGAATCCACAGAACAAGATCAAAACTCTCAATCTTTCTAAACCATATGCAACCCGAGCAGTCTGGTTCTATCTCATGGGTGAACATGTCGTGTCTCCAGATTCTGACATTAGTGGTGTATAACTAAGAGGCATTAGTTTGTACTTGATTTTTGTACACAAAACATAAGGCTTCGAGTTCAAGGATTCGAAAATCCCCTACTTTTTCAAAATGTCAAAATGACAAGATCTATCACATGTATACCGCACAGAGGTCTCCAGTTGCAGCAGCTTCTTGGATGTCCATGTGGGATGATATGCCTTATACCAAGATGAATCATACAAAAAGTCCCTAGATGAATTTCCCACATCGTGCGCAGGAATGAAATTGGGTTTGCAACATAAAGTGGTATTCCAAACCTGCTGCTTGGTGGATTTGAAGTACATGAGGAGTGTTGGACACATCGTTGAGGTTTTTTACGGTCATACGGATATGGGAATGTTTTAAAAAAAACTCATGGAAGGCTAAAGAAATTATGGTTTCTAGGTCTTCTATTCGAAGTGACAAAATACTATTACCTTCATTTTCCATCCAAAAAAAATGAAAAATCCTCATATTTAGTAATTCTTAAGTGAATATTTCTTTTTTTCAGTTCTGGTTTTCCAGAGTTATCTAAACTGAATCCTCTGATACCAACTGTCATGCCTCATCCCCCGAATACACTGAATTTGTGCCTAAAAAATTGATGTGTAATTGTTTTACAAAATAATGAACCGATATTTTACACATCTTGTTTCATACATAGGATCGATTAGGTTCATGTTCTGGGAAAACAGCTACATCTTTCATGCTTCCTCGGCTGAAAACCGATACCTGAAAAATTTATTTCAAAAATGTAGTGTGTGCATATGAATTCCCAGTAAGGGATTTTAAAATAACATAATACACAAATATAAAATTTGAAAACACTATTTTAAAATTTCCCATTAAATATTTTCTAATGAAATGTTGTAACAAATGTATCATAGCATAAACATAGTTTAAGAATTACAAGAGCACATTTCATGGAATACTAACAGAGTTAAAAAGGAAACATGATTCAATTATAAGCATGCTCATTCAGAGTAATAATTAAACGACACTTAACAAGTATGAAATATGAAAATTCAAGTAAAAATTTAAAACCAATAGTATCCCATGATCAGAGTTGCACATAAAATAACAACTTCAATTTCAGACTTTAAAAATGTGAAGCATACATTGGCCATTATATCTATTAATGTTGCTTAAATAATATGCCATAAATTTTAATTCTTCGGATTCTCATAATTATAAGATCATTAACCCAAGATATTCTACTAGTCTAATATTCCTCGGGTAAATTAATTTACATAGTCATAATGAGGATAGTTCATATGCCAGACACCATAATCATATTGTCCAGGCCTTGTGCTAGGATAATATATAATCCTTTTGTCAAAGCATTATATCAAGACTGTAGTTTGTATCATGAGACCTACCGATGCATCAAGGGCCTATAATGGGCCCCACCAGTCACATACTAAGTCCAATGAATTACGCATATCTCTAAATCAATGTTCCAATACCACTTTGATTTAATAAACTAATTATCACATTTCAATCCATGTGTCACATTTTACTTGAATACTTACTTCAGATTATCCACAGTGTCACATACCACTTTGAATAATTTTGGTTTTATTCCATATTAGGTCATAGTAATTAAATTCATCATTTGAAAATTACTTTTATATAAAGTGAATCATGGGTTTAATTATTAATAAAAAGTTATTTAATTATAAGATATTTGTCACTAAATGTTAAATATGATATGAAAATTTTGTATATGTGATGAAAACAAATGAACTAAATGAAATAAATATTTTTTCACATATAATGATAAATTCTAAAACCATATAAATTAATTACATAATGGAATTTCATCAAATTCATAATTAATTAAAATGGTAAAACAAACATTTCATGTAGGGTTTTATGTTTTTTGTTGATCAAACATTTATTGCAAAATTACTTATGTATAATACACTATAATGTCAAAAACAGAAAGTAAGAAACTCAACCACAAACAATACCAAAAAACCATTTACAGCCATATAACATAAAATTTATCTGGGGTTCTTTAATTTAAAACCATAGAGTGAAATTTAATGGGTTTATTTATTTAAAATACTTATGTATATACATATATGCTTTTGTAAGCATGATTATCTCACATTTATAATTGAGTACACAAATCGGTCTTACACCAAACATAGTTGTCACTTACTTATTAATCAAAAACATTCATTAATCATAGAGTTTCAATGATGAATGATTTTTAATTGGTCCATAAGGTGAGATACACAACCATACCACGGTATGAGACCATCTAAAATATATATGAATATATATATGAAAATGTAACAAAACTTTTATCTCATCTTTAAAACTGTAAGTATAGAGGAATTGAAAATAAACATCAATTAGGATGTTTTTAAAACTGTGTGGTTATATATATATATATATAAACAAGCATAATCAGGTATGTAAAGTATATAAAAGTTTTATACATAGTATAATTCATTGCATCTTAATTTTGATTATTAACATTAATGCCCATGTTTAGTAATCTTTAATCCAGACATAAGAAGTTTATGTAATACTATAAGGTTGTATATGTGTTCATATATATTTGTATATTTAAGAAATATATATATATATATATTATGAGGGAATAAAATATTCCTTCATGTTTGGATGAATTGAAAAACCCAAAATCCATAGGACCCAGGGTCAAGTATTTGAGGGTTTTCACCCAAAACATATGTCCACACACGCATTCATATACTCATATCCTGAATTTACAAAAAAATGAATATATATATAGTAAATTACTATGTTTTTCTTTCATAAAATACAACCATATGTTTATAAAAACATTTAAACTCAAAATAGAATATTTATGTTCGGTTTAAGGGATGGTATTAACTGAACTGTAGAGTTAAATATATATATTTATGAGTATACATGTATATGCACATACCCTCAAAAAAAAATACCAGGCAACAACAAATTACCTTACCTTGGTTCGAGGAGGAGGATAACTTGAGGAAGAATAGCTGATGCATTCTAGAGATTTGAGTGTGGATGAACAGAGGGGTTCTTTTGGGTGAAAAGTTTTCTTATATGTGTTATATTATACTAATATTTACAGAATTACTTAAGGAATCTTTCATGGGATACAAGGAATCTTTGGTATATTAAAATCCTTGGGGGTCGGTATTTGTGGAAACCGCGTGAGAGGAAGGGACATCGGCTATCAAGGGTGAAGAATAATTGTGCAAAGAGGGTGTAGGGGTTACTGGTGCAACACACACCGCAGAGAAGAAAACGATGATGCAGGAAGAAAAATGTAAAAGAATGGACAACTAGGATTCAATTTGGCCTTGATCCAATGGATGGTGTGTGTCCACATGATTTAAAATAATAAAAGGCTCAGAATAAATCATATTTTGGTTGAATGGTACACACCAAGCATGGAGAATACTGCAGCATTGAATTTGAGCCCATGGTTTAGATGGATGATCTGAATCGATCACGACATGATCCAATGACCCATATCCTATTTTTCCAGAATATCCTATTCCCACATCAAAACAGTGCAATGCGCATGGATTTCATATAAGCCCAAGGATCCAAAAAAGTGCAGAAAAAACACACCACACAGATTAGGGAGCCTTACACACGAGCTTTCTCCCCCACTAGCCTCGGCCTACCCCTGCCTCTCCATGGCCTCACACCCATGGTGGCATGCTCTAAACCCCACATGTGCTCCTACGTGCCCCTAGGGGAAACTATTCCCACGTTCGAGCCGGCCTAGGCGGAGGCTGAGGGCTAGGCTCAACCGCCTTGCGTGAGCTACCTCCCATGGCCCGACTAATGGGCTGGCACTAGTGGGATTATATATTTATAAAAATCATATTTCATAAATTCATAAAGAAATTAATACATTCATTTTAACTATAATGGTAATTTTATATAAAATTCAACTTTAAATTTAAAATTATACAGATTAAATAACATAAATTAAATTATACTTATTCTTAACTATGAGTATTTCTAAAATTATTTATAAACAATAGGGTTTTTATATACAAAGTTATAAATTGAAATTTAATATATACACATGAATTTTTTTTCTTGTATTATAGATATCAGAACACAGTTTAATTAAAAAAATTATTAATCATTAGCAATAAATAAATTAACAATATATTTGAAATATTTTCAAGGCGTCTGAATTCCTCATCACATTTCAAAATCACTTAAGTGTAATTCAAGATATTATACTGTGTCATTCTAAAGATCATTGTTATAGGTTATTTTATAATTTTAAACTCATAACTTAAATATTTGGAAATATATATTATACTTACATGTTTTAAATTAATTCACCAAAAGTCCAAAAACTATAATTATAGCTGTTGGAATTCAACGGTCACTCAAGGAAACGTTCGAGTTGATGCCTTATAAAAAAATGACTTAGGGTATCCTAAATTCAAGGCAATTGAAGATAATGTCTCTCTTCATTCCATTTGTTCTTAGAACATATTCGGTGGATTTGGACATATTAATGTTTATTATGATGGATCGTAAGGACCCATATTATCTCCATGGGGTTCTTGTTGTTTTGGGTGGTATACCTGTAATTTTTATTGGGTTTTTAATAAGTATTTTTGGGTAGAATAGTTTCTTGTGATCTTGGTACATTGTAAACACTTTATTGTCTTGTTTAAATAAAAAGCCTTGTGTTCAACTCATATGTTTTCTTCGGTTAGAAGGACATTTAAACAAAATAAATGAATAATATTATCATTATATGGGATACATGTCTTGTGGTGTAACACATGGAACACAATTTAAACATAAGAGAGGATTAATGGTGGCAGAAAAAATAAGCTACCATATCTTCTTTATTACGAATGTTGTAGTGTCCAATATAACTATTTCTCAACAATCCCATGTTCTAAATCACAAAATATTATTCCATAGAAAAATTCAACGAAATACCTTATAATAAATTTTAAATTTATTATTTACCTGATTATTTTTCGCATACATATTTTGTTGAATCGTAGATACATTTATTTTATTATGAATAGATATATAATTCTCTTCAATTTCCATAACTTTCTAATAAACCAATATATTTATTTCCCCAACATCATCCAAAAATATTTTAGTTCTTCACATAATACCATAGTCCGCTTTATATGGATCCATCTGAATGCTCATGTGAAAGATAATTTTCATTAAAAATTCGTCTGAGGGATGGTGTTGATCTAAACCACGTTTTCAATTTAAATAAAATTATCTCATCATTACATATTGTGTTTTAATTTTTCTCTCAGACTGAGAATATTTTTATGATGATATACAATAATTAAACATAGCTCAAAATATAGACAATATTGATTAATTATTTATAACATCATTATAAACCTGAAATACAAAGTATGTAAAATAGAACTTGGTAATACAATAAATTTTAACAATCCTTTATTTTATATTTGGTAAACCTAATCAATAGATTAATCTTTTTTAATACAAATTAAGTATCTTGACATCGTATGAAAATTGACAAAAACCCAATTGGAAATATGACTTTTAATCATTTTGGGGAATCCAATAATAAAATCCTTAGTGATTTTATCCCATTTCCATTTTGTAATGGTAAATGATTATAACATCCCTTTAGACTTCTATGTCATAGATTTAACTTGATAACATTTGAAACACTGAGGCTAAACTTTATAATATCACTTATCATGTCGTCCGATGAAAATTTTTATTTTAGATCATTATATGTCTTAATAATTATATTATTAATAAATAATAATTCACTATGATCATTATAAAATAGATGTTTATTTAGAACTGGTAATCACTGGACACATACAAAATTCCAATACCTTTTATTTCCATCACAATCGACTATGAACACAAGATCATTTATTACATTGTTATATAGTTTCACATGTTCTTTAAATACCATATTAATCATCACATGAATATATAGGTTTAAATTCATCTAAGAAATATAATTTTTCTTACATAACTTCATGATTTCCGGATCCAACCTTTGTAAATCCAAAAATATTGTATCCTTTATTATCAACTTATTGAATAAGTTAGTATGATCCTTTCAACTCAAAGCATCATCCACCTTACTATCTTTCCCAATTAGAAAATGTATTTCAAAATAATAATAATAATTAATCAACTACAACAATGTTCTATAGTCTATATTCAAATATTATTGAGTTACCTTATACATTACATTTTTATAATAATTATATATATTTCACATTTCTCTAGAAATTAAATTCCCTTAAATCGTTTGTGAAAAAATTACCGAGCTATCTCAAATTCAACGTTTTGGTAATTTTTCCCTTGGAACGTAATTTTTTATGAGAAATAACCTATCATGTTATCATTATCCTTGATTTTACATTCCATTCCCTTATTTAATGCATCACTATATATAAAAACCCTTCTCCATTATAGGGTATTGTGATCATATATGCACTGGCCAACCTTATCATTAGTTCCTTGTAATTCCATTCACATTCATCTATAAAAAACATAACCCCATTCTCCTAAAACATGTTGAATAGATTAAATATCCTTGAGAAATATCTCATAAATAATAAAATTTATTTCTCTTACCAAGTTGTCTAGGGAGAATTTATCAATAAATTCCCTAAATAAAATATCCACTAGTATACCCTCACATGATATTATATGAACCAAGAATGAAACTGTTTCAAGTTAAAATTGAATCATGGAATTTTTTTTAGAAAAATTATATGTCCTTAGGGTCATCAGCACAAATATTCAATATCCTTCTTTCTCATCCATATTATTTGAATAATCATTAATACCGACCATAGCGTTTACCAAAAACTAAATGATGTAATATATAATACTCTATTCATTGAATCCATGGATATATTAGTATAATTAGAAATCACAAACAGAATCACGATAAACTCATATTTCTTATACCTCATATGGAAGCTTTTATCATGTATATCCTCTACGTTAACCCTCAATTGATGATATCTAGAATTTATTTCAATCATATTAAAATATTAATATCCATGTAATTGATAAAATAAAACATCTATATGGGGTAGAGGATACATTCTCATGATAGTGATCATGTTGAGTTACTCAAAATCAATGTAAAGATACACTGAACCATCATTATTCTTATAAAAAAGAATAGGTTCACCCCACGGTGATTCACTTCATGATATGGTTCTATTACAAAGTTTTTATGTAGTTCTTTCACTAATTCATACATCTCATGTTATTATATATAGACTATTTGGAATAGGTGAAAAATAATAATCAAAATAAAAATTAATATGGGGACACTCTTCCCAAAAATGAATTAACAAACACCCGTACAATAAGAATAACATCAATTTTGATTTCCCTCAACCATCTAAGAGAGATACCCATCATGGACAATAATTGAAACAAAAAATATTGATGTTGTCTTTATTGGAAGTTATTATTCATCCTCCCACTAATAAAGATTCCTAGTTTCACTTAACATATCAAATGCGGCTTCAATTCATCTGAAATTGATGTGATACATATGTAATTAATGCCAACCAATGTCAAATATAGTAATAAATTTATCCAAAATAATAATAACTGGATTTTTTGGAAGCACATTCCCAAATATTTCAATCAGCTGGGAATCATAGAATTGAGATAATACTATCATACCATAAATATATTTGACTTATAACTTAAAAAATAATTTTTAGGTATAAAAACAATCATTCCTAGAGACTATTCATGATATACATAAACTCAAATTAATCACCAATAGGGTACTTAGATATTTAATGATACCTATTACCACCCCAAAAATATCATTCTATATTCATTCCCTTTCTAAAACAGAGGTAGTTAGCATGAACCTAACACATCATTAATTATATATAATAACTAAAACCCATTTATAGGATTCCTAAATCATGACAAATTATTTTAATCCTATGGAACCATAAGATATTACCCTATAATTAAACTTATCCCCATGGATTTTAATAATTTATTAACCATAATCTCAAAATAGTATGGAAACCCCACTTTCATACAAACGGTAGTGACATATTTTTTTCATAGATAAATGTTACATCTTATTATATTAATAGTTATTCAAAACATAATGCTCCATACTAGTATTGTATAAGTTTAGTGTATTTGGGAAAATTGATACAGAAAACGCTTTCCCACAATAGATATTCATCATTAACCAACTAGTTCATCAGAACTAGAGACCTTTTTAGAAATATCATATGTAAATCCATTTTTTATAATCTTTGGAAGGGAAATATATGAATAGTTAAGATAAGATTTTCAGTAAGGTTAAACATGGGAGAATCAATGAAGATTTAAATTTAACAATAACATAAGTGTTTGAGAACCTGATATTAATATTTGAAAACCATAACCAACTAATCATAGATTATAATCTTTAGTCATGTATTCAGGTTGGCTATTCTACAATACATGAATTATAAAAAATCAAATACCACATGTCATGTGTGAATAAAATTATCATAATACATTTTTTGGAATACAAATAATCCTATAAAATAATTTCCTTATTCAAGGATTATATCCAAGAATATCATAGTAGATTTTTTTCACTCTACTTTTTATCATATACTTAGTCAGGTTTCACTATGAAGATTATCATATTTTATAATATCTCTTAGTGAATTGGGTTCAATCCACGTTTAAGTCCTTATTTTCTAATTTATATCCATATTTAACCATTAAATTAGAGGTATATGTAATTTTATACGCACACTATAAATAATCATAATCTATTATTATGTATAATACAAGATCATAAATCATTCATCATATATCTGAACCCATATAATGGAAATGAATTTATAAACATTTCAACATTTAATCATAGAATTATCCATTGAAAATAAATGGGGTTCATAAATATATAATCCTCATATTCAAAAACTCTATTAAGAAAGAATAAGGATGACATCATTTTTTTCAAATCCCCTTTAAATCATAAGAAACATAAAAGGATGTTATCATAAATTAATGTTCCTTAAAAAAGCTTGTTGAATATTTATTTTTTAAAATACCAGGTACACATTGAAATAAATTGTTTAAAATATTAATACCTCCCAAATAACAATGAAAAATATTTCTTTGAAAATGACATTGGAGTCTTGAAAATGTATCAATAAATAAATGTGTAGTCATGATGGTGGGTAATTCAATTCATTCCATGTACGATAAAAAAATATCCGTTTTACATTTTCGTAAATATGTGAGAAACATATTGTTTAGAAAATAAATAGAAGATTAATTTTAAATCCTTTAAAAAAATGAGTAAAAATTAAATAAATAATCATTTAATAATATTAAAAACATTCTTGAAATCAATTTTAGAAAAAAATTATTTAGAAGAAAAAGAATTATCAACTGATGAGAGAAATAATTTTAGTTTTCCTTAAAAATATTCCTTCAGTCTATCGATTTCTTAAAGAGATGAAAATTAAAGTAAAGCATGTAATTTAACAAAATATTCATCGGATAAGAAACTTCATGATGTTTTTTAGTGTTTTATTACAAAACTTATTCATTTAACTCTTAAATATAAAAAATCTTGGTAAAATTTGAGATTGTAACATAAAACCCTTACCAAAATTTCAATTTTCATGAAATGTTCTTTAATGTAATGAAAAACAACATTATGAATGGAATTTCCCTTCTAATAATTATGTTATTTTTTTAATGTAGTGTAAAGAACATAAACCACATGATGATACCAAAAACAATTTTGTTATATTTTTTAAATGAATGCAAATTGACAGAAGAATTTAAAATATTACAATGGGGTAACAAATAAAAGTATGATTACAAACAATATTAATATATTAACCTGATCAATCGACCAAAATGACTACCTTCATGCCCAACAATGTAGAAAGAAGAAAAAATATTTTGAATAAAATATTCATATTGAAAGTAAAAAAATATATGCAACATTGAGAGAAATAGATGTGAATGAAGAACAAAATTATACGAGGGTTATTTATTTAATTCAAATAAACAATATGATCATTACAAATCAGACCATTGGAATAGCAATCTAGATATTGGAATATTAAAATGGACATTAGAATAAAAATCTTATAGTTAAGAATTGTAACTTGATTTTTATAATAGTATTCTCTCCTACAAAAGTGTAAATTTATATTTAGGTGATTATAAAATGAAAATGTGTTACGTTTGTACCATGACACATGTGAAAAAATATTTTAAAAATATAAAATTATGTTTTCAAATGTTTGGTAAAATAAGAATGTTTTAGATATAATTTAATTAAAAATATAATTATTTATATGAGATTATATATTAATAAAATATATTTAATAATTTATATTAGGTTATATTAATATGATAAAATAATTTTAGGATGACATAAGTAATTTTTCAAAGTTTCATAAAAGTGATCATAATATAAAATAGATATTTTTTATTAAGTGAGGATTTAATTAATATAATAAATTTTATATATTTAGAAAATTATTTAATTAAATTATTTTTGGTTTTTTAAATATATACATCAATAAAAAAAATTTGGTGAATATTTATCATTATTCAAAGAAAAATTATTTTTTGGTGAATAATGATATATGGTAAAATATAGTATATAAAATTTTTGGTTTATAGCTCACATAAGGAAAGAATGTATGCCTAGGAGATCGACCCCATGACAAACACCGTAAACCTCACCCACCCCAACTACCTCGCTCTCCCATGGGGAAAGTATGGTATTTAACACTATAAGAGAAATACATTATTTTTTTGTCATGGATGTTATATTAACTAATTTTTTCAGACTCACAAGCCTGATTTTCAATATAGATTCATAATAATGAATAATACTGACAGTCTTGAGATAAAATATGTAACTAATTAATATAATATCCAAAACACTCCTCTCTACCCCATAAAATTATCACCCCTCACCACCCCTTCCATTCAAAACTAATATGGTTTGGATCATTCTAAATGACCAATCATATATCTTACTAAACCTATCCCTCATTTTACATGGATTTTGGTAACACATTTTCTTCAATTTTATGTTCCTTAAGGACTAATTGAAGGAGACTACACTTAAGAGGTAATAATATCAATTTACCCCTTTTAAATTCATTTCTTATTCAACCTTATCCACAAAACCTTCACCCAACAAGAAATAATGACACCTGTATAATATATAAACATTAATGTTATTGTGCTAATTTAATATTCATCTTTTACCATACATTTTTTAATGATAGAGTTTATTACAAAATGGTTGGTTCACCGCATCCATGAAAAACATACATCGTTATTTTCTAATTCATTCAAGGATGGTTATAAAAATAACAAGATATATATACAAGACAATAATAAGTATAATGTAACTTATTTCAGGTTTTGGAATTCAGAAATGATCATTTAATTAAATAAAATTATTTCAGTTCGTGGTGGTTGGTAAAACCAACTAAATGAACAAATTGAATGATGTTATTTTTATGACTAAATTAATCATGTCTATATCATAATGTAAAAGGATATTTGGTCCATTTAGATTTATATATGTATATCAATACCATTTCATTTCACTTTTATAGTTTTAGACCTATTTTACTAGAACATAAATAATTATAAACACGTGATTTGACAATGGAACCATGAAATGAACACACTCGTAAAAAATAAATTGAGCATAATATCTTCATTTAATGCTTTAAAATAACTATAATAAAATTATAATAAATAAAATATATATAATGTTTTAATTAATTAAATAAAAATTCTATTTTTATTATATATTTCACTAAATGAAAGAGTATAATGGATCTAGACATAATGTATGTGATCTCTCCAAACAAACCTTTTTTGGGTTATGAACATTCTCTATATAAATAATTTTCTCTGTCAATTTTATGTTATTATGTTACTATATAATGGTATATAAGTATCTTATGTATATACCATCACTATTATCCCTTCCTCTGATAGGGTAATATATTCCTTATGATCCTTTATCAGTTACCTTCTCTAAGAAATCTTTCTAACTCTAACATGAGAAAAGATTATCCAACCCATTTATTTCCATTAGAAATTATTATGTTAATGCCTAATTATTGATGTATTTTTTTTAACACATAATAATGTACACGTTATGATTGTTTGATCGTAATATCCCTCCAATGCTTTGGGTGTTGTTTTTGTCTCATGAAACATTATGTATGGTATTTGGGAGTGAACCTAATATATTATGGGACCCTGTCCAATTTGAGATGATGGCATGGAGTCTAGCCTTGACTTATTATTAGGATTTTTTTAATTTCTTCCACCTTCCCTCCTTTCCATGATTCCATGATCATATTATAGAATATTTATTATTATATGAACCCATATTATTGTTCATAGTCATTATCTTTCATGACATTGTTTTTTTAATTTGACACTCATGTTATGATACATTATGATGTTTTTCCTTTAATATTATTTTTAGCTAAGCCTTTAATATTTATATTCTATACATTATCCTATGTAGTTTTATGATCTTAAATGTATTTTTGATATCATTTTGTTGATTAAAAAAGTGATATTTCATTTTTGTTTCAGTTTGACATATTATGAACCTTTTCGTACAAAGACAGTAGGATTATAGATCTCATGGTTATATTTAATGAATATTTATGTTATAAATAATTTAATAATATGTGTGAAAGGATTGGATCAATATTGTAGGTAGCAATGATAAGGTCTATTTAATTTTTATGTATTAATTCTAAAATACATTACAGGTAACCCTATTAATAAGTCTAAGTATATGAAAATATCCTGGAATATTGGTGAATTATAGATTTCCCGGCTTTCAAGTAGTAGTACCCATGCTTGGATACTGAATATGGATGTGGATCTGACATAGTTTTATTTATGAACAATAACCCCAAAAGTGTGCATCGATCATTGTCTTGATCGTGTCCAAAGTGCACAACATATAGTCTATGCTGCAAATCTAATTTCACACTCCCCGGGAATATTCTCTAGAATGTTGGAAACTAATTATAAACTATTATGAATGACATGAATATATTTTTAGATTAGAAAAATAATAGGGAAATTACTATGAATAACTGAGTTTGAAACATAGAGAATCATAAGTTAGGATATAATTTTCATTTATAAGTTATTCTTTATAATTTTATATTTTCCAATTGTATATGTTTATTAGTTATAGTGTTCTCATTCTATTTTTTTATTATTCATGTTAATTGCAGGAAATTTGAAGAAATGTTCTTACAACCAATGTGGTAAGAAATGAGATTATTTTCATAAATTAATTTATAAACTTATAAGAGTGGGAGAATAGAACATTATGGAAGTATTAGCCGAGATGTCACATTGTATGATCAACAACTTGAATCACGTGGAACACCCATATTCTCGTAAGAAATAGAAAGATGTGGTTAACTCCCTTATATAAAAAAGACATCATACCTTTTGTGTATTTTCTCATACCATCATCACAAATAATTAAATTTTCCCTATTTAGAAGATATTATGTGTCCTCTAATTATAGGAAGGAGATTAATTCATATAAGATATCTATAAATTTAATAGGGAAGTTAATCAATAGTTAAAACCATTAATCAAAATGAAAATTATTTGTTCAAAATTGAATGTGTGCCAAAAAACTTCAAATTTTTTCCCTTGAACTCGCTATTAAAAAATTATTAGGGTGGTACTTAAATTGATGAAAAATGAGGCTGAGTCTATCAGTAAATATTAGGAAAACTTCACCAGTCATTATTCATCCACCTCAAACATTTTCATGGAAACCGATACAAAGGTACAATGATTATTTATTATGATAAATCCAGGTTTATGAAAATTATTATGGATTATTGTTTTTTTGAAAATTATGACGATATTGTTTAGTGTGGCCTTATGGTTGAGGTGATGATTGAACACTCTTAATGGTATCATATACCCCATTCCAAAAAACATAAAATGGAATTTTCTTCAGTAGTATAAATGGATAAATTTAATTGAGTGTGTAAAACTCAACTCCTCACATGGTAAACATGTGGGAAGAAGCATACTATAAACTACTTCAATGGAACAGAGAGATACTTCAATTGTGGAAATGTGGGTAATAAGTACAATCGATTCTAATGGTATATGAGGAAACCCACTAATGTGACAAATTAAAACCGGGTTTAATTTCATGGCCATCCAATGGTCTAGTGTTTGAACTAGAAGGAATACTAGAATTATGTGAAGCAGTACCCAAGTACAAGAGTTATCAGGGATAATCAACGACAATAACCGTGACAAAGTAGAGAGAAAGGAACAAAATATGCTATCACTATTTTTTAGGTGAATGCCAATATTGATATGGTGGTAGGCACAATGGTTATGAAGTCAATAATAGTGAACACATACTTTTATTATGTGTTTATGCATTATTCAATATCATTAATGTTTTGTATAACAATTCGAATACAACCCTAGAACCTGGGGATTGAGCTATCTGCGAGAACAAAAAATAGAATCAATAATTTCATCCCATGTATATATCTCCTCCACAGTCAATCATTGAAGAGTAGAGATGCCATATAATATTTTATTAAATACATTAAGAGTGTTTTATGTATATTGGGCAAGGATGGGATATCCTTATATAAATCTATCATCATGTGTCGAGATAAGGAGATCCCCCATCACATCATGAATAATCCTCCAATTCTATACATGTTTAAGGAGGAGGATTAATTTACTTTGAAATTTTATTATCAAGTGTGAATATTACTACACTGAGAGAAATAATGTATTACTATAATGATTGATAAAAATAAGATAATAATTTTTGATGGATTTCTACTTGTGAGGGGTTATAATAATTTATTCCCTAAATAATTTCAAGGTGTTTCCCCATGCACAAGGATTGAGTTCTCAATTAAACAAACATATGGATCTCGTATCATATCACAGAATAATTTTAGAGAAGAAACCATTGTGTTAAATGTACTGAACAATTTTTTATAGGAAGATATTAAAAAGGTTGTATATGCTCAATTACTTAACCAAGGGGCATAAAGGTCCCATTAATCAATAAGAATAATTGTTCAATGTTAATATACTTAAATATTCATGTACTCAATAAAATCACATAAAGGAAAAATTATCCTGTACCATGGACATATGACTTGTTCGATCAAATAAAATGGACCCATTAATTCTATAAGGTGGACCTTCTATCAAGATATCACCAATTAATGGTGGTAATGAAAGATATTACCAAGACAAACTTTTGAATAGTGAATGTATAATATGAGTTCATGGTGATTCCCTTTGGACTCACTAAAGATCCAGTAGTATTTATTTAATGAATTAATATAGTATTTAATGATTACCTTGACAAATATGTGACAGTATTTATAGATGGTATTATAATATAAAAAAAAATAATGAATGAGCCTGAGGAGAACTTTAAAATTGTAAAAGAGACATTGATTATGCTTCTATAGGGATTGTTGTGAAGATGAAGAAACTCACTCAATGGGATCCTGATTGTACTGAGATTGGTGCTGACACCCATTATGAGGCTGAACATCCTAGGAATTCAAGGTAGGGGTGCCACTGCTATATACTGGTATGCCTCCCCCGGACAAAGAGAGTCCTAAAGAGGGAAGGGTGACCGAGTCTCTGGGAATACAGGTGGTGCCATGGTATACTGAGGCAGTGGCACGTCCATGTAAAGGGAGCCTAGATGAGGGGAGTGTGTTGGGTCCCTTGAATCCAAGAGCACTCTAATCCCCATCATATTAAAAGGATGCATCTGTAGGGGTGAACAGGCTATTCCCTAGTGATCATAGAAAGCGGTTTGGGCTGAAGGCCCCCAATGAAGCACGTCGGTCGAGCTAATGAACCATTTTTATAGTCTGGTGGATCAAGATCATGTAATGTCACATGAGGAGGATGATTTAGGTGCAGATATCTATAGGCAAATCTCAGTGGACATCAAGGACCATTTCCATGGGAAAGGTCCCCACTGCCCAAGAAAGAAGAAGGGACTAAAAGGAAAGTGTGACTCCGAGAAATGCATTGTGGTATATGGGAAAAAACCAAAGGTACATAAAGAATTTTATTACTTTCCAAAACCAATGGAAACCAGGTTAACCAAGAAATGTGGAAGTAAGGATTGCAATGTCCTGCAAGACATGGATAATGGTGATCTAAGTAGAGAGCCACAGGTAATAAAGGAAGAGGTATGGGAGTGTCTGAAACTCATTTTTCACTCCATGGGAGAAATGATTGAGAAAGAAATGCAGCCATATTCCTCAAATGAGGAAATTTCAAGAATTTATGAATGAAGGATGCATGCTGAGGCCACCAAGGAGCATAAAGCATGGATCGACAAGAAATATCGAATAATTTCTCAGGGGTTCAATCACGGAAAAATATCTCTGGAAGAATTCATTCTGACAATGGATAGGACGATCTCTCACCTTAAAGAGCTTCTCACGGAGGATCCAAACACATAGGTTAGCTCATTTCCCTAGGAATTATATAGAGTGGCTGATTCAAAAAACCTCATTCTGGTGTTTACTAACATCGTGAGATCCTTTAGAACATATTGTCTTTTTTTTTCGAACGATGGTTTCCCACTTGTCCTCAAAGTGGATTTTTAATAAAAATTTATATTTGGTGGTGGTAAAAAAGTCATTGAGAAATGAGAAAAAATATGAAAAGTATAGTCAATATAAGGTTTGGATAGATGAATTATCATTCATCAGAATTTTTATAAATACAAAACGTATATTTTTGGACTCTTCTAATATAATTTAATTTGAGGAGTATCCTATATTAGTATCTAAATTAGAGATGAATGGTTTCATTGGACTTCCTAGGTATTACTAATTTTTTTTGAGAAACTTATAATGATTTATAAACTCACAATGAAAATCTAAATCATAAGGGGGTAAAATGTTTCAAGATTGATTAATGTAAAAAGATAATCAAGGATTCGAACATGAGTATTATAACTACATAATTACCCATTATTCCCAAAGGCAGTTAAATTATCATGGTATATAATTAAGATTAAAATAATGAGTTAGAAAATTTATTAATGTAGATACCTCAAACCAGTAAAAGGTTCATGAGATAAATATTACAACACATGATCTTAAGTTGATTTTTCTCCACATAGCCAGACGCCCATTGGCCAGTGCTGGATCCACATGAAAACTTCTTGGAATCAAGATGGTGCGAAGATCAACTATCAAAGCCATGAATCAGGGTCTCTTACAGAGAATAATTCATCACACTTATCTTGTTTTTAATGAAATCCCTAATGCTCAATTTTTTAATGCTTCCAGTGTTAGATGACGTTTCTTGTTATCTGACTCAATGTCCTCTCACCAGAACCCTAGAGATTCTTCTTTGGGGAAGAACTCCCCAAAGACTGAATTTGATGTGGAGGATATCAGCACTGCAGATCCGAGAGAGATGGTGGATAAATATCATGATGGTGAGGAGAAATTTCTTCTAACCATTACAGATTCAATATTGTGAAGAAATGTGGGTAGAGTCCATGGAGAGTCATATACAGAATTAATTCATGAAATCGAGAGTCGCCCAATTATATTTGACAATAAATATATCATGGAATATATTGAGGAAACCCATAAGTCTGATGAAGAGACTGACTATTTGGGAAATATTAGGTATTTTCATTGGAAGTGAGTGTCCAAGAAAAAGTTCTTGAACATCAATCTGTGCATGTTGGATGAGTATATGAAAAAGAAGTAAAAAAATGATAATCCAATAGTTTGTCCACACTTCCTTGAGGATATTACATTTTCTGATAATCTTCGACCGAAAATAAAGAATGAAATGACAAAGAAGTTTCAGGAAGAGGGATACATGGTTGAAAAGGGGCAGATTACTGAGGAGAAATGTTTTGAGATATACACGGAGTTCTAGAATAAAATGGTAGATGACTATTTGATGTCACAAGAGGAAAAGGGTGATCCCATGAAGCTAGATGATGCTGAAAAGATATGTACGTACACTGACAATCCACCAGGGGAAGGGTCGATACTCACATGGGAGAGCTGACTCATGATCAATTTTGAAAACAAATCCTATAATCCCTTAAGTTGGTTTTTTGATCTTCATGTTGAAAATCAAAGTTCATTATCTCAAAGAGAATTAGTCTGAAATATATATAGACTATAAGAGTCTCAAATATATATTTACAAAGAAAAAAATTAATATCTTCCATAAAGATGGATAGAGTCAATCCTAGAATATGAATAATAAATCCACTAACATCTTGAGAATGCACAAAAAGTATTAAATGAATTATATATAAAGGATCATGGATCCTTATCAATGATGATATAGAGAAGGTTCCAATTTTATTAGATTTTTTACAATATATTCGGAAATAATAAAGGAATAACAATATAATTTCATTGTCAAATAATTTCTCCCCAATCAAAAATAGAAAAATTAAATGATGCTCATAGAGATAGTGAACAAATGATATGAGGGTGGAATCCATATGTAAAAGGGTAATCCTTAGAGATAAAAATTAGTGAAGAATAAGTGGTAAAGTTTGGGTCACACTATGTGTTCCATATAATTCTATGATAAATAATAAATTGTTTAATTATTCACATAGATAAACCTTACCCATTCATATATGGAGCATAAAGATATACCAAGTTATCTGAGAGAACTATTTGTGGGAAAATATGAAGTATGTGACAATGTAATATAAGAAAAAAGGGCCGGTATGTCAGCAACTGATCGATGAAATTCAGAAGTACAAGGGGACGATGCAACCATTACCCCTGCCTATATTGAAATGGGAAAACACAACCATGAAAAAATTTACTAGTCTTCCAAAGTCATTTATAAAAAATATTTTAGTATGGGTTGTTGAAAATTTAATTAAAAAAACTTTCCACTTCATTATACTTCAAGAGGACTTTCATCCAATAAGTTTGAGAGTATATACATTAGAGAAGTGGTGTTTTTGTGTGGTACACCATTATCAATTTTTTCAGATAGAGATATAATATTTTACTCCATTTTGTAAAAAAGACTCTTACATGGTATAGACGTTGAGTTGATCTTTTTCATGGAATATAATGCTAAAATGTATTTCCAATATAAGTGTTCAACCTAAAAAACATGATGACATATTGAGAGAATTCTCGATGAAATTCAAGTGAGGATGGCATCACCATCTTCCTATGGTTGATTTCAAATATAATAATGGTTTCCACTTTAGAATCCAACTTTCCCTATACAAATTCTTTTGTGAAATGAAATGTACAAAACCAATATGCTATGATGATGTAGGTGAATGCATGATTTTGGGACCTGAAGTGGTCGAGGAAATGGTAGAAAATTTCAAGTCCATTAAAGTACACATTATGGCTACTCAAAGTTGACAGAAGAAATATAATGACACTCATAGATGAGGCTTGAGGTTTGAGGATGACGATAATGTGTTCCTCATCATAATTCCATGGATTATAATGGGGATAATTTGAAAAAATGGAAATTTATGATCCAATTACATTGGACCCGTTGAAAATATTTAATATCATTAGAGCCATGAATTATTGACCAGAACTCCCACGAACCCTCTATCATATACATGATGTACTCTAAGTATCCCTATTGAGTAAATATCAGAACTATCACATGTACTAAATTCAGAGCTAGTAAATTTAGAAAACTTTTTCTCTTATGAGGAGGTCCATTTAAGATCTTATACTGTAGAGATAAATTTCAATTCAATAAGACAATTCACATAGTTAGTGTACTCTGACTAATCCATAAGTAAGAGAGGGTGACATGGTAATGTGAGTAATCACATGATATAGAAGAACCCTCACATGTTTTCACCCTAGAATGTAGAATGATGTTTTAAGGGAGACATTTCTTAATGGGGACGAATGTAATGACCCATAATCCTATCAATGGAATTTCCCATCATATAATTATATCATGTTTTATAATGAAGTATAAAGAAGTTGTATGACATAATGATACCAAAAATCATTTTATTAAACATTGAAAATTATATTTAGAGAATAAAAAAGGGTATATAAATTGAAAATATTACAATGGGTAAAAAACAGAAATCAAGATAAGTAAAATATGAAACTATAGATATGCTCGATCCACCAGAATAACTGCAATCACGAACAATAACATATAAACGTGAGAAAATATTTGTAATGAAATATTCATCTTGAAAATAAAAATATTGTAAACATGAGATAAAATATAAGTTAAATATGAATGAATGAAATGAATTTATTTATAGATAGTAAGGAACCATCATAACTATTACAATCTAACCATTCAAATAATAATCTGACCACTGGAATAGTAACATGACAATTAGAACAATAATATATATCTTTTGAAGAGTATAATGACTTTTAGAGTACTATTGTTACATATAGAAGTGTAAAAATATATTTTAGAGCCTTAAAAAATGAAAATATTATATATATTTATACCATTTTCTATGTAAATAAATATTATAAAATGGTAAATTGAGTGTTCATTTTTTGAAAAATAAAAATGTATTAGTTAAACTTTTATAATAAATATAATCATTTGAAAAATGTTCATTTTAATAATATTTATTTACTAATTTATATTATGTTATATATTTATGATAATATAATTTCATTATCCAATATTTATTTTTTCAACAGGTACAAAAATTGATCCAAAATATAAAAATTTATTTTTTTGAATAAAAGAGGATTTTAAATAAAAATTAAATTAATAATATTTAATTAACAAATTTCATAAAATGAATTTCATATTTAAATATACATGTCAAAAAATGATTCAAGTGTTGTTTTTTTGAGTTTTTCTAATATAGTTTTTTTGGTGAATAGTTAAATACAGTAAGATACAATAGTTAAAATTAGTAGATAAATACATGAATGGGTAAGTTGTGGGTGAGATAAGAACCAATTATTTCAAACTAAAATGAAATATTTACTCAATAAAGTGAAAGAAATAAAAAAAATTGATAGTACTAAGATAGAATAATAATATATTGACTGTAAAATTCACTAAAATACCAATTACTTGTTTATTACGGAGTATTTAAAGGAGAAAAAAATTAAGAGGGAATAATCTCAATTTTACTATATAACATTAATTTATTCATCTAGATTTTCCTATTTTATCTCATCCAAAAAGATATAATTAGTTCAGTATAATATATACACTATACATTTACTGTGATAATTATATATTCATGTTCTACTCTCCATTATTTAGTTTCTTCAAAAAAGAGTTGTTTACAATACGGTTTGTTCACCACCAACATGAACACTACTAAATTTATCACTACTAAATTAAAAAAGGTTATATATATGTTATTATGAATAAAGAATATTATAATAATAATAAAAATTATTTCTTGTTTTATACTATTTAATTAATCATCTAATTTTATAAAACCAAATTTCTTCATGGTGTTTGGTCAAACTACTTAAATGAACTAGTTGAGTAACTTTATAATTTTTACTAAAATAATTTTCATTATGTTGGAAAACAAAAGGATATTTGGGACTATTTAAATTGATGTAATTATATGAATACAATTTCATTTATATTCTATAGTTGTAGCAACATTTTAAATGAAATTCAATAATAATCCACAAAGGATCTGACCTTGGAACAATTACACAAATACTCTATATACACAGAAATTAAACTTTATATCTCAATGTAATGGTTGTAAATAAACATAATAAGTTTATAGAAAATAAAAACTATATGTAAAATTTGTTGAAAAAAATAATTAATAAATATAATGTGATTATCTAGGATTTTGAGAGAAAGTTCATAATTGATCCAAATTAATGGTAATGGATATCAACAAACAACCATTTTCTTTGGGTTATGAAATTTCACCCTATAATTCACATTCATTATCAACTAGGTTGTATGAAGTGATTTTAAATTCTGTATATATTTCTTTTACATATATACCCATCTTTTTCTTCCATAATTTTATTGGGCAACATACAACCTAATTTCATTTCCATAATGCCTTATTTAAAAATTATCCTTGACAATGATATATATAAAGATTATGAAATAAATTTATTTACATTTTTAATTCTTATGTTAATTTATAATAATTAATTTCCTTATATGGATCACATAATAATGTACCTGTTATGATATGTGAATCTATATAGAACTCTGATTCACTGTATAATGTTTTTCTCATGAAATTATATTTATGGGATTAGGGAGTGAACTAAATCCAATATAGGATTATTTTTAACATATTATGTATTCTAAGACATTTTCCTTAACTTATGCTTATGACAGGGTTTATGATTTTCCACTATTTTATGTTTACATTATCAAGTGAGACAATATTTATTATGAAATATTCCCATGTTATTGTTCATGAGAACTATATTTTATGATATACTCTTCTTTCAGTTGACTCACATGTTATGATAAATTATCTTGTTTATTAACTAAATGGTATTTTTATTTCACCCCTTTATTTTTTTACCCAGAAGATTATCCTGTAAATTTTAGGAAATAAAGGGAGTTGGTGTATGATTATTGATATTAAATTAAATTAAAAAAATATTAGTTCTAATTTGATGAATTATTTACACAATATTCTAAAGAAAATAGTTTTTTCGATAGTTTGGTTCATTTTAAGTCATATTTATTTTCAAAATCATTTAATAATATGTGTCGAAGGCTTGAGACTATATATCCAAACTCCAATTAAACAAATTAAAATTTAATATACATATATTCTAGAAAAATTCACATACTAATAATTTCATATACGTTACACAAATGATATTTAAAAAAAATTTGTTTTTACACATTATTAAAATAATAATTTCTAGAGGTTGCATCTTCATTTTTCATAGATGTTTCGCTTATGTAGTTCTGATTCTTATACATTTGTTCACGGTTCCATCATTTGCAGAATGTTATACAATATATAGATATAAAATATAAATTAATTATATATATATGTGTGTGTGTGTGTTTGTTTGTGTGTGTGTAGAGTTATCCATAAATAGTAGATATAGAAAAATGAATTACACTATTCATGGGGACAATATATTGTAGGTAAGAATAAATGTTGTTAACATTTTTCGATGGATGGAATGAGATAATGTTAAATAATAATTAATATTTATAGATTAATAATTATATATTATAAATTATTTAATTTCTTCATTATTTCTATATATGTATTGAGAAAATTAAAAACAAATCAAATCACTTTGTATAAGTGGTAGTCCACATGTACACATGAGAAATATTATCATTTTTCTAAATATGGAATGTAATAATCGTTAAAAATATCATATATCTAACAAAACATAATTATTTAAAAAATATCAAATATAAAAATTAATTCTCCTTTTATAACTATCAATTTAAAATTGGGATTAAAAATGAATTTCATAACCACCTAGATATGGCATGTCATATATAAGCACAACAGACAATTTCCATTTAAGTATTTTGTAAAAGTGGATGAAAATGTTTGTCCCATAATCACATTGAAATTTTATTATTATTATTATTATGGTTTTGGAGATATTACATTATGATAGGTAAAATAGATTTATATGAATTGGAATAAGAATTAAAGTTTACGGTGTTCGTAATGATGATTACATATTATTAAATAAACCACTTTTATTTATCTTCTTTAGGAACCATAGAATGGTATTTTAAGGTGAATATAGCCTATAATTAATGTATATGGAAGTTTATATGAGAATATAAAAGCAGTAATATGAGATATATGGATCAAATTGCATGATACAAAGATGATAGAAGGATCCCTTTTATAATTGAGGAGTGGGGTACACTTGGATTTAAATAAATTATTAATTATTATAAATAAATTTTAATTTATAAATTCCTCAATATTGATATACTTCAATGATAATTAAAGTATGATTCAAAAAATCATATACAACAAAATTTGGACATGTTTTATTATTTTTTCACCATTCTCTCTTGGTTTTGACCCCCGATAAGTGTTTCTGACAATTATCGCAATGATAATTTTTTTAGCTATTTTTTGGTCAAACATTTTACCATAAAAGGGAAGGTAACCAATGAAAACAAAAAAGATGATAATTTTAACCATATATTTTTAATTTTTTTGTGATAATATTTAATTTAATTTTATATTCTTTAACATAATATTTTTTATTATAAAATATCATTAATTTAATTTCCAAAATTATTCATTTACATTTAAATTGAAAAGAACAAGAAAAAATTGCGTTTTAATATAAAACATTCACACAACGCTAATATGTTATATTTGTCTACAGAATTCAAGGAATACAATAATTCACCCCAATTGTATTACTTTTAATATTTTTAAGGTAATTTATTTTTTTTATATTAAATTAAAAAATAGGGTTTCGAAGTTGTGTAAGTTATTATGGTAAATATTCAATCACAAAAAATTAAAAATTAAACACTATGATAAAATATTAATTTACTATAAAATTAAAATTCATAATCTAACATATTTACTTTTTATTATTTTTTTAAAAAATAGAGATTTCAATGTCAAGAGAGTAAATTTTTTATGTATTCTTTTCCGAAAATATTATTAATTTTTTAATCAAATAAACATGGTATCATCTAGCCATATTGCTGATACATGCATGAGAATTGTCATATTACACTCATCCAATAGGCTAAAGATAGGTGTTAGATAAATTTTGAAGAATTATCCCAAATATTTTATCATAATTTATCAATATTACTAGTAAAACACTATGAATATTTCATATTTACATTCTAGAATAAATTTAATTTTGCTGATTTCTTATAATGCACTTAATAGTTGGTTTAATCAAAGAAATTTTCAGTCACTTTTTTTTATAGTCAATAAAATTATAATACTAATAATAAATTTATATAGTGAAATATATATTTTAAAAATGAGTAAAATATTTTTTATATTTGACCAATAATGTTTATAAGCATAAGATAAGAAAAATCCCAATAATACAAATAAAAATGATATTAAAAAACAATTCAATTTTATCATCATTTAATGGTAAACCTATTTTAAATCCAAATTTTTAAAATTTTATATATATTATTGTCAAAACGAACATTTTATTTAAAATTGGAATATAAATATTTACTTTGGTAAAATTATTTGGTTTTTCTGATAATATTAATGTTTTTATGAAAAATAATAAAATATTGTATATTAATTGAGTATATATTTTATTGTAAATAAATTATATAGTAAATTATATATATATTGGATTGAAAGTATAATTAGATCAATTTTATATCATTTAATGATATTTAGTTCATTGGAATCAATTTCACATTAAATAAATATAAAAAAACATTTCAATATTTTGAACAATTTCACACAAAAAACCTTCTTTCAGACCTCATCTGTGAGATTAATAATAAATAAATTTTAGTCATTTATCAAATATGAATTTATAAAAATGGATTCCAAAATTGTAATAAATAGGTCCAAATTTAGTAAATATTTCCCTTTTATTTTTTAGGAAAAATAAATAGTAAAATTTTGTAATTTTTATTACCGCAGTTAAGGGAAAATCAGGTAATGAAGAGTAAAAATAATATTATAAAATTACCCAAAAATAGGTTGTAATTAAATTAGTTGATTTTTTGAAAAAAATATAATCCTTTATATTATTTTTTGATGTATTGGAGAAACTTTAAGGAATCTAAGTCATTTTTAATTTTTTATTCAAAGAAAAGATAAATTTTTAATAGTATTTTAAAAATTTAAATAGTTTTAATATGGTGTTATACAAGGGATATATTCAAATAAAATAGTAAATATATAGGTAAAATGTTTTTATTAATTATCAGAATTTATTTTTAATTTGTCTGAAAGATTAAATTAACGAATTTTACAATGATGATGCAGTAATTATTTAATTATTGGAAATATAAAATAAAAGTTATAAAAAATATTAAAATAAATTTAATTTGATATAATTAATGTCAAAAACCTAATTTAATTGATTTAATAGACATGAGAAGGATTTTTTAAATTCTTTTTTGAAGTTATCTTACGTATTAATAATTTTAAAAAAATTAGTAAATTAATTGTGTCAAAATTGACATTAATGATATTTTAAATAAACAATATTTCATTAAATGGTATAAAATCATTGAAAATATAAACATCAGAAAAATTATTTGTATAAGGTTTCAATTTTCGTACCTTAATCCATTACGGTTCTTTTTTCATCTTATATTAACTATATTAATCATTAAATCGTAAAACTCCAAGTTGTCACGGTAAAAGTTAAAGAGTCTAATTAAGGGTTAATGTTAATAAATAAAGGTAGTAATGCCACCTATACTTTTATAAAACATATTATTTAATAGTATTTACACAAATAATAATATAATATTATAAATAAATTACTTTTTTGTCATTTGGAATTGAAAATTAATATATAATAATTTAATATTTTGAGAGTTTCCTAAATTGTCCCTCAACTCAATTATAAAAGAGAACCTCCTCCCCAACTTATTAAAACCACATTAATCCTTATATATCATCCATAACATTTTCAGATAATATCTCAACTTCCATCCTATAATCTTATAATATATACTTTGTCAAGAACGACAACCAATGAATCATTTTGGTATACACCAAAAGAAGTTACCTGAAAAAGAGGTGACGTTGTTCAATAACCACTTTCATTTATTATTTTTATAAAAATTAAATTATTATTATTGAATTATTTTATTATATCCTAAATATCATAAATATACTAATATATCTTTTTTCTATGGGTTACACCTACACTTACACACACTTCCATTTAATGGGTAACAAACTTATCATTCATGTACAGTGAACTACCTCCTCACGAAATGATGTCATTCGTTTTTCATTTACAACATATAATGGTTGGGAACTATGATATAGAAAATATTTCTATATTATATATATATTTTATTTATATTTTATTTAAAATTATTTAATTTTTATATAACACATACCTTCGAGCATTCCATATTGTAGGGATATAATAACATCATTTGTGGATGTGTGGACTACCTTCTCTTCAAAGAGGTGTGATTCAGTCACACTACATATATAATGTATTGAGGATTATTTTAATAATAATATGTTAAATATATAAAAATTATGATACTAGATATATAATATACATTATTTACATTTCATACGACGAATAAATAGATGTATCATTCATGCGTACGTACGATCTACTGTCTCTATGAACGATGCATTTCATTTCATATCTCCAAAATTTATATATTATTATAAATAAATATATAATAAATATATGTGATATGTAAATTATGGGATACATTATATATATGATTAAATCATCATCTAATTAATAGGAAACACTTTGGAAGTCCAAACATAATCTAAAAACAATGAAATTAATACACATAATAGTGAAAAAAATGAAAGGTTATTAAAAAATGGGTGATAAAATAATATTAAAACACTATATATGATATCACTAATATGAATAATTTTCTTATATGAATGAATATAATGATCTAAACCATTATTCAGTAGGTTAAATTACATAATACAACAAATTAAGTGTGAGGTAATGATTTTCTCATCTTACTATCACTTTATTTAGATATAAGCCTTATTCGCCACTTTATTATTATGTGTGGTGTATGTATACAACTCTTTTCTAGATCGTTTCATAAATATAATTTTCTTAATGGTTTTAATGTTTTTATGTGTTATGGGACACTTTGATTTAGAATCATTTTTTAATATTGATTATTGGATATGTGAAGAATTATTCATACTAGTATGAGATGGGATGGGGACCATTTAAAGTAATCCCCTAGATGCATTAGTTTTCTTGTAAGATAATTCAATTGAAAAAATAAAATGGGATTCTACTTGATATGATAAGCCATCTTTTCAATGGTCTTGATAGTAAATGTACCATGTGACAAATAAACATCACATCCAATAATTAAGTATTTACTCTATTAAGAATTTAGATATTATTAATATTATCCATAAGATTATGTATTTGAAATTATCCATAGAATCATTTCATTCTCATATTATATATTAAATGGATTGTGTTTTAGTTATTTACATTTCTATATTTATTATTCCTCATGCAATTATTTTAATGGAATTTGTCTCCAGTTAGTAACACTTACATATTGATTTATTCTGCTTGTTTAAATATTTATTATGTTGTAAATACCCTTACTGAGAATTTTAGCTCACCCTTATAATGTTTTCTTTAGACATGTTAGGAAGAGGATTCCATCTAATGAGTCTCATGGATGATGATCTTTTAATTATGCTTTATTTTATTTCCCCAATGTATTATCTGTATCATATATGTAATCTAGTTTTCCAACACTGCTAGACAAATTGGTCCTTCTTTTTTTGATTTCCTTTAATTATAAAAATGTAATAAAATAAGCCATTATCTTCAAATTTATAGGATCAATAGAATACAGTTGGTATCAAAGGAATTTTAGTAGAAACTTTGAAACTAGATTAGGGGATATAAACCTATAATATACAATGAGGATATAAATATAAGAATATACTAGAATTTAATTAAGTTAGAGATTATGTGGATATTTATAGAAATACATTAATGTCTGGATACTACATGTAGGAATGAATCTGGTAGAGATGAACCAAGGAGTAATAACTCTAAAAAGGTGTGTTAGGCCTGTACTGAGCATAACCAGGTACATAAACATGAGCCATACCGCAAACCTAGTTTGAAACTCAGAGGGTATACTTTTAGGATAATTTATATTTTTTAGAAACCATTATAATTTATTCAAAATTAATGACGTCCCCCAAGAAACCAAGGATTATAATTCTATGATTTAAATTGTATAAATGATTAATTTATTTTTATTGTTATACAATACTTATAATTAAAAATTATGATTTAAAATTCATTATTTAATTATCTAATCTAGTATATTATATTTTCTAGAAATATAATATAGCATGATGAATGATATCAATGATGTTGGAAAATGTATATGTTTCCCCACTAAAGATATCAATATAGCTAGTATTAGAATATAGAAAAAAATTTCTATACTATGGATACTTAATTGGGTTATGGAATATTGTTTTTCCTGAATGGAAAATCCTATTCAACAAATAAAATCTACTATGATGGATCACTTTATGAAACATAATCTCCCATAATTTGGTGGAACCAATAATCCAACTATATCTGAGTAATGGATTATGTTGTTTGAGAAGATATTTATGGATTTGGGATGCAATGGAATGGAAAATTATACTCTTTTGGTTAATTGTATCAAAGGTGATGATAATCAATGGTGGTCCTTGATATAGAATAATTAGTAGGTAGCCAAAATAGAATCCATGGAATTAATAAATTTTAAGGAAATATTCTTCGATAAGTACTTCTCTCATGTTCAATACATTTAGATGAAGATGAATTTACTTATATTCGGGAAAAATGAAGAAGTATATTTTATATTGTGAAGATACTGTTAAAGGGTTATCCAGGTATTCTACACACACAAATACAAACACACACACACACACACAGAGATATATATATATATATATGTAACACATATTACAAGATTAATCACTTCTTTGAAGGTCTTAATAGAAATATTTAATGGGGACCAGTTTCATAGACCTTTTCATCATATTATGAAATAGTATTACGTGAAATAATTATAGATAATGTATTTTCAATAATAAATATATTCAAGGGGAATCAAGTGGTGAAGATATCATTTGAACACTAATAGAAATGGAATGTGTCAATGAATAAGATGAATATATCTCCGTCATGTGATAAAGGTAGAAAAAGTCGCCTCGGGAAACCCCTGAAAGACATGGGAGTTCTATATGAGTGTGAAAAAATCAGTCATAATGTCATGTATTTCATAGGTTAGTTGGGAAACATTGTTATTAATTGTTACTACTACATGGATATGGGTAAATATGAAAATTAATTCCCCAAGAATCAAGGGAATCTACTACAAAAGCGTGTAATTGGCATTTGGGGAAGCTTATAAACTGAAAATAGATAAAGTAGAAGTGCCCAGTGATATAGTGTCATATACATTAATACAATATTCAAATCACTCTAATTCTTTAATGGTTTCTGGATGATTAAACCATTTTATCTATATCCAATTATAAACTAAAATTTGACATTTTAATTTTCATTTAAAGAGGGATTTGTAAGTAAAAACTATTAAGGAAATTATCATTAAACACAAATGGAAAAAAATTACCATTATGATAGATAAACGTGATTTAAATTATGAAAATTTCATCATAATTGTTGTTGTGTTTTATATAATCCTTAGTATAGACAGCCTTTCAAAATTTGACACAAAAATTTATTTCAAAAAGAAATAAATTACGATTTGTGAGGAAGTTGTAGAATTCCTTATATTTAGAGGGGAAACATTTTCACTTGATTCTTATGTAGATACACCACAAGTATATATAATTAATGAAATTCTAGGGGAAGACGAAAAATAAACCTCAAGTGATGGAGAATATAGTCTTAAAATAGAGGATGTACCTATTGTGCAACAATACAATGATGAATTTCGTTAAGAATTACCTAGACTTTAACTATATCATGAAGATTAATTTTCTATTTCATTAATCCCCTATGAAAAGATAATATTAAAGAATCCCAATAGAATGACCATAGTAGAATTAGTTGTGTTTAAGAAAAAACTAGGGGGTTTGGGAAATATGGGATTTATTCTCTATAGTGTCTAACCATGGGGATCCCCGAGTCTCTTCACAAAAAAGCAATACAGATCCATGAGGTTGTGCATTGATTAAAATGAAATCAATTATATTACAATAAATACCATGTATCAACACACGTTTTTGATGATTTTTTGATCAATACTACAGATACGAATATTTTTCAATGATTGTTCTTTGATCTAGGTATCACCAACTCTATTTAAATAAGGAAGATATTTTGAATACAAATTTTATAACTTCTTATAGTAATTATGAGTTTATAGTTACTGTATATGTATTAGATAATTCACCCTCTATTTTTATGGACATAATTAATAGATAATTCAAATAATATCTCGATGTTTTTCTGTAGTATTCATTTATGATTTTATAGTTAATTATAAATTCTATTAGGATCATGAGAATTTGTTGTATATCATTCTTATGTCTCTTGAAAGGGAAGAGTTATATGAAAATATATCAAGTGTAATATTTGGATTCAAGGATTTATTTTTCATGGCCATATTTTCTCTAATATATGAAATATCAATTAATCCTATAATGATGAAGGAAAAATTAAAATTTCTAACTCTAACATACATAACTAAGGTATGTAGTTTCATTGGTTTGGAAGGTAATTATAAAGAACATGTTTAGAATTTTAATTGATTGGATAACTTCTTAACCATGATTACACAGAAAGGGGTTAAGATTTTTTAGACAATATAATTTAGAGAATTATTTGATGAACTAAATATAATATTAGTCAATTTACAGATTTTTACTTCTCTATCTTGAGGTTATGGGATTTTTATATATTGTGACGCATTTATGATGGGTTTTGGTTGTTTCATAATGAAAAATGATACATTTGTCAAAAATGAATTATGTCAATTGAAGAATCATGAACAAAACTATCCAAACCATGATTTTTAGGTAGAATCTATAATCTTACAATTGAAAATATTTATACATTTTATCCATGGATAGATATGTGATATATAAACCGATTATAAAATTATAAATTAAATCATATCACAAAAAGTGACCAATATGAGACAAAGAAGATTTTTTTAGCTACTCAATTAATATGATTTCTCAATACAATATCAACCATGGAAAGAAAATAAGGTAGAATATTCATTGTGTAGGAATGATCATGGGATTCTAACCCATGTTAGGATGGAGAACGATCCTATGATCATGGATCTAGTAAAGACGTATATTTTAATTTATATAGAAGTGGATAGTTAATTTTTTTAATTGATTAAAACCCCATATTTATTAGAAAAGGTAAATTAAACTCAATATGATGATAAGAAATTTCAAATGATAATTAAAAGTGTGACCATGGAAAATTAACAAAATTTATTTATAAATATGGTCTTCTATAATTTGGAAAGATAATATGGGATCCATATATACCTAAGCTAAAATGAGGATTGTTGGTTTATGCCCATATCTCAAATTTATCTACATACCATGGTGGAAAAAGGTTGCACAGGGAAATAAAGGGATGTTTTTAGCAGGATAACATGAATTGGGAAATTGTAGATTACGCATCTAGAGGATTGGATTTTCAGATAGTGACTTTTATGAGGTAGAATACTAAAGGATTCTTGCAACCTCTTCCTATTCCATTTTGAATATATGATTAAATTACTATGTAATTTTTCTTGGGACAACCAAGGACTCCTAAAATAGAAATTTCAATATGGGTTGTTGTTGATAACATTACCAAGTAATTTTTTTATTGATACAGTAGAATATTGACCCATTGAATGCCTATAATGATTAAATATTAATGAAGTTGTAAGAATTCATGATGAAACTCTATAACTTTTGTTTGATCGAGAGCAGTGGTTTACATAATAATTATGGACGAGTCTTCATATGGATCTTAATACTAAGAATCACTTGATAACTTCTAAGAATCCTCAAACTGATGTATAGATTGGAAGAACCAAAGAAATAATGGAATACTTGTTGAGATTTTGTTCACTCCACATTGAAGGTTTGTGGGATAAATGACTAACATTGGTTGAGTTTTTTGACAATAATAATTTCCATTCAATTATTTAAATGGCTCCATATGAAACATTATATGGTAATATATGTCATACTATAACATTTAGGATGATCTTGCTGAATGGAAGATCAGAGTCTCATACCATGTTGAAGAGATGAATAAAAAGGTAAAGGATATCCAAAGTCATGTTAAAACAGTTCAAATAGGAAAAATAGTTATGTGGATAAGCGGAGGAAATATTTAGAGTTCTAAGTGGGGATCATGATTTCATGAAAGTATTTCTATGGAAGGAAATTATAAGGATTTGTGAGAATTGGAAACTGAGTCCCATAAGACCCTTTGATATTCTTTAAAGACTTGGTGTTGTTTTTTATCATTTTTATATACCACCAAATATTTTGTAAGTACACGATGTGTTTCATATATATCTTCTAAGGAAGTACATGCCTATCCCAACATTTGTGCTCATGTATAATAAAATAGAGTTAGAACATGACAATATATATTGTGTAGAACCCATATAGATTCTTGATACCATAGAGTAAGTATTATGGAATTATATGACTCATCTGTTAAGGGTAATCTGGATAAATCACAAAATGGAAAAAGCAACATGTGAATAAGAGGATTTTATAAAGGAGAACTACTGACGTCTTTTTTAAAAGGAAACACCAATAAAATTTCAAGAAAGAATTATTTTTTGGATTTAATAATCTATCACCCCAATATTTTACCATTTTTTCCTTTTAGAATAAATTTAATGTCATCCATAACTTTCAATGCACACAACATCAGGTTTAAATAAAACACTATTTAGTCATTTTATACCAATTCAATTAAATTATTATAAATATTTAGAATTAATTTTATGAAATATATTTTAATTATTCAGTAAAATATTTTTTAAATTCCTTCAATATGTTTTACAATTATATGATAAGAAAACACCAAATATTATACAAAAAACATATATATTTTCTTATAGGAGTTTTAATGATTATTAATGGAAAAACTATTTAAAATATTTTTTTGAAACTTTTATTTATATTATTATATAAGATAATATTTATATTTTAAAGCATAATATAAAATTTTATTAGGTTTATTTTTTGGATTCAATCTAAGAAGTTTCATGTTTTGATGAAAAATAATAAAATATTGTATTTTAATTGAAAATAGAATTTCTGTAAAAATAAATTGTACTATTAAATTATATTTTTCATTTGTTTCAATGTATAATTAGATCAATTTTATATAAGTTAATCCAATTTAGTTCATTAGAGTTAATTTCACTTTGAATAAATATATAAAAACATTTCAATATTTTAGACGTTTTCACTTATAAAAACCTATTCTCACACCATATCTATGAGACTGTTATTAAATTAATTATCTCCTATTTTTGGTGTTGAATTTTTAAATATGGATTAAATATTTTGAATAATAATGTCCAAATTTATTAATTGGGTCCCTTTTTTGACAGTGTGTGAATAATAATAATTTCTATTTTTTATTACCACATTTAAGGGTAAATACGGTAACTAAGGGTTAAACTAATAATAAAAAATTTACTTAACACTTGTATTGATATCTTTGGGAGAGTTATAATCAACATAAATCATCTTTGGGACGATTTTGTGTGATCTTGGAGACACATGGATTCCTTTAATCCATTTATAATATTTTATTCAATGAAATGTCAATTTTGTCGAATTTTTGTTCATAAGTTAAATACTTTTAATATAGAGTAATATAGTTGATATGATGGACTATAAATAGTAATTGAAAATATAAAATTCTTATACTAATCCTTATAATATATTTTTAATTTTTAGGAATGAAATAATTCAATTAAACGCTTTTATAATAATATTGTGTATTAATATCTTTAAAAATTCCACGAAATGAATAGTGTCCAAATTGAAATTAATGATATTGTAAAAAAAACATTATTTTATTAAATAATATAAAATAAAAAAACTAAAATTAGAAAAATAATTATTCGTATAAGGCCTAAATTTTCTTAAAATACTCATGTATGGTTGTTTAGGCGTCATATAGTAACTATATAAACACATAAACAGTAAAAAACCAAGTGTTCATTGTATGAATTAAAGAGTTTAACAAATGGTTAAATCCAAAAGATACGGGTAATAATGTGAACTAAAATTGTAAAAAAATAATTTTTTTTAGTTTATTTATACCATAATAATCTTATATTTTAAATAAATAATTTTGGATCTATTTTTAATTTAATTTTAATTAAAATTAATTTAATATTTTGATAGTTTCTAAAGTTCCCCTAACCTCAATTATAAAGAGAACCTCCTCCCTCACTACGTAAAACAATAATGATCCATCTATATCATCCAAAAAAACACCAAATAAGATCCAAAATTCCATCCACTCATCCTAGATGCATCTTTTTTGGCATAAATCCAATCAAGGAACACTTTTGTTACAGAACAAAATAAGTTTCCCGAAAAGAGGTAACACTATTCAACAAACAATTTTGTTTTATTTGTTTATATACCCATTGAATTATTCTTATTAAATTATTATATAATAATGTTAGTGTATTATATATACTAATATATTGTTATTGTCAGGTTTGTAACATAATTTACACACTCTAATGGGTAATTGTTAACAAAATTATCATTCGTGTTTGATGAACATCAGCCTCACAAAATGATGTTGTTTGATTTTACATTACCACCACTCATAGTTAAAATTATGATGGTGAAAAAATTTATATAATATATATGATATTTATAATTTCTTTATACTTAGTAAATTCTCATAATACAAAACTTCATGCATTCTATATTGTGGGCATAAGATAACTTCATTTGGGGATGTGTAGACAACCGCGTCCACAAAGAAATGTGATTCGTTCAAACAATATATGTAATGTATTAAGGATTATTTTAATAAACATATGTGGCATAAATGAAAAATATATTATTATACAATTATAATATTCATCATTTAATTTTCATATGACAATGAAATGGATGTAACGGTCATGCGTACGTACGGTTTGCCCTCTCATTGAACAATGAATTTCATTTAATATCTACAAAATCTATGGATTATTTTAAATATGTATATAATAAATATATACAATAATTACATCATTTTTTCATTATATATATGATTAAATCAGGATATAATAAATATTAACATGTAAAAATTCAATCCATACTAAAAAACTAAGAAATTGACACCCAAAATAGGGAAAACAATAAATGATTCTTAACAAATGAGAGATAGTATTATCTAAAAAGATAATATATGATATAATATAAATAAAGTTATGATATAAATTAATAACATTATTTAAATCATTATATATTACGTTAATGAATTTACAACTAAAAAGGATGTGTGAGGTTAAGATTTTCTCACATCACATACACTTCTGTGATATATAAGTCTTATCCACCACTTATTTCTTATGTGCAGTATATGTATACTACCATTTGAAATATCATATCATAAATATAATTTTCTTTCATAGTATTCAAATGTATGAAAAAGGTAAGGTACACTTTGATTTAGAATATTCTAATAAAAATGATTATTCAATATATGAAGAATGCTTTGGATTGGTATGCCTTGGGTTTGGGACCATTTAAGGTAATCCCATTGATGCATCAGTAGTCTCATGAGACAAATATAATTAAAAAATAAGATGGTTTTCGACCCGATATACCTAACAGTCCGGTGGAATTTGTTGATAGTAAAGGTACTATGTACCTAGGAATAATTGGTTCCAATAATTTAGCATTTCTTATATTCATATTGAGTTAATATTAAATTTATTAAAGAGATTTTTTATTTGAAATTATATACAGATCAATTTCATTCCATTATTATTGATTAAATTTCATGTGTTTAAATTAATTACATTTCCATATTGATTATCCCTTGTCCAGTTAATTGAATGGAATGTGTTTTCAATTATTAACATTTCAATGATGAGTTATTTTAATTGATTCATTACTATTTATGGTTTACATACCCATAATTAGAATTGGAGATCACAATTACTATGTTTCCTTTCCCCAGGTAATGAAGATGATTTCTATAAATGAGGTTCAAGGATGCTAATATTTTACATACTCTTTATTTTATTTTCGCAATGTTTTATGGGGCCCATGTATGAAATTTGGTTTTCCCAAACTGATAAACTGAACGGTCCGTACATATTTTATTTCATGTAATCATGAAAATGTAATAAAATAATTTACCATCTCCATGATTCTAGGTTTAGGGAGTTATATTACCTATTTGAGGTGAAATATGTTTTCCAAGAATAATATTAATAATCGTGAAAAATGAATGTTTTATATTTACGAAATTTCATTATCCTAATTATAAATATTGAATCCATTTTTAATTTTCAATTCATATAAGATACATATACAAATTTTACAATACGTTTACATTACATTATAAAAAACTATTTTTATTAAAATACATTTTAATTGTAAAAATATATTTATTATCATGCTATTCATAAAAATTACATTAGATAAATGTTAAAATATTTGATTGAATATATAATATAGAAACTTCATTTAAATAATTCACATATATTTAATAATTTAATTTATTAAGATAAAACCACATTTCTCCAATATAAATATTGTTTCATAAAATAATATCATTCAGATTCAATTGTTTTTTATTTTCATTTCAAATAAATTGATAAAAAATTAATTCTCTTCACAAATATTTTAACCATATATTTTTCAAAATTAATTTAATCCTACTCATTTATTATAATCCTAAGGCTTTGAGATAATAATGAAATAAAATAATAGTATTTCAATAGTGTAACATAGTTTGTTTAAACTCGGTGTTGTGTGTAATGAATGGTATCAAAAGAATCCAATTTATTTATATAAAAATAAATCATAAAATTTTAGGATATTACAGCAATGGATTCCATCGGTTTTGGTGGTGGCACACAATTCATCATTCTATAAAACAGTCATTGAATTTAACTATGCCCTCCATGAAGTATTTATGTGCATCCACCCCAATTTAGTTGGGGGAAAATAGTTTAAATATTTTTTTACTTTTTTATATTCAATTAAAATAGTCTTTTTTTTTTAAATTGAATTCCACACTTGTTTGGAATTAAGATAACCATGGATGAATAGTAATTATTGGTTTTTAATCATCTAAAAATATATATTCATTTTAATAATAATTTATTCCCACCAATTGTTTAGTTTATCTATATCTGTCTATATAATGACTATAATATATCATATTGGGGAAATATGGATTGTTTTGGAAGCATAATGAAACTCTCTAATTGAATATATAAAAATTTAATATAATCTTTAGATTATGTCAGAAATAAATCACTCTAATAGAATATGATGGTATATGTACTATTATGGAACTGTGAAAAAGGAGAAATTGAAAATTTAATCACTATAATAATGTAATAATTTATTCGTTAGTGAGGTACTACATCATTTGAACTGATGTATATTTTGGAAAGGAATTATGTTTGAAAAAAACATAACTATTATGTCATTTTATTTTTTATAAAAACGTGTGTCCCACTTATTATAGATGATTAATGATTTAAATATCTATTGTTATATCCCTGAATGTTGTCCAAAACTTTTAATATTATTTTAGACGCCCAGATTTCAAATTTATGGGTAATATTATTGAAAATATAGGACACATTAGATGTTTTGTTGATCATAGTTGAAACATAAAGTCAATAAAATAAATAAAAATGAATTACGATTAACAACTCTTCTATTCATATATAGGACGTAGGGGAGTGTAGAGAGGAAGTCACTAAATCATGAAAGTGAAAAGTACTATAATAATGATGCATTTCAATCTTATATAAACTAGTCCTAAAAAAATAAAATATATGCTGGATGTGTAAAATTATTAGCATTATAAATAATCCCTAAATGAAAATTACAAAAAATTAATCATATAAAAATGTCAATAATATTTTGTCACATTATTTTAAAATTAAAATTTTGTTATGTGAAAAAATTGGATACAATAACTCAAATTGACCCCCTTAAATTTTAAATGAACCGTACATATTAAATATTTTTTCAAAAATATTTTTCACATATTCACATAATCTCTTTTTAAAATGGTGTCTATCTAAATTAATCTTATATTATCCTATCCATGAATAAATGTGAATTAATTTATTACTTGGTGATCATAGAAACTCAATAATTACCCTAACCCAATAGTGGGACCCATCTTGTCCAAAACTCTAAGTCACTAAAATTATGAATGAAACTTAATACTCATTGTCTATTGAACTCTTAGACAATATCATTATTGTAGAGAGTCATATTGAATGATTTTGAGTGGTATTTAAGAGAATATCATGGCCCCTAAGGATATAAGTATTTGTCATTGTAATGAAAATCTACCACCAATATACACCTTATGATATAAGAACATTGTGATGGGATAACTCATAAAACAAGACACACGCTTATGTAATCATCCTTTTATGTTTTATTTTTTGTTTACCTTACTTTATGTACATACATTCTTCTACCATGGAAATGGCATTAGTAAAGGAACTATGATCCTTCTCAAAAATGGCTAGAGGTATATCTTTCTTCTAGAAGTTGAAAATCCTATTTTGAAAATTAAATTCATTTTTTACCATCAATGACACACCCAACACAAGATAACCTAAAAAACATATTTATCATGGTTTATTTCTTCATCATGGTGGATGTACATTGATGTGATCTCAAGTCCGGAGACCGATACCCATGAAATAAAATAGGAACAATAACAACCTATTGTTATCATACAAACAAATTACATCTTATTAGTTGAATATTCATTATATTACATTATGATCCATGCTATAATAATATAGGCATAGTTTCGTGATAAAAAAAGATACATAAACAATGAGTTCATAAATGTACCACATCATCTTCCACTAAGATATCCACAACTAGAACCCATCATTGATATATCAAAAAAATATCATTCTTCCCAACATAGGGGAAGGAAAAATCATAAAGGGTGATCTCATATTCATAGTAAGAGTAAAAAAGGTATACATCAATGATCACTTAAATATTTCATGAGAATAAGGGTGTGGGAACTTGAGTAAAAAAATTGAGAACTATACCGTAGACATCCTGAATCATGAACTTGAGTAATGGAAGAAATATTTGTTGCTCAAAATTCATAAATCATAATATAATCAAATGATATACCCCATGAGATCAAAATATTCGCAGAAGACATAAATTTTGGGCATACATATAAGAATAAAAAATTGTTTCCATAGTAGTCATGTCACACTGCCAAGACTATCATAATGGATTGTTTTCACTCCCCAAACCATCATAGTTTTCATGTTTCACACTGGAGACTGTCGTAGTGTACAGGGTCCCTTACTGAACATGGTTCACTCCCCATTATAGTATTTTTTATTTAATTAGATATCCCTAATTACCCAATCAATTTAAGGGAAGTATATTTCATGGAGGCCCAATTTAAATATGTATGTTTCAATGTGGTCTAGTCTGTCGAAGTTTATTTTCTGAATCTCCCATTGCTGGAGATAACTCATCAAATGCACTAAGGCTTGATGGTAACTTCTAAACTATATTTGTCTGGTTCTTGAATCTAACTACATGAATATTTGAAGGGGGGATTCTACACATATTATCATTAACATTACCAGATCCCCATCTCTTTGTGTTGTAAAAAAAGATTATGAAATACTATATCCTTTGTGAAAACAATAAAATAAAAGTAATACCTTATTAATTAATTAATGAAAGAGGAGATGCTGATATTTGACATTATAATATCCATTAATAAAGATAAAATCACTACCAATAGCCATAACTCATTACCTACAGGCTTCATCAGACACTCCTGAATGAAGGCACAAAACTCATTAGACCTTGAGATACTAAAATACAAATCCTTCATGATAACATGATCCCAATGAATACCCAAACATTAAGAGTCCATTATCATTGCAAATCCTAATATTTTGTGAGTCCCTGAACTCTATGAAGCACCATCCTTAGAAAGACAATGAGCTCCGAGAAGTAACAAACTTTATGACACCTTAAGATACATGGAGGCCCATATTTCACAAGAACCTGATATCCATGATGCACTAACATTCATGATGACTTGATCTCTAAAAATTCCCAACATTTGTTACCATCACAGACCCCCCTTAAAAATATAGAGTTTACCTGTGATCTTTTTTGGCATGGTGGTCATCATTTTGGGTTCCTCCCTTATACAACCCCGACATCCATACCTTGGAATAAAATGATTCTAGATACTCATATACACTCCAAAATGATTTATGTGTTGTCCAACTCCTCTTGGTCCCTTAACCATGTCACATGTTGAGATTATCATATTGGATTTCTTGAGTACCTTGAGTTGATACACTCTTCAATAAACTCTTGAAACCCCATCACTAAACTCTTTTATCAAGTTGTACCAGAATGGGAAGCTCTTATGTATGCCGCATAAAATCCATGGATAGTAATATTCATCCTAATATTCGTATCTATATTATGTTAAATTGTAGCACACCCTATATGATAAATAAGGGATTCTGTATTTGACACAAACCAAAGGCCTTATGTGTCATGTGTATGATTTCTCATCCATTGATCATGAGAAGAACCCCTTAGTCATCACTACAAGAATTTAAATTCTAGTATATCATATATGAAAAACATAGGATGATTCTTGTGATAGACCCAATATGAATTATGCATCAACAATAGGATAGAAAATTCCACGATCATTATACTACCACCAAAGTGCCATGATGGACTGTTTAATCAGGTGTAAGACCTAGTCATATACTTCAACCCACCAGTGAGTTGATATTCCCTCATGAACAAACATGATGTGGAAAGGATGAGAAGTCAAATGTATAATCCCTACACAATACATCCCTCTACATTATGTTAACATGTAATCTTACTGGTGAATGGGACATGGGATTACATCATCACCCAACATGAGGAATAAATGAATATAAAACCAATGCATATGCCCCATGAATAACTTACTTCCTTATTTTGTTAACATGTAATCTTTTCCCATGCAATGGAAATAAAATTACCTCATGAATATACCCGAGGAATAAAAGATAGGAATCTTCAATGAATAATCCCCGCACACCACATCCATCCACATGAAATTGAATAGAATTATAACTCCATCGAAAGGAAATGTGATTCCCTTATGACTTGACATGGGGAGGAAAGGATGGGAATCTCTTTGTATAATCCCCGCACACCACATCCTTACATATGATGTTAAAATATAATCTATCCCCATGAAATGGACATGGGATGACCCAATGACGTTGAATGAGGATGACAATATGGGAATATTCAATGCATAATCCCCAACCACATTATAATTTCTCCTAGTAGTGCATTGGGAATATTCCACAAGTGAGAAAAATACCATCTCCAAAAAAGTGATCATTTGGTATTAGGAGGATTTAACATTCATTTCCCTCATTATATCTCATTGAGGACCATTTCACGAATAATTCATCATTACTATATGATATTAAACTACATGTATTGGTCTAATCACATCCCCTTAAATTGACACATCAAAATAACTCTATTATTATATCAGTCTCTTATTAAGGGTATGTTGGAAACCTACCTAAGGATCAATCCTAACACAAATAAACCTCGGTGTGACATATTCTCTCATCGAGATGCACCTCTCGTGTCCAACATAAGGGAAATTCTGATCAACCCTTTATAACTTCCTCAAGGTGTGTTATGATCCATTTATTGGTAAAAACTTCCAGGCCGGCCACCCTGGGTGTTATATTCTACAAATGATGTGTTACATCTTTTATCCTTGGGACATACCTCCATGATCTGCCTCCTGGGGAGTTCTGATGAACCCTTCTAATCTCGCTCAACGGATTTTATGATATACCCATTTGAAAACCCTTTAGAATCCTCCTCAAGGGGATTTATAATCCATAACCCAGTTGTGAAATATTCTATCATTGGGATTCATCTCCCTGGTCCATATTAATGCTATGTATGACCAACCCTCCAGATCCACCTCAAGGGGTGTTATTTTCACCCCATTATTAATCCCTTCCATATCCCCCTAAATGGAGTTTATGATCCACAAACCAGGTGCAACATATTCAATTCTTTGGGACAAACATACCAAATCTTCCATAAGTATAATATTTATTGACCCTCCAGATCCACCTCAAGTGGACTTTTGATCCACCCACTGCTAAAACAAGTAGTATCTAACTAAAGTGGCATTCTGATCCACAAACTAGGTATGAAATATACCCTACTAGGGATTCACCTCCATGCTCCAACTCAGGGTAAATTATCATCAACCCTCTAGATCCATCTCAAAGGGCGTTTTGATCCACCCATTGGTAAAAACATCCATATCCACATCATGAGGCGTTCTAATCCACAAACCAGGTGTGGCAGCTTCCCTCACAGGGGCACACCCCCTGATCCTCTTTATGGTGTGATCTGATCAAACCATGGGATCCCCCTTAAGGGATATTCTGATGAAATATTGGAATTTTTTTGGATCTTTAATGTGGGGAATTTTTAACCATGACCTAGTTGTGTAATATTCCTTCATGGGGAAACCCATTCATTATATACCTCAATTGGAATTCTGATCAACGCTTTGGATCCATCTTAAGCGGTTTTCTAATCCAACCATTGGTAAACGCTTCAAGATATGCCTCAAGGGGTATTCTAATCCACAAAATTTGTTTTGAATCATCCCTCTTAGGTATGCGCCACTCAGATCCTCCTTAAGTGTTGTTTTGATCCACTTATGTGTGAGATATTCCATTATAAGGACACACCTTTTGGATCTAACTCCATGTTTCATTCTGATCCATCCACCCAAGTATGACATATTACCTCCATGGTATTCACATTCAGATCAACCTCTATAGAGCATTCATTTGTATCCATCCAGATGTGACAACTTATATTTGGGGATTCAAATTAAAATATACCTAAAAAGGGTGGTCTTAACCATCGTGTTCCCCTACGACAACAAATATGTTCTAATTATATCCCCTCCTGACATTAAACCTTCACCCATCATATATTTCCAAGACACTAAAACTGATCATATCATGTCCATGTAAGACATTAAATATATGCCCTTAATGACCCCATGAGACATTAACCCTGGGACCATCACCCCAAGATGATAAACTCATACCTTGGTCGATAATACCAACCCCATTACAAATATGGGATTCATAAGGTAAAAAAAATTGGACGACTAACACCTTTGGCGTAATTACCCTGTGATAGAAAAGGGAAACATTGGGTTCCTGAAAAAAGATTCCTCAGATGAGCTGTATCCATATTCAAAAGGAGAAAACATACCCTATAGCCAATTACATAGTGATTGGCAAGGGGTTCCTTATGGTTTATTCCTAATAAGACACACAAATGAGATGCTTTCGACTTTGAAAATATATTATGCTAATTATGAAAAGCACACCCAACCTCCTAAGATTCATAGGTATGCTTTACGTCACCGTACACTATAATCAAAAGTTTGATGCCCTATTATGATAGAATAAGTGAAATTAAACATTTTCCCCAAGGGATTTCACTGGGGACGAGTTCCTAGAACATTAGCCAAATCATTGAGGGAGACCCAAACTAGGGAAAAATGTCAAAGAGGTGTCTATGGAATGAAGAATTGACATAAAATCATCCCATTTTGAACAAGGACCACAAATTGAAGATGAAATTAATTAGAATCATCTGACTTTAAAAATTAGGAATACATGTCCATAGACATGAGACACACAAACCCAATGAAATTGTTATAATCTCATGGTTTTTATAGTTTCCTTTTATTTATATCTTTACATTCTTACCAAAATCAAGACATTGACAAGTAACTCCAATCTTCATTACTACCATGATAGAACATAAAATGATTTTTTCTTTTCAACATTTGTATCCTTTGTCTAACACCCATCATAGTTATGGTTTTATGATAATGAAGAATTGATATAATTTACTCTCACATTGGTTGATAAGAACCCAATATTGGAATTCTTTTCCATCCAACTGATAAATAAACATTTGTTTCCTTGCATATAATATATCATAATTGAAAATATATTTTCAATTCTATTCATCCATTTCTCAAAAAGTCATGTATTAGAGGAACCACAAAATTACAGTGGAGGTTTCCTTGTGAATGACTTACAAAAATGTTCTTTCATTTTTTCTTTTTTTGAAATTTTATTATGATTCATAGCTTGAGAATGTTGTGTAATCATAAAGATAATATTTTTCATTCCAACTATAGTAGTATACAATTTCTCTAGAGGAAAACCATTTCAATTTCAATCAACATAAAATCTAAATTGAGTCATTAAATATCTATCCATTGAATAAATCCCAAAAATATTGTGTTAGAAACATCAATCAATGTGGGAGAGTACTCAATCAGGAAAATATCATTTATAACCCGTAGATTCATCTATTCCAAACCCATGTCCACTTATTGTATGTAATAATGTATTTTTTTATAAGATAACCATACCCCTTACATTTTTATTACTTATAACATTCTCTAATACTTGTATTATCCTAAGGGTTCTCACTTACAATTTCTCATCCCGATTCCAAAGGTTAACTATACATCTATGATACCATATATAGAAACAAATGCATTTTATATATAGATATTACATATTATTATATAAATATTGATTTTATAACCTTTTGATCAATGATATAATCATATAGGTCTAGTATCTTTACAAACATGGATTCATATGCAAGGATTTTGTAAGTGAACCCCATAATCTCCAAATAAATTCTTCATAACTATCACCCTTATTATACATATCACAAATAACATCTATCATATAAACACAAGGAACGAAATCGTAATATAAGATGATGTTAGATAATCATTGTGGGTAAACCATGATGATATTAATGATCACAAAATTGTATTCAGATCAATGGTTTATGAAAAGAAAATTGTAACATTTGAAAATAAATACTTTCATATCACTGATTATATTTTTCAGTTATATAATAATGTTTGGAATTTCATAAGTGATTAATCATAGAGGAATAAAAAAATATATGATAGATTTACATTTTCATAATATATAACAGTACTTAATACAAATAATCATATAAACATAATTTCTTTGGTAATCAATGATAATTTACATAACTATCATAATTGAATAGGCTCACTCCAAAAACCAATGGTGTAGTCAAGGTTCACTATGAAGAATTTCATAATTGAAAGAGTCCCTTACTGTACTAGGTCCACTCCCTATTTGAGTAATTATTATCTTATCATATATCCATCATTACCCAATGCATGGGAGGTCTTTATAATTTGGATCCCACCCATAAAATATTGAACATAGTTCATATGTGTTCCACAAGATCATAACACATTCATCATGGAATAACATTAGGAAATGAAATGGATTGAACCAAAATTTCATCATAGTAGAATCACATAAATTTTGTAAAATAAATGGGTTATATAAATTTTCGTCACAAATTATTTAACCTATATAAACTTAACATGTTTTAGAGAATCATAACTAATTCATCATAATAATAATCCATCAAAATAATGAATTTGGATTTTATTATTTTATTTTAACCACAAAAATTCGTAAGTAAAATTAATGGATGTTATCAAAGATGAAAAATTTCTTCAAACATCATTGAAACATATGTTTTGTAAAATAAAAATTAACAATAAAATAACTTATTTAAATATAAAAATTTCCCAATTACTAAAAAAAATGTTTCAACAAGATAATCCCTTGAAAGTTATAATGGAATATTCAAAATATTTCACAGTCATTCTGGTGGAAAATTACAATCATTTATTATACATTAAATCAAATATTTCATTCATATTTTCTATAAAAGTCTAATGTACCTCATTCAAAAACAAAAAAATATTACATTCATAGAATTATGTTAAAAAATTTCACCATATGGGAAAATGACATAAAATATTTTAATAATATTATTAAACAAATTATTGAAACCATTTTTAGAATATAGGGACATAGAATATAAGATATTTTAATCCTAATGAAAAAATTAGGTAAATGTTCCATAAAATTCCTTCATTATATAAAGTTTCTAAATATTGGAAAATCAAAGGAAAACAAGTGTTATAAAAAATTAAAATTTATTAATATAAGATTCATAAAATTCATTAGATGTAGATCATGAAATTTCATTATTTAAAACATAATAACAATGAACCATAATAAATAAAGAGATTGAAGCATAAAACCATTATTTCAATTTCAAACTTAATTAAAAGTAATTTAACCTCATATATAATAAATATAAATTGTTTATAATTATTTTATATTGTTATCTAAATTCATATAATACCATATAGTATCCAATTATAACATTTTAACAAACATTTAGCAATATTTCCTTATGATAGTTGTTGTTTTGAGGTGTTAATTATTTCGATTTTTAATAAGAATTATTTCTTAGTAGTTGCATTCCTTGTACATTGATAATGCTTTAATAATCCCCAAACTGTTAATCCTAATATAAATATCATAAATAATCAATATATATAATTTAATAATTTTTAGGAAAATATAGAGGTGAAAAATGAGTTACATTATTTATGGATATGGTAGGCCATACTAACTCATGAACATTGTTTTTTGTGTTTCTATGGATGGAATAAAAGAAAGCTAAATAGTAATTAGCATATCTAGAATTAGTATTATTTCATATATATCATATATATTTTCTAAATCCACCCTTATTCCCATACATATAAATTGTAAATAAAAAATTAATTAAATCCCTGCATGAAGGTGTTAGTCCACATGTATGAATGACGGACATTATCATTTTCTAATGGATATGAAGGTAATAAATAGTCTGTGATATTATGATTCAAGAAATATAACTATTTAAGAAATATCATACATAAATTTTATAGCCATTTCATTATGCATTAGTAGAAAATGTTTATGAAAAAATATATTTTATCGATATGCGGATATATTATGTCATTTGCACACACAAACAATGCATTGAATTCTATTTTTAGGAGAAATAGGGTGGATAATGGTTGTTTCATAAATATAATATAATTTTAGTACATTTATAATAGTCATGATATTATTTTATGATATATACAATTTTTGTAAATGTGGTTAAAGGGGATGTAACCAAATAAAGTGATTATTCAAGGCGATAACATCATCTTTCAAATAATGTCATTGTTATATCTCGAAGGCATAATGTAGTTTAATATAAAGAAATAATGAGTTTCATTTTATAAGGGAGGTATAGGTCACACTTGTAATTTATTAAAATATTCTAATATAATTATTATATTCAAATAAAAATTATTCCAAATGTCCATTAATTTGGTGAAAATGATGTTGGGATCTAAATGACATCACCCAATGAAATGAAAACTGGTTTTGCTGTTATTTTACTCCTAATCTTATTTTAACCCATTTTTTAATCATTTTTGAACTTCACCATGGAAAAAAATATTTCAATCATAAAGCGTTCATAATATTTCTATAAATTCAAAAAATAATAAAAAATGGACCGTAGATTATATTTTAAATAATATTTCATTCTCTTGGATGGTTATAACATTTTTATGAATTTAAATTCATCTGATAAAATATAATTTGTTATAAAAATCATTATTTCCAATTTTGGGACTATTATATTAAATTGACATTATAGACAAAAATAAAAATTTATAATTGTGATATAATATTTTGAAAAATACATAATATTTTATAAGATTCTATGAAATTCATGGAACACAATAATTTAACTAAATTTTGTTTTTTATTATTTTTGAAATCCTTTCTATAATTTTTCAATTAGATGCATAAATATTGTTTTGGTATATGGTTATCATTTACTCTAATTATTTATTCACTAAAAATAAAAAAATAAATTAATATGATATAGTCATAATTTATATTTATATTAAACATTTAGAATTAAACTTATCATTCTTTTAAATTATATAATAATCTTAGATATATTATGTCAGGAGAGTAACATATTTTTTTTTAAATTTATATATTGGTAGTATTCAATTAAATAAGGATAAATTGGCCATATATTCAATAATTGGATGGAAATATCTTAACCTCACTCACAAAATTGGATAAATTCATGTCTAATATAAATTTTAATTCTTTATCATAATGTTTCAACCATATTTAATCTATTTAACCCTTACTCTGGTGATATGATTTACTATGATTACAATTCATATTAACTAAAAATAAAATAAACATATTATAAAAATATTATCATTATAATCCATAATATGTTATCTATTTGTCAATATTCAATTTCCTTTAGAGGATGAAATTAATTATAAAATAAGTGATCAAACTAGAGGAAAAAGTTTTTTAAAATACATTTTAATCCATAAAATTTAGCATATATTCATTTATCATTCATAGAATATTATTAGATTATTTTAATAAATATTAATTCAATATATAACATATAATTGTCACTATAATAAATAACCAATATTATTTAATTTAATATAATAATAAAAAACACATTGAAGACATAAAACCTATTTTTTCATAAAAAACATCTCATTTATTTTCAAATGACTATTATTTTCATTTTTAAATAATTAATCACTATTGAATTCATTTTATACATATGAGACCATATATTTATCATAATCTATCTAGTCTTAGTAATAGCATCGAATATAATTACTAGGTCAAAATGACATATTATATTACACTTTACTTACAGTTAGGTTTATGTATATTAGAGTTCATTAATAAAATAAAATTTATTTGAAAATAAATAATCATAAACTCTAACTGTGTTACAGGAATGACCAATCACACATAACGCTTGTCGTATTCCTATTTGTGGGCCAATCCTCATAATGTTATATACCTGAGATTCCCATCAGAGAACTTCATGAGAAGATGTTTCGAATTTTATGAGCCACAAACACCTAATAGTATGAATTCAATTTTTTCTAGTCAGACTGATGTATCTAGATGATATGAAAAGTACTTAAAATTATTGTCATATTATTTCTAGGTTTTCATTATATAATGGAATTATTATATAATGTTGATATAAAAAGAAATTAGTATATTATCACATAAAAAGTGGGCATAAATGTATCAACCCTATCATGGATAGAATTAAACTTCCACATTTCACTCTATAAATGATATAGTAATTTGAAACTACTACTAATTTTGGGTATTGTTCACCCACTTTCACATCCCAAAACACAACGATGAAATTAGAAACACTATAATATCAACACTATTATCTCATTATAATAGCCACAACATCATCTTAATCACTTTTTATTATCAACCACATTATACCATCATCAATTAAACCAAAAAAATATAGAATAATAAGATATCAACATCCCATTCGATTCCATAAAAAACTAATATTACATACATTGTTTAACTAAAATAAATATTTTTTATAATATTAACTATAGTAGTAATAAAATTTATCAAAAAACAATCCTGTAAGTGATAACTATCAATATTAAATATGAAATCATACTATAATTATATCATAGAAATTCATAGCCTAAAAAATGTAAAATATAAATTCTTTATCTCAACATATTCATTTCCTTTTATTATATAAATGTTATCAATGAATTATGAGAATGTAAAAAAAAATATCTAGAATTAAATCAAAAAACATTCAATGGAAAAATTAATATAATCAAAATAATGCTAAACATATCATATTCTAATATCCAAGAAATGATGTTGAATACATGAAACAGTTGTTCCCTTTCTTCTTAATTTCTTAATTCAATTTCATTATAATTTTGGGTCAATTACATCCCATTACCTAAAGAAAAATATAAAAATTACATATTTACGAATAAAAAATAAGAATAAATGTTTTAAATCATGTATTAAATTAAATCATTGATTATTTAAAAACAAATTCCATGATAAAAGAGAAATATAATACCCACAGAACCATAATATTCTCCCAGACTCCAGTGATATAACATCCTCCATCAAAACCATATCCCAATTACAAAAAATATAAATCCTATAACTTTTAAATTATAGATACCCAATCTAAATAATTTATACATAATAAATTTATTCAATACTATAGATAATATATTTCACAAATAGTGTCACAACTCAAGGAATAAAAGGTTAATGTCATTGTGATTAGCTAGATAAGAATATTAATCTAAAAAACATTCTACATAATCTGACTTTAATATACCCCCTTTTATAGGATTCACAAGTTATACTTAATTTTATAACCCACGAAAAGGAAAAGAATAGAAAGGAGTGATTTTAAATGTTTAATAAGGGAAAACTAACTAACCCTTCATCAAGGGATATATTATAATAACATGATAAAACCTAGGAATTGGAGAAATATATAATTAACAACATGAGAGAATAATATTTTCCTCTAATTCATGATATAAGTACAAGTAATATCAAACAAACAAACATATACAATGAAAAAACTATATATAATAATGAGTAATTAAATATGATAAAAGGATCATAATGATATTCATACAGAAAATATAACATTTCATTTAATTTTATTATAACATAGAGTTATGGCACAAACATAATCATATGAAATAATGTGAAAAAATCTTCCCACATCATGTTCACACAACAAATTGTGAAAAATATTCTTTCATCTCATTCACTTTAAAAAATTGTAAAGAAAGACTCCCAAAACTCATTCACACAATAATCTTTTGAAAAAATATTCCATCATATCATTCAAACAATAAACATTTGAACAATGCTTCCCACATCTCGTTCACACAATAAAAATTTGAACCAAGCATCTCGTATCTCATTCACACAATGTTTCATCGTATTAAGTGACATGAAACCTTACCAAATATGTTAGAGGGTGATATTTGACCCCAACCATAATTATCCATATATTTGAGTGCAACATAAAGTCAAATAATTTATCTTATTATAAATAATCAATGGAAATAAAATGTTCTTAATAACATTTCTAAGTGGTATCAAAAATAATAATTCTTATTTGACACCCAAAATATGTTCTCTCAAACAGTGTATCTAAAAAAAGAGCATATAGTGTTATTTATGAAAAATTAATTCATTAAATAAATTTGATTGAAAATGTAATATTAAATAGAAAATCCTTTTTCTTAAAAATAGTTTCATAATATCACATTATAAAGACATGATTTTCAAGTCAAAAAAAATATTTTGTAAATAAAAAAAATCTTTTAATTGTTTCATCAAAACAAAATATATGAGAAACTAGTTTTTTAATATAAGGTAATAATCACTAATGTTTCATTTTTAATTCCTAAATATGGCCTTATGTGAGATAAAAATTTGATTATGGGTGTTTTGGTGTTTTCTGAGGCTTGTTCGGTGCCCAAAACCAATTTTTGGGATGAAAATGTCTTTGTGCATTGTTTGTAAAAACCATACGAGGAAGCATAGATTGTTAGAAAAAACCATGTGATGTTGGATAGAGGAGGTTCATATGAAGCATAGTTTTTTGAAACCATACAGGAATAGGTGAAAACCCTTGCATCCAAGTCTGTAATATTTTAAGAAATTTATAGAAAGTTTTTACACATGTCCCGCATGGTTTGTAAAATGTGCGGGTTCCCCTTGGCCTATATGAAGCCACGCACGGTTGGTACACAGTTTTCTAAACCACACACCCAAAAACCTAAGACACTAATTAAATTTAGAAATTGGATATCTTAAATTAAAAAAAAATCCTTTAATATTATTCTGGGATTCTTTTTAACATAAGAAAAAGGTGTATTTTGAGAGTTTCCTTGGATTAATAACCTAGGATTTCAATTGGATTCTACATCTGATCACTGATTCTAGTACAATTTTGTTTCATTAGATCCGCAACAGTGATATCTATGATCCTTTTTCTCCAATCTATATTCTTCTGGCTGTGAGCTACACTATTTGGAATTTGGTTCATATGACCTAATTTCTCGTTCATCATATATTCTAAAGATTTATCCTCATTTGAGATGAATCAAGACTTGATACTAGATGAAGACTCCACTACTGAGATGTGATAGGTGGTTTATTCTTTTCATTCATGTTTTGGTGCTTTAGAGATATCAGATATTACGAGTCCCATCCGAATTTTCATCATGGACCTAAAATTATACTAGTTAACTTATAGAGATGTATTTTAAAATATTAGGGATTCCCATAGGTTCCTTGATATGTGTTGGTGGTTTTTTTCCCAATACAAGTCCATCCATGTGGTGTGTTGTGCATTTTCCATAGATTTGAACATTGATGAACCACCGAAGGTGTGCTATCCTATGTTTTTTGAGGTTAACGAAACTCAATTATGTTTAATTGTGTTAAATATCTTATTAGGCGAGTTTTCCCTCCATTATTCTGATATGTTAGTATTAAATGAATAATTTGGTTAAATGTATTATTTTTTAGTTGGTTAAATGAAAGGTAATTCTTATTTGGTTTATTTTTATTTTTTATTAATGGGTGGGTATACCAATGTGATAGGTTTAAATATGAATGGTGAAAAATTGATGGGTGTACCCATGTGAAATGTTTGAATGCGGATTGGATTACATTAGTGGGTAAACTCATGTGTGATGATTAAAATAGAAAATTAATTAATAATTGTATAGATTTTATAGATGGATCTTCATGGATGTTGATTTGGTAGTTGGTTCCTTGGATTGATTATTACCATTGAGTCTGATTCCATGGGATTCTGTGAGCCTTAAAACCCATTGGATTCTATTTTCATAGAGTTGCGTAGACTATGTCCGATATGTCATGTTTCTAAGACTCCAACTAGTTCCTATACCAAGTTTCCATAGAGACAATCCTAGGATTGGATGATGATTCATTGGTCTTTAAAACCTTGGATATTGAACTTTGTGGTGTAACACATTGGTTATTATGAAATGTCTATGGAAATGTGAATCAAATCATTATATGGAATGTCGATTTGGATTATGAGATATTTTTTGTACAGTAAGGCCATTGGTTATTGATATTGATTCATTATATGAAGAGGACATGTAGACATGTTCTATATGGTGTTATGGGGAGGTCATACTATTTACTCATATTGCATGTAGCTACCATGTTAGGAAATTTCCAATTTTTTTTGTAGGAAGACCCATTAGGCTATTTCATTATTTCATAACTTGTTCCATGGGAGAACCTTAGTTTATTTTTTTTACATTATTATATCATTTTATGCAATGATTACTATTTTTTGTAGCTTGGAATGTTTTGATTATGTGTGGTTTCCTACTAGGGTGTTATCTCAGACACTATTTGGGCCTCCCTAGGGGAACCCAAATAGATTATATGGTTGCTTTTAGTAGTAATGGAATGCTCCCTAACACAACACATTGAAAACTTATTAGGAGCATGGGAGAATGGGACTAGATAATGCCTTGTGATTCTACTTTGATACCATTTTTTATTTTTTGTATTTTACATATCTGTATTGAAATGTATTTACCTGTAGCTATTTTTGTTGTTTTCTTGATACATATATCAACATAATCGTCCTTGTGAGATAATTATGGATTTTTTATTATTTTACTATTTAGTTAGATGTTATTTACTTCTGATATTGGTATATTATTTATATTTCAGTATATATACTTTGACAATGAGGGAAGAGTCTCCCCATTGACACACAAAGGACCATGATACTTGTCAGCAACCTCTAGTGACTGCGGAGATACACTTGATACCATATAGCCACCTAGTCTTGTGCTCTATTGAGTAGAAACAAGGTCTATAAAGTTAGAAATTCTAATAAAGGGACCTTGAAAATAAATAAAACAAAAATAAATAAGATAAGTTGAATGGGAGTACCTGTTTTTATATAAAATACTTTAATGTATTTGAAATATTCTTTATTAAATACCCACAAAATATAAAGGATAATGAATCCCTTGTTTTAAAATGAATATAGGGGACAAAATGATCCGCTGATATAATTTTTTTTTCACAATAGGTAATTGAACAAATTAGTAGGTAGTAAATAGTTTAATGTTGAATAAAAACCCACCAAAAGAATTTGGAATCATTCTTAATAATAATTAATTTTCATAAAGTAATATAATCTTGAAGGAAGAATAATTTTTGGTAAAATAATATTTCGTTATAAAATATGGTTGAAATAAATAATTACATCATTATAGGTTATATAATACCATATATGAATGATTTTATATAAATATGACTCATTATGACCCAAGGAGTGTATTTGAGTCATGAATAGCATATAAATATTGTGTAATATTTTAATCAAAATCCATAAAAGAGGGAGGTATCAATTATGGAGTTAAAATACCATGAATAATGTAAATGTGATATATTTTATATCTAATAGTAACTTTACAAAACATTTAACTAAAATTATATGTATAAAAGAAAATGTTACTCAAGGAAGAGAATTTTTAGATGTGACCCATACCTTGTTCCGGACATGTTATAAAAATATGAATAACTTCTTGAATAATAATATTATTTGAATTATATACCTTATTATGAGCATTGTCCTTCTGTATTTCATTTAATAGGGACCATTTTCATCACAAATTGGCTATTTATTATGTTGTTTTTACTTATGTGTTCGTGAAAATTGATTCAGTGTCACTTTATTTTGGCAATTTTAGTAACCAATAATAATATTTTAATAATAAGTTTAATTATTAATATAAATATTAAAAAAATAAAAAACACATTAAATGGTTTTTAAAATATAATAATATTCATATTAATGTACCCATAATCATCAATTATATATTATTATATTATTTATTCAAGTTGGTTGTGAAACCAGCACACACATAAACAAACTATATCTGAACGGGTGATAATGGTTAATGAAGTGAATAATATTATTATAATATAATAATAGTTATATTATTTATATGTTTTTGTGTTTGGGAATATTATTTTAATCGGGTTTATAAATATTTAAAATCAAGGATAAAAATAAAAAAGATTACTCTTTTGAGATGGAAGTCCACACAATGCATGGATTACATTATTTTGATTTTCTAAATGATGGACAGAAGTAAATAATTGTTTTTATATTAGTATAATGAAATTTTAGTATACTAATTATAATATTTTTATTATATTAATATGTATAAAAATGATTTAGAAGTGGGTATAGTAATAAAATAGTAAGAGATTGTAACACTCACATTTGAAGATTGTGTTTTCTCTTAGAAAAGTCATTGGATGTGAAGGACATAAGAAAATAAATTGGTGACCAGAATAAAATGATAGTGGGTGAGGATATATATGGAGAAATTTTGGAGTTTTAATAGGAAACAATTTGCAGCATGGTTTTTCTTGAAGTGGCATGGACGTAACTCTTCTATAATTGGAGAAATTGGTTGTTTTGGGTGTAACCCATACATTTTCAAAAATTTAAAGTTAATAATCTTGTGTAAAAGAGAAAAAAGTAAATAATATGTGGGACATATGAATTTGGGTCAAATATCATTTGAACACCTTATTTTTTGGAACAGAATTCTGTGTTTTAGGGCCTTTAATTTTTAAAATTTATCTTTTACAAAAACATACATCTAAATTCATAATTATTTTTTAAATATTGTATCTAAAATTAAAATAACAAATTAATATTAAATGTTTTATAAAATTTGATCATTTTTTTGAAAATCATATCAAAATTTTATTAAATAATATTTTTAATTGAGTAAAAATTAAAATTATAAAAGAAACACAATTAATCACATATAAATAGTTTTTAAGAAAAATGTTTTTTAAACCTAAAAGTCAGGTGTAATCCATAGAAATTAATATTATAAATTTCTATAAAAATGTTTTAATATTTTAAAAAGAGTTCTTATGCTTTAATGTCTATAAAAAACCCAATACCAACTTCACTATTCTTGATTCAATGGAAAGACTAAAAATAGTTTTTTAAAGTATTATTTACTATCATCCTAAAAGTATTGTACATAAGATTTATAAAATCAAAAAATATTTTAAAAATCATAATTTTTTTTCCATAATTACGTATATTAATTTATAATTGGTTTTATAAACTTAAATTATTTTCTTACATAATGATAAAATCATGAAGATTAATGTTTTCCAAAAAGTGTGTGATTCAACTAAAAATCAACCTCTTCAAGAAAATCTAAAAACATTTGGATTAAAAAAATTTGAAATTATAAATACAAAAATGAATATTCTATATTATAAAACTTCTAAAATTCTAAAAATTTATTTGTAAAATTAAAATAAAAAACATAAATCCAAACTTCTTTTATAGAAAAACATACATTTGTAAACGTTAAGTGTACTTAACATTTTTTTCAAATCAATTTATAATTTAAACTATTTTTATATATTAGTTAAAATATAAAAATATTTTAATTTTTTTCAATATAAACTATTATAAAAAATACATAATAATTAAAAAATGGTTATTTGAAAAATAGATGATATTAAATTTATACTAAAAACTATGTAACAAATTAATCTTAAATTAATTAATTATTTAATAGAATTTAAATTCACTACACCATTTTATTTAAAATTAATTTTTTTTAATTTTATTTATAAATTATTTTATGTTTTAAAGACAATAATATTGTAGTTATATAATAATATATATATATATATATTATTTTCATATAATGTTTTTATTTCAATGAGAGTGTTGGAGTTACTATATAAAAGTACATGAACATAATAAAACTATTGGATATATGACCAAATTACATATTGGGAATAAAAAAATTTAAATGAACCACATTTACAATGACCATATTCAAAAAAACTATATTTCATTATAATATATAATATAAATAACTTATTCATTCAATCCTCTATCACATTATATGACATAGTTCATATTTCGTATTATAGATTTTTCACAATTATTTCTCCATTAATTAAGATCCTTCTCATCATAGTTTTCTTTGGATATTTGTGATCCTACAATCTGAAGATAAACATGGGGATTTACAAGTCATGAATAATTTAGTATTTTTTACCAATTGACCTATTTTGATTTAAAATAATTTAATAGATGTAATTTTTCCATAGTGTGTAATAATTCATGGTGTAATAGAATTAGTTTTATTTATTTTTGTTTTAGATTTGAACTTATGAATGAATAATGTGCTATTAGTTAATATCTTGTTTGAATTATTTCCGAATCAATTTATATTCCCTAAAAAAGAAAAGAATATTTTATAATTATAACTTATGGTTTAAAAACATAAGTTGCAGCCAAAAATCCTAGGGAACTGTAATATATTACCCTTAAATAAATTAACTCCTCCTATTTTTCATTTTACTAAAATAAATAGCTAAGGTAATCAAAATTATAGAGATTACATAAGGTATAAAATCTAGAAATATATCTACCTTACAAACATGGGAAACATAACTTGTTTATCAATATAGGAATTCCCATTACGTTTAGGTTTTGTCACACTATTTGAGCCATGTTTCTACCACTATTTAGAATCAATGCCCATATTATATAATTTATTTCTATAGGGACATTATTATTATCCACTAATTTATAGAATATCATTAGCTAATATGAATTTTTTCCTTACCGTATATTTTTTTTCTATAATTAGAGGGAACCAAGTAATTATTAAAACCACCTTATATTTCTCTAAAGGTGGGATAATTATATTTCCTGATGGAACATTTCTATAAATTAAAATTTTAATAGAATAATCATACCAATAAGAGAATTACTCAAAAAATAATTCATTGGGGAAGTAATTTAAATACCATACTAAAATTTATAGATATACTAGTGTTTGTAGGATCAAATTTGAATATGAAATCTACAACATAGGATGTGAGGGTATGTGTACCATAAATACTAGGATCCACAGAAGTTGTAGTTCTTGTGTTGATATCCTTTCATCCTTTTTATATCAGAGGTTGGTGATTCCCATCATTTTGTTTATGTCATGTATTTGGGAATTGACATAGGTAATTTCATAGTTCTAGACACATACGTCATTGAATTATTAATGGTATCATGTCACGAAATCTATACTTTTCAATTATGAAAACTGAAAAAATCATCTATTACGATATTGTGGTTATTGATGACTCCCAATTCCATATTTAATGTATCTTCCAATCCCCTTTTGGAATTTACATTTCTTTCTTTCCACATTTTTTACACATATTGAAGGAATCAATTATCCCATTATCATATTCATCACTTCATCTGTCATGATATTTCAACATCCTCTTTTTCGTAGGACATCATCTATGTTAACATTGTTAATCATATTTCATGATTTTCCATTTGTCATAATCATGATATGACTCACCCAATATCAAATTCTATTGGGTTCTTCTATGAAATATTCTTTGGTTTATCCCTCACATCCATGGTTCATTACAGTTATAATCCTTATTAAAACCAAAATGTTTGAAAAGGATTCTAAAACATTAATAATAAATTGGAATTATCATAATAACAAAATTAATTAATTCTTAAGATGTCTAGTTCCTTTACAATATCACATTGGCCTATAATTTATTTAGTTCAACCTATATCAATATTATTTTAACCTAGGTTAATTTAATTTAAATTTAAATAAACATCTCAACCAAATCCATCGATGTAAATATGAGTTAAATCTTTCAAAGTGGTTTATAAATATTATGTGATCAACTAAGAACTATCCCCTAGGAGTATATATCATATTCTAAAGTAATGCCTCTTTCATGCACTGGGTTATAATTCATTTAATACCCAACATGACATCTTGAGGTTATTACCCCATTAAAATCCCATGACATCGTCTATATCTATTTGAAGGTATTCATGAATTGAAATATTTTCTAGAGGAACCAATAAATCTCTATGTTTCTAAAATATAAGGATGTTTTCCTATACTTATACACATCGTTAGTCTTTTCGAAGTCATTTTTTAAAATTTAATTTGAAATAATATTGAAAATAACTATGCCATGAAAAAATATAAACTATATAGAAACTATATAAATCTAGTAAAATGATACATTGAATCTATGTTTTAGATGATTCATCCCACAAATAGTCACAAAAACAAGGCCTTAATGGATTAGTGACTTGGATAATATCTACATTAGTATATTAATATGTAAACATTTATTTATAATATATAAATTCTATAATCCATTCTATACTTTCCATAATTTATACATAAACAACAAAATAATTAGATTTTTTCAAACATGGGTATATCTGTGGGTAAAAGTGCATTATCTATTGGTAAAATATTTTACCAACAAAAAATGGCATGACACTAAATTGTTGGTAAAAACATTATCGTTAAATGTTATTGTGACTGAAAAATAGTTCTGTTATAATTATAACAATACCAACAGATAATATATATGTTGGTGAAAGTGTTTTCCAAACGATTTATATAAAAAATATATATGTTGTTATTAATATTACCAACATATAATATCTTATTATAAATTAAAATTACATGAAAATCCTATAATTTTTTATAATAAAATTTCATATTATATTAATTAATTTCTCATATATTAGACACCTGTTTTAATCATCAAACTGAAGATGATTTTTACAAATTTTCAAAATTAGAAGAAGGTTATTTATATTAATAATTGAATTTAATAAAAAATTAATCAATACATAGTTCATGTTGATACCTAAAAATATCATAAAAAACAAAGAAACTCATGATCCATCTATACAGTACTTATCTCCCCAATCACCACCCCCAAAATGGAAAAGGGCATGGTGTCTCTTAGCTACAATCCTCTAACACCCATCATTGTAGAAGAATAGTCCCACCAAATATCTTTCATCAACCCCAAATATCCCATTTTAATAAAAAACCAAATAAACACCAGTACCATTGAAAATACTGATGTCTCTATTATGTCACACCCTTGAGCTCTATGATATACACCACACAGAACCAAAAAACATAGCCACAAATATATTCAAAATATTAGCATAAATCGAAACAAAAATAAAATGAAAGTATAAATAATTATTTATCATTATTTATTCATTATTCTTCATCCCTATTTGGAAACTCAACAAATCAATTTAGATCCAATTTCATTAAGAAACATGAATTTCATACTATGATACATCCTTCATCTCCTTGATCTACACCACATACAACCAAAGCGAATATCCACAAATCAGTGAAAAATATTTACATGAATTGAAACCAAAATATAAATAAACGAAAATATAAAAAAATGATCTTCATAGAATAGACATTTTTTGTTAATCGATTTTGACATATCAATATAGAATCACATCTATATTCTATGTGGGGTAAATATGACCAATCTATGAACTTATTACATATATTCCAAATGGTTTGTAACCACAAATCTATAATATTCCGTCAAAATAAAATTAATATTTCTAAATATCACCAATAATAAAACCACATCAGACTGGTAGAGAATAAAATAAATGGGTTTTAAAAAATATGCATCTATTTTATTTAGTAATATAAATAATTCTAAATTTAAATGTTAATATTCCAATTAACAATGAAAAAAAGTTCCATAAATTATCAAATAAAACATACAACATCTTCCTAGAAAACTGAAATAGCAACACAATTTCAACATGAAACATAAGCTAACCATATGCAACAATCCAGTGGTCCAATATATTGAATTAATAATTATGTTTTAAAACATTAGCTTAATCCTTTTTTGGAAGCACTTACGTTAAACTAAAAAGTAATTCTCAAAAAAAATTATTAGCATAATATGAAGAATCCATTTTGATCTGCAAACGTTGATAACATCATTAAAAAATAGGTTGTGTCTCTCTTTGGAACAATTCAAACTATTGGTCTATACATTGTTAGGAGCATTGAAAAGATAAAAAACAGAAAACCAATAGTGTTGGTTATATTTTTCTTAAATCAAATGTAATTAAAAAGTAGATTAAAACTACTATAAGTGGAAAAAACCAATACATCATGAAATTAAATGTAGAGAAATGGTTTTATAGTCAATAAATATAACTGTATAACATGACATAACCACAAATTCTTCCAGAAATTACCAATTCTGATAAATTGTTTAGAAGATGATATAGAAATGTGATATCAGAAAAAAGTGGAAAGAGAAATAATTAAAGTATTTTAATTTTTAGTAAGAATATAATAATTCTTGATGATATAAAATACCTCAAAACATCTACTGATCTCAAATACGGTTTATTATCATGAAATATTTATAGAGTCAAATGCGCAATCAAAATGCTGTTGATGTATGACTGTTAATTTGTGTATATGACTGCGGTGTTGACCATAAATGGAAAACCATGAATATAAAATATATGATTAATTACTATGAATATTTTATATAGTAGTTTATATAGTATACATGGATCTAGGGATCATTAATAATCAATTATATGTGCATTGGTTAAGCATAATTTATACATGTAGTTTTTAAAGAATAGATCACTGGGATTTGAATGTTTCCATAAATGGAATTCTAGGATTAAACAAATAATAATGATTTTATAGGAATTATATGAGGATTGTACTACATTATGTGGTAATATCCATACTATATTAAATAATTCTCAAAATATCTATATATTCTTCAAAATTTGGTACAACATACTTTGTTACTGCATTAAATTCATCACAAATTTTCATCAATGTTATGTTCATTCCAACAACGTGTGTTATCTTCCATAGATTAATCATACCAAAATATACACCGAGCATTTTTATAAATAGTGAATTGATTTCATGGTTCCTTGTTTGTTTTCAATTGGCCAATGATTTATTTTCTTAAAATTTTCCTAATTCATATCATAATGGGATGAATCCAATAACATCAAGGAGTTCATCACTACATTTTTTATCATGTTTATGAATAACCACATAATAAATTGACATGTGATCCCTCACAGCATACTCTCAAACAATAGTACCATCATATTAGTCTTTAATATGAACCATTTATTCCGTAAGATATACACATGGTCCAACAATACATGTTTGTTATCATTCACAATTGAATGAAATGATAATGAAATTTAACAAGGTAATATTTATCATTCTGTAGAATATAGTGGATTAGTTGATGATGGGAACGAATACAATTCCCTCTAAATCAATGAGGGCGTATCATATGACAACTCATACCTCCATACAAGTGACTCCTTTCTCCCTATATTTCAACTTCCAATAGATCTTCTACAAAAAGTCCAGCACACACCCTCCATGTATAAGATGTCCATGATACATCAATAATCATATTAGAAAAACAACAAACCAAATAAGATATAATATGTAATGTAATGAATATACCTATTTTTTAATACATGAAAGAATCATCCAGAAAAAGCACATATAAATCTACCACCAATAGAACATTATAAAGATAATGAAATGATAATTTTACCAATACATAGATATCCAAAATAAAATATAAACTCAAACTGAACTATTCACATGACTCTCTACAACCTTTGGTTTCAGTACACTATACACACCAATATGAACATAAGAGAATGGTAACCAATCCGAAGGGAAATTGTACCCTGTATAAATCATAAGAGCTACTAACACACACATACACTATTGTGTGAATAGAGGGTGTGAGATAACATTACATGGGAAATATTTCCATAGAATCTATAAAAATTCATTAAATAGACAATCCGTAAATTCTTGATATATATGTGGTAAAAATAATGTTTTTATATTAAGTAAATTAGCAATAGACTAATAGAAATTTGATCTCTGACCATGATTCTATATCCGGGATCATAAAAACTATAGCCTTAGAGAAACACATTTCCATAATTTGTGTTTATCAATTTCTATAGGGATGAATGTGACATCCTATAGCTATAGTGTATTTGGTGAATGGAGGCAGGACAACCAACAACCATGGTCAATTAAAACCATAGAGGAAGGTGGGTGTGACAATCTCCAAACTTTCATTTAAAATAATTAGGAAGAGTATGAGAAAGGTCTAAGATCATTACTCTATTTGAAATTGATTTTAAATTTTTATATAAGAAAGTCCATGGTAGAACATGGTAGTAGACATGGTATACAACCAGGTTTCACATAGATCGTGGTTGTAGGTTTTCTTAAAATTTATTGGGTAATGTTTTCATGGACTATGTCCATAGGTGGGACCAATGTGCATGGCCCAATTTGATCATAGTCATTCATCCTAGGATTGAATGGATATTTTTTCATAATTTTAATGCCTTAAAATGTATACATCTATGTGTGTTTGTGTGTGTGTGTGTATTAATACAAGTGTTATGTAAATGGTCAGAAGTAAATAATTATACAGAATTCAAAAGAGGTCTTGAGGTTATATATCAATGAATTTTTTAAATGGATAGGACCACATTCACTGGATGTGGCATTAAGAACCTATGAACACAGTCCCTTAAACCATGGACATAGTTTTCATTGGAAAATGAAGGGTTGCCTATAGCCATGGACCACATAGACTATGGTCCTTTAATAAAAATAATCATAGTCTAAGACCATGTTCGCAACATAGACCCCATAGTAATGAAAATACATGCAATGGTCTATGTATACCATTGTCTAACAGTACAACCATGGTTTTGGGCCTATATCTATGGTTTGGCACCATGGAAATAGTCATATTCGCGTTATGGATATCTAATTCCACAAGTAATGGAATCCTTCATTCTAAATCATTTATAAATGCATCCACTTGAAAAAAAAATGGTAACTAAGAAGACCCAAAGAATCCTAATTTTAATCCATTTAAATATATTTCTTGATATCCCAACATAACAAGGGCGTTGTAAATTTAATTTAATCAACAATTAAAAATAATCATTAAATGAAATTTTGAAAAATCATCCAGCAGTAAATAAATGAAACATAATCCAAATGGAAACACAATGTCAATATTCAATAGGACAATAAAATAATTCATATTATCCAACTACCCATAAAAGAATAAGGGTATATTATAATAAAGGAATTAGAATGTCCATGAACAACCACTAATCATGAAAATGTCAGGGGATACAATCTATTTACTATTTTGTGCTGCTCAGAATGATACCATAAAAACATTGACCAACAACTGATATAAATTGAACCATAATAACACACACCGCCAAATTATTCTACACCAGCCTCATCATAATGACACCTACCCACTGGACCGAAAAAAAACTACTAGGGACATTCTATCACTATGTGTATAAATTTCATTATCATGAAGTAATACCTCCAAACATGAAAATTAGATTCCTAAGACAGAACAACCATGGAGGTGATCATGAAAGAAACATAGTTACCAATAAAAAACATAGGTAATTTCTCACACATCACCTCCAACACCAATTCATAGAATAACCCCTTTATACATCATCAATCACATAATTATAAAAAAACAAAAAATATAATAAACATAGGAATCATCAAATAGGGTTTCATAAAAAATGAAACAATTTAAAAAATAATGTACTGAAGGTTAAGTCACATGAAAACTAACTCCATATTACAAGACCACTTTTTAATATTCATTAATATCTCAATATTTCATACAATTTATCATGCCCTTGGAATCTTCCACCATTTTAATCTAAATGATTTACCTAAAAACATGGAAACTTATATAAAAATTGAAACATGACCCAAGGCCAAAAAATTTTGTCAAATAATTTGAAAGAGATCCTTGGGGATAAGAACATGAAATCCCATTTAAACAAAATATCACTAAACCCTAACTTAAATTCAATTCAATTAAAAAATATTTATATCCATGATTTTCAGTGATGAAAACATAAAAATAGGATGTACATACCTGATAAGAGGGTAAAAAATGGAGGGATTGAATGGTGAATGGGTTTATCTCCATGCCACACCATACTCCTCTTATTTATAGATTAAGGAGGATAAAAACAATAAAAAATAGGTGGATATGGTCTTGTGTAGTTGTAGATAATTGAGTGTGTGGGTGTGGATTTCCATGAACCGAGGGTGTGAGTGCAGGTGAGAATTGTTATAGCATGGGTGGAGAACGACGAAGATCTGGAGGCCGTAATGTGGGGTAAGGAGCGGCTACTAGCATAGGTGAGATAATATGTTTACTTTTTACCTTTTTTAATGACAGATTCCCATATCAATATGTTTTTTATAATAGAAATATAATTCTTCTAATAAACAATTACTAATAAAAAAATATTGTTAAATAATTTTTTTATAGTAAATAAATACTAGTAACTGATGTATATAGCTAAAATAAACTTTTATAAATAAAAATAAATAATAATAGATCCATTTATTGTAAAAGAAAAATTTCGATGTTAATATGATAAAGAATAAAATTTATTTGATATAATGTATATGTTGGTATTATATATATAATAATATCTGTTATATTTTTCAATAAAAATAAATGTTGGTACTTTAATTTTATACAAATAAAACAGAATTTCAGTTGGAATTACTCATTTATACCAATTGAAATATTCTTTGTCACTAAATTTCTATTTGTAAAATCAAATTTCTTTTTAGTGATATATTTATTACTCGAGGAAATCAAATTCCCAAAAATGGGTGAGTTGAAACTGTCATTAATGGAAATATTTTCAACATATCAATAATAGTAAGATTGTAATAGGATGAGAAAAAATGGTCATGGGAGAAATAACTTATTTAAAAAAGTGTTACAATAATAGTTTTCCATAAGTCATGACATAATTATATAAATTCACAAATGATCATGCATGTACCATAGAAATATTTTACAACATCATGATGAATAAAAAATGAGTTAAGGAACATATTCATTAGAATATAGAGACATATCATGTCAATTAATAATTATATAAAAAATATCTATGGAATAAACAAAATCAAAGAATATATTGAGAACAATGTATCTCGCATCACATTCACACAACAACAAGAGACCAATTCTTCATATATCATGGAAACACAAAAAAATTTAAAAATTATTCCATCATCTCGTTCACACAACAAACATGTGAATAATTATTCATTTCTCTCATTCACAAAAAACCACTCCTGAGTAAATCTTCCAACATCTCATTCACCCTTACAATTTTTGAACAAAGCATCCCATATCTTTTCAACAAAAAATTTATTATTCCATTTGATATTAAAACAGAAAAAATGTGTTAGAGGGCATTATTGGACCCCCCCTCATCATCATACAAACATACGAGTGTGACATAAAACAAAATCAATCATATTATCATAAATAACGCAAGGAATGAAAAATGGTTTCATAACTCTTCCAAATTGTATCATGTCAAATATTCCTGACAATTTTATCAAAAAAACATGATAACATTAATGGAAAATATTAAATGATTATATATATGGTGATTTATGAACCATTACATCATTGGAGATTAATCCTTTTAAAATGGTAGGGAATCCAATTTTTTTCATAAAAATAATTTCATTATTGTAGGATCAAAATAATGATGAAGATGCTCAATATACAAGAGGCGGGGGGGGGGGGGGTGAATTGTACACTTTAAAAATTCCTTTGGAACCTTTAAAGTTAGTTATGACTAACTATGTTTCCATAAGCAAAGGAAAGGGCTACGTTTAACAATGTTAAACTAAGAAAATTCACAACACCACTAACACCAAATAAAACTTGGAATAAGGAATGATGTTATAAACTTCAAATCTTATGAACTTTCATAAAACTGAAAAGAGATTCCGAATGTAGGTTCTGGAAATATGGTTCCGGAAATTGAATATTAACAAAAGATTACAATATGAGATTCTACCTTAAAGCGTATAGAATCTAAATGAAACAGAGTACAAGTAAGGAAGTATAAGAAGGTTATAATTTCCTTATAATACACAATGCAACGGAAATAAATGAGTCGGAAAACTACAAGTAACAATATATAAGTCTTTTAACCCAAAGAGAATGGTATCCAACAACCTTGGATAAAGGTCCCTTGATTTATACTTTCAAGCAAGTCTGTCTTACCCACACCAGGGTAAGCCCTCGATACGAAGATTGGATTCTCTGTCTTGTTATCCCCGCAAGCCCTCAACTTCAAGGTAGTTGGCAACCTCTGTCTTCCTCAGCAAGGAATCCCTCGAACTTCAAGGTAGTCGGCACCTCTGTCTTCCTATCCCCGGAAGTCCTCGAATGTAATCACCAACATTCGGAGTAGCACAGAGAAAAAACTGAACGAGTGGTTCAGTACGCACAAGGCATGAAAAGATTTCTCTCTCTAGAAATCACCATAGCAACGTGTGGTCTCTAGATTGATCAACTTCATTGTCTATATTGAGCTCTTTCAAATGGGATCCTATTTATAGGTAAGGTCGGACTCCTTCCTAACAGTCATATTTTCCTTAAAATCAGAGGGACCTGAACACGTGTCACTTAGCCAACAGTTAGTTTTATAATAGAATAGACGACATCGTTTTATAACAAAACAATTGTAACAGAATGCATGACACCATTTAGAAACTAACTCAAAAGTTCGGAGTGAAGATTTGGAGTGAGAAAAAAATATTAAAGAGTAGACATATTATAACAACGTAATCAAGATGAAAGTTCGGAGTCTAACCAAAATAATTTTCGGAGTCTAAATAAATTCAGAGTGTATAAAACAAAGATGATCAGATTCTGTTTAATAGGTGAATTCAGAATGAGAATTCGGAATGAGAATTCATTATCAGAATTAGTAATGAGAATTCGTTGTCGAACATCATAAGGATTGGTATACTGAATCTGGTGTAGAACTTAATTAGAGTTTGTATCCGGAGTTCAGAATGAGACTTTATTACAGTTCTCATCTGGATTTCAGAGTGAGACTTTATTACAGTTCTTGTCCAGAATTCGGATCCTAAAACAGAATACTTCATATCAATGTTTCAAACAATTCCGAGAAAATAGAAATGAATCCGAATTTTATACTTATAAAAAATATGGATAAAAATATGACAAGGATAATTTTTCATACAAAAGTGATTTTCTTTATAAAAGCAATTTTCTTTATAAGACCAATTTTCCTTATATAAAAAATTATCCTTATAAAAGCAATTTTCCTTATAGATAAGGTGTTTGTGATTTTAAAAACAAGAAGGAATGGAATAGTCATAAGGGAAACCTTATTGACTCAACAATCTCCCCCTTTTTGGAAAGCACAAACATCCGTACAAAAAAATTATAAGAAGAAAGAAAAACATTAAGGCTTATCTCCCTTTGCTTTAAGGATATTGATGAATACAACTAACTCCCCCTTAGGCTTTGAAACTCTAAGGACCGTATTATATATTTCCAGTGTGACATTTCATTACGAAAAAGAAAGTATTCTTTAATGAAAACCCCCCTTAGATAAGATCTTATTAGAGTTATTTTTCCTTAAGGATATTTTCCTTCTCCCCCTTTGTGATTTTCAAAAATAATTCGAGGGAATGGAAAAAAACGAAGTACCTGAAAAAAATAATGGAAACAAGAAAAGAAACGAGCAAGCACATATTTTCATTAATTTTAAAACACTCAACAACATAGAAATTTAGATACAACAAAAGATTAGATCTGTCTATTTTGGATCTTTTTCCTTCGCCATGAGAGCCTTAAGAATAGTCTTTATTTTCTTCAAGTCGTTATGGTATTCTTCGGCTTACTTCTCTAAGACCACTATTCTTGCACTTTGAGCTTCAATCTTTTCTTCCTGGGCTTGAAGATTTTCTTCCGGAGCTTTAATATTTTCTTCCTAAGCCTTCAATTTCTCTTCAAACTCAATCCTATGATCCCTTTCAAATTTCCAGTTTTGAGAAACAGAATTCAGCTTCCCATTCAGATCTCTGACTTCTTGAATCCAGAATTTCTATTCATTTGTCAGATTTTCTTCAAAATATGAAGTAAGCTCATTTATCTTCTTATCTTCTGTCTCAAAGGAATCCTTCACATTGTCTTGGAATTCATCAAAGAATCTCATTTCTTCTACAGTTTTCCTCGTACAATTTTTCATCCTCTTGCAAGATCATATATGGTCTTCGTAGCCAACAAAAAAAGTTTTAAACTAAGCCTCAATCTCAACGCACTTGTCCTTAACCATAGATATGGAGGCAGTTTTCTGATTCAAAGCATGTTGGAGCATCTGGAATCTTGAATCAATACTTGAGATAGTTGGAATAGTACCCACCAACTTCTTTAAAGACTGAACAAAAAAATCATGCCCCAATGAAGATGACTACGAATCCGAGACTCTGCTTGGAGAAGTAGCTTCTTCAATATGGTCAAGATTTCTCTTTGAAGAACTAACAACTTCTTTTCTCTTCACCACTACTGAGCTCAGATTATCAACAACAATTTTCTTTCCCATGTCTCTTTTTAGAATGGAATCCTGTTCCGGAGTTCTGTTTTCACTATCAGAAACATTGACAACATTGTCTTCCTCATCAGCATCTTCCTGAGCACCAACCTCTACGTTTTCCATTTTATGAATATCATGTAGAAGTTTTTCTTCATCTGCATGATAAGCTACTTCTTCTTCTCCATTCTCCTCATCCATCATTGGAGTAGCTAGCTTCAAAGATTCAGCTTCTGAAGTTCGGAGCGATAAGTGTTCCGAAGGTGTCCCCTTATAATCATCTACTTGCTTCAACACATCTCCGGTTTCACCACTTCCTTCAGCAACATCTTCTTCTTGTTCCCCTTTCTCAATGTTCTCTATTTCTTTAACAGGCGTAGCTAATGCCTCTTCTAGAGTAACAAAGTCTCTTCCTGGAGTCTCAGGTAGAGATTCCAAAGAAATGGATCTCGGAACAGGAATGTTCGGTGAAACCATATCATTGAACTTCAACAAAGCCTGAGCTACCTCAGCCTCATACATCTTCTTCTTGAGCATCATTTCTTTCTCTTGTTTTTCTAGCTCATCCGCAGTTCTTTCCTTCAAGGCCTTAGCCTCCACAGGATCCAAGCCAAACTGAGGCTCCCCTTGCACTCTCTTCTCATTGATCTCCCTCCATTTAACAATAACCTCATCTGGGTAAGCTTTCTTCTTCTTTGGTTCTGGAGGTGCAGAATGAACTTCCTTAGACTTGGGATTCTTTTCTTATACTTCCACTTCTTTCAACTTTCTCTTCCTTACTGGCTTAGAGGATTCCGGATCAGCAACTTTCAGAAGTGTTTCTTCTTAAGCAGGTGAATCAATAAATTGACCACTCTTCTTGTCAAAGGCTACATCCATCCTTTTGAGTGTACCATCACTCACCAACATAATCTTGCAAACTCTTGTCTTAGATTTGCAAGCCTCCTTGAATGACTCAAGGCACCAAACTATCAACTTTGAGAGTATTTCTGGATACATTATAATCTGAGCTCTCAGATTCCCATTCTTAACAATCTCAAGGGTAATGAGAATGTGCTTCATCAGGTTAAACTTCCTCAGATTTATCAGAAAATCTAGGATGTAGATCTCACTCTTCTTTAGACTATGTTTTTCACCCTTCCTCGGTACGATAAGACCTTGTACCCATAACTCTAGAATTTGGAAATTTTAGATAAACTAGAAATCTTCAGAGCCTTGTCATCTGCCAGCCCGAGATTTTCTAATACATATTCCTTATTGATGCTACCCTTTGAATCCAGCAACACATGAGATATGAATTCAGCTTCACCTCTATTATTCATCCATACCAAGCTTGCTGCCTTGGCATATGAAAGCTTAAAAGTCTTACCATAGGACTTAAAAGACAACTTCTCCCTTCCATATTCCTTAAGAAAGGAGACTGTTTCATAGAACTCTATAAGCAAATCTAAATACACTTCATCTTGATTCCCAGGTTTTGACACCACAACATCTTCCCAACCATTAAGCTTGATATTCTTGGAAATAAGAGAGTCATACTTGTTGAAGAAATTAGGATGGACCAGCCTCCCTCTATATACTAACCACTTCGAAATCGGCTTAGATGAAGAAATGTCTTGAGAATCTGCTTCCACATACATTTGTATTTGAAGACCCTTGAGAAGTTCGGAACTGAGAAAACTGAAGTTCGGAACGACTTTAAAATAGAGAGGCATAGCTTCGGGATGCTGGAGCTAGAAACCCGATGTGGGACAACTATTTGGGGTCCCCTTTATATAGGCAACAAGAAAAAAATAGTTTATCTTCCATGGCTGATCGAATGGTTTTGATAAGCTGATATCAGATCTGATTGTTGAAAACCAATTCTCAGGAAAACTTGAATCCGATCTTTTAAGGATTTTATTAAAACAAATAATTAAGTAAAATATAATCCGAAAACAAAATATAAGAAAATTCCAACAAGAAAAGTATGACTATGAAAACATAAGTAAGGAAATCATACCGTTTGGATTGGATTAGGAAGATTATTCGTAAATGGTAACATTCTTAAGAAAACTAAAAAAAATATTTAATATGAAAAACAAACTCAGTATGAAAAACTCAGTACGAAAAAAAACACATTATGACAAATTCGGTATGAAAATTCCGTTATGAAAATACCAGTACGAAATTTTCTATTCCGGAAGTTTTTAATACGAAAATTTCCATTTCAGAAGTTTTATATATGAAAATATCCATTCTGGAATATTTTTGTTCCGTAAATTCAATTCCGGAATTTTAGTTCTGAAATGTTTTAAAACAAATTTTGAAAAATTTTGTTATTCTAACAATAAGATGTACTCCCCCAATAAAAAGACTTTATTGCTGTAAGGAGTCTTTTTCAACAGAAATTTAATTAAGTAGGATTACCTTACAGTTATCATTCTTAACTTCTGTTTAATGTATTCAAATCTATCTGAAGGAAAAGATTTTGTGAAAATATCAGAAAGTTGATCTTGTGTTCTAATAAACTGAAGAATGATATCTCCTTTAAGTGTGTGATCCAAATGTAAGTGATGCCTAATATCTATGTGTTTTGCACGAGAGTGATGTGCAGGGTTCTTACTAAGGGAAATGGCACTTTTGTTGTCACACAAAATTTGAGTTTTAGTAAAACTCAAGCCATAGTCTATGAGTGTGTGTTGCATCCACAACACTTGAGCACAACAACATCCAGCTGCTACATATTCAGCATCAGCAGTGGAGAGTGCTAAAGAATGTTGCTTCTTGCAGGACCAAGAAACTAATGAATCTCCTAAGAAATGAAAGGTTCCGGATGTACTCTTTCAATCCATTCTACATCCACCAAAGTCAGCATCAGAAATGATTTTTAGAATAAAATCATTTCCAGATGTATAAAAAATCCAAGATCCATGGTTCCCTTAAGGTAGAGAAATATTCTTTTTACTGCCTTTAAGTGATATTCCTTAAGATTTGATTGATATCATGAACATAAGCATACTAGGAACATTATGTCTAGTCGACTAGCTGTCAAGGTAAGTAAACTTCCTATCATACCTCTAAAATATGTTTGATCTACTGGTTTCCGAGCTTCATCAAGATCTAAAGAGTTTGAGGTACCAATGGGAGTACTTATACTCTTAGTGTTGTCATAACCATACTTTTTAAGAATATAATTAATATAATTATGTTGAGATATGTAGGTTTCTTCTAGTTTTTGAGAAATTTGAAAACCAAGGAAAAATTTTAAATCACCCATCATACTCATTTCAAACTCAGATTTCATTACACTTGCAAAAGAGTCGGTCAAATATTGCTGAGTTGAACCAAATATGATGTCATCAAGATAAATTTGAACAATAAAAACATTTTTTATCTTTCTTTATAAAAAGGTTTGGATATAAATTTCCCTTAACATATTTATTTTGAAGCAAAAATCTAGTGAGTCTATCATACCATGCTCGTGGGGCTTGTTTAAGGCCATACAAAGCTTTGGTAAGTCTAAAAACATGATCAGGATATTTTTTATCTTCAAAGCCATGAGGTTTTTCAATAAAAACTTCTTCTTGAACATGACCATAAAGAAAAGAACCTTTGATGTCTATTTGAAAATGTTTAAAATTAAAGAATGCTTCAAAGGCAAGTAGAATACGGAAAGATTCAAGTCTGGCTACTGGAGCATAGGTTTCTTCATAGTCTATTCCCTCTTGCTGATTATAGCCTTTAGCAACAAGTCTATCTTTCTTTCTAACTATGACTCCGTTTTCATCACATTTATTTCCGAAAACCTATTTTACTCGGATAACAGAAGTTTCCTTCGGTCTTTTAACAAAGGTCCAGACTTTATTCCATTCGAATTCATTTAGTTCATCTTTCATGGCTTTGATCCAATCATCATCACTTAAAGCTTCATCAGTGATTTTAGGTTCTAATTGGGAAAGAAATTCTAGATGTTCTACTTCATTTCTTAAGCAACTTCTAGTCCTTACAGGTCGATTTACATCACCAATGATACTATCACTAGGATGATTCTTAAGAAACAGCTGATTTGGGTTTTGTAAAACCTGTTCATAAACATAGGGTAGAAAGTCTTCTGGGGTAAATGTTTCAGACGTATCTTCTTGAACAATTTCCTTATCAGAAGGTTCTTCTATCATTGGTTTACAATAAGTTTTTGAAAACACATCTGAGGATGTAGGTTGAGGTGGGTTAAAAACAAATGGAACTGACTCATAAAAGTTTACATGTACTGTTTCTTCAACAGTACAAGTATTTTTATTAAAAACTCTATAAGCCTTAGAGGTTGTGGAATAGCCTAAGAAAATCCATTCATCAGATTTTGGTGCAAATTTATGTAGATTATATTTATTATTTATAATAAATACTTTACAACCAAAAACCTTGAAGTAGGACAGTCTTGGTTTTCTACAATTCCATAACTCATAAGGAGTTTTATTAAGAAAAGGTCTAATCAAAACTCGATTTATAGTATAGCAAGCAGAACTTACAGCTTCATCCCAGAAATGTCTGGCTATAGAATATTCACTTAACATGGTTCTCGTTATCTCTTGAAGGATTCTATTTCTTCTCTCAACTACACCATTTTGTTGAGGAGTTCTAGGTGCTGAGAAATTGTGAGTAATACCTTTTCTACTACAAAAAGATTAAAAATCAGAATTTTGAAATTCTCCTCCATGATCACTATGAATAGTTTTCAATGGAAGGTTTATCTCATTTTTATCGTGAGCTCTAAAACGTTTGAAATAGGAAAATTCTTCAGACTTCTTTACTAGAAAATAGACCCAAGTAAATCTAGTGTAATCATCAACTAGAATAAACACGTAGTATTTTCCTCCAATACTTCCAGTTTGTGTTGGACCAAAAAGATCCATGTGCACTATCTGTAATGCATCGGTCGTCGAGACTTCACAGATTAATTTAAAACTATATTTATGTTGCATTCCATATTGACAAGGATCACAAACTTTAGAAGAATCAAATCTATGCTCCGGTAGATCCTTAACTAGTTTCTTCTTAGAGAGTTTACATAGGTTTCTAAGATTACAGTGACCTAGTATTCTATTCCATAACCAGGAATGTTCTTCCATTTCACTTAGGAAAGGTAAATCTTGCCTTCTATGGTCTTCTAAGTTTAATGTGTAAACATTCTCTTTCCTATTGGCTGAGAGAATAAATTCTTCCTTAGAATTGTGAACTAAGAATTTATCATTCCTATAATTCACAAGGTAACCTTCATCACAAAACTGACTTATGCTAATGAGGTTGTGCTCAAGACCCTTAACAAAAAGAAAATTTGAAATCAAGGTTTTACCAAGAAGAACAATATTACCAATACCAACAATATCTCCCTTAGCATTATCTCCCAAAGTTACCATTCCTCCTTTCGTTTTGATAATCTTTTCAAAATAGATTTTGTTACTAGTCATGTGCTGGGAACAACCACTATCCATGTACAATGTATTGTTGCTGGTACTCTCTTTATTTTCCTGAATCTATGAAGAAAATTATACGTTCAGTATCCAAACAAGTTTGGATCCGAGATTACCAGATAATAAAATTTTAGGAACCCACATCTTCTTAGAAAGGTAAGCTTTGTGAAATCTTAAGGATTGGGTTTTGTTTAAGGAACAATTCTTTGCCCAGTGACCACCACATTGACACTTGGTACAAAATGTTGCACTTTGAGGAACAAAATAATTGTTACTTGAAATTGGATTTTCATGGGTATAACTAAATCCGGATTTATTTTGTGAAGGTCGTATTTGAAAATACATTTTATCAAAATATTTCTTACCATGGGTAATGTTTAATAAACACTTCTTCAAGGAAAAAATTTCATACTTGAGTTTTATAACCATGTTTTTATCCTTAAAATCATTAGTTTCAGAACTTGAGCTAGGTTCAAAAACATTTTTCTTAGAAATTACTTTTTCTAATTATTTAGAAAGTTTTTTCTTCACAGAACTTACTTCCTCAAGATTTTTTGAAATACTTTCAAAATCTGCATTTTTCCTATCAAGATATTTAGAAAGATCTGATATATCTTTTGTAAGAATAGAATTTCTAGAGTTTGCCTTATCAAGTTTTTTATTGAGTTTAGAATTCTCAATCTCAAGAAGTCCAGTAATCCTAGAGACTTCTTCATAAGTAAGTAAAGTATTTTCCTCGTCAGAAGAGGATTATTCACCAGAAGAGTTATAATACTTACTATCATTAGAATTTAAAGATACACTGGTCAACGATTCAACATTTTTTACCTTAGCCATAAAACATTGATTATCAATAGATAATCTGGCTATAAGACCAAGATTCTTCTGTCCTGAAGATTCGAAATCAGAAGATTCATCTGAAGAGTCACCACCACTGGCACTCCAGGTGTCATTAGCTTTCAGAACATTCTTAGCTTTGGCTTTATAATATTTCTTTCTATTCCTGTCTGAATGCTTTTCATTTCTTTCTTTCTTTTTGAGCAAAGGGAAATCTGGTCTAATATGTCCAGCTCTCTTTTATTCATAACAAGTAACTTCTCCATATTTTCTATCTTTCCTGTCCTTTTTCTTATACTTAGATTGGAAATTTCTCTGTCCAACTATCTTGTTCATCCTTCGAGAAATATTAGCTAACTCATTATCAGATACTTCACTCTCACTAGATTCGGATTGGAAAATAACTTTCTTAGACTTGGATCTGGTTACTCTCTTAGGAGTCTTACCTTTCATCTGATTTGATGTTGTTGTAAAAGCAATAGTACCATTTCCATTCTTCTTCTTGATGTTGTTGGCATCTCTCTTCATTCTGGTTTCATGTTATAGAAGAGTTACGAATAACTCATCAAGAGAAATTTGAGTGACCTTCCTATTCTCATCTATAGCAGTTCTTTTGGATTCCCACTCATTGGGCATAATATCAATTATCTTATCCTCAAGTGCTTCATCACCTAAACCTTTCTCTCCCATAGACTGTAAGCTATTGACGATAGTCATAAATCTTTATTGAACATTACAGATTGGTTCACCATAAGGAAAGTTGAAGCCATGATATTCAGCTCTAGGAATAGCTCTCCTAGTCTCAATCACTTTAGAAGTTCCAAAGTGTGTAACCTCTATCTTTTTTCAGATACAATTAGCTTCTTCACAAGAAGAAATTTGGATATATATATTTCTTGTCATTGAACATAGTAAAGTATTGCGTACCTTATAATTGAGTTGATACTCTTGCTTTTCCTGGTTAGTAAAAGTTCTAACTTCCTTGTCAGGAATTTTATAATCACCAGTAAGCATAAAAAAGTTTTCTACACCAGTATTAATAACAAAAGTCTTCATTCGATATCTCCAGTACTCATAGTCATTACCATCAAAGATATGTGGTCTTGTAGGATTTAGATTATCAATAGAACCAACATTGACTCCTGCCATACATAAAATAACATTCGATACACTAACTTGTTTGTAGCAAATGTTTGGAATCACAAAGTTCGGAATGAGAAAGTTTAGAATGGGAAAATTCGGAATGGAAAAGTTCAGAATGATAAAATGAGCAAGAAAAACTTATTCGTGAGTATATGTATTTCAGAGACCTACTCTGATACCAATTTTAGGATCGAAATAATGATGATGATGATCAATATACAAGAGGGGGGGGGGGGTGAATTGTACACTTTAAAAATTCCTTTGGAACATTTAAATATAGTTATGAATAACTATGTTTCCTTAATCAAAGGAAATGTCTAAGTTTAACAAAGTTAAACTAAGAAAATTCTCAACACCTCTAACACAAAATAAAACATGGAATAAGGAATGAAGTTATAAACATCAAATCCTATGAACATTCTCGAAACTGAAAAGAGATTCCGAAAGAAGGTTCCAGAAATATGGTTCCGGAAATTTAAACTTAACAAAATATTACAATATGAGATTCTACCTTAAAGCATGTAGAATCTAAATGAAACATAGTACAAGTAAGGAAGTATAAGAGGGTTATACTTTCATTATAATACAAAATGCAGCGGAAATAAATGAGTAGGAAAACTACAAGTAACAAGATATAAGTATTTTAACCCAAAGATAAGGGTATCCAACAACCTTGGATAAAGGTCCCTTGATTTATACTTTAAAGAAGTTTGTCTTACCCACACCATGGTAATCCCTCGATACAAAGATCGGAGTCTCTGTGTTGCTATCTTCGTAAGCCCTCAACTTCAAGGTAGTTGGCAACCTTTGTCTTCCTCAGCAAGGAATCCCTCGAACTTCAAGGTAGTCGGCACCTCTGTCTTCCTATCCCTGGAAGTCCTCGAATGTAATCACCAACATTCGGAGTAGCACGAAGAAAAAACTGAACGAGCGGTTCAGTACGCACAAGGAGTGAAAATATTTCTCTTTATAGAAATCACCTTAGCAGCGTGTGGTCTCTAGATTATTCAACTTCATTGTCTATATTGAGCTCTTTCAAATGAGCTCCAATTTATAGATAAGGTCGGCCTCCTTCCTAACGGTCATATTTTCCTTAAAAATCGGAGGGACCTATACACATGTCACTTAGCCAACGGTTAGTTTTATAAAAGAATAGACGACATCGTTTTATATCAAAACAAGTGTAACAGAATGTACGACACCGTTTAAAAACTATCTCAAAAATTCAGAGTGAAGATTCGGAGTGAGAAAAAAATATTAAAGAGTAAACAGATTATAACAACGTAAGCAAGATGAAAGTTCGGAGTCTAAAGAAAAATAATTTTCGGAGTCTAAATAAATTTGGAGTGTATAAAACCAAGATGATCAGATTCTGTTTAATAGGTGAATTCAGAATGAGAATTCAGAATGATAATTCTTTATCAGAATTCGTAATGAGAGTTCATTGTCGAATTTCATAAGGATTCGTATCCTGAATCTGGTGTAGAACTTAATTAGAGTTCGTATCCGGATTTCAGAATGAAACTTTATTATAGTTCTCATCTGGATTTCGGAGTGAGACATTATTACAGTTCTTGTCCAGAATTCGGATCTTAAAACAGAATACATCATATCAAAGTTTCAAACAATTCAAAGAAAATAGAAATGAATCAGAATTTTATACTTAAGAAAAATATGAATAAAAATATGATAAGGATAATTTTTCTTACAAAAGCGATTTTCCTTATAAAATCAATTTTCCTTATAAAAACAATTTTCCTTATAAAAACAATTTTCCTTATAAAAGCAATTTTCCGTAAAGATAAGGTTTTTGTTATTTCCTAAAAAATAATGAATGGAAATGTCATATGGGAAACCTTATTGACTCAACAATTATATTATCTTAAAATGTTTAGATTTTCCAGTCACATTCATAAAAACCATTTTTTAAAGATGAAGATAAAACTTCATATATCATTCCATAAAAAATACCAATAAATTGAAACCAAATATATATGAATCATATAAAAAAATTTGATATAGAATGGAATAATATAATTGAAACGAAAATCCTGTAATGTATTTGAAAATGACTTTATTGAAATTACAAATCATTAGAAGGATGAAAATACTTATGATTCATAATGAATAGTACGGTGAAAAGGGATAATTTTATAGAAAACAATTCGAATGTCTTTATAGGAGAACATTTTTGTGCAGTAAATAACATGTATTTTGAAGTAAATCCTATTAAAATAAATTGGTATAATTGTTAACAAAAATGCATTTTTCAGAACAATGGAATCTGAATGTAATAATACTATTTTGAGAATGTTTTTTTCAAAATAATTAACTTTTTAAATGCAACAAAATATCATTATAGGTTATATAATATCATTCCTAAATTTTTTTGGGAAAGGAATAGAGAATATGACCCAAAGAAATGATTTAATTCAGGAATACCTTATAAAAATTGAGTAAAATTTAAATAAAAAAATTAAAAGAGATATATATAAATGTTGGAGTTAAAACAACATTAATAAGTATAATTCGTTATTTTATTTATCCAATAGGTTTTTTGCACTCCATTTAAATGAATTTATGTGAATAAAAAATGTGTCTCAAATAAGTAAATTTTTAGATGATACCCTTACAATGATGTAGATTAATTATTTTCACTTGATAAAAGTATTAAATATAAAAAATATGATTATTAATTTGATTTTGAGAAATATTATTATTCTATTTTTAATATAATAGGCAAAATTTATTGTAATATTCTATTTATTTATTATATTGTATTGGATTGTATTTTTATGAAAATTGAAATAATGTCAGCTTATTTTAGTAATTTGAGGATCTATGATTAAATTTTAATAATAAAATAAATAAAATATATCAAAACAAAACAAAAATATTAAAATTTTTATTAACATATAATAAAAATATTATTTTTGTTCCCTTGGATATCCATTATAGTGTTTTATATAATTTTTTTAAGATGTTGATTAAACCAACCTAAACTAAAATGATATATTTTAATGGGTGATTTTTGTTCTATAAGTGTATTATATAATTAAAAAAATAATTATTATTACAAAATTTTTATTTTCAATGAAGAGGAATAATTTTTTTATTTATTTTTATAAATAAATAAAAATTATATGAAAAATGAAAAATGTTACATTGTGGTGGCGGTACTTCGTACAATACACAATTAATTTTTTTTCATATGTTGATGTAAAAGAGACATTATTATTATTTAATTAATATAATTACATTTTATTATTCTAAAGATAATTATTTTGTTTTGTAGATTATATATATATTTTTTGCAAGGAATAGAGTAAAAGATTAATAATAAGTTAAAGTAATTCTCATCTTTGAAGCTTGAGTTTTTTCTTAGAAATGTCCTTCAAATCAAATTAAATATTCAAAATAAAGCCAGATAAAAGCTTATAAAAGTGGTATATGGATCTAGGAAGATAAAATTTTCATATTTTGAAGGAGAAATTATAAGGCAAGGAGTGCATTGATTGGTAGGGGATGTTACTATTTTATAAGAGAAGAGATGGGTAGTTCTGAGACCAACCCTTACATTTTCCATAATATAATGACAATATTAAATGATTAATTGACCAATAAGGAATGAAATGGAGTGTAAACTAATTTGAAAAAAACCTCACCTCTATATCTCATTTATGATACAACCATAAGTTTTTTAGTGATTTTTCATTTATCTTTTTAAATTCTATAGTAATTTACTTTTAATTTTTAAATTAAATTTAATCTTTATTAAATGAAATTCATGAACAAAAATAATATTGTATCTATAAATTATTTTGATTTATACTATTTCATAATAAATTATCATTTAATCATAAATTTTTTAATGGTTCAAATATCTAATTTTAAAATAAGTACACTTAATAAAATAAAAACATTTGTTGAAAAAAGTGTGTACTATTGTTAAAAATCAAGTGTAATCCATAGTAATAGAAATTAAAATTTTCATTATATATATTAGGATAATGAAAAATAAATAAAAGGTATAAGGATTTAAAGGAAATACATAATCCAATATCATCCTAAAAATGATTCACTTAATGAAAAGAACAATTTTTTTATTAAGGTAACATTTAAATTCGGTCCTAAAAATATCAGGCACAGGATTTAAAAGCTCAATGAAAATTTTAAAATACATATTGTATTATTTAATAAATTTTATTATACTTCTTGGATACTCTTACATAATGATAGAATCATAAAAATAATAAAATTATTTTTTCAAAGGACCTCAATTTGAGAATAAAAATAGATCTTTTTAGAAAAAAGATCATAACATCGTACTATTATTTATATTTTAAATTATAAAATGTTTATTGTTTAATATATTTACATTTAAAAAATTGATAAATTTAATTTTTTAAATAGAATAAATAAATACAAATTAAAACATTATTTATTGGAAAAATAATGTTATATAAAATTATGTGTTACTAGCATTATTTCATATCATTTTTTAATTTAAAAGATGCTAATATACCATAAAATATATGATAATGTATAAAAAAATTTCAAATTATTCTTCTAGGGTATATTATAATAATCTTTGAAAAAAAAATTTTGATAAAAAGAATTATAAATTTTATATTAAATAATTTTTAACAAATACCATGAAAATTAATTATTTATATTCTAAAATCAAATTTTACTGAATTATTATTATTAAATTACTTATTGAAATTTTTTATATACACAATTTCATATTTTAATAATAATGAAAATATTAATTTATTTCTAACACAAACACACACACACACACACACACATATATATATAAATATCAATTTTTTCATTTCAATATGACATGTATATTTACTATTTAAGAATGAATAGATTCAGTATACTTATTTGATATATGAAAATTGACTAGATCTAAAACAAACAAATTTTAAATATATATAATTGAAAAGTCCATAAATAAAAAGAATATATTTCGTTCATATATATATATATATACATTCTAAATCATTCATTAATTACACTCTTACTAAATACGACATAGTTACAAATGATATTATTGACTTCTTATAATTACATATCCTTCATAGAGATATTATTCATTATAGTTCTCACATGCCTATGAATCAGTATCAATGATAAAGATGATTAAGGGGATTTATTAGCTATCATGTTTTTTATCTTAATATGGATTCCTATTTATTTATGCATTTTAATGAATGTAAATTATCTACCGTGTAAAATAATCCATGTTGTGAATACCTATTTTAATATTTTTATTTGTAACATTCCACTAGTTAATGCATAAATTGTTTTTAGTTATTTAAAAATCTATTTTTATTCCCTTAAAAATATAGATATTTTTTTATGAAAATAATCATATGCTTTAGAAAAAATATTTTTCCCAAAAATATAGGCTGTTGCATCCATAACATTGTAGATGAGAGATGATAAAAAAATATAGGATATGGAGAAGAAATTTCACCTTACATCGGAAGGAAATAACTACATGGGGAAAGAGTTTAATGATTTTCATAGTGGCTTAATACCCACAAGAAAATATTGCATGCCAACATTGGGTTATAGGGAAGTCCATATAAATGGAATGAGTTTGTCGAGAACATTTATTTTATTATAAAAATATGGAAACACATTATCATAATTAAATTATTGTATTTATTATTTTATGCTAACTATATTTGCGAATCACATCACAACTCTCCCATGAGATTCATCATTTCCTTATAGTCAATAACAAATTCATTTAATGATAATAAGGATGTTCATCAGTGTAGATCCCCAGATCAGATCCATTATGAGTTGGGGGTGAATAAATGGTTACATTTGATGTATTATTTATAAAATTAATAATCCAGGGATGGATAAATACTTGATCTCTCATTTATTGAAGTTTTACTACTACCTTATACAAACAAATGAAAAAATGATAAGCACAAAAGGATTTTGTTAAGGGTCAATATCGATGTGAGAACCTAATCATTTATGTGATAAACCTATGGTTACTTCACAAGTTTTCCTCTCAATATTAATTACAGTGATCATAAGTGATTAAACTTTTTTACAAAATTTTGGATATGTAATATCCAGACCTTGTAATAGATAAATTATGTTGTTTATACTATCACCACTAGTACTTCAACAGTTGTTCACTAACCAACTTTGAAAAGGTCTTCAACTTCTTATTCATATATATATATATAGTGAGAATGTTGGACTTATTTTATTTCATTTCCACGTAGTCAATTATTTTTTTGAATCACTACTAGAATTTCTCACCTTTGATTATTAGATCATTTAATCATCTATTATCTCACTGATATCTAGTATGCTAAAATATCCAATCTCACTAAATGTATTCAACTACCACAAAATTCAATCAATAATTGTATATGAATGGATGTAAATTACTTTTCTAAGCTTGTATGAGATATTACATAGAAAACGACTATAATATTAGAATAAAAAACTAAAAATACCCCTCAATACACTACATGTTTTCTGTTTACTAAATTATTAAATCCTTGGAAGGATACTAATTATATAAAATAAATCATGAAGATCAATCCCTTGATTCTTCATGATAATATAATATCCAGTAGATGAATTATATATCTTATCCATATTGACATGTATATTGTCTCCCTCTTTTATCGTAGTGTCAAAAAAATCATCATTTATTACCATTCCATATATAAATTATATGTGAATATTATTCTCATTATTATGATCTGTATAAATATCCACAATTGATACTGCATTATCATTTCCTAAACATTGCAGTATGAATTTTTTCATGAAATATATTCCCAGGAAGGTAACATCATCATATTTAATATCAAGAGAAATTAATATCACATCACATTGATATTATCATCTATTTATTCTATTTTCAAAACCTAAAATAAATGTCGATTTATGTTTCCAGTGATAATATTACTGATGTTTTCAGTAATTTAAACTCCACATAGTTTCTATATCTATTTTTTATGTCAGTAGATGCCAAGTGTCATTGAAACAACCCATTTTCTTCTTTATTAAGAAGATCCTCATATGCAAGTGAATATATTATCTCACATAAGAATATGATCTCTGTGGTGTAGTTCATTACTCTTTGTTATAAGATAAATCCTTTAAAAAATTACATTCAACATAATGATTCATGGTATACTCATATAAGATTCATCATTTTCTATTGAAATCACAATTTTTTTAATGTGACGATACTATTAAATAGTCATTATCACTATACTGTATTACACTTAGTATTTCCAGTAAGACAGAAAACTCAAATATTACCTTACAGGGAAACATCATGTATTGTAGAACAGCTCCATGAGTATTCAAATGGAAGCCTCTGTACTGTTGAAACCATCCATGGAATATAGTGATGATATTAAATGACCATTGCGATAATCCATAGTGTATCGTAACCAGCCCAATTAGGCACCTGAATTGTTCTATTAGGATGGGTGCCACTAGCCATAGGTGTTCCTCCTCATACGAAAAAAGATTATGACAATCAGTTACGGTGTAATTTTACATGTTTGGGAGACCTTACCCTCTTGGGATATATAATAAAACTATCCCGATTAATAATATATAAAATGAAATAGAAATAAATTACATAGTAGAATCGAACCGGAATAACCAAAGGTGGAAGCATATTTAGTAGTAATAAATATATGAATCAATAAATATTGAACAATGGATAGTAAATATATCAGTGTTACACTTTTATCCACTACTAAAAAAAAGAATGCATAAAAATACAAGTCATACATAAAAATATTTAAGAATAAGGGTCACCCAAAGGCCAACCGTAGTATAATATATATGTATACAAAATATCATGATGCTACATGAATGATTTATAAATAAAAAAACTAAATATAGGTATTAAATGATGGTCCATGACATTCACCATGCCAAACATATATTAATATCCATCTCATAGGGATGACCCTTTATCTGTAAGAAAATTCCTGAACTCTACATGCATCCCAAAGGACCCATGCAAGGTGTGAGATGAATCTTAGTGGGGTACCACCCAAGAGTGTATAACAATAATATGTGTTTAATTAGGTGTATATCAAAATGAAATGAAGAATATTATAGATATAAATAGAAAAATTTTCCCTAGTTCCCAATAACCATGAAGAAGTCATCACCGACATCTACCAACCCCGTAATTTGAATAATAGAGAATCCATGGACCATTGACCAAGGTATACCTAATGTATAACAATATTGGTGAACCATTAGGTTGCACCTCATATCATATAACCTGGAACAACAATCCTCTTGATACCTCATTTCTAAATAAGTAAAAAAATCCCAAAGAAACTCCTAAAACATTAATAAACCGGTCTCATGGACACCTGATCGATATAATACATCCGTCTAGTACCTAAAAACAAGAGAAAATTTGTTATATTTCCTAAAATAATATTCATCATTAGCTCAAATCACAATGTACAAAATAATGATGATGTCTATCTTCTAATATAAATCCCGGTCTACATCCTCATTGACACTCAGCCTAATCCAAAACCGATATCATCATACCTATAAACTGAAGGCTCCTCATCTTCCATGTGACTTTCGACAACAAGAACACAAAACCATAATAACCTAAGTTAAAAATACCGGAGGTCTCTACCCACATGAGTGGTCAAAAAAACTCATAAATGGATTCATACTATTTTCAAAATCCATAATTCAGTGCTTTTTCCAACACAGGGGAAAGTAAATAACAAATAATGTTCATAAGAGACATAATCACCAACACCTCATACCCCTATATCCATTTCTCTCAAATATTATGTCCTTTCTATCCTAATATAATTGGACATTCCCAAATTGACATTATCACTACTTCAATCTAATGTCCTCAACGCCCAATCCTATGATCCACACAACTCAAGAAAATCTAGCTCAAGCCCAAATAATGATCAATATCACTCAATCATGATGACCATTCCATCCCATCCTTAGGCTGAGGCTTTCCTAGCCCATTGGGTCTCAACATCTTATAATGAGAAATAACATATAAATTACTAAAAATTTCACTGTAAATGAAATTCAATTCAAAATTATTAAATTGAAAATTTTGAATAAACTCAACAATTCAACATATATAGATTGGGTATCTCACATACATATAATCAATCCAAAATAAAAGGAAAACCTATTCAATGTAATTGAACTTCCTAAATTTAAAAAACTCAAATTAAACAAGAATCACATCATATCCTAAATGTCCAATGAGGTCTAAAAACTATAATGCAACCTCTCACCTAAGGAAAAGGATAGGGAATACCTAAAAGCATCATATAGCCATACTATAAATTTTATAAGAATATAGAGGCATATGACTCAATTTGACAATGTCCCATGAAATTCCACATAAATCAAATGTTCGAAAAAAACACAAAATATGATATGAACCACATACCATGTACATGAAGATGTAGACACTTGCGATATAAATATCAAATTTGAAATGTATTGGAATAGATATGTGTTTCCGTCCATCACCCAAAAAATAGTGTGTGATGGCTCAAATATATTTATCACTCTATGAGTAAAAAATTAAAATATGAAAAGGCTAGGGTGAGGTTAGCCTTACTAGTATGGTTACATATGCTATGATGGATTGAATAATTAATAAAAAATGATGGAGACTGATCAAATCTAGTGGAAGGATGAAAAAGAGGGAGATCCCTCATTTTAGCCTACAATAAAGGATAAAGAAGGGGGGAGAAAATAAAAAGGGAAAAAATTTAGAGAAAAACTTATGTTGGTTTCATGGTTTACCCGTACGATTTTCCAAATCGTGTGCCAGTCATTGAGAAGAAACTACGCAACATGCCATGCCCCCATAATTATCCACCATAGTTTTCCATACCATTAAAAAACTATAAGGTTTCTCTCTATAAAAAATGAAGAGGTATCTGTAAGATTGTTCATCCCACATGTAGGGATTTCCAAATCACGCGGTACTTCAAAATGGGTTGTATACCTACTAAGGGTCTTACTGTTTACCCTAAACTGTGCACCCTAGACTACAATTTTCTAAGCATTTTTATTGGACTTTGATGCTCCCAAAACCAAAAAAACACATAATGAACTCTCCAAGACAATGGAACAACCCAGAAAATGATATAAATCCAATTAAACTCTTGGAATTGAGTTCTTATCATTATATTATAAAATGACATAGAAACTATTTCAGAAGCTGAAAAAGGGAGTGATATTCAACCCGAATAAAATACTCAAGTTGTTATAATCTCCCCACCATAACATATATCATACATAAGTTATCAATAGAAACAAAAATATGGTGTTGAACATACCCATAATATTAAAAGAAACTTGTAATACCCCAGTCTCAAGGATATAGGAATGTTAAATTAAGGGTATACACAATTTTGTAATTTACTAACCTGGTCCATTCTAAACCAATGTACAATGAACAAAATGGTCCATTAAACTATTTCTAGGAATCATGGTCCTCCTATGATGCATCATCTTATCTAAATTTCACTAGGTTAAATTGTTCCATATAATCACATATTTTTGTCCCACACTCAATCAGTTACCGCCTCAAGCAAATAGAACCCATTTAATCATTGAGGTCCTACATATCCAAAGATGATAAAATAAATTCTGGTTCCTCACACAATAGTCAAGAACCACACCGTTATGGTTCCCATATACCTCACATCTTATGTAACCCACATCCTCAATTACCTAGTGCCAATGCACCATAGAATCATTCATCCAATGATACTCAATTAAAAAACAATGTTCCTCACACATCATATATAGATATAAAACAAATCAGATATGATTCCAACCTACTGACCAATGTTTGTTAAGTCCATAAAAAACCCATTAAAATCATTAACCATATGGTTCTTCCTCAACATTCCATTCCAATAAAAAATTCAAATTCATGGCCACTCCCGCAATTTACATCTGACCATAGTTGGATCACCATCTTTCTCAACCGCCATTATCCCCATGACATGCAAATGGTATGATCCTTAAATTCATGATTCCTAACATACCTAAAGTTTTTCTCTATCCACTAGCCACAAACCCTAGTGATGGGTCCCAATACCTCTGTCATGACCTCCATGTGCTGCTGAACCTTTGATACAATAACCTGATACTTACCCTAAACCATCCCCCAAAGCTTCTGTTTTCCCCTAAAACACATTAAATGAGAAACGAGAAGGCCTCTTGTAAAACCTTGTATGATGAATGAACTATCCACATGCCTGTAACACCTTTGGAGGCCACTCACATTGAGACCAGAGATGTAAAATATTCCCACATTGAATGAAATCCATCAAATATCTACTCTGAGATGGTCTGATCGAGTCCTTGGACTAACATCCCTATTGTAACTCATCCCTTGCATGATTCATTACATCGAAACCATCACCACAAAAAACACATAAATCTATCACTCATATGGGGTACAACCTATCTGTGGGGTTTCCCACATCTTTGAGAACCTAGTTAACAACCTCATATAATGATCCCAATCTCACAATGTTTAACTGCACCCAAATGGCATACCATAAAACATCATCAAAGCACCTCACCCTGGAGGTGTCATCACTCACCATGTTTTGAGAAAAAATAGAAAATGTAGTGAACGATGATTCATAGTAAATGATAGACATGTCAACATACTAATGGTTTAAGATCTCCCAAGACCTTTCATCCCAGGACATCTTCATGAAAAAGAGCTCGAAGAATCGTACCCCATCATCCTTCCATGCCAGTCCCTCATGTATGTCTTCCTGCACCTGTACATCCAAAAATTTATCTATAAATCCAATAAGCATGTAGTTTTTTTTGGATTCACCCCCACCCAGGAGGCCTCTCGGGATCCTCAAAGACCATATGGATGCTCTTAACGCAGTTTTCATTTGCCCGAGGATCTACCTCAGCCTGAAAACGTGGAAAGTGTTGTGACTGGAATTCCCAATTCAATCATCCAATGGATGATTCTAATCCTAGATCCCGACTATTGATACCTTATAAAACATATACCGGTGTCACATAGAGATTACCATCAAGAGACAAGTCAAATGATTCAATGTATAGCTGCTTCCCCACCTTCCCTAGATCCAGAACTCAGGCACGTACCTGCGGCTCATGCTCTACCTGAACCACATGGATTTAAAACTGTTTTTCTTTAACGACACCATGTACTTTACTGGATGATGTTACATATAATATGTAAAGTTATAAACCCACCAAATTGAATCAAATTGACATACATACCATATCAGACACACACACACATAGATATATATATAATCGAAATAGTGAATCTAGTAAAAGGTAGTGTGATCTCAATACTTATACCCTTCACATTACAACCATGACCCATGAAATCCTAGCCTGCTGGTCTCTTTACCAACCCTATAGTATGTGTTTTATAATATATTCCTCTAGACTAAACTTTCCTGACAACCATAGTTTCGTGAAAATGAAAACCTAGTTTCCCAGTCCTGGTGATCAAAATCACATCAACCGTAGAACATTCATAATCCTATAATAGCCCGACCCATTTCATATATCACATGAAATTATATATATAATACATGGCACATCATATTTCAAATATCAAAGCAATCCTATCATGGAATCTGACACTCATCACATGTTATAAACACTTTACAAAGCATACATGAAATTATAAAATTTAAATACCCTAAAAAGTATCTATAAACAGCCAACAAGAAGGAAGTCACACAATTTCTCACTGGATCAAGGATCCATATTTCATACTTACCTCACAAAGGAAAGGCCCACATGTCATAATCAATAAAAAAACATCCCAAATAATCCACATGAGTGGGAAATCAAACTACCTGTAAAATGATCAAAATAGAATAATAATTCCCACTCCTTGAAATAGAGTATATCCCACATACATGGGGATGTAGGAACCAACAAACATGTTATTAAACTAGTTACAACATTACCTAATCTCCAATATACCACAACCCAAATAGAAATTCCATGAAAATTTGTAAAAAAATCTATTATGATACCATTTTTATTTTCCCTAACCTGATTAGCCACCCGAATAGTGCTATCAGGATGAGTGCCACTAGCCTTAGGTGCACCTCCTTGTATACTAGAGGCTACCGACTAGTAGAGAGGGTGTAATTTAGCATTTTGGGGAGACTATACCCTATTTATATAGATAATAACCATGGTCCAAGTAATTATGTATTACATGAATCAGAAATAAACAACTCAGCAGACTAGAACTAGACCCACCACTGGAGGGAGTAAAATCAATAACAACAAATAGTTGAAGTAATCAATATAGAGAAACATAAAGTAAATAGATCATCATTCCAATTTTATCCACTACTAAAAAAAATAAAAATGTATAAAAATACTGGTCGTACATTACAATATCCAATAATAGGGTTTCTCGAAGGACAACAAAAGTATAATACTTATGCTTAAAAAATATCATGCTGCATTAGGAATGATAACTAAAAAACTCCATTTAGGTATCACCTCATGGTCTATTCCCGTAACCATGAAAAATATATTCAATGATATTTCTATGGAATGACCATTTACCTATATGTAAATTCATAAAGTCTACATGTGCCCTCATGTACGTGTGTAGAGTGTGAGATGAATCCTAATAGGGTTCCATCCATGTGTGAATATGACGAATATGTATTTATGTATATCTATATCAAAATTTAGTGAAGCAAATAAAATCTATAAACAAAAAAATCTTCCCTAGAGCCCAAAATCCACAAGGAATCCTTCACCTCCCTTGGTCTACACCAAAATCTAAATCAGAGAGGAACTGTTTCACATGGACCAAGGTATCTATAAAGTATCATAGTCCAAGATAACCCTCATGTTCCATATAAAATCATATAAACTGACACCACATTTTTTCTGACACCTCGTGTCTCAATAGGTACTAACATCCCAATGGTAAGACCAAATAAATAGTACGTTGGTCCCACAGAACCCTTATCGAAATCAGACGTAATCATAAGGCCTAAAAACCGGAGTGAAAATTATATATTTCCTCAAATAATATTCAACTTTGTCTCAAAGAACAACAACTAGGGGAAATGTGATGTCCATCCTCAAATATAAATCCAGACCCATGACCTCAATCACGACAGGCCTTATTCCCAAACTCATAGCCTCGTCACTATCAACATGAGTATACTCACATTCCAAATGAATTACTATGAAATGTACCACCAAACCATAAATATTTAATCCACCACTAATGGGGACCTATACCAACATGAGTTGTCAAAACCACCTCATCTACAGAGCCATCTAGAGTAAAAACGTCTCAATTAAGCACTTTGGCCATCACAGGTGATATAAAATCACTAATAAATTATTTAAGACACAACATCACCAGAACCTCATTCCCTTATGACTATGTATCTCAAAAATGATGGTATTTATATTGTAATATCACAATCCATGACCAAACGGACAACATAACCACCTAAATCCAACATCTTTGATGCCCAATCCTGTACTCAACACCCCTAAAGAAAATCTAGGGTAAGCCCAACAAGTGATCTACATCACTCAATCCATATTTCCATGCCATCCCAACCATGGGCCAGTACCGTCAGGACCCCTTAGGTATAAGTATCTTATCATAAGAAATAAAATATAAATCACTAAACATTTCACTTTAAATAAAATTATATTTAACATGATTGAATTTCACATTTCGAATAAACTGAAGAATTAAACATATATAGATTGGAAAAAAAACTTCTATATAATAAATCCAATCCAAAAGTTAAACCAAATAAATTTAATTGAACTTCAAATATCCAATTAAAAAATCCATTCAACCCAGAAACATATTAAACCCAAGATACCCAAAGTGGTCGACGACCTCTAACCTGTCCTCACACCTATAGAATAGGATAGGGCTTTCCTCAAGGCATCTCATATAGCCATAATGTTATTTAATATGATCCATGAGGGGTCATAGTAAATTTCACAAATCCTCCCTAAAATTAGAATCAACAAAACATCTAAAAATAATTAAAATATATGGAACTACTACCTTAAACTAGTAGATGTAGGAACCTCTGGTATCTAGCTACAATTATATGCGTGTTGGTGTAGATGTGAGTTTCTATTTAATTCCTTGAAAATAGGTATAAATGGATCAAAAAAATTTAGTGCTCTATGTGGTGAAAAAAATTAAGAATATGTTAAGGAAAAGTTATCATTACCACTATGGTTCCCTAGCCTCTGATGGATTGATGGACAGATAAAAAAATAGGGAGATGGATCAAACATGGTGGATGGAAGGAAAAGAGGGAGATACGGATATGTAGAAAACATCAAAAGAGATATAAGGGAGATATTGGAAAGAAAAAGAATAATAATTAAAATTAAAAACTAAAAAAACACCCTGTACAGGTCACATGTTTTACCCATTTAGTTTACCAAACAATGCGACAATTGTGTGGAAACCACTACCCAACACCCTTGGCCTGCACTGTAATCCCACACAGTTTTCAAAACCATTTACAAAACATGTGGTTGAGCTTTATGAAAATTAAATTGGTGTTCAGATGACCGTGCACCACCATGAAAATTTTTCCCAAACAATGCGGTAGCTCAAAACAGGTCACATTGTTACTTTTAAAGGGCTACACAATTTACCCTTAAACATGCGCTTGGGACTAAATTTTCCAAAACATGACAATTAGCCTCTGACGCGCCCAAAAGAAAAAAACATGCATGGAAATATCTATGCCTCTAGAACAACCCAAATACATGATCTATAGACAATATAACTATATGAATTGAGTTTTGATCATCGCATTATAAAATGGAATATCCACTATTTCAAAAATTGAAAAAATGGATTGATTTTCAACCTAATTCAAACCCCCAAATCATTTCACGTGGTTTTCTTTGTGAGAAGATATTACATATGATATAAAAGTATATTATTGAGGTGGAAATTAGCATTACTTATGGTTGAAGACTATTGATATTTATATCAGATGAATTTGGTTTGTTTTATTGGGTGATGTGTGTTATGTCTATTTAATTCTGATTGAGGAAAATTTTATTGCATCAACTATATCTGATATCATATAATTCATGTATTATGTGCTAATTTATATGTTATAAACTCCCAATTAATGATCATTCTAAAATAAGGGTTAAACACCAACAAATCAACACCCCCTAATAGATGCCCCTCTCTTACATGATTCACGTAGACAACCTCCATGCACAATCAAAAATTATTTCTAGTTCAATCCACATAGATATCTTTTTCTAGGCTCTGTTATCCCTAGTGGAAACTACATTTTACACCTATTCATCCATGTTAATTTCATATAGACTACATCCCATGTTGTTTTCCATGTTGTCTCACAAGAGTGGTTTAGATGGTCCTTGGATAGTCAATGGTTATCTAATTTATAAGGCCCCTTTTTATAGTTATAATATATTAATTCCGAAATTCATTACCAGATTCCAACTTCTAACTTATTCACCAAGCACAATGTAACTCCCTATTTTTTTAAGGCCTTAATTTTATATTAAATATAAACTATTTCAATGAACATTATATAATAACTCATGGAATAATGAAATATTTCATATCCTTCATTTAATTTCCTAAAACATTATCTAATAATTAATCCTAATTTATAAATCTTGTCTATTCTATATTGTTTTGGACAATTTTCAATATCATAACATGACATAAACATATCTTCCATCTTTATATTGGTTCAAAATTAATCAAAAGTTTCCTCACACCAAAAATAATTTCCTTATTATGTTCTTATTTTAGAAACATACTCAATAAACATCACATAATATATGATATGTATATAACAAATACTTGGTATTTATTCAATTTTTTTATATCATAATTCACTTATAAATTTTAAACCTCTTCATCATTGAATTTACATCAAATTTAAAATGTGAGACATAATGCGGGAATCTCTTAGTGTATTTGGAAAATTTCTTGGAAAATACAAAAATATTTATGACAAACAAATTAAACATTATGAATTTTATTGAAAAATAATATCCAATGTATCCATAAAAATTTCCAAGAATCACCACTTTATATTCACTGACCAAGATACTTTTACATATTGAAATCAATGAATACCCCTCATTAATTTCGAATCTCATTGAAAATATTGTTGATCAAAAATGAAATATATAAAAATTGTTCTCAACAATTCCCCTTTGTATTTATTATCAATATACACAATAATTACTCATTATAATAATTTTAGATAATGTTATCATTTATTATATAAGAGTTTCTTATCAAAAATAAATTTCACAAATCTCTCAACTATATTGAACACAAATATAATATTTTCAAAATAATTTTAATAATTGATACTTATCAATATTCTATTAACTAATCCACTCTATGTCTACTGACCATTCTCAGTGTAGTAAAAAAGAGTGTTTAATTTGGGAAACTATGTGGCCCTAGAAAAAGAGACCCATAAGAACATATCAGCCTAAAACTACCAAAATAACATCAACGAACATATTAAATTAATAAAAGAAAAAAATGTTTTTTGTGGAATCATTTTCACCTATTTATCCATTAACATTTCATGTCATGTATACATGACTTTTTTATCATAAAAATATTTTTAAAATTCCCAAACCCCCATTTCTACTCTTTATTGACCCTAAATCAACCTAAAACGAGTTAATAGGTTTTGGAGGATCTCAAGAAAAAAATTTATATCATTTAAACCCTTTATTTTGTGGACTGAAAATTGAAATATAATATTTCAACCCTCTCCAGTAAGTACATATCTTCTAATGTGATCTCCCACATTATATCTTTTTATCCTCCATAGAAAATGTTAGATGATCATGTTACTAATGGATGTAAACTCTATTGATTTCATAAATAAATCCTTTGTTTGGTTTATTTATCACCATTTTTTCATTATTCTTTGGAAGTACAAATTGCGAGTATTGATTTGTGATTTCTTGAATAAATGTTGGTGGATCCATTGAGAATTTACAGTTGATAAAACATTGATCGAAATTGTCATTTGAAATTTCTTTAAATTGATTTGAGAAACCCCGATTTCATTAAAATTATAAATATAACATAATATGGTATGGATTTTAGGTAAAACCCCAAATAACAATAGATTTCGAATTTAGGTTGTACTTTGATATTTATGTAATTGTTCATTTTAATTGACTATTATTTTGAAAAAAATGGATCAAATTTAACTGGTAAAAATTATTTATTGGATTAATATTTAAAATTCAATAAATGGTGAATCCCCATGTATGGGTTTTGAAATTGATTTGGAATATTGAAATGAGAAATTATGAAATTTAATTTCTCATGATGATTTTATTAGAAATGAGTTGATTTTATCATTTTTTATTGATTGATTGAGAATATGATATACTGTGTAGTTAGTGGGTTATTTGATATAAGCACACTAGGATGATAATCCCTTAAAAATTGATAGACGATGAAAAATCTAAAAAAAACTGTTAAGAAGATCTAATTATGGATGGCATGTTGATGTGTCATATTTGACCTGAGCCAAAGGGGCATTTTTAAATAAATGCCATGACCACTGATGTGAAAGTGTGTGGTTCTTATAATCAAGAACAATTGAACCACAAGGAAGAATACAATGTTACATGTTGTGATTACTCATATATATATATATATTCCATTGATTTCGGAACTATTTTATTAAATCTAGCTAATTTACATAAAGTGTATTATATTGTTTTTTTATAATCCATGTTTAAAATGATTTCCATCATTTATAATGAAGGAATGTTTTCTAATATATGAAAATGTAGTACCATCCCTATTTTATTCAATATTTAAATAATAATTTAGATTATTATATGTAATCAAAATTTCGAACAGTTGACAATACCCTACTGGGATTAATAGCACAAAACATACCTTTTCCATTGAGAATTATTATATTTTCATTAGCCAATTCCAAGAAAAGGGAATTTGATAAATATATTTTTCTCCATCATCTCGATAGGATCAATCTTTATTATTAAGGATGGTTGATAAAGAAAAATTCATATTAAATGAAATTTTCAAGCAATCACCTTTCCAAATATTCTGATATTTACGAAAAAATTGAATTTGGAAGCTACAAACATTGATTAATATCCCCCTCAATCGAAACACCCCACAACATATTCATAATGGTTATTATATTTTGTAATTACGGACAATATATACTAATATATAGATTAATACTTGAGTGATCCTAATATTTTTTAGTCGAGTGACGACTACTTACACATAATCATCAAATAAGATCCTATTTAATGGATAATATTTATAATATCATCTTTTGATATCAATCCATGATGGGATCATTTCCATTTTTATTTATCAATATTGAAAAAATATTATTTAATTATCATTAGGTTACCCCTAGTGAAAATTTTTAAACATCAATTCTATATATTATAAAAATAAATAAAATATAAAAATATGAACGGAATAATATGGGTCTTATTTCTCCTCAATGTGAGATACTGGGTTGAGATTGTTTTCATAACCAAGATTCACCACATTATCAAATTTTCACACTTTTATATCTGATATTTAGTTATTATTTTTTAGTTATCCTGGATAGCATCAATTGCCCAATGTCATTGTGTGTGTAATTTCTCTTTACAATGACTTTGAATTGAGTTGAATCTTCTTATGAAACATTCACTATATATAAGAACTATTAGAGTGATGGAATTTTTATGGATCAATCATTAGAAGTGTTTCTATATATGTTGCAACTCTCACAAATTTTTTTAAAACAATAGTTTTAATTTATTTACAACTGGAAATGCAATTTTTTTTTTCAGGTGTTATATTATTTTTTAATTTTTTTACAAGCCTTTCCTTATTCTTCTTCCAAATTTCCTAATCTATCAAATATTATGTCCAAATATCTTATAAATATTTGTATTATTGGATTATGTATTGGAGTTTCTAAATGTATGCACATTGTTATTTTTTTCACATATTTTATTTTAGAGGTATAACTCTTTTGATAAATATATTGGGCCTATTTTCATTTTAATTCTACTTGTGTTTCCTCAGATGACATGTTCTGTAACATTACAGGAGAAATATTTTTTTAAACCATTATTGAAAATAACTACCAAAGTTATCTATTATTTAATCTTTGTTATTATCTTCCTAATATATTTTCAAACTTGTTGAGATGTACATGAATAAATTTTTAAACAATTACAATGACCAAAATCATAGAAATATTTTAGAGTGTCATATATATTTGATGAAAAGGATTCTCAATATTGTATGATTATTGCATATTTTCCATATTTCACCCCTTTTCATTGAAATACATCATAATTTATAATTTTATATACTGTATCAAAAATATTACACAAAATCCTATTTTTTCAAATCCCTCTTTGACCCATAAAATTTGATCTTATTTTATCTTCTCTATACTATCCATAATTTCCATTATAATATTTATACTATTTTGGGGTCTTCTTTTATACATCTTCATATAATGTTTTGAAACCAACTTACATACTTCTTATTTCCGCCATTGACATGTTGAAATGATCTTATTTATTTATATTCATCTATATATGTATAAAATATTTATTTAAACCTGAAAATTTTATGTTAATAGATTTAGCAGAATTATTACATTGAGATATTAATGGAACCTCTATCACCAGATCTTCTTAAGAGAGATCATTAGGGATATTAATGTTATTATTTCTATTGGGTGGAGGTATTTTTAGTATAATCTTAAAAAAAACATTATGTGATATAAATAATAAACTTATTTTATTATGAATATATATCATTAGTAATTTAAATGTTGTCTAGTTTAATTTCTGATACTAGATATCTCATACAATGGGAATTACTTTAACCTGCATAAAATTCCATTATATTATCATAGAGTTTTCTTATCTTTAAAACATATAATTCATGAAATGTGAATTTCTCATATAACTTGGATTGAAGATCATTGCTCCTATTGTATTTTATTTCCAAATGATCATTCTTACCATCACTACAATTTTTTAGATTTTCTTCAAATTCATAATCTCAGATTGTGTTGAAAAAATATTCTTCTTGTTTGGAGTATCTTCCATTAAGGTCATAATATTCTACATTAGTCAATAAATTTCAATAGATATATTATAATATTTTTTTCACAATCACGATCTTCTCCATTTATTTATATTCATGATCATTTTAAGGGATATCCTTTTTCAAGTTGAACAAAATAACAAAAATAATAGAAGAATGATATTTGTGAATAAAACTCATCATATTCCTTAATGAATCTATTGAAAAATAAAATTTTATGTTATAACTTCCACATATTCCTGGATAATATCTAATATAGTTTAAAATTAAAGTGAAACATACCTCATTATCACTTCAATTATTTGTTCCCACTAAGGTAATAAAATTTTCAGTATACTTTTTTATTTTTAAAAATATTTGTTCATTTTAGTAAAATTTATTAATGAATTCATTATTTCTTAGGGGGAATAAAAATTCATTTTACTCTCTTGAAAATTGGGACATACGATTCATTATATTATATTATTTATTTTTATTGGTTATCAATTTCATGAAAGAAAATGTGTTATGAATTGATAAAGAAATAAATTCTCCAAATAAAAATTTAATTATATGTTAATGAATGATATTTAAACCTTAACAGAACAAATAAAAACATAAATAATATAATATAAATTACATTATGCTCTAATACCACTTCTAGAGCCCCTAGATAGACATATTGGGGGGGGGGGGGGGGGGGGGTGAAGTGTTGGAATCGTTTCAAGAATTCAATTTTCAATTAAACATATAATTCTAGATTTATCATTAATCCATATTTCATTGAAGTATCAACTACCCTATGTGAAAAATGTAAATTAAGTAAAAAACATAAAAGTATTTTCACATGGTTTTGGGTGGATTTGAGGACATACTCCTTTCAATGATCAAACATGGTGGATGGAAGTAAAAGAGGGAGATACGGATATGTAGAAAACATCAAAAGAGATATAAGGGAGATATTGGAAAGAAAAAGAATAATAATTAAAATTAAAAACTAAAAAAACACCCTGTACAGGTCACATGTTTTACCCATTTAGTTTACCAAACAATGCGACAATTGTGTGGAAACCACTACCCAACACCCTTGGCCTGCACTGTAATCCCACACAGTTTTCAAAACCATTTACAAAACATGTGGTTGAGCTTTATGAAAATTAAATTGGTGTTCAGATGACCGTGCACCACCATGAAAATTTTTCCCAAACAATGCGGTAGCTCAAAACAGGTCACATTGTTACTTTTAAAGGGCTACACAATTTACCCTTAAACATGCGCTTGGGACTAAATTTTCCAAAACATGACAATTAGCCTCTGACGCGCCCAAAAGAAAAAAACATGCATGGAAATATCTATGCCTCTAGAACAACCCAAATACATGATCTATAGACAATATAACTATATGAATTGAGTTTTGATCATCGCATTATAAAATGGAATATCCACTATTTCAAAAATTGAAAAAATGGATTGATTTTCAACCTAATTCAAACCCCCAAATCATTTCACGTGGTTTTCTTTGTGAGAAGATATTACATATGATATAAAAGTATATTATTGAGGTGGAAATTAGCATTACTTATGGTTGAAGACTATTGATATTTATATCAGATGAATTTGGTTTGTTTTATTGGGTGATGTGTGTTATGTCTATTTAATTCTGATTGAGGAAAATTTTATTGCATCAACTATATCTGATATCATATAATTCATGTATTATGTGCTAATTTATATGTTATAAACTCCCAATTAATGATCATTCTAAAATAAGGGTTAAACACCAACAAATCAACACCCCCTAATAGATTCCCCTCTCTTACATGATTCACGTAGACAACCTCCATGCACAATCAAAAATTATTTCTAGTTCAATCCACATAGATATCTTTTTCTAGGCTCTGTTATCCCTAGTGGAAACTACATTTTACACCTATTCATCCATGTTAATTTCATATAGACTACATCCCATGTTGTTTTCCATGTTGTCTCACAAGAGTGGTTTAGATGGTCCTTGGATAGTCAATGGTTATCTAATTTATAAGGCCCCTTTTTATAGTTATAATATATTAATTCCGAAATTCATTACCAGATTCCAACTTCTAACTTATTCACCAAGCACAATGTAACTCCCTATTTTTTTAAGGCCTTAATTTTATATTAAATATAAACTATTTCAATGAACATTATATAATAACTCATGGAATAATGAAATATTTCATATCCTTCATTTAATTTCCTAAAACATTATCTAATAATTAATCTTAATTTATAAATCTTGCCTATTCTATATTGTTTTGGACAATTTTCAATATCATAACATGACATAAACATATCTTCCATCTTTATATTGGTTCAAAATTAATCAAAAGTTTCCTCACACCAAAAATAATTTCCTTATTATGTTCTTATTTTAGAAACATACTCAATAAACATCACATAATATATGATATGTATATAACAAATACTTGGTATTTATTCAATTTTTTTATATCATAATTCACTTGTAAATTTTAAACCTCTTCATCATTGAATTTACATCAAATTTAAAATGTGAGACATAATGCGGGAATCTCTTAGTGTATTTGGAAAATTTCTTGGAAAATACAAAAATATTTATGACAAACAAATTAAACATTATGAATTTTATTGAAAAATAATATCCAATGTATCCATAAAAATTTCCAAGAATCACCACTTTATATTCACTGACCAAGATACTTTTACATATTGAAATCAATGAATACCCCTCATTAATTTCGAATCTCATTGAAAATATTGTTGATCAAAAATGAAATATATAAAAATTGTTCTCAACAATTCCCCTTTGTATTTATTATCAATATACACAATAATTACTCATTATAATAATTTTAGATAATGTTATCATTTATTATATAAGAGTTTCTTATCAAAAATAAATTTCACAAATCTCTCAACTATATTGAACACAAATATAATATTTTCAAAATAATTTTAATAATTGATACTTATCAATATTCTATTAACTAATCCACTCTATGTCTACTGACCATTCTCAGTGTAGTAAAAAAGAGTGTTTAATTTGGGAAACTATGTGGCCCTAGAAAAAGAGACCCATAAGAACATATCAGCCTAAAACTACCAAAATAACATCAACGAACATATTAAATTAATAAAAGAAAAAAATGTTTTTTGTGGAATCATTTTCACCTATTTATCCATTAACATTTCATGTCATGTATACATGACTTTTTTATCATAAAAATATTTTTAAAATTCCCAAACCCCCATTTCTACTCTTTATTGACCCTAAATCAACCTAAAACGAGTTAATAGGTTTTGGAGGATCTCAAGAAAAAAATTTATATCATTTAAACCCTTTATTTTGTGGACTGAAAATTGAAATATAATATTTCAACCCTCTCCAGTAAGTACATATCTTCTAATGTGATCTCCCACATTATATCTTTTTATCCTCCATAGAAAATGTTAGATGATCATGTTACTAATGGATGTAAACTCTATTGATTTCATAAATAAATCCTTTGTTTGGTTTATTTATCACCATTTTTTCATTATTCTTTGGAAGTACAAATTGCGAGTATTGATTTGTGATTTCTTGAATAAATGTTGGTGGATCCATTGAGAATTTACAGTTGATAAAACATTGATCGAAATTGTCATTTGAAATTTCTTTAAATTGATTTGAGAAACCCCGATTTCATTAAAATTATAAATATAACATAATATGGTATGGATTTTAGGTAAAACCCCAAATAACAATAGATTTCGAATTTAGGTTGTACTTTGATATTTATGTAATTGTTCATTTTAATTGACTATTATTTTGAAAAAAATGGATCAAATTTAACTGGTAAAAATTATTTATTGGATTAATATTTAAAATTCAATAAATGGTGAATCCCCATGTATGGGTTTTGAAATTGATTTGGAATATTGAAATGAGAAATTATGAAATTTAATTTCTCATGATGATTTTATTAGAAATGAGTTGATTTTATCATTTTTTATTGATTGATTGAGAATATGATATACTGTGTAGTTAGTGGGTTATTTGATATAAGCACACTAGGATGATAATCCCTTAAAAATTGATAGACGATGAAAAATCTAAAAAAAACTGTTAAGAAGATCTAATTATGGATGGCATGTTGATGTGTCATATTTGACCTGAGCCAAAGGGGCATTTTTAAATAAATGCCATGACCACTGATGTGAAAGTGTGTGGTTCTTATAATCAAGAACAATTGAACCACAAGGAAGAATACAATGTTACATGTTGTGATTACTCATATATATATATATATTCCATTGATTTCGGAACTATTTTATTAAATCTAGCTAATTTACATAAAGTGTATTATATTGTTTTTTTATAATCCATGTTTAAAATGATTTCCATCATTTATAATGAAGGAATGTTTTCTAATATATGAAAATGTAGTACCATCCCTATTTTATTCAATATTTAAATAATAATTTAGATTATTATATGTAATCAAAATTTCGAACAGTTGACAATACCATACTGGGATTAATAGCACAAAACATACCTTTTCCATTGAGAATTATTATATTTTCATTAGCCAATTCCAAGAAAAGGGAATTTGATAAATATATTTTTCTCCATCATCTCGATAGGATCAATCTTTATTATTAAGGATGGTTGATAAAGAAAAATTCATATTAAATGAAATTTTCAAGCAATCACCTTTCCAAATATTCTGATATTTACGAAAAAATTGAATTTGGAAGCTACAAACATTGATTAATATCCCCCTCAATCGAAACACCCCACAACATATTCATAATGGTTATTATATTTTGTAATTACGGACAATATATACTAATATATAGATTAATACTTGAGTGATCCTAATATTTTTTAGTCGAGTGACGACTACTTACACATAATCATCAAATAAGATCCTATTTAATGGATAATATTTATAATATCATCTTTTGATATCAATCCATGATGGGATCATTTCCATTTTTATTTATCAATATTGAAAAAATATTATTTAATTATCATTAGGTTACCCCTAGTGAAAATTATTAAACATCAATTCTATATATTATAAAAATAAATAAAATATAAAAATATGAACGGAATAATATGGGTCTTATTTCTCCTCAATGTGAGATACTGGGTTGAGATTGTTTTCATAACCAAGATTCACCACATTATCAAATTTTCACACTTTTATATCTGATATTTAGTTATTATTTTTTAGTTATCCTGGATAGCATCAATTGCCCAATGTCATTGTGTGTGTAATTTCTCTTTACAATGACTTTGAATTGAGTTGAATCTTCTTATGAAACATTCACTATATATAAGAACTATTAGAGTGATGGAATTTTTATGGATCAATCATTAGAAGTGTTTCTATATATGTTGCAACTCTCACAAATTTTTTTAAAACAATAGTTTTAATTTATTTACAACTGGAAATGCAATTTTTTTTTTCAGGTGTTATATTATTTTTTAATTTTTTTACAAGCCTTTCCTTATTCTTCTTCCAAATTTCCTAATCTATCAAATATTATGTCCAAATATCTTATAAATATTTGTATTATTGGATTATGTATTGGAGTTTCTAAATGTATGCACATTGTTATTTTTTTCACATATTTTATTTTAGAGGTATAACTCTTTTGATAAATATATTGGGCCTATTTTCATTTTAATTCTACTTGTGTTTCCTCAGATGACATGTTCTGTAACATTACAGGAGAAATATTTTTTGAAACCATTATTGAAAATAACTACCAAAGTTATCTATTATTTAATCTTTGTTATTATCTTCCTAATATATTTTCAAACTTGTTGAGATGTACATGAATAAATTTTTAAACAATTACAATGACCAAAATCATAGAAATATTTTAGAGTGTCATATATATTTGATGAAAAGGATTCTCAATATTGTATGATTATTGCATATTTTCCATATTTCACCCCTTTTCATTGAAATACTTCATAATTTATAATTTTATATACTGTATCAAAAATATTACACAAAATCCTATTTTTTCAAATCCCTCTTTGACCCATAAAATTTGATCTTATTTTTATCTTCTCTATACTATCCATAATTTCCATTATAATATTTATACTATTTTGGGGTCTTCTTTTATACATCTTCATATAATGTTTTGAAACCAACTTACATACTTCTTATTTCCGCCATTGACATGTTGAAATGATCTTATTTATTTATATTCATCTATATATGTATAAAATATTTATTTAAACCTGAAAATTTTATGTTAATAGATTTAGCAGAATTATTACATTGAGATATTAATGGAACCTCTATCACCAGATCTTCTTAAGAGAGATCATTAGGGATATTAATGTTATTATTTCTATTGGGTGGAGGTATTTTTAGTATAATCTTAAAAAAAACATTATGTGATATAAATAATAAACTTATTTTATTATGAATATATATCATTAGTAATTTAAATGTTGTCTAGTTTAATTTCTGATACTAGATATCTCATACAATGGGAATTACTTTAACCTGCATAAAATTCCATTATATTATCATAGAGTTTTCTTATCTTTAAAACATATAATTCATGAAATGTGAATTTCTCATATAACTTGGATTGAAGTCATTGCTCCTATTGTATTTTATTTCCAAATGATCATTCTTACCATCACTACAATTTTTTAGATTTTCTTCAAATTCATAATCTCAGATTGTGTTGAAAAAATATTCTTCTTGTTTGGAGTATCTTCCATTAAGGTCATAATATTCTACATTAGTCAATAAATTTCAATAGATATATTATAATATTTTTTTCACAATCACGATCTTCTCCATTTATTTATATTCATGATCATTTTAAGGGATATCCTTTTTCAAGTTGAACAAAATAACAAAAATAATAGAAGAATGATATTTGTGAATAAAACTCATCATATTCCTTAATGAATCTATTGAAAAATAAAATTTTATGTTATAACTTCCACATATTCCTGGATAATAACTAATATAGTTTAAAATTAAAGTGAAACATACCTCATTATCACTTCAATTATTTGTTCCCACTAAGGTAATAAAATTTTCAGTATACTTTTTTATTTTTAAAAATATTTGTTCATTTTAGTAAAATTTATTAATGAATTCATTATTTCTTAGGGGGAATAAAAATTCATTTTACTCTCTTGAAAATTGGGACATACGATTCATTATATTATATTATTTATTTTTATTGGTTATCAATTTCATGAAAGAAAATGTGTTATGAATTGATAAAGAAATAAATTCTCCAAATAAAAATTTAATTATATGTTAATGAATGATATTTAAACCTTAACAGAACAAATAAAAACATAAATAATATAATATAAATTACATTATGCTCTAATACCACTTCTAGAGCCCCTAGATAGACATATTGGGGGGGGGTGAAGTGTTGGAATCGTTTCAAGAATTCAATTTTCAATTAAACATATAATTCTAGATTTATCATTAATCCATATTTCATTGAAGTATCAACTACCCTATGTGAAAAATGTAAATTAAGTAAAAAACATAAAAGTATTTTCACATGGTTTTGGGTGGATTTGAGGACATACTCCTTTCAATGATCAAACATGGTGGATGGAAGGAAAAGAGGGAGATACGGATATGTAGAAAACATCAAAAGAGATATAAGGGAGATATTGGAAAGAAAAAGAATAATAATTAAAATTAAAAACTAAAAAAACACCCTGTACAGGTCACATGTTTTACCCATTTAGTTTACCAAACAATGCGACAATTGTGTGGAAACCACTACCCAACACCCTTGGCCTGCACTGTAATCCCACACAGTTTTCAAAACCATTTACAAAACATGTGGTTGAGCTTTATGAAAATTAAATTGGTGTTCAGATGACCGTGCACCACCATGAAAATTTTTCCCAAACAATGCGGTAGCTCAAAACAGGTCACATTGTTACTTTTAAAGGGCTACACAATTTACCCTTAAACATGCGCTTGGGACTAAATTTTCCAAAACATGACAGTTAGCCTCTGACGCGCCCAAAAGAAAAAAACATGCATGGAAATATCTATGCCTCTAGAACAACCCAAATACATGATCTATAGACAATATAACTATATGAATTGAGTTTTGATCATCGCATTATAAAATAGAATATCCACTATTTCAAAAATTGAAAAAATGGATTGATTTTCAACCTAATTCAAACCCCCAAATCATTTCACGTGGTTTTCTTTGTGAGAAGATATTACATATGATATAAAAGTATATTATTGAGGTGGAAATTAGCATTACTTATGGTTGAAGACTATTGATATTTATATCAGATGAATTTGGTTTGTTTTATTGGGTGATGTGTGTTATGTCTATTTAATTCTGATTGAGGAAAATTTTATTGCATCAACTATATCTGATATCATATAATTCATGTATTATGTGCTAATTTATATGTTATAAACTCCCAATTAATGATCATTCTAAAATAAGGGTTAAACACCAACAAATCAACACCCCCTAATAGATGCCCCTCTCTTACATGATTCACGTAGACAACCTCCATGCACAATCAAAAATTATTTCTAGTTCAATCCACATAGATATCTTTTTCTAGGCTCTGTTATCCCTAGTGGAAACTACATTTTACACCTATTCATCCATGTTAATTTCATATAGACTACATCCCATGTTGTTTTCCATGTTGTCTCACAAGAGTGGTTTAGATGGTCCTTGGATAGTCAATGGTTATCTAATTTATAAGGCCCCTTTTTATAGTTATAATATATTAATTCCGAAATTCTTTACCAGATTCCAACTTCTAACTTATTCACCAAGCACAATGTAACTCCCTATTTTTTTAAGGCCTTAATTTTATATTAAATATAAACTATTTCAATGAACATTATATAATAACTCATGGAATAATGAAATATTTCATATCCTTCATTTAATTTCCTAAAACATTATCTAATAATTAATCCTAATTTATAAATCTTGTCTATTCTATATTGTTTTGGACAATTTTCAATATCATAACATGACATAAACATATCTTCCATCTTTATATTGGTTCAAAATTAATCAAAAGTTTCCTCACACCAAAAATAATTTCCTTATTATGTTCTTATTTTAGAAACATACTCAATAAACATCACATAATATATGATATGTATATAACAAATACTTGGTATTTATTCAATTTTTTTATATCATAATTCACTTATAAATTTTAAACCTCTTCATCATTGAATTTACATCAAATTTAAAATGTGAGACATAATGCGGGAATCTCTTAGTGTATTTGGAAAATTTCTTGGAAAATACAAAAATATTTATGACAAACAAATTAAACATTATGAATTTTATTGAAAAATAATATCCAATGTATCCATAAAAATTTCCAAGAATCACCACTTTATATTCACTGACCAAGATACTTTTACATATTGAAATCAATGAATACCCCTCATTAATTTCTAATCTCATTGAAAATATTGTTGATCAAAAATGAAATATATAAAAATTGTTCTCAACAATTCCCCTTTGTATTTATTATCAATATACACAATAATTACTCATTATAATAATTTTAGATAATGTTATCATTTATTATATAAGAGTTTCTTATCAAAAATAAATTTCACAAATCTCTCAACTATATTGAAAACAAATATAATATTTTCAAAATAATTTTAATAATTGATACTTATCAATATTCTATTAACTAATCCACTCTATGTCTACTGACCATTCTCAGTGTAGTAAAAAAGAGTGTTTAATTTGGGAAACTATGTGGCCCTAGAAAAAGAGACCCATAAGAACATATCAGCCTAAAACTACCAAAATAACATCAACGAGCATATTAAATTAATAAAAGAAAAAAATGTTTTTTGTGGAATCATTTTCACCTATTTATCCATTAACATTTCATGTCATGTATACATGACTTTTTTATCATAAAAATATTTTTAAAATTCCCAAACCCCCATTTCTACTCTTTATTGACCCTAAATCAACCTAAAACGAGTTAATAGGTTTTGGAGGATCTCAAGAAAAAAATTTATATCATTTAAACCCTTTATTTTGTGGACTGAAAATTGAAATATAATATTTCAACCCTCTCCAGTAAGTACATATCTTCTAATGTGATCTCCCACATTATATCTTTTTATCCTCCATAGAAAATGTTAGATGATCATGTTACTAATGGATGTAAACTCTATTGATTTCATAAATAAATCCTTTGTTTGGTTTATTTATCACCATTTTTTCATTATTCTTTGGAAGTACAAATTGCGAGTATTGATTTGTGATTTCTTGAATAAATGTTGGTGGATCCATTGAGAATTTACAGTTGATAAAACATTGATCGAAATTGTCATTTGAAATTTCTTTAAATTGATTTGAGAAACCCCGATTTCATTAAAATTATAAATATAACATAATATGGTATGGATTTTAGGTAAAACCCCAAATAACAATAGATTTCGAATTTAGGTTGTACTTTGATATTTATGTAATTGTTCATTTTAATTGACTATTATTTTGAAAAAAATGGATCAAATTTAACTGGTAAAAATTATTTATTGGATTAATATTTAAAATTCAATAAATGGTGAATCCCCATGTATGGGTTTTGAAATTGATTTGGAATATTGAAATGAGAAATTATGAAATTTAATTTCTCATGATGATTTTATTAGAAATGAGTTGATTTTATCATTTTTTATTGATTGATTGAGAATATGATATACTGTGTAGTTAGTGGGTTATTTGATATAAGCACACTAGGATGATAATCCCTTAAAAATTGATAGACGATGAAAAATCTAAAAAAAACTGTTAAGAAGATCTAATTATGGATGGCATGTTGATGTGTCATATTTGACCTGAGCCAAAGGGGCATTTTTAAATAAATGCCATGACCACTGATGTGAAAGTGTGTGGTTCTTATAATCAAGAACAATTGAACCACAAGGAAGAATACAATGTTACATGTTGTGATTACTCATATATATATATATATTCCATTGATTTCGGAACTATTTTATTAAATCTAGCTAATTTACATAAAGTGTATTATATTGTTTTTTTATAATCCATGTTTAAAATGATTTCCATCATTTATAATGAAGGAATGTTTTCTAATATATGAAAATGTAGTACCATCCCTATTTTATTCAATATTTAAATAATAATTTAGATTATTATATGTAATCAAAATTTCGAACAGTTGACAATACCCTACTGGGATTAATAGCACAAAACATACCTTTTCCATTGAGAATTATTATATTTTCATTAGCCAATTCCAAGAAAAGGGAATTTGATAAATATATTTTTCTCCATCATCTCGATAGGATCAATCTTTATTATTAAGGATGGTTGATAAAGAAAAATTCATATTAAATGAAATTTTCAAGCAATCACCTTTCCAAATATTCTGATATTTACGAAAAAATTGAATTTGGAAGCTACAAACATTGATTAATATCCCCCTCAATCGAAACACCCCACAACATATTCATAATGGTTATTATATTTTGTAATTACGGACAATATATACTAATATATAGATTAATACTTGAGTGATCCTAATATTTTTTAGTCGAGTGACGACTACTTACACATAATCATCAAATAAGATCCTATTTAATGGATAATATTTATAATATCATCTTTTGATATCAATCCATGATGGGATCATTTCCATTTTTATTTATCAATATTGAAAAAATATTATTTAATTATCATTAGGTTACCCCTAGTGAAAATTATTAAACATCAATTCTATATATTATAAAAATAAATAAAATATAAAAATATGAACGGAATAATATGGGTCTTATTTCTCCTCAATGTGAGATACTGGGTTGAGATTGTTTTCATAACCAAGATTCACCACATTATCAAATTTTCACACTTTTATATCTGATATTTAGTTATTATTTTTTAGTTATCCTGGATAGCATCAATTGCCCAATGTCATTGTGTGTGTAATTTCTCTTTACAATGACTTTGAATTGAGTTGAATCTTCTTATGAAACATTCACTATATATAAGAACTATTAGAGTGATGGAATTTTTATGGATCAATCATTAGAAGTGTTTCTATATATGTTGCAACTCTCACAAATTTTTTTAAAACAATAGTTTTAATTTATTTACAACTGGAAATGCAATTTTTTTTTTCAGGTGTTATATTATTTTTTAATTTTTTTACAAGCCTTTCCTTATTCTTCTTCCAAATTTCCTAATCTATCAAATATTATGTCCAAATATCTTATAAATATTTGTATTATTGGATTATGTATTGGAGTTTCTAAATGTATGCACATTGTTATTTTTTTCACATATTTTATTTTAGAGGTATAACTCTTTTGATAAATATATTGGGCCTATTTTCATTTTAATTCTACTTGTGTTTCCTCAGATGACATGTTCTGTAACATTACAGGAGAAATATTTTTTTAAACCATTATTGAAAATAACTACCAAAGTTATCTATTATTTAATCTTTGTTATTATCTTCCTAATATATTTTCAAACTTGTTGAGATGTACATGAATAAATTTTTAAACAATTACAATGACCAAAATCATAGAAATATTTTAGAGTGTCATATATATTTGATGAAAAGGATTCTCAATATTGTATGATTATTGCATATTTTCCATATTTCACCCCTTTTCATTGAAATACTTCATAATTTATAATTTTATATACTGTATCAAAAATATTACACAAAATCCTATTTTTTCAAATCCCTCTATGACCCATAAAATTTGATCTTATTTTATCTTCTCTATACTATCCATAATTTCCATTATAATATTTATACTATTTTGGGGTCTTCTTTTATACATCTTCATATAATGTTTTGAAACCAACTTACATACTTCTTATTTCCGCCATTGACATGTTGAAATGATCTTATTTATTTATATTCATCTATATATGTATAAAATATTTATTTAAACCTGAAAATTTTATGTTAATAGATTTAGCAGAATTATTACATTGAGATATTAATGGAACCTCTATCACCAGATCTTCTTAAGAGAGATCATTAGGGATATTAATGTTATTATTTCTATTGGGTGGAGGTATTTTTAGTATAATCTTAAAAAAAACATTATGTGATATAAATAATAAACTTATTTTATTATGAATATATATCATTAGTAATTTAAATGTTGTCTAGTTTAATTTCTGATACTAGATATCTCATACAATGGGAATTACTTTAACCTGCATAAAATTCCATTATATTATCATAGAGTTTTCTTATCTTTAAAACATATAATTCATGAAATGTGAATTTCTCATATAACTTGGATTGAAGATCATTGCTCCTATTGTATTTTATTTCCAAATGATCATTCTTACCATCACTACAATTTTTTAGATTTTCTTCAAATTCATAATCTCAGATTGTGTTGAAAAAATATTCTTCTTGTTTGGAGTATCTTCCATTAAGGTCATAATATTCTACATTAGTCAATAAGTTTCAATAGATATATTATAATATTTTTTTCACAATCACGATCTTCTCCATTTATTTATATTCATGATCATTTTAAGGGATATCCTTTTTCAAGTTGAACAAAATAACAAAAATAATAGAAGAATGATATTTGTGAATAAAACTCATCATATTCCTTAATGAATCTATTGAAAAATAAAATTTTATGTTATAACTTCCACATATTCCTGGATAATAACTAATATAGTTTAAAATTAAAGTGAAACATACCTCATTATCACTTCAATTATTTGTTCCCACTAAGGTAATAAAATTTTCAGTATACTTTTTTATTTTTAAAAATATTTGTTCATTTTAGTAAAATTTATTAATGAATTCATTATTTCTTAGGGGGAATAAAAATTCATTTTACTCTCTTGAAAATTGGGACATACGATTCATTATATTATATTATTTATTTTTATTGGTTATCAATTTCATGAAAGAAAATGTGTTATGAATTGATAAAGAAATAAATTCTCCAAATAAAAATTTAATTATATGTTAATGAATGATATTTAAACCTTAACAGAACAAATAAAAACATAAATAATATAATATAAATTACATTATGCTCTAATACCACTTCTAGAGCCCCTAGATAGACATATTGGGGGGGGGGGGTGAAGTGTTGGAATCGTTTCAAGAATTCAATTTTCAATTAAACATATAATTCTAGATTTATCATTAATCCATATTTCATTGAAGTATCAACTACCCTATGTGAAAAATGTAAATTAAGTAAAAAACATAAAAGTATTTTCACATGGTTTTGGGTGGATTTGAGGACATACTCCTTTCAATGATCAACTTATTGTTATTTCTTGAATTTTTTCATCACAATTATTTTTTGTGAGAACATGTTTTGAAAAACATTCTCACAATGTTTGAAATAAAATTTGCAAAAAATTTAAAGGATAAATGTACTTTTTCATACTAGAATCATTAGTTATTAAATATAAATCCAAAAAAATCATTAAATTTATCTTAAACAACTTCTTCATATTGATGATATTAGAATGTTATAATTTTTCCATTTCAAGTAAATACAATCAAATATTTTTCTGAATCAATAATTGTCATCTTACCATCAATTTTTTTATCTTATCAAGTTTTTATCTCTCATTTATATCAACTATTATTAAATTAATGGTCTCACTAATAGTATTCTATTTTCACTAAATATAATCAGTAACACTTTCTGAAAGTATTATGAGTACTATTTTGAATATGTAATAGATGTTACATCCATTGCATCCCACATTAACATCATAATGATCAATAGAAAATAACCGTCTACAAAATTAAAGTTGTCTTATTAATAATTAAATTATTTGGTAGAATGTACTTCTAACAAATATGTTCCCAACATCAATCTCAAAATTTCTTTGATACATCAAAATATAAAGTAGGTGTAGTATATCATATCACTAACTTAACATGATAAATGTTTCTCTCCTTTATCAATATATTGAAAAATATTATTTCATTATCATTATCCTACAACTTGTATACACTATATTTTCATATATTATTCATTATTAAAATTTATATAAAGAATCACAATTAATTATATATATTCATTTACTAAACCAAGTAGTATAAATTTATTCATGATGAATATTCTTATATTAGTAACTTCAACATATTGAATATGAACAAGAATATGGGTCAATTCATGAGGATATCCACATCTATTGATTATAATTTAAATTCAAAAAATATATACTAATTCATGGTTCCATTTTTAATATTATTGAATCATTGTGAAATTGAAATGGTACATGATTTTCATAATTTTTCTAATATCAATGGACATTGAGAATCATCGTAATTTAAAAAATTATTCCTTTTCTTGCAGGTCCTCTTATTAATTTTAGTCTATTAACTCATACATGAATATGATACCCTTGTTGAAATGAATTTCTTGGTGGTTTAATAGGAATCCATTGAAAAATGTCTTCCACCGCGACATGTGCACCCCTTATCGGTGTGTATATTAAAATACATTAAATTCATAAATTTTAGTGTGAAAAAACCACCCTCCATTTGTTGTTGGTTATTATGTTAATTTAAGAATTATTATTAATAAATGTTAAGTGAGTGGTACAGCATAATCATGTGACTCATATGTGAATTATAGATGCTTCCATTATCTATGTGAAATATAGAATTCTTGGAAACAATCCCTTGGTTTATATTTAAGTTTTAATGGTTCTTATTATTATTTTTTATGATACATGGGAAGGGTTTCCATTTTGATTCATGAAACATGAGAATGAAATCCCTTATTATATGTGATAATATGGCATAGAGTCCCTTTTGATTCATGATAATAGGACCTGGTGTCTATTATTCAATGTGATATTCGGGCATGGAATTACTAATGAATTACTATAATCCAGAATGTAATCATGTATTAGTAATGATACTCCGTCATGGCATCCCTTATTACTCAAGGAGGATCTTATGCCAATGCATGGGTTCTTGAGTTATGTGTTGAGTCCAGGATAGTGTTTGTATCTATACATTTATATATATATGTTACTATGTTTATATATATATATCTATATATATTCATATAAACACACACATATATATTTATATAATTATATATATGTGGTTGTAATTTTATATGTTTCCATATTATACTGATCAGGTAGTGTCAGCCTAGTGCCCTTTAGAAACCAGATCAGACTCATTTACAGTTTACATTTCTTTTTTTCATTTTTATAAAACAACGCAACCATTTTATATTCAATATTAGGATCATACAAGATGTTTTTAGTGTTTTACATATGAGTATATCTCACGTCCTATTTGGGACAACGATTTTGTAATTGAATTGGAAATATAATTATAGTTAGGGATAAGGTTATGTGTCCAACTATGGATTCTTCAATTTATTTCTAAAATGGAGTATGATAAAAAAGGGACAAAATTATGGTAATGATGGTATTGGAAATAGATTTTTTAATTTTTATTTTATTTTTGTATTAAAATTTACCACATGGTTGATGCTTTGTATCCTATTTTATTGCATTGGCATTGTATCATATCAAAACCCACCTTCCCTAAAATAAGTTATGGGGAAGAAAAGTGTCACACCCTTCATTTTTCAAGATGAAGGGGAGAGAATAAAACCCGAGTCCCATGTTCAATAGGCCCCAGAGTGGTGACTATCACTAAGGGTATATGATATCACAAAATAGGGATGACATCAACCTTTTTATATAAATATATATTGGGAAATAAGATCACAAAATTTTCAAACATCTCCCAACATTTCATATAAAGGAAACAAAAATATGAACCCTTTATGATTTAAATATAAATGATAAAAAATACAATCAAAACTCCCAATATATGTTTCAAAAGGAATGAATAAGAATCATGATAACAACTATCATGAAACATGAGCTAGTAAAGTCCTGAACAGTCCTTACGGTCCTCCTAGAAACCTAAACACAGTTTTATAACATAGGGTGAGAATACAAGTATAATCAATAGGGAAACCAGTGTCACTCATGAACATGTGATATAAGAATAGTAATACCCCTATGAAAATATCAGAAACCAACAACACCTAAAAAAGAATGATATCTAGACCAGACTCACCATAGCACACTCCCCAAATAATGAAAGACATGTAAGGTAATAATATCAACACATCGATGAGTTGTGTACCCTGCACCACGTTTCCAATAGATTAACATCTCATTCCAAATGGGTGATGTCTTGATGCTACCTTCCTTTCCCAAATGAAGTCTCACTACCACTACATCCCGCACACACCAGGTTCACAAACCACACATATTCCAACTGCAGACACCTAGGTCACAAAAACCCCACCTCTCGGCCAAAACACTTGGGCCTCATCTCAAAAAAAAAACATGGGAAAAAACCTAGCTTATAAACCACCTAGGCCTCTCACCCATACCCCAACATTCCTAAAGGGTCTTTAGATATTGTAAACCAAAAGACATTATATTCTACCAGGATAAAATCGAGTGGAATGACATGTAATAGGGTGTGAGAAAGAAATTCAGTAACCATCCATCCATCCCCCCACTGGGATGTAGGGAAAAACACCCCCAACCATGAAATGGGGGTGTCTGACACATGGGCTCAATAAGTGTGGGTGCATATAGAAATCACAAAAAACTACAATTTCTATATATATGTAAGCAAACACTCATCCCAACCTACATTTTCAAAAAAAACTGGCCCACACAGAACAACATTTCCTGCTACCCCTATATGCATAGCCATAAAAAACACATTACTAACCCCTTTTCATTTAACAATATTCCATCCATTAATTAAGTGGATAACTTTAATTCATTCTAGCACTGCCTGGGGAAATTACCAAGAACAACATATGTAATGATTTCTGGAAGTCTAAAGGTCACTAAACACTGCCAAGGAAATCAAGGAAGTAGGGACCATGGTAGGTAAATCCATTTTAACACCCATTCGTAAAAATAAAAGGGAACAACCAATCTATATACTCATTGAACACACTATTTTTCATAGGCATCCATTCAGTCACTGGAAAATATCATTCTTTAATGATATCCCACTCAATCACCCTCTCACAAGTAGAACTAGAATCCTCATTCCATAAAAGATCTATAAATTTCAAAATCAATTAAACCCTTTACCTAAGTTCCTAGCCATGCCTCCTATAGCACCCCATAAACAAAGGACAAAGAAAAAACACCACCAAACTGCAGCCCCATTGCAAAAAATTCCACCCCAAACAAAATTTCATTCCCACTTTCCACATCTAGTACATGTAACATGGTTAGCAACAACAACTTCACACAACCCCCCCCCCACCCACGATGTAAAAAACTGAAACAAACACCTCATAAATACACACAATTATGCCAAGAATAGTCTGATTTAGCAAGATTTTTTTTAATTTTGCTTTTAATAATAGTGGTTATCGTAGAACATATTTGATCTTGGGGAATAAATTTATTTAACCATGTATATGTGATTAAGCGGATTTTATGTTATATCTATTTAACAATGCATAAGAAAAAATACAAAACACCACTAGTGCATAGTGAAAGAACACCAACAACCACGATTTTTATATATCCTTACAACCCATAAAATTCAAAACAAGGATTGTGGATAATAAATAAAAAATCATACATGACATAATCACCTCTATACTATTATTTTATTGAACCATGTTATCAATTGATCATCAAATTACCTTCCCCTAATTTATTAGTTGTTAAGGAAAAGGATTCAGCTATTATTCCCAATGAAAAAATAATACACCCACCATGTATGAAAAAAGTAAAGAGAGGCATAATAATCCCTACATGAAACAACAGGTGATCAAATATTATCTTTTCTCTAAAATAAATGGTTACATGAACAGTAGGAAAACACAAATTAAAACCTATAAGGAAATATCAATTGATGGATATGGCAAAACACACATCCCCACAGGTAGGGAAGGCTCTAAGAATACCAAGAGGTAATGGAAACACCCTAGAAAGGGAAGATCCCAACATTAAAGAGAGAGATCCTATTTTAACAAAAGAATGGATTCAAAATCAATTAACAAGGGATCATGGTTAATATTATGCGGTTTTAATATCTCAAACACCCCACAAATTAATAAATAATTTTTTAATAATACCCTTGAAAATCAAAGATAAGGTGTTAAAATAGATAAGAGTTTATAGGATCCTTATTTAATTAATAAAACAAGAAAAATGGGTGGGACAGGAAAAAACTTAGGAAACTAGAAATTTGGAAATGGGTGAGACACCATTTGGTGGGACACCATATCAGTGTTCCACCATATTATTTCCAGAGTTATAATACCACTGTTTAGGTGCCACAATTATGGTGCCACTATAACAGTTCCATTGTTTAGGTGTTCCACCATTTCAGTGAAACCATTTGGTGAGACTGTATTTTTTGAAAACTACTGAACCAAACATCTACAACCACCAATAACACAACAATAACAACATTTTCACAAAACAATTTACTATATATATATAAGTCATTAAATCAAATAACTATCAAAAATTTCTGTTCCTACAGAATTTAGTACTGAACTCAGAAAAAGTGGGGTCCGAACAACCCCCAAGTAAGATACCTCTCTGTGAAAAAAAACATGTGTTGTTCAAAAAACTGGAGAGAAAAAAATGACATCGAAGAACACCATACCGATTGATAATTCCCCAAAAATACACACAAACACCAAAGTTCACACTGTCTAGACACATGGATTAGGGATCACTTTCCTTCTTGACATGATTATATCTACCGTGGGTGGAATTGAATCGCCTTCACTGGTTCAGTCGCATCTAAATTAATGCTTCTTGATTAGAGATCATGTCCTCCCGTCCCCATAGTCAGGACATTTCACACACATTTATAGAATATGTAATAAACTCATCTTGTAGAAAATGTGGTCAAGCGTTAAATTATAATCAATTCCCAATGAAAAAACAAGAAAAAAACTCAAAACTACTCATGTTACTAGAAAGACATCTGTGCCTATCATTCCCAAGTACTCTCCTCAAGACCATCATGCCTCCATAACACACGAACTAAAGAAATGGTCAATCCACAAAGCACCTTCTCCTCATGATCCTCGATTTTTACTAATCTTCCCACTAATTTCACGTCGTCCCAAATTTCCAACTATACCCATTCAATGACATGGGAGTCCTCTAGTAGATACCGATGGAGCTGAGATACATGGAAGATATAATAGATCCTCTCAAACCACGTGGGAATCACCAGCTGATATTCCACCTCACTTAATTGTCCCAATATATCAAAAGGGTATACGATCCTTGGATAAATCTTGATCCCTCTACCAAACCTTGGCTTCCCACAACGAGAACAAACCTTCAAGAATACATAGTCCTCAACCTCAAAATCCAGATGCCTAATCCTATGATCGAAATATTACTTATGTCGGTCCTATGTTGCATTCATCAACTCACAGATAGGATGCACCTTCTATTTCATACTTTGCACCATATCTAGACCAAGAATAGATGCCTCCCCAACTACCTTCCAACACAATGGTGTATGAATTGAGTTCCCATATATTTATTTGAATGGATCCATACAAATAAAGTATTGAAAGATATTATTTTTAGAAAACTCTCCCAAGGTAATATTTAGCACCAAAGACCCACTAATGTTCAGAAAACATGCTTGTAACATGTCCTCCAACATATCGATGGTCCTCTCTATCTGTGCATCCGTTTGAGGGTGGAAAGCAGTGCTAATGAGTAAATGAGTTCTAATGCAATGATTCAATCCCATCCAATCTTGCAACATAAAACATGCATCCTGATATGAGACAATGGATCTTGGAACTCCATGAAGCCGCACCACCTTATCCACATATAGATGTGCTATGTCATCCACTGTGCACGGCTACTTGATCACTATATAGTGATCTGATTTCATCAAATGATCAACTACTACCCAAATAGCATCACATCCTGCCTGATTCATGGAAATCTTATGATAAAATCCATCCATTTTTCATCCAAATTCCACTCAATAATTTCTATGGGCTACAAAATACTATCAAGAACACGATTCTCATCCTTCACCTACTGACACACTAGGCACATTTCCACAAACAACACCACTTCCCACTTCACCCCGATCCACCAATAGTGTTCCCTCAAGCCTCGGTAAACTCATGGTTTCACCTATATGGGTAATATATTAAACTCACAGAGAAATACCATTGACATCATCACTAAGAAAAATAGCATCCCATGGAAGAGTATCTGATTTTGACTATCCTCTAACCATCCTTCAGAAGAATCGCCCTGAACAGCATGATCAGTCATTACTACTGTCTCTGAGTCCCCGAATTGAGACTCCACTATCTGCCACACTAAGGAAGACTACACTATCATATGAAAGAGATATCTTATACCACTATCCACCCCATAATCTTGGTGAAATGAGGCCAACTCCCCCATTTCCATCCAAGCAATAGTGGATTCCCAAAATACCTCCTTCTACGACTTCCTACAGAAGGAATTAGCCACAACATTCCCCTTTATTAAGCTATAAGAGATCTTGAAGTCGTATTCCTAGAGAAAATCCATCCAACATTTATTCCTCCAATTCAAGAATCACTAAGAGAATATAAACGATGCCCTTGTGATCTGTTAAGACCAAAATGTGCTCAACGATGTGGTAATGTAGCCAAAACATCACCACGAAAATGACCATTGCATGCACCAGATCATGGGTGGAAGATTTATGTTCATGTAGAAAAATCTTCCTAGACCCATAATAGATCAATACCTACTACTTCCTCAAATTACATCCCAATACTAGACCGAATGCTTCCCTTAACCCCTTTACTGTCAGGCCTTCCTATGGAAACCTATGTAATAGAGAACTGACTAGAATCCCCTTCAAGTCGTTAAAAACTTCTTGAGACTTCTCACTACAAATAAAGGCATAGTATTTTCTATTAAAAGCTATAAATATTACCCCAAAACGAGAGAATTTGGGTACGAACCTCTCATAATAGACCTCTAGACCCAAGAAGCTGCATACTTCTTCCAGGTTATTGGGTTCTGACCAACAAATAACTACCATGACCATGGGTGTGTCCACTAATATCACATGTTGAAAGACCACATGTCTAAGGAAGTTCACATCTCATATCTAGAAAATCATCTTGGAAAACCTCCCATAGAGATCGTAGTGATGGAGGGACTCTAGAACTATCCTATAGTGCTCAATGTGCTCCTCCTATGACTTTGAGTAAATCATAATATCATCATAGAACACAAAGATGAAATGGCCTAGGAACATGAAAAAGACGATGTTCAAGATCCCCATGAACATGTATGGTGAATTTATAACACCGAAGGGAATGTCCATGAATTCGAAGTTCCCATACCTACACCTGAAATTGTTCTTCATGATGTCACACTTTTTGAACCTCAACTGGTGATATCTATACTTCAATTTGATCTTGGAAAACTAATATTCTCCCCTTAATTGGTTGAAAGGATAATCTATAAACTAGAGAGGGTAACAATTCTTTATCGTTACTGAATTTAGTCTCATGAAATCTATGAATAAGCTCAGTCCATTGTCTTCCTTTTTCGAGAAGAAGACTATGCACCCCATGGAAACAAAAATGGATAGATAAAACTCATTTTCATCTCTACATCATCCTGAATCTGCATCTCCTGAAAGGCAGAAGGCTCAATCCAATAGATAGCTATAAAAATTTGAAGAGCACCATGTTACAAGTCTATTCCAAAACCAATGCCACATTGAGGGTGTAGAGTCACATCATCTTTAGGGAAACATCTATGAATTCACCAAAAAATACAATAACCTCCACTATCTCAGCACCTGTCGACCCCTCTGACAACGTGGCTGACATAGAATGAGGAGGCTCCACACACTAGCTGCCCTCCTGATGACATTTCTCGCTAAAAAAAGATACACGATGGACATCCATACCTAAAAAATCCACTCATCTAGAATCAATCTTTAACAACAAGCATATAGAACAACCAATCGACACTAAGGATGGAATAATATAGATACATCTATAGTAGAAGAATATCCCCACTGGATTGATGCGGCCTATGCACTAGTTTACATCCCCGAAAAACATCAAACTGACTGGTATGACCTCCAACATGAATCTTCAACACCATTAGAAAAAATGCCTCCCTGCGTCCTATAACTGGGAATGGTCTAGACTAGGTTCAATGAAGGAGTGTGATGCTTCTAAATAATCAAAGAACAAAAAAGAGTACTAAATAGACTGATTGTGCCTCAAACAACTCTGGCCTTGTGGGGACTACTACCTTGGGGGAATGTAATTTCCCATGCCCAGCTCCTCTAACCCTATTCTATTGATCTCCTACTTAATCACACCCTGATCAACTACCTTTAAGAGTACCATGAATTAGGCCTCCTATATCACCATCTACACTCAGTGTAGCGAGATCTCTCTTCCCATACTGTAGGAAAGGTCTGACTGGAAACTGCTGCTGTTGAGGTGGGTTTTGAACCTACCCACCCCCAAGGTAATAAGCTCAAAATGGGAACAAGATTTGGATATATCCACTTCCTTCAAAGACAAAGAATCTCAATCTCTATCCCATGGGGAACTAGTGTGGACCAGTATAATATAACTGGATCTTCTCAGCTCTACTTCCCACTGGAAAAAACCTGTAAGGCCCTAACTCTGGAGACATATATCTGAATTCTTTACCCTTTGATGAAATTAAATGGCTCTCATCTCATGGAACACCTTCCTATTAGATAATCCTATCCACTAATTAATCTTTCTTATGAACATATATGTATTTCAGTACGGTAAACTGTGTGATGACATACTGAATAAAAGATCAGAGTGCTTACTCAAAGTGCCTCACCAATGAATCCTGATCCGAATTGAGATCCGGATAGAAACATAGGAGACCCTTGAACTTTATCAACAATTACCTCAATAAAATACTCACATAATGGAAGGAGAGAAACTTCTTCCACTTCTTAGCCTTCATCATCAAGATAAGAAACTCTTCGCAAAACACCTTTTGAATGTTAGCCCATGAGACATTGGTTTCCTTCCTCTCCTCAAGGTAAATCATACAACACTAATGTTCCGCACCTGGGATCTGGATCACTGTCAGAGGAACCCAATACTCCCTCAAATTAGAAATCATGGCATATGTGATTATCAGCTCTAGAAGCTAGCCCTCATTCTCTAAAATTGAAACAATGCCTTTGTACATCCCTATGGTCTTCTGGTAGAAAGAATGAATGTTATTTTTCCGCAAGTGATATTACTCCTCTTCATCAGCCCTCCGTTGATCAACCAAGACGGCCTATTGGACCTCAAATTCTCATACCACACATGTGTGACGTTTGAGTTCCATAACTGAAATAGGTAACCATAGAAATAATAATCTCAGGTAGTATGTATTTTTTTATTTTTTATTTTAACTTTTATTTATTTCAAATTTCCAAAACACACAAGACACTGATGAAATTAACTCATTATGATGCATTTACCTTACTTATGGTCTTTACCCTATAATCAGTTTTTCTTAACTTAGTAGTTTGTAGGCCCATATTCCTTGCATCAGATCATGGGGGTCCCTATAATCCCATGTCTTATTTGGTCTTCCATATCCTATTTCATGCAACAAGAATTAATAAGGCCATTTCCCTACCATCCCATGAAATCCTCATTGTTCTTATCTACGAAATCTATTCTATCTCCGATCAATAACCTCTAATACCATTCTGTCATGACCCGTCTACTTCAATATAAGCGAAGAGGAAGAAAGTGTGGTTCCCTTCCTATTCCATGTTTAAGGATGGATAATGAACCTAGATCCCCACCTCACATATGCATCGGAGTAGAGAATATCACGAAGGGTATAGGATAACCGAAAATATTGAAGGCTTTATGCTTTTTATATAAATCATGATTAAGAGATAAGAAAGAAAAATCCCCAAATAGCTCCAATATTTTCATATAAAGGAAAACAAAATTCATCCCATTAATGATTTAAAAATAAACTACTACAAAATTACACCCAAAACACAAAATAAAAAGTATAAAAATGAATTACTAAGAATCATCAGAGAAACTATCTCGATACCTGACCTAGTGAACTCTAGTATGATCCTAGATGTACTTAGGGAAACAAAAATATAATTTTACAACATAGGGTGAGCATACTTGTATAGTCGGTAGGGAAACAAAATTCACTCTTGAAAAAGTGGGCAAATTATACTAATGCCCCTATTAAAACTCTAGAAACCAATATTACCTAAAAAGGAAATCCAATTAGCCTAGCCTCACCAGGGTACACTCCCTAAATAACACAAGATAGGAAAGGTAATATTATAAGCATGTTGATGATTTTGGTACCCCTCACCACTTTTCCAACTTATTTAATTATCATTCCTAATGTCTATCATCTTGATGCTACCAACCCTCCCAAATGCAGCTGCACTACCAAATAATCCCACACACACCTAGGCCAAGAGCCACATATATCTCACCCAAGGACACCTAGGCCACAACAACCACACCTCTCACCTAAGAACACACGGGCCACATCCTAGAGACACTTGTGAAAAAAACCTAGCCTGCAAACACCTAGGCCTCTAACCCATACTACAACCTACCCAAATGATCATCTGATGTAGTAAAATATTAGATATCATAGCCTGCTCGAAGAGGTAAGAAACAGAAGTGGGTGTGAAGAGGAAAGACCGTAACCCACCATCCATCATCCCAGTAGGATGTTGGAGAAAACACCCTCCCCCATGAATTGGGGGTATTCAAAACATGGGCTCAACAAGGGTGTTGTCTGTATAGAAATAAAAAGGAACTACAATTTATACATATAGGTATGAAAACATTTAACCCAACCAATGGTTTCTAACAAACAACCATCGCACACAGAGCAAAATTTTATATTACCTATTTATTCCCAATAAGAGAAACCGACATTATAAAAGACAAGTCTAATCACTTTTCATTTAATAAATTTCCATCTATTTATTAAGTGGTGCACATTAATTTATTCCATCACTACTTGGGGAAACTACCAAGAACAATATTAGAAACCATTTTCAGAAGGATAAAACCATTAAACACTTCCAAGGAAATCAAGGAAGTGGGGACTATGTAAGTAAATCCATTTTAACACACATTCATAAAAACAACAGATAACCAATCCTGCAGTCCCAAAACACAAACCCTTTTTCTTAGACACCTTTTGAACCATTGATGACTATAATTATTCAATTTTACCCAACACAATAATTCTATAACAATTAGAATTGGAAGCCTTACTACACAACGAGTCCATCCATTCCATAATCAGTCAAACAATTCACCTGAGTTCCTAGAAATACCTCATATACCACCTCATACAGAAAGTCCACATAAAAACACCACCAAACAACATCCCAAATGAAAATATAGGTCATCCCCCAAAGACAAGGTCATTCCCTCTATCTATCCCAAATAACAACAACAAGGATACTAATAACAACTTCCCACAACACCCTCCCCCCCATAAAGTATGAAACCCAACCGAACACAACACACACCCTAACCGTTAAGCTATTCTTATTCAAATTTAGCAACATGGATTATTTAAGACCTCTTCAAATACTATGGGTGCTCACAAAACTAGTTTGATCATTGTGAATCCATTAATATAACCCATTATACTTGATTATGAAAATTTCATGTTACAACAATTTATCAACGCATCAAAAGAAAATATAAAACACCACTTGTGATAAAGTATAGACCCCAAATGGATATGATTTTTAGAAGGCCTTACAACACATACAATTCAAAAAAAAATCATGGATAACAAAGAAAATAGAATATGTAACATCATCACCTTACTACAGGTATTTCATTGACCCATGTAAATTTTTTTATCATCATATTCCATTCCCATCATTTATTAATTGTTAAGAAAATGCATTTACCAATTCTTCATGATGAAAAATTACTACAACCACCCTATATGATACACAAATAATTATAGTTAGAAGAATTCCTACCTGAAACAACACGTGACCAAAACTCTTATTTGTGTGAAAATTGTGTGTTGCACGAGCAGTAGGAAAACTCCAAGGAAAGAATCTTTGGAATGATCGATAAATGGATATGGAACAACACGTGCATCCACAATATGGTAGGGATCTAAGCGCACCAAGAGGGAATCGAAAAAAACATGGAAGGGAATATCCTGGCTTTGAAGATCCAGATCCTTTATTAAAGGATTTTTTTTTGAAATGTCATTAACGTATGATTGTGGTCAAGAACATGAAGATTAAATATCTCAAGGTCCCCACATGTTAAGAATTAATTTATATTTAATAATTATATTTAAAATGGTTGATAGTTTGTTAAAAATAGTTAAGAGTTTATAGGTTCATTATTTAACAATGGAAACACATAACCGGGGTGATACAAGAAAAAAATACTTCAGAAACTAGAAATTTGGAAAAGTATTAGACACCACTTGGTGTCGTACCATTTCGATGTGCCACTAGCCCAATGAAACTATTATGATGCCACCATTATGGTTCCACCATTCGGTGTGACACCATTTCAATGACACTATTACAATGACACTATCACGATGGCACCGTTGCAGTGACACCATTTTGGAGAAATGGTTTGTGAAATTGGTTTTTTTCAAAAACTCTCGAAACAAACCACTGTGACCCCTAATAACACCAAATGCATTGGATTTTCAAAATGTAATGGCACTAGGAAATAAAGGAAATTACATATCATGAAATTATCATCATTATTTATATTAATTGGGTTATTTATTATTTCATTTTACTATTATCTGGATTGATTATATTTTACTAAATCTCTATTTTTTTATATTATTTACATATTATTTTATGTTTTTTGTTTTCCACTCTGACCAGAGGTCTTAGGCTTCCCAAAAACATAATATAGGCCCTTGCTTCTAGTCGATAGCCTTAGCTTTACGGTGACATATTGTTTAGGCCATGTGGCCAACTAGCTCAATCACCATTTAATATCACTCTAATTTGTATATTATAAATTTATATCAAATAATCAATTTCCTTTTTGTGTTATTAAGTTTAGTTTATTCTATAAGAGAATAATAATGTGTTTCATTTTGGTAATGAGAATATTCTTGTGAGTATCTGATCCATGTATGGGGAAAAGAAAAACATCATGTGAAATGAATTTATATTGGTGATTATTCTAATTATAGTTTTATTCATTTCACTAAAGGATGATACAAAATATTTTTGGTGATTTTATTATTTTTTATGTGTTATGTTCTCCATTGTGTTGGTAAAAAATTATGCGTCATCTCATGTATCATTAGTCAGTTGAGTATTTTTTTCCATTGATATATGATGCCAAATCTACTTTTAATACATGCATTTATTGATATATTTAAATTATTTCTTTATGGATATACCCAATTTGTTTTTCAAACATTTCATATATGGAATGGATAAATTGTTTTATTCAATTTTATACATCATCCTATATGTGGTTTTCCAATATATATTGATAATTGAACCTTAATTAACTAATTATTATATTTTTGAGTTATGTAACAACAATTAATTGGGAAGAAACATAGTTAGTCATGATTAAATGGTTATCAATTGTAATTTATAAAGATGATGCTTTAATAAATTGGGAATTTTGATCTATTTAATTGAGCTATCATTGTGGACTTTTTCTATTCTGAAGTCGAATATGAAATTCGAGTCATAGTTTTATAATGGTCCAATGGAATCATATAAATAATAAGACAATATTATAGTGTAACGATGACATATATAACTGAAAAATTATTCACATATATTAGGAGGAACATAAATTAATTTCATTTAATAAACTAAAATGGTTTCAGATAAATGAATCTTCCAATTACAATGAAAAATAGGTTTTCATGTATACATTGGAAGGAAAACAATATATAAAAGAAGAAATATTATGTGATTCATGAAGTTGTACCTAATATGAACATAGTTGTTGGTAGTGGGTAGTATACCTGCTGATTCCTTATGATTCTATACATCACCGAGACCAGGTTTTAAGAGTACAAAAAGTGGTGTGACTCTTATCATGGATGGTGTAAACCATTCCTATTATTTTCTCTATGATCCTATTTGTTTTTTAATCTTATATAAGGTATGTAATTGGAAAGTATTGAGCTATTCTATTATAAAATAATTGATTGATGTTCTAATAGGGAGATGAAAACAATGCACTAGTGGTAATGGTTACTGCGAAATTTTTGTTACCTCTAGTAGTTCCACTTATGGAAACGTCCTTCTATACCTAATAATGGAATCAGTCCTATTTTTTAGAGAAATTCCTACAATTTATGCTTTTATTGTATGGTTCATCGTTACTTTCCCCTAATATAGAATAGTTGAAATATGAATATCAAAAACAATATCTTCCCATGTTATAGAGGGATGATTGTCCACATACTATTGAGTCTTTGATAGAGAGCATTATATCTATATTTGCACATATGAAGAATCCCTTGGGTATGAGAGTCGATATCCAAAAAATATTCAGTGTGATTTTTCTAAGATATGGTGGAATGTTGATTACCCAATATGTTAATATTCATGGTATAGTCTGGGTTGACTTTTAGACAACCATATATGACTATATATTTCCATAGATTCTGAGAGATGATAGTGCAATGAAATTTATGTGAATTGATATTTTTATTTTGAATCATTATTTGAGTTATTTTACAATATCATATTGACATTCACTATATGATTTCTAAAACCAATCGTTATCATTTTTCTTGAGAATATTTCATTAGTGATATTGGGATGTTCTTCCAGTTGGAACATGCATTTGAACTTGTCAATGCTATGACTGTACAATTTTTTATTAAACTATTTGAGGAATATTTTATAATATAATTATTCACAAATGACAACCACTAAATTAATCCTTATTTATCCCATAGAGACTACGAGTGGTCATTATATTAACCAGCCATGCTTAAATCCGATTTTATCAATTACTACCCTCCTCCAAACATTTTCATGATATATTAAAATTGATGAATGGTAGAGAAAATAGTCATGGTGTATTAGAAGAAATACATTGTAAGGGAAAAGTGTGGGGTAAATTATTTTTAAATCGTAAAATACTTTTTTAAATAATTCATTATACTTTGGTTTTTTCAACCATGAATTTAATAAATGGGAAATGATAATAAGAACCACAAAATTTATAAAAATGGGTTGTGATTTGGATTTACAATAAAATATTAATTAAGAGAAATATGATATTTTTCATATGTGGTTATGTAGTGGTTGTGCGACATATTATAATAATTAATTTCAAATGAGAATGAAAATGAAAATGTTCTTCGAAAAAGAATAAAATTTATAAAAAGTATCGAATCATTCAAGAGGGATAAAAATTATTCATGATGATTAATTTGATCTGGATGTTTATGTTGATTTTTAGGGAAGTATAGAGGTGTTACAAATTGAATGAGATAATTTCATGACACTAATAATTTTAAAATTATTCTTTATGTTTTAAGAGATAAAACTCCTCCTTGAACATTATTATTTTTTAAATAATTATACCAACCTTAAGCCTTAGATACATTTGAACCTCAATTGAAAGCCCTCACAATTTTATGTCCTTTTTTACTTCACAATGTTGAGAATGTAGTTCAACTACAATCCCATGGATAAGGATTATATATTAATGATTTTAGAATACAACCACTTTAATTTTTATCATGTGTTATGAGTGGAATGATTAAAAAGTATGGTAAATCAGGATATTGAATGTTTATAATAATGAATTAATAATATTGAGGGGATGAGAATATATGTTTCCATTGATTTCAAAATGGAAAATGTAAAATGATTGATTTGATTATTTTATTAAAAATTTAGAAATTGAATTGATATTTAATGTTATTTATTAATTTTTTATTTAAAATTGATAATCATTTGATTTTATTACATTGAAAATTTAGTATTGATAAATTGGTTCTCTTAAAAACTACTTGTTGAGATTTTGTGCTTTAGGAAAATGACCATTTAACTATAGGGCTGTTTTAAATACATAAATTTGATACAAACTTTGGAAAAAATTAGGGTGTTTATTTTTTTTATTTTCAATGTAAACACCTATATTTTTCAATTATTTAAAAATTATTGGGAAATTTGAAATAATTAAAGAAAAATGGTGTTAAATGATTTAAAAAGGTTTATTTTTTATATTGGAATTCTATCTATGAATCTTGGGAAATTTTTATGAATAATATTTTTTAAACTCTTTTTATGTTCATTATACCAAAAAATCAGCCAAACCTAAAAATAATTCAATAAATTGGAGTACACCACATATCCAGATCAAGTGAGTCAGCCAACCACACAACCCTAAGGGGGGACATCTAGAGCTGGCTGGTGCACAATTGGTGAAATACTATGTAGGTGGCCTATGGGTGGTGAAACTCATAGGTGAAGAGTGAGCACAAGGACTTGCATGGGTTATTTTATTTGTGTCCCGCATCTGGATGTGTGCCACTAGAACTAGGAGGACAACCGTAAAGAATATGGTTAAATGAGGCATTATGCGCTATGGATTATATGTGAGGGCCACCAGCCTCGAAATTTCGATGTGGGACATCAGCTCTGCCATGGCTCTCCCATGTGTCATCATGCATCCATGCCTAACATATCTATGTACCTCCCCCAATACTCTCTACTCTCTTAATCACTCCACATCCACCATCCAACATGTTCCACCTCTTCTCCGACATATTAGTCGACCTTAATCCCTGTACCACCATCACCATCTTCTGCCTTCTCTCTACCTCCATAGATTACCAAAAATCCCTCGGACCAACAACTACAGAACCATATCAAGGATCCTATAACGAATGTGATGGATGATTTTAGAGGTGTAATCAGAATTATTCTTCACATTCACCCCCGATGGCCCCATCCTCTACTACACAAAACAACTGCATTCAAGCTTCCACTAGCCACACATGTGTGATATATCCAGAGAAATAGGGTAGATCCCCACCAAATTTGAGGGAGTTTCAGACCCCCACCACACTGCCTATAGAAGGAGGTGAATCCCTTCGTGCCAAAGCATCGATCAACACCTAAAGGCTGGGAATGAACCCAAGGGAGGAAATTTTGACTTGATTTTATTCTTATATATTTATTCTTATTTTATGTATTTTCATTTATTTTATTTTGTTTTAGTTTCTTTTAAATATAATATATTTTTATTTATTTTAGTAAAAATTATTTATACATGTTTCATTATTTTTTTTCCCACAGCCCTTTATAAATTCTTTTAATCAATTATTATTATTATTATAATTAATTATTTTGTTTTTTTATTATTATTATCATTTGGACATTTTTTTATATTTTATTTATTTTTTGTCTTCTTCCCTTCATATTATTATATTATATTTTATTTTTATTTCTCTATCTCATCCCACATATTATTTATTCTCTTCATATTCCTTATTTCCACCAAGTGATATAGTACTCATGATAATGAGAGACTGGCCTAGAGGCTTGGCCTAACGCAGGTCATATTAATATATATTTTTTCATAATTTTTATTTTATTTTGCTATTAAATTCTATTCGAATGCATGGGTGAGGTGAATTTTCCCGCTGTGATGACTACCCAAAATGACATGAAACTCATTCTATTCGTATATATTTTTCTTCATATAATTTCTTTATATTCGAGGGTTACTTATTCACATGATATAATTTATCTAGTCAATATATGAAATGACATCAATAGAGTCGATTATTGGTAGATTGAAAATCATTGATGAAGGTTTTTCATCGTCTTTGATTAATGTAGGAGGTGGAATTGAGATTTCGTAGACATAAATGATTTCGATAATTTAAAAATAAAGTGAAATAGTTAAAACATGATATTTCATGTCTAAATTATCAAACTAAAATAAAAAATTTAAAGGGGAATATTTATTGAACCCAAAAAATGGTCTCAATACCATGACGTTTCTCTCTTAACTATTCTCTTTAGCATTGCATGATTTATTAGATTATCATATTCCATGTCATTGTTTTCGACACTAAACCCCCCAAAAAATTATCATTTCTTTCATTAAATAATAAATATAAAACAAATTAAATAGTTTTGGTCATTTAGATTAATTTTGAGAAAAATTATGAATATTTTCATGTGAGATTACGCTGGTCAGTGTCTCGGATTCACAAAGAATATATTTTTTCTGTTCCATGCCATGAAACCGAACAAACAACATAAATAATAGTGTTTATAATTCATGGGAGCACAAATACCATGATGTGTTAATTATAAACTTATACATTATCTTAAAAAAAATTATTATTCTATTGATATTAAGGATTTAATTCTAGTCTGGATTAGAAACTATCCTACTAAAATCCTCAACAAAATACTAGATACGAAAACTAGTTAAATAATAAGTTAATCCATATTCCCTAATCAATTTGGAATTTTTTAGGGAAGGAACATAATTTTTTTTCTCTTCACTTCATTAGATTACATAAATTCCATAAGGAATAATTATTTGGATGAAAAAATATATTATAAAAAGGTAATTTATAATCCTTTTGAATCCATAAAATATAGATCTTTTAATGATTTCTTTAAGATGTTGGGATTTGGAAGATAATCTAATAATATAATTTTTATGATACACAAGGGTGTTGTATTATATTTTCCTATTATTTGGTCTCTTAAATAGTCTTTTTCATGCACCAAAGTTGGTAGGAATGTATATACCTTATGAGGTCTCTATTATGTAATTCCTAATTACTATCTTAATATATTTCCCAATGATCTTACCAATGATACACTCTATAAACAAATAATTATTTGAATGATCATCTTGGTTTCATCATACCTTATCTATAATTAAAGGATTATTCAATTGGGAAAATATTTTAAAATTATATCAGATCCATTTAGGCTATCATTATACACTACTTCGATTATGTTAAATAGTATACTATTTGGAATAATAATTTCATTGCTTTTGGAAAATGAGATTTCCCTTCAATGTGAAATACACATGATAAATTTTCTAGTTCCAAAAGTAGATGTCTAAATTTTTTGATTTAATCATTTATTTTAATTTGGGGAAGGGGTAAATTTTCTCACCTTGAGAATATTTTCTCTATGATTATTAATCAAATGGATAAATGGAAGGAAAATAGTATATTATGAGACACGAGAGTTCGCCTTGTTATCTATATGATCAATAATTTTTTTAATATATATATATATATAGGAATTTATCTTTATTAACAAGCTTGATATAATGATTATAAAACATTTCTACATTGGATTCACCTATGAAAAGAAGTTCGTTTCAGTTTATTATATCAAATGTAGAAAAACATGTGACATGGGTTGATTGGGAATAATGGATCTGAGGTGTTTTAATGATTCCTAGATATATTTGTTCAGAGAGACTAATTTAAACTCATATGATAATGGAGTTGATTTTACCCAGGTCATATTCAAAAAGAAACTGAGGGTTAGCTTATGGTGACCCAGGATTAAAAATCATGGATATTACAACATTTTAGATGAATATTAATTATATTTAAAATGTAAATTCCCAAGGACTATAATAATTTTGTGAATTTGGAGACATGGATGACATTATAAAAATTTGGTGATGGATCATAAACATCTCCTGTAAATATCATTCCCTTTTAAAATCCTACCTAACATCGTTCTTTATAACACGAGAAAAAAACCAAAAAAATAGTTATCTTTTAGACAAATAAGGTTAAATAAAGGATACATATATGCATAAATTTAGTATAAGGGTAATAAAAAATGTTAATATAATTTTAATATGATACCCTACATATGAAAGAGCATATACAAGAGTCAGTGAAAAAATATTGGCAGCTCATAAGACATGAATCATATAGGTGATAAATCCTCATAAATCAATCATGTACAATAACCACAGGTCATAAAATTATGGACCCCTCATAAATATAAAATTCCCTTTATATTTTAAATGTTAAATTCTAATGCAATCAGCATAGTATATCATGATACACATGTTTTGTATAGATTGTTACCACAGAACAATTTCTAATTTTTTGTTATGGACAAAAATGTTACCCATTTTGGATCAGGAAACACCTATTTCCTATATTCGAACACAAGATTCATATATCACCTTATGGACATGGAAAAACTGACTTTACACTTGTGTATCATACCCATTTATGTTTTTCCCATCATTTTCACATGAGTTATAAATATTTTCTCAAATTCATTGGAGGGAGACATAGGTCCCATCCATCAGATAATTAATTCATACATACATGTTCCATAAGATAATAAAGCATTAATCACATCATACCCTATAAAAGAGTTGGGTTTAATAATTATCACATCATAACCTATGAAATGAAATGGTTATCATAAAAATTTCAGAATATTAAAACATATTTATAATTGATAGAGTTCATAATTAATTTTTCATAGAATAACCAATCAAAAGAAATGGATTTCATAAGCATTTTATTATGGTGTAACCCATGGAAGAGAAATTTGTTTTCTAAAGAACATATAATTTTAAACATAAAACATCAATATGTAGAATTATTGTGAGATTTTTAGGTTTTATCCCCAAGAAATCTTAAACTATATCGAATTATATCATCATAGATGGAGAATTATTTTTAACGTTAACTTAGATGAATTATAACGGAAAATAAAAAATTATTTAAAATTGATTTTTACATCATAAAACAATATAAAAAAAATATTAATTGAAAATAAATAAATAAATTTTAATATAATATTTAAATTTCGTTTAAAACATTCATTTAGGATAATTTTCATCTCTTCTTTGAAAAAATATGTTTAAATAATTTTTTTAAACCTCTTTCTATGAGAATAACCCTGAAAACTTATGAATGAATATTTGAAAATCATTTAAACTAATGTTTAAAATATATAAAAAATTTCAAAATCATTTTCCTTAAATATTATATTACAATATCACTTAAAATTTTATTTGAATTTTATTTTAGGAAAACATTGTTTTTGAGTAAACAAATTTCCGACCAAAGTGAAATAATCTCAATTTAAAAAAACATTTTATTAATCATTGTAAGTATATATGAGTGAACAAATGGTGAAAGTATAGTGTGATATTATAAAAAAAATATATTAAAATCCAATAATTATAATTATTGGGATATGGACCATAATATTCCATGAATGAAAAGAATACAATAAAGAATCCTGATAAAGGATGAGATTGCAACTACAAACGGTCTCCACTTTTGAAACGTTGAATCATAATACCCTTGAAATATTAAATTAAATGAAGATTAAAATATCATGGAAAGAAATATATTATTGATAAAAAAATTCAATGGGTATTTTATTTACCTTGTAGAGGTTAATGGGTGCATAACATTGCTTGTGTCTCAAAGAAGATAAACTAAGAGATAAATTACATTACCAATTTGGTAAATTTAAAACCACAAACCCCATAAAATAGAGATAATAAAATGGATATTAAAATTACCATAAGATTATGTATAATAATCATATAATCCATTTATGGGTATTATATACCCTACAAAAAACAAATTAGTTGTTAATAAGTCATAACTATTGTAGAGATAATAGTGAGTCTAGAAATACCCTTACTACTTGGGTAACAATTTAATTATGATCTACGTGAAATAATAACATAAATAGAAATATTTAATATCATGAAATAAATTAAACTCGTGATATCATATTTCATATGGAACTATATATAACACATAACAATAGTAATTATTTAATATACCATATATATCATAGAAATAAAAGTGAGATAAGAAAACCCTAACATTATGTATTGACATTGTTCATACACTTTCAAAACACTTGTATAATAAGTATAAGTTTATTATAAATATACCAAAGAAAAATAATCCTATATATCATATCATATATTATTTTCTTATAAATTTATATTACTTGTTTACTAAATTTTTTATTTTTTTTAAAAAAAAGGTTGGGGCCGAAGCCTCAATTTTTTTTAATGTAATGTTTTATGAAATATATGCTTTGTTTTTCGTAATTGTATTTTTTTGTTATTTTTTATCATCTTACATAGATGATGATATAATTATTTTTAGAATATTAAAAAAGATTTAAATAAATAAATATTATTATTATATTTGAATTATAATTTAATATATATAACATAATTTTCCTAAACACGTACTTAATGAACTCCATGTAATGCGTGAACCAATCACATCGCTTTGAGGAGGTAGTAGCACACTCATCGACAAACGAAGTTATCATATTCCAAAAAAATTGAGATGATGAAGAAATGTTTTATATAATAAATAAAAAAGAAAAAATAAATCCTAAATGTCATATATATCTAGTAAAATTTTTTTTTACATCATTAATACCAACCATGAGAGGTGGTAATGGAATAAAAATTGATATCGGTTCATGAGACTGTAGTCCTCCTGACACCAAAACAATGATTGTGTGTCCCATTTAATGAAACTGTGTGTTAGTGTAAGTAAAAACGTTATTATAAAGATATATCAAAAAATTGAAGTTAATTATGTTTTAATATTATCATAAGAAAATAATTATTTATGAATTATAGAAATAAAATTAAACAAGAGTTCTTGTTGAAGGATGTTACCTCTAATTTGGATAATTCCTATTTTTCCTAATTGACTAACATGGATTTATTTATACAAAAATTGAAAATTATTTTATGAATATATGGAAGTTGGTAGAGAATTGTGGATGGATTTATTCAAGACATATATCTCGATAGTTTTGAATTAGGGAGGGGGTGACTACCGTCTTATAGTGAAGGAGGAGTGGTGTGCTTGTAAATGTAAAATTATAACCACTATTGAGAGGTCTCTCTTACACCATGCATATCCAATAATGTTAAATTGTTCAAAAATAGATTAAATGGTCTAAATATGTAATTAAAATGGATTGTGGACATGTTTCTAGGTTATTTTACCACTTGTGTTAAATTTCAACCACTAAGTAAATTCTTTTTTACCGTAATCATTATAATTAGTTTTAATTACCTTTACTAATATTTATTTATAAAAAATGAAGTAAAAAATATTAGAAATAAAAATTTATAGTGATTAATAATATAGAAATTTTTTTTCCAATTTCAAATAATATATTGGGATGAAATTAATTTAAAATTAATCCCGCAGATGTGACAGGAATGCTGTTTTTTATAGTAAAAAAGTTCAAATCATTGAAACGTTTTCATATACAATTTAAATGTGAAATTGGTTAAAATGGCCTCAATTTCATTACATGATTTATTTATGATTTTAATATACATAGAAACTAATTTAAAATACAATTAAATAATATAAATAAAAAATATGAAAAATAAGTTCTCAAATAAGAAGTAGTATTTTTTTCATTAGTAATCAAAATATGAATCTTCTATGAAAATACAAAAAATTATCCTCAAGTAAATTTTTATATCATGGTTTCAAAAATGAATTCCATTTTTTCAAATTATAATAATTAATCTTCTAAAATTATATTTAAAATTGGATTTTCGTAAAATGTTATAAAAAACATTTAGAAAAATAAATCTTTTTATTCAAAATGTTGGATTTTTTCTTATATCATTCATGTAATCCTTTTAGATGAGTGGAATAAAATTTTATAGAATATATAATATATAATTTTAATGAAAAAAAGATTAATAAATAGGATCATTTAGTTTGTTGTGATAAAATAGCGATTGTAATTAGTTTTTTAGAAAAAAAATACATTTTTTTCAAATAGTTCTTATTTTCATTTAAAACTATTTGATAACGAAAAGATTAATTTCATATAAATGTGTTAATAATATTTTTATATTTTAATTAATGTTATATATAAATTCTATTACATTGGCTAGGTTTTAACTATAATGATATTTTAATAACTATGTAAATTTTATAATGTTGTTTTTTAAAATTCGACCTTGTGTGTAACAAATGCTATCAAAAGAAAACAAATATTGTATATAACACAAGAAAAAAATAGTGTTGAATGTACTTCATGATAAAATAATTGTTGTGTGAAGTGAAATCCAATCATTTTGTTGTATATAAAGTAATCATTACACTTTGTAGTGTGTAATACAAGACATCAATGAAATTTAATTTATTTGAGAAAAACAATTCATAAAAACATGGTGTGTTATACAAATACTACTATATTTCATCATAAACATGGTATATCCCAATGTAGTCTTACACTAAGTGGATGTACTTCACTAGGTTCATTCTTTTAATGCATTGTAATATAATATTATGGACCACTACGAGGTTAAATAGATTTATTAAGGAATAAATGTTTGATTCCTACAATAATAAATAACATTATATTAAGGATTTAATTAAAAGTGTTGATAGATTAAATTATAGATTAATTTATGAAATATTGATGGATGTTAAATGGTAAAAATTCTTGTGAGATTTTTTCTGTTCTAAACAACATAAAACAATTTATAAATTTTCTCTATTGAAATTTATTGAATTATGTTCAATAATGGAATTAAAATACAAATGTGGATTAACAAAATAAATATTCCAATCACATCTCCTGTTATATTTCCTATGCTATAAAAAATATGGAAGAACTTTCTTACAACAAATAAATTTCTACTTAAGTATGAACATTAGTATATTTCATCCAATGAATTAATCTTAATTATTTCATAAAATGTATTAATTTTTAACCAGAAATTTGGTATTTCATAAATGCTATGAAATTAGGTGAAGGACTATTTTTAGTACATATTTTCACCAATGAATGACTGATTGACCAACTCATATCCATTTTTTGGTATAATTCCTGTGAAAAAATTTATAAAATGTTGTCAGTTGATGTTATTTTTTTGGCTATTTACATATCGAGATCATGAAGTTGTCTTATGTTTAATAGAAAACCTTATTCATTAAATTTGAGCACAAATCCTATACATAGTGATGTCTAAGCTACAACAACAATAATAGTATGTACTATGGATAATGAAATATTTTATTTTCTTATCCTATTTCATATGATATATCAAGATGGTGAAAACAACCATTTTTTTAAAAACTATCATAATATCAATAATTTTACATAAATAATTATTTTTAAGGTTTTCGGTGTTCATTATGATGCTCTATGTCCCGTGGGATGTGTGGTAGTTTTCAGAATATTTGATGGACATGTAATGTCCAAATTTTATAAGTACATTTTGATAGGAATTTCATATAAAGCTAAACATTGGGTGAATATTCTTGTAATAAATTATGAAACATACTTTAGATGGACCTCTATTTGGGCTGAATTAGATTTAATCCTTACATTTGACTCCCTTAGATGAAAATTGGGGAATTCTCAAGGAGAATTTTTCCACATAATATTGAGTTCTTGATAATAGTTGTAAGAATGGATATACATTTAAGAAATATCAACAGATAAACATATTACGTATTTGATTCTGTTTAGTTGAAGGAAATCATTGAAAAATAGTCGATATGGCCCATTTAACTCATGAAGTATTATTTATCACTGGATTACATTGATTATTGTATTGTTTTCCACACTCTATTATGTAGACCCTATTTCTAGCTTTGTGTAAATTTTATTTATTTAATAAGATCCTATGCATGATATTTCTTAGTACCCTAACCTATATTATTATTATTATTATTATTATTATTATTTAATATATAATTTTATTTAATTTTTCTCAATCCATTCAAAAGGATTGATAAATGATTAGAAAATTTTATGTACATGTTTAAAACCAAACTACATGAACTATACTCATTAATAAATGGTATATTATTACAAAAGTGCAAAAACTAAGTATTACAATACATAGATTGTTAAAAACCATAGTTATCCATTTAAAGTACATATAATAATAGTTGATAATAGATGTAAAGGAATAAAATAATCACATCTATGAAATATCCTAGAGAATCTCTAACTATGAGTATAAAAAATAGCTAAAGAAAACCTATAATAGAAAAGATTACTATGTAAGGATTATTAATTATTCATAATATATAAAACCAAATAAGAAGTATACCTTATAATGTTAGAGTGGAATTAACAAAGGATATAGAAATTATATATTTATATATATGAACAGTGTCCAATCATTGAAAATATCATCATTTAAAAAAATTCATTTTAAATTTATGAAATATGTATTCATTTCTCTTATATTGATATGTATTAAATTCAAAATAAGATAAATCAAAATGAAATTAAAATATGATATAATAATTATATATATATATATTATATATAAATAATAATAATTAGAATATTAAAATATTACATGATGAATATATATAAATGAAATAATATATTTATATCAATGGAGTATAAATATTAAATTTTATGATTTCAATATTTAACTTTAATGGCTATCCTAAAAGCATATTTATAATAAAAGATATATTCTATTTTTTTGATCAACTTTTTTGTTTTTATTGTGTATTCTATCATATTAAATTATATTTAGGACTTTTAAAGTAATATTATATATTAACTAATATAAAGTATTTTTAAATATAAATTAATATCTAATAATATTAAGAACACTTAATGTTTAAAAATGTCATTTTCCAAAAAACAAGGTATCTTACAGTTTTCTATTTTTATTTAAAAATTAATAATTTAAATTTCATAATTGTAGTTAGAGAATTGTAAATTCAATTTTGTATTTATAATGTAAAATTCATATTATAATAATATTTTTATATTTTTATAAGGGATACTTTATTTTTACATTAATAGTTTATCATAAGTATACTTTATTTTTTTTTGACATTTGTAGTATATTTGATTGAATATAAAATCAATAAAAAAATTTATCATGATAATGATATATTTTACTAGTGACATTATAAAATAAAAAATTGGTATTTTAATTTATAAAATCATATTGTATATTTCAGAATATATTTTTTATTTTGGAAATAATTATTTTTAATAAATTATACATTTATTATTTAGAAATTTTTTTATAACATTTTAAGAAGGAATAGAAAAAATTAATTTTTTCATGACCCCAACCCCAGTAACATGGAGTCGATGTACACATTAATAAATTGACATGGGATACACAGAATTTGATCCTAATGTACTAAATATTTTTGTATCCTTTATAAACTATCTTCATACTTGATGCATTTTTTATATTTAAAAATAGAAATTACTACAATTTTTTTTTGAGAAAATCATTTTTCCCAACATATTCTACTATATCAATCATAATAAACATTATATATTTATATAGAATGGATATAAAATTAGGGTGATATAAAATTATGATAATGGTGTTAATAATATTGAAGTAATAATGAATCAATAATCATAATTAACATGGAAAGGAAAATAACTAAACTCACTTTCCATATAATCAATATTCTAAGAATGATATGAATCGAGAGATAATATCATTATGAAAATAACATATAGAATAATAAAAAATTAAATACATGAAATAATTAATTATTTTACTTTATTTTTTCTAGAACCATTATTCTATTATCATCAAGACCATTCAAAGGATGGTTTAAGACATACTACGTAAAAACCCATCTAATTTGACCATCTGATTTGTGTAATAAGACTATATATGCCTCAAGGGACATTCAATATATAGTTCACAACTCATGTCACGAAAATCAAAATTATTCCTCATATATATAATAATTTATTAAATTCATAATCGATATTCCTTATCATTGATTACTTTTACTGATTAAAGGATGCACATTTATCAATATTCCCCAGTTAATCAATTAATATTCAATCTAAACACCGTATGTAAAAATAAAATATGGTGTAAAAAATAATCATATATATTACCCAATAATATGTATAAAAACGTAAAACTAATCATGACATTACATGTTAAATGGTTTTTATATACAACAAATAAAATTGAATTGTATAATGATAGAAAATATGTTTCGATGGAATTTTAATTGAGACAAAATCCCTTACCCCATGCTTAATTAGGGTTGTTCACCCTTTTTTGAGTCAAGGTGCAGGGAAAACTCCTTTGATTGAACACAAAAAGAAACATCTCATTTTGTGGAATTGGAGAAGGAGAAACCTATTACAAGAACCAAATGATAAAATAAAACCCAATATAGAACAAAGGCCTTATATAGACCCAAATTCCAAATAAGAAACACATATCAGAATAAAAAATAGCCAGGAGTGTTTTTCCCCCCTGTCAAAAACTACAACAGTGAAATTCGTCAAAGATGATTTGCTACCCCCCTTTCCAAGAAGTGTGTCATACTAGCAACACAATCAAGTAAAATCACTCTTAAATCCCACACCGAAATATAAGAAGAGGACCAGACGATAGATTCCATCACACCTATCACTCTTGCGAGCCGCCCACATGGCGATGCAAGCGAGGAACTCATTACACAGTCAACCAGACGCAATGAAAAACTAGGCAGAAAACCCGTTGCAAAGAACAGTAGTGTACCCATCCATCCAAATGAGAACGGACAGCTAAATGACGTGTGTCAGCACACACAACCCTCTTTCGAGGTCACCCACCTGATGCCATCTACATGAAACTGACATGCATACCAAATAAAAAGAGACGCTGACCAGATCTCACATCGAAATATGAATCTCATCAATCCATCAGTTCTATAACAGCATAGAGAAAACAAGAAAGCATCCAAAAGTAATTGAAAACCTTCAAGAAAAAGTGGATCTGCAAAGACACAACAAAAAAATCAGGAAAACCAAGCACCAATACTCGATCCCAAGAGTCCGCAGGTAAAATCCACACCCAAAACCTACCCCTCCATGGCATCTAAGCCATCAAAATAGTAGAACCAAAAGAATATCCTGAGAAGTTTTCAACCAATGAATCACAATAGCATGAAAAAACCGACCCCCTACCCCGCACAATCGGAATCCTCATACCACCATCAATCCACCCAAATTCACCGCTCAAAGAATCCCGATTTGACTCAGTATCATTAACCATTGATTATAGGAGCATAAAAAACTCCACATGAAGAAGAACCACCACCAGAAGCATGACGCAGATGTTTGATCCATAATAGTGGTTCTCAGATATGATAACAGATTTGAGTGTAGAGACAGGATGCCGGTTTACAGCAAGATGAACGCTTCTGCTAACCGCAAGACAGAGGTCAAGCAAAGAGCACATCGAAACACACTATAGTTACTAGAGAAAAAGATCAGAAGAGGATCCCACTTCTACGAGAGCCTCCCAGTGAGAAAAGAAAAACTCATCAGTGAAGGGTGAAGGGAAGAAGAAATCTGACATAGAAGCATGGAATAGAAGGAGGCGAGGTGCTGAAGACTGAAATGAGAGAAAGAAGATCTCAATGAAGAGGATCTCCAATGATCAAATCCGAGGCCATATGTTGACTCTCAGTTTGTGGAACTGCATGAACATGGAACCCTAAGGGAATTTCTCTCCAAGGGAGTGTAACACTATCTTCTGGGTTGTTCACCGTTTAAGATCATGTATAATGGTTTCACATATGTTATTTACTTATTCCAAAACCATACTTCAATTTATAATATAACATGAGGTCCTTTGTTAACATAGTTTCAACCATACATTAATAAATTATCTTTATTTTAATTATTTTGGGAGTTAATTTACTTATTTTGTAAAGCATGTTTTGTTATGAAAGATGCGGTTATATTACATATAATGTAGTTATATCATCTTATAAGTAATAATAATGAAATTATTATTATAACATTTTAACATTAATTTTACATGTAAAATAAATCATAAAATATGCATATCAATTATGAATAGTGTTACCATCATAGAGATGACAGTTCATAAGTACACATAAGTAACATTTCCATTTTATATTGATCATTATTGAAATAAGGTATGTAATATATAATATTTCAAAGATGATAATAATTTAATATATACCATATTATATAATTATATATTTCATTAATTTGGTTTGTTTAATAAAATAGATTTAAAACACTTCTTAAAGATGGTAGTCCAGAGATACACAAACAATGTCATCAGCTTTAAATGAGTGATATTGTAATAAAGAAAATGATATTTATATTCATTCTATAAATATAAATATGAAACCAATATCATAATAATTTAATTTATATCATATATATTCATTAAAATTATCCTTGTCATCATCAATGTGAAGAATTAGTGAAAGATGAATCACGTCACTTCGTGAGGCGATAGTCCACCATACACACATGCAACATTATCAGTTCTCCTACAGAATGAAAGGTAAAAAGATATATATGATATAATAACTTCATTTGTAAAAATATGTTAAAAATATCCTATATATAGTTTATATTGGTCATTATCCCAATCCGTGAATGTGGTAATGGTTAGAAAATAACATCTATTTGCAAGGAGGTAGTCCGTCGTTCACACGAATGGTGATTTTATAAACCATTTAATGAAAGTAGATATGGTTTTAGGATATTTCATTAATATAATACATTTCAGTGTATTTAATATATTTTTGTAATTATATAAAATAAATTAAATTAAAATTAAATGATGTTGTGGATGAAATAATATAATGATTCTCATTGAAGAAGATCACCTCTTATAGGGGTATCTTCCTTAGGTTAAACCAAATAATCCTAGGGATTATTTATGATCAAACAAATGATTCTAGAAAGAGACGACGGTTGTTTTAAATTTATGTTTACATGATTTTTTTTCAAGCCTTGTATCTTGATAGTTGTGAATAATTTAGGGTACAGAGTTTTATATTTTAATTGATGAGGGGTAGGTTTTTTGTAAATTCTCAAAATATTTCACTATTGGGTGGTATCTCTTACCTCATGTTCGGGAAAATTTGAAAAATAATGGAGTAGAGGTATTTTTTGGTTGATCTACTCCTCCAACACACAATAAAACACATTTTTCAAAAATCGTTTTCCATAAGAACCATGTTTCCATATTTTTACCATTTTGGGTTTTTCACTATGGTAATTGGTATTTTCAACCTAATTTAATTTTCCACTAAGAATAAATTAATGTGATAATTTTTAGATAATTTGGGTCCACCTATTTTAAATATTAAATCCAATTTATACAATAAAAGAACCATGTGGGTTAAAATTTTATTTGAACATATGCATGTGTACCTTCAAAAAAATGGTTTTAACTTTAAACACGCTAACAAGTATTTCTTCTATTTAGGGGTCAATACAGTAATTATAAATGAAAAGTTACTCCTTAAAAAAACATATTTGATATTTATTGACATTTAAAAATCACATTTCATAATATAGATTTTTTAGTAATTTTAAATCATTCATGAAAATAACATTTCTTATAAAAATACAATAATGTCAATTTTGACATTATTAATTTAATTTGAATTTATAAATATCAAGAAAAATATTAAATTAAAATATAATATGTTCAAACTAGTTTAAAATGATATATTAATCAAATAAATTAATTCAACACAGGTATTCATTTAGTTTATAACACTTTTTATATTTTTTATCATTTATTCCATTTATTATTTAAATAAATAATTCATCCATTGTTGTTTAATGATTTTCAACATAATTATTTCCTCTGAATATAGATAAAATAGTTAATCCTGATAAAAACTCCTTTATCTTAATAAATAAATCTTATAACCAAACGTATGATATTTTTTCCTATCCCAAAGCTATATAGATATTAATTGAAATTAATGATCATTTTTATCGTTTTCCTTACATATATTCATATTTAGGTCATTATAAAGAACTATTGTCCCAAAATCACATAATAAATGATCCTATGGACACTAGGTTTCAAATATGGGAATACAATGGGTGTTTGGAATATTTATAGGTCATTTTAGCCAATATCTTCTTAGTGGAACCCCATACTAAATCTATTTTTATCCTAACCACAGTGATTATATTTTAATATTTTCACTATTCTTTTTGGTGAGATATTATATTGAACATATTAAAAGTAATAAATTTGGATGATTCCATATATGGTATAAATTTTTTCAAATAAATTTTGATTATGTGAAAGATTTTAATAAATATTTAATCCCATAGACTAGATGAGAATGCATGGTTTAAAAAAATTCCCTAATGATTGCAGTGTTTTTCTATTATAAATAAATATTGAAATTAATTAAACGCCCTAAATAGAGTTAAATGGTATACAATTGAAAAAATATTCATTAAAACCAATTTAATATATAATTTACCGTTATAAATTATTTAAACTAAAAGGAATATTTCAATTGAAATTCAGTGTTATTCACTAGGTAATAAATGTCATATTAAATAATAATATAAATAGTATATAATGGTTTGGTAAACAATCAGTCTATTGTGTAATGCAAGAATTAGAATAAATGCATTGTAACATGTGAATCTTTCTAAAATTTGTGATTAGTATAATGAATGATATTCAATAGATTGATTTTTTTGAAAAATAAATATATCAAACTCATTATGGGGATATATTTTCTTCTTATAATGGCGTTTCATGTCATATATTCTATTGAATACAATGTTCTTATCTTATAATTTCAAGGGTCAACATTCCCCCAACATAAATAAATATTATCATTTCTATTTAAACTCAATCTTAGAAAGAAGTGGTTTTACATTTGGAAATTATTTTATTCAAAAAATAATCATCGAAGAATGGTTAAGAGAATATAATCTCATAAAGAGAGAGAAAGGTATGTATGAAGGTCTAGTAATATGTTTCACATGTAATAGAAAATGGTTGGTACATAAAAGCATTTAAATTAAATAAAGTAGTAAATTACAATATAGTGGGATATAGTAAATTGATCAAAAAAATTACTGATCAATGGAATTATACGGAACAGAAAAACATTAATATGTGATGATTTAAAAGTCTAACTAATTAAATTTATAACATAGTAATGGGAATTTTTTTATGTCAATATCAATTTCTAAAATTTTAGAAATTATTTTACTATCAAAAAATTTAAGGAAATATGCAGACATGAAAAATATTTTTTTTATATGCACAACTCATCCTTTGGTTGTGATTTGATAAATTTCCAATTCATCCCTTACTCACTTAAATGAATATCCAATTTTTTAAGGAACTAAAAATCACTCTTAATTGATCATAAGACCCATAAAATTTGAATATTCATTCCTTATATCCCAAATATTTTTCAAAAAAAATATATTTCAAAAAAAACCAATATAAATATATCCTTATATAGTGATGTAATACATTGATGTATAAAACATTGTCCAATGTTTTACTTAAACCATTTTATACATGGTTAACCTTATGAACCTTCCAAAAAATAATTTTTTTCAAAGATGGTCATAGAATTTCAATGTTGATCTTATCATCAATATCTCTAAAACATGAAGTTTATCTTAATTGTCACATACCGAACATGAAAATACCTCAATCATGTATTCTATTGAAATAGTTTAATAACTATAATTACAATATAAATTTATTGAAAACATGCATTATTCATTATTCCTTATGTAAAAATGGATTATTTGACATATTCCTAAATCCAATGATTCTATAAACTCCATCAAATATAGTATAAATCAATTTGTTAAAAAATATTTCCCATGTTATTCAATACATTTTAATTTACATTGTCTATATAACTCATCACATTAACTAAACATAATTATCTCAAAATTAAGAAAATATTATTGGTTATATTTACCTCAATAATGAGTTTTCTAGAAAGTTCAAATTTCCACTGATTCCCTTTTCTGGGTAATATTTATCATATGTTATCAAATCCACGATGAAATAAATTCGAAGTAAAATCCTTGTACATTTCATAATTATTATAACCAGGATTTAATTGATTAAATAATTAAATAAAATAATTTATAAATATAAGCACAATAAAATTAATCATTATTCATCTTCAGTGGTAGTAGAATAAGATTGACCAAGATCTAATTAATTTTTTAGGTGTAATATTTTCTCCTTGAGACATTTATTTTCACAGTGTCCTATATTCTCATAATATAATATTTGTTTCATAAAAAAATTACTACCCTTTTAATCATAAGTACAAATTCTATTATTTACACACTTGTTAAAATATATCATTCCTTTTATGAAATCACTATTCTTCATCATTCCACAAATATAAGATGTGGGGAAATCATTTTTTCCTTTCTTTATCATATTAATTTTTTCCTATACATCCTATTCTTCATAGAAATCACACCTAAGACATAAAACCTATAGAATTATTTCATTTCCATGTTCACACATGATACTATGTGATCGTATAATGGGAATGTTTGGAAGAATAGTCCCATTTAAAATATTATCTTAAGCCCATCATAGAAATGATTATTCGTATTATTTGGATTAGATCCATTGATGTAGTTCTCATTACATATACATGGAATCATTTAAAATGATTAAATACTATAGATTAGATTATATCAATGTGAATCATAATTTATAATCCCAAAACATGCGAAATCATTTATGTATATATAATATCAATATCATCAACATTGGTTCAGTGGGGTATCCTTATTCAAAATATTTCATAACGGGTTGCCTAGAAAATTTAAATTATCCTAATAATATCGCTAGATAGTTTCAAAATTGATATGTGTTAAGGTCCTTTGTCATTCTCTAGTTGAATATTATGTCAATCTCAGTGCACCATGTTAATAGTTCTTAACCATTGGTACATCTGTGCCAGAACTACACACACTTGTAGATTCTATGCATATATGCATTTCCATGAAATAACACATAACCCCAACCTTATATTTTTTTGAATGTTCATCTATACTGATCATTAAAATATATAGAATGGTTATTTTCCCAAATCCTTTTTTTAACATATTATTCCCATGGTTTCTATTAAATACCAATTGATACCAAATTTAGTGACCCTAACCCCAGTAACCCGGAGATATTGTGTAATGTTATACATTATTAAAAGATACAAGGAATCGCATCCCAAAGGACTAAATAGTTTAGTAGTGTTTTTAAACTCGATACACACTTGATACTTGTATTATATTTGAAAACATATGTTATAATATAATTATTTTCGAGAATACCATTTTACCTCTTGTATACCATTTCATATCAATCCCAGTACACTCATGGATTACTAGGAAAATGAAAAACATAATGGATAGAAAAAATTCTCAGTATGGGTAATTTAAAATGGAAGAAATCATGAATCAAATATGAAAAATCATAATGTCTATGTAAAAAAATAAACACAGATTCCATATAATTAATAACATTAAAATAAAATGAATCTAGAAAGAATATAATTATAAAAATTTCATATATTATAATAATAACTGAAATCAAGGAAATAGGTGATTATTTTATGTCAGGTTCCCACACATATTAAACCTTTACCATCAAAACTTTTCATAATATGGTTTAAAATATACAGGGTCAAAAAACATCTGATTTGGCTAACTCACTCATCTCATGAGATCAGTGATACATCATGGGTCTTTATACGAGTGTCCCTATCCCATTTCATGAATATCCAAATCATTTCTAATATATCTAATAATTTTTTTTCATAATAAATATTCTTTAACATCATGTTTCTATATAGTGAAAAGGATTCCAATTTTTTAATGTTTTTGTAGTTAATAAAATAACATTCAATGTAAACCCTGTATCTAAAAATGGAATATTGTTTAGGGAATAATCATATAAATTACATAATTATATTTATATTTAAGTTAATTTTTTTCCCAATTAATAATTATTACAATAACATGACAGTTTCATGAGAAATTTTTCAATCACAAACTAAAATATGGTTTCATATTAATTTTTACCACTTGGTAATATTCAATTCCTATCTCTGTGATTAAGATAATTCAAATTCATAAGTAAAATAAATTGATGTATGATTGAATCAATAAATTATATTTTAAAGGGTAATTATATAATGTATATTAATGTTAATTGGTTCATAATAAAAAAACAGTTTTATTGAAACATAAATTTAGATGAAAACCAATTCCTCGGTCTTTCTTTTGTTGCACATGATTTAATGTTTAATATAGTTCTATCAAACAAGTTATTAATTTATAATAAAACTATAATAATATATATAATATCATATTTCAACCTTTGATAACATATTATTACCCGTTCATTAATAATCATCGTTTTTTTGTTGTGGGTGTTAATTGCCTTGTCTGCTCATGCATGTTTAATCCTAGATGATCTGGTTATTTAACATATTATATTATTATACCATTTCCATAATAATAATGATGATATTACTATAATATTTTTATATCAACTTTTGTTTTAAAAGAAATGATAAATTAGGGAAATGAAAAATTATCTACTTTATGATCACATAGATTGTAGGGAATATATACGTACATGTAACATTTACATTTTCCAATGATGGTTATTTAATGAAGGTAATAAATTTATAATATTTCAATAATTATAAAAATATAATATATACCATATTATATATATATATTATACATATAGTATTGTGTTGAAAAGAGAGTCACATCATTTCGTAAAGAGGGTAGTCGACACGTACACAAATGATGTTATCATGTATAAGTGAGTTAAAAGGTAAATAAAATAATGATACATATTTTCGTTATATAAAGATAAATATTTCATGAATATCACAATTTTCATATTTATATTATCTATAGTAATTTGGTTGATATTTATCACATTCCATGTGAAGTGTTAGTGAATGAATAATCACATCTCTTTGTGAGGTTCTAATCTACAATAAAAAGGACCAATGTTATCTTATATCCTATATAATGTAAGGTAAAAATATATTTTCTATATAATGATGAAATATGTATAAATATATTATATATATCATTTAATTATTTTATATACATAATAATACCATGTTTTGATAGGTGGTAATGGAAAAATGAATGATATTAGTTCTCAAGGTGTTAGTCCTCCATACACATGATTGATGATTTAATAACCCATTTTATGGAAGTAAAGATGGTTTCAGGTCATGAAAAGAACAGAAAATATCAAAATATATGAGGGAAAATGAATTTATTATATAATAGTGGATTAATAATAAATAAAGGAGGTGGATGCAGAAATTAAAGAAAGATTCTAGTTGAAGAACATTACCTCTTATTCAAGTATCTTCATCGGTATTTAACCAAATCCTACGTAGGTAATAGATATTCACAAAATAATGCCCATATTATGATATGAGAGACTTTGGGATGTTATTATGGTAGGTTTGGTCAAGTCCAATGTCTTGATATTTTTGAATAAGTGTGTTGATTGAACGCCCAATTATAATTGAATAGGGTGGTATTTTTATTAATATTCAAAATTATTTAGTCTTTGGAGTTCTTTTCAACCCCATGTACCTAAAAATTGATTAATAAGTTATTAGAGGTATGATTGGGTTCATAATACCCTAAAACATATAATAAAATAAAAATTATAAATATTTATTTCCTTAACATTTAGGTGTCTATAATTTTTCCATTTTTTATTCACTATGTTAACTAAAATTTTTAACTTTAGTAATTTTTCCAATAAGACTAAATCAAGGTGATCCAAATTAGGTTATTAGGATCCATATGTTTTAAATTCGAAATTTAATATATCCAATATAATTCCTATGGTTTTGAGTTTTTTTGTAATAAAAGCGCATATGTGTGCAAATACATCTTTTTAGCCTTAATAATTTTAAGATTGGTTTTTTATTTTGGGGATAGTAAAATCATTATAAAATAAAAATAGGCAGATATTATGAAAATAGTTAATATTTATTTAATTTTATAAATTAATATGAATAAATTTTTTTGAGTAATTTTAAATCATTTAATAAAATATAAATTTTAATAAAATACCATATATTAATAAATAATGTTAATGTCATTTAAGGAATAATTCATTTAATTTAAAGATTAAAATATCATGAAAATGATGGAATTCAATAAAATTATGTTTAAAATAGTTTTTCATGATATAATAATAAAAATAATTAATTTAACTCCATACATAATTCAATTTACATCGCTTTTAATATTTTTTGTATCATTTGTTCTATTTAATTATTAAATAATTAATGAATTCATTTTCCTTTCATATCAATTTAAATTAAATATTTAAACTAAAAAATTAATATTTATTATCATGATAAAATAAACTAGTTTTTATTTATAAATAATATTTATAAATGAAATATGGTTTTTTTTCTTTACCTGAAATCATTATATATATTAAAGTCATGGAATGTTCATTTTTTTGTGTTTTTCATTACATAACTTATTATACAGATCAATATCGTTGAATGTAATCACAAAAATACATTCTAATTTATTATATGGTCATAGGATTGAAATATGTCCATTACATGGGTGTTTTATAAATTTGTAGGACAATGTAACCCATATTATATTATTTTAACCCCATGGTAAATCCATTTTACCTAAACCACTGTAAATAATTTTTACTTGTTTCACTATTAATTTTGGTCCAAAATTAATTTGACCTTTTTAGAAATTATTAATTAAATTTATTTGAATATGGAATCAAATTTTAAATATTATTTTCACATTATTTGAAATTATCAATTTGTAATTAATCCCGTAAACATGATGAAATAAAATGTATTTATGGAGAGAATGCCAAAAAGATTTAAAGGATTTTTTTGTTTGTAAAAATTCTATATGGAAATAAATCCACTGATCTAAATTTGATTAAATTTTATAAAACTGATCTAATTTTACAATTAAACCAATTAAATATATAATTTATCAAATTAATTATTTAAATGAAAATGTTGTTTTCAATTTCAATTAAATTATTGTCATTATTCATGAAAAAATAAAACATTTCAAAAAAATTAATACAAACCCCGTAAGATAATTTGGATATTTCTATTTCAAAAATTCTGTTTATAATCTCTAATAAATTTTCTAAAAGTTGTAAAATAAAATTTTAAATAATGTTTTCAAAGAGAAAGTAATCCCTAAATTAGATAAATATATAATTTTTTAAAAAATACATCTTAATATTTAAAAGGATTATTATTTTATTCCTAATAAATATATGACTAATATATGTGATTCAAATATATAGTTTAATAATTTAACTAGTCCTATTGATACTATCTATTATAGTGGCTAGGTGATAAATTTCATATTAAAAAATAATATCAATAGTATATTATTTTTTTGGTAAAATCTCAGTCTTGTGTGTAACACAAGCTTTCAAAGAATTTTAGTTTTGTGTGTAACAAGAGATGAAGTCATTTATTTTTTTAATGAATTCAATTGAAGAAAATAAATATATTTAAAAATTAATATATACAAAATTATCACGTGTTATATTTTCTTCTTTGAATTGTGTTGCATGTCATATACTCTATATAATATAATATTCTTCATTTAGAATTTTATGGTCACACATTCTCCCAACCATAAAATAAATTATTCATATCAATTTAAACTATATATTGGTCATTATAGGTTTTAAGATTAGAAATTACTTTTTTGTAAAACCCACATCATAGAAGGTTTAATATAATATCTTCTTAAAATTTGAGAAATTCAATTATGGAGGATATATTACTAGGTTTTCAAAATGGATAACATAAGTAAAAAATAAAAACTTGACATGGATGAGAATATTAAATTACATTAGAATTTGATATATTCCACTGATTACAAAAAAGTTAATAATAATTTTAATGATATGAAACTAAAAACAATAAATCTATGATGGTTTGAAAGACCATCAAATTCATTTGATATGATATTAATAGGATATCATTTTTTCAGGATCCATTTCTAAAAGGTGAGGAATTATTTTCCATTTTATGAATATAAGTAAATATACCAACATGATATGATTTTACCTCATAATAAAAAAAATCATAATTTATTTAACCTTTAATCAACTTCCAATTCTTCTCTGTCTCCTTGAAATGAATATCAAAAACGGATTTTTTTATTTCTAAAGCATTACAGTTTTCATTTAATGGATCGTAAGATATAGTGACTATGACCTCAATAACCCTAATCCTATTCCTTCAACCATTACACTGGCATAAGATATAGAGAATCAAACTTCAAGAGAATGAATAGTATAGTTTTCTTGATAAACTAGATACATACATGATACTTTCATTATATTTGATTACCCAAATTGAAAAATATTTTTTTTGAGAATAACATTATTCCCTCTTGTGTATCCCTGCATTCTAGTTAGAGTAAAATTCATCGAATCCATTAGAAATTTAACTAAATATGGGTGAGCACCAATTTTCATTAAGATATTAGTAAAATGGAAATTATTAGGAATACATAATTCTAATCAATATAAAAAGGTAAATAATTAAAGACACATGTAATTAAAATAGATATACAAGGTATAATCAATATAAAATGGTAAATTATAGGAAACACATGCAATTTTAATAACTGGATAATTAATAGTAAATATAGAAAGGTAAATAATTGAAAAAACATGAAATTTAAATATTTAGATAATTTATAATTAATATGGAAAGTTAAATACTTGGACACATAATCCATTTAAAAAAGTGGAAAAATAATAATCAATATAGAAAGGTAAAAAGATAAACACACATTACCTTAAAATAATTGGATAGGGATTAATCATTTGGGAATGGAAAATAAATGAGCACACATAATATTTAATAAAAAATCTAAGAATGATATTCATCCACAAATTTTTTCATAATTAGAATTTATTGGATAATAATAAATGAATTTTGAATAAAGAAAAATATCAATTATTGGACATCAGGCCTGAGGCACACGAACACCTTTACCATCAATATATATTATTAAGGTAATTAAAAATTTAATGATAAAAATCCATTTAACTATGATTATATATGTGATTCATCTCATGAAACTATCAATAAACTGAGGGGGTATCATTATTAGGCACCTGATTGTATCTGCATGAACAAAGCATTCATCATATATCAAATATATGATTTAATTAAAAAACTGTTATGTATCATCAAATATCCATATTGAGTAAATAATATGGATTAAAAAATATTTTACCAGAAAAAAAATGAATATTGATTAATGTCCTTGTTTTTAGAAATGATATGTAGTTCATTAAATAAATATGTCCATAATAAATGTTATGATTATTTAGGTGAAATTTAATTTTTCATGGTCATATTAATGATAATATTTTAAGGTGAAGTAGATGAATTGAAGTTGAAACCAAGAAATGAATGTTAATACTATACTTGGTAAAAATAATCATAAAACATATGTACAAAGAATAATGTCAATAGAAACACAATCTATACCCATCAGATTATATGTAAAATAACGGGTTTTTTTCATTGATGAATAAAAATACCATAAAAATATCATTAAAAAGATTCTTTAGGAAACTATCCTTTTCATTTTGATTTTTTTAAAAAAATAAATTTCATTTAATATCACATTTAAAAACATTTTATTTAAAAAACTCCTTGAAAAATTGGGAATGTTTTTTCAATGATGTGACGGACATGTCAGTGGGTAATTTAATACATGTCATAGAAAAATTCCTTTTCCATACAAAAAAGTTTATAGAATTTAATTTTTCGGAATGCGATAAGTAAAATATAAATAAAAATTAATAGAAAAAGGAATTTTAAAAACTATTTTAAAAAGGGTAAAAACATTTTTACAAAACAAGTGTTTTGATGAAAATAGATTTATGTCCAAAGAGATAAATGAAGTCATGTTTTTATAAAATAATTTGATGAATAAATTTATTTGTAAAATTTTGTAAAATTTTTTACAACCGATTCAAGAAGATGATGGATAACTATATGAAAATTAAATTGAAGGGTTTACAAAAAGATGATCCAATATTTTACGTTATTAGAAATTCCAGAATAAAACATCTTGGTTAGAATGAGATTATTAAATAATCTCATAAAATGATCATAACATCGAAGTGAGAATTAAAAATTAGATATATTTATATGTTTGTATGTGTGTGTGTATAATTTTAAAATAAAAAAATTTTGAATACAACACACGATAATCAAAAGTAATTAAATACAAATCAAAGAAGTTTATAATCAAAGAAGTTGATGTTTAACCCAAAGAATATAAAGTGATTTTAAAAATCACTTATTTTATTCTTTCTTTGGGTTTTAATTCATTAAATAATGGTATAGGGGTTTTAAACGTGTTATTAAATTATTACTGAACCATATTATCATTGATAATATCATATAAGATCCCTTTATAAAATATTATGACCATTTTGTTAATAATCTTTTATCGTTTTCATTATTTTGTGTGTTAATGACCTAATTCTATCATGCATGTATTGTAATGAATGCTCTATTTTTTGTATACATTATATAGTTATATGACCTCCATAATAATATTCATGTCATAATTATCATATTTTATCATCAGTTATGTTTTTAAAACTAATAATGAATGACAGTTATGAAAATGAAGAATGTTACAATACGACAGATGGTAGGACATATGTACACTGGAGTAAAAATTTCGTTTTTCAATGATCAGTATTTAAATAAGGTAAGTAATATGATTTATTTAAATAATTATCAAATTATCACAGATATCATATTAATGTCTTATATAAATTGTCCATGTAGTTTTATGATAAAAAGATAGTCACACTGCTTCCCAAAGGCAGAAATGCACATATACATGAAATTTGTTATAATATTTACATGAGTAAAATTGAATGAAATTGAATGATATATATTATCTTAATATAATTTAATATATTTCCTGAATATTATAATTATTTACATTATATCATATATAATTATTAACATTATCTTTATCATTTTTCATGTGATGTGTTAGAGAAATATGAATCACATTGCATCGCGAAGTGGTAGTCCACCCTATACATGAATGACGTTATAATGTCTCTGAAGTATTAGAAAGAGTAAAATGAAATTTATTGTCTTGTCCCTAGTTCCACTTAACTATCCCAGTATACGGTGTCCCATGAGACTTCAAGAACACCTCCCAAAATGACAAAGGATGTATACTAATAGCGGGGGCCTACAGTGTGTCCATGGAGAGTCTTTTAACTTATAGATCATAGTGGTGTTATATATAACTATAAGCAATAAATAGAGTATGAACAAGTAAGTAGAAAATAGTAGAAGAAAAAATAAAATAATCCATGAAAATTAAATATGTAACATGCAGAATATGAATAAATATACACATAACCATGTTGATCGTGATTCTACACAAAATGAGATTAAGAAGGGAACATATGATACAAATATATACGACATTCTATCAAAAATAAAAAAGGCCATAAACTTCAGGAATAATAATATCAAGCATATTATCAGTCATCTTCCTCCAATATACATCCTATGGATTTAATTCAATCAAGCATTAGAAGCCACATGTTTTCTTTTGTCAAGACCAGCAATCCTGAAGTCTTCTTATGATCCAAGGGTGTACCAAGTAGAATGTGAGATAAAATTTTAGCAGGCCACCACCCATGGAGACTACACCATTAAATTTCATGAAAAAAATAAATAAAAAATAGTCCATACTAATAATTCGAAGGAATAAATGACTAAATAAATAATCTCTCGGTCTTATTTTATAAATTGGACACCATGGTGATACAACTTTGTTCAGCCTAGGCCATGTTTCTGAAATGAGGTACACATGCTAGTGATACGTAAGATATCCAGGATTCCATAAGTAAAATAACCATTATTGGCATAAAAACAGATTCTTATTTGTCATGAAATTCAAAATCCAAATATATCACTCCATCATCTCCTACAAAAAAATTATAGATCACATATTAATCAACATGAAATTCCATAAAAAAAAGGTGGATTCTTGATCCCATCTTGGGATATCTATAAAACCTCTTAAGGCATTCTATAATATTCTATAATATATCAAATACCACGGAATACTATAAAAGGTGACCCATACTATGTCCTTTTAATCAATCATGGAATTGTGTACACTACGTTCATACAATGTATCTCACATAGGGCACCAGATATCACGTGAGGCAAGGCATATCTATCTTGACAATGGGTCTATCATCCTTCCCCCCATATGGAAGTAGTATCCCTCGTGAGTATATATAGTCTACTTAGATTCCCCACATATATAATCCATTTTATCTCTCTCATCATGTCATGTAGATCGAAACGAACATAGTGAGTCCATCCACAACATCATTAAAATAGAACATCTGTGCTCTCCCATCCTCCAACAGTTGACCATACCAATGAAGTCCTATATCACCAGAAATAAAACATATAATTAATTCCATAAAATTGAATCGAATCTGTACATTCTAATAAACTATATAAGTCATATATTTTTAAATCAATCAACTTTTGAAATAAGAACAAGTTATGAATGATGTAACAAGCCACAAAACATATTGCACAGACCATTGGATATGGAAATGAGACCCATGGAACAAGGTATGTAATATGTTTAAAGCATAACAAAATAATCTATAAGGATTCACATAGGGAATTAATCATAACTAATGATATATAAGGCATGTGAAATCCAAGGTGAAGTGACAAGAACAAGAAGTGAATTATAATGTAAGAGGGATCAACCTCAAGGGATTGTTGAATTACTAAAAATTTATCTTGGTTAAGTTCCATTGTCTTCAATTTAATAACTAGATTACAAAAACACATACATACACACACCCATATGGTGGCTATTTTCACATGAATAGTAAAATAATCCATATAAGGTGGGACCATCATTGTGGACGGCTAACGACAATGGGAATAAAAAATGGTTGGTTTTCTATATATGGTTAGAACTGACATGGTAAGCCAATAAAATAATTTTTGAACATTAATTGGGGATCACTGAAAGTGTTCAACATGCAAAACAATTTTTTTTTATTTTAAATTATATGCAACAATTTTTTAAAAAAATAGCACCTACCTTAATGTAGTATCACTACACATATCTATTATCAAGGCTTGAACTGACATAGAACAGAATAAATTGGATTATTAATCTAATTCCCTTATATTAGGGGAAAATATGTTTAACCAAGATAGTGTTATAGATGGAAGATAAACATTAAAAAAGGAATGATAAAGGAGTATATCACCATGTTTTATACATTGCATCCAATATTAATGGATTTGGTTTTTGGATGATGTAGATAGGTCAAAAACATATAGCGATGGGAGGAGGAGGACACAAATGGAAGAGAAGACGAGAACCCCATTTGATAAGAATGAGGAACATAGAAATTGTTTTTAAATATTTTAATAGTGAAAAAAATCATCATTTTACCCACAAAACAAGGTATCGCATTTTGGCTACATGGTTGGACAAATTGGGGGCCCGTTACTACTTCAAAGGGGATCCATGCATGGTCGGGAGAACCAATTATCGAGAAATGTGAAAAGTGTGAAAGGCTTCTATGTCAAAAATTGCAGATAGATCACATGGTTATGGGCATAGGGTCCAAAGGTTTCCAGAATAAAATGTTCCCTATAGGTGCCATCTTTTATTTATCGTATATTTTAAGGAAAAAAATACAGACTGACCGACATGTTTTTTTCCTAATAGTGAAGACTTGTCTACTCTTTCCATTATTAGGGTTATGGAACTGAATGAAACCAAAACGCACTCGAGTCCTCCTTGAACCTTCTAGGCATAATTATTAGTTCTATATAAATTAAATTAAACAAAGAAAAAATGGACTATACATTTAGAAAATAGAAGACATTATAACCACCCTAGTATGAGATAACTCGTCCACGATTTTCCCTTCTGAGTGTGGTAGAAAGAATTTTGATAAAATATCCAACCACAAAACATATACATTGGGATCTCCCTACCAGGTTTCTTGATGTACGATTATGTGCTCCCATAGCACCTCGAATAGATAGACTGGCCTATCTAAGAGAGTCTTGATGCTATGATCAATGATAAAAATCAGATTCTACATGAAGGAAAAATCCATATCTAGATCAAACAATTCCTCTGAGATAATAGAATCTGATATGATACTAACCCAACTATCTCCATGATATCAAAAACCCCAACATATCACGGAGAATAAATTCCCAATCTCTGTATTAGTCTATGACACAATCCAGGTGCTATCCACAGAAATAACTGATGTCTCTACTTGAACTCTATAGGTCTATGATTGTGGTCGGTATAATAATTTTTCCTTTACAATGTTGTATCCATACTCTTCTAAATCATCTGTACTTAATTGGAAGTCTTCTAAACAAGACTAGGACACATTAGAGCTGCCACATTTGATTCTGGTTAGAATAGAGGCGAATGACACATCCTACCATATAGGTCCTTGTATGGATCAATTTGTATCACTGGGTGATTTTATTTGTATGAAAAAACAACCAGAGGAATTTTGTTTTCCCATGATCCTCAAAAATCAAGGATGAAGTCTTTAATAATATCCTATAACTTTTTTACAATCCATTAATACTATCTGTCAGTATGATTGTCATATGCAACAATCAAGAGTACTTATGAACCTAGTTCATTTTGGATCCCATTCCAGAACAACAATGTGATCTAAGACTCTTAGTCTGATATGATATAATGTGGAACATCTTTTACGTGCACTATTTATTAGATATAAATCCTTCCATTCTCATTGATTGATAAGGTTCATCTGATAGGTATAATTTTTTCAACCATCGTAAACCTATCTATGATCATCCATAATATGACACTACCATGAGAGGATCTCATCAATATTTTCATTAAATCCATGGTGATGTCATTCCATTTACAGTTATGAACTGAGAGAGGTAGTAGATGTCTAGTAAGCCACTAGTTCTCTACATTCACATGCTTATAGGTGGTGTACCGTGTGATAAAACATGTTTTCTTCCTCTCTTCATACATGGAAACATGTACTAACAACACATATCATTGTACATATTGGTAATCTATGTATGAAATAACCAAAAAGTCATGATATTCACAAATTACATATTTCTGTGTATAAGAAGAAACCCAAACACACCCATAGTAGATTAGAGTCTCACAAAAATCAAAAACCCAACCTAGAGGTGGGTTCTCAATGATGATTCTCCCCCTCAATATGGGGCCCTAAGAATCTAATAGCTACCTCACTCGGAACCACTCAGGAACGGAGGATCTTAATGCTAAAGTTGGTAGAATTGGATTTATGTGCTACCCCTTAACCACAAAATTCATCTCAACAAACATTACCATCATCTACAACTCATGTTTGGAATCAATGATGGATTTCATTCGAGTCCTTAATCATAAGGAATAAGTTACAACATTTCTCTTATTAGGTGTTCAAGAAAGCATGATGTCGAATGAATGTAAGTATTAAACCCACCTAAATTTCCTTATATTCAGGTCTCATTGTGTGGATATATATTTGACTCTTTTATAATATGTGTAAACAATATTTCAATCATCCATGTGGTAGTGCATGCAAAGGCACATAGAATGAAACATGGATTATAGCTCGAGGTCCTGTGTAGGGTAATTCTATCAATAAGGCCTTATATGATGAGACACATATACCATGGCTTAGTTAACCTACATTAAAACTGCACTCGACTTTATTCCTGAGGCATCATAGTAAATTGTACAACATCTTCCCAGCTTATGAAGAATAAATAGTTATTCCCGATGTGAGTATTACCTTTATTTATTAAAAATTTGTCTTATAAGATTCAAAGAAACTTATTTAACACCAATATTTGTTAAGTTCATAAGAGGTACTTCCATTCATTAAAATTCATAAATTAATCACATGTAGTAGATCGATATCCCCATTAAGTGACTAATGTTAAACACATTCCTGGGATATTCCCTGGAAACTATGTCAATCACCTTATCTAATAAATAAATACTACTTCTTAATATATTATATAACCCAATAAATGATCCTTGATAATCCAAATGTGTCATTTAATGATCTTCACATATAGATTGTTCTATCTTAGTGTACTAAACAAGGTCTCAAGACTATTTGCATGGTCATGTCTGGTGAATGAATGCAGTAAGATGTCATATAAGAAGACTACCACAATGGAATAAAGATACAAGTGAGAAAACTAATTTATTACATCCATGTAGACTATCATTGTGTACATTATACTGAACGACATAATCAAACTCTAGTATATTCCATACTTTATCTGGAACGTTATATGTGGTATGTCTGATGGTCTCATTGGCACTTGATGGTAGCGTAACCTCAAATAAATATTGGATAAAATAGATTATCCTTAGAGTTGACTGAACATGACATCAATATGGGTAACAGGATTACATTTATTTACATTATTCTTGTTCAACCATCTATAATCCACACACAACATGAGGGTGTAATCCAACATCATGGAAAAAAGGATATGTGAACCTCATGATCATGTGTTGGATAATGTAAAACCCTTATCCTCTAGGTCATAATGTTACTTCTTGTGTTCTTGGATATTTATATGATCCATCGTATATAGAGGAATATGAAATGATGCCACACTTGGAACAAGAATGATGGTAAAATCAACCTCTCTATCTCGAGGTAAGGTAGGAAAATCGTTAGGGAAGACATCCCTAAAATGATTCTCCATGAGATTGAATTAAACTAACTGCATTTTTTGATCACTCATAAGGAGACTCGCCAACTGATATGTCACTCCACCCAGGCATGTATGCTTGGGTTCATCTCAACCTTCCTAGTTATCTTATATTCCCTTATTAATGTACATGCTACCCTTGGGTGATGAGTGGTTTTCCAATTGGTGATATAAATCCACTAGGGAATGATAATGAACAAGTAAGTACATTCCAAGAATGATTTCAAAGTAGGTCACAACAAGGATGATGAATATCATGATGAAATGGTTCCCACATATTTCATGGGGATACTATAGAAACAGGAATGTTCTCTCTTTTTTCCCAATAATGGAGTATCAAGAGACATGAAACCACTTGAATACTCAATTTCATGTCCCAAACATTCCACAATATTTTAAAATATAAAAGTGAGCGAAGAACCAATTTCAATAATGGAATAAACTAATGTTGAGTCTACTAGAATTGTACATCTAAACGTAGATGTCCATAGATTCAAATCCTCATGTGCATAATCACTACATTAATATGGCATACATTTTATCCCAAATATACAACCAGATTATACTAGGATGACCCACTATGCTGACGTTGAAGCTCTAGGACCTGACTTCCTCAGCCTTGGACACCACTGCCTCATCCTGATCAGCTAGTTGAATACCAACTACCAGCATGAAATGGATTCCCTAATAGCGTACATGATATATGTTTCGGTTTGGATCCCATATCAGAAGAATATAGAGTAAAATACTGGCATAAGAATTTAATATGACCCATCCTACTACCATATTAACACTCTATCAGGTTCCTTGTGCATTCTATATTCTTATGGAATATCCTATAGTAGTTTTGACATAGAATAGGGCTATCTGTGTGTGTCACCAAGTTGTCACCAATGCCACTTTTTCTCTCATAAATGCCCTTCTTTCTACAAAAAGAACCATCACACTACCTCAATATTGAACCGCTCTGGCTTTCATTTCAATCTTCTGTCAGATTTGGTTATGTAATATCGGCTGGGTTGTCTATATTGGTAATGGTACTCCACAAAAAGATGTTAACCTATGATAGGAAATCATATTCATGCCCAACCCTAAAACCCCCTATATTCATAAAATCATCACCAGCCATAGATAAATAGAAACACTAGAGGTCATTGAAGTGATCATGAACTTGAGCCACAGTCATAGTGCCCTACTAAAGTTGTATGAACTACAGGACATTACCTTCCATCATAGTATATATAAATATGTGATCATAGAAGACCTTCTCGAATCGTACCCAGACCGTACCTAGATGATACTTATCCTGAGATATGATGTCCCATGAAATATTGTTAGAGTCACATAACATATAAGTACTGACTTTGACCTTCCACACATAAGGAATCTTAGGATTGTTGAAGATCGAAATAATGGCATGTAATCATGAATCTGCAGCCTAAGGTCCACCATAAACCAAGAAGGAGGGGGGATACAACACCAAGATGTCCTTAGTTTTCATTTACATATTAGGGAAGTCTGAGGAGTAGCATGAAAATACTGTATAAGATGAAGTAAGCTATCATAGAAATGAGAATCAATTCCCAGTGCATGATCAATAGGAGGTGACTTAGGATGAACTACATAAGGTACCACATGTTACTCAGTGCCGACAACCTCTAGAGTTTGGTCAAGTACAAGTTCTCACTATAGTAGGACAAAACTGACTGCCTTCTCCTAGAGTTAGGTGTAGGTGATAAGATTAGTTCATAGAAGGATCATAAGAGAGATGACCTACATAAAATTGATGATGTTGTGTGTGGGTCACAGTCTCCCATTTTTCAATTCTACGAGGGACAATCTATTTTAAATGGTAGTATTTATTTGAAATCATTTATTAGTTTCAACTCCCATTTAACAGTTGAAATATCTGCATCACCATTCAAATTTATAAGTTCCATACACCTTATAAGTTGACTTATGATTCCACAAAGTCCAAGTCATAAATCATTCATAAAAGGATAATTGAGAAATTTTCAAATATAATAAGAAAATAGAAATACAAAGAACAAAAAATCTCATATAAAATAGGAAATTCATGCCTAAAAGTCAATATGACATCGCATAATGCATGATTTTTTGAAATACCATTGTTCATATAATGATTCATGATTTTACATTCCCTAGATTCATTAGGATATGGTAATAGAATCCCCATATTGTTAATAATTTTTCAACAGTAAAAGTATCCTAAGCTAAGAGTGTCAACCAATAGTAAATTCCATGAAATTATAACAACTCCAGCATAACAAAATGTACCCAACCCAAGAAAATTTCGTATCCCCTACATGTGGGTTATTTACTCCCGAGAACATGCTCACTATAGAATTTCATTGTTCCTTATATCATGTATAATCCCAAATAGAAAGAAAAGAGTAAGATAATGTTATGATACCAATTTGTACCATCCCACAATGAGTGAAACTAAACTGTGCTCTATGACAGTGGGCCACAAGATCTCAAGCATTCCTCCCCAAACACCATATAATTTTGACAATTAGAAAGGTCCTAGGGTGTGTCTGTGCTGTGAATATACCCACATAGACCAGAGTTTCGAAGTAGATAATGATTGAAAATAAATAGTGTAAGCATAATTAACAAATTAACCCAGTAGAATCACTGAAATAATCCAGGACAAGTTAATATATAATTAGTACAAGTAAAATAAATATAAAGATACCCATTATGATCATGATGCTATAAAAATAATAGTACAAGGGGAACATGAGATACAAGAATATACTACATGATATCAAATACAAACAAAATTATACAAAAAACATATAGATGATAGGCTTGATCCTTGGCCTCAAATCTCCTTGAAAAATCTATTATTCAAACCCACTCACATTTCACACACTTTCCATTGTCAAGAACTTCAATCATGTTGTATTCTTTGGTTCCATGGGTGGGCCATGTTAGGCGTGAGAATAAAATTTTAGTTGGCCACCACCCATGGAAACTAGGTCATTCAGTTTCTGTCATTAATAAAAAGATCAATGTAATATACTAATAATGAATGGAAATAAATTAATAAATATTTAAACTCTTAGTTTGTGTTCATAATAAAACACATGTCAGATACAACATAATTTTTCCTAAATATGATGTCTGAAATGATGTACCTGTACAAGTGATATGGTAGATATATAGGATGTAATAAGTAAAGAAAACATAGATAGAACCCATGATCAGGTTGTGGCATGGTTTTCCCAATTCCATGTTATCTATCAAACATGTCCATAGTAATAAAATATGCATCACATATGAATCAAAAAGGGATTAAATATAATAAAAAAGTGGAGTCTCGATCCTATCAAAGGTGATCTGTAAGACATCCCATGACTCAGTATAGGAGTCCCCGATATAAGAAATACCATTGATTCTATTCAAGGTGACCCATATGAAGTCCCTTGTATCACTCATGGCAATGTGTACAATGGGTTAATAACTCGTTTATCACATAAGAGACTAGGTATCACCATAGGCATAGAGTATCCATATTTCCAATGTGTTTTTACTAAGTTTCTCTACTAGGGAACTAGTATCACTCATGATTATATATAATCTTTCTAGATATCCCATAGAAGGAAAGAAAATGACTCACTCCGGGAACATCATGTTTATCTAACTGAACACGGCGATTCCATCCATATAACCCTTAAAATAGTACCTATGTGATATCCCAAACTACATTCGGTGAAAACATAATAGAAGTAACATGTCACCAGGAATATAATATACAATTAATGTTATACAATGGTATGACAACATTATGTACTAATCAATTATCCAAGTCATACATTTTTAAATAAATCATATTTGGGAATAATCACAGGGCATGAATGTTGATCAAGAATAAAAACATGACACAAACCATAGAATTATAAAATGAGGCATAAGGGAAAAAGACAAGGAATATGATTAAATTGTAATCTATGAATCTACAATATGGTGGTTATCTTACCAGAAATAGGAAAATAGGACATAGATGGTGGGGACAACCGAAGGATTTTCCAAAAACATGGGGAACAACCAAAATTTGGTTTTATATATAAGGTAAATTCTTACAAGGAATGAAAAACCTAGGAAAATAACTTATTAGAAATTAATGAGGAATTTTCAAAAGGGTATATCACATAAAATAAGGGTTTATATTTTTAAATTTGACATAACGAGCAGTAAAGTCATAGACCACCATCCTAGATTCAGTAATTTTAGACTCATCCTTTATCACGGATTGAATCAACCTAAAAAGGATGAAATCAAAGGATTAATTCAATATATGGAAGAGGAAGCTAGAAATAAAATCATAATGATGAGAGAGATTATCAAGGGCATCATATTGCTTCTGACTATGAATGATTTTTTATGGATGATAGAGATATGAGAAAACCCTAAGGAGAGGGGGGGGGGATGAAGCCACAATAAAGTGAAGAGGATTAACCCATTACAAAAAAATGAGGAAAAGAGAAAGTGGATTAAAATCATTTAAAAGTGTAAAATAATCGTTTCTCCCACAAAACTAAGGTGCATAGATGGCCAAGTCATGGGGAAACCATGCACCAGTTACTACTTGAAAGTAGAACCTCACACTATTGGGTGCACAATTTATATAATAAATCCAAAAATCATGTAAAAACACTCTATAAAAAATTATATATTACTTTCATGGCCATGCTTCATGGTTATCATAGTTGTCAGAAACCCATACAACCCATATGCACCCATGATCTACTACAACCTAATTTGAAGAAACAATTTTAGATGTGAATCACAATTCCTTTTAATGTTGTGTAAAATTCATTTCCTTCAATTTTTTTTGGGATATGGGATTTGAATGAGCCCTGGACAAACCCGATAACTCCTTGAACCTTTTAGCGATCATTATTAAGTCTATTTAAAGGAAATTGTAAAATACATTCCATACATTTTGGAAAAAAATTGCACTTTATAATGAAAATATGATATAATGAATCTAGAAGTGTAATAATTATATATATAACATATATAATTTAGATACATCATCAAAACCAACCTTTAGGGGTGGTAATGGAAAAAAGAACAACATTAGTTCATGATACGACTGTCTACCATACACATTAATGATGATTTTCCAAACCATTTGATGGTAGAGGGAATGGATATAGGTCACGAAATTATTATTATAATATCCACATATATGGAATATATTGAGTATATTATACATTCATTGTTGAATAAAGATGAATGTGTTGGGGAAAGAAGAAAAATAAAGACTCTTCTTTAAAATCATTAACTCTTCATCATGTATATTTATTTGGGATGCATTAAACTCTTAGTTGGTTAGATTTATACCCAAGATAAGGCTTCAACAATTATGGAAGAAAATTTAGGTAGTGGATTTGATTAGTCCTGTTTGAAAAATTATTATTTGGATTTTTGTAGAATGGAGGACAACTGTTTTCCTATTATAAGTGGTGGAGAGGACACACAAGAATTTTTTTAAATGAAATTATGGTCACCAACATTTTTACTTGAATGAGGAATCAGTTATGTAAAGAATTGTCTAATGGATGTGTAATGGTAAAAATATTTCCATATAATTGTTATTTGAAATGTTCATAGGACATTTTTCCCATTTTGTTTAATGTTTAGTCCATAGGTAAAATTATTTTTTCTATTAATCATTGTAATTAATTTTAAATGTTCTCAATAACAACCTTGGTAAAAAATAATGTTTACATTATTAAACATTTTAAATTATTATTATTCCATAAATAGAATAAATTTTCCCAAATTGAATTCCCATTATTGGAAAAAAAAAATTTAAAATTACTTCCACTGATGGGATGAGAACGTGAGTTTATAAAGAGAAACTGTTCAAATTATCACTTTGTTTTCATATCCAATTACAATATTAAATTTATTAAATTGACCAAAATTAGATAAAATCTTTTATTATTGATCTAAATTTACTTTAAAATATTTGAAAAGATAATATATAAATATATGTTATTTAAACTAAAAGTTATTTTTCAATTTAAATTTATTATGTTTCACTATTAATCAAAAAATTACACAACAATGAAAATAACAAAATTTCACCCTAATATCATTCATTAATTCTTATTTTGAAAATGAATTAAAAATTGTCAATTAATATTTATAAATGTTTCAAAATTTAGTTTTAAAACAAGTGCTCCATTAAAAAGAAGAAAAATTTCCTTTACTAAACACAGATTTTTATGAATAAATTTGGATTTATTATTATCTTATTCCAACTAAATATATTAAATGAATTTCAAACTATTTGGATACATTTATAATAATTTCACTATGATCAATCAATAATTTTAATAAATTTTATTTATTAATATAATACACAATTAGGAAGATATAATTAATTTTTTTTGTAAAAACATTTCCTTTACATTCAATTAGGTATTATTTTTCTTTCTAATTAATTGGTTAGAAATTAATTCATTTTATATTTCATTAAAAAATATATTTTCTAAGATATATTAAACTATTCCGAACATATAATTTAATATCTTGGATATAATGTTCTTTTTAATTAATAATATTAATATTATTCAGTGAAAATGGTTCGTATATGTAATTCAAGTTATGGAAGAATTTCATTGTTGAATTTAACACAAACTCACTTAGTATTCCATTAAATGAAATATATATTATATAATTGATTTATAATATTAAATTTATTTTAATTTCTTGTGATTCAATAGTCCCTTTAACACATGGTGTATGATTCCATACAACCTATAAAGTATGATATTATTATTTTAAAATTTTATGCTATTAGATTATCCCAACCTTAAATAACTTTAATAGTCAAAATTTAATCATGATCATGGAAATGCATGGTTTCATATATGAAATTTATTTTGTTGATAAATACATATATAAATAGGAATAATAATATATCCTCTAAATAAGAGAGAATGGTAAATTAAATGGTGATATGGGATAATATATAACTAGGATTCTATATAACAGAACATTATTCGAATGCAAAGGTATAGACTTGGAGGGAAAGCGTAAATAAATTTAGGGAGTGATTGAGGATGTTGATCAAATGAAAGTGAATGATATATGGAATGTTAAGATCCTCAAAACCAAATATATATTGTTATCTAAATGACTATTTTATTAATCAGATATAAATGTAATACGATTAGTTTTTCAATATCTTTTTACTAAATTAGAGGAATAATTTTAGTTCAATTTATAAAAGAAAATATAATTATTTGATATGAGTATATATTATAAGAAAAATTCCATAAGTTTGTTATTATTCATCCAATTTCTAATTTTATACATGTACTCAATGTAATTAATATCTAATAAATGAATATTTTTTTCATGAAGTACTAAATTTTACTTTTAATGGCTCCTAAGATCAATAAATGAGTGAAAAGTGTTTCCGGCTGTCTCTAACTATATTCCAAAATAAATATCTTCCATATTTTAACCTCCACTTCTAAAATATAAAACTAAATGGTCATCATTAATAATTATTAGTCAAATTTATTAACCAGAAATAATGTAGTATTAACTATGACATCATGTGGTATAGTGGTATATTGAAACCCTTTTCACCCATTAGTCATGGGTTCAATATAAAATTCCTTCCAATATGTGATGGTTTATCACCCATTATGCATATTTTCCTTTTCCTAAGATGATATTAATATAATTACCGAAATAAATATTATAGACATCATTGAAATTTATTCTCTAAATTACCTTTTTTAAAATGAATTAAATAAAAATAATTTTTTTTAAAAAAACTCTACTAATCTTATATGACTATTATTCCAATGTTATCATTGATTATCTTGACCATAATGTTCTTTAATAAATTTAAACATATTTTAAAAAATATGAAATGAATCATTCCTTATAGAATGGTTTGTTTTATATTTTTAACTTACGATATTTTTAAAACACATTAACCCATGAAATTATCCATAATTCTTATGTTAATTAATAAAAAAATGCTTCTAAAATATAATAAAATACTTAGATATTTCGTAATTCTTTTATCGAAAATTACATTGGTAAAATATTTTTACAATTAAATTATTCAATACCTACAAAAAAAATACATCATCTATTTTATTTAATCATATGTACTTCCATGGACTAGGGTTTAACCATATAATCCTTTATGGGGTATCTAAATCCTGAACCCATATCTTCAATCTAAGATAACATAGGTTTATTCCAGGCTATTAAGTGTATTTATCTATTTAAATATTTCTTATTTGTTTCAATTGAAAATGTGAAATAACCTATGCATATCACTCAAGAGTGTAAAAAATGGTGTATAATAAGGCATGTTTTTTGGGACTCAGTATTCCTCTAGTATAGATACATGAGCCTTTTTCAGTGTTATTACCCCTAGTTACGTTTGTGCCAAAACCATGTCCACATATACTATCCATAAAAGGATGCATTTATATGAAAAACTATATAACCTCAAATTTAACAAAACAATAGTATTTTATTCAATACATGTCCACAAACACTTTTATAGTTTTATGTTCTCTAATTTATGTTTTAAAAAATCTATTTCTCAAGGATTCTATAAAAAATCCTCTGATACCAATTGTAGTGACCCTATACCCATTAGCTCCGATCCAGTTCTCACTACCATTAAATAAAAAAATATACATGGAAATTCATATTAAAAGACCTAATAGTTTAGTAGTCTTCATTAACTGGATGTGTATATGTATCATTCACTACATGTGAATAAACAAATTGCAATTGTTTTTTGAAAATAAAATTCTTCCATTTAGTAAGTCAACATATATCATTCACATTGAACATCAAGGAATCATATAGAAGGAAAAATAAATATGGTTATGCTCAAAAAATTTCAATTAATGTAAATAATTATACTTATATCCATGAATTAAGAAACATAATATTTAACATTACATGGATGAAACCAAATATGTGGCTGGTAGAATTTTTTGTGAAATTTTTTAATGTATGTAGCACACACTCACTAATTTTGATTTTATTTATACTTCATAATTGATTAGTTTTGATAGATCATGTTTTATTTTATGTTCTAGGAAACTGACTCATATTTCATTATCTAAACAAAATTATATTATACATTAATTCCATCAATACCAAACTTCCAATGTGATATTATTCTTCCGATTCACATATCAAAAAATCACCATGCTAACCTTTTAACATAACATTTAAATTTTTATTGATTTGATTAAATAAAATAGAAATAATTGATGGTCTCTAAGAAATTATAATAGGTTTGACCTCTAGTATCACTACCACATATCAATGAAATAGAACTCGATAAAGGTAGTGGAAAATAATAATTTAGAAATATTCTATATTTTTATAAATATAATTTTATCTCATATATGGTAAATTAATAGAAACATTTTGATGACTTGTTAACATCATATAGAATCACACCTTTTTGATTTCATCTTATTCAATAAAAATAATTATAATTATATTTCAGATTTTTAAATTTTTTAGAAATTTATATGGTTAATTATTTCAAGTTAATATGAAATTTTTATAGTTATTATTATAATTTATAATGTCATTATTACATTTTAATATTATAATATAAAATTACATTTTATTATTAATTTCATACATAGAATATTTTGATATCGATCATCTTAACGCATGGGAATATGAGAGTTTTCTTTGATATATTTTCTTATATTTCTATTCATTGATTATATATAGGGTAATAGATTTGATTTTTTAAATTCAATAGACCCATCTTCATATGATAAAGATCAATCATAGGTAACAGTAGATACAATTTTCTTATTATATTTGTATATTTTATTGACTATTATCATTCAATCTATTTATATCATTTACAACCCTAACGAGGAAGATATTTTTTCTAAATTATAAATATATATTTCCAAAGTGGAAAAATAAATAAAAGTGTGAGAAGAAAATATTTTTTATAAGAATTTAATTTTAATCTTATAATCTCATTACATATATCAAAATGAGTAAGATTTATTGAAATTACAAGGATTTTGTCAAAAAAATTATTTTATACTACATATCTCTTGTTATTTATCAATATGATGTCAATAAATTTTCAATAACTATTATTAAAAATCATATAAAGGGTATAAGTTATACCTTAGTAATTTTGATATTGGTTTCTTACTTTATTCATCATTTGTTTTCATTTTTTGCTTAACAGTGGACTATTTTTTGACATCATTGATTTTTTTCTATGGAAAACACATATTGTTTCTTAAGGGATAAATTATATTTAAGAAGATGTTATATATAGGGAATATCAAAAGGTTGTTAGAGTAAGAATTTATTTTAAATTCCTATCAATAATTATTTTTATTATGTTTGTATGGATGCTTTTTATTCAAAAAAATAGTGATATTGTTATATCAAATGAGTATTATTATGCTTATTTTGACAATTATAGAACACCGTAAATTAATTTTAATTGAATATTTTTTCCCATATATATTACTGAACTCTTTAACATTCAATAGTCTATATATCTGTTTATTGAAGAAAATATTCTAACTTCCAGAGAATTAATAAGTTGTTCTACACTATCTCATTATATTTAAGAGATATATTCAACTTAATAAGGAATTATACAATCAAATTATATAACAAAAAAGATGAATATCTATGAATTATATTATTCTAGTTTTTTATTCTATTTCCTATAAATTAAAAAGAAGATTTTTGGACTATATACCAACACATGTTAAAATAAATGATTGCGATGATGTAAAGTTGAGAGTCACATTGAATCATGAATAAAGTTGTTTTAATAGACCTTTAAATCATTTTTATTCTATTTTAATGTTTTTAATAACTTCCATTTGGAGGGTTTCATTTGAAAATTTCTTATATTTTTAATTTGTAGTCATTCATGTTTTAATATTCATGATAGGTTTGATTCTGATGTGGAGTATATTACTTCTACTCATAAGGTTCAAAGAGTTTCAAATGGTAGAAAAATATATCTTCTCAATAATGGAGTTAATCATAACATAGTTTACATTTAAATTATATTAATCCCTATGATTATATTTTATATCTATAATATACATAAATACCATAGACAATTATAATGAATATGATAGAAGTGTGGAATATATTGTTACAAACTGGCATAATAAAACATCAACTATTGTTTTAATTCTATTGATACCTTAGATCTAGTATAATGATCGACGTACAATATTAGATTAAATGAAAATAATTTTGTAACTATAAATATTTGGTAATATTTCCCCTTAAGGGGTATCAAAATTTTTATCCAACACTCCACACATTAATTCTACATTATAATTTTATTTTTAGATTGTATTTTTGTATTTAGTAACTATGGATATTCTTATATTTTTATTTTATTCTATATTTAATCTTTTTAAATTTGAAAAATTAGGTTTCACATTCATTATATCTAGTTATCAAATTACTTATTCAGGTGGGGAAAATATTATTATTATTCATTGAAACTATAATTCACCCCCACTTTTAGATTCTATTCTGTAACTGGTCAAGATAACACATGATCTTTCTTGAACTATACTACTTTTGAATCAATAAAACTTAATCAATTTCATTACTCGTAAGAATTTATTCCTTATATATTATTTCAAAATTTAATTAGTTTCATGATTAATTATTTTTTATCATCTGGAACAACATTAGTATTTTAAAAATACAAATAATTCTAATGCGGAAACAAAATTTCAAAATTTATTCATATAAAATTTTTGGAATAAATAAACCACATAATAATATAAAAATATAAATATTTTTTAATTAAACAAATATATGTACCAACATAAAAAATAATTCACATTCATAATTCTCTTAACCTAAATGTTGAAAATAAAACCACTAAACTAAACAAAATAAAATTATATAATTAAATATTAATTTATATTAATATGAATTATTAATTATCAGAATATTACAAATAAAATTGGTTAAGAACAAGTCAATAATGAATATTTTCCATTATCTTTGATTGATTAGTTGAGGTTGATTACAATAATTTTAGAGTAATTTATGACATGATCAGAGTTTATGTCATGGTGGTTCCTGTTTTTGTAGTTTTTGTCTACTTTTTGAATCCCTATATATCATACGAAGTTCAGAATCACTAGTGGTGGTTTCTATGGTATACTATAATAGTGTTTTCCTAACAATATGTTCGGGATTTTTCATCTATGGTTAAGGGAAATTGTTATTTCTATGGGTATTATAACATGCTGAATCGTGGTTTGAGTAATGGGATATAGGGAGTATACTGTGCTTAATGTTATTATATTGTAGTGGTGGTCAAAAAAATTAATTTATGAAATGGATATTAATAAATAATTAATTAAGGTATTTTAATGTATAAAATGTTTGATCTATGTCGATTAAGATGCACCATAGCGTGGTGAAGTTCAATTACACCATGGTTGAGTCCCCCCATATTTTGTTGAAAACTTTATCATCCCTGTATATTTCATTTATAATTTTTTATCTCTCCAAGAAAATAGAAGGACCACTAGTTTTCCATATGTGGTTTTTTATTGGTTTATTATAGATCATAGTCCTTGATTATGCGGGATCAAATACTTGGAATTTAATGTGCATTTATATTCCTTATCTATTGTTCCTTATCCATATACAATTCTAGGGGGGGTTCATTTTTTAGTGGTGTTTTATATAGCAGTATATATAGGAGGATATTTTATAGGTTTTCAATGTTTTCCCTTTTCATCATTGGTGTATAATCATCATTTATTTTAACTGTTTTTGACATTTTATTAGAAGGGGGTACCAAATCACATTCGGTTCATTGTTAGATTGTTTCTGATGCTTTTTTCGGGGCACGTACATCCGCCTAATTTGAGGACAATGTCGCTGGTTTTTCCCACATTCTAGATTTCCAATGGTGGATGACATCCATTTCTTGTTCAGGGACGTTTTTCCTTGATCAAAACAGGTTGAGGGGATGTCGGTTCTTCCATACATGGATTCCTCCTCAAAACTCGTCACCTAGTCCAGGTCACTCTTATAGACATATGATGATGTTCGTGAAACTCTTCACAGTGCCAAATCTTAATGTACACCTATTAATTACACTACTTATTTCTTGGCATTCCAAGGGGTCCAGTTAGGGAAGAAACCTTCAATCGGGGGTGTAGTCATGTTGGATACCACTTGGGTGTCTGTGTGCTAGAACACTAGCGTATCTGGGTTTCTTCCCCTTATTATAGGGCTTCATGAGGGTGTAGAAGCCTGAGGTATCCCACGTCGAATGTGGGGAATTATATTCCATATGCATGTCTCCGAGTTTTTCCTTAGCTTCCCATGTTTAACACTGGGTATGTCATGATTTTAATGTATAGGGGAGATGGATCGGTGGGACCAGAACACTGACTAGAGTAGATCAAATGGGTGAAACCACCGGATGGAACATTGATGATAGGGATAACATATGGTTATTTACCCAGTTACTACTAGGAGTAGTGAAGAGGTGGATTGGAATGATCCCACAGGGATGTGGTGGCCTGTGTATGAATCAGGATGGATGATGGATGGTTAAGTGAAGTGGATGGAGAATGAAATTTAGTTGACTTGAGGGATACATTGATGATGGGCTTGGGCCTCGATGAGACATCCTATGTATCATCATCACAGGGATTCAATAGTTCAGGATGAGGTATATGGTTGAGGTGTGCATAGAGGACAACGACCAGATTGTATACTAGGGATAACACATGGTAGGAAGCTAGGGTTAGTCTGATGCCACTAGGACGCACTAGAGATATGGGTCCTGAAGAAGGGGATGAAAATGACATACCGTTGGGTTTAGGATGACAACGACTTACCGCTGACTGATGTTGAAAATTGATTACCTCTAAGTAGGGTTCAAAATGTCTTACCACTACTTGAGGTTCAAAATGACTTACCATTATATAGGGGATCACAACAGATTACCACTGGATGGCCACAAAAGGGTCATATAGTTTAACGTCATGTAGGATGGGGTTGGACCGACATGCAATGGTCAGGACCAGTGGATGTTGGGATTGAACCTAAGGGAGGCCTCTTACATACGATTCCTTGGAATGTTTCAATGTCCCTGTAGTTCGGGAAGGTTTGGTAGAACTGACGTGAAGGGGGTTGGAACGACCGAGTGATGTGATTGAACCTCAAGGAGGCTTCATACATACCTTAGATTTGAAATTATCAAAGTCCACATTGTTCGGGATGGGGGTTTGTGAGGATTACACTCTGGTCTTCCCAGAAAGGATTTCATGGTCGATGCTTATTCTAAGCCCATGTGAGTAATTCCCTATGTGAGAAACATGTGTTAGAAAATACCTGATGATCATATCGTGAATGGTACATCCATGGGAAGTGGAATGGGGATGACACGTGGTTAGCGGCACAAAATGGAAATAGGGGCTTATGCATGGAGAGACCCAAAGAGGAAATAAGGGATATCGCGTGGAGGAGCCCTGCGGAGATGGAGACATGGACATACTCTATGGTGGAGGGCCTAATGGAGACAAATACTAGAGTGAGAGGGAATGGATAACAGAATCCATGTACCAATCTCCCTTCTTAGTATATGACACAGAAAAAGAGAGGAGGTGCATGGGTTCTACCACCATTAAGAATACCTAGGGGATTACACCAAGATGGTTGCCCTTTACCCATGTAAAAATGCTTAGGTGAGGTCATAGTTTAACATCATGTGGAAAAAATTATGGCTCTTGGCAGTTTAATGTCCTCCAGCTCGGAAGAGGTGGGTTATCTCCGCACCCCTATGACTTACAAAACCGACACCCCCTACATTATGGTGAAGGGAAGGGTCCGACAACACTATGGATGGGGGTGTCATCAGTCGATCCCAATGGGGGTCCATGTTAGCGTGTATATTCAAAGAGTAAATATACATTAGCGTGCCTATGCAGAGAAACATGAGGAGAAGTAACACAATGTGATGAACCACCCAAGGGACTTTGTAATCGCTCCATTAAAACATGAAAGGCCGCACGAGAAGAGAGTAAAAAATGAAAATAGGTTGTGCATCAAAGGGGAATTGACATGGTGTTTTAAGTTAAAGAAGATACATGGAGAGCACACAACGGGATGGGTCTGGTGCAAGACGGGAGGTTTGCATGCATGACGTAAGGGTAGCATACAAGATGGAACGGTTGCCCAGAAGATGGAAGGGTAGGGCGCAAGATGGAAGTGTTGAGCGCAAGAATGGATTGATGTTTCAGAAACGTATGCACAATAGAGATCTATTATGCACAAATTAATTGGATGGAAATTAATGGATGATGATTAGTCCTAAAAGGGCCCACTCGAAGGAGGACCCTTAGGGGAACTATCGCCCAAAATCCAACACCTGGAGGCCATGGTATTTGTTCTTCGCACTGTCATGGAAGCGGTCTATTTCACGTAGCAGAGCATCACTTCCTCTTCTCCTTTTCCTCCCCGAGGGGTGGGGGTATGTTTTATTTTATTGAAAAAATCCTCGGGGTGGTGAAAATAGTGTCGTTTGATGACGTCATGGGCGCGCAAAGGGGGTCAGCCTCGCAAAGGTCCATTTGACGTCGCCTTGGGCACGCAAAGGGGACGAGCACGCAACGGGCAGTTTGATAGCACCTTTGGTGCACAAAGGGTGTCGGGTGATCAAAAGAAAATTTGACGCCGCCTTAGGTGTATAAACGGTCCAGACGGGCAAAGTGATTGTTGACATCACCTTTGGCGGGAAAGATTTTGCTCGCAGGATGGCAACTGGTGCGCCCTCCTGTAATCTTGTGCGCACATGCCTCTTGGGCCCAATAAATTTCTCTTGTATTCTTGGATTCATTTTTTGATCTTTTATCCACCTGATGTGGACCTTCTATAAATTTAGGCATCAACAGATGCCCCCCCCCCCCTTAGAATCGGAGCTGAAAGGGAGCCCGAGGGTCAGATTCTGAGGGTATACCCAAAAAAGCAAAACCTCTTCGGGGGCATGCAGAACCGCATTTTACAAACACAAACAAATTCTTTGTACAAGGATGGAATTTCAGTTCATATAAATAGGCCAAGGGCCCCCAAATATGCCATATATTTTCCTTTTCATCATGATAGGTGTTTTGATCTCGTCCTCGAAAGCGGTCCTGATTCGCGCGTATGCTTTCATAGTTTCCCCAGGATTTGTGCGTCGCCCCAAATTTTTCATTCAAGATGATAATCTTGTGTTTCGTGATATATTTTGTGCACCTAACTTCACTCTTTAATTCCAATTCCTTTGGTTCCCCAAAATTTCTACTCAACAAGACGATGTCGAGAGGGAAGCTGACGTTGCTGCGAGAAGAACTCAAATAATCCCAAACACTCATATCCTTCATTTTAGGAGGGTTATGTCTAATAACCAAATAGATTTTGACATTCTCATGCTGGAATAAAAATTCTATGTATTTAGTGGTAGCCTTCCACTAAAATCCGGTCTTCTGGAAGAGGTGTTGATGCCCGGTTTTGAGACGGACACAGCGAGGTCATGGGTGACATGCGAGGATTGTCTCCCATAATTCCATATTACAAACAATGACCATCCATCTTGGGAAAAATATAACACAACCATCTACATCCTAAACCTAAACACCAGGACATTTATTGGAAGTGATCTAGTTCCTAAGGAATCTCCCACTATTTATGAACATACATTCAAGAGCATCATTACTGACGAGACAAAGGGCAAGTAGGATTGGTATTTCAGATATGGGGGAAACATTACCAATGAATGGGAATGGGTGTACTCGGTACGTCAAACATGCGAGAAATTCGGGCCAGATCCATGGTCTGTCTGACTTTTTTTGGTTCTTCTGGACATCACAATTCAAAATCCGCCAACAGTAGGACTTGGTAGCACAGCTGTTCAATCGCTGGTATCCCAATACAAACACTTTCCAACTCCACCATGGGAAGGTAGGCATCAGTCTTTAGGATGTCAAATATATCAGGGAAATCCCCTTGGAGGGGTACCAGTATGATGAGTTCATTCCCACGGAAAATGTATGGGGGGATAGGACACACAACCCATTCGTGTCATGGCACCTGCTGGAGCAGGATAAATAGGAAATAAAAATAAAATATATCAAGAAGGACATATCTTATTCAGGGTGGTTTAGTCTTTTCCTGATGAAAGACATGGGTGTGAAGATTCCAGGTTGAGGGAAACAATGCCCGAACACATCTTAGAGGGAAAAAGTGAGAACATACAGAAGGTTTTTGGAGACATGAGAGTATCGACCATGGGGCATTTTCATTAATGAAGGAGGAGACCCAAAAGTTCGATACACTTGTTTTCATGCCGCATTATTGAGAAGATGGTTTTTTCCCATGAGGGACATGAGAATGGGAGTTCGCCCAGGGATTCTAATGATGGATGATATTTTGGTATCAAAGAATAAGTTCAACATGGGGGTTCGTGTGTTGGCCAGAATATACGTTATCTTATGGGTATCTCAAGAGGAAGTATGCTCAGGAGAATATGCCGGCCATTTTAGATTATTCATGTCTAGGTCGTAGCTCACTACGGTGGGTATGGCTTCCAAAATTTCATCCAGCCCTTGGTAATGGTATGCAGACATCCCTCTTGAACATTGCTGGAATCCACCCATTAACGCTCAGAGATGAGGGAATCAAGGTCATGATCGGCATACACAACCAGTTCAACTTCCACCCATTTTGAACCTCAGTAGGACAAATGTCAGATGATCGGTGGGTTCCCTTGGAGTAGAGGGAGTACTAGAAGAGCATCTGAGGTGGTGTGCAGTTTCCCCGGATTGATGAAAAAATCTTATGCAACCCATATGTCCTGACTAGGATCGCTAGGTAGTTCGGATGAATGTAGAGGATGTTGAAGAAAGTATATATAGTGGTTCGGGAAGAGTGGAATCCATGCATTCTCCTCCAACTATGGCTCATGTTCACAATGAAAGGATTGGTCAAAATCATCATTTCTCCCCCACTAATGTTAGTCCGGGACTATCAATAGTGTTTGGCGAGCACTGGAGAAGAAAATATCCTGAGGAAATTATTTGGAAACTCATACAGTAGATCAAGGCGGTTGGTGAAGATTCGTAACATTAGGAAGGCAGACATGGTTTCATGGGGGGAAATGAGTCAATGAATGGGTTGAGCGGATAGCATGGCACATTCCGGTACTTGATGGTTAGGGGAAACACATGCAAAGGATGTGTGTCCACCTTATAGGGAAGGTGGTCTTGTGTAGGGCCTCAACGTCTAGCTAGGGAACTCCCAGGAATGCATCATAGGTTCCTCCTGAAGCTGTCTTACGATGATATATTCCCTTCTAAGTGGCCTCCTTGGAAGATGTTGAGATAATCTATGTCTATTTATGATTTGTGGTAGTGTTTGGTATGTGTCGGGCTTGACTTACCAGACATTGGACGCATCTAGATGAGTGATAGGGTAAACATTAATCACCGACATGCATACCTGACAATCATGTATAGGTACGCATTCTAGTAGTGGCGATATAAAAAGCGTCATCTCATGGTAAAAGTGATGCATGGCCAGGACCACGACCCAGAGAAGCTTCCATCCTAAGATGAAAGTATAGAGTAAGAACAATAAGAAGAAGAAGAACATGGTGAAGGAGGTGAATATGAAGGAGATGAATAAGGGGAGTAGGACTAAGTTGATGGTCTTGGTGGTGAGGGACCTTTAGAAGATCCTTCTCACCAGTAGAGCTCCCGAGAGAGCAGCGAAATTGTAGGATCTGAAGCAGAACTAGCAGAGCAGCTTATGTTATGGTTTAAACCTTATATCCACAATGCTTTATCTTGTCAAAATATTATTACTTCAATCAAAATCTATTGTATTTATGAAAACATGGAATAGGGTTCCCAGGGAGCCTTCCCTATAGGGGGAGACGGTGCGCCTATAGAGGCCGGGGAGCAATCTCAGGAGCCATTCCTCAGAACTGAGTATATTTGGGTGCCTATTTTCGCTAGAGTAGGAGATAATGAGCAAGAATGAATTTCCTCTAACATCCCTATAATTATAGAGGATCTGATACTAGTGATTGAGTTGACAATCGCTGAAGTCTCCCCTGGGGTGGCAACCCCTGCCCTGACACATGCATTTGAAATAGCCGCACTTGTCTCCTATAAGTCCTATATCACTAGTTATCCTATTTCTGGAGAATTCAACTAATCAAGATACTGATTCCTGATGAAGAAATCTCTAGGTTGGAGGCATGACAAACCATCTGGTATGGGACATCTGCATGAGCCCCACCAACAGCAACATTGGCCTTTATAGAAGAAATCATTCAAGGATTCCCTACCCCAGTACTCGACGAGTATAAGATTCTGATGATGGATGGTAATGCTACCAGGGTGGAGCTCCAGCATGATGAGAGTGGAGTCTCTAAAGAGGAAGGGGTTACTGAAGAAGGATATTCCACTAATCTCATTCTACATTCCCCGAATACAGGTCCGCAGACCCTGATGAAATTGATGATTCTGACTCGGATGCTTTGGAGGAGATCCACATGACACGCCGAAAATCATATAAGTGCATCAAAAACTTTCTCATCCAACCACAAGGAGAATTGATAAGCAATATGGGGTCACTCTGCACCTGGATATGCTTCCTCTTCACTGAAGGGGTAGACGCTTGACATTCTCATGTAATGATCCGTGATTACATGGCAGAAAAGATAATATAGTAAAGCCGATGTTCAGACATGGCCTAGTCCTAGGAGGCCTTAGAGAATACATAGGCCTTCCTAGAGGCAGATCAGGAGGTCCAAATCCTTGAGGAAAAAGTGAGGGAAAGGGAACCATTCATTGTAATCTAATCTGAGCTCATTGAATGATTGAAGGCCCAGCTCATGGATTCTCAGGAGCAGATATCGTAGGTGAATCTCCGAATGATTGGACTCTAAACTTCTCAATCATGGGAATAGGACAATGCTAACGAGTTACATCCCAACATTGCTGTCGAAGTGAAGGATCTCAGGGGATGGGTAGCATTGCTAGAGGCCACGAGTTGGAATGTGGAAGCCCTGGAGAAGTCCATCCAAAATGTTGACCCTGAGGGGGTTTGTTTTGGCCGAATACCTAAACAAATTTTTCCTAACGTTTTCTTGACCCAAATTGCCTGAATAAATAGATTACTATCTGTATTATATTAACTCACCCCAATCGGAATCCTTATTATTCCATCCAAATGCAGGGATGCAAATGAAGCATCGGGTACCCATGGGTCTGAACATCCAACCCAGATTTATGGGAAGAGAAGGGGACACCCGATTGGAGGATGATGACCTCAGAACAATCAAAGTGTCATCATTCCAATGTTCTCTAGTTCACAATAGGGGTAATTCCAGTGGAATTAGAGTTAATATGAACATAGGGGAGTGGAACGTGTGAATCATGACACCAAAAATTCAGAACATTGTAGGGATGTCGTGGCAATTAAGTATAACCGTTGACCATTTTAAGAACACATCATTATAATGGAATTAGCCTAAAATGGGTGTAAAAATGAGGTTCGACCACTGTCTATGTCTGAAACATGGGGCCTGACTCAAAATGTCATCCATTCGTCATCCAGAATGTTGTCCAGTGATAGTAGGCGAGCCATAGGTTGAGAAAACATACTGTTATGTGGGTACTTTTGTATATGGAAAAGGACGAGGGTCCGAATGAAGGGAATGAAATGCATGGAGTGTGGAGAAATGTTTTTTTAGATGGAGTCCAATACTCTTGAAATCACGTCTCCATGGCGGGAGCATAGTAGTTGAATGTACTGGTCTGATTAGGGGACATTCCTATTTCTAAATAAGAAATCCCTAGTAACGACCTTGAATGAACTGTAGTTTTATGTCATACCAATGAAGATGATAGACTCTTAGTTTAACGTCATAATGCGAAGAAGGTGCACATAGTTTAATGGTCATACTTCCCAGACCATGGTTATCAGTTTAAAGCAATGTATCTGGACTGTATGTTCCTAGTTTAAGCTCATAGAGTGTGGACCGTGATCGGGGACAAGGGGCCAGGAGGGATAACGACCCTGGGGTTGGGCCCCAGGCGAAGTCCCTGGTTGTCCCTACATATCCAATGGGGATGGGAATCATGTCATACGTAGTTCTGGAAAATTTCAGTGGTATGAAATCTTGAGAAAAGGGCACAGAGTGATCTTAGTTTATGGTCATATAGCTCGGACCAATAGATGGTAAGGAATGTGAGAGACACATGGCGAGGTAATTATAAATCCCGATGTGAATAAGGACCTGGAGTCTAGATGACCATGTGTTCCTTGGGGGGGGGGTTTAGGCCAAGGTATTGGAAATGAATATTAGGTTGGGCCTGAGACAAAGTGAACGTGTGTTCTTACGTACCCCATGAGGATGGGGATCCATCCATATGTAGTTCTTGGGATGGAACGATAGGATACCAGGGCTAGGGATAACAAGGTTTTTTTGGGTCTGACCCTTTCTCCAAAATAAGAGGTATATGATAGATCATGTTTGTCCTTTAAGATGAATGACTGTTGTTTTTTATGAAGCGGTAGACCTCGGATAGAGATTTTAGGCATCGCCACAAAAATCAAGCTGTGTGCTAGAATTGGAAAATGGTATGGTGAGTGACCGATACCAAACATGATGTCCCCTCGAGTGAGGACACCATGATGCAGTGTTGTTTTTCATCGTGCGGATAGGATTATAATGTCACAGTTTAGGGTCATGTGATAAGACCAAGTGACATAGTTTAACATCATATGGCTTGGAAGTATATAGGAGAGATGAGGATCAAGAGGGAATGTTCACGGTACAATAAAGCATACCTGATGTGAATGAGGACGAGGTCCACATCACACAACGAATGATTCCATGATATAAACCTTGAGCTGAGGCGCCCGAATGGGTTAGAGGATATGGGATATGAGAGGCTAGCTCTAAGTTGAGCTAGACTGAAAGATGAGATGTCGGGGTATTCCTACATATCCCATGAGGATTGAAATCAATCCATATGTAGTTCTTTAAGATACCTTTTAAAATCTTGCTAGACAATATATAGTTTAATGTCATGTAGGACAAGAAGTAGGAGGGGCTAACTACTAGAAAGGGGCGTACATGGTGCAGCTATTTCAAACCCGACACGAATGAGGGAATAATCCTACATGAGCCACACCATGCATTCTTATAATGGTTAGATCCCAAAAGGAAGATCATATGAGATGAACCCTATAGATATTTTAGTTTAAGGTCGTAGATCTCGGACCATGGAAAAGCAGAACACTTCTAAATACGCACAGACCTTGATCCAATCCCTATGCTCACATGATTCGAACTCAATGTAGGAAACAAGGGAGGAAGATATCATTGAACACATGTAATGTACGTAAAGGGGATGTCAATGAGGAGACCCAGAGAATCCATTATGGTGGATTTTTCCTCCTAACATGCACACACTCATTGGGGGATAGCACCAAGAGTGCCGAGATTCCACTTGGACATGAAGGGGTTGAAAATGATGCGAATCATGTGACTGGAATTTTGAGCTTAATTAGGTTTGTGTGACGATAGAGGATGACTGTTGACCATGTTCAAAACACAGTATCCATAATGTGTGATCTGAAATGGGAACAACAAATGGGCATCGACCACTAACCATATTCACAACGTGGGACTTGTATCAACTTGTTTTTCAAAACCTCGAGGGTGTTGGCCCATAGTGGTAGGGGGCCTTAGTCCATGAATCCATGGCATTTAGAGGTCCCTTCAGATGTGAAAGACTATGGATGACCTAATGAAGGGGAACACGATGCATGGAAGGAGGGAGAGAGAACGTCTGGGTAGAATCAGACGCTCTACGTGCTAGACTAGAGCAATCTTGGGCACATTCAAAACTCACCGAAGAGGGTCGAGGGAACCGAATGAAAGGCAGTCAACTCAAAAAGATGAGTATAGGGAAAGGGAGAGAAGGCCACTCATGATAGAGAGTTATGTAGTGTGGTTGTTATAAACAGGACGTGAATGGGGACATAATCTCATATGTCACCGTATACCACTCTCCTATAAGAACGCATGCCAAGGGGATAAAATGATATGGTGATTTCCATGAAGTGGGGATGGACTCGAAAACTAGACATTTAGGAAGTCCTACGTATCGTATAAGGATGAAATTAAAGCCACATGTAGTTATAGAGGATGTTGTGCTATTATTATAATTCGACCACGATAAAGAGTAACAGAAGGATACCCCAACAATGGATTTGTACATCATGATGTGTAAACCGATGTGAATAAAGAAATAATCCTATAACACACCGTACATTCTTATGTGAGACCTCAGGCATAGGGCTCGGGAAGGTTGACAGATGTTGGGGATGTTGTCCCGAAATGGTAGGAGATCCCTTAGTAGAAATTTCTATGCCATTCAGGGTTTCTTTCAGACCTAAAAGATGATGGAAACAAAAATGATGGGGCTCACGAAGCAATGTGGGGACTATGTTCACAGAAGTGACAATAAATAGATGGAGGAGTATCTCATTTGGGATGTGCGGGGCATGAAAAAATAACCCAATGTGAATGAGGACGTTAGTCCGTACCACACAGAACAATAGTATATGAGAAGATGGGACAAGGGGCCAAAATGATTGAGGGACTTGAGGCCGAGAATCCCGAAAAACTACAGCTACATGACCCCTCTTGTGGGAATTGCCTCATCATAGCTCCCAAGACCACGGGTGAAATTCTCAGTGTGGGAAACAATAAGTAATAACAGACCACACCCATATCATAATGGACCAGCAGCTATAATTTCACTCTCTCCCATGGTGGATAGAGTCTTAAAGAGACAACAGGGCAAGATGAACTGATACAATCAATGTTCGGGACATACGGGGATAGTGAAAATGAAAAAGGATGGATATAGACCATATTCAAGATGTAGCGTCTGATTCATGTGGACCAGAAATGGGAAAAACAAATGAGCATGTACCGGTGACCAAATTTTCAATGTGGGACATGTATCTATTTGTTGTCTAAAACCCTCAAGGAAGTTAGCCCGAAATGGTAGGAGAGCCCTTGGGCAAAGAATCCATGCTGGTCGAAGGTCCTTTTGGATATAAAGGATAATGGAGTCCCAATGAAAGGAGCGAGGGGAGAATTGATGTGATCATGAATTTTAACGTTACGCATGGTGGTGTAAGAGGTGAAAGTCTCCATAGAGTGGGATATATGGTAGGTTTTTATGATAATGATGTGAATTAGGGAGGAATCCAACAAAAAACCTTGTGTTCTAACACGTGGAGAGATTTTGAAGTTTGGGTTTGGACGATAAACAAAATTTCTTTGTGTTCCTATGTATCCCATAGGGATGGGAATCAATCCACACATAGTTTTAGAAGGCCATGCAGTTTAGCATCATGTAGTGAGGATGTGGGATAATAGAAGAATGAGGAGGGAGCACAAGGTTTCACTGTTATAGTCCCATCATGAGTAGAGCCAAAGAAGCCTGAACTACATCTTCTAGGGTCCTACACGTGATGTACACCCTTGGGGAGATAGTCGAAGAAAAGAGTTTGAGATAGACATAAGAAGTAATGTCTGTGTGTTCCTACATATCCCATGAGGATGAGAATCAAGCTAAACGTAGTTTTAAGGGTGAAGTATAGCGTCTTGAGTGATGATATATAGTTTAATTTCATTGGGGACATGGCAATTTATGGTCTTATTGGACCAGCCGTTTTGGGTCATGTAGGACCACTGTGTTTCTCATGAAAAGTATATCTTGAGGAACATGGATTTGGTGGTAGGAGTCATGCACTCACCCTCAATGGTGACCAGAGAGTATGCTACATTGGAGTAAACCATGTGAACGATGTAAGGTCTTTCCCATTTGGGTTCAAACATGGGTGGTTTCCTGTCGGGTATCATTGGTGTTCTGGGAGCTAGTACCATGTCACATTTTAGGAAGGAGAAGAGGCAAAATTTCATGTTGAATGATCTATCCATCTTGTTCTGGTGCCATTCCAGACAATGTAGGGCACAAATCATGTTCTCTTTGATCGCTTACAGCTCATTCTAGTGGATTACATTTATTTTATCTGGCGCTTGCTGATCGTAGATAGTTGTGCGGAATGACGGTAACTGAATCCCGAAGGGTAGGAAAAACTTGGTTCCATAAACCAAGGAATATGGGATCCCCTGGGTGGAATTACTATTCATATTCATATAATCTTAGAGGGCATTGGGGAGAATTTCCATCCAACTATTCTTGTTCTTTCCAACGATTTTCTGCAAAATGTCAGAGAGGGTCCTGTTGAATACCTCGACCTGCACATTATCGTTTGCATGACAGTGGAAGGTATGTTTAGAATGGATGTTGAAAATAATGTACAGTTTCTTTAGCTCAGCTACCTAAAGGTTCATTCCATTATCGGCGAGGATGTAATGTGGGTCTCCAAATTGGTAGATGACATTGGAGCACAAAAATTCAATGATGGCATGAGCCATGACTTCCTTGAGAGGACCTGCCACAACCCACTTGGAGAAGAAATATGTAGCAGTCAGGATGAACTAACACGGGTGAGTTGTCAATTATAGATTTTGTCCCACGACATCATGTCCCCATGCCTCAAATGGCTAGGATTACTTGGTGTAGTGGAGAGGCTATGGTGGTCAATGCATGAAGTTAGCATGAATTTGTAATGCATGGATCCTCTTGGTGAACTTGATGTAGTCATGGATCATGTAGGGAGAAAAGCACCCCAGTTTCTCGATCTAGTGAGAAAGCTTCGACACGGTCTAATGAGCCCCACAGTAACTGGCTTGAACCTCTTGCATGACCTGCGAAATCTCAACTCTTTGAATGAAAAAGAGGAGAACCCCTTCAAACTCGTGGTTGTAGACGATCTGATCATGACCAGGGCCATCTTGGAGGGTGAACTACAACGCGCGGCATTGGATTAGCTCGTTCTCAGCCTGATCTGTGGGGAGATTATCGTTTTGGAGGTACTCAATAAAGGTGGTTCTCCAATCACGAGTCTCTATAGTCATTGCTTCCTAGGGACCTGGGGGTCCTGATGTGGAGGAGCTCGTGGTAAGGTGGCTTATCTACGGGCTATCATCATCCTCTAGGGTTATGGGAGAAATGACTCTTCATTGTGCCACAAGGATAATTATTTCATCCTGTTCGGTGTCTATAAGTGTTGCATCTAGGTGGGCTAGGTCATTAGCCTGATAATTCTGAGATCATGGGGCATGATAAAATTTTGGACGATATGGGAACTAGTCCATTAGCTAGACAGTGCGCTCCAAAAATGGTATGAGCTCTGGAATTCTGATGACATAGTCACTATTTATCTTCATGATGATTACTTCAGAATCCCCATTCGCATGTAAATGGGGCACATGATTCTTATGGGACATATCAAGACATCTTATGAGAGCCTGATACTCTGCCTCATTATTGGTGAATCCTTCCGACAATAGGAATTAGTAAGGTGGAATGGCTTACACCGGGGATATAAAGGTGATACCCAAGCTTACACTGTTGACCATAGAATCAATGAGCCTCCTGCCGGTGGGTCTTCGGGAAATACCATCGAAGTGCATCTTCCAGCATGGAAAGTCTTTGTCTGTCGAGAGGATTGACTTATCAGGGAAATCGAGGTCCTCGGATTGGTTAGGAAAAGCTGGATGGAAAGCGAGGAAGTCAACCAATTCTTTTCCCTAGAAAGCCTTTTGAGACACGAACACGATGTCTCATTACTGGAGGATTACCACCCATATATCTAGATTCCCTTTCAACATGGGTCGGTTCATGATGTTATTCAGTGGATCTAATTGGAACACCATCTGTACCTCGTGGTTTTACAGGTAATGTCACAAATTTTGTACTGAAAATACAAGCATGAGGAATCTTTTCTAGATATGAGAGTATCTGGTCTCTGTATCGAGGAACATGTGACGAAGGTAGTAAACGTTGTTCTCTATCTCCTCATTGTTCTTCTAGGTGATAAGGGCACCTAAATACCATTCTAGGGAGGTCACATAAAGGACTAGTAACATTCCATAGACCGGTGACATAATGATCAGAGGCTTGAGTAGATACTGCTTGATTTCCATTAATTTAGTATAACATTATTCATCCCACTCATTGAGCATGCCCTTATTCATTAGTTGAGAAAAGGGATTACACATTCCGACCAGATTCACAATGAATCAGAGAATGTTGGATAAGTGTCCTTGAAAATATTGAAGATCTCAAATATTTCTCAGGGGAGACATCTGGATGATAGCCTTGATCTTCTCTAGGTCGATCTCAATGACCCTGTATCTGACAATGAAGATGAGAAACTTTCCACAGGTGACCCTGAAGGATCACTTCAATGGTTTTATCTTCAGGTGACAGGAACAGAGGAAGCCGAACAGTTTCTCAATATCTTTAAGATGGTCCTGTCATTAGAGGTATTTGACACCAGATCGTCCACATAACATTCCACCAATGTCCCAAATATTGGCTTAAAAATGAGATGCACGGCCCACTGATAGTAGCACCTGAATTCTTTAAACCGAAGGGCATGACGTGGCAACAGAAAGTACATTGTAGTGCACTAAAGGCTGTAGAATCCTCATCCTTAGGAGAAATTGAGATCTGGTTGTACCCAGAGTGCCCATCCATTATGGAGAGGGCTTGGAACCCATCTGTGGCGACTATCAATAGTTCCCTCACAGGAAGGGAAAAATCATCCTTTAGAAAGTGACAATTGAGATCCCAGAAGTTGATGAAGAATCTTATTTGTCTGTTCTTTTTCCTTACTATATCAATGTTGGCTAGAAATTTGAGGTAGTGGACCTCTTTAATGAAATTTTCTCTGATGATATTTTCAACTTCGGCCTCGACAATGGCACTGTGAGAAGGGTGCATCATTCTGGGAGGCTGATTGACCCCAGGATGATTTTCTAGAAGATCGAGGTGGTGGATGGGTACCTGAGGATCTAGTCCTAGAATCTGACTGTAACTCCATGAAAAAACATCATGGTTCTATTTAAAGAAGTATATGTATCACTATTTTTTCTTGGGGGGCAAGGCATTACTGAGCAACGTTGGTCTTGGATCTTCCTCACAACCGAGGTTCACCTGTACCAGTTCGTCGACTGTGGTAGAGACGCCCTCTTCAAAGGCTGGAGGAGCATCCACTAAATCAACTTCTACTCATTTGGATGAGGGATCCTTAGCGGGGGGGGGGGAGTTCCATCTGAGTCGGCTGATCCCAATGGGAGGCTGGTACCTACCTGAGCAGCATTGGATACTGCTTCGGAGGACTCATGTGCTACCAAACCATAACGATGAAGGCTGTCAATCTGATCCCATATGGTCATCTTCTTAAGGGTCCATGCTTGATGATGTAAAACAATTAATGGAGAATTGGCCGGTTTCAGTTTATTCTAGCTCGACAGATCAATCAGGTATGACGTATTGTAATTTCCAGGGGCGAACATACCAATACCTTATGGGAGTATGAGGCTCCGGGATCACCCGATCATGATTTTTATAGGAGCAGGAGTTGACCATCTGCTCTCTCTTAGACTTGGGAATGAACCCCCCCCCCAACCTCATCCTAGAAAAAAATAATCATAGTCCCATGTCTGGGGTTGTAGCCTCCAATCGGTGGATTTGAAAGATGTAGGCATCATCATGATCTGTCAATGGGTCTTTCGCAATCATGGCATACTCGACCTCGTTGGTCTAAATCTTCTTTTCCATTCTCTTGTAGTAGTAGGCATCTAGATAGAGGGCTTCACCATAGGTAATGGGAGATGTTTCTCCTTGAATAATACCCCCATGACCATTAAGGGAGTACTTAAAGAAATGGTGATATGATTAAGAAACAGCCACATGCAGGTGGAGCCAAGGACTTCCCATCAACGCGTTGTAGGCGGTGTCCTGGTAGACAACCATAAATTCGGTGCTCGTAACTAGGCCACTAAACTGCATCATCAAGTGGATCTTACAAAATAGATTCTGTTCTATCATGTCATAATAATAGATTTTTAAGTCGGAGGGGCTCAGATCACCTTCAAACAATCCCAGTTTTCACAGTGTCCGAGTCGGGAATAGGTTAATTCTAGTGACTGTGTCATCAAGAAATTTGTGGACCTCCACACCATTGAATTGGCCAGTGATGTACAGTGGGAGAATTTTCCCCTATATGAGAAAGCATTCATATTCTACACAGAACAAGATAATGGTCTGACATTCAGTATTCTCGACCACCTTAGCGTGAAAGGAAAATGCAGTTGCCACTTTTGTCTCAAACTAGATAGGGTATATTAAAGCCTAAGAAATGATCTCACAAATTTCTAACGATAGGATAAGATCCATAAGGATATTTAGACTTGCTAGAAAGCTGGAATGATTATTGAGGATGTCATACTTTTGTGCCAGACACAACGTTTTGCATACATGAAGTCACTCTATGACAGGAGGTATGGTGGGTCTTGGCAGCTGGACCAATGGATGGTTGGTGCTATGACTATCCCGTTGTTCAGTAGTCAAAGCCTACAGAGTGAATACTGGATGGGGTCCAAATTAATGAGATCGATCAGTGGGGTAGTGCAGCTGATCACCACAAGTCTTGGGTGGCTCTACCTGATCCAGTATCACAAACGACGACGAAGGCGGACATATTTTCACCAGATGAGTGGGCTCCACTTTCTCCACTCTACACTGAGCATGTTTCCTATTCTCGATAGCATGTACAGCCTGGTAGAATGTACTGTCTAAGGCACTTTGACAGTCCGTATAGCCACTAATCCATAGATGCTGACAATAGCTGGGGACTTTGGGAAGATCTACCTGGCGCTCGTCATTGTCAAGATTAATGTAGGGGCTTAACCGAGGTGTACCCTTGACCATCACATGAAGAGTCCTCAGCTACTGGGAGGATTCTGGGAGGAATCTCCCTCTATGGGAGCATGATTTTTCCGAGAGTACGAGATGATGATGGCATCAGTGGGGGTCATTATTTTCCCCTGCATCGTCGATGCTTTCTTTTCATGGAAGAGGATGGTTGAGAGGATGATGTAGAGGTAGTATGTGCATCTTATGAAGGCTTCAACCGATTCAAGCATGCCCGGATGACACCATGGGCACCGACGACAGCTTTACGAGCCATCCAGTTTTCATACATCTAAGACCTGTGGTTATAAATTTGATGCCACTCTCCCTCATTGTCACTGCTATTGTCTGGACACATGAAGATACATGCCACCAATGTCGGGGTTGGGCCTAACCAGACTATGATGTTATCCACATAGTGATAGAGCTAGTCTTTGAACACATAGCACTATTTGAGATTGTGCCCCATGATCAAGTGATAAGGGAAGTAGTTAGAGATATCAATGAGGTTCGCCTCTTCTGGCCTTATATACTCAGAAAAATGTAAAATCCCTTTCTCTAAGGCACTGTAGATGTAACTGGGGACCTAATCCTCCTTGAATTAGTAGGTCTCATTTCTCTTTTACAGAAAGGGGGCCCTTGGAGCTTGGATCTGATGAGGAGATGGAAAATCATTTCGAGGTCTACGAGCCTTATTATTCTGCATGGGTGGGGTGGTGAATTACCCGGGGGAAACCGCCGATTCTGCGGTGGGTGCTACTGGGTCAGAGGTTGTGCCCGACGTAGAGGGCCTCTGTAGGGAAATGGATATAGTTATACTGGTAAAAATTCTTGTTTCCTCGGGGCCTCTATTTGGTCCACTTGGGAGGGCTCAGATCTGTCATTCCACCTCACATAAATTATTGTAGTTAACTGATGTGTGTGGCTGGCCTGTTGTAGGGCTTCCTCTAGGCCCTGGGCCTTTTCAGAGAATTCTCGGAATCCCCTGGGGTAATTCTTGGTGATCAAAGAGCGAACTAGTTTCGTCTTGACATTTAATAAGAACGTCAGCTATAGTTTCTCCTGGGTTAGCGGCATGTCAAGAGATTATGTGAGCCCTTTCAACCGAGTGACATACTCTGCGACGCGATCGTCAGGGCTCTCCTTGGTAACGAAGAGGTCTGCAATACTCATCCTTCGAGTGGTGGAACTGAAATGGTAGAGGAATTTATTATGGAGGTCTTCCTAGCTGACTAATAATCTGATGGGGAGTTGGTTGTACCAGAAAAATGTTGGTCCCTCCAATGTCTGCACAAAACCCTAGAGATTGGTGGCTTCCTACTGCGCAGGGGTCCCCAACATGGGCCCACATCGTGAGATGATGTGGGACAAATGTTGTGGAAGGTCCCCTATCTCTTTGAATTGGGAAAAGGTGGGATCCCCAAAACCTGGGGGTGATTTAATATCATCCATCCACCAAGGATATGGATTTCCATCAAGTAGGAGTGCCACATGTTGTGTTTCCAACACCTCTAGGAGAGCAATGAGGGCTGCCATCAAATTATCTAGGTTGGGGTTCCTGTCTTGACAGTGATCCCTAAATACCAATGCATTTGCGAGTTCATCTACTCAATAAGGCAGCCCATCAGATCATGGACCGGCCGACGGAATAACCTGTGGGGCATCTGGGGGAGCCCGAGCTGGGTCTTGAGGATTGAACATCATTCAAGAGGATTTAGCTATATGTATCGTTCCCTATTGCTGTAAGCTATGGCATAAACCCTGCCTATGTGAGTAGGATGATCAATGTCACCCTATGGTAGTTTTCATGAGGGGATGTTGTGCCTGACACTAATATCCTGGCCTAGGATCATCGTAGTCTAATTGTTATTCAGTAGCGTGTTCATCCAGGAGTTCACCAACCATATTTTTATGCTCATAAAGTTGCAGGTGCAATGTGGACTTTTCAAGTCCTTCCTCCATCTTCTGCACTGATCCAGATGAATCAAGGGTTATTGAGTATTTTAGGTGTTCTTTACCCTTTCCGTGATTCTAGATGAGAACTAATGCCTCGATGGGTGCGAGGAGATCAAGAAGGCTCCAGTGTTGGCTAGTAACCCTTCCCAAAGGATCCAATAGATATGGCACACCATCAGGGGAGAGGTCCCATTCATGGAGCTCTAGGGCATTATCCTCTTCCGATAGGCTGGCCATGTTTACAAAAAATCATCATGGGGGAATGTCCTTGATATCACCTTGGAGGTCGGGCTCCCTCTAGAGAGGACTAAAGAGGAGGGAAGCATGTTTCCTCCGGCTACAGATCTTCATGTGGGGGGGATCCTCCTTGATAATCATTCGGAGTACCTTGAAACTCAGGATACATCTTTACTGGAGGCTTTACGGTGACCTGGTGATTTAGGGAACTGGGCCATGGGGAGTGTGGCTAGATCAAGTAGGCGACATTGTTTGCTGATATCATCAAAATGAGTTTGGATCTTAGGGTACGCCACTCACTAATTGAAAAGAAGAAATTGTGTTTCACAGAGGGTTTTACCGAAACCCAAAACATTCTCAGGGGTGAGGGATTCTAGCGCAATGAAATTTGGAGCTGAAAGAGGCTAAAACTTCTCAGGGAAGTGGTCCTCTGTGAGGATATCCCATAAGATCCTAGGCTCGGATTCAGGTTCAAGCCCTTCATTTTCCCACTCATTAACTAGAAGAATATGAAGGACCGGTAATAGTACTGATGTTGACCGATAGACTAGTAGGCTGGACGGTTGAGAATACAGAGAGCGGGCTGTTAAACCATCACATCTCGGGCTATCCTCCAAAGAGTGTAGTTACCTGGCTACCACATCATGGTAAGACAGACTAACAAACACAGTTATTGGTGTAGGGACAAGATCTGCTGGCTATGGACCCTGATGCTGCTCGTCCACCATTGATCCCTAGAATAGCTCAATGTGATCTCTATGCAAGGTAGACGATGCTTTTGGTGATGATGGTGTTGATTGAACGACTTTATCCTAGAGGGTTTCCAAATTTTCATCCTCCTATATATACCTATGGAGGGTGGCAAGAATCCATTGGACTTCACATTCCTAGATTACGAGGCTGATGCACCTTGTTACTACCCCAGTCCTTGGCATAGAGGTCCGAGGGGAGGGTTCCATCATTGGGTCATACTCCACCATAGAATCTGAGAATAAAACAAGTTTGATCTTATTCAAGACCTTTTTAATGTTTTTTTATGGAGGTTATGACCTTCCCTCCTTCCCTGGGATGGTTCTTTCAGGATAGGGTAAATTCATGGCACAAGGAAGACCTATGGTCGTACTGGTACTGGGGCAGGTAGGACTCCCGCCTGAGTAAGCAGAGTTGTGAGGGGAACCTGGAAAGATATTGAAGGGGACATGGGGAGGACCTCCGTGGGAAGTGCTGGAGTGTGTAGGAAATCCACTGGATCCGATAGGAGCACGAGCAAGAAATCCGTAATTTTTTCATCTAACAGTGACAGCGCGAGGAGTGTCCTTGTACTAGTCATGTCGAGTATGGGTAGGACACCCAGGCCGGGTGTTAGTGAAGTGAATTTGGCCTTCTCCCATCTAATATATAAGGTGTGGAGGACTGTCTGCAGTTGTTTTAAGGATATGGGGAGACCCCCCATGCTGAATATTGACTGGATGTGCGATTTCCCAACACCAGGATTCTATGGTAGGAGGAATAACCCCATACCTAATGTAATCAGCATGAGAAATGCATGCATACTGAGTGTCACTACCATGGGGAGGTCCTTCATTCATACTAAAGGTAGCACAGAGTGGACCTCTGTGATGATATTGGATGTGGGGAGGACATGTGTACTCCATGTTGGCGGTACGGGGAGGACCCCCATAATGGGTGTCGTTGCCGCAGGTCTGTTCGTGGAGGACACTACCTATGCTAGAAACCAAGAGAGTCATCCCAGCCTACCTGTAGGGTATTTGGGGCCTTGATCCGGGTCGGGCGTATGATAGACCATGCTCACCATACAAAGGGGGGTGGTGATATATGCCGATGGTGGCTCTGGCCATATTAGCCGATGACGTTGACGCCCCTTGGCGGGCATCCACTTCACATTGCGCTTAATGTCAGCGTCAGGTCAAATAGACCGAAGCTAGTGGTCTAGGTCCATAGCTTACCTGCTCCTCGGCTAGTAAGACTGGGTGGCGGCACTAGCACAACCTCATGTGATCACTCTCTTGGAGCACCTAAAATGGGATCCTGGCTGGGCTGACCCGGACATCTCCTACCCCATCGGCGTAGTAGAGGGAGCTATCGAGGCATTCCTGAGAAATGCTCCCAAAGCTGTTATTCATAGTTTTGGGGAGCAGGGGCTCCATGCGCGGCCTTTGGGGATAGTGGTGCCAACGAGGTGCAGATGCATCCAGATCCTTGAGGGCCATAACCCGAGTCGGGATAATACCCTCCTCCTCATACCATTGTATGAGGTCATTGATCACCCTCCACTGAATGAATTCATAGGGGGATATGGGTCATGGGATCCCATCAACAGTGGTGGTGGAATTCATCACAGAAATGGCAGAGCCACACGGGGTTACCACATTGGCATTTCCCTTGCCCTTGCGTTAGTTGGCGAGAGGTGATCGGGTTCTTGGTGGAAAAACATGGTTCTTGGAAAGCAGTTAAATTGAACCATTAGTGCTAAAATAATGAAATAAACATTCAGTACCCCAACACCATTCCATCTTCCATAACTGATAAGAGGGATCCATGCCGTCAACGTCATAGACCGATATGCCCAATGTTTTGACTGCCCCAACTTCTAGTGAGTTTGGCACAAGGTCTCCTATTTCCATGGTGGGAACCGACACTAGATGACTAGATCAGGTGACACATTAGTCCACTGATGACACAAATTCTACTAATATTTTTATTGAGGAGAAGAAATTCACATTGGTTCACAATTTCTTTTTCCGACTCTTTTGTCGAGGAATGCGCGTACGTCTGATTTGAGGATGACGACACTATTTGTTTCTCCACATTTTTTCTATACAAAGGCTGGTAGCATCTTTTCCTTATTTATGTATGTTTTCTACATTATCTAAATGGGATGATGTGATTTTGGTTCTTCCTTCCGTGGATTCCTCATCAATACTTGTAACCTAGTTTATGTCTACCTTTTTGACGTAAGACGCTGTTTGTGGAACTCTTCCCAGTGCCATATCATTATGAATGCCAGTTAATTACACTACATCTGTCAGTACATTCCAAGGGGCCTAGTCAGAGTAGCAGACTTCAATCGGGGTAGTATTCACGTTGGACATCACTGGCATGTCTGGGAACATGAACACTAGGGTTTCTAGGCTTCTTCCAATTATTATATGGCTTCTAGAGGGAGCATATGCCCAATGAATCCCACATTGAATGCATGTAATTATACGACATAGGAATGTCTCTAATGGTTTCCTCAGGTTTCCATGTTTAACACATGGTATGACGCGAGTTTGTTGTCAAGCGGAGATGGATCAGACTGATCGAAACACTGACTAAAGTGGATCAAATGGGTGCAACCCCTGGAGGGAGCACTAATGTCAGGGAGATCCCATGGTTAGTTACTAGGTTACATCTAGGATCAGTGAAGAGGTGGATTGGCATCATCCCAATAGGATGTGGCGGCTTGGGTAAGAATCAGTATGGATGATGGATGGTTAAGGTAAGTGGATGGAGAACTAAATGGAGTCTACATGAGGGCGACAGTGATGTTGATCTTGGGCCTCGAAGAGACTTAATACAAATACCATGGTAGGGAATCAAAGTCCATGTAGTTTAGGATGAGGTATAGGATCAGGGTGTGCACAGAGGACATAGACTCGTTGGTATACTAGGGCTAGCGCTTTGTTGTCATCTTGGGTTGGTCTGACTCCATTGGGACAGACCAAATATATGGGTCTTGAAAAAGGGGATGACAACTGATTACCATTGGGATTAGGATTAAAATGTATTACCGCTGATTAAAGTTGAAAATAACATACCACTAAGTATGGGTCACAATGGCCTACCGCTGCGTGAGGTTCAAAATGTATTATTGTTGGTTAGGGGATCACAATAGCTTATTGTGGGATGTGAAGAAAAAGGGTACTATAGTTTAACGTCATTTATGAAGGGGTGGAATGAGGTTGAGTGTTCGAAACCAGTGGTTGTTGGGGTTGACCTCAGAGAGGCTTCCTACGTACCTTGCATTGCCAAGGATCAAAGTACCTATAGTTCGTGAAGGTGTGGGAAAACTGACATGAAGGGGTTCGGAAAGACCAGGTGTTGGGCTTGAACATCACAGAGGCTTCCTATGTACCTTTTCATAGAAAGGATCAAAGACCACCTATTTTAGGATGGGGGTTTGTGGGGATTACACTCTTGGATACCCAGAAAGTATGTCATGGTTGAGGCTTACTCTAAGACCACACGATTAATTCTCAGTGTGAGAAACAAGAGGTGCAAAATACCAAACTATCACATTGAAAAAGATGCATCAGTGGGAATTGGAATGGGGCTTACATGTGGTTAGTGGATCAAAATATAAATACGGGTTTACAAGTGGAGCAGCCCAAAGAGGAAACAGGAGCTTACGCATGGAGAAGCCCCGGGGAGTTGGAAACTGGGACTTACTCCAGGGTGGTGGCCCAGATATCGAAAAATCCAATAGGGAGAGGGAATGGAAAAAAAATTCATGTCCCCATATCTCCTCTTAGTCATTGACATAGAAGAAGAGTGGACGAACATGGGTGCTTCCTCCTATAAGAAAAGCTATAGGCATACACTAATATGGTTTCCCTTTCCCCATGGACAGAAACTGGGGTGAGGTCATAGTTTAGCATCCTTTTCTGAGGATGATGGCACATGGAAGCTTAATCACCAACTTCATGGATGAGGCGGGTTCTCTCCGCACCCCTATGACTAAAATAACTGGCATCCCCTACACCTTGGTGAAGGGAAGGGACCAACAACACCATTGCTGGGGGTGTCGTGAGGTGATCACATTGGGGGTCCATGTTAGCGTATCTATGAAAAGAGTCAATAGCCATCTGCATTCCTATGTGGAGAATCATGACGTGAAGCAATGAAATGTGAATCACCACCCAATGGACTTTGAAATCGCTACATCCAAACTAGAAGTGACAGAAAAGAACATAGAGTGGAATGAAAATAGGTTGTGCATCTAAGGGGCTCAGACATGGAGTTTTAAGGTAATGATCATACATGAAGTTCAAGCAAGATAATGGGATAGGCACAAGATGGGAGGTTTGCATGCATGACAGATGGGCAATGCACAAAGTGGAACTATTGCGTGCAAGATGGAAGGGTTTCACGAATGATGGAAGGGTTGCATGCAAGAACAGTCTGATGAAAATGTTACTTGCACACAAGTGGGATCCCTTATGAGCAAATAACATTGGTGGAATTTAATTGATGAGGATCCTGCCCAAAAGGGCCCAACCAAAGGAGTACTCTTGGGAGACCTGTCATGCAAAATCCAATCCCTGGACGCCATGGTATTTGTTCTTCGCACGGTCGCGGAAGTAGTATCTTTCATGTAAAAAAGCATCGCTTCCTTTTATCCTTTTTGTCCTTGAATGGAAGGGGGAATGTTGTTTTTATATTCGAAGTCCTTGGGGTGGCGTGCAATGGGTTTTCGGTGTGCAAAGGTCCATTTGATGTCACCTAGGGCGTGCAAATGGGGCCATCTACAGAAAGGTCCATTTGATGTCGTCTTGGGTGCACTAAGGGGTCGGGAATAAAAAGGGACATTTTCAGCACCATGGTCATGAAAATGGGGCCAGGCATTCAAAGGGTCGTTTGACGTCGCCTTGGGCATGCAAAGGGGCTGATCATGCAAAGGGCCGGTTGAAATTGCCATCGGCGCACATGATTTTGTGCACAAGATGACTGCTTGTGCTCCCTCCCAAAATCTTGGGCACGCCTGCCTCCCAGGACCCAGAATCTTCTCTTGTATTCCTAGATTCATTTTTTTCTCTTTTATTCGCCTGATTTGAACCTTCTCCAAATTTTGGGGTCAATAGAGATAATGTAAAATTATCATTCACTTATTTCATTAGGAAAGACATTGTAATATTCTTAATTAAGATAATTACTAAGAATGAATTTTATATGCAACGAAGAATATAAATATATTACCAGATTTCTATAATGATATTTATTCATTGTTTGTGCATTTATAATGAAAATATTAATCTGATTTTATTGTTATTGTTTTTAATATAAAACATGATTTAATTACTAAAATAATGTAATTATGGTAATTTAATTATAAATGTATAAATATGTATATTTTAAAAAATAAAATATTCTGAAATTGTGATATTTATTAAATATAATGAATTAATATATAATGTTTACATTTTCTACCTGAAATTGTTTTCTCAGAAGTAGTTAGATTGGTTTATTTTTTATAGGGGTGGATTATTATTGTAGAGTAATGGATTATGAGATGTTTTTCTTATTTTCATTGTAATGGGGAGAGAATTATTCATTGGTGTATCATAGTTTTCATGGGATGTGATACTAATATGTTAATGAGAATATTGATAATTGGAATGGGAAATGGGATGTGACATAAAAGTTAATTTTATAATTTATGAGATTTTTTGACATAATGATTAATTATCAAAATGGAGTTATTTATCAAAATGTAGTATTTGAAAAATTCAGCATATGCTTGTGTAATTTCTTGGTAAATGTTTAGTTATTGAAATTAATATATTAAATGAATTTAATGAGGTAAATTTTGAATAAAAGTGGAAGTGAAATTGAATGGTTTTTTTTGGATAATGCATTGTTGCATTTCGATAGTAATGGTGATTGGTGAACTGTTTATAAGTTGTAGTGGATAACAATGTGTGGTAGTGACATTGTAGTGATTAGGTGAGGCAATGAGATGTTCTAGTAGGAGTGGACACCATGTTGACATTTTATTATTATTATTATTATTTTAATATATTAACCAATGTTTATGTTATTTATTATGCACTACCACCCGAGTCTAATAAATATATCTACGTTTTTATGAGGTTATATGTTATTGACGTACCACCAACATGTAGAATTTTGGTAATATAGATGGATGACTACTCCCATTTCCCCCACTATAATTTCTAGAGATATTACATACAGTGATGTAATGCGGTTATGATTTACAATGTAAATTTTATCACAAAGAACTGATGAGGTTATCTGGAAGTTATTTGGTTATATATTGGCATGTAGTTTTTGTTATGGTATTCTGTTAAGGTATTGTTATGTTGTTTTTGTTATGAATTTGATTCATATTCATGCTTGGTTAAAAATAATCTATAAACACTATCTTAAATTTATCTCAAAATTATTATTATATAGAAAAAGTAAATTTGGTAATTGAGGTGTGATTTCTGGAAAATATGTTTTTAGAATATTTGTGAATTTTTAGTTTTCCGTAAGATATAGAATTTTTTTTGGTATATACATATGTGACTCGAAATTATTATGTTAAATAAAAAATTAAATGGTTTCTTAGTGATGGGGTATATGTTTTAGGGGTATTAGAAGATTAATTGTAGTATCATGTATTGATAACCAAAAATAAAATGTTCTTGGCAGACTTACTATATGAAATAAATAGTTACCATACTCAATAGCTTAGGGGGGGGGGGCTAATGGTTATTTCATGAAATTGTAAAAATGGATGATTTATTGATATGTAATATTAGTGATTAAGTCAACATGAAAAATTGTATAATTTTAGGTCAACTAGGATAAATACCATGAGAGGGGGGTGCATCAGGGTATGATAGATTAAAACAACTACCTCTATTGATCTTGTTTCGCTCTTGAGAAAAACTCTCTTCCATCTCTTTCCTGTAGAAAAGTATAAACTGAAATTAAATCATGACAAGGACACATAAATTTTTACTTGGTTCACCCTCACTAAGCTATGTCCAAGGAGCATACACCGACGATGTGACGATGTACCAAATCCATTAAAAGTGATCTATTGTTTAAAAAGATTATAGAGGACTCATTGTCCCTCCTAGTTTACAGCCACTAACAATATGAAATCCCACTACTCTCTCAGCTGATGTGTTCTCACTTATTCTTCAGAAGATCCCCTCACTATTTAAATACTTGTATGTCCCTTCATTTAATGAATGATTAAATCTTCATCTATATATAGATTCTCTTTTGAACTTCCACTTTCAAATAGTAATGAATACAACTTTACCACAAGTGTTCTGGTAAATATTACAACTTTTTCATAGCCCTAGAATGATAGGAGCTATTCTCCATGTCCGACATGATACTTTAATCCTAACATGCTTCTCCAATCCTAGAATGTATAACTCACCAAATTACATTTGTGATACTCTTTTCACCAACTCAGATCTTGGGAGACTCACACCCTTTTACACCCAAACCAATATTGGCACGCAACAATAAATTGGTGTACAAATTATGAATAACTTAATACTTGCACGACCAAACCACCACTTGCGTGCCAAAACCACTTATGGGACTAAATATTGAATTTTCACTATGTTTTGAGATTCACAAAAAATTATGAGGGATTGACCTCAATTTTTATGCATTTTTGTCACCCTAAGCATCGTGCACAGGTCTCCTCCCAGCGTGCAAGACTAGCCGCCTTAGCCACTGTCTCCCAAGTCACCATACCCTCCCAAACCAAAACTTGGGTTCCCCAATATGCATTGAAATATTTTTATGTTGTGATATTGAAAAAAAATATTCGACACAACTTTACAACCCTCCAAGACACTAGAGAGCAAGTACATTTTCAAAAAACACTTTTCTCCATTTTTCGATTTTAAGGCCCAAAAATTTGGCGACCACTAGAAATCAAAAAAAAACCTTGTATCTTGTATTGTTGTACCACCTAAAGATCTTAAATTCCATTGTTTAAGGTATTATGTGAATATAGGACTGTCAATAACATCTCTTGAACTCAGAAAATCACCATGTAAACTCCCATTGTCAATAGAATTTTACATTGTGGTCTTCTTTGTCAACTAACACAACATGGTGGCCCACTTTGCCAATAAACACAATCACCTATAAAATGATTCAATGATACCTTGAGGAATTTTTCCCAATACAATAAAAAATTGATAAATTACTCAAACTTAATTATATGATTATCCAACCATTCTAAAGTGATTGTAATTTTTATAACATCAAAATGAATAAAAATGAATCCATGTTTTCCCATAGATGTTGGATTTATTATCTAAACCACATAATCAAATATATTTATACATAAAATTTATTTCTCATTAATTCATTTTTGGGATATTTTGTTGAGTGTAAGTGAGGGGTGACTTGTCACAATAATTTATGTTGAGGAATCATTTACATATGTTCTGACACACTGAATTTCATTGGGTATCTCTAAATAGAGGAAGATTCTAATTTTGTTTTCATTATGAATGGATTTTCAAATAATTTATCTTTTTGGAGATCATTGAAATGTATCCCCATAATATATTTTTAATTCATAGTTTAGTACTTGATAATATATACTCTCCACTAAACTCAGGTGAAATTATTTTCTATCATTTCTTGAAGTTATATTGATTTAATACGATTCATTTTATTAGAAGTTATTATGTATGAATAATGAAATGTCCAGATAGATAATTTTAATTTGAAAGACATTGATTTCTAGAATATATATATGCATGACTATCTAATTTATAATTACTCAGATGTTCTATTGATAATAACTAAACTAGAGATGACCGAAAATTTGAAATTGGAAAAAATAGCGAGAATGAAAAATGTGATGATAAAGATTTTGTTTTATATAAATTCATTATTTTTCATCTAGGTGGATAAAAGAACACTATAAATGTTGAAATATATATATAACATGTATGAGAATCTAATAAATTTGTGTATGGTTTTCATTATTTAAAGGATATTTAGAAAAATATTATTTGAAAGAGTATATATTGAAGATATATTGAATGAAATCAACATGATTTTAGGATAGATTAATTTAGTATACCATTTTTTTAGATGTTTTTTTGGAACTATTGTAATCATCACATCCAATGTTGTGTGATTCTATAGTAACTTCCATTTTAAAGTCATAGATAAATATTTTATTTTTTAGGATGTAAAAAATAAAATTTCGAATGAATTATTTATATGGGTGTAAGTATAAATACATTTCATATCCATGATAAATGAAAATATAAGATTAAAAATACATCATAAAAAAATGTTGTAAAAATTAGAAGATATGTCTAGATATAGGAGTCATAGTAAAGAAACCAGACCTGGACCTGTTTTTTTCCAATATAGAAAGAGATTTAATCTCAAATATAATAGTTGAGATCATTGGGTTAAATATATAAGGGTTTCATAAAAAATTTCATTTTCTAAAAACATTGAAACCTAAGGTAGTACCTTCCTACTATTATGTGTGCCCATTCAGCTAAAATAATTGGTGATTAAATTAGGATCATCCTTTCATTCTAGTATAGGGAAATGATGAAGGATGATATAAGTTTCTTGTGAAACCCAAACTCCAATAGACCGTAAATGATGATTTTTTACTACATTAGTATTAGATAAAAGAGATATTTTCCCGAATGGATTCATTTATATTATCCTTAATAAACTAGATATTTAATTGAATCCCATATATATTTGACGACCTAATGTACAAGATATAATTTTATTTGGTATCATTATTATTATTTCTATATAATATCCTTGAATATTGTTCATAATAAACATATTGACATGTTGAGGGAAGAAAGAAATCAAGGTTGAGCTCATATGATCAGTTAGTGAATGATTCCAACATAAGAAATCATAGAATAAATAAGGAATAATTGTTATGACAAGGTAAATAACTGAAATACATTCAATATAGTCAATAACATTAGAATTAAGAATAATATTAATGATGTAAATAATTATCAAATAGTTTTATGTAAATAATCACATGATTTATATAATTAACAATGGATATCATAACTTATAATATATTTATATGAAAATCAATAAATGAATATGTAATTATGGAACACAAAATTTATAACATCTTAAACATACCATCGAAGCATCATACAGGTAAATAATACATAAATTGGTATGTTCATGGAATAATTCATCGAATAGTAAGTCTTTTAACACCTAATGATTCATCAAGGGGATATAACTGACACTGATCATCACTTATTATGTCTAATTCAATAATCATATGAATAAATAATACATATTAATCAATATGCCTTAGTAATTAATAATTATCAGTTATGGATGAAATATAATACCTAATCTCAATATATATCATTATCATAAACCACATAGAGAAAAAATATGTTTTTTATAATTATATCATTTTCCCAAAGGAACATAAGTGAAATAAATGGGTTTTTTAATTAATGAAAATAAATACCATACAATTATCAAAAAATAATTCCATAGGAAAATAACCTTTTATATTTAAAAAAGAATTTTAATAATAATATATTTCAATAATATTAGGAAATAAAATTATTTTTAAAAGGGCCATGTGAACATTTAATGGAATCTTCAAATAATTGAGCGGTCATGGTGGAGGTAAATTCGGTTAATGCCGAGTATGTCAAAAAAATATTTGGTTCTTACAGTTAGTAAAAGATAGCCCGTTCGGAGAAATAAAAGTTAAAAATGGAAATAAATGCCTTAAAAATCACTTTAGAAAAGTAAAAACCTTCTAGAATCCATTTTAATGAAAACATTTTCATGTAAGAGAAAAATTGCTAATCAGAAGAAAAATATTGTCAACCTTCCATAATAGGATTATTTTTATATCATAATTTCTTAAGGGTGGAAAAATATAAAAACATTTAATTCAATGAATATTATATAGGATAATAATATAAATTTTGTTTTAGGATATAAATATTATATTTTTCACCAAATATAGATATAAACAATATCAAACTTTTATTTGATATTGAAATAAACCATCAACACTTTGAAAACATTTCAATAACCACCCCCATGAATGAAATAATGTCCAATTAAACATTAAATAAAATTGATATAAATTTAATCCTCATATATTATATTAAATGGTCAGTATAAATTCCATGATAGAAACATGTGTGGAATATGGAATATGTCCCGATGAAAAAAAAGTGACATGTTAAACTGTTAGTTTTGGTCTGACTTGCTTAATATAAGTTTGAACTTCCAATAAAATAGATTTAGAGTATATTTATATATATATATTCAAGAACCATAATAATTAACATCACACCATTTATTATTTAATTATAATATAATACCTCCTTTTTATTAAAAATAACATTATTATAATCACCCTTCTAGGTGATAACTGCTTCATTTTTTCATGTTTATTTTGGATTGGTAGTTTTATTTATTTTATCATTCGTGTTGTTCACTAATATAAAGAATTATAATAATGATATTAATTATATTTATATATAGTTATATATATACACATTAATCCATAAAAGGTATATAAGATAAAATGTATTACAATGTTCATGGAGATGGTACGCTCTATGAACACATGGATGTCGTTTTATATTTTTTTAAATGATATTACTAAAGAATGGTAAATAATAATTCACTATTCTATAATAACTATAATATCATATATATCATATATATTCATTAGATATTTCCTTATTACCACAAATGTAAATATAAATAAAAAAGACAACTCTTTGGGTATGTGGTGGTTTACATGTATACATGAGGGACATTATCATTTTTCAACAAAGTAGATGGTATTAATGTTGGTATGATATTATAAATACCGATTAATAAATATTTAATACATATAATTTATAATTATCAAAGTCCTCATAATAACCATATATGAAATATGGTGATGAAAAAAAAAATTTATTTTCCTATCTAGGTGGAAGTCTAAATGTACAGACAAGCATTATATTCACATCCCAATTGATAAAAAATGAGACAGAAATATATTATTACATAAAAATAATAACATCATATTATATTTTTGAGGGTTGTGATATTATATTTGAATTGTAAAACATATTCAAGGATATAAAATATGACAAAAAAATGAATGATCATTAGTAATATGATTACCTTTTTTTGAAAATCCTTATTTGTATCTCTTCATAATGACCAAAATGATATACATTTGGAATTGAAATAACACTAGAATTTGGTTTAGAATTTTGGGTGATATTGGTTAGGCTGTTTTCAAGAAAATTTATTCAATATGTCTGAATAATTGGTGGGACGATGTGACCTTTTATAATCAACGTGAGTGGAACACAAATAATATGTTAATATTATCAAATATTATTAAGTCTCTTTTTTGGGAAACAATTAAAATATGACTCACATTATATGGTTATAATATTAAAGTCAAAATAAAGGAATCCATTCTTGTTTATGGAATTTCTAGGTAATGTTAACCCTTGTCCTTTGGTTTAGCACAATGGTAAACCATTTTAACTATCACCATAGTAAAACCCATTTTAATATTCAACTATCATAATTATATATATAAGTAATAAAATTTCCTGTAAATGGAAAATGGTTAAATTTGGGACCCTTTATAATCATACTTGACTATTTAAATTTTATTATTAATTTTCTATAATTTTCAAAAATGTTACTTTTCATAAAATATCATTAATGCAATTTTTGATACGTTTTGTCTTATTTTACTTTATCGACATCAAAATAGAAGTGTGAAAAATAGAAACCATTCATAGATCACTAATATTATATAGTATTCTTTAGAATTCTTGGGAAACCATAAATCCCCTATTTTATTTACATTATTTTGTTTAATAGTATTCTTGCCTAAACATGTGAGGTTTCCCACTATATGAATAATAAATATTTTTATATAAAAATTTTATTTTCTATCAAATATAAGAGGGTGACTTATGGTAATTTTCACTAAATTAAATAATATAAATTTCATTACCAAGGGAAAATGGTAAATACTATATAGTTTAAATTTGGATGAATTTTTGGATGTAAATATTAGTGATAATGATATTAAGATAACAATAATAAGCTTCAAATGACTATATTTAATGTGGGGTGGGGTGAATTATATTATAAAAATGTAGTTTAGATGAATTAAACTAAAAAATATAAACCTCATTATGTAATATTATCATACAAGTACTCAGTCCATTTTTCTGACTTACAAAAATCAGAATCACAATACGTCTAATTAAATCATTGTAAAGGATAAGTATCAAAAGGGATATAATTTTATCAAATTGTATTTATCATAAATAGCATAATAATTATGAAACAAAAAAAAGAAATATGAGAACAATAACCAAAATTATACTACAGGAATAAAAATAGAATGTTTGTAAAAAAAAGATATTCAATAGCTATGTAAAATAAGAATGACTTATAATCTTTCATTAAAAAGATAACTCTTTTACCCTTATGATTATGGTAGTCAATGACCTTTACTAATTGTATACAATATATTATACTTAGAGTAAAGTATATATTTTCATACCAAAGAATTACCCTAATATAAATTTTGGTACAACTCTATCTTCCTATAACCATAATCTCTCGATACGATGTTCAGATTTTTTATTCATCTATATAACATACCTTACATAAACATTACTTAATCCTGAGTTAATTAAATAATTTAAATTTATTTACTTTGGGGATATTTTTAGTTATATTTATTTTATTGAATTAGGCCATAAATCATACATAATAACTTGAATATTATAATGTAAACACTTCTACTCACTCTCCATTTGTTTTCATAGAACAAAAAATGTTTCAAAAATTAACATTGTTTCATTTCATGCTTAAACATCATATCTTCTATTTTATCCTAACATTGACTCCGTTCTCCTTTGAATCTGGTTGAAAATATTTATAACATGGGATGCGCATAAAAGTTTTAGTATAGGATACACAAATAAGGGAAATAGTTAATCATGTGAAAACATGTAAAGATGAATATTTATCATGAAGTTACATTTTTCACCTTTTGAGGTGTAAAATAATCATCACTGAATATATTTTCGTTTCATACACTTTTTTTAATAAAAATATTACATTAAAACACATATAAAGAAAATATAAAAGATAAATATAATTTGGGAAATATTAATACATAAATTTGATAACTATGCCGTCGAATTCCACACATACCACTCTTACAAATCGAATATCCGAACGACCGACTTCCATACCCCATGCATTTTAGGTTATAATGTAATCAACATTCTTTAGATTACCACTAAACCACATGTATTTGGTTTATTATGTTACCACCTCTCTTTGGTTTATCACATAACCACTCATCAAATGTCCAATTACCATTATATAATCATAACACATAAAATATTTCAATTATCAACATTTGACCCTTAAAATTTTATTTTCAATAACAAAAATTAATTACATGATATTGAAATTGTAAATCCACTTTCAAAACCATATTTTATACCAACACACCTAAAATGGGAATAAGGGATTTGTTTTCTTTTCAAAAAACATTATGTCTTATAGAGGAGTCTAAATATAAAAAATAACAATAACAGTTGTTGAGAAGTCGTTGTAACCGCATACGTTAAAAACATTCATTTTGTCATTTTATTAAGAAAATTAAATGATTTGTAAATAAATATTTATTTTAAAAATAATTCATTTAAAATAAAAATAAATAATAATTTCCTTTAAAATACTTTTCCATACATATAATAAAAATATAAATATATATCGTGATGAAAAACATTTGAGAAATAAATATTTAAATATTAAATGTGTCGCATACCAATTTAAAGTTTTAAATATTAATCTCAATGAATTAATATAGTTACTAAAACATTAAATAACATTATTACAGATAAAATATGGATATGAGTTTTCATAGTGGCTTTATATACCTCTTTTATAAGAATAAAGGTTCGTATTATCAAGAAATGCCTCAATGAAAGGAGATTGAGTTGAAGTCTCTAACTTTATATTTGATCCATCATGTACATTCATTGTTCAACATGGATAATAAACATGGGCTTATTTATACTTAATTGAGAACATTTCTCAAGTTTATTATACTTTTCATATCACTTATTACAATGGTATTAAAATTAAATAACTATTTAAGTTCATATTTTAAGTTTTTTCTATATTAAGCTCCTTAGTTAAAAATGAACTTGTTTTGATGTAAATTTTCCATGTGGATAAAATTCCATAATCTCCAGAATATTATTAATGATTTAAATATAATATAAATAATATATATATATATATTTATAATAGTCTATAATATTTAGAGATGAGAGAGGAATTTCACCATTCATGGTGATGGCATGTCATACATACGCATAAACAATATTTTCTTTTCTTTTTAATATTAAAAGAATCATAAATAGAGGATATACATGTACATTAAAATACAGGTATTATATTAATTTCATAAAAGTATCATATTTTTAATAATAAAATCATGTATTTGTTCGATGTATACTGGGAATGATTGATATCACTCTGAGGGTCAGTAGTCCACACTTCCTCAAACGAAATTATCATATTTACGTAAAATAGAAATCACAAAGTAATGTTCTAAATAAAAATTACCTATTCATAGATAAAATATTAATATAATATATATCATGTGTAAAAAAAGTTTCCATTATAATGGCCACCATCAGAGATTTTAGGGGAAAGTTTCACAATCATCGTTTCGTGAGGCGGTACATCGCTGTACAGAGAAACAATATGTTCGTTACCCATTGGATAGAGGCGTGTGTAAAGGTATATTAAACCCTTACCATAAAAACATAATAGTTTATTCATGAGACTAGTTTCATTATTATATCGTATAATAAGAATAATTTAGGTAGTGTATAATGGAAATCAAACTAAAAAACATGAGAGGAGGCATTACCTCTTAATCGGGTAACATCTTTTTGTTTACACCAAAAGGATTTATTGTGAGTATTTATAACCTATGAGAGACTTAATGGATGAGTTATTTGGATTATAGGAAGAGTTCTGGAATTTATTCTCCTATGAAAAGAGTGAGTAATAGAGAAGAGAGAGTACCTTTTTATAGAAGAGGGAAGGGGCACCCTATGAAACTCTTTAATTATTAAATTAACATAAATTAATTTTTAATTAAAATAGATCTAACATGAGATATGTATAATATAAGATGAATTTAGTTATAAATCCTCTCAGAAAATATTTTTTAATCTTGTATTTTTTTTATTTTAAACCATATATTTTCAGTTTAACCTTCCTTATTCACTTTTAATTTTAATTGTGGAAACAAAATTTCAATTATTAAGTTGTTATTAATTTTACTTATATCGGGTAAATTTACCTTAATTGTAAACTTAATAAAATTTTTTACCTTATCATATTCACTTTGTGATTCTAAAATATTTTTTCTATTTATAAATAATTTAACTAATTATTATATCTATAATCCCTTAATTATTTTAATTTTACACTATTCATTTTATAGAATTTAACTAAAATATAAGACCAATATAACATCGAAAAAAACAGTTAAATAGTCTTAGAAAATGTAATATTCACCTATAAAAATCATGTATGATATAAATTATGTCAATTAATATTTAATTCTCTTTTTATAATATCATTCATTTGATTCCTTCATTACATAAGCAATCTGGGCATCTTCATTGTGTCATAATTAAATTTAATTATTTAATGTCTAAGAATTATAAATACCATACAATGTTGTAGGAAATATTTTTATCTTTATAATTATTTTTTATAGTTAAATATATAACTTATATTACACCATATTAAATTTGTTTAGTGAGAAGATGTATATTTATAACATATTTTCCATTACATTAAATTAAAATTTTCAAGTTACATATTCACACTAAAGTGGCATCAAAAGGCCAAATTTATATCAAAAGGGTTATATTGGTCCTGCATATATCATAAAATATGATTAGGACAAGTTTAAGGTAGTTTTATATTATTATTATATTGTTTTGACCAATATTTAACTAATTTACCCTTTAACTGTGTTAAAAAATATAATGACTAATGTTATTATTCATCATGTCCAAAAATAAAGGGGTAATATTTACATAATTTGGACCTTATGATTACAAATATGGATTAAAATTTTCCAAATTCAAAACGTATATGTTTCATTTAATATTATAAAACCAATTCCCATTTTGAAAATGAGAAAAAACTATAAAAGATTGACATGTGTTTATATCAATATTTAATGTGAAATTACCAACATTGACAAAAATTGGATTATATGATAAAATTTTAATCCAATAAATTTTAAAACAAATTAAGAGGATAATATAACTATATAAAAAATTGGATGAAAAGGCACTTTTGAATTAAAATGCAGTATTTTTCACTAATCATTAAAATTTGAATTTTTTAAAAAAAATGCCAAAAATTAATCAAAAGTAAATTGTTATGTCTTGATTCCTAATATTATGTCTATTTTTCAAATATAACATATTAATGTTTAAAAACTATATTTATTCTGGGTACTTCAATAAAAATCTGTAAAACTGTAATTTTTTTTTATAAATACTACTATTTTTTGAAAAATTAAATATATTAATATATCATTTGTAGAAAAGATATAAGATAAATTTTAAATATTAAATTAAATATATAACATATATATTCATTAATAAAATATATCATGAGTATTTTATTTATTTTATAAAATCACATATTTGTATTGAAATATTCTTTTTAAAAATTGTATCCTTATATTCAATTTGTTTTTATTTAACTTATTAAATAATTTGGTAACCAATAAATCATTATATAAGCATGTGTAAACCATATTATCATTATTCAATAAATCCTTTCAATTAACACCATTATAATGAACATGTGATAACATTCATAATAATATTCAGTTGTTCATCTAAGGTAAAAGTGGCATATCATGTATGATATTGAACACGATGTTTCCTTTTAGAAACTCGGGATGTAAAATTCTATCCCCTTTTGGAAATTTATTTCTCGTAATTTTAATTTTGGCTCGGTAAATAATTCTTAATTTTAAAAATACATTTATTTAAATACCACATCAGAACAAGGATTTGAAAAACATCAAATTTTAAAAAAAGAAATGAAAGTACTGAGGTCAACTGAGATAACACATACTTGAAATCATTAAAGGATAAACATGGATATGGAAGAAAAAATAATATTCATGTTCTGATAGAGGTTGATCAAAAACAGGATCAGAGGAATGCTATCAATCAAAAAACAATAAATTTGTGTTTTTTTAAATGGATACTGATTTCATATTAGGAATAGTAAACAGAAAATGTTTATGTTTGAGGATAAGTTTCTTAATGTTGGGGAATTACTTTACTACATTAAATAAGAACATATGGAAATAAATTTAATGGAAATGTATAGTTTCATCCATTAATCTATTTCCACCTCAAAATAATCTTTTTATACAATTTATGAGTATTCAAGATGACATGGTCACACCTGAAAAAATAGAATAAACATATAGAGAATCACATAATCCATAAAATATGATTGATATATTTCCCCTGTCATTAGACATGAACCAAAATTAAAATGATCAGTACCTGATCATATATCCCCCAAAGAAAAATATTTATTCTTTAAGGATAAGGACTAATTTTAATCTCCAATATTCAACATTAATACACATGTTTTACATTGACCATTCAAAAAACAATTTCTATTATAATTCCATAAAATAACCCAATCTAAGATTGAAACTCAAAATTATGTAGGATTTGATCACATAGTCCAGAAGGATAAATATTAACATATATCTCTAAATAAAAGAAAGTAATCTTGATTTCCCAAACCAAAATGTTATCACAATAATCACATTTTCTCCATGATTGGATAATCACTTACACAAATAACCTAATTATCATAAGTGCACAATTGAAATAATATATTATTCCATAATATAATTCAAAAATTAATACTAAATTAAAATCCCATTTTATTGTAAATACCTTAATCATATAAAGTTCCCAAAATAGTGAATGTCCCCTAAAATAACATTTATTATGTAATCCCCAAATCATTTTCAAATAAGAAAAGTCTCCTTTTGATAAAAAATCTATTACCAAAATCAATGCCATCTTATTCCATAATATAGTTTATCTCAATTGAAAATTCCTTTTTAAATACGGACATTATATTATCCAGTGGTTGGTGATAAAGCCTCATCAACAATTGGTTGTGGGTTTTATCCCCATGGTCTTTATGGACGTGATTAGTTATCACCCATCATATGGTTTTACCTTTTTCTAAAACTATATAGTTTTTATAATATTCCACAAAGTTATAAAGGCTTAAAAAATTACCATAACATATATTCATGTCAAAGGTTATTTCATACCTCACATTTTGCATCCCAAAAATTAATAACCCATAATTTTCCAAAAGGACAATGTTTAGATAAATACTATTACTCACCTTTATATTTTAGAACATAAATCATAAAAAGGGGTTTATAAGACATTGAACATAGGATCAAATATAAAATTATAAATCCATGATGGTATCCCTAACTCTTAAGAAAACATCATAATCACCAAAGTTCTCTAAACCATCCTTTGATACCAACTATATGGCCCCATCCATAAACATTACATAATATTGAGTTAAGTCAATAATATGATTTTATTTCACATCGAGTATATTTTATGGTTTAGAGATATAGAAAATTAGGCCATTACTCATACATAATAACATAAATATTTCAAATTAGACATGTCTTCTGACAATATTTTCTTTTCATAAAACAAAAAAAAATTAAAATGAATCATGGTTTCGTTTCATGTTTAATCATTATAACTTTTAATTGATCCAACCATTGAATATTCCTACATAAAATATTATGGTTGAAATTTAAAACATGGGATTAGAATAAAATTATCATTATGGGAAACATAAGGAAGAAAAATGTTAATCTTGTGAAAACATGTAAACTATGGTTACATTATCATTAATAAATTATTTTTAACTTTTTGATGTAGTAAATAATATTCACTGAATTTGAGCTATTTTTCTACCATTTTTTTACTAAAAATATTACCATTAAATTTATATAAATCAAATATAATAAATAAAGGTAACTTGGGATATAATTATACATAAATAAAAAATTCATATGGTCGACTTCCACACATATCACTATTACAAATGGAATAACCATAAATCCAACTTCTACACCCAATGCATTGAATGCTATAACATAATCACCCATCCTTAGTTTATCACCAATCTACCCGTATTTGGTTTATCACATAACTGTCCATCTTTGGATTATCACATATCCACCTGTCAAATGTCAATGTACCATTATATAATCATAACAGATAAATTATTACTATTATCAACATTTCACTTTTAAAATTTCATTTCCAATCACAAGAAATCATTAAAATATATTGAAATAGTCAATCCACTTTCAAAACCATATTCAATTCAAAAACACCCAAAATGGGAATAATGGATTTAATTTCTTTTTAATGAATCTTTAAGGCTAGTATAAGAATCCAAATATTAAATAATAATTACGACGGTAGATAATTTATTACTGTCACATACATTAAAAAAATTCCTTTTATCTTTTTGTAAAATGTAAAATGATTCGTATATAACTATACCTTATGAACATATTTTATTTAAGTTCAAAATATATAAAAATTTTATTTGAAACCTTTTTAAATCCATATAATAAATATGTTAATTAATATTAGGATGAAAAATATTTGATTATTAAATAATTAAACGTTCATGTTGTCCCATACCAATTTGAACATTTCAGTATTAATCTCCATGAATTAATACACTGTACAAAACAATTAAAAATATAGGTAGAGAAAAAATATGCATGTGAATTTTTTAATGGATGTATATACACCTTGTAAGAGATTAAATGTGCATATTATCATGAAATTCCTATATGAATGGACATTGAAACGAAGTCCCTTACCTTAAAAGTTTGATTCGTCAAGTATGTTCATTGTTATTCCTAAATAATAAGAATAGAATTATTGATAAATTATTTTCAACGTTTTTCAAATTTATAATTCCTTTTATATCACTTATTACCATGTTATAAATATTATTTAACTATTTAAGTTCATATCAGAAATTTTATCGAGATTTGGTACTGAAGTCAAAAATGAAAATGTTGTGACGTAAATTTGTAATGACCCGCATTTTGAACCAGGTTAAAAAGTTGAGAAATTTGAACTTTTTCAATTAATGAACCAGTAGTTAGTAGAATAGGGCTTCAGAAAATGATTATGAAGGATAAATCCCTTCATTTTTATGTTTTTGGTCATGGGAGAAGGCCAGTTAAGTTTCTCGGGTGGCCTGAGGGGTTTCAGAAGTTTCGTACCCTAGTTTTTAAAGAGTTGCAGAGGGCGCACGGTTGGCGCATGAGCTGACCAAGATGTACGACCTAAACAGTGCGACCCAAATCAAGTGGGGGTGGCTTGTGCATGGGCTACGCATAGTTTCCCAAATCGTGCTCCTAGCCCGTCCAGTGGGTGTCTTGGAGGCAATAGACCTTGCACGGTTTTCGTACGGTTCGGTAAACCGTTCGGGTTAATCCGTGCGGTTTGGGTGTGTTAGGTATTTTAATTAAATTTAATATAAAAAGAAATAAAATAAAAACATAAATATCTAATACCTCTCCCTCTCCCATATCACTCGACGAACAGCACATGGGGGCTCTCTCGACCGCGTGGTCAACCCCCACCTGGGCCTCCCTTTGAATGGTGATTCCTCCACCAATTCTGTTCATTTCTCCTTCGAATATTGGTGTTATGTATCCTCTCCCCCCCCCCTCTCCTCTTGGCCGATTTTAGGGCTCCTCATTTCCCTGATTTCATTCGGACAGGCACCCCTAGGTTTAGGGTTGTGTTTTTTTCAGTTTCATTGTTTTTCCGCTTGATACAGGGTTGTGCGAAAGGTCCCTTGGAACCTTGTTGGTGTGCGTACTACATCCGCCACTGAAGGCGTGGTGGATTGTGGTGATTTCTATATGCCAGTTTGTTTCCAAAGTAAAGGTTTTACCCATTAAATATTTACGCAGCTCCCAATTTGTTATATTTATTTGGTTTAAGGATCGTAGTGTTTTTTCATAGTGCGTTGATGGGTTCAGGTTGGTTCCGCATTATCGGAGAATAGGAAGCTCTTAGTTAAAAAGCGCCAAGAGTCGGAGTGGACGGACGAATCCACCATGAGTTAGGGTCCCCCTCCTTGCCCTTTAATTTAAAGTGAAGCCTTTAAAGAGTTTAATACTTCATTGTTTTTGTATTTTAAGTATGCAAGTTTAGTCGATTAAATTCTTTTGTGCAAATCGTGTGAATTTCATTGACAAGATAAAAGAAGTTGTTTGGTCACTAAAATAACAATTTAATAATAAAACCCCTCGATTAGAGGTGTGCTGTCTTCAAGAAAAAAGTAGGAAATAGACTTATGTGCTTGCCTACTCTATTTTCATGGTTCCATGCTCATACTATGACATCATGGTTGGGGTATAGATTTTCTTGATATGGCCTTCCGATTTGTTCCTAAATGGATTTATCTTAGTGATCTTACATGTGTCTCCCTAAGCACCTAACTAGTTACGGTCTAACGTGTAATTGTAATTGCCCTTAAGATGAAGGGGTTAAATGAATTTGATTAGAATGGATTAAATGAGATGGGGGAAAAATTGTGAAATGGATATGAGGCATGTATTACTAATCATTCTTCCATGTTTAAGAAACTATATGTAATGACCCTTATGTAGAACCCTTGCCCAATTTGACTTGTTTAGGAAAATTGGATAAAATGACTTTGAATAGGGAACGTCCATTGAATGGCATAGTTGAATGGGATGGGTCGTGAATTTTATATGGTTAATTTAAGAGCATAAGATGTAATGCCTTATGTGTTTTCTGGAATTCATAGGATATATTGCCTTATGCATTGTTATATAAAATTGATGATGAATGAGTTGGTTATGAATGTGTTATTCTGGTTTGAAATGCATAAGATGTGTTGCCTTATGCATTATAATGCAACTGTGATAATTATTATGAGTGATTATGGATTGGAGGCAATCATACCCCATTACATCTACTATGAACAATTATGGATGGGCGACATGCATACCCCATGCCAGATTTTTTGAGTATGGGTGGGAGGCATGTTTACCCCACACCAGATGTGATCTTTATACGTTTATAGAAGGGAGGAATTCTTACGCCTTTCCATTTGACTTCTGATGATGATGACATGTTTGGGTGGGGGCAGTTATACGTCATGACAGTATATGAATGTGACAAATGGGAGGCAATTATACCCCATGATGGTTGAATAAATGTGTTGGAAGGGAGGCATTCTTATGCCTTGCCGGTATCTTTTAGGGACAAGAGGCATTCTTACCTCATGCTCGCTATCTTTATATGATAGGTGGGAGGCATTATTACCCCACACCATATTTTATAAATATTTACATATGTAACTGTCGTGGCATGACAGACTGATATCCCAACAATGAGCCGAAGCTTGTATAACTATCGGGTGTCCTTAGGGAACCTCGAGGGATGTTGTTTTACTATGTTGTCTTACTTATTGATCCTTGTTATATCTGTTTACGATTTAATTAAATACAAACTATCTGGATTGGTTTAGACACCGGTGGTTCCGTCCTACTGAGATTTGTATCTCACACCCCACTTGGGCCGACATTTCACTAGGGTACCCGAGTAGACCTTTCATGTTTACAAGACATAGGTTGGTTTTTGTGTTTCTTGTACGAGGGGATCCGATCAAATGACCAAGCGAGAGCGTGGGATGCTCAGGAGAACACCCGTCAGGCCTTGATATCTTTAATTTATTAATTTATATTGTATTGTAAGCATGCTATATTATTTCCTGTTTTCACATTGTATCATTCATCATCCCTGTATTGTGTAAACTATCTTTGGCCACCTTTTATGAACATGATCAATATTTTTCTTCTGCTGCTGTTTTTTCATTGTTTATCTATTACGACTTTCTCTATGGTATGTTATTTACTCTAAGATACCACTACTTAACTCTGATAAGAGGGTATAGTCTCCCCACTATCACCACTTGAGACCCTTGCTGCTAGTCGGCGGCCTCTGGCATATAGGTAGACACGCTTGAGGGCATGTGGCGACCGGTCCGGCCACATGTTTGATGGTTAGTCAGGCCGGGACATTAGAAAGTGGAATCTGTAAATTTTTCTCTTCTGATTTATTTTACTATTTGGTGAAATTAGATAGGGATAAGAAGGAATTGGAATTTGGTAATGATATGTGTCCAGGATTGGCCACCCCATGCACATGGAAAATCCAAATTTCCTCGAATGAAATTATTATTTTAATGTTTTTGATTATTACAGATGATTTTATTTCACTGTTGGGTGACACACATGTTTTCTATTTATAATGTTTATTCTATTTTGTGATCTATTTCTATTGCAACCCAATGATACAAGGGAATTCCACCTCATGAATCATATAGGAACATTGTTAGAAATCACATTCCATGCCATCTAGGATGCATTAGTAATGCCTGCTGTTGTGATAGGTACTGTGGTAGTTATTCGATGCTTCTGTGATATAACATGGTCTGTGTTACTGCTTATGATAACATTTTGTTTTTGATCAAAAATGAAATTGGTTTCTTTTTATAAATTAAGTGATTTCGGTTATGACAGGAGAAAATTTTCAGTAGTATGGTGTATGGGCACCTTATAGCCGGGAAAGGGTAACCTTTTTAATCAAATTTCCGAAAAATGGCTTCTAAAGTTTTAATTGTAAAATGGAATTGGTTTTGATTTAAGGTAGAAAAATTCAAAATTGTAAGGTGTATGGTAACTTTGTAGATTGGTAGGTGGCCACCCTTATGATTGGATCATTGAATTTGATCATGTTAATTTTTTTAAGTGATTTTTGTTTAACGGGATCCAATTTTAAAATTATGGAGTGTATGGGCACTTCATGGGTTGGGAAACGACATCCCATAAAGAATGTAATGGCAGGATGCTTTGTGAGATGATTATATGTGTAAAAGTTCTTTGATTTTGATATTAAATGTTTTGTCTTGGTGGGACCATCGTAGGTCTCCTAGTGGTTAAAAGGATTTTGGTTGAAACATGCCTGTTATTCTTTAAGTTGTTTGATAAATTGATCAAGTACCTACTAAATTTTTGTTTGGAAAATAGAACTTGATGTGTTGAATTTAATCTTTTAATGTGATTAAATGATAAAAGTGAATAAATATAAATGGTCTGGATAAAGGAACCTGTAGTGGTGTCCTTTGTTGAGACCCCGTGAGTGGGTAGGTTATGTCTTTCTTGTACGTTCCTTGGAATGTAACCTTACTTGTTTTCTGTAAGCTGTTTTATTTTAGCAATATCATTAAATGTTAGGCTTCGAGCCTGATGACTATTGTTGTGCGTGACCATGTGCTTGGGTCTACTCTTGTTTTTAGTGAGGGGCTATCTCATGGTAGGTAGCATCCTTAGAGATTATGTGCATGGATTGTTAGGTGAACTTTCTAAAGATTGGTTTTGTTCGGGTACAGTTGTCCCATGTAGGACTTCTAGTTCTAATTACACCGTTGTTCGGATGGGTGGTTTGAACCTTTTTTTGCACAGTAATGGATGAATTTACATGTCATTGTCCAATCTAATGGTCGTATGGGGTAGTACAACATTTGGTTGTATCTATTGCACTATTATGTACGGTCTCGGGTCATCTCCATGGTAGAGTGACCTGAGCATCTGAGAATCAAGTTGTCCCAATGCTCAGGATGATTTTCGAAAGACCACAGTGGTTGAAACACCGATCTTGTTGCTTTTGATTCCTTGTATGTCTGACGTGGTGAGCATGGCTCAGAGGAGCGACACACGTCCATTCAGCTAATTATGAAAAAGTCTGCTTATGAGTAGCTTGTCTTTCACCTTTTGATGATTCCAACCCTTCTAAGGTATGAAGCGTCATGCCAGATGAGTATAGTGTGGCCTTCCGGGTAGAAGGAACATGCCAATAAGGACCATCATGGAAAATGGTCAGGTTTTTCTTGAATGTTTTTGGGTTTTTTTAAAGATTGATCGATGAATGCCTCATGTGGGAAGAGGCATTGTGATCGGTTGAAATCATGATTCGTCGATAGATGAAGCTGAGTTTCTTCTTTAGAGTTGAACAGGGGTGGTTCAACTGATATTATTTCTAGTTTTTGGGTATAAATAACTGGAATCCATTTTCAATCCTCTTAGTGTACTCTTCTATGCAACGAGATTTCCCCGATCTTTATTTTGTCCTATATGCGCTAAGAAAGCATCAGTCTTACTTTACGCTAATGTTTTAAAAAAAAATTGAACTTGGTTGGTTATTCCCTTTTAGCATTGCATGTTGCATGCCTCGTTTCATTCGTGGTTTGATCTTTGAGATGTCACTGGGAGTCAGGTATGAACTTTTTGGTGAACTTCCATGTGGTGAATGAGGGATGCCTTGGGAGAAGGCATCATTGTTCAGCTTGTGAAGCATTGACCGCCTAAGCCGTGTGTCTTCTTGAATAGTCAGCCGGAGTGGCTTGGCTCTTTTCGACATGGGTTTTGAGGGAGATGGGGAAATCAACCATTTGATCTTTTCAAATATCACGCTAGGTACATTGTTGGAAATCTTAGAGTTTGCTTTTTAAAGATAGTTCACAAGGTGGTGGAGCTATGTTTTGAGTCATGGCCGTTTAACGTAAAAAAATATATGCTGGGATGTAACTTTGTCTGATTTCTTGATGAGACGACTATGTGATCATGTCTCTTGTGAAATGGGCTCAGGTATGAGCTTTCAGGTTGGTTCGGTGGGAAAATTAGCATTGGATCGGGTGTTGACAACATAAGTGGCGTGTGGTTAACTGGATGATCGTGGATCTTTGAAAATTTGGAAATGTAACGCAATCGTTGAACGAAGCTTCGTGACCCTTGTAGGTCAAATGAAGTGTGCGTTGTTCACAAGGACTTCTAAGGGATGAGAAGTTCTATGGTGGGAAGGTTGTAATGATACACATTTTGAACAGAGTTAAAAAGATGAGAAATTTGATCTTTTTCAATTACTGAACCGGCCATTTTTAGAACCGGGCTTCAGAATGAGATTCTGAGGGTTTAAACCCTTGTTGTTTTTGTTTTTGGGCATGGGAGAAGGCCCATTATGTTTCTGGGGTGGCCCGAGGGGTTTCGGAAGCACCGAACACCAGTTTTTAAAGAGCTTCAGAGGATGCACGGTTGGTGGACGGGCTTACCAAGCCGTGCGGCCTAAACCGTGTGGCCAAAATCAAGTGGGCAGTGGCCTGCGCACATGCTTCAGACGGTTTTCCAAACCGTACGCCTAGCCCATGCAGCAGGTGTCTTGGAAGAAGAATACCCCGCACGGTTTGCACCTGGTTTGGCAAACCGTGTGGGTTAAACCATGAGGTTTGGGTGTGTTAGTTATTATCATTAAATTAAAAATAAAAAGTAATAAAATAAATACCTAAATATATAATACCTCACCCTCTCCCCTCTCACTCAACGAACAGCCCAAGGGGGCTCTCCTTGCCGCACGCTTGACCCCCCACCATGGCCTACCTTCAATAGGTGATTCCTCCACTGATTCTACAACACCCGAGATTTTTATGAGTAATATTTTGTTTTTATGTTATATATATCATCAAAGGAATATTTCACTACACACTAGCTTGACTTACTTTACACGCAATCTTGACCTTCCTTGATAGCTTGCATTGTACGCAATACTGAGTTTCACTAAACGACGATATGCTATTAAAATATTATTTAAAATAGCCGTTATGAATAGTAATAACCACTTTTTTAAATTGTAACTTTCAAAATGGACTTCATTTTTGGATTCGGAATACCGAAATTAGCCTAGGGTGAAATTTTGGTATTTTTCTAAAATCATTCAATTTTTGATGAATAGTGAAACCACTAAGTGGTAGGTTAAAAACTGAATTTTGCATAAAACTTAATTTTACCGCTTCTGTGAATGGAATTTCGAAATTCTGACAGACACAATTGAAATCAGTATGTAAAATGTCGTTCAGTGAGAGGAAATAATTTTTTGCTGAATAGTAACTTTTTACTTTTTTTTACCGCGGTTAATAGTAAATAGGGTAACTAAGGGTAAATACGATATTACTATTACCCTAACACATGTCCTAATTCTATTGTATAAGTGTAATTCGACCAAAACAACCTTATGAATATAATATGACCATTTAGTTCCATTTGGATTAGATTATGACATTTAATATTATTTTATTTAATGAATAGTTAAAATAGTTAAAATCAACGTTTAATAACTAAAACATTTTTAATATGGGTTTATGAATAAGATAAATTCGATTATAAATATTAATTAGAAATCTAAAAAGATTTCCTCAATAATTATATTTTAATTATAATTTTTACACTTTAAATAAATTTATTTATTTATAACACAACGATGATGCCGTAATTACCCTTTTAAGGAAATGTTAACATAATTGATGTTATAAATGCCCAAATAAATGTAATTTGAGACTTTCTATGAATTCCAATAATTTTCTAGGTTACTATGATATATTATTGTTGATTTAATAAACTTTGTTTGAACATATAATTCAGTTATGACTTTCACAAACATCATATATCAAATAGTGTCAAAATTGACACAAAATAGTTGTTAAATCAAATATTATATAATTAATTGTTATTTTATTCCTAAAAATCTATGGTTCGTCCAAATGTCTTAGATAAGGATATATATATTAATAATAAACAACTTGGGGTTCGTTTGGCATGTTATAGTAAGTGTATTAACCATATAGTGTAAGAAAACAAAAACTCACGGTAAAATATAAATTATTTTACATAGAGTTAAATCTAATTGATAATGTTAAAATAATAACCTAAACTTGTCTAAATCCTATTGGTTGATATAATTTCGACCCATCCCAACTTTACATTCGAAATAAGACCCTTTGTAACCATTATAAACCGATTTTGTCTTTAATATAAAATAATATTTTGAGATATTCCTAAGGTGCCCCTCTCCTCCCTTATAAAAGGGCACCTCCTCCCCCCCTCCTCACACCAATTTGAGCACTCAATCTCGGCCAACCCCTGCCAAAATACCTTCTCCACTTCCCTAGAATAATCCTAGAGGTCCTGGTGTTCTTCAAATACCAATCATAGTTCCCTAAGTGGGTGATTCAAAGAGGCGTTTCAAAGAAGAGGTAATATCCATTACCGATCTATTCAATTTCTTTCTTTTTCAACTTCTTCTTCTTTAGTTGTTTCATGATAAAGTAATAACATCAGTATTACATACATTACTGATATGTTATTATAAATATGAAACACCCTAATTCACCTTCTATCCATCCTACGGAAAAATGAAATCACCGCGCGTGTGTACGTATGGAATACCGTCTCCACGCCGTGGTGTAATCTATTTTCCACCATCACCATACAAGGATGGGTATAATGGTGTAATTAGTAACTATATATGATTATTATAAAGTGATATTGATACTGAAATAGTATAAATACACATAAATACAATTCCACGATCATGGGAACAATATCATCGCTCGTGCGTACGTACGGAATACCGTCTCCACGATGTGATGCGACTCGTTCTACATGATCATGATTACATAGTAATTATATAAATGAATTGAATGAATAAATATGATATATGTTACACTAATACCATTCTGGATATAAGGTATCTATAACCTTAAAAGAAGAATAAGAATTTATTCGGAAAAACACGCATAAGAACAAAAGGCAATAAAGACCCGAGTAACAAGTAACAATGAAATATTACTAATAAGAAGCTAAGAATATGACAATATATGATATCATATCAAAATGTATGATTCTGGAAGAAGTCAATAACATTATTTAAACCATTATACAGGAGCTTCGGACACGTACAAGGCAAATCGGGCCTAAGGTAAGGGGAAATATTACAATCTCTTTTTTATCCGAGATTGTTTATACTTTGGTATTTACTGGGGTGTATTTTATCATCCACATCCATGTTCCCTCAATAAGTAATATTGTTTCCATCCACTTACAATAGTTTAAATCCAATTTTACCATTCGGTGAGTTTTTAGTAAAGAATATGAAAGGAATATTTTATCGTTTTTTTTCGTACGAGGTACTTTTTGACTTTTCTGACAAAAGTACGAAGACTGTTTTTTTAACTTATACGGCATGAATGGATTTTTAAAACATTATTTCCAAGAATATTCCTTTACATGTTTTCAAGTTTATTTTTAATCAACTTCATAGTGTTTATAATTGTATGACATGTTAAGAAAAGAAAAGTGTTTTTTTGAAGAAGAAAAGATATTTTCCTCGAGAATGGAGTTCAAGTGTTTTATCAAAATTATTTTCCATCTAAGATAATAAAGGGTTCTGCTTTTATCCCTATTATTACATTGATTTGATTATGTTGTGAGGGAATTATTTTTTTGAAGTCATTTACCTTATATGATTTGTTTTATGATGTCATGATGTTTCAGGAATCCCATTTTTGTTACATGTGTTATACGATGATGTATGATTTATGATTATGTGGCACACATAAGAAAGGATTCATTATAAGATGGGTGGGACCTATATCTCTGTCCAATGCACTGGGTAAAGATTTATATCTCATGAGATATACATGGATGGAACGGAAGGTTATTTCGGTTCAGTGATACCAGACTGAAACGAGGAGTGAACTCAGTTCAGAAATGGACATTCTCTGCTAAGATAGTCTTGGCAATGAGTCATGACTAACAAGAAATGATTTTCCATGATTATGTGTGCATGCCACAAAGTTTCAAGTTCTATGTTATAATTATGGGGATCTCATTATCACTTCTATAATTTATTCCATGTTAAGATATTATGATCTCTTTTGCAGGTTATGATTTTCAAAAAGATATGATATGATTTTTATTTCCTTTATTTTCCCTTGCTGAGCATTTGAGCTCACCCTTTTTTGTATGTTTTCTTTTCCCTAGGTCAGGAAGATGGATATTAAGTAGAATATGCTAAAAGGGACCCTAGATATGATGAAATAAATGGGAGACACTGTAGAAGATTTATGAACCAGTTTTTTATGTTTCCCAGTTTCTAAAGACACTATACCTATACGGTCCTTTGTGGTTTTGTCATATGTTGTAATAAGTGTGCTTTAATTTTGAAGTATTAACAATGTATGTAACGTATGGGTAATTATAGTTGGTATTAGAGGAAAGGTATAGTCAACCTTTGGAAACTAGGATGCGAAAGCCTTCGTAAGAACCCTAAGGACAAGTCTAAGCATAGAACACAATCTTAGTGTCTTAAAAATGGCCATAAATACCCTAGGATAAGACCTTAAGTGTGAAATTTTATTCTTGATTATGTGGTTTCCCTATTATAATTAGTGTTGCTCACACTATTCTTCTTGGTTTTAGTCAATGGATGGAACCCGGAGGAACCGTGTTAATACGGAATGCGACGGGCAATGCAAGGATTTTCCCCCTAAGCAACCAAACTTTATGGGAGATGGAATGAAAAATCTTTTAGCCATGCTCACAAAACTTTCTCAAGCTATGAATCATGCAGGATTTACAAACAAGCAAAGGAAGGAGCAACATTCTGTTGAATCCTTCATGAGACAGCGTCCACCTTCATTCAGTGGGTCTACTGATTCATTAGTTGCTGAACAATGGATTAGTACTACTGAAATGATATTTTCAGTTCTTCAATGTTCTGAGCATGATAAAGTCATCTTAGCGGTGTATCGTTTGGAAGGTGATGCTGATCAATGGTGGAATCTTATTAAGAATACGAGGCAAAGGGATGAAATTGAGTCCATGGAATGGGACGAGTTCAAGAACTTATTTTTCAATAAGTACATCCCACGTATTCTCCGAACAAAGATGGAGAAAGAGTTTCTCGAATTGAAGCAAAAGGATGATAAATCTGTTGGTACCTATGTAGAAAATTTTACAAGACTTGCAAGGTATGCTTCTGGTACTATTATCCATCCCAAGAGTAAGATCGATTGATTCTTTAGTGGCTTAAAACCAATTCTTCGAAGGGCCTTAGCCATAAGGGGCTTTAATAGCTACGAGGAAATCGTTCGATGTGCTCTCAATGTTGAGATGGAGATTGGAGTAACCCATTAATCATATGGGTTTGATAAGAAGAGGAAAATGGAATTCAAAGGAAAATCTAAAGAGCACACTGAAAAGAAGATGAGCTTTCCCTTATTCTCAAAGTGTGGAAAGAAACATGGAGGGAGTTGTCTTAAAGGGACAAGTAAATGTTTCAAATGTGGAAAGGAAGGTCATCGGGCATTTGAATGCCGTGATAATGGGAAGAAGATGTCTAATGATGAAAATAAAGGAAGGGATACACAAAATGAACCTACTACACTTCAATGTTTCAAGTGCAAGGAGATGGGGCATTATGCCAATCAATGCCCAAATCCAAGGGTTGATGATGATGGTCGACATCAACAAACTCTTAAGGCTAAAGACAAAGGAAAGTCACATGCAATTTCTATCAGCGATGTGGAGTACGATAACGATGTGGTGAAAGGTACACTTACCATCAACTCTAAAGTAGCAAATGTTTTATTTGATTCTGGATCCACCCACTCTTTTATTTCTGAAGAATTTTCTAAGGGTATCACCGTATTACTTCAATAATTAGATGTTGAGTTAGCTGTGACAACACTGAATGACACATCAATCGCATCAAAAGTTTATAATTCTTCTCCAATTGACGTTTGTGGGAAGGTGCTTCCTGCAAATCATGTGATCCTTCCTTTAGTAGAATTCGATGTGATTCTTGGCATGGATTGGCTTTCTTTATACGGAGCTCATATCAATTGCCAAAGAAGGGAAGTCACATTTCATATTCCAGATCAATCTATGATCGTCTATCAATGCATGGATGACCATAACCTTCCAGTGGAAATTTCTTCCATTTTATGGGTATTGATTCCACTAAATGAAGGTTATTTATCTCAAATGGTTGGTGAGAAACTCACGATTGAGAATATTCCCATCGTACGGGAGTTTGAGGATGTCTTTCCGAAGGAATTACTGGGTCTTCCACCAAATCGTGAAGTTGAGTTTTCAATAGAACTCATACCGGGTGCTTTGCCTATTTCAAAGACACCTTATAAAATGGCCTCAATTGAGTTGCAGGAATTGAAGAAGAAACTCCAAGAGAATCTTGATAAGGGATTCATACGCCCTAGTGCGTCACCTTGGGGAGAACCTATTCTATTTGTTAAGAAGAAAGATGGATCAATGAGACTCTGCATTCATTATCGAGAACTTAACAAGATCACTATCAAGAAAAAATATCCTCTCCCACGCATTGATGACTTATTTGACCAACTACACGGAGCTCAATACTTTTCCAAGATTGATCTTCGTTCAGGGTATCATTAATTAAGGGTCAAAAGGGAGGATATACCAAAGACGGCTTTCCATACAAGGTATGGACACTATGAATTTATAGTGATGCCACTTGGTATTACTAATTCCCCTGCTATCATCATGGATCTAATGAATAGAGTCTTTAGAGACTATCTTGATCACTTTGTGGTAGTCTTTATAGACAATATTCTTGTCTATTTAAAGAGCAAGGAAGAGAATGAAGATCACTTGAGAATTATATTGAAGACCCTGAGAAAGGAGAAGCTTTATGCCAAATTTACCAAGTGTGAATTTTGGCTTCAAAAAGTTGCATTTTTGGGTCACATAATCTCAAAAGAGGGGATATCTGTGGATTCGGCAAAAACAGAGGTTATCGAAAGATGGTCAAGACCAACAACAGTAACTGAGATCCGATGTTTTCTTGGTTTGGGTGGATATTATCGATGTTTTGTGAAAGATTTTTTCACGATTATCTAACCCACTCACCATGTTGACTCGCAAAGGAGTTATGTTTGTTTGGATAGAGGAATGTGAAGATTATTTCAAGGAGTTGAAAAGAAGGTTATCCAGTGCACGTGTGCTCACACTGCCTTGTAGTGGAGAAAGGTTTGTGATCTACAGTGATGCATCCAAGAAGGGATTGGGGTGTGTTCTTATGCAAAATTATATGGTGATATCTTATGCCTCACGACAGTTGAAAATCCATGAGCAAAATTACCCAACTCATGATTTGGAGTTAGCTGCAGTAATCTTTGCATTAAAGATTTGGAAGCGTTACCTTTATGGTGAATGGTCTGATATTTATACTGATCATAAAAGTTTAAAGTATATTTTCACACAAAAGGAGCTTAATATGCATCAAAGAATATGGTTGGAGCTGATTATTGATTGTTACTGGTCAATCCATTACCACCCTGGGAAAGCAAACAAGGTGGCAGATGCATTAAGTCGACAAGACCATGCTAGTTTTTCCATGATGAGGATCACAAAAGATACAATATTTATGGATTTACAAAGGATGGATCTTGGAATTATAATGGAAGGGGAAAAATCTAATCTTTCTCAAATGAATGTTCAACCATCTATACATGTGAAGATTAAAGAGGCACAGAAAGAAGATGTCGAGTTACAAAAGAAGGTGAGAAATGTTCCTGAATTCAATCTTGATTTTGATGGGATAATAAAGTTCAAGAATCGGGTTTGTGTTCCTCCCATCCCTGAATTAAAGAAGGAGCTGCTGGATGAGGCTCATAGTTCATCATTCTCTATTCATCCTGGAAGCACAAAGATGTATAGGGACCTGAAAGAGTAATTCTGGTGGGATGGCATGAAAAGAGATGTTGCTGAATATGTCTCTCGATGCTTGGTTTTTCAACAAGTTAAATCTGAGAGACAGAAGTCTATGGGGATGTTACAACCATTACCCATACCCGAATGGAAATGGGAAAATATCACTATGGACTTTGTCACAGGACTTCCTAAAACATCCAAAGGCAATAATGATATCTGGGTCATAGTTGATCGTCTTACAAAGTCTTGACACTTCATTGCTATTAGAGAGGATTTCTCTCTAGATCAGCTTGCCAGGATATATGTAAAGGAAGTGGTAAGATTGCATGGAGTAACACTTTCTATTATATCTGATCGGGATCCAAGATTTACCTCGAAGTTCTGGAGAAGTCTTCAACATACTCTGGATACAGAGTTGAGTATCAGCACTGCTTATCATCCTCAGACAGACGGTCAGTCTGAGAGAACAATTCAACCCCTAGAAGATATGTTGAGAGATTTCTCTATGGATTTCAAAGGAGGTTGGGATCAACACCTACGTTTGGTGGAATTTTCTTATAATAATAACTTTCACTCCAGTATTCAGATGGTTCCTTATGAAGCTCTCTATGGAAAGAAATGCAGGACTCCAACATTCTAGGATGAAGTTGGGGAATGAAAGCTATTAGGACCTGATCTCGTTGATGAAATGGCAGAAAAGGTCAGATCTATTCAACAACACATAAGATCAGCTCAGAGTCGACAGAAAAGTTATGCCGACAACCGAAGAAAAGACCTAGAGTTTAAAGTGGGTGATAATGTGTTCTTACGAATATCTCCCTGGAAGAGGGTTATGAGATTTTGAATGAAGGGGAAGTTGAGCCCTAGATATATCGGTCCTTTCGAAATACTGGACCGTGTTGGAAAAGTAGCATACCGATTGAAGCTTCCACCAAATCTCTCTCAAGTTCACGATGTGTTCCATGTATCTCTCCTGAGAAAGTACATACTTGATTCTTCAGATGTACTCAGCTCAGAAGTTGTACTGCTGGAGCAAGATCTTTCTTTTGAAGAACAACCGATAGAGATTCTGGATCGTAGCGAAAAATTCCTACGAAACAAGACCACTTGATTGGTGAAAGTTTTATGGAGGAACCACCAACTTGAAGAAACTACTTGGGAGCTTGAGGATATGATGAGGGAGAAGTATCCTCATCTGTTTGTTTCAAAGTGACGAATTTGGAGGGCGAAATTCTTTTTAAGGGGGGTAAAATGTAACACCCGAGATTTTTATGAGTAATATTTTGGTTTTATGTTATATATATATCATCAAAGGAATCATTCACTACACACTATCTTGACTTACTTTACACGCAATCGCGACCTTCCTCGATAGCTTGCGTTCTACGCAATACCGAGTTTCACTAAACGAAGATATGCTATTAAAATATTATTTAAAATAGCCATTATGAATACTAATAACCACTTTTTGAAATTTTATCTTTCAAAATGGACTTCATTTTTGGATTCGGAATACCGAAATTAGCCTAGGGTGGAATTTTGGTATTTTTTTAAAAACTTTCAATTTTTTATGAATAGTGAAACCACTAAGTGGTAGGTTAAAAACTGAATTTTGCATAAAACATAATTTTACCGCTTCTGTGAATGGAATTTAGAAAATCCGACAAACACGGCTGATATCAGTAAGTAAAATTTTGTTCAATGAGATAAAAATAATTTTTTGGTGAATAGTAACTTTTTACTTTTTTTTCGCGGTTAATAGTAAATAGGGTATCTAAGGGTAAATATGATATTACTATTACCCAAACACATGTCCTAATTCTATTGGATAAGTGTAGTTCGACCAAAAACAGCCTTATTAATATAATATGACCATTTAGGTCCACTTGGATTAGATTATGACATTTAATATTATTTTATTTAATGAATAGTTAAAATAGTTAAAATAAATGTTTAATAACTAAAACCTTTATAATATGGGTTTATACATAAGATAAATTCGATTATAAATATTCATTAGAAATCTAAAAAGATTTACTACGTAATGATATTTTATTTATAATTTTTAGACTTTAAATTAATTAATTTATTTATGACACAACGATGATGCATTAATTACCCTTTTAAGGAATTGATAACATAATTGATGTTATAAATTCCCAAATAAATGCAATTTGAGACTTTTTATGAATTACAATAATTTTATAGGTTATTAGGATATATTAGGGTTTGTTTAATAAACTTTGTTCGAACATATAATTCTGTTATGACTTTCACAAAAATCATATATCAAATAGTGTCAAAATTGACCCAAAATAGTGTTTAAATAAAATATTATATTATGAATGGTTATTTTATTCCTAAAAATCTAAGTTTCGGAAAAATTACTTAGATAAGAATATATATATTAATAATAAACAACTTGGGGTTCTTTTGGCATGTTATAGTAAGTGTATTATCCATATAGTGTAAGAAAACAAAAAGTCACGGTAAAAGTTAAATTATTTAACTTAGAGTAAAATCTAATTGATAAGGTTTAAATAATAACCTAAACTTTTCTAAATCCTATTGGTTGATAGGATTCCGACCCATCCACACTTTACCTTCTAAATAAGACCCTTTGGAACCATTATAAACCGATTTTGACTTTAATATAAAATAATATTTTGAGATATTCCTAAGGTGCCCCTCTCCTCCCTTATAAAAGGGCACCTCCTCCCCCTCCTCCTCACACTAATTTGAGCACTCAAGCTCGACCAAACCTGGCCAAAATCCCTTATCCACTTCCCTAGAATAATTCTAGAGGTTCTGGTCTTCTTCAAAGACCAATCTTAGTTCCCTATGTGGAGGATTCAAAGAGGCGTTTCAAAGAAGAGGAAATATCCATTACCGATCTTTTCAATTTCTTTTTTTCTTCAACTTCTTCTTCTTTAGTTGTTTCATGATAAAGTAATAACATCAGTATTACTTACATACTGATACGTTATTATAAATATGAAACAACCCTAATTCACCTTCTATCCATCCTACGGAAAAATGAAATCACCGCGCGTGCGTACGTACGGAATACCGTCTCCACGCCGTGGTGTAATCTATTTTCCACCATCACCTTACAAGGATGGGTATAATGGTGTAATGAGTAACTATATATTATTATTATAAATTGAAATTGATACTTAAATAGTATAAATACACTTAAATACAATTCCACGATCAGGGGAACAATATCATCTCTCATGCGTACGTATGGAATATCGTCTCCACGATGTGATGTGACTCGTTCTACATGATCATCATTACATAGTAATTATATAAATGAATTGAATGAATAAAAATGATATATGTTACACTAATAACATTATGGATATAAGTTATCTATATCCTTAAAAGAGGAATAAGAATTTATTCGGCAAAACACGCATAAGAACAAAAGGCAATAAAGACCCGTGTAACAAGTAACAAAGAAATATTACTAATAAGAAGCTAAGAATATGACCATATATGATATCATATAAATATTTATGACTCTGGAATAAGTCAATAACATTATTTAAAACATTATACATGAGCTTTGGACACGTACAAAGCAAATCGGACCTAAGGTAAGTGGAAATATCACAATCTTATTTTTATCCGAGATTGTTTATACTTTGGTATTTACTGGGGTGTATTTTATCATCCACATCCATGTTCCCTCAATATGTAATATTTTTTCCATCCACATACAATAGTTTAAATCCAATTTTACCCTTCGGTGAGTTTTTAGTAAAGAATATGAAAGGAATCTTTTGTCGTTTTTTTCATATGAGTTACTTTTTGACTTTTCCGACAAAAGTACGAAGAATGTTTTTTTAACTTATACGGCATGAATGGATTTTTAAAACATTATTTCCAAGAAGCATCCTATAAATTTTTTCAAGTTTATTCTTAATCAACTTCTTAGTGTTTATAATTGTACGACATGTTAAGAAAAGAAAAGTGTTTTTTGAAGAAGAAAGGATATTTTCCTCAAGAATGGAGTTCAAGTGTTTTATCAAAATTATTTTCCATCTAAGATAATAAAGGGTTCTGTTTTTATCCCTATTATTACATTGATTTGATTATGTTGTGAGGGAATTATTTTTATGAAGTCATTTACCTTATATGATTTGTTTTATGATGTCATGATGTTTCAAGAATCCCATTTTTGTTACATGTGTTATGCGATTATGTATGATTTATGATTATGTGGCACACATAAGAAAGGATTCATTATAAGATGGGTGGGACCTATATCTCCCTCTAATTCATTGGGTAATGATTTATATCTCATGAGATAGACATGGCTAGAACGGAAGGTTATTTCGGTTCAGTGATACAGGACTGAAACGAGGAGTGAACTCGGTTCAGAAATGGACTTTGTCCGCTAAGATAGTCTTGGCAATGAGTCATGACTAACAAGAAATGATTTTCAATGATTATGTGTGCATGCCAAAAAGTTTCAAGTTTTATGTTATAATTATGGGGATATCATTATCACATCTATAATTTATTCCATGTTAAGATATTATGATCTCTTTTGCAGGTTATGATTTTCAAAAAGATATGATATGATTTTTATTTCCTTTATTTGCCCTTGCTGAGCATTTGAGCTCACCCTTTTTTGTATGTTTTCTTTTCCACAGGTCAGGAAGATGGATATTGTGTAGAATATGCTAAAAGGGACCCTAGATATTATGAAATAAATGGGAGACACTGTAGATGATTTATGAACCAGTTGTTTATGTTTCCCAGTTTCTAAAGACACTATACCTATACGGTCCTTTGTGGTTTTGTCATATGTTGTAATAAGTGTGCTTAAATTTTGAAGTATTAAAAATGTATGTAAAGTATGGGTAGTTATAGATTCCATTTGATTCTCCTTTGAATCTCCACGTTAAGTCTCCTCCCTCCTTCCTCCTCTCCTCTTAGCAGATTTTAGGGCTCCTCCTTGTCCTAATTTCATTCGGCCAAGAACCCATATGTTTAGGGGTTGGTTGTTTTCGGTTTCTTTCATGTTCGGATTGTTCCAAGGTTGTGCGGAAGGTCCCTTAGAACCTTGTTGGTGTTCATACAATATCTTCCACTAATGGTGAGGTAGATTGCCATGATATAGATATGCCAGTTTGTTTCTAAGGTAAGAGTATTACCCGTTCATTGTTTACGCAACTCTGAATTTGTTATATTTAGTTGGTTTATGGATTGTAATGTGTTTTGCTTTGTGGATTGGCTGGTTCAGGTTGTTTTCGTGTTGTCATATCATAGGAGGCTCTTAGTTAGAAAACACCAAGATCCAGAGTGGACGGATGGATCCACTGTGAGGTATGGTCCCTCTCCTTTCCCATTAATTTAAAGTGAAGCCATTAAAGGGTTTAACACTACATTGTTTTAGTATTTTAATTATGCAATTTTAGTCAATTAAATGCTTCTGTAAAAATCATGTGAATTTTAGGGATAAGATAAAAGAAGTTGTTTGGTCACTAAACTAACGATTGAATAACAAAACCACTCGATCAGAGGTGCGCTATCTTCAAGAAAAATGTAGGAAGTAGAATTACATGCTTTCCTGCTCTATTTGTCTTGGTTCCATGATCATACATTGAAATCATGTTTGGTGCGTATCTTTTCATGATATGGATTTCAAAAATGTTCCTAAATGGATTTACCTTAGTGATCTGACACGTGTTTCCCTAAGCACCTAACTAGTTTCGGCATAATGTGTAATTGTAATTTCCCTTAAGATAATGTGGTTAAATGAATTTGATTGTAATGGAGTAAATTAGATGGGTGAAACTATGTGACATGGCTATGACACATGTATTACTAATCATCTTTCTGGGTTTAGATAACTAGATTGCACGACCCTCATGTGGAACCCTTTCCCAATTTTCTTTGTTTAGGAAAATTGGATAAAATGACTTTGAATATGGAACGTTCTCTGAATTACATAATTGAATGGGTTGGGTCATGAATTTGATATGGTTAATTTGAGCGCATAATATGTAATTCCATATGTGTCGTTTGAAATGCATAGGATGTATTGCCTTATGCATTGTGATATAAACCTGATGATGAATGTGTAGATTATGAATGTGGTATTTCTATTTGAAATGAAAACGATGTATTTCCTTATGCATTCTAATGAAACTGTGATAATGATTATTAGTGATTATGGATGGGAGGAATTCATACACCATTCCATCTACATTGAACGATTATGGATGTGATGCATGCATACCCCAATCCATATTATTATGAGTTTGGGTGGGAGGCATGTCTACCCCACGCCAGATGTGATCTGTATACGTGTATGGAAGGGAGGCATTCTTACCCCTTGAAAGTTGAATTTTGATGATGATTACATGTTTGGGTGGGAGGCAGTTATACCCCAAGCCATTATATGAATGTGACGGATGGGAGGTAGTGATACCCCATGATGGTTGAATGAACGTGATATAAGGGAGGCATTCTTACCCCTTGCCAGTATATTTTAGGGATGAGAGGCATTCTTACATCTTGCCCGCTCACTTCTGATGATGGGTGAGAGGCATGCTTACCACATAAAATAATTTATAAATATTTACATATGTAATTGTAGTTGCATGACATGCTGATATCTCAGAAATGAGCAGAAGCTAGTATAGCCCTCGGGTGTCTTCAGGGAACCTGGACGGGTGTTTTATAACTATGTTGACCTGCTTATTGAATCTTTTTATATATGTTTATTGTTTATTTAAATATACACTGTTTGGATTGGGTTAGACACCAGTGGTGCTGGCCTACTGAGATTTATATATCACACCATACTCGGGCTGCCATTGCACTGGGGTTCCCGAGTAGACCTTTCTTGTTTACAGGACCTATGTTGGTTGATGTGTTGCTTGTACTTGGGGATAGAATTAAAGGACCGAGCGGGAGCTTTTGAAGCGAAGGAGAATTCTTGTTAGGAATTTCTATCTTTTATTTATTCTTTTGCAAAGTATTGTAAGAATGCTGTATTGTATCCTGTTTTCACATTGTATCATTCATCATCCCTGAATCGTGTAAACTGGAATTGGCCACCTTTCATGAAAATAATCAGTATTTGTCTTTCGCTACTGTTTGTTCATTGTTTGTCTATTACTGTTTGTACTATTGAATGTTATTTACTCTGAGATGCTGCTATTCAACTTTGATAACAGGGTTTAGACTCCCCACTATCACCTCCAGAGACCCTCACTGCTCTTCAGCAGCCTCTGGCGTACATGGAGATGTGCATGAGGCAATGTGGTGACCAGTCCGGCCACTAGTTTGATGGTGAGCCGGGTCGGGACGTTACAAAATTGGCCATGTGGTTAAAATTACATGATATCCATAATATTATTAATGATTTAATTCTCATATATGTCATATATATATGTATTTATAATAATCCATACTAATTGGAGAAATGATGTGAAATTCACCGTTCATAGAAATGGTATTCCATATGTATGCATTAACGCTACTTAAATTTTTTCTTATTAAATGAAAATTAAATAAATGATATAAATATATATTATAATACCATTATTATATTAATTTCATAAATTTTTAATTAGTTTAATAAAACAATCCTTATATTTTTTATGTATAGAGGGGATGATTCATATCACTTTGAGAGGGAGGTAGTCCACACTTCCTCGAATGAATTAATTTCATTTAAACAACATGGAATGTGTAGCGGTATGTTCTATGTAAAAATCACATATTAATAGAGACAATATAAATATAATATAAATAATATTTTTAAAATAGTTTCCATTATAATGTCCTCTAATAGAGGTTTTGGGAAAAAATGAACAATTACCACATCCTAAGGAAGTAGTTCATTGTATATAGAAACCGTATGATTGTTACCTATTAAATGTAGGTGTGTGTAAGTATATATTGAAACCATATAATAAAAATCCCGTTATATTTAGGATACTGGTGTTTTTATGTAATCATATAATAGTATGATTTTAGGGAGTGGAGAATGGAAATGAAATTAAAAAGCCTGAGCAGAGGCGTTACCTCTTAATCAGGTGACTTTTTTTATAGAAAAAGTATTTATTATGAGGATTTATTCCCTAAGGGATGATTGTAGGATGAGTAAGGGTATTCTAAGAATTGGTTTGGGAAGGACATGTCCGAACCCAAATGTTCATGAAGTTTGAGTATTAGATAAGAGAGTGTATCTTTTTTATAGGAGAGGGAAGAGAAAATGTTGGAAACTATTAAATTATTAAATTAATATAAATAATTATTTTTTATGAAAATGGATCCAACATGAGATATTTTTAATATAATATGAGTATATAAATAAATATTCTCATCAAACAATATTTATGAATGTAATTATTTTATTTTAAACCTTATCTTTTTGGTTGACACTTATTTATTCCATTTTAATTTTTGTTTTAGTAACAAAATTTCATTGATTAAGAGGCTGTTAATTTTAATAATATTGGGTGAATATACAATAATTTGACACTGTATAATCATTTATACATTATCATAGTCACTTATTTATTTTAAAAAATATATATTATTTTGAAATAAATTATTAAATTATAATTTTATAAAAAAACATTCATGTCAATCTTACAATATAAATTTTATTGAATTTAACAAAAAATAAACAATGAGAAAACTTCAAACCAAATCATTGAATAATATTATAACATTTTATATACACCTAAATTTATTTTTATTTTATTATTTATGTCATTTAAAATTTATTTTAATATTTATAATATCATTTATTTGATTCCTTCATTACTAAAGCAATCACTGCATCATAATTGTGTCATAATTAAATTTATTTATTTAATATCTAAAAATTATAAATAAAATACCGTGATATAGTAAATAATTTTATATTTTTAATTAATATTTATAGTATAATAGATCTCTTACATAAAAACATATTAAAATTGGTTTTTTAAGAATGTATATGTTTATAACATATTTTCATTTAATTTAAATTAAAATATATATGTGTCATAATCACACAAAATTCGCTTAAAAAGGCCAAAAGAACCTCCCAAGGGGTGAATTAATAGACCATATATCATAAAAAATGGTTAATTAAATTGTTATGGTACTTTTATATAATTATTATTTATTTTTACCATTTTGACCTGTTTAATCATTTAACTGTGGAAAATAAAAATAATTACTAATGTCACTATTCCTCATGTCCAAAAAGGATCTATTTACATAATTTATAACCTATGATTAAAATTTTTCAATAAATTTTAAAAAATTAAAATCATTGATTTTTTTAATTTATTTAAAATTAATTCTCATTTTCAAAATGAGAAAATAGATTTTTAAAAAGTAAAAACTACCAAAATATTGAAATTTGTTTCTCTCAAATTTCTAAGTGTAATTATCTCAAAAGACCAAAATTGGATAAAATATTAAAAAATTAATCCAATTAAAATTTAATACCAATTAAAAGTAAAATATAACTATATTAAAAAATTAGATGAAAAGGGAGTTTTGATGTAAAATTCAATATTTTTCACTATTCATTAAAATATGAGCATTGTTATAAAAATAAAAAAATAATAAAGTAAATTTGGTTGTCCTTATCCAAATAATAAGTTTATTTTAAAAAATATAACTTATATAAGTGAGAAAAACTATATTTAAAAAGTATCATCCATCAAAAGGAGTTAAACCAAATTTTTTTTGGATAAATACTTTTTTAAAAAAAATTGATTTTGTTCATATATCATGTATAGAAAACATACAATATAAATTTATTTAATAAATTGAATATATTAAATATATATTTCATTAATAAAATCCCGCATGTGTTATTTTGTTTTTTATAATCTCACATATTTTAATATAAGTAGATTTTCAAAAATACAAACCCTTTATATTCAATAGTGTTTTATTTAATTTCCTAATTAATTTTGTAACCAATGAATAATTATATAAAAATTTATAAACCATATTTTCATTATTTAGTTAATCCTTTTCATTCCCACCATTATATTTTCTACATGATAATTATCATAATAATTTTATGTTTTTCATTTAAGATAAAAGTGGTCTATCACATATTCTATCGAACGTAATTTTTTTAAACTCTGGATGTTACATACTATCCATGTAATCAAAATATATGGTGGATAATATTCTTTATATTTTTTTCCAAAAAATTTATTGATCGTTATCAACAATTTAATGTTTCTTACATTTGTCAAATTTCTTATGGAAACATCACTTATGTGAATTACTTAAAAACATCAAACTCACTATTGAAATAAAAAGACTACGAACAAGGTATTTTCACTTATATATCTTAGTAAAACATGAATTGAAAAAAAATCAAATCAATCATCTCAAAACCCATGGAATAACATGGTATTTATTTTCATCATTCCAAAAGTCATATTTTTTAGTTTTCTTCAATGACCACAAAAAGATGGTTCTTGTGAATTAAATTATAATTTAATTCCTGGAAGCATATTTATTAACCCCATTAAATATTTAATGATTTTACATAAGATAGAAGTATGTCTATATATTATTATGATAATCATAAGTTAGTTTGACAGACTTCCTTATTTATGATCAATTTTTTTATCATAATGTGAGTTATTCTTGTATATTGTACCAGAATTAATTTGATAATTAAGATTTTTTATTATTATAAAAGACAGTACAAAATCATAACTTCTGGTCTGATTATGGGGAGTTTTGTTAATTATAATCAGATTCCTTATGATTATCACAATAACTAAAAATAATTTTATATTTTGTAATACAATAGAACTGTTTATATGTATGGTAAAATATTATGTTTTCGACAAAAACATTATAAATTGGTTAATACATTAAATTATTGTAAATATGTTTTTTTTGTGATTTCCAAAAAATGGAATGGAAATGTGAGAAGTAAAACATATGAATCAATAATATCCCCATTTTATTAAGAAGAAACCCATTAAAGAATTTGAAATATAATTTTGGAAAACTGAAATCTCATTGTTCTTAATAAGTTAAAATTAAAATTTATTATTTTTACATTTAATCCCACTTTGTTTATAACTCTTATGAGTTTGATGAAGATTATTATGATTAAATAAGATTGACTCCCCCATAGGAAATATCCCTATTCGATAAAACAATCTCCCTTGGAAATATATTCTTCCCTTTATTGTAACAACTCCCCTTTTAAAAAATAATACCCCCAATAAAAAAATTTTCACCCTATACAAAAAATAATCCCCCTTATATAATATATTATCCTCATTTCTTATTTTCAAAAATAAATGGGGATATATTATAAAGGTTACCAGAACAGTTAAAATAATATATGAGAAACAATATTTTACTTACAAATCATCCTTGAATTAAAATGTAATCATATGTAATTAATCAATATCTGTTAAAAATTTAAAAAATTGTTTTTGGATGAATAGAAAATTCAATTAAAAAACATCTATAATATTTTCAATAACAACCAATGCATATAAGAGTTCAAATTAAAATATAGTTAGTATTTTTCATCAATGTTTTTACAAAGGTCTTCATCTTTCCGAACTCCTTAGGGTATTTCTCTAGAATTTATATTCTTTCTTCCTTTATCTAATCTCGAGAGATGAACGTGGTGATTTCCTCAGTAAGATCATTTTTTATTTTTCAATATAACTACTTCATATTTACATGATCTGTAAATGGATCTCTATAAACTAATATCATGAGTCTTATTTCTCAAAGAATTAACACCTTTATTATGATCATCAGTTTCATCATTGATGTATTTATCAAACACAACCATTGAATCCAGATATTTTGATAATAAAATGTGAGATTCTAAAAATTCTACCATGGGTTTATTAACTCCATCAAATTGAGCATCATGAATTCTGATATCGATGTCATATTGGTTTGATAACTTAACCATCTAGATTCATCATAGTTTTTTATTTTGAAAATATTCTTGAACTGATTTAAATTATGCTTCAAAATGATTAACTTACATAACTAAAATATTTATCGATTCTAATTAATAACAGACACTATCTTGGATAAGCTTAAATATCACCTAAGGACTCTATAAAAAAGTAATAATTCCTTCTATACTTATTTAAACATGACCAATATAGTCAAATAATTTTTAGGAATCATTCCAATAGAGTGTGATTGATCTTAATCAGGCTCAGGATGTTTAATTATACTACGAATGACTTCACCTTTTTTATGATCCATATTATAAAATTTTGATCATTTCATTTCAACTTTATAGGAAACATTCTTATCATAAATAAATTCCACATTTCCACATATTCAGTGTTAGATTTATCATCATATTTTTAATGTGATTTTTTATTCAATTACTCTTTATTTTATAATGACTATGCCTCTTCTTCTATTGAGGATGATTTTTCTTCTGAAATATGAAATTTTTCTTCATTATCATGCTTGGATGGTAGATCTTATGATGTTGGTGATGAAGAATAATTATTATTTGGAGTTTCTTCCTCAACATAATCTTCACAATCATATATTTTTATACTATGTCATATACTTGTTCTTATATTTCTATTTATATTTCTTAATATTCTAGTTTTTAATCATCAAGAACTTATTTTTCTTCTTTACTGTCATTTGAATTTCCTTTTTCATTAGTTTATTATTTTTCTTTTACATCTTATTTCTCTTCTCTATCAACTTCTTCATCTATAAAATTATCAAGCTATTATTTTATTTGAGGAGTTGTTCTCAGTTCTCCTCTACCAGGTAACACTGATACCTTTTCTTTCTGATCACGAGTTGTGACCGATCCTTCGACAATTATATTTACTTTACCCTTATAATTTATATAAGGATCTTCATAATGAAATCCTACTATTATTATAATGTAAATTCGTCTTCCAGGTTTACTTGATTAGTTTGGGAAGTTTGAAGAAAAATCTTTTAAGAGGCCATTTATACCCCATTCAACAAAAGATCAAATAACACATCATCTCTAAAAATCTCAATCTTTTTATTTTTATTAGATTCTTCTTCTATGATCACAATATCCTAGATCCATGTTGAATTTTTTTCAGCGTGATCAATTCCATAATTCAGATCTGCTGGTCTCTTCCCAACATTATTTTTCACCATTTCTTTAAAACATTATCATGCATGATTTTATCTTTTTTCTTCTTATTCAGAGGAAACTTTTCTTCCATTCCCTTCATTTTGTTTTCCTCTTCTAGACAACATGATTTTTACGAATCAAAGTTATCCCTGCCAGGCTCCTCATAAATCTTGTTCGACATAGTATAATGAAAAAATCTCATTCAGTTATTTTCATCCTCATTGATTAACTATATATTTTCCCTCATTGCTTTTGTTTTTTATTCCAAATTTTAATTGCCTAATTTATTTAAAAACTATTTTGATAATACATTTTGAAAAAAATCCTAATTCTTGACATGATTATTCTGGTTTTGATTTCTTCCATAGTGATAAAATATATATTTTATGAGGATAATATTTCCAAAATTTTACCATATATTCCAATAGAAAGGAATCAGATTACTTAAAGGTATATCTATCTTCTTTTCTCAAAATGTGAAAACCCTAAAACCAAAATGATAGTATATGATTATCTAGTATAAAGTGGGAATCCTTTGTCACATTTGCATTTTTTGAAAACAATGTGTCATCAGGTTTGGTTTTATTTAATTTACCAATATTGTGTAAATGTTTGTTAGAACGAAAATATGATTCCCCCTCAAAACATATTCCAATCAAGTTAGTAGGTTTCTAATATGAAATATTATGTCCTTGGCCATATATTGTAGAATAATATTTTTCTTTCCCATATTCTTTCAATAACATAATGGATTTTTAGAACTCCAGAACAATATCGTGGAAAAATCGATCAAAATCTATAACTAGTTTTTCAATACATACCTTTTCACATCCATGAAAAGAAATACCATCTTCAGCTTTGAATAATACATTTCAAACTAAGAAATTTCTATCGAAATTTCTCTAAATACAAAGTACCTTGTAAAATCATCCTTAGTGTCCAACAAAGATGACACTCAAACTATGAATTGGATGAAAAGAAAACTTATTAGATTGGAAAACATAAAAGTATTAGCAATTAGAGAGAAAAAATATAAACTAATTATGTAGGAAATGAGGGGTGGATATCCATAAATAGGAATCTAGTTGATTATTCATCTTACATAATATTATTAAGGGTTAAGATTAAAATAATTATGATTAGATAGTTGACATTGATATGATGAAATATTTATTTAAAATTTTGACCTCCCGATTTTTTTATATTATCATATTTATGACAAATGATATGAGTAAAAAATTTAAAAACAATGATTTTTTCTTAAACTAAAGAATAAAGACAGAAAAATATAAAAGATATCAAATGAAATTGTGAATATTTTTTAATCAAAATTTAATAGTACCATTTATAGTGAAAAAATTCATAGGTATGATTAACCTGTTCTTATGGGTTTTTGTAAACTAATAAATTATGATAGTTTTGATAAAGTCTGAATATAAATGTTTTATTATAGAAATATAATTAGACAGTTTTAATTATATTAAACTGATCATGGGGGTTTTTAAATACATTAGAGTCTGAATATTTTATAATATTTTCGGATATTAGAAATAATTTTAGAAATTCTAGGTCCAAAAAGTTTCTAAAAATTATGATTCATAACAACTCATTAAAATATATTTTTAAAAACACTAATTTTTTTGAAAACATTTGTATTTTTAAATACCAACTGTTTTTTAAAAATTAGTTGCAAATATAATCATCCTATAAAAAATATTGTTATAATGAGATATGTCAACAATAATTTGATATTAATGAATAATTTACATTAATCATAACTAACTTCTGTTTGATATATTCCAATCAATTAGAAGGAAGGGGGTATGAAAAAATTATTTTAAGTTAGTCTTGTATACTAATGAATTGTAAAATTATATCTCTTTTAAGAATGTGATCCTAAATGAAATTATGTCTTATATATATGATATTAATATGTGAGTGATGTTATAGTTTTTTACATATTCTAATGGAACATGTATTTTAAAAATTTATAATTTTTTTTAAAACTCATTCCACAGTCAGTGTGTGTTGCATCCAAAAAAAGTTAGCACATAAACATCAAACGGAGAAAAATTCATCTTAAGTAGTAAAAATTGCTACTGTGTTTTGTTTCATAAATTAACAAGAAACTATATATGCTCCTAATAATTGAAAATATCAAAAAATACAATTCATGGAGATTCAAATCCACCAAATTCAACATAATAAAATTAAATAAAAAACATTTACGGGTAAATATAAAAGGCATAAATCCATATGTCATTTTAGATAATTAAAATTTCATTTTACAGATTTAAAATGAGAATCTTTAGGATTTTCTAAATATCTAGGAAATAATTATAAAGAAAACATTAATTATTGATGACTAACTGTTATGTAAAGTAAAATTTCTATCATACCTCTAAATGTTTATTGATAAATTTGTTACCCAACCTCAATAAGTAGTAAATTATTAGAGTTACAAATAAAAGTAATAATACCTTTAATATTATAGTATCAAAATTTCATAATTGGATATTTTGTATACTTATGGTGAGATACGAATGTTCCTTCTCATTTTTATGAAATTTTAAAAGAAAGTAAAGATTTTTTCTCACCAATCAAACTCACTTAAAACTAATATTTCATAAGTCCCAAAAAGAAATATATCAAATATTATGGACTTGATAAAAATATATTGTCATTAAAATAAAATTGAACAATAATAATATTTATTTTAAGTTATTTTATAAAAATATTTGGATCAGAAACTCTCTTATCAAAAGTGTTTTGTAAAAAAATCCATTTTACCTACCAAACCATGATATAGGGGCTTGTTTAAGTTCATATAATGCTTTAGGATGTTTATAAAAATGTTCTATAATTTTTTATTTTCAAATATAAGTGGTTTTTCTACATAAACATCCTTATGAACAAATCCATTAAAAAAAGAACACTTCATATCCATTTGAAAATTGTTGAAATTTTTTAATGCTGTAAAGAATACAAGTAATAAAATAGATTTAATTATAGATTCCAGAGAATAAATATCTTAATAATATATTCCATTTTATTTATTATAGATCATCGAAAAATTTATACCATTATTTATAACTTTTTTTCCATTTTTATCACATTTGTTCTGACAACCCCAATTTTCTCTAATTATAGAAGTTTCTATAGGTTATCAAACTAATATCATAAATTTGTTCCACTCAGACTCACTATGTTCATCTTTAATATCCTTAATATAATCAATATCACCTAATGCCTTATCATTTTTATTATGTTAAAATTAGGATAAGAATATTACATTCAATTTATCATTTTATAAATATCTTCTAGTCCTAGCCGGTTGATCTACATAACCAAGGACATTTTCACAAGGATGATTCCTAAGAAACAACTGAATTCTTAGGTTTTCAAAATTCTATTTTTATACAATTGGTAGAAATTATTCCTATGGTTTAATATGATAAACTAATTCTTGAGATTTTTCATTTTGAGAATAACTTCTTAAAAAGGTATAGAATTATTTTGAGAAATAACATATACGGATGAAGGTTGAGGTTGTTTGAAAAAAAAAGTGATCTGTTTCATCAAAAAAATATTGTGATGTTAATAAAATAGTAATTTATTTTATTAAAATCTCAATAAACATTTGATGTAGTGGAATAATCTAAAAATAATCCTTCATTGGATTTGAGTGAAAATTTATATAAATTATCTTTAGTATTCAGAATGAATACATTATAATAAAAAATATAAAAGTAAGAAACGTTTGGGTTTCTTCCTATCCAAAATAATAAAACGTTTTGCTAATAAAATGTGTAATTAAAATAATATTTATAACATATATTACAATAATACGAGATTTATCCCAAAAATGATTAGCAACAAAGTATTCACTCAGAATAGTTCTAATTATATCATATAAATTGTATTTCCTCTTATAACTAAACCATTTTACTGGGGGATCTAGGTTTGGAAAATTTATGATCAATAACTATATTACTAAAAAATGTTTCAAAATCAACAGTTAAAATATACCCACCATTATCGCCACAAGTAATTTTGAAGGAGAAGTTTGTCTAATTTTCATCTTTTTCCACAACAGTTTTAAAATAACAAAAAAGTAAAAATTTTATTTCTAGAAAATAAACCCATATAGATATAGTGATATCAATAACATAAGAATATACATAGTATTTTCCATAAAAACATCTAGTTTGTGTAGGAGCAAATAATTCCACGTTAACTAAATATAAAGCATCCTATTATGATATTGATCTTATATTCCACTAAGGAACGGTAATTATTGGAACCTATAGTCTTGTTTGTATAGTGTGAAAACATTATCATCTCTATTCAGAGAAAAGATAAATTAATCATTGAAACTATGTAATAATATCTTCTCAATCATAATGTTTAAAAGATAAACTTCTTCAAAAAAAAAATTCGTATGTATATACGGTTGTTCGTAAGATCTATAACAAACAAAACCTTTGAAATAAATGGATCTATAAAAAGAACAATATTATCTATTATGATATTATCTCTCCATGAGCATTTTCTCTGAAAGATAATTTTTGAATGGTTAACAAGGAGAATGAATCTCATCGCATTGTGGAGACGGTAATCCGTACGTACACATGTGCAATGATATCGTTTCCCTAATTATTGAATAAAATTTCAGTGTATGATATAATATCTCAGAATTATTATGATTTTATAACAATCATATATACATATTATTTCCACCATTATACCCATTCATGTATAGTGGTGGTGGAAAAACAGATTACACCACGACGAGGAGACGATATTCCGTATGTACTCACGCGCGGTGATTTCATTTTCCGTAGGATTGATGAAAGGTGAAATAAGTTTTTTTTCATATTTATAAAAACATATCAGTATATGAGTGATACTGGTGTTATTATTTTATATTGATACAAATAAATAAGAGTAAGTATAAGAAGAAATAAATTTGAAATAATCGGTAAAGGATATTAGCTCTTTTTCGACACGCCTCTTCTTTACCAACTCTTATGGAACTAAAGTTGGTCTTTGAAGAAGACCCGAACCTATAGAATGTTTCTAGGTAAGTGGAGAAGAGAAATTTATAGGTTTTGGATGATTTTGAAGGCTCAAAATGTTGTTAATAGGAGAGGGAGGATGTGCACTTTTATAAGGGAGGAGAGAGGCACCTTTGGAAACCTCAAAAATATTAATTTATAATAAATTCAAACAGTGCATAAAAACCTCTAAAAATGACTCAAATTATAAAATTAGATGATATAGGGTTTTAATCCCATAATCCAATAAAGTTTAGACTTGTTGGGAATATATTTTAAACCTTTTCAACATGATTTATTCTTATTTAAACTATTTAATTTTATTTTTGGTAATAATATTCGAAATTTTAAATTGTTATAAATAATAACTTATGAGTTGTTAATTTTCAATAATTGGATACCTTATAACATTTTTGACCATATAAATTTCAATTTATATTTTTTAAACCTTTTTGTGATTTATAAGTAATTTAATAATATGCCATGTTTATAAAATCTGAATAGTGTCAATTTTGACACTATTGTTTATTTGAATTTAAATAAAAACCACACAAGGAATATATTCTAAAAAAATATTTAATAGATTCATAACATGTCATATGAATCTATAAATATTCTGGAGAGCATTAAATAGTTCATATAATATTTATTTTAATATTTTTAAAACCATCTATTTGATATTTGAATCAATTAAATAATTTCTACATCACAGTTGTGTCATCATTAATGATAATTATTTAGTCCCAAAAAATTCAAAATAAATTAACATGATGTATATAATTGTATTATATTTCACAAGAGTATTTATTTTTATGTTTTATGAATTTTATCACCAAATTAAAATGATTACACTTATAAGATAAAAGAGAGTGACATGTTGTCACTTTATTTGGTTTTAATCATAATTACATCATTTTCATTGTCAAAAGTCCATGAAATGAATATATTACAACTCTAAGGTGATATGGGTCGACTTATATTTATTCAATAAATTTTATTAAGGTGTTCGGTTAATTTTATAACATTATTTTTACCCTTAATTAACTTATTTACCATTAATTTTGGTAAATAAAACATACAGTAGTTACTATTTATAATGCCCAAAAATAAAAAGTATCCTTTTAAAATAACATGGACCTACTGATTCCAAATATTCTATACACGTTTTCAAATTAAAAACACAGTATATGCATTAATTAATTTAAAATTTTTCCCGTTGTCGAAAAAATAGGTTTTTGTATAAAATATTGTAAAAGATTGAAATGATTTTACCAACAAATTCAATGTAAAAATTATTCTAATGACATACATTACATTAAATGGTAAAAATATATTCTATTTGTACTTTAAATTCATTCACTATTATAATTTATCCATATTAAGTATCTTGATGAAAAAAGTTGTTTTTAATTAAAATTATGGGTATTTTTACTATTCATCAAAATATGAAAGTTATCAGAAAAATATCAAAACTTTATCCAAAGTAAATTTTTTTTATCCTGTTTCAAAATAAGTAGTTTATTTTGTAAAATTTAAATTATAAACTTGTCCAAAATTATATTTAAAATGGGTTCACCATCAAAAGGTGGTAAAACTACAATTTTTTTAAAATACTTATTTTACGCGAAAAAATTGATTTTGTTATCATTCTTCATTTTAGAAAATTTTTAATATAAATTATAATGATATTAAATTCAAAATTAGGTTAATACTATTAATAACGTCTAGTTCAAAATATTATGATAATATATCAATGTTTAGTGAAATTCAGTATTGCGTACAACACATGATATTGAGGAAGGTTTCTCTTGCGTGTAATGTAAGACAAATCAGGGTTGCGTGTAGTGAAATCTTTCTTTTGTGTTTCATACTACATAATCAAAACATAGTTTATTTATTCATAGATCAAAATCTATACTTGGTGTTGTGTAAAAAAAATTTAATTCTAATGAACTTTAAATTGTGTGCAACACAAGCCATGAATAGTGTTGCATATACTATAAGCTAATACGGTGTTATGTATATCTCAATCTAATCTTGGTGTAGCATAAAACTCTAGACATCAACTAAATTAAAAAGAATATTTTTTATAAAATCTTGGTGTGTTACATTCTACACCCATTAAAATGAAATTTTCCCTTGAAATTCGTCAGGGTAATAAATGGTTTCCTACATGATAGTTTCTTTCATCGAAACCCTTATAGTAAAAAGGAATAATAAAACATCCTTTTAAAAGTAATGTTAAAATCATAACCGTCACCCAATGTAACTCAACACTTGGTTTCCACATAGGACAACATAGGTGAAAAAATGGATATGGAAGAGAAATATAACCATTATCTTCTTGATGAAGAGTGGTACATGACGTGGTTATGAAAAAGCCAACAATCACAAATCCATAAATATGTAATGATCTAAGGTACCTTCTGATTCATCAAATATGAGGGAAATAGGACAAAATTATTGGTTTTCAATATCATTTCCCTAATGTTGAAGAATATTTAAATTAAAAGATATACTTAATTGATTTTTCTACAATATCACTGTTGTTTGTGCCTTGAACAATATCTACATCATATCATAATTAAATGAAGTTGAATTTGTCTTCAGTGAAATTTTAGCAGATCATGTGATAGAATGTTAGGTCATTCCATCTTTCTCAAACATAAGTTTAGAAAAATTTATATACATAAGTCCATCTATTGTGAGATTAATCCTCTATGGTTCCAAAAATGGACTTATACTTCATTATCATACCTCTTAATAAAATTAAACCTAGTTTCTACTAAAAAGTAACTTCCTGTAGGCCAGCGGTAGGTGATAATGGCTTATTGAACTTTGGTTGTGGGTCCAAATCGCGCATCCTTATCCAACATGACGGGTTGTCGCCCATCATACATGTTATCATTTTTCTAAAATTATACTATTATAACATTCCAGAAATAAAATCGTAAAAATTTCTCACCTGAATCAATACTATCTGATTTCTAATTTAATTCATTCAAACCTTATGATTTATCTAGAATAGTTCTTCCCAAACTCATAGTAAAAATATTACGATTAATAGAAAAGTCATATAACAATCACGTGGATACCATCATTTATCCCACATATATGATAAGATATATCATGTTGGTCACATTCCAAACATGTGAATATCATAATCATGTATTATCTTGAAACATGAATTACCATATAACCTTAGTGAAAACTTAAATGTTGTTAACTCCTTCCACATACCAAAATCCCAAAATTTATATATACTCAAACCATGATATCACTTTTTCCTTACATCAATCATGAACTCATTAATTATATCTAACATATTATTTTCTCCTTTTCCATTCATTATGTGCATATAATCTACTTTAAAAAAGTATTTCCATCAATTTTCATGATTATTGGTATCATAAAATTATTGAAAACCAATACATAGATATTTCAATATTCCATGATACTATAAATGAGATTCCACAACACTATTTAGGAATCCCATTACATAAACACTTAATCATTCTTCCACTTCATTTTTATACTAAACATTTCCAATAGGGATAGAATGTGACTTTCCTTTTTTCTTTTCCTTAAGAGGTTTTTCACGTCTATAATCATTAACTCTTGGATTAGGGCATTGATTAGCATAATGACCCATTTCTTTGCACTTGTAGAATTGAACTGTTACTGGTATGTTATCTATAATCTTTCCTCTATTCACATCATTAGAAACATTTCTCCCATTACATCATCACTCAGATACTCAATGACAATATTTTCCACACTTCAAACATTTTCTAGTGACTTTTAGAAAATCTCCTCCATGATTTTTTCCACTCTTTTAGCATAATGAAACATTCATCATATTTTCGCCATTTTCCTAAGATTGTTTAATTAACTCCATCTTTTGTTTCTTGTCAAAAACATTAGATGGATATGTAACACCAACTTCCAGGTCTACCATGATATCACAACACACAATTAATTCATAGCTACTAAAGTCTCTTATAGCTAATTCACTTAGAAGCCTTAGTTTTAAGACACTGAAGAATCGATCAACATTACATTCAGGTTAGATGATAAAGCCAGTTACATACTTTTCAAGCCTTGTAAAACTCACTTCATATATACCAACAGATTCCTCATACTTTTTCTTATGCTCAAGGATCTCCTTTCACATCTTTGTATAAAGAATATGAGAAAAGTACTTATTGAAAAATAATTTCATGAACACATCCCATTCCATGGATTCAATTTCATCTTGGGGCCTTTTATTCATAATTAGAGTCCACCACTGGTCTGCTTCACTATATAAATGATAAAAAACGAGAATTAAGTTTTTATGTTCTGAACAGTGAAGTATGGAAAATATATTTTCAATGGAACTATTCCATTGATAAGTAATAAGTGGATCAGAAGACCCATTGAAAGAAGGTGGATGTTGCCTCATGAAGAACTCAAAAGAATATTGTTGCATTCTCTACTCATTTGGAAGTCCAGAATGATTCATAGATTGTGTATGTATATAAATAATATTTTTCACTCCATTTCCCATATCATTTTTTTGCTCAAGAGGACAACCATTGCATTATCCATTACATTGGTCAACACGGTTCTTTCAGGTTCCAGCCATCGTCTAAAACCCAAAAAAGAAAACCATTAGGGGAAAAAATAATTCTAGGAAAACAACATAATATAGGGGGAGTACCTTCAATATCTAAGATTATAAGTTTAATTATAGGATCGTTACCATAATTCTAGGACTATAACCTATACGTATACTTATCCTTAGGGACATCCCTAGACATAACATAGAAATATCTCTAAGGATTTAACTATAGTTTTTGCATCCTAGTTTCCAAAGGTTTAGTAAACCTTCACTCTGATACCAAATGTAGAGACCCAATGATTGAAGTACATAGATATTAAATTACTTTTGAGGAATACATAATACATGACACAAAAAAATGCCAAACGACCGTATAGATTAGTGTCCTTGGAAACTCAGAACATAATTTTCTAATCATGGTGGATGATCTTCAACATATCACATAAATAGATTCCATTTTCGTTTCCTTAACTAAAACCATTCTTTAAATCCTATGGAAATAAAAACATATAAAGGGTGAGATCAGATGCTCAGTAATGGTAAAAATGGAGATCATACAAAAATCATATACATTTGAACTTCAAAACATGAACATAAAGTTTAAACATCAAAATCTTGAGTTGTGAAATAAATCTCTGCAGTACGAAAGGCATAGATCATAAAAGAACATAAATCATGATAAATAACATGGTAATAAAATAAGGAATTATTTCAAAACATTAATCACATGATATGATTTCCATAGTACCAAAGGCATTGCTGCCAAGACCATCATAGTAGACAAAGTCCATTACTAAACTGGGTTTACATTCCGTTCTAGCCCTGTATTACTGAACTGGCTTCACCTGTCATTCTATCCATGTCTATCTCATGAGATATAAATATTTATCCAATGCATTGGAGGGAGATTTAGGTCCCACCCATCTCATAATGAAATCATTCTTTCATGTGTCACAAAATAAACATAAATCATTCATTATAACCCAATAAATAAAATGAGTTTTATAAACATCATCCCATCATAACATAATCCTTATTAAAAAATGGATATCATTTTATCATAACCAAAATCATACCATGTATATAACAGGATCATTATACTTGTAAGAAAACCGTTTTAAAAAATGCCATCTTAGATGGAAAATAGTCTTGATAAAACACATGAAATGAATTCTTGAGAAAAATATCCTTTCTTCTTCAAAATCATTTTCATTCCTCAAAATGCCGTGTAATTTTAAAAGAATAGATTTTTTTTAAATAATCATGAAATATTTTATAGCATCCATCATGGAAAATAAGGGGTTATTAAAACATAAAAACCCATTCATACTGTATAAGTTAAAAAACCCATTCTTCTTGTTCTTTTTCTAGAAAAGTCAAAATGTACCTCATATTTTAAACAAAAGATAGAATTCTTCCTTACCATGTGGTAAAAGTCAAAAAAAGGGTAAAAATGACATTAAAAAAACATTGAAGAATAATAAAAATTTTATGAAAACATTTTTATAAAACATGGACATGGATGATAAACATTACCCTAATAAATACTTACGAATAAACAATCTCGGATAAAAACGATATTGGAAAAGATACCCCTTATCGTATGTCCAATTTCTTCCATATATGTCCAAAACACATGTATAGTGGGTCTAAACATATTATTAACTTGTAACAGAACTATAATAATATTTTTTATATCATATATGTTTCACTTAGGTCTTTGGATTTCCTATTTATTTGTCAATTCCATGTTAAAGTCACGTTTTGGGTAATAATTGTTTCATTTATCGTATGTGTTTGGACTTGTTATTATTGATATTTTAATTACTTATATCATGATTAAATTACTTCTAAATGTAAAACATGATTTATATATCATATATATTTTTTATATATATAAACAGAATAGATAGATAAATAAAATTAAACACACCGTTCATGGAGATGGTAGGTCGTTCAAACGCATGAACGTTGTTTTCATTTCATTGTTGAATTGAATGGAAGTAAGAAGATGATATATATATATATATATCCAGTAGAATTACTATGTTATATATTTCATGATTAATTATTTAATATACTTTATAATCATTCTTGAATGGTTAACAAGGAGAATGAATCTCATCGCATCGTGGAGATGGTAATCCGTAGGTACGCACGAGCGATGATATCATTCCCATAATTATTGAAGAGAATTTGAGTGGATGATATAATATCTCAAAATTAGTATTATGTTATAACAATCATATATATTTATTATTTCCACCATTATACCCATCTAAATATAGTTTCGGTGGAAAACATATTACACCACAATGTGGAGATGGTATTTTGTACGTACGCACGCGTGATGATTTCATTTTCCATAGGATGGATAGAAGGTGAAATAGGGTTTTCAAATATTTATAATAACATTTATGTATATTAATGATACTTATTTAATTACTTTATAATGAAACAAATAAATAATAGGAAGTAGAAGAAGAAATAAATTTGAAATAATAGGTAAAGGATATTACCTCTTCTTCTACACGCCTCTTCTTAACCTCCTCTTAGGGCACTGAAGCTGGTCTTTGAAGAATAAAAAGACCTATAGTATGTTTCTAGGGAAGTGTAGAAGAAAAATGGACAGGGATTGGCTGATCTTGAAGGCTCAAAATTTTGTGAAGAGGAGAGGGATGAGGTGCACTTTTATAATGGAGGAGAGGGGAACCTTTGGAAACCTCAAAAATATTAATTTATAACAAATTCAAAATGCACTTAAAAACCTATATAACTAACTAAAATATGAATATTAGAAGTTATATGGTTGTAATATCATCAACAAATAAAATTTAGACATGTAGGGAATTTATTTTAAACCCTATCAACATGATTTATCCTTTTTTAATCTATTTAGCTTTATTTATGGTAATAATATTTTTAATATTAAATTATTATAAATAATTACTTATGTGTTTTTAATTTTCAATAATTGGGTACTTTATGAAATTTTAGACGATATAAATTTCAACTTATAATTTTTAATTATTTTTGGGATTTTTGAACAAATTAATAATATGTCATTTTTATAAATTTACAATAGTGTCAATTTTGACACAATTCATTTATTTGAATTTAAATAAAATCCACATAGAGTATATATTTGAACCATAATATTTAATAGATTAATTACATATCATAATTATCTATAAAATTCGTGGAGAACATTAAATAGTTTATATAATAATTATTTTAATATTTTTAAAACCATTTATTTGATATTTTAATCAATAAAATAATTTCTACATGACTATAGTGTCATCATTAATGAGAATTATTTAATCCTTAAAAATTATAAATAAATTTACATGATGTATATAATTGTATTATATTTCTGGAGACTATTTATGTTTGATGTTTTCTGAAGTTTATCTCCAAATTAAAATTATCACACTTATATGATATAAGAGAGTGATATGAAGTCACATTCGTTGGTTTTAATAATAATTACAACATTTTCATGTTCAGAAGTCCATGAAATGAATCTATTAAGACACATAGGTGATTTGGTTAAACTTTTATTCACCCAATAAAACTTTTTCATGTTTTAGGGTAATTTTATAATATTATTTTCACCGTTAATTACACGATTTACATTTAACTGTGGAAAATAAAATTTACCATAACTACTATTCATAATGCCCAAAAACAAAAAGTAACATATTAACGTAATTTATACCTAATTATTCAAAATTTTAATACATTTTTACAAATTCAAATCATAGAAGATTCAGTAATAAATTTAAAATTAATCTCATTGTTGAAAAAAATGGCTTTTTGTTTAAAACATTGTAAAAGATTGAAATGATTTTACCTACGAATTAGATGTAAAATTAATTCTAATGAAATACATTACATTAAATGGTAAAAATATATTCTATTTATAATTTAAAACCATTAAATATTATTATTTAATGATATAAATTATCTTGATGAAAAAAGTTGTTTTTAATTAAAATTTACAGTATTTTTAGTATTCTATAAAATATGAAAGTTATCAGAAAAATATCAAAACATTATCCAACGTAAAATTTTATATCCTGATTCAAAAGAAGAAGTTTATTTTTTAAAATTTAACTTATAATCTTATAAAAAATTATATTTTAAATGGGTGCGCCATCAAAATGTGGCAAAACTACAATTTTTTAAAATACTTATTTTACACGAAAATACATATTTTTTTCTCATTCCTCATTCTATTAAATGTGTACGATGAATTATAATGTTATAAAATTCAAAATTCGGTTAATACTATTCATATGGTCTAGATCATAATATTATAATAATATATCATTGTTTAGTGAAACTCGGTATTGCGTACAACACATGCGATTGAGGGAGGTCGCTCTTGCGTGTAATGCAAGCCAAATCAGGGCTGCGTTTAGTGCAAGTATCCTTTGGTGTTTCATATTACATAATCAAAACATAGTTAAATTATATATAGATAATGATCTATAGTCAGTTTTGTGTAAAATCAACTTTATTTGAAAGAACATGAAATTGTGTTCAACAAAATCCTAGAATAGTGTTGTGGATACAGCAAGATAATACGGTGTTGCGTATAGCGCAAGATAATCTTGGTGTAGCATACAAAACAAGACATCAATGAATTTAAAAATAATATTTCTTATAATATCTTGGGGTGTTACACATGAAATATGGTTATGGAAAATGAATTATTTCTCTACAAAGAGGTAATAGCCCACATGTTCACATAATCGATAAATTCACCTTAAATCTGATGGAGGTCGATAAATATTATTCCAATAAAATAATAAAATTCAATTATATTGGATATACTTGTGATATTATATTTAATTTTTTATGACACAATTGAAGGTTGTAAAAGAAGATGTAAAAAATAAAGATATTGGTTAAGTTGAATACATTCTTTTAGAGAAGCCTCATCTGGAAATATTCTCAATAATCATAGGATTATCCTTTTGAAAAACCATCACGTATATAATGTAGATATTGATTTTGGAGATATATTTTGGTTGGGTTTTTTTCTAAATAGCTCATTATGTGTGAATAATATAGGATATGAGGTGAACATTTATAATTGAGGTGAGTGACACAATTGTAAATTTTTAATGTTTTAAAAATTATCATCCCAAATTCATGGAAATATTTTTCCAAAACAACTAATATGAAAAGGTGATAATTTTAATATTTTAATAAATTTAATAGATTATATTTATGCATGTTTTTAATTCATATTTACACTTATCTTTTTATTTAACCCCAATATATAAAAAAAATTCTTTAAATGCGGTAACAATTTTTTTAGTCTTAATGGTTTATAGTTTATCATATAAGATAAAAATTTTATCGTAAAGGTACATGGGTTATATTTTAGAACATTTAATATCATACCAGTTCTATTAAATGTTCTTAAGGATTTTTAATCATTTATTAAATTACTTTATGTAAAAAAATATTATTAATATCATTTTTGAAACAATTAATTTTATATGATGTTAATGATAGTAATATAGAAGTATAATTATAGTATATAACATTAAAAAAAATAATATTATATATATATATATATATATAAATCATGGGGAACTATAATTAAACAAAATTATATTACTTTAAGGGGTTTTAAAATTATTTAATTGATTTTTCTAAGGCTTGAGAATGCACTGTGTCTGGATTTTGTAAGCATTTTAGGGAATTATATCATTTCTAAAAGTGATAATGCAATATGATGATAAACAATTTATAACAATATTATCCTAAATTTATCCTTATGTATTCATTTTAGATATATTAAAGTCAAAAGATTGACATTTTTTAATTTTTTAAAACTAAATAATATAAATTAAATTATTATGGGAAAATGGTACAAAAATTTCATATATAATAATTTTTTATAGTTATCATATAATTGACCATATAAATTGAAATAAAGGCTATTTTTGGGTTGATTTTGACACTTTATTTCAATATTTTAACCCACTTATTCCTTTTTCATCCATATATAGGTGACAAATACTTACCATAATTAATATTCATAATGTATAAAATAAAAGGGATATTTATATGAAATTTGAAACTAAATATTAAAAATATGGTATAAATTTCGGATCATCGAATCTATATAAGTAGAATAATTATATATTTTCAAATGCTTGTAACATGTAAAGAAAATTCGTTTTTAGAAAGTGTGTTATTTAAGCAATGAAATTACATTATTTTAGAAAAATGAATATATTTGATTAATTTGTAATTATATAGATTATTATAAAGAAATATATAATATTTAGTAAATTAAAAATATAATGGGTACTTTAAATTATATATTTAATGAAATCAGATAAGAGTATTTGAAAAATCAGTATGTTGCACTATTCACTGAAAAATTAATCATTTCATAAATATCCCAAAATTTCACCACATTTTAATTTTGATATAATGATATAAATTTTTTTTTTATTTTTTAAAAAATTTATAAAAGTGTTAAAAATTAATTTTAATATCAACATATTAATTTTAATAAAAAAATTTAAAGACAAACTGTGTTTTTGATTCATAAAATGACTTTTTTAAATGTTGACTGTTTATTTTTTTAGAATTAATAAATAAATTTGTATTGATTAAGAAATTTATAAATATATTTTGTAAACTTATAAATCATATTAATACAATCAAATTCAATATCTACGTATAATTTACATAATATTATATAAATAGAATATAGAAATTTACAAAAAAAGCAAGGGGTTACTGGTCAAGTATGTTATTAAAACTATTATTCATTTAAACTAAATATTTTGGGTGTTATATATCTAAATGGGTTAAAATTGTTCACATGGATGATTAAAAATATCTACATTTCATATGGAAGGGAGATGATATCATTTTTATGATAAAAATTAGATTCATGTTTTTTCGTAATGTTTGGAATATTTCCTATCAATGAAATAATTTTATTACTATTTATCAAATGGGTCATGTGGGATTAGAACAATATTCACTAATTTATAAAACATATTACGAGATAAGGATACATGGTTATAGCCAGAGGTGTAATTCATTGAATCTAATATAAAACTAGATGTTTAAATGGAGATACAATTTTTGCAGTAACTACTTGAGATTATAAATAGTTGTTGAATTATCTTACATGAATCCTAAGTGAGAAGAACATGAAGGTTGTAGGGGAAAAGGGTGCAAAAAATATTGTTCAACCTAAAATTAGTTTTTTGAGAGATAAGTATATAATAATAAAATAATTATTTCATTCAAAAAAATATAAGGAATATGACATCTCTAAGGTTATAACATGTTTACATAGACATATAGGGTCCCGTGCAAGTTTATTATCAGGATGGGACATGAAATGTCTTTATATTTTCAGATGATGAATGTAGGAATGTATATATTAAATTATAAAACCCAAATATAAATTATTCAATAAATTTTAAATTGATTTATATAGTGGAATGGTAAACCATAATAAGGAAAAATGTTTTAGGTTATTATAATGGTGCTAAATGCAATAGAGGATATTCTAGAAACAATTTCTAGATGAATGGAATTTGGTTGGAAAATTAAATAATTGAGACACTAGGGAATATTATTTTTTCTTAGAAAAAAACAGACATTCACATAAAAGACATGTTTCATAAGGACATATTATTGATTTTATAAGGATATTTGTACAGAAATGTTCAACTATGCAAGGTAGTCAGTTAACAGAATTCTGTTAGAACTAAGGGGGAAAGACACTCTATAGAAGGTATTTTCATGAAATCCACTATATATTAGCTAACTAGAACTATTATGTATCCTCTATTAAGTCTATATGGATTCTATGGATATGGATAAAATAAATCTCTGGAATAGACATGTTTTTCATACGATATGGTGACTAAAATTTCGGATTGTCACATTAGCATAACAAAAAGTGACAAGTCATTCGAAGATATAATGTTTTCTTCAATTATATGGTCATAAGGAAAGAGAAACAATTTTAAATAGAGATATATTATAAAAAATAATGAACTGATCATGTGCATAATAATATTAAAAAGTTTATCAAAAGGACATAAAATTCCAAAGAGTTCAGTGGAATTTCAGTTTAACACCCCATACCCACACACTGATATCCTATGCTAAAATCCAGTACATGTTTTGTTGGTTTGATACTAAATGTTGTGTCCCTAGTGTAATTTTCCATAATTACAATGTAAATATAAATTACTAATTAATATATATATACAATACATTTCCACGTTATAGATTTTTATTTTTATGAAAAATATCAGCACAAAACCAATGATTTTCAGAATCTGAAATTTATTGAAAGATAATATATCTGTTTCTAAAAACAAGAAATTACAATAGATATTATGGATTATTGGAATTAATATTAATTTCAAATATTGTTTTACAAATATATATATATATATATATATATTTACATTTATCATTCAACAGCAGTAAATCATTTACCAACGGTTAAATAAATTACATTATCATACTAATAACATAATTTTTTTTAACTATACACAATTTTGTTAGTAATAATTAAAATTAAAAAAATCTAATTTTTATATCAACAAAATTTATTAAAACATCTAAATTCCCTTTTATTAATAACCAATTAGTATAAAACATGTTATATATATATTATTATTTTTTATAACCAATGTAAAAATAAATTATTTTAGGGTATAATTAAAAATATCTCGTTCATTCATTTTTATTTTTATTTTTATCAAAATATTGGTTGAGTTTATATTATTTATTTTTGTTTATTTTTTTAAATAACTAAATAATTATTTGTAAAAAATAATTTAAATCATTATGAAAATTGATATATTTACATATATTTTTGATAATAATAATATACACCATAATTTTATTTTTATTTTTATATTTAACAAACATAATTATATCAATCCAAAATAAATTAAAAACATAAATAATTAAATTTAACTAATATGAATGTTTAAAATCAATTGAGTAATTTTAATTTATAAATAAGTTATATCCATTTACTAAATTTTTTTACAGTTTAAAAAAATTATAATTTTTTATAATGTTATATATAATTCATACATATATCTATTATATTCTTATTTAAAAATGATGAATAATATTTTATATTTTATTTATTTTAATTTATTTTTTTTAAAAAACCAAATATCCACAATCTTAATTCCCTCCCACAAGACTATGATAAAATCTACCCAACCCTCATGACATCCCAACCCTCAGTTTCTCCCTCCTCCATCATGAAGCCATGTTTCCTCAATGACCCTGTCTACCCTTGGTGACCCACACTACCCTATGTGAGCCCTTCTATATCCTCCAACAAAATATTTTGAGGCCAACTACCTTTTCCTTAACCCCCTCCTTCTCTTCTGTGACCCTCCTCTAATGACACTTCCCCCCTAAACTGCAACATGCCACCTTATATCAGGGACCATATTGGATCCCTTATCATCCTCACCATATGATCCCCTAAAACCCCATTCAAACCCTGTCGTCTCTTACCATCATCTCTCGACCCAAAAAATCCCAGAACTTTATGATTCTGCATCCACCATCATCGACATTCCAAACATGACCATGATATCTCTATGCCTGACCTCTACCTCTATATAAATTCATCAACAGTGAGGTACGACCAATTTTGTTCCGTATATTCTCCTCCCCTCCACCACAATCTAGTGTGGGGTGGAAAATATTGAATTTTGAACATGTGTACTTTGATTAGTTTAGGAAAAATTATATCTTTAATGTATATGATTATTCCATGTCTCTAGGAACTATAAAAACCCTCATGAAAGTATTCTTTAACAATTTCATTATACCCACTGAAATTTACTTTTATTCTCATTGATTCTATAAATCTAATAGAGGCTTTATGATATTTTTTTATGTGAGAAAAAAATGAAAATGTTGTATTGGTGGCCTTGATATTTTCACGTTCTAAATATCTTGATTCATCTGATGATGTTTAGGAATACTCATAGTATATAGGCCTAATTTTATTTCCAAATAGGGAACATGATTTTAGTTCGTTGGATTTTGAGGTATTTTAATAACTAACATGACATGCTATGGAGTACATCCCAGGGGTGATATTATTTGATGGGTTGATATATTTGAATAGTATTTTGTTGAATAGATTGTACATATGTAGAACATTATATGAGTATAAAAATATTCTTTATAGGGTTCACCAGGAATTTTTGTCTAAAATTTATATATTCATTTTTGATAAGTATATGTTTTGAATTTCATTAGATTAGCATGATCATGGTTTTATTACAAGAATTCAACAACTCCATATATAATTCTTTATGATTATTCCTAGATATTATCTTGATTAAAATTATATTTGGAAAAAATAATAAAATGATTGTATCTCTAGTATGTTATAACACGTTTTCATGTCTTTATTTCTAGTTCTCTCTAATTTATATTATCCTAACTATATTTTTTCTATATGCACAACTCCGTGACTATTTATTTATTGTTGGGATGATTTTGTAATCATCATCAATAATAGTCCATCTGAATATTATAGCAATGTGTGGTATAGTGGTAAACTAAATATATATCCTTGTTGATGGGGTTGTCATGTTTTAGGTACTAATGAATTTTGTGACCAACCATTTCTAGTCACTCTATTTTTCCCATTATTATTAGGATATTTTTCTAGTATTACATTGGCTAGGTGTATAGGAAATATACATTTTATTTTAGGGAATGCATCACATGTTACTTGGGAGGGTGAAAATTTATATCTTTTAGAATAAAACATTTCAAAATATTCCATCTCAATTATAAGAGTTTTCGTTTTTGGGTTCTTAATTGTTTTATGGGGTGGATTTTGATATTGGGATGATACGATAATGAATTTTACCTATAATAAATTTGATCCTAGTTCTAGAGTAGTGACATTTATATGCATATTTATTTGAAAATAATTGACCAATTTTTTATGAAATTTTAGTATATAATATTAGTAAATATATTTTTAGTTTAACCATTAAGCAAACTAATTGACGTTTTTTGTAGGATTAGATTGCGGGATTTACAATGAATTTTTAAAAGTTGTGAATTTTTTTCCTTTTGGGTTTGTATATTTTTCCTCTATTACATTCCATTTCTATTTTAACTACTCTGTTTTTCAATAGATCTTTTCCTGACATAAAATTATTTAATTTTTATTCATTAAATTATAATCCATGCTCTATGAGATTTTTTTGGATTAATCACAATGATTTATATTGGACACTTGTGTAGTTCGATTTTAATATCTTAGCTGACTGAGAGAATGGATGAAAACTATCATATGAATTCTAAAAATGTTGATGGATGATGTCATTTTAATCTCATCTGATTCAGGAATGTTTTGATTACCGAGGGAACGGATGAAAACACTCATTTGAACTATTTAATGTTTCTCTCTAAAATTTTCATGAAAACTAAATTAGATCCAAATACTAAATCAATTTTGGATTCTTTTATCAGTTTTTTCATGAATCTATATTCTATAAATACAATTAAATATTCATTTGGAAAGGGTTATAAAATTAATTTGAAGGCTACTATAATGTTATAATCATTATCACCCATAAAACACATTGTTTTATACTCATGTTATAGATTTTATGGGTTAATTTCTAGGAATAGTTTTTAATATATTTTTGATGAATTTTTATCTATGTCTAATTTTAGGTAAATTAGTTATCAATTATTCAAATAATTGATGAAAAAATTTATTTAAAAAAATTATTCGTTCTCTAAGAAATTTTAATGAACAATAAAATCCTAGATTACAATAACAAATCAAATTTGGATTCTCCTTTCAGTAGTTCCATGTATCAATATCCGATCCAGTTTTTTGGGGCTTCATTAGGAAATAATTCCACATTTGATGTTCAGGATATTGTCAGGAATGTTCATTGTCCTTTCCTCCATGGAAGCATCTTGAGAAATATTACCACAAAAGGCTCTATAAATTTAGTTCACCATATTCCATAGAACTAAGTATGTATATGAAAGGAAATTATTTAAGAAGGAACCATCAATTATCATCCTCACCACAGTTACAAAGATGATATTTATATTGTATTTTCTAGGTTTTTTATAACTTTTATTAATTAAAATGTTTATTAATTCATATAATTTTGGGGAATGAAATTCCAAAAGCAATTTTTCTCAAAACCTTCCTCTATATTTTTCTTGAAATTTTACTGGAATTGTTGGATCATCAATGACATGTTCAAGTGTGATTTTTTGTGAAATTATTTAAAGGTAAATATTATGCAAAAAAATTATAATATTTTTTATATTTATGAAATTTAATTCTAAATTAGCTGAGTAGTTTCACATTACTTAATTAAATATACCTATTATATTATTGAAAAAAACCAATAATGCGTAATTTTTAATTTCGATAAATAGTTATTATTTATAAAATTGAGCCGAATTTTGATGTTCATTTAATAGAAGTGGCCATATAACTTTGGGTTGTACAATAGTTCATGTAGATGTAATTGCCATTCTAATTATCAGTAGTAGAGAAATAACATTGTCTCTGTTAAAACTAAAAGAATCTTATTATAGAGAATATTGTATCATTTTATGTTTAATAATGTGTTATTTTAAATTTTTGAAGTACATCTACTTATATAGTTATATGTTGTTCAAACATTGTATGGATATAATTCATTTCATGTAATGATATTTACTGTTATATAAATCATTATCACTATATTAGATCAACAATTAGATGCATTATGAATGACTAATGGAAAGATACAATAGATATAAATGATGTATATTCAGGAAACACATTCTAGTATGGGGAAAATTTCGTAGGATTTGATATTAAATAAGTTATACTCATTGATTTATTCTGAGATAACTAAGCATGATACATTACCATTGTACCTAAAACTAGATGAAACACTCATCATAAATAGGGATATAAATATATGGAAGAATTTGTGCTAGTTTCATGGGTTCACGTTAAAATTTTGATTTCATTTTTCATTAAATGGTTTATTGATGATCATTTTAATTGATGTGTTTATGGTCCATGCCTAATTTTTTTTGGTACTGATGTTGTAAATAAATTAATTGGCTAACATGAGAAGATAAATTGATGGAGATATTAATGAGTTAAACATTAACTATTTATATATGTTTTACCTTATTCTCTAAGGTTTTATTGTATTATTTTCCCTAGTTTTTATTAATTTAATAAATATCTATATCAATAAAATATTATTTATTATAATTTCAAGAAACCATTTTGGAAAACCACATAAAATTCATATTATTAATTTTTATTTGAAATTTTTCATAGTTACTTTTTTATGTTGTTCCAAATGAATTTATTAAAAAAATATCAAGGATGATGTTTTATTCTTCTTATTATTTTCATTCCACTACAATTACAAATATTTTTTTATAATTCCTCCATATTTATTTTGGAAAAAACAAGATGGTGAATGATTTTTTTATTATTTTACTGGTAAGTATTAATGATGATCAACTCATTCAAATGAAGGATTTTTATATGTTCATTAATGAATGTTATAAATTTAGATACCAATTATTGTTCATCCATTATTTGTTTCTTCTTTTTCTGTGATAAAATTTTATATTTAATATTTGAAAATTCTACTACATTACTATTATACTATATGAGTTGAATTACATGTGACAAGGGTGAAGGCTTCTATTAAATACCTGAGATGCCCTCACTAAAGTCTAGAGTGTAGTTCTAGTATTTTGGATCATCTTTCTATAATAGTCAAGGTCTTATAAATTGTATCATTTTTTCTTTTTATGCACATGGAATGAAAGTGTAGGTTTGATTCATGTTTAGTTGTACAATAGTAAGTCACACATTTAATATGAAATGTGTCTGGATTGACTCATCTTGTTGTGAACATAAACCCAAATCACCCATTTAATAAGTACTCTCTGACATTTTTTCCAGATAAATCGTTTATTCTGAGAAAGTTTTCTATTTTATGTGAACTCATTTTTTGGGTTAACTATTTTTTACACCAAAATTATTATTGCACCTATAGAGAATTTATTCAATATATGTTAGACCACATGAGTTAGACCTGTTATGAATTCTATTATAAAATTTCTCTGACTCAAGGTCATTGTATGTTCTTCTATATTTTATAATGCTATTACTTTTCATGTACTGTAACGAATGTGGATTTATGATTTATATTTTTTTCCAATGAATAGTTTTCACAAAATTGATGAAAATGTGGATTGAATGACTGATCTTGAAGGGTGACCATTACCCAAATAGACTTGATATACCCCATTTGTGTGACTCCATTGTTATTACATGAGTTGTATCAACAAGTATTTATACATGGATTTAGGATGACATGTCCCTTCAATTTGGTTCTTTATGGCGGGGAATTGGATGAATTTTTTCATTCAAATTATTCCTTTTCAAAATTTACAAGATTATATTATGTCGGGTTCTGGTTATTTTTATTAAAGTTTACATGTTTCATTCTAGGTTTTTATGTTATGTTTTTCAATTCACTAATACTAATTAACAAGAATTGTGGTCAGGGTAGTTTGATTCTATTACTTTCTAAGTTGTTATCCATCATTTGGAATCATCATTCAAAATAATAATAATATTATATAATAATAGTTATAATAATAATATTATAAAAAATAATATTATTTCTAATAATTTAATGGATAAAATAATATAATATTTTTTTAAAAAATATTATATTTGAAATAAATATCATTATAGGTATTACATAAAGAACATAAAATATATTATCTATTGGTGTTATTATAATTTCCACAAAATTGTTTTATCTATTGAAATAAAATTTTGTGACATAGTTTTTTCCATGAGATTAGTGATATGGTAATATTTGCGGTAAAAAATATTACTAAAATAAATTGTACATTTACCAACAGGTATTCTAATAATGAAAAAGTTAAATATTTCTTAGATAATTTATAAAATAAAATAAATATTTTTTTCTATCAAATATCACTTCTTTCCACTAACCTTAGATACCTTATTTTACTATAATAAAATAATGTATGCCAACAAATTTATCCATATATCATACCCATATATATATCATACATAATATTCTATATCATAACCTCGGGAGAAGTAAAATACAAAAAGGGTGACATCTAATGTTTTGTAAGGAGTAGCAAGTAGTAGAAGCTATCACAGAATAAAAAAGTTGTGAATAATATGGTAGGATTATGTCATGACTAAATAATGGCAAGTAACTTATAATATGATCTCATAATTCATCCATGTATGAAATAATATGGCAAATAAACACATTGATAAAAATAACAGATTTCAACGTGATTGAATGCTAAATTATGGACATCATAGATATACTATGAAGGTCTATTTCCAAGATACCATACATAAACTCGTATGGTTTACACAAAATAAAAACTCTTGATTGTCCTATGAGACATATCTATTCATTGAGGCTAGTATAATTTCCCAACCTACCCTTAACTAATAAAATCTAATGAAATAATCATATAATGGCATGAATATTAAATAAAATATATAACCAATATGACTCAATAAAATATTTATTTGAAAAAAAATTATAAATATATTAAGTATTTTCCAAATAAATAGGGTAATATTCAATGTTATAACAGTTAAAACTGAAAAAATTACAAGTAATGAGTTAAAATTTAAGTCAATTCTAGAAAATATGTTATATAACTAGTTAATGTGATATATTTGAAAACCTCATGAAAAATAATACATAAGAGATTAAATCGTTCTACCCTAGTCAATAAGGTGAAACATTATTTTTGGGATCTTACCAAATCAATACACTATAATTTATCATTATTGTCCAGTAGTATCATTAATATTTTTCAACTCTAGGGAAGTTTCCCTAGGTGTGTGTAAATGAAAAAAAATTCACTAAAATAACAAGTGTTGTTCTATGGGAATAATCATTAGTATATTAGTGACCACATTGGTTAACAACCTTTGGTGTAAAATGAAACCATATTATTACAGGAGCCTCATTGTGTTAGATGACCATGTTCATAATTTTGGAGCTCTTAACATGGAAAATGTTTTAGAGATAGTACCTAGGAAAATATTCAGTGGAACTGCCTATTATTATTTATTAGATCCACAATTAATTAGTTATTCTTTAAATCATTGGTAATTATAACACCCAATTAAAATTAATACCTAAAAGTAAATATATTTTTACCCATTTAAATAATGTGTTCGTTCCCTTTTAAGAGAATACTTTATTGGAACTGCATTGTTAAGCATGATTGGTGTAGCATAGTGTAAGGATGTTTGATCTCCTTGGATGTTTCCTATCATGTGTATGATTGAGGACAAAGCACAATGAAATAAGATGTGTTGTCCAATAGGGAATGTCATCAGTTAGATAAGTGAGACTGGTGGGTAATATTTTATGGACACTTAGGATGGAATCTAAGGTATCACATGACATCCATGGGGTCAGATGACTTGGTTTATGTCCTAAGATGGTCAGGTGGTGAGATATATAATATATTTATGAAATTAAAATATATACACATAAATGATATATTAATTTCAAGAGATAGATAACGATTGATAGAGAGAAAATGACTTTTTAACTTAGTGGGACATGATATGTAAATAAAGAATATATTTAAGAGCTTAATAAAACAATCATAACATAGAAATAGATAGATCATTTCATGTTTGAGATGAAAATAGATAAAATTTTATAATAGTTATTTTAATAATTTGTATATAATATGGTTGAAATAAAATATTAATATGATTAAAAACATTATTTCAGGAGGCGGTAATATGACATAGAAATAACTAATTTAAATAACATATAAATATTTAAGGATTTAGAAACATAAAGTTAAATATAGGAAATGTTGAGGAGATGATAAACATATATACACTTGGAGAAAGATGGATTTAAAACAAACCAATTATGAGTAAGGTCACATATGAGTTATAAATTCATAATATAATTAAGAGATTAATATATGAACCGTAACCCCAAAATAGATTGGTCATTTAATGTTTGAGAAGATAATTCATGAAAATTATAGAAGCATTTTTTGATACATTATTTGTAATGTGGTTATAAAAAACAAACTTCAAAGTCCCTTTCAAAGTTCTATCTCAATGGGTAGTAATACAACATCGAAGACATTATTTTTTCAAAAAATCAAAATATTGAAAATTTTAAATGAAATAAATTAAAAAACATAAAATTTTTAATGGAACATAAAACTGTATTTAATTTTAATGAAAATATTTTATTTGGTATTTTTAAAGGGATGTATTTTTAAAAATATTTTAGAATAAAGGGAAATTATTTTCCTTGAAAAACATTTAATCATGAATTGGAATCATGAAATTGAGGAAATTATATGAATGTTGGAAAAGGTTATCATGCTATAAATTAAAAAAATTATTTTTTATTCATATATGATTAAAGAATGTAAAAAATGAGCAGTGTAAAGAACATTAAAAATTGTTTTCTAATAACATTATAAGGAAATTCAAAGGAAAAAATTATATAATCAATCATTTATGTAAACATAACATCTATATTGTATTAATAGAAATAACCCAATCATAGTGGAAAACTATTGTCTATTGTAAGGAGTAAATATGGTAGAGTCAATATACAAGAAACCAATTGGTTTAATTTTTAATGAAATAGAGGTAAAATTTCAAGAATTCTTGTATGGAACAAAAAATAAAAAGGGAACAAAAATAAAATATTTATATTGTGTAAGAACCAAATCATATAAATATGAATTTCAATATTAATTATTGAAATATAATTAAATTGAGTAAATATGTACTAAAAGGATCATAGGGAATGGAAAACATATAGCTTTATTGAATATAAATATCCAATTAAAATCAATTATTTTTGAGGAAATAACTAAATAATTGTGAATATTGACCATATAAAATTAAATTAGATGATAATATGAAACATCTTTCAAGTATTTTAAATTGGGTCATTGAACCCTTATCTAGTGTCACGAATAACTTGGTATGTAAATGAAAACATGAGAATAATCCCAATATTACAATTATATAATTTATTCACAAAAAATTCATGCACATTTAAATTTTCTGGGGAATTACTTATTATATGACATTCGTTTATTTTGTATTTTTTCCCTCATTGTCCACTTCTGGTTGTTTGTTTAATCTATCCAATACCACATTGGTAAATTTTCCATTGTTAAAGGACATATTAAATAGGTTACAAATATCTGTAATTTGGGATATATATGTTCTTTATCATTAAAGTACATCCTAATTTGTTTATTTCTATACGTTTTTGAAAAAATAGATTCAAATTCAGAAATTTTTATCAATAATCTTGTTTTATGTATTTTAATTAAAATTAAAAATTTATTATTAAAATTATTTTGATAATTCATTATACATTAATATATAATATTAATTATTTTATGAATATGAAATTTATCTATTAAATTTTTGTTTATAACAATCCATTTAATATGTTGATGAATAATGAAATACATCGTTAATGGAGACAGCAATCCAACCATAATACAAGCGATGACATAATTTTGTAACGAAGGTGAGGATGAGTGGTAATGGTTATTACATAAAAATTATAGAATTAAAATACATAAAATATACTTATATATTTATATTAATATGGGTATAATAGATTATTAGAATGTGAAACAGAGATATACCTTGGAGAACATAGTTAAAATAATTACTTCTTATTCTTATTTCCATCTATAACCCACTCATTATACCTTCTTACATTGGTCATTTGGTGGGATAATAATATTTAAGAAATGTATAGGGATGTTAGGTATTATTTTCTATAAATTCATGCTGATGTGGGAACATTTATTTGTGAGGAGATGTGGCGTGTTGAAGGGGTCCTTTTCTAGGTGAGAGGTGTGTTATTTTTTTAATATATTAATTCCAAAATATAAAAGATATTGATTATTAGTGGAAGTGAGTAAAAAATTAAATATTATATATGAAAATAGATGTTATAATTGATAAATACTATATATACTCATTTAAATAAATATTTTATGTTATTTTGGTACATTAACTATTTCATAATCATTTTTACCTCATTTTAACATTTACTATGGTGACTAATTATTACCTTGATAAATATATTTATGAATAGATATTAAAATAACCTTATTAACTATCTTATAAATACTAATTCCAAGTATTAAATCCATTCTCATTTATAATATTTCTAAATTTTATAAAATTAGTGTTAATATAACAACTCATATTAAATAAAAAAAATACATTTTTTAGAATAAGTTTAATGTATTTTTATTTTTATAATTTAAAAAATTATACTAGTAATAATTGGTTTTTTTATTCAATAATTAGCTTTCAGTGATATAATTACTCATTATTTATTAATTTACTGTATTAATATAAAAATAAATATTATATTGAAATATAAAATCCTTTAGAAAATTATGCCTTTGAACAAAAATTGATTTTGTTCACATACCAAAAATTATTTATCTTCGATCAATTGATTTTTAACTAGTTATTGTTCAGTTAGAATATTGTGAGTTAATTTTAAAGTACATAAACACATTATAAAATAAAAAAAATCATTCTAAAATAAAAGTTTCTTTACATGAGGTTTAACTCTTCTTGTACATTTCACAATGACATTTCATATTTGATTCCTAATATTTAATATTATTTATCCTAAACTATAAAATATATTTTTGTTATTTTTATTTTATTTTTTGGTTTGATTAAATTTATTAAAGGTAGTTTCTATTTAATGGAAAACACTTATTAAAATACAATGGAATTACATTAGATCACCTTAACATAATTCCATCCTCACATGTTTAATTTATATCAATAATGAAGATATGTAAGGAATTAATTAATATAGTTATGGATCTAGATATAATAATTTATTAAAATCCTTTATATTGGTTAAATACGATATTTTGATTTATCAACATCATTCCACATAGGTGTCTTGAACTAGGGGTGCAGTTTGGAACATTTTTGTTTGAGTGAGTAGAGATCGAGTAAATAAAAAATCAATTATTTTTATGGTTATTTCACATAGTTTCATCTTCGAATGAAACTAAATACCCTTTATTATAATGATAAATAGATATAATTAATAGGAAACCGCACACTCTCTATTCTATCAAAAAATTTAAGATGTTATCATATATACTGGTTTATCCCTAGTATTTAAAATAATGATTTCTAGTCAAAATTGCAAATAATAATTTAAAAAATTTCATTCATAATATATCCTAAGTATACAATTTATGGAAACCAATTCTCCTATAATTCAGTTTCTACCTTAAACCCCAAATAATATTAATCACATACAAAATAATATATACATTAATCATGTATACAGTAAAAGAAATTAATGTTTTCCCTAAATATCATAAAATTATTTTTCCTAAAATTAGATACCATCCTTAAGTGATACCTGTATTTCAGTCATGTATTCTTTTTAAACAAATAAATTAATGATATAATATCATTTTTCAGCATAAAATTATTTCACATAAAACCTCAAATGGTGTACCTATTAGATAGATTTTTTAAAAATCTTAAACTCATTAACCCATGATGTTACATACAAATATTAAATTATCACCAACAACTAACAACTATGAAAATAAATTTTATCTAAAATATTTAATTATAATGAATATTATGACCCCACTTTCACTAAATGGTATAGAATTTAAAACATATTCTTTTTATAATGTTTTGATATTTATTGAAGTGATTAAAACTAACCATTCATAATTATAAATATCAATAACACATATTAGGTCACTTATACAATCAAGAACATCTATGTTTAGAGTTTGATAGAGTAAGAAAAGATATTTAACTAACAATTCCCATATCAGAACTATCAAATGATAATTTTTTCAACTAATATAGAAATCCTTATGTTACAATAATTATTAAAAATACCCAAAATCCATGTCCACACATGATACATATATATACATACCCTGATTATTACAATAATTATTTACTAATAGAAAAGAAAACTAATAGAATGGTGAGAAGAAATTCTCATTGAGGTGTGGCATGCCATAGGAGCTATCATTGAATGAAAAAATAAATAATAAATTAGAATAAATTAATAACCTTCAAAAAAATTTCATATAACTAATATAATGATAATATAAAATAGATATAGATAAATTAATAATTTAAATATTCACATCGATACTGATAAATGATTTCAAAAAGATGGATGGAATAATTTTAGATATCATACAATTATTATCATGTCCTCATTCCAAGAAATAATTCATTAATTGTTATGTATTACACCGAATACCCATGTTAGTTCATCTCAGGATACCTACAAAAACATTGAGGGTCTATATAATTTCATGACCCACTGTCATTATTTCAATACAACATATTAATCACATAATTGAATGAATAAACAATACAATACATAACTATCATTCATCAATAAAAATTCGTTTTTAAGTAACCAGTATAATGAATATAAATATTTTCCTAGTTAGTAAATATAAAAACATTCATTATAAAACCCAATTTAAATGACACTGTATTGATTAATGGGATCATAGTTTTATTTGATATAATCTAGATAATTGTATTGAATTCATGATAATTAATAATCCTTATAAAATTGGTAGAAATATTCTCATCTGATAAACGTTTAAAATTAGATTCATTTTACACGTTTCTAAAAGCAATTATAAAATAAACCATCCTGAAAGAATACAAAATATTCTTCAAAACAATAAGAAATAAATTCATATAATAACTTAAAAATTTATGAAAAAAAATAAATTATTTCTAATATAATTCATTAAATAACATAAAATTTGTGTACATGGATTAAAAATATTTTTTCTATAAGGAAGAGGTTTGATAAAGTCTATATAAAAGCTACTAATTGGTTGAAATATTAAACAAAGATATATGAAATGTCAAGAAGAATGATAATAACTTGAAAATAATAAAAGAATACAAAAGAAAACAATCATATTAGTTATAAAACAATAAATGATTAAGAGTATGAATATTGATTACAACATAACTAAAGTAAATTATTTTAGCAAAAAAATACTTAAAAAGGTTATGTATTTATCAAAGGAAAATAAGAATAGTTTAAATTAATGTTGAACTCACAATAAAAAAATAATTCATATATATAAATTAAATGATTTATTTTTTACACAATATAAATGTAAATTTGTGATTAATAATAAAAATGTCACTAAGAACTCAATTTGAGACAAATAACCCTTACCTCAAGTACCGAAAGTATAGGTTGGTGCATCTAAACTCTAAAATAATTTTTTTTATTAAATAATTGATTCATAACTGTCTTCATGTATATTTAATATTTTAATATCTATTTATTATAAAATATAAGTCATTTTTTATATTTTTTTCTCAAATAATCCACTTCAGGCTGTTTAATGAATTTTTGTAAAACTAAATCGATATGTTGATCATTGTCAATACACTGATAAAATAATTTATTAGTATATGTTAATTTGGAAAATGTATTATTTTATTCCAATAGTATAATATTTTTAATTGTTCAATATGTTTTAAAATATATGTACAAATTATGAAAAGTTCCCTGATATATCCAATTCAGTATACATTAAATATTTATTATTAATTTTATTAATATTAAGTATAAATTATAATTAAATATGTAAATAATGTCATTAATGTAATATTTATTTATTAAAAAAACTTTTATATCCAACCATGTTTGGGGGTGTTGATAAATAAAATAAACATTAAAATAGGTGTTTATTTGATCGCAACATAGGAGACACATTCATTTTATATTGAATATTGGGAAGGTGAATAATTTTTATTTAATTATTATAATATCCATTAGGTATATTGATTTCTGCTTTAACTACACTATTATTATATTAAAATTATAATAGAGTTGCAATAAAGAAGTAATACGAAATAATTTTTTTAATAAAATTTCTACTTCCTTTGATATGATCTTTTAGACCTCTCCTTCTATTTTCCATGATTTATCCTCGGTTCAGATAGAATCCTCATAAATTTTTTTAAGAGTGAAATTGAGGGGTTTTTATATAATTTATTCAATATTGTATGAATTATTTGTGAGGGTAGGTGGGTTAGTGAATGGATATTTTTTTAGTTTAGACGGTGGAATTTTTGTTAAAGTGTTTTTAATAAAAAATGTTCTGTTATTCAAATAATGTGGATATAAAATTTATTATGAAAGAGGAAAAGATATGATATGGTTAAAAATACCTCATATACCCAAATGGAGATTATATATTTTGATATTTTGAGACATTATATATTGATATATAATTTTTACATCATTTTACTATTTTCTGTAGTGATTACTTTTTTCCCATGAAAATATATATTTAGGAAAAAAATGTAATTCTCGTTATAAAATAATCTGTAGAATATTTTTCCCAAAATAATATATCTTTTACTTGATCCAATTTTAAAAATTTAAAATAAAATTATTAGAATAACAAAAAACATAAAAGATGTATTTTTTATAAAAACATATGTTTTAAGAATTATCTGCATTTATTCATATTCCATGCCTTACAAAATATTATTGAAATGGTTTTTAATTTTTTTAAATTATAAATATATATATATATTTAATAAAAGTTATTATTAAAAAGGGATTAGTTTAATGTATTTGTGACAACCGGGCCCCAGTGACAGCAAAGACACCCCACCTTAATAAGGCCGTCAGGTTCTAGCCAACCAGGTACCACCAGTTGCCCCAACAGACATGTGGGGCCCACACTAAGGTCCACCCACATGCCCAAAAGGGTCATCTGACTAATGATAGTCCCCATAGGCCAACACATGTCCTTTATAGTGTGCTTTTTCCTCACTCACACACACCCTGAGATACATTCCAGAAGGTCAGCCATCCTGATCACTACTCCTGGCCAAGCATGCTTAAATGTGGAGTTCTAATTAGACAGGCTTCCGAAAAGGAAGGTGCACCTTGTTGACATGAGTCATATCAATTTGTCATTTAACCCTGTATCATTTGGGGATGTTACATTCACCCACATTTAGTGCACAACACCCTCGTTGTGGGCCCTACATCTCAACCCAGGCAGTGCACTGCACTTAAGGCTGGGTTCCTCCTCTGATACCAAATGTGACAACTGGGACCCGGTGACAGCACAGACACCCCGCCTTAACATGATCGTCTGGTCATGGCCCACCAGGTACCACCAGTTGCCCCGCAGACATGTGGGTCCCACCCTAGGGTCCACCCACAAGCCTGAATGGGTCATCTGACTAATGATAGTCCCCACAGGCCAAAAGATGTTCTTTCCAGTGTGTTTTGTCCTCACTCACACACACCATAGGAAACATCCAAGAAGTTCACCCATCCTGATCACTACTTTAGGCCATGCACGCTTAACTATGGTGTTCTAATTAGACAGGCTCCCAAAAAGGAAGGTGCACCTTTTTGACATGATTTATATTAATTAGTCATTTAACCCTGTATCATTTGGGGATGTTACAGTATTGAGATAAAAAATGATAATATACTGTAATTTTTTTTCAATAAAATAGACTTTTAGAAGAAATGATTCAAAAAATACCATTAATTATTTTTAGTAAACCCTTTTAATTTTATATAATTTCTTTGTATTATAAAACATTGAAATTTTCTTCATATCATAAATAATTTTTTTGAAATAATAAAATGAATTTTAACTAATTATTTATTCTAATGAGGTCATACTCTTCATTAAAATTGATAAAGATGTTTCTAATTTTATTTCTATGACTTATTAATGATTATACTAAATTATAAAATATATCCAATTAATTTAAATTATGTGTTTTATTTTTTGTTTGATAAAACCAATTAAAATTTGTTTGTATTTAAAGGTTAATTATTAATTAAATCTCATGGTGTTAAAATAAAATTCAATAATTTATTCTTTCAAAATATGTTATAGATAGTTCTAGGACAGTTAGTGTTTGGATCAGAGTTCCCAAAATTGAATCCTGAGATGATAGAGTACATAAATTAATATATCAGTCCGTATAATTAAAATGACCCACCAGGATTAGATTTCAGCTTTACTGGTTTAGAGTTGATTCGAATTTTTCGATTTTGACAGGAGGAGGGAGAGACTGAATGAAGTTGAAAATCTTAGTGATTATGAACACTTTTATTTATCAATAAAATATTATTTGGATTCATTTCACATGAATTCATAATGGTAACCAATATAAATACCACAATGAATCAGTGAACTTGATCAAAAATGGGTTTTCATTTTTAATGAATAAGGTGATGATATGAAAAGGTAAAATGTTATTGTAATTTTGTGTAATTAAATTACTTGATGTAAAAAACAAGATTAATTGATAACTAGTACATTTACCTGGTTTCTATTTTTAATAAACGTCTTTATGGGTAGATAAATTCAACAATATAATGGAACAAAATATATACGAAGTTGGGGAGGAGAAAGGGTTCATGAAAAGTTACATAATTAACTATTTTTACTTAAATGCATGTAAGAAAGGATGTTCCATAATTATACTCTTAAATTTTGATGTCATTCTACTGATAAGATAATAAATTAAAAAAAATTCAAAATATGAAGAATTATTTTTCGAGAATATTCAAATGTAATATCCCAAGTGGCAAAAAATTTAATGGTAATGAAGATTACATGAGATTTTATATTAAGTAGACATTTATTATCCCAAAGGTAAGACACCAAAAATATAATTTAATGATTCTCTATTTGTGAATATAATATAGTCTCAAATCTATTTTCTGAACACCTATATTTTCTAACTTTAATTTACAAAAACAAGAATTTGAGGTGAATTAATTTGAAAATAAATTATCTATCAATGGTGGGTAACTTTATGTATACCACGGTATGTAGTCAAAGATTCATAGTTTTATAGTGGGAGTCATCATTCCATTCACATATGATATAAATATTGAGAGCTGAGAATTTATGAAATGATTTATCCTATATATCAATGAATTAAAAATAGAGTGTTTTTTAATATATGGTATGATTAAGGGGACTATATTTATTGACATTTGAGGATATTCATGTTGTATTAATAGTTAAAAATGATATGTGTTAATATATTGAGGAATTTTATTTTTTTTAGATATAAATATTGTAGTTGGATGTAGATAAATCAGTAATAAAAGAATAATATAAAACAACCATAGTTTCTGGTAAATTATGATAGTGGTTAATGAGTATTTTGAACGATTTTAAAAGAACATAGGATAATGTATTGACTTTCTATAAATGTGATATTGAAATAAATTTATAAATGATTATAGTGTGTAATTATTGGATGAGAAAAATCAACCTAAAATATAATATCATTCACAATATGCTTGATGATGGGTACCTAAATATGTTAATGTTAACCAAATAAAAAAATTGTACATGTTAATCCAGGTTCTAGTACAAGAATTTCTCGGGAAACATTGTTCCTTAGTTGGGATAGTGTAATCAGAATGTTTTGAATAAAATTTATTCTACAGAAGTTTGGAAGGATTTATTTTTCTTTTTATTTTGAGGTGGTTACATTAGTTTCATTGAAGAAATATTTAAGTGAGTGGCTTTTGTGAATATTATTTTTTATCATACGGGTATATAACCAGATAGAGAATATTTATAAGTATAATAGTTTGGATAACTTTTGTCGAAAAAAAGACTCCATTGGAGTAAATATTTCTTGAATTAATTCTTCTCATAATCCATGTGTGTTGGTATGTTTCATAATAGATATATAATGTTTCTTAAAAGATACATCTATTTTATTCAGATGTTCTATGAGTTTAGTATTGGTGGAGATATGTAAAGGACATCAGATGATATTTGATCTTAATGTATAATCATCATTGGTAGGCAAATTTTCTATTTGGACATAAAAAAAGTAGAGAAATATTATTATACTAAATGGATAGACTTCTTGGAATATCATAAATCAGTTATACTAGATGATTGAATCAGACTTACTATTTTTTATTTGGATAACCTATACATGTGGAATGATGTAATTTAGAGATTACTTGTAATTGGTTATATAATAGGATTTAAAAGAAAAGTTATATTAATTCATAAATATTCTAATGGAATGAACAATTTAGTAACGTTATAAATATTATATTGGGAATAATCTCCAAACCTTGCAATTTATTCATTCATTTACATTAAATTTATTTCCCATGAAATATTGTTTTTTGGGTTTTCATGAGTCTGTGTGATGATAAAATAAATTCGGTTGTTTAGGTTGAAGAATACTTTTTCCTATTTTTTAGAAAACTGAATAACATACAGAATACTATAATCATTGATGTTCTGAATCATATTTTTACTAATTTTTTTGTTTTATATAATTTATCTTTAATATATTTTTTTCCTCTACCCCAAGGAGTTTTAATTTGTAAAGTGAGATCCAGATATGATATAGGTAAGTGGTTAGGTTGTTTGTTGATGTGTGGAAATGAAATATATATGATCACCATGATGTATATAATTTGGGGATGAGGGAGACCGATTTAAAGGGGAAGTGGGTCTAGGGTAATTATTTAATAATAACTATTGACATTATATTAATCAATATATGTGTATAATTTTTGAGTGATTATTACTGAGTATGTGTTCTACAAGACCCAATTTTGTAATGAGTTAGTTTAATTATTATTTCAATATATATATACCTTGATTGATTAAAAATATCACCCATGTTTCTACGGGTTTCCATAATGATTATATTTGAGTACTCTCTCATATCCTCTAAATCATATTTATTAAAGTTTTAATGGACTTTATTAGTGATAAGGTTGCACACTACAGTATTTTGGTAATCATTAGAGTTTGATTCATTATCATAATTTCAATTTTTAATATAAATTTTGTCTTTAGATTATATATGAAATTATAGAAATTTTTGGATATTTTATTTTATTTTATTTTATTATTTATGGTTGACCCATTTGGATTATTCTATTATTAAAAAGACATATGTGGGTAATTACTATCATATCTGTATTTCATACCATCAGTTTTAGTCTTTATCCCATGCTTGTAGAGAGTTAGTCTTTGGGAGGCAATATTATCTTCACTAATAACCCGTGATAGGTACTAGTGGGGATGTTTTGTGACATATCAAGGGAAAAAAACAAAAAACATTTACATAATTTATGGTATATATATATATGTTAATACCAATTTACTAATGTGTAAAAAAATAATACACTAGAAAACACATCTAAACAAGAACACCATTGACTCAAATTTAGTAGGACTGTATTTTATTAAGAAACAATCATCCCACATTAATTATATTATTCTTTTATAATATATTTTCATTTATATGGAAGTAAACTTTTAACACATATTTCTCATCAATTATGGTGAAATACAACTAACCACTTTTTCTCACCCAAAAAACTATTCTATCTCAAAGAAATTTCATTTATAATGTTAAACCAACTATAAAAGAATTTATTACTCAATTATTCTTTATAAAAATTTCTATTAAAATATATATAGAGTATTAAATCCATAAAAAATGTATAAAATATTCAAATATAATGTATATAAACTCATATTATATTCATAATCAATAATTTACTAATATTGGGTTTTATAATTTTTTTCACGGGACAATTATGATTCCCCAAGATCTCATAGAATATCCTATAACAATTTTATCTATATTAATAAAAAAAATTAAAATATTAAACTATATTCTCCACATTACCTCTTAATTAACAAAAATACATTATCTAAAATGATTAAATCACATAGTCATTGCTGTTGAACCATTCTAATAAATATATTATAAGGAATTTGAAAACACCATTATCAATATTCAAATTATATGCTGTAATTTATTATCATATTATAATTTTAAAACCATTTAAATCATAATAAAAAAATCATTAGTAAGAGTTAAAATATTATATTTCTTGTTCTCTTTAATAATTTAAACATATAGAAATCATAGGATGTCAGATCATATCATTTATTATCGTAATATTGGATTTTAACATTTTATTACTAGTTCAATAGATATTGCATTGTTTTGATAATCGAATTTAACCAATGATTTAGAGAAGAAGAAATGTGGTGTGACTAGTCAACATATTTAGTTTATACAATGTATTAAATATGATTTCGAAATGATAAAATCTAGTGAAAATTGAGGTGTACTAAATAAAAACAATAAAAATTATAAAACATAACATGTTAGACTAGGGAACCCATACCATATATAATGTGTGTGTTTTTTTAAAAATATAATAATAATTAATAATTTCATTATATTTCAATAATTATTTTGAAAAAACATATCCAATTTAAATTTAATATAATTTCTAATAATTATTATATCATGTAATTTTGTTGTTTTTGTAATATTTATTAATTTTATAAATTATTTTATTGTATAGACTTTTGTTTCTTGATTATAATTTATTATAACTTGTTTATGATGTAAATTAAGAAACCAAATTCAATGTTGGATCCTTAAAGGGTAATTGTGAGTCTTTGTGTTACCACATTCATATATACAATAAGTCATAGTTTCGAAACGATCTCAAATGCTTTTTAACACTCACATATGAGATAATACACTATAAATATACAACTTCATATATGAAAATAAGAAATAAAATAATGTTGCTAACTATTCATGTATTTAAAAATATTTTGAACCTCATATAACATAAATAAAACCACACACACACATAGTGAAATATATATTCAATAAAAACAACCATCAAACCCATCCATGAATAGAACTAAAAAATTACATTTATACTCCTCCTCCATGTTAATTACATTAAAAAATATAATGATATAAAATTAAAAAAATGAATGATATCCTATAATTTTTTAAAATAATAAATTTAGTAAAAGTTGGTATAATTATACATGATAGGTCACTTCTACAGATAATGGACTGTTAATGAGAAAAGAGAATACCAATTCATCCTTGTAGTGTAAAATATTAAACTAAAATAGATTCCTAAAAAAATTTCCAAATTACCGAAACATAATAACCCCAACCCACAATGGAATTATGTATATAAATAATATATAACTCATGCGATATCAAATTCAAATTAATAATTCAATGTAGAACCCTACATTAAATCTATCATCACATAAATATACATATATTCCAATTAAAAATTACTTGAATATACTATGAATCTACTTATAGTTGATGGTAAATAAATATTTTACTTCCAATTATTGTTTTTATTTATCCCCTACAAGAGATTTGGTCACATATAATGTGATTTAGATATAGTGGTTATTTATGTAATGATTAGTCCCCATCACTTCTTGAATAACATTATAATAGAATATATATATAAATTCCCCTAATATAATCCCAATTACCACTAATTTCTCCCTTATATATCATTATCAGGTATCATTGATAGTCATAATAATATTGTATCTATCCATAATTTATGACATAATTGATAAAAAATATTATGACTAGTTAAAATTACAGAAATCATTTTTTAATTAAAATACAATTGTAATCACAATATATTTATTAAAACCGATCATTGTAAACATTTATGAAACCCCTATAAATCATATATGTATTTCCACATCTAAATTTCATTCTCATAAACCATTAAATAGATGTTAATATTTTTTTAATATATAATTTAATAAAACTATTGAATGTCATCTCCTACAATAAAAATAAATATTATTATTTTTCTCAAAATTTGCTTCAATTTTAAAATTCAAGGTTCAGAAACACTTTAAATATTGATATTTATAATAATTTTAAATATTTAATTTAATATACTACATATTAATAGATTTAAATGTTTAATAGCTGGTACATAATTAGGAGAATAATAGAGTTACATGTACTTAATTTTTAGAATTCCTAAAATGTCTTCATTCTACTTGATAAATTTAATATAGAGGTTTTCTTAATTTATCAGCATTATATTTTAAATAGATTTGAAATATAATATATATATTTAATTTTTTAAAAACAAAAATATAATCCATTTATGAATTATTTTAGAGTTTCCCACATCCAAATTTATATATTTTTATAGAACTAAATATTTACATTTTTATATTTCAAAACTAAAAATATAACAGACAATCATACTATATTTATATGAAATATCTTAAATTGATATACAATAATAAAAATGATAAAAAAATTAAAATAAATTATTCAATATCTAAAACTATAAATATATTAAATATTATTAAAAAGAAACCCTCATGAATTAGTACAATTTATGCAAACCTAAAACAATCTAAAGAATATAATTTACTATAAAAAACATCTACATTACTTATTTTTAAAAAATTGATGAAATTTAAATAATTTTCTTAATATTTCCATTAAAATAAATAATAACATATAGTTATGTAGAATAAAATAATATTCACATTCATGACCACTATTAATTTAGAAATTATAATTCCATCTTTGTAACATCCTGATCTGACCAACAATATTGGGTAGCACCATGTTACCAATAACGATAGATCAAATTTCTCAAGTGTCAAAGGTTGGAATTTTTTTTTTACAAAAAAGTAATATCATGGTGAATGATTTTATATTTTATAGATAACATCAAATAAAATATAAAAACTCTAAAAGTGTATAATCACGATGTATGAATTTGCACAAGGCAAAAACGAAATATATATAACAAATTCGTAAGAATTCAAAGGTTGAACCCAACGAAAATAAAATACTATAGAACTAAAAGACCCAGAGTTAATCTATTTTTTCCCACAAGGAATACTCCCATTATTCACTTGAAAACAACCACAACTCTCCAAGATTTATCATATTAAAAATCATCAACTCATCCTTTTGGAATGTAGGAGGCCCTACCCATAATTTTACCATAATAAACGATGAATGTATATGCACTAGGATATATAATCATGTGTGAGAATATCATTTCAATAAGAAATATTTTTTTCCAATATATGTCACTAGAATAATAATAAGTTATCTCACTCTTTATTATAAATAGGATAAACATATAATATAAAAGAAAGAAGATAAAAAATATAAATAACTCATAGAAAAAATCAACTATTATTTTAAACCCATTATCTCATAAGTACACCATTCCATTTATCACCCACACAAGCCATGAACCCCATAACCCAAATTTTTAATCCACAATATAAATAACTAATAATAGGAATCATATTCCTATTACTGAATTCTTCACATAGAATTGTAAATGTTTTCATATTCTCACAATATGGTTCCCCATTATCCATGTCAAAACAAAGAAGGGCCCTGAGAAACACATTATCAATGTAGACAAACCCATGAAATCCACATTACCCTACAATATATGTTCTAGAAAAGTACATATAAATAAATTCCCAACTTTAGTATCCATGAACTCACACCAACACATTCCTAACTATGTTTAACACATTATAACATTGGAATATTAAAAAATAAGTCATAAAAGTTTTGTATTGTCAAAAATATAATGGTTATTTATAACAACCCATATTACAATTCTCCAATTCTACCAACAGATATCCCAAAAAATAATAAATAAATACATTTAGAAAAAAAATGTAAAGTATTTTAATTATGAAACCACAATTTTATCTGTTTAAAGAAAATTGCAGTTTTTATGAAGCCACATTTTTTAAATCAAGTTTTTATGATTAAATAAAATCTCTCACTCGTATATCAAGATTGTGAAATCCTTGAATTGACAATTAACAACTATAAAACATAAATATAAAATACATAACAGTACATGAAAGACCTAATCTTGGGATCCTATAAATAGAAAACAATAATTATAATGAAAAAGAGAAGAAAAAAAGTCATACCATTGATTGAGTAGACCAAGAGTTCTTAATTACAAGAGATCATGTTCTAGAAGAAAAAGATTTTCCAAAATGACAAAAATGAGTCCTCTTGTGGGAGAGTATAATTAAAATGAGTAAGGTTGTGTGTTATTGGGAAAAAATTCGCTAAAAAATAATTTTCAATACCCATTAAAGGACATGTATTGTATGGAGATACAATTTTAAAAACCATACATCAACCATGAAAACTAGCACTGTATATAATTTTTTTAAGTCAACTGGTATGGTTTTTCTAATCCATTTTCTAGTTTTGTGCCTCTTGCTTGGTCTATTTTCCACCCCACCTTATTTCATAAGGAATCATTGCGGTTTATGCTTACCATAAAAAAACTATTAAGCTTCCACAACCCCTTTATAACTTCTTGAAACATTCACAAATATTCTTGAATCCTTAAAAAAACAGAAAGCATATCATAAAAATAAAAAATTAAACCCATAGTACCACGAACTGGTGGTTTTAGAATCTCTTATAAATTGATCATTCCGTCGACATAAATCATGATTTTACAAAGTGATATAAAAAATCCATGTCTAATTGTCTATAAATGTAAAATCATAAAATACCATATAAATAGGATCATTATATTAAAAATTATGTATCAACGATATACATTGATATTACATTATCATATCTTTCCAATATTGAGATATGAACAGTTGAAAGATGAGATTAAATCCATCTACTCAATAGTAATATGATTATAAAATTTACATAACTGAAATTCAACTAATAATATAATCATTGATAGAAAAGAGAATGAGATTCACCACATTGAATTATACATTTAATTCTAACAGTAAATAACTCCTTCGAGATAGTAAAGAGTTTGAAAATTTATCCCAACCAAAATAATTAAATTGGGTCATCTACTAAATTGGAATCTCTTCATTATATAGGAATAATTTATAAACACATGATATTTAACTAGTAAATCTATATCTCAAAGAAAAACAAACCTAGAAGACTATAAATTGACAAAGATGATGGTACGATTATCAAAATGGGGTTATATGAAACATATATATATAAATGGAAAACCATGAATGAATATGAAAGGAATGTATTCCTTACATGAACTAATAAATCTCATCGAACCCATCCATATAGACTAAATATTACTTTAGATACCCTGTTTTATTGATGGTGGTATACCGTAGTCATAAAAATGGCCGTAAAGTTAAATTCATTATCCAATATCTAACATATGAAACTATGGTTCTAAAAATGGTGATAATCATTACATCATGATACATGGTCAACACTTTATTAAAATACCCCACTACCAAAAATTTAAAAATACTATACCCCAAAAATAGTAATGAAAAGATTCAACTCAAGGATTTTTCTGATTACAACACTGATGAAATCATGTATTTAATGCCACATTTGTTTCAAATCCCTTGTCGATATACTAATTTTTTTAAAAAGTTATATGTTTCACTCAATACATTCCCACTAGTAAGTGTTCAACATTTTCAACATTTTGTACTATCCAAATGTCTCAATGGATATCCTATTTGAGACATTCCTGAAACTAGGATAAACCCGAATTAGATCTTAATATAAAAGATATAATTTTCATAATTTATACACACCTTGGAATCACCCATCCAAGAAAATTTAAAAAAAATGTTATGATAATAAAAACTTCACCACCGTAAATTCATGGATTTCATTACTAAATTCAAGAATAATAAATATTTGATAGAAAAAATTGATAGCATCTTGATCAATTCAATCCATGTGAGTTTTAGTGATTGAAACCATGAATCAGTCACAATACCACATTTCACTAACTCAAAACACCGATATATAAGAATTAATACATACACTCTCCCATTGATCATTAACTACATGTCCGAGGTATTGTTATCCTTAGTGATATGATACATGATATCATATATTCATTGAAATGTAAATAAACTACTAAGCATAGAGGCTATGAATACATGAAGTACATTGAAATGATACAATTTATCCTTGTTAAAAAAAGACCAACTCATAATTAATTTCAATGGCTCGATCTTGTAGACACCCATAACCTATAACACGTGAAAGGGGGTTACCCATCCAAAATCAATTCATGATGAACCACAAATAACAAATAAATTTGACCCATGTTGTTTCATAATTACCAAACTAGAACCACAGTTCACATAGTTTATCTGGTGATAGATAAGATATATGTCCAAGATCTACCCATTATGTCTATGCTCCACATATTATCACATCCCATCCATATTTATGAAAATTAACTAATCCATAAAAATATTTATGAGTAACTTTATAGCATTGGAAATAAATATCGAATTTAAATATAAGAACAAATTTACTAAAACAATTATCACAAAGACACTTCTATGATTGGTAATTCCACCAATAATAAACCATGATAATGGTAATTGAGTATGTTGGAAAATTTATATCGCAGAATATCTTATTACCCATGAAATGTCTTGATATCTTGATCCTACTTCCATAAACTCATATTACTTTTCCACATGCTGCATTTATCAATAGAAAATGGAAACTAGTATAATCAGTGAAAACAGTTGAATATAGTAGGAATCCTCAACCCGGATAAGAATCACATCAAGTATGGTTGTATGAAAACACAACCGACATAACAATTGAAAAAAGTATAAGATGAACAATAAACATAGAAAACCCATAAATACCCTATGAGGGTATCCTAAAAGATATTTTCTAAGATTCATACCAATATATTTCCCATTCTAGAATGGGTGCATATTATTATAATTTTGTCAACAACCGTGTTATAATAGTCCTTAGAACCAAGTGAAATATTATAATTTTTCCTATAAATTGAAATGTTAAAAAAATATTTTATAATAACACATTAAATGAAATTCTTCCAAAATATTAATACCCATAATACCATTTATAAAACACATTTATTATTTCACATTAAAATAATCACGAGGTAATGTTGTTATGACATGAAAAATGATAAAATATACGAAATTTTAAATATTAAAAAACTAAAAGTATTTATTTAATAAAATATTATCCCCCATGTTAAAAATAATGAATGTATTGAAAATATTTAATAGAAAAGAAAATATATAAAAAAATTCACCAATATTTAATGAATATCTTCCTTAAGAATCAATTTTAAATCTAACAAAAATTTGTAAGATTGGGCATACTAATTAAATTGTTTAATTTTAAATAATATTTTTCATCATTACATGTATAATAATACCATATTACATAAACAAAAGTAAAAAATTCATCCAACCACTAAAAAGTCACCAATGACCAATATGCATTGATCATTTTATATACTCGAAAAATGTTATTAAACTTTTTTATCAACTTATGATTAATAAAAAATTGTGAGAACAAGAAAATTAAAATTATGTCATAGATATCCTAATAAGTTGAAATCATTTCAAAACAATAAGAAAAATATTATATGTGACCCATATTATATAGCCATATTTCATTATATTATATTCCAATTTTAAAACATCTACAAAGAAAATCTTTAATAAATAATCTTGGTTAAATGGAACAAAAAAATTATAGTTTCTATATCAAAAATTTAAATATTAATTACTAGAAACAAACCTAAAAATAATATGAATTGAAAAACTAATTTAATATTACAACAGCCTGTGTAATGGTCTATGCCATTAAGTGTCTTGTTTTTAAGGATACTTGGAAATGCCTCCTGGTGGATAGGTCATTCCTAGTGATTGGTATTGAACAAAGATGTGTAGAGTTTAAATATACTAATAAGTGTTTTAGAAATCAATTGGAGATTATTAGGAGACATATATATAGGGAGAAGTCAAGAGTCATGGCTAGGCTAGTTGGGTTGTTGATGTAGCACCAGATCACTGGTAGACCCATAGGATAACTGGTTGTGTAACAAAACATTATTATATCAAATATGAATCATTGGATCACTGGTGGGGTAGTAGGAAATCATTCTACCTAGTACATCTAACAGACCATTCTAGAATCTTTTACTAGCCAATTGGTCACACATTGGCTCGCCAGTCTACCCCATCTAATTGGAAAATTTGGTGTGAAAGTCTGTTTATTATGGAGGATGATATTGAACTTATTACCACCGAATCCCCCTTATATTTTACAAGTGTTGGAAAAATTTAATGATGGAAATTAGACCACAAACTATGCTCATCATCCCTCCATGAACTGACTCTCATCCAAGATGCATCTAAATGATTTCTAAATGTGAATCTGTAAAAGTTCATTTGTTATTCATTAATATTAGCCTCCTTCTTCTTGTGGTGATGGAGGATTATAATATCATTCATCTAGGATGAATTAATTTAGTAATATTTACGCATTGTGATATTTTAATTACTCAATTATACATATATTCTATCCACATCGGTTTTCTTGAACATCAACAAATCATTGGCTATATCACAGTTTGAAAATTGGATGACATTTTAAAGACCCAAGTATTTATTGAATAACAATTTTTTATATTAATACTTATGAATAAGATCTTAATTTTATATAAATGTGGACACTTTTTCCGATAGCGTACTCAACAGACATAAAAGGATTTCTCTGAAATCTTATGTTTGCAAACAATGTGGAGTTGTACCGAAAAATAATAGAATAATATTAATAATATAAATTGTAGTTTACAACTAGCCATTGAATATTCTAGAATGAATAGAACATACCATATTATGATTAAAATTTTTTTAATTGTTTTTAAATTTATCCGCTAAAGCATAGAGGCTTAAAATGATAATTAATCCAATTTTAAGCATAAATACTCTAATATTTTTAATATGTAGCTCTACCACCTTTTGATGGAGAACCAATTTTAAATATAGTTTTTGTCACTTTTATAAGTTCCATTTAAGAAAATAAAAATTCTAATTAGAATCGGGTCATAAAAATTTACTTTGGGTAAATTTTTGGTGTTTTTTCTTATAAAGTTCATTTTTTAATGAATAGTGAAATATACTACATTTTAAGCCAAAATTGCCTTTTCATTTGATTCATTAACCTTGATAAATAATATTTTTAATTTATATTAATGTGTAATTATATTATTTTTTTTACCATTTAATACATTTTTGATAATTGGAAGTAATTTCAGTTTTTAATTAAACATAAACACATCTCAATCATTTGATAGTTATTATTTCTTAAAAACATGTTTTTTGGTTATGACAATGGGAATTAAATTTAAGTTAATTTATGGAATTTATTTGTTTTTCATTTGGAAAAAGAGATTACATAATGGTAATTAAGAGGTCCAAATTGTGTAAATAGGTAACTTTTATTATTATATATTATGAATAGTAACATCAAAAAATATTTTATTTACCATGGTTAAAGGGTAAATTTGGTAAAAAAGGGCAAATAAATAATATATTAATAATATTAAATTATCCTAACAAATATCCTAGCACTATTGGATGAAATATTTCTGACCATGGGCATCCTTTGGTCAATTTTAGGACCCCATGGAGCCACTTGTGTTTGAAAATGACATTTAATTACATTTAATTTTAAGTTAAGGAAAATATAACCTAAACATACATCTTTTACTAAAATAATTTTTATATGGGGATATATAAGTGATATGTTTTACTATAAATATTCATTATAAATATAAATATATTTCATACATCATGGTATTTTATTTATAATTTTTAGAGATTAAATAAATAATTTTATTTATGAATATGATGATGCATTGAATTCTTCATTAATTGAGGATTAAATAAATGATATTATAAATGTTAAAATAAATAAAATTTGGTTTTTTTGATGTCATACACGAATTTTATGGATGATAATTACATGTTAAGTTCGTATAAATGTATTTTTTTTGAATCAATCACATTGATGCGGATTTTTAAAAAGTCATGAAATCAATAGTGTCAAAAATGACATAATTCATATTTTAAAATATAAAATATTTTTTTAATATTATAAAATTCCAAAAAAAAACATGCGATTAGACCAAATGGTCATAAAAAGTCTAAAATTTTATTATTTACTATATCATTAGATATTTTTCTTGTTTTGGTATTTTGATTCTCAATGTGTTTATTTCTTGATAAAATTATAAGAGTGAAAAAGGGTTAAATAGACACGATAAGGATTAAAAAAATATCAAAAAATATCAAATTATTATTGGAAGATTTTATTTCGAACAATAGTCATACTATATTTTAATTTAATGAGATTTCGAACTCTTGAAACTGAAAATAATTTTATAATAAAATAATTCTTTCAAGAATTATTAAGGAGCCCATCCTCCCCCTTATAAAAGGCCACCACATATAACCCATTACACACACCTCTCAAGAACCTTGGATAATAAATAGTATACACCAATAATCTTCCAACATATCCCTATTCTTCTTATAATCCTTCCCCTAGGAATAAATAAATTAAAGAGATCCCATTGGCTCTAATCAAAAGAAGTTACCCGATTTGAGGTATCGTCTTCTCTGAAGTTTCATTCCATTATTTTTCCTTCTCTACTTGAAATGGAATTCTTATTCATTGTTTACATAGTATCCTCAATATACTAGGTTTTTTTATGATATGTATTCTAACTAGACTTATGCACACCTCCATCTAATGGGTATCTAACATACTATTTCTGTGGTCGATAAAGTACAACCTCACGAAACAATGACTTTTAAATATTCTCCTACCACCTCATTTGGTGTCCATAATGCTGGAACTATAATTATCTATGATATTTAAGACTTCTATTTTTTCTCTATTATTCTGTAATTCTCATTTAGAACATACCTTTATGCTTTTCATGTTGTATAAATATGATAATTTTCATTTGAGGATGTGAGGACTACTGCCCCATCAAAGTGATATGACTCATTCAGGATATACATAGAATGTATAATAGATGGAATTAGTGTACTTATGTAACAAAAATAACATTTATATTATAATTTAATTATAATAAATTTATTTTTTATTTATTTTTCATTCTATAAAAATTAGAAAACAAAATGAATGTAGTGTTCATGCGTACGTATGGCTTACCGTCTCCATGAACGGTGCATTTCATTTCTTATATCAAAATGCTACAGACTAATCTAAATACATATATACTGGATATATTAGATATATATGATATGTAAATCATGAATATCATTCTGGAGATAATGTCATTTTGACCATATAGACAATTTATAATTATAACAAGTTCATTTTTGACTCATATTCCCAACATCGACAAAATTTCCGATATGAACTAAAATAATTAACTAATTATTATAGCATGGTAATAAGTGATTGAAAAGGAATAATAATCATGAAAAAGGTTCTGATGAAATTATAATTAAACTTAATTTTATTATTCAGGAAATTAAATAACAAATGAGTCATGTCAGACATGAGGTAAGGGACTTCATCTCAATCTTCATTTATTGAGGAATATATCGACAATATATACCTAATATTTTATACATTGTATAATAATACCCTTTGAAATTTACTTTCATTCAAAGGGAATCATTTTCCTATGAAGCATTTTACTAAACAACAAAAGTAATGTTTTTAACATATACGGTGACAATGATGGCTCTACCGCTGTAATATTTATTTGGATTCCTCTATAAGTCTTAATGCTTTTGAAAGGAAAAAAGAAACCTCTTATTCCATTTTTGGTTTTTATGGTATTAACAATGTATTTTGAAATGGATATTGTATCTCAATATCTTGAAATGATTTATTATGATTGAAAATGAAATTTTATTAGTGAAATGTTGATGTCTACAATATTTTAAGTCTTATGATTATATAATGGTACTTAGACATTTGAGGGGTGGTTATGTGATTAATAAAATAATAGGGGGTCCTGTGATAAACCAAGGACGGGTGGATAAATTACAAAATTCAATGCATTGGGTATGAATGTCTGTCTTATGGTTATTCCATTTAGTGATATGTGTGTAGGTTGACCATATAGTTAATCCATTAAAGTATTTTTACGTCCCAAATAATATTTTTATGTTATAAATTGTTTTCTATAGAATTTATGGTATTATTCTATTTAAAAAAAGGTTAATAAATGAGAATATATTCAGTGAAGTGTTTTTGATACTTATTTAAGGTGAAAAATATTAATTTATGATAAAGTATGTATGTTTTACCTGTTTTTTGACAACTACAAACATTACTTCTTTGTGTATCCCTTACTAGTATTTTTATGCTCCTCCCAGATTTTTGAAAAATATTTCACTGGAATTAAAGTGGAGTTGTTTCAAGAATGTTATTAAAGAAAATTCATGATTTTTAAAACATGTAAATAACCATGATTATTTTCATTTAGGAGTTTTTATGTTATGAAAAAATGGATACCGAATAGAAGTGTCTATATATAATATTCATAATATTACGTATATGTTATGACTTAATTATTTATAGCTCTAAACCTGATAAGATCCTCAATGTAAATTATTAACATAATTAAAGAATATGTAATGTATAAGGCTAGATCCTTATAGTTGGTATTAGACGTCGGGGGATTCAATGCCTCTAAGAGGCGTGTATTCTCCCCTTTGCTGCTTCTAGGGTATTCATCGGGAGCTGTCTCCTCCCCACGGGCGTGTCTTGGCGGCGCTGTGATGGAGCCTTTAGGATCCGAGGCATGCGGGGTGGCCCTCAGGATCTCATCTCGAACTCGTGGTGCTTGTCGACAGCTTCAGTGTGTCCTGGTGTAGCTTGAGATGTCTCCAGACATCCAGCTTGGTGATGGATAATTTCGTCGATGGTCACCTCTGACGCTGCTTCGGGCATGTTCTCTATCTCGGCATCATCCTCGATCCGGTTTTTCTAGCAGTGCAGCCTCAGTTTCTTAAGATCTGATGAGTTTTAGGTTAGGTGATGGTGGGACGTGTTTCTTGGCGTCGGTGTCATCCATCTTGGCTCGGATCTGGTGTGTTTCTGAGTTTAGACGTTGGCCCCGGTAAGAGGTTTGGAATTGGCGTAGTCTGCGGCGGATATGATCTGGTGCATCTCGGTTTACAGGTTTTGAATGTTATCTGTGTGGATGGTGTTCTTGCGATGATTCTGTTTCAGGAGCAGCCCTCCTTGTTGGTGCTTTCCTTTCCCGTGGTTCGACCACTTTGGAATCTTATGAGGGTTCTTCTGAAGTTTGTGATGACCAACTTCATGCTTAGAGAGGCACTACTGGTTCTGACTAGCTCAGATCCCCTCATCGGAGACATCTCATTAATGTGCTTTTGAGTATTCTAGTCATAGGTGACGAAGACTCTAATTAACGTTCTTGTTTTGACTTCCTTTCCAGATTTCTATGTGTGGTGTCGAAGGTGCCCATGGATCGGTGAGCTTCTTTGGTGTTGATTCGAGCATTGTGATTCTCATTTCAATTTTGAAGATGTTTTATCTGTAATTGTTCTTTATGTGGTCCGTTAGATTGGAGATGTACTCGAGCCTGATCTGATCTAGCAAGTCCCATAAGATGTTTCAAGGCCAGTCTTTCATCTTTAAGATGCTTTACAGATTTGGAAGTTGGGAGGTTATGGCGTCAGCCGTCGGATCTGGCCTATGCTTTGACACAGGACATTGGCTTTCTGTACAGCCATGCAATTGTGGAGGATTTTTGACGGTCAAATGTTGGGGAGGGATAACTCCATGTTGTCGTGTTGGGTTGTATCTCTCGACCTTCAGATCGTGATTGTCCTATGTCCTTGAAGTCTGTTCGGGTTCCCCCTTCATCCATTTAAAGGGGTTTTCTGATTTAAATAAAATAAAAATTTGAAGGCCTTCGGGCCATTGGATGGATGGTATTAGAGGTCAGTTTAGATAACATTACGTGTTATGATATTTTTTAATAGAATGTCGATAAATTAATTTTACACTATGGTTAAATTGAAATGATATAGAATTTTAAGATTAACAATTTTTTCAATCTATGATATGCTTTTTTAGAATGGTTTTCTGCAGAAGAAATAGGGCAGTTATGATGGGAAGACATACAAAGGAGAATAAACATCCAAATCAGCATCCTTAGATGGTCAGAATCAGAACTATTTATCTTGTTGTAGTGATGGCACCGTTGACTCAGGCTATAAATGGTGGTGGTATAAATGAATGATATCAACCATATAAAAACCATAGGAACATGTCTATAGTGGATAATTTTATGAGGATACATCCCCCTTTATTCAGAGGATCATCTGACCATATTCATGATAAAGGGTGGATCAAATCACTGGAAAAGATTTTTGATGTCATGGATTGTATAGACAATAAAAAGGTTAGTCTTTCAATTTATCATTATGATGTAAAAGGAGATCAGGGGTAGTTGATGGTTAAAAATCAAAAGGGGCAGTGAGGATATTTATGCACTTTGTTGAGAAGAATTCAAATGTATGTTTCTTGTGAAATATTTTTATAATTCAGTTCGACTTAGGATAGAATAATAATTCTTCTAATATAGGTAGGAGGATGACTCAGTGGCTACTTATAATGAAAAGTTCACTCGAATGGAATAGGTAAGCTCTAAATTTCAGCTGAGATATTCATATTAATATAAATTGATTTTAATCTAGATTGAAGTCACAATATTGAAGATAATTAGCTTCCCATGAATTCAAAATCAATGAGAAACTTATCAGATATTCCATAAAGGAAGGAATGGAGTTTTCTAATGATCTGGTGTTCCAGGAGAGCAAGAAAATAAAGAGGTCTAGTTGGAAGGAAAAAGGAATGAACTCTAAAGAAAATCTTGGAAGTAAGAAAATTAAATTTACATCTTGTGAGTAGTTTGGTAAAATTAATCCTATAGAATGTCTCTCAAAATATGGAAAGTGCTTCTGGTGTGGTAAGACTGATCATATTACTCGTAAATGTAAGGTATATGATCAAGAAGGCAATGGAATTCCAGTGGTGAGTAGTTTTGGTTGCAATGATTTTAGGAATTATGAAAATGTGTGTCCAAATTTGATTACCAAGGGTGGAAACTAGATACATCAAAAACCGAAGGTTGGGGAAAAATATTTTTCTACTACTACTATTGATGTAGGACCATCAAATGAAGTGGTATTAGGTATTGTTTTGTTTTTTCTGATTATTCCAATGTTTTGATTGACTCATGGTCTATACATTATTCATTTTTAGAAATTTTGTAGTAAATTTGGAATTCCATCTCAAGATATGAATCCTAAACATGTGGAAAAAAACATGGGTGAAATGTTGAGGAAAAATAAAATTATAAGAATATTCCAATACATATTTAAGGAATGAATTTTCAAGTAAACCTTATTTTTTTCCCTAGTAGACTTTGATGTTATTTTTCAATGGATTGCATTTTTTTACCATAATAAGATTGAATATTGAGCTAAAGAAGTTTTTTTTTCAAAAATACTATCAGTTTGTGTAGAAGAATGAACCCTTTTCTCTGATAACATATCAGGAAGCTAAGAAACTAGTTAAATATGGAAATTAATGTCACCTTTCATATATTGTTGATAACAAAGGAAAAATACATATGAATGATGTTCCAGTAGTAAATGAGTATCTTTAATTTTTCCTGATGAGTTTCCTAGTATTATAACTTAATGGGAAGTTGAACTTACTATTGAGTTATTTACTGATTCATATCCAATTTCAAAACCCCCTTATCGAATGACTCAAATTGAACTTTTAGAGATAAAGAAACAATTGCAAGAGTTGTCATATAAATGTTTCATTTGACCTAGAACATCACCAAGTGGTGCTCTTGTCGTTTTTGTTAAAAAAAATATAGTTCAGTGAGACATTCCATTTGATTATAGATCCTTGAATAATATCACTATTAAGAACAAGAATCCATTTGGCATATCGTTAATTTTTTGATCACATCCATGGAGATCTGTTTTTTTCGAATATTGACTTGAGTTCAGGGTACCATAATTTAAAAGTAAAGGAAGTAGATATTTGAAAGACCATGTTTCGTATTATATATAGCCATTATGAATTTTTAGTTATTCCTTTTTGGTAAAACAATGCACCTGATTTATTCATGGATCTTATGAATTGAATTTTCTGTGAGTTCTTGGATATGGTTGTGATTGTGTTTATTAATGAAATTTTTGTATATTACAAAAGTAAAGATAAGAATGAAATTTATTTAAAGGTTTTCATGAAAATATTAATGAAAATTAAATTTAATGGGAAATTTAGAAAGTATGAGTTTTTGTTACAAAAAATTTCATTCCTTGGTTACAATGTTTCAAAAAATGGTATAAAAATTGAACCTTCTATAATAAAAGTAGTTGATGAATGAACAAGAACCAAAAATATAATCGTAATTCATAGTTTTATAATTTTTTTAGGATATTATAGATTTTTTGTTGTGAATTTTTCATGGTTATATAGCCCACTGACTTATTTAACCTGAATAGTTGTTATGTTTATCTGAACCAAACAATGTGATGACGATTTTCTGGAATTGAAAAGAAGATTAGTGAATTCTCCAGTTTTATCCTTGCCTTCTAGAAATGGTGATTTGTTATCTATAGTGATGATTCGTTGAAAGGAATTTCCTTTTTTCGAACGCATAATGATCATGTAATTTCTTATGCTTTACCTCAGTTAAAAACTCATGAGATAAATTACCTTACACATGATTCAAAATTAGATGATATTGTTTTTTCATTAAAAATATGGATGCCTCACTTGTATGTAGTAATGTGTGAAATATATACTGATCAAAAGAGATTGAAGTATATATTCACTCAGAAGGAATTAAATATGTAATATAGTATATGTTTAGAATTAATCAAGGATTATGATTGTAGGATCCATTTCCATATAGGAAAGGCATATAAAGCAGCCAATGCATTGATTAAATATTGGAAGAAATTTGGAATATTAGTTTTTTTATCGGAAAATACTCTATTTTGTTTTAGGTATTAGTGAAATAATATCTATTAGACAAAATTATTCATGTGCGTAAGGAAGACAATGAGTTAGAGAAAATGGTATTGTTGGTTTAAATGGGTAATTTACTGGAATTTATCATTGATAATGATTTTATTTTCAGATTTGGGAAGAGATTATGTGTTCCTTATGATTAAAAATTGATGAAAGATTTATTATGTGAAGCTCATAGTTATCTTTTTTTCATTCATACTGGTAGTACTATGTTGTAAAAAGATCATTGGGAGTATTAATGGTGGGATGGAATGGAAAGAGATACTATTAACTTCACTCTGATGTGTTTGACATGTCAACATGTTTAAATACAGAGGTATTTACCGAAAGGGATGCTTCATATTTACATGGTCTAGAGTGGAAATGGGAAAATATATCCATTTACATCGTTGTGGGATTACTAAGGTCATCTCGAGGTAATAATGCAATCTAGGTTATTTTTTATCGATTGAAAAAAAATGTTGTTTCCTTCCTATTCGAGATACTATATCTCTAGATTAACATTTTCGATTGTATGTTAAAGAGATATTTAGGTTACATGGAGTTCCCCACTCCATTGTATCTGATTGTGATATAAGGATAACTTCAAAATTCTGGAAAGGTCTTCATAAGGAATTGGGAATTGAATTAAATTTTTGTACAACTTTTCATCCTCAATCAGATCAGCAGTTAGAATGAATAATCCGGACTTTGGAAGATATTCAATGTGCTTCTTCAATGGATTACTAGGGATGTTGGGAGAAACATATTTCATTGTTTGATTTTTCTTATAATAACAATTTACATTCTAGTATACAGATTGATCCTTTTGGGTAATTATATGGAAATAGGTGTTGAAAACCATCTTTTTGTGATGATGTAGCTGAAAGAAAGCTGATAGGTGCCGAATTGGTAGAAGAGATGGTAAAGAATGATTAGTTGATACAAAAATACATGAGGAAAACTCGTAGTATATAGAAATGTTACGCGGATAACCATAGGATGGATGATTCTTTAGACATAGATGATTATTTATTTATAAAAGTTTCTCAATGGAAAAGTGTGATGTGTTTTTGTATGAAGGGAAAGCTGAGTCTGGGGTTTGTTGGACCCTATGAAATCCTAGAGAAAGCTGGATCAGTGGCCTAAATAGTAGATTCATCTCCATGTTTATCCCATATAAACAATATGGTTCATGATTCAATGTTGATAAAGTATATTTCGGATCCATCTCATTTTTAGAGTCTAGAGGTAGTTTATTTGGAAGAGAATATTTCATATGAGGAACAACTGGTCCAGATTAATGAACAAAGAGTGAATGTGTTGTTAATAAGGTAATTCATCAGTTAATGTTTTTTTGTAAATACCACATGTTTGAAGAGGAAACATGGGAATCTGAAAAATATTTGATGGATAAATACCCATTCATATTTGATATGTTAATAGAATGGTGGGGACACAGTTCCCAAATGTGGGGAATGATGTAATGATCCATGTATTTATAGAATAAAAATTTTGGTTTCTATTAATAATTATGAATAATATATTAATTTTATGTTAAAGGGAATGTTTTTTCCATTAGCATAGTCAACACGCAACAACATATTTCTCCAAAATATTATGTTGCACCCAATGTTGATTTATACCGAAAAAAATAATAATAATATTATATTAAATAGTATTTAATGCGTAGTTGTTGTATTGGTGTGAATGAATAGAACTAACCATATTTTGATTAAACATGTTTGTTAAATTTTTTAATTTTATCCAATAAAATTTAGAGGCGTAATGTGAGAATGAATCCAATTTTAAGCATAAATACTATAAATTTTTAAAAGGTAGTTTTATCTCCTTTTGATGGAGAACCCCTTTTAAATATAGTTTTTTCCACATTTAAATGTTACATTTGAAAAAATAAAATTATTCATTAGAATAGGGACATCCAAATTTACTTTGGTTATTTTTTTTTGTATTTTTCTAAAAAAATTCATTTTTAATTAATAGTGAAAAGATGCATTTTAAGTCAAAACTTTCTTTTCATCTATTCATATAAATGGTAAGATTTTTTTTTAATTTTTTATGAATTTTAATTATATTTTTATACCATTTAATAAAAAAAATTATTGGAAGTAATTTTAATTTTTAATTAGACATAAACACATGTCAATCTTTGTATATTTATTATTTCATAAAAAACACTTTTTGGTTCTGACAATGGAAATTAATTTGAAATTAACCTTTTCAAATAATTTGTTTTGAATTAGTAAAAATTAATTCCATATTTGGAATCAAGAGGTTAAAATTGTGTAAATATCTATCTTTAATTTTTAGTTATTATAAATAGTAACTTCAGTAAATATTTTATTTACCATGGTTAAAGGGTAAATCTGGTAAATAAGGTTAAAAATAATATTATAATAATATTAAATTACACTAAAAATTTCCTACCCCTATTGGATGAAATATGTAAGACCATGTGCATCCATGGGACGATTTTATGACCACATGGATCCACTTATATGTGAAAATTACATTTAATTACATTTAATTTAAATTTAAGGAAAATATAACCAAAACATACTTCGTTTACTAAAACAATTTTTATATGGGGTTATATAAGTGATATTTTTTACTACAAATAGTCTTTAGAAATATTAAAATATCATATACTTCATGGTTTTTTATTTATAATATTTAGATATTAAATAAATATATTTATTTATGACAGAATGATGATGTAGTGCTTGCTTCATTAATAAACGATTCAAATAAATGTTATTATAAATAATAAAATAAATGTAATCTGGTTATTTTGATGTAATCCAAGAATTTATTGGATTGTATTTACATGTTAAATTTGAATTAATGATGTTTATTAGAATCAATCAAGTTGTTATGGATTTTTAAAAAGTCCTGATATGAATTAGGTGAAAATAAACCTATTTCATATTTTAAAATATAACATATTTTATTAAATATTATAAAATTACAAAAAAAATACATGGTAAAGAAAAATAGTCATAATAAGCCTAAATTAATTTCTCTTTAATTGGATATTTTCCCTTTTTGGTAAATATTTTGATTCTCAATGTGTTAAATGCTTGAAAAGTGATAATTGTATAAAAGGGTTAAATAAAAAACATAGGGATTAAAAAATATCCAAAACCTATCCACATATTATTGGATTAATTTTTTTGAACAATATTAATTTTATATTATAATTTAATGTGTTTTGGATCTTTATAAAATGAAAACTATTTTATAATAAAATAATACTTTCAAACATTCCTAAGGAGACCCTCTATATCATATAGAAGTCCCTCACCTATAAACCATTACACTCACCTCTCATGCCCCTTGGTTCATCCCAAATCTACCCCAATATTATCCCAACATCCCGTTATTCCTCTTAGAAGTATTACCATAGAAAAAGGAAATTAAATATAGCCCATCATCTCAAATGAAAAGAAGTAACCCGATTTGAGATAATGCCTTCTCTCAAGTTTTTTCTATTATTTTTTCCTGCCCCACTCTCTATTATCTTCTTCTTATTAGTTTTCCTACAAAAATTGTTCTCAATATTCTAGGTTTTAGTACTAATATGTCTTTGAACTATACTTAGATAAACCTTTGTCTAATGGTAATAGAACATACTGCTTCTATTGACGGAAAACTACTACTTCACGAAATAATGATTGCTCAATCTTCTCCTACCACCTATTCAGGAGGCCATTCTGATGAAACTATAATTATATCTGATGTATATGATATTTATTTTATATCTATGATTATTTAATTTTCAGTTACAACATACTTATTTTTTCATGTTGTATAAATATGATAATTTTATTTTAGAAAGTGCAGACAACACACTCAAAGTTATATGATTCGTTCATGTTATACATGGAACATATAAAGGATAAAATTATTAAATTTATGTAACATATATAAAACAGATATTATACTATATTTATAATATATATATATTTATAATTTATTTTTCATTCATTTAATTATGAAAATTAAATGAATGTTGTATTCATGCATACGTATGACATACCATCTCCATGAATGGTTCATCTCATTTTGTATATCCAAATACTATGGACTATTATAAATACATATATACTACAGAATATATAATATACATGATATCTAAATCAGGAATATCATTATGAAGATAATGTAATTTTGACCATATGGACAATTTATAATTATAACAAGTTCATTTTTTAATCAATTTCCAAACATCGACAAAATATCCAATATGAAATCAGATAATTATCTTATTATTATATCAAGGAAATAAGTGATATATAATGAATATCTAACATGAAAAATGTTATAAATCAAGTATAAATTATCTTATGTTTATTATTCAGAAAATTAAAGAACAAACAAATCAAGTAGAACATAAGGTAAGGGTCATCGTATCAATCTCCTTTCATTGAGGCATATATAGAAAATATAAATATCCTTATTTTACATGGTGTATAATAAAACCATTGAAGTTTTTCATTCATTAAAAGGGAATATTTTCTCTATGAAGCATTTTCATTAAGGAAAGAAGGAATTTTATTAATGTATGTGGTGACAATGACCTCTCCACCACCATAATCATTATTTGTCTTCCTCTGTAAGCCTGGCTGTTTTTAAAAGGAAAAATAAACCATGTATTCCATTTTTTTGTATTCGGTATAGAAAATTATTTTTTAAATAGATTGATTATTTTAATATTTTGAAATTATATCTTGTTATTGCAATTGAAATTTTATTAGTGAAATGTTAATATTTGCAATATTTAATTTGTTATGATTACATAATGGTACTTGGACATTGGATGGGTGGTAACATGATGAACCAAATAACCAGTGGTTCTAGGAAAAACCAAGGATGGGTGGTTACATTTTAACCACCAATTCATTGGGTGTGGAAGTCGGCCATATGGATATTCAATTTAGTGATATATGTGGAAGTCGACTGTATGGTTATTCCATTTAAGTATGTTTATGTCCCATGTTACCTTTATATGATATAAATAGTTTTCTATGGGATTTATGGTAATATTTCTATTACAAAAAGGTTCAGAAATGATCTTATATTTAGGAAAGTGTTTTTGTTACATCATTAAGGTTAAATGTATTAATTTATGATTATTTATTCATGGTTTACATGTTGTTTTACAAACTAACAGCTTTCTTTCATTGTGTATTCCTTACTGAGCTTTTTATACTCAACCCAAGTTTTTGAAATGTTGTTCACATGTCTTATGGTAAAATAGGGTCAAGTTTGGGATCAAAAAAAAATCATTCTTATTAAAACATGGAACTAACAATGTTTATTTTCTATTAATAGTTTTATTTTATGAAAAATTGGATACTGAGTATAAGTGTCTACAAGTAAAATTCATGTTGTTATTTATATGTTATGACATAATTCTAAAAAGCTCTAAACCTGAAAAGATCCTCAATGTGATTTATTAAATTAATTCAAATTTATGAAATGTTTAAGGCTGGGGCCTCAGAGACATGGAAAAAGATGTCAGGATTTTCATAGTTTGGTGTATGATTCATTTAATTTAGGTTGTTTTTTATACAATACCTTCTGTTATTATTCCCATTTATTTCTATAAGATATTAGATTATACTCTTGAGTGAATAACAATTAAGTTCATATTTTTTATGAATAACAAATAATGATAAATCATTTAATGATCATTATGTCCTATTTAATTAAGGGAACGGTCCAAATTCATAATTAATTAATGATCCTTAAGTCTTAAATAATTAAATAACAGTTTCATAATGTAGTAGGAAACATTAGAGGTGTGGGTTGTGATACACAATACATATATCCGATGATACCATGAAATAATTCTTATTACCTGAGTATGATTAAGTTGAATTTATAACCATTGATAATCTTGATAACATGTTTAACTATTTTTACTCATGATTATATATCATTGTCTATTAATATGTGAACTATTTTTTACTATGTGTGATAACTTTTTTGGAATGCATTCTCAACCTATCATGACTCGCCTTCACTAAAAGGAGGGAAGGGTCAGCTGATTGTCAGGCCCTTCCTTTTTTAAGATGAAGGAGAGATAATGACCCCTGTGACCCGCCTTCAATAGGTCACAGAGTGGCAACATGCACCAAGGGTATATAAATTACACACAAATGGAAGGAATTACCGCTTTTTTCTTTATAGGATCGGGAGATAAGATGATGAAACCCCACAACAATAAAACTAAAGGACAAGTAATGAAAAAAAGTAAAACATTACCACATGAATGGTCCAAAAAGTAAAAGCCACAAAGTACAAAAACTGACTACAATGGTAAGTACCAAAGAATGAAAAATAGAAACTGCAACTGCCCCAAAGGTCCGAGCTAGTATGGTCTTGCGTGATCCCCAATGTCCTCAAGGAAACCTGAAACAGTTTTATATACGTAGGGTGAGCATACAAGTACACTCAGTATGGAAAACCAAATACTCCCATGCACAAGTGGGGGAATGTACTTAAGTCCCATGAGAAGGAGTAAACCAAACACCTATCATGGTATACTATCTACCCAATCCTCACCAAGGCACACTCCCCAAATAACGCAAATCCAGTAATATATATAACAAGAGAACATCGATGTTTTGGTACCCCACGCCACTTTCCCACTGGTTATTGAGACATCCTAAACATCGAACCAATCCTGCCATTCTCACCACAATCCCACTGCCACACCCTCTCGCACACACCTGGGCCACAACCACACACAGTCCCACTTCCGAATCCCTCCCGCAAACACCTGGGCCACAACTGTCACATGTAACCATGCATGCAAACACCTAGGCCAGAACAACCACCGCCACGCCCGAAGACATCTGGGCTAGAAGATCCACTGCCACCCCCAAAGACACCTGGGACTCATCCCAAAGACACTTGGGAAACCACCTGCCGCACACACCTGGCCTACCACCACACTACCCTACCCGAAGATTCTTGGGCTAACAATGGACCTCAACCCATCACAACCTTCCCGAAGATACTTGGTCTATCCGGGAAAGGGATCAGAAAAAGAGCTAATAACCATCCAATAATAATAGTGTTTGTAATGTCACCATCCCCATGAAATGGGGGTGTTCATCACTAAGTGCTCCACTTGGGTGGGGCTCAAATAAGAATCAGAAAACTGCAATTATAAGTATAGGTAACAAGCACTCACCCAAAGTATAGGTTTTTCTTCAGCCAGCCTAAAGGACATAACAACACTCAAGTCCGAGTCACAACTTTCACCAACAAAACTCATTTGTCTCATTCTTTTTTCATGTTCAGTAATAATGTTTAAATATGTTTATGCACTACTGGGCAACTAAAACCATAAGCATAACCAAGGAAAAGAAACCAACCAAACATCAATTTAAGTATCCACACACGGTTCTCTTTTAAAGTCACAACAACAAAGGAATAAGAGAGATCCCTAAAAGTACTGGAACTAAAGACATCCTCAAGACACTGCCCCGTGTCCCCTCCCCCAAAAAGGTTTATCATCAATAGAGGATACCACCCCAATTCATGATATAAACATGGTAACCACCTAGTCTTAAAACTCACAACCACAGAATCCATAAAAACAGGGGATCCCATCCATAATTTCATAACCACCGAGTGTATAAAAATATTGGATCCCATCCCCCCCCCCCCCACATCTCCAACAATCGAACCGTAAAAGGAAACAACCAAACCACTACCACTGACACAATGCAGGGCCATGCCTGTATTTTCTGATTTATAAGATTTAACACACACCATGATTTCAATTTTTGTGTGCTTTAACAGAGGTTATCATAGAAAAGGATTTACCCTAGTACTTCCAATTAATTTAGCCGACTATACATAATTAACAGATTTCCTTTACACAGTAATGGTTCACAACCACAATACAATACATTTAAACATCACCAGATGCAAGGTTTTATTAGTGCACTTAGAAAGACCACCAACGACCATGATTTTCAGAAGGCGGAAGCCCACACATTTCACAAAGAAGATCATAACATAAAAAAGCATCAATGATCACATTCCCATTCTTTCTTTATAGAATCCAGTTCATTATCTTCATTTAGGTATGGTTTATCTAATTCTACATAATTAGAAGCACACCCACCCCACATTATACACAAAATAGATAGACAAAAGATAAATTCTCTGCTTGTTGATCATTGATCGATGCTAAGGTCGGGCACAAAACCTAACGTATAGAGAAGCAGCTCACCTGAACGAAAAGTGGCTCATCTAACCGAAGGTGCTGTAGCGCAGGGTTAATGATAAAAGAACCCTACGGTGAACCCTTTTGTTTATAAGGGTGGGGATGGTTAAGATTTGAACGCGAAACCGCCTAAGGCGCGGGGTCGTGGGTTTACCACGCGGTTGAGACACCCCACATGTTATTAAAATGATCAGGTGGTTTAAACCTGTGCACACACAGGATAAATTCATTAAATATTTAATTAAAACATTTTGTCTGTTACCGGGCATTTAAAACAAGTTTAACGGGGTCAAAATAGGGTTTAAAACCCTATTTGCGCCAAAAATAGCACTACTGAAAAGAACTCACGGGGTAGGCCAGAGTCAGCGGTAGCTGAGCTACCAGTGGCTATCAGCGACTGGTAGCCGAGCTACCGGTAGGCTCCAGCCACCGGTAGGCTGCAGCTACCTGTAGACCGAGCTAATGGTAGGTTGCAACTATTGGTAGACCGAGATACTGATAGACAGAGCTATCAGTAGGCTGCAGCTACCGGTAGACCGAGCTACCGGTAGGTTGTGGCTCCCAGTAGACCGAGCTACTCGTAGGCCTGCTACTGGTAGGATACGGCTACTGGTAGGCCTACCGTTACGCCAAACTTCACCGAGATTCCCATACCAGAAAACCCAACACGAGATATTCACAAAGTAATTTACCCCAGAAACCTAGGCCATTACATCAGATACCTCTTAAACAATTCTTGTCCCCGAGAATCAAAACAAACCAGAAGGAAGGAGAGGGTCCAAACAACAACCTCGAAATATACATATTAGGAGTGAACCCATGCTAACTAAAATCACATTCCTGTCAAGAACCAAGAAACATACCATGTCAAATTTCCCATGCATGTGGGTTGGGGAGTCTCCTCCCCCATGTCAAGGTATTATCCGCTTTAGGCAGCACTGACTAGCTTACACGGGTTTAACCGCATCCACCTTAATGAATCTTGATTATGGGTCGGGTTCTCTCTTCCCCCATATCCAGGGCTTTTCACACACATTTAGTGGAAAGCAATCCAGTACATTTCATATCTAAAAAGACAAAATGTTCTAGCACAACAGGTATAACAAAGAAAATAACTCAAAAAAACTCTGGGTACGGGGTACGCATTTGTGCTTCCCTCTCCCACGTACTCTCCTAAATCCCACTATGTCTACACAACACATGAACCAAGGGAATGGTTCACCCACGAAGCACCTTCTCCTTGTGATCCTCGATCATGACTGGTCTCTCCACAAAATCCACATCATCCTCGATGTCCATCTCACCCCAATCAAGGACATGTGAATCGTCATACAGATACCGAAGAAGCTAGGACACATGGAAGACGTCATGTATCCTCAGAAGCGGCAGTGGTAACGCTAGCTGATAAGACACTTCACTGACCCACTGGAACACTTTGAAGGGTCCGATGAACCTGAGATAAAGCTTACTCCCCTTGCCGAACCTCCGCAGCCCACGCTGAGGGGAGACCATCAAGAACACGTGGTCTCCAACCTCAAACTCCAAGGGCCTCCTCTAGGTATCAGCATACGACTTCTGTTGGACCTAGGACTCCTTAATCCTTTCCTGTATGAGCTGAACCTTCTCTGTCGTTCTCTCCACCACCTCCGGGCCAAGGATGCCTACCTCTCCTACTTCGGTCCAACACACTGGTGAACGGTATGGCCTCCCTTACAAGGCTTAAAATGGGGCCATACCAATGGTATATTGTTAGATATTATTTTAGGCAAACTCCACTAGGGGCAAGTATCATACCCATGATCCTCCTGAGTCCAGAACACATGCCCGCCGCATATCCTCCAGGTCTGGATAGTGCGCTATGTTTGTCCATCTGTCTGGGGGTGGAAAGCACTGCTAAGATATAGCTGGGTGCCAAAACCATGCTGCAATCCTCTCCAGAATCACAAGGTAAACCGTGCATCCCTATCCGAGACTATAGACCTCAGAACACCATGCAATCGCACTACCTCATCCCCATACCTTCGCTCCAAAGCATCCACTGCACTCGACTCCCTGATCTCCAGAAAGTGAGACTATTTCTTCAACTGGTCCACTACCACCCAGATGGCGTCATATGCCCCTTGGACCTTGGGTAGTCCCGTGACGAAATCCATCAAGACATCATCCCACTTCCACTCGGGGACATCGAGAGGCTGCAGTGCGCCGCCTGGAACTTAGTGTTCAGCCTGCACTTGCTGACACACTAATCACTTGGCCACAAATTTTGCCACCGCTCGCTTAACTCCGGGCCACCAAAACTGTATCTTCAGTCCCCCGTACATCTTGTGTAGAGACCCGAAGCCTGATGTACATAGACATTACATTACTATTGAGAAATACTTAGTACATACCAAAAATACACACACAAGGACTGTAATAGTTTAGTGTCTTTGGAAACACGGAATATAATCTTCTAATCATGGTGAAAGATCTTCAACATCTCCCATAAAGATCTTATTTTTTTTAAACCTAAATCCTTTATTTATTTCCTGGGGAAAAGAAAACATAAAAGGGTGAGCTCAAATTCTCATTAAGGGTAAACAAAAGAAATATCAATCACGTCATATTCATAAGAACGTATCTTTTGGAAATCTTAACCTTCAAAAGAGATCATAATTTCATAACATGGGATAAATCATAATAGTGAAATGTAATCCCAATAATCATAACATAAAACATGAAACATTGTGGCATACCCACATAATCATAGAGAATCATTTATTATTAGTCAAGACTCATTGCCAAGACTATCTTAGTGGACAAAGTCCCTTTCTGAACCGAGTTCACTCCTCGATTCAGTCGTGTTTCATTGAACCGGTATAACCTACCGTTCCAGCCATATCTATCTCATGAGATATAATATCTTTACCCAATGCATTGGAGGGAGATATAGGTCCCACCCATCTCATAATTATACCATTATTATGGGTGCCACAAAATCATAAACCATACATCATAGCATAACCCATGAAATAAAAATAGGAATCATAAACATCTTGACATCATAAAACAATTCATATAAGATAAAGGAATTCAAAAAAATATTTTCATCACAACATAATAAAATCCATGTAATAATAGGGATAGAAACATAACCCTATATTATCTTATATGGAAAATAGTTTTGATAAAACTCTTGAACTCCATTCTTGAGGAAAATATCCTTTCTACTTCAAAAACATTTTTCCTTTATTAACATGTCATACAATTTTAAACTAAATGAATTTGATTACAAATAATCCTGAAAACTTGTAACGGATGATTCTTGGAAATATTGTTTTAAAAATCCATTCATGTCGTATAAGTTAAAAAAACATTCTTCGTACTTTTCTCGGAAAAGTCTAAAAGTACCTCGTACGAAAAACGACAAAAGATTCCTTTAATATCTTTTACTAAATACTCAACGAAGGGTAAAATTGGATATAAACTATTGTAGAAGGATATAAATATAACATATTGAGGATACATGGATGTGGATGATAAAATAAACCCCAGTAAATACTAAAGAATACACAATCTCGGATAAAAATGAGATTGTGATATTTCCCTTACCATAGGTCTGATTTGCTTCGTATGTGTCCGTACCTCTTGTATAATTATTTAAATAATGTCATTGACTTATTCCAGAATCATAATAATTGTTATGATATCATATATGGTTCACTTATGGCTTTATATTACCCGTTATTTTGTAAATTCTATGTTACAGAGCGTTTTGGGTAAAATCGTTTCATTTGTCGTCCGTGTTTTGACTTGTAATTATTCATATGATTACTTAGATCATGATTACTTAATTCCAGAATATAAAACATGATTTATATATAATATATATTCAGAATATATATATAATAGATCAGTAAATGGAATGAAATACACCGTTCATGGAGACGGTAGACCGTACGTATGCATGAACGCTGTTTTCTTTTCCTTATTGAGTTGAATGGAATTAAGTAGATGACATACATATATATACACATAAATCCAGAATCATTATTATGTCATATATTTCATTATTAATTATTATATATACTTTATAATCATTCATGAATGGTTAACGTGGAGAATGAATTTCATCGCGTCGTGGAGACGGTAGTCCGTACGTACGCACGAGCGATGATATCATTCTCATGATCATGGAATTGTATTGGAGTGTATGTATACTATTTCAGAATCAATATCAATTTACAATAATCATATATAGTTATTATGTACACCATTATACCCATCCAAGTAAGGTGGTGGTGGAAAATAGATTACACCACGGCATGGATATGATATTCCGTACGTACGCACGCGCGGTGATTTTCATTTTCCGTAGGAGGGATAGATGGTGAAATAAGGATGTTTCATAATTATAATAAAATATCTGTATATAAGTGATACTTATGTTATTACATCAAAATGAAACAACCTAAGAAGAATAATTGTAAGAAGAAATAAAGATGAAAGAATTGGTAACAGACATTACCTCTTCTTTGAAGCGCCTCTTTGAGATCTCCTTTTAGGGCACTAAAATTGGTCTTTGATGAAGACCAGAACCTTTAGGATGTTTATAGGTAAGTGGATAAGAGAATTTGGAAGGGGTGGGACGAGCTTGAATGATCAATTTGGTGTGCGGAAGAGAGGGAGGAGGTTCCCTTTTATAAGGGAGGAGAGGGGAACCTTTGGAATAACTAATACTATTATTTTATTATAAAGTAAAATCAGGTTTTAAATAGCTCCAAATTGATTCATTTCGAAGATATGGTGGAGATGGGTCTAAATCCTCTCATCCAATAGAATTTAGACAAGTTTAGGTTCCAATTTTAACCTTACCATTTAGATTTAACATTAAGTAAAATAATTTTACTTTTACCATGTCTTCTTGTGTTCTTATACTATAAGGTTAATAAACATACTATAAGCAGCCAAACGAACCCCAAGTTGTTTATTATTAATATATAAAACCCTATATAATTAATTTTTCCTAAGTCATTTTGCCGAACCGTATATTTTTAGGAATAAAATAACAATTACTAATATAATATTTGTTTTAAAGACTATTTTATGTCAATTTAGACACTATTTAGTAATTGATTTTTGTGAAAATCATAACAGAATGATTAGTTCGAAAAAAGTTAATAAAATCAATAATAACATGTCATGTTAACCTATAAAATTAGTGTATTTCATAAATAGTCTCATATTATATTTATTTGGGTATTTATAATATCAATTATTTTAATTTTTCACTATTTTTGTAATTACTGCATCATCATTGTGTCATAAATAAATTAGTTTATTTAATTTCTAAAAATTATAAATAAAATATCTTTATGTAGGATATCCTATTATCTTTCTAATGAATATTTATAATCGAATTTATCTTATGTATAACCCTATATAAAAAATGTGGTAGTAAATAAACTTTTATTTTAACTCTTTTAACTCTTCTTTGAATTAAATAATAATAAATGACCTAATCTAATCCAAGTGGGCCTAAATGGTAATATGTTATTCCTAAATTTGTTTCTAGTAGAATTACACTTGTCCAATAAAATTAGGACATGTGTTAGGGTAATAATAATATCATTTTTACCCTTAATTACCCTATTTACATTTAACCGTGGGAAAAAAAGTAAAAAGTTACTATTCAACAAAAAATTATTTTCATCTCATTGAACCATATTTTACTTACTGAAATCAACCGTGTCTCTCAGATTTTTGAAATTCCACTCACAGAAGTGGTAAAATTATGTTTTATGAAAAATTCATTTTTTCTTATCTACCACTTAGTGGTTTTACTATTCATCAAAAAATGAAAGTTTCCAGAAAAATACCAAAAAGTAGGCCTAAGATACATTTGATATTATGAACTAAAAAATGATTTCTATTTTACCAAATTCACAACATATTAGTTGCATTAATTAATTTCAAAATTAATTCTCATCATCAAAACAAATAGCGTGTTCTTAAGAGATAATAACTATCAAAAGATTGACACTTGTTTATGTCTGATTTAAATGTGAAATTACATCCAATGAATAAAATTATATTAAATTGTAAAAATATATTCTAAATATAATTTAAAACCACTCAAAATAATAATTTATCACTATAAATTATTTCGATTAAAAAGGTTGTTTTTAATTAAAATTTAGTTATTTTCACTATTCATCATAAAATGAATGTAATCCGAAAAGTACCAAAATTTCACCCTAAGCTAATTTCAATATTACGAATCTAAAAATGAATTCCATTTTGAAAAACAAAATTTACAAAATTTTAAAAACTGGTTATTACTATTGATTAAGACTAGTTTTAATGATATTTTAATAGCATATTGTTGTTTAGTGAAACTCGTTATTGTGTACTACACACGCTATCGGGGAAGGTCATGATTTCGTGTAATGCAAGGCAATTCAAGGATGCGTGTTGTGCAAGCTCCTTTTTTTGTAGCATACGACACAAGCCATTAATGAAATTAAAAAGAAAATTTTTCATAAAATCTCGGGCGGTTACATTCTACCCCCCTTAAAATGAATTTCTCCCTCGAAATTCGTCGGGGTTATAAATGGTTTACTATTAAAAAGTTTCTTTAATAGAAACCCACATTGTAAAAAGGAATACCAAAACCAATCATTAAAAACAAAATTATGAAACATAATGGATACCCAAATAAACTAATTACTGGGTTTCCACATAGGTGAAAATATGGATATGGAAGAGAAATCTAACCATCATGTTCTGATGGAGTGTGGTTGAGAACATGGATATGAAAAAGAAAACAATCACAAAGCCATAAATTTGTGAATATCTAAGGTACCATCTGATTCATCAGATATAAGAGCACTAGGACAACATTTTTGGTTTTCATGATAATTTCCCTAAAGTTGATGATATTTGAATTAGAAGAAATACTTTCGTGATTTTGGTATAGTCTCACCGTTTGTCGTTCTTTGGACAATTTCCACTTCATTTATTAATGAAATTAAGTTGAATTTGTCATTCATGATGTGTTAGCAGATCATGTGATAGAATGATGGGTCATTCCATCTGTCTCATACTAAAGGTTAGAAAAGTTATCAAAAAATACATAAGTCCATCTATAGTGAGATTAATCATATATGTTTCCAAAAATGGACTTATACTTCATATATCATACTGCTTAATATAATAAAACTAGTTTCTACTAAATAGGGACTTCCTGTAGGCTAGTGGTAGGCGATAAAGGCCAGTCGCACTTTGGTTGTGGGTTCGATTTCCACAGCCTTGTCCGACGCGATGGGCTATCGCTCGTCCTGCAGGTTGTCCTTTTTCTAAAACTACATTATTATAACATCCCATAAATAATACCGAAGAAAAACTTCTATCCTTAAACAATACTAACTTATGTCCAACATAATCCATTCCAATCTTTAGGCTTATACATAATACTGCAGTCCACTCTCATATTATAGTGAAAATGATTACCAGATATTTCATATAACAAGCATTTTAATTCCATCGTTGATCCCCATATATCATAATATATGTTTTGTTGGTCACATTCCAAACATTTAAAGGCCTTAATCATGTATTCTCTTGAAAAATGAATACCCATTGAATCTTAGTGAAAACATGAATGTTGTCCAAAGTTAACTCTTTCCATATACCAAAATCCAAAAATTCTATATACTTAACCCATGATATAACCTTCTCCTTATATCAGTCATGAGCTCATCAATACTATTAATCATTTAATTTTTTCTCCTTATCCCTTCATTATGCGCATATTATCAACTTTCCAAAAATATCTGAATAACCATTCATGGTTACTAGTACCATTAATCATACACTTTCAAAACATAGAAAATACAACAGTGTAACAATCCTTAGATGTTCTTTATTCCATAGTACCATGAGATTACTTATACAACATTACACTTGATAAAAATGTAATCATTCCACTACCTTCTTTAACCATTGACCGAGATTCAACAATTAGTTCATCTCACATATCATTTGTAGTCTCTTCATTATCATCAACATAAATACTACCCATAAGACCATACTGATTCTTTTCATGAGACGTTCCCTTAGGGAATTGGTTTTCATAATGCCCGTACATTCCACATTTAAGACATTTAACCATTGATGATGTCGTAGCAATACCATTATCGTCATCCATGGTGTTAACTGAACCTTTTCCTTTTCACTTACTGGCATTGTGTCCTTCTTTTCTACACCCAAAGCATATTCCAGTTCCTTTGAAACAATATCCCTGATGCCTCTTCCCACATGATTTACATGAGGGAAATTGAACTTTCTTTCTTCTATGATCATCATGAAACTCCATCTTTCATTTATTATCTGAGTCGGGAAACTTACCAAAGATGAGATTATTGATCATATTATGAGATTGCTGATTAGGCATAATAACGATGTTTGGACTTCCAAATCCCGTTTCATTTGGATTCTCATGAAGAATATCATTCCATTGTCCATCATATCCTCCATTATCATGAATCTTCCTATTTCCGGCCATTTTCTAAAACCCAAACAGAATCGTGTGAGAGGCAAAAATCATGCTAGGGAAAACAACATAGTAAAGGGGGAAAACCCTCCATATCTAACATCTTAGGTTAAATTCTAAGATCGTTACCGTAGTTCTAGGACTATATCCTATACATATACTTATCCATAGGGACATCCCTAGACATACCTTAGAAATATTTCTAGGGATCTCACTAACATTTTCGCATCCTAGTTTTCAAAGGTTGACTAAACCTTTCCTCTGATACCAATTGTAGAGACCCGAAGGCTGATGTACATAGACATTACATTACTTTTGCGGAATACTTAGTACCTAACAAGAACACACACACAAGGACCGTAATAGTTTAGTGTCTTTGGAAACTCGAAATATAATCTTCTAATCGTGGTGAATGATCTTCAACATATCTCATAAAGATCTTCTTCTTTTTAAAACTAAATCCTTTCTTTATGTCCAGGGGAAAAGAAAACATAAAAGGGTGAGCTCAAATGCTCAGTAAGGGTAAACAAAAGAAATATCAATCATGTCATATTCATAAGAACATATCTTTTGTAAATCTCCACCTACAAAAGAGATCATAATTTCATATCATGGGATAAATCATAGTAGTGAAATATAATCCCAATAATCATAACTTAAAACATGAATCTTTGTGGAGTAAACACATAATCATAGATAATCATTTATTATCAGTCAAGACTCATTGACAAGACTATCTTAGTGGACAAATTCCCTTTCTGAACCGAGTTCACTCCTCGATTCAGTCCTGTTTCACTGAACAGGTATAACCTACCATTCTAGTCATGTCTATCTCATGAGATATATAATTTTTACCCAATGCATTGGAGGGAGATATAGGTCCCCCCCCATCTCATAATGATACCATTCTTATGTGTGCAACAAAATCATAGACCATACATCATAGCATAACCCATGAAATAAAAATGGGAATCTTAAACATCATGACATCATAAAACAATTCATATAAGATAAATGAATTCAAAAAAAATATTTCCATCACAACATAATAAAATCCATGTAATAATAGGTATAGAAACTGAATCCTATATTATCTTAGATGGAAATAATTTTGGTAAAACTCTTGAACACCATTCTTGAGGAAAATATTCTTTCTACTTCAAAATCATTATTTCCTTTCTTAACATGTCATAAAATTTTAAACTAAATGAAGTTGATTAAAAATAAAATTGAAAACTTGTAAGGGAAGATTCTTGGAAATATTGTTTTAAAAATCCATTCATGTCGTATAAGTTAAAAAACATTCTTCGTACTTTTGTCGAAAAAGTCAAAAAGTACCTTGTACGAAAAATGACAAAAGATTCCTTTCATATCTTTTACTAAAAACTCACTAAAGGGTAAAATTGGATATAAACTCTTTCATAAGGATATAAATATTACATATTGAGGAAACATGGATGTGGATGATAAAATACAGCCCAGTAAATACTAATGAACAAACAATCTCGGATAAAAATTAGATTGTGATATTTCACTTACCTTAGGTCCAATTTGCTTCGTATGTGTCTGAACCTCATGTATAATGATTTAAATATTGTCATTGACTTATTCCATAAGCATACTCATTGTTATGATATCATATATGGTTCACTAATGGCTTTATATTACCCGTTCTTTTGTAAATTCCATGTTAAAGAGCGTTTTTGGTAAAATCGTTTCATTTGTCGCCCGTGTTTTGACTTGTAATTATTCATATTATTACATAGATCATGATTACTTAATTCAAGAATATAAAACATTATTTATATATAATATATATTCAGAATATATATATATATAATAGATCCGTAAATGGAAAGAAATACACCGTTCATGGAGACGGTAGACCGTACTTACGCATGAACGCTGTTTTCTTTTCCTTATTTAGTTGAATGGAATTAAGTAGATGAAATACATATACACACACATAAATATAGAATCATTATTATGTAATATATTTCATTATTATTTATTATATATACTTTATAATCATTCATGAATGGTTAACGTGGAGAATGAATCTCATCGCGTCGTGGAGACGGTAGTCCATACGTACGCACGAGCGATGATATCGTTATCATGATCATAGAATTGTATTGGAGTGTATGTATACTATTTCACAATCAATATCACTTTACAATAATCATATATAGTTATTATGTACACCATTATACCCATCTATGTAAGGTGGTGGTGGAAAATAGATTACACCACGACATGGAGGCGGTATTTCGTACGTACGCATGCGCGGTGATTTTCGTTTTCTGTAGGATGGATAGATGATGAAATAATGTTGTTACAAAATTATAATAACATATCAGTATATAAGTGATACTTATGTTATTACTTCATAATGAAACAACCTATGAAGAAGAATTGGAAGATGAATGAATCGGTAACGGACATTACCTCTTCTTTGAAGCGCCTCTTTGAGATCTCCTTTAGGGCACTAAAATTGGTCTTTTATGAAGACCAGGACCTCTAGGATGTTTCTAGGGAAGGGGAGAAGAAAATTTTTCAGGGGTTGGCCGAGCATGAAGGCTCAAAGTGGTGTGAGGAAGAGAGGGAGGAGGTGCCCTTTTATAAAGGAGGAGAGGTGCACCTTTGGAATAACTATAACTATTATTTTATTATAAAGTCAAATTCGGTTTTAAATAGCTCAAAATTGATTCATTTCGAAGATAAGGGGGGTATGGGTCTAAATCCTCTCATACAATAGAATTTAGAGAAGTTTAGGTTCCTATTTTAACCTTATCAATTAGATTTAACATTAAGTAAAATAATTTTACTTTTACCGTGTCTTCTTGTGTTCTTATACTATAATTTTAATAAACATACATTACGAAGACAAACGAACACCAAGTTGTTTATTATTAATATATATTATCTATGTCATTTGGATTAACCTTATATTTTTAGGAATAAAATAACAATTACTAATAAAATATTTGTTTTAAAAACTATTTTATGTCAATTTTGACACTATTTAGTAATTGATTTTTGTAAAACTCAAAACAGAATGATTAGTTCGAATAAAGTTAATTAAATCAATACTAACATGTCATATTAACTTATAAAATTAGTGTAATACAAAAAAAGTCTGAAACTATATTAATTTGGGTATTTATAATATCAATTATTTGAATTTTTTACTATTATGGTAATTACTACATCATCATTGTGCCATAATTAAATTAGTTTATTTAATTTCTAAAAATTATAAATAAAATATAATTATGTAGGATATCCTATTATCTTTCTAATGAATATTTATAATCTAATTTATCTTATGTATAACCCTATATAAAAAATGTTGTAGTAAATAAACATTGATTTTAACTCTTTTAACTCTTCTTTGAATTAAATAATAATAAATGACCTAATCTAATCCAAGTGGGCCTAAATGGTCATATTTTAATCCTAAGGTTGTTTTCGGTCGAATTAAACTTATCCAATAGAATTAGGACATGTGTTAGGGTAATAATTATATCATTTTTACCCTTAATTACACTATTTACTTTTAACCGTGGTAAAAAAAAGTAAAAATTTACTATTCACCAAAAATAATTTTCATCTCATTGAACCACATTTTACTTACTGACATCAACCGTGTCTCTAGGAATTTTGAAATTCCACTCATAGAAGCGGTAAAATTATGTTTTATGAAAAATTCCTTTTTCTTAACTACCACTTGGTGGTTTCACTATTCATCAAAAAATGAAAGTTTCCGGAAAAATACCAAAAATTAGGCCTAAGATATATTTGATATTATGAACTCAAAAATTATTTCTATTTTACCAAATTCAAAACATATCATTTGCATTCATTAATTTAAAATTAATTCCCATAGTCAAAACAAATAGCGTGTTCTTAAGAGATAATAACTATCAAAAGATTGACACTTGTTTATGTCTGATTTAAATGTGAAATTACATCAAATGAACAAAATTGTATTAAATTGTAAAAATATATTCTAAATATACTTTAAAACGACTCAAATTAATAATTTATCACTACTAATTATTTCGATTAAAAAGGTTGTTTTTAATAAAATTTAGTAATTTTCACTATTGATCAGAAAATGAAATTTATCCGAAAAGTACCAAAATTTCACCCTAAGATAATTTAAATATTACGAATCCAAAAATTAATTGCATTTTGAAAAATAAAATTTACAAAATTTCAAAAAGTGGTTATTACTGTTCATAATGGCTAGTTTTAATAATATTTTTATAGCATATTGTTGTTTAGTGAAACTTCTTATTGCGTACTACACATGCTATCGAGAAAGATCGCGATTGCGGGTAATGCAAGGCAAGTCAAAGATGTGTGTTGGGAAAACTCCTTTTGGTGTAGCGTACAACACAAGACATTAATGAAATTAAAAAGAATATTTTTCATAAAATCTCGGGCTGTTACATCTTGGAAATTCCTGGGTGTACGGCCAGGGGTGAGTTGTGGAACTCACTAAGAACCTTTCCGCACATCACCTCTGGAAAAAACAACTTTCCCTAGAAAAGCATCAGGTTATGGACATCCTCCATCCATCCTTCTAGGTCATTTCCCTGGTCAACTCGATCGTGCATCACTTCGCACTCTAGGTCTCCCCACTAAGACTCCACCACTTGGTGAGACAGAGACGACTGCACTTTCATCTGATACAGGAAACCTCTACTGCTATCCATACTCGCATCGAGGTGTAAGGCAGCCAACTCCTCCATCGCTATCCAGGCATCCACCGACTCTCAAACCTCATCCTTCAACGTCCTCCTCCTCATGGCATTTTCCACTACATTGACCTTGCCCTCAGTATAAGAGATCTCAAAGTCGTAATCCTGGATGAACTCCACCCATCTCCGATGTCGCAAGTTTAGGTCCCACTAGGAGAAGATGTACCTCAAGATTTTGTGATCTATGAAGACCATAAAGCTTTCTCTGATGAGGTAGTGCCGCCAAAAAGTTTGCGCAAAAATGACCGTTGCAAGCTCCAGGTCATGGGTGGCATAATTAGTCTCATGAGGACGTAGCTTCCTGGACCCATGAGAGATAACCCCTTGGTGATGCATCAACACACATCCCATGCCTTGTTCTGAAGAATCACAGAACACCTCACACGCCGCCCCTTCTTCTGGAAATCTCAGCACTGGGGCACTGACCAACTTATCTTTCAGATAGTTGAAGGATGACTCACACCGCTCACTCCACCCAAAAACTTGGTCTTTCTTTTTCAGGGCTGTCAAAGGGGCTGCAACTTGGGAGAAGATGGGTACGAACCTCCGATAGTAACCCAGCAGCCCGAGGAAACTACAGACCTCTGCCACATTCTTGGGTGCTGCCTAAGAAATAACTGCCTCAGCCTTTGATGGGTCCACCACTACCCCCTGCTCGGACACAACGTGCCTGAGAATGTGCACATCTCGGGTCCAGAACTTGCATTTCGACAACTTCCCATAGAGCTGGTGCTGTCAGAGGACCTCCAAAACCGTCCTCAGGTGCTCTGCATGGTCCTCCTCTGATCTCGAATAGACCAGGATATCGTCGATGAACACAACCAGGAATCGGTCCAAGTACTTCCAAATGATGGAGTTCATAACCCCCATGAACACAGCCGGTGCGTTCGTAACACCGAAGGGCATGACCACGATCTCAAAGTGTCCATATCTATATCTGAACGCCATCTTCAGGATCTCACTTTCCATCAATATCAGCTGGTGATACCCAGACCACATGTCAATCTTCAAGAACCATCTTGCCCCTTTCAGCTGGTCGAAAAGATCGTCTATCCTCAGAAGAGGGTAGCGATTCTTGATCATCACCTGACTCAGCCTTCTGTAGTATATGCACAACCTAAGACCACCATCTTCCTTCTTTTCGAAAAAGACTAGAGCACCCCACGGTGATGCACTCATCCGAACATAACCCCTCTTCATCATATTTTGAATCTTTATCTGCAACTCTAGTAGCTCTGAAGGTGCCATCCGGTATGGAGCCATCATGATCGGACGAGCACCGGACTGCAGGTCTATCTCGAACTCGATATCATGTTGAGGGGGTAGAGTCTTCACCTCCTTAGGGAAGATGCCCATAAACTCACAGATGATCTCTGGAACTTCCACCATCTCAGCATCTACTGGTTCTACTGACTGCTCGTCTAGAAAGGAGAGGAGGGGTTCATCTCCCCTGCTACCCTTCTGACTACTCCGCTCTCCTGTGAAGGTAACACGCCGGCCGCCCATGTCTGATAACACAACCCTTCCTTGTAAACAGTCGAGGATGGCACACACAAGGAATAGCCAATCGATGCCTAGGATGACATCATATGGCTATATCTGTAGCAGAAGAAGATCCATAACCGACTGATGTGGCCCTATCATCAGTCTGCATCCCCGACAAACAAACAACAAGTCGGTCTGACCTCCGACTAGTGTTCTCAACACCAGGGCACTATAAGTCTCTCAGCATCTTGAACCAAGGAATGGGATAGACTGGGAGCAACAAATGAGTGTGATGCTCTCGTTTAGAAGAAGGCAAAATCAAGGGTACTGAACCAACTGATCAGACCTCGAACAACCTCCGACCCTGCTGGAACTGTTGCCTCCGCAGTGTGTAGCTGTCCACGCCCAGCTCCTCTGCCCCTCGGCTATCGGCAACCTCCACGACCACGACTCGGTCGAGGTCCCTGAGGAGTGGTCTGAGGTCGGCCTCCTCCTTCTACGTCTGCCCTCGGAGGAGTGGGAGCTCGCTGTCCCTACTGCTGCTGCTAAAAAGGCCTGGCTGGGAGCTGCTTCTTGGGCGGGTGCTGGGGATATCCGCCACCACCGTATTGTACGCAGTCCGGGCACTGACTCCAGAGATGTCCATGGCTCCCACAGACGAAGCACCGCGGTCCCGGGCCCGATGGAAAATGGTGAGCACCAGGGGATCAGAACTGAAACTGATACGGCATGTTCCCTGTTGGTCAGAACCTGGAGGGCCCTGACGCTAATGGCTTGGTGCTGACGGCCTTCCCCTTCGATGGTCCCATCTGGATCCCCTCTCGTTACACTCATCCTATATAATGCATCCTCTCCACCACTTCGTCCTTCTTCTGGACCTCCAAGTATGTCGGCTGGGTAAAGGGCGTAACAGCATACTAGACGGAGGGTCAGAGAGCCTCCTCCAAACGTCATGCCCGAGACTCCTCGTCGGGAAAGAGGTCCAGAGAAAAACGTAGTAGGTCTTTTAACATGATCCGTAGCTCCCTCAATGACATAATCCCCTATTGTAGGGAGAGTAGCTCCTGTCTCTTTTCCACCTTCATCGTCGAGGAGAAGAATTCAGCCCGGAACTCACTCTCCAAATCAGCCCATGCCACCTCAGCCTCTCTCCTCTCCCCTAGGTAAATCGACCACCACTGACGCGCCACTCCCCTTATCTAGATGACGGACAGAGGAACCCAGTACTCGGTTGGGGCCCGAATCATGCTAAAATCTATCACTAGCTCCTCTAGCCAGCCTTCTGTCTTCATGTCAGAGGTCCTGCCCTCATACTTCTCGAGGGTCTGTCGCTGGAAGTCCCGAAGTGTCTTCTGCCACTGTTCATCCTCCTCCTCTCGATCAACTCTCTCTCGATCGGCCAAGGTAGTCTTCGGGGCCTCGATCACCTATACTACACGTTTTCTCCTTCCAGGTGCCATAACTGCAAGGTAAACAAGAAATTCCTAAGCCCATGTAGTGCATAATTTTGTTCTTTAAAACATATTAAACTTTTCATTCATTCTTCATTTACAAATCACCCCAGAAACACAAGAACACAAGTCATTATGATGCATTTACCTTTCCTAGGTTCTCTATACCCTACAATCTCCGTGGCCTCACTTGGTCGTTTGGTAGGTCCAGAGTCCTTGCATCATATCATGGGAGGCCCTAAAATCTCGTGTCCTAGCCGGTCTTCCCTAGCCTAATTCACGCCCCAAGGTCTCCTAACACTATTTCCCTACCATCCCATGAAATCTTCACTGTGCCTAACTCCAGACTCCATCCTATATCTCAACCATCCCCTCTGATACCATTATGTCACGACTCGACTTCACCAAAATGAGGGAAGGGTCAGTAGATTGCCCGGCCCTTCCTTCTTTAAGTTGAAGGAGAGATAATGACCCCTGAGACCCACCATCAATAGGTCCTGGAGTGGCGACTAGCACCAAGGGTATAGAAATTACACCCAAATGGAAGGCATTAACCCTTTTTAATTTATAGGATCGGGAGATAAGATGATGAATTCCAACAACACCGAAACTAAACGAAAAGTAAATCAAAAAGTAAACCATTCCCACATGCATTTTCTAAAAAGTAAAAGCCACAAATTACAAAAAGTGACTACAATGGTAAGTACCAAAGAATGAAAAACAACAACTGCAACTACCCCAATGGTCTGAGCTAGTATGGTCCTGCGCGATCGCTGATGTCCTCCTGGAAACCTGAAAGCAGTTTTATATATGTAGGGTGAGCATAAAAGTACACTTAGTAAGGAAAACCAAAGAATCTCTTGCTCATGGGGGGGAATGTACTAAAGTCCCATGAAAAGAAGGTTTAAACCAAACACCTATCATGGTAAACTATCCACCCAATCCTCACCAAGGTACACTCCCCAAATAACACAAGTCAAGTAATATATATATAATAAGAGCACATCGATGTTTGGGTACCCCACACAACTTTCCCACTGGTTATTGAGAAATCCTATGCATCGAACCAATCCCTCCATTCTCACCACAGTTCCATTGCCACACCTGCCCACACACACATGGGCCACAACCACACGCAATACCACTGCCGAATCCCACCCGAAAACACCTGGGCCACAACTTTCACATGTAACAATGCCTGCAAACACCTTGGCCAAAAAAACCACCACCACGCCCAAAGAAATCTGGGCTAGAAGATCCACTGCCATGCCCGAAGACACCTGGGCCTCATCCCGAGGACACTTGGGAATCCACCTTCCGCACACACCTCCCCAACCACCAAACTACCCTGCCTGAAGATTCATGGGCTAATAATGGACCTCAGGCCATCACAGCCTGCTCGAAGACACTTGGGATAACCGGGAAAGGGAGAATAATGTGGGATAATAACCGTCCAATATTAATAGTGTTGGGAAAAACAGGATCCCCCATGAAATGGGGGTGTTTGACACTAACTGCTCATCTTTGGTGGGGCGCGAATAAGAAACACAAAACAACAAATATAAGTATAGGTAACAAGCACTCACCCAATGTTTAGTTTTTTCTTCACCTAGCCTAAAGGACACAACATCACTCAAGTCCGAGTCACGAATCTCACCAACAAAACTCATTTTTTCAATTATATATTCATGTTCAGTAATAATGTTTAAATAATTTTATGCACTACTGGGCTACTAACACCATAAGCATAACCAAGGAAAAGAAACCCTCAAAACATCATTTTAAGTATCCACGCCCGGTTCTCTTGTAAATTCACAACAACAATGGAATAAGTGAGATCCCACGATGTACGGGAACCAAAGACAACCACGAGACACTGCCCCATGTCCCCTCCCCCAAAAAGGTTTTTCATCAACTAAGGATCCCACCCTAATTCCGTATATAATCAAGGCAACCAACGTGTCCTAAAACTCATAACCATTGAATCAATAACAATAGGGGATCCCATCCCCAATTTCATAACCACCGAGAGTATAAAAACAGTGGATCCCCCCCCACATCTCCAGTAATCGGCCTGTAAACTGAAACAACCAAACCACTACCACCGAAAAAATTCAGGGCAATGCCGGTATTTTCAGATTTACATGATTTAACAGACTCCATGATTTCAATATCTGTGTGCTTTAACCAGGGTTATCATAGAAAAGGATTGATCCTGGTACTTCCAATTCATTTAGCCAAATATATGTAATTAACTGATTTCCTTTACACAACAAGGGTTCACACCCACAATACAAGCTATATAAACATCACTAGTTGCAAGGGTTTATTAGTGAAAATTGAAAGACCACCAACAATAATGATTTTCAGAAGGCGTAAGCCCACACAGTTCATAAAGAATATCATAACATAAAAAAGCATTAATGATCACAACCCCCTTATTTCTTTATAGAATCTAGTTCATTATCTTCATTTAGGTCTGGTTTATCCAATTCTATATATTCAGAAAAATGGCCACCCCGCATGATACAAAAAATAGGGAGACGAAGGAGAAATTCCCTACACGTTGATCAACAATCAATGCTAAGGCCGGGCACAGAACTTCACGTATAGCAATGCGGCTCGACTGAATGAAAAGTATCTCGTCTGACCGATGGTACTCTAGAACAGGGTGAACGTGAAAAGAACCCTACAACGTACCCATTTGTTTATAAGGGCAGGGACAGTTGAGATTAGAATGAAAAACCACATACGGCACTGGGTCATTGGTTGACCACGTGGTTGAGACACACCACACGTTATTAAAACAATTGGGCGGTTTAAACCGGCACACACACAGGCTTAATTCATTAAATATTTAATTAAAACATTTAGTGTGTCAAAGGGATTTTAAAATTTGTTTAACGGGGTCAAAATAGAGTTTAAAACCCTATTTGTGCAAAAAAGTGTGCTACGGGAAAGAACTCGCAGGGTAGGCCAGAGCCACTGGTAGCTCAGTGATACTGGTAGGCTGCAGCGACTGGTAGACTGAGCTACTGGTAGGCTGCAGCTACCGGTAAACCAATCAACCTGTAGGCCGTAGCAACTGGTAGACAAGGAAACCATTAGGCCGCAACTAACGGTAGACCGAGCTACCGGTAGACAGAGATACCAGAAGGCTGCAGCTATCGGTAGGCTAAGGCTACCGGTAAGCCTACCATTATGCCAACCGTCACCGATATTCCCAAACCAGAAAACCCAACACGATATTTTCACAACGTAATGGACCCCAAAAACTCGGGCCATTACACAACCACACTTGATAATGATTGAATGTGGGAGTGTGTGTGTGTGTATAGATCATGAGACCCTTTATGATTCTTTTTTAAATGATTATTTTGTTAATATTGTTTTAACTTTTTTGATGATTATAACATTAATTTATATGTTTTTACTAAATACACATTTTGATATTATGTAATCTATTTACATTCATTTATCCCCATTGTGTGATATATCTTAATTACATATGAGATACTATTTTGGTATTCAGAGACATGTGGAAAATCATGATATGGTTATATTAGGGGGAGTGTGAATCGATGATGATGAAGATGAGCCAAAAAATTTGGAATGTGAATTATATCATTGACTACATACCCTAGAGAATAAGTATTAGTAGATATAATAACCATGGAGATATTAATAATCATATTTACATGAATACTAGTGGATGTCGAGAATCATGTTGACATAATGACTTTTGGATTCCATATAATATGTTACATGATTTATAGTAGATGTTGACTATAATTCAATCTTGAGTCCTAGTGATTACATGCAACATGTTCACTCAATTCTAAGTAGATACTATGAATCATGTAACCTTGAATGATTGATGAAGATGAATGACTCGTTTTCTTAGTTCATGAGGGACTAGAAAAGCAGCCATCCCTTGATTACTCTTTATACTTATTGTGGATATATTACGAAATTGATTCAATGTAGGTACCATTGGGGTTTATGGAATCTTGGTATGAACAAAACCAATCCACACATGGTTTGTTTACAATGAATGATTTTTGATTATGTGATATTCTTGTGAATATATGTTTTCCATTTATGTTTTGAATAATTTTTACCATGCTCATAAATTTCTTTTATCAATTGGGTAAAGTACTGTGTGGGTGAAAACCTACTATGTTGGAATAACACCAATCTTGAGGGTGGCCATAGAACGTGGGAACCAATGAATTCCTCGCCTTTTATTGGTACATTTTTTGATAAGTCCAATGTTGATCATTATGTAGAGTAGATCTCAATGAGTATAGATTCCAGGACTAGGTTATGATTTTAGTTATAGATCCACTTTAAATATTACTCTTTTTTATCATGTATCTTATTGACCCAATTGGAATTCAATGTGTTGTTTCTAGATTTGATTATTGAGTATGTTGATTCCAAATTAATTAATAGAATTTTTGGTATATTGGTTTCCCCTTACATTGATTGCATACAATTTACTTCTTTTTGTTATTTATTTATTACTATTACACTGATTTGTGGCATATTCTCCACATGTATTAAACTTAGAACCTTCATCCTAGTCAGAAAACAATAGTCTATAGATAGTAATGCCTAAATTAATTAGGCATTCTACCTTGGTTGAAATGATTTGGGTCGGGATTACACAAAATTATATCAAAGAACAATATATATTTTTGAAATCTTTTTGTGTTTTTTCATATAGAAGACATTGGAATGTGATGGTATTGTGATGAAACATGGTCTTCTCATGGATTTTACTATATGATGTATTGCAAATATTCTCTATATGCATTATATTTGGTACATAGGTTGCACATTATACATTTGATGCTTCGGTATACTGCTTATGGTGGAATCATATGCTCAGTGTAAACAACTTCTTCTGTGATTCCACATATGAGTTCTTGGGGACATTTTATTCGAGTGAACACCTCCGTTTATCTACTCTCAATAGTAGTTCTTGTAAGACTACGATGTGGTCCACCTGAGCAATGATTATGATGTATATGATGATGGAGATGATGATGAAATTCATATATGTTTTGGAAGTGTAATGTCCCTTGATATATTGTTATCCAAAATTAATTTCCCAGTATTAAAGATTGTCTAGGTGTCCATTAAATAGGCTTAGACAATTTAGTGGACAACTTTAGCCTATTTAGAGTGATCCAAATAGACATTAAAATTCAATATATTAAAAATAACCATCAATGGCCTCTTTATGTGGTTGATGTAATTATTATTACATATATAAATAACTAGGTAAATGTATATTGATGATGTTCTATTAATTTTGACCTATAGTGAAACCATATATTGGTTTTGATAAAGACCATATAGAATTAGAAATTTGAATTTGGTTACTTGTAGGGTGGTGTCTCATGATGGATTAATTTAACTAAGTTATGTTTTTTTAAAAAGGAACAATTAATGTAAATGATATATGTGATTTTTCTGTTGAAAAATAACACAATGTACATGTAAGATTTCTTTTGAATGCTTAATGCTCGGTTATGAATGATTTATTACAAAACAAGTGTTTAGATCAACATGACTGCTTACTCATAATACAAGGATGAGTTGCATAATTCATTGATTTCATTGGAATTTGGGGATGAAGTTGGGGTTTCCTGACTAATAGGTTTAAAATTAAAATACTATCAAATATTAGGTAAATAACATAGGTTATTTTAAAAAGAAAAGAATAGAATGTGCACCAGTGTGTTTGGTATACTTTTTTGTAATGTGTGGAAAAATAAATAGGGAATGTGATTATGAATTATAGGTTAAACTTTTTTTTTTAATTTTCACCCTCACTAGTATACATTTTTATGTTTGGTTTGAGGAGTATAGGTCATGGAAGAGCATTGGTTTTTTGATAAAATATATATCCATGGAGATATATAGAGTCAAAAATATATTGGGGTACACTGGTATGTTCAACCAAATCGATTTCTCTGTGGAGCTTATTTGGTTCAATGTAATGACATACATGAGGGGATGGGACAAATATGTGTTATAAGTTGCAACCCTCACCTAGACTTCTAAAAGAAATTATAAACATTTTGAATGTACCATTGACTGTGTTGAACAACATCGTAAGGCTCTGGGTATGTTTGAATAATTTTTGTAATGACTATGACCCTAGATACCTAGATCATGTTCCTTTCTTTAATAAATTTATAGAGATGTATTATATGAATTCTCAATGTACCAACCAATATAGTAGTTTTGAAACCAGATACATACACGATACCCATTTTAACATTGGAATAAAAAATATAACGTAATACATAAAAATGGAAATAAAAATAATCCTTTGAAACACCATCAAGGGTCTATAATAAAATACCTCAGGATAGGATAAAAAATAAGGTTGATATCAGATTCTCATTAAGGGTTAGGTATAGTGGATGCTATAATAAATCAATAAATAATAATGATCATAGATATGTGATTCTATAAAATTCATGAAAATTGATTAATTAATTGAGAATTATATGTAAATAATAGAAGATGATGAAATAATTAAATGTTAATAACCACATGATCATTAATCTTGAACATGGATATTCGAACTATTTGAATAATTACATGGATATTCAATAATTGTGGAATGAAAATTTTTGGGATTTGACAAACCAAGATCAATAAGGATGATAATTTATACCCATATCCAACCTCATAAAATCTTATTTTGTGGGTTGAAACCCATCATATACTTTTATATCATATTACTGGACACCAAATTCAAAATTAATCCTCCATAAAATTTTAAACATCTTATAATCAAATGATAGGGTTTTTTTCACCAACTGATTTAGTTTAATTGTAGTATCGATTCATCGATGTGATTTTATTAACCAATCCCCAAAAACTCATAGTATTTCTTCAAAAAATTACTCAAATACTAAATAATAAATTTATATCATAAACAATGTAACTTATCTGTTAACTATACTTAGTAAATAATACTAATTTTTCTTATGTCTCACCAACAAGTTATATAACATTATATCTAAACAACAGTTAGAAATAATGGTATACGAGTTAGTAAATCATCATATATATCATATATGAATTTGGATAGTAAAAATAAATGAAAAATTTATTGAATATTTATTATAATAATGTGATTGTTTCAAGATAATGTAAAAAGTCACAGAAGGCATTGAGATTGTTTGACAACATTTACAACATGATAATTTTAAACTCAAATCCATTTGGATGACATAATTCAAATTGAATCTTAAAAAAACAAAAAGGATGAGGTATTCATTTCATGACATGTAATGGGGAATTATATATGAAATATTAATGTGAAATGATGTATCATAATAATAATTCCCCTTAAGAATGAAATTTGAGACGAAATCCCTTACCTTAACTTTCCTTTTATTTTAAAAATTATATTAAATCCTATATAATGGTTTTAATAATATTTTGAAATTACACCATAATAATATTAAAATTTTATAATATATTATATGAACCTTTTATAATATCATATAACTCATTTGTTGATAATAATTCATTATATTTATTGTTTGAGGTGTTCATTACAATGTCTTTCGAGAATTTCATGACTTGTTGTTGTGTTATTTCTCATAAATAGATTATGATTTCACAATCTCTAGTATTTATTACAAGATTTAAATAATATATATATATATATATAATTTTGATTTATATCAATACATAAAATATGGTGATAGGAAATGAAATACGTCTTTCATGGAAATGGTAGGCCATATGTACGCAGGAAAACGGTTTCCATTTTCATATCTTATTAAATAAAAAATGGTAAATCATGTGCATGCGTTTTACAATTAAATTAACACACTAATATATATATATATATATATATGTATATAATTTTTAAATTAAATTTATCTTTAATATATTCCATGTAATGGGTGAACAAATCACATATCATTTTAGGTCGTATTTCATGAAACAGAGGAATGACGTTATTTTGTTCGAAAAGAATGGAAATCATGAAGTTATGTGTTACGTAATAATTAATGAAGCATATATACATCATAAATATAACATATATATTTTATATAAATTATATATTAAATCATTATTCCCAATACTGAATGGTGGTAATGGAAAAATGAATGATGTCGGTTAATGAAGCGGTAGTCCACCGTATACAATAGTGATGCTTTCGTATCACATTTGATGGAATTGTTTATTTTTTAGAAAATAACGTTAACATAAAAATATCGCATTATGTTTAAGATAATGTTTTTCATATATAATCATGATATATAAATAATTTTACTGGGTGTAGACTTAAATAAAACAGAAGTTCTAATTGAAAAACGTTACATCTTCTTCGGGAACATCCTTTTATATTATACCAAAATATTCCTTAGATTAAAATAACCCCAAGGTAATTATTTTAAAATGATATGATGGTTGTTTTATTGAATTTGGGTAGGGTTTGGAAGATAAAGGGAGATTTTTTTTCCGGAATATGTGGGAGGGGTGAGTGACTTTTTATAGTGTTTGAGGAGTGACAGACCTTTAAATAATAAAAGGTAAACTATACTGGGATGTATCCCTTAAATCACATGACTAAAATAATAAAACTGTTTCTACAAAATTTGTTATATATTCAAAATATGTGGATCTAATGGGGATTGGACAAGATTCTATGTCAATTTTTTCCCCAAGATTAATGTTTTCCCACTTATTAAACACATTTTTACCATAATCATTTTAATTAATTTTAAATTTCATTTACTTATGTTTTTCTAAAAAATAACATTAACCTGTTGTATAACATAAATTATTTCATTTCAAAATATGGAATCCATTTTTCCAAATTCAAATCAAATAAGTGGCACAAATTATATAATAATTGATCTCGCAGTCAGGACGGGAAAACAAGTTTTCAAAATGAAAATGTTCAAACGTTTTGTATTTTTTATGATTAAATTTAATGTAAATATGATTAAAAAGAAATAATTTTATTAATATATGTATAATATATCTAATTTAACATTAATGAAATTTAAAATATAATTCAAACTTTTTAATTATTCGAATAAAAAATATGTTTTCCAATTAAATTAAAAATATTTCACAATAGCTCAAAATTGAAACATCTCAAAAAATACAAAACAATCACTCTAAGATAATTTAAATAATCGGATTTAAAATTGGATTTAATTTTAAAAAATAGTATTTATTAATATCTCATATTTTTTTATAAAAATTATAGGTGTGACATTAAAAGGTGTATAAACTACCTTTAAAAAAATATAGTTTTTTTGTATAATAAAATTGATTTATTATTATCTTATACATATCAGATAAATTGAATAAGTTTAAAATATATTAAACTAAATATAAAATATATAAATTTTATTAAAATAATTAACTTATATTGATAATTTAATTTATTAATATATAACTCCTTTAGCACACAAAAACAGTTTTTTTAAATGGGAACATTATATTCAATTTGTTTTTATATTTATTTATAATGAATTGGTAACCAATTAATTCAACCATATATTTCAATAAGATATACTATGCAATTTATAATAACCAATTTAATGAATATTATATAATATTCATTTTAAATAATAACATTAATGCTATTCTGTAAAACTCAGTCTTGTATGTATCACAAGACATCGATGAATGTTTGTGTTGTGAGTAACACAACCTAAAATAAAATTATCATGTCTTTACACTCACACATCATATATTGTATTTATTTATGGTTATAAATATATTATAAATTATTATGATGTGAAATTCCCTTCTACACTTGATGTTATGTGTAATTCATTTAATTGAATCAAATGATATTATTTTATAATTTCAGGCTGTTAAATTCTCCCCCCCTTAAATAAATTGTGTTCTCACAATTTAAACTTGTTATTGGAAATTCAAGATCATAATATTTTGAAATACAATAATTTAAAAACCCACATAATAATACATATTAAAAAATAACATCTTTATAATGGAGAAAGGGATGTATAAAAGTCATCAAGAATAAACACGTAACTAGGTTTACAGATAGTAGAACATAGGTGGGAAATGAAAACATGGACACATAAGTGAAAAGAAGGACTCAAATATTTAGTAAGAGTGATTGATAACATGTTTATGAAAAAAATTATTGACCACAAATCCATAATCCATTGTTTTTAAAAGGGACATCAATATCATAAAAAATGATGATAATATGATAATATTTTTGTTTCAATAATATATTTACAATATTTTGGAATTCATTCACTCTCTAATAATATATGTAAATGTAGTAACTTGATATGTGTCTATTTTATAAGAAAAATATTATCCTATGGTTATTACATGAAATATTTTTACTTCTTATCTTATCATAGGTTCTATTATATGGTAAAGTTAAAAAATAATCTGTAAAAAAACATCCAATTTTAAACGTAAACCATTTCATAACTAGTTCAACTTATTAACCTTCCATGTATTACTATCCAAAACTATAGAATCAGTTCTAAGGTAGTTAGTAATGTCCAATTTATTATATCCATATAATTAGCCTATTTATACTAACATAATGGTCTCAACATTATTAATATTTTAAGGGTTATCTTCCCCTCAACCATTTGTTACCAAAGTGTTTAACTTTTTTTTAAATCATTTTCATTTTTTACATTCAAAATAATTATTCAAATCCTTAATGAACTTGGATTTCTGTATAAAACCTATATATTTTATATTCCATATGTTGATAACACTAGTTTTAAAATAATTTAATAACATATTTCAATGATCCAAAATTAAAATTACATTATTAATTAAACGTCGGTTCTTCCAATATCATAATCATTACCTAGATCCCTTTTGATTATTTTGAGGAAAAATCCCAATACACTTGGTGTATTTATTTACAGTGTTCCCCATTTCACTATTTTTAGACATTATGTATAAGACTTTTATTTCTTCCCATTACATTCTTTAACCTAGTCACACTTTTTTCCTTACTTATAAAAAACTCCTAACCCATTCAAACATTTATTTGGGTGATTCATTACATAGTTATCCCATGTGAGAAAATCCTTCTTTCCCTTATTCCATTTAACCAATATTTTTTCATCCATCATCTTCTTCTCTTACATCCCATGAAAACCACAAGACATTGAGAATTTTATCTCTTTCTTTATAGAACATGAAACTATATCATCATGTGAAGATATGTTATTGTACTTCAGTTCCATTAAGAGAATTGGAATAAGACCTTCAATGAAAGGTTGACCTCTCATTCCATGTTCTGTATGAAATATTTATAACAGCTTACTAGCCTATTAAATGTATTTTCATACTCTAGAAAACATTATACATAATTTTTCATTATACTAAGTAACTTTCTCTTAATCTCAAATTATTTCTTGTTAGGGAAATATTTTTATTGAATTCCTTCTAAATAATTTCCATTCCATGAGTTATATATTCTTATTCCTTCAATGTTTTATACATTAATGACCACAATTGATCAATAAAACCATTGAGATAATGAACTTCCAGTGCAACATTTTCCATTCCACCACAAAAAAATGCATAAATATATTGTCTAAAGACTTAATCTATTTATCAACATCTATGGGATTAATAGTCCCACTTAATTTTGGGGGCCTACATCACATTAAGAAATACACCATTGAAAAAATATCAATGTGGAATAGGTTTCCCCATCATTTGAGGGATATTATTTATAACCTAATTAATGTTATCTAATATATATATAACCTCCTCAGTTATAATAATTTCAATATAGGCTTTCTTAGTAGGGAATCCTATACATTTTTAGGAGTTTTGATACCCTTTATTCTTCCATGATCCATTTCTAAACAATAAAACGGATTGGATTAGATTAGTCAATATGAAACATAATTTTTAATTCCAAAAATCATTAATTATATATCATAAATTGAAAATTTTAAATGTTTCTAATCTCAAAATCATAAAAAGGTTTTCATTAGGGCGTTCTTTAATACTTATCCTAAGATTCTATCTTAGGGATTTGTTTCGTAATATATATTTTCCAAAATCTATTTTCAAAGGTTTCTACTAATATATCTGTAATACAAATTATAATTACCCTAACCCTAGTATTTTTTCGTTTATGTCTTATTTTATAAAATTAGAATATATACAATATTTGAATCCCAAAGGACGAATCAGTTTAGTAGTTTTGAAAACTACACAAATAGATGATACCCATCTTACATTGGGAATATAAAACAAAATATATTACATTATAAATTCTAATAAACTACTTTGTTGAAATGTTATTCAAATATATTTTCTTCATGACTTGGGGAAAGGAAAGAAATAATGGTCAGCTACAATTCTCAGTAAGGGTTTTATTTAGTGGAAAATATCAGAAATAAATAAATAATAATCATTATGGAAAGCTTAAGGATTGAATGACATTCCTATTAAGTAATTACTTGTAAATTATATGGCATTACTATAATATTATCAAATAATTCCATATAAATAATATTAGGAGCTTGAAACATTAACATGAATATTCTAACCAATCCAATAAATACATGGAATAACAATAATGATGTAATGGATAATTTATGATGTCCGAACTAACATATTCTATCAACAAGATTTTTACTGTCAGATCTATCCTTAGAAGGATTTCTGTATGTTTGTTGAAACACATATTTTTTTACAAATAACTTTCACAAGATACAACTTTCAATATCTATACTCCAGGTAGTTTAAAAATCCTTAGAAACCAATGTGATGTGTTTTTTACCAACTAATTTTATACCATGAGACTAACAATGGATCATGGTCTTGATATTTCCAACCTTTCTACCATATATCCAAAACATTCCTTTTATAATTAATAATTAACTTATATAACAAATAATGTTCCATATATAGTATCCATATCTATTAAAGGATATAGATTTACTAATATTTACATAATAAATCATAAAACAATAAAATTAAATACCATATGTAATTAATAGTATATTGTTTTTGAAATAATAATATCTATCCTGCTAAATTATGAATATTAAAAATAAATGTGATGTCTAAGGAAATTAATTACAATAAAGGGAATGTTGATAGTCACAAAAGGAATTGATATTGTACGATTGGAAATGTTAATGTCAGATTCCATTGGATAAGACAATTCAATGTGAAACATAAAATACCATATATATTAAATTATTCCTGGTATTACTTATCATGGGTAATTATGAACACAATATAAAATTAAATTTTATTGTAATTACAATTAAGCCTCATTGGAATGTAATTGGAGATGAAATCCCTTACATTATGCTTAAATTTGGTTGATTTATATTTTAAATTCTATATAATTATTTGAATAATTTTTTTAAACAAAATAATATTAATATTAATAATGTAATTTATGATCCTTTTTGAAATATTTTCCCTGATTTCCCAATAATCATTCATCTTTTTTATTGTTTCAGGTGTTAATTGCCTTATTTTTTTGAGTATGTTTTGACGTTTTATTTTTTCCCTCTTAATTATGTATTTATTTCATCATATCTATAATTTCAAAAAAATTTAATTATCATATAAATTATTTATTTGTTTAGATTAATCGATAAAATATGGTGATAAGAAATTAAATACACGGTTCATGGAGATGGTAGGACCTATATACACATAAACATTGTTTCCATTTTATTGTGGTTTTAAAGAAAGAAATTTAAGTGATATATATGTAAATTATAATTCTAGTATGAAATTAGTGTAATATATATAACAAATTAAAATGAAAACAAACATTAATACATTCCTTGTAAATTTTGAATAAATCACATCGCTTCGTGAGGCGGTAGTTCGCCGTACACACGAACAACATTAAAAATTTCCCAAAAATTGGAACTAATGAGGGTGTGTGTTATATAATAATTATATAACCATAATTAAATCATAAATATAAAATATATCTAATATATACCATAAATACATTATTATTTCCAGCCGTTAAAAGAGGTAATGGAAGAACGAACGACATTAGTTCGTGAGGTGGCAATCATCTGTACAAACGAATGGTCATTACATAACCATTGTTTAATAAGTGTGTGTGGGTGTAGCTCCTTAAATTTTAATATAATATGTCATTATATTTTGAATAATATGTTTATTTTATAGTCATGATATAAAAATAATTTAATTTTTTGAGAAATAAATAAAATAAAAGGGACCATTGAAGAACGTAACCTCGTCTTTGGGTAACTCCTTTTTGATTATACAAAAACACTTGTATTAATTTAATCCCAAATTAATGAAACTATTTATATATTAAGATTTTTTTTATTTGGTATTTTTTTGAATAGGAAATTTTCTTCAGAGTTTTTAATAAGTGAGAGTGGTGAGTCCTGTTTTATAGTGGAGGAGGAGTGTCATTCTTGTAAATTCCAAAAAGTAAACACATTAGGGAGGTCTCTCTTACGTAATGTTCCTAGATTAAATAAAAATTATCTGTAAAATAGGGTATATGGTGTAAATATATGTATCAAATTTATTTTGGACTATTTTCATCATCATTTCCCTACTAGGAGTGGTGTATAACTACTATGTAATCTCATCTTTACCATAAAAACTATAATTAATTTAATATCATTTACTATTATTTTTGATAAAAATATATGTTAAACTAAATATAAATATAAAATTTATAATTCCAAATATGGAATCCATTTTTACTAATTAAATAAAAAAATTATAAGATATAAATTTAAAATTAATATCCCAAAAAGGTGGAGACAATGGGTTTTTAAAATGATATTGTTCAAAAGTTCCTTATGTTTTTATTTCTAAACTCAATATAATTATTAATAATATGAAATTAAATGTATTATAATATTTTTATTAGATCTAACTTTACATTAAAATATTTAAATTATTATTAAATAATACAAAATATTTAATCAAAAATTCAGTTCTCAATTTAAATTATGTATTTTTCAGTAGTTGTCAAAAAATAAAACATCCCATAAAATTTACAAGCACTCACCCAGATATAATATTTAAATTCCATATTCTAGAGTTCTATTATTAAAATAAAATTTCCATATTTTTAAAAATGTATTTTTCATATAGGTTTTCCATTAAAAGGATTCAAAACTGCCATTAGAAGAATATAATTTTTAAGTGTGAAAATATATTTTTTATGACCGAATGCCTATCAAATATTTGGGATAAAGGTTAATTTTTTTATCTAATATATAATATATAAATTTCTTTATAATCATTAAATACTATTATTTAAATTTATGTTATAAGATATATCATGATTAACAGATAAAAATAGTTTAAAAAAAAAATCATTTTTGTTATATTCAATGAGTTTTTATATTGAGTTATAATTAATTGGTAAACAATGAGTTAAACCATTTATTTTCATAATTTATATAATAATATTTATAACCTAAATTTTAATATCTTAAATATAATTATAATTTTAAACAATATTATTAATAGTATTTGGTAATACTCGATCTTGCGTGTAATGAAATCCGTCAAAAAAAAGTTTGCATTGCATGTAACCCAAACTAGACTCAGTATTTCATAAATTTAAATCCATATATCATAAGATGAATTTATTTAGAATAATAAATATATTCTATAGTCAGAATATTTTATATTACCTTATACTATTAGTGTTTTTTCAAACATGTAATTTGATAAAATTTTATTCTTTTAGAATTTTAAGGTGATGCATTTGTGCTTTCCTGAAAATCAGGTTTGAGTATAATATCACATCGATTTATTATATTAGTTTAGGGAATATTCAATTGATTGGAATAATTATTTATGTTATACAAGGAGGAAATAAGTATACTTCTTTAGTAGGGAGTATCAACCTAGTCATGGGTGAAACAACCATAATTGGGGGTAGGGTTATGGTCTTGGGTAAGATGAATAGTTGGATGATCGTGGTGACTTTTTAAGACATAGGTGTGGTGGAAAAAGAGATATCTCATTCCATTTTGAATGATATATTTTGATTTCATAAGTATCTCTAGAAGGAGGCTAGATATTGTCATTAGAATCATGGAAGAATAAATGTGAACTGAAAGACAATTAGATGATTGATATCATTACACATAGTTTAGTGCCTTGTGGATAGTGCGGGTTGTTGGGGAATGAATTTGAGAATTTCCGTTGATGTCAGATCTGTACCCCAAAAAGATAATATTTATTTAATTAGTCCACAATTTCTTAAGGAGTCATGATTGGGTGCTTTATGGTGTGTTAGTGATTTAGGACTTTTACCTTTTTAGGTGGATGACTATGTGTGAACTGATTGTTGTTTCCATTTAAATATGGATACAGTGGGATGGAAGAACTTCTATCTAATTGTAGTGAGTAAAATGTAGTATTTTATTAAATTTTTATGATATTTTTAAGGGTTTATGATTTTTAGGTTATGTTGGTTGATAGAGACTCATTGTTTTAGATCTAAATAATGAAAAAGGAGTTGGTATTGAATTTAATACCATGTTTTTAGTTTTATCAAGAATGATGGCACTGAACTATATAAAGGATGTTATTAGACATAAAAAATATTAATATGAATTAATATTGTTTTATTTTGGTTCATCGCGGTTATTTATATTTAATAATTTATTGATATTTTGGTGGGTTGAGTTATATGGCTGGGATGATAACGTTTAAAAAAATGGGTTATAAAGACATTTTGGACCACCTTTTAATGTTTGTGCATATGGTCATGAAACAAGAGGTTCATGGTTATTAGAATTGTGAACAAACATGAAGTTATTATTTAGAACATGATTTTTTAATTTTTAGAACACTTGTTGATGACAGTAAAAAATATTAGGTGGTGTGATTTTCATGGTACCAAAACATCCTGAGGGTGAGAAGTGAAATGGGGGGGGGGATATTATAATAGCCTGTTTCATTATGAGTTTTTTTCATAGGAAGTATGAAAATATCATATTATTGATAGTTAATTCCTAGAAATAGGTAATAAACTTATATTTTTAACATCTAATAATACAATATAGTTTTATTTAGACTCTAAATGATGTTTTGTGTATGACACAGAGCTCAAGAGAAGGATGGAGTCATGGACGAGCCAATTGGATAACTATAGCTACACTAGCTCACAAGTAGACCCCAACATCTAGCAGGTGGTAATGGAAAAAGATACTACCTCATAAAAAAATAATGTGCTATAATTTGAGGGTTTATAACTTTAGGTCTCACTTCGATACTAGGGAGCCTACACAAGCTCCTCGGTGGGGCTCCCTGGGAGTTTTTCAATGGAGGTTCATTTTGGAATTTTTAACCTCAAAGCACATAAATTTTAATCTGGTTTGTCTCAAATTTATGATATTCATTGAACCATTGAATCATCTACTAATTCCAATAAAAAAACCCACTAACTTGATAGAGACCCTGATGTTTTATGTTACTAATTCAAGGGAGGATCATTCCTTATTCATCAATATTAGCTTCATTCTTAGTATTATGGTGTTGGATCATGTTGGAATTATTTGTGCATGAATTATATTTTTATGTTTTGTACTTTTCAATCCATTTATATAAAAAAATATTTGAATAATATTATATTTGGTTGTATTTATCATAGACAGACTGTTATCTAGTTATCATTTAGAGAATTATATGGCAATTCCATCAGATCTTGATGGAATTCTATGAGATTGATGGTGAATTGAAATTACAAGTCATGTGGATATTAAGTGATGATGAATTCATGATATTGAAACATATTTAATGGGATTTATATCATTTGGTTTGTTTAATTAGGGTTTAAATTTAATGGTATTAATTTTTTTCATTGTTTCATAGTCGCATGATCAGTTTTCACCGAGAATGTAGTTGAATGTTTGCTATAAATTTAATGACCTGAAAATTCAAGAATAAATTTCCATTTTTTATTTATTTAAAGTTATTATTGATATCTAAAAACATGAACTATTGATTATTAATATTATTTGGTTTAAAAACTATTATTTATTATTACTATTATTCATATAGTCGTTGATCGGTGATCACACGACTATTATAATTTTAGTGTTTTTGAAAGGAATCCATTCAACATAGAAAAAGTAGAGGATGTATTAATATAGTAAACTCAAACCATATAAGATAAATTTAAAATCTTAGAAAGGGGTTACAATCACAGGGCTTTTCTCGTGACCAATCCCAAGCCGACATTTTACTAATTATGCTTGAACGGAATCACATATGATAGAAGTGGAATTTGATAGATATTACAACCCAAGGATGTTATCTGAGTTACACCAAGAATTTGTCAACATCGCACACCTTAACCATTGGTGTTAAGTGGTTTTATTAATGGGTTATGTAATAAGGTATTGTTTATTTTTTTGTAATTCTTTTTATAAATATAAGTCATATTCCCACAATTCATGTATGAGATTAGTTTTTCTTATAAATATAATGAAATAGGTAAATTGACTGTTTGGGTAAAGTGATAATTCTTAAAAATATATACATTATTATGTTAAAATGAGTTTTTCTAATATTGTTATAATCATGTAACAAGAAGATTCATTATAATAATAAGTGTTGATTATATTTATTAATTTTTTTTCACTCTAAAAACGAGTGATTATTCAATTTGAAAAGAATTATATTTTAATACGATAAAACTGAAATTGTATTTTCTATTAATGAATTTATATTGAGGAATTAATTAATATTAGAATAAATAATATTTTAATAAAATATTATTATTATATAATTTTTATTATATATATATATATATATATATGATCATGTAATTATTATTAAGTCAAACGAAACTTTTATCAAGGTTTGGAAACTATTTTTGTCAAAACCCATCATTTTTCAATAAATAATGGTTTATTTTGTAAAAAATTAAAATTAAAATATATATCAAATTATTTCGTTAAACATAATATTAATTTTATAATCAGGATGTTGAAATTATCCAACAGTGAATTTTTCATAATTTTCGGAGATAATAGAATTTTTGGGTAAAAATTAAATACCCTATAAATATATATTTTGTTTTAGGACATCATAATGACCCAATAGTGATGTAATAAAATATTATAAAAGGTATATTGTAATAATATATGTTTACCTTGAAAATAATGTTAACTTAGAGTTTTATGATTAATTTTACAAGGCATTAGTGGACCCTCCAAAACATATAAATTATTTTAACATTTTAATATGATTTCCTTGAGAGTGTGACTCTCCTCCACATAGAAAGCCTAATATTTTAATATTATATTCCATTAACCATATAAAATAATTTTTTTACTCTCCCAATTGGATGAAAAAATGGACTAAAAACATGTCATGGATTTTTAAATGAATATTTATATATATAGATTCCAAAACCTATTTTTATGAAATATTAACAAATTCTCCTATTATTTCCTATATAAACCCACCAAATATTAAATTCACTTCACTCAAATTCCTTGGATCACATACCTAATCTATCATAATATCTCTATAACCCTCCCAAGTTTCCCCATGTTATCAAGAATCCTCTCCTCATGCTCTTGATGTCACACACTCAAATAAGAGATTTCTTCCATTCTTATTGTTTTTCAATGTTTATTTATGTTGGTTTACCATATTATTTTTCATTTAAAAATTTTGGGGAATGATTTATAACCTCCCACATACATCAATCATTATTTTTAAATGATGAGAGACCTATTTCAATCTTATTAATCCCTCCCATGTACATTCATGACCATGCCGAAATATCGTAGGATTCCTTCCAATTCTCATCTTTCTTCATGTTTTTTTGTTATGTTACACCCTCTATTTCCAAATTACATGTGTTTGTATATATATATATATGGACCATTTAATATCTATTTCTTTTAAATATGATTGGATATCCCTTTCTCTCCCATCAACCATTTTTATGAAATTTTATTTCACGATGTGATGTTACATAAATTGCAACACGATTTTCCAAGACAAAATCAGTGTCTAGTGAATACCATAAGCATTTATCAACAAGGTTATTCACATTATATGAACAAAAAAATTTAATGGTATTTAAATTTGTTTTATACAAATTACTTAATCATTAAAGAACTAATTATGTTGATGGATTCCATGTTATATGATCCATGTATCACACATATGCATGAAAATAAATGCTTATACAGGGTGCGCCATGAATGTGCTCCAATTCATTTGGTAATGTTTGGTATCATGAGACTCCATGTTAAATAAGGATTTAATCATGATTATTCATGTAAAATGTGGTTTTATTAATGATAATTCAAGTTAAATGGGTGTTTACACTGCTAATCCTTGTTCAATGAGCCTTGGCTCATGCTAATACCATGTTATTTGTCGTTGCCACATTTCAATGTTATAAATCATACCTTTATGTTAGTATTTTTATTATGGTACATTTATATTATTTTTTATTAAAATTAATTCTTTTAACCATTTTATTCCTTCTTTACTCCCTTACTGATATTTAAAACTAACACTTTTCTTATGTATGTCCTCAGGTTATCCCATGGAATGATAAGTACGAAAGCATGTTGTGCTCAAGTAAATGAATTTTTGAAAAAATATATTGTATTTAATGTCTTAATTTATCATGTAATGTTTCTAATTTCTCATGATACTAGACATCTTGATCCTCATTGTTTCTATATGTACGTGTTTATGTAATAAATCATGTTTAATTATGTAATAAATAGTAGGGTTGTTGTAGTGGTTATCAAAGGATATGTTTAGTTATTTTTGGGATTAAGATAAGAAAACCCCAGTGAAAGTATTAATGATAATACTATGTATAATAAATACATATCTTAATTATGGTGATTATAGAGTAAGTGGTGTTTTATGATAATATAAACCTATCTGGATATTAACTTGTAGAGGTGTGTCAGGAATAGATGTATCTAGGGGTTAAACCTGAAAACACTGCTTTGAGCTAGAATTGAACAAGAACTGGTGCATGACAAAAAGACATGCTACACAATTGGTTCGATAATATTTGAAGATATTTTTTGGTAAATTCATAATTTTATTCTGAACCATTATTAAGGGAATAAAAATAATTCCCCAAAGAATATATGTTTGGATGTAGATCCTGGTTGATATATATTGAAGCCTATAAATTCATATGTTATTGAAATAAATTTAATATATCTGTTTTCCTTTTTTTCATTGGATTCCCCTTTATGTGGTACCCCTAAAATTTCTTTTATTGCATTAAATGGCTGGTAACGAGAGGAATAAGTCTAAAAACCGATGTAAAGATAAATGTGAATATTGTTCTAATGAGATCCCAATGAATCATATAATCCTTTAATCACAAAACAATGGATCAAATCAATTTAAAAGATCATCTCTATCCTTCAATGTTTCGAACAAGAGAAGGTTATTCTAGGAACCTATCATATGGTGGGTGAATCTGATCAATGGTGGACATTGATCAAAATTATGAAACTTGCAGAAGATATCGAGGTATTGGAATGGAATGATTTCAAAAAAATGTATTTCGATAAATGTCTTTCTCACACACTCTGATTTAAGTAATAGAGGGACTTACTTTCCCTCAAGAAAAAATTTGATGAATCCATCAGAGCGTACAATGAAAACTCCACAAGTCTTGCACGATATGCCTCCATCTTTGCCATTTCTCCCAAATGCATGGTTGAATGAATATTTGGTGGGATGAAACCTATCTTATGGAAAGACCTATCGATCCGTGACATCGATATATATGATGAATGATTATAATGATCCATCAAAGGTGAAATGGATATTGGAGAATCTCATGTATCATGGGGATAATAAGAAAGATTGTACATTAATTATAGTGGTTCAATGTAACAATCCAACAGTGCTAATAAATTTCCTCACCCCACTTACCAAATGTGCAGAAATAATCACCCGGCAAATTTCCTAAAGGATATGAGGAAATGCTTCAAATGTGGACGATAAGGGAACCCCACCATTAATTGATGAAGATACAAACCTGTTGGAGTGAAAGTGGAGAGGAACGATCCATTCGAAACTCAATTCATTTTCCATATCATCAATTGTAATGAACTAGGAGAATTTTCAAACCAGTTCTTTAATTCAAAGGTTTTCGGAGGCAACCAACAACCTAGAATGTAGAAAGGGAATGCTTTTTCCATCATTACCACCGAAGAGAACCCCAAAAATGAAGTGGGGATAAGTATGATACTTATCCATTAAAGAATAAATAACATACTTTTTTTATTCTAATTATACACATTTTTTATATCCTAAAATCTTTGTAGAGAAATCCCAACACCACCCCAAATCATGGAAGTAGAGATGTCAATGAGAATTTAAAATGTAAAATTTATTACATCAAATGAATATTACTCATACACTGTCATAATTTGAGGATTGAACTTCCTAGAAAACATCATCATACTACCTCTAGTTTTATTTGATGAAATTCGTGAAATGGATTGTATTTACCTGTATAGATCAAACATAAATTTTCATGAGAGATAAATCACTCTCAATATAGAGAATCGACCACTGATTTAATACAAGTTCAAGGAGGAGGATGAATAGTCTATACCACCATCATCTCAATAGTGGATATTAATACGCTATGAGAACATGTATCATTCTAAGATTATTGATTCTATGGAAGAAACCATCCTTGAACACATGACTATTGTGAGGGAATTCATTGATGTGTTTCCCAAGGAATTTCATGGTCTTCCTTCTAGAAGAGATGTTGAATTCACGATTTGTCTAATACTTATAGCATTTTCAATATCCTTCATCCATATACAATGGATGTTGTGGAGCTTGATGAGATAACGATACAACTATAGGATAATATGGATAAAGGGTTCATATGCCCAAGTGAAACACCACGGGGTGCACCGGTCCTCTTTTTCAATTTCTGTGATTATTGTTGAGTAAGTGTGCTACAAGACCCAATTTTGTAATGAGTTACTTTAATTATTATTTTATTATCAATTTACCTTGATTGATATAAATTATCAGGTATGTTAATATTGAGGTCCATAATGAATATATTTGAGTACTCACCCATATCCTCTAAATCAGATTTTCTACAGTTTCAAAGGACTAAGTTGGTCATAAGGTAGGACACTACAAGATTGTGGGTATCATTGGAGTTTGATTCATTATAATAATTCCTAATTTTAATGTAAATATTTTCTTTAGATTATATATGAAATTAAATAAATTATTGGATATTATATTTTATTTTATTGTTATTATTTATAGTTAACTCATTTGGATTATTCTACTGTTCAAAATATATATGTGGGTAATTCCGATGATATGTGTATTTCATACCATCAGTTTTAGTATTTATCCCATTCCCTTTTAGAATTATTCATTGGAAATCAATATTATCTTCACTAATAACCTATGATAGGTACTAGTGGGGATGTTTTGTGTCATATCAAGACCAAAAAAACTGAAACCATTAACATAATTTATGATATACATATATATGTTAATAACAATTTATTATTGTGTAAAAATATAATACACTGAAAAACACATCTAAACATGAACACGATTGACTGAAATATAGTCGGAATATATTTTACTAAGAAAAAATTGTCCCACATAAATTTTATTATTCTTATATAATATATTTACTTTTATATGGAAGTAAATTTCTAACACATATTTCTCATCAAAAATGCTGAAATTCAACTAACCTATTTTTCTCACCCCAAAAACTATTCTATCTCAAGGAAATTTCATTTATAAGGTAATCCTACTATAAAAGACTTTATTACTCAACTATTATTTATAAAAATATCTATTAAAATATATAGAGTCTATTAAATCAATAAAAATTTATAAAAAATTCCAATATAATATATATAGACTCATATTTCACTCATAATCCATAATTATCTAATATTGAGTTTTATAAATTTTTTCATGGGATATTTAAGATTCCCTAAGATCTCGTAGAATATCCTATAGCAATTTTATCTATATTAATAGATTTTTTTCATATATTAAACTATATGCTCCACATTACCTCTTAATTAAAAAAAACATTCACTAAAATGATTAAATTATATATTCATTGTTGTGGAACCTTTCTAATACATATATTATAAGGCATATGAAAAAATCATTATCAATATTCAAATTATATGCTGTAATTTATTATCATATTATAATTTTAGAAGAATTTAATTACTAATAAAAAATAATTAGTAAGAGTTAAAATATTATATTTCTTGTTCTCTTGAATAATTTAAACATATAAAAATCATAGGATGTCTGATCATATCATTTATTATCGTAATATTGGGTTTTCACATTTTATTACTAGTTCAACCGATATTGCATTGTTTTGATAATTCAATTTAACTAATAAGTTAGATAAGTAGAAATGTGGTTTGACTAGTCGATATATTTAGTTTAGATAATGTAATGAATATGATTTTGAAATGGTGAAATCTAGTGAAAATTGAGGTGTACTGAATAAAACCAATAAAAATTATAAAAAATAAGATTTCAGACTTGGGAACCCATACCATTTATAATGTGTCTGTTTGTTTATAAATATTAAAAAAATTAATAACTTTATTATCGATTATTAATTATTTTGAAAAAACATATCCATTTTAAATATAATATAATTTATAATGATAATTATATCAAATAATTTTACTATTTTTGGTAATATTTATTTATTTTTTATGTTCCATTATTCGATGGACATTTTTTATTGATTATAATTTTCTATAATACATTAAAGATATAAATTAAGAAACCAATATAAATATTGGATGCTTATAGGATCATCGTGAGTCTTTATGTTAACACTATCCTACATCCAACAAGTCATTGTATTGAAACCATCTCAAATGGTTTCTAACAATCAAATATGAGATAATACCCTATAAATATACAACTTCATATAAGAAAATTAGAAATAAAAAAATGTGGGTAACTATTCTTGTATATAAAAATATTTTGAACATCATATATAATACTAACACCCACACACACGCATAACGATATATATATTCATCAAAAACAACCGTCCAACACATCCATGAATAAAACTAGAAAAATACATTTATACACCTCCTCCATGTTAATTACATGAATAATATAATGATATAAAATTACACAATGAATGATATCATATAATTTTTTATGATAATAAATTTAGTAAGAGTTTATATAATTATACATGATTGGTCCCTTCTATATATAATGGATTGTTAATGAGAACATAGAATATTAATTCATCATTGTAGTGGAAAAGATAAAACTAAAATAGTTTCCCATAAATTTTTCCAAATTACCCAAACATAATAAGCCCTACCTTCATTGGAATTATGTATATACATAATATATAACTCATGAAATATAAAATTCAAATTAATAAATCAATGTAGAACCCTACATTACATCTATCATCACATAAATCCACATATATTACAAATAAAATTTACATGAATCTACTACGAATATAGTCATAGTAGAGGGTAAATTAATATATTACTTCATATTAATGTTTTTATTTATCCCTTACAAGAGATTTGGTCACATATAATGGAAGTTATTATATGGTGGTTATATATGTAATGATTAGTCTCTATCACTTCTTGAATAACATTAAAATAGAATATATATATATATATATATATATTCCCCTAATATAATCCCAATTACCACTAATTACTCCCATATATATCATTATCAGGTATCACTGGTAGTTATAATAATATTGTATCAATCTCTAATTCATAACCTAATTAATAAAAAATAGCATAATGACTAGTTAAAATTATTAAAATCATTTTTAAATTAAAATTCAATTGTAATTACACTATCTTTATTAACACCTATTATTCTAATCATTTAGGAAACCCCTATTAATCATACATGTATTTCCACATCTACATTTAATTCACTTAAAACATTAAAAAGATATTAATATTTTTTTCAATATACAATGTAATAAAACTATTTATTTGTATCTCCTTTAATAATTATAAATATTATAATTTTTCTCAAAATATGCTTCAATTTTACAATTCAAGAGTTAAAAACTCTTAAAATGTTGTAATTTATAATAATTTAAAATATTTAATTTAAAATACTACATATTCATACATTTAAATTGTTAATAGTTGGTAAATAATAAGTAGAATAATATTGTTACATGTAATTAATTTTTAGAATTCCCAAAATGTGTTCATTCCACTTGATAAACTAAATCTTCAGTTTTGAATCATTTTTCTATATTAATTTTAAATAGATTTGAAATATTATATATATTTAATTTTTTCATAACTCAAATATAATCCAATTATTTATTAGGTTATAGTTCCCCACATCCAAGTATATGTATTTTTAAAGAACTATATATTTACTATTTAATACTTCAAAACTAAAATCATAGCAGTCAATCATACTATTTTTTTTGTGAAAAATCCTATATTGATATAAAATAGTAAAAATGATAAAAAAAATTAAATTAAATTTTTCAATATCTAACACTATAATTATACTAAATATTATTAAAAAGTAATCCTAATGAATTAGTACAATTTATGAAATCCTAAAACATTTTAAAGAATATAATTTACTATAAAAAACTAATATATAACTTATTTTAAAAACATTGTTGAAACAAAAATAATTTTCTTAATATGCCCATAAAAATCAATAATAACGTATAGTTATGTAGAAAAAAATAATTTTCATATTCATGACCACTATTAATTTTGAAATTACAATTCTATCATCATAACATCCCGATATGACCAACTATATTGGGTAGGACCATGATTTCAATAACCATAGATCAAATTTATCAAATGCCAAAGGTTGGAAATAAATTTCTACAAACAAGTAATATCAGAGGGAATGATTTTTTATTTTATAGATAACATCAAATAAAATATAAAACCTCTAATGGTGTGTAAACATGATGTATGAATTTCAAAAAGGGAAACAGAAAATATATAAAACTAAATCATAATAATTTAAATGTTGAAACCAAACAAAATAAAATACTATAGAACTGAAAGACCTAAAATGAATCTATTTGTTCCCAAATGGAATAATCCAATGATTCAAGTGAAAACTTCCACCACTCTCCATGCTTTGACATATTCCAAAACATCAACAAATCATTTTTGAATGTAAGAGCCCTACCCACAATTGTACCATAATGAACAACTAATGTATATGCACTAGGATATATATTCATGTGTGAGTATATTATTTCAATAAGAAATAGATTTGTTTCCCATATCTGTAACTAGAATAATAATATGTTAGCTCACTCTTTATATAAAATAGGATAAACACATAATAAAAAATAAATCAGAGAAAAAAATATAAATAACACATATTAAAAATCCACTAGTTCTTTTAACCCATTACCTCACAATTACATCATTCCATGTATCACCCACACAAGCCCTGAACCCCGACACCCAATGTTTTAATCCATAATAAAAATTACTACTAATAGGAATCATATTCCTCTTAACCAATTCATAGCATAGAACAATAAACTTTTTCATGTTATCACAATATTTTTCACCATCAGCCATGTCAAAACATAGAAGGGCCCTATGCACTGTGTTATCAATGTAAAAAACCCATCAAATCCATATTACCCTACAATATATGTTCTATAAATGTAAATATCAATAATTTCCCAACTATATATATATATTAACTCACACCAACACATTCTCAACAATGTTTAACACATTCTAACATTGGTATATTAAAAAAGAAAACATAAAATTTTCATATTTTCAAAAATATTATGGTTATTTATAATAACCCATATAAAAAATCCGCTTTTATACCAATTGAAATCCAAAAAATTAATAAATAAATACATTTAGAAGAAAAATGTGATGTATTTTAATTATGAAACCCAAATTTTATTTATTCTTAGAAAATTTAATTATGTATGAATCTACAATTTTTAAATCATGTTTCCAGGATTAAATCACATCTCTCTCTCTTATATCAAGATTGTAAAAGCCTTACATTGACAATTACCAACAGAAAACAGTCAATATAAAATCCATAACATTATGGGAGAGTGTAATTCAAATGAGTATGGTTTTTTTCTTTTTTGGAAAACGTCACTAAAAACATAATCTTCAATACCCCTTAATGGATATGTAATGTTTGGAGACACTATTTGAAAAACCATACATCAACCAGGAAAACTAACCTTGTATATAATCTTTTTAGTCAACTACAATGGTTTAGTCAATCCATTTTCTAGTTATGTGCCTCTCCCGTGGTCAGTTTTCCAACCCACCAAATTTTATAGGGAATCATTACAGTTTCTACTTACCATACACAAACCATGAACCCTCCACAACACCTTTATAACTATTATAAATATACCAAATTATTCTCGAAACAATAAATAATGTATAATATAAAAATAAAAAATTTAACACATAGTACCACAAACTAGTGATTTTAGATTCTCTAATACATTGATCATTCTATCCACATAAATGATGAGGTTACCGAGGGATATAAAAAATCAGGGTTTAATTGTCTAAAAATTTATAATCATAGAATACTATATAAATAAGATGATTATACTAAATATGTAGTATCAACGATATGAATTTATCTTGCATTAGCATATCATTCGAATTTTGAGATATAAATAAGTGAAATAATAGATTAGATCCATCCAATCAATAGTAATATGAGCACAATAATTACATAATGTAAATTCAAATCACAATTTAATCATTAATGGAAAATAGAATGAGATTCACCACATTGAGTCGTGCATTTAATTCTAATAATAAATAACTCCTTCAATATAGTAAAGAGTTTGAAATGGTCTTAAAACCAAAATAAATAAATAGTGCCATCTACTAAATTGGAATCTATTCATCATACATGAATAATTTATGAACACATGATCCTTAAATAGTGAAACTAGATCCCAAAGAAAAACAAACATAGAAGACTAGAAATTGATAAAGATAATGCTACGATTCTCAAAATAGGGTCATATAAAACATATATATATATATATATATATAAGGAAAACCATGAAAGAATATAAAAGGAATGTAGGCCTTACCTGAACTACTAAATCTCATCGAACCTATCTAAAAAGACTAAATATTATTTTATATACCCTATTTTATTTATGGTGTTATATCATAGTCATAATAATTTCAATAAAGTTAATTTCATTATCCAATATCTAACATATGAAACTATATTTATAAAAATGGTGATGATTATTAGATCATGATACATGGTCAGAACATTATATAAATACCCCACTACCAAACATTCACAAATAGTATACCCCCAAATAGGAATGAAAAGTTTCAACACAAGGAATTATCCGATTACAACACCGATTAAATCATGTATTTGAAGCCTTGTTTGTTTCAAATCCCATGTCGATATACTAAATTCTTTTAGGAAGTTATATGTTTCAATCAATACACTCTCAATAATAAGGGTTCAATATTTTCAACATTTTGTACTATCCAAATATCTCAATAGATATCCTATTTGAGACCTTCTTAAAAGAAGGATGATCCCAAATTGGATCCTAATATAGAAGATATAATTTTCCTAATTTATACACTCCTTATGATCAACCAGCCAAAAAAATTTAACTTAATGTTCTGATAATAAAAACATCACCGACATAAATTTATATATTTCATCACTAAATTCAAGAATAAGATCTATTTGATAGAAAAAATTGATAGTATATTGATCAACTCAATCAAAGTAAATGTTAGTGATTGATACCATGAATCAGTCAAAATACCACATTTCACTAACTCAAAACCCTGATAAATGAGAACTAATCTATACACTACCCCATTGATCAATAACTACTTGTCCGAGGTAGTGTTATCCTCGGTGATATGATACATGAGATCATATAATCAAAGAAATGTAAATAAACCACTAATTATAGAGGCTATGAATCCATGAAGTGCATTGAAATGATACAATTTATCCTTGTTAATAAATTTACCTACTCATAATTAATGTCAATGGATCGACCATGTACATTCCCATAACATAGAACACATGTCAGGGGGTTACCCAACCAAAATATATTCTTGATGAACCAAAAATAACAACGAAATTTGACCCATGTTGTCTCTTAATTACCTAACTAGAACCATAGTTCACATAGTTTATATGGTGATAGATATGATATTGGTCATAGATCTACTCACTAGGTCTATGCTCCATCGATACTCACATCCCATCCATATTTATGAAAATTAACTTATCCATCAAAATATTTTTGAGTAACTTTGTTGAATTATAAATAAATATATAATTTAAATATAGGAACCAATTTACTCAAAACATTATCGCAGAGACACTTCTATGATTGGGAATTCCCCGAATGATAAACCATGATAACAGTAATTGATTATGTTGGAAAATTCATATCGTAGAATATTTCATTACCCATGTGATGTATTGATGTCTCGATCCTCCTTCAATAAACTCATATTACTTTTCCACATACTGTATCTATCACTATAAAATGAAAACTAGTATACTCGGTTCAAACAGTAAAAAGTAGTTGGAAAGCTCAACCCGTACAAGAATCACAACAAGTATGGATATATGTAAAGAAACCCAACATAACAATTGAAACAGGTATAATATGTACAATAAACATAGAAAAAACATAAATACCCTAAGAGGGTATCCTAAAAGATATTTTTTTAAGAATAATACCAATAAATTTCCGATTCTAAAATGCATTCATATTATTATAATTTTTTCATTCACCGTGTTATAATAGTCCTCATAACCAAGTGAAATATTTGAATATTTCCTAAAAATTGAAATGTTTTCAAAAAAAATTATTTTATAATAACACATAAAATGGCATACTTCCAAAATATTAATACCCATAAAACCATTTACAAAACACCTTTATTCTTTTAGTTTATAAATAAGCATGAGTTAATGTTGTTGTTATCAAAAAAATGATAATATATATGAAATTTTAAACATTAAAACAATAAAATAATTTCGTTAATAAATTATTATCCCCAAGTTATATTTAATGAATTTATTTAAAATATTTAATAGAAAATAAAATAAAAAAAATTCACAAATAATTATTGAATATCTTCCTTAAAAATATATTTTAAATCTAACAAAAATTTGTAAAACAAGGCCTACTAATTAAATTATTTAATTCTAAATCATATTTTTCATCATTACATGCCTCATAATACTATATTACACAAACAAAAGAAAAATAATTCTTTCAACCACCAAAACGTAACTACTGACCAATATGCAATGATCATTTTATATACTTGAAAAAATTTATTAATTTTTTTTTATCAACTCATGATTAATAAAACAAATTTGAGAACAAGACAAGTAATTTTATGTGATTGAAATCATAACCAGTTGAAATCTTTTCAAAATAATACGAAAAATAGTATATGTGACCCTTATTATATTTCCATATTTCTTTCCATTATATTCCAATTTTAAAACTTCTAGGAAGAGAATTTTGTTAATAAATAAGCTTGATTAAACAGAAAAAAAATTCTAATTTACATATCAAAAATTTCAATATTAATTACTGGAAAAAAACCTAAAAATATAATGAATCACAAAACTAATTTAATATTACAACAACCAATGTAATGGTCTATGTCATTAGGTTTCTTTTTCTAATGATATATGGAAATGTTTCCTAGTGGACAATTCATTCCTATATATAGGTTTTGACCAAATATTTGTGGAGTTTAAATATATTAATAGGAGTTTTAGACATAAATGGAAGATTATAGGGATTCATAAAGCTAGGGAGAAGTCAGGAGGAATAGCTAGGCTTGTTGGGTTGTTTTTGTAGCACCAGATCACTGGTAGACCCATATGATAACTGGTTGTGTAATAATAATATAATTATATAAAATAGGAATCATTGGATCAATGGTGGGGTAGTTGTAGATAATGGTACCTAGTATGTCTAACAGTCCATTCAAGGATCTTTTACCAGCAAATTGGTCAAACACTAGCTCACCAGTCAACCCCATCTGATTGGAAAATGTGGTGTGAAAGGATGTTTAATATAAAGGATGATTTTGAACATATTACCACCAAATCCCCATTTATTTTACCAGTATTGGATAGAATTAATGATGGAAGTTAGTCCACAAACTACGCTCATCATCCCTCCATGAACTCACTATCATCCAAGACGCATCTAAAATACATCTAAATGTGAATCTGCATAAGATCATTTGTTCTTCTTCAATATCAGGTTCTTTCTTCTTCTGGTGTTGGTGGATCATAATATCCTTCATCCAGGATGAATTCATTTAGTAATTTTTATGCATTTTGATATTTTAATTACACAATTATACATTAATCTTATTCACTTCAGTTTACTTGAACATCAACAAAACATTTTCTAGATCTCAGTTTGAAAATAAGATGACATTGTAACGACCCAAGTATTTATAGAAAAAAGATTTTTATTTATATTAATACTTATTAATAATATATTAAATTTATATTAATGGGGACACATTTTTCAATAGAATACGAAACACGCACAAACGGATTTCTTGGAAATCTTATGTTGCACACAATGTTGAGTTGTACTGAAAAATAATATAATTATTTTATTATTATATATGGTAGTTAATGCCTAATTTTTGTATTGTATTGAAGGATTAGAACATATCATATTATGATTAAAAATGTTGTTAATTTTTTTTACATTTATCCTATAAAATATAGAGGCTTAAAATGATAATTAATCCAATTTTAAGCATAAATACACTCATATTTTTAAATTGTAGTTTTACCACCTTTTGATGGAGAAACCATTTTAAATATAGGTTTTCTCACTTTTATATGTTTCATTTGACAAAATTATCATTTTAATTAGATTATGGAAATTAAATTTTACTTTTTGTAAATTTTAGGTGTTTTTCTCATAAAGTTCATTTTTAATGAATAGTGAAAAATATTGCATTTTAAGTCAAAAAAGCCTTTTCATTTTATTTATTTACATGGATAGATTATCTTTTTAATTTATTTAAATGTGTAAATATATTATTTTTTTACCATTTAAATCAATTTTGGTAATCAGAAGTTATTTCATTTTTTAATTAAACATAAACACGTGTGAATCTTTTGATAGTTATTATTTCTTAAAAACATGATTTTTGGTTATGACAATGGGAATTAAATTTAAATTAATTTTTGAAAATTATAATTTTTTATTTTGAAAAATGGATTCCATATTTGGAATTAGGAGGTCCAAATTGTGTAAATATGTTACTTTTATTTTTATACATTATGAATAGTAACATCAAAAAATATTTTATTTACCATGGTTAAAGGGTAAATCTGCTAAATATGTTCAATCAAGTAATATTATAATAATATTAAATTATCCTAAAAAATATCCTAACCCTTTTGGATGAAATATTTCAGACTATGGGCATCCTTGGGTCGATTTTAGGACCCCATAGAGACATTGGTGTTTGAAATCAATATATAATTACAGATAATTTAAAGTTAAGGAAAATATAACCTAAACATAAATCTTTTACTAAATTTTTGTTTATATGGGGATATATAAGTGATATTTTTTACAATAAAAATTCATTATAAATATAAAAATATTTCCAACATCATTTATTTTTTTTATAATTTTTAGAGATTTAATAAATAATTTTATTTATGAAAATGAAGATGTATTGACTGCTTCATTAATAAACAATTCAATAAATGATATTATAAATGTTAATATAAATGTAATTTCGTTGTTTTGATGTCATACAAGAAATTTATGGATGATATTTACATGTTATGTTTTTATAAATGGCATTTTTTCGAATCAATAATGTTTATATGGATTTTTAAAAAATCATGATATGAATAGTTTTAAAATTGACATAATTCTTATTTTTAAATATAAAATATTGTATTTAATATGATAAAATTCTAAAAAAACATATGATTACACAAAAATTTTATCAAAAGTCTACAATTTAATTATTTACTCTTTAATTAGAGATTTTTCATGTTTTGGTTACTATTTTGATTATCAAAGTGTTTAATGCTTGATAAAATTGTAAGAGTAAAAAAGGGTTGAATAAAAACTATAAGGATTAAAAAATATCCAAAACCTATCTACTTATTATTGGATGATTTTATTTCAAAAAATAGTCATATTATATTTTAATTTAATGTGTTTTTGAACTCTTTAAACCAAAAATAATTTTATAATAAAAAAATACTTTCAAGAATTCTTAAGGAACCCCTCATCCCTCTTATAAAAGTCCACCACATATAACCCATTACACACACCTCTAAATCCCCTTGTATCATAAAAAATATACACCAAGATTATACCAACATATCCATATTCATCTTATAAGCTGTCCCCTAGGATGAAGAAATTAAAGAGATCCCATTGGCTCAAATCAAAAGAAGTTACCCGATTTGAGGTAACGTCTTCTCTAAAGTTTCTTTCCATTAGTTTTCCTTCTACACTTTATTTGGTGTTCTTATTCATTATTTACATAAAAAAATCAGTATTCTCAATATACTAGGTTTTTTATGATAATTATTTTAACTAGACTTACACACACCTCTGTCTAATGTGTATCTAACATATTGTTTCTGTGGTCGACGAACTACTGCCTCACAAAACAATGATTGTTAAATATTCTCCTACCACCTCTTATGGTGACCATAATGATAGAAATATAATTATATATGATATTTATGAAATTTATTTTTATCTCTATTATTTTTTAAATCTCATTTAGAACATACTATCATGATTTTCATGTTGTTTAAATATGATAATTTCATTTGAGGATGTGAGGACTACCGCCCCCTCAAAGTGATATGATTCGTTCAGGCTATACTTAGAATGTATAATGGACGAAATTAGAGTACTTATGTAACAGATATAACATTTATAATATAATGGAATTATAATAAACCTATTTATTATTTATTTTTAATTCCATTAAATATTAAAACGAAATGAATGTAGTGTTCATGCATATGTATGGCTTACGGTCTACATGAACAGTGCATTTCATTTCATATATCCAAATGATAATGACTATTCTAAATACATATATACTGGATATATATGATATATCTCATATGTAAATCATGAACATCATTATGGAGATAATGTAATTTTTACCACATGGACAATTTATAATTGTAACAAGTTCATTATTGACTAATATTCCAAACATCAAAAAAAATTTGATATGAAATAAAATAATTAACCAACTATTATAGCATGGTAATAAGTGATTGAAAAGGAATAATAATCAGGAAAAAGGTTTCGAATAAATTATAAATCGACATAAATTTATTATTCGGGAAATTAAATAACAAACGAGTCATGTTAGACACGAGGTAAGGGACTTCATCTCAATATTATTTCATTGAGGAATATTTAAATAATATATACCTACTAATTTTATAGGGGGTATAATGAGACCCTTTGACTTTTAATTTCAACAAATGGAATCATTTTCCTATGAAGCATTTTACTAATCGAAAAATGGAATGTTTTTAACGTATGCGGTGACAATGAATTCTCCACCGCTGTAATCATTATTTGGATTCCTATATATGTATTAATGTTTTTAAAAGGGAAAAAGAAACCTCTTGTTCCATTTTTGGGTGTTATGATATTAAAAATGGTTTATGAAATGGATATTATATCTCAATTTTTTGATATTATTTCATGTGATTGAAAATGAAATTTTATTAGTGAAATTTTGATATCTGCATTATTTTATGTGTTATGTTTATATAATGGTACTTAGACATTTGAGGGGTGGTAACGTGATTAAAAATATGATATGTGGTTTTGTGATAAACCATGGATGGGTGGTTAAATTAAAACTTCTAATGCATTGGTTATTAAATTCATCCGTATGTTTATTCCATTTATTGATATGTGTGTAAGTAGACCATATGGTTAATCCATTAAAATATGTTTATCTCCCATGTATCCTTTATACTTTATAGATTGTTTTCTATGGGATTTATGGTAAAATTTTGGTTACAAAAAGGGTAACAAATGATATTATATTTAGTGAAGTGTTTTTTCAACTTATTTATGGTGAAAAATATTAATTTATGATTAAGTATGAATGTTTTACATGTTTTTTTAAAACTATAAACTTTTCTTTCTTGTGGATCACTTAGTGATATTTTTATACTCATCCCATGTTTTTTAAAAACATTCACTAGAATTGATGTTGAATAGTTTCATGGATGGGATTATGGAAAAGTCATGTTTTTTGAAACATGGAACTAACCATGATTATTTTCTTTTAATAGTTTTTATGTTATAAAAAAATGGACACTGAATAGAAGTGTCTAAATGTAATGTTCATATTATAATGTATTAGTTATAACTTATTTATCTAAATCTCTAAACCTGAAATCATCCTCATTGAGAATTATTAACTTAATTAATGAATATGTAATGTTTAATTCTAGGGCCTTATAGTTGGTATCAGAGGTCAGTTTAGATAAATTTAGGAGTTAGGATTTTGTTAATAGAATATCCATAAATTAATTATACATTATGGTCAAATTGAAATGATATAGAATTTGAAGAATACCATGTTTCTTCATCTAAGATATGTTTTTTCAGAATTGTTTTCTATAGAGGAAATAGGATAGCTATGATGGGAAGGAATATAAAAGAGAATAAACATCCAAATCAGCATCCTAAGATGTTCTGAATTAGAACTGAATAGTTTGTTGCATTGATGGCATAATTGAATCAGGATATAAATGGTGGTGGTATACATGCATGAGATCAACCAGAAAAAACTCATATGAACATGTCTATAAAGGATAATTTTATGAAGAAACATCCCCAAACATTCAGAGGTTCATCTGACCCTATTCAAGCTGAAGGGTGGATCAAATCACTGGAAAATATTTTTTATTACATGGGTTGTATAGACAATCAAAAGGTTAGTTTTTCAATTTATTATTTTGAATTAGATGAAGATAAATGGTGGATGATGGTTAAGAATATTAGGGGAAGTAAATATATTGATTCTCTTTGTTGGGAATAATTCAAAGGTATGTTTCTTGGGAAATATTTTTCTAATTCTGTTCAAATTAGGATGGAAAATTAATTCTTATAATAGAGGAAAGAGGATGACTCAATGGCAGGTTACAATGAAAACATCACTTGACTAGAAATGGTAAGCTCTAAATTTCATCTGAGATTTTTATAGTAAGATAAATTGTCTTTACTCTATACAAAAGTCACAATATCGAATAAAATTATCCTCATATGAATTCAAAATATAATCGAAACTTATCAGATGGTCTGTGAAGGTAGAAATGGAGTTTTTTTATGATCAGGTGTTCCAAGAGATCAAGAAAATGAATAGGTGTCTTTAGCAGGAAAAAGGAAAGAACTCATAAAGAAAATCATGGAGGTAAGAAAATTAAATTTACATCTTGTGAGAAGTGTGGTAAAATGAATCATGTGGAATGTCTCTAAAAATATTTAAATTTATTCTATTGTGGTAAGACTGATCATATTACTCGTAACTATAAGTTATACGATCAAGAAGGCAATGAAAATCCAACAGTGAGATGTTTTAGTTGCAATGAGTTTGAGAATTATGATAATTTGTGTCCAAAGTTGATTACCTAGGGTGGAAACCAGATACAACAAAAGTAAAAGGGTGGGGAAAAATATTTTTCTACTACTACTAATGATGTGGGACCATCAAATTAATTTGTATCAGGTATTTGTTTTTTTTTTCATATTATTCCAATGGTTTGTTTGATTCAGGGTCTACACATTATTCATTTCTAATAAATTTTATAGTAAATATGGAATCCATCTCAAGATATGAATCCTAAACTGGTGGTAAAAACCCATGGGGGAAATGTTGAGGAAAAATGAAATTATAAGAATCTTCTAATCCATATTTATGGAATGAATTTACATGTAAACATTGTTATTTTTCCTCTAGTAGTGTTTGATGTTATTTTGGGATGTATTGGAGTTTTGATTACCATGATAATATTGAATATAGAGATAAAGTGGTTTCTTTGCTGAAATACTTTCAGTTTGTGTAAAATAATGATCCCTTATCTCTAATAACATATCAGGAAGCTAAGAAACTCGTGAAATATGGAAATAAATATAACCTTGCATATATTGTTGAAAACAAAGGAACAGTTCATATTAATGATGTTCCAGTAGTGAATGATTATCGTGATGTTTTCCTAAACGAGTTTCCTAGTATTATACCTGAATGGGAAGTTAAACTTACTATTGAATTATTAACTGATGTTATTCCAATTTTTAAACCCCCTTATCCAATTACTCAAAATGAACTTTTAGAGTTAAATAAAAAATCACATGAGTATTCAAATAAATGATTCATTCAACCTAGCACATCACCATGTGGTCCTCCTATAATTTTTGTTAAAAAGAAAGGTTCAGTGAGACCTTTCATTTGATTATAGATCGTTGAATAATATCACTACTAAGAACTAGTAGCATTTTCTCATATCGATAATTTGTTTGATCAGCTCCAGGTAGAACAATATTTTTTTATGATTGACTTGAGGTCGGGGTACCATCAGTTGAAAGTAATGGAAGTAGACATTTTGACGACCACGATTTATACTAGATATGCCAATTATGAATTTGTAATTATTCCTTTTGGATAAACCAATATATTTGATTTATTCATGGATCTTATGAATAAAATTTTCTATGAGATCATGGATTTGTTTTTTTTTTGTGTTTACTGATGATATTTTAGTATATTCCAAAATATAAAGAGGAAAATGAAAGTCATTTAATGTTTTTATCGAAAACCATAAAGGAAATTAAATTTAATGGTAAATTTAGCATGTGTGAGTTTTGGTTACCCAAAAATTCTTTCCTTGGTTACAATGTTTCACAAAATGGAATAACTATTGAACCTGCTATAATAAAAGTTTTTTATGAATGACTTAGACCCAAAAAAATAATCATGATTTATATTTTTCTTATTTTGGTAGGATATTATAGAAGTTTATTTGATATTTTTTCATGGTTATCTAGCCCACTAACTAAGTTAACCTGAAAAGTTGTTATGTTTATCTGAACAAAACAATGTGATGATAGTTTTCAGGAATTGAAAAGATGATTTTTGAATTATCCAGTTTTAGCCTTGCCTTCTTGAAATGGTTATTTGTTATATATAGTGATTATTCGTTGAAGGAAACTGGTTTTTTCCAAATGCATAATGATCAGGTAATTTCTTATGCTTTACATCAGTTCAAAACTCATGAGTTAAAGTACCCTACACATGATTCAAAATTAGCTGATATTGTTTTTTCATTAAAAATTTGGATGCATCATTTGTAATGAATAAAGTGTTAAAAATATATTAATAAAAAAATATTGAAGTATATATTCACTCAGATGTAATTAAACATGTGATAGAGGATATGTTCAGAATTAATCAAGGATTATGATTTTAGGATTAATTACCATCCCAGAAAGGCATATAAAGGGTAAAACTCTTTGAGTCGAATGAGTAATGGTACATTAACCATGCTATGTATGGAACACGATTATTTGATTAAATATTGGATGAACATTGGAATATAAGTTTTTGGTGCAGGAAAATACTATATTTTGTTTCAGGTATCCATGAAATAATCTGTATTAGACATAATTATTCAAGTTCATAAGGATGATAGTGAGTTTGAGAAAAAGGTAGAGTTGGTTTAGAAGGGTAATTTACTTGAATTTAACATTGATAATGATTATATTTTGATATTTGGGAAGAGATTATGTGTTCTTTATGATTCACAATTGATGAAAGAGTTATTATGTTAACCTCATTTTTATTTTTTTTTCAGTTTATACTGGTAGTAATAAGTTGTACATAGATATTTGAGAGTATTACTGATGGTATGGAATGGAAAGAGATAGTACTGACTTCACTATGAAGTTTTCAACTTGTAAACATGTTTAAATATGGTAAAAGTTAACGAAAGGGATGCTTTAGATTTACATGTGATAGAGTGGAAATGGGAAAATATATCCATTTACATCGTTGTAGGATTACTGAGGTCATCTCAATGTAATAATGCAATCTGGGAAATTTTTGATCAGTTGAAAAAATATTCATGTTTCCCTCATATTTGAGATACTATGTCTCTAGATTAATTTTTTTGGTTGTATGTTAAAGAGATAGTTATGTAACATGGAGTTACCCTCTCTATTATATCGGATTTTAATCTGAGGATCACATCTAACTTTTGGAATGGTCTTCTTAAGGAATTGGGAATCAAATTAAATTTTTGTACAACTTTTCATCCTCAATCATATCGCCAGTCAGAACGAAGAATTTGGACTTTGTAAGATATTATGTGTGCTTATTCAAATGATTACTAGGGATGTTGGGACCGATATATTTTTTGTTTGATTTTTTCATAAAAATAATTTACATTCTAGTATACAGATTGATCCATTTGGGACATTATATGGAAAGAGGTGTCAAGCACCAGCTTTTTGGGATGATGTAGGTGAAAGAAATATGATGGGAGCCGAATTGGTAGAAGAGATGACCGAGAATCTTTAGTTGATATAGAAATACATGAGGACAACTCATGGAAAATTGAAATTGTATGCGGATAACAATAGGATGGATCATTCTTTAGATATATATCATCATATATTTATTAATGTTTCTCAATAGAAATGTGTGATGTGTTTTGGTATGAAGGGAAATATGAGTTCGAGGTTCCTTGGACCCTATGAAGTCATAGAGAACGTTGGATAAGTTTCCTACATAGTGGAATTACCTCTATGATTATCCTATGTAAACAATTCATCTAATGTTTTAATGTTAAGAATGTATATTCGGTATCCATCTCTTGTTTTGAGTCTAGAGGTAGTTTAGTTGGGAGAGAATCTTTCTTATGAGGAACAACCGGTCCAGATTCATGACCAAATAGAGAAAGTGTTGTGAATAAGGTAATTCATCAGTTAATGGTTTTGTGGAAAGACCACATGGTTGAAGAGGCACCATGGGAACCTGAAAAATCATTGATGGATAAATACCCATACTTAGTTGATATGTTAATAGAATTGTGGGAATGCAATTCCCATATTTGGGGAAAGATGTAATGACCCATGTATTTGAAGAATATTAGTTTTGATTTCTATTAATACTTATGAATAGTATAATAATTTTATGTTTAAGGGAACACTTTTTTTCTTTATCATACTTAACACGAAACAACATATTTCTCCAAAATCATATGTTTCACCCAATGTTGAGTTGTACCAAAAAATAATATATTATTATTATTATTTTAAATGGTAGTTAGTGCATAGTTGCTGTATTGGTGGGAATGAATATAACTAACCATTTTATTATTAATCATGTTAGCTAAATTTTTTAATTGTATCCAATAAAATTTGGAGGCTTAAAATGAGAATTAATCTAATTTTAAGCATAAATACACTATTTTTTTTAAATGGTAGTTTTACAGCCTTTTGATAGAGAACCCAATTTAAATCCAGTTTTTTCCACTTTTAAATGTAACGTTTTACAAAATCAACTTTTTCTTTAGAATAGATACATTAATATTTACTTTGGTTAATTTTTTTTATTTTTATGATAAAACTCATTTTTAATGAATAGTGAAAAAGATGCATTTTATGTCAAAACTGTATTTTCATCTAATTTTTTTAAATGGCTAGATTATATTTTTAATTTTTTATAAAGCTTAATTATATTCTTTAACATTTAATCAAATTTTGATCATTGGAAGTATTTTGAATTTTTTATTAGACAAAAACACATTTCAATCGTTGGATAGTTAATATTTCATAAAAAGCACTTTTTTGTTTTGACAATGAAAATTAATTTTAAATTAACGTTTTCAACTTCTCAGTTTTCAATTTTTAAATATTCATTCCATATATGAAATTAGGAGGTCCAAATTGTGTAAATATCTATCATTAATTATTATATATTATGAATAATAAGTTTAGTAAATATTTTATTTACCATGGTTAAAGGGTAAATATTGTAAAAAAGAATAAAAAATAATATTGTAAAAATATTAAATTACCCTAAGAAATGTCTTAACCCTATTGGATGAAATATGTACAACCATCAGCATCCTTGGGTCTATTTTAGGACCCCATAGATCCACCTATGTTTGATAATGAAATTAAATTACATTTAATTTAATGTTAAGGAAAATATAATAAAAACATACATCTTTTACTAAAACAATTTTTATATGGGTTTATATTAGTGATATTTTTGACTATAAATAGTACATATAATTATAAAAATATTGTATACATCATGATATTATATTTTTAATATTTAGAGATTAGATAAATAAATTTATTTATGACAGAATGATGATGCAGGGATTGCTTCATTAATAAAGGATTCAAATAAATGATATTATAAATGATAAAATAAATGTAATCTGGTTATTTTGATGTAATACAAGAATTTTTTGGATTATATATAGAATTTAAATTTGTAGTAATGGTGTTTTATAGAATAAATCATGTTGCTATAAATTTTTAAAAATATATGATATGAATAGGGTCAAAATTGACATATTTCATTTTTTAAAATATAAAATATTTTATTAAATATTATAAAATTTTAAGAAAAATTATATGGTTTAGAAAAATAGTCATAATAATCCTTAATTATTGACTCTTTAATTGGATATTTTTCCGTTTTTGGTAACTATTTTGATTCTCAAAGTGTAAAATGTTTGATAAAATGGTAAGAGTAAAAAAGGGTTAAATAAACAAATAGCGATTAAAAAATATCCAAAACCTGTAGACTTCTTACTGGATGATTTTATTTTGAACAATAGTAATTTTATATTCTAATTTAATTTTTTTTAGAGATTTATAAATCAAAAACTATTTTATAATAAAATAATACTTTCAAACATTCCTAAGGGGACCCTCCTACCTCTTATAAAAGTCCCTCACCTCTGATCCATTACACACACCTCTCAAGACCCTTGGTTCTTCCAAAATCTACTAAAATATTCACCCAATATCCCTATATTCCTCCTAGAAGCATTAACATTGTAGAAGAAATTCAAGATAGCCCTTCGTCTAAAATCAAAAGAAGTTACCCGATTTGAGGTAACATCTTCTCCCAAGTTTCATTCCATTATTTTTCCTTCTCCACTTTCTATTCTATGTTTATTATTCTATTTTACAAAAAATATTTTTCAATATTCTAGTTTTTAGTAATGATATGTATTTGAACTACACATAAATAATCCTTAGCCTAATGGGTATAAAACATACTGTTTCTGTGGACAGAAAACTACCGCCTCACGAAATGATGATTGCTCAATCTTCTCCTACCACCTATTAGGGAGACCATTATTATTGAATTATAATTATATATTATATTTATGATAATTATTTTTTATATATTCTTATTTAATTTTCATTTAGAACATAAATTTATTTTTTCCATGTTGTATAAATATGATAATTTTATTTCAGGAAGTGCGGACTACACCCTCAAAGTGATATGATTCGTTCATGTTATACATGGAACATATAAAGGACATAATTAATCAATTTATGTAACATATATAACATAAGAATTATATTTTAATTATAATTTATCTATTTATAATTTAGTTTTCATTCCTTTAATTATAAAAATTAAACGAATGTTGTATTCATGCATACGTACGACATACCGTTTCCTTGAACGGTGCATTTCATTTTGTATAACCAAATGTTATGGGAAATTATAAATACATATATACTAGAGAATATATGATATATATAATATCTAAATCATTAATATGAATATGAAGATAATGTAATTATGACCACATGGAAAATTTATAATTATAACAAGTTCATTTTATACTCAAGTTCCGAACATCGACATGTTGTCTAATATGAAATCAAATAATTAACAAATTGTTATAGTAAGTAAATAAGTGGTATATAATTAATATTAAACATGAAAATGGTTTTAATGAAATTAGAAATTATCTTATGTTTATTATTTATAAATTTAAATAACAAACGAATCAAGTTGAACACAAGGTTAGGGTCTTCACATCAATCTCGTTTCATTGAGGCATATTTAGATAATATAAATCTCTTTCTATTATATGGTGTATCATAAAACCCATGCATTTTTACATTAATTAAAAGGGAATATTTTCTCTATGATTCATTTTTAATATACAAAAGAAGGAATTTTTTTAACGTGTGAGGTGACAATGAACTCTCCACCGCTATAATAGTTATTTGTCTTCCTCTATAATCCATAATGTTTTTAAAAGGAATAAGAAACCATGTATTCCAGTTTTGGGTATTTTGGTATTGAAAATTATTTTTTAAATCATTTGAGTATTTTAATTTATTGAAATTGTTTCTTGTTATTTCAAATGATATTTTATTAGAAAAATGTTAATATTTGAATTATTTTTTTTTTCATTATATAATGGTACTTGGACATTGGATGGGTGGTTAAATGATAAAACAAATGATTGTTGGTTCTAGGATAAACCAAGGATGGGTGGTTACATTATAACCACCAATTCATTGTGTGTGGAAGTCGGACATATGGTAATTCTATTTAGTGATATATATAGAAGCCGATCGTATGGTTATTCTATTTAATAATGTTTATATACCATGTTACCTTTATATGTTATACATTGTTTTCTATGGGATTTATGGTAATATTTTGGTTACAAAAAGGATAATAAATGAGCTTATATTCAGGAATGTGTTTTTGTTTCATCTTTAAGGTGAGATGTATTAATTTATGATTATGCATGCATGGTTGACATGTTTTTTTTCCAAACAAGCAGCTTTCTTTCTTTATATATCCCTTATTGAGATTTTTATACTCATCCGATGTTTTTGAAATGGTTTTCACATGACTTATGGAAGAATAGGGTCAACGTTGGGATAATGGATAATTCATTCTTATTAAAAAATGGAACTAACCATGTTCACTTTCTATTAATAGTTTTTATTTTATGAAAAAATGGATACTGAGTAGAAGTGTATACATGTAATATTCATGTTGTTATGTATATGTTATAATCTAATTCTATAAATCACTAAACCAGAAAAGATCCTCAATGAGAATTATTAACTTAATTCAAAATAATGAAATGTTTAATGCTGAGACCTTATAGACATGGACAAAGATGTCAGGCTTTTCATGTTATGGAAAATGATTCATTAAATTTAGGTTGTTTTATGTAATCTACCTTATGTTATTATTAAAATTTATTATTCTAAGATATGCGGTCATACTCTTGAGTGAATAAAATTAAAATTCATATTGTGTTATGAATAACAAATAACGATAAATTAAATAATGATCATTATGTATTAATTAATAAAGGGAACAATCCAAATTCATAATTAATTAACGATCTTTAAATCATAAATAATTAAAGAAGAGTTTCATTATGTAGTAGGAAACATTATAGGTGTGGGTTGTTCTAAAAATACATATATCCAATGATACCGTGAAATAATTCTTATTCCATGAGTATGATTAAGTTGAATTTATAACCATTCATTCTATTGATAACTTGTGTAACTATTTTGACTCATGATTATATGACATTATATATTTATATGTGAACTATTTTTAATTTGTCTGAGATCTTTTTTGGAATGCATTCTCAACCCCTCCAGATAATGACTGAATGTGGGAGTGTGTGTGTGTGTGTAGCTCGTTGGACCCTTTAGGATTCCTTTTTAAATGATTATTTTTTAATATTATTTTAACTTTTTTGATGATGATCACATTTATTTATATGTTTTTACTAAATACTCATGAGGATAATTTGTACTCTATTTATTTTCATTTTCCCCCATTGTGTGATATATCAAAATTACCTTTGGGACACTATTATGGTATTCAAATACATGGGGAAAATCATGATATGGTTATATTAGGGGGATTTTGAATCTATGGTGATGAAGATGGTCCAAAAATAAGGAAAGGGTATTTTATAATTTATTACATACCCTAGACCATAAATATTCAGGGTTATAATGACCTTGGATATATTAAGAATCATATTAACATGAATACTAGTGGATGTTGAGAATCATGTTGAGATAATAACTTTTGAATTTCAAATAATATGTTAAATGATTTATAGTGGATGTAGAGTATAATTAAATCTTGATTCCTAGGGATTACATGAAACATGTTCACTAAATTCTAAGTAGATACTAAGAAATATGTTACCTTGAATCCTTGAGGAAGATGAGTGACACGTTTTATTAGGTCACAGAGGACTAGAAATGCGGCCATCCCTTGATTACTCTTTCTACCTATTATGGATATATTATGAAATTGATTCAATGTACGTACGATTGGGGTTTATGGAATCTTGGTATGAACACAACCACTAAACGCATGTTTTGTTTACGGTGTATGATCTGTGATTATATGATATTATTGTGAAGATGTGTTTTCCCTTTATGTTCTGAATAATTTATACCATACACATAAATTTTTTTATCAATTGGGTAAAGTAATGTGTGGGTGGAAACCTACTATGTTGGACTAACACCCATCTTGAGGGTGGCTATAGAACGTGGGAACCAATGAAGACCTCACCTTTTATAGGTATATTTTTCGATAATTCTAAAGTGGATCATTATGTAGAGTAGTTCTCAATGAGTCTGGATTCCTGGACTAAGTAGGGATTATAGTTATAAAACCAATTTATATATTATTCTTTTTTATCTAGTATCTTATCGACCTGATTGGCATTCAATGTTTTGTTTCGAGTTTTTATTATTGAGTATGTTGATTCTATATTCATTCATAGAATTTTTAGTTTATTGTTTTCCACTAATTTTGATTGTATACAATTTACTTCTTGTCATATTTATTTATTACTATTACACTGATTTGTGGTATATTATCCACATAGATTCACCTTTTAACCTTCCTTCTAGTTAGAAAACATTGTTGTATAGATAGTAATGCTAAAATTTGTTTGGAATTCTACCTTGGTAGAAATTATTTTCGTCGGGATTATAAAAAATGGTAACAAATAACAATCTATATTTTTTAAAAAATTTGTGTGTGTTTTTTTTAAATATAATTCATTGGACTATGATTGTATTATGATGAAACATGGTCTTCTCTGTCAAAAATTCCATTTTTAAGGTTAGTCCAATTCACTGTGGCATGGTATTGATGTTATTGGTTTTCACTATTATGGTCAGATATTTTCATCTCATGGAATGACCATTAAATATTTGGTTGTGATATCATATAGATTTGGCTATATGATTTTTTGGAAAGAGTCTCTATATGCATTATATTTGTTACATAGGTTTCACTTTATACATATAATGCATGGGTATACTGATGATGGAGGAATCATATACTCAGTGTTAACAACTTCTATTGTGAATCCACATATGAGTTCTTGGGGACATTTTATTGGAGTGAACACCTCTATTTCTCTACTATCAATAGTATTTCTTGTGAGACAACAGTGTGGTCCACCTGAAAAATGATAATGGTGTAGTTTTTGATGGAGATCATGATGAAATTCATCTATGTATTGGATATGTAATGTCCCTCGATCGATCATTGTCCAATATTAATTTTCTAGTATTAAAGCTTGTGTGGGTGTTCATTAGATAGGTATAGAAAATTTAGGGGACAACTTTATCCTATAAAGAGTGATCCACATATCCATTGGAATTCTATTAAATAAAAATAACAATCAATGGACTCTTTATGTGGTTGATGTAATTATTAATACATATATAAATAACTAGGTATATGTATCTTGATGATGTTCTGTGAATTTGGACTTATAGTGAAACCATATATTGGTGTTGAGAAAGACCTTGTGGAATTAGAAATACGAATTTGGTAATTTTTTGGGTGGTGTCTCGTGATGGATTAATATAACTCAGTGATATTTTTTCACAAAGTATCAATTAATGTAAATGATTTATCTGATTTTTCTGTTGAAAAATAACACAATGTACATGTAAGATTTATTTTGAATGCTTAATGCTTTCATTAATGTTTCCATACAACACAAGAGTCTTGATCAACATGAGTGCTTACTCATGATACAAGGATTAGTTTCAGTTTTAATTTATTTCTTTGGAATTTGGTGATGGATTTGGGGTTTCTGGACTAATAGGTTGAAAATTAAAATCCAATCAAATATAAAGTAATTATCATTGTTTTTTTATAAAGAAAATAATTTAATGTGAAAAAGTTTGTTTGATATGAGTACTTGTAATGTGTGGAAAAATAAATAGGGAATTTGAATATAAATTATTGGTTTACCTATTTATTTTTTTAATGTTCACCATCACTAGTATACATTTTCATATTTGGTGTGAGGAGTATAGGTCATGGACGACCATAGGTTTTTGCGAGAAAATATATATCCATGGAGACATATTGAATTAATATTATATTGGGGTACAATTGTATGTTCAATCCAATTTTGTTCTCTATGGAGCTTATTTGGATCAATTTAATGACAAACGTGAGTTGATGGGAAAAATATGGGTTAGAAGCCGCAACACTCACCTAGAATTCTAAAGGAAATTATAAAATTTTTTATGATTAATTGAATGTATCGAACTACATCCTAAGACTCTGGGTATGTGTAAATATTTTTTATAATTATTGTGACCCTAGCTACCTAGATCAAGTGCCTTTCTTTATTAAAATTATATATATATATGATTTGAATCCCATAGGACCAACCAAAATAGTTGTTTTGAAACCAGATACATACATGATACCCATTTTACAATGGGAATAAAAAATATAACTTAATACATAAAAATGGTAAATAAAAATAATCCTTGGAAACACCATCAACGACATATTATTAAGAACCTCGGGAAAGGATAAAAAATAAGGTTGATCTCAAATTCTCTGTAAGGGTTAGGTATAGAAAATTCTCTAATAAATCAATATATAATAATCATCATAGAAATGTGAATCCATAAAATACATGACAATTAATTAAAATAAATGAAAATAATATTTAATAAATAGAAGATGATCAAATAATTAAATGTTGATAACCACATGATCTTTAATCATGAACTTGGATATTCGAACTATTCGAATAATCACATGGAAATACAATAATTGTGGAATGAATCATTTTGAAATTTGAACAATAAAGACCTATAATGAAGATAATTTCTGCCAATATCTATCATCATATTTTGTTTGTTTGTTGAAACTCATCTTATTTGTTTTATATCTTTTTTATAGGACACTGAATTCAAAATTTATCCTCTATAAAATTGTAAACATCTTTGAAGAGAACAAGAGGGTTTTCACCAAATTATTTTGTCTAATTATTTTATCGATACATCGATGTGATTTTATTAACCAACTGCCAAAAACATATAAAATTTCTTTAAAACATTAATCATATACTAAATAATAAATTTTTATCATAAACAATGTATCTTTTCTTCTAACCATATTTAGAAAAGGATACGAATTTTTCTATATTTCACCAATAAGTAAAAAAACATTATAAATAAACACTAATTGGAAAAATGGTATACGAGTTAGAAAATCATTATATATATCATATATTAATTTGGATAGTAAAAATAAATGAATATTTTATTGAATATTTATTATAAAAATGTGATTGTTTCAAGAGAAAGTTAAAAATCACAAAAGGCATTGAGATTATATGATAAATTTTACAACATGATAATTTTAAAGTCAAATCCATTTGGATTACATAATTCAAATTGAATCATAAAATAACATAAAGTATGGGGTTTTCATTTCATTAAATGTAATGGAGAAGTATATATGAAACATTAATGTGAATTTATGTGTAATAATAATTATTTCTATCAAGAATTAAATATGAGACAAAATCACTTACCTTAACATTCCTTTATTTGAAAAATTATATTTTATTTTATATAATGGTTTTAATAATATTTTGAAATTACACCATAATAATATTAATATTTTTTAATATCATATATGATCCTTTTATAATATCTTATAACTCATTTATTAATAATAATTCATTATATTTATTGTTTTAGGTGTTCATTACGTTGTCTTTCGAGAATGTTTTGACTTATTGTTGTGTTATTTCTCTTAAATAGATTATGATTTCACAATCTCTAGAATTTATTCCATGATTTAAATATAATATATATACATTTAATATTGATCGATATCAATACAGAAAATATGGTGATAGGAAATGAAATAGATCGTTCATGGAGATGGTAAGCCATATGTACGGAGGGACACTATTTCCATTTTTATATCTTATTAAATAAAGAACGGTAAATTCTGTACATGAATATTACAATTAAATTAACATATTAATATCGTATCATATATATATATATATTAAATTAAATATATCCTTAATATATTCCATGTAATGGGTGAACAAATCACATCTCATTGTGAGATGGTATTTCACCATACACACGAGTGATGTTATCCTATTCCCAATGAATGGAAATCATGAAGTTATGAGAATACATAATAATTAATTAAGCACATATACATTATAAATATCACATATATATTCTATATAAATTATAATTCAATCATTCTTCCCAAAACTGAATGGTGGTAATGGAAAAATGAATGATATCGGTTAATGAGGTGGTAGTCCACCATATACAATAATGATGATTTCATGTCACATTTGATAGAATTTTGTATTTTTTTGGAAATTACATTAACATAAAAATATCTCATTATATTTAAAATAATTTACTTCATTTATAATCATGATATGTAAATAATTTTACAGGATAGAGAATTAAATAAAACAAAATTTCACATTAAAAATCGTTACATATTCTTGGGGAACATCTTTGTATTATATACCAAAATATTAATTGGTTGAAAATAACGCCAAAGTGAGTAATATAATATGATATAATGGTTGTTTTTATTGAATTTGGGTAGGTTTTGGAAGATAAAACTTGATTTAGATTCCAGAATATGTGGGATGGGTGTGTTACTTTTTATAGTGTATGAGGAGTAACATTCCTTTAAATAATAAAAGGTAAACTCTGCTGATACATTTCCATTATATCAAATGACTAAACTAATTAAAATGTTTCTATAAAATCTATTATATTGTCAAAATGTTTGGATCTAATGGGTTTTGGAAAATATTCTAGGTCACCTTTTCCCTCTGGATTAATTTTTTCCCACTTATTAAACTCATTTATACCGATTTTAATTAATTTTAAATTTCAGTTACTGTGTTTTTTTAAAAAATAAAATTAACCTATTATATATTATAAATCATTACATTTCTAAATATATAATCCATTTTACCAAATTCAAATCAAATAATTGGTAGAAATTATATAATCATTAATCTCGCAGACAGGACGGGAAAAAATGTTTTTAAAATTAAAATTTTCAAAAGTTTGGTATTTTTATATCTAAATTTAATGTAAATATAATTAAAATGAAATAAATTTTAGTCATCTATATATAATATATATAATTTAACTTTAATAAAATTTAAAATATAATTTAAAATAATTAATTATTTAAATAAAAAGTATGTTTTCTAATTTAATTTAAAATTTTTCACAATAGCACAAAATTGAAACATGTCAGAAAAATAAAAAAAAATCACCCTAAGATAATTAAGATAATACTATTTAAAAATATTTTTTTATTTTTTAAATTATTATATATTTATATCTCATATTTTTTATAAAATCACAGGTGCTTCATTTAAAGGTGCAGAAACTACCTTTAGAAAAATGTAGATTTTTTGCATAATAAAATGGATTTAATATTATCTTGTACCTATCAGATAAATTGAATAAATGTAAAAAATATTTAAATAAATATAAAATATATAAATTTTATTAAAATAATTATCTTATATTTATAATTTAATTTATGAATAAATAATTCCTTTAGCACAAAAATAGTTTTTTTATAAAAATGGTAACATTATATTTAATTTGTTTTTATATTCATTCATAATGATTTGGTTACCAATTAATTCAACAATATATTTCCATAATATATAGTATGAAATTTATAATAACTAATTTAATGAATATTATATAATATTCATTTCAAATAATAATTTTAATGATATTCTATAAAACTCAGTATTGTATGTATCACAAGCCACCGATGAAAGTTTACCAGAACCTAAAATAATTTTTTCATGTCATTCAACTCACATATAAAATATCGGATTTAGTTAAGGTTATAAATATATTATAAATTATTGGGATGTGAAATTCTCTTCTACACCTAATGTTATTTGTAATACTTGTAATTGAATAAAATGATATTCTTTTATAATATTATCATGTTAGATTCTCCCCACAATAAATAAACTGTGTTCCCAAAATTTAAACTTCTTATTGGAAATTCAAGATATTAAGATGTTAAAATAAAATAATTTAAAAACCCACATCATAAAACATATTAAAAATAACATCATAATAAGGGATAAAGGGATGTATAAATGTCATCAAGAATAATCACATAAGTATGATTAAAGATGGGAGAACAAAGAAGGGAAATGAAATCATGGACACATAAGTAAAAAGTAACATTCAAATTTTGAGTTATAATGATAGATAATATGTTTAGGATAAATTTAATGACCAAAAATCCAAACACCATAGTTTTGAAAAGGGTTATCGACATCATAATAACTGATGGAAATATGATAATATTTTTGTTTCAATACCCTATTTGTAATATTTTGGAATTCATTAACTCTCTAATAATATATATAAATATACATACTTGATATGTGTCTATTTCAGAAGAAAAATATTATCTTATGGTTATTCCATGAACTAGTTTTACTCCTTATCTTATCATAGGTTTCATTATATGGTAAGGTAAAAAAATAATCTTTAAAAACATGTCCAATGATAAACGTAAACCATTTCATTACTAGTTAATCTTATTAACCTTCCTAGTATTATGATAAAAAACAATCGAATCAGTTCCAAGTTATTTTGTACTGTCAAATTTATTTTATCCATATAATTTTCCTATTTAAACAAACATAATGGTGTCAACATCAATAATATATTAAGGTATATCTTCCCCTCAACCATGTTTTACCAAAGTTTTTAAATTGTTTTGTAATCATTTTCATTGTTACCATTCAAAACAATCTTTCAAATAATTAATGAACATGGGGTTCAGTATAATACATATATATTTTATAATCCATATGTTGAGAACATCAGTAATAAAAAAATTTAAAAACATATTTCAAAGATCCAAATATAAAATTACATTAATAATTAAATGTCAGTTGTTCCAATATCATATTCATTACATAGATCCATTTTTTATTATTTTGAGGCATATTCCCAATATACTTGGTGTATTTATTTGCAATGTTCCCCATTTCAAAAAAATTTAGAAACTATATATACGACTTTTATTTCTTCTAATTGAATTATTTTACCTAGTCACACTTTTTTCCTCACTTATAAAAAACTCCCATCCCATTCAATAATTTCATTGGGTGATTAATTACATAGTTTTCCCAGGTGAGAAAATCCTTCATTCCTTTATTCCATTACACCATTATTTTTTCACATATCATATTCTTCTCTTACATCCCATGAAAACCACACAACATAGATAATTTTATCTCTATCATGATAAAACATGAAACTATATCACCATGTGATGAAATATTATAGTAATTCGGTACCATTAAAGTAATTTGATTAATCCATTAAAAGAAAATTTTAACCTATCATTAAATGTTGTGTATGAAATATTTATAATACCCTACTAACCAATTAAATGTAATTTTATACTCACCAAAACATTCTACATACTTTTTAATTATACTATGCAACTATCTCTTCATCTAACTTTATCTTTCATGAGGGAAATATTTTTAATGAATTCCTTATTAAAATATTTCAATTTCATTAGTAATATTTTCCTATTCATTCAATGTTTTATGCATTAATGACCACCATTGATCATTAAAACCATTGATATAATACACATCTAATGAATCATTCTCTATTCCACCACATCCTAATGCATAAATATCTAGTCTAAAGACTTAATCTATTTATCCACATCCATGGGATTAATAGTCCCACTAAATTATGGAGGCCTAAATCACATTAAAAAAATACACCATTGAAAAATATTATTGTGGAACAGGTTTCTCCACTATGGGAAGGACAATTTTTCTATAATAATTAATGTTATCTAATATATTCATAACCTCCCCAGTTCCAATACTTGCTATATAGGATTTCTCATTAGGGGAACCTATACATTGTTCAGAAGTTTTGATACCCTTCATTCTTCTATGATCTATTTCTAAAAAATGGAACATAGTGGATTAGATCAACCAATATGAATCATAATTTTTAATTCCAAAACTTATTAATTACTTATCATAAGTTGAAAATTTTAAGTGTATATAACCTCAAAATCATAAAAATGATTTCATTAGGGTTTTCCTTAATACTTATCCTCAAATACAATCTTAGGGTTTTGTTTCGTAATATATGTTTTCCTAAATCTAGTTATGAAGGTTTCTACAGATATATCTATGATATACACTATAATTACCCTACACCTAGTATTTTTTAGTTGACATCTTATTTTATTAAATTGGAATTAATAAAATATTTGAATCCCAAAGGGCCAATCAGTTTAGTAGTTTTGAAAAATAGAAAAATATATGATACCCATCTTACATAGGGAATATAAAATATAATATATTACATTATTAATTCTGATAAACTACTTCATTGAAAAGTAATTCAAATATATGATCATCATGACATGGGGAATTGAAAAAAATAATGGTGAGTTATAATTCCCAGTAAGGGTTTTCTTTAGTGGAAACTATCAAAAATAAATAAATAAATAATCATTCTGGAATATTGAATGATTGAATGACATTCCAATTAGTTAATTAATTTTAAAATCTATTGAATTAATATAATATTATCAAATAATTCCATATAAATAATCTCAGTATCTTGAAAAAATAACATGCATATTCTAACAAATCCAATAATAACATGGAATAACAATAATGATGCAATGGATAATTTATGATGTCTGAACTAAAATATTCTATCAACAATATTGTTACTACCAGATCTATCCTCAAGATGATTTATATATGTCAGTTGAAAGTCATATTTATTGTACTAATAACTTTCACAAGACACTACTTTCAATATCTATACTCCACGTAGTTTAAAACTCCTTAAAAACAAAAGTGATGTGTTTTTCACAAACTGATTTTATCCCATGTGACTAAAAAGTAATCATGGGCTTGATATTTTTAACCTTTGTACTATATATCAAAAACATTCCGTCTATATTTAATAATCAACTTATATCATAAACAATGTTCCATATATAGTATCTATATTTACTAAAGGATGTAGATTTATCAATATTTCGATAATAAATCATAAAAAAATTAAAATTAAAAATCATATGTAATTCATAGTATATTGTTTATGAGAAAAATATCTATCATGCGAAAATATTAATATTAAAAATAAATATAATGTCTAATGAAAATTAATTACAATAATGGGAATGTTGACAATCTCAAAAGGAATTGATATTGTACGATTGGTAATGTTAATGTGAGATCCTATTGGATAAGACAAGTCAATGTGAAACTTAAAATACCATATATAATTAATTATTCATGGTATTACATTTCATGGGTAATTATATAACCCATATAAAATTAAATTTGATCGTAATTACAAATAATCATCATCAGAATGTAATTGGACATGAAATATCTTACATTTGCCTCATTTTGGTTGATTTATCTTTAAAACTATATATAATTCATTGAATAATTTAATTAAAAATGTTTATATTAATATTTATATCATAATTTATGATTCTTTTATAATATATTTTCACTCTTTTTCCAATAATAATTCATCATTTGTATTGTTTTGGGTGTTAATTGCATTATTTTTTTGAGTATGTTTTGAAATTTTATTTTATTCCTCTTAATTATGAAATGATTTAAACATATCCAAAATTTAAAACAAGATTTTAATATATAATATATTATTTATTTATTTAGATTAATAAATAAAATATGGTAACATGAAATGAAATACATCGTTTATAGAGATGATAGGACGTATATACACAAAAACGTTGTTTCCATTTTATTGTGGTATTAAAGAAATAAAATTAAGTGATATAATTCAATATTATAACTATAGTATAATATTAATGTAATATATATATAAAATTATAACTAAAACCAACCTTAATACATTCCATGAAAATTGTAAATGAATGACATAGCTTCGTGAGGCGGTAGTTCATCGTACACACGAACGACATTAACATATTCCTGAAATATGGAAATAATGAGGGTGTGTGTTATATATTTATTATTAAAAAATAATTGAATCATAAATATAAAATATATCGTATATATACCATAAATACATTATTATTCTCCGCCTTGAAAAGAGGTAATGGAATAATGAACGACATCAGCTCGTGAGACGACAGTAATCTGTAAAAACAAATGGTGATTACATATCACATTTTGAATAAGTGTGTGTGGATGTAGATCCTAAAATTTTAATATAATATGTCATTATATTTTCGATACTACATTTATTTTATAATAATGATAAAAAAATAATTGAATTTTTGGAGAAATAAATAAAAAAAATTGATCGTTGAAGATAGTAACCTTGTCTTTTAGTAACTCCTTTTTGTTTATACCAAAACACTTATTGTATTAATTTAATCCCAAATTAAGGATACTATTTTTATATTATGAATTTCATATTTTATTTGCTATGGTTTTTGATGAGACAAATGTCTTAAGAGTTTTTAGTAAGTGGGAGTGGTGATTACCTTTTTATAGTGGAGGAGGGGTGTCATTCTTGTAAATTACAAAAAGTAAACACAATATGGGGGGTCTCTCTTATGTAATGTTACTAGATTTATTAAAAATTATCAATAAAAATGGATATATGGTATAAATATGTCTATCCAATTGATTTTGGACTATTTTCTTTGTAATTTCCACGTTAGGATTAATGTATAACCACTATGTAAACTCATTTTTAACATTGGATATAATTTTCTATAAAAATATATGATAAAATAAATGGAAATATAAATTTTTTAATTCTAAATATAGAATCCTTTTCTCATAATTAAAATAAAAAATTAGATGATATTAATTTAAAAATAATATCACAAATAGGTGGGGACAATGGGGTTTTAAAATGAAACTGTTCAAAAGTTCACTATTTTTTTATTTCTAAATTCAATATAAGTATGAATAAAATTATGTCAAATGTATTATAATATTTTAATTAGATCCATGTTAACATTAAAAAATTTAAATATTATCTATCAATACAAAATATTTAATCAAAAATTCAGTTCTCAATTAAAATTAGGTATTTTTCAATAGTTTTCAAAAAATGAAACATCCCCTAAAAGTTACAAACACTAACCCTGGTATAATATTTATATTCCATATTAAAGTGTGATTTTATTCAAATAAAATTTCTATATTTGAAAAAATTTATTTTTCATATAAGTTTTCCATTAAAAGGATTCAAAATCGCCTTTACATGAATATAATTTTTATGTGTAAAAATGGATTTATTATGATCAAATTCCTATCAAATATTTTGCATAAAGGTTAAAAATAATTTATTTAATATATAATATATAAATTTATTTATAATAATTCAATAATATTAATTAAATTAATTTAATAATATATATCACCTTCGGCACATAAAAACATATTTTTATAAAATCATTTCCTATACATTCAATAGGTTTTTATATTCAGTTATAATTAATTTGTAACCAATGAATTAAACCATTTATTTAGATAATTTACATAATAATATTTGTAACCGAAAATTTAATAGATTCAATATAATTATATTTTTTCACAATATTATTAATATTATTTTCTAAAACTCGATCTTGCGTGTAATAAAATCCATCAAAAAAGGCAGCATTGCATGTAACACAAACAAAACTCAGTATTGCAAGAATTTAAATCCATATATCATAGTTTGAATTTATTTAGAATAGTAAATATATTTTAGAGTCACAATATTTTATATTAACTTATACTATTATTGTTTTTTTGTGATACACGTAATTGGATAAAATGTTATTCTTTTTGAATTATATGGTGATACATTGGTGCTTTCATGAAAATTGGGTTTTAATATAATATCACATCTATTTATCATATTAGTTTATTTAATAGTCAATTGATTAGAATAATTATTTATGTTATATAAGGAGGAAATAATGATACTTCTTTAGTGGGGATTATCAACCTTGTCATGGTTGAAACAATCCCAATTGGGGTCAGGGTTGTGGTCTTGGGTAAGATGGATAGTTGGAAGATCGTGGTGACTTTATAAGCCATAGGTGTGGTGTAAAAAGGGATATCTGGTTCCATTTTTAATTCTAGATTTTTATTTAATATGTATGTCTAGAAGGAGGCTATATGTGGTCATTAGACTCATGGAAGAAACAGTGTGAACTGAACGACAATTAGATGATTAATATGATTTCACATGGTTAAGTGCCTTGTGGATAGTGCAGGTCATTGGGGAATCAATTTGAGAAGTTCCATTGATGTCAGATATGTATCCATATAGGTTAATATTTATTTAATTATTCCACCATGTCATAATGAGTCATGATTGGAAGCTTCATGGTGTGCTAGTTATTTAGGCCTTTTACCTTTGTAGGTGAATGACTATGAGTGAACTAATTGTTATTTCTATTAAATTATGGATATAGCGGGATGGAAGAACCTCAATTTATTATAGTGAATAAAATGATGAATTTTATGAATTTTTTATTATCTTTTTAAGGGTTTATTATTTTTAGGTTAGCCGGTTGATAGAGAGTCATTGTTTTAGATCTAAACAATAAAAAAGGAGTTGGTATTGAATTTAATACCATGTTTTAAGTTTTATCAAGCATGATGGCACTGAACCACATAAAAGATGTAATTAGATACAAAATATTAATCTATATTAATATTCCTATATTTTTGGTCATCATGGTGATTTAGATGTAATCATTTGTTGAAATTTTGGTGGGATGGGTTTTATGGTTGGGATGATAATGTTTACAATAATGGGTTATAATGGCATTTAGGACCAACTTTTGACATTTGTGCATGGGGTCATGCGACAAGCGGGTCATGGTTTTTTAGAATTGTGAACAAAAAATAAGTAATTATTTAGAACTTGAATTTTTAATTTAGAAAATACTTGTGGATGATAGTAAAAAAATATCAGGTGTTGTGATTCTCATGGTATCAAAACACCTTGATAATGAGAAGTGCAATGGTGGGGAAATAATAATATCATTCTTCATTAAGAGTTTTGTTTTTTCAATGGAAGTATGAAATTATCATATTATGGATAGTAAATTTATATAAATAGGTAATAAACATAAATTAATAACATCTGATAATCCAATATAGTTTTATCTAGACTCTAAATGATGTTTTGTGCGTGACACATAGCTCAAGATAAGGATGGAGTCATGGACGAGCCAATTGGATAATTGTAGCTACACCAAGACCCTGGTAGAACCCACAATCTAGTTAGAGGAAATGGAATAATATAATACCTCATAATATTAATAATGGGATTTAAGGTGACAGTTTATACCTTTAGGTATCACTAAGATACAAGGGATCCTACCCAATCTACTCAGTTGGGCTTGCTGGGGGGTTTTTAAGGGAGGGTTATTTTGGAATTTTTACCCTTAATGCCCCAAAATTTTAATCAAGTTTGACTCAAATTTATTAGATTCATTAAACCATGGAATCATATATTAATACCAATAAAAAATCCCACTAATTTGATAGGTAACTAGATGTTTTTTTACTAAATCTAGGAAGGATCCTTCCTTATTCATCAATATTTGCCTCCATCTTCATATTATGGTGGTGGATCATGGTGGAATTATTTATTCATGAATTATATTTTTTGGATTTATACTTTTATATCCATTTACATCAAAAATATATTTAAATAATATTATACTTTATTATATTTATCATCGATTGACCATTAGCTAGATCTCATTTAGAGAATGAGATGACAATTCCATTAGAACTTGATGTAATTTTATGAGAATATTGGTGAATTGAATTTACAATTCCATGGGATATTAAGTGATGATAAATTCATGATATTGATAGTTATTTAATTGGTGGTATATCACTTGGTTTGTTTCTTCAGGGTTCAAATTTAATTGTATTATTGTTTTCATTGTTTCATAGTCGCATGATCTGTTTTCACGTAGAATGTAGTTGAATGTCTGTTAAAAATTAATGACCTGAACATTCCTGAATAAAATAAACATTATTTTATTTATTTAAATATGTTATGGATATCTAAAAACATGAACTATTTCTTATTATTATTATTGGGTTAAAAAACTATTATTTATCGTTACTATTATTAATATAGCCATTGAATAGTGATCACACAGCTAGTATAAATTTAGTTTTTTTAAAAGGAATCCTTTAGACATAGAAAAATGATAGTATGTACTCATATAGTAAAATAAATCCATATGAATCTAATTTTTTAAATCTCATAAAGAAGGTAGTATCACAGAGCTTCGCTCGTGGCCAATCCCAAGCCGATATTTAACACGTTATGCTAGAACGGAATCGCCTATGGGAGAAGTGGAATTTGATAGATATTAACATCCAAAGGATGTTATCTGAGCTATAAAAAGATTCAGTCAACATCGCACACCTTTCCCTTATCTATTAAGTGGGTTTAGTAAGGGTTTATTCAATAAGGTATTAGTTATTTTTTGTAATACTTTTTACAAATAAAATTCATATTCCAAAAATTCATGTATGAGAATAGTTTTTCTTAAAAATATAATGAAATTGGTAAATTTATTGTTCGGGTAAAGTGATAATTTTAAAAAATATATAAATTATTATATCAAACTATGGTTTTTTAATATTGTTATAATCTTGTTACCAGAACAGTGCTTTTAAAAATAAGCATTGATTATATTTATTCTGTTTTTCACTCTATAAATGAGTGATTATTCAATTTTGAAATAATTATATTTTTATACGATAAAACAAAAAAATTATTTTATATTAATGAATTTATATTGATTAATTAATTAATTTTAGAATAAATAATATTTTCATAAATTATAATTATTATTTATTTTTTATTACATATAGATGATCATATATTTTTTATGAAGTCAAACATAACTTTTATCAAGTTTTGGAAACTGTTTTGGTCAAAACCCATTATTTTTAAATAAATGATGGGGTTTTTAAAAAAAATGAAAATTAAAATATTTATAAAATTATTTAGTTAAAAATAATATTAATTTTTGAATCAGGACACTAAAATTATCCAACAGTTAGTTTTTTATAATTTTCGGAGAGAATGGAATTTTTGGGTAAAAAATAAATACCCTTTAAATATATATTGTGTTTTAAGACAACATAATGACCCAATAGTGATGTAATAAAATAATATAAAAGGTATATTGCGAAAATATATGTTTTCATTTTAAAATAATGTGATTTTAGATATTTTTTATTAATTTTAGAATTCATTAGTGGACCCTCCAAAACACATAAAATATTTTAACATTTTAAAATGATTTCCTTGAGAGTGTGGCTCACATCCACATAGAAATCCTAATATTTTAATAATATATTCCATTGGACTTATAAAATATTTTTTTCCTCTCCCCTTTAGAAGAAACCTTTTTCTAAAACCATTTCATGGATTTTTTATTTGAATATTTAAATATATAGATTCAAAAACCATTGTTTATGAAATATTAAAGAATTCCCCTCTCATTTCCTATATAAACCCACCAAATATCCAAATTATCTTCACTCAAAATCCTTGGATCACGTAAATAATCTATCATAAGCTCTCTATAACCCTCCCAAGATGCCCCAAATTATCAAGAAGCCCCTCCTCAAGCTCTTGAAGTCACACACCCATGTAAGGGATTTCTTCCATTCTCATTTTTTTCATTGTTTCTTTATGTTGATTTACCATTTTATTTTTAATTTAAAAATTTTTGGGTATGATTTAGAACCTCCCAAATAATTCAATAATTATTTTTTAATGAAGAGATACCTATTTCTATCTTACTAATCCCTCCCATGTGCATTCAGAACCATGCCAAAATTTCGTAGGATTCCTTCCATTTCTCCTATTTCTTCATGTTTATTTATTATGTTACACCCTCTATTTCCAAATTCTTTGTATTTTTTATGTATCTATATGTCCCATTTACTCTATATTTCTTTTAAATATGATTTTATATCCCATTATCTCTCATCAACTATTTTTTATGATTTTTTATTTCACACTATTATGCTACTGAAATTGCACAGTGATTTTCAAATACAAAATCACAGTGTAGTGAATAACATACCCATTTATGTATAAAGGTTATTCACATTTATGAACACATAAAAATTTAATGGTATTTAAATTTATGTATTCCACATTCCTTAATCATGGAATAAATAATTATGTTAATGGATTCCATGTTATATGATCCATGTGGCACACATATGCGTGAAATGAAATGCTTATAAAGGGTGTGCCATGATAGCTCTCTAATGCAATGGGTAATGTTTGGTATCATGATACTCAATTTTCAATGAGAGTTTATTCATTCTAATTCAATTAAAATTAGAGTTTAATAATGCTATTTCAATTTCAATGGGGGTTTACTCTTCTAATCCATGTGAAATGATCCTTGGATCATGCTAATACAATGTTGTATGTCATTTCCACATTTCCATGTTATAAATCTTCCCTTTATGTTAATATTTTTATTATGGTCCATTTATATTTATGTTTACTAACATTAATTATATTAACCATGTAATTCCTTATTTACTCTTTTACTGGGATTTATAACTAACCCTTTTTTATGTATGTCTAGAGGTTATCCCATGCAATTATATGTACAAAAGCATGTTGTGGTCATTTAAACGAATTTTTCAAAAACTATGTTGTATTTTATGTCATAATTTATCATGTAAGGTTTCTAATTTCCCAAGATACTAGAAATCTCAATCCTCATAGATTCCATAAGTACATGTTTATGTAATTAACCATGTTTATGTTTGTAATAAAGAGAAGGGTTATTATAGTTGTTATCAAAGGATAGGTTTAGTTATTTTTTGAATTAAGATAAGAAAACCCTACTGAAAGTCTTATTGATAATACTAAGTATAATAAATACATATCTAAATTTTTTTGATTATAGAGTAAGTGGTGTATCATGAAAATAAATACATGTATGGTTATGAAAAAGTAGAGGTGTGTTTGGAACAGATGTATCTAGGGGTAAAACCCAAAAAAAACTCTTTGAGATATAATTGAACGGGAACTGCTGTAGGACATCAAGACAAGCAACACATTGGTGTGACACTCCTGAAATATATTATTTTTTACATTCATAATCTTATTATGAACCATTGTTATGGGAATAAAAAATTCCACAAAGAATAAATGTTGGGAAGTAGATCATGGATGATATATATTAAATCCTATAAATTCATATGTTAAGGAGATAAATGTAATTTATAAGTTTTCCCTTTCGGTAATTGGATTACCCTTTATGTGTTACCAATAAAATTCCTTTTATTTCATTCAGTGGCTGGTAAAGAGAGGACTAAGGCTAAAATATGATGCAAAGATGAATATTAAGATTGTTCTAATGAGATCCCCAATAAAATGGGTGTGGGAATCACACTCCTTGTCCTGTTAATTTCTTAGTTAACTCGTGTTTTTAATATAAACATTATTTAGGAGGATCTACCAAACCCTAGCCCCTAATAAAGAACAAGCCGCTGTCGAGACCTTAATGAGAAAAAGCCTCCAACATTCAATGAATCATATGATCCCTTAATCACAGAATAATGGATAAACTCCATTGAGAAGTTCTTCTCCATAATTCAATGATTCTAATAAGAGAAGGTTATTCTTGGTACTTATCATATGGTGGGTGAAGCAGATCAATGGTGGACATTGATCAAAATTATGAAACTTGAGGAAGATATCAACGTATTGGAATGGAAAGATTTCGAAAAAATGGTTTTTTATAAATATTTTTCTCACACACTCTGAATTAAGAAAGAGAGGTACTTACATTACCTCAAGAAAAAATTTGATGAATCCATCAGAGCATACGTGGAAAACTTCATAATGCTTGCATGATATTCCTCTAGCTTTTTCATTAGCCGAAAATGCAAGGATGAACATTTATTTGGTGGGAAGAAACCTGGCCTAGAAAAAAACCTATCGATCCATGACATCTATATCTATGATGAAAGTTTCCGATGTGACATCAAAGTCAAAATGGACATCGGCGAATCTCATGTATCGTGGGGATAATAATAAAAAGTGGTCTCTAATTATAGTGGTCTGATGTAAAAATCCAATAGTGCTATGAAATTTTAGTACCCCACTTACCAAAGGGGTAAAAATAATCACACTAGAAATTTCCTGAATGGGATAAGAAAATGCTTTAAATGTGGAAGAGAAGGGAACCTAACCATTAATTTATGACAAGAAAAACCTCATACTGCGAATGTGGAGAGGAATTCACCATTCAAAACTCAATTCATTATTCATATCGTCAATTGTAATGAACCAGGAGACTTTTCAAACCAGTTCCTTAATCCAAGGTTATTTGGAGGCAATCAACAACCTACAAGTTAGAAAGTTCAAGATTTTTCCATCACTACCATCGAAGAGAACCCCAATAACGAAGTGGGGATAGGTATGATTGTTATTCATTCATGAATAAATAATGTAATTTCTTATTCTAGTTATACACATTCCTTTATATCCAAAAAATTTGTAGAAAAATCCCAACACCCCCAAAAATCATTGAAGTAGAGATGTCGGTGAGAATGGAAAATGGATAAATTATTACATCACATGACTAGAACTCCTCCATTATCATAATTTGTCGATTGATCTTCCCAAATAACATCGTCATACTACCAAGGGTTGAATTTGGTTAACTTCATTGAATGGATTGGATTTACCTATATAGTTGAAACATAAATTTTCATGTTAGGGAGTCACTCTCCATAAGGAGAATCGACCCATGATACTATACAAGTTCATGGAGGAGTATGAATAGTCATTACCACCATAATTATAACATCCAGCCTTTTTATCACATAAATTTTCGTTACATTATACAAAACTACGGAAGGTTTTTTTACTTGGAAACTAGGAACTTAATAAATGACAACATAAAACATTCTTATTAAACACTTGAAAGGAGTATTCATTGTTCATCCTAAGTTCATTACAAATTCTCATAACCTGGGATCATACAAAAAAGGAATGGATGAGCCGAAGTCCCAATAATGGAAATAAGGGAATAATTTTACATGGGAACTTGAGATACATCAAAAAGTTATGAAAAATAACATTAAGGCGTGAGAAAGAGATCATGAGGAATATCATAATAAAATTAAAGTGTTCCATAACTCGAAGATGTGGCTGCAACATTTAACTTAGACAATCATGAACATATCACCAAGGTAAACCCCAAGGTGTCATTTGAAATTACCAAGGTAAACCCCAATGTATTGTTAAAATTATAATATCTAGTGGTTACATCATTACCCAATTCATTGGAGTGCTATCAGGGTAAATCCTTAATTTTTATTTATTATAATGTGAGCCACATATATAATCATCAAACATTTCATAAATAATCCATATAGTATAAATGAAATGGGTTTCATTTCATAATCATAACATTTTAACAACTGCTTTTAATAACGTGATATTTATGTCACTTTAATCCCATGGAAAAAGGAAACCTGCTTTTCATGTATGTAAATACCAGAATTTAAAATGGGACATTTTGATATATATGTGAATACCTCTGTAGAAGAAAGGTATTTGAGTATTCACTTCATAAAAGAAAAGAATTTTAGATAAAGAGAAATACATTTTGAGATGAAAATTCTGCAGCCTAACGGCTATGTTTCGGGGTTTTAGAAAACATTGAAAAGAGAAGGGACATGGGTCACCCACTCATAAATGATCCATAAAACAGTATAGGGACATAATATAATGTATATAAGAACATGTTAAGGAAATTTTAAAGACATACAATATGAAATGAAAGACATGGATTGAAGAAAAAAATAAGATTTCTCTTATGAAAATTCGACAGCCTAATGGGATCACTTAAAACTTTAAAAAAATAATTGACAATATCAAAAAGGGTCTCTCATAATATGAAAATAAAAGATCAGTTTTATAGATATATATATCACACCCCAAAAAAATAAAAAGGAACTTGAAATACTTGACATGAAAGTAGAACTTTGAAAAAAGTGAAGAGTAAAAGAATCCCTTAAAAATTCGGAAGCCTAACGACGCCACTTAAAAAAATCCTAAAATGAAATAATGAGAGAAAGAGGGGATATTTAATCATATGAACATAAAATGGAAAGTAATATGAATATAAAATAACACACCCAACATAAGAACTTGGGGGTTAAATGAAATGACATAAATGAGAGTACTTGAAAAGAAAGAGAGAGGTAGGATCCCTTACCTTAAAACGTGACTCTTAAAACTCAAAGGATGGGACCTTGAGGGCCTGGGGGCACCTTTGGAGGACTTATTGGGAGGTAATGATGCCATAGCTTCATTGGGGGAGAGTTTGATATGAAAACTAAAGGAGGAAAGGTTGGGTATTTATAGGGAAAGTGAGGGGACAAGGCATTAATGGCCAAGGGACACCTCATTGGTGGTACTGGAAAACCATGGGCTTGCCCAAGGTATTTTCCCATGGTATTGGCCACTTGGGACACATCATACATTAATTAATCTCCTTTAGTTGACCATCCCTTAAAATATCTCATGACATTATCTTGATGCATTCATGATGTCATTAAACATACTGAAACCCTAATACTGTATGTTTACTATTCACTGAAAATTCAACTTTTTCTGAAAACTCCCAAAATTTTACCTTAACCAAATATAAATTCTCTTATTTCAAAAATGAACTCCATTTTAAAAAAAAATTCTAAATATTTTTAATTTACTTTTTAAATAAATACACTATTCACAAAAAATTCATTTTTTGCAGAAAAATCCGCAAAAAATTACCTTAACATAATATTGATGCTCTGAGTTCAAAAATAATGTCCATTTTATAAAAATAATTTTCTAAATATATTTAATTTAATTTTTAATTAAAAACACTATTCACCTGAAAAAACTAATACTTGACTAATACTTTATGAAACCGTTATTTACCCATTTTATTGGATCAAATTACTTAATCAAGGTGCCTAATTTATATTAATATCTTCTTTTAGTGAGATTACTAGTCTATTTGTTCACATTACTAATCCTAAGCATAAAATCACTATTCATAATTTACTATTCATCAAAAAATTTGTTGATCTTATTAAACTCCAAACTTCGTACTGAACATAATTGTAGAAGACCATTTTTAGAAAATCATAAAACATATTTAATTATTTAATGTTTATATAAACATTATTAAAATATCCTTTTTATAAAATTATTCAATAATATACATCCTACATTTATCCGAACATTTGAAAATTTACATTAATTCACCATAAGAAGAAAACACAATTTTACTTATCTCAAAGGATTACACAAAACAGTTACGTTCTCCTTACATAGCCCCTTATAACCCCAGCATATGACCTAAGTGTATGGTGTGATATGGTGAGAGAATCTGAGGGCGGCTCGGCCAACATTTCACGAGTTGTAATTTCTATCAGTTTGAACATCCTGCGACGGTGATTCCATTATAGCTTCACACGATGAAGTTCAGCTTGGGTTTAGTCCAGAGCAAAGCCCAGTGGTTCTACCTCCTTCCCAAGTGTTGTTATATGGGATTCGATTGGCCCGAGACTACTAGATGAGGCCATCAAATCTTCTTTCTATATTAATTAACCAAGACCACTTGTATTTAGAGACAAATAATCACAGCATTTTGTTTCCAACAGTCATATTGACTAATGGTCATATAACAGTCAAAAACCAAAGGTGTCATTTTAATTATACTCATGTTATCAAATGAAACCATTTTGTTGAGTATAAAATAATATAACACTCAAAATTAGGAAACATGATTTATTCACAATTTAGGGTCATTACATTCTTCCCCCATTAAGAAGTTGCGTCCTCGCAATTTTTATAATTGGGCTTGTAAATTTCATTAAAAGTCCCACAACGTAAAAAGACTCAGTAAAACTTTTACATTAAAAGAATCAAAGAGGAGTACAAATGTCACCCTAGTTAACCTACTAGGATTCCATGTAGGAAGACATAGATATGGAAGAAAAATAAAGGGTCATGTTCTGAGGGAGAGTGGTAGAAAACATTATTAAGATAAAGTTAACCATATGAAAATCACAAACATATGATGTGTGTAAAGGGTCTTTGATTAAATATTAGGAAACACAAACCAACATAATTTTTGTTTTTCATTCCTTTTCATAATTTTGGGGGATTCATTTACAACATAGAATAAAAACATAAATAAATATGCCTACCTTCAAGTAGTGTTTCATCCCTTAAAAAGATTCTACCACGGATAATCTTTTCTCCAAACGATGAGCGTTCAAAACTACATGGTCTCATCAAAGCACAAGAATCATCTTCTATAAAATCATGCCATAAACAAAATTATAACTATCTATCTTTAAACATTTATCCCAAAAATATAAAGCGTAAGATAAAACAACTCTTCATAAACAATGAATCCCACAGGATGAAAAAATTCTTTAAATATTCAAAATTCTACGGTATTATCCAAAGTTCATCATAGACTATTCCATAAATAACTATCCATAAAATTCCTCAAAATAAACCAAGCTAAGATTGAAACCCAATTATAATAACGACATCATAACATAGTCTTCGAAGATATACTTTATCTTTTCTCTCCAATCAACATCTATCACACTTATCATCTTATAACAAAAGTAACTAACCTAAACATATTTTCCTCCAATATAGGCTAATCATTTCCATAAGTAACCTATATTACCATAAGATCACCATAAATTCATCTATTCTTCAAAATATATGTCAACATTTAGTCCTCAAAGAGAATAATATAGTAATCTATTTACCTTGATCATATAGGGTTCACAAAATAGTGAACATCTTTTAAAATAATAATCATCTTTTATTACCATAATCATCTCTTTTTTAGGCAGAACAGCTTCACAACATCAACATCTGGTACATAACAATAGACATTTTACTTAATGATATAAAACCATCTTAGGTAGTGTCTCGATGTTAATAGAAAACATTAAAGATATTCTCATAGAGCACAAACTAAAATACAACATTACATAGACAATTATTGAAAATAAGTTACATGTACTTTAGTCATCATGATCCATCTGAGTATAAGACATGATTTGTTTCCTTGTCCATGATGATTGTTGACGCTCATCAAGCTTCTCATACCTTCTAAGAGATAATTTCCTTGGATAATGTCTAACTCTTCCACATTTATGACATTGAAAATTATAAGGTACAATAGATCTAACCTTATCTCTACTCATCACATTATCCATTTTTTTTGATGTAATTGGCTACTTTATGCCATATCACCCCACACTTAAAACATCTCATAGTTCCTTTGTGACAGTCTCCTTGGTGCCCCTTTCCACACTTTTTTTACAAAGGAAATTGGGACTTCATTACCTTATCAACTTTATCAGATGAAAATCCTTGAGACTTTGTCTTCTTCTTACATGATGAATTTGGGAATTCAACTATGTACCAATTATTAATTGTGATTTTTGATAGCCGTTTTGGCATAATCAAAATATGTTCAACTTGATCTCTCATCATCTCTGTCATATTAATAGGGAAATCATCGCATTTCCTATCACCTTGGTTTTTGGAACATGTTCTTCCATTTCCCACCATTAACTAAGAAAAGATAGTATAATTAGTGGCTTAAATACATAGATAATAATCATGAAAAGAAAACATTAAGCATAAAAGGAAAAACTTGTAGAAGAAAAGTATATCCTAACTTGTGATCCCCTAGCTTCTAAACTAGGTTATCCATGATCATATATTCTTATGTGATTATTTATATTATTTTATCTTTGTTCCTTTATTAATGGTTCATACTAAGCTTATGAATTTCCCAAAGTGTATCCTTCGGGAGTGTCGTAACCCAGAGTGCAGCAAGGCCCGTTGTCGTGTACCGGTTCCCGTTCGAGTCTAGCTCAAAGTGGTGTTTTAGGGTTTTACCCCTATGTACATCTGTGCCAGAGCCACCTCTACCTTCTCGTATCCAGACATGGATATATTTTCTTGGAAACCCCTTACTCAATACTCACCAAAATACAAAGAAGATTTCTTATATTTAAAAATCTCTATAGGGTTCTTCTTAAAGTTTTCATATCCTAATTTCCACAAATAACTAAACCATCCTTTGATACCAACTATAACATCCCGCCTTTTTATCACAAAAACATTCATTACATTATACAAAACTGTGGACATTTAAGGTTTAGTGTCTTGGAAACAAGGAACATATTACATGACAACATAAAACATTATTCTAAAACACGTGAAAGGATTCTTCATTTTTTTTCCAAAGTTCATTAAAACATCTCATAACCTAAGAGCATACATAAAAGGAAAGGGTGAGAAGAATGACCAGTAAGGGAAACAAGGGAATCATTTTACATGTGAACATGAGATACATCAAAAGTCGTGAAAAATATCATTAAGGAATGAGAAAGAGATCATGAGGCATATCATAATAAAAATAACATGTTTCATAACATGAATATTTGGCTGCAACATTGAACATATACAATCATGAACATATCACCAAGGTACACCCCATGGTGTCATTTGAAACTACCAAGGTAAACCCCAGGGTATCGTTAAAATTGTAATCTCTAGTGGTTACATTATTACGCAATGCTTTGGGGCCCTATCAGGGTACAACCATAATTTTTATTTATTATCATGTGAGACACATATATAATCATCAAATATTTCATAAATAACCCATATATCATAAAAGAAATGGGTTTCATTTCTTAATCTTGACGTTTTAAAAACTGCTTTTAAAGACGTGATCTTTATGTCACTTTAAACCCATGGAAAAAGGAAAGATGTTTTTCATGTATGAAAATCAAAGAATTTAAAATATTACATTTTGATATATTTTTGAATACCCTTGTAGAAGAAAGATATTTGAGTTTTCACTTAATAAATTAAAATAATATCAAAAAAAGAGAAATACATTTTGAGATGAAAATTCTGCAGCATAAAAGCTAGGTTTCAGGGTTTTAGAAAACATTGAAAATAGAAGGGACATGGGTCACCCACTCATAAATGACCCATAAAACAGTAAAGTGACTGAATTTAATGGATATAAGAACATGTTAAAGAAATTTTAAAGTCATACCATATGAAATGAAAGACATGGATGGAATACAGAAATAAGATTTCTCTTATGAAAATTTGGAAGGTTAACAGCGTCACTTGAAACTTCAAAAAAAGAATTGACGAGATAAAATAGGGTCTATAATCATATGAAAATAAAAGATCAGAATTATATATGTAGAAATCCTACCCCAACATAATAAAAAGGAACTTGAAAAACTTGACATGAATGTAGAACATTGAAAAAGGAGAAGGGTGAAAGAATCCATTAAAAATTTAGCAGCCCAACGGCGCCACATAAAACATTCATAAAATGAAATGATGAGAGAAAGATGGGATATCTCATCATATGAAAATAAAATGGACAGTAATATGAATATAAAATAACACCACCCTAACATATGAAAATGGGGCTTAGATGAAATGACATAAACGAGAGTACTTGAAAAGAAAGAGAGAGGTAGGATCCCTTACTTTAAAATGTAACTCTTAAAACTCAATGGTTGGAACCTTGAGGGATTGATGGCACCTTGGGAGGACTTATTGGGAGGTAATGAGACCATATATTCGTTAGGGGATAGTTTTAAGTGAAGAATAAAGGAGGAAAGGGTGGGTATTTATAGGGAAAGTGAGGGGACAAGGCATTAATGGCCAAGGGACACCTCATTGGTGGTCATGGAAAAACCATGGGCTTGCCCATGGTATTTTCCTATGGTATTGGCCACTTCTGACACCTCATACAACAACTCACCCCCTTTAGTTGACCATCCCTTACAATATCTCATGACATCATCATGATGCAGTCATGATGTCATTAAACATACCGAGACTCTAAAACTATATTTTTACTATTCACTGAAAATTCAACTATTTCTGAAAACTCACAAAATTTCACCTTAACCAAATATCAAAGCTCTGATTTCAAAAATGAACTCCATTTTAAAAAAAATTATTTTCTAAATATTTTTAATTTATTTTTTAAATTAATACACTATTCACTGAAAATTCATTTTTTTCAGAAAAAACCCCAAAACTTACCTTAACATAATATCAATGCTTTGAGTTCAGAAATAAAGTCTATTTTTTAAAAATAATTTTCTAAATATTTTTAATTTAATTTTTAATTAAAAAACACTATTCACATGAAAAAAACTAACACTTGACTAATAATTTATGAAACTGTTATTTACCCATTTTATTGAATCGCATTACTTAATCAAGTTACCTAAATTATATTAATAATTTCTTTTAGTGAGATTACTAATCCATTTGGTCACATTACTAATCCTAAGCATATAATCACTATTCATAATTTACTATTAATAAAAAATTATGTTGATCTTATTAGACTCTAAATTTCATAATAAATATAAATTTAGAAGACCATTTTTTTGAAAATCATTACACATTTTTAATTATTAAATGTCTACATAAACATTTTTAAAATATCATTTTTTTAGAATTATTCTATTATATACATCCTACATTTATCCGAACATTTGAAAATTTAAATAAATTCACAATAAGAAGAAAACAAAAATTTATTTATCTCAACGGATTACACAAAGCAGTTACGGTATCCTTACATAGCCCCTTATAACCCCAGAATATGACCTAAGTGTAAGGTGTGCTAAGGTGAGAGAATCTGAGGGCGGCTCAGCCAACATTGCATGAGTAGTAATTTCTATCAGTATCAACTTCTCATGAAGGCGATTCCATTCTTTCCTCACACGATGAAGTTTGGCTTGAGTTTGGTCTAGAGAAAAGCCCAGTGGTGCTACCTCCTTCCCACGTTCTGTTAGATGGGCTTCGATTGGCCCAAGACTACTAGACGAGGCCATTAAATCTTATTTCTGTATTAATTAACCAAGATCACTTGTATTTAGAGACAAATAATCGCAACATTTAGTTTCAAACAGTCATATTGACTAATGGTCATATAACAGTCAAAACCCAAATGTATCATTTTAATTATACTCATGTTATCGAATGAAACAAGTTTGTTGAGTATAAAATAATATAATTCACAAAATTAGGAAACACGATTTATTCAAAATTTCAGGTCGTTACAATCATCTCAAGCGCAGATACTAATACCCTATGAGAACATGTATCTTTCATAGATTATTGAGTCTATGCAAGAAACCATCCTTGAAGAGATGCCTATTGTGAGGGAATTCACTGATGTGTTTCCTGAGGAATTTCTTAGTCTTCCTCCTAGAAGAGTTTCTGAATTATCGATTGATTTAATACTTGTAGCATTTCAAATATCCAAGATCCATATAGAACGGGGTTGTGGAGCTTGATGAGCTAATGATACAACTATAGGATAATATGGATAAAGGGATCATATGTTATGTTCATCACCACGGGGTGCACCAATCCTCCACGTCAAGAAGAAGATTTGATCAATGCACCTTTGCATTGATTATAGTGAGTTCAACAAATTCATGATAAAGAATAAGTATACTCTATAATAAATTAATGACATGTTAGATCAGCTACATGGATCCCAATATTTCTTAAAGATCGATCTACGGTTGGGATATTACCATGTATGTGTGATGAAGTAGGATATCCTCATGACTTATTTTCATAAAATTTACAGGAACAATGAGTTTATAGAAATGCTTTAGGGCTCACTATTGCTTTATAAATCTTCATGGACATCAAGAATATAGTCTTTAGATATTACATTGAAATTTTTTTTGTAGTCTTTATAGATGATATTCTAATATTATCCAAAACCATGGAGGATCATGAGGAGCATCTAAGAACAATACTAAAGGCGTTTCTAAAGATGAAGATCTATGAAACGTACAAAAAGTGTGAGTTTTGGATGAATGATGTATCATTAATGGGTCATTTCATCACAAGAAATGGGATATCTGTGGATCCAAACATGATAAATGAAATTGTGGGATGGACAAGGCCAAAATCCATTACGAATATCATTATATTCCTTGGTTTAGCTTGATATTATCGTCGATTTGAGAGAAATATTTTCTGATTGTCAAACCCTCTTACCAAGAAAACTCATATGGGAGTAAAGTTTTCTTGGATATATGAATTGGAAGAGATATTCAAGGAGAAGAAAAGGATGAGTATCACTATTCCCATGATAACACTACCCACAAGTGGAGAAATATTCATGGTATTCAGTTATGCTTTGAAGAAGGGAATTGGAAGTGTGTTGATGCATAATGAAAAGGTAATTTCATATTCTTCAAGGAAATTGATAGTTCATGAGAAAAATTATTCAACACATGATCCAAAGTTGGCTGTATTAATCATCACTTTAATAACTTGGATAAATTACCTCTTTGTGGAGACGTGTGAAATATATACAAATCTCAAAAGCCTCATGTATATATTCACACAGAAAGAGCTGAAGAAGCACCAATGAAGGTGGTTAGAGATGATAAAAGACTATGAAATCTAATTTTACTACCCTCGATGGAAAGTTAATAAAGTGATATACACTCTAAGTAGGAAGGTATTATTGATTCTTCCATTGTTGAGAATTAAAAATGATCTGATATTCTAATATTTGATGAATATAGAAATGGGAACCATAAAAAAGGGAACATCACCAAACATTTCACAAATGATTTCTCAAACTTCACTTTTGAAAAGGTTAAAGGATGCTCAAAACGATGATGTGTGAATTCAGAATAAAGTGGAAACTATCAGAAAAGGTAAATTGCTAGAGGTCAATGTTAATGAAGAAGGAATTGTGCGATTTGTGTCAAGACTATGTGTTCCATCAAATTCAGAGGTAATGAACGAACTTTGGGATGACGCACATAGTTTGAATTTATCCATTCACCAAGGAAAGAAAATGATGTATTGCTATAACCAATATCATTATTGGTGGGATAACATTATGAACAAGATTTCTGGGTATACATTGAAGTGTCTAGTATGTCAGAAAGTAAAATCTATGAGGCACTATTCGAAGGAGATGTTGCAACCAATACCTAATATGAAAATTGGAGAACATCGCTATAGAAATTTTTCACTGGACATCAGAATAAATACAAAGGATAAAATGAAATTTGGGTTACTGTGGATCATCTTACCAAGACTACACACTTCATTATAGTTTGAGAGGATTTCTCATTGAATGAACAGAGATGAATATATATCATAGAAGGGGTAAATCATCATGGAGTATCACTATCGATTATATCTGGATGAGATCCAAAATGAACCAATATGTTCTAGAATATACTCAAACATGCTCTGAATACTTACTTGAACCTCAGTACAACTTATCTCTCTCAAAGTAATGGCCAATATGATCGAACTATCCAAACACATGATGACATGTTGAGAGCATGATCAACAGACGTCAAAGGAGAATGGGATCAACATCTTCCTTTGGTTGAGTCCTCTTACAATAACTCTTTCTAATCAAGTATCCAAATGGCTACTTATAATTCCCTTTTATGTGAACAGAGGTAGAACACTGACATGTTGTGATGAAGTTGGGGAGTAAAAACTCCTTGGTTTAGAAATGGTTGATGAAGTGGTGGAGAAGATTAAGAACATCCAGCATTACATTAATGATGCTCACAATCGACAAAAGAGCTATGATGATAATAATTGATGATACTTATTGTTTGATGTTGGATACGTGGTTTTCCTCCCCATATCACCATGGAAATGATTTATGCGATTTGGGAAGAAGGGAAATCTTAGTCCAAGGAACATCGTCCCTTTTGAGATCCTTGATCACATTGGAGTAGTGGCATATCGACTAGGATTACCACCAAACATGTCTCATGTACATGACATATTCTATATATAACTCTTGAGGAAGTAAATACATGTCCCATCACATGTAGTCTATACATAGGTGGTACCATTAGTGAAGAACTTCTCCAATAATGAGAAATCGGTGATCATTATAGATCATAGGGAAGAGGTTCTACGAAATAAGACAATACCCTTCATCAATGTGTAGTGGAGAAAAAACATGTTTGAAGAAAAAACATTGGATCCAAAGGAAGTGATGAAGACTAGTTATGAAAATATGTTTTAGTGTGTGAATAGAAAATTTTGAGGGAAAATTTCTAAAGGGGGGAATGTTGTAACGATTCAATCATTTAGGAATACAATTCAATTTCTTTTATTTAATTAAATTTATTATGAATATAAGTAAAATATGAAACCTTTTATTATTATTATTAAGATCAAATGACCATTATGTATAATTAACATTGTTAATATAGACGTAGAATAGTGATCACACAACCGAAATAAATATATGGGTTTTTAAAAGCATACATTTGACACTGAAAAATGAATTGATGGCCTCTTCCAGTAGACTCGAGTCGTACAAAGCTCATTTGTAAGATCTCATAAAGGAGGTTTCATCACTAAGATTCATTCATGACCATTCCCAAGCTAAGATTCAATACATTAATATTGAACAAAATCACCTTTGGGAGAAGTGGAATTAATTAGAGATTACCATCCAAGTGATGTTATTTGAGTTATTCCAAGATTCTACCACCATCGCACACTTTACCATTAGGTCATATATAGGTTTTGTAAGGGGTTAGGTAAAAAGGTATTAGTTTCCTTTTGTGTAATCTGTTTTATAAATAAATGTCTTATTCTATCAATTTCTGTATGACATTAGTTTTTCTTAAAAATAAAATGAATTAGATAAATTGATTGATCGGGTAAAAGTGTAATTTTAGAAATATATAAATTATTATGTTAAACAGAGGATTTATTAATAATGTTATAATAGTGTTATAAGTTCACTCATTTAGTTATATGTGATGATTATATTTATTCATTATTTTTTTACTCTATAAATGATTAACTATTCATTTTGATAAGAATTTTGTTTTCATAAGATAAAACTAAAATTGTATTTTTAGTTAAAGAATTAATTTTGATGAAATAATGAATTTTCTGAATAAATAACATTTTAATAAATTGTTATTATTATATAATTTTTATTAAATACAGATTATCATATAATTTTTATGATGTCAAATGTAACTTTTATCAAGGTTTTAAAACTATTTTTGTCAAAACCCATCAATTTTCAATAAAAGATGTTTTTTATTAAAAAAACAAAATTCACATATTTAGAAAATTATCTAGATAAAATTAATATTATTTTTGGAATTCAAACATCAATATTATCCAATGCTGTAATATTCAAAATTTTGGGAGACATTCGAATTTTTTGGTAAATATTAAATACCTCATAAATATATAATGTGTTTTATGACATCATAATTAACCAATATTTATGAAATAAAATTATATAAAAGGCATATGTGACAATATTTGTTTTACCTTTAAAATAATGTGATTTTATATTTGTTTAATTAATTTTACAATGCCTTGGTGGACCATTAAAGATTTATAAAATATTTTGTCATTTTAAAATGATTTCGTTGAGAGTGTGACTCACCTCCAAATAAAAAACCCTAATATTTTAATAATTTCTTCTATTATCCATATAAAATATTGTTTTCCACACCCATTTGGTAAAAAACATGTGAAAAACCACGTGATTATTTGGGTATTGAATATTTAATTATATAGATTCCAAAAACATAGTTTGTGAAATATTAAAGAATCCCCCAATAATTTCATATATAAACCCAAAAAATCTCTAACATACATACACTAGAAATATGTGGATCACATACGTACGCTTCCCAAATCTCTCTATAATTATCCCAGTGAGTCCCAATCAATCATAAAGCCCCTCCTCAAGTTCTTTAAGTCACACACTCAAGTGAGGGATTTTTTCCACTCTAATTTTTGTCTCAGTTTATTTATGATGATAAACCATTTTAATTTTTCAATTAAAAATGTTGGGGTATGATTTTTCACCTACCTAATACATACATACTCATGTTTGAATGATTATAGTCCTTTTTATTTCTCATTTATCCTCCCATGTACACTCGTTACCATGCTGAAATTTCATATGATTTATTCAATTTCTCTGCTTTCTTAATTTTTCATTATTTTGTTATGCCATCTATTTCCAAATTACATGTAATTATAAGTGTAATTATATGACCCCCTTACTATCCATTTCATGTAGATATGTTGAGATAACCCTTTCTCCCTCATAATCCTTTTTAATGAATTAATATGTCACAATGTTAGGCTGCCAAAATTACACCTCAATTTTCTAAGCCAAAATTATTGTATAGAAAATACTATAACCATTTCTCTATAAATGGTATTCACATTTATAAACATATAAATACTTATTGGTATTTACATATATTTATCCCACATTACTTAATAATTTAATAACAAATTATGTTTTGTGATTCAATGTTATTTGATCCATACAACACAAATATGCATGAAATGAAATGTTTATAAAGGGTGCGCCCTAATAGTGATTCAATGCATTGGGTAATGTTTAGTATCATGATATAAGATGATCAATGAGAGTTTAATATTTAAAATTAATATGAAATTATGGTTTACACATGATAATCCATGTGCAATAATGGTTTACTCATGTTAATCCATGTTTAATGAGCCTTGGAAAATGCTAATATCGTATTGTATGTTGTTGAAACATTTCCATGTTAGGATAATCATGCTATATCATCCATTAATGTTCATTTTTCTCTTAGGATCCATTGATATTTCTATTTCCTAACACTTATTATATTCTTCATTTTATGCATTTTTTACTCCCTTTCAGGGCTTTATAGATTTTCATTTCTTATGGGTGTCCTCAGGTTATACCATGCAATTCTAAGTACAAAGGAATGTTGTGGTAATGTAAAATGTGTTTTTAAAAAATATTTAGTATGATATGTCTTACTATTTCATGTAATGTTCCTCATTTCCTAATATAATATACATCTCTATCCTCATAGTTGTCTTAATTGTATGTTTATGTAAAAAATCATGTTTATGTGCATAATAAAGAGCAAGGTTTTTATAATATACCATACCAAGATAGATGGTAATTGTTCTAACTAGGTGTTAAAATATGATAAATCCATTGGTATATATGAATTCTACATTATGATGCAAGTTTTATTTTTATATTTTAATTATTTAGAATTTAGTTGTTATTAATTAGTTGGAATACTAGGACATGAAAGAGGAATTTATGGTAGTCAAGGAGGATGAATGACCGTAGATGACATAAAAAACATTGTGAGGATATTTTTTTTGTATTTTTCATTATTTGATATTAGTGGTTTATTTTAATCTACCATGTGGTATTATTGACATTTGTTGTTATGTGATATTAGGTTCAACACATAGGTGAATGGACATTAAATTTATAATTTGTTATCAATTTTAAATAATTATTAATTATTTGATGATCCTTATTGAATGATTAATTAAATGATAATTAAAAATTATTTACTAATTAAGGGAACATAATTCATATTTAATTAACCAAACCATTTAGGATATAATTGTACAGATAGGGGTGTCTGTTGTACATCATGCGACCTAAAGCTTATGAGACCGTCTATGATGACTAGTTCCGTGAGTATAATCAGATAACATCGTTGATCATGTTTGATCTTGATCACATGTATAGATACTATGAATTGTGATTCTATTCCATGATCTGTTTATATGTGATCAAATTTTTACATTATGATGATAACTATTTTGGTATCACACTTTGATAATGCTTCATAGTAATCACATGTGGGTGTGTTTATATCTTGTTAGGTGCTTCATGATTATTTCATCCATGATTATGATTGTTTATCTTGGTACACCATGTTTGATGATGAATATCTATATTTTTAAATTTCTACTAAATAATCATATTGATATGGTATGATATTACTATTTTTATGATTTCTCCTCTTTTGTAATGTATCATAAGTTTATCAGAGGTAGTGTTCTGGTATTCAATTATTTGTTGTCTATTGTGACATGGTTATCCATTTTAGAAGGATTGTGCATATCTTGAGATGATGACAATGGACCTAAACACATGGGAATGTTCATAAAGGATGTCCTGCTAGATTCGTCATGAAAATTATTAATAGATATTATGAAATTAGAGATAATGAGTATCAAGATTACTTGATCATTAGTGGATACTGAGAAACACATCAACATACTTACTAGTGAATTCCATGTAATATGTTTGTTGATTCCTAGTAGATGTTTAGTATCTTATACTCTCTATCCCTAATGATGCCATTTAACATGTTCACTTTTTTACACATGGATTTCAAGTTAATGTTTACCTTGATGTCCTGAGGGTATAAGTTATACACTATCTTGATTAATAGTGGAATAGACTTGTAGAAATCCCTTGATTAGTCTTATTATCCAATATGGAAATAATCCACCATGGTATAAAATATGTTTCATTTAGGGTCCATGATGGTTTGGTATTCACATTAATTATTGAAACAATGATGTTTTTTTGGGTGTTCTTGGAGGTTATATTATAATCATATGCAGTATTTTTTATTTTCTTCATAAAAATATTATATCATGCATGTACATCTCTTTTTTTTGGTTGAGTACATAACCATGTCTTAGGTACCCTACTGAGTTTTACTCAGAACATGTTCGGGAGGCCATGAAACATGGGTTCTTTATAATCCCTCACAAACTAAAAGTATTGTTTTGGATATGGCCCAAGTTTCTTCTTAAGAAGAATAATATGGTATGATTATAGAGACTAAGGTAAGATGAGTCTTGGAGTCACAAAGCCTATTATAATTTAATTCTTTTATATCATATACCTGATCATCTTACTGGGTCTTCAATGTATTTTTCTAGTTATGAAAATTGTGTTTGTTGTTTCTATATTCATTCATGGAGTTGGTATGTTATTTATTTTAACATATTGTTATTGTATATTGTTTACTTTTTTAGTTTTTTATATGTTATTGTAAAATTTATAGATGATATAATATCCCAATAATTTCACCTTATACACTAGATACATATAGGTATCCTCTATGGACAGGTATGTGTGGTTTAGGTCATGCAGCAGTCTAGCTCAAACATAGTGATTTGGGTCTGGTAATAATATTGTACTCCTTTTAAAATATATAATTTTTTGTTTTTCATGATGTTATACTCATTATAATAAACCTAATTCTGTTATTGAATATATAAAGCATAAGAGGGATACATGTAACAATTTTGAATGTATTATAACATTAAATAATTCAATTCTAAATCACTAAAAAATCATGATCAACGTCTAATACTAAACAATATGCAGAAAAATCAAAATCATTAAATTCAAATCAATAAATAGTATTTCATGAAAATCCTAAAATTTAAGTATTGAAAAAAATTAAAAAATAATGTGTAAGTGTTCTCTTATATATATATATATCGATGTTGACAATAATAAAGATAGTATAATAGAATTATAATTTTGATTACTCATTCTCTAATTGTTAATGTTTTCCCTAAATTGAGTGAATTTAAATTTCAATTTAATCAATTGATTCTATATATTAACAAATTGTGTTCGATTTACATACCAATTTAATTTTCCATGAATAAATAAATCTAAAAGATAACATAAATTCAAATTTGTGTTTTTAATAATTCTTATAAAACAAAATGCTAATAATACCTTTACAATGTTATAGTAATCATTATTTAGACACTCTCAATTTCAATAATAATTTTAATCATATATTTTATAAAAAATTTCATCTTAAAACAATTTTCCAATGTGTGACACAACAAATATCATATGAATGACGTCATCTTAATGGGGAGTCTCTTTAATAATCCAGGATACATAAATATCATCGTATAAACCAAAAGAGATGAGATAATGACAATCCTAGAAGTGAAGAAACTTTTCCTTAACCAAACCACATTGGTAACATGATGTCTAGAATAAATAGTTTAGTTATTCCATTTTCTACGCAATATTTCATGTCTAGAAACATATTATCTCCACACATACCATCCTCTCAGAGGGACTATACCAAACTAATTGAATTTTCAATATTCTGAAATAATCCATTTTCATGGTTAGAGATGAGATAAAAATATCATTAGGTTACATTCCCTAGACACCAAAGAATGGAAATAAATGCATTGGGTTTAGTAGTATCATGGGGAATGATTTACCCTTGTTTACATATCATCATCTATGACATAAAAACTAAAATAGTTTATAAGTAAGATGCATGAATAAATATAACACCAATATTCTTTATATAAAATCAGAAAATATTAATCATGATTTAGTAAGAAGAAATAGTAGTAGATCAAATGAATAATATATTAACAGGAATGAATTGATTCATACATAGAACACTCCTAATATCTATATGACAATAACCACCATGCTCCCAAATACATCCTAGTCGGAAACATTAACACATCATGCTCGACTATGATAGGACCTCAAATTCCCTATACCATAAAAATTATTAATTCATATGCAACCAGATATGTATGTCTTGGATGAATATATCAACTCAGTATAAAATCTATATGGATACCCATACACACCAATAGAACAAGAACAAGTTAGCTCTCATTGATTATAATATAAGGTAAATATATAATATAAAAAAATCAATAGAAAATACAAATAAATAAATAAAATTACAAATCCTACACTTCATTTAACAATTTATTTAACAGGAAAATGAAAAAAACATCTAACCCAAATATTCTATGATCTCATGCCCCCAATTACTGCATCCATAAAAAACCAAAAATGCAATTGAAATCATATTCCTCTGATATAAGGTATATTGTCTTGGAGTAAAAAATTTCTTATAACCACTATATTTGATACTAGTATCAATGTATGAAGTCAACAAGTACCATTAGAATTAATCATTAATTCACACAAACCCATAAATTCTGGTGTACCCACAATTTGGAATGGATTCCATGTCTATATCAAAAAAAATCCACAACTATATCCCATCATAAAATCACACTAAGTCATGATCATCCATGTTCACCACATTCCAATGTAATAATTTTCAAAAAACTATCCATTAAATAGATTTTTTATTAAACATGTTTTTCGGGTTTCACACAACCAATAGTTGAAAACATTTTTCAAGTAACCGAAACCCCCAAAAAATTATATGAAGATATTTAGTATATGCTAAGAATGCATTTTTATTTCTCAATATTCAATATTTCAAAATCTGAAAAAAATTGGATTAGGTTTGATGCCCCATATATCGAATAAAGTTTCCAATTTGAAATCACAACACTCCCTAGTTTGGGCCCTAAAACCACCATATGATGATTCAAATCAAAATATTCGTGAAAATATACCAAAACCAATATATCTGGTCATGAAAACCCAAAAATAGGGTTCGTCTGAAATACATGAACTATAAAAAAGGAGAAAAAATTGGAACTATACCATTGATTCTTAGTACCAATACTCTGTGACTCTATGTGATATTTTCATATAAGGAAACAAATCTCTATAATATCGCAAAAACCCCATCTTATTCAAGAACCTAAGATAGCAAGGAAATAAATAGTGTTTTCCATTTAATTAGGTGAAAAAATATAATTTTCATAACCCCTTAAATGAAATGCAATGTTTGGTCATCTGGTTTGAGAAGCTATATGCCAACTGTGAGAATTTAGAATCTTTTGAAATTTTTAATGTCAAAAAGAGAATAAATTGAATACCCAAACCCGGTATTAACAATGTTCATCTCCATGAGTTCACTTTCAAACTCATAAAATTACATAGGGAATATAATAGTTTTCTATAAATCTTTCACAAAACATGTTCACTCTAAAACACCATCAAAACACCGAGAAATGTTCCAGGAACATCACACAACAAAAAAAACCAATCATAACGAGAAAATACAAAACAAAACATGTAGAACTATAAATCCACAATGTTTCAATCATAGAATAACAAATTTTTTGTTTTTATGATTTTCCAATTATCATATTACTTTAATTTTTTTATTTTATTATAATAATTTAATGACTTAACCCTCCACAAAAAATATCATTTTTCAATAAATAAATCAAAATTAATTTATCAATGTTATTAATTAATAAAACCACATAAAGAATATGTGGATAATAAAATAATTGAAGGTATTGATTCACTAACCTAAATTCAATTAGAGTTTATAAATTATTTTTTTATTTTATTACATTCCAAAATAATTTCACAAAAATTGGTCCCCATCACCATTAATTACATTCACAAGTGTAGTCAATAAATAATTATAATAATGAATGTCGGGAATGTGTAAATATTTTTGACCAAGACCACATTATATAAACAGAAATCTCGTAGAATCAATTATTTGCCTTATTTAAAACGTGTAATAACCTTGTTCATCTGTTATATATAGCTTATTTTTGTATTTTTTTCTATTAAAATGATAAAATAGGGCATAATGTGAATACCATTTATGGTCAAGGAGGTTTCTAAGGTGTCTGAGGATGGGTTGAATCCCGAAACCCGAGCATTGGGTTAAAAATGGCCTGGCTCATAGTTAGTTGAAACCATGTTGGGAAGGATAAACAATTTGAGAAACAATATGAGGCATGGAAAAAGAGTAGATATAGGACCCAAAATTTCAGAAAAACTATGTGACTCTAGTGACATGACTATGCAGCAACACTATAATCATGGAAGAGGCTATTATCAAGGTTTGTTCATAGTTTTTCATAACTTGTGGGTGAACATTTCCAACAGATATCCATGTATGGTAGGTGCATTGTTTGAAAACCAATTCAATTATATTTTTTACCCCTTAAATTTTGGAAAATTTTACAATTTTAAATTAAAATAAATTATTTTATGAACATAAATTAGGTTTCACAACCAGTACAACATCTCATAGCATTGGATGATCCACTCCATGAATAAATATTGATTTGGTGTTAGTTCTTCATATGATCATGGAATCATGTTCTGTTAGAAGAGTCAGAGATGTCTCGTTGAGTTATCCATTAATGTTTTTGGGTTCCTCTTTTTTTGTTATCGAATAATTTATTTGGGTGAAATATTATTTCCACTATTATTATATACTTTTTCCGTTTATATAATCTCTCTTGATCTGAGGTAAATGAAGACATGATATTGGATTTTATATCAACTATGGAACAAAGGTAGGTGGTATCCTTACTTTTTTTACATTGAGTTGTTTATATATATCATCGTGTCTCACATCCATTCTTTAGGTATCACCGTAAATAAAATTTAATCCAATAATTGATAGAAATAGTATATTTAATGAATGAGGTTCCCTAATGAATGGTTATAGGTTGAATAACATGAACATGGACCACCCATTATGGTGTTGATTATTAAATGGAACATTTGATGGCTTTTTTCATTGAATACACATAGAAATTTATTTTACCCATTTCATGGGATTTCAAGTGCGAATTATATTATGAATTGAATTAGAAATAAAATGATTATTTTTAAGAAATTTAATTGAAATTATTATGGTAAGGGATGAATTGAAAATGTCCCAATCCCCATTACTTGAAATGGATTTCTTTGCATGTGATTTCTAATTTATTAAAATTACCATTTGATTTATGTGATGTATATGGTATGAAATGTCTTGAGTAAGTATGAATTACTCACTTTTTTGGTTTAACCACATGAATTATATATAGACCATGATATGTAATGGATTTTTAAATATTGAGATTCTTGTTATCATGTTTTTCAAAAGTATTTAATTGGAAGCCCAATACTTATAATGTTTCCCAATTATTCAACAACTTTGAGGATATTTTGATATGATGTGTTCTCGGTTTTTACCTTGAAATTGTTAACTGAAATTGATTTAATGGATATGATGTTGATTAAATGGTTATCTATGTTAAGTGATACATGGATTTATTTTTGAATTCCACATATGGACTCAAGTGGATCGAACCATGGCAATTATTGAGTGATACATGGACTCCATATCATATTACCAAGGATGAAATTCTAGTGTTTTTTATATGCCACGTGACACATGGATTCATATTATAATTTCATGGATAGACCCAATGGTCATTTGATCGTTTATTTCATGGGTGATATTTAGGCTCCCTTAGTGGACTATCAGGGACATTCTCAATTGATAGAGATGTTATATTGCACCTAGATTGATTCATGGGTTCTTAGGAAGTTCTATATGGATGGGTAAGGTGTTGGCCTATATTAAACCTGGAGTGATACTTGGATTCCAACATAGGAATGTCAAGGATGGAATTATGGTATAAATGGAATAATTAATGATATGAATCAGATCAAGGGTCTACCAAGCCAAATCACATCTTTGATTCCATATTTCCTTATGCCTTTCATATATCCAAAATATGTATCTTTTGTGCTTATGATTGTATGAGGGATGTCATGATAATTCCAAACCTCAATACATCTAAATTAAATTATATTTAATTGTTTATTTAATTAAACGTTCATATGATGACACAATCCTGACTGTTAAATCATATAATTAACCTTTGATTGATTATGATTAAATGAGATAATTATAAAATGAGGACCTAGTTTTATAGGTTGTATATTTTTGAGTGATTCCTTATTGTTATATTTCTAGAAAACTATTTATATATATATATATATATTAACTATCTAATTAGAAGAGAATTTCGGTGGTTCCCTACTAGTATTTTGTCTCACACCTAGTTTTTCCCACCATTGGGGACTATAATAGACTATATGATTCGAGGTGTTGATAAGGTAATGTACCCTACTACAGGTACATGATCACTACTTAAGAGCACGAGTGCATGTGACCATGCTTGGGATTATTATTCTTCTATGATAATTTTTGCTTATTTTTTATTTTTAGTAATAAATGTTGTAATTATATCATGTATTCATGTTCTTTATATACTATGAAAACATATGACATGTATCATCATTTTTTATATGAGATATATTCTGTATTTGATTATATTATCAGTTTTATTGTGATACTTCTTTTAGTTGTATGATTTACTATTTTAGTTACTTGTGTGTTATTATCATTTTGGTGTGATACATTCTTGTGGTGGGGGTATAGTCTCCCCACTAACACCCATAGGTAATCAATACTCGTTGGTAGCCTCTGACATTTGGGGAGATGCACGTGGTTCCTTTTGACCCACCAGGCTCAGAGTTGTATTGACTGGAATCCAGGATTGAGATGTTACAAAGTGGTATCCAAGCCATCTTATCTGGTTTTAATTATTATTTGTTGAATATATAATGATATGTGAAGGAATAATGATTTTTTGTTTTTTATTATTACATTTTATTTGATTCCACTATTGGTAGACACACATGCGTTGTGGTGTAATTATTGATATAAATTAAGTTTAACTTCATTTAAATCCAATGATATTAGGGTGTTCCATCTCTTTAATCATATATGAACCTTATATATTTCACACTTCATGAATTATTTCATGCAATTTATGGTGAACTACATGTTTCATGTTGTTGTGATTGGTTCTGTGATACATATACCTAATTTGGTGGTAGGTATTCTAGTTTATATGATTGTATGAAATAGGTGGACACCATTATTTGGTGCCTATAGAGTATGGGCCCTCATGGATCATAATTTAGCAGAACATTTCTTTTACCATGTAAAATTAAATGAGATATATTTGAAAAAATATGAATTAAAATTATAATGAATATGTGAACATAGCTGAAAATAAAATGTGAAATAAATCTAGAATGAAATTGAAACTTAAATATCATATAATAGAGAACCAGAACATGCTCGAATATAGTAGTATAATCTTGGCAGTGTCTCTTGATTATATATGATATATAAAAATTATAGACTAGACTATTGGATCAGGTAAAATGATGTGTTCTATTATAGGATGGATTTACTTTCCCTGTTTCTTTTTCTTTGCTTTTTTTTTGTGAAATTGTTAAAAATCCAGAACTTAGGTTTTCAATTAGTGTTGGTAGAGGTATTATTCCATTACATCCTTTATTAGTGCGCTAAAAGAGTGGTGAAGATGTCACTATAGGGGTAGAGGCATGGGCTACTTATGGACCATAAAGTTATGAAAGCCATGACACTAGTCGTTGTACTAGAATGAGGTGTTGGGGAATAGTTCTATGATGGATTCTTATGATTTATGAAATTTCTTTAGGGTGAACTGTGACCAGCCCCAACAATGGAAGATTTGATGTGTGAGTCTCAGAAAATTTTTATGCCCATGTTTTTGAGGGATGGTGGACTACATGCTGTAGATTCTAGGCTAGAGGCCACACAATCTCTCACAAAGCATATAGAGATGCCTCTTGAGAGGAGGGTAATTATTTCTACATATATACTATGTTATTCCACCAGTAAATTGTGTAATTTTATCTCTCGGATCGATCACCATCAATAGATGTTGTGGAGTGACTTTCATAAAGCATTGTATGATTATTTCTTTCCTGAGATGTTGAGGGATGAACAAGACCGAGATTTCTAACACATGGAGAAGTGACCAATATCTATTATAGATTAATCATCCCATTTTACTGATATTTAATTCCCCATGACTATTCTAATTAGTGATGATTAATTGAAATCTAGGTGATATTATTATGGTCTTAGATAAGACAGCCAATCATTGGTAAATGTTTTTTTGGAAAACAACCTTTTATAGAGTAGTGAATCATGACCTTATCACAAAGCTAACATGAGAGATGATAATGATGTGATATAAGGTAGTTCGTCATATAGATCTAGTACCGAATCAACTAGTATTAGGATGAATCCTTTGGAGCTTCCACATAGTTATACTAGTAGCTGAATCACACAATCAGGTTTCCAAGGGAGGTTCTACCAGTGGGTTAGGCTGAGAGATTCAGGACCACGTTGTACAAAGGGCCAACTGGTGTTCCATTCTTGTCGCATGATGGGCGATATAAAACAATTATGAATAAATTTTCCTCTGGGAGACAATGAGTGAGGGATTTCATTAACAAAAATTTTTAGATTAGTTGCAATTACTTCTCCTCAGGTACGATGTTGGAGTATAGCTTGTTGATTAAGCGAGGTGTTTATCGGGGATGAGGTAGTCAAAACCTAGTTTTAAGAATAAATAAAGGTGGAACAGTATGGGTTTTCCAAGTAGTATCACATGGTAATGGTTCATTCCAGGTACAAATAGTGCTATAGACCCGTGATAATTAGTGTCCTAGACCTTTTTATATCAAAAATATTATTCTAGTATCCACTACATTAGCTACTACACATTTTAATACAGGGGATTCTCCTAGAGTTATATTAGTGCCAATTCTGGAGAGTGTAGGAATTAGTTTTCAAAAATATGACTATTTTATGATTGTTGAAACTCCATTATGGATTATAATAGAGGGTGTACATTAGTGGACGGAGTTCCCCCTCTAGTTCGGTTTTGGTCAATTCATATGAGTACCCTATGTATTGAGATGAATGGTTTTGATATCATTCTATGGATGGACTGTTTGGTCTTCTTCAATGATTTTTTTATTTCTATCAATGAAGGGTGAATTTTACATCACTATAGTGTGGAGAATTCAATCACAAGGGTGAATGGGATGTACAGAAAAATGAGATGGACCAAATCATTGAGGGTTGGGTGGAATGAAATCCCAAGTTGTGAGTTTTTATATAGATGATTAGGGAACACATCAGGAAGGTTTCCCTCACATAGTTTATCATTTTAGAGATTTATTCCTAGATAAATCCACAGGATTACCACTAATGAGAGATATAGATTTCTCCATTGAGCTTTTTCCAAGAGATGAAACTGTAACTTTTCCTCCTTATAAGACAACTTCTACTGAGATACAAGAGATTAAGAGGAAGACAATGTATTTTGAGGAAAATGGTTTTGTAGGACCCAATACTTCTCTATGGTGTTTTCCATTTTTTAAGAAAAAGTTTGATATAACTTTAAGGCAATGTGTGGATTACTGAAAAATTGAACAAGAAGATGGTTAAGAACTGGTATCCTCTTCCTTAGATAGATGATATCTTCGACTAGCTCTATGGTCATAGAGTCTTCATAGAGAATAATTTGATATCTGATTATCATTTGGTTCATTTTATTCCAACTAACATACCTCAATCATGGTTTTTAAAAGGTATGGTATATATGATTATTTTTTACTTCCATTAGAACTCACAAAAACACCAACCGTCTTCTTGTAACTGATGAATCTATTCTTTCGTCCTTATCTTGATTAGGTTTTTGTATTTTTTGGATGATATCTTGGTGGTTTCTCACAATCTACATGAACACAACAATCATATTGAGAACATTTTGAATACAGTGAAAGAAAATCAGATATATGCTCTGCTCAAAAAGTGTCCCTTATTTATGGATAAAATCCACTTAATGGGTAACATCATTTAGATACAAGAGTATCAGTAGACCTAGAGAATGTGAGAGATGTAGTTTCTAGGGAGATTCCAAATTATATTGTTCAGGAACATAGTTTCTTAGGTATTCCTTGTTACTATAGGTGGTTCATATAGGAATTATCACACTTATAAGTGACCTTTAAGATATTGAATAAGAAGGTTATGGTGTTATTATGGTTATATTACTATTAGATGGTGTTTCATGAGAAAAAAAGAGAGATTGAATTCCACAGTGAAACTGACAATTCAAAGATATTTAAGAATTAAATAGATTACTATGATTTATCAGGTTTTGTACATGGATTAGTCCTTGTATTAGTATATAGAATCATGATGTATAGGTATTTATAGTTGAGTCCACAAAAGAAGAACATCCAACTGCATGATATTTAATTTTATTCGGTTTTTCCCGCATTGCAATGTTGGAGGATGTTTTCATAGGGATAGAGTTTTTTGGTGTACATGGACCACATAATCCTCAAGTACATATTTATAAAGAATTATCGGAATCTGAGGCCTCAATGGTGGGTTCAGTAACTATAGTATATTGAAATTAATCATTTTTAAATTCTTAGTAATGGAAATGTAGTAGTCGATGCCCTGTGAAGGAGGACTCCGATTCGAACAATGAAGTAGACTTATAGCAAGTGGAGGCTCAGGGAATTGTTCTCTATGATGCACTTGGAGGTTCACGGTAGTATGGGGAATAATTTTCTATCATTACTAACAATGAAATCTACATTTTTGGATAGATTAAGGATGAAATATTTATCGTATTACAAGTGACTAGTCTTATGGGAGAGTGTGGGAGGTGATTAACATCATCCTAATTGGACAACATGTGAGGAATATATTCTGTGAGTTCATTGTCGTGTTTTGATTTATGCAGACATGTGCATGCATAATATATAGTATTTTCATTCTTTATCTCATTCAGTTCATCTTGGTGTCACTAAGAAGTATTGATAGTTACATAGTAAGTACTGGTGGCTGGGTTATAATAGAGATATAACTTGACTTTTCATGAGATATTCTACCTGTCATTATGTAAAGTAATAACAACAGTTACCATCGAGACATTTAAAAATTCTACCCAATCCTGAGTTGAAATAGAATGATTTTTATGGACATCATGATCAGTTTAATGAGGTCTACTAAAAATAATTATGTTCTATGTTTTTTTATAGGCATACAAAGGTTACACATTTCTTTTCAATCAAGGAAACCTTCTGTGTTGATGTTCTTGTAAGGTTGTAAATCTTTGAGATATTATGACTTCATGGGGTCCTACATTATATAATTTAAAATAATGATTATGTGTTTACTTATCAATTTTTTAAAGGTCTAAAAGTTAATTAGGTACAAAATTAATTATGAGATCATCATTCCACCCTTAGAAAGATGTATTGTTAGAGCACACGATTCAGGTGCTTGATGACATGCTACGGTCATGTTTCCAAGATTTCAGGGGCTCTTAGGAGAGGAATATATCCCTGGTTCAATTATCTTAAAAATATATATTTCAGGATACTATTCAGATGAATTTTTATAAGGATTTATATATATTTCCATGCTAATCACCCCGATGTTGGGTAGAAGAAGTTATATTGGGATCTCTCCTTTCTTGAAATACCATGGAGTATGTGCCATTGATTTGGAAGTGGATGGAAACCATGTAGTCTCATTAGAAATTGTATAGTAATTGTTAATGATGACCAAAAGTGTTCAATGTTAGGGATTTTTTTCCTACGTGTTTCATTAGGGCTAGGAAAGAAGTTGATTAAGAGATGGTGTAAACATTCAATGATATATGATAGTGAGTTTGGGATTCTATAAAGAGTTTGGTTGGAATCCTATCAGATGTAGTTACCTTATATGTATCAGGAAATGCATGTAAGATTCATTGTTTCTCATCTACAAAACTATCATTCAGACCCATATCATTACTTACATCTTGTGGTGGTTGAGTTATATGTTGATGCATCCTTTTAAGAGCATCTTTTACATATTGCAGATCATTGGGTGAGTTTTTCTAAGGATTTTTAGTTCCATTAGTATGGGTTCTATTGCAGCGTAGAAGAGTACATGAAATGACCTAGGATCAGGAAGTCGATGTATGAATATAGTGGTAAGAGTTATTCACAGATCAGTTTCCACCTCTAATGGAAAGGAAATTTGAGTATGGATAGCTTTAATAATAGATGTTTTTAAGTACATGATTCTATTTGGTAAAAATAATTTCTTTTTGTATTTTCTATGTTTAAAGGCTTAAATATAGAATAATTTTAATTCCTTTTTTTCAGGGAGGTTTTGGGGTAGTTAGAGACTGGTTCAGATCTGAAATCCAAAGATTTGGGGTCATCATTACCTAGTGCATGATTAGATTAAACTGTGCATGTCAAGCTATACAGTTTAACAAACTATGTGGGGTATGGACAAAGAGAAGATATTGGATACACAGTTTTAGACAAACCTTATGAATTAGGTCACAAAATAGTGTGTCTATGTCTACATTCATGATAGAGGTTACAGGAATAGTTTTCTTTGGGTTAGAAAAACCACAAGGACAAACAATCTAGGTGTCCCTTTCTTCCAGATTCCCATGCATGGTTAGCACATATTTTTCCAAACCATTTGACCCCCAAATATTTGGAATAGTTTATAATTTTAATTAAAACAACATTGTTTTATAAAGCTAAATTATGTTTCACCTCCCACATAACAACTCAAATATTTTGAATCTCCCCAACTTGAATAATATTTGATTTGAGGTATGTTCTTTGTCAGAGCTCGAAATCAAGATCCTTCTAAAGCATTAGATCCATATTAATGAGTTATCTATTATATTTATTTTCTTCCTCATTTGTTTTAGTATCAGTTGGGCTATTTGGGTCCAATATTATTTTCCATATTATTTGGTTCGTCATCGGTTCAACAAATTTTTCTTTATCTAATCTGAATATGGAGCCGATACAGGATACGATTTTATCTATATCCCTAAGGTAGGTGGTCTCATGGCTTTCACTTAATGTTGAGTAGTTTATACAAGTCATCATGTCATGTGCCAATGTTTTGGAAATTTACTAAGATTAAATTGATTACTAGAATTGATAGGTATATCCTATTTTATTTATAGAGGATTGTTAATGAATGGTTAAATGTCGAATACCTTTAACATGAACCACCTATTGGGGTGTTGATTATTAAATATACTATTTGATGGATTTTGGCCTTGGAAACCCTTTGGTGAAACATTAACCCCATTCATGGGATGTAAAATGTGAATTTGATTATAAATTGAATTATAATTCAAATGATTAATTTATTTTTATTATTAATTATAATTAAATTATTGTTGTAATGTGTGTTTTGACCATGATCTTTCCCCTTTCCTTGAATATTCTTACTATGAATGTAATTATTTATATATTAAAATTCAAATGTGTGTTCGGTGATGTCTACCCTTTGAAATTTCTTGAGTAAGCTTGAATTTCACATTTTATTAATTTTACTATGTGAGATTTAGAGGTACCATGCTATGTAATTGCTTTTCTAATATTGAGATTCTAATTCCCAAGTATTTTCAATTTGTGTAATTGAAAGGACTAGACTTATAAGGTTGGATAATACATGAATCAAGTTTGATGTGAGTTTAATATGGTATTTTCATGGATTTAAACTTGATATAGTTAAATAAAATTTTGTAAATTGTTATGAATTTTTTTAAAATTGTAATGTTCCTTGGTGGATACGAGGATTCATATTAGAATTCCACAGAATGACTGATTTGGAATTAACCACGATGATGGTTGAGTGATACTTGGACTCCTTAGAGGACTACCGAGGATTTAATTTGAGAATTTATTTATATATCGAGTGATACATGGATTCAGATGAGAATTATATAGATGAACTAAAAGTGATTTGATATTTTATACCATGGGTTATATTCAGGGCCCATTAGTGGACTACTAAGGAAAGACTTGATTATTAGAGACATTATACCCCAACTAGAGTGAAACATGGATTCTTAAGAGGTTTTTTATAGACTGACTTATAATATGTTAGTGTATATTACACATGGAGTGATACTTGAGTTCTAGTATAGGAATTTCAAGGATATACTCATGTTCTAAATGTAATAATGAACGTGATAGATCATATGATGTGTCTTCCTGGGAAAATAACAAGCTTGGATTCAATAGTTCATTATACATTTTACATGGACTATTTAACTATCTATTGTGCTTGTGATAATATGGTGGATAATGGGATATCACTTATTTTAAGGATATATAAATTAAATAATATTTAACTGTTTATTAAATTGACCATGCTTTTGCAGACACATGGTTGACTATTAAATAAAAAAATTAAAATTAGAATGAGATTGATTAAAATAAATTGATATAAATAGAAAATATTGTTATATATGATGTTTACATTTGATTTCTTACATTTTAAATTATTATATTGATTGAAAACTATATATATATATATATTCACATACTGATTGAAATAGTCTTTCAGTGGTTGCCTATTGAGATTTAGTATCACACCTTGTTTGGGTCGCCTTTAGGGATAAAATAGATGATATAATTAACAGTGTTTATAAGGGAATGATCTAAACTATATGTGGTTGATAACTACTTAGGATTATTGGATCATGGTACAATGATAAGTATTGGGTTTCTATTGGGATAATGATGTATTCTATTTTTACTTTTGGTATCAGTATTATACATCTTCTTTATATTCCAATTTTGGCTGTTTTGTAGGAACATTTGACATGTATAATCATTTTTTCTTATGAGATGTGTTATAGCTTTTTTTATAATATCATACATCCACTATTAACATATTATATATATATGATTTACTTAATCTGATAGTTTTATGTTTCTATAATATAAAATTCTACACTCTGGTGGTGAGGGATTTGTCTCCCCACTAACACACATAGGATCTCACTACTTTTCGATAGACTAGAGAATTTGGGTAGATGAGCATGACGCCTTATGAACCAACATAATTGAAGCATTATTTAGTGGCATCAAGGACAAAGATGATACAAAACATTTTTATTGGAAAACATAACCTATTACTTTAAAATATATAATTTTAAACATTGAGCATCACATTTTAAATATTATTTAATGACCATGATAAGAATATGCATCATTAAGTTGATTTAAAAAGGTATCCTATATATTTTACTAAATAAAAATTATATAAAAATAATATATATATATATATGTTATCTAAAAAATAGTTATAATAATTAAATTAAAAAATAAAATCTATCATATTTTATTTTTAATATTTTCTCCTTTATTTATCACCACAGTAAATCTAGGGGTGAAAAAACTCACTCTGAATCAAATTATTTTGTTGTAATATATTTCTATGATATAAAAAAAATATCTTTTCCCACATTTTATTCAAAATTAATTTAATTCCCTTACAAAATTTCACAACCATTTAGATGAAAAATGCGTTTCCCCACTTTCTCAAAACACCAAAAAATTATTCTATCGAAAAAATAACAATAATTTTTAATAAAAAATGAATTATATAAATAATAAATATTATTTTCACATCTTCTCAATAATAAAATAATTTTCATGTTTTTTAATGTAAAAATTTGAAAAAAAAATCTATATACTGATCTATTATATGATATTCATATTCTAATTTTTTTTTCAATTTTATAGATTACTATGTAAATTTATTACCAAGGGAACAAATCAGCTGACAAAAAAATTATCAATTTGATATTAAAGACATAGATAATGGTTATCATTTGTTACATCATATTCTAAGTAAATATCTCCCTAAGAAATTACATGATTTGGGTCCTTAATATACATAAGAAGATATGATAGGTAGGTTATGTCAGGATTTAATAAAATCAATATAGTTAAAATAGAATATATCATATAAATCTAAAATGGTAACTCCACAACATGGGGAACAATATTTTGATACATAAATCAAAGTGACACATTGCCTTGGGTGTTATCCCTATTTTTTTAGAGGCTTAAAAATTGTTCCATTGAAAATCTTATACCTCAATGGAATGATTTACCATCAAAATATATTATCCTTAATGATAAAAAATTCATATACATTTAAAACCATTATATTAAAAACCATAAAATTAAAATTGAATAAAATATTGGATTAATAAAAAATATGACATCAATGAATTAAAATTCATGTAGAAAATAAATAAAAAATTTGGCTAAAAACAATTTAATAACTCTAACCACCATATCTCCCTATTTGATCTATTGATTTACACCTACGAAATTTTAAACCTAAAATTTCCATTAATTATGCTAATTATTTCTATATTTACACTGTAGTGCACATATATTGATTACTATAACCTATTTTCCTTCTTTATATTAATTTGATTAATATATAATCCTATGAAAACATGAAATTTAATGTCAATGAATAATAATATCTACAAAATGTTTATATTTAGAAACAATAAGTTACTTAACGTATTCCAAGTCTAATATCTAATAGAACTCCTTATATTTAAAAAATGTAAATTTTCATTTTCCCCATAAAAATTACTTTTCTCTAAAAATTATTTTATAATCCATGTTCTCAACCCCAAGGGTACATTTTTATAAATATAAAATTTGAAAATTTTAGATAGGAATGTACCATTTCGTCAATGTCTAATGGGAATGCATAATTCTCTATAAAATATCAACACATTATTGTTTTCCCAATTTATATAATTTCATTATATTCTGAAAAAAATATAATTTTATATAAAATATATGGAAGAAAACCAATTAAATTCTACCTACATTCTTTCAACATGAAAACATGCCACCGATCGAGAATCAAATCCCCATTCACCATATTCCTTATTTTTAATTCAAAATGGATCCAACTCAAATCCCAAAAATAAACAATAAAAATTATAATTTCAATAATTTATTTTTCAAATTTATTCCTAATATTTTCAAGTTGTTTCTCATCATAATGCATTATCATCAAAAAAATATGGTAAATATTTTTGGTAAACTAGATTATCCTATTACATGGAATGAATAATTTTCCATATTTCTGCAGTATTTAATTATTCTCCATGTCATCAAATACAATATAGTTTTAGTTATTTCACCATCAAATCCTAAAAATAATAAACTATTAAACTCTTACTAAAATTCTGACAAGATTATATTATAAGTTGTAATTTTATATATAACATAATTGGTAGTTTCAAAAATTAAAAACAGAAAAATTTATAATATTTAATTTAAACATACAATATGAAAAAATTGAAATTAAAAAATATATGATAATACATATTGAGTATCAATATTAGAATCCAAGATGAAATTTTTAATGAATTTGATGGTATACAGATATCCTAAGATGATTCATAACCCTAAAACACCAAAAGATCATCTCTATGTGACCCAATGTCACCAAAATGAACAAAACAACCTCAATCTTCCAGCACATGATCATAACTAATAAACCTACATTGATAATTAAGATATTAATACCCAATAGTGTCTTTATCTTATGTTTGAGTTATACATTTCTAGAATGACTTCACCAAGGAGTTCCTGGAAATAATTTTATAAGAAATTTCATTCAACGATTCTTTTAAAAAACTAATAAGAAAATAAATCTAATCTATGTGATGTTTCATAATGAAAAAAACATATCATAAATCCTTTAAAAGAAAATACATATCCCTATCAAATATAAACTGGATGTGGGAAAAATATGTGTAAAAAGGGAAACACAACTAGTTTTTTAAAAGGTATTATTTAAAACATATGAAAATTAAGAAAATATATTATTTCTTATTTCAAATCATTTCAACTAAATAATTTGTCAATACTGGTATTTATGTAGACTAAACCTCAATAATATAATAACTGATGGACTAGTATCAACTAATATTCAAAAACCATATAGCCTCTAAAAAATTCAATATAATATCATTAGAAATAAATATTGGAAATAATAAAAAATGTAAAAATTAATAATTTTGGTATAGTAAATTAAGGAACGCAATATTATATGTGTCATGATAAATTCATTGGGTGTTAATTTGGAATTAACCTAGAAATACTCCATTATAATTAACTACCATCCTATAAATGATGTTATGAACAAATAACCTCCTACCTGAACCTAAGATAACCTTATCAAGGGTATTCACAATGATAGAGATTTATACACTAACTAATTTGTAATCAAAACTAGTGTAGAATAAATTATGATCTCTTACATAGCTACAATGAGATCCAATTTAGTAACACCACTGGTGGTGATGAAAAAATAAACAAAAATCCTATCACATGAAATTAATATATAAATAAAAAACCTAGTAATATCACCTATAAAAACAATTGAAAAATATCCCTTAAGATACATCAAGTATATATCATAAAAATTAAATATAAATGTAAAACTCACATATATTATAAAACATTGGTCCACACACCTATGGTTGTCTCAAGTATCATAAAAAACGTTTTATATTTTATCATATGGGCCATTGTATCATATTTAAAATGGAAATTTATAATATATTCATTATAGATTCATTTAGTGAAACAAAATTATAAGTAAAAATCACTCCTATAAAAAAATCCATCCTATATAAGTGTAATATACATCCCGAATGAAAATAGAATACAAGAAAAATTTTATTCAATACAACCACACCATTTGGTGGAACAAATCACTAGAAATAATGTTAAATTTTTTTATAAATATAAAGATAGTCAAACCACACATTTTTATATCTATATCCATTTGAATATCCTATTGGGAATTTATGAAAATAATTGTTACACATAAATAAATTATTTTAAATATAATATGAATAAACCCTGAAAAATAAAATATTAAATGTGTGAAAAAACATGGAAATTTTTTCATAAACTGATAATGTATAATATATAATAATATAAAAATATAAAAAATTAATTTATGAAAAACATCGTCCATTCCAAAAGAATTTTTACTCAAAAATATCTACATTATGTTGATGAAAACAATTCACCACTATTGTAGAATTAAAGTCCTCTAAAACAAATTTATTTAAGATGACATAAAAAATCCAAATGATCTGACAAAAACAAAACCTTGTTTTATCTATAATGTTTACCATGATTCATGGATTAATGATAAAGTATATGAAATGAGATATGTTATAAGTGAGGAAGAATAAATATGAGGAAAGGGTGTTATAAATTGTAAAACCACATGTAAAACATGAGTGAAGTGCTCCGAACCATGTAGAAGGATGAATAATCCAAAATTTTGAATGAGCATTATTATTATTTAGGGTTTTAGCCCAAAAATCTCAAAATGGTGAAAGTTATTTCTCATATGCATAGCCATGTGGGTATCCTGGGGGTTAATGACATGAAATGTGAAGAAAAGTGTCCATCTAGAGTAGGGTTCACAGTTGGAACACAGTCAGTGGTAACCATGGGTAGGATCTGTGTGAAATAGAGTGGGTGGTGCATGGTTTTTAAAAGCATGTATGGATGGGGACCAAACCACATATGCTTGGAAAAATCATTCAATCATGGAATCTGAATATTTTTTCAAGACGTGTGAGCATCCTAGGGTACCATTATACCAAATCCCCTATTAAATAGAGGGTATCACATGGTTGGTGTATTTTTTGGAGAAAATTGTATCCAAACTATGGTCTTTATTAAAAATGGTAGTTTTAACCATTATCCCCGGTAGTATTTATGAAGCCTCTCCTGAATTTTTTCTTCATTATTTCAATAGTTTCATTGTTCATAATAAAAAATCCTTTAAACATCTAAGAGATAGATCACCCTATATTCTAACAAGTTCAAAGTGCCATTGGGTGTGGATCAAAGATCAGGGTTAGTCTAGAACTCCCCTTGTCAGTATTTTGTTTAATATTCCATTTTTAATCATTATTCTCCTTTCAAATATCTGAAAACATCTTTTTCTAGAAGATTCTTGGTTATGGTTTTCAATGAATATTGAGTATGTATCAAGAGATAATATTATGCAATAATTCATGTAAAAAAATTAGGTAGGTGGTCTACAAGTTATATCCTACAGTCTCTATGATTGAAATAAGTGTATGGGGTTGTGTTGTAGTTTATTATTTCTATTTATTTGGTTCACATGGTAGTAAATGTAAAATTTGATTCTAAAATTAATGATTTAACACCTCATTGTCCCCATGTGATGAGTTGAGGTTTATTTGGCCGAGATAAAGGTCTCCCATGGGGTGTGACACGCAATGGATAAAGGAATTGAGTTGATAAGTGTGTAATTGAAGTGTTATGAGAAAAAACACATGATATTTGTGTTTTGTTTTTAATAATGAATAAGGTACTATTTTTCTGAACATAAATTTATTATATGGGTTATGGAATGTGAATGTAAAATGTGTTAAATTGTAATGAATCATGCTCACATGGATAAGTGGAATGAGTGGGGATTTGGACTGAGGAACCACCTAAATAGTCAGGGAAGACTGATTTTATGTGGCCCACCCCAATATTTAATGGGTTAGGGTGACAGACTGATGCTATATTCTCCTAACAAATTAATATGGTATGACAACCAGGTCTGAGGTTCTAAGGTAAGTTGATACACCCTAAATAAGGCTTCTTGTTATGTTGATATATATTTGTCTTTGAAATAACTTTCTCTAAGATGTAAGGAACATGAATCCCCATATGGTTGGTTATATTATTGGAATGGATGAAGTGAATTTGATGAATATGGGTTACTCATGGAATTAATAAGGAAAATAGATGAGTTAAACATGGTAGTGAATTGATACCGGATTATTATTTTTTATCTTGTTGTATCATTCTTCTAGCTACAAAATTATATTTAGACTGAATATTTTTTAAACTATATTGGTGTTTGCCAAATTAGTTGTATGCTCATCATATCCAGTCATTCATTAGATACTCGAGTGGACTTCACGGATGCATGTTAGGACAAGTTGAAAGTCCATATACTAGATGGATGTGTTAGCTTGGGATGTGCATGGATGGTGGAACCCAAATTTGTGTCAGGACCAATTTTGTAGATTCTACTATTTTCGTTATTTTGTGTTTTCCATTACTCATGGCACTGTATGACATGACTTGACATATTTATATTTTTTTGTGGTTTTGTTTCTAGTTTGTCAATTGGATATGTGATTTTTTATTTTTTATTATTTTTTTTTTATTTCCCATCTTGTATGTTGTGTCTAACTATGATAAAGAGAGTATATTATCCCCATGTGTATTAGTAGACCCTCACTACTATTCTGAAACCTATGGTGTATGGAGGGGCTCTCCCGAGGACATATAGGGCACTTGCTGAGGGAAATAGTCATAGTGGCTTCCAGGTTGGGTTTTTACAAAGGGGTATCAGAAATATTTTCTTTTTAGTTATTACATTATCTAGTAATGGTAGAGAGTCCATTAGGTGATTTTGGAACTTGTCAATGATCTCGTGCATCGAAGAAGCTATACATTGTAAGGTAAAAATAGGGCCTTGGGGTGTGATTATTCTTCATGATATTAATGGTTAAAATTGATTGTTTTTTAACCATTGGGTGATGTAGTTGTTTTGTAGTTCTAGTATTTCATGATATTTTACTCATGTTCTGAAAATATATGTGGTAGGGCATGCAAACAACATTTTAGGTACATATATATACCTGGTACCTACATAGTTTTATGAAAACATGGAAACACATGTTTTTTTTGTGTAAGGAATGTTAGAATGAAATTTGAAATAATATTCATATTTAAATAAAATATTACTACTAGAGATGTTTTAAGTGTATAACTAATTGAAATATAATATGAAATGGTTAAACTAGTGCGTAAATTGTTATAATTGTGTTGATGAAAGGGAAATGGATTAAGAATATGTATAGTTAATGGTATGTGTTTTTATATGTTTTGGTTTGAATCTAAATTGACCTTAGTTCGAGATAGGGGTGGATGGGGGTAGTGCTAGTGATGTCCCCATGACCATTTTGATAGTGAATATGGAATACAGTTTTTTGGTTTGGTAGTGGTCCATCCTTTGTGTAAATTTTGGAACCATTATGTTATGTGTTTTGATATGTATGTTTTCAATTTTAGATATATGAATCCATGATGATGTCTATCGATTTGAAAACCAAAGGAAATTGTAGAGAATGAATGCTTAGTAGTGTTGCAGGAAACCCCAATAGTTAGGGGTAATAGAGTGAATGATAATTTCCATGAGATATTTTTTCGGTTTATATAGACGGAGAAACCCTACCTATGGGGGTCATGCTATGTTTTTTTTCCGTAATAGATATTATTTAAGCAGAACCCTTAGATTCTTTATAGATAGGGTGCATCTATGTGAGAAGAGTTCTAGATAGATTACATCCAATCCATTTTGGGTCACCTAGATTCTCTTATTCAGAATAGAGTCATGTTAGAGGCTAATGGGTTGTAGGGACCGTCGAAGTGCTAGTGGGATATATTTTATAGACTGGGAAAGTATATGGTTTGTTGTAAATGTATTTTCCATGGAGTATTCATAGAAAATTTCTGTCAGGGGAGTATAAGGGAGGAGTTATCGTAAAAATTTATGTGGTTTACTTAAGGGACAATGTTAATTATGTATTATCATGGCCACCTCATGGACTAGAATAAATTTTCTAAAACATTTGCATTGTATTTTATTACTGCAAAATAATTTTTTCATGATTTACATATATATATGAGATTAATTCCCATGAAAATATCATCCATTTAACGACATTTATGAATGTTTTTAACAGGTATATCATATTAGAAGTTAATATAAATGATGAATTAGGTGGTGGACCTATGGTTTTAGTTGGTAAATATTGTGGTGTGACTTCCAAGGGTAGGAAATATAATTTTGAGGGTGTTTACCAAGGTAGTGGTAGAAAGATATGGTGGGGAAGAGGATTGGTCTCTCAATGCAGTGACTTTCAGTTTTGATAGCAGTGTGATAGGATGAGACATATGCATGGACATTTTCTCTTCCACTAGAGGAGTTTTTATCATGATGTATTTTGAGTCATGCATAATGGTTAGGCATCAACCATAGATATCAAGGTAGTGATTTATAATGAAGGAAGATTCATAACAGCTGAATGGGGTCTACTACCCCATACCATGAAGGTTGTAAGAGTTCCACTATCCTACTGGACTGGTAGGTGGATTTGGTGCTTCTAGATGATATATTCTTTACTAGGAATATAGTGTAACACTAGGGTCATAGACTAAGACCCTGTGGTGTGGGATATTTATTCTACATTTAGTTCAACCAACACATGGCATGGGAAAATATAGTACATCGACTAGTAGACATGTGATCATTGTAACTACCATGAATTCTAGTGTTCTATCAACACAAGGGCCAAAAATTATTTAAAAACTACTCATTTATTGATTTTTTGTGTCTAGGTGTGTAATATGGGTGAGAGGATTTGTTAATTGAAACACAATTAGGAGTATAAGGTTAAAATATTAAATAATGTAAAAATTGTGATATCAAAGTTGATGTGTATAATTTATTTTAGGATTTTTCCCTTGAGATGTTAGGTTTTCACATGATATTGGAAATCAATTGGTTGGTGTTTGATAAATACCCTATTAATGATTATCACTGAAGGGTTATGTTCCCATCAATAGAGGGTGAAACTTTTTTCACCAAGGGGAATGTGAAACTTTGGTTGGACCAAAAGGGCCACTTCATTAGCAGCTGGGTGGGTAGCCACCAATGTTGCATTTTATGTGCTCGATGATAGGGAATTGAAGCATCATATTTTTCTTCATATTCTTGATAGGATGTAGGATATGTTTCTAAAGGACTTACCATGACTTCTTCTAAGAGGGATATCGAGTTATTGATTTAATTAATTCTAGGAGAAGATCTAGTATCCATTTCCCTATTTATAAAGGAACTCATAGAGCATCAAGATGTTAATACATATCTAGATAAATTTAAAATTAAATTATTTATTCCCTCCAATACATTTACTTGGGGATCTCCCTTTATTCACCAAGAAGGTTGGCCCAAATTTGGGATTTGTTTGTAATTATTTTGAGTTAAATCGAATGAAATTCAGGAACATATATCCTCATCTACGTATCGATGGCTTTTCTGTCAGTTAAAATGTGCTTATGTGTTCTCCAAAATTGATCTATGATATGGGAATCATCTGCTAGGGGTGAGGAATTATGATTTTCCATGGATAACCTTCAGGACCAAGAATATTTTTTATGATTTCTTCTTAATTCCACTCAATATGATGAAACGTACCTTCATGGTTCATATCCATGAAGAACATAATCTTCCAACCACAACTCAATAATTTTGAATTTATTTTATTCATGATATATTTATTTACTCTCAAACATAATATTATCATGTTAAATATATCGACATTATTCACTAAAATATTATAGGTTATATGGTAATATAAATAACTGAAAGGTATTCATAAACATTTTACATGTATTAGTACACATCATCTCTACATAAGGTCTATAAATGGACCCATATAAATTTGTAGAAGGGGCACCAAAGGTGTATCCCAATAATGTGTTTTATAGTAGAAGGTTTTTTGGTTTAGTGAGATTTTACTTAAGTTTCATCAAAGTCTTAACTCTCTTTGGAAGCACCGCTTTTGGGCTTAACAAAGAAGGTATCATGTTTGATTTCCCTAGAGAATGTGGGAATGATTTACAAGAGTTTAATAAGTGGATTTATTTTCCAAGGATTTTGATCCAACCAAGATGAGTATGGAGTATATTTTTTTAGTGAAGCTTATGGTATGGTACATGGGGTAGTGTTGATGCATTTATATCAAGTCATGGTGTATGTGTCCCAAAATTTGAGGCCACATGAAAAAAACTATACTATATATGATATTGACTTCGCATCAGTGGTTTATACTTTGAAATTATAGCGGAAATGCATTTTGGTTAAAACATTATGGAGTATACCTATCAAAATAGATTAAAGTACCTGTTATCCCAGTGTGATTTGAGCCTTAAATAGTGGATATGGGTTGAATACCTCATGAATGTCTCTTTTCATTTGGATTAAATACATGGGAAGGAAAACAATTTGTTTTATTCATTAATTCATGACTCGTATACTCATGATGATTATGAGTCCATTTCAATGTGTAGGATGATGAATTTGTTGGACCTAATTCATGTAGAGGTTTGGGTGGGAATGGGGAAGATTCCCCTCATATACATGGTAGTTTATTATATGCTTCTTCTTCAGATCAAGGATAGGAATTATGAGGACTTGGTGTTTTTAGAAATGAGATAATGACATTGTGGTGGGAACCACATTTATATAGGACTATAGATGTGGATGAGATCATTTTTGTTCATCTTAATGTTATTGTACCTACTTGTATGTTGGAAGTGATAACTCATGAGTTTTGTGCCTCAAAATGTCCAGTTCATCCAGGTTTGACTAAGATGTATTGTGTCCACTATAGATAGTATTGGAGGATTGATATATAGAAATAGATTGTGTGGTACATGACATGATTCTACACTTTATATAAGTTGAAGGATGAGAATCAATGGTCTCATGGTTTTCAATAGTTTTTTCCCAATCTAGAATGGTAGAGAGATGATTTCCCCACTGATTTTGTTGTGGGTATTTCGAGGACACATTTTTTGAATGATGTGATATAGGTAATTTTGTATTGAAGAACCAAGGTGTCTCATTTCATACCAATTCAATAAAAATTTACTGTTGACTAGTTTACTGAATAATATAATTGAGAGATATCTTGGTTTTATGAGGTACTATGTACTATTGTTTCAGATCATGATTGGGGTTTTAAATTGTCATTCAAGAATTATTGCAGAAGGATATTTGTATCTAGGATATTTTGATTACAGATTTCCACCTGCAGATACATGGGTAGTTGAATCATATTATTAAAGTACTAGAGAAATAGTTAATATTATGTTCCCTATAATTTGGTCAAACATTGGATATGAACATGGATTTTATTGATTTTTATTATAGAAATATTTATTAGGAAATTATTCAAAGATATAAAAATGAGGATCTCTATTGGAGGCTATGTAGATCGCTTTTTGTTGGGTATAGGAAAGGGAATTAGAGTTATTAGAGGCGGGACTCGTAAAGGAGACATCATAGAAGGTCTAGTTGGTTTTGAAATGTTATGCAATTGATCAGATTAGGACAAATCAATATATTGAATGACATTATAATCATATTGATTTTACAATGGGTGATAAATAGTCTTTATGGTGTCACCATGGTTAGGTTGTAGTTGGATTTAAATATAAGGAATAATGGAACCCAGGTATGTTGGGTCATTTGAGATAGTAGAGGGGATCTGATTGGGGGCATGTCGATTGAATTTTCTATAATGATGTAGTGGAATTAATGATAGTTTATATGTGTCATAGATTCAATAGTATCACCCCAAAACATCTAATGTAATCGATGATGATGATTTTGATCTTGATGATGATGCATCATTTTAAGAGAATCATGTTTTTATTGTGGATCATTGTAAGAATAAATTTTGATGTAATGTTTTACTATTGGTCCGAGTGATTTAGAATAATAGTAACATTCAAGAGGAATCATGGGAGAGGGATATCGATATGCATGCCCAATGGACATATCATTTTTACATAGGAGACTTAGTGATTCTTCTAATTGAATATTGATGATGATCCATTATATGTCGGGGAGGCAGAAAAATCATAAACATCAAAGGCGGTATGTTCTTCTTTATGTTTTTCCTACATAATGTGGAAAAATAATTTTTCCCTACAATAAGAGGAGACTTGGGGGTGGTTGGGGGTTCACGAAGTGAAATTGGATGGAAATAAGTCATAATGTGAAGGTTTAACTTTTGACACACAATTCGTGATGACCAAGGATTAGAAAAATGAACCCTATAGAGGGTGGTACATGCTTGGTAAAACCATTCTTGATGGGGTATTAAACCATTTGGACATACAAAGAGCCATCTCATATAGACACCACATATTTTTTAAAAATACACAGGCTTCCCTAGTGATTGTGAAACCCCATAACCCTTTTGATAGAGTGTAGTGTATTTCTGGAGCATGGGATATACATCCTTGTAGCCAAACTATATGCCATATTAAAAATCACGTTTTTACCATTTCCCCCCATCAATATTTTTGAAACCTCAATGTAATTTCTTTTTTATTATTCATGGAATAACTAAGGTTTGGAGCCAATCCCATTTATACTTACAGTAGTTATATATCTATTTACTCGGTAAGACGCTGGAAGGAGCCCGCTGCGGCTGAAGCCGCGACGACAAGGGATTGGATCTTGTGGTCGCGCATGATCCAGGGGAGACCCGGCGTCGAGCGCTGTGTCTGTGAAACAAAAAGGGGGGACCACGTCCCCCCCTTCTCGGCTCACTGGCAGAGCCAGCACACCCCTCAGTTGGGCCGGGGCGGGTCATACGGACCAGGCCGGGCCGCGCCCCACCGGGCCAGACCCGGTTCGGGCCAACCCAAAGGGGGTTGGGTCGGGTCAGACCGGGCCAAGACCCCCCCCCCCCACATTGGACCGTTTTCTGTCTTTTCCCCGAAACATGAGCTACGAACCTCCAAAAAATGAACTTTTAGTTCCGTATGAATCCTTGGACTTAGGCAGTCATTTTGATATATCACACATGAGGTTTCGGAAAATTTTCTGTATGTTCGGGTTGGTTCGAACCCAAAACCAACTGGGCCCTTGGAGCGAAAATGCTAATATCTTAAAAAACAGGAATTTGTTTGACGTGTCATCAATTGTGTTAAAATACTTTTGTTGAGACGGTTCTTTTGTATTACACTAATTGAGGTTTGGATGCATTTGGAGTGTAGCCAGGTTGGTTTTAACTTAAAAACCAACCGGGCCCCTAAGACAGAAAAGCCAATTACTCTTAGATCGGGCGTCCGATTGATGTGCCGCCTATCACGTTGGGTTTCTTTGGATGAGAAAAAACTATGGAATAAATCAAATATAGACTAAGTTAAAGATTATGTATCGACTCTATCTCTTTCTCGAGTAAAGGACACTCCTAGAATCGAGCATGCTGTGTGCGGGAACCCTAGAGCTAGCTGCGACTGCGATGATGATGAGTGTACTTGGATCCTCCGTGGGTTCAACAGTGAGGGTGATTTTACTTGGATCTATCATGGTTCCGGAAGCGAGGACTACTATAAATGGATCCTCCGTGGGTTTGGCGGCGATGACGACTGTACTTGGATCTTCCGTGGGTTCGGCAGCGAGTACGATTGTACTTGGATCCTCCATGGGTTCAGCAGCGAGGATGACTGTACATGGATCCTCTGTGGGTTGGGAAGCAAGGATAAATGTACTTGGATCCTCCATGGGTTTGGCATCAAGGACCACTGTCCATGGATCCTCTGTGGGTTCGACAGCAATGAAGACTATACTGGGATCCTCCGTAGGGTCTGACAGCGATGACTACTATTCTTGTATCCTACGTGGGTCCGGTAGTATGACCTCTGTACTTGTATCCTGAGTGAGTCTGGCAGTGTAGCTGGTCTTGTATCTAATGTGGGTCCGACAACTTATCTTGTCATGTATCCTATGTGGGTCCAACAACATAGATGAATCAGTGACTACATATGTTCATCTCTAACGCTATGTGAATGATGTATACCTGTGTAAGCTGAGTCTTGACTTCAATCTTCATCAACGATGTGTTTGACTTACTTTCCTATGTGGACTAGGTTGTGCTTTCCTATGTGGACTGGGTTATGCTTTCCTTTGTGGACTGGGTTGTGATTTCTTGTATGGACTGGGTTCTGATTTCTTGTATGGACTGGGTTCTGTTTTCCTGTGTGGACTGAGTTGAGTTTTCTTGTGTGGACTGGGTTGTGTTTTCTTGTGTGGACTTGTTGTGAATTGGCTCGAGAGTTGGAGATGAAATGTAATTTATGACATAGTTATATGTATGGGAATATACATAATTAGAGTTGGTTGATACTTCGTGATTGTATCTTCCCCTTGTAGTTTATCCTTCTTGGATTCTAAGAGACCTTCGGGGGTCTCAGGGTCCTTACTGAGTATCGTATACTCACCCCTGCATGGGATATGCCCGCAGTAAATTGTGTTGGTTGTAGACGACAAACAACACTGATCAAGGTGAAGGATTGTGGAGCTGGACGGTACCCGGAGGTGGACCACTTGGCAGGACGTACATGGAGCGGACGTCCGGACCCGAGGAGCTGAGGACACTATCTGTACCCACTATTCAGGTGATATTTCGGGTGGACAACTCAGTGTTATTGTCTTACTTACTATATTTTTACTTTCCTTTCAGTTGTAATATAATTTCAGTTGGGTTTGTATACTGGCCCATTTACTTTTCAACACTTTCCTTGTACCCAGTTTTACTTATTGATTATTTAACTTGCGTACTCTGTTGTATTTTTGTTTACTTTATAAAAGGAATGACTTCCCTTTTATCAGGATTTACACCTTTGGTGCTAGTCGCCAGCCCCTGTCCTTTGGAAGGCGGGCTTGGGGTAGTCATGGCATGGGCCCTGAGGATGGGTCGTGACAAAATGTTTGGTTCTGCTCAGTTTATTTGGAACCATTAAGGGATTTTGAGTCCCTTCACTAATCTACAGAGGATTTGGTGACTCTATGGAGGCTTGAGTTCATATACAGAGGTATGTATATATATAATCATATATATATTCCATGTATTCATTTCCATATAGAGATGGGAATATGTGCATTGGGTTAGGGTATTTATATATACATATAGGAATTTAAGTGTGTTAAAGTGTGGATATGTTTTGTGTGGTCACCAGTATATCTGGAAAGTACCATAGTGATTGGCTTGGAATTTTTATACATCCTAGGGAAGGGTCCCATTTCTTTTCCCTTTAATTTTATGAATTCATTAATTAATTAACTTATTAGTAATTGGCATGTTAATAATCCATATTATTTTATAAATTTAATATATTTTACTTTGAATGATGTTTCTTTTATCTCATGTCTGTTTGAATGATCCCAAGACACCCAAAGGGTGTTCGTTCCATATATACTTGGAATTACTCATGTGGTCAATTGAAATGTTTCCATTAAAAATTTCTTGAACATGACCCCTGGGATTTTTATGTGGTCTTGACATGTTATGAGTGAGATAATGAATTGGTTGTGGTAAAAATAATGGTTATAATGGCTGATTCAAGATGATAAAATTATTTATGGGTAATGATCATGATATCATATATTGGAATATAAACATTAAATCAACCTTTTAGGGCTCATGAAATCTGAGTGAGATGATCTTATGTTTGATTGATCAAACCATGTGGCATGCCACGATTAAATTGTTTAATCATTATTAATTTCATGCCTTGTACTAAATGGTTCAAATGAAATGTATCATTGAAATAGTATATATCATTTCTATTGAAATTTATAAGAATAATTTCCATATTCATTATAAAATAATTGTAAATTATTTTTTTAATAATTAGATAAAACCATTATTTGGGTTTGATTATTTTCATGAATTAGAGGTCTACGCCTCACATAGTGAATGGTGTATGAATGTGACCAATACTATGATAATGTTAAATAGTTATTCATAATATGTTCCACCTTATGTGTTTTGATATAAATGTTTATGACTTGTGATTTAGATTTAATGGATTTATTAGATAATGAGATGATTATTCCTCATTCATAATATGTTATAAAGGATTAATCTTCATATAGTATTGTCTTTCAATGGAATGTGAGAGCCTTGGGGAGGAAGACTATGTGAGCATCCATATTGAATTGAAATGGATGGTGAGAGCCTTGAGTGGGAAGGCCATGTGAGCTTCCTAGTTGACTTTTAAAGGATCATGGGAGCCCATGAGTAGGAAATCCATGACATCTTCCAAGATTGGATAAGATTTAGACTGTGATAGCTTCTTAATGTGATGTGATGTATGTGTCCTGCATCTTAGTTCACCTAGATATAATAAGTTATCTATATGAAAATTTAGCATTGGAAGAATCTTGGTTCATATAGGAGGGGAAAATATATAGTTCATGATCAGACTTATTCCGACTATGATCTAAAGTAGGTATAGTCGTTAGGTGTCCCATAGGAACCCGAATGGGTAGTTTTTTGTTTATCCAGTTCTGTCATATACTTAACTATACTAGTAAAATCTATTATATTATATCCATATACTGGATTGGGATTGACACCTTGGGTGATGGTCTACAAATAATTTATCTGACACCCTACTCGAGTACCCTTGGTACCCGAGTATACCATATATTTTCAGGACCAAAGTTTATTTATTTAATTTTTTACTTGAGGAGTTAGGGGAATAGGACTAAGATGGAGCTCTGGATGCTCGAGTATATCACCATTGGTATTTTTAGTTCTTTTATTTAATTTAATCCTATTATATTTGGAATTATGATTCATGTTTTATGTTACTCGTTTCAGTTTTATATCATTAATATGGGAAAATTTCATATTTTTAGTAAGTTGGCATTTTCCACTTAACTCAGTTATTAAAATATTTTTCTTCCACTGATTTCTCATTTATATATTACAGCTTTAACCACTTTATATTTTTTATTATATGATAATATCTGTGAGAATCTCTAATAAGATGGTTAATTCTCCCCACTATCACCTCATGATACCCTCAGTACTAGTCAATAGCCTCTATTGTATAGGAAGACGTGTTTGATCGCGTGTGACCCACTAATCCAGCTACTGGATTGATGGTATGCTGGGCCGGGATGTAACACCTATGAAATGATATATGAGTAATTTAAATTATTTATTTATATAAAATTAATTAAATTATTTTCTTATCTAATGGGGATCATGATTCCAAATTTACTCATGTTGTACGGGTTTTCACACTTCATCATTATTTTTTGTGGGACCCAAGCCACGTTCACCACCTATTTTATACATGTGGTCTCTATAATACCCATGAACATAATATATGGTTCCTATAGTTATATTTATGGGTATTTACATATCTATTTTATGATAATTTTTTTTTGGGATTATGGTTCAAACAAGACAAAACAAATAAAGTAATTTTTTTCAATTTATGTTCTCTGATTTACATGATATATTATTCTTCTATATTTTTTATGGGGTGTATATACATCCCAATGAAATGTTATGTATTGAATATCCTTATTTTCATGATATTTTGAGATTTTTTAATTGTATTATTTCATGGGGATTATGATTCAATGTTACCAAGTAGTAATAGTTTAATTCTACAATCTCATCATTATTAGGATTTTGTATGATTATGCTAAAATTGATGAAATATTCTGATATATCCCTAAAGAACATTTATGTAATTTATTCTAATATACTAATTTATAATATATTCTTGTATTTGATCAATTTTCACACTCATCAGTACTTAATATTATAAATAATATGTTTTTAGTAAAATCGGAGAATATTTATCCTTTCATATTGAAATATGTGTTGTAGCGACGCCATCCTAGGGAGCCCAAATCTAGTGTCTACTACCATTACATTATCATTATTACAAGGAATAATATAAAGATAGAAAAGTAGTTTAGTAATATTGGTAAACCAGATAAATAAATGAGTATTGTATTAGAAATAAATATTCTAATTACAATACAAATGATTCATTTCAAGGGTAATAACACTATTCCTTCTAATATATCATCGAATAACTTTTTTAGTATTCTTCTTGGATTATAGTGGAAATAAAAAAATAAGTATGAGATCAAAATCATAGTATGGGTAATATATATCAAAAAAAACAATTATTCATTGAGAATAATAATTATGGAATGGTAAATAACTAAACACACCAACCATATAATCAAAAAATGAGAAGGAAGTGCATAAAAAATATAATAATGTAATAAATGTATATTCATGCCATTAAAATTACTAGATAAGGTAAAATGAATATGGTAGAGTAAGAATGTAGAACACAATCTATATAATCAATGAACCCAAAATGATATATATATATATATATATGTTGAAAAAAGTAACAGGGATGAATAATAACTAAAACTAAATGATGTAAATACTTAATTAGTGGACTTCATGCTTCCTAGGTACATGGAACCATTTCTGTAAAGGCCTCTCACATAATGGTTTATCATATCTGCTAAAAAATGTTGTAATTTGTGAAACTAATTTTTCTAGATGATACTATCAATGAATCTAAGGGATATATATAATTATTACCCACCCATGTCATACCTATCCAAATCAATCTCCATATCGAATAATCATAACAAATAATATTCATGATAAAATAGACATATTTAATAGAAGATAACGATTTATCGAAAATTCATCATTGGAGGTTAGGTAACAATAAGGGATGTCGATGATGATGAACAGAAATACCGTTGAATTACCATTAAAAATATTTTTTTGGAATATAATATTTATAAATTCAAAATTTTGTCATACCACTTGGAACATTTGAATCAGGATACCTATAATGAAATAACAATAAATGAAACATAGATAATCCTGATAATAAAGAGATTCATGATATAACATATTATAGTAAACAACATCTATAAAAATTATATATGGTTTAGTTAATAAACATATCCATGAATAATGATATGGATAATTCAGAGAAATTCAATGTCTAATAATCATATGAAATTGAATATTTCAAGGGGAATAAAAATGGAATCAAGAAGTTATTGTTAATAAAATCATAGGATAATTAAATGAAATTAAAATACAGTAGAAGAATAAAGATGGTATAAAACATTATATCTAAAGTGGAGTAATAATAGAAGGTTTCTATCATTTATTAATAGTAATAAAATATCGTTCAAAACATATTTTGATGAAAATATACATTTTTTTTAAAAACATTTTGAAAATGTGTTTCTTTTAAAATAAATTTGGAATAAAATTTCTTTAAAAATAATCCATTTTAACATATACATGAATATTAAATGAAATGATGGTCCACAAACACATTTACGACATTTGAGGTAAAAAAGATCATTTATTTTTCACGGAAAAATGATACAAAAATGATTTGGTTAGAATGTGAAAAGAAGATTCCTTTAAAAAAAATTATAAAAAAAAGTGTAAATATATATTTACTAAATATTTTTATAAATTTTTCAAAAATTTGTTGAAAACATTTTAAAAAAAGAAGGTATTTAGAATAAATAATAAATTTAGACATAAGAGATAAATAAAGTCTTATTTTCGTAAATAAATCATATATAAAATATAAATTAAAAATGAGTCGAAAAATGTTAATATTACTTGATAATGGTATTGAATAATCATAGAAGAATAAAATTAAAGGGTTTATTATAAAATTATCAAATAATTTCAACTTATGTAAATTCATGTGTAAATAATCTTGAACAAAATATAAATGTGATGTGAACCCTTGAAAAGGAAATAATATTAATGTGAGACTGAACGAATTAAAATTTTATGTGTATAAGATATAATTTAACTTTAGGGAAGTGTAAATATGTCAATAGATATTTGATAACATTCTACAGAAAACAATATAATATTAAATACAATGAGGAAGTAATATAACTCAATGAACAAGGAATTGGGTTATGAAATTTCTTTTCCACTTAGATAAAAATTAATTAAAATCCCCATAGAATAAATAATTAAAATTGAAACTTAAAATAAAAATGAGATAAAATAATTAATTATATAATATAAAAAAGTGGGTTGTAGATAAACACCACAAAATATGTTGGTGGTGAATATTACATTTATCTCATATATGTAAAAAGTGAGATGAAAATCCCTTAAATTGTGTTTCCTTTCAGGTTAACGTCCTTTAAAATATTACATAAGGGGTTGAAACATTTAACTAACATAATAAAAAATGCTACCCACAATTATAATACCATATATAATATTCTTTTTATATACTTTTACCCATTTTTTACTAAGATTTCATTATTTACAAATTTCGGTTGTAATTTCCTAGTTTCTAGAGTGGAGATTGACTTATTATTTGTTTTTTTCTATTAATTAGATCATTTTTAATCATATATAGAATTAAAAAATGATTTAAATATCAAATATTTTCATTATATATATAAATTTAGAATAATACACAATATTCTGATATAATAAATGAAATTGACCGTTAATGGATATAGTAAGCTGTACAAACACATGAATGCTGCTTCAATTTCATAGTCATGTTAATATAATGAAAATAAAAATATGTATATTTATATTATAATTAAATTATAATATATAAGTCATGTATGAAATATAGTTTTATTAAAACTCTACATTATAAATTTCTTGTATAACATTAACAAATCACATCGTTTTGGGGAGGCATTAGTCCACAATTCCAGAAACAATGTTATCACATTCCCATAAAATAGTGTTCATAATAGTATGTGCTATAAAAGAAATTTAAATGTATAAATAAATTTTTAACATCACATATAACTAATATGAATAGGTATTCCATCATAATTCCAAATAGATTGAGGTTGTAAAGTAAAGACGAACAACTACGTTTCGAGAGGCAGTAGATCATCATTCACATAAATGGTATATTTCTTAAACATTAGTGGGAAGTCTTTGTATGTTTTGAGAGAACCCATATAAATAAAAAAATATCTGGATATTTATTATTGTCATGATATTATATAATTATGTAATATATATATTTTATGGGGTGGATAATGTAAATTAAATAAAAGAGCTTTAGAGAATACGTTACCCCTTCTCTAGGTAACTCCTTTTAATTTGGACCAAAGGGATTCCATGAATTTATTCTTAACCATGTTTCAGCTTATAGGATTAGTGGTGAGATTTTTTGGAGCTATTTCAGTAGATATTGGTTGGTCCAACGTGTCATCAGTTGTGTGAGGAGGTGAGAGGGGTGGGTACCTTTTTTTAGTGGAGTGGAGTGTCACTCTTGTAATTTTTTGGAAAGGGAATTACATCCACTTTTTTCTGATATATATTTGATGAAAATGATGATAATTATAAAAAATTTAGGGTATAATCTAAATATTACCAACCTATTACTTTTGGAAATGATTTTAGGTCATTTGGCCATTAAGATTAATGTTTAGTCAATTGTTATGCATAGTATTACCTTAATCATTATAAACAAATTTAATTAATTTCACTATTTTGTTTTTAAAAAAATTGATCATAATATTAATTGAAATTTAATTTTATTCCATATATGGAAAATGTATTTTGAAATTAGAATAACATAAGCTACTTAAATTAATTTAAATTTCATCCCAAAGATGGGTCGACCATGCATGTTTATAAATTAGAAATGTTCAAAATCTTTTTAAGTTTTTATATCCATATACAATGTAAAATCGATTCAAATTTACTAAAATTTATTACATGATAAAAAACATATATTATTAAATCTTAAAATAGTTGAAAATATATTTTAACATTATAAATAAAATAGATGAAATATCATTTTTGAGTTAAAATTCTATATTTTTCACCATTAGTTAAAAAATGAATGTTCATAGAAAAACCCAAAAATTCACCGTAACCTAATTTTATATGTTCCTTTTTCAAATATTTTGTTTTTTTAACATATAATATTTATAAAAGATTTAAAAAATAGATTTAAAATAGTTTCTGAGTGAAAATAAGGACACTATTCCAAAATTAAAATATAGGGGTTTTACATGTAAAATTTGGTTTGTGCATTTCTTTTTCTTATCCCCAATATTGTATGAATATACAAAATATTTTATTGGATATAAAATATATATTAAATGAATTTTTATCATTATTCTTATTTATTTTATTTTATTTGGATAAAATATCATCGGGAGCATAAAAAACTTTTCTATAAAAACATTATTATTATATCCAATTGGTTATTATATTAATTTATAATTAATTTATAACTAGTGATTTCATTTCATATTTTTGGTAATCATATATTTTTAAAATTTAGTTAATAGTATTCATAGTATCTAGTTTATATCTTTTTATACCCAGTAAGTCCACCGAGAAGCTAATCTTATAGCCATTTATTAAAAATAATTGAAAATGTACAAGGGACACCAATAAGGTCAATCAATGGAATTTTTCATCATCCTTAGATAAAAAATTATATATCATAACAATTCATGTCATTCCCATAATTGGAATCATTAGCTATATTCCATTTCGATTGAGACTTACCCTGATTAATGATATTAAGAATATAAATATTGAACTTGTTTGACATCTTCAAAGAATATCGGGTAGACACAGTGTGAGTTGTGTTAGAATATTCCTTATATGATTATCTCCTTTAGGGGTAGGAGTAAAGTTCATAAAACAATCTACCTTCCCTTTTTCAGATAAGAGTGCATCTTTGAAAGAGGTTGGACCACTACTGCCTGTTTCTGTCCCTTTCACCTAAGATATGTCACCCCATTCTCAGAAATCCTAGAGGTGTTCAAGAAATTCTGGAACTCTTAATGATAATAGAGATGTAAAGGATCCCAAATGGGATAATCCATGATATAATCCAAAAATAATCCCATCACATGAAATGCATGCACCCGGACTATTAGTCGTGATAGGATTTGAAGTTTTCGTGCTACAAGGAGACCCAACAATAGTGGGGATAGCATTTTCTCTTGTCACAAATAATTCAATGTGAGAAACAACGCATGTATTATCATTTTAAAGTTCAAAATGAACAATATAGGAACCTCTAGTAGCTCTCATTAGGGACTTATCCACCCTTACTCATTTTCCTTTAAAATTAGTCACATGGGAGACATATTTTTTAGGATCCACCATATATAACGTAGTGAAAAATTAATTTTTGAGAACATCTCCATCATGATCAAGAGACTTTGAAAAAGGAACATTCTTATTCATGGGACCCCATCTATAATGGTTATCTTGATGAACCTTTATCCCACATCTCTCAGTGTATATCTTTCTTCGACATAACTCTATAGAATTACCAACATCCAACAATTCATTATAGAAAAGGGGTTTCCTTTCATATTCAACATCAATATGAAAATTATTATAGTGATAAGAGAGATTTACCTTATCAATAAATGTGTATCTTAGATCAATCTCCACCATCATTAAAGAAAACTATACAAACTGAAAGACCTCAGTTTTCTTATTGAGGCATATAAGAGTCCCCATTACCCAACCAATATCATACAGACTCTATCGTATCCAAATCACCCAATTTAGTCCATTCAAGAAATCCCAAACATGGGAAAATGAATTACATTAATTAAAGGATTTGAAATCTATGGACCATTTATGCATGTATTTTGAAAACATTTGAAGGGAAAATGAAATGAAAGAAGACAATACCAAGAGAAACACATATTTAATAGGAGGAGCCCAGGAAACACAAGATCCACCTCAGCAGATCCTCAAACGTTAAAGACTTTTCACCATTCTATAAAACATAAAATGAAGGAATTTTCCCAATTGTTTTAGTTTTCCTATGTTTAAATCCCATATTTTGAGATTTATTCTTAATAATTACTCTAGAAAAGAGATAATATGATGTTAAAAGGACACAGGGAATAACATATAAAAAATTTTATATATGGATAACATTAGTAACATGTAGAGATACATAATTGGAGGGGCAATGTAAATAATTATAAGATGTTATTGATGTTAAAAATCACAATAAATTGATTGATAAAAGGATAGTTTAGGCCCAAAAACACAAAAATCCATGATGATATAGAAGGCCATAGGTTAAAAAAATAAGGTATTAGGACATCAATTTTTAAGATCATTTTCATCATAATGTGAAATTTCATTACTACCTAGGAAGATAAAGAAATGTTCATACATGACGCAATTTTAAATTCATGTGAAAAATTCTATCTTTAAGTTGTGCTTTGAAGAATGTTTAATTCATACATTACTTCAAGAAATGGATATCCTGAAATTAAATTTGATTCCTAAAGGACTAAAATAAATATATAACCGATCTTATGTCCTGTAAAGTGTGAAATATATTTTAATTTGTCACTAAAAATTCATTAAATGACACATGTATAAGGGATTAATCGCTAAACCTATAATGTCACAAGAAGTTCTCATCATGAAAATTTATTTATCAATATTTTCAAGTAAAATCAATGAAATTTTAACCATGAAATTTCCTATGTTAGTGGTTGGTATTAAACACTTATTATCCTTCGATCATGTGTTTATATCCCACTACCTAGCCATATTGATCAGGGTTTCACCTAGAATATAGGTTATACTATTCTAAAACCAAATTCATATTATATCCCATATATATACGATGGACATCCTTCAAATATGGTTTATCACTAAATTACATTTAGAACTATGGTTTAAAAAAACCTCAATTCATAAATACCTCATCCATTTAATTTCAACATGAATCCTTCCTTTTTATTTTCATTAAATTAGGTCATTAATTTTTATTTCATATTCAAATCCATCAAAATGGGTTGGAATGAAAATTTGAAATTTCCTAAGAATATCCCCAATGAATGTCAAACTAAGTGCATAGTAAGGAACATTATCATGTACTAGTTTATTATGGTTCAGTCCTCACACATCTTGTAAATGTCGTTACTATTAGGTATATATGTTCTAGAACCAAGCCCTCATTTATTATGCATATAAGAGTGTATTTCAAGGAACACATATATAATATCTATCTAATAGAAACATTAGTATGTTCTTCTATAAATATCATCAAATTCTCTCTTAGGACTATGCTATCTAATCTAATTTGTCCTAAATCATGTTCCCAAGGTAGGAACTAAAAATTCTATAATACTATGTGTAACGAACCACCCCCAAAGATCCCAGAGCTAGTGTCTTATACCATAACATTAGAATTATTACCATGAATTAGATCTTGAAGGGATGGATATTTTACTATTCTTGGTAAACTAGATACAAAAATTAGTCATGTTTTATAAATAAATATATTAACTACAACATAAATTTATTCACCAAGTGGGTATTAAATTCATTCCATCTTGAATTTCCATACAAATCATCCATAACACACATCTTGGATTCTTGGGAAAATAAACCAAAATAAGGGAGATATCTAATTCCCATTAAGGTTAATGTATAGTGGAAATAATAATGAATCAATGAGAATAATAATTATAGAGTGGTAATGAATAAAACAAAAAACCGTATAATAAAAAAACTAAAAAATAAGTTCAAAAAAATATGAAAAGTTAATAACTAGAAAAAAATCCATTCAATTAACTAAATAATGAAAAATCAATATGGAAGGCTGTGAAACTGAAACACGTTCCATATAATCAATGAATAGAAAATAAAAGTTGTCTATATATATATCTAAGAAAAATATCATTGATGAATAATAACTTAATCTCAATGTGTTAAATACATAATTATTAGATTCCATGTTTTCTATGTACATGGAAACAATACCATCAATAACCTTTCACAAGACAATTTATCATATTAAGATGAAACCCATGTAATAATTTTTTTATGAAATACTCATATACATTAATCTTAATAAATGATATTCCTTATCTAATATCCATATTGAATAAAATATACATAATTTCAAATCATCCATCATTAAAGGATAATTAACAATAAGGGTTATTGATGTTGATGAATTGAAATACCATTGAAATATCAATAAATTTATATATATTTTAAAAAAATATCTATACCTTCCAAAGTGTTACATACAACGTTGAAAAATTTGAGTCATAATCCCAATTAATGAATTAAAATAAATGAATCTTAGAATTTTATGTGAATAAGGAGATTTGTGATATAACATGTCAAGGTAAAAACCATATGTATAAATGATATATGGTTTAAAAAATAATCATATCCATTTAAAATTAAATGGATAATTAATTTAATTTCAATATAAAATGATCATTGTAAAATTAATTATTCAAGGGGGAAAACAAAGGAATCAAGGAAAAGAATGTTACTACTATCATTTTCCCAATCAATTAAAAACCATCTAGAGGAAAAATATGGTTGTTATTAGTAAAAAATATCCCAAGTGGAGTAAAAATAATTGGGTTTTTTCATTGATGAATTGATTTAAAATAATTATTAAAAATATCATTTTCATTTTGAAAAAAATTTAAATTCATTTTCATTGAAAATAGCTTTTAGAAATAGTTTATTGAAAATTTAACCTTTAAAACATGAAAATTAATCTTCAATTAAATGAAAATGAGTAAATTCATACATGTCATATGAGATAAAAAGAACATTTATATTGCATGGTAAAATGTTACAAAAATGACTTTTTAGAAAGATAAAAAATGATTACTTCTAAAAATCTTGTAAAATGAAAAGGGGTAAAAATTTAATTAATAAAAAATTTTAAAAAGGATAATAAAATTAATAATTTTTTTCAATAAAACATAATTCTTCGAAGAAAATGGGTTCTATGACAAAATAAATAAAAACATCGGGTTTTATGAAATATAATTTTATAAAAACAATTATTTCACCAAGGAGTAAAAAAATTGAACTATTAGTTGATAAAGGTCAATAATAATAATAGGATATAAGAATTAAAGGGCCTATTATAAATTTTTTAAATAATTTCCTCTAATGAAAATTAATCTGTAAAAAATCCCGAAGAAAATAAAACTGTGAAGTAATCCTTTGAAAATAACATAACATTAAAGTGAGACTCAGGCTTGTAATTGATAATTTATGAAAAAAAATACAATAAGGTAAGATTAAATAAATAAATATTTAACTTCATTCATTAGAAACATAATTATATAATATTAACAATAATGAGGATGTAATATAATATAATTAAAAATGAATTAGGTTATGAAATTTTCTAACACTTATGTAACATTTAATTAAAATATACATAGAACAAATAATTTAAATTGAAACATAAAAAACAATGAATATATAATAATTCATCATATATTATATCAAAATGTGTATTAGATAGAGGACACAAAATAACTATGTTGTGAATATGACATTTATCTCACAAATGTAAAAAATGATATGAAAATTCCTTACCATGTATTTTATTTTTGGTGAATGTCCTTTAACCTCTTTTATAAAGGGTTTATACATGGTAAAAACTTTTAAAATTACCATAATCATATTTATAATATCATGCAGAATATTATTTTAATATCTTATTAAACATTTTTCAAAACATTTAATAATTATATCTATTTCAGGTGTTAATTTCATAGTTTCATTATTTTGTTTTTACTTATTATTTTTTATTCATATTAATGCGATAATTATATCATAATATCCATAATTTAAATAATGATTTAATTATCATATATTTTTATTCATTATATATTTATTTATAATCATCCATAATATTAGGATATAATAAATGAAATTTGTCATTCATGGAGATGGTAGGTCATATGTTTGGATGAATGCTACTTCTATTTCATTTTTGTATTAAAATAATGAAAAGTAAATGATATGTTTATATATTATATATTTTTTCATATATATAGAATATATGTTATATATATTTATTTAAATTGTCCTTTATATATTACATGTATATCGTGAAGGAATCAGATCGCTTTGGGGAGTCTGTGGACCACACTTCCATAAATGATATTATCGTATTCCCACAAAATGGATTTATTAAATTTAATGGAATACAATAATTATATAAGTTTAAATAGATTAAAAATATCCTATATATAATATATAAACATTTTCAAAATCATATTTCTTATCTATGAGAGGGGGTAAAGTAATACAAATGAACTTCATTTAATGATGTTTTAGTACGTCGTATACATAAAATGTATGTTTTTACCCTTTAGGTAGAAGTGTATTTAAGTGTAGATAGAAAAATTTTATTGAAAATATCATTATAGTGAGGATAATATTTATTATATAATCGTGGAATAAGTATATTTTAGTTGGGATATAATGGAAATAAAACGAAATAGCTTAAAAATGATTTTACCTCTTCTTTGGGAAACTCCTTTCAGTTTACACCAAATGGTTTATTTGGATGGATTCTTACCCATGTTGAGGATTCATGGATTAGTGGTTGAATTTCTATTATATGTTTTAGAGAATAATATTTTATAAAATGTTTCATGAGAGTTTTGAAGAAGTGGGTAGTGTGAGGGACTTTTTGTTGGGGATTGGGGTGGAACTCTTGTAATGTGTTTGAATGGGAACTCCACCGACATTATTCCCGTGTAAAGTGGATCCAGTAAGAGTTTAAATTCAATAAAAGGTAATATAGGTCCCTACTATGAATAGATTAGGAGTTTTTTACAATTTCATATTTCATTATTTGATCTTAATCTTAAAGATTAGTACCATGTGAAAAATGGGGCATCAGAACCCTATTGGGCACATGATACTGTAACAATAACATTGTGTACTATAGCAGGGTGGCACTGTAGCAACAACTGGCACTGTAGCAGTGGTAGGGTACTATAGAAGTGGCGGGTAATGTTCAGTATTGTAGAAGGCAGATACTATAGAAGTACTATTTGTAGAATGGGAGTTCGGCCAAAAATTTGGGCCTATAGGACATGTAATGGGAGAAATTCCCACTGGGCCTTTGGGCTATGTAATGTTTCTCCCTCTACATAGTTAAAAATAGGTATTTTCTTTTCATTGAAAAATAGATGAGGCTTTAGTACCAACAATTAATAAAATATTATTTGAAAAAAACAATATTGAACATATTATAAATTATAAATTATTTGTGTTAAAAATATTATATCCATTTTTAAAAATTAAAATTACATAACTGGTAGAAATTAATTTAAATTTTATACCACTGAAGGGATGAGAATGCTGGTGTCAATAGTAAAAATGTTTTTAAGTTTTCTATGTTGTCATACACAATTACAAGTTAAAATTGATTCCATTAAAATAAATTAGATTAATTAATAAAAAATTTATTTAATGATACATAAAATCTTGTTTAATTGAAAATTTAACCGTATAATTAAATAATACATAAAATAAATTATGAGTAAAAATTCATTATTTTATACTGCTCATTAAAAAATGAATCTTTAATGAAAAATACAAAAAATTCACTAAAACATTATTTTTATGTTCATATTTGTAATATAATATTTATTAAAGCATAAATGATTTATAAGAGTTCTAAAAAAATATTTAAAATAGGTTCTCCATTAAAAAATTGATAAAGTACCATATGAATATATTGGTTTTTTATTTGTAAAATTGGGTTTGTTAATATTTGTTTACTATAAAATTTATTTGATGAATATGAAAAATAATTTATTGTTTATATATTATATATTAACTTAATTTTACTGACTAATTATAATTAATTTATTTATTATGATAAAACATCTTTGTTGGATTAAGAATAGTTTTCTATAAAAATATTCCCTATAGTTTCAATATGTTCTTACATTATTTTTAATATAATTTTAAACAAATTAATTCATTTAAAATTTCTGTAAACCACATATTTTCATAAATTAGTTAATACTATTCATAATTAATTTTTAATATATTATTATATTAGTATATTATATTTTAAGAATATATTATGGTTTGGTAAAACTTGACCTTGCATCCAATGCAAGTAATCAAAGAAACTGGTTGTTGCGTGGGACAGAATCTAACATAATGCTCTATTGATTGAATGATATTGAATATGAAAAAATTATTTAAAATAGTAAATATATTATAATGTATTGTGATATTATATTCCCATACATTCATGGTGGTGTGTGTCCTACATGCAATTTAATACAATGTTCTTACATTATAATATTTAGGAGTTTCATGTGTTCCTTTAAAATTGTGTTTTCTAAACAAGTTTTCCAAAATTTTTACTATCATCTTATGATTTTTAGAAGGATTTTTTAGCCATCCATTGACATTTAATAAAATTAGTTTAAAAGTAATTTTCTCATTGTTTTCTTATCAAGTCACTTTTATAAACTATTATTGTCAATAAAGAATGTTATGTATGTACAAACTTACTCACATTCATGAACATAATTTTCTCGATACTTCCATTTTAACATTACAAAGATATATTTTAAAAAAAAATTTCCTCTAAAATTAAGTGTTATTTATTTTAAAATGATTTCAAATAAAAATGGATTTTAATCTATTTTACGCTTAAAATTATTTTCAAAGGATTTCCAATGATTCCTTTATATTTTATTAGATAGTTGTTTTAAATGAAAGTGATTCCAATGATTTGAAGGATTCTTACTTGAGTTTTGATGCATGTTTAATGAAAAATGTTTTCAAAAGGTTTTAATGATTTCTTATAAGTTTTCCAAATGTTTTTAGTGATATGGTTTTCAAAATGTATTCAAGTTTCCATTACAGTATTTCAATTTATTTTCACAGAAATTGTATTATAAATGTTTTCAAAATTTATTTATAAGTCATATATTCATTTTCAATGAACATTTATTTAAAAAGACTTTATTTTTAATTATGAATATTTTTAATTTGAATTCATATTATGTTCAACAAATGTTTTTAAAACATATTTCAAAATTATTTTATTTTTAAGATGACATTTGTTTGTGTTACACATCACTTTTTGGGGGAATGATTTAAGGTTCCATTCAAATTCTTTCTCTGAATGGTTTATATTTCGATAACATGTTGATTATATAACATGAATCCTTGTAAAGGGTTATTTAATTATCTAATTCACTTATTTTAATCGGTTATTATTTTGATAAAATAATTTGGAAATTCATCTCTTATCATATGTTACGAAATGATTGCATTTTTATGACACCAAATTCATTTCATGGGTTATGATATGATTGATTATTATTTTTAGAACTTGTATGTATGATTTTTTATGATATTTTAGGGAACAATATATCCCTCCAATGAATTTGGAAATTATTTATATGTCATGATATAATGATGGGGTCCATTTCAATGGTATTTGTCTTCTATTGAAAGATAGAGAAACCTAATTCCTTATATGTAAATGACTAAAATTTGAGATGGAGGTGTTTCTTACCCAGTATGTGTAGTCCCCATTAATATGCCAATATAGGTAAAACTGATACACAATGGAAGGATGGGGAATCCAAATCCATTTTAACGAAAATACTGCAATGAGGTATGGTTTTTTGTACATTCCAATTGGTGTGCTCCCTAAGAATATCCTTGAGAGTTTCATTTAATTAGTCTTGACTTATAAATATTGATATTACATTTTTATGATTATTCTAAAATACCCAATCTTCCTCACATGTCATGCTTTCAAGGATTATGTTTTTTATTTAATTATGATTCATTATTATGAATGGATCACGTTTCATTCACAATTAATGTTTATGATATTTTTTAAGGAGGTTATGATATTATAATGTTATGATCACATTTGCATAAACTTATTTTCATGTTTATGATTTCATATCTCCCTTGTTTACCACTAATGATAAATTTATCTAACCCCATATGGGTTTCTGTCCCCACGTTATACAGATATATTTTCTGTGTGATATATATAAGAAGGATTAGGGTCAAGGAGAACCTAATGAGAGATAATTTAGCACACTCATGTACCATTAATTATGCCTCCATGTCTCTGAAGGCACTAAAATAATATTGTTTTTTGGGAATATGATTGTGTAATCATTTATATATTCTTTAGAAATGATGTAATTTATGTGTATATTAAGATTGGATTTTTATAATTCATATAAATGAAAAGGTTTAATCTAACATTGGAACCTAGGATGATACTAAATTAGTGAGATCCCTAAAATAATTTATAATGATATTTATAGGAATTTATCTAGAGATATATTTTACAAATGATAAAAATTATTAGAAAACATCAAGAAATTTTGATAAATGATAAATCATGTAGTTTCTGATAATTTCATCCCTTTCTATGCAATACATGTGGATATGGATCTATAACATACATACATATGTGTGAAAACACCGAAAATGTTCCTCGGTCATGACTTGACCATAACTTGGTACACAAAAACAGAATTTTTGGAACACCAGATTTGAATCTCATGGGGGTATGCTATAATAATTAAAAAAATATTTACAATCCATCATGAATGATATAAATAGATGTTGACTATGAATTTTTATTGAAAAATCAATAATTTCCAAGAATAAATAATTATTTTCCCTTATTTAGACATCTTTTTTGTAATTTTTCAATATTTTGTAGTTTTATTTGATTATAATTATATTCACCTTATTCATTATATCATTATTCAATAGTTGGAATTAGAAGAAACTATTCTAATATTTAATGCATCATACTCACAAATTATGTACAAGATGAAAGTCATTCTTCTACGTGTAAATCTCATGAATAGAATCATAATGGTCCATGAGTATTCGCTATACTACTGATGATAATGATACTTCAAACGCCATGATAAAGGTATGGGTTTTCCTCTATTATTATTTACATGAAACATAAGTAGAATGATTTGATTGTGGTTGGGTAACCTTAAGACATGATTTATATTTCATATTCTCAGAATGAGGTACTAAGTTTTAAGATGATGAACCAAAATTATGGGTTTAAAAAAATGATAGTGGACTAAAGTGTATATGTTTTGGAATTTAAAAATTGGGATATATTAATCTTGAAAAATATAAGTATTTTCGGTATATGATTTTCATTATGTATTGAAAAGGATATATTTAATGACGATGAATAATTAGAAATGTGATTTAATAGAAAGGTGATATTTCTATATAAGAGAAGGTAAAACTTAATGTGTTAATGATTTTGAAAAATTTATTTTTGGTTAAATAAAGAGATGATTGATTTGGTAGTTTTAAATTAAATAGTATTTATTGCCTCAAAACTGATGAAATATTTATTTACAATGTGGAAAATGATATCACGGACGAATTTTACACCTTCTTGGATTTACAAAATATAACTCTTAATCATTAGTATATAGAATCATTCTTGTTTTCCAAATGAATATATGGAAATCTAAGGTATTAGTTTGTTTCAATAGAATATATGATGAGGTTATAACACATGTTAAAAATGTAAAAACCAACAAATAGTTTTTGAAATAAGGGGGATTAATGTTAAGCTAATTTTATGACCTTATTATAATATTATGGAATTTTATTTTTCACATGGGTCATAAGGGTAACCATTTATAGAAAGTTTAAGTCAAAATTTGGCTGACTTTTTTTGGATTAAATATTCATCTCAACAAATGATGATTTATTTATATTGGATAACCTTTAATAAAAATTTTATAATTTTTTCAACTAAAGGAAAATGGGATGAAGTGTCATGGATGTCATGATCTAGTAGTACTTCAGGAAAGAAAAATTCACCATAATATCATAGAGTAAAATATGATGTTGAAATAAATAAAGGCACAACTATAGGGTGAGATTGTGAATAGGAAATGGAATAAAATAAAGTAAGTATATCTTCTTTTGAAGTTATTTAAATTTTGAAAAAAGTACCAAAAAAAAACTGTCATTATAACTTCATTTCTGATGAATCAAATAGTCCCTTAAATAATCATATGTTTATGGATTTGTTATTGTTAACTTTTTTCAGACCTTGTTCTCCATCACTCTCTATCATAACATAATGGTTAAATTATTATTTCATGGATATGTATTTTATTTCTACATATGTTCCGCAATGAAAATTCATAGTTACGAGTTACTTGGGTAAGTTTTATGGATTCCAAATTTTATTATTAATTGGTTTTTCAAGTATTTATATTTACTATGTGGGTTTCTATTTATATAACATTAATGTATTAAATATTTTATAACACAAATTAAATTCAAGGGAGAAATTAATTTTTAGGGGGTGGAATTTAACAACATGAGATCTTTGGAAATATACTGTTTTTCAAAATGAATTTAATATTTTTGATATTTTTAATTTCACACAACACTGACTATTGATTTTTTAATATATTGAAAAACTATTTTAAGATTCCAGGCAATATAAGAAATTATTATGAAAGATTGTGGTACAGAAAATAATATTTTTTATTCTATCAAACACAATATTGAGTTCTTTAAATAGCTTTCGTAACATTCAAGGTCTTGTTTTTTCCGAAGTACAATATTATATTACTATTTTAATTAAAATATTAATATAGCTACAACCTAGACAATAAAATGGATGTTATGATGATGATTAAATAAATTCTAAAATAATTATTCACAAATGTATATACAATGGATCCTTTGGTTATCAATTAGTTGATGTAAATATAAGAACTATTTTATAATAAATAATTAGGTTTTCTAATAATACTATTTTTCTATATACAATAAAAATTTTATCTCAATAAATTAAACAAAAAACATTGTGATAATTTTTTAAATAAAATTCATATATAATATATTTCATCAAAATTTTGTATACTTGTCCAATATATTTCATAAGTATAAGATTAAAATAAGTCCAATTTTATGAATAAAAATATATATTCAATAAAAAATTAATTTTAGCACGTTTTAATAGAGAACCCATTTTAGTAATTTTTTTTGAAATTTTATTAATTTAATATAGAAAAATAATATTTATCATTGAAAATAGAAACACAAAAATTACCATATTTTTGGTTTTTGTAAATTTATATTCAAGTTTTATTTTTCAATAAATAGTGAAAATGCTATATTTTAATCCAAAAAATCATTTTCATTTCATCTATTTTGAAGGAATAATTAAATATTAATTTTATTTTAATATATAATTAGATATATTTTAAATATATTAATTTAATTAAAGTAATTATAAATAATTTCATATTGAAATAGGATATAAAATCATAACAAGATTCTATTCATTTATACTTTAAAAACCTTAGTTGTTGTCTCGTTTATGGGATTAAAAAATAGTTAATTTATTCCACTTATGTGGTTAGAGTTTTGAAAAATGGAAAACATATTTGGAATACAAATATTATATATTTTGAAATAATATTAAATTATATGAAATTATTTTTTACAAAAATATTAGTCGATGTAATTAAAATTAATTACAATAATTTAGAGAAAAAATAGCTAAACAGAGGCCAATTCCTTACATTAGAAGGAAAAAATGAGCTAGAAACTAGTCTAACATCCATCTGACTGGTGATATTTTGATCCTATACTCACTTGAATATAATATATAATGTTTTTAGAAAGATTTGAAATAAAAAACATGGGTAGAATCCCTTTTTAAAAAATTCATTGTAACTCAACTCCTCTTATATAAAATGGTTATCACCCATCCAATTTATTTAAAAATCTAACTCCCCTTGGATATCCCAAAATATACACAAGTAATATCTAAAACATAATCACTTCTTCCTTGAATTCTACAATTGTGACGAATCCAACTGAGGAAGCCATTTTGTGCAATGTAAAATGAGTTAGCAAAAAGTGCTAACATCCTTCACTAAGCTCTATTATTTTATTTCCTTTACCCACCAACTTAATTACTCTTATTACATGATTACATAAAAAAATAAGATATAATAAGTATATTAATATGTTTTTATTCTATTTTTTCTACATATAGTTACACAAACTTCCTTCGAATTGGCAAAAAAACATATTCTTCTTGTGTACGGTGAACTACCACCTCACGAACTGATGTAGGTATTTTTTTCATTTACCACCTCTAATGGTGGGAAATTATGATGGAAACAGTATTATTATATTCAGTATATTATATTTATGGCCATTTTAATTTTTTAATTATTATATTACATGTATTTTGTTTCTTTCAATTTTTTTAATGAATGATAATTTCATTCAGGGAAGTGGGGACTATCACCTCCTCAATGCGACGTGAGTCCTTTAGACATTAATTGGAATGTATTAAGGATGTGTTTAGAGATATTATATGATATATATGAACAAATAATGATACTCTAATTATAGTATATACATATATATTCTCATATATATAATTTAATTTCCTTCATTATGTTTGAAAATAAAATTGAAATAGTGTTCATGCATATGTACGACCTTCTGTCTCTATGAATTATGTATTCCATTTCATATATATATATTTTATATATTATTATAAATTAATATTTACTGTTTATTTATGATATTTATACAATTTTTTTGAATATATAAAAAAGTAAATCATTATTTATGTAAGATAATAAACAGTATTAAGTCAAATCATATATGAAAAATAAAAAAGATGTTACCTGATACATAACATTAACCTAGAGTTGTTAAAAAATTGGTCATATAAATTCTTCAAAAAATAATATATGGTACAACATATAGTAATGATATTATTGAAAATATTTATTATAAAATTTTATTTATTATACAATAGGTTATAATGGGTACAGCCAAAGGTAATAAATATGGTAATTATATTACATATCACATTTTATTTCAAGTATATACATTCCATATTCCCAACTACCTTATTTTTTGTGTTGTATATAATTCCCTATTACATGTTATAACATTACATTAATTAATTTAATGATATTAAACTATTTAAATTATGATATTATCTCATTTGTATCATGATTCTAATGTTACTCAAGTAGTAACAATTTTCTCATCTCAGAATTATTTTCCATGAGACACAAGCCATGTTCACCACCTAATTATTATATGATGTGTATATATTGTCGATGAATGTATTATATCATTACGAAAATTATATTTATTGTTCTTTACAAATCTATTTGATGATATTTCATTCAAGAGGATTTTGGTTCAAAAGGTACCAAATCAGAAATGTAATTTTGTCTCAATATTCCTTCTTTGAGATACATGCCATGTTATGCTCCTATATTTTTCAATACGGTGTATATACAACCCAATTAATTATTATATCAATAATAAAATTCCATTAATGATATTTTAAGTTACATTTAATTCTTCATTTCAAGGGGATTATCATTCAATGTCACCAATGTAGTAAGATTATATTGAAACAATCTCATCATTATGAGGATTGTTTATGATTATGCTTCCATTGATAAAATAATGTGATAAATATCTCAATACAAGTCATTAATTTTCTAATACTATGGTTATCCATGATGTAATCACGTATTATAACAATTTACCCAATCTTTGGAAGTTAATATAATTAATATTTTGATTTTATGAAAATCTGACATTATTTATCATTTCGGTCAGAAATCAGCATTGTTTAAAAAATGTGTTTTCTAAGAAAAAATTAAAAATGAATTAATATTGTCTTCTGATATGTAAATGAAATTTATAACAATGTATTAACTTTTTACAACATTTTTTTAAAGGATTATTCATTTCATTCTATGATCAAGTCATTATTCTAAACTTTTTTAGTGAAAAAGGAATGTTCGACATGTATGGACTTACCCGCCATCATGATAGTCATTTACGTAACAATTACATTATATAATTTATAGGTTATGTTTTTAAGAAAATTTACATCCTAATATTTTGGAAAATTTAATATTTTAAAATAATTTACAAGTAAAATGATTTTTCAAATGAGTTTTTTTATTTAGAATGTGTTTTAGAGGATTTTCGAAGCTTCTTTTATATTCCTTAAGTTGGTCGTTTTCAAAGAAAATGATTCAATGATTTTGAATATTTTTTTGAGATTTCAAATAAATTTTAAAGAATTTATTTTTTAAAATGTTTTAAATCTTTCATTTTATGTTTCCAAATGAATTTTCAAAGAAATGGGTTTGAACATGTTTTCCTGATTTCATTATATATTTTCAAATTATTTTGATTGGAATTGTTTTAAAATATTTTAAGGATTTATTTGTTTGTTTAAAAAGTGTATTGATCAAAAAAAATTTAAACGATATATGTTTTGAAAACAATTTTTTATAGTATAAAATATATTTTTTTCATGAAATGTTTTAAATGATATTTGATAATTAATTTTCATCTAAGATGACATTCATTATTGTACTCATTCCTTTCTCAGGAAATGATCCAATGTCATATTTATATTATTTATCTTAATGGTTTATGTTTGTATGTAATGATTATTATGAAACCCATATTTTTTCACATGTTACGTGATAATGAAACCCAATTATTTTAATATGTTATGATTTTGTGGAAATGAATATTAAACCTATCTCTTTTCTACTAGTTAACATTTGATTAAATTTTTACCACACTTGATTCATTTCATGGGTTATGATATCATCGTTTACGAATTTTTGGTTCATGTAGGTATGATTCTGTTATGATATTGTTCAGACCTATATATCCATCCAATGAACTGGGTAAATATTTATTAATCATGAGATAATGATGGGATTCAAGTTGACGAGCATGATGTACTATTAGATGATTGGGAAACTTGATCCCTTGCAATGAAATGTCTATGACTGTGCATAGTGGTATTTCCCACAAACTTTGTGTAGTCCCAATAAATATGGGATGATGGGGAAACCGAATCTACATTGGGAAGATGTTGATGCACAATCCCTTATAAGTAATGTACTACGACTGGGGTTAGTGGCGTGTAATGCGTAATGGGTGTATTCCCCACAAATTTCCCTAATGTTTTATTGAAATTTGAATTGAATTATTGGGAAATATATTAATATTTATGTGTTTTCAAAAATTCCATGTCTTCCTCCTATGTTATGATTTCAGGGATAATGCTATGGATTTCGTTATTATTTATTCATTATTAACTACTATAATTGATTCCATGATTCATGTGCATGATATTGTATATATTGGATATGATCATGTAATTTTATGATCATATTAACAACCCCTTACTATCCTGTTTATTTTTACAAATCTCCATTATTTAAATTCACTTAGCATTTTATATCACCCATTTTTACATTTTTTTTCCTTAGGTAATGAGGATATATTTTATTTATGATATATATAAGTGGTTGATAGTCTTAGAGAACCTAGGTAGAGATATTGTACCTCTCTCATGTACCATTTTTTATGATTCCATGTTTCTGAAGGCACTAAACTAATTGATCAATATATTCACTAATAGTTCCATTGACTTCAAAAATCATAAAAATAAATGAAAAATTCAACACATTTTTTAAGATATCATAGTGTTTTTTGTTATAATTCCTATGCACAAAGTAAGGCTGAAAAAAATCGACCGTATTCCTATGAAGTATCTCTTTAATGTATGCCCACATGCTGTTATATGGTATAGGATTTGGGGTGAAAATCCCTATTTATAAAACTGTATAATTAGTCATGATGTAATTTTACATGAGACCTCTTCTATTAAAAATATCCCAATTATATTATTCAATATGTAAAACTTGAACCTATATGTCTTGAGGTTAGTTAAGAGCCTGAATTGGTACCAAAACCTTAGGTTGTCTCCAAAAATCCCCCCCTAAAAATATTACATTGAATTAAATCATGATAGAATTCATAAATATGAGTATCAGATCAGGAGAGATTATGAATTAATATATTTCTGTAAAATCATGAGGGGAACAAAAGAATAATAAGGTCTACATATTTAACTATTAATGATGATGTATATTCTTTTTATTTAATATCAGATTCATCCATGGTTTTTATGAACTGAAAATAATTACTAATTTTCTTGAATATATGGAATTTGGGTAGTTCTTTACTTATATTAAGGTCCTACTAGATTCTGTTATTAAAAAACAAACATAAATAATTTTAAACAAACCTAAAAAGAATAAATTATAAGATATAAATTTAATTTTTATAAGAGATTGGAAAACAACTATAAGAAAACTCCTGTAAAATAATTACAATATAGGGATTACTCAAGAAAAAGGAATTTATTATATTGATACTCTCCATTATTTTTTCAAGAATTCATATATCTATTTCTTTCTTTTTATACTTAAAATACGTTTCATTTTGAGTAATTTGATGTCCAGAATAAATTTTTAGATGGTATATTTGATGAACATATTTATATATTTCCACGTTATTTATTTTAAATATGATTTATATTAAATAAAGTGTGTCTTTTATTAAAATCCATATGTCCACAAGAAATAATCAAAACAATGTTAAAATTAGGTTAATTATTTTATACTAAAAAAATTATAAAAGAAAATATGATTATTTTATTTACATTAAATATAACATACATGTATTTTAATAACTTTTATATATTGGTGGCATGCTTTTGATTTAAAAAGATATTCTGTTAAATTGTGACAGGAAATATAAACTACATAGTACCTTTAAAAGGAAATATTATGGGAAATATTTGAAAAAAATCATTTTCAAATCACTATAGATGTTAATTCTATGGTTTTGTACCATACCGATCTACAAATATCAATAAGGTAATAAATGGTTATTTACTGGATAATTTGATTCATGATAGTGTGTGTTTTGGTCACAACTATATGTTATATTTATTTTAATCCCCTATCAGTATTTATGAAATTTATATTTTGAATAAAACCCCATATGATAACATTGAAGGTGGCCTATTTTATTCCATGATATGATATCATATAGATATGATTTTATATCTATAATGAGGTTTATTGGGAGTCCTCTAGAGATCTATTATTGAAAATTAATGTGGTTTCTCATGTACTTTTTTTTAAAAGTGATCCCAATGGATGTCGAATTGATAGGAGAAAATATGTACTACAATCAAGAAGAAGGAACCATAAATTTATCCTTTTTAATGACTTGAAAAAACATAGAGAAAAGTGTTTTAAGAAAGAAAAACATCCTTTTCCACTACAATATTTGAAAATTCATTTTCAAGATTATTGGATTCACGATAAACATGTGTGATTATGTAACTCATTAAAGAAAGATAATCATGATAGATGATACATTTTTCTATAATCATATAACAAAGGTGAGCCTATCCAATTTTAATTTCCTATTCAAAGGTTGTAGAGTCTTACTCAAACCATATATTGTTGAGATTCATTTTTTATTATATTATAACAACTTTTATCAGTCCATTTATTTTAGCCATGAGGGATATTGAAGTACAACAAGAAACACACTGAACAATAATTATATCCCCAGAAAAGTCCTTAAACCCAAACCCATAACTTTATGGTCTAGGATTACATTTTGAGTCCCCATAATTACTGCACTTTATCTAACTAGTAGGGTATGGGATCCATATGTCCTCAAGATTGTGGTCTGGGGGGGTATATTTCTAGGGACATTAAAATGCCTTAAGATAGAAATTTATTTTACCATGTTACTATAGTGTCTTAGTATAACGAGTTTTCATGTATAATTTCCATCATTATTTCAGTCAAAGTAGTATTGAAGTTTAAGTGGGCCTAATTTTGGATCACCTTGTTATATACTCCCCAGATTATATGATTCAATTTCTTATCATGTTTATATTTGTTTTGAAAAAAACGATTCTTATGATAATGATGTTATCAGTTATGATGATTCTTAATTTGTTTTAATTGTTATATATTCATGGATCATTGTTGTTCTATTTTATATTAATGAAATTTGAACCCCATTTTATCCCTTTCTATCACTATGGATGAATATATTGAATTAACTAAAGAAATCAAAAAGAAATTTTTATTACGTTCTTATTTAATGAACCATATTTATCTTCTAGTAATATATAAGTGTTCAATGATATTTATTATATAATACATATTTCATAAAAACTTGTTTTCAATAGGATATTAAAACAAAAATATATTAAATTCCATTTTGGTATGGATTTCATTCAAAATGGGATAGTATATTTCACCAGGACATAAACATCCAAAAATCACACTAATGGTTTAAATAAAGTATATTTAGAAGTTACCTTTAAGGAGAAATTTTAGAAATATTAATATAGTACCATATCAACAGCCTATGATGTGATACTACCATCCTATTTATATTTTATCTATAGAAAAGGGGGATATTTGTAACAATATTGTGTGTGTATTTCATTATATTATGCCGAATTCAATTTCTATAAAAATAGTTTTTCGATTTACTAACGTAAATATAATTATATTTAAGTATTTATTATTTAAATATTTTTAATTTCCATATAGTTATATCCTGCGAAAATATATCACAACCTCTAAAAAATTTCAATCCCTTACTATGCAAGGTTAACTTACACCATTTGTAAAGGTACCCTCGCATGTGTAAGGGTAAGACATGGAAACATAAAGGTAACTTAATGGAGACATAAGGTCCTTCCCTAATATTCGTAGGGGATATTACTAATTATTTATGGGTTATCACCTCGATATACCATGGTAATTTTATCTATATAGTGGTAACCCTTGACTCTTGTTAGCGAAAACTTATTACATAGTTGTAGATATATGTCCCATGTAAGGGTCCTCCCAACTTTTGTAAAGATCAAACCAATATATGTAAGGGACATACCTATATATAAAATGTCCATCCATGATTAATTAAGGTCTATGACCATCATACATAATGGTTAAACATATCACATAATAAAAATACCTAGTTGCATAATGGTAATGCCCCATTATGTAAATGTAATTCATTATCATGTAAGAATATTACCACCATCAATTTGATGTAAACTATCTCACATAAGGTTTCTCATTATATTTTATGTTTTTTACCTACCTCGTGTGAGGTTTATCCCAGCTTGTGTATAGGTTATATATAACCTGGGTAATGTTAATACTATATATTTTTAAATCTATATAAGTGATTTTTTATAAATTTTAATAGATGAATTTTCTCTCTCTTCTTTTCCATCCACATTGCCCAAATCTAGTATTATTTACAAACTCATCATCATATAACCATTTTAATTTCACCTTCAGGAAATTTAGTAGTTGTTGATTAGATATTTTAGTGTTATTTGAGGGTAGTTTTTAATTCCTAATGATAAATATTCAGAGAGAAGAGGGAATGAAGGTAAATGTTCATAATGTTCTATAAAGGTGAATACACTCAATGCTAGCCGGTCATGGTATATTATTTCATTATCAAAATGTGTACATATCCAAACTTCATTGTAGTTAATTGTTATGTGAATGGAGGAACTCACAACTTGAGTGTCATTCGAGAATCATAGAGGTTCTGGTTTTAAGAAAATGACATTATAAAAAAAATTTCCCTCATATTTATGGTTTTTATTTTGTACCTTTTTATGTGTTTTGGTAGTGTGATTTCATCTAGGAAAAACCTTATATTATATCTCTATTTATATCTATTTGTGTTATCCTGTTATTCTAACTGTTTTCCATTCATTAATAATAATGTGTTTTTGTGATGTTCTTGATATAAACATCGTTACATAGTAGAAAGAATATTAAAATATCATTTATTTTATTTTATTTTTAATCAATTCATTCATCTAGTATTCATTTTCCCCTAATTAGTTTGATTTTTAACCAAGTTTTATACATGAAATCATGTACCCTATACCGTGATTATAGGATCATGGTTATTTTATAGGGGCTACCACACCACCATAGCCCATAAAAACTTATAATTTGAAATTTATCATTTAGTATTATTTTAATTAGGTATGTTTTATTACTCTTACATTGAATATATTTTCCCTCGGTTACTCTTATGTATCATGATACATCTCTAATTAATCATACATATCATAACTTTTTCCTTTTATTGAACATCAAATTATAGTTGTTGAGTATCCAAAACTATATTTCCCACCACAATTATGTAAAATGACTATGATATGATTGAAAATAATAAAAATAAATTTTTATAAAAAAAAATTCATGAAATTGTAAAATATTTATTAAAATAAAAAACACAGCAAATTATATTTGAAAAAAATGAAAACAATGCTAAATATTATCTAATAACACATCTCCCATGATATATGGAAGTACCATTATTTAATTTTTAATAGAATGAGATTATTTAAATTTTCATTAAACCATACCATTTTTTTCATGATGCATACCAAATGTATTAAAATTCAATATTGACACTATAATTATAAAATATCAAAACTACAGTTTTATATGGAATATATTTTTATCCTAACTCACTATAAAATTAAAATAATATATATATATTACCATGATGAAAAGGAGGAATGTTAGATAAATCATTAATTAAATGATACCTAATAATGATCAATAAATATTAACACATCTTTTTAGTTATCATTTTTTGAAACAATGAGTTATCTTTTTAAAATTCCCAATATTACTCATATATATATCACTATAGTTTTAGAATCCTATACAGAAAGGTTATGTTTTTAACATCCCCAACCTAGAAGACACTATAACTAGTGCTTGAAGTTTGGTCCCCATATGAGCTCATGAACCTCCATGTACGACAGATGCTACTGAATAGAAGTGTGCGTCCAACGTGGGACATGTGGATACTATAAAAACTTATTATAGGGAAGCCACAATAGAAGAAAGAAAAATAGATGAAGTAACTATCCCAAACAATAAATAGAAAACATGCAATAATAACTAATAATAACTAAGTAAACATGATATGACAAAATCTAGTGGATAATCTATATGCCAAGATGTCATACACAATAGCCCAATGTCAGTACTAACTAAATAATCTAAACTCGTACATGATTCCCTACCCCAAACCTAACCTCCATTCATTGACCTGACATCCCAAGAACAACCAAACACTAGGTTAATTCTATAAACTTGTACATGAAAACAAATATCATCTTCTCGGGTACCCAAGTGTCATGGAAGATTGAGCAGGGTGTGAGAAAAACAAATTAGTCCACCAACACCAATGTATAAAGTAATATATAGTCTGATATATTTTTTATGCAGGTAACAAATATAATAAATAATCAATTAGTGAGGAAAACATTTAAGTAATTTTCTACTATCCATTTACACATTCTATTATCTGGAATTGACCCATAAAAAAGACTAACTGAAGTCACGGTTTGAGTCTAAGACATAAAAAAATGGAGACACACACATTTAACAATACGTTATTTATATAACCACGGATTATATCATACACATAAGCTAAAATATTCACATAACCCATTTTCATCATTATTTCCATTTCATTACTTATACTCTTTTCGTTACCAAATTCATCATCACCTCATGTTCCATGGGATAGGAATTTACACCATTTACACTAAGGACTATGCCGATAAATTACCATGAATAAGGGGAAATTCAAGTACCTATCTTACTAGGTATAAAAAATCAAAATTAAACAATACCCTCACCTAGAAGCCTCAGTCTGGGTGGAGTGTAACCATCAGGGGAATATAGATATGTCCCCTTCCATAACCCGTTCATTTTGGGGTAGAGGTTAGATCCTTATCCTATCTCAACCCCTGAAAAAAAAACGATAATAATTAACTCAAACTACCAAGCCATGTACACATTCTTATTTTCCATTCTTAACTAAAATTCCACATCATCACAAAGAAGCCTCCTTCAGTGTGGAATACAACCATTTGGGGAATGGATCCTTTGTCCTCTTCCTTAAACTATGCATGTTATGGTGGACTGCAGATCCTTAGACTAACTCATACTAGGGGCGTATAACTTTAGTTTAATACCTTACAAATCTGGATCTATCCTGCACACATAAAAAATAAAAGGGAATTGAAATCATTCCATAACCCATTAGTACATTGTCATTTAAATTACATTTCTTTTTAGAACAATTACTATTTATTAATCCTAAATCACTATGCATATTTTAAAATTCCAAAACCATAACCCATTATTATATTCAAACTAACCATATGTTATCTCACATAACATGTTCATCATTTCCCAAGAATTATCCACTTATGAATATCAAGTACAAATTTTTTCCACGAGGAACATTCTTAATAATCGAATCTATCGCATTTTAAATCATGTCAAACACATCCTTATACTATATCATTAATAAATATCAATAACCAATAAGTTCATTTCATGGTCTTGATGACATGATAACAGATTTGTTTGGGTCATATCTCACTAACCCTTATGACCACTTCAATTACTATGATCCCATCAGTCCTTTATAGACTACATCTAAGGAATAAACAGATTTCTAAACACAAATTTCAATATTCTAGAAACCACCATAAAATATGGAACATCATATTTGAATACTAAAACATGCCCAGAAGATTTAATTTCCATTTCAACCATCAAATACATCAATTAATCCATCTTCATAAAAATGGAATATCGCCAATCAATGAAATCTTGTTAAAATTCACGTTGAGGTCACCATCTCCTTTCGAATCATTTATCATTTTAAAACATCATTGATAATGATACAATCCATATCCATGTAAATCCAAAAAACATTCCATCAAAACACTTTCTAAACCACTTTATCATTTATAAAATCCCACTTGAAATTGTTTCAATTAACCACGAACCATCCTTGCATGACAAAATAAACATTTACTACCCATTCAATTTCATAATAAACTTATCTAAATATTTACCAATCGTGTTCACCAATTAAAATGGTCCAACTTACCCATTGGTGACCCTAGGATCAGTGTCACGTCGTCATTGAACCCAATGGGGTCTGTGTTCATTTTAACACCTTAATATAAAGTCCAAATACGATTATGTAACCCATGAAATTAATACATAACATATAAGTGAAAAATAAAAACTACATACACATATATCTGATCACGTCTATGGGTGACTACTTATGGGACACATACCTCAATTTTTTAGGAGAAAAAATGCTTAATATTAACCCTTAATTTAACTCAATCCCCTTCACAGTCCTTGGCCTATATTCTACAAGAATGGTGTTTTAGGTTTTCATAAGATGAAAATGGATTCCACAAGCCCTAATATAGATAATATTACAATGAAGAGTGTTGGACTAACCCAAATCTTGGATACTCACCCAATAGCGCACCAACCTCCCATGAATCGGTGAAGAATTGTCCATAGAGGGATAAGGTGACACTGGTTCGTCACCTAAGGAAGATGGGGTCTAATAGGAGTAGAAATCTAGTGGGTTCTAAAATTACTATGATGTTAGAACTGTAAATTTTTAAACTTTTAATGTGGTGCAAGGTTTACCCACATGGTTTTCCAAACTGTGTTCCAAAAACTGTCTGATGGATGTTGGGTTTCATGGTTTCTGATTGATACCCATAATGTTTGGAAATTCGTGTAGTTACAATACATTATCCCTTTGTCCAAAATGGTCACAAAACCACATGATTTCCTAGTCCAACCAAACATTTTACACTAACTGTGTGCCATCCATTAACTATATGATATTTGGTTACCTTTCTCCTTCATTTATCTCCTACACACCTAGAACAGTTCTAATACTTCCCAAGTTACCAAAAAAATTTCTTTAACCACAAAATAGGTTTTAACTAAAAAAGTAACAAGGATGTACATTCATGGAATTTTAATATCATACAATGATCAAAATATTAGGATTATGATTTCAAACCTCATGGAAAGGAATCCCAAATACCTAAAATTTTAGGAATATAGTGAATATTTTACAATATTTTGATCTAGAATAAATCGTTGATAGATCATCATATATACAATATGATTAATATTATTCTGATGGAATGGAAATAAAAAAAATATATTCATGAAATTAATCATTTGACTATACTGGGTATGGATGAATTATTTAGTACTCTATTGGAATACAAAAGAACACTGAAAAGAGATTTTGAGTAAGATAAGATGAATAATTGATTTGTGTTTTAATGTAATCATTGTAATACATTATCCTTTCATTTTAGTTCTAGTATTAAGGTTTCTTATTTTCAGTTTACTAAAAAGGAAAGTATGTATTTTGATAGAATTGGTTCACATAATAGTGAGAATGTGATTCCATAACATTCTAGGAGAATGAATAAGTTATTAATTAATAAGAACTTCTGTTATACGAATCATAAAGATAAAAATGAAAGAAATTATTATAAAGATCTTTCAAATATTAATATCTATGAGTGTTTTATGAATGTTCTAATTATTCCATACATACATAAATTGAAAATGAAATATATAAATTTAACGAGAGGATCTAAGAGTAAAAAATATGGATTTTATGAAATTCGTATACCCATAGTGTGTAAGTGGAGGTGAAATATCTTCTAATATTTAACCATGGTAAAGTGGTAGGGAATGTTTTTTTGCTAATAATCATACTGATGGGAAATTCTCATGTCTTATAAACAATATAATCCATTATAAACAATGAAATGTATTAAAAATTTATTTTAACATATAAATATTATTATTCAACTTCATTGGATTATATGAAATAAATTTATCAGATTATTATGATGAAATTCCAAATCGTAAATAAATTTCAAGATATATAAGCATTATAAAAAAGGATAATAAAATTTTGATATGTAACTATGATTATAAAGATGAAAAAGTTATTAAATACAATAAATACATTTCAAAAGTAGTAATGATTGTTTTTAAAAATTCATTGGAATTGTATAAAAATATAGTAAAAGTCAATTTAAACTCATCTAATTGGAATTTTGATATTCTTACTTTTATTTTCGATGTTAACTATTTCATTTGTATTTTTAATGTTTTTTCTCCAAATATTATATCAAGAAAATAAAATTTTTATATTATCAAAAATCATATAAACCATATATAACTTATAATGGAGTAGTGTTTAATTCTGATAAACCTCATTTTCAATCATATTATTTTTACCTAAAAAAGAACGTTTTGATATAAATTTAAAAGGGGAGGTTATTAGAATTACTATCTACTATTTTAATGGAATTTAGTCTTCTAGTTTTAATAAATAATTTATTTCTAAAAAACAAAAATCAATTCATCATTAGTGAGTTGGGTATCTATGGGTCCCAAACAAATTATTTTCTAACATAGTGATACACAATCAAGATTAGGTTTTAAGAACCTAGTTTTTCTATTTTATGTAGAAGAGGTTTAGTACTAGTAGTAGAAACATATGGTAACTAGATATTAGTTTTTATTAATGCATGAAATGAGACAAGTCTATCTTATTGTATTTAAGAATTTTTAATAGATTCTTAGACACTTTTGGTGATCATTCGTACGGTGAAATCATCAATATTGATGATTATTCAATTACCATATTCAGTATTATTAAAAATGATTTACTTTTATATATATTAAAAATAACCTTATCAGTATTATAAAACTATGTGATGAGGGTTACCTTTTCACCATTAGGAATTATAAATGTATTATTGAAATTTCATTAGGCACTATCATTCTATATAATGATATACATGAAAATGCTTATACAATTGATATAGAATACATCAGATATAAAACCTTTCCTTGTTTAATTCTAACTGGATATTTATCATGGTTATGGTAGAAGAGATTAGGGAAGTGAAAAATTCATACATTAACATAACTTTTTTGGATAATACGTGTAAGAGAAGTAATAGAACATAATTTTTATTCAACTATAGTATTTGATCCTTAAAAATTTAATAATAAATATTAGTATATATATAAATATAAAAGGTTAATATTGGATTATAAATCATAACAATGATTTAACATAGATTAATTTGTCTACAAAAAATGAGTGTGTTGGGGAAAAAATTCATATTTCATGTTTTATTATTTCTATATATTTAATTTGGTATAAATATTTTCATGAAAATATAAAGAAATCATCAATTTCATGTTTTTTCATGAATACAATAAAAATAAAAATAACATGGATTTATTAATATCACAATGGGTTATGGTATTGTCATTGAAAACTCACATTTTTAATCCTTTTATATGAAAAAATGTATTAATAATAATTTATTAGAAATAATTACACCATTAAAAAATAGTTTACCTTAATAATGAAATATAGGTCTTCATGAAATTATAGAGGCAGTGATATCTAAGAACTATGTTTCTAGTAATTTTTATGTTAAGAAAATTATTATAGATTACAATACTATATATTTAATTTTACTTCTACATTTTTCATAACAACAATGAACATGAGCTGTTGAATGGATGAAATCCAAAACATTATTTCTAATGATTCCTTGGATGTAAAGTATTAATTATGAATACTAAATATCATATTCATGAATATGATTCTTAGATTGATGAATGATTTTTTTATTTCTGTAATAATAATATATCTAATTTATTTAATACAATATAAAATAATTATAAATAAATTTTTAATTTAAAATGTTATGATATTGAACTATATTATTTTGTAAATCATCCAAAAAATCACTTTTTAGATTATGAGTTTTGATAATCCTATAATTAATTTTGTAGAATCTAATCTAAAACCCCTCTTTGAAAATAATATTTACATAACATCATTGTATTTCTTATACCATGTGGTCTATTCAATGGAAAATTTTGTAAAACATGATTTTGATGAGTCTAAAAAATTGTTTGATCATGAATATTGTATATGTATGATTTTATGTTTACAACATCAATCATTTAGTCATATTAAAATAATAATTTTAAAATATTTATATGTTAAATTTCATGAAAATGAAAAGGAATATAATTAATCATATATAAAACATATTATTGGATAAATTAAATCATTATTAAAATATGGTTTATTTTTTCATTAAGAAATTATTTTCTTCTTAAATGTTAGACTGATGTGGAATTTGGGGGTTTTATATTAGATAGGAAAATTAATTGTGGAACATGTAATATTGTAGTAGAATCATTAGTTTCACAATATAACCTGATTCAACATTCAATATCACTTTCAACTATTGATGCATAATATGTGGTAGCTTTATTTTTCTATTCTCGGGAGTTGTGGATGAAAAAAAAACTCTTGCTAATTTTCATTTGAGTTTTACATAAACATAAATTAAATAAATTGATACTATTACTATTTATTTTTTTATAAACATAAAAAGTCCCTCATTATTAACCAATTTAGATATTAGACGCCATGTCCTTGGGAATCATGAATAAAAGGAGATAATCTTCATCAATTATCCTAAATAGAAAATTTGAATCCGGTTATTTTTATAATACCATTAAATTATTACATATTAAAAATACTAAATAAAACTTAATAAGGATGAATATTAAATTTTCATAAATGAACATATTTTTATCTAATATTTAATAATTTGATATATTTTCATGAGGGGGGGGGTTATTTCATCTATATTACATCAATATTTTGTATTTATTTCATCATATTTATTTATATATTAGTATTAGTTTTTTATGGAACTAGTTATGATAATAAATTTTAATGTTAAAAAAATTCTCAAGCACACTATCAAAAGCGAAACATCATTTATTATTTTGGGAATATAACTTTATTTATAAAAAAATTCTTTTAACATTATCCTCTATGAATTAGTTTTAGTATTGTCACAAGATTATATAATTTTTTAGGGGAGATAACTATAATATAAGGGTTACATTAAAATAGAAAAAAATTATAATGGTAAATTTTATAGTAATTTGATAATTCTATCCTCTTTTCATCGTGTTGAAATTTAAATAGTGGGATAATTGATAAAACTGTTGTCGCTACTTACATTCCCATATTTATGGGTTTTATAAGGGGGGAAAATGTTTTGATGGTGAAATTATGTAATTATTTTTAATGAAATATTAATATTTATTATTTTTTATATTAATTATATTTTTTTATAATAATATACAAACAAATAGAAATTCATATAAGAAATCTCTTTACTAAAGTTTATGTAGTTATTTATTCAAAATTCAATTAATATTTTTAGTATTTCAAGGGTATTTTAAATTTTAAAAAGAGGGATATTGTTGTGTCAATTAATAACTTGGATACATTGTTTTGAATACAAAAATACACATAATATAAATTTTATTTATCCTTATAATTGTTTTCATTATCGTTTTTTGATGAATTAATTTTTGGTATCGAAATATCTAAAAATTTTAAATATGGATTTTCAAAATTATAATATTTAAAATTTTAATCCTGATTAAATTTTCCTCACTAATATGAGTGGTAGAAGTGTTGTATTTTTTTAGTATATGTATTGAGACACATAGTTCATCACAAAAAAGAAAATCTACAATCGAAGATATTATAACTAACATTGATGATTTAAAAAAAACTAACCATTTATGTTTTCTCCAACTAATGAGATAAATAGTGAAAAAACATTTATAATTATATGAATGGTCATCATATACTTGATTCAGTCATTATAAATATTTTTAGTCATTTAAATTATTTTGAATTCCCATTTTTGATATATCTTTTGATTTGGTTAATATCATTTTTCTGTGATTCTACAAATCACTAAATTTGGATGTTTTTTTTCAAGACCTTTGTATTTACTCAATATTTTTATTAATAATCCTATATGATTCATGGGTTTTAGGTATATTAATATACTGTTTTTGGGGCTAGAACACTACACCAACAAGTAGGTTATGTTGAGTGATTCAAGGGAACAGATGATTGTGTACTTATATATATGTTAAGTCTAGGACTTCCAGGAAAATGAATGGAAGGATACCGTGGATGTAGTCTAATGATCCACCAATAATTTCTATTTAATACTATTTTTCATTATATCATTTACGGTTAGATATATTATTCTAACCATTACTATGTGTTTTGTTTATAAACTTCCTATATATTATTTTTTTAATTCCCACTGTGTCAATTCCTTTATTGGTTGAAGATAAAATATTGATAGATTCATGTTTACTATGATAACAATTTTATTATTAGCTTTTAACATACCAAATTTTTTATTTTCTCAATGTGAATTTTTTTATTTTTATATAATGTGGCTATAGTATATATTCATATGTTTTTTGTTTTTTATAAGTGAGGGGGAATATAATTTTATGTTATTTCAAATCAATACGTTATCAATATCTTATTATCTTTTTTATCCCATTACATGGTAATCACATAGAAAAATAAGAAATCCTGATATTACATCTCAAAACCAAGGTTTCTATACTATCTATGTATACAATATGATCTCCCTCTAATGCTCTCTCTGTTGTTTGCTCTTGATTTTCAAAATTCAAAAATGATTCATTGATGTTTTCCAGGGGATCCATCGAAACAAAATATATACTCCAAAAACTATATTATTGAAATAAAAATTTCACACCTCATGAATTATCCAATATAAAATTAATAATATATGTCACCTATTCCTTAAATTTGACAAATTTCTAAAAGTTTTCTCACATTATTCACTCAGATTACATTTTCCTACAAATGCATATAGGAATTATAAGTCATGAGAATATCAAATTATATCACCCATGAAAATAAATTTGTTAGAAATTCATTTTCCATCAACTTAGTTATTTATTTAATGACTAAGAATTTAATTTGTAGGACAAAGATGAAATATCATTTCCACATGGTTCACACACATGTTAAGGATTTAGATCATTCAAGTTACTACACCAAATTGGGAATTAAGAATATTTAGTGTCCAACATAAAATATTTTTATATGGGAGGAAATATTAATTATATGAATCATTGAGGAATGTATGAAAATGAAATTGGAAGATCATAAATTTGAATGTTATTTTACTAAATAATCTAAATTACACTATACACATTCACAAATCACATTGATGGATTAGAAAATAAAATCATAGAATTTTTATTATTCAAAGAAGGGGTAAAGATAAGATGTTGGATTCTAGATTAGGAAATTTATCCCTGGATACAAATTTTGAAGATGATCCAAAGAAGAATATATCCCATCGGAATCTATAACAAACTGAGTTCAAATAAAACCTAAATATATTGGTCCAATTTTAGTACCCCTGAGCCATTGATTTACACATATTGAAATTATTAACTTGTTTTTGTGTTTCTCAGGGTACAAATTTATATTAGAATAGGATGTTTATTTAGTTAAAAAACAATTTTTTAGTTTTCAAGAATTCATTATTTATATCATTATTTTCATTGAACACGACGATTCGATCACACTATAGAGGGTAGATAAACATAATGGGATTATGTGATGTAGAAAAATCATAAATACACCTTTTGAAATATAATTAGGGAATTGTGATTGTGGAACCTCGAGTGTAGGAATATGATATTCTGAACTAATTTTGATTGGAAAAATTTTTTGGTTGACTTAAAACCCCAAATAGAATATTGAACCTCATGGGAAGGTGTCAACACCAATATCATAGTGTGTGAGGACACTATGATGGTAATATATAATTGAATTAAATCTCATCAGAACCTTTATTTTCATTAGTATGTAATAGTAATTGACTCGAGAGAGCTACTAATATGATCATAATGATGAGTTTATAAGGTATTTTCATAATCTATAAGTATATATTTATGAGTTCGATTGATTTTTTACTCCTAGAAATCATCTTTTAAGTTTTACTCTTTACAAATTATGCTCAAGGTTGTCCTAAAATTAAATGTAGTCCCATCTATTAATATAAAATTTCTCAATCTAAATGGATATATTGTTTCTATTTTTAATAAAAACAATTACAATTGTGATTTCCTCCTATTACAATATAGTTTACTTGAAACTCTATGCTATTGTGTGATACTATATAGAAGGATTGTTTTTTCAACAATGACACATTCCCACTGATAATATTAGGTTTCTATTCATGGAAAATGGAATATTATTACTTATGTTTTAGTATAAAAAACAGAAAACATTTGAAAAACAAGAAAACTATAAAAATAAGAATTCACTAAATTTTTATAATCACAATCATTATTGTTTTCATTATAGTATAATTCAATAAGATCAATATATGAATTAACTTTTTTATTATTTCTAATGTTTTCACCCATCATTATGATTATATTTTAATTTATTTTATTGTAATGTTACCTTTTAGGGTGTAAAATTCTTGTATGTTAACATATTCATCACACAATACTTATTTCGACTTAATTTTTTTGATTTCGGTGGATCAATCAAATTGTTATTTTTGAAAATAGATTTAAAAGGAAATTAAAATGAATAATTGGTCCATGTGAAAGTGTTCAAGGGGTATGAATTTTGATAGTAACCAAATTACTCCGCCCACCATAATATAACTGCTATCCTAGAACTAAACTCAAATTTTATACAGTATTATCTAGTGAACTATTTTATAATGAACACTAGCAATGAGGATCTCAAAGGGGATGTTATTATTGTTCCGAAGAAGGATTATACTATATATACTCTATAATAACAGTTTATTGAACTCAATGGGTGAGATGAGGATCAAAAAACATGTGAATGTTTGAAATAAGTAATCAACTCATACTAATTAGTTGGAGAAAGTTTTGTATGTAATCATAATGATGGGAATATAATCATGTATGAATTCAGAGAAAACCCAATAGCGATAACATATTTCTCATTTTTACTTTATATATTATTGGATTATCAATAATTCAAACATTAATACATATAGTATTGGTTAATTTTTTTAAATATAATAACATAAATGAATAATGATATAAATCAACGGAATACAAATGGTCAATGATGGAGATTAAGGGTAGGGGAGTAATCAAATGCTCTATATTTTTAATTTAAATTTCATTCATGGTCATGAACCACATTTTTCTATGAGTGGGAATAATGTATATAGAGTTAGAACCATGTTTTTTGTGTACTGTGTTTATAAAGTGTTGTGTGAGAGTAATTCAATTTCAAAAATTCTATCCATCATTATATAGTAGAAAAAATCACCACGTAATCATTGAACCCATTGATCAAACTGTGGAAAATTATTTTAAATAGATAAAATTTGTGTGAATCCATATAGAGACATGTTTTCACTGTATTTCTAAGCACAATAAATGGTGGTTTTTTTCTATAAAAATGTAATACCGTAGATAAAATACATAAAATTTAATCATTTAAGTATTTTTTTTAAAACTATTAATTGAAATATTAAGACTCCAAATTATATATTAGTGAATATTAGCCACAATATATTTGTTTGATAAATAAATATGTAAATAAAGATAAGAATGGATATATATATATATATGGGCTATGTAACTATTATTTTTACAAATTTACATACACTTCCAATTACTTTTGTGGGGTTTCTGATGCCTTGGGATAGTTTAATACAATATTAGATACACGTAATCAATACGTTCATAGCATATTAAATGGATTTTAAAAAGAAACATATATGATCCATGGTTATCAACAACATTGGATTGTGATGGGAGTATTTAACCTTGATGAATAAGGGGGAAATTTAGTATTTTTATTTTTATTTAAGTTAGGTCGTGGACTTGTAAAATAAATAAGTGGATATATAACGAATGAAATATTTTTTTTGATTGTGTGTACTATTAATATATTGATTAAACAAGTATAATTAAATTTACACTTCATTTTATAGTGGATAAATATGTTGTAAATGTACAATAGGGGTAAAATTTATATTGAGATAAATTATGTGAATAAAAATAATTTAAAGAGTATGGGGGAATGTGGTTATTATTAAATCATAATTAATATTCATTAGTTTTTTAGTATATTTCATTAAATTTTCTATTAAATTTATTAGTTTGAATTTATATTTCTATTTTTACAACGTCTTTTTAATTAATATCCACGATTTAAGAAGTCAACAATTTCAATGATTAATTTGGATTTGTTTATTCGATGTATTTAACTATGAATATTACAAGTTTTTTGTTTTTTAATAATCAAAGGGTAAGAGAAGAGGATGAATAATTATAAATACAATGTTCTATAATAAAGATTAAATGGTAGGACTGACACAACATTGAAATTCTAATGTATCCAGGTGGTATAACATCTAATTGGATCATACAAGAAATTTAGTTTAATTGATAAATAATAATAATTCCACAAATAACCAATGTTAGTTGTGAAAACAACTGGAACCCTACCAGCTTCTATCATGGAATGGATGGTGTCCCCTAGAAGTCTTGGTTATTCCAAATATCACCAAAATTATAATTTCAAATTAAATTTTAATTATAATGTATCATGGTGGATAATATAAAGAATATTTTTTAGATAACATTAGATTCATCCTATTGAAATACATATTTTATCACTAACACTATCCAAATTGAAATTCTCTATGTTTTAGGAATATGAAACTATATAATGATGTAGTGAAGGGATGATCCAACATAACAAAAAATCTTCTCATGAAAATATGTAATTATAAAAATATCCACTTTCCTAAATATTAACATCCATTGTCAACAAAAAAAATATATTTTACTAATTAATGGAACTACATTTTCATCCCATTTTTGCCTCAAATTTAGCACTAAGACAATGTTATGTACATAATCCATTCTGTATTATGCAGGTTTCTAAATAATAAACTCCATTTCCAATTAATAACATATTATTACAATTTTAATATCATTATTATGGGATATCCATGGGGGTAGGGTTTTTTAATTGATTGGGTTTTTCGTATATGTGGAAAACATGCATCAACTGGAGTTCCTTTATTGATGTTATTTAACAAAAATATGAAAACATTCTATTTAATCCTCGCATGTAATGGTCATGAGAGATATGATATATTATAATGAAGATTATATTGTGAATTTTGTAAAAAGACACTAAAATACCAAGTAAATAGTTTTCCACATTAGGGTTATATAAATTAATATTTACATATATCAAGGTCACATATCTAGGTGGTGAAATAAAATAATAAAATACGTATAAAGGGAATAACTATAAATTTAAATGTTGATGGGTCATTTATTTGGAAGATCACACATGAAGAAGATAAGTGAAGATAATCTAATGAAAGTGAAATTCATTAAGATATGTAAGCAGATGTAGTTCGCTATAAACCCATAATAGTTTTTTATTGATCACTATCCATGAGGCATCCTCATATATGTTCATTATTTCTAATAATTTATTTATTTTTTGTTACATAAATTATTAATTTATATAGGTGGGGAAAATCTCTTATTTTTTACTAGGAATTATTTTTCCAATTATTCATTCAATTGAACTCATGTATTATATAATGAAATTATTGGTAGATTAACCTAGGACTATTGATTAATGTTGAAAAATGTTAAAACTCACCCTAGTAATTGAGTCTTAGATACAAGACCAATGGGAAAAAGTGTGGGGTATTTTACATCCAAAACCCATGGTGACTGAAAATAAAATATACATGGTATTAAACCCCCAAAAAAGACCCATACTCAAGGGAATATGGAATCATACATATCATATAGTGTTATAAATATAACAAACCAATTACTCTTATTCATAAATACTTCATCTTAATAGATGGATATTCATTAAATACATAGTGATACATTCTGTAACCTTTAAGGGATAATGAATTAGAAAACATGGACACATTCACAACTATTCCAAAAGTGAGCTATGTCATATCACACTACGATATTCATAACTATAAAGGTTTTTTGAAGTATCATACATAATACATATCATCGTAACATTATTCTTTGACTTTATTTGGGCTCATTCTATCCTCCTATTCTTCATAGAGTGTATTTAGGATTACAAGAAAATACATTATTGGAGGGATTAGTGATAAAACTTTTGTTTCTTGGATGAGGGGAGGGATGTAAGGAAATAATTTGAAAAGGGATAGGATGAACCTAAGTGTTTTTTATGTATACATAGGAGATGATATATGACATTCATTAATTAGTGAGGTGAGTTAGACACTTTTAATTTTTGAAGAGAAAAAGATTTATACAAGTTTTTCACAATCCAAAAGGCTAAAAGATGATCCATTATCCACCCATAGATTTAATGAGATTTAAACATTTTAAAAAAAATTGTATTGGCTAATGTTTTAGGTTATTGTACACTTATATGTTTTTTTTCACCACTATATAAGCCAGTTTTACCCTTAACCACATGAACAAATTTGTTACTATTTTTATTATTCATTTTTTAAAAACATAATATGACCATTAAATAAATTATTTTGTTTCAAAAAATGCAATCTATTGTTCAAAATTCCTCTCATTTTTTTGTACAATATTATTTAAAACTAATCACTCATACACAATGAAAGGGGGGGGGTTCCAATGAGGCAGGTTTCAAAAGATTAATTAGCATTTTTATCAAAACTAAATATGAAATTAGTTCTAATTATATAAATTGAATTAATATATACATAATGAAAAAAATTTAATGATTAATACCATATTAAAATACTTTTTATATTTGTAATTTATTTAAAAGAAATGAAAATTCTTAAGAAACCCATATTTTTTCATTATTCATAAAAAAATTTGACTTATCATGGTATTCTAAAAATTTATCTACCAAATAATGTTGAACTTTTTATTTCAAAAAAAATATTTTATCAACTACCTTACCTAAATATGAAAAAATTAATTTTAAAAAAATTCCTAAACCTAGAGAAAAAAATATTTTAAAAGAAATTTGTTCTAATTTGAAAAATTGGTTTTATTAAGTTTTATTATTTAGAAAACACATAAGATGAATTTTGAAAATTTTAGTGAATTTATATATTATAATCAAAATACAAAAATTAATAAAAATTTATTTTTTAAATTAATTTATTCAAAATGCATTTTTGCGTATGAAAATAGTATTTCATGAAAATGATTCATTTTCCTTCAGATGGTTTTTATTTTAATTTCTAATTAATTGGTCAAAAAATAATTAATTATATAGAAATTTTTAAATTGTATATTATTAGGACATATGTTATCCTATTAATGAATCCCATTATAATGTATATTCCATAACAATCATATTAAATATTAATTTTTTAATAGTAAGTCAAGATTTGTTTAAACTGAGTGTTAAACGTAACAGAAGATACATTTAGTGCTTACTGTAACACAATGAAAATTTAGTGTCGCATATAATAAAAGTTAGAATTTATTTTTTGTGTATGGAAAAATATTTAAAATATTTAAATTATCTGAAATTAATATTAGAAAAATATCAGGGTGTTGCATTCTACCCCAATAAATAAGTTGGGTCCTCACAATTTAAAGTTGTGTTCAATACGAATTTTTTTAACATTTAAAATCACATTTTTGGGAAACCCAATTCAAAAAATTAATTAATACCCATCTTCTTGAAAGGCAGAAAATGTTTGAGAAAATTTAATCTAGAATAAAAGGTAATAGGTTTCCAAATAAAATAACATAGGTTTGAAGTACTGTTTTAGACATGGAATAAATTATTAATTTCCAAATAATAATAGAGGGTGATAGAGACCATTGATAAAAACAAATTAGATGATCATGTTAAAAATAGTAACCACAATGAAATAAAACAAAGAGGTGATAAATGAACATTGATATCATTATATGTAATTGTAATAGGAAAAATCCTTATTTCAAGATCCTTTTATTAAAATTGGGGTATCTTCATGAGAATATATAATTACAAGATTTAAATCCATATCATACATAAAAATTCATTATTTATTGTGATTCAATGATCTTACACATATTATATTACATTACAAAATAAGAATTTTTTGTTCAAGATGTACTAGTGGATAATAAGTTCCTAAAAATATTGTTAAGTCATTCCTTATTTCCATAATTATTATAAAAAATTTAATTTTGAGTACATGTTATCTAATGAGTCCCAAAGATCAACTTTATATATTTCATTAATAGTTAACCTCAAGGTTCCTCCATTTTTGACAAAAAGTTAAATCCATAAATTAATAAGTGATGTCAGTAAATTTCCAAAAATCAACATATCATTAATAAACAAAATATTAATAGCTATCTCTAAATGGTTATACATCAAATATATGATTAACATGATCATATATTCTCCAGAAGCATGGTAATTAATACAATTATAATAAAACATCAATGAAAAATTACATGCATCTCCATTCATTAAATAAAACCACTTATTATTTAATATATTCTATAAATCCAAAAAAAATTAAACACAACCATTGATAACATATACCACTTTCTCAAAAACTCAATAATTATTATTGGTCTCATCAATACAATATGGCTTACATTATACATATGAATCATCTATCTATCAAAACTAAACACAATATTCTCAGTATCAGGAACATATTATGTGTTACATTATCTTACTGATATATTTCCCATTAAATTTCACCATTCAATTAATCCACTTTTATAGGTAATCATAACCATTAAATATATTCTTTATAATCCATAATGAAAAATATATATTGAACAACAATTATATATTTCCTAATTCATATAAAAATATTTATTAATTCATATACAAAAACACATCAATAATTCCTCTTTGTAATGAAACCATTAACTATGATTTTTTATCTTATTATTTAATACATTATTCCATTCATATGTTGTTCATGGATTCATTATCATTACTAGTATATCCATTACTCATACCACTTTGAATATTCAATTAAAAAACCCCTTAGAAATTGATTCCTATAATTTCAATTCTTCATATATTTATATAATTTCACCATTGATGATCCTATATTGATAATTTTTTTATCATAAATTATGTTAAAATTTCTTCTCATTCTCCACACTAGTATCTTACTCTGTGTACTTATTGTAAAATTATAAATAAAAAATCATTTTTTGAGTCATTCCCTATAGTTATTCTCACCACATTCTAATAAATAATAATCTAAATTATCTTTGTAATTTGGTCACATCCACTATACCTCTACATGATACGTATCATTCTCTTCATTAGTGACTTGGGAGTTAATTAAGGTTCATTTTCTGAACACATATTGTGATAACCTATTATATATAATAACTGTATCTATCATGTTAGTTATCATCTATTTTGGTTTTTCATAAACCATTAGTCTATCACATTCAGCATTAATACAGTTTTTTATGGTCTCTACCATTGTATAAAAGCAAAAATCATAGATTTATTAAGACTATTAATAGTGTAAACCCACATAAACATTACAAATAACATATAATATTTCTAAATCATATGCCATTATTTTCAATCTATTACACCTTAATATTAACATAGCTTATTCATGGTCATTATTTAAATCCTTCATGATGGTTCATAAAGTGTTTTTGAATTTTTAAATCATACATGAATGGTGTATCAAGCTATGTGTGTAGTAAGGTCTGTTATTGTGCACCATGTGATAATATAATAGTACCCAATGGGCCCTTTTTAGATTTATTAGACCTAGATACCTCTATGCCACAACAAAATCCACACTAAGTAACTTGACAATGATGTAATCTCATAGAAAACACTCACCCAATCCATCACTAAAATTTTAGTAAATTTTCTTATTCTTTGACACTTACATAGATTTATCCTTGTACTTATCCCTTGAAATATCCTTAGAAATTCCATTAAAAAATTCCCTAGATGTATCCCTAGGGATGTTAGAAATTTTTTGCATTCTAGATTCCAATGGATAAATAAACTTTTATATGATACCATCAATAATAGACACAAACATGACATACATAAATATTGCATTCTAACATATGAATACCCATTATATAATATCATAATACATGGAATAATAGTTCAGGATTGATGCCATTGGAAACAAATACACATAAACAACTTGTTTATAAATGAGCCATATCACCTCCCACTATCTTATTCATTACTATAAACACAATTAGAAATATCATAAATAATATCATTAATCATAACATTTTGTCTCAATGTATTTCATATATGTTTGAAAATAATCGTATTACACTATCATCCTTAGGTTTACAACAAATCTTTTATAGAAGGTATTTTCAATAAAACAAAGTCTAAAAAATTTGGGGAAGAATGTAAGGAATGTATATGGGAAGGTAATGAATTAAATAAATGTTATTTATGTGTGTATAAAAGAGGATAATGGGTCAGATTTTATAAGTGAGGTGAGTGGCGTACTTATAATTTTTGAAAAGAAAAATTTATACCCATATTTTTTACATGTCAAAAGGAAACAAATGGTCCATTCAAAAACCATAGAATAGATAAGGTTAGAATGTTACTAAGAATCGTTTTTACAAGTATATAAGTAATTTAAACCCTATAAATTTAGTTTAACACAATGGTAATCATTTTTAACATTAACCACTATAATTTTGTTATTTATATTTATACTATTCTTTATGAAAAAAAATAATTTAAAAAAATTATATTATATAAATTAAAATGATTTCAAATATTTAATACATTTTTTCCAATTTCCATTCATGGAAGTGGAAAACATTTATTTAAAATTAATGTTGTAGATGAGACAAAAAGCATTTTCCTGAAGTGAAAATTTCCAAATTTTGTAAGGAGTTAATTTATCCAATTTTAATTCTAAATTTATTTCAAATTAACTAAATTATATTAATAAGTATATAATTGAATAATTTTACATTAAAACCCATATTTAAATACTTATTTATTTTTTTATGTTCTTCAAAATAATTTCCAATTCTTACTAAAAACCAATGTATTTCAATATTCAATGAAATATTTGAATTTATAGATAATTCACAAAAATTGAGTCCATGATAATATTTACATGATGAATTTTTTAATTAAGTTTATTTTATAAAATATAGTATTTAAACATGATAAAATTAATATAAAAATAATTTGACAAAAGGTGAGAAAACTATTTTTTAGAAAAATAATGTTTTAAGTGTTAAATCTATTTCATTCCTATAAATTATTTAGATAAAACATTATGATTATTTAAAAACAGTTATTATGTATATAATATATTAATTTTTGCTAAATAAATCACTAAATGTGATTTTTTATTTATTAATAAAAAAATTTTGTGCATAATAATATTTTTTAGGAAATGATTTCATTTATATTAGATTTTTTATTCATAATATTTTGGTCAACAATTAAATAATTATATTTACATGTGTAAACTATATATTTTCATATTTTAGTTAATCTTAGGCAAATATTCCATTCAAATTACTAAGTGATAAATATGATATTAAATAATAATGTTTGAATAGTATGTCATGTTTCCATTAAACATGTAGTTATTTGTAGTAAAATATATATTCATTGTTGCATGTGACATAAGATAATCTATGTTTTGCATGTAATGAAAGATAAATAATGGGTTTCATATAAGGAAAAATAAGAAAAATATTTAATTTATTTTAAAAAATAAAAAACCCTGGTGGTATTACAACATATATATTTTTTGAATAGATATATCTATAAAATCCCATTGAAACATCCATTTTTTAGTAGATAATACAAGTAATTCACTTTGATGTATTTATTGAAAATCATTGATAGAATTTCATGGTCTGGGTATAAGTAGATAATAGATTTGATTGATTTTGTTTGATTAATAACCCCTATAATTGATAACCAGTATCACTGAAGAAAACTCTCTTGTAAATGAGTTATAGGTTATCATACACATCAATGTCCATTCATTTAAATTATGTACTTATATCATTAAAGATTTCTATATTAAAAAAATACTCTTTTTATTATCAACCTATCCCTACATTGATGACCCAATACTCACCAGTATTGTGTTTTACTAAATAGAGTGGGTTTATTTTTCTAGAGATGAATCATTTTCACCATTAACAATTATTATCTTTTTTGGGTTCAATAATTATTATTAATTTCTATTTTTGGTAAAACACAAAAACATATAAGAAAATAATTATAATTATATAAATTAGAGTATTCAATAATATTAGATATTTCAAAATATTATTCATTGAAACAATAATTTTAGTGTAATTATGTGATAATAACCATTAGATATCATTTTATTTTTATATTATTTCATTTCATTTCAACTGACATTAATTCATTAGGTATATATGATTATTAAATAATTCCAAATTTTATGGTGTACAGATCTATTCTAGAACATATATAACATTTCATATATCATTGTATATCCATTTTAGGAAGGTTATGAATAAATCCAAAGAAAGATCATGGAGAAGGACTTACAAGGTGAAAAAAATAGAATAATATGGACTAGAGGAAGTTACCCAAGTATGAGAATATTGAGAGGACCCTAATGAGAGAATCATCTAAACCAAGACACCCTTCCTAAACATATGTTAAATTGAATGATTTAAAGTATGAAAACAGTTTTCTAAACATTTATGGATATGGGAATCTCCTAGTGATTATTGTAACTGTTATGTGGAATTTTATTGAATTGATCCACTATCATATTATATTTATGTTCCCATATTGAGGATGTCAAGAGTTTTATACTTGTGGTGTAGTAAATAAAGGAAGCTATATGACCCTAATAAATATGGATTGTTTTTACAATAGATTTATTGAAGAGATTAAAAATCATTATCTTGTTAGGCGTTAACACAACACGAATAAATATATATTAATTTTTTATATTTCATTTATGATTCAATAATTTAAATTTACACACATGAATATATGATTTAATTTAAAATATGAAATATTTTTTTGAAATAATCGATAAATGGATAGAATGTGAATGATATTAAGAGTATCACTCAATGAGAGTATTATAAAATTTTCTATTCCAATAAGAATTTTATTTATTAGAATTTATTTCATTACTATATAAATATATATAATTTTTAGATTGTATAACCATGTGTGGGTGTATAGTGAGATAAAATAAGTGGTGTGTGAATCTAATCTATTTAAAAAGAATATTTATCACATTATATACAAGAAAAAATGCTCTAGTTATTATTATTATTGTTGAAAAATTTGTGATATAGAGTGTACAAACATATTATTTAAGTGATGCTAAACTTATTCATGTTTTCAAGTTATTTTTTTATCAAACTATGATGATATTTTTTAATAAAAAACATATTACCTAATGGATGAAACTTAAAATATTATATTATTCATTTAAAACTTGAATAAAATGGTAAAACAGTTCCCCACATGAATTTTTGTATTTGATTAAGCAACATGTTTGTGTTTGAATTAGAGAATTCATGAATAAAGAGTATATTAGGATTCCCATATATATATACCCACACTTTGATCCCTAGGATGATAATTAAATTTAGGATCGAGGAATGAATGGTTTATTAAGATGGTTTTATATTTATTATGACACACATTCAATATATTCTCAAATCATGTAACAGATTACAAATTAAAAACAATGTGTGGTTCTAGAAACAAATGATTGGATGTTGATAGAAATATTTTTCAAAAATGAAGAAGTGGAAATTAAGTTATAATATTATGATTTAGGTTGTTTTAAAGATGTTTGAAACGGAGTAGTGGGTGAATATTTTGATAGATAATTTTATTTCAATGTTTACTCAATTTAGATGTTGAGTCATCTAGTATCATCCCATTTATACATCATTTACCCATGGTTCAAATTGTGCTATGATAAATAAAATAGGTGATGACTTTCTAATTATAGTTTTTTTACATGAGGAAATGTAATCTCTCATGTTTGAGAAAATGTGGATATTCTAAATGTTTTAGTTTTTTATGATTTTTTATAACAATTAATTTTATTTACTTCTTGTTTAAGAATATTTTGAATAGTTTTTTTGTGTTTGGGAAATATTTAGCATAATTTTATAACATAAATTAGTGTGATGATATTTTTATTAGTTTTAATTAGTGAGAGATGTTTTATAGCTAGGAAAGTTTATTAATTTTTGTGTTAAATAATCATGGGGATAGGTTTATGAATAAAAATTAGATAAACCAAGTTCATCTATAAAAGTTCAATGACATTCCTGCTACTAGAATTGGGTGCCTATATGGGATGGTAGAGTAACTCTAATGAGTATAATACATACATTTTTGTTTCATTTAAGAATAAAAATATGGAATTATAGAGCTAAAAATATCGTAACTACAATATGAAATGTCATCTGATTTTAAAATAACATTATAAAAGGCATTGATGAGGCATTTTGTCTCCAATTTATCCAAAAATTAGAACCTCAAAGGAAATTTAAATAATAATATAAAATGGTTGAGAAGCCAATTAATACCTTACTGAACCAATTGACTATATAATACTAATTCTAGATATGTTCTCCCTCTAACACTCGACAAATTTAGACGCTCTAATTTTTTTTAATTTTATATAATATATTGATGTAGTTTTGGGACGATCCATCATAACCTCACATCCAATCCAAATACTAAATTAGTGAAACATAGACTTGAATATCATTATAACCATTCTTATAAAAATAAAACAATCTAATATAAACTCTAGATACTATTATATTTTTTAAATATATTCTAACAGAAAACATTGAGATTATTTACACCTGCTAATGAAATATTTATATAGATGTCGTTTCCTGTGTCACAGATCTGGTGGTGACATTATTACATTAGAACGTTATGTAAGTAATAAAATCCCAAATTTGTGAATATTTTAGCAGTCTTGGTAAACTATGATAATACTTTAAATTCAAATAAATTAATAAAGATAATAAAAAATTTGTTTTCTTTGAGAGTTCAATTATTCCCCTCATAATATCCCTAAATGTCAGTCATGAAACACTTCTTAGTAACCCAAGGGATATAAAACATAATGAAAGAGTTATCATAGATGCTTAATAAGGGTATGCCTATAACAAAAGATTTCATGAATAAAAAATAATAACCAATATATTGAGGTGAATAAATGAAACACATGACATATTAAAAATAACTTGGGAATAATATGATAGGAATAAATGATGAAAAAATAAATCGATATTGAAAATCAAAGAGTTTGAAACTTATCCATAAATATCATATATAATGAAGTAATCCAATGGGAATTAATAAATATTCAAATAATAGAGGAATCATAATTTTAGAAATCATAAATATACCAGGAATTCCTTGTTCCCTGACATTGTACCATCAAGGACACATTCTAATAAATTTTACATAAATGGGTAAGTCCACATTGAAATACCTAACCATGTTTCTGTCATGATTCCATCTGATGCACCAAGGGGATATATAATTTCAGTCCATAAACATCAATTAATTAGTATAATTCATTCAAAATATGGAACATAAAAATTCATATTGAAATAATAACATATAAAATATAAATACATACCCAAATCAGTAAACATAATTGTGTCCCACCTAATATAATATGGTGAATGTTTAAATAAATAGTATATCACTTGTCAAAACAATACAAGACCATCTAGTGATATAATATAGATGGTTCAGTAAAAACATTTCTCTAGTTGAAAACATATAGAATAAGGTTTACTGTAATTGATGGAAATAAATTCCATGAAAATATAAATAAAAACAGTTTTTAATATAGTAACCTATCAACATTGAAAATCACTTTTTAAAAGAAAAAATATAACCAACATTATGAAAATATTTTTCATTGAAAATAAATTTATAAAAGTATAATGTAATCTTATAATTATTTTCTACTTATTACATAATAAAATCACATTAATTCCAAACATAATAAAACAAATATACCATTCACATTTTTAGTAAAGGAAAAAATTAACCTTGTTTGAATAATGATAAGAATATTCATTTCAAACTGATTTGTAATATTTCTAAGAAGGGTAAATATGTTACATGATAATAATTTTTTGAATTTTTATTTTTCTCATTTTTCTTTCAAAACACATGGATATTTCAGAAAAAACATCTTTCATTCATATAATAAAATAAAATTGATTTTCCTTTAAAACACGTATACTAATAATATTTTTGTAGCTTTTGAATAATAACCCCAATGAATGAAAAAACTCAAAATTAAAAATTAAATAAATTTATGATAATTATATTCATGATATAATATATCCATGTGATAGTATACACACCACCCAAATGAAATAAGTGGTGAATATTTCATATGTCTCATAGAAGTAAAAGTGAGATGAGATACCCTTACATCATGATCACCTTCCTTAAAATATGATAAAAAATCATGTATAAATATAGGTTTAATATAAATATATTATATAATAATAATGATATATCACAAACCATATATTGTTTACTTATAGTATTTTATCACCCATTCGTTAACATTTCCTTGTTTAAATTACTATTTTTATGACCATTGCTACGTTTTTCATATACTTTTTTTAATAATTTAAATAATTTTTTATTTTTCACGGTTATATCTTCACCATAATTATAACCATGAAATAAATATAATTTATTTTCATTATGTTTGTATTTAGATTAATCAACTGAGTTAGACATAGAAAATGGATTACATCGTTCATGGAGATGATAGGCTAGATATACACATGAATGTTGTTTCTATTTTTATCATTGAATGTAATGAAGGGAATGCCAATAATATATAAAAATTATAGAGTAATTATTATTTTATATTAATATTTATATAAAATATAGTAATTTAATTTATACTTATTAACTTCAATGTAAATTTTATGTGAATGACGAATTGCATCCCTTCTTGAACAAATGGCCTGAAGGCCTATTTTTATTTTATTATAGATAATCTACTTTTATGTGTTGATGGGGAACCCTCACAAGACCAAATGGCCTAAAGGACTTCTTATGTACACACTAGCGATGTTATCAAATTACCATGGAATAAAAATTAATAAATTATATGGGATATTATAAATAGAAATTTATATTAATTACATCGGTTCTCAAGGCGGTAGTCCGTCTTACACGTGATTGACTATTTCATTTCCCATTTGATGGAAGAGAAGATGGTAATACATTTTTTCCATAACATAATAATATATCAGTATATGAGATATAAAATTGTTAATATATTATCATAGTTGTAGAATATTTTAATAATGTTGAGTAATAAATAAAATTAATATTGATTGATAAGGACTATACATATTCCTCATAATGGAATTTTATGTTTATATCTAAATATTTCATAGGAGGGAGACCTAATATAAATAGGTTTTATATTATTTAGGGGGTAATGTAAGAACTATATTTGGGAATTTACTATACTCTCTAAAGTGATTTTTATTGTGAAGGGTAGAGGATAGGGTGGCCTTATATAATTGGCGCCGAGGAATACATGGAATTATTTATATGGAAAAGTAATTACAAAATTTTTATCATGGAAAATGGACTAAAAAAGGTTGATTTTAGAACAATATTATGATATATAGTATATATATTTATATTAAATAGAAACTATAAATTATTATAAATTTTTTTTAACCATTATTGTATTAGTTTAACCCCTGATAATCATTTTTTAAAAACAACCTTAATTAAAAAAATTATAATTTTTACAATTAATTATGAAAAAAATAATGTTTAACCAGTTATAAAATATAAATTATTCTGATTCTACAATATGAAATTTATTTTTACCATTCCAATTAAAATAATATGAAAATTTTATTTTAAAATTAAACCCTCAAGAACTATGAAAAGTTGTTTTGAAATGAATGGTTTTCCAAATTTGGATACTTTTTTAAATGAAAATTGAATACAATCATGATTCCAGTGACATAAATTAGTTTAATTAAAGTTTAACATAAATAATTTATCTTTTAAACCAATTTATAATGTAATTTTATTTTATTTATTTTATTTCAACATGAACTTTTCGATAAAAATTAATTTGTTTCCGTATTCATAATAAAAACTAAATCCTTTGAGAAAATTATGATGTATAGAAATAGTGATAATATTGAATTGTATATAACAAAAATAAATTTTATTTGGTATAATAAATTTTCTAAATGTTGAAAAAATATTTTTATAATTTGTTCATAAAAAGAACACATTATTTTTTAGAAAAATGTATTTTTGAATTATATAAATGATTTATCAAAAATTAATAACTTTTTAATAAAAAAATATTATTTATATAATACAATTAAAATAAATTTTCAAAATTTGTTTATACGTATTTATAATACTATGCTTATGTAATGGGTTCTATAAATCATCCTTAAATGTCTATATATTATGGTTCATTAAAACATGTTGTCACGCATAGTAAAATCTATCAATGAAATTAAATATATTTTTAAAAATTTATAAAATCTAAATGAAGTATATTATAACTCCATTAAAATTAATTTCTACATAAAAATTATAGCACTATGAAAAAAATTGAAGATACATCTACTATATTAAGATATTGTGTTCCCCTATTACTTCCTCAAATTAGTAGTTTCACAAAAAAACTTGGACAAGGTAAGTGGTATTGATTACTTCTTATTTATATTTACAATCCATGATCCCACTATCTATTCTCCATAAGAATTCTCATGATCCAGTGGTATGACCTCTGGGTTTAGTACATGTTATGAATCAATTATGTACTTCCTCATGAGAGATATATGGAACACAATGTGAACTTTAGAGAGTTTTGGTGGTAAAATAAAATGATAATATACCATTCCCAATAATTCATGAATCTTAAAGGGGTCCATATTAATAATGATAATATTTCAGTTCTTCCAGAATCTCGTAATAAATTTACATTTAGAAATTCATAGAAACAAATGCTCATAAATTTGGAACTCTATATTAAATTTATGATTGTATATGTAACTATTCTTTAATCATTGACCAATTATAATGTGTTTTTGAATGTGTATAAATTTTTATTTTTATTTCATTATAAATTTCAAGTAAAAATATCTTTATATCTCTGAAATTATCCTACTACATTGGGGTTCTATACTTCATTTCATAGATATATTCATAAGGATCCATATGAATACTTGTCTGAAAGTTATTATTGTAGAAAACTCAACTAGAGGTAGGTGTGCATTCTAACTAGTTTTTTAATCCATATTACAAGATATCATTATACCCTAATAGTTATTAATTTTTATGTTAGACTGAACATCATTCTAAGGATGATATAGATTTATAAAAATCAACTCCATATTAAGATGATTCTAAATACATATCCCTTACATTGAGGCAATCATGAGGTCCTTATCAGATACTATAGAATTTATTATTCCACGAAACATTATATCATTCTTAATATGTTTTTTTGGAAATTTTATATAGGTATAATTTATCTATTATGTTGAAAAAACATTTTAATTTTTAAGGTGACCGAATACAACCCATTTACCGTTGTGGCGTTTTTCCATTTTTGGTATTATGAAAATAATTTTCATGGTGTTATATTTTCATGTAAATATTGGTAAAGTTAATGGTTAAACATTTCCAATAGATATTTCTTTCTCACACTAATCATCCTATCATACAAGGCACTGAGATAGAAACCCTGTTTTGTCTCTCTTAATTCCACCTCAGAATAAATACTCTTTAAAATCCCTATACATCTTCATACATCTTGGACTAATAGGGAATGATGAACATTGATCTTCAACAGATATATATTTTAATATATTTTATGTATACATCATGTAAATGATTCCTAAATAATATAATTCCATCATAATCAATGTTAAACTATGTAACATCTCTCCCCATTATCTGTAGATTCAAATCATCATTGTCTCATATTTAATCCTCCCATGAATTAATGGTTTAACACTCATTAAAAGAGATATTATTCCTAAAATTACATAAATATTTCTTGTTGTATCCTTTATAAATCCATAAATATTGTATCTACAGTGATCCCCATCATAGAAATGCTAGCATGTTCTTTCTAACATAGTCAATTAGAAACCATATTCATTTCCCCAATTTGGTAATGTATTGAGTAGTCATAATATTTAATCCCTTCCAACGATATTCTCTGGTGTATATTGACCACTATTTTGGTGAATATATACGTCAAAATTCCATTATCATTATATATGTCACACCACTCAACTTATTGGGAATTTCTCTATATTTTTAATGAAAAAATTATCCTCATTACTCTAAATAATGATTTGGGAAATTTTGATAATGGAACTAAACCTTTTGTGAGGATTAAGATATAACTATATAGTTCTACATCAGAAAACATCATAATACCCTCTTTAATTAATCACTATATATTACAAACTCTTTTCTATATTAGGGTATTCTTATCACATTTTCAGTAAATAAAATTCAAGTTAGTTCCTTAAATCATTTATAACATTCAATTTTCTATATAAACACTTCTACCTTCCGAGTTAATTTCGTAAGTGTATTGGAAATCTATAAGAAATTCTCCATAAATAGATTATAATATCCATCCAGTCAAAGAAAATACAGATCTCATTAACTATGGTTGATATATTCCATTCATCAATAACTACTTATTTGAAGGATACACTAGAATACCCTCATATGGGATTACATGACCCATGAATGAAACTATCCAAAGCCAAAATGGACATATATTAAATTTTCTAAAAAAATATCCCTTCATTATATTCTAAAGAAAAATATAAAATTGATCATAATGATTTTCATTACTCATTATAAATATAATAATATAACATATAATGAATACAACAAACAGATAATGGTATTACATGGTCTCTATATTTATTAAAATCAACATGATAGTATAGAAACTTGTAATTCTATATATAATCACTATATATTCATAGTGTGTTTACATTATATAGATGGATATATTGGGTTTCTATACATATAGAAACTCTAATTATGTTCCCATAATCCATGATCAATGTTGGAAAAGTATAGATCTTCTAATAATTGAAGAAAAAACCTATTTATATAGGGTATAGTTTAATTTTTCTCAATAGTGATATGATTATGTTCTTGATAATCAATACAAAGTGACAGTGATCAAACTTTATTAAAAATAATAAAAGTTGGTTCACCCCAAGGTGAAACAATTGGATAAATTAATCCATTTTTAAGACTCATTGGAGTAAATTATTCAATTTGTAATACTTAATAGATTCCATTCTATGTGGATTATAAAAAATAAGTTAATCCCCGTGTATAATTTATATTGAGAACTCAACATCATGATTTGGTGGAATAATAGTGAACTCTTATGGAAAGACCAAAAAACATATTCGAATCATCCATATATTCATTAAAAAATATTTCTAAAAAATTATGAGTTTTGTAACCCTTTAAAATATGAATCCAAACCGATATAGTGGATGTGATTTCCATCGGAGGTTTATATTTATTTTCAAATTGAAAGATGATTGTATTTTGGTTTAGAATATTGAATGTGATTGTCTTTATATATACATTTATATGGGTATTATCATGATAAATCCATTCAAATCCTTGGATAACATTAAAATATACCGCAATGATAATAAAATTATTTATAGGAATAATCTTTCAAAACACATCATTTGGAGATGAATCATAGACACGATATGTGATCATTTTATAATTTCTATTTTTATAAATTAAATCAACATCTAATCATTGATATGGTTGTGAGATATCATTAGAATATTCTTCATAATAAAAAAGTTTGTAAAACCATAATCAAATTAAATATTTTCATTCCTAGAGTGAATGTTAGGTCTACTATTCAGCACATTTCTAAGAACTACCACATTGGTTGTAGTAATATTATATCCTTGGACTTCTCCCATTGACATAATTTTATGTATATTACATTTATTTCTAGGGAATTGGGTAGCATATCACCATATATTCCTAAATACAAATAATTTTATATTGATGGATTCTCCCTTACTATTTTAGTCTTGATTTTTATGGCCTTTTTCATGATATATGAAGAAAAATAATTTTCCTTTTACAAATGTACAAAGGTTTTTCTATCCATTAGTGTCTCATTAGGATAATTTCCAATTATTTTATTCCCTTTATCTATTTATTTTCTAAAATTCTCTTTTTAATCTTCTATTCCATTTAATCCATAATACATGGAATGTTATTTCACTTTTTGGTAGAAAATGATATTATATACTCATATGATTTTAATGTTTTATAGAATAGTTCCTTTAGAATGCTTGTCTTGAGGCCATAAAATTGATGTTTAATCTTACTTTTTGATTTGACAGACAGTTTGTAAAAATCATTATTAACATTTTAAAGTTATCTTAATACAAAAAAAATCTCTTCTTTTATATTATATTCATCAATTGTGTCTCCATATCCACTAATTGATCAAGTGGAAAATATTTTTCTGATAAAATATCGCTAAAATACTTCTATTCAATACTTGATACTTCCTCCCCATCCATAGTGTTTATAATCAATGACCACCATTGATCCATGTCATCAAAGATAAGGTAAAATTCAATGAAATCATTTCCCCTTTCATTTCATCAAGAAGAGATAAATGTATTATCTATGAAACTTATCCATATTTTAAATAAAAATTTATATATAGTCCCATTACATGATCGAGGTGTATGATGTAGAAATATGTCTAATTGATTTTCCTAATTTTTGGAATAGAATTCTACATTAAATGGGATTGGTAATTTCACATAACCTAAGACACATGTGCCAAAATGGATATAATTTGATATGTTCTAACTACATATCATGATCCAACATCATTATCACTAGAAAAAACATTAATTTAGTGATGTTTTTTATAATCATTGACAATTTTTATTTTTAGAGTTGTTTTTAAGGAAGCGTTTTAAATTTAGCGATGTTTCTAGAAAAAGTTTTTAATTTATCAATATTTCCTAAAATGTTCTTAATTCATTTAAATTTTATTAAAGACGTATAATTTTGTGAAATTTCTTAAAAACGCCTATAACATGGAGACATATCATGAAAAAAATCACTAAATATGAGATTTTTCATAAAAACATTGATAGATTAGTGATTTTTTATAAAATGTCACTAAATTAGGGATGTTTTTATGAAACATATCTAATGTGGAGATGTTTTCATGGAAAGGTTACTAATTTATCCTCTTTTTTTGGAAACTACAATATTTTCATCATGTCACTCAAGAATATAGTTAATATAGATTTTTGAATAGTGTAAACCATCGATAAGCACATGGTTCAATATTTTATAGAAAATAAAATCTACAATATAAATGAGAAGAAGGGGAGTCAAAAAAATGTCTACTGAATTCAGAAAAAATGATGACTCACCTATGGTAATTGACACCACCCATAACTCTCAGGTGATGACCTATACTCCATGTCTTCAGTTTCTTCCAGTTCTCATCATCATTTCATGGGGTTTGGTCTTCCACCAGACCAGAGCCCTTGATGCCCGACTTGCTAGTTTATCTCGATAGTTTCGAAAACACCATTAGAATTTCCAAACTTCTCTCAGAATATTTCCTTTCTATTAGACCTATTTAGAATGTGAATCAATCATATTCCATTATATGTTTAGTCTATAAATCTCTAGACATCATAGGTCTCATGCACAACATCATCCCTTTCATTCCTACCTTCACTGCACAGTAGGTGCTACACAATGAGCCTCTACATGGTGAGAAGCACCAAAGAGGGTAAGAGATGAAATCCACTTGATCAATGAACCATTAGAAAGTTTGACCTACATAGAAGAGTCAATAATAGTGATTCCATTTATTTCTAAAAAAGCAGTTAAGGAATCTTCCTGCATCAAATGTAAATTAACTACAACCGGAGTAACATGCTCTTTATTAGTATCATACTCACCATCAATCTATTGCATTGAAACAGTTTGTCCCAGCAACTCCCCTTTACCACATATAAGATATTATAGGAAGTATTTACTCAAATTATTTGGAAAATTATCACTGATAGGAGATATATTGTGAGATGTCCCAGAGTGTTTTCCACCATACGCAAAATAATGGACACTAGCATCATCAGAGGTAGTAAAATTGATATATTTTTTTATATATGGGGTTTTTTATAGAAAAGTGATATGTTTAGAAATATTTTTAAAAATGGGTCTCAATTTACGTGAACGTAATTCACACATAATTGGTGTAGAGATATGTGTGAACATGGTTTAGACATCCTACATAGATTCGATATAGGATGTGTGAACCTCTTTCACGCATCACTCCATGCCATATATGGGTGAACAAGGTTCAAAAATCCTTCAAAGATGAGATAAAGGATGTGTGAACCCTATTCACACAAACCAATGAGATAATAAATAAAATGGGTCTCCAAAACAATAGTTTATTCTTATTCTATGAATTTCTTTGCGATTCCATGTAGAATTTATTTCTCAACTAAGATTTTCTACATTTTAAAAGGTAATCTTTATATTTAAATTTTTAATTATTTAATTGTGTTTATTTATTTCATTTGTATGATTTATTTATCTGATTTGGGATATTTAAAATTTAGTGTTTGTGTGTATGGTTATTTTATTTCATATGTACTGATCTGTAAATTAGTTTCTTTTGAATGATTTAATTTTTGAATAATGTGTGTGTTGTATGAATTTGTATTGAATGTTTCATAAAATTATACATGTTATGTCTAAAATGTTGTATGAATTCATATTTAGTGTATATGAAAATTAAATATTTTATTTTGAAAGTAATATTAATTTAAATTACAATATTTTATACACTAATTATATAATTTATGAATAATATATTAGTTATATATATCATATTTAAATTTTTTAAAAAATATATAGAAAGATCCTTTTTTAATGGAATGAAAACAGTAATATTAAAAATTATTAAATATAAAAGTGATATAGATATTTAATATGTACTTTATCTAGTAATGGAAAAAATATTTTCTATAGTAGTTGTATAATTTATGAATAATATATTTTTCATTTGTATCATATTTAAATTTATTAAAAAAATATATAGATTACTCTTTTTTAATGGTAGAAATATAATTTTATAAAAAAATAATTTTAAATAATATTATTTATAATTAAATTTATTAAATATAAAAGTGATGTAGAAATTTCATATTTATCTCATCTAGTAATAGATATAATTAGAATAAAAAAACATGGTAAATTATGTGATTACAGATCTTCAGATGACCCACCAATGCATAACTGAAATTTCATGTCGTATTTTTTAATATGGTTATATAATTTGTAATAATTTCATTTATTTTTTCATATTGATGATCTACAAGTAATTTATGACTATATATGTAATGAACTGCATTTTCTTTTAAAAAGTGTTATGTATTTCTTGCCCCGAGACCCCCTCACATGCATGTGAGTAAATATTTAATAAAAAGGAAATTAAGAAGAGGCATCCCTGTAGAAGTATCCCAAAATAGGTGTCCCCAAATAGATGTTCAAGAATAAGTGTTTTATAGGATGCATTGTTGTTTGATAGTAGAATGAATGTTTCTGAGATATTTGATAATAGAGACTCCAAAAGTCTATCCATTGGTTTTGGTTAGTTTATCAATTAATTATAAATGAATCTTAAGTCTCACGATCAAGTCATGATTATTTATTCATATCCAGATATAGTAAATTATTCTATACCAATTATAATAATGTAAAATATTTATGTAGTATATTATATCATATTTATTATTTTTTTATAGTTAATAATGTATGCACAAATATATGACAATGGTGAGAGCATTTATACAGAGTAGTGATTTTTCTATAGTGTGCCACATGTCAGAGGGTAAATCTTTATGGTTATATGTAATTTCATGTAGTTCACAATAAAAGTCTTCATTAGTTAAAACTAATGGTTGATCAATCCATTTCATCAATCACATATGGAAATCTACAACATTCTGAATGTTTCTGGCACACTGAGTAACATTTGGTTGATTATGATAATTAGATGAATGCATCATCCTTTTTTATATAGCAGTGTGCTAAGGTTTTGATGGAGTTCTATGTGGGGAATTCTGATATAGATGTTGTGCATTGACTACTACAGAATCTTGTTTTGTGAGCGTTATAGAAGTTGGTCCTTCACAACAGTTTTTTTCAATTCTTCCTTCTCAAATTAGTTTTGTAATGGAAGAAAATTATGAAGAATATGATCAAAATTTGGAAAGAAATTTAGTTTACATCCCTTTACGTGCTGATATATTGAATGAAATTTTATCTAAGGAAAAAAAATATGGGGAGCCATCAAGAAATTATGTGGGAGAGGGTGAAGTGGGGAATGAAAAATCTGAGGTTCGTTTAAGAGATGTGGGTGAGGGATTTGTGGGAAATGAATCTTCTAAGGTTCATTTTAATGACAAGATTACATGACATCCACTGGTTAGTGGTAATCTTCGTCTAGAATTGAGTTTATTAGTCAAAGAAATGTCTCGTGAACAATATTTTGATTGCGATGTCATTAAATCGACTTCGGAATTCCTTGGCATTATGAGGCATATGTCAACATAAAATGAGAATTCCATCTTTGTCAGGAAGGAGTTTGAAAGTAAAATGACGATGAAAATTTTGAAATAGAAATACCACATTGAGTAACATGTTAAATTTTGGGTTGATGAGTCAAAGAAAAAAACATATCATTCATTTTGGACAATATGGGCCAACATGTAAATTTTGATTAAAGAAAATATTTGATAATTTTTTTTTCATGTTTGATGATAACCAAGTAGATGGGCCACACTTTTTTGTCAATCAATGCTTGTCTTATAACCACTCTTCCCCTTGATTAAAATTTTATATAAATGTTATTTGTGAGATGATATGAACACATCAAGATGTTACCATTTCCCTAGTTTAGGAAATAATACAACAGTTGTATAACTATAAGATATCATATGACAAAGCATGGAATACAAATCAGAAGGAAATTGTAAAAGTGTATGGTTATTGGGATTAATCTCATGCTATATTGACAAATCTTTTGGGTTTTTTTGTCTCTCAACAATAATATTTTTTTCTATTTGGACATTGTTTAGTATGAATCCCCCAATTACTGAGTCGATAGAATAAAGGTGAAGTTCAGCAGGAATTTTTGGGCATTTAGTCCTTGCAATTTTCCTTTCCCTGTTGTAAAAAATTTATTCAGGTTGATGGAACTTTCCTATATGGAATGTATGCATGTTTTCTACTCATTGCGGCCATACAGGATAGTAATTGTGCTCCTCTTCTACTGGCCTTTTCTGATGTTGAAACTGATAATTTTTTATGCTGGATTAGGTTTTTGGAATGAGTACCTATTCATGTCACACAAAATCAGGGCGTGTGTCTGATATCCAATAAGCATCGAGCAATTATAGAGGTCTTGGCGAGGTATGGGGTTTCATGAACTGAGATGAATGATTATCATTGTTATTGAATTAGACATGTTGCAAGTAATGTGTATAATCATTTTATAGATGATTCCATAAATAAGGTGATCCTCAAGATGGGTATGTTTTTTCTAAACATACATTTTTTTAACAAAATTTAGTATCCATTTTAATAAATTATTATCTTATGGTTTCCTCAAATGATCCCCAACAAGAAATACTTGATCGACACCTTGACGATATCTGAACATCTAATTAAGATGTGTACGAATATATGATGCATATTTCAAAGGATAAATGGTCATTAACATATGATGGTGGAAGATAATATGGACATATGACCTATAATATATTGGATTGCCTAAATGGTGTCCTCAACGGTGTGCGCAAACTCCCAAAAACAGGTTTAGTGCAAGATACATTTTATAGTTGTGTTACCTACTTTCATGACCAGTCTTAAAAAGCCTATAAGAGGATATTCAATAGAATGTTTTTTATGTATCATTTTCAAATTGATTTTGATTAGATATTGAATGAGGCATAAAGATGGACTGTTCTTTCGTTTGATAGGGAAAAAAATGAGATTTTGGGAAATAATGTGCTACGACCAGGCTACATGCACAAGTGTTTGACTGTTTATAGTGATGTAAGATAACATTTACTATGATTGCAAAAACTTTTAGGAATTTAGATATCCATGTTAAATTGTTATCGCATCTTTTTCTTCAGTAAATATATCACATGAGACATATGTTGACCCATTTTATCATATGATCACTTTAGTTATGTTTTATAGTGAAGCTTGGATTCCTGTTGTTGAAATTCATTCTATCTCATTTCCTACTGATCATCCAACCCCCATCCTTAATATTTCGAGGTTTCAATTTTTTTTCTTGTTTATGAATTTTTCAATGTCTTTCGTTTATTAAATTATGGCCTTTATACTACTAGTTTATGTGCTCATGGAAGACCAAAATCTTGTAGAATAATAAATTAAATGGATTAGCCTCACCAATGAGAAAGTAGAATATGATTTAGTTTTTGTCACAAAGAATGACATACTTGTAAAATATATCCCCAGGTGGCAGGACAGAGCTCCACATCTCATCAGCCATGACCAAGTTTTTGTATTTTATCATGAATATGTATATTTTGTTTTCTATGTGGATGTTTTAGTATTAAATCAATTTATTTATAACTTTCTCCATTTCTAACATGTTTCAATTTTGGGATGTCTCCTTTTTTGATTATATAAAAATGAATTTTGTGATAATAAAACTATTATGAAAATCAACATAGAACAGTAATCAATATATCATGCTTCCTCATGTGACAAAGACCATAATCCAGCCAAACAAAATCAAGTATAAATCAAAAATATTAACACAATCATTTTTCATTTGATTGTTGTATATTTGTGTAAATAAAAGTTATAAATTTTTTATTGAATTCACTATAATAGAGTAACGATGATATCATTTGTGCAGATGGTAGTTTTTCCATTACTCGCATTTTAGGATACTCATGTATCACGACTTCTTTTAGAGGGACTTCTTGTGCCTATGTGTAGTGTATTTAGATCTCACCATTTCCATCATACCGCGCCACCTCCCGATATCATCCCTCATCTTTGTCGCGCTGGATTATATGGGGTAATTATATAAGATATCACTTTTTTGGATTATTAGCTCATTGTTGTGATTGTTGAGAGGTGGATGCTAGAGTCACATACATTCTACTCTATAGAGTGTGAGATAACTCTTACCCTATAGGATGTGGCCATTATTTTGGGCCTCCCCTTTGATGGTGTGATTATGACAGGCCGATTTGGAGCAGATCTTCTAGAGCTAGTTAAAAGAATAATTGGAATTGAGGTCGAAAATGATGGAAGGACCATCGTCGATGGTAGATTATGCATGCCTTGGTTAGACCAACACATTACATAGTTTTTCGAAGATGATGATTATGTCACCGTACAATGATTTTCATGTGAATATATTTTGAGGCTGGTCGGTGGAACGCTTTTTGATGATCACCCCTATACATTTGTACATTTGATGCATTTATCTTTTTAGAGGATTTCGACGACGCATGCTGGTATAAATGGGGGTCTTCTTATTTAGAATATACATAAAGTTTTCAATGCAATGAATGTCTCGTCGATAAGATACAGATCATCGGATGCATGGTTCTTCTACGGATGTGGGTATGCGAGTACATCCATCGTTTAGCTCCACATGTATGTGTGCCATTTCAAGAAGATATTGAAGAAAATGATCCACCTAGACATTGGTATGTTATTCATTACTTATACTATCTAACTTAATTATATAACTTTCTATTATGAAATGAAATTATAACAATAATATATAGAGGTGGAGTTAGGAACATCGACATTGAGATTCCCCCAAACATGACGTTCACACCTACAGACTTATGTTGGCCAGAATTCGACCACACGATGTATGTGATTATTATTTATATTTAAAATAATTATTCTTTACTATTCATGTATTAATTTATTAATTGATTATTTATTTTTTGTTTCATATTTTTTGGATTCCACATATAGATTCTATTATACAGAGTGTTCCACCACAGTGTATGGTGATTCTTGCTATCTGCTCCAGCATGGTTTCATTGATTCATTTTCTCATAGTCGAGTGGCATCATACTGATAATGTTATGGGGATGTTCGGATTCTTTCATCTTGTTCTTGACCCGCCATGTCAATTATATCCATTGCATTCCATGATGATGTTAGGGAAGAGATATTTTTATTAGAGGAGATACCATTCCAAATAAATTGAATTATTGGGAAGATTATAAGAGTAATAGATGTGAGGGGCAAAGACAATATATTTTCATTTGGTGGATCAAATTTATTACACATCATGGTAAAACAGGTCCCCAGTCATATTTTTGACATGACACAGATGAGATTTTCATGAGCTGGTATACATAGTTCCTTCCACTATTCAAAAGAATTTTTATTCGTATTACATAACAACAGAATTTGTTTTGGTAGTATTCTCATATCATATATATACATCACATGTCTTAATCGGTAGAGAGAACCATATTTGAACCAGCATATTTTCGCACCCTTATATCATAGATGATTCCTTCAATGGATATGATATATCATGGCATTTTGACTGATCCAACACATGCAGAGGAGGCTACAGAGCATGATGAGACTCATATAGATGTACTTTGGGTGACGACCCTTTTATGGATTGTTCTGTTCCACATGAGGTGGATGTTATGATTAATCATTTAGATGTTATTGTTCCACATGTGGAGGGTGTTCAGCATGATCAGTCATATGCACCACCAGCTTATCAGGCTCAACCACAGGTAGATACATATGTTTACTAGGTTGAGAGGGAATATTTATTATATACATTCATAGAAAAACATCCATATTATTTCCATGTTGGTGAGAGTTCAAGCCAGCCTCTACTATCCTTAGATGCAGGAAAATTTACAGACTGTGAGACTATACATCGACCGCTTGTCACACGAGAGGATGTGAAGGTGGCTTCTAAATATGATATGAAACATACACCAGAGCGTAGACAAAGACAGACACATCATTGATGAATATTGTATACACTTGGATGTGGGACATAGGATCATCCATTCTGGAGGTGTAGATTATGTGGCCTTTTTATTTATGATACATTTGGTATGTGCATTACAATTAAAATTTATAGAGTTCTAATTTTTTAATTTGTGTATTACCGTAATCAAATTATCTTCCCAAACTAAAATTTTTTATTTGGAATTCATTAATATATAATAAAACTCTGAATGAAATGATCTCGAAACGTCAAGAAAACTTGAAAAAACAATTTCTCATTAATTTGAATCCAAAAATCATGGAACATTATTCGTTGTTTAAAAAATTTAATGGAATGAAGTTGAATTTCAATTAATAATGGATAATTGTGAATTGTAAATGATTATGATTGAAGATCATGAAAACCACAATATGATATGCATGGAATTCGACGTTCATTTTTTCAATTTTGAGAAAATACATATTCATGTTTTTAAAAGGACACATGTTCTACTGGTACACAATATTTACTGGATTATTTTACTATTAAAATACCATCATTATTTGATAAAATTATGGACATTATAAAAAAGACTGATTTAATTTTCTTCCAAAATAATAATTAGTCCATAAGACAGTTAATAATGTGTTATCATATCCTAGAATAAGTATTAATGAAGATCATCCTTGGTGATGTTATATGAGTTTTAAAAACTTATGTTTATGAGTCTTTCTCTTGAGGGTGAGGTAACTGAAGATATATGAAATTACTTCCATAATTAGTATATCAATTAGAATCAAATCTAATTACTACAGAACATTAAGGAAGATCATGTTATTGAAAGATGAATGTTTTTATCAATCTATCATACATTGTTAACAAAAAATAATCCAAATAAAAAGGGATTGTAAATGAATTAATCAAACAGATAAGAAAAATTTTCCTCAAAAAATTTGATTCTTTTTTATCCTCTCTGTAGGATGCATGAATGGGGGTCACACATCCTTTAAAAAATCATAAATGATGTTGAAACCCCATTCATGCATCCTTTATCGAATCTGTGCAGGATGTGTGAACCTCATTCATGCATCTCTCCTTGTCAAAGATACATGAATTGGGTTCACAAATCATGAGACCCATTTTCAAAAATATTTATAACCTTATCCCTTCCTTTAAAAAACCCATATATAAAAAAACAACATTGAAAGAATCTAGATATTTTTGAAAATTTGGGTGATCTACCAAATCAAATAAAGCATGTTTCCTATCATCGATATCTCCCATAACCATTAAGGGATCTGAATCTTTCATATTCACTTTATTAGAGGACTCTAATCTCCACCTAGTGCCTTTATCATTCATGTATTAGAGCTTTTTGACCTTCGTAAAGTAAGTAATCTCATGTCCAACAATATTATAAAAACAACATAAATTTCGTAAGTACACATATTCAACTTCAACATCAATTTTTATAACATCATCAATGATTGCTAAAATATATTGTCTAGGTATCAAGATTTCAACATCAATCAAGACACTTTCATAATATTTGAACCTTCCTTTCATGGTGTTCATATCTTGTTTGAGCGAGGCACCAATGTTGGAAGTGATTTCCTTTAAAATTTTGAGATGCTAAAATACCTTGATGAAGCCATGAAACCTAACCCGGACGCGAAAATTATTGTTATTATGATGAAGTGTATAAATATTGAAGTTCCATGATGATAATCTCATAATTTGGGGGTCAAATTATAAAATTTGTATTCATTGGTTGTGTATTATTGGGTATTAGATTAGAAGATTCGATGAATGGAACCTTTTCCTATGGGAATCTTTCTCAATCCATCAAAGCCCCAAATTAACTCAATATTACACTTCTAATCCTCCACATAAGGGGGGGTTATCACCTTTTTCAATGATCATCCTATAAATTAAGTAGTATCGGAAGGATTATAATATTAATTTGAAACACTCTTTATTAATAAAAATAGAGACCGTAACTTCATCGGATCAAAATACACGCGGCACATTCGATTCCAACTCATCTCGATCATCATGGATCTTTTTGTTCAGAACATCTACAAAGAAGATGCCCCACAGACCAGACTTCAACTTCACATGTAAAGCTAGCATATCCTTAGATGAAATATTTGTTGCATTAAAATAATCCTCGATTGTCCATCGTGTGTCACCCATCCCATTTCGATCACACCGCCATGAATATACTGACGTCAAGTGAGGATATCAGCAGATCGAGTTTACTTCCTTCTGGTAGAAATACATTGATGATGTGTGAGGAAAACCATGGAGTGGTGTTGCACTAGGTAAAATACAGATCTAGGATCACAATACATGGGTGTGAATACCCTCAATTAATGAGCTCAAGGAAAAAGCTCGAGAATATGGCTTACTATGCTAGCACCATTAGGGGGTTTCCCCCTTCCTTTACCTCCACAAAATTTGACGCTAATACATACATACATACATATATATATATATAATTCATTTACCTACATCGATGTAAATAATTATTTATATATATATATATTGATATATATAAAAAGATATATATATATATATATATATATATATATATATATATGCACACACACATAGAAACACACACACACATATATGTACATATATGTTAACATATAGAAAAACATATATATTTAAAATTCAGTCATGTTTTTATGAAAATGTGGCTATTTTAGTGACTTTTTTTTCCAATGATTTAAAACATAGAAAATTATATGTAAATATATATAGACATATATATTGACACACACTCACATATAAAAATATATATATAATAAATATATATATATATTCATATAAACAAACGTTGTATATAAAATATACACATATATATAAGCATAAAATATTAGCATAAAATATAAGTATATATATATAAACATAAAATATAAATATATATACATAACATATAAAATATAATCATTTTTAGAAATATATATATAATATAAACATATATAAATATATAAACATAAATTTAAAATATAAACACATTATATATATATATATATATTAATATATGTACGTTAATATCTAAAATTATATATATATATATATATATATATGTTATTGATTTTTCATATAGAAACACACACATATAAAAATATGTAAACACAAACACACAGACACAGACATACACACACATAGATATATATATATTAATATATATATAAACACCTACACATATACATAATCTTATATATATATAGAAAAACACACTCATATAATATATATATATATACACAAACATATATTCTTATATAAAAACATATATACATTTTAAATTTAGTGATATTTTTTAAAAAACATTCTTATTTTAGTTACATTTATATCTGTGTTTTAAAGAATATCTAATTATATATATAAATAAATGAATTATAAGTATATATATAAATACATTAACATATATATTTATACACAAAGACACATTAATATATATATAATATAAAAATTAAAATAAACATAAAATATAAAATACGAACATAAAATATACAATATAAAACATTAAATAGAAACACCAATATGATATAATATAAGATTAATATATTTATAAATATTAATATAAATACAGAAACATATCATATAATCATATAATCATAAAACATAAAATATAACTATATTTATAAACATAAATAAACACACATAAAAAAATACTGAAATAAAATATATAAACAAATACAAAATATTGATATGTATGTATAAATAAAATATAATAAAATATTACACAAATTTATATACTCAAATAAAATTTATTAAAAATTTATGAAATTTATTTATTTATAGATATTGAATATAATACAATAAAATAGTCCTGTTAAATGTTGATGAGTTTGTTTTTTGATGGGGGCTAGATTGAGGTGTCAAGAATTAGAATCCAAGAAAGGGGACCGAGTTTAGGGCACTTAAAGAGTGTGTGGTTGTTTGGCTATGTGCATCCGCATGGTGGGGGCATGGTACTAGAGATGCGATGTACTAAATGAACAGGATGAGGGTGAGGCAGATGTAATTTTTTGGGCGATGTACTCGAGAGGGGGTGTTATGGGTAGGGTAGAGGAAATAGATGGTTGTGATACATATAATGAGATGCAGGATGGATTCCATTTTAAAAATAAGTTTTTATAAATGATAATAAATTGAGAAAAAATTAAAACATCAAAAAAAGAAAAATTATCAATTTAAATATAAATTAACTTTTTTAAAAATGTCATAAAATTAGTTTCCATTTTCGATGTTTATTTTCAGAAATTTCCAAAAGACTTCAATAATAAGGTGGTTCTCAAAAGCAATGTTCATAAACGTCGTTAAATAATTGTATTTTATTTACTGATGTTTCAAACAAAATCTATCAAATGAAGTGTCCCTAAATACTGAAATTTATATACATATTTAAAATATTTATTCTTATAAACGTCATTAATTATAGATACCTAATTTTGTGTTGTTTTACATAAATTCATATAAATTAATTTCCGATGTTTACAGATGCCAGAAATGAAAAAAAAAATTGTTTCCAATTAGAACTTTTATGTGTATCTTCCCTATGACGGAAATATCTACATGTATTATGTTCATTTATTCACTCACATTTCCCAAGGTAAATTTATTTATAACACACTTCATACACTATATTTGATCATAACATTATAAAACATAATGTATCATCCCAAAACGCGTGAAACAGTTAACAGAAATTAATTTTTTTGAATGGATACTCACATAGTCATAATCATGGTTTTATTAGGATAGTTTTGAAATGATAAAAACATTTCATAATAATTCATCATCATTTTTGTGTAAAATTTGAGTTTACCAAATAATTTCCCACGGGCGTTTCAAATTAGCTGTACAGTAAGGTCAGTTGTCATGTACCGAGTAATTTTCATGTAAATCCTGAAAATCCTTTTTTTGAGTAATTTCCCTGAGTTAACCATATTCCAGATCAATGTATACTTATAGTATCTAGATATGAATTTATTTTTAGTTAACCACATGATGTATGATTTACTAAAAAATTAGTATGTTTTCATAAAATTAGGCAGATTCTCAATGTTTGTCAATGAGTTATATTCCATAATATATGTTTTCCTAAATCTATTTCCTTTGGATTCTACTAAACATTATGTGATTCAGAATGTAAACACCCAAACCCTATTAGTCTTGAAATTTTGGTAACTTTATTACATTAGAACAATATACAAGAAATTTCATCCAAAATGAATGAATATATTTCTAGTTCTGAAAAACTAGAAACATACATCATTTTCACATTATATTTTAATATATAAAATGAAATAAGTTTTTTCGTTAATAACATAATTATTACTATTATAATATCATTTAATAATAATCATAGAACACATCTTGATATCCTTAGTATAATAAAAAAAATAAAAATGGGTGATCTTAGATGCTCAGTAAGGGTATGCTTAAAAGAAATGATATAACAAATAAATAAGTATAATCAATATGTAATATATAGTAACTGAAAGTAATTCCATTAAAAAATAATATTATTATAATTTTTTATGTATAAATGATGATGAAATAAATCCATTTCCATAATCACATCGGATTAAAACATATCCATGTAAATTATAAATAATAAAACAATTTCATGGACATAAATAAATAATCACAGAATGCTGGAATTCATAATTCCATGCATCATAAACATAATTTCAAGGAATTGTGAAAATAATTGATACCATGAATACCTTTTTCATGAAATCTAACATAAATGGGTCCAGTCTCTTCCAAATTCTAATGCACTTTTTCCTCATGATACATACCGATTCATTAGGAGATATGTAATTACATGCCCCCCGTCACTTAGTAACACCAATTCATTCACTATAATAATGGTGTGGAACATAATGATCGTAAAAATTCATATTTAAAAAGTAACATATGAAATGTAAATATGTAGAAAAATCAATACACATAATCATAAACCTTCCATAGTAAAATAGTGAGTAGTAAACAAATAGTACGTATGAGTAAAAATTATCATAAAACAAATCGAAATATAATAATTTTGGTTTTATTAATACATATCCATAGTAGATGATAATTATTATATAGTTATTTTCTTGAAATAATATAAATTAAATTAAATATACTTATAATATTTCTTGGGGAAAATAACATTTTTACATAGAAATATTCATTTAAAACAAAAAAATTACAAAACAAATTGTAGAATAATTTTATATTGAAATAATATTAAAATAATATAAATGAGTCTTCAGGTCATTCAGTTTTCATAAAGGATTTAATTTTTATAATGGTTTACACATTAAAACAAATATTCAACATACATTTCTATAAAATGGAAAATGTTTCTCATTTGAAAATTGATATGAATATTTATTTCATTATAATTTGTTAAAAGTCAAAAAATAGTAAAACATTAGTTTATAAATAATTTAAAGTATTTTAAATAAAATTAAATATTTTTTAAATACATTGGCATGGAAGAAATAGTTTTTTTAAATAAATGAAAAATGAAATTGCTTTTCGTTAAAAACACAAAACCATTAACATTTCTATGACATTTAAATCATAAAACCTATGAAAGAAATAACTCCAAATAGAAAAATATATATATTGATAAAAAGGATATTCATGATATATATTATAAGAGAGGAATTATATAAACCTCCAAATGAAATTAGTGGTGAATATTTATCATATCTCACATTCGTAAAAGTTAGAGGATAAACCCATACATCATGTTTGTCTTCGTTCATATGTTTCCAAACATCCACATATAAAATATAGGTATATTATAAATCTATTAAAATACCATTATAATATATATTATTCCATTTTATAATTGATATCTATTATATATATATATTTAGACCATATATCATTAATCGTTCTATAATGATCAAAATTTTACCATTGTGACATGTGAAAAACACAGGATTCCCTTTTTCTATTAATCAATTCTAAATGTGTTCTCTCCATAACATATACACATTTAGAATTGATTAATAGAAAAAGGGATTCCTGTGTTTTTCACATGTCACAATGGTAAAATTTTGATCATTATAGAACGATTAATGATATATGGTCTAAATATATATATATATATAATAGATATTATTATGTTTTCTATGTCATTTTATCACTTTTATTTTTATTTTAATCCTGATAAACCTATTTGAACCCAAACCACGATAAAATATTATTTTATTGTTTTTACTACTGATTATGAACAATAAGTAAGTTGAAAATGTTATATAATATAAATCATCATTATTCAAAATATAGAATATATTTTTCCAAATTCAATTTACATAGGTGGTGGGATTAACATGAACATCAAACCCACATGTGCATCAAATGAAACAATATCCAAAGAATATTTTTTTATAATGAAATTAAACATAAAATTGATCTTAATTACCAATATTAGTTAAATTTTCATATAATTTAACATTTTATACTTAAAAAAATTAAATATATAATTTAACTTTTTACATAATTTAAATGAAAAATAATTTTTTAGTTATAATTAGTATTTTTTATTATTCATCGAAAATTTATATTTTTATAAAATTCTAAATAAACCCACCAATGTACTATATTAAAATATAGATTTCTAAAATGATGTATATTTTTTCTAATAAATTTTATAAATGTTTTAAAAATAAATTCCATTATTTTTTATTAAAACCATTATAAATGTTTTTTGAGATTAAGGTATTTTCAAATTATAAAATTTATTTAAAAAAATTCTGTACTTTTTTATCAATATGTAATTTATATATAAAACCATTTATAAGGCCCCATCCTTAAATATTAAATACTCTTTAGTTAAGTCAACAATTCACATTGATTTACTTTTCAAGCTTACAGTATTAGGGAATTAGGTCGTAACTATTACATTACATCAAAACAATTATAAATTATACACTTATACTATAACACCCCATTATTATATGATATGTTTCTCTTTGAATAATAAAATATCTTGTATTGTACGCAACTTTGAGTTAAAACACCCCACAACCAATCAAAATATCCATTATGAATATTAATACCCACTTTTTGAAATTTTTATAAACATTATATTTCCAAATGGAGTTCATTTTTAGATTCGGAATACCGAAATTATCATAGGGTGAATTTTTTGTATTTTAATGAAAACATTCAATTTTTTATGAATATTGAAATACACTGAGTTATTATTTTAAACCAACTATTTATTTAAATTATTATTTATTTTATTTACATTTATTTTAGGTCAAACAATATTCATAATATCTATATAAGTTCAATGTAATTTATTGGAGTGATTTTATAATATGTTTAGATATATAATTTTTTAACTTTTTACCTTCTTTTACCCAACTCCTAGGAGCATTTTGAAATTTGCATAAAACATAATTTTACCGCTTCTATGAGTTGAATTTTAAAATTATGAAGGACACAGTTGATATCAATAAGTAAAATGTGGTTTAATAAGATGAAAATAATTTTGGGTGAATACTAACTTTTAACTTTTATTTACCATGGTTAAAAGTAAATAGAGTAATTAAAGGTAAAAATGATATTATTATTACCCTAACGAATGTCTTAATTATATTTGATAAGTATAATTTGACCAAAAAACCATAGGAATAAAATATGATCCTTTACGTCCACTTGGATTTTATGAGGACATTAATTTTAATTTTATTAAAAGAAGAGTTAAAACTGTTAAATTCAATTTTTCATAACTAAATAATTTTTAATATAAAGTTATATATAATATAAAATTGTCTATAAATATTAATAATAAATATAAATATATTTCTTACATGTTGGAATTTTATTTATAATTTTTATCCATTAAATAATTAAATATATTTATGACACAATGATGCTGTAGTAATTACCTTATTAAATAAAGATTGCAATAATTAATATTATAAATATCCAAATAATTATAATTTGAAACATTTGATGAATTGCACTAATTTTATAGGTTAATATGAGATTTTATTGTTGATTAAATGAATTGCTTCGATATAATCATGCTGTTATGACATTAACAAAAACCAAATACCAAATAGTGTCAAAATTGACATAATAGTGTTTTTTAAATAAATATTATATTATTATTTGATATAATATTCCTAAAAATATAAGGTTCGTTAAACGGACTTATATAATGAGATGTGATTCATTAATAAACCACTTGGGGTTCTCTTTTATGTTTATAGTATGTTTTTTATCCAATATAATATATAAATACAAAGAGACATTGAATATGTCAAACTATTTAACTAAGAGTTAATTCTAAAAGATAAGGTTAATATGATGACCCAAACCTTTCTAAAACCTATTGGATGACTCTTTTGAGACCTATAACCAATTTATCATAGAAATAAATAATTTTGGATCAATTAGAAACCGAAAATGAATTTATTATAAAATAATATTTCAATCCTTCTCTATGGTGCCCCTCACTTCTCTTATGAAAGGACACTTCAACTTCTCTCAAATTCACACCTCAAAATTTTTTTGTCTCGGCTAAACCCTACCCAAATATCATCTCAACTATCCAAACATAATCATATAATGCCTTACATTGGTCATACAGCTAACATAAAGAGCCCTTTTGATCAAATCAAAGGGAAGAACCCGAAGAAGAGATAAATATTTCAACACATCTTTCATGTTCATTACTTCTTCCACTTATTATTTCCTTGTTGTTTAAATTATAAAATAATAACTCCAGTAACTTCTATATACGATGTTTTTATAATAAATATTGTAGAACCATATTTATTATTCTATCCTTACTATGAATTACATGTCACCATATGTGCGTACGTATGTATTACCGTCTCCACGTCGTGGTGTAGTTGTTATTAAAAAATTATTATTTGGATGGGTATAATAAAGATGTATAATTTATGTAAATAATAAATATAACATGTTAATTATTCTTTATATATGATATTACATCAATTTACATATTATTTTAAATCAAAATAATGATATTGTTGCTCATGCGTACGTACGGATTACCATATCCACGAACGCGATGAGATTCATTTCCCCATCGTAACCATTGAAGAATAATTTTCATATGATGACTAAAAATGATGATTAAATAACATAATATAATTATAGATATGAATCAAATACATCCTGTCAATAACAAACATGCCATACGCAATAAAACATATATAAGAAAATGAATCAGTTAATACCCGAATGACGATAATACAAAAATACTATTAACAAAGCAAAATTAGAAGATCATATATGATATTGTATATATTTATATAGTTATTTTATAATTTAATTACAATATTTTGACTATCATATAGTAGGTTAACATAACATGATCTACGGAAAAGTATAAGGTAAGGGGATTCTTATATCACTTTTAATTCTGTGATATTTCCATTGTTCAACAATTATTTATAGCATGTGGTGTGTTTTGTACATCCATTTGATATATATTATCATTATTATTTTTATATTCATGGTATTCTGTGATTAATTTTGTGTTTTTTAACTTTTTTTCAAACGACATGATTGATTACAACTTAGTAAGGGGTTTTCATCTCACTTTTTATTCCCATGAGATTCATCTTATATTTCCACTATTTCATTTTGTGTGGTGTATTTATTGACCATGATCATATTCTATGTGTAATATAATTTAATTTATAGGTATTTACAACTTCATTTTATGATACTTATTTCATCGGGCGTATGACTCGTAAGTTACCAAATCAATAAGGAATTTTCAAATTTCAATTTTCACTCATTGGGCTTTACGCATACTTCATTGATTGCATTACTCAAAGTTTATGTTTGAAGTCACTATATATTTACATATGTTGTAATTTCCAGTCCCAGTTTTGTGGATATACAATTGATACACATAATCACTCCATTGATAAATTTTCAAGTCATCGATATATACTTGATAAGAGAAATTTTAACTCAATTTCAATTCATTGAGTTAATCATCCAAGTCAATGGTGTTGTTTTTACAAGAATATGTGTGAATGTCCTCTAATTGATTTACAGTGAATATCCACTCATATTGAGTGTATTTATATTTTTCCCACATAATTATGTTATTAATTTATCCTTAACCTATGGATACAATATTTTAAAGGAACTCATCACAACTTACATTCCATTGAGAATTCTTTGTTCTTATTTGCCAATTCAGTTTTATTTGTTGTATATATTGTACTTTTACATAGTATATGTTGAATATATTTATTATCATTATATTATAATTTTTTTATTACCTCAATTATTTGTAATCAAGCATCTCTCATTTGGTTAAGAACTTTGACTAAAATATCATGTTAAATGTTTTAAAATTATATTCTTCTAAATCATTCTCACTAATGTACATGTTTTAAAAATGGATTTATGGTTTTATTTTTATGTAAATTAATATTTTAAAATTAAAATTCATTTTAAAATAATCAATTTTGTATGGGACACTTTGATTCAAAATTTTATTTTAAATGTCTTCTTGATAAATAGTGATACTTTTTAATGTTTTCATGAAAAAGGGATATTCCATTCAAATATTATTATTGATCATTTTAACTATGTCAACATAAATTATAGGATATTAATCATGATCGATATTTATTTATTATGATAAAAATCATTCATACTGTATTTAAGGTTTTTTTATATGTTTGACATTGAATGTTTTATTTTTATACCATTAATAGTTTATGGATAAAGTATTGACATTTCGTATAATAGTTTTAATATGAAAGTTTATGTTATGTTTCAGCCTTTTCATATGAGGAATGCATTGGACTAAGTAATTGATGGGTTGAGCCCACTACATCCCCTTGATGCATCAATAGGTCTCATGATACAAACGTGTGTCATGTCCTAAGGTATTGAAAAAATATGATATGTAGTATTGGAACAAGGCCTTGAATATGTGGTTATGATGTAAGGCATTATGCATTCCGTCATTATGAAAGTGGATACTGATTTTTCATGTGATTATTTGACTAGTAGAATATCTATGTGAATAAGTAAATGGAGTTATTTGATTTTACCTTTTCCATATTATGCTTAATTTTATGTTGAAATGAATTTTGTTTTAGTCTTATACATTGACTTAAATGTTTCTACTTATTTATGAATGTTTAGGCGATATTGTTATCTTTAGTAAGAATCTGAACTCACCCCATTCTATGTTTTATTTTTCCAAGGATGTGAATAACTATTTTATGGTTGACCTACAGGGATAGGATAAGGATATAAGTGTGTTTAAAAAGGGGTACATATTGTTGTTAATGTTTTTATTTCGTGATGTAATTTAAAACTTATGAATGTATGTAGTATTTACAAGGATGCTTAACAGATCGGTGTTTCAAGACATTATTCCTTGTATCATGCTAGTTTTATGTAATAATGCACCGACTCTGGGTAATTGGGGTCTGGGCATTTAGAGTTGGTATTAGTGGAATTTTAGTACAAAACATAGAAGCTAGATTTAGATAAACTCTGATTAAAGAACATTACCCTAATATAGAATTTGAGGATTAGTATAGAAAACAAACTAGAATTTTGGTAATGTAGATATTTTGTGAGTTTTCAGAGAAATAAATCCCTGTCTAGATACAATCAGGTTGAGGCGGCTCTCGAATAGATGCACCTTGGGGTAAAACCCCAAAACGCCTCTTTGAGCTAGACTCGAACAAGGTCTGGTGCATGGCAACAGGCCTTTCCGCACTCTTGGTTATGACACTCCTGGGGGATATGCTTAGGATAATTCTAATTTTCATTAAAACCCATTTTGAAGGGTTTATGAGTACATATATCCTAAATGAAAACATTTTTATGATTATGGATTATATCTATAAACTGTTCAATTTATGTTAAGTGTTTTACAAGGTTTGGAAGTATGTATTTTGATTCAAAAACTAATCTCGTGTATGCCATTGTTCAAAAATGGCTACTAGTGGAAGGAATGGAAACCATATCAACGCACGAAATCCATGTAGGTATCTCCCTCATACTCAAGGTAATTATAGTGTTGATGGTGATGAAAATGGTGTTGATTAGCTTATCACCATATTGGGACAACTCCCTCATGTTATAAATAATAACCTTACCCGTATGGAGAACCTTGATGAAAAATATTGAGCGTCAATGTTAAACTGCTTCATGAGGAAACAATCAACAACATTCAATTGGAATACAAATCTACTTGTAGCTGAGAAATGTATAAGTTCCTTAGAGAAAATATTTCATGCTGTGGGGCCTAGGGAAAGGGAAAAAGCTTTCATGGAATTTTATCACCTCATGAGAGATGCAGGTCAACGATGATCATTGATGCAAAACATAAATGAAGATGATGAAGAATCACATATGTAATGGAGGGAGTTTAAAGAGATTTTCATAGAAAAATACTTTCCTCATGACCGTCGAGAAGATACAGAAAGAAAATTTCTGAGCCTGAGGAAAAAGGAGGATGATAATGTCACAAAGTATGAATCTAACATTACAAGGTTAGTGAGGCATGAAACAGATTATATATGTAACCCAAGTAGTAATATTTATCGATTATTTAATGTGTTGATACCATTTCTCCATCTAGAATTATCCTCACAGTCTTTCTCGTCATACGAAGATATCATCTCATGTGCTATCAAGACAGAAAATCCATTTTCTATTTCTTACAACTTTAAAGAAAATAAAGAGAAGAATATATCTTTTTATTACTCTAGAAATGGAAATAAGGGGATTAAAGAAAACTTTTAATATCCATCGTGCAATAAATTTGGGAAGAGACATCCCGGTACATTCCTGAAGGGAATTGGATTCTGTTATATGTGTGGTGAAAAGGCCACCAAGTTCTTTATTAGAAAGGGAAGAAAGAGGCTCTCAAGGTGTTATGTTACAATTGTAATTAAATGGGACATTATGAAAATTAATTTCCAATGAATTAGGTAATATTACCTTAGTAAAGGCCAAGGGATCAAGTCTAAGCTAATGAAATCACTACTGTTGAGGTTGAAGCTCTGAAAGATGTGGTTGTAGGTAATTTAATGGTTTCCTCAAGTTTATCCAATGATATATTTAATTCTAGATCATCACATTGATTCACATCATTCTAGTTTGCGAAGAAAATTAAATATTTCCAAATTGATTTAAATAGAGAGTTGTCAGTAAAAACTCATAAGGGAAGTATCATTGCAACAATGTTTTGTGAATCAGTTCCCATTAAGGCACATAAACAATATTTATCTGCTGATCTCATCATCATACCCATGATTGTATTTGATATAATAATACATATGGATTGGCATTAAGACCATTATGCGAAAATTTATTTTAAGAATTATGAGGTTACAGTTCTTAGGGATGATAAGAAGTACCTTATCTTTAGAGCATAAATGTCACCATCTGATTCTTATCTAGATATACCCCCTATAGCTCTACCAAATTCTAATATTTGGGAGGAATATAATGAAATAACAATGGGAGATGGAAATAATGTTCAAATAGAGGACATACCTATTATGAAAGAATATGTCGATTAGTTTCCATAAGATTTACCTGGATATCCTCCAAATCGAGAAATTGAGTTTTCCCTTGATTTAATTCTTGGTTCAAGGCCAATATCGATGATACCTTATAGAATGGCCATTGTGGAATTAGTGGAACTAAATAAACAACTAGAGGAATTGATTAATAAGGAATTTATTCTCCGTAGTGTTTCTCCATGGTGAGCCCCTGTCCTTTTTGTTAAGAAAAAAGATGGATCAATGAGGTTCTGCATTGACTACAGGGAGATAAATGCAATAACAATAAAGAAAAAGTATCCCCTACCTCACATTGATGATGTATTTGAACAACTTCATGGAGATTAATATTTATCTATGATTGACCTTCGATCTGGATACCATCAATTGTGTGTGAAGAATGAATACATTCCGAAGACAGCTTTTCGAAGCAGGTACATGCATTATGAGTTTACAGTAATGTATTTTGGATTGACTAATGCACCCTAAGTCTCCATGGATATAATTAATAGAGTTTTCAAGGAATATCTTGATGGATTTGTAGTAGTATTTACTGATTAATTCTTAGAATACGCAAAAATATACGAAGAATATGAGAATCAGTTGCGCATTATCCTTATGAAACATCGAAGAAATGAATTATATGGGGTGTTTAGAAAGTGTGAATTCTGGATTAATGATATTTATTTTCCTGGCCATATTCTCTCTAAGGATGGAATCTCTATTGATCATTCAAACACCAAGTCCATCCAAGAATGGCCAGCACCGATGAGTATAACTGAGGTACTCAGATTTATTGGTTTAACAGGTTATTATTGATGTTTCATCAAGAATGTTTCCTGATTGGAAAACCCATTAACCAAGCTCACTCGTAAAGGGGTTAATGTTTTTTAGAAAATAAAAGTTTGAGATTTTCGTTGAATAACTGAAGAGAAGATTAGTCATTTCTCTTATCTTGACTATACAATCGGAGAATGATGGGTTTGTTATTTATAGTGATGCATCAAAGAAAGAACATGGTTGTTTCCTTATACAGAATGATAGAGTTTCTGCCCATGTTTCACAACAACTAAGAATTTATGAACAAAACTATCCCACTCATGATCTTGAGTTATCAGTTCTAATCGTTGATATGAAAATATGGAGACACAATCTCAATGGTGAAAAATGTGAAATATATACCGATCAAAAGATTTTTATGTATATTTTCTCATAGAAGGAACTCAACATGAGGAAAAGGAGATGTCTTGAACTACTCAATGATTATGATTGCACTATACACTACCACCCGTGGAAGGAAACTAAGGTAGAGAATTCTTTGAGTAGAAAGGATCATAGATTATTGAACAATATGGGAGTTGAAATGTAACCTATTTTCAAGGATCTAGTAAAGATGGATATGGGAATAACCAGGGAAGGTGAAACCTCAATACTTTTTCTACTAGTTGAAAAAACATCTTTGCAAGAAATGATTATAAGTTCTCAAACTGATGATGGGGAATTTTAAAAGAAAATTAATTCTGGGAACGGTGGAAGTTTGATCAACTTCGTATATAAAGAGGGGATTTGGAAATTTTGGAAGATAATTTCTTTCCCAATATACCAGATCTGAAAAATTAATTGTTAGATGATGCTCATATCTCTAATTTTTCTACACACCTTGGTAGCACTATGATATATAGAGAATTGAAAGAATATTTTTGTTGGGAAAACAGTAAGAGAGAGAAGGATGATATTGTGTTGAGATGTATGGTTTTTCAACAAGTAAAATCAAGAATACCACATCCTAGAGAAGTCTTCCAACCTCTTCCCATACCTGAGTCGAAATGGGATGTTATTATAATGGACTTTTTCATTGGACTACCAAATAATCATAGAAGGAATGATGCAATATGGGTCATTATTGATCATCTTTCATGTCAACACATTTTCTTTCTATAAGATAAGATTTACCACTTGAACATATAGAATAACTATATATTAATGAAGTTGCAAGACTTCATGGAGAACCCCTATAGATTGTTTCTGATTGTGATGCATGTTTTACATGATGATTCTGGAAAGTCTCTAGAAATACTCGGATACTAAACTTCGTTTGAGCACTGCCTACCACCCATAGACAGATGGAAAATCCGAATGTACTATTAAAACCTTAGAAGGTTTTGTGAGATCTTTCTCACTTCACATTCATGTTATGTTAGATCAATATTTACCTCAAGTATAATTTTCCTATAACAATTGCTTCCATTCAAGTATTCAGATGGAACCATATGAAGCGTTATTTGGGAAGAGATGTCACACACCAAAATGTTTGAATGATGTTAGTGAAGGAAACTTGTAGTGCAAGACCATGTTGAGGAAACAATGTAAAAGGTGAAAGTTATCCACAACCACATCAAGGCCGCTCAAAGTAGGTAGAAGAGCTATGCCGATAACCAAAGGAAGGATTTGGAATTTTCGGTAGGAGATCGTGTTTTTTAAAGGTATCTATATGGATGGGTGTAATATGATTCGGTAAGAAGGGTAAATAAAGTCCCAATTATATCAGACATTTCAAAATTCTTGAACTAATTGGGGATGTATCTTACCATTTGGAAATGCCTCAAATTATCTCCAACGTTTATGATGTGTTCCATGTATCACTGTTTAGAAAATACATGCCAGACCCAATGCATGTCCTCACCTAAGAGAAAATTGAACTGTAACCTAATATGTCTTATTGTGAAGAGCATGTCATGATTCTTGGTATAAGAGAACAAGTGATGAGAAACCAGAAGACTCCTCTGGTAAATGTTCTACGGAGAAACCATAAAAAGGAAGAGGCAACGTGGGAACCTGAGGAACTTATGATGAAGAACCACCCGAATTTTTTTATGTAGTAAAATTATAGAAATTTCAAGGACTAAATTATTTTAATGAGGGGAGAATGTAACACACCAATATTCCATGATTTTTTTCCCTTTGAATGATACAATAGCTTGTGATGTATGCAACTTCGAGTTAAATCACACCACTACCAATCAAATGAGCCGTTATGAATAGTAATTCCCAGTTTTTGAAATTTTATAAATTTTATCATTCAAAATGGACTTCATTATTTGATTTAGAATTTTGAAATTAACATCGGATGATTTTTTGGTATTCATCTGATAACTTTCATTTTTTTAGGAATAGTGGAAAACAATAAGTTATTGTTTAAAACTGAATTTTTTTTTAAATAATTATATATTTTTTTAAATTTATTTTAGGTAAAAATAGATACATAATACCTAAAATAAATTCAATTTAATTCATTGGAGTCATTTTATAATATGTTTAGATAGATAAAAAATTTATTGAACTTTATATCTTCTATTACAAGCTTCCTAGGAGCATTTGCAAATTTTTATAAAACCTAATTTTACCACTTATATTAGTATAATTTTAAAAACATGAGTGACACAACATATATTAGTAGGTAAAATGTGGTTCAATGAGATTAAAATAATTTTTTGATGAATAGTAAATTTTAACTTTTATTTAACACGGTTAAAACAAAATAGGTAATTAAAGGAAAAAATTGTATTATTATTACCCTGACACATGTCCTAATTCTATTGGTATGTGTTATTTGACCAAAAACAACCTTAGGAATAAAATATGATTCTTAAGGTCAATTTTTATTAGATTAGGAGATTTAATATTATTTAATTTGAAGAAGAGTTAAAATTGTTTAATATATGTTTTCATAACTAAAACATTTTAAATATACAATTATACATAATATAAATTCAAATATAAATATTTATTATAAAGATAAAAATATTTCCTACATAATTATATTTTATTTATAATTTTTAGACCTTATGTAATTAAATTTATTTATGACACAATGTTGATGAAGTAATTTACTTATTAATGAATGATTAAAATAATTAATATTATAAATCTTCAAATTAATTTATTTTGAGACTTTTTATCGATTCCAATAATTTTTTAGGTTAATATGACATGTTATGGTTGATTAAATGATTTTTTACGTAATAATTCCGTTATTACCTTAACAGAAATAGAAAACCAAATACTGTCAAAATTAACCTAAATGAGTTTTTAAAACAAATATTATAGTATTATTTGATATAATATTCCTAAAATTATAAGATTCATCCAAAAGAATTATATAATGATATCTTTATAATTAAGGAACCACTTTGGTTTATTGTTTATGTTTATAGTAATTTAATTAACCATATAATATAAAAATACAAAGAGACATGGTAAATGTCAAACTATTTAAATAGTAGTTAAATATAAAAATAAGGTTATTATGATGACCCAAACCTATCTAAAACCAATTTGTCATGATTTGTTTGACATATCCCCACCTTATAATGGAAATAAATCAATTTTATTCCATTATAAAACGATAATTAATTTATTATAAATTAATATTTCAATCTTTTTCTAAGGTACCCCTCACCTCTCTTATAAAAGGGAACACACTATTCTCTCAAATTCACATCTCCAATGAAATTATTATAGGAAAAACCCAGAAAAAATATCCTCAGAACTATCCTCCCTTAATCCTAGAGTCGTTCCTTTGGTCATGAATCTAAACTAAGGTGCTATTTTGATCAAGTCAAAAGGAAGAACCCGAAAAAGAGGTAAATATTTCATCACCACATTTATATTCTTTTCTTCTTCCAATTCTTTATTCTTTGTTTTTTCCATTCTAAAATAATAACTCCAGTATCATCTATATACTGTTACATTATTAAAAATATGGTACAACCATATTCATTATTCTAGCTGTCCTAAGATTTTCATGTCACCATACTGGTGTACGTACGGCTTACCGTCTCCACGTCATGGTGTAGTTGTTATTCAATAAATTATTATTTGGATTGGTATAATAATGATGTATAATTGATTTAAATAATAAATATAACATGATAAGGATTCTTTATATATGATATACCATCTATTTACATATTATTTTAAATCAAAACAATGATATTTTCCCTTGTGCGTACGTCCGGATTACCGTCTCCATGAACGCTATGAAATTCATTTCCCCGTCGTAACCATTCAAGATTTATTTTTATTTTATTATTAAAAATGATGTTTAAAGAACATAATATTATTCTGGTTATGAATAAAATACATCCTATCCCTATCACACATTACTTATGTAACAAAACATATTAAGGAAAATGAATCATTTAACACTCGAACGACGATAATACGAAATTATTATTAACAAAGCAGTATTATAAGAAAAAATATGATTTCATATTTATGTATATGGTTCTTTTATTATTTAATAACAAATTGATAACTATTATATAAGAGGTTAACATGAAATAAACTAAGTAAAATTACAAGGCAAGGTGTTTCTTATCTCACTTTTAATTCTGTGAGATTTCCATTATTTGCCACTTATTTATGGGATGTGGTGTATTGTGTACTGCCATCTGATATATATTATCATTATTCTATTTATATTCATCATATTCTGTTATTAATTTGGTGGTTATTAATTTTTGGTCAGACTAAATGATTTATTACAACATGGTAAGGTGTCTTTTCATCCCACTTCCTATTCCCGTGAGATTCATGCTATATAGCCACTATTTCCTTTTTTGTGTTGTATGTACTACCCGTGATTTTATTCATTGTGTAATACAATTTAATTTATGGGAATTGAAATATTCATTGGCTGGTACTTCTTTCATGGGGTGTATGTTTCGTAAGTCACTAAATGGGTAACGAAATTTCAAATTTCAAATTCCACTCATTGGGCTTTACGCACACTTCAGTTATTACATTACTCCATGATTTTGTGTAAAATAACTATTTATTTACTTATGTAGTAAATTACATTCAAATATTTGTGGATATACATTTGATACTCATAATCACACCATTTATAAATTCTCATGTCATCGATATAAACTTGATAAGAGAAATTTAAACTCCATTTCTGTTAATTGAGTTAAACATCCATGTCATTGTTGTTGTTTTTACAAGAATATGTGTGAATGTCCAGTGATTTGTTTACACTAAATATGCAATCATATTTAGTGTATTTATATTCATCACACATAATTATATAAGGGAATTATCATTAACCTATGGATAGATTTTTTATATAGTAATCCATCCCAACTTAAATTCCATTGAGTCTTCTTTGTTGTTATGCATCAATTAACTTTTATTTTGGGTATATAATATAATTTTACATATATTATCATCAATACATTTATTCTCATAATATTATAATGTTTTGAATGCCTCAATTATGTTTATTCAAGCATCTCCCATTTAGTTAGGAACTCTAGCTAAAATATCATTTTAAATGTTTTTAAAAAAATTTCTTCTAAAAATTTCTCATTAATGTCAATGTTTTAAAAATGGTTTTCAAGTTTTATCTATTTGGATATTTATTTTTTAAAATTTAAATTCCTTTTAGAATTAAAAAATAGGTATGGGTCACTTCGATTCAAAAATATATTTTAAACAGCTTCTTGATAAATAGTGAGACTCTTAACTGTTTTCATAAAAAAGGGATATTTCTCTCAAATATTGTTAGTGATCATTTTCAACTACGTCAACTTTCTTTCAATATGTTATTCTTGATCAAGGTTGATTAATTATGATAGAAATATTTCATATGGTATTATAGGTTTCGGGATATGTTTGACTGTGGATGTGTTATTTTTATACCATTGATGGTTTATAGATAATGTATTGACATTTTATATGTTAGTTTTAATACGAATGTTTATTTTATGTTTAAAACATTTCATATGAGGAATGAATTGGACATAGTATGTGACGGGTGGAACCCACTATAGCTCCTCGATGCATCGGTCAGTCTCATGATACAAACTAGTGTCTTATAACAAGGCCTTGACAAAATCTAATTTGTAGTATGGGAACAAGGCCTTGACTATGTGCTTATGAATTCCGGAATTATGGATTCAATCATTAGGAATGTGGATATTTATATTACTTTTGATTATTCAACTATTAGAATAACCATTTGAATAATTAAATGGCATTATTTGATTTTATATTTCTATATCATGTTGATGTTTCAGTTTAAAATGATTTTGGTTTAGACTTATACATTGCCTTAAATGTTTATACTTATTTATGAAGGATTCCACTATGTTTTTATCCTTATTTAGCATCTGAGCTCACCCATTTCTATGTTTTATTTTTCCCAGGATGTGATGAACTATTTTATGGTTGATCTTCAGGGATTGGATAAGGATATAAGTGTGTCCAATAAGGGGGACACAATGTTGTTAATGTTTTTATTTTTTGATGTAATGAAAAACATGTGAATGTATATAGTATTTCCAAGGCTATTAAACTGATTGGTCTATTGGGACATGATTCATATTATAATGCATGTTTAATATAATAATACACCAACTCTGGGTAATTGGGGTCGAGGTGGTACAAATACTCTTTCTAAATTTTTTCACAATAATAAAAAACGTAAAAAATAAGAGTTCCATTCTTGATATAAATATTATTGAATGCTTTATTTCTCTTACCCTTCCATATACCCAATCTCAGAAAGGGTTATAAAATAAGGAAATAAATCATTAGCCCTTCGATACATACATACCAATGAAATCATTCTTCTCAATCATAAGACATATGATCTTTAACATACCTAATTAAATCAGAATATTTACGAATAAAAAATAGATTTCCTAAATCATTAATGTATATAGTGGAATCCATAACATACTTACATGTAACATTCACATCTACATAGGGAGTAAAATTTGGAATACCCTTCACAATATATTTTCTAAATATCCTTTGATAAACATTAACTTTTACATCCTTCACGTTACCCAATGCATTGGAGAGATAACTCAGGATCATGCTCCCTAGGTTTATCCCAGAACAACACATCAAATGTACAAGTACCATTACATAATAATAACACACAGAATATTGATTTTATCAAAATTTCACTCATCAATAACAAGAAATAAATTCCAGATGCTTAAATATTCAATCCATTTCAAAAACCATTTATATCATTTAATAAATGGATTTTTGAATCAAAGTGTCCCAATCCATTTTGAAACATTTAAATGAATATCATTTTAAAAATTTAATTTCAGTATAAATAAATCCATAAAACCATTTAAAAACTGGACATTATAGGGAATGATTTAGAAAAAAATCATTCATTAAAACTTTTAAAACAATGTTATAGTGAATCTGTCTCATAAAACTTGAGAAGGACTTGAATAAAAATAATTAACGAATAACTTTAAAAAGAATTAAATACCATTAGAATATAATAATTCATGATGTAAAAATTTAAAAGAGTTTTATATACCCCATAAATGATATGAAAGGTGCCTAATATCAATATATTCCTCAATGAAAGGAAATTGATATATAGTACTTTACATAGATTATATCAATGATGTAAGAATTATTAATGGGGTGAGTATGTGTAAATATTGTGTATCCACACAAATGGAAGTATGAATTTCAAAATAAATAAACAAATAGTGATTCCAGACATAATATTGGAATAATATAATCTACAAAGTATGCGTAAAACTCTATGAGAGGAAATTGAGTTTAGAAATTCCCTTATAAAAATTCGGCAGCCTAACAACATGATTTTAAAATTTAAAACATGAGTTAATTAGAGAATAATGGGTATCTTATCAATTAGAAATATAAATAATATCAAAAAGTAAATTGAAATATCTTATTCAATCTATTGTTATATATATATGTAAAATTTTAGAAAATATTACTACATCCTTGACTTCAAAACTAGAATTATGATATATAATTCATGATCACACATATAGTTACTATTTTTTCGGGGTATCAAGATTTTAGTCCCATAATCAACAACCCTTCACATGCATTAAAAAACATATTGTTAATGTAGATTCATCATAGTAATACTCATAATAACCTCTCATGTTAGACGGAATCTAGATTGGTTGTGAAGTATGTTTCTTCTCTACCTCCTGAAATACATCCTGGATTTTTTAAATCTAACACAAATCCTACTATGATAGTGACATCTTTATAGAGACAAATATAAAAAATCATATTATAATCACTTGAAAAATAATTCTAAAATGAAAAAATAATATTTAAAAAAAATTTATAGGTATTTAAAAATACCTATAAATTATCAAATTTTTATGATATATATAAATTACTTAGTTATAAATAACAAGTCCATTAAATTTCACTTATTAAGTCTAATAATGGGACTTTAAGAACCTTACATACAACTTATTATCATTTTAGGTTCATAATTAAATCCCAATGTCCATCCTATTATATTTCTCCATTCTTAAGTGTATAAATAAATCATCCAAAATCACCTTCACAAATGTATCCCTTTTTTGGATGATGTAGTTCATTAACTACATAAATTTTGTATATTCCATTATAAAATTTAATGGAATGAGAAGAATGTAGTAATGTATATATTGAAATAGTGTTACCATTTTATAAATATAAAATTAATTTATACATAAATGATGATTCCCAAAGAAAAGGTAGATCTTTAAAATATGTTAACCCCTTAATTGATTTAAATATCATCCATATTATCATGGTATATTGTTTCAATATCATCACCTATTATTTATTATAATAGTGTATTAAAAAATAGAATCCACACTTATAATAGAGGAAATATACATCTAATGAATCAGTTCAATTCTTTATCATATAGGTGGAATTTTAAATCACTTAATTTTTCAGGTGTTATATGATATTAATATATTTAAATGGGGGGTTGTCAAGTACTAGTTCAATATATTATTAATTATCTCTCATATGTTTTACTCCAAATAAATCCTTTGAGGAAAAAACATAAATAAAAATCCAAAAACACTATAAGTGTATGTAATTTATTGAATTTTATTGATCAAATAACTAACATAGTCAACTAATAAGATATCATTTTAAATGAAATAAAATTATATATAGAATGTACCACATCTCCATGAGAATATGTGTTGTCGCATTGGCTACGTCCACAAATAGTATTAAACTATAAAATTCATTTTTCTCATAGAAATTACTTTTTTATTTTCCCTTAATAATAAAGTCCTACATTTTTTACCACATACCAAAAAATTAACTATAGATGCCATATATTCATTCATAAATTGCGATTATATACACATAAACATTTTCTTAAACCTTTCATCTAATAGTTTATAAATATACTTAGAATATAACACCATATATACTCAAAAAAATTATTGACCATACAATAATTAAATTAAAATAGAAAACATACACCAATATAAAAAATATAAAGATGATTATATAAAAAACAAAAATGACACTACACATCATTGAACACCCTATAATAGTCCTAGAATCCTCTAATGAATGATTAAGATTGAATGGTTATTCCAGATTATTCTAGGGTAACAATCTCATCTAATAAATAGGACTCACCACTAATAATCATGGTTGAGGTTCTATTACAATATATATTTCAATGAAATATATTTTTATTTTGGAAATAGACCTATGTTGGGACTGTAATGCTAATCAAGGTTATCCCTCCCAACCTAAAGATAAGTATCATATGGACACATTTTTATGGAGAAATGGGTATGTTAATCCATAGTATTTCCTTGAAATTCATTCTTTATCTTCATTTATATAGATAAAAAATTCATCCCTTCATTCGTTCATGGAAAAAATATTTCATGTAATACATGTGTCTATAATGGATAATTTTACAACAATAGTCTTATTAACATTATTTTTATAAGTGGCTTTCCATAATAAGAAAATATTTGACTACATTTTTTATTGAAACCATTTCTATATCCTTTTAGAATTGGGGTTCTCTCCCATTTCAAAATATTAGGTATTTTGTTTGATATAATAAGAAATCAAATTTTATTTCATCAATAATTTATGTATTTTAGTAATTATCTAACATTTGTGTGTTCTTGGAACTAGAAAAAACTAATGGATACTATATCATTAATTTTTAGGTTTGAGTTTCAATGTGAACCAACATACCTATGAAAGATACTTTATAATTTTTTTAATCTATGATTCACTATAATGGACAATATAAATATGGTTGTTGTTTAGGATCATTGAACCATTTTTTGGAATTATTTCCAAATAATTGAAATTTATTTAATGATAATATGTATTTCATGAATCATTCTGAAAACCTAGTGTGGAATATCTTACCTTAACTAAATGATATGATTGTATCCATGTAGATATATACACACCTATATTTATTAGATATTTTCAATTTTTCACTTGTTAGTTTATGGGGATGTTTGAAATCCAAATCGGTGTGATAACTATTTCCAATCTTTATCCATGGTAGATGATGGTGTTTTGGAGTAAGAATTGGGCCCATGATAGGGATTTATATTTAGCGTATATGAGTTGAAAATTATTTAAAGTAGTTTGGTTCCACTAAATGAAATATTATATAGCATTTATGATCATTTAACAAGGACTTATCCGTGATGGTTACCATCATGTGATATATGAAACTAACTGAATTGTTCCTAGCAATGGATTGTGTTGGAATTACACAAGTTCATATATAAGGCCCCAACCTTAAACCTTACTTAATCTTGAGTTATTACAAGATTACACAAAGAGTATAATAATGGGAAGTACATACACCACTCAATGGAATTTGTGGCAAATGTAGCATAAATCTCACGAGAATAAAAGTGAGATGAAAAATCTCTTACGAAAATTTGGCAGCCTAACGGCGCCACTCAAAACATCCAAAATGGATTGATGAGAGGAAATAGGGACTCTCATCATATGAACATAATGAGTACAGTAGGAGTAATATAAAAGAACATCCCAATCATAAGAAATATGAGCTTAAAAGGAATTACATAAAAGAGTGTACTTAAAAAGAAAGAGAGGTGTAGAATCCGTTACCTCGGGTCCGACTTGACTCGATCGTTCTTTAACGTCCTGAATAATAAACATGAGTTAATTTCTACTTCCTTAAGAACATTTTTCAAGTTCATTATTCCTTTTATATCACTTATTACCATGTTATAAACACTATGTAATCATTAAGTTAATAATGATTGTTTTGTCGATATTTGGTTCTTAAGTCGAAAGTGGACTTATTAAAATTACATGTTGTTCATGTGGACAAATGTTTATTATATCCAGTATTGTATTCATGATTTAGATATAATATATGTCATATATATCCAGTACATTCATGCATTTATAACATTACATAATCATTTAGAGGTAAGAAATGAAATGCACCGTTCATGGAGACGGTAAGTCGTACGTACGCATGAAAGCTACTTTCATTTATATTTCGTATTTTATAGAATGGAATAATAATGATATAAACATATATTATAATTCCAGTATAATATCATATATAATATCATAGTTCCATCCTTTATACGTCCCACATATGGTATTTAACGAATCAAATCACTTTGAGGGGGCGGTAGTCCGCACTTCCTTAAATGAAGATATCGCGTTTACCCATAATGGAAACCATAAAGGTATTCCCAAAATGAAAAAAACAGAATCTTAAAGAAAACATATACATATTATATATCATATATAAAAATAGTGACATCATAATGGCCACCTTTGAAGGTGTTAGATGAGTATTGAACAATCATCGTTTCGAGAGGCAGAATTTCGCCATCCACAGAAACCATATGTTCTTTAACCATTTGATGTATTTGTGTGAGAGTGTAGCTTGAATAAATATTATAACAACATCCTAGTATATTTATGATTCTGGTTTTGTTACAAAAGAAATAAATAAAAAGAGTTTAGAGGGTTGGAGAAGCAAAAAAAAAACAAATGAACAAGAGAGAATGAATTAACTTTAAAAGTGTAACTCCTTTTGATTTGAGCCTAAAGGCTTCCTTTGAAAGGATTCTGCCCAACGGGAATCCTCTAGGATGAGGATAGGGATGTGGAGAGAGTAAATGGGCAGGGGTTGGCCGAGCCAAAGGCTTGAGGAGTGTGTGAAATGAGGTAGAGGTGGGGGCCTTTTATAAGAGGAGAGGAGGGGCCCTTTTGGAAAGTAAGGAAATATTACTTTATTTGAAAATGTGTTTCGGTTTTAAAAGGTCCCAAATTGATATAATTCTTGGATAAGGTGATAAGGGTTCTAAATTCACCCATCCAATATGTTTTTGACATGTTTAGTTCATATATTTTACATTATCTTTCCATTTTATTTAAATCTTCAAATAATGATGTCATCACTGCATCATTATTATGTCATAAATAATTTAATTTATTTAATGTCTAAAAATTATAAAAAACTACTATGATGTATGAAATCTTTTTATCCTTCCAATGACTATTTATAATCAAAATTTGGACTTGTTTAACCCTACTTAAAAACTATTTTAGTAAAACAACTCATGTTTGTGTCAATTTAATTTTAACATTAAATAAAAATATATTATTGTCATTTTCCAACTAAAGTGGCTCCATGGGGTCCCCAAGTTGTCCCATGGCTTTTATTGGTCGGCCATGACTCACCCAATAGGTGTAGGACAAGTTTCATGGTGTTTTCACATTCTTATAATATCATTTTTACCTTAAAGTACACTAATTACCACTAATCGCGATTAAAAACTTAATAAGTTACTATTCACCAAAAAATTATTTTTATCCCATTGAACCACATTTTACTTCTTAATGACAACCATGTATGTCGGATTTTTGAAATTCAAAACACAAAGATGGAGAAATTCCATTTAAACGGAAAAATCAGTTTTTATAAGTACCACTTAGTGGTTTCACTATTCATCAAAAATTGAAGTTTTTTTGAAAAATCCCAAAAATTCACCCTAAGCTATATTTGATATTCTGAATTCAAAAATGAAGTCCGTTTTACAAAATTCAAAACATATAAGTCACATTAATTAATTTAATAATTAATTCCCGCTGTCAAGACAAAAAGCGTGTTTTTATGAAACAATAAGTATCAAAAGATTGACACTAGTTTAAGTCCGATTTCAAAGTGAAATTAATTTCAACGACCACTATTGGATTTAATGGTAAAAATATTTTCTAATTTCACTTTAAAACCAATTCAAAATATTATTTAATCATATAAATAAATTATATTAAAAAGAGGTTTTGAATTAAAACACAACATTTTACACTATTCATTAAAAAAATGAACTTTATCGGAAAAATACAAAAAAATTACACAAAGTAAAATTTGATGTCCCGATTCTTAATAAGAGTTTTATTTGGTCCAAAATAATGTATAAGTGTGACCAAAACTATATTTAATGACGGTTCTCCATCAAAAGGCGACAACTGAACCTTTAGGGAAAACTAGGGCATATACGCCTAAAATTGAATTCTTTCCATATTTTAAGCCTTTATCTTTTATTGTATAAATGTAAAAATATTTAAAAACATATATAATCATATTTTAGTTACTTCTATCCATTCTCTCCATTTCAACGGCTACATGTTAACTACCATTTAAAATAATATTATTTTATCATTAGTGTGCAACGTAAGATTCCCAAGAAACTCGTTGTTGCGTGTTGGGTACGCCATCGAGCATAGAGTCCCCTTTAAAGTCATATCAATATTTTATTCACAAATATGGATAAATATGAAAATGTCATATTCTTTATTTACCTGGGGTGTTACATCCTTCCCCCCTTTTGGGAATTCCGTCTTCGCAATTTTAAAATTGCGCTTGGAAACATCCTTGAAAGTCCCACATCGGAACAAGAGTCGGTAAAACAACCACTTTAAAATAAAGGAAGATAAGTACAAAGGTCACCCGAGTTAACCCATACTAGGACTCAATGTAGGAAAACATGGACATGGAGGAGAAAACATAGGGTCATTTTTTATGGAGAGTGATAGAAAACATGTTTAGGAGAAAGTTAACAATGAGAAAATCACAAACATGTGATGGGTTAAACGGTGTTGGGTTCCCCAGTAGGAAAAGTTAATAGACAACATTTTTGTTTTAAGTTACTTTTTATTGAGGAATTTATTCATAAGGAAACATAATCACTTATCATGTTGACTTTCAACTTTTACTAGATTCCTTAATCAAACTCATATTTTTTCCAAAAGACGAGTATTTAGGGAGACTTGTTCACATTAAGAGTACTATAATCAACTTCTAGAGAATCACCTAATCCACAAAAGAGAACTATATACTTCCCATTTCTTTAGTCTTTAACCAAAACCAAAACCAAAAGGTTAGTACAAGATTAGATAATCCAGAAAAGGATAACCCTTTATAAAAAGAAAATCTATTCTTAACCTCCAAAAGTTGTCCAACAAAACCCAATGTTCAACGAGGACCATTTTATAATCAATTTGTCCATAAAATTCTTCAAAGTAAACCAAACTATGATTGAAACCCAAATATTTGAAGGATTTAGTCACATAGTCTTCCAAGTTAAATCATAACATTTATCTCCAAACAACATTAGTTTCTCCTAAAGTCTCGTATTGAAAAGTAATTAACCTAATCACATATCCTCTATGATAGGTTAATCATTTTCATAAATAACCCAAAATCAACTTACTCTTAATTAATAAAATCATATAACTAAAAAGAATCAGTCAAACTAACCAGGGACTTCACGTAGTCTAGTGGTAGGCGATAAATACCAGTCGCACTTTGGTTGTGGGTTCGATTCCCGCAGCTTTGTCCGACGCGACGGGTTGTCACACGGTCTGAGTGTTGTCCTTTTTACAAAACTATATAATTCTTAAAATATTCCCCAAAAGAGATAAAATCATCAAAAATGATCATAACATATTTTAACCTCAAGTTTATCTCATGCTTTTCATTTTCCAGCATATCATATAATAACCCATAATTACCTCAAAAGTAAGGATCATATAAACCCAAATGGTTCTTTATAACTATGTCCACAAAAGAAAAGATAACTATTACTTGAATAAAATTTGCCTATATTAAACATCAGGGTTACACATAATATAATAAGTCTTCTAATGTAACCCCATCATCAAAAGAGATTTAATACACTTAAGAATTTCACCATAACTCTTGAAGCCCTTATATGTTGAGATCTTACTTATTAAACATTCTTCATGATCCAAAAACCATTCCTTTCCAACTTATGTTGAAATACCTCTTTCCTACAAACAAAATCATGAATCATATCCTAAGATTCCAAAATAGGAAAACAATAGTCATGAAATAATACATACCTTTGATTGGTCATTGTCAGTTTCTTCATCCTCAATCGGAATGGCATTAGGTAGTGGTAAACAAACATTTGTACGCTCTTGGTGACCCCATTCACGAAACATCTTCATAGGACATGTGTTTGCATAATGACCATGCACACCACATTTAAAACATTCAAATGATCCCTCAAAAAGAACTTCTTTCCCTTTCCTCGAGTCAACTGGATGCTTCCTTTTTCCGTGGCAGGTTCTTGCTTTATGACCTTCATTTCCATATCTATAGCATATTTATGTCCCTTTGAAACAATTTCCTAGGTGTTTCTTTCCACATCTTTGACACATAGGTTTTTGAACACACTTACCTTTATGATTATTACATGTACTTACGTAGGGATTTGTTTCTTGCATATGTGACGTCTTAGAGAAATCTCCAAGGTTTAGGTGGTCAATCATGACTCCAGATAGTTGGTTGAGGATAATCACAAGAGTTCTCATTGCAGCTCCCATATCATTCAGTTGCTTTCTCAAAAAACTGTCACAGTTTCCTTCACATCCACTATTACTTTGGTGCCTACTAGATCCAGCCATTTACTAAAACCAAAAAGGTCAGTGTGAGTATATCAAAAAAACCATCATGTACTAATGAGTAAGATAAACACTAAGATATTCTTACTCATTCACTTTATCTAAATCTAGGACTCTTTCTGAAATCTTAACCATTATGGTAATGCCACTTATTCTTAAAGAATACCCTAACCTCTAAAGTTATCTAAACCGACCTTTGATACCAACTATAAGGCCCCAACCTTAAACCTTACTTAATCTTGAGTTATTAAAAGATTACACAAAGAGTAGAATAATGGGAAGTATATACACCACTCAATGGAATTTGTGGCAAATGTAGCATAAATCTCACGAGAATAAAAGTGAGATGAAAAATCCCTTACGAAAATTCGGCAGCCTAACGACGCCACTCAAAACTTCCAAATATGGATTGATGAGAGGAAATAGGTTCTCTCATCATATGAACATAATAAGTACAGTAGTAGTAATATAAAAGAACATCCCAATCATAAGAAATATGAGCTTAAAAGGAATGACATAAAAGAGTGTACTTAAAAAGAAAGAGAGGTGTAGGATCCCTTACCTCGGGTCCGACTTGACTCGATCTTTCTTTAACGTCCTGAATAATAAACTTGAGTTAATTTCTACTTCCCTAAGAACATTTTTCAAGTTCATTATTCCTTTTATATCACTTATTACCATGTTATAAACACTATGTAATCATTAAGTTAATAATGATTGTTTTGTCGATATTTGGTTCTTAAGTCGAAAGTGGACTTCTTAAAATTACATGTTGTTCGTGTGGACAAATGTTTATTATATCCAGTATTGTATTCATGATTTAGATATAATATATGTCATATATATCCAGTACATGCATGCATTTATAACATTACATAATCATTTAGAGGTATGAAATGAAATGCACCGTTCATGGAGACGGTAAGCCGTACGTATGCATGAACGCTACTTTCATTTATATTTCGTATTTTATAGAATGGAATAATAATGATATAAAGGTATATTATAATTCCAGTATAATATCATATATAATATCATTGTTCCATCCTTTATACGTCCCACATATGGTATTTAACGAATCAAATCACTTTGAGGGGGCGGTAGTCCGCACTTCCTTAAATGAACATATCGTGTTTACCCATAATGGAAACCATAAAGGTATGCCCAAAATGAAAAAAACAGAAGCTTAAGGAAAACATAGACATATTATATATCATATATAAAAATAGTGACATAATAATGGCCACTTTGAAGGTGTTAGATGAGTATTGAACAATCATCATTTCGGGAGGCAGAATTTCACCATCCACGGAAACCGTATGTTCTTTAACCATTTGATGTAGTTGTGTGAGAGTGTAGCTTGAATAAATATTATAACAACATCCTAGTATATTTAAGATACTTTTTTTGTTACCAAAGAAATAAATAAAAAGAGTTTAGAGGGTTGGAGAAGCAAAATAAAACAAATGAACAAGAGAGAATGAATTACCTTTAAAAGTGGAACTCCTTTTGATTTGAGCCTAAAGGATTCCTTTGAAAGGATTCTGCCCAAAGGAAATCCTCTAGGATTAGTAGATGGATGTGGAGAGAGTAAATGGGCAGGGTTTGGCCGAGCCAAAGGCTTGAGGTGTGTGTGAAATGAGGTAGAGGTGGGGGCCTTTTATAAGAGGAGGGGAGGGGCACTTTTGGAAAGTAAGGAAATATTACTTTATTTGAAAATGTGTTTCGGTTTTAAAAGGTCCCAAATTGATATAATTCGTTGATAAGGTGATAAGGGTTCGAAATCCACCCATCCAATAAGTTTTGGACATGTGTAGTTCATAGAGTTTACATTATCATTCCATTTTATTTAAATCGTCAAATAATGATGTCATCACTGCATCATTATTATGTCATAAATAATTTAATTTATTTAACGTCTAAAAATTATAAAAAACTACTATGATGTAGGAAATCTTTGTATCTTTCCAATGACTATTTATAATCAAAATTTGGACTTGTTTATCCCTACTTAAAAACTGTTTTAGTAAAACGACTCATGTTTGTGTCAATTTAATTTTAACATTAAATAAAAATATATTATTGTCATTTTCCAACTAAAGTGGCTCCATGGGGTCCCCAAGTTGGCCCATGGCTTTTCTTGGTCGGCCATGACTCACCCAATAGGTGTAGGACAAGTGTCATGGTGTTTTCACATTCTTATAATATCATTTTTACCTTAAAGTACACTAATTACCACTAATCGCGATTAAAAACTTAATAAGTTACTATTCACCAAAAAATTATTTTTATCCCATTGAACCACATTCTACTTCTTAATGACAACCATGTATGTAGGATTTTTTAAATTCAAAACACAAAGATGGAAAAATTCCATTTAAACGGAAAAATCAGTTTTTATATGTACCACTTAGTGGTTTCACTATTCATCAAAAATTGAAGTTTTTTAGAAAAATCCCAAAAATTCACCCTATGCTATATTTGATATTCTGAATTCAAAAATGAAGTCCGTTTTACAAAATTCAAAACATATAAGTCACATTAATTAATTTAATAATTAATTCCTGCTGTCAAGACAAATAGCGTGTTTTTATGAAACAATAAGTATCAAAAGATTGACACTAGTTTAAGTCCGATTTCAAAGTGAAATTAATTCCAACGACCACTATTGGATTTAATGGTAAAAATATTTTCTAATTTCACTTTAAAACCAATTAAAAATATTATCTAATCATATAAATAAATTATATTAAAAAGTGGTTTTGAATTAAAACACAACATTTTACACTATTCATTAAAAAAAACATTATCGGAAAAATACCAAAAAATTACACAAAGTAAACTTTTATGTCCCGATTCTTAATAAGAGTTTTATTTGGTCCAAAATAATGTATAAGAGTGATCAAAACTATATTTAATGACGGTTCGCCATCAAAAGGTGACAAGTGAACCTTTAGGGAAAACTAGGGCATATACGCCTAAAATTGAATTCTTTCCGTATTTTAAGCCTTTATCTTTTATTGTATAAATTTAAAAACATTTAAAAACATATATAATCATATTTTAGTTACATCTATCCATTCCCGCCATTTCAACGGCTACATGTTAACTACCATTTAAAATAATATTATTTTATCATTAGAGTGCAACGTAAGATTCCCAAGAAACTCGTTGTTGCGTGTTGGGTACGCCATCGAGCATAGAGTCCCCTTTAAAGTAATATCAATATTTTATTCACAAATATGGATAAATATGAAAATGTATTATTCTTTATTTACCTGGGGTGTTACATCATACCTTTTCGTAGTTTCCAGTTTGTGTGTAAATAAATAAATAATGTATGGGTCATATATCTCTTTTCAGCAAAGATATACCTTTATGATCACTAAAGAAATACTATTTTCCATACAATCACAAACATAATGAGGTCTTATGATCGTCACATAGGAGGATTCTAGCTCAAGTTTGGTCTAACACAAAAATATATTCCTGTGTATGGGAAAGCAATATAAATATATCTACTAAAGTTATAATTATAAAATGATAGGGGGATATCAAATCACATATATTATAGTGGAAAATAGTATATAGGATCATTTTGGGATGGGTTATCTTATTCTCCTAAAATAAGAGAGAAAAATATCTTTTTAATATTTAGATTGAACATTAGAGATGAAGCCCACATATCATAGTTAATAGGAATGAAATAAAACATCACTAAAGTAACATAAATTAAGGCCATTTATGGGGTCCAATCCATTAAATTTAATATGATATTATATAGAAATGTGTTATGTTGATTTATTTCATGGATATCATAATTAATGATGACTCCATTGATGAATCAATTATGGTAAAAAAAGATCAAGAAAACCTCATAAACCATTTTAGTCATGCTTGGTGTGATAAAAATATGTATTGGATTAGTTTTATTTGATTGTATAATGAAATGAATAATTGAATAGGCTTTATACATGAGCTTCCCTTTTAAGTACCTAAATAGAAAAGTGTTTTTGGTGAAGTCATAATAGATTTGGGCTTTCACCTATTAGGAGGCTTGAATAGCACTATGGTGTAGTTAATGGGGAGATAATATGATACATATTGGGTCTCACACATGATATTACCTATAATTTGAGATTGAGGATGACATATATGATGCTCTCTACAGATGATAAAAGGAGTACTATATCATCTCATTGTGATTTTATGGGGCTTTTGCATGTATGATTATGTGATGTTCTTAAAATTTAATGTGGATTATATGACAATATTAATTGAGGTTAAAATATATATGAGGACCATATATGATATCTATGATGATTATGTTAACTCTAGGTATAAAACACCAAGGGAATTATATCCACTTCTTGAGAATAGTTGTATCTTAGGGAATAATATTGAGTGTAATGATGGAACTGAGATTAGTATACTAACTCGAGGTGAATATGATAAACATGTGGACTATATAGAATTGAGGTTTTAATGTAACATAGGGGATTATATTTACTCAATGTGAATATGTGTTGAATAAACATTGGTGCCTCCCAAAACTACCAAACCTAGTCAGGTGCTCAGGTGGAGGTAAGTAGAAATATGGGAAAGAGGGGACAGTTATCTCATGGTTCATGAGGGAAAAAATGTGGTGTATATTGACAAAAGGATAGTGAATATACCATGATAATTACCTAGAATAAATGATTTTCTAGAATCCATGGTGAGTGTCTACGTTGAATTGTTTTCATAGATTCGGGGTTAGGGTTCTAGTTAATGCTTCCCCAAATATTTACAAACTGTGAAAAAATATTCCTGGTGAGAAAATAATTTCTTTTTTGTGGTTAGTGATGAATGTAATGTGGTTGGGTAGAAGAATATGGTTCGTGCATATGTGATTTAAATAATATGTTCTTTACAAATAATCCTCACATAGGGGCCCGACAAAGAATTGGTCTAAAAACCCTTATCGAATAGAGATATTTCATTGTGACTGGGATACATTATGGAGGGATTTATTTATATAAGACCTTAATAGTATTATTTCAAGTGTTTTATCCATTTCTTAAAACATAGTAAATTTACCTAGGTTTTGAATTATGTGACTTCCAAAATACCAATATGTTCTCTCTCATTGAAGTGGGTGTTGGTATATATAGGCACCGTAAGGTAATATCATTTCCAAAATTAATGGACTCAAAGTGAGTGATTTATTATGTGAATAGTGAAAAATCTAATATGGTAGGAACTAAATGTCCACATATAAACTAAAAATGATAAAGTGTTCATTTAGCGATTAAATTGTCATGTGAATAAAGTAATATGTTACGTGGTATTAAAAAGATTACCATCACTAAAAGAAAAAAGGAAAAGGGTTCATATCAAGATTGAAATTATATGTGAATGGATCAATATTTTTTGTGCTAATCATTAAATTAAATCATATGTACATAAGAAAAAATGGATTCACATAAAAATGATGTATGATGAAAACAACTAAAAATGTTATGCTAGTTTTTAGAATTTGTAAATTTTTATTCATATTGAAATGAAATATAAAATAGAATAGTCAAAAGGTTTTGTTTGTTAGTCCTTTTTCTCTCCATGTTAAATCGATTCAATGTCTGTGAGAAAAACAACAACATTATCCTTTATGTAATCTCCCAAGAAATATATTTTCAAGTTGAATATGTAATCATATGTCCCTAAAAATTTATTTTATGTATTTTATTTAATTTTCACCAGTAAAGTGTGAAATTCAATTACGATTACCAATGTTAGAGTATCATTTCAGTTCCACCCTGATAGGTAAAACAATTTGGGAATCCTTATCCATAAGTGTGTCAGAAATCATGCATCACATTGAGAGCATTTTTTCGTTAACATCAGATGTTGAAATATATTTCTACTCCAACACATTTTGTGTTTGTTGAATAAAGATCATATACTAGATTTTGTGGAAACGTTTTTAGAGTCAAATTTTCAATGGAAAATATATTACCTTCCTACAAATAAAATTATTATTAAACCTATTCCATAAATATTTTCATAACATAATATAGATCATTAAGAATCATTGAGGAATCATTTTAGGCATGATGATTATTTATTATAGATTTTTTAACCATCCCTATTATGTCATATTTTTTATATCATGTAAATATGAAGGGATATTTTTCTCTGTTCTCCCTACCCTCTTTAAAATTCATAATATGTCATTGATATTCATTAATAATTAGTTTACCAACAATGGTCTATATTCACATATAAATTATGAGGGTTTCAGATTATGAAATTTTAATAAACATTCCAATTCCCTTATACTATTTAAATGAGTATTACTTTTTAATTCTTCTAGAGTATTTACAATTAGTCATATATTCTTAGGATATATATGATAAGATTCCAATAATCATATTCCATTCCAAATTAGAACAGTTATAGGTGGAATAATTTTAAAACATGCAAAACATTTATTTTTAATTACCATATTAAACAACTTCTCATCATAAAAATGAAATACTTATATATTTATAAGAGAGGATTTCTATCTTTTTACTTTAAGTAATTATAATTTTTTTTTCTTAAATAATATATCTATTTTATCATTTCATTAAAAATCACTTATAAAACCCAATAATTATTGATTAACTAAATATACATTTCAATACATGAAAAATTATTTCAATAAAACCATTTCTAAATGATATAATTCTTTTCATTTTGGACCATGATTTGTGAAGACATACATTTTTTAACCCATAATGGGTTTAGTCAGGTGTAAATATTAGAATCACCTAAGGCTATCATCAATATTTCATTGCATTTAACTTCCTATAGAAATGAGTCCCAACTATTATGTTATACTTCATGATATATTTATGTCATGTTTTGGTCGATAGAAATTTGCTAATGTGGAAATGCGAATGCACATGGGGAAAAGAATCATCAGTTACCAATAAATCTATATCCTAAAAATCATTTATTACCTTCAAAATAAATTATAGTCTTCCAAATTATTCTTTTATTCTTCCCCCTTACACATTATAATCATTCATCTTAGTAAAAGTTAAGAGCCCGATTTTATGTTGAAATTTATGATGCCACATAAAAATGATTGTATAATCCTATTCATTAAAATAAGGTCATCTATAGCCAATATATGTTTAGTACTTGTAGTATGCAAGTCGTTCATTTCAATGTTTAATTTTAATGATCAATTTATGAATTGAATAAAAAAAACAAATTTTGATTCTTTCTCTTTAATGTTATTTGAAACTTTTAAGAAATATTTTATAGTACATTCTCCTCATTTATTGAGATTATTGATGTATATGATAATCAATAATAATAGAATATCATAAGTCTCTATCACAATCTTTCATTATAATCATCATAATTTTATAAATTTACAATAATAAAATTATGATAGACACTGCATGATTCGTTTTTTCTGCTAGAGCCTTATTTATATATTATTACTTGTACATACTGATAATTATCATATGATAATTTATATCATATTATGAATATGAAAATTCCTAGAAAAGTACTAAAATATGATATCTAAATTAAATGTTTAATATAATCGCCATAATAATCTATAGTTTTTATATTCATAAAAATAGATTAAGATATGTATATTTGAAACTGATAAAATTTCCAACAAAAATCCACAATGTATTTTCATTTAATTCTTCAATATATGTCCTCATTATTTTAAATTATTCATTTATTCTATTAATAAATTTTATAAGAATCTATAATTACAAGAACTTTAACTCATCATATGCATGAATGTGAACTTTAGTATATTATTTGATTGAAATTATTTACAATATGGATAACCCATATTTAAATCTATATCATTAAAATATTCCATATCAATCACTTTTAATTAATGAATTAATTTCCCACAACTAGATATTTTTATATTATAAAATTAACTCAACATTTTGACATTTTTTGATTTCAACTCTCCTTGAATTTGTTCAATATTATATGGAACTACATGTAATCATCTACAAACATTGTACACTCACCTTGTTACCATTCATATAAAACATTATTCATACATAATATTTTGAAATTCCAACATTTTACAATGGATATCGTACTTAAATCTTATGAATATTGAGGTTATTTTATACATACATTAATGTGAATATTTTATCTTCAAAAATAATCCAATCCTATTTTTTAATTAGAATTAGTCATTCTTTGAAATTACGGGTGTTTTTTTGATATATCTACAATTTTTAGAAAAAAATTACACCCATGATGATTTTTGACATCTTGTGTTTATTCACCCATAGGTATTATTTTTCAATATTTATATTATGAATCATTGAATAATTAAACTTCTAGGAGACAAATATGTTAGTCATCTATAATTCTTCTTTATTCAAAATTAAACTAACTCATAGTGTAGAAATAGAATATCAAAATATTCAACATTGTCACTTAATCATCTTTAGTAATATAAATTTTTTAATTTTCCTTATTTAACCATCCACCTCACTTTCTATAATAGAATAATTTTTTTCATCTATAGTATGTTATCTTCTGCATTATAACATTTCTTGGATTCATATATCACCTATTTCTATTGATACATCCTTTTTCAATAATCTTAAATATATTAATTTAATATCATTAATATATTATCGAAAAATATTTATAATATTATTGTCAATTCATATTAAATAATGATCAATGAAATTATTTGATAGAAACATCTGAGACACTCATATTCAAAAATAAATCTATAAAATTAAAAAAATTAGATTTTATCTCCATAATTTTTCAAACTATCTAAATATATTTAACTCATCCTAATTATCTTTTTGTGGATTCAAATGACGTAAAAAATAATATAATTATTTCCACAGATATCTAACTAAATTACAATAAATTTGATACTTATATGAATTCCATTATTGTCAAAACCCATTTATTGATTAAATAAAATGAATAATTACTAAAAATGATTAGTTGAATAAATTATCAGTACCTATGTAATTCTCTACTTATTCACAATAAATATTCCCTATATTTCGTCATAAATAATAACTAATAAATGTTACAACATACTTATCATTACTACACTTCAATAATCTCAATAAAATTCACCATCCATGTGATACGCCCATATATTGGAATATGATTAATTCTTAATAACAAAAAAATAGATATTAACACATTCTCAAACATCTCAATCAATAATTCATTATATTTTTACAATCTTAATGCACAAAATTCTATGTATGCTATTCATTCATTTGATAATTCCTCATTACCAAATACATATTGATATCATTTACATAAGGAGAATATAACAAATCAACACTATGATCTAAGGTGATCATTAATCTCGCACATTATTTTATTTTTCAATAATATTAAATTAATAATTATCTAACTTATTTATAATGTTATACATTTATCACCCCCTTATTGTAAATAAAAATAAATTTTAATCCGCATATGGGTTCCAACACATCCCACATAATGAGTTATCAATAAATTCACTAAATATATTTATATGTGAGCTAAAATATTTTAGAAAATTATAATGATTAACATAAATTTCAGACCTATATATCTCAAATAATATCTTATGATATCAAAGAATATTTATATTTTTAGTATATATTCATGTGTTTTAAAAAAATTCAAATACAATTAACATTATAAACACATAAAAAATTAGAAGATGTAGGTTACCCCACTTTTTGTTCTCAACTAGCTCAAAAAACTCATCCTGAATTAAATTTAGCCTTTATTCTACTAAAAAATTTGTTGTATAGTATGATAAAAAACCTCACCACTAACATCATTCATACAATCCATATTTTTTTATTGAAACAAATGAATAATTTATGACTTTATGAACTCAAATCTCCCCCAATGGGTAGACACCAAAAATTTATTGATCACTCTAATAATGAATTTTGTATCTATAATACAATCATACCAAGACTCAAAATGAACTCCCTTTTCAATAAAAATCATCAACTACATGTTAAAAGAAACTAAAAAAATAAAATTTATGAGAGTATGGTGGATTTTCTATTACATCATAGTTAGATAAACTTGGTTAATGCTTATTATCAAATAAGAATCCCCATTAAATTCACCTCCAACATTATATGAACTCTTCATGCATGATTTTAATATTTTTCATACCTGAACATTCTTCATAGGAATCTACCTCTTTAAATTTTCATCCTTATGACATGTTTATTTTAAAAAAACTAGTATACCACTCGAATTTCAATATGATTACATCATCACTACATGAATTCCGATTTGTATTCAAAAATATTCATGCATTATTTTGGAAAATAATTTATTTAATTGATCTTAAAAATGGATTCCCAATAGTTTTAAGGTTACCCACTATTGGAAAACTGTCCAAATATTTTATTTCTTTATATTTTCTGAGTAACACAATATAAATTATTTTCTTCTCTTTATAGATTTATTTTATTTTTTTAGATCAATATTCATTTATCCAGATAAAAATTTCAAAGCCATTTTAAAAATTCCAATGATGCTTTCATTTCCCTAATATTATAAGTAACTCCATATTAGTGTAACACCAGTATCAATAATCCTATTTATAGTGTTTTGTTAAATTTTTCTTCCATATACTCCTTGGTATAATAAAATTTAATTATTATTTTCAGTTTTGTATTTTTTTATTTATAATCAAAATCATGTTCATAATATTTTGAAAATGAATTCATCAAAAATTAATAGATTGAATATTTTACATTATTTTACATTTAATATCAATTTTTTAGTACCAAAAAGTGTTATTTTATAAAAAATTGTAACGTTTTATAGTTTTCTAATAATTTTTTACTTTATTGAAATACAACATTATTTTTATTTTTAATTGTTTTAATTTATTTAAATATTTTGGTCATAAAATATTCCTTACATATCCATGTTATGAAATTATTCTTATATATGACTCTATATCAGTTGTATCAAATTTCATTTTTAATGTTCAAACACTCAATACGTAATTTGAAGGCCCAAAACCATCTCTTAATTGAGGCCTCAATATATATGTAAAGATCAAGATAATTTTGAATATGGAATTATATATCATAAATGAAAGATAAAATTGAGCTAAAATTGGTCACATATATATAGAATATATTTGTGAACATATTTTATAAATGTTTCCACAAATTATTGTTTCTTTTCCAACCTCATGAATGAATTTTAAAAAACATATGTGGATGAAAATTATATTTCCATTGATGAATAAATTTCCAGTGTAAATTATATATAAGGCTCTTCCCAAATGTCTACATAAGATTAAATTAATTTTATTGAAGGAAGGGGAATAGAGGAAAACATTTTAATAACTATCATTTCCTATAATCGATTATTAAATTGCACTACCACATGTAATATTGTAGTGGAAAATCTAGAAGATAAATTTTCACCACTTTTTCCTACAAAAATATATCCCCTCTCCTTTTTATTGGGTTGACAATAGTTAGAGGCGAATTTATAGTATTTTTCTATTTTATTTAAATTTTAATATTATTATACATTTTTATTTTATTTCATTCATATTCTTCCGCTAATTCCTTCTTTTTATCTTTTTCTTCCACCCTGTTGTCTTCACCAATATGATCTCTAATACTCCTGATCACAAGTGACTGACCAAGGATGTTCATAGGAGAGAAATACAATGAAAAATCTATGATTTTGAGATAAATTTTTTAATTATACATAATTTTCATAGATTTAGGTCAAGGGAGATTCTAGTTAGAAAGGCTCTTTTGTGTATCAACGTTCCACCCAAGGCATATCATTCTCTTTCTCAACATTCCCCCTAAATTGAGAAAGTGGATGTGAACTCTCTCAAAAATAGGTGAGTGTAGCATATATTATAAACTTATTTAAGAGATAATTTACATTCATATGATGGATCATGTTCAATAAGTTTATTGGGAACTAATTAATAGACGATGATGTTTCACTATGGGTGAGCCATTGAGAGGATATCCATTCAGTTTACCATCATTATATCTACATTAATTAAATATTATTTCATTATATAAATATATATTAATATTTTATCAATATATAAAACCCAACTCTTTATATTATCTATTATTATATTAGTTAGAGATAAATAGTTATAATATAATTTTGGTGTTGTTTGAGCCACCACCTAGAGACAGACCCTGGGTGTGAACTATATTTCATGTATAGGTAATTAATCTATTGACAAGGGATACATGAATAATAACCTTGAATCAACTTGTTTCCATTCCTATAGAATTAGAAAAATTTCAAATAGATTATTTCATAAAAAACCTAAATATGAAATATTTCATAAAAAATATTCATTCATGATATATTTTAATTAAAAATATTCTAAATTGAATGAATAATACCAGGGGAATGAATAAGGTTTTAGTGATCTTGAAACTGAATTGGAATGTATTTTTGACTCAATGAAATGTTTCTAGGTCTAAGTATGTTGGACAGCTATGTATATAGATCCATCTCTTGAGAATCCTGTACTTAAACCCAAACCTGAACTATAATGTGTGGTGGTGGATATTTCACCATTAATTTGTAATGTTAATGAACTTGAGGTAGTTGGAAAGGATCTTTGAAAATAATTAATAAAATCATACCTAACTCATCTATTACATGAGGAGGTCCATGAAGAACTCATTAAAGCAGATAAAAATATTGTATATCAGCAACTATTTGGAATAATCATATAATTTATCTATCAAATTTAACATGGAACATGATCTTTTTATCATTGATAATATAAAATTATCACCTTTAAATTACTCTATTTTTTAGGATGATAATTAATATATACTTATTGATATTTATATCCCAGTGGTCCTTCTAGAAGAGATCAATTTCTGTACTGACATATATTTATAAGAAGATTTATTTTTGATTTGTTGTGTTTTTATCTTGTCCAAGAAGAACAATTTCCTGAAATTTCATTTTCCAAAATTTATGACAAAAAAATGTAGTATACATTGATGTAATGAAAAAATTCCCTCACATTTTCATTTTAGAGTAACATTGGAAGTATTATGTGGTCATGCAAATAACTCCATAAAAGAAAATTTTATACTATATAGAGGAGGAGACAACAAAGGAAAATAGAGAGAACACCTATCTTTTTTTCTATCATACTTGGACCTAAAATTATATATTCCTTAATTCATGGGGTTATAAAATTTTATTTTACTAAATTCGGATCTTGATTCTTAGTGTCTACTCATAGACACAAGAAATAAATCACATGTTGTTTTTTAGCTCAAAAAAACCACACACACACACACATTATTATTTGGTAAATCCACTACAACAAGAAGACTATGTGCAGTAAGATCCTAGGACCTAATTGGCGATCTAAACCAAGAATTTTCCATTTTATATATCTTATATCATTCTATTTTTTTTATTTTTGTATTTTCATTTCATTATTGTAGTTATAATGTGGCGGTATCTAGTAGCTTAACTCAAGGCTTCCATTGAAAATAAATTATGTTTTGACTTTCCGTTTCATTTTTTTATATTCTACCAAATTAATATTCTAGATGTAAAATAATATTGATGTTATTTGAGAAAAAATAGGTTATTAAATGAAATAATTTTGGGGGATGGAATTCAATCTATTATTAAAACAATTTTGTGATCTTTTGTTTTATTTTTCATATATTTTTCTGAATTTTTCATGATTTTTTAAAACATTGTTCTATATTTAGGATTCTAAAGAAGAATAGAATACTTTTGAAAATTCCAATCATATAATGTGTTTTTTCCCATTTAATTCATTGAAATATTGACTACTTTAATGATTGATGAATGGATTTTGTTTTGTAGTTTCTAATATTTTTATTTGGTAATGTTTGATTCATTGGGAAACTCAAGAGAAATAATATTATATATATTGAATAATTTTCCAAAAATAAAAGGTTTCTAAACCTTTTTTACATATTCATTAAATTTATCTTTTTTTGATAGTCACAGTGAAAAAATATTACTCTAATAGTTCTAAAATATTTTTTTATCAATACTCTCAAAATTCTATCTTCTATATAAAGGTTAAAATCCCAAGTCTTTTATCATCACATGAAATGAACTGATAAAGGTGTGATTTTTGAATAATAAAAAAGAACATATATAGGACAAATTTATAAATGATTTTAGAAGAACAGGAAAATTCCACCATTTATCAACACTGTTCTTTTGCCCTGATAAATGGGATTTAGTGTGATGTCAAATTTATAGTACACTACAACACCATAAAAAACACTAAAAAGAAGTAAAAACATATAAAAATACATTTTTTATTGAAAAAAATTTTACAACGTAAATATGTGAAAATAGAATATATTTTATAAATTTTAAAAAATGGATTCTAAAATTACACATGTATTTAAAAATTATTATTGACATTCAAAATAATTTAATTTTCCTTTGTTTTCCACCCTGAACGTGACTCATTCAATTATCGAACAAACCAAACCTTGTCCAGAAAAAAGAGAACCTATATTTGAAAATAGTGTTTGGGTTAATAATAATATAAATAAATACATTAAATAGATAGTGTTAATTTTAAACTAATCTTTGGTTCATACTAAGAATACTATGTATTATATTCAGTTCATTTTATTATTTTAATTCACACAATTTCATGTTCATATTCAATAATTATAATTTTAATAATAAACTAAATAATTATAAGTTAAATATTTTAGGTAAATTATTTATTTAAAGAATAATAATTATAAGATAACAATCTCGGATCTTTTTCTTAGTTCTGGTGAGGTTATAAGTATTTGAAACAAAAATGAAACATATATATTTAATAAATGAACAAAGAGTCACACCGGTCAAAATTTGTATCTAATTAATGTGTGGAATATTCATACCTCTCCCAAATGAATTATGGATCATTATACAAAAGCATAAAAAAGATGAATGTATTCTCTTCATATTTAGTATATTAATTGTGTTTTTAAAAAATATGCCATTTTAAACTACAAACATACACATTGAGTCATATCATTCACATAATGTTCCGATTTAATATGAGACATAAAATAAAATATATATTATTCACGTAATGTATAAAAACAATCTGAATTCAGTTTCTAGATGTAGAGTATGTTGGATGGCTATTTTAGTAAAATTAAGGTCAATTTTAAATAAAAAGATAAATTGAAATCATATCGATTCCACTGTTCATCATATTGTGGTTAATCTGATTATTAAATATCCCAAATGACTTATGGATATTTTAACTAATTTATTAAAACAATATAATCTTTTTTTCATTATTTTGAGTACATCACTTGTGTTTTTCTACTAAAATTTCATTTCGATCTAGAATCATGATCTTTGAGTCATACCAGTCACATCATGTTTTAGTTTGATATGTGGATGATTAATACATGTCATAAAGGAGTTTTTAATCATTTATATAAATTATTAAGGAAATTTAATTGGGTTTATTTGGTTTTTATTGAGTGAAAAGTTTTGAACTAAAATGAAAATTTGAAACTCATTACAGACATTAAGTCATATAGGGAACATCATGTGTCTGATTTAGGTGTGGATAAATAATAAATTCCAAAAATTACATATCGATAATTTCCCAAATATATCAAAACAATATAAATATGTTATCTTAGTTTTAAGATTGTTTGATGTCTTTGTTACTAAATTAATGTTAATGTAAAGTAAAATGACATATATGGAGTAACAATGTTATAAAAATGAATTAGATTTATTTGAGGATAATTAATGCACGCCCCAAATTAATTAAGGAATTTTTTCTAAATTATAAAATTAATATGAGTGTGTTTTCTTAATTTTGAGTACATCACATATGTTTTTAAAAAAATATCATTTTAAAGTAGAAGAATGAATTTTTAATCATAAATGTCACATCATTTATCGGTTTGATGTGAGGACGAGTCCTACACAAAAAAATTTATTTATGAATAATTTTTAGAAATTATCAAAAAAATACGAGTTTTATTGTCAATTTTCAAAAAGTGACACTTTTTGAACTAAAATGTCAATTTAAAACTGATAACAGACACATTAGATCATACAAGGCACATTATGAATCTGATTGAGCTTTAAATTAATCATACATCCTAAAAATGACTTAGGAATCATTTTATTAAATTATATAATAAATATGAATATCTTTTCATTATTTTGAGTATTTTAGTTGTCCTTTTTATTAAAAATAATGTCAAATTTTTTTAAAAGAAGACACTTATGGAATCATTATGGTCACACTGTGTGTCGAATTGAGGTGTATCTAATTCATATACGCCTTGAATGACGTATGGATCACTCAAATAATGTATAAAATCATTCTGAATGTGTTTAATCTATTTTTTGTACATAACTATCGGTTATTTTAAATGTCATCTTAACTCGAATCACATACATAGAGTCATATCGGTCATATCATGTGTCATTTTTCTGTCATACTAATTCATACATGTCAAAAATTACTTATGTATCATTTTTATAAATTATTAATATAATATGAACATGTTATCTCAGTTTTTTTGAGTATCATTTTTTGACCTAAAATGACATTTTTAAACTAGTAATGAAAACATTGTGTCATACCAGAAACATCTCTAATCACATTTAGCATGTGTTGATTCTTACTCATCAAAATGACTTTTGGAACATTTTTGTAAACTAGCACAACAATATAATTGAATTTTCTCATTTTTGAGTATGCGAGTTTTTTTTGTACTAAAATTATTGTCACTTTTGAATAAAAATACACACATGGAGTCACATCGCTCACATTTTGTGTTAGATTTTCGTGATTCTAATTCCTACACATACGAAATGATTTATTTATCATTTCAGGAAAGTATAAAAATAATCCAAATTGGTTTTCTTTGTCAGGATTACGTCACATTTGTTTTGTTCTAGAATTATATTCTAAATTGGAAACATTCACTTTCAGTCATACATGTTATATCATGTGTCATATGTACATGATACAAAATCATATAAATAGTATAATATTTATGAATAAATTTCCTATGTTATAAAAACGATAAAAGTGTTTTTAATTTTTTATATTGTCACTTTTTGATTTGTAATGTTAATTTAAACTGACTATGAAATCATTAGGACTTATTGGGGACATAATGTATCAAAATGAGGTGAGGATGCCTCCAAATGTCAAAAATTACATATTTATGGTTTTCCTAAGTTATCAAATTTATCTAAATGTATTTTTATCAGTTTTTAGTATGTTGATTCGCTTTTTCACTAAAATTAATGTCAATTTAAAAAAAACACACATATGGTGTCTTACCGGCAACACTGTGCATCAGATTTAGGTTGTGACATATTCATAAACACCCAAAATGAAATGTTGATCATTATAATTAATTATCAAAAGAATTCAATTCTTTTCTGCGTTTTGATTATGTAACACATGTTTTAAAAAAAATCATTTTAAACTGCAAATATGTACATTGAGTAATACTTTTTACATCATGCATCGATTTTATGTGTCACTAATTCTTATATATAACAAATATTTTACGAAAAATATTACTAAATTATAATGACAATCTATGACTTTTCCTAGTTTTCATAGAGATACTTTTTTCACTAAAATATCAATTTTAAAATGAAAATTTCTACTTTGAGTAACATTGGGTAAATAATTTTTCAAATAGAGGATAGGATGTTTAATACATTTCATAAATTATAAATGGATAGTTTTCAGGGTATTTCAAAACAATTCTAATGTGATTGTTTAGTTTTGAGTATGTCAGTTTTATTTTTTAATAAAATTAATGTCAATTGTAAATATAAAGAAACAAATTTAGTCATACTTGTCACATTCATCATCGTATTGTGGTTTGGATAATTCCTACATGTCATAAATGACATATGGATAATTTTAAAATTGTATAAAAATAATTTGAATTATTTTTCAAAGTTTTGAGTATCTCAATTTTATTTTTTACTATATTTTCATTTTAAACAATAAAAAAACACTTTAAATCATACCAATCACATAATTTATCAGCTTAATGTGAGGTTTATTCCTAAACATAAAAAAGGTCATATGAATTTTTTTCCTAAATTGTCAAAACAATATTAATTTCTAGTCCTTTTTTGATTATGTGTTTTTAGTTTTGAACTAAAATGTAAATTATAAAAAAAACATAATGTTTGAATCATATAGAGAAAACAATGTATCCAATTAAGGTGTAAATGATTAATTATCTTATATGTTTTTTTCATTAAACTATATGTGAACATCTATAATACATATTTTTTTTTTATTTTTTGGAATAGGAAACCTCATGTTGTTCTAAAATACATCAAATTTTAGGAAATATGGGTTTTCCCATTATATCAGAAATAAACATGATCTCCCTATTCTATGTTGTTTTGGATAGTAGAAATAAAAATATGAAATCTGATAATAATTGTAAAATAAATTTAATGTGTATTCTATAATAATAGTATGGAAATTAACATACAAATATTAGATAAAATGAGGAAAAAATTAATTAAATACATAGTAGGAACATTCATTTTCATGATGGTTTTATAAATTATTAAATACTTTACTTAGATTCATTATCTCAGTTGTAGAATCTAATACTAGAATCTCACAATCATGAGAATCCTTGAACAAACTACCCATATAATTTCCCTCACCCGGAATACACTATCTCGAGCCCCGAGATGGGTCTCCACATAACCTCAATAATTCCTTCCCATACCCTAGAGGTTTTTGACTATCATTGAGTGTCAAATGGACCATGTGGAGAGACTATATCCTCTTTATCAGAGTATGCTATCACAGATGAAATTTGAAACAGAGTAATATATAAACAATTGACTAGAAACATCTGTTCCTAACCATTTCACCAAAAAGGATACAAACCATAACCAACCAATAAATCTGTCATGTAATTTTAACAATGATAAATTCAGTGAACCCCATAATAAAAATAATTTTTTGAATCCCGTAAATGGGTTCTGAATCAAATTTAGGATCAATATCCATTAAAATCCTTATCCAAATTCAACTCTCTAACACAGGGGCTTTTAACTTCTTCTGACCTGGAACAATGAAATTTTCTCAACTACCCAATGTCATCATGAGCATGGCGTGAGTAAGAAATAGTTGACTACCACAAATAGTTTCTACAAAATATGATGTCTAATCCTATAGTTCATGAAAGTAAAAAAAATTAAGGTAAAGAAAATTCAATTGAGTTTCCATTATTTAGGAATATTCATATAGGCCATTTCTATCACTATTTATATTTCCACATGTTATACCATCTTTATCACTCAATTCATTTTAATCAAAACTTTGTATGGGTTGGGAATTTACATTGTTTACCCTAATGCCTAAGCCTCCAAAATTCTACGCATTAGTGAATAATTTAACATCCATGTCTCATTAGTAAATAAAATTTTATAATAAATTATATAACACTTACCATGGAGCCTCAGTCTTGGTAGTCTCATTTAATACAACTATTAGGGACATAGAGACTCAGTCCACCTCCGTAAATAATTTATTCTATGGGTGGGGTTTAGATCCCCATTAAAACCCAACCCATAGTCTTAAAACCTCATGTCAATACCATAGACACCACCAATCCATTTGAATAGTTGTATTTATCCATTTACTACACATATTATATTCAAAACCACATGAATCCAATAAAAATAACCATAACGTTTTATACTCATTACACATGTATAATTAACATCAATCCGTAACCCATTTTAAATATTACAAATTATTCTACATACATCACCTAACCTATTTCACTTTCCCATTCCCTAACCAATTATTCATATTCAATAATTCCCAAACATTATACATTTTAACACATCTAACATTCCATGTGCCTTATCCTATTAATGAATTTTCATTAAGAAATTAATAAACAATTCACAAATCCACATCGATCCATTTATCCCTTTTTCACATTATGCCAAAAAATATATTTTTCCATTGAAAAAATCTAGACTCAACAACTATTAGGGCCTATATTTGATATTTCCAGAAAAACAATAAGATCTTTATGGGAACAACATTCACACAAGTAAAATTCATGATTAACGTTACATGGTTCCATTATTGGATTGTTAGAGGACCCTATGTGTGCCACTAAATAAATCTAGTCATTCCTATTACATCCCACTTGGATCAGGAGGGGCTAATTTATCAATCAGTGGACCATTTTACCAAACATTACTAATGTAACATGACACACAACAATAGGTATGCGAAATCACAACCACACATGCACAAATGAACCTCAAGATTAAGGGATATTACTTGTAGAAAATATACAGCATATTAAAATACAATCACAGCCTTAATCATTTTCTTAGATACAAATTCATGAACCACTTGAAGAAAAAACCTATGATACATCCTAAAAATATGTTTTTATGGATTTCAATGATGTATAAGAAAAACACAGTTAAAGATATTGAATAGATAAGAAAGAGGTGTTGTAGACTCACCTAGATCATCAATCCACAACCAAAGACACTCTAAATAGAATATAATCAATGGATAACCTCCCATAAGAAGGTTTTGGGGTTTTATTTTATCACTTGGGAGGAAAGGGTAAGAGTGTGGGAGAAAATTGGGTGAGGATCATATAATGATGAGGGTTAGTTTGGTATTTTTTCACATTTTAATGGGGTACATGATTTGTCAACATGGTTTTCCGAACTATATTCTAGAATTGAACCACCCTAGGTCCAAGAGGAGTTAATCACTATTGTTTCTTGGGGAGGCCCACATGGTATGACAAACCATTTTCCAACAATGCATAATTCTCCTATCCAGGACCACACATTTCGGATCTCCCCCCTACACAGTTTTCATAACCACTCACCCCTTCATCTGGAAAGCACGATTTTTAGGCATGGTTATCTCTAACTATGTACCAACCATGAAACATGGATTGAACACAAAAATTACTCTATCATTCATTATTTGATCCCATAAAACATCCACTAACCTCCTATTCCATTTAATAAATAATCCATTATCCAAAATCAACATATTTAATCAATAATTTAAACGAGGATGTGCCTCGATGATGTTTTGTATCTTTCAACCAACCCATCTTATAAAAATTCATCCCCGATAAGTGACCCCAACATTACAGATATCCCAATGAAAATAAATGAGGCCACTGTACCCAAATATCATACCCTCTTTCCCATGTTTCCTCCTAAACGTTACCAAGATTCCAGGAAACACAAACAATTGGAATAGTCTTACCCCACAAGTATTTCTCACTGTGGTACACAATACGATTTAAATGATACATAAAGAATACATCAACCTCATAATCAACATCCCTAACATCGATCACATTATATGGGTCATGGTGATACTACTAATGCTATGACACATGAAATATATCATTCATACTACTATAACACTGTAGATGATACAATTGGTATGCCGCTGATCTGGTCATCTCCACAATCTCAAGGTGCCCACCAACCTGGGCACCAACATGTCAAGTTTCTAAACTCAATGGAGACGAAAACATTGTGATAACTGGATATACACAAAATCAACCACCCTAAATTATATAAGTCGATGGAAACATTACGTATTTGAATTGTTCCTATTATGAGGTGTTTCCAAACATTAATGAATCAAAAATTTCTACTTCATCATATCAGGCACAAGACTCATTCAAATCACCCCGGATTACGTAGCCTTTAACCAAAAATAACAATGTATTACATGGTCTACCATAGAGGTCCTCAAACAGTTCCTTCTAAATCATAACCGAGTAACAATTTTTATAGGAAAAATCAACCAATTCCCAATAATTTCCCATAATTCACTAAAATCTAGGGCACATTCCCTCAACATGTCATAAAATACTTGATTTGTTTAATGGACATGCCATTAATCTAGGGGTGACAAGCTTTACTAAAAAACACCATTATTCCTAGAACAATAGGAAATCCCTTCAATAATCATGATGTGAATAATAGATCATGATCTGAAACAATCGTTCGTGGAACCTCAAGAAACAATAATATCTCTTAAACATAAAACCCACCCTTCTTATCCATAGTCAATGTCCCACGATTCCAAAGAAAATGTGTTGTCTTGGTAAAATGATAGAAAACCACAAAAATAACATCATTCTTCCCTGGATTCCATGAATGTACCATATAAAATACACCATCACATCATCCAATTTCAATTCTGTAATAGGAACTGGATGTAACAACCCACCCTTTAACTGATAATAATCCTTCACCTATTATAAAGTAAAGGATCACACCATGAAATCTTCCAACTCATTCTTCATCCCTAGCCACCAATAATCTCTATGAATATAAGGGAATAAAATTTCCACACCGGTATTTATTTTTCACGTTGATGTATGAAAATCATGCATAAACAATTCTCACGTACATGCTGGCACAATAACGTGACCACAAACATAAATGACTCCATCGTCTCTAATGGTATAACCCTAAGTTTAATCCCCTAATTTAAAATTTTAACTCAAGGTCACACATTCATGATATTCATACTAACCTCCCTTAATTTGGATGAAAAGCATGGAATCAACTGTTAGGGATGTAATGGTTTTCTATCGTTGTCCTTATATCACCTATAAATGCATTGCAACAAACAAAACCATCGACTTGCAAAAACAATTGTTTCCCATCATGATTTTGTTTCTCCCATATCAATGAATTTTAATCACTAATTACTATTCTAGTAGTTTAAATAATCTCAAACATCAATTAACTGGATATACTCAACATTTCATCACTACTGAAGATTCATGTCTATCTAGGAGAAAATTTACCTATGTCTCTTCTAATCAATATACTACATAAACCATTTTCTATGCAATTATTTCCACCAACACCATAAGGTATACACCATCATGGTCAATTAAAGGTCATGTGCTGGGTTGTTTCATTCATTAGGCATCAAATATCATGAACCAAACGCAACCACTTGACCATCTGGCATCTATACTACTAAAATCCCACCACCATACATGTAAAAAAATAAGGTATACTATTTACAAATATCATCTAAGAATAGAACTAGTGTGGTAGTCAACAACTTATTTAACACTTGGAAATCATTCTCACATGCCTCATACCATTCAATCATTACACCCTTATGGGTCAAATCCAAATCTGGTTCTTCAAAATGATAAAAGTCTTTAATAAACCTTTTTTTAGTCGCCAAATCCAAAAAAACATTGAATGTAAAAAAGAATTCTTCATATTTTAATAAGACACAACTACTAGCACATTATCCAGGCCTATAGACACACTATACTCTATGATAATGTTCCTTATAAAATGTACCCTAAAAATATAGAAATTAAACTGGGACAAATTAGGGTGTAAATAATTATCTATTATTGAACTCAAGATAATGTCATGATGTTTTGAATGATCATCATGAGTTTTGTAGTACATCATGATTTCATCAACAAAAATAACTATGATTTGATCTAGGTATGGGTGAAATATATTGTTCTTTATGATCATAATAACTATTGTAATATTGGTAATTATTAATGGCCTGAAAAGAAACTAATACAACACATGCCTTCCCCTAAAAAACGTACATTGTATAAAAGAAGGTCTCACCGTTAGTTGATGATTCATCAATCATATATAAATTATAAGACTCTAAATCACATATTATCAAGTAAAATAGATCATATATTTTAGGTAAAGGGTAGTGGTTCTTATCCAACATCAGATTCATCTTTCAATAATCAACGTAGAACCATAGTAATCTAAAATCGTTCATGGAAAACAACATCAGAGATCCCCAATGTGACGTACTAGGATGAATAAATAACTTATTATACAATTCCTCAAATTTGGATTTAATAATATGGAGTTATGTTTGTTCCATTATATATGGAGGAATGGAAACTGATTGTTATACCAAAAGTAACTATATCATGAACTAAACATCCCTGTTGAGTGAAACCCCCAATGAAATATTCAAGGAATACATCATGAAAATAATCCACCATGAGATGATAGAAAAACTAATCTTCTGACCCATAATCAAGCATAGGAAAACTGAATTTGGCTATAATCTCACCCAACTGCTAACAAACAGGCCTTACATAGCATGCCCTATCATCCCATTCACCATGATGGTCATAAGTTTCTCTCTAAAAAGACATTAATGTTACTTTGAGATGGTAATAGTTAATATGGTATTGGTACATCAATAGACATTCCAATCCCAATGTCAAATCAAAACCCAAAATCTCATTCAAAAACAACTACCATAGGAAATAGTACCCACCATCCTTTAGCACACATCCCTTATATTTCCTAACATTTTATTCTCAAACACCTAATTGTCTATTGATATACCAAAAAACACACATAATTTATACCTCTAGGCCCAACATTACCACAAACTATGTATAAATGAATGAATAGATGGAACTTGTATAAAATATTGAACTAATAAATATAGAGTCCACTTGAATCATACCTCTACGAGTAGATGGTCCGACCTTTCCACCTATAGGTGTAGAATAAATTACATGAATCAGACTTGTTCATGAACCTTGGCTTTCTAGCTGAGTTCCCTGCACTACAATACCCTACTAGTATTGAAAATATCACCTCGATGTACCATACCCACCACCTCGACCAGTACTCTTGGTAGAGCTCATACTACCTGACTGGTATGGTGTAACCGACCCCTACCGATACTTTGTATTTTCCTCAACCCTCTATCAGTACCCATCAATTAATATTTACTATTAAGCCTCTACAAATTCCAAAACACCCTATATTATTGCCACTCAATCGGTCATCGGGGACACTTACCACACGTCTCACATCCTTCCACACTCTTACAAAGAAACATGATCAGTACTGTGAGAGGATGGTTACCTTTTCCCACAACCATCCCTCCCACAACCCTGGTAAAATATCTCTAAGTGGTGATTCCTAATATCTAAAGACGTACCACTAGATCGCCCAATAGAGACTGCACTCCCACAAGTAATAGCCTCATTAATATTTTTCTTCTCAAATAAGGGCTTGATCTTCCACTTAAGAAAAACTATTGATAAAAAATCATTCACATGGGATTTAATATCACGTCTAAGTCATTCCTAGAACCAACTAACAATTTATTTCTCATTATCTACCATATATAGAACAAAATGTTGTGTGTTGGTGAAATTTATTTCATAATAAATCACTATCACAATCCCTATAGTAAATCTCATAAACTATGTAACCTTCCTCTAAGTCATAGTATTTGGGTAGAATTATTCTATAAAAATTTCATGGCATCCCTTCACATCATACCCTTTTATATCATGGTTTGATACAATATATACCACATGTATTTTTCATTCCCTCGCAACATATAAGCTTCCAATTTGATGATATTCTTAGGATCAGTCTCTAGATGATCAATGAATTTGTAGATGGACTCTTTTGTGAACATGAATGCCTCGGGCCCACCTAATACATTAAAAGTCATAGGGTGTTGCAGTTGAAACTACCTAGTCTGATCAAGCATACTCATCTCAAACCACCACTAGGTCCTATTCCACAATATGTATAAAAAAGGAAAAGTTATCATTAAAATACTCTTCTTCCATGTTACCCTAGTTCCTAGGGTTCTCTTTCACCACCTTCATAGGAGAATTCTTAGTGAGATTCTGTTTTCTTAGAACCATAATGTGTCGATGTTGTGGAATCATCATACAATTCTATGAAAAAATTATGAAATAAATAATATAATTATTCTTTGTGTTATATAAAGGAGGATCTTCACCAGACATAACATCTCACCCTGAAACCACAATCCCAACCATCATCATACCTAAAACACCAACATAAACCATCCCTACCATGGGTCGTAGATAATGTGGCGGTAAACCAACATATAGTGTTAAAGGTCCTTCATTATAAACATTTCTAAAACTATTCCATCATGAAAAATGTATACCATTAATTTTAATCATATTTCAATTTCACCATTTGTTACAGGAAATATGTAATGTCAATTACAAGAGTTCATCAATCCTAATTTTCTAGACATTCATTGACATTACTCCTTTTATCCATTCACATCATCTCTACATGACACCATTTTTATCATATTTTTCAAGAATATAAAATTCATCCTATCCTCAATGTCCAATAAACCCATCTCATTCGTGGAAATCATGATGCATGGAACCTATAGCCCTAGGTAAAAACAATGAGTCATCAATCCACAACCTCATTTCGTTTTGGCCATAAGAAATATATCATAAAATGGTCAAATCACATGATAAGTGCATCACCCATTTGTGAAATAACATTAAAATATAAGAACACACATTATGAAAAACAATTCTCACCCTAGGAACATGGATTTTCACTCATACATGGGTTAGAAACTCCCAAACATGAGATTATTTATAAGGATTACCAGATATTATTCCCCTATCTATAATACAAAATAATAATAACATCGAATAAAACTGTTATGATACTACTTTGTACCATCTCTGACCAGTAATCCACTAACTGATGCCCGTAGCAAGTTTTCTAAATGGATTCAAGCAAGTCTCCTAAAATGGAAGAGGTGTCCGATTAGAGACATGATTCTAACCAATCATGTGGGGAGACTATACAATTTTCATTAGAGTAAGTCACAACATAAAACATAAAAAATAAATTATGTAATAAAAAATTAAAAAGAGACATGCATTACTAACCTTACCCAAAAATATAGTAAAAATTAACCAAACAATAAATATGTTATTTCAGGGTAACAATGCTAAAGTGAGTGAAACCCCAAAATAAATAAATATAGATTCATACAAAAAATGATACCTTAGTCAATGTCGGTATACACATCAGTGGACATACCAAGCCTAATTAAACTCCCTTGAATATATCCTTTTCCCTTATCTTGACCTATAACTACTAAATCTTCTAGGGAACCCAATGGTTTCCAAAGCAGGGTCTGAGTACAACTCATTAGGCCATCAACGTCGATTTCTAAAAAATATCTAGTATAAAAAGATAGTGCCTGAAAGAAATAAATAAATGACATGATAAAGAAAGAAAACATGGGTTCAATTATTTAATAATATTCAGTTGGATAGTTTCCTTCATTATTTCCATTTCCATCAGTTATATCATCCTTTCACTAAATTCATTTCAATCACATGTTAAATGTGTAGGAATTTACTTAATTTACCATACGACCTAAGCCAGTAAATTTATATTCATATTTGAATAAATAATTTTCACAATATCCTTATGGAATAAAATTTTACAATAAATTATATCAAACATACATTGAAGCCTCAGTCCATGTAGTCTCATCCAAGGAAACTATTCGAGATATTGAGCCTTAGTATGACTACCAAAACTATGCATTATAGGGTTGGGGTTTAGAGCCTCAGTCCAATTGGACCCATCGATGTTGAACCTTAGGTTAATACCCAACATAATACTAATAAATGGGTACAACATTATTTATCCATTCACCATATATACCACAACCCAATCTATTTAAAACCAACAAAAAATAACATTTAATTTTCATAATCATTCACCCTATGGAAATAACATCATCCCTTAACCCATAAGAAAATTTACCATTTACATTGAATTCCCCATTTGACACATCCCCCTTTCGTTGAATTATCCCATTAATTTTATTTAACAATTCCAATAAATTATCCCATTTAACACATTTAACATTTTATATACCATCACCACTTAACACATTTCATTTATAAATGTAATACACATTTTACATATTCCCCTTTAATATATTTATCCTTTTTACATATTATTCTAGTCAATAACATTATTTTATTTAAAATATCTAGACCTAAATAGTATTAGTGATCCAATATGATTCGTCCTAACCAACAATAGTTTTTTCATGGGATATACATGAACAGAAGTCATGTTCTTTCTTAACAATTCCATGATCCACTATCATAATGTTGTGCACCCCATGGGTGTCCCTAAATCCATATTGTAACTATTAATACAATACAGTGGTATCTTTAGGGGTTTAGTTTATTAATATGAAAATAAATTTTTCAATCATTACTAATGGAACCAAATAAAGAACAAGAGGGAAGTGAATCCAATACCACGAAAGAAAAAAAATCTCATGACCAAGGGATATAACTTGTAGCCCACTAACCATGAATTTGAACATAAATTCACCCTTAACCATATAAATAGATCTGTATTCAAGAATCCATTGATGACCCAATCTATTGTCTATAGGAAAAATATGTTTTTAAAGATTTATAATAATAAGAACAAAACAAAAATCTATAATTTGGAAAGGAGAAGAATGTGGGGAATTGGATTCAACAGATCCTTTGATCTATATCCAATAACACTCCAATTTGTCTATAATCTAATTAAAACCACCACATGAATATTTTTTGAATTAAGATAATCACTAGAGTTGTACAGAGAATAATGGGGATGAAAATTAGTTGATGTTCATATAATATTTTGGGGGAAGTTTAGAAAATTTTCACTTTTTAATGGGGCGCATTATTTAGCCACATGATTTTCAAAACTGTGTGCCAACCTATTTTCAAGAGGGGATAATCTACATGTTTACATGGAGAGTCCCACAAGGTTTGAAAAAATACATGACAACTATTGGGAATGACTTTATCTAGAACAACACATTTTGGCTCGACTATGCACAATTTTTTGAACCGTGCACCACTCTTCCAAGCAAGCTTGATTGGGGTGCACAATTATCTATAACAATGCTCCAATCATGCAACACACACCTAAATGGAAAATTCATCTTTTATTCACGTACTGAACCCTTGAACACCTTTTAATCTCCTCATACATCCATTAATCATTACATTAACGAAAATTATGAGATTTTATCCAAAATTCCCTCAAGGATGTAACTCCATGAATTCTAGGATCTTACAACCCCAACATGAACCAATGAATCCACCTGTTTAAGAAAACAATTATAATGTTAATTTTACTAAAAATAGTAAAATTAAATATAAATATGAAAAAAAAATTATTTGGAAAATGATTTTACTATGAAAACATCATGATGTGAATGAATGTTAAATAGATGAATTTTTTGAAATAATTTTAATGAACCAACCAACCATGTTTAATTTTAACTCACTAAATTTCATTGAAAAGATATAGAGGTCGGTTAATTTCTTTTAGATATTGGGGAATTTATTTTCTCATTTTTGACTACGTGATGTGTGTTTTGAACTAAAATGTATACTATAAACTAAAAAATACACCTCGAGTCATACCAAGTACACTATGAATTGGATTGCAGTGCATCCGATTGAGTATGTGGTTTGTGTTTTTATTTATACCCTCTACACCAAGCCATAAAATAAATAAATGTTCATTTATATGGAATTAGAAACCCCATTCTACATTAAAAACCTCCTCCAAAAGCAATATGTTCTATCTTTTGAGGACTTCTGTAGATGAATGAATGAAAAATTTTACTTCCCAAAATATCTATACAAAATAATAAATTATAATATAAAAAATATAAGTAAATTAAAATTAACATAGTAGATTATTTTTTTGACAAAATTAACTAAATAAATAATAATAATTAACCATATTTAGTTTATTTGTAAACATTCGTGACCCATAACTTTTTTGATCAAGTCATATCTTTATGATCTTAATAAAAATTAACAAAATTTGTATTAGATAAAAATAATTTTAAAATAAACTAAAAAATTGATAAAATAATGATAAAATCTACTAATTTTTTCCCCTATTATATATCACTAAAATATAATATTATTATAATTTATGAAATGAAACTAATATGAAGTAATTTTAATCAATCTTAAATGACAATTTTTTGTTTACCCCATTTCCACTGTATGAAATATCAGCAAATCCATTTATTGTAAAAAAATGAAAATAAAATACAGTGTAACCATTATGTATTCCCAAATTTTTATATATATTATTATATATTTTTCAATATTATGGGTGATGATAAACTCTAACATAACATCATCATTATTTTTTCATCATGATGGGGACATCACTATGTCCTGTATTTTATATTGAGAATGATGATGGGTTTTTTTAATAATGGGATAGTGAACATTGATAATTTTATATAATTTATGTTCATATACATATTAGTGATGAAGAATTGGATACATTTTTTATTGTAGAGATAGTGAAACATATCTATATTCCTAAAAAGGATAGGTTACACATATCCTCTCATGTAATGATTGTGAGATTCTGTGTGATTTAATGGTGTGATGATTTATTTTAACATCAAGTAAATAAAAAATAATCTTTTTTAGTCTATCCATTTAAGTAATATAAACATGACATGCTACATTTATGGATTTAAGAAGAATTCATGATTTTATATTATGCATCTAATTGATGATAAAATATATAAAATAATTCCCCCACCCACCAATGTGAAACAAATATATTTTGATTTTATTCAATAATTTACCACCACCCATGATGAAATAAAAGAGAGTGAATAAGTGTTACTATATAAAAAATATTATAAGGAATTTAACAATTTTTTTTGATAAAATGATGTAATAATTAACAAAAAAAGTAGTAGGAATTCACCTCTACATGATACATGTATACATTCTGACACCATGAATTATGTGTATTCATTTATAACCAAATTGATTTCCTCCATTATACATATCCATTAAAAACAAATATTAAATAATATATAATTATTTTGATATTAATTATTTTCAACCCAATCATTTCTCTCTGTTCATAACTCATATTAGATCACAAACATATACGGTGATCACCAAAATTTGTTATTGGTAAAACATTCCACACCTTCTCTACATCCCAAAAATTCTGAAAAAACATTATATCTTATTTTGAGTTCTAAGGATGTACTAAATCATGGTATTACAGAGAGATTATATACAAATTAATAATTAATAAATATTTTTAATGAAATTTTAATAACCTTTATAAATTACCTCTTCACGGATGCTTTCATTTTAATGATTTATTGCTTATGTCATTAATTTTCAAACATAGTATCCACATTTCTTTCCATTATCATTCATCTCAAAATGAAAAACAATTTAAATAAATAATCATTTTGTTTTGAAATATGTTCTAATATTTAAATGTTTCAATATATAGCTTAATATGATTCCATTTGAAATAATCAGAAGGATTTTTTTAGCCACTGAACTCATGCCATGAATTAGCCATATTTAGTGACCAACCTATGATAAAAATAATATGTTAATAGAGAGAGTAAGAAATATGATTCAGAGTTTACCTATAAAATTTTGATTATAGTGTATTACATATTCTCAATTCACAACATGTGTTGTCGATTTTTTTTTGTTCAAGCATTGGACCCAAATGATATATATATTTTTGGCATCTACATTTACTATGATAACAATTCAGTGTTTCCTAAAAAAATACATAATGAAAAAAATATAAATATATTTTCTGTGATTAGTGTTCAGAGTCTTAACCCAGTATAGTAGGATTCAAAAATAGCCATTCATCAGTTATTTTTTCGAAAATAATTTGTACAGATCATATTTCATCTAATCAATCTCTACCTTTTCCAAATTTTTTGGGATTGGAATGCTACTGGGATTAATGAATCCAAATTGTGATTCCAACATTTTTCTTTTAAGATAGTATTAATATAAACCCCTAATGAAATTATAAATAGATATTAACAATTTTGAAAACATCAGATCACTATTTGGAATGATGTATTATGAAAATAAAACTTAATTGTGTATTCAAAATTGAGGCCCCTAACCATTGAAAAATTAGAATCATATGTATACACATGAGTCCAAACGTGTCTGTAATAAATGATCCAAATATTTCACCATCAAAATAATTTGAGACATATTTTCATCTATAAAAACTGATCTCTACATGATTTGGTAATGATAATAAATGTTGATGTGGAGCTCTATCAAAGAAGGTACACTTATAAGGTACATTTTATATCATAGTGTAATCAATATATTTTCGTTGTTTTTGTTAAACATGGTTTTTTTTAAATATTTTCTCTAAATAATTTTAATTCTTCAATAGCTCACACTACATGAAATTGTGATTTTAAAGAACCATGAGATTTACTTTGTATAAAATAAATATTTTAAAAAATATATTAGCTTAGTATAAATAAATATAAATAACTTACAAGAATATATGGTGAAGCCTTTTTCTACCAATTATTTAAGAAAAAATCTAAATCATCTATATTTTTGTATTTAAGTTAGTGAATAGAGTGAATTACTATTAGTAAATTAAAATAATAAAAAATATATTTTATATAATTAATATAATATTTCTTATATTCACCCAATAGATATTTTTGTCATAGGGTATGAATAAACCATATTTGTTGAATAAAAACATATATTTTTCAAGAGGGTTATTTTATGCCTTTTAATGGAAAACCCCCATTAAATTAATATTTTTCTACATTAATAAATTTTATATGAAAATATAAACATGTTTTTAGAAGAAATATTTAAAAATTTATAGTGTATTAATTTTTAATATTTTTCTAATATCATTAATTTTTTTTAATTGTAAAAATACAATGAATTGTAATTGAAAAAAAAAATTCATCAAAGAAATTTATCTATTTGAATTATAATATTTAATTGGTGTAATGTATAAAATGAATATATTTTTATCATCCAATAAATTTTATATCTTTATAAATAATTGTACATTGAATTTGGATTTAAAACCATTTCATTTTGTTGCAATATTCTAACTTTGAAAACTTATTCTATGATTCTTATGATGGGATTCATATTTAATTAGTTATCTATACTTTTGTATTATGGATTTTGAAAAAATAGATTCTATATTTGGAATCAGTAGGTCCAAATTATCTAAATTGATTTATTTTATTTTTTTGAATTATAAATAATAACTTCAATAGTTTTTATTAAAAGGGTAAAAAGGTAAATAAAGTAATTATGGAAAAATAATACAGTTATAAAATTAAAAAATTACACATTTTTATATAATTGGATGAATATTTTTCGAGAAAAATTATATTTTGATCGAAAATGTTTCATTTGGAAACCACTTGGATGATATTATGTCATTAAATTTATCTTATTTAAAGAAAATTTCAATATGGATCATTCTAAATTTAATAAAAATCATATTTTTATATAGTTCTCTTTAGAAGATAAATTATATTATATATAATAATTAGAAATAAAAAATGATTTTATTTATCATGGTAATTTAATTTTAATTTTTATAAAATAAATAATAACCCTAATGACTTATAATTTGATTATGTGAAAAACTTAATAATATGATGAGTAATTAATAATTTTGTTATAAAAATACTAATCACTTTAAAACACCCAAAACATTAGCACATATTATTGTTAATGTATATCTCGACCATAACCATCCAAGGTCCGAGTTATTGAGCATTTGGATCCTTACATATTAGATTGAGACACTTATATTATTTTATTTAAAGTGATGATAAAGTTACAAAATTAATGTATCAAAAATTATAACATTTTTTATGTAGTATTTTCTAGAAGATAAATATTACTACCAGAAATATTATGAAATATAGTGTGTATATATATTCATCATAATATTTTTTTCTTTTTATTCAAAAAATATGTATAATAAATAATTTAACAAAAATGATGTAGTAATTATTTTATTAATAGGGATAAATGATAACTATTATTAACAATATTAAAATATATCTAATTTGGGATAATTAATATGTCCAATGAATTTTATATATGACCTTAAATTCTTATTAAAATAATAAACTATGGTTTTTTTGTTAAATTGATACCTAAATATTTTTAAAATTAAATAAATTTATTTATCTCTAAATTGACACTATTGTTTGTTTAGGAAAATAATGATTCACTAAATTATATAAAAATCATAAAACATTAATAAAAATAATTATTAATTATTAAATGGATCGTAATTTTAATAGGTGTTTATTTATGGTCTCATTGACAACAAATAAGAAAATATGACACCGTTTTAATATTTACATATTTGTAACCCTATTTAAAAATTAAATAGGCTAAAAATGTAAATTAAATTATTAATGAATAAATTGATAAAAACAATTTATGAAAATTAATATTTTTTGGTATTAAAAAATTATATCATATCATATTTTTAATTGGGACATTTGGGTGATTTGTGGGAATGGTATAGTTTTATTATAAATTATTATTTATAATGTTTCCAAAAGTACCCCTCACCTTATTTATAAAAAGGCACCTCATCCCTCATCACATCACTTTTTTCGTGCCTTATAAATCTATTATACCCTAATATTTTACCTTTTATAATTCCATAGTCTGATTTTATAGGGTTCCGTCTTCTTCCAATACCATCGCTACTGCGCTGTGAGGAGCTTTTTGAGGACGCATGTCAAAGAATATGTACTCTCCTCTACTGATTCATTCAAAATAATTTCTTCATCTAATTCCTCTTCTTTTTTTACATCATATTAATGTAATAGGTCCAGTATTACTTATATACCTTGAAGTTATTATAATAATAAAACAACCATATTAAACCTTTTATCTATCCTACAAAAAATCAAATCACAACACGTGCGTACGTACGACTTACCTTCTCCACACTGTGGTGTAGTATGTTTTTCACCACCACCATACATGGATGTGTATAATGATGGAAATAATAACTAAATATGATTATTATAACATAATATTAAATTTTAAATATGATACACCATCCATTTCAATACCATTCAGTAATTGTTTAATGATATTTTCACTTGTGCGTACGTACGCCTTACTATCTCCACGATGCGATGTGATTAATTCTACATGATATTCATTAAATAATGAATATATATATTTACATAATAAATAAATGTGGTATAAATTATGTTAAAATCATTTGTTAATGATATAAATATGACTGAATATGGAGAACCAAAACATATTCAACAAAACAAGCATAAGAACATAAAACAGTTAATATCTGAATAACAAGTATCAATGAAATGTTACTAAAAAATGGAAGACAATACAATCATATATGTTATCATAAAAATTACTATGATTCTAGAATACATCAATGAAATTATTTAAATCATTATAATCGAGTTTCAAATATATATGAGAGATATCATAACTAAGGTAAAGGATAATTTTGCAATAACATTATTATTCGAGATTGTTTATAAATATGTATTTATTGGGGTATATTTATCATCCATGTCCATGTTTCATAAATATGTAATATTATTTTTACTCTTCCAAATTTTTTGAAACTCAATATTTCCCATCGGTGAGTTTTTATTAAACTGTATCAATGGAATATTTTTTGGTTATTCGATATGAGGAACTTTTTGACTTTTTTGGAAAAAAAATTAGGTGAATTTTTTTAAACATATATGGCAGGAAAATATTTTTACACCTTCATATATCCTTATTTCCATGAAGCTTACTCTATAATATTTAATGTTTATTTTAATATAAATTATATTATTTTAAAATTACATTGTGATAGACGCAAAGAAAACGCTTTTGAAAAAGAAAGGGTATTTTCCTCATGAATTAATTTCAGGTGTTCAATCACAATTTTTTTCCATACAAGATTGAAATATTTAGTAGGGTTATGTTTCATCTATAATATCCTTATTTTTCCTATGATTTCATTATTTTAATGATTGAAGCATTATTTTTAAATCCATTTGTTTTATATGGATATGTTAAGGGGGAATGATGTTTAATGAAACAAATTTTATTATTTATGTTATGATGTATTATTTCTGTTATAGTGGAAAATGTAATAATTATCTCAATATGATATGGGTGGGACCTATATCTCCCTCTAGTTCATTGGGTAATGATTTTTAACTCGTGATATAGACATTTTTGGAACATGATATGATCATATTTTCAGTAATATAGGGCTGGATTGAAGATTGAACATGGTTCAACAATGGACTTTGTCCACTACGATAGTCTTCAAAATGAGCCTTGACTAAAATAAAATGACTTTATTTTTTTATATGTTTGACACAAAACATCATGTCTTATTTTATGAGTTTTGGGGTATGTTCATTTTAACGTCTTGGGTCTGGATCCCACACCACGGGTGCCCCAAACCCGGTTAGTCACATGACCTCAAGCGCATTGCCCCAAATTCTAGAGGCTTCCAACTAGCAGCGAGGGCCCAGGTATGATAGTGGGGAAACTATGCCCTCATTTATCAAAGTTTATCGTAGCAGAAAAGATAAATAACATACAACATCGGATGAAATAAACAATATGAACTAAAAATGAACAACTACAATAAAGATATCTAACAATTATATTTAAATATGAAGCATGTCAATATTCTATGAAAGTATCCAAAACAGGATACACTACAATACAATGAAATACAATCAAATGTACAAGGTACAACAAAACATAACAAAATAGAGTGATAAAAACTCTGTAATCAGTGTCTTGTTAAAAATAGAATGCACATTAGGAAACCTGAAAGCATTCACCAATTCCTGATTGTCATATATAAGATCATCCTCAAAGCGTATAGCCCTCAACGTCTCTTTACACACAATAACAGGCGCAAAATGATAAAGATCGGTGAATTGAGTGGAATAATCCATCACTAACATAGAGCCCTATTTCAGATTCATGAACGCTTGAGCTCAATATGCCCTCAGTATCTCTGGGATGAAGTTATAGAAGTCTACCAGCAAATCTTACCACACCATGTCGCGGTGATGCTCAGTCTGGATGGTAACATCCCACCACCTCTTGGCGGAATCACGCAGCATGTATGTAACAAGCTTGACCCTCCTCTCTAGTCGCATCTCTAGATGTTCGAAGATAGTCTCCAAGGAGTCCAACAAAGACTCTACAGCCTGTGGTCCATAGTCCCACAAAAAAATAGAAGGATTCTACTATTGGATGACACAATTCCACTCTGCCATAGATGTGGTAGAAAACTGTGCTCTCTGAAAGGTCTGCATAAACCGTATGAATCCATCACAAAACTATGCATTCGCGCCTATGTCAGGTATAATGGTTGGCACTACATCTAGCTCTACTGGAGGTTCCCCTGGTAGCCCATGGCCTACCACCTCTAGAGTATACTCATTGCCACTCTCCTGGAGAACAACCCTTGTTTGTCTCAGTGGCATGACTTTACAAAGTCAAACGCATACCTTAGATCAAGATTATCAATGTCTGAAAACAAGGAGACCAAGAAGGAACAAGAGAAGAACGCATTGAAGATTTTTAAATCATGACTACACGATGTGTATATACACTACACGATGTTTTCTTACAAGCCACCCACATGGGCATGTACTCCAGCTTAAATTGGGTGTGTAAAACCCCAAATACATGGCGTGTACTTGAATCCTCTTTCCCTACACAAGTCTTCTATAAGGCTAGTCCAAAAGGCTCTCCTAAAACAATACTACACGACATGTCCCATAGGTAGACGATGTTGTACACTACAAGCCTTCACCGGCCCGTGTTGTTCGTCACACGGCCTATGTACCCAGGTCACACTACACGACATGTTCCAAAATGACATGGCATGTTAAAAGAATCCCCAAACCGACTTGTGTTTCTCACTAGACGACTGACTACATGGATGACACTACACAACGTGTTCAAGGAGGACATGGCATGTACTATGAAATATAACACCGACCTATGTTGTTCATGACACGACCAGGTTCCTGGGTCAGACTACATAGCGTGTTCAAGTAGACACAGTGTGTACATCTTAAGATCTCTTCCATATGTGTTGTTAGTTACACGGGCAGACACCGGGTCAACACTACATGGTGTGTACAACTGGTACACGGGATGTTCCCAAGACAATCTCTACCCTGGGTTCCCACCCAGATGGTCTGTGACACGGGAATAGACCACACGGAATGTAGTGAGGGTACAAAAAATGTACTTAAAATTTTTTCATTTCTTTCTTAACATAAGAACACACAGCGTGTGTCCATGTAACTACTTGGTGTGTATCTTGGGTTTTCTGGATAGTAAACCTCAGACAATATTTCAGAACCCATAAAAACATTGAAGAAAACCCCAATATTCCAAATTCCAATCTGTGAGGGCCCATACTCCCCGAGAATCAAATATTTCTATCTTACACATGTTATAAAAAAGTAAAATCATCAATGATCCACCAAATTCTAGTTATTGAGGGCCTATACTCCCCAAAAACAACAGTTTGGAATTCATCATGTCAACAACCTCACACAAAAATACCCTATCAAATAGTAGGTATTTATCAATGCACTTATCACAATAGCATGCTTTTCTAGCACAACTACTATCACAACAACATGCAATTTACAATACACCTACATGGCATGGAAAGAATGCATGACATGTGATTTCTAGCATGTTGCTAAATGATGCATGAGATTAATACCCTCATCTATTTTGGTTGAAACTAAATAGAACCCATGTATAAAATATAAATATCACAATGACAAGTGCATCACCCAAGGGTGAAAATCAAATCAACTGTAAAACTGAAAAATCAGAATAATTGAAATAACAAGGTAGACTGACTTTTCCCTGTACACATGTTATCTACTCCTGGGAACAACTGATTAAAAACTACAATTTTTGTCTTATCCCTGACAAAATCTCTAAATAGTAAGTAAAAAACATGCCTCTGATACCACATTGAAACGTCCCGGGTCCGGATCCCACACCACGGTTGCCCCGAACCCAGTTGGTCACATGACATCAAGTGCATTTCCCCAAACACCAGAGGATGCTAACTAGCAGTGAGGGCTCAGGTCTGATAGTGGGGAAACTATGCCCTCATTTTTCAAAGTGTATAACAACAGAAAAGATAAATTAAATACAACAATGGATGCAATAAACAACATGAACTAAAAATTAAAAACTACATTAAAGATAACCAATAGTTATATATAAATATGCAGCATGTCACTATTATATGAAAACAGCAAAATCAGGATACACTGCAATACAATAAAATACAACTGAAAGAACAAGGTACAACAAAACAGAACAAAATAGATTGAACAGAACGCAGCAGCATCGCAAGCCTAAGCTCTGTTTCATGCCATCCTACTCCTCTACTGCAATCTTTTAAATGTATAGGGACCCTTTCCCATATCAAAAAATACAACAATATTTACTGTTTGGGCTAAAGATATGACCCAAACCAGTTGTGAGAAATAAATCCCAGTAGGAACCCATCAAAGTCCAATGCCTAACTGATAGTGAAAATGTGCAACGATGTGTACATTAGAAAAATTCAATAAACTAAGAAGTACTCAAAAGTAACTAACTCTACCAGTTATATTTCCATTTTAATATTCATTTAACCATGCCAAGATTGTGCTTTAACATGGGATGTAGAACATATGAAAAACACCACAATGAATTTTCATGATAACACTATCCTCGTACATACAATCCTTACCCTCCAGTAATCAGAATTGAGACCCCTAGGTGTATTCCTGCATGCATAACAAATATTTCCCACATGCATATGAGGTGTTTTCCACAGGCACAGAAACTACTTCCCACAGGCACAGAAACTACTTCCCACAAGCATAAGAAAGGTTTTCCAAAGGGTACAAAAATGTTACCCTTAGGCTATACATGTTACCGGGTCGAGCCCAACACATTAGAAAGAAATTATATACAATTAATCTCAATTAAATTCAAATGATACTAAAATTCACAGTATACCCACAGGTATTCTGGCCAAATCGCTAAACAGAGGAACGCACCCTCGGGGAGGTCTTGGATCTAAGTAGTGATCTTAAAAAGTAGTTTTAACTCATTATTAGATTATCTATAAAATTATAGACATATTTTCAACAATTTCCTCAGCCATACAACACCACAAACATGGGTTCGTAGCACAAAATTACACAATTCAACTCAACATTTGGAAATAACACTAGACAACCTACCTCGATCTCCACTGATTGATATACATGAAGGACGCCTTCTGAAACCACTGAGAAATGCATGGATATGGGATAAACATTTGTCCAAAATATGTAAATAAGTTTCCTTTGGGAAATAATTGGTAAGAACAGATCCATTAGAATGAAGGTCTTACCCATGCGGTTCATTCGAGACTGACAACAGAAGAATCTGATTCCCAACATGCGATCCGGAACTCCTCAAATCTCCAGCCTCTCCTCCCAAGCTCATATGGAGTTCTAAGCTTCATTTGTTCAAAGAGTAGGATACTTCCCGTTTTAAGAAAAAATAACAATCTACACGATGATTACTCTCCAGTACAAGGTGTGTAAATTTCTCATTTAATTTTTCCTTTCGCGGCTACATTTTCATCGCCGAACTATTCACTTGTCGACATGAGTACACATAGTGTTTTTAGGAAAACACGGCGTGTACTATTTCTCATCTGGTGGCTACTTCCACTGCCTTACTATTCACCTTCCGACTAATTACACTGCATGGAAATACCAAATACATTGTGTGTAGTCAGTTTTTACACCCTTCATCGTCGACAGTCCTACACGCTCTGTGTACCTATCCCACATGGCCAAAGTACACCGCGTGTGGAGAAGTACATGGCATGTACCCAAAAAATATTGTATTTTTTCCTATTTTCCCAATTTTTTCAAAAATACATAAAGAAAATGTTAAATAAGAGACCCGTACATCAATAATAAGAACATGGTTCTTACATTCATTGATTTTTATGAACTTTCATCATTTATCTCATGGAATGATCTCAAGAGCTTTCATATGCAAGATATGATTTTCAAATGTTATGTTCATGTGCCTAATGATTTTGATAAAATTGATATCTCCCTTTTTTTACCCTTATAGAGCATCTGATCCCGCCCTTTCATATGTTTCTTTTCCCCAGGTTGTGAACAAGTGTATTATGTATCATATTTAAAAAATGGATCTATTTATGATGAAATAAGTGGGAGAAAATGAAGATGTTTTATGAACTAGTTATTTATGTTTTTTAGTTTTTAAAGACACAATTCCTATATTGTTTTATCATGGATTTCGTAAAAATTTTAATGAATATTCTTCAACATGGAAGTTACATCAATGTCTGTGAAGTACGGTTAATTATACGTGGTATTAGTGGAATGGTATAGTAATACATTGAAAACATGGATGAAAAAACATTGTGAGAACCTAAAGGATATGTCAAAGTATTGGATACAATCCTTGTGTTTTATAAGGGATCATAAATAACCTAGGAAAAACACTAATTTATCCTAAATTGAAATTTTATTATTTTTTATGTGGCTTTTCAATTTTTATTATACTTTCTCATACTATGCTTCTTGGATTTAGTCAATTTCAATGATATGAAGGAACCAAGTTAATGCTGAATGCTATGGGAAATCATATGATTTTCATCCTGGGTAACCAAATTTTTTGGGATATTGAATGAAATAAATTTTACGTATGCTCAGAAAACTATCCCAAGCTATGAATAATGATGGCATTCCAAATGAGTGAAGTAGGGAACAACATTCTGTTGAGTTTTTCATGAGGTAGTTTCCACATTTTTTCAGTGGGTCTTCTGATACATTAGTGGCTCCATAATGGATCAGTTTCACAGAAATAATATTTTCCCTTCTCCAATGTTTAGAGTACGATATTGTCATCTTTTCCATCGATCATTTTGATGGTGAAGCTGACCAATGGTGGAACCATATCATGAAAAAGACCCAATGAGATGAAATTGAGTCAATGGAATGGGATGAGTTCAATAACTTAATTTTCACTATGTACATACAAAATTTTCATCAAAACAATGAAGGATAATTAGTTCCTTAATCTTATGAAAAAATATGATAATTCTATTGGTACCTATGAATACCTTTTTACCAGACCGACAGGGTACGCTCTAGGAATTATTATCTAACATTAGAGTAAATTTGTTTGATTATTTAGGAGTTTAAAGTAATTCTATGAAGTGAATTATCCATAAGGTGATTCAATAGTTATTAGGAAACCCATAAATTTTCTCTCAAGGTTTATATGTATATTGGAGTAACCCCATAGTCCTGCGGGTTTGATAAGATGAGAAAATTAGAATTCAAGGGAAAATATAAAGACAACACTGAAAATATAATGAGTTTCTAATATGCTAAATGTGTGGAAAGAAACATGGAGTAAATTGTCTTATGGGACTAAAAAATGTTTTAAGTGTGGACTATAAGGTCACCAATCAGTTGAATACTGAAGTGATGGGAAAAATTTGTCTAATGATGCAAATAATGAGAAGGACACACAAAATTCATGTCCTACACATCAATTTTACATTTGAAAAGAAATGGTTCCTTATGCCAATCAATTCCATCAGCCAAGGTTTGTTGATTATGATTGATGTCAGTATACAGTTATGGAAAAAGAAAAATGAATGTAAAATGAAATCACTATCAGTGATATAGAGTACGATAATGAAGTGGTGAAAGGTACACTTATCATCCACTCTAATATGTAAAATGTTTTATTGGATTTTGGATCGAAAACAATTTAATTTATAATGAATTTTATAAGGGTATATCTGTATTACCTCAACAATTATATGTTGAGTTAGCTATTAAGACTCATAATGGAACCTTAGTTGCTTCAATAGTTTATAACTCTTCTCCTATTAATTTCGGGGTAAATTGATTCATACAAATTTTGTGATCCACCCAATAGTGTAATTTGATGTGATTCATGGAATGGATTGAATTTCTCTATATGGAGCTCATATCAATATCCATGGGAGGTAAGTAACTTATTAAATTCAAAAAAAAATCAATTATCATCTATCCATCCAAGGATGAGTATGACCTTCCTGTGAAACTTTCTTCATGTTATTGGAAATGATTCCTTTAAATTAAAGATATATATTTCAAATGTTTGGGGATAATCTCTCAAGTAAGAATACATATATTTTATGGAATTTTGATTATTTATTTCTGAATGAATTTCTTATATCTTCCAAATAATCATGAGATTTAGTTCTCAATAAAATTCATACCGAGTGCTATTCTTATTTCAAAGGAACCGCCTAGAATGGACCCAATTTAGTTGTACTAATTGAATATGAAATTAAAATATAGTATTGATAAGGGAATATTATTCCCTAGTGTATCACTTTTGGGTGCACCTATTTTATTTATTAAGAAGAACAATGGATCAATAAGACTCGTCATTGATTATTGAGAACATTACAAGTTCACAATGAAGAACAAATATACCCTTCCCCACATTGATGACTTATTCAATCAACTACACGGATCCAAATACATTTTCCATGATTTGTCATTGTTTTGGATATTGTAAATTAAGTGTTAATAAGTATTATATATGAAACACATCATTCCATACACGGTATGAACACTATGAATTTATATGGATGCCTTTTGTTCTCTTCAATTCCCCCACTATCTTCACGGATCTAATGAATAAATTCGTTATAGACTATCTTGATCAGATTGTGGTAGTATTTATACATGATATTCTTGTCTATTTGAAAATAACGGAAGAGGATGAGGAATGCATGAGAATTGTACTGAAGACCCCAAGAAACGATATTGTTAATGAAAAATTTACCAAGGGTGAATTATGGATTTCGAAAGTGACATTTTTTGGGTCACACTATTTCAAGAGAGTAAATATATGTGAATCTTGGAAAAAATGTTATGGAATGTTGTATAGCCCCATCAATAGTAACTGATATTAAATTATTTCTAGTTTGGAATGATATTATTGTTTTTTTTGAATAAATTTTCATGATTATCGAATACAATTACCATTTTGACTCTATAAGGTGTTAGGATCATGTTGATGCAGGAATGTGAAGATAATTTCAATATTCTAAAAAGAAGGTAAGCCAGTGATCCTGTGATCTCGATGCCTTGTATTGGAGAACAATTTCTGATTTATATTGATGTATCCAATAATGTTATTGGTTGTGTTTTCATGAAAATATATGTAGTGATATCTTATGCCTCTCTAAAATCAAAAATCCATGAGAAAATTTACCAAAATTACTATTTTGTGTCAACTGCAGTGATATTTTCATAAAAGATATGGTGGAATTATCTGTATGAAAAAATGGTTAAAATTTATACTAATAATAAGATTTTAAAGTATATTTTCACAAAAAATTAGCTGAATTTTCATCAAAGTAGATGGTTTGAGTTGATTTTAGATTACGATTTCTCAATACATTACCACCATCGGAAAGCAAAAAATGTAGCAGATGCTTTAACTCAAAAGGACAATGCTAGATTATCCACGAAGACGATCACAATTGATCCAATGTTATGGATTTTTAAAAAATGGGTTTTTAAATTTTGAATGAAGGGGAGAAATATTATCTTTCCAAAATCAATGTTCAACCATTTATAAAAATGAAGAATAACTATGTGCATATGGGAGATGTAGTGCTACAAAATAAGGAGAGAAATGATTATGAATTCAACCTTGATGTTGACAGAAAAATAAGGTTCAAGAATTAGTTTTTTATTCATCCTTTACCATTATTAAAGAAGCAGATATTGGATGAGTCCCATTTTTCTTCATTCTCAATCCCTCTGGAAGAAAAAATATGTACAATGACCTAAATGGTTATTTCTATTGAAAGGGAATGAAAATAAATGTTTCTAAATATGTCTTTAAATTCTTGGTTTTTCAGAATGTTAATGATGATAGATAAATGTATAAGGGGATGTCACAACCATTACACATACCAAAATGGAAATGGGAGAACTGAACTATAGAATTTTTCATTAGAATTCACAAAACATTTAAAGGACAAAATGATATGTGGGTTAAAGTTGATCACCTTACAAAGTTAGCATGCTTAATTACTATTAGGGAGGATTTATATCTAGATAAAATGTCCAAAATATATATAAAGTATGTGGAAATATTGAATGAATTACCACTTTCCATTGTATATGATTGGGATATGGGGTTTACCTTATTATTTTGGAAAATTATGCATTATGATTTGGAATCAATGTTATGTTTCTGTAATACTTATCATCCTCAGACAATGGTCAATATAAGAGGACCATTCACACTCTAGAATAATTATTTACTGCATTATCAAGACATTTCAAAGGTTTTTTGGATAAACACCTTTCTTTGGTGTAATTTTCATACAACAATTTCATTCCCTTTTGTATTCAGATGGATCCCTATAAAGACCTATATAGAAAGAAGTGAAAAACTCAAAATTTCTTGGATGATGTTGTTGTATGAATTCTATTAATATAGGATCTTGTTGATGATATGATATAAATATTTGGATCTATTCAACAAAAAATCTATCACCACAGAGTCAGAAAAAAGTTATTCTAAAAACAGAAGAAAACTAATACTCACTCGTGCTACTGCACGACATATTTCATTACTATTTGTTCATTTAATAAGAGATTATTATTTATTAAATTTGATAATAAGCAATAATGTTGAATAAATTTTAATTATAAATTAATGGTGTATGATAATGGAATAAAAGTTCATAGAATATGGAGACACAATTTATACCGTTGACAAAGAAAATAGACAGATTAAATGTATAAGGATTTATAAAATTTGAAGAAGGAAATTTGAATAAATTTTCAAATTCAACAATAAAAATAACAATAATGTGTAAAATGAAATAAAAATTTAATGATAAATTTAAAGATAACACAGTGGTTGTAATAATAAAAATGAGACATATGAAAAAATTTAATTACAAATAAATTGTATGAGTGGAGTGTTTATGAATAAAGAATACAAAGTGAAACTATTCATGTTGTATATGGAACAATATGGAATGAAGGAGGTAGAATTTTATTCACAAATTCTTGAGAGATTAATCATTACAATGCACCTATGACCTCCATCTTTTGCAAAAAAAAATTATATAGACAAGGATAATCAATGGAAGAACAATTAAAAATTTTCTCCCTAGAGATTCTACATAATAATGTACCAAACCATCCAAAACCTTTAACATCACAAGATAAAGAAATTAAAATAAAAACCTTTGGGAATTCAACCAAAACCAAAAGGAATTAGCAAACATGACCTGAAGATAAAATAATCACCAAATCCAAGATGAGGGCAAGCATCTAGCCATCCTTTTGTGCATCATTTTCCTTTGTTGTTTCATTTATCAGTTCATTTTGTTTTTGCGTTCAACTATTCCATTAATTTAGAAGATGAATAATGTCATAGAAGGAATATCAAGACATAAATATACCTATGTGGCATAAAAAATGACAATAAAAAATGATACATGTGACCCCCAAATTGATAAAAAATAATAAATAGAATATATTATTCAGAAAATTTTATTACAAATATGTTTAAGGAAATACTTAAATTATGATGAACTAATATATCTGTTATAAAAAATACAAAAAAATATTCCAAATTAATGGTCTAACTATTAAAACATAGGGATTCCAAATTTTAAAAATATATCATGTTTTATACACATTATCAATATAGATTTATATTATATAACAGATAATTATATAAAGTTTACGGATTTTATTATGTGTTATTTGTGTGAATTGTGTCACATGGATTTATGATTTGAGACGCATTCTAACCAAAATTACACATACAAATGTATATTATGAATAGATAATGATTTTAAATTCCTTAATATTGATTATAAAACAAATTAGATAATTTCATCTATATTCAAGATATTGAAGAATGTTAAATATATTTTTTATGTTATACTAAATGTTCATATTAGAGAACACTGTACAAAATTCTAGTTATACATGGATATAAGATTATAATGCATCTATATAAAACACCTATACTACATAATAAATTTAATCATGAAGTTTTAATGTAGTTTATATTACAAATTATATTATTTCATTGAATCTACATATTTTCTTGTGTGATAGAATTTTCAATGACCAAACCATTTTAAAAAATCTCCAGACCGTGCATTGAATCCGTACATTTTATGGAATAAAATTCGAAAACACCAATTGTACTCCCTTCAGTTCATGAGGCTTGTAGTTTAAAATTAAGGAAAACACTTATTTGGAAACCATCTATTTGGGTCCCAAATATCATAAACAATTATGTCAATCAATGCCTATAAATCTATACATCGAATATTGGGTGTATTGAAGCTATCATGACACTATAACATGCATATATAATGTCTATCATGGACATTTTATAATAGAAATAATGGAAGACAATAAAAAATATTATCGATACATATAACCAATAAAAATAGTGCTCGGAAGGATTTAGAGATCTAGAATGCATATTATATAAAGAAAATTTAATAGATAACATTGATTTTGATTTATGATATTGGTAAAATTTAAAAGGTTTATATTTTCAAATATGAATATGAAATATGCATGTACTGAGTATGAAATATTCATTGGAAAATATATATCATATAGAATAGGAATGTCCCAAATATAATATATACATTAGGGATATTCATATAGTAATGGATTTTAAAAGTGAATAATAAAATGAAGATAAAAGGGAAGAGTAGAAAACAACGCACCTGCATTGGATATTTGTAGAATAAAAAGGGCAATCTGTAGACATTTTCACAGATAATGATTTTATCTTGTGGCATTTACACAGCGGTAACCAAATGGGTTGTACCTATTTCAACTACTTATTAACCCAAAACAATAAAAATTGAATGAATAAATCACAATATCCAAACAGTAAAAGAATCTTACCCAAGCATCTTTAATGGATATTCATCAAAAGATTGCGACGACTGAAGATAAAAGAAAAGTTATTATTAAAACAGAATAAATTGATCAACTTTTACATTATAAATAATACGATAACTAAAATAGAATAGAATAAATTGATCCAATAATACATGAAAATGGAAATTCATTTCTAATAACTTTCATTAATATGCCTACAAAATCATTGTCCAATTGGTACCTGAAGATGAAGAATCATTTATGCATAGAACAACTACCACATGCATATAGAAATGGACTCAAAATCAGAGAGAAAACATTATTGTGAGTTTTTTTGACCTATAAAATGTGATGTTTTGATTCAACCAAATATCAACTTTAACACAAACATTCATAACCTATTTTTTTCCTCTGATCAAATTCCATGATAGAACCTACAGGAATAGGAACATAAAAATATAATATTAACATTTTGTTGGCCCTAGACAACCAGGTCTTAGAGCAACCGCATCAAAATTACAGAATTTCTTAAAGAACATATAATCTTTATCACGTACAATTTCATGATAGAATAAATGGATATTACTATATTGACAATTACATTTTTCTTAAAGGATATGAGTAAATTCATCACCTAGATGTGCTAGTATTCCACAGGCCATCTTTATTTCAATTTAGGTCATTGGAATTTCATCAATACAAAATAACAGCATCAACAATTTTCTTGCTAAACAGAATATATATATTCATTATTATTAATATCATTATGTATACCAATCATTAAATAAAACTTGTTGTCTATATATATGTGTGAAAGGGGAAACATTTAGAAGCATTTTTGTTTTAGTAGTATAATGTTAATGCCATAAAAAATCAGAAACGTATACCCCATATTGGAATCCATTACCATGCCATAACTGATATGATTTTTTCCTATGATGTGAGATTGAGTTCTAACAGTAGCATCATTTTCCACAAGAAAAGAACAACATATCTCACAAAGATCCATCATTTTCACTAGAAAAAACATCAATAATGTGTCAATCTACGGTTGCAGAATCTGCAATGTTTTCTCAACATTATGTACCTACACCTTTCTCATGAGTGGCTATGTTGCATCCAATTTTCCTGATTCTTCATGTTCCACTACTTGTTATAGGAGGTTGCTGATTTTTTCCACTATCACAGATTGCAATCCTTCTTTTTCTACTGAGATGTGAGGAGGGGTGTAACTTCAACTTTCTGAGCAAGGCATTCTAGACCCCACATAACTGTTTTGTCAAGAATCAGATCAGGTGAATATTTAATAACCTATTATAGAGATTATAAGAAGGGGATAGTTTTAGTGTACTACAGATTCATACAAATATAAACTGTGGGAAAATAAGCTACAAAACTAGATATTGAAATATCACATACTGTTGACTAAATTGTGGACGGTATTTTTTGGTAGTAGATTTGAATGTAATTGAAGTATAAATGTATAATATACTGGTGATGTACTAATCCAATAAATTCATTAATGCTTTAGATATTTAATGTTACATTATATTAAATATATTAAAAATGTATTAATATTTATATGAAAACAATAATCTATTTTCCCACAGTAGTGACATGCATATCATTAATTGCTTAACCTAAGATGTGACTTAAATTTAATGTTATGTCCAATTCTTAAAAAATTAGTATAAATACAACATATTAACAATGAACTAACTTACATTAAATAATATATTCTAAAAGTGATTATAAATAGAGTTATATTGGAATCATTTTTTTGTGAATGCAACATATTAATACTGAAAAAAAACATATCATTCCATCCATGAAAAATTAGCGAAAATAACATACTAACTGAAAAAAAACATCTAAATTTGATTCACTGGATGATGGAAACTAAATCTAGGCTAACTATCCCCTACTAAAATCATTCACTGCTACCAAAGGAAAGGCATGAAGAAAATAATTTAAAATATTGAAAAACCTGTGTTGAAGTCAACTAAAGCACACCCTGGATGATTCTAATTAACAGTTATATCCCCGGAAGACATGATATACCCATGAAAATAAGTAGACATGGATTGGATTGAAGAAGGTTGATATCCTACATTTGCTAAATATTCCTTACAGATATGTTTTTTGAGCCACCCAGAGGTTTGAGATGGATCCATAGGATTTCTGGATAGAGGTCCTTTCCGATTTTTACCTACTACAATCCTAAAACAATAGTCCACAAATCAATGTAGGGGTATAAACCTGTACCAATATAAAACAATATATAAAAATAGAAACTAATTAGTAGAATATGATTAGTATAATATATAAAAACTTCTTACTAGTGGGGGGCTATATATGGAGAGCTACTTTCGGGTTTGGAGGTAGATTTAGAGGGTTTGGTTGATGTGGTAACATGGGAATGGGACACGCATGTAGAAAAAATTCCAACATTAGTAAATATATATATATATATAAGAAAGATATTACATAATTACAGTATTGTATTCTGGTATCACAACGCTGCAAAACATCATTCAAAACAATTCAAAATATACAATTTGAGTTTTTGTGTGTAATTTTGACAATGACTGAATCTTTACAATTAAAAAATCCCAAAGGTGTTTATTCTATTAATAAATAGTTTTTATTACATTTTCTAATACCTAAAGCAGTACTGTATAATGCAAAAAACACATCGTTTTCATGATTTTATAGTAAACATTATTGGTATAGAATAATCTTGATACAGCAATAGAAATATATCAATATACTACTACAAAATAGTGTGGATATAGTAAATATTAATTCTATACCAAAATACTGATTATAAATTTCATTTCGAAAAAACATTATCATATTTATTATTTTTTATATGACTATGATTTTTCATTTTTCACCAATTGTCTATTTTAGTCAGTATGCATGTTCAGACTGCTCTTTTATATAGTGTTGAAATATGACAACATCCCCCAATTAAGGCTTAACACCAAATAATTTATCAATACAATGGATAGTTACATGTATAAGAACCCTCCTTTGAGAATAACCAATCATGAACTTCAAAAATGTTGGAGTTACATGATCACATCTCTGTTGAATAACAGTCTGAAAGTTCCTGCATCATTTATGCTTCAATAAAAATAGCTGCAACTATGTTTGTTGTTGAAGAATAACATAATTAAATATTGTAATTAATATTACAAAGGATTTCTTAATCTAATTAATCTAGTATCTATATTCACATAGTTACTGATTATTATAATAGTGTTATCAAAATAGTCATTTATTTGGAAACTTAAAAGTAGAAAACATCAATCCGGGTAGAAATACCTCTTACAATAATATCAAATTAATATGTGAGTGTGAATACTGATAATAGTGGATGTTTGAATACATGAATCATGAGAATTTTAAGATCCATGGACATGAAACCCACTGTCAATGACCTGTAGAAGCTCAAATAGAAATCTTATTATTTGATAAACATAAAATTAATGCACTAATATTGAAATTAAATTTAATATTCTTGTATTTTATAGTATCTGGTGAAAATCATGGAACATATCATCATCCGTATAATAAATAAATAGTTCTTAAATAATTTGGGTATTTAAATTGAAGGACACACTACCTACATGAGGATATGTTTCAAGATGAATAATTAAAAGCATACGACAAGCTTTGAGGCATGATGATCACCCAAGAAAATGGGTTTTTTAAAATGATAAAATATAATAACCCAATGGGTAATGGATGTACTGAATGCTTGAATCTTTATATATAGTAGCAGCTATCTGGATTCTCAGGTACTGAAAGCTTGAATCTGCAGAGATAGTTGTAGGTGTCTGGAAACTCAAATTACATTGTTACTGATTAAGATAACAGTCTTATCAAAACCATCCAATAATCAGAAATTTAAAAGTAGAAAACCACAATACATGGATAAGTACTTATTAGAATAATCTAAAACTAAGAGGTAACTGTGAATACTAATAATAGTGGTTGTTTGAATTCATGAATCATTACATGTTTGACATTCTTGCACATGAAAGCCACTATCAATGAGTTGTAGAAGCTCGAACTTTAAACTTCTTCTTTGATAAACATAACATTAATGCACAACAATTACAGTTAAAGTAATTATGCATGTATTTTATAGTATCTGGAACATGTCATGCAACATCTCATCATCCAAATAATTAATTAATAGTTCTTAAATCAGTTGGGTATTTAAATTGAAGGACACACTACATGTATGATGAGATGTTGCATGAAGAATAATTAAATGCATACTAATAGCATTGAGGCACAAAGATCACCCATGAAAAATGTGTTTTCTTAAATGAGAAAATATAATAACCCAATAGATCATTTCAATAACTTGTGACCTATTTCATTATTTCACATTATAACAAATATTTACCATAGAAACATGTCATTGCGTTTTAAATGACTATTCTAGTTTTGTAAACGATTCCAAAAATAGCATTGCAAGTTTCTTGTGACTTATTTCATCACTGCACAGTATAAAAAATGGTTACCATTAAAATATGGTGTTGAAATAAAATGTAAAATTATAGGACTGGACAATATACATAAATAGGAAATGTAATAATAAGAGGTAGAAAACAGGAAATGTAAATTTAATAGTTATTTTATATGAAAATACATGTCTGCTCCAAAAACATGTCTGTACAACACCTAAATAATTATGAGAATACAATTTTAAATAAAGTATGAATACTCTAAATGTTGTAATATACATTTTTATACTGGCATGAATTCATAAAATAGATATGAAATCATGGAAAATAGTCTGAATGTATTAATACCATTTATGTATTAACAGGTGAGTGTGAATTCCTCCATTGTCAAGTGAAATGGGTCATGTTGGTCCTGAAAGCATTAATATTCAGATATAGTTCTGTAATGTCGGTTGGATTGTTTACTTTAAAGTAATAAGAATGTTACCAGTGCGGTTAGCAAACCTGGAGCCAATATATATAAGAAATGAGATGCCAATGCTGGTGCCAGTACTTATAAATTGATTCAAATTAGTAGAATACAATCAGTTGAATATATAAAAACCTATTACCAATCATGGGAGACATACGACAAACTACTCTCAGTTTTGGAGGTAGTTTTAGAGGGTTTAAGTGACGTGGTAACATGGGAAGGTTACACATAAGCATAAAAAATTCCAATATTATTAAATATATAGATATAAATAAGGATGATAGAACATAATGATAGTATTGTATTCTGGTATCACAATTCTACAAAACATCATTAGAAATATTTCAAAATATAAAATTTTAGTTTTTGGGTGTCATTTTGAAAATTACTAAATCATTATAATTCAAAAATCACAGTGGTGCTTATTCTATTAATCAATGGTGTTAGTTAAATTTTCAAATACCTAAAGCAGTAAAGTATAATGCACAAATCACATGAGTTAAATGATTTTATAGTAAACTGTGTTGTTATACCGAAATCATTATACAGTAATAGAAATATATCAATATACTACTATAAAATAGTGTTTCTACAGTAAAAAGTATTTCTATACCAAAATCATGATGTGTTTTTCCCTTTCCAAAAAACATTATCATATTTAATATAAGATACATGACTATGATTTTTTATTTTTCACCAACATTCTATTTTAGTCGGTAAGCCTTTTCAGACTACTCTTTTATAGAGTGTTGAAATTTGACAATATCCCCAATAAAGGCTTCACACCCAACAGTTTATCAACACAATGGGTACTTAATTGTATAGGAACCCGCCTTTGAGAATAATTCATCATGAACTTCAAAAACATTGCATTTACATGATCAAGTGATTCATGAATAATAGTTTAGAAGTTCCTGCAGCATTTATGCTTCAATAACAATAGCATCAACAAAGTATTTTATTGAAGAATAAAATAATTAAATATTATAATCAATCTTACACAAGATCTCTTGCACTAAATAATCTAGGATCTATTCCCATATAGTTACTGATTAAGATAACATTTTTATCAATACAGTAATGTATTTGGAAATTTATAAGTCTAAAATACCAATTTAGTGAGAAATACCTCTTACAATAATCTAAAATTAATAGGTGAGCATGGATTCAGATAATAGTGGAAGTATGAATACATGCATAATGAAATGTTTGAGATCCATGCACATGCAATCTACCGTCAATGAGTTGTAGAAGCTCAAACTATAAGCTTCTTCTTTGAAAAACCTAAAATTTATGCACTAGTATTGCAATTAAATTAAATATTCTGGTAGTTTATAGTATTTACAACATGTCATGAAACATATCATCATCCATCTAATGAATGAATAGTGCTTAAACCCGTTGGGTATTTATATTGAAGGACACAATGCATTCGTGATGAGATGTTGCATGGAGAATAATTAAATGCTAACTGCTAGATTTGAGGAATGATAATAACCCAAGAAAATGGGTTTTTTAAAATGATATAATCTAATAACCCAATAGTTAATGAATGTACTAAATGATTGAATCATTAGTGACAATAGCAACTGTCTGGAAACTCAGCTACTAGATGTTGAAATCTACAGAGAAAACAACAGCTGTCTAGAAAACTCAAATGACATAGTTACTGATTAAGATAACATTTTTTTCATAACATTCATGTAATTGAAAATTTAAAAGTAGAAAACTACAATGGAGGGAGAATTAACTCCTAAATTAATCTCAAACTAAGACATGAGTGTGAATTTTGATAATAGGGGATGTTTGATATTATGCATCAGGAGAAGTTTGAGATCCATGAACATGAAATCCACCATCAATAAGTTGCAGAAGCTCGACCTGTAAACTTATTCTTAGGTAAACATAACATTAATGCACTAGAATTACAATTAAATTAAATATTCTGGTATTTTTTAGTATCCAGAACATGACATCCAACATCTCATAATCCATATAAAGAACGAATATTTCTTAAATAAGTTGGTTATTTAAATTGAAGGGCATAATACCAACATGATGATATGCTGCTTGAAGAACAATTAAATGCATACTACTAGCTTTGATGAACAATAATCCCCCAAGAAAAATGGGGTTTTTAAATGATAAAATCTAATAACCCAATATATCCCTGCAATAACATGTTACCAATTACATTATTTCAAATTATAAAAAAAATTTACCATAGAAACATGTAATTTTATTTTAAATGACTATTCAGGAAATTTACATGTTTCCAAACATACCATTTCAGGTTACATGTGACCTATTTCATCACTGCAAAATATAAAAAGTAGCAACCATTCAAACATGGAATCAAAAAAAATGGACAATTGTGGGGATAAATAGTATACAAAAATAAGAAATGTAATAGTAAGAGGTAGAAAACAGGAAATATAAATTTATCAGTTATTTGATTTGAATATACAAGTCTGGTTTATAAACATGTTTGTACAACTCCTAAATAATGACCAGAATTTAATTTCAAATTTGGTATGCCTACTCTGCATGATATAATATATATCTTTATACATACAATAATTCATAAAATAGATACTAAATCATAGTAAACATTCATCATGTATTAATACAATTATTTTATTAATATGTGAGTGTGAATTCTTCCCTTGTCATGTGTAATGGGTTGGGCAGGTCCTAGAAGTTGCTATCTGTAGAGATAGTTCTATAATGTAGGTTGTATTGTTTTTTTGAATGTAATATTAATTTTACCAGTATAGTTAGCAGACATGGCGCCAATATCTACCAGAACTTGGATGCAAATGCTGTGAGGAAACTCAAGTAGTATGTATCACTAATTGAGCGTGGGAAATACTGAGTGGTGGTGGCTATGATGGAAATGGAAATATGGTGCTGATGTAGCGGTAATCCCAAGATAAAACCATGCTACTGTGAGATAATCCCTGAAGAAGTAGATAGGAACTTGATGATGGAGGTATATGCCAACTGGGGAATGCGGGAACCCTATCTCGAATGGAGGTAAAACCCGAGTGGTTGGAGATACTTATTAATTAAATATGTTGCGTCGATGTGCCCGGAATATGGAGCCACAAATTGAGCTAAACAAAAATAGGAATGGATGTAAATAGCATGGGTTGATTCGATGGAGGGGTGGAACGGAACTAGGATTTGGTCAAACCTGACTACTTGGATTTTCAAGAAGTGAATTTCAATAGGAAATATAGTTAGAGCAGGAGGTGAAACTAAGGAAACTACATCTGGAAGAGGGGAAGAGGGGAATAAAGGGTTTCAGGTGATTTAACATGACGATTGTTGTGTGATGTAACCCTAGATCGAGAGAAGAATATGCGCGAGTGGGGGTGAACCCTATTGAAATTGTGAGGGTTGAAGTAGGAGAAGTTGATGAAGATGGAGAATGGAGATACATCATAAACTGTAGATTTAGGAGACTCAAGAAGGTGAAGGTGCTAATGGTGAGGAAGGTAAAAGGGAAGAGCTCTAGAAAATGGAAACTGGGGAGAGGAAAATAAGAATTTGTAGGCCGAGCAGAAATGGGAGAGGGAGGGAGATAATGGTCGAAAAATGAATCGTAAGAGGGACGTGGAGTCTTAGAGGATGTACACATATTGATAATAGAATGCAGAGGTTTATTAGAATGAAACGGGGAAGATTAAAGCCGATATTAGTATAATTAGTAGATACCTAGAGTTTTAATTTAGTGAAAAGGTGTTACTATGAATTTCTCTCTAGATGGGAGTAATGATAATTGGAAATAGGGGAAAGCAAATCTGTATGTATATCAGTCATTTTGAAATTTTGGATCATGTTGGAAAGATAGCATACCAATTGGTGATTCCATAAAATCACTATCATGTTCCTGATGTATTCCATGCATCTATATTCATAAAGTACATAAATTGTCCTTCATTTGTATTAATCTCATAATTCATACAACTGGAAGAAGATCATTCTCATGAAAAACAATTGATAGTTATTCTAGATTGTAGCAAAAAAAGTTCCCTGAAAGAAGACCACTCACCTGGTTAATGGTTTGTGACAGAACCGCCAATTTTAGGAATCTATGTGGTTATTGAGGATTTGATGATGGAGATATACCTACATCTGTTTATATCATTTTGATGATTTTATGGGAAAAATAATTTTAAGTGTGGTAGAATGTAACAGCAGTATATTTTAATTATTTTTTTTCTATCTAATTTTAATTATTTAATATCATGAACTACATGAAATCATGAGTTTAAAAGAACAAAAAATATTAACTTAGTATAAAATGACCATTCTAACCTAGCAGTTTGGTTATCTGAAATAAATAAAACCTAATTTTGAAAAGGTATGGTGAAGTCCTTCATTACCAAATATTTTTAAAAAATATAAATCAACTATAATTCTGTTTTTTTGTTAAAAAATTGAATGAATTAATATTATTAAATTAAATTAACGAAATATATATATTATATACTTACTAAAAAATTATTATATTAAATAAATTGATATTTGTTGGATCGAAATAGAAAATGTAAATGCTGAATTACAAGAAGGTGGGTGAATAATATGTTTAAAAACATTCTTTTTTAAACATACGAAAAACTATGTTTAAAAATGTTAAACAAAGTAAATTTACAAACCCTAAAATAATTCAATGAGAAAAAATTTCTTAGGATCCTGAAATATGGTTTTGGAAAAGAAAATTAAGAAAATTTTATTTAAGAAACATTCTACCTTAAAGAATATTGAATATTATTTATCAGATTATAAAAAGTACAATAATGTATAAGAATGTTATACTTTAATCTTTTATTAAAATAGAGTAGAAATAAAACATGAAACAATACAAGTAACATGTATAAAATCTTTTAAATAAAAGATAAGGGTATCTAACAATCTTGGTTAAAAGAACCATGATTTATACATTCATGAATGTCTATCTTTCCCACACAAGTGTAATCCCTTGATAGGAATATCGAAATCTATCTTTCTATCCATGTAAGCCTTCAATCTTTAATGTAATCTACACCTCTTTCTTCCTATCCTAGAAGTCGTTAAACTTCAAGGTAGTCGGCACCTATGTCATCCCATCCTTAGAAGCCCACGATTGTACTTAGCCATAATCTGAGTCACAAGAATCACGTTGTACAAGATTTTTAGAAATCACATGGAATGAGATTCTCTCTCTCTTGAAATCACTTCACAACATGTAATCTCTAAATTGATGGAACGATAATGAGCACATTAAAATGATCTTCTATTTATAGGCAATTCTCCAACGGTCTTCTCCCTCCTCCAACAGTCATATTTTTCCGTGAATCATTGATGGACTTGTACACTTTTCACTCATCCAACGGTTAGTTAGAAACATATTTCACGACATTGTTTCCTAATAATAGCATGTGTAAAGAAAAAATAAAGTTACATAATGAAATATATTTTCTGGACTATAAGGAAAAATATAATTTTGGAGTCTAAAAAAATAGAAATTAAGAGTTTATAAAACCTTGATATTAGGTTTCTGTGTTAAAAATAATTCAGAATCTGAATTCTATAGAATCTTGATTCGGAATTCCTTGGAATTCAATGTTTGAATTATAAGGAATTGAGAGTCGAAATTCCGAGGAATTGGGATTCGGAATTCTGAGGAATCCGGAGTCAGAATTCTGAAGAATTAGGTGTCGTAATTAAAGGGAATTTAGAGTCCGAATTCTGAGCAATTAAGAGTCCAAATTCTAAGGAATTCATAATCTGAAGTTTAGAGAATCCGGATTTGGAATTTTATAGATATTGGAATCTGAATTTAAGTTAATTAGGAGTCTGAATTTCAGAGAATTTAGAATATAAATTTTAGTGAATTCAGAATCTAAAAACATAACATTCTATATTCATATAATTATATGAATTAGTGGTTTTAAATATGAATACAAATTTTTTACATATAAATACAATTAGTTTGATTTGGGGATATTATAAAATGAGTCAATGAAAACAAAGATAAGGACAAAATTTTACACGGATAAGGAAAACATTCCTTAAGGAAAATAATCCTTATGGAAATATGATTTTTGATAAAATAAAGTGTTTGGGATTTTTAAAACATAGAGGAATGTAAAATTCATAAGGAAACCATATTTACTCCACAATCTCCCTCTTTTTAGAAATCACAAACATCATTTCAAAAAAAAGGGCTAAGAGTTTTCTTCTTGAACATTAAAATAAAAACCTATCTCTCTTTTCTTAAGAGTAATTATAAATATAACTAAAACTCTCTATTGTTTTAAAATAATTTAGGACAATATTCATGAATTCTTTAAAGATATTTTATATTTTCTTGTATATGAAAGTATATTTTGAGTAAACTCATATTTATTTAAAATCTCCTTGAATAGGGAATTTCCATCATCACATAGTATTCTATTTTATCATTCCTTTATCCCCCATTGTGATTTTCTTAAAGGAATATATATAATGGAACAAATATGGTATCATAAAGACTAGAACTATATACAACAACCAAATTAAGAAAAAGAAGAATTTTCATTATGGTTGAAAATATTTATTAATGTAAGGTACAACAAATGGTTAGAATTTAATGCAAGAAATATACATCCTTATCTTTTCCTGTGGCATGAACTTATTCATAATGATCTTCAACTTCTTACGATCCTTATGATCTTCTTCAAATCACTTTAGAAGCTATTCCTAATCATCATTTCTCTTTTCTAGAGCATTTGTTTTTTTCATCCTGAGACATTATGATTTCTTCTTGAGAAGTCCAAAGATCATCCTTCTTGCTGAACATCTATTCGAACTCAATTCTGATATATCTTTCCTTATTTAAATTCAAATCAACTGAATTGATCTTCCCATTCATATCTTTTACTTCCTCCTTCTATGATACTTGTTCTAGGTTTATATATTCTAAAAAACGTTTCGTAAACTCCTTCATCTTACTATATGATCTATCAAAATCCTATTACAATGAGTATTTAATGTCATTAAGAATTTTTAAATCATCAATCATCCATTTGGACCACTTAGTTATTTCCTTTAATGCCCCCATGTGAGCATCATAAAAAATATAGAAGGTTTCGAAATCGACCAAAAGGTAATGAATTTCTCAATAATCATGATAATAGAATCTTATTTATAATTGAACGAGTGTTGAAGAATATGAAACAATGAGTCAATACTTGGAAACAAGGAAATTTTATAAACTAATTTATTCAGGAACTGAACCACATTGTCGTGACCCATTGAAGATGATTCCAAATATGATTTCCTTATTGGTGAGTATTATTTTTCTATCTCAATAACCCTTACTTTGGATGAAACACCAATATTTTTCATAGTTACCACAACTTTATTAGGGGTATTAACTATCACCTATTTACATTTACCATATTTATAAACTGTCTTCATATCTTTTGGCGATTCATGTTCACTATGTTATACTCGAACAATTCTAGTTTCATCAACCTTTTTCTTCTTAGCATCAAACTTAAGATCACCATCTAGAATAAATTCATGATTACTAATTTCATCCTTAGGTGTATTATTAACTAATTTCTATCCCTCGTCTTCTTTTACTCAGGAAAAAAGTTTTGTAGATTCATCTTGGGAAGTCTGGATTGAAAAAATTGTAGAAGCTCCCACCTTATCATGATATTATTTAAATTGACTTATCACATCATCAGTGTAATCATATTCATCCAATTCTTATTCTTACACTTCCTCTTCCTAGTTAATCACTTCTTTTTCTAGCTCTAGAATAACCAAAATTTTCACCATAGTCACTGTAAGGGATTCTTTATGAAATGATTCGGGTACATGGAATTTTTCGGAAGCATTATTGGTGTACTTGAGAATTTTTTGAACTATTTTAACCTCATAAATTTTCCTCCTTTGATTCTTTTGATTTTCTATATTTCATACTCCTTAGCATCCTTAATTTAAAAATATATTTCCTCAGTAGGATCAATGCCAAAGCATGGACCTCCTTTTTTCCTATTATTTTTTACTTACCTAAACATGAAAACCCCTTTATGAGGGTATGTTATCTTCATCTTTGACATTGAAGGTGATGACTGAGTATCTCAAACTGTATGTTTTTCATTGATGTATGGTTCCTTCTTCTTTCTCATCTTTGGTATATTCTTGGAAGTCTCTGCTACTTTGAACATCATAGACAATGTCTCAATTTTCCATTTTAGATAATTCTTAAAATTCTACATATTTTTTGTAGGAACAAACCTTAATCCTTATAAAGGTATTTCCACTAAGCAACAAGACATTTAATGAAATGGGTTTTAACTACATGGTAATTTGAATGTCTCTAGACATATGACAGTGATTTTGGATATGATTAATGAATACATAATGATTTGTGATTTGGGGGGTCCCATTTTTGATATTTGTGATCGTTAACAAGATATACTCCACTAGATTTGTCTTCCTCAAGTTCACTAGGAAATCCAGAATGAATATATCAATCTTCCCCAAGTTGTCCTAATCTCATTTTTGAGCAATTAAGAACCCCTAAACCAATAATTTCTACAGCCTGAGGTATGTTGAGATATAGTTTATGTTTTTTGTTTTCACTCATTTGAGTCTGATACACTCTAATGGGGACTCCTTCTCATAGTTTACTGATTCATTTTTTTTTTATGGTTTTAGAAAATTGTGTTCCCTTCATATGGAATTCCAATGATATTATCTTCCATGTTAATGGAAAGGGGATAGGTTTTTACATAACTTTTGAAAGAAAATATATCTTTCCATACTTCATTAGAAAATACAATTTATCTCATAAAACTTTAATAGTATCTCTAAATAAACTAGATATTTCACTTTTGGTTTGGCGGTGCAAAACCTTTACCATCCATTCAACTTGATATTTTTCATAATGATGGAATTATACTTCGTAAATAATTTCAGATCAACTATCATCTCCCTGTAAATTTTTCATTTTGAGATTTCCTTCACTGAAGAAATTTTATTTTGAGAAGAATCTTCCAAATACATTCATAGTGAGGAAAACCAGAAATGTGGAACTACCCGTAAGAAGATAGGTAATGATTTATCATGAAAATACTTGGTAACCAATGTAGGGAAATGAATAGGGTGACTTTATATTGGAGTTTACATGACATATAATATTTTTGTATTGATCCAACTATTGAAACATGCATGATCTGATCTGACAGTTGAGATGAAAACCGAATAAGGAATTGGTAGGTTCAAATATTTTGACGTTTTAAGGTAAATATTGGGATTTAAGGAAATATATTTCAATTTTTTTCTAAAAAATAAATAAAATACCAACATTAAAAAAACATTAATTACGAAAATTTAAGTAAGTAAACATACCTTCTGGATTTCTAGGAAAATTTTCAGTAATGTGGAAAATTCATATTTTAGAACATTAGGTTGTGGAACATTTTATTAAGGAATCTAAAATTTTATATCTAGAAAAATTTATGGGTTAACAAAATTAGGTTCCAAAATTTTGGTTCTTGAAAATTTTGATTACAAAAAATTGGGTTCCAAATGTTTTAAAAAAACATTGGTTACCAAATAAAATTTGATCAATAAAAAATTGATTAAAAAAATTTCATTAAAAAAACAAATTGAAGAAATATTTTGTTTAAATAAACTGTACTCCCCCTATGAAAATGAGTTACTTAATTTAAGGATATATTATTCAAAAAAAATTATTATTGTAGAATAACTAACATTTATCATTCCTAACTATTGTTTAATTTTTTCAAATCTATCAGTGGGTAAATAAATTGTAAAAATATCATCAATTTGATCTTTCATTCTGATAAATTAAAATAGGATATCTCTTTTTAGTGTGTGATACAAAATAAATTGATGCCTAATATCTATGTGTTTTTTACAAGAGTGATGTGTATGATTTTTTCTTGGGGAAATGACAATAGTAATATTACACATTATCTGTGTTTTGGAAAAACTCATGCCATAGTTTGTGAGTATGTGTTGCATCCACAACACTTCAGAACAAAAACTTCCAACTGCTACAAATTCATCTTCAGCAGTGGAATTCGCTACTAATTGTTCCTTCATGTATGACCAAAAAACTAATGAATCTCTTATGAAATGACAATTTCTATTTGTGATTTTTCTATCCAGTATATATCCACCAAAATCAGCAACTGAAAAACTTTTAAGAAAAAAATAATATCTAGAGGTATAGAAAAGTCCTAAATTTATAGTTCCTTTTAAAAATGGAAATGTTAATTTCACTTCTTTTAAATGAAATTCCTTCGGATTAGATTGATATCTTCTCATAAGTATACTAAAAACATTAAGTCTGGATGATTAGCTTTCAATTATTGTAATATTTCCATCATGCATCTATATGATGGTTTATCTACTGGTTTCCCATCTTCATCAAGATAAGGTGAATTTGAGGTACCAAATAGAGTACTTATACATTTAGTGTTGTCATATAAATACATTTTAAGAAGGTCATTAATATACATATGTTTAGATATAAAAGTTCTTTATATTTTTTGATAAATTTTAAAACCAAAGGAAAATGTTAACTCACCCATCATACTCATTTCAAATATCAATTTAATCATATTTACAAATTAATCGGATAAGGATTTCTAATTTGAACAAAATATAATGTTATATACATAAATTTATACAATATTTTTTTTATTATCATTATTTATAAAAAGAGTTGGATTAGAAGTTCCCTTACCATAATTTTTTTGTTACAAAATCATTTAAGTCTACCATACTAGGCTTTAGGGCCTTGTTTAGGTCCATATAAAGATTTTTTATGATGGAAAACATGGTCAGGAAAATTTTTGTCTTCAAAACTATGAGTTTGTTAAACATAAACATCCCCTTGAACATATCCATTAAAGAGATCACACTTTACATCAATTTGACAAAGAATGAAATTATTTAATGCTAAAGGGGCATGCAAAATTAAAATATATTTATGTTTAGCTATTAGAGTACATGTTTCATCAAAGTCAGTTCCTTCTTGTTGATTATAGTATATAGAAACTAATCTATCGGTATTTATTACAATGATTCCATTTTCATCACACTTTTTTTTGAAGACCCATTTGACTCCAATTATAGAAGTTTCCGTAAATCATTTAATCAATGTTCAATCATTGTTCCTTTCGAATTCATTTATCTAATCTTGAATGCCTTTAATCCAATCATCATAACATAAAACTACATCAATGACTTTTGGTTCTAATTGGGAAAGAAATGAAGGATGTTATACTTCATTAAATACAGAACCACTAGTCCATACAGATTGATTTACATTACCAATGACACTATTACTGGTTTGACTCTTGTGAAACAACTGATTTGGGTTCTGTAAAACCTGTTCATCATCGTATGGTAGAAAATATTCTTGGGTTAATGATTCAATAATATTTTCTTCATAATTTTCCTTATTAGAAGAATATTATATTAAAGGTTGATAATAAGTTTTTGAAAAAACATCTGAGGATATAGGTTGGGGTTCATTAAACACAAAAGGATTATATTCGTCATATTTAACATGCATTGCTTCGTAAATAGTACAACTATTTTTATTAGAAATGCTATAAGCATTACAAGTAGTAGAGTTGACTAAGAAAATTCATTAATTATATTTGGGTGAATATTTATGTATGTTATCTTTAGTATTTAGAATAAATACCATAAAACCAAATACATTGAAGTAATATATTCTAGATTTTCTACCATTCCACAATTCATAAGGTGTTTTTTAAAGAAAATGTCTAATTAAAACCAGATTTATTGTATAAGAAGAAGTACCAATAGCTTCATCCCAAAAGTGCTTAGTTGTAGAATATTCAGTCAACATGATTGTAGTTATCTCTTGAATAATTGTTTTTCTTCATTCAACAACTCTATTTTTTAGGAGTTCTTGGAGCTATGAAGTTATGAGTAATTGCATTATTTTTATAGAAACATTCAACATCATTATTTTTGAATTCTCCTCCCTGAAAACTATGAATAGTTATCAATGGAAGGTATTTCTCATTTTTAACTAGGTGTTTAAATGTTTTGAAATTAGAAAAAGTGTCGGATTTCTTTTCTAGAATATAAACCCACAAAAATATAGTGTAATCATCAACTAAGACAAATACATAATATTTTCCTCCTATCATTTCAGTTTTTTTGGACCAAAAATATACATATGCACTAACTATAATTCATTAGAAGTTGAGAATTCAGTGATTGATTTAAAACTTTTTATGTTGCTTTTCATACTTACAAGGATTACAAACTTTTGACGAAAAAAATCTAAGGTCTAGTAAATACAGAATAAGTATTTTATTTGAGTGTTTTCATAAGTTCTTTAGTTAACATTTTGCTAAACTTCTAGGCCATAACAATGATTTATCATTCATTTCTATAAGGCAATGTAGATAATGGCACCTAAGGTATTATATAATTAGTGTGTATAAATTCTCATACCTATGAGTAGAAAGAAAAAAATATTACATGGAATTGTGTACTAAGAATATATCATTCCTAAAATTCTCAAGCTAACATTAATCACATAATTGGATTATTAAGTCCATTATAATATAAATCATTTGAAACTAATGGTTTTTTGAAGAACTATGTTAACTATATCAACAATTTCTCCCTTACCAGTATCTCCAAAATTTACTTTTCATCTATTAATCTTGATAATACATTCAAAGTTGTTTTTGTTTATAGTAATATACTAAGAACATCCTTCATCAATGTACAATTTATTTCTTTTGGTAGATTATTTATTTTCATAAAAATTAAATTTTTAGACTTTCTGGATCCAAATGTTCATGGATCAAAAAATTTACGAATGTAAAATTTTATGAAAAACCATTTTCATAGAAAAATAATCATTATGGAATCCTAAATATTTTATTTTTTTAAAGAACAATTTATCTCCTAATTTCCTCCACATTTACATTTATTAAAAAATAGATTACCATGGGGATCAAAATAACTATTACAAAAAATAGGTTTCCAAAGAGTATAAAAAAACCATAAACTATTCCTTAGAGGAAGATTTTTTTAATAAATCTTGTCAATGATTTCTGTACCAGAGGTAATGCATGAAATAAATTTCCTTAAGGATAATATTTCTGACTTTAGTTTAATAACAATGTTATTATCCTCATTGTTATTAGTTTTAGAACTGGGGTTAGCCTTTAATATATTTTTCATAGAAATTAGATTTTCATGATCCTCATAAATTCTGTCCTTCTAAGAATATACTTCCTTATTATTTTTAGAAACACATTTAATGTCTATAGTTTTCAAATCATGTACATTAGAATGATCTGACAATTTATTGAATAAAAAATAAATTGTAGAATTTTCCTTATAGAGGTTAATACAATCTTAAAATTTTCATTTTCAAGAAGTGTGGAATACATGAAATTCTATTCAAATAATGGTAATGTTTTTCTTCAGAGGAGGAAGATCCATCATCATATGATTCATAATATTCTCTATTATAAAAATTTTTACTTAAGGACATATTCGACAAGGATTCCACTTTGTATACATTATCCATAGAAAATATTTTTAATGGGTAGTTTGTCAAGTAGAAAAATATTCTTCTGAACAAAGGATTCATTATATGAATATTCATCTGAAGATTTACCACCACTGGCAGTCATTGTGTCATTAGTTTTCATAACATATTTGTCCATATTCTTGTAATACTTCTTCCTATTTCTTTCAGAATTATTTTCCTTCCTATATTTTCTCTTTAGCATGGGAAAATATGGCCTGATGTGCCTGGAACCTTTTCATTCATAATAAGTGATTTCAAATCATTCATGTCATTTTTATTTCTTTTTTTATCTATATTGAATGACGTTCATTCCCACTATCTTGTTCATCCATCAAGAAAGATTAGCTAATTCATTATCAGAATGGTCACTTTCACATGACTCAAATAGAATACTAAAATTCTTAAACATAGATCTTGTAACCCTTTGAGGATTCTTTTATTCATTAGTAGTAAAGGCTAAACATCCATTTATATTTTTATTAAAATTCATATCATCATATATTTTCATTTTGGATTAATGCTGAAGAAGAGTTCTGAATATCTAATAATGAGTAATTCGGGATACTTTAATATTCTCATCAATAGCTGTTCTTTTTTCTTCCAACTCATTTGGCATGATATCAATTATTTTGTCCACAAGAGCTTCATCATATAAACCATTCTCTCCTATAGATTTTAGACTTTTGAAAATTATGATAAATTTCTGTTGTACTTTTCAAATAGGTTCTCCATAAAAAAATAGAAATCCATGATATTCAGTTCTCAACATAGTTATTCCAAGATTTATCACTTTTGATGTCTCAAAATGAGTAACCTCAAGATTCTTACAGATGCATTTGGCTGCTTCACAATATGAAATTTGACTATATATATTCCTGGTCATGGAACATAACAATGTATTTAATACCCTTTAATTTAATTGATATTTTTATTTTTCTTGATTGGTGATGGTTTTGACTTCCTTATCAGGAATTTTGTAATCTCCATTAAGAATTAAAAATTTTTATACTACAATATTACTGACTAAAGTCTTTATTAAATCACTCTAATATTCATAATCATTTCAAAAAAAATATGTGGTCTGGTAGGATTTATATTACCAATAGAACCAATATTTATACATTCCATTCTATAAGAAAATAATTTCATAAAACTTGTATGTCGTAAATGTTTATAAATATAGATATAAATATATAAGAAAAACATAAGAAAAAAATATATTTAAGAAAAGTGAGATCAAATAATACTTGTGTATGAAAACATATATGTAAATATTGGTATTTCAGCGACCTTCTATGAAAAAAATTACAGGATCAAAATAGTAAATATAGATGCTCAATTACAAGAGGGGGGTTGTATTTTTAAAAACATTATTATTTAATTTTAGGGAAAAATATGTTTAACAAAGTTAAAAATTGTAAATTCACAAACCCTAATATAGTTATATGATAAAAACCTTCTTAGGTTCCATAAATATGGTTCTAGAAAAGAATCATATGAAAATTTTACTTTCAAATGATTATACCTTAAAGTATACATAATCATAATTATCATAGAATACAAAAGTACAAGAAAGTATAAGAAAATTATACTTCCTTATATTATCAAAATCTTATGTAAATAAAACATGAAGCATTACAAGTAACAAGTATAATATATTTTAACCCAAATATAATGTTATCTAACAACCATTGATAAAGGTCCCTTGATTTATATATTCAAGAATGTCTATCTTACCCACACCAGGGTAAGACCTCGATTGGAATATTAGAATCTATCGTGCTATACATACATGACCTCGATCATTATGGTAATTGGAACTTATGTCTTCTAATGCCTAGAATTACTTTAATATTGAGGAAGTAAGAAGCTATGTATTTATATCCATAAAATCCCTTCATTGTACTCAGCAACAATCAGAGTCGCATGAATAAAGATGAACAAGGTGTTCAGAACACAAAATTCATGATAGTCTCTCCCACTAGAAACCACTTCATAGAATGTAATGTCTATATTGATTAAATGGTAATGATATTTTACAAATTAGCTCCTATTTATTGGAACGAATCCAATGGTCTGCTCTCTCATCCAACAGTCATATTTTTCCTTGAATCTTGGGAGAACCTGAAAACATTTCCCTCAACCAACTGTTAGTTGAAACAGATTTCATGACATCACTTAATAATAATATCATGTATAAGGAAAATGAAGTTACATAACCAAATCAATTTTCTGTAGTCTATCGAAAAATAAAATATGGAGTCTAACCAAATAAAACTTCAGAGTCAATAAGACATGGATATTCGGTTTATATTTTACAAAGAATTCAGATTATTAATTCTATATATTCTAATGCCTAAATCCCAATGAATTAGGAGTAATAATTATAGGGAATTTGAAGTCTTAATTCTGAGGATTTTAGAGTCTAAATTATGAGGAATTCGGTGCTTAAATTCGAATGATTTTAGTGTTCAAATACTAAGGAATTCGGAGTACAAAGTGTGAGTAACTAGGAGTCTAGACTTTGAGGAATTTAGAGTCTGAATTCTTTGGAATTCAGAATCTAAATATCTGATATTTCAACATTTAAATTTCTGAGAATTTAGAATCTGAATTTCAGAGAATTTGGAATCTGAATTTCAGAGAATTTAGATTCTGAATTTTAAAGAATTCAGAATCTAAATTTTAGATAATTTGTAATCTAAAAACACAACACCCTATATTAAATTAATCATAATATTATGAGGTTTCATATATAAATCCACTGTTTTTAATTAGAAATAAAACGTGTTTTACTTAGAGTGATTAAAAAATTTGACAATGAATACAAAGATAAAGAAAAAAATTTCCATAGATAAGGAAAACATTCCTTATGAAAAATAATCCTTAGAGAAATATAATTTTTTTAATGATAATGTGTTTGTTATTTTAAAAACATAATGGAATGGAAAATTCATAAGGAATCCTTATTTACTTAACAATATGTTTTTAAAATGGTATGCATAAACCCTCTTTTTTTTATAAAAAGAAATATTTTTCAAATGGATGATTTTACATATTTTAATAGAGGTCCCATTTTATACTAAGATATTCACACAATAATATTTTTTAATGATAACATAATCATGTTATTTTGATGTGATATGAATAAAGAAGACTTTGGATGAATGTTTAATATTTTTCTAATTACATTCATATTTTACTGATTAGTAAAAATTACCGAAATTTTAATTGATTTCTTCATAAAAATAATGTATATGATTAAATTATAATATTTAATGGTTTTAAATTATCAGTGTAATATATTTTTTATTATTAAATATAATTTATTTCATTATAATTTATTTTACATTCAATTCACTTGTAAAAATAATTTAATTTGTTGTAATGTATTAACTTTTAAATCATGTTCCCTCTTTCCAAAAATGGGACTAAATTTAAATGAATTAATAAAATTTGTTTTGTTTGAATTATTTAAAATAGATTAAATATTTGGAATCATTAGGAAAAATTTTTCTAAATAGATTTATTTTATTTTTGGACATTAAAAATAGTAACATTGGTAATTTTATTAATACAGTAAAAGGCTAAATCATCTAATTAAGGGTAAGAATACTATTAAACAATTACCCTAACAATTTTTTAAATATAATGGGATAAATATTTTTCATCTTAAATTATCCTTGGGTCGAAATTGTGTCTTTTGGAAGCAACTAAGGTGATATTAGGATATTTAATTAATTTTATTCAACAAAATGATAAATATGTGTCACTCAAGTTTAAATTAAAAACACTTTATTATATAATGTTACATAGAATATAAATTAGATTATAAATAATCATTTGAAATATAAAATGTTTTTCATTATTATAGTAATTTATTTTTAATGTTTTTAAATTAATAATTTCCATAATGTCTTACACTTGGAAGATATAAAAAAATTAATTAAATGATGAGAAATAAATAAAACAATTTTTATTAAAGTAATAATAACAAAACAAATACCAAAACAGTTGAAAAAATATTATTGGTCGAGTATATAAAAATTTAATCCAGCCGTGGGTCAAGTTGGAGACCATTTATAAAACTATATACGTTATTGTGACACTTATATTATCTTATTTAAAGGGAAATTATGTCTTCTAATGCCTAGAATTACTTTAATATTGAGGAAGTAAGAAGCTATGTATTTCTATCCCTAAAAGCCCTTGATTGTACTCAGCAACAATCAGAGTCGCATGAATAAAGATGAACAAGGTGTTCAGAACACAAAATTCATGATAGTCTCTCCCACTAGAAACCACTTCATAGAATGTTATGTCTATATTGATTAAATGGTAATGATATTGTACAAATGAGCTCATATTTATTGGAACGAATCCAATGGTCTGCTCTCTCATCCAACAGTCATATTTTTCCTTGAATCTTGGGAGAACCTGAAAACATGTCCCTCAACCAACTGTTAGTTGAAACATATTTCACGGCATCACTTAATAATAATATCATGTGTAAGGAAAATGAAGTTACATAACCAAATCAATTTTCTGTAGTCTATCAAAAAATAAAATATGGAGTCTAACCAAATAAAACTTCAGAGTCAATAAGACATGGATATTCGGTTTATATTTTACAAAGAATTCAGATTATGAATTCTATAGATTCTAATGTCTAAATTCCAATGAATTAGGAGTAATAATTATAGGGAATTTGAAGTCTTAATTCTGAGGATTTTAGAGTCTAAATTATGAGGAATTCGGTGCTTAAATTCGAATGATTTTAGTGTTCAAATACTAAGGAATTCGGAGTACAAATTGTGAGTAACTATGAGTCTAGACTTTGAGGAATTTAGAGTCTGAATTCTTTGGAATTCAGAATCTAAATATCTGATATTTCCACATTTAAATTTCCGAGAATTTAGAATCTGAATTTCAGAGAATTTGGAATCTGAATTTCAGAGAATTTAGATTCTGAATTTTAAAGAATTCAGAATCTAAATTTTAGATAATTTGTAATCTAAAAACACAACACCCTATATTAAATTAATCATAATATTATGAGGTTTTATATATAAATCCACTGTTTTTTATTAGAAATAAAACGTGTTTTACTTAGAGAGATTAAAAAATTTGACAATGAATACAAAGATAAGGAAAAAAATTTCCATAGATAAGGAAAACATTCCTTATGAAAAATAATCCTTAGAGAAATATAATTTTTTTAAAGATAATGTGTTTGTTATTTTAAAAACATAATGGAATGGAAAATTCATAAGGAATCCTTATTTACTCAACAATATGTTTTTAAAAGGGTATGCATAAACCCTCTTTTTTGTATAAAAAGAAATATTTTTCAAACGGATGATTTTACATATTTTAATAGAGGTCCCATTTTATACTAAGATATTCACACAATAATATTTTTTAATGATAACATAATCATGTTATTTTGATGTGATATAAAAAAAGAAGACTTTGGATGAATTTTTAATATTTTTCTAATTACATTCATATTTTGCTGATTAGTAAAAATTCCCGAAATTTTAATTGATTTCTTCATAAAAATAATGTATATGATTAAATTATAATATTTAATGGTTTTAAATTATCAGTGTAATATATTTTTTATTATTAAATATAATTTATTTCATTATAATTTATTTTACATTCAATTCACTTGTAAAAATAATTTAATTTGTTGTAATGTATTAACTTTTAAATCATGTTCCCTCTTTCCAAAAAATGGGACTAAATTTAAATGAATTAATAAAATTTGTTTTGTTTGAATTATTTAAAATAGATTAAATATTTGGAATCATTAGGAAAAATTTTTCTAAATAGATTTATTTTATTTTTGGACATTAAAAATAGTAACATTGGTAATTTTATTAATACAGTAAAAGGCTAAATCATCTAATTAAGGGTAAGAATACTTTTAAACAATTACCCTAACAATTTTTTAAATATAATGGGATAAATATTTTTCATCTTAAATTATCCTTGGGTCGAAATTGTTTCTTTTGGAAGCAACTAAGGTGATATTAGGATATTTAATTAATTTTATTCAACGAAATGATAAATATGTGTCACTCAAGGTTAAATTAAAAAAACTTTATTATATAATGTTACATAGAATATAAATTAGATTATAAATAATCATTTGAAATATAAAATGTTTTTCATTATTATAGTAATTTATTTTTAATGTTTTTAAATTAATAATTTCCATAATGTGTTACACTTGGAAGATGTAAAAAACTTAATTAAATGATGAGAAATAAATAAAACAATTTTTATTAAAGTAATAATAACAAAAAAAATACCAAAACAGTTGAAAAAATATTATTGGTCGAGTATATAAAAATTTAATCTAGCCGTGGGTCAAGTTGGAGACCATTTATAGAACTATATACGTTATTGTGACACTTATATTATCTTATTTAAAGGGACACTAAAGTTTTCATATTCATGTTTTTGAAATTATAAATTTCCTTATGTTAGATTTTCCACAAGATAAATTCCATTACATGTATTATTACGAAATACAGTAGATTTATCTTCATCATAGTATTTTTTTTTTATTCAACAAATAATTATATGAAATAATTACACAACATTGATGTCATAAATTTTTTATTAATGGAGATAACAGATAATTGATATTAAAAATATAGAAAAATAAATGTTTCCCAAAGTAATTAGTCCAATTAATTTATATAAAAACCTTGATAATTTTTAATACAATAAAATATTTCTTATGAGTAAAAATTTTATATCAATATTTTTAAAAATCAATGAATTTAATAGCCCGAAAATTTACACTATAGTTTGTTTTGGAAAATAATTTTTTATTAAATTTTTTATAAATCGTAAAAAGTTTTATATAAATATATAATAATTATTATATAGTCATTAATGTTCTCAATTATTTATTTATGGTATCACTAACATCATACAAGTAAATATAACACCATTTTATTATTTAAATATATTTTACTATAATTAATCAATAAATACAATAACGAAATTTAATTAAAAATATAAATTTCTAAATCAAGTAAAACATGTAAAAAAATTATTGGTTGATGATATTAGAACCCTATATCACCCCATTTTATAAATTGGGAGATTTTTCAGGTATTTTGGTATGGTTTGACTTTATTATAAATTATTAATTATGGAAATTCCAAAAGTTCCTATCACCGTCATTATAAAGGAGAACCTCCTCCCTCACATATTCACTTCCAATTAAGCCTTAAGGATTGTAAAAACCCAATTAATTTCCCTTATAAACATCCATTTTTACATTATAGAGTTTCTATTGTTAACCCAAGATGTAATCTTGAGATATAAGTGGAGATTTAGAGGAATCACAATGAAGAAGACGTCATATCCTCTATCAATTAATTCAAAATTATTTCTTCCCCTACTTCCTCTTCATGAGTTTTTTCATTATAAAGTATTATATCAAGTATAAAATATATATTTTGATGTTTTTATTTTTATTATACAACTGTACATCACCTTCTATCCATCCTTTTAAAAATGAAATCACCACACATGCGTACATACGAATTTATGTCTCCACGTCGTGGTGTAATATGCTTTTCACCACCAACGTACATGGATGGTTTTAATGATAGAAATAGTTAATATATATGATAATTATTACATTATATTAATTATTAAAAATTATAAATTTTCAATTTAAATAAAATTCATCAATTAAGGGAATGATATCGGTGCTCGTCCGTACATAGGGCATACCATCTCCATGATGTGATGCGATTCATTATACAATATCATTATTAACGAATGATTATATAAATGTAAATAATGAAAAAATATTGTATATATTATGTTAATATATTTTTTAAATGATATTACTATGACAAAATAATTGGAACCAAAACTTATTCGGGAAAACGTGCGGATGAACATACAACAGTTAATAGCAGAATAACAAGTAACTATAAAATGTTACTAAAAACAGATTATAATATGATCAAATATGATATAAAAAATTGACTATGATTTTTGAATATGTCAATGAAATTATTATATTCATTATACAAGAGGATCAAATACATACTAAAGATAATATAAATAAGTTAAGGGATAATTTATTAATCTCATTATCATCTAAGATTTTTTATAAATAAGTATTTACTAGGTTATATTTATAATCCATATACATTTTTCCTAAATATGAATTATTAGTTTTATTATTATACAATCTATTAAACTAAATTTTACTAATTATTTAATTTTTATTAAACTTTATGTAATTATTATTTTGTTATTATTCTATACGAGGTACATTTTCTCTTTTCTAGAAAAAAAATGTGGAAATTATTTTTAACATATACGACATGAAAATTTATTACATATTCATTGGGCTTTATTTCCATGAATCTTTCTCTAAAAGAAATTAGGTTTATATTAAACTAATTTATTTTCTATTAATATATTGTGGAATGTTGAGAAAATAAAATCTTTTTGAATAAGAAAAGGATATTTTCCTAAAGAATTATGTTAAGGTGTTAAATGAAAATTATTTTCTTTCTAAGATGGAATTTTTTAATAGGTTTTTTTACAAGAATAGTATGTTTATTGTTCTTAATATTTTATTGTGTTTATTATGGAATAATATGTATTCAATCCATTTGTATTACATAGATTATGTTAAGGTTGAATGATGTTTAATTAAACCTAATGTATTCCTTAGTTTATGATGAAGGATTTGTGTTATTGTGGAACATGTAAGATTGATTTAATTATGAGAAGGGTGGGACCTATATCTCCCTCAAATGAATTCGGTAAATAATAATATCTTATGAGATAGACATGGATGGAACATGAAATGATATCAGTTTAGTTACACAGGGATGACCTAAAGAGTGAACTCAGTTCAGTAATGGACTTTGTCCCCTAAGATGGTATTGGAAATGATCGTTGACTAATATAAAATTAATTTTTATACCTATGTGTATTCCCAAAAATATCATGGATTATGTTATGAAATATAGTGATATGTTCATCGATATTTATGAACATAGTTTATTTATCCCATGGCATGTTATCTTGATATTTTATTTTCATGATAATATTTTTAAATGTTATGTTCATATGTATTATTATTATGATATTATTTATATCTCCCATGTTTACCCATAATGAGGACCTGAGATCACTACTTCATATATTTCGTTCCCACAAGTCATGAAGAAGGGAATTAAGTAAGATATGTCAAAAATAGTATAATTATGATGAAATAAGGGGGAGAAAATTGAGATGTTTTATGAACAAGTTGTTTATATTTTCTACTTTCTATTGAAGCTATACACATATGGTCATGTCCAAGATTTTTTTTATTTTTTAATGAATATTATTCAACATTGAAGTTGTAACACCCCAAATAAATAACGAATATGAAATTTTTATATTTATCCATATTTGTGAATAAAATGTTAATATTAATTTAAATGTAACGCTATGCTCGATGTCTTACCCAATACGCAACAATGAGTTCCTTTGAAATCATACGTTGCACTCTAGTAATAAAATAATTTTATTTTAAATGGTAGTTAACACCTAGCTGTTGTAATGACGGGAATGAATAGAACTAAATACAAAATGATTATATATGTTTGTCAAATATTTTTACTTTTTACAATAAATTTTATAGGATTAAAAATGCAAATGAATCCAATTTTAAGCGTAAACATTCTAATATTCATTAAAAGGTCGATTAACTGCCTTTTGGTGCAGAACCTCTTTTAAATACACTTTATGAAAATTTTATGTGTTATATTTGAAAAAATAAAATTCTTCTTTAGAATGGGGACATAAAAATTTACTTTCTGTAAATTTTTGGTATTTTTCCGATAAAGTTCATTTTTAATGAATAGTGAAAATGTTGAATTTTAATTCAAAACAATTTTTTTATCTAATTTATATATATGACTAGAATATCATTTTAATTGGTTTTAAAGTGAAATTATAATTTATTTTTTACCATTTAATCCAATAGTGGTCATTTGAATTAATTTCATTTTAAAATTGGACTTAAACTAGTGTCAATATTTTGATATATATTGTTTCATAAAAACACACTATTTGTTCTGACAGTGGGAATTATTTATTAAATTAATTAATTTAACTTATATGTTTTGAATTTTTTAAAATATACATCATTTTTTAATTCGGAATATCGAATATAGCTTTGGGGGAATTTTTGGTGTTTTTCTGAAAAACTTCAATTTTTGATGAATAGTGAAACCACTAAGTGGTACTTAAAAAACTGATTTTTCGTTTAAATGAAATTTTACCACCTATGTGTTTTGAATTTAAAATATCCGACGTAAATGGTTTTAATTAGGAAGTAAAATGTGGTTCAATGGGATTAAAATAATTTTTTGGTGAATAGTAACATTTAAGTTTTTAATCGCGATTAGAGGTAATTAGTGTAATTTAAGTTAAAAATAATGTTTTAATAATATGAAATGACCTTTACACATGTATTTCCCTTATTTAATGTTTCATGGAAGACCAATAAAATCCATGGTTCAACTTTGGGACCCCATGGAGCCACTTTGGAAGGAAAATGACATTAATAAATTTTTATTTAAAGATAAAATTAAAATGTCACAAACATGTGTTGTTTTACAAAAACAATTTTTAAATGGCGTTATACAAGTCATATTTTTGACTATAAATATTCATTATAAATATAATAAGATTTCCTAAATCATGATATATTTTTTATAATTTTTTGACATTAAATAAGTTAAATTAGTTATGACACCATGATGATGCAGTGATTACCTCATTATTTAACGATTTAAATAAAATGAAAATAAAATGTAAAATATAAGACCTAAACCTGTCAAAAACCTATTAAATATTTTTATTTCGAACTATAATCACCTTAAACTCAAAAAATATAATTTTGGGACCTTTAAAATCCAAAAATCATTTTATAATAATGTTAATTTTCAAGACATTCCAAGAGTGCCCCTCCTCTCCCAATATAAAAGGCCCCCACCTCTACCACCATACTCACACCTATCAAGACTTTGGCTCATCCAAACCATTCCCATTTTCTCTCTACTCATACCTCTCTTTCTCTTAGAAGCATCAATTTGGGAGAAGTCTTTCCATGTAATCCTTTGATCTCAAATCAATAAGAGTTACCCGATTTAAAGGTAATGTCTTCCCTAGTGTTCTTTTGTTTTATTTTGCTTCTCCAACCCCATAAATTATTTTATTCCTTTCTTTTGTTATAGAAAAATTATCTTAACTATACTTTTATTTTTTTTATAAGAAGGATTCCAGCTACACTTACACACACATCCGTCTAATGGTTAAAGAACATATTGTTTCTGTGGATGGGAAATTTCTGCCTCACGAAACGATGATTGTTCAATATTATTTTAACACATTTAAATGTTTCAATTATGATGTAACTGTATATTATATATGATATATATGGTATTTATGTCATACATATTCATTTATATTTTATATTTAAAACTTACCTTTATTCTTTTCATGTTGTGCAAATGCGACAATTTCATATGAGGAAGTGTGGACTACCTCCCCCTTAAGTGATGTGACTCGGTAATGCAATACATGGAATGTATAAAGAATAAAATTAAAGAACATATGTGACCTATATACCATATCTATTTTAATGGAATTATTATATATATATATATATCTCATATATTTTTAATTCCATTAATATGACAAAAAAATGAAAGTAGTGTTCATGTGTACGTACGACCTACCATCTCCATGAACGGTGATTTTATTTTTTTTTATCTCCAAATGTTATGGAATAGTATTAAATGAATATTTACTGGATATATATGATATTTTAATCATTAATACTATTCTGGAACTTATTTACATATTACTACATGGGAAATCATTTTCAAACAAGTTCATTTTTGATTCATACATCGGCAAAAACATCTAATATAAACTAACATAATTAAACAATTATTATAACATTATAATATGTGATATGAACTGAATAATAATCATCAAATGAGGTCCTTAAGAAATTATAAATTGACCAATGTTTATTATTCAGGAATATAATGAAACGAACAAGACAAGTTGGACTTGAGGTAAGGGATTCTACCCATGTCTTTCTTTTTAAGTACACTCTTTTATGTCATTCCTTTTAAGTTAATATTTCTTATGATTGGGATGTTATTTTATATTACACTTACTGTACTTTTTATTTTCATATGATGAGAGACCCTATTTTCTATCATCAATAAATTTGGGATGTTTTGAGTGGCGCAGTTAAGCTGCCGAATTTTCATAAGGGATCCTACCTCTCTCTTTCTTTTTAAGTACACTCTTTTGTATCATTCCTTTTAAGTTAATCTTTCTTATGATTGGGATTTTATTTTATATTACTCTTACTGAAATTTTTCTGTTCATATTATGAGAGACCCTATTTTCTATCATCAATCCATTTTGGATGTTTTGAGTGGCGCTGTTAGGCTGCAGAATTTCCGTAAGAGATCCAACCTCTCTCTTTCTTTTAAGTACTCTCCGTTATGTCACTTCTTTTAAGCTTATATTTATTATGTTGGGGGATGTTATTTTTTATTCCTATTGATGTACATTTTATTATAATATGATTAGATAACCTATTTGATCTCATCAATCCTTTTTTGGAAGTTTTAATTGGTATCGTTAGGCTGCCGAGTTTTCGTAAGGGGTTTTTCATCTCACTTTTATTCAAGTGAGATTCATGCTACATTTTCCACCATTTCCTTTGAGTGGTATATGTACTTCCCATTATTCTACGCTATGTATAATATAAGTTCTTTTATGAGTTTTTACATCAATTTTGTATTGTCCTTCTTTCATAGGTTTTATGTTTCAAAAGATACCCAAGTCGGTAAGGGAACCTTTCACCCTCCTCTTCTTTAAAAAAGACTTCTTTTATTATGAATTTTAAAATACATCATCTTATGTTGGTAAATGATCTCATATATCCTTATTTCTGTAAATTTAATGTACAAGTGATGAGATACCCTTTTTATCTCTCATCAACTCATTTTATGAATTTTGAAGTGACGCCGTTAAGATGTCAATTTCTTTTTGCAAGGGAACTTCATAACCAAATTTTGATTCTTTGGGATAAACTTTTACACCTTGAATATGTCGTTCTATGAATATGTGAGAATGACCTCTGATTGTTTTACACTTAATATCCACTTATATTTTGTGAATTCGTTTGTCACAAATAATTATGTACTTTATTGATCCTTAATCCAAGGATACCGTCTTTGTAAGGGACTTCGTCTCAATCTACTCTCATTGAGGAATATATTGTTCTAATACAAGACATTCTTTTATACATTGTATAAACCCCTTTGAATTTTAATTTTATACAAAAGGAATCTTTTTCTACTAAGAGTTTACAAAACCAAACAGAGGAATGTTTCTTTTAACGTACGCGGTGACAATGACCTTTTCCGCTTCCGCGAGTATTATTTGGTCATTGGCTTCCTCAACAAGCCGTAATGTTTTTGAAATGAAATAAATACCATATACTCTTTTTTGTATTTTGGTATTGAAAATGTTTTTATAATGGATTTTTTATGTCACTATATTTATGTGATATATTGTGATCAATGTGTGGAAATGTTTTCTTTCCATTATATTGGTTTTATGTCTTATGATTTTATAATGTAACTTGCACATTTGACGGGTGGTTACATGATAAACCATATGATGGGTGGTACCGTGAATACCAGTATGGGTGGTTACATTATAACCCCCAGTGCATTGGGTATGGATGTCAGCCATATGGCTATTCCATTATGTGATATGTGTGGAAGTCGACCAATGGTTATTCCATTTATATATGTTTATGTCCCAAGTTACCTTTATATGTTATGTATATGTGTCTTATGGTAATATTTTGGGTTAAAAAGGGTGAGTAATGATCTTTTATTCATTGAATAGTTTATACTACTTCATAAAGGTTAAAAGTATTACTTTGATAAAGTACTCATGGTTTACTTGTTGTTTTAAAAAACTAACAGTTTTCCATCTTTGTGTATCTCTTACAGAGCTTTTTATGCTCACCCCAAGTTTTATTGAATAGTTTTCCACATGACATAATGTGGAATAGGGTCAAGGATGGGAACAAGGAAACAACATGCTATCTAAAACATGGAACTAGACAAGTTTCTTTTTAAGAGTTTTTATTTTATTGAAACATAGTAGAAGTGTCTACTTTGTAATCTTTTGAGATGTAATTGTTATGTCCTAATTCTCTAAAACTCTAAACCAGAAAAGATCCTCAAGGTGAAATATTCATTTAATTAAATAATAACTAATGTTTAAGGTCAGGTCCTTATAGTTGGTAACAGAGTTCGGTTTAGACAACTTTAGGGATTAAGAGTTTTTGTTAGACACATTTTTATTCCCTATATCTATTATTTCAGATAAATCCTTGTTTTATAACTTTTTTTAGGTCATGTAATGTCAGTTACGAATGGAAGAAGGAGGATCTCAAACGACATTCCTATCTCATCCTGATGACATGCTTGCAATAATTGTTGCAAAGTCATGTTCGGATGATTTTGAAACTTTTTCTAGCATAAAACTCACTTGGAAGCAGTTGTTTGATATATAAAACCCCTCCACTATACCTCGTCATCATTGTGTATCATGGGTTGTATTTATACAAATACTATTTTCACAATATTATCATATTTTCAAGAAAGGTAAATATTATCAAAGGTATTTTCAAATGTTTTACATTATCACAAGAATTTGAAGCATATTATAATTTTAAAAATGGTGTTGAAGAAGGACACCCTTGCACAACCTATTTATATTTTCTTGTAAAATATATTCTATCATCACATAATTATGGTATTTTAAATAGACCAATAAAAGAAATTTTCTACTCAAATTCTATCCAACTATTTTATATAAATCATGTTTTATCAGATGTTTTAGAATTATATGACATACATGATTATTTTCCAAAACGGTTTTTCTGTGAACACCCATATGACCAATGTTGTACAAGGTGTATTCAGATAGAGGAAGAAAATGATTTTGAAGGATCTCTAAATCATTTTTGTAATGCATGGGAATTCTACCTACAGGAACAAGATGATGATGAAATCGAGTGGATGCCATGATCAAGGTACGATTTTATTCATTTTGGAAATCGTTTTATTTTATCTTATGGTGATAAAATAAGACATCATGAATTAATATGTTGAGATCGTAATGAATTTGGAAAAAATTTATAGGTATAAGGAAAATATTTAGGTTATAAAAATTTAGGGTTATTTTTGGTGTTTTATAAAAAGGGCAACACGCAGACTGTGTGACAACCCGTCGCGTCAGACAAAGCTGTGGGAATCGAACCCACAACCAAAGTGCGACTTGTATTTATCGCCCACCACTGGACTACGTGAAGTCCTCAGTTAGTATGAATTATTCTTTTTAGTTAGATGATTTTATGAATTAAGAGTAAGTTGATTTTGGGTTATCTATGAAAATTATTAACCTATCATGGAGGATATGTGATTAGGTTAATTACTTTTCAATGTGAGTCTTTTTGAGAAATTGATGTTATTTGGATATAAGTGTTAATTTGTACCTTGGAAGACTATGTGACTAAATCCTTTAAATATTTGGGTTTCAATCATAGTTTGTTTTACTTTAAATAATTTTATGGAAAAATTGTTTATCGAATGGTCCTTGTTGATCTTTGTGTTTTGTTGGAAATATTTTAGAGATTAATAATAGATTTTATTTTTATAAATGACTATCCTTTTCTTGATTATCTGATCTTTTTATAACAATTTTTGTTTTGGTAAGGGTCTAAAGACCTTGGAAATATATAGTTCTCTTTTGTGGATTAGGTGATTCTCTAGAAGTTGATTATAGTACTCTTAATGAGAACAAGTGTTCCTAAATACTATTCATTTGGGAAAAGTATGTGTTTGTGTAAGAAATCAAGTAAAAGTTGAAAGTAAACATGACAAGTACGTCTGTTTTCTTAAGATCCAAAAAAATCCTCAATGAAAAGTAACGTAAAACAAAAAAAATTCTATTAAATTTTCCTACTGGGGAATCGAATACCATTTAACCCACCCCAACTTTGTGATTTTCTTGTGGTTAACTTTCTCGTAAACATGTTTTTATCATTCTCCCTCAGAACATGACCCTTTAATTTTTATTCCATATCCATTTTTTCCTAAATGGAATCCTAGTATGGGTTAACTCGGGGGACCTCTATACTTCTCTTTCTTTCATTTAATGTGATTGTTTTACCAACACTTGTTCTGATGTTGGCCTTTCAATGATGTTTTCGAGCCCAATTTTAAAATTGTGAGGATATAATTCCCAAAAGGGGGGAAGGATGTAACACCCCAGGTAAATAAAGAATATGAAATTTTAATATTTATCCCTATTTGTGAATAAAATGTTAATATTAATTTAAAGGGAACGCTATGCTCGATGGCTTACCCAATATGCAACAATGAGATCCATTGAAATCTTACGTTGCACTTTAATAATAAAATAATATTATTTTAAATGGTAGTTAACACCTAGCCATTGCAATGGCAGGAAAGAACGGAACTAACTACAAAATTATTATATATGTTTCTCAAATATTTTTACTTTCGTTCAATAAATGTTAGAGGTGTAAAATTCAAATGAATCCAATTTTAAGCATAATTCTTCTAATATTCACTAAAAGGTCTAAATATCACATTTTTATGGAGAACCCTCTTTAAATATAGTTTTGGTCACTCTTATATAATCTATTGGACAAAATAAAATTCTTCTTTAGAATCGGGACATCAAAATTTACTTTTTGTAAATTTTTGGTATTTTTCCGATAAAGTTTATTTTTAATGAATAGTGAAAAATGTTGTATTTTAATTCAAAACCTCCTTTTAATCTAATTTATTTATATGATTAGATTATATTTTGAATTGATTTTAATGTGAAATTATAATATATTTTTACCATTTAATCCAATAGTGGTCAATGGAATTAATTTCACATTGAAATTGGACTTAAACTAGTGTCAATCTTTTGAAGTATATTATTTAATAAAAACCCGCTATTTGTTCTGACAGCGGGAATTAATTATTAAATTAATTGATGTAACTTATATGTTTTAAATTTTGTAAAATAGACATCATTTTTGAATTTGGAATATCAAATATAGCTTTGGGTGAATTTTTGGTATTTTTCTGAAAAACTTCATTTTTGATGAATGGTGAAACTATAACACCCCAGGTAAATAAAGAATATGACATTTTTATAATTATAAATATTTGTGAATAAAATATTAATATTACTTTAAATGGAATTCTATGCTCGATTGTGCACCCAATACGCGACAACGAGGTCCATTGAAATCTTACGTTGCACTCTAATAATAAAATAATATTATTTTAAATTGTAGTTAACGCCAAGCTATTGTAATGGCGGGAAAGAACAGAAATAACTACTAAATGATTATATATGTTTTTCCAATATTTTTACTTTCATCAAATAAATTTTAGAGGCGTAAAATGCAAATGAATCCAACTTTAAACATAAATCTTCTAATATTCACTAAATGGGCGAACTATCACCCTTTGATGGTGAAACCTCTTTAAATATAGTTTTGGTCACACTTATACATTCTATTGGACCAAATAAAATTCTTATTTAGAATCGGGACATCAAAATTTACATTGTGTAATTTTTTGGTAATTTTCCGATAAAGATTATTTTTTAATGAATAATGAAAAATGTTGTATTTTAATTTAAAACCACTTTTTAATCTAATTTATTTATATGATTATATTATCTTTTTAATTGGTTTTAAAGTGAAATTAGAATATATTTTTACCATTTAATTCAATAGTGGTCATTGGAATTAATTTCACTTTGAAATTGGACTTAAACTAGTGATAATCTTTTGATATATATTTTTTCATAAAAACACACTATTTGTTCTGCCAGTGGTAATTAATTATTAAATTAATTAATGTAACTTATATGTTTTTAATTTTGTATAATAGACATCATTTTTGAATTCGTAATATCAAATATATCTGAGGGTTAATTTTTGGTATTTTTCTAAAAAACATCACTTTTTTATGAATAGTGAAACCACTAAGTGGAACTTAATGAAACTGAATTTTCGTTTAAATGAATCATTACCACTTCTGTGATTTGATTTTCAAAAATCTGACATATATGGTTGTCATTAGGAAGTAAAATGTGGTTCAGTGAGATTAAAATATTTTTTGGTGAATAGTAACTTTTAAGAATTATTAATCGCGATTAGAGATAATTAGGGTAATTTAAGGTAAAAATAATGTTTTCATAATATGAAATGACCTTGACACATGTCCTACCCATATTTTATGTGTCATGGCCGACCATGAAAATCCATGGGTCAACTTGGGGACCCCATGGAGCCACTTTGGTAGGAAAATGACATTAAAAACTTTTTATTTAATGTTAAGATAAAAATGTCACAAACATGTGTTGTTTCACTAAAACTATTTTTAAATGGGGTTATGCAAGTCATATTTTTTACTATAAATATTAATTAGAAAACTAAAAAGATTTCCCACATCATGATAGGTTTTTTAGAATTTTAGACATTAAATAAATAAAATTATTTATGACACTATGATGATGCAGCAATTACCTCATTTTTTAACGATTTAAATAAAATGAAATGATAATGTAAAATATAAGACCTAAACATGTAAAAAACCTATTGGATGGGTGGATTTAAAAACTTTATCACCTTATCCTAGAAATATATCCTTTTCGGACCTTTAAAATCCGAAAATCATTTTATAATAATGTAATATTTTATTACTTTCCAAGAGTGCCCCTCCTCTTCTCTTATAAAAGGCTCCCTCCTCTACAATTTTACCCACACCTCTCAAGCCTTTGGCTCAGCCAACCCATGCCCATTTCATCTCTCCACATACCTCTCTTCATCATTGAAGCCTCACCTCTGGTCAAAATACTTTCCAAGGAAGCCTTTGAGCTCAAATCAAAAAGAGTTACCCGATTTTAAGGAATATAAAGAAACGAACCAGACAAGTCAGACTTGAGGTAAGATATTTAACCTCTATCTTTCTTTTTAAGTACACTATTTTATTTCATTTCATTCAATCTCATCTTTCTTATGTTTGGGGATGTTCTTTTATATTGTTCATACTGTACTTTTTATGTTCATATTATGAGAGACCCTATTTGATCTCAAAAATCCATTTTTGGATGTTTTAAGTGGCGCCGTTAGGTTGCCGAGTTTTCGTAAGGGATTTTTCATCTCACTTTTATTCCCGTGACATTTATGCTACATTATCCACTATTTCCTTTGAGTGGTGTATGTACTACCCATTATTATACAGTTTGTGTAGTATAATTTCATTTATGGGTATTTACATCTTCATTGTATGACCCTTCTTCCATGGGGTGTACGTTTTGAAAGTTACCCAACTCGATAAGGGGACCTTTCACCCTCCACTTTTTAAAAGACTTTTTTTGTTATGTATTTTCATTCACTTAATATTATGTTGGGATATGTTCATATATATCCTTATTTATGTAAATTTTATGTCCAAGTGATGAGATACCATTTTCTCTCTCATCAACTCATTTACTGAATTTTAATGTGATGCAGTTAGGCTGTCAGATTTAGGTAACGGAACTTCTTAACCCACTTTAAATTCTTTGGGTTAAACCTATACTTCATGATTTTATTCTTCAAATTTTATTTTTGGAATCTGTATGTTGTAATTTTACATAATCCTTTGTGTGGATATACTATTTCTATACATAATCATCTCATTGATAAATTTTTAAAAACATTTATGGGAAATCATAACTCTATCTCATTTCATTGAGATAAATATCTATGTCATTGGTTTTGTTTTTCAAAGATTAGGTGTGAATATCCTCTGATTGTTTCACAGTTAATATCCACTTATATTGGGTGTATTTATATTTCTCACACATAATTATGTGATATATTTATCATTAATTTAAGGATACCATCTTTATAATGGATTTCATCTCAATTTACATTTCCATTAAGACTTCATTGTTGTTATGCACCAATTCACTCTTATATGGTGTGTATAATGTCCTTAGACATATTATATCATGAATCCCTTTATTCTCATGATATTATAAAGTTCATATTAAATGTTATTTTGCAATTATTTGTCTTCAAGAGTCTCTCATTTTGTTAAAAACTCTTTAACAAAAATATTGTTTTAAATGTTTTAAAGATTAATTATTCTAAATCTTTATATTTAATGTACATTTTTTTCAAAATGGTTTTTAGTATTTATTTATACGGACATTAATGTTTTAAAATTATAATTCCATTAAAATATTTAATTTGGTATGGGACACTTTGATTCAAAAATCTCTTTTAAATGATTTTTGAAAATCGATTGATTAATTCAATATCTTGGAATTACATATTATGATTGCAAATGAAATGTTGTTATGGAAATGTTTATATTTTCAATATTTTATGTGTAATGATGGAACATAGACATTTTACAGGAGGTTACGTGATAAACCATATGACGGGTGGTGCCGTGAATACCAGGATGGGTGGTTACGTTATAACCTCCAATGCATTGGGTATAGAAGTCGTCCGTATGGCTATTCCATTAAGTATGTGTGGAAGTCGACCGTATGGTTATTCCATTTAAGTATGTTTATGTCCCATGTTACCTTTATATGTTATGTGTTCTTTATTTGGGTATTTTGGTAATATTTTGGTTAAAAAAGGGTAAGTAATGATCTTTTATTCAGTGAAGAGTTTTTTACTACTTCATATAGTTGAAAAGTATTACTTTGATAATGTATACATGGTTTAATTGTTGTTTTGAAAAACTAACAGTTTTACTTCTTTGTGTATCTCTTACTGAGCTTTTTATGCTCACCCCAAGTTTTTTTGAAATGTTTTTCACAGGACTTATTGTGGAATAGGGTCAATGATTGGAAAAAGGAAAAGTCATGTTATCTAAAACATGGAACTAGACAAGTTTCATTTTAAGAGGTTTTATTTTATGGAAACATAGTAGAAGTGTATACTTTTTAATCTTTAGATATGTAATAGTTATGTCCAAATTCTCTGAAACTCTAAACCTGAAAAGATCATCTATGTGATTTATTCATTTAATTCAATAATAATTAATGTTTAATTTCGGGGCCTTATAGTTGGTATCAGAGGTCAGTTTAGATAACTTTAGAGGTTAGAGTATTCTCTAAGCATAAGTGACATTACTATAATGGTTAGGATTTCAGAAAGAGTCCTAGTTTTAGATAATGTGAATGAGTAAGTATATCTTGGTGTTTATGTTCATCATTCGTACAAGATAATTTTTTTAATATACTCACAATGACATTTTTTTGGTTTTAGTAAATGGATAGATCTAGCAGGCACCAAAGTGAGAATGTATTTGAAGGAAACTGTGGTGGTTCTGTGATTAAGAGACTAAATGAAATGGGGGATTCAATGAGAAATCTCGTGGTTATTCTAAACCAACTACCAGGAGTCATGATCAACCACTTGAACCATGGTGAGTTCTCTAATGCCTCTTGTACGAGAGAACCAACTCGATGTGGAAGTTCATGTGATAATTATAAAGGTAACCATTAGAGTTTATATGATCCTTACTTTTGAGGTAATTATGGGTTACTATATTTTATTATGGAATGTGAAAGGCATGAGATAAAATTGAGGTTAAATTTTGTTATGGTTATTTTTGAATATTTTATCTTGTTGTTGGGGACTGTTTTAAGAATTATATAGTTTGGAAAAAGGACAACACGTAGAACGTGTGACAACCCATCACATCGGACAAAACTACGAGAATCGAACCCACAACCAAAGTGAGTCTGGTATTTATCACCTACCACTGGACTACGTGAAGTCTCTGGTTAGTTTGGCTAATTATTTTTATTTAGATGATTTTCTGAATTATGAGTAAGTTGATTATGGGTTATCTATGAAATTATTAACCTATCATAGAGGATATGTGATTTGGTTAATTACTTTTCAATATGAGACTTTAAGAGCAACTGATGTTGTTTGGAGATAAATGTTACAATTTAACATGGAAGACTATGTGATTAAATCTTTCAAATATTTGGGTTCCAATCTTAGTTTAGTTTACTTTTGGTCTTCGTTGAACATTCAGTGTTGTTGGGCAAATTTTGGACACTATGAATATATTTTCTTTTTATAAAGGATTATCCTTATTGGGTATTATCTGATCTCATACTAACCTTTTTAGTTTTTTTTTTGGTTAAGGTCTAATGACATGGGAAGTATACAGTTCTCTTTTGTGGACTAGGTGATTCAATAGATATTTATTATAGCTCTCTTAATGTAAACAAGTCATCCTAAATACTCCTCTTTTGGAGAAAATATGAGTTCGTGTAAGAAATCTAGTAAAAGTTGAAAGTCAACATGACAAGTAAGTATGTTTCCTTTTGTTTTAGTTAAGCTCAAAAATAAATTCCTTAGTTAAAATTAACAAAAACAAATGTCGTTCTTTAACTTTTCCTACTGGGGAATCCAATACCGTTTAACCCATCACAAGTTTGTGATTTTCTGGTGGTTAACTTTCTCCTAAACATGTTTTCTCTCACACTCCCTTAGAACATGACCCTTTGTTTTTTTCTTCCATATCCATGTTTTCATACATGGAATCCTAGTATGGGTTAACTCGGGTGATGTAACACCCCGAGCTTTCACGAAATGCATCTCTTTCAATAATGCAATAACTGGCATTTTACGCAAGTTCGAGTTCTAACACACCGCGACTAATCAAAATAGCCATTATTAATAGTAATACCCACTTTTTGAAATTATATATATATTATATTTAAAAATGGACTTCATTTTTGGATTCCGAATGTTGAATTTTTTGTAATTTTCTGAGAACATCCAAATTTTTATGAATAGTGAAAAATACTTAAAACAACTTTTTTAATCAAAATAATATTTAGTGATAAGTTATACAATTGAGTGGTTTTAAAGTATAATTAGATTATATTTTTTCCATTTTATCCAATGGTGTTAATCAGAATTAATTTCACATTGAAATTGGACATAAACAATTGTCAATCTTTTGATATATATTGTTTCTAAAAAACACGCTATTTGTTATGACAACGGGAATTAATTATAAAATTAATTAATGAAACTTATATGTTTGGAATTTTATAAAATTGAAATTATTTTTAAATTCAGAATACCAAATATAGCTTAGGGTGAAATTTTGGCATTGTTCTAAAAAACATCAATTTTTAATGAATAGTAAAACCACTAAGTGGTAGTTAAAAACCTGATTTTTCGTTAAATGAAACATTACCACTTATGTGATTTGATTTTCAAAAATCCGACATACATGGTTGTCATTAGTAAGTAAAATGTGGTTCAATGGGATTAAAATAATTTTTTGCTGAATAGTAACTTTTAAGTTTAATTAATCGCGCTTAAAGGTAATTAGTGAAATTTATGGTAAAAATCGTATTATTAAAATATGGAATGACCTTTACACTTGTCCTACCCCTATTTGATGTGTCATGGACGTCCATGAAAATCCATGGGTCAACTTGGGGACCCCATGGAGCCACATTGGTAGGAAAAGGACATAAATAACTTTTTATTTAATGTTAAAATAAAAAGGCCACAAACAAGATTTGTTTTACTAAAACTATTTTTAAATGGGGTTATACAAGTCATATTATTGAATATAAATATTAATTATAAAGATAACAAGATTTCATATATCATCATAATTCTTTTATAATTTTTAAGCATTAAATAAATTAAATTATTTATGACACCATGATGATGCAGTGATTACCACATTAATTAACGATTTAAATAAAATGAAAAGATAATGTAAAATCTAAGGCTTAAACTTGTCCAAAGCCTATTGTATGGGAAGATTTCGAACCCTTATCACCTTATCCACGAATTATAGATGTGTGAGACCTTTAGAATCCGAAAAGAATTGTATAATAAAGTAATATTTCATTACTTTCCAAGAGTGCCCCTCCTCTCCACTTATAAAAGGCCCCCACCTCTAACACCTTATTCACAGTTTCAAGCCATTTGGCTCAGCCATCCTCTGCCCAAATACTCTCTCAACTTCCATCCCTTACTTCTATAAGCCTCACTTTGGGCAAAATTCTTCCCAATGAAATCTTTGGCTCATATCAAAAGAGTTACCCGATTTTAAGGTAATGTTTTCTCTTATGTTCTTTTATTTTATTTTTCTTCTCCAACCCCCAAAACACTTTTTACTCTTTTCTTTTGTAACAAAACCAGTATCCTCAATATACTAGGATGTTTTTATAATAAGTATTCGAGCTACACTTACACACACCTATATCTAATGGTTAAAGAACATACTGTTTCTGTGGATGGGGAATTTCTGCCTCACGAAACGATGATTGTTCAACACTCATATAACACCTTCAAAGGTGGCCATTAAGATGTCATTATATTTATATATGATATATAATATGTTTATGTTTTACTTAATCTTCTGTATGTTTTATTTATGGCATACCTTTATGATTTCAATTATGGGTAAACGCGATAATTTCATTTTAGGAAGTGCGGACTACCGCCCCCTCAAAGTGATTTGAATCGTTAATTCCATATGTGGGATGTATAAAGGATGGTGTAAATGGTATTATACATTATATTATACTGGAAATATATTATACCTTTATATAATTATAACATCATTCCATTAAATACGAAATAGAAATGAAAGTAGCGTTCATGCGTACGTACGACTTACCGTCTCCATGAACGGTCATTTCATTTCTTACCTCTAAATGTTATGTAATATTTTAAATGCATGTATATACTGGATATATATGATATATATGATATCTAAATCATGAACATAATTTTGTATATAATTGATATTTCAACACATGAACAACTTGTAATTATAAGAAATATATTTTTGACTCAAGTACCAAAGATCGACAAAACGACCATTATTAACTTGAATAATTACATAATGTTCATGAAATGGTAATAAGTGATATAAAAGGAATATTGAACTAGAAAAAGGATCTTAAGAAGGTAGATATTAACTCTAGTTTATTATTCAGGGGTTAAATAGCGGTTGAGTCAAGTCGGACACGAGGTAAGTGAACTTCTTAACCCAATTTCCATTCTTTGGGTCAATATCCTACTTTCAAATTATGTCATGATACTATTATGTCCTATCTTGTATTTATACTTTCTTTATGTGTACATATAGTGAATACACTTAATAGATATATTTTATTTAAAAATTATCTTTTAAGGGATTTCTTCTCAATATCCATTCGCTGAGGCATATTTGGTTTTATACACAACTTTCTTTTATACTGTGTATAAACCCCTTTGACTTTTACGTTTAGTCAAAAGGAATCTTTTTATACGAAGAATTTACTAAATGGAAAAAGGGAATGTTTTTGTCGTACGTATGCGGCGACAATGACTTCTCTGACACCGTGACCATTATTTGAGTTTCGGCTTCCCTTACAAGCCATACCTTTTTTTAAAAAGAAAAAAAATACCATGTTTTACCTTTCATTTATTTTGGTATTGAAAATCGTTTTGAAAGTGTTTTTATTATATAAATGTGTTGTATTTATATATTGTGATTGAAATGTGGAGTTGTTATGTTTCCTTTATGTATGTTTTATGTGATACGATTATGTTATGGTATATTATATGTTTAAACCTATTCATATGAGGAATGCATTGGACTTAATATGTGACGGGTGGAGCCCGCTATAGCTCCTCGATGCATCGGCAGGTCTCATGAGACAAACTACTGTCTTGGCACAAGGCCTTGACAAAATCTTATTTGTGGTCTTGGCACGAGGCCGTGACCATGTGGTTATGATATTCTAGAATTATGCATTCCATCATTATGAAAGTGGTTATTGATATTGCATGTGATTATTCGACCAGTATAATATCCATGTGAAGAAGTATATGGAATTATCTCATTTTACATTTGAAATATTATGTTGATGTTCAAGTTTAAAAGGCTTTTGTTCTAGTTATACATTGCCTTAAATGATAATGTTTATTTATGAAAGCTTCCGCAATATTGTTATCCTTACTGAGCATCTGAGCACACCCATTTGAATGTTTTAATATTTTCCAGGATGTGAAGAAGTATTTTATGAATGAACTGTAGTGATAGTCCAAAAGGGATATGAGTGTGGACTATGAAGAGCATGTTATTGTAGTTTTTTTTACTTTATGATGTAATGAAAGACTTATGAATATATCTAGTGCTTCCAAGGCTACTAAACTAATTGGACTTTCGAGACTTGATCTTTTGTGATCATGACAATGTTTCGAAGTAATGCACCGACTCCAGGTAACTGGGGTCGGGGCGTTACAATTGGTATCAGAGGCAGTTTAGTAATAACCTTGGAAGCTAGATTTAGATAAACTCTGATTATAGCACATAGACCAATGATAGTCATTGATGATAGGTATAGAAAAACATCCTAGAATTTTGGTATTACAGAGATGTTGTGAGTTTTCTGAGAAATAAATCCTTGTCTGGATAAGAGCTAGTAGAGGCGGCTCCGGCAAAGATGTACCTAGGGGTAAAACCCGAAAACACTGCATTGAGATAGACTCGAACGGGAACTGTTTCACAACAACGGGCCTTGCTGCACTCTTGGTTATGACACTCATGGGGGATATGCTTAGGATAATTCACATTTTCTTTAAAAACCACTATGAAGGGTTATGAGTATATACTTCCAAAATGAAAGCATTTTTATGATTATGGATTATATCCATAAATACTTCAATTTATGTTAAGTGTTTGCAAGTTTTTTATTATGTATTTTGATTCATAAACTAACCTAGTTTATGTAATTGTAGAGAAATGTCACCCAGTAGAAGGAATGTGAACTCCATCAATACGTATGATCCAAAGAGTAAGAAGGATCATATCTTTCATGGTATTAAGCCAACATTTAGAAGGGAAATAGTCTCCCATGTGTTATCAACATATGAAGAAATAGTATCCTATGTTAATAAGATAAGTAGATAATTCTCTGAGTCTTATGGATTTGAAGGGATGAAAGAGAAGAAAAGGATGAAAGAGAGAATGATGGATAAAAGGAAGAGGGAAAAGAAGAATTTTCCAATATGTGATAACTGTGGGAAGAAACACTGTGGAATATTCCTGAAGGGAATTGGAGTTTGTTATAAGTATGGAGAAAAAGGACACCAAGTGCGTGACTGAAAGGGTAAGAAAAAGGTTTCAAATGTACAATGCTTCATCTGCAAGGAGTGGGTACACTATGCAAACCAATGTTCAAATCATCAGAGTATGCCCCAAATGATGTTATTGTATAAAAATCATGTTATGATACTACCACATATGAGGATAAATGATTAGATTTCTTATGTTGTTATTAAATAATTTTTTCATTTGAGTGTTGTATCAATGATGCACTAGTTATAATAATTATGGAGTATATAAGGATTATAATGCAGTACTATTTCATCAAGGACTTGAGATTGTGTGGAACCAAGAAAAGTGACTCCACAACAGGTTATATTTTTGGAAAATATATGGTTGAGAGAAAGATAAACCATAATATGGTTCTGATACAGAGATAGTGATTTTGGAATAATACACGATTGATTTGGATAAATTATGTTGGATATTCTTAACATCCTTGAAACTGATTAATGATTTGTATACATTTTTGGATAGAATGAGTATATATAGTTTTCTATAAGGAATAAGGGATCATGAATGTAATCAATAAGGATTTATGGTAATTCAGTATGTTGCAGTGTTTTAAAAGAATACAATATGAAGGTGTTCACATGTTGTTACGCAGAAAAAAAGGAGCTTCATTATGTTTACCTTCCTCATAAAATCTGGACTGTGAGTTGGATAGAAGTATTTTGGATAACTATAAAGGTTGTAATGGATTATATTTTACATTGGATACTATTGTTAAGGTTATTTTTGGATATTTATAAAAAGGACAACATGCAGACTGAGTGACAACCCATCACGTCAGACAAAGCTATGGGAATCGAACCCACAACCATAGTGCGATTGGGATTAATCGCCTACCACTGGACTACGTGAAGTCCCTTGTTATTACAAAATAGTTTTTCTAATATAAATGTTATGTGTTAATATTTTTAACCTTGTATGATAAGGATAAATATAATATTTTTGATTTCTATTATCTTTTTGAGTGAAAGATGAGGTTGTGGTAGAAATTAGTTGAAGGGTGAAACTCTACTTTTCAAGCATAAATATATATATACCTATCTCTTATTCTATGAAAAAATTTATTCTTAAACTTTAGTAAAGTTATATTGAAACAAAAAAATGTGTTATCCTAATACCTTATGTCTTGTTGAACTGATAATATTTTAAATCAACATAGATTGAAGTTTTTGAGGCTTTCAATTTTACACTTGTTTGTGATTGATGACCTCAATCACTCCCTACAAATATTTACGTTTTTACTCTAAATATATGTCTCTAATATCCACCAATGTTCTCCTTATTGAGATCATAATTTGGTGGTTACTTTTTGATTTCCTATTCCCTCTTATTAAGGAAAAATTTTATTAACCTTATTTCCGATGTGGGTTTTCCACAAAGGTATTTTCTATGTTCAACCTTTTATTTTCAATGAAAAATTTCAAATTGCGAGGACACAATTTATTTAAGGAGGGGAGAATGTAACACCCCGAGCTTTCACGATATGCCTCTCTTTCAATAATGCAATAGCTTTCATTTTACGCAAGTTCGAGTTCTAACACACCGCGACTAATCAATATAGCCATTATGAATAGTAATACCCACCTTTTGAAAATATATATATTTTATATTTCAAAATGGAATTCATTTTCGGATTCATAATGTCTAAATTAGCCTATGTTGAATTTTTTGTAATATTCTGAGAACTTCCAAAAATTTTTGAATAGTGAAAAATACATAAAACAACTTTTTTAATCAAAATATTTTATAGTGATAAGTTATACTATTTAGTGGTTTTAATGTATAATTAGAATATATTTTTACCATTTTATCCAATGGTGTTCATTAGAAATAATTTCACTTTGAAATTGGACATAAACAATTGTCAATCTTTTGATATATATTGTTTCTAAAAAACACGCTATTTATTGTGACAGAGGAAATTAATTATAAAATTAATTAATGCAACTTATATGTTTGGAATTTTATAAAATATACATTATTTTTTAATTCGGAATATCAAATATAGCTTAGGGTGAAATTTTGGCATTGTTCTGAAAAACTTCAATTTTTGATGAATAGTGAAACCACTAGGTGGTAGTTAAAAAACTGATTTTTCGTTGAATGAAAAATTACCACTTCTGTGATTTGATTTTCAAAATTTGGACATACATGGTTTTCATTATTAAGTAAAATTTGGTTCAATGGGATTAAAATATTTTTTTGTTGAATAGTAACTTTTAAGTTTATTTAATCGCGATTAAAGGTAATTAGTGAATGTTATGGTAAAAATAGTATTATAAAAATATGGAATGACCATTGAACTTTTCCTAACCCTATTTTATGTGTCTTTTCTGAGAAAGACAATACATGGGTCAACTTGGGGACCCATTGGAGCCACTTTGGTAGGAAAAGGACATAAATAACTTTTTATTTAATGTTAAAATAAAAAAGTCACAAACAAGAGTTGTTTTACTAAAACAATTTTTAAATGGTGTTATACAAGTCATATTATTGACTATAAATATTCATTAGAAAGATAAAACTATTTCCTATATCATCATAATTTTTTTATAATTTTTAGACATTAAATAAATAAAATTATTTATGACACCATGATGATGCAGTGATTACCTCATTAATTAACGATTTAAATAAAATGAAAAGATAATCTAAAATCCAAGGCATAAACTTTTCCAAAGCCTATTGGATGGGTATATTTCGAACCCTTATCACCTTATCCTTGAATTATAGATGTTTGGGACGTTTAGAATCCGAAAATCATTGTATAATAAAGTAATATTTCATTACTTTCCAAGATTGCCCCTCCTCTCCACTTATAAAAGGCCCCCACCTCTAACACCTTATTCACACGTTCAAGCCATTTGGCTCGGCCAACCTCTGCCCAAATACTCTCCAAAAATTCCTCACTTACTCCTAGGAGCCTCAATTTGGGCATAATTATTCCCAAGGAATCCTTTGGCTCAAATCAAAAGAGTTACCCGATTTTAAGGTAATGTCTTCTCTTGTGTTCTTTTATTTTATTTTTCTTCTCCAACCCCCTAAACTCTTTTTATTATTTTCTATTGTAACAACACCAGTATCCTAAATATACTATAATGTTGTTATAAGAATGATTCGAGCTACACTTACACACACCTACATCTAATGGTTAAAGAACATACTGTTTCTGTGGATGGCGAATTTCTTCCTCACAAAACGATTATTGTTCAACACTCATATAACACCTTAAAAGGTGTCCATTAAGATGTAACTATATTTATATATGATATATAATATATTTATGTTTTACTTAAGCTTTTTTATTTTTCATTTATGGCATACCATTATGATTTCAATTATGGGTAAACGCTATAATTTCATTTTAGGAAGTGTGGACTACCGCCCCCTCAAAGTGATGTGAATCGTTAATGCCATATGTGGGATGTATAAAGGAGGGAGTAAATGGTATTATACATTATATCATACTGAAATTATATTATACCTTTTTATAATTATAACATCATTCCATTAAATACAAAATAGAAATGAAAGTAGCATTCATGCGTACGTACGTCTTACCGTCTCCATGAACGGTGCATTTCATTTCTTACCTCTAAATGTTATGTAATATTATAAATGCATGTATATACTGGATATATATGATATATATGATATATACATCATGAAATAAATTCTGGATATAATGGACATTTCGACACGTGAACAACTTTTAATTATGAGAAATATATTTTTGACTCAAGTACCAAAGATCGACAAAACGACCGTTATTAACAAAAATAATTACATAATGTTCATGACATGGTAATAAATGATATAAAAGGAATAATGAACTAGAAAAATGATCTCAAAAAGGTATATATTAACTCTATTTTATTATTCATGAGGTTAAAGTGCGGTCGAGTCGTGTCGGACACGAGGTAAGGGAACTTCTTAACCCAATTTTTCATTCTTTGGGTTAATCTTCTACTTTCAAATTATGTCATGATACTATTATGTCCTATCTTGTATTTATACTTTCTTTATGTGTACATATTTTCAATACAAATAATAGATATATATTATTTAAAAATTATATTTTAAGGGATTTCGTCTCAATCTCCATTCATTGAGGCATATTTGGTTTTATACACAACTTTCTTTTATATAGTGTATAAACCCCTTTGACTTTTACATTTATTCAAAATGAATCTTTTTATACGAAGCATTTTCTAAATGACAAAAGGGAATTTTTTTGTCGTACGTATGCGGCGACAACGACTTCTCTGCCGCTGTGACCATTATTTGAGTTTCTGCTTCCTCTACATGCCATACCTTTTTTTAAAAGAACAATAAATACAATGTTTTAACTTTTTTTATTTTGGTATTGAAAATGGTTTTGAAAGTGTTTTTATTATATCAACGTGTTGTATTTATATCTTGTGATTGAAATGTGGAGATGTTATGTTTCCTTTATGCATGTTTTATGTGATACGATTATGTTATGGTTTATGATATGTTTAAACCTATTCATATGAGGAAAGAATTGGACTTAACAAGTGACGGGTGGAGACCGCTATAGCTCCTCGATGCGTCGACATCTCTCATGAGACAAACAAGTGTCTTGGCATGAGGCCTTGACGAAATCTTATTTGTGGTCTTGGCACGAGGCCTTGACTATGTGGTTACGATAGTCTGGCATTATGCATTCCATCATTATGAAAGTGGCTATTGATATTGCATGTGATTATTCGACCAATAGAATATCCATGTGAACAAGTATATGGCATTATATCATATTACTTTCTCCATATTATGTTGAAGTTAAAGTTTAAAAGGCTTTTGTTTTAGTTATACATTGCCTTAATTGTTAATGTTTATTTATGAAAGCTTCCGCAATATTGTTATCCTTACTGAGCATCTGAGCTCACCCCTTTCAATGTTTTTATATTTTCCAGGATGTGAAGAAGTATTTTATGAATGACCTTCAGGGATAGTCAGAAAGGGATATGAGTGTGCACTATGAAGACCATGTTATTGTAGTTTTTTTACTTTATGATGTAAGGAAAGACTTATAAATGTATCTAGTGTTTCCAAGTCTACTAAACTAATTGGTCATTCGAGACTTGATCTTTTGTGATCATGCCAATGTTACGAAGTAATGTACCGACTCCGGGTAACTGGGGTCGGGGCGGTACAGGTGACCTTTGTACTTCCCTTTATTTCTTTTAATGTGATAGTTTAATTTACTCCTTTTCCTATGTGGGGTTTTCAATGATGTTTCCGAGATCAATTTTAAAATTCCGAGGATGAAATTCCCAAAAGGGGGGAAGGATATAACACCCCAGGTAAATAAAGAATATGAAATTTTTATATTTTTTCATATTTTTGAATAAAATATTAATATTACTTTAAATGGAATTCTATGCTCGATGGCGTAGCCAATACGCGACAACGATTTCCTTTGAAATCTTACGTTGCACTCTAATAATAAAATAATATTATTTTAAATGGTAGTTAACGCATAGCCATTGTTATGGCGGGAAAGAACGGAACTAACTAAAAAATTAGTATATATGTTTGTCAAATTTGTTTACATTCATCCAATAAATTTTAGAGGCGTAAAATGAAAATGAATCCAATTTTAAGCATAAATCATCTATTATTCACTAAAAGGTCGAACTATCACCTTTTGAAGGCGAACCCTCTTTAAATATAGTGTTGGTCACTCTTATACATTCTATTGGACCAAATAAAATTCTTCTTTATATTTGGGACATAAAATTTACTTTGTGTAATTGTTTGGTATTTTTCCGATGATGTTCATTTTTTAATGAATACTGAAAAATGTTGTATTTTAATTCAAAACGTCTTTTTAATATAATTTATTTATTTGATTAGATTATGTTTTGAATTGGATTTAAAGTGAAATTAGAATATATTTTTACCATTTATTCCAATAGTGGTCTTTGGAATTAATTTCACTTTGAAATTGAACTTAAACTAGTGTCAATCTTTTGATATATAGTGTTTCATAAAAACACGCTATTTTTTCTGACAGCGGGAATTAATTATTAAATTAAATAATATAACTTATATGTTTTGAATTTTGTAAAATAGGCATAATTTTTTAATTAGTAATATCAAATATAGTTAATGGTGATTTTTTGTTGTTTTTCTGAAAAACATCAATTTTTGATAAATAGTGAAACCACTAAGTGGTACATAAAGAAACTGACATTTCGTTTAAATAAAACATTACCACTTCTGTGATTTGATTTTAAAAAATCCAAAATACAAGGTTTTCATTAGGAATTAAAATTTGGTTCAATGAGATTAAAATAATTTCTTTTGAATAGTATCTTTTCAGTTTTATTAATCGCAATTAGAGGTAATTAGTGTAATTTAAGGTAAAAATAATGTTTTAATAATATGAAATGACTTTGACACATGTCCTAACCTTATTTTAATTGTCCTGGCCGACCAATAAAAACAATGGGTCAACTTTGGGACCCCATGGAGCCACTTTGGTAGGAAAATGATATTAAAAACTTTTTATTTAATGTTAAAATAAAAATGTCACAAACATGTGTTGTTTTACTAAAAAAATTAAATGGGGTTATACAAGTCATATTATTTACTATAAATATTCATTAGAAAGATAAAAATATTTCCAAAATCATGATATCTTTTTTTATAATTTTTAGACATTAAATAAATTAAATTAGTTATGACACCATGATGATGCAGCGATTACCTCATTATTTAATGATTTAAATAAAATGAAAAGATAATGTAAAATATAAAACCTAAACTTGTCAAAAACCTATTGGATGGGTGGATTTCGATACCTTATCACCATAGCCTCAAAATATAACCTTTGGTCCCTTTAAAATCCAAAAATAATTTTATAATAAAGTAATATGTTATAACTTTCCAAGAGTGCCCCTCCTCTTCTCTTATAAAAGGCCCCCACCCCTACACTTTACCCACACATCTCAAGCCTTTGGCTCGGCCAACCCCTGATCATTTTATCTCTCCAAATCCCTCTCTTAATAATTTAAGCCTCCCCTTTGGGCATAATCCTTTCCAAGGAAGCCTTTTATCTCAAATCAAGAAGAGTTACCCGATTTTAAGGAATATAATGAAACGAACATGACAAGTCAGACTTGAGATAAGGGATCCAACATCTCTCATTCTTTTTAAGTACTCTATTTTATGTAATTAATTTTAATCTCATCATTATTATGTTTGGGGATGTAATTTTATATTATTCATACTATACTTTTTACGTTCATATTATGGGAGACCCTATTTGATCTCATAAATCAATTTTTGGATGTTTTAAGTGGCGTCGTTAGGCTGCTGAGTTTTCGTAAGGGAATTTTCATCTAAATTTTATTCCTGTGACATTTATGCTTTGTTTGACACAATTTCCTTTGATTGGTGTATTTACTACCAATTATTATACACTTTTTGTAGTATAATTTCATTTATGGGTATTTACATATTCATTGTATGACCCTTCTTCCATGGGGTGTACGTTTTGAAAGTTACCCAACTCGGTAAGGGGACCTTTCACCCTCTTCTTTTTAAAAGAGTTCTTTTGTTATATATTTTAATTCACATACTATTATGTTGGGATATGTTTTAATATATCCTTATTTATGTAACTTTTATGTCCAAGTGGTGAGATACCATTTTCTCTCTAATCAACTAATTTTCTGAATTTTAAAGTGATGTCGTTAGGCTGTCAGATTTATGTAATGGAACTTCTTAACCCACATTCAATTCATTTGGTTAAACCTATACTTCTTTATTTTATTATTCAAAGATTATTTGTAGAACATCTATGTTGTAATTTTCCACAAACCTTTGTGTGGATATACTATTTCTACACATAATCATCTCATTGATAAATTTTTATGAACTTTTATGGGAAATAATAACTCAATCTCATTTCATTGAGTTAAATATCTATGTCATTTGTTTTATTTTACCAAGATTATGTGTGAATGTCCTCCGATTGTTTCACACTTAATATCCACTTATATTGGGTGAATTTATATTTCTCACACATAATTAAGTGATAGATTTATCATTAATTTGAGGATACCATCTTTATAATTGATTTCATCTCAATTTACTATTGAGACTTCATTTTTGTTGTGCAGCAATTCACACTTATATGGTGTGTATACTGTCCTTTGACATATTATATCATGAATCCCTTTATTCTCATGATATTATAAAGTTCATATTAAATGTTATTCCGCAATTATTTATATTCAAGAGTCTCTCATTTTGTTAAAAACTCTTTTACAAAAATATCGTTTTAAATGTTTTAAAGATTCACTATTCTAAGTATTTATCTTTAATGTACATGTTTTCAAAATGGTTTTCATTATTTATTTATATGGACATTAATGTTTTAAAATTATAACTCCATTAAAAGAATCAATGTGGTATGGGACACTTTGATTCAAAAATCTCTTTTAAATGATTTTTGAAAATGGCTTGATTAATTCAATATCTTGGAATGAATTATTGTTATTGAAAATGAAATGTTGTTATTGAAATGTTTATATTTACAATATTTTATGTGTAATGATGGTACTTGGACATTTTACGAGTGGTTACTTGATAAACCATATGATGGGTGGTGTTGTGAATACCAGGACGGGTGGTTACGTTATAACCTCCATTGCATTGGGTATGGAAGTTGGTCGTATAGCTATTCCATTAAGTATGTGTGGAATTCGACCGTATGGTTATTCCATTTAAGTATGTTTATGTCCCAAGTTACCTTTATATGTTATGTGTTCTTTATATGGGTTTTATGATAATCTTTTGGTTACAAAAGGGTATGTAATGATCTTTTATTTAGTGAAGAGATTTTTTCTACTTCATAAAGGTGAAAAGTATTACATTGATAAAGTATACATGGTTTACTTATTGTTTTGAAAAACTAACAGTTTTCTTTATTTTTGTATCTCTTACTGGGCTTTTTATACTCACCCCATGTTTTTTTGAATTTGTTTTCACTGGACTTTTTGTGGAATAAGGTCAAGGATGGGAACAAGGAAACATCATGTTATCTAAAACATGGAACTAGACAAGTTTCTTTTTATGTGTTTTTATTTTATGGAAACATAGTAGAAGTGTCTACTTTGATATATTTTGATATGTAATAGTTATTTCCTTATTCTCTAAAACTCTAAACCTGAAAAAATCCTCTATGTGAATTATTCATTTAATTAAATAATAAGTAATGTTTAAGGCTGGGGCCATATAGAAACCAGTAAGTGGTACTTAAAAAAAGGATTTTTCATTTAAATGAAATTTTACCACCTATGTGTTTTTAATTTTAAATATATGACTTACATGGTTTTAATTAGGATGTAAAATGTGGTTCAATGGGATTAATATAATTTTTTGGCGAATAGTAACTTTTATGTTTTTATTGCGATTAGAGGAAATTAGTGTAATTTAATGTTAAATTAATTTTTTAATAATTTGAGATGACCTTGACACATGTACTGCCCTTATTGTATGTGTCATGGAAGACCACGCCAATCCATGGGTCAACTTGGGGATCCCGTGGAGCCACATTGGTAGGAAAATGACATTAATCACTTTTTATTTAATGAAAAAATTAAAATGTCACAAACATGTGTTTTTTTACTAAAATAATTTTTAAATGGGTTTATACAAGTCATATGTTTTACTATAAATATTCAATATAAAGGTGAAATGTTATCCTACGTCAGGATATATTTTTTATAATTTTTAAACATTAAATACATTTAATTATTTATGACTCCATGAAGATGCAATGATTACCTCATTATTTAACGATTTAAATAAAATGAAAAGATAATGTAAAATCTAAGCCCTACACCTTGAAAAAACCTATTGGATGTGTGGATTTCGAACTATTTTCTCCTTATCCTCGAAATATATATTTTTGGGACCTTTAAAATCCGAAAACCATTTTATAATAATGTTACTTTTCAAGACTTTCCAAGAGTGCCCCTCCTCTACCCTTATGAAAGGGCCCCACCTCTACCACCTTACCCACACCTCTCAAGCCTTTGGCTCAGCCAAACCCTACCCATGTTGTCTCTCCACATCCATATATTTCTTATAGAAGCCTCACTTTGGGCAGAAGTCTTTCCATGTAAGCCTTTGATCTCAAATCAAAAAGAGATACCCGATTTAAAGGTAAAGTCTTCCCTAGTGTTCTTTTGTTTTATTTTGCTTCTCCAACCCCATAACTTTTTTATTCCTTTATTTTGTAAAAACACCTGTATCTTCAATATACTTGGATATTTTTATAAGAAGGATTCGAGCAACAATTACAAACACATCCGTCTAATGGTTGAAGAACATAATGTTTCTGTGGATGGCGAATTACTGCCTCACAAAACTATGATTGTTCAATATTTTTTTAACACCATTAAAGGTGGAAAATTATGATGTCACTGTATTTTATATATGATATACATGGTATTACTGTTTTCTATATGCTTCTGTATTTTATATTTAAAACATACCTTTATTCTTTGCATGTTGTGCAAATGCGATAATTTAATATGCTACCGCCCCCTCAAGTGATGTGACTCGTTCATGCAATACATGGAATGTATAATGAATAAAATTAATGAGCATATGTGACCTATATAACATATATATTATACTGGAATTATAATATATATATATCTCATTTATTTTTAATTCCATTAATGTGGAAAAAAATGGAAGTAGCGATCATGCGTACGTACGGCCTACCGTCTCCATGAATGGTGCTTTTCATTTTTAATCTCCAAATGTTATGGAATAGTATAAAATGAAGATTTACTGGATATATATGATATTTTAATCATTACAACTATTCTGTAAATGATTTACTTATAACTACATGGGCATTCATTTTCAAACAAGTTCAATTGTGACTCATACATCGGAAAAAACGTCTGATATGAACTAACATTCTTAAAAAATTATTACAACATTATAATATGTAATATGAAGTGAATAATAAAATTTAAATGAGGTCCTTAGGAAATTATAAATTTACCAATGTTTTTTATTCATGAATATAATGAAACGAACAAGACAATTCGAACTTGAGGTAAGGGATCTTACCCCTCTCTTTCTTTTTAAGTACACACATTTATGTCATTCCTTTTAAGTTCATCATTCTTATGATTGGGTTGTTATTTTATATTACTATTACTGTAATTTTTATGTTCATATGATGAGAGACCCTATTTTATCTCATCAATCCATTTTTGATGTTTTGAGTGGCGTCGTTAGGCTGCCGAATTTTCGTGAGGGATCCTACCCCTCTCCTTCTTTTTAAGTACACTGTTTTAAGTAATTTCTTTTAAAATCATATTTATTATGATTGGGGTGTTCTTTTATATTAATATTACTATAAGTTTTATTTTCATGTGATGAGAGACTCTATTTTCTCTCATCAATCCATTTTGGATGTTTTGAGTGGCGCCGTTATGCTGCCGAATTTTCGTAAGAGATCCAACCTCTCTCTTTCATTTAAGTACTCTCCTATATGTCACTTATTTTAAGATTATATTTATTATGTTGTGGGATGTTCTTTTATATTCTTCTTGATGTAAATTTAATGTTAATATTATGGGAGACCCTATTTGATCTCATCAATCAATTTTTAGGAGTTTTAAGTGGTGTCCTTAGGCTGCCGAGTTTTCGTAGTGGATTTTTCATCTCACTTTTATTACTGTGAGATTTATGCTACATTTGCCACCATTTTCTTTGAGTGGTATATTTACTACCCATTATTCTAATCTCTGTGTCATATGCTTTCATTTATTATTATTTACATCTATGTTGAATTGTCCTTCTTTAATGGTGTGTATGTTTCAAAAGATACCCAATTCGGTAAGGGAACCATTCACCCTCCTCTTCATTAAAATGACTTCATTTGTTATGTATTTTAAATTACAACTTATTATGTTGGGATATGTTTTTAATATATCCTTATTTCTGTAAATTTAATGTACTAGTGATGAGATACCCTTTTTATCTCTCATCAACTGATTTTTTTGAATTTTGATGTGACGTCGTTAGGCTGTCAAATTTTTTTTGCAAGGGAACTTCTTAACCCAATTTTGATTCTTTGGGATAAACTTTTACTCCTTGAATATGTCATTCTATGAATATGTTTGAATGGAATATGATTTTTTTTACACTTAATATCCACTTATATTTTGTGTATTCGTTTGTCACACATAATTATGTAATTGATTTATCCTTCATCCAAGGATATTGTCTTTTTAAGGGACTTTATTTCAATCTCCTTTCATTGAGGCATATATTGTTCTAATACAAGACTTTCTTTAATACGGTTTATAAACCCCTTTGACTTTTAATTTTATACAAAAGGAATCTTTTTCTACGAATCCTTTTAGAAAATGACAAAAAAGGAATGTTTCTTTTAACGTACGCGGTGACAATGACTTTTTCCGCCACCACGAGTATTATTTGCTCATTGGCTTCCTCAACAAGCCGTAGTGTATTTATAATGAAATAAATACCATATACTCTTTTATGTATTTTGGTATTGAAAATTGTTTTTATAATGGATTTGTTATGTCAATATATTTAAGTGATATATTGTGATCAAAGTGTGGAAATTGTTTCTTTCCATTGTATTAGTTTTATGTCTTCTGATTTTATAATTGTACTTCGACATTTGACAGGTGGTTATGTGATAAACTATATGACGGGTGGTTCCATGAATACCAGGACAGGTGGTTACGTTATAACATCCAATGCATTGTGTATGGAAGTCGTCTGTATGCTATTCATTTAAGTGATATGTGTGGATGTCGACCGTATGGTTATGCCATTTATGTATGTTTATGTCTCAAGTTACCTTTATATATTATGTATATGGGTTTTATGGTAATATTTTGGTTGAAAAAGGGTATGTAATGATCTTTTATTCATTTAAGAGTTTATAGTACTTCATAAAGGTGAAAAGTATTAAATTGATAAAGTACTCATGGTTTACTTGTTGTTTTGAAAAACTAACAGTTTTCCTTCTTTGTGTATCTCTTACTCATCTTTTTATGCTCACCCAAAGTTTTTTTGAAATGATTTTGATAGGACGTAATGTGGAATAGGGTCATAGATGGGAACAAGGAAACGTCATGCAATCTAAAACATGAATTATTCATTTAATTCAATAATAAGTAATGTTTAAGGTTGGGTCCTTATAGAAGTAATATCAATGTATGTAATGTATGATTCATTATACATTTACTATATGTTTCACTTTTCCATTAGAAGTCATTAATATTAGACCTCACTATAGTCATTTTCTCATCAACCCTTACATATTGAAAATCAGAAACAATTTTCTAAAAATATACCTCAACTACCTTTATAATATTATTGGATCATTATATGGATGTTATAATAGAATAATTGACCATTCTAATATCCAAATCACTAATTGTAATATGTGAATCAGTGGTCAGATCCTTAACTACCAAAATCCCAAATCTCATGTGATATTTTGGTAGCTCAATATTATGTATCTTGTATCTCAGTATATTATACACCTTAAACCTCACAATAGTGCAGTGTGTGAATGTTGAAAGATAAAAATCACATAAAACATTACCTTGTATAATTTTAGTAACATAAAGTTAATAGAGGATATTTTATTCACATTTAAATGAAACATTAATGTCAAAATTTATTAATTCCGTTAAGGTATGTGATTTATGGAAATAAATAGACTCAAATCTAGCAGTGTCGTTTTTATCTTTTTTCATATCATTGTAAATCTGGTGGTTAATTTTAACCATTCTCATATATTTTTCTTCTAAACTAGACCAAAAAATTTTATCTAGAAAAGAATTTATTTATTCCAGGAATCATTTTATAATCTCATATCGATATCTTCTTGGTTTTTATTCTTGAAATATGTTCAAGGAGACACTCCAATACCTATTTCTGTTACGTGACCATATTTCATCCGCCACTTTGAAGCTTCTGAAATTACATTTTCTTATGGTATGGTCGTTTACCTTTCATGTGTCTATACCATATAAAAACATATGAACCTAAATTGATATTTTTATGTAATATCCTTAAAATTAATATTATGTCATACATACACATGTTTCCAATAATAATTTTTTGTATTCATTAATTAGAATTTCCTTTTTATTAACATATCCCTCTTTCCAAGACACTTGAGGTGGAATGGACGTGTCATAGAATTTTGACTCACCAATATGCATAGAAAAAATGAACATGTATTGTTTCATATCACATAAAACAATTATTGTTGATTTAAAAAACATACCATGTTCTTTCTTAATGAATCTTACCCCATCCATGCATTATGATTGGGGTACATTGGTTTTGATGTGATCTCTTAATTTTCAATACACCTTTTCTATTTGATAAATTAAAATTTATGAATCATATATTCTAATATAAAAAAATTAAAATAATATCTTATCAACTAAATTAACCTAAAAGGATTCTCATTATAACAACTGATGAAATCATTCCATTTTTCCTCTTTTCTAATGTGTGAATAAGTAACAGGTAGGTGGGGATTTATATTCTCCTAAGTATCTCAAAGATGAATCTTTTTATGAAAAATATTGAAGCCTCTATGGGATTTCCCAACATCTATTAAGATATAAATATTATGAAAATTTTAAAAAATAAACCAAATATACAAGGAATAATGACTATTAAGTCTTTCATTTTTATGTTTTCCCTTAATATAGGGAATGTATATCATAACATTACTTTTATATAGTCCCAACGCATTTTATTTTGTTATATCAAAGATGTGGAACCATGAATCAATATGAATCAATAAATTTATACCCATTATAGCCAAACATAACAAATAATTATTTACTTGTTGGGGGAAACATGTTGGTCATGTTGATTCCAACCGATCAAAAAAGTCACACCATTAAATCTAGCCTGATAATATTACTCAACATATTGATTGTATGTCATTAATTTTTTTATTATCAATATTCTCTTGATCAACTAATAATTTTGTACGTTCATCATCAATATCTTATTATTCCTTGGGGTTACAACATCATATTTTGTATAATATATTTTTTTTCTTGTTGAGTAGTCAAACATTTAACATGGACTATGTTATTTTTGTGGGAAATGACAATATTATGTGGAAAATAATAGTATATTATAAAATAATTTAACCCCTATTTTAACTCTCTTTATTTATTAAATGGTTGACGGCATTTGCCTCCCCTGTTGAAAATCTAAATCCCATATAAAATACATGAGACTGTCAATATTTCGACCAACATGAACTGATTGTGATCTCTCAGTGAAATATTCAACCTCCATTGATTTGTTATCTCACCCTAAAACTGTTTTAGTCGCATTAAAAACAATTTAACAATTAATGTTTTTTTCATCTAATAAATAAAATAATTTAACTACTAGTGATTCCATTTTGATAGGCTCCTAATTTTCCCCTTTAAACATGGTTTTTTAAGTATTTTTGAAAATTAATTTCTAATTATACTTTCAATATCTTTTACATTATCAAAAACATGATAATTGGTCAGTAATAATGGTGTTTTAACATGTTTAGTATTTCTATAGAATCCTTTCATCCATGATTGGTGTTTATATCATTGAGGTAAAAATTTATAATGTCTTAAATTCATAATATTAGATGAAATGATTCAAAAAAATGACTTTATGAATTTATCTATAATGGGACACCCCAAAATTATATTAAATCTATTTCCTGAAAAAAAAATTGAAGCTGTAAAATCATTTATCATCCCACACACCGTGATCATCAATGAAAATTATGCTCTTCTATGAACATGTTGAATTACAACACATGTTTCCCTCATTAATTTCATATCATTAATCTATGTATCAAAATAGACAACAATATCATTACAGAGTTGGTTTGGTCAATATATATGTTGAGACAACATATTGTATTTATGCTTCCTACATAACCCATGCTAGACATTATAATTTAACAAAATGATAGGACATGTACTGTGAGTGCTACTCTATACTAAAAAAACAATTAATTCCATATTTAGAAAACATGATAGGATTGTTTCTAGGTTAATTTCCAAATTCTTGATACTTGTAATCAATTTTTTATCTCTCTATAAAATAAACTAGATGAAATGGGTTCCATTATTTAATTCTTGTATCTTCATTCCATGTTAATTTCCTCATAGTTTCATGAAATCCATATAGTCTTCTAAAAAATAGTTTGATGGGAGTATACCATATATATTTTGAACCATGTGAATCATATTTGATATATAAATTGGTGCCATAGATATGGACTTTTTTGTGTTTTTCATGCACCATATGAAACAACACTTTAGTATTCCTAACAGAATTAATTTTATAGATATCATTCTTATATAATGTATCATTCATTTTAAATAATATTATTGGCTTGGAAGTGAATTTTTTTCTTGTAGAAAATCAGTTGGGAGACTATGTAGTTCTATAATACTTGTGTCACTCCATATGTGGCCATCATTAAAATTATATATCTTCAAAACAACTAAATTTTTTTAATTGTCAGCAAAACCAATATACAGTGGTCTCTTAGCATAGATATTTAACTTCTCATACAACATTGGACAATCATGAATTCCATATTCAACTTCCATGATCATTTATTCGTGATATCTCTATGATCTATTACACTAGTATTCATATAAAATGATCCATAAACTCCAATATCTTTCCAATTGGCGTTCATGTTTAATTTTCTCCATGTTTATTCAAAAATATATATCTTGGATATATTATATGGAAAATAAAATGTTCATTCAACACTTTTGGACTAATTTTTTCTTAATAACAGTAAAACTATCCAACAAAAATGGATTTGAGAAGTTTCGTTTAAATTTTCTATTGTAAACATGAAGGAATATTTGATTGAATTTTATTAATCTATTTTCATACGATTAGAATGAAACTGTTTTAGTTACATATCAATGATATTAGGTGCACAAAAAATTTCATTTTTACAAAAAATAAATAAATGAACATAAGATGATCATTATCACTAGTGAAAGATATAGGTAATTTTAATTAATTTAACCCATCATTTTGTTATTGAAATAATGATTGTATTTTTTTAAGGAAATTGGTAAGTGGATTTTATAAAATTATTACTCTATTATTGTGTTTTTTGTCTTATAAATCATAAAAAATGATCATCAGTACTTGGTATGGGGTGACTACATCATAGAGTATTTCATGAAATATGAGTGCATGTCCAGAAGAGAAGGGAGATGAATCTCAAGAAACAAAATTCAATAATAATAATTTGGAAGATGAATCTGAGGGGGATGCCAATAATCTCTTTAAACCTTTTTAGATTACAACTAATTAATTTATAATATCAAATATCATCTAAAAATGGCATTTGAAATTCAATAGTATACTTTTATGAATATTTAATACCCAAATTTAAATATGTTTCTTTTCAAATTCAACATGATATTTACCAATAAATTTCAAACCACATAATGAGATATTAAGATCATTTTTATAGAAAATATAAGTCTCAATTTAACTATTTTAACATAATATACAAAACCCGTTAAAATGAATTCAAAATTTAAAATAGTTTCCATGTAGTGATTTACACATTGAATTATTTAATACATCATATGTTCAATTTCAAATCAATTCACAGGTTTCATAAATTTGAATCTATATTAGTTAATTTTAAGAAAAAAAAAATTTTCTAATTTCAAGACCCACTTCAACATTTAGAAACAAGATTCATTTTTCCAAAAACTAAATTTAACATAGGTATTACCATGAAATTGAAAAGTATGTCACCACCATGTCTAAAGAAAATAATGATTTTTAAACACATATAAATTATTTTACAAATCTCGAATGGATAAAAACATTTTTATAAGACAATATTAAATTAAAAATTTAAATCCTAACATGATTTTCCTTTACTACCTACCTATATATTGTGGTTCCCATGGGATTCATTCAAAATTATATAAATAGAATTTTAATTATTAGGAACCAGTTTCTTCTAACATCACTCTAAAATTATAAAATCAAATCATTCAGATTTCATATAATTTATTCAAGAACCAACATAAATACGGTTTTATAAATATCCATGAAATAGAAATATACTATACAAAAGATTAAGATGTGTTATAAGGAGTCCGTTTGTTATATCTTTCTTATGATTGATTAGAATTTATCATAGTTTGATCCAAATTGGAGGTTCTTTAGTACTCGGTGTTAGAGAATGAAAGAGGATTTGGGTTTTGATTGGAAATGATGAAACGATGAAGTTACACAATGTTTGGAGTTCTTACATTGTTTTAGGTTATCAGAAGATAATGGTATTCTTTCAGTTTTTTAATAATTGTAATAGAGTGATGTTATAGCATGTAAATTTGTGAAAATTAACATTTTCAGTGAATTTTTAGCCATAACAGCCCCAAATATTTTTTGTTTATGATATTGGATGTGGTGATACTGAATGTACATAACACATTTCCTTCACATTATATATTAAATATTTCATTATTTTATAATTTTTCTTAAACATGTTTACATGTTTTAGTGTTAATTATTCAATGGAATTCATTTTTGGACATTAGTTCCATGAATAATTACATTCGTTAATTAATATAAGTTCATGCTTAAAAATTATATAACCTAAAAATAATTTTATGATCCATAATTTATTATAGTTGTCATATGTTTGGGTTTTGTGACCTTACGTTATTTTGATAAATTAACCTCAATATTCCCTTGTGTGTGAATAATATAACCAAAATATTCACATGTGTACGAAACGAAACATTTCTGAAGATGTGTTAGGATAATTTTCATGTATTCATTGGACTTTTTTTGAGTATATCTTGGTTTGGATTCATCTTGCAGGTATTTTGGATATGGTCTGATATTTTTTGGAGGAGTTTTCGTATATTCACAGTTGAAAAAATGGTTTCCCAAACCATACACCCTGGACCAAAGAACCATGAAACCCCAGACCGAGAAGTGTTGTATGGTTGGTGTATGTTTTTCAAAAAATGCGCCCACTAAAGTGTAATCATGAAACCTCCCCCAAATGAGGGATATGTTTTACGTGTATAGTCTAGAAAAATGAAGTCCCCCATATCAGGAAACCGTTTTTATATTTTAAATTAACCCAAAAAATATAATTTTAATTTTAAAACCATTTTATTATAATCAAATATACCCTATATCATTTAAAATCCATTTTTTCAATTTTAATGTCTAATATAGGGATCCAAATCCCTTCCATACTCTGTTCATGATGATCCAAAGCCCAAATAGATGACTTGTACCCCCCCCCCCCAATTATTCAGTTTATTCCCAATTATATCTCTATCTCTCCTTCTCCTCATTATAGAAAAAGTTGGATGTTTTATCTTCTATTGGTAAGTGTTTAGATATAGTTTTATTGGATATTTTTTATCATAATCATGGATCACAATTTTGGGTATAGATCTTGTACTTCATTGGATTCTTGATCGTTCTACTTGAATTTTACTCTTCCATTGATGACCATTTATTGTCAATATTGAGGTTGGTTGTATAAATTCAATTCACATGGTCCTGAATCAAAATTTCATCTATGAATTTTAGGATCTCAATTTACATATTAAATTGATTAAACACATTAAAAACTTAATTTATTATTAATTTACTGAAACAAGGAAAGGATATTAAATTAACTATTAAATTAATTAATTATATATTGAGATTTTGTAAAAAAACAAATTAATTAATGAATTAATTAATTTGATGATATTAATAAATAATAGATTCATCAGGATTCATTAATTAGTGAATTAATTAATTATTTTTAGTGATTTTGTAATTGGTTTAATTAATTCTGCAATTAGATAATGAGATATTATAATTATGAAATTTATTGGTTGGTATTAATAAATAGTTAACTAATAAATAGAAATTATTTTGATTTTGAGGTTGGATTTGTTAATTTTAGAATTAATTGAAAAGATTTTATGATTTTGGAAATAAGATTAATTAACTGATGAATTAATTAATGTACTATGTAATTGGTCAATTAATGTGTTTAGAATCAAATAACCATTGGAATTATAAAATGGTGGACTAAAACATGATGTATATGAAAATGTGATAAGAGTAATAATTCTGATTAACGTTAAATTATGTGATATATGTGATATTCTGGTATGTTTGATAAATGTGTGTGGAGAATGATCTTCTGCATAAAAAGACCATATTTATAATTTGATAAATGTGCATGGGACATGGTCTACTGCATCAAAATGATATGTTGACATATCTATAAATTTTGGGGAGGCATGGTCTGTCGCCTTAAAATCCCATTGTAATAAATTTATAATTGTGTTTCAGACATGGAATTATTCGTTAAATTCCTATAATGTTCAATGATTGTGTGACCCCAACTTTTTCTTCAAAATTCCACGTGGTGCTAGACATGGTGTACTAGACCCAATGATTGTCGGCATTGTACCATGGTTCTAATTGGATGTATTGTGAATTGAAATTAAATAGATAATTTAATTCCTTGTGTTATAATGAATTTTAATTGAATATGTGATATTGTTCACATTTTAACATGGTCCAAATAAACTATTGATGGTTGGGGTGTCCACAAAATCTAGGGGTTTATGTTGTTAAATAAATAATAAATGAATAAATTTAATCTTTTTTATTTATTTAGTGTATTTAATTATTTATACAAAGGAATATAATATATTACATGATGTATTAATATTCCTTTGGCGGTGGGCTACAAATTTTTACTCACACCCTACTCTAGGATACCTGACTAGTACTCGAATTGAAACCATGCTTGCTGGATATGTTATGGGAAAGGGCCCTATGATATGTGGATGAAATGGGATGGGTCAAGGATGATGGATCCGATCATAGTGTCAGTATCCTTTTGGATGTAATCAGTGTATTTATTTTTTTATTTTTCTTTTCATAATGAAACAAGACAAATACATTAAACTGAATTCTACCATTAGTTTTGGATATTGAAATTATTTTTCTTGGACATCATATGATAATGGTTTGGTTCAGTTTGGATAATGGGTGATTCTTTTTTTTATTCATTTATTTTTACTATTTTAATCCTTCGTTAAAGATTTTATATTATCCCCATGATCAATATCAGACCCATTACACTTATCCTAATCCATTCATATAAATGGAGTAGTGGTTGTGGTCATATTACAAACCGGCTCGGGGCACTAGTGTGTGGTATTTGGGTCTGAACCATATAAAATTGTATCAAATGAATGGTTCTATTACTTTATTTAGTATTAGTAGTTGGGAAAGATATACATGATAATAAGATGATTTAGGCCTTGTTTCAGAGATGATTCATGGATTTTTCAAACCCATGTATGAGGGTAAAATCCATGTACCCAAGGTGGGATTGAGGTTATTGATGTGTGTTTTTACAGTTGGATGTTAATTTAACTTGAGTGTCGTACATTTAATGTGATGTGATTATTATTTTTAGATTATATATGATTTGAATCAAAAAATAGGTTATCAAAATAGTTGAGTATAAAAGTATTATTTTATGAACATAAGAATATTATGTGACATGCATCATTTTTGACACACAAAAAAGGGTGTTTTGAGTGAGTTGTTCAATTGATATTTTATTCTATTTCTATTTGATTTAAAAGGCAAATGGTGCCTTGTATGAATTGAAAATAATTTAATTGAATGAAATAAAGAGAAAAATTCATGTCTAATGAGAAGACAAAAATAATGAAAATTAGTTTACCCTTGTTAATTATTACATAGATGTAGTATGGATAAGGGTAGAGATAGTTCCTTAGTTTTGACTGAATAGTGGGGAAAGGGGGGATGACATGATACTGACTATGTGAAATCTTATTGATAAAATGTGTTAATGTTTTTTTATGTTTCATAAGACATGTGCATTGACATTAAAAAACATTTCAGGTATGAGAGAGATGCAGATTTCATTATATTGACTTAGGAGAATATGTACATGATGGACTACGATAGATGCTTCACAGATTTGATGCACTTTTCTCTAGTTTTGAATGGTAATGAGGATACTGTATAAAAAATATTTCAAGAAGGGATTGAATATGAATGTAATTACTTGTTTTATATCATCATGCTGAATATGTTTTAAAAATTAGTGACTCATGAACTCATTTCTGATGGGAACCTGAAGAATGAATCTAGTGGTGTACTGTTGGTCTTTTCTAGATGTTCAGGAATAAAAAAATTTTATAACAAGAAGAATCATTACTAGAATTATAGTTATGGTGATAGAAATATAAGTATCTTTTGGGATGGGTCAAATACACATGACCTTGCTCAAGTTATATTTCACCATTGTGCTTGGTCGAAAAAATTTTTAGACACTACCCTAGGACAAAATTAATGTGTTGATACTATAGAAGGAATGGTCATCTAAAAAGGCACCGTAGGAACCCAAAACAATATGTTATTGATATAGAAACTATGAATAATAAGAATACGGGAAGGTGATATTCTACACAATTCCAGTCTAGCATTTATAGTTGTAGAGGTAGTGTTTATAGAGGCAGTGGACAAGTTTTTTCAGGGAAAGAGTTCCCCTATCAGTATTTTGGTGTAGATTAGGGTAAATAGAATTCATCATAGGTAATAAGGGTAGGACAACTACATGAAGATCATATTATAATTGTTGATATACATGTGGTACCATCTATAGTTATTGGTAATTTTATTTTATTGTCTATGCTAGCTATTTCCTTATATTATATCGGTTCCTCTAATTATTTTAAATATACACAAAATTTCAGTGAGTTTATTCTGGTATTTGAGTTTCTCAGTCAGGTAAAAACTATAGATACATTGTTGGTAGTATGTCCTAGATACATCTATTTGTGAAAAGGGAGTTTCATTAAGGTTCTAGATTATCATTTTAGTTGGGATACTTACATCCTAGATATGTCAGGCATAGACCAAATTTTGGGTATAGATTTTGTAGTTGTGTATGGAACCCACATTGATTTATACAAGAGGAGAATGTTCATTACATATATTGATGGTTAAAACTACATAAACCATGGAGAATAGAATATCTATGTGGTCTATAGAGGTCAAATTCATCTGAAACTCGGGGAGCTTACCACCTTGTTTGAATTTTTATTACATGATGATGTGGGATTAAATCATGATATCATTATACTCATAGTGGACATGTTTTAGGATGTATTTTCTGAATAATTCCCATGGATTCCACCTGAGATAGATGTGGCATTTCTGATTGTGCTCATGTCAGGGGATGAGAATGTTTCAATTTCCCCATACATAATGGCACGAATAGGGATTCAAGAGATATGTCTCAATTGAATGATTTGAAGGATAAGTTATTTAACAATTATTTACAATGGAATGAGGTTTCAATGACTTGTTTAGAAATAATACTAATGGGAAACTACGGTTTTTGGATTATCACCCTATGTTGATACATATGAGATTGAAGAACATGTACCATATTCTGTGGATCAATGGCATATTTGAAAAGTTGAGGGAAGCTTGTGACATCTACAAAAACATCTTGAGATAAGTGTATCATGAGTTTAGAATTATACCCTCTAATATTCCTAGGTATTATTTCATAATTATTTATGGATTATTTGAGTTGGTCATGATTCTATTTGGGATTTCAAATCTACCACTACTGTTTATGGAATTGATAAACAAAATCTTCCACCCACAATGGGATCCATTTTTGGTAGCATTCATGTATGAAATCGTATTGTGGTCCAAGTCTCATGAAGATCATGACTATGATCTTGAAATATTCTTGAGTACACTAAGGTAGCATCATCTATACGCCAAGAAATCGATGTGCCAATTCTAGATCGATCGATTACACTTCATGGGTCACATCATCTCAGAGCAAGGTGGGACTGTGGAAAAATAGATTCTTCATCTAGTTATATATTGGGTTAGTATGTATAGGAATTAATTATAGAATTTGAAGAAGTGATTTGTTATGGTACCAATAATCATCATACATGTGCCATGTGAGTTTTATACAATGTTTTTTGAATCTTCAGTGATAGGTCATAGAATACTGCTGATAGAGGAAGATCGAGTTGTAGTGTATGAATCATGGAATATGAGGACAAATGAATGGAAATACCCTATAAAAAATCATAAATTAGCTTATTTTATTTATGATATGATGTTTTGGTGAAATTAATTGTTCCTTTAAAATTTCACAATGTAAATGGATCATAAGAGCTTAAAGTCTACGTTTTTGTAGAATGATTTGAATCTTCAGTAGAAAATGTGGGTTGATTATATTCATCCTTTTGATTTTGAGAATGCATATATTCATAGGAAGAGGGAAAAGAGTATCTAAATATTTATAATGGAATACTAAACCTCATGAATGTTAGGAGTTTAGTGTTTTCTGGTAGATGATGGATTTACTCGATGAGATGCATGTGGTGGTTCATGAGAGTTAGGAGTTGATGCCACTCATTTCAATTAACTAGAGTCTAAAATGTTGAGGAGGATTATTGATAGGCAATGTAGAGATCGGGAATTTTTTTCCTTAAGGGGAATCCTTGAATGTGTGGAGACACCTTCAGATCTAGAAATAGATGAATATGATGTCATCTATTTCAGGAATTATATTATTATGCCTACAACCATGCGGTGGGGGTGAATTACTGAATTTAATTCCTTGAGGTGGGAAATTAATCCATGTGTGAACTAAATATATTGTGAACTACAATAATATTTGATATAATGAGGTATCAAAAAGGAGGTAGTAAGTTCTAGGACATGATGCTACATAAGTGAATGGGTGAAGGCTAGGAATCAATAACCTGTTTGTTAACTATATACATTTTCAATTCAAAAGTGGAAGTGGGATGAAATTTCTATGGAAGTTTTTTGTCTTTCTCCCAAGAAATCTTAGGAATAATGACACTATTTGGGTTACTATAGATTGTTTGAAAATGTTATGACATTTCTTACAAGTATGGGAAACATTGTCAGTGGATCAGGAGGAAGAAATATATATTCAAAAGATATTCCATTTGCATGGAGATCCATAGATTATAGTTTTAGAACATGAATAAAATTTTACATCACAATTATATAGGGGAATGAAAAAGTTTCTTGGTACGTAGTTTGTTGTGTATGTGATTTTAATAATGGATAAATGAGAACTCATAGTGTACTATACATGTGCTTGAGGATATGCTTTGGGCATGTGACTTAGAGTTTTGTGGGACCTTGTAGATCACCTACCTTTGATGGGGTTCTCCAATGATGAATATTATTAAAAAATTATATATATGGAACCATATGAGTCTCTTAATGGTATTCCACACATATCAGCCTTATTTAGGACATATGTAGGCGAGTCAGAGCTATTGGGACTGAGTCTCATGTAGGATTCATCAAAGAAGGTTAAGATAATTTAGAAATTCATGGCTATTTAGCATATTAAAAATATGTCTTATGATGATAAACTTAAATGAGACCTATTTCTTTGATTGGATGATCATGTATTCCTTTAGGTGTTACATTTATAGGGTCATTGTAGGATCTAAAGATGGGGAATTTTTTCCATAGGGTTCTTCGATAGTTTCAGGCTGTGGAGAGAATCCGGTTGGTGGCATACTAGTTTGATCTTCCAAAAAGGTATAGTGATATACATGATGAATTTCATGTTTAAATTCTTCAATGGTATCACTTTGACCCTTAACATGTGATCAATTTGGATGATGTTGAGATTGAGACTGAATCAACCTTTGAGGATCATTCGATACGCGTGTTGGATAACATTGAAAATGTGTATTCAAGAATGAAAGTTTTGATACTTTGTGTATTGTGAAAAAATGGGTGTGTTTAGGGGAACCAAGAGGTGGAGAAGAAAATATGTAGGCTTAGTTGCCTAATTTATTTGAGTTGGAATATAATAGATTCTAAGAAGTATTGCTCACGGATGAGTTGTTATAAGGTGGATCAATCATAAGAACAAGATATTTTATAGATATTTATTAGGATCGTTTATGTGTATTGTTTTGAGTGTTTTTGATGATATCATGATTGGGTATTATCTTTGGGGAATTTGGTACAATATTTGATGTTTTTAGATACGTTTTATGCAGTTCACGGTTGCCGCATGGTTTTCCCAAACCATGTGTACTAGCATAGAAAATCGTGTAACCCAAGATAGAGAGGGATGGTCAGGTTCATACATGGTTTATAAAATTGTGTGCTCTCATAGGAGTATATGTTCATCCTTTAGAAGTGGTGCACTACTTAACCACAAGGTTTTAGATACCGTGCACCCATACCCAGGAAACTTTGCACACTATTTTAATTAACTAGAAAATTAGATTTTAATTTACCAAACCCTCGATATTAACCCCAACATTCCCATACCCAAACCATAATCAATTTCTCTAATTTTTGGAGGCTATTAAATAGATTTAAATCCCTTTCATCTCTATTTATTATTATTTGAAGCCTATTCTGAAGATCTATACCTCTTGAGTATGTGGTTTCTTCCCAATTACATCTATCTTCCGCCAAGTCTTCTTTCTCGATAAAATTTGGTTGTTTTATAAATTTTTGGAATGGGTTTCCATCAAGGATTATAGGATCATATTTTGTTTCATCTTGGATATATGTTTCATATATAGATATAACTCTACATAATATTCTTGATCATTCAACTTGAAATTGGTATTTTCATTGGTGTGTGTTTATCATTAATGTTAAGGTTGATGATCTAAACTTAATTCTCATTGTATCGAAACCTAATTTCTTATATACATTGATATATTTTGATTTTCATTTGAAATTGATTCCTAAGTTGAATAAAATAATTGATTACTAATTTATGGGAAAATAGAAAATAAACTAAATTAATTGTTGAATTTTTATATTCCATATTTGGAATGTGTTATTGGATTAAATAATTGTTGAATTAATTAATGATATATTATGATTTTGGAATTAATTTATTGAGATTAATTAATTGGTGATTTAATTAATGTAAATTTATGTGATTGAGAAATTTTATTAATTATGTTTTTATCTAATTAATGAGATGTCATGTTTGTGGAATTTATTGGTTGGGATTAATTAATTGGTGAATTAGATAATGAAAATTGCTATTATTTTGAAACTGTATTAATTAACTATTGATTTAATTAATGAGATGTTATTATTGTAAATATTGGAGTAATTAGTTGATTAATTAATTAAAAGACACTGTTACTTGTCATTTAATGTGTCTAGAATAAATTTTTAATTGATTATATGAAATGGTCTGTTGAACCTTGATCTTAATTAAATTTTTATAAGATGGTTAATATAGATTATCCTTGAATGATGTGATATATGTGACATTGAGATATCTGTGATAAATTTCATGACCTATCCCCTGGGCCCCATGCCATGACTACCCTAACACTGCCTCCACAAGATCAGGGGTTTGTGACTAGTTTCGAAGGCTTCAACCTGCAAGTGTGAGGTATTTTCCTGAGTAACTCTAAACACACACATGCAACATCATCCCAAAACTATGAAAAGGGGAAACAAGTACCATTGAAACTGGTTGGGTGCAAGTAAAACTGACCGAAAGTTGTCTAGAATACAATCCCAACAAGAACTGAAAACAAGAATTACAGAAAAGGATCTTTGATGCCCATATTCAGAAAACCCCACATGATCGGGAGATTTTTGAACCTACTAAAAGCCGACTTAGTAAGGCATGTACGCTCGGTCCTACTAGTCCCCACTTGGTCCTAGGCCACCAAGTCCAACGTCGTGGCATCCGTCAATAGCATCTCCCTGAGCACCCCTATCGTAATGTCACTCGTCTGCACTAGACACAACACGTGTGGATGAAGCCCATCTAGGGGTGAGTAACACAATACTCAGTTGGGACCCTATGAAAAAAAAGGAATGAACACACGTCAATTCCTCAATGTAAAACACGGAACACAAGACAACTCACACCAGGTGTATTTTAGGATAGTAACGGTAGCATCAGCAGACACATTGTTGAACACCTTGAATGCTAGAGAAATCCCCATCTATCGAGTATAGTGGGTCTTCCAGGTCATATAAAGTCGCTTCCCACTAATGATGAACTGTTGTGGTGCTCATCCCTGATAAGTACTGTGGGTATGCTAGGTCACACACAGCCGCTCCCCAACATGGGCTTGCCAGGTCCCACAGAGCTACTTCACACCTTGGAAGAACTGAGGTAATCTTCATGTCGAGTAATGTGGGTATTCCATGTCACATAGAGTCTCTCCCCACTATGTTAATGTTGGGTCACACAAAGCAACTTCCCACTAGGCTATCATAGAGATGTCTTCAGGTCACATCCAACTGCAGGGTTCTGTACGTATAGAGCATGGGAGAACCATTACTGAAGCCATGAGTCACTTTTAAATGACCTATAAAGTCACCACAAGGCATTCCAAAAGATATGACTCCTCCATAGAGTACCAATTCTGCAAAAGTTTTGTCAATTGGATGTTCGTTTTGCAAGATATAGTTGTATTTGTAACTAAGTAGTGTGTTGCGATAAGGCTCGGTCTAATCCGGTGAGACAGACCCGACCAACCCAGCTCGGGGGGATCCACATGCCCCAGTTCATTCAGTCGTGCCCGACCTATCCTATTGTGGGTGAGGTTCTGTATGGTCTAGTTTTCCAATGGGCCAGGTCTAACATGCCTCGCTGGACCCGGCCTGGTTGGGAGATGACCTAGTTTGTCGGGTCGCCCGGCGACATGACCTAGATTGGACCGGCCCAAAGAGAGTGCGGGTCCGGTCATCCTGTGCAGATTGGCAAACAGGATCAGGTTTGGCCCTCTAGGCTGTTAAAAAATACTAGATCGATGATCCATCGGTCTGGCCAACAGTGCAGGTCTGGCTCACTGGGGTTTCACACGCTATCTGATCTGTAAGAGGTGGACCCAGCTGCCTCGATCTATGCGTTCGAGAGCCGCATCCTTGCCCTAATGTCTCCCCATGGACCTCCGCAGAATGACTCCTATACTATGGTCAATAGACCACTACCTTTCTTGCATGATGTGGCTCTATGCCACGTCTATGGGTGTCAGACGAGGTTGACTGCCCGCGTCCGCCGCCTCCAACCGCCTGCTCGGCTGACCGCATCTCCTAAAGCACCAAAACCCGGTCCGGATGCGGCCTTCCGTCTAATGCACCATCGTGGAATGCCTCCTCCCACCTACATCCATGACCGCATGCCACTACAGGAAATCGAATTTCACCCTATGACGTTGTTGCACTAGTGTATTCTTCCACGGACCACCTGGTCCGTATCGGTGGTCTGCTCTTCGTGTAGCTTGTGCACAGTTTATTTGGGGAAGATCTTCTCCACTAAGATGGTGTCAAAACTGATTTGTCATCGATTCAAGGATTTGGCCATGATGAAAACCCAGGGAAGAGGTTCTCGGGCCTTGTTCGTGTCAGCCCGCACCCTCCACATTAAAAGTTAAAAAAACAAGGGAGGTTCATGAATTTTAATTTGAACAACAATGATAATAAAGTCCAGATAAATAACCCCCAAAGAAGTAACCCTCCCCCAATAATGAACGGTCTATGGATTTTCTTATTCATGGATAAATTCACGTTCATCTTTTAGAAATAATATTGGGGAAACTTTAATATAAAATAACCCTACCTCTTTGTTGTTCTTTATCGCACGTTATATTTTCTGTCTCTGATAATCAAAAAGCATCGAAGAAGAGTAAGTTTTTTCGGTGTTCTTCATTCTTCACTAGGGTGGTATTATGTCTTATATTCTTCACCTAATCCTCTAATTTCATTAATATACATTTTACCAGCATGTTAAATTATTAATAGGATCACATCGCAGTGCTCCCATAAGGATGTGACGTCACTTTGTTACACTGTTTTATTTAATAAATAGAATCATTGTTTCACGTCATTAAAGTGTCATTATTCTTAGAGTTTTACTATCAATTAATGAGTCTCATTGATGCCCATTTTCACCACCCTATCACAGCCATGTCGCTGCCCCGCAGCTTTGATGATCTCCACTACAAAGGGACAAAGAAAATAAAATAATTCAGTTAAATTATTTTATTATTTCTTTTGAAAATTCAAAAAAATAACTTTTCTACTCTAACCATGCTGGTCTAAGTGAATTCATTTCTAATATGATCTTGTTGTTTTGAATTCAAGGGTTTTTCATATTTTTTATCCACTTGACGGTTCAAAGGATATACAACCTTGCTTCCATGTTTACAGAACATATCTTCAAAAATGTTTATAAATTATTAACAGTCATCCTCAACCTGGGCCTATGAAGGTTAGGATTTTCCAAAGGGATAAATGCCCCCAAAAATCTAGAGACACTCTCAGTTTTCAATCTGAGTTACCATTTAAAAGTTAAATGACTTAAAATTAAAATAATTGCTACTTAATTATTTTATTTATGGAAAAAAACTAACATCCACTTTTTCCATGTGCCAGTCAATGTTAGAGTCTTAATAATGATATAATATCCTCATGATTTAATCAGTGGTCTCATATTTTTAATCTGAGACACCGTTCATGAGTTTTATGCATTTGAAAATAAAATAATTTTATTTAATAATTTTATTTATGGTAATTCCAGATTCGTGTTTTCTCACTGGAGGTCTGCGTCGACTAAACATAAGCAACTCCTCGGGTAAACCCACCATCCTGAACACATCGATTCCCTCATATTTTTATATAGGAACCCTTTTAAGAGATATGACACATTTTCAGGAAAACTATTCATGCACACTATTTATTGCTTAACATTTTTCAAAGTATCATTCTAGACACTTCGGGCCTCGAAATAAAGTGCTGTCAAATTTCGCAGTCTTGAAATAATTCCATCTAAAAAATTGTATGGAAATTTTGGGACTTTAAATTTTCTCAAATTTATGGTTTTACAACTTCGAAAGCCAAAACAACAACTAAACAAAAAGATTGGGGTACTGAGCATGAATCTGAGCCTCCCACTCCCATGTTATCTCCTAGAGATTTTTGTGATGCCATCAGATGTGCACTAGAGGAATCAACCTCCCATGTAGGACCCGCTCCTGTCAATCCTCAATCTCCAATAGGAACTTAGAAAATGCCACCACATCGTCGATGTCTAGATCTCACTAGTTGATTATGTGCAGTGGATCATTCACGTAGCTACATAGCTGCAACACATGGAAAACATAATGCACCTGATGCATCTTTGGTGGAAGAGCTAGGTTTTATGTCACCATGATAACTCAATTAAAGATCTGAGAAGGTCCAAATAACCTCATATTCTTCTTTTCACCTCATCCAAATACTCACAATCCTGGTAGGGGTGTGACTTAAAGGAACACATGATCTTCCTCCTCAAACTCCAAGTGTCTCCATCTCCTGTCGGCATAATACTTATTCGTTAGATGTATAGTCATCATCCTCTTTTGGATGATCTGCACCTTCTCGATGGTATCCTGTACCAACTCTAGAACCTTGAGTGCTAAGTCCCCTAGGTTTTCCTAGTATATGGGTGATCATCATGTACACCCTTATATGGCCTCAAATTGTTCCATGAAAATAGTGGAGTGATTGTTGTTGTTTTATCCAAACTCTCCCTATGGAAGGTGGTCCTCCCAACCATTACCAAAGTCAAGGACAAAAGCATGAAGCATTTACTCCAATGTCTATATGGTCCTCTTTGTCTAATCATATGTTTGTGGATGAAAAGCTATGATGATGTGTATCTATGTCCATAAATCATCATGTAATCCATTCCACAACAAGGATGTAAAGCAGTTGTCATGATCTAAGATGATAGTTGAAGGCACCCCATGAAGCCGCACTATCTCCTGGATGTTGATGCTTCCCAAGACCTTAGTCATCCCCTATACTCAAATGGGTATTATGTGAGTTGACATGATGAGTTTATCAACGATTATCCAAATAGATCCCTGAGCTATTGATGTACGTGGTAACCCCATCACAAATTCCATAGAGATATCGTCCCATTTCCACTCTAGTACCTCAAGTGGCTGATTCAATCATGTCGGAACCTGGTGCTCATTGTTCACTCGATGACATATGAGGCATCATGAATTGAAATCGTCCACTTCTTTCTTCATCCCTTACCACTAGTACTGATTCCGGAGGTCCTGGTACATCTTTGTCACTCCAGGATGTACCACCAGAGGGGAAGTAGGGTACTTCCTAAACACCTCCTCCCACAACTCCACAGGTACAAAGATACACCCTCTAAAAACAATGACATTCTCACCACCTTCATAAAATACGTTAGGAGCTCATCCTGAGGATATATGAGAAAGTAAATCCTCAGAGTCAATGTCTCCCACCTATGTCTCCCTGACTCGCTATATAGGTGGGGGAGTAAAAACCATCGACTGGAGGTAAATAGCTTCTCAATAACCCATGAAGGATTCTTGCATTGAGGATATCTTATTTGTTGCATCACTCATTAGCTGCAACCCAGCCCTTCTGTTGAGTGCGTCTGCCACCACGTTTCCCCTTCTTAGGAGTATAGACTCTCTCAAATTTATAGTACTCAAAACAAAATCCAACCATCTCCATTGTCCATAATGCTGAAAATACTAATGGAACCTTTACATCCACAAAAAAGGTTGCCCCCTTTATGTAATTGATGTTCCCATAAAGCCTTTATTATTGGGGTACTTTTTTCCATGACCACTTCATTAAAGTGCTTTTAATCCACACACAACCTCAAAATACACTATGTCTTCTTCAAAAAATGCATTAGGGATAACCATGGTGAAACATTGGGAATTACAAAATCCATCTCATAAAAGTCCTCCAAATGTACCCTCATCTTTTGAAACTCTCCATGAATCGTTCAGTATTCTGGTGTGAATATCATGGACGTCCTAGGGTACATGTCCATACAGATGTCTACCTCTCTATGAGAAGGTATCCATGGAACCTCATCAAGAAAACCATCATCATAATCGTCCACCGCTATATGAGATCATGGAATCCTATCCTCCCCTGCACTATGGGTGAGGCCATCCAACTAGTGAGTAATCGATTGCACCCTCCTTCAAGAGATTTAGTCTTACACTGCAAGGGTTCTCTTTTCTATAGTGGAGGTAAACCGGGTTCCATCTATACAAACACACCTTTCCATTCACCTAAGATAGTATATCTGAGCATGGAATGTGGATAAACATTCTATATCCATGATGAAATCATAATCCCTTTACACTACTACTATGAGATCTCATCCAGTGTTGTCGCCTCCTAGTGTAAGATCGCACTGTCCACACCAACGTGTAATCGTTGAATCCCCTCATATAAGAGTATCTAGCCGTAAGGATAGAGCCAACAGCTCCATCAAAATCTATGTGCTTCGAGCAAGTGTCATGTCATTGAAGGAGTGACGAGAACATGTGTCTATAAGTACTGGATCGATGGTCAAGAAGACACAAACAATTCCTCGGATCATCTATGGGGTGTCGTGTTAGTAAGCCTCTGCTGCCTGGAGATAAGAATTACACTTTCTACCTATCACTGGGACAACTCTCCTATCATGTTCACCTCCCTACAGTCCTCGCTCGAACCGCTATCATTGTCTCGGTGGTCCCTTAACCATATGCAGGTCATATGTACGACGGGATGGACAGTCACATGCCATGTTTCCCTGACTGCCGCACGAAAAAAAAATCCTAGCCCATGTATGACTCCCTCTGGACTGGGAGTCTCGCATTTCCAACCCTGATTCTCTAGGGTCGGCCTTTAAAATACATGGCCTTCTTGGGCCTATGCATCTGCTATCTACTGCATGCCAAAAACTCTGTTCCCCAAGGTCTGTTGGCAACTCTAAAAATGTCCTACCGCTCTACCATGAATCTATCCATCATAAGGGATCGCTCTAGTACCCCAACTTGGGTAGGGATGCTGAAAGACACCACTGAAGGCCTGATCTCCCACCTGAGATCCTGGTCAAAGGATGAGCCTAGAAGAAAGGGTCGCACACCATATCTACAGAGTAGTGGGAACGCTCTGTGAACATTTTTGAGTAATCGTCCACTAACATGTTGTCCTACTATAGGTGAAAAAACAATTGAATGCGCACATAGCAAATCGTCCCGGGGAAAAACTCCTCCAAGAAAATCCTATAGAAGTCAACCCAATCTAGGGTTTCCTCATCGTGAGTCTAGATGGTCAAGATTCACCAACACCCTACTAAACCCAGCATAAGGCTCCCCACCAAGGTCTCCATTTGGTCCGGAGGTTACCTCACTAAGTGGAAGACAAATGTCACAACATCTATCAAGTCCTCAGCAACCTGATGATCCATCTCTCCACTGGACCTAGGTGGTCTCTGTCTCTAAAACTCATGTGGGGCACTGGGCCTACGAATGTCTTCTGCTGGAACCACGGGTAGTGGATACTGAGCATCGGGTGGTGCTTGCACTAGTGAACCACCCGGTGGGGGAATCTCAAGCACTAGATTTTGAATGAATACCTCGTCACTAGAAAAGTTTTCCTAACGACCTCATATCATGATCCTATATAGTTGTATTCATGTATGAATCCTGAGATAGATAAATATGTACCAAGGCTAGAACATTATACCTTGTGAGCTGACTCTTAATAAAAATCACAAGACACAGATGCAACTAGTGTTTTCATGTATTGAGTCGAAAAGAAGAATTCAAGGTCCTAGTGTATGGATACATCAGCAGTCACACCAACACTGGACTCCATGAATATGAAATTTAGACTCGAAATATTGAACACTATTTCTCTATGAAAAACACAGAATCGTGGTCTTTGAGGGGGAACTGACCTCCCTCGGATACCAGTTTTTCAAGACCCGTCCCCCGGGGCCCATGTCGTGACTACCACAAGCATAACTCAAGATGGCCACGGGTTGGTGACTAGCACTGAAGTAATCAAACTACAAGTGGGAGGCATTTTCCGGAGCACCTGTACGCACAAACACATCCATCCACATCCCAACACAATGAAATATGGAAGCAAGTATTTCTAAAACAAGCTAGGTGAATGTACAACCGAAAGTAAGTGGTCTATAATTCAAACCCAACAAGAACTGAAAACAAAAAGTACAAAAACGGAACTCTGATGGCCATCAGAATAAAACCCCACCTGATTGGGAGAGTAGTGAAGTTACTGGAATTAGAAGTAGTACGTTATGTCCACCCATTACTACTGGTCCCTGACTAGTCTATGCCCACCACATCCACTATCATGGAATCTATCAATCCCATCTTCATAAGAAACCCTATCGTAACGTCGACCATCTACACAAGACACAATACGTGAAGATGAATCCCATGTAGGGGTCAGTAACACAGTACTAAGTTTGGACCCCAAAAGAAGAAAAGGAAAGAAAAAACAACAATTCCTTAATGATAAACATGAAACACCAGACATCTCACACTAGGTGTATTGTAGGGTTGTAACATTATCATCATCATTCACATCTTCTAACACCTCTACTACTGGAGAAATCCTCCTCTATAATGTAAAGTGGGACTACCGAGTCACTCAATGCCACTTCCACTATCCTTGAACTGATGTGGTGCTCATCTTTGATGAGTACCATGGGTATGAAAGGTCCCACATAGTCGATCCCCACCATGGACCTGTTGGTTCACATAGAGCCACTTATCAACTTGGTCAAACAAAGTAACTCATCGTATCGAGTACCATGGGTCTGATGGGTCACATAGAGTTGATCCCCACTGTGTGCCTACTAGGTCACTCAGAGCCTCTTCCCACTTGTCCATCGTTAAGAAGTCTTCACGTCTCAGCCAGCCGCATAGTTCTTTACGTAGAGTGCCTGACAGAACACCTCCTCAAGCCATATGTTGCATCACATATTCCAAGAAATTGAATAGAAGGATTTCTGAAACATCCTCCTCTTCGATTGGTTCCCAACGCATAAAATGGCCCGTCAATCAGACACGCGGTTTGCACGATATGAGAATTTTAGTTACCAGGGGGATGGTTGTGATGGGGCTCGGTCTGATCCGGACAGACCAACCTGGCCAACCCGGCTCTGTGGTTCCACATACCTGGATTCATTTTGAAGGAACCAACCTGACCTTTTGCGGGTTGGGGTTGGTCTAGTCTGGCATGGATAGTTGGCCAAGCCCAAAAGGACTCACTGGACCTTTCCCGATTCATTGAGGATCCATCCCGTAGATTTGCCCGGTGACCCAGCATAATCCAGAATAGCCTGAAGAGGGCGCGGGTATGGCCCACAATGAAGGCCCGAAGCACTGGGGGTTCTTGCCTCATCTGATGAACATGAGGCAAATTGTTCTGCCTCACTGAAACTGGTCAGGAGCCACGTCTGTTCCCTATCATCGCCCCACAGGTCACCGGGGGTGCTTCCTTCGCCGAGGTCAAGTGGCCCCATCCCATTGCATGGGACGTGGCTCAGTGTCGCAACTGCAGGTCTCTGACATGGACAAGCTACCACGTCTACCGCCTCTAGAGGCAAGCACGACCAGCACTTCTCCAGGTGCATCGCGTCCTGGTCCAGCCATAGCCTTCCATCTAGTGCATCATCATGGCACGCCACCTCCCACTCGCGGTCGCCGCTTCCAGCCACAACGTGTAATCACCAGTGCCACCACTGGCTCTTGTGTGCCAGCTGATTCTTCTGCAGACCACCGGGTCCACACCAGTGGTCCGCTGTTGGTGTTGCCTTTAACTGCATTATCTGGGGAACTTCTTCTCCACCACGACAGTATCAATACTGGCATGTCGTCGATTCAAGTGTTTGGCCAAGAAGAAAACCAACGACGAAGGGGCTCAGACCTTGTTTGTGTCAGCCAGCACCCTCAGCATTATAAAATTACAAAATAAGAGAGATCTTGGTATTTTAATTTGAACAATGAATATTATTAAATCCCGGATAAGGAAACCAAAATAAGTCACCATCCTGAAAGAACGTAGGGTCGAAGGATTAACTTGTTTGCGGGTTAATCAACTTTCGTCATTCAGAAATAAGAATGGTGAAACATTAAAATAAAAAAACCCCTACCTCTTTTAAGTTCATCATCACACATTCCTCCTCGATAGGTTAAGACTTCGGCATCGCTTTCTGGCTCTGATATTCAAAAGGTGTTAAGTAATAAGATGTTCTACCAGCGTTCTCCATTCATCGTTGGGGTGGAAGTCCATCAAATTTTATCCAGATAATCCTCCAATTTCTCTAATATACTTTTTCCAGGCACATCAAATTATAAATAGGATCATGTCACATCGTTCCCATAATGATGTGACACCGCATCGTTACGCTATTTTATTTATGAAACAACTTAGCTATTTCATGTCATTAAAGTGTTGTCACAATGCGATTTTAACGAGCCAATAATTAGCATCATTGATGTGCATCATCCTCACCCTTTCACTTCCATGTCAGTACCCCGCAGCGTCTTCGTCCCCCACTACAATCGGAGAAAGAAAATAAAACATTTAATTTAAATTATTTTATTATTTTTCTTGAAATATCCAAAACAATTCCACTCAGCCCTTGCCAGCCAAAGATATTTCATTTATAAGAGAGTTTTGGCATTATTAATTCAACGGTGCCCTCAAAATTTCAATCCGAGTGATGATTCAAATGATAGAAAACCCTGCTTTCACTTTTATTATACCCACCTAAAAAAGGATCAAAAAATTATTAACTGTCACCCTCGACTTGTAAAGGTCGAGGTTATGCTCATCTGAAGGGAATCACGCCCCCACAAATCTAATGGTACTCTTAGATTTTCAATCCTAGTAACCATATAGAAGTTAAATGATTTAACATTAAGGTAATTTTTACTTAATTATTTTATTTATGACAAAAAACTAACATCCATTGTTATCCCTTGTAGGTAAATGTTAGGGTCTCCCTAATGAAAAAATACCCTCACATCTGAGTTACCATTGAGATGTTAAAGGATTTAACATTAAAATAAATGTTACATAATTATTTTATTTACAACAAAAAACAAACATCCACGGTTGGACCACATCGGTCAATGTTAGGGTCTCCTTAAATAAAGAATACCCTCATGAGTTCATTGGTGCTCTCACATTTTTAATATGAGTCACCGTCTGTGATTTATATGTATTTGAAAATAATATTATTTTATTTAATGTTATTTTATTTTTGGGTTTTCACATTAGTGGTCAGTGCCAACTAAACATAAGTCGCTCCTATTGTAAAATTTCCATCTTGAACACAATGGTGCCCACATATTATGGATCTGGGCAACCATTTAAGAGTTATTCCACTTTTTCAGGAAAAATGTTTTCATACCCTATTTAAAGATTAACATTTTTCAATGGATCATTTCAGGAACTCCAGGCCTCATAATTAAATGCCATCAAATTTCACAGTCTCAGAATAATACCATATAAAAATATTCTACAGAAATTTTGGGACATTACAAAAATGTGTGTAGGAAATGGTTTTCTGAATCAAAATCCCATATTGATAAATTGTGAAATTGGTGTGGGACATGGTTTTCTAAATCAAAATCCCATATTGATAAATCGATAAATGTGTGTGGAATATGTTCTGCTAAATTAAATTTCCTTAGTGATAAATTGATAAACATGTTCTTTTTATGGAATGATGCTTCAAATGTATATAATGATAAAGGAGTGTGGTACATGGAATTATGCTTCAAAAACCAATTGGGTTCTAGACATGTCGTACTAGAACAAAAGATAGTCAACATTGGAAAGTGTGATATTATAATTACTCCATAACTATACAAATAAATTATTGATGGTTCAATTATTCTTTGGAACCCTATGGTTTATGTAGTTAAACATTGAATAATTTAATAAATGTAAGTTGTTTACATTATTTATTTTATTAAATTATTTAAACGACTATATACACTATTTTATTAGATATTTTTTTAGATACCCGTGGTGGTGTCATACTATGTTATACTCATACCCAACTCTGGCTCCCTATTCCATACCTAAACAGAATCTATGATTACAGGACATGATTACAGAAAAGGAACTATGTTTGATGGATCCTATGGGATAGATAATGGATGAGGGAACCAGACATGGGGTCAAGACCTTCATGATAGTTTCCAGTGTCATTATTTAGTTTTTTTTTCATAATGAAACAAGACACGTACTTTTCTAGACATATCAACTATTATTTTTGGATATTTTAATTTCGGTTTATTTTTCATTAAGTGATAATGGTTTTTTTAGTTGTTTGTTATATATTTTGGCCATTTTTTATTTATTTAAATTGTTTTTATTATTTTATAAAGATGGTATAAACTTCCCGTGATTGATATTAGACCATCGATGCTAGTTAATAGCCTCTAGTGTATGGGGAGGTACGATTGAAGTCTTGTGACCGACCAACTCGTGGGATCTGTGTGTGGCACCAAAATAGGGATAATACAATATGTCTTATACCATTTTGGAAGAATAAAAACTATTATTAGGTATGTATTTATGTTATGATCTATTGATAACTATTATTATACTTGAATTGAGTTTTATACATTGAGTTTAAATGATAGGAATATACTTAGTTCTCTATTCCCTTTTATACCTTGAGATCGCAACCTCATATGGATGAATATCATGTTACGACACCATCATTGTTATAAAATAATGATACCATTTACAATTACTAAGAAATATATTTTAACATACATACAACAAACATGTTTGTATTGTTTTAGGAAAATCCCCAAATGAGCTTTTGTTAGACATTGATCTCTATAGATGAATTAAATTTTACAAAAGGATTTAGAAACCTATATTAATTTTTTTTTCTTTTTTCCATTTAAATGAATAAATCACTTTGAATACATATTACATAACTTGTTTCTTACATATCAAAATCACACATTCAGAAATTCATTTTGGATTTTATTCAATGAAATTTAACAATGAAGGAAAACCTAGTATAAAAAATGCAACTGAAATTAAATAAATAAAAATATATATAACAATTTGAACTGTAGAAGATGTAAGAAATAAAATTATATAAGGGTGATTATGACAACCTCCCATAAAATTAAAAGTGGGTACCAAACAATATATATAATAGCACAAGTATAAGACACAACACATAAGGAAGCGATTTTCTCTATAGTTTTTTATGTTAACCAATACACTTATAGAACAATATAGGGATATGTGACCAATTTTTTCTTTGAAATTCAGGAATCTCAAGGAAACAAAAAATGGTACCTATATAATAACTCAATTAAGCCAGAGAAGTAGCCATATTTTTACCATCCTATCTATAGTCTACTATGTCTAAACCACAAAACAATACTTATAGAAATAAACCACTCCATTATCCATTGAAACTCATAATTATGAAAACAATTGAAATCATGACTCCTTTCGAAAACCCAATTGAAAGATAGCAATAATATGTAATAATTTTAAATCAGTACATTTTTAAAAAAAAATCAAGTATGGTCAAAATAGTTTTTAACTAAAAAAATTAAAACCCCTTATTTAAAATCAAATATAATAAAACTAAATTAAATCCATGTGTTTAAAATTTGAAAACATATATTTTTATGTTATTAAAATATTAAATTACACGAAAATATATCTAGATAGTTATCAATACAATTGTTTATGTATTTTCATGTGAATACATGATTGTGTCTAATATATATATATATATATATAAATGAATACATATTGGTATAAAAATAAAATTTAATTGTTGATTCCATAACATTGGACATAATTAAATTAAACAATAAAAAAAATAAAATACATAGAACCTTCTCAAAAATTCAATCCCCAATTAATCATTATCATGAACTCTTGAAATACCCTAATATATTTAATAAACAAATTAAAATTATTTTAAAATAGAAAATTAATTTATTAAAACAATAATCTATATTTTATTGTCAAAAAATATAATTCATCATTTTAATGAGTATAAAAAATATGTCAAATTCACAAGAATCCAATTTCAAATCAATTAGGATTCCTTTAAAATCTTGAGCAGGAATAATATTTAAATCCAGTTAATATCAAATAAAAATAATCAATTTATTGTGTCTATTTTCAAACATCCAAGAGCATGAAAAAATTATGTGAATGATATAAAATAAATACACATACCTAGGGATATACTAGATAAGTTGGAACCTTTCAAAATATTGAGTGGGATAGAAATGATGAGACCTTAATCTAAAAATGGCAACGAATAGAGAGACAGAATAAACCAAAGAATTGTAAAGAATAAAAAATGATGAAACTACTAAAACGTATGGCTTTTTTAAAATATATATTCAAATTCACATTACACAGTGCCCAAGCAATAAATAAATGATTAAGGAAGGGGAGAAAATAACACACCTTAGATTCAGGATTTGATTCTTCAGAGAGAAGGTAGAGATATCATGTGAGAAAGCATGGATATTTTCAAACCTTGTATTCATTGGAAACATGATTCTTTCGAGCAATGTATTCGATCCTTGGATGTGTTCTAGAATTGACACGATCCTTGATTCAAGCTAGGATTCAAGGAGGAGGAGCACAGACTGTAGTTGGATTCTATAGAAAGCTTGAGATATCATGACTATTCAGTCTTTGTTTGGGTACTTTAAATAAATTAGAGAGACTTTTATCAATGCTTAAAAAAGCACTGATAAAGATATTTATTATCAACATTAAATTAATAAGCACTGATAAATGATATTATTTATTAGCACTAAATATTTAGCCTTCAGAAATTATATATTAAATAAATTATAACTATATTTATAAAATTATATATTTATTCATTATAATTTTGTAATTACATAAAAATATAATTTTATATTTATAATTATAAAAATTATTTTTCAGAAAAGTCTATTTTTTATTTTATGTATAAATATATAATTTTATAAATATAATAAAGATACATTTATATATATTGGAATTTATATTTATAATTATTTATTTATAATTATTCATATACAAATATCTTTATATACATCTATATTGTTATATACATTTAACAAATGCATATAAATATAAATATAACAAATAAATTAATTAATTAAACATATTTATTACAACTTTCTATTTATATATATTTTTATATCATTATATATCTGTATATTATTATACATTTATATTTAATAAATAAATATAAATATAATTAAAATTATAAACAAAGTAAATATATTTATTATATAAATAATATTATTGTATTTTATAATAATATTAATATTTATAATTTTTGTTCATAATTATATAAAACCTTTCTAAAAACTATTATTTTTTTATTTATAACAATATGTATATAAATATAAAAATATAGTAAATATAAATTTTTAAATATATTTATATATAAATATTTATTTACAAATATATTATTAACATTAGTAATGAATATATATTCTTAAATTCAAGAATATAAAAAATTAGTGAAATTGATTTTTTTAAAATGAGCGAGCCTTAAAAATATTGAAAAAATTAAATAGCTTTTTACGAAAATATAGATTTTTTTAAAAAATGGGTATATATGTAGAAATAAGGATGAATATATATTGAAAATAATAAAACATAGAGAAAAATATATAAAAATAATTAATAGAAAATAATTAAATTCAAAATTAATAAAACATAATAAAACATTATAAATATTAAATATCAATCAATACCTAATTATAAAAATATAAAAAATATATAAATAAAATTTACCAAATTAAAAACATATTATGTTAAACGTATTAGGTTATAATTTAATTCTAAATTAAATACTAAAATTTGAATAAATTACATTGATATTAGGTTTATAAATCTATTTTAATGATTTCATTCATTATGTTAATATTTCTGCTTGTTTCTTGTATATAAAAATTTATTAATTACATATATGTATGTCAAATCTATAAGACAAACATTTGAAATTACTAAAATTAACAAATCAAATTATATTCAATTGACTTTATTACTCGATGAAATTATTTAGTATTTTAAATTAATATTAATGTTTTAAATATAAAATATTTATCACTAAATATATGACTTATATAATGGAAGGATAAATATTTTTTATTATATAAATCATATTTATGAAATATAACATACGTACATATATATATAAAATATAAATTTTTGTGAATGTATATGAATTTTTTTAAATATTAAATGTAATAATTAATAATTATGTATAGAAAATTAAAAATGTATAAGACACTAATTTATTTTTAATTATTACATTATATTAATTTTCTATATTTATATTTAATATATATTATTTATTAAATATTCATATTAATATACTTATATATATATATATAAATTTTTCATTTTTATTAATAATTTGAATGATTAGTAATTTTCTTACTAATTTTTATTTTATCCATTGTTTATTTTTCGTTTAGTTATTACAATTTACACTTTTTTTTATTTTTTGTTTAATTATAAAAATTTATTCATTTTTTATGTCTATATTTTGTATAGACAATATATTAACATTAATAATATATATATATCTGTGTGTGTGTGTGTATTAATTTAAAACATTTTTTAAAGAAAATATTTAATAATGAATTTTTTTCCTAATTGAGTCATTTTTTTATTTTTATTCGTTTTATTATTTTGTTTTATTCATTTTACATATCTATGTATTTAATATATATTATTTATTAAAATTTAATATATATATATATATATATGTGGAATTTATTAATTTTTTTAATTATTATTTAATTAAAAAAAAATTAATATTGTTTTCAATTTAAATATTTTTTATTTTTTGTTGCTTGATTATTTCAATTAATTCAGGTAAATTATGAGCTCGATATAAGAGCTGATGATGGATACACTTAATCAATGCTAAAACTAAAGCGATGATAAAAAAGTACCATTTATCAATGCTCAAAATAAAGCCCTGATAAAGTGTTAAAAATATCATCACAATCGAAAAGCATTGATAAAGGGTACCATTTATTATAACAAAAAATTATGCCCTAATAAATAATACCCATTGTCATAGCTTTGTTAGTACTTGTAATGGAAACCATTATGATATCGGTTTTTCTAGATATGATAAAGGTATGCACTATTAAAATATTGTTTCATAGTTGTGATTCTAGATACTTGTTTTTTGATCTAGAACATGATATATTTATTTTTTTAAATCTATTATATTTTCTGTAATTTGTTAATTAGGAATGAGTCATCACTTTTAATTCTTTTTTACATTTAACTCTTATTTTTTCCCTACCTTTTCACCTGAAATGTGTTAAACCCCAAATAAACATTATATAACTTATTAAGAATCCATATTGTAAGAAATATATCCCATTAAAAACTATACAAGATGTTAGATTCATGACTACTATTTAACTCATCTGTGGGGGAGGGAGAAGATGTGCAATATTTTTCATTATTGAGAAAATATTTTTGAGTACAAATGAGAAAATGTATTTCCTTAATAATTGTTACTTGGTGAAAGAATTTTAATGAGGTAATCAATATTGGTGGGAAAATTTGATTATAAATATCCGTCAAGTGGTCACAAATATATGAATATCAAAAGATTACTCCCATTTTATGAAAATGATTCCAAAGATAAATCCATATATGAATTCAAGCTGAAAAATTATATAAAGTGGGAAAAGAATGAATAAAATTATCATTGTTGATATAAATTCAATGATGGAACATCCCAATAAAAGAAAGATGTGTTTGGAGGTGATTCATTTTTTGAGCTGATCGAGGACAAGACCATTCTTGGGGAAAAAATATATTTTCAACACTTACTTCACCTTAGTGCTTAACCCTCCACATTCTACCCCAGATTGTTTGACCTTAAAATACTTCTAACTGTCACCCTCAATACAGACCACTAAAAATACCTCATGATTGAAACATATGTGAAATATTTAAGTAAATATACAAGGATTATAGTAAGATTATAGAGATGATACATGTTCTTGATGATCATAAAAATCACAAAAAATACCTGATTGAAGTGAGAAATATTTTTCCAGGGAGGTAGCTAAGACATTCATGTGAGGACAAAAATGATATTGAAACAATTTTTATTATTTTTTAGGTGTTACGATATTTTTATCCACGTAGGAGCCATGATATCATACAAGATGTGAAAATTGAGTTTTGTTGTCATTTCCACATTGGGATATTTGTTTTGACCATGGTACTGGATGATTTTTTGAGAGTGATCTATTTTACAGTAAGGTAATTGATAGATAAAATAGTTTCAAATATTTCAAATTATAATAGATTTTTTTATCACCACTGAAATGTTATTTTAAGTCTCATTGTGATGTCTTATTGTTTTATAAGAATTTGTAGATTAATTGCAAAAGGCCAATTTTTTAATTTTAACGGTTATAATTTATTTCTACATTTCATCCATTAAATTTTCTTCCCTAGAAAAAATTGATTTTTTTTGGATTTAAATGTTAGTGGGGATTCATTTAATTCTTCTAGAACCAATTATCAGTCCACTATTTGAGGGAAATAAAACTACCACACAAGTCAGACCTAGAAATCCACACCCTAATTTGGATACTTTTTAATATTGGCCCGTAGATTCGAAATGAATATCTAAATGATATAAAATTATATATACTTATATAGAAGATATTAATAAAAAAATCAGATAGGATTCCTTTTTTTACTCCTTATTTTTCAACATAATAAATTTTTTCTAAACTTGAATGGACAAATGTGAGAAGTATACCTGGACATAATAAATTTCAAGAGTAATTTGGATATAACTCACATAACACATTTCTAATGAATCTGAAATTTATTATCTCCAAATAGAATATAGCGTTGAAAAAAATTAAATAATTATCCTTTCTCGTATTATTTAATTAAATGGTACTATAACATTTAATATTTTTTAGGAATATTCAGGATAAAAAAATTCATCCACTTTTACTATAAAAATTTATCCCAACTCAGGTTTCAAACGTATTGAAGCCATTTATTGACATTCCAAGTAGTTCTGTACTTTATTTTATATTTTAATTGAATTATAAATTTTAATTATATTATATTCTTCTTTTACTTGTAATTCCTTAATTTGTATCATGTGTGTTTGCACTAAATTTTCTTCTCCATGATCTATAGTCGGCATGATCAAGACATTCAATCCTAAGGATGTTTCCTGGGGTAAAAGCTATTGTTAAATCCATTTTTATATGTTATTATATTTATTTTTTATTATTTTAATATAGTTAATTCAAGGACGGTCATTGTTGTAAAGGAAACATTACTTCTCTACTATCCACCCGAGGCTTATCTTTCTCTTCTAAAACATTCAGCCTCAATCAGGGAGGTTGATGTGCTGTCACCTGGTGATCATTGATTTGTTAATATATTCACAAATTCTAAAGTACATGATGTATATGAATAATTTGTATCATGTTAATTACTTTTATTTGGAAAAAATAATGAGATGCGAAATGTTTACATTGGGAAATACTATGAGATGATGTTCTTTCAATCTAACATCATTATGCCTACATTTATTATTATATTATTTCATCATATATATAAATTAATATTATATGCATGTTTCAAACCAATCTAATTATATATCTAGTTTTATATTATTTCGAATATATATACTGACAAAATAATTTTGGTGTAGTGTGAGCTACCTTCTGAAGACTGACCCATGCTGTGCAATATATTATAGGAATAGTTAAATATACTATTGATGAGGGATCTATGAAAAATAATCACTGATCTATCATAATTCTAGTGAAAAAGTTTCATTCAAATTCCATATAAATTATCAATGAACCTAAATTTGTTATTAAAAAATAAATTTTTTTATTCTATGTAATTTTTATAAACCATAAAATTATATAATATTCCAAAAATCGGTGGGTGTTTTCCATAATATTATGAAACCCCAATAGCATAAAAACCACTTTACACCATGATTCCATACATCCTTAATATATTGGAATGTTTTATATAATTTTTTTCGATCCATGTTTTTACATATTTTTTTTAACTCGAAAATTTCAAACATCAAAATATAATATGAAAAAAAAAATTATAATAAGGTGTAACTTTTCTATATAGCATATAGTAGAAAAATAAATTGATGATTTAAAGATATTTTTCTAACGATTTGAGATATTTTAGCAGAAATTCCATCTTCATCAATTATGATAAAATGACACATTTTAGGGAAACATGGAATACCTAAACTTGTGGAACAAAAATATTTCTTAGTTTTACTTAATTCATTTTACAATTCATGTTCATGCTCGTCTTTTCATCCATAAACAATCTAATAATATCTTTTAATTCATTTTTAATTCTATCATAATGATATTGATGAATATTATATAACTCAAATAGTGAATTATTAATCTCCACTATCATTTTGGTAATGATTTCAAATTGAGTATTCATTACATAAATTGTGGTATGTGGGTTTCTTCCGATGCATGGACCCTCTTCATAGAAATATTATTTCCATAACATTCCCATAAATTAAATTTTTTATATTATTTTTTAACCGATGTATATTTTCCTCTTTATAGAAAAATATTCTATTGATTCTATATCTTGTATTAGTGTGTTTCACATTTACATCTAATCATCCAATGATTTTAAATATAATCATAACACATTTTTAGTTAATATTTTTCTTACTATGGACTATTGAGTAACTCAAAAATAGATGAGAAAAATTTACAAAAATAAATTTTTAAATTTAAATTTTTTTCAAAATAAGACAAAAACCATAAAATATAATAGAAACAATAATAATTTTATTATAATTACCTATTGTTTAATCCACTTTAACATTGTTAATAGATTATAGAATTTTCAGTTTCTTCACATTCTTATTCTACCTTATCTTAAAGGGATTGGATAAAATGACCACCATATTTTTATTTACCATGATAGAAATTTTTTTATCTAGCTGGTATGCCTTAGAAATTTCTTCAAGTATTAGTATGATATATAATTAATAAAAAAAATTTGGAAAAAGTCTAATTTGATGTATTACATTGATCTCTAATACAAAGTGTAGTGATAAGGTGTTTATATAGAAAAACTGAGAGTTGATGAATTAGTATAAACCTAATATTATATGATTTATATTATTTAAATTTTATTAAACCTATAAACTATTTAGGATGTTTTTAACTAGTATTTTTCACTCAGTACATTAACAACACATGTAAGAAATATTTTAATTTGATACCAACATAGAATAGTTTTTTAGTTCTGTTCCTATTGTTTATATTTACTCGTTTATATGTTATGGATGGGTTTAAAAAACATGTGCATCACTAATAATGAAAATATAATAATCATGGGAACGGGATCATTATTTACCCCTATGATTATCACCCAAAAAACATTATTATATACATGTTTCTTTTTAGTCTCAAATTTTTTTCTTTATAATAGCTCCTTCTAGATTACAATGGTCTTACCCAAAAAACCCTATTTGAAATGATATTCATCTACACTAATGATTTTAAAATCAAAATATAAGTAACATCATAATTCATAATCTATGGTCATAAACTACAAGAAGTTTTTCTATATAAGTAACATGAAAATAAATATCTTCCTCTCAATTATTGAACTATTATAACATGAAAGGTTATATGTAAAACTGAATTTTTAATCCTTGTAAATCATTATTATGAAATATAAGTACCTCCATCAGGATAATATCATCATTATTTATTAGTATTTAAATATATTATAATAATTAATAAAATAATAGCTTTTAACTCCATCTCACTAATTATTCTTCAACATTATTCATTTATTCTTTAATTATGCAAGATGTTTTGGGAGTAGTGCATGTAAGTAGCACTCCATATGATTATTTATTACTTATTATTCATTTTATAAACATAGAGTCCTAATGTTAATATACTTCCTATATTTAAATATATAATTTACCATAATATTTTAGTAATATGATCTCTTAATTAAAACTATTCCATCATTCTTGATGAGAATATTCAGAATGTATCTTCATAAAATTAGATTCAAATATGTGTTTTTGAATCCCATAAAAAAAATAAAACATATATATTTATGATATTCTCATATATAGTTTTCAATATCTATATTTATCATTATTCATTTCATCATTTATTCAATTTTTTACATTTTTTTAAATATTTCAAAAAATGGTGACTCTATTTCCTCATATGTAAGAATAAATGATTTTCTGTGTTGTTGATTGGATCCTCTTATAAACATAGAGTTAATTTTCTGAAATATTCAGGATTTATAAAAAACATAAAACTCATCATGAATCATGGTTTTAATTTTAGGTATATGTATTTTTAAGTCCTTCAACAATATGTCACCATCATAACATTTATGGATTATAATTCAATGAGAATATTATTTAATCTTATAGGGAAGTATTTGTAATATATTATAGCTATAAAACTCTCATCTTATTCCTCCATATCATTGTATTTAATCTTATATATCCTTCAAAAAAATATATTATTCCTAAACAGCTTCATAATTAATCACATGTACTTTTAAGATGTTAAAGACTTTATATGACATAGTAATCTTATATTATTAAACTACTCTTACATGGAATAGATGTAGATTTTATTTTTCATACTATTAATGGAACATGAACTGAAAGAAATTAAAATATGGGGGAAAATTATTACAATGTATCTCTATATCACATAGAGATAAATGTCATGTAGCACTATATTTACTTGCTTTAATATCACAGATCACTAAATATTCAAAATGTAGCCACATATAGTTTTAAATGTCCCAAAAAATTATTCATTCAAAATTAAGTCATCACATAGTTTATGTTTATGGTATCATTGTATTTTTTTCCATAAATCATATACTATTAGTATATTTCAATATCCATTTTTGTTATACTATCCTTTAAAAACATAATTGAAAATATTATGCTTACAACCATGGTACAATACTATATACATCTTCATTTTTACTAAACATAAATTTATCCTTATTTAGTGAAAATATTTCTATATTTATTCTATAAGAATATTAATCTATCAAACTTAAATCATCATGAATAATTAAGGAATATTATTTTTGTATTTAAAATGAAACAGAAATTTTTTAATTCATTTACAAATTACATTTGAAATAGATATATATTCGCATATATCTATTATTGGAATTTAATGTTACATTGTGGTGAAAAAAATCATTTATCTACCCTTATAAGGGGTGGGAAAACCCTCTTCGACCATTCAAGAACAAATTAGAACCTCACATACAACATTCTTGGTTTTTTCAAAAGGTGAAAGTTTTTCCTTATACTCATCACACCAGAAAGACAAAGGTAAATGGAAGAGTTCCATGTGAATCACAATAGGCGATATGTGGTAAAGAAAAACTATTCATGAAATAAAAATGGTCAAGAAACTTTATAACAATATCATGAATCCCCTAATATTGTGTTTCCCAAAATATGTTTTATGGATTAGTTCCTTCACAAGAGATAATTTATATAAATAAAGAATCAACCCTAGTTTTTGAGGATGGACCTATGCTTGTTGAAGAGTCACAATAAAATATGAGAAACTCTTAATTTTGATTATTCTTAATGCTAAATCCACTAATTGATTCCCATAATTATGAAACCTTCAATACAAAACTCACATAATTCATAATTCACATAATTTTATGTAATATATGAGTTTTCACAACTTCCCATAATGAATAGGCGTGTTTTTACTAGATGTGAATCATTAACCCAAATATACACCAAATGACACAATAATTTGTGTGCACCGATGTATTTTAGAATCCATATGTCATAATTTTTCTAGACATTGTGATTCAAGAATATCTAATGGTTCATACACATCCAATTTTGTGTGACACCACATCCACGTCCCTTATTATATTCCTACTAACACCAAACAATGTTTTGTGTATGTTTAGTTCTTATGAGAAACACAACTATTTAATATTGGTTCACCCATGAAAATCCCATATATAAAATGGGTATCGTGAACCATCATTCCCAATCCCATTACACCACGAATAATTTGGGAAATTTTATTTCCTTCTACTCTTAAGAATATGAATCCTCACATCAAGTCCCCCATATGTGGCCTGGATTGAGTACTACCCATTCCCATTACTCCCCAAAATCATTTTCATAGTTGGTATGAAATCCTCAACATTGACATCATCAAGGGAAAGTAACCTTTATTACTCAGGATGAGAAGATATAGGATCTTTATACCCATCTATCCTCTCACCCTAACAATGAATGAGAAACATCTCTTATAATATAAAACATCATCGGGGATGTAAGATATTAAATTGAATAGAATAACAATACTAGTCATTCGACATTAAAATAAACAAATGATATCTTATCAAAATATGATAAAACATAGTCTTATAGTATGTTACAAGCATGGAAATCCCTATCTTATGAGAACATGATGCCTCATGGGATGAGTGTGTGATGCCTTAGGTTATGTGAATGATATGATCACAAAACACTCTAATCATAATTATTGATAATCACTAACGTTTCTATAGATATAATAATTTAATCATAACAGAAAAAATGTCGAATTCATACATTGATAAAAAATATGATAATTTTTACATGAAAAAATGTTAAAATATAGCCTTATTATAAGTTAATATCAGGAGATTATGTATGTGAAGAGAACATGATTCCTCTTGTGATGAGAACGATATTCCACATGTGATGAGAAATAGATGATTCTCTCATATTAATAATTTTTTTCCAACATAATCCATTCACCATACCATGTTGTGACTCCTTCTGTGATGCAATAATCCATACATCCTGATGTTAACCTGTGTGGTATAACCCTCTCATGTGAATTTAATCTATACTATGAAACTACATGGTTTTTTATCAATGTATCCAAATATGGAATGTTTTCAACTTCTCTATGCTCAAATCCAAGAATCCAAAAATAATAGATACCATTTTTCTTATTCATGGTCTCTGATCAAAGTTATATTATCCATATCTAATATAAAAACCTCCCTCACATATCAAATACCCCTATGGAGAAAACAACTATGAAGCTTGATCATCTTTTCATAATAAACTTATCCACCCATAAATCCATAGTCCCCTTATAATTTAGTATTTCAAAAGGATGGTAACTTGTTCCTAGGCCCATACAAGATTATGTAAAATGGGAATCATCACTCAACATTTATTTAAATACACGATCACCATGCACTAGACTATAAATCATGATAACACCTCACAATGTTATTAATATATTCATTTATCCATACATTTCAACCATATTTGGAGGGAACCCTGATATAAATTCTTTCAATGGACCCATTCATACAATTGTTAACATATGAAGTAGATTGATTCAGCAAAACCCCATCCCTATGTGATGAGGATTGGGAACTCAAGGGGACTAGTACATGAAGTCTATGTTACAAGTATATGGTTTCATCTTTTAGAATGGATTTCATGAATGGGATTCTACCACATGTGATGTGGAGGAGATTAACAATTAAATTATCATATTAATTCCATAGGTGGAGATTATTTGTTCTCTACCCCCATTCAATATATTATGATATTGAATTCATAAATAATTTTAAGAGCATTAGATGTCTTATGTAATGAACATGGTAATCCTTATGATATGATTATATGTTTCCTCGAATTATGATTGTCATATACCTCACATACCAAACAATATATTACTTATGTGATGAGTGTAAGATTCATGAGGTGACGCACCATGGATGCCCGATTTACATAATTTACGTTGCGTCATAATGATCATGGGATGGATTGGAGTTTCACCTATGAAACATTATGTAAGTGGAATAATATTCCATTAAAATAATAGTTGAGGATTAATTTTATATATTTCCAATACCCATAATGTAATATTAATCTCAAAACATGGGTAACCACTATATCCTAGAAATGGGAAGGTGTAATAATAAAGTGTCATATAAAAGATGGAATCATGAATGACATTCATAAACATGTCCTCGATCTATTTAGAAGATCTAGTCTAGGATGTGAGATCCAAGGACGAGTCAATAAAAGGAATATTGAAAATCATATTATCTCATTACAATTAGGTATTTGACATCATCAACCATGGTGGTGAATAATTCCTAATTTATAACATAGGAATACATGGCATGATGATAATGAAGATTCCATGGACGTAGATTTGAATGTCAGTGTGTTATTAGAAAATTGTGTTATAAAACACATTAGTGAAACTACCATGAATCTATTATCATGTTAATGGGAGAAAAATATGAATATTGGGTGTCTAAAATTTTGTAAAAAAATTGGAATGAATCCATTTTCCCCAACCTTTTACATAATGAGTAACTTTGGACACATTGATATTCAACATCACCAAACATGTACTAATGGTTGGATTCATAGGCAAAACATTACACCAATTACTTTACAGGATTGATTTTGTTATACTCGAGGTAATTTGGGAAGATGGATCAGTCAAGTAGAAATCTTATCCTGTCTTGGATATACAACATCAACCACCCATCCTATAGATCTTTTGTATCTTCTCCTGCCTCTACATCAAAACTCATCCAACACAGGTTCATCACTTCCATCATCCATATATATGAAGAGGGTGGATTCATACTCACACGAGTGATGTATCAGTTTCACTAATCATATAAACCAACTGGGAGTGACGTAGGAGGGATCCTACAACATAGAACCATTGAAAACATACAATAATCCAACAGTCTGATGAGAAGATGAATTCATACATATTCCACCAGCGTCGATATAAAATTCATGAATCATGGAATCGATGAATATTTCAAATATATTATAATATTAAACCACTCACAAAATTGATGTGTCCTATTACACAACTGATTAAACCTTTGTATCCCTGACCATAACATTGGGGAACATATTTTCCATGTTTGTACTAACACCAAAACTACCCACTAGGTCAGTCGGGTTCACTCTCCCAGCCCTAGAAAACTAAAAAAAATCAAAGTATCTCTCTAAATGGTTATGAATTCTTCTATAGAGTTCCACATCATCAATAAATAATTAAATACAGTGTTACTCATATTAAATAAGAAATTCAATTCATTATGATTCCTTCTTGTGGATGAAGGGGAACTAGCCATCATAGTGGCCCTGCATGTGCCATGATATGTAACATGCATGGAATAATTCTCCATAGATCTATAGAGGACTGAGCACAGCGACCTCCCCTTCCATCACAAATTATAGGAAAATGGGAATAAGAACTACATCATCATTGACATTTTAGATTACAAAGAATGTTGAAATTTTTGTAAAATCCCTTAACATCCTATAACAAGGATGGTGGTAGGACCCCCTAAATTGAGGATAACCATTAATGAGAATATAGTCCATAAATTCGCAAAATAAAATCGAATATACCAGAATGTAGAGGATGTTTTGGATTCCTTTTAGGTAATAATTGCATGTCCATCCCTAACACCATTGTTTTCCCGCATATCAATCATCAACAAATAAATATTGGGGATGTCACGATCTTTTCTGGAACCCTAAAATGAAGTAGAACACCATATAATTTCATATTCTATTGATGCAATTCCTATCAATAAGACGTTTTGGGTACCCTTTCCTATATGTAAATGGTTATGAAGCTCACACCACCTCTAAAATCCAATCCCTCTATTTATGGAATATTGTTTCATAGGATGAATCCTCTACTAAAAGTATGCAACATAGATGATTTTCAAAACATGCCCCCCCCCACATCAATATTTTCATATATATGAGGATGTGGATATGATGAGTAAAACAAAGAATTAAAAAATGAATATGATTAATAATTTTTATGGTGAATATAATCCACCAACCAATTAATGGTGATGTTATGGCTCCCTAAAATCCAACACATCATTATCACAAATCATCTGGTCACTGATCAGGAAGCATCCCTCCACAAAAACATTTTGTAGATGTTAAATACCCTTTTAGACTATCATAAATACCTTTTAGGATGCCACAAAAACCTTGAGTCTCTCCTTGGTTAATGCCAAAATTTTGACAAAACAGTGAACCTAGTGGCTCAATTCCTTAATTCATTTGGGTATCACCATAGTTTTCAAAGGACATATATCATGAATCCTCAAATTTTATTACTAATTCCAAAAAGTGTTGTTTGTTTCCTTGTGTATTAGGTTCCATGGGAAACATAAAAACCTTTAATTCATCCCTATCCCATAGATATAACAATTCTATCAAGAAAATATGCTTATCAATGGTGAATACCTCCCTCTAATAACCAAAACATTCAAAAAACATCAAGTTCATACATATAGATGTTGTAGAGGATTAGGCCTATGAAGTGTAGCATAAGGAGAAAGATCCACCATAATTTTGGTTTTAGTGGTAGGTGGGTCATATAGTGGTTTCCTGAACATTTATATAGAGGAAAAATTCTGGTCTTTTGAGTCTTACTAAGGTGTTATCACATGTTCATCAACATATCAACAAGGTAAAAGGAATTACGAATCCCAATTATATATGTGAGACTGTACATGAAATAATGTTAGATAACAGAGTTAATACATTACTCCAAGATCATGAGAACTAAAAGAGGCTCAATATTGAACATCATGCTGAACAATCCTTAGAATGGGATGATTTTCAAGAGGATCCCTCCATTCCTCCAATGGATTCATCACAACCAATAATACATAGCCATTGATTCTGGGATTCGGAAGGTGGTCGTATCCATCCAATCAGTATTGATTTTGATATATCCTCTCAATTAAGACACAACATAGTCTTACCCATGGAACCATCCCTAGTCAATCCTCATGATTTTCCCCACTTGTACTACGGTAATTATTCTCTATTAGATTGTATGCCAATCATTGGGTTTATGACTACCTACGCACTCCATCAAAATTTCAAAAATTCCCTCAACACTTTTCTTAATTCCATTGGGAAAACATAATCCCAATTTCATCCAAAATAAAGATTTTCCACCTATGGATGGATAATACTTCAACTCCAATGATTTTGGTAACCATAGCTTCCAGAATATAATGTATTACCCAAACCTTATAATTCCTTAAAATTTTCGTTCTATAGATAGTTGGATAGGGGGCCCATCACATTTTCTTAATTTATCTTAAGGTAGTTCCAATAATAAATCATATTTATATTGTGTTGAACAAGATCCAATGACCTCTCCATGTAAATTCATAGTGATACTGAGAAAGTCATTTAATTGGCCACCCAATAAAAGGTATTGAACTATTAAATTTATATTCATCACCTTTATGAATATATTATAGATATGTGGGTGGATAATATATGGGAAAATATATTTCCAACTGCATTACCTCTCTATTTACTCGGTGTATTCTGTGAATTCTCTAAGAAAGGTTAACATATAGAATATGTGATGTAGTGCAGCAAGAAGTAGCCACACACATTACCTTCTTAATCTATAGTAAATAATAATGATAGATTATTTACAACTTCAATAAAAAAAACTTATGACCCTATTCCAATATGACATTATGTGTACCTGCAGAACAAGTCATGCCAATATTAACCTTGAAATGAGAACACCACCCAAGCATGATGTCTCGTCTAGGTACCATGGTTTCCCTTTTAATACTAAATGAACTGGGTCTACTCCCTCATGTATGATTACTTCCATTGTAAAATTATATGTTCTTTGTAGAAGAACATTTTTATTTTTTTGAAAACCCAAATGCCACAAGATTTAAGGTTAACCAACCATGTAAAATATTTTCCAAATCACAAGATCGATTTTCACATTATCAAAGAAATTTTTCAATTAAGGTCATTCCCAATGAATAGATGTACCATGGAATGATTGAGTTTTGGGACTTCATGACACTTGTGATATATGTCTCTACTGCCCACGTTGGAAAGGAATATTTTATCGATGATTGTAAATAGCTATCCAGTTATGGTTCATAAAAGATTGATGCTTGGATTGTATAACATTAAGTAGTTCCCAGCCCTAGAATTTTCTATTATCGATTGAACCAACCAATACCTCATGTATTTTCAAAATCATCTTTAGTTGATCCACTAGATTCAGAACACATCATTTTTCACAAGTACCGATGATGATATCCCCTTGTAAATCATGGTCCAATACTAGTGTCGATGAAAATATATACTCTCAATGATTTTATTCCCCTTTAATAAAGATAATACACCATACTCTAATTGTCCGTAAAATAATAATCCGAGGAATATTAGGATTATTGTTTTTTAATGTAATTATGTTGGTGGATCATTGTGCAAAACCTAGTGATAAAGAACATCGCCATGAAAATACATGAGTAACCACCATGAAAATTTGGTTCATTATATTTATATAACAACAAATGATTATCTCGGGGATATGAAAATGTAGTCCACATCGCCAACATCATTAAAAATACCCCTTTAATCATTCAGGATGATTGAACATATTTATCAGCAAAGAAAACACATGTCTTATACATTTCCATTTATGGTTGGACCATAACCACCCATCACTCAGCCTCATCCATAACCACTAGTATATCTAATTAACCCTTAGTTCCTAATCAAACTATATCATAGCCTACTATTTTGACTATGCTTCCTATCAAGGAGGAAAATTTAGGGAATAATCATATTTATCAATATTATAAATATGAGGATCATAAAAAACTATCTTGAATATTGGTGTGACTCATGATAATTGATGTGATCAATAAATAAAAAGAGTTATCTGATTCTCTCAAAAGTGACCTAAAGTTTCCTTTTCATTTTTACATTAATTTAGTTTTTTAGATATATCATGTACATGATTTCAAACAGGAAGAGTGTCAATCCATCACATATTTTTTATTTGTAGGATAATGGTTCCATAATTCATAGGCACATATACTCACTCCATGTATTAGGATAGTTCAATTGAGTAAAAATTCATTACTACCCAGAAGAAAATAGATCTAGGATCAATATCAGTGTGATTATGATACTCCATATAATGGTAATCAATGAGCTATATTTGAACCAATTGAAATTGACTATCCAGTAATATGAAAAAAAATATGCATATGTCACACTGGATGATTAATTTAGAGACCTAGTTTAGAATCATGGTAGAAATTACCGAGTTTATCATTAATATAGAGGTATGTACATAAAATTCCATATTGGGAAGGACATGGAATTATCTACATCCATTTATCATCATAATATAATCATAACCTCAAATACTTCCCCAATAGTGGGTTATGGGTACTCCATGGGGATATATCAACCATCAAGTCAACCGAATCCCACTTTACGAATGTCGAGTATTACAAAAGGGGAGGTATACACAATTATATCTATTAGTTAGTTCACTCATATTCTCCTAATGACATGATAACCACCTAAAATATCCCTATATAGATTTCAAGGACTTATTAATCCATATAATACACCAGAATGAAGAAACAACCCCATATAATGAATACAATATCATGAACTCTATGAAAAATGGTTCTCATTATTCAAAATGTATTCCTATAAATAGAAGGCACCCTGGACTCTACAAATACCAACTCTAATTTAATAGTGAAGGATCATTCCATTGGTCACCAATATAGGGCTAAATCACTTTATTCAAATGACAATAATGACCTAATAGAAGTCATCCCAATGTCATTGTTATGATTTAAATGGTGGAACTCACTATAGAAATACATATAGGGATAACTATTCATATGTTCTGTCCATGGTCTCTAAAATGGAAAATGGATTTTAATCGACTACTGAATGTTCTTCCTCTACCAAGGAAAAGTACAATATTACCTTATTTATGCTTATTACTGAATGGAAATGTCCTCTGAGGGGGGCCCAATATTTCATTAATATATATATAAATATATTAAATAATTTTGAATATATAAATACTCTAGGGGAATCATTAATTCACATAAATATAGTAAATTTATAAAGTAAAAAAACATAACAGACAAATCAATAAACATTATGTTAATATTAGAAGTTCAATTCTACAGTTGAACCCACATAAATAGGGTGGAGAACTTCTAGATTTAATAAAAAAAGAAAAATACTATGGTGTGAATGAAATATAAACTCTTTTAATTTTTGATATGATGGTGATTTGTCTGTTTAATTTTAGGAAAATATAAAAAATCCTTGGTAATTGAAAATCCATGTTCAGGATTAATTAATGAAAATAATGAAAAATTATCAAACTTGTATTTTTTGGAAAAAATATTCATTGAATCTAATGATCATGGAAAATGATTCAAAATAACTACTTTTTTATTTTTTCGACGTTTATGGAACCTCAATTATTGTGATTCTTTAGTGCTTTTAATTCATGTTCAAACACCAGAACTAACCAACCTAATGTTCATGGTGAGGGACATCCAATTTTTAATGAACTATTTATGTCACTCCCACACTCATCACACAATGATCATGAATTAATATAAAAAGAGTGGAATTGAGAATTAAATTATGGGGCAAAGAACAAAATTAATTGAATTCAAACATAAAATACCTTAGTAAAATCAACCCCATTCATTTTATTTACTATGAATAAATTTTACCTTTTTATTATATTCATGAGAGGGAATGAAAAAAACACTATAATAATCATAGTAAATGTATAATTTGATCATAAAAGCAACACATCTAGCTAATGTGGATCTCCTCCAATTGATTTATCATCTATCATATATGTTAGCCTCCCTATTTATAAGAATAAATATCTCTTGGGATTGATTTGATTCCCACGAAATTAGAATTAAAACTATTCATGGTCAAAACAAGGAGTCAATGGAAAAACCAATCTAAAATTACATTAATATTATCAAAATGTAGTTATTTACTTAATTTTTCAATCTAGTTTCATGATTTGAGATGACGATTTAGGATGTGTAAACTGAATCTAAGCCTCTAAATATATTATTATTCAAACATTCACATGTTCAATATGTTTTACAATATGAATTAAAACAATCGCTTTCTTTATCATTGTAATCTCATGACATTAATGTAATTCAATGAGTGAGGTAATTCTATGCACCTCATACATCACATTAATTTTATGATCCACTAATTGAATAAACAAAATTATTTCAGTATTTATCTTCCTCAACCGATTTAGGAATTGAATGATATTCATAATTTGAATTATTCTATCCCACATTCTTTAAACTATATTAAATGATAATTTTTTTGATCATATCATTTTCATTGTTTCCATCTAATTTATATTCAACCATATCAATCGTCAGTTTGGGTAAAACATTAAACACAAGGTAAATAATTACCATTTTAATTCAAGAGGAATTGAACATAATATAAAAATATTTATGCATGAAATATTGACATTATATTTTTAATAACTCTCATAATAAAACAAATCCTAGAACTAAAAAGGTTTAGGGACTTCAGACTCTAGATACAGAACAATATTATTCAATTAATTATCAAAAAAATATCACACAATGATTTTTTAATATAGTAAAATTAGTATGAACATCTGAAAATATATATTTCATTATCACCAATGAAAATAATATATAATAAATGGTGATATTAGATTCTCAATGAAGTTAAACATAAGATATATCAATAACTGATCATAAGTGTGTATTAGATAAGTACATGAGATCATGATCATAAATTACAATAATCATACACAATCATTAAAATATTATTTGTAAAATATCATGTTAGAATTATTTTTCATAACAAAATCCAGAATTTATAAGTGTTTTGATTCATAAATAATCAATCATGATCTATAAGTTCATATAGTAAACATAGTAAATATATTTTTGAAATACACATAAGTATAAAAATCATATCATCAGTCATGGTCCACTACTATGAGTATTATAATGGAATAAGTTCACTCCACATTCCATCGATTCCTTATTCATAATTCACTAAAAATTCTATAATAGTTGATATAGTCTTTTAAACAAAATTTTCAATCCCCATTTCAATCCGTATTATCTAATGAAATATCATTATTTACCCAGTTCATTGGAAGTATATATAATTATAGGGACACCCATATACTCATGATAATAATAAATATATGTCCCCTAAGATAAAGAATCCTTCATCATAAAATAATATCATAAAATAAGTAATGTTAACATTTTTGATAACCATTAAATCATTTTTTTTGAACAAACATGGAATGGAAATTGGTTATTAAATGTTTTATTTTAACATAATTAACTCATGGGGAAAAAAGTGATTCAAATAATAATTCATGAAAAATCATGGTCATTTTCTGTATATAAACTCAAATTGGATGGTATGATAATAATATGTCTACTATAAATCAAAATAATATTTAAATTATATTTATATAAATGAAAAATATATTGAAAACATGATTCATGACAATCATCGAAAACATGAAAAGTATCCTTTTCATTTGATAATATTTGTACTGAAAATTAAAATATTAATAATAAATTCCTTTTCTTTATAAATAAAAAACAAAATATTTATGGTAAGATTAAATGTATTGAATGGTCATGATAGTGGTAAAAACCATTCATGACATAAAAAATATAATAAAATTTTCTTTTACCCTTTTGTAAAAATATAAAAATTTACATGTTCAAAAAAAATATTGAATCCTATTTAAAAATTTAAAAATAAATTAACTGTTAGTGAAAATATAATTTTTTAATCCTTTCATGTATTTTTACTATCAAACATAAAATATTTTTTAAGATTATTAACATGGAATAAAATTTTCATCGAACTTAGAGAAAATATGGTTGGATTTTATTCAAAAACAATTTATTAATTATTTTATGTACCATATTGATGAAAATGGTACAAATATATAAAGACACCATAAATAAACAAATTATTAAAATATATATGAATTTTAGAGGGAAATATCCATTTAATTTCAATCAATGTAAAATAAAGAATGAGAAATCAATATTAAAATGAAAAAAATAAATAAATATATTATTTCAAGTTCGATTGTAATGTCACAGAAATTACATATATCATTTTTAGTTATATAGCATTATTACAAGACCTCAAAATCTGATAGCGCGTTATTCTAGAGCCTGGAGTGCCCTAAATGATCCATCAATGTTTTATTAATCTTAAATTAGCGCACATGAGTAGATTTATTGAAAAAGTTGAATAACTCTTAAATGGTTTCCCAGATCAGAATTATGAGGGCAACGTTGAGTTCAGAATGGCGAGTTTACCCTAATAGTGACTTATGTTTGGTCGGCGCATGCCTCCTCTAAGAAAATAGAAAAATTGCATAATCATAAATAAAATAATAAAATAAATTATTTTATTTTTCAAAGGCTCATAACACAGAAACACTAACTCAAAATTAAAATCCATGACAACTACTGAACTCATGAGGGCATGCTTTATTTAGGTAGATACTAATTTTGGCCAGCGGGGTCCACCAGTGAAAGTTTTTTTTGGTCGTAAAAAAATAATTATGTAAAAATTAATTTATTGAAAAAACCCTAACATTTAAACAGTAACTCATTTTGGAAATACTTGAGTACCATTCGGTTCAATGGGGCATTTTTCACATAGGCATAGCCTAACCATGACCGACTTGGGTCGAGGGTGACTGAAAATAATTTTCCAAACATTTTTTCATGTACGTTCAGTAAACTTATGAGTAGCGTTTTCTAACAATTGAACCATTGGTCGGATTAAAAATCTGACGAAACGTTGAACTCGCAGTGTCATGACTCTCTTAAGGGAGGTTTAATCTTGACAGTAGTTGATTGAGACAATAAGTTGGTTTTTTCATTTTCTTAGGAGGATTAAATAAAATAAATATATTTTAGTTTAAATATCCTCCCACCTATCATTTAATTCTTGGTGGTGGGGACCAAACATACACACCATTAATGTGAGGAAACCCTTGGAATTCTCCCAAGTTAATAAGCCAACAATTAATTGATCTACTAATTAATTAAGTGTCTCCTCACCACTTAGTTGGGGCGATCATTGGAAAAGGGGAGCTTTTGGAGAGAGCATATGGGAGAGACTCTGGGAGATCTTTAGGGAGCATTTGGTCAGTGTATGAACATCCTCTAAAAAAGAACGTCCTCTAAATCAAGAACAAGGATTCCACAAGAGCTCAGATCAAGAGCGTGGTGCAGGGGCAACGAACTTCGACGTCTTCATCTCTTTCTTCATGACATCTCTGACGAACATCAAAGTAGGGGGTTTATATTGAACTATGGTAAATATCTATTTTTTGATTTCCCATATTCTTGATTCTCAGCAAAGTTGTCCAAATATATGGCCATCGATCCGCACATATACCATGGTCTTTTTATTTCGTTCTTCCCGCGTTCTTCGTGCGTTCTTCGATGCCTAATTTTTATTGGCGCTGGAGACATGGAGTTTTGTTGATCACAATATATGGACACAAATCCCATGACACGTGGATCAGAAATATTAAATCGTTTAATTTTTCAGTCTTGGAGTGAAGATGATATGGATCGCAAAAGGAGGCGGCCAAATTATTTTTGGCACTGGAAACACAATATTCTATTGAGAACAAGATATGGATGCAGATCCCTTAACCCGAGGATTGTGAATATGAAATCATTTTATTTGGTGAGTTTAGAATGAAGATGTAGTGGGTTGTGGGATGGTCAACGTGACGGTGTGATTCCGGCAAGTCTTCAGGGAGTTGATCAGGGGATGGTAGACGGTGCGACGTGCTGCGGTGGTCGAGCGGAAGCAGTGAGGCCGAAGAGTTTGGCTGGTGTGAGTTAGGTGAGGCCACTGGTGGCTGAATGGGATGCGATGCTTGGGTTTGGTGGTATAATAGGCGTGAATTTGAGGAGTAGAATACACGTGAATGAGTTATATTGGGGAGATAAAGTGTTGAAACAAAATGAAATAAAATTAAAAGAGAAATAAATGAAGTAGGATTGAATTGACGGTTGTGTGGGGCACATGAGAGCTTTGGTAGATTGAACGTGGGTTTTGGGATGTATGAAAAAAATGGTTAAATAAGAATAATATTAATATAATAATGTTATTATTGTTTTTTTAGGAAAATCGTGATTCAATTTTAAATTATCTGTTCGACCTCAGTTCCAAAAACGGCCATCGGTAATGTGACCCTAACTTCGAGACATAAATTATGAGTCAAATATAGGATGTCTTTTTCAGGTTTTTGGATCAGGTACCCGAAACGCTCAAATATAAATAATATATTTTAAATTTTAAATCTTTGACCCTCTATAACTCATGTGTGCGACGTCCTATTGACTTACCGTAATCAGTGATGTGATCCTGTCATTAAGACGGTCGATTTATGTCTAATGTTGAATATTAAATTCATGTTTGTGGCTCGGGTCCACAAAACACCCAATAATATTATGAATATTATTATTTTGGGATCTAATATTTGACATATCTCTCTCATATTATGTCAAAATGATAAACTGTCAGTGGCACCAGAATCCTTGGATTGAGGCGGTTCTTTCGGTATACCCCAATTCATATTTGGATATATTTAGGGTATGCCAGGGTCGGATCAAACACGAATCAAACTGAGCCCTTAGGACTAAAATGCACAAAAAATATAGAAAAGGTATCTGATTGATGCACCATCTATCTCATTGAGACCCCTTTTATGTGGCGGTCCTTTGAGATAATTCTTCATGGGACATCATTGCTGTTGGTGTATTATACATGTGTCTTGAGGAGCGGATCCTCCAGGAATCATGAAAGCATAGTGCAGGAACCCTGTAGCTAGCAGTAACATGAGAATGGGATCCTTTAGGGGGACTAGGCGTGCGATCCTTTGTGGGTCCATTTTCTAGATTCTCACTTAGATATACTCTATAAATCCACGTCGGACTACTCTAGGATCCTATGTGGGTCTGTTATTCTAGGATCATATGTGGGTCTGATGATGTATAAGGATATTTTGTGGGTGTGCTGTACTAGGATCCTATGTGGGTCTGATGATGTACTAGGATATTGTGGGGGTATTTTGTACTAGGATCCTATGTGGGTCTGATGATTTAAGATCCTACGTGGGTTTTCCTCTTAATAGAGTATGATTACTCAGTAGTTACATTTAATAATCTCTACTACTATACCTAAGTTATACATGGAGTGAGCTGAGTCCTTACCTCTATGGTGATACATTGATGGTATTCTTCTATGTGGCGTACCTATGTGGTACTTTATTTTATGGGGAATCCTTTGTTGTATTCTTCTGTGTGGTGTTAACATTGTGGTACAAACCTTTGTGGGGTTACCTTTGTGGTATTACTTTCTTTGTGGAACATTTGAGCCATGGGATATGGATTTGGCCCTTGTGTATCCTCATGAATGAGATGTGAATACTTTTTAACTTGGGTATATGTATGGGAATATACCTTAGTAGGGATGAGATTATTTTTCATTATTTTTGTTTTATCCTTTATATATATTGAGATACCTTTAGGGGGTCTCAGGGTCCCTTATGAGTATCGTTATACTCACCCCTTCATGGGCTACGCTGACACCTTGTTTTGTTTAGTGTAGACGACGGACATCGCTGACTCATGACGAGGGAACCAGGCCATGTCGTAGCTCGGAGGTGCACCATAGTTGAGGCGTACTATAAAGATAACCATTAGAGAGATGTACCTACTCTTCAGGTAAGATACATGGCGGGTTTTCATAGGATCTATTTAGTTTAATTGTACTTTCTAGTTATCCTGTACTTTCCAGTTGGGCTTGTATTCTGGACCCTTTGAATTACTGTACACACAATTTTTAGTATTCAGTTTACTTGTGTTCGTATCGTGTTGTGTGCATGGTTGAGTGAGTTATAGGTTATAAAGGAAATACCTTCAGTTTTAGGTAATATGCCTTCGGTTCTAGTCGCCAGCCCCTGGCCTCTAGAAGGCAGGCTTGGGGTAGTCACAGATTGGGCCCCAGGGAATTGGTCGTGACAAATGTTTATCAGAGGAGTCGGTTCTACGTAGACCATTGGACTCCGATATTTTTAATGGAAATAATGTTAAGTGTGGTGAGTGTCTTTATCAGTTTAGGGAACCCAGTGTTGGTGCGTTGGTCATCAAATCTATACTCCAGGACCCTGACTTATGATTTCTGACTCAGTGCAAGAAAACATTGTTTGCATGTTTTTTTTTGAAAATTTATCTTCTGTTTTCTTGAGTTAGCTCACCAGGTATAAATAAATGACTATGGTGAACCTCTTCCTTATCATGAAGCAACTGCATATACAGCCATCTAGGATTCCTGAGATAGTACATTCGGGTAGTGTATCAGCTATATTAGTGCATGCTGTTCAGTAGTTACAACCAGAGATACCTGTAGAGGAAAAATATAGGCTTAGTTCCTTACGCGTGATTCAACATCAGATACCACTCAGTTTCACAGGCAAGCTCGAGTCACAGGCAGCTGAGGACATGCATAAGGAGGTGGCTGAGAGTTCTCTAGAGATTCTACAGCGTCAGCAGGATGACATGTCGGTAGCTAAGTATTCATCGAGGCGTACCGATAATTCCTAGTACTCGATGAATTCAATACAATCTGTGCTTTGAGGATCAGACATTCGAGCACAGGGTGATTAAGGATGTCTAAGCCAGCACCATTCCCTTTGGAATTGCTACTTATGTTTGGCTGCATGAGAGTACCTTTGTGGTAGAATGTTCGTTGTCTGAGCGGATACAGCCCGTGACTGTTAGTAGTGGAAAAACCGGAAACTGGATAAAGTCTCAGAGACTTGGGTGTGTAAAAAATGTTTTGGTAAGAAGAAGTGTTGGGTTTAGATGAATTTGTAGGGCTGTAGATGTGGAAGAATATATAGGAGAGCCTCATGAGGTGGTCTACATTTTGACTTGTTACAACCACCCCCATATGTGATCCTTACGAGGCATAGGGAGCTAAAGAATAGGGGAAGGGGGTAGCTGCATGCAGTCTTGTAGTGCGACCCAAGGGATCTAAAAATGATTCAAAGAATGGTCTATGTCTACTACTAGTTTTCTTAACAATAGACATAGGTTCCAATCATTCATTATTTTCATGAATCCTTCCTAAAACCTACAGTTTTCGGTTAACCTGTTGACTTGACCCTCACATCTAGATATACCGTTGGGAGGAGACTTGATAATCACACTTTTACCGATAGTGGTATCTGACCCTTGAGGGGAGAGTCTCTGTTGGAACCTCTTGGTGGATGCATCAAGGCCTTACAACGTTAGTTTGGGTTTGGAATGGACATCCACAGTTCATACCCATATTAAATGTATTAGGAAAAAATGTTTAGGTTTCTCTAAAACATTAGAATTGTGATTTCCTTGTTCAGCAATAACGAACCCCAGAAAACACAGGATTGACTCATGAATCGGAGGGTGTAGCCGATTACTCATGAGTCAGCCAGATTTAACCTTTTGACAACAAGAGTTTTCCATTTTCAGTTCCAAACAGGAGTGGTAAATCATGGGAACATATTTTAAAAAGATTCTTCCAAGATTACCTCCCCAAAGAGAGAAAGACATCTTCTTTGGCTAGGTACTACTGGAGATTTGTACCTGACGTCCCCAGGGAGGCATCACCCTTTTCATCTTTGATGAAAATGGAAGAGCATTTCCTATGGATAGAGAAGTGTTATCAGTTCTTTCAATAAATGAGACAAAAACTAAAATGTATAGCTATGCTACCCTTGTCTTAGAGTTAGCAGTAGTGGTCTTTGAGCTAAAGCTATGGTGGCATTACTTGATGGGAGAATGTTTTATAGTCTACTCGGACCCCAAGAGTCTTAGGTATATCTTCTCTCAGTAGGAACTGAACCCGAGACAAATGAAATTGGATCGAGTTCCTCAAGGACAATGAATTCAAGATAGCCTATACCTTTGTGAAGGGGAATTTTGTAACAGATGCACTTAGAAAGAGATATGGTATACAGTTTCTAGGTGAGGCAACAGAGCACCTGGTTTCTTTAGAGATATCCTTTATGGACCGAGATGGAGCAGTTTTTCATAGTCTATCATAGACACTCCCCCACTTCTTCAGAGAATCTGGGAGGCGCAGCATGGGGACACTAACTGTGAGGCTCAACGTGTTCAGATATCCCCAGGGTAGGCAACTAATGGATTTTCTGAAGGCGGGGAGCACGTCGACCCCTTCAGAGGACATACCAAGGTACCAGGAACATCGACATCCGTACTAGAGTCCAAGGATAATGAAAGCAGTGGAATGTTTTATATCATTATTACTCACCTATTAGCAAGTGAAAAATGATCAAAGCCAGAATTAGTTTTCTGCCGATAGGAGATGAAGCCCTCTGGAGTTCATGGATGGTGACCACATGTTTCTACGGGTCTCACCTTGACGAGGTTTGCAGATATTTCATCTGGGCAGCAAGTTATCTCTGTGGTTCGTTGGAACCATCCAGGTCCTCAATATAGTTGGCGAGAAGGATTACCTCCTAGAACTTCCCCCAGAGTTTTAGCAAGTGTGTAATGTCTTCCATGTATTCTAGATGAGGAGATACGTGCACGACCCATCTCACATAATTGACCATGGAAAGCTTGTTATCGATAATGGGCGGATGTTTTCAAAGGTTCCAGTGGAGATTGAGGATTGATAGAAGAGTCCATCATTGTAAATCAATAATTTTTTTTTGTTTTCATTGGAAGCACGTGATCCTCCAAGAGAGCACATCAGACAGGGAGGCTCAGATTTGTGCTCAGTAACCCCACTTGATTTCCTAGTTTTGGTAATGTTGATTTCAAGGACGTAAAGCCCTATGGTGGTGAGATTGTAATGTCCCAGAAATTACATATATATTTGTAATTATATGGAATTATTACGATACCATGAAATCTGACGTCGCACAATTCTGAGTCCCAGAGTTCCCGAAATGATCCGTCAATGTTTTTTTTTACGCTTAAATTATCGCACAAAAGCGCTTTCCTAGAAATAATGATATAACTATTAAAGGATTCCCCAAATTAGGACTCTGAGGTCACCATTGCATTAAAAATGGTGAGTTTAACCTAGGAACGACTTATGTTTTGTCGGCGCGGGCCTCATATGAGAAAACCCAAAAATGGAACAATCATAAATAAAAAAAAAAAAAAATAATTTTATTTTTCAAATGATTATAACACACAAATGTTAACTCAGATTGAAAATCTGAGATAACCACTAAACTCATGAAGGTATGATTTATTTATAATGATACTTATATATTGCTGGTAGGGGCCACCAGTGAATGTTAGTTTTTGGCCGTAAATAAAATAATTATGTGACAATTTTTTTTTGTAAAATCCATAACATTTAAATGGTAACTGGGATTGGAAATCTGAGAGTATTTTTGGGTTATTTGGGGAATTGTTCACCATGGTAGAGCCTATACTAGACCGGAATTGGTCGAGGGTAAATGATAATAATTTTTCGAATTTTTTTCGGGTACGTTCCGTAAACGCGTGAGCGGCGCTTTCTAGCATTTGATCTGATCTTCGGATTAAAAATTTGAAGACACCAATGAACTCACAGCATCAGGATTCACTTAAGGGAGTTATAACCTTGACAGTAGTGTCTTGAGAGAAGAAGTTGGTTTCTGCATTTTTCTTAGAGGATTATGTAAAAAAATATTTTATTTTAAGTATCCTCCCACCAATCCTTTTAATTCATGGTGGAGGGGACCACCCAAATATAACATTATTGTGAGGGAACCCTTGGAATTATATAAAGTTAATGATCCAATAATTAATTGATCTAATAATTAATTAAGTGGATCCTCACCTCTTAGTTGGGGGGATAATTGGAAAAGGGGAGATTTAGGGTAGATCCTTTGGGAGAGCTTTTGGGAGATATTTTGGGAGATTTTGGTTGGTGGAAGAAAATCCTCCAATGAAGAACGTCCTCTAGATCAAGAATGAGGATGACACGCGAGCTCAGATCGGGAGTGTTGTGCATGAGAAACGAACGTCGGTGTCTTCATCTCCTTCCTCACAACATCTCTAATGAACATCAAGGTAGGGGTTTATTTTTATTTATGATAAATATCTATTTGTTGATTTCCCATCTTCTTGATTCTCAATGATGATGTCTAAACAATCATGTCCATTGATCCACACATATATCCTGATAATTTTATTTCTTTCATCACGTGTTCTTCGTGCATTCTTCAACGCCTAATATTTGTTAGCACTGCAAACATAGAATTTTTCTGAGCGTGATATATGGACGTGAATCCCTCGATGCAAGGATCGAAATTTTGCAATCGTTTATTTTTCCGGGCTTGTAAAAAGCCGCAGTGACTCATAGAAGGAGGCGGCCAAATAATTATTGGCACTAGAAATGCAATATTGTATTAAGCACGACATATGGATGCAGAGCCCTCGACTGGAGGATCTCGAATATGCGATCATTTAATTTTTTTGGTTTAGAACGAAGATGCAGTGGGTTGTGAAAGGGGAAATGTGGTGGTGAGATTATGTTGAGTCTTCATGGTGCTACTCCGGGCGAGTTGGATGGTGCGATGTGTTGCGGCGGTCGAGCAGAGGTTGCAAGGTCGAAGGTTTTGGTTGGTCTGAGTTTGGTGAGGTGGTTAATGGTTGAATGGGATGTGGCACATGGGTTTGGTGGTAGATTATGTTTGAATTTGAGGAGGATAAAATATCTTGAAGGAGTTATATTGGAGAGAGAAAGTGTTGAATTGAAAAGAAATAAAATTAAAATAGAAATAAATAAAGGAGGAGTGAATTGAGGGTTCTTTGGTGCACATGAGAGCATTGGTTGATTGAAAGTGGGTTTTGGGATTGAATAAAATATGGTTAAATAAAAATAAAAATAATATAATAATGTTATTATTTTTTTTGGGAAAACCATGTTTCGATATTGATTTATCCGTATAACCTCGGTATGACGAACTGACAGCAGCAGTGTGGTTCTGACTTCAAGATGGAAATTATGAGTCCAATATTGGATATATTTTTCTGGTATTTGTATTGGATGCCTGAAACACTCAAATAATAATAATAATAATAATATATTATTATTATAATTATTATTAAATCCTCGACCCTAGATAACTAATGTGTGCGATATCTGATTGACTTACCGTTAGTGGGGATGTTATCTTATAATTAAGATGTTCAATTTATGTATAATGTTGAATATTAAATTCTGGTTCATGGCTTGGGTCCATGAAACACCAAATAATATTATTAATATTATTATTGCAGGATCTTGTAATCAACATATCACCATTATACGGTGTCGAAATGACGAACAGTCTACAGAACTGGAAACCTTGGATCGAGATAGTTTATTTTGGTATATCCCACATATGTTTTGGATAATGATGGGGTATGGCTGGGATGGATCGAACACGAAACCAACCGGGCTTTTAGGGAATAAAAATACAATAACATATAGACTGGGAGTCCGATTGACGCACCGCCTGTTTCCTTGAGACCCCATTTACAAGGAGGTCCTTTGAGAAACCTCTTCATGGGACTTCATGGTAGTTGGAGTATTCAATCTGTGGCTTGATGAGTGGATCTTCCTAGAATGTAGAAAACAATGTGCGGGAACCCTGTAGTTGGCTGTAACATGAGAAAGGTATCCTTTGTGGGTCTGTGCAAGGGATACATTATGTGTCTGTGTTCGAGATTCTCACCTGAATCCGCTCTGGGAATCCACGTGGGACTACGCCAGGATACTACATGGGTATTCTATACTTGGATCTTCTGTGGATCTTCTAATGTACTAGTATCTAGTGTGGGTCTGTTGTAATAGGATCATGTGTTGGTCTGATGATGTACTAGAATCCTGTGTGGGTATGCTGTACTAGGATCTTATGTGGGCCTGATGATGTACTTGGATCCTTTGTGGGTCTGATGATTTATGATACTATGTGGGTCTACCTCTTAATATAATAGGATGATTCATTAGTTACATCTAATCATCTCTACTATTGTACCTACGTTATACCTAGTGTGAGATGAGTCCTTACCTTCATGGTGATACATTCGTGGTGATACCTTAGTGGCATGCTTCTGTGTGTTGTACCTATGTGGTACGTACCTCTGTGGTGAGAAAATTGTGTTATTCTTATGTGTGGCATACATGTGTGGTACTTTCCTTTGTAGTGAAATCATTGTGGTATTCTTCTTTCTGGCGTTAGCTTTGTGGTACTTTCCTTTATGGTGTTTCCTTTGTGGTATTCTTTCCATTGTGGATGATTTGAGCCTTGGGCTATGGATTTTGGACTTGTGTCTCCTCATGAATGACATTGGTATACTTGATTAACTTTTTATATTTATGGCTGTATACCTAAGCAGGGATGAGTTTTGTTTTCATGATATTTGTTTAATCCTTTGTGGATTTTGAGAGACCTTTGGGGGGTCTTGGGGTCCCTACTTTGTATCCTTATACTAACCCGTGTACGGGCTATGCCCACACCATGTTGTGTTTGGTGCAGATGACGGACAAAGCTGACTAAGGATGAGGTTACTAGGACTGGAGGTAGCTCGGAGGTGGACCATAGGCGAGGCATACCACGATGATGATAGTTGAAGAGCTGTACCTACCCTTCAGGTAGGATCCTTGGTGGGTGTTCACAGGAGCTGTTCAGTTTACTTTTACTTTCTAGTTTTCTTACACATTCAAGTTGGGCTTGTATTCTGGACCTGATTACATACTGTACACACTATTTTTACTATTAAATATACTTGTGTTTGTATCTTGTTGTGTGCATGGTTGCATGAGTTACAGGTTATAAAGGAAATACCTTCCCAGTTTTATGGAATATGCCTTCGGTGCCAGTCGCCCACCCTTGGCCTATGGAAGGTGGGCTCAGGGTAGTCACAGCACGGGCCCTGGGGGATGGGTCATTACATCAATTTTCATTCATATATTATAATATCCAATTTAATAAATTTTTATTTTATATAAATATATTATATGACCATATTCATGCATAACATAACTCTTTTCATTCCTTTTAAAATAACCAGTTATCTTTTTATTAATAATTTCTTCATTAAAAAGGCATTTGGATGAAAATTAATTTATTTTCCTTGCATGATTTGTTTTAATGGTTCTAGTAATTGCACATAGGTATTTGGTTCATCATCTAAAGAATACAATCAGTAGTATAAATATCCTATTAATTTATCATATATACTATTATAATAATTCTTATAGTGTATTGATGAAAATCAAACCACATCTTGGAATGAATAAGTCAGTCCACATGTATGCACAAGTGAAATCATCCAATTCAAAGAAAAATAAAGATTAGGTGGAAGATAATATATTATAATTAAAAAATAATAATTATGAAAATAATTTAATAAGTAATCATTAATCCCATCATAATTACCAACCAATAATTATGATCAAGGAAAATGAATCATGTCACTATGTAGATGTTGTAACACACACATATGTAGGAGACATACTTTCATTTTACATTTGATGGAGAGTAGAAGTAAAATTGTTTATCAATCATAATAATAAATATTTATTATTTTTTTGAACTATTTTTTTAATTTATTCCATATATTTAGTGTATGATGAAGAAGAACTAACATTTAGAGTACTCAAATATGAGTTATTCCTCTTTATTGTGAATCTAATTTTGATATACACCATAATCCTTGAGGAAATGGTATTATTATAATGAAAATATATATAAGTTAAAAAAAAGGTTGTTATTGTGGGATTATTATTGATTTTGAAATATCTAGATGTCTCATGGTGTGTGAGGAATAGAGGAGAGGTGTTATCCCTTTATAAGGGAGAGAGAGGACTCCCATAGTTTTTTTTCAAAATAATGAAATATAAAAATGTTTTAATAAACTAATGTGGATCCAAATTTTAAAAGTATCCAAGATTGAAATGACACAGTCAAAAAAATAAAAACATATCCAATTAAATGTTTTTTTATATTTTAGACATTATTTCATTGGTTTACTACCATAATAAACATTTTTTATCTTTATTTTTGGTGAAAAATATTTAATATTGTTACTGTTAATTAGGAGAAATATTAATTTAATGTATTTAAATTATATCAATTATACTGATTTTAAATATGAAATCTATTTTAAAAGATTCAATTTTTATAATTGGTTGAAAATCATTTTAAAATAATAGAACAAAACAAAACAAAACCATTTTTCAAAAAAAAAAATACTTTTTAATATTAAAACAAAGTTTAACATCATTCCATTCCATGTAGATACTATTATATGAATGTTAAACAATCATATTGAATATATTATTTAAAAATTTAATTAAAATAATTTAGTAGAAGTGATTAATTTAATTTATTATGATAAAACATATTATCAACAAAAATTCTATTTTTGTTGAAAAAATCACATTCTTCCAACTATATTCATTTTAAACTCAATCAAAATCGAAATAATTTCATTTTATACATATAAAAAATAATTTTTAATATTTTTTTATTCTTATTCATACTCAAATATCTTATTTCCTGGTGATAACTGTCATAAAAATAAAAAAATTTAAATTGTTTTTTGAGTTCGTTTAAACTAAATGTTGTATGTAAAGAATTTCATCGCGAACCAAAAATTCATTAAACAAAAAAAAATAAAAAATGGTTGTTAGAATATACACTATTAAAATAAATTCTCCATTTAGATGAAGACACTCTGATAAAAAATAATGATGATAAATTAGCTATAACACGTTTTATGTTTCCCATGTAGCATCCTCAAATTTATGGTTTTACTAAAAAAAACATTATCCCGATGAGTGTCTTATTTAAAAATACTTTACCTATTCAATCCATAATAACCACTACTTATTCATCATAAGTGATATATTTTTCTATTTATATAACCTATTCTTTTAATACATATGAATTCTCGAGTATAAAATTCATCGTGATAGATAAAAGGAACTCTTCGTGAACATGAGAGATATTCATTTGAAGAAGAAAGTGATATTCCATAATCCCTATACAATCAATAATTTTAATGTTACTAATAAAATTAAGGGAATATTTTTTCCATCATTCCAAAAATAATAACAAATTCCTTCAATGGATAGATTCAATATAATAACATATTCCTAACTTAAATCCCCATATTTCATAGATGATTTTCAATATAACATTATTTTTTGAATCAATGATTCCCTGATCTACTAGTAAATAGATCAGACAATATATATCATTTCATTTGATAGAACATGTCCCAATAGCTTCTATTCACAAAATTTATCATATAATGTTGGAATGCATCACTTCTGACCATATACATATTTATAAGGATTCATATGAATTCTTTATAAAAATCAATTGTTGATAAAAAAATTAATCATATAAATGTATCTATCCCAATCACCTTTAAATTGCATTTAAATTCATCTTAAATTCTCATCTTGTGATTAAATGATCCTCCCATACTAAGAACATATCTGGGGATGAAAAACAAAACTAAACCACAATTTTTTATCCGGGTCCTTCGGAACACATCACTATAAATTTATGGTCTACATTATATCCCAATAATATAAAATTGACAATGTTTCTCCATGATATATTAAAACTTCAATAAAGGATATCCACGACTGATGATCATGGGATAAATATTCGTCAATGTGAATTAAGTGTTCTAGCATTTTAAGGTGATCCACTACTACCCAAATAACATTTTACTCATTAGATGTTTTTTTGAGTCTGATGATAAAATCAATGGTAGTGTTTTGACATTTCCATTTTACTCTTGGTAATGGTTATAAAATCCTATTAGAATTAACCATTTTATAAAACACTTTTTGACATACGAGGAATCAATATACTTACTCTTGAGTATCCACTTTCATGTTATAACACTAGAACCATTCATTCAGTTATTTTTACATATTCACACTTCTGAGTAGAACAATGAATTCAGTACTATGAGATACAATAGATACTTCTTAAACTATGGTATTTATAGGACACATACTTGGTTCTAAAACATTATCAATTTTGACACAATCAATGTTGATCTCAAAAACATATATCACCTTCTTATGTAGTTCCACAAGATCCTTATGCATCTCTTTAATCCTCACATGGAAGGATGGTTGGACACTCATCTAAAAAGGTTATGATCTATCCAATTTCTCTATGAATTTATGATACACCACCTGTATATGTATAAATTTTTAATCACATTAAAACCTCATCATTGAAAAACTACCTTTGTATTTTCAAACTAAATCATTATCCACAAACATTTACCTTTTCATGGTGGTAGTGCATTAACTAATTTTAATATTTAATCCACTCTAAATATCTTCATTACATAAAATTAAACTCTTTTTCATGAATATAAACATCAATATTTTATTATCAGTATACATATATATATATATCACAACATTCATCATATTTAAATTGGCTCGGTCATTTTATTGGAAATAAGTAATGCTACAAACTCAAAATCATGAGGCTGATAATTTTGTAAATGAATTTTAAATTGGCATGGGGCATAGACTATCACCGTGTTATTATAAATGAGAAATCATTTGAGGTATTTTTTCATGAATCAATCAATATTACAACCCCTTGTAAACTATTTGGTATTTTATTTTCTGGTGTTCTCACCAAACATCTTTTCGACTCTTTGAGATTTTCCTAACAATCTGTAGTCTAAAAGAACATGGGACACTTATTACTCAACATGGTCAATAAATTTAGTATCAATGAGAAATCTATAAAATGGAATAATTAATATCATGAAAACATAATTAAACAATGTATATCAATTACTATGGATGGTCTAGACCATTATTAAATCACATTCATCTCATAAGAATCAAATAAAATACCATCACTTGAAAATTAATGACCCATGGAAGTGATTTTATAAAAGAAAAATTTACATTAATAATTTTTCATTTACATTATCCTCACTTTTATTTTTCAATATAATCTTCACATTCTCATCATTATCTTCCATGTTCTTAAAATATTTAATAATAGCATCTATAAAGTCATCTTCACAAAAATCATTGCATTCTCTACAGATTTTATTCACAATTTCCATGACGATAATGGGTTTAATTATTAAGTCCAAAGTGTATAAATATAAATTTATAATGAACATATCTTGTATAGAACAATTATTGGGATATATCATCCTTATTTACCGGCAACCGATGATATCAAGATGATGATGGTTATTATAAAAGTGTTGATCACTCTTTAGTTGATCATAAAAGTCATCGATGTGGGGTATCAGATTCATTCTCTTAATATTGAACTTCTTATGTTCTTGATAATAAATGAAAATACATTTTTCAAAATTATTATTCATTTTAAAAAATTATAGATGAACCACATGGTGATGTACTAGGGTGTATGAATAACTTTTCCAGATTCTCCAAAAGTTGTCTATTCAATTCATACAAATCAATTAGGGACATTCTATATAGATTCATTTTAATTTTTGGTTCACTAGGTATGAGTTCCATTAAAATTCACCTTCCAAATTCTATAGAAGGATAGGAAATTCCTCAATAAATAGACCATCATAATCTGGAACAATAGTAATTTATTTGATTTTGAGTTTCTCCCCTACAATTTTAAGATATATATCCTAATTGAATATCATGTAAGACATACCCAATGGTTGTAACATTAGAATTTAATATTCATAACCACATTGAAAGACAATAATTGGTATATTTATAATATAAAATGTGACATTCCGTCCTTGTATGTTAATATATAATATTTATATATATAGCTAGTCTATTTTGAAAATCACATCAAATTAAATAATAGTAAGAATCATGGGACCTTTAGAAAGTAAATTACTAAAAACTAGTATCAATTAGGAGCTATATATAATAAATGTTATCATAATACCACTATGTTTTTTAAATTTTAACTCATTATTATGTTTATTATATGGTGAGATGATAAAGATAGAAAATTATTCAAATATAAACGTGTTGGTAGATCCCAAATTAAAGAAGACATTTTTATTTCTATAGAAAATAGTAATTTTATCTTTAACCACATAATTATCATATTCCACATCAGTAGTTGCGATCAGATGAGTTTCCTTTATTCTCTATTATTGAGAGGGTGTTGAAGAGAACCACCATCATTAACTCCCAAATTCATGCACTGAATTTCATAATATCTACTTGCTCTATTAAAATATCATTGGATTGGGTGAGGAACATTTAGATGAGATTTTTCACAACCCAATTCCTTAACTATCCCATTCACATCATCGAGAATTAGTTTTTTTGAGGTAATTAATTTCTATCTATAAACATTTACTGGACCCAATATGGGAAATTTCATCTATGCTTATTTCAACCATTATGAAATGAAGTAAAATTCATTTTCTGTCCATCATGGGTTTTATTATTAGAATTTATTAAATTTCAATATTTCTATTTATTCCACAAATCCAAGATAACATTGAGAGATTCCAATTTCTAATTCAATCATAATATTACAGTGAATGATTTGAGCATATCTATTAATGAATCTTATACCAATCTCCATTATAAGATTTAGTGTCATGATAATAAATAATCGATTAACATTTCTTGTAAGGTTGATGATAAAACATGAATCTTACACAGTATGTTTGGTTAAATTTTCCTCACATGGACTAATTGATTTTTCGTCATTCTACATTAGTTATACAAATTCCAATTCTAGTTTAGTGTATATAGTTAATGGAAAGTACTTATTGAAAAATACCTTATTTTTCTATTCCCATGTACTAGAGTTAATTTAGTTTCTTTGATTAATATTCCTGATTATAGTCCAAAACATCTATGATTTCACTTCTAATAGATATAATTCTTGGAATATTTTTTTAATGTTTTAATCAGAAGAGTGAAGAATATATTTTTTTTTCATACTAATCCAAAACTAAAAAATTAGTGGAATAGATAAAACCCTGATGTATGGTGGATTTTTCTTCGTAAAAGACACAATACCATGTTTTCCCTTCCTTCTATTTTTTGGATAATTAGTGTGATTCATTTTAACATTCTTATCTTGATATTTTTGGATGAACATAGACATAATATTTAAAATTCCATATCCCATTTCATATGGCCAGTCATGAGTATGGTCAACACATTTTCCATAACATTATGGGTTATTATTATTCCTCAGGGGTCTAGCCACCATCTATAACCAAACATCATAGTGTGAGAAATATTAATCACTGTGAGAAATAATGTGATCATGATAATTAAATTTTTGGATTTCCACCTTAGGACACATTATTTTAAGTCTATGACTAGTTATGTTTATCATAGTTTATTAATTTTCATTACCTTTTGAAATAGTTTATAATGGTTTATAAAAAATGTGGATTATGAAATGTTTACCCCCTTGGAAGTGTCCAGCTAAGTGTTATGTATCATCGCACTCATCTTGCATAAGTGATTATTTACATAATACCCAATACACCCCTTTCAGTTTTATTAATAATTTGTTCATTTTATCTACATATACTTTCTCTTTATAGTATCAAGATAAGTATTTATTTTCATGAAAACCACAGATTTTCTAAATTACCAATACTATAGGACTCTCTCCTATTATTATATTTACCAGATGGGTTTCAAAAAAATTATTTAATCCAACCCTTGACATAATATCTAAACCACTCATTGATTCCAAATGTGGTGACTCAATAATTTGATAAATAAACTTCTAATTATTTTTTATTCATATTCAATACATATAATAAATAAATACACCCCAACATAATGAATGTTTAGATTTTTTAATACTAGATACATAACCATATTGTTTTTTTGAATGGTATAAATATCCCCAAAAAATTTGTTATCATATAATACACTTTTTATAGATATCCTACTAAAAATCATTCTTAATAACTTGGAGAGATGAATAATATGAATGGGTGATCTCATATATTCATTAAGGTAAAAATTATAAATATCAATCAATGATCATATGTAAATGTATGATAATTGTCTAATAACAAATTTAAAACATAAAAAAAACATGGAAAACCAGTAAAATATCATTAATCATAAATCATGAAATACATATTGTTTATATGAATAGAAGTAATTAATAACAATATTGAATAAGAAATAATGAATCATGACCCTTTACGTCATATCATAATTAAAATACATATGTTTTTGGCATGGACATATGAATATAAAATCATTTACATGATTATGAATGAATTCCAGGGCTATCATCATGGATTGGGTTCACTCCCCACTCAATCATTTACTTAGTCAAATTTCAATACCATTACAATCATAGTGGACAGAGTATATTACTGAATTCGGTTCACTCCCAATTAAATTCATTATTGTCTCATAAGGTATCCATATTTACTAAATTCATTATATGGAAATATAATTCCATGACCACGCATATTTTAATGAAAACAACACATATGAATAATATAATATCATCAAATATTTATCATATGATAATATCATGTCCTATGAAAATTATTCATGTTTTATAAACATTTCATCCTAATATAACCTGATGAATTGAAATGGGTATCATATTGATTTCATATTAACATTATTAGCCTATTTGATGTAATTTATATTTCTACAACCATCATTAAATAATAATCATCCAAATACATATAGATAATTAAACTGGATGGTTTCGTATGACCATATACACAACGAACAATAAAAACTATTTAAATATGGGTGCATAGTTGAAAAATACGATTAAAAGATCATTCAGACCACATTCTAGATACAGTTAACAATATCATTTTCATTTTATAAATTTTTAATTAGTAATTCACAATATATTGAGAAAATATTTTTTATTTATTGTTACCAAGGAAAAATAATAATTAATATTCAATGAGAAGTGTTTTTATGATGGATGAAAAATATATTCAAGATGTATATATTAATAGAAAACATTCTTTTCAAACATTTTAAAATTTAAAAAAACGCTTGTTTGGAAAAAAATTAGGATGACTAATTTTAAAAACTAGATAAATAATTAAAATGGTATTAAATTTTTAATTTAAAATATATTTCAATTAAATTTAAGATCATTAATAATTCAATTTTGAGGAGTATGAACATGGAATAAAAATTTCATCAACTAAAGAAGAAATAATGTCATCTTTTTATTGAATTTTTTTATTCAATAACTTTAATTAAGAAAGAGTATGAAATGGAACTAATATATAAAAAATTTATATATAACTATTGGAGTAGAAAATTCATTCGTTATATATTTTAAGGTACCTATAATATTCGTCAATATAAATTGAAGCACAAACTACCCTGAGTAAAAATATATTGAATCATATATTCATTACCTAAGGTTTTTCCCTCACATAATAAGAAATAAAATTTCGTATATAATTAATATATATTAATTATAAAAATATTATATAACCATATTAATTTGATATTTACTTGTTAAAATTAAATTACAAAATCCAATAATTCATTTATTAATAATTTCTTCATTAAAATTAATATTCAAGTAAAAACTGGTTAATTTTTAATGCATACATCATTTGGAATATTTTGGTAATTTTTTAAAGGTCGTGTATTAATAATATCCCAAATATAATTTAAAAAATTTGAATTATATTTATTAATAATATACACTTTTATAATAATTCATATGAAGAACTGATTATAAAAATTACATCACTACATGCAGGTGGTAGTTTACAACTATGCATGAGCGAGATTATGATTTTTTAGTGAATAATAATATAAGATGGTAGATGCAACCAATGATTTAAATAATAATTAAATGATATTTATCATAAATAAACATTATATTCATCATCATAATTAATATAGAGTGATTGTGATTGTAAATGAATCATATTGGTATGTTGAGGCAGTAATCCACACGTACATACGAGCGATAATTTCATTTACATTTAATTAATATAAGGTTATAAATTGTTTATACATCATTATAATAAGAAATATATATATATTCAATATTACGAATTCATTTTTTAGAAAGTATTACAACGATATAGAAGAGGTTTAAGAAAAAATAATAATTAATGTTTTCCACCATGAATTATAGCTCTTTGTCAAAAAACCACATTTATCTTTCACCTTATTCTTTAAAAGGATAGTATTCGAATCGAAACTAGAATAGTATGATATAGGTAGGTATTATAGTAAATTATCTGGGTAGGTATTGGTCAATATATATATATTTTTTAATAAATGTGTGGAAGATAATATTTCTAGTATCATTATAAAGAATGTGAGAGAACACACTTCATATTTTTCGATAAATTAAAGTATAATAATTTATTAATTATTAAAATCGAATTAAAAAAAATAAAAAATTACATGAAGTATAGGGAAAAAATTCCATCAACTATTAAAATTAAATTAAATATTTTTTTTTGATATATTAAACCATATCTAGAATTATAACCCCTAGGTAAACCTGGTTTACAATTAACACGAGTAACATATTTTTTCTGTTTTAGTTGTCCCATATTAAAAAAATTAGTTAGCATTGTAATTTTATTTTAATTACCATTTTTTAAAAAAATTTAAATAAATTAAAAACTTATATTTCTATTATTATATAAATTCATTCTTTGATAATATGAAAAATGGAAGAAATCTGTTTCAATAAAAATAAATATTAATAAATTAAATTAAATATATATTTATTATGATCCATGTAAAAACCATTTGAGGAATGTTATAATATTTTATTGAATAAATTTTCTAATCATCTAACTGAAATCATTCATATGAAATGATAAATTTAATTAATTTATATAAAAATATATATTAAATATAAAAATAGTTGTTTTTAGAAAAACCTCTTTTTTACATTCAAATGAATTTATTAAAATATAAATCTAATTAAAAAATATTAATTTCAAACTATAATTTTTTTTATAAAAAATATAATAAATTATTTAATATTATTCAGACCCTCCAATACAACAATAAAGAGATAGCTATTACATTTAATAATAATATTTTAATAGTATACTGCAGTTTGTTTAAACTCAGTGTTTCATCTAATATATGGTATCAAAACAGAAATTTCTTAAAAATATTATCAAATTTTATGGAGTTATATCCTCCAACAAGTAATTGTTCATCTGAATGTGATTAGGATTTATATGAAGACCATCCTCCCTTTTTTGAAGGGTTATCCACTATTATCAATGAATTTAAACATGTGAATATTGAGATTGAAGAAGGTCCATGAAAATTTATGATTAGTTTCTTAATGTCTCCTAAAGATTAGTAGAAATATGAGGAAACCCTAAAGAAACACAATTTTGTTCTCAACAATAATTAAATGTAGATTCCATATCTTAATCCATAGGTTTTTTCCACACCCATGGATTTCCTATATTCTATGGTGGTTTCAAAATAGGAACCCAGAAATATGTATCCCAATCTTGAATTCATAGTAGAGTGAAAAGATACTAATCACAACAATGATAACTTTATCTATGAAGTCCAATTCCACAATGGGTTAGCAAAAATTATCCTACTTAGAAACAAGAAAAAAAAGATAATTATATATATTGAATTTTTGGATATCAACCGCCATTTTCCAAATAAATATATTTCCATCTTAGTGATGAAATTGTAGATTTTTGAAACTTTTGACATCCACACCCTATCCTTTTTGGATTGATATTTCATGTATAATAAATAGTTAATGGCCCCTGATGATATAGATTCCACAACCTTTACTGATCATTCGGTACATTTTTAACATGTGATTCCATTTTCATTAAATTAATTTAGAGTTAGTTATCAGTTTTCAATGCATCGGATCTTCATAATTCTCATGAGAACATTGGTTAATTATTTTGTAGATGATTTGGTGGTAAATTACCACTAGCTATATGTCCATAAAAACATATTAAGAACATGTTGGAAATTATTTTTTAAAATCATATGGGGATGAACCCAATGATGTTTGAATTTTTGGATACCATGGGGAATTTTCTCAGTTTTTCTGTTCGAAAGAGGCATTGAGATCGACCTATAGAATATTATGTCAAATTTCAAATGAATAGTCCTTGAAATATTTGTGAATATTGGGTCCTTCTGGTCAATTAATCCTATGTTTTAATTTTTTTCAGCATCTTAGATGGAAAATATGATCTTCAAACTATGCTCATGATGAATGGAATTTTTTATTAATGGGATGAAGAATGATAGATCATGTGTGATGAAATTAAGTAATATATTCTATATATTACATTAACGATTCCACTAATCCCAGGAAAGAATCTTATACTATATGTGATGTATTTATAATGATCAATCAGTTACCCATTATACTATAATATTAATGTAGATAGGTATATAATTATTTACTATTTTTTTCACATTACATGACAATGTGACCAGATACTCTCTCATATAGAAGAGTATTCTCACCTTCTTATTAATGGTTGAGAAAATATAGAACAACTGAAAAAAATATTGGTATATTATTAATATTATTTATATTAAATTTCAATATAATGATGGTTATAATAATCTTACCATTTTTAATAAATGGTTAGAATTGTGGGAAATAATACTTTTGTAGATTGAAAACATGTCCACTCCAAGGAAAGCTTGAAATGAGAAATCAATCAGTAGATTTTTTATCCATGCATCATAACAATGAATAAATACGCTTGCATTTCAACATCCTATATGAATTAATCAATGTATTTTATCCTGTCACACCATGATAGTAGATTCAAATTCATGGTTCCCCCATTGCATGTCTAGAATAAGGTTCAACAACTCAGAACTCATGAAATTTTGACACGTGATTTTATTGGACACTCCCACGTAGTCCGTTATAAAAAAATAAGTAATTTTTTATAATGATATTAGAATAATTAAAATTATATCCTAGAATATATCATCAATTTAATCTAGCTCTTTATATTTAGGTTCCATGTTTTCTGGTGAAGGGGGGATCAGAGATGGTCATCCGAAAAATCAATGTTCACAACATAATCAGAAAACAAAATCTCACCACCTTGTGGGGGTGTACTCAGGAGATAATGATTTATTTACCTTTAAAACTAATGTTAACTCAAATACCATAGTACTATAATGGCCATGACGATGCATTAGCATGCGTGTAATCATCCCTCATAGAGCTAGAAAAAATGACATGATCATTTATGAGGAATATTAGAAGGTAATTTCTTCTGAGTCGTTTGATGATGAAATTCATATGGGGAACCTAATCATCAATTAAATTCCCTATTATGTACCTTATATTTCCATAGTTATATAATAGTTACCTATATGTCTCATCGAGTACCTCTATCAATGGAATATCCTATTAGACTAAGTCGATAGTAGAGAAATCTATCAGCATGTGAGAAATTTTACCCTCTGTGATATCCCCAACTATGAATAGGTCCATTAAAACAATAAATTTGATGAAATCCTTTTTTATTACATCCAAGGTAATGAGGTCCCATGTACCTTTATGATTTTTAGACTAGGTCATATGGTGGTTGTTAACCTGTGTTGAATTATTCTCACAAGAGCCAAATATTGTGGTATTTTTGTAGAACAATGGTTTATTACTTCATTGAATTCTCTAAGAAGTTTTATTTATTCCATATCAATGATCATTTATTTTATCTTAGACTAGATATCCATCATGAAAATTTATAATCCTTATTATTGGAATCATCTTATGGTGTGTAGCTGTATTCCAATGAAAACTAAATGGTATATGTTTATTCATACTTGTACTAAATTCTTATCAATGTGGGTAGAAGTCATACCCTTATATTAGGTCAATACATACTATATTATCATGTTTATAAAATCCCACATTTTCCCTTGAGTGATGTTCCTTCCACAATTCTCATAAAAAGTGGAATCAACATTTGATCCACTTAGCCAAATAAACATGTTAGATAATTCATTCTATCAAGGTATATTTATAATAGGAATATCTCCATATTTATTGTTAACGGATAACTTCTACCCATGTGTGATAATTTTATGAGGTGATGTACTCATTCACCACTTTTTCATCCCACCCTAATAGACATTTTTTGTATCACTATTTCCATTAAATTAGAAAATCTCACTTATATTCCAGTCTAATCTTTCCTCAAACTACCATACACGGTCAAATGGTAAAATGTAGGTGTTTAGAAAACCCTCTAAATCATCCTTCCTAAAATATTGTGTGAATATAATAAGTGATAGAACAATATCAAAAAAAACTGGAAAATATATACAAGGTATTCTTAGATGAATTGGAATCCATCAATGATAGTACCCTCGAAGAACATTCCAAAATCACAGTTCATTAGAATTAGATAGAATGAGAATTAAAAAATGGATTAGATATAAAATTTCCTACGACTAGACGTGGTTTAGTAATAATGTTGTGAAATTATTCCTAGAGGAGTTCTTCCAAAAATTGACCCTAAGTGGGATGGCATTTTCCCTTCATTAGGTTTACTCCAATGGTGAGTATTCAATTATGACCATGGATTGTAACAGAATCATGCCTCCCACGAATGAAATGATTAGAAAATTATAGTTTGTAAATCCTTTAAAATTGTTTACCCCATCCTCATTTCATGGTGATAAAATGTTGGACAACATCAAAGTCATATGGCATAAAAATTAACTATGAGGTTCTCATTTTAGGACTTTAAAATTCATATCCTACAAATTATATTATGAAGACATTAAACAACCTGAAACCTCTTCCTCAACATATGATGTTAATTTATGTGATAAACATCATGGAGACCTTTAATTAAAATATAAAATTCACTTCCTTAAAATATTAAAAGAAACGTTTTCAATCTATAACCTTTTATTAAGGGGACCTCCCCCTTAAGTATTGGATATCCACCACACCAAGTTTTCGAATTATGTGAAGCATGATTATCATTTCATGGGATGAATAGAGAGGCTTGGTTATGTAATCTTAGGTTCACATACTAACAATTTTTTTGATTTCCCATTGAAAACTAGTTAACATATCACTCACCAATCCACCAAATCAATGCCTCCAAACACATGGTGATATGATATGAGAAGTTATGAATACTCAATGAATATCTAATATTGTTAACATTCACAATTAAATACATTTATGCTTTGGATACTCAACATTCACCACATATGGATGGGTTTTACTACAATTATAGTTCATTACTAAAATAGTAACTCCTCAATTATAAGGCATATAGTCTCAAGTATTTATCATGAAATATGATCATTCTCATTTTTCTAACATGGTCAATGGACAATCTGAATTTTAATTCCCCCAATAATTATTTGTAGATTATTTGACCTATGTTTCAAATACATGGTTAGCCATCGTTTTAAGGAACCAAGATCAAACATTACATAATGTAGTTAATTCAATTAGAATACACTTATTATATTCTGAAAGATCTTTTAGTTTTAGTATTTTATGAAATTAGTTCATAAGCCATACATGACAACCCACAACCAAAAAACGTTTATATGAGTAAAACAATATCCATATATGAAACATTAATTTTTTAATGTAATATAATCTATTCTCATAGAAAATCTTCAAAAACTATCATTTCTTGTTTTCACTTTTCCGTACATAAAGCCTAATGAAAATTTTTAAACATGATATAATCAAAAAAATATCAGTAAGGGGAATTGAAAAAATAAATAAACCATTAGTCTATGAATAATTATAATGAAATGAAATATGTTTCACAAACATATACTTCTCTCCCATAATATACCATACACTAACATTATGAAAATATAATTTTTCTATGAAACATATAAAACATAAATGAAACCAATATCATATCATGTCGAAATACTTAAATAATATTTTTATCATCATTCATAACATATTATTTTTAATCCTCAAAGATACCATACAATGTGACCCTCACGACTACCGTACAATGTAACCCTTATAGCTATCTTATGGGGTAAACGTCACAGTTACACATGAAGTAACCATATGGTAGACCTCCAACATAAATATTCCCAATGAATTTGAATGAGATGTTGGTCCCACCTAAATTATAAAAAATTCCCATGATCTATAAAATAATAATAAAATAAGAATTTTTTAATCAATCAAATATTCCTTTTTGATTTATTTAAAACACACATTATGGGGATTTAAGAAGGATTTTCTCATACCTTGGGATTGTATTAATTTAAAAGATTTAAAACCTAATGTATAATAGTTTAATGAGTTTTATTAATATATTATATATATGAAAATTATTATACTACCTTATGTGAACATATTATAACATTATTTTCCCATTTAGGAATAATATTTTTTTATTTCCATCGTTTCAGGTGCGTTCTTTTCATGGTTTCCATGATTGGTTATTTATAGGTTTTCATGACTAATTAACTGATAAACTCAATTTGAAAAAGTTATAATTTGTTTATCTAATTTTTAATGATATCATTTATCATTTTTTTCTAATATGAATATGATTTATTTAATAAAATGTTAATGAAGATGATTTAATTTATATTGTCTCCTTTTATAACAATCAAATAATCATATAACATCTTTCAATATCATGTCTATATATTGGTTCCAAAACATAATATAACTTATAATACATATAATAAAATATTATTTAACCATAATAATTGTTTTAAAACCAGTCATGAATGTGATAATAGATAATAAGAACACATCATTCATGATTATGGTAAATCATCCCATCACATATAATGTTTCCATTTTTTATATTAATAGAAGAAGAAGAGAGGTTTGATAATGAATTTTCTATTAACACAATTAAATTCAAGTATATTTTATATACTATAGTTACCATGTCCTGTTGAATTCTCCTCTTTGAGAACCACCTTAAAGAACATTGTTTTAAACTTTTGGTGATACTAGAAGGACTTCGATTTTGGAAGAGTCCTTGGACGAGAATTAGGTAGAAACTAAAAAATACACAATGATTATTGGATTGAGGATATTATATAGTGGGGATTGAGATTTACTGTGGAGAATAAGGGTGCATTTTTAATTTTTGTATTGATTAATATGTTATTTTGGCTCAATACTATGAATAGTTTTAGAATTATCAATAAATATAATAAAATAATTACGTAGAGTTTGATATTATGGTGATTTCATCATTGAAGACTCATAGAATAATGTTTTAATTATATAATGTAAATATACAGTGAATTACAAAAATTCACTTTTAATAAAAAATTCCACTATTTTAGAAAACTTTTAAAATTTGCCCCTACCATTTTTCAATATGTAGAATTTAGAAATGTATTCTATGTTTATGAAAATCATTTTCCAAATATGGGAAATTTAAATTTTAAAAATGGTTTTTATCTATTTGAAAAATTAATTAAGGATGTATAATATTATCTTATAATCATAATATAAAAGTATTTTAATTTATAAATATTTTTTAGGAAGGTAAATTTTTTTAATTAAATATATTAATTTTAAAATTTTAAATAAAAATTTCTGTGTCAAAAAATAATCCAAGTATAATTTATCAGATTCAAACCATTTATTTACTTATTCTATATTATAAATATATCAAATTTTCACTTATAAGATAAATCGATTTTATTTATATTTAAATAAGTTAGGTTAATATTTTATTAGTATATATTTCATAATTTATATTAATATGACTAATTTAATACATTTATAATGAATTTTAATTGTTAATTTTAGAATTAAAACCAGATATTTTAGAAATAACATTGTTTTTATATTCTCCCCACCTTCATGAAATTTCCACCATACAATTTTTCTTCAAATATTAAACAAGTGACGATACCTTTCCTTCATAGAATTTTTTTATGATTATGTTTATTTCCATTCTTTTGGTTTCCCCATTAATCCTCAACCTGATGAATTACCTTATTCTGAAATAGATGATCTCTAAAATCATGAATCTAAATTTGGTTCTTTTCATAGAAGAGGTTCTCATCAAGTTTTTCTACTTTTGGGATCAAAACATGAGATGAATCTGTCAGCTAATTTATCAAAATTTAAACATGAAAAACATTATGTACTCAAGATATACTAGTATAAAAAGATACCTCGTAAGAAACTGGTTCAACTTTCTCCAATATATCATAAGACCCAATGAAATTTGGAATTATCTTTCCTTTATTACCAAACATAATTACACTTTTCAAAGTATAAATTTAAATGGAAACATGATCACCTACCTATTAATAAAATTCGTCCCAACTGTTATCTCCATAACATTTCTCAGTACTGGAAAATGGACCAATCCCCATGGGTTTCCCCCAAACTGTGGAGATAGGGACCCCTATGCCCACAGTTTCCAAAACTGTGGGTATAGGGGGGTCTATCCCCACGGTTTTGGAAAACCATGGGGATAGGTCCTGAAAATTCACATATACCCATGGTTTTCCAAAACTGTGGGTATAGGGGTATGTATCCCCACAGTTTTTGGGAAAACCGTGGGGATTGGTCTAGGATAAAATATATATACCCATAGTTTTGAGAAACCATGGGTATAGGCATCCCGTTTGTGCGCGGGATTTTTTTTCGGCGGGAAGGAATTTTTTTTTGCGGGAATCCTATAACCACGGTTCTTCCCTATATACCCACAATTTATATACCTATATTAAATTAAATACAAATATATATATATATATATATATATTCACATATGTGATGATAGGGTATTGGTTAGACATTGTGTCTGTAGTGAAGAGGTTGCGGGATCGAAACCCACCGCCCGCATTATTTTAGGATCTATACCCACGGTTTCAAAAATATGGGTAAAAGTCATTGACACCGTGGAAATTGGCTATGTTTTGTTGAAACGGTAGAAGAACACCTTTACCCACAGTTTTGGAAAATCGTGAGTATAGGATGGGGACCTTTACCAATGTCTTTCCATGCCACGGTTCCCAAAATTGTGTGTATAGCCTATACACACATTTTTTGGGGCTATACCCAAGGTTTTGAACCGTGTGTATATGCTATTTTTTAAGTAGTGACTACATTCTCTAGGCTATCTATAAGTGTTGATTTATCAACATCACATTCTCATCAACTTATATTACTAATTGTGGATCAATCAACTTCCTATATCTAACTTCAACCCAGAATATTGTAGTACGACATCACTTTCCATATAATTCTCAAAAGGTTCCATCAGTATAATGGTATGAGAATTGTAATGTTAAGAATACTATATTAATGAAAGATGTTGGTCACAAATTCCCTGATGATCCATTGAACAATATCATACAATTTCTTCTAATTTTGGAATTGTTTTCTCACTCATTCCATAAAATTGAGGATGAAAGGCTACGATGAAATTTCATTCAGTTTACAATGAATTGTTAAGGCCTTTAAAAAAGAGATAACGTAACCTGGGATCACTATAAGATATAATTGATAGAGGAACCTCATAAAATCTAGCAATCTCTTTATGGTACAGTTGAGAATGCCAATTTAAAAACATAATATCACTATTATGATGAAAATTTATAGATTTGGTCATTTGATAAATTGTAACTGAAATCACATTTTTTACTTAAATATGTCTTTGGTAGTCCCACCATGAAGTCCATATATATGTTTTCCCATTTCTACTATAGTATTGGGAACATATGAAGCATCCCATTCAGATGTTATCATTCTGTTTTCACCTCTTTACAAGACAAACATTTCATTATAAAATCAACAATATTTCTTTTGATTTCATCCCATCAGTAATAATCCTAAATATATATGTACATATGAGTACTTCAAAGAAGAAGGGAATATGGAGAACTACGATCCCACATTACAATTCATTCATGATGTAGGTATCATAATAAATATATAATCTTTTCCCAAATCTCAAAACATAATTTTTGTCTACGTTAGATACTAGAAAAATACACCTTTTAACAAATTCATTCTTTTTATATAATTTATGGTCCTCCTTATGAACTTGATTAATTCTTTCAGACTGAGAAATATATTTTGACATTTAAAACAAAATAGAGCAATATTTTACACCCATAACTTCAAAGACAAAATTAATCAAATCGTTAACCAAGTGGAGATGCTCTTAATGAAACATGGTTAATGTAGCTTGTTGTTCCTGAATCAAGGAATCCACTTATTTGTTTACATGTAATTATTATTAATTGATCATGAAATCATCATCCTTTATTTTTACAACCATATTCATTACCTCATTTTCAATTCATTATGTGTAAATATATACATAAAACATTTTTGGTCAGTATGTATTTTACATTTGGAACCATATAAATGATGCCTCAAAATTGTTATAGAGAAAAACAAAAAAGTTAATTCTAAATATTGTTTTGGATAATTTAATTCATTAGGTTTTAGTTTTCTTGAAGGATAATATATTATCTTATCATTCGGCATTAGAAATCAACCAAGTCCCTTCAATGAAACCTCACATTAGATGAAAGAAGTCGATATTTCTAGAAGGCAGATCTAAAACTATTGTATTCACCATTGGTTTTATAGTTCATGAATTTAAACATCATAGTATTATGTCCAAATAAATTTAATCCCTTTTCATGTTAACTTATTTAGTGGGATACATAACCATGAAATGCCTTTAAAAAACCATTGATATTAACATAGTAATCCAAGAAAACTATGAATCTCTATATGATTTATAGGTCGTTTCCACTAATAAACCACTTTTGTTTTTGGTTAGATCAATGTTTATGATATCCTTATTTTAAATGTACAATGAAAAGGAATCTATTCCGACAAAAAATTACATTTTTCATGTTTCCTATTAAAATTATTTTATTTATGTATTTTCAAAACAATAATCAGATGTTCTTCGTGATATTAACAACAATTTCATAACACGAAAATTTCATTCACAAAAGAAAATAATATCAAAATATTAATGTATTATTCTATTTAAATGATATATAAATAAATTAAGGGAATTTGGAAAACCAAATGGCAAAACAACAAACTTATAATGACCATATATACTTCAGAACAAAATTTATGGATTATTATCCTCATTCACCTAAAGCTGACGGTACCTGAATCTCAAGAAAATAATTGAAAAATATTGAGCTCCCTAGAGTTGATAAATCATGTTTCCAAAATGAGGCGATCAATACTTATTCATAAATTTAATGTTTTTCAAAGATCAATAATCAATGAAAATTATTATGGATCTATCTTGCTTAATAAATAACAAAACAAGAGGACCCCATGGTGATGATTTAGTATGAATGAATCCTTTATCAAGAAGTATTGAAACTATTTTCAAACCAAGATTCTCCAATTTATATATTTAATAATGTGGTTTTGAAATTGGAATAGAATCAGGCACTACATTTATTGTAAATTCAACTACTCTGTTAGGTATAACACTGGGAAACCTATCAGGAAAAAACCAAGGTTTTCATTTACCACTAGAACATCATTAATCATAATTGATCCACTATTTTCATGAATATGTGCAAGATAAATTTAATTTTAATATTTTAATAGTTTTTAAATTTCATTATATGATAAAAATTTAATGGGTTATTTCTTCTATTAAAACTGAAACTCTTTATGAAAAAAATCATTATCTTTACAATCAATATTAGAAAGATAATAGAATGCATATCCATACCCAAAATAACATTATAATCTACTAAGGTAAAATCAACATGTTTGGTAATTAATTTCATTCCACATACTATAATATAAAGATTATTAAAATTTCTTTTTTTCTTAATATTTTCCATGATTTTTTTACAATATGTTCAAATATCATTTCAGGATGTGAAATTTCAAATTTACCAGAAAATCCTTCAGAAATAATGGAATGTGTATACCCTATATCAAGCAAAAAATTAAAAAAAATGAGGAAATAGACAGTTTTCTTGATACCAATTCATTAGATGGTCCATCATTTGTTGATGCAGACTCAATTTAATTCACTCTACCATTTTTCTAATAATATATAGTTATTTCATCATTTAAAAAATTCATTGCGAAGGTATTTTAATTATTCCAATACAAAAAATAATTAAACACATTATAGTTTTCTTAGCAAAATTAAACATAAGATTATTTTATTAGAAAATGTCGATCCATATTTCCAAACATAACACATCGAAAACACATCCTAGGTTATATATGAAATTTCATAGGGTTCTTTTTACAACACTTTTCAAAAACTTAAAACATGTTTTGTATAACATAAGAATTTTTATTTATTTTTACAATTTTTTTTATCTAGGCATCTTCATCTCCATGTTTTTAAATGACATGTGATCATTATAAAACTACATTTATACCCTTTCAAAAAAAATAAGAATTTTTATCATTACTTTTTAATTCGTGGGAGGATAATTCCCACTGATATGTTGGCTTCAATCATGTTTAAAATTGTTGATTTTATTATCAGGGTCTTGAATAAGATTTGGAGCATAACATTAAAATTATGTGAAATTTTCATTATAAATGACCACTAAATATTCTTTATTTTGATTCAATTTGATGACTTTCTATTCTATTCTATGTCAAATCATGTTAGGAAAAAAATTCAAGGAATATATTCTTAAATTCATTCAATTCAAAGGAATTATCCTCCTCATTACCCTTGAGATTCATGACCATTGAACACCACTGGTCAACTTAACCATTAAAGTGTTAAATAGATAGACTAACATTTTGGTTATATGAAAACACCATGGCATAGAAAGTATTTTCACTGGATTTATGCCGATATTTAGCCACCACTAGTCCCTAAGATCCACTAAATGTTGGAGTGCGTTACTTCGTAAAATGTTCTGTTATTATTTTGTTCCACTATGGTAGACTAGTAAATTTTCTACCATGGATTCAACCTACATTTGTAGCCTATTTAAAATTATTCATTACCATTTCAAACTAACCAGTTCCAATTTCCACCATTCTAGGTTATATATTAAGAAAGATATCACCCTCAATGTGCCTTTCTAGATCATCTCCCTTATTGAATATATCAGATACCATTATAAGAAACATAGATAAAGAAACATGGTAATATTTAATTGATAAATAATTTAATAATAACCATAAAGTAAAAATGATTAATGGCAGTCTTTTAACATAATAATAACCCCTATTTTTATCTAACCATGTTCAAATACCTGCTACAGGGACCCTAACATAATTATTAGAAAATTATGTTAATGCCACTAGAATAATATTATTATATTCCCATATATATTTTCAGATTCGATTTGTATAGATTTATTTCATAACACATACATGAAAACCGACAAGAAAATAATTCAGATACAAGTAAAAAAGTATCCATCTATAATACAGAACCTATGAATATAACCTAAATACTTCACAAGAAATATTTTCACAAAAATCATCATGGCTTGTTTTCTCTTACTCATCCTCGATAAATATAATAAACAGTATGAAACATGGGATGAGAATAAAAATCATATTGGGTGACATAAAAAGAAAGAAATAAACACTTAGTCCTTGAATACATAGAGAGATATGAAATAATTGTCACTAAGATATACTTATCACCCTTAAAGTATCATATAAATACTTTTTAAATACATTTAATCTATTATAGAATAAATACATAACATTTTAACCTTTGTTTATATCATATTATTTGTAACACTAATGGATACATTAAAATTTCACCCCCATGAATAACTTACAATGCTACCCTTTTAGCTACAATATGCTGTAACCATTGTAATTAAACTAGCAGTAACCATATGATCGATATATGACATTAAAATAACTAATGAATTAGATTGAGATATAGGTCCCACCATTCAATAAAAAAATACCAGGAATTAGAACATAATTATAAAGTATTAATATCATCACTAAAAAAGAATTCATTTTGAATTTTATTAAAATATATTGTAAGATGGTTTTAAATGGTATGTCTCATACTTCGGGTTCATCGTTATTCAAATGTTTTCAAAAATACATTATAATGGATTAATGAGTTGTATCCATCGATAATATAACTATACTCATGTTTATACAACATTATATGACCTTATTATAAAAACATTCCACCCATTTTCTAAAAATAATTTGTTATTTCCATAGTTTTGTGTGCATTTTTTCCTGGTGTCCTTAATCAGATTATAATGGGTTTTCTTATCGAATAGAAGAAAAACTCTATAAGTGGTAATAAATATTGTTAATATGTTTCGAAAATTTTTAATCATACCATATATCATATTATTATGAATTGAGGATGATTCAATTGATAAATTATTAATGAAAAATGATTCTCTTTATTTTGGTGGTTTTTACAACCATCACGAACTCATATTATTTAAATTAATATCATGTATATATATTTAATATATTAAAATATAAAAAATATAATATGTATAATAAAATATTATTTATCCATTATAAATGTTTTATGACCAGTCATGAAAGCATTAAATGAAAATAATAACTCGACATCTATAAAGATGATAACTCGACACATCACATAATTTTTTTTCATTTAGTTAGAATAAGAGTAGAAGGGTAGGGGTTTGATTATGTATATTAAAATAAAACTAATAAATTATATTATATGTAAGATACATTAGTTCTAATGTCAATTTAAATATTGGATGTCCGGATACAATAATAAATTAAATGAAATTAAAAATAAAATACATCAAAAAGAACAAATATTTTACCTTTTCAATTCTCCTCCTTAACAAAGTCTTTATGGAACATGGTTTTTTTACTTTTGGTGATACAATAAGGTCATGGACATTGGGTTGTTCTTTGGGTAGGTAATTTTTAGAAATAAAACATTATACAAGGATTTGAGATGTGAGGATAATAGGTTGTGAGGTGTTGAATTTATAGTGGAGAAGAGGGTGTCTTTTTTGAATAGTTTATTCCTTAGTTTATTATATTAGCTCAAGAGTAAGAGTGGTTGTAGAATTCTTTATAAATATATTGAAATAAAAATCAGGAGTTCTAGTTCAATTTTATTACATCAATAATGAATCAAACAATATTGTATTAAACTAATAATGTATATATATTATAAATTAACATGTTTCATTACTCTTAAAAAATTTCACTATTTCAGACTAATATTAAAAATTCACCCAAAACCATTTTTCAATGTGTTGAATTCAATAATTAACCCCATTTTATGAATATAATTTTCTAAATAAGATAAATTTAATTTTTAATTAATATCATCATTGATTGGAAAAATTCCAAATTTTAAACTATAAATGATATAATAACTCTCTGAAAAATTATATAATATCTAATAAAATTATGTTATAATAATAATAAAAAAATTATATTATTTATATATTTTATTAGGATAAATTTAATTTTAAATCATTGAGTTAATTATAAAATTTTGAATAATAATTTCTATGTCCCGATAATACAAACACTAAATTTATCATTTTTCCAAAATTAGTTATACTTATTCCATGAAATAAATATATGATATTTTCACATACAATAATCATACATAAAATTTATACTATAATAGGTGAAAGTAATATTCTATAAGTATATATTAATTAATTTAATTAAATACCACAAATTTTATAAATCCATAATAAATTTTGCTATTTAATTTCAGAAGGAAAACAAATTATTTTATAATAACCTGGACTATTAGAATCATAACTCTCTCACTCATCACCCCAAATTTAAATTTAAATCCTTTATGAAATGATTTAATTATTATTCTATATTCCTTATTCCGGTGGGGTTTTAAAAAACCGGACGTTATGCTTATATGTATCCACACAAATTGGATAAAAAAGTAAGTGTCACGAGCACATTCCAAACCTATATAATACTTTCCCATATCTAGTAATATCATATTAAATTGTAGGATACCAAATAATATTTATTTCTTATGACGAACATGAATCAACTCGGTTTAGGAATCATGGTGTATCTTCATAGACGTGATCATGATGCATATCCTATTTTAAGAAAGATACCCCAATGGTGTATGAATCATTATATTAAAATATGTAAATCCCATTTAGAAAATTATTTTTCTAGAGGAATAAAATTTTTATATATTATCATCGGTTTTTAATTTTTATTAATTCCCCCCCCCCGAGTACCTTCTTAATCACGTATTAAATGAACAAGGAAAATAAACTAGTACCAATCCTCTAATCTGATCACCATGACTTTAAACAAGAATAAACTCATATGGTCCATGAATCGGGATCTTAAATTGTGTCAAATAGCCTAAAAATCATAAAACTATAATTTTTTATCCTCCCTCAACATGATGAAAAATTTCAAGGACATTCTTATAGGGCCTATATTCCCTCCATTCACATCAATAATTAACTTCTACAAGCAATATTGATTTTCGAACCTCTTTATATTAAATATTACAAACATAAATTGTCTCCTTTAGGTTAATACTCTCCAAACATATGTTGATTTCATACTCTATAATTTTTTTGATATTCCACACAACTTGGTCATCCATTCATGAAAATTTACCATTACATTTTATACCATGTAGACTAATTCAAAAATTTCATTTATCATAACCATATGATGTTGATGGGTATGGTATACTCCCATTCACCTGACATTAAACAATGTGATAATATATACCCCTCAATTGATTTGATACCCTTTTTTGGAATGGGTCTTCTCTTACACCACCCTCCAAAACTACATATGAATTGATTTCCGTTTTAGGGGATACATAGAGATGAATAAATCCTCTAACATAGGGTTAATGAAAATTTTCTCTAGTAATATCTACTTGTTTTATAAAATCATGTTCTATTTCGAAACATAGTGACACCATTCAAAAATTGATGGGATAACTCTAAAATAAGTTGTCTAATCCATAAAAATTAAACTATTAGTGAAATTTCAAGCGTCAAGACCAAAAAAATAATGACCCCCCTTGGGATAGTATATTGAATCATTGATCCATATATTAAAATTGTTTTTCTCCATTACCTTGGTGTATATACTATATCACATTAATTTTATGCCAAGGCTTTGTGGTAATTAAATGTAGTAATATGCAAGAAATTATGTTTGACATAAAATATTTGTAAATCATAGCATAACATGTGAACCACCCCATGATGTTATATAAATTCATAATGTTGGATAATATAACCATATAGGGTTTGTGCATTCCATTTCATTATGAGTAATTTCTCACCTTTGAACTAGTTGTTATAATCGTAATCACCATCACCCCAGTGACCATTTTTAAATGTCCCTAAGCATCCTCACAAAATAGCAAAAAATGTTAGTCAATTTGAAAACCAATAAATAGAATCTTTAAATAAATTGATACCACTTATATTTAGTAAACTATACATGGAATGGGTAAAGGTTATTTAATAATTGTGAAGAGGATAAAATATTGTAAGATTCATCATTGTTATCGATTAATGGTTCAGTTGTTCTTGTTGACCTCCATTGTTTTGAAATATGTCATATAAAATACATTACTAGTTTTTTCCCTTTCATATGGTACTACCTTATATTTTCTTATTTCATGTATTCATTGATGTTGTTAGGTTGAATACAAATCAAGTCAATTCACAAAGTCCTTGACACATGACATTAAAATGTATAATAGTTTTTTCTTCTTAATAGGACATTAAACAAAATGATATGTTTACATCCCAATCACATGAAATTAAAATATATAATATCTATCACAGTCAAATGAAGTAACAAAATAGGATTCAATCATTTCTATATGATGCAAAATTGTTATCCACTGGTCTTTCCCATAGAATGGAAAAATGTACGAACCTCATATTCCTTATAAGATGTAATGAATGTGATAAAAATATGGGAATTAAGAAATTCAAAATAAACCATCAATTTTCCACAAACATATGACCCTAAACACCCTTGCTATCATAATTATGTATAATATATTATTCTATATAATTGGCTAACAATCCCCTAATGAGTGGAAAACCCCTCCTTCAAAAAGACATTCAAATTCTACAACTATAATAGAAACATATGGATTAATTATTATTCCATTTGGATATGTAGTGATACATAGATCATAATACCTAGGTATATATATAATCATGGTAACACCCAATGATTTTATAAGAACATTTTGATTGAAATCACATACAACCCGAACCACGGAGCATTAAAGTGCCACAAAATATTATAATTTGACTATTTTAACATAGATATTTAATCAGCGTGGGAAAATTGGATCAAATTAATAATTATATATACAGAATAGAAATCAAATAAAAATTTATTGAAATTTTTTTATAAAATAAGAACTCAATTTTTTGTAATGTCTTTTTATTCTTAAATTTATGTTTTATTCAAATTTGGTATTTATTGATTATTGGAATGAATATTAAAATTAATATGTTAAATATTTATAAATATTATTTTATAATGGGATATAATTTTTATATTGTAATTTTGAAAATTATATTTGATTAATTTTTTGAAATTTTTTGAAATGGTTTCTTATCATACGAATAATGAAACGTATTGTTTTTATTGAAAATTTTATTTTTTTCAATCATTTTAATTGTTTTTTTATATTTTCAAATTATTTTATTGTAACATTATTTCATTAATTTTATTAACACTCAAAAAATATTCATTATAATCAAATTTGTATATGAATTTGATGTAAAAACATTTTTATACATAAAAATGCTTTAAAAACTTTTTTTTGTATATTTCATCATTTATATATAAAATTAATTTATAAAAATTATTGAAATTTACTTAAAAAGGATTAACTTATTTGGATTCATGGGGAATCAATTATTTAAATGCACTACTTTTATTTTTATGTATTATAGATAGTTACTATTTTAAAGTTCGTCAACTGATAAATGATAATTTAGGTAATTGATGATAAAAATAACATGACAATGAATTAAAAAAACACAAAACATTTCAATATTTCATTTCATCACAGGAAATAGGACATACCCATCCCAAATTATAAAATAAGTCAATATAGTTCCCTTTTACATTCGTAACGACATTTATATTATTGTATGCCATAAATTTACCAAAGGGCACACTCTAGTTTTAAATTTCTTTTATTTGTTTATGTTAGTATAATAATATGTTATTTAATAAAAAATTTATTTTTAATATAATTTAGTTATTTTTATTATAGTACTTTTTAGTGACCTAATATTTGGAATAAATTTTTACACAATGTCGATAATTTATCTTTTCAATTTGAATAAAAATAAATTAAATTACACTAAAATTATAAAAAATTATAAAATTTGGATGTCTTGTTTTATCCCATGAGTTGTATAGGAAAATATTACATATTGTGGATATTTTAATTTATTATAATTCAACCTTTTCCCTGTTTTAATGAAAAATTAAATGAATCGAATAAAAAATGAACTTAATGATATTTGGGGAAAATTTTAGATTATTAAATTATTTGAAAGTCAAATAAATCAAGTAATTTTACATGGGGAAAATATATTGTATAAAATTTCATACCTTTTATATTAAATATCCCTTTTTCCTTTTATGGTGACTTTCGTGACTATTAAAGCATTGAAAACTCTTAATTTCTATGATTTATAAAAATATTTTATGGGGGTTTAGACTAAATGATAAGCGTGAGAACATAAAAAAACTTATCCAAATTTTATTTTAAATTATTATTTCAGATAATCAACATATTAAATTGTTATTATATAAATTTTGAGAATTTTTTTCAACAAAAAATATATATGTATTAAGTTAGTACATTATGGAATTCAAATAATACTCCTCCCCTCAATTATAAAACGACACTCTACTCTTTTATATACAACACATTGAGAAACATAAATCGAAAAAAAATGAAAATTTATATTCAAAAAACAGTTTTAAATTTTCTATATGATATTTTCATTCCAAAATTTTATCCATATGTCCTTTAAAATTATATCTATATGAATTCTACCAAAGAAGAGGTAATTGTATTTACCGAATCTATAAAATTTCAGTATTCTTCTAATTTATCTAAAAATATTTCACCCAACTTAAAATAATTATTACATTATATTAAATATAATAAAATATTGTTACTATTTTTGCGTATCCATTTTCTATAAGTTTTCCTTCTAAGGGAATGAGAAAACATCACTCATTTGTATATAACGATTATCGTCTCAACATAGTAGTGTAATTCAGTTTTTGTCACCATTTTATATGGATGGACATAAATATGTAATTAATTATTATATATTATAATTATCATATAATTATTATTATTTTATTAAAATATAATATCTACCTTCACGAATTTCAATCAATTGGAAGACGATAATGTTGATGGTCCCTGTGTATGGGGTACCACCTTCACAAATCGATGTGATTATTTTTTTGTTTATGTATTATATGGATAATAATAATAATATCCTAAATTAATATATATGAAATATAGGGTTTAATAATGATACTATAATGGTGATTTTTTTGAATGACTCCTTCATTCCATCTGTCAAAATGTAAAAATAGTGTAAATGAGAACGTATTTTCTACCATCTCCCTGAATGGTATAATTAATCATTATATCTCTATATTTTTTTGATAAATATAAATATAAATATATAAATTGAATATATATGACATAAATATCTTGGAAAAAATTCATTCGATTGTCAAATCATTATCTAGATAGAAGGAGTGAATCGATCTAATCAATACATACATGAAAAATGAAGACGATGCCTCCAAAAATAATGATAATAAAAAAAGTTCAATAAAATTCACGTGTTAAAATTTATTCAATGGAGAATATATGATATTTTAGATAATTATATGGTTATTTTATATAAATATAATGAATTTAAATTTATTATACATGTGGTTAAAAGAACATACAGGGAACATCATTCATGATGTGATGGTTTTCATAAGTCAATGCTATTTAATTAGCTTAAATCACCTCTTCATTGATTATATTATGCCTATATATTTTTTATTTTTTTTGTCTTCTTAATATTTTATTTACATTAGTTTCTTCTGTATTTATGTTTTTTAACCATATTCAATTCAATTATTAATTATAACTTCAATAGTACAAAATATGTATGGGATTTCACCTCAAGTTCTTTTGATTGGGGAATATTGTAATGTTATATACTTAATTTATTTTATATGGTGCATATAATAAGAATTTTATATGTAATATTGTTATTCACTTTATATTCATGGAATTTTATGTTTATTGGAATTTATTTCTTTCAATAGTTTTTGAATCCAAATTTACTAGATCAGTTTGGCTTTACTTCACAGTCATATCTTTATTTAGGAATTTTTTTCTTTTATATCTCTATAGAGGAGGGAATTATTTGATATTTCATTATTAGACACAATAATTTTTTTTCCTCCAGTATTTTTCCATAATTTACATGGTTTTATTTAATTTTATTATCATTTTGTAATAAATATACCAAAATAATGTTTTTATGGAAAGTAATTTGGTTTTTCTATATGGTCAGAAATGTTTTTATTCCAAGACCATATTTTCATTAAAATATTTTAAAGTAATATTTTTTACTATTAACCTATCATTTAATAAATTTATATTAAAATATTACTGAATTTAAAAAAAAAAGAACATTCTTTTCCTTTTATGAACTATGCACATTATTACATTTTCCCAAAAATTTTAGTGGATTAAATATTTTAACATAAACCCCATGAAAAATATTTCCCACTACCATGACCTTTAAATGATTTAAAATTCATTTTAAATGTTTCCAGGATCCCATTTAAATTATTTATTCCAAAATTAATGATTGTTTTACTTTTAAACAATTAATTTAAATATGGTAAGTTTATTTCCAAAAATAATTTTTTAATGATCAATTTATTGTAATTATTTTATTATAAAAACAAACAACTCATTATTTTTCATATTATCTACAGTGGGTATGTGGTAATAATATCATACATATTCTTTCTATGTACTAGTTATGCTCAATTTTAATATTAATATACTGAATTTTTATATAATATTTATTTCTATACAAAATAATTTTTTATTCTACGATAGGTTGATTATATTTTATATTTTATTTAGATATTGATTGTGTTAGAATTTGTATGTGTGGTGCCTAGACTTTTATTTCCCCTATATTGCTCAATAAGTATCATGAGATAAACTAGTTTAGGTTTCTCGATGAGGTCTTACCAATTTATAGATGATTTTTGAGCATCATTCATCAATTGTTTGTTTAATATGTTAAACATTGTGTAGAACTTCATTATAAAATCATAAATTTATTTCAATGTGATTAATTGAGTAATAATTATATGATTGGATATGTTTCAAGAACATGTGATTTTTATATGGAATTGCTTAATAATAATTTATATTGATAATATTAATCTTCATTCATTAGTTATGGTTTAATTAAAATGTGTTTTCATATAATACACTATGAATAATGATTGTTGATTATTTAATTATCATATCATCCACTATATGAAACTCTTACATAGCATCGAAGCTCATCGTTTTTTAATTTTTCTCTTACTATGATATGATGAATTAATCTTACAATGAGTTTAAGGATGTAGAATAATTACTCGTTCTATGATTTCTATTTATAGTCCAATGTCAAATGGGAATAATTTATTTCACTCATTTACTATAAATACAATACAATTCTATCCTTAGAGATGTGATCACATGTATCTTATTAAAATATAATAAAGTAAACACTAGCTTTGGGACACCAGGGTCGAGTTTTAAAGAGTTTAAATCATCATATTATATGTGGAAGATTTGGAAACAATATTTATTAATAATAGATAAAGGAATATAATAATATGAAAGACATTGAAGATGTGACTAGGTATAGGATAAAGTCATATTTTTTATAAGGTATTGATTATATGGGTTTTTTATAATGAATCCCTACCTAGAAAATACATTTTGATGTTGTTTTCGAACAAATTAATATTGAGGTAACATTCCTAAAAATAGTAGGTTTAGTATATATTATTCATCATTCAGTTTTTTGATGAGTATTACCTTACTGTACATTAGTTTTGATATTCTCTAGTGATATGCATGGGTATACTTCCATTTTTTATGAATAAATATGGTTAATTAAATAATTAAACCAATGAAACCAAATTATATTTCATATTGATATTGTATAAACCTATACATTAATAGGTTCATAATTATAATGTTGATAAAATGTTTAAGTTATCGATACACCTTTTATGGTTTTATGTAATGAGAGTTTGTGAGAATAAGGATATTTTGAGAGACATTTTTTTGAATGAAACCATTTGGTTTATTATATGCTATAATGGGAAGAATATTTAAGAAAAATGCAGTAATAATTTTCAGAGATACATTTAAATTTATTGATAACCTTTAACATTAACATGATCATTGATGTTAGGGAAAAATGGTCAATTACGTTTTTTTGATTTTTTTAAATAATATATGTTTTATTGAAAATATTAGTTGTTAAAATATTATAAATATTGTTATTTTTGTGGAAGTTCATCATATTCCTTGGAATGTTATTGTATTTATATTAAAATATTATTTATAACCTGTACAGCTCACAAGATGTGTGAAAAATTAATCCATTTGTAATGGTTGGGATGCCTGAACCCACCCTTGAAGGGAATCATGGGAACAACACCAACAAATTGTCGTTGTTATTCCTAGGTTAATATGTAATTATTTTATATATATCATTTAATTTATAAATATTATTTTCTTATTTGTATGGATATAATTGGATCGTTTTTTTCTAGGTGATTAATGAAATTTTGGAAGAAATTTCAATTTGGTTCTGGTATGTATAATCATTAGGAATAAAATAACGATTTATTTTGGAATAATGATATTATGTTTTTTGGAGATATATGGTGTAGGGTATGTGAATCAATTTCAGGATAATGTTTTTAAAGTTGATTTTATTAAGGTTATTTTGGTAATGGGTTATTTACTTGTTTAATGATCTATATTTATCCTTTGGATTTATTGTTTAATTTTAGAGATTAGTTTATTGTTTATTCTTATCCTATTTTATTAAATTTTTGTATTACCTTACACTTTTTTAAAATTTTTGGTTTTATTAAATATGTGAGGGAAATATTTTTATAATATTATGGATTATATGATCCATCCAATGTTTATTTTGGTTCCTTATACCTAAAATATTCATCTCCAATATTCATCAATTGAATAAAATATTGAGATTGATGTGGGAATTTATTAAAGGATGAAATTATACTTTTAAAATATTAATAAAATAATACAAAATAGACCTTTAATGGTTCTAAAATTAGTCATTAGTAGTGCTAGAAGATCAAAAAAATAAAATAATACAATTAGAATCTTTAGGCATTAGCAGTGCTAGAAAAATTCCAAAAGGGGATCATTTATCCATTCATTAAGTACAATATATAAAGTGAAATACTTCAGTGTAATCTAATATCACACTATAACACTATAAATAGCCCCTGAAATAGAACTAGAGTGTAGAAAAATCTAGAATTAATATATATTTTAAATGAAAAAAAATTTAAACCACAAATAAATCAAAAAAATACTAAATTATAAACATTTGAATCATTTTTATACAATTACAGGAGTAAGTAAAAATTTTCACACACATTCCAAAAAATAAATTGTACTTTTTCTTTTTACCCTGACATGAACCCATGATGTTTTCAAAAAACAACCCCTACTAGAGAAATATAATGTTTCATTAGAAAAATAAAATTCATATATTAGTAATAATATAAAGAATAAATTAAAAAGAAAGTGTTATTTTTAAACAAGGCATTGAGTGGTAACATGAACACTGTATATCAGATTGAGTTGTTGTTGATTCTTACACATCACACCATTCCTTTTTGATATTAAAAATTTATCTATAGGAAAATAATCACGATAAGTATGATATATACATGATGTGAAAATTAATTAACTATTAGCAGATGGAATTATGTTAAAGCAACATAGGATTGCTTCCTCATTTTTGGTGACCTGATGCATCTGTAAAAATGAAACGAAACATATATATTGAAAAAATTCATTTGAAGTCATACTGGTCACACAATTAATCATATTTAGTTTAGGATTATTCCTAAATTTCCCTAATGACTTATAGATCTCTTTCCTAATGTTTCATAATAATCTAAAATTTTTTCTATGTTTTGAGTACATCACATTGATTTTTTACGAAAATGTAATCTTAAACTAAAAACATACACATTGAGTAATATTGGTCAAAATTTGAATTAGTTCGACATGAGAATATTTCATACACATCAAAAAATGACTCATGAATCATTCTCGTGAATTTTCCAGACAATCCAAGCATGTTTTCTGGGGTTTTTGTGAGTGATACTTTTTGACCTAAAATTTTAATTTTAAAATGATAACATACACTTTGAACAATAATGGGAATATCGTGTATTAGATTTAGGTTTGTCTGATTCCTACACATCTAAATGTACTGATATATCATTTTACTAATATATCAAAAGAATAAAAATGTAATTATTAGTTTTTAGTATGTTAATTTTCATTTACACTAAAATTAAAGCCAATTACAAATGTAGAGACACACATGCAGTCATATCGGTCACATCGTGAATTGGATTGAGTTTTATATGATTCATTCATATCCCAAATAACTTCTATATCATTTTAGTGATATTTAATAATAGTGTGAATGTGTTTTCTTAGGTTTGAGCATGTCGCATTTTATTTTTTTTCAAAAAATGTCATTTTAAGATGGAAACATTCCCTTGGCGTCATACCAATTAGATCGTGTGTCGGTTTGAGGTGATACTAATTGATACATGTAAAAAAATGAAATATTAATAGTTGTCATTAATTATCAACACAATCTGAGTGTGTTTTCTCAGATTTTATTAAGTTAATCCTTTTCAACTAAAATGTCACCTTTACATGGATAACATATATTTTGAGTCATATCAGGTATATCTTGTGTAATATTGATGTGAATAAGATTTATACATATATGGATCTTGTTTATAAAGTTTCAAAACAATGTAAATTCATTTTCATGGTTTTGAGTACAACATTTGTTTTTACTAAAATTTCTGTCATATTTTAATAAGAAGTCATACTAGGAGTCATTTCGGTCACACCATGAATCAGATAGGGTACATATGATTCCAACATGAACAAAATTTATTATGGGTAATTTTTCTATTGTATTAAAACAATATTAATGTGTTCTTTAGTTTTGAGTATAACACATGTTTTTTACAAAAAAAACTCATTTTAAACTGTTAAGACACACTTTGTCTTATACTGGAAACATCATGTGATAGATTGATGTTATAATGATTATGAATTGTCACAAAAAACTTAAGTATAATTTTATATATTATAATGTAATTTTATGTGTGTTTCCTCAATTTTTAGTGATTTATTTTTTCACATTAATGTAAATTTTAATCATATAAAATATAATTTTAGTCATAATGGGAACATCATGTATCACGTTGAGGTGAAACTAATTCCAATATGTCCCAAATTACATATGGATAAATTTCACAATCTATCCGAACAAATTTAATGTGTTTTCTTGGTTTTGAGTTGTGTAGTTGTAATTTATTCAAAAATTAATGGAAATTATATATAAATAGACACACTTGGAGACATAATTATCAAACTATGTGTTGAAATGTGCTGCGTCTTATTGCTACACATCCCTAATGACCTAGAGATATATTATCTGATATATTAAAACAATATGAATATGTTTTATAAATTTATAGTACATCACTTTCTTTTTCAAAAAATATGTCATGTTAAACTGGAAACATGATCTTTGAGTCACACATGTCACATCATGTGTGGATATAATGAGAAAGTGATTCCTACACTTCAAAAATGAATTGTGAATTCTTTTACCAAATTATCAATACAACTTGATCATGTTTGATATATTTCAGTGAAGGAAACTTTCAATCATAAATGTCAATTTGAAAATTATTATAGACAAATTGACTTATACTTATTACATTGTGTATCAAATTTAGGTGTTTATAATTCCTAAATCATGAAAATATCTTATAGAAATGTTTTTTAAAGTATCAAAATGATGTGAATGAGGTTTCTCGGTTTCAAGTATGTGGGTTGACTTTTTTAATAATAAATATTCTAATTATATGTCAAAATTCATGCATATAGTCATACTAGAATAATAGTGCATTAGATTCATATGTGGATGATTTTTAAAATTACAATATCTAATATGGACTTTTTTATTATGTAAATAAACAATATAATGAATTTTATCAGTATTGAGTACATCAATAGTGTTTCCAAAAAAAATCATTTGAAACTGGATAAACAGAATTTTATTTGTACAAGCCATAACATGTGTCATTGGATGTGGTAATAATTACTACGAATCAAAATATACAAATGAAATGTTTTCCAAAATTATATATGGAATCCAATTTTGTTTGCTCGAATTTTAGTGAGTTACACCGTTTGAACTAAAATGTTAATATTAAACTAAGAAAAGACAGTTTGAGTCATACTTGGAACAACCTTTAATGGATTGAGGCAGAGCTAATTCATATAGAAAAATGAATGAGTTATAGATATTTTTCATAATGTTTCAAAGCATTATGATTGTGTTTTATCAGTTTTTAGCATGTCTCTATTATTTTTAATAAAATTGATGTCCATTTTAATTATTTAGACACACATTGTGTTATATCAGCCACACTATGCATCGTATTGAGTGAGGATTGTTAATAAATGTGCCAAATGACATATAGATGTTTTTAAATTTTTATCATTACAATACCAATGGATTTTTTTACTATAGTGTAATTCACTACTGTTTTTTTATAAAAATGTAATTCTGATTTGGAAAACACACTTTGAGCCATACTAGTCACATCAACTATCGGTTTTGTTTGAGGTAAATTTATACATATAAAAATGAGTTTTGATTAATTTTCATAAATTGTCAACATAATCGGGACATGTCTTCTCTATTTTCAATGATTGACACTTTTTGAAATAAATGGTCATTTTTAAACTATTAACAGACACATTGCGTCATACTAGGAACATCATGTATTATATTAATGTACTTATAATTCCTACATTTCAAAAATTACTTATGGATATTTTACCTAATGTTTCACAAAAATAATATTGTGTTATCTAGGTTTTGATGACATAACATGTCATTTTTAGAAAAAAATTACGACAATTTTAAATAAAAAGACACACTTCAAGTCATAATGGTCACACTGGGCATAATATTGAGGTATGGAAGATTCATAAACACCACAAATTAAATATGGATCATTTTAATAATTTATAAATACAATGTTAATGTGTTTTATCGTTTGTGAGTATATAACTTTTTCTTTTTAATAAATATTATTTTATAATAGAAACATGAAAATTTTGTCAGATATGTCACATAGTTTGTTGGTTTGACTAGATAATGACTCCTACATATAAAAATGAGCATGAAACAATTTTTCTAAAATTTGTAAGAAAATATAATTTTTTTGGTTTTCCGTGACTGACACCTTTTGAAATAAAATGAAAATTTTAAAATTTATAACAGAAAATTTAAGCCAAAAGGAATATATTTTGTATTAGATTGAGGTGATGTAAATTTCTACACATCAAAAATTACATATGGATTATTTTTCTAAATTATAGAAAAAAATTAATATGTATTTTTTTAGTATTGAGTATATCAATTGTCTTTTTTATTAAATTTTATGTCAATTTTAAATAAAGAGACACACATGGAGCCATATTGTTCACACCATATATTAGAATGAGGTACAAATTCTTCGAAGATATCAAAAATGTCATATGGGTATTATTGATAAAGTATAAAATCTCTAAAAAATCATTTACTTAGTTTTGAGTATGTCATTTGTTTTTTTACTAAATTATTTTTAAATAAGAAACACAGACATTAAGTCATGCCTATTACTTTATGTGTCATATTAACAAGATATGGATTCCATCATATCAAAAATTGCTTATAATTTATTTCCCTAAATTATCATGAAAAAACAACCTTGTTTTCTCTATTTTCATTGAGTGACACTTTTTGAACTAATTCACCAGTTTTATACTCATAATCAACACGTTGTGTAATATTAGTCATATTGTGTTTCATATTGAGGTGCCACAGATTAGAACACATAAAAAATGACTTATGTATCATTTTACTAAACTGTAAAATCAAAACTAGTGTGTTTTATCTATTTTGAGTAGGTTAGTTTTTTAACTTAAATTAATGACAATTCTAAATAAAAAGAGACACTTAGACTCATATCGATCACACCGTGTGTCATATTGAGATTAAGATTATTTATAAAAATCCGAAATGACTATGGATCATTTTCATAATGTATATAAACAATAAGTACATGTATTATTATTATTATTCATGATTCTTTTATTTTTTTTACTAATATTTACTTTTAAACAATATACATGAACTTTGATTAATACAAGTCACATCATGGGTCAATTTGATGTAATACTAACTCATACACATAAAAAATAACTTTACAAAAAATTTATAAATTATCAAGAAAATATGATGAAATTTTCTCATTTTTTAATAAGTCATTTTTCTTTTTTACTAAAAGTAATGTGAATATTGAATAAAAATTAATAGTTGGAGACATACAAGGAACAATAAGATTCAAAATGACCTGAATCTTATTCTTAGAAATTTAAATTGAAATATGGATTATTGTTCTAATGTATGAATACAATTTTAATTTGTTTTGTTAGTTTTGAGTATGGGATGTATTTTTTGAAAAAAAATGTAAATTTTAATCTAAAAACATATATTCTAGGTGATACCGAGCACACTATGTGTCATATTGAGGTGTGGATTATTCACTATATGAAATATATTTTTATTTAAACTATCTTAAAAAATCAAAAAATGAGTGTGAGTGTTCAGTTATAATGGACGTGTAATCCTTATGATGGCTCAAACAATTAACTTTTTAGGCATCATAAGGTTTACTCTCCCATCATAAAGGAACATGTCTTCTTTTTTGTAGGATGTTACAGATAGTTGAAAGAAAAAAAAGACATCCAAAAAAAATTAGATAATATTTAAATAATTAAAAAATACATATGATAATGAAATAAACAAACAACTCGAAAATAAAATTATGAAAAATTTAACTAAATAAGTAATCTGAATTCACTTTTTAATGATTCTATTTTTAATTTATGACCAATTTCATTGTTTTCATTATATCAATTGCAGCCTCAAAATCCAATCGCTCAGGATAATTAGATGATTCAAACAAACTAGCCCAAATCAATAATGGAATCCACCTTCCTAAGAAAATAATTCTTATGTTAGTAATGATTAATATAAACATATTAAAAATAAATATGGAATTATACATTACATTTATGGAAAATTATTTTATTGTGAAAACATTAATATTGGAATGATTTTAAAAGATGACAATTTATTGAATTATATGGATGTAACTAACTAATCATGTTTCATTTTAACTCACTATATTTATTCTATAAATTATAGAAAATTTTTAATATAGTATGGGCATTTTTGAATGCGTTTTCTCAGTTTTTAGTATGATATATTTTTCTAAATAAATTGTAATTTATAAAATAAAGATAGAGTTGCAACCAAACCAGTGATTATATATATCATATTGAGGTGTGACAAATTGAGTATGTGGTTTGTGTTTTTCATTCATGCATATCTACCAATCCTCAAAATAATGAAATATTCTATTTTCTTGGAAGAGGAAACGCCATATGCATGAAACACCTCATCCAAAAGCAATGTGATGAGTATATTAATTCTTGTTTCACAATATTTAATAATGAATATTAAATCCCAAAAATATTTTTCAAATATTATATATAATAAATAACTAAAAATGATAAGTAAATTAACATATATATATATTAGATAAATGGTGACAATAATAACTAAATATGTAGTAGGAATTCACTTACTCATGATCAAAATAAAGAGATGAATAATCCATGTTGAAAAATTCAATTCATCATGGTATCTTTGAAAATTGAAAAGATATGTTTCATATTAACATATTGTGGAAATTAATAGAAAACAAAATATAAAATAATGAGAAAATAAAAAAATTATTCAATTATATAACAATAAAATATAATATTATAATTCATGATCATATAAAACAAAAAATAATATAATTTATTTAATTTTTCAAGACCTTAATTTAAAATATTTTAAAAGATAAATCCCAAAAACATGATATAATTAACCACTTTTCAGTAACACAACATTAACTTATTATAAAAAATCCCATAAAAATTTTACTCGTTTTAGGTTGGTGTAAAAATCATATCTATACATTTTTCATCTTATTTTATTCAAGAAACTATAATAATACCCTATTTATTCTATGATTATAAAAATTGTTACTGTATTCATTTATTTATTCTAAGAAAACATTAACCATTAGTTTCATCCTATTCACATTCAATTGGATGAAAATCAACATAGGTAACCCTAATAAAAATACAAGACCTCTCCCGCGAGGTTTTTTCTTTATGACATTGGAAAACTAAAATGAAAGAAAAGAAAAGACACAACATTTGTAATTATCGTCATTTACCCCTAGAAATAAATGTCAAATTTATTAATATAAATGACTAGTTTGAGAAAAAATAAGATACAATACATTTCCCCTCTTGACCTATTATTGTCTCAGATATATGATTTGATATTTTTTCCCCATTTCCTTACAACATGATGTAAAATTGTACAATATTCCCCTATCACATGATTTTAAATTACGTGATAACTTAGTCCTCTCTCAATAGGGAATCCCTGGACCTGTATAGTTACATTTCTACGTGCCACATTTGGTGTTCATCATATACCACAAATATCAAATAACTACATTTTTATCCATTATAATTATATGGGATTTATTAGTTATTCATAGAATCCCTTGATTAGAAACAAAAGATATTCATCCAAACACATTACACCATTACTTGAATTGGGAACTTATGGGCCCTTATTTGCATTTGGTTTTTTTGTGGGCTAGAAAAATCATCTCACTGTCACTATGGCCCATCTCACATTATCATAATAAGAAATACCCCATGATCCTTATCACCTGGCCTTAAAAATAATTGCCTCTTGGTCCTGATCACATGACCATAAAAGTATTGAACATATTCTTAATCACACATTACACTAATTCGAACTCCCCTTGGTCAAATATACATAAATTAGACAACATTAGAGACCACTAATATAATCCTTATATCTTCACTGATCATCAATTTTATGTCTCTCTTAGAAATGGAATGTTTTCACGCCTCACTTATTTTCATTGTTTATGTCTGTTTAGGGTACACCATCGATATTCTTAATTCAATATGATGACGACTTAAGATTTATGAAATTTTATCGCTCAATATTCTCATTCATTGATGAACATTACATTACCTTGAATGGATGATCATCCATCATTCCTTTCAATATAGTCTCCTCTACTATGACAATACATGGAAAAATACGATTTTCTCTCATATTTGGGTAACTCCCTAGGGTTTCCATCTCCATCACCTATAAGTGGACTCATCTATGGTGATGGTACATGGAATAAATTAGCTCACCACCAATCTGTGGAACACCATGGATGATACATTTTATTATAAAAATAGTGAAAACTATGTTTCCAATATAGTCAATAGTCACCCCAAACATCCTTACTACATGATTCATCAATACCGACTATAGAGATTTTAATTTACCTATATTCACATTCCCCAAGATCATTTTGATTTATAAAAACATTATTTTTCTTCCCATATTCATCCTACACGTATATAGGGTATATCAAATCCATTGAGTGAAACCAACTCAGTTCCAAAACCTCATTGGTATTAAATGTGATTAATTCAACATGTCTATATCAACCCTTCATCAACATTCATTCACTCTTTTATAAGTGTGTAGTGTAATATTGTTCTCTTTTTTTCTCACAAAAATCTTGGATCACATGATCCTATTTATTTTTTACTTGGTTAATATTTTAGTATTATAATGATATATAATTAAATAGGATGAACTATTAAATATATATATTATATCAGGGGGTAAAAACCCAATGTGGAAGTTCATCTACATATTAGAGCCTCTCCCTTATTATAAAAACTAACCCAAATGCTATAATTATCCAATAGTTCGCTCTAGATCGACCACCCTATTCTGGATCATCATGAGGGCCTATTAGTACCTCGAAAACTCCAACATATTCTCCTCTTCCATAGGATGAAACAAATTAAATAATGCCTAAACATAACCATGTCCAATCATGTACCATGTCTCCATAGGTACTTCTCGTACTCCTTCCACATTAATCGCCACAAACTATTCCCTTAGCTTACTAATAATTTATTCCAGTATGGTAATGACAACCTCATGTAGGTGTTCATGATTATACAGCTAGTTTAACTATTGTTTAACTGCACAATTTACCTTTATAGACGTGTATATATACTCAACCAGGAAGTACCAAACTCTTACCACTCCGTGTGCACTAGGTAAGCAAATAAAACACAAGTCAGTGAATGGAGAGAGCAGTATTCCACACCACTATTATTAATATGAAGAATCATCAGGTGAAGGGACAAATTAGGCCAACTATTCCATCCCATTGAGTAAAAGTGATAATGTTTTGGATGGCCTTCCACTCCCCATGATTAATAATCATATATTCCAATAATTATTAGGACCCTAAATACTCGATATATTTAGGTGGTGTGGGATAGTAATCGGGGACGGTTTAAAATACCATGATGGAGAGATCGTATTCATGCATCTTCTATGATGGGTTGAACTTTAGGAAAATAGTGATATTTTCTTCATCTAATTTCTTAGTATCTGTCACCTAAAATCTAATGGGATGCTTCTCTAGTTCCTTAGAAATCTCTACTAATGAGACTAGCTGTTCTTCGTTGATTTGGGTCAGCTCCTCAAAAATAGCTACTCCTTATAGCTTAGACAGACCATTAGTATGAGCATCATATCTCCAGAACCCGGAATCATGTGTTTCCACTGAGAGAAATTATCCTGAAAGACTATTTAAAAAATATTACAGTACTAAACATTCTATAGTTATAGGTTTAGATTAAACCCATGGGATATAGAAAAACATTATTCCCAGGAATAGATAATTCCTATCATTATCCCCCATTGACCACTAAAAAAAATGGTGGATACCAACAAAACCACTAGTTCTATAAATTAAGGTTAAAAATTTATTTCATACACTAGTGACTTCACTAGAAATGTTGGAACCCCCTCAGCCACTAATAATTCATATTGGGATGCATGATTATGATTAATAGAAAATGGTAAATGGTAGTTATTAGAGATTAAAAAAGTTTATATGAATATGAAAATGATTGAGATTGATGGAATTTTAAATCTTCATCATGGATACAATAATATCCAGTAAGTAAGATGGCCTAAGTGGATTTTTGTTCTTTCAGATGGAGGCACTGACGAAATTCAAGGGAGTGTCCCCCCATAAATGATTAAAGGGATAGGGTAGTCAGTAATATTCAAGATAGTTTTCTCTATAAATTCACCAATCATTGACACATGGAATTAATCATAGGTGGGATCCTCATCAACCCAAAAGGACCCCCCCCCCCCACGCACACACATAGAGGAATCATTTCCATTTCCTAACAGTTCCTATATGAATAAAAAAATATGAGTTAGTAACACTTAAAATTAAATTGTGGAATCAAAACTAAAACGTTAAATCATACCACACTAAAGAGGAAAACATTAAATTCATCCTCAAGGGATAAATTTATAACTTTTGATTAAATTTTCTTCTCATAATTAGTTCCCCAAGACTCCACCTCATTATAGTAGATGATGTAGTTATCTTGAGTTAATACTTTTTGAGTAGGATATTTGTAGATAGCTTACTCTTCAATTCCCTAACCAGAATGTCACACACCAAACCAATGAATGGGTTTCCATACACAAAACCTCATTCCAAGGCTTCATTGTATTTCATTTATTTGAACCATTCACCATAGTCATCTCGAGATTCAATCCTAGTGAACCCGGCCTTTGACATCTCATTCCAACCTTTGGTTAGCCACTTCCACAACATCACATTTAATTTGGATTTCCAAAACTTGGATCATACTACCCAAATAATTGGATGAATTTTATAATCTTACATGATCACTAGGGAGAAAAATCACCTCATGGGAACATTGAATTTTCGGAATACTATATCATAATTGTGTTACCTCTTTTGGAAAAACTGTACACCTCCCGACACAATTTCCCCAGGGGCCTTGGCTGATGTTGGATAAATGATATACAAATGACACCCATCCATAGTAAATACAACCCGAAAATATTTCATCCATCATGATTTCAGTGCTCCTATAAAAGAATCCCACTTCATTACCAACTTCCCCTAAACATCCTCCAAATCATCCACTCACTTCATCTATTTCTATTGGGTTTTTTTCAGATACATCAACGCTTAGAAATTTAAATCATTATTCATAAAACTGGTAGTGGTTTTGTCTATAAGAATTATGAAAAATTAACAAATTACATCATTCATGATCATTCTACAAAACTATTGAATGGAATAATGGTTTAGTAATGGATGGAACCCCATGTACAAGTATTCCACCGGCCGTTGACTACAAGTGAACTACAAAGACAATCTTTCATGGTATCTAGTTTTCAAAATATATGTTCATTAAAACATGAAACTATTAATTTGTATCAAAAATTATTCTATTATTATATTTTCTCTATAGTTCCTTGAACATCCGAGATGATTTCTACATATGGGGGAATATGTTAATATTACCAAAATTATGAATGAAGGCCACCTCTCAAGATTTATTGAGTGATTCTATACATACCTCGATGATGTTGTGGAGGTTAGGTATAAATTATGTTCTTAGTGCTAATGGAGTTTGGAAATTCATACCATTTTAAAATGTTTTCTGATTCATATATATAAGATCATAAAGTGGCTATATATGAACCTCATCATATCTCTACTAACGAAATTTCCTAGTTCGTCATAAAATCTGGCCAACATCAATATATTGAGATACACTTGTTTTTTAGATTCCATTATTAATTCCATCACCATGGTTCTAGGGTGAACTCCCATATGTGCATCCAGGAAAGAAAAATACTTCCCGCTTATGAAAATTTCTATTAACCAAGCATTTTAAACCCTTGGGTATCATTCATGTGTATTGTATCCCCACCCATCACATCAATCATCCTCCAGAGTGATCCAATACAATGATATATTACTATAATGTCAACCACCAAGTAATTTTTTAGGGAATCTAATAATATAACCATTTTTCATGATTAAGGAATATCTTTTCCATGTCATAATTGGAATTTATCAAAGGAGTAATATATGATGATATATAATCTCTTTCAACTTGCCTAGAAAAATATTCACCACCACCAATGTCTAGTATATGTCCCCAAATGTGTTTGGTGTAGGGAGGAACACATTGTTTTTTAATACTGTTTGGGTGATCCTTCGAATGATGTGAAGATCTCAAAAAACTTATCACTGCATCCCCATAATAAATTTGTACGGTTCTAGTGCCAGTGGAGGACCTTATCAACATATCAAAAAGTAGATCTAGGTGACAATAGATGTAGAACTAGTGTGTAAAAACTCTTTCATATAGTATGATATGGTGTTTTTATCCCCTATTACAAGCATGTGTAGCTTACGCAATACACACATTAAAATTCCACATGATTGAAGATCCATTCCTCATACATGATTATCTAATTGTATGAAATTATAGATTTCCCATTGTGGGACTAATTATGTAAGAAAATATTAAAAATAGTAAACAAACCATTGATTGTCTTGGTTTGTATGTGAAGGGTTTAAATAGATAGATAATTGTGTTTTGTCAAAAAGTAGATAGTTACAATTATGTTCCAAAATTAGTTTTTATCAAGGAAAGAGAACTAATTTCTCTAAATGTGGACGTCCATGGTTGGGATGAAAAAACTGTTCACATATATTTTTTCCAAATGGTTTTCTAGTTACTGAAATGATATCCAATATGGTCCACTCTTTATAGACTCAATGATGAATCATTCTCAAAAAGGACACTCCCATGTTTGGAAGCATGGGATTTCTATCCATTCCATCCATCCTATTAGTATAAACCACAATAGAAATAGAAATTTTTCATTATTTTTTTCCATGTCATTATTTTTTTTGGATTGTCCAATGATTCTTTCATGGAAATAAATCATTACTCATTAATGTAAACTTGTGTCAAATTACATCACAATAGCTCGTAGAATGTGTAATAATTGAAATTAAAAATTCTTTCACATGAATTGTTACATTGGTGAAATAACATACCCTGGTTCAATTATGAATCACATCTAAAATTGTGTTTTGTCAATAGAGAGTTTAAAAAATGTCACAGAATGAGTGTGATAGTTATTTCAAAAAGACTATTTTTTCATGAATGTGAGATATAAGAAAAACCACAAAATACCACTATATGTACCTTCCCCCATCCCATATTCCTAATTATAAATCATTTACCAACCATATTTCATGAAATAATCAATAGATTATCATGATGTTGAACATAGATGCTAAAATTTGTGGGAAAGTATCTCAAACATAGTTTTTTCAGCAAAAATCGAATCTCTCATTCCTTGTTAGCTCAAATTCAAGGGGGGGGGATTTGGTCCTAAAAATTACATCATGTTCCTATAAACATGTGAAATCCCAAAGAAAAAGGTTAAAAAATATCAAAGGATCATTCCAGAATGAAGGATGATATTTCACGAAACATTTAATGTTTGTGTATAACTAGAATTTTCCCGATGAAACATGTTTTTTGAGAAAAATAAAGTCAAATTACAGTAGTACGCATGAGTATCAAACACTGTCCAATAGAGATGTCTTGAATTTGATAAAACTAAAATATTAATTGAACATGCTCATAATAGTTTTGATCCCATATCATCCATGAATAGGTCAATGTTACATAACATAGATGATACTACATGAAAAATATCACATGTCTATATCATTAGAAAATATTTTAGATATGAGGTTTTGAATATTCTCTTGATGAATATATAATTAAATTAAATATTTATATCAATCATGAAATTCAATAATTTATAATACACAAAAATGCGTGTATATCATATCCTTTAAAATCCAAGACATATCCTTATTATACAGCCTATGGTTAACAAAACTGTAAATATAAATGTACTCCATATTAATGATAAAATTACATTCAGTCCAAAATGCCTCTTTCTTGTAATCATAGTTTCATGAAAGTTTATTATACACTGGGAAATAACCCATTCAAAATAGGTTCTGCTATAAAAAACCCATCTACATAACAATTATCATGCCCTAATGCATGTTCCCTTTGATCCAAGAATGGGTTGGGAATAATAATTGATATGTTCTACAAAGAATAAGAATCCTCAAATCAGTCCCATTTATTCAACCAAAAATGAAAAATTCCAATTCATCTTTCTATATAATTTTTTTTACAATGGATATGTAAGCCCAAAAATTGATATCATCATGGAAAAATGACTATTATTTCCAATGATAAGTGAAATGAAGGGCCCTAAATTACTCTATCCTCCATCATAAAATGTGAATATGAATATTGACACCTAATACCAAAAAAAATCTATGATATATGAAATTTAATTTTTAAGAACCACTACATAATGATATGATGTCATACATCACAGTAAAATACTTAGTACAATATGGTATACAACAACCTTACCCAATTTAATGAACATGGGATGCATTTTGTGAGGAGTATTGAATTCCTCATATGATGAGACAAGATTACATAGAAAATTAACATGAGATGATCGATCCATACACATGGAATCTTCACACCTTATCAATTTCAATATTCGAGTAGTAATACATTAAATCAAATTGCACCAACATAATAGTCATAGAATAATAAATTTAACGAAAAATTACACAGTCTGAGAAAGTAAACTATAGCCTTACCATATTTGATGAGAATAGTATATCTTGTGTGATGAGTATTTGATGCGTCAGGGGTTGATAATGAGATTCCTCATGTGATGAGAATAATTTGATTCCCTTGTATTCTTGTATGTGTTCATGCATATTCCCAACCCGATCCCTTGTTCTCACGTAAATTATGACGCAATATTTCTTTCTATATGATTTTAAACATGAGGGTACACTCATGTCAAAAGAACATGGACAATCCAATAAAACAGAGCGTCTCTGATCACTTCATCCAGAACGAGTAAGTTGTATTCCTCTTTGAGGTCAATCTAGACATCTCAACATCCCAAAAACCTTGTCTTCCATTCATGGGTGGAATTTCTAAGGTGTCTTCACAATCTCTAAAATAAAAATTTATTTCCCATGTCACAAAAAAAGGAGCATAAAATTATAAACCACTATCATCAGCATGGGTTAATCTAATCTTTACATTAATCAAAATTCTCTGTTGATCATAGAATTAAAATAGAATTATAACATGTTCTTATACTAATATGTGAAGAGTTTATATAGATGTATATCTCTATATGGAAAAAAATATTCACATGTACCCCACTACACTATAAACCCTGCACATCATTAATTTTCTATATGGCTATGGTTTAGCCAATATGTGTCAATATTATTGAGATGGTCCTCCCATAAGACGTTAAATATATCATCACCTTCAATCGACTAAAAACATGTGACCCCTATTAATTCAATAGAACCAAAACCCTCGATGACGATCTTATGGTTCCTGGGAGGTTGAACCTAATAGGACATTCTGATGAGAAAAGGTTCATTTCTTTCCTACTAGGTATCAATAATTGTATTCTACCTCATGTGATGTTAATAAGAATTCCAGATCTTATGACCCTAAGATCTTCACTCTATTTTTATAAGAAATGGGGAAAAGTTATTACCTTATGTTATGAGAATGGGATTCCATTGGTGATTATCATACGAAGAATTATGTGATGAGTATACATTTTCTTTCATCAAGCCTAGTAAATTTCTCACTTCAAAAATATGATATTGCTTGTGTGTTGAGAGTATGATTCGTGAGGTGAGGACCCTTGGATACATTACGCACTGAATGTGTGTTTCAATGTGGAATGCATGGGATTCCTTGTGGTTCTCGACTATTACTCCTTATATCATGAGAATAATATTAGTTAAAAACCCAAAATGATGAAAAAATTTAAATGTTTCTATAATACTTAATATCATAATTATCTACAACAGTAGGTAGATACATTGTCATAGTATCATGCGATATAATTAACCAATTTCCACAATAAGATTATAATGATAATGATATTAAAAGAATGTATTATTTTTATAAGGGTGGCCTTGATAAATAAAAAATCTCCAAGGAGAAATCCATCAAATGAATATCCAATATAAAATTTCCTACTTCGATCAAGGAGTTAATATCATCAACCATGGTGGTGAATGCCTCCTTCTTTTAGAATTAATAAATTTAGTTCATGGGGATCATGAAAAATCCCATGAAAATGATTCTAGTTAGAGGGAGTACCACATTAGATGGATTTAAAGACACTAATAAAACACAATAATTATATAATTATTGTCCAACTATCATCAAGTCATTTCTAGTATTTTAGTTAAAATAAATTAACATAAAATGTTTTCAAGTAACCTTAAGAAATTATGAATATATCTACAAATATATGTAGTAAAATTCCAAATACTTTGAATCATATAGGAACTCTTTATCTGTTAACACTCACTTATAAATACACTGGAAAATATATTTAAGAAATGGTAATACATTAAAATTTCTCCCTGACATCAACATTTCTGAACTTATTTTCACCAAATGTTATTGATAATATTGTGTCAACTAATACAAAAATTGGTGAAGAATATTCCGTTTATTTATTACTTAGATGTAAAATAGCTTCACTAACCTGTTTATATTTCAATATATTATAGTATACTTTATTCTTAATAACACAATGATAAATAACTACACTTTTAACAAACATATCAAGAAATAATTCTTCACCGAATAATAATATTAAATTACAACCAAGACATCCATATCTATATTCCTTGGGTTATTAATCATTATCCAATTCATATTAGAATCCTACAGTTATCAAGATAGCTACAACCATCATTATAATACCATTGTATTTTTGGATCTATATTCTAAGGAGTTAATATTGTAATATTATAACAATACAATTTTTATTATGTATATACTTGAAATAAATTCAATACAATAGTTGATTAAAAATGAACACAAAATATTAACTTATAATTAAAAGAGAAAAAAACTAGTGTCATTATAATAATGAATATTTCTAATTATAGTCAGATTCTTCCTACTTCATAGAAGATTCCAACTCTTCTAATCAAGAAATATAATATTTCATTAAACATTCATGATGTTTTCCAAAATTACATTCTTGTAATATAAAATTAATACATAAAAATATATTTCTACCAATGTTAATATACATCGTTTTAGTATAAATAACTAGTGAAAACTACAAAGAGAGATCAACTCCCTCATGTGAAGAACCATGTTTATGGAATTTTATTTACTTATGGAATATATATATATCATTGGATTATTTATTGAAAATGAGATAATTATAGAGTTCAAAAAACATATCAAACAAAAAACATAAATGAATAACTCCCAAGACACAAGATGTATCCGTACCTTCTTGGATCCACTGTTAGAATTCTGAAGTGTGGAACTATATCCCTAAATAAAATATTTTAAATCTCCTAATGAAACGTAGGAAACAATGTATAGGGAAAGGGGAATCATTGTAAATTTTCAGTATGTAAACTCATTGGGGAAATGGATAAATATATCTTTTTTTGATATACAAAACAATATAGGAGATGGAAAAAACTAATAAAGGAAACAATAATCCATGTATAGTTATCCAAAGGCATTTTATCAAAAATAAATTGTCATAAAGGAATTTATTATATAATCTATAACATAATCACTATAAAATTTTCATAAATAACAAATAAGATCAATGAATAAAGAAAACTAATATCAAATACCAGCTAGAATAGAAATATATAGCATGGACACAATAATGATGGGAATAAGAAACATAAAATATCAATATAAACTGAAACAAAAACCATGAATACTTAAATTTTGTATATCTCCTACCATATTTTTTAAAATTAATTTAGTATTATTAATTTGGTCATGTAATAAAACCACTATATGAGAACCTCATATCTAACCAACACAAGTGTCAGTATTATTCAATTGAATAAATATTATTGAAATAACAAATATAATTACAATTAGTTGGATAAAATGTCCAAATTATGGTCAAAATTAAAAAAATATTGTTTATAAAAAAATAATAAGTAAAAAATATTTTAATTTTATAAAAAATAATGTTAATCAAAATAATATTTTCAAAAAAAATTACATAATATGTTGAATACATGGAGTAATACTAACAAAAAAAATTTCATAGAACTTTTTGAACTTTCTCCATAATATCATCCATAAATCTCCTCTTAAATTTAGTCAACTTTCTTAATAAATCCCCTTAACCAAAAACAAAAGAATAGCTCAATAAACCAATTTTAACATCATTGATCCACCCTTAAATCCAATTACATTTCCATTTTAACTCACTATGAAATTAAATAACATTATACAATTTATCCTAACTATTAAAAGACATATCAATGTCCCATAAATTAAAAGAAATTATAAATCCCATTATGTAAACAAATAAATTACCAAAACCTAAGAAATAACGAAAAGTAACTTATTAAATGACATAAATTTATCAACACATTGAAATAACGATTCAATATTATAATTTTTTAATGGATTTAATGAAAATATAAGATCTAAATTAAATATAGTAAATGTTGAAAAGAAAACCAAACCACATAGTCACCCTATCATTAATGACCATACTCTAATTTGTTTTCCTATATCTATAAGTAGCGTAACACTTTAATGACTAAAATTACATAAATTGAACTAATATATTAATCATTAAGAGAATTAATTACCCATATAAAATAATATATATTAAAAATATCCCTTATTAATGAAAAAATTTATAATAAATGGAGTATATAATGTTTTTCATATTTTAAAACCCTTCCATTACACTACCACTAATTGAACTTGCAAACCAAAGGTTATGTGTTTTTTTATTTTATAATTCATTGATGTAATATATAAAGGGAATAATTTACACTCTCTAAATTGAATGAATTTAATAGAGAAAAACATTTTTAAAATGAAAATTATATTAATAAAATAATAACTAAATACTCAATTATAAATCATATACATAAAAACAATTAACCCATTATAATCATACTGATATAACAATAAAAAAATTAAATTAGTATTGATTCTAAATAAATTATTCAAATTAACATTTCATCTAAATAATCAGATAATTCTAATATAATATAAAATAACATTAATGGTTTTAATATACACATAGAAAATTGAAATGAAATATATCCTTAAAAAGAATAATTTTAAATGATATAATATTCTTTATATTTTAATAATAATAAATTTAAAATTTAAATTACCATTAAAAAACATAAATTATTTTTAAGATTTTTTTAAAAAAAATTATAATTTTGTGAAAAAGTGAAATATGGAAAACATATATACTGAATGATTAATCTATAAGTGGATGATACGCCCTACTAAAAAGATTCATCTTTAGGAAATAAGTAGTTCTAAAACAATAAATATTATTCTTAATTAATATATAAATTTTCTATAACCAAACAATCATAAATTAATATATTCCATAAGTAAATGAAATACTAAGGCCATTAACCAAATTTATTCAAGCTTCCATCTCACCAAGGTTGGCCTATGAGCAACAGCTAAACTAAATTACTATTCACCAATGTTTGGAAAGAATCATTGTTTCTATAAAAAACCTTTATGGAAATGAGTTAATTTAAAATTAAAACTAAATAGTAGTCCCATTCTGAGAATCTATCACGTTACACCAACACAATGTATTTCCATGTAAAAACAAATGAACGATTAAAATAAAAATAAAAAAATATAATAAATAGAAGAATCATATGTACTCTCGAAAACATTATAATAGATACTAATTATAATAAAACAATATTAAAAAATACCGAAATTGAGGAATGTATAAATTGAATATACACCAATATTTTGAAAAATACCTAAAAAATCAAATAATATCTGACATTTTATATCATCATTACTAATAGTAAAATATTGATCTTCATAAAAATCCATAACATACTATATGAGTTTTCTAGTAATGACATCATTAGCATGGAAGAACATAATTTAATCCAAATAAGTACTACCATGCCATGACACCCAATGAGGCAGGGATATATGGTGTGTGAAATTTATAATTATGATTCCAAATATAAAATATTCTTTTGAATATATTTTATTTTCATTTCAATAAATAATAGATTCAAACACAGAATATTAAAACCATAGGTTTCCATATTTTATAAAAAATATAAACAACAATAAACCCAAACACATATTTGAGAAATGAAAATATCTTTTTTTAAGTACACAAATGAAGGGTTCCTATTTTTTAAAAAAGCATTAGATCGAATCTGATAAAAGACCATAATTTAAAAGGAAACCAACAAAAAAATTTAAACTTAATTAATTTTAATTTTTTATTAATAAAAATAATTCTGATTATATTATAGATAGAATATCATTTGATAAAATGATAACCTATAATACAGATAATGTAACATGTTCTCATAACATTTATAAGGAAAGAGTATGCATACAATAAACCAGTAATGGGTAATTTAAAATTTAAAAATTATAAATAGATTCATAGAAATTTTTAATTGACACCAGAAATTTTACAATAATTATTATGTAAAAATATTAGAAATGATTATTATGTAATTACATAATGAAAAATGTTACTATATTATATATTGATGAAAACAATCTGGTCATGAATAAAATTAAAAAAATATCAAATAATTCATATGACAGAAAATTATAGGGATTTTTGTGATAAAAATATTTAACAAGGAATCATTTGAGGCCTCATGGTTTTTTATGGTCAATATACTCACTGTTCCAACTACTAATCCATATCCAAAACCATCTCATATAAATTATAACAAGTGTGATTGGTTAAATTGGATTTATATGCTCAAGGGAAGATCACAATGATGAGTGGGTTGCTTCATTAGTAGTGAAATTCATAAAAGAACAAGTTATAGTGGAATTATATATAGTTATGCAATTGATTGGTGACTCGTTAGAGTTGAATGGATACACAACTAGTAGTCATGGGTAAGCTGGGAAAGGTGAGATAAAAAAATATCGGGTGACAAGTGGTATGATATTTATAGTTTATTTAATAATTTCAATGTTTTAATCCTCTATTTCACTCTAAATAATTATACTTTCTATAAATAACACCCAATATGAGGTGACTATAAATTTAATTATAATTAGTCTCAAATAAAAAATAATATATTTTTCAGAGTTCCCAATTCAATAATTTTTAAAATGGAGGGAAATGATTCAACTAACTTATGAAATCATCAAATTTACTTTTAATGAATAGAAAATGATAGACATTTAATAATATAATCATTGAACTCAAATAAATCCAAAAATAGGAAAACTGGACATTTAAATATAATTATCAAATATGAAATAGAATCCATCAAACTATCCGTATATTTAATTAAACCCAAATAAATATTTACGAATCAGAAGAAAAGTCATAATAACACTATGGTTAAAAAACCTATAATTTCTAACAAATAAACACCAAAATTCATAATGAAAACACTTAAAACATGGGGAAGAATATTTTAACTTCATTAGAAAAAGTTGGGTATCTCTGAATGCCATTATAATTTATATTTCATAAAAAAAATCCCTATTTTTAGTTTTTAAAATCACATTGAGTGTGTGGAAAAATATTCTATTCATACAAATAATAATACATTTGAAAAAATTACTTTTATGCTAGAAAAGTAAAAATATATAATTCTACTGTAATTTTTTAAAAAATTAAAGAATATACATATAATTAAAATCATTATGGGAAAATGGAGGTAAAAATTATAGAAATATATGGTATAATAAATAATAATGATTTCATAAAAACACATCCCACTGACTTAAATAGGTGTAATGATATCTTCAAATATAATAACATTGAAGACTAATGGAGGAATACAAAAAACAATTAACCAATAAAAAATAATTTTGGTAATAAAAACATCGGCTTCAGAAAATATGAAACTATAAAATAAGGAATACAAAATAATTATATGGGAAATGATAAATACTGTTTTAGGCCCTCTCAATGGATCAAGAACATGTCCATAAAATAATTATAAAATATTGTGATTAAATAGAAAATTTGAAAAAAATTAATATTTTATTTTCTATGTAAGTTGTATGATTTATTCTCATGGTTGGTCAAAAAATTCATAGGCCATGAAAGAGCCACTAGACCAATAATAAATTGTACTATTCTTTATAGGCCTTGTTTAACAATCAATATATTAATGATTTGTTAACAACTACATTAAATTACACCATTCATAACATTAATCTAAATGAATTACCTATATCGTGTTATAATTGGGAATGATTACACATATATATTATAAGGCCTCATTGTTAAAACTAATATCTTCTTAATTGTGTTTTTATTTATTTACCTTGAAAATATCATAAAATTTGATAAATTTATTCTTTAACATGACTAATTATATTAAAGTCAATTATAAAATAAATAAATATTGACTAGTGAAATTTTAGTATGATTATTCTCACCATCATGAAACATTTTATCCCTATAAATTCATCGATGAAATTTCATAAGAATAAAAAGAAACAACCTCATCTTATCAAGGATTTAGTTTTCCCTTTTAAGAATAAATATTGTATGAATAATATAAATTTATCATTTCATATGATAATTTTTATATCCATTTAATAATGTAAAATTTGATAAGACACATTGGCCCCTAACCAAGTTCCTATAAAATTAAACCTGTTTCTCAATGAATATTTTCCACATTATGATCAATATAATGATGGTAAATTGTACTTTTCATGGTAAATTAATAAATAATTGGTGGAAATGGTAAACCATCAAAAAATTGGTGCATACAAAATCAATCATTATTATAAAATACAAATTTTAGGGACTTTTTATGATCATAAAATATTGTGTAAATTTTTTTTAATTACATCAAATTTTTCTTTTTCTGATTAATAATAATTATAGCTTCTCTCGAAAAAATGATACATAGAATTGGAATCTTATGAGTTTCATTAGATAGTAAAAAATGAAAATAAACATTACAACTGATTATAAACCCGTATTACTAAGATCACCATGAATAAATAAATAATCTATATGTTAATAAAATAAAAACTATATACCTTTTACTGAAGTGTTACTAGTTCCTCATTTTCTGTTAGTGTGGTTGAGAAATATATCTATAGAGAATTCATAATAATCCACCAGATTTAGTATATCCGTGGGTTGATACAGAATCAATCATTGATAAATTATGTCTCTATTTTTACCCATTAGATAATATTTCCATAGGATGAATAATGGTGGAGAAGAATGTTAGCTATATTTCATAGATAGAATAAAGAATGACCTTTTATTTAATCACATTTTCATACCATTAGAATTTCTCTCTTATATAAACCTAAAAAATGATCAATTAATGACATGAATAAATATCATTCGATCATTTACTGTTCCATAATATAATTACACTTTTCTTGCCATTTGTATTATTAAAATTGATATGTTTATTTTTATAATTGTATTTAATTCAATAATTAATATACTTTTCAATTTTTTTTGTATGATGGAGGAATTCCCCAATGAATGTTAATTTTTAGGATATTATATATATATTGGACATCATATTTATTTTGAAATCTGTTTACTTTCATTATAGATGCTGTTAGAGATTTATTCGTACGATGTGTATGCATTTTTTTATATTTTAATTTGTGATTTGAATATTACTGATATATTTTATGGTTGTTGAGCTAGAAAAATGATAGATTCAATGATAAGATCCATTTGATGGAGATAGAACTAAATGCTACATGATATTTGTGTAATTAAAAATTTTGGCTAATAAATAGATTAAGGTGGTTTGATTAAATATATAAACATGTTGGATAGATGATCCATAATCCACCAATGGATTATCATCCGTAATGTGTTCTGTATGATATGAAAATTAATTCTTATTATGACTCAATAAATCATATGAGTGGCCACATTCTGAAATATGATATTTAAAATAAGATATGACTATCTTAGTTTTTAATATTAATTCATAGTATATGAACTTTGAATAATGAAATTGAGTATATATATGACGGATTATTTAGAAGATATATGTGTTGAATTTTAACATAAATTACTTATAATTTTATTATATAGAATTTATATGGTTAGGTGTAGATGTTTATTTTTAGGGAAATCAGAAGATAATATATTAAATAAAAGTTTCTAGGAGTTGAAAATAAGATATATATATATATATATATAATATGTGATATAGTATATTTTATGTTTCAAACAAAATTTATAAGAGTGCATACAAAATATATATTGATTGACATATAAAAAATTAAAAAAGAAAGGATCAAAAATCCTTATATGATATATTTCAACATATCAAATATACTATGGTCAAAAAGTATATAATTTCCAAAAAATATTGATGATATTTAAAAATAATAAAACATTAAATAGGGTTTTCACTATACAATATTTATCAAACAATATATAGGAAAGCAAAAATAAGAAAAATTTATTCTTTAATTAAGGTATATAATAACTGCAGGATTTCAATAAGAAACGAGATCCATTTATTATATAATTTTTAAGGGAAACCCATTATTTTAATATGTATAAGTATTAAAATTATAAATATAAGTAAGATATACTTATGTAAGTGTTTCTCATTATACATTTTAAATATTTTTACATATTCACTTTGATATGAATGTGTAATAATGTAGCAACCCAACCCTACAAACCTAGAGCTAGTGTCCACTACCATTACATTGGCATGATTACGAATAATGAAATCCTGATGGATGGAGGAGTTTATTAGTCCTGTTAAAATAGATATATATATGAGTCTTATACTAAAAATTAGTAAAAAAAATTAATAATTCATTTTTTATTTTGATAAAACTATTATTCCATATAGTATATCCGTGCATATAGTTAATAGTATGCTTCTTGGATTTATTAGGAAAGGATAAAAATAAGGGTGAACTAAATTATCAGTAATGATAAATAATAGAGTAAGCAATAAGGAATCAATATGAATAATAATTATAGAATGATAAATAACTCAACAAGCATTCTAAATAAACAAAAAACCAATAAAGAAGAGTATAAAAAATATGTAATGGTAATAACTGGAAACACATGCCATTAAGATAACTATACAAGGAAAAATCAATACTTAAATGTAGGAAACTAAAAAAACATTCCATTTTACCAATGAAATTTAATTCAAATGAATATATTGATATATACATTAAAAATATCATTAATGAATATTTAAATAATACAAATGATAGAGATGATTAATTATAGAATTACATGTTTCCAGGATACATGAAACTATTACCCTTGAGACCTTACATAATATGGTTTATCATATTCGGAATGCACCCATCTATTTTTCACTACTAATTCATCTTATGAGACTAATGATGCATCAAGGAGCTATCTTTTTCTAAACCCACCCATTTCATACCTATCCAAAGAAATACTCATATTCAATAAATTAAATAAATTATATACCTTATCTAATAAGCATGTTATATAGAACAAAAATATTAATCAATAAATCTCTAGGTGAGGATAATTAACAACATGGGTTGAGGATGTTGATGAATTGAAATTCCATTGAAAACTCATTGAAAATATTTAGGAGTAAAATGATATTTAAAAATTAAAAGGTGTCCCATCATACTTTGAATCATTTCTGTTATTATCAAAAAAAAGGATTAATAATAAATGAAATATCATATACATTGATAATAGGTATGTTGATGATGTAACATGTCATGTTAAACATCATATATAGAAATGATATATGATTTAGGCAATAAAAATCCATGAAGTATCATATAGATAATTAGGGGAAATTAATTTTCAAATGGTTATAGGAAATTGAATATTTCATGGGTACAAATAAAAGAATAAAGTAAGTTGATGTCAATACTATTCGTTTCCAAATCTATCAAAAGCCATCAAGAGGAATAATATGAATGGTATCAATACAACATTTCCAAAGTGGAGTAAAAATATAGGGTTTTCTTCATTGATGAATAGAAATAGAATATCATTTTAAAACATTATTATGTAAAATAAAATTTTAAATTTTAAATTTTTTATATCATTTTCTTTTAAAATAACTTTTGAAAAAAATTTCTTTAAAAACTGTACTTTTAAACATGAATAGTAAGATCAAGGAAATGATTTCAGGTAAATATATACATGAGAAAAGAGGTAAAAAGAACATTCTTTTTTCAATAATTTAAGGTTATAATAATTACTCGTTTGATAGGAGACACAAATATTCATTGGAAAACATTTGTAAAATAAAATAAGAGTAAAAAATGTATCTAATTAATAATTTTGAAAATATTAAAAACATTTTAGATTCTTATAATAAAACAGGGTTTTTAGAATAAAAATTGTTATGTGACAAAATAAAGGAATAAATTTGGATCTTATTATGATTTTTATTAAAAAAATTATAAGTAAAAAATTTGTTAAATTGTATTGTTACTTGATAATGTTAAAGATTAATCATAGGATAACAAAATTAATTGGTTAATGTAAATTTAGTTGTAAACAATATGGATCAACATGAGATAGTAAAGTAAACAGTTCAATAGACCATAAGATTGAAGTGATACTAATAATAATAATTTATTATATGTATCAAATTTAAATTCACATAATGATATTTTAAATACATCAGTATATATTCTATGTAATTATACTCATAATCATAAAATCTCATTCATTGTGTTTCTTTTTTTGTTGAAGCCATTTAAAATACTATATAAGAGGTTTTAACATGTTTTTAATTTATAAATAACCATAATCATATTTATGGTATCATATATAATATTATTTTAATAAATTATTACCGACCTTAAAATAAATATATTATGTTTTTTCTATTTCAGGAGTTAATTTCCTAGTTTCTCTAGTCATTTTGTCCTGTAATTTGTTTCTACTGTAAATTAGATCATGGATTAATAACCTATATAATTTAATACATTATTTAAAAATAATATATATCTAATATATATGTATTTAGAATAATCCATAATATTTAGAGATAAAAAATTAAATAAACCTTTTATGGATAAGGTAGACCATATGAACACATTAACGATGAAAAAATTTAATTTTCTTATTAAACGAAAGAAATTAAAAAAATATAAAAGTATATTATAATTAAATTAAAATATATAATTAAAATATTTTACATTGGCCTATTAAAACCATCCTTTATATATTTCAATTATATAATGAATAAATCACATCGCTTTGGGAGTTAGTAATCAACAAGTGATGTTAAAATATGCCCACAAAATTGAGTGCATAGAGTTATGAGTTATAAAATAATTAAAAAAGTATAAAAACACTATTAATATAATATATAACATACATAAACATAGTTTCTATAATAATTATGAACCATCATAGGTGTTAAAATTAAAAAAACAACTTGGTTTTGTGAGGTGGTAGTTTTTTGTACACGTTAATGGTAAGTTCGTTACCCAATATATGGAAGTTTGTTTATGTTTAGTTCGAACAAATAACCGAAAATAATCTTATTATTTTGAGAATAATGGTCTTGTTATATAATAATGGTATAATAAATCCTCTAATAATGGATAATGAAATAAAACTAATGAGCTTAAGGAATGATGTTACCACGTAATTGGGTAACTCCTTTTGGTTTGAAGTAAATTGCTTAATTGGAAGGATTTATAATAAAATTGAGGATTATATTCTATGGGGAGATATGTTTAGGAGATATTTGGTATGATAATTGTCAGGAATAAGTGTCTTGATAAGAGTGGGTACATGAAATTCTTGGGGGCTTTTTTATAGTTGAAGATGAATTACAATCTTGATAATTTAGGAATAAGGAATTCCTCCCATGTTTTCCCATTGATCATGGATCCAATAATGGAAAAACATCTATCCAATTAAATATGGGTGTTATAAATACCAATTAAATTACTTTTTAACAGATTTCTAGGACATGTTGGCCTTTAATTTTATGTCTTAGTCTATTGTTAAGATTTATATCACCTTAATCATTGTAATAAATTATAATTACATTCAATATTTTTTGGTAAAAAATAAGTTTACCACATTTGAAATATTCAATTATTATTATCCAAAATATTAAATCAATTTTTCAAATTAATATCAAATAAGTGTTATAAATTAATTTAAATTTAACCTCATAGATTGGGGACAATTATAGTTTTTAAGTTAAAAACATTCAAAAGTTTGAGATATGATTATATCAAATTTCATGGTGAATTTTTTTATAAAAAACTATATTGGATTAAATGACATAAATTGCATATAATAATTCAATAACCCAATAAAAAAATAATATATGCTTATAAATAAATTATATGGAAAACTTTTTTGAATTAAAATACAGTATTTTTAATATTCATCAAAAAATTAAACATCAAAGAAAAATAATAGAAATAACCATAACATAACTTTTATGTTTTTTTTACAAAATAATGTTTATATTTCCATAAAATATTTATTAATGTTCCAAATATTATATAGAAAATGGGTTTTATATTAAAATATGGTAAAATTTAGTTAAGAAAAAATAACATTTTAAGCATAAAGCTAGATTTATACTTATCTTATGCCTATAAAATATATTGGATTAATATAAAAATTATTTGATTAAATATTTTTTAAAAAAATTCATTGTAATGATTATATAATTTTTATTAATTTAATTTATTATAATGAAACACCTTTGTTTTCATAAAAAGAGTATTTTTATTAAATATTACCTTTTTTTCAATTGGTTCATATATTCATTTATAATTAATTTGTAACAAGTGATTTTCTTAATTTGGTGTCAATCACATATTTTGAAATGTTATATATTAATATACATGATATCTAGTTTATATTTTATTATATTAAATATTATTATTATTATTATATATTATTGTTTTGTAAAACTCGATTTTCTGTGTAATTTAAGCCTTTTAAAAAAGTAGTTGTCGCGTAAGACACAATATAACTCATTATTTAATGAATTTAATGATATAAAATTTAAATTTATTATTTAAAATATTATATATCTTAATATATATTGGGATATTATATTCCTTTATGTGATTGGTACATAAAGTCATACATGATATTGAATACAATGTTCTTACATTTGAATTTCAGGATGTCACAATTTCCCAACCTAAATTAAATCATGTACTCTCAATTTAAACTTTATAATGTCAATATATTTGATGATATTTTATATTTTTTAAATCCCACATTTTGAGATGGTTTTTTATGAAATCTTCTATAAAAGAGACAATGAGTAATGAAAAAGATCCCATGGACTAATATTAAACTAGGTCACTATGTTTGACAACACATGTCGAATTCAGAGATATATACATTGAGAAAAACATAAATATTTATAGGTATAGATTTATGTCATGAATATTAAAAAATTGAATGATCAATGGAATGTTGAGGGCCACCAATTGATAAATCTGTCATGATTTATGATACTATTTGTTCAAATGAATCATGGTATTAGGATAACATTTTTTAAGATCATTTGCCTCATGTTGAGAAATTGTTTTTCGTTCTATGAGTATAATAACACATACTTATATGATACTCATTATTTTCATATGAAAATTGAATCTTTTGGTTTTCCATTGATATATTTCAAATTAAGACTTTATTCCATGAAATATATATCCAAAAATTAATATTCATTCCTGAAGTACTAAGACATAATGTTAACAGATCATAAGTCCCAAAAAAGATTAAAAATTCCAACTATTGGTATCAAGATATTATCCATTATTATTATGGTTTATTTATTAATCTATAAACATAAAAATCAACACTATTGTTTCATCATTAATATTTATTCATCAAATATTTTAAGTAAAAACAACGACATATTAAGTAGGAACTTGTGTATGTTAGTATTTGGTTTCACACACTTATTTTCTCGGTGTCATGGTTTCATGACCCACGAACCTTATATATTTGTTGGGTTGTCACCCGACATACATGTTTCCTTTTTCTAAAACCATATTGATATAATTTCTAAAATAAATATGATATACTTCGTTAAATAAGTTTAATAACTAAACATCATTTTAACAATGGTTTTCAACCCATACATCATACCTAAATACTTCATCTAATTTATTTCAACACAGGTTCATATTAGGTCTAAGGAATAATCTAGATCAATCATTTTCAATATCTATTCAAATATTTCAACATTATTTTTGAAAAAAAATGTGTATTATCTAAAGAATATAACATGGGAGTGTAAGTAAGGTGTATAGTTTGATTCATTTCCATGTACCAGGTTGTGTAAAGTATGGCCTGATACACCTTTTCAGAGTTGCTAATCCTCAGTACATATATTCCAGAACCACAACCACTTATAGTATAAAAATGCATTTATTTATAAAAATACCCACATAATATCAAATCCACAAAAATTATAGGGTATTTTCTGTAATAATCGTCAAATTCTACCATAGGGTTGTGTTCTCTAATTTAAGTTTTCCCCTAAATTTAGTTCCCAGGATATCTACTAAACATCCTTTTATACTAACAATAGTTACCTGACCCAAAATCCTACAGTCATGTTATACTACCATAACATTGGCTTGATTATAAGGAATAAAATCCTAAAGTAATGAAGAGTATTGTAGTCTTTGTAAACTATATTTATACACCAATCTTGTATTACTATTGAATATCCTAATTAAAATATAATTATTTTCTTTCACGAATTAAATTATTTCATCTTGTATATACCTTCAAATATTTTATATTACTCTTCTTGGTTTCCTAGAGAAAGTAAAAAATAATGATTATTTTGGATTCTCATTAAGGCTAATGTATATTACAAGAAACATAGAATCAATGAGAATAATATTTATATAATGGTATATAATTGAACACACATACTATGTAAAAAAATTTGTGATGGAAGTGAATAAAAAATATGGAAATGTAATAACTCTAAATCCATTTTTTTATAATAATTAGACAATTAAATATAAATAAACAAGGTACGAAATACAAACACATCAAAAATAATCAATTATTTATGAATGGAATGTGTCCATAAATATGTCAACAAAAAATATCATGGATAAATAATAACTACTTTTAAATTTGGTAAATATATATTTATTGGGAACCATGTTTCCTCGATATGTAGAACAATTGAAATCATGATCGTGCAAAAGTTGGTTTAGAATATTTGTCAAAAAACCATCTAATTTTTTCAACTAATTCATCTCATTTGACTAATGATCCATCGAGGGGATATTTATAACCAAGCCCCACCAATATTGTACTTGTCCAAATCAATCCTCATATCAAATAATCAAAATTTTAAATATTCTTTTACAAATATCAGTATTGAATATATGATATATATTTATCAAAAATTCATTGGGGAAAGATTCGTAACAATAAGGGGTTGTTTATACGGATTAATGGAAATACCACTGAATAGTAATTGTAAATATTCATAAGGAAAATTTTATTTAAAGATTATAAAGATTATCTCACCACTTTGAAACATATCAATTATAATCCCCATGAAATAATAATAAAAATGAAATTTCTAATATCAAAAGAAAAAGGATATTTAGGATATAACATGTAAAGATAAACACCATATGTAATAATGATATACGGTTTACGAAATAAAGAATATCTATTAAAAAATATTGATAATTTGGTGAAATTAAATGAATAATGATCAAAGAAAATTGAATATCCAAGGGGTCTAACAGAGGAATCAAGGAAGTGAATATAAATTTTGTCCTTTAACAAATCAAATGAAAACCATCAAGAGAAATAATAAATATGTTTTAAAAAAACATATCCTAAGAAGAGTAAAAATAAAGCATTGTTATTAATGATGAATTTAAATAAAATATATTTTGAAAATATTCTGGTGGACAATATAATTTTAATTTTTTAAATTTTATTTGAAAATCATTTTTTTTGTAAATTACATTTTATAAAATTTTATATAAAATTTAATTTTTATACCTGAAATGTAAGATTAAATGAAACGATGGTTGGTATATGATTCCATGTTGAATGTGGTAAAAAGTGTATTTCATGTGTAAGGTAAGATGTTTAGAAAAATTATTAATTTGGAAAGTTCCAAGAATATTCATTTGAAAAAATAATTAAAAGTAAATGTAGGTGCCAAAAATATTCGAATAAAGGAGAGTAGAAAAAAGAGGACCTGCGCCCTGCCTCGTGATGCCCCCCAGCAACGCGGCCTCCACAAAGCACCAGAGGAGGTAATTCTCCGCGAACACCCTAACGTTCATGAGATCGCCGTGAAGCACCATAGGCGGTAACATTCCGTGAACGCCCTAACATAAATGAAAACCACCACGGAGTAGAAGAGGTGGTACCTCTCCGCAAATCAGGTTGGCATTCACGACCCACAGCGAAGCAACCAAAGCCCCAATCGCATTGCATGAGCTCTGCTTTGCAGATCACCTTGCCAATAAATACTGAGCTCCCCCTGATCTCTCTAGACAGACAATCCGACCTTTCGTCTTCTCAACTCCCAAATCATGAAGCACTCTTCGCTCTAGGAATCATGAGCTCTGCGATGTATTTTTGCTTTGCGAGTGGCCTCCGTCTTGTCAGGTTTTCAGTCCCTCTTCCTAGAGGGATTCCCTTCGTGAAGCCTAAGGGAATTCACGATGGAAGGGGATCCCCAAGGGAACCTATGTATTCACGGAGCATTTATGCTTTGCGAAACACCCATCCTGTACACGTGATCCACATGTCAAGGCAGGGTCACTGTACTTTGAGAAGCATACTGCTTCATGGAACCTTGCTTCGTGAGGCACCTCCGCTTCACGAGGTTGTGCTCCACGAACACACTTCCACTTCACAAAGCACCTCTCAATCACATCTATGCCCCATTATAAGGCCAAGGCACTCGACTTTGCGAAGTACACCCCTTCGCAAGTTCCCTCCACTACGCAAAGCAACCGAGCTCCGCAAGGCCCTGGCATGTGGATCCCTCTGCTTGACAATTCCTCTTCCCGTGCGACCCTCCAGGTTTTCACAATGTGATTTCAAATTCCACTAGATGACACCACATGTAGCATTGCTCCACCTAATACTTCTTCTCATAGGCACACTAATGGCTATTGCTTCTCTGCATAGTCACGCTAACATGGACCCCTCGATGGTTTTCCCTGATATCCCCCTTTACTACGTCATTTCAGGTACCTTTTTTCCCACCATGAGTAGAGGGTACCATTTTTGTATGTCCTAGGGGTGTGGAGTGAGCCTACCTCGTCCGACCAGCAGGATGGTAAACTGCCATGCACCTCGTCCTCAACACATGATGTTAAACTGTGATTTGACCCTGTGCCTCGCACGTAGGGTCCCCCTGGCTCAGACATTCTTTACACCCACTGGTCTCAACGGAAATGGGATCACCCCTAACAGGGGTTGATATCCTTCTTATTGGAGTGGCGTTTCTCATGGGCAAGGGAAGCTATCTTTGCGTAAGCCCCTAGCCCCTCTTACAGAAGGTAGAACCTATGCACCTCCGTACATCCTCCCCGCCAGGGCTTGCGGAGGGCGTGATAGGGAATGAGGAACCTCCTTTCTTCGGTCCCAAATTCTCTACCTCTGCGCTTTGTCACTCTCGGTCCTCCATACTAGAGTATGTCCATGTACCATGGGCCACCTAACGCATGAGTCCCCCTTTAGTTCTCACGGATGCACCTTTCACGACGTGATCGTCAGGTCACTGATGCCTCTTATTTCTCACACTGAGCATGACATATGTGGGATTAGAGTAAGCATTGACCATCACAATAACCCATCCAGCATGACATTAAACTGTATGCCCTCATCTAGAAAGACGTTAATCTGTATGCCCCTGTCCAGCATGACATTAAACTGTATGCTATCCCGCATGACATTAAACTGAACATTCATTTGAACTGTGAGGTCTTTGATCCATGTCAATGAATGGTACGTAGGAAGCATCCATGATGTTCAATCCCACCGCCTGTAATTTATTCGCTTCAGGGTTCACCCTCATCCCGCATGACGTTATACTACATTCCAGTCCAGTGGTAAGTTGTAGTGACTATCCTGAAGTACATGGACTTTGATCCATGCCAAGGCATGGTACGTAGGAAGCCACATGAGGTTCAATCCCACCACCAGTGCACCCCCGGGTGCACCTTCCCGTCGGTTCGCTGACCAAGCCCTTTGAACTATGAGTTCTTTGATCCATGTCAAGGAATGGTATATAGGAAGCCTCCCTAATGTTCAAGAATGTCACCCATCAGACCAAAGTCCTTCTTCACGTCGGTTTGCTGACACCCACATCTCCATTCAACTATGAGGTCTTTGACTTATTCCAAGGCATGGTATGCAGGAAACCTCATGTTGTTCAAGACCACCATCCACCCAGACCAAGGTCATCATTCACATCGGTTCCCCAACACGCCCCCATCCCGCATGAAATTAATCTTCATTCCAATCCAGTTGTAAGCATTTGTGACTCTGCCATCCAGTTGCCCCGACACCCCTTTGTGTCAATTCAACAACCCCTTTTCCTGAACTATGAGAACATTGATCCTTTCTATGGCATGGTACGTAGGAATCCACCATGAGGTTCAAGCCCACCACCTGGCCGTTCCAACCGCCTTCATGTCGGTTCTCCAACACCTGGGCAACCTAGAGTGTAAGCCCCACACCCTCCTAGAGAACTACAAAGACATTGATCCATGTCAAGTCATGGTTTGTAGGAAACCTCCCAAAGGTTCAAGCCCAACATCCATTGGACCAAGGTCCACCTTCACATCATTTCACTGACGATACCCATCGGACCAAGGTCCATCTTCACGTAGGTTCACCGACACGCCCCAAGAGAACTACGAGGACTGTGATCTATGTCAAGGCATAGTATGTAGGAAGTCTCCCCGATTTTCAAGCCCACCACTCGGTTATCCCGATCCCCTTCACATCATCCTGCTGACGAAACCCAACACGAACTATGTGGAATTTTATCCATGTTAAAACATGGTACGTAGGAAGCCTCATGATGTTCAATCCCACCACCGGGTCCTTCCATCCTCATTCACGTCATTTCTCCCACCACCATGGGAGGCCAAGAGTGTAATACCCACACATTCATTCCGAACTATGCGGACTTTGATTCCCTGCCACAGTGATACATAGGAAGTATCTTCGAGACTCATTCCCAACAACACCATCATCTCGATGATGGATCCATTTCATTTCATCCTTCTACCTCATGTAGTTTTTCATCATTAATCATGATCCTTACCGAGACTGCCACATCCTAGTGATATCATGACACCCCATTCCATCCCACAGCATTTGGGAAGCCACCAACTGGCTGGCTCCGATATCGGTGTTCCCTCAAGAGGGGTTCCTCAATCTGATCCACTGCAGCTAGTGTTCTGATCACCCCAATCCATCTCCGCTGGATGTTAAACCTACGGAATAACCTTTGTTAAACATGGGAAGATGAGGAAAACTCAGATACATGCCTATGGAATATGATTCCCTGTATTCGATGTGGGATTCCTCAGGCTTTCGTGCCCTCGAGGAGCCCTATAATAAGGGACAAAAGGTAGACATGCCAATTCCCAAGTGTTCAGAGACGTTAATGATGCCTCGACATGACTACTCCCCGACCGATGTCTGATTCCCTAACCAAACCCCTTGGAATGTCCTGACAGAAGAACTGTAATTATCCAGCATCCATGGAAACATGGAACTGGGAAGAGTTTCACAAACGACATATTAAATATATGAGTGATACCCGGAAAAGGTGATGAGTTCCGAGGAGGAATCCATGGAAGGAAGAACTGAAATCACATCATCCCAGTTTCGATCAAGGAGCAGACGTCCCTGAATAAGGAGTGAATGTCGCCCGCCATTGGAAAGAGGGAATGCGGGGTAACAAAAGCTACTCATGTCACACCTCAAGCGGAAGGACGCATGCATCCTGGAGAAATCATCAGAAATAGAAATGTTGAACCCAACGTAAAGATCTTCCCCTCAGTTTGGAGCATAGTAGCACCGGAGATATCAATAGATTGATGTGTAACCAGATCCAGATATCTGGTGGTGGGTCCCGCCAAGAAAATAGTGGGCCTGGCGTGAAACTCACCAGAAGATGGCGTAGTTGAACGTGGGGCATTTTGTTATGAAACATTGTCGGCGTGGATTCCTATTACCGGCCATGGAAGACGGGATGGCGCTAGGGCACTAGTTGTCGATTTCATTTCCATGCAGTGCTGATAAATCAATCTCCCTGCTTCTCATGAATCATGTTGCTGCTACATGGACATGATCGCCACCCACCCGCCTACGCAAGGGAAGGGGAAACACCAGTACAACCACTCCATGTGGCTCCATTACTGCCACAACAACGTCTGCATCCACGAGCGTGGGGCGCCCAAAACCCCTCTCCTTAATGGAAGTCATCCAACAGAGGGTGATTAAAAACCTCGTACGTCGTTATGAGGAGGATGGAATAATCCCAACCCAGGATATGGGCCGCCTGGACCTAATGGTTTCCATGCCCCACCACCACCATCGCCCTTGAGGGCAACGCAGGGAGCCCCTAATCCCCACCCCAACATTCAACCGTTTTAGGAGCCTATCCACGGAATTCTTTGACGACTCCCTACCTTACGCTGATGAGGGGGGTGATGTCCGGCTCAACCCGGTCAGAGTCCCGATCCAAGGACTCCAAGCAAGGACCCCCACCCATCCACATTAGCGCCACCATCCAGCCTTTCCAGAAGAGCAGGAAGTCTATGCCCATGCACCACCCATGCCGCTGGCCTGATTTGACGCCAGTGTTGGGCCCGAGCTGATGACGTTCACCAAGGGGCGTCAACGTCGATAGCTATTATGGCCCAAGCCACCAGTGATGCATATCACAAAGTCCTTACACACTCTGAGCATGGGAACTCTAATGACCAACTAGGATTGAGGCCCCAACCGCACCACGGGCAGGCTGGGTTGACTCTTCAGGTCCCGTGATACCCGAAACCTGAATTAATACCTTCCCAATGGCAGTGACGCTCGATGAAGAAGCCTCTCCCGTGCCCATCAAACCAGGTATGGATTCCCTCCAGCATCCCCCGACCGTCGATATGAATGAATTTTCCATCTGGTCCCTCACAAACATAGGGACCCTCCCAACATTCTCTTCGCAATTGGAGAAGGTTCTCCTCGCCCTGGAAACCAAAGGGGTGAGGGTCAAACTCCCTCCACCTACACCAACGATGGAGGTCCTCCCCGTGCTCCTTCCGGTTCCATCGGAGGGTACTCCCACTCAGGTGATGTTCATGAAGGTCATCCCCATGTTCCCATCGACATTTTCCCCGGTTCCCCTCACACCCCGGTTATCTCAATCAGATGTCCTCTCCTCCATAGCGCTAGTACAACCCCAAAACTACATGTCAAGAATCAGCCTTGTCTTAAAGAGTCATCTAGGGGCAAGAGGGTGGGTCGTTGCCGCCACAAGAAGAATCCTAGGAAGGCCCGAGTTGAGATCAAACTGGCTTGCTTCTCGGATCATGAAGCGGAATGTGACTTAGTAGTGGAACCCTCTCCTCGGTCCTCTATGTCAAGGACCGGGGCAAGAACAAGGCGTGTCAGCCACATCCTTCTGGAAATTGTAGTCCACAAGATTCCCACCTCTCTTTGAAGGTACATCCAGTAGGAGAAAATTGTGTTAATCCTGCAGGTTCCGACCATGTAGTCACCACCGTTGTCACCAGATGCACCCTCTACCTCGTCCCGAGATCACATAGTGCTATTTTGGGGATTGATGGAAGTTGAGCAATAGTGCGACCCATTTCCAGTAATCGTAATCCCTGCACCAAAGGCTGTGGCTATCCGCCCATCATATCATGACATTGTGGTCATGTCACCACACTCTTCGGAGGATGGCCTAGAATTCAACGGCCAGTTAGCTCGCTCGCAGAAGTATCTGTATCCCAGTTTGATGTCTCAGCGGTCCCCCTTAGTACCGCTACCGGTTCCTCAGCCACCTCCAGTTGACGAGTGGGGAAATACAGGGCCATACGCTGAATCGGAGCCCATGAGCGTCTGGAACATTCTCGCAATGGATCACTTCCCTGAGATGTTCTGGCCAGTGGCAGTGTCAATATTTTGGGCGCCAATATCCCTCACCCTAGAGGAAATCGTGTGCTTCCGTAAATATATATGGGCGACGCACTTTTGTCTTCACTATCATTTGGTGTTGTACTCTAGGAGGCAAGTGCACTTTGAGGAAATCTGAGATCAATGACGTCTGGTCGATTTGGCCACACTCCTCGTGGCCCAGCGCCCTAAGTCACCAGGTCGCCAGAGCTCCCACCAACAGAAATGCATTTAGAGTTTAAAGGTACTCCACAGAATCATCAGGGAAGCTACCTCCCATGTGCATGTCTGTGGCTAGGGACAGTATGCCGCCCTCATCTTCAATACTAACTAACGACAGCCTGATTCGTTATGCGACATTGAGGACATACCCCCATGAAGGGTTGCAGTCCACATGGCTGACATAGTGGACCAGGAGGACGAGCCAGAGTTTCTAGATGGGGATTTACCCCCTGAGGGTGTACCATCACTGCTATACCTATTAGGGAGCATTACTCGTCAATAGAGGAACCTTCAAGGCCTCCCTGTGACCACCGAGTCACTGGTACTCCGTTGGAATGCCAGTAAGGTTAAATAACATTTCAGAACTGTCAAGCACTCCGACCTGTTCGCCTCAGTATAGAAGATGGACGGAGACCCCGAAAAGGCTGCATTGCGCCAACAACTTGTTGAGCAGAAGAGGCTGGTCAACGAACTCTTAGACGAGAGCACTATAGAGAGGTGACCTGACTATTGTGATCCTATGTCGGGGAAGTAGGGACAGGAACAACTTCCCCCCGATGAGATGCCTTCGAGCAACCCTGATCATGCAACTCCCACAGACATGGCAGAAGCCGGAACTCACGGAAAGAGGTCGCGATACGTCTCTCCAAACCCTCCTAAATGGCAAGGCAATCTGAGCAATCGAGCCCAGGTTACCCCAGCCACCTCGAGGGCCATTCCGCCAGTCGCACCACGAGCCATTGATGTCGTTTACCATCTCAAAGAGCCTGGCAATGCACTCGTGGTTGGGGATCCTTGTCAAGACAGGGACCCCCACTTGGATGATCCTATAGCGGCACTCATCGCCCGCCTCGAAGCATTTTAAACGTGGCAGGTGGCAGTCCTACCATATGAAAAACCATATCCTGCATGGGTGGATGATATGTCTGCACCTCTGGGTTTTGGGAATCCCAATATCTCGACCTGTAACTGGACGGGGGGACCCACTGAAACACCTGGACAACTTTTCCTCCAGGTGTGGCCCCATGTTGGGGTCCCCCGCAAACCAGGAAGCCGCCAAACTCTGATGTTTTTGTAGACATTAGAGGGACCTTCATTTTTCTGGTACAACCAGCTCCCTATCAAATCAGTGACAAGCTCGGAGGATCTCCACCAGTAGTTCCTATACCAGTTCAGCTCCACCATGTGAAATACTAACTTCGCAGACCTCTTCAAGTGAAAACAAAGGCCTGATGAGTGAGTCGCGGACTTCATCACCCTGTGGAAGGGGCTTACGAACTCCCTCGACATGCCACTGACTTAGGAGAAATTACTGAAGATGTGTGTAGGGAATGTTAAAACAGAACGGGTTCCTTCCCCAATCTCCTAGAACTACCCTGGAGGGTTCTGGGTCTTCTCAGATAAGGCTCAGTGCCTCGAGGACGCTATGCAACAGGCTAGTCAGGCGAGTTTACTGCCCCTTGTGATCCAAGAAAAGAGGGCTTCCAGAGCCCATCCCTCCACGGTGGCCCAAATAGAATCCCCCAAGAAGCTATAAATTTCTCCACTGGAACCGGCTCCGCAACCCTGCAGAGGCTCTCCACCTTAGGCGCAGGCTCCTATCCAGTAGTGACCTCCTCAGAACCAACAGGTTCCCCCGTGCAATGCACCAACATCGCCTAGGCGAGACAATTAGGCTTCGCCTACTCGACAGGCCCCTCTGGCCCCTCGTCAGGTCCAGGCTCCTATAGCCCCTTATCCAGAAAGAAGGAACCAGACTTAATCATTAAACAAGAATCTTGTCCCCGGTTACTTCTGTAGCGCCCTATAGCAGGGTATTGTGCGCTTACGTGAGTTCAGATGGGCGGAAGAGGCGAATCTCACTGATCGCCCCAACAACTGCGCCTATCATTAGATCATGGGGCACACCCTCAAGTAGTGCTATGTGTTTAAAATACTGGCTCCAAGACAAGGTCGACAACAACATAGTTAGGTTGGGTCTGACCCCGACACATGTGGCTTGTGTCTTTGTCAGGTCAGAAAGTGCTAGTGACGATGAAGGCAAGTGGAAGTAGGTTCCCAGCCACACGTCCCAGAAGTACGACGACTAGATGTCTAGTAAAAATCATCGCTCATGCACATGGTATCATTTAGGAACACCTAAATCAGCCGTAGCCTTCATAATATGCGACCAGTACCTCTGAATTGTCATCTATATTGGCCTCTTCCCCTAAGGGAAAGCAGTGGTGGCGCAAGAAGAAGCAACACACTCCACCATTTTCATCGTCATGACACACTCTCGGTTACTTCATGCCCCCTGAGATGGTAATTCCTCCCAAAATCCACCCAGTGGTGGATGATTTGTCAAGAGACAGTCAGTGATATGCTTCAGTTAATACCGTGGAGCTGGTAAATCTCTACAAGACTCGCGACAAGGGGGAACGACCGACGATCCTTCCCAACGTCCCCAGTTGACGTCAACTTCAGTGGAACCGCGGCCACATGTGTCGTCAAGGCATGAAAACATGCACATTCAGCAAGGTCGTGCATGCTAATGAAACTAGACTGCAGGTCTAGCGTAGAGCTCAGCACGCGCACCCTCAACTGGTGCCCTCAGATCTACCTCCACCGCCATTTGTGCTACTAGATCAGGCTGAGCCACCTCATCTGTACCAAAGCCAGTCATGCCCTTCTACAGGCCTATCTCCGTTTTCTGGTCCTCATACAGTATCTACTCTTTAGGAATCAATTAGTAGGAAGCGGGATGTAGCTAGTACCATCCATTCGCTGGTCCAGCCGGTAGGGCCTGTCATGCCTCCAATTGTAGAGTGACCTCCTGTAAGCAGAGGTTAGTGTTTGGCCTGAAATTATGATGTTCTGAAGCACTTTTCTAGAATTACAACAAGTATTTATATCCTTGAGACTCTTTTCCTATCATATGAAATGCGTGAGGCACTATCAGAGGCCCTAAGGAGCCCCCTCCAATTTGAGACGGAGGTAGCAGCTGTAGAAGCCTTCCACGCTGAGGTGATTGAGAATGTCGAATGCTAGGCAGTTACCTCCTTCTATGGAAAAGACGAAGACCCTCCCATAAAAAAGGCACATTCTCCCATTTTACGTCACCATTTAGTTTAATGGTGTGGAAATCTGTTGCTGCCTTGTTGACATGGGTTCTGGGATTAACCTAATCCAGACTCAGACACAGTGACGGCTGGGTTTGTCTGAGGATGATTTAACTGCCTTTGTCCTTAGAATCATGGGATATGATAGGACCAAGGAATCCCCAGTTAGCAAGATCTGCTTGAATACCCAATTCAGTGGCCTAATATTCATCACCAAGTTCATGGTCGTCTCCTAGGACAATGCGTACAACCCATTGATCGGCAAGCCATGGATCCACCATCATGCAGTGGTCTCTTCATTGTATCACCAATTCCTCAAATACACCCTCAATGGTCGAGTTGGCGTGCTCCAAGGATATGCGTCTCCATTTTCCTCTAGTGAATCCCACTATCTGGACACTGACTATTACTAGAGCAAGGATAAGAAAATCCTGGCAAGCGAGGATGAACCTACCCCGGTCACATGTGATCCCTGGGCAGGTCTGGACGACACCTATATCTTCCCGATCCATCAGTTGGAGGTCACGAATCCCCAACATGGGGTAGTGTTTTTTTGGGTCTGGTAAAAGGGGAAAGAATATTCCTAGGTCCATGTGATGGTGGAAAAACACCACCTACACCTACACCAACTAGGCTTAGGTGATCCTGGAACGTCCTTCCCCTGTACGGTATAGGGATGTCAGGATCATGGCCACGTCGGTATGTCATACATGTCTCTTCCACCGGGCTGGAATCAACCGGACGAAGAACAACGCGTCACTACAGCATTGATTTCATTAATCATGGCCCCTTTGGCCGAAGTCCAGATGGAATTGGATAGACTGCCTTCATTGCTATGGTCTTAGTGGAACAAAAGTCTTTTGACATGATTACCACTGCTGCTCAGGCCAACACCAGCCTCTCATCAGATTCTGGTGGCTCAGATACGACTACCCCTACGGATGATCCCTCCACAGGTGGAGAAGAGGACTTGGAGGGTGTTCCCCCAACCCGTGAAGAAGGCGTTTCTACCACGGTCAATTAACTGATACAAGAGAACCTTGGTAGTGAGGCAGATCCGAGACCCACATTGATCAGTGCTTCCATGCCCCTCGAGGAGCAGTAACAGTATGTGGACTTTCTCAAACATAACCATGACGTTTTTTCCTTCAGTTATGATGAGATTCCAGGAATGGATCCCCAGATAGTCGTCCATTTCCATGGCTTCCCGACAACCCATCATGTGTTCAGGATACCTCCTAGAATGTTGCACCCTTCTCACGTTGCCATGGTTGAGGTCGAAGTTGATAAGCTCATCAAAGAAAACTTCATCAAGGAAGTCCAGAACACCAGGTTGATAGGAAACATTGTGCAAATCCAGAAGAAGAACGGGAGGATCAGATTCTGCATCTACTGCCGCGATCTCAACTGCCACTGCCCGAAGGATGATTTTCCACTCCCAGTGACAGATTTGTTGATTGATGCCACGGCCGGGTTCAAAGCCATATCCTTCATGAATGGGTATTCTAGGTACAACTAGATCTGGATGGCCTCTGAGGACGAGGAGTCCACTACCTTTAGGGCTCTCCAAGGTACCTTTTCATACCATGTTATGACGTTCAGCCTGAAAAATGTGGGTACCACCTATCAGCGGGCCATGCATCTCGTATTCAAGATGATTCTCGAGACACTGGTGGAATGCTACATGGATGATATGGTGGTCAAATCTTGCCAATGCTAGGACCATCTCAAGGACTTTGGGAATGTTTTCGGGTTCCTCCGTTACCGCCACCTAAAGATGAACCCATTGGTGTTTGCCTTTGGGGTCACTTCTGGGAAGTCTCTTGGCTTTGTTTTCAGATACCGAGGCATCGAGATTGACCCGGAGAAGATCAAGGCCATTAGCCAGATGCCTCCCCCGAGCAATATTCGTGAGCTGTAAGGTCTCCAAGGCCATATTGCCTACATATGCTGATTCATTGTGAATCTGGATTGAAAGTGTAAGCCCTTTTCCAAGCTTATGAAGAAAGTTTATGTCTATGAATGGGATGAAGACTGTCAGACCGCCTTCAACGAAATCAAGCAGTATCTGCTCCAACCTCTGGTTTTGATGCCACCCGTCTCTAGAATGTCGCTGGTCCATTACGTGACCGCCCTGGAATGGTCCCTCGGTGCACTTATCTCCCAGAAGAACAATGTGAGGATATAAAATAGCCACTACTACCTCAGCCGCATGCTACTCGTACAGAGACTAGATACCCCCCTAGCGAAAAGAGCTTCCCTGCGCTCATGTTCACTATAAAGAAATTGTGGCATTACCTACAGCACCATGAGATACAACTGGTCTCATGGGTAGACCCAATGAAGTAAATTCTGAATAGTCCCATGTTGTCTAGCCATCTAGCACGATGGGTGGTTATCCTTCAATAGTTCGACCTCAGATTAGTGCCTCAGAAGGTTATCAAAAGATAAGAATTGGAAAACTTTCCAACAGACCATCCAACCTCCGTGGATTAGTCCCTATACTTGGATTTTCTAGATGAGGAAATCCTCTCGGTCAATCATGCCATCTCATGTTGGAAAATTCTCTTCGATGGTGCCTCCCGGAGCCCCACCGGGTGGAGGCTCAATGATCCTAGGCTTAATAGAGTGGGTTTGGGTATCGTCTTCATAACCCCGTTAAAAGTCATTTTTTCATACTCATTCTTGTTGTCAAAAGGTTTCACCAACAATGAGATAGAGTATCAGGCTCGCATTGCTGGCCTCGAGCCGGCCCATTAGATTAACGTTCCCCATCAGCATGTTAAAGAGGATTCTGAACTAGTCATCAAGTAGGTCAATGACGACTATGTTGTCAGGAATCCAGATCTAATGCCATTATCTGAGTGCACCCTCTATCTACAGGACAAGGTCCCTTATCGAACAGAGGTTACCCTTGTCACCCGGTCACATACTAGTCGAGAAGATTCTTTGGTCGGCCTAGCTGTGTCACTCACAGAACCTGAGCAGGATGATTTGATCATACATGTGGCACACTAGAGAGTCATCACCCCCATCACCCCAAAGGATGATGACGACATGAGAGTAATCCATCTTACTACCGAATCCTCCCCATAAAGATCCATATGTTCTTAAGATGTAGTGGTTGAGGGCCCTCTTTACTGGAGATCAACTTTTTTCGAGTATCTCTTAAATGTTTGCCTCTCGAATGATCGGGACGAGCGCGAGTGAATCCGACGCCGCGCACTGCAATTTACTCTCTAGAGTGGTCCCAGTATTGAGTGTATCCTCTACAAGTGGGGCTTCGATGGTGTTCTCCTACATTGCATTCAAGGAGTCATGATTTCTCAGGTCAGGCAAGAGGTTCGTGCCGGTTCCTGCGGTGCCCACCAGGCTGGGCCCAAGCTGTCTCATCAGATCTGGAGGTTGAGGTACTTCTATCCCTCTATGATTAATTATTCTATTGAGTTTTCCAAGAGATTCCATGCATACCAAGTCCATGCTAACTTATTGCATTGGCCACCAGATCCTCTCCACTCCCCCAAGTACTCTTGGCCATTTGCGGTGTGGGTACTCGATGTCGTGGGGCCATATCCACTGGTGACAGCTCGCCAGTGTAGGTTCATCCTAACTACTACATATTTCTTCTCCAAGTGGGCGTAGGAAGTTTCACACAAAGTGGTCAAGGACCATTTCATTGTTGACTTATTGACCCCCAATATCATCCACCGCTTTGGAGTCCCTAACAATGTCCTCATCGATAATGTCACCAACTTCCGAGCAGCCGAGCTTAAGAAATTGTACGACATGTACAATATCCGTTCGAACCATACCTCTCGCTATCTTGCACATGAAAATGGGCAGATCGAGGGGTTCAACAGAACTCTCTCTAACATCCTGTAGAAAATGGTTGGTCAGAACATTAAAAGTTGGCTTGAAAAGCTCCCCAACGACCTCTGGGATATCAGGCGACGACTCACAATTCCACACTGGTGACTCTGTATTCCCTGGTGTATGGGGTTGAGGCTATCATGCCCATCAAGATCCAGCTGCCATTATTACACACTACAGTACATGAAAATTAGGCGCCAGATAAGGTGGGTGAAATTCGTCTAGCTGAATTGGAAGCATTGGATGATAACAAGCATCGTGCCCTATCCAATCTGGAAAGACATCCGAATAAGATATCCAGCGCATTCAACAAGAAGGATCACCTTCGCTATTTTCTACAAGTTGACCTGGTGTTGTCCCTTCACGCACCAATGATCCCTGGCAGGATACCACCCAAGATGGAGTCCAAATGGGAAGGACTTTACATCATTTAAAAGGTTAACCTCAATAGAGCAGACTCTTTGGTGACCATGGATGGTGAGTGCATAACTCCTCCCACCAATGCCATGTTCCTCAAGGAATACATTGCCTGAGCCCCATGGTCCTACACGACCTTTAACTGTATGGTCTTGAATGACCCTAAACTACACATTATGGTCCCGCATGACCCTAAAATGCACATTATGGCCCTGCATTACCCTAAACTTCACATTACGGTCCCGCGTGACTTTAAACTGCACCACCGTCATGCATGACAATAAACTGGAAAATGGTCTGACGTCTATGACCTTAAACTAAGATCTCCCTCATCCTTACTGCAAGATGATAAACTATAAGCTGGTCAGGCCTTCCGGACCGAGGGAGAACTTTCGGGCCCATGGCCCAGATTCTCTATGATGTTATTGTTTGCTGTGGTGTGGGATTATGTCCTCATTCATGTCGGGTTACTCACCATGCGATACATATCCCCAGATGAGATGCATCCTCATCCCGCATGACGTTTAACTGTATCTTGTCCCACATGATGTTAAACTGCACTTTTAGAACTATGTATGGCTTGATTCCCATCCTAATGGGATATGTAGGAATGCTCAGACATCTTGTCCTGAGCCCAGTCCTAAGATTTTCTCTCTGACTGTCCCCCCTTGGTATAGTTACCTTTGAGGGTCCTCGCATAAGAAGGAGTAGGATTCCTTAGCCCCACTCATACGAGGATTATAATGGTCGCACCATGTGCCCACCCTCGATCTTCTATCCTCTAACGTATTCACCACACGACGTTAAACTGCCTGGCCTTCAAGAACTACGTATGGCTTAATTCCCATCCTCATGGGATACGTAGAAACACCAGGACATTTCATCTGTTGGCCCAGCCTAAAAGCCATAATTATTTCCCTATGGTTAGGACATATGGACGGGATCATGTTTTCTCCCCAATTCACGTTGAATTAGCCTCCACTCGGCTGTACGCCCCCCTCCTTGGAGATGTTCACCTCATTCGTAGATGGGTACAGCTGTGCTCCACGCACTCCTTGACTGGTATTCCATCACTTTCCCTGTCCGGAAGGGCCCCTGAATGTTATGGATCCTAGGATTAAGGGATCTCTTACCACTTTAGGCCAATGCCCTTGAGGACGTCGAGCAACAAGCCGATACAATTCCATTGTTTCGAATGTGGTCAGCGGTCGATGCTCATTTGTTGCTCCCATCTCAGGACACAATAAGGACTCTATGTTTTGAACATGGTTGACAGCCACCCCAGATCTCGGGTCCACCCCAAGATGTCCCAAACATCGAGTGTAGTGATTCGTTCTGCCTCATCCTGATGTGTCGAACTCTTTCTGGGAAGGGTCAACCGTTGGACCCCTGGACCAGGTTCTATATGATGGGATTGTGTGGTGTGGTGTGGGGTTATGTCCCCATTCACGTCGGTTACATTCCATGCCACACACATCCCCGAGCGAGACACCTTATCCACCCACCGTCTTTACTGCAAGATGATAAACTGCAAGCTGGTTAGGCCTTTCTGACCGAGGCCCATCCTCGGGCCCCTCGGCCTTTCCGGGCCCCCGACCCTCTGTCCTTACTGTAGGGTGATAAACTACAAGATGGTCAGGCCTTCCTAATTGAGGCCCAGCCTCAGGCCCCTCAGCCTTTCTAGGCCCCCGACCCCCCATCCTTTCTGCAAGATGATAAAATGAAAGCTGGTCAGGCCTTCCTCACCGAAGTCCAGCATCAAGCCCCTCAGCCTTTCTGGCCCCGGTCCCTCGTCCTTACTGCAAGACGACAAACTGCAAGCTGGTCAGTATCCAACCGCAGATAAGGCCGTGATAAAGGCCGCCAGCCAGACTATCGACTGCTGTTCAGTATTGACACTGAAACCCCAGGTCTTCCATTGGATTTCCTCCAAAATAATCCAATATGAGTGCTCCTTGCACCATTAAGCGCCCTTAAGTCATCTTCGAGGCCTCAGTGGAAACTCTCTGTTCACTGGGAGGATCATGAAATGCTTGAACCACTTCTTAAAGTGGACATCTCTCACTGCCTATTTTTCCACTCCAGGGACCATCCCCATCAGTGCCAGCGCCAGCCACAACATCTACTTCATATCCCCCCACACACTCATGATGGGGAGGAACTCATCATAAATGGCCCCCAAGATTGGGACCCCCGAGATCTGATGGACACCCCATAGACTGATGCCAACCTACCCATGGTGCAGGTGAAAAGTGTTGGTCCTAGATGACCAGCTGCTCAACAGCTCTGGCATCAGCTGTTTCGGTTGATAAATGTGAAATTGGGAGGCCCATGCCTCCTCATACTAGCCCACTCTCCTCAGCTCGGCCCCAAACTCCTCACATGAGGATCCTACCCAGTAGGCCCATGCCCAATTGTTGGTGATGTTACCACCCTGGCGTAGGTCCCACTCATCGGACCACCCCTTCTTCGAATCCTACAATGTCGCCTTCAGTCTGGTGCGGTATATGGGAGGGGATGTCTCTGGTAGTAGTGTCATCCAATAGATGTTGTTTAGATGGTTGTACAGACAGTCGGTGGTGACAGGTTTGACGTCCTCCTATGCTTGACCATTAGTCGCCCTGAACCATTGACGCTGGCATTGTGTTCCCATAACTAGAAAGCTGGTTTGTCCCTACTCACCTCAGGAATAAAGACATAATCCCTCAGCCTGAAGCCATACAAGGGAAGCTTCATGAATTGTGGATAGTTATTTTGACTCTCCGATAGCAGTTCTGTCAAAGAATTATGATCTGAGTGGCTTCAGACTAACTCCGTCAGGCCCAGACAGTTGGCCATCTCATCCCTCCAGGAAGCATCAACAAGAACCCCCTGTGCATCTTCTTGATGGGCCATCAGGTTTTATAACTTGGACAAATTTTAGGTCTGGCCACAAAGCCTGTTCACAGAGCCCGTTCACAGAGCTCGAGAACAAAGCCAAGATGCAGAGCCTATCCTCAACTTGCAAGTAGATGTTCTCTTGGCGCAGTCGTGGAGTTAGAGACTTGTGGTTCACCGCAATGCTCGATTTGCGGTGAGTAGACACGGAGTATGTAGAGCCTTCCGAAGCGAGAGCGCAAAAGGACAATGTCTCCAAGAAGGTAAATGACAATAGAGAGGCCGGACCCCCTATTCATAGGCAGAGACCCCGAAGATTCATGACATATTTAACCCGGATGGAGCATCACAGCGCGTCCAGACCGCGTGACCCCCATCTGCCTCTTGCACCCTCTTCGTGAGTCAGCACCGCAAACTGTTGAAAATTTTGACGATTTCCCTCATACAATGACCCTTCATCCCTCCGCGGTTCCAACTCTGAGGGGGGTGGGGGGAATTTTTAGGTGCCAAAAATATTCGAAGAAAACATAGAAGAAAAAAAATCCCCGCACCCTGCCTCGCGAAGCCACAACGTGATGTCCCCCGAGCAAAGCAGCCGTCGTGAAGCACCATAGGTGGTAACTCTCCGCAAACACCCTGACATTCACAAGCCCGTTACAAAGCACCAGAGGAAGCAATGCTCCGTGAACACCGTAACGTTCGCGACCCGTCGCGAAGCAACCAAATCCCCCTTCGCGCTGCGTGAGATCTGCTTCACGGTGCCCCTTGCCTATAAATACTGAGCTCCACCTGAGCTCTCCAGATGGACAATCCAACCTTTAATCTTCTCAACTCCCAAATCGTGAAGAAATCTTCACTCTGGGAATCATGAGCTCTGTGAGGTAATTTTTATTTGTGAGAGGCCTCCATCGTGCCTCGTTTTGAGTCCCTCTTCCGAGAGGGATTCCCTTCACGAAGCCTAAGTGAATTTGTGAAGGAAGGGGATCCCCAAGGGGACCCAGGATGGTTCGGATCGTTTATGCTTCGTGAAACACCCATCATGTAGATGTGATCCACATGCCAATGTAGGGTCACTGTACATCACAATGCACACTGCATCACGACACCTTTTTTTGCGAGGCACCTCTGCTTCACGAGGCTATGCTCCGCGAACACACTTAAACTTCACAAATCACCTCCCACTCACATATATGCCCCATTCTATGGCCAGGGAACTCCAATTCGCGAAGCACACCCCCTCACAAGTTTCTTCTACTATGAAAAGAAACCGAGATTGGCAAGGCCCCTTCCTTTGGATCCCTCTGCTCAGCAATTCCTCTTCCCGTGTGACCCTCCATGTTTGCACACTGTGATTTCAAAGTCCCATGGATGACACCACCCATAGCGTTGCTTCACCTAATTATTCTTATCATAGGCACGCTAACATTTATTGCTTCTCCGCATATCCACACTAACGTGGACCCCTCGATGGTTCTCCCTGAGACCCCCCTTTACTATGGCATTGCTGATAACTTCCCTCCCACCAGGAGCAGAGGGTACCAATTATGTAAGTCCTAGGGGTGTGGAGTAGGCACCCCTCGTCCGAGTTGCAGGATGTTAAACTACCAAGCACCTCATCCTCAAAACATGACGTTAAACTGTGATCTGACCCCATGCCTCGCACTCAGGGTCCCCCCAACTCGAACATTCTTTACGCCCACTAGTCTCCATGGAAATGGGATCACCACTCACAGGGGAATATATCCTCCTTATCGGAGTGGTGTTTTTCCATGGCGAATGGTAGCCTTCATGGTGTAATCCCCTATCCCCTCTTTCGGAAGGTAGCACCTATGAACCATTGTACTTCCACACCGCCAGGGCTTGAAGAGGGCATGATAGGGAACGAGTAACCTCCTATCTTCGGTCCCAAATTCTCTCCCTCTGCACTTTATCACTCTCGAGTCTCCATCCTGGAGTATGTCCTGGTACCATGTGCCACCAAACGCATAAGCCCCCCTTCACTTCTCACGAATGGACCTTTAGCGACGTGATCATCATGTCTCTGTTGCCTCTTATTTCTCACAATGAGCATGACTCACGTGGGCATAGAGTAAACATTGACCATGACAATACCCCATCCATCAAGACGATAAAATGTATGCCCCCGTCCAGCATGACGTTAAACTGCATGCCCCCATCCAGCATGATGTTAAACTATATGATGTCCATCATGACATTAAACGGTACATCCATTTGAACTACGAGGTCTTTGATCCATGTCAAATAATGTAATGTAGGAAGCCTCCACGATGTTCAAGACCACCTTCCGTCATTTATTCACTTCAGGGTTCAACATCATCCCGCATGACATTAAACTGCATTCGAGTCTGGTGGTAAGCCGTTGTGACGATCCTGAACTAGGTGGACTTTGATCCATGCCACGTAATGGTACGTAGGAAGCCTCATGAGGTTCAAGCCGACCACCGATGGACCCCCAGGTTCACCTTTACGTCGGTTCACTAACGAAGACCTTTGAACTCCGAGGTCTTTGATCTATGTCAAGGCATGGTACATAGGAAGCCTCACTGAGGTTCAAGCCCATCACCCTTCGGACAAAAGTCCTTATACACATCGGTTCACTGACACCCAAATCTCCTTTGAACTACGAGGTCTTTGATCCATGACAAGGCATGGCACGTAGGAAACCTCACGAGGTTCAAGCACACCATCCACCCAGACCAATGTCCTCATTCACCTCTGTTCCCCGACACGCCCCCATCCCGTATGACATTAAACTTCCTCCCAATCCAGCGGTAAGCCATTGTGACTCTGCTATCTAGTTTCTCCGACACCCCTTTTTGTCAGTTCAACAGCCCCCTTTCCCAAACTATGAGTACTTTGATCCTTTCTATGGAATGGAGCATAGGAATCTTCCCTGAGGTTCAATCCCACCACCCTGCCGTTTTGACCTCCTTCATGTTGGTTCACCAACACCTGGGAAGCCTAGAGTGTAATCCCAACACCCTCCAAGAAAAATACGAATACTTTGATCCATGTCAAGGCATGGTATGTAGGAACCCTCCCTAAGGATCAATCCCAACATCCATTAGACCATGGTCCACCTTTACGTCAGTTCTCTGAAGATACCCATCAGACCAAGGTCCATCTTCACGTCGGTTCGCCGACACGCCCCAAGCGAACTACGAGGACCATGATCCAAGTCAAGTCATGGTATGTAGGAAGCCTCCAAGAGGTTCAATCCAACCACTTTGTTATCACTATCCCCTTCACATCGGTTTTCTGACGAAACCCATCCCAAACTATGTGGACTTTGATCAATGTTAAGGCATGGTACGTAGGAATCCTCACGAGGTTAAAGCCCACCACCTAGTGATTACGACCTTATTCACATTATTTATCCCACTACCATGGGTGACCTATAGTTTAAAACCCACACATTAATTCTGAACTACATGGTCTTTGATTCCCTGCCATAGGGATATATAGGATGTCTCATCGAGACTCAAGCCCAACACCACCGTCATCTCCACGACAACTCCATTTCATTCCCCCCTCTACATTGTGTAGTTTTCCATCATCTATCATGAATCTTACCCACGCCGCCACATCCCGGTGAGATCATGCCACCCATTCCACCCCAGGGCATTTGGGATGCCACCCACGGTCTAGCTCTAATATTGGTTTTCCCTCAAGAGGGGTTCCTCAATCTAATCCTCTCTAGCTAGTGTTCTAATCAGCCAGATCTGTCTCCGCTGAATGTTAAACATACGACATACCCTGTGATAAACATGGTAAGATGAGGAAAACCTCAAATACATGCCTATGGAATATGATTCCCCGCATTCGATGTGGGATGCCTCGGGCTTCCGCGCCATCGAGAATACCTATAATAAAGGAAAAAGGAAGACATGCCACTTCCCTGACGTTCAGACACGTTAATGATGCCTCGACGTTACTAATCCCCCTACCAAAGGTTGCTGCCCTGACTGGACCCCTTGGAATGTCCTGATAGAAGCAGTGTAATTAACCAGTGTCCATGGAAACATGGCACTCAGAAGAGTTTCACGAAAAATGTTTTAAATCAATGAGGGAGACCAGGACTAGGTGATGAGTTCCGTGGAGGAATCCACTAAAGGAAGAACCGACATCCCATCATCCAAGTTTCGATCAAATAGGAGACATCCCTGAGTAAGGAGCGAATGTCACCCATCTTTGGAAAGCAGGAATGCGGTGTAACAAAAAATGCGCATGTCGCGCCCCAAGCGAACAAAAGCATGTGCCACGATGAAAGTGCCAGAAACAGTAAAAAATTATACATTTTATTTAATAAATCATGTTGAAAAGTTAAAAATATTTTTGAAAAATTTATTATAGAACATGGTTTTGGGAAGAAAACTATTTCTCCGACTAAATGTGGAAATAAATTCAGGTTTTCATTATAAAAAATTGTGTACCAATGTATGGGAAAATGGAACTATTTTTTATAAAGGTCATGAATTATAATAATAAGGGAATATAATTAAAGGTTTTATTAGAAAATTATAAATTAATTTCTTCTAATTAAAATTCATGTGTAAAATATATCCCAAACCGAATGATACTATGAAGTAAACACTTGAAAGGAACATAACATTGAATTAACACAGAAACTATTATATTATTATGTGTATGAATTTAAAATAAACATAATTGATGTGTAAATAGATAAATATATATTTTATTTTAGTATACATATAGTGATATAATTTTACTGACACCAAGTAAGTAATTTGACCCAATGTAAAAATGACTTGTGTTATGAAATATATTCTACATTTGGGTAACTTATAATTCTAATATGCGTAGAAGAAATAATTTATATTGAATCATAAAATAACATGAATATAAAATATTTCATGATATAATATATCTAATGGGAAGTAAATACACCACCCAAAATTAGTAATTGGTGAATATTTCATTTTTCTCATAGATATAAAAAGTGAGATGAAAATACCTTACCTTGCATTTACATTTGGTTGAACATCATGTAACATTTTTTATAATGGGTTTAACCATGATATTATATTATAAAAATACCATAATAGTATTTATATTATGATAAATAAGTTTATTTTAATATCTTATTACCCATTTGTTAATAACCTTTCTTTCTTTTAACTATATCGGGTGTTAATTTTATAGTCTATTGAGTATGTTTTGACTTGTAATTTTTTTCTAATTATTTAGATAATGGTTTCAAAATCTCAATAATTTAAACCATGAATTAAATAACATATATATCCAATATATATTTATTTATAATATTCCAAAATATTCAGAGATAGGAACATAAACGATTCGTTCTTGGAGACTGTTGGCCTTGCGTACACATGAGCACAACATTCACTTCATTTTCATATTAAAAGATTGAAAACTAAATTATATATATATTATAATTAATAAATCATATATATTTAATATATGATATATATTTTTATTAAAACCAAACATTTTAACTTTCCATGTATAGATTGGATGAATCGCTTCTCTATGGTGAGGTAGTATTAAACACTTCCACAATCGATGTAATCATATTCACAAAAAATGGAATGCATAAATTTATGGGTTATAATATAATTAATAAGCATTAATATACTATAAATATCATATATAATAAATATAAATAGATATTTTATCCCAAGTCTAATATATGATAGGTGGTAATGTAAAAATGAACAACATTGTTTCACGAGGCAGTATTTCCCCGTACACATATATGATATGTTTATTACCCATTAAGATGGATGTTTCTGTAAGTGTATGTATAAAAATTGACCTAAAACACCTCAGTTATTTTAGGATACTATTTATTATATAATAATTGAATATAAATAATTGAAATAGTGGATAAATAAATAATATTGAAGAGATTCATGATGTATGATACATCTAAATTGGGTAACTCCTATTAGTTTGACCAAAAGGGGTTCCTTGGATTGTTTTTCTTAAATAGGCATGGATTCCAAGATAATAGGAGGTATTTTAAGATTTAGTGGTGTATATAACTGTAGTTCCATATTTTATTTATAGATTTGATTAATTGGGAGGTTTCAGCTCCTTTTTATAGTAGAGGAGTGACAGTCTAGTAAATTTTGGAAGAGGGAATAACACCAATGTTTACCCATGGAATGTTTCACCAAGAATGATTAAAATTTGAGTCAAGGTAGGATAGGGTAAATATATTTTAATCCAATTTAGTTTTTTAAATGTTTCCCACTTATTTTTGGGCCATATATTTACAGAGGAATCTACTGGAAATCTTAATTTCACCTTAATCGTTGAAATTGATTTTAATTACATTCACAAATATTGCGGGTAAAAAACTATGTTCCCAAAATTAGAAATTAAAAATTATGATCATTCCTAATATTTAATCCATTTTTTGAAAATTAAAACCACATAATTGGAATAAATTAAATTAAATTTGATAATGCATACATGGAGAGAATGTGGGTTTTTAAAGTTAAAACTTTTAAAAAAGTTAGATGTGTTTATATAAAATTTCAAGGTCAAATATATTATAAAAACCCAAAATAAATTAAATGAGACAAATTTTATCTAGTTTATCTTTAAAATAAGTAAATTTAATTTATCCATATAAATAAATTAGATAAAAAAGAAGTTATGAATTAAAATTTCTGTATTATTCCTGATTCATCAAAAAATTAAACTTCCAAAAAATTACCAAAAAATAATCCTAACCATGTTTTTATGTTCCACATTCAAATATGAAGTTTATTTTTTCATAAATATTTTTTATATGTTAAATAAATTTTATTTGAAATTTTATCTCCCTTAAAAGGTGGTAAAATTTTATTTTTTAAAAATACCATTTTGAACCTTAAAATATGATTTATTCTTATATTATACCTATCAAATCTAGAAGCATAATATAAAAATAATTTAATTTATATATAAAATATATATTTAATTAATATAAATAAATATTTTTTTAATGTTTTTGGATTAAACACCTTTACTAGAATAATGATAGTTTTATATTAACTATTCACTTTATTTACAATTGGTTATTTTATTAATTTCTAAATAAATTGTAACAAATGAATTAGTTTTATATTTTAGTAAAAATTAATTTTTCATATGTTATTTAATAATATTCATAACAACTAGTTTATATATTATTATATTTAATATTAGTAGTTTAATAATATATTATTGTTCTATAAAACTCGTTCTTTCGTGTATATTAAGCTTTTAACCAAAGTAGTTTTTTATTATGACATAAACTAACTTAATTTTTCTTATACAGAAATCTATATAATATATTAATGTTATTTAAATTAATAAATATATTATAATGTCCAATGGTATTATATTCCATTACATTCTATGTGCTTCTTGTTATACATGTGATTAAATAAAATGTGCTTACACTAGAATTTTTTGGCGTTACAAATAATTTTTAACTTCATGGTTAGGATGATGATACATAAAGGATAATATGAGGATACATGTTACATAACACCCCTCCTCATTTGTTTTATATGGTGGAATGATCTTACTTCTCCATAAGTGACATCCCCAAGATGCCAAAGGCTGGAAATAAATGCCAAGGGATTCATGAAATAGTGCGGGAACATTTTCCCTTTAAGGAAAAAAACCCACAAAAATTTACAGGAAAAAATAATACCCCATGAATCATGATAATAAATTTAAAAAACTCAAAATCATTCCATTTATATCAATAATAAAATCCAAATGAGTACTACATTAGACTACTAAAAAACATCAGTGTAATAATATAGGAAAAAACAAAAAAATGATCAACAACTTCAATAAATTAATCCATTTCTATTTACATGTTCCAATCTCCAAATCCACAAAACATCACATGTATAAATATGAACCACTATATAAGTGTGATATGTTTTTTTTATGTCTTGATAAAAAATATCTACAATAGAACTGAAAATATAAAGTAAGGACCACTAATAAAAAAAACAGGCTTTACCCAAATGACTTCCCAACACATTCCACTAGGAAAGAACATGTTATCAATATTATAAAATTTCTTTTAAAAAACTTTAACTAGTTTATAAAATATATCAAATTAATTTTTATATCAAACTAAATTTCTAACCAACATCACTTTTCCTAGGAAAGCATCCAAAACATATTGTAAACCTATTCCAAAAGTTTCACATTGGCATAAATATTTCCATTTCTCATATCTAAATATCAAACGATTCATGCCACATGGACAACCCAATAAATGCATGTGGGGAGTCCTCCTTTCCCTAAGATTCCACTTAATGAAAAAAAAATTTAGGATAAATTCCTAACCATTATCCCTCCCACTAATTATTGGGGAGACTTCGTACCTTTCCCCATCTCAAATTTACATGAACACACACAATAATTATGAAAAAAAACCATCACAGAAATAACCCTTTTAAAACATTTCAATATAAATAATCATTTATTGAAAATAATTCAATAAAATCAATTAAAAAATCATCCTATTATTGAAAACTAATTTCCATGCATCAAAACTAAAATATCAATTTCAAATCTATTTTTTAAAATAATGTTACTAATATCACAATCCAAAAGAACACCCAATATTCACAATTCTATAAACTGTAAAAAAATTGGGTTTCCAGTAAGAATTTCAAAAAAAATATCACAATTAATTTCAATAAAAACATTAAATATCACACTATGGCTTCATTTTCAAGTAATTGGATTTTAGATTGAAGACCCCTACATCCAGAATATATGGAGACAATGGAAAATTATACAAAAACATCAATGAAACCAAGATAATGCTCAAAAAACACCACATAGATATCTTCCCCTAACATCCAAAACCACAATATAATCATTATAATTATAAAAAAAATTATATATATCCATAGTAGACCAATTTTTATGAATTAGAGATAGAGGAAATTATATGTAGGAAAAATCATCAATCCAAAAAAATGAGGACTTACCACGAGACCCCGGATTCAAGGCACCAAGAAACACAATCTAATTAGTGCCAAAATTATGGGGAAAGCATTGTCAGAGTTTGTGAGGGAGAAATAAAAATTTGGGTTGAAATGGGGGGGAAATAAGGGATGAAGACTAATCCTGACCTAGATCTACTTTTTTTGATCTTTTATTGAACCATGAAAAGTTAATCTCATGATTCTGAAAATTGTGATCTAACTTTGTGCCATCTACTGCCTTAAGGAAGAACCAAAAATGGTTGGATCGTATGGATAAAAAACCATGTTATAAACTTCAAAAAACCACATTATAATTTTACATGGTTTATTTTAGGTGGACACACCGATTTTAGAAACTGTGTACCTACCCATACTCCTTCCCCTTAGCATATGTCGCATTCTGTATGGTTTCTTATTGGAGTTTCACAACATCAACTAATTGTGGTCCATTCTAAAAACCAAAAAGTCATTAGAAATATCTCTAAACACTCCCAATAATCCCCCAACAACATTATAGACATAAAATAAAAAACAAAGGGTTACTTTTTTGAAACCAAGGGTTCTAAATTCTCCCAAAAATTAGTCTTTCCTTCCACAGATTGATGAAAACCATCACTGAATTGAATGATTTCAAGACATTCTTTACTATATAACTATTCTATTACTAATTCTCTTCATAAATCATAAAATTATTCCACATAAATAACATGAGAATAATTATTTTCCATCAAAATACACTCTCTACCATATCATCAATCTATACTGGAACATGCAATAATAAAGCATCCGGCTCACTATCAATTTGATCCCATATAATAACATTGTTGGGATCTACTTCATTATTTTTTATTTATGATATATGAATCTAATTATGCACCTCACTAAACTGTGGTTTTCATGAAAACTGATATGAGACCACGTAGTCATGATTCTCAAAAGGGATTATATATTGAGAAGAATACCATCATTGCTTTCCAAAAAGATGATGTCTAGTACAAGGAGATATCCTGAAGATCTCATGATCACTAACATTGAATAAAAATTAATTTCGATGATGATCCACATTTTATTTTGGAAAAATATGTCCCATATCCATATATTTTATGATCATTTGAATCTTCTCAGTTTTTTTTGGATGAGGAACATTCCAACTATTGAAGTCTCACCTTTTTCATCCTACTGATGTGGTGAAAAACATGTTCGAACATAAGAAGCTTCGAGATGATCCATTTTTATCATATCCAAGTAACTATTGTTCTTCTAGAACTCCACTATTGATATTTGATCCTCCCATGATCCACTAAAATCGGTTACACATTCCAAAAACATGTCTTTAATAAATTTGATCTCCCTTTCAGATTTACTATCGTTCCGAGAATGATATATCATACTCATAGTCAATGGTGTCATAAAAGATCTCTATATGGTTATCTATAAATGATATGTAAACCTCAGATCTCCATTTGAAACTATTGAAAATTTTATGTAATTCCGCTTTACCGATTCTATTTTTGACGATACCTTCACCATATGATATTCACAAATAGGGATGAAATAATCAGACTCTATGATCTGAACCAATATCACCAATATGGGAACATGTTTTTGAAACATTCTTGAAAAACCATTTACAAAGTCAATAACTATCTAATACAATTTCCAGATATAGATTTCTGAATACTAAAACATACCTACTGGTCTTTAATATTCCTCCTTAATGAACCGACAAGTTAATTATCATGAAACAAACTCAGCCAAATTTATTTTCATACCGACCCGCCAAAACTATGATTCCAATGACTTATAAATTATCTATATTCCATGATTAATATACCATTTTGAAGGGTGGTAAGTGTGAATACTATTTTATTGAAAATATATAGGTATGCCCAACCAATTTCTCAACCACATTTATTTTCTTCATGTCTTTCCCTGGTTTAAATATCATTGTGAGAAAATATATTTCAATATTTTATGATTTGCGAACACAAAAAATATCTCACCAATGAAATAATGATTCCATGTCATCAATAAAAGTTCTAAAATAGCTACCTCTAAATCATGTTGTGAGTAGGTCTTCTCCTGAAACCATAACTGTCTTGAGAAATATAAACCAACACAATATCCATGAATGAGAACACATCCAAACCCAGATCACAAAGCATCAAAATACTACACAGAACCCAACTCTGATTCTGGTAGTATCATGATATGAGTTGATGTAAAGAAAAAAATATTCTCTAGGGGGAGAATTATGAAATTCCTCATACCATTAGAACATAATATTATTCTTTTTCAATTTTTTAATAGATGAGGTATATCATTAAAAAATAAGAATGAAGTGTTTCTAATCACCATCTAGAATAATGAAACTATATATCTCGAAGGAATTATTTAGTAGTTACGAAGAGATAACAACATCTATAATTTTGGGATCTATAGAAACACATGTTTCTTGATATTAAATGGTAATGGAAATATAACTCCTGTATCCAAAAACAAAACTTAGATAATTAGTAATGTGATGTATGTTACATCAATAAATTCAACATTGATGTTGCGTTTTTGTCATACTCAACCATTTTACATGAATACACCAATATTTCAGCAACAAATAACGCCAAAAAAGTATAAAGATATATATGAAATATCAGATTCATCAATTCCACAAATACTGCAACTGTATTTTAATAACCAAAAGAATATACAACATACTAATAATGGTCATATCTAATATCGAAATATATCTTTAGAATATCCTATTTTTAATCTCGTAATTAGTGATATGTTGATCTCAAGTCAATCTTAAATAACCACTGATAACCCCTCAATGGATTGATCAAATCATTAGTGTTTGTATGTGGATACATTTTCATTACCATAACATGGTCAAGATTATGATAATCCAAACAATTCCTTAGAGTTCTATCCACCTATTTGAAAAACAATATTGTTTCTACTTAATGAGAGGTACTAGGTTGAATGGACCCTTTAATTTCACCTCTTTCAACTACACTTCCAATTCCCTACAAATTATTGGTTCCATCTAGTAATTATGAAGGGAAATTTTTTGAGTTCCTAGAATGAAATAAATTGTAAATTCCACTTCTCTCTTGGATTTAAACCATGAGAAATTTTCAAGAAAAACATCTGGAAACAATTTTAGATTTACTGGAAATAGGTATCCTCAATCTCGTCCATTGATAACAATTTCAACACTACTAACTAGCATGAGATATTTCCCACTGCTGGTGATAAAAATATCATTGCACCAGCCTTTACATTACACTCTCCTCAAAAGAGATGATCCACACCCCCGTAAATTATAAAACATACCTTTTGTTTATAATAGTATATGCGATCCATTAAAATAGTAAACAAATATATACCTAGGATTATATCATAGACATATATCTCAAGCATATAGAAATCTCATATCAGTAATGATCTATCAATAGTTATAGAACATGCTCTACACAGAACATATCAAAATTTATTTTTTCCATGAACAGTTTGAAGTTTTAATATATGAGGCATCATATCAAATATTTATCCGAGAAAGAAATTACACAAGAAACAATAAAATAATAGAATGCACCCATATAAAAAAATATTCCATAAGAGTATCATACTAAAGAATCGTACCTCTCATTATCGATGGTCTAGACTGGTCATCAATAATAACCTAAAAATATACATATAATTTATTTCTCTTAACACTTTGTTTCTTGTTACCTGAATGAGATATCACTTTTTGAGGATTCATGGGATTCAGATAGTTACCATATCTAGATCTGTTATATGGATGAGAAAAATTCTGATTCTCTCACCCATCGAAGCATATGACATTTGTGCCACATGTGAAGTATCTTGAACACCCGACTTCGGAGAAATGGGGAATTAACAATGCATTTTTCATGTCTAATTTAAATTATAGAATGTCCAAGGTGAGGCTTTACCCTATCACTTAATGTTTTTGAATGAACCAAATAGAAACATCTAGGCCATGTCTTTTGTTTTGGATGAAGATTCACTAATATAGAAATTGTATTTTAACCCATACTCCAGCCTTTGAAATAGGTTTCGCTCTTCCTCTTGTTCCAAGAATTAGAGTTCCCACCATTTCCTGTAATTATCAACCTACATACTACACCAATAAAACAAGATATGTCTCTTTCATCCACCATCACACTACAAACCATCTATGGAAAATCCCTATATGAAGCCATAAAATTTCAAAAGAATCTCTTATAATAGTCTCGATACAAAAAATATGTTCCTTAAAGGATTCACTAGAATCAACATTAAGTGAATAGTTTGATAAATTCATGAATTTATAGATGTACTCTATCACTATGAGGCACTCATTATTCAGTCCAATGAAATATATCATTATTTCAGTCATGAAAGTATGAGGATAAAAGTATTTGTCAAACTGTTCCCCCAAATCCGAATGTTTATGTTCTTTGTATAATTTATCCAGAACTACTAAATCTAACTAATAGAGTTCAAAATCGTCTAGCATATATGTCGCGTTCTTGAATATCATATCTCCTGGTGTTCCTATGAAATCTAATATTTTACTCATACTATTCAAACTCACCTATTCCATTTATTTTTTCAAATAACCTACAATTATTAGAGGATTATGTTTCTAGAACTGAACAAAATGATACATTTTCCTTGGTTAAACACATATGTTCCCTCTCACCATGACAATAAAGGATTGAAAATTAATATTAACCCACAGTTGGGTCACTTATGGCTTAAGTGCACGCACATTCTCTATATCCTCTTTTAGTTGGTTTCTATGATGCCTTCCAGATTCCAATTTCTATACAACAACAAAATACTTATATCACTCCTTATCAAATGAAGGATTACCAATTTCAAATTCTACCATATCACAACTGTCACATTAATGATTTACAAAATAATCATTTTCCACATTGAACCATTATTGAAAATATTAAACCTAGTTTGGAAAATCATACCATTTTTTAAATAACCATTTAACGTCCTTTCAAAATAATTCATTTGAAAATAATTTCAAAATATTTTACAAAACATAAAATTAAAAAAACATTACAAAAAAGGAAATAAGCATTGTTATTTGGAAGTCAATTATAAAATTCTTGTTATTCAAATCTCATTTACATAACAATGAGAAACAAGATTCTAAATTATAAAATATTATAAGAAACTAATTTTTAAAAAACTTCATGGTAACATGAATTTCAAAATAAAAATTACTTCTAAATCACTTTATGATCTACATTTCATTTCCCAAAAATATTACTCCTTTATACCGTCCATATTAAAAGAAAAAATCAGAATTAATTTCATCATCATGACCAATATATTTGATCACCACTTTTTTTTCATTGACAGAACAATAAGATACCACATGATCCATAATGTTAATTGGAAGGACCAAGAATGACACCACTTGAAATATCCCCCACATCATTGGTAAGATATGGTGTAATGATATTACTTGGAATTGAGTGACATCCCCCAGATGCCAAAAGATCTGAATAAATTTAATGATGTTAATGAATAAGTGCGGGTTGATTTTCCCATTGAGAAGAAAAAAACCAACCAAACATTCCATGTCAAAGAAATACTATATTATTCATGATAATAAATTTAAAATAACTCAAATTAATAATGTTTATATCAAAACCAAACTCTAAAAGACAACCAATTTGGAAGAATACAAAACAAAAATGTAAATAACTGATGACAAAAAGAACTAAAGATCAATTAATCCAAGAAATAACTCCAAAACTATAGTCATGTTCTATGATCCAACTCTATAAAATATTCCATGTTTCAGTATACACCACTAGTAAAATGTGATAATTTTCCTTTTTTGCTTCCTGGTTAAAAATATCATCAAAATAAACAATGTTTCAAAGTAGGGGTGAGTAATGTAAATCACTAGGATTTCCACAAATGAATTCCCTAATTATACAACAAAGATATAATAATTTAGCAATATTATATAAAATAAATTATATAAAACACATTAACAAATTTATAAGGGAATATAATATAATTTCCATATCAAAATAATTTTCCATCAAAATCCAAATTTTAATGGAACGAAACAAAGAAATACATTAAAACCATTCCATAAGTACCTCTTTAGAATAACTAATTCCATTGAACATATTAACACATCATACAATACATGCAGTATGGACCTCCTTATACTCGCGAGTGGTGATTCATCCTTTCACTAAGCCATTAATTAATGAACCTTGTTGAAGGGGGAAAATACAAACCCCTATCCATCGCACTAATTATGTGGGATACATCATTACCTTTTCCATCCTGAATTCACATAAATGTACACAACTATTATTCTAAAAAATTACATTCCATAACAATCCTTTCAAACATTTCATTAAAGTCATTATTCCACTGAAAACCATTTAATCAAACTAATTCAAAAAAGAAAACTTTTATTAAATCAACATATCAATGCATTAAAACTAATCAAACATTATAAAATCATCACTTTAAAATCATGTTACCAATATTACATTCCACAAAAAACCCAATTACCACAATTCAATAAACTGTCACAAAAGAGGGTCTCCAAAAAGAAATTGACAACAATTTCTAAGACATTTCCAATAAACAAAATAAATATGCAACAAAGCCTTCATGTTCTAAAAAGAGGAGTTGATATTAAATCCACCTACCATGGAAATTTATTGTGATAAAAGAAAATGACACAAAAACGTCAACGAAATCTGGTAGAATCTCTAAAAATCAATAATAGACCTCTTCCCCTAACATAAATATATCAAAATATTATCATCACTTGAATAAAAAATATAGATCTATCTATAATGGAACTATATATATGAAACTGAGAGAGATAGATATATATGGGGGATTAAATCTAATAAATCCCACAAAATTCATTATAACTATTGACTTACTATGTGATCTGAGGTTCAAATCAACTTGAAATTCCCTCATATCAGATCCATATCAATAGTGAAAATTTCTTAGCCTTAGATAATTATAAATTCTGAGTTAGGGTTGAAATAGGGAAATGAATATGTGTTAAATTGTAATGCAATCCTAGATCCACCTTTTGTGGATATTGTTTTCAAATCATGAATGGTTAGTCAAAAGATTAAGAAAAATGTGTGCTAACCATATAGTAGATACTATCTCAAGGATGAACCCATTATGGTTTGTTCGCATGTTTATACTAACTGTGTTCCTACCAATAAAGATCCTACTATCTCACATCTACGGGTTTCTAGTACATGTCCTTATAGTTTTTACAAACCATGTGACTTCTCATAAACCTTCCCCTTTGCTCTTGTCTAATTATTCATGATATCATATTGGTGTTGCAATGTATCAACTAATCGTTCTCCAACTATCCACATTTAGAAAAACCAAAAAATAATTCCAAAAGGTATCTAAAAACTACAAAACATAACCCAAAAACATTATATAACTAAAATATATAAATTAATACTTCCTTACTTGAAACCGAAGGTTCTAAATTACATAAGTTTTTTGAGTGAGTAATATATTAATATTTGGATATGATATATCCACATCATATAAAATAATATTAAAAATCAACTATTTTTTTAAAAAAATTGTTTTTTTGGATTCATCATAGATTAAGCATTATTGATCATGAAGTAATAAGTATCATGATCTATTAAATACCCCTGATTCTAGAAAAGATATTATGGGTGAAAACTAAAGATGATGTCTGATATTTGATGAGTATTTACACACCATTAAGATAGTTATATTTTTGTGTAGGTTTTGGAAAAATTTCATGTACACATATAGTAATGATAATGATTATTTCAAAGACAAGTAGTGGTTAAAAGGATACTGGGAATACAGGGAGATATTGAATGTATGAAAATATAGATATAGTGTTTTTAATTTTTTTAATTTAAATATAGATATATATATAAGATCGAAATAAAACAATTTAATGTTGATTTCCCATATTTAAATATGGGATTAATATTCTTTTAAATCTGAGATGTTAAAAAATATTTCTTGAAGGGAATAAACATTGAGAAATGATAGAGAATACCCATACAATGTATTATATAATAAAATAACATGATTATTGATGAAAAATAATGAAATAGGAACCAATAATTTATCCATTATGGTGAATTTTGGTATCTAATAAAGATGCATTTATAATAGCCTCAATAATTGATCCTAAGTGTGGATTAATTAGAAGAAGAAGAAGAATAAGATGGTGTGATGAATTTCAATAAGATGTCATTTTCTCATTTAAGTAGAATAGAAATAGGAGAATAATTCAATAATTGTAACATTGGTGATAAAATTTCATTTTATTTTTTGAATAAATTGACTAAGATTAAAGAATAAGACCACATCAAGATACCTAAGGTCTGTTCACGTTTATTATTATTAGATTATAGTCTAGAATAATAAGTTTTAAGTGAATTATACTATACTAGGAGACATATTTGATGTTTAAGCAATTTTCCTAATATAATATTGTGTCTTGAACCACTAGGTCTGATTTGTAGAGGATAAAAGCATCATGTTAGTCTCCCAACAAGAGGATTCAGACTAGTAGGAAGGGTTTGAAAACAATTAGTGGGGATACTATAACCTAAATATCACATAACAAAAATATATAGAAACTTAGAGTCATCAATGTTGGAGAGAATGTTTTATAATATATAATTAGATAGAAGACATGTCATACAGACAAATAAATTGAGGTCCAATGGTGGAAATCCAAAAATAGTATAAAATGTTCTAGAATATATAAATAAAATAACACTATAGGATCCTGCAGAGTATATCCCAGTACTACTTCCAATTCAATATAACTTGGAAGAAATAGATTACATAGACCCATTCTCTTTCATGGATCATTATAAATGAAGCCAGGAAGGTCATCACAATACCCATGCATGTTGTAAGTAGTAAACCTATTAGGAAAACACAAAATGTACCTTATCATGTATGCTGAATTATAATAAGTTAATACCATGATATAATAACTGTGCACCCAAGAATAATCTATCACATGTTCAAAACCCATTTTCTAACCAACCCTCTATGAGCCTTGGTCATCCAAAATTAAAATCAATGTGAGAAGGATAATAATTGGATATAAAAATTGATCATGAACTAGCCACAAGAATGTTAATAATGTCTCTTTGTAGTCTCTGGACATTGGTTCAAATCTGGAATCCAGGACTATGTATCCCAGATCCATAATGGGTTAGTCCTATTAGTAATTGTACCCCATCAATTCCTGGGGCCAGGCATCCATGTCGTCATTCTGAAAAGCTTTCTATATCATGTTATCCCTCAAAGACATCATGCCTCTACCATTCTCTCCAGTAAATTTTCAACCCCATCTAAATCTATAAACTCTCCACCTATAAAGTATAATCATATCACAATGACTAAGATGTTGTGAGTTCGAAGAAAAAACGTACAAAGGATTGGTAACACACACAATAGGGTAGATCATTTAAGGTAAAACATAAAATATCATCACGTAAAAATATCAGTAAGATACACTACATGTGATCAATATAATTTTTTTTAAAGGTATAATAATACTCATAGCATCAAGAATTGTAAATGGTTTGGATGTGACACACACACACACCCACATGATAACACTATCTAGAAATACCAAACTACAACGTCAATATAAGAAACATATAACTACAACATGTGGAGAAATAATCCCTAAATGGTAATGAATTTCCTACCTCAAGGTTGGTGAAGAAATATTCCAAAACATTTCAAAGCATTGAAGACCAAAAAAGATCTGTTCCCACATAGAACTATCTCTCAAATCATGGATGACTAATTCGTATTCCATATCCTCAAAGTATGTGTCTTTGAATAGATACTTTAGAATATTCCATTTTATAATGTGTTGTTCTAGATTTAAAAACTCTACTAAACTGATCAATGGGACTAATTCCATTGTATGGCGATAGATGGATACCAATTCACTATATATTTTGTTAATTTGATAAATGATCATCAGTTCCTCATCAATTCTAGAAGATTCCATCAGGTCTTTTAAATGACCATTGATTCACCATCAATTAATCCTATGAAAATAGATCCATGATGTGATTCAAGAAGTAGAGACTCCAAATACAAAAAAATCAATGTAAACATACATAGAAATGTCTAACATTTATAGTGAATCTAGCTCTAGTCAACGAGGCATCATTGACATGTCCAGAAATTCACAAATCTACTGAAGGATCATCAATCGATTATATTCCTATCATTAATCCACCATTGGGAAGAAATATAGTAATAAAATCCAAAAAACATACTGATAGAACATACAAAATCTAATTTTGATCTCAATATGATCAAATTATTTCCTCAACATGTTATATTTTCCTCAAATTTATGAGGGATTAAAAAATTCCACCCTATTTTCACATATAAAACATAGATCCATCACTGATATATGATCAACTATCACGAAGGATGTGGAATTATATGTAGATCTCATGAAAAATCATTATTCTAGAATCAAAAAATTGGTCAAATGTTTTTCTATCAAGGGGAGTCCAATATTGGAGGTTAAAGACCAAAGGGAGTTGTCTCTAGATTGAAATAATTGTTTTGGTTGTAATTAGCAACTTAATAATGGTCAAAACCAAGTGGAACTTAAAACCATGGGGTGAATTTAATGATCTGTTTTATTTGGACCATTGAAGGTCCTGTGTAACTACTATAATAATGATGAATTTCAACATTGAGGAAATTTCGTTAGGATGAACATCATTTTATTTCTAGCACCAGTGAAAATCCAATGGGGTCTATAGAAATATTCAAACCTAATGCAGCCCCACCGGCTATATAATGGTGTAACACACTGAGATTTTAAAAGAGGGACATCATGTTTGATAGAGTATATGACATTACGATCCAATAATAAGAAATAATGTAACACCTAATGGAATTATTATATAATTATTTATAAAATATTAAATCCCTTAAATATCTTGTGGCCCATAGAACAATGAGTTTAAACGAAATGTAATACTTTATTAAAATTTTATTCTTTAATTAATACTATTATAATTTATCCACTACATTTAAATGTTTAAATATAACTAAATAAATTATAAAAATTTTACGGCTAAAAAAAATATAGATTAAATGGATATCAATTTATTCTAAATAATGACAACCATTTGAATGGAAAAGAAATTTTTTTGAAAAGAAACGGGTTTTTAAAAGGTTCGTTAGTCCCCTTTGTAAAAATAATTTATAATTGATTTTAACCAAAATTATAAAATTCATTTCAAAAAATAATATCTTTTTAACATCCATTTCAAATTTATCTGTATCTAATTTTTTTAAATATTTCTCTAAAGTGATTAATTTTTAATAAATAATGAAAAAGTGGTTTTTATTGAATACTACATTTTTAAAAAGTTATTTACCAAGATAAATAAGGTTTTAAAATAACTATAAAGTAAATTTGTTCAATTATATTATAATTTTTAATAAATTCGTAATATTGAGATAATTTCATATAGAATTATGATATAGAAACATTATAAACATATAAACATTTTCATTGAATGAACCATTTTGTAAATGCATATGCGAGTTTAATATTAAATTTTATTATGCCTCTTAAATGAATTAAATTTGATAAATTGATTCCATGTTTGTAACAATCATAATTTTTATTATATAATATAGTCATATTAATTTTTATGATAACTAAAAGTAAAAATAGTAAAAATTAGTCACCGTATTCATAGTTAATACGAGACTACAAGGGGTTATGCTAAAATGATTAGCGTTTAGATTGACCCAAAACATGACTAAACCCCATTTTATGGCCATATTTAAACATTATATATACAATGTATGTATAATTATCCAATTAGAAGCATTTTAATTTTGAAAATAATGATAATACAATATTATTTAAAAACTATAGAAGTGTGTCATCTCCCATGATTATAAAAGGACACCCATATTCTCCCTTATTCACACATCCAAAACCATTTGGTTATGAAAATACCATTCAAATACATTAACTAATCATCTTCCAACATCATATAGGTGTTTTTTTATCATAAATACTTCCTAAGAAGGATTTCTGTCGAGACATAATGTTTTCATCGGAAGAATAAGTAACGTTACTAAACACATGTTTTTCTATTATTTATTTTACCACCTCATTGAGATTTTATTCAATAATAATAAAATAATAAAATATTTATAACCCATATACTAATATTTTATTATGTTAGTTTAGTTACCTATATCCATGTCCAATTATATATAAATGAAAATTATACTTATGATTGTGTGTACGACATACTACTAACTCAAAAACTCATGTAAATCCTTTTAAATCATGAACATTCAGGGATAGATAAAATGATATATTTAAAATATTTATATTATATTTATGAACTCATTATACATATGGAATTATTTTATCTCAAATACCATCTTACTTACCATATGGTGGTGGGATACGATAACACTGCTCATGTGTATTGTAGATTATCACCATGCAAAGTGATTTGAATTGTTTTTGTCTTGTCATTCACATTGATGGTAGTGTGGATATATTTAATAGATTTATGTTATAATTATGATTTAAAAAAACTTATTGAAATATAATATCACATCTAAATTATCTACATTAAATATTTTTAAAAACAATAACATCACCCATGTGTATATATGGACTTCTGCCTCCACAATGTGATATGAAATGTTTATCATTTTATTTTCAGGTGGATGGTATTAAAGATGTATATGATTGATATAAAGGATAGATATATTTTATAATAATGAATATTAAAAGGTGAATAAAAATTTATTTTCTTTTCGATCCATCAGTTGAGAAAATGGAAACATTATTCATGCATACATACAACCTTACATCTATTTGAATAATGTGATGCATTTTCTATATATAATGTTTAAAAATTTCACTAAATAAAATTAATATTAATATATACATGATATATATATGTATCGTGTTTTAAATTATGGATATGACTTAATCATGAAAAATGTAAAAGGACATAATTTAAGGAACAAAAACATACATGAAAACGAAGCCATTGTCACCCAAAAAGTGATTTTAACAATGAATAATTAATAATAGGGTGATAAAAGAATAAAATAATATCATATATGGTATGATATATATAATTATGTTTCTATAATATATTATTAATAAACTAATATTTATGATACAGGAGGTTCTAACATGTATGAAGGAAATCAAACATGAAATAAGGGTTTCTCATCTCATTTTTACTTGTATGAGATGTATTCAAAATTCATCCAATATTTTTTTGTGCGGCCTATAAGATTCCAGATTAATATTTTATTTCATGAATATGTTTTTTCTTGTGATTGAGAGTTTAATTATTTTGATTCTTCTTTTATGGGGTTTATGATTTAGAAGTTACTAAAGTGGTAAGGGTTTATTTCCCAATCTAATCATTATTCTGTATTATTTATTTTTAGAAATACTTTGGATGAATTATTTAATATTTATAACATAAATGTAATATATATTCTGCTGCTATGTTTATTGATGAAAATTTTATCTATTATTATAATTTTAATCTCTTTTTTTTACTTAATGGGATTTAGCACTTTTTTAATGAAAATCCAACATTATTTATATCTTTAAAAAGAAATATTTTTTCATTCAAATCCATATTTTATAAAAAAATAAAAAATTATTTTATAAACAAAATATTACACATTAATGAATTTATTGATTTTTTTACACGAATATATATGTATTTTTCCAAATATGGAATGTACGAATTTTATTGAAAATGTGAATGGAAACATTGTTTTACCATGTAGAAAATCTAAAAAAAATTATTCCATCATGGCCAATAAAATATTAAATAATTACATTAATTTTATAAATGTTTATTTTAAATGAAAAATATTTTCAAAATTTTTTTGAACAATTTTTTTAAATCAATATCTAATGTAAAAAAATGTTATTTACTCAATAATTTTTTAAAGATATTTTAATTATATTTATACTCTTCATAAACATGAACGCTTTATTTTAATTCTGATTCACTATAGATATGGTTTAGTGATATAAATCATACTATTTCTCTTGATGGTTTATGATATAATTTGATTGGTAATGTACATGTTTGATATCATTCAGATCACTCGGGATGGTTTATGATTTTTTATATTGATTGGTGTATGTATAAACATTTTTTTCTAGTTTTTCAATAACAATGAATGTATTTATTTTTATTAACTATTTTATTAAAATATATTAATTTGACATAATAATTAATGGGTGGGGATATGTATATCCCACAATGAGTTAGTTGGTCTAATGAGCCAAACAAGCTTTGTATTCTGTTCATGGACTTATCCATTCATGTAGGATGCCTTGGCATGAGGTCTCGATGGTATGGTTGTTTTTCCCAACATTATGTGTTCCTCACATTGATAATAGTCATTTATGTCCATTAAATTATTCTGTTTGATAGAATATCCATGGGAATATTTTGATGAATTGGGATTATATATATGGAATTATTTTATCAATATTTATTCATGTGATGTTATGCTCATGTTATTGATTAAATGGAATGTGTTTTAGATAATTACCTTCCTATGTTGACTATGATATATGTATTCATATGTTCCACTATACGCAAACACTTACTAAGTATTTTAGATTACCCCCTTCAATGTTTTCATTCATCTAGATTCCAAATAATATGTTTTGTTATAGATATGCTGGTTTATTCAATATATAATGATGCACATAATGAAAAAATATTTTTCTATTTTATGTTTTAAATTTTAAAATCATATTAAAGTATACAAGTATTTAACAATAGTAGTAAACTATTCCATCATTCAGGATGTGATTCCATGTATCTAAATCTAATCTAATAAATTAACCATCGGCTCATTGCTACCAGGTATGAGGAATTTACATGTTGAATTTGAGGATGACTAGTATAAAAATTGGGAATTTGATTTTGGAAAACAAATATCAGGGAACATAAACATATGAGAGTATTTTAAGATAAATATTTAAGGACATCCTATTTTATTAGTATGATATAGATTTTTATATTTTTACTAGAAATGCGTCCATTAATGGACACTAAATTTAGATGTCGTTCAGGCACAAATATACTCAGGGATAATAACTACAAAAAGGCATATATGGATTGTCTGTAGAATTACCTAGTTCATGAGAATGGGGTGTGTTGTAAAACGTGATTGATACAAAAGTGGGCATACATAGGATAATTAACATTTTCATTACCAGTCAATATGAGGGATTTTAAATTATCATTACGATATGAAAACATTCCCAAATAAATAAAATTTATGATTATGAGATTAACCAAGCATAAAATTTTCAATTTATGTTTTGTTTCTCAGTGGTTTTGTGATTATAAATTTTGTTTCAAGATGTGATGGTCTAATCTATTGTACTCTAGTACATAGAAATGGAACCAAATAGATGAAATGGGAACCATGACAATGCACGTACATCTTGAGTACTATAATAATAGAATATATAGAATTGAAAGATATCATATCTAGAAAAAAGTGATGATCAATGATTTACTCATTAGATCTAAAATAAACTATTAAATAGTAAATATTTTACACCAAAAACTGTTGAAAAGTGGTTCCATTAATAGTTCTTTTTAGCACTAATAAATAAACCTTTATCAATTATTTATTATTAGCATGAATTATAGGTAATAAATTATAAATAAAAATGAATAATTTTAATATACATTTATATATGTTATCAATATTAATAAATAGTATATAATATATAGGTTTATAATATTTATAAACTGTAATAATTTTTTTAAAAAATAAAAAATCATTACTTTAAAAAAATATTAAGAGATTTATTAATGAAACAATTAATATTAAAAATTACGAAATGATATATATATATATATTAAATAAAAATTGTAATAAAATATATATATTATCTAAAAATATATAAAATTAAAAAATCTAATAATTAAAAACATATTATTTTCTTATTCATTTTAATGAATTTGATACATAACAATTCATTAAAAAATTATTATATTTTACATAGAAATATATTCATAAATAATTCTATATCTATATATATATATATCAATATATATATGCTTTCCTAAAATTTGATTTATATAATAAAAACTATTTAAAATTACATCAAATATGTGAAATATTTTGTAAATATTGGTTTATAGTTAATAGTTACAAATAATTAATAAGACTAACTAATTCTATTTACTAATGGAAATTTAATTTAATATCAATTGATTCTTTAATTTAACAAATATCAAACTTCTGTTACATTGATTTCACATATACATAAATGTAATTACTATCTTTTTATATACGGTTCACACACAATATTTCTCTAATTTATTCATTTCATGATATTCATTTTACAATTATATTAACATAATATATTTAATATATATTATGTTTTTAATCACAGAATTTTATAATAAATTTATATTTTAAATCAATATATAATATTAAATAATTTTTTATATTTTATTCAATTTTTTTCAATATTTATATTTTTCATTACTAAAAATGATAATTTTTAATATATTTATAATTTATTCATTTTCATTATTCATATATATATATATATATATTATTTTATAATTTAATTTATTTAATACTCTTATACATTTTATAAGCATTATTAAAGTGTACTCATTTTTAATTGTATAGTTTCACTCATGTTTATCATTGTTGGATTATATATTATATATTCATTAATAATGTTAAAATTGTATTTTTAAATAGATTTTTATAATATAGTTCATCGATGATTACTTGGGTTTTTTTGTTTTTGGTGGCTTTTCACCATGTTTAAGTCTCACATCACCGATATACCATGTATGAATATTTTTATTTTAATAAAGGTTTTGTGTGTATCATACACAAGGTTTGACCTCTTACAATATATATAAGGTTATAAATATATGAAATTATATAAATATATAAAATGATATTAATATATATAGTGATATAAATATATATCATTTCCCATATATATATTTATATAATTATAATAAATATATCTAAATAATGAACATATTTATCATAAATAAATATCTATATATACTTATCAAATATATGTAGATAATTAAATAAATATATATTTATATAATGATGTAAATATATTTACAATTAAAAATATATATTTGTAATAATATTTATAGATATATTTAACTATAAATTTATATAAATTCAAATATTATTTTACAAATATATATATATATATACATATATATATAATTAAAATTATAAATCTTTATCAGCACGTGTTTAGCAGATATGAGGCTATATCATTATCAGTGCTTATTTTTCTGTATTAAAAAATTCTTTTTCAGATCTTTTTTTGATGTGATGATAAAATCCTCACTATATTTTAAAAATAACCATAATTTAATCTGTTTAATTGGGTTACTGAAGCTATTGCTGAAGTCCAGTTCTCCCACTACTACCCCTTTCCATCTTCTTGGACGAACCAAGAATCAGGTATATTTTAGCCCCTACTATATCATTTTCTACTTATAAAGTATTGTATATCATCGATGAAGGGTTCCAAAATAGATAAATTTTCCGACATCTCTCATTTATTGCTTCACAGTCTCTATTAGAAGAATATAATTCATCATATGCACCCTTTTCCTTGTTCTAATTCTATATGTTCAATGAACTCACTTTACGAACTACAATATCATAAAGACGATATCTTTCATTCTAAAAAAGAACCACCCACTAGACTCTTCCATGTCCTCAAATAATTCCACTATTGAAGGGACCCATCAACATAGGGTTTGTGAGGAGTCCCAATTATATTTAATAAGGGTTTCTAGGTCCTTTCCTCCATTCATTTAGTGATATCCACCCACCACCATTATTCATTTGATATGATTTTAAAAAAAAAGTGTCTGGTTGAATCATTTACAATTCCATCCCCACCACGTCATGTTATAATTTCGTCAGAGTTACGAATGATTGTTAATCCATTATTTAAATGTAAATATAGACTGATTCCTAGATCCCACCCGGTGTAAGAAATTATAGCCCAATTTATTATCAAATCCTACACATTATTGTTATATTATAGAATTATAGTATTATACTTTGTGTCATGATATAATGGATTATATTTCATACATCTCACTTATCCCTCATAAAAATCCACATCTCCATCACCTATCTAAAAAATACTATGAACTGATACCGTTGTTCATATATGTTTTCTCTTCTCATTAATTATATGTGAATCCAAATGAAATCCATCATATCATGATATATATAGATACAATTTTATTTTTTCTCTATTTCCTAGTGTTTCTGCGTAATTCATTATCCATAATGATTATATAAAAAATTGGATAACCCACATTCTTCTCATTGCGGTGTTTGGGGTTATCAGGGTTGGCTAGTATGAGTGGATCTCATTGTCCTTATCGAGCGAGCATCACTAATAGTTTTTAGCGAGAAGTCTCGCTAATAAAATGGGGAGGTTCCCCCATCATTGGAAATTAGATAATCCATATTTTCTCACATGAAATTATTTTATGTTTTATTGATTATTATTTTAAATCATTATATAACCTCTGTTATTTTGTACTATTTTTTTATGGTATTCATTTAAAATCTAATTGAATGAGACCTTTCTTAGTGTATTTTGATATAATTTCATTCTTTATTGTATTTTATTCGTGGTGATTGATTAATTTTTAATTAATAAATATATATATTTTCCTATATTCATATATTTAATTATTAATCTTATAATAATTATTTTTAAAAAATTTAAATTTAACCATTAAGATGATATTTTCATTCTAATAAATCTACATAATTTGATGTTCATGATTTCAAATAAAATGATAAATTGTAATGATAAATTTCATATTTTATTATGTTATAGAATTTTATTTTTTCATTACTATGAAAGTTTTTATGACAGAATTAATGTTTTGAAATATTATATGAAATTGAAAAAATATGGTTTAGAGTTTTTGTATTTATAAAAATGTTAATATTGTGTGAAATTTTTATCTATAAAGGTGATGTTTGGAAAAAATTTACTTATATATATAATGTATAAATAAATCCATTATCAAATAATTATTATGATGTTATGAAAAAATTTAAATAATGTTTTTATGTTGTTAATTTAATTAAATTATAAATTTCATTTTTAAATTGAGGCCAAAAAATTATTATTGGTAAAATGATATATATTTATATATAATTGATTATTTTTATTTTTATCTATTGTGTATCATTAGGAAGGGTTTCATTTTCAATGCTATGTAATTTTATATAAATATTTATTAATGGAATTTATTTTTTGTCTTTTCAATAAAATTGAAATGTGATTTTGGATATTTTTGGATATGTGAAATATATAAAAGATCAATAATTCATCAATTTTTTAAAACACGATTTCATTGATGTGTTATAGAAAAAATTTATTTATTGGTATTCATATAATATATGGTCAGAATAATCTAAATAAAAATAGAGTAACATGGAATCCAACTTCACTTTTGTCTTCAATAATTATTTCATCCATTGGTTTCATGAAATTCCATGATTGAGTACCCTATGTAAAAATGCAGTGATTACATAACCATTTATATTTTAAGGAAATTTATTTGTACGCTAATTTAGAATTTTAGGTCACAATTAAATTTAACATATTAAAAGATCATCCTGGGTAAGTCTTACAATTAATAATAATTTATTTATTATAACATATTTATTTCTGATGATTAGATTAATATATTTTTGGAAGTAATTTAGTTGAGAAATAAATTCATTATTTTTAATTCTTAATAATTAATTTTATAATTATACAAGAAATAATGATTTGAATGCCCTAGATTTAGGATGTAATGCATATCAAAACATAGTGAATGGGCATAATTAAGAGATAAACTATGTATGCTTCATATGACTACCAATCATTTGTAAGATTCCACAATTAATCTAAATAATAATCAAGGGATGAATGATAAATTTTAGTGTTCAAATGTATCATATGATATCAATTTCTCACTAATTTTTCTAGATCATTAAATCAATCATACATGACCTTTTTCCATTGATAGGTGATGGTCACCTAAACATTCCCACTTCTTTAAAAATCCAATTACACCATCAATAAAATACCACCTTGAACACAACATTTAATGTAAAGAACTAAATAAACATCATCTCCTCCATTAGATTGGACTCCCACCTAGAATGGTTATATAAACTGTCGTAGAATCAAAAAAAATGTCACACACAATATCAAATTGAGAACATTTTCCAATATTAAATGTTTACCCTAGGTTTTTTCATTTCATGTCACCCTTATGAAAAATGATAACTTTAAGGAATCATTATAGATAACATTCAAGTTTTTTTGATTACATTATTAGAATTATTTCACGACCCACCATCTTCAAGATGATGGAAGGAATAACAAAGTGACATGCCCTTCCATCATCAAGATGAAGAAGTTTTAAAGACCACATGAGACCCACCATAAATAGGCCTAGGAGAAGAAAATAACACCAAGGTTATATAATTTCACATAATATGGAATACATTACCATTTATATAGAACAATATCATTTTATAAGATGGTAAAAACCAATAAAATCAAAAAAGTAAAAGTAAAAGTAAATCCAAAATGCATTCGGTCAGGAATGTTCGAAAGTAAAGATGATATAAGGTACACCAAAACTATACAAATAAAATACCGAAAAAAGGGGTCTATGAAGAAAAAACTATTAATCCCAACACCTAACCATGTAAATCCTGACACAGTCCTCAATGTCCGCCTAGAAACCTGAAAATAGTTTTACATACATAGTGTGAGCCTACAAGTATACATAGTAGAGAAAATAAAGACACGCATGAAAGAGTGGGGGGAACATATTATTGTCTCTATATGAAAACAATAGATCATCAATGAACCTGCCAAGGAATACAAACAAGCCTGTAATCACCAGGGAACACTCACCAAATAACTTGTGTCAAGTAATGTAGTAGTATAAGCACATCAATGATTTGGTATCCTACACCACTTTACAACTGTTTAACCAATCATTCCTAATGATTAATTACATGATGATACCATTATTCACATACGTAGTCCCACTGCCACCACCAACCCATACACACTTTGGCCTCAATCCACACACAATCCCACCCGTAAACACATGGGCCACATCAACCACACCTCTACCATAAATACACACAGGCCTCATCCAAAAGATAATTGGGAAAACAATAATGTCCCATATACTCCTAGTCCAATCATATATAACTAAACCCCGGTCGAAGGATCTTGGACTATGGTAAGCCTCAAACCATTACAGCATCCCCAGATATGATTAATCAGCATGAAACAGTATAGGGTGCGAGAAGGAAGTTCAGTAACCAGCCATCCATCCTCCCACCCAAATGTTGTGAAATACAAGCTCCCCCATGAAATGGTGGTTTTCGTTAAATGGTGACCAATAATGTTAGGGGAATATATGAATCACAATTAACTACAATTTATAAATGTATAGGTAAGAAAACACTCAACCCAACCTATAAGTCCCCATTATAGAAAACCAACTCAGACAGAACCACACTTATTGCTACCACTATATGCACAACCACAAAATAGCCATTGACAAAACATAACTCAAACCCCTTTAATTTATCTACTTTCCATTTATTAATTAGGTAATTAAATTTATTTAATTCAAGAACAACCGAGAAACTACCAACCCCAACAATATCAAAACAACAAACGAATCTAGATTTGCAGTCCCACTACACAACCCCGTTGATCCACCAGAAACTATCATTATTAAAAATTATGTCACACAATAATAATAAATTAATATTCAGTCCCACTAATTAACAATTCCATAACCACATATCATTCCCACTTCCAAATATATCTTTGTGACCACAACACTAACTAAGGATGTTATGCTGCCTACAAGTCTATCTATTCCACAATAAATCAGTTTCTAAGACAAGGAAACCAACATCACCTATGACGCCCACACAAAAACCCAATAGTAACAAAAATTTTAACCATAGCCTTACTACACACTAATTCCAAAACCATCTCAAAGAACCTAATTCTATGTCCACCTAGACAGCCATAACCGTCTTCCCAATAGCAGCACCACACAACTGACACCAGGTCACAATACCCAACAGAACACAGCACTCAACAACACCTATCAAATATGAAATATTCATATTTTGGTAAAAACTTTTATTTTTTACACTTTGATAAACACTGGTGATCACATAAGGGTTTTTATCTAGGGGTATTCATTTCATTTATCTTGTATACGTGATTAAGCAGATTACATGTAATAAAAAATTAGCAAAAAATATGACAGAAACAAATAGAAAACCACCAGTATGAAAGAAAAGACAACCAACAGTCATGATTTCTAGAAGTAATACAAACAAAACAGTCAGTAATGTTACAAGGATAACAAAATAAAATAGATAATCAAACCTAAATCCACTCCCAGCATAATATTCTGTTGACCATGTTACCAATTTATCATATTACCATATTATTTATTTCTTGGTTTAAGAAAATAATCCACTTTATTTATAATGAATCATAATTAAACCCATCCCAAATGATACACAATTAAATAGAGATAGAAGAAATTCCTACCAGATGATCAAAGGATCAATGTCTCTCCTTGTGCACTGAACAGGGGATCGTGCGAGTAGCACAAGACTGCATGAAAAATGAGATGGAGGGGATATAGCACTAGTGCATGAATCACATAGGGAATAAGGCTCTAGAATAATGAATTGGAAATTGAAAACACACATAGAAATAAAGATACCAGTTTTGAGGATCCAGATCCTATATTAAAGAACGAACAGTTTGGAAAATTCTGTAATTGTTGGATCATGTTCAAGATCATGGGGTTTGAGTATCTCAATTCTCCAGAAAGATTAGGATATTATATATTTAAATAAAACACATTTAAATGACCTTAAAAAATCAAAAAATTCTTTAAAATAGGATTAATTCGAATAATACATCAGCGGGGTGGAACTGGAAAACTGGGATAAACTGGGAAAATAGGAAATGAGTCACCAATTGGTGAGTCATTGATGGGTGAGTCCCTGATGCAGAACCATTTAAGGGTGAACTACCAATGAATCCTACCAAAGATGGGCCAACAACACTAAGCTATCAACGCTGAGCAACCAATGTAGAGCTACCAACACTCAGCTACTAACACAATGACCAATTGACACCTTGACATAAATACACCAACACACTTGACTCAATGATGCTGAATCCTTTGAATCATCAACATCGAAACCCTTAACACATCGACGACAACACCCTTAACTCACCAAAACACTATCATGCTAATGAACATACGTGCAGAGGCAATGACATATTGATGAACTCACATGTCGATGCTTATTCCCTAAGTCATCAACAATAAAACATGAAATTTGGACAAATCATGAAATGAGACATCATTTCCTCCTAGAACAACCTTAACACTAGTTTTTTACAAAATAAATGTCCTGGGAAATACAGTTCATTACATCAGATACCTATAAAAATATTATCATCCTTGAGAATTCAAAACTAACCAAGAAGAAATAGGGTTATGAACAACCACCTCGTAAGATACCTATTAAGAATAAACAACATTTTCTAATTCTAAATTTAAGGAAGAAATTGGACATAGAAGAACACATCCTTTTCATCTATCTCACAAACAACTATATAAACACTAAGTCCCCCACTACTCCAAACAACCATGCAAACACCAAAGTCACATCGTCTTGACACATTTATTAGGGAGATTCTTCTCCCATGTCATGATACTTTATTTTTGGGGGGTGGATCTGACTCTCCTGTATGGGTTTAATCACAGCCATATTAATGCGTCTCACTCAGGGAGGAGGTCATACCATAAACATATTCAAGATGTTTTAGATGCTTTCTGAAAACAAGAAAACCACTCATGTAACACCCCAAGATTTCATAGTGTGTTAGTTCTTCAAAATAATTCAATAACTTTCACTACATGCAACACCAAGTTCAAGCACACCATGACTTACCAAACAAGCCATTCAAAAGAGGTTATGAATAGTATTAGATAAATTTTAATGTTTATATAATCCTTATAATTTTAGAATCCCTATTATGAGTTTCTTAGTCATAATGCAAGAACATATTCATTTTCAGTATTTCACTTTTATCAACTTCTAATAGTGAAACCTTTTTAAATAAAATATTTTAAACTTTTTGACTAAATGGGGACATCAAAAATTTAAAATGAAACACCCCAAGCTTCCACGGTACGTTTCCCTTTGAATAATGTGATAGCGTGTGTTGTACGCAACACCGAGTTCTAACACACCGTAACCAATCAAACTAGCCGTTATAAATAGTAATACCTACTTTTTGAAAATATATATATTTTATATTTCAAAATGGACTTCATTTTTGGATTCGGAATATTGAATTTAGCCTAAGGTGAAATTTTGGTACTTTTCGGATAACTTTCATATTTTGATGAATAGTGAAAATTACTAAATTTTAATTAAAAACAACTTTTTTAATCAAAATAATTAATAGTGATAAATTATGAATTTGAGTGGTTTTAAAGTATATTTAGAATATATTTTTACTATTTAATATAATGTTGGTCATTGGACATAATTTTACAATTAAACCGAACATAAACAAGTGTCAATCTTTTGGTAGTTATTATCTCTTAAAAACACGCTTTTTGTTTTGACAGCGGGAATTAATTTTAAATTAATTTCTGCCACTTCTGTGTTTTGAATTTAGAAAAATGGATTCCATATTTGGAATCAGGATGTTCAAATTGTGTAAATAGGTAACTTTTATTTTTAGACATTTTGAATAATTACTGCGGTAAATATTTTATTTACCATGGTTAAGGGTAAATCCGGTAAATAAGGGTTAAAAAATAATATTATAATAATACTAAATTACCCTAAAACGTGTCTTAACCCTATTGGTTGATAAATGGTCGACCATGGGCATCTTTGGGTCTATTTTGGGACCCCATGGATCCACTTGTAAGTGATAATGACACATTATATTAATAAAGCTAAAATAAAAATAAAAATGGTATAAGCTTACATCTTTTAGAAGAACAATTCTTACATAGGGTTATACCTGTTGGATTTTCGATTATAAATATTCATTAGAAAGATAAAAAGATTTCCTACATAATGATAGTTTTTTTATAATTTTTAGACATTAAATAATTTATTTTATTTATGACACAATGATGATGCAGTAATTACTAAAATAGTGAAAAATTAAAATAATTGATATTATAAATACCCAAATAAATATAATATGAAACTTTTAATGAATTAAACTAATTTTCTAGGATAATATGATATATTAGGATTGATTTAATGGTCTTTGTTCGAAGTAATGAATCTGTTATGAGTTTCACAAAAATCAACTATTGAATAGTGTCAAAATTGACATAAAAGAGTTCTTAAAACAAATATTATATTATTAATTGATATTAAATTCCTAAAAATCTAAGGTTCGGCCAAGAGACTTATATTATGATAGGTTAATCATTAATGGACCACTTGGGGGTCGCTTGGATGTATATAGTAAGTTTATTAACCATATTATATAAAAATACAAAAAGACATTGTAAAAGTGAAACAAATTAACTTAGAGTTAATACTTAAGGATAAGGTTAATATAAGTACCCAAACCTGTCTAACTTCTATTGGATGAGTTGTTTTCGACCTATCCCCACCTCAACCTTTGAATAGTCAACTTTGGAGCCATTTGTAAACCGAATATGAATTTATTATAAATTAATATTTCTAGCTTTTCCAAAGGTGCCCCTCACCCCTCTTATAAAAGGGCACTCCTCCTTCTCATTTCCTCACACCTCTCAAGCCACTTGGCTCGTCCAAACTCTGCCAAAATAAGCTCCCCACATCCCTATCCTCCTCCTTGAAGCTTCCACTTAGGCAGAAAGCATTTCAAGAAGTCCTTTGGTTCCAACCAAAGTGAGTTACCTAAATTAAAGGTAACAATTTCTCTTAAAATATCTTCATTTATTTTGCTTCTCCAACCCCCAAAATCTTTTTATTTCCTTTCTTTTGTAACAACACCAGTATCCTAAATATACTAGGATGTTATTATAAGAAGGATTCAAACTACACATACACACAACTCCATCTAATGGATGATGAACATAATGTTTCTGTGGATGGAAAACTAACGCCTCACGAAACGATGATTGTTCAAATACATCTTACCACCTCTCATGGTGGCCATTATGATGGCACTGTAATTAAATATGATATTAATGATATATATTTTATATATAAGCTTCTGTAATTCCATTTTCTTTCATACCATTATTCGTTTCATGTTGTATATACATACGATAATTTCATTTGAGGAAGTGCGGACTACCGCCCCCTTAAAATGATATGACTCGTTCATACCACACATGGAACGTATAAAGGATGGTGTTAATGAACTTAAGTAACATATATAAAATACTATACTGGATAGTAATATACCTATGTATCATTTGGATTAGATTCTTTTAAAATAAAAAATTAAATGGAAGTAGCGTTCGTGCGCACGTACGGACTACCGTCTCCACGAACGCGATAAGATTCATTCTCCATCATACCCATTCAAGTATTATTCTCATTTTGGGGTTAAAAATAATGTTAATATCATTCTTATTATGAATAAGATATAATCTATCCATTACAAACATGTCTTACGTAACCAAACATTTAAGAAGAACGAATCGATTATCACCCGAAACGACGATAATACTAAGATATTATTAATAAAACAATGTTAAAAGATCATGTATGATATCATATTAATTTATATGATTCTTGTATAATTTAATAACAATTATTTCACCATTATACAGGAGGTTAACCTACCCCAACCAAGGAAAAGTACAAGGTAAGGGTTATTTCACAATCTCTTCATTATCCGAGGTTGTTTATATGTAATAATCTACTGGGATCTCTTTATCATCCACATCCATGTTTCTTAAAAATGTATTTCAAAACATTTTTACTATTTACAAGAATATGGGTTAAAGTCATTTATACCTTTTTTTGACTTTTTATAAGAGGTTTATAAAGGAATCTTTCCGTCGTTTTCAAAACAAGGTCCTTTTTAACCTTTTCGACAGAATTGAGGTAAGAATGTTTTTTTTAACTTATACGGCGGGTGCGGTTATTTTACACCGTTATAAAATCTTCAAAGCATTCCTTACAAGCTTATAAGAATATTTTCAAAGAAAATGTTTTATTTTATATGGATCTTAAATGATTTCAAAATAAAAGGAGATATTTCTTTAAAAAGAATTTTGATTTCATCTATGTCAACATCCTTTGATGGATTTTAAGATTATTTGAAGTTGATTTATTATGATACAAAACTTCTATATTGTATTGAAGGTTTTGTGATATGTTTGACTGTGGATGTGCAATTTTTATACCATTCATAGTTTATTGTGAAAGTATTGACATTTCGTATGCTAGTTTTAATACGAATGTTTATTTTATGTTTAAACCTTTTCATATGGGAATGCATTGGACTTAATAAGTGACGGGTGGAGCCCGCTATAGCTCCTCGATGCATCGGTAGGTCTCATGAGACAAACTAGTGTCTTGGCACAAGGCCTTGACAAAATCTTATTTGTAGTCTTGGCACGAGGCCTTGGCTATGTGGTTATGATAGTCTGGCATTATGCATTCCAACATTATGAAAGTGGTTATTGATTTTTGCATGTGATTATTCGATTAGTAGAATATCCATGTGAATAAGTAAATGGCATTATTTCATTTTACTTTTGCCATACTATGTTGAAGTTCAAGTTTAAAAGGCTTTTGTTTTAGTTATACATTGCCTTAAATGTTTATTCTTATTTATGAATGTTTCCGCTATATTGTTATCCTTACTGGGCATTTGAGCTCACCCCTTTTCTATGTTTTATTTTTCCCAGGTAGTGAAGAAGTAAATTATGATTGACTTGCAGGGATATTATGAGGGGTTTATAGTGTGGACGTTGGAAACATTATGTTGTTGTAGTAGTTTTTCACTTTATGATGTAATGTAAAACTTATGAATATATCTAGTGTTTCCAAGGCTACTAAACCAATCGGTCTTTCGGGATTTGATCTTTCTTGTGATCATGCCAATGTTATGTAATTAATGCACCGACTCTGGGCAGCTGGGGTCGGGGCGTTACAGTTGGTATCAGAGGAAGTTTAGTACAAACCTTGGAAGCTAGATTTAGATAAACTCTGATTAGAGCACGTAGACCTAAGATGAGCTTTGAGGATTAGTGTAGAAGAACTTCCTAGAATTTTTGTATTGTAGAGATTTTGTGAGTTTTCCGAGCAATACATCCCTGTCTGGATACGAGCAGGTAGAGGCGGCTCTGGCACAGATGTACCTAGGTGTAAAACCCGAAAACACCGCTTTTAGCTAGACTCGAACGGGAACTGGTGCACGACAACGGGCCTTGCTGCACTCTTGGTTACGACACTCCCGGGGGATATGCTTAGGATAATTCTCATTTTCTTTACAAACCATTATGAAGGGTTTATGAGTATATACTTCCTCAAAGAAAACATTTTTATGATTATGGATTATATCCATAAATAGTTCAATTTATGTTAAGTGTTTTATAAGTATGGGATTATGTATTTTGACTCATAAACTAATCTAGTTTATGCCATTGTTTAGAAATGGCGCCCAGTAGAAGGAATGATAACTCCAGAAATGCACATGATTCAAAGAGAAGAAAGGATCATATCTCTCATGGTCTTAAGCTAGAATTTATAAGAGGAATAGTCTCCCATGTATTATCATCATATGAAGAAATAATATCATGTGTTGATAAGATAAGTAAAGAGTTTACTGAGTCCTATGGCTTTGAAGGGAAGCAAGAGAAGAAAAGGATGGAAGAGAGAAAGATGGATAAAGGGAAGAGGGAAAAGAAGAATTTTCCCATATGTGGTAACTGTGGAAAGAAACACCCTGGAACTTGCCTGAAAGGAATGGGAGTTTGTTATAAGTGTGGAGGAAAAGGGCACAAAGTACATGACTGCAAGGGTAAGAAAATGGTTTCAAATGTACAATGCTTCATTTGCAAGGAGTTTGGACACTACGCGAACCTATGTCCCAGTCATCAGACTATGCCACAAATGATGTTATTGGATAATAATCATGTTATGATACTACCACAGATGAAGAGGGATGATTAGAGTTCTTATGTTGATTATGTCAATTGAGTGTTGTATCAACAATGTACTTGTTACAATAATCATGGAGTATATAAGGATTGTACTGCAGTACTATTTCATTAAGGACTTGAGATTGTGTGGAATAAAGAAAAGTGACTCAATAATAGGATAAATTTTTGGAAAATATATGGTTGAGAGAATGATAAATCATAATATAGTTCTGATACTGAGGTAGTGATTTTGGAATAATATGTGATTGTTTTGGATAAATTATATTGGATATTCTTGACTACCTTGGAACTGATTAATGATGTGTATATTCCATCATTTTTGGGGTTTAAAACATTTTTGGATTAATGAAGTATATCCAGCATTCTATATGGAATAAGGGAGCATGAATGTAATCAATAAGGAATATGGTAATTCAGGATGTTTCAGTGTATTAAAAGAATACATGATGAAGGTATTCATATGCTGTTACGGGGTAAAAAGAATCTACATTATGCTTACCTTCCTTATAAATGTTGGACTATGAGTTTGGACAGAAGTATTTTGGATAGTTCTAGTTTGGATTATTTTGGATTGCCATAAAAGGACAACCCGGAGGTCGGGCGGCAACCCGTCGCGTCCGGCAAGGCCGCGAGACTTGAACCCGCAACCGAAGGGCGACAAGGGTGTATCACCTACCACTGGCCCATGAGATGTCCTGGATTAAATAATGTAGTTTTTATTAAAATATCTTTTAGATGAATTATAAATTCGTTTATTTTGGAACCCTATACGAATAGTGTAAATAGAATTTTTTTACATTCTATTATCTTTTAGAGTGAAAGATGAGTATGTGGTAGAAATTTATTAATGGATAAAACTATAATTATAAAGTAAGTATATCTCCTTATGATCTTAGCCAATCTCATAAATAAATTCCTCAACATTAATAAAAGGAACTTAGAACAAAAATGTTGTCCTAGATGGTACCTTAAATCGTCACTAATTTATGGCTTTGGGATTGTTGGCCTTTTCATAACCATGTTCTCTACCACTCTCCATCAGATAATTGATGGTTAGATTTTTCTTCCATATCCATATTTTCCTACATGGAACCCTAGTATGTGTTATATTTGGTAATATTCATACTTTCGACTATTTATTTTAGATAGAGGCCTCATTAATTCATTTTTCGATGTGGGATTTCAACTAGGATATTTTGAAACATCAAAAATGTGTTATCCTAATACCCTATGTTTTGTTGAACCGATGGTATTTCAAATCATCATAGATTGATGAATTTAAGGACCTCAATTTTATACTTGTTTGTGATTGATGACCTCAATCACTACCTATAAATATTTACGTTTTTCCTCCAATTATATGTCTCTAAATGCCACCAATGTTCTCCTAATCGAGATCATAATTTGGTGGTGACCCTTTAATTTCTCTTTTCCTCATATTAAGACTAAATTTTAGTAACCCAATTTCCGATGTGGGGTTTCCCACAAATATATTATCTATTTTCCACCTTTTATTTTCGAAGAAGAATTTCAAATTGCGAGGACGCAATTTATTGAAGGAGGGGAGAATGTAACACCCCAAGATTTCATAGTGTGTTAGTTCTTCAAAATAATTCAATAACTTTCACTACATGCAACACCAAGTTCAAGCACACCATGACATACCAAACAAGCCATTCAAAAGAGGTTATGAATAGTATTAGATAAATTTTAATGTTTATATAATCCTTATAATTTTAGAATCCCTATTATGAGTTTCTTAGTCATAATGCAAGAACAGATTCATTTTCAGTATTTCACTTTTATCAACTTCTAATAGTGAAACCTTTTTAAATAAAATATTTTAAACTTTTTGACTAAATGGGGACATCAAAAATTTAAAATGAAACACCCCAAGCTTCCACGGTACGTTTCCCTTTGAATAATGTGATAGCGTGTGTTGTACGCAACACCGAGTTCTAACACACCGTAACCAATCAAACTAGCCGTTATAAATAGTAATACCTACTTTTTGAAAATATATATATTTTATATTTCAAAATGGAATTCATTTTTGGATTCGGAATATCGAATTTAGCCTAAGGTGAAATTTTGGTACTTTTCGGATAACTTTCATATTTTGATGAATAGTGAAAATTACTAAATTTTAATTAAAAACAACTTTTTTAATCAAAATAATTAATAGTGATAAATTATGAATTTTAGTGGTTTTAAAGTATATTTAGAATATATTTTTACTATTTAATATAATGTTGGTCATTGGACATAATTTTACAATTAAACCGAACATAAACAAGTGTCAATCTTTTGGTAGTTATTATCTCTTAAAAACACGCTTTTTGTTTTGACAGCGGGAATTAATTTTAAATTAATTTCTGCCACTTCTGTGTTTTGAATTTAGAAAAATGGATTCCATATTTGGAATCAGTATGTTCAAATTGTGTAAATAGGTAACTTTTATTTTTAGACATTTTGAATAATTACTGCGGTAAATATTTTATTTACCATGGTTAAGGGTAAATCCGGTAAATAAGGGTTAAAAAATAATATTATAATAATACTAAATTACCCTAAAACGTGTCTTAACCCTATTGGTTGATAAATGGTCGACCATGGGCATCTTTGGGTCTATTTTGGGACCCCATGGATCCACTTGTAAGTGATAATGACACATTATATTAATAAAGCTAAAATAAAAATAAAAATGGTATAAGCTTACATCTTTTAGAAGAACAATTCTTACATAGGGTTATACCTGTTGGATTTTCGATTATAAATATTTATTAGAAAGATAAAAAGATTTACTACATAATGATAGTTTATTTATAATTTTTAGACATTAAATAATTTATTTTATTTATGACACAATGATGATGCAGTAATTACTAAAATAGTGAAAAATTAAAATAATTGATATTATAAATACCCAAATAAATATAATATGAAACTTTTAATGAATTAAACTAATTTTCTAGGATAATATGATATATTAGGATTGATTTAATGGACTTTGTTCGAAGTAATCAATCTGTTATGAGTTTCACAAAAATCAACTATTGAATAGTGTCAAAATTGACATAAAAGAGTTCTTAAAACAAATATTATATTATTAATTGATATTAAATTCCTAAAAATCTAAGGTTCGGCCAAGAGACTTATATTATGATAGGTTAATAATTAATGGACCACTTGGGGGTCGCTTGGATGTATATAGTAAGTTTATTAACCATATTATATAAAAATACAAAAAGACATTGTAAAAGTGAAACAAATTAACTTAGAGTTAATACTTAAAGATAAGGTTAATATAAGTACCCAAACCTGTCTAAATTCTATTGGATGAGTTGTTTTCGACCTATCCCCACCTCAACCTTTGAATAGTCAACTTTGGAGCCATTGGAAACCGAATATGAATTTATTATAAATTAATATTTCTAGCTTTTCCAAAGGTGCCCCTCACCCCTCTTATAAAAGGGCACTCCTCCTTCTCATTTCCTCACACCTCTCAAGCCACTTGGCTCGTCCAAACTCTGCCAAAATAAGCTCCCCACATCCCTCTCCTCCTCCTTGAAGCTTCCCCTTAGGCAGAAAGCATTTCAAGAAGTCCTTTGGTTCCAACCAAAGTGAGTTACCTAAATTAAAGGTAACAATTTCTCTTAAAGTATCTTCATTTATTTTGCTTCTCCAACCCCCAAAATCTTTTTATTTCCTTTATTTTGTAACAACACCAGTATCCTAAATATACTAGGATGTTGTTATAAGAAGGATTCAAACTACACATACACACAACTCCATCTAATGGATGATGAACATAATGTTTCTGTGGATGGCAAACTAACGCCTCACGAAACGATGATTGTTCAAATACATCTTACCACCTCTCATGGTGGCCATTATGATGGCACTGTAATTAAATATGATATTAATGATATATATTTTATATATAAGCTTCTGTAATTCCATTTTATTTCATACCATTATTCATTTCATGTTGTATATACATACGATAATTTCATTTGAGGAAGTGCGGACTACCGCCCCCTTAAAATGATATGACTCGTTCATACCACACATGGAACGTATAAAGGATGGTGTTAATGAACTTAAGTAACATATATAAAATACTATACTGGATAGTAATATACCTATGTATCATTTGGATTAGATTCTTTTAAAATAAAAAATTAAATGGAAGTAGCGTTCGTGCGCACGTACGGACTACCGTCTCCACGAACGCGATAAGATTCATTCTCCATCATACCCATTCAAGTCTTATTCTCATTTTGGGGTTAAAAATAATGTTAATATTATTCTTATTATGAATAAGATATAATCTATCCATTACAAACATGTCTTACGTAACCAAACATTTAAGAAGAACGAATCGATTATCACCCGAAACGACGATAATACTAAGATATTATTAATAAAACAATGTTAAAAGATCATATATGATATCATATTAATGTATATGATTCTTGTATAATTTAATAACAATTATTTCACCATTATACAGGAGGTTAACCTACCCCAACCAAGGAAAAGTACAAGGTAAGGGTTATTTCACAATCTCTTCATTATCCGAGGTTATTTATATGTAATAATCTACTGGGATCTCTTTATCATCCACATCCATGTTTCTTAAAAATGTATTTCAAAACATTTTTACTATTTACAAGAATATGGGTTAAAGTCATTTATACCTTTTTTTGACTTTTTATAAGAGGTTTATAAAGGAATCTTTCCGTCGTTTTCAAAACAAGGTCCTTTTTAACCTTTTCGACAGAATTGAGGTAAGAATGTTTTTTTTAACTTATACGGCGGGTGCGGTTATTTTACGCCGTTATAAAATCATCAAAGCTTTCCTTACAAGCTTATAAGAATATTTTCAAAGAAAATGTTTTATTTTATATGGATCTTAAATGATTTCAAAATAAAAGGAGATATTTCTTTAAAAAGAATTTTGATTTCATCTATGTCAACATCCTTTGATGGATTTTAAGATTATTTGAAGTTGATTTATTATGATACAAAACTTCTATATTGTATTGAAGGTTTTGTGATATGTTTGACTGTGGATGTGCAATTTTTATACCATTCATAGTTTATTGTGAAAGTATTGACATTTCGTATGCTAGTTTTAATACGAATGTTTATGTTATGTTTAAACCTTTTCATATGGGAATGCATTGGACTTAATAAGTGACGGGTGGAGCCCGCTATAGCTCCTCGATGCATCGGTAGGTCTCATGAGACAAACTAGTGTCTTGGCACAAGGCCTTGACAAAATCTTATTTGTAGTCTTGGCACGAGGCCTTGGCTATGTGGTTATGATAGTCTGGCATTATGCATTCCAACATTATGAAAGTGGTTATTGATTTTTGCATGTGATTATTCGATTAGTAGAATATCCATGTGAATAAGTAAATGGCATTATTTCATTTTACTTTTGCCATACTATGTTTAAGTTCAAGTTTAAAAGGCTTTTGTTTTAGTTATACATTGCCTTAAATGTTTATTCTTATTTATGAATGTTTCCGCTATATTGTTATCCTTACTGGGCATTTGAGCTCACCCCTTTTCTATGTTTTATTTTTCCCAGGTAGTGAAGAAGTAAATTATGATTGACTTGCAGGGATATTATGAGGGGTTTGTAGTGTGGACGTTGGAAACATTATGTTGTTGTAGTAGTTTTTCACTTTATGATGTAATGTAAAACTTATGAATATATCTAGTGTTTCCAAGGCTACTAAACCAATCGGTCTTTCGGGATTTGATCTTTCTTGTGATCATGCCAATGTTATGTAATTAATGCACCGACTCTGGGCAGCTGGGGTCGGGGCGTTACAACTCATCTCATTAATAATGTCTTGAATATCATGCCAAGCAATGGAAAATTAAAAAGACATGAGAAATATCTCGGAACAACTCTGGGTACTAGGCATACATCTATCCATCTCTCTCCGAATTAATCTATTCAAGGAAATTATTCCTACATTACACACAAACTAAAGGGGTGGTCCTTCCATTGAGCACCTTCTATTTATGATCGTTGATTCTTATTGGCAGCTCCATGAACGTCGTGTCATCCATGATATCCAACTCTCCCCAGTCAATGACGTGGGGGTCATCATGTAGATAACGATAGAGATGAGAGATATAGAATATTTCATGGATCCTTTCTAATTATGGGGGAAGAACCATCTGATATGACACCTCCCTAATTCATCCCAACACCTCGATATATTTGATGAACCTTGCAGAAATCAGGATTCTATTAACAAACCACCACTCCCCACATCGTGGGGAATCCTTTAAGAACACATGGTCCCCAACCTGGAATTCCATGTACCTCATCTATTAATAGGAATAATACACATTCCGATCCTGACATTCGTTCATCCTCTCATGCACAAGCTGGACCTTCTCCCTTGTTCTCTGCTCTTCCTTAGGACAAAGAAGGGTTATTTCCTGAACCTCTTTCCAGCATACTGTTGAATGAAATAGGCTCTTGTATATAGCCTAAAATGGTGTCATTCCAATGGTAGAGTGATATATATTATTGTAGGTACACTCCACTAGGGAAAAGATTCATACCAATTAACCTCCAATCTCCAGAACACACGCTTGTTGTATATCCTACGTCATCTGGATGGTCCTGCCTATCTACACATCGGTTTGTGGGTTGAAATTAGTTCTAAGGTGTAGACTGGTGCCAAAAGGAAGCAGCAATCCCATCCAGACTGATGACATAAAACATGTATCCTAATTCAATAAAATGGATCATGTAACTCCATGTAGAGGCGCTACCTCATCCATATACCTCTTTTCCATGGAATCTACTTTGTTCGACTCCTTGGCTACCAAGAAGTTAAAGGATTTCATCAACCGGTCAACTATTACCCAAAGGGAATCCCATCCTCCCTGAGTCCTGGGTAATCATATGATGAATTTCATTGATATGTCATCACATGACCACTGAGGAATATATAAGGGCCATCATAGACATCCAAGAACATGGTTCTCGTCTATTACATACTAAAACACAGGGAACATTATCATAAAATATGACTTTTCCCGCTTAATCCGCGGCCTTTAAACCCGTTCCATCATCCCTCGGTATATTTTAGAAACTCATGGATGCACCACCCTAAGTGATCTATAGAACTCTTAGAGAAATTCCTCATGAATTACCACTAGGAAAAACATCTTCCCACATTACAACATCTGATTCTATCTATACTCTAACTATCCATTTGATGCATTACCCTGGATAGTTTGATCACACATCATGTTAGTTTATGATTCTATCCACTAAGCCTCCTCCTAATGTTTTGATGAGGAATACTACACTTTCATATGAAATAGACATCCTCAATTGTAATCCACTCTCGCAACCATATGCAAATCAGCCAAATCCTCCAATTCATTCCAAGCATCTATGGATTCGAAAGCAACATCCTTCTATGACTTACGACTCAAGGAAATGGCCACCACATTCCCATTCCCTGGGGTGTAAGATATCTCAAAGTTTTAGTCTAGGATATTCTTCATCCACAACCATTTCAACATGTTCTAGTCTCATTGGGATAAGATATACCCCAACCTCTGGTGATTCATGAAAAACTGAAAGTACTCCCCGATGAGGTAATGCCACCACAACTTCAGCTCGAACGTGACTTATGAAATCTCAAGATCTTGGGTGTAATAGTTACCCTTCTGAGGAAATAAAACCCTATATAAATAATAGAATACTAATGAATATTTCATCATCACACTTCCTATGTCTAGGCTAGAAGCATCACAAAACACATAGAAAATTACAATTTTATGTAGTTACCTATGCATTGGGGAACTTGCCAGCCTCCCCATGGGAAAACTAAAATCTACCTGGAACTGCTCACTCTATAAGAAGGTCTATACATTTCTAGTATATGATGTTAATTAATCTACAACTGGAAAGAAGTCTTGCACGAATCTAATGTAATAGCCTACGATTCCTAGAAAGATACAAACTTTTCCCACAATCTTGGTTGCTTCCCAAGAAACAAATACTTCAACCTTTGAATGGTCCAGTACTATTACAAGCTATGACACCATTTGTACAAAAATTTGGATATATACTTTACTTATCTTGCACTTTGACAACATTCCATAGATATGGTGGTCTCTGAGGTCCTCCAAAACAGTCCTTAGATGTTTAGAGTGCTCCTCCTCTGATATTGAGTAGATCAAGATGTTATCAATGATCATGATGATTAAATGGTCAATGAACTCCATGAAAATTGAGTTCATGAGCCCTATGAACATGGTGGGCACATTCATGACACTGAAATACAAGACCAAAAACAAAAAGTTCCCATAAAGGCATCTGGAAGTAGTCTTTGGGATTCCACCCTTCTTCACCCTCATCAATTAATTCCAGACCATCTATAAATCGTAGAGAACTATCCTAACCCCTTTGACGTGTTGAAATGATCGTTGATCCTTGTGAGAGGGTAATAGTTGCTAACTATCTCATCATTAAATCTCCAATAATAATTGCATAGTCTTTGACCACCATCCGATTTTTTTTTTGCGAACATGATAGGAGAACCCTACGGTGACACACATGGCCAGATTAAACCCTTCTTCATCAGTTCGTCAACTTGAATCCAGAAATCTTGAAACAAAGAAGGAATTATTCAATAGGGATGCATAGATATTTTAGGGGGCATTGATTTGAATGTCTATCGTGAACTAAACATGATGTATATGGGTAGAGTCACAAAATATTCTTGAAATACATTCAAAAACTCTTTAACAACTCATGGAACCTCCATCACCTCTTTATCTATTGACTCTAAAAACTGCTTGGCTAATAAGGAAATAATAGGATACATACACTGGTTGCACACCTTACAACCCCTCTCAGCAATGAAATCCATTCACTAGCCACCCACATCTGAGAATACATATCTTCTCCAAAATTAGTTGATAATGGGTTGCATAAAAAATACTAGTCAATAAAACGTATGACATCGTATGGCTATAACATAAGCATAAGAAGATCCCCACCAGACTAATGTGGACCCCACATTACTCTACATCCCCTAAAAACATCAAGAAAACTTGTATGACCTCCATCAAATATACTCAAGACCATGGTCAAGTAATGCCTCTGTACATCTAGGCCTAAAGAATTGGGTAGAATAGGTGAAACCAAGGAGTGTGAATCTTCTGAATCAAACAAATCACACTCATGGGGTACTAAAAATAATTTTCATACCTCGAAAAACCTATGGCCCTACTAGAACTACTGCCTCTATAGCATGAAACTATCCACAACTAGATCATATACCTCCCTTCTATCTACTTCCACCCCGACCATGCCCATGTCGAGGTCCCTGAGGATCACCCTGAGGTAGGACTCCCCTAGAACCATCTACCCTCTGTGGAGTGGGAGTTCTCTACCCCTACTACTGGAAAGGCCTAACTAGATACTGATACTAATGAGGTGGATGTTGAACCTACCCACCCCCACTATACGTTTCTTGAACATGGCACTGATTTTAATTATGTCCATAGAATCCCTTGAAAAAGAACCCCGGTTCATGGCCCATGGGAAAAGGATGAGGACCAAGAGATCAGGACTATAACTGTTGAGTCCCACTTCATGTAGGCCAAAACCTGGAAGGACTGGACAATGGAGACTTGCTACAGACAGCCTTCGCATTCTTCAAACATGATTCTCTTTCTCCCTGATGTACACCTCCCATCAAGGGCATACTTTCCACTGCAACTACCTTCTTTTGAACTTCTTATCATTTTTGTAGAGTAAAGGGAATGAATAATATCGGAAGAGAAGGTCAGAGTGCCTCCTATAAGCTTATCATTTTGGACTCCTCTTATAGAAATAGATTTGTTGTAAAGTTAAGTAGATCCTAGAACCTAATCTTATGTTCCCATACCGACATACTCTCTTTCTAGAGGGAGAGCATATCAGACCTCTTCTCATCCTTCATTGAGAAAGAAATGAATTCTCCCCAAACTACTTCGCAATGTTAGCCCATAAAGCATTGGTCTTTTTCCTATCCCTGAGGTAAGGCATTAAACACAGACGCTCTGATCCCCTTATCATGCTCCCCGCTATAGTAATCCAGTAGCTTTTCAGGGCTCAGATCAAGTTATAATAGATCACCAGCTCCTCGAGATGACTCTCGGTCTCTATATTTGAGACACTGACATCAAACTTCCTAGATTATGCCACTCTAAGCACAATGTGTCACCTACCACAAGACATATTCCACCTCTCCAATTCCCCTACTTTTCAACTAGGTCAACCTGCTAGGCCTCAACTACTTGTACCACACATGGGTGATGTCTGGGTGCCATAGCGGAAAAGTAAACAAGGAACTCCAAATCCTGGGAAATGTTGTATTTTTTTTAATTTTTTTAACTCATCAATTAATTTAATCCCCAAAACACCACACACAAAAAAGAAAAAAATCCATTATGATGCATTTCCCTATCCTACGGTCTCTACCCTAAATCACTATAGCCTCCCTTGTTTGTTCAGTATGTCTAGAGTCCATGCATCGGATCACAGGGCCCCCTAAAATACCATATCCTACTGGGTCCTTCCTAGACTATTTAAAACACTAGGATATGATAACACAGTTTCCCTACCATCCAATGAAATTATTATTATTCCTCACCTCAAACTACATCATATCACTTAACTACCAAACAAATCCTACTTCTGATACCATTTTTTCATGAACCACCTTATTCAAGATGAGGGCAGGGAAAATAAAGTTCCACGCCCTTCCATCTGAAAAGATGAATGAGATATAATGACCCCCCATGTATCATCTTCAAATGGCCCGAGAGTGATGACTTGAACCAAAGGAGTATAATTTCACATAACATGGAAGTAATTACCCTCTTTATAGAGAAATATTGGGAGATTATATGGTAAATCACAAGAAACTCTAGATACTAAAAGTAAATATAATGAGAAATTTAATTCCCACATGCCTGATAAAAAGTAAAGCTGATAAGAGGTACAACAAAACTATAATGTAGAGTAACAAATTAAAATAGACTAAACAACAAGAGGAACTAATCCCGAGGCTCGATCTAGTAATGTCTGTAACAGTCCTCAAAGTCCCCTAGACACCTAAAAATTGTTATATATATGTTGGGTGAGCATACTAGTATAATTAGTAGGGAATCTAAATCTACTCATGAACCTTTGAGGGAACATACTAATGAATCTAAGAGAAAAAAGTAGAACCTAAAAAAACCTTCCATGGAAAACTAACCAGCCCATCCTCTATGGGGAACACAAACCAAATAACACAATGCGAGTAACGTAGTAGTATATGAACATATATATTTGGGAACCCTATACCACATTCCCAACGGTTAATTTCTCATTCATAATGGGAATAATCTTGAAGACAATAGTCTTTCCATCCATCTTCCAACTGACGCCACCTACCCACACACACCTAGGCCTCAAACCACATACAATTCCTCCTGTAGAAACCTAAGACACACCAACCATGCCTCTCACTCGATGAAAACATGGCATCATCCCAAAGAAACATGGGAAAACAATCCTAGACCACAGAAATAATGTTTTATCATCTAAATCATATGATTTCCCAATGGATCTTGTACTTGATTGTACCACGATTCATTGTTTTATTCCACCCTTACACAGCAGTTTTAAAGTAGTATTGTAATGAATATTCAAAATATACTAATAAATTTCACTTTATGTTTGAATCAATCAATTAATGTTAATCAAGATTATAATGGGAAATGTTACTTGTTTTTATTATTTCAAGGTAGGTGGAGGTGATTTGAAGGGCCTTTGATGATGTGGAAGAAAAATGGGCCAAAATTGCATGGATCCGTGGACATTTGTCCACTTTTTTCCATAGTACACCAAATCCGTGCATACAAATGGGCTGGAATTTTGTGGGCCTATCCAAATTTCAATATGATACATTTAATTTTAAGGAACCCAATCCTGATTCAGATTCAATGGGACCCATCTGAACTAATCTCTCTAAGCCACCAAATATGGACCAAGTCAAATGCGGTGTTCTGTGTTTTATCCATATATTGAGATGCAGTTGTCCCAAGGGTGTAAAAATTTCCCTGGAAATAATCAAGTGGTATGGATACAACTTCTATATTTTTTCCAAAGTTTATATAATATTGTCTGAAGGCCGAAACTTGTGGTACAAGTGGATTGATGAAATCTGTGTGCCTAAAACCACCTTCTAATTTTCCTATAAAATGATACCTTGGGCTCCCTATTTGTATGTTCGGCCAGGAGGCAAGGTGCTTCCATTTTGGAGTCACAAAGGAGTCTTCTCAATATCCCTAGTAGTTCTGGAGGCTATGGGAAGTTCTACCCCACCATCATTCTCTTCCTCCACTCCCATGGGTTTCTAAACCCCTTGTGATCACCCGGGGAGGAATGTGACGTAATCCCGAGCTTCAAAGATGTTTTATTTTGAATGATCTTTTTAATTCTAGGTTTTATGTTGTTTTTACTCATCCTCTATTTTTATTTTATTATGTTCTGTACTGGTATGTCATGATGAACTCATATGATCATGCTTGGTTGTACTCATTCATGTGATGTTTCCCACATCGTTCACCACTTTCTTTTCCCCCTTTCAATTGTGGTGCTTGTGTTGTTCGTATTGGTCAATATAACTCACACAAGAATTGTCAAGGCCATGTACATTTATGTAATGGTATCAAAAAGAAATAGTATACAATCCTGGACAGCGCATCGAGTTTTTTTTGTGTTGCCTTAGTGAGTTTTGGTTATGAAGTCAAACACAATTCATCCAATCATCGGCGGTGTCCGGTGAATCATTGTGTGTTTTCAACTGATCCCTAGGAGTTATACTAGTATAAACTCAGCTAAATTCAGGTTCTAGGTGTTACAACCCAAGGATTAAATGATCGTAACCCTATATCATTAATCGATTAATGATAAACATCATGTGAGTACCCCAGGTTGATCACGCTTAATTAATTCTGTTAATCTCTACATTGTTTTATCGCTTTCATTTTCTATTTTCATATTTAATCATAAAACCCCCAAGTTTTACAAAACCTCATTCACTTTCTAATATAATAATCAAAACCATCTTTTTAAATTACTGATCTAAGGATCCGTCGAGAGACGTCCTAGGGTTGCTGTTATACTGCATAAATTCTAGTCAAAAGTAAACAACTAATTTGACGTGCTCGACAACGCGATCAAATTTTGGCGTCATTTCCAGGGATCCAATATCATTTTTTTTCTTTATTTCCTTTTATTTGGTTATTTTACTTCTTAATTACTACTACTTTAAATAACCCTCTCCATTTTATTGTTTTTGTTTGGGGTTTTGTCTTTAATTTTGGTTGTTTTTGGTGTGTTCTTTATCTCTCTCTCTCTCTCTATCTATCTTCTTCATCATCTCACTCTGTAGTTATATAGTATAAAATTCTATTCTTCTTTCACTCTTCTTAAGTCTTTCTTTTTTTTATCTAACTCAAATAAAAAAACAAAACATAAAATCATTTAATCAAACTTGACATCATTGTGGCATGACAAGATCTGGTAAAGAAAAAGTACTTGAATTTGACCCTGAAATTGAAAAGTCACTTCACAAACAAATCAAGGAATTTATAGAAGGAAAATAATGTAACATTGAGTAACCCCTAGTGAAACCTCAAGTGTTCCAAAACCAATCAAAAATTGAACCAAGTCATACCCCATAGATCATGGCTGCAAATAACAGAACATTAAAACAACTGACCACCCCGGATGTGGAGTACCAACCTGCGTACATCTAATATCCTGAGAAAGCGGCCAATTTTGAGCTATGATCAGGCCTCATCCACCTCCTTCCAAAATTCCATGGTCTTCCCGGTGAGGACCCTCACAAACATGTAAAGGAGTTTCATATAGTGTGCTCCACCATGAAACCCCAAAATGTGTATGAGGACCTCATTAAGTTTAGGGCCTTCCCTTTATCCATTGATTGTGTAGCAAAATATTGTCTATACTATATTTCTACCAAAATTGGGGTATAGAATGACCTTAAACGACTCTTTCTAGTGACGTTTTTTCCTGCCTCCCAAACTGCATCAATTAAGAACGAAATTTGTGGCAATAGGCAGTTACAAGGTGAGACCCTTCATGAATACTGGGAGATATTCAAAAGACTTTGTTCAAGATACCCCCACCACCAGATTAGTGAACAACTACTAATCCAATACATCAATGAGGGACTTATTCCCATGGATCATGGAATGATTGATGCGGAAGCTGATGGTTCCCTAGTTGATAAAACTCCTTCTGCCGCTCGTGACTTAATAGCCAACATGTCTAAAAACACACAACAATTTAGTACACAAGCAATTGTACCAACCCGAGGAGTTCATGAGGTAATTCATTCAGCCCTAGAACAAAAGGTATATACTAAACTTGATGAGATGCATACCCTTCTAATGAAATTATCTCAAGCACAATGTAACTCTCACTCTACTTCTATTCCATTGCATTGTGGTATTTTTTCTGATAACACTAATTTTTCTGACCAGTGCCCACAACATCAAGATTCATCAGAGTCTTGTGCAACTGTGTTCCTAGGGCGTCCATTCCAACAACAACCACCCTTCAAGCAAGAACAATTCAATCCAAATCCAAATCTAGGGTGGCAAGCACAACCCTAGTACCAACAAGGATGAAACTCAAGCTACCCAATGAAGAATTGGTATCACCAAGGCCAAGGTATGAACACTTCTTATCCTTCAACTTCTCAAAACAATTATCCTCCTCCTCCCAAATCTGAACCAAGCCTCAAGGATATGTTGGAGAAAATTGCACCCTAGAACCTTCAGTTCTAACAGAACACACAATCGGCAATTCAAGACCTACGTACTCAAGAGGGACAATTGGGGAACACCATCAGTGAGTGTAAGATGCAAGGGTCTGGACAACTACCATTCAACCCATTTCCAATATGATGGAAAAAGTTAATGTATGTGAAATTACACTTCATAGTGGTAAATAATCTTCTCCTTCTACAGATTCTATGAAACAGGTATGTCCCCCTCATGAAAACACTCCTTCCAAACCCTCAAATATTTCATGTAATTAAAAACAAAAAAAAGGAAATCAAATTATCATTGATGATTCAAATTAAGAATCAATTCCTCTTCCTTTCTCAAAAGACTCTCTAAATCTAAGAAAAACATTGATAATGAGATTGAAAATGAAATAATGGATACATTTAAATAAGTTCAATTTAATATTACATTGTTGGATGCAGCCAAGAAAATTCCCCGTTATGCCAATTTTCTTAAAGAGATTTTCACCCATAAGAGGAGGTTGAAGGGGAATGAGACAGTCAACCTGGTAAGGAATGTCTCAGACTTGATTCAACCATAAATTCCAACCAAATTTAAGGATCTGGGCACATTCATGATACCTTGTACCATAAGGGAGACCTTCTTTTTTGATGCTATGCTAGATTTATGTGCTTTTATTAATGTGATGCCTCACTCCGTGTATACTTCTCTATAGGTTGGATAGCTTCAACCAACAGGCATTGACATGTTACATGCCAACCAGAGTACAATGCATCCAAATGGAGTGATTTAGGATGTCCTTGTTAGAGTGAAGAATCGCATCTTCCCCACTGATTTCTACATTCATGAGATGAAAGATACCCGAACTCAAGGGCACGCTCCTATCAAACATGGGAGGCCATTCCTCAAAATAGAAAAGACGATCATAAACGTTCACAATGGTAAATTTTCCTTGGATTTTGGTGGAGAAAATTTATGATTTAACATCCTTGAGGCTATGAAACACCATGTTGAAGAGCACTCCACTAATTCTGTATATTCGATGGAAGTGCTCTCAAATGATGCACACACACACAATTCTCTCCTCAACCCAAACTCTGATTCTTTTTTGTTTTCTTCATCCTTGGATGATTTGATTTTTGATTCATGTGTTGAGTGTTGTGCGGCTTCCGAAAAATATAAATTTTTTGCTTTAATTGATTAGTGTTTTATTCTGAGGTACCCATGACTATCGATGATTCTGCAAATCTCATATCAATAGATTCTCTTTCCTTTGAGAATAAACATGAGTATATAGATTGTTTCATGGACCTCACTCCCCCTAAATCCACTCCCTCAATCCAAAAACAACCAGTGTTGGATCTTAAACAACTTCCTTCTAATTTAAAATATGCATATTTTGAGGGTATTGACCAATTTCTAGTCATTATTGCCAATAACCTCTCTCCACAATAGGAATCAAAATTGCTCAAACTTTTGAGAGAGTGTAAAAAGGCAATAGGATGGACATTGGCTGATTTTACTGGAATTAGCCCATATATTTGTATACAACATATACTTTGGGATGATGAGGCTAAACCCATAAGACAATCTCAATTCCGGTTGAATCCCACTCTCCTTGATGTGTTAAAATTTGAATTCAGTAAATTACTTGTTATAGGGATCATTTATCCTATATCTTATAGTAAATGGGTTAGACCAGAGAAAATTGTGCCTAAATAAATAGGAATAGTAGTTGTGTCATATGAAAGGAATGAATTGGTTCCCACACATGTTAAAAACATTTGGCGAGTCTATATTGACTACCGTCAACTGAATCAAGCCACGCAGAAGGACCACTTTCCTTTACCTTTCATTAACCAAATGTTAGAACGATTGGACGGTAAGTCTCATTATTTTTTTCTTGATGTCTATTCGGGTTATTTAAAAATCCATATAGCCCCTGAGGACCACGAAAAGACAACATTTACCTATCCATTCGGCACATTTGCATACAAGAGGATGCCATTCGGTCTATGTAATGCTCCTGGTACTTTTCAGTGCTGTATGTTGAGTATTTTTTATGACTACCTTGAGAGTTGTATGGAAGTATATATTGATGATTTTATGGTCTATGGTTCTTCTTTTGATTATTATTTGGAAAACCTAGGTTCTATCCTCCACCGCTGCATTGAAAATGATCCTGTTTTAAATTATGAAAAATGTGATTTCATGGTTGAGTGGGGGATAGTTCTTCGGAATATCATTTCAAATAAGGGAATTAAAGATGATAAATCTAATGTTTAACTAATTTCACCCCTTCCATATCCACAATGTGTTCGTGAGGTGCGGTCTTTCTTGGGTCATGCTGGTTTTTACTGTCGATTCATTAAAAACATTAGTAAGATCACACTTCCCATATATCAGTTGTTACAGAAGGATTATGAATTTGTTTTTGATAAAAATTGTGAGGATTCTTTCATTTCACTAAAAATGAGTCTCATATAACCTCCCATAATCCAACCACAAAGGTGGGATCTCCCCTTCGAGCTTATGTGTGATGCCTCTAACTTTGCAGTTGTGGAAGTTTTATCACAAAGGGTTGAGAAGTCCCCTCATTTCATTGTGTATTCCTCGCATACCCTTGACCCTTCCCATGTAAACTACACAACCACTGAAAAAGAACTCCTTTTCTATTGTATTTTCCTTGGAAAAATTTCGTTCATATCTTCTCAGGTCAAAAGTCACCGTCTTCTCTGATCATGCTGCCCTTTGTTTCCTCTTAAAGAAACCTGAAGCCAAACCCCGTCCCATACGGTGGATGCTCCTCCTCCAAGAGTTTGACCTTGACATTAGAGATAAGAGGGGGGTGGAGAATGTGGTAGCTGACAACATTAGTAGGATTTCCCCACCATTGGACCATCATGTTGACTCAACCCTACCCATTAGAGAATTATTCCTTCATGAGAACTTTTGGGATATTGTGGAACTTACCCCCTGGTATGCAGACATTGTGAATTTTCTAGTAACATCTAGGGTCCCCACTGATTTCAGCATTGCACAATCCAGATACTTAAGCATGATTCTAGTCGGTACATTTGGGATGACCCGTACTTATAGAGAATTTGTAGTGACCATGTAGTTCGTCAGTGTGTCCCTGGCCATGAGTTCACCTCTATTTTGACCTTCTACCACACTTTGGCCTGTGGGGGCCACTTTTGTTCTCAATGTACATCTCAAAAGGTCCTTGGCTCAGGACTTTATTGGACAGCATTGTATAGGGATTCCCATAGATTTTTCAAGTCATATAGTCATTGTAAATTCACAGGGAATATCTTCAAGAGGAATGAAATTTCCCACAATCCCATGTTATTTTGTGAGACCATCGATGCCTGGGGCATTGGATTCATGGGGCCTTTTTCAAATTAATTTGGCTTTGTGTATATCTTATTGTTTATTGAATATGTATCAAAATGGGTGGAAGCAAAGGCCACTGGGACCGATGACTCGTGAGTGGTTTTTGATTTTGTGAGGTCCTAAATTTTTAGTAGGTTTGGTTTACCAATATTCATCTTTCGTGATCAGGGTTCACATTTTTTCAATCGCAACATGAAAAATTTACTTCGTAAGTATGGGGTTGATTATAAAGCCTCCACTACATATCACCCCCAAACTAATGGAAAAACATAAATATCAAATCAGGAGGTTAAACATATCTTGGGATAAACGGTACAACCCAATAGGAAAGATTAGAGTTTTCACTTGGATGATGCACTTTGGGTGTACCGTACTGATTTTTAAACCCCAACCAGAATTTCACCATATAGAATTGTGTTTGGAATGGAATGTCAACTCCTAGTGGAGGTAGAACACCATGAATATTGGGTGGTTAAACAATGTAATATGAATCATTTAGATGCAGGTGAGCAAAGAAAGCTGCAGATTCAAGAGTTGGAAGAAATTCGACGTGATGCATATGAGACCTCTAGGATCTATAAAAAGAATACAAAGGCTATTCATGATAGCATGATTCACCAACAGCAGTTCCATATTGGTGAGAAGGTCCTCATGTACAATTCTAGGCTTAATCTCCTCCTAGGTAAGCTTCGTTCTCGATGTCTCTGTCCTTATACTGTTACTAATGTTTACCCTTTTCGTGCAATACAGGTTTTGCATGAGCAGAGTGGACAAAGACTTACAGTCAATGGACAGCGACTTAAAAACATCTATGAGTATTTTATGAAGAATCCGGTAGAGGAAATCCACCTTTTCGATGCATCATACCAATAAAACACACAAGGTTTTATCCTTCTTTCTCACATTCTCAATTATTTCAGTGAGGACACTGCACATTATAGGTGTGGGGGGGGTGGATACATTCCTGGGTTAGTTAGTAATTTTCATCATTTTCGCCTTTTCTTTTCACTTTTTGGCCTTCTTTATGGTATTTTCATTTTTCCCCATCAACAATTTCAAAGTTCCATGATATGGTGACCATAAAGGGGGGAAAATAAAAATACCATAACGAAGGATAAAAAGAATTTCTGTATGAATTTACCATCAAGGAGTGATTTTCTTTTATTGAATTGGTTTTATTTCAATGATATAAATGGTCGTATCTATGTGAGACCTTTGAGATGATTGATGCCCTTTTTGTGAGTAGCTTTTATGGAAAACTGTGTCACTAATATCTCCACAAATATTTTCACCAAACCACAAAGTGTGATTATTTAATTCTTAATATAAGGTAAATATATGTTGGGTTAATATTTTTCATCTTTAAATGATATTTCCATACGTTCATTCCATATCCGATCTGTTTCATTACTGTACCAGATTGACCTATGCGTGTGTACCTAATGTACGACTATTGTATGCCCTCAAAAAAATGTTTTTTGTCTTGGGCAGTTCAAAAACCACTCCTCCTCAACCTTTGATCTTGTTATAACTATTTCAATTAGTGTCATGAGGAGAGAAAACAAGGGGTGAGTGATGAGTGTGAGATTTGTTCCAATTGCAACTTCAATGAAAAATATAATTAGTGAGGGGAGTGATGAAATTTGCAACATATGGGGACATCTAGCTGGGGAGATTATGGTTTGATTTCTTGGAATTCTTAAATGAGTGGGTCTTGAAATATGATTTCAAAGGATGTAGGACAGGTTCAATGACAAAATCATTTATGCTGAAAAAGGTTAAAATAACATATATTTATTGGATATCAAGTGGAAAGAATAGAAGGGAATGGTTTTCACACACATGGAGAGTTAGTTTCATGGTTTACTTCTGAATTCCTTTCTCAATTGGTCATCGTGAATCTTTTTGAATTTCACTATGATATGATTTATGAGACATCTTTTTCTATTTTCACAAGGAAAAAACTCCGTGGTGTGGTTCGTGCATTTATCACATTACATTAAATAAAATTTCCTAAAATGATATATCTTCTGGATGTTGGAAATATATATATGTATGAATCATTGTATTTGGATATGTGACTTTTCCCAGGAGTGAAAATATATAGGTCTGGGGGTGTGATCGTACGACGATTCACTGTTTTATTCCACCCTTACACCGTAGTTTTAAACTAGTTTTGTAATGAATATTCCAAATATAATAATAAATTTCACTTTATGTTTGAAATAATAAAATAATTTTAATCAATATTATAATGGGAAATGTTACTTGTTTATATTATTTTAATGTAGGTGGAGGTGATTTGGAGGGCCTTCGATGAAGTGGAAGAAAAATGGGCCAAAATTGCATGGATCCATGGACATCTGTCCACTGTTTTGCATAGTACACAAAATACGTGCATCCAAATGGGCTGGAAGTTTTTGAGCCTGTCAAAACATCAATAAGATACATTTTATTTTCAGGAACCCAATCCTGATTCGGCTTTAATAGAACCCATCTGAACTGATCTGTCCAAGTCACTGAATATAGACCAACTCAAATGTGGTGTTCTGTATTTTATCACTATCCTGAGTTGTAGTTGTCCAAAGGGTTCCAAACAATCAGTGTAGATAGTCAAGAGGTTGGGATACAACTTTTATATTTTCTCCAAAGCGAGATAAGACTGTCTGAAGGCTGAAACACATGGTACAAGTGGATTGATGAAATCTTTGTGCATAAACCACCTTCCAATTTTCCTATAAAATGACAGCTTGGGATCCCCTTTTGTAAGATTGGCCAGGAGGCAAGGTTCAGCCATTTTTGAGTCACCAAGGAGTCTTCTCAACATCCTTAGCAGTTCTGGAGACTATGAGAATTTCTACACCAACATCATTCTCTTCCTCCTCTCCCATGGGTTTCTAAACCCCTTGTGATCACCTGGGGAGGAATGTGATGTAATCCCGAGTTTCAAAGTTGTTTTATTTTGAATTATCTTTTTAATTCCTGGTTTTATGTTGTTTTCCCCATCACCTATATTTATTTTATTGAGTTATGTGCTGGTATGTCCTGCTCAACTCATATGATCATGTTTGGGGGTACCCATTCATGTGATGTTTCACACACCGTTCACCACTTTCTTTTCCCCCGTTTAATTGTGGTGCTTGTGAGGTTCATATTGGTCAATATAACTCACAAAATCATTGTCAAGGCAATGTAAATTTATTTCATGCTTTCACAATGAAATAACATACAAACCTGGACAGCGCATCGAGTTTTTCATGTGTTTCATTGTTGAGTTTTGGTTATGAAGTCAAACACAATTCATCCAATCATTGGCAGTGTCCGGTGAATCATTGTGTTTTATCGACTGAACCCTAGGAGGTTTCCTATTATAAACACAGTAACATTCTGGTTCTAGGTGTTAAAAACAAGGGATTAAAAATCATAACCCTATATCATGAAGCGATGAAGGATAAACATCATGTGAGTACCCCGGGTTGATCACACGTAATTAATTCTGTTAATCTTTACATTGGTTTATTGCTTTCATTTTCTATTTTCATCTTTAATCATAAAAACCCCAAGTTTTACAAAACCTCATTCACTTTCTAATTTCATAATCAAAACCAAATTTTTAAATTAATGATCTAAGGCTCCGTTTAGAGATGACCTTGGGTTGCTGTTATACTGCAGAAATTCTGGTCAAAATTAAGCAATTAATTTGACGCGCTCGACAACGCGATCAGTACTAAAGTAAGACTCAATCCTTTACATCTTTTCCAGATACACTCGAGTATTAAGAAATTAAAGAGGGTGTGAAATATAATGTCAGTATCTAGTTATCCGTCCAGCGATCAGGATGTTAAGAATGAAGCCCTCCCCCATGAAATGGTGGTGTTCATAACATGGTTATCATAAAGGGTTGGTTGTGTATAAAAATCACATGGAACTAAAATTTATTTATGTATATGTATGAAATAAAGTCATCCCAACTTATGGGTCCCCACAACATTAAACCAACTCATACAAAACCCCCCTTACTACCACCCATATATGCACAACCACAAAACAACCACTTCCAAAATATAACCCAAGCACCATTCATTTTACCACTGACCATTTACTAATATTTGGAATTCAAATTATTTTATTCCAGCTCTATGGGGTAACTACCAACCACAAACATATCAAAACAACAAACACAACTAGATTTTCATTCCAACTACATGCCCATGTTCAACCACAACCAACTATCATTCATCAATGTTATACTACACAATCCTAATATTTCCCAATGCAATCCCATTAAATAAAAAGTACATAACCACCCCCATAGTCCCACTGCCCAGCATCTCTCCGCGACCACATTGCAAAAAAGGATGTTCTAATGCCTAAAATTCCATCCACTCCACAATCAATCAGTCTCTCAAACTGGGATACCAACACCACTTGTATCACCCCAAACACAAAGTCCACAATAACTACCACTTTATCTACAACCCCACTACACACATATCCCACAACCTTCTATAATAACATACTTCTCTTTCCACCCATACAACCATAACAATGCACCTAACAACAACACCACAAAACTCACACTTTGCCATAAAACCCAAAAAAACCCATAACTCATCCACACCTATTAGATGAGACATGTTCATATTTTTTCAAACACTATTATTTAATCAAATTATAGAAATATGGGTGATCACACAAGGGTTTTCATCCTGGTTTATTCATTTCATTTAACCAGGAATACGTGATTAAGTAGATTTCATGCTACATAAAATTATCAAACAAGATGACCGAAAAAAAAGAACACCATCAGTGCACAAGAAAAGACCACCAACGACAATTATTTTTTTTAGGCATGGTACCAAAATAATCCATAAAGATATAATTATAATAAAATAAAATATATTATCAAAAAACAATCGACTCCCAGCCTGGTATTTTATTGATCACATTATCTTTTGATCATATTCCATTGTAATTTATTTCATGTTTTAAGAAAGAGTATTCAACATTAATCAAAAGGAATCATTATTACACCCAAACCTCATAATGAAAAATTATGGATAGACCGAATAAATTCCAAAAAGATGATCAATCGATTGAGGTTCCTCCTTGTACCAAAAAATGGTGATCACACGAGTAACATGAGACTCCATAAAAACTGAGCAGGAGGGGATCTAGAATAGGCACACAACTCATCTAGTTAGAATGACTCTAGGACCACCAAGGGAAAAACACACCAAGAAGGGGAGATCCTAGCCTTGATGATTCATGTCCAATATTAATGGAATAATGGTTTCAAAAAGTCATTCATCATGGGATAATTGTAAAGATCACACAGTTTGAGTATATCAATTCCCCTGAAATTTTAGGATATTAATGAAATACAAAAAATACTTTGAATTGACCTTAAAAAACCCTCAAACAAGTCTATAAAATTGGTTTATGTCAAATTAGACGCACGAGGTGTGATATTGGAAAATTGGGAAAATTGGGAAAAATTAAATGAGTTACTGATGGGTGAGTTACCAATGGGTGATTCACCATCCTGGAGTCACCGACGGGTGAGCTAATGACATGACCTACCGATAATGAGCCAAAAATGCCGATCTACCATTGATGATCCATTAACAATTAGAAACTAACAAATAGGTACTAAAACAATGACATACTGATGCCTCAACCTATAGACACTAATGCTACTGACTCACTGATGTCGATGCCTTTGGCTCAAAAACATCAACTCCCCTGACTCACTGATGTAGACACCATTGACTCATCAACACTAACACCATTGAGTTACTAATTATAACACCTTTTAACCACTGATGCACTAACATGCCAATGCACTAACATTCCAACACACTCACATGTTGATGCACTGACCAATCAATTCTAATGCCCTAAGTCATCAATTTAAATACTATAAATTGTAAAAACAGTTGAAATGATACACCATTGCCTCCAAGAACACATGACACACGGTTTTTTTCAATGTGGAAAGGTATAGAAAATTTTGTTTCATGATATTACATACTTTTTGAAAAATACTAATCGTCATGAAATAAAAACCATCTTAGAAGAAAGAGGGGTCCGAAAAACCAACCTGTAAGATACCACTCAGGATAAATCAACCTTGTGTTATTCAAAATCTATAGTGAAAACCTCAAAATCCAAGAACACCACCTCGTTATCTATCTCCAGGACAACTAAAAAATCACTACGGCCCCTACTACACTAAACAACAATACAAACAAAATGTTCACATTGTCTAGATAGATGAATGAGAGTGTTCTTTCTACTATTTCAAGATACTATCCTCTTTATGCGGAAATGACTCACCCTTAGAGGTTTAATCATATCCATATTAATGCATCTCAATAAGGAATCATGTACCCCCATCCCCATACCTGAGACATTTCACACACACTATTAGAAAAAGGAAAAAAACACATCTCATAAATAAGGTCAATTATTTCATCACAGAAAAAAAATGAAAAACACAAGATCAAAAAACATAGTACAACTCTGAGTACTGGGTATGAATCTATGCCTCTGGCTCCCAAGTACTTTTTTCATGGCCACCATGCCTCCATATCACACAAAACAATGGAATGGTCCACCCACGGAGCGCCTTCTCCTTACGATCCTCAATTCTTACCTGTCTCTCCCCAAACGTCACGTAGTCCTAGATATCTATCTATGCCCAGTCAAGGATGTGGGGGTCATTGTGTTGATTCTGATAGAGATGATCGATATGGAAGACGTCATGGATCCTTTAAAACCATGGTGGCCACACCATCAATTATGAAACCTTTATCACTTTTCCTAACAACTCGAATGGTCTGATAAACCTATCAGAATTATTTCTCCATTTACCAAACCTCAACTACCCACGTTGAGTGGAAATTATTAATAACACACGATCCCAAACAATTAATTTTGATGACATCCTCCTAGGATCAGCATAAAACTGCTTCTGGTCTTGAGACACCTTAATCCTCTCATGTACTAGATGAAGCATTTCTATTTTTCATTGCACTACCTCTTGTCCAAGAAGGGTTGTTTCCCCAAAAAATGTCTAGCATACTAGTGAATGACACATCCTTCTATAAAGAGCCTCAAATGGTTCATTTCCAATGGTATAATAATATATATTATTTTATGAAAACTCCACTTGGGGAAGGTGTTGTTCTCATGATACTCTGATGTCCAAAAAGCATGATCATACCATATCCTCCAATGTCTAGATGGTCCTCCTTATCTTCCCTTTCGTCTAATTATGGAAAATGGTGCTAAGGAATAGCTGGGTTCCAAGAGCATGTTGCAATCCCCTCCAGACTCGTGATGTGAAACATGAATCCCGGTATAGGAAAATGGTTCTTGGAACTCCATGTAGTTGCACCTCCTAATCTACATAACTACTTTCTAAGACAACTATTGTGCTTAACTCCTTGATTGCCATGAAGTTTACAAATTTCTTCAACCGGTCCACTATAACCCAAAGATAATCGCATCCTCCCTTAGTCATAAGAAATACTTTGATGAAATCCATCAATATTTCATCCCAATTGCACTAGGGAACATCATGGGATACAAGACACCTCTAGGAACATGGTTATCGACCTTCATCTACCGACACACTAGGCAACTTACTTCAAACCCTGCCACAACCCGATTCATTTGGGGACACCAAAACCATTCCTTCAAGCATATGTAGATTTTAGAAACTTTTTGATGCACCGTCAGGAGTGATCTATGGAAGTCATAGAGAAATCCATCTTGCATTGGTACTGGGACAAACATATTTTCATGGAACATCATCTGATTCTAACTATCCTTTAGGCATGCCTCTAGAGCATTACCCTAGATAGTGTGATCACACATCACTTCATTTTCTGAGTCTCCCTAATAATAATCCTCCACCTAATGTGATAATGAATAATTCACTGTCAACTAAAACATAAAACCATTTCCATCATCCACTCTCACATCTAGATGCAATGAAGCCCACTCCTCCATCATCTCCCAAGAATCCATGGATTCTAGAACTACCTTAATATTTGACTTCTTTATCAACGAATTGGACACCACATTCCATTTACCTATGTTATATGGGTTCTCAATATTGTATTCCTAGATTTAAATTGTTCCCCTTTTCTATCAAAATTCTAAGTCTCATTGAGAAACGATATATCTAAAACTCTTATGATCGATGAAGACCATAATGCAATCCCCGATAAAGTAATTCTGCCATAACATCAGTGACAACATGGCCACTACAAGCTCAAAATCATGGGTTGCATAGATATGTTTGTGAGTGTATAACTTCCAAGATTCATAATATATTAATCCTCATTATTTTATTAGTACACTTATCATGCCTAGGATACAAGCATCACATAACAAATCGAACAATAACCCTTCCTCTACAAACATAATCACCTGGGAACTGACCAACCACCCCATGAGATAAATGAATTTTTCCTTAGACTACTCACTCCATATAAAGGCTTGGTATTTTCTAATCAAAGATATCAACAGAGTTGTAACATGAGAGATGTCGGGCACAAATCTCTGATAATATCCTGCTAGTTCTAGGATGATACAAACCTCTACTGCATTATTGGATGCTACCCAAGAAGCATCTACCTCATGCTTTGACATTTACACTACTATACATTACTAGGACAACATTTTTCGAAGGAATTCTACTTCCATTTCTATAACACACACTTGGACATCATTTCGTAGAGTTGGCGGTGTCGAAGGACCCCCAATACCGTCCTCAAATGTTCACCATGCTCTTTCTATGACCATGAGTAGATCAGAATGTCATCAATGAACAGGATGATGAAACAGTCTAGGAACTCATAAAAAACAATGTTCATGAGCCCCATGAACTCGGTTGGAACATTTGTAACACTGAACAACATGTCCACAAAATCAAAGTTCCCATACATGCATCTACAATTATTCTTCAGGTTGTCACCTTCCTTCACCCTCAACTGGTGATATCCGGATCGTATGTCGATCACAAAGAACCACCATGATACCTTTAAATGGTATAAAAGACCATCCATCCATGGGATAGGGTTACTATTTTTTAACATCACCTCATTCAGTCTCATATAGTCTATTCACATGATTAGACCACCATAAGCCTTTTTTGTGAAAAAGACTGGTGCACCCCACGATGACACACTTTTACAGAAAAAACCCTTCTTTATTAGGTCATCAACATGAATTTTCAACTCTCACAACACCGAAGGCTTCATCCGATAGGGATCCATCAAAATCGGATGGGCACCGTTTTTCAAGACTATCTAGAACTCAATGTCATGTTGAGGGGGTGGAGTAACAAACTACCCCCAAAAGACATCTGGAAACTCTAAAAAAACACATTGAACCTCTATCACCTCTACATCTGCTGGTTCTAATATCATCTAGGCTAAAAAAGAGAGAATAGGTTCCATAAGCCAGCTACCCACACGAAAACAACGCTCACCGAAGAAATCCATACACTATCCACCCACATCATATAATGGGACTCATCATTGGAAGCTGTTGATAATGGTGTGAGTATAAAAAATACCAGTCATTTCCAAGGATTTCATCATATGGGTGCATATGTTTTTGAATAAGATCCCCACCAGAATGATGTGTCCCCAAAAATAGTCTTCATCTACGGAAATGATTAGGAAATTTGGCCTGACCTCTAACTTGTGAACTCAACACTAGGGGAACTCAAATTCTCACTATATCCATGCCTATTCCATGGGATAGACATGGTGAAAAAGGATTGTTGAGCTCTTAAATCAAACAAAGCACACACACACTATTACTAAAAATAATGATCATACCTCCAACAACCTATGGACCTACTAGAACGAATGCCTCTATGGTGTGAAATTTTCCACACCCATCTCATCTAACTCCCTACTGTCGAACACCCCCAATCCATGCCCTAGTCAAGGTCCCTAAGGACACCCTTGATTTCATCCTCCCCAGGCACTTTTTACCCTTCGTGGAGTGGTAGATAACTTCCCCCACAGGTAGAAAGACCAGACTAGAAGTAGCTGATGCTAAGGTGGGTACTGAACTTACCTAGACCAACTATACAGACCTCAAACTAGGATGTTGTTCTGAAGATGTCCAGAACCTCCATAGATAAAGCTCCTCGGACCCTATCCCATGGAAAAATAGAGGGGACTAGGAGAAGTGATATGTAACTGCTGATTCCTACATCACACTGTTCAAAACATGAATTTCCCTAAAAACATATACCTACTTTTGATGGCCTTCCCCTTCATTGAAATCGAATGGATTCCGTCTTGTTGTACACCTCATAGTGACTGCATACATTCCACTACCCCAGACTTCTTTTGAACCTCTAGGTATGTCCCTAGAGTAATGGAAGTGGAGACATACTGCATATAAGGTCGGAGTGCCTCCTATATTAATTTCTCTGGGGACTCTTCATCTGGAAAGTGATCATGTGAGAAGCATTAGAGATCATTAAACGTGATCCCTAGTTTTGTTACCGACATACTCCCCTATTGGATTGAGAGTAACTCTTGCATCTTAATGGTCTTCATTGTAGGAGAAAGAAATTCTACCGAGAACTCCATCCCAATGTTAGCCCACAAAATATTGGTCTCCTTCAGTTCCCCAAGGAAAGAAATCCACCACTAACATAGAACTCCCCTCATAGAGATAATATCTAGAGGAACTTAGTACTATGTCAATGCCCGAATCAGGCAGAAACTGATCACCATCTCCTCGAGCCAACTCTCTATCTCTATGTCTGAGATGCAACCCTCATACTTCCCTAGAGTCTTCCGTTGAAAGGAATGAAGTGTCTCATTACACTGTTAATCTTCCTACTCTCGATCATCTCTCCAAGGATCATATAGGTCAACCAGATGGGTTTCAACTACATGTACCACACTAGGTCGACGTCTGAGTGCCATAGATGAAAAGTAAAAAAGGTACTGCCAATCTCGGGCAGTGGGAAAATTTTCTTTAAAATTCATTTTTAACTCTTAATTTATTTTAAATCCCCAAAACACCCAAGACAAACCAGAACACAATTCATTATGATGCATGTACTTATCCTAGGAACATTTCCCAACAATCGGCGTAGCCTTGATTTTTCATTCTGTAGGTAAATTTTCCTTGCATTAGATCATGGGGGCCCTAAAATCACATATCATTGCCAGGCGTCCCGGACTTATTTCACATACCAAGATATCCTAACCCCATTTTTCTACTATCCGATGAAATTATTACTATGCCTAACTCCACACTCCATCATATCCATCGACTACCAAACAAAGCTTCCTATGTTACCATTTTGTTTCAACCCACCTTCTTCAAGTTGTGGGGAGGGACTCCAAAGTGAAAATCCATTCTTTCCTCGAGATAAAAGAGTGATAATGACCCCCAGAGTCTTGCCTTCAATATGCCCTGAAGAGGAAACTAGAACAAAGTGTATAGAATTTCACATAATATGGAAGGAATTACCCTTTTAATAGAACATGATCAAGGGATATGATGGTAAATCCCAAAAAATTATAAATAATAAAAGTAAAATTATAGACAAAATCCATTCCCACATGTATGTTAAAATGTAAATATGATATTAGGTTCAATAAAACTCCAAAGTAATGTACCAAAAGAAATGAGACCTAGATGAAAATGTCAACTAACCCAGATGCCCGATCTAGTAATGTCAGGGAAAATACATAAAGTCCCCCTGGAAAACTGAAAGTGATTTTAGATACATAGGGTGAGAATATGAGTATACTCAATAGGGAAACTAAAGATATGCACGAAAAAGTGGGGGAATATACTATTGTCTCTATGATAATATATTACAACCTCAAAGCACCAACTATGAAATAGTAAGTCTCCCATCCTCACTAGGGCACATTCACCATATAATGCAAGTCAAGTAATGTAGTAGATTAAATAACTCAACAATTGGGTACCTACACCAATTTTTCACTTGTTAACATCTCATTCCTAATTCTTAATGCCTTGACGCTACCCCTCTTCCCATATTTAGTCCCATTACCATCACTTTCCCGCACACACTTGGACCTCAAACCACATAAAATCCTTCCCACAGACACCTGGGCCACAAAAACCACACCTCTCACCCAAAGATACATAGACCTCATCATGAAGAGACTTTGGAAAACAATCATAGCAAACAGACACCTAATACTCTCATATATATCAAAACATTGCTCAAATGATCTTATACTATGGTAAGGCTTACAAAATTACAGCCTGCCCAGATACACTCTACTAGTAAGAACCAGAATAGGGTGCGTGTATGAAATCCAAAAACCTGCAATCCATACTCCCACCGGGATGTTAGAAAAAATTCCCTCCCCACCAATAGTGGATATTGGTCACATGGTTCACAACAAGGGTGGGGTGTGTATTAAAATCTTAAAGAAATTAAATTTATATATTTAATGGTAAGAAAACAATCAGCCCAACCTACGGGTCCCCACAACAGAAAACCAAATCATTACGAACCCCACTTACTGCTACCACTATATGAAAATCCACAAAACATCCACATTCAAAAAATAACCCAACCTCCTTCCATTTAACCAATTTACATTTATTTATTTAGGGAATTCAATTTATTTTATTCCAGCACTACCAAGAAACTTTCATCCATAACCACATCAAAACATGAAACAAAACCATTTTTCTAGTCTCACTGCACACCCCCCATTCAATCACTGCTAAAAATAATTATTAATATACTACACTATCATAATATTTTACAATATAGTCCCACTAGATAACATTTCTAGAACCACTATGTATTCCCACATCCTAGCATTGCTTTGTAACCACTTCACAAACAACAGTAATTCTTTTTCCTACATGTACATCCATTCCACAATCAATCACTCTCTCAAACCCGGATGCCAAAAACACCTGAAACTCCCCACACACAAATCCCACATTAACTACAATTTTAAAAACAATACCACTTCACACTCATAAGACACACTTCTCAAAAAACTTACTCATCTGTCCACCCCTACACCCACAATTGTGCTCCCAATAGCAGCGCCACACATCTCACACCAGATCACAAAACCAAATAGAACACATCACTCAACCACACCCTCAAACAAGACATATTGGTAGTTTTTTAAACACTATTATTTAATCCTATTTGATAAATAGGGGTGATAACACAAGGGTTTTGATCTTAGAGAATTCATTTATTTAACCAAGTATATGTGATTAAGTAGATTTCATGTTGTGGCCAATTATGAAACAACATGATGGAAACAAACAGACCACCACTAGTGAAAAATGCAAGATCCCTAGTGACCGTGATTATTATAAGTCATATAGTCACAATAATCCATAACTAGAAATATACAACCAAATAAAACAGAAGACCAATCTTCAATCCACTCCCAACCAATTATTTTATTGATCTTATTATCTTTTGATCATAATACCTTCTTATTTATTTTTTGTTTTTTGAAATGTTATTAACAATTATTTACAAATAATCATTAGTACACCCACCCATCATGATGAAAACTAAAATAGAGTTAGAAAAAATTCTAATTGAATTATCAAAGGATCAATGTTCCTCCTTGCGCCAAGAACAGATGATCACGCGAGCTGCACGAGACTCCAAGATAACTATGAAGGAGGGGATGTTGGATTAGCACACAACTCATTTGGGGAGGAAGGCTATAAGTGAATCAAGGGGAAAAAACAGACTAAGAAGGGTATATCATATTTGAAGAGATAGATCATATATTAAATGAATAACATATTTTAAAGTTATTAATCATTGGATTATGGTCAAGATTATGCAGTTTTGAGTATCTCAAATACACTTGAACAATACGATAATAAATATATATACCGAACACCCTTCAAAACACCATTAAAAATATCAAACAAGGCTTTAATAAAAGTTTTCATCAAATATGTTGTAAAAGAGGAGAAACTGGAAAATTGGGAAAAATAGGAAAAACAGTAAATGAGTCACTTATGGGTGAGTCAAAAAGGAGTAGCCACCAATGGGTGAGCTACCGGTGAAACCATCCAATGATGAGCTACCGACGCTGAGCCACTTACATTGATCCATCATCAATGATCCACCGACCATGGGAGACCGATTCAATGACCAACTGACACCTCGAACTACCACCAATGATGCTCCTGACTCATCGATGTTAATGACTTTGACTCACTGACAACAACACCCTCGACTCTCCAATTTTGACCCCTATGAACCACAGACACTAACACGCTCAACGTACTGATGTCATCTCCTTTGAACCATCAACACACTAACATGCTACTCCCTGACATGCCGATGTGGACGTCCTGATTCTCCGATGAAAAAATTTGGAAATTTGGAAAACTATTGAAATGATTCACCATTTCCTCAAAAACCACCCCAAACACAAGGTTTTCAATAAGTAAAGTTCTGTGGAAATCTATGTCATTACAAATAATTAATAAATTTATACTTTTATTATGACTGTATTATGTTTATTAATTTATTTATTTCACAATATAGATGTTTTAATATTATAATTGGATGGATATGAATAGAAAAATAAATTTGTACTAATCATATGATAAATCAGTCTGAATATGGATTTAATCATTTGATCATTTTTTTAATATTGATTTCATAGAATAATTCAAAAATAAATATTCTATTTCTGTGATGTTTAATTGAAGAAAAATTAGTCCAGAAGAGTTGTAAGAACATTTAATATGTAGAGAAATTGTTCAAAGCTATAAATTTTTTACAAAAAATGGGGAAATGATGAACATGAAAAGCGATTGGGATGCAATTCTGTTTTATGAGTAATTTGATTTTAATAGTAGTGTAAATAATTGTTGAGATCATATCGAATAAATTAAAATGGAAATTGATGATTTCCTTAATGACTATAATTATTTTAAAAGTTAAATAGTTTTGATAAGAGACCATTGAATTTCATTCATACTAAATACACAACGTTTTCAGATGTGTTGATGATAAAATATTTAAAAGCTGAGAGAAGATGGAGAAACACAGGTTTTATATAACTACTTGGTATCATGAATGATATGTTACCAAAAGAAAATGTTCTTCCTTGTAAAACATACTTAGTTAAAAAAATGATACGTTCAATGAAAATAATCTATAAAAAAATAAATTCTAGCTCGAATTATTTCATGTTTTTTCCAAAGAACCATTAATCAATCATTAAATTAAAAATATCCTGAAAATATTTATACAATAAAGATAAAAACATACATTAAAATATTTAGGGTTCTTTCCTATCATTGTATGGTTTAGAATACCATGTTGATGTTATGAAATAATGATACAATTATCGATGAATTCAGATGTTGGAATTATATATGGGAAACTACATAATCTTTAATACTCTCAACAGTTGAATAAAATAGATTATTAGTATATTGAACATAGAAATAATCTGATAAACATCCATATTGAATTATATATACCTAGAATAAATACTTTTGTAGTATAATTTATTACTCATATTTCATGTCTAGTTGTTTTTGTATATTATAACTTGCCTCGATGGTTACTTATAAAGCACATATATATTAGGTTTCCTCTACTAATAAAATGTCACAAATACACCGATAATGATATTGATTTATGATTTGATTTATTGACTATTGATATGAAATTGATGTTAGATATAGTTGTTTCAAAGTATGGTTCTCATAAAAGTGAAGAATTTACATTGAGCGCCATGTTTTAAGGGGTGAAAAAAGACTCTAATAATTATGAAAATTTGACAGACCATATCATTAATGTAATTTTAGGGTTTCCTATTTGAGATTACTAAAAAACATAGTTTAGTAAGATAATTCATTAAGTAATCTATATTTATAAAACTGGAAATTTTAACATAAGCCACAAAGAGACCAATCAGGGATGAGATCATTCGATAGGAACACTAAAAAAGGTACAACACTATATCGACTTATATGTGGTCAGTTTATAAATAATTTACAATTTATTTGAAGTGTTTTAAATAAAAAAAATTCAAAAAACCTTATGCAATTAGGTTGGATTTTTTTTCCAATTTTCAATTGAATTACTATATTATAAATTTATCTACATCAGACATTTTTTTCATGATAGGCATGCAGAGAAACAACTAGTTGATAGTGTTATTGTAACGTTAAATAATTTTCCTATTAAAAATGAAATCATGGTACAATTATACATGATTAATAAGAGGCTTTTGAATGGTTGGAATCAGTGAAGGGTAATAGGAACACATTTCCTTCATCAGCAGCATACTCTCTTTCAAAAGAGGGAAAATTAGAATTTTTTATTTTCCATAATGGTGGAAATGATTCAAAAGTCTATTAATAAAATATCAGTAATTTCTTATCAATGAATAATTTGATGTTATTTGTAAATAATTCACATGGAATCTATGCTTTTATGAAATATGTGATTCCCATCACTTGACATTTCATTCTTCCAAAAATCTACAACATACATTAACCATTCTCTGATTCTTTATGAAAACTATATGCACAAATTTTATAGACCTACTGACGTTTACAAAGTATAATAAAGAGGTTTTAGTTAAATAATGTGAATTATATATATTTTCATCCCAAAATAATTCATTGATATAATTGTCCTATTTATCATTTATTAAGTTATAGAGGTTCAACGAATTGTCTATGTACATAAGATATGGATGTACCACATTGATAGTATATTATTAATTTATAAATGGTATGGAACGAATCTATTTCATCCATAAGGTTTAATGTAAGACCTATATATTTTCAAATAAACTATTGAATTATGTACTAATTAACAATCAGATTTTGATATCATTGGTATCCCAAAGTCCCATCACTATGGATTCCATATGGAAAAGGGATATCTAGAAGAGATGTTTTCAAAATTAAATCATAGAATGTCAATAATAACACCGTTACATTTCAAATAATAGTGAAGATATTGATAAATATTATTAAGTACACAAAAGAATTAATAAATATTTAAATCCATCAAGGGATGAAGGATTTATATCAAATAAAAATAACAAATAGATTATAAGATGATTTTGAGATCATATTTATAATAAGTTATCTAAAAATAAGAATTAAATTGATTAATGGAATCAATATATTGTCAGGGGACCAAATTAAAATGTTTTAACTTACATTTTTTTGAGATAAATGGTTATATGTATTCAAATAAACTAAAATGATGAATGTTGTATGATGCAATACAATGAAGTTATGCTTATTTAAGGAGTGTTTCAAATATCTATTTCCCAGGATAATAGTAAATTTTATGTGAATATGTCATATTTCATCATTATCAAATATAAATTTGAGTTGGATTATATAGAATTTTTAGTGCCTATTTTCAGTTGCAAATAGGTTAAAAGGAGGATTATAGTGAATGGTGATGAAATGTGTTGCATGAAGGTGAATTTTAGTGTGGAAGGGGAAAGGTATGAGCCACACATTATGGAATCAAAATTAGGGAAACTATACAATATATCAGATCCAAGAAAACGATAATTGGGTTTTCATCTTGATATCCTCTAAAACAACTATAGGGTCAGATGAAAATTTTCTCCAGGATGGCCCTTTAATTGGGAGATCACAATCAATTCATGGGGTTCTAAATGTATACAACGTATTGTGTATTATATTAGAACACAAATAAGTTATTTTTATTCTCGATAGAGGCACCAAGTCTATTCAATGGTTGAACAAGAATGTGAGTTCACTGATAAGGTTAAAGTGTTTTATAGTATACTATAATTCTTATCACAATGTTATGTGTTATCTACTGTATTGAGGTAATATAAATTTAATACATTACTTATCATGTAGAAAATGAGTTATAAACATGATTAAGTTATCAATATTGTGGATGAACAAGTGGTTTGATTGTCAATTTGTATTATTATTAGGGGATCATCAATGTGTTGATTAAAAAAAAGGAACATTGTAGTGATATAGTGTTGAAAAAAATTATCAAGGAAAAAGGTAAGGGTATGATATTTTTGGTTGTATTGAATTAACAATGTTAGAATATTAATCCCAATAGTTTAATTTAAATTTGTTATGTTGGGGTCACAATGAGGGTGATTGTTCCAATTGATATTGATTCATGGTGCCATGTCATGCCTTTTATAAAGTAATCTATTTGTTCATATATTGAGTTTATGATATGATATACTTTATCTATTTCACCTAAAAATTATATACTGAATCGTTGATTATATTTTTTTAATCCATGTTGATCATTTATTTTAGAGAAATTCTTTAAGAAATATATCATATTTTCTTCTAGAAAAATCCATACTGTATTTTAGACTACTGTTACAAAATATTCATCTTGGGAATGATGAGAGAAAAGTATATCCCCAACCAGTAGTTACTTATTTACACATTATAATGCCTGAAGACTGGATTTATTTTATAAATCTTCCTGATGAGAAATAATTTATGTCAAAATTTAGTAACAATATATTATTTTAAATTATTTATTTTAACCAATTTGATTCAAAATTGTTAATTTATGAAACAAAAATTGAGTGATTTAAATAATGGACGTGTCTCTAAACCAATGTACCCCTATTTAAAATAAATGATGGTTAGACATCACTAGAGATAAAATTCTAAATTATTTAAAATATAAAAAAAATTATTATAAGATATAAAAAACATATATTTCTTTATTTTTATAGAAATGGATGAATCATGATATAAAGCCTCTTTCCTCCCACATCATTTGCTATAAAAGGAGGGCCACATAAATGAGGGAAACTTACAGATGAAAATAGAAAACAAGTATGAAAATAATGTATAAATATAAAATAAAAATAAATCATTATGATTATAACTATATTAACCAAAATATATATTTATTTTTATATGTTTTTATATTGTTTAGACACAATAATAAATAATGAATATACTAGAATAATAAATACTTTTAGTATTTCTAATGTGGATGGAACAATATATTAAAATTAGAGATATATATATTGAACTACCACCTAGAACATGTTTCCAAACACAAAACCGCATGAATATACAATTACATGTTAAAAGGATTCTATGCCCAAATATATAAATTTTTAATATTTTTTGAGTCTGTTTTAGCATAAATGTGTACTCAAATTGATCCTAGTGAAAAAATGACGAAATAAAGGTCATCATCTGAACAACCAAATTGCCCATCTAGATTTGATGATAGTAATTCCATCAACCACATACCAAACCTCAGGTAATCAATTTATTTAAATAATATCACATGTAGATTTCATTCAAAAAACTTATAATAACATCATATTACTAAAATTCCACATATTAAAGTTTATTTTATTTATATATATTTAAGCCCATGCACAACGTTTTTGTGAGTTTTACTATGTATAATATTATGGGAGAAATGATACACAAAAAATTAATCCAAAAAGATATATTGATATTGTTGATCTAGGTATCTCAAGAGATGAGCGATGAGTTTCCAGTTACATTTGATGATCCAGATATTATAACGGTGAAATATGATATTGTATTTTCATATATTGGTCATATAATCGTATATAGATACATGTGTTATGTCCATAAAAAATTGAAATAAAAACATGAAACTGTTGATGAAAAAATGACTGATGTGATGTATGGTATTATGGATAGTTAAAAGGTTGGAGAAACATAATCTCAGATCAATACAATCTTGTAGATCTACTAAAATTAGAAAAGGTCCATCTAGGAGTACCTTCTCCCCACACGGTCTACTAAAACATATATTATCCTTATCAATTCAAAGAGATACCACATTCAAAGACAGACATGTGTCCTACATTCCATATTCAAAATAAATATTTATAGCTCTGATTATAGACATGGTTAGTCTCAAGATTATAAATGATATTCTGATATTTGAATGGCTGGGAGTCTCCATTTTGAATATATATAATGTATATTTTCATAATATGTCGTTCCAAAAAATGTTCTAAAATTTCCATTAATGTTAATATCTATTCATATTTTATATACAAATTTCTATAACTATTTTATAAATTGTGAAACATGAGAATGGATATTTGGATTCATTAATAATTGTTTCATTTCTTGGAATGAAATTAAAATCCACTAAAAAAATTTATAAGAAATATGATGTGATAAACGAGGAATTTGACAAGAAAATAATAGACAATAGACCCTATTTGATAAAGGTATACGAGTGTACAACAGAAGCTAGTGTGTCAAGGATTTAGATTGTTTCATGAATGGTAAACATAACTATGTTATCGCCCATGAAGTATAACCCTACGTTCAATCAACAGGTCTCGTGTGATGATTTTAATGCACAAAATTCAATCCATTAATATTGAGTTATATCTGAATCCACTCCTTACATATTCTCATTATTTGTGATTTTTTATGAATTAATCTAATGTTGAATTCCTTTAGATCATCTACACAACCTTCAGGAAACCATGCGAATGCCCGTCATTAGAATCTGGATGCCAGGGCATAGTTTTGACGACACCTTCAGCGTTCCAATGACCACCTCCTCGCATTTATTGTGACAGTAGATATATATAGAGATATAATGATCAAATTGCATGGATTAAGAGTTTATATCTATACAATGTTAGGAACAAAATAATATATAATGTCTCATACCATTGAGCATTGAATAGTGTTTGGCGGGAGTATCTTCTCCTCTATTTATTGCGTGTTATGAACATACATGGAATTGCCTCCCCAACCCCCAAATATTTTAACACACTACTTAAATGATATTATGACGATGATACTATGAAATAGTTATCATTTATATTATGGTCGCCTTCTTGTAATATATTGTTTCATAATACTTGATCCCTTAAATAGACTCGTTGTTCCCGCATATATTAAATTAACCTTGTATATTTAACATTAATATTAGTTCATGTAATATTTATATTTATTTAAATTAATTCATTTAAATAAATTTTACAATAAAATTAAATTCCAATCATTCTTAACATAAATAATATTTATGTATATATTTTTTTAGTGATCGTATATGACAGAAAAAATCTCAATCACTAGTGGTGGTCCCACCATGTCTTATATAGGTATCCAATTGAATTTGATGGATTGTGGAAAGCTCTCTCATGTGTGACCCTCTAGGACCATATTTCTAAAGAACTGAAAAAAATCGATAGACCAATAGTTCAGTCTACCAACACATATGGGACCCTAAAAAATTAAGGATTTACATTGCAATGAAAACCAACCTACATATAAATAAATTGTACTATAATTTCATTCAATTTGGATATCTATTAAATAACGATTCACAATTGTGTCATCAAATTATTCATTATTTATTTTTTATTGATCTAACCAAATTTATTTACCTTTAGAATGCCTTGGAAGTGGATTTATAAAGGCATTAACATCCTGATCAACTTGGCTTGTTATATAAATTTCTCAAACCAAAAGCAAATATTATTTTCATGACCATGAAACCAATGGCATACCACGAATGATTCATCCAACACAAGCTCACTGAAAATGATTTAATTATCCATTTGTTTCCTTCCACCAAATTATTCGATAAGATGGACCACATTGGAAATGATATCATATCAGGAAAACAGTACACATATTCATCGATGGGAGTAATAAATGACAACTAAAACATGTGGTGTTCCAATTAGACGGTCATACCACATGACCTCAACAATATACATAACCATGAGTGAACATTGTGAGAAGAATCCTCAATTCTTATGAGCCCCAACAACATATAGTCAAAAATATACTATATCGAGTCAGTAATATGTGTTTATACCATATGATTTTTAAAAATTAATGTCATAGTATCTTGAGGTTCTCTTTATATCCTGGGATCTACTATAACCTTTTAATATTAAAATTAATAAATGGATGTTACCATTAAATAGTGGATGAAAAAAGTTATACACTAAAATGGTAAGATTATATCATTTATAACTAATTGTATACATGAAATTGAAATTGGAATGCACTATTTAATTGGGTATAGGGAAACCACTATTAAAAAATATGATTCATGAATACATTAATAATACTCATAAATAAAATTACATAAAATATATTTTTATTTTATTCATTAATTATATTTTTTTGATTTTTAGGAAGCACTATATATTGATCACAACTAGTCATGAAACCACAAACATTTTTTACTTAGAACCAACAGATAAATATAAATTATAATAAGAACACATGGTTTGTATTGTGAATTTACAATGAAATAATATGTAAATATCAAAAATAAAAAAAATATTATATGTTTTAATCTATTTTTTAACAATAGTTTTTCTTATGGTTGGGTGATATCAAAATATTTTCTAAATCTTGGTATGAATTCTTTGATAAAATATAAGACGAATTTGCATTAATTCAAATGGAATTTTATTGAGGTACCTATAAAAACATTTAACAATCAAAACATATTTCATATAATTTTACATATTTTGGTAAATTTTTTGTTGTGTCTGTAGAAAGATGATAGTAATTATTGTGGATATTGTGTTAAAAAATTATTAATGATATCATAGAAAAGAAAAATACAAGCATTCATTAACAAGTAATTAGAGAGGGTAATTATGATCTCATTAAAAATAATTTTTAATAAATTTTTTGTCAATATGTTTGATAAAGTTCACTTATTTCCATGAATATACATACTAAAAAGTATATGAATATTTTTAGAGATGATTGGGAAGTGGAAATGGTGTTATAATGTTTAATGACATCAAATATAGGTGATTACATATAATTTTTTGTGATCTAGAATGTTCTATTAACTTAGAAATATATAAGGTGTATGAATAATGAATATAAGAATGTTTATATATTATTTTTTATTGGTTTCTCAAGGAATTCTATAATGGAGGAAATAAATTTTATATGAAATGAATATGATAAATACTTTATTTTATAATGTATACATATATCATGAATATGAAACATCATAATTCTTATTGATATATTTTCCTCGTCATTTTAACTAATTTTTTAGTTAATTTCCACAAGTGTTATATGAAATTTATTTTTTAAAAATTTACACATTATTTCAAAGAAAACATCATATGCTAAATACTGAGAAAATAAGATCATATTGTTTTCAATCATTAGAAAAATTATACTCAAGCCATTTCACATGTATATGAATTTTCCAAATTCTAATCAGATAAATGATGAGTTCATTATGACCCAATGTTGGTCTTTTCAATATAATAGAATCTTTTTAGTTTAAAATGTGGCACACATAGCTAAAATAAATAAAAAAATGTATTGTTTTCAAACATTAAGAAAAAATATATAATTATTTTGTCACATGTCATAATAGAAAACAAGTTAATATGACACCTGATGTTGTTACTACGACTTGAAGAATGCGTTTTAAATACAAAAGAGTCTATTTGGTTAAAACCACATATCACGTAACATCCCTGACTTAGATGACACTAAATAAGTGATCTGATATTGGTTGTCACATGACCTCAAGCATGCCACCTCATACGTGAGATGTTTTCGACTAGCAGTGAGGGTCTAATGAGTCATGTAGAGATACTATACCATCTTTACCAGAGTAAGCAACATCAGAACACAATGAAAATAGAGGAAACAATATGAACTACCAAAAAATAGGCAAAACATAGAATTTCTTAAATAGGGTACAACCCACCAATCAAATACAACCATTTCATGCCATACTAGTAGTGCAATGTTAAAGAATCCCATGATAAAAAAAGGACAAAACTCTAAATGGATCTCGACTCCGAATCTGGGTCCTTCTATATGTACATCCCGAGCCAAACATAATATCTCATAGTAGGGCATCTACCCTTGTCCTAACCTGCAACCAACAGATCTTTTCGGGTACATAGTGGCAGCCCGATTAGGGTGTGAGTACAAAACCTTGTAGGCCACCACCAATGGTGTCTACAAAATATCCATTCTAATAGATAGTTCATGCTAGCACTGAATAATTGGTAATAAAACAAGGAATATTTTGGGTGCCACTATTACAAAGGATTCATTTGATTAATGAGTAAAAATTATCCAAATTCCATTTCTTATACTATCTTCATTAAATATGCCACATTGAACACATGTTCGATGGGTTAGGCACAAATATCATCTACCCAAGTGTCCAAGTCAATCAATCAAAGTCCATATGCAATATAAAAAAAGGTCTCATCTCACTATGGATACACATATCACATCAAATCAGATTATCACCTTGAGTCATCATTCTAGGTGGAATGCATCAGGTTATAGCAATCTCATGATCCTCACCCCAATGAACCAGGTTGAGTGTAATGAAACTGTTAGGGGAATAGATCATCAGTTGTCATCCCTATCACATGCATTAGGGGTGGAGTTTCGAGAATCGGTCCAAATGATTCCTTATGTAAACTATGTCCTCACCTCGAAGCCACAATCCTGGTGGATGCAACCGTTAAGTGAATAGTGCAACATACATCATCTCTAGCTTGTGCATTAGGGGTCATGTTTAAAGATTCCTTCCAACCCGACCTATGGGAGTAGATCCACATTCAATAACCCACACTACCAATCCATGTGAACATGGTTCTTTATCAAGTCACCAGAACCATACCATAACACATCCAAGCATATCCAATGCCATTGTATATCACAATACATAACACAACAGAACATAACCAATGCCAATGTGAATCCACATACCCATTGCATAAGAAGAAACATGTGAGTTAATAACATGCCTTAACTCATTAACACAATTTCCAATTACAATTCATATCCATTAAAAAATTCCCATTCTGATGACTTAACCCATTAGGCAGATTCAAAAACCCCTATGACATAACCAAATTCATTAACCCATTTGGCCCATTTATCATTTCACATGCATTTACCATCTTATGAATTTCATGTAAAATTCTATATCAAGTGACACAAACCCTTTATTACATTCAACCATTTAGGTGTACAAACTAATTCTCATTTATTACCCCATTTCACTAATTCATCCATTCCTTATGACATCCCATTATCACATTTACCACCCATCACACCATTCGACCATTTATCCCCATTCCATGTTATTACACTTATCTCACTAAGCATTGACTTATATATCCTATCACACTAGGATACGTTCATTATGCCTACCTAACTATGCTTCATTACCAGGATCATAATCCATCTCATTATGGCCTTTAATCATTTCCACAAATTTACCCACATTAATGTCAAGAAAACATGTCCTTATGCCTTTATCACCCTAGGCATATTTATCACCATTCCATTTACAACATGATCAAAAATTTAATGTGTTCTACATGGGATTCAGACTTTAATCACCAATCCTTCACTTAACCTTACCATTCTCCGGGTTTGGGATTTTTGGCGCTCCCCATGGGTGACCCTAAAATGATGAGGTCATCATCAATGCATCCCATGAGGATCATGAGGGTTATATGGAAACCATTTAGACACCCAAATCTCCCAGTAACACTCAAGGAAATAAATAAACCAGAAAAGATAGTAAAACCCCAACATACATGAAGAAATCTATATCCAAACTATGGGATATAACATGTATACCACCTACCTAGAATCCAGTGATGAACACACCTAATATCATGGCCTTAGATTCAGATTCAAGCATCCCTAGAAGCCGCAACCTAGGTACCACCAGAAATCAATAGGTTTTAGAGCTTCAGTAGAATATATGAGATACCACATGCCCTAAGATGAAAATGGGAGGAGGTCAGATGATTATACACACCTGGATCTTTGATCCGCAAGTAAATACGTCCAAAACAATGAAAATTTGAAGGATAAACATTTCATGGATGATTTGGTTAGAATAGTTTATCAATAGGTTTGGTTGGGATGAGATGGAAGAAAATTATGAGTTGGGGATTTAATTCCTAGGATTGAAATTTTGAAAATTTTCCAACATTTCTAAGCCACACGGTTTTCCAATCCATGTGAAAACTGTGAGGAAGCTACTATCTGAAAACACCCATTTCAAATAGTTTATGGGGATCCCACACGGTTTTACCTAACCATTCTCAGACCGTGTGAATTCTATTTTCCGAGGATGGAAGGTACACACAGTTTACCTAGAAGTTTTCCCTTAACGGTTCACAGACTATAAGCCATGCACTGCTCACCCTTGTTTCTCTTCACTTCACACCCTGAGCCCCTAGGGGCATCCCTAAGCCACCACCATAACTTGTTAAACACTTATCTAGATAAAAGAAGATGTTAAACCAAAACCTAACAAAAACATACCATAAACTATTCGAGATATTACAACCTTTGCCCATATAACAACTCATACTCGAGCCACACTTCAGAGAATCACTAACTTCTATATCGAGGGATCGTTCCACAATTCCAAGCTATCCACATCAACATTCCATGTTTTTGGTTAAACCTCACAAGGAAACCAAACACAGTTCAAGGGAATAAAATTTCCCCTCAAAACATCTTTACCACAACCAGAACACGAGATGAAAAATCCTCAGGAATTCGTCATCTTCAACTGTTCTCACCATGAGAAATTTCTTGGAAAAAACATAGGTGAAAACACCTAACTAATAACACATGGAAACATAACAAAAAACATCTCATCATAATTGAAAAACCAATATGGACATAATTGGCCCAATCCTCTACATAACTCATGACCCAAATATCTTGGAGTCATTTTCTTGGTCACCCAAAACTAATGGTGACACAACCCTATATCATCCAGAAGAAAACACATGACCCTTCCAAACACATCTTCTGATGGTATCACTCCACAAATATACATAATAAACTCAAAAATCTTAGCTAATCGACCAGTTAAACCATGCTAAACCTCTATACCAGGGCTAAATCACCCGAACAGTGACCACTTGAGTGCTTTCAACATGAAACTCTGATCAGGTCATCAAGTAACCATTTATCCAGTATGGTTCTATCCACTATTATCAGTCACTTGGAACCCCCTCCATCGATGAAGGACCACCAGAAATCAACCCAACCATCCCATTTCCAAACACATTCCTATTTATCATGTCCATGAATGAATAAGGGAATTACCCTACAATGGCATCCATCCGCACAATCACAATCATTGGGAATACATCCCTAAAACATCTATTCAAGGACTAAGACCATCCTGACATCACATAGGTTCAACTTCATTTTGAAAGGCGCTTTCTGCAACAACATTAACCTAGAGGTGATTCACTCTCACCTCACCCATCATGTTTACCATCTCATGTCGGACCACCATCGAATGGCTTGTCCCAGGACACCCACCTTCCAATGATGGTACGCTACCCCTTTTTCTCACTTTCCTATGGTGCACATGAACTTGAATCCTATCATTAACATCCCACGCACTTACTATGGTTGCTCCTGGAATTACAGTAGATTTCCTCCATCACAGAATTATCGTCCTCCATAACATCATCGGATTCATCATGAGCATGACCCCACATCACATGGCCAAGGTTCACCAAACATCACGATGTCCTAAAATGACACAAGTAAAATTGACCCTAGTCTAATCTCAATATCTGTTAGAGTTATAAGACCCAAATTTCACTAGCCAAAACTTGTAGTCATAACTATCCACACCCTCATATGACTTAGTATAACCACCACAGGATTAACATGCAACCACAGTGATCTCAAGCCAACAAATGGCACATTTGTCACCACATCAAGTCCTACATGCCTCTCTATGGAACCTGCACAAACCTCACCAGTTCTTCATTGGAACCTGGGTTCCACTACATCGTCTTGATTTTCTCTTTCATACTTCCATGGTTGATTGATCACTCTCCAACATAGGAGTGTCATTACCTTTTCTATCATTGAGGGATTCCAACCACCGTATCTTAAAACCGATAACAAATTGAACCCCAAACATAGATATGGCGTTCCATACTTTTTCCAAAATCTTGAGAAAGAAAATCACATAGTTCCTATTCTAGGATTTAGTGAATAGATACCAAGGAATTTTTCGACATTCATCCCATCTTGATGTTCTCACTCAATGCCATTGAGGAAGTACATCTCATCATCAAACTCCACACATACTGCTTCCTTGTGCGTAAACTCAATGAGGTACCTCATCCAACAAAACACCTCCATGTTTTTTTGGAGAGATCCAGAGATTATTAACATACCTAGGATGATTTCAAGTTGTTTGGAATGCTCGTCACTAGATGACGTACACAAAGAGGTTGTTGAAGAACACTATCAACAAGTTATCTGTTTCTAATGTCAATCTATGGGGCACCATGACCTTCCTGGAATCTTAGGATTTCCTTCCGAACCAGCCACTTCAAAACATAACCATCACCACTCAGGTGTGATTACCAACAAGGTCAAATATTTCTCCATATCTGAACCATTCATGAAAACATGTTCAACCACATGACCACCATTTCCTTAGGTCTCACCATCGAGCAAATTTAAATATCCACACATTATCCACCATTATCATTTCTGTTCAAGACCTCTCCCATAGGTCTCCTTGAGGTTGAAAAAAACCAATCCCCTTGACTAGAGTCACAGCCCAAATAAGCCATTGGACAATTCTCCAGAAAACACTTATCATGAGATGAAAAGAACGTGAATGAAACTCACACACCCATTCAGATGTGCACTATGCTTTACATACCCAAAAAACATGTTCACTAGGTTCTACCCCAAAGGATTACACATTAATAGGTACTACAGAAAATTATCCTCCCAGAATTTGAGTAACAACTTGCAAGGTCTCTACTCACAAGGTCACCAAGACCCGGGCACAATCCTTAGGGTCCAGCATGCATTTTCGATAGTCATGAACCATGAGAGTTTCCTAACTCACATTACCAAACAAAACCTCAAAACCTAAAGGCCTCATCCATACCACGGGTTACTTAAACACACCACCTTGGCTATATCATGACCGGACATACCTCATAATCGAAACCCAAAATATCATCTTGGGCATTCTCATTTCCCCATCCCATGCTTAAAAGGGTTAAACCGACAACACCAAGGATACCCACCAATGAACCAAAACATTTTCATTCCAAAATATCTATTCACTCGACACTTCGAAGAATGGCTGAATGAATTTAACCACAGTTTGAAAAGATCTTACACTATCATCCTTAAACAAACCATTCTTTATACTTTATCTCAATGGCTAGCATCCACATAGAACAAAGTCATTGTCAATATTGGGTAACCAACTTACTTAATCACAAGACTTTATTAGACCTATTAAAACCCACTTCTTCTTTCACAACATGACCATTTCCCCTTCGTAAAATGTCACATTTCACATCATGTTAAATAATCATTTTTAACACATTTACACATATAAATAGGACAAATTCATTAACAATTTTACCATCATTACGCAACCCCTTTTTCTTTTGGACACCAAACCAACCCTTACAATTTATAATAACCCAAAACAGTAATCATGTCACAACATTATTTTATACATGATATTCCTTAACTCTTAATTTTCATTGTTTTTATTCATCCACTTTCATTACCATTATTAAGAATCATTTTCTTCATATTTAACAAGAAATTAAAGGAATTCAACTATCCATTTCCCACACACCCAGCCTGTGTGTGTTCCTATAAAGATGCACAAAAACTATACATAGGTTCCTAAAATGATGCATGAATACACATCCCCATGCCATTCTAACAATAATAAAAATATCATAAATCAAATAATTCACACAATATGTGCATCACCTAATGGTGAAATTTCATTCAACTATAATAATACACATCAAGAACAACAATTCCCATCCAAGGTGACATGGGTTTTCCCTCATGCATGTGTTAGCTACTCCCAAGAAGAAGGTCATTACCAAGGCCCGAAATTGTCCAAATCACCTATCTACCAACACCAAATATTAATAAAGTGAAAATAACTCCGCTTATAACACTTTATAACATCCCCGACCCAGAATCCACTATAGCGGTGCTCCGAGTCGGGACATCACACGACCTAAATCATTCACCCATGTGTGCGAGAGGTTGCTGAATAGCAGTGAGGTTATAATGAGTCACATGGGGAGACTATATCCTCTTTACCAGAGTAAGCCACAGTAGAACACAACGTAAATAGAATAAACTATATGAACTACCAATAAATGAGCATTACCAAGAATTTCCCTAACATGGTACAACCCACAATTCAAATACCACCATGTCATTCCATACAAGTAGTGAAAAGTTGAAGAATCCCAAAATAAAATAAATGGAAAAAACTCAAAATGGGTCCCAACTCCAAGTGCAGGTCCTACTCCATGTATATCTCGAGCCCAACTCAACATCTCACAGTAGGGCCACTTCCCTTGTCCTAACCTACAACCAATAGATCTTCTCGGGCAGCCAACGGAGGCCTGAGTAGGGTGTTAGTACAAAACTCAGTACACCACCACCATCTATGTCTACAAAATATCCTGTTAATTATATTTTTCATGATAGTACTAAATAAATTGCACGAAAGAAAGGGATAGTTTGTGTTCTATTATTTTACCAAATTCATTTAATTCATGAATAGAAATTGTCCCAATTCCATTTAATATACCATCTTTATTAGATAAGCCACATTGAACACATGTTCCATGGGTTAGGCACAAATATCATATACATAAGGGTCCAAGGCAATCAATAATAGTGCATATGGTAAATAAAGCAAGTACCTATCTCACTAGGGATACACGTAACACATAAACTCATATCTTCACCTCGATGCATCATTCTAGGTGGAATGCATCACATTATATAAATCTCATGATCCTTACCTCGAAGCATCCGTCCAGTTGAATTGAAACCATCAGGGGAATAGAGCATCAATCCTCCTCCCTAAACAGTGCATTATGGGTGGAGTTTAGAGCATCAGTCAAACTCCTTCCTCATGTCAACCATGTTCTCACCTCAAAGCCTCTGTCTCGGTGGATGTAACTTTTAAGGGAATAGAGCATCACCCCTCACACATAACTGGTGCTTTAGGGGTAGAGTTTAGAGAATCTTTCTGACTCGACCTGTGGGCATATAACCAAATTCAATAATCTACACTACCAAGACATGTGCACATTTTTATTTATCAAGTCACCACAACAATACCATAATAAAACCAAGAACATTCAATGCCATTGTATATCACAATATATAACACAACATAACATAACCAATGAGAATGGGAATCAACATTCACAATGCATAAAAAGAAACATGGAAATTAATAGTATGCCATTACTCATTAACACATTTTCCAATTACAATTAATATCCATTAAACCAAATTCCTATTCTCGTTCCTCAAACCATTATTTATATTCAACAACCCCAATGACTTATTCAAATTCATAATTAACCATTCATTAACCCATTTAGCCCATTTATCATTTCCCAAGAATTTACCCTCTTATTAATTTCAAGTAAAATTCTATATCACATGACATAAACCCTCTTATTACTCTTATCTCACTAATAGTTCACTCATTGTGCCAAAATCACTAGTATATGTTCATCATTCATACCACAATTGTATTCTTTACTAGGATCATAATCCATTAAATTATGGTCTTTAATCATTTCCACACATTTACCAACATTCATGTCAAGACAACAACAACTTATACCATTATCACCCTTCACATATTTATCATCATTCCATTTACTACTTGATCAAAAATTAAACATGTTTTACTTGGGATTCTCACTTTAATTATAGATCCTTCATTTAACATTACCATTATCTAGGTTCAGGATTTCTAGTGCACCACATGGGTGACCCTAAAAAGGTCACGTCATCATCAATGCATCCCACATGATCGTGAGGGTTCAAATGACACCATTTATACACCCAAATCACCCAATAAGACTCAAGAAAATCAATACAAAAAAATATAAGGAAAACCTCAACATACATGCACAAGTATATAAAAAACTCTAGGATATAACTTGTAGACCACCTTCCACGAATCTTGTGATGAACACACCCATAATCATGGCCTTAGATCCAAATTCAATATTCCCTTGAAGACCCAAACTAGATACCATTGTAAAACCAAAGGGTTAATAGATTCCAAAGAAGATGGGTGAGAGCAAAATCCCTAATCATAAGAAGGAATGAGAAGAGAGGATTAGAATTACACGGATCTTTGATCCACAACCAGTGACGTCCCAAACGACCATGAATTGAAGGTTAAACACAAATTGGAAGCTTGGGTCTGAATGGTTACTCACTAGAGTTAGAGGGGTTGATATGGAGGTAAATCATGAGTTCAGGTTTTAAATCTTGGGAAAGAAATTTTGTAAATGTTACATCTTTTATTGGTCGTAGGGTTTACCTGGATAGTTTTCCAAATGGCTACTGTCATAAAAACCCCAATTTCATACAGTTTCCTAGGATCCCGCATGGTTTTACCTAATTATGCTCAAACCAGGTGAAGGCTACTTTCTGTGGATGGATGCTCCACACGGTTTACCAGTATAGTTTCCCTTAACCGTGCACAGACAGCGTGCCATGAACTGTTTTGCCTAGTTGCTCTACTCTTCGCACCCCGAGCCCTTTGGGCAGCCTCGAGCCCCGACCCGAACATGTGAAAGACTTATCTATACAAAATAAGAGGTCAAACCCAAACATAAAAAAACATACCATAAAAGATCCTTGATATTACATATAAAATATTCAAAACCATTAAAATGAGACTGGATTGTTTTCCACTATTAAAAATATGATCTATAATTCATATTTAAATTATAGTAACTTACTGCACATCACTCTATGTCATGATATGGTTGATATGACCCTATATTCTTGTTTGCAATAGAAAGGTACAATTTTAGTTTAAAATTCATGTTAAAAACACAAAATAATTAAAATAATATTAGACAATATTAAAAAATTTATAAAATGATGCTTCATTCATTTTTCATATGTTGGAATTTACCTCACATTAATATGACACATGATGTAGAGGATGTGGCCCAAATTGCGTCTTTTCAATATAGAAATTCCATTTTAGTTTAAAAAAACCCATAAAATAGAAAAAAACGGGAAAACATGATTGGGTTATTTTTAATAATTAAAAAATCAATCCATAATTAATTTTTCATGTGAAATAATTGTTGCACATCAATCTGACACATGATGTGGGTGATTTGATGATATATTAATGTTTTTAATACAAATATTCTATTTTAGATTAATGATAACATCAAAAAATTACAATTATGTGAAAATTATCTCAATTTTTTCATACATCAGGTAAATGACCCATAATTGACTTCATGTGTACGAAATGACTGCAAATTAATTTGAAACATGTTATGGTCGATATGAACTGAAGTGCATGTTCTCAAAAAAATAGTTTCATTTCATTTTAAATCATACATCAAATATAAAAAACCCTACAAAAAATTATAATATTTCAATTTTTTTGAAATTCATCAATAATTTATTTTTAACATGTAGTAATTTATCGCATGTCAATCATACACATGATGCTTTCATAAATACTTTATGTTCATATTTTTGATATATATAAGTTTAATTTTAGATTAAAATGTGTATCACAAAACACAAAAATGAAAAAATTAGACTATATTATTATCAAAATATAGGAAAAAGATCATTATTTAATTTTTTACGTATAAAAATCAACAAAAAACAATTTGATGTGCAATGTGGTTAGTTTGAGTTAAGGTGTTTTTAATACAAATATCATTTTAGTTTTAAATACACCTCAGATATCCAAAAATTATAAAATGATCTAAGATTGTTCTAAAAATTAGTTCATTGATCAATAATATAATTATGACACTTGTTTAGTCAGAAATATTAAATATTAATTTTCGATTCCATTTGTTTTGGAATGGAAAAACACTTTCTTAAAATATGTTTACTAACATTTTCTTTCCCACATTTTTTAATATGTTTTTAGAAAACATTATTTATTTATGTAATATAGAAATAATTAAAGTGTATTATGAGTATGATCATATAATTCATTAATATGATCCATCCAGACAAGGATGAGTCCGATTTATGTAATAATATTCATTCATTCCATTGGTTATATTTTTTTATTTTACATCATACTAACAAAGTTAATGACCATCAGATTAATAATGGTACCGATACATTGGAATAATTTTAATGATGTTGGTAATGTTGAAAAATGATAAGGAACTACATCTGGATATCCTACATTTTCAATAGGAACATATAGACTTTTTTCAATCATAATGAATACATAACAATGTTATAATGATGCGAAAATAAAACAAATTCATACATTCCGTTACCCAGGAGCTATCAAGATCCTGCCTTACGTGGTTGATGTAACTAAATTAGAAATATTACCATTTAGATATTTACAATAAATAATAGATCAATAAAATATTTGGGAGCTTATTCAATTCACAACTCACATCTTAAAATGAATAACTATCATGAATTACCCATTAACAATCATTATAATACTTTAGAGAGTTTTCATTATAATGAATCGTTGTTTTATGTTGGACTGATTATCTCAGGGGGGTTAATTGAGTTTCCATTAGTATTTTTTATTCTAAATAGATCTTAATTAAATCTCTTAGTTAATTTTAATATCCATGTTAATCAAAATTGAAGATATTTATAAGTTCAATCATTAAAAATATTTCTCAAAGACTAATTATGTCTCTGTAAAAAAATATAAACATCAATTGAACATATGAAATAAATTTACTTAATCAAAACCATATAAAATCACTAATTAAGACTATGTATCAAACTAGTGATTTTTTTAATTCTAAAACGAACTAGATTTAGTGAAAAATAGATAAAACAAAACAAAATATATTGTGGAATAAATACAAGTGGTTAATTCTCAAGACAATACCTATTTATATTCATATCAAAATAAGATACTTCTATTAATATTATATAAAATAATATTTGACCCACTTCATGGATCGATTATACAATAACAAAACATATTGTACATACCATGCTTGGACATCTTACACAACAACCATGGGTATAGAAATAAACATAGGTCACATAAGGACCTATTCCACAACATGTGGGTAAACTGGTGTAAAGGGAGTTGAGATGTAATTGATTATATTACTCATAAAATACATGAGACAATGTGTGTGTTTAAAGTATAGAGTAAAAAAACACTACACAAAATGTAATTATATCAAATAAAAAGAGAAGATAATGGTGTACAAAAGGTAGTGTTGATTTGAATTATGTTCTATAAATCTTGTGACTCAATTGATGTATCTTTTAATGAATCGTAGGTCTTTTCTCAAAATATTTTATTAAAAAATAGTGTCGTTAAATCTTTTGTTCCGACTGTTGAATGGAAATAACTGTTTGATGTTCTCTAATATTCCATAGTTAACTACAGGAAATAATGTTTTATATAAATCTATTTTTCATGATGAATTCTACCATTATTTAATACTATTATCAATCCAAACAAAGAACGAGGAATATCATAAGAAAAAAAGGAATACTCATTGAAATAAAGAAAATTTACATGTATTGGATTAAATAAAAACTAAGGAATAATAATATAAATATCAACATTTTCAATCAATTGATTGCTTATCATTTGAAAATATAAATTTGGAAAGCATATTGTCTTGAAAAAGATTTTATTTATGGTTAACATTTTTAATATTATTATAACATAGGGAAATGTATAACATGAAGGTACCTGTTATGTCATTTAATTATTATATTATAGAGGAGGTAATTTATACAATAAAATTACTAGAATTATATAGTTAACTATACATTTGAAAACATAAATAAATGATATTATGTCTTCATGATATACTTTTATTAAATGTTACATAGTAGCTTTGAAAATTTACTTGGGAAATGGGAAAATTTAAAAAAAGGAGGGGAATATTTTTTTAGTATGGGATAAGAGACCACATAACATATATAAATGAAGACATTATTTTTACATAAACAAAATTTATAATGAAATTATAAAGACAATTATATAATTATTTAACATGAATATAGCATAATTATGGAAAGTTAAAATTTTATATTTCATAAACATATAATTTAGGTCTGGTTCATTGTAAAATACCTATTGTGTAGGGACACACAAATTTCCCAATTTTAATTGTAACATGGGACCTAAAAGTTTATTAAGTGGATTAATAAATATAACCTCCATAGATTACATAAATACCCAATAAAGTATTCTATAAAATACAAATTTATAATAATATTATTTAGCTTCCTAGATTCAAATGATAAAAAAATAACCAACAAATGATAAATGAAAATTTTATATATAAAAATTTATTATACCACTAAATGATAAAAATGGATTTTGTTGGCCATATGTGGAATAATAAATTGTATATATCCTATGTTTTTATGAGAACTTATGATAAATAAAAACTAAAATTTATTAAATTTATTATTTTAATGGATTAATAGATCAATCCTTATTATGATAAAATAGAGGATATAGTTCTATAATTATACAAGAACCAATAATATCATCCATTAAAATGTCATGTTTTAATTATCAAAAGTAATTAATATTTTTATCTAGTAAATCTACTATTGTGATTTTAGTTAATGAAATTAAATTTTGATATTAATTTGAATACATAATTAATAGTAATAATTAAATCAATACAATACCTTTTAATATTCCTTTTTATCATAATGGAATCAATGGATTCCTTTAATTAATGTATAAATCAAGTGAAAATCATAGTTCTAGATTAATTGAAATCATCACCAAAACACATAATATAGTTATGATTAATATAATAATAAGTAATGTTAATGAAAAATATTAGAATACATTTTCAACATCACTACAAACATCTAGTGGAATTACATGCATAGATACAAAAAATAACACCCAGTAGTGGATAAAAGAGATTATTACCTAAATAATCAGACGTCGAAGAAGAATAGAAACAAAAAATATAGGAATTAGTGAAACAAAGTTTAGAATAGAACTGATAGTAGGTTGGGTGATAGGAAAATAAATAACCAAAGGGATTTGAAGAATATATATTGGAAGAAAACTCACAAATAGTTAATTATGACATACTATTGGGGAGAAAAGTGGTCGGGTAAGAGTTAGGTGGATGCAGAGCGCATATGAGTGGATGTGATTATGGATTCAAAAATGGGGAGAGTAGGAGGATCTAGTGAGTGTAAAGTATTTCTTGGATCTATAATGAAGGATTTTGGAAATAGATTTTTATAGAATAATCTATAACAATAGTTTTTAAAAACAGTGGGTATAGATTTTGTCATAACATTTATACCTATCATTTTCTTAAATTGTGGGTATAGATGAATTGGGATAGACCTATTTTATAGAAGTGTTATTAAAAATAAACACATCAGGTTTCATCTTGAATGTTTCATACTTAATTCAATAATTGATAAATCCCATTTCCTTAACATTTTTCGTTACTTTAGGAGAAATATGTAATGTTTCTCATATTTTAAAATCAGTTTCACTAGAGGATATCCAATTAAATTCATCATCACCAAATGAATTATAAATGTCATTCATATATTCAAAATTATTACTATTATAATAATATATAGTAGGATCATCCTAGTCCATTTGAGTAGTCTTAATTGTTTAATATTAATCCACTATAGAAGTCTAAATCTCAAAACAAAATTTTTCAATGTGAATTTTAATAATAATTTTCCAATGATAATAATTATTCTCATTAAATAAAAAAGTTGTGTCGGTAGAAAAAAAATATTGTATATTATCCATTTATAGAATTAAATTTTAAAATGGTAGAAATTTAAGATCATTAACACCTAACTAAAATCATTATTGAAAATATTTTTAAATCCTCTTATACCAATTTTTTTTTCAAATTCAGTATCCCAAGAGTGGGTTGAATTGAGTACCCAATAAAAATTTTTGTTCAATATAGATTTAAACTAAAACCCCCAATTAATTAAAAAACCAAATTCATGAAAATTTCAGACAGATATATGTGATGATCTTTTAATGATTTCTCAAATATTAATTATGTCTCGGTTAAAAAAATATATTAAAAACCCTTCATTTTTTAAATCAATTGACCTAATAAAAACCTTATATAAACAATAATTTACAAATAATATCAAATTATTTTTTTTTCAGTTTCAATAAAAAATCAGTTCAATTAATATAAAAAAATAAAAAAACATAGATGAATAGATAAATGTTTTTAAGTCTCATTTCAAGACAAAAACCTATCCACTTAGAAATTACCTCCTACCAAAGATAGTATATAAATTAATCTTTTTTACACATCTCTGGTCATGTATACAACATCAATAATAAATGTCTTGGATACATGGAGAACTCTTCCAAAATAACCATAGATTCCAAATACAGAAAATACACACATGAAACTTCTCAACAACACATGGGTAAACATGTATAATGGGAGTTGAGAAGATATCATGTATCCTCCATGTAAGGTACTTGAGACAATGTATGTGTTCCAAATAAAGACAAAAAACAAACACTAATTATAATGTAATTATATCAAAAAATAAAATAAATAAGGATGTTTAGGGATTGAGTTTCACTATATAGAGTTATCCGAAGCTTATGACTCATTTTATGTAGCCTTAAATGTGACTCTAATTGCTTGTCAGCAGGTTTGGGTAAAAAAAAAGTGGTGTTAAATCTTTTTTTACATTAATAGGGGACTAAATGTTTTATGTTCTTCAATCTTCCACAATTCAATGTAGTAAATAATTCATTATGAAATTCACTTTTTCGAATGTCTCGCTTTTGTTTCGTTCAAAAATTCTAACCCTCTTCACATCTACATTTATATCATTATATATATGTACATATATATATATATATATATATTCATGTCTATATGAATGAGTGAGTCTACATCATACTTTAACAACAACATGTATGAATAATCATCTAGATCCTCTACTCTATGTAATGTATAATTGAAAAAGAATTAATACATGTAGGGAAAATTTTAATAGTATTGATTAAAATTACATTAACCAATTTATTTGATTATATATTTATTAGAAATATTTGATAAAAAATATGTACATATTGTGATAGTTTCTAAATTTAATGGTGAGAACTCTAGAGGTGACTTGGGTTAGTTGTGACACATTCCAACAGGGACTCATCTCTTCTTGTTTTCTAACTTTTCATGATGTAGGTATAGTTGGAGAGTATGAAATATTCAATTGTGACTTATATTTTGTAGTAGGGCTATCTTACAATTACAAGAAATTTTATCATCATGGTGGTGAGTTTTTTCTGATGGTCTGTGTTTTCAACAAATAACCAATTTTTTTGATCCTAACAGTGACTTGTTTCTGACAGTAGGAGTTTTCAACACATATCCAAATTGCATGTACAATAGTGATTCAAATATTATGGTTTGTATTTCCATACCTTTTCAAAAATCCATTATTTTACTGAATCATTGTATACAATGTATTTCTCCCACACATAGATAGATTTTTATCTTGGGGGTGACTCATCCTCAAGATTGAGTCTTGTCTGGCAGAGACTATTGTCTGATGATGGGGACATCCCACACATATCCAAAATTTCTACAATATTTCTTACAGGATAAATGGTTCCATAAATCATTAATTTTATAAATAAAAAGTTTTTTGTAACATTTAAATTTTTTTACAACACATTCTCAGGTTGTTTCCTTATGAAAATTTGAGTTTCTATTCTTTGTTCATTCATTGTAATGATCTAGGGATTATGTTTATAGGAAGCTGTTGAATCCTATCTATAAGATAAAGGGATTTAGGGGATTTTAATATCTACATTGATCATCGTATGAAGGTATTTTGGGAATATTAAGACAGTTATATTCTGATCATCACTTCGAAAGACTTCCAGGAATAGAAAGAAATATATTCCATTAAGTATAAGGCTATGGATACCATTATTCATGGTTTCTTACTACATCAAAAATAATGTATAAGGAGTGAAATTAATTATATAGGTTGATTCATTCTTAATTTTATTATCCATATATTTCTAGGTTTTAATGATATTTTTATCCACACTTCATGTAATAAAACATTATTCCTTTTAAATATCTTTAAATACAAACTATTTTATCAAATTGGATTTGAAATCGAAAAAACATACTCTGATATAGTCATCCAATTTTTTATTATGATTGTAACACTCTGATCATCATATTATATCTAATTCTGATCATTTTACATGATGTTGAATTGTGTATTTTATTACTTTCATTTTTAAACTACAAATCACCCCATCTTATAAGATATAATAAAATCTTAAAAACCAAAAAACATGTATTAGATGATGTTTCTACTAATTATATACTTTCTTGGATTTGACACTCATTTTTAAAAAAAGTTTTTTATTGTTTTGTTATTAACTAATTTTTCAAATATTTTTCTCAGCAACGTGCTATTGCAAATAATTTTTTTAAATTTTTTTTCAGGATGGAATGGTTAAATTTTAGAACCCTTGAAAATATTAATTGTTGAATAGAACATATCATTAATCTTGAAAATTATGAATATCAGAGTGATCGAGGGGATAATTTTGTGATAAAAACTATAGTTTTTATTTTTTTCTTGATTATTGGAAATTATGATATAATTGATACAGAAGTTACAACCTTTCGAAATCAAGATATTTAAGAATATAAAAAAAAATAGTTTAAGGAATAATATTTTCTTCTTCCAAGAATAATGGTGTACACTATTAGATTTTATCATGCAATGTTGATAAAAATATCAATAATATATTAAATATTACACATTTTGGTACATGAAATGCAATTTAAACGAGAAGAGATATGGTTTTGTACTGATTATCATGTGGTTTATTTTCTACTCGGTATGATAGTTTTGAAGATTCACCAAAGGATTGTGACTATTATCAATTGTTTAATGTGTCATGGAGAGAATGATGATGATGCAGATATTTTTCATGAAAATGTTTTTGATATAATTTCCATTGAGTGGGAATCTAAAGGAACAACTATAAATGACATGAGGAATATAAATATTCCTAATCATGGTGATCTTATTATAACCATAATGCAATATGAAGGAATTTTGAAGAGAGATTCTAAAAAGGAAGAATGAAAAAATGATGGATTTTATTTTTTTACATCTTCTTCCATTCCTAATAATGTTTATTAATCAAAAAAATAATGATGTCTACAAAGTAAGAGAATGGTATTAGAATTTGATTATATTTTATCACCACATTTAGATAATTTGTTTTCAAACATTACAGGAATTAATAATACAATAATGGTAATGAAATACTTAAAATATCCATATATTAAAAGTCACAAGGGTAAGAATGAGAATAAGGATTCAAATTTTACGTGATATTAATTCAAAAATGAAGGACATATCTAACTATATTAACCAATGATGAAAAGAAAAGTCGGGAATGAATCAAATTTACACATAAATTCTATGAAATATTATAATTCATATGTAATGAATATATTGAATGATTATAACATTTGAAGTTCTTATAGTGGAGATTCTTTTAAAAATTCTTCTGATAATGAATATTCTAGACTGATAAACATTTTCCAATTTATAGAATTACCTATGGTTAATAAATTCCCTATGGATATGTTATTCTCTACAAAATCACTTTCCAAGTTCTCTTTAAATGATAATTATTCTTAATGTGATGATGAAAAAAGATATACATCTGAGGATGGGGAATAATCATCAAATAATGAAGATAATAGTCTACCTAGTAATAAAGTAGTTTCTTGGATTCCAAAACATTTAGAAAATGAATATTTTCATATTTATAAGTATAACGATAATTTCAAATTTGAAAAATATACTATTTGTACTGACATTGAAATAATTATTTTTGACATGAAAACATTAAAAAATGTCTTTTAGAAATGTAGATCAAATAAAATTATTAATGATGATATCAATTTAGATATAAAAATAAAAGATGAAACATATATATTAAATAAAACATTAAACATTTTTACCACTAAAATGAAAAAAATAATTAAAAATTATATGAAAATTATATCTTGTATTGATAATACCGAATAGGTTCTTCGAAAATAACGAACATATTTCTAGTAACGATTACATTGTTACCCAGAGTTCACCTTTTTTCATTAAGTAAAAAATTGGTGTCTACAAGAAGTAAATATGTTATTTGAATAGAGTAAAATATTTCCCATTTCATTATACATTCTTCAATAAAGTAGTGTCTTTTACTCAAAAAATATAAAATTTGAAAAAAATGGCATCCTAAAATCGTATTCTCTTATAATAATATATCCAAGAAGGTCTGGGTTCTAACAATAAAATCTTATATCTCTATAAAATTTAGAAAGTAAAATCTAAAAATATTATCTACTACGTGGGTAGTGGGTATTATTGATACATGATTTGAAATGAAAAATTCTTCAATAAGATCATTATGATGAATAGTGGAAAGGTAATATTGGTATATAATGGTCATGGGGAGATTGTCAGAATATGTAACATTCTAAATCTAATAAGAGATTTTATTCCAAATATTTTACTTATAATAGAACTCAATCACAACCTTATTATTATAAGTCAAATCTATGATGAGGTTTATCATATGAAATTCACAAATGATAAATGTACTATACATAGTTATAAAATTGAATTTATTCTCTCTTCTAATCGATAATAGAATGTTTAAAAATTAAATATAAAAGATTGTGAGAGCCATTATATACCACTCTTATATTAAATGGAAGATCAATATTGGTGATGGAATAGAATTATAGTACATTGTTTCCTAATAAAATTTTCCACATTAATTATTAAATGACATGTTAACGATCCCATAGAACGTAGAAATGACTTATTAAAAGTTTTTTTAACCTTAACAATATGGAATGAACCTTAATTAATGTTTTAAATATATTATTAATTCCTCAACTTATGATGAATTTTTTTTTGAACAATAACTTATTTGGTCCAACAAAAAATAGAATTATTGGGGGTAAATATTATAAATGTGTTTTAGTTTATTATTACTCAATATAAATATGGGTGTGTTTTTTAACATGAAAATCTAAATCCATTAATTAATTTACATTTTCACTCAGATATACAAATTGATAAAATATTATCCTTGATAATTATTGTTAGTGATCTAGATGGAATATTTGAAAATTCCTATTTTGAAACATTATATAGTAAGAAATCCATTGAATATAACTTGTCCTCACTTAAAACTCCATAGAACTATTTTTATGTTGAAATAAGAAATAATGTTCTTTAGGATATTACTTCGAAAATGATGAGTGAATACTATGTTTCTAAAAAATTTGGATAATGTTGTCAGAAATTATTATTATTTTATAAAACATGTTTTAATTAGACCCTTTATTAATAAAACTCATTCTATATTGTGGATTAGAAGGAAAACAAATGTTTTAAAGGGCAATGTTTTTAGATGAAAAATTGTCTTGCAAAAACAAAATATTTTAGTTGAAATGTATTAATCATATATACTAACGATTTTATAAGTACATATATACCCTAATATTGTGTAGGAATATTCTATGGTTATTTCCATATTTTATAGGATTATATATTTTTTTAATAAAAATACAATTACTATTGTGGAAGCAGTTCATTTTATGTTTAATAGAACTGGCACCTTTGTTTTCAAACAACCCCATCCAACATATTCAGATGATATTTTGAAAAAAAAATCAACTTATAGTATAAAATATGTATCATAAGTAAATAAATCAATAATATTTTTCCGATGTTATTCACAACGAATTTATTGATCATTATTTTGAAAAACATTCTTTTAAAACCCTAAGAAGTCAGTTGTTTCTTTGGATTCATCAATATGATAATATCTTTGGTGATGTAGATTAACTAGTTAGGAAATTAAGATACATGAGATATAATTTTAACATTTATATTTCTTATATCAATTATAACATAAAAAACCTAATGAGGACATAGGTGGTAAGTATTAGACTATGGAAATACATGATGAACATAATTAGTTTTAATGAAAAAAACTCTAGAATATAGTTGAATGAACTAAAGAAACTTATATAATTATAGTAAAATGGGGTTTTAAAAAATATTTAATTAAAATATAATAATAGTTATAATTAAATAAAGACTATTTATCAGGGTAATAATCAAAAATAAAGGATAAAAAATAAATAATTGTATTCTTAGGTGGCTAGACATTAAACATTTCAAATACTTCACCCTTCTTCATATTTTTTATATTTGAAACCATTTTAAATGGATATGATGTATTATTTTCATAATTGATATATTCATGATGAATTTTATTTAGATTAACCACATGTATTTGAAAATAAAAAAAAAATCCATATCATGTTTATAAACATAATAATGTAATTTATAAACTAGAACAAGAACCTAGATCATGGTGTGATATGTTAACTAGTTGTTTATTACAAAAAAATTCTATGGATTATGTGAATCAAACTATTTTTATAAAATAAGTAAATAAAAATAGTATTATTATAAAAATTTATGTTTATGAAAATATATTTGGTTCAATTCAAAAAGATTTAATAGATTCTTTTGAATATATATAGAAATCTGAGTTTGAAGTGAGTATGATGGGTCACATAACATAATGAATAAGTTTTAAAATTTCAAAAAAACCAGATGGTACTTTTATATCTCAACATATGTTTATATACTATTTACATAAAAAACATATGTATGACAAGACTAAAAGTATTAGTTCCCCCATTGATACCTCCAATACATTAGATCTTGATAACACTGGAAAACTAGTTCATCAAAAGCCTTCTAGAATCATGACTGAAAAATTACACTACATAAACCCTAATCATCTAGATTTAATGTTTTTAGTATGATTATCTAATAGATATCAACAAAATCTAAAATAATCCCATCTAAAATCCTTGAAACTAATCTTTTTTTACTTGATTGGAATTGTGGATTTAGCCTTATTCAATTTATCTTGAAATTTTATTGAACTATTTTTTTATATACTAACAATGGTGGATGTACAAATTATATAAGATTAAATACTGAAATTTTAATTTCATTGGAGACACTTTAGAATCATATTCTTGTAAGAAATAATAATTTGCATCTATTTCCATTACTGATGATAAATATGTTGTAGCTGAAAGCTATATTGGTCAAGTGTTTTGAATGAAACACACACTGATTATGGAATGAGTTTTTTAAAAAACTAAAATACTATGTGAAGTAATAAGTTTCATTAAATTAGGAATAAACCCTATCGCATAACTCATGTTCTGTGCATATATAAAAAAGACAACATTTCATTCGAGAGGACAGTATCAAAGAAGGTATAATTTTATAATTCATCAAAATACAAAGACAACATGTCAATTTTTTCATTAAAATCATTTGTACTAATATATTTGAATGCATTAAATACAATATAGAAATGAATAATTTCAATTTATCATTCATATCTACTTATTGATTACCCACATACTAATACTAATGAACTTCTCTTTATAGGTGGAGTACTTGTGTTTATGCATACTGAAAAAAACACTACATTTTTTAATTTTTTTATTATTTTTACCAAAAAATCATTTTCAAAATGAAAAATAATTTAATATGTTTGGACAATTCTTTTTGTATTGTAATTATTTTTCAATTTTAAACTACCATGATCAGTTTTTATTTTAATATTATTGTAATCATTTTTTCCTTTCAAAACAATCATAATCAGTTTTTCCATTAAAACTAATGTAATCAATTTTCATTATAAAACTTTATAAATAGTATTCAATAGAAATATATATGTGTTATAAAAAAAATATTAAATGTTTATCAATATTAATATAACTTTCTACAATATAATTCATTATTCTATTATTTTAGTTTTTCACAAATAAATTATATTTATTTATACTTTCTTTTTTCTTATTTTATTAGTTTTATTACATCTATTTGTTATTAAACTAAAATTAAATGTTTTAGTTTTCATACTAAGTATCACATTAATAAAATGTTTTTAAAATTTTGATAGTTTAAAAAAAATCAATTGAAACTATCATCAAGTAAACCTCGATTTTTAGAACAAATAAGTATTTAATATCATCCGTTGAAGGTTTTTGGGAATATGAATCATTTTTCCCATGTATATATATGGGTGGGACAACCCCTATCCCACATCGTCTTCTAGTGATTTCATCGCCAACTATCACATCTCATCAAGTTCATCAATTATATTACTTTTTCTTTCAACATATCTCTGGGTGAAACATCGATATGATTGAAATCAAAGGGTATTATGAGAAAAGGATTGTGATCATAGAAAAAATCATCGAATTATATTGGTTGGATAAGTATTATAATTTTATCAAAAGTATCATCAATTTCCAAGAATGGGAACAAGTACATCCACTGAAATAAGATAACGATCTCGATATTTATTCCCAAATAATTGTGGGGGATTTATATGCCTCTATTGAGTTTATCAAATAAGGTTAAAAAGATCAATTTAATTTCACTATTTTTATAAAAAATAGAATTTTTATTAAAAAAATAGACGCATACTTTGTTGGAGTACCTAATAAAAGTGAATCCTTATAACCCCCACACAACATACCAAATAGTCATAGATATAATGATTGAAATAAATAACAAGATTATTTGATTCCATGTTTTGAGAATGTATGGAATGTATGTCATTTAACACTAGAAAACATGTTAGTATAATTGATATTCATGGGTACTTAATAATAATGAAGGGTGACAGGGACACCATTAATGTAACAGATAATTTTATGTTGGATTTCATAGTTAACATTAAGAAAATAGACTTGTCTATGTTTGGTTTCCGTAAATTTATTTCTATTTATATTGGATCCATTATTTAATATATGATTATGATTCCTTCTTTGATCAACAAGTTACATGTGAATGTCATTAAGCTTTTCACTACAGAGAAAAAACATACCTCATGAAATAAAATATTTTTTCATTGGATAAGATATGATTTATTGAATGTAATTAATGTTATTATTATCTATCATGAAAAATTATTGAGACAGTTGATGGAGTTTCATTAGATAGAAAAAAAATAATGTTGAAGATGTTAAGAAAATTAAAATTGGTGAATCTGCCCCAAATTTAAATGATAAAACAAATTCTAGATGATGTTATGGAAAAATTTATTTCTCATATGGAAAAAAAATAAAGCATGGGATTTGGAGTTTTTAATTGAACTATCTAAGGAAAAGTCATTGTGTATCTGAAAATATGATAAATTGAAATAATAAGATAGGAATGAAAAATCGAAAAAGTGGTTGAAAGAATCCAATGTTAATGATTGTATGTTAAAATGTCTAAATATATATTCTTAAAATCAAAAATAATAAGTTTCATATACCCACAAAATATTTCCAAATTCCAAGCTAGGTTTCTAAAGAAACCTCAGTTTTTTCATCAATTATACATTCTATTACTCATAATGGATAAAAAAACATTGATTTAGAATCGAACCATAAAAAGTACAAGAATAAATTCAAAAAAATTAATATTCCATATCTAAAATGGATGAAAATTTTGTTCTGTAAAAAAAATTAATTTAAAATGAACATGAAAATGTTTAAGAAGAAAATGAAGTTGATTATTAAGTGGGAAAATAATATGAAAGGTATGAAGAATTAAAGTAAAAATAATATGATGATGTTGTAGGAATTTAGAGAGGTAATGATTCAAAAGAAAAGAATTCATTATAATCATTATCATCATTAGCTGTAACATTATAGTCTAATAAGGATATATTAATAGACAGATCTGAATAGAAGTCATCCACAAAATAGATAGATAAATCTTTAAAAAAATTTATGGAATATGATAGAAATTGATATATGACAATTTCTCGAGATGCTGAATAAGATCATAACGTGGATGTCATAAAAGATTCAGATGATAAGAAAATTTCAAGGAAATTTAATGAAAATGATAATGACATTACAAATCCTAATGAATAATCGGTTGAACAGAAACAACCTAAACCATCATATGGATCATCAATATCAAGGAAAAATACTTCTTAAAAAAATTGACTTTCTATTTATAAATCTAAAAAGTTTAGGTTATTCCATTACATATTTTTAAAAGTTAGAAGAAATATGTCACCATATTAGGAATAACCTATGTGGTAAAGAACAATCATCAAATTTATTAACTGAATTTGTTGTTAGTATTCAGGAAAAGTATAAAACATTTCATGAAAATCCCAAGACTCTAAAATTATCATATAATTTTATAGTTTTGTGGTCCAATCGAGTGGATAGAAATATTATGGATATGGATGATATTTTTCTTGAGGAGAGGAAACATTAAGAATATTTGGATGTTTATTTTGAGAATTTATATTAGAATTTATCTGATGGATTGATGTCTATAGAAAAATTCAAATATTTAAATGATCAGATATAGTAATTTAAGTACTGAAACCCAAATTTCATGGTTTGGAGTTGGATAATAGAAGTGTATGGTCTATAAAATTAAATTTTTCATTATTATGGATGAAAATAAAGTGATCTTCGAGGATAATAAATGGATTAATTCCCATGTTAAGAATAAATAAGTAATGGAAGGAAGAATCTTTAAGCATGAGAAGGAAAATAGGTGCTGAAGAATATAAAGTCCATTGTGAAAATATAATAAATAAAGATTGTGTAATTTTATAGTTGAACTATTGATGTAATATATTCGAACATTTAAATGATTCTTGAAAGTTAATTACTTTTCATGAAAATATTTTTTTTCTTAATTTTTTCCCATTACATAGTATGCAAGTTCTTTTTTATATTTCTAGGATGTATTGTTAGTCTAAAATATGTTACATATATTGTTACTCTTCTATAATTTTTTTGATAATATGGTTACATTACAATTATTTTTGAAAATAACAAAGGTGAACAATGTTTTATAATGGGAGAAAAGTTTTTTCAATATGGGAGTTTTTTGAAAGCATTTTTTAATAGAATATATTATAATAATGGTAAGATAATATTTTACATAACAACATATTAAAAATGATATACAAACATAGGGTGAGTTTTAAAGATTACCTTCATTGGTCTTCAAGGAAAAAAGCGTTATATGTGTTTAAAGTTATTGTTTATAATTTTTTTTTGTGTTTGTGTTTTCCAAAATAGGTTCATTCTTGTGTTAGATGACTTAAATCATAATTTCCCATTTATTATCTTTTTTAAATCTCAAACACCTTCTTAAAACAATGTTTTCTAACTTTTTTATGTCCAACATTTTTATACATATTTTTTTAGAAAAAAAATATTGTTTTACATTACTATTAAATATTTATATTTTATTATTAATATGAAGTTATCATTCTTTAATATGATCCAAAATATCATGGATGAATCTGATTAATCTCACTAATATTTATTCAGACCAACAAATATAATATTTTCTTCTCCATGATCCTTCCAATTACATTGACCATCAGAATGATAATGAACCTCATACATAAAACTGATTATTATAAAGTTTATCATATTTAAAATTTATAATTATGTGCCTCGATCTATCCTATGTTTTAAATTAGAATAAGTATAATTATTTATATTGTAAGGAAAACTTTATATTATAATAATGATACTAAAAAACATTTCAAACATTCGGTTATAGATGAGATGTCAAGAGCCACCGATCTAAGGATGTTATAAAAAACCTAAACATATGAACATTGAGAGATTTTCTATAAAATCATGTTATTAGAAGAGTTAGAAACTGATTAATTTTAAAATTCATGTATTATAATTATTTATTTATTATGAAATAATCATTTATAGTCATTTTAAAACATTAACTATTTGATTCAAAAATTAATAGTTCTCAGTGTTGTTTATCTAAGAATATTATCATTTTTATTCATCATTCAATAATTATAATTATTTTCTGAGTCCTATTATATGAATATGGTGATATTGATCAATTGGATTGAGGACTTCTAGGGATAGTATAATAGAAAATAAACACCATATCATGATCTTATGTAGATTGGAAGATATAGATACTCTGATCTCAATATCACAAACATTCATTATAAGTAAAGGAAGACTTTACAATAATTATATAACTATGGATACTTTATTCAGGGACTCACACTACCTTAACTATTTTGGTTAATTAGTGAATTCATTTAACATAGATTTTATATCATTCATACATTTAGAATAAGTGTTTCTCTTATCTGTACAAGATATTTTTTTCCAAAATGAATGTAATATAACGTTAGTCTATATACTTATCTTTCAATACGACCCATTTAATCAGTGTGATTTTGAAACTGATAAGATATACTCTAATACAATCTAAAAAATCTATGATTACCATTGTAAAACTCTGATCTTTGAATGTCATTAATTTCTGATCATTATACATAATGTGGTATTGTATTTTTGATTTTAATTATTAATATACAATTCAGATCCCTCTTGTATGGAAACATAGAGTCTTATGATCCAAAAACATGTAGGAATAATTCTAACATGAAACTACTTCATTAAGTGTAAAATATTACTTGTCCTCCTCTAATGGCCCAAAGACATTGATTTTTATTTCTTTTTGATAATCCAACTTTCATGGGGTGTGGTGGAAGCCTTAAAATGCCTGTAGCTGTAAGTATTAAATTGCCTATAGGCCTTAGAGGAATTCATTTCCCATAGTCTTCAAACATTACATACAACCCATACTAACTACTAGGAACTTTTCCTTCCCAATAAATTTATATGAAATCAGCTCTCCACCTTCATATGGTTGTTCATCTAGGATTTCCCATGCATGCATAGGATTTTCTTGATGGTAGGTTTCGTGCCCTATCATTCTTGAAATCTGTTTAGCTTTTGTTATGGTGAAAGATCTTTGACCATCCTCATTCTTGAACTTTTTCATTATAGGTTGTATGGTTTCTCATCAACACATACGGTGTATTGAAGGCCTTGAGGTGGCCTGAAGGCCTTACTCAAAGTGCATTTTTTAATATAGAATATCTATTTTAGTTTAAAATTATTATCACATTTCGAAAACCAAGATAATTATCTCATATCATTATAAATTAATATAATAATGATACATAATTTATCTATGTAATTTAAGAATCAACCATATGTAAATGAAACTCTTGATTTGGTTGGTATGACTTAATGTAAGTGTATTTGATATAAAATGACTATTTCATTTTGAAATGTGTATCATATATCCAAAACAATGAAAATGGGCTCAATTTATTTTCAACATTACAGATAAATATCCATAGAATATTTTTTCAATATAGATAATGACTATATGACAATATAACACACAATTTAGTGATTATGACATGATGTACGTGTTTTCAATATAAAATTATTACTATAGTTTAAAACATGTATTATTAAGCCAAAAACAAGAAAATCAGATCATATTGTATTCAATCGTTAAGAAAATATTACAAAATATATAGCATACATGTAGTAATTGACCATAAGTATATATGATAGATGATGTGGTCAATATGACTCAATTTTCAGGATTCCAGTCTTAGATTCATTTCTATTTAAATCACACCTCACAAAGTCAAAATAATGTAGATGAGATCATATTTTTTTAAAAAAAATTATGAAAAGGAACCTTAATTCATATGTGACATATATGAATTGAATTTACAACAATCTGATATATGATGTGGTTTCTATGAATCAAACTGTGGGTTTCTGATATAAAAGTACAATTTTTGATTAAAACATGTATCACATTGGAAAAATTGAATAAACAAACTCATCTTGTTTTAAAATATTAAGAAAATGATTCTTATTTATTTTATTGACGTGTAGAATTTGATCTCAATTCAATCCAAAAAATGATGTGCTCGGTATGAATCAAGGTGAATTTTTTCAATATTAGTCTCATTTTAAATTAAAGCACTCCCCATGTAGGAAAAACAATGAGAAAGTGATCAAACTATTTTCAAATTTTTTTGAAAAAGATCAGTAAAATATTTTTCTTATTTTGGAGTAAATTTTAGGTCAATATCACCATTATGTGGTTGGTATGACTCAAATTGATTTTCATATTTATAGAAGTGTCATTTTATTTTAAACCATGTTTCACATAACCAATTCCAAGAAAAAAAGTAATATATTATTTTCAATGAATAGGAAAACAATGTCTATAATATTTAAGAAATATACTTATCAAACTCACATAAATATAACACATTCCATGGTAGGTATGACACTATGTTCCTTTTTTAAATATAAAAGTTTCATTTTAGTTTAAAACAAATGTCTCATTTTAAGAAAAATGAAATAATGATTGGATTTTTTTGAAATATTATGAAAACCATCCAAATTATATTTACAATATGTTGGAATAGACCACAAATAAATTTGATAGATGATGTCATTAGTATGAAAGTAGTTATTTTTTTTCAATATTGAGGTGTCATTTTATTTTATGATTTATATCACAAATCCAATAAATGATTAAATTATCTCTGATTGTTTAAAATCATTATAAAAATTATTAGCAATTTATTTTTGAAATGTATGAGTTGAATTTTATTTGATACATGATGTGGTCTGTGTGATTTAATGTGTTTTTTCAATATAATTGTAATTTTTCAATATAATGTGCTTACATGGTCTAAAATGAGAAAAAGCAGGGATTTTTTTTTATTTTCGGAAAATGATCTTATTTTATTTGTGACGTGTATGAGTTGACCTCATATAAATATGATAGATGATGTGTTTGGTGTGAATTGATTTAAAATGTTTCAATATAAATGATTCATTTATGTTTAAAACGTCTATCACGTATAAAATCTAAGAAAACTATCACATATTGTTTTCAAATTATAGAAAAATGAATGCTATTTCTTTTTTTTTGCATAGGAATCAACCACACATAAATCCTAAACAAGATGTGGTCAGCATGAATTGAGGTGTGTGTTTTTATTTTAAGTGTCAATTTAGTTTAAAATACACCACACCTATCTAAATTATTGAAAACTATCTTTTATTATATTCACACATTTGTAAACTGATCCATAATTTAATCATGAAATTTAATAATCAACCACACATGAATATGACTTGTGATTAATTCATAATATGATTAATATATAAAATAATTAACAATATAATTTATCTTATGTGTATTATATACCATTAAATTATAATTCTATTACTTATTATTTAATTTTTTAAAAAATAAAAAATAGTTTTGGTGTAGGGAATGACTTTTATATAAATTTTGTTAATTGAAAAGAGTCTTCATGTTTTGAACTTTTATATGAGGTTTAATTTTTTGGATAATTTTAAAAATTAGATGTCACGACCCATCACCTAGGGCAAATTCTATGACTACCCCAAGCATGTCTTCCATAATACATGGGATGGGGACTAGCACCGGAACGTTGAAACTAAGAAATGGGAAGGAATTGACATTAAACATATATACACACATGTCCAACCACATCCCAACACACTGAAAGGGGGGGACAGTATACCACTAAAACAAGGCTGAGTTCAAGTACAAGTGAAAGTAAGTGGGCAAAATTACAAACCCAAAATGGAAGTGAAAATATTATGTAATAAAGGAATCTTTGATTTTCATCTATGGAAAACCCCACCTGATCATGGGAGTAGTGAATCTACCAGAATCCAAAGTAGTGTGTCCTTTCCAACCAATCCTACAAGGCCCCACATGTTCATAGGCCTCCAAATCCATTGTCGTATCATTCCTCTATCTCGTCCCCTCCATGAGCACCTCTGTATAAATTTTGAACATCTAAACATGACAGAAAATGTGTGAGAAAATCCTATTCATTGGTTAGTATAACAATACTCAGTAGGGCCCCCAAGACCCCTTAATGTCTCTTGGTAATCTGCGATGTAAAACCCCCCAAAGAAATATACCATAGAGGTAAAACTACCAGACAAGAAATCAACCACGTAATAGAATGTTAAAGACAGAACTCACACTTGGTGTATAACGTAAAGAACACAGATAAAGATGGTTATTAATAAAGCTACATCATCTTATTCTTTCAAGATTATTTTGTTTCTAGACTGCACATGGTCTCTAGGTGATGAACCACAGAGGATGACTAGGTGCTAACCCAAAGAGGATTGTTAGGTGCTGTCACATAGAGGATCACTATGTACTGACCCATGGATGATTGCTAAGTGATGACCCACAAAGGGTTACTAGGTGCTATCCCATAGAGGATCAATACATGTTTACCCACAGAGGATCGCTAACTGGTGACCCACATAGGATCGCAAGGTGCTTCATCAAGTCACATCCAACCAGTGGATTGTCACACTTAGAATGCGTGATTTTGGGAGGATCTTCTCCTCAATCCATTAGTCTTACCTCAACCACAACAAAATCCCATGAACAAGTAACATGAATAACCAGCATATCATAAGGGTTCCAACACAATAGACGACGTGTCAATTAGAAGCACAGTCTATAATGTTTAGGCATTTTTGGAACAACGTTCTCAATTGGATTGGATCTTGATCCAACCCCACATAATCCAAAAAATTTCAAATACTATGTGGAGAATCTCAAAAGTACTACCTCATTATGAGGGTCCTCACGCCACAGACGATGCTTTAACCAGATGCCCGGTATACGAGATTCACCCAATTTAGTGAAAAGGGTCCAGTCGGGTCCAGGTCAGGTAGGGTTTAGGCCCCACTCGCGGTTGAGGCCTAACTGACTAGTCCAACCCTCTTAGATTACCCTCCCTCCCCCCCACCCCGCATACGAGCCAGTTTCCAGCTCTCCAACCAGACACAGAGTGTCCGATGCGGCCAACGGGCAGTGCCAGCGGGCACCGCCCCCTCTTCCAAAATAGTTAGCTCAGTCGATCGTATATTCCAGCCAATCCATCCCAGCGGGCCGCTCCCCCACTATTCATGTGGTTAGTTGGTTCCCTCCTCTTCCACCATCATGGCCTGGCTGGTTGTGACTCTTACCACCATGTCGCTTGCAAGAATTTCTCTTGCATGCGGCCATCTCGGCCGGCCGCCGCCACCGTGTCGTTGGTGTTATGCTGACTGTTGCCTCTGCAGGACACCATATATGCTCTGGTTTCCCTTTTTTCTTCCATTATGCATTTATGGGCCTCTTGAGTTTCCACCTTCACAGTTAATCTCTCGAAAACTCCATACCATCTTATTTCCTGGTCGTGCACAAGAAATTCTCAAAAAATAAGAAGGGGGGCTCCGGCCCTTCTTTGGATTGGCCATCACCCTCTGTGTTAGTGTTCTAACTTGGGGTGATATCAATAATTAAAAAGGATGAACAATCCCCAGTTTAAGACCCAGTAACTATCACCCATAAGAATAGAAGAGACACAGATCAACCCATTTGTCGGTTGTTCTGCATTCGTTTTATTTTCAATGATCAAAAAGAGAGGGAACATCAAATCACATAAACCACCTACTAGTAATTGGTGTTGCATCAAATGAGAAGATTCAGATTCTTAGACATTCCATGTTCGTTGGGGCATGCCATCTCGCATCAATGTTAAGATTGAATACTCCAGCTGTCGTTGATCAAAACTTTGTTCATCATTGGAGGAAATTGTTGTCGACGTTTCATGAACGGTTCCACTCATAGTTTCCCAAAACCCATGCAAAATTTTGTTTAAATAAAATAAAAGGAACCCCCCACATTGAGTTCATTAATTTATATCTTTAATGAAATGAAATTTATGATCCATTAATCTTATGTGTGTCGCATTTTCACAACTGAAGGGTTTGCAATTAAATTTCTCTTATTCAATTCCTGCCATTACATTGTTATTCCAAAAACTGCCTCTTAACAGTTGTAGAAAGAATAAAATTAGTCATTTAGTTATTTTATTATTTTTCCATAAAGTCCAAAAATTAAATTTTTCATCTGATGCTTTCTAGTTGATGTTATGATTTTCCAATGTGAATCCTGGCATTGTGAATTCAACAGTGCTCTCATATTTTCCGTCCAAGAACCAATTCAAATAATATAAATCCCCACTCAAAAGTTTATTGAACATACCTTAAAATAAGTTCAAATTATATTAATAGTCACCCTCGACCCATGTTGATCGAGGTTAGGATCCTCCTATGGAGAACACTCCCTCATGAGCAGAACGATACTCTTAGATTTCAAATAAAAGTTATCTTTAAGGAGTTAAAAGATTTAACAATAAAATAATTATTACATTATTATTTGATTTGTGGAAAAAAATAAACATCCACTATTGGCCCACACCAGCCAATGATAGAATCTTCCAAAGGAGAGAATTCCCTCATGAGATCAGATGTGGTGTCATATTATTAATCTCGGCCACTGTTCATGAATTATAAGAACTTCAAAAATAAAAAAAATATTTAATAAGTTTATTTTATGTTATTTCTTTGTTGTCTTTTATCACTGGAGGCCTGGTCCGATAAAACATAAGTCGCTCAAAGGGTATACCTGCCATCCTAAATGCAATAGTGCCCTTATATTTTCTATTTGATCCCTATTTAGTTGTTATTCCACAGTTTCAGGAAAACTGCTCATGCACACTATTTAGAGCCCACCATTTTTTAGAATGATTATTATGGGTACTCCAGGCCACATAATCACGTACCATCAATTTTTAAAATCTTGATATAATTATAAATATTTAAAAAACATTACCCACAAATTTTGGGACATTATATTTGATTAATGAAAATAGTTTTTAAGTAAATTTCAAATTGAAATGATTGCAATTTTTTTTTATTAGTATTAAATTCATGTATACTATTTATTTCTTTTACCATTTATTTATTCGAATTGATTTTGATTTTACAGGGATTCTTAATGGCTTCTATTGGGCTACGACTATATAATAGGTAAAATGAAATTTATTAGTTCTAGATGTAGCGATGATAAAGGTTCCCATTATCTACAAATCATCAAGAATGAATAAGGGGTCTCTTTGTACTTAATTTATCTTTTAATGATAAAGTGACATGTTATCTATGCATGATAAAGCACATATAAGGATACATTTTATCAGTCATTCCATAATGGGATAATAAAGTTTACCGCTATCATCACATTATAATAACAATATATTTCTCAATTTTGGATGGAATGAAAGGAAGAAAGATATTAATTTTGTAAATCATCTCTTTTGATATTTGAATCAATGGTGGTCATTGATTCAAAACACTATAGATGAATTGGAAATTGAAAACATATGATAGAATGATTTTATGGTACTCTTATTATAAAATTATTTTTCTTATGACCATTGATCGAATATGGTGGGGAAATTTTGTAATCTAAGATAAAAAGAGGATGAAAATTTTGATAATATTGACTCAAAATATTAAATCATATCACGGACTAATATGGAATTTTTATGTAATCCAAACTTTATGACTAACTATTTAATTAAAGGATTTAATAAAACTCTTTTAAGGGAACTAGTTACCAAAATTTCTCATCATATGAGGAAATAATTTCATGATGAATAAAAAAAGATAATAATTTTATACATATTATTTCATTAAATAAATGAATCCAAAGACGAGTAAATTAGAGAAAAATATAGTCAAACTGCATATGGAAATGAAGGATTTACCCCATGTGATAATTGTTAAAAGAAACACTCTCACACTTATATGAATGGATTTTGAGTTATCTACAAGTGTTTGGAGACATAAAATCATGCTTGTGATGTCATAGGATATAATGGATCATATAATGTTTAATACATTAACTACAAGGATATAGGGCACTGTGAAAATTAATTCCCCAATAATCAAGGGAATATAACTCGGAAGAAGCAATTTGACAAAGGCCAAGAATATGTTGTTACTATAGATTAAGTGGGATGCTTTATGTTCATGTGTTTTGATTCTTGAATTAAATTATAGGAGTATTTTATCAATGTTTTTATTGATATAAATATTATGAAATGTATATTTATTGTATTGTAGTTATTTTTCGTTATGGAGTTAAAAAAACTTCTTCAATGTTACTAAGAAATTTGATTTAGTGAAATGTTGATATTTTTAAGAAAACACATAATGTGGGATGACAAGACTTAATATGATCTTCATGATGAGATAATAATGATAAAGAGATATTTATGGTAAAATATTAGTGACCCTGAAATTGATTATTGATTTTATGGTTAATGTAATCTTTCTTAGAGTTTAATGATTGTATGGATTAATGGAATACATTTAAAAAATTAATATTTTAGTTTTTGAAGCCCTAATTTTATTATTATGGTTAAATAGGTACTATGTTATTAATTTATTTTAAATTTGACATTAAGAGACAATTTATTCTTTCTTGGTAATATAATGTTGATTTAAGGACCACACATCTAAATGTTGCGTCCTCGAATTTGGTTGGATATATTTGTGTTGAGAATTAGGGTTTACCATTTATGAAATGGTTTATGTTGAATTAATGGAGTAACCATAGGGATTTTAAATATTATTTTAAAATATTGGATAACATGGGATACCTATTTTGGTTTTATTAAATATATGTCCAATATATTGTTAATATATAATGGATCTAATGATTTGTTAAATCTGAATTTTAGTTATTTAGTTATAAAAAATTCAACAATGTATTTATTTTCATGGAGTATTAAATGAAGAAGAAATTTATAGATGAAAAACTATGAGATAAAATTGAATTTAAATTTTATAGTGTTCTCTATCATAATTTTAAAATAATCCATTACATTTAGTAGATATATCATGAAAATAAAAATCCTTATTATTAAATTGATTTCTAATGAATCAATGGTATTTTAAAATATCATGGATTTTTTTGAATGTTGGATTTCTCATGAAATTGTTCTCTATCACTATCTTTTAATCCTTAGATTTTAGTATTGTCTTATATGTCCTTGTTTTCATTTATAAGCAATTTTATAATTTATGGAAAGATAGTAATGTGTTATTCTAGATGACTATCATATTTCCCAATTCCTATTATAAATAGGATAATTTATTAAACTTTATCTTTTTTTTGGACTAAAATATGGTTATTTTCAAATTCTAATCACTTTATTACCGATATCAAGATTAAATTATGATTATAAAATTTATTTAAAGGGGTTAGTGTATAATTCCATAATATTTTTGAAGAGGAGAAACATGTTCGATTTTGTATATGACATAAAACAAAAATAATATAAGATAATTTAACACCTTCAGACATTATGATACATTTATTTTGAAAAAAATTTAATCAATATTATTTCATGTAATGCGTTTAAGAACATGATAAAATCTAATTTGATACTCTCTTATAATATTATAATTTAAATATTACCATTATCACATAGATATTAATTTGATGTGTATGAATATGATCCAAATAAATTATGAAAATTATTCATTGTACACATATATATAATTAATTCAATTGATATATGTTTATTATAAATAAAATAATAACCATTACATAGAAAAGAACATTAGAGAAAATGTATTTTTCTAAATGTCAGTGTAGTCGTTCTTTACAAGAAAAATTTTTTTGTTAATTTTTTACACCAGTTTTAAAATTTATTTTCTAAAAAATACCATAATTTCGTAATATATAACTCAATATTATCATTGAATAATTTATTTATTATATTTTCAAAAAAGAACAATTTTATTGTTGAAAAAAGAAAAAATTTATTTTTACGAAAAACTGCAATTTTGAAACAAAAAATTTGTAAGTCAATGTATATTATAAATAGCTTTTAATGTAAAATTAGTTTGATTATATGTCAATATAACATATTTATGTCATTGGAATAAATTTAATATTGAATTATTACTTATGACATTCTGATAATTTTGAAAATATTTCTCAGTAAAAAATATTTTTCCCAACATGTCTGCAAGTTTCCATTTTTAATAATTTATACCAATTAAATAATTTTCATATTAAAAATTGATTAAGTATATATAACTATAATATTTAATAATACATGATAATTTAAAATTAATTTTTTTCTTACTTGATTTTAAAAACCTTAAATTTGTTTACATCAATTACGGTTAAAACAGGTTTATTGGGGTTAAACTCAAAAGATAAGTGTTGAAAATTGAACCAAAACATGTCAAACACTGACTAGAAGGGAATATTCAGACCATATCACATTAAATTTTTTAATCTGATCCTTTTTTGTTATTTTTTCACTAAGAAAATGAGTGCACACTTTATTTGTTTCAAATATTTCAAGTATGTCATCTCCCTCACTTATAAAAGGACACCCATCTCCTCCCCACTACATACTTCTTAATCCATTTTTACAGAATATAACATCCCAATTCTCATAATATATCCTAAAATAATATCCAAAACTAATTTTTATCATAAATACACATGAGTAATTGTTTAAGGAAAATATATATTGGTTAAGTGAAAAAAGATGTAATGTTGTTAAATGAGCATTTTATTTTATTTATTCTTCCCCTCCTTAAAATTGTATCAAATAATTATCATATAATAAATAAATACTTTCCCATATAATTATAGGTTATTATTTTAATTTAATAATCTATATCCTTCTTCACTTCCATTAAATTGAAAATGAAAATGTCGATCATGTGCATGGTAATCTACCATATCATGAACCAATGATATTATTTTTCCATCACCACCATTCAAGGATTTATATAATTATGGATTTATTTAGTGTATTATATAGATATATATGAAATTTTTGTCCCTGTTGATATTTTATGTCACATATACTAACTTACTTCCCATTCTAAGAGGTACAATGACGTTGATCATGTGTATGGTGGACAACCCCCTCTCGGAGTGTTGTGGTCCATTTTTCACATACACTTTACAAGGAAGGTAGTAAGGATAAAAATAGTGAATATATATAATATTTATGACAAATAATAATTTTCTAAATATACTATCACATATAACTTCTTTAATTCTAATCCATTTTTTAACATACACATTTTCTATGTATATATGTGGACTACCGCCCCCACATAGCGATGTGAATTATTTGACATCTTTTTTTAGATGGATGATAATAAGGATGTATTTTATTAATATAAGTTATACATGTATAATATTAATTATTAAAAAATTTTGAATTAAAATATTTTTATGGTTTGATCTATATCTCATGAAAATGGAAATGGTTTTCACGCTTATTTTTGGATTTACGTCTCCATTAATAGTGTAATGGATTTTCTATCATTAACATTTATAGATTACACTAAATATATATTATATGAAGACATAAATAGATATATATTTATATTTATATCTTGTTTTAAATTTTTTATATGATGTAAACATGATCAATGTAAGAGGACCTAAATTAATGAACTCAAACACACATGACAAATGAAATTATAATCACCAGAAACATTGATTCTAACAAGGAATAATTATTAAAAAGGTAATAAAATTCAATAATTAAAGGCTATATGGTATGTAATATATTATTATGGATCTTTAATAGATTAATAATAATCCAATATTAATTATAAAAATTATTTAACATTTATGAATGATATCAAACCTAAGGCATGGGTTTCTCGTCTCACGTATACTTCTATAAGATGTATGCCATATTAACTTCTTTGTTCTTTTATGTGGCATATATAATTCCAATTTTATATGAAATGTAATTAATCCTTTTATATAAATAGTTTTTTTATATTTTTATTTCACGCATATATATTTTATATTTATTTAAGATATCAAATTTTTTAAATGAATAATCATTCCATTTTTCGAATAATTTGACTTGTTTTATATTATATTCCAGGAAACAATAGATATTTGAAAAAGGAATGAAATTTGGGGAAAATATTATCAAAAACATAATATTTTTTATGATTAAGTAGAAATGTAAACTGGACAAGCACCGATAACTTGTCATGTAAAAAAATTACATGTCATCACTTTTATAGAAATAATTTTCCGCACTGGACAAGTCTTGAATATTGTTTACACTGTTAAAGAAACTTACACGTTGTGAGTCCCTATTTCATGTCATGAATATATTCAGTGTTAAAAACGGGATTTTCATGAGATTTTCATAGATTCAAAAGATTCAACGGAAAACTCATAGGATTATTGTTGTGAAATCCACTTCCACGTCATGTAATTGTTGACATGTAGAAAATAATTTAGAACGTCATGGAGGAAGTTTTTAATGGGATCGCCAATAAATACAGCCCCCAAATTCTTTTAAAACGTACTATGGTACCATTTTAAGACAAGTGATGCCATTTGGAGACTACCATATAACATAGTGATGATCTATAGAAAAGCTCATCTGTCGATCTTCACCACCATTCCACTTCGGGTACTAATTATGCTTGTTCTCATCATGAATATCCAGATTGTATAGTCCTTTCTATTTTGGGGGATGTGATTGTAGGGGGATGTGTTCTTTGGTATAATTTTATGTTTCAATTCATGATTTTTATTATTTAAAAATTTTATTTGATTCCAAATATCTCTATTTTCATATAACATGACCATTGTTGCATTCTAATATTTTTTAATTTCATCAATTAATTGGCCTATTTTAGGCATGACCATTTTGAAAATAAGGTAAATTATATTTAAAAAATGTCTTAGTTCAACGTGTTCTATTATTTCATGATTTAAATTACAAATCCAAAGTTTCAATAATAGGATTACAACAACACACAAGAACTAAGGATCCCTGTAGATCGATTTTTGACTCTAAACCTGAATAAACTCACTTTTAATTAAATCCCTAGCACAATAAAATCAAAATTATTGATCATATATTGTATATATAATTATATAAAACCCAATAATTGATGATTAAATTCATATTATTTCCCAAAAAATTAAACTATATCAATTATAGTTTCCTTAATTAAATTAGAACATATGCTTCACCCCTGTCTGTTTGACACTCGGACTTGTTAAATATTACATTTTATGTTTTTTTTCTGCGTTTTTAAAATTTGATAAATTTTATTATCCCTATGGGTATTAACGATGCCCCCTAGGTCTATCATATTTAGTTTTTAATTCAATGTTTTTTCATTTATGTGTCTTATAATTCATATATTACCATAGTGGTATGTTGTTATTTAATAATCTCATTATTATTTGGTACTATTTATGTTTAAGTCTCCCTTATGAGAATTATTTAGTATTTATATCATAAACTTAATATATTATTTTTCACTGTATCTTTTAATTATCAATTCATGTATTATTACCATTTACACTCTATGGTACATAAATTATATTCGAAAATATTTTTATCACAATACGATTTTATTTCGCTCTAATTTAAAAAAACACATTTTCTTAAAAATTCATTCTTTCTAAAAAAGTTTTCAAAATTATTTTTTAACATTAAATAAATGTTTTACTAAAGAAATTTTTTCCCATGTTTTACTTTTAAAATAAATTATCTAAGTAATATTCAAGTAGTTTTCCAAACATGGTTCATTTTTTTTATTAAAATTCAGAATGTAATCATTGCATTAACATGTACGGTGGGTATGGAAAGTCCATAAAAATTGAGAATCAAAATTTTAAATATTCCTAAATATGTTTCATTCATTATTTCCATTTTATATGAATCATTGGATATTGTTTATTTATTTTATTTTAAAAAATATTTTCAAATTAAAAATATATTTTCGTCAATAATGTTTTTATGGAGACATTTATGGATTATTATTTTTACACATAATAAAACATATACAGTATGTATAATCAAATTAGGATATGTTGTAATGATATCACAATTATTCTCTCTTTGGATGATTTATTATTACTTTGACTGGGGGTGTACAAGTTTGACACCATTTATATTACTCTATATGGTATGCGATTATGTTTATTAATTGGGTTAAGTATTAACATTTCATATGTTATTTTTTAACTATGATGTTTTTATAATTTATGATTCACCTATATAATATGATGAATTAATTGTAATTTATATGGGATGGTAAGGGCCCACAATAACCCCTATATTCATTGGTAGGTCTCGTGAAGAAAAATGGATTGGGAGTTTGGTCGAGTCCATACCGATTTAAATAATATTTTATGTAATGAGACATCGTAGGTATGGTTATGATGTCCAAAATTATTAACTTTACCATTAAATGATAGGTAATTAATGTCTATGTAATTATTCTATTAGTTATAACATCCATGGAAAAGTTTCAAGCTTAGGTGATTACATATATATCATTATTAGATCAATATTTATTTTTATAATTTTATACTCAATTATTTGATTGAATGAAATGTGTTTTAGTTATTTATCTGTTCATATAGATTTTGATTTATTTAATTACAAATTGTTTCATAATAATACCCTTATTGAGCATTTGAGCTCAACCCATTTTTTATATTACATTCCCCAAGATTCCAAGATGAGTATTATGACTAATTTTCTAGGTTCTACTAGGGGAAATAATGACCCACATTATGAGAACACATTCTTGTGCTTAAAGATTCCATTTTTTAAATTGTATTCATGTATTTATATAATCATTAAACCTATTCAACTATTCAGACTATTGGTATGTAATTCCTTATAACATGGACCAATTAAATAAATTAACCAATGCCTTTGTGCTACTAGGGTCAAGGGCGTTATAACTAGGATCCACTGGATAGCAATTAGAAGCATTCTAGACACCCCAATAGGAATCATACACAAATTCATTCCACCATTAATTCCTAGAATAAATGTAGAAAAATCAATCTCTCAAACAACAATAATCAAGAAGAACCAAAGTAAAATATATAAATTTATAATCTCAAAACATATAATACATAAAAACAGGTGATAATGTTATAATTCCCCCATCTAATGACTTATTATTCTTAAGAAATGCCTTAAATGATTATACACAAACAACTCAGGCCATTGCCCATCTGATTTTTCTCGTAGTCCCAATTATCCTAATGAATTTCTCCATGATGAGATTGAATTCACAAAACTAATACAGTTTCCAGTCAAAGGAATTTCTCACTTTGGTATACAATCCACACTTAGATCTATAAATAATATTTGTTAGGATTAAACACAAAATCATGTTGTTGAATAAATGCATATGAACAAGCATGTAACTATGTAGTTATATCACCTGAAACCTATCAATAAGCACTCGATAACAAGATGGATGATCATTATGGTATTCAACTATTCCAATCTACTTTATGTTGTTGAAGTGCACATCATATTATAGATCTAGCATCCTTTTCTTCCTAAAAAGTATGTAACCTAAATAGTGAGTCACTATAAAAATATAATTATGCAATATAAAACTATAGAGGTATTATCCTACATTTCTAATAATAGTTACTAATTATTTTCACTTTTATCAACCTCTTCTAAATTAGTTTAACTCTCTTTTAGGTATCACATACCACAATGAGAACCAAAATAGCTACCTCAACAGCCTTGTGCGAATAATGAGGTGAACTATGATGCCTACCATTAATATCATCATATGATTCCATATAAATAATTTATTTTTATCAAATTTTATATGACAACTGAAGTATGGATTTTAAATCATCCTATGGTTATTCAAAATACAAAATTCAATCTTGGAGGATATACATCAATATATGAATCATATTATCTGACTCTCTGTCAATATAGGGATAATATGCTATGCTCAATATTTGTTTGGTCTCTATATATTTATATACTCTTTAAAAAATATGTAAAACATGTTCCTCTACCCAATATAATTCTCATGAAGTGTACTACCTCAAAAACACGTTGCTTTACCAGAATGTCTAGTATTTGATTCTAACAAATCATTCTGAAATGATAAAAAATTTATTAAGTGTTTGATAATCACCCAAAAACAATCAAGCCTCCTGAGGGTCCTTGGTATCTGATTCTTTAATTACATTAAGAAATAATTCCAATTATGTATAGTTATTTGAATTTTATAGAGTAAACTACAATGATTCTAATGCATGACCTTTAACCTCTTGCGTGTAAGGTGTTGCGAAATTACTATACAAGGTCACATTTAATTATTTTCCCAAAATTAAATCCTTAATTCATAGCTAATATTTTATTACTCTAGTATTCACTTCCCACTTAGAGTCATTAAAATAAATCATCATATCTCCCCTAATGGAAGTAGGGACTACAAATTTCACATATAGTAAGACCACATCATTACAATCCAACAACCACCCAGTTATTAGGTCACCAATTACAACCTATTATTACATCGAAAGACATTATATGTAATTATCATGACTAGATGTCACACAATCTACATAAGAATATATTACCACCAATGTGGATCATGTTATCAATCCCTCATCATTCAAATCATCCATCCACTAATCAGCCGACATGATTATCAAGCACCACTATTCCTCAAAATGTTTCTCACTAAGATTATAATATACTTATATATTTATGGTAAGTGAATACACATTAAAGTTACCATTATCTTTTTCACTGTCTATATGAAATTAAAATGTTTTTAGGTACACTACCGAGAAACTGTGATTCAAATTGAGTTCATGTTTTGTATAGATATATTAAGGTATCTTACAGTTTCTATAGATAATAAACCTTCCGTAATATAGAGTGTCATGCTTGGAAATTGGATCATGGACAATAGATATACACTATAATTATTCTGTATGATATTTCATCTCATGTAATCATATATTATGTGATCCATTAGCTACTATATGGTTCTCCTATGTCAGTACTTTTCTCATTCTAACTTTTGATACAATTTTGTATAAAAAATATTCTATATCAGGATAAGGAATAATCACTGTTGGAAGAGTGGTCATCTTCCACCTCAGTTCACCAAAATTCCTCACACTATTATGGACATTGTAACACAAATAAGTTTTCCTTATTTTCATTATTATGAACCAAAAATGGGATAAGATTTGGATAAAATGATGATATTATCCCTCTAATCACATAAGCATATAAATCTCAAACATTTTCTGAGGATTTTTCAAGGAAATTTATGCCTCTAATTTCTATGGTTTCACTTGTATAATTTTCTCATAAATAACATATCCCATGAAATGTTTCTTTTAAATCCAAAAATAATAGAATCAGATCATCGAATAAGTTTTTATGTTAACAAACTAAACTCCAAACTATCTTGATATTTATAAAAAGACATTTCTCGGTTAGTATGTAAATGGGTATGTTAGAAATAAACAAGGTAAAAAATTGAAATAGATCTTGGTGGAATATATTCTTTTAGAGATCCCAGAAAACTACACACACATTCATCACTCCCGAAAGGTTGACTGAGTTCTCATATATCCAATACCTAACCCCATGCATTTTTATTTTTCTCTCCTCATCTCTATCATAGAGCCGGTGATATCCTGATTGGATAATAATCACGGAGAACCATTGGGATCCTGAAAATGACCATAGATATCATTAACATTGGTAAAAATATATATATTCGTCATTTTCCCTTGGATCAACTTTTGATAATCTATATAGTTTTAAATACTACTATCTACCTTCCGGGTAAAGAGAATGGGTGCTCCCAATGGTTATGTACCCATCCAGATGAATCTTTTATGTTCCACATCCTCAGGATGTACCTTGATATCCTTCTAATCAGATTGTTCTATATGAATAATGGTAGAAAAATGGGATAAGAAAGAGGTTAGAGTCTAATATTTAACTAGACTTCTCTATTAGAGGGTATTTCTTTGATTTTATCTAGAAATACATCCTGATTGAGATCTATGAATGGATTAAAAGAAGGGATGTATACCATTGATCCTTATAGAAATCCAATCTTGTAATATATACCATATTCATTCCAATTTATCTAACGTCTAGACCCACTCAACCTTCTCACAACTATGACTCACTTTCCATATTAGACTTCTATCCCATAGTTGATGTAAATTATACTTGTCTCTAACAACAATAGATGTTGAATTAGAACCATATAAAATATAAAATAAAAAATTGGATCCCCTCCAGCATTATGGTAATAAATTTAAGACTTTATCTATGAAATATATTGATACTGATACATCAAAATAATCATCTAGTATATATAATGAGTATTTTTAGAATGATTAACTTACATGATTTTTTTCTTAATTATAGAATTAATTGATAAAAATTCATATTTATTTTAGTAATTTTACTTTTCAATACACAATGAATATAAAGGATGAAAAGTCACAAAAAAATTAAATTGGATTCTATTATATGATTTTTGACATTAAATCTAAAATGTAAAAAAGTTTTCATTGCTGATTTAAAATCCATTGAACAGTCCTTAATAAATAGTAAAGAAAAAATATCCATGTATAATGAAATATTTTATTACGAAAATGACGAGAACACTATAATATATAGGGTTTTGGATGAGAGAATACTTGTTGTATAAGAATCTAGAAAATAAACTATTGTTATGAAGGAATCCAAATCTGAAATCAAATAAAAATTAATTAAATATCATTAATGTCATTTCATCAAAAATAGTAAAAATCCTATGAATGATTTTAAAAATATATGAAAATTATTTTTTTGTAATTATGATATATCTTATGGTGAATTAAATATCTTCAACTGGATGTGTGTAATAATTAAATCCCAAATAAAAAATTAAGAACCAACACTGTCATAATATTTACAAAAATATGAATGAAGCAATACTTCCATGGATCCTTTTAATAAATGTATCATCTCTAAAATGAATTAATTTATTCTAAATGAGGATTGATATTGTCTGGTGATCTATAATTTGCAAGCATGATGATAGAGTTTACCCATTTTCAATTAATGTATTATTTACTAATTATATTCTATATTGTAGTTCAAGATTAGAATTAAATTATTGAATCATTTGGGTTATGGAAAATTATGAAAAATCATATATAGAAATTACGGGTGGATGTGAGTAACATAGTGAAATACTTTTCACCAATATAAAATCAATGAAATGGTTATTTTTTCTAAAAATATCATTTTTATATGTATTGAAAATTTGAACCAAAGTAAGAAATAATATATAATAGCCATTATTGGAATAATAGATGATTTTGGAATATGGATATTGAATATTTTTATAATATGATAATTGTAAACATATATATAAATCACTGATTAAGGTAAGATGTTTTTATATTATAAAAAATATGATTTTAATTAGAAAAATTCATAGAAAAAATTGTGGGGAAATCAATCCATTAAAAATATATTTTTAAACATTGAATATTTATGTGAAAATTAAAATTAATGTATTATTTATGATGACTTGTAATGGTAAAAATCATCTATCCATGATTCATATAATGGGGATAAATTTAATAAAATTTTAAATAAGGAAATAAATAAAACCAGTTCAGTCTTACTTAGGATGAATTAATTGCAGAAAAGTTTCTAAAAAAATACACCCATGAAGAATGATGAACATTATCCAATACCAATAAGGTGTCTTATATAATATGGAAAGAAGTACCATATTATAGAAATTTATAAGAAATAAATTATTATATTATGTTAAAAGATAGAACTTTGAATAAATGAAATAATTGATCTATGATGGAAAACATAGATTTTTACAAGAAGGAAACTATATAGAACAATTCATGTTTCAGGATAATTTTTATGAATTTATTAACATTATCAGTAATGAGAAACTATATGAAGAAACCAAGAAATTATATCATGTCCCCAAAGAATGTATGATAATACTTAATATTCAATTAAAGATTGGATTAAATATTGTAATATGATATAAAAAATGAAAAAATATAAAAAAAAATTCATGAGGATTTTGAGTTTCATTACATGTTTTGAAAAAAAATTGATCCAAGTGTTCATGAGGTGAAGTGTGTAAGGTCCTTTCCAACTGGGAATAAATCAAATGATTGATTGATAATGCATCTAACACAACTAGAGATGAAAAATAATATATAACAAGAAACAATACATTCATTTTTTTGTTTTTTGGTGAAAATAAGGATGTACCACACAATGAAAATGATGGGATAATAATGGGAACCATACATCTCAAGATTGTCACTAGGAATAATAAAAGAGAATGAATGAATTTTTCTATGAAATACGACATTCAAATGAAAAAGGATTCTTATTTAAGAAATAAATCTCTTACAATATTCCCTTATTAATAAGAAAATGAGTATCCAACATATTACCATATTTTATTATTTACATTACCTTTATTGTTGGAATGGAAGGTGTGGTTTTTAGAGTGAGAACAATGTGAAAAATACTAAATTATTGTAAAATATAGTTTTCGACTATGTAGTGACATTATTTTTTCCACCTTAAAATATTTCAATATGATATCACAAATGATATACTTGGAATACAAAGTATAAAATAACAATCATGATGAAAAATTATAAACAGTTGACCATGAGTTATATTAATGGGTAGATCATCATTAAAATCATAATATATTATGTGAATATATAATAATTATAGATTATGAAAAAAATTTCATTGATGTTTTGAAGTTAACTTTTCTTCCACATTTAAATTGAATAAATATTTTTATTAAGGTGATATTTTGATAATATGTAAGACAAAGTTAAGGGAGTGAAATTACATTGTTCTATAATGTTTCTTATATATTTATTGAGATGAGTGAAGGATATAAATTCCATGAAATTAATCAGTAAGCACACATAGTAATTTAAATCAAATTTGTTATCACATGTTAGATAGTTATATGGAGAACATTGACATCTATGTCAACAAATTTTTTTCCTAAACTGAGCTAGCTGATGTACTCAATGATTTGATTAGTTTGTGGATCATTTCATTGATAAATTTAAAACCACGGTTCACTTATGTTGATTTGGTTTTAGTAAGGGTGATGTGATGAAAATTTAGTAGTTTCCATGACGAGTAAATCATTACCTTAAAATTATACCAATGAATTTATTTTCAATCATTGAGAGGTAAAATGATATTTTTGGAAGAAATATTTAAAAGTTATTTACATGTGGTAGTTAAGGGTATTGAAAAAAATAAAATGAGATTATTTATTTCCAAATTAATAATGATGATTGTATATTTTTTAAATTAGTATGATCGATACTAATTTCTATTGTGTAATGCCTTATGTTATTATAAAGCATATGCTTACTATAAACTATATGTATATAATTATAAATTATATTTTTTATTATATTTATTTGAAGTAATTTAAATTTAATATTAACAAAATTAATCCTAATGGGAATTAAAACTATAAATACTTTATTAGTTCTTAAAAGGAATATTGCCACAAAATCACATAAAACAATGTATTTCACATCTTGGATTATTACTTAGCATGGATAAAATAGTTCCATTAAATGTGAGCAATGCAATATGAGATCATAAATCAAAAAGAATATAATCATCTGGAATATGAAATTACACTAATAATATTCATCATAGTCGATCAAAAATATCCAAAAACCCCTATAATAAGAAATATTATACCTCTAACTTCCTTTTCTCCACAAATGTAGGTATCCTAACCGAAGAGTCACTCTAAAACTCCCCATTTCCATTTGAAACCTTTGAGGTATTATCCTGCAATTGTAATAATAATTATTCCTTATTTTCTTTTTGATAAACCTATTCTAAATTAGTTTTTATCTCTTTAATGTCTCAGATACCACAAAATTCACCAAAACCTCATCCTCACTAGCCTTGTTCCAATAAATAGGTGAACCACATTGCCTACCATAAATATCATCATAGGTTTCCATAAAAATAAATTATTTGTATCATATTTTATATGAGAACTCAACAAATTGTAGTTAGTCATCCCATGACCCCCAAAAGTCCAAAATTGTCATGACCCGTCCTCAGGGCACGTGCCTTAACGACCCCAAGCCAGCCTTCCATAAGCTAGGGGTAGGAGACTAGCACCAAAGCCGTAAATCCCGATAACTGGGAAGGAATTGCCTTTATAAAAGTAAACAAAACACCACAGAGTACAAGCGAAAGTAAAACACTAAGTACAAAAAGAAGTGATGAAAAGAAAATGGGCCAGAATACAAACGCAACTGAAAGTACAGCTAAAACTGAACGAAAGTACAATAGAAAAAGACAAACAGCTGGAAGAAAGGAAGCAGCTCTTGCGTCATCCTCCTCGGATCCTACCTGAAGGGTAGGTACAGATAGCGCAGTTCCTGGATCGTGCACCACGGATCCTGCTTGAAGGGTAGGTACAGATAGAGAAGATCTTCAATGTTCTCACTCGTCAACCCCCTCAGAGTGTCGTCTCGCTGTGAAGTCCACCTCCGGATACTGACTCGTCGTGTGGTCCACCTCTGGGTACCGTCTAGTCCTCAAACACTCAGCCTCCGTCAGCTCTGCTCGTCGTCTGCAACCAACACAACGAGGTGCGGGCACAGGCCATTCAGGGGTGAGTATAACGATACTCAGTAGGGACCCCGAGGCCCTCAAGGTCTCACTAAAACCAACAAGGATAACCACAATGAATATCTCAACAGAGGACCTCTACTTAGGTATATGCCCATACATATACCTAATTTCTCAAGTATCTCATCTCAAACATGAGGTAACACAAAGATTATGAAATCGACAGATAACCACTAACCAGGTATATTCCCATACATATACCTAGGTTATCAAGTGACCAATCTCAATAATGAGGTAAACACAAAGGTCATAGACTCAGCTCAAACCAGGATTTTCATTATCGAAACTCTAACTGCTGAAGAGCCCCTTCTCTGGAGTGTATAGTGATCTTGTCACCACTCCAAGGTAATTCTCACTAACCTATGTCTGCTGAGGTACTCCTCTTGTGGAGTACCGCGGGTCTACTACCAAATAATGGGCGCTCCATCCGCTGTGGGTCTACCGCCAAATAACTGGCGCTCCCCCTAATAGCCTATAGAGGTACTCTTCCGGTCGAGTATCGCGGGTCTGCTGCCAACTACCAGGCGCTCTGTCTACTATGGGTATGCATCCAAATACCGGGTGCTCCATCCACTGGGCTAGTCATCTCACTCCAAGTCGAGTCGGTCAAGCAGTTGTCAGGTCTTAGTCGTCTTCATGGTCTCCGTACTCCGTTTGCTCGTCTCTAGGAGGGACCGCTCAATGATCTACTGTTCAATACTCAAAGTATCACAAATTCCCATGAAGATGTATCTCAAAGGACTGCCTCATCTTAAATGACTCAACACATCAGACGGCGTGTCAATCGGACGCCCGGTCTGTGTGTTATTAGCCTTTTCGTCCCAGGGGCCCGGTTGGTTTCATCTATGAACCAACCCGTCCATATCTCAATTGTACCCCGAACTCCCATGGGGTATACTCATAGATACCATTTCACAATGTGATCACCAACGCCACTGACGGTTCGTCAAACGGACGTCCAGTCTGAAAGATATCATCTTTTTCGTTCTAGGTGCCCGGTTGGATTTCGGGTCCACTCCAACCCGGCCACTATCCAACTGCATCCAAAACTCAAGCGAAGTATTCCAAAAGGTCTGTCTAATCAAGAGGAGATCAATGGTATAGATGGTGTGTCAATCGGACGCCCGGTCTGTGAATTATTGGATTTTTTGTTCCAAATGCCCGATTGTTTTCCTTAGCGAACCAACCCGACCGCACTCCGACGACATCCAAACCACGAGCGGAGTAAGCCATAAGTTCTGTCTCCTCAAGAGGAATCCAACAAAGTCGACGGCATGTCAATCGGACTTCCGGAACTTATGTTACGAGTGTTTCCGCTCCGAGGGCCCGGTTGATTTCGTGTACGAACCAACACGGCTGAACCCGAAGTATTCTGAAACATTGAGTGTGATATGTCAAAACGACCGTCTGTGTCCAAGGATCGCATCGCTGCTGACGGTATGTCGATCGAAGGTCCGTAGCCCAGGATATGGGCAAAATACCGAAAAGGTCCGAAATCGGGGGGTCTGGGCCCGTACCGACCCAGCCCAGCCCCCCCTGGGTCGGCTCAAACTGGGTCGACCCGGTTGGGCGCGACCTGGCCCGGCCGGTGCAGCCCGGCTTGGTATGGGCGCGACCCGGCCCGGTCCGCCCAAGCCGGCCCGGCTCGGCCGGGTGGCTCTCTGGCTCGGCCAGCGAGTCGGTGCTCCGCGGACGCGGCGCGCGCCCCGTCCCCCCTAGATCCCACGCGGCTACAGGATCCGCCAGCTCGCCGCCGCAGCTTCAGCCGTGGCGGTTTCTCCAGGCGGCGCGCTGGGGCGCCGCCTGTGGTGTCAGTGGGCCACCGGAGTTTCTCCGGTGGTCCGTTTTCCATTCTGCCTACGCCGATGCTCATCCCGGGTCCCGTTATTCACTGCGGAAACATCAATTCGTCTCTGCGGCCCGTTCTGACAATACCTGACGATCCGCACGTCAAAAGAAACAATTGCGGAGTCTTCTGTTCGCCGTCGTGGCCCCGACCATGACCACATTTTTGTTCGGCCTTGACGGCGCGGTGTGACGGCGCCTCATATCTTTGCAGCATCACTCCAGGTTCTCGCGCGGTGCCGTCGCACCGTGCCGCCATCATCCGAACTGCAACATAATCAACAACAAGGGGGAAGAGGGTTGGCCGTGTTTGTGTGTTCCTACCTCCTCCCGTTATAATGATAGCAATCAGCCATCAAAATGAAGTCGACTTACGGCAAGGAAATATTTCACGGCCAAATCAATAAACCTCAACATCAACCTACATGAACGAACGATCCGCGAATCAACCTGGAAATGGTTGGTCTGCGCTCGTCGTTCTTTTCTCAAAAGATAAGATAACACCAAACAAATTTCCCTACCTCGAAATTGATTTCGCACATCGTCGATTCACGGATGTCGAACGTCGCGGTAGTCAAACATCGGGGTAGTCGGGTGTCGCGGACGAAAGGTATAGCTTCCATTAACGTCAGATGAAGAAGGAGAACATTGTTGTTGGCGTCAGTCTCTATGGTCGGCATCTCCTTCCTTGTCGCAGAAGAGGAAGAAAAAGGATTGGAGAACACGTAGATCGTTCTTCGCCGAATCGAAAGGTCGTTCTTCATATAGAGATGATGTTCTTCAGAAGAGGGAAGAGCTCTCTCCCACATTCTCTCACACAACAAAACTCACCAAAAATAAAATATGGCCTCTCCTTATTTTATTATTTTTCATGCATTCAAACTTTTTTAAAAATTCAAACACTTAGTCAAATTAATTGAAGAGGTTTATTCAATTAATTTAAGATGTGTTTTGGCAAAATTAAAGAGGAGAGAGGGGAGAGTTACACAAGTTAAAGTGGAGTTACAAAATCTAATAGGGAAGTGACATATGGGAGGTCAAGGGGGTTATGGGAAGATCGGGGGGGGGGGGGTTAGGGTCTCATGTGGGCCCCACCTCCCACATATCCACACATGGGATGTTGGGTGGTTGTGTGTCCCACCAACAACTTCCCATGGTAGAATTTAACTCCCTTGGTTAACAAAAATAAAATTATTCACAATTTTATCGGTGTCCTCAGATTTCAATTCCGAGTACCGGTTCAAATGATAGAAAAACCTGCACGTTCGTTCACTGAACGTACCCAAGCTAAACTTTGGAAATTGATTCCGGGAATACCGGGCCATAGAATCAGGCACCGTCATAAACTTCATTCTTGTAAAATTACAATGAAAATTAAGATAAAAAAATTCCATTGAATTTTACGGGTCTTTACAATACTCCCACCTCAGGGAACTACGTCCCTGTAAAGCTTCAACAGAAACTTGGGTCACAAAACCGATATTGAGCACACAACTAAGCCTTCCACTCCCATGTGCTTACCTAGAGACTCTCTTATTTCCAAAGAAATCACACCCAAGGAATCGACTGTCCTCGTAGGATCCGCTCCTGTCGATCCTAGATCCCCACTAGAACCTCCGCGTATGTCGCCCTGTCATCGACATCCAACTCCCTAAGGTTGATGATATGTGAAGGATCACGAACGTATCTCCTCAGTTGAGATACGTGGAAGTCGTCGTGCACTAGGTCCAACTGAGGTGGACGCGTCAAGCGGTAATCCACTTCTCTTTCCATGATGAGGACCTAAGAAGGTCCACTGAACCTCGGAGATAACTTGCCGCCTTGGCCACATCTCCGTAAAACTCATCGAGGTGAAACCCATATAAGGACATGATCGTCATCCTAAAACTCTTGAGGTCTCCAATTCCTATCAGCATAAGGCTTTTGTCAGCCATGTGCTGTCCTCATCCGCTCTTGGATGACCTAGACCTTCTCTAGTCTCACAAGACCTGCTATGATTTCTTCTTTTCCGATAAGAGAAATCTGGTCTCATCCCATGGATGAACCACATTAATTGCATAATATAGTCAATCAGGACATGAATGATGTATTCATGCCATGGACGACGTCGTAAGGCATCGACGTTATTACCAAGAGATCCAACTGTCACTCTTGCCTCCAAGGGTCGAGTCACACTGTCGGAATCAGTGTGAGGTCACTGGGTCACTTCCAGTAGAAATCTCGAAAGTGAGGGTCAAGTAAACAGTCTTAACCGGGACCACTCACTACCAACCAAACAAAAGGATAGGAATGGAAAATTTAAAAAGGTATGTGTCTTTATATTATTGCATCTCATGGTACAAAGACACAAATTTAACAACAACAACATGGAAATAGATATACACCAGTAGTTCCACTCCTATCCACTCGCTTTGGGAGCTCCATAGTTGTAAGCTTCTACTGCGTGAAGCTGAGCTCTCCTATGTCCACATGTTCTCTGTGGTCAGGGTGGACCTCCTGGTGGTGGTGGTGGCAACACCTCGAAGCGTCGTCCACCTCCAGATGCACGGCCAGCTCCCCACCCTCGGCCTTTAGCTCCTAGCGGTCTGCCTTGATCGAACCTCTACCTCTGCCTGGGAGGTTCTTCATTTAACTGTCGGTCATCTGCATGGCGGGTCGGACAGTCGCGTTCCATGTGACCAATCCCGATGTAGGAGTAACACTGTCTACTCTCGACACGACTGGCTCTGACTCCACCATGGTTCCCCCACACAACTGAACCTGAGTCGTGCAGTCGGCCACCGGTACGTCTGGTCCTCTTGGACCTCTGCGTCATCTGTCTACTACCAGTTGTAGAAGACTCTGCCGCAAGCCGGCTAGTGGTGGGTCCAGCTGCTGGAGACTGCTCAGCAAGGAAACTCTCCACTAAGAGGCTCTATCCAACACCCCTATCTGCGTCGGAATGCTGTGAGAAACAACAGAAGATCTAATCTCTCGCCTGAGCCCCTGCTCGATGGTTCGGGCCCGGAAGATCGGGTCTCGTACCATATCTGTGGAGTAGCGCAAGATGTCTGTGAACCTCACTGAATACTGCGCCACCATCATGATACCCTGCTGTATATGTAGCAGCTCTTGTATACGCACCGCTCGAAGGGTGGCTGGCAAAAACTCAGCTCGGAACAGGCTCTTGAAGTCTTCCCACAGAAGTGTCACCTCTTCATGTATCTGAAGCATCAGGCTCCACTATCTTCCTACTTCTTCCTGAAGAAGGCAGGCAGCAAGGATCACCATGAAGTTTGTTGGCGTCCCCACTAGCATGAAGACTCTCATCACAGCCTCCAGCCAATCCTTAGCCGCCTGCGGGTCCATCTCTCCACTGAACCTGGGTGGCCTCTTGCGCTGGAACTCGTGCAGTGCGCTAAAGCGACGTGCACCCTCTGCTGCTGGGGCTGGTGTTATCGGTGGCCCAATGGGTAGTAGCACCGCTGGTGCCTCTGTTGGTGCCTCAACTGGGATAGGGCCCTATACTGAGGCCACGTCGCTCGGCGAGCTATCCGTACGAACAACTCTCGGGGCTCTAGCTGGTCATCCGCGAAAAGGAATCATGAGAGAAACAAACATGACACGGTCAAACGATTTATACTTGGTGAGCTGACCTGGTTTGAGCTGACTTTTAAAAACTTCTGGAAACACACACGCAATCAGTGTTTTCATGCACAAAGTCAGAAATTAGTTGTCAGGGTCCTGGTGTATGGATACGTCGGTCGCCCGCACCAACACTGGACTCCCTGAACTGAATACCACACTCGGTACCTTTAACACTATTGCTTCAGAGAAAGAAAATATCAGAGTTGTAAGTTCTGTGGTAGAACTGACTCCTTTGATACAAATTTTTCACAACCCGTCCTCGGGGCCCGTGTCGTGACTACACCATGCGCGCCTTCCATAGGCCAAGGGCTGGCGACTAGCACTAAAGGTGTAAATCTCGATAACTGGGAAGGCATTTCCATTATAAAAGTAAACAAAAACACCACAGAGTACAAGCAGAAGTAAAACACTATGTACAAAAGGAAGTGCTGAAAAGTAAATGGGCCAGAATACAAACCCATCTGAAAGTACAGCTACAACTGAACGAAAGTAAAATAGAAAAAGGCAAACAGCTGGAAGAAAGGAAGCAACTTCTGGGTCATCCTCCTCAGATCCTACCTAAAAGGTAGGTACAGATAGCGCATCTCTTCAATGTTCTCCCCCGTCAACCCCCTCCGAATGTTGTCTCGTCGTGAAGTCCACCTCTGCATACTGACTTGTCGTGTGCTCCACCTCCGGGTACCATCTAGTCCTCGAACACTCGGCCTCCATCAGCTATGCTCGTCGTCTACAACCAACACAATGAGGTGCGGGCATATCCCGTGAAGGGTTGAGTATAACGATACTCAGTAGGGACCCCGAGACCCTCAATGTCTCACTAAAACCAACAAGTATAACCACAAATAATATCTCAACAGATAACCTCTAATTAAGTATATTCCCATACAAATACCTATGTTATCAAGTATCTCATCTCAAACATGAGGTAACACAAAGATTATGAAATAAACGGATAACCACTACCTAGGTATATGCCCATACATATACCTAAGTTATCAAGTGACCCATCTCAATCATGAGGTAAACACAAAGGTCATAGACTCAGCTCAAACCAGGATTTTCATTATCGAAACCGTAACTGCTGAAGAGCCCCATCTCTGGAGTGTACAATGATCATGTCACCACTCTGAGGTAATGCACACTAACCGAAGTATGCTGAGGTACTCCTCCTGTCGAGTAGCGCGAGTCTGCTACCAAATACTGGGCTCTCCGTCCGCTATGGGTCTGCCGCCAAATACCGGGCGCTCCCCCTTATAGCCTACAGAGGTACTCCTCTGGTCGAGTACCACGGGTCTGCTTCCAACTACCAGGTGCTCCGTCCGCCGTGGTTCTGCCTCCAAATACCGGGTGCTCCGTCCACTGGGCTAGTCGACTCACTCCAAGTAGAGTCGGTCAAGCAGTCGTCAGGTCTCAGTCGTCTACATGGTCTCCATACTCCGTATGATCGTCTCTGGGAGGTACCGCTCCATGAGCTACTAGTCAATACTCCATGTATCACAATTTCTCACAAAGATGTATATCAAAGGACCGCCTCGTCATAAGGGTCTCAACACAACAGACGGCGCGTCAATAGAACGCTCGGTCTGTGAGTTATTAGCCTTTTCGTCCCAGGGTCCCGGTTGGTTTCATGTGCGAACCAACCCGGTCGTATCTCAATTGTACCCTGAACTCCCATAGGGTATAATCATAGGGAACATTTCACAATGTGATCACCAACACTGCTGACTGTTCGTCAAACGGACGTCTGGTCTGAAAGATATCAGCTTTTCCGTTCCAGAGGCCTGGTAGGATTTCGGGTGCAATCCAACCCAGCTACTATCCAGCTGCATCTAAAACTCAAGAGAAGTATTCCAAAAGTTCCGTCTCATCATGAGGAGATCAACGAGAAAGACGGCGCGTCAATCAGACGTCCGTTCTGTGAGTTATTGGCTTTTTCGATCCAGGGGTCGGGTTGGTTTCATGAGCGAACCAACCCGACCGCACTCTGACGGCATCCAAACCTCAAGTGGAGTAAGCCAAAGTTCCGTTTAATCAAGAGGAATCCAACAAAGTCGACGGCACATCAATCAGGCGTCTGGAGCTTATGTTATGAGCATTTCCACTCCGAGGGCCCGGTTGGTTTCGTGTACGAACCAACACGGCTGAACTCGAAGTATTCCGAAACCTTGAGTGTGATATGTCAAAACGACCGTCTTGATCAATGGATCACATTACCACTGACGGGGCATCGATCGGAGGTCTGTAGCCTAGGATATGGGCAAAATACCAAAAATGTCGAAAATCGTGGGGTCTGGGCCCGTACCGACCCGACCCAACCCCCTGGGTCGGCCCGAACCAGCTCGACCCGACTGGGTGCGACCCGACCCGTTACGCCCAAGCCGTCCCGGCTAGGCCGGGTGCCTCGCTGGCTCGGACAGCGAGCCGTTGCTCCGCAGACGCGGCGCGCGCTTCGTCCCCCCCGGATCCAGCGCGGCTGCGGGATCCGCCAACTCGCTGCCGCGGCGGTTTCTACAGGCGGTGCACCGGGGCGCCGCCGCCTCCAGATGCCGGCGCCACCACGCCGTCGACCCGCACCGCCTGTGGTGTCCGTGGGCCACCGTAGTTTCTCCAGTGGTCCGTTTTCAATTCTGCCTGCGCCGATACTCATCCCGGGTCCCGTTCTTCACTACGAAAACATCAAATCGTCTCTGCGGCCCGTTCCGACAATGCCCGACGATCCTCACCTCAAAAGAAACAATTGTGGAGTCTTCCCTTCTCATTCGCGGCCCCGACTACGACCACACTTTTGTTCGGCCTTGACGGTGCGGCACGACGGCGCCACGCATCCTTGCCGCATCACTCCAGGTTCTCACGCGGTGTCGTCGCACTAAGACGACATCTTCTGAACCGCATCATAATCAACATCAAGGGGGAGTAGGGTCAGACGTGTTTGTGCGGTCCTACCTCCTCCCGTTATAATGATAGCAAGCGGCATCAAATAGAAGCCGACTTACAGCAAATAAATATTTCACGAAAAAATCAATAAGCCTCAACATCAACCTGCATGAACGAACGATCCGTGAATCAACCTGGAAATGGTTGGTCCACGCTCATCGTTCTTTTCTGAAAAGATAAGAGAGCACCAAATAAATTTCCCTACCTCGAAATTGACGTCGCACATCATCGAGTTGCGGAAGTCAAACGTCGCGGTAGTCGAACGTAGGGGTAGTCGGGTGTCGCGGAAGAAAGGTATCACTTTCGTCAACATCAGAAGAAGAAGGAGAACGTTGTTGTTGGCGCCAGTCTCCACGGTCGGCGTCTCCTTCTTTGTCGCGGAAGAGGAAGAAAAAGGATTGGAGAAAACGTAGAGCGTTCTTCGTCGAGTCGGATGGTCGTTCTTCGTTTGGAGATGATGTTCTTCAGAAGAGGGAAGAGCTCTCTCCCAAATTCTCTCACACAACAAAACTCACCAAAAATAAAATAAGGCCTCTCCTTTGTTTATTATTTTTCCATGCATTCAAACATTTTCAAAAATTCAAACACTTAGTTAAATTAATTGAAGAGGTTTAATCAATTAATTTAAGATGTGTTTTGGAAAAATTAAAGAGGAGAAAGGGGAGAGTTACACAAGTTAAAGTGGAGTTACAAAATTTAAGAGGTAAGTGAGTTATGGGAAGATGAAGGGGGGGGGGGGGGTTAGGGTCTCATGTGGGCCCCATGTCCCACATATCCACACATGGGAAGTTGAGTGGTTGTGGGTCCCACCAACAACTTCCCATGTTAGAATATAACTCCCTTGGTTAACAAAAATTAAATTTCTCACAATTTTATTTATTTCTTCCTTAAACCCAAAAATTTAACTTCTCCTCCCAAGCAAACGCGCCTACGGTAAAAGTCCTCTTAAGAAAATATTGGTGCTGCGAGTTCATCGGTGTCCTCAGATTTTAATTCTGAGTATCAGTTCAAAAGATAGAAAAACCCACTCGTTCGTTCACTGAACGTACTCAAGCTAATCTTCGGAAATGGATTTTGGGCACAACGGGCCTCGGAATCAGGTGCCGTCAGAAACTACGTTCTTGTAAAATTACAATGAAAATTAAGAAAATAATTTCCCTTTAATTTTACGGGTCTTTACCAAAATGTAGTATCAAATGATATACGTCAACATAAGAATAGTCTTCTATGACTTTCTATCAATATATGGATGGTATGAAATGATCAATCATAGTTTGCTCCCTAGATATTTCTAAAATCCCTAAAAATAATATATGAATCATGTGCCTTTTTCAGATATAATTCTCATGAGAAATCCATGAGAGTATACTACTTAAGAATAAAATTTCATTACTAGTATGTCTTGTTTGTGAGTCTCATAGATCAATATTAAATGAGAATCATTGTTCAAGTTATTGATAATCACCCAAAATCCATCGAGCCACCTCAGGGCCCTTGGTATCTGAGTTATGAATTACATCAATAAATACTTCAACTAATGTATTGTTATTTGAAGTGTTTTGAGTAAACGACCATGATGATGGTGCTTTACCATTATCCTCTTGCGGGTAACATGTTGGGAAATGACTCCAATAGTTTCCCTCTAAATAAATTCCCAAAATTAAAATCCTAAATCAGTTGTTCATATTTTTTTCACTATAGGATTCACTTCCCACAAAGAGGGATTAAAATAAATCCTCATATATCCAATGATTGAAGTAGGGACTATAACTATCACTTGTAGTAATATCAAATCATCACCATCCGACAACCACCCAGTTATTGAGTCACCATTTATAACCAATTATTGCACAAAAAGACACTCTTTGTTAGTATCATGACTATTTGTCACAAAATCAACTTAAGAATATGTTTCCACCAATGTGGATCCTGTCATCAATCCCTATTCCTATAGAGAATCCATCCTCTAATTAGCCAACATGATTGTCAAGATCCATTGTACCTCCAAAGGATTCTCACCATGCTCATGATATTCTTATATATTAAATGTAAGTGAATATCAAGTTAAGTTACCTTTATCTGTTTCATTTTCTATCTAAAATTAAAAAAATATTAGGTACACTACCCAGAATATATGACTCAAATTGAGTTCATGTTTTTTTAGATACCGTAAAGAATCTTATATTTCATAAAGATAGAAAAACATCTGCAATATAGACTTTCGTTCTAGCACATTAGATCATAGACCATATATATCAACTCTAATTATTGGATATGATATTTCAACTCATGGAATCAAATTTGATGTGATCCATCAGCTACCACTTTTTCTTCTTCATCTGTACATACCAAGATCTAACATTAAATACATTTTAGTATTTAAAATATTTTATTCCATGATAAGTGATAGTCAATGTTGGGGTTGTAGTCAGCTTCCACATCAGCTCAACAAGACTCATCACACTATTATGGACATCATAACATAACCAATTTATTCTTATATGAATTCATGTTCAACAAAAAATGGGAGTGGTTTTTGATAAAATTATTCTAGTATCCTTCTAATCTCAGAGAGATACAAATCTCAAACATTTCCTGAGGAATTTTCAAGGATATTTATTCCACTTATTTCTATGGATCCACTACTATAATGGTCTCACAACCAAAATATCCCATGAATATTTTCTCTTGAATCCAAAATTTACATATTCCCATCTTGGAATAAATTTGATGTTATCGAATAGAACTCAAGACTCTCTTGATATTTCTAGAATGACATTTCAGTGTCAGTGAGTAAATAAGGACGTTATAAACAAAAGCAAAAATAAATTCTTATAGACTTGGCTGGAATAAATTCATGAGGATATCTAAGAACACTACAGAATCATTGACCAGTCCAAAAGGGTTGACTGAGTACTCATATATCATGTACCTACCCCTATAAATTTTCATATGGATTTCCTCATCCATATCATATAACTAGTGATATCATGATAAGAGACCAATCACGGAGAATAATTGGGATCCCTAAAATGATAATAGAGATCATAAACTTTCATAAAAATATATATATTCTTCATGTTCTCTTGGTTCAACTATTGGTAATCTATATAGTTTTGAAGACTTATATCATCCTTCTTCGTCAATAGAATGGGTGCTTCCAACTATTTGTACCAATTCGGATGATTCCATTATGTTAATAGTCCTCGAGATATACCATGATATCCTACCAGTCGGATGGTTCCATATAAAAAATTGTAAAAAATGGGATGCGGAATAGGATGGAGACCAATGTTGAACTAGACTCATCTATTAGGGGGTATATCAATGATTTCATCCAGAAATGCATCCTCATTGTGATCTATAAATGGATAAAATTATGAGAAATATACCATTAATCCTTATTAAAATCCATGCTTGTAATCTATACAATATTCAATCCAATATTCTCAGGTATACATCCACTCCACCTTCACTCAACTAGGACTCACCTACTATCATGGACTTATATCCTGTAGGTGATCTAAATTACAGTTGTCTCTGACAACAATTGATGTGGGATGAGATGATGGTTAACGATTCAATGCTAATGATGACAACAATTCTATACATCTGTAGAATCATAATTTTCAATATATTTTTATAACATGAAATGATTATATGGAACAATGACATTAAGTAAATATATTCTTCTTTTTCCCCAATGTTGTATCAGGGGAATGAAAATTAGAAGATAACAAGATTGGAATCTCATGTCAAGGAAAAACATTTGGAGATATAATGGAATGATCACCCCCAGTATCAAACAAAGACATAGATAGTGTACAAGTTATAAATATGGTACCTAGAATAGTATATGGTATTCACCACCATCCATTACTGTTAAATATTCAACATAAACTCTAAATTCGTAGCATTGTTTAACTATCCTTGTGGTATGTGACTCATATATGTTTTCATCATTGTATCTTGATAGAGGTGACCTCATCCAGATCCCTAGTTCCTTAATAATTTATTCTTCAATTCCTTATAGAACCCTAAACACAAATATTTACGGAAAATTTTAAAAATAATTATTACCATTAGACATCATCAACACATCCCTTGAGGTGATGTGTAGTCTTAGAGGTAATGTACAATAATTTTATAAAAGAATCACTATGGATCTTTTTCTCAAGGAAGTGATGTAGTTAAACTCTACAACACGTACAGACCATTACTGTAATGTGTATCCCTTATATTCTTATTCATAGTAATATAAGATACACTCGTCACAAAATTAATTTTTTAATCCTCCTATATACTAAAATTTGGAAGAATACTAACTACTTGATCCTCCTCTTATCTTATAAAAATACTCAAGTCCTTGTACAAAACCTGTGGGAATATAGATTTTTCAAAACATCAAAACATGCAATTGATTTTAGATCAAAGACATATCTCAAACTTATCATCTTCTTGTTCCTTGTTCTCAGTAAAAATTTGATCAATGGAATGTATCCCAGGGAAACGATTAGAGCATTATTATACCATTATTGATATCAGCTGCAGCTCAGTAAGCTTCTATGCTCGATGTATCATCAGCGTGCTAAGAAACTATTAAACCACGGAAAGGTAATTAATGGCCACCCATGTGATAGTATCGTGTATTCATACCCATCCCATCAATCCCATGACCGACACGTGGGTTCCTAGAGAATAAACATGGCTAGATTCCCTTTTCTTACCTCAGGTGCCTTAGCGAAGTCAGAGAAACCCTTAATTGTGAATATATATCCAAATAGATATAGTTTACCACACATGAACTAAAAGTATACTGGATTTCTAATCTATAATTATCAGTCATAGATGGACAAGGAAATTAGTGCCCCTCAACCCTATATGGGAAAAAGAAAGACTCCAAGATGAGGTGGTCCCACAACCTACATAACCAGATCAAGTGGGGTAGTGTTCTATAATGTACGCTCATGCACTAAATGTAGTAGAATAGGGTATTCCTTTATACCAGGAGCATCCAATCCCACATCATCTAGTGGACCCCTGATCCCCATTCAGGGTGGACTTTTTCTAAAACATGATGCAATCATTTAGAATGTATGAAGTTGTTATTCAATGAGGGTTCATAATAATTCTATTATATCACTCAAAAAATCTCCTTGGAGGATATTGACGCACGCCTGTCGTAGGGCATGGCAAAACAATTATTTCCTAAGTTAGAATGTAGTAATGTGGTTAACCTAGGATGTCTCTCGAATAAGAGTGCACACAAAACGGGTTGACACTTTAAAACGGGGGTAAAAATGTTGTGAAAGGGAATTTGAAATTCAAATGATTGAAAAACTATGAAATTAAAAGGGTGATTAGGTCGGGGTCAGTTTCCTAATTATAATGCTATCATTGATCAATTTAATTCAAACCTCTTCTTCTTAGTTGATTAAAGTGAGTTTCCACAATCGTTTCCTCTCACTTCCTTGATGAAATTATTATTGTGAGATAAAACATTACCAAGATCTTGGATTTGTCAACTCTCCTTCCATGTGTAAAATAGTTGTATTGAATATCCTTAATTTAAATGGGAAATACCCGATCGGGTTTTGTTTATCCCAAACAATCAAGAACATTCACTACACCTTTTACACGTACTGACGATCGTCAAGTACTTCACCCCTAATTCCTGGTTTATTCCATCATATATAAACCGAAAATTAGTAGAGGGAGATTATAATTATTTTACCACGGAAAAAATCAATAATGGAATTAATATTCAAGAACGATCGCACCTGATTATAAAATCCTCTATAATAAATTGAAAACAACTTTGAGGAAAAAAGAAATTTATTCAATTGCGCCCAAGAACTCAAGCATTATAAAGTAGAAAACCAACCCTACCCCAATCACTCCAAAATTTTACCCCACCATGGTAAGGGTAATCGAGTTGAATGGGGAATAATAAGGAATTACAAAAATATGAAAAAAAATAAATAAAAGTGAAATCTGAAAAGTTCTCCTTCTTGGTGTCCTAGAAGGAATGGGATGGAGAATGGATTCTTTGAGATGGTGGAGCTCTCCTCCTTTTATAGCCATAATGTTTCCCCTGAATTTCGACGCATTGTAGCCCATTAAATTACATCTTCACGTGTTGAGCCCTTCTTGAATGTTGTTCATAATTCCCTTGGTCGTGTCCCCTCAACATCTCAGTGGATTTAGACATGAATTCCTAGAGTTATGGCCATTTTAATATGAGAATGTAATCTATCCAGTCAGAGTCTCCAAAACGAAATCCTCCGGATTAGGGTGATTTAATGGCCCAATAAACGGCCAATTCTGTAAAGACCCGTAAATTTCAAGGAAATTTTTTTTCTTAATTTTCTTTGGAATTTTACAAGAGCGCAGTTTCTGACGGCACCTGATTCCGAGGCCCGGTGTGCCCGGAATCATTTTCCGAAGTTTGGCTCGGGTACGTTCAGTGAACGGACGAGCGGGTTTTTCTAACTTTTGATCCGGTGCCCGGAATCGAATTCTGAGGGCACCGATGAAATCGCAGCGCCGATATTCGCTTAGAAACGCCTCTTCCGGAGTTGCGTTTGCTCGGGTGTGGTTTTTAATTTTCGGTCTTAAAGTTAAGAAATAAAATAATTTTGTGACAACTTTATTTTATTTCACTTAAGCCACTTGGAAGCCACTTGAAGCCACTTAAAGGCGTCTTGAACTGAGTTGAACTGGATAGGATGCTATCCGGAAATATCCTACCCCCTTGGTAGGATATTTGTGAGGTGGGGCCCGCACGAGCTCCGCCGTTTCTTTCCGCTAAGAAACGCACCCATGATAACCCGTCTTAATGAAAGTCAACCGACGCGTTTTCTAAATTCTTAACAGACCATTTAATTGGGCTGTTTCTCTCGTGAATTTAATTGGGTTGTTTCTCTCGTGAATTGAATGGGCTGTTTCTTTCGTGAATTAAATGGTCTTTTTCTTTCGTTGAATTAATTCAACGAATTAATTCAATCGTTTCTTAACCTGTTTCGTGTGTTGGCATATTAATAAAATAATACCAACCCAAATCTTTAGAGAAGGATTGAGAGGATTCTTGTTCTTCTTCTCCCTCGCGAAGAACACAAAGAACGCGAAGAACGCGAAGAACGCCGAACCCGGAAATCGACGACGCTTCCGTCCGTGACGTTCTTCCACGCTCCGATCTCCGATCACCGACCGTTTGAGGTGAGTGATTTCTGATTTCCTCTCAAAAGTTCCTTTCTTTTGGTTTTTAACGAAACACAGATTTAAATATTAATAATTTAAATCTGTTGTTCTTGGTTCGTTGAGCTCACCGACTCAACGCCGGACTCCGCGACGACGCGACGCCTCCCCGCGACGACGCGACGATCCCTCTCTTCCGCAACGATCCTTTCCGCGAAGAACGTCCGCGCGCGACGATCGACGAGGTATGGATTTTATAATTTTGGAATACCCCTCTTTATATTCCCGTGAACGTTCTTTAAAAACTTAAGAGCCGGTTTCAAATGAACAATTTTATTTTATTAAAATTGTCGGTTCATGTGTTGAACAATTTTTCTCCCGTTGTTTTTATCTAACGCGGAGGGTGCGGGTCAAACGAACACGGCCCGGCAACCCTCCGCCGTTCTTCGTGTTTTACGGATTTGGCGGGCGATGACGGAACGTGCCGCAACGGGTGTATGATGATCCCGCAGTAAAGAACGGAACCCGGGAGGAACAATGGCACAGACGGGAAGGAAAACGGGTCACCGGAGCGACTCCGGCGGCCCGCGGAAGCCGGGGGTGGCGCGGGTCGCCGGCGGCCGGAGGCGGCGCCGGCGGCGGGAGGTGGCGGCACCCCGCGGGTGTCCAGCGCGACACCCCGCGGGTGCCGCGGGTGTCCAGCGCGACACCCCGCGGGTGTCGCGGGGTTGTCACGCGGCACCCCGCGGGTGTCCAGCGCGGCACCCCGCGGGTGTCCAGCGCGACACCCCGCGGGTGCCACGGGTGTCCAGCGCGACACCTCGCGGGTGTCCAGCGCGACACCCCGCGGCACCCCGCGGGTGTCCCGGGCGACACCCCGCGGGTGCCGCGGGGTTGTCCCGCGGCACCCCGCAGGTGTCCCGGGCGACACCCCGCGGGTGCCGCGGGGTTGTCCCGCGGAACCCTGTGGGTGTCCAGGGCGACACCCCGCGGGTGCCGCGGGGTTGTCACGCGGCACCCCGCGGGTGTCGCGGGGGTGTCACGCGGGGCGGCGGCTTTCCCCCGCGTCGGCCGCTCGGCCGCTCGGCCGATCCGAGCCGGACCGGCCCTGGCCGGGCCGGGCCGGGCCAACCAGGGGGGGTCGGGCCGGGTCGGCCCGGATCCCCCGTCTTCGGACGGACTTCGTTCAAATGGCCGTATCTTGAGCTACGGGCCTCCAAACGACCCGCCTTCAGCGGCAACGCGATCCTTGGATCGAGACGGTCGTTTCAGTTTATCGTACTCAAGTTTTCGGAATACTTGGGGTTCGGCCGGGTTGGTTCGTACACGAAACCAACCGGGCCCTCGGAGCGGAAACGCTCATATCTTGAGCTACGGACGTCCGATTGACGTGCCGTCAGCTTGGTTGATTTCCTCTAAGTGAGAAGGATCTTTTGGCATACTCCGCTCGAGGTTCGGACGCAGGTGGAGTGCGGTCGGGTTGGTTTTGCCTTAAAAACCAACTGGGCCCCTGGGACGAAAATGCCAATATCTCTCAGACCGGGCGTCCGATTGACGCGCCGTCTGCGACGTTGAGTTCTTGTTGACGATACAGAACTTTTGGATACATCAACTTCGGACTTCGTGACAGTTGATGTATCAGCCTCTCGGCTCGTGGAGCGGACCCTCCCGAACGAGCTCGCTATGTGCGGGAACCCTAGTGCTGGCTGCGACTGCTACTTCGACAGCGACGACCGTGCAGAGATCCTCAGTGGACTGCGGCGACGACGGTGCAGAGATCCTCCATGGACTCCGACGACGACCGTGCAGAGATCCTCCGTGGACTCCGACGACGACCGTGCAGAGATCCTCAGGGGACTGCGGCGACGACTGTGCACAGATCCTCAGCGGACTGCGACGACTACTGCACTCAGCGATCCTACGTGGATCAGGGCTTCAGGTCCTGCGTGGGCCCGATCCTGTGTGGGTCCGATCCTGTGTGGTTCACTGCAGAGATTAGTTACCTATCGATCCTTCGTGGGTCTGACGACTTATATGGATCATGGATCATCTTTATCGCCATCCGAAGAAGTATACCTGTGTGAGCTGAATCTTCTGTTTTCCTCGATAGAGGTGGTGCGCTTGGTTGTAGCGGCAGACCCGCGATACTGGAGACGAGCGTACGGAGTACGGAGACCGTGTAGCCGGCTGAGACCTGAAGACTGCTCGACCGACTCGACTGGGAGTGAGTCGACTAGCCCAGTGGACGGAGCGCCCGGTATTTGGCGGCAGACCCACGGCGGACGGAGGGCCTGGTAGTTGGCAGCAGACCCGCGGTACTCGACTGGAGGAGTACCTCTGTAGGCTATTTGGGTGAGCGCCCGGTATTTGGCAGCAGACCCTCAGCGGACGTAGCGCCCGGTAGTTGGCAGCAGACCCGCGGTACTCGACAGGAGGAGTACCTCAGCAGTCTTAGGTTAGTGAGAAGTACCTCGGAGGCGTGACAGGACCACTGTACACTTCAGAGATGGGGCTTTTCAGCAGTTACATTTTTTATAATGAAAATCCTGGTTTGAGCTGAATCTTGTGTTTCTCTCCTTTGTGGATTGTGTTGTTCTATCCTGCGTGGGTATGCGTTTTGCTTTCCTGTGTGGTCTGGGTTGTGCTAGGGGCTCGGACGTTGGAGCCGATCGGGGAATTGATTACTTAGGTATATGTATGGGTATATACCTAAGCCGTGTCAGATGTTGCTTCGTGATTGTATCTCTTCTTCGTGGTTTATCCTTTGTGGATTTCGGGAGACCTTCGGGGGTCTCGGGGTCCCTACTGAGTAGCTTATACTCACCCCTGCACGGGCTATGCCCGCACTTCGTGGTGTTGGTTGCAGACGACAGGCAGTGCTGATGGAGACCGAGTATTCGAGCACTGGACGGTACCCGGATGTGGACTACACGATGAGTCAGTACCCGGAGGTGGACTACACGACGAGTCAGTACCTGGAGGTGGACCACTGGGCGAGACGTGCTCGGAGCGGACGGCGGGACCTGAGGAGCATTGGAGCTATCTGTACCCACCCTTCAGGTGGGACTTCCAGAGGACGGCTCGACGCTGCAGTTTTTCCTTTCAGTTGCTGTTTTTCCTTTTAGTTGTACTTTACAGTTGGGCTTGTATTTCCGGCCCCTTTTACTTTCAGCACAACTTGTACAGTTTTACTTAGTGTTTACTTTTCCGCTTGCTTACTCTGTGGTGCATGTTTACTTTTCAAAGGCAATGCCTTCCCTTTTTTTTGGATTTACGCCTTGGTGCTAGTCGCCAGCCCCTGGCCTATGGAAGGCGGGCTTGGGGTAGTCACGGCACGGGCCCCGAGGACGGGTCATGACAAATTGGTATCAGAGGTGGTCGGTTCTACCGCAGACTCTGATCTTTCTTCTATGTGAAGCAATAGTGTTTAGCGTATTGAGTGTGGTTATCAGTCCAGGGAGTCCAGTGTTGGTGCGGCGGCCGACGTATCCATACACCAGGACCCTGATTTCTGATTCCCGACTTAATGCACGAAAACATTGATTGCATGTGTGTTTCAAGTTTTCTTTGTGATTACTTGTGTCAGCTCACCCGGTATACTGTTCTGACCGTGGCATACTTGTTTCCTTTTCAGGATGGCACGACGACAGCATCCAGCTAGGGTTCCTAGAGTAGGGCGCGACGACAGCCCGTCGAGCGACGAGGCCTCGGTACAGGGCCCGATGACAGCAGAGGCACCGGTGGTACCTTTACCCGCCGAGCCCCCGATGCTTCCAGCACTGACAGCTGACGACGCACGACGCCTCGGAGCTCTGCACGAGTTCCAGCGCCAGCGACCACCCAGGTTCCGTGGGGAGTCGGACCCCCAGGCAGCCGAGGACTGGCTGAAGGCGGTCGTCCGAGTTTTCAGGCTAGTGAGGACACCAGCAGACCTCATGGTGATCCTCGTGGCGAGCCTGATGCACGCAGCAGCCGGACGCTGGTGGAGCCTGATGCTCTAGGTATATGATGAGGCCACCCTCATCTGGACGGACTTCGAGAGCCTCTTCCGCTCAGAGTTCGTCCCGGCCACCCTCCGTGCGGTGCGCATCCAGGAGCTTCTTCAGCTGCGGCAGGGCAGCTTGACGGTCGCTCAGTACGCGGCGAGGTTCACAGACCTTTCTCGGTACTCGACAGACATGGTACGGGACCCCTTCTTCCGGGCCCGGACCTTCGAGCAGGGATTGAGACATGAGATCAGGGCATCGCTGATCTCTCTCAGCATCCCGACCCAGGCAGGAGTGCTAGAGCGAGCCCTTCTGATCGAGAGCTTCCTGGCTGAGTCCACAGCGAGACCTGCCGCAGGGCGGAAGATAGAGGAGTCATCGGCAGCAGGTAGCCGACGGATGACTCAGGGTTCCAGGCAGACCAGACCTACCGGTGGCCGACTGCACGACTCAGGCTCAGTTGTGCGGGGGAGTCGGGGTAGAGTCAGAGCCAGGCGTGCCGAGAGTGGGCAGTGTTACTCCTGTGGCGGGATTGGTCACATGGCTCGTGACTGTCCGACCCGCCATGCTGATTATCGGTAGTTAAGTGAAGAACCTCCTAGGCAGAGGCAGAGGTTCGACCATGGCGGTCCGCAGGGAGGAGGCGGACGAGGCAGAGGAGCTGGCCGCACAGCAGGAGGTGAGCGACGCTTTGAGGCTCTGCCACCACCACCACCAGGAGGTCCGCCCTGACCACAGGGAGTAGGTGAGCATGCGGGAGCTCAGCTTCAGGCAGCCGAGGCCTTCGATCATGGAGCTCTGGGAGCAGATGGACAGGAGCGGAACTAGCTCCAGACCTGGAGACTTTTGTTCATGTTGCTTCTAGTTTTGTTGATGTATGTTTGTAGATGCTTTGTGTCTTTGTACTTGAGCTGCAGTAATAAAAGACACCTTTTCTTGTGGCATTTACTTCCCTGTCCTCTCTTGTGTTGTTACTAAGAGGTTCCAGTTTTGACTGTTGACATTACCCTCACTTGTGAGACATCTACTGGAGGAGACCCAGTTACCACACACTGATGCCGACAGTGTGACTCAACCCTTAGAGGCGAGAGTAACGGTTGGATCTCTTGGTAGTAGCGTCCAGGCCTTACGACGTCATCCTTGGTATGGATTAGTATCATCCATCTCGGGATTGACCGTATTAGGCGAAGAACGTGGTTCATCCAGGGGATGAGACCAGATTTCTCTTATCGGCAAAGAAGAAATATTGCAGCTCTTGTGGGACCAGAGATGGTCCGGGCCACGTCGGAGAAGGTCCAGGTCATCCAGGAGCGGATGAGGACAGCACAGAGCCGGCAGAAGTCATATGCTGACAGGAGGCGGAGGCCACTAGAGTTCGAGGATGGCGACCACGTCTTCTTGCGTGTCTCACCTCGACGTGGTTGCAGAGATTTGGCTGAGGCGGCAAGTTGTCTCCATGCTTCATCAGGCCTTTCCAGGTCCTCAGCAGGATTGGCGAGGTGGCTTATCGCCTGGCTCTGCCACCTCAGTTGCACCGGGTGCACGACGTCTTCCACGTATCCCAGCTGAGAAAATACGTGCACGACCCGACGCACATCATTGACTATGGGGAGCTAGACGTGGATGATGGGGCGACTTTTGCGGAGGTCCCAGTAGAGATAGAGGATTGACAGGAGTGGGTCCTACGTGGGCGATCGATTCCTCTTGTGCGCATCAGATGGCAGCACAGGAACCTCCAGGATAGCACTTGGGAGCGAGAGGCTCAGATGCGTGCTCAATACCCACATTTGTTTCCCTAGTTTATGATGTATCTTTACGAGGACGTAAAGTCCTGAGGTGGAAGTAATGTAAAGACCCGTAAATTTCAAGGAAATTTTTTTTATTAATTTTCTTTGGAATTTTACAAGAGCGCAGTTTCTGACGGCACCTGATTCTGAGGCCCGGTGTGCCCGGAATCATTTTCCGAAGTTTGGCTCGGGTACGTTCAGTGAACGGACGAGCGGGTTTTTCTAACTTTTGAACCGGTGCCCAGAATCGAATTCTGAGGGCACCGATGAAATCGCAGCGCCGGTATTCTCTTTGAAATGCCTCTTCCGGAGTTGTGTTTGCTCGGGTGTGGTTTTTAATTTTCAGTCTTAAAGTTAAGAAATAAAATAATTTTGCGACAACTTTATTTTATTTCACTTAAGCCACTTGGAAGCCACTTGAAGCCACTTAAAGGCGTCTTGAACTGAGTTGAACTGGATAGGATGCTATCCGGAAATATCCTACCCCCTTGGTAGGATATTTGTGAGGTGGGGCCCGCACGAGCTCCGCCGTTTCTTTCCGCTAAGAAACGCACCCGTGAAAACTCGTCTTAATGAAAGTCAACCGACGCGTTTTCTAAATTCTTAACAGACCATTTAATTGGGCTGTTTCTCTCGTGAATTTAATTGGGCTGTTTCTCTCGTGAATTGAATGGGCTGTTTCTTTCGTGAATTAAATGGTCTGTTTCTTTCGTTGAATTAATTCAACGAATTAATTCAATCGTTTCTTAACCTGTTTTGTGTGTTGGCATATTAATAAAATAAGACCAACCCAAATCTTTGGAGAAGGTTTGAGAGGATTCTTGTTCTTCTTCTCCCTCGCGAAGAACTCGAATAACGCGAAGAACGCGAAGAACGCCGAACCCGGAAATCGACGATGCTTCCGTCCGTGACGTTCTTCCACGCTCCGATCTCCGATCACCGACCGTTTGAGGTGAGTGATTTCGGATTTCCTCTCAAAAGTTCTTTTCTTTTGGTTTTCAACGAAACACAGATTTAAATATTAATAATTTAAATCTGTTGTTCTTGGTTCGTTGAACTCGTCGAATCAACGCCGGATTCCGCGACGACGCGACGCCTCCCCGCAACGACGCGACGATCCCTCTCTTCCGCGACGATCCTTTCCGCGAAGAACGTCCGTGCGCGACGATCGACGAGGTAGGGATTTTATAATTTTGGAATACCCTTCTTTATATTCCCGTAAACGTTCTTTAAAAACTTAAGAGCCGGTTTCAAATGAACAATTTTATTTTATTAAAATTGTCGGTTCATGTGTTGAACAATTTTTCTCCCGTTGTTTTTATCTAACGCGGAGGGTGCGGGTCAAACGAACACGGCCCGACAACCCTCCGCCGTTCTTCGTGTTTTGCAGATTTGGCGGGCGACGACGGAACGTGCCGCAACGGGTGTTTGATGATCCCGCAGTAAAGAACGGAACCCGGGAGGAACAACGGCGCAGACGGGAAGGAAAACGGGTCACCGGAGCGACTCCGGCGGCCCGCGGAAGCCGGTGGTGGCGCGGGGCGCCGGCGGCCGGAGGCGGCACCGGCGGCCGGAGGCGGCGGCACCCCGCGGGTGTCCGGCGCGACACCCCGCGGGTGCCGCGGGTGTCCAGCGCGACACCCCGCGGGTGCCGCGGGGTTGTCTCGCGGCACCCCGTGGGTGTCCAGGGCGACACCCCGCGGGTGCCGCGGGGTTGTCACGCGGCACCCCGCGGGTGTCTGGCCGACACCCCGCGGGTGCCGCTGGGGTGTCACGCGGGGCTGCGGCTTTCCCCCGCGTCGGCCGCTCGGCCGAGCCGAGCCGGACCGGCCCTGGCCGGGCCGGGCCGGGCCAACCGAGTCGGACCCGACCCGGTTCGGGCCAACCAGGGGGGGTCGTGCCGGGTCGGCCCGGACCCCCCGTCTTCGGACGGACTTCGTTCAAATGGCTGTATCTTGAGCTACGTGCCTCCAAACGACCCGCCGTCAGCGGCAACACGATCCTTGGATCGAGACGGTTGTTTCGGTTTATCGCACTCAAAGTTTCAGAATACTTGGGGTTCGGCCGGGTTGGTTCGTACACGAAACCAACCGGGCCCTCGGAGCGGAAACGCTCATATCTTGAGCTACGGACGTCCGATTGACGTGCCGTCAGCTTGGTTGATTTCCTCTAAGTGAGATGGATATTTTGGCATACTCCGCCCGAGGTTCGGACGCAGGTGGAGTGCGGTCGGGTTGGTTTTGCCTTAAAAACTAACCGGGCCCCTGGGACGAAAATGCCAATATCTCTCAGACCGGGCGTCCGATTGACGCGCCGTCTGCGACGTTGAGTTTCTGTTGACGATACGAAACTTTTGGATACATCAACTTCGGACTTCGTGACAGTTGATGTATCATCCTCTCGGCTCGTGGAGCGGACCCTCCCGAACGAGCTCGCTGTCTGCGGGAACCCTAGTGCTGGCTGCGACTGCTACTTCGACAGTGACGACCGTGCAGAGATCCTCAGTGGACTGCGGCGACGACGGTGCAGAGATCCTCCGTGGACTCCGACGACGACCGTGCAGAGATCCTCCGTGGACTCCGACGACGACCGTGCAGAGATCTTCAGGGGACTGCGGCGACGACTGTGTAGAGATCCTCAGCGGACTGCGACGACTACTGCACTCAGCGATCCTACGTGGATCAGGGCTTCAGGTCCTGTGTGGGCCCGATCCTGTGTGGGTCTGATCCTGTGTGGGTCACTGCAGAGATTAGTTACCTATCGATCCTTCGTGGGTCTGACGACTTATATGGATCATGGATCATCTTTATCGTCATCCGAAGAAGTATACCTGTGTGAGCTGAATCTTCTGTTTTCCTCGATAGAGGTGGTGCGCTTGGTTGTAGCGGCAGACCCGCGATACTGGAGACGAGCGTACGGAGTACGGATACCGTGTAGCCGGCTGAGACCTGAAGACTGCTCGACCGACTCGACTTTGAGTGAGTCGACTAGCCCAGTGGACGGAGCGCCCGGTATTTGGCGGCAGACCCACGGCGGACGGAGCGACTGGTAGTTGGCAGCAGACCCGTGGTACTCGACTGGAGGAGTACCTCTGTAGGCTATTTGGGTGAGCGCCCGGTATTTGGCAGCAGACCCTCAGCGGACGGAGCGCCCGGTAGTTGGCAGCAGACCCGCGGTACTCGACAGGAGGAGTACCTCAGCAGTCTCTGGTTAGTGAGAAGTACCTCGAAGTCGTGACAGGACCACTGTACACATCAGTGATGGGGCTCTTCAGCAGTTACGTTTTTGATAATGAAAATCCTGGTTTGAGCTGAATCTTGTGTTTCTCTTCTTTGTGGATTGTGTTGTTCTATCCTGCGTGGGTATGCGTTTTGCTTTCTTGTGTGGACTGGGTTGTGCTAGGGGCTCGGACGTTGGAGCCGATCGGGGAATTGATGACTTAGGTATATGTATGGGCATATACCTAAGCCGTGTCAGATGTTGCTTCGTGATTGTATCTCTTCTTCGTGGTTTATCCTTTGTGGACTTCGGGAGACCTTCGGGGGTCTCGGGGTCCCTACTGAGTATCTTATACTCACCCCTGCACGGGCTATGCCCGCACTTCGTGGTTTTGGTTGCAGACGACAGGCAGTGCTGATGGAGACCGAGTATTCGAGGACTGGACGGTACCCGGAGGTGGACTACACGACGAGTCAGTACCCGGAGGTGGAATACACGACGAGTCAGTACCTGGAGGTGGACCACTGGGCGAGACGTGCTCGGAGCGGACGGAGGGACCCGGGGAGCATTGGAGCTATCTGTACCCACCCTTCAGGTGGGACTTCCAGAGGACGGCTCGACGCTGCAGTTTTTCCTTTCAGTTGCTGTTTTTCCTTTTAGTTGTACTTTACAGTTGGGCTTGTATTTCTGGCCCCTTTTACTTTCAGCACAACTTGTACAGTTTTACTTAGTGTTTACTTTTCCGCTTGCTTACTCTGTGGTGCTTGTTTACTTTTCAAAGGCAATGCCTTCCCTTTTTTTTGGATTTACGCCTTGGTGCTAGTCGCCAGCCCCTGGCCTATGGAAGGCGGGCTTTGGGTAGTCACGACACGGGCCCCGAGGACGGGTCGTGACAAATTCACTCGGTGATTCCTTCATAAAAGATGATCCAAAACCCCTTTAGCGTCCACCCACCGCATTTCACAAGTTTCGGGCCCATAGTGTATGAGTTATGGATCCCACATCAAAACTAGGAAGAACTGAAAATAGTTTTCTTGAGCCAAATTGTGAGCTTCTTTTGAGCTTCCATATGGCCGATTCAGATTTTAGTATTAATATAGTAACTGAAGCCCTGGATGTGTATAATCTAGAAAAGAAATAATTTTGCAATTTGGATCTGTGTAGATAATGTTATGGCCAAACTACCGAAATAATTTAAAACTTTTAAAAATCCAAAATGGCCAATTTTTACTATTCGGCTCAAAATAACACCATTATCGAAAAAATGAAACAATTCATCTTAGAGGAACAATTTTGTGGGTTTAAAACAATGACATTCAATATAAACCAATTGAAAATATTTTCTCTATCAATTCCCCCACACTTAGCACTTGGACTCCTGGACAAGTAAAAATCAAATCATATCAAATCCAAAACACATATCAATGAGATCAATCAAATAAATTTCAAGAAAGAAAAAGATATCATGCATCATCAAAAACTGTTATTTCAAGATCTCCATTTAAGATTTTAATATATTTCCACTTCATTTCGTATCACATGCACACAAAACACCTACCTCACATGAATTTTCTCTCATCTCACAAATGTAAAGGCTGAACAAGGCTTTTCTCATCCAAACTCACACAAGAGTCACCATAGGTTTGATAAATTCCTACTTCTCCACCCGATGTGAGTCAAGGAAATGTGTTTCTCATGAGGACTTTTCAGGGTTTTTCTGTGTCTACCGGTTGGTAGGATTTAGATGTTAAAAATTATGAGGCCAAAAAAGGAAGGCTTGGCTCTTATTAAAGAAAAAGTGCAATATTCTAATTTTCACTCAAATATGATCTCCATCACTTCCCCTTTCTTGAAAATAGGCTCTATCATCATTCAATCAGCTCAGCAGAAATCATTTCAATCTTTTCAAACATGATTTTTTTAAAGCTCCAGATAGGCACAACTTTCTTTTTACAGTGGAAGCTCCAGAAAGCCACATCTTCTCTTGTCATAAATGCTCCAGAAAAGGCACATCTTTCAACAGAATTATTTTTCAGCATCACACACATCTCTTCCACAATTTATTTTCCACCCAAAGTATAACCAAATGAGTTAGTACACCATAAGACATCTTCCCACACACTTATGTTCATCTAGATCATGTAATTTTACTTCAAGAGCAGGTATGATAGGGAAAATTGGCTTATAATGTGGCTAACCTAACAGGCAATTCATAGATACTAGGGGCTACAATGAAGGATAAATGTAAAGGTGGGCCATAATGAAAAGGATTATTTTGAAAAGGGTGCTTCAAACAAAATAAATGCCTCAATCATTTAAAACACACGTACCCCAACCCTCAAGTTTTGAAAGGAATAAATCAAATTCTAGTTAAAGAAAGCATAGTCTGGTTCTCTCAAGAAATGAGGTGAATGAAAAGAATATGACAAAAATGGTTCAGAAGCCTCACAGGATAGTTATTTCAAAGATATAGACAGTGAAATATGGCATGAGATTCAAAAATCAGTGTACTTTTCATGAAATTCCAAAAAATTGAACTTGAAACAAATTCATTTCAGCATTCATTTAAGCTCGGTTTCATGAAATAGATTGGTTCACTCATTGACATGGGTTTCAAAAATGGTATTGATAATCATTTCAGCTCAAAAGATTCAAAAAACACACCAAAAATTGAAAATTAAACAGACAAAAATTTTAAAACACACAATTTTATTTACTTTTTTGTGAAAACAAACATCAAATGAAAATCCCATGCTAAAAAGGTTCCCTCCCCCACACTTAAGTGATGCAGTTTCCTCGATGCATTCAAGTGGATTTAACATATATGTAGATTTCTGATTGAATCACAATAGCTAAGTAAGTATAAAAGAGAGGTACAACCTGACTTATTGGCAATGAAACGTTGAGTTTGGATGCTAAGTTTTGCTCTTTGAAAACCTAAAAAAAGTAAAAACATAACATAATAAATATATTAAAATAAATGAAAATAGAAATAGGATGAGAAAATAAGGATAGATCATGGTTTAATCCCCCAAGTGGGCCCTGTGTTTTGACTGCCACTAGAGGGGCAATTCTAATAAGTTATCCCCAATCTGATGGTGGGTGAGGTTTCTTGCTCATGAACCAACAAAAACTTTTCTTTCAAGGATGAACTTCTTCCTTTTTCTTGAGGACTCCGTCGATAAAATTTACCAAGTCCACCCTCATTGTAATGAGATAAAACAAGCATGGTGGCGTTAGGACAATAAATGATTCATCATCTTTCTCGGGTTCCGCATGAAAAAAACCTTCTTTATTATCCAGTGGTTGCTGAAGGAATGATAAATCTGGGGAAAAATCAAAGGGAATGTCAGAGTTTAATTCTATTTGAAAGAAATTAAAGCATGAAGAATCAATATCAAATTCTTCCCTTTCAAAGTAAGTACCTTGTGTCTCATTTTCCTCTAGAAAATCCACTTTGATCTTCTCTTGTACTCCATCCATTAAATGTTCAACAGGTTGGGGGAGCTCTATATGTTCTTCCATGGATGAATATCCTTCTTCATCATCTTCATCCATGGAAATACATGTGCTGGATGAATCTGAAAAACTTAAATAATGGGAGTTAATACTCAATTTAGTTTCAACAAAATCAAAAGATAACGAGTATATGAAAAGATTGACTCCCTGATCTTGTTTGGCTTCAATTGGTTCTTCAATGGGAGGTGCTTCTTGATGTTGTATTTCCCTAGATAGAAGTAGGCAGTCAGACTCCTCTATCTTCTCTTCAAATTTCACTGATTTGTTGGTTTCCTCCTTCAATGTTGTTGAATATTCTACATTATGAGGAATAGTTGGCTCAAGAAGTTCCTCACACTCATTCCAGAAGTTATCCAGATCTTTTTGATCTCCCATATGTATTTCAATTGCTAAATCTTCTTCATAAATCTCATCCAACATTGATTGAGATGGGTTAAATGGATCTTCTTTTAATTTCATCAATTCGTCCATGGGTTTTTTTACTTGAAGGATTTGTGGGGATACTTCTTCCATCAATTTTTCTGGTTATAGTTATTGTTCGGGCTCCATTTTTTGTTGATCCTGGGATGCATGTACTTGTTCCGCAATCCACTGTATTGAGGTCTCTAGGTTTAGAACTGTTTGACTAATTCTTTCAAATTGGGATTCAATATACTTGTGAAAGTCTTCTTCTTGGTGTTGTATATTGATTATGTCTTGATAAAATTCCATAAAATACTCATGAAGTTCAATTAATTCTATGCCCAATCCCTCCAACGCTGGGTATTCGAGGTTCTCTTTAAGGTTTCCAATGAGATCCTTGAATTCATCCTCTATGATGATTTGGATTCGAGCTCCCCGAATTTGTTTAGCCAAGAAAAAAACTTTATAATATATAGACCAAGGTGATTCAATAATTGGTTCTCTCCCTGTTGTGTAATTGTTCCATGAATTAAAGAAATAATCATTTGAAAACAACATGGAAAAAGATTTTTTTTTTAAATTGAAAAAAGTCAAATATTTACAATTAGTTTTTGGCACTACCTCCCCGGAAACGGCGCCATGTTTGACGCCTGCCTCTCATAGGGCGTGGCCAAACAATTATTTCCAAAGTTAAAATGTAGTAGTGTGGTTGACCTAGGATGTCTCCCGAAGAGGAGTGCACACAAAATTGGTTGTCACTTTAAAACGGGGGTACATATGTTGTGAAAGGAAATTTGAAATTCAAATGATTGAAAAGATATGAAATTAAAAGGGTTATTAGGTCGGGGTCGGTTTCTTAATTATAATGATATCATTGTTCAATTTAATTCATACCTCTTCTTCTTAGTTGATTAAAGTGTGTTTCCACAATCGTTTCCTCTCACTTCCTTGGTGAAATTATTATTGTGAGAGAAAACCTTACCAAGATATTGGTTTGGTCAACTCTCCATCCATGTGTAAAATAGTTGTATTGGATATCCTTAATTTAAATGGGCAATACCCGATCGAGTTTTGTATATCCCAATCAATCAAGAACATTCACTACACCTTTTACACGTACTGACGATCGTCGAGTACTTCACCACTAATTCCTGGTTTATTCCATCGTATATAAACCAGAAATTAGTGGAGGGAGATTATGATTATTTTACCAAGGCAAAAATCAATAACGGAATTAATATTTAAGAAAGATCACACGTGATTATAAAATCCGCTATAATAATTTGAAAACAACTTTGAAGAAGAAAGAAATCTATTCAATTGCGTCCAAGAACTCAAGCATTATAATGTAGAAAACCAACCCTTCCCCAATCACTCCAAAGGTTTACCCCACCATGGTAAGGTTAATCGAGTTGAATGGGGAAGAATAATGAATTACAAAACTATGAAAAAGAAAATAAATAAAAGAGAAATCTGAAAAGTTATCCTTCTTGGTGTCCCAGAAGGAATGTGATGGAGAATGGATGCTTTGAGAGGGTGGATCTCTCCTCCTTTTATAGCCAGAATGTTTCTCCCGAATGTCGACTCGTTGTAGCCCCATTAAATTACATCTTCACGCTTTGAGCCCTTCTTGAATGTTGTTCATAATTCCCTTGTACGTGTCCCCTCAAACCCTCAGCGGATTCGAACATGAATTCCGAGAGTTATGGCCGTTTTACTATGAGCATTTATTTTATCCAGTCAGAATCTCCAAAATGAAATCCTCCGGATTAGGGTGATTTAATTCCCAAATAAACGGCCAATTCACTCGGTTCTTCCTTCATAAAAGATGCTCCAAAACTCCTTGCGCATCCATCCTCCATAGTTAACAAGATTTGGGTACACAGTGGATGTGTTATGGATCCCACATCAAAACTAGGAAGAACTGAAAACAGTTTTCTTGAGCCAAATTGTGATCTTCTTTTGAGCTTTCATATGGCCGATTCAGATTTTAGTCCAAATGTAGTAAATGAATCCCTGGATGTGTAGAATATGGAAAAGAAAGAATTTTTCAATTTGGATCAGTGTAGTTAATGTTATGGCCAAACTACCGAAATAATGTAAAACTGTTAAATATCCAAAATGGCCAATTTTTACTATTCAGCTCAAAATAACACCATTATCAAAAAAATGAAACAATTCATCTTAGAGGAACAATTTTGTGGGTTTAAAACAATGATATTCAATATAAATTAATTGAAAATATTTTCTCTATCAGATATCCACAACCCATGTTATATCAATCCAAGTATTAACTATGTTATTAATCCATACACATTAGTCATATCCATGTATAAAATAAATTTTCATAGGTTTAACTAATTAATATTAACCGATATATCACAATAGAGGAGAAAATAAATATATAACTTGATCAATGAACAATGATTTATCAGAAACAAAAATTAAAATTACAAAATTACATATATAAAATAATATGATGAATGATAGAATAATATATATGGAATATGATACTATGCTCCTACTAATGATGCATGAAATATCCCTATATCCTCTAAAATTGAAAAAAAAATTATTCCTAATGGTATCATAGACGTTTATTACACATGAGTTGGAAAGGAACATAGAAAATACCTTACCCGGGTCCCATGTAGCCTGTATCCATTCAAATATTTCCCAAGGTAGTAAAAATAATTAAATATATCTGATATAATTTTTTATGTGAATAACCTGTAACACCACTTCCAAATCAGATATCTGAATGACCTCGTGCAATCCTCCCCTAAAATAGAGAGGCTATTGTCTAGTATAAAGGGTTACAAAACGTAAATAGAGAGGCTATACCCATGTTAAAAAAATATATAAAATTAAAACAACCATCAATAACAAACTTGGGAGATAATATATCATAATGTATCATTATAAGGAACACATTCCATAGAACTAAATAAACTAAACTCCATGTATGGGAATACTAAATAGAATATATTGAGTGATAAAAATAAACATTTTGGAGTTATATATATTGTATCCTGATACCTTTCCCATATCTATTATCCATAGCTCATCTATCTAACAGAAACCACCTACCCTTTCAAGAATCCATATAATTGAATTATATTCAAGTATCTAGATGCCTCTATAAATCTGATTAATATATCCGCTTTGAACAAAAAAATTCATCCTAAACCTGATATATTGGTTATAAGGGATGCATAAATGACGTAACAAATGCACAGAAAGCATAAAAATCAGGTTTCAGGAACCAATTTATTAAAAAATCCACCATGAGCCATGATCATACCTTCATTGTCTCCATTCAATAAAGACAATCATAAGATATCACAAGTAATCACGAACTATCCATAAGGATAGTAATCAAATTTCTTTCATGTATTAGGGTATTAAGTCAAATCATTTCTCAACAATGTTCATCCAATAATACAATTTTATTTTCATACACTTTTAATGGGATCGTGATAACCCTCATAACATTTAACACTGAAAGAAACTATTCATTTCTTGGTGAATAGTATGTGCCAATTGGAATAACTCTCTCTAAACAATATCAATGGAATATAACTTAGGAGTTAGGTTAGCCCTTTAAGATGACTTCATAATGTTGTTCCATGTTGTCCAAATCTTTTGTGAATTTCTCAATATTAATAATCCCTATATTAAGGCCTATGAGAAAAGTATGATACTTCATATCAATCAACTCTCCTTTAATATTAGTGTCGATCACACGAAGAGTTCTTCCTTTCTTCCTCAAAGATTTCATATCTATAGCTTCCTAAACCATTTCTTCATCGAAGTGAAAATGTATATCCATGTATTTCAGCACCATGGTTATCTATCACTGAGGGTCTCTAGTGGATCTTGTATCACATTGATATCCATGATCCCTCATCTACGTACCACTCGGTGGAGTGGCTAGGACAAAAACCACACCTCGTGCAGACCCCAGGTCACAATAGTTGTTGGCCACTGCATACAAGTTTCTGTGGTAATAGGAGTATTCAAGGGCTTCTTTCCTTTACAAGATGATATATTTATAGGAGGACTAGTTAGGTTGGAATATTCTTTCCAATTTCACCCCCTTTGGTTGTTCTCAATAAAGAAATCATAATCAATAGTAGTGTACTTCCCTTCCGTGAGGAGGATCTATGACATTCATCCGCAATGACCACTTCCTTAGACTCGGTAGAGGAGTCCAAAGCATTTTCCATACCCTATTGTGTAACTCCCACATACATCAAGCGGTCCTCTCCATGTTTATCCTTCATCACATTTAGTTTCCCACTATATTGGCATTCATCATCTCCCAATTTTGCATACTAGTTTAGAAAGTTCATATTTTATCCCCTAGATATAACCTTCTCAGAATAAGAAAGGTTCACATACATGGCCTCCATTATCATATCGGATACTCATTCCTATTGAATTTATTTTTCTGATATTTTTAAATTGAATTGAGGTGTCTTCCCGAGCCAGACACTCAGAATCCTCACCAATTTCATGGTCCCCACAATCTCCATCAATAACTTCAGTTACTTTTTCTATGATTGTTGGAACCATCTGGATTACCATAACCTCTATGTGGACCTATTTTACACTGTCATTACGACCGTTATTAGAGACAACTACAAAAATCATGATCAGTTTTTTCCATACCTCTTTACTACGACATGAAACTACAATATAATGGGGTACCACCTTATTAGCACCTATGTCTAATGTAGTGTCTTTTCTCTCCATTACCCCTGGGATGCACACCCCCATATCCCTATTCATTCAATCAAAAACCATAGCTGCATTAGAGTTTGGAGGGGGAACCAGTATTTTCCTAAAAGAATCATGTGTTGCAAGACCAGGACTATATCCTAGTATAGAATTAGAGACTATAATATCCTCTTTATACATCAGTTCAGACCTCTAGGTCATCATTCATAGAGTAATACATCCTAAGGTTTGGAATCATGGATTTCATTCCCCTACAATATGATCAATACCAAAATCCCAATCCATTAAAACTCTCTATTTAACGGGTAACCATATCTTGATGATCCACCTATACTAATTACAAAGATCAAAACTACCGAATACATAATAACATACGTAAAAACATATAGCGTAGAAGGAAAAAAGTATCATATAATCATGATTATTTATTATGAATATACAATACATTTGATAAAAAATATTTTCAACAACATAGAATCATACTCATAGAATCTAGCATTGAAAATGGGGAGAATTGGATACACAAAACCCCATATGATATCTTTATCAAAAATGATGAAACAAAATATTCCTACATATCATACCAGAAAATTAATTTTATAAAAGATCCCCAAATGGTAAGGTAATTCTTACCTCATGGTTATTCAAAAGGAGTTACAAAATTCTTCATAGGATTCAAGTGAAAAATACATTGTTGTCCCCTATAAAAATTTCACAAACATCAAGGATGCCTATCATGGACTATGTTTCATAAAATAAGGAGGTTTAGAAAAGTTAAATAAGAAGACTTAATGTCATGAATGGTGTTTATAGAATCATATATCTCACTGTGTCCATAAACAATGTTAATTCCTAGGTATGCCAATATATACAATGCACATTCAATGAATCCATTTCTTCCTTATATAATGGAATATAAATTCCACATATATTCTTGTATAAATCTTAAATTAAAATAAAAAATCACCAATAAACCATGAAACCGTCATTGGAATTCATATCCATGATGACAATCAATAAGAAAAGATTACCATGTTAATATATTAATTGAAACAGTAAGATAAATTCCCACTATTTGTGAGGAATAAATTAATTGTCAATAATAGAACAATAAAATATAAAAAAATATACCAATATTAAAAATACTAATAAATTAATTGTAGATATACAATTACCCCTCCTTAATAAACGTCTATGAATATTATTCTTAAACAAAAAAACCCACAGAACATCATTAATTGATGAAAGATCTTGATCTCATCAAGATACATCATCAAAAACTATATTTTCCACAAATCATTAAAGTATAGAAGTATTGATCATATAATCCTAATATAAAAGAAAAATCGATCAAAAATCCATTCTAATATCTCAAAAATATAGTGTACTAGGATATAGATTTAGAGAAAAATCATCATCTTAATTTCACTTTTTTTTGACCATGAAGTATGGATAAGACCTTAATGGTGGTGCTCCATGATCAATGGTAGATGTATCTAGATAAAAATGTGGGTCTGTATTGGAATTGAATATTAATTATGGTTTGAAAAATCTGGAATTAAATTAACATATGTGATTTTAATTCACTATCATCCTAGGTGCATCGGTAGGTCAGTGACTGGCCTCCGATTAGACAGTGTTATGAGTAAAACATCCTTGTTTTGGTCAACAACATCATCTTGATGGTGGGTTCTATAGAAAATTATATACCTATGGTATCCCCATCAGTTGGATGATGGGTCCCACATGCTAACTGATTACATCATTACAACTACTATATGGAAAATCCTCTCCTCATCCCATGAACATTAATTTTCCTTACAACATTACACAAAAAACTATCCATTAAACAAAAATAATAGTGAAGAACCAAATGAAAATCGATATTTTTTAAATAATAAAACACATGCATCAAATAACGAAATATGTTACAGTATTGTTATAAGATATTTTATTTTCTATGTAGTGAAATTTAATTTATAAGAATATATTGGTCATGAGATGAATTAAAGGAGCATATAAGGAATTCATGATGTATTCTCCTTATATCCTAACTATTAAAGTCAATGTAGTGATGTTGGAAGATAGAAATTATCAAAATATATCATTGTGGAAAGGATGATACAATCCCTTCAATTAATGATAATAACTTCACACCACTTATTAGTGATTATCTAAGGATAATACCTTCCATCTATTCAATAAACAATAAAATGTAACATTGTTAATTTATTTCTCAAGATTAATCTAAATACATTAATAAATATATATCCACAACATTATTAAACTATTATTTTTTTATTACGTATTTTTTATTTAATTATTTACTTGTCATGTTCTATATGGGGAATAAATAAATAGATTCAAACATTTTAACCATGATATTGATTAAAATATTAAGAGGTAAAATAGTATTAATGATGAATTATGTAAAATATATCTGACTGATTCACCCCATTTACAATTATTTAATGATATACTCAGAACATCGTGTTTTATTTGAGCTAATATTCATTCCCTCAAATTGAATATATTTTTTTCTAGTTTTTTATTCGATATATATGTTTTTTATATTTGATGAATGTATATAATGTAATTATATAGAATATTTTTTTTCAATATCGATATTATAAACATGTATGTTTCATACAAAATCATAATGAAGAAATGAAGCATATACAATATAAAATCAGAAATTCGATCTCCTAAAGCATGATGGTAATCAACGTGATTCTTAATCTATAAAATCTAATGACAGTGATAATTCAAAATAATCAACACCTATATATAAAGAGTTTGTATAGAATGATTCACTTACTAAAATTTAATCTTAATTAAGGATTAATTAAAAAATAATATTTATGTGAGTAATATTACATTTGAATACATAAGGAATCTAAAGGATGAAGAATCATAGAAAAAATCATAATGGATTTTATTAAATTAATTTTGACATTAATTCTTCAAAGTAAAAAATATCTCATTAATTTTGTCAAATCCATTAAACAATACTTAATAAATAATAATGAAAAATATCAATGGGTAATTAGTTATTGTAATATCAAATTGATTACAAAAATATAATATGTTAGCTTTTTTAATGAAAGTATACTTGTTTTATAAGAATCTAAAAAAGAAACTATTTCTCTGAAGGTATCCTAATTTTAAATTAATGAAAAAAAAATTAAATATCATGAATTTTTTTCATCAAATGTTGTAAAAATCCTAATAATGATATTCAGAATATATAAAAATAATTTTATATAAATTATGACATAAGTTGTGGTTGAGTTATATATGCTTAACAAGAAGTGTGCATAATTAAACGTCAATATTTAAAAAAACATGAAACAACACTTGAATAATTTAAAAAATGAATTAAGAGATACTTCATTGGATTGTATTAATAAATATATCATCTCTAAAAAGAATAAATTTATTTAAATAATGTCTTAACATTGTCTAGTGATCATTCTTTGGCATGAATGAGGAAGAAGGTTACCCATTTTCATGAAATTTCTTTTTTACTAATGTTATTTTATATGGTAGTACAAGATAAGAATTAAATTATTGACACATATGTGTTAAGGAAAATAATGAAAAAACATTGAACTCCACCGTGGGTGGATGTGAGGAATATATGGAAATCGTTTTCACCAAAATAAGATCAAAGTAAGGGATATTTTTTCCAAACCCTTGATTATTTTAAGTATTGTAAATTTAAACCTAAGGTAAGAAAAAAATATATAATTGCCATTATTTGTGTATTATATTATTTGGGAATATGATTATTGAATATTTTTTATATTTATTAAATATTGAACAAATATTTAAATTGTTGATAAAGGAAAGAGGTTTGGAGTGTATAAGGAACCTGATGAGTAAAGAAATAATTAATAGAAGAATAAAAGGGGAAATAATTCTATTATTAATATATATGTATACATGGAAGATTTCAGTGAAAACAAAAATTAATTTATTTATTATGAATATTTATAATGGTAAAAATCAACAATGCATGATTTAAATTATTGATTGAAATTTTATAAAATTTTAAATAATTAAATAAATTAAATCATTTGAGTTGTACTTGTGGTGTATTAATGGCATACAAGTTTTCAATAAAATACACCGAATAAGACTAATGAAAAGTATCCTATACCAATGAGGTGGTGTAAATAATATTGAAATAAGTACCATATTATGAAAAATTAAAATAAATCAATGATCATTATCATTAATGTATGAAACTTTGAATAAATGAAATAATTGATCTATGATGGGAAAAGTCGATTTTTTACAAGAAGGAATCCATAGATAAAAATTCATGTTTCATAAAAATATTCATGAATTTTTTAAAATAATGGTTCACGAGGATATATACAAAAAAAACAAAGAAAATATGTCAATTCCCCAAAGAATGTATGATAATACTTCTTATTCAATTAATTATTAGATAAATGACAGTAATATAATATAATAAAAGTGAAAAAAATAAAAAGAATTTAATCATGAAGATTTTGAGTTTTATAAAAGTTTTATAAAATTAGTTATCTAATAATTCATGAGGTGATGTGTGGAAGGTTCTATGCAATTGGGAATAACTATGTGGATTCATTGATAATGCATCCAACACAACTTGAGATTAAAAATCATATATAATAAGAAATAAGATATTAATTTTTTTTGTTGGTGGAAATAAGGATTTACCAAATAATGAAAATGGTGGGCTAATAAAGGGAACCATAATTCTCAAGAGTGTCTCATGCAATAATAATGTATAATTAATTAATTGTTCTTAGAAATATTCTATTCACATAAAAAAGGTGTCTTACTTAAAAATAAATCCCAGACAGTGTCCCTTATTAAGAAAAAATTGGGGATCAAACTTATTCCAACATTTGTTTATTTACATTACCTTGAGTGGGGGAATTGAAGGTGAAGATTGTACAGTAAGAATAATGTAAAAATTTCTAAAATATTGTAAAATTTGGTTTTCCACTACGTAGTGACTTTATTTTTTCCTCCTTAAAATATTTCAATGTGATATCACAAATGATATGCTTGGATGACATAATATAAAATACTAATCATGATGAAAAAAGATAGATAATTGACCATGAGTTTGATTAAGGAGTAGATCATCATAAAATTGATATTATTTTATTTGAATATATAATCATTATTGTATATTTAAAATGTTAAATTGATGTATTGAAATGAACTTCCCTTCTATATTTAAATTGAATAAATATTTTTATTAAGGGGATAGTTTGTTAATATGTAATACAAAATGAAGGGAGTGAAACTAACATGTGCTATAATGTTTCAAATATATATTTTTAGATTACTGAATGTTAAAAATTCGCTTTTAATAATCATAAACAACAGATATTAATTTAAATCATATTTTTTATCATATTCAAGAAAGATTTTTGTAAGGCTTTGGTATCTTTGTTAAAAAATAATATTTCCATCACTGAGCTAGCACATGTAATCAACGAGTTGATTTAATAATGGATCATTTCATATAGAAATGTGAATCCACCATTCCATTATATTCATCAGATTTTTCTAAGGGGGGTATTATGAAAATTAAGTAATTTCTAAGTTGAGTAAAAAAATAACTTACAATTACTCCAATGAATTTTTTTTCAATAAAATATTGGTAAAGTGATATTTTGGGAAGAAATATTTAATATTTATTTACTTATGAGTGTTAAAGGTATTAACAAAAAATTAAAAGGTGATTATTTGTGTTCCTAATTAATTAAGAAGAATGTATTATTTGTCAATGAGTAATATGTATATCAATTTGTGTTGTGAAATTCCCTATGTTTTAAGAAGAATATTATTTTTATAGACTATATCTATATAATAATAAATTATATTTTTTATTATATTTATTTAATGGTATTGAAATTTTTTATGAACTGATATAAGTATAATATAAATTAAAACTAAAATCAATTAATTAATTACTAAATTGAATGATAAAACAAAATCACCTATAACAATGTCTTTCACATCATGGATTATTACTCAACCTGGATAAAATACATTTATTAGAAGTGAACAATACAATAAGAGATTATAATTTAAAAATAAAAATATCAACATGAATAAGAATTCACATTGATCAAATTCATAAATGTGGGTCACCAATATCTAAAAAAACCCTATAAGAAGGAATATCATCATGAAAAGAGAAATCATTTTGAAAAATATTTAACATGAAATAAGAGCTTTGTCTTGTAAATGAAAAAAATGTTTCAGTATGTATAAATATATGAATATAACATAGTTATTGAAAATGTGGTCTTTTAAAATGGGGTCATTTATAATATACTATATAGGTATTATGATTTCATTTATGTACAACAATAAAATATAAAATAATATAACTCATAGTGAAATGAATATATGATATGAAAATATTTTTCATATATGTGTTCGTGTGTGTCTGTGTTTGTGTTTGTGTGTTATGTATGGAATTCAAGATAATTTTTCATATATGATTTTATATAATTCAAATAAATATTTAAATATCAATGGAGTAGACAACTAAATTATATAATTTTAATAAATAATTTTAATGGAATTTTTAACATTTTATTTATAGTAGAATAACTATATCCCTTATTTCAAAGAATTATTTTGTTAAGTATTGTTTTTAATTTCATAATCTATTATATTTAAAAATTATAATATATTATTATATTGAACTAAAATATTTGTATTACATAAAATATAAATTTATAATCAATAATATTTTGAACACTTAATGTAAAAAATGCCAATTTTCAATAAAATATGATATTATTTATATATTTTATTTTCAATAATATTATTACAAATGATATTTTTAATCATAAATAGATAAAGGTTAGTTAATTTTTTTTATAATTTCATATTTATCTATGAAATTGTTTTCTTATTTTAAAAAATAATCTCCTTAGTTAAATATCACAATATTAAGATACTTTGACTTTTATAAGATTCATTGTATATGTGTATGAATTATTCATTCATAGAAACTTACATATAAATATATATATATTTAAAAATTAAATTTATTATTATAAATTTGTTTTTTAAATTTATTATTTAGTATTTTTCATTTTAGAATTAATGTTATATTTTTCAATAAATTGTTATTAATATATTATACATTTAGTATGATAAACTTATTTTTATTTCACATTAAAAAATTCAATAAAACAAAAAGGATATAAAATGTAGAATTAATATTTAAAAATTATATAATACAATCCAGTTTAATTTCAATCATTGAGGATAAATTATGAAGGTAAAAACTAGTTAACGTAGTGAAAATCGAAATGGTAAACTCGAGTATACTACAAGGTAATGTTCCAAATATTTTAAAAACATCTTATAATTGATATTTGGAGTTTTTATATCATCCAAATAACTTCTATTATATATTTTTTCTCAATTTTTATCAATTAATTTAGTGTTTTACTTTCCATTATTTTAATTTTTTGGGTTAATACAAAATTGACACACCTTTTTACCGATAAAAGTGGATATCTGCTCCTTAATTCCCCTATACCTAAAACCCCATTATTTCCACCCAATATATTACTAGTACTCTACTAAAAACATAGATATAAATTAAGGATTTTTTGGTCACATAATAATACATTCCTACAAAGGTTTACCCCCCATAGTAAAGGTGAACCCCAAATTAGTTAGGTATATATTTCTAACAGCTTCTCCCACTTCTCTTTTTACAAAATGTGCATTTCATCATTTTAAATTTTATTTTAAAAACATGAAAATTTTATAATAATTATTCTTATTTTAATAGGGTGTTATTATAATGACATTATTATTTTAAACAACACTTCCATTGTTTCAAAAATAAATGTCAGAACAATATTTGTGTCTTCACTTACAAAAGCCTCCACAAAACATCATGTATAATTTTCCATAACTAACTTACATGTATTATTCTAATTATTAATTAAATAAATAGTAAAAATATTTATATTATATATTATGTTCTTAAATAAATTATTAATTTCTCTTGTTCAAGAGAAAAATAAATTGACAACCATGGGTACTTATTGACTATAACCCCTATGATATTATAGTGTTTCATTTTTTTAAACATAAACTTACAAAGATTGTAATGATAATGGTTTTAAGGGATTAATATTATATTTATGATAGAATTATCATTCTATAATTTTAAATCAGAGTATCTATTAGTGCTATGATCAACAAATGATAATCATTAATTCAGTCATTTAAAAGAAGAATACTAATATGAAAATCATTTATTAAAATTATACAATATTTTTATATCTAGTACATAATCTTATAACTAAGCTATAATTCATATATATCACTCTATTAAATAACAAATTTTAAATTATTCAACTATTGTAATTATATTTAAACTAAATCACATCACAGTCCTCAATAATCATGTAAGGTTTATGACATTTTCATATTGAACACCAACATGAAAATGTAATGAATTAATATCATTAATTGTTATGAAAACATAATTATTGGAATAATTTGATATTAATACATAAATATTGTTTTCTAATTCTAAAAATAATAAATAAATTTCTAGGTCATTAATTAAAAAAACAGTTCATAGAATAAAAAACACAAAAATATGTTTGTCATCAATTTCATTTTCTTGGATAAAGAATTAGTTCTTATGGAATGAAATATTTAAAATATTAAATAATTTATATCAATCAATTATATTACCTTTAAAAAAATTTAATAATAAAAAATTGTAGACTGTTGAATTAAAACACCAAAATTACAAAACGAGTTCAAAACTGTCATGATTACCCAAAATCAATAAAAACATATAATAACTAACTAATGTGAACGTAAAAAATGATTTTAAATATGTTTGTAAAATTATAATTTAATAATTTTTTTGAAATATTTTTTTAATTTTTTAATTTTTTTTATACTAGAGAATAGAATTCATTTGAGTGTGTGGAAAACAAGATAAGGGGAATTTACTCAAATTTAATTCCATTAGATTTTTTTCGTAATGTGGACAATGATTACTATCATATGGTATGATTAATACCTACTAAATATATTTTACAATAATAATGGATTTATAATATCCATTTCATTTTCATTATTTAATGGATAATGAATTCAAAAGATACCAAACTTCAAAGCGGTATGTGATCACAATGTTACTCAAACCCTAAGGGTTTTATCACAAAAAAAGATATAAATAGAGATTTTTTTAAAAGATAATAAATATTGTGATTTTTTCATTATAAATCCTATAATAATGTCCTTTATATATTCAAATTATTTTATATGTTCACTCGATATTTAATTTCCCTTGAACTCTTATTTTACCAGAAGTGTTTCTTGTATGTGAAACTGACATCATCATTTCTTTTCAGTCCGGAAACTCCTATTTCCATGTCCACATTTATATGTGAATTTTTAAAAAAACCTTTTCTATATCTAAATAAATATTTATTTCATTTAATATTACATGATATTTCTTAAAAAAATTAAACAAGTTTATATCATTTTTATGGTTTCTTTTGATTATTTATTAGAAATAATAACTTTTTAATGTTTTTCTAGTGAACACCTCTTCCCAACTTATTTTTTATTTTTATGATATACACATTATATAATTTAATGGGTTTTTAAAATAAAAACATTTCAAAAAAATCTTAAAAAATTTCAATATTTTTTTTCAAAACTATCACAAATGTTTCTTATATCTTATGTGATTTTTCCTAAACCTCATAAAATGGCTTCCCTATAAATCTATAATATTTTACATGAATTACTATTAAATAGATTTATTCTAATAATGTAACAATCCACTATATTTCTCTTGATGACATATTTAATTTACTTCTCTTTTTAATGAATAATATCTCACTGCATTTGTGTGGCCTAATTATTTATTATGTATGAACTAAACATTTCACCTAGTACATTTTGATTTTGAATAAATTATTTTTTATTCATATGATTGAAGGGCGACCACCATGATTCTGTACATTAAGTGATTTTTGTATACTATTGGCTTAATAATACACCAACTATCTATATAGTGTAAATACCATATGCTTTATTATATTGATTAAATAGTTTTTATCTGAAATGTAATTTTACAGAATTTGATACTCATTTAGATTCCATATGTTTTTCATCTTATAATTATTGATGTAATTGTAAATTATTTCATTATTTTAATGTATATAAAACAATATTCATTCCATGGGTTCATTATTATATCAAAGTGAATTACTTTTATATTGACCCAAAATTTTCATAAACAGAAATTAAAGGATAATATATTTATATGGAATATAATTTATAGATACATGAATAAAAACAATAATGGTAAAGTTTAATTATAGACTTGAAACGCAATATTATTATAATGTATTAATAATTCTACATATACATAAAATAACTTCCCCTATATTATTGTTTTTAGAAATATGATACTTAAAACCATTTATCATAAATTGGGAATGAAAACATAAGAACAAATGAGATCAGGTACTCTATAAGGTTAAACAAATGAGATATTAGTGGTCACATAAGAATAAAAAGATAAAAGGGGTATGAGAATGTATGCTTACTATTTTAAAATTCATACCCAGCCTATCATAGATCTTAATGATGAATAATAACATGAATCATGCTAGGTTAAAAGTCATGAATCATAATGGAATCAAATAACAATATCCATGAAAGCCTAATACTAGAATAATAAATTGGTTTGTGTCATACAGATAATCATATAAAATAATTTATGTAGTCATGGATTACTTAAAACACTATCATCATTGATGGGGTTTACTCTATATTCCAGCATATCCTTAGTTATGGTTCACTATCGATACTATTTGAGGAGATAGAGTCCCTTACAAAACTAGGTTCACTCCCCATTCCAGTTCCCATTATCCTATGAGATTTCAAAACATACCCAGTACATCAGAGGGATATATAATTCTTTTTCCTCTGATAACATAGTCATAATATACTCATATATTTGACACCATATCATAAAACACTATGTGTACATCTTACCATGTGCAATATTAATGGATTTTACAATCATTTTAACAATTAATCAGATCTTACCCCATAAAAAATAGAGTAGTTTAATAAAAATCTCATAATTATTATCAAAATGATTCCATATAAATATTAAGGATAGTATTATAGGATCATATCCAATGTAAATCATAAATAACAATAATGGATGTAATTATAAATGAAAAATGAATTAATCTATATATAATATTATTTGATGAAAAAACACTTTTTTCATTTATGAATCAATTCAATAATATACATAAATTAAAATAATATTATGATAAAAAAATTCATTATTACAAACCATGTAAAAATGAAATGGAATATTTAATTTTAAATTTTTTTATTATGCTGAGAGAGTCTATTCATTTTTTTATATATAAATAAATATTTTATTTAAAATATTAATAAAAAGTCTATAGAAGCTCATTAAAAAATTGAAAAGATTCATTTTGAAACATTTAATAAGAAGACAAAAATGTGTAAAAATTATTTTAAAAAATTAATTTGAGAATATAAAATATACTATTGAAAATATTTTAAAGAAAACAATGGCATGGAACAAAATCATTACAAAATATTTGAAGAAAAAAAGTCTTCCTTTCTTAAAAATTTTTTTGATCAATTTTTGAATAAATTAGATGAAAATTGTAATATTTTTTGAAAGTTACCTGAATTACCAGAGTAGAATAATATTTAAGAGATTAATTAGAGGAATATCCTTAAATTTAACCATCATAAACATAATCATAAAAAATCATGGTAAACAATAAAATTATAACATTAACCTCATACAATCTTGATCATCTCCAAATCATTACCTCGTGAAAGAAATAAACATGTATTTATTTTAAAATAAACAAAAATTTCATTAGATTAATAAGAATAAAATAATTAATTTCTATTATATAAACCATAAAATGGATGTAAATGGTGAATATGAAATATGTCTCACAAACATCAAAGTGATATGTGAAACCCTTACCTCATGTCATGTCTTGTATCATTTGCATTAAAAATAGCCATATAATGAATTTCAATTTATTATTCTTATATTATATAATAAATTACATAATTAAAATATCATAGATGATCCAATTTTATAATTTTAAAACCCTTTTAAAAATATTTCATTAATAATGTCATTGTTTTGAGGTGATAAATGTTTCATTTTTCATGGGAGTTTCTGTTTTGTAATTCAGATACTTGAAATTTTCTTAGGGTTCCATATTCTCTATAATTTTAATAATTATATAAATAATATATATATACAATATATATATATAATCATCTAAACAATTTGGAGGTAGAGAAATTCTTTATACTATTCATGGAGATCAACGGTCATATATACACATAAATGTTGATTCAATTTTCTAATTAAAAGATATAATGAAATATTGATATTACTTTATCATGAGAAAAACATAATTATATCTTTAATAAAATAAATACTCCCATTAAATATTCCTTTATTACCATCCATATAGCACATAAATGATAAATTAATCACATCTCTTAATTGAGGCAGTTTTCGACACATACTGATGAGTGATGTTATCATTTTCCAAATAATTTTTAGGTATGATGGTATATATGATATTATAATTAAATAATAATAATTATACCATAAATATCATATATAATCATTAAATATATCGTAATAAACATCCATGAAATAGGGTAATGGAAAATGGATTGTACCACTATGTGGAGGTTGTAGTCCACACATCAGCAGATATGATGCTTTCATTTCCCATTTTACTAAAATGAGGGTGAATAAATGTGATTGAAGAATCATAATTAAATTTTATTTTATTTAGGATTTATAATTTATTATTTTCATTATGAATTTGATTGATTTATATGAGTTAGAATAAAAACTAAATTGAAAGAGGTCAGGTATGTGGATTAAATCTTCTTTAGCATGCCTCCTTTATGTCCCCTCTTAAGGACCATTGGAATGTTATTTTAGGAAGTTCATAACCTATAATTAATATATATGAATGTTTATAAGTTATTTTTTTAATATTTGGTTCAACTATATAGATCAATTTACTGTAAATAATAAAAAATATGGGTTTCCGTTTATAATGCGGGGAGAGGACACACATGGATTTTTTTAAAAAAAATTAAAATATAATAACTACATACAAAATTCATATGTATCCAAATAGTCATATGTTTAATGATATGATATTATCAGTAATAAATGGTTCATAAAATTGTATGTAGTTAATTTTTTTTGTCAATTTATTCTTTATCACATTAGATTAACCATTTGTTAAACCTTTTAATCATTATGTATGGTAACACATATTTTAAACACAATATGTCATAAATGTAATTATATGGTAATAATTATCTATAATATTAAATATTTATTTATTTCTTTACCATTTTTCAACCATACTATTTTATTTCATGGTTTTTATGATTTTTAAATAATTTATTAAAATCAAATTTTTCATAAAATGTCATTAATGTAGTTTTTGATATTATTCTTTAAATTTGTCATTAAAGTGATCATTATGAAAATAGAACTAAAATATAAATTATATAACTGTAAATTATATTTTTTAAAAATTTATTTTTATTTGAAAACATGTGTAATATTGAAAAAATTACTTTTTTGGTTTGTAAATGCATTTAAATTTATTTTTTTTACTTCATTCGAAGACATTTTGAAAGCGTTAATAAGTGTTTAAGGAAATTATATAATACCTAAAAAATTAAAAATAAATTTTATTCATTGAAATATTTTTATTAATATAAATAAGTAATTTAAATTTAATTCAAAACACATTTTTATCCCTATCTAACTATATAATAAATTTATAAAAGTTAGAGAGTGATAATTATTATTTTTCATTATTTTAATGGTTATATATGTCGTAATCAAAGATGAAATTAATTGAAATGTAATATTTTTTTGTTATCGATTATTACGGGAAATTTATACTTATATAATGGAATATATTAATGTTTTGGGTTGATGGGAGGCCTTATCTCATAGTTTTAACCATGTTTTACCCATTTTACCATTATCGAGGTGACAAATATTTACCTCATTTTCTATTTATAATCAAAAAAATAAAAGTTTCCCATATGACATATTATAACCTATTTCATCCAAATATGTAATAAATTAATCTCTATTCAATCTCCAAATGTGGATGAAATAAATTTTTATATATATCTAAAAACGAAATGAAAAACAGTTTTTAGAAAAACAGATTTTAAGAAAAAAAATTAATACATAATGGAATCATGAATATTTATGAATAAAATAGAATTAAATTAAATATTATAAATAAAAGGGATTATATGTACCATTTATAAAAATTATAAAATGCATTGGTACTTTTAAATTTCTTGATTTAATGAAGTGAAAATAGAGTGTTAGAAAAATTAGTATTTTTCACTTCTCACTGAAAATGTATCATTTTTAAAGAAATATAAAATTTAAGAGTAATTTAATTTTGATTTAATTTTTATCTATAAAAAAATTTCAATAATTTTTATAAATTAATTAAAATTTCTTCACACAAAATATAATGAAAATAACCTTTAATGAAAAATAATTTTTTGAGGAATAAAATTAATTCATAAAAAAATGTGTTCATATTTTCTAAAAATAAATATATAATTTTTTAAAATAGTAAGTCCATTATTAATTTATCTTATAAACCATTTACTCACATTCATATCTACTAAATCATAGGATAATGTATAATAATAATTTTTACAAATATCACAATTATTTAAATCATGATGTGGCATGTTAAGAAAACAATTTATAATTTTTATTACTTTAATAAAAATATCCAGGCTGTTACGCCCCCTACCATAAATAATAATTTACCTCAAAACCATATATTAGTTATCAGAGGATAAATATTAGAAAGAAAATTCATTAAAAAAACATCATAGATAAGGATAATATAACACCCTTTCAAAAGGTGACGTAGAAACCATAATGGTTACATATAATAACACAGAATTGGGTAATTAGATAAGGACAACATTTGAATAAAGTTAATATATTGAAAATGAGAAGAAAAATAATGTCCAATGAATAATATATAGTTATAGATAAAACATCAATAATAATGTTAATGACCACAAAACCAAAAATCATTAAGGGGTGAAAAGACCCTCAATTCATTAGGAATGAAGGTAAAAGGATAATATTTTTAATTTAATTTTATTTTAACAGTGTTTAGGTATTTTTTAAATTCAGTTTTGTAGAACATAATAAAATAAATTTACCGTGTATATTTCAATTTCATAAAAAAATATTATCCTTTGGATATGCTTCAATAAATTTCTACCTCTTCTCTTAATAAAATAAATGAATATTCATGATGAATTATTCATATATTAAGCACAAAAATTTACTTTTAATTGATCATATGATCTATAAAATACTGAAACATTATTAATTTTTTCTATAGATAATTACCAAATCTAAAATGTTAAGTAGAAGTAATATAATATGGGTATATAACACTTAAAGTTTAATATAATATATTCCATAAATATTTAACCTTAAGACCCCTTCAAAATGTTTTTTACCATAATGAATACCATAAAATCCAATATATTTGACCACATTTTATTTTCAATATAAACATTAAAAATTATCCTCAAACAACATAAATTATCTCAAAATTTCTCATTCAAAACATATGAATAAGTTGATAATATATTATCCTAAAACATTATAATTAACTAAATCACCATATAACCTCAATGAAAACATATAATCGTCTAGAAATAAAATATATCCAATATAATAAAAAAATAAAAAAATTCAATAAAAATTATCAAAGATTACGTAAATCAAATTTTCATCATATCTCTAACTAATTTCACTATCATAAATATTAATCAATTTATATTATCAAATTTATTAAAATTCATTATGATCCAAAAAGAAAAACAACCATGGAAAAATCATTATATGATTCATGATATATAGAAATAGGATATCACTAACAAAAAAACCTAACCTAATTATTGATTCCAAAAACAAAAAAACATTATTCATTCCACTTCAATGATCGACATAACATATTACCTTCCCCGGTCTTGTAATAAACCATTAGATTAGGTAATTTACTCCAAAAATTAAAAAAATTCACCAGATACAATATGATTAGTTCATCAATACATATATATATAACCATCATTCAAACATATAAAATATATTATTCATCCATTGATTAATTCTCTTGGGATCTTCATCCCATATTCTAATCATAAATAAAACTGAACATTCTTTCCTCTACGGTCATAACTAAATGAAATTTCCTAAAACACCCTCTTTTACTAATTTGATGAATTACAGAAATCACTAAATATTATATTTTTTTTATCATATATCACAATATTTTATTATAAATTATCATAGGGGTTTGAATTCAGGATTTTATTTAATTTAGCTTCTCATGAGGAAGTTTATTCCATTTTAGGTCACATTCAACGTTTTCATGAATCTTTCTGGTTACATCTATGTTCTGAAAACAAAAACCGTAGTGTCATAATAAATAATCCCAGTGATATATCAGGAATAATCTTTTATATAATTTCTAAATCATTAAATAGTATTCAATATCTATGAAACCATTTTTTTAAACTAGGTCATCCTTCGTTGTCATAAATTCAAATATTTTATAATTTTTAATAATTTAAATTTGATTTTACCCAGGAATATCCTCTAGGAGTGTAATATTTGGTGTAAAGTAAGGGTTCCATCCCTATGCACCATAATAATAGATGATATAGAAATGACCCACTCTTTTTTGGAATATAACCATGAGATGCATAAGTCCCAAACTACGTCCAATTATAGTATTCAGGATGAGATGTGTTTATAGATGAAACACATAATCTCTACTATACCTGAAATTTAGGATGTTATCATATAATTAAGAGATACCTTGGAATCTCACTTTTGTTGTAACATTATAGATTCTAAATAAAACCAAAAATACCCCCGATACCATCTTTATTGGAATATACATTTCATACATATATATTACATCTTAAAATATTATTATTAAATATATTTTTCTAATATACACCTAAGGACCATAATTGTAAGGATTCATTGGATACTAGATACATAATATTATTATTTCATGAACTATCTTAATTATCTTAAAAAAATATTCCTACATAGTTCTCTTCATAGAAATAGTCTATTATATATAAATTATTCATAACATGTGTAAACGATACATAAAAAGGGAGATAACATATGCCCATTAAGGGTAAATAAAGGAGATATCAATGGTCACATAAGAATAATAAGAAAATAATGTTATGAGAAAATAAGTGTATAATATTAAAATACATAACAAGAAAATCTTTGATCATAATCCTGAGTCATAATATAAAGACTTGTAGTTTAAAGGACATTAATTATAATGTAATTAAATAAAATGATCAATATAATTATAGAATTGTAAAAATTCATTAGTTTTTGTCATTCAAAATCATTTAAAATAATTTTTCTAGACAAGTCTCACCTCCAAGATAGTCACATCAGATTGGCTTCACTACTCATTCCATTCTATCCTAATCAACGTTCACTCCTTGGAATATCATTACTTATAGAGTCTCTTACCAAACTAGGTTCACTCTCTATCCCAGTCTTTAGAATCTCATGAGATATTAAACACAACCTTTTAATTATAGGTATATAAAGTTATATCTATACCATTAACATAATCATAATACATTCATATATCTGTAATAAGACTATAAAAATTTCATTACAGGTCAAAACCCATGGAAAATATTTCTTTCACAAACATTCCAAAAATTCATCATATTATAACCCATGGAAAATAAATGGGTTTCATACATATATCGTAATTATAATTGTACACCCTAAAATTAAATAATAAGGATGATATATCAATATAATATCCCCATTACATCAAATTTAACATAAAAGGATGTTATTATAAATGGAAATTCCTAAAAAAACACATGGTATATTTCTGGAGGAAAATTCCCTTCCTTATTTGAAATCACTTCTTTAAAATCATGAAATCCTCAAAATAATATTGCAATTTTTTCAATAAAAAAATCATGGAAACTTATAGGAAAATTTATTATTTTATTTTTCATAGTGGGGGGGGGGGATTTTCATTTCTTTTACCTTAAAACAAATATTCATTTTTCATTTTTATATATAAAAAATTACCTTATTAAGAAAATTTAAAAAGATTCATTTAAAACAATTTATAATCTTTTTAAAAATGGGAGAAAATCAGTTTAATCAATAATAGGATAATATTTATTATATTATTGACAATAATTTTATGAAAACCTAGACATGGAAGAAACATATCGTGAACAAAGTGTAAATCAATTATATTTTTAATAGAATCATTTTCTCAATAATCATAAGAAACAAATAGAGAAAAAAATATTATATCATCAAAATTACATTAATAACCATATTAGTATAAAATTATTGGAAGTCATGATAGTTATATCCTTAAATTCAATAATTGGAATCATATTCAAAACAAATAAAGATAAATAATTATAATGTAATGTAAATCCCAAACATTATTTTTTCAATAAATCAAAACCACATGAAAGATAAAAAAATTATTTAGATTTTTAAACATATATAATTATATTGATAACAATTTTAAAATACGTTACTCAGAGGAATATAAACCAGATAAAGGATAGTGATGGTATTTAAGGAATATTTCTCACAGAAATAAAACTATGATTGGAAACCTGTAACATATGTCTTATCTTGTTTATTATGCATTTGAAGATCCTATATAATAAATTTAAAAACAAAATAATCTTAAAATAGAGTCATATATCTCTCTATAATATAATATATGATCCAAATACAAAATTTAAACATTTAATTATTAATAATTCATTATTAAAGTTTTAATTTATAGGTGAAAATTCCTCATTTTTCTATAGGGTTTCAGTTCGCAATATACAGTTCATAAACATTGATGATAATTCAATAATATCCATAATATACTTATTTTTTAAATTTTATTTAAATTTTTTTTTATATATATAAATATCAATTATTCAATAAATGGTATGTATATATAAATAGTTTAGACATTTCATTGAGAAGAAGATTGTATTGATACATGAACCCTATTTTAATTTTCTAGTGAAAAGTTCAAAAAGAAAAATAGGGATCTTTTTATCAATAATGAATCATAAATATATTGTTAATAACATATATATACATTAAATATGTTATTATGATATCTATATAATGAGAAAATGTAAATGAATCACCAAACTTCTTGTAGGTGGTGTCCCATATGTATGAATGAGTGACATCATTGTTTTGCAATAGATGGGAATAGAACACGGTTTATATGAAATTAGAAATACATTAGAATAATAATTTTATAAGTATCATATATAAAACAATCATAATAACCATCAATGAAATATGGAAATAGAGAAGCAATTATATCACTATGTGGAGGTGGTAGTCCACACATGTGCACAAGTGATACTTTAACTTCTCATTTAATAAATAATATAGTAAATAATAGTGTTTACATTAACATAATAATTTTTTTATCCTTTTCTTATGTAAAATTATGATTTTAAAATTAATATACTACATTTATAGATTTATAAAGAAGAAATAAATTGAATGTGGTTGGGTTGGATGACTACAACTTCATCAGTAATCCTCCTTTAGATCCATTCCTAAAAACATGTAATTGACTCTTAGGAACACAACAAACTCCAATTCCTATATAAGGAAGCTTATAAAAGAATTTATATGGGTTTTGAAAACCTATATAGAATTATTAGTTGGAATAGGAAGAGGTCTAATTTGGCTATCCTACAGGGTTTAGAAAAATTTTTATGTAATTTTAACCCTTATCAATAGTTGTTTAACACGCCACAAATTATATGTATCCTTAACCACAAAAACACATTTATCAAACATTAATGGTTATAAATTTACTTCTTAAGGTAATAATTAGTTCCAAATTTTTCAAGGTATATATTTTTTACTATTTCAAATCCCACCATTCAATTTTCTGGAATATTTTTATTGTTAAATAAATTAATAAAATATTATCTTTCTTAAAATATCATTAAAATTATTTTTTACAATGTTTTTTTTAATTTAAAGGAATCAAATTATTTTTTGGATATAATATTATTAAACACTAATTAATAACTATTTTTAGCCGTATAATTCATGTTACACAATATTTCATCAATAATATTTTACTTTTACTATTTATAAATTTATTTAATTATATTTTTGTACTTTTTTAAAAAAAATCTTTTGGCGTTGTATATATGTTTAATGTAATTATATAAGAACTAAAAATTAAAAATAAATTAACAAAATGAAAATAATTTTAAAAATATTTAAATAACCATTATTAATCATTGAGATCTTATTTTGTCCAAATGTCAACATATAATAGAATTTATAATGTAAGAGAGTGATATATGGTATTTTTATTTTTTTAAAATTTTGTATAGTTCAAAAAAATGGACACTTTTAGTATTTTTATAGATTATAAAGGGAATATACTAAACTAATGAAGTATCTACAAGATTTTAGTTATTTTTTGAGACAAAATATCATTATATTAACCTTGTTTATCCATTTTTTTGTTGAGGTAATTTTTTTTACCATTGTTATAATTCATAGTGGAAAATATTATAAGGGGTCAATTTACCAAATGTAGACCCACTAATTCAAAATTTGGAATCCACTTTTCTTAATACAATCTCTAAAAATGATGAAATTAATATTAATATTAATGTGTAAAACACAATGAAGAAAAAAGTTTTTTTCATTAATGATTTTTAGAATAAAAATTAACTTATTTAAAAACCATAAATATAAATAATTAAATTTGAATTAAAGAGTTTTTTATAAAAATGATAATATTTCACTTTGATTCAAATTTTAAAAATATTATTTTAATTTTAAATTATGTTATTTATTTAAATGATATGGGAGTATATGAAAAAATGTAATTTTAACTTTTTATTGAAAAATCAATCAACTAATTAATAGAAAAATACATTTCCATATGTTAATTTTCATATTGTGATTAAAAAAATAATTTTAATTTATTAAAATTAAATTTATATAAGTGTTAGAGAATAATTATAATTTCTTTGGATAAAATTCAATAAAATTTGCTTTTGAAGAAAATTAATTTTTAATCATAAAATGAATTCACTATGAAATAGTTATTATTTCCAAAGAATTAATAAACATTTTATTATTCTGTAATACCACTATAAATTTTTTCCCTAATTAATTTAATCATATTTATATCTTCTAATTTAATAAATATATTATCATTATTTTTTATAATATATAAAAATTTTGTAAAAGCTCATTGTTTTGTGTGAAGTGAGTTATCAATAATTTTAATCCTATAAAGTAAAATTTTACGGTGTTATAATTTTTATTTGGAATGTATTTTGAAAACCATGTGATTTCTAGGAGTTATTTGTTATGTGATATGTGATTTATTTTAAGTCGAACTCATATGTACATATGGTGATTGTTGGGGTCATATATCACCCTTCAATGCATTTTTTGTGGTTTATATCCCATTAGATTAGTATGAGTGAGTAAACATTAATATATTGTAATTGTGGGAAAATAGTTTTATGAACATTAATGAAATGTTACCTATACTAATGTTTGTTCCAATATTGAAGTATATTTAATATATTTAGGGTCCTTATTATGATTGTGTTATGTTCTCATGGATCATGTTTTGGGACTCATGTTTCCATACACTTTTACATAACATAATATATTTTCAGTTCATAAACCATGATTTATGATATATGATTTTTATATGATTTTTATTATGTATATTAGTTATACCCAAATTCTAATTTGATTTTCACATAGGATATTCAATTCCTATCACATATATTTTCCATTTCAGAACATCTGAGCTCACCCCATTCTTATTCTTACATTTCCATTGGTTGTTATGATGATTATTACATATAACATTTATTTTAGGGAGTATCATGTTGTTCAATAATGGGGAAATGTTCACATGTGTTCTATAATAATTCTATTTTGTAGCCGGTTCTCAATTTCATTAAACATTATATTTATGGGATTCTGTGATTATTTTTGAGATGTAATAATTTAAGCATGGAATCCATATAATATTTATGTAATTTTAATAAAGGTTTAATAGATGGAATTATAACGTACATTAGTTATTTTTAATTTATGTTTAATTGTGTTTGGGATTAAGATTGGATAACCTTATTCAACCCCATCTAGATACTTACATGGGATATTTCAATGTATATGATAACATACTAAAAGTTTGTTAACATAGAGATTATATGTGGTTTCTAAAATAATATCTATTTATACATACTATACGTAGATGAAAACTTTTACAGAGTTGTACTGAGGGGAAATAACCCTAAAAGGGTGTGTTAGGTATGAACCTAACCAATTCCTAGTTTCTGATAAGGAGGCCTAACATCATAATTTTTGTGACAATCCTAGCAAATAGAATTTTTTATCAAATTTTCTTTGATAATCCATTATATTGGATTTATTTTATTAATGAATTAGGATATAAAATCTGAGAGAACCCAAACATAATAAATATAGATTAAATAGATAATTATATAGGTTTAATTGAAGTCTATAGTAATGGTAGGATATTTTTTTATTTTTGTCATTTAATTATTTTATAATAATTATCTTATTTATTTAATCACACATTGTTACAACTTTTTAGTTTTGAAATTGTTCCATCCTTAAGTAAATAAGTTAAAAATTAATTTGATGGAAACTGATGTTATTTCCCCTATGATAAATATAATGGGATTAGAGTCAAAGTGTGAAATAATTTGATTATTCCATTCTATGTATTAAAATTTATGATTTTAAAAGTGAAATTAGTTACACTAAAATAAACTAACAAAGAGGAGGATGGAGTCTAATGAAAATTTTTATAATAAATGTATTAAGAGAGAAATATTCAACCTTTTATATGAAAATTTTGTGGGTAAAGGGGGAAATAACTCAATTTGATAAGAATATGATTTATTTTTTGTAAATTAGGGAATAAGTCATTGATTTTTCATAAGGAAATAATGATTTAGTTTAACAGGATTTGAGGTCATAGATTTTATCCTATGGTAAAATTTATAATTTAATTTCTTATGTGTATGAAACGTGGGAATTATCAACAAAAATTCCTTAATATAAGGACTAAATTTTATGACAAGAGTCATGAACCTCCAATACAATGTGGAAAATAGGTTTAAAATGAATTTACTAATATCAAAGTGGATTTTAATTTTTATGGAATTAATACACATTAACGTGGAGTTGTAGATTTCTTTTTGGAATTTGATTAAATGAACTCTATTATATTTAAGAAGTTTTATAATATTATATTAAATTCTCCCCCAACAATTAAAATTTATTATATATCTTTTTATTGCAAGATTAGTATATTTTGTGTTGAATTTGATATAAATGTGCCATGTGGAAATATTATTATCCTTATTTTAGATAACTTTAATGTGATTTTAGTTATTTATTGGTTCCATCCACATAAGGAAAAAATAAAGAGTAAGGGGTAAAATTTCATATAAACCTTTAATATTCTATAAATTGATTATAATAAAAAACCATATAGAAAAATTATATAATTTGGGTCTTTTTATAAAATAATTTTTTAATATTGGCCAAAATTGTTGGAAGGATATAAGTTTCCAAAATATTTAATGTTGATATCTTTCAATAATTATATTCTGAGTCATATTTATAATTTATATTCCTTTATCTATTTCCATTGACATTTGATAATGAAAATTCTTAGGACACAATTATTTTAATGGAGAGAAAATTTAATTCTCCGTGTTTTTATAAAGTAAATACATTCTATTAACTATATGATTATAAATATAAATTATATGTTTTATTTTATTGGTTTAAAGTAATTTAAAATTCTTTGTAAATAATTGATATAAGATTTGAATTAGAACTAACAAGACATTATTCATTCATAAGGGGAATGTTACAAAAAGAGGGTATAAAACTTGGTATTTTAGACAATGTATTATTAGTCAACAAGGATAAAATACATCCAAAAAATTTCCATAATTAAATTATGGAAAATAGATATAAAATAATAAATACCATAGACTAGGAAAAGCTCTACATGATAGAAAAATTTTATGATAACCAATATCCAAACAAAACTGACAAGGAGGAAGATCACATAGAAAGGATAAATCATTATGAAAAATATATAACATAATAAAAGAACTATACATAGTGATGTGAGAGTAAAATGAAAAAATGATTTATAAAGTATATATGTATCCAATATATGCCTATTTAAAATATGGTAATTAAAAATAAGTTTTTTATAAATATAATAGTTGTTAATATATAAAATAGGTATGTTGAATTCATATATAGATATGTAAAAATTGAAATATAATATAACTAACAATGAAATAAAAATATGATAAATATATTATAAATATATATGTTTGTGTGTGTTAAATATATATTTTAATAATATTATAAAAATATAATACCACAAAATTTACAAAAATGTTTTGATCTTTATGTAGTAGTGAAAATATATTATATAATATTATTAAATAATTTTAATAGTTTTTGTTAAAGATTATTTAGTACAAAAAAAAAATATTTTTTTCAATAGACTAGTATATGAAGTATTGTATGTATTATCTTATTAGACTGAATATGAAAATTTTAATATATTATTATATTAGAAATCAGATTTTAACTACACAGTAAATATAAATCGATGTGATATAATATTGAAACACTTCATTTTCAAAAACATCATTTTTCATTAAACAGAGTTTTTATTTATAGTTTTTTATTTAGAAACTAATTATTATCATTTTATAATCTATGTTATGTAAATATATATTAATCTATGTATTTATGATTTCATCATTACCTTATCATTATCTGTGGATATTTTAATTAAAAATTAATTTTTTGTCGAATAATACAATATATCGATACATTGACTCTTATGAAATAATTTTTATATAAGTATTAACTATAAATTCAAAAAACATATTTATATGACATAATATGTATTTTATAATGGAATTTTAAATTATATAAATGTTATTAAAATTGTAAAAATACATATTTTACATTTCATAATTTATGTTATATTTTATAAAATAATTTTTAATATATTATATAATTAAAATTTTAAAATTAATTGTTAAAACTTTATAATTTAAATAAAATTTATATTTAAAAAATGGAATAATTATATAAAAATTATATAAAAAGTTCCATTTTTCCAAAAACATCATATTACCTAGGTTATGAGAAGATATTATGGTGAAAAGAAAATTTTTGTAAATAATTAATAATTGATGCAAGGTTAAAATTTTTTAAAAACATGTTTTAATGTAGTCATTCAGTTTTGGGTCACCCTTATTTACTAAAATATATATTATTTCTCAATTTTTAATTCTTTTTTAGAGTTTCATTCCATTATCAAAATATTTTGGATATATGAAAAATTGTAACTTATATGCACTAATACTAGGGTCCCACCTCTCCTCACATCCCATCACCCAAAAAACCAATTAATTCTACTAAGAAAATTCAAAAAATTATAATTAATAATAATATAATCCTTTTGGATGTTTTTTTATTCTAAAATTATCATTCTTTAAAGGTTTAACTTCATTCAAATAGTAAATATGTGAAGTAGAAAGGTATATATATCAATCTTCTTCATGCTCTATTATTTTTTCCCTATGTACATTTAATATTTCATAAATTTCCACTCTCCAGTGGAAAATGATAAATTTTTATAATTATAATAATGCTATATAATATTAACTATTATAATTAATTTATTCACCATACTCTTTATTCCCATAGAATGGTGAAAATGACATTTTGGTGTGTGTGGATAGCCGCCACAATAAACCATAATGTCTTTTTTTCCTTTACCAATTTACCTGAATGTTAATATTGAATACTTTAATAAAAAACAATGAAATTTAGAAAATATTGTCGATTATAAATAATAAAAACAAATTATTCAATTTTATCATTTTATGTAAAATGATATTCCAAACCATGAGTACTTATGGAAAATAACCTCTACGAGACGATTGATTTTAATTTTGTTTCATTAAAACCTCACACGGATGGTCATAAATATTATTTTAGTATATAAATATTATATTAATGATATCAACAATATTATGGTAATATAAACTACATAACCTATTAATAATATGATAAACAAACATTTATTTTAAATTCAATCATTGAAAACAGGTGTATTAAGAATAAATTGTGCAATAAGAAATCTATAAAAAATTTACATCCACTAATTATTCATCTACAAAATTTTTAATAATGAAACATCACAGAAATAAAAAATAATATCACTATGAAATAGGTGTGATGATATGGTAACTAAATCACCTCAAAACCATCAATAATCATGGTTGTCCCTTCTATCTGTATGTTTAACTACCTACATAAATAATGTCATGAAATAATGTCATGGAATATCTTTAATTCCTAATTACATGTGTAATAAAAAATCAAAATATCAATATTAATTTTTTATTATGGAAAATATACATAAATAGTTCAATCATTTATTAATATAATATAATTCTTAGGGTAGAAATCACTTAAAAATGTTTGTCGTCAATTTGATATTCTCGGTTAATTAACAAATTTCACATGAAATGAAATTTAAAATTTTCAAATCAATTTAGGAGTTTAATTATAGTAACATTAATTATTTTGTTATCATGATCATTGGGCTAATGGAGAATAAAAACCCCACAATAAAGAAAGTAGTTCAACATGATCAGGATTACCCACACACCACATTAAATATAATAAATGAAAAACTAATTTTTATGTAGTTAAAAATTATTAATGCTGCTTATAAATGCTTCTTCTTTTTAAAAGGGTAATTAAATAGTTCATTATGATTTGTATCTCTATTATGCAACATCATATAATGCATTTTTCTAATAATTGAAATAATGTATGGGGTTATTTATTTAAAAGTAAATTTATTGACATTTATTTATTAATGTTCCCCTTAATACAATTAATATATGGTAATTAATATATGATAAATTTATTTTACCATATTATAGTGTATTATATATCCACATGATGTAATTTATCTTAATGGAAATTGATTAAAAATATCCCAAATATGAAAGAGGTTTCTGATAAACCAAAAGGGTTTTATTTTTGTTCTTTTATTAAAATATAGATGATTTTGGAATGATAATACAAGTGAAATTTTTTTATTCCATATAAAAATCCTAATTTTTTTATATTCATGTTTTTTAATAGTTTCATTTATATTCCATTCCTATTTGAGTTATATTTTTCTAAATCAATTTATTTAATGATAAATAGGCCAAGTATTTTTTTTCAATCATAAAACTCCTTTTATATATGTTCAAATTCATTGTATTATCTTTATAATTATTACATATAACCCATGAATTGATTATGCTTATTTTATTAATGTAACCATTCAAATTCATTCTCTATATATCCTATGGAATGTTCATATATATTTTAGGAATTATTTTTCAATGACATTGTCTATTCATAATCATCCATAATGTATGATTTTAAATATGTATTCACTACCATTATTTTCTGAATACCACATTTTTAATTAATTCTATTAAAGGTTGTTACCCTATATTTCATACATCAATTGACTTGGTGAAATTATTTAATTAACTAAATACCCATTATCTATCATGTCTAAATAACATATGCTTCATTATCATAATTGAATATTGTTTTCCATGAAAGTTGCATGTAACATCATGTTAGTATTTTCGTATATTCTTAAACCCTTTTCCATTTATTCATTTATTGGGTTCTGTTTATGGTTTCATTGGATTAAATTTCAAAAGCATTGTTACATTCTGAGCGAGTTCATGATGGGTGCATGGTTTTTCCAAATCGTGCTCCCACTGAAGACAAAACATAGAAACCTAGGTAGTTGATTTTCCACATTTGGTACATGGTTTTTCAAACCCTGATCCATATTAGGAGAAATGGTGTGGTCCATTTCACATAGGTGGACCACTAGGCCGCATGGTTTTCTCTAACTATGTGTGTTTTCTATAAAAACTATGCATATGTGTTTGTAATCAATCCTAATTTGGATTCAATGTACTCGAACTCTGTTGTTACGTCCCCAACAAACAAAAACAACCAACAATATTCTTCTTCAGTCATTACAGATCCAATTAATAATGTTTTACCAAACGAGCCACTTTAGAATGTGGATCGATTCTTAAGGGACGTCATTCAATCTTCACTATGTAGGTTCCCGCTTTTATTCCTCATTATACTGATATCTCTCTTTTACTTTATAGGATTCTTTGGATCATTATATTTAATTCTCGATTATATACCCTTTTAGTATTATAAATATAGGTTTGATCCTTGTTTCCTAATTTTTTTATCATCAGTATTCATTGAAATTTCCTAATTAGGTTGGGCATGGTGATATAAATTGATCTTGAGGTAGGTCGTTATGTTATAATGCAAAGTTTTTAAACCATAAATATATTTCATTTAATTTCATCCATTTTAATTAAAATGAAATTTTTTATTGTGATTAAATTTATGTTTATTAGTCATTTCAAAAAACACATTTCATTTTTTTTGGGGTTTTAAAAATTTGTTTTTGTCCTAAAATTTAAAAACAATCAATTCTATTGAACGGAGGTGTGTTTATAGAAAATTTTGAAATTTAAGTTGATTCATTTTAATTTTGTAATTTATGAAATAAAATAAAATTAAATTTTTTAATTGAATTATAAAATTTAGATTTTATGTAAAATTTTAAAAGACACCCATTCCATTTAATTGGGGGTTTATCGAGAAATTTCTATAATTGTTTGAAAATTATATTGTTAAATTTAATTAATTGATGTAGATTGTGAAATTAAATTGTGAATTGATTTGAAATCACTATTTTTTAAAATGGATTTAAATGGTTTGATTGAAACTATAGGGTCTTATCTTGGTAAAAACAAATGTTTTTTTATTAAAATACCATTAATGTTTTTAAATAATAAATTGTAAATTTTGAAAAAGAGAACAAAATTAAATGTATTTTAAGGTATCGGGAAATAGATTTCTCATAATTTTATTTACTAGATCACATGAAATCCTGAGTTATTTTATGATTTATTTGGTCGAGACATTATGATTTATGATATTCCAAAACAAAAATTCATCATATCGAATACCTTTGAAGATGGTGATGAGTTCTCATTAGCATGAGTTCAAAGTGGAGAATGTACATATTGTTGGGTCACCATAAGTGTGGAGTCCATATATCCTGGATGTATCATACCTTATTTGACAAATAACCTTGTTTTTCACTTGTTTTTATTTTAAATAAATGTATTCCGTTGCATTAATTTGTTTTACATGACATTTTATTTATATAGTTTTTTATTTAAAAGTATTCTTTTTTTTCAAATTTTGAAATGTTCCATTTTTTATAAATATTCCATCTATTAAAAAGTGAATACCCTTCACAATTTAATCACATATTTTAATATTTAAAGCACGAATTGCATTACTAATACTTTTGGAATTCCAATTTTTTTTGATTTATACTGAATATTCTATTTTGTTAATTTAATATTAGAATCTATTATTGAATCCATATTGATAACATACTAGTATTCTTATCTCACACCCTATCTGTGCCATTTGGTGTCTGTATATTATCTCCTAATAGGTTCTACCATGGGAAAAAGTACATGTAAGTGGTTCTAACTATTGATTCATGGACTTGAAGAGTTGTGTTCATTGGTACTTCAGAAGTTTGTATTTTATGTTTTATAGAACATTTCAATTGTACTTTGTCTTGTTTACTAATGTTTCACTTCTATTACTTGTCTTAATTGGATATTCTTTTTTATTCATACATCCTTGTTATGATATTTCTACAATTCTAGTGTCAAAATAATTCTCACTCACTTTTTGTATGATTTTAGGAGCTATTCACTAACATGTGGTGACCAGGATAACCATTCAGGCTATGTTATGTATTGATTGGATATTAGGTTACTATGGTACATAGGGTGGATCATAATAATGTTGTATTAGATCTCTAGGCTGAGATTCTTGTCTTGAAGCTAGTATTCACTATGGAATCTGTACGGCACATGGGAGATCATTGCGATTGAGTATATCCCTACCTCTCACAGTAATGATCCTTAAGTAACAATAGGTGGTTTTTAAATGACCTCTTGAATATTAGTTATACTCTTTTCCCTACTCAATATTTGGATATGTGAAATCAAAATTTTTCTTGTCCATATGATGGGATTTAATTATATTGTTTCTCTAATTGTCTATTATCCTAATTTATTATTTTTTGGAATCCTAATGTTAGGAATAATCATGGATCTAAAATGTTGTAAAAATATGATCTAGGAAAATTTTTATGTTGAACCACATGAAGAAAACCATGAATTGGACCCAAATTTGGTTGAGGTGATTGTGTGCACTGTCCAAGCATTGAGACAATAACCACCATTAGTTCTCATTCAGTATATAGCTATAGAACCTCATGTGGATGATCTGAATATTTTTTTAAATAGATCCTTCTCTAGGATCCAGTACCACTGAAAATATAAAATGGTCCTCAAGATGCTGATGGCTGGTTTGGTAGAATGGATTTCATGTTTCATCTGTTGGAGACACCCAATGAAATGAATGTAATAGTTTATATCTTCTTGTTGGGAGGACTAAGAAAGAGTTTTTGGGACATTATGATGATGAAAAATAAAAATTAGGGCTTAGAGAGGAAATAATTTCAAGTTATTTTAACTTTCCAATTCTATAAAGAGTTGTTGTTATTGGGAAAGGTTGTACAGTTTTTCAAACTTGAGCAAGCATACAGGACCGTGACATAGTATACAAAATAAATTATTGAGCATGGGTATTTAAAACCTTATATCTTATTGAATGAGTGGATAAAGGCTATATGGGTTGAGTTAGACTTCATCAGGATATTAGTTAATATGTTTTTATATTGAAACAAGATATTTAGGCTGCTCTATACCTCTCATGGTGCCTGGAAGAGGCCCTCTAATTTTCTACCATTTGGCATGTCATGCAATTAAAAGAGGGTTTTCAATAAGGAACCCAAAAAAGGACCCCAATTTGAATGTTTGGGTCTTATAAAGTAGTTCTAACCTATCTATTACACTCTATATAGTGGAATTATATCATCAGGTCCGTTAAAAATAACGAGGCAATCATATGATTCACGTAAAAAATGGTTTCTATCCATAATAATCCAGAATGAAGGTTCTTTATATAGTGGAAGAATCTAAAGAGGAAGAGCTATGGGACCAGAAACTATGAGACATACCATTACTATGGATTTTTCATTAGTGATTGTTCAATTTTATACTATTGTACATCGTTCATTTATTTCAACACGTTTTTAGTGTACTAAACCATTCCATGGAAATTTTATCTTGTGTAATGGATATTAATACACCACTATGTATGAATATAGAGAAGTTTCACCATAGTACCAATTGTGTATTCTCTCTCATATTTTGAGAATTCATGGATTTTCATTGTTCATGACAAGAAATAGACTAAATTCATATTTTGGATGGATGGGATCATTTCTATTAAAGCCCGGATTTTTTGTTATCTTCAACGGATCTCCTTTCCTACACTTGATGGTGTGTGTTGAATCATAAGAGTTGAATGAGACCCAAAGTCTAGTAGATATAGAACTTCCTATACAGATTTAGGTAAATTGATATCTATTTTTACCTTGAATAGTGAGTTGCAATCATGAGTACTAATCTGCCCCTATTTTCATTGAGTTCCCCAATGTGTTTTCTTCTAACTTCTCTTGTTTTTCACCAGTATGGGAGGTAGAGTTTCATATTAATTAACCACATGGTAAATAAACTATTTATATTCCCTCTTATCGCATTGCCCTAGCTGAAATAAAAATTGTGAAGTTATAGTTTGAAAAACATTTTGATAGAGGCTTCATATGATCAAGTGTGTTTCATTGGGTGGCACCGGTTCTCCTTTATATGAAATTTGATTGTTTACATCTCCATTGTGATCAATATTGAATAATAAATTAATTTATGAAAAATAAAAAGTACTTATTTTCATGAATTATTGATCCATTTGATCTGTTGATAGTGGGAATGTAGTACTCAATTTATTTCCATTGATCTTGATAGCATCAGTTGAGGATAAAGGAATATGACATTTAGAAAACTGCCTTTCAGACCTGGTATGACCATTATCACGACCTTGTCATTCCCTTTGTCTTAACCTATTGTCTTACAATTTTCATAGATTTGATGGACATGATTTTCTACAAGTATCACGATAACATCATGGTAGTCATTTTGTAAAACATCAACATTTACAGTAAGTATGAGGAGGATTATGAGAATCATATGAGAACATTTCTATGACTGTTGAGAAATCATTTAATTTATTCCAAGCAATCTAAATTTGATCTCTAGATATGTGATTTTTTTTCATGGGACACATGGTGTTAGAACATGGTATTTTGATTGTTCCTGAAAAGGTGATGGAAATTTTGACATGGAAATAACCATGTAATTTTTTCAGGATTCTGAGTTTCATGGGTTTAGTTGGTTATTATCTCTACTTTTTTAAGGACTTATCAAAGATGCCTTCTGCAGTGATGGAACTGACTAAGATGGTTTTAATGTTTTCTTGAGATGATAAGTTTTATATTTTTTTGAGATAAAATTATTTTGACTAATAGATTATTGTTGTCTCTTCCTATGTTTTGGAAGGACTAAGTTGCCTTTTAAGATACATTGGATTTAGGCTTGGGATCTATTATTATGTAGGGTGATCTTGTTGTTGATGATAAATCTCATTCGCATGGGCCACATGAGGAAAATTTTCTATTCCATGACCTTTAACATTATTTCTTGATTCAAACGCATAGGTGTTGGTAGCATATTCTATATGGATAATGGTTTAGTATTTTTTCAGACCACAAGAGCTTGATTTTTTTCTTCGCCAAGAAATATTCCAACATCCTCCAGGGTTGTTGGTGGGAATTGCAGAAATATTTTAATTTAATCATCAATTTTATGTCAGTGAATGATAATGTTATTTCAGATTCACTGATCAAGAAACTTCTATCCTAGGGAGTGAAGGAATATATAGTAGAGTAGAACTAAGTGGTTCTATTTTCACTTCTTCATAGTATAGTCTTCATATCAGGGGAAAACATTTCTTTCCAAGTATTCATTTTACATATTATCTTACCAATTTTATTCATTAGGAGTGAGTGGTTAATAATGAGCTTCCTAGAAATAAAGACTATCATTTTTGTGGTGATACCATTCTAACTTTTCATTCTCCATCTAGGGTATTCTCTTCTATCATAAGTGCTTTATTGTACTGTTAGCAGTGAGCGAAGATGTTATGGATGATTTATATAGTCTCTAGTGGGTTTTGAGGCCATGAACAACAATTATTTTTTATGACCTGTAGTGGAATTCCTAGTGACTAGGTATTATATGGATCATTGATAAGTTTTTCTCTGGTTGTTATATATTCTAAAGAGTCATGGTCGAGCAATAGAAAACTTCAGGTTTGATTCAATCAATTCCAATACAAAATAGTAATTTGGATAAGATATATATGGACTTCGCGGTTGGGTATCCACATAAATAGAAAAATAAGAATATGATATTTGTTTTGATCATCATGATAACCAAGTCGGTACAGTCTATACCTATTCACGATACAACCAAAGTTTATAAGTAGGACAATCTATATATTAATGTGATTTTTCATTTTGATTGATTTAATTATATTAAATTTTCACATAGATATCCTCAGCTAATATTTTACTTTTTTATAGTCCTTCGAGAGAAACTAGGATATCAATTCCATTTTACCTCATCAAACCATCCATATCCAGATGGGAATATAGAAAGAATATTACAGATTCCAAAGGAAATTCTTCACACTTGTGTTCTCACCTTGGGTGGGGGTTGCGATGATCAATTGGGGATGGTGAAGTTTTCTAATAAAAAAGATACCATTCCATGAACAAAATGTCTCTCTTTGAGGCCATTCATGACTGACCATGCAGATCTCTATTGTGTTGGTTTGAGATCGGTGAATGTTCCTTAGTTTTACCAAGACTAGATAAATAGATGAATGAAAAGAATAAGTTGATTCATTAGAGAATGTTGATAGCATAGAGTCGGTATAATTATTATATCGATCTTCTCGAGTATTGGAATTTTCAACTATTTACCATGTGTAATTAAAATCTTCAACTCGGTTTGGTCATTGATGGATTGAGAGAAAAGGGAAATATGATCCTCTTTTTGTGGTACCTTTTGAGGTTATTGAGAAGGTGGGGAGAGTTTCATACTATTTAGGGCTAAAACCATAGCTAACATTTTTACATAACAATTTACATGTATATCAAGACTAAAATTATCTATTTAACCATTCTCATGTTCTGAGATGGGGTTGTCTTGATGTTCAACCTGATTTTTTGGTGACATAATAGCCAGTCATAATAGTCTATTCGGATAACAATATACCCTATGGGAGGGAGATACATTTTTTTTACAATCTATGGAATCATGGTTCTATTTCTCATGATATGTGGGAGAGGGAGAAACTAATGAGAGAGAAGTGGCCTCATTTTCATATCATGGAGGATTCTTCATAGGCTTTCTAAGGATAGAATTTTCCTTTTGTGGGGAGGTTGTAACATTCTATTATTGTTTTTAGGTATTCACAAACCTCTATTTTTAATCATTATTTAGTGGGGTTTTTTGGGTTTCTTCATCTGAAATATTAAAATTTTGGGATGATTCTAGGATAGGAAACGGTTGGAACATGATTTTCCCAAATTGTGTAAACCTATAATGTTGGGTTTTTTCACATTTGTTGCATGATTTGTTATATAGTGTTCCCTTTTAGGGAAAACTGTTTGTAGCTTCTAAAAAAGGGGCTCATCTAGGTTGCATGGTTGGTCTTAATCGTATGGGTCTGCCCAGAAAAACATGTTTATGAGTTTTTAGTTAATACTAATTTTCATTAAAATTTACCAAACCCACCATTTAGGTCCCTCATGGAATGAAAAGTCTCAAATAGGTTTCATGAATACTTGGATCTCCCAAGAATAGTTTTTTCCCTCAACCCCTACGAGAAGTGGATATAATCTTGAGGGATGTTGTCCGATCTTCAACATGTTGGTTTACACTTTCCACTCTCATTATCAAGTTATATCACACTTATTCCCTAGGGTTCCATGGATTCTTGTGTTGATTTTTTAATATTATACCCTCTATCTTCTATTATAATCTAAGGATTTATCCTTGTTTCTTAGTTTTTGTGATTATTGCTCTTCATTGAAAAATCTTAATTTTGGTTTGGCATTGTGAGATCCATTGAACCCACAGTAGGTTGTTTCGTTGTGATGCTTGATTTCTAATAACCCTAAATTTCTTTGTTTGATTTGAATAATTTGAATTAGATGATATTTTCATATTTTAATTGAATTGATTTCAATTTGTTTTCTAGAAAAACATAATTTATTTTAGTTGAGGATTTAAAAATGAGTTATTTGTATGAAATTATAAAACCCCATATTCCATTGAATTATAGTGTGTTTAATGAAAAATGTGAAATTTAAATAGTTCAATTTAAATTATTTTTTTCAAAATTTATTCAATTAAATTTATTAATTTAATTCTGAATGTGGGTTTCATTGAAAATTGTAAAAACCCTTCAACTAAATTGGGGTTTTATTATGAAATAAATAAAATTTTGTGATAAAAAATTGTAATATTTATTTTATAGAAGAGGATTGTGAAATTAAATTTGAATTTATTTCAAATACCTATTTTAGATAATGTAATAATTTTTGTTGATGGAAACCATAAGGTTTTATCTTTGATAAAAGGAATGTTTTTTATTAAAAACATGTTATTATTTTGAATGAAAAATTGGAAAATTTGAAATAGATATAGGGATTAACTTTATTTTAATGAATCATGAAATATATTTCCCAATATTTTTTTACTAGTGGATCTGAAACACTTAGGTGTTTAGTGAGTTATTTGGATGAAACTTTAAAATTTATAATGTTAAAAAAAAATACCTCAGGTCACATCCCTTAGATGATGGTGATGAGTCATCATTATCCTGAAATCAAATAGACATCAGTACATATTTCCATATCTTTTTATGTTTTGAGTCCCTATATCCGAGAACTATCCTAGCTTATTTGGAATATGACTATGTTTATTGGTTATTTTTATTTAAAATGAATATATTCCATTATTGTAAACTATTTTAAATTCCTTATAATTCATATAAAATATTTTATATAATAGTATTTAATTGATCTATTTGTGAATGTTACGTGTTTTAAAAATCTTTCATTTACTGAAATTAAATGATTTTTCTAAATGTATTTCTATCTTCTGAAATGTAAATCCATAAAATTTTTAATTATTCTCTTAAAATTCCATTCTGTTAATAATTTTAATGCTTTATTTGGTTAATTTAATATTTGAATCTATTATGGTACCATTGGTGATACCCTATAAAGATTTTTATCTCACACCCTACCTATGCAATCAGGTGTTTTTTTATTATCTCCTTCCAGGTTTGTGTAGGGAAGGGAAACACTTGGAGTTGGTTCTAGCTATTGATCTATGGAATTGGATATTTTTATCTTCTAGGACATGGGCAGTTTGTCTTCTTGTTTTTCTGGTACATTTCTACAGTACATTGTTGTTTTATGTCTGTTTGACTTTTGGTACACATATCCTAGTAGTGATTATTTTGTATTGATACCATCTTGTTATCTTGTTTCGGAAAAGCTAGTCGAACAATCATTCCCCATCTATTTTTGTACCCAAGTTGGTTTTTGAAAACACATGATTTATTTGGATAATGATTTATTTTTCATGGAATTATCACGTTTTTATTTTTGATGGAATTATTAATTATATTCTTATGTGAATATATATATAACTCATTTTCATTCCATGGGTTCCATATTATATATTTAATGAATCTGAAATTCATTCTATGGGTTCCTTATGCAATAAAAGTGAGTGCTTTTATTTTTAATGTTTATTCAAATTCATTTTATTTCCATGGGTTCATTATGATGTCATATGGGATTAATATAAGGTGAAACTAATAATTAATGGTTATGATTTGTGGGGATTATATGACCCTCCAATGCAATACATTAATGGTTATATCTCATGAGATTAGTTATCAAGATAATAGTTTACTTTATTACAATAATGGTAACTGATGTTGTTGATGATGAATGTCATGTTACCTATAATAAGGATTTTTAGAAATATAAATTTTTTTGTAGGTTTATTCTTATTATCATGATTTTATTAGTCTATCATGGATCATATTTTTTACTAATGTTTTCACTCTCTTTTGAGTCATGTATTGTTTTATGACAAGTCATATGTTAACATTAATGTTTTATTCCTTGTTGCGAACAAATTTCCTTATGTATAATTACATTACTCATATTCATATCTAATGTTAACTTATGTTATTTGATACCAATTTATTATGAATATACTAATTTCATATTTTACCTCACCCCTTTCATATATTTACATTTCCCAAGGATATGAATATGAGTATAATGAATAAGAAGTATATGAGGGATTATAGACTATAATAATTATGAAAAAATATGCAGAAGAGTGTTAAGATATATTTTTTATTGAGTTAGTCCTTATAGAAAAAAAAGAATTCATTCTTGGTATTGTGTTATTATTTTTGAGATGTATTAATTTAACTATTGAATCTATGTAATATTATTATTTTTAGATTGGGTGATGGATGAATAACACATTGAATAAATAAGTTGAAAGTAATAAGATACATTATAAATTTATACTCGATTGTGATAATTGATATAAATAATTTATCACGATGTTAATCATTCAGTCATTTATTTGAGAAATGGTTTTGTTATTATTTTGTGTAGAGAACCTATTTCTTCTTTTTGAAACTCATGACTAATTTTAAAAATATTTTTATAATTCACTACAAAGTTTTTTCTCAGTTTTGGGGTCATGGGGTTAGTGTATTCCAAACCAATCAAACCCAAGTGACTAGAACCAAACCTACCCAACTGGGTCATATGTGGTTAAACATGAGGGATGGTTTGGTCGAGTTAGTTTGGGCCAGGTCAGTTCAGGTCAGGGGTTTGAAAAAAAATATAACCGAACCCCAACCAACTATATCTATATCTTTATAAAATAATATCTAAAAATTAATATTAATTGATAAATAATTTTAGAAATTAACCAATAACAAATAAATAATTAGTAATAATTGATAATAATTGTTAATCATAATTTATAATTTATACTTAATAATAAATAACAACTACTAATAATTAATAATAATTAACAATAAAAAATAATGTTATGAAAAATATGTAATTTAAAAATAACACTATTTTTACATTATATTCATATTATGTTTACATAATATTTACATAATATTTATATTTTATATAATTATATTAACATTATATACCAATACATAATATTATGATCACATTATATGACATTATATATACGTTATAAAATGTATTGATTATTTATATATGACAGAATATAACAAAAAATATATATTATCATTGCATTTTATATGGTTATATTTACATTATAAATTTTTATAATAAATTAGAAAATATTAAATAGAAATTATATTTACAAAATATTTTTACTTGAAAATAAATATTTTCTTATTATTTTTGTTAAACATTAATGAGTATTTTTAAAATTTTATTTGTAATTATTTACGATATTTTTTTCCCATCCTAAATAACCCAACCCCACCACCCCAGCCCATCCTAGGTTGGGTTTTTTGGGTCATTAGAGATAAATGGTTGTGACATGACCTAGAATGACCAGATTACAAGTGCTTGGGGGTGGTCAAAAATATCCCTAGAACCATCCTACCCGACCCAGATAAGAAACTACTATGATGCTCCACAAATATTATATAAAAATAATATATTATATTTAGTGATTGGATATTAATTCTTGATAATAATGTGATTCTATTAAAATGAAACCATTGATTTGAAATATATGACCATGATTGCTTCATGGAATAGGTTTTTACCATAGGGATGGTACAATATTTTCTGACATATGGGACCCAAGTATTGGTCTACAATATGAGGAATTTATTAATTAAACAGATTAAATGATTTATTTCAATATCACATAACCTAGGAAAAACATATTTAGTCATAATTAATCTCTATCCCCCTTTGGAAATTCTTCATAAACCCATGATTTAAAGAGTGTTTGATAGGATAAGTTCTTTACAAGAAATTAATTATCTCACAAACATTACCTTTATGAAATTTCCAAAAATGATTGATAATGAATCATTCTTCGTTACTGAACATCTGAATAGAGTGGTTGTGATTTATTAGTTCTGACCTTCCAATTATTCTTGGTTTTATCATGAATTTTATGATCCCCTTATTTTATATAAAAAATTTCTCCTTTCAATTTGGGAAAAAATTTATTCAACATTATTACCCCTTTTTTATCATTTTTGGTGGATCCACAACAACATTTGTTATTAAACCATTTTGTATGTCACCATATAGTCCACACTGCATTATTTATTCATTTTTCCCACATTTATTTTGTATTATCTCCATCAATCATTAAGTATATAATGTGGAAAAATACTTCATACCAAAATCTATGAATTATTTATTCTTTAATCAAACAATTGATGAATTCTATCATGAAAATATGGTTGATGATATACCGAGTCAATAGAATTTTGGTGTCACGTGATGATTCAAAATTGTGGGATCATCAGGGTAGAGATATGTACATGTCTTACGATAGGGTGTCCAACCACTCAAAATCGATCTCTAGTGAAGAAAACATATAAAGAAACTAATGGATTTATGAAATCATTATATGAGTCATTTTGAGATGGTTTGGGCTCTATTAGTGGAAATGATAGTGATTTTTTGGAAGTCCTGAAATCCTACTGAATTCCATGCTTGAAGAAGTAGTAATTAATGAAATATTTTTTGATGGAATGGATCTATCGTTGTTTTATAGTAACACTATGATGGGATTTTAATAATGTGGTATTAATTACGTGGGGTGGGTCATTTTTCATGAGATTTTGTTGATGTTCACCTTGGAGAGAAAGTTAACGGTCATGAAATAGTGGGTTATATTAAGGAATGATGGGTTGGCTATTCAAGGAGGATTACACAAATCCATAAGGACATCACAGTGAGTATAATTGGCATAAAATGATGGTCCACTCTCATATTTAAGGTTAAAAATAAAGATAAATTAACCTTAAATATAATATTTATGTTTTAAAGGTTTTCATCAAAAAAATAAATGGGTGAATGGAAATGTGAAAGGAAATAGAAAATAGGTTCAATGGCTTGATGAACTAGAATCTAGGAGGATCACCTACAGAATGGGATGTTATATAATAATAAGAATCTTTTTAGACTGGCATTTTATGTACTAACCAATGTAGTGATGCCACAATGACATCATACTAGGGTTGAAATGTGGTATTATTAGGGAATAATTATATTCTATTCTAAATGAAATTAGATTATGAACATATCTTAGTCTTGAATATTCAGACATTAGGTGATAATTCCAATTTTTACTTTAAATCTATAAGTCTAGTGATTGGAATCATGTATTTTCATCGGAGTGCTAAATGTTTAGATATACCCTTAATTTAACATCCCAGGTAAATAAAAAATAAGACATTTTCATATTTTTTAATATTTTTGAATTAAATATTAATTTTACTTTAAAGGGGTTTCTATGTTCAATATCGTACCCGATACGCAACAAAGAGATTCTTTGAAATCTTACATTGCACACTAGTAATAAAATAATATTATTTTAAATGGTAGTTAAAACATAGTTATTGTATTGGTAGGGAATGAATATAAATAACTAAAATATGATTATATATGTTTGTTAAATGTTTTTACATTTATCCAATAAAGGATAAAGGCATAAAATATGAAAAGAATTCAATTTTAGGAATATATACTCTAATATTCACTAAAGGTCCACTTATCGCCTTTTGTTAGAGAACCGTCATTATATATAGTTTGGTTCACTCTTATATATTCTATTGGACCAAATAAAATTCTTCTTTTCAATCAGGACATCAAAATTTACTTTGTGTAAATTTTTTGTGTTTTTCCGATAAAGTTCATTTTTTAATGAATAGTGAAAAATGTTGTATTTTAATTCAAAACCGCTTTTTAACATAATTTATTAATATGATTACATTATCTTTTGAATTGGTTTTAAAGTGAAATTGGAATATATTTTTACCATTTAATCCAATAGTGGTCGTTGGAATTAATTTCACTTTGAAAATGGACTTAAACTAGTGTCAATATTCTAATATATAATTTTTCATAAAAACACGCTATATATTCTGATAGAGGGAATTAATTATTAAATTAATTAATGTAACTTATATGTTTTTAAATTTTTAAAATAGAAATAATATTTGAATTCGGAATATCAAATATAGCTTAGGGTGATGTTTTGGTATTTTTTTGAAAAACTTCAATTTTTGATGAATAGTCAAACCACTAAGTGATACTTAAAAAACTGATTTTTTTTGTTTAAATGAAATTTTCCACCTCTGTATTTTTAATTTCAAAAATCCGACATTCATGGTTGTCATTAATAAGTAAAATGTGGTTCAATGGGATTAAAATAATTTTTGGTGAATAGTAACTTTTATGTTTTTAATCACGATTAGAGGCAATTAGTGTAATTTATGGTAAAAATAATGTTTTAATAATAGAAAATGACCTTGAAACATGTCCTAAATTTATTGGACATGTCATGGCCGACCAAGACAGTCCATGGGACAACTTGGGGATCCCATGGAACCATTTTGGTAGTAAAAAATTACATTAATAACTTTTTATTTAATGTTAAAATTAAAATGTCACAAACATGTGTTGTTTTACTAATAAAATTTTTAAATGGGGTTATAAAATAATATTTTTGACTATAAGTATTCATTAGAAAGATAAAAAGATTTCCTACATCATGATTTATTTTATAATTTTTAGACAAAAATAAATTAAATTATTTATGACACCATGATGATGCTGTGATTACCTCATTATTTAACAATTTAACAAAAATGAAAAGCTAATGTAAAATATAAGACCTACACTTGTAAAAAACCAATTGTATTAATGTATTTAAAACTATTATCACATTATCCTAGAAATATATAATTTTTGGATGTTTAACATCAGAAAAGCATTTTATAATAAAGTAACCTTTTATAACATTCCAAGAGTTCCCCTCCTCTCCTCTGATAAAAGGCCCCCACCTCTACCACCTTACACACCCCTCTAAAGCCTTTGGCTCAGCCAAAACCTTCCCATTTTTTCTCTCCACATACCTCTCTTACTCCTAGAAGCCTCACTTTGGGCAGAAGTATTTCTAAGGAAGCCTTTGAGCTCAAATGAAAAAGAGTTACCCGCTTTAAAGGTAGTGTCCTCTCTTGTGTTCTTATGTTTTATTTTGCTTATCCAACCCCTAAACTCATTTTATTATTTTATTTTGTAACAACACCAGTATCTTAAATATACTAGGATGTTTTCATGATAATAATTAGACCTATACCTACACACACCTTCTTTTAATGGTTAAAGAACATACGATTTCTGTGGTTGGCGATTTTCTGCCTCATGAAATGATGATTGTTCAATATTTTTTTAACAACATTCCTGGTGGCCATTAAGATGTCACTCTATTAATATATGATATATATTATGTTTATGTTTTCCTTATGCTTCCCTATTTTTCATTTGTGGCATACCTTTATGGTGTCTATTGTGGGTAAACACGACAATTTCATTTTAGGAAGTGTGGACTACCACCCCCTCAAATTGATTTGATTCGTTAATGCCATATGTGGGACGTATAAATGATGGAGTTAATGTTATTATATTTGTTGTTATATTGTAATTATAGTATAACCATATATTATTTTGATTTCACTCCATTAAATACGAAATAGAAATGAAAGTAGCTTTCATGCGTATGTACGACTTACCGTCTCCATGACCGGTGCATTTCATTTTTTACCTCTAAATGTTATGAACTATTATAAATACATGTATATTCTAGAAATATATGATATATATGATATCCAAATTATGAATATAATTCTGGATATAATGAACCTTTGACCAGAAAAACAACATGTAATTGTATGAAGTCCATTTTGGACTTATAAACCAGATATCGACAAAACAAACATTATTAACTTAAATGTTTACATAATTTTTAAAACATGGAAATAAGTGATATAAAAGGAATAGCAATCTTGAAAAACTTTCTTATGCAAAAATTAACATTAGTTTATTATTCAGGAGATTAAAGAGGAATCAAGTCACATTAGACACGAGGTAAGGGACTTCGTCTCAATCTCCTTTCATTGAGGTATCTTTCTTTCTAATACAAGGCTTTCTTCTATACAGTTTATAAACCCCTTTTACTTTTAATTTAATACAAAAGGAATATTTTTCTACGAAGCATTTTACAAAATGACAAAAATTAATGTTTCTTTTAACGTACATGGTGACAATGAACTTTTCCTCCGCCGCGAGTATTATTTGGTCTTTGGCTTCCTCCACAAGGCGTAATGTTTTTAAAATGAAATAAATACCATATACTCTTGTATATATTTTGGTATTGAAATTTTTTTATAATGGAATTGTTATTTCAATATATTTAAGTGATATATTGTGATCAAAGTGTGGAAATTTTTTCCGTCCATTTTATTTGTTTTATGTCTTATTAGTTTATACTATTACTTGGACATTTTATGGGTGGTTACGTGATAAACCATATAACGGGTGGTGCCGTGAATACCAGGATGGGTGGTCACATTATAACCTCCAATGCATTGGGTATGGATGTCGGCCGTATTTCTATTCCATTAAGTGATATGGGTGGAAGTCCACCATATGGTTATTCCATTTAAGTATGTTTATGTCCCAAGTTACCTTTATAAGTTATGTGTTCTTTATATGGGTTTATGGAAATCTTTTGGTTATAAAAGGGTATGTAATGATATTTTATTCAATGAAGAGTAAATACTACTCCATAAAGTTGAAAACTATTACGTTGATAAAGTATTCATGGTCTACTTATTTTCCTTCTTTGTGTATCCCTTACTGAGATTTTTATGCCCACCCCAAGTTTATTTTGAATTTTTTTTCACAGGTCATAATGTGGAATAGGGTCAAGGATGGGATCAAGGAAAAGTCATTATTTCTTGAAAATGGAACTAGAAATGAATTTTTTTTAGAGTTCATTTTTTGAAAAAAAAGGATACATTGTAGAAGTGTCTACTATGTAATCTTTTGAGATGTATTAGTTATGATCTAATCCTCTAAAACTCGAAACCTGAAAAGATCCTCAATGGGAATTATTCATTTAATTCAATATTATGTAATGTTTATGGCCAAGGCCTTATATTTGGTATCAAAGGTCGGTTTAGACTACTTTAGGAGTTAGAAAATTGTTAAATTATAAATTAATTTATGGAATGATTGAAATGATATAGCATTTAAAGATTACCGTGTTGGTTAGAAGAAGATATTTTTGTGTTCAGAATGGTTTTTAGTAGAGGAAACAAGGAATCTATGTTGGGATGACATCAGGAGGAAGAGAACCTTCCAAATCAGCTACCTATGATAGTCGGAATTGGAACTGAACTGTTTGTTGCAGTGATGACACAGTTGTCTCAGGATAGAAATGGTGGTGGTATCCATGCATGAGATCAGCCCGATCAACCACATAGGAACATGTTAGTGGTGGAACATTTCATTAGGCAACATCCCCCATCATTCCGAGGATCATCTGACCCTGTGCTAGCTGAAGCGTGGATTAAAGCATTGGAGAATATTTTTGATGTCATGGGGTATTCAGAACATCAAAAGGTTAGTCTTGTTGTTTACCATTTTGAAGGTGAAAAAGATCAGTGGTGGTCGATGATGAAAAATATGAGGGATATTTATGAGATTGATGATCTTCACTGGGACGAATTCAAAGGTATGTTTCTTGAGATATATTTTCCTAAGGTGGTTCATATTTGGATGGAAAAAACAATTCCTAGAATTGAGGCAGGAGGATGACTCAGTGCAAGCTTATGAAGAAACGTTCACTCAACTGAAAAGGTATGCTCCAAACATCATACAAGATCTTGATAGTAAAATCAACCATTTTTACTCTTGGTTAAAGACAATCTATCGAAGGGCTTTAGCTTCTCGTGAGTTCAAAAGTTATGAAATATTTTTCTGATGTGCGGAGAAGGTGGAAATGGAGTTTGCCGATGATCATGTTCTCCTAGACAAACAACAGAATAAGAGATCCAGTTGGCAGGAAAAGGGGAAGAATTCATCAAAGAAACAAGGAGGTATGAAAAAAATATCCATTCTGCAAGAATTATGGTAAAATACATCCTGGAGAATGTTTATCCATGTCTAGAAAGTGCATTCGGTGTGCTTAGTCGGGTCATATTGCTCGCAACTGTAAGGAAGATGATCAAACATGCAATGAAAATCCATCAGTAAGATGTTTTAAGTGTAATGAAATGGGTCATTATGAAAATGAGTGTCTAATGAAGAACTCAACTGGGTGAAAGTATCCAGACTACAAGCAGAAAGGGGTGGTGAAATCCTTTGCAACTACTTCAGCAGATGTTGCGACATCGAATGAAGTACTATCTAGTACACAGTTTGTTTGTTCAGATTATGCCAATGTGTTGTTTGATTCAGGGTCTACACATTATTTAATTTCTCTTACATTTTCTAGTAAATTGGGAATTCCATCTCAAGATATGAATCATTAACATATGGTAAAAACACCCTGAGGAAACGTTGAGACAAAAAGAAATTATAAGAGCCTTCTTATTCTTGTTTGTGGAAAGAATCTACCTGAAAACCGTATTATTTTACCTATAGAAGAGTTTGATGTTATTTTGGGCATGGATTGGATTTCTGTTTATCATGGTTAGATTGACTGCAGAGCTAAAATGGTTTTTTTCATAATGATTTTCAGTTTGTGTGTAAGAATGAACCCTTGATTTTGATAACATATCAGGAAGTTGGGAAACTAGTAAAATATGGAAAAGAATGTTACCTTGAACATATTGTTGAAAATAAAGGAACTGTTCACATTAATTATGTGCCAGTGGTAAATCAGTATCTTGATACTTTCCCAGAAGAGTTTTCTTGTATTATTAATGGTCGGGAAGTTGAATTTACTGTCGACTTAGTTCCTGATTCTAATCCAATTTCAAAAACCCCCCTTATCTAATGGCTCAAGTTGAACTTTTAGAGTTAATGAATAAATTGCATGAGTTATTAGATAATGGTTTCATTCGACCTAGCACATCACCATGGGGTTCTCTGGTCTTGTTTGTTAAAAATAAAGATGGTTCAATGAGACTTTGCATTGATTATAGAGCCTTGAATAATATCACTGTTAAGAATAAGTATCATTTTCCTCATATCGATGATTTTTTTTATCATCTCTAGGGAGCTCAGTATTTTTCAAAGATTGACTTGAGGTCGGGGTACCATCAGTTGAAAGTAAAAGAAGCTGATGTTCTGAAGACTGCATTTCGTATTAGATATGGCCATTAGGAATTTGTAGTTATGCCTTTTGGGTTAACCAATGAACATGATGTATTCATGGACCTTATGAATATAATTTTCCATGAGTTCTTGGATAGGTTTGTGGTTGTTTTCATTGATGATATTTTGTTGGTTTCTAAAAGTGAAGAGGAGCATGAAAGTCATTTAAGGGTTATCTCGCAAACTATAAAAAAATAAACTGTATGGAAAATTCAGCAAGTGTGAGTTTTTGTTACAAAAAATTTCTTTCTTTAGTCACATTGTTTCATGAAATGGCATAACTGTTCATCCTGCTAAAAAAAGTTATTGAAAAATGTCCAAGACCCAAAAATGTAACTGAGATCTGTAGTTTTCTTGGATTGGCAGGTTTCTACCGAAGTATTATTGAAACTTTTTCAGGGATATCTAGTCCAATGACTAAGTTAACTCAGAAGGGTGTTAAGTTTATGTGGAAAAAAGAACGTGATGATTGTTTTCAGGAGTTGAAAAGAAGATGGGTGAAGGGTCTAGTTTTAGCACTTCCTTCCAGGAATGGATAGTTTGATATATACTGTGATGCTTCATTGAAGGGACTTGGTTGTGTCCTTATGCATAATTATTAGGTAATTTCATATGCTTCACGTTAGTTGAAAACTCATGAGGCAAATTACCCTACACATGACTTGGAATTATCTGTTGTTGTTTTTTCTCTAAAACTTTGGAGGCATCATTTGTATGGAGAAAAGTGTGAAATATATACTGATCACAAAAGTTTAAATTATACATTCACTCAGAAAGAATTGAACATGAGATAGAGGATAAGGCTAGAATTAGTCAAGGATTATGATTGTACAATTAATTACCATCCGGGAAAAGAACATAATGTGGATAATGATTTGAGTCGAAAAAGTAATGCTTCATTAACCATGATACGTTTGGAACGAGGTCCTTTGGTTATTGATTTGATGAAATTTGGCATACAAGTTGTTGGTACAGGAAGTTATTCTGTTTTTTTTCAGGTATCACTGAGATCATCTCTATCAAATAGAATTAAGAAAGCGCAGAAGAAGGAAAGTTGGTTGCAGAAAAAGGTACAGCTGGTTCCGAAGGGCGAGTTGCCTGAATTTAATCTTGATAATGATTTTGTTTTGAGGTTTGGGATGATATTATGTGTGCCTGGTGTTTCACTGTTAAAGAATGAGTTATTATGTGAGGCTCATAGCTCCCCGTTTTATGTTCATCCTGGAAGTACTACGATATACAAAGATTTTCGGGAGTATTACTGGTGGGATGGAATGAAAAGAGATATTGTTTATTTTACTGTAAAGTGTTTTACTTGTTAGTAGGTTAAAGCAGAGTGGCAGTTACCGAAAGGGATGCTTCAGCCATTACCAATGCCAGAGTGTAAATGGGAAAATATATCCATGGAATTTGTTGTGGGATTACCAAATACATCTCAAGGTAATAATGCAATCTGGGTTATAATTGATCTCTTGACAAAATCTGCTCATTTCCTTCCTATTCGAGATACTTCTCTCGAGATAAAATTTCTCGATTGTTTCTTAAAGGGATAGTTAGCTTGCTTGGAGTTCCCCTATCCATTATATCTGATCGTGATCCTAGGTTTAGTTCTAACTTTTGGAAAGGCCTTCAGAAGACATTGGGTATTGAATTAAATTTTAGTACAACTTTTCATCCTCATTCAGATGGGCAGTCAGAACGAACAATTCAGACATTGGAGGATATGCTACATGCTTGTTTGATGGATTATCAGGGAAGTTGGGACCAACATCTTTCTTTGTTTGAATTTTCATATAATAATAGTTTTTATTCCAGTATACAGATGGCACAGTGTGAGGCATTATATGGGAAGCGAGGTCGAACTCTATCTTTTTGGGATGAAGTGGGTGAAAGGAGGTCGATGGGACTAGAATTCGTAGAAGAGATGGCAGAAAAAGTTTAGTTGATTCACAAACACATGAGAACAACTCAGTGCAGACAGAAAAGTTATGCAGACAACAGGAGGAAGGATCTATCTTTTGAGGTAGGTGAACATGTTTTTGTCAAATAATCGTCGTGGAAAATTTTGATGAGATTTGGTAAGAAAGGAAAGCTGAGTCCAAGGTTCATTGGACCATATGAAATTCTGGAGAGAGTTGGATCATTTTCTTACCATGTGGCTTTACCTCTGAGTTTATCTCAGGTACACAATGTTTTTCATGTTTCAATGTTGAGAAAGTATATTCTAGGTCCATCTAATGTTTTGAGCCTAGAGCTAGTTCGATTGGAAGAGAATCTCTCTTATGAAGAAAAACCTGCCCAGATTCTTGACCGAAGAGAGAAAGTGGTCCGAAATAAGGTAATTCACCAGGTAATGGTTTTGTGGGAAAACCGTATGGTTGAAGAGGCAATGTGGGAATCTGAAAATGCTATGAGGGATAAATACCCCCACTTATTTTGATAAGTTAATAAAATTGCGAGGACGCAATTCCCAAAAGGGGGAAGGATGTAACATCCTAGGTAAATAATGAATAAAACATTTTCATATTTATTAATATTTGTGAATTAAATATTAATTTTACTTTAAAGGGGTTTCTATGTTTGATAGCGTACTTGATACTCAACAAAGAGATTCTTTGAAATCTTGCGTTGCACACTAGTAATAAAAAAATATTATTTTAAATGGTAGTTAACACGTAGCCATTGTATTTGCAGTAATGAATATAAATAACTAAAATATTATTATATATGTTTGTTAAAAGTTTTTACATTTATCCAATAAAGTATAAAGGCTTAAAATACGAAAATAATTCAATTTTAGGCATATATACTCTAATATTCACTAAATTTCCACTTATCGCCTTTTGATGGTGAACCGTCATTAAATATAGTTTTATTCACATTTATAAATTATATTGGACCAACTAAAATTCTTCATTACAATCGGGACATCAAAATATAATTTGTGTAGATTTTTGGTATTTTTCCGATACAGTTCATTTTTTAATGAATAGTGAAAAATGTTGTATTTTAATTCAAAACCACTTTTTAATCTAATTTATTAATACTATTAGATTATATTTTGAATTGGTTTTAAAGTGAAATTAGAATATATTTTTACCATTTAATCCCATAGTGGCCGTTGGAATTAATTTTACTTTGAAATTGGACCTAAACCAGTGTCAATCTTTTGATATATATTGTTTCATCAAAACATGCTATTTGTTCTGACAGCGGGAATTAATTATTAAATTAATTAATGTAACTTATATGATTTTAATTTTGTTAAATAGACATCATTTTTAAACTCTGAATATCAAATATAGCTTACGGGTGATGTTTTGGTATTTTTCTGAAAAACTTCAATTTTTGATGAATAGTGAAACCACTAAGTGATACTTAAAAAACTGATTTTTTGTTTAAATGTAATTTTACCACCTCTGTGTTTTGAATTTCAAAAATATTACATTAATGGTTGTCATTAAGAAGTAAAATGTTGTTCAATGGGATTAAAATAATTTTTTTTGAAGTGTAACTTTTAAAATTTTACTCGCGATTAGAGGTAATTAGAGTAATTTAATGTAAAAATAATGTTTTAATAGTATTAAATGACCTTGAAACATGTCCTACCCTTATTGGATGTGTCATGGCCGACCACTAAAATCCATGAGTCAACTTGGGGACCTCATGGACCCACTTTGGTAGGAAAATGACATTAATAACTTTTTATTTAATGTTAAAATTAAAATGTCACAAACATGTGTTGTTTTGTTAAAACAATTTTCAAATGGGGTTATACAAGTCATATTTTTTTCTATAAATATTAATTAGATATATAAAAAGATTTCCTACATCATGATATTTTTTTTATAATTTTTAGACATTAAATAAATTAAATTATTTATGACACCATGATGATTTAGTGATTACCTCATTATTTAACGATTAAAATAAAATGAAAAGATAATGTAAAATATTGGATCTAAAATTTTCAAAAACCTATGGTATGGGTGGATTTAGAACTCTTATCACCTTATCCTATTAATATATAATTTTGGGACCTTTAAAATCTGAAACACATTTTATAATAAAGTATCCTTTTATAACTTTCCAAGAGTGCCCCTCCTCTCCTCTTATAAAAGGCCCCCACCTCTACCACCTTACGCACACCTCTCATGACTTTGGCTTGGCCAAACCCTTCCCATTGTGCCTCTACACATCCCTCTTTTACTCCTAGAAGCCTCACTTTGGGCATAAGTCTTTCCAAGGAATCCATTGAGCTCAAATCAAAAATAGTTACCCGATTTAATGGTAGTGTCTTCTCTTGTGTTCTTATGTTTTATTTTGTCTATCCAACCCCCTAAACTCTTTTTATTACTTTATTTTTTTATCAAAAACAGTATATTAAATATACTATTATGTTTTTATGAGAATTATTAGTGCTACACCAACACACACCTTCGTCAAATGGTTAAATAACATACAGTTTCTGTGATTGGCGATTTTCTGCCTCACGAAACGATTATTGTTCAATCTTCTTGTAACACCAATAATGGTGGCCATTAAGATGTCACTATATTTATATATAATATATATTATGTTTATGTTTTCATAATTCTTCTGTATTTTTCATTTTTGGCATACCATTATGGTTTCCATTGTGGGTAAACATGATAATTTCATTTTAGGAAGTGTGGACTACCGCCCTCTCAAAGTGATTTGATTCGTTAATGACATATGTGGGACATATAAAGGATGGAGTTAATGTTATTATATATTATTTTATACTGTAAGTATAGTATAACCTTATGTAATTATGATTTCACTCCATTAAATATGAAATAGTAATGAAAGTAGCGTTCATGCATACGTACGGCTTACCGTCTCCATGAACGGTGCATTTCATTTCATACCTCTAAATGTTATGTACTATTATAAATACATGTATATGCTGGATGTATATGATATATATGATATCAAAATCATGAATATCATTATGGATATAATGAACCTTTGACCACATAAACAACATGTAATTGTAAGAAGTCCATTTTTGATTTATGAACCAGATATCGAAAAAATGAACATTATTAACTTAAATGATTACATAATGTTTATAACATGGAAATAAGTGATATAAAAGGAATAGTAATCTTGAAAACTATTCTTAAGAAAAAATTAACTTTAGTTTATTATTCAGGAGATTAAAGAGAAATCGAGTCACATCGGACACGAGTAAAGGGACTTCGTCTCAATCTCCTTTCATTGAGGCATATTTTGTTCTAATACAAGGCTTTCTTTTATACGGTGTATAAAACCCTTTGAATTTTAATTTTATACAAAAGGAATCTTTTTCTATGAAGCGTTTTAAAAAATGAAAAAAATTAATGTTTCTTTTAACGTACGCGGTGACAAAGACCTTTTCCGCCGCCGTGAGAATTATTTGGTCTTTGGCTTCCTCAACAAGCCGTAAAGTTTTTCAAATGAAATAAATACCATCTAATATTTTATTTATTTTGGTATTGAAAAAGGTTTTTATAATTGATTTGTTATGTCAATGTATTTAAGTGATATATTGTGATCAAAGTGTGGAAATGTTTTCATTCTATTATATTAGTTTTATGTCTTATGATTTTATAATGGTACTTGGACATTTGACGGGTGGTTATGTGATAAACCATATGACGGGTGGTTCCCTGAATACGAGGACGAGTTGTTACTTTATAACCTCTATAGCATTGGTTATGGAATTCAGCCATATGGCTATTCCATTAAGTGATATGTGTGGAAGTCCATAGTATGGTTATTCGATTTAAGTATGTTGATTTCCCATGTTACCTTTATAAGTTATGTGTTCTTTATATGGGTTTTATGGTAACATTTTGGTTACACAAGGGTACGTAGTGATATTTTATTCAGTAAAGAGTAATTACTACTCCATAAAGATGAAAATTATTGCTTTGATAAAGTATTCATGGTCTACTTGTTTTCCTTCCTTGTGTATCCCTTAATGTGCTTTTTATGCTCACCCCAAGTTTCTTTTGAAATGTGTTTCACACGACATAATGTGGAATAGGGTCGAGGATGAGATCAAGGAAAAGTCATGATTTCTTGAACATGGAACTAGAAATGAATTTTTTTTTAGAGTTCATGTTTTGAAAAACAAGGAAACTTTGTAGAAGTGTCTACTTTGTAATCTTTGAGATGTAATAGTTATGATCTAATTCTCTAAAACACTAAACCTGAAAAGATCCTCAATGGGAATTATTCATTTAATTCAATATTAAGTAATGTTTAAAGCCGGGTCCGTATACTTAATGCTTTGATTATATCAATGACAAGGTCCCTAAAATATAAGATATGGTATAGTACTCTCCTACATAAATTGGAAGTTTTAATTCAATTTACATGGTTCTTACTCTTCCTTATGTGTGTTAATGTGGGGTAAAGGTTATCCATTATAGTCAAAAATCTCTCAACCAATGTTTTTTAATAGTGTGGTATGGGTCACCCAATATCTTTTCTAAGTAGAGATATGGGTTACATGATTTGGGTAGTTCATATTCATGGGGAATCCTACTAGTTCTAATGTGGTGGGATATTAAGAGATAACCCCTCCTTTATTTTAGGTTATCTCTATTAAATCATATATTGTTTTTTGTTGTTCCATATTTCGTGATTGATATATGGTTTTGACACATTTTTTGCTTATTATTCCTCTATGATATTCATTTAATCATGTTATGTATCTATATACTCACCCATGCATGGCCATCTTCAACCTGATATGTGAAATATTAGGCAGATGAAGGGTTTTTCAATGATTACTTTGGTGGACACAAGGCTGTTGGGGAATACTAGTAATCAGAGTTAATTGTATCATGTAGAATTTATGTCTATATATTTCTCATTATGAGTACATATTTATTCATATATTTAGCTATTTTTTCATTATTATGTAACTTTGGAATTTTCTTTATATATTTAGCTCATCATTTCAAGGTGGATCGTATAATTTTTCAAATGAAAAATATATTTTTTAGTTAGTTTGATTTTATTATTTTGTAATATTATGTCCTTCATGATGGATTGGATTTTCTTTGGCGAAATTCATCCATATCCCCCATTACATATGATCTTCATACTAGGTTCTATTCACCATAAATGGAATATTGAAGGTAGTATTACGATGGTATTGTCAACATACTACTTTACAGTGTGTTCCCATTTATTCATGTCACATCATAGTGCTCTATGGTGAATTTGTTCATTGAAATATATTTTCAATATATATTTATTATAATAACTTCTTTGGTAATTTATGAAAATGATGTCATAGGGTCTTGATATTATTTTTATGTGCGGAACCTATTTTTCATGAAGAGACCAATATATCATGTAATGAGTAAAATCATAACATACTTTTCATCTCAGCATGCTGATTCTCAATTTTTAATGGAAATATTATTGTCATGTATATCATTTAAGAATGTTTTATTGATTTCCACATCCATGTCAACTCATGTATATAGATAATACCAGTATAACATGGTCCAACTTGTTAATTATATTTTAACACATTGATGAAATCCCTGGAAAATCCCTGTAAAGAGTTTTTACATGCTCATTCCTGTTATTGAGCCTCCAATCATTATCTAGCTGAAAAATATGGCCTCTATCCAAGGAAACTTCCATAAGATTTTTTCATCAAACATTTAACAACTAGTACCAATAACCATTTCATATATAATAGAACATTCTCTTGTATTCTATGTGAATTTTCCTCCAACCACAATGTTGTAGATTATTGAGGTGTGATAGGATGTGGCTATATATAGGGTGAATGAACTACATTAGGTTATATGGTAGAAACCTCAGTGGTTATGAGGTTATCCAAACCCTGATGAAGTAAAATAATGTATGTAGTTTGTGGGTTTAGTATTATTACATTTTTTACCCCTATCAATTATTTGGTTATGTTTGAATGTAACATTAATTTGTGTGAAGTAGGTCAATTGAGGGATTTAATCATCTAAAACTATGATGATGAGACTATTTAATAGATAGAGTTCATGTTCTTTTTTATGTAGTAATACCCTAAAATGTTTATTTTCCTACAACTATAGGATCTATTGGAGTTTAAAATAGGTTTCATTCCCATTTCCTAGTATTTATCAATATTTTATGATCTCAAGATCTACTCCCATAAAATGTTTTGTGATGTATTCTTCTAAATGAGGATTTTTGAGTGAAACCTAATAGAGACATTAAATATGGAATTATTACTTATATATTTTTATTGTTTCCACGATTATCATACAATTATACTACATATTTATATTTGAATATTCATTATATAAAATAGACACATGTTACCAGACTATAATAGTTTAATGCAACTATAAACATGGAGAACAATATTATAATATAGTGAATGATGTTCAATGATTCCTAGAAATAAATTCTCATTTATTAATCTTCGAATAAAAATCCTACATAACACCTTTACACCTAATATGGTAAAAGGAAACATAAGAAAGTGTTAGCTCATATAGTTAATAAGGGTAAACACCAGCGATATAATTATTTTATCATATGAATGAATAAGATATTAATATATGTACATGATAATGAAAAAAACATATGATGTTCATACATGACATATCATATATCATAAAAATTTATCATGGAAATAAGATTTGTAATTAAAAAATACATTATTCATAAGAAAATAAAGGAACATGTGCAAAGAGAGAAAAAAATAGGTGTAATACATTGATTTTGTGGAATACATAGATGCATGGAAAATCATTTCCATATTTTTGAATTACCATTAACAAAGAAACAATATAAGACAATGTCCTTTACCTAATAGATTTTACTTCCCATTGTAGCATTATTTTACTGAATTTGGTTCACTCCCCATTCCTGTCATGTCTTATAGAACTTTGACCACATATCGTTCCAGCCTTTTCATACTAGACATTTTTCACTCCCCATTCCAGCCCTATACTACTGAACCAGGTTCACTCCCCATTCAACTCTTGTCTATATCATGACATATAAGTATTATCTCAATGAATTGGATGGAATTATTGGTCACAACCATATATAATAATAATTTAACCACCTTCCTCAATTATAACATTACCAATAACACATAAAAAATCATACACATGACTTCAATAATATCATAATACATTCATAATATTAGAATCAACAAAATGAAATGGGTTTCATAAATATTAAATCATAACATAACCTTTAATATATATATTGATTCGATAATCATTCCATCATTAAATCAGATCATAGTCTGTGGATAAAAAAGTGGGGTTCATAAAAAATTTTCATTGGTATAACACATGGAAGAGAAATAGGTTTCATAAACATGATTTCATCACAAACCTAAAAAAATTGTATAATTATTTATACTTGTATCTTTAAATCATATCCCTATAAAATCAGAAGTAGCCTAAAATAAATTCATCTAATATGGTAGATAATTTACAAATAGAACATTGGTCATTTCTAGGATGAAATATACTATATTTGAAAATAAATTATTTAATAATTAAAAATGTAAATATAATTTTTTTGGAAAATAAATTTGAATACTTAAAAAGGAAGGTTAAAAAATAAAGAATTTTTATTAGGAAAATTACCTTTCTATTTAATAAATATATATTTTGATGAAATAAAACAAATTTAAAATCATTTCCAAAATGAAATCATTTATTTGAAATGTAAAAACTTCCCAAATTTTAGGGAAATAATTTTCATTGAAACTATAATTTAATATTCTAATGGAATGTTCAAGTAATTGAGAAATCATGTTAGTGGGAAATACAATTCATGATGTTCATGTTAAAAACAAATATTCTTTTCAAATAACCAACAAAAGAAAAACAGAAATTATTTCTGAAAATGACTTGTATATTAAATTAAAACTTTTTAGAAAAAATTCCAACATCTGTACAATTTTTTTAAAAAAAATCATAGGATAATATTTTTTTTTGGAAACATGGTTTTGGAAGGAAAATGGGTTTTCACCTGAAAAAATGGGTTTTCTTAAAAAAAATAATTTTAATTTATTGAGTATACATATAGAGGAAGTTGAATAGGAAATATTATTCACATGGAAAGACCATACATGAATTAATTATATGTGTTTCATGAGAGATATATAATAATATTACATCATTGGATGAAAAGTCATATACAATGATGATATGCTACCAGATTGTAACATAAAAATCTTACCACTATTAGTAATAATCCCTATGAAGGAGAAATATAAAATTAATCATAAAATAGAACGAGGATAAATATTTTTATTATATTACATATCAAAGGTTCTACATATACAAATCATGAAATAATATAGGAGGAAAACATAAAAACATAATAAAATATTCCTTTTCTATTTAGTTATATTTTTAATAATAATCCCCATGAAATAATAACATAAATAACATTAATTATCAGTAAATTTGGTAGATTTATTATATATAATTTGATAGGTAATTATATACACTACATAAAATAAATGAGTGTTGAATATACCATTAGCCTCTTAGAAATTAATCTAAGACAAGAGATGGACTTACCTTACATCTTGGCATTCATCGTAATCATTAAAAACTCATGTATAATAAATATATGTTAATTAAAAATAAATTATTTAACTATATCTATACATATCATAATATATTTAATTTTTCTACTTATAAACTTTTTATCTATTATTCCAGGTTAGAGACTTGTTTTGTGTACTAACTACTTTTTTTCCAAAAATGTGTTGATTTTTTTATATTTTGGGTCCTCTTTATTTGATAATGGTTATATAATATATATAATTATTAACAAAAGGAAATTATAATATATATTTTGAATATACATATTTATAATAATCCTTTAAATTTACTGATTATAAATGAAATAAACCAATCATGGGGAAGGTAAGTCATGCGTATGCATGAAGGATCTTTAAATTTTCATGTTGGGTTGGAAGGAGGAAAAGTAAATTATTTATATATATTTATTTATATATATATATTAAAATTTTATAATTTTTTATTATCTAATATATATAACGACCCATACTTTACATACATTGTAAATAATTCAAAATAGAAGCATACTTATTACAAGATATAATAAAACTAGGAAAGGACCGTATAGGTATAGTGTCTTTAGAAACTGGGAATCATAAACAACTGGTTCATAAATCATCTACAATGTCTCCCTTTTATTTCATCATATATAGAGTCGCTTTGGAAATATCATTCTTAATAACCTTCTTCCTGACCTGTGGAAAGAAAACATACACAAGGGTGAGCTCAAATGCTCAGTAAATGTAAACAAAAGAAACATCAATCAAATCATATTCATATAAACATAACATTTTAGAACTCTTAACCTTCAAAACAGATCATATTTTCATAACATGAGATAAATCATAGTAGTGAAATGTAATCCCAATAATCATAACAATAAAGATGAAACATTGTGTCATACACACATAATCCTAGAGAATCATTTATTAGTAGTCAAGAATCCTAGCCAAGACTATCTTAGCGGACAAAGTATATTTATGAACCGAGTTCACTACTCATTTTAGTCCAGTTTCACTGAACCGGTTTAACCTGCCATTCCATCCATGTCTATCTAATGAGATATAAATCTTCACCCAATTAATTGGAGGGATATATAGGTCCCACCCATCATATAATTATACCATTCTTATGTGTGCCACAAAATCATAAACCATACATCATAGCATAACCCATGTAATAAAAATGGGAATCTTAAACATCATGCCACCATAACATAATCCATATAAGATAAAATAAAATCATAATTACATCAAAAAATAATCAAATAAATGTAAAAAAATAGTGATAGAAACATAACCCTATATTATTGTAGATGGAAAATAATTTTGATAAAACACTTGAACTCTATTCTTGAGGAAAATATCTTTTCTACTTCAAATTTTTTTTTCCTTTATTAACATGTCATAAATATTTAAACTAAAAGAAGTTGATTAATAATAAAGATGAAAACATGTAAAGGAAGCTTCTTGGACATAATTTTTTAAAAAATCCATTCATTCCATATAAGTTAAAAAACATTTTTCTCATACTTATGTCGGAAAAGTCAAAAAGTACCTCGTTCGAAAAACGACAAATGATTCATTTCATATCTTTTACTAAAAACACACTGAAGGGTAAAATTGGATTTATAAAATTTTAGTAGAATATAAATAATATTACATATTGAGGAAACATGGATGTGGATGATAAATATTCCCCAGTAAATTCTGAAGTAGAAACAATCTCGGATAAAAATTGAGATTGAGAGATTTTCCCTTATCTTAGGTCATATTTGCTTCGTAAGTGTCCAAACCTCCTATATAATGATTTAAATAATGTTATTGACTTATTAAGGATTCATACTTATTTTTATGATATCATATATGGTCATATTCTTAGTTTCTAATTAGTAATATTTCATTGTTACTTGGTATTCGCGTGTTTATTGCTTTTTGTTCTTATGCATGTTTTGTCAAATAAATTCTTATTCTTCTTTTTAGTTTATAGATACCTCATTTCCAGAATGGTATTAGTGTAATATATATCATATTTATTCATTAAATTCATATATATAATAATTATGCAATGAAGATCATGTAGAACGAGTCGCATCACATCTTGGAGACGGTATTCCGTACGTACGCACGAGCGATGATATCGTTCCCATGATCATAGAATTGTATTGGAGTGTATGCATACTATTTCAGAATAAATATAAATTTACAATAATCATATATAGTTATTTTTTACACCATTATACCCATCCATGTAATGTGGTGGTGGAAAATAGATTACACCACAACGTGGAGACAGTATTCCATACGTACGCACGCGCGATGATTTAATATTCTATAGGATGGATGGATGGGGAAATAGGATTTTTTTCATTCTTATAATAACATATCAATATATTAGTGATGATGATATTATTACTTCATAATGAAACAACTAAATAAGAATAAGTGGAATAAGAAATAAAGTTGAAATAATCGGTAAGGGACATTACCTATTCTTTGAAGCGCCTCTTTGAGACCACCACTTAGGGCACTAAAATTGGTCTTTGAAGAATACCAGGACCTCTAGGATGTTTCTAGGGATGTGGAGAAGAGAATTTGGAAGGGTTTGGCCGAGCATGAAGCCTCAAAGTGGTGTGAGGAAGAGAGGGAGGAGGTTCCCTTTTATAAGGAAGGAGAGGGGAACCTTTGGAAAAACTAAAAATATTACTTTATTATAAAGTCATATTAAGTTTTTAATAGCTTAAAATTGATTTATTTAGAATATAAGGTTGGTATGAGTCGATATCATATCATCCAATTGAATTTAGACAATTTTAGGTATCTATTTTAACCTTATCATTTAGATTTAACATTATGTTAGATAATTTAACATTTACAATGTCTTCTTGTTTTCTTACACTATAAGGTTAATAATCTTATTATAACAAGCCAAACAAACCACAAGTTGTTTATTATTAATATATATAACCTTATATAAGTCATTTTGCCGAACCTTATATTTTTAGGAATAAAATAACAATTAATTATATAATATTTTTTTAAAAAACTATTTTATGTCTATTTTGACACTATATGGTAATTGATTTTTTTGAAAATCATAACAGAAATATTATTTCTGAAGAAGTTACATAAATAAATAATAACATGTCATATTAACAAAAAAAAATTAATACATAATAAGTCCCAAATTTCATTTATTTGGGTATTTATAACATCAATTATGTCAATATTTCATTAATAATATAATTCATGCATCATCATTGTGTCATAAATACATTAAATTATATACAGTCTAAAAATTATAAATAAAATATCATTATGTAGGAAATATTTTTATCTTTCTAATGAATATTTATAGTCGAATTTATCGTATGTATAACTTATATTAAAAATGATTTACTTATTAAATATTGATTTTAACTATTTTAGCCCTTCTTTAAATAAATTAATATTAAATGTGCTAATCTAATCCATGTGGGCCTAAATGGTCCTATTTTATTCCTAAGGATGTTTTTGATCGAATTAAACTAATCCAATAGAATGAGGACATGTGTTAGGGTAATAATAATATCATTTTTACCCTTAATTACCCTATTTACTTTTAACCGTGGTAAAAAAAGTAAAAATTTACTATTAACAAGAAATTATTTTCATCTCATTGAACCACATTTTAATTATTGACAACAACCGTGTGTCACTATTTTTTGAAATTCCACCCACAGAAGTGGTAAAATTAATTTTTTTTGTGAATTTGGAAATTCTCCTAGGAGTTGGGTAAAAGACGGTGAAAAGTTCAATAAACTTTTTATATATCTAAAATTATTATAAAATGACTCCAATGAATTGAGTTGAACTTATATAGGTATTATGTATCAAAAATGACCTAAAATAAATTTAAATAAAATTAATAATTATTTTAAAAAAAGTCGGGTTTTAAATAGTAACCCAGGGTTTTCACGATTCATCCAAAATTGAAAGTTTTCAGAAAAATACCAAAATTTCACCCTACGATAATTTCGATATTCCAAAACCAAAAATGAAGTCCATTTTGGAAGATAAAATTTATAAAATTTCAAAAAGTGGGATTACAATTCATAATGTCTAGTTTTAATAATATTTCAATAGCATATCATTGTTTAGTGAAACTCGGTATTGCGTACAACGCAAGCTATCGAGGAAGGACGTGATTGCGTGTAACGCAATACAAGCTAGTGTTGTTTGTAGTGAAAGATTACTTTGATGATTTATATAACATAAAAACAATATATTTCTCATAAAAGCCTCGGGTGTTACATTCTACCCCCCTTAAAATGAATTTCTCCCTCGAAATTAATCACTTTGTTACAAACAGATGAGGATACCTCTCCCTCATCATATACTCAATATCCCATGTAGATTTTTCTAATTGGTGGTTCCTCCATAAAACATTAACCAAGTGATTTGTCTTGTTCCGTAGGACTTTTTCGCTACGATCAAGAATCTCTATCGGATGTTCTTCACAAGAAAGATCTTGTTCCAGTGGTACAACTTCTGAGTTGAGTACATGTGAAGGATCAGGTATTTACATTCTCAGGAGGGATACATGGAACACATCGTGAACTTGAGAGAGATTTAGTGGAAGCGCCAATTGGTATGATTCCTTCCCAACACGATCCAGAATTTTATAAGGACCGATATACCTATGGCTCAGCTTTCCCTTCTTTCCAAATCTCATTACTCTCTTCCAAGGAGATATTTGTAAGAACACTTTATCACCCACTTCAAACTCTAGGTCTTTTCATCGGTTGTTGGCATAATTTTTTTTCGACTCTGAGCAGCTCTAATGTGTTGTTGAATAGATCTGAACTTTTATGCCATCTCATCTACAAGATCAGGTCCTAATAGCTTTCTTTCCCCAACTTCATCCCAGCAAGTGGGAGTCTAACATTTCATTCCATAGAGAGCTTCACAAGGAGCCATCTGAGTACTAAAGTGAAAGCTATTATTATAAGAAAATTCTACCAAAGGTAGGTGTTGATCCCAACCACCATTGAAATACATAGAGCAAGCTCTCAACATATCATCTAGAGTTTGAATTGTCCTCTTAGACAGACCGTCTGTCAGAGGATGATAAGATGTGCTGAAACTCAACTCTGTATCCAGAGTATGCTGAAGACTTCGCCAAAACATTGAGGTAAACCTCGGATCCCGATCTGATATAATTGAAAGTGGTAGTCCATGCAATATTACCACTTCATTTACATATATCATGGCAAGATGATCCAGAGAGAAATATTCTCTAATAGCGATGATGTTTGCCGACTTTTTAAGACGATCAACTATGACCCAGATAGCATTATTGCCATTGGATGTTTTAGGAAGTCCTGTGACAAAGTCCATAGTGATGTTTTCCCATTTCCATTCTGGTATGGGTAATGGTTGTAACATCCCCTTAGACTTCCGTCTCTCAACATTAACTAGCTGACAAACCAAGCATCGAGAGACATATTCAGCAATATCTCTTTTCATGCCATCCTACCAAAAGTACTCTTTCAGGTCCCTATACATCATCGTGCTTCCAGGATATATAGACAATGAAGAACTATGAGACCCATCCAGCAGATCCTTCTTTAACTCTGGGATGGGAGGAACACAAACCCGATTTCTGAACTTTATTATCCCATCATAATCAAGGTTGAATTCAGGAACATTTCTCACTTTCTATTGTAACTCTATATCTTCTTTCTGTGCCTCTTTAATCTTCACATGTATAGATGGTGGAACATTCATTTTAGAAAGATACGATTTTTCCCCTTTCATTATAATTCCAAGATCCATCCTTTGTAAATCCATAAATATTGGATCTTCTGTGATCCTCATCATGGATAACCTAGCATGGTCTTATCGAATTAATGCATCTTCCTCCTTGTTTGCATTCCCAAGGTGGTAATGAATTCAGCAGTCATAATCCTTAATCATCTCAAACCATCTTCTTTGGTGCATATTCAACTCCTTTTGTGTGAAAATATACTTTAATCTTTTATGATCTGTATAAATATCACACCTTTCTCCATAAAGATAATGCCTCCAAATCATTAATGCAAATATTACCGCATCTAACTCCAAATCATGAGTTGGGTAATTTTTCTCATGGATTTTCAACTGTCATGAGGCATAAGCTATCACCATATCATTTTGCATAAGAACACACCCCAAACCCTTATTGGATACATCACTATAGATCACAAACCATTCTCCACTACAAGGCAGTGTGAGCACAGGTGCACTGGATATCCTTCTTTTTAACTCCATGAAATTATCTTCACATTCCTCAGTCCAAACAAAATTAACTCTTTTCTGAGTCAACCTAGTGATTGGATTAGATAATCATGAAAAATCATTCACAAAACGTCGATAATATCCAGCCAAACCAAGAAAACTTCGGATCATGGTTATTGTTGTTCATCTGGACCATATTTCGATAACCTCTGTTTTTGCTGGATCCACAGATATCCCCTCTTTTGAGATTATGTAACCCAAAAATGAAACTTTTTGATGCCAAAATTCACACTTGGTAATTTTGGCATAAAGCTTCTCTTTTCTCAGGGTCCTCAATATAATTCTCAAGTGATATTCATGTTCTTACTTGCTCTTTGAATAGAAAATAATATCATCTATAAAGACTACCACAAATTGATCAAGATAGTCTCTAAATACTCTATTCATCAGATCAATGAAGATAGCAGGTGAATTAATAAGACAAAATGCCATCACTATAAATTCATAGTGTCCATACCTTGTACAGAAATTCATCTTTGGTATATCCTCCCTTTTGACCCTTAATTGATGATACCCAGAATGAAGATCAATCATGGAAAAGTATTGAGCTCCACATAGTTGGTCAAATAAGTCATCAATGCGCGGTAGAGGATTTTTTTTTGATATTGATCTTGTTATATTCTCGATAATCAATGCAGAGTCTCACTGATCCATCTTTCTTCTTAACAAATAGAACTGGTGCTCCCCAAGCTGACTCACTAGGGTGTATGAATCCTTTATCAATATTCTCTTGTAGTTTCTTCTTCAATTCCTGCAACTAAATTGGGACCATTTTATAAGGTGTCTTTGAAATAGGAAAAGCACTCAGTACGAGTTCTATTGAAAAGTCTACTTCAAGATTTGGTGGAAGACCCGACAATTCTTCGAGAAGGACATCGTCAAACTCCCATACAATGGGCATATTCTCAATCGTGATTTTCTCTCCAACCATTTGAGATAAATAACCCAAATTTAGTGAAATCAAGACTCATAAGATGGATGAAATTTCCACTGGAATGTTATGTTCATCCTTAGATCGATAGACGATAATAGATTGATCTGGAATGTGAAATGTGACTTCCCTTCTTTGGAAATTGATATGAGCTCTATATAGAGAATGCCAATCCATGCCAAGAATAACATAAAATTCCACTATAGGAAGGGTCAGATGATTTGTAAGAAGCACATTCCCACAAACTTCAATCGGAGAAGAATTATAAAACTTTGATGCGACTGTTGTTCCATTAGGAGTTGTCACAGATAACTAAAGATCTAATTGTTGAGGTAATACGACTATACCCTTAGAAAATTCTTCAGAAATAAATGAGTGTGTGGATCCAGAATCAAATAAAACATTTTCTACTTTAGAGTGGATGGTATGTGTACCTTTCACCACATTGTTATCATACTCCACATCGCTGATAGAAATTGCAAGTGACATTCCTTTGTCTTTAGCCTTAATAGTTTGTTGACGTCGATCATCATCATCAACCCTTAGATTAGGGCATTTATTGGCATAATTCCCCATTTCCTTGCACATGTAACATTGAAATGTAGGAGGTGCACTCTGTGTAGCCTTTTCTTTGTCCGCATCACTAGACATATTCTTCCCATCATTGCAGAATTCAAATGCCCGATGACCTTCCTTTCCACATTTGAAACATTTACTTGTCCATTTAAGACAACTCCCTCCATGTTTCTTTCCACACATTGATCATAAGATAAAACTCATCTACTTTTCAGTGTTCTCTTTAGATTTTCCTTTGAATTCCATTTTCCTCTTCTTATCAAACCCATATGATTGATGGGTTAGTCCAATCTCTATATCAACCTTGAGACCACATCGAACAATTTACTCGTAGCTATTGAAGTCCCTTATGAATAACGCCCTTCGATGAAATGGTTTTAAGACACTAAATAATTGATTGATATTACTCTCAGGTTGGATAATAATACAAGAAGCGTGCCTTGTGGGACTTTTAAAATTTTCTTCGTAGGTACCAACAGATTCATCATCCTTTTTCTTTAGTTCAAGAAACTCCTTCTCCATCTTTGTTCGAAGAATAAGGGGGAAGTACTTATTAAAGTATAAGTTCTTGAACTCGTCCCATTCCACGGACTCAATTTCATCCCTTTGCCTTGTATTCTTAATAATATCCCACCATTGATCAACATCTCCTTCCAAACGATACATTGCTAAGATGACATTATCATGTTCAGAACATTGAAGAACTGAAAATATCTTTGTAGTGGTACTGATCCATTCTTCAGCCACTAATGGATCATAAGACCGGCTGAATGAAGGTGAACACTGCCTCATGAAGGATTCAACAGAATGTTGCTCCTTCCTTCGCTTGTTTGGAATTCCTGTATGATTCATATCTTGAGAATGTTGTTTGACCATGGCTATAAGATTCTGCATTCTATCTCCCATAACGTTTTGTTCCTCAGGGGGACAGTCATTGCATTGCCCGTCGCATTCCGCATTAACACAGTTCCATCAGGTTCCAGCTATTGACTAAAACCAAGATGAATAGTGTGAGAAACAGTAATTATAAAAGGAAAACCACATAATGAAGAATTAAATCTTACACTTAAGGACTTATCATAGGTTGTTCATGTCCATTTATAAAACACTAAGATTATGTTCTATTCTTGGAGTAATCCTTAGGGTTCTTATTAAGGATTTCACATCCTAGTTTCCAAAGGTTGACTATACCTTTCCTCTAATACCAACTATAATGACACATACTTTGCATACATTATTAATGCTTCAAAATTGAAGCATACTTATTACAACATATATGAAAACCCGGAAAGGACCATATAGTAATATTGTCTTTAGAAACTGTGAAACATAATCAACTGGTTCATAAATCATCTACACTATCTCCCTTTTATTTCATCATATCTATAGTACCTTTTGGTATATCCTACTTATTAACCTTCTTCCTGACTTGGGGAAAGAAAACATACAAAATGTTTTGCTCAAATTCTTAGTAAGGGTAATCAAAAGAAATATCAATCACATCATATTAATAAGAACATAACATTTTGGAAATCTTAACTAGGAAAATAGATCATAATTTCATAACATGGGATAAATAATAGTAGTGAAATGTAATCACAATAACCATAAATAAAAACATGAAACTTTGTGGCATATAGACATAATCATATAGAATCATTTCTTAGTAGTCAGGACTCATACCCAAGACTATCTTAGCGGACAAAGTCCATTTCTGAACCTAGTTCCCTTCTCATTTTCGTCATGTTTCAGTGAACCGGTTTAACCTGTCGTTCCAGCCATGTCTATCTAATGAGATATAAATCTTTACCCAATGCATTGGAGGGGGATATATGTCCCACCCATCTCATAATGACACCATTATTATGTGTGCCACAAAATCATAAACCATATATCATAGCATAAACCATGTAATAAAAATGGGAATCTTAAACATCATGCCATCATAACATAATCCATATAAGATAAAAGGACATCATAATTCCATCATAAAATATTCAAATCAATTTTAAAAAATAGGTATAGAAACAGAACCTTATATTATCTTAGATGGAAAATAATTTTGATAAAACACTTCAACACCATTCTTGAGGAAAATATCTTTTCTAATTCAAAATCATTTTTACTTTCTTAACATGTCATACAATTTTAATCTAAAAGAAGTTGATTAAAAATAAACGAGAAAACTTGTAAAGGAATCCTCTTTGAAATAATGTTTTAAAAAATCCATTCATGGCGTATAAGTTAAAAAAACATTTTTCTCGTACTTATGTCGGAAAAGTCAAGAAGTACCTCGTATGAAAAACAACAAAAGATTCCTTTCATATCTTTTACTAAAAACTCACTGAATGGTAAAATTGTATTTAAAAAATTGTTTTAGGATATAAATAATATTAAATATAGAGGAAACATGGATTTGGATGATAAATATTCCCCAGTAAATTCTGAAGTATATACAATCTTAGATAAAAATTGAGATTGGGAGATTTTCCCTTACCTTAGGTCCGATTTGCATCGTAAGTGTTCGGACCTCCTGTATAATGATTTAAATAATGTTACTGACTTATTCCAAGATCATACTTATTTTTATGATATTATATATGGTTCTATTCTTAGCTACTTATTAGTAATATTTCATTGTTACTTGTTATTCGCGTGTTTATTGCTTATTGTTCTAATGCGTGTTTTGACAAATAAATTCTTATTCTTCTTTTTAGGTTATAGTAAATCATTTCCAGAATGTTATTAGTGTAATATATATCATATTTATTCATTAAATTCATTTATATAATCATTTTTCAATGAATATCATGTAGAACGAGTCGCATCACATCGTGGAGACGGTATTCCGTACGTACGCACAAGCGATGATATCGTTCCCATGATCGTGGAATTGTATTAGGGTGTATTTATACTACTTCAGAATCAATATCACTTTAAAATAATCATATATAGTTATTATTTACACCATTATACCCATCCATGTAAGGTGGTTGTGGAAAATATATTCCACCACGGTGTGGAGACGGTATTCCGTACATACGCACGCGCTGTGATTTCGTTTTCCATAGGATGGATATATGGTGAAATGGGGTTTTTTCATACTTATAATAAAATATCAGTATATTAGTGATACTTGTGTTATTACTTCATAATTAAACAACTAAATAAGAATAAGTGGAAGAGGAAATAATTATGAAAGAATCGGTAACAGACATTACCTCTTCTTTGAAGCGCCTCTTTGAGACCTCCTATTAGGGCACTAAAATTGGTCTTTGAAGAAGACCAGGACCTCTAGGGTGTTTCTAGGGAAGTGTAGAAGAGAATTTGGCCGGGTTTTTTCGAGCATGAAGGCTCAATGTGGTGTGAGGAAGAGAGGGAGGATGTGCCCTTTTATAAGGAAGGAGAGGGGCACCTTTGGAAAAACAAAAAATATTATTTTATTATAAAGTCATATTTTGTTTTTTATAGCTCAAAATTAATTTATTTAGAAGCTAAGGTGGGTATGGGTCTAAATCCTCTCATCCAATATAATTTAGACAAGTTTAGGTATCTATTTTAACCTTATAATTTAGATTTAACTTTAAGTTAGATAATTTAACTTTTACCGTGTCTTCTTGTTTTCTTACACTATAAGGTTAATAAACAAAACATAACAAGAAAAACAAACCCCAAGTTGTTTATTATTAATATATAAAACCTTATATAAGTCATTTGGCTTATCCATAGATTTTTAGGAGTAAATAACAATTAATAATATAATATTTGTTTTAAAAACTATTTTATGTCAATTTTGACACTATATGGAATTGATTTTTGTAAAAATCCTAACAGAAATATTAGTTCAGAAAAAGTTACATAAATAAATAATAACATGTCATATTAACCTATAAAATTATTGTAATTCATAAAAAGTCCCAAATTATATTTATTTGGGTATTTATAACTACAATTATGTGAATATTTCATTAATAATATATTTACTCCATCATCATTTTGTCATAAATAGATTAAATTATTTATAGTCTAAAAATTACAAATAAAATACCATTATTTAGTAAATATTTTTATCTTTATAATGTAAATTTATAGTCGAATTTATCTTATGTATAACCCTATATTAAAAATGATTTACTTATTAAACTTTGATTTTAACTATTTTAACCCTTCTTTAAATAATTTAATATGAAATGTCCTAGTCTAATCCAAGTGGGCCTAAATGGTCATATTTTATTCCTAAGGTTATTTATGGTCGAATTACACTTATCCAATAGAATTAGGACATGTGTTAGGGTAATAATATTATCATTTTTACCCTTAATTACCCTATTTACTTTTAACCGTGGTAAAAAGAAGTAAAATGTTACTATTCACAAAAAATTATTTTCATCTCATTGAACCAAATTTTACTTACTGAAATAAACCATGTCTCACAGATTTTTGAAATTCCACTCACAGAATCAGTAAAATAAAATTTTGTGTGAATTTGGAAATTCTCCTAGGAGTTGGGTAAAAGACAGTGAAAAGTTCAATAAAATTTTTATATATCTAAAATTATTATAAAATTACTCCAATGAATTGCATTGAACTCATATAGGTTTTATGTATCAATTTTGACCTAAAATAAATTAAAATAAAATTAATAATTATTTAAATAAAAAGTCGGTTTTTAAATAGTAACCTAGTGTTTTCACTATTCATCCAAAATTGAATATTTTCAGAAAAATAACAAAATTTCACCCTAGGCTAATTTTGATATTCCAAATCCAAAAATGAAGTCCATTTTGAAAGATAAAATTCATAAAAATTCAAAACATGGGTATTACCATTCATAACTGCTATTTTTAATAATATTTTAATTGCATATCATTGTTTAGTGAAACTCGGTAATGCGTACAACGCAAGCTATCGAGGAAGGCCGCGATTGCGTGTAAAGTAATCCATGATAGTGTTGCGTGTATTGAAAGATTCCTTCGATGATTTATATAACATAAAAACAAAATATTTCTCATAAAATTATCAGGTGTTACAATATATATCCCAAATGTTTATTAAAATTTCCCTTAATACATTATATTGAAATCTTGAATGAATCACTTCCCTTCACGAGGCTGTAATCAGCAGTATACACGAACGAAATTATCGTATTCCCAACAAATGTACCTTATAAAGGTGTGTCTGCTATAAAGACTATATAATTTTAATAAATTAATAAATATCATATAAATTATATATAAATAATAAATCTATCATTACGAGAATTCTTTAGATGTGGTAATGTGATGGAAAATAACATTTGTTCACGAGGCGGTAGTCTCCCGCATACATGAAGGATGATTTTATTACTCATTTGATAGATGTGGGAACGGTTTATGATCATAAAAATAACATAATAACATGTTAGTATATTTTATGTACTGATTTTATTATATAATCATGATATATTTATAATTTGATTGGTTTGTGGAAGAAATAAAACAAACATGCTCATTTCGGAATGTTAATAATTTTTTGGATATCATCATTAGGTTTTCACTAAAAACCTTCCTTGGATTGATTTGGGACCAATTTATTGATTCTAGGATGATTGTTAAGAATTTGGTAATGTATTTTGGAAGTTGTTGTCTAAAACAAATATGTTTTGTGGTGTGAATAATTGAGGAGATTGGGTGGCTTTCTATGAGTATAGAGGGGCCGCACTTGGTATTTTTGAAACAAAATAAGTAATCCCACATTTATCATGTCAAAAAAGGGTCACAGAAGGCTCAAAAAATAAACAATGACATGATAAGTTTCAAATATTTAGATAATATAATTCTTTGTCAACATTATTGGAAAATTTGACTCTAAAAATTTTTATTTTTTCCTCGGTAAACTAATTTATACTCCAACCACGGTAAATAATTTTTACTACTGCAATATTAATTTTGGTAAAAATTTAAAATGAAATTATAGGAATTATGAATTTTAATTATTAAAAATTTAGAATCAATTTTTATAAATTCTTTCATAGAAGTGGGAAAAAATATTTTAAAATTAAACCATTATATGTGACTTGAAAACAGATTTTTACCTGATAATGATTAAAAGATTACAAAGTTATTACATCAAATTTCAACATAAAATTACTTATAATAATTAATATAGGAATAACAGTTATAAAATTGAACTAATTTAACTTTAAAATGAAATATAAATATATTTCAACAATATATAATATTTAAATAATAATGAAGTTTTCAATGGAAATATATTATTTTACATTAATCATCAAAAAACTAAATCTTTTTAAAGAATTCACAAAAATCACACAAAGATAGTTCTGAAATTTTTATTTAAAAAATAGGTTTAATTTTAAAATATAAATTTTGGAAAATCTAAACATTTTAGTCTTTAATATGTTCAGTATAAAATGGTGGTAATAGTTTTTTATAAAAACATTTTTTTAAGAATAAAATTGGATTTATTATTACCTATTTTTTTATAAAACACATAACGAGAATGTTAATTACCATATTTAATATATATATAATATAATTTAAATTAAAAAATTAACCAAAAGTATTCTTTTTATTTTATGGATGCAGAACACATTTGTTTTCATAAAAAATAGTTTCGTTTAAAAAATATTCTTTTATTTTCAAATAGTTTTTTATTTTCATTTCAAATTAATTTCATGATAAATAATTCATTATATTTATACATGGATAAACCATATTTTCATACATTATTTAATCCAAATTTTACCAAAAATTTAAATGGAAAGGTGATAACTATCATAATAAATAATAATATTTTAATTTTATGACCCTTTTTGTTTAAACATGGTGTTTTATATATTTTTAACTAAACACATTATACCAGGTAATACAATAAAAAATAAGTGTTTCATGTAACTTAAAATATGGAAATAGTTAAATATATTTAAAAATAATAATTTCTCAAAATCATAAAGAGTTACATTCTACCTCCCTTAAAATATATTTCTCCCTTGATATTTTTATCTTTCATTAAATTGTTTATAATTTAAAAATTGACTCATTTAAACACGCATATTAAAAATAAATATCAAAATTTACATTAACAAAGGAATATTGGAAAATAAATTGTTATCCAACGTAACTGATAAATGGGTTTTCCATAAAAATGGAATTGATGATGATGAAAGGAGAATTATGTGGAAATTAGATATTTTGAAAAGGAAAAAAATAAATAATTTAAAATTGTGCTAAAGATCACTTCTCATAAGAAAGTAGGTTATATTGGGAAGGATAGTGACAATAAAACCATACACCATTGAGGAATGATAAAGGTCATCGATATCATCATATATGTTGATAATAATAAAATAATTTATTTCAAGATGATTTTTCCTAACTTTTAATATTTTTCATGACTATATAAAATTACATGATTTCATTCCATTTCGTAAGAACAACATAGCCATTTTGGTTATGCCTTGACCAATTGACACTTTAAATATTACCTCCAAAATTGAATGTATTGTTTTTATTCCTAAATCAAAATCGGATAATATGATCCATATAAAGATTTATAATTCATTACAATTATATTTATTTATATTTAAACCCAAATTTCTACTATAGGTTTTCTAATATACATAATTCATCATACATAGAAACTATACATTCAACTATGAAACCTCTTTCAATGTTCAGTATAGGAAATTTTATAAATGGTGAACCATATGAATCTTATAGAAGATGAAATTCCATAAATTTATAAATAATTTCACAAAATTTCCTGAAATTTTCATAATATTGATCCCCATATACCACAAAGTTTCTCTTGATTTTAATATACCAAACATTTGTATAACTTCATGATGTATTCACTTGAATCATGATAGTAAACTGAATTACTATAAATCCATAATGAAAACAAACAATCTTATTCACTCCTTATATGTAATATAGATTATTAAATATATTCTTTAAAACAAGAAATGATGTAAACTTTATCACTTTTAGCATAACTACCTTGTCAACAAATCATTAATTTGTTCCAAGGTAATCATTATTGTCCAATTTACATTACCCTTATCCAATATCTATTTAGAAAAAATAAAATCTAATTTCTCAACATCGTGAACCTGTTATTTGATACCTTCCCTTAATTAATTTTTTTCAATAAAATACATCCATTCTCATTAAATCCATTTTCTTGGTCATCAGAATCACTAAACATAATATTTTAATTCCATATTGAAACAATTTACACAAAAAAAATCCTTATTTATTTCAAAATTCTTGAATCCAAATACCACAATACTTCAATCATCGCACATCCACTATAAACTATCAACAAGGCTATATATTTTTCTTAAATAATAACTATTTCCTTTCATATTTCATTAAAATTTTCTTCATCATCAAATTAAAAAATTAATCATACAACCTTCTCGACTATCTTCCTGATCGCTCTCCATAAGACATAAATTAGCATAATTCACAAACGTTGTGAACCTAAAATAATAAAGCATTGGGGGATAATTATATGGATCTCTTGTATCCTCGATTTCATTAACCATCACTTTAATTTTGTTTTTACATTATCAGGATTTAATACCTACGTTTCCACATTATATAATTCCCCTTTCAGTCAAGTAATTTCATTTCTTCTTCTTCACACATTGCTAATATATGGATAATGGAATAATTTTTCATCTATGGTTTTCATTAATCAGAATATTATAAAAATATATCTTTTTCTTCTTTGAAGAGTCTGAGAGTCAGTTAAGGTGAACACTGTTAATAATTTTATGTGATAACTAATTAGTAATAAACACATAATTATTATCTCTAGTAATTATACCATTTTCCTTCTTATTAGAAACTTCTCTATTACATTAAATAATAACCCAGTTCATTCAGGTTTCATCTATTAAATAACACCAAAAATCATTGTGTTAGAAACACTAATCATTGTGGGAAACCATATAATCAGGGAAAACCCCTTATATAATTTTTATATCATGAAACATTATTTAATATATCACACCATAGTTTTAACCTAGTTTATTCATAGTCATATTAAATTTAACTCGTTCATGATGGCTTATAAAGAGTTTGTCAATTTTTAAATCATACACACAGGGTGTAAGATCACAATATTTTTTGAATGAATTCACATGTGTAAATTTTGGTTAAACATCATCATTGTTTGTATATTGATGTTTTTATTTGATGCATTCGATGTTTTTGGGCTATTCCGAGGGAGTGGGACATGAAATGAGGAGAAAATTGGCCAAACAGTGTGCAATGCAGGGTTGGTGCATAGTTAAAAGAAACGGTTCACCTGTCCCAGGAAACGATATGACATTGGGACCCATTCAAGAAAAGGCTATCAAATGGTTACCCTAAGGTTTTCAAAACTATAATGGTTCTCCAAAGAAATTTTATGGATTTATCTCTATTAAATAGAAGAATTTGAATGGTCAGTGAAAATATTGGAATGCTTTGTGGCCAAACTATTTAGCAATTAAAAATTGTGGTTTTACTAATTTTCCGATATAATTATATAAATTTATTCCTCAATTTTCAAAAAATTAGACCTCGTTTAGTAGGTGTAAATAATCATCAACCCCTCCTCCTCAATGAGTGATTATCATTTGATTCTTGCATGTTTGGAGTGTTGAATGGTGAGAATCGATGATATTGGGATTCTAATAGTCCCACATTCTCTATATTCTAAATTATTTTTTGCAGAATATATAATATCCTTTACAATATTTAAACCCACACTTTTTCATTGTATTATATATTGAGTATTGAAAGGGTATTATAGTTTGAATATAGAGATATGTTTGGGATAATAATCATCTCAAGGCATGAGGTAGGTTGTCCTTACACTTTTTCCAATAGTCTCAATGTTTTATACATGTTTGTGGTTGTTCCAATGTAATTTTTTATTGTTGAAAATTATTTTTCCCTTAGATTGTGATGAAAAACACATCACTAACCCCATTGGGATTGTTGTTGAATGAGATCGGACCAAGGGATTCCCATTGGGAAATTCAAACCCTTATAATGGTGATTGAAAATTTAAAACATATAGATAGGGGAATTATGAGAAAAAACTGGTTTTAAAAGTGTAAATTTGGGACGTTTATATGGTTAATTGGTTATTTTAAATTTTCAAATGTTGGGTTTCATTGAACTCCTTGGAGTCTTTGAAACAGTGTTAACGGTGTGTTTTCCAATTTAACCTCATTAAATTTTTATTGAACGAATATGATGCCTGAAGGTGTGTAATGTTTTGAAAGGAGTTTTTATCCTGAATGTGATTCAAAAAGGTTATTCTTAAGAGATATAAAATGAATTTTTAAATTCAAACATAGTTTCATTTAATTATAAGTATTCTAATAGTCATTTTGAAATGATTAGATATAGTAAAGAAATCCTTTGGGTTTGATTTTTTTCAATGAAGAAGACCCTTGTTTTATTGGGTGGATTCAACCTGATTTCATGTAAGTATTTTGAAATGTATTTTATACATTGATTTTGTTTTAATGGTATGTTGGGACCATGGTTGTTTAGTTGATCCATATGTTACTGAATTAGGACACATGGTGATTATGCTGGAATGATAACATTCTTATGAAATTACCTATATGATGAATTTGTATATTTTATGAATTATTATAAAAGGGTTGATAGACGTAATTATATATGTGTTAAATAGTTATGGTTTTCATTGAGAAATGTGAAATGGTATTTTAATGAGATTAATATTAATTGTGTACAATTGAAAACATGGAATAATGTTGTGTTTGGAATGATGAAAATGGGGTAATGGGTTCTGAAATTTTTATGGTAAATATATTAATGTGCTAAGTCTTGAAGAAGATTTATGGGTTTAATTAAATATGAATTTCCAATGTTATGTGTATTTTTTAGAATTATTTGTGTATTGTTATATGTGGAAAATGGTTCAATGAATCATGTGAACATGGGTAGGTAATGTGTGGTATTGTAATCAAAGATATATATTTATGGGTCATGTTGTTTTGAGGCTATTAACTCCACCACAATAATGCATTGCTCGTGGAAGGGGACTGATGCTCTATTCCCCTAACATTTTTATTTGAATATTCTAGCTTGACCAAAGCTCTGAGGTATGTGGGATGTATTTGTTTATAAAATTTTTATCTGTAGTGAGATATGTAACATTACCTATTTCTATATCCATGACAATTGACTGGAATAGGACATAGTATAAGTGATATGAGTGGCTAACCCAGTGTAAAAATGATGATAATGATCAAGGGAATACAGTTAACTTATGTGTATTTAATGGATTGTTATTAGTGAACACACCATGTTGTTAAAAGTTATTTTAAACCCTTGTGAATTGTTTTAGATTCATAGTGTAACCTAAGATAGTTTTTGGGATTGATTGACTCTAATGAAAGTAATGGATAAAATTTATATTAGTAAATTACTTAAATTATTTCCTTATTTCATTTTTTTAGTTATTTCTCTGGATTGTTTTTATATACAACTGAAATGACTAGTTATTTCCTAAACACTATTGGTTGTGGCCTATTCAACTGTACTGACTCCCTTCTCCAATCATTACAGCTCTTGGGTACCTAATAATATTCTACTTTTTTAGGTACAATTTCAGGGCATGGACATGTTTTATTGTTAATGAAAGTGTTGTTTAGTTGAAGCATGGGAAGTTAGGACTGGTTTGGGACTCAGGTATATGTTCCATATCATTTAGTGGTTTTGGTTTTGAAAAATATTCTATGAATTCCAGGCATTTAGTGTAATAACCACAATGTTATACTATGTTTTATTCGGTTACATATTTAAATTTTCTCATGATGTCCATTTATATGCTTCCTTTGTTATTATACCTATTGATATCATTTTTTATGTGGAATTACTCTAAAAAGAATGCATAGTCTACCATGAATTTATCCATATACCCATGATGTTAGTTGGTGGCCTCTGGTTTATGTAGAGTCATGATTAAGGTGACATGAAAACCTAGATCGGGGCACAGATAATTGGCCATTGGGTTAGGGATGTTACATAGGGAGTGTTGAACTAGTCGTAAAACAAGGCCCATTAACATGCACCTGTTCCCGATGATCTATATCTCAATACATTGTTTTTAGGGTTTCACTAAAATTTACATATGTTCCATATCAAAATCCACTTGTAGTATCCAAACAGTGATGTTACTTCTAGGAAACCAATTGCTTTATCCTTTACCATAACTACAACACTAATTCATATACATAGAAAAGTCATTAACCTTATCCTTAGAGAAATACCGAGACATATCCTTTGAAATATCCTAAGGGATATCACTAATGTATTGTTATTATAGTTTCCAATTATTAACTGAATATTCCTTCAGATACCAATTATAAATACCATGGATTCACATACATGGATACTATATATTTGTTTCTGATGCATTCATAGGGGCGCGCGCATCCGTCTACTTGAGTGCGATGGGCAGGACTATTTTTACCCTACATTCCCGCTTTCCAAAGGTAGGCGGCATTCACTCCTTGTTTAGGGATGTCTGCTCCTTGATCAAAACGGGATTATGGAATGTCAGTTCTTCTTTCCGCGGATTCCTCCTCGAAACTCATCTCCAAGTCCGGGTCACCCATATAGATTTAATACGTTTTTCATGAAACTCTTCCCGGTGCCATATTTTCATGGACACTGGTTAATTACGCTACTTCTTTCAATACATTGCGAGGGTTCTGGTCAGGGCAGCAACCTGCAGTTGGGTGAGTAGTCATGTTCAGGCATCACTGGCATGTCGGGACGGTGGGGAATTGGCATGTCTATCTTTTGTCCCTTATTATAGGGCTTCTCGAGGGCGTGGAAGCCTAAGGCATCCCACATCGAGCACGGAAAATCATATACAATAGCCACATATCTTAGGTTTTACATAGATCACATGTTCAAGACAGGGTATGCCGCGATTTTAACGTCCAGCGAAGATGGCTCGGGCTGATCAGAACACTAGCTTGAGTGGATCAGATTGAAGAAACCCCTTGAGGGAACACCAATATTGGGAGCAGCACATCGGAAGCTTCCTTTATGCTATGGAGGGGAATGATGTGACATGATCTAACCTGGATGTGGTGGCCCTGTTAAGAGTCTGGATAGATGATTGTTTGGGTCTTGAGCCTCAAAGAGACTTGCTATGTATCCCCATAGCAGGGAATCAATGTCTGCGTAGTATGAGTATGAAGGGGTCTTGGCATGCTGGTACGGAGGTGGTCGGGGCCAATGATTTTTGGGCTTGAACATCATGGAAGCTTCTTATATACCTTTCCATGACACTTATCAAAGTCCACGTAGTTCGGTGGGACAATAGGACACCTGAGGAGGTGGCCTGTGAGAATGGATGCATGGATGGGGCCCAGAGGAAGTGGAACCTCCGGGTTGGGGAATAACCCTTCCGAGACACATAGACATGAGGAAGAGATCGAGATGAGACATGAGTGATAGGCTAGAGCCTCGAGGAGGCTTCCTATGCATCCCCATGGTAGGGAATCTAAGACCACGTAGCACATCTGATGAAATCTTACCACCGAATAATGATGACAATGGCTTACCGCTGAAGGAGGTCACAACATCTTACAGCTGGATGAGAATGTCAATGGCTAAAATCTGAATAGAGTCACAACGACTTACCTTTGAATGAGCATGAACCTCATAGAGGCTTCCTACGTATGTTTCCTTAGCAAGAATCAATGTCCCCATGGTTTGGGTATGGAATGGGGCAGTCAAACCGACGTGAAGTGGAGTCGGAACAACTGGATGGGGGGATTCAACCTCCGGGAGGATTCCTACGTACCTTTCTATAATAAGGATCAAAGTCCCCATAGTTCATGTGGGAAGATGCAGTTTAATGTCATGCGGGGCGAGGGTGAACCGACAGGAATGAGGTTGGAATGACCGAATGGTGGGCTTGAACCTCATGGAGGCTTACTATGTACCATGCCTTGACATGGATCAAAGATCATGTAGTTCAGGTTGGTGCGTGTCAGCAAACGGATGTGAATTCGAACCTTGATCCAATGGATGTTGGTCATCAACCTCATGAGCCTTCTTCCGTACCATGCCTTCACATGGATCAAATACCATGTTGTTCCGGATGGTGTCGTCAGCTATCCAATGTGAAGATGGACCAAGGGTCCAATGGGTGATGCACATGAGCATCGTGAGGCATCCTATGTACCATGCCATATCATGGATCAAAGTCACCATAGTTTGGGTGGTGAGTCCTTAGCGAACCGACGTGAATGTGGACTCAGGGATCCACTGGTGGTGGGCTTGAACCTCAGGAAGGCTTCCTATGTACCATGCCTTGACATGGATTAAAGACCACGTTTTTCGGGTGTACAGTTTAACATCATGCGGGACAGGGGGAATTTGGGGCTTATGCTCTGAGGTGGCCCAAGCTGTGTCATGGCCGCTGCTTACTCTAATATCACGGGTGTCATGCTCAGTGTGAGAAACAAGAGGTTGTATATACCTGATGATCATGTCGCGAATGGTGCGTCTGTGGGAAGCGAAGAGGGGCTTACACGTTGGGCGGCCCATGGTGCTTGGAATTACTGCAGGATAGAGGCCTGAGGGAGAAAAAGCGTAGAGGGAGAGAGATTTGGCACCCAAGAAGAGAGGAGGGGGTCATAACATCCTCCGCTGGACTTGGAGACTGAAGATGAAAGGAAGGAGCAGGGGGATCTGCCTCCTGCATGAATGGATAGGGGCTTATACCAAGGTGGATACCCTTCCATATGGACAAACTCCACTCATAGAAGGAGGATATCATCCTCTGTGGAGACCATGGGGCGTGGGGAATTTCCAAGGTGTGGGTACCCCATGTGAGAGGCATGGGGAAATGTCACGATTTAACGTCATGTGTTGAGGACGAGGGTGCTTGGTAGTTTATCTTCCTACAGCTCTTATGAGGTGGGTTTACATTGCACCCATAGGACTTACAAAACCAGTACCATATTCCCCTTGTGGGAGAGAAGGTACCAGAAATACCATGGTGAATGGGGGTCGTAGAGCGAACCATCGAGGGGTCCACATTATAGTGGCTTGTCGAAGAATCAATAGTTGTTTGTGTGACTATGCGAAGAAGCATTAGGTGAAGAAACTCTATGGGCGGTATCATCTACAAGACATTTACGTCACACCGTGCAAACTTGGAGGGTTGCACGAGAAAAGGAATTTCCAAGCACAGCGGTCCATAGGTAGGGGCCTTATGGAGCCACTAGTGCAGAAAACGTTTTTTACGTCACCATTTTTTACGTCGGTTATATAAAACCGACATCATAATATGTAAAACGAGGTTTTTTACGTCCGTTATTTAATAACCGACGTAAAAACCTGTGTTTAGTACACCTTTAACGTCGGTTATTTTTATAACCGACGTTATTAATCGCGCGGCTTCGTTTTTTACGTCGGTTATACATTAACCGCAGTAAAAAACAAAAGCGAGGGGCGTTTGTTACGTCGGTTATTCAATAACCGACGTAAAAAACACGGTTTTTGAAGGCCTTTTTACGTCGGTTATTTTATAACCGACGTAAAAAAAGAATCCGCAGTTGTTTTTGACGTCGGTTATGGAATAACCAACGTAATAAAACGCGGATTTTGAGCCCTTTATAACGTCGGTTATAAAAGAACCGACGTAAAAAAAGAATCAGAGGAAGGTTTTTACGTCGGTTATTGAATAACCGACGTTATAAATGTTTTTTAAAAAATTATAACGTCGGTTATTGAATAACCGACGTGATAATGCATTTAAAAATTTACCCAGACCCGTGGATTGTCATTCGTGAGTTTACCTTCGACAGTCGCGACTCGTCTCTCTCGCGCGTAAACCCAAATCGGTTCGTCCATTTCGTGGGTTTAGATTCGTTTTACGATCATCATTTCTCATATTTAATCTCCTCGGATCAATCATCTAAACTCGCAGCACTCAGGTAATCCTCCCACTCGTTCGTTTTTTTTCGCGGATAGTATATATATTTGTATTGTGATTTTTTTGTTGAAACTAGCTAAGATTCTTCGATTGCGAACCCTTTTAACTCGTTTTGGAACCATAATCTTATTTATCATCCCTAGATCTATTAGTTAGACTTGCAATATTGACTAATTTTATGATTTCACTAATTTTTCATCGTTTTCTATAAATCCCCGAGAGGGTTGGGGCGTGTCCATTTGGATGGGGGTGTCCAGGGGGGTGTCCAAGGGGTGGGATGGGTGTGGGGGGCTGTCCAAGTGGGTGGCGGCCTCTCCAGAGGGTATTTGGGGTTGTCCGGGTGGGGGGGGGGGCTGTCCAGAGGGTTGGGGGATGTCCAGGGGGGTGTCCAAGGGGGTAGGGGGTGGGGGGTGGTGTCCAGGAGGGGCGGGGGGCTGTCCAGAGGGGTCGGGGGGGTGTCCAGGGGGGTTTACAAGGGGGTGGGTGGGGTGTGAAGGGTTGTCCAAGGGTGTGGGTGGGTGTTGGGGGGTGTCCAGGGGGGTGTCCAAGGGGGGTAGGGGGTGGGGTGGTGTTTAAGAGGGGTGGGGGGCTGTCCAGAGGGTTGGGGGGTGTCCAAGGAGGTGTCCAAGCAGGTCGGGGGTGGGGGGTTGTGTCCAGGAGGGGTGGGGGTGCTTTCTAGAGGGGTCGGGGGCTGTCCAGAGGGGTCGGGTGGTGTCCAAGGGGATGGGTGGGTGTGGGGGCTGTCCAAGGGGGTGGAGGCCTATCCAGAGGGGTCGGTGGGGTGTCCAGGGGGGTGTCCAAGGGGGTGGATGGGTATGGGGGGGTTGTCCAAGTGGGTGGAGGCCTCTCCAGAGGGTATTTGGGGTTGTCCGGGTGGGTGGGGGGGCTGCCCAGAGGGTTGGGGGGGTGTCCAGGGGGGTGTCCAAGGGGGTAGGGGGTGGGGGTGGTGTCTAGGAGGGGTGGGGGGCTGTCCAGAGGGGTCGGGGGTGTCCAGGGGGGTTTACAAGGGGGTGGGTGGGTGTGGGGGTTGTCCAAGGGTGTGGGTGGGTGTTGGGGGGTGTCCAGGGGGTGTCCAAGGGGGTAGGGGGTGGGGGGAGGTGTTTAGGAGGGGTGGGGGGCTGTCCAGAGGGTTGGGGGGTGTCCAGGGGGGTGTCCAAGCAGGTCGGGGGTGGGGGGTTGTTTCCAGGAGGGGTGGGGGTCCTTTCTAGAGGGGTCGGGGGCTGTCCAGAGGGGTCGGGGGGTGTCCAGGGTGGTGTCCAAGGGGATGGGTGGGTGTGGGGGGCTGTCCAAGGGGGTGGCGGCCTGTCCAGAGGGGTCGGTGGGGTGTCCAGGGGGGTGTCCAGGGGGGTGTCCAAGGGGTTGGATGGGTGTGGGGGGCTATCCAAGTGGGTGGCGGCCTCTCCAGAGGGTATTTGGGGTTGTTCGGGGGGGGGGGGGGGGGGCAGTCCAGAGGGTTGGGGGATGTCCAGGGGGGTGTCCAAGGGGGTAGGGGGTGGGGGGTGGTGTCCAGGAGGGGCGGGAGGCTGTCCAGAGGGGTCGGGTGGTGTCCAGGGGGGGTGTTATATCTTACTATATTTTGTTTAAAAAATAATATTCAAGCATATTTTTTTAAATACACATCGATTTGTTTTATATTTCAAAATTGTTTACATTCAAATTATGATTTTTTTCATATAAACATATATTTGTCTTATCTAAAAAATATATATATTTTTGCTATTTGTTATAGGTAATAATGAGTCGAAGTTGGATTACGGCACATCGAATGAGCAATGAATATGAGGAAGGTGTTGATGCCTTTTTGGAATTTGCTAAACGAAATGTTCCAAGTAGTGACATTTTTTTCTGTCCATGCCTGAAATGTCTGAATATGAAGAAGTTGAAAAGTAGAGAGATAAAAGATCATCTGATTTGTCATGGTTTCAATCCGAGTTACAACCCTTGGATTTGGCATGGCGAAACTGGAAAGAATGTCACTGATGATAATGAATCGCAAGATGGTAACTCCGATGGAATTGAAGAAATGATTCGCGATATTGTAGCAGAACAAATTGAGGTAGAACCGACAGTTGCACGTCTATATGGTGATGTCGAAAAACCATTATATCCTGGTTGTACAGATTTTACGGTTTTGTCGGCGGTGTTAAGATTGATTAACCTGAAGGCGAAACATGGATGGAGTGACAAAAGTTTTACAGAGCTGCTACAATTGATGAAAGGCATTCTTCCAAAAGATAATGATCTTCCAGATTCACATTATAAGGCCAAAAAAATATTATGCCCGATGGGATTGGGATACAAGAAAATACATGCCTGTCCGAATGACTGCATTATATATAGGAAGGAATATGAATTTCTGAAAGAGTGTCCTAAATGTGGGACATCACGGTATAAGGTGAAAGAAAAATCACAAGCTGATATAGAGATTACAAAGCTCCCTTCAAAGGTATTTTGGTATCTTTCTATAATTCCTCATTTCAAACGTTTATTTTCTAATTCACATGATGCAAAAAGGTTAAGATGGCATGCTGATGAGCGGGTATGTGATGGAAAAATATGTCATCCAGCTGATTGTCCACAATGGAAGAAAATTGATGCCCAGTACCCTACATTTGGAAATTAAATTAGAAATATGAGACTAGGCTTGTGCACAGATGGAATGAATCCATACCGAACCCTCAGTAGCACACATAGTTCATGGCCTGTTTTATTGGTAATTTACAACCTCTCTCCTGAAGTTTGTATGAAGCGCAAATATGTCATGTTGAGTATCATGATCTCTGGTCCAAAGCAACCCGGCAATGATATTGATGTATACTTGTCACCGCTGATTGATGATTTGAAACTGTTATGGGCTGATGGTATTAGGGTGTATGATTCTTATAAAATGGAATATTTTCAACTGCATGCAGTGCTTCTATTCACTATAAATGACTTCCCAGCATATGGAAATTTGTCTGGATACAGTGTTAAAGGGCATAAAGCATGTCCAATTTGCGAACAACAGACGTCATATTGTCAATTGCATCATGGGAGGAAAACAGTGTACATGGGTCATCGAATGTTTTTGCCTATGGATCACCCTTATAGAAGACTAAAAAAGGCATTCAATGGCTCACAAGAAGTTGATACTGCTCCAAAACCTTTATCCCCAGATTTGTATTTTGAGAGGGTGAAAAACCTTGATGTGACATTGGGAAAGACACAGAAATCTGGTAATGATAGACATATTAGGAAGAAAAGGTCAATATTTTTTGAGCTACCATATTGGAGGTATCATGAAGTTAAACATAATATTGATGTCATGCACGTGGAGAAGAATATCTGTGATTCTTTGATAGGAACATTGCTATATATTAAAGGAAAGACAAAAGATGGGTTGAATGCAAGGTTAGACCTACTATCAATGGGAATACGTTTGGAGTTAGCTCCCACTCATAAACGAAGACAAACATTTCTTCCCCCAGCTTGTCATACATTATCGAAGAGGGAGAAAAGTAGCTTCTGTCAGTGTCTTCATGATATCAAAGTGCCTCAAGGTTATTCTTCAAATGTAAAAAATTTTGTCTCATTGAAAGAGTTGATGTTGATAGGTATGAAATCACATGATTGTCACGTCATGATGCAATAAATTCTACCAGTTGCACTACGTGGAATATTTCCCATCCGTGTCAGAAAGACTATAATGAGGTTGTGTTATTTTTTCAATTCAATTTGTAACAAGGCGATTGATGTGAATGCTTTGAACATTTTGGAAAAGGATGCAATTTTTATACTTTGTCATTTGGAAATGTATTTTCCTCCAACTTTTTTTGATATGATGGTGCATTTAATGATTCATCTGGTTCGAGAAATAATGCTTTGTGGACCTGTATATCTTCGTTGGATGTATCCTTTTGAAAGGTATATGAAAATATTAAAGGGATATGTTAAAAATCCATATCGACCTGAAGCCTCCATTATTGAAAAGTATATTTCTGAGGAGGTAGGAGAGTTTTGTACGAGCTACTTGGCTACGGCGCAACACATAGGTTTGCCTCCATCTCGCCATGAACGGGTTAATAATGAGGGAAAGGGGATTCGTGGCTTGAAAGTCAAATCACTGTCAGCTGAACATATGAAGAAGTTATAATCATACATCTTGAATAACATAGCTGATGTTCAACCGTATATCACATTGCATATTAATGAGTTGAAACAATGTCATCCAAAGAAGAAAGAAATGTGAATTTTGAATGAGCACAACAAAACTTTTTTGCCATGGTTTAAAAAGACCTTGCTTGGTAGATCAGATGTATCAGAGACATTAAAATGGATAATGGATAGTGGGTGGTCCATCTTTAAATGTGATAACATGGTCCGCTTATGACATTAATGGCTATACATTTCATATGAAAGCTCAGGACAGCAGAAGTGCAGTTCAGAATAGTGGTGTATTGGTGTTTGCAGAAGCAATGCATTTTTCGAGTGCTAAGGACAGAAACCCAATTTCGGCATCAAGTGCATATTATGGAGTGATTGAAGACATATGGGAGGCTGATTACTTTAAAATTAAAGTTCCTGTTTTTATCTATAAATGGTTTATCGGTAACAACAGTGTCAGACACGATGAATTTGGAATGACACTTGTTAGTCTGAATAGATTGGAAGACACAGCTGATTCTTTTATAATGGAAACACATGCCAAACAAATTTTCTATGTTGTAGATCAATCAGATATGCAGTGGGATGTTGTTTTACAAGGGAAAAAACAATATGTTGGTGAGGATGAATTTGATGAAGATGCAGATTTATGTGAGATCCCTACTTCCATGGAAATATTAACAGAACATAATGATGAGTATGTTGAAGACATGTTTTCTGCCATAAGGAACGATCACGACGAAGGAATTTGGGAAAAAACCAACTGTACATTCATAAAATTATAGGTAACACATGTTTATTTCTTGTTTACATTTAGTTTTTTCATATAATGTTAGATATTGTAAATTTTTTACTTATTAAAACATGTATCAAACCAAAACGATAAAACAATAAAAACCGTAAAGAGGAGAAGTCCTGGGCGCACCGGTTGGCCAGTGGTGGAGCACCGGTTGGCCGGTGGTGGATCACCGGTTGGCCGGTGGTCCAGAGCAAAGCTCTGTCTGGTCCACCGGCCGGCCGGTGATGAGCCAGCGGCCGACCGGTGGTCCAGACAGAGAGGAAGGCTCTCTGTCTGGTCCACCGGCCAGCCGGTGGTGATCCAGCGGCCGGCTGGTGGTCCAGACAGAGAGGAAGGCTCTCTGTCTGGTCCACCGGCCGGTCGGTGGTGATCCAGCGGCCGGCCGGTGGACCAGACAGAGCTTTGCTCTGGACCACCGGCCAACCGGTGGTGAGCCAGCGGCCGGCCGGTGGCACCAGGCAGTGGGCAAGTCTACTGCCTGGGTCCTCCGGCTGGCCGGTGAGCTCACACCGGCTGACCGGTGGACTTAGTGAGTCCACTTTTCAGCTTTCTTGGGCCAACTCCTTGGCAACCCTTTGCCTGTGTTTACCATGATTATCATTGTTTAACATGCTTACCATATTACCAATGTTTACTATTATGTAATTTAGTACACTTTTCTATTTTCTGATTAAGTAGTACTACAATATTTGAATTTGTATATTTGTGAACTAATGTTTGTTTTTTTGATTTGAAGGAAAATGACAGATCAATCAGTTGATCAGCCACATGATTCTGGAGATGAGCATATTGGTCATACATCTGGGGAGGAACATTCACATGCTCCTATTACGAAAAAGAGTTCAAAGGTTGGTAAGCGTGGGTGCACACGTTTACCAAAATTATCACTTGCCCGTACGAAGGAGGAGAGGATAGTCGTGGAGTTTGATGATGATGATCTTCCTAGAGGTCCAAATGCTAAAGATTTTAAGGGTTTTGTAGCAACTCAGGCTAAGAGCAAAGTAAGCATTCTCTATGATGATTGGAGAAGTGTGGATAAGGCGATAATATCTCAGCTGTGGGAGACCATTTTGGTAAGATCTTTTGCTATTGTTTGACTGTTCTTTAAATGTTTCTAGTATATATAATATTTTTAACCTCTTTTTTATCAGATGACATTTGATATTCCTGACACTGGAGGAGTCAGGAAGAAATGCTTATCGTTGGCTGCTAGGAGATGGAGGGATTTTAAATCAACCCTCTCATCTGATTTCATTTATGTTCATAGGAGTCGTGAGAATCCATGTCGTATATATCCTTTTATAGATGAAGACACATGGAGACAATTTTTTGAAAGTAGAAGAAAAGAATCATTTTTGGTAAGGGCAATGTAAACTTTTATAAGATTTCTTATATAAATGATCTTATTATTGTTTTGTTAATGATTACTTATTCTTAATTTACAGCAAACAAGGAAAACTCATCAAGATATCCAATCTAAAAATGTATACCCTCATAGTTTATCTCGGGGAGGGTATGCGTTATTGGAAGAACAAATGATGGCAAAAAAAATTCAACAACTAAGAGCTGAGTCTTCAAGCTCTGGAGAGGTGGCCCCTCCATCCCCTCCATCTAGACATGAGAAATGGAAAAGAGCTTGGAAGGGCAAAAAAGGACAATATCTTTCGGAAGAATCGAGACTCGTAGTTGAGAGGATTGTAGGATATCTATTTTATTTATTTAAGTTTACTATCTTCGTCATATATTTCCAATCATTATAGAAATGTTCAATTAATTATTACATGACTCTCTTGAGGAGCAGAGTTCACAGGGGATATTTACACCATCTGGGAGGGAAGATATTTTATCTGTGGCATTGGGAAAGCCCGAACATCCTGGCTGTGTAAGAGGATATCCGGCTGGTGTATCGGTAAGAAAAGTGTTTCCACGTTCCTCAACTTCTAACGTTGAGGGAGTTTATAAAAAAAATAGAATCCTTGGAGGCTGAAGTCCATAATATTATTGCGAAAATGGAGGACAAGATTAGAGCATCGGTGCAGTTTATGTTTGCAGACTTGCAAAGACAATTTCAGGGTGCAGCTCCCACTCCACCTCTCCCAGTAGCTCCCACTCCCCCACCTCAGCCTGCGGACCCCATTTTTGATCCTCCTCATCCGCCGCAGCTACCTACTTATTGTGAGTTGTATTTTGATGATCCTCAACATAATATAGTTGCATATGGGATGGTATATTGTATAGGAGATACAGTTCATCATCAACAGTTAGAGGTAGAGAATCATAGGGTCACTGTACAGGATATTATAGATAGATCAGCTCGGATACCATTACCTACAGATGAGGTGACGACAGTTGGACATAGTATCGGCCATTTTTTACTTTGGCCATCCAGACTTCTTCGACTCATTACCATAGAGGTATGGATGTTATATCTTTTATTTTATATTTTTATTAATGTTTTATCATTTGAAAACTAATATATTTTTCAATTTATTTTTACAGGAATACTTCAAAGGTAAAGAAATACTGTATAGACAACAACAAAGACAGATAGCTATGACATCAGATGCAGATACTAGCAGTCTTGACAAATTGTCCAGATATTCAAATTTGTTGTTGGATCATTATGACTTTACAATGGAAGCTCATGTATGTGGACGTGAACTAAGTGTGGGGATTATGAAAACTGATATCATGGAGATTGTCACTGGAGATAAGTTGGGAATCAACGTGGTGCAAATTTTTATCATGTAAGTCTTAACACCTTTTCCTTGCGTTATATTTATTAAAAATGTATACTTATGTCTGCTTTGTATTAGGTATCTGTATAAAATTTGTGAGAGGAATGAGCTGACAGATGTATATGGATTCGTGGACCCACAATTGATTTCCCCTGAAGCATGTGCATTGGATGAGGAACAAAGAATGCTTTATATTGCTGATAGATTTGAGAAGAATGTAATCACACAGTGTTGGATGATGCCTTTTTGTGAGAGGTATGAAACACATCCCTCTCAAAGAGTTAATTATCTTTTAACATAAAAAACCACTAACGTTAAATTTCCTTTTATCAGGGATCATTGGATGTTAGTGGTTTTTTGCCCTAGGGAGAAAACACTTTATTGGATATGCTCTCTCCATGATGATGTGCGAGAAAGTTTTAAGAATATATTGGAAACGTAAGTTTCAATTTCACAATAGTTTTATATATTATAATGAATTTTAAATTTACCCCATTCGTATTATTTTCTAACAGGGCATGGGTCCACTTTCGAAAAAGCGCAAAGAAAAGGAATTTCAAGATCAAATATGTACATGCGAAGGTAAAAATCCATTTATAATTTGTACATTTTGATTTATTACATAAAAATAATATATTGAATTTACACTCATTCAAACAGAAATGTCATGATCAACAAGGCATCATCGAATGCGGATATTACATGTGAAGATTTATGTATGTAATAATAACAACTGGGACAGTTCTGAGTTTTGACCTGGCAAGATTTCCTCTTTCTCATAATATTTCAATTTGATTTCTTCATTATACACGTTGACTACTATCCTTTTCCTTTGTAGCTTTTTGATGACCCTCAACCCTTTACTGCTGAAGATATCAAACACTTACAAGTGGAGTGGTCAAATTATTTTACAAGTTTGATTGACTTTTAGTTGTTTGTAATGTAAAATGTAATTTTGAATATTCTCAATGTAATTGTGTATTTCGTAGTCGTTTAGGTTGGATTTAGTTTTTTTTTGAAGTTGACAGTGTAAGTTTTGAATGTTATATAAGTGAATGTTTAATTTTTTCTCTACTTCTTGTTTTGGTCTACTGTTGATGGTTTTTCTGGTCTGGATTTTGGTATGGGGGGAGAGGTTCCAAGGGGGTGTGGGTGGGTGTTTGGGGGGTGTCCAAGGGATATGGGAGGGGTGTCCAAGGTGTGTTTGGGGATATCCTAGGGGTCGGGGGGTGTAAATGAGGGTGGGGGGTGTCCAAGGGGGTGGGGGGTGTCCAAGGGATATGGGAGGGGTGTCCAAGGTGTGTTTGGGGGCTGTCGAAGGAGTCGGTTGGGTGTAAATGAGGGTGGGGGGGGGGGGGCTGTCCAAGGGGTGGGGGTGTCCAAGTGGTGGGGGTGTCCAAGGGATATAGGAGGGGTGTCCAAGGGGTGTTTGGGGCTGTCCAAGGGGGATGGGGGGGTTTTCCAAGGGGTAGGGGGGTTTCCAAGGGGTCGGGGGGGGTGTCCAGGGGGTGGGGGGGGCTGTCCAAGGGTGTGGGGGGGTGTCCAAGGGGTGGGGGTGTCCAAGGGATATGGGAGGGGTGTCCAAGGGGTGTTTGGGGGCTGTCCTAGTGTTCGGGGAGTGTAAATGAGGGTGGGGGGGCTGTCGAAGGGGTGGGGGGTGTCCAAGGGGTGGGGGGGGGTGGTCCAAGGGATATTGGAGTGGTGTCCAAGGTGTCTGGGAGTTCTGTCCAAGGGGCTGGTTGGGTGTAAATGAGGGTGGGGGGGCTGTCCAAGGGGTGGGGTGTCCAAGGGGTGGGGGGTGTCCATGGGATATGGGAGGGGTGTCCAAGGTGTGATTGGGGTTGTCCTAGGGGTCGGGGGGGTGTCCAGGGGTCGGGGGGTGTCCAAGGGGTCTGGGAGGGCTGTCAAGGTGTGGGGGGTGTCCAATGGGTGTTTGAGGTTGTACTAGGGGTCTTGGGGGTGTAAATGAGGGTGGGGGGGGGGGGCTGTCCAAGGGGTGGGGGTGTCCAAGGGGTGGGGGGGTGTCCAAGGGATATGGGAGGGGTGTCCAATGGGTGTTTGAGGCTGTGTACTAGGGGTCGTGGGGGTGTAAATGAGGGTGTGGGGGCTGTCCAAGGGGTGGGGGGGGGGTGTCCAAGGGTTGTGGTGGGGCTCCAATGTGGTGGGGGAGGGCTGGCCAGGTTGTTAGGTGGGTATAGATGAGGGTGGGGTTCAGTTGGGGCTTGGGGGAGGGCTGGCATGGTTATTTTTGTTTGGTTTCTGGTTGCTTTTTGGTGAGAGCAGTGCAATTATTTTAAAAAAAAATATCGCTTTCACGTCGGTTATTTTATAACTGACGTTGGTAAATAATCGGTAGGGGTTTATCACATCGGTTTTTTTCGAGAACCAACGTGATAAACCGTTCCCGGGCCTTTTATCACGTCGGTTCTTAATATAACCGACGTGCTAAAAGGCCTGGGAATCGATTTACCCACGTCGGTTATTGGATAACCGACGTGCTAAAACGTTTCCGAGGCCTTTTTATCACGTCGGTTATTTAAGAAACTGACGTGATAATAGGCCCGGGGAAGGGTTAATCACGGTCGGTTATGTCATAACCGACGTGATAAACGATATCCCAGGCATTTTATCACGTCGGTTTTGAAAATAACCGACGTGATAAACCCCCCCCCCCCCCTCGCGCATATTTATAACGTCGGTTATTAATGAACCGACGTTATACACACCGTGATGTTAGGGATGTTACGTCGGGTTTTAAATAACCGACGTAAAAAACTTTATTTATAACGTCGTCCGTATTAATGTCGCCTAAAAACCGATGTAAATAATGAAAAATAACCGACGTAAAAAATGTTTTTTGCACTAGTGAGCTCAATTTCTCTACGTGGTGAAGGGAACTTGCGAGGGGGATGTTCATCATGATGTGGGGTGCCTTAGCCTAAGCAAGTGGAATAGGTGCAAATGAGAGGTTCTTCATGAAGGGGAAAGGCATTCGCAGGGCACTACCTCATAAAGCATAGGAGCTTCATGATGTAGAGTGTCGTGAAGCAATGTGCTTCACGTTGTACAGTGATCTTGCCTTGGCATGTTGATCATGTGTATGTGAGGGGTGTTTCACGAAGCATAAACACTCCGCGATGACCCGGTTACCCTTGGGGATCCCCTTCCTTCATAAAATACATTAGTCTTTGCGAAAGGCATCCCCTATTGGAAGAGGGGATCAAAACGAGACAATGCAGAAGCACCATGTGAAGAAAAAATACCTCACGTAGCTCATGATTCGTAGAGCGAAAGGCGCTTTTCCATTTGGGAGCTCGGAAGGACAAAGGGCGGATTGTCCATCCTGAGGGCTCAGGGGGAGAATCAGTATTTATAGGTAAGAGGTTCCACGAAGCAGATCTTACACGGTGTGAATAGGGATTGGGTTCCTTTGCGGTGGGGCCCGCGAACATCATGGGCCTTTGCGGAGGGTACCGCCTCCTTGGATTCGCAGCAGGCTCGCGAACGTCATGGGATTTCGTGGAGGGTACTGCCTCCATTTCATAATAGAGGGCTCGCAAACATTACGGGCGTTCGCGGAGGGTACCACCTCCTTTTCTTCGCGGGCGGTCTTGCAAACATTATGGGTGTTTGCAGAGGGTACATCATCCTTGGCTTCGCGGTGGGGCTCGTGATCGTCAACGGCGTTCGCGGAGGGTACTGCCTCCTTTGCTTCACGGAGGGCTCATAAACATTATAGGCATTCATGGAGGGGACCACTTTGAAGGAGGGTAACACCTCTTCAGAATTGTGGAGGGATTGTGAATGTCAGCAGCATTCACGGAGGGTACCGACTCCTTGGCGTCGCAGCGACCTCGTTTCCTGGCGGGACTCTGCCAAGTGGCTTCACGAAGCCGGCCGTGGGGCCCCTTTCTCTTATTTCTTTTCATCATACATTTTGGTGCCACAAATTCCCCCCCCCCCCTCAGATTTAACGTCGTGGAAGGATCAAGGGTTGAAGTATGAGGGAAATTTACAAAATCATCGGCCATTCACGGCGCACACTCGCAAAGAGGGTGCGCGAGGCGGACAGGGGCCACATAGGCTGGGTGCACTGCGAAGCTCCGTCCAGACTGGACATGCCGCGAAGCTCCGAAGGTCGTTGCCTATAAATAGGGGGCTAGTCCTCTCTTTTGTTCTTTCCCTTCTCTGTGATTTTGTCCTTTTGATCTCTCGATTTGTGATGCTCCCCGTAATCCGTGCCTACTCTCTGCGAATCGGGATTCATGGTGAACTGTGAGTCTTTGACTCCGTGACATCGCCACGCGAACATGTGCTTGCAGGCTGGGTCCAGGCTCTGCGACTCGGATTTGATTACGAGCTTTGCGAACGAGCTCAGCGAATAGTCTTCGTGACCCGACCTGAAATTTTTCTGAGTTCAGAAACCCAATGGCTCATCAAGATGTTGTGCAGGGGGTGCTCGCAAGCACCGCCCGGAGCGATGAGATGGAAAATTGTCTGGGATTGGGAGAGTTGGTCCGTATCCACTCGGACCATGATTCATTGACAGAGCTTCTATCAGAGAGATAGAAGAATTATCCCTTCTGTAGCAAGCTTCCCTTGTATGGATTCGGGCCGAGGGATGACGTCTTCATTCCTGAGACAAGTAAGGATGAACCATCTTACTGGTTCAAGAGCACATCGTGCCAGCACCAATCATTCATGGAGGCTGATGGTCATGCGCAGGAAGACTTCACAACCGTTAGTACTGATTGCATGTAAATTCATCAGAACAATGTTGATGGGAAGCCAATGCAGCCGGAGACGTACCCTCCCATATACCATACAATACTGAAGGAATCCTTAAGGGATTCAAAGAAGGGGTGGTTCGATGAGTGGGACATGTTCCAGGATGGAGACTTCACAAATGATTGGTCATTGGCCTACCAGGTGGGCGCCACATATGAGGTGTTTGTAGATGAGCTGAAGAGAGTGGGCTTGTATGACGGGTCATAGGACTCCCAATTCCATATATATCAACCAAAATAGCTGATTCCAGAGCTATTGAGAATATGTTCATCTAGGAACAACACTTTTCACCTGCACCAAGGGGAGGTTGGAATGAGTATGTGGGATTCCATCATATTCCAGGGGTCCTGATCTTAGAGGCAATGTATGATGAATTCCTCCCCATCAAGAGTGCGTGGAAGGATATAGAGTAGATTCCATTGCTGGCGTTGGCACTAATGGGGCTGGTCCTTGGAGATAACAAAGAAGCGGCGATGGATGTCAACTAAAAGAATTGGTTCAAGTAGTTTCTAAACTTCCCAAAGGATCGAGTGTTTCCCTCAAGGCCTTGAACATGCCCGAAGGTGGCTCAACTGGTCACGGAGCATTCTTATTGGCGGCCCTTGGAGGATATCCAATGAAAGACCTGGGGTTTCAGTGTTAATACCGAATAGCAGCCGGTAGTCAGACTAGTGGCATTTATCACGGCCCTTATCTATGGTTGGATCCTACCATTGAGGGATACAAACATGAGGGTGCAACCCAGCTCATTCATCATGGAATCCATGATGGCCACAAGGGGCCCGATCAATCTGGGGATTCTGATGCTTGACAAATTGTACAAGATGCTACGACATGTTAGCGAGGGAAAGAGGTCTTCGAGGATATGTGGGCCCTTCCATATTTTGTATTGGTTGATTGCGGCGCACGTTAGGGGGGTTTATGAATATCTTAATCCCATCTCGCCTCCGAGGTCGAACTTCCGCCCATCCATTTTGAATGCTACTAGGAGCTTTCCAGCCAAATTAACCGTACCATTGGTACTAAACCGAGTGTGGAAGGCAGATGCGTTTAATTTCCACCCATTTCCATTGACGACAAGGGTATTCACGGATGACGGTAGGGGGAAGTAATAGAATCAGGCCTATCTCCTGGCCTTTCTAGGAGGAGTCTTAGTGGAAAGGGTGGACCGTGAGCCTCTCTGCGAGTCGTACACCCCTCACTAGTTTGCAAGGCAATTTCAGGGCTTGAAGTGGCTGACCTCGTAGGTCTACAGGGAGGTGCGCCACGAGGATCACCCATGTGTGAGGAGGCTATTGTGGCTCATGTTCACACAGGAAGATGAGAAAATGTGAAACACATTGCCTCTGCCTGCTGCTGCCTTTGGACTAGTGAAGGAGTATTCCATAAGCTGGGAGTCAGATTATATGGGGGAAATGATAAAGCAGCCAACTTTTCGAGTTGGTGATTGAGGGCCTTCCCTATCCTGAGGTCGGGGATGGAGTGTCGCAAGGGATTCTCACGGTGCAGGGGCTGCCATGGCGGTGAGACCTACACCGGCTGAGGGTGAGGCAGTGGCGGCAGATCCAACAGTAGCAGTGGATCTGATGGTCCCAGGAGAGAAGATCCATCTTGAGGGGCATGAACGAGGGGATTTCATAGGATATCCACTTAGGACATGGGGAAGCAGTTGCGCCATATCGACATGCCAGAGAATGTTGTTTTCACAGAGGCCTGGGACATCTAGGATGTCAACTGGAAATTCCTCAGAGTGCCTAAGATATGGAAACATTTGGAATGTCTCTTGATGGATTTACTGTGTATAGGCCATGTTAAGGCTGGTTTTACCGTGTCTCTGATGGAGATGAAGCAATATCTGGATGATCTAAAGGAATTTGTACATTCCAGGGGTGCCCCGCGCCCATTGACATACCAGGTGAGAGTACTACTGGGTCAGACGGTTCCCCGACAGATGTCGGCCGCTGAGATGAGAGAGCACTTTCCCCTACTGGATGAATCAGACGAATCCTCTTAGGGAGACGAGGCCGATGGAGGGAGCCCAATGGAGGAATGTGAAGTCGGCGACCAAGAATCAGGTCTCAAAGATTTCGCGGAGGATCTTGAGGTAACATCCCATGATTATTTCCTCAGTCTATGCTATCAGGACATTATGAATTTCTTATCAACATCTAAACCGTGCAAGAAGACCTTGTCCACAGACCTTGTTCTCCCCCCTCAGTGGGTGATGATGCAGGACCCTTGGAACCCGCACCTCTGGCCGCGTCAAGTTCTATGTCTGGGGGGGCTAGGACACCCGAAGTGGATCCTATAGAATTTCAGGACCTTCAGACCATATATGGAGGGCCATGCTTCAGGGTCCCATCAACATCAACTCAAGAACGACACCATCAGTTCGATATCTATAAGCCCTCTCCACTGAATTCATTACAGTCACACGTTGATCATGCCAACTGACGTACATGACCTTTTCTATCATGTACATTTCTTCGACCGGCATGGACCGCTGCGGTGAGGTTGGTCATGATTTCTAGTGGGTTCCCTCCTAGTGGAATTCGAGTAATTGTGGAGATAGGTACCCAGCCCACCCGAGTTGCAGCGCTCTCTATCATTTTCGAGGACCACCAGCGGGGTCGTGCCCGAGGTCATTGAGGTAGGGTCCGACGATGAAGATCGAACGGTCAAACCATATACCGCCACACCTGATCCAACGCTAGAGGTCATGCCTGATCCGATTTTAGACGCGGATCATGCTAATGATTTCTTGAGGGCGTACCTAGAATATGAACCTGCCAACCACGTGGACTGGGAGGAGACAAACACGAATGAAGAGGACAACGATATAGTCTGCCACTGATCATGGAAGATGATCGTGTTCTTTATCGAACCCCCCCCCCCCAAGAATTATGGGTGGGTGAGATGGACAGACATCCCTCGCGGCTACGCGAACTGTGTTCTTGGGTAGTGGATGCCCATCACCCTCATCTTCCATCTGAGATCTTATGGATGAGAATATCTAGTAGTATGATCATGGCCTCTGTGTAGGTTGGTAGCAGAGGATGGTGACAAACATAAAGAAGCTCTGGGAGGCTGAAAATGAGTTTCAACGGCTACAGGTATGGGGGGATGATCACTCAGCCTCTCTCAATGAACAATCAGAGTTAGTCTCGCGATTGAAGGCCCAGCTGGCAGAGGCAGAAGAGCGTATGAGGCAAGATTATGAAGAAATGGTCGGCATTCAGGCTGACGTAAAGCAGGCCCAAACTGAGGCTGATGAACTATGCCCCATCACTTCTGAGGAGGAGCAGGAGTTGAGCCTGCGTCAGCAACTCCTGGATGCCACAAGTCCATGGGTGGTGGAACTGCAACTCTCTTTTGACAGGGTCAACCCGTCCAAGGGAGGGATAATCCCTCGAGTGCTATAATGACCACAAACTCTCAAACACACTTTCATGTTATGATTTATTTGATGTCATATCATGCATGAGTTTCATTATTGTGGGTTGCTTCAAACGCATCTATTATATTCGTGAAATTTCCAGTGGTACGTCCCTAAGCTAATGTGGGGTGAGCCCAATGTGAGAAACAAGGGGTGATCACCATGTTATTCCATCTGAACATAATGCATCCACCAATCTTTGGTATCCAAGGTTTATATAACCATATTGGATCATCTGTGAAAGCTTCGAAGAGGCCCGATTGGAGGATTAGGACCTCAAAAAAATCGACGATCCATTCTTCTGATGTGCTCTGGTGATAAAGCAGGGTAACTCCAGGTGCGTTGGGATTATTCCGAACATAGGGAAGTGGAATGTGTGAATCAATAAATCCAACAAATCTGGAATGCTATGAGGGGTGGCGTTACAATTAAGGATAATGTATGACCATATTCGAAACATAGTATCCTTATTACGTTATCCTGTAATGGGGATTAAAAATGGTGTCCGACCTTTGAAAATGTTCAAAACATGGGGCCTGACTCAAAATGCTATCCATTAGTCTTCCATAATTTTAGCCCAGGATAGTAGGTGGGCCATAGGCTGAGCATCCATGCTATTAGGGGGTCCCTCCAGATATGATATAGGATGAGGTTCCGAATAAAGGGCACACAAAGTGTGGAATGTGGAGTGAGGGTTTGTTCGAACAGAATCCAAAACTCATGAAATTTTTCCACTGTGGCACAAACACTGTGGATAGGTGCATCAGTTTGATCATGGATCATTCATTCTTTCAGACAGGACCTCTATGGAGAGGGATCTGTCACTTCCTAATGTCATCTTAGGGCATCCCAGACTTTTTCGGGGTACAGTTGCAGTTAGATGGTCCCTGACAAGGGGTCAGGCCATTGGCCGAAAATGGGGATGAACAAGATCTTATGATTCCTAAGGCTGGACCCGAGGTGAAATGCCCAGGTGTCCCTACATATCCCATGAGGAAGGTAATCAAGATGTATGTATTTATAGAAGCACATTATAGTCATAGACCAACACTAACAGATGAAATCCTCTCTGGCAGAGGCTCTGGTGCATCCCATGACCAGCATGGGGCATCTTGAACTTGTTCAGGGTATAACCGCAGTTTAGTGTCATACATTGAGGACATATGGAATTCTGCAGTATAACTTCGTATGATAGGATGTGAAAGGGAAGATACCATGGAGCATGTGGTTCGGTATCTATGAAACCAATGTGAATGAGGACTTGGAGTCCAAATCAGACCACCTACCCATGGAGGAAACTCTTCAGGTCAAGGGAGAAAGAGTGAGAATTTGGCTGGGCCCGAAGCAAAGTGTTTGGGCGTTCCTATGTACCCCATGAGGATTGGAATCAAGCCATATGTAGTTATGGAAGCACAGTTTAACATCATGCGGGATGATGAGAAGCCTGACCATGTTTGTACGCATCTATCCAAAACTAGTAAGCCTACGTGAGTCATGCTCGGTTTGGGAAACAAGAAGTAATAGTGGGACTTTCTCGACACCGGAAGGGGAATGTTAGGACGAAGGTATAGTCAGTGAATACAGGCCCAATGATGCTAACTTATCCATGAAGCACACCTAGACGCATGAAGAGATAGATCAGAGTATGTCAGAAATCCACTTGAACATGAGAGAGTGGAAATGTGTGAATTATGACGCTTGAAATCTAGATCACAATAGTGGCGGCGTAACGATGAAGGATAACTACTGATCGTGGATAAAACGCAGAATCCATATCGCGTTAGCCTGGAATGAGGACAGAAATATGATGGTCAACTATTGACCATGTTCGAAACACGGGACCTATCACAATTGTCGTCTGAGATCCTTAGGGACATTTTCCTGAAACGGTAGGAGGGCCATTAGGACTAGCATCCATGGAGAACCCTTAGGCCTAGAATCCATGTCATCTGAGGGTACTTTTGGATGTGGATGAGGATGAGGATCCAAAAAGAGATCCCACAACGCATGGACGGGGAACTTGGGGGATGTCCCTATGAAAATTCCACTCCTCGGGCTCTTTTTCGAAATGCATCTAAATAAGAAAACACGACATATTAGATTGGGGGAGTAGAGTCCCTTCCAATAGGTATATCATATTTTAGGGTCGTAGAACATGGACCATCATTGGTAGGAAACATATGAGACTCATGGTGAGTAATTAGAACAACCAGACGTGAATTGGAACTGAGGGCTCTAACCACCATGTGTTCCTTGGAGAGGTTCTATGTCAAGGGACCAAAAACGAGAGTTGATATGGGAATGAGGCAAAGCACGAAGGAGTTCTTACGTACCCCATGAGGATGGGGGTAAAGCTGCATGTAGTTCTTGAAAAGGGGGCACAGTGAGGTACCAGTCCCAGGGATAAAAGAGGTGTGTGGGCTTGGATCACACACCAAAAGATGCATTATTTCATAATTCGTGGTTTTATTTTACAGTGAGAGGTTTTTTTAAGCGACAAGACTAGGATAGCAGGCCTTGGCGTCTCCACAAGAATGAATCTTTAGTATGAATTGACAAATGGCATGGATTATGACCAATACCAAACATGACACCCTCTATGATGAGGTCATCACAATGCATTTTCGTTTTTCTCCGTGCGACCAGGATGATAATATCACAGTTTAGGGTCATGTGGTTGGACCCATTAGGCATTTTAACATCATATAGCACAGACGTAGTAGATATGATGCTAGGCATAGAATGTGTATGGTGAAATGAAACATAACCAACGTGAATGGGGACATTATCCCACATCACACCGTTTGAAACTCTGAGAGGAGAACCTCGGGCCAAGGGGGACATATAGGGGTAAGAGAAAAATGGACCGAGGAAACTAGTTCCTAGATGAGATGGACAAGAAAATGAGACATCATTTTGGTCCTACATATCCCATAAGAATCGGAATCAAGCAATATATAGTTCGGGAAAATGCTTTTTGATGTCATACGAGACATGATAGGGCTAATTCTTTGAAAGTGTTGCATGTAGTTCTACTATTGCAAACCCGACATGAATGAGGAAATAATCTCGTACCATGCCACATGGTCTCGTAGTCAATGACTAGAAGGAAGGATGGAAAAGACATATTAGAAAAACTCAGGCCGGACCCAAAGACAAGAGGTTCGCGCTTTCCTACATATCCCTTGTGGATGGGAATGTAGGTCGCATGTAGATATGAGGAGATCATAGTTTATGTTCTTAGAGATCTAACCCTAGAGGGACGAAAACCTTCCAAGTAAGTGTAGAACTGAACCCAATCTCTAAGCCCATGTGAGCCAAACATGGTGTGGGAAACAAGGGAGGAAGATGACTATTACAATACATGAAACACACACCAAAGGGAAATAAGTGTGGAGCCCCTATCATGGCTCTGGTCCTCCTAATGCACAGATGTGCACTGAGGAATAATACCAAGAGTTTCAAAGTTCTACTTGGAGATGATGGGGTGGAAATGGATGTGAATCATGTAACTGACATTTTGGTCTTAATGGGGTTAGCGTGGTGATAGAGGATAACTATTTACCATGGTGAAAACACATCATCCACATCGCGTTTTCCTCAAATGGGGACAGTCAAATGAGAATCGACCACTGACCATATTCCCAATGTGGGATTTGTATCAATTTTTTGTCTAAAACCCTCTGGGTAATTGGCCCGTAATGGTAGGAGATCCCATAAGCCTAACATCCATGCAACTCGGGGGACCCTTCGGGTGTGAAAGGTGATGGAATCCCTAATGAAGAGAAACAAAAAGCCTGAAAAGTGGGTGGAGGCATGTCTGAGCAGAGTACAACATTTTAGGTACTAAACTAGAGTACCCTTATGCACACTGGTGAACTGGAGAAAAGTGTTAACGAAGGTGTCCAGGAAGGAGAGGGTAAGCCAAAGAGCCAAGGTGAAATGGAAATTTCCAATAAATGGGGCTGGACCCTAATTCTAGACATTCGGGTGGTCCTACAAATCCCATAAGGATGGAAATCAAGCCACACATAGTTCTCGAAGAAACCCTGGGGGCAGGATACCCTAATGTGGAAGTGTACGGTGTGGCGAGTAACCCAACGGGAATGATGACATAATCCCACACCACACCACATTATCCCATAAGAGAGAACCTGGGCCCGGGGGCCCGAAAAGGCCAAGGGGATTCAGTCAAGAAGGCCTGACCAGCTTGCAGTTTAATGTCATGCAGGGAGGACGAGGAGGGGAGTAGGATACCCTAAATAAGGGAGGTCTATGGAACATCGAATAACCTGACGTGAATGAGGACATAATCCCGCACCACACAGCACAATCCCAGGAGAGTGAACTTAGCCCATGGGTCCAAAAGGCCAAGGGGCCTTGGTCAGGATGGCCTGACCAGTTTATAGTTTAACGCCTTGCAGTGAGGACGAGTGTCGAGGTAAGGTATCTCATCTGGAGATGTGTATGGCACAGGGAGAAACCTGACGTGAAGGAGGACATAGTCCCACACCATATCATACAATCCCGTAATAGAGAACCAGGGTTGGGGCCCCGAAAAGGCCAAGGGGCCTGAGGGTTAGCATCGCCTGGAGGAAGTTCGTCCATTGGAGGTATAACAGGGCGGATGAACCACTACAAACGATGTTTGGGACATCTTGGGGCAGAACATACGATCCAGGACAGTTGTTGACCATGTTCGAAACACATAATCATGAGCCAAAAACGAGCATAGAACGTTGACGATATTCGAAATGCGGGATTCCTATCAATTTGTTTCTCGACATCCTCAAGGGAGTTAGTGTGATGTTGTAAGAGAGAGCCCTTAGGCCTAGTATTTATACCATTCAGGGGCCTTTCCGGATGGGGGAGGTGATGGAATCCCAGTCAAGGAGCGGGTGAATCATATATGTCCCCATATCTCAGAGAGGCCAAAATCTCCATGGAGAGGGACGTATGGTGGGATCGAAGTCATCTCAACACTAATTGGGGAAAACTTTCACCCTCACCATACATCTTAACCCAGGATGAAGACTCTGGCATTTAGGCTGGGCCAGCTGATGAAATGTAGGGGCGTTCTTACGTATTCCATAAGGATGGGAATCAATCCATATATAGTTCTTGAAGGCCATGTAGTTTAACGTCTTGAATTGAAGACGTGTGAGGATAGAAGAAAATATGCAGGCATAAGGTGTGACCCTTATAATCCTTCTATGACTGGGGCTAAGCCTACAACATATCATGAAAGGATACTCCAAGGGAAGTATACCTAGGGGGATAAACAAAAGGGAAATGTTTGGGGATGGGTTAAAAATGAAACTTATGTGCATTCTTACATCTCCCATAAGGATGGGAATCAATCCATACATAGTTCACAAGATGCAGTTTAATATCATGTAGGACAATTCATAGTTTAAATTCATGCAGGACGATGCACAATTTAAAGTAATGCAGGTTTGGATATTTTAAGGTCATGCAGGACCATGGGGTTGTTTAGGGTCATGAAGGACTATTCAATCTAAGGTCGTGTAGAACCATAAGTCTTAGGAAAAGTATTTCTTGAGGAATTCAGTATTGGTGGGAGGAGTTATGCGCTCACCATCCATGGTAACCAAGGAATACGTGCCATTGGAGTAAACCTTGTGAATGATATATGGTACTTCCAATTTAGTCTCCAACATGGGTGGTTTCCTTCTGGGGATCATTGGCACTCGAAGGGCCAATACCATGTCTCCATGCTGGAAAGAGTGGAGGAGAACCTACTTGTTGAAGGATCTAGCTATCTTATTCTAATGCCTTTCCAAATTTTGCATGGCGCAGAGCCAACTCTTGTCGAGGGATTACAATTCAGCTAGATAGATTTCGGCCACCTAATTTGGCACCTGCTTGTCATAGACTACAGTGCGTAATGATGTCAGTTGGATCTCGATCGGCATGATGACCTTGGCCCCATACAACAGGGAATATGGGGTCACCAGGGTGGAATTGCGAGTCATCGTCCGATAATCCTAGAGGGAATTGGGGAGCTTGTCTGGCCAACTCTTCTTGTTCAGACTAACCATTTTCTACAAAATGTTAGAGAGGGTTTTTTTGAAAGCCTTGATCTCACCGTTTTCCTGTGCTTGATAGCGGGAGGTATGGTTGGAGCAAATGTTGTACTTGGCATACAATTTCTTCAGTTAAGCTGCTCGTAAGTTGGTGTCGTTATCGGTGAGGACAGCGTGAGGGGCTCCAAATCGGTAGATGATGTTGGAGCACAAAAAATTGACAATGGATCGATCCTTGATTTCCTTCAGTGGGACTGCTTCTACCCATTCAGAGAATAAATCCATAGCGGTCAGGATAAACCTGCACTGGCGAGCTGTCACTGGTGGATAGGGTCACACGACATCGAGTCCCCATACCAAAAATGGCCAAGAGTACTTGGTGGATTGGAGGTGTTCTGGTGGCTAATGCAGGAAGCTAGCATGCACTTGGCACGTGTGACATCTCGTTGAAAACTCAATACAATCATTGATCATAAAGGGCCAGAAGTACCCCAGCCTCCGGATCTAATGGGATAGCTTCAGCCTAGCCTGGTGGGCACCGTAGGAATCGGCCAGAACCTTCGGCATAACCCCATAAATCTAGACTCCATGAATGAAACAGAAGATAACACCATCAAAACGACTCCTTTACAGGATTTTCTCAAGGCTGGGACCACTCTGCATGGTAAACTACAGCACGCGGTGTCAAATTCGCTCGCGCTCGGCCTGATCATCTAGGAGGTAACCATTATAAAGATACTCGACAAAAGGTTCTCTCAATCCGGGAGTTGTTTTGATGAATGGATCTGACGAACCAGGGGCTCCTTATATGGAGGGTCTAGTGGTAAGATGACTTACTCACTGGTCGTGGTAATCCTCTGGGATGACGGGAGAAATGACTCTCCAGTGTTCCACATGTATAATCAGATCATCCTACTCTGGTTCAGCAAGTGATGCAGCTAAGCCATCCAAAGCGTCCACTCGACCATTCTATGACCGAGGGACATGGGTAACCTCCAATGAAGAATGGAACTAGTCCATTAGATGGATGGTGCACTCTAACAACTACACGACCTCTGGATTCCTGACAACATAGTTTCCATTGACATGCTTGATGACTAGCTCGTAATCCCCTTTCACTTGCAAACGGGGAACATCGATCTCGAGGGCCAGCTCGAGGCCAGTGATGAGAGCCTGATACTATGCTTCGTTTTTGGTGAATCCCTATGACAACAAGAACAAGTGTGGTAGAATGGCTTCCATCAGGGTAATAAAGAAAATACTCAGGCCCACTCTGTTGAGCCTAGGATCATTGAGCCTCCTACCAGAGGGACTCTGGGAGGCATCGTCGAAGTGAATTTGCCTACATGGGAAGACATGGCCGACTGAATGGATTTCCTCACTAGGAAAATATAGGTCCAGGGATTGATCCGCAAAGGTTGGATGGACAGCTAGGATGTCTTCCGACGCCTTCCCCTTGATAACCTTCTAAGGGATGAACCAAATGTCAAATTGCTGGAGAATTACCACCCACCGTGCTAGTCAGCCAGTCAACATGTGTCATTTCAGGATGTACATCTGTGGGTATACCTGAGAGACCAACTGTACCTCGTGGTGCTGCAGGTAATATCACAACATCATTAAGGAAAATACGAGTGCAAGGTAGCTCTTCTCAATAGGTGAGTATCTAGTCTCTGTATCGAGAAGCATGTGGCTGACATATTAGAGGCTATTCTCTGTCCTCTAATTATTATTTTGGGCGAGAAGGGCGCCGAGAGACCGATCCAGGGCATCGACATAGAGAATCAGTGGCTTCCTGGAGAGGGGTTCCATCAGGACTGGAGGCTAGAGCAGATACTGTTTGACTTCCTCGAATGGGGCCTGACCCTTTTCATCCCATTCAAAGGCAGTGCCCTTCTTCATGAGCCAAGAAAAGGGCATACACATTCCATCCAGGTTCGCGATGAATCGGCGTATATAGGATAACTGTCCTTAAAAACCTTGAAGCTCTCAAATATTGATTGGGAGAGGAATCTGGATAATGGCCTTGATCTTCTTGGGGTCAATCACGATTCCTCGGTACCTAACAACAATGCCAAGAAACTTCCAGGAAGTCACCCTGAAGGCACACTTCAACGGGTTCATCTTCAGGTGGAAGGAACGGAGGAAACCGAACACTTTCTCAAAGTCCTTGAGGTAGTCCTAGAACTGGTGAGATTTTACCACCATATCGTCCACATAGAATTCCAACAATGTTCCCTGGATCGGCTTAAATATATGTTGCATGGCCCTCTGATAGGTGGAACCATCATTTTTCATGCTGAAGGGAATAAGCTGGTAACAGAATGTACATTGGGGGCCCTTAAAGAGGTGGAATCCTCGTCTTCAGGGGCCATTCAGGTCTGGTTAAATCCGGATTACCCATCCATGATGGATAGGGCTTCGAACCCAGCAGTAGTATCATTCAACAATTCTGTCACTGGAAGAGGAAAGTCATCCATCGGACAGTGGCGGTTGAGATAGCAGAAGTCGATATAGACCCTGATCTGCCCGTTCATCTTCCTGACTGGCACAATGTTGGCTATCCACTTGGGGTACTGGACTTCCTTGAAAAATATGGATCTGATGATCTTTTCAACTTCGACCTCAACCATAGCATCGTGAGAAGGGTGCATCCTTCTGGAAGGCTGCTTGAACCTCTGATGGTTTGTCCGGAGTCAAAGGCGGTGGATGGCTACCTGGGGATCTATTCTTGGAATCTCGCCATAACTCCAGGTGAACACATCACAGTGCTTCCTAAGGAAGTTCACATATCAATGCTGCTCTTCGAGGGACGTGGCAGCATTGATTGACGTGGGTCTCGGGTCTGCGTCGCTACTAAGGTTTACCTATACCAGTTCATCGACCGTGGTAGAGACACCTTCTATAAAGGCATTGGGATCATCCTCTAGATCCCCTTATTCACTTGCGGTGGAGTGATTCTATATAGTTGAGGATTCACCTCGGTCAGAGGAACCTGATGGGAGGCTAGTACCATCCTGGACAATAGTGGACAGTGCATCAGGAGCGTCATGTGCCGCTAAAACCATGGCGATGAAGGCAGTTGATCAAATCCCATATAGCCTTCGGCCTAGAGGGCCACACATGATGATATCAAAGCAATAGTGGTGCATCGGCTTAAGCCATCAAATTTTATCCCATCAGAATAGACACGTTTTACATACCACCGCTTCCATGAGGAGGACATCCTGATAACGTATAGGGGTAGGAGGTTCCATTATCTCCTGAGCCTGGTTGGTGTAAGAGTGCGAGGTGATTTTTCACCGTTGCTCGGACCTTGGAATATGCCTTACCCTTGTACCCGAAACAACAAAACCATTCCCCATATAAGGGGTCATGGCCTCCAATAGATGGATTGGGAAGACATAAGGGTCAACCAGACCTGCCCAAGGATAACTACTGACTGGTGCGGGTTCAACCCCACTTGCCAAAATCTTCATATGCTTACTCTCGTAATAGTCATCGTCTAGATAAAGATCCTCACAAGAGAAAAAAAGAGACACATCTCCTTGGAGTATGCCTAATCGACCATTAATAGAGTTTTTGAGGAATTAGAGATATCATGAAGGAACTGCTACAAGCAGGTAGATCTATGGCCCACCCATCTATGCATTGTACTTAGTGTCCTGGGAGACAACCATGAATTGGGTACTGGAAAATAGGTCACTTAACTAGGTCTTCAAACTTATCTTTCCGACTAGGGTCTGCTCGGCCCTATAGTATCCCTGAATTCTTAGGTCGGAGGAAGATAAACCATCCTCTGAAAACCCCATCTTCCATAGTGTATGATTCGGGATTACGTTAATCCTAGAGCCCATGTCAACAAGACAGTAGAAGACCTCCACACCATTGAACTGGCCAGTGATGTACAATGGACGAATGTGACCCTGTATGAAAGGGTCTTCCTCTTCACTAGAAAACGAGAAAACATCCTGGCATTCAGCGTTCTCAAATACCTCAGTGGAGAAGGCTTCTATAGCTGCTACCTCCATCTCAAACTGGATGGGTCTCTTTAGTGCCTTGGTAGGCGCATGACGCATGTCTGAAGACATGAGAAGATACTCAAGGATAGAGATCCTCACTAGAATTCTATTAATATATTTGAGTATATCGTACTTTCGTGCCAATCATTAAATTCGGCTTACAGGAGGCCGCTCTACAATTGCAGGCACCATAAGCCCTGCCAACTGGACCGACAGCTGGCTAGTGCTAGGTACAACCCGTTGCTCACTAGTAGAGGCTTGTAGTGTAGCTATCGGATGAGAGCTAAAAAACTGAGATTGGACAGTTTTAGGGCAAGACTGGTCACGGTATGGATGAGGCAGCTCAACCTGATCTAGTAGCACGAACGACGGTGGAGGTAGATCTGAGGACAACAGATGACGATGTTCCACATGATGAGCTCTATGATGGGCCTACTATCTAGTTTCAGTGGTATGCACGACCTGTCTAAAAGCACCATCTAATGTTCCTTGATGACCCATATGGCCACGTTTCCGCCGATGTTGGCATCGACTAGGGACATTGGGGAGGTTCTCCTTGATTTCCCCTTCATCGAGAATCATATAGGGGTTTACTAACTCCACGGTATTAACCGAAGTGTACCCTTGACTGTCACTTGACAAATCATCCACCACTAGGCGGATTTCGGGAGGGATCCCTTTCTCACGGGGAATGAAGTAACTGAGAGTGCGGGATGACAACAACATTGGTGGATCACACTACTTCTTCTTGCGCTGTTGATGCTTCCTCTTCTGGGAAGAGGTCGACTGAGATGATGATGCAAAAGCGCTAGTCGTAGCTTTTGTAGGCTGTAGATGATTTCGGCATGCCTGAATAATACCATGGATGTGGGAGACTATTTTACGAGCCATCCAGTCATTGTACATATGAGATCTGCGGCTGGGAACCTACTGCCACTCACCTTCATCATCACTCCCGCTTTTTGACCTCACAAAGATACATGCCACTTGTATCGGGGCTGGGCCAAGCCTAACTATGTTGTTATCGACCTGGTCATGGATCAAGTCCTTGAACACATATCACTAATTGAGGGAATTCCCTAGAATCTGATGATAGGGGTAGTAGTTGTTGCGATCGGTGAGATTTTCCTCTTCCGACCTTCTGCACTCTGGTAGGCGCACAATCCCTTGCTCTAGGGCACTACGAAATTAACCAGGGACCGAATCCTCATTGAACGATTAAGTCTGGTGTCTTTTTTCTAGATAGGGGGCTCTGTGAGCCTGGACCTGAATAGGGGCCAGAGGAGCCTATCGAGGAGGCAGAGCCTGATTATCTTTCCTAGGTGGTGGCGGTGCATTGCATCGGGGAACCTACCGATTTTGAGGTGGTTGCTGCTTGGATGGAGGTTGTGCCTTAGGTGGATGGCCTCTACGAGGTTACGGAGCCAGTGATACTGCATGAATTTATAGCTGCCTGGGGGCTTCTATTTGGGCCACCACGAAGTGCTCGACTCTAGAATCCCTCTTTGCTGGGTTTACAGGGGGCAACAAACGCGTCTGACAACCTTATTGCAGAGCTTCCTCGTGGTGTTGGGCCTTGTTTGAGAAGACTCGGAACCATCTGGTTAGTTTTGAGTGATGAGGGAAGGAACCAGTCTTGTTTTGACATTCCTCACACACATCGTCGGTAATTTTTCTTGAGTCAGTGGCATGTCGAGAGAGTATGTGAGCCCCTTCCACCGGGCGATGAAGTCCGTGACTCACTCAGGGGGCATTTTTTGCACCCAAAGAGGTCTGCGATGCTGGTCTTTTGCGGGGGGGGGGAGCTGAACTGTGGTAGGAATTTCTGGTGAATATCCTCCCAGTCGGTCAACAATCTAATGGGGAGTTGATTGTACATGAGAAACACAAGTCCATCCAATGTCTGAACAAAACATTGGAGTTTGGAGGCTTCCTACTATGCTAGAGTCCGCAACATAGGGCCACACCTGGATGAAAATTGGCCCAGGTGTTGCGGCGGGTCCCCTGTCCTGTTAAATGGAAAGAAAGTGGGATTCCCAAAACCTGGGTGTGCCAGCATATCATCCACCCACGCTGGAGTCGAATTTCCATCTGGTGGGACTGCCACCTACCACGTTTCCAACTCCTCGAGCTGGGTGATGAGTGCAACCATTGGATCATCTGGGTCGGGGTCTCTGCCTTGATGGGGATCCCTAACCGCGAGTGTGTTTTCGGGATCTTCGACATGGTAGACGAGTTCATCGGCTCATGGAGCGACTGGTGGAATCGCCTGTGGGGAAGCTGGGGGAACCCGGGCTAGATTCCACGAATTACTGCACCGTTCAGGAGGGTTTGGTGAGACATATTGCACCCTCTTTCCATGACATCCAGTATCATACCCGTCTATAGGATAGGTATGATCAGGGTTTCCCGGATCCATCTTAACAGGAGGGAGTTGTTCCTGCCCATGCTGCCCCGACCTAATATTTCCATAGTCGGGTCGTCACTTTATACTGTGTTCGGCCATGAGTTTTTTTACCAACCTCTTCTACTCAGCATGTTGTTGGCGCAACGCGACCTTCTCTGGGTCTTCCTACTTCTTCTGCACAGAGGTGGATGGGTCAGAGTGCTTGATAGTTCTGACATGATCTTTACACTTACCGACATTCCGGCTGAGCACCAACGACTATGTGGGTGATGGTAGACCTCTAATCTTTATCTGCTGATGGGTAGTCCTCCCTAATGGGTCCAAAAATGGTGGCATGTCGTTACGGGGTAATTATTCATCAAAAAATTCCAGGTCTTCCTCTATGTCCACGACATCGGCCATATAGACTGTGCCCCTTCCCGAGGGCATGTCCTCAATATCGCATATCGATTCGGGCTACCGTTGAATAGGGATGAAAATGATGGGCAGTGGACTTTCCCCAACCACAGACATGCACATGGGAGTAGCCTCCCAGATGATTTTGCGGAGTACCCTGAAACTCTAAATGCATTTTTGTTGGAGGGTCCTCTAGCGACCTGGTGACTCAGGGCAATGGGCCACGGGGAGTCTGGCCAGATCGACAAAATGGAATTCACTATCGATTTCCACAAACTGCACTTGGCTCATGGGTTAAACCACCCAATGATAACAAAGATGGAAGTGCGTCTCCCATAGGGTTTTTCGGAAGCACTCGACTTCCTATAGGGTGAGGGATTCCGTTGCACAAAAGTTTGATGATGCCGCCGTCTAGAACTTCTATGGGAAGTGATCTGCTGGAAGAATGTTCCAGAAGCTCTTGGGCTCGGATTTAGTGTCTGGCCCCATAGTGCCCCACTCATCAACCGGAGGCAGCTGAGGAACTAGTAGTCTTACTGAGGTGGACCGCTGAGGTAGTAAAATGGAAGGTCGAGAATACGACGAATTAGCTGACTGGCCGCCGAATTAAGGGCCATCCTCCGAGGAGTGTGGTGACCAGACCACAATGCCACGATATGACGGGCTGACAAACACAGCTTCTGTAATTGGTGTCATAGTTATCAGCGATGGTTCACACGATTGCTCAACCATCATCGAACCCCAATATACCTCTCCTTGATCTCTGGTCAAGGTAGAGGGAGCTTCAAGTGATGATGGTGGTGACTGCACGCTCAGAACCTATTGGACTCCCAAAATTTCCTCCTCCTAGATGTACATGCAAAGAGAGGCAGGAATCCAGTGGACTTCAAACTCTGGAAGGGTGATATCGATATTCCTTGTTCCTATCCTGGTCCTTGACACAATGGACCAAGGGGAGTGTTTATAATGACCCATACTTTACATACATTGTTATTACTTCAAAATTGAAGCACACTTATTACAACATATGACAAAACCACAAAGGACCGTATAGGTATAGTGTCTTTAGAAACTGGGAAAGGTAAACAACTGGTTCATAAATCATCTACAGTGTCTCCCATTTATTTCATCATATCTAGGGTCCCTTTTAGCATATTCTACTAAATATCCATCTTCCTGACCTGGGGAAAAGAAAACATACAAAAAAGGGTGAGCTCAAATGCTCAGCAAGGGAAAATAAAGGAAATAAAAATCATATCATAACTTTTTGAAAATCATAACCTGCAAAAGAGATCATAATATCTTAACATGGAATAAATTATAGAAGTGATAATGAGATCCCCATAATTATAACATAAAACATGAAACTTTGTGGCATGCACACATAATCATGGAAAATAATTTCTTGTTAGTCATGAATCATTGCTAAGACTATCTTAGCGGACAAAGTCCATTTCTGAACCGAGTTCACTCCTCGTTTCAGTCCTGTATCACTGAACCGAAATAACCTTCCATTCCAGCCATTTCTATCTCATGAGATATAAATCTTTACCCAATGCATTGGAGGGAGATGTAGGTCCCATCCATCTTATAATGAATCCTTTCTTATGTGTGCCACATAATCATAAATCATACATCATCGCATAACACATGTAACAAAAATGGGATTCTTGAAACATCATGACATCATAAAACAAATCATATAAGGTAAATGACTTCATAAAAACAATTCCCTCACAACATAATCTAATCAATGTAATAATAGGGATAAAAACAGAACCCTTTATTATCTTAGATGGAAAATAATTTTTATAAAACACTTGCACTCCATTCTTGAGGAAAATATCCTTTCTTCTTCAAGAAAACACTTTTCTTTTTTTAACATGTCATACAATTATAAACACTAAGATGTTGATTAAAAATAAACTTGAAAACATGTAAAGGAAGCTTCTTGGAATTAATGTTTTAAAAATCCATTCATGTCGTATAAGTTAAAAAAAACATTCTTCGTACTTTTGTCAGAAAAGTCAAAAAGTACCTCGTACGAAAAAAACGACAAAAGCTTCCTTTCATATTCATTACTAAAAACTCACCGAAGGGTAAAATTGGATTTAAACTATTGTAAGTGGATGGAAATAATATTACATATTTAGGGAACATGGATGTGGATGATAAAATACACCCCAGTAAATACCAAAGTATAAACAATCTCGGATAAAAATGAGATTGTGATATTTCCCCTTACCTTAGGTCCGATTTGCTTGTATGTGTCAGAAGATCCTGTATAATGGTTTAAATAATGTTATTGACTTATTCCAGAATCATACATATTGATATGATATCATATATGGTCATATTCTAAGCATCTTATTAGTAATATTTCATTGTTACTTGTTACTCGGGTCTTTATTGCCTTTTGCTCTTATGCGTGTTTTGCCGAATAAATTCTTATTCCTATTTTAAGGTTATAGATACATTATATACAGAATGGTATTATTGTAACATATATCATATTTATTCATTCAATTCATTTTTATAATTACTATGTAATGATGATCATGTAGAACGAGTCGCATCACATCGGGGAGACGGTATTCCGTACGTACGCACGAGCGATGATATTGTTCCCATGATAGTGGAATTTTATTTAAGTGTATTTATACTATATCAGTATCAATCTCAGGTTATAATAATCATATATAGTTACTCATTACACTATTATACCCATCCTTGTAAGGTGATGGTGGAAAATAGATTACACCACGGCGTGGAGACAGTATTCTGTATGTACGCACGCGCGGTGATTTCATTTTTCCGTAGGATGGATAGAAGGTGAATTAGGGTTGTTTCATATTTATAATAACATATAAGTATGTAAGTAATACTGGTTTTATTACTTTATCATGAAACAACTAAAGAAGAATAAGTTGATGAAGAAAGAAATTGAAAAGATCGGTAATGGATATTACCTCTTCTTTGAAACGCCAATTTGAGTCCTCCACTTAGGGAACTAATATTGGTCTTTGAAGAAGATCAGGACCTCTAGGATTATTATAGGGAAGTGGAGAATGGATTTTGTCAGGGGTTGGACGAGCTTCAGTGATCAAATTGGTGTGAGGAGAAGGGGGAGGAGGTGCCCTTTTATAAGGGAGGAGAGGTGCACCTTAGGAATATCTCAAAATATTATTTTATATTAAAGTCAAAATTGGTTTATAATTGTTCCGAAGGGTCTTATTTCGAAGGTAATGTGGGTATGGGTAGAAATCCTATCAAACAATAGGATTTAGACAAGTTTAGGTTATTATTGTAACCTTATCAATTAGATTTAACTCTAAGTTAAATAATTTAACTTTTACCGAGACTTTTTGTTTTCTTACACTATATGGTTAATACACTTACTATAACATGCCAAACGAACCCCAAGTTGTTTATTATTAATATATATATCCTTATATAAGTCATTTGGGCGATCCTTAGATTTTTAGGAATAAAATAACAATTAATAATATAATATTTGATTTAAAAACTATTTTGTGTCAATTTTGACACTATTTGATATATGATTTTTGTGAAAGTCATAACAGAATTATATGTTCGAGACAAGTTGATTAAATCAACACTAATATATCCTAGTAACCTAGAAAATTATTGGAATTTAGAAAAAGTCTCAAATTACATTTATTTGGTAAATTATAACATCAATTATGTTAACAATTCCTTAAAAGGGTAATTACTACATCATCGTTGTGTCATACATAAATTAATTTATTTAAAGTCTAAAAATTATAAATAAAATATCATTATGTAGGAAATCGTTTTATCTTTCTAATGAATATTTATAATCGAATTTATCTTATGTATAAACCCATATTAAAAATGTTTTAGTTATTAAACATTGATTTTAACTATTTTAACTATTCATTAAATAAAATAATATTAAATGTCATAATCTAATCCAAGTGGACCTAAATAGTCATATTATATTTATAAGGTTGTTTTTGGTCGAATTACACTTATCCAATAGAATTAGGACATGTGTTAGGGTAATAGTAATATCATATTTACCCTTAGTTACCCTATTTACTATTAACCGCGGTAAAAAAAAGTAAAAAGTTACTATTCACCAAAAAAATATTTTTATCTCATTGAACCACATTTTACTTACCGATATCAACCGTGTCTGTCGGTTTTTCGAAATTCCATTCACAGAAGCGGTAAAATTAAGTTTAATACAAAATTCAGTTTTTAACCTATCACTTAGTTGTTTCACTATTCATCAAAAATTGAAAGTTTTTAGAAAAATATCAAAACTTCACCCTAGGCTAATTTCAGTATTCTGAATCCAAAAATGAAGTCCATTTTGAAAGATAAAATTCCAAAAAGTGGTTATTACTATTCATAACGGCTATTTAAAAAAATATTTTAATAGCATATCGTCGTTTAGTGAAACTCGGTATTGCGTACAACGCAAGCTATTGAGGAAGGTCGTGATTGTGTATAAAGTAAGTCAAGATAGTGTGTAGTGAATGATTCCTTTGATGATATATATATAACATAAAAACAAAATATTTACTCATAAAAATCTCGGGTGTTACATTCTACCCCCCTTAAAAAGAATTTCGCCCTCGAAATTTGTCACTTTGTAACAAACAGATGAGGATACTTCTCCCTCATCATATCTTCAAGCTCCTAAGTAGCTTCTTCAAGTTGTTGGTTCCTCCATAAAACTTTCACCAATCGAGTGGTCTTGTTTCGTAGGACTTTTTCGCTACGATCCAGAATCTCTATCGGTTATTCTTCATAAGAAAGATCTTGCTCCAGCGGTACAACTTCTTAGCTGAGTACATGTAAAGGATCAGGTATGTACTTTCTCAGGAGAGATACATGGAACACATCGTGAACTTGAGAGAGATTCGGTGGAAGCACCAATCGGTAAGCTACCTTTCCAACACGATCCAGTATTTCGAAAGGACCGATATATCTAGGGCTTAACTTCCCCTTCTTTCCAAATCTCATAACCCTCTTCCAGAGAGATATTCGTAAGAACACTTTATCACCCACATCAAACTCTAGGTCTTTTCTTCGGTTGTCGGCATAACTTTTCTATCGACTCTGAGCTGCTCTTATGTGTTGTTGAATAGATCTGGCCTTTTCTGCCATTTCATCAACGAGATCAGGTCCTAATAGCTTTCTTTCCCCAACTTCATCCCAGCAAGTTGGAGTCCTGCATTTCTTTCCATAGAGAGCTTCATAAGGATCCATCTGAATACTGGAGTGAAAGCTATTATTATAAGAAAATTCCACCAAAGGTAGGTGTTGATCCCAACCTCCATTGAAATCCATAGAGCAAGCTCTCAACATATCTTCTAGTGTTTGAATTGTTCTCTCAGACTGACTGTCTGTCTGCGGATGATAAGCAGTGCTGAAACTCAACTCTGTATCCAGAGTATGCTGAAGACTTCACCAGAACTTCGAGGTAAATCTCGGATCCTGATCAGATATAATAGAAAGTGGTACTCCATAAAATCTTACCACTTCCTTTACATATATCCTGGCAAGCTGATCTAGAGTGAAATCCTCTCTAATAGAAATGAAGTGTGCAGACTCTATAAGACGATCAACTATGACCCAGATAGCATTATTGCCTTTGGATGTTTTAGGAAATCCAGTGACAAAGCCCATAGTGATATTTTCCCATTTCCATTCGGGTATGGGTAATGGTTGTAACATCCCCTTAGACTTCTGTCTCTCAGCTTTAACTTGTTGACAAACCAAGCATCGAGAGACATATTCAGCAACATCTCTTTTCATGACATCCCACCAGAAGTACTCATTCAGGTCCCTATACATCTTTGTGCTTCCAGGATAAATAGAGAATGAAGAACTATGAGCCTCATCCAGCAGCTCCTTCTTTAATTCGGGTATGGGAGGAACACAAACCCGATTCTTGAACATTATTATCCCATCAAAATCAAGGTTGAATTAAGGAACATTTCTCACCTTCTTTTGTAACTCGACATCTCCTTTCTGTGCCTCTTTAATCTTCACATGTATTGATGGTTGAACATTCATTTGACAAAGATAATATTTTTCCCCTTCCATTATAATTCCAAGATCCATCCTTTGTAAATCCATAAATATTGGATCTTTTGTGATCCTCATCATGGAAAAACTAGCACGGTCTTGTCGACTTAATGCATCTACCACCTTGTTTTCTTTCCCAGGGTGGTAATGGATTGAGCAGTCATAATCCTTAATCAGCTCCAACCATCTTCTTTGACGCATATTCAGCTACTTCTGTGTGAAAATATACATTAAACTTTTATGATCAGTATAAATATCACACCTTTCCCCATAAAGGTAATGCCTCCAAATCTTTAATGAAAATATTACTGCAGATAACTTTAAATCATGAGTTGGGTAATTTTGCTCATGGATTTTCAACTGTCATGAGGCATAAGCTATCACCATATCATTTTGCATAAGAACACACCCCAATCCCTTATTGGATGTATCAATGTAGATCACAAACCTTTCTCCACTACAAGGTAGTGTGAGCACATGTGCACTGGATAACCTTCTTTTCAACTCCTTGAAATTCTCTTCACATTCCTCTGTCCAAACAAACTTAACTCCTTTCCGAGTCAACTTGGTGAGTGGGTTAGATAATCGTGAAAAATCTTTCACAAAACGTCGATAATATCTAGCCAATCCCAGAAAACTTCAGATCTCAGTTACTGTTGTTGGTCTCGACCATCTTTCGATAACCTCTGTTTTTGCTGGATCCACAGATATCCCCTATTTTGAGATTATGTGACCCAAAAATGAAACTTTTTGATGCCAAAATTCACACTTCGTAAATTTGGCATAAAGCTTCTCCTTTCTCAGGGTCTTCAATATAATTCTCAAGTGATCTTCATGCTCTTCCTTGCTCTTTGAATAGACAAGAATAGCTTCTATAAAGACTACCACAAATTGATCAAGATAGTTTATAAAGACTCTATTAATTAGATCCACGAAGATAGCAAGGGCATTAGTAAGACCAAATGGCATCACTATAAATTCATAGTTTCCATACCTTGTACGGAAAGCCGTCTTTGGTATATCCTCCCTTTTGACCCTTAATTGATGATACCCTGAACGAAGATCAATCTTGGAAAAGTATTGAGCTCCGCGTAGTTTTTCAAATAAGTCATCAATGCGTGGGAGAGGATATTTGTTCTTGATAGTGATCTTGTTAAGTTTATCGATAATCAATGAAGAGTCTCATTGATCCATCATTTTTCTTAACAAATAGAACAGGTGCTCCCCAAGGTGATGCACTAGGGCGTATGAATCCCTTATCGAGATTCTCTTGGAGTTGCTTCTTCAATTCCTGCAACTCAATTGGGGCCATTCTATAAGGTGTCTTTGAAATAGGCAAAGCACCCTGTACGAGTTCTATTGAAAACTAAACTTCACGATTTGGTGGAAGACCCAGTAATTCCTCCAGAAAGACATCATCAAACTCCCGTACGATGGGCATATTCTTAATCGTGAGTTTCTCACCAACTATTTGAGATAAATAACTTTCATTTAGTGGAATCAATAGCCATAAAATGGAAGAAATTTCCACTGGAAGGTTATGTTCATCCTTGCATTGATAGACGATCATAGATTGATCTGGAATATGAAATGTGACTTTCCTTCTTTGGCAATTGATATGAGCTCTGTATAAAGAAAGCCAATCCATGCCAAGAATTACATCGAATTCCACTAAAGGAAGGATCACAAGATTTGCAGGAAGCACTTTCCAAAAAACGTAAATTGGAGAAGAATTATAAACTTTTGATGCGATTGATGTGCCATTAGGTGTCATCACAGCTTACTCAACATCTAATTGTTGAGGTAATACGGTGATACCCTTAGAAAATTATTTAGAAATAAAAGAGTGGGTGGATCCAGAATCAAATAAAACATTTTCTACTTTAGAGTGGATGGTAAGTGTACCTTTCACCACATCGTTATCGTACTCCACATCGCTAATAGAAATTGCATGTGACTTTCCTTTGTCATTAGCCTTAAGAGTTTGTTGACGTCGACCATAATCATCAACCCATGGATTTGGGCATTGATTGGCATAATGCCCCATCTCCTTGCACTTGAAACATTGAAGTGTATTAGGTTCATTCTATGTATCCCTTCATTTGTTTGCATCATTAGACATCTTCTTCCCATTATCGCGGAATTCAAATTCCCGATGACCTTCCTTTCCATAATTGAATCATTTACTTGTCCCATTAAGACAACTCCCTCCATGTTTCTTTCCACACTTTGAGCATAAGGGAAAGCTCATCTTCTTTTCAGTGTGCTCTTTAGATTTTCCTTTGAATTCCATTTTCCTCTTCTTATCAAACCCATATGATTGATGGGTTACTCCAATCTCCATATCAACTTTGAGGACACATCGAACGATTTCCTCGTAGCTATTGAAGTCCCTTATGGCTAAGGCCCTTCGAAGACTTGGTTTTAAGCCACTAACGAATCGATCGATCTTACTCTCAGGTTGGATAATAATACCAGAAGCGTTCCTTGCAAGTATTGTAAAATTTGCTTCATAGGTACCAACAGATTCATCATCCTTTTGCTTCAGTTCGAGAAACTCTTTCTCCATCTTTGTTCAGATAATACGAGGGAAGTACTTATTGAAAAATAAGTTCTTGAACTCGTCTCATTCCATGGACTCAATTTCATCCCTTTGCCTCATATTCTTAATAAGATTCCACCATTGATCAGCTTCACCTTCCAAACGATACACTGCTAAGATGAATTTATCATGCTCAGAACATTGAAGAACTGAAAATATCTTTTCAGTAGTACTAATCCATTGTTTAGCAACTAATGGATCAGTAGACCCGCTGAATAAAGGTGGACGTTGTCTCATGAAGGATTCAACAGAATGTTTCTCCTTCCTTTGCTCGTTTGGAAATCCTTCATGATTCATAGCTTGAGAAAGTTGTGTGAGCATGGCTACAAGATTTTTCATTCCATCTCCCATAATGTTTGGTTGCTCAGGGGGACAATCATTGCATTGCCCGTCGCATTCCGTATTAACACGGTTTCTCCGAGTTCCAGCCATTGACTAAAACCAAGAAGAATAGTGTGAGAAACACTAATTATAATAGGAAAACCACATAATCAAGAATAAAATTTCACACTTAAGGTCTTATCCGAGGGTATTCATGGCCATTTCATAAACACTAAGATTGTGTTCTATGCTTATACTTATCCTTAGGGCTCTTACAATGACTTTCGCATCCTAGTTTCCAAAGGTTGACTATAACTTTCCTTTGATACCAACTATAACGACCCATACATTACATACATTGTTAATACTTCAAAATTGAAGCACACTTATTAAAACACATGACAAAACCACAAAGGACCGTATAGGTATAGTGTCTTTAGAAACTGGAAAACATAAACAACTGGTTCATAAATATTTTACAGTGTCTCACATTTATTTCATCATATCTAGGGTCCCTTTTATCATATTCTACTTAATATCCATCTTCCTGGCCTGGGGAAAAGAAAACATACAAAAAAGGGTGAGCTCAAATACTCAGCAAGGGAAAATAAAGGAAATAAAAATCATATCATATCTTTTTGAAAATCATAACCTGCAAAAGAGATCATAATATCGTAACATGGAATAAATTATAGAAGTGATAATGAGATCCCCATAATTATAACATAATACTTGAAACATTGTGGCATGCACACATAATCATGGAAAATCATTTCTTGTTAGTCATGACTCATTTCCAAGACTATCTTTGCGGACAAAGTCCATTTCTGAACCGAGTTCACTCCTCGTTTCAGTCCTGTATCACTGAACCGAAATAACCTTCCGTTCCAGCCATGTCTATCTCATGAGATATAAATCTTTACCCAATGCATTGGAGGTAGATATAGGTCCCACCCATCTTATAATGAATCCTTTCTTATGTGTGCCACATAATCATAAATCATACATCATCGCATAACACATGTAACAATAATGGGATTCTTGAAACATCATGACATCATAAAACAAATCATATAAGATAAATGACTTCATAAAAATAATTCCCTCACAACATAATCAAATCAATGTAATAATAGGGATAAAAATAGGAACCCTTTATTATCTTAGATGGAATATAATTTTGATATAACACTTGAACTCCATTCTTGAGGAAAATATCCTTTCTTCTTCAAAAAAAAACACTTTTCTTTTTTTAACATGTCATACAATTATAAACACTAAGAAGTTGATTAAAAATAAACTTGAAAATATTTAAAGGAAGCTTCTTGGAAATAATGTTTTAAAAATCCATTCATGCCGTATAAGTTAAAAAAAACATTCTTCGTACTTTTGTCTGAAAAGTCAAAAAGTACCTCGTACGAAAAAAACGACAAAAGATTCCTTTCATATTCATTACTAAAAACTCACCGAAGGGTAAAATTGGATTTAAACTATTGTAAGTGGATGGAAAAAATATTACATATTGAGGGAACATGGATGTGGATGATAAAATACACCCCAGTAAATACCAAAGTATAAACAATCTCGGATAAAAATGAGATTGTGATATTTCACCTTACCTTAGGTCCGATTTGCTTTGTACGTGTCCGAAGATCCTGTATAATGGTTTAAATAATGTTATTGACTTATTCCAGAATCATACATATTTATATGATATCATATATGGTCATATTCACAGCTTCTTATTAGTAATATTTCATTGTTACTTGTTACTCGGGTCTTTATTGCCTTTTGTTCTTATGCGTGTTTTGCCGAATAAATTCTTATTCCTATTTTATGGTTATAGATACCTTATATACAGAATGTTATTAGTGTTTCATATATCATATTTATTCATTCAATTCATTTATATAATTACTATGTAATGATGATCATGTAGAACGAGTCGCATCACATCGTGGAGACGGTATTCCGTACGTACGCACGAGCGATGATATTGTTCCCATGATCGTGGAATTGTATATAAGTGTATATATACTATTTCAGTATCAATATCACTTTATAATAATCATATATAGTTACTCATTACACCATTATACCCATCCTTGTAAGGTGATGGTGGAAAATAGATTACACCACGGCGTGGAGACGGTATTCCGTACGTACGCACGCGCGGTGATTTCATTTTTCCATAGGATGGATAAGAGGTGAATTAGGGTTGTTTCATATTTATAATAACATATCAGTATGTATGTAATACTGATTTAATTACTTTATCATGAAACAATTAAAGAAGAAGAAGTTGATTAAGAAAGAAATTGAAAAGATCGGTAATGGATATTACCTCTTCTTTGAAACGCCAATTTGAATCCTCCAATTATGGAACTAATATTGGCCTTTGAATAAGACCAGGACCTCTAGGATTATTATAGGGAAGTGGAGAAGGGATTTTGTCAGGGGTTGGACGAGCTTGAGTGCTCAAATTGGTGTGAGGAGGAGGGGGAGGAGGTGCCGTTTTATAAGGGAGGAGAGGGGCACCTTAGGAATATCTCAAAATATTATTTTATATTAAAGTCAAAATCGGTTTATAATGGTTACAAAGGGTCTTATTTCGAAGGTAAAGTGGGGATGGGTCGAAATCCTATCAACAAAAAGGATTTAGACAAGTTTAGGTTATTATGTTAACCAAATAAATTAGATTTAACTCTAAGTTAAATAATTTAACTTTTACCGTGACTTTTTGTTTTCTTACACTATATGGTTAATATACATACTATAACATGACAAACGAACCCCAAGTTGTTTATTATTAATATATATATCCTTATATAAGTCATTTGGACGATCCTTAGATTTTTAGGAATAAAATAACAATTAATAATATAATATTTGATTTAAAAACTATTTTGTGTCAATTTTGACACTATTTGATATATGATTTTTGTGAAAGTCATAACAGAATTATATGTTCAAACCAAGTTGATTAAATAAACACTAATATATCATAGTAACATAGAAAATTATTTGAATTCATAAAAAGTCTCAAATTACATTTATTTGGGCATTTATAACATCAATTATGTTAACATTTCCTTAAAAGGGTAATTACTGCATCATCGTTGTGTCATAAATAAATTAATTTATTTAAAGTCTAAAAATATTAAATAAAATATAATTAGGTAGGAAATATTTTTAGCTTCCTAATGAATATTTATAATTGAATTTATCTTATGTATAAACCCATATTAAAAATGTTTTAGTTATTAAAATTTTATTTTAACTATTTTAACTATTCATTAAATAAAATAATATTAAATGTCATAATCTAATCCAAGTGGACCTAAATGGTCATATTATATTCATAAGGTTGTTTTTGGTCGAATTACACTTATTAATAAGGTTGTTTTTAGGTAATATCATATTTACCCTTAGTTACCCTATTTACTATTAACCGCGGTAAAAAAAAGTAAAAAGTTACTATTCACCAAAAAATTATTTTTATCTCATTGAACCACAATTTACTTACTGATATCAACCGGGTCTGTCGGATTTTCGAAATTCCATTCACAGAAGCGGTAAAATTAATTTTTATGAAAAATTTAGTTTTTAACCTACCACTTAGTGGTTTCACTATTCATCAAAAATTGAATGTTTTTAGAAAAATACTAAAATTTCACCCTAGGCTAATTTCGGTATTCCGAATCCAAAAATGAACTCCATTTTGAAAGATAAAATTTCAAAAAGTGGTTATTACTATTCATAATGGAAATTTTAAATAATATTTTAATAGCATATCGTCGTTTAGTGAAACTCGGTATTGCGTACAACGCAAGCTATCAAAGGAGGTCGTGATTGCATGTACAGTAAGTCAAGCTAGTGTGTAGTGAAAGATTACTTTGATGATATATATATATAATAAAAACAAAATATTACTCATAAAAATCTTGGGTGTTATAGTGTTCCACCTTTGAGTCGTGCTCTGCTTTAGAATCCGAGAAATAAAGTGATTTGATCTCGGTCGGAAGCTTTTCGGTATTATTCATGCGATAGCGAAGACCCGCCTTCCTACCCCAGGACGACTCTTCGGGGAAGGGACAATTCTGGGCACAAGAAGGTCCTTCAGCCATATTAGTGTGGGGGTGGGGATTACTTCCGCCTGATTGAGCCAGGGTACGAGGATCACCGGGGCAGATGTCAAAGGGGACACGGGGAGGACCTCCATGCTCGAGGATGGTATGGGTAGGACCCCTGCTGGAACTGACGAGAGCATAGGTAGGATCTCCATTCCTAGTTCCCTTGGTGACGTCAGTGTGATAAAGGTCCATGTAATGATTGTACTGGACACGGGTGGGACCTCCGTGCTGGGTGTTGGTGAAGTGATGTTGTTCTCCACCCCTTTGGTTACGAGGGAGAGGAGTACCTTCCTCAGCTGCTATGAGGATGTGATAAAGGTCCTCGCATCGTAGAGTGACTGGATATGCAACATCCCCACCCTTGTGGTTCGTGGCAGCAATGATGGTTCCATACCTGGTTTAATGAATGCCAGAGAGGCACCCAGATGGGGTGTTGATACTACGAGGAAGGCCCTCGTTCGGGTCGATGGTGGCATAGGGCATACCTTCGAGTCGGGCCTGGGAGTGGGAAATAAATTCACCCTCCATGGTGGTTGCACATGGAAGGCCCCCGTAGTAGGTGGCATTTCTGTGAGTTAGTCTGAGGTGGCCACTCCATGTGCCTGCAACCAGAAGAGTCGACCCATCCTGCCTATGGGGTGGTTCGGGCCACGATCTGGGTCGGGCATATAGTTTCCCCTGCTCTGCGTATGCAGAAGGCTGATGATGAACATCGGTGGTGGCACATGACATAATAGCCATTGAAGTTGACACACCTTGAACAACGTCCTCCTCGGCTTGTGACCGACGCTGGCTTTGGGTTAGCCAAGATGGTATCAGTGGTGCAGGTAGGTAGTCTACCTACACTTCAACTCGGGGAACCACATGGCGGTGTCGGCGCGGCCAGGTGGGGGCCCTCGCTGGGAACCCCTGGGATGGATCCCTGGCTGGTTAGGCCCGAACATCCCCTACCTCATTGGTGAAGGGCATGGAGTCGTCGAGGCATTACGGGGATAGGCCCCCAAAACGATAGAAGGTTGGAGTGGGGAGTAGCAGCTCCATACACAACCCTCAGGGATATCGTTGATGGAAAAGTGCATACGCCTCTAAATCCAAGAGGGCCATGTCCCTCGTAGGGATGACTCCTTCTTCCTTGTACCTACGTACAATTAAATTTATTATCCTTCGTTGGATAATCTCTGACGGGGAGAGGGGGTGTGGGTGCCTAGTAGTCGCAGCAGTCAAGGCCATCATAGAAAATGATGAACTGTGTGGGGTAGCCGTGTTGATATTGGCCCTGCATTGGTGGGCATGAGGTGATAGGGTTCCAGATGCAGCAACTGGGTTCCTGAAGGTTGGGAGATCAGCTCATTAGTACTGACTAGAAAATAAATTAACCCCCAATGCCCCAACACTATTCCTTCTTCCATGACCGGTATGAGGGATCCACAACAACAACATCACAGACTGAGATGTCCTGCATTTTGACTACCCCAACTTCTGGTGAGTTCCATGTCATGCATGCTATTTTTTTGGCTGGACTTGGCACCAGATACCTGGATCTAGTGACACGTCAATCTGCAGATGTCTCAAGCACAACTAATCTCCACATGGAGGATAAGAACTCTACGTCGGGTTCACCATTTTGGTTTCAGATGCTTTCTCCAGGTCATCCACATCCTTCTGCTTGAGCGCGACCAGAACGGCTTTTGTTACCCTGAATTCCCACTATCCAAAGGTGGGTGGCATTATATATGTGTTCAGGGATGTCTTCTCCTTGATCAAAACTGGATGATGAGATTTCGGTTCTTCCTTCTGTGTATTCTTCCATGGAACTCATCACCTAGTCTGGGTATCCCTTATAGAATTAATACGTTGTTCGTGAAACTCCTCTCGGTGCCATATTTTCATTGACACCGGTTAATTACACTCCTTCTTTCAGAACATTCCAAGGGGTCTTGTCAGGGCAGCAATATTCAGTTGGGGGAGTAGTCACGTTAAGGCATCACTGGCGTGTCTGGATGCTGGGAAATTGGCGTGTCTGTATTTTCTCCCTTATTATAGGGCTTCTCGGGGGCATGGAAGCCCAAGGTATCCCACATCGAGCACAGGGAATCATATTCCATTGGAATTTATATGAGGATTTCCTCAGCTTCCCATGTCAACACAGGGTATGCCGTGAGTTTAACGTATTGTGGAGATGAATCAAACACATCAGAACACAAGCTGGAGTGGATCAGATTGAAGAAACCCCCTTTAGGGAACACAGATATTGGGAGTAGCACATGGCCAGCATCTTGAATGCTATGGAGGGGAATTAGGTGGCATGATCTCACCTGGGTGTGGCGGCCTGGGTAAGATTCGGGATTGATGGTGTTTTTGGTATTAATCCTCGAAAAGACTTCTTATGTATCCCCATAGTAGGGAATCGAAGTCCACGTAGTTTGAGTATGAAGGGGGCTTGGCACACTGGCATGGAGGTGGTCTGGGCCAATGATGGTTGGGCATGGACCTCATGGAGGCATTCTACGTACCATGCCTTAACATGGATCAATGTCCACGTAGTTTGGTGGGACGATAGGAGACATGAGGAGGGGGCACGAGAAATGGACACAAGGATGGGGCCTAGAGGAAGTGGAACCTTCGGGTTGGGGAATGACCTTCCTCAGACACATAGGCTCAAGGGATAGATCTGGATGACCCATGGTGCTGGGTTTGAGCCTCGGGGAGGCTTCCTTCTTATCCCAGGGGCAGGGAATCAATGACAACGTAGTTCATCTGATGATGACTTACCACCGAATAAGGATGACAACGGATTACCACAGATGGAGGTCACAATAGCTTACTGCTATATGAGGATGTCAATAGCTTACTGATTAATAGTGTCATAATGGGTAACCACTGAATGTTCTTGAATCTCGTGGAGGCTTCCTACATAACTTGCCTTAGCAAGGATCAAAGTCCCCATGGTTTGGGTATGGAAAGGTGTTGCTGACTGATGTGAAGGGGTGTCAGAATAACTAGATTGTGGTATTCAACCACAGTGAGGATTCCTACATACAATTCCTTAACAAGTATCAAATTACTCTTAGTTCATGTGGGAAGATGCAGTTTAACGTCATGCGGGATGAGGGTGAACCCACATGAATGAGGTCAGAATGACCAAATGGTGTGCTTGAACCTCAGGGAGGCTTTCTATGTACCATGCCTTGACAAGGATCAAAATCACCATAGTTCAGGTTGAGGCGTGTCGGTGAACCGACGTGAATTAAGACCATGATCTGATGGACGTTGGTCTTGAACCTCTTGAGGCTTCCTACGTACCAGGCCTTGACGTGGATCAATGACCACAAAGTTTAGTTTGGTGTCATCATCAAACCAACGTGAGGATTGGCCGAGGTCCAATGAGTGGTGGGATTGAACCTCACGAGGCTTTCTACGTACCATGCCTTAGTATGGATCAAGGTCCCCATTGTTCTGGTAGCGAGTCCTCAGCGAACCGACGTGAATGTGGACCCGGGGATCCACTGGTGGAGGGGATGAATCTCAGGGAGCCATCCTACGTACCATGCCTTGACATAGATCTAAGACCACATCGTTTAGGTGTACAGTTTAACGTCATGCGGTTCGGGGGGAATTTTGGGCTTATGATCTTTGGTGGCCCAAGGTGTGTGATGGTCGGTGCTTACTCTAAACTCATGGGAGTCATGCTCACTGTGAGAATCAAGAGGTTACAGAGACATGAAGATCACGTCACGAAGGGCGTGTCAATGAGAAGCGAAGAGGGGCTTAGGCATTGGGCGGCCCATGGTGTTGGGACATTCTCCATGATGGAGGCCCCAGGGCGAAAATGCACTAAAGGAGAGGGATTTGGCACCCAGGAAGAGAGGAGGGGGTCAACGCGTCCTCCACTAACCTTGGGGACTGAAGATAAAATTGGGGAGTATGGGGCTCTTCCTCCTGCAGGAACAACTAGGGGCTTATACCAAGGTGGCTGCCCATCCCCACAGACCAACGCCACTCCCAGAAAGAGGATATTATCCCTTGTGGAGACCAAGGGTCATGGAGATTGTCCAAGGTGGGGGAACCCAATGTGAGAGGCATGGGGCGATGTCACAGTTTAATTTCTTGTGTTGAGGACGAGGGAGCTTGGCATTTTAACATCCTACAGCTTGGACGAGGTGGGTTTACTCCACACCGCTAGGACATAAGTAACTGGTACCCTCTGCTCCTTGTTTGACGGAAGGTACCAGTAATGACATAGTGATGGTGGTTCGTAGAGCGAACCATCAAGGGGTCCACCTTAGCATGGTTATGTGAAGAAGCAATAGCTGTTAGCATTTATATGTGATGAATCATTAGGCGATGCAACGCTACGGGCGGTATCATCCAGGGTTCTTTGATGTCACATCTTGCAAACCTGGGGGGTCGCAAAGGAAAAATAATTTCCAAGTACAGGGGTCCCTAGGCAGGGGCCTTGTGGAGCACAATTGCTCTGCGTGGTGAAGGGAACTTGCAAGGGGATGTGCTTTGCTATGTGGGGTGTCTTACCCTTAGCATGGGGCGGAGGTGCAAATCAGTGGTGCTTCATGAAGTGGAAAGGAATTCATGGAGCACTGCCTCACGGAGAACAGGAACATCGTGAAACATAGTGTCGTGACGCAAGGTGCTTCGTGAAGTACAATGATCCTGCCTTGGCATGTGGATCACATGTACGTGAGGGGAGTTTCGTGAAGAATAAATGCTCTGCAATGACCCGGGTCCCCTTGGCGATCCCCTTCCTTCACGAATTCCCTTAGGCTACACAAAAGGAATTCCTATTGGAAGACGGGATCAAAATGAGAAAATGTAGATACACCTCGTGATGAAAAAATACGTCGCGTGGCTCCTGATTCGTAGAGCGAGGGGCACTTCGTAATTTGGGAGCTCCAAAGGAAAAAGGGCGAATTGTCTTTCCCGAGGGCTCAGGGGGAGCTCGTTATTTATAAGAAAGAGGTTCCATGAAGTAGAGAATACATGGTGCGAATAGGTATTGGGTTGCTTCAGGGAGGCCCATGAATGTCACGGGCATTCGCGGATGGTACCACGTCTTTGGCTTCATGGCGGGATCGCGAACATCACGAGCATTCACGGAGGGTATGTAACACCCGATATTTTTATGAGTAATATTTTGTTTTTATATATCATCAAAGGAATCTTTCACTACATACTAGCTTGGCTTACATTACACGCAATCGCGACCTTCCTCAATAGCTTGCGTCGTACGCAATACCGAGTTTCACTAAACAACGATATGCTATTAAAATATTATTAAAACTAGCCGTTATGAATAGTAATAACCACTTTTTGAAATTTTATAAATTTTATTTTTCAAAATGGACTTCATTTTTGGATTAAGAATACCGAAATTAGCCTAGGGTGAAATTTTGGTATTTTTCTGAAAACTTTCAATTTTTGATGAATAGTGAAACCACTAAGTGGTAGGTTAAAAACTGAATTTTGCATAAAACGTAATTTTACCGCTTCTTTGAATGGAATTTCGAAAATCCGATAGACACGGTTGATATCAGTAAGTAAAATGTGGTTCAATGTGATAAAAATAATTTTTTGGTGAATAGTAACTTTTTACTTTTTTTACCGCGGTTAATAGTAAATAGGGGTAAATATGATGTTACTATTACCCTAAAACATCTCCTAATTCTATTGGATAAGAGTAATTCGACCAAAAACAACCTTATGAATAAAATGTGACCATTTAGGCCCACTTGCGTTATATTAGGACATTTATTATTAATTTATTTAAAGAAGGGTTAAAATAGTTAAAATCAAAGTTTAATAAGTAAAGCATTTTTAATATGGGGTTATACATAAGATAAATTCGACTATAAATATTCATTAGAAAGATAAAAAGATTTCCTACATAATGGTATTTTATTTATAATTTTTAGACATTAAATAATTTAATTTAATTATGACACAATTATGATGCAGTAATTATCTTATTTATGAAATATTGACATAATTGATGTTATAAACACAAAAATAAATGTAATTTGAGACTTTTTATGAATTCCACTAATTTTATAGGTTACTATGATATATTAGTGTTGATTTAATCAACTTGGTACGAACATATAATTCTGTTATGACTTTCAAAAAAATCATATATCAAATAGTGTCAAAATTGACACAAAATAGTTTTTAAATCAAATATTATATTATTAATTGTTATTTTATTCCTAAAAATATAAGGTTCGGCCAAATGACTTAGATAAGGATATATATATTAATAATAAATAATTTTGGGTTCGTTTTGCATATTATAGTAAGTGTATTAACCATATAGTGAAAGAAAACAAAAAGACACGGTAAAAGTTAAATTATTTAACTTAGAGTTAAATCTAATTGATAGGGTTAAAATAATACCCTAAACTTGTCTAAATCCTACTGGTTGATAGGATTTCGACCCATCCCCACTTTAGCTTCTAAATAAGACCCTTTGGATCCATTATAAACTGATTTTTACTTTAATATAAAATAATATTTTGAGATATTCCTAAGGTGCCCCTCTCCTCCCTTATAAAAGGGCACCTCCTCCCCCTCATCCTCACACCAATTTGAGCACTCATGCTCGGCCAACCCCTGACATTTTCTCCTCTCCACTTCTCTATAATAATCCTAGAGGTCCTGGTCTTCTTCAAAGACCAATCTTAGTTTCCTAAGTGGATGATTCAAAGAGGCGTTCCAAAGAAGAGGAGGTTCGGACACTTACAAAGCATGTCGGACCTAAGGTAAGGGAAATATCACAATCTCATTTTTATCCGAGATTGTTTATTCATAAGTATTTACTGGGGTGTATTTTATCATCCACATCCATGTTCCCTCAATATTTAATGTTGTTTCCATCCAATTACAATACTTTTAATCCAATTTTACCCTTCAGTGAGTTTTTAGTAAAGAATATTAAAGGAATCTTTTGTCGTTTTTTCGTACGAGGTACTTTTTGACTTTTCCGAAAAAAGTACGAAGAATGTTTTTTTAACTTATACGGCATGAATGGATTTCTAAAACATTATTTCCAAGAATTTTCCTTTACATGTATTCAAGTTTATTTTTAATCAACTTCTTTTAGTTTAAAATTGTATGACATGTTAATAAATGAAAAGCGTTTTTGAAGTAAAAAGGATATTTTCCTCAAGAATGGAGTTCAAGTATTTTATCAAAATTATTTTCCATCAAAGATAATAAAAGGGTTCTGTTTTTATCCCTATTATTACATGGATTTGATTATTTTGTGATGGAAATATTTTTTATTCTTTATCTTATATGAATTGTTTTATGATGTCATGTTGTTTCCGAATCCCATTTTTATTACATGGGTTACGCTATGATGTATGGTTTATGATTATGTGGCACACATAAAAAAGGATTCATTATAAGATGGGTGGGACCTATATCTCCCTCCAATGCATTGGGTAAAGATTTTATATCTCATGAGATAGACATGGTTGGAACGGTAGGTTATACCGGTTCAGTGAAACAGGACTGGAACAAGGGTGACTCTGTTCAGAAAGGGACATTATCCACTAAGATAGTCTTGGCAATGAGTCATGACTAACAAGAAATGATTTTCCAGGATTATGTGTGCATGCCACAAAGTTTCAAGTTTCATGTGATGATTATGGGGATCTCATTTTCACTTCTATGATTTGTTCCATGTTAAGATATTATGATCACTTTTGCAGGTTATGATTTTCAAAAAGATATGATATGATTTTTATTTCCTTTATTTTCCCTTGTTGAGCATTTGAGCTCACCCTTTTATGTTTTCTTTTCCCCAGGACAGGAAGATGGATATTAAGTAGAATATTCTAAAAGGGACCCTAGATATGATGAAATAAATGGGAGACACTGTAGAAGAATTATGAACCAGTTGTTTACGTTTCCCAGTTTCTAAAGACACTATACCTATACGGTCCTTTGTGGTTTTGTCATATGTTGTAATAAGTGTGCTTCATTTTTGAAGTATTAACAATGTATGTAAAGTATGGGTCGTTATAGTTGGTATCAGAGGAAAGGTATAGTCAACCTTTGGAAACTAGGATGTGAAAGCCTTAGTAAGAACCCTAAGGATAAGTCTAAGCATAGATTACAATCTTAGTGTTTTAGAAATGGCCATGAATACCCTAGGATAAGACCTTAAGTGTGAAATTTTATCCTTGATTATGTGGTTTTCCTATTATAATTAATGTTGCTTACACTATTCTTCTTGGTTTTAGTCAATGGATGGTACCCGAAGGAACTGTGTTAATGCGGAATGCGATGGGCAATTCAATGATTGTCCCCCTGAGCAACCAAACGATCTGGGAGCTGGAATGAAAAATCATGAAGCCATGATCACACAAATTTCTCAAGCTATGAATCATGCAGGACTTCCAAACGAGCAAAGGAAGGAGCAACATTCTGTTGAATCCTTCATGAGGCAGCTTCCACCTTCTTTCAGCGGGTCTACTGATCCATTAGTTGATGAACAATGGATTAGTACTACTGAAAAGATATTTTCAGTTCTTCAATGTTCTGAACATGATAAAGTCATCCTAGTAGTGTATCATTTGGAAGGAGATGCTGATCAATGGTGGAATATTATTAAGAATACGAGGCAAAGGGATGAAATTGAGTCTATGGAATGGGACGAGTTCAAGAAATTATTTTTCAATAAGTAATTCCCTCGTATTCTCCGAACAATGATGGAGAAAGAGCTTCTTGAACTGAAGCAAAGGGATGCTGAATCTTTTGGTACCTATGAAGAAAATTTTACAAGACTTGCAAGGTACGCTTCTGGTATTATTATCCAACCTGAGAGTAAGATCGATCGATTCTTTAGTGGCTTAAAATCAAGTCTTCGAAGGGCGTTAGCCATAAGGGACTTCAATAGCTACGAGGAAATCGTTCGATGTGCTCTCAAAGTCGAGATGGAGATTGTAGTAACCCATCAGTCACATGGGTTTGATAAGAAGAGGAAGATGGAATTCAAAGGAAAATCTAAAGAGCACACTGAAAAGAATATGAGCTTTCCCTTATGCCAATGTGTGGAAAGAAACATGGAGGGAGTTGTCTTAAAGGGACAAGTAAATGTTTCAAATGTGGAAAGGAAGGTCATCGGGCATTTGAATGCCGCGATAATGGGAAGAAAATGTCTAATGATGCAAAAAAAGGAAGGGATACACAGAATGAACCTACTACACTTCAAATCTTCATGTGCAAGGATATGGGGCATTATGCCAATCAATGCCCAAATCCAAGGGTTGATGATGATGGTCGACGTCAACAAAATCTTAATTCTAAAGACAAAGGAAAGTCACATGCAATTTCTATCAGCGATGTGGAGTACGATAACGAAGTGGTGAAAGGTACACTTACCATCCACTCTAAAGTAGCAAATGTTTTATTTGATTCTGGATCCACCCACTCTTTTATTTATGAAAACGTTTCTAAGGGTGTCACTATATTACCTCAACAATTAGATGTTGAGTTAGCTGTGACAACACCTAATGGCACAACAGTCGCATCAAAAGTTTATAATTCTTCTCTGATTGAAGTTTGTGGGAAAGTGCTTCCTCCAAATCTTGTGATCCTTCCTATAGTGGAATGTGATGTGATTCTTGGCATGGATTGGATTTCTCTACATGGAGCTCATACCAATTGCCAAAGAAGGGAAGTCACATTTCATATTCCAGATCAATCTACGATCGTCTATCGATGCAAGGATGAATATAACCTTCCAGTGGAAATTCCTTCCATCTTTTGGGTATTGATTCCACTAAATGAAGGTTATTTATCTCAAATGGTTGGTGAGAAACTTACGATTAAGAATATGCCCATCGTACGGGAGTTTGATGATGTCTTTCCGGAGGAATTACTGGGTCTTCCACCAAATCGTGAAGTTGAGTTTTCAATAGAACTCGTACCGGGTGCTTTGCCTATTTCAAAGACACCTTATAGAATGGCCCCAATTGAGTTGCAGGAATTGAAGAAGCAACTCCAAGAGAATATTGATAAGGGATTCATACACCCTAGTGTGTCACCTTGGGGAGAACCTGTTTTATTTGTTTAAGAAGAAAGATGGATCAATGAGACTCTGCATTGATTATCGAGAACTTAACAAGATCACTAACAAGAACAAATATCCTCTCCCACGCTTTGATGACTTATTTGACCAACTACGTGGAGCTCAATACTTTTCCAAGATTGATCTTCATTCAGGGTATCATCAATTAAGGTTCAAAAGGGAGGATATACAAAAGACGGCTTTCCGTACAAGGTATGGACACTATGAATTTATAGTAATGTCATTTGGTCTTACTAATGCCCCTGCTATCTTCATGGATCTAATGAATAGAGTCTTTAGAGACTATCTTGATCAATTTTTGGTAGTCTTTATTGACGATATTCTTGTCTATTCAAAGAGCAAGGAAGAGCATGAAGATCACTTGAGAATTATATTGAAGACCCTGAGAAAGGAGAAGCTTTATGCCAAATTTACCAAGTGTGAATTTTGGCTTCAAAAAGTTGCATTTTTGGGTCACATATTCTCAAAAGAGGGGATATCTGTGGATCCAGCAAAAACAGAGGTTATCGAAAGATGGTCAAGACCAACAACAGTAACTGAGATCCGGAGTTTTCTTGGTTTGGCTGGATATTATCGACGTTTTTTAAGAGAATTTTCACGATTATCTAATCCACTCACCAAGTTGACTCGGAAAGGAGTTAAGTTTGTTTGGACAGAGGAATGTGAAGAGAATTTCAAGGAGTTGAAAAGAAGGTTATCCAGTGCACCTGTGCTCACACTGCCTTGTAGTGGAGAAAGATTTGTGATCTACAGTGATGCATCCAAGAAGGGATTGGGGTGTGGTCTTATGCAAAATGATATGGGGATAGCTTATGCCTCACGACAGTTGAAAATCCAGGAGAAAAATTACCCAACACATGATTTGGAGTTGGCTGCGGTAATCTTTGCATTAAAGATTTGGAGGAATTACCTTTATGGTGAAAGGTGTGATATTTATGCTGATCATAAAAGTTTAAAGTAAATTTTCACACAAAAGGAGTTGAATATGCGTCAAAGAAGATGGTTGGAGCTGATTAAAGATTATGACTGCTCAATCCATTACCACCCTGGGAAAGCAAACAAGGTGGCAGATGCATTAAGTCGACAAGAACATGCTAGTTTATCCATGATGAGGATCACAAAAGATCCAATATTTATGGATTTACAATGGATGGATCATGGAATTATAATGGAAGGGGAAAAATCATATCTTTCTCAAATAAATGTTCAACCATCTATACATGTGAAGATTAAAGAGGCACAGAAAGATGATGTAGAGTTACAAAAGATGGTGAGAAATGTTCCTGAATTCAACCTTGATTGTGATGGGATAATAAAGTTCAGGAATCGGGTTTGTGTCCCTCCTATCCCCGAATAAAAGAAGGAGCTGCTGGATGAGGCTCACAGTTCTTCATTCTCTATTCATCCTGGAAGCACGAAGATGAATTGGGACCTGAAGGAGTACATCTGGTGGGATGGCATGAAAAGAGATGTTGCTGAATATGTCTCTCGATGCTTGGTTTGTCAACAAGTTAAAGGTGAGAGACAGAAGTCTAAGGGGATGTTACAACCATTACCCATACCCGAATGGAAATGGGAAAACATCACTATGGGCTTTGTCATAGGACTTCCTAAAACATCCAAAGGCAATAATGCTATTTGGGTCATAGTTGATCGTCTTACAAAGTCTGCACACATAATTGCTATTAGAGAGGATTTCTCTCTAGATCATCTTGCCAGGATATATGTAAAGGAAGTGGAAAGATTGCACAGAGTACCACTTTCTATTATATCTGATCGGGATCCGAGAATTACCTCGAAGTTCTGGCGAAGTCTTCAGCATACTCTGGATACAGAGTTGAGTTTCAGCACTGCTTATCATCCCCAAACAGATGGTCAGTCTGAGAGAACAATTCAAACCCTAGAAGATATGTTGAGAGCTTGCTCTATGGACTCCAAAGGAGGTTGGGATCAACACCTACCTTTGGTGGAATTTTCTTATAATAATAGTTTTTACTCCAGCATTCAGATGGCTCCTTATGAAGCTCTCTATGGAAAGAAATGCAGGACTCCAACTTGCTAGGATGAAGTTGGGGAAAGAAAGCTATTGGGACCTGATCTCGTTGATGAAATGGCAGAAAAGGTCAGATCTATTAAACAACACATAAGAGCATCTTAGAGTCGACAGAAAAGTTATGCCGACAACCGAAGAAAAGACCTAGAGTTTGAAGTGGGTGATAAAGTGTTCGTACGAATATCTCCCTGGAAGAGGGTTATGAGATTTGGAAAGAAGGGGAATTTGAAACCTAGATATATCGGTCCTTTCGAAATACTGGATCATGTTGGAAAGGTAGCTTACCGATTAGCGCTTCCACCGAATCTCTCTCAAGTTCACGATGTGCTCCATGTATCACTCCTGAGAAAGTACATACCTGATCCTTCACATGTACTCAGCTCAGAAGTTGTACCGCTGGAGCAAGATCTTTCTTATGAAGAACAACCGATAGAGATTCTGGATCATAGCGAAAAAGTCCTACGAAACAAGATCACTCGATTGGTGAAAGTTTTATGGAGGAACCACCAACTTCAAGAAGCTACATGGGAGCTTGAGGATATGATGAGGGAGAAGTATCCTCATCTGTTTGTTACAAAGTGACGAATTTTGAGTGCGAAATTCTTTTTATGGGGGGTAGAATGTAACACCCGAGATTTTTATGAGTAATATTTTGTTTTTATCTATCATTAAAGGAATCTTTCACTACATACTATCTTGGCTTACTTTACATGCAATCGCGACCTTCCTCTATAGCTTGCGTCGTACGCAATACCGATTTTCACTAAACAACGATATGCTATTAAAATATTATTAAAACTAGCCGTTATGAATAGTAATAACCACTTTTTGAAATTTTATAAATTTTATTATTCAAAATGGACTTCATTTTTGGATTCGGATTACCGAAATTAGCCTAGGGTGAAATTTTGGTATTTTTCTGAAAACTTTCAATTTTTCATGAATAGTGAAACCACTAAGTGGTAGGTTAAAAACTGAATTTTGCATAAAACTTAATTTTACCGCTTCTGTGATGAAATTTCAAAAATCTGACAGACACGGTTGATATCAGTAAGTAAAATGTGGTTCAATGAGATAAAAATAATTTTTTAGTGAATAGTAACTTTTTACTTTTTTCACCGCGGTTAATAGTAAATAGGGGTAAATATGATATTACTATTACCCTAACACATGTTCTAATTCTATTTGATAAGTGTAATTCGACCAAAAACAACCTTATGAATAAAATATGACCATTTAGGCCCACTTGGGTTAGATTAGGACATTTATTATTAATTTATTTAAAGAAGGGTTCAAATAGTTAAAATCAATGTTTAATAAGTAATTCATTTTTAATATGGGGTTATAAATAAGATAAATTCTACTATAAATATTTATTAGAAAGCTAAAAAGATTTCCTACATAATGGTATTTTATTTATAATTTTTAGACATTAAATAATTTAATTTATTAATGACACAATTATGATGCAGTAATTATCTTATTTATAAAATATTGACATAATTGATGTTATAAACACCAAAATAAATGTAATTTGAGACTTTTTATGAATTAAACTAATTTTTTAGGTTACTATGATATATTAGTGTTGATTTAATCAACTTGGTTTGAACATATAATTCTGTTAATACTTTCAAAAAAATCATATATCAAATAGTGTCAAAATTGTCACAAAATAGTTTTTAAATCAAATTTTATATTAATAATTGTTATTTTATTCCTAAAAATCTAAGGTTCGGCCAAATGACTTAGATAAGGATATATCTATTAATAATAAATAATTTGGGGTTCTTTTGGCATATTATTGTAAGTTTAATAACCATATAGTGAAAGAAAACAAAAAGACACGGTAAAAGTTAAATTATTTAACTTAGAGTTAAATCTAATTGATAAGGTTAAAATAATACCCTAAACTTGTCTAAATCCTATTGGTTGATAGGATTTCGACCCATCCCCACTTTATCTTCGAAATAAGACCCTTTGGAACCATTATAAACCGATTTTTACTTTAATATAAAATAATATTTTGAGATATTCCTAAGGTGCCCCTCTCCTCCCTTATAAAAGGGAACCTCCTCCCCCTCCTCCTCACACCAATTTGAGCACTCAAGCTCGGTCAACCCCTACCATTTTCTCCTCTCCACTTCCCTAGAATAATCCTAGAGGTCCTGGTCTTCTTCAAAGACCAATCCTACTTTCCTAAGTGGAGGATTCAAAGAGGCGTTCCAAAGCAGAGGAGGTTCAGACACTTACAAAGCAAGTCGGACCTAAGGTAAGGGAAATATCACAATCTCATTTTTATCCGAGATTGTTTATTCGTAAGTATTTACTGGGTTGTATTTTATCATCCACATCCATGTTCCCTCAATATGTAATATTGTTTCCATCCAATTACAATATTTTAAATCCAATTTTACCCTTCGGTGAGTTTTTAGTAAAGAATATGAAAGGAATCGTTTGTCGTTTTTTCGTACGAGGTACTTTTTGACTTTTCCGAAAAAAGTACGAAGAATGGTTTTTTAACTTATACGGAATGAATGGATTTCTAAAACATTATTTCCAAGAAGTTTCCTTTACAATTATTCATGTTTATTTTTAATCAACTTCTTTTAGTTTAAAATTGTATGACATGTTAAGAAAGGAAAAGTGTTTTTGAAGTAAAAAGGATATTTTCCTCAAGAATGGAGTTCAAGTATTTTATCAAAATTATTGTCCATCAAAGATAATAAAAGGATTCTGTTTTTATACCTATTATTACATGGATTTTATTATGTTGTGATGGAAATATTTTTTTTTCTTTATCTTATATGAATTGTTTTATGATGTCATGTTGTTTAAGAATCCCATTTTTATTACATGGGTTACGCTATGATGTATGGTTTATGATTACGTGGAACACATAAGAAAGGATTCATTATAACATGGGTGGGACCTATATCTCCCTCCAATGCATTGGGTAAAGATTTTATATCTCATGAGATAGACATGGCTGGAACGGTAGGTTATACCGGTTCAGTGAAACAGGACTGGAATGATGGTGACTCGGTTCAGAAAGGGACTTTCTCAACTAAGATAGTCTTGGCAATGATTCAGGACTAACAAGAAATGATTTTCCATGATTATGTGTGCATGACACAAAGTATCAAGTTTCATGTTATGATTATGGGGATCTCATTTTCACTTCTATGATTTGTTCCATGTTAAGATATTATGATCTCTTTTGCAGGTTATGATTTTCAAAAAGATATGATATGATTATTATTTCCTTTATTTTCCCTTGGTGAGCATTTGAGCTCACCCTTTTATGTTTTCTTTTCCCTAGGTTAGAAAGATGGATATTAAGTAGAATATGCTAAAAGGGACCCTAGATATGATGAAATAAATGGGAGACACTGTAGAAGATTTATGAACCAGTTGTTTATGTTTCCCAGTTTCTAAAGACACTATATCTATACGGTCCTTTGTGGTTTTGTCATATGTTTTAATAATTGTGCTTCAATTTTGATGTATTAACAATGTATGTAAAGTATGGGTCATTATAGGGTAATGCCTCCTTTTTATCGCGGCGGGCTCGCCAACATTACAGGCGTTTGTGGAGGGTACTGCCTCTTTTGAGTTGTGGTGGGATCGCGAACCTTACGAGCATTCGCGGAGGGTACCGCCTCCTTGGCTTCGTGGCGGGCTCATGAACGTCATTAGCATTCTCATAGGGTACCGCCTCCATTTCTTCGTGGGGGGCTCGAGAAAGTTATAGGAATTCACGTAGGGTACTGCCTCCTTTGCATCACGGTGGGATCGTGAATGTTACAGGCATTCGCGGAGGGTACCGCCTCCTTGGATTCGCGGCAGGCTCGCAAACTTTAGTGGTGTTCATGGAGGGTACCGTCTCCTTGGCTTCGCAGCGGCCATGTTGCCTGGGGGGACTCCTCGAAGTGGCTTCGTGAAGCTGGCCATGGGGCCTCTTTCCCTCCTTTATTTTATTCCAACATTTTGGTGATAACAATGTTTTTAAATGAATATGCATTACCTTACACAAACACACACCTATGCAATATAATTGTTATTTTCCTTCGTATAATTGGAAAAAAATCTTCTATTCTAGGGATAGATATTCAATGATTCCATGAATGATATTCCATTTTTTTACATTTCATATACATGTCTTATATTAATAATTACTTCCAATCATGTGGAATGGAAACATAATAAATTGTTTGATCTGATTCTCAGTAAGAGTAAACAAGAGAGATTTTAATATATGATCATATGAAAGAATACGATAATTATAAGGGTGAATGATAATTAACATCACTTATGATATTCATAGGAAACTAATCATGGATAATTAAAACGGTCCATGTTAGAAATATCGGTAGTTCATAAAATAAGATTCACAACACGGTCAAATTAAATAATTACTGAGATCATAATATTGGAATAATGTATGGATTTTTTGGCATAAACATAAGAATGAAAAACCATTTCAATATTATGCTTTACATGTTTCCAAAGACATTATAATGGAAATGTCCCTTGCTAAAATAGGTTTAAATTTTGTTTTATCCCAATATTACTTAATCTTGTTCACTCCTTGATCTAGTCATGTCTAACTAAACTTTGTTCACTCCCTTTTCAAACTTGGTCGTATTGAAATAGATTACTCCCCATTATAGACATGTATTTCTTATATATTCCCATTATACATTCCACTCCTATAAATATCATGATTTTTAAATATTTACCCAATACATTGTAGTGTGATATAATCCCCACCAATATTTTTTTATAATGCAACTATCATCCTTTGTTATAACATAATCACTAGAACATAATGAAAAGTGTACATACTTTTTCAAAAAGATCATTATAAATCGATAATATCAAAAGCCATGAAATAAAATGTATTTCATAAAAATTTCATTATAACATAACCTGTTGAAAATAAACATGATTCATATTCATTTTTATATTCCATCAATTCATAATCCATACTGAAACTATCAGGATTCAATAGAATTTTGTCATTGTATAACCTATAGAATAGAAACAAGTTTAACCAAAAATATTTTCCACATAATCATAGACCTTTTAGAGAAATATTATGAATGGTATTCATTAATCATATCCAAAATAAAATATTAGTAACCTCAATTACCATCCTTATAGATGGAAAATAATTCGAAATGATTACATGGGACCTCTCTTAGAAAAATTAGATTTTATTTGAAATGATTTTTTTTAAAAAATATTAATTTAATTAATATTGAATATAAAATTTTATAATAATAAATGAAACATAAAAATCATTTAAAAATATGTCCTGAATAAAATACCTTATAATCTTTGAGAAAACATGTATTAAAACATAAAGAAATCAAAATGACTTTCAATTTGAAGTCAATTATTAATATTATAAATTTTTCACATAAATAAAGGAAAATATTTTATTTGAATAGAATTATGAAACATTGTTGGTCAGAGTTGATACTCTAGATTGGGGGTGAATTGAGTTCCAATTAAAATTTCTGTTAAAAAATATTTCTATTAAAATCCCTCAATTTATAAAACAAGTTAAACTGTATTGAATTTGTAAAACTGTAAAGGTTCAATTAGGATCTCAAAAATATTTATTAGGTCTCAGTTAATTTAATCAGATGATTAAATTGGATTTTGAAACTAACCTACCAATTTACAATAGTTACAGACACTTGCTAGATTAACTATCATAGTAACTTTAAAAATAGGTTTGTATTTCATAGTAATTAGAAGCAGAATATAAGATATAGTTAAACCCAAAAAAATAAGCACAAAAGCTTTAACCAAGAGGTTCAGTCTCAAGACGAGACTTAATCCTCTCAAAAAAAATTATATAAATTTGATCCGCAACCTGGATCGGGGTAAACAACAGTACACATACTGTCCAGGTACGAAGAACACTACCACTGTTAAACATGGGAAAAACCAAAACAACAACACACTGGCTGTCCGGGTCCTACTTGACCTCTACCACTATCCATAGTGGGATACAAGGTATTTATAGAAGGTTTGTTTGAGGATTTATAAATCCTCCAGTTTAGCACAGGAGATAGTTTGTAAATACAGAACACACACTACTTAAAATTTAAATAAAAGAATCACCAAGAGAGTAAATATGAGTTTACAATGATCTAGTGAATTGATGTGCAACTTTGGGCTACATTCATTAATCAGGAATGCTCCTGAGTCCTTCTTTGGGTTTTTTTCTAGAAAACAAATTGTCGTTTTCTTCAAATTCTGTTTGATCATCTTGAGAATAGATGCAATCATTGAAGCTCTTCACTCAATATAATAGGTTCATCTTGTGTTCTCATCTTTTATGAATGAAATCGTTTATGTCTCGTGATCAACTAGTAAGTGAGTGTCGGGATGTAGCCTCTCTTGTGTGTATTCGCAACACTTCTTTAGAGTAGCTCGATCTTCCATTTGTACATTCAGCTCCGACAATGGGAATGATTACCTTTTTCTTGGTATGAGTTACGGTTCATGAAATTCCAACCACTATCATTAATTAATGCCAGTTTCATTAAATTAAAAAAATATGACCATTAGGATTATTTTAATAATATTGAAAAAGTATAGAGTTTAAGTAACACTGACTGGTTAATAGTCAAATTCCATCAGTAGATCTCTGTCGTTGAACCTGTATCAGTAGCTCTGAGTTTCAGTGAGCTCTCTATCCGTAGACTTGTAACAGTAATGGTTACTCTGTGTCATAGTAGCTCTGTGTATCAGTAACTCCTTCTATTGGTAGCTCTTCTTTCTATATCAGTAGACTTGTATTAGTTGGAGTCTGTCGGTAGCCCTTCTTGTCTATATCAGTAGACTTGTATATACCAGTAGCTGTGCTCATCGGTAGACTTTGTATTAGCCGCCATTTATCAGTGCACTACATAGTGGTAGACTGTCTATATCTGTATACTTGATCTATCAGTGACATTTTTTTACCGGTAGATATAATCTAATGGTAGATCTTGTCTATTGGTAGTTTATATCGGTAGACTTGAATACCAGAAGACTTAAACATACCAATAGCTTTGTTTTGTAATGGTGAACTTTCTGTAGCAGTGGAGTTGCATACACTGGTAGCTCTATCCAGTACCAGTGTACTTAGCCTTATCAGTAGCGTTGAAAATCTATCACCTCTGTATCAGTAGCTGTTTGTATTGGTGACCATGTCTATCGGTAGACTATATACCGGTAGGTCTGTATCAGTGACCCAACACTTAATACTTATATGTTCTATGAAAATCATATTCATATTGAGTTAGAGTTATTTAAAATTTGGATGAATATGTAATTAAAATATGAATGAACATTATTTGGGTTCATCAAAACATATTAAATCATAATTGAGATTATCAAAACAGGTTAGGTCAACAATCTCTCCATTTTTTATAATCACAACATATGATACTATAATCCCAAAATATTAAGTATTCTATTATAAGATATATAATTAGATAAAATTGTATTAGACAAAGTAATAGAAACAAAATAAAAAATTACTATAATTATAAAAAAATGTATCAGAGGTATTATAAAACAAATAACCAATGTCAGTAATGATATTTTCAAATGTAAGATTTGAAATGTATCATAGATATAATTATATTTCTCATAAGTCTCATAGGTCCCCCCCATTATTATGCTCATAAATCATGCTCATATATCTAGCTTTCTAGAAGCTCATTTTTACCCCCTTTTGTGATTAGAAAAAAGTAGGAAACAAAGAGAGAAGTAATATAATAGAATAGAGAATAAGAGAAATTGTATTTTGTGGTGTAAAAAGATATAAATAAATACCAAAACTAAACCATAAATAATACAATGACTCCAATAAAATATCTTAGCCATTATTAAATCCACCTCCTGAATGTCCACTTAGAATTTTCCTTTAGGATCCGAGGTAGACTTAGTCTGTGTGGATGCAGGTGGAGGCTTAGGAACACTAGAAATGATCATAGGAGGCTGAGCTACTGAAACTGTTTCTGGCCTGTACGGTGTCGCTCTCTGAGTGATCAAAAGAGTATTGATTCAGATGGCTTGGGCTGGAGTCATCCAACAAGGAGAAGTAGTAGAGGCAAATGTAGGTAAGTCTGGAGGTACAATCACTGGTTGAGCATCAACATGCAAGAAGGGAAACAAGAGATTTCTAACATACATAATGATTCAACCTCCTCTCTCAATAGAATATAAAAAGTCATCCTTGATTTCTAAAAACTTATCCAAGGTTGGTGTTATCTCCCTTAGTTTTCTTACTTGTTCCCTCAAGGCTTTATTGACTAGAGGTAGCTTCATGTATTATAACATATGCTTGAAATGGCTGTTGAGCTGATTCTTGATATAGACCTTTTGTAAATAATAATCCACTTTCTCTTTGACTTACATCTGAGAAGCAGTATCCTTTCTCATGTAATTCGGACCGATTTTTCCAATATCCCTAGTGTTAGACACCACTTGACTTATGGTAGATGAGTCCACAGAGCCATTGGTTGTTGCTAATCCAATCTCCTCTTTCATCAAATCTCTAATCTGATCCAACTCTACTAAAGATTTATAAGCAAGTGAACCAATAGATAAAGTCGTAGTTTCCTTGAAACTTTTAGTTAGCCCACTGATAAAATTTTTCACTTCCAAATCCTAGGAGCTAACATGATTCTTTATGGAATGCTTAAATTCTTCAAACAATGATAACATTTAGCTAACTACATTTTTTAAAAAACCAAATCCTTGTCTGTTTGAGATTTAGAACTCACATATGATTACAAAGAGACAACTTATTTCTTTGGAATTTCACCATCATCTTCCAATCTCAACACTTGATTCTGGAAAGCTGTAACTTAATCCATTATCTTTGCCACATAGTTTGACACACTACAACCAAGATAGAGTTCAAATGATAATTCCATGTTGCTCAACTCCTCAACAAATCAATTATTTAAATTAAAATTTGATGCACTAAAATACTCTTTTATTTCAGCATTCAAAGATTATAAGTCATTCATGGTGATCATATTAGCAGACACAACAACATGTGCTATTTCTGACACAATACTAGCCACAGATTCATTTATAACAGACTGAATTGATGAAACTATGGATGATTCCATTCTTCTTATTTCCTCCACAAAGCTGGACATTATCTCAGAAATTAACTGATCCATATCTGGTTATCTAAATAAATCCTAATGTCAAAATTCATAAGTGATATTATAATTTACTTGAGGACATATGACATGTGTTTCATCCTTAGAGTCATTGCAGTCCAATCCACAAACTGAAAACCCTGGGTCCTCTTCCCAGTCTTCAATCTCAAAAACCACAGAAACACTACCATGTCTGGTTGGATGGTCCCACTCAACTGGTGCATTCTCCTGCATAGAAAGAGCATCTTCAGCAGCTCTTTCTTCCTCAAAATAATCTTCCACAACTAATTCCAAATCTCCAACAGAAGGATGATCCTCAGGAATAAGAGCAGGTTTATCTACTTCAACAAGAGTAGCATTTAAAGTCACAATAAAACATACAATCAAAGAAATTAAACATAATGTGGCAGAAGTAGATGCATCATTTTCAGATTCTCTTTCTTCTTCCCCATTTTGTGGGGAAACCTCTCCATGATCTGATCTCTACTGGTCTTCCACATCCATAGGTTCCTCTTCATTGCTTAAAACTGTCTCTATAGTGGGTAGGATCAAAGAATGATTTTTATTTTTCTTATTATACAATTATAGGATTTGGGATAGGAGGCAAGTCCAGATCTCCTCCATCTACTGCAGAAGAATCCTCCTCATATGAATCATCACTATAATATGGATCCTCCTCATCAGGTCCTAGAACTGGATCTCAATTATCTTGTGGTCTATTTGGATGGTCAATTGGATTGAACTTGTCATATATCTTCTCACCATCAGTAACCCACTACCTTTTCCATGGTTTCCAGCTAATCTTCATGTACATACAGATTGTGCTTGTGATACAGAAATTATTCCTTACCACTAATATCTCATCCTGATACTTAGCTAACCCCTTCAATTTAATCATAACCAAAATCAACTTGGCAATGAATAAAGCATTGGTCTTTGATTTGGGTTTGGTCATATCCTTTATTTGAATCCCTAACAGCCTGCATGGATTCACTTTCACACCATGTCTGAAGATATGCAATAGATTGTTATCTTGATATCTCAGATTCCCAAAGTCCCATATTCTTGGACTTAGTACTTGTTGCACAAATTTAAACAATAATCAATTTTCTCCATCCATTTCAGCAGCCACCAACTTTTTCTATTTTCTACTACTTGTGTGCTCCTCTAAGGCAGTCTCATAATCAAATATGTCACTAGTAGGAGGTATTGTGTTTGATGAATATCCCAAAACTCCTTCATTTGTTACTCTTAGGTACTTTTCCCACTCTAAGGATGAAAATATTATTTCCTTTCCATTTACCCAAAAAATCATTCTATTTTCCTCATCATATTTCTCAAATCACACAAAAGCATAAAAATATTTTACTAGCTTCGGATAACAAGGAACATTTTTATTTGTGAAATATTCTACCCCTCTATACTCCACTAATACTCAGAGGGTCATCGATTATCTTGAAAAATACATTCAGCTCACAACTCCTTCTCGACTACAATATATCTATTTTGCAAATCTGGGTTCACTGGACGCCTCCATGACCTTTTTCGTCTAAAAATGCTACATGCCTCAGGCCCTGTCTTCTGCTTTTTCTCATTTGGCTCATCAATGTATTCTCTAACAGTATGGAGTTTGGTTTTTTCAATATCTTTTTCTAGGAACATATGGTTCAATGAAATGAGGATATGGGAGCTAAGGCTTGAGGGTAAAGAATTTGAGGTGGATCGAAAAAGGATAAGACTAATTTTTTATCATTAAAGAATCAAAAAATAAGTAAATAAAGAATAATAAGTAATGTATAAACGATACAGATTTCGACTGCTAAAGACACGAAGTTTAAAACAGCGCAAATTTAACGATAGTATATACCAATGAGAATTCCTAACAGTGAGGTTTATCTATTAGTGAGGTCCACTAACACTGACGTATACTGGTGTGGTTCATACCGTTGAGGTATAATAGTGAGGTTTATCTATCAGGGAGGTCCACTAACAGTTACGTATACTGGTGAGGTTCATACCAGTGAGGTATAACAGTGATGTTTCCAATAGTGCGGTTTCTAACAGCGAGGTTTCTATCGGCGAGGTTTCTAACGGTGAGGTTTCTAGTAGTGAGGTTTCTAAAGGTGAGGCTTCTAATACAGAGAGTCAATCATCCCTAATTCATGTCTAATGTAACTTAACCTATCTGAACATAAAGGATTGGTTAAAATGTCATCTAATTGATGTTCAATGCCTATAAATTCAAGAGTAATATCACCTTTTTGGTAATGATCTCTCAAAAATGGTGCCTTACATCAATGTGTTTGGTCCTAGAGTGAGACACGAGATTATTAGATATGTTAATTGCACTAGTGTTGTCACAATTTGTTGATACATGTTTAAAATCATATCCATAGTCCAACAAAGTATGTTTCATCCACAAAATTTGTGCACAACAACTACTAGTAGTTATATACTCTGCTTCAGAAGTAGACAATGAAATAGAAATCTACTTTTTACTACACTATGATACTAGGGACTTACCAAGAATATGACATGTTCCAGAAGTGTTCTTCTTATCTAACTTGCAACCAGAAAAATCAGCATCTGAATAACTTATTAAATCGAAAGAATGACTATTTGTATAAAATAATCCTATGTTTGCAGTATGTTTAAGATATTTGAAAGTTATTTTAACTGCAATAAAGTGATATTATTTAATATTATCTTCAAATCATGCACACATACACACACTAAAAATAATATCTTGTCGAATAACAGTAAGAAAAAGTAAGCTCCCAATCATACCTCTGTAATTTGTCTGATCTACTGGTTTTCCAGTTTCATCTGCATCCAACATACATGTGGTACTCATAGATTTATCACGTTCCTTAATAATATCCAATCAAAAACGTTTTAAAAGATCATTTTTATATTTACATTGATTTAAGATAATAGTATTTTTAGTTTGAAAAACTTGAAATCCAAGAAAATATTTGAGTTCTATCATTAAGATCATTTCATATTCATTTTTCATACTCTTTGAAAAAGTAGTACATAAATATTTTTTAGAGGATCCAAAAATAATATCATCAACATAGATTTGTACTATCAAAACATCTTTAGAAATTCTTTTGATAAAGAGAGTAGGATCATCAATCCCTTTAGAAAAACCTTTTGAAATAATAAAATTACTATGTCTATCATACCAAGCTCTTGGAGATTGTTTTAATCCATATAAAGCTTTTTAGAGTTTAAAAACATGATTTGGAAAATTATGATTAGTAAATCTAGGTGATTTTCAACAAAAACATCTCCTATTATATAACCATTTAAAAAATCACTTTTAACATCATTTTGAAATAACATGAAATTCAGATGAGCAGCATAGGAAAGTAGAACCCTAATGACATCTAAACTAGCTACAGGTGAAAAGGATTCCTCATAGTATATTCCTTCCTCTTGACTATATCCTTGTGCAACTAGCCTTGCTTTGTTCCTAAATATATTTCTAGATTCATCAACTTTGTTTCTAAAAAGTGCCGCTGGTCAAAGTATCCTTAGGTCTGTCATCTAATTCCCAGACATTTTTTCTTTCAAATTGATTTTATTCTTCTTTAATAGCCATTACCCAAATCATTGATTTCTTAATTTATATTTTTAGGCTCTAACTGTGAAATAAAGGATTGATTTTCACTCTTGTTTTATAGAGATTCTCTAGTCCATGTCCCTCTATCAAAATTACCAACAACAGCATCTAATGGATGAATATTTAGAATACTAGTTGATCTAGTAAATGTGTTACTAGAAATTCTAGGTTCCTCTCATGATTCAGGTTCTATAGAAAAAGGTTCTGTAAATTTTCCATAATTACTCGATTTTACAGCAGGTTCACTGTTTTTATCATTAAGGTCCAGGATAGACATATCTTCTTCATGATTTTCTATGGAAGACTTAGGTTCATGTGGATCAGTTTCATCAAATTTGATGTAAATAGATTCTTCCACACATTTGGTTCTTTTATTAAAGACTCTATAGGCTTTTCTAGTTATAGTTTATCCTAGAATGATTCCATCATCACTTTTAGAAGTAATCATGTAAAGATTATCCTTATTAATGAGAATAAAATCATTGTAACCAAAAACATTAAAGTAACTAACTTTAGGATTCCTATTATTTCATGATTCATAAGGGGTATTTTTGTGAAATGGTCTAATCAAGACTTTATTTATAATGTAGAAAGCTGTATTCATAGCTTCAGAACAAAAATAAATAGGTAGGTCATACTCGTTAAGCATAGTTGTTGCAATTTCTTGAAGGGTTCTGTTTCTTCTTTCTACTACACCAGTCTGATGAGGGTTCCTTGGGGTAGGGAAATTCTAACTATAGCCATTGTGTGAGAAGTAACATTAAAACTCATGATTTTCAAACTCACAGCCAAGATCACTTCTCTTGGTCTTAATCATAAGTCCACTAAGATTTTCTATGGACTTGAAGTATTTAATAAAGTAGGAACAAGCTTCCCTTTTGTGAGATAAGAAGTATAGCCAAGTGTACCTTGAAAAGTCATCTACTTAGACATAGACAATGTGTTTCCCATTTAAACTAGAAAATCTAGAAGGTCCAAAAATGTCCATGTGAACCAACTCGAGAGGATGAGAAGTTGAAACTTCGTTCTTTGATTTCAATGAAACTTTATGTTGCTTTCCCTTTTGACAGGGAGTAAAAACGTTGTCTGTCGGGAATTCATGTTTGGGTAGGTCTCTAACTAAGTTATTCCTAGTCAGGTTTCTAAGTGAATTAACATTGTTGTGTCCTAATATTCTGTTCCAAATCCATGATTCTTTATGGAATGTATTTAAACAAGTATTATTTTGTTTGGCTAAAGAATTCAAATCAACTACATAAATTTTTTCATTTCTTTAAGTAGAAAACACTAAAATATATTGATAATTTATAACATTGGAGGAATAATTTTCAAATTTAACATTAAAACCACCATCACATTACTATTAAATACATAATATATTGTATTTAAGTCCATCAACAAATAATACATTAGAAATTAAAATTGAATCAATGTCACCAATATGGCCCAGGCTGATGGTCTTTCCTTTTAAATTATCACCAATGGTGACATGGCCTCCATCAACATTGATTATGCTCTTGAAGCATGAGTAATATCCAGTAATATTCCTTGAACATCCACTGTCCATGTACCATACCTTCATATGGGATATCATCAAGCATATTTACTACAAAATAAGTTTAAACAGAAAATGATTTTGGTACCCAGATTTTCGTGGGTCCAGAAAGGTTAGAAAGCACAGATTTTGGTACCCAAATTCGTCTAATGGGTCTCATACAATCAATAGATTCAAATTATTTTTAAAGAAAAACATTATTTGATCTATAGACATGTGAAAAACTAGTTGTATCATATGCATTTCTAGAACTAGAACTAGTAGCATTCTATACAGATTTAGGAATAAATCTATTATTAGTAATCTATCTATTTCCAGGATGATATCCTATTCCAGTGGTATATATTGGTTCGACTTTTTTACCTAAAATTTTAGTTAGAGAATTCTTTACATTAGTGAATTTCTCTAATTCCTTCCTTAATTACTCATTAGACAGTTTCAGTTCTGTATTTTCCTTATGTAATTGAGCATTATGTTCCTTTTCTATATCAAGTGCAGATATAATAGAGCTGGTCAAAGCATGTTGTTTCCTCATGGTCTTATACTTTTCATCCAATTCATTACATGGTTCTTCATGAATATTACAATATTCAAACAACTCTTCACTAGTCATGTTTTCAGATTCAGAATCAGAATCAACTCCAGATTAATATGAATTTAAAGCATGAGTATCCAATATTACCTCAGATGTGTTTGTCATGAAACACATGTTAGATTTCTGAGAGTTTTCATCCTGAGTAGATTCAGAATTACTAGAATTATCTTCTAAATCACTCCATGTTTCTTTCATATATTTCTTGTACTTATGGTCCTTTTAGTCATATTTCTCCTTAAATTTGAACATTGGACAGTCTACTTTTACATGTCCTTTCCTTCTTCATTCATAACAGACAATGTCATCACTCTTATCAGGTTTTTTCAATCCTTCATCCAATGAACGTTGTTGTCATATTTTCCTTTATAATTTGTTTTTCTGAATAATTTAATTTTCTTATAGAACTTCTTAAATCTATGGGCTATTTGAGCCATCTCAACATCATTGTCATATTTACTCTCAACAATGCTTGATCTTTCAGTTGGTATGTGAAAATTCTCCATATCCTTGCTCTTTGAAGCATATGTCTTGATGGAAACTGACTTCTTTCTTGGTTCATCATCTTATTTCTTATTCACTTTATGTTCTTCTTCATACATAATTAACATACCAATATGTTCCTTAACTGGAAAAACATCAATATCACATGATTCTCGAATTGAAATAGATGTGCCTCTCCATTTTTATAGTAAACATCTTATTATTGTCATGATCTGTTCTTTTGCAGGAATAACTTTTCCAAGTGAGCTCATTATATTTACAATTTCGTTGAACCTGAGAGAAATGCCAGAAATAAGTTTATCAGGATTTATTTTAAAATTTTCATACTTAATAGTATAGGTATTTAATTTCATTTCCTTAACATTGGTTGTTTCCTCATGAGAAACACCCAAAGTATCCCAAATTTCATAAGGACTTTTACATTGTATATATGTGATTAAATTATTCATCTCATGAAGAACAATACAAATCATTCATTTCTTTACAGTTATTATGGTTTGTAGTTTTAGTAGGTTCATCCCAAGTAGTTCTTTCAGTTTCTTCAATCTTATACTAAGTCTCTATAGCAGTCCAGATGTCCAATCTCGTACTCTCTAAATGAATTTTCATTTCCATATTCCACTGGGCATAATTTGTACCATTAACAAAACATGTCATTTTGGTAGCATCCCCTTATAATTTATTATCCATAATTAGATTATAGAAAATATATTTAAAGAGATAAAATATATAACTAAAAGAAATTTAAGATCTTTATGATACAACTATAATCAATTTTGAAAAATAGGGTATTTCAAAAATATTTTAATAATAAACTCTTCCTCTGATACCAAATGTTGGTTGGAGTGGATACTCATGAGTGGGGGGGGGGGGTGAATTGAGTTCCAATTTAAATTTTTGTGAAAAAGAATTATATTAAAATCCCCCAATTTATAAAACAAGTTAAACTGTAGTGAATTTGTAAAACTGTTATGGTTCAATTTGGTTCTCAAATGATTGATTACGTATCTGTTAATTTATTTAGAGGAGAAAATTAGATTTGGAAAATAACCTACTGATTTACAATAGTTAAATTTTTTTTTCTAGATTAACTATCAAAGTATCTTTAAAAATAGGTTTGTATTTCAATGTAATTATCATCGGAATATTAGATATAGTTAAAACCGAAAAAATAAGCACAATAGTTCTAACTAAGAGGTTCAGCCACAAGCCGAGACTTAGTCCTCTCAAATAATTTATATAAATTAGATCCACACCCTGGATCGGGGTAAACAACATTACACAGACTATCCAGGTACTAAGACCTCTACCACATTTTAACATGGGAAAAACCAAAACAACAGGACACTAGCTATCCAGGTCCTACATGACTTCTACCACTATCCATAGTGGGATACAAGAGTGTTATAGATGGTTTGTGTGAGGATTTTAAAATCCTCCGGTTTAGCATAGGAGACAGTGTGTTAATACAGAACACATACTGCTCAAAATGTAAATAAAAGAATCACAGAGAATGTAAATACGAGTTTCGAATGATCTAGTGATTTGAAGTGAAGATCTAGGCTATTTTGATTAATTAGGAATGCTCTTAAGTCCTTCTTTGGCTTTTGTCTGGAAAAAAGTGTCATTTTCTTCAAGTTTAGATTGATCAGCTTGGGAATAGATACAATTGTTGAAGCTCTTCACTCCTTTTCTTAGGTTTAGCTTGTGATCCACACCCTGGATCAGGGTAAACAACATTACACAGACTATCCATGTTATAAGACCTCTACCACATTTCCAAATGGGAAAAACCAAAACAATAGCACACTGGCTGTCCAGGTCCTACTTTACTTCTACCACTATCCATAGTGGGATACAAGAGAGTTATAGATGGTTTGTGTGAGGATATATAAATCATCCAGTTTAGCATAGGAGACAGTGTGTAAATACAGAAAACAGACTACTCAAAATGTAAATAAAAGAATCACTGAGAGAGTAAATATGACTTTAGAATGATCTAGTGATTTGAAGTGTATATCTGGGCTCCTTTGATTAATTAGGAATGATCCCGAGTCCTTCTTTGGTCTTTGTATGGAAAACAAAGTGTTGTTTTCTTCAACTTTAGATTAATCAGCTTGAGAATAGATACAATCGTTGAAGCTCTTCACTCCTTGTCTTAGGTTCAGCTTGTGTTCAATTCTCGTCTGAATGGCCTCATGTATGTTCAATGTTATTCATGTAAGTGAGTTTCTGGATGTACCCTCTCTTGTGTGTATTCGCAAAACTTCTTTAATGTAGCTCGACCTTCTTTTTATACTTTCATCTCTGGTAATTTGAATGATTACCATTATCTAGGTATGATTTACAGTTCCTGAAATTCAATCAACTATCATTAATTAATGGAAGTTGCATTAAACTAAGAAAATATGACCTTTAGAATTATTTTAATAATATTGAAATAGTATATAGATTGTGTAACAATGATTGGTTAATAGTCATCTTCCATCAGTAGCTCTCTGTTGGTGAACTTGAATCAGTATGTCTGAATATCAGTGAGCTCCCTATCAGTACACTTGTGACAGTAACTGTTACTCTGTGTAACTGTAGATCTATGTATCGTTAACTCATTCTCTTGGTAGCTCTTCATTCTATATCAGTAGACTTGTATTGGTAACTGTCTATCAATAGCTCTTCTTGTCTGTATCAGCAGACTTGAAAATACCGGTAGTTTTTCTCATCAGTAGACATTGTATCAATAGATTTTTATCAGTGGACTACATAGCAGTAGACTATCTATATCGGTAGACTTGATCTATTAGTGACATTTTATTTCTAGTAGACTTACTCTAACGGTAGATCTTATGTAACGGTAGTTCGTATTGGTAGACTTGCATACCAGTAGAGTTACATACACTAGTATCTCTATTCTGTAACGATGACCTTTCTGTAATGGTAGAGTTGCATACATCGGTAGCTCTGTCCTGTACTGGTGTACTTAGCCTTATCGGTAGCGATTAAAATCAGTGACCTTTGTATCGGTAGCTATTTTTATTAGTGATCATTTCAATCGGTAGACTATGTACTGGTAGGTTAGTATCAGTGACCCAACACTTAATACTTTTGCGTTCAATGAAAATCATAGTCATATTGATTTAGAGTTATTTTAAAGTAGGATGATTATGTAATTAATTTATGAATGAACATTATTTTGGATTATCAAAACATATTAAAACATAATTGAGATTATCAAAACAAGTGAGTTCAACAAACATATATAGGATTATTGAAATCAATTAAGGGTAATGATATCTGGAAATTAATTTCATTCCCTGAACATAAGAAATGATGATTCTTTTCAAATATTTAGAAAAAGAAAAATTGGAAATGATATTGAAAAGTAAAAGAATTTTCCATCCATATTTTTTTGTAAAATATTAAAAATGATTAATTTGATTCTTTTAAAAATGATTGAACCATTTAAAATCATTTATCAGAGAACATTTTTTAGAAAGGAAAAGTGGTTTTGCACCAAAAAAATTATTTTTCATCAAAACATTAATCTTGAATTATAGAGAATAAAAAGAGAGGATTGTGAATGGGAAACGTTTATTCTGAGGAAAAAGCAATATGAAAATAAATACATGGGTTTCATGAAAGATATATAAAAACATTCCATCCAAAATCATCGTCATAAGAAATTCATATGAGCATTGAGATTCTAACATAAAACTTTTACAACCATTAACTACAATACCCATGGATTACATGAAAATGAGTCATCAAATATCATGAAAAGAAGTGACATCATGATATTAGATTTAAAAGGGTTTTTATATATTCATCATGAAAGAATATAGGTGTCTAGAATATCGTATGTCTCAAAAAAGGTAAATTGATACAAAAAACCATTACATCTTGGGTTAATTTTTAATCGTAATCCCAGTAAAATAATAACATCAAAACATTAATTAATTATAATATAATTAAGTAAATAGATGATATATATTATAATAATATAGTACAGATACCACAAAAAATAATGAAGTGGTGATTATGGCATAAGTCTCTCAGAAACAAATGTGAGACTAGAAATCCCCTTATCTTGAGTGTTAACTTCTGGCGTACTTATTAAAACCTAGAATATAACAAATATAAGTATAATATATGCCAATTATAGAACATTATTCATATTTATCAAACCAAATATGATATTTTTATAATGATTATTAAATTTTTGTTAACAATTCTATATTAATGACATGTTTTGGGTAACAATAGAATTGTTCATCAGATATGTTTTTCGTTATTATATTTTAGGTCATCTAACATTTATCATGGTTCCATCATCACTAAAATCATAAACATAATATAAATTTCATATTTTTTAATAAAACTTTATATTAATCTATAAAATTTATTTTTATGAAATTAAATACAATTCTCATTGAGATGGTAGGTCATTAGAATGCATAAACATGGATTTTTCTTTTATTATTCGGATGAAAGAATGAAAATTAAATGGAATATATATTTACATATTGGACTTTAAAAATAATGGTTACATAAAATATTTAAGAAACTATTATTATACCCATCCTTAATACATTCCACGTAAACTGGGAATGAATACATCATATGGTGATTCTATAGTTCATCGTACACATGAATGTTGTTATCGTATTTCAAAAAAATAGAGAGGATGAGGTTTTATGTGATATAAAAATTTCATAATCACAATAACATATTATATATCATATATTAATAATAAATCTATAATTATTACTAGTATTTAGAGGTTTTAATAAAAAAATCAAGTAAATCAATTTTCTAGGTAGTAGTCCTTCGGACACAAGAATGATGATTTCATAACCCATCAGATAGATGTGTAGGTAATTGTAGGTAATTAATTTAATATAAAATATCTCAGTATATGTAATAAACAATGTTTATAATATAATAATGTAAAAATTATAATTTAAGAGGGTGGGGAAATAAATAAAACAAATATTCTTTTGATGGACAATACACATTCATTGATTATTCTCATTAGGATTGCACTGAAATCCTTTATAAGATATTTCTTTTCCAAAAAATATTAATTATTGGATAAGGGAAGTGAATTTGGGAATTTATTTGGGTGGTAATTGTTTAAATCATAGTTTTTTAATGTGTGGGGATCGGTGGAGTGTGGTGGCCTTCTATAAGTGGGGGAGAGGACACACATGGTTTTTTTGAATAGAAATAAGTTCTACCACTTTTTATAAATTTGAATCATGGTATAATTTTTGTGAAAATTATAACGTTATACCTTATAAGGTTTAAATATTTGAATAATATATTATTTTAAAAGTGTATAGGTAAATTTTACATGTATATTTTTTGTTTAACCCCCTGTAACCCTATTTTTTCTTAAGGAGACTAAATAATTTTTTCCTGATTTACTATTAATTTTGGCAAAAAAATAATATGATATTTTTAGATACAAAATGTAGGCTCATTAAAAATATTCAATCCATTTTTAAAAATTCAATTAATAATATATACTAAAATTATTATAATATTAATCACTTGATGTGATGAGAAAGAAGTATTTTTATGCAAAAATGATCAAACTTTTACAATGTTTTTATATCCAATTTTAATATATAATTGATTATGATGACCAAAATTTGATTAATTGATCCGAAATTAAAATAATTTTACTTTCAAACCATCAATAAATAAATTTTTATAATATAACTAATTTAAATGATAACGATGTTTTCAATTAAAATTCAGTATTTTCAATTATTCGTCAAAGAAATTAATATTTAAAAGAAAATATCAAACATTAACCATAAGATAATTTTGAAATTATTATATCATTAATTATTTTTATTTTATCACATTAATTTTTTAAAATTTGAAAAAACAATTTTTAAAATATGTGCACTATAAAAATGAGACAAAACTAATTTTTATAAAATAATGTTTTAAGCATGAAATTGGATTCACTATTATGTATATTTAGAAAAAAGATATGGTTAATTTTAAATTGTTTATTGAATATATAAAATATATAAATTTCAATAAATTAATTCTCCATATTTTTTTATTCTATAGAGGTAGAAGCAATTGGTTTAAATAAATAAATTATTTTCTTTGGAAAAAAAATTCTTATATTTTCAAATAAATTGAATTTGAATTTATTATTAATTAGTCCCCAATTAATTTACTAAATTTATAATTTTTTAAATCAATTTTTTATAATTAATTTATTCTAATTTATACCAACAAGTCCATCATCAAGGTGATAACTATCATATTAAATAATTATATTTAAAATATATGACACATTTCTTTTAACAACATTGTGGAATTTAATGCATGCTCAACTATGTGTTAAATTTAATGAAAAAAACCTTTGTTTCATGTCACCCAAACATGGGAAAGAAAAAATTTATTTGAAAAATGAATTTCCCAAATTCAAATTTTTTTACAATATCCCCAAATATGTGTGTTTTTTAGAGTCATCCATGGTGATGTAGGTATTATTGTAGAGGGGAAACGTGTAGTGGTAGTTGAGGGTGGACAATTATATGAAAATACTTAACAAATTTTTTTCCAAAATCAATATTCATCGTCACAATATATGTGGAATTATCATGTATTTTCTTATACTTGAGGATCATTAACATACAAGTCATGAAAAAGTATCCATACTTACAAGAGATGAGTTTTTATATTATTGTGAAGAATGGGGTGATACTATGCATGACTTCTTGACTATCCATGTAACAATGGGTAGTTTGTTAACTGATACAGGTCTATTCGAGAGGAAATGAAAAAATTATAGACCTCCAGAAATTGGTCAGTTTTTTCATAGGGAGCTTTTTGGAATTGTAGTTAAAAGTGGACCTATAAGAGGTTCTAGAGGATTATAATTCTTTGATCCCGATGCACTACCACCATCCTAATGAATCACACACTAGGACCTGAGTGTTGACATTTAGGGATACAACTAGATGTATCTGATGGAGTATTAAAACTACGAAACGCCTGTCATGATTTTAGGTATAATATTTTTCTAATTCTCTATTGTATATATACACATAACCATTGACCCAATAAATTATTGTTGGTTGTAGTATCTGACTCAATAGGTGGTGAATTGAGTATCTATAAAAATTTCTGATAAAATGATTCAATACAAAATAAAATCCACCATATAAAAATATAAACAAAGTCAATTTTTATTGAATTTATAAATTTTTGGAAGGTTCAATTTGATTCTCATAAGATTGATTAGATCTCAGTTTTACTAACCTATCTATTAACAAAACTTTTGAAGAAAACATAATGATTCAAAAAAAATGTAAACACTTGTTAATCTAACTATAAAATTTCAGGTTATCTTAATGAATGAAATACATATCACATAATAAATATAAGATAATCAACACAACTGATAAAAAAAGAGGTTCATTCTCAAGTAGAGACTTATTCCTCTCCCCTTGGTGATCACCTAACAACAATATGATTATATTAATATACTTTTTATCCACACGTTGGATCAGGTTTCACAATAGCACCCCCGGCTGTCTAGGTCACACATTACCTCTACCACAGTTATTCATAGGAAATATAAATAATCATACCACACAAGATCTCTTCCACAGTTCTACATGGGATAAAATTCTAATATGTGATTGAGTATGAGGATTGTTCGACATCCTCCAGTTATTCTCAGGGGACAGTTTTTGTGATACAATAAAATATAAACTCTTCTTAATTAGTGATGATAAAACACAATAGAGTTACGAAAGAGAATAGAGTTAAGCATTTTTTATGTGTTCTTAAGTAATCCTATGAACTCAATAGATGTTGAGAAAATGGAATTTTAGTCCTCTTCTATAATTTTTCTTCAGAACAGAGTATCAACGTTTTTTTAATCCATCTTCATGGAGAAAAACGGTTCCTCCATTCAATGTATCGATGTACACTAAGATTCTGGAGAATGTTTCTTGTTACAATATTCTTGTAATACCAAGCACTTAGTTCCTCTCTTTTCCTATTCCCACAGTTCGTGTCTCAGCGTGTTTCAGTTTCTAATACATCGTGTACTGAACTCTTTTAACATGAAAGATGAGGTCCTTTTATAATCCAGGGTCCTCTAGTGATGAAGATCATTACACGTGCATGTACGACGTTCTTTCTACGGATAGTCGTACAGAAAACATTAAAAAAACTCAAATACATTAATTTGTCTAAATATGACTGTTAAAAATAAATTTGAATTAATAAACTCGAAATTTTTATTTATAACAAGTGATGGGACATCTTTGGTCTGTTGTCTTCGGTTTGATAAAATCGGTCTGTCATATTTGGTGCGTCATCTTCGGTGTCTCAAATTCGGTCTATCAAACTTTGGTCTATCAACTTCAGTCTATCGAACATCAGTATGTCGAACTTCAGTCTATCGACTTTGGTGAGTCAAACTTCAGTCTTCCGACTTCGGTGAGTCAGGCTTCATTTTCGGTGTGTTGAATTCAGATTTGGTGTGTCAACTTCGGTTACGGTCTGTCGTGTTCGGTGTGTCGACATCGGTGTGTCGAACTTCGGTATGTCATACAAGACTAAGTGTTAAGCAAAGGTTATGTATAAATACATTTGTAAACATATTTATTCATTAATATAGGTTATTTACTTATTTAAGTATATGTTGTTGTATGACATATTTTATTCACTAAGAGATATTAAACTGGCATGAAATTGTAGAATCTCTATTGTGACAATATTTTTTATTATGAAAAATACAATATCATGGAGGGTCCAACACTCTCCCCCTTTTTTATAGTCACTAAGTATGTCATAAATGCAAATATATATAATAAATATAGCTCAACATAGATGAATGCAATTTTTGAATATCAATAATGTTTGGCATAGCCAGAATTTATTTAAAACAAATCTCCCCCTCACTAAATAGATTATGGAGAGTATATGCCATCCTTATTTTCTTCTCCTTTGGGGATTATGAGAAATAGAAAAGTAGTAAGAAGAAATAATATAATAGACCCATAAAAATTTTCTTTAATGGGCATAAGAGAACAAGGTAAACAAAAAGATCAATTCCCTATCAAAAGATACAATCCATCATTAAGGGTTTGGATGCTGAGGAGATTTGGCTTCGTCTGAAGGAACTAAAGGAGAAGGATAGGTTTTGGGAGTGGCAGAGGATAGGGGTGGTTTGAGGATAACACCATGTACGGAAACACCACTAGGGATAGTAGCTATAAGGCTAGGCCTTCTGTCTGAAAACACACGACTTGGAGACTTCTCAGTAATTATTGGTCAAATCTAGGAAAGAGCCAAAGAGACAGTCATTTGAGAAGGAGGCGAGAGGCAGTACCAATTGAAGTAGCGGGAGGAACCACAATTGCCTCGGCCTGAACATGCTGATAAGGTTTGAGCAGATTGATGATGTCATTAATGTTTTCCCCACCATATTGCATTTCCTTCTCCAAGTCATCCTTATTTTTCATAAATTTACTGAGCAATGGTGTAAAGTCTTTCAAAGGTAGAACGTTCTTTTTGAATGCTTCTGTGACTAGAGGACTTCTAAAATTTTCTTCCAGAAATGTGAAACTCTATATGAGGTCATTATTGGTATAAATATTAGTGAAAAACTTATCCACCTTTTTTCGAATCTCTTTCTAAGCTGCAGAAGCTTCATTTGTGCACTGTCTGACCATATTGTACACAAGATATGTATATCAATGAAGTTTTTCAAGAGTTTATTTATCTGAAACACTCTAGAGTTTTTGAATTTCCTTTCTCATCACAGCCTTGAGAGATTCCAAATCAGAAACAACACTTCTCCCACTCTTGGAACTAGATGGGCCAGCCAACATTTTTTCAATCTCTTATTTCTACTTTTACAGATAAACATTGAGTAGATGAGTTAATAAGTTTCTAAGAACTTCCAAAACACCACTAAAAGTGGTCTTGAAGTCAGAGGTTAAGGAATTCAGTTCATTTATCATTTTTATTAATTCTTCTCTCGGTAATGTGTTGTGTATAATAATGGTTTCTGTTGTAGTAATAAGATTCAGTTTAATCTCTAGAATCCCCATTCCTGGAATATTAGCTGCATCGAAATCTGAGATACATATGGAGGTGGAGGCTTCATTTTTGGGTCACTATTCCACTCTATAATAGATTTCCAATATATCGGGTCATCAGTATCAATTCTTACCATTCATCCCTGAGGCTCAATAATAACATCAACAACATCAACTTCTTCATACTGGTCTCTGGCCATATCAACCTGTCTAAGAACAAGGACCATCTAAACATCAGGTTCTGTCTGAGATCCAGCTACTTCATCTTCACCAAGTACATCCTTATTTTGAAGCACTGGAACAACATCTTCTTCCTCTTGTCCAGCAGCTATAAGTTCATTCAATTCCTGAATGAGCTCTTTGTTTCAGCATTAGGATGGAGTGGTCTGTCCTCATGTTCATAATATCTATGACCATTAGCATGTTGATCAACATGCTCAACACCATCACTATCCCCATGTATAGATTCCTCAATGGATCTTTCAACCACTTGTTCTCCCACTTTTAGAGATTCAGTTACATGATCATCTTTTCATACTTCATTATTATCATCAGACTCATCATCAGACTCACCATCTAATTTACATACATAGACTTCAACTCAAGTAACTTTGGTTTCTTCCTCTTCTTCATCACCTAATAAATATTATCTTAATGGAAATTTCATAGGTTTACTAGAAGGTCCATAAGTCATATTCTTGGGACTCTCAGCAATATCTGGATCACTTCTATCATCAAAAGGAGATATTTCTTCCCTTGGAACTTCAAGATCAGTATCCTCATCAAAATAAACTAGAACTTATCTTGGTTGGAGACCTGGATAATCTTTTTTTCCATTGGTCTATAAGGATGGTCAACCAGATTGAAATTTTCATACAACATTTCTTCATCTCCTACCCAACATATTTTCCATGGGTTACAGAAGATTTTCATTATTTTTTAAATGTATCTCTGTAGACAAAAACCACTTCATAAAGTTATCACTTCATCTCCATCTTATACGTAATCAATATTTTTCAAAATGGAAGAAATCATCCTCAGATAATATAAACAGGTTGCCTTCTTGGATGGCTTAATCAAATAGAATATATGCACGATAATATATCATCACAGATTCACTTTTATTCCATGTTTCAGAAAAAGATCATGAAAACATCCTGATCTTTCATAATAGAGAAATATCCATTCCTTGGGAAGATTTGATGTTCTATGAACATAAAAAGAAGTCTTACTTACCTTCAAATACATCTACAACATTTCTCCTAGGTATTTCATTTCCTATCAGCTTCATTAGAGCATCTTCATAGGAAAAAAGTTTGAAGAAGGTAGAATATTACCAGGATAGTCAGCATAGACACCTTCATTAGGCACTTCTATGAATTCAGCCCATTCCATGGATGATAAAACCACTTCATTTCTCTTTACCATAGATTTCAGCTATTCTGCCTCAACATCATCCAGTGATATAATCCAATTATGATAGAATCTATGCAGAAGATGGGGATTATAAGGTCTTTCATTGTTGGTGAACCAACAAATCCACCCTTGAGATTCTAGCATCTTTAATAAAGAATGATTTTCTTGATAGAAGCCACTCTATAGACACCTCCTTTTTAGCTGTAACTACACTTCTTTCTATGTTCGGTTTCGCAGTCCCACTGGACCCACATTTCTAACACTTACTAGGAGGAGATTTTCTAGGTTCTTCAATTGTGCGCTTAGTCCTATCCATGATGATGCTTCTTATTTGAATTGTGTTGAGAGGATGAGAGTCGAGAGAGTGTGTGAAAAAAGGTATAAGGATTTAAGTTAGAGGAGAAGGTGAATGGTCTGAATGGCTTGTACTAAATATATCATTTAGGGATTGTAAATCTTAAAACACAAAATTTAAACGTGGAAAGTTAAAAAATAGATAAAACATCATTATTTCATTTAAAGTAGACAGAATTTACAAAACAACCCTTAAATATATCACTGTCAAAGAATAGGATTCAAAAAGATCGTTTTCACAGGATATCGGTTTCAAGAAGATCTGTTTTAGAAAGATCGATTTCAAGAATATCGATTTTAGAAAGATCGTTTTCAGAAATATCGGTTCCAAGAAGATCAGTTTCAGAATGATCGATTTTAGAAAGATTAGTTTAAGAATGATCAGTTTTAAATAGATCAGTTTTAGAAAGATATCCTACTTATTTATCATTCCAAGTTCAAGTCTGATGTAATTTATTTTCTATTAATTTAAGGTTTAAGTGAATATATCATCAAGATGATGTTCAGTCCCATTAAACTCAAGAGTTATATCACATTTGATAATTATATCTCAAAACGTGATGTCTTAAATCAATATGTTTTGTTCTAGAATGAGAAATTGGATTCATAAAAATAATAATAGCACTTGTGTTGTCACAATTTTTGATGGTATATCCCAATTTATATCCATAGTCTAATAAGGTGTGTTTTATCTACAATATTTGTGCACAACAACAACCAGCGACAATGTATTCCACTTCAGTAGTTGATAATGCAACTAAATTTTTCTTTTTTCTACACCATGATATTAATGACTTTCCCAAAAAAGTTACATGTTCTAGAGGTACTCTTTCTATATAATTTACATCCACATAAATCAGAATCATATTATCTAAGTAAATAAATAGGTTGTCCTTTAGGATAGAACAATCCTAAATTAGTTGTATACTTGAGGTATTTAAAAATTCATTTAAAAATATTTAGGTGTGACTCTTTTGGGTTTGCAAGAAATCTCCCACACATTCACGCACTGAACATAATATCTGGCCTACTAGGAGTTAAGTACAACAAACTGCCAATCATTCCTTTGTAAGAAAATTGATCAACTGGTTTTCCATTTTCATCAAGATATAACATACATTTAGAACTCATAGGAGTTTCACTAAACATAAGGATATCAAATCCATATCTTTTCAAATGATATTTTGTATACATACATTTATTTATGATAATACCTTATTTATTTTTAAATATTTTAAATCCAATAAAATATTTAAGTTCTCCCTTTAAACTCATCTCAAACTCACTTTTCATTATGTTTGAAAAGTCATTACATAAAGAATTTTTAGAAGATCCAAAAATAATATCATCTACATATATTTGGGCTATTAAATCTTCTTTTGAAATAATTTTTTATAAATAATGTGGGATATGCATGTCCTTTTTAAAAACCTTTAGAAATAATAATGTGACTCAACCTTTCATACCAATCTCTTGGAACTTGTTTCAAAACATATAAATTTTTTGATAATTTGAACACGTGATTTCTAAAAAGTTGATTTGTAAAACCATGGGGTTGTTCAAAAAAAAAATCCTCAATTATATAACCATTTAGGAAAGAACTTTTGACATCAATTTGATAATTTTTAAAATCCAGGTCAGTTTTATAGGAAAGTAAGATCCTAATTTCCTCATGTCTAGCAACCGGTGCAAAGGTATCTTCATAATCAATTCTTTCTTCTTGATTGTATCCATGCACAACTAGTTTATCATTGTTTCTAACTATATTTTCTCTTTCATCTACCTTATTTCTAAACAAAAATTTAGTTCCAATTTTCATTGTATCCTTAATTATGTGTACAAGATTCGAAAACATTATTTCATTCAAACTAATTATGTTATTCTTGAATGGGAATTACCCAAAATTCACTGTTAATATCATCATTGATATGTTTAGCTTTAAGCTGTGAAACAAAAGCTTCATATTCAACCTGGATCCTCAATGAATCTCTGTATTGTGTTCCTCTATCTAAATTTCCGACAATATCATCTAAGGGATGATTCTTAAGGGTTCTAATTTGTCTTGAGAAAGTATAACTTGATATTTCAAGTTGGACAGGTTGATCTGGTTCACTACGGTTATGATGAGGAGAAATTTCATAACTGGATGTTTTCACAAAATCCTTCTCATGATGATTTGTGATTTTATCATTAATGTCTATATTGGACATATCCTCTTCAATATTTTCTGTTGAGGTCTTGGGGTCATGTGGATCTACTTCATCAAACATGATGTGTACAGATTCCTCCACACATTTGGTCTTCTTTTTAAACACTCTATAAGCTTTTCATGATTTAGAATATCCCAGAAATATTTCTTCATCTTTTTTCAAGGAAAATTTATCTTAATTATAATCAGTATTTAGTATATAAACATTACATCCAAGCACTTTAAAATAACATACTTTTGGATTCCTATTATTCTACACCTCGTAAAAAGTTTTCTTAAGAATGGTTCTAACGAAGACTGTGTTTATTATCTTGCAGGATGTATTAGCAGCTTCTAGCCCCAAAAAGGGTAGATCATATTCATTGAGCATAGTCCGGAAAATTTCATGTAAGGTTCTATTCCTTATTTCTACCACACCATTATATTGAGGTGTTATAGGTTCATATAAGTTATGATTATAGCCATATTTTGAGTATAACGCCTCAAAATCATGATTCTTGAACTCATGACCATGATCACTTCATAATGATTTAATCTTATGTCCACTAAGATTTTCTACATTCCTAGAATACATGGTAATGTGAGAACATGCTTCAATTTTATGATTTATGAAAAAGGCTCAGGTGTACCACGATAAATCATCCACAAGAACATAAACATAGTGATTCCCATTGAGACTCGAAAATCTAGATGGTCCAAATAAATCCATGTGAACCAAGGATTACATACATGGATTGAATGTGATTTTATATTTCTTTCCTTTTTGACAAGGATTACATACATTATTGTCTGAAAAATCTAATTTGGGTAAGTCTCTAATTAATCCTTTTCTAGATAACTTCCTAAGATAGTGTATATTAGATTGTCCTAGTCTTCTTTGCCAAATTGAAGACTCTTTGTGAAAGTCATTTAGACAAGATACATTCCGTGAGGCTAGTGTGTTTAAATTCATAGCATATACATTATCATTTCTAAAAGTAGGAAATACCAAGTTATTTTTGGCATAAAAAACATGGCATGAATCTTTTTTAAATTTAACATTAAATCCATCATTGCACAGTTCATATATGCTGAGAATGTTTTAATTTAGTCCATCAACATACACTTCTTTAGAAATTGAAATAGAGTTAGGGTTACCAATTGGGCCAAGGCTGATGATTTTTCCATTACCATTTTTAGAAAATGTGGAATGTCCTCCATTGATCTTGATAAGACATTTAAATATTGAAAAATACCTTATCATATGCCTTTAACATCCATTGTTCAAGTACCACATCTTTTTATAGGAATTATTGAGGCAGTTTACCTACAAAACAGTTTAACCAAGAAATGACAATGGTACCCATATTTGTCTGGGTCCACAAACCTTAGTAATAAAAGCATTAGGAACCCACAACTGTCTTATGGGTTTCATATATAAAAAATATAGATTATATAAAAAATAAACTTTATTTGTTCATGTGGAATTAGATATATAAAAGAATTTGAGGGGCTGGAACTTGAAGTAAAATTATGGTTTTTGAATATAGTAGCAGATTTTCCATATTTGGATACAAAACGCGATTTAGATAAATTCCTTGGAACTGGTTGATATCCAATCCTAGAAGTATTCTTAGGAGTTATTTGTTTACCATGAATTTCAGTAAGTTTATTTTTTCTATTAGTAAAATTTTTTATTTCGTTCTTCAATATTTTATTAGAAATTTTTATCTCATTGTTCTCTATAAGCAGTTGAGTATTATTTTTCTTTTTAAGTTGTACGTTCAGATTTAGCAGTCACACTAAGAGAATTTTGTTTATTCAATGATTTATAATTATCTTTTAACACATTATAGGGTTTCCCCAACATGTTGTAGTGTTCGAATAATTCATCATTTTTCATATTTTCTGAATCACAATCAAAATAATTAGAATCATGTACAAGAGAGTTTAAGGACGCCTCAGTTTTGATTTTCAGGAAACACAAGTTGGCATGATTGTTCTGTTCAGTATCAGAAGTATCAGATCCACTGGAGTTGTCTTATGAAGCACTCCAAGTAGCTTTCATAGCCTTTTCATAACCCTTTCCCTCATCTTAATATTTCTTATTGAATTTCAGCTTGGGGCAGTCATCTTTTACATGACCTTTTGGTTTTCACTCATAATAGATTATTTCATTTGTGTTGTCATTCAATTTTCTGTATTTCTTCCATTTTCCTTTACTATCATACATTCCCTTATAGTTTTACATCCTAAATAATTTCTTCTTTTTGTTGAAACTTTTGAACCTTCTAGAAAGATGAGCCATTTCCTCATCACTATCTGAACTTTACTATTCATTAGTGGAACTCTCTACAAGAACTTGAATCATTTCGTTACCTTTTCTCTTTGAAGTTGTAGTCTTGAATTCTACTAACATCTTTCTTGAATCCTCATCTAATTTTTGATTTACTTTATGTTCTTATTTATACATCATATGATTTCCAGTTAGTTTCTTCACTAGAAGTCTGCCTATGTCACATGATTCTCGAATAGAAACAGAAGTTCCTCCCCATATATCTGGTAGGCCTCAAAGTAGTCTCATGATTTGGTCCTTTTTGTCCACTAGTTTCCCAAGAAGACTCATAGTGTTCACTATTTCATTGAACCTGAGATACATTTTATAGATAGGTTCATCAGGCTTTACTTTAAAAATTATCATATTTTATATTGTAGGTATTTAATCTCATTTCTTTAACATTAGTTGATCCCTCATTAGATATTGCTAAAGTATCAAAAATTTCATATGTACTTTTACATGCAGATATATAATTATATTATTCATCCCCTAGGGAACAATATAGATCATTCATTGCTTTATAATTATTGTTATTGGCATATTTGATAGATTCATCATAATTTCTTATTGCAGTTTTAGGTATTGTATATTTGCATTCAATAGTAGTCTAGATTTCAAAGCCCATACATTGTAGATGTATCTCAATTTTAAGCTTCCACTAATCATAGTTAGTTCCATTAAATAAAGGTGGTCCATTAGTTGTAACCCCTTCTAGTATATTTTTCATGATAATGGTTGTAAAATAATTTCAAAAAGATAAAACTTTAAAAATAAAAAAAAATTTAATGATCTTTGAAACAAAAATATAATCAAAGTTGATACGAGTTCAAAAAATAACAGAAACATTATAAATTAATTTGATACAAAATGTTGGTCATAGTAGATGACTTAAGAGGGGTGAATTTAGTACCTATAAATTTTTTTTGTTAAAAGTGTTCTTTATAAAATAAAATCCCCCTAAAAAATAAAAACAATGTCAGTTTTTAGATATTTTATAAATGACTTTAAGGTTCAATTTTATTCTTTAATGATTGGTTAGTTCTCAGTTTAACAAACCAATCGATTAAAAAACATTTGAATAAAAACTACTAATTTAAAACCAAAGTAAACAATTGCTAAAGTAAATATAAAAGTTCAGTAATATTAATGCAAGAAATACATATCACATAATGAATATATGATAATCAACACAGTGAATAAAACAAAAGGTTCAGTCTCAAGCAGATAATTAGTCCTCTCCACTTGGTGATCACCTGACAAGAATGTTTTTATATTAATAAACTTTTGATCCTCACCCTGGATCGGGGTTTATAACCGAACACCCGACAGTCTAGGTCACACTTGACCTCTACCATAGTTACTCGTGGAAAATAAATATAAATAGATCACATGAGATCTCTTCCATAGTTCTATGTGGTATAATAGTGTAAGACGTTATTGAGTATGAGGATAGATAGATATCCATAAGTTATTCTTAGCAGACAGTGTGGGTGATACCCACAAATATAAACACTACTCAATTAGTGAAGATAAAACACAACATAGTTATGAAAGAGAATACAGTTTAGAATTCTCTGTGGGTTTTGATGTAATTCTATGGACTCAATGGATGTTGAGAAAATGGTATTTGATTCCTATTATTAATGTTATCATTGGAAAAGATTATCGTTGTTTCGGTAATCCAACTTATAAAAGTGAAAAGGATCAACCCTTCAATGTCGCGATGTACACTAAGCTTCTAGAGAATGTTTCTTTTTATAATATTCTTTTAATCAAAAGCACTTAGTTCCTCTCTTTTCATATTCAAACAGTCTATGTCTCTGTGTGTCCCAGCGTGTAATACTTCATGTACTACACTAGTTTAATGTGAAAGATGAGCTCCTTTTGTACTCCAGGATCCTCTAGGTATGAAGATATTGGAACGTGCATGTACATTGTACTGTCTATGGATAGTACAATAGAAAACATTAAAAAAATGACAGAAACATTAATTTTTCTAAATATGACCGTTAGAAATAAATTTTAATTAATAAACATGAAATAGTTACTTAAAATAATTAGTGAGTCATCTTCAGTCTGTTGTCTTCGGTTTGATAGCATTGGTTTGTCATCTTCAGTGTGTCATCTTCAGTGTGTTGACTTCGTTCTGTCGAACATAGTTCTGTCGACGTCAGTATGTCAAACTTATGTCTATCAACATCGATGATTCAAACTTCAGTCTGTTGACTTTAGTATGTCAAACTTTGGTTTCAGTGTGTCCACTTCGGTTTTGGTGTGTCGATATCGATTTTGGTGTGTCGACTTCAGTGTGTCGACTTTGGTGTGTCGATCTTCGGTATGTCTTAGCAGACTATGTGTTATGAAAAGGTTATGTATAAATACATTTTTAAACAATTTTATTGATGAATATAGGTTATTGACTTATTTATGTATATATTGTTGTATGACATAATTGATTTATTGAGATATATTAAACATGCATGAAATAGTAGAAATTGTATAGTGCCATTATTTGTGTTTATGAAAACTACAATATCATGGAGGGTCCAACAATTATTTTATTACTATATAATTATATCAAGAAATATATATTTTGATGGAGGTTAATTCATGATCCATACCGCATGAGTCTCATACAATGGGAGATCAAATTATCTCTCAAATCCACTAGTCTTGTAATCATGATCATATTGTATCTTTGTTTTCTTGTTAATCCAAAGTTGTCGCTATGAAGACCTATTAATTAATCCTCAGTATTGACTGCCCATCCAATTTTCATCACTAAATGAAATACTACCATCAAATAGTGATGTTCATTCAGTCTTATGGAACATGATTACTCTTCATTGTTGAAAGGGACCATTAGTTTATATTATATGGGCATTTTAGTATGATATTTTAGTCATTAACGCATGGGATGGTGAGTATGGAACTATGTAGGTAACGTTTCTTGTATTTTCAACTTCTGATAGTTGTGGTGGAATGAGTATAAATTCCCTCCAAGAATGAAATACGGTTTCCCCCTCTTTAAGAGGTAATCCTCTATAATGATATTTATCATTAGGAAATTATTATTTCTTAAAAATCTAATCAGATGGCCTTACATGAGCATAGGGAGTTAATGGTGTATTTGGAGGACCTTGTGGATAATGGTTTCAATAGACCCAATGTGTCCCTTCTATGTATCTCCAGCAATGGTAATTATAATGATGGAATAGAACCTGATGATTTTGATTTAAATTAGATTCTAGAATTAGTTTATGGTCAAGAAAAAGTATTCTCTGGTGTTGATCATTGCCATATTCATCTAGATAACAGAAGGGAATTGGTTCAAGACGATTGATCTATGTTACATTTTTCACAATGTTAGGTTTATCATGAAGGATATTCGGAAGGTATCAATTCTATACCACTATAAACAATATGATTTTATTGTGATTCCCTTATGTGTGATTAATTTATTGTCCATTTTCATGGGCCTTATGAACTATATGTTCTATCAATTTTAGATTGGTTCATGGTTTTTAAAATTTAAAAGATTCTTCTTTAATCATCATAAAAAATTGAATAATATGATTATGATAATTTTAATAGACAAGATTTTGTAAAAGTTCGTTGTAGAAATTTCTCAAGGTGTTCCTTCTGGATTGTAGAGGTCCTATTCTAGGGTAATGTTATCTTCGAAGGTGTATTATCTATGGATATATAATGATCATGGAATATAATAATTGAAATATATCTAATAGAGAGTTTATTGTACTTATATTTAATAGGATAGAGGTGTACATAAAATGTTTCCTGAATGATTTAGAAAGATTTTCATCCACCGTGACTACAATTATTCGAAAGGGGAAGATACATGTGATATAATGAACATATTTTATGTGTAATAATACTATTATAATAAATTTTGTTTTTTTACTTTTCAAACATTCGATACTATCAAAAATATTGCTTTCGAAATACACACAAGACATATTTTATTTAATAATACACTGAAACGTTAAAATTCAACAAGGCCAAAAGTAACATTCTAACCTATAATACCTACTTGAAGACATATCAATATCACTGGGAGACCCTAGAACATCAAAAATATACCAAGAAAATAGTGAGAGTTCATTGAGTCTATGACAATGAAGAACATTATTATTAATGCTATGGAGACCTAACTGAGCATCAAGATTATGTAGAGAACAATTTTCACCATGTTTTTTGAGTTTGGAATACACAAAACATGTCTTTATAAGGATATTCTTGACTACTATGAATACATATAACCGTTATTTTCATTTTATAGATATTAGATTCCTTAGGTGACTGTTGGTTTTGAAAGGGTCATAAAATCTTATAACCATTGGTGTTTTTAATAACTAAAAATATCTAGTATTTTAAATATTTTAAGTAGTTTAAGTATTTAAAATAATAAAAATATTTCTACGTTTTAAATATATTTTTATTTATTATATATTATTATGAATTCTGAATGATTAAGAATACACTAAAGTTATAAATACAAACATGGTATTGATTGAACATATCTTTTGATTTTGAGAGTATAATGTATTTGAAAATGTGACTTTCGTGTTTTTATTAAAATGGAAGTACACATTATTTTGATTTGTAAATCATGTTTTAAAATACTTTTAATGATAAAAGGTTATTCTTTTAGTAATGACATAATATAGTTTATATGATGGTTTTTGAATTATAATGTTTCAATGTTTAAAAATAAGTTGAAATCATGTTTTAATGTAATAAAAATTAATGAAATTGTTAATTATTTAATGAAAATACATTTTTATTAATTTTTTTGATGATTATGGTATATTTTTATGTTTTATTTTATGTTTTGATTTTGGATGTTTTTATATAAAAACATTTTGTGGGACCCTTGAAGCCCAGCCCTTAACCAGCAAAGGGAGGTAACTCGCACCATTCTCAAGGAATTGGAGGCCGATCCTTATCCCCTCAACCATCATAGTCCCGTCGTGAGGATGAATGCATTCCAAAATGAGCACATGGGGGAAATGGAGATTCCCACCATCGTCCGTAGTGGTAGAGTGGGAGAGTGTGGGCTCAGAGCGCGCCCACATAGGTGAACACGTATGGGGCGGGAATGGGGAGGAGAAGAGGAATTTATGGTGAGTGCATTGATCTTGAGGCTTATAAAGACGGCTCAGTTTCCCCATTCATTTCAATTTGGGACTTATATTATTCTGCGGGATGCGATCTAAGCCATTGGATCTCATTGTGTGAGATCTCATCCATCCAAACCATTCTGTCCTTCGAACCTCCATTTCCACAATTTGGCTCTGCATTTTTTCTCAAGACATCTGATCTATTCCACACATAATCTCATTTTTCCAACTGTTTATGTCGAGCATTCAAAGTCGTATCACCTACATCCATTCGATCTCCATCACATATTATCATATCCATTCATCTATTTTTAAAACCATGAACACCTCTAAATCGCATAATTAAATTCTGGATGATCACAGCCATCCATCCATTACATTCTTCTTTTTATTCATTGAGTCTTCTTATAGACATCGTGCAATGCCACACCAGTCATAGTCCCACCCTCCTTCCACTATTGATTTTCTTTCTCCCATTGCACCTCTTTTACCATCCATGACCTGGTTGTCTGCATCCTCTTTCCCACAAGTCATCATTGTAGGTTATTTAAATACTGAGGTAAGCCTTACCTGTGCTTGTTTTCTTCAATATATATATATATATATATATTTACAACTGATCCATCTGAGATATAGGATGATCCCGGTTTTTGTATTTTCTTAAAATGTTAGACTCGAGTCGTCCCAATCTCTTTTAAGAGTATTTATTTAATTTTTATAAATTGGACCACTTGTGTATAAAAATATATGTTTACAGTTTATATATGGTCTCATTTTGCATCAAAACCCTACTGGTTTTCTTCCTCTCAAGCGTCTCTCCATCCTTTGCTCGGCCCCACCTCATCTTAAAGTCGGTTAAGGGATTTTCTACATTTCCTTCCTTATGAAAATACATACAGACCCTTTATATGTATGGATATATATATGTATATTCATATAGTTTTACATTATATCTAATTATAACTTGTTCTAAGTCTTCTAAATATATATTATCTTGTTCAAATTATGTTATTTAAAAAATTGTATTGAAATATTAATGTTTTTAATTGTTTTAGTTTTGTTATATAAACCCCATATATACACTTTGCGTATATATTGTTATAAGTTTGTACATATGTTCATTTATGAAAAAATTAGTTATTTTTGGGAGTTCTTTAAATGATGATCATATTCTTTTAAAAAAACATGTAAATCATGTATGGATTCTATTTTTTTGGTTCAATTGAAAAAATAAAGCTATATATTTACAGTTATATGCATATACATAAGTGTTTTAATCAAAATATGAATTATGATCCCATTAAACCTACTTTTTGTGATTAAATTATGTTTTTAGAAATACAATATTTCAAAGTTTTATTAAACCCTTCTTTGGTTTAAAATATCACATTTATACCCTTTTTCCTTACATGGTTTCATATAGTTTTTAAACCCACATATTAATATATAAAATATACCATCACAAAAATTCATTCCTTGATTTACTTCAAATGTTTTGATTGTATTAACATACGAATGATTTTATATACATGGTGCAATTTTATATTGGAAAACAATAAAAAAACATGTTTTGTTATTGTGTTCCTAACAATCCAAAAGGAAGAAATCAACTTGTTAAAACAATTGACTTTACATCCACGAATTCCTATTTTTTGGAATTTGAAATAGCCTTTTGATTATACCAAAGTACATATACAAGTATAAGCACATGTAGAGAAATATGTTTAATTATATTCTTATGCATGAATACATTACATGGAACAAGTATTTTCCATCAAACATATTTCTCTTCACTTAAAAAAGAATATTCTAATATTAAAGATTTATATTATTGTAGTTTGTTTTGATTAGCATGGCCAATTATCAGCATATGTTTTGAATATAAATGAAAATGATATTAAATTAAAAATTATTCATTTTGAAATATAAAAGGATTATTTTCATGAAATAAGGAATTTAGAATATAAGGGTTATCATTTTAAGTGAAAAAATAGGATTAATCATTTATTTTACGTGCAATCATTATCATCACATGTGCTATAGTGTTTCTAAATATCCATACATTTCATTGACAAATTTTTTATATCCATAACGTAAAAATATAACTAAAAATACCCACAACTGTTAGTTTAGTGGTAATATTTAATGCATGATTCGCATAATTTATGAAATATCTAATGAATAAAATTTATTTATTATGTCCATTTATGGATTCAAAACTCAATTATTCAAAGTGTTATGGTACACCTTAAAAAATATGAAATGTGAAATTCATTATTAAGTTTGTTATGGGACACTGTGAATATATAAAATAAAAAATTAAATATTAAAAGTGGTATGAGACACTTTTAATATATGACTGTACTTGGGAAAATTAGGAATTAATTGGACTTATTATATGATGGGTGAGGCCTTCAATAGCTTCTTGATTTAACATTAGGTATCATGAGACAAATCAAGTCATCAAACGAGGACTTGGAAAAATATTGGTCTTAACACAAGGCATTGACCGAGAGTTTATGATCTTCACGTGAGGCCTTGACATAGTCTGGAATTATACATTCCCTTATTATGTTTATAGTATTTAATTATCCATGTGAATATTCTACTCGTATAATATACTTGGTCAAGAGACTTACTTATGAGTATCAGAAAAAGTAAATTCACATGGAATAATGTTTATTTTGCCCTCATCTTCTTTTTAATACAAATTAGAGAATTTTATCTGCCATTTTATGATTTGAAGTTAGTAAGGAAACAAATTAATGTTATAATTGTATGCACAACTCTGATCATGTAGTGTTATCATTTATAGATTCTGTACCTTCACCCTTTCATGCTACATAGAGTATAGTTTGATCAACTTTTGAATTATTTGATCCGCACGATGCATTTTGTATAAGTATGTATTTTATTGGAATGTTTGTCATTTATAACCCTTTTAGTTGTCCCTAAAATGTTTACTGGTAATTTTGGAAAACTATTAATGTCGTGCTCCGTGTATTGTAGTTTTTTTAAGTTAATGTATTATGATTATTTTAAAATTTATGTATTTAAAAATGTTTTTTTTAAAACATTAATTTTAAAACCCCCTTATTGGGAATTTGTGTGATCAACCTATGATTTATATTTAATTTTATAGGTTTAGTAGGTTTTATTTACACTAAATGGTGGATTCTTTGTGGGGTATTCTTTTTTCAGTTATGATGAAATGTACAATTTTGTATATGGTTTTCAAGAACCTAAATTACAAAGATACCTTGTTTTCGAACATGATGTGTAATTTATCAGCATTTTATTTTATGAAAAAAATTACACACAATGTTTATTAACACATCAGCTTTAGGGATTCTGGGGTCGGCCAGTTATAGTTGGTATCATAGGTCAGTTTATAAAACTATGGAAAATTAGAACACTGACAATTTAATTATATCTTTCTATATATAATTCTTCATTCAAATATTTAGATTAAATTCTAAACAAATATTTTTATATTACAAAAAAAATTTAAGAGACTATATTTTCGAAGTCTTTTTTAGAAGTATATGAGTCATTTAAAACCCATTGACTATCATGTAAAAATATATATTGTGTATCTAACTCATCTCGTGTACTTAATATCCTTTGAGGATTAGGAATTGAAAATTTCCGTATGATGCATAATCAAATTTCATTCTATGCATGTAAGGGAATGTAAATTGAGGTTCTATTTAAAATCATTACAATAGTAGAGAATTTTCAATCCCTAGTGGACTTTCAAGAGGTTGTACAAAAGGGTAACCACTGATCAGGGTATCTGTGACAAATCATGACTTACGGCCTTTATGTTCTAGTTAGGGACTTCAAATATTTTTAGCACAAGTCTTCTCGTTTTTTTATACACATAATATTCCTAATTATGTCACCATGATTTATACAATTCATGAATTTTTCTATTTGAACATTAGATGTACGCATTTGATTGATGAAAGTGGACCATTATTCATTTGGACCAGGGAGATCGAAGAGTTTGGAACCGTTTTTGGGATCCGTTTGACCGGGAACTGGGGAAATCATCGACGATCGTGGGACTTGTGAAGCAACATCATTCTGGATGAAATGGAGTTTGTTCCAGTGTGTTTTTTAGGAAATGAACATATATGTAACACCCCTATTTTCATGAATAATGTCTTAAATTAATAATATTATATTTTTATGATTTGGGGATTTAATGTTTATTTTAAAAAAAACATATCTATTATAATATGGTTATTCATTACTTTATTGAACATTGTTCTTAATATTTTCAGATGGATAATAAGAGGTCACCAACCAAGCTTTTATCCCTACCAACTGTTACACTTCAAATAATAAAGCTAAATTCTGGTTCGGATGTATTTTAGCCTCTTGGAAATCTACAATTACTATGAAATTATTCTTATCAATTATCCAACACTCCTAATATACTAGGATTCTTCTAGGGATCGAGATTCATTTATTTCCTCTTGGTACATTCACAACTCGTATTCTATGCAGGACGAATAAACTATTTTGAGCGAGTCTTCAAACGTTTTCCCATGTTTCAAATTTATCCATCTATAAAGAAATTTGGGGATGCCACCCATTCATGTGACCTTGATGCAGCTTACCTTTTTCAACTACTAAATTTTAGTGGAAAAAGGAGGATTTATGATGTTAACATTGATGAAAACAAGTTTATTTGGCTGGTTTATAGGAATCGGTCCCTTTCTTTTGTCTCTATGATTTTCATATATAATTAATTTTATATGAAATATAGTTAATAAAGATATAAGTATAAATCTGAATGGTTCAGATGTGTATCAACCATAGAAACTGAAGAATTTAGAGTTGTTATGGACACCATGGAATCAAAAAACCACCAACCCTAGTGGTACTGGTGAATGGACATTGGAGAATTTGTTCGAATAGTTGATTGTAATAGAATTACGAGGGTTCAATTCATATAGGTGGGGATAATGTAATATCCCGAACATATTTTTATGTTTATTTATAATATTTTAATACTTTTAATTATTCTACTTTTGTTAATTTATGCGCTATCCCAAACAATGTCTGAAAAATAAACACGTGACATTTTTAATTAAATAAAACACCAAAACATTACACTTCTGCAAGTATAAAATAACCTTAATAAACTATAATAAATACTATAAGACCTGTCATGGTCAATGGGAGACCCCCAAATATCATAAATATTCAAAAAAATAGCGAGGCTCCTTAGGATCTGTCACAATTAAGAACATTATATAAAAATATTTGGCATCCGAATTCAACATCAAGGATATATAGAGAACCATATTCACCATGTTTTTTTGAGTTTGGATTACCATAAAAATGTATTTATAAGGGTCTTTTTAACTTTTTTAAATAAATATAGTCATTATTTTCTTCTAATAGCCATGAGTGTCCTTAGGTTACTATTTGTTTTATAATGGTCATATAATCTTATAACCATTGGTGTTTTTAAGAACTATGATTATATTGTATTTCGAATATTGTATGTAGTTTAAATATTTTAAATATTCAAATTATTTTAGTGTTTTCTTATTTTTTAATGAAATTAAAAATGTAATAATTCCAGATGTTTAAGAATTATTTAACATTATAAATTCCAACATGTTATTGATTGAACATATCTTTAGATTTTAAAAGTATATTGTTTTTGAAAACATTACTTTTTTTATAAAAAGGATGTACACATTATATTTATTTTGAAATAATGTTATGAAATAATATAAATGATAAAAATTTATGGTTTTAGTAATCACATATTATAGTTTATATGATGGATTTTAATTACAATAATAAAATGTTTAAAAAGATGTCAAATTCATATTTTAATGTAACAAAAATTAATGACAATGTTGTAGTTTTAATGAAAATAAATTTTTAATACTTGTTTTTGATGATTATGGTATATTTTTATGTTCTATTTTTATGTTTTGATTTTTGATGGTTTTATATTTTTTTTGAAACCCTTAAAGGTTATCACTTAGCCAGACAAGGGAAAAATCCCACCACTCTCAAGGTGTGTGTGGCCGAGCCATAGCCCCCCAGGAAGCATAGTCCAGCCATTAAGGTGAAAAGAAACAAAGTTGAACCATGTAAGGAACCATATAAATGCACAACTGTACGAGGAAACACATCAATAGAGGTTGGGGCAAAGCACTACCACACAGGTGAAATGGTACGGGGTGATACATGGGAGGGGGAGATTGATTTTTTGTTAGTGCTGGGAGAATGAGGCTTTAAAAATTAGCTCAGTTTCAATGTTTTTTTCAATGTTTGATGTGGATTTTTCCTCAAGATGTGTTCTCATCCATTGGATCTCACCACGTGAGATCTCAGCCATCGAAACCAGTTTGGGATTTATTCATCCATCGCCGTAGTTTTCCTACACACCTTCCTCAGGCTGTCTGATCTGCTCCACACCTAATCTTAGTCATCCACCCATATAAGATGAGCAATCAATTTTTCATCTCCCACAACCATTTTATCGCATTTTCCTATAATCCCAACCTTTAATCTGTTTTTAAAACCATGAGAACCTCTTAGTTGTGTGATAAAATTCTGGATGATCATGACCACCAATCATTTAAATTGTTCTTCACCATTGAATCATCTTCCTCCCACCATGCAATGTCACACCAGTTACAGTCCCACCCTCCTTCCTCCACTATTTTTCTTTCTCTTGTGTCACCCATTTCGCCATCCATGGACAGATTTTCGACATCCTCTTTCCAAAAAGTCATCAAGGTAGGTTTTTTAAATACCCAGTTTATATTTTCCCATGCTTGTTTTTTTTCACATTATATATATATATATATTTACATCAACAAACGATCTGTCTAAGATATGTTATGATCACAATTTTTTTCATAGTAAGGTAGATTCCAATCATCTCGATCCCCTCTACGATTCTTTGTTTATTTTTTTTATTTTTGACCTATGGCATATAAAAGGATATGTATACAGTTTACATAAATTATCATTTTCACCAAACCCAAATGGTTTTTCTCCTTCTCAAGTGCCTCTCCAACCTCTGGTCAGCCCTGCCTCTTCTTGGAATCTAATTAGGTATTTTCTTCCTTGACTTTACTGTGAAAATCCTTATATACACTTTATATTTAAATATATATATATATATATTCATACATTTTTAAAATATATCCCATTATAACTAGTTTTTTTTCTTCTAAGTATTTATTATCAAGTTCAAATAATTATTTTAAAATCAATTATTGAAATTATAATGGTTATAATAGTTTGGGTTTTGTTATATAAAACCCATGTATACCCTTTGGGTATATATGGTTATATGTATATACATATTTTCATTTATGAATCAAATCAAATATGTTTGGGTGTTTTTTGAGTGCTGATTTTATTGAAAATATACGTAAATCATGTAATGAATCTATTTTTTTTGGTTCAATTGGACAATATAAACATATATATTTATGGTTATATATATACTTAATGATATTAATCAAAATCAGAATCATGTTTACATAAAACTGATTTTGGAGATTAATTTATGTTTTTGAGGTATAAAATATTTATAATGTTTTATTAATCATTGTTTTGGTTTCAAAAATATCATTTATACATGTTGTGTTTACATTATTTGATATAATTTTTATACACACGTATGTGAGTATTAAATAAAATATCACACAAATGAATGTCTTGATTTACATAAGATGTTTTGTTGTTATTAAAATAATTACGATCTTATATACATGGTGCAATTTAATATTGGAAAACAATAAAAAATCATTTTTTTGTTAGTATGTGCCTAAACTTTTGGAAGGAATACATCACCTTTTAAATAAAATTTACTTTATATGCATGAATTTATATTTTTTTAGGTTGTAATAGAATATTTATTATTCAAAAATACAAACACATGCACAGGAACATGCATGGAAATATGTTTAATTATATTCTTATTCATGAATGCATCACATGGAAGAATTGTTTTCATCTAACCTAATGCACATCAATTCAAAAATAATATACCATTATGAATGCTTAATGTTATTTTTGTTTATTTTTATTTAACATGGCCTTTCATGAGTGTATGTTTTGAATATAACTTAAAACATCATAAAATTCAAAATTATTCATTTTAAAATATAAAATGTTTATTTTCAGGAAATAAGGATTCTATATTTTATGGGTTATCATTTTATCTGAAAAAACATAATTAATCATTTATTTTATGTGCATTAGTTATAATCGCATGTGATATACTGCGTCTTCCTATCCATACATGTCATTGATAATTTTTTTATATCCATAACCTAAAAATATAACTGACAAGCCATAATTTTTTTCATTTAGTGTTGATAGTTAATTCCTAATTCATTATTTTATGAAATCACTAAATAAATAAATTGAACACTTATGGCCATTTATGGATAAATAATATAATTATTCAATATGGTATGGGACACCTTGAATAATATGAAATTAGAAATTATATATTTAACGTGATATGGGACACCTTGAATATATGAAACATTAAATTAAATATTCAATGAGGTATGTGACAGTCTGAATATACGACCTTAGACAAATGAGGAATGTATCATACATATTAAATGATGGGTGATGCCCATTATAGCCTATTAATGAATTGGTAGGTCTCATGAGACAAATAATGTCATGGAACTATGCCTTTGAATAATATTGTTCCTAGCACGAGCCCTTTCCAGAGCTTTTATGGTCTTTTCATGAGGCCCTGACATAGTCCGGCATTATACATTCATTAAATTATGTTTACAGTGTTAAATTAACCTAGTGAATATTCTACTAGTAGAATATAATTTGTTAAGAGACATACAGATGAGTATCAGACGAATTAAATGAACATGGATTTATGTTTATTACGCAGTAATATTATATTCAATACAAATTCTAGAAATCTATCTGCCATTTTATGTTTTATAGTTATTAAGGAAAGAAATAAATGTTATAAATTTATGAGTAACTCTCATCATGTAGTGTTATAATTTTTAAATTATGCACCTCCAATCATGGACTATACACATAGTATAGTATGATAAATATTTGAATTATATGTTTCACACAATGAATTTTGTATAATTATTCAATTTATTGGAATGTGTTTCATTTATTGCCCTTTTAGTTTTACCTAATACCTTTATTCATAATTTTGGGAAACTATTATTGTTGTTCTACATGTATTTCAATTTTTTTTACATAATTTTTTTAAGATTACTTTGAAAGTGATGTTTGTAAAAAGATTTTCATTAAAAACATTATTTTTTAAACTCCCTTACTTGGAATTCTTGTTCTCACCCTCTGTTTTCTATTTAGTTTTACAAGTTTAGTAGTTTTGTGTTACTCTAAATGGTGGCTGATTTGTGGGGTATTTTTTTGTTCAGTGATGAAGAAATTTATTCTTCTATATCTAGTTTTCTAGAACTTAAACTGTAAAGATCCTATGTATTGTAACATGATGTGTAGTTTATAATCATTTAATTTAATAAAATATTGACATCATGTTTATTAAATCACCAGTTCCAAGGATTCTAGGTTCGGGTAGTTTCCCTACTTGTGTGATATAGTTAATTATAGAGTGTATTTGAGGAGTTTATGGTGATTATAATGGCTAATTAAGTTACGATTATTAAAAAGGTGAGAATAAAATATATGAATTTTTGTGATTCACCAAGAGTTTTGTCTTTATTTGTGTTGATATAGATATAGAAAATGATTTCTTAAGGGTTAAATAAGTATACAACATTCCAGTAAAACATGGTGACCCCTAATTTTTTGATTTCACAGATATTATTGAGCCAAATATTTTAAAATACTATATTATATAGGGATTTATTTTCATTTATATAGATAATATGATCCCCTAGAGTATAATATCTGATATATATTTTATCCTATATTTGTGGATTTTTTTGGTGTTCTTGTAGAATTGTGACTTTATGATCATTTGTACTTCATGTAAGGGAAGCATTGTGGTTAATAACCTCAACATGAATTCTAAATCTCTTTTTTTGGGGGATTCCATGGTGTATATGTTCTTATTGTGGTTTCCATTTTTGATTGATGATTAAACCTCTTATCTTCGATTGGTAGTGTAGGAACCCATTATTCTACAATTCACAAGGGAGGCCCTGATAGGAGATATTGATTATGAGATAGAATGATATCCATAAACAAGGATTCGTTGATAAGAAATATTATTTATAGACTTGATTTAATTCCCAATGAAGATACCAAATGTTATCCATCGATAATTCTAAAATCAAAAGAAAATATTGAATCTCTTACAAACATAATACTTTTTAGGATTATAGTTTTAGATAATTAATAAAAACCATTAAGGTAAAAAAAACTTATTGTTCTCATAAAACTATAATTTTTAAATTTTATAACATTTTTTATGATTCTATAAGAATATTTCAATATATCCCAAAAATATCCATGAAATATACCCTGATAGAAAATATTATATAATATCATTCTGTATAAACTAATTAATATGATAAATAAAAAAGGGTGAGATATAATCCTCAGTAAGGGTAAACAGGGGAATCAATTTAATATCATTAGATAGAATAACAATATCAAATGGGTATTGAGAAACAATAGAAGTAAATGTGGATAACATAATATAATTCATACCTGTAAAAACCCATATCCTAAGATATGTTCTATAGAATATCTTTTTTACATAACATATTATTCATAGAATTTAACAATCATAAACCACTTGAAATCAGTTTTTTTTTCAATGAAACCATTAACACTCACAAAAATAAACTATATTTTTATCTTGGAAAATTATTATTTCATCATGAAATCACCAAATCAAGACAATTCCTTCATTAACATAGGAGCAACCAATCATATGAAACTCCATCATCATGAGATACATCGATCTCATTAGAAAACAAAAAAAAATCCAAGAACCATAAAATGAATTAATTACAACAATCATGAATTTCTTAATAAAACACATACAAGTAACCATAACATCCATTATAACTTGATTAAATAATGGTAATGAAACCAGTTTCATTAAAAATTAATTAAAATATTATAATTCTAATATCTATTAATTAAGAAATAAAAATAAATTAATTTCTTAAAAACTCTAACATAACACCGTCATCATTTGTTATATAAGGAAGGTTCAAGTATGTTATCATTAAAATATATATCCAGTTCATCATAAGAAACATTGATGTATGTTGAGATAGTTGAAAAAGAATATTAGACGAGCATTAGATCATTTCTTTGAAAAAATGGGAAAATAATATTTTCTATTAATATATTAAAATTTTAATAATTCCACAAAGTATTAATTTTTTTAAAATTATATATTGATACATTTTAATTATTCTCCAACACAATTAATTAACATGTCGGTTATAAAAACATGTCATTCAATAAGTGTTAAAATAATCATTTCATTCATACTTTTGTGGAATGTTAAAAATTAATATTTTGAAAATAATGTAAAAAATTATTTTTGATACATTTAAATGAATTTAATCATTCTTATAGTTAAATTTATACAATAATTGGATCATAAAAAACATTCTTTAGGACAATTTAATGATCACAAACATGGCTGAAAAATACTACTTATCTAAATAGAATTACAATCAGATTTTCATAAAATAGTTCTCAATAATTTTTAAAATAAAATATAGAAAAAAATAATCTATACATGAAACCAAAAAAATAAATATATTATAATAAAATTAAATGGTTTTAAAAATTTATAGAGAATATAATTCCCCCAAATACCACTGAAGCATAATCAATTACGATGAAGAAATTATATTTCATCATAAAACAATGCCACTTTGGTTAATATTGTATCATATCCTCTTTAAAATAAATATAATTAAATTAATATTCAATAACATTAATATAAATATATTCATGAAATAATATAAAATATGGATATTATATTCACCATATATGGATTAAAATAATAAAATGAAACATGTCTCAATGATTTAAAATTGAGATAAAGAACACATACATTTTTTATTACCAATGAATCAAAACATCATTGAAATAGATATATAGATTTACTTTCAAATACAAATTAATTCCATTTAAATAATCCAAAAATACATTGATTGGAATTATATAGAATATTAAAAAATAATAGTTGAATATGGAATATTTATCACCAAAATAAAAGTGAGATGAGAACCCTATACATCAATTCATTTGATTCCTAATATGGATTAAATACTCAAATATAATATATAAATATTTTTTATACATCTATAAAAAATATATATTTATTAATATATTTCAATATATTATTCAATTATAAATTATAATTACTCTAATAATAATTAATCATTTAAATCATCATTTTTATTTTGTATTGTTCTATTTTTCATATATTTTTTGGTTCGATAGATCCATTCTACTCACCTTTGTTGTGGTTTCAACAATAAATAATTATAATAATGTTATAATTATCATATCTTTTTATCACATGTACTTTTATAATCATTCACATTGGTTTTTAATGAGTTATAATTTACATCATTTTGTGTAGATGACAACTTGTACAATCACATTAGTGATGCTTTCACTTTTTCATTGATGAAAAAAATTAAAATATTTTTTAACATTTAAAAATCATTATTATATCACACATATATTATATATTCATTAAAAATACCATATTTACAATCTGTGTAATAGAGAAATAGAGCACTAATCACATTGGTTCTTGGAGGTGGTAGTTTACACATAAGCATAAACCACACCATCATCATACAATGGATGTAAGTGTCTATAGATGGATAATATTTTATTCTTATATAATATAAATATGTTATAAAAATCATATATTATCATTAAAAAATCTATAAAACCATCATTGTGTGGTAGTGATGGATGATAAAATACATTGGTGTTGGGAATGGTAATTCATACATATGTATGTTGATGTTATCTTTCTTCATTGGGTATGATGATAAATTTATAAAAGATATTCTTTTAAAAAATAAATATATTTAAAATAATGTTACTAATTTATCTGTATTTAAATATTTAAATAAAATGTATATGTTTTAAAAAAAGTTAAACTATTTAGTGAAAATGATTACCAAGTCTTCGAGAAGCATCCTTTAGATCAATTATTAATGATCCATGGGTTGGTCTTTTAAAAATTTCAGTGCCTATATAACGTGAATATTGATGTTGGAAAGATATTTAGATTTAATTTTTAAATTTAGTTATAATTAATAATATTTATTAAAACCATCATTTAAATTTTAAATAAAAATTACTTTTATTGCATTAACAATGTTACTTTTGAGGTTTAGAGTTTCTAAAAGTTAGAGAAAAAGTGTACATAAAAAGTGTACATATCCATATACAATCTATTTTCCCACAAAAAATGTTATTACATGATGACATCAATTATTATTTAAAAATTTCATTCATATCTTAGACATTAAAATTGATAATTTTTCTAATCATCATTAATCACTTTGAAAAATCATTTGAGAACAAGGGATGATAAAAAATAAGGCTCATTAAGGGATGTAAACAAAAATATTAAAAAACATGTTTGACAATTTAAAAACCATGAGACTATATGATATATTTGTCCTTTAAAATAATAATTTTTGATCTCAAATTTTCATTTTCTATCACATGAAATCAAAATTTATTTCCAAAATTATGAAAAATGAATTATGTTACGTCATAGAGATGAGAGGCAATTTGTAGACTTGAGTAGTTTTTTAATTTTACAATTAATGTGATAGAAATAATTTCTTTATTATTTTATATTTCCATTATTATAATAATATCATTAATACCAAATTATTTATTTAAAAACACCTATATATAAAATCCTAGTTAGGTGTTGATGAAAATTAAAATTCAGCAGTTTGTAAGGTGGTATTAAGCATATATGCAATAATAATGTTATTATTATTCATTGAATGGTAAGTAAATAATTAGAATACATATTTTCCATTAAAGAATAAAATTTCTATCATATATATTATATTATATCATTTTGAACCGTTATTATAACCATCCATAATTTTTAGTGATGAATAATGAAATACATTGTCTTTGCGAGGTGGTAGTCCTCACCGATGCATGAATGATGACTTAATTTTCCCTTAGAAATACAAGTAGATGAAAAAGGGATATTGAATGAAAATAAAAAAATTTAGTTTATTTTATAAAATGATGTTATTATATCATAATGTAATTTATAGGTTTAGAGATGTTAAAGGAATAAATAAAAAAGTAAGCACACTAATAAGAACTATACCTATTATTCAGACAACCTCCATAAATTTATACCTAAATGCCACATAAAAAATACATATAAATAATTTATGGGACATCAAAAATTTATTTGGGAAAATCTTGGTTGATATGAAAGGATCAGTCGTTGTACAGAATAGATGAAATGTTCTTTCATTTTCTATGCGTGGTGGATGACACTATTGGATGTTTCGAATTGATTAAAGTATATTATTGTAGTACTAAAAAAATGTATCTAAAATGATTAATATTAAAATATTTGATTATTTAATGATTAAATATTAGAAAAAGTTATATAACATCTATTTGTGGCCATTTTATTCCTTAGCATCTTAGTTCGAACCCTCTTAACTTATTTTAACAATTATTGTGGTGACTGGATTCGTTACCAAAGTCAGTATTTATACGGGAAAAAAATGAAATTTTATTGTATAAAAAATTTATAAATTATTATTCTAAATACAGATTCAGTGTAATTAAATTCAATTTAGATAATTCATAGAAAATAAGTTAAAATCAAAAACAAAAAATGTGATGAGAAATGGGTTTCTAGAAAAATGACATTTAAAGTATAAAAATGTTTATATAGAGAAATAAATTATAATTTAAATCCCAATTAAATATACTAAACTATTTATAATAAAAATTAACTAATAAAATATTATAACCAATCCAAAAAAGTAGTTTTTATATACATGAAAATAAGATATTGTTTTCTTGAAAATCGTTATTTTCTAATATTCATAAACAATCATATTTTTCAAAATTGTTGATAAACAAAACTCAATATTAATATTGAAATTATAATTTAAAAATTTACAATACTTTCATCAAATAAAATTCTTAAAATACTACTAATTAATTATATTTATCATTCCCAAAATTGAAAATTTTGTTTTTTGATGAAAACATATATTTAATGCATAAAATGTCGCTATTGAAAATTGAGTACATTATTTTTAATGGATTGAAAAATATATTTGAATTATATAAAACAATTATAAATGTTATTTATAATTTGATTATTTTTATTCCAGCTACTAATTTAATGTCTTTGTAATAATGATCACATTTAAATAATAATATTTTTATAGTATATTGACAGTCACATTATGTTATGTTATTCATAGGCCCTGGGATTTAAAATATATTTATTAATGAATTAAAATTATTAACATTATTATTTTTTATGTTCTAAGACAATAATAAAATAGTTTCCTCTTAATTTTATATTAGTTCAAATAAAATTATTTAAAATATTTTTCTTACAAAAAAATCAATTCTACGGATTGAACTATAAAACCTACGATCATGGAGGTGAAAAATTTCACATGAGCCTTAGTCTAGTTTGTGAGGTTTCTCAATGTACATCAACAAGACCTAAGTGTGAAACCATGTGGAGGCATAATCCCATGGTACTATATTGGGTACAATATTAGTTACTACATCAGTTACTATAGTAGTTAGTACTGTAGGTACTGTTTGTTATTATGGCAGCCATAACTATTCTCCATGGGCCACCAGTTTGGGATAGAAGTCCTTAAGGACTTCAGGACACCCAGAACATTAGGTTAGTATGGATTTTGGGCCACCTTTTTGTCCTTCGGGATACTTTAAGGCCTTCGGGCCACCTGCTATACAGATGCCCAAACCGATTCTATAAGGAACCAACACTATAAGAGGATTCAAGTGTTGGGATAATTCACCTGAGCAAGGCTATCAGATTTGGAATATTGAGGGGGTATGAAATTTGCATCGGTATTATGACTCTGTATCTCTACATAGGAAAACTAGCTGAATAGCCATGCATGGAAGTTCTCTAATCACGATGCATATGCTGGGGAGGGACAGTTTCAAGTAGACATTGTCTTTTGATTTAATTAAGACATATGGGTCTTGAAATGTCTCCAAAAATATAGGAATTGTAACTTTAGGGTTCCCAATAAAGCCTTAAAAGGTGGGTTATCCTAAATAAATATAAATGAAGGCCTTTGAGCCATTCATCTAGGAAGGAAAAATCGATTACCATATATAAAAATACATTTTTTCTGAGAATCCATATAATAAAATTGGATAATAAATCCTCATTCAGAAATATGAAAAATTAAAATATGAAGCTCATATGGAATAACACAAAACGAGGTTTCTAAATAAGTAGATAATTTTATTGAAGTGAAAATATGTTCCCGGAAGAGAAAAGAACATCAAAAGATTAATAATGATTGATAGAAAGTGTGGCCATGAAAAATCTAAATACTATAAAACCATAAATCATTAGGGGTTAAAAAATACTAATTTATTAAAATTAGTTGTATAAAAATTTTATTTTATTTTCATGATATAATTCACTGTATTGAGGGATTCAATTAATATCAATAAACAGAACACAAGAATATATATTTAAATTTTTTATTTATATATCGTGATAATAATATCATTTTCTGGTTTTGAGTCATTCCATTTCCACTTATAACTCCTCTCTTACTTCAAAAAAGTATTATTGAAGATGAATATCTCATTCATGATGTAATAAAATTGACTTTTATTGGATGATAGGATACAAAAAAGGGTAGAAAGTTATTCCCCCTATCATTTGATATTATACAAATTTAAAGTTGTTAGCAGAAGATAACATACAAATAAATATAAATGAATCTTCTACCATCAATCTTCATAAACCCAATAATAACACCAAATTTTTAACTTAAATCATTCTATAAAAAATAACCATAAAAATCTTTAACGTGTTCCATTTCAAAGTTTAACACTAAATATTAGGACAATGTGATCATATATTCTTCCAATATTAACATAACATTATCCAAAAATATTATCAATCTATTAAAATGTAACACATAAAATGTATCATCCCTAATCTTATTATATCCAAAAATCATACTCATGTCAAAGTGAAAAAAAAACGTCCTTAAACCGTATTAAATTAAATTATGCTTCTAAAAGTTAATGCATCAATTACTCCTCAAAAAAATCCTATCGTAGATAATAGTATATACATTTATAATAACCATATAATTTTTCCAATAAACTGAAATTATTTAAAAAAACATTAATAACTATGCTATAAAATCACATTTCATTCCTCGGGATATCTATATTATGAATCATTTTCACCAAATATTTAATAATGAAATTATTCTCTTTACTAAAATCCCCTGAAAATAAAATATCATATTAACCCTAATGGTTATCCATAAAAGATAACATATATAATTAATAAAAATACTATTCTTCCATGAATAATCTTTTTATTGAAATATATATTAATATTATGGATTACATATACATTAAGGATATGTTAAATCTCAATAATTGCATCCCAATGTACTATCATCACATAACATTTTAAAAGAGTACTATTTTTTTAGAATTATAATCATTAATATATTTATAAACCCTTAAAAAATTCTCATACATTCTATCCCATTAAATCCAATATAAATATATCTTTATATATATAGTAAAATCATTCAATGTTCTTCGTAATACAATAATCAATAATTTCCATTTTAGTCTTAAATACATCATTCATATGATAAATAATATGAACCATGTCTTAAGATTCACCAATATAAATCTATTCTTGTTTTATCTTTTATATATATAGAATTCATACCATTGAAATATATATCACCATTCATTTAAATATAAATTTTAAAGACATATTCCCCATGATATTCAAGGTTGAGTCTATATATTGTTAAATTTACTCAAAAAACATCTATCTTCATTGGGATTCCATTATATATAAAAAATTTCTACATCTTCTTTAAATTAATTTTTATAGTGATTTAAAATTTTAAACAATATTTAGTTTTAAATAATTAACTACAAGATACTTTCTGTAACTTTTTCCCATAATAAAATAACAAATTGTTTGACATGAATTTTTCAATATAGGGTTGGTGTTTATATAAATAAAAACATTTAGATAAAAAATATATCCCTAAATGATCCAAGGTAACCCTTTTTGTAGCCGAGTAAAAGGTTGGAAATCATTTTACTAATTTGTACATTATACAAACACTATAAATTTACTTATGGTATTTTCAATAATGGTTTTTATATGATACATGTATTTTCAATATATGTTAGAATGTATATGAAGGAATCTTGTAATATTTAGGTATAAAATAGGATTAAGATATATTATAATATGGTATTTAGATAATTTTAGTTCTAGATAAGTTGTCTAAATCATAAGAACATGTCATATAATTATTATATAATGTAAATACTCTAGAAGATTAATTTTCTTTTATTTCTTCCAATCCATCATTAATAAGATATTTCATCATGATGAAATGATTTTTTATTAAGTAAACAACTATTTCAAAAAGGAAATAAAATCAAACAACTAAAAATAATTTATTATGAATTTATTACTCTATCACATCATTACATTAGAATTGGGAAATTTTTAATCACTATAGGGTAAACATAGGATTCCATACATTTTTTTCTCTTATATTACATTTCCAATTACCAAAATAACATTTATTCATTTTAGAAAACTAACATTTATTTTTATAGAATACTTCTTACTTATGATCACAACCAAAAAATTAACTATTAAAGATGTCAATATATAGTGACCTTCTATTCTATAAAGTTATCTAAACTCTTTTTCTAATACCAAATATAATGATCATGTCCTTATTCAACAATTATTTTAATTTTAAATTATGATTTGTTTTGTTTTATTCTTGAGGGCCTTTATAGGTTTATAGTTTATTATAATTTGGAGAAAATATTACATACAAAATATAGATTTCCATATAGTATCCATTATTCCCATTATAAAATTTCTTGATAAAAACATAGCTTTATAATTCAAGGTAACATTTATATATGAAAATTTTACATTTTATAATTTTTAATCATCATTTATCACTGTGAAAAGTCACTTGAAAAATGGGATGAGAAAAAATATTACTAAAAACATTTATGAAGAAAAGAAAATATTCAGTAAATTGAAAACCCATTATATCATATAAAAGAGTTATCATTTGGCATAAAAAAATTTGGGCTCAAAAAATCATTGACATACTAATGAAATTATGTTTATTTCCCAAAATGCTACATAACATAAATTTTTTTGAAAACATTAAGGCAGAATCATAACCATCACGCTTTCATAGAGAACATGAAAACCCCTGAAAAAATATTTTCATAAAAATATAAACATTTGGTCTTACAGTACATAATAATTCCATTAAAAATGACCATTTTATTACCATATAAATTAAAAATATTTCCTTATATATTTTTAAGGCCTATAAAATTCATGTAAGGGTCTTTTGATATAATCTTTATAGAACCATTATAATGACCATACTAATTAGAAACGTAACACCCCAACACATGAATCCTAGAGACGGTTCCATACATTATTAAATATTAATGATTATAAGAAATAAAATCCCAAATTGACTAATCTATTTAGTAGTTTCAGATAATCATTTTACATATATAATAACCATATTAAATTGGGAAATAGAAACCAAGACATGAAAAATAATAAAATGAAATGAAAACATCCATCATAGATTATTCAATGATTTCTTCTTTATATCCTAGGGAACGTATTTAAAATGGTGAGCTCAAAATATCAGTAAGGGTATGTATAAAAAAATTATTAAGGAATTAATGAGAATAATAAACATTGAATGTTTAATAACAATCCATATATTAAATTTATATAACTGGAGATAGAAAAATAAATATGTAAAGGTAAATAACTGAAACACATGTCGTTTAATCAATAAACTAAGAATGAACTACATTCATATATAATTTCAAAATAAAAATATCATGGATAAATAATTATTGAATATGAATGAATGGAACTATTATATATTGCTCCCTATGTTTACTAGTTATATGGTGCCATTACCATCAAGACTTTTCACAAGATGATTTGGAACATATTGCGTAAAAACCCATCTTTTTGGCAAAATGATTAGTCTCAAGAGACTACTGACGCATTAAGGTTATATCAATAACCAACACATACCCATTTTATTTCTATCTAAACAATTTATCATATTTGGAATAAAAAATTAATTCATTAACAATGTCTATTATCATATATCATTATTGAGTAAATGATACAGATTTATCAATATTTCCCCTACTAATGTAATTCTTTAAAGGTATACACCGTATAAAAAATTGGTATAAAATTTTAAAAATAACTATACACATCACATAAAAGTATTTATACTTGAAATAAACAAACGTTATAATATAAATTGCCTATGAGACCATTATTTTTTAAGGAAATATTTGACAAACACAAAATCATGTTAGAATGCAATGACATATTTTACCACTTTTTAATTTTCTAGTCAAACCAAATAGATGAGATAATTCAAAGTGAAAAACTGAATAACATTATATAAGAGTTATTAATTATATTAACTGAATTTTTTTATGTATATACACCACATTAATATTAATTGGTTCATAATAAAAAATTTGTCTCAAAATAATGTTGATTGGGAAAAAATATCTCACAACTATGGTAACATTTCAATTGGAAACCCAAAAAAGTAATAGTAATGAAATGAAATATTTAAATACCACGTTGATAAAATAATTCACGATATAATATTTTAAAATGGTTATTATATACATGACACAAAATATTTATGTGGTGAATAAGAAAATTATCACAAAAATGTATAAAGTGAGATGAAAACCTTTTACAATAGTTATAATATTTGAATCAGAAACCCCAAATATTATAGTCATACAAATGAAAAAAATTCACCCATGATTATTAAATAATTCATTATATAATATATAAAAAGTTTATTCATATACCAAACACAAAATATGTAATTGTGGAATATGACATTTATCTCACATATGAAAAAAGTGAGATGAAAATCCCTTAAAATGGTAGTATCATTGGAATCATAAACCCCAAAAGTAATACCAATAAAATGAAATATTTAAATAAAATGACAATAATAAAAAATAATGATATAGTAAATCAAAATATTAATTATATACTTCACAAAATATAATTATGTGTTGATGAATATATTTATCTCGTCGATGCAAAAGAGTGAGATGAATATCCCATACAATTGGGGTATCATTTTAATCAGAAACCCAACAAGTAATGGTCATAAAATTAAAAATATAAATACCATGATTTTAAAATTAATAATTATATATAATTTCAAAATTGGATGTTTAGAATCCAAAAAATATATAAATGTTTTTAACATGAAAATTATCTCAAAAAATTTAAAAGTTAGATGAAAATACCTTACAATTGTAGTAACATTTTAATTGTAAACCCAAATAGTATTAGTCCTAAAATTAAACATTATAACACAATGAATATACAATTATTCATGACATATTAATCATATTTTTCATAGATACACAACAAAAAATAAGTAAGTGGTGTATTTGAAATTTATCTCATATATGTAAACAGTGAGATGAAAATCACTTGAATTGTGTTTCCTTTTGGGTGAATATATTTTAACCAAATTTATAAGGATTTTAATAATTTTATTTAATTATAATAGAATAATAATAATTTTTCTAATATAATAAATTATATTCTTAAAATTTATTATTACATTTTAGTAATATTATATTATTATCTCTATTTCTTTTGTTAATTACCTATTTTTTCAAGTATGTTTTGAGCTTTTATTTTTGTTTGTATCAATAAGATGATAATTTAGTAATCTACATAACAAAAAAAATATTTAAATATTCATTATATATGTATTTATATTAATCCACAAGGTGTGTAGACATAATAAATAAACACCCCATTAATGGAGTTGGTATACCATACGTACACAAGAACACTACTTCTATTTTAACACTACATTTAAAAAGGAATATATATATATATATATATTTCCGTGTGTGTGTTTATATCATCATTAAATATTAATATTCATGTTAAATATATCAGACATGTTTTTTAAAACCATCATTAATAGTTTTTTTGGAAAATTTTGAATGAATAACATCACTTTGAGGAGCCGGTAGTCTATAAATCCACAAACGATGTTCTCATATACCGAAAAATGGGAATCATGATTGTGTGTGTTACATAAAAAATCCTCAAAAAAAATAAATTCCTTATTGACATTATACCAATGTTTTGGATTCTAGGAGGATGGTGGGATTTGGGGGGATATTTCGGTGGGGTATTGATGAGTCAATGGGATTTATATGTGTGAAGAAGTAAGAGGGTGAGTACTCTATTAAACATGGAGTGGAATGAAATTCTTGATATTATAAAAAGGAAAACACTATTGAGAGGTATATATTACATAATTTTGGTCAAATAATCACAAATACTATATAAAAGAGAGTATATGATCTAAATATGTCTATACAATAGGGTTTTGACATCTTTCAAGGTCATTCGGTCATTAAAGTTATGTTTTCTCCCTTGATAAATATGTTTTTATTTTAATCATTGTAATGAATTTTAATTACACCCACTAATATTTTTTATCACTAAATAATTATACCATACTATAAATTATATAGTATTCTAATTCCAAATATTTAATCAAATTTTCCAAATAACAATATCATATGTGGTAGAAATAAATTTAAAATTAATCTCGTAGCTGTCATGACAAATAGGGGATTTAATGTGAAAATGTACAAGTGTTTGAAATGTTATTATATCCAATTTCAATGTCAAATTTTTTACAATTTAAAAAATGGATTTATTGATTTATTATTTAAAAAATTATACTTTAAAACCAAACTGAAATATAATTTAACTATATTAATCAATTAGATGAAAAAATAGTTCTGAAATTATTATTAATATTTTTCCAAATTTATAAAAGAAATTAAACTTTTTAAAAAGAAACTAACACATAATCATAAGATATTTTTTGCATTTATATTATAAAAAGGATTTTTATATTTTCAAAAAAAGTTTATAAAAGATCCAAATAAATTATTTAAAATATGTTCACCAATAAAAGGTGAAACAACAAACTTTAGAAAAATACAGGTTTTTTCATAAAAGTGGGTTTGTTCTTATCATGTTACTGTAAAATATATTTTATGTATGTAAAAACACTTTATTGGATAATATATATATATATATATATATATATTCTTATGTTAGTTAATCCTATTCATAACCACTAATTTATCTGCTAGGACATAATTTTCAATTTAAAAAAATTATTAATAATATTTAGTGAAACACATTCTTGTATGTAGAAAAAGAAAACTATGTGTTGTGATCATTTTTATATATAAAAAAAATTAGGTTTATTCTAAATATATATTTTAATGTATTAGGATATTGGATTCTTCTCGCCATAAATAAATTGCATCCTCTTATTTAAATTTTATCTCGGTAATTGATGGGTCGATATTTGAAAATTATATTCATTAAAAAACATCATCACAAATATGGTTAATTACAAATCATCTTAATCACAGGGAAAGGGAAATGTTAATGTCACAAAAATCATGGATTTTTAATTTGATCCCATTAGTGAAACCATGACATGGAGCAGAAATATATATATCATGTTCTTATGGAGACTGATAGAGAACGTGTTCAGGAAAATGTTTTTGACCACATATATATAAACTACAGGTGTGAAAAAAGACATTGATATCAAAAAATAAAGACAATAGGGAAAAATTATTTTAAAACCCCTTAATTAGAGTTTAAAAATTATTTCACTCTCTATGACTATAAGTGCATAATAATTATTATTTCATAAAGGCAATATAATCCTCTGGTGGTTCCTTAAATTATTTCTATTTCTATTTTTAGAACAAGAGGTATCATATGGTGAATTAATACATTAACCTAAAAATTCTCATCTAAAGATCAAATTAATCGATTTTATAAATCTTTTACATTTACAAAATATTATTATCAAAAACGTTATAATGAAGGTCGTTGAATTTTCAAAATAAAATTATTATTATCCATTAGTCAACATCAAGGTGCTCTTTATTGTCACATTCGAAACATGTGAATACCTTCATCATATATTACCTTGAAACATGGTAATACGCTAAATTAAAAAACATCCATTCTTGGAAACATAAATTCATTCGTTTATCTTCATTATAACATTGGTTTTTGAATATATTGATTAAATACAAAGAATTCTATAAAATCCATCAGTAAGAGTATAATCAAATTTTTAAATAAATAATAAGTGTCTTGCTAGGTAGTATGTACCATGATATTTTCTTTATCCACATAAATAATCTATTTATCCTAGAATAATTATTTCAATATTAGGAGCATATTAAGGACTGATTTTCCCCCAAACATATATCTTTTAGAAGATATAATTTCCATTGAATCATTCTTCTTGGTCATTAGTACCGATTAACACACACTTTTCAGTCCCTAATAGAAAGTACAACAGTAAAATCTGTATATATTCCATTACAATTATGAGGATGATATCATTGATAATATACTCTAACTATATAACTCAAGGGGATAGATACAATGTAAATTTAATCATCCCACATTAGATATATCAATAATAGAATCTTGACCATGATTCATATGTTTCTTCTATGGTATACCCGAATAATGCTTGGGGAAATCATTTTTATCGTGACACATGTCTATAAAGTTATAACACTAAATAATATTATTTTTAAATTTTACTTTTCATTATTTTCTATTGTGACCCTTATCTATGCACATATATAAAACTCCAAATACCATCAAGGGGTTCCCCAAGTTGATTCTTTCAAATATTAACACATCTGTGAAAATAATTCTATCACTTCATTTAAGTATCAACAGTTTTCCTAGTTTTACTTTTACTCCACATATTCCTTCAGAATATCTATATGTAAGATAATTTTTTCTTAACCATTATAACATTATAATATGTAATTATATGATGATATTTTTTTTAATAATTTCCTTATATAATTCATTTATTTCTATAAAAGGTATGATCCATATAAATATTTGTGTCACTCACATTGGTGAGGTTCCCATTCTTTTTCTATGATCCATTTTAAAATTTATATGGAAACTAGATTATGAAATACCATTATGTATAATAATTTAAAATCTCAATACTAGTGAAATATATAACCTAAATTGAATAATTTAGGCATATCTAATCATATAATAACAAAAACGATTTCTTCATGAGGTTCTTTTTTACATACCCTCAATGTCAATATTTATGTTATTTTCCATAATATATGTTTTCCTAAAACTAGTTACAAGGATTTTACAAAACTTCAATTGATACCAAATATAAATCCCCAACTTGGTATGAACGGATTCAGTGCTGTAAATTATGAAATTGGCATGTTTATAAGGAATCACGCCCTGAATGACTGATTAGTATTTCTGTTTTAGAAAATGATATTACATAATTGATTAACATAATACTTTACTAAATAAGATATAAAACAATGTACATAATGAAACTAAATTAACATCATTGATGAATTATAATTTGATGATTTCCTATTTATATCTTGGGAGAATGAAATAAGATGAATGGGAACTCAAATTCTCAGTAATGGTAATTACAATAGAAACAATAATGAATAAATGAGAATAATAGACATGGTATGGTAAATAACTAAGTACCAAAGAAATTTATATAACTATATAATGAAAAATCAACGAGGAAATGTTTATAACTAAAACAATTTCTATTTTATAAATAAAATTAGATTAAACTAAATTCATCAATAATGTTAATGAAACAATATCAGTGATAAATAATAAATGAATCTGAATAATTATAATTCTTAATTACTGGACTACAAAATTCTTAGGTATGTGGTACCTTTGTTCTCAAGACAATTAGTAAGCTATCTTTCAACAAATCAGGTTGAACCCCATCTGATTGGCCAAATTATTCATCTCATGAGACTACCGATATATCAATGGAATATCTGTAACTAAGACATAACAATTCCATACCTACCTAAATAGTTCATCATATTTCAAATAAATTATTTAATTGACGAATAATGTTCCTCATAAAATATATATATTTAGTAAAAGATATGGATTTATCCACATTTCACTAATTTATCAAATTCATTCAATGTGTACACCATGTTTAAAAATTGCATACGATTCAAAAAATAACCTTTCCCATCACATAATAGTATTTATATTTAAAATAAATGAAATTTAAAGTAGAAAATGGTCATAAGTAAGTGATTGATTCAATATAAAGATAAAATTCACAAAAAAATGTGAGACTATAAATGATAACTTTTACTAATTGTGGATTTTTTTTTCAAAACCATTGGATGTGATAATTCAATTAAAAACATAGAATACCATGACATACAATTTAATTATGACATTAAAGTAAAAATGGAACGTTATAAACTATATTAAATTAAATTCAATCATAATAACATATAATTATTAGAAAAATATATATTGAGATGACATGACTTACAATTTTTAAATTATTTGAATCAGAAACTCCAAAAGTAATATTCATAAAATGAAACCATTAATTAATTTTAGTACTAAATAATTTATTATATAATATATCTAAAGATTAGTATATACACCACATGAAATAGATAAGTGGAGAATAATAAGTTTATCTCACATATATGAGTAGTGAGAAGAAAATTCCTTACAATTGTGGAAACGTATAAATCAGAAACCCCAAAAGAAATTATAACAAAGAGAATGATTTAAATTAAATGAAGATATAACAATTATTGATATAATATATAAAAATTTTCAGTATATACACCTAAAAAAATATGTATGTGTGGAATATGAAATTTATCTCTTAGATATTAAATGTTAGATAAATATCCCTTAAAAATGAGGTAAAATTTGAATTAAAAACCCCAAAAGTAATAGTCTTAAAATGACAATATTAAATACCATAAACATAAAATAATTCATTATTTAATATATCTAAATTATTAGTAGCTAAACCACAAAAAAATAATGAAGTTTTGAATATGACATTTAACTCACATATGTAAATGGTGATATTAAAATATCTTACAATTGTGGTAAAATTGTATTCAGAAACCCAAAAGTTAATAGTCATAAAAAGAAACATTTAAATACCATGATGAGATAATATTTATTGATATTATATATAAAAATTGGATGTTTATACACCAGTCAATATAATTAAGTGGTGAGTATTCATTTATCTCAAAAATGTTAAAAGTGAGGTGAAAATACCTCCCAGTTGTGGAAACATTTGAATCGGAAAATATAGAAGTAATAGTCATGAATTTAACCATTTAAAAAAAATTATAAAAAAAAATTATTTATATAATATATCTAAAGGTTCTATAGATACACCACAACAAATAAGAATGTTTTCAATATGATATTTATCTCATAGAAGTAAAAATTGAGATGAAAATATATTACTATGGGTTTGATTTTGGGTATAGATATTTTAACCTGAGGTATAGTTATTTTAATTATGTGATGAATTTTTAAATGAATCATATATATATATATATATATAATTTATTATATTACATTCTTATAATATATTTTTACCTATTTTTTAATAATCAGTCATTATTTTTACTATTTTTAGTGTTTATTGCTAGTTTTACGAGTAGGTTTTAACTTGTTAATTTTTTTCTTATCAATAAGATCATTATTTAATATTTTCTAGAATTTAAAACATTATTTAAATATTATTTATTATTTATATTTATATGTATTTATGGTAAAATATAATGGTTGGAGACAAGAAAATGAAATACACCATTCATTGAGATGGTAGGTGATACATACAGATTAACACTTCATCGATTGTCATGTTGTATTTAAAAAGTGAGTAATATAATTATATATATATTAGCATTTCAGAATAATATTCATGTTATATATAAAACATATGTCTTTTTTAACCATCATTAATACATTCATGTTAATTGTGAATAGATCACATAACTTTGAGGAGGCGGTAGTCGACACGTCTGCAAACGATGTTATAATATTCCAATAAAATTGAAAGAATGAAAGATTTTATTATATAACAATATCAACAATAAGAAAAAATTATAAATATTATATATATCAAATATAAAATATAAATATGTTATTATTTCCAAATGTGGAAGTTGTTAATGGAAGAACGAATGACATCAGTTTGTGAGGCGGTAGTCTTTCGTACACACAAATGAAAACAGGGTATCCCATTTGATGGTTTTGTGTGTTTGTATAGGTCATACCCATAAATAAAATTAAAATAAAATTAGGACACAAAATTTATTTTATATAAATGATATATGAAGAATTTAATGGTTGGATGAAGTTATCAAACCAATGTGATCGTTGAATAATGTTAACTCTTTTTTTGGAATGTTTTTTTGGTTGGTACATGAAGTCTTATTTGGATGGATTTATACCCAAATTTTTGGTTATAGGATGAGTTTTTGGATTTAATTGAGTTAATTGTTTGGATTTTTGATGATCCAAATGGCTTTAATGGCTTGATGAAGGGATGTTGTTGAGTACCCTTTTATAGTTGAGGAGTTGGATTCTTATAAATATAAATAGGTAAACACTATTTTTTGTTATAACTTACATCATTACCCTCAAATAATTAATAAAAGCATTAAAAATGGATTATATGGTGAAAATATATATAGAAAACATTTTTTTGGAATTGTTAACCTGTAATTTTTTCATTTAACAATAAAGTGTTATCTCTTGTTAAGCTGGTCTTTCCCTTAATCGATGTAATTAATTTTAATTACATTCAAAAATATTTTACATCAAAAAATATTATTAAATAATTTAAATTTTTAAATTATACTTATTGAATATTAGAAAATAATTTTTCTATGTTCTAATAAAATGATTTGAGGAAATTATTTTAAAATTAATCCCACAAACAGGATGACAATTATTGTGAAAATTTCCAAATGTCTAAAATGACTTTATTTGAAATTTCAATGGGAAAAAATTACAATGAAATTAATTATATATATATATGTATAATTTTAGTAAATATACATTAAAATTAAATTAAAATAAAATATAGATATGTAATAAAATTTGATGAAAAACATACTTTCAATTAGAATTCAATGTTTTTAACTAATCATGCGAGAAATGACACTTCTCAAAAAATACCCAAAATTCCGCCTAATATAATTTTTAAATTTTATATTTCATAATTTTTTTTATCAATTAAAATTTATAAAATGTATAAAATTATTATTCAAAATATGTTCTCTATTCACATGGGAAAAACATAGATTAGGAAAATGTAAGTTCTTATGCATCAAATTAGGGTTGTTATAATATTATAATAATAAAATATCATGGAATAATTTGAAAACATTTAATTGGACATATTTTATATATATATATATATATATATATATATATGTTTTTCAGTCCAATTCATTAATGAATATTTAATGCTTGTGAGATAAATTTTATTCTAAAGAATATATTTTATAATATTTGAAAACACTCGGTCTTGACAGTAGAAAAAGATAACTATGTGATGTTTTCATTGAAATATATTTCAATAAAATTAAATATATTCAAATCGGAAAATATTATTATGTCTTGGGGTGTTATAGGAATGACCTATATGGTTTATTTCAATATAATTCTCAAAAGAACATAATCACTAGACAATACATTAGATAACTATATCAGTCTTACCCATCATCAAAAATCATTTTAAATGGAACATAACATACATGAAAAAAAATAAAAGTGTCAATTTATATATAAAAAATCCTAAAAATAATACATATTTAGATATTAAAATATCAAATTCCCCTAAAACCCCATTTGAAAAGTTAAAACACTATGAAGAGAGTGAAGAATGGTTTTTATTTGAAGTAAATGTGTAATATTGGAAAGTAATAGAAATATGAAATAACATCTATAATAGACAGAAATGTAGGTTTTTTATTATATGTCAAAAAATATTCATCCTTTAAAATTTTATTAATGTCATTCATTTTATATGAAGTACGAAGAAAGATTAATCATGAAAGAATTTGTAATATGGTAATAGGAGATGTAAAAGGACATTTTTAATTGATTTTTTCAAAAAATTTAACATCCATAAAACAATATGGTCATGGAGTAATACTATTATAATAAAATCATTCAATTATTTTATGACATGATCATATTATTGAATATTTAATAAATTGTGTTTGACTTGTCCTTTATTTTCACTATCTTGCTGAATAATCAACTAATGTGTTTTGTGTATTCCTAATTATGATTTTAATGACAATTATCTGATACATACACATTTTATGTATCTTGTTTTATGAAATATTTAATCAAATAATTAATTTATCTAACATTGGTCATTTTTAAGATGTTTGGTTTGTATCTAAAAAATTAATTTTGTTTGATGAAAACGGTAAAATGGATCTCGATTTATTCATTTACATAATATTAATAATTTTATAATCCTGTATTGAAAAAATAATTATACTTTTATAACCAAAAATGAATTCTGGTTATGAATAATGAATTTTGTTACATCATGGAGAAGGCAGTTTGTATGTACACAAGATTAATGTTATAATGTTTCTCTGAAAGTGAGTGAAATACATAATATGATATTTAAATTAAAAAAATTGATAATAATAAAAAAATGATAATATTTATTTAAATCCACTAATATAACCTAGAGTTTTTAGGTGGTTGTAAAAAATATAATACATCGATTCACATGGTGATTGTCTACTCGTACGCACGTGCGATTTTTCATTTTCTAAAGAATTTTAATGGGAGAGTTTGAATGGTTTTCTGAAATTAATGAATAAAATTTATATCATATATAATAAATTAATTAGTTTTAATATTTTATAATGACTATACATAATTTTAAGTGATGAGAAATGAAACACATCATTTTCTTGAGGCGGTATTTCACATTTACATATGAATGATGTTTTCATTTTCCATTAAATTTATAAGTCGATGAAAAGGGTTAAAACATAAACTAAATATGTTTTAATTATATTAAATATTATTATGTTATTATATCACCATGGATATGATATGTTTCAAGAATCTAAAAGTTAAATAACAAGACAAACTCTGTTAAAAACGATACCATTTTTTTTTGAAAACATCCTTACTTTTATACATAATAATTATTAGAAATGTATTATGATTATAAATGAAAATATGTAACATGTAGTGGGAGTGTAGGATTGTTTTTGGTTTGGTTTTTGATTATCAAAAACTATCATTACATTTATAAAATGGACAACAAGTGGTATCATTTTATAAGTGAGGGGGATACACATTGATGTTTGTAAGAGATTAAAATATATTAATATCTTACTCACGAATAATTTCACCAAAAAGGCTCATATTTTTTTGGGAAATGAGATAACGTCAAAATATTTCTAGATACATGGATTTAGAGAAATTTTAGTACATTTTAAACCTTATAAATCTAGTTTTAACACCTTAAGAAAATTATAACTCTCACTATGGTGACTAATATTTTACTAAATTTAATATTAATAGTAACGAAAAATTATTTTTTCCTCAATACCAAACTTTTACATTGTGGTTGAAATTAGGGAATCTATTTTATCCAAAATAAATTTTCAAAATTTCTATAAATAAATTTAAAAAAACCAACAGAACATGATATAAAAAGAATTTTCTAGAGAAATGCCATTTTAGTTATTAAAATATTTATACTACCCAATAACATATAATGTTGGAACCTATTAAATTAATTAAATTTTATATAAATAAGTAGAAATAATGTAATTTTATATGTGAGCCAAAAAATAAACTTTTTAAATACATCAAAATAAAATATCATTTTTGTAAAAAATGTTATTTTCTATTCTTCACCTAGAAATCTATTTTTTTAAACTATAAAAAATTAACTATTAGTTACTAGTGAAATGATTATATAAAAATTTAAATTACTTTTCTCCTATAAAATTTCTAAAAATTTTATAAATTCATTATCAATTTTGGGTACAAAATTGAATTAAAACAATATTTAAAAATCCTTTTATGCAAAAAATAAATTTATTTATTAATTAATAATTTATTTTTTATGATGTAATCAATAAATTTTCATTACAGAAAATGTTTCTTCATATTATTTATAATATATTTATTCCTATTTATACATCCAATATAGTGGTTAGTTTATAATTTTTAGTTTTAAAATACAATACATTAATAATATATCAAATATTACACAATGTGACTCAAGAAGGTGTGAATAAAAGAGGATATGATTTTCCCTTTTATATGTTATGTGGGTAAAAATTGTTCAAATACATGTAATTTCTTATATAATATGGTTCCAATTTATTTATAATGTAATCAAAAGTAAAAATATTTCAATATAAGTAGGATATGGTGAATATAAATTTATCTAATAATACATATAATCATTTTAGTGACATTTTTAAAAATATAACATTGTTTAACATTCTCATTAACTACATTAATCATAAATGTGGTAATAAAATACTTGGTATTTAAGGGTAAATAATTTCATTCAAAAATGTAACGTATATAATAAGTAGAAAATGGTTGATATTATTGACAATTTCCAATTTACATGAAAAAATAATATATTTTTATGATTTTTAAAATAATTTAAAATATCTTATTGGACTTTTATTATATAAATTCATATTATAAAACTATAAACTCTTTAAGATTACCATGGTTTTCAAATTTCAATATTTAAAAAAATTATTACCATTTATTTTAATCCATAAAAACATTAAAAACTTTAAGTTATCCAAACCATATGAAATTTAATATATAAAATCTATTTACATTAAATTTGATCCCAATTTGAAAAGAATTATATTTGTTCCACATGCATGCTTTAGGTAATTATAACACTAAAAATAAAAATTAAATTAGTATCCTAAAAAAGAATTATTCATATTTATAATAACTATTTATAATTATTCATAACAGTTTTTATTATTATTAAAACCTTTTATAGATATTAAATAAAATATAGAGAAATTTTATTATTATTATACACATAAAATAATATGAAGGTCATAATCATAGTGATGTTTATAAAACTTTCTATATTTTTAAAGATGGGATATTTTTTTGATGGAATTAAAACATCTAATATGATTAATTCATCTTTTTTAGGGATTTTAATCCATATACCTTAATTTTATTATTGTATAATTCATTTCAAAAAACATGAAATTTCCCTTTTAACAAGGTTCTATTTGCATGGTATTCAAAGTTGTGGCCATAGTGTAGGATATTAGCATGCTTATAGGAAAATTATTTAAGTAGATGAAGATTGGTATCCAACATCTATGGTTTATAGAAATTGTGGTTATAGTCCAAGAAACTGTTAGAGTTATGTAAAATAATTATGGTAGGTAAACACAGGGAACTCCAAATCATGCCTGAAATTTGGTAGGAAATGGATATGACCATGGATTTTGAAAAATAATGGTGGTTGATAATATATATGTGTATACTCATGTTTTTTAAAATCCTTCATGTAAGAGAGAAGATGGGGAAATATTTTCTTCAAATCTATGGTCATAAAACTTACCTGTTACACACCCAACTACAATTTCTCAAAATAATGGCCATAATTCTTCTACAGAACGCATATATAAATTTTTTATTAAAACGATCTCTATAAGTTCCATGTCATGTCCGCTTTTCAAACATTTTAAATGTTTAATAATAAAATTTTTATATAATTATATTAAATTCAATATATTTATATATTTATATATTTATATGAATCCATTTAATATATATTTCCATCCATAAAGTAGTGGTAATATTTTTTGTATTCCTTGGAAAAGTGTGTTTGATCAAAACGAGTTGGTGTTTTTTAATATATATTTTCTAAGTTATAAACATTCAAAATATGAATTGAGTTACTGCCACATTTAGTAGTAGTGTCCAATGATCATGTTTTTAAACTGGGGTCATTTGGAGAGGGACCAATTTAATGGTCTTAAACTGCAGTGGTGTTCAATTTAGAGTTTATATGTTATGGCCAGACTCTTGGAACCTATTTCAATGGATATTAAATGATGAAATTGACTAGTTTTCTTAATGTGTCACCATGTAATAAGGTTTTAACGTAAGATCCATCATATTCTAAAGATTCCTCATCCACATTTTCTGGTTAATTTTAATTTTTTTAAATGCTTGGGTTTTGTTTTGTGGATTTTGGATGAATTTGGTGAAATTTGGATACCCATGGAGATGTGTGTGGTTTGGGAAACCATTCTGTTTTGGTATTGAAATGATGAACCCCTTATTAAATGCACATGTGTTGGATCATGATTTTCACATGGCATGGAAAAACCATGTGTCCTCCCTTCATAAACTGTGTGCCCTTAAACATTTTGTATTTTCACTATGGGCTCACAATACCTTAAATTTTGCTCTATATAGGATAAAAATTGATTAGAATAACTAAATATATGGTTATTAATGATGATACTTGATATAAATGTGATTTATGGGATATTTTGGATGATTATTAAATAGAGAGTGGGTACTTAAATGATGCTAAAAATACCAATGGTGTGTTAAACTAGTGATTTTTCCCCCAATTCATTCGTCTAAATATTAATGTATGGGATATAGAATATTGCTCAAAATACTAATGGGTTGTGGCACATGGACTGATGATCCAAATGCACATGGATTTCGAGACTGATGCTCTAGGCCCCCAACATAATCATACATGAATTTCTCATCCAGGACAAAAAAATTATTTTGGAATTAAATAGATAATCAAATTCTTGTATACAATGAATTTTGATAATACTAAGATTTCTGGTTCAGACATTGGCACTAGCTGAAGCATGTATGATGTGGTTGGTTAAAGGGTAATTACATGTGGACCCTATTTAATTTACCATTTAAGCTTTATTAATTATACAACTAAATAAAAAATTTTATACTTGATATTAGTTTATTAACCTTTTGTGGGGGCCTAATAAGTTGTACATACACCCTACCAATGTTTCCTAATCACTACATGAATAGAATTTATGTTTGAATTAATAAATAATGTGAATATCACTATATTAGACAGACGAGTTGCGATGCATTATTATTCATGGATGAGGTAACCAGACATGATGGTGGGGTTGATCTAGTAGTTGTTAGTGTGCCTTTATGTTGTATTGTTTGGACACTTCACATATGTATGGCGTGATATGTCTAATACTTTGGTTTATGATCATTTCTCTATGGATATGAATTGTTATGTGATGTGGGTAATTTTTGATTATGGTATTATACTATTGATGTTTATTACAATTTTAAAATTATAAATTCATTTCAATTTTTTCTTCTTTATTAAAAATGGTTTAGTATTCCCATGTTTTACATTAGACCATATTATTTAGTCAAAATCCTCTAGAAAAAGGGTTGTTGAGCCATAGGTCATATTACCAACTGGCTTGGGGCAATGGCATATGGAACCCAGGACGGGACATTAAAAAGTTGTATCATAGGGGGTTTATTATATTTTCATATGTATTATTATTTGGGAAAGGTATACAGAATACTAGGATGAGTCGGGTCATGTCTATGAGCCCGTATATGGAAGTAGTTGACCGATGTGTGGTGAAACCCCAAGTAACCACATTAGGATTCCCGTTCATAATACTTGTTGTTATAGATGAATTTTATTTCACCAAGTGTGAAAGAATTATTATATGATTATACTGTATTCAGATATTTTATTCATGGCCTAACATAGAATAATATTTTAGTATACATAAATCATTTTATGCACATTGTAATTTATGTGACATTCATCATTTTACACACGCAATGAAAATATGGTTTTGGGTGAGATATTAATATTATACTGATTTTCTTGTTTGAATATTTTAATATGAAATGATTCCTGATAAGGGATTTAAAATTCATTATAGTTATAATAATTTGAAATTAATAATTTAGTGTCTACTGTGTAACTTCATATTTGGATGTGTTTGCCTTATTTTATCCAGGACCCTAGTGGGGGATGGTTAAGGGTAGTGGTAGTTCGTTTATTTTTACCATGTTGTAGATTTTGGAGAATAAATTAATTTAAATATGTAAATCTCTATTTTTTAAAGATGATAACGATGTGTTATGTGTCAGATGATGTTTTTTTCATTATAGGGACATTCCACTATGAAGACATTTGTGGATCATGAGACATGAGTATATGGATGGAAATGTGCATCCGAAAATGAATCTGTAGGCTCTGATAGTTCCATGTGATGTAGGAAGAGAGACAATATATTGGAACCATCCCCCACTATAGAAATAATAGAGAGGATATTCAAATTAGTGGACTATATGTTTTGGGTATTTGCGAGTCGATGTTGTTATATCCAATATCAGTATGAGAATATACAAAACATGGTGTGGAAGGAAATTCTATAGATGTTATTGAAACAAATTTACCTAGAGAAAAATAAGAAATAGATAGTTGTAGAGTTTATGATATTTACTAAGGGGATTATGTTTTTTATAGAACATTATAATCAATATAATGATTTTTAATGCTTTGTTCAAGTATTTTTTTGGGTAAGAGGAATGTGTAGATTGATGATTCCATGATGGAATTAAATGTCACAAGATGTCCCATGTAAACATAATTCCTTTGAAGATGTTTTCTAATGAGTTAAATTAGGCTCTCATTAGTAAGGGTAACATGAAGGATGATTCTACGGGAGTACATGTAGTTTCTACTTGTAGAATATGATTTGAATTTTTCTATGGTAGGATACATCCCTATGAGAATGTATCCTAGAAGATTATCAAGAAGATCACCCAGGGGGATTATTTATTAAGGGAAATAATCAATTAATATTCCATTAGTTCGGTAGGTCGGGTCATTATCATAACCAGTTCCCCAACCTCTGTTAGAGTTCTTATATTGGGGTTGTATCAGGCATTTTCAATGGTTATAAAAACCCCCATGATATATGGGATGTGATGGATGAGTTATAAGAAACCAACGTATTGGAAATGGGTCTTTTCCACTATTCTATTCATTTTGTTGGAGTACTAGTAGCCATGGTGGTTGAGGTGGTGGGAATGGAATATCTTGTAAATATAGAAAATATAATCATAATAGTGTGACTTAGGGGACTCATACTACAATAGTGGGTAGAGGGACAAGATAATTTCATGTAATTCAGCCTACACTTCTGGATAATGTGTCTGGACCATCAATAGTCATATATACTTTTATTATAGATTATATGATTTTTATAACTTTATTTTTTATAATACCCTGTAATTATTTTATATTTTATAAACTTATGAATGTTTTGACACTGCTAATATATTTTGGGAGTGTGGTTATTATGAACAACAAACCATGGTTTGTTTAATCGAGGTATGTCTGTTAATATAAGGGGTTTTATCTAATGATTTGGGATTACCATTTTCGTTATGATATTTACACACTCTACATATATGATTATGAATTTATTTTTATTTTGGAATGACTGGAATCATATTGATCCCACATCGATTGTTACCATAGTAGAATAACCTTTACATATCCTAAGGGTAACAGTAATATTCATCATGGATAATAGATTATCTAGGCAGGTTGTGATGGTCTAATTCATCAGAAACAAGGGTAGGTCACAACCCAGGTTGAAATTATTTTCCTAGATAATAGTGGTGTGAATACTTGTGATTTTCCACCTTTAGTGATCCAATTTTTGGATGCATTTATAGTTGAATTATCATAACATCCACCAAAGTGGTATGTTGAGATTAAAATTTATCTCAAGATTAGATATGAACTAGTTTATATCCAACTATATATTATAATACCAATAAATAATTTAGAACTTATGAGTTAGATGGAGGTGTCTTTGAAAAAGGTAATTATCCATCTAAGTATGTCTCGTTGGGATTCTCTAGTTTTTTTCTATTACAGGTGGTATAATTAAGTGTTTATGAGTTTATTACTAGATGTTGAGTTAGATGACAATGAAGAAAATGTATCCCTTACCATGTATTGATGATATCTTCGACCAGTGGAGGGAATCTTGCCATTTTTCTATGATTTATTGAGATTGGGTTATCATCAGATAATAGTTTGAACCTCTCATATACCACAAACATCATTCGTATGTAGGTATAACCTATATAAGATCCCCATGAGGCCATTGAGGATGATGAATAATATGTTTGTTTTTATGGACATGAGGAACTAGATCTTCAACATATACCAGCTTTATTTTATGGTTGTTTTGTGGATGAAATATTATTGTACATAAATATTCATGAATATCTGGAAAAACAACATATCATTTTTATGAGTACACTAGGAGAGAATAATATATACAAAAATATATCTACATTTCATATAATGATCTCCGTGGTAAATTTCTTACAGCAAATCATCTCTAATGAAGGTGTATCACTTGAACCAGAAAAAGTTTATGAAGTGTTTTCTAAGTATAATAACAATAAACATTTGGATTTCCATAGATTCTTTGGTTAAGGAGTTTATTCATTGAGGTCGATCTAGGACATTTACTTTTTTGTACCACCGCATTAAGGCATTACAATGAAATGGATCATGTTTTAATGGTAGGGAGAGTGTGCGAATTATTTCATGGAGTTAGAGAAGAGTTTGAGTACCTCACAAATCAGGGTCCTACATGGGATGGGTGATCAATATACCATGTTTTGTGATTCCTTATGAATTATATTTAGAGAGGTGTTCATTAAGTGAGATTCATTTCTTCCATATGGGTTGTGACACTTTAGACCACATGGGAAGAATTACCGTACACATGATCTCGAGTTAGCTGTGGTAGTTATTGACTTAATGTGTTAGAAAATAATCCTTTATGTAAATTTTTTTACATTTTATACTGATATAAAATTCTTAAATTATATTTTTCTATCCCGAGACATGAATATACAGTAGTGTAAGTGAGTTGAGTATTTGAAATTGTTGGATTTTGAGTTGTCCTATACACCAAGAAAGGTAAATAGTGTTACTCAATATTAATGTTGGAAGACATAGAATCAGGATATCAGGAAGTCCAATTATGAATGGAATAAGATAACCATAGTTGATGGGATACATATTGACGTTTAGTAGGTCTATGAGTATATGAATCATGTATATTTGTTTGTTGATTCCACACAAATGAACTGGATCAAGTAGAGAGAATATAAATATATAGTGTGTTTTCTCTAATGTAAATCCATAATGGTGAGTATTATACTTCATATTATACTATATTTGAGGATGAGGTTATCTATGTTCAAAAACAATGTTTTGTGGAAATGAGTATATTAGATGAGACGATGTGAATGTTTCATAAATCGAAGTCGGTGGTGCATCGTGGATTGGCCAAAATATATTATTACCTACACTGAAATTATATGTGGTTAGAAATAAAAGTGAAGATTGTAGGATTCCTGACATAATGTTACACCTGTTAGGAAGTGATGACCGAGCATTAATGCCCTACTTGTTTTCTAAGACATTTTCCCATTCTAGACTGTAAGATGAATGATATTACCATGGAAAGTTTTATAAGAAGTCTGAGGATCCCATTGAAGAATGATGTTATATTGGTGATTTAAGGATGATTGACCACCGTACTCCATTACATTCAAATTTGGGAAACTATCACAGTTGATAAGTTTCTAGATATGTATGTTAGGTAGATACTCAGTTTGTTCATGGTGCCATGGAGTATATTTTCAGATCATAATGTTCACATTACATTGATATTCTTGAAGTTATTATAAATTATCTGTGTACCCAGGTGTTTCTGAGTATGGATTTCAAACCACAGATAGAGGCACAGTCATAACACACTATTTATGTTCTTGAATACATGTAGAGAGAATGAATTATCTATTTTTTAGGTATTGGAAGAAGCACTTAGCACTCATTTTTTCACCTATAATAGTAGTTATTATGTGAATATTAAAATATCTGTATATTTGTACCATCAATGGATTCTATAAAGATCATTGAGAGTTGAATAGAGGTAGGAGAGGCTGAGTTGTGGGGTTTAAGTCTTATGCTGGAGGTATCAGAACCATTTTAGCTAATTCAAGAAACATATGGCTATGACTCGTAGTAGTTAGAAATCATATACTAAACATATTCATAGACCCAATTGGTTTATAGTAGGTTATTGTGTATTTTGTTGGTGTTGTTGGTATTGCGTAACCATAGTATTTATAGGTAGAGAATGTTGAAACCTAGTTTTTTTGGACATTGTGCAATTATGGAGAGGATCAAGCCAGTTGAATATCAATTGACCCTTCCACATAGGTACAATGTTATGAATAATTTTATTTATGTCCCAAAAATTTAGTAGAATCACCCCGACAATTCATATGTAAACGATGATGACAATTTTTATGTTGAGGCTAATTTTTAATATAAGGAGAATCAAATATTTTTTTGAATTGCACATTAAATGGATTTTTAGGAAAGTCTATGTTGTTCGTTTGAGTGTTATGGTTGCATGGACATGATCTGGAGGACACATGGGATATTGAAACAAATATGTGGGATTAGTGGCCTGATCTTCTTACAATGGAATCATAGATATTAATGGGAGTAAAGGATGAGGAATTCCTATTATAAAGTGGGGAGATTAAATATTTTGAACTTCCTAGGGATGCCTCATGGATTTCTTCAGTTTTTATTTTACACTTTTTTTGAATATTTATTTGTTGGTTTTTTGGGGGGTTCTTTAAAGATAATTTATAGAAATTTGGGAGCCCATGTTGAAATGCATGGTTGACGCATGCTTACATAAAAATGGGTTATTTACCGCAAGAAATGATGAACACCACTTTTTAGGAATAATTGGTTAATGAATAGTCGACACATAGTTTTTCCAAACCATGTTCCCTCATTCCTGAAACCATACACCCTTAAACAAAGTGGATTTTCATGGTGGGTCCATAGTTCTCAATCAGAGCACCACATATGGGAAAGAATTCACCACCAACATATATGTGCATGGTTAAGGTGCACTATTCGGACTACCTTTAACCTTCTCCTGGGAAAACTACACATGGGATTTAAATGAACAATTTTTTAATTAAAACTTCTCAACCCCATATTTATTTCCAAAAATATCTCTATATCATACGTAAATTGTTTTCCTATATTTTGGAAGCACCTGGTGGGATTCTATGTCTCCTTTAAACACTTCCATTGTTAATCAAAGATGTTGTGGTGTGACACCCTGAACCTATTGGATCAATATTTTAAATTATTTTCATTATTATTTTGAGTTTTGGAAGCCTTTTTTTAGAATTGCGTGGTCAGACCGCATGGTTAGGAGTAACCATGTGATTCCCATGCTAATACCCAAGGGGGTCTGAGTGAAGGAACTCAACTTGTGCATGGTTTAAAAAACTATTCAACAAGCTCACATTCTAACTCTGTAGTGGAAAAAGTCATCTAGATCGGTTTGAGAATGTTTTAAAAATGCACACATATAGAGGCAGTCGAACCATGTGGTCACCTAGTTTTTTAAATAATTAAATTCACAGAAGATAAAAAACAAAGTAAAATAAAATGAGAATGCCAAAAAAATTAGAGGACATTTTGGTAATAATGATGTATATATTATTAATACTGTTAATACTATTTTAATGATCATTAGAATTGTTAGTAATATTATTATTCATGGAAATGAAGTATAATGAGAATGAATCAATAAATTAATAGAGTACCGAATATTAATAAAATGTTCATATATATTTATAAATATTTATTTATAGTGTTATTATTATTTCTATTAATAATATTGTTATTATTGTAGAGTATTTTTTTATTTTGTTTATTTCATTATAAAACAATTTTTAATTTAACTGTTTTTAGATAGTAAACCCTGGGAGGGGCGTTTATTCCCCTCTTTCCTCTCATGGCATTCCACACCCCCCAGGGGGTGGTGTGATCTATCCCTCCCCACAACCCTGGTTCTTCTCCGGTGCACCATGCATCACTGCTACCCCCATCTCTTTCTCCCTCTCGAGACCCAAACCAGCTCTCATATTCACTCTACCACATGCACACCTACAACTACATTTCCCCCTCTTCTAATTCTCATTATACGTCCAACTCAAGCCATCATCCGTGTCCTGACCTCCCTCCATCATTTCTAAACCACACTAGCAGGATTGACCCCTACTCTAGCCTCCACCCTACATGCTTTCCCTGGAAAGACTCCCCCTCTTTCTCTGGACATCTCCTCTACACAAATCACCTCAAAATAACCTCCCTTTCTCTTCCTCCCTGGGAATGATGGCTGGATCACCCTATTCCCTCTCCCCCTACGGCCGACATTCAATGTCTTCCCCCTAACCTTGTGCACGCATGTCCCGGACACCAACCTAGGTCTGGAATGGCCTAACCCCCATCCTAGTGCTCAAAACGCACCCCTTCACTCTATAAGAATCTACACTGGCGCCAACCCCCCTTTCATTTCCATGTTTCCTATCACCAGAAGCACCTTTCCATCCACAAACCTCCTCATTGTTAAGTTTTTATATCAACGTTTAGGGGTTCTCTTACACATCCAACCCATAATGCAATGGATTGTGTTTTTTTGTTTTTTCCCCTCATTGTCTTCGATGTGCGTATTATCCCTCGGAGCATATTCTTCTTTTAATTGAGCTTCTATATTATTCTGACCTGATTTTACATCGGCATTTCTGAATGTTTCTTTTCCTGTATAACCCATATACACTTGTGTGTTTTGAATTAATCATTATATGTAATTCTCACCAATATTAATATTATATTTTAATTATAATATTTTTTCTGAGTTAGTTAAAATTTCATGAAAAAATGGTTTGGAATCAACTCTATGAATATGAATAGTTGGTTTTGTGCATAAACGTTATTTAATAAATTATTTTTATTTTACAAATTATTTTACAATATCTTATAAGAAAACATTTAGGTGAGATTTTAGTTTTGATAAATTTTGATATACTGTCGAATTATTTTTGGAATTATATTTACCTAACATGGAGTCAATTTTTAGTGAAAAGCTATTTTTGGAATGTTTTTGATTTCATGGAATGTGAAATTGGCACTTTTGGTTGTGCAAGTGGTGCATATTTTGTTTTGAAATATATGAGAGTAATTTTGAAGTTTTTGAGTATGAAAGTGTTTTTAAAAGAGGAATTATCTTGTGAAATTGGTGAAATAATGATGTAATAATTTATTTGGTTTTTTTTCAATGTTTTATCAATTTACTAAATGAATTATTACATGTTTTTCAAATGCGAGTCGTGGGTGAAGTTATTTCATTGTGTTTTTTAGTTTGGATAGAAAGTGACTGTTATGTTTATGAAAATGATGTTTGGTTTCTTTTAGAGTGGTTCGTAAATACTTTTGCTCTTGGAAACTATTGGCCCATTATGAACATGATCCTTTTCAAGTTAAAGGCTTTTTTATCACTTTACCCAATGGGTAATGTTTTCACTAACTTTTAAATGAGATTGTGTGTTGCAAAAAGTGTATGCCCCGTTTGAAACATTGAGAGTTTTATAAAATAGGTTAAATGTTAAAGGGTATAGTGGCCCAGTTGGCACCTTCGGGTTATATGAAGTGTATGTATATAAATACGGGGCACCATTATAGGATGGATATCCCATAATGGCTATTATATATTGATGTCCGTGTTTAGGGAAGGCAAGTGTAGTGAGATGAGTCACGCATGTGATGGCCTATTACTAACAATGTATTATTATAACAACCATGGGTTCTTGGGAATCGTATAGTTGATCAATTGATTGTTTCTTATCATCCACAATTAGAAGCATTGGTACCCACAGGTAGGTATAGAGGCTAGTTGGGGAGTGCCACGAGTTTCTTTTTTTGTGAGGGTGGCCAGTTGGTTATAGACTTATGAGCTTCAACAAATGCCAATAGGTGGTTTTGAACTGAGTATGTCCAGTGGTCTTTTAGGGAGGTTTAGGATCAACAATGTTCACTAGATTATTTTTTCCATCATGTTCAATTTCCATTATGCTATTTTATTTCCACCCTACATTTTTAACCTATTCTACTTCGGCCCACCTTTGGTATATTATTTTTTTGGTTTTTTTATGAAGTGATTAATAATTTTTAAAATGGTATATAGTGCGTGTTTGATTTTAAAATGCGAAAAACATGTTACATATTTTGAAATGGGAAAACCCAACATCTATAACTATATTTCAAACATATAACTATGGATTGTTTTGTGAAACAAGATGTTGGTTTCAGTGGATTATCATGGAAACCCTACTAATAATTTTTAATGCACACACTTATTTGTATCATTTAAGCTACATGTTTCCTTCGCTCAAGTTCTCTCAGCTAAGATGATCATTATTGCAGAATGGTCTATCTTTGGTTTGGTGGTGACCTAGAAGTTCACGTGGAGGTATGTGAGGTTTTTAATTCGTTCCACTACAAATATTATTTTTTTTTATTTTTTTTTATTTATTTATATTTTTTATAGTCGGTTTTTATTTACGTATTTATATTTTTATCATGGGACAAATAGTTTCCCAACGGTCAATTTTTGATTCCTAGAACATTTTTCTAGACACGGGGATTAGGATTGCCTCTCGAGCCATGCCGCGAGCTAGCTCGGGTGACCGGTTTGAGGTTGGCCTAGATTGGTTCATGAAAAAATGTAATCATAGGGGGGAACTTTTTATATGGGGTGTCTGGTAGAGGGAGATTAGGACCATTGGGAAATGAGAGGTAGGTATGGGAAGGACTTCATGACCCCTCACATGTTTTGAGCCTCAAGACTCTATTGGTAGTTAGGGAATAGATTCCCTCTCTTGTTATAGTTCTTTTATATTGAGGGAGGACAATAATTGAAATCCAATTTTTCATTGTGATATCACATGGAATAATGACACAAGTGGAATCCATGTACATAGATTATGTTCCTCCTAGTTGACAATGTTTGCTTAGGGAATGTCCCATAACCATGTCACCAGGTAAAACATGACTACTAGTCCCTCACACCAGTAGTTTGATGAAAGTTAAATTTAAACATGGTAATGATTTCTTTAAGTGAGATATTAAAAATGAAAAAGGTTTTTTGAAATTAGAATGATTTATTTTAAATGGATCTAAATTCGTGAAATAGGTTTTTAAGACTAAAAGATCTTGGTATAAAAATATGGTGTATTCTTATAATTTGTAGAGAAATTCTTGGGGTGAAACCTTAGATACTCTTATGAAAATTTTAAAATGTGAGGGAATATATGAAAATTGTGTGTTGGTGTGTATGGATGAATATAGACGAAAACTTGTGCAACTATTCATGGGATTACAGGTGTGTGTACCTTGAATTAAAGGTGTGACCTCATTTTTTATATGTGATTTTAAAAGGGAAAATGATTTTTGGAAATTGAATATGGTTTGAAAAGTGGGTTTAGTATTTGGAAAGTGGAATTGAAAGAAGGAGGGTTTGAAATCTATAGTGAAAAAGGGGAATTAAAAAAAAATTGGGTCATGTTTGTATTTGATAGGATTTTGAACTGGTTGTTTTAGGATTATGGTAATTGCAATGATGTTACTTTGGAATGATATTTGTTTCAGCTCTATGTTTTATATATTGTTCATAAAATGCCTCCCATAAAGGTCCCCCCATGTTTTTATTAAGTCATGGCCAGTTTTTGTTCATTCTTTTATGTTTCCTTACTTTCATGGTGATCATAGTCTATTAAAGGATTTTTTGTGGCTTGAAGATTCCATTTAAGTTTTTAGGATCATGGGAACTCCTTAATCTATTAGAGTTCATATTTTCATGGTATTATATGAGATTCCAACTTTGAAAGAATGGGGGTTTTTCTCCCCACCATCACTATAAGTTGGGATGACGTGAGATGTCATTAAATCTATATTCATATAATGGTTTCTACCTAAAAAGGTAAAGAAGAATAAAAGGGAAGATATCATGATTATTAAACAAGGACAACATTTGGTGAAAGAATATGTTTTCCATTTAAAGGAATTTATGTTATTTACTCCAGAGGTAGATACGAAAGATTTAAAGAGACTTATCTATTCATTCGGGGACTTCATTTAGAGATCAAAGAATGGGGCCACCCTTCTAGGGACCGTAATTTTGGGAAGCTAGTGGATGGGGTGTTATTATATAAATTGGTCTCTAGAGTGCAGTTGATTGGAAATCTAGTGTATCCAGTTACTCGTGAAGGTTTCCAATCAGGAGAGCAGGGTGTGCCAGAGGGACCTGTTTCTAAAGAGTCATCTTTCGTGGATCTGGATTCTAGTTAATTGGACCATTCAATGGTGTTCCATAAATGTGGACATTTAGGGAACATGAATCCATCATGTTTTAACCCTCCGAAGACATTCCATCATTGAGGGTGTTTGGGTCATCTAGATAAGTTATGCATGAAGCCTATCATAAAGAAGATTTAGTGAACTAAGGATTAAAGTTCCAAACTATGAGGAAAGAGATGCTCAGCGATCCGAGCCCCAGCCACAGGACATGGTGTGAAGCTCATGTGTTGTCAAGAGATGATGGGTGTGTTTAGCCTTGGTTCATGATTTTTTCTCTGTGTTGTCAGTGGAAAATTTAATTTCTTTTTTTCTTTTTTTATGATATTAATGTTTTGAAGGTATTTTAAGTTCATTGTTTCATCGTGATTACATGATGAACATGGTCAATTATAACCCAACTAGTCCCTTGTATGGGTTGACCTCGGTTTAGTTGTGTTCATTTGGATATATAATTACATGTGGAAACATTTAGGTCTATAGTTGTGGTTGGATTTCCAGTTTATGTATTAGTGGTATGGTTTGGTTAATACAATGGTGTTCCATAAATGTTGTCATTTAGGGAACATGAATCCATAATGTTTCAACCCTCCGAAGACATTCCATTGTTGATGGTGTTTGGGTCATCTAGATATGTTATGCTATGCCATGCATCTGTCCGCAGTGAAACCATGCAAGAACCTATTTTTTTAAATAAATAATTCAAAAAATATAAAATGAGAATAAAATAAAATCATAACTCCAAAAAATTAGTGTATATATTGATATAATAATTAATATATTATTAATAATATTATAACTATAACTATGATCATTATAATCATTAGTAATTTTATTATTCTTGGAAATGAAGTAAAACGAGAAAGAATCAATAAATTAAATGAATACTGAATATTAATAATAATGTTCATATTTTATAAATATATATTTAAAATTTATTTATTATTTATATTAATAATATTTTTATTCCTGTAGAGACTTTTTTTATTTAAATATTTCATTATAGATATTATTTTAATTTAATTTCTTAGAGAGGAAAACCTATGAGGGTTATTCCCCCATCTCTTCCCTCTATTGTCACTATGAACCCCCTTGGTGAGGTGCGATCATGCACTCCCCACCACCGTGGTTCTTCTCTGGTGCACCACGCATCATCAAACTCCCCCTCATATCCTTATCCATCTTACAACCCAAAACAGCCCGCCTATTACCTATACATTGTTAACACCACCTCTTTCTTTTCCCCCTCTCCTAATACGCCACCTACGTCCAACTCTAACAACCATTGGTTGCCCGACCTCCCTCATTCGTGGTCAAACCACACCAGCAGCCTCGACCACTGCTTCGGCCTTAGCGATGCATGCTTTCCCCAGATGGACTCTCCCTCATGATCTATCCATATCCCTTACATATAAAATCTCATCAAAACCTCCATTTCTCCCCCTTCCCTAGGCACAATGGCTGGATGCCCCATGCTCCTTCTCTCGCTCCAGCCGTCTTACAACTTCTTCCTCGTGGCCTTATTCGCGCGCGACCTGGACACCCACCCAGGTCCGATGAGGCTTGAACCCATCCAAGAGTTATGACCACCCCCCTTCACTCTGGACACATCTCCACCAGTGGTGACCCCCCTTCCCTGGCCATGTTTCCCCTCTCTGGGAGCACCATTCCTCCAAGAACCTCCTCATCGGTGTGTTTTTGTATAAATTTTTAGGGAATATCTTCGTTAGCCTAACCCAAATGTTAAGGTTTCTGATTTTTATTTTTCCCACATTTTCCTAAATATGCATATTGTCCCTCAGAGTGTATTCTTCCTCCCATAAATTTTATATGACATTCACACTTGATTTGACGTAGGAATTTCAGACTGTTTATTTCCCGCTTGACCCATAGATACATGCGTGTTTTGAATTAATCATTATTTGTCTATCTCTCTACCATTAAAATTAAAGTTAATTTGTTATAGTGTTTATGGGATAGATAAAATTTTATGAAAAAATGGATTGGAATCAACTCTTTTATTATGAATAATTGGTTTTGTGCATAAACGTTATTCAATAAATTATTTTGTTTGTCTAATTAATTTAGCATGTTCTATAATGAAATTTGTCGGTGAAAATTTAGTTTTTAGATATTTTTGCATGCATTAGAATTATTTTTGGGTACTATATTAAACTATCGTGGAGTGAATTTGTAGGGAAAAACCTTTTTTGGACATTTTTCTCAAGTAATGTTGAATTGGATATTTTGGTGGTGCAAGTGGTGTGGGTTATAATTTGATAGTTTTGAATGTAATTTTGAATTTTTTTAGTATGAAAGTTGTTTTAAAAATAGAATTCACATGTGAAACTGGTGAAATTGTGATGTAATACTTTGTTGAGTTCTTTTGAATTGTCTTATCAGTTGGTAAAGTCATTTATTAGATGCTTTTAGAAATGAGAGTCTTCGGTAAAAGGTATTTCAATATGTCTTTGAGTTTGGGTAAAAAGTGAATGTTAACATTTGGAAATTGGTGTTCAGTGATGTTTTGGAAATTTTTTGTAAATGTTTTTGGTATTGAAAACAGTTCCCCATATGGAATTTTAAACATGTATAGTTAAATGAATGTTTGTAACTTTTAATAGAAAGGGTAATTTTTTTACTAAATTTTATTTGAGATTTTTTATTGGGGATTGTTTATTCCTGGTTGGAAACATTGTGTGTTTTATTAAATGGATTAAATGTTAATGGGTATAGTGGACCGGTTAGCACATTCGTGTGATATGATGTGCATGTTTATAAATATGGGTCACCATTATAGAAGGGATGTCTCAATGGTTTTATTTTATATTGGTGTCTAGGTTTGGGGTCGGGTAGTACGATGAGATGAGTCACACGTGCAAGGGACTCCTACTTACACAGTATTATTATAACTATCGTGTATTCCTAGGAATCTATTAGTTGATTGGGTGATGGTTTCTTATCAACCCTAATTAATTGGGTTGGTACCCACATGTAGGTATATAGGCCAGATAGGGAGTGTCGATGGTTTCATTTTTCACAAGAGGAGCCAGTTGGTTATAGATATTGGAGCTTCACCATATACCGATAGGTGGATCCGAACCGAGTATGTACAAAGGACTTCTAGGGATGATTAGGATCACCCATGGTTACTAGATTATTTTTCCCTACTTTATATCTTTCCATTATACATTTTTTTCAGAATGCAATTTTTACCTATTCAACTTCATCCTAGAATGGATATATTATGTTTTTGGTTGTGATTATAAAGTGACAAATGATTTTGAAAATGGTATGTATCTTGTTTTGGATTTTCAAATGGGAAAAATATGTTACTTATTTTAAAAAGTGAAAACCCTAATTCTATAACTATATTTCAAACTTGAGTTAATGGTTTGATATGGGAAGGGAAGCGTTGGATTATGTAGTTTATCATGGAAAACCTACTGAGCATTTTTTATTATGACTCCTATTTATTCATTTCAGTTACCAATTTTTTTTCTTATGTTCTCTGAAAATTGATTCTCATTATTGGGTCAAGGTCTGTCTTTGGATTGGTGGTGACCTGGAAGGTCACATGGAAGAATTTGCGGTTTTTCATTCATTCTATTCCTAGTTTTATTTTTTTGTTTTTTATCATCTGTTTTTATATATCTGTTTATCTTTTTTGTTTTGAAAAAATAATTCTTAATGGTTATTTTTGATGTCTGAAACTAGTTTTCAGGTCATGGGGATTAGGAACTCCCCTCGGGCTATGCCGCAGGCCGGCTCGTGTGACCGATTCAGGGTCGGCCTGAGTTGTTTCATGACATGTGGAAGGATTCGAATTCTCATCTGGCATGTAATATCTTCTCATATGTTTACTCTCTCTCATCCCCTTTACTAATTAAGTGGGATAATTTTTCATCTATTGGTGATGTTTTAGATCTAATTTTTAGGGTTCTATTCCATTATATCTTCATCATAGTTTTTTATCCCATATCTTATATTACATTATGATTTAAATCATAGAGATTTTAATTTGGAGAGAATGATCAATGACATTGAGGTAAGTGGTATAATTTCAATTTCATCTATTATAGAATATATTTTCATTTATTTAATTTTTGAATTAAAACTTTCTCATTCATAAATTTTCATTTAAATTTATTTTATTAAATTTTCCCATTAATTTGTTGAACCATTCAGAAATACCATTGGACCATTGATTTTTTGATACCGTACATAATAAAAACCCATCGGTAATGCCAATATAATTAAAATTAAAATTACTTTTCATTATTATGCTTAATATTTTGGAATTGTGAAATTTTTTGAATAATTTGTAATGATAGTGGTTTATAAATGGTATTTTGAATGATTGTTGATAAATGGTTAAAATGGTGAAATGTTTATGTTAATACATTGAAATAATGTAAATATCCATGATTATGATGGATAAACTATATAGTGAACCATGGTGAAAATTATTTATTATAAGGATAATGATGATGATCCTTGATATGAATGTGATATATATGAGAATGTGATTTATTGGTAAATTGGATGTGGGAAAAAAATTGTTTCATAAAATAACCACATGATTTTGTACTGGATCTCCAATCCCCATATGAATGTATGGAAATAATAAAATATCAAATTGGGAGATATGATACAAATACCCTTGGGGTGTGTGATAAGGAATGAAGTTCCAAATACCCACATGGTGTCAGAACAATGCTATAGACCACCAATATATAGGTACATGGATTTGTGTTTCATGATATATGACATGAAATTTGAATTAAATGAGTAATGATTTCCCATGAAATAATTATTTGTTATATCCATATGATTTATGTTTCAGACTCTAAAACATTCCAACAAAGGTTTGTTGTGTTTTCCTAAATATTAATTTAATGTGTAACATATTTAATTTATATTTTTTTTCTAGATTATTTTTTTCAATAGAATACACTATTATGAATTTATATTAATTTAACAGTTTGTGGTGTTATCATACATATTTTTACTCACTCTATACTTGGGCTTCCTAATCGATACGCAAATAGACTTAATGATTTGAGAATAAGATAAAGGCAATAAAACTACATTAGATTTTTGAATTGGGATACAGGTCATATCCTAAATGAGGGAACTAGACATGATGTCATGAACTATCTGGGAGTTGTTATTATGTCTTCATTTTGGGGTTTCTTTTACCAATTGACGCATATATGTAATGACATATCTAGTTAATTGGTTTGTCATCATTTATATATGTTTCTAATTATTATTGATGTGTGCATTTATTGAATATGGTATTATCTTGGTTATTATTTATTTTAATGTGGATATTATTTATTGATTTTTAAAGTTTTGATACTTTCATAAATAGTTTATATTCTCCGAAAGTTTCATATTAGACCCTCGCTTCTAGTAGGTAGCCTTGTTTATATGGGGAGGGTTTCTAAAGGTAATTTTACCTACTATCTCACGGTATTGGCATGTGGCACCTCTGCTAGGACATTTTTTTTTGAGAAAAGTGGTGACATGAACTGGTTTCCCAATTAATGTCCCTAAGAGGATTTATTAAAATCGAAAAGGTTGTGTTGCAAACACAAGGTGAAATGAGCTTACACCAGCAGGGAATTAACCAGGGTAAAAAAATAAAGACTCAATAATACGCAAGATATAAATACAGCCAGCCAAAAAAAGATACAAATACTTCAATCAGTGCTTATCCTCTCTAGATTTGACTTTCTTCAAATCATGTAGGAGGGAAGGCCATTCATGTGTTTCCAAAAGTGATCTCTAGTCCAAGATATCATCCACATTCATCTTGCATGAATCATGTCATCAATATAAGCAAATAACATTACCTAAAAATGAAACTTAAAGAAAGCCATGGGACATCATCCAAATTAGATCATCATGCTGGCAGGCAAGTATAACAGGACAATATGTCATAAAATTCATTCCAGAATTCCTTTAGAACTGCCAGACCAAGCAGTTGATTCATAGAGATCCCCTCAAGATCATTTCATCAGAGTAGAAGGCAACGACTTCAAGTAGATATCATATCAAAAACACATTTCATCTATGTCGTATAAGACTGCAAATTCTCATCCAAACAGCATCCATAGTTACTATACAGAATTAGAGTTACAAGCCAGAGGAAGAAACTTAAGCATTTCAATGAGAGAACATAAGCTTCAGTGATCAAATCCAGAGATGAGGCAATATCAGAAACATAGTCAAACTCATAATAGTATGTCATTAAAAATAATTTCCATAAATTTCTAAACAAGAAGTTGTTGAGACCATAGATACTGTAGTGCTTAGATCAGATCAAGAAATGGGCAGAAATATTCCATTCATATTAAGGGAGAATGCAGATAGAAAACTAGCTTAATAGAGCAGAAAAATAGGGAGAAGCCAGCCAAACAGGGACCTCAAACCGTTCCCAAAGAAACAACCGGGTTTTCAGAAATCTAACAGAATCATTACAGCAATCAACAAGTAGACCACTAGTGAGAATTCAATATAAAATAGAAAATCATAGCTAAGATGTAGCCCTCCAATCCAAAGTCCATAATTATACAATGATCATCAAGAGTCGAAGCTGAACATCTAGTTATAGAAACGATCAAACTTCAGTCCCCCTTACCAAAAAACTGATCCCATAAACAGATCAATCCCAAGCAGTCAGAATGAAAAAATTATGAGGGTCACTTTAAATAATTTATATTATGTTGATATAAAATATGTAATCCATTTTATATCATTCAATACCAATATGTTATTGAAAATTATTCTAGTATCTGTATAGACAAAAACACGTAATAACCCTTTATTGAAGAAAATGTTTTTCATGTATAAAAATGATTTTATTCACATTCTAAGCCTTGTAGAAACCATTAGATGAATAAGAAAAATAATTAATTTATTCAATGATCTACATTACCTTAATATCAGTCATAGTATGTTATTTAATTATATTAATGAGATATAAACTCATTGTTTTATTAAAAAATATGAATAAAAAATAAATTTTTACTTTAAAATGATATTATATTCACTATAAAAAAATTATGAATCAATATATAAATTTCTTTTCATTTTTTACATTAAAAACCATAATATTTCATCAAAATAATAATTCATTAGTAATTAATATAAAAAATAAAAAATTACTATAAAAATGATCTTTTGAATCCAATTGATATTATTTTCACCACTCAAATTTTTGTAAAATCTTTTTTAGAATTGGTCAATACTATTAAATATGGAAAAATTAAATAAATATTTATCATAATTTAGTTATGTCTATTACTACACAATAATCCAATCATGGGGAAATATAATTCAAATTAAATAATAATATTTTTTTGTATATCATATATTGTTTAAGCTTTGTGTGGTATGTGTTACACAATAATGATCGTAGTATTAATTATAAATGAATTAAAAAAATAATGGGGTATTACAATATAATAACTTAAAGAAGATCATTCCTAAAAAAATTATCTCATTTTGAAAAGAAAGGGTTTAAAATATTTTAAACAATTATAAAGGGTGAAATATAAATATTGATATGTGGAATGATGTATTTTTTTAATCCATATTGATTACATGTAAATTAATTTTTGATTTTAATGTGTATTATACGATTAAAAAACATTTAGTTTCATAAATATTTTATAAACCATAAATTTACAATTTTGAGACTCATACTAGGGATTTTTTTCATAATGTGTACAATCATAACTAAGGAATATTCTCTTTGTAGGTATTTATAGATTTATATTCCTCATACTCGACATTATGGAATCTTTTTCCATCAGTATAGAGAATATGAGAGAATATTCATAGTTCATTTATTTATATGATATCATATTTGATATGTTTTGATCAGATATTTACAAATCCATTATTTCATAAGAAAAAAATCAATAATAAATTTTTAGTACCTTATGTAAAAAATTATATTTTAGTGGATCACAGGATCCCCCAAATTTAGATTTTTAATTAATATATCTACCCATTAAAAATAGAATGAATATGTTAATATAATATCGAATATTAATAAACCACTATATATAAATCTAAAAAATGTAACAAAAACACCCAACGTTCCACATAAATTAATTCATAAATATTTATCCTTAAACACCATATATAACATGAATGACCAAATATAATATTCTAAATTTGAAATATTTGAGTGAATAATATTCTAATACCAAAATATATTTTTTATTTATATAGAAACAATAACTCATAATGTCTCAAACCAAAATTATATATACCCTAATAATATATTCTACAAAACATGGTAGTCATTTCCCCAAAAACATGAATTTTTATAAAAGAAAAAAAAAATCATATATGACCCTATATGTTAAATAAATATTTATTTCTCAAATTAAATATCATTATAATTATATTTTATATATAAATTATATATTTTATAGCGTACAAGATATGCAACAGTAAACCTAAATTAAAAATGAATTATTTAAATGTGACCTATATTACATAGTAGTTAAATATAATGGAATTAACATTATTAAGTGAATTATGAAATATATAATTTCCATATTAATTATTAAATGAATAAATATTTATTTTATAAAGATATCTATTATTTAGTAATGTCATTTTTCATCATTAATTCCATTTTCATAAATAATGGTGTTTCTTACATTTTATGAGTTAATCTTATAATTCGTTTTTGAAAATTATTAGACATTTATTTGATAAAATTAAATTAATTTTTTAATTTTAGATATCAAAATTACCATTGGATGAATTTTTTAAAATGCTTTGAAAGGATTTATTTTTCAGTTAATATAGAAAGACATCTTTTTACCAAAAAATTATAATTTATTTTTATTTATTTACATGTAAAATTATCTTTTTTTTTGTTTTCAAATTTAATTAGTGACATAATTATTTAAATATATCCAATTAAATTTTTTATTTTAGTTTTATAGTATAATTTTTTAGAAAACCATTTTATATTTTAAATGGTCATTTATGAAAAAGAAAGCGTTTTCATAATATTTTTAGTTGTATATTAAAATAAAATCTATAACATCTATGGTTTGAATATGGAAAAATGGATTCCCTATTTGAAATATGATATGAATTTTTTTTAAATATTTCCCTTTCATTTTAATTCTAATTGAATAGTAATCTTAGTAAGTTTTTTTTAACATTATTAACCATAAACCCAGAAATTAAGCATTAAAAATAAATTGATAATCATTTTAAAATAACACAAAAAAATTCATAAATATTATTTTTTGAAAAACTTTTGTCCATAATCAACCAATTATACATTATATGATTATTTCCATTTTAGGTGTCACTATAGGTGTTATAATATATTTTTAATGAAAAAAATGTCACTCTTGTTTTTAATTAAAATAAAATTTTAAACATAAATATAACTACCAGAAATGTTTAGTTAAATGTATTATTTGTAAATATAAATGATTTATCTTTATAAAGGAAATTAATTTTAAATTTTTAGTGAATAAAAAATCACTTAACATATTTAAATAATACAGAAAAATAAATTATCCAATTAATGAAAAAAGAAAATACATTATATTAAAAAATTAAATGTAATATAATATGAATTACATAATTTGATAGAAAAAATAGATTAACCTAACATGTTTGGGTTTAATTAAAATATACATTTCAAATTTTATGTTTTTTAATGTAATTTAAATTGATTTAATGAATAGTACAAAAGTTATTATTAATGTTATATTATAATAAATAACATTTTATTAAATGTTATAAAATTAATAAAAATATTATATTCAACTGATTGATTATTATATGATTATTATATTAAATATGGTTTGTTATGGGCCTTTTTTATATAGTAACTATATCGACCATCAAATAGTAAGACTCATTGTTGTCACAGTAAGTGTGAAAGGGGTTAACAAGGGGTTACAATAAAATGAAAGGAGAAAAATGTGAACAGAAAATTTATAATTTTTTCAGGGATTATTTTAATAAATACACATATTATCTTCTAAATAAATCATTTTCGATACATTTTGAATGAAAAATTAATTTATATTAATTTAATATTTTCAAAAATATAAGAGTGCGCCTTCCATTCCTTATAAAAGTGAATCTCATCATATCTTTATAAAATTATTAAAAATATATTTAGTGAATTACATTCCAAACACTGACCTATAATCATTAAGAATATTTAAGTTGTCTTTATTAGATATAATATTATACTTATTGCGCATAAGATGTTAAGAAATGGAGATGTTCCAAAAAACATGAATTATTTTAAGACACATATCTAAAACTTATTTTTTATTGCTCCTCCACAAAATCTTCTTCAAAATTGATAAAATAATAAAAATAGTTTCCCCCATTTGATGCAATTTTTTTACGTTAATTTTATATCCTGTATCCATCTCTTTTTACATCAAATGACAAATAAAACCATCATTCGCCTGTATAAAGGAATACCTCCTTGTGGACCGATGTAATTAATTTTCCATAACATTACCTCGTGAATATATTATCAGAATGGAACTAATGTTTATATATGATATTAATGATATATTTATCATATTTATAATATAATATATAGTTTACCTTCTTACATATCCATTCACTAGAAAATTATAATTCCATTCATTCGTATATTCAGACTACAACCTCCATAAAGCGATGTGATTTGTTTTTCATCAATACACTACATAGATGATATATATAAATATATCTAGACATTTTATAATGTATTTATGGTATTATAATAATTATACTTAGGTAAAATTATTCCAACCAAATTAACATAAGGATAGTTAAAAATGTAAAAATTACTCTTGAATACATATGACCTACCATCTTAATGATTTTCTCTTGGATTAATTTTCAAAAAAATATTTTCTTATTGGATTTAAATGTATGCTTCAGGGTGATAAATTATAAATATTTGATTATTTTCATTCTAGATATGATTTTATAGTGACCTCTTTAATATTAGTTTCCTCATAGAATCTATTGATGGACTAATGAAATGAATATAGTCAAAACATATGATGTGATTTTAATTAATTAAATTACTAAATACAACATACTGATAGATAAAATGAAAACAAATAATAAAATGGGAAAAGGATCTTACGAGTGTAGAAACATAATATATTTTTTATTAATTATAATAATATTGCCCATATGTGACGAGTTTAAGTTAATAGAAAGGAATTTCACTTCAATGTCATGTTTTATGATTTCCCTTAAAAATAGTATTTTCTTCCATATCAAAATTTTAATAAAATAGATAAATTAATTTTTATACTATTAATCTTGGATTATATAGGTTTTTTTACCCAAGATTTAATTCTTACTGAATTATCTCTAAATAATATTTTTATCATTTTACAAATGAGTTATATTGTGACATTTAAAAACAAAAATGAAAGCAAATATTTTTAACATATATGGTATAAAAATATATTCATGTAATCATGTTATATTTTATTTGTAAATATTCCATTATGTGATAAAAAATTTATTTCACAAGAAATGTTTTCCCATAAAATTTCATATTTAATAAAAAATAATTAATATAAAATGGAAAAGTGTATTTTCCTTAAGATGGTATCTCATGATATTTTAGATAAATTTAAATTCATTAACACAAAAAACATTGATGTTACTTTTTCATCCCTGGGTAAATTTATTAATGATAAAATCCTAATTCTTCTCCAGAATTTTTATTATCTTTCAAAACATATTTTAATGGATCTTGTTTCTTTCTCACAGGTTAATCAAGTTATGAAAAAATTTCTCCATTTTAAATGATATGTGAGAAACGAAATTTATTTATATTGTGGAAATTATTTCATATTTAGATTAAAATTTAATATTTAATAACTTATTTATATAAAATCATTATTTCCCTAATTCAAGGTGATTTATTAAATGAAAATGGAATTTAAAATATAATGTTATTTTAATATTTGTGAAGGATTTCTAATTTGTGAAAATATTATTTTGAAAACTGAAATCTTTAATCTGTTATTATTATGTTATGGTTCTGGGGAATTATTTATAACAATGGGTTATTCCATTATAAACTGATGTTAGATGATCTCATTATATCTCTTGAATATATTGGGGAATGATACGTAGTTAAATGATTAACATTCTCCTATGAGATTATATGAATATACTATGATAGTTTCTATAATTGTAACCATGATGGTTATTTCATTTGTAGATTTTACAATAATCCATTTGTAATATTGATGGTTTTACCATTTTTATGAGTGACATGAAGATTGTTCCACAATTTTCCTACTTGTTTTATTTACACATTCTATGGGTTATAAAAGTTTCCTTTTCGAACTTTTTTATATTTTTCATGTCAAATTTATTTATTTCAAAATTGAAAGTATTAGTATCATAATGTTATCTATTTTTTAGATTTTCATGTTTTCAATATATTATTGGATTTCATCCATTTCTATACCATCTTGATAATTTTTTTCCCATCCCATTTTTCTTAATTATTTCCAAAAAGATTAAGGATGGAAAAGTAATAGGAATAATCCATGATTAAATTCAGAAACAAATTCTTGAAAAATCAAAAATTATATTAAATGTATTACCCATTGAAAAATTTGATACTAAAAATAAGCAACCACTTTGTAAAATATGATTATTTTTATAGTTATGACCTAATTCTCCAAATCATTGAACCCAAAAGATCAATGGGAAATTTATAATGTGAATTGAGGTTTAAATTCAATACAATATGAAATATTTTATGTTAGTCCCTTATAATATTTATCAGAGTATGTTATAGATTGATTTAGAGGATTGTATTTTATTTGAGAAAAAAATGGAATCTCTCGTTTACCATAATGGTTAGTATGTTATTGAGAGTTACAGTAACATTAGATAAACCAAAAGAGTTTTAGGTAATATTAATAAACATATCACAGTGTTTATCCACCTTATAAGATGATATATAATTATTTTATTAATATGATCAAACTAACAATTTTGGTTTTAGTAAATGGATGTATATATATGAAAATAACATAATATTTAATGTGATGGAAAATATTGTTGTAGTGTGAACAAGAAACCAAATAGAATAATAGTTATTGACAGAACTATTTCGTTTTTTCTAAACAATATATCATGAGTAATGATTAACAACATGTACCTTGATGAGTTTCAAAATTAATAAATTTTGGGGAAATAAATCCACATGGATGTTCATATGATTTTGATCATAATACTAAATATATTATGACAACCTATGTATCAAAAATGTTGAGTCAATTTCCAAGAAAAATGAATTAAAATAATGATATGATTCATTATATGTGATAAAGGATGTCATAATGAAATAATATACCAAAAAATAATTTTTCTATTAACACCATTATGTTTTAAAAATTTCTTCTTGATGTATAAATTAAACATTTTAAATGTGGGGAGATTGGTCATTATGAAATTAGATGTCCTAGTGGGTTATCATACAAATGGGAACTGTAAGACTTATACATATCTTTTTTGAAATACCTAATTACATTATAGTTGAAAATGATAAAATTGAAAATGAAGTATAAATGATATGGATTATCTTTTAGATTTTGTTTTGACATTATAGAATATGAGGACAAGATTCATATTTAGTTTGATTGAAATTTTTATTATGTATTAATTTTTAAAATCATGAATATTGGATTATAAATAAGATAAATAGTTAAAATATGTATATATATGTAATTTAAGAGTTATTTTAAATTTTAGTATGAACATAAGTTTAAAATAATGAATACTATTTTGATTATTAGATTATTATGGGATCCTATTTAGGTTCGGAAGCTATTTGAGTAAAATATAACCCTTATGTTTACCGTGTCAAAAATGTTATTTGAGATTGAATTATCCTTTCATTTTTTAGATATACATTTAATATTAAAAATAACCATTAAGTTTTATATGATCCGTGACATTGAGGAAATTACGGGTACCTGCAATTTTGGGGATGAAAGTTGAAATGTATGATATTAACAATGAGGATACATCATTTATTTAATGATTAATAAATGATGATTATTGTTTAGGATGTATATTACATTTCTAGTAAAATTATATGTATTATATTTTTTTTTATAAAAAGTAAATCATAAATATTTGGTGACAACCCGTCACATTAGGAATGGAAAGAAGGCATGGACCCTTAACTGAAGGGTGACATGAGGGAATTTCATTTTACTAGCCAATATTATGTCATGTCACAAACCGCCTTCACCAAAAAGAAGTAAAGGTCAGCTGATTTCCATGCACATCCTTCTTTAAGATGAAGGAGAGATAATGAACCACGAGACCCGCCTTCAATAGGTCCTAGAGTGGTGACCAACGCCAAGGGTATATAATCACACACCAAATGGAAGGCATTACCCTTTTTCTTTTAATAGGATCGAGCGATAAGATAGTAAATCCCACAACACCAAATTGAAAGTAAAAGTAAACCCAAGAACCATTACCAATTCATGATACAAAAGTAAAAACCACAATGTATAAAAAGACTACAAAGAAAAAAAATACAAAATAAGGAACAACAACAAATACAATGATACGTCACAACATCCGAGATTGTACGGTCCATCACAATCCCCGAAGTCCTCCTGGAAACCTGAAGGCAGTTTTATAGACCTAGGGTGAGCATACAAGTATACTCAATATGGAAAACCAAAGACTCTCGTGCACAAGTGGGGAGGCATGCTAATGCCCCATGGAAAAAGAGGAAACTAAGCACCTAGCAAGGAAACTAACCACCCAAGCCTCACCAGGGAACACTCCCCAAATAACGCAAGTCAAGTAATGTATAAGAATAGCACATCGACGATTGGGTACCCCGCACCACTTTCCCACTGGTTATTGAAGACCCCCTATGCATCTGACCAATCATGCTATTCTCACCGCAGTCCCACTGCTGTACCCTGCCCACACACACCTGGGACTCAACCAGACATCCCTCCCGCAAACACCTGGGCCACAACCACTATCCCGCCCGCAGACACCTGGGCCACAACTATCACACGTAACCATGCTTGGAAACACCTAGCCAAAACAACCACTACCATGCCCGATGACACCTGAGCCTCATCCTGAAGAAACTTGGGAAACCACCTACCCGCACACACCTGGGACAACCACCACACTACACTGCCCGAAGATCTTGGGCTAATAATGGACCTCAGGCCATCACAGCCTACCCGAAGATACTTGGGCTATCCGGGAAAGGGAGTAGAAAGGAGCTAATCACCAGCCACTAATAGTAGTGTTGGGAAAACACCCTCCCCCATGAAATGGGGGTGTTCAGCACTATGTGAAAAAATTGGGTGGGGCGTGAATAAGAAGCAAAAAACTACAAATATATGTATAGTTAAAAAGTACTCAACCAATCTAGGTTTTTCTTCAGCAAGACTAAAGAACACTATCCTTACTATTTGTTCATAAGAGACGAGAAAAAAACACATGCCAGGTCACAACTCACATCAAACCAAATCCCCATTTGTCCCATCCTTGCTTTCATGTTCAATAATAATGTTCAGATAAATTTCTGCACTACCGGGCAGCTAACAGCATAAGCACAAACTAAGGGAAAAAGTTACACCCAACAACAATTCAGCATCCATAACCGGTTCTATTGCAAGGTCACAACAACAAAGGGATAAGGGAGATCCCTTGAAGTACTGGAACCAAAGAAAACCCCAAGATACAACCCTGTGTCCCCGAGATCCATGAGCCAATGGATTCTCAACAACAGAGGATCCCACCCCAATTTGTGATATATGTAAGGTAACCACGTGACCTCAAGTTCACAACCACTGGAAGAAAAACAACAGGGGATCCCATCCCCACCCATATCACCCAGAAAAAAGACCAGGAAGGCAAAAAAACCCAACCACCACCACAAAAAAATGAAGGCCCATACCGGTATTTTCAGATTTAAAAGATTTAACACACTCCATAATTTCCACTTCGTTGGGCTTTAACCAGGGTTATCATAGAAAGGATTGATCCTGGTGCTTTCAATTTATTTAGCTGGATGTACGTAATTAATCAAATTCATTTACACAGAATGGGTTCACAACCACAATACAATCCATCTAAACATCACCAGAGGTAAGGGTTCGTTAGTTCACAGAGAAAGACCACCAACGGCCGTGATTTTCAGTAGTCGTAAGCCCACACAATTCAGAGCTCATTAATCATGGAAGATCATAAAAAAACATCATCATTGATCAAACCCCTCCCCCTTAATTCTATAGGAACCGTTTATTATCTTCATTAAGGTTTTGTTTATCCAATTATAAAGTAACAAAATCATTCCCACCCTGAAAGATACAAATAAAGGAGAGATGAAGGTGAAACCCCTACTTAATTGATCGATGACCACAATTTATCTTCATGCGCCAGGAACAGACTATGCGCGATTTTCAGGGGTGGGGCCTCCGGAACTCATGGTCGAGCAGATGAATTGATGGGAGGGTGATTGAGAAAAAGAAACCCAAGGAGAACCCTTTAGTTTATAAGGGTCGGGGACGGTTTAGATAAGTACGTGAAACCGCATAAGGAGCAGGGTTGTGGGTTGACCACACGGCCCCACATGTCATTAAAGGCGTCCTCGCATTTGGTTGGGTTTTAACCAACGTACACCAGGGTACCTCAATTAATCAAATGCCATTAATTGTGGTTAATGGTCTTTAAATAAGGCTTAAAGGGGTCAAAACAGGGTTTAAAACCCAGTTTTCACCAAAAGGAGGTGCTACTGGAAAACCCATGGGGGTAGGTAAGAGCCACCGGTAGCTGAGAGCTAACGGTGGATGACTGTGACCGATAGGATGCAGTGACCGGAAGTCGAGAGCTACCGGTGGCTGACAGCAGTTACTAGTAACTGAGCCACCATTACCGAGAAGCCTCAATAACTTTTTGAGACTACCCAGAACACCCATCATCATATTTTTACAAAGTAATGGACCCCCAAAATCCCATGCCATTACATCAGATACCTCTCAAACTATTCTGTCCCTCAAGAATCAATACAAATAGATGAAAATATAGGGTTCTAACAACCACATTGAAAGATACCCCTCAAGAGTGAACCTCATTGTTGACTAAAAACACATCCCACCGTGTCAAACTGCCCAGTCATGTGGGTTGGTGAGTCTCTTCCCCCATATCATGATACAATCCGCTTTGGGCGGAACTGAATCGCTCGCATGGGTTTAATCTCATCCACCATAATGCGTCTTGATTAGGGGTAGGGCCCTCCCATCCCCATAGCCAATACGTTTCACACACATTTATAGTGGAAATAAAAACCACATTTTTCACAGCCAACAAGGTGAAACTCTCCTCCACAACAAGTATAAATTGAACTGTACAAAAATCAAAAAAAACTATGGGTACTGGGCACACATTTGTGCTTACCTCTCCCATGTACTCTCCTCAAGCCCACCATGTCTGCATAACACACGAACCAAGGGAACGATTCTCCCACGAAGCACATTCTCCTCACAATCCTCGATCATCACTAGTCTTTCCACAAAGGTCATGTCGTCCTTAATGTCTATCTCTCCCTAGCCGATGATGTGTGAATTGTCGTGCACATTCCAATGGAGCTGGGACACATGGAAGACACCATGTATCCTCAGTAGCGGTGGTGGTAACGCTAGCTGATAAGCCACTTCGCCAACCCGCCACAACGCTTCGAAGGGTCCGATGAACCAGGGAGAAAGCTTACTCCCCTTACCAAAAATACATTGTCCACGCCGAGGGGAGAACCTCATGAACACATGGTCTCCAAACTCAAACTCCAAGGGCCTTCTCCTTCTATCATCATACGACTTTTGTCGGTTCTGGGCTGCATTCATCCTTTCTTGTATAAGCTGAACTTTTTCTGTTGTGCTCTGCACCACCTCCGGTCCAAGGATGTCCGCTTCTCCGACATTGGTCCATCACACAGGTGACCGGCATGACCTCCCATACAAGGCATCAAATGGGGCCATACCAATGGTAGAGTGATAGTTCTTATTGTATGAGAACTCTATCAAAGGTATGTGTCGCACCCATGATCCTCCTGAGTCCAAAACACATGCTTGCAGCATATCCTCCAAGGTCTAGATGGTGCGCTCGGTCTGTCCATATGTCTGGGGATGGAATGCAGTGATAAGACGTAGATGGGTGCCAAAATAATGTTGCAATCCTCTCCTGACTCGTGAGGTAAACCGTGCATCCCTATCGGAGACTATGGACCTCGGAACTCCATGCAACCATACCACCTCATCCATGTACCTTTGTGCCAAAGCATCCACTGCACTCGACTCCTTAATCTCCAAAAAGTGAGCTGATTTCGTCAACCGGTCCACTACTACCCAGATGGCATCGTATCCCCCTTGAACCATGGGTAGTCCCATGACTAAATCCGTCGATATGTCCTCCCACTTCCACTCGGGGACATCTAGAGACAGCAGCAGGCTTCCTGGAACTAGGTGTTCAGCCTTCACCTGCTGACACACGAGGAACTTGCCCACAAAATCTGCCACTACATGCTTTACTCTGGGCCACCATAACTGTCTCTTCAGACCATGGTACATCTTGGAATCTTTTGGGTGCACTACTAGGGGTGATTTGTGGAACTCACAATGAACCTTTCCACACATCGCCTCTGGAACAAACAGCTTTCCTCGGAAAAGAATCTGGTTCGGACTATCCTCTGTCCACCCTTCCGTATCATTGCTCTGGTCAACTCGGTCATGCTTCAAATTGCACTCTGGGTCTCCCCACTAAGACTCCTCCATTTTTTGAAATAGAGACGACTGCACTATCATCTGATACAGGAAACCCCCACCACTATCCATCCTCACATCCAGGTGCAAGGCAGCCAACTCCTCCATTGCCTTCTAGGCATCTGTCGACTCTTGGACTTCATCGTTCTACGACCTCCTGATTAAGGCATTGGCCACTACATTACCATTACGTAAAGTGTAGTAAATATTGAAGTCGTAATCCTGGAGGAACTCTATCCACCTTCGCTGCCGCAAGTTTAGGGCCCGCTGGGAGAAGATATACCTCAACATTTTATGATATGTGAAGACCACAAAGTGTTCTCTAATGTGGTAATACCGCCATAACATTAGCACAAAAACGACCGCTGCAAGATCCAGGTTGTGGGTGGAATAATTACACTAATGAGGGCTTAGCTGTCTAGACCGATAATAGATCACCCCTTATCGCTACATCAACACACATCTGAGGCCTTTCCATAAAGCATCACAGAACACCTCATATGCCGCCCCTTCTTCTGGTAGTCTCAGAACTTGGGCACTAACCAACTTCTCCTTCAGATAGCTGAAGGTTGTCTCGCACTGCTAACCCCACACGAAAACATGGTCCTTTTTGGTCAAGGTTGTCAAAGGTGTTGCGACTCGAGAGATGTTGGGTACAAACCTCCGATAGTAACCTGCCAGCCCGAGGCAATTGCGAACCTCTGCCACATTCATGGGTGTTGCCCAAGAAACGACGGCCTCTACCTTTGATGGGTGCACTTCTACCCCGTGCTCGGAAACTACGTTCCCAGGAAAGTGCACCTCTCACGTCTAGAACATGCATTTCAACAACTTCCCATAGAGCTGTTGTTGCCGGAGGACCTCCAAAACCGCCCTCAGGTGCTCCGCGTGGTCCTCCTATGACCTTGAATAGATCAGGATTCCATCGATGAACAAAACTATGAATTTATCTAGGTACACCTAGAAGACAGATTTTATTATCCCCTTGAACACAGCTGGGGTGTTTGTAAAGCCGAAGGGCATGACCACAAACTCGATGTGCCCATATCTGCACCTGAAGGCCGTCATCGAGATTTCAACCTCTTTCACCCTCAACAGGTGATATCCATATCAAAGGTAGATCATCGAGAACCGTGCTACCCCTTTCATTTGGTCAAAGAGATCATTTATCCTTCGAAGAGGGTAGAAATTTTTGATCGTTACCCAATTCAGCCTCCTTTAGTCTATGCACAACCTAAGACCACCATCTTCCTTCTTTGTGAACAATACATGAGCACCCCACAGTGACGCACTTGATCGAAAATAACCCCTCTTCATCAGATCATCTATCTGAATCCGCAACTCCCGTAGCTCGGAAGGTGTCATCCAGTAAGGATCCATAAAAATCGGATGAGAACCAGGCTATAAATCTATCCCAAACTCGATATCACGTCGAGGGGGTAGAGTTGTTACCTCCTCTAGAAAGATGTCCATAAACCCTCTTATGATTCCTGGAACCTCCACCATCTCAGCATCTACTAGCTCTACTGACAGCTCGGCTAACAAGGAGAGGAGGGGTTCCTCTCACCTACTGCCCTCCTGATTGCCCCCGGTCACCGATGAAAGTAACACGCCGACCACCCAAGTCTGAGAACACAACCCTTCCATGAAAATATTCAATGATGTAACACACAGAGAATAGCCTGTCGATGCCTAGGATGACATCGTATGGCTATATCTGTAGAAGTAGTAAATCACTGATTGTCTGATGTATCCCTATCATCAGTGTGCATCCTCTACAAACATATAACAAGTCGGTCTGATCCCCGAATGGTGTGCTCAGCACCAGGGGCACTGGGAGTCTCTTAGAATATAGGCCCAGAGCATGGGCCAGACCAGGTGCAACAAAGGAGTGCGAAGCTCCAGTATCAAACAAGGGGTAAGAAAGGGTACTGAATAAACTGATTGTACCTCGAAAAACCTTCGGTCCTGCTAGAACTACTGCCTCTGTGGCGTTAAATAATCCACGCCCAGCTATCCTGCCCCTCGGCTATTGGCCGCCTCCCCGACCATGTCCTGGTCAAGGACCCTGAGGAGCGCCCTATGGTTAGCCTCCCCCTGCAACGTCAGCCCTTGGAGGAGTGGGAGCTCGTTGCCCCTACTGCTGCTGCTGCTGTAAGGGCCTAGTAAGAAACTGCGGCTGGGGCGGTTGCTGGGCCTATCTGCCACAACCATACTGTACTCGGTCCCGGAAATGATTCTGGAGATGTCAATGGATCCCACAGACAAAGCACCTTGTTCCCGGGTGCGAAAGAAAAGGGCGTGGACTGGGGGACCGTAACCGGAACTGTTGTGGCCTACTCCCTGCTGGTCGTAACCGAGAGGGTCCTGATGCTGGTGGTCTGGTGCAAACAGCCTTCCCCTTCGATTATCCTAGCTAGATCCCACCTCATGATACACTTCCATGCGTGTGCATCCTCTCCACAACTTCAGCCTTCATCTGGACCTCCATGTATGTCGGCAGGGTGAAGGGGGTAACAACGTACTGGAGGGATGGTCGGAGTGCCTCCTCTAAACGTCTTGCCCGAGACTCCTCATCTGGAAAGTGGTCTAGAGCGAAACGTAGGAGGTCCTTGAACATGATACCTAGCTCCCTTATTGACATAATTCGTTTCCTGAGGGAGAGTAGCTCCTGCCTTTTATTCGCCTTCATCGTAGAAGAGAGGGATTTCTCCCGGAACTCCTTCTCAAAATCAGTCCATGCCACCTCAGCCTCTCTCCTCTCCCCCAGGTAAAGCATCCACCACTGACGTACCGCTCCCTGAATCTGGATGATGACCTAAGTGACCCAGTACTCGGTTGGAGCCCGAATCAGGCCGAAAGCTATCACCATCTCTTCTAGCCAGCTCTCTGTCTTCATGTAAGAGGTGTTGCCCTCATACTTCTTGGCGGCCTGTCACTGGAAGGCTCTAAGTGTCTTCTTCCATTGGTCATCCTCCTCCTCTCGATCAACCCTCCCCCGATCGGCCAAGTCAACCTCCTGAGACTCGATTGCCCATACAACTCGTGGTCATATTCTGGGTTCTATAGCTGCAAGGTAAACACTGAATGCCTAAGCCCAAGTAGTGCAGAATGTTGTTCTTAAGACTTCTTAATCTTATTATTTATTTCAGACTTGAAAAAAACCCCAGAAACATGAGAACACAAGTCATTATGATGCATGTACCTTCCCTAGGGTCTCTACCCTGCAACTCGGTCGTTCGGTTGGTCTAGAGCCCTTACATCATATCACGGGGGGGGGGGGGGGGGGGCTAAAATCCCATGTCCTAGCCGGTCTTCCCTGGCCTAATTCACACACCACGGTCACCCAACACCATTTCCCTACCATCCAATGCAATCCCCACTGTTCCTAACTCTATACTCCATTCTATCTCTCAACCCACCTTGGATACCATTATGTTCCAACCCGCCTTCACCAAAAGGAGGGAAAATTAAGCATTTTTCCAGACCCTTCCTTCTTTATGTTGAAGGAGAGATAATGACCCCCGAGACCCACCTTCAATAGGTCCTGGAGTGGTGACCAGTTCCAAGGGTATAGAATCACACACATAATTGAAGGCATTACCCTTTTTCATTTAATAGGATCGGGATATAAGATAGTAAATCCCATAACACCAAACTAAAAGTAAAAGTAAAGCCATGAACCATTCCCAATACATGTTACAAAAGTAAAAACCACAATGTATAAGGATACTACAAAGAGAAAAACACCAAAATAAGGAACAACAACAACTGTAATGATATATCACAAGGCCCGAGCTAGTATGGTCCAGCACGATACCCAATGTCCTCCTAGAAACCTAAAAGTATTTCTATATACGTAGGGTGAGCATACAAGTATACTCAGTAGGGAAAACCAAAGACTCTCGTGCACAAGTGGGGGGCATGATAATTCCCCATAAAAAAAAGGAAACCAAGCACCTAGTAAGGAAACTAACCACCCAATCCCCACCAGGGAACACTCCCCAAATTAAGCAAGTCATGTAATGTATAGTAATTTCACATCGATGTTTGGGTACCCCGCTCCACTTTCCCACTGGTTATTGAAGACATCCTATGCATCAGACCAATCCCTCCATTCTCACCGCAGTCCCACTGCCATACCCCACCCTTACACACCTGGGCCTCAACCACACATCTTGCCCGCAAAAACCTAGGCCACAACCCCTATCCCGCCCGCAGACACCTGGGCCATAACGGTCACACATAACCACGACTGCGAACACCTAGTCCAAAACAACCACTTCCATGCCCGAAGTCACATGTGCCTCATCCCGAAGATACATGGAAAACCACCTGCCCACACACACCTGGTCCAAGCACCACACTACCCTGCCTGAAGATTCTTGGTCTAATAATGGACCTCAGGCCATCACAAACTACCCGAAGATACTTGGGCTATCCGGGAAAGGGAGTAGAAAGGAGCTAATAACCAGCCACTAATAGTAGTGTTGGAAAAAAACACCCTCCCCCATGAAATTGGGGTGTTCAGCACTAAGTTCTCAACTTGGGTGGGGCATGAATAAGAAACACAAAACTAAAAGTATATGTATAGGTAACAATCACTCACCCAATATAGGTTTTTCTTCAGCCAGAATAAAGAAAACTATCTTTACTATTCGTTTATAAGAGTAGAGAACAAAACCCATGCCAAGTCACAAATCACATCAAACCAAATCCCCATTTTTCCCATCCTTACTTTCATGTTCAGTAATAATGTTTAGATAAATTTCTATAATACTAGGAAACTTACATCATAAGCACAAAGCAGTGGAAAAAGTTACACACAACAACAATTCAACATCCACACCCGGATCTATTGAAAGGTCACAAAAAGAAATGGATAAGAGAGATCCCTCGAAGTACTGGAACCAAAGAAAACCCAAGATACAGCCCCATGTCCTCAAGATCTAGGAGCCAACCGTTTCTCAACAACAGAGGATCCCACCCCAATTCGTTATATAAGCAAGGTAACCACACGGCCTCATGTTCACATCCACTGGAAGCATAACAACAGGGGATCTCATACCCACCCATATCACCCAGAAAACAGCTCGTGAAGGAAAAACAACCCATCCACCACCATAACACAAAGTAGGCCCATGCTGGTATTTTCAAATTTAAAAGATTTAACACAATCCATGGTTTACACTTTGATGTGCTTTAACCAGGGTTATCACAGAAAGGATTGATCCTGGTGCTTTCAATTTATTCACCCAGATGTAAGTAATTAACCAAATTCCTTTACAAAACAAGGGTTCATAACCACAATAGAATCCATTTAAACATCACCAGAGGTAAGGGTTTGATAGTGCATAGAGAAAGACCACCAACAGCCATGATTTTCATTAGGTTTAAGCCCGCACAATGCAGAGATCATAAATCATGGAAGATCATAAAACAAAATAGCATCATCGATCACACCCCCCCTTAATTTTTTACTCTCTATTTATTATCTTCATTATGGTTTGGTTCATCCAATTCTATAGAAACAAAGTCATTCCCACCCCGCAAGATTCACATAAAATAGAAATGATGGTGATAACCCAACTTGATTGATCGATGATCGAAGTTTATCTTCACACGCCAGGTATAGAAGCTGTGCAATTTGCAGGGGTGGGGCCTCAGGAACTCAAGTACGAGTGTAGGAATTGATGGGAGGGTGATCGAGAAAAAAAACCCCAGGGAGAACCCTTTAGTTTATAAGGGCCAAGGACGGTTTAGATAAGAATGAAAAAACGTGTAAGGAGCGAGGAAGCGGGTTGACCACTCGGCCCCACACATCATTAAAGGGATCCTCACCTTAGGCATGGTTTAAACCGATGTACTCCAGGGTACCCAAATTAATCAAAGCCCATTCATTGGAATTAATGGGCTTTAAAACGGGCGTAAAGGGGTCAAAATAGGGTTTAAATCCCAATTTTCACAAAAAGGAGGTGCTACTGGGAACCCCGTGGGGGGTATGTAAGAGCGACAGGTAGTCGAGAGCTACCGGTGGCTGACAACAGCTACTGGTAACCGAGCTATCGTTACCAAGAAGCCTCGATAAGTTTTCGAGAATACCTAGAACACCCAACATCAGATTTTTACAAAGTAATAGACCCCCCAAAACCTGATCTATTACATCAGATACCTCTCAAACTATTCTTGCCCTTGAGAATTAAAACAAATAGATGGAAAGAGAGGGTCTGAACAACCACCTTGAAAGAAACCCCTCAGGTGTGAACCTCATTTTTGACTAAAAACATCTGTCACCATGTCAAACTGCCCAGTCATGTGGGTTGGGAAGTCTCTTCCCCCATGTCATGATACTTTCTGCTTTGGGTGGAACTGACTTTCCCGCAAGGGATTAATCATATCCACCTTATTGCATCTTGGTTAGGGGTCAGGCCCTCCCCTCCCCATAGCCAGTACATTTCCCACACATTCAGAGAGGAAAGAAAACCCATATTTTTTATAGCCAATAAGGTGAAACGCTCCACCAAAACATGTATAAATAGAAAAGTAAAAAACTCAAAACAACTCTGGGTACTGGGAACACATTTGTGCTTCCCTCTCCCACATACCCTCTTCAAGCCCACCATGTCTCCATAACACACAAACCAAGGGAACGGTTCACCCACGAAGCACCTTCTCCTCTTGATCCTCAATCATCACTGGTCTTTCCACAAAGGTCACGTCGTCCTCGATGTCTAGTTCTCCCCAGCTGAAGACATTGGAATCATTGTTCACATACCAACAGAGCTGGGACATGTGGAAGACGTCATGTATCCTCAATAACAGCGATGGTAACGCTAGATGATAAGCCACTTCACCACCTGTGACAACTCTTTGAAGGGTACGATGAAACTGGTAGAAAGCATACACCCCTTACATAACCTATGTTGTCCACGCAAAAGGGAGACCCTATAGAACACGTGGTCTCGAAACTCAAACTCCAAGGGCCTTCTCCTACTATCAGCATTGGACTTCTATCGGTCCTGGGCCACCTTCATCCATTCTCAAATAAGATGAACCTTCTCTGTCGTGCTCTCCACCACCTCTGGGCCAAGGATGTCCGCTTCTCTGACTTTGGTCCAACACACAGGTGAGCAACATGGCCTCCCATAAATGGATTCAAACGGGGCCATAACAATGGTAGAGTGATAGGTGTTATTTTAGGAGAAATCTATCAAAGTTAAGTGTCACGCCCACGATCCTCTTGAGTCTAGAACACATGGTCACAATATATCCTCCATGGTCTGGATGTTGTGCTCTATCTGTCCATCTGTCTGGGGATAGAAAGCAGTGCTAAGACATAGTTGGGTGCCAAAATCATGATGCAATCCTCTCCAGACTCATGAGGTAAATCATGCATCCCTATCCGATACTATGACCTCGTAACTCCATGAAACCTCACCACCTCATCCACATACCTTCATGCCAAATCATCAACTGTAATCGACTCCTTAATCGGCAAAAAGTGTGCCGATTTCATCAACCAGTCCACTACTAGCCAGATGGAATCATATTCCCCTTGAACCTTGGGTAGTCCCATGACGAAATCCATCGAGATTTCCTCCCACTTCTAATCACGGACATCTAGAGACTGCAGCAGGCCATCTGGAACTTGGCGTTCAGCCTTCAACTGCTGACACACCAGGCACTTGGCCATAAACACTGCCACTTCTCCCTTTACTCCGGGCCACTAGAACTGTCTCTTCAGACCCTGGTACATCTTGGAAATTCTCGACTTCACTTAAATGGGTGATTTGTGGAACTCACTAAGAACCTTTCCATGCATCAACTCTGGAACAAATAGATTTCCTCCAAAAAGCATATTGTTCTGACCATCCTCCATCCACCCTTCCAGAGCATTTCTCTAGTCAAATCAGTCACGCATCACTTCGCACCCTATGTCTCCCCACTGAGACTCCTCCATTTTTTGAAACAGAGAAGACTGATATTTCATCTGATACAGGAAAACCCTACCGATATCCATCCTCACAACCATGTGCAAGGCATCAGACTCCTCCATTGCCTTCCAGGTGTCATCCGACTCTCGGACTGCATCCTTCTACGACCTCCTGATCAAGGCATTGTCCACTACATTCCCTTTCCCTAAAGTGTATGAAATCTCGAAGTCGTAATCCTGGAGGAACTCTATCCACCTTCACTGCCGCATGTTTAGGTCTCTCTTGCAGAAGATATACCTCAAGATTTTGTGATCTGTGAATACTACAAAGCGTTCTCTGATGAGGTAATGTCGCCATAACTTTAGCGCAAAAACGACCGTTGCAAGCTCTAGGTCGTGGGTGGCAATAATTACGCTCTTGAGGGCGTAGCTTCCTAGACTCAGAAGAGATCACCCCATGTCGATGCATAAACACACATATGAGGCCATTCCCTGAAGCATCACATAATACCTCAAAGTCGAGCTACCGGTAGGCTACAACGATAGGTAGTCGAGAGCTACCAGTGGCTGGCAGCAGCTACCAGTAAGCAAGCAACCTTTACCGAGAAGCCACGATAACTTTCCGAGACTACCCAAAACACCAAACATCAGATTTTTAAAAAGTAATGGACCCCCAAAAACCCAGGAAATTATTTTTCATGTTTAGTAAAAAAGATGTTTTATTTTTTAAAATTATATAACACGTAAATATTTACTTCAATTTTTAACATATGTTTTAATTTATAGATAAACATGAGAATGTAAGTGATTTAGTGATTATTTGATTAATTTTATTTCAAAAAATAACTATATTTTTTGTAACCTTATACAATTATGGTAAACATAATAATTATATATTATTATATAAAGAATAAAAGTTGAATTTTGTTTTGGAATAATGTATGATTTTAATTCTTCTTTTTGGTGATTCTGGTTATTTACTGAAACGATTATCATAACATAGAGAGTATATTGTGAATGTATATAATTTTTTGAATTCTAAAATATGATTCATTATTGTTTTTAAAATAATTATTAATTTTTTCACGTAATACTAAGTGATGAAATCATCACAATTAAAACGTTTCATTATTAGTCTAGAATATTTTGAGAAATTTAAGGATTGTTATTTTTTGAGTTATCAATGTTGAAGTTTCAATATTAATATTGAATTCATGAAAGTAATGTAGATTTTGTACTTATGTTGGTTTTTTAATTTTATAAATATCACATATTTTATAAATAGATTCATTTTGGTTGATTAAAAATGATTAGAGGAAAATATAGGTAAACCTTATCCAATTATACGATCGATTAAAATGTGATTCTAGTGCATCAAGAATAAAAAAAACTTGAGAACTCATGAATTGGGTTGAATATGAATTTTTGGGTTGGAAATTGATTTAAAGTTGAAATTAACATTGACAAGTATGAATATTTACTTAATTTATTAGTCTGTGAATAAATGTAATTCTTCAAATTTAGGAAAATTATTTTGAAGAAAAATATTATCCATTTAATTTTTTTATAGTGAAATAATGATATTTTTTCCCATAATAGATTTATTGTTTAATGATTGTTAAAGTTATCATTATCATGTTCTCTTTCACTATCTATCAATCCTCGAAATTATGGTATTTCTTCTATATGTATTTTTTCACATCCCACTCATGTTTTCATACATTAATACAAACTATGTATTATTTGTGATTAAATTGATACTTCCATTTATCTCCTTTCAACATGATGTTTTATTAACCCATTTTAGAAGGTGGGTTTTTAACAATGGTATCTTGAAATGTCAACCATGTATTACCAAACCTGTGTTCAAATTATGAGAATGAATTTCATTAAAGTGGTGATTTTTTATATCCTTATATTTTAAAAATAAATTCTATTATGAATAATATATAATATGCACAACACTGAGCTTAAATGAACAACCAAATATTTAATTGTGACAACTGTAAACAAGCCGTTGAAATGGTAAAATTGAATCTTATTAAATGAATTATGAAATATATGATATTTCTAATCATTTCAAATATATTAATAATTTTTTTAAAAAATAAATCAATTTTAATAAAGTAGTTATACTCATAAAAAATATTTCTTAAAAAATAGTGTTTCTATTTTTAATGGTGAATATTATAAGTAAATTTTTTAAATTTTTTAAATTTTTTTTAACCAAATTTATTATTTAATTCATCATTAAAAAATTATTTTATGATCAATTTTTGAGATTTTTTTTAAAAAAATCAATGAATACTGAAAAACAATAAATTAATTTAATACAATTTATTTTATTTTTATGTATTCACAAATTCACATTAATTTTTATATTATTTTTAAAATTATAATTGTTAATTTTGATTTAATAAAATCCAACTATAGTCTTTTAAATAGATTTTATACATTAATTTAGTATAAAAATGTTTCAAAATTTATAATTTCTGCATCTAAAACCCCATTTTCCATCGAGTTTTACCAATATGATGTTAAATTAAATTCTGAATTTTAATTTATTTAAAAATGATTTATATTTTTGTAATTATAATGTACATATTTGGGAAATAGTTTAATTTTTTTCAATTAATTAGTAAATTAAATGTTTTTTGATATCTTAGTTAATGGTAAATCAAGTAATTAAGGGTTAAAAATAAAATGATAAAACTATAACATGAACTCAAAAGTTTCCAAAATTATATAATATGAATCAATTTATCTATAATAATAATATAAAAATTTATATGAAATTTATTCCATTTTCTAATGATTATGAACATTATAATAATTTCTGAAATGGAAAGCCCAAAATATCATACTCGTATTTATAAATACAATAATTTTTAACGTAGGGTGGACGAGAGGGATTGTTCATTTATAGATAATATAGTTTAAATTTAAGTTAATTTTTTCATCATGGTTAGTTATTTTTAATTTTTAGTGGAAAAATAATTTCCTTAAACATTTACACAATTATGATGTTGCAATTATCTATGTAATGAAAAAATAAAATGAATGATATTAAAACATTATAACTGAAATATTTTTATATAATTAATGTGATCATAAAATTTTATATAATACCCTTGACATGATATTAATTTATTAAAATAAATATTTTTAATTTTAATAACAATCATTTATTTTACTATAATCCATTTAATGAAGTGTTATAAAAAATAAATTAATGATATATTTTAATAAAGAATATTTTATTAAATAATTTAAATTTATGAAAATATTTGATTATGAAATTTTATTATGATTCATATGATAATATAAATCATGGTCTATATATAGGCCGTTTTTTAACATATTGTAAAAATAATGTCCCATAAAGATTAAAAATCATTACTTTCATGGTATGTGTGAAAGGGTTTAACATTGGGGTAAAAAAATTAAGGGTAGAAATGTAATCAAAACACATATATTTTTTATGATATTATTTTTATAGATACTTATTATATATTAAAAAGTATATCATTTTAACCATTTTTTATAGTGATTTCATTTATAAAAGTTAATTATTGTTTGAAATTTCAAAAGTCCCTCTCCCCTTTAATATAAAATATAATTATTTCATTTCTTTAAATCACACATAATGAAAAATTTGGTTCATCCAATCACAAAAAAAATTCCATTCTAAAATCTAGGACCTTTTTTAGGACGTATTAGAGTGGTCTAGATTCCATCGTTAGAGGTATTATGATGTTAATCCAAAGATATTTTAAATAGAAGAGGTGTAGTATTTAACGTCATTATTTTGATTAATTTATTATTCCCCCACATAATGTTCTTCGTCAACAATGATAACATAATAACAATAGTAACTTAAATATTCTATATTTGTTTTAATATTAATGGGATGACCTATATCCATCTCCTCTTCAATCAAATGGAAAATGATATCATCATTCATGTTTATAATGGGAATCCTCTTCACAAACTGATGTAATTTTTTTTCCATCACTTTCATTCATAGATTGATTATAATTATGGAATTAATGTTTATTTAAGATATTCATTATATATTTCTAATTAAGAAAATTTATTATATCATTTACCTTTTTACATTTCCATTCACTGAAAAATAATAAGGTTATTCTGTGTTTGTGTGTACTACCACCTCCACACATTGATGTGATACTTATTTGATCAACACAAAAAATAGTTGATATAATTATATAATGATATATAAATATATAATACGGTATTTATGATATTAAATAAATTATGTAATTATATAATAACACATACCTTCTACCATAATGGTCGTTGAAAAATAGACATTTCACTTAGGTGTACGTACAACCTACTACCTCCATGATTGTAACATAATTCATTTTCCATAACTAAATTTAATAGTTGTATTTAAAATTATAATTTAAATATGAAAATTATATTATTTCATGATTATTTTTATTTATATGATGCAACAACGACCTATTTAACCATAGCTGACTTACAGAATCCATTTGTATACCTATGAAATGAATATCATTAAAACATCTGACATGAATTTAATTTACTAAATAATTAAATATAGAATTTTAAGAGATAATGTAAATGGAATGATCAATAAGAATAAATTTATTATTCATGAAGATAATTAACATGTGTTGATTGTATCAGTTGTATGTTTTTATGAAATATTTTCTTTAAATAATTGTTAATTCTGATTATCTTTCATCACATGCAATCATGAGTTTGAGATAAACACGGGATTCACTTAACATAAAATTATAATTTTAACCTCGAATTTAGGTTAACGGGAATAAATACAAATATCTTTTGAAAATGTATTTTGAATTCATTCACTAGAAATTATTTATGAAAAATATAATTCAATTATATATATATATATATATATTTGTAAATAAATTTAGAGAATTAATATTAGTAATAAAATATAATGAAATATATATGTTATATACTTAATAAAATATTTTTATTAATAATACAATAAGAATTTTAATCATAAGGTATGAATAAACATTTTTTGATGTATAAAAACCTATATTTCTCAACAGTGTAATTTCATGCCTTTTAATGGGAAACCTATTTTAAATTAATTTTGTGATACATTAATAATTTTTATATTAAAACATAAAAAATATCTTTATAATATGTATATAAAATTTTCCATTGGAGGAAATTTTAAAATTTTTCTAATAACATTCAAATTTTGATGAATATTAAAAATACAGAAAATTTTAATTGAAAACCACTTTTTTCATAGAAATAACATATATCATTAAATTTTAATATATATTTAGTTTAATATATAAGTATAATATATTTTTTCACCTAATATAATATATTTCATTACTGTTGATTTTGGATTGAATTCATTTGTGAAAACATTTCAATCTTTTGAAATGTTTTAACTTTCAAAACGTGTTATCAATTTCCGACAACTGGATTAATTTTTAATTAATTAATAATAATTTTATATATTGCGTTTTTAAAATTATATAAGTTTTTTATTTATGGTCTAATTGACATCAAGTATGTAAATCTTATACACTTTTAATATTGAGATATTTTTTACCTTAGTTAAAAATTGAATAAAAGAACAAAGTGTTAATTAAAATGATATGGTATAAATTAGTATTAAAACATATATAAAATATATTGGATGATTATATTATATCCCTATACCATATGATAATTTAAATTTTTAAACATTGGATGTTTTTGGATGACGATTGATTTTATTATAAATAAATATTTTTTGACATCCTAAAATGCCCTTCCCCTCAATTATAATATGGAACTGCCTCCACCATCTCATACCTTAACTTTTAGCCATCACGATTGAACATAAATTACCATTTTCCATCAAAAACATCCTGAGATAAATTCTATAGGTTTTGGTAAACTTCAAATACAACCTCTAGTGCTCTAATACGAGATTTAGAAGAAGCACGTCGAAGAAGAGTTAATCTCCTCAACCGATTCTTTCAAACTCCTTTCTTCTTCTAATTCCTCAACAAGATTTGTTTTATTATAAAGTAATTAATAAAGTTTCACTTATATATTTATATTTACTTTTCATTATAGAAAAATAGTATTCCACAGTCTTTTCATCCTATAAAAATCAAAACCACCACGTGTTTGTACGTACGGCATATCGTCTACACGACGTGGTGTAAGATGTTTTCACAACCACATTACTTGGATAGGTATTGTGATGGAAATAATAAATATACATGATTATTATGACACTAACGTTTTCAAAAATATCATTAAACATTCACTTCAATACAATTGAACCATTAAAATAATGATTTCGTCACTCGTGTGTATATAAGGCCTACCATCTCTACGATGCAATGTGATTTATTCTTCATGATATTCATTAAATAATTATTATATAAATATATAAAATTAACAAATATGGTATATATAATGTTAATATCATTTTTTAATGATATAATAATGACCTTTGAATGATAACTTGATCTCATTCGACAAAACATGCATAATCGAATGAAGTAGTTAATAGCTAAATAACAACTAATAATGAAATATTATTAAAAATAATTGATATTATTAGCATATATCATATCATAAATGTGAATATGATTATTAAATAATTCAATGGAATTATTCATATCATTATAATTGAGGATTAGAAACATTCAGCCGAAATCCGACATAAGGTAAGGGATAATTTCGCAATCCCGTTATTATTTGAGATTATTTATATGTATGTATTTGTTGGGGTGTATTTATCATCCACATACAAGTATCCTAAATATTTAATATTAGTTATATTCTTCTAAAATTATTATAATTAAATTTAAACCATTGTTGAATTTTTATTAAATGTTATGAAATGACACTTTTTTCATTATTCAATATGAGGTACCATTTGGATTTTCTTGTAAAAGTATGATGCTAATGTTTTTCTAACTTGTATGGCATGATTTGGTTTTAATTATTCATAATTAATAATTTCCTTAAAGAATATTCTACAAGATTTGAATTTTATTTTTGAATAAATTATTTTCTTCTAAAATTGTACCTTATTTTTGTGAAATGAAAATGATTTTGAAGAAACAATTATATTTTCCTCATAAAATAATTTCAATTGATATATACAAAATATTTTCCATCTCATATGGATTTCATAATATGGATAGGTTTCAAGTATTATATCCTTATTTTTCTTATAATATTTTTGTGTTTATATATAATTCTATTGATAAAATTACTTAATTTTACATGGATTATGTTATGAAATAATGATGTCTACAAAACACATTTTATTCCATAGGTCATGATATATGATTTATGCTATTATCAAACACATAATAATGATTTCATTATGAGATGGGTGTGACCTATATATCCCTCCAATTATTTTTTTAATGTTTTATATATCATGTGGTAAAGATTAGTGTAATGGTAAATGATATCACTTCAGTAATACCATGTTGGAATGAAGAGTGTACCTGTTTTAGTAATAAAATGTGTCCCCTATAATGGTATTAGAAATGATCCTTCACAAATAATAAATTATTTTCTATGGTTCTGAGGATGAACCAAAATTTCATGTCTTATGTTATGACTTTTGGGATTACATTCATTGATTCTTATCAACATTTATTATTTATCCCATGGCATGATATCATTGTCTTTCATATGAAGGATAAGATTTTCAAATTATATATTATTATGTAATATTGTTATGAGATGACTGATGTCTCCCTTATTTACCCTTTTGGAGCATTTGAGATCATCCTTTCATATAGTTCTTCTTTCCAGGTCATTAATATGGATATTAAGTAATATATGTCAAAAGTGGTATATGTTATGATGAAATAAGTGGGAGAAAATGATGATTTATTTTGAACTAGTTTTTAATGTTTCCCAGTTTCTAATGAAAATATACATATACATTCCATTCCTTTCTTTCTTATATTTTGTAATTAATAATCATCAATTATGAAGTTATATAAATGTATATAATGCATGGGACGTTATATTTGGTATAATAGGGAAGCTATATTTATCCTTTAGAAAATAGTATTTTAAAACATCGGATAGAACCAAAAGGATATGTCAAATTACAGGTTACAATCGCAGTGCTTTAAAAATGATGATGAATAAATTAGGATTAAACCTAAGGTGTCCTAAATTTAAATTTTATTCTTGATAATGAGGCTTTCCAATTATTATTTGTTTCCCCACAAAAGGATTCATGGTTTTGTTAAAAGGATAGAACCCAAAGGAACCGTGTTAATGCTAATTGTGATGGGAAGTGCACTGATTGTCCTCCTGAGTAAGCAAGCATTATAGGAGCTCGAATGTAAAATCAAGTAGCTATGCTCACACAAATTTTTCAAGATATGAATCATGAAAGACATATAAACTAGAAATGGTGGACCAATATTGTGTTTATTTCATCATTAGGTAGTGTCTACCTTATTTTAGTGGGTGTTATGATCCAGTAGTGGTTAAAAAGTTGATCATTACCACTAAAAAGACATTTTCAGTTATTCAATGTTTATAACATGACACAATCATCATACTAGTCTATAATTTTCATCGTGAAGATGATTAGTGGTGAAACATAATTAATAATATTATTTAAATTGATGAAACTAATTCCATGGAATGGGATGAGTTCAAGAACATATTTTTCACTAAGTACATTTCTCATATTCTTCTAAAAAAGATGTATAAAGATTTATGTGAACTTAAGAAGGGGGATGATGAATCCATTATTATCAATTATGAAAATTTTACAAGTCTTTCATTGTATTCTTCTTTAATTAGTATCCAACATGAGAGTAAAATTTATCGATTCATTAGTAGATTAACACAAAACTATAATGGTTATTAACGATAAGGATATTCAATTACTAAAAAGAAATAATTCGATGTGATATCAATGATGAGATAAGGATTGGGGTAACCAATTAGTTCTATATGGTTTATAGGAATACAAATATGGAATTCAAGGGAAAATATAAAGATCACACCAAAAATAAGATGAGTTTTACCTTATAGTAAAAGTGTTGAATGGAAAATTGTTTAAATTTATTTAATGTACTAGTAAAAGGATTTTTTTTAGAAAAGAAGTTCATCCGAAAGTTGAATGATAAAGTGATTAGAAAAATATATCTAATGATGGTAATTGAGAAAAGGCTATATAGAATTCATCTCTTAAACATAACGATGACAAGTTCTTTGAAATGGGGAATTATTCCAATTAATTCCCTAATACAGGGGATATTGATGATGATCGACGTCAGCAAACACATAAGTCCAAAGACAAAGGAAAGTCACATGTGATCACTATCAGTGATTTAGAGGATGATAATAAAGTGGTGAAAGGTACAAATAACATCCAATATAAAGAATAAAATGTTTAATTTGATTTAGTATCCACCAACTCAGTTCATTATGAGTAATTTTCAAAGGGAATCTTTGTATTACCTCAATAATTATATTTTGAATTATCTTAGAAAACTATTAATTGCACAATTGTCACATCAAAGTTTATAATTCTTCAATAGTTGAGTTTTTTTGGGAACTTCTTCTAAAAAATCTTTTAATCCAACATACATTGTAATTTTATGTGACTCTGGGCATGTATTGGCATTCTCAATATGGATATCATGTCAATTTCTATGGAAGGGAAGTCAAATTTCATATTCAATATCAATCTGTGATCATATATCAATTTAAAGGTGAATATAACCTTCTAGTATAAATTTCATCATTCTTATGGTTCATGATCCCTATAAGTCATGTTCATCTATATGAAATGGTTTGGGATACATTGACATTAATAATACACCCATTTAATGGGAGTTTTTATGATATCCTTTTTGATGAATTTCAAGGTCATCCAACAAATTATGATGTTCTTTTTGAACGTAACTCAAACCCAGAATAATCCAATTTCAAATAAACCTTAACAAATGAACCCAATTGAGTTTCATGAATTTAAGATGAAACTCTAAGATAATCTTGATAAGGGATTTATACACCCTTTTGTGTCACTTTGGGGTGCACTTGTTCAATTTTTTATTAATTAATACATATCTATGAAACTATGCTTTGTGTATCGATAACTGAACAAGATAACTATAAAACAAATATCTTCTTCCTAGCATTGATGACTTATTAGACCAAATATGTGGATCTAAATACTTTTCTAATATTAATCTTCATTCAGTATATCATCAATAATGGTTTAAGAAGGAAGATACCCGAATGAAAGCATTTTTTATGAGGTATGGACACACAAAATGTATAATGATGCCTTTTGGACTTAGTAATGCCCCTACTATCTTACTAGATCAAATGAATATAGTCTTTAGAGCCTATCATGATGAATTTGTGTTAGTCATTATAGAAGATATTATTTTCTATTCTAATTGAAAGGAAGATTTTGAATATAACATTAGAATTGTACTGAAGACCTGGAGACATGATAATATTTATGAAAAAATTACCTAGTGTCAATTTTGGCTTCTGAAAGTCTCATTTTTGGACACATAATTTCAATAGAGGGGATATATGTGGATCTAGAAAAAAAATAATTAATTGAAAGTTGTACGACACCAAAAACAGTAACTGAGATATAGTTTTTTCTTATAATGGTTGGATGTTATCAACATTTTTTGAATGATGTATTACAATAATCTAATCCACTCACAAATATGGCACAAAAAAGAGTAATGTTCTTTTTGTTGGAGGAATGTGAAAAGAATTTAATAGTGATAAAAATAAGGTTATCAAGTGCACTTCTTCTCACACTTCCTTATAGTGAAGAAATGTTTGTGATCTATAGCGATGAATCCAAGAACTGTTTGGGTTGTGATTCCATGAAAATTGATATGGAGATAGATTATTCCTCACAATAATTGGAAATCCAGGATAAAAATTACCTAACTCAAGATTTGGAGTTAGGTGTGGAAATAATTGCACTAAAGATATGGACGAATTTAATTATTGGTGAAATGTAGAATATTTATATTGATTTTCAAATTCTAAAGTATATATTCACACAAAAGGAGTTGAATATGGGTCAAAGATGATTGTTGGATTTTCTTAAGGTAATAAATTCTCAAAACATTATGACATTATAAAATAAAAAAAGGAGGATGATGATTTGAGAGAAATGGCCATAGGGTCACAATAGATATAATATTTATGGATTTTCAAAGCACGAGTCTTGAAACTTTAAAAAATTAGAGAAATGTTGTCTTTATCAACTAAATTTTACACCTACTATAAAATAAATATTAAAGAGGTGTATAAGATAAATGTAAAGCTAAAAAATAATGTGAGAAATGTTCTTGAATTTATGCTTGATTGTCATGGAATAATGAGGTTTATGAACTGAGTTTTTATTCCTCTGATAACATAATTAAAGAAGAAGATATTGGATGAGTATCGTATCCCATCATTATTTATTCATCTTGAAATCACAAATATTTACAAGGTCCTGAAAGTGTATTTCTGGTGGGACGGAAAGAAAATATATGTTGCCAAATATGTCACTCAGTTCTCAGATTGTCAAAAAGTAAAGGCTGAGAGATGAATTTATAATGGGAGATGCAACCATTATCCATACGAGAATGGAAATGTAAAAACATCATTATGTACTTTAACGTTAGACTTCCAAAAACATCTAACGTACATAATTATATATGTGTGATAGTTGTTTCCCTTAAAGAATTCTACATACTACATTTCTATTAGTGAGGGTTTCCCACTTGATCAGCATTCAATGATATATGTAATATAAGTGGTATGATTTCATGGAGTACCATAGTACATTATATATGATTGTGATCTAAGGTTTACCTTAATGTTCTAGTGAAGTCATATGAATGATCAAGATACAGAGTTAAGTTTCATCACTGATTATTATCCACAGATAAGTGTTACGTCTAAGAAGTAAAATCCATACCTTAGAAGACATGTTGTGATCTTGAGCTATGGTTTTAAAAGGTGGTTGGGGTAAACATATACTATTTGTGGAATTTTCATATAATAGTATCTTTCACTCTAGTGTTCAGATGGATCTTTATGATTCCCTCTATTAAAGGAAGTGATAAAATCTAACTTCATGAGATGGTTTTAAGGAATGAAATATATAAGGAACTGATCTTGTTAATGTAATTGAAGAAATTTTCATATATATTCCACAACACATAAGATAAACTAAGATGTAAAAACATTACAACCTTTTTCACTGTTTTATCATTTAAAACTTGTTCTCACTTTCCAACAACATGTTTAATTTTAAATTAATTACTATGAATTATGTGTTTTGAATTATGAAAAATGGATTCTATATATTTAATCATTAGTTCCAAATTATGTAAATATATTTATTTTAATTTTTTTCATTAGGATTAGAAACTTCAGTAATATTTTTTAACACATTAGAAGGGTAAAACATAGAATTAAGGGTTAAAATACAATCATTAAATTACGCTAACATAAGTCGTAATATCAATGGATGATTGTGTTTCAACCTAAAGTATCCTAGGCTCAAATTGGTTTCCTTTGGAATCCATTTGGATGGGATTAGGTCATTTAATTTCATTTTAAAGATAAGTTAAATATGGCTCACTAAAAATTAAATAAATAAATAATTTTTATATAATGTTATACAAATGATAAATTCAACTATAAATACTTATTTGAATGAAAAAATGTTTTTATTTATCCAAATAAATTTTATGGATTCTTATAAAATAACTAATTACCTTAATGACTTATAATTAGTTAATGTAAAAATTAATAAATTGTTGAGAAATCAATAAAACAATTTTTATTAAAATACTAATAAAAAAATACCCTATATGTTGACCAATATTTTGGTGAAAATTATATCGACCACAACCTCCACAGGGTCTTGTTGCTGACCATATGGGGATTTATAGAGGAGATTGTGACAATTATTTTATTTCATTTAATGTGGTTTTAAAGTTGTCACTTTCATAATATAATAAGTATAACTTTTTAATGTTAGACTTTTCAGAAGATAAATTATAATTAATATATTATCATGAAATAGAGTATATTTATATTATCCATTTTATTTTATTTTTATTATTACTCCCCAAATATGTATATTAAATAATTAGAAATTATTTACGTAGTAATTATTTTATTAATTGAGATAATAGATAAATTTTATTAAAAATATTAAAATAAATATAAATTTAAATAATTAATATGTCTAATGATTTTTATAGAAGAAATTGACCACTTAGTAGTATAATAAAATATTTTTTTGAAGTAAAAAATTATCTTAATATTTATAATAATCAGTGAATTTAAAATGGTCAAAATTGATAATATTGATTGTTTATAAATGTAATGTTTTATTATATTATTTTAAAATCAGGATTTTTTTTAAAAGTAAATAATAATTATTATATGGAATAAATTTTTTAATTATTTTACTAATATTCTAATTAACATTTAATAAATAAAATATTCCATCATTTTAATATTGAAATATTGGTAACCATTGTTAAAAATTAAATAGAATAAATAAGTGTTAATTAAAATGATAATGATTAAATTGATAGAATGATATTTCTAAAATATATTATTTTATGACATTACCACCCTATATCATGTAATATTATAAATTAGGAAATTTTTTAGTTTTCTATATGGGATTTATTTTATTATAAATTAATATTTTTGGAGATCCCAAAATGCCCCTCCCTTAATTATAAAAGGGCACCTTCTCTGTCCCAACTTAACATCACATTGATCCTAAAAAACAATCCATACCCTATCCTTTAACATTATACACATCCCTTCTAACAATATATAGGTTCTAGTCTTCATCAATGTCAATCTGTAGTTCATTAAGAGGAGATTTAGAGGATGCCTACCAAAGAAGAAGTAATCTTCTCTACTGATTCATTCGAACTTATTTTTATTATACATCTTATTCATGATTTCTTTAACTATAATGTAATAACCATAGTATATGTTATATACTGAGAAGTTTTATGATTATTAATAGAATATATTTCTATTTTTGTGCTTCCTATGAAAAATTAAATCACCATGCTTGCGTGTGTACAACATAATGTCTTCATGTCGTGGGGTAATCTGTTTTTAAGCTCCCATTTACATGGATGGGTATAATTAAGGAAATATTAAATATATTTTCTTATTATATAATTATATTTATTCGGATATATTATACCCTATTCACTTAAATTCTATTCAACAATTATTGGAATGACATCATCGCTCGTGCGTACGTATGACCTACCATCTCCACGATGTGATCTGATTCATTCTACTGGATATCCATTACAAAATTATTAAAAAAATGTAAATAATGAATTAATATTATATAAATAATTTTTATATCATTTTTTTATGATAAAACTATGACCTAAGAATTAGAACCAGAACTTATTCTACAAAACATGCATAAGAAAATGAAGCTGTTAATACTCGAATAACAAGTAATAAGAAAATGTTACTAACAATAATGTGATAATATGATCATATATGTTATCATAAAAAAGAATACGTTTCTAAATGAATTCAAAAAAAACTATTTAAACCATCATACAGGTAGTTTAGATACATATAAATGAAATCAAAAATAAATTATGGAATAATTTTCCCATCACATTATTATCTGATATTGTTAAATATAACAATTTATTGGGGTGTATATATAATACCCATCCATGATTCCTAAATATGTAATATTATTTATATAATTCAATAATGTATTAATTTAAATTTTATCCACTGGTTAATTTTTATTAAACGCTTCAAAATGAGACATTTTTCATTATACAATACGAGGAACTTTTTGACTTTTCGAACAAAAGTAGAAGGAGGTTGTTTTTTTTTATTTATATAACATGAATAAATTATTATGTTATAATAACATAGTATTTCTAGGAAGAATAATCTACATGATTTCAATTTTATTTTCAAATAAATTATTTTTATTTTAAAATTGTGTGGAATTTTTAAAAAATAAATCATTTTGAAGAAGAAATGATATTTTTCGCCAAAATTAATTTCACGTGCTATATTAAATTTATTTTCCACATATTATGGAAGTAGTTAAAATTTTATATTTCTTGTATTATTTCTTAATTGTTATGATGAATTTTTTAATGATTTAATTCTATTTATCAAATCTATTTATTATACATGGATTATGATATGGTGTAATGATTTTTAAAGAAACCCATTTTATTACTAGGGTTGTGATGAGTGATTAATTTTATTATGTGACATATAATAATGGTTTAATTAAGATATTTGTGGGACCTATATATCCCTCTAATAAATTGGGTAAATATTTATATCTCCTGAGAAAATCATGGATGTAATGGGAAATGATTTTGATTCGGTAATATCAGGCTATAACGTGGAGTGAACTCGGTTTTGTAATGGAATTTGTCTACAATGATGGTATAGTTAATGAGGATTGAATAATATGAAATGTTTTTATTTGACTATGTGTATGAAAAAATTTCATATCTTATAGAAGGAATCCTAGTATTACGTTCATTGATTCTTATGAACATTTATGATTTCCCTAATGTCATTAAATCTCAATCTATAATATGCAAGATAAGATTTTTCAAATGTTATGTTCTTATGTATTTTGATTATGATATGATTAATATCTCCCTTGATTACTCAAACTGTGAAATTGAGATCAACCTTTAATATTTTTATTTTTTATTTTACATTAATAAGAGTTTTAGGTATGATATGTCAAAATGGGTCAAGTTATGATGAAATAAGGGGGAGGGAACGAAGATGTCTTATGAACATGTTAATAATATTTCCGAATTTTTAATGAAATTATACCTATATGGTATTATCAAGGGTTTGGTATACTTTTTAATAAATATTCTTCAACTTTGAAGTTATATCAAAGTATGTAATGTAAGGGTTGTTTTTTTTGATATTTAGGAAGATAAATAATGTATGTTACGATTTGATGTCATGGTAGTATCTTTATTTTAAAATCCACTTTTAATGATACCCTTTAAAACCAATTTTACTTCCATAACATTATTTTCTAAAAAGATGATTATTTTTTTTAATTTTAAATTATATTTGTTCAAATTGTTTGTGTCCTTTATTGAGAATTCACATATGGGTTTTAAAGTAATATTTTTCTCATTTTCCAAATAACGTTCATTGTTATTTTTCTGACAAGAATACAAAAAGATTTTTTAACTTTTATGGAATGATCTGATTCTTCCACCATCATGAATTAATTTTACAATAATTATTCCCTTATAATTTTACATTTTTAATTTCAAAGAAAATTATTGGCTATATAATGGGACTATATTTTTAAAAAATAAGTTATTTCAAAATGGAAAAGTGTATTTATCTTAGGAATGTAATCCATGATATTTTAATTGTATTTCTAGTTATTAATGTCAAAAATCCTACATGTTTCTTATTCTTTACCGGTTATGTTTTATAATGATACCACCCTCATTATTTATTTATATGGATTAATATAGTAAACATATATTATAATTGAGCTAGCTCCTTTTCTATATTTTAGTCATGTTTTTAAAGTAGTTCTCAATTTTTATATATATAGTGACAATGAATAATCCTAAATCTATACCCATTATTTGATTATTAGCTTCCAATATAATATCTCAAGAATTATTTAAATAAATACCATCATTAACATATTTTGGGTGATTTATTCTTTGAAAATGGGTTTTTAAAAGGTAGGTATATTACAATATTGCAAAAAAAAATCTTATTGGTGAACAATATTATTTCAAAAACAATAAGTTTTTATTTGATATGATTATATTATGGATCATGGGAATTATTTTTAATGATATGTTGTTTCTTTATTACCAAAGGGGAGTTAAGCCTATGATATCATTCTAATGCTCTAGGAAAAAGGAAAAATATTACCAATTAAGTCTTTCCTACGAGATTATGAGAATATATATTTATGGTTATTCCCATTGTAAACTTGATGGTAATTTTTTTCGAAACAAAATTTGTTTTTATATCTATGATCATAAAGCTTATCCCATTTTTAAAATTTAAATGAGGATTATTACAAATGTTTCGTTCATTTCTTATTTATGAATTATAGATATTTTAAATATTATATTGTAGAAAAATATACGTATTATTTTGGTGGAAATGACTTTATTCAGAATTTAATAGACTAATATTATAATGGCATGTTTTTTAATTTTTTTCACTGTATTCATTGGAGTAAGAAATTTTAATATTTTCCTACTTAATATTTTTTTTGTTCTCATTCAATGTTTTACCATGTTTTTAAATGGATTTAAGGATGTGTTATGGAAAGGAGGAAGTTAATCTAAAATTCATGATGTTTTTTTAAGATACCAAATAATGTTTTATATTTAAGTATTTAAATTGGAAAAATATTGATATGGAAAAAATATAAATACTTTATAAAATATGGTTTTATTATAAGAGTCGTAACCAAACTTTTTTCAACTATTAACCAAAAATATATTGCAGAAAGTAAGAATGTAAATTCTACTTTTGTGTAATTAGAATTTGAAAAGTTTAGGGACGGGTCCTTATAAAAATCTCTTCATATAAAATATAATTTTTCTTACAATAATTATATAATATTCCAAATATTGTGATAATCTTCCACAAAAATTATAAAAAGTTCAATACATTAATTTTGAGTCAAATGGTTATCTAAACATGTATTTAAAAAAATTGATAATCATTTTTATCATCAAACATAATAACCTCATATTCACGAAAACATATTTACCATATAGGATTTGTGTTTCCTTAAAATTATATCTCAAATAGAGTTATTATAAAATAAAATTACACTAAATCACATGTTGAATCTATGTGTTTCATTTACCTCAATGATACATGAAAACCCACTAAACATTTCTCAAACTATAATTAAAAACCTCAAAATCAAATATAATAATTCCTTAAAAGTTTATTTATTACTTTAAACATATGATCATACATATATATATTAGTCCATAATGGTATCATTATCTCTTAAATTATTCTCATATAATAAATTCCTAACATTTAAATATATCTAATCCCTTCTCTGATGATAAATGTGGAAACAGGAGACATCTACACTAAAAAACTATTGTTAGATACCTATTCTATTCAAACATTATTTGATAAAAATAAATAAAAGCAATTTTTAACCATCAATAAATAAATAATCAATAAAAAAACTAAGTCAAATTCATACCCAAAACATTTTACTTATAGTGTTTTCGATAATTAGTATTAAACCATAATATAATGACCTGTGACTTTCTCATAAAAAATAAATTTTCCCACTAATGATAAATTTTCTAGATCCATTATAGGACATTAAAATATCCCATAAAATTCAAAAAACATGAAACCATTCTATAAAAATCTTACGTAATATCATTTTTGATAACATGGGATAAAAGAAATATAAGAATGGATAATCTCTTATGCTCAGTGTGGGTAAAAATGGAATCAATCAAATATAAATAATTATAATTATATGATAAAAAAGGTATGATAAAATAATAAATTAGTATGTTTATAACATAATATAATTAAAAACTATAAAACATAGATCATAATACATGAGTCGTGGAATAATTATATCACAAAAGATAAAATTCATGTATTTCATTAAACAAAAACCATGTAAAATCAAACGTATATGAAGGAAAAAATATAATTCATAATAAGAATAAAGATGATTTGATAGTATATAGGGACATCATACTTTAATTATTGAATTACTTAAATGGGATAATACCTATAAGTACCCTACCCCAATATCCCATAGTTTGTGGTAACATTACTACATTTTCATTGGATAAAATTAATCCCTTCCAGAAGGACTGAATATTTTTATAGTCTTGGAAAAAAATAAACATATATAGAATTAAAATGATAGTTGAGACATCAAAAAAATGTTTTTACTATAATAAATACATATTTAACCTTCATATATCCATTCATATCAGTTGAAAAAACATTTAGTTGACCAAAAAAATAATAAATAATAAATGGGTGAGATCATATGGTCGTATGGGTTTTAATATTGTATAATATATAATGAATTAATTAGAATAATAAATGTAGTAATTAAAATAACTTAACAACCATGTAAATAATTACATGATCATGAAATTGATAAATTAAATGACTAACCAATAATTAAATATAAATAATCCCATAAGCATGAAACTTATCGATTAATAATTTAGGTAATCAGAAAATCACTTGGAAATCAATAATTACTCTCATAATTAGGGAATGCATAATTCCGTAAATATTAACCATACTATCAATACCTCATGCTAGGACATAATCCATAATTGATTATAGCCTCAGAAAAATACCCATCTAGTTTTCTCATGATACCTATTAATGCATAGAGGGGATATAGAGGGCTCCACCCATCACATACGAATTCCAATGTATTTTTTATATGAAACAGGTAAAATATAATCAAAATCAACAATTTTATCATAAAATAAAGCATATATATTATTAATTTCACTCCCGATCAATAAACATGATCAAAAACCATTCAGAGCAATACAGAGAATGCTATCAAAATAGAACATCACAATCAAATAATTATAACCATCATGATAAAATATTAATGATTTTATTATTAAAAAGATATTCCCATTGGATCATAAGATAAAATGATTCTATTTTCATGCATGAATAAAAATACCGTAAAAAATCGGATTACAAATTTTTTTGAGGAGAATATTAAATTTATTCTAAAAAATAAACTTTTAGAAGTAAATATGCAGAAAGAAAATTAAAAACTATTTTAAAACCAAATTTAAAACATTTAAAATAATATTTTATTAATTTTGTGTTGATGATATCGAGAAATTATATACATTCCATATAATTAAAAAAAATCATTTCACATTTTCAATAAAAGAAAATTGGGCTTTGTTTGGAAAATAACATAAATATTTCATTCAAAACATTTTTTTAAAATGATAAAATGTTTGAAAAATATATTGGATAAATAATCTAGATAATTTTAAAATCTTTTTTGAAAAAAAATTCAACAATAAGATATTCCAAAGAAATAGGACTTTCGAAGTAAGAGAGAAATAAAGTCTAATTTTGATAAAAATATTTTATCTATAAAATTAATAAAAAAAGAGTGGGAAAATGGTGATAATACATAAAAATTTATCTAATAACCATTGGAAGATATAATATAATATTTTTATGATATAAATATCAGATATTTCATTCTTGGGTGATATAAACATAATCAATCATGAATAATGATGTGAGTTTTAAATAAATCATCGTCACATTGTTTTCTTATGAATGTTAATAACTGTAAAATAATTATGATTAAATGAATAATTAAAAAACATCAATATTAAGGGATTCATGATATAAAATAACAAATTGAAGGTTTATATACTTTAATAACGAACTATGTGGTGAATATGTCATAGGTATCATGAATGTAAATGTTAGATGAGAAACTCTTACCTCACGTCTGATTTTTGTAGTACATGTTTGAAACACATGTATAATAAATATAGGTTTAATATAAATATATTAAATAATCGGAATCATATATCTCATACCATATATGATTCACTTATATTCTTCATCACCCTTATATTATCATTTCATTGTTCAAATCACTTTTTCAGCGATAATTGATTCATTTTTCATGTACATTTCATTCATCATTTTCTATTAATTGAAATTGATCATTATTATATCACATAAATAATTTAAAAATTGATATAAATACCATATATTTATTGTACATTTATTTATTTTAATCTATAAAAAATAAAAATATAAAATGTTTTAGACTGTTCATGGATACTGTTGGCTGTATATACGCATCAACATTGTATCAATTTTATTTATGAATTGATCAAAAATATAATTAATATAATTAAATTTTTAAAAAATAATTATTATATTATATATATAAATTTTTTTAATCAAATAATTTCTTATTAAAATCCATGTAAATAATGAAAAACATTTCACATCTCTATATGTAGGATGTATTGCACACATATAAATGAGTGATGATATTGTATTCGATCGGATTGGAAGGTAAGAAGTTATATGTTATATTATATTTATATAAGTATGGATAGGTAATAAATATCACATATAATCTTCAAAAAAATATCCTTAATACCGTCCATGAAATGCATAATAAAAAAATTAATCACATAATTTTCGGACGCAACAATCAGTTGTACACAGAAATGATATAATCGTATCCCCCAATGGAATGGTATGTAAAATTTTATATGTGATGTTATAATTATTTAGGTATAATAATTTCATAAATATCATATAGTTATTTTTAAATTCATCTTTATATCCATCCTTTAATTTTATTTGATGAAAAACAAAGTACATCAGTTCACATGAATGTTGTTCAGCGTGCCCACAATCAAAAATTTCTTTTTCAATTTCATGTACATTGTTATAGATTTAAGTTATTAAAAATAATAATAAAATATTATTATATTATATTATATTTTTATATTATATTATCATATATTAAGAATATTTTATTTAGGTAGTGGAGAAAATAAATTAAAAAATCTTGTTTAATTATATTACCTCTTCTTCGGGGAACTTCTTTAGGTTCTCAAAAAAAGCGTAAAAAGATTGAATATATGATGAATAAAATAAATCATGGTTTTTTCTATATTTTTAGGATTTCATTTCCTTAATTATTGGCTGAAGAAAATGGTTTTCTAAGTATAATGTGGGGAAGAGAGGGGTGTATTTTCATCGGTGGGGGAGAGGACAAATGATATTTTAGAAAATATAAAGTGATTTCGATGTTTTGTTAATTACACAAGACTAAAAAATGAGTCATTAACAAATATAATATTAGATAAGGTCATATATTTCCACTCCGTGGTTTTGTGACAGTTTTTTTATTTTTAACTCATAAACGGAAAACCTATTTTATCCATAACCAATGTAGTTAATTTTTATTATTTCAAATATTCATTATGGTAAAAAATTAATATTACCTTTTTAGAAAATATAAATTCTGATTACTCCAAATATGGAATCAAATTTTTCATAACCAATTTACATTGTTGAAGAATTCAATTTTATATTAAACCTCCATATGTGATGAAAAGGTGTGTTTTAAGAAATGATTTTTTCAGGGAAAAGATGACATTTTATTAATTTAATAAATTGAAATAATCATTATATTATCTTTTATATGCAATGTTTTATTTATAATATATTATTTCAATATATATCATACCTTTTGGGGCTTTATTTTGATTAATTACAATTTTAATACAATTTGTACTTTAAAGTGCTTTTAGAAAAATTTATTCATATACACAATAATGTACTTCTAAAAAATTATAGTTTAAAGTCTATTAAAATTTAAATTATTAAATTACATATAAATATGTACCACATATTTTACATGAAATAAAATTCAATTAATAATGGTCCTTTTATGTTACATTATATGATAAAATTTTTATAATATCTTTTTCTTAAATATTATGAATTATTTTGTTATCCAATAATTAAAACAAATATACATTCTTGATTTATTTCTATATTATAAGAACATTTTCATCTGTTGGTTATGGTTTGAGAAATTTCTACTAAATCTCTTTATATAAAAAATAAATATCCATAAAGTAATTTTTCATGCCATAATAACTAAAATTAACTTTTAACAGATCTAAACATATATAAATGAGTTCCATTTTTTCCCACCTAACTCAAAATAATTTTCAAAAAAATAACATTGGAATATGTTATCCAATATAATGCATTAAATTATAAATATAAAAAGTGAAATAATTGGATAAAAAATAATATTTATCTATCATATAATTTATTTAAAAATATTTAACCATTAGCCACATCCTAATTTAGAATAATTGTTGGCTCATCACCCTTGTTACCAAATAGTTTTTTATTCAAACCCAACAGCCCTCTCAGGTGAGATTGGTTTTTATAATACGTTAATGAAGTCAATTTTCAAAAACATTGATATAAAATTTCTTATAATGTTACTAATTTAGATAACACATATTTACCTCAACATCAGATGCATGATAAACCTCTATGGTTTCTGATACCTTCATAAAAACCACTTCATCAAAATTATATCAATATCTAGTAGAAAATAAGGTTTATACACCATAAATTGTGTTTTTTAAATAATTTAACCATTATACTGAATCATGTTTCTTGTTAATTAGTACAACTCAACATTTTAACTCAAATCCTTCATGAATAATTATATTAGAATAATCCTTACAGATTTCATAATTTGTATAACTATAATTTCATTGATAAAATACTCCTAAAAAATATTAATTAATCAAACCACGAGAACATTATTCATAAAACATCATAATTATTAATATCTTAAGAATAACCCTGATCTATTAGCTTCTTTTGATGTATATTACATTAAATATTTTTAAATTCATTTTTTTAGATCCTTGTATCCAAAAATTTGAAGCATTACACTTTTAAATATTTATTATTTCCAATTCTATCATGATCATGACACTTTTTATCTATATAATAGTATAAAACTCTCATTCCCTTCACGAAAGTTAAGGTGTGTTTATTTACATAATTATCACAAGGGTAAATCCTTCTTTCCCTTATTCTCTTTTACCATTATTTCTACATAAATCTTATTTTTCTCTTGCTACACTTAAATTTCATAAAGAATGGAGAATAGTTTATCTATAATTAATGAAATTATATTATGTATTCATATGATGATAATGGTTGGGATACCATTTCCATTTCAACATTTTCTTCATAATATAAAACAAAGAGTCAATATTTATATTTAAATTATGTACGTACTGTATAGAATGGCTTCATAACCATGAAAATCAGGATTCATACTTAGAAACATTTTCATTCACCCTTTTTCAACTATCGAGGATTATTCCATCAATATATGTTTTCTGATCATGATGAAAATTATTTTCCAAGAATAATTCCTTAATATACGTCCATTCCATGTTTTTTATTTCATAATCTTCCTTATTTTTTATCAATAACCACCATTGATCCAAAAATTATTATAGAATATAAAATAGTATGAAAATTTTATTCCTTTTGTTTCATACCAAAATATTTGATATCTTTTTTAAGGAACATACCCATTGACACAAAATAAATGGATGTATATTCCAATTCAAGGATGGTGTTTTATGAAGAATAACGAGGTATAACATCATGTAACTATATGGTTGATGAAGATTATACTTCATATGTGAATGTTTATTCCCTATAAAATAATTCAATGAAAAAACAGGGTTACATTTACTGATCGATCTTAATTATTTTTTCATTGAGGGTAATCCATACTTTGAGTACATGCATTGATGCAGTTCTCATTCCATCTTTTATGATCCATTTCTAACCCATGGAATATTATGTATTACATCATAACATTGAGAAATAGAAGGTATAATTCCAAAACAATTGAGAAACAAAATATAAGATGAAACTTTTATGCAAACATTATCTCATAATAATAAACATTATTTCTTAGGGAATGTTTTCTTATCACAAAAATATTTTCAAATACTTCATGATGTTTAGAAAATAAAATGTGAATTTTTAGAAGAATATTCCCCAAATGTTTTAAAGGAATTATGATGTAAGTCCAGTTGTTATGTTCTAGGTATTTCTAAATTCAGACCTGAATAACCATTTTCAGAGATATTACTCTTATATACATTTTTTCCGAACCACATCTGCTTTAAATATCCAAACAAGGATATATTTATACAGAAAACCACAAAATATCTACCTTAGCAAAAAATTAATATATTCTTCGATACATACCCTCACAGACTATCATGTGGTTATGTCCCCTAACCCATGTTTTCCAAAATATATATAAAATTTTTTCTATTATATATCCTTATTACTCTAACTTTAAATACCCCAACCCTAGTAGCCTAGAGTTGGTGGGGCCATTATTTCATTATTATCAGATACAAGGTATCACATATTAAAGAACTAAATTGTTTATTAGTATTTAAAAATAAAATAAATATTATAGAATAATATTAAAATTGAAAACATAAAATACACAAATTATTTTATTAGATTTTTTCATATTTCTCTTTAGTATATACAGAAATTTCAATCATAAAACACATCCTCGAATCCTATAGAAAAAAATCATAAAAATGGGCGAGGTCATATGCTTAGTAGGGGTATGAGTGTAGTGGAAGATATCATTAAATAATAATAATAATAAATATGTAAATGATAAATAACTAAAACAAATGACATTTAAATAACAACATTAGCATAATATTTATTGAAGAATTGATAATCAAACAAATCATGATAAATAATCACATAACCATGTAACATATCCATGAATATTCTAAATAATCGAAAAATCACATATAAATAAAAAAATATCATAATGATTGAATTCATATTGTTTGAAATCAAAACCATATCATCAATGCGTAATTATATAGAAACATAAATAAATTTATAAGACCACATCCAAATTCCAATTCTAGATTGTCTCATGAGACCTACAAATTCATCGAGGGTCTATAGAGAGCCTCACCCTGGACATAATATATATAATTCGTTCATCACATGAATTTATTGGAACACAATCAACCAAAACATTTGTGTTATAAAAACTACTATATGAAATGTTAATACATTCCCAAAACAATAAACCTAATCCTAAATCATTTAGGGTAATATGGAAAATCATATGGAAATAGTATATCCTAGTCAACTATACGTAAACCTTATTGATAAATAATAAGGATGGTGTCATTATGATATATTCCTAATGGAGAATATGTTATAATGATTTTTTTCATTTATGAATATAAATCCAATTAAAATACCACAAAAGAATTTGTTAGGAAAATATCCTTTGACTTTTAAAATTACTAGATTAAAATAAAGGTTCAAAAAATTATTTTAATATATTTCATTTAAAATTTCTTTTTAAACCGTTAATATAATTTTAAAAACATTGATTTTTCTCTATCGTATGAAATTCAGTACATGTAATGTAAGTTAAAAAAAATAATAGTTTCACATTTTTCATAAAATATAAATTATCTTTGTTTGGAAAACAACATGAAGATTATTTTTTAAAAAAATTAAAAATATCTAAAATGGTTAAAAAAATACTTAATAAATCATTTTTATAATGTTAATAAAATAAAATATTTTTTAGAAATCATTGATTTCTAGGTAAAAGTATTTTTGACCGAAGAGAGAAAAAGTCAAATTTTTGTAAAAACATTTTTCAATCACATTAACTACCAAAGAGAAGAAAAATTGTAATTTTACATGGAATGTTTAAAAAATACCATATTATAATAAAATATATTATTTTAAGGCATAAATATAAAATATTTCTCCCAAGAGAGACTTAAACATTAACAATCAATAAAAATGATGAAATTTAGAAATAAATCCTTAACACTTTTCTAACATCCGAATTGAATGCCCCATAAAAAGAATTAAAATCAAATGTGACATTAAATACCATTAATATAAATGTATTAATTATACACAAACTAAAAGTGGAATTATATACAGTACACAAAATAACTAAGTAATGAATTTGGCATGTGTCTCAAGGAAGTAAAGGTGAGACGAGAAACCGTTAACTAAAGTTAGATTTCCTTCACTCATGATAAAACATAATATATTATAAATATGGGTGTATAAATATATATATTAAATAACTATACACATATATATCAAAACATATAATTTTTACTTATATACTTTTTTCAATCATTTATTAAAAATTATTTGTTTAAATAATTTTTTGGGATATAATTTCTCCATTTTTATGTATACATTGCTTCAGTGTTTTTCGGTATATTTAATTTAATCATGGTTAAATCATCTGAAATATGTAAAACATGATATATATATCATATGTATATGTATATAATAAATATATCTATAATTTTTTTTATACATAAATGTTAATTATATGGAATACATTACATTGTTCTTGTAGATTGTAGGTTATACATACACATGAACAATGTCTCCATTTTCCCAAAGAATGAAGTGAAAAGACATTACATATTACTTTAATATTTCATAATAATAATAATTATTTTATATATATAGTGTGTATTTTTTAAATAAATCGTTATTTTAATCCAATTGTATACAAAATAACATGAATTTTACATCTTTTCATTGAGGCGGTAATCTACACGTACTCATGAGAGACTGTATTATTTTCCTATGGAATGCAACGAAATAATAAATAAATGCTATTATATTTCAGGAATTATATATAGGTAATAAATATCACATATATTTATTGTCTTTATCCTTACTACCTTCTATGAAAAGTGTAAGTTAAAAATGATTCACAATACTTCATGAGGTTATAGTCCCCCATACAAACAAACGACGTTATCATTTCCCCCACACAAAGATAATTATGAAGGTATGTGGGATAATATAATTATTTAGTTATAATAAAATCATAAATATATTAAATCCATTTTTATATATATTAATTACATGTTTTTTATTCAAAACGAATTACATTGGTTATGAGGAAGTAGTCTGTCATACACAGTATTGATGGTTTCATTTTCCATTTAATAAGAGTGGAGATGGATATATATTATGAAATTAAATTAATAGAAAAACATTATATAATTGATATTGGTGATATTATATTAACATATTATATATATATTTTTGAATGAGATGGATGATGAAATTACATTAAATTTCTCATTAAAGAACATTACCACTTCTTCAGGGAACATCTTTGGGGTTTCAAAAAAAAACCTTCCTAGGATTCATTTTAGATAAGAAAAAATTATATAGGATTTTCGGAGAGGATTAGGGATGTTACATGGGCTGGGACTGTCTAAATGTATTTTTTTAAGTGGTAATAGGGGAGGAGATGAGGTATCCCTTTTATAAGTGGGGGAGAGACCACACATGGACTTTTTTTAATGATAATGTGATACCCACATATTTCCCATATCAAAAGCCTCTAAAATTTTTAATTATCAGAAATATATATTATATATAGTATAAATATTTCCATTAAATTGTTCATGAAAAACATTTAGGAAATTATTAGCTCTTATCCTCCTAGATTATCCCTGTTAATCCAACGTTCACCCTATCCACTATAATTAATTATTATTATTTATTGAATCAAATATGGTCATAATTTAGGTTGAAATTATTAAATAATATAAATGATTAGTATTAAAAATATTTACTCCTTTTTACAACTTCATTTCATGGATGTGGTAGAATTTAATTTAAAATATACCCGTAGACATAGAATAAAATTGTTTTCAAGAATTGTTTTTTAAGAAAAAGATGATCTTATACTAAAAAATGAATTTAAATAATCATTATATAATTTTTAAAATAAAATTTAATTTTTTTAAAAAATAAATATAATTTAAAAATTTTATTATTTGGGGTTAATTTTATTAATTAAACGAGAAAAAATTTCACATTAAGACTGTTTATGTCAAATGTGTTATTAATACCAAAAATAAACTTATAATAAAATCTATTGTACATGTGATTAAAATGTATTTGATTGGATTTAAAACTTCTAATTCATACTTTTTTTAAGTTAAAAAATTGAAATTATAATTTTTCACTTTAATATATTAATTTATTGTAAAGAAATAGGAAATTTTACAAAAATCGGTATTTTCAATATTCATATAAAATTAAGTATTTTCTAAAAAATCACAAAATTTTACACTATGAAAGTTATATTATGAATATTTCCACAATTATATATTTTTTTGAAATAATTTTTAAAAAATTGGTAAATATTAATTTTAAATAATATATCAAAAGAATGAAAAAACAACCTTTTAGAATGATAAATATATAAAAAAATTCTATTTCTATCAATAAATTTTTATTTTATATCCATTTAAGATAAAACAATTGAATTTAATTTAAACAAGTGTAAATCCTATAAATTTTATTAATTAATTTTTTTCCTATTTATACCCCAGAACATAACATCTATGTTATAATTTTATTATTTAATTAATAATATTTTAATTGAGTATCGCATTTAATTTAAACATGTTGTTGGGTTCATCATAAGTTATTGAAGAGATTGTATTCATTTATGAATGAATATATCATAAATTCTCAGTATGTTACATTCTATACTAAGCTTGTTGTTGTATCTCATATACTCTTATGAAGATCATGTTCCTCTTTAAAATATCAGAGCATTACAATCTCATTATTCTCTAAAGAGTATCATACTAGTAGTAAATTCCAGATTCTATTAAAAGTTAATTATATTTAGTAATCTATTTCATTTTATTACAGTAACTTCAATATAGTTACCATTATCATATTACCCAATACATTGGAGAGATATATCAGGATCAATTGTTGTCATGAGCTATATCAGGCTGGCCCTTCATGATCCACAATATCAAATAACCATAACAGAAATTAGTTATAAAGTTATTTCATTTCACTATACAACTTATTAAAGAAAATATCATTCCATTCTTATATTACTAACCCATGGGAATGGAATTAAATCCATGATTTACTAATTCAAAAATTGACATCATAAAGACTCATTTAAAACATCATCATTATATTTCATCTAGATAAATAACATGGGTGGTATCATTATAACATATCCCTAGTGGATCTTAGGGAACATTTATGTATGTTGACATAGATAAAAAATAAATTGCAAACAAATTGAACATCTGTTTGAAAATAGGGGAATTTATTATTTTTCATTGGTATATTTACAAACTAAAACCCCAAGATTATTGAGAAAACTATTTTCTATGAAAAGTTCCATGGAAACATTTAAATCAAGGTTCAATGTAAATAATAATAATAATGGTGGTGTAGTTGGTGTGGTGATTGAGTTGTAAACCTCATAATATTGCATCTAAAATACTACTGTTCGAATAATGGAAATCCACTTGGTTGATTTAGGATGAAAAGGGTGATGTAGGTGGTGATGCAGGCATGATTCTTAGCTGGTGATGTTGGAAGGATGACGTGGGAATGTTGATAAAATTGCCCTCTTGGCCACATTCCTTGTCCACTTTGTCTTGGGCCTTGGGATATGTAATGTGTCTACCTCTACTTTTATTTAATGATGTATATTATTTCCTAAAATAAATATTACTTTGATCCATCATTTATAAAATAACAAAGATAGTGGGAAAATCCATTCAACCAATAAAAAATTTAAAAAAATATTTCTTTAATACATTTTTATATAAAAATTAAAAAAAAGACAATTTCAGATATCATTGTAAAAATTAATTTTTAATCATTTTAAGTGAAATTAAATTATGAATGGTGATAATTTTAATAAATAATTAGATCATTGAATGTATAATTATTGATATTTTTTAAATAACATGGTCTTTAAGGAATAAAACTTCTGAACAAATGGGAAAATTTGATTTGTTAAAAAATATTTTTCATGGTAGATTTTAGTGCTAGTGAGAGGAAATTAAAATTTATGATTTAAAATAATAAATAAGCCATGTATAAGAAATTAATTATAGTATATATTATAAATAACATATAATTAAAAAAAACTATATTCAAGGATCAATAGTCCAAATTTAAAATGACCTTGTTACATAAACGCTGACAAATTCAGTATCTATTGACACGTGACCTCATTGAAAGAAATAACATAAAATGAAACCTTAAATAAAAGATGAAATATTGATTCATGAAATGAAAAAAAATTGTAGTATATACACTATATATTATAAAATATGTTCATAACATAAATCTTATCTTAATGAAATATTATATTGATACAGAAACTTTACTGTTTTGGTAATCTCATGAATGAAAGGTAGTGAAATGGATAAATTACGATGTATTTTTTATTCTATATAATTTTGATGAATATATTAGTAAAATAAATTTATTGTCAATATATACAAAAGAAATATTAAAAAGTAGAAAATATGAAATATTTATCATATAAATTAAAGTATGATGATAAACACTTTCTCCGTGTCATATATTTCATTGTATTCATTCATCCCTCTTGTATAATAAATATAGATTTATTATATAAATTCTATAGACCAATATTTATATTTATACTCCAATAAATGATTAACATATAATTTCAAATTACTTGTTTATTATTAATTCCCACTTAAAATCATCATTCTTGGTATCACTAGTAACATCCTGAGTTTTTTGAAGGAAAGACTATTTCTAATAGCATATAAGATATTCCACATCAAGTTTAAGTGGGAAACAAAATATTAATAAATAAATTTTACTGTTACAACCTATACATTAGAAAATAAAGAATTAGCATTATTAACAAAATTATAAAAATATGGTTTGCACATGTATATACAATTAATTCTTTGTCGACCAAATAATTATAACTAAAAGGAAATATTTGTAATAAATACTACATAAATGTAGAGAATAGTGTTTTATTCCATTAAATAAAAAAATAATCTTGTTTGATTATATTAATGAAATATATACATATTTTATTCAATCTAATTCTTAAAATTAATATTTTTTTCTATAATTGTATAATAATAAATCGTTTTTTTCACATAAAAGAGGTACTTTTCAAAAGAACATTTTTCCACCTTTTTGGTGCAATTATTTTTAATATAGTTTTTGACAGAATTATAAATTATATTTCATTAAAATAATTATTCATTTAAAATTTTAATATCCATATTTACTATGGATTATAATTTTTTGTTTTTCAAAAATGTTTTATGTTTTAATAAAAAGTGAACAAATACTGAATTTTAATTGAAAGTCGTTTTTTGTCTAAATAATTTGTAGTGTTAAATTAATTTTCTAATTTGTTTTATAATATGATTAAATCAATTTTTTATCATTTACTCCAGTTATTTTCATTGAAATTAATTTTAAATTGAATTTAGAAAAAAAATTTAATATTTTCAAAGTATTTACATTAGAAACACATTTACGTATTCTGCCAATGTGATTTATTTTAAATTAATGTTATCAAATTATGTGTTTCTAATTTTGAAAAATTGATTCCATTTGTTGAATCATAGTTTCCAGATTAAGTAAATATGTCCCTTTTATTTCTGGGAAATATGATTAATATGTTTTTTAATAATTTGTATTAATATAGTTATTGCTAAATCTGGTAATTAACGGTAAATATAATATTATAATTATAATAAATTACCCTAAAATTCATAATAATTTTTTCAGATGAGTTATTTTCAACCTAATAATTTTGTGTCCAATTTTGTGTGCTCTTAAAGCAGTATGGATTACATAATAAATTTATAGTATTTTATTCAATGAGAAGTCATTTTATCCATACATTTTTTTTTTACAAGTGAAATATTTTTTATATGAGGTTTTATACAATATTTGATAGAATAAAAATAGTATTTTTATAGATAAATTTTATATCTTTATAATATTTATCTAATTTTTAAATTTATGGAATAAATTATATAATGATATTCATTCACAAAGATGATGATTTAGTAATTGTTTTATTAATGGAATAATCAAACCAATGATATTAAAAATGATAAATTAAATATAATGTGATATAATTAATTCAATCCAAGAACTTTTTAAATCTCACTAAAAAAATTAGTGCTATGTTGTACTATATTATTTAAATATTAAATTTTATAATGATATTTTTAAAAAGTCATGTAATGAATAGTTTCAAAATTTAAAACAATTATATTTTAAAATAAATTATATAAAATTCCTAAAAATATTAATTTCATCCAAAATATTTCAAAATGTTTTAAAATTTCATATGTTATTCAATAATTGTTATTTTATTATTTTATAGGAACATTATTAACACTTAATAAGTGAAAATCGATATTGTCACGTTAAGAGATAAAATGGTTAAATAACTATTAAAGAAATAAGATAAGGATTAAAAAACATTAAATACATATATAACATTATTTGTATTAATGTAGTTCGACCAAAAATAATCACGTATTGTTAATATATTATTTTGGATACTTTTTTATTAGATAAGTAATTTTTATTAATTTCATATTTTAAAGAATTCAGATTGTTCACATCTCCTCTCTTATAATAGGGAACCTATTAATCACTATTATTCACACATAATAACATATTTGGATTGGGAAATATATTCCCTAATACCATTATCAAATAACCACATAATTTATATCATTGTTTCGTCAAAACACCTTCTTTAGTGTTTTTAAGATTTTATGAAAAAGAGATATCCAGACGAAGATGTATCATTTGTAATCAAGTATTTCTATATTTTTTTCTTTTTTAAACTTCCTTATAATCTTATTCAATAACAATGAAATAATAAATAAATTATTTTATATATACTAATATGATATTATATTAAAATAATATATTAAATCAATCTCAACATTTATCAAACGGGAAAATAATTAATCGTTTGTGTGTATTGTGGACTACCACCTTTCGTACCGATATAAATAGTTTCCCAATACCATTACTCAAGACTTAATATAATGATGGAATTTAAGTTTATATATAATACTAATCTCATTATTATCCTTTGAAATTATAATATATCATTTATGTTCAAAACATTCCATGAACATAAAAACGATAACATCATTCGTGCATACGTGTGAACTGTCACCTCCAAGAAGAAATGTGAATCATTTTTCATCACCACATCACATTTTTTATATATATAACTACATTTAAATAATTAATATTATATAAATGATATTGTTATCAATATTTAATGATAAAATTTTACTTAACTTCAGTCCATAATGACTGTCAAAGAATTTAAATGTTTCTCATTTGTATGTACGACTAACCATCTTCATGATTATAACAGAGATCATTTTTCATAAACATTCATAATGGTTTTATTTAAAGGTATAATTTATTTTTAAATGTTATTTTTATGTCATGAAAAATATTTTGGATATTATGGACTATTGAACACATCAACTATAGACATCATACCAATTGTATTTTGGATACAAGTACTGAAAATCAAAACATTGTATTAAATACACATTAATAATAAAGTTGTTGTTGTAATGGAATAATAAGTGATATAAAAGGAATAATAAAAATAAAAAAATTTCTAATGAAATTTACTAATAATACCAATTTATTTATTTAAGAAGATAATGATGGTACAAGGAGCTCCAAACACAAGGCAATGTATTTCTTCTCAATTTCCTTTCATTGACGCGACTCCTAATATTATGAACCATTATTCTCTAATAATGGGTATATAAAGCATATTTGAGATTATATATCAAATGTTTTTAATCTATCATGATATTTAATATTTAAATTTAAATTTTTATTTGTTTTATGATTCAATTATTTCCTATGTGATTAAGGTCCTTTATTTGAAAAAATCCTCTTTTATGGGTTTTCATCAACTCTTTTTCATCCCTTTTAATATTATTAAAATAATATTTGAAATTTTTATTTATTATTTGGTTCTTTGACATTATAAATAATGGATGTTACCAAATATAACTCCAATACATTGGATACACCAGAGATAGAAGTTTACCATATGGTTATTCATTGGTCTTCATGTTTTTACCGATCTATGGATTTCCATTATTTTTATGTCCCATTATGAGCTCTTTTCTCAACTAATGTTTTTTAAAAAATTCAATAGTCATAAAACTAGTAAGTTAAAAAAAATTCATGATGAAATTATTTATTATATGTTGGTAAAATAAAATAAATATCATATGAAAAGGTTTTCCATTATTGGAAAAATGGACACAGAGTATAACTGTCCTCTTATAATGTATGGGTTTAATTTGAATGTGTTTTTACTAATTCTATAAAAAAACTAAACTGAATAGATCCTCATGTGATATAAAGTAAATATCCTGACTGAAATTATATTTTATGTAATGATTATAGATGGGGACTTTCATTTTCTATTGAATAATTGTTTCGAAAAAATTGGATATTAGGATGTTTTCGTAAGGGTTATAGATATCATCATGGGGTTATAATTTTATAATTGATTATATATTAAAGTATCATTGAAACCATTTGATGATTTATTCTATGAAATTTTTAGTATATTGATGGAATATTTTCATATTGTATTTATAAATTTAATAAACATAGTTATAATGGATTTTAAAATAAATGTATTATATAAATTTTATGGGCATTGACTTCATTTTAACATGAAATAATTCAACTCATATTTTAGTGTCAAAAATTTCAACATATTACATATTTCATATAAATTATAAAGGTTAAAAATCTCACACAACCTTCTTATCCATTGAAAGAGAATTAATTTACACTATAATGGAAAAATATTCCTCATATGATCTTGAATGATTTTTTAGAATCCAAATCACATACAAGAAAATATTTGATTTATCCAAAACATTTTCATTTCTCAAAAATTTATATAGCTCCTAGAATTTCAATTATTTTATTTCAATACTATAATAATACATTTTATTCAACAAGTGGAATAAAACTAAATACATTAATATTATTATTTTGGAGATTTTCACTACCTCCTAAGAGATAAATAGGATATTAGTAGTGTAAAGTATAACCTCGATGACTCTATTTATGGGTAGAATTATTTATAACTTCTATTGATAAATTATAAGGATATATTAAAGTTCAGGTGTATGGAATAATAATCATTTTTTGTTTATGTATATAAAAATTAAATAGTGGTATTTTAGAAATAGTTTTGGAGAATTTTTTTTTAATTTTATAAATGTTTGAGGTATTTGTAACCAATATGGATAAGAAATGGATAATTTTTATCAAGTCAGAATGCATTTAAATTTGTTTCAATTAGGTTTATTAGTATTAGTATCCTTTTCAGGATTTATTATCTTTGATTTTGAGGTAATTGTAGATTATTACATTTTGGGATGAAGAATTAATGGCAAGAGATAGATATTGTGGTTTAAATTTCTCCCTAATGATAAATTTATTTTTTAATTAATTAAATATTAATTACATAGTTTCATTAATAATATCACTAATAAACCATGTGACAATCCTTCGCGTTTATAAAACTATATGTTTTGAACACATGAGTTAAGGGAGACAAGGGTGATCACATACCACTAGCCATCGTGCTGTCTTGGTAAGTATGACAATAATTTTTTTAAATGATTTTATTCATGAAAAAGAAATTTAATTTTTCAATATAGGTTTTAAATAATTTTTTGACATAGTATTTCAAAATGATTAAGTTTTTAAGGGATTTATTCTATTTTGGAATACGTTTCGGTTTTCATAAATTTATATGAATAAGGTAAATATAAAACTACGATATTTTATAAGATAAAAAGGGTTGATTTATATTTTAGAGGAAAATGTGATCTTGGTTATTAATGTTATATAATTTCCCATGAATTTCATAAATTAATATTATCTAATTTATATTAATCATCTCATTAATTAATAAAATATGCACCCAAAGACTGTATAAGTTTAGCGTTGTTGGAAACATGGAATAAAAACATTTAGTCCTGAGGAATATATTCAACGTTTTCCATAATGATAATTCCCTATATTAATCTTAATTATAACCTTTCCTTATAAACTAAGGAAAGGATGAATAAAAATTTGTGAGCTTAAAGGCTCAGTAATGTTAAATAGGGGACATGTGTAAGCATAACATGAGAATAATGGTTTGAGAACACGATTGAGAAAATAGAGGACCATACCAGGTGTATTAAATATCATATATAGGATTCATAGAATAAATATGGTTAGATCATACAAAATAAATCATATTGAAATATAGAAAATAATTCATGATATAATAACATAATAATAATATAAAGAATTTTTTGTAGACATATAATCATAAAAATGGTTTCCATAATAGTCAAATAGTTGCTACCAATACCATCTTAGTAGTATTGGTTCACTCCCCATACCCTCTTGGTTGTCATGGTTCACTCCCATGACTATATTCGGAGTCATGTTTCAGTCCCATAACCATATTGGCAGTCATATTACTCTCCCATAACAATCATGGTAGTCATGGTTCACTCCAATAACTATCTTACTAGTCAAGGTTCACTCCCAAGACTATCTTAGAGGACATGTTCTTTAATTTATATCTCATGGGATATAAATATTTACTGCTTTAATTGGTGTGATATATATCTCTCAACCATCACATAATGAATGTCATGAATATGTGTTTTAGAAGAACATAAATCATTTATCATAATAGAAGCCACAAAGTAAAATGGGATACATATACATAATTTGGTTGTAACATAACTGATGGAATAGATATAGGTTTCACAAATATAATTAAATCACAAACATAAACCACTCAATAATTCATATGAATGGTATTATTTTATCATATCTATATGAAATCATAATCTTTGAAAATTTGTGTCATCTTATATGGAAAATAATTCTTTAGAGATCACTTGAAAATAAATCTTGATGAAAATATTCATTCATATATGATTTTTTTAAATCATAAATCATTTTTAAAACCTTATTCATTTAAAGTAACCATTAAAACATATAAATTATTCTTTTAAAGAAATTTAAACATCTTTTAAATCCATTTTCTTGAAAATGTTTGTAATACAGTATAAAACAGATTAAAACATTTTCAGAAAACATTATATTGAAGGAACAAAAATTTGTTAAAGAAGAGAGAAAAAAATTACATGAAGATTAAAATATCATGAAAATAAATATATTAATGATAAAACTTCTAAAATGTTAAAATATAAACCTCCTAAAATATTATAGGATCATAGCATAAAATGTGTCTCAAAGAAGGAAAATTGTGACAAAATTACCTTACTGACGTGGTAACTTTTGTTTTATAACCCAATTAAAGAGTGATTATCAAATAGATATTAAATACCCATAATAATCACGATAAGATACATAATTAAAATTCATGTCCAGTATTTACAAAATGTATAAGAATCAAGTATTGTATAAAATATGTTTCCCATAGGAATAAAAGTGAGACTTAAACCCCCCACCACTTTAGTAACTTTAGAATCAATAACATCATAATATAATCACATAAATTAAATATTTAAGTATGATTAATTAATGTAAATTAATTATATAAAGTTTCATAGGTTATTATATACACCATAAAAAGAAACGAGTTGTGAATATATCATGTATCACTTGGAAAAAAAGTGTGATGAAATTCGCTTACCTTGTGTCTTGACTTTCATCGTATACATACTATCCTCCTAATAATATGAATAATATTATTATAAATCAAACATTTAACTTTATTATTATATATATAATAACATATATAATTATCATTTGAAATTATATTACATAGTTATTTACAATTCTATTTCCATGTACCGTTTTTGGTAATAACCGTTTATTTATCATATGTGTTTTCACTTCTCGTTCTTTATCACCCTACATAAATCATGATTTATTTAATTATATAAATTAAATAATGACTTATATGTCATATATATTCTTTATATAAACATTAATAATAATCTATAACATATAGATATATTAAAGTAAACACCTCATTTATAGAGATATTAGGCCATTCACATGCATGAAAACTATTTCCATTTTAATGTCATATAAAATTAAAATTAGTAAATGACATAGATGTATTTATATATATATATATATTTTTTATATCCAAATATTATAATTATTATGTCATATATATCATATATGATAACTAAACAAAACCATAATATATTTCATGTAATGTGTGGATGATTCGCATCGCTTTGAGGAGGCAGAGGTCCACATACCAACAAAAAAGGTAATTGATTTTTCAAAAAATAGAAAGAATGAAGGTGGGGTTTTATAATAAATAAAAAAATATAAATAAATCATAAAAATAAAATATATTATATAATATATAATATTTTTTTAGTATAATTTCTATTAGAAAGATATATTAATGGTAAAACAAAATACATCATTTTTTGAGACGTTACTTCACCGTACAGAAAAACGTTAGTTTTTTATCCATTTGATGAATGTGTCTATAAGTAATGGTAATACTGTTAAGATAATTACGTATAAATATATTTATAATACATAATATATTATTTATGCATGTAATAGATGAATTGAGGTTGTGGATGAATGTTATATAGTATATCTGTTAACGAATGGTGTTACGTATTCTTTGTGTAACTCCATTTGGTTTGAACCAAATAGCTTGCTTGTATTGCTTTTCCCAAAATTGAGGCTTTAATGTGTAATTTATGGATGTTGGAAAATAAATTAGGTATATATATGCCAAATCAAATCAGGTTTGATGTGTGAGGAATATATAATAATGTGTTAACTTTTATAAAAGAAGAGAGGGACACTCTTTGAATTATAGTAAACATTAAATTGATTTTCTATTCCAAATTATGTCCATATTGAGATATTTAAAATATTGGTTGTTTTTTTTGTCTAAATACATTCATACAATTAATATTAGATTAATTTTAATTATTTTTTAATCGTTATCTTTTTGTTTTAGCTCATATTTTACCCCTTCAACTGTTACCATTATTTCATAAAATTTATACTCTGAGTGATAATATAATTACTATAACATGCTATAATACTATTAAATGGGTAATTTATGAAATATTATATACTATCACAATTATTTAGATGAGTATTATTTTTTAAAAAATATTTTATTTAATAAAATATTATTTATTTGAAAGTATAAATAATGTGAACTTGGACAGTATTCATTATGTGACTTTTTAAACATACCATAAAAAAAGGTATCTTCAATCAAACTCATTTAACAAATCACTATAATGTATAATATATACATAAAATTCATGAAATAAATTAATTATATTAAATTATATTTATTTTTATTATTTTAATATCATTTCTGTTTTATTTCTATTAACTAAAAAATTGTTTCATCATCATTTTTAAGCCTTTTTTGCATTATTAATGGTAAAAATTAAACCGGTATTATGATGATAAAGAAAAATATTTTATATATCAAATAACAATTTATACTCGAATTTATCTTATGTATATAAATATATTATAAAATATATAGGTTTTAAAAATAAGATTTTGACATTAACTTTTCTTTAAAAAAAATTAATAAATGTCTTACTCTCATACAAGAGGCCTAAAAATGTTATTATTTTTCCCAAGGTGGATTCGGTTTGAAACCCAGTCATACAAGAAATGAAATTACATAGGATAAATTTATAATATTTATATTATTAATTTATTCCCTAATTATTTGATGTATCATTAACTCTGGTAATTACAGAAATTACAAAAGTCACTATTCACAATATCCCAAAATATAGTTGATTCTATTAGACTATATATATCACAATTATTAAAAAAAATTATTTTTGATTTTTAAAATTCAATTTACATAAGTGGAAAATAAAAATATAATTCTAATCACATTGACATGGCCTGAAAATAATGTTTTAAAGAAAAAACTCTCAAAAGATAAATATGTTCTTATATCCAATATAAAAATGATTATAACGACCTAAATTAGATTAATATATGTATAATTGATATATTCTAACCTTAAAAAACAATTTAAAATTTAATTTAACTTTAATAATTATTTAAACAGAAAGGGTGTTTTTAACTACAATATAATATTTTCGATTATTCATCAAAAACACTATAAATGCACAGAAAAATACACAAACTTCAGCCCATGTAAATTTTATATACCTATTTAAATGAAGAATATTATTTTTAAAAACAAAATTTTAAAAAGAGTTCATAAATATATTTAAAACTATGTTCCCCATTAAAATGGTTTAAAATTACACTTTTGATAAAAATATGGGTTTATGCATAAAATTGGTTTTTCTCTTATCTTATTCCTGTAAATTTTATTAGACTATTTTTAAAAAAAATTCATTTAATATATAAAATATTAATTCCATTAATATCATTCACTTATAATTAATTCAACTTAATTAGAAAAAATGACTTTACGAGCATAAAAAATAAAACTACTTTATTTATAAATATCTGGTTTATATTTTACTTTCTGTTTAATTGGTTACTGTTTAATTAATATTATAGAATTTATATTTTAAAAATTTTGTTAATAATATTCATAATCACTAATTTACCTTCTAGTTTATATATTATTATCTTAAATAATAACATATTAATAATAAACTATTGTTCGGTAAAACTCATAACACAACATAATGAAATCTATCAAAAGAAATCAATTGTGTGTGTAACACAAGACAAACATAGTATTGTGTATATATAAATCTATTCAATGTGTTTCATGTAGCACAATATCGACTAGGTGTTGTGTATTAAAAAAGATAAACATAGTTTCTTTGTATATCAAAGTCTATATTCATTATTGTGTGAAGTAAAAAATATAAAATTGATTAAATTAATTTTTAAATATTTATTTAAATAATATCATGGTGTTACATTATTCCCAATCTAAAATTAATATCTCACTTAAAATTAATTGGGTTATAAATTTTTTAATTCTCTAATGTTGCATTCATATAAACCAACATCTTAAAAATGAATACTAAAATTTCCTTTTTAAAATGGTAAGATACAAACTAAAGGTTTACTAGAGTAACTCAAAATTGAGTTTCAAAATAGATTAACATAGGTATATAGTGAAAACATAGACTTTGAAGAGTAATGTAAATATCATATTCTAATATAAATTGATAGAGAACTTCATTCGGAATAATATAACAATCAGAAGGCCACAAATCTATGATGATCTAAGGGACCATTTGATTCAAATGAATAGAAGGGACTATAATAAAATATTAGGTTTAAATATCCTTTCTATTTATTTGAATATTTTTTTTGTGAAGAAATACATACTTGGTTTCATCACATTTCCTAAGCGTAATATTATCTATTTGTTGTGCCTTGATCGTCTTCCACTTTATCTCTTTTTTCATGAAATGAAGGTGATTTTTTCATTCCTAAGAAACTATAATATCATGAAATAAATATAATGATATATTATAATATATATCTTAATAGAAAAACAAAAAGGTCAATAATAGTTATCCAATATTCATAAATCCTGATATGGAGAGATAACACATTAATATCTAAACCCTCATCCATGGAGTAACATAAACCATTAAATAATGGTTAATTTTTATTTCCCTTATGATATTTGAAAATCCAAAACATAGAATTAATTTTAGTAAATAAAATAAACATTTTTCACTAATAAATTTATTTTTAGATCTTGGTTGTCACGTTCCAAATATGTGAATACCACCATCATTAATTTTATTGAATCATATTAACTACCTGAATTACCATATTTTTTTTAAAACATTAATGTTTTCTTATAACAATTTTATTGGATATATTCATTATGTCAAAAACGTTGTAAACATAATGTGGTATATCATAACCCACTTGTCCAAAAATCCTTAATTAGTTTCAAAGTAACTAAAATCATCCAATTTACATACTCACATCCAATATATCATTATCAAAACATAATTATCTAAACATAAGGAAAATATTAATGGTACTAATTACCTTAATATCTTGTTTCCCATGAATATCAAATTTTATTAAACCATGTTCCTACATAAGAAACACTTCTTAACATATCCATTAAAACCATTAATGAAAAACAAATTCGAATTTTATTCTTAAACCCTTACTCAAACCTCATAATCTTATTACATAATACCCATTTATTATAATATTAAATATGAATTATTTTAAAATTTAACCCAACCTCAATATGATCAGGATTCTTAAATTTAATATAAAAAATATAATTAGAACACCCCATAACATTCACATGTAATCCATGATCTCTTTATCTTCAATAGTATAACCAATATCATACCACCTTCCTGATTCTCATCAAGATATTTCCACTTTGGAAAATTATTTTCATAATTCCTATAGGTCATATATTAGAGACAATAAATTTCAATAGTTCTTCTTCTAGTTCATGGAATTGATTAAAACCAAATACATATATTAAGAAAATTTCATCATAGTGAGGAACTGCATAATCATGAAAAACAACTTATATGATGTCTGACTTATGACACATTATTTAATCTATAACCCCATTGGTTCATCATATTTTATTCATATACATCGTATATGTCAATAATACAAGATTGTCCTTGATGAGTTGGTGAAATAACAATTAATATCCCCCGATAGTGTCAAACTATGTGTGCAATATTGCCTATTTTCAGGTACCAGGTTACAGTTGAGTCTGGTCCAATGAACATTTTCACATTATTTACCCCTATGTACATATTTTCCAATTAAAAATCTAATTATAGTATCTATAAAGTTATATAATTCAAGGAAATCAGCCACTCTATTATTTATGTCAATTCCAAAACATTTTATAAAATACTAACTCATTCTCCAAAATTATATTTATAGACACGCCTAATCATATCCATAGAAATATACCTAGGGATATCACTAATGTTTTATCATCCTATATTCCAATGGTTTACTAGACTATTGATTTGTTACAAAATATAATGGCCCATGATTCTTATAAATGTATATTACATCATTTTATATAACATCTAATAAATTACACAAACACAAACCCAAATACCATATTAGTTTAAGGCCTTTAGAAACACATGATAAAAACATCTAGTGTAGTGGAGGATAATCAATGTTCGCCACAAAAATAATTCCATTTATTAAACACACATAAATTCATTACTTATAACCTAGGGAAGGAAACATAAAAACAGGTGAGCTCAGATGCTTAATAAGGGTGAAAATGGGACATGAGAAGGAATAACATCAGCATAATGGTATGAGAACGTGATCATGAAAATATAACACCATATCATGTGTATTAAGATCTTATCCCTGATTCATGACATAAAATAATATGTTCATTGGTTAAGAAACATAAAGAAATAAAAAATATAATCCATGAAACTAGGATATAATAATAATACATGGAATTTTGGGTATGCACATAAACATATAAAATGATATACATTGTAGTCAAGGAATACCTCTCAATGCCATCTTAGTAGTAAATATTTACTCCCCAAACCATATTTGTTGTCATCGTTCACCCCTTTAACCATAATGGTAGTCATAATTCACTCCCATTACTATATTGGTATATAGGGTTTACTCTCACAACCATATTGGTTGTCTTGGTCCACTCACATAACCGTGGTAGTATTCAAAGTTCACTACTAATATCATCTTAGTGGGAAATGTCCTTTATGTGTATCTCATGAGATATAAATCATTACCCAAAGCATTGGAGGAAGATATAAGTCCCAACCAATACATAATGAAGATCATAAATATGTGTTCCATAGGAACATAAATCATTAATCATATTAAATCCCATGGAATTAAATGGCTTTCATAAAAATCATTCAATCATAAAAACCCCTGGAAAAATAGTTTTCAAAAATATTAATCAATCATAAAAATAAACCATTCATGAAATAATTTTAATTATAATCATAGAATATATCCTAAATAATGAATAAAATATGAAAATGTGTATTGTATAATATGGAATATAATTTGTAGATATCACATGATAGCAAATATTGAATATAATATCCTTTTATATTTAAAAAAAATATTTTAAAACCAAATAACAATTATAAATCTATTTTTGTTGAAAATAACCTTGAAAAACTATAAAACAATATTTGAAACAATTTTAAACATCTTTAAATCCATTTTCTTGATATTTTTAGAAGAAAGTTATAAAAAATTAAAAAAAAAATTAGACAACCATATTTTTAAAGAACACATATTTCCAACCGAAGAGTGAACATAATTACCTAATTCTTGCAATATCATGAAATGAAATAGATTCATGATAAATCATGTCAAAGGGAAGTATCTACACCTCTTAAAAAATATAGAGGAATAAATTGAAATGTGTCTCAATGATGGAAACCTGAGACAAAACTACCTTACCCATTTGGTATCTTTTGATCCTTTAACCCTATAAAAGAGATATCATAAAATGTATATGTAAATACCCACAAATCCTTTACTACTTTAGTAACATTAGAATCATGATACACATAAAATATTAAAATAAATTAATGATTTTAATATCATAAAATAAAATGAATTAAGGATATAACATATCATAGGTCAGTATACACACCATGCAAAAGATATGAGTGGTGAATATAGTATTTATCTCACTAAAATAAAGAGAAATATTAAATTATTTTTTCCTATGTCTTGAGTTTTATTTTACACTTACAAGCCTCGTATAATATAAGTTTAAGTTTATTTTACATATATAAAATATAACTATATTATTATATATAATACCATATATGAATCATTTATGAATTTATGTTACCATTTTATTAAAAAAATTGTGATTAAGTAATGTTTCAGGTAATTAATTCTTTGTTTATCATCTGTGTTTTAAATTTTCATTCCTGATACTCTTACTGAAATTAGGATTCATTTATTTAATGAATAAAAAACATGAATTATATATAATATATATTGATAAAATAAATATATATAATAATCTACAAAATATAGATATATGAAATGTAATACATAGTTCATGGTGATGGTATGCCGTACGTGTACGTGAACAATGTATCCTTTTTCACGGCATATTGAATAAACCAATGTAAATGAAATAGTTGAATATATGTTTATAATATCATTATAGTATCATTATTGTGTCAAATATATATATACCATAAATTTTTACTAAACCCATCTTTATTATATTCCACGTACATTTTGAACGAATCGCATCGCTATGAGAAGCAGATAGTCCACACCTCCACCTTTGTGTTTATCATATTAACACAAAATGGAAGCTATAATGTCAGTATTCATATAAGAAAACATAATTATATATACATCACGAATATTATATATATTTACTACAAAAATAGATATTACATCACAATTCACAACCATAATAGGTTTTAAATTTAAAAAGAAATACATCATTTCGTGAGGTAGTAGTTTGTCGTACAGAAGACTGTTAATTTTATTACCCATTTGATCAAAGTGTGTATAAGTGAAGTTAGAAACCTTATCCTAAAAATATATCACTATATTCAGGATAATATTTCTATTATTTTTTTAATGGATGAATTATTCAAATGAATATGCAGTTTTTAAATAAAATACAATATTTTTCACTATTCATAAAAAATGGAACTACTCTGATAAATACAAAAAACTAGAACATAGAAAAATTGGATTTCTCAAATTCAAAAAAAAAAAAATTTTTGTCCTATAAAAAATAAATAATTCTTAAAAATTTTTATATAAAATGGGTTCTCTAATAAAAGGCGGTAAAATTTCCCATTTGAAAAACATATGGTTTTAGGTGTCAAAATGGGTTTGTTAATATCTTATTCATATTAAATATATTTGATGAATATAAAAATATTTGACATAATATTTTACATATATATTTCATTATTATCATTCCTTGAAAATAATTTCATCTTATTAAGATAAAATTACTTTTGGAACATAAAATAATAAAATTATTTCCATTACTATCAATTGGTATGTATATATATTTCTAGTTGATTGGTAAAACATTAATTCATATTATAAAACTTATATTTTAATAATTTAGTTAATAATATTAATAACATTTATTTAACATCTAGGTCATATATTTTTATATTAAAATATAATATTTCAATAATAAACTATTAATCGGAAAAACTATGTCTTTCTTATAAGGCAGGTTATCAAAAAAACGTGGCGTTGTGTGTGACACAAGAAAATAATATTTGTTCATATGATAAAAGATTATTGAAATGTTGTGTATAGAGTAATATTGACATTGTTTTGTTCATAATTACAACCAATCATAATTTTTTTTATCAAAAATTATATTCAATATTGACAAAAATGTAAATATCAAAATGATTAAATTAACTTGACAGAAATTATTTCACAAAATATTAGTGTGTAATAGGTTATTTATGGAATGAATAGAATACATGGATATTATGAGGAATAGGATATTAAATTTCTATTATATGAAATTAATATTGATTTATGTCATTTAGAGATAAATATTAAAATTTATCTTTGATGGTTAAGTGATTAAATCCATCTGATTTATGGGGTTCTATTCTTAGTGAGAAATTTTTTTATGAATCTGATGGATAGTGTTTAGTTAATTATGTTGAAATATTGGTATTAAAATTTAATTACATGAGATTAATGTATATTTCATCATATAATGGTTTATTATTTTGGGGGATTATCATATCTTATCCTACCCATTTTGGTTTTTGTTTGTGTTTCATAACAGGATAAATATAAAGTTATAATTTTATGGATTATGTGGTTACCATGAAGTTGATTTTATAGTTTCATGCATGAAAAATGTATCGTGATTAATAATCGTTGGATAAAAAGATGATTTTTGGTGTAAATATATTAAAGGATGACTTGCTACTTGTCAAGTAAGTATATATACTTATGATATTAGTTTAGGAAGAAAATTAATTTTTTATTACAATGAAAAGGGTCTTTAAAATATTTTACTTTTTTCTTTTCTTACAAGATAATAAATAAAAATTTGAACCATCACATACATATGATTTTATGAATATTAATATTCTAATTATCGTGATTTCTATCTCTCTCCATTAGAAAATGATAGTTTTATTTCTCTTCCATGTACAAGTTTTCCTACATGTAGCCCTAGTATATATTGTCTCACGTGACCATTGTACTTCCCTTTATTTATTATAGTGTCGATGTTTCATTAATACTTTTTATGATGATGGATTTCAACAAATTAATTATGAAATGTAAAACCCCTAGTTTTCTGAATCCATGTGAAATTGAAAGGATGTCATTTATTCAAGGAGGTGTAAAATCAAAAGTTTTTAAAAGGAGACACTATGGACGATAGCATACATGATACATCACATTGAGCTTAAGAGGAAAACTAAATTTTATTATTAAAATGTTATCATTATCACCTAGTCATTACAATGGATAGAATAAATTTTTTTAACTAATAAATAAAAATATGGTTTACAAATATATATATAATTAATTAATTTTTAACCAATTTATTATAAATAAATGGAAATGTTTTTTAATAATTATTTAAATTTGTATAAATTTTTGTATAATAAAAAAACTAAAAAAAATAAATCATTTTTTATTTTAATGATATATATATAATATATTGAATAAAATATTTCAAATTCATGTTATGTTTTCTACAAACTTGGAATGATAACATATCCAATTTTGTGTATAAAAGAAATATTTTTCTAAAAAATGTAGTTTTCCACACTTAGATGGAACAATTGTTTTAAATATATATTTTTGATGCTTTTATAAATTCTATTTTGAAAAATAATATTCTTCTCTTAAAAAATAATGTATTATTTTTTAATAAGTTAAATTATTTTTAATTTTTTTAATATGTTCCTAGATTTTATGAATAGAGAAAAACTGCATTTTAATTTAAAATAAGGTTTTTGTCAAAATAAATTATCATGTAAAATTATATTATTTTGGGTTTTTAAAAATAATTATAATTTTTATACAGTTTTTTAAAAATTAGGCAATTTTAATCAATTTCAAATTTAATTTGGATTAAAAAATATTTACAATCTTTTTAATTTTTTTCCTTCAAAAACATATTTTCTCACTCTTTCAAATGGATAAATTTTAAATGAATTTTAGAAAATGTTGTGTTTTGAATTTTGAAAATTGGATTCCATATTTTTATTAATATTATTATAATTAAGTATATTTGTATATTTTATTTTTGGGCAATATGAATAAATTTTTTTGAAATAATATTTACTATCATTGTTAAGTGTAAATCAGGTAATAATGGGTAAAAATCATATTATAAATATTATAAAAATACCATAAAAATGTCTTGATTTTATTGGATGATTGCTGGTTGACCCAAATCATCCATGAGGATATTTTTTGAGCTCCTGGTGCAATTTTTATATCATTAATCCATTTATATTATATTAATTTAAAAGGTCTATTTTTTATTTTCTTGTTTATAACAAGTGAAATATTTTTAATATGGGGATATATAAGGGATTTATTGAACTAAAAATAGTATTTTTAATGATATTTTTATTTATTAATCGTTGATGTTTATTTTTAAATATTATGTAAAAATAATTAAATCAAAATAATTCCCAATGATGATGTCGTAATTGATTAATTAATAGAAATACAAAATAAATGATATTAAAAATATTAAAATAAATAAAATTTAATATAATTAATGTCATACATAAATTTTTTAGAATACATTTAAATGTAATTGATGGTTTAAATGAGTTTTTTATTGAATATAATAGGTTATTATCATATTTTTAAAAATTCATGTAATTACTAGGGGCCAAATTAACATTTATCATATTTTAAAATAAATATTATATCATTAAATTATATAAAATCTTTAAATTTTTTAAAATTATAAATTCTGTTGTGTTAAGTCTTAAAAATTCATCAATGACTCATTTATAATTTTCTAGGATTTTATAGTTACTATATTAACCCTTAATGAGTGAAAATCAATATTTGTCATGGTATGATTTGAAGGGGTTAAATAAGGATTAAAGAAAACAGATAAGGATTAAGGATTTTTAAAAACATATATAATTTTAATTTTATGATTTTATTTCCATAAAAAATAATAGTATATTATAAATTAATTATTTTTTAGACATTTGGTTTAGAAAATTAAATTCTATTAATTTTATACTTTAAAATTTTCAAATAGTTCCCTTATCATTCCTTATAAAAAGACACCTCCAATTAACTAGTATTATCATATCCACACCTGTTTATTCAGTTATTGTATACCGAAATACCTTTATATAATCCCACCCTACATTATACAGATCTTATTTTAGTTATAAAATATCGTTATAGGTATTAATGTGTTAGGAAAATTAGATGGTTTGACGAAGAACTATCGTTTTTATCAAGAATTTATGTTTTATTTCTTCTTCTACATCACTAAAATGTTATAAACTAATGATAAAATAATAACTATAGTATCATGAATATAATTAAATTTTACAATGTTAATATCACCACCAAAATCTATATCCGCTTCTATGAAATGGGATAATAAATAATCATTCATGTATACAGTGGACTGAAACCTCACGAACTGGTATAATTTATTTTCCATTACCATATCTCAAGACTCTTTATAATGATGGAATTAATTTTTATATATTATATTAATTAAACAGTTAAAATTATAAAATTCTAATATATATTTTATGTTCTTACCTTTCCAAAAACATAAAAATGATAACGTTGTTTCTTTGTACATCTGAACTACCACCTCCACGAAGTAATTTGATTCATTTTTCATCACCAAATGACATTGATGTTAAATATATGTATAATAGAATTGTTTATATGTATTAATTATATTATGATCATTATTTTAAGATAAAATAATACTTATGTTCTTTCAATAATGATCGTCAAAAAAATGAAATGATACACATCCGTACATATGGCCTACCATCATAATGATGATAACATAGTTGATTTTTCATATTTATAAATAATCATATTATTTAAATTTATAATTTATTTATAAAATATATTATTATTTGAAAAATATTGCATTGGAGATGATGGACTAATGAACACTCTGACAATAGATATCATACAAATGTCATTCAGGACTCAAGTGCAGAATATCGAAAAAATGCATGTAATTAACATTAATAGTTCGGTAGTTCTTATTTGATGAAGACAATTTATATAAAATTAATAATTCAAATTAAAAACATATTCAATATAATACATAATTAATCTAGTTTTATTATTTAGTATGATAAATTTTGTATGCGGTGAGTCGGACTCAAGGTATATGATTTCAACACAATTTTCTTTCATTGAAGTAATTATTGATGCTATGAGAGTTTATTATCTTGAATGGTTTATATATAGTCTCTTTGACATTATATATTAATAATTAAAATATTATAATTTTATTTATTGATTAATTTAATTCATTTTTTTATTTTATGATTCATGTGTTTTGTAAGTAATAATAGAATTCTCCATGCAAAACTCCTATTTTATAGTATTCAATTAAAATATTTTTTTTCCATTATCATGTTTTAAAATGATATTTCAAATGTTTTATTCATTATTTGGTTCTTTGAAATAATATATTATGTATTCTCCTTGATTATTCTTTAATTCATTGGCTACTTTTGAGATGGAAGTAGACAGTATGATTACTCTATTTGTAAGTATTTTGTAAGGGTTCTATAAGGGTTATATGTAATCTTGTCCCAAGGTACCTACATTATTTTTCTAGGATTTTTATTTAGATTTTATGGGAATAATTTATTTTCAAATGTTAAAATGAAATATCTTCATAAAATAATGGAATTTATCTTTATGCGAAAAATGATATGTTTTTAATGAAGGATTTTTCCATAGTTTTCATGTTTTATCTTGACAAACGATTTACTTTCCTATTATATAACATAATATGATTTTTTCATATAACATACTTTAAATATTTTTCCGAAATTCATAATGTTGCTAGGGACAAATAATATTTCATGAATAAAGTACTGATGATGTGGCTATAAAAACATCATGTTTTATTTCAAAAGGGTTTCCATTAAGAGAGAAAATAGATATTCAACATAAGTTTTCTCTTGAAATATATGGTTTTAAATTGTAATGTTTTTTCCTATTTACCAAAAACTATAAAACCAAAATATACTCAAGGTGAAATAATGTATTTTTTATTACTACAACTCATGATTATTTAAGGAATAATGTCTAGGTCATACATCGCGGTTGAATTTTTAGTTGATGTTTTGGATCCTTTTTTATGAACTATGAAGATTGGTTAGGGTTTTATCATATATAGAATCATAATCATGTTGTAAATAAAATATTTATTCATTATATTTAATTATATAACCATTATTATATGAGGATGATAAAAAATTGGTTACAACACATTGTGGTGTTTGTATTCTACATGGATGCTTGACTATTTTTTAAATTTATGATGGATAGAGTGAATGAATTGTAAAAAGTATTTCATAATTATAGAATCATAAATTATTTATTATATATAATATATATATATATATTCATTAAATCTATCTTTAAATCAATTCATATAATCTAGTAATGGAAAATTAATCAAATCGCTTCATGGAGGTGGTATTCCACAGGTACAAATAGGTGAAAAAAGTATTTTAACATCATTTTTTTATAATTTATAACATATTTATTTAATCATAATCAATTCCAAAGATGTTAAAAATAATTTATTTACATCATTTTTATGAAAAATGACGTGAAAACTGTATATAAATCCCAAATTAAGTGATGTAACAACTTTGTTTTAAAAAATTGGATGTAAAAAACAATTTCTAGAGTAGTTATTTATTTTTAGAAATTCACAACCAAAATTACTAAAAATGAGAAATGAAACAAAAAGATGTCGAGACCTTACATACTGTAGATGAAGGAGGGATAATTACCACCAATTATGGCCTCCAATAGGCCCTGGGGTGGTGACCATCACCATGGGTATAGAAATATCACAAAAATGGAAGGCATTACACTTTTTATAGTAACCATGATATAGAGATAAGATATATAATCATCAATCAACACAAATATATATATATATATATATATATATATATATTGAATCCAAAATTCATCCCACATGCATGTTTAAATTTTAAATTATAAAAATAAAAGGAAAAATCCAATGTAAGTACCATAACAATGCTAACCAATGACACAAAAACCATCCCCACCTCTAGCGATGGTAAATTACAGCATGGTCCACATAATATCCATAGAAACAATAATTTAAAATTATATTCAATGCTTTAGGATACTAGTATAGTAAGTTGTAAAAACCAAATTAACCAATGTACAAGTGGTAGGACTATACTAATTCCTTTTTGAGAAAGAAATATATGTGAACAACACCTATAGAGGAATACTAACCACACAACCTCACCAATTAAGAATCCCAAAATAATTCCATATAAGTAATGTAAAATACTAATGACAATGATATTTGGGTACCCCACACCATATCACACTGGTTAACTACTCATCCCTTATGGTAAACATCCTAATTCTACATTGCTCTTCTATAAGACCCACTACCACAAACTTCCCATACACACATAGGCCACAATTCAAACCTTCTTCTTCCCAAAGATACCTGGGTACCATCCACCACATGTATCACTCGAAAACTAGTGGGCCTCCTCCCAAAAACTTTTAAGAAAAAAATACTTCTCACACAACCAATACCATAAATATATTAGTAAACCTCAAGCCATTACAACATGCCTGAAATGTCTTGGGTGATAAATTCCTAGAAGAGGGAGTAGGGTAATGTCAGTAACCGTCCATCCATACTCCCACGAAGATGTTGGGAAAGACACCCCCCACACAATCGAGATGTTGGAAACATAGTGATCAACATGAGTGGGGTTTATATAGAAAACATAAGTGACTGCATGTTTATACATATAGGTAAAAAACGCATCCTATCCTATGGGCTTCTAAACGTAAAACTAGCCTAGTCAAGACCACATTTTCTACTACCCCCATATGCACATAAAACTATGAATGACTATCACTTCTTAATGATTAAAAATTAACACCACTTCACTACAAGCCACAACTAGAAACATACCCCCAACCAATTCATTTAAACCGTTATCATTCTTCATTATAAATTCATTTATTTATTTATATTTTCCATTCATACATGAGAAAATACAAAAACAATGTTTATAAGGGGTTGAAAAAATACCAATCTCTACCAAGTCATACAAAGAAAGAAACTATCCATGATATTCTTCAATGTCAACCTTCCCAATCCTCCTCTTATAACCAAACCCCGCTACCCTATTGCACAACAACACCACCCCCATCACTCCAATTAACATGAAATAATGACACAACCTAGTATTATAGTCCCACTTCATATCCAATACCCAGATGCATACCCAATACATAACAAGTCCATTCATTCCATAATCAATCAATCTTTCAACAAGAGATACCATCTAACTAAGTGGACCACCCTATACATAAAATCAAACATATACCACCACTAAAACCCACATAATGCACAAAACAAAATAGAACACATTACACTTCCACACCTATCAAACATGGTGTATTCAGATTCATCCAACACTATTATTTAAATTCGACTTTGATATTCATGGGTGACCACATAATGGTTTTCATCCAGGGAATCCATTTATTTTACAAAGTGTATATGACTAATCAGATTGATATTTCATTAAATTATTCATAAGGTAACAAAAAAAATTATAAATCATAAACAATACTCAGTCAATGACCACAACCAACAATAATTTTTAGAGGCCACACGATCACAATATATCACATCATAAACAACGATAACAAATAAAATAATCGATCAACATTAATCTAATCACATCCCGTAATAATATCCATATTTAATAATTATCAATTATCATTGATAAAAATTAGAATTGATAGTTTTTCAAAAATGAATCTTTCTATTTTCAGCCTGGATAATACCTAATTAATAAGTCACTTTAGAATCGCTACATTGAACAACCGACAACAAAAACTCCTACTTATTCCAAGCAGAGGGGTCACATGAGTTGGAGACTCCAAGGAAAACCTAAGATAGGGTACATCATGGATGAATGGATCTACTGGGAAGAAGTGTTCTTGGCGCTCCAAGATAAAAGTTAATAGAATACCTTAGCTTAAGAAATCCAATTTATATCAATGGAAGGATATAGTTCTAATGTCAATTAATGTAAGATTATAGCCAAAACCATTCTATTTGTCTATTTAAAAGTACCCTAAGAATTATTATAATAATTATATAATTAATATCCATTGAAATGCCTTTAAAAAAACCCAAACAAGTCTTTAAACTCAATTTATTTCAAATAAATTGTAAGAAGAGAGAAAATGAAAAATGTGGGAAAAACTGGAAATGAGTCAATAATGAGCGTGTTTCGGACATCAATCCACTGACATCAACATTGACTCACCGATGTTGAGATACTAATTATATGCTACTGGTTTTGAGATATACACATTGAGCCACAAAAACTAGGATACAGACACTGATGCACCGATGAATCATACTGATTCCTAACTCACAATCATCAAGATGCACCGACACCCTAACTCATCAATGCTCACTCTACTGACACATTGACGTAGCAACACCCTCAATCTACTAATGACATATCCTACCTATGCCTAAACCCAATGACATCTTGACCTACTAATTCCCTGAGTCACCAATACCTTAACCTATCGACACCCTCAACCTACTGACACCTTGAATTACTGATGCCCTAAGTCAGCGACACCTCGACTTATTTACTCATTTGAACTTCTAACACTCTCATATTATTGACACATTGACCTAACAACTCCCTTTCCCAATTGACACCCTCTTCCTACCAACACCTCGATTCCTCGATACCACACATAACACCCCAAAAAATGGATTTTAACAATGTAATAAACAACGAAGGTCCAGGCCATTAGATCATATTCCTATCAAATTATTATCTCCCTCAATAATAAAAAATAAACTGAGATGAATGAGGGGTTTGAACAACCATTAAAAAAGATAAATCTAAAGGAAAACCACCTTGTTTTTCTAGAGTGAAAATTCATAATCTTGAAAAATCACCTCCCATATCTTCTTACACAAATATTACCAAGATACCCCACATAAGGGCCAATATCCCAGACACATAAATTAGTTAATTTCTTCATCCAAGTCATGATACTATCCTATTTGGGTGTAAGTGACTATCCCACGATATTTTAATTACATCCACCTTAAGGAATTTTGATTATTAATCTTGTTTCCACAATTTCACATGTTAGGACTTTATCACACACAAAGAAACATGTAATGAACTAATCTCATATAAATCCCGGTTTACGAACTACATAACAGATCAAAACAAACATGAAAAACTCAAAAAAAAATATGGGTACTGGGAAAACATCTTTGTCTCCCTCTCCCAAGTACTCTCCTCTAGAACGACATGCATCCAGAATATGATAACCAAGGTAATATTCTATCCATGCAGCATCATATTTTGATGAAACTAGATCTCTATAGGTCACTCCATGAACTTTGTGTAATCCTCGATATTGAAATCCCCCCAATTAAGGAAAATGGAGTCCACATGATTATACCAAGGAAGCTGGGGGACATGAAATATATTTTTTTATTGACCCATAAATTCCATGTAATTTTTTTAATTATATAGGAATTTTATGAGTCTGCACGAATTTCTGGCATGTGATTCTGAGTCCCCATGCAACCAGAATGAATTTTTGAACTTTTTTCGGGTACGTTCTATAAGCGTACGACTAGGTTTTCTTAACTTTTGAACTGTTTCTCATAATTGAAATCCATGGGAATCGTTGAAATCGTAGCGCAGTTATTCACATAAGGATACCATTACCTTGACTAGAGTAGGTAAAGAGTGGATGTTAGTTTTTCACTTATTTGTGAAAGAATAAAATAAAGTAAAATTGTGTAGCATTTTATTTTCAATTGAAACTCCTATGTGGATGTTATGTTGTGGGTCCACTAGAACTAAACATGCCATGTGAGTGTTAACAGGTGGTGACAACCAGAACTAAACCTCCCATGTGAGGTTATGGAGGTGGGGACCACCAATCCTAAAACACCCAATTTATATTTAAGGGTGGGGAAAACCCGAACCCTCCTAATGTGAGAAACCTCTTGAACTCCATATTTAATGAGGGAGATGACATTTATGTTTCACCAGAATTTAATATTCCAACATCAATTTAATTATGATGCCAATTTAATTTGTTCCAAAAATTAAATTGGGGAAACATGTCATATTAGAAACCTATTCTTTTTTGGTGGAATTGAGGGAAGTGTTGGAAAAAAAGAAATTGGGAGAGAACCATGGGGGAATTATTCTTCTCCAACAATGAACGCTAATCCAATGAAGAATGCCGACACATGAATTTTACTTCTTCCTATGGACATCCTCCAACATGGTAAGTCTTTAATCTAAGATTTTCCTTCCCTCCTCATCGACATCAACAAAAAAATGAGGTAGGTGTGTGTTTTAAATTGATCAATGTTTATTTTCCTCTCACATTGAATCATTCCCCTTGAGCCGCTTGCTACCACCCTAATGTGGAGGGTACGAGCCAAAAAAACTTGGTCTGACCCTTCTACGAACCTTATGGTTCATTTGTGTGTTTTTCATGATGGTGATGGATACTGGTGCCGGAGTTTGGCACTAGTGGAACTCGAGAACCATAGACGTAACCATGGTCGGCCGGGGAGAAGGCGAAAAACGGAGGGTAGCTAGTCAAGAAGTCCTCCAGATAAGGCATGACGTGCGACTGCGTCGCACGACCAACCCTAAGGGATCGTGACACCATGGCTTGTACCTCCTCATGGCCTCTGCCGCATCACAACCCTCTATCACACTGTGGCATCATTTCCTCGTGACCCCCTGCAGCCTTCTGCGCCACCCTGCAACCTCCCCTCCTTGTGGCCCCCAATGACCTCACCACCCTGCATCCTTTTTCCCTACCCCGGGGCCTCGCCGCCTAATTTCCCCCGTGGCCTCGCAGCCTCACGTCCCTCCGCTATCCTGTGGCACTCGTGGCTCCCGTGTCCTTTGCGGCTCCCGTGGCCTCCCCCCCCCCCCCTGCGGCCTTCACGCCGCACCGCGACTGCCTATACCGGGCCACCCAGAGTGGGCCGGACAACCCTATGTGGGTCGGGGGGATGCCGGGTCGGTACGGGTCGGACCAGACCTGAACCCACTTCGACCCATTTAAGCTCTTTTGGCTATAACATTGGTACTAGTCATCTGTTTGATGAACCATCTACAGAGCTGGTAACCCTGGAGAAAGGCGGTACCTTTGGTATACACCACATTATATTTTCATAATGTTTGGATATAGTTGGTTTGGATCGAGTTTGAATCTGACAAGGCCCTCGGGACTAAAGGGCTAGTAACTTTTATACCGGGCATCCGATTGACACACTATCTATTATATTAAGAACCCTATGATGTGGAGATCCTTTTAGTTAATCATTTTTGGGACATTGTGTTAGTTGAATTATCGACCAATGTCTTGATGAGAAGACCCTCCTCGAGACGAGAAAACTTTGTGCAGGAACCCATTAGGTGGTTGTGACATTCAGAATGAATAGAAATACTATGTGATTTAGCACCTAGTGATCTGGTGTGGTTCAACACCAAGGGATATTGTGTTGGTCAGCACATAGCGATCCTGTGTTGGTCAGCACCAAGATATCCTATGTGGGTCAGCACCAAACAATCATGTGTGGGTTAGCATCGAGCAATCTTGTGTGGGTCAACACCTAGCAATCATGTGTGGGTTAGCACCGAGCGATTCATTGTGGGTAAGCACCAAGTGATCTTGTGTGGGTCAGAACCGAGTGATCCTATATGGGTCAACAACTAGTGATCCTATGTGGGCTTGACGACGTACTGAAAATGTACTACGGTCCTCTTTGGGTCTTTTGATGATTAATGATCCTTTGTGGGTCTGCCTCTTAACAGAGTATGGTGATTCAGTATTTACATCTAATCATCTCTACTACTGTACCAAAGAAATACCTAGGTTGAGCTGATTTCATTCCTATGTGGTAATTTCTTTGGTGTTAATACCATGGTGGTATTGTTTTGTGCGGAATAATAGAGTCATACTTACCATCATGGTACTCCTTCCTTTGTGGAATAGTTTAGATCTCAACTTTTGAGTTAGACTTTGTGGTTCCTCATGATTGAGATGGGTATACTTGAGAAAATAGGTAAATATATGGGAATATAAATATGTAGGGTTTTAATTTTATTTCTTGATTTTTGGTTTGTCCTTTTTTTATTTTTTGAGACCTTGAGGGTGTTAGGGTCCCTACTGAGTATCGTTATACTCACCATTTCACGGGTTACGCCTGCACCTTATTGTGTTTGGTGTAGACGATAGACAACGCTAACTGAGGATGAGAGTAACAGGACTGGAGGTAGCTCGGAGGTGGACGTTAGACTAGTAGAACCATAAAGATGACCGTTCATGAGTTGTACCTACCCTACATGTAGGATTCATGGTGGATGATCCAGGAGTTGCTTTTCATATATTAGTTGTATTGTACTTTTTAGTTTTCTTTTTAGTTTCTAGTTGGGCTTGTATTCTAGCCCTTTTTCCTTACTGTACTCGCACTATTTACAATATATTTTTCTTGAGTTCATATCTTTTTGTGTTATTGGTCGTTTGTGTTTACAGGTTATAAAGGCAATCCCTTCCCTATGTTAGGGAATACGCCTTTGATGCTACTCGCTGTCCCCTAGCCTATGGAAGGAGGGCCTAGGGTAGTCACGGCTCGGGTCTCGGTGGACTGTTCATGGTATTGTAGACCCTCCCCAACTACAGTGGTTATTCTAGTTGATATTCCATCATTCCAACTTTTCCTGACACCTCAAATGGTCTGAAGAACCTGGGAGAAAGATTAGTCCATTTTCCAAAACATCACTACCCACATCGATGGGAACCATTCAATAATACATGGTCCCCAACATATATCTCCAATGGAAATCCCCTAGGATTGGAATAAAACTTATTCTAGTCATGTGATACCTTTATCCACATATGGAAAAGCAGCACCTTCTCTGTTGTACTCATAACCATGTTTGGATGAGGAATAGATACCTCCGTAACTTTTGTCCATCACAAGGGTGAATGACATGACCTCCTATATAGATCTTTAAATGGATTCATACCAATGGAATAATGATAGGTATTATTGTAAGAAAACTCTACCAATGAAAAATTTCACACTCAAGACACACTATGGTCTAGAACACATGCATGTAAAATGTCCTCCAATGTCTACATTTTCCTCTTTATTTGCCTATGCTTCTTAGGGTGGAAATTAGTGTTGAGGTTTAACTGGGTGCCAAAGGAATGCTGCAATTCCCTCAAGACTCACAACTCCAATTATGTATCCCAAAATGAGATGATGGATTTTGGAACACCATGCAGCTACACCACATCATCCACATACCTTCCTATTAAAGCATCCATTATGCTCGACGACATGATCACTAAAATATGAGCCGATTTCATCAACTAATCCACTACTACCCAAATTGTATCACATCCTCCATGTGCCTTATGTAATACTATGATTAAATCCATCAAGACATCATCCCACACCCACTTGGGGACCTCTAGGGGATACCGAAAAAAATTTGGAATACAGTGGTCAACCTTCACTTTCTAGCACAGTAATAACTTTTCCACAAACTCTGCCAATTTCTACTTTATCTCGGGCCAATAGATGTATTCACTCATGCCCCAGTACATCTGGGAAACTCATGGGTGAGCACTAAGCATGATATATGAACTCGTAGAGAATTTACTCACGTATTAACACCATAACGCAAAGATTTTCATAGATCAACATCTGATTATGACCATCCTTTAACCATCCATTTAGATCATCACTGTAGAAAATGCTATCATGATTCACCTTCACCTCTGAGACTCCCAACTGAGACTCCTCCACCTTCTGCATTAGAGAGTATTGCGCTATCATCTGAAACAGAGAGCCTCTACTACCATCCATTCCCACATCAAAGTGCAAGGAAGCCAACTCCTATAATTCCTCCAACCATCTGAAGAGTTTTAAATCACTTTGTTATACAACTTATTCTTCAAATATTCATCAAAATAATTCCCCTTTCATGAGGTTTAGGAGATATCATACTCATAATCCCATAGAAACTCTTTCCACCTCTGTAGTTTGATGTTTATGTATCGCTAGGAAAAGATGTACCTCGGGATCTTGTGATCCATGAAGACCACAAAGAACTCACAAATGAAGTAATGTGGAAACATGATTAGTGATAACACGACAATTTCTAATTCCAGATAATGGATGTAACAGTTACGCTCACATGGACATAACATCCTTGATAGATTTGAGATCACTCCATGGTGATACATCAACACACACTCTAAGACTAGACAGGAAGTGTAAAAAAAACACCTTGAACCTCACCCCTTTTTCTGGAATCTTGAGCACTAGAGAACTGAAAAAATTAACATTTAGATAGATAAAATATTCCTGGAACTTCTTTCTCCACCAAAAATAATCCCTATTTTTTATCAAAACCATCAACAAATTTTCTGCAATATAGAAATTCGGTAAGAATCTATTGTAGTATCATGTGATACCGAGAAATATTTTCACCTCAACCTCACTATTAGTTAATTCCTAAGAAACTAATGGATCAAAAATTGATGGGTCCACTACTACACCATGTTGAGACACCACATTTCTAAAAAAGTGGACCACTATAGCACAAATATTTTCACTTGAACATCTTTACATAGAGATGGTGATACTGAAATATATCCTAGGAATTCATGAGATGCTCATTATGCTCCTTCTATGACATCAATTATATCAATATGTGTTTAATGAATACTACGAAGAACTAGTCTAGAAACATACAAAGGCTAGCGTTTTTAAGCACATTGAACATGGAGGCTGTGTTCGTAACACTGAACGACGTGACCACAAAATGAAAGTTCCCATAACTATACCAGATAGTAGAATTTGGGATGTCACGCTCTTTCACCATAAATGGTGGTACCCAGATTGTAGATATATCATAGATAACCAATGTTCTCCCCAATGTTGGTAGAAATGATTGTTTATTCTTGGGGATATGGTAACAGTTCTTCACCATTACCTGATTCAGTCTCTAGTAGTCTATGAACATACTCAGACAACCATATCCCTTATTCACAAACAAGACTGGATAACCCAATGGTGACACATTGCGTTAGATGAAACCCTTCATCGTAAAATCATTAATCTGAATCCACAACTCCCCCAACTCATAAGGCACTATCCGATAATGATCAATCGAGATTAGATGAGCATCGGGTTGTAAGTATTTCTTGAACTCAATGTCATGTCGAGGGGGTAGAGTCAAAACCTCCATCTGTAAAATATAACAAAATGTTTTGATAACTCCCGGAACCACCACCATATCACCATCAATCGATCCCTATGACATCTTACCTAACAAGGGAAGAAACATCTCTATGCATCGGCTACCATCCTGACAGCTCCCCTCGCCCATGAACCCTTGAAGTTGTCCTTTCATGTTTGAAAACAAGACTCTTTCCCAAAAGTAGTTTAAAACAGATCACCAAATGTTAAACTAGTCAATTTAATGGAATACACTATATGGAGTCATTTTTATATTATATAGATCCCCACTGAACTGATGCGGTGTCAACATCAGTCTACGTCCCCTTCAAACATCAAACCAACTAGTCCGACCTCTTCCTGGTGTACTCAACACTGTGGGATGGAAAATTAAAACTATATATAGTCCTAGATCATGGGATATATTGGGTGAAACAAGTTTGAAGATCCTAAATCAAACAAGGTATAGGCTAGCGTACTAAACAAGTTTAAAATACCTAAAATGACCACATGTCCTATTGGAACTGCTTCCTATCCAGCATGAAACTATCCATTCCTAGATCTTCTTACACCTGGCTATAAGCCACCTCCCCACCCATTCCCAGTGGTGTTCCAAAAGGAAAAATCTGAGGTTATCCACTTTCAGCACCATTCGTCCATGGTGGAGCAAGGGCCTGTTGTCCCTTATATTGGGAGCGACTGACTTGAAACTTCTGTTGAGGTGGGCACGAAACCTACCCACATCTAGTATATTGATCTCGAACTCGGAACTGAATGTGAATGTTCTCATGTCCCACCAAAAGGAAAACACCATATCCTCAAGCCTGTGGAAAAAGGGAGAGGACCAGAGGATCAGAAATGGAAATACTAAGGTCGGGTCCCCGTGGCCAGAACATGGAAGGTCCTGATGCCAGAGACATCCTGCTAATGGCTTTCCCCTTTGAAGAACTCGGGTGAATTCCCTTCCATTTTTGACCTCCTCATAGGAGAATATTTTCCCCTACCCCATCCTTCATCTGAACCTCTAATTATGTTTATAGGGTGAATGGAATAACCAGAAACTAAATAAAGGATGGGATTTCTCCTCTAAGAGCCTTTAATGAGAGTCCTCATCTGGGAAGATATCTGAAGAAAAATGTTGTATATCCTTAAACATGATCTATAATTCCATCAACAACATACTCCCCTACTCTAGGGATAGTATCACATGTCTCTTTTTTGATTTCATGATGGAGGAATATTATTCTTCCCAAATCTCCCACTCAAATTTATAACATGAAACATTGTTTTCCTTACTCTCTCTAAGGTAAAGAGTCCACCAAGGATGTGATACTAACCACATCTAGATCCCTTCTAGAGGAACCCAGTACTCTATCACATATGAGGTGAAGCTAAAATTTATCATCAGCTTCTCAACCCCAACTCTCTTTTTCCAGGTCTTAGACACTAACCTCATACTTTCCTAGAGAATGTTGCTGGAAGAAATGAAGAGTCTTCTTCCACTGATCATCCGCCTATATTGGGTTGACATTATATCGGTCAACCGAGTCATCCTCCTAACCCTCCACTACTCATGCCACCAGCGGGCGACATCTAAGATCAATTTTTGAAATGAAAACAAAGAATTATTATTCTTTGGTAGTATAGAATTTATTTATGTTTCATTGTAACTCATTGATTATTTTAATTTACCAAAAATACCGAATATACAATAAACAAGTCAACATGAATAATGTACCTTTCCTAGGTCTCTACACCAAAATTGGGGTAGCTACACCTGGTCATTTGGTAATCTCATATTCCATTCATCGGATCATGGGGGTGGGGGCTAAAATCCCATGTCCAAGTCAGTCTACACTATCCTATAACATGCACCAAGGTAACATAACACTATTTCCCTACCAACCCCTACATTATTCACTGTTCCTAACTCCAAAAATTGTCCTATCTATCAACCATCACCTCTAATACATTTATTTCATGACCCACCTTCCACAAGATGAGGGAAGGGATTGCAATATGATGAGGCCTTCCTTCTTCAAGATAGATGATATAAAATGACCCATGTGTCTTGCCTCCAATAGGCCTTAGGGTGGTGACTAGCACCAAAGATATAGAAATCTAACAAAAATGGAAGATATTTCCCTTTTTATAGTAACCATGATTGGGAGATATGATATATCAACCACAAAAAACACCATGAAAGATAAATATATATATATATAAAGAAACGAACATTATTCCCACATGGGTGTTTAAAGTAAAAATGCTAGAAATACAAGGATAAATCCAATGTATGTACCAAACCAAGGATAATAGTGACACAACAACCATACCCAATGGCCATGCTAGTGATGCTTATCACATATTATGTAGTCTCCTTAGAAACCTGAATTTTTTTTATATAAATAGGGTGAGAATACATGTATACTCAATAGAAAAAACCAAATACACCCATGCATAGTGTGGGAGAGGTATACTAATGACCCTGTGAGAAAATAGTTGAAACCAACAAAACCAATCTAAGAATACTAACCATACATCCTAATTGTGGAAAATTCAATAAATAATACAAAACAAGTAATGTAATATAATAATCACATAGATATTTTGGTACCCTTCACCACTTCCCATCGGTTAACTTCCCATCCCTAATGAAGAATGTCTTGATGCTACCATGAACATCCACAAACCCCACTACCATAACTTATCCATAGAAAACTGGGCCACAAAACACACCACCTTCCTACCACATACACCTTGGTCACAACCACAATGTGTATTACCTTAAAACATTTGGTACTTATCCTGAACACCCTTAAGAAACAAAAAATCTATGACACAACCAATACCATAAATCTAGTAATGAATCACAAACAATTATTTCCTTCCAAAAATGCCTTGGGAGATAAATTCCTAATGGAGATATCATAGTATGGTTTGTAACTAGCCATCCATCCTCCCATATTGATGTTGGGAATGAAACCATCCCCCATAGAAGGGGGTTTTCTACACATAGTGCTCAACATGGGAGTGGTGTGTATAAGTAATATAAGGAACTACATGTTTATACATATAAGAAAAAAAAACTAAGCCCATCATATGGGATTACAAACATATAATTGACTCACTCAAGACCACCTTTTCTAATACCCCGAAATGCACATACAACCATGTATGACAGTCACTTCCATAAGTCTATAAATTAACACCACTTCACTATAATCCATGTCTCAAGACATACCCCCGGCCAATTCATTTAACCAGTTTTCATTCTACATTATAAAATGATTTATTTATTTATATATTCAACTTCTACATGGGGAAATACCAAACACTGTAAACATTATATGGTGACGAAAACATACCAACCCCTAAAAAGTCGAATAATGAATGAAAAATCCCACAACAATATATAAATTTATCCTACTCAATTCATCCTCTCACAACAAAACCCAGTATCCCCACTACACTAAAACACCACACCCCGCACACCCAAAAACATGGAATCATGACACAACTCAGTCCTACAACCCCACTACCAAATACTTTCTAGATCTATTCCCACTGCAAAAAATTACATCCATTCCACAATAAATCATACTCTCAACCTGATATAACATCACACCACTCGTACCAACCCATACATACAATCACACATTTACCACAACAAAAACCCACAGAAGGAACAGAACCCAATAGAACACATCCCCTAGACACACCTATCAAAATTATGTATTCAGATTTGGAAAAATTGATCATTAAATTCCACTTTCATAAGTATGGGTGATCACATAATGTTTTCATCCTAGGGAATCCATTTATTTATACAAGTGTATGTTTCTAATCAGATTGATATGTATAAAACATATTCATAAGAAATCAACAACAGTTATAATGGAACACCCATGTGTAGGAAATGAACACCAATAACCCGGATTTTCAGAGGCCACACATCCAAAATAGATCACATCATAAACAATGATAAAAAATAAATCAATATATCAACATCAATCCAGCCTCATCCCGTTATAATATATGCATTTCATCATTATAATTTAAAGTTTTTAAAAGTTGGATTTTGTAGTTTTTCAAAAAATAACATTACTATACCCACCCAACATGATACATAATTAATGAGAGATAGTATAATCCATACATTGAATAATAAGTGACCAAAAATCCTCCTTGTACCAAAACAGAGGTGTCACACGAGCATGTGAGATTAATGAAAATCGAAGAGGCAATGGAATCACATATGCATGGCACTTTTGGGAAGAAAAGTTCTAGATGCACCATGAGAAAAAATCAAGATATGACCTTAGCTTTAGAAAAATACAGATCATATATCAATAGAAGGAAAAGTTTCCGAAGTCCATTAAAGTTGGATCATGCCCAAAAAACATAGTTTTACTATTTTAAAGTCCATGAAGTGTTATGATATTAATGATAAAATTAATATCTATTAAAAATCAATTAAAAATGTCCATTCAAAGCATTAAACTGGATTTATGATAAATAAATCGTAAGAGGGGAGAATCTAGAAAAACAGGGATGAATTTGACATGAGTAACTAATGGGTGATTCATTGACAATAATCCACCTACACCAATAGTGATTCACTGATGATGATCTACTAACGTTGAGCTAATAATGCTGATCCACCGATAGTGATTCACTGACACTGAACCACTGATGAAACCTACCGATACCCAAATCACCGATGCCATAATTCACTGGTGCCCTAACTCACTGATGCATGACCTACCAATGTATTGACCTACCAACACACTGAGTCATTGACACCTCAACCTACTAATTCCCTAGACATACCAAGTCCTTGACCTAAAAAATCAATGAGTCACTCTTGTCTCGACCTACCGATGACCTCGACCTACATACTCTCTTGACCTACTGACACCTTGAACTACTAATTCCCTCGACCAACTGAATTCATCGACCTACCAAATCCTCGAGTCACTGATGCATCTTAGAACACCCTAAACACTGGATTTTGAAAATGTATTGGATCAGTGAGGTTTGGTCCATTACATATCTAATGTAGAAATAAATATTTTGACTTTCAATGTTGGTTTTATATTAAATCCAATGTATAAACCATCACAAATAACATTCGATGTCATATTTTCTAAATAACATTCATGGAATGTTACTTTGGATGTTATTATTTTATAAAAACTAACACCTAATGTCAAATTATTTTTCCCACATCGATTTACAAGAAATATAATGTGAAAAAATCCAATTTATGAAAGGTAAAAAGTATATTATATATGTTAAAGAAAATATTTGAAAACTTAAAAATAGAATAAACTAACATAAATTAGAGAACAATCAAATAAAAACGAACATAACACACCAAATTAATGAAAAAAAGTTATCTAAATATTTATTTTTTAAGCATCATCTAAAAGATACATAGAAGATAATAAAAATTCTTATCATAATAAAAGCACAGTTTTCCAAAAAAACGTCAGATATGGGTATGGTGTACATTTTTATTTGACATGACAGAATTGATAATCAATATTACAAATTAATGTTATATGATTAAGAAAATAATATTTTTTATAAATTCTAAAATAATTAATTTAACTAACATTATTTAAGTATATGATCACCCAAGTTGTGATCACCTCAATCATAAGTCATTTAGAATAATAACCACATTCCACATTTTATTTTTTATGATCAAGTTGTTGTTATTAAATATTAACATGAAAATAAAAAAATCAAAACACACATGTAAATTAGAAAACAAAAATTGTTAAATATAAATAAAATTTCCACTAATGTCATGTATTGTATTTTCATTAGATATTCTATCATGAATTGATCATTAATAAACATTTTCCATTACCTATATTTTGATAAATCAACTATCAAAACATTTATAAACCATAATAATTAAAAATAACGAACATATTATGAAATTAAAAAATATACATGATTGGAAATTTATTAAAATATTCATGAACTCTGTCTAATAAAATAGAAAAATAAATTTATTATTAAATCATGTGGGTAGAATATTCTTAACATCCAATGACTAGTACAATATAGAAAGTTCAAAATTAACGAGATTATAATTAATAATAGTTTGTAATTATCATATCCTTCTAACACATTAGGGAATTGAAAAAAATGACCACTCAATCTCAATGTTTTCTAATATGTAATATATATATATATATATATATAACATTAGTATCATTATTCACATATTTAACAGTATCTAAAATCTATTCAATATTTATAATACCATAAATATCAGTGGCCTTATTTTTTATGAAAATAAACTATAGATACCAAACTTTATTAGTACAATAGTATGTCACCTCAAGTCATAGTTGGTTATGTTATGAAATACTAAAACATAAATTTACATAAATGGAAAAAAAATCTAACATATGTATAATGGGATCATAAAAAATAACTAGGTACATGGTATATATTTTTGAATATTCTCAGTGGATAGTCTCTTCAACATATATCAAAAGTCATCATAAAGTCAAATATATTATATAAGAAATAAAAATACTAGGATGATATTTTCATCCCATCAAAAATCATAGAAGTATCCAAGAAATTGGTTCATGATGCTTATATGTTTTGTATTATGTATTATGATTATAGATAATCCTTTGTATAATATTTTTAATAAAACATTTTAAGTAATTTTATATGAATTTTAAATTAACTTTTATAAATAAATCAATGCTATTATTTTAATTGATGAAGAAGGAATCCATAACAATAAAAAACATAACCCACACAACCCTTATCAACGTTAACCTAATATATATTCAATGGTAATAGAAAATGTGGATAACAACTATCTTATAATAATACGCTTATCAGACGATAATACATTGGAATGTGATGTACTGAATAACTAGAAATATGTATGACTCTATATGCAACAACATAAACATGGAGATCTCTACAATCCCACTGACTACATAAGATCACGTCTGAATGATGTGGTGGATGATTTGAGAAGGTAAGTTTTACAAGTTTTGATTTCTACATAGGATGTGATTATATTATCATTAAATCGAAAATATCTTACAAAATTTATTGAATTTAATTTCTTATAGACTATTATAGGTCACTTAACTAATCTATTGATGAATCTATTTTCAGTTCCCTATATTTCTTAGTTTAATAAGATAAAACATTACTTATTTTGACAACGATATAATTTTCTCTCATGTGGAAAGGTTGTTCTGGCTTTTAAAAAGTACTGTCTAGGATATTCATCCTACCATCAAGGATAATATCCTTTGGGCCTATTTATATTTTTATTATACTAAATTTTTAAATTGAAATTTTAAATTATTATATTAAATGTAAAATGAAAAAATAAAGAAAAAATAATAATTTCTTAATGTTTTTTCAACTACTTATATATATTGGTTTGTATGATATATTACATTTTCTTCTTATTGATATTTTTCATTTTTCATATTGAGTGGGGGATATGCATGATGAAAATAAAACTCTTCTAAACCATTAATAGAATTCTCCTTTAATAAATAAAAATTTTCTACAATCATTTTCTCCTTCAGTAAGATACTCTCTTGATAATGTAAGATCTTGTACAGTTTTTAAATGGATATCTTCGGGAGATCTTATAGATTTCTGGTACATAAAAACTAACCAATATATAAGTCGTTAATGTATAAGAAGATTTATAATATAAAATAATTATTATACCATAAATGGAACATCATGTCTGTTGGAAAAAATTCAGTACATGTATTTATATCTTAAAACCCATACATGAGGGTTTTTTTCACTCTATAAAATTAAAAAAATATTTGTCTCACAATTTTTAAATAATAACTACACAAATCCTTCACTATATATTAATATATTTTATTAATTTATATTATTTTCATAAAATTTCAATATCATCAGTAACTGAATAAATTAAATATTATACATATAATATGTTAAATATTCAAATAATGATATAAAAACAAGTTAATTGGGATATTTTACCATTAAAATGTACCATATCTACAACTTTTCAATGGTTTTGATAGAATACCTATTACTTTAAAAAAATTTAGTCTTAAAACGGCTCTACATGGAAATATTTCTCATCAACAGTATCCCATTAATTTTAGTCAGGATATTATTATCATCAAAATCGAAATTTATCATCCACTCTCTAATAGAAGTTGAAATTTTCATTTACTATATAGTCACATATTTACTAAATATTGAAATATTTTTCTCTAGAAAAGATGAATAAGACTCCATTGTAGGAGGTGCGCCAGTATTCATGTATATAATTTTTTTAAATTAAAATTTTACATTCATTAAAGAATTTTATTATTAAATATTTTATCAAATGAAAAAATAGGCGTATACCTCGATACTGGTTCCTCAGCCTATGTGTGTATCATTTAAATATAAAAATATGATGATAAATTTTGTAGTTTCATATTATTAGAATATTAAATATTTTAAAACAATTAATAGACAAATATTTATATATTTAAAATAGTGTTATTAATGTATGTTTGATAATTATAATGAAGTGAAGATTCTTAAGGAAAAAATGATAGTTAAAATATTTATTACCAATACTAATTCTAAAGTTATATAAATGATAAAAATTTATAAATTTAAATATCCTAGTAAAAAATATATTTTTTACATGTGTAAATTTTTCCTAAACATCATGATGTATTTATGGTTTATATAACCAATTGTGTTTACCATAACTATTGAATATATAATTTTACAACCAAATCATATAAAGTTAAATTTCTATAGCGTTAAACACCAAATAAAAAATAGATATTTTATACAAGTAAATTTCTATAAAAATAAATATTTACCTAAATAATTAATTGTGTATTTTTGTTTTTTTGTATATCTATTTAGCATGATCATTTCCCAGATCATGGTCCATGTCTGTATTATAGTCACTGTGATTATAAAGAAATTGTATAATTGATGAATAAACCATATATAAATCCATAGCTTCGTTATCATTATTAACAACCAAATCAATTATTTTCCCTTTCAAAATTATTGACCACTGGTCATTCGATTTATCAATGAATCAAACTATTTTCTTTTCATTTGTCACTATGATAAATGGTTCCTATTTATAGCTAAATATTTTCAAATAAACTATTGTAATTTCATAATAATAACACTGTTATTTAAAACTATGTTATAGATAAACACTATTACTCAAAAAAATATATAATCAATTTCCCATATATCCAAATGAAATCCACAAATTGTTGTTGATACAGAAATTGGTTTTTTAATTTGACATCAAAAAAAATAGTGTTTCATCAAATCCATTTCACAACTATTTATAATATTATACTTTTATTCATGATTATTTGTGTATAATGTGTGATAAATAATATCAAAACCAAACCATGTGATCACATTAACATTTTTTCACCTTCCAACCATTTTAATGTTTCTAATATAGATATATCTATGATCACTTTCTCAGTAACCATGAAACAAATGTATTTATTCTTAATCATTATCTAATTTTAATATTTTTATGAAATCATAGCTTTAATCCAGTAATATGTGATTATATAAATGGTTGAACTTCTTATAAAAAGTTGAAAATTTATAAATGTGCTTGAATCACAATATCTCGGGGAATAAACATTACCTTTTATCCATAAATACATCTACCTTTACTATCTACTATCAATTTCCACTATACCGGGAGAAAAATTTATCTAATTCAAGAAAATAATTTTTGGATAAATCATTCACTATTTTGATGCACATTTTTAAATAATTGAGCCCTATGATCATTGTGTAGACTGAATATATCCCATAAAAAGTTTCATATATCTTTAAAATGGAATGATTCCATATAATTAAAAAACCCTCACATATTCTTATCTCATTAACAAAATAAATAAACTTATTAACCATTATATCAAAAAATTGTGGTGGTAAATATATTTTTAGTTGAATAATTTTGAGTTTAGCTTAATTCTACCACACATCTAAATTTTTAGGATAAATGAATTTACAACAAATGAATTATATTATGTACATAACCTAATGATATTATTTTTAATAGGTGTCAAAAATATACAACATATTGAGACTTATAGTAGTTTTATCGTCAATAAATGTTATTCATGATATTTAAAAAAATTAATTTAAAACCATTAATAAAAAAAATTACAAATTTGAGGAATTCAACTGGGTACCTTAATACCATGGAGAAACTGATAAAAATTCAACTTATCACCCTTTCTTATTATGATAAAAAATTTAATTTAATTTGTTCTATTTACTTTAATAGTGGAAGATAATTCAAAATGTGTTACATTGTATATCTAGTCCAATTTCTCATGAAATTCTCCCCTTTTCATTTCCTTTTATTTCTAGAAATGTTTCTATCTAACTTTTAAATAAGTTTTTCTCAACATGAATAATGTTAATGTCATGATTAATCTCTGAAAATATTTAATAAATAAGTTTTAATAATTCATATTTTTCCTTATAGATATTTTATTATGACCAAAACCTTCATTCATTACAAATATGAAATAAAAATTTCTCATCTTTTTGTAATATTAATCATCTAAAAATGGTTTTGTGATGAGATTAAATTCCAATAAATTGATAATTGTTTTTCAATATATGATAAGGATGATGAAATCTAAAAAATATATAATTACCAATGTAAAATATATTTATTACATAGTTAAGTTGATAATATAAAGTCTCTCTTTAAAAATATTCACATTTATATATCACATAACATTTTAACACGTTATTTTTTATAATAAAGAAATTCGTTTATAGTGAACAATATAAAAGATAAAAATCCACTTCTTGTATAAATTAATCATTTTAACACTTATATACTATATAATTATCAAATAATAAATCAATTGTGAAATATACACAATAGTATATTTTCTCTAAATTTCTGGTCAAAAAGAAATCAAAATCATCATAATTTGTTTTCACCATAAATTTATGTTGTGATAGGTTGTAAACTACAAAAAAAATTTGTTGTGAACAATGTTGGTTTCTAAGGATCTGATACGGACTCATTATATCTATGAATAGTCCAATCCAAATATTTCAATACAAACATCAAAAATCATGAAATGTTTTATCAAATATCATCTATTATTGCAAATTAAAAGTGAGACATAAGATACCAAAAGAGATGATATCATCTGTATAAAATCATAAATGTTTTTATTTATTGGATTTTTTAAAAAAAATTATACAAATTAGTAATTATTTTAGGGTATAATATTTATTTAGTATGAGGATAAATGTTGGTACATGAAAATTAATTTGGTTTTAATTTTTTATCAATCATAAATCATTATGTACAATGTTTAGGTAATTTTGATAAACATTAATATTCCTTCCAATAAACTGAACAATAATTTAGGAAATAATTTATACATTCATATCCTAATATCACTTGGAATAATAATTTATTCCTCCTACTAAGAATATATAAGAAAGTTTCCTTTTACATGTAGCACTTGTAAATGTTCATGAAACTAAAAGAAACATTAATCACCGCAACCATTTCTTTATAAAATATTAAATAATCTAAGAACTAAAATGAAAACAATATATTTATAACAATATAAAAAAAATTGTTTCTAAATTCTATATTTTATCCTAAAAGAGTAGTTTTTTATTTTATGGTTTTAATACCTACATCATGAATTAATTCTTCAACATTATCATTTTTTTATTTTATATATTTTCATTAACATTAAATGTTGAAGTATATATTCTTCGATAATTCTGTTTTTAATTTTTTTTGCATAAAACCACTGAAAATGAGATGACCCGTGACTTATTTTGAATTCAAAATTTTGATATTCAAACACATCGTGTTTAGATATAAAATCTATTCCCTGTTTTGATTATTTCATTTAGTAAATTTGAAAAAAAACATGAAATATTCTTCGTATTCATTATGATTATTTATAAATTTTTATAATAATGATATATTAATTAAATAATATAAAAATGTAAATACTTAATACATTCAAACATATAAAAATCAAATTATATAATTAAATAGATAGACTTTAACCATAATAACATAAAATCAATACTATCAATTATTGATAACTATTTTATCCTGACAAACATTTGTATATAATTATCAAAACATACCCTCAAATAATTTAAATACATGTGATTAATCTTGTATAATAATATATAATTACAACATAAATACATTATTATCATAGAATGTTTCTCAAAAAATTTAATATTTCAAATTAAGTTACAAAAAATAATCAAAAGAAATTATATCAACAAAATAATTATAAATGATTTCAAATTAAAGAAACACAAATTTTTACCACAAAAAATATAATAATAATTAAATTATAAATATAAACAATTATAAAAAAGATACATGAGACAAAAATTTCATTGAAAAAAATTATAATAATAAAAAATGACCATTAAATATATTTTAACAATAAAAATTATAAAAGAAAAAATGATTCATACAAAAAAAATTATGAATAATTAAAATATTTTACTAACACAAAATTAATTAATATTAAATAAAACTTATTAAATATAGATTTAGATAATGAAAAATGGATCTTATATTCTGATAATGCCACATTAAGTCTATAGAAACTTTCTAAATGAATAATGATTAAAGAATAATGATTTAAAAAAATTTGTGAAAAAAGAACCAACACATAATTTGAATCATGGTTATTGGTCAACCATAATAGGATTTCCATACACTTAATAATATACATGTTCATTAAATAAGGATGATGGTTTTGTTAATGTGGAGAAAAATGACTAAAATTATAGATTGAACATCATCAATAATGTTCATTCTCCATCATTGTCATCAAAGGTCGAGATAATTAGTGATTCAAATGAAATAAATAAATGTGTAGGGTTGTTGAGAAATTTTTTAGATGATTTTGACATAATTTTTTATAAAATAGTTGTTAAAATTATTCTTTTAATTTTTATGTTTGTTTTATAATATACCAATATTAAAATATCAGTATGGAAATTTTATTATCAGTCTCTAAGAACCCAATTTTTGAACCCTTACTCTAAATTTCATATTTCTACTAGTGCTCCCAAGACACATTTTTTATTACAATGGATAGGTGGATTAAAAGGTAGAAATATTTTATCTTAAAATAATCAAAATAAATTTATAAATATCATATATTATGTTTAAATACAACTATATTAACAACCATTAAATGATATACAATAGATATAATACATTGGTCATTCATTCGACAGTATGTATCTATACACAATAAATTTTTAATTATCCATGTGTATTTGTGATATATATATATATATATATTTAATTCTTTTAAATAATTTTTTTATTATTTTAATGTTACTAATTTCTCTTTATTAACATAGTTATACACGATTTGTTGGAGGCATAAAAATAAATAAAAATAAAATGATTCGGTTAAGATAGTTAACACTGTTTTGAGAAACCTCTTTGGGATCACTTATTAAGGACCCAGGGGTTGATCTACATACAATACTAAAACTCATATAATGTGTCTTGGGATGTTCATAACAGTTTTCTAGGGTTGTGTTGAACTATTTGGTTCATGAATATGTTGTGAATTTATTTGAGGTGTGAAATTATATATGTTAGGTGATTGAATCATTTAAACACATGAAATAAAAGTATATAATTTGTGGTTAAATCAGGTCAAATAGATCCAATGTAACATTTCTCTGAGTATAAGGTGTCTTATGTTTACATAAATTCATAAAATAATACTTAGACCAATTTATGTGTATTTTTAAACATATCTATTTATTTAACCCTATGAATTAACTTTTTTAATCATAATCACCATAAAAAATATGTATTTTTTAATGGATACTAAAACAATTATATATGTTTTGGTTAATAATAAGATTAAAATTGATGATACAATCAGTCATCTATAATTCACATCATAGAACAAAACATTTTGACTATTTTTAAAAAAATATGTAAATATTGTATAGTATAAAAAATCAATAATGCCGTTTTCAGAACTATTTCAAAAATTTGACTTGAAAAAATAAATATTAACATAACATTTGATTTTGAATATTTAACTCAGTACATATATTTCATTTTTATACTTGAAGTCATTAAAGTATTTTACTTATCCAAAATCAATCCCTTTTAATATTTTAAAAATATTTACATTCATTCTTCCCCAACATGAAGAGTCAATGAATTAGAGATGGATAACTGTTTTTGGCAATTATTCAATTATCAAAAACTGAAAATAAATTACTGTCATAAAATATAGTTTATTTTTATTCAAAATAATGAAACATTCATACCATATTTTTTTCTAGTTAAATCATTTTAGAGAAATAATATTTTTGAAAATGATATTTCATAATGGTTATTTACGTAAAAAAAATATAAACTTCAATATCATAAGAAAGAGAAAATAATTTCAATATTTAGAAGTTTTTAGTGTTTATATGTTAAATAAATAGATCCAATCATATTATGGAATGTGTTTCAGAGATTTTGAAGCCTTATCCCATAATTTTAACACTCATAAGGCCATATTACCCTTTATCGAGGTGTTAAACTTCTTTCATGGATACTATTCATTATGAAAAATAATTATGATGAAATTATTAAATAATATATATTATTGTAATTAAAAATACGGAATGCATTTTACGTGAATTATTTCTTACGTATGGTTGAATGTTTTTCAAATATCAACGAAAAACGTAAAGAACCCATTTTATGAAAAGGAATGTATTCTTAACCATAAGAATGATATTACTCTAATTCATTACATATTAAAAACAATTATATGAATATGAATATATATTATTTTATTAATTTTATAAACATGAAATTGAAATAATTCTTCTAATTTTTTTTATTTTCTATGAAAAAAATTACTTTGTGCATATAAAAATATTTTTACTAGAAAAATAAATATTATTAATATAGAATGATTTTATCCTCACTTCAATAAAATTAATAATAAATTTTTTACTAATTACTTATTTTTATACATTTAATAATAATACATTTAATAATTATTCAATTAAATTAATTCTTATGATACAAAATATTGATAATTTTTTTTTCAAAAAATGGTTCTTTTGAAAAAAATGATATTATTTTTAACCTGTAAAATATAGTAAATACTTCCTCAAAATAAATTAAAAATTATTCATTAAGTGAATATTTATAAATATTTTTTTTAATTTTGTTATTTATATTATTAATTTAAGAACCTGATTCTTGTTATTTAGGTATGGGTTTCTTCTATTCCCCTTTCCTTATGTTTTTTTGAGAAAATAAAGAAAATGGGGGAAAATCCCAAATTTTGTGACAAGTCATGTACTTTTCCACACACCGTGTACTTTGGCCATGTGGGATGGGTACACAAGGCGTGTAGGCATGTCGACAATAAAGGTTGTAAAAACTAACTAAACGCTTTGTATAGGGTATTTACATGCCATGTATTCAGTTGGAAGGTGAATAGTAAGGTGGTGGAAGTAGCCGCCAGCTGGGCGACAGTACACACCGTGTACTCAGGAATACACGTATTGTACTGATGTCCACGATGAACAGTTTGACATTGAAAATGTAGCTGCCAGATGAATAGTTCAATTAGAAACGTACACGATGGGTACTTGAAAGTACACACTGTGTAGTTTGTTTTTTCCATTAAAACGGGAATAGCCTTATTTTGTCACAGAGGAAGCTCAGAACGTCAGAGGAGAGAAGGAGACACAGCCATAGCTTGGAGGATCTCCCGACCGCACACCAGGAACATGATTCCTACACCATAAATCTCTTTGGAACTGCACCAGTGATTTCTTCCTCCTCCTTGTGTGTTTCATTCCAATTATTTATCGATGGAAAATTATGTTAGTTTGAATGGGATTATGTTCATATCATATCTGCTCCGTTCTCGTTTGTTTTGGGAGGAGTCGTTCACGTATACCGACTAAATATGATTGAGGTAGATGGTATGGTGTTTAAATTCCAACTATTGTGTGTTCTTGTGTATAGTTGTGCTACAAGCCCAGGGTTGGGGTGTTGTATGGCTGACGCCTTGGTTGTTTTAAATAAATAAAACTATATATGTTATTAAATGTAATTGTAATCTGCTGTTTGGGATCACTGCTTGGATCTAGTACCACCATGGGGTTGAGTTTCTCTGTTTATCCATTTGGCCAGGATACCCGAGGGTATGCCATGATTATATTTTGCATTTCATTTTCTGGGGAGAAAGATTATAATTTTCTTGTTTATGATTTGGTCTCGGCCGAGTTCCTTTATCTTGTGGGCATTGTTTTGTTTAGCCTGGGGGCAAGTGTTTCTTTTAGCCATAGGGTGATGTATCATATTCTTGAGGGAATATTACTTTGTGCATGAGGGAATTATCTCACACACCTGAGAAAAATATTTGGTATTCCTATGGGCAGTAGATTATGTTCCTATGGGATAAACTTTGAACTCTTGAGGAAAATATCCATTTTTCAAGTGGGAAATCACCTACGGGTTCTGATTCTGGTTACCTGGGGGTAAGGAAGGTATGTATAAGAACAATGTTATCATAAATATTCACCGTGGTGTTTTTATATGTTACACTATCCAAGTTAAAGCACAAACTTGGCATGGTTAAATGAATGTTAAAATGGAAATATGACTGGTAATGTTAGTTACTTTTGAGTACTTCTTAGTTTATTGGATTTACTACTTCACACTATTGTTGCAAATTTTCATTGAAAGTTGGGCACAGGGCATTGGTGGGCACCTACTAGGATTTATTTCTCACATCCTGTTTGGGTCATGTCTTCAGCCCAAACAGATTACATTTCTGCAGGTGTGGATAAGGGCATGGGTCCATATACAGGTACTTTATAGCAGCAAAGGAGTGGGATAATGTGGGACCAAGCTTAGGCTTGCGATGATGCAACGTGCTTCTTACTCTACTTTGTTTTTTCTTGGATTTACCTTGTATTTTGATTTGTATTGTACTATTCTATAATTTATCATATTCTGGCTGATTTCGTAGAATTTGTGAGATGCTACGTCTTTATATATATTGAACTATTGGTTCACTTTTACTTCAGTTTTATTATTTATTTCTTATATTGTTGTATGTTATTTACATTTTTCAATGCATTACACTTCGAAAAATTAGGGCATAATTTCCCCACTATCAGAACTGGGCCCTCGCTGCTATTCGGCAGCCACTAGTGTTTGGGGAAATGAGCTTGGGGACATGAGACCAACCGGGTTCAGGGCACCCGTTGAGTGGCACCCAGATCTGTGACTTTACAAAGTGGTATAAGAAGAGTTACTTTCATTGACATACTATTAGGAGCCGTAGTCAGTGATAGGATGGAAATGGTTGTTGGTAATAAGTTGTTACTAGGTGTAGCTAACCCATGTACCGGAAAAATCCAATCTAACTCGAATTGAAATTTTACTTGTTTTCGCTTTTACAGTTGATTTGATGTTCACCATTGGGTGACACAATTGTGGTGTGCTGTCTATATGTTATACATGGGTTCTATTTTGTTGAAACCTGATGAGTTGAGGGTATGTCGTCTCGGGAATCATTTAGGCATATGATAGAAATCACATGTCATCTATTCTTTCCATGCCTTGTAGATGCATTAGAAATTGCATGATGTTGGGATAGTTATTGTGCTAGAAAAGATTTCTATTGTGATGGCTGCTTGGATAAATACCTGCTATTTGATAGGGTATTGTTGTGTGGGATTGTTGAGAGATTGAATTCCAAACATTGGTTTTTGAAGAGTATGGACCGTCAATAACTGGAATTTAGTGGATCATTGATGTGTTTACATTTTTTTAACATGTGTAAGCTGCCAAACATTGATTTGCGAGGAGTATGGGCCCTCACGGATCGGAATTTGGAACTTATATGTTTGTTTCAGTGTTTTCTGGTTTCTAGAGTAGTTTTTATGGCATACAGTCTGAAAAACCCAGTATACATGTCGTGTAGTTATATGGACACACGCCGTGTGTTCTTCTGTTCAAGACAAAATGATAAATTTTTAAGTACACATTGTGTACCCTATGTACACGCCATGTAGTATCTCTCTGTGTCAAATACCTTGTGGACAAGGACACGTGGTAGGGAATGGCTTGGGGGAACACGTCGTGTAGAGTTTGTATATGCCGTGTGGTGTTGACCTGGTGACCGCCCGTGTAGATAACAATGCGGATCGAGGAATCCTAAAGACGTACACATCATGTCTACCTTTAACAAGCCGTGTTGTCTGACCCAGGTACCCGGTCGTGTCACGAACAACACGGTTCCGTGTTATCTTTCCTTGTACATGCTATGTCTTCTTGGAACACGCCTTGTCGTGTCACTCGTGTATCCGGCCATGTAGTGGGAAACAAGGGTTAGTTGGGGATTATTTGAACACACTGTGTCTTTTAAAACACATCATCTAGTGTGACCAGGGTATATCTGCTGTGTCATGAACAAACATGGTCAGTTAGAATTTAAATTATAGATGTCGTGTCTCTCAGGAACATGCTGTGTAGTCTGAGCTGTGTACCCAGCCGTGTGAGGGACAACTTGGGTCGGTGAAGTTCATTTAGTACATGCCGTGTAGAACTTCTATACCTCTTTTAGTTTCATTTAATGGTGATCCATGTGGCTAAGCCGTGTAGAGGGACTCGGGTAGGGAGGAAAATTCATGTACAGGTCATGTGTATGGAAAACACGCCGTGTGTTTTGGGGTGTTTTATAACCCGTTTTGGAAGAGTACACTCCCATGTGAAAGACATGAGAAAACATGACGTGTAGTTATTATTCACACCAAGTATTCTGGTTTTAAAAAACATAAAAGTTTTCTTTTCCTTGTTCCCTTCTTACACTCCTTGTTTTCAGTCCTTGATAAATCTTGATCAAAGGTGTCTGTTTAACCATGTCGTGTCACGCCACTGAGACGACCTCATGTTTTTCTCCAGGAGAGTGGCAACAAGTATACTATAGATATGGTGGGCCATGGGCTACCAATGGATCCTCTAGAAGAGCTAGATTTGGTGTCAACCATTATACCAGATAAATGCACTGATGTGTATCATCCAGTAACAGCATCCGCCAACATTCTAAACAGATGGTCAACCATATGACACATATTCTTGGTTGGGTTCCATGCAGCCTATTTTCAAGCATCTTGAAAAACCTCCAGGTTGGAGGGTGTTTCTCGCAGCATACATTCTGTGTAATTCTTCCAAGATATGTTGGGATGTAACCGCCCAATCTGAGCATCACGGTGAAATGACGTGGGAAGATTTTCAGATGGATTTCTATGATTTCTTCTTGCGAGAGATTCTTATGGATGATCGATCTTGAGAGTTCATGAATCTGTAGTAGGGCGCCATGTTAGTAATGTCTTATTCTACTTGTTTCACCTAGCTTCAACATTTTTCACCTGTTCTGGTGGGTGATGTGGCGTTGAGGGCTTGACTCATTGTAGATGGTCTTTGTTATGACATCTAAGCACTGTTGAACATTTTTAGGTTGCCTACAGTACATGCTATTGTAAAACAAGAACTGATTACTAAGAAGAAGCTTCATGAAGAATGTGGTGTAGGCTAGGGTGGTTCAGCACCAGTTTCTGGTACTATTTCTACCGGTAAGAGGAAGATGCAGATGGATTTCTCTCATGGTGGTAGTACTATCTAGAGGAATTCTTCAGGTGGCTAGGTTATCTGCTACCAGTATGGTGGAGAGGGTCACAAGCAACCTCAATGTTCCTGAGACCCAGTAGAGTACCGAGCATGCGGAAAGGTAGGTCATCTCCAGCATTTTTGAAGGGTGTTTCCACCAGTGGCTAGAGAGAGGGGTTTTGTACAGAATCCACGTGCGGGAGCAGGGCCAACAGCTTATTACGAGTTAGGAAACTCGAATACATCAGGGTGACATGAAAAGATGGTGGTCATGGCCATGGTATCCAGACACTAGGATCTCAAAGGCAGTAGGGCGGGTTAGCTCTTTGTAGCTGGGTTGTGTCGCAAAGCCAAGACACTGGGAATGCATATTTATTTCCACAAACCCAACATGAGAAGGATCTCATACCTTCTACTATCAAAGTAACTATTCTAGTAGCTTCTGTTTTATCTTCAGTGCTTTTCGAAATGGGTGCTACACATGGTTTTATATCTGTGGCAGTTGTGGAGAGCCTTGGGCTCTGTGTTTCATCTTATTCTGATGTTTGGACGCTAGACACTCCATTTGGAACCAGGATGGCTGGTGTGCATCAGTGCAGTGAGTGCCCCTAGAGGTTGTTGTGTGTCACTTTTTATGGGACCTCTATCTCTTAGAGAGGACGAGATATGACATCATTCTCATGATGTATTGGTTGGTTCCCTTCTGAACCTTTATGGACTGCTATCGTCATAGGGTGAGTTCCACGTCAACAGAGGGTGGAGAGTCTCTATACAGGGGCGAATGGGATATCCGGGTGAGACAAGTAGGACCCGCTCATCGTGGGTGAGGTGGATTCATAGCCCAGATTGAGAGTTTATATCTTGATGTTTAGAAGACTTATCAGAAGGATTTCCCTCCTTTAGTAGATTGTTTCAGGGATGTCTTCCCGGAACACCTCTCAGGTTTACCTCTGCAGTGAGAGGTGGATTTATCCATTGAGCTTATGCTAGGAGCAGTACCAGTGTCGATTCCTCCTTATAGGATGGTTTCACTAGATTTACAGGATCTCAAGAGGTAGTTATAAGAGTTAGTGTAAAATGGATTCATCCAACCCAGTACATCTCTATGGGGTTCACCGGTCCTCTTTGTGAAAAAGTCGTACAGTACCCTAAGACTTTGTGTGGATTATCAAAAGCTGAACTAGTTGATGGTCAAGAATTGATATCCCTTGCTAAGGATTGATGATCTTTTTGATCAACTTTCAGGAGCACAAGTTTTCTCTATGATTGAATTGAGGTCTGGATATCATTAGTTACGCGTTATACCATCGGATATACCGCTTACAGCTTTTTGGAGTTGATATGGTCTATACGAGTACTTGGTTAGGCCTTTCGGACTCACGAACGTGCCATTAGTTTTCATGGCTATGATGAATCGTGTGTTCCATCCTTATGTAGAATCTTTTTTGGTAGTCATCATGGAAGATATCTTGGTGTACTCTCACACTTGATACGACCATGCCACCCATCTTGAGACCGTACTATGTACACTGAGAGAGCATCAGATATAATCTAAACTCTCAAAGTGCCACATTTAGATGGGCCAGATACACTTCCTGGGTCATATCATCTCAAAAGCAGGAGTTTCAGTAGACCTATAGAAGGTGAGATCAGTAGTTTCTTGGGAGAAGCCTAAGAAAATGTTTGATAAATACAGTTTCTTGGGGCAGGCTGGTTACTACAAGCATTTTATATAGTACTTCTCCTGCATAGCAATCCCTTTGATTGGTTTGACTAAGAAGGTTGTGATTTATGTGTTGTATGAAGCTTGCGAGACAACATTTCTAGAGCTGAAGGGTAGGTTGACATCAGCACCAATCCTGATACTTCCAGTGCAATGGAGGAGCTACATGGTTTACTATGATGCATCAGGTATTAGGGTGGGATTTGTGTTGATGTAGGACGATCGAGTAGTTGCTTATGGGTATCAGCTGTTGATTCCACATGAGAGAAATTACCCGACTCATGATCTCTAGTTGGTTTTAGTAGTTCGTGTGTTATGCTGTTGGAGACATTATCTCTTGGGAGAATATTTTGTGGTATTCACAGACCACAATAGTATAAAATATATATTTACCAATCATGACCTGAACTTGAGACAACGAAGGTTCGTTGAATACCTACAGTCCTTCATCATTGAGCTTTCATATACACTAGGTAAGGGTAACACAGTTTCTTATGCACTGAGTAGGAAGACTCAGACACAGGCAGTGCAGGAGCTCAGTGGTGAGTGGCATCTCATGTCTTTGTTCTATGAGATGCATCAGGAAGTGCCCAAAAATCAGGGGAAAACCAATCTTATATTCTTAACTGTGACTTCTACCCTCCTGGATAGAATGAGGATGAAAAAGTTATCATATGCAGAATGCCTAGTTCTATGGGAGTCAGTGGCCAGTGAGGACCCTTCTCCTAGATGGACGATCGGAAATGATGAGGTATTATGTTTCCATGTATGGTGTGGGTTCCAAGGGATATATTCAAGGAGTATATGCAACAGTTTCATGCTTCAGCCTAGGCAGTGCGTCCCTGAGTTACCAAGATGTAACGTGACATGAGATTTCAGTACTGGTGGTCGGGTATTAAAAGATAAGTAGCTGGTTTTATTACTAGATGTTCCACCTGTCAGCAGGTGAAGGCGGACCCTCAGAGGCCAGCTGGACTGTTACAGTAGTTACCCATTCTAGAGTGGAAATGGGATGGTGTCACGATGGACTTCGTGACCAAGTCGCTGAGGTCACCTTAAGGCAACGATGTGGTGTGTGTTGTTGTGGACAGATTCACGAAGGTAGCGCACTTTTTTCTGATCAGGGAGACCTTCATTGTTGATGATCTCAAAAAGTTTTATATCCGAGAGATATTATGTCTCCATGGGGTCATTGATTCAATCATTTCTGATAGGGACACCCATTTTATGTCTCATTTCTGGCAGATTTTTCAGAGGGAACTGTGTACATAGGTGCTTTTGAGCACAGCTTTCCACCCTCAGACCGATTTCCAGTCAGAGCATACTATACTGGTTCTTGAGGACATGTTTCACCCATGCATCGTAGAATTTGGGGGCTCTTGTAAGAGGCGTATACCCCAAGTCTAGTATTCCTATAACAATAGTTTTCATGAAACAATTTAGATGGAACCTTATGAGGATTTATATAGTTGATCATGCCGATCACCTTTGTGCTGGATGGTGAGTGGTGAGGCAGCTTTATTGGGACCACATCTCATGCAGGAGACTTATGAGAAAGTCCATTTGATACATAAGTGGATGGGAACTATGCAGTATTGTCAAAATTCTTATGTTGATCGCTCCAGACGACCCTTGGAGTTCTTGGTCTGGGATTTGGTTTTCTGGCATGTTTTGCCATGGATGGGACACATGCAGATTAGGAGACAGGGTAAACTTTCACCGAGGTATGTGGGGCCGTTTCAGATTCCAGATATTGTCGGGCCGGTTGCCTATCGGTTGAAGTTACCATTGAGTAACAAGGCCATGAACAACGTCTTCCATGTATCTTACCTTTTCTGTTATAATTCACACATGTCTCCCATCTTTCTGCCTGAGGAGGTTCAGCTTCAAATCGATGCATACATTGAGGAGAATCTGATTCATATCATTGATAAGAGCACAGAGGTTCTCTGAGGCTGGTTTGTTCCTCTCATATGGGTGCTATGGTAGCATGGCCGAGTTTAGGACAAAACCTGGGATCATGAGACTGACATACGTTCTTAGTGGCCAGAGTTATTCTGAGCTTTTTCTTCGCCACCCATGGAAGGGAAATTCAACGACGAATTGTTGTAATGGGAATGTTTCTTAGAACCCGGTTCTTGTTATTGAGGTATGAGTTTCTTCTTTTCCCTTTACATTAAATTTCATTGATAAACTTAGGAAAATTGGGAAAAATCCTAAATTTTGTGACTACATGCTATGTAATTTTCCACACACCATGTACTTTGGTTGTGTGGGATGGGTACACAGGGCGTGTTGGTCTGTCAGTAATGAAGGGTGTAAAAATGACTACATGCCGTGTATATGGTATTTACACACCATGTATTCCGTCAGTAGGTGAATAGTATGGAGGTGGAATGATCTGCCAACTCGGCGACAGTACAAGCCATGTATTCCAGAATACATATCGTGTACTGATGTTGACGATGAACAATTTGGCGGTGAAAAGGTAGCCTCTAGAGGAACAGTTAAATGAGAAAATTACATACAGTGTACTATGTTTTTTCACTTAAAATGGGAAGTATCCTCCTCTATTCACAGAGGAAGCATAGAACATCGGAGGAGTGTGGGAGATATGGCCGGAGCATGGAGGATCTCATGACCGCACACCAGGAACCTGATTCGTATGTCGCCGATCTCCTTGGAACCATGCAGGTGAGTTCTACCTCCTCCTTGTGTGTTATGTACCAATTCATTCTTGAGGGAATGTTTTTTGAGTTTGAACTAGATTATGTTCATCTCAAATCTTCTCTTTTCTTGTCTTTTCAGGAGGCGTTGTTCACATAAACCGATCCGAGACGGTAGAGGTAGGTGGTCTGGTGTTTAAATTCCAAATGTTGTGTGTTATTGTGTATAGTTGTGCTACGAACTCATGGATGGGGAGTTGTATGGCTGAGGCCATGGCTATTTTAAAAACCTATTATTGTATAGGTAATTAATTATAATAATAAACTATTGTTTGGGATCACTACTTAGATACAGGACCACCACGAGGGTGCATTCCTAGGTTTAGTTGTTCTTCCAAGATACCCGAGGGTATGCCATGATTATATTTTGCATTTCATTTTCATGAGAGAAAGATTATAAATTTATTGTTTATGCTTTGGGCATGGCCTGGTTCCTTTATCCTGTGGGTAGTGTTTCATTTAGCATAAGGACAAGTGTTTCTTTTAGCCTGAGGGTGATGTTTCATATGCCTAAGGGAAGCTGTTTTTGTGCCTAGGGGAATTATCTCGTATGCATGAGGGAAATATTCGGTATGACTATTGGTAGTAGATTCTATTCATATGGTCAAGACTTCATATGCATGATGGAAATATCTGTTCTTCTTGTGGAAAATAACCTTCAGGTTTTGATTCTAGTTACCTGAGGGTAAGAATGGTATGTATAAGGACAATGTTATCATAAATATTCACTGTGTTGTTTTTATATATTACACCTTCCAAGTTAAATCATGGACTTTTCATGGTTAAATCAATGTTAAAATGGCAATATGACAGGTAAAGTTAGATACTTTTGAGTACTTCTATGTTTATTTCATTTACTAATGCACACTGTTGTTGCACATTTTCATTGACAGTTGGTCACAGGACTTTGGTGGGTGCCTACTGGGATTTATTTCTCACACCCTTTTTGGGTCATTTCATCAGCCCAAACAGATTACATTTCGGAAGGTGTGGATAAGGTCAAGGGTCCCTATACAGATACTTGATTGTAGCAGAGGAGTGGGAGAGCATGGGACTAAGATCAGGCTTACGATGTTGCGGCATGCTGCTTAATCTCCTTTGTTTTTGTTTGTATGTACCTTGTATTTTGAGTTTTATTGTAATGTTTTATAGTGTATCCTATTCTGGCTACTTTAATAAAATTTGTGACATGATGCATCTTTATATATATATATATGACTACCGGTTCACTTTTACTTTAGTTGTATTTTTTACTACATCCACTTTTATATGTTATTTACCTTTTCTATTGTGCTACACTTTGACAAATAAGGACATAATATCGCAACTATCAATCATGGGCCCTCGCTACTAGTCGGTAGCCTCAGGTGTTTGGAGAAATGTGCTTGAGGTCATGTGACCAACCGGGTTCTCTGAACCCGTTGAGTGGCACCCAAATCCGGGAATTTCCATTTTCTCACTAATTTAATGTATATGTGACTACAATCACATTTAAATAGTATTATTTTCATTTTATATGATGATTCATTTAAAATATCATGCTTCATGTGTTACACAATATCAAAGATAGTATTTCATTAGAATGGATTATAGAATATAATGGTGTTAAACATTATTACATTTTTTGTGACTTAATATCATCTTATGATGCACCATATTGATATTTTTACTCTGAGGAGCATGTCATTGCCTTTTGAGGATAGATAGTAATTCTAATTGTAAACTATGAGGTGGTTTTAAGGGGGTTCAATAAATCATACGTAATGGTACATATAAGAGTGTAAAATATGTATGGTTATTTGAATCATAAATTTTCATGATAATTTATTCGATGGAGTGTTTCCCTGATTTTTCCATGATGCCTCATAGTCCAAACGGTGAAGGCAATGAAAAATTCCCTTACATGTTTTCCAATCCCTTTAAGGATCTAGAATAGGTGTGGGTAGAATATCAATATATTTTGTGATAGAGACCCATTATATGTGAGAGGACATAATGGTATTTGGGTGATCATCGATTAAATAGCCAAGTTGCCCCGCTACCTTACAATTCAAGAGTGTAGTACAGTGAACAACATTGTACATTTTATGTCGATGAGATACTATACATAAATGATATAAAATTTATGATCATTTATAATATGGATGATTAATTTCAATCCCAATTGTTGAGGGTATTGAAAGAATAATTTTGTGCTTATATATAGATGAGTACACCATTAAACCCATAGACTATTGGGTATACTATGTGACCAATTAATTTTTAAATGGATTTACTAAATTCATCTAAGTTAGATTTTGTTCTGATATGAGAGTTTTACTTTCATTTAGTTGTATTCATGTACAAAAATTGATACAACTCCATCATTTTAATGAACACTTTAAACACCATATGGGGAGACCATATTGGTCAGCCCAATAAAGTTTTTAGGAAGGATTATTTAAAATGATGGGTTCAGAGATGTTGCATGTGATTATGGGGAAGGATGACATGATAAAAAATCATTAAAAGGTTGATTGGAGCTATCTAATATCATACACATATCGAAGATGAATTCCCATGAATTTATGGATTTAGTTCATTTAGTCCTAAATATTTTGATAAAATATTATTTTATGGGGTTTATATAATAATGAATTTTGATCATGACTTTTATAGGTCTCTTCCAAATCCTGTGTAGGATGGGACTAGTTTCATTCTAGATATCATTTCCCCCTCAGTTTTTTAGGTTCAACAAATCTTCTATATGTTTCATCAATAGAGATATATGTACAATTTATTTAATTTAATTGAATATGGTGATATAGATATGAATGATTTTTCCACGTTGTTAGAGTACCCAGTAAATATTGATGGACACCAAGATACAAATATTCCTGGATTAGTTATTCTATTAGTCGTTGTTCATTCGTATCTTGTTAATATTCTTGAGATATTATGGGATCTTCTTAATTAGATGTATCCTTAGTGCCCTCACCTTTTCGAGTAAGTTTTTCATTTCAATATTAACTTCTTTGAAGATAGGATATGTAGTTACCCAAATTTTATAATTTTGAACCATTATAATATCTAATATATATATATATATATTAGGATGATTAAAATTTAATTTCTATAATTTTTCTGTTTTATGGGTTTTAATGTAATATATAATTTTTTATACACACACAAATTCCAGGAAAAAAATTATTTACATAAAAATGAAACTATATATGGAAAATAAAATACCATATTTGTATTTTAATTATGTTTTCTACCAAAGATATGATATAAAATTCATTATTTTTAGGGTCCTTTATATAGTTCCCCTTGGGTATAATTGATTAATATATTTAATTTTATAATTTGGTTGATTTTAATATATATTGACCTATAAAAATACATTTTATTTATCATTATCCAATATTTATAACAATAATCTCAATAAACCATAGCTTATGAGAGGACGTGTGAGGAGGATATCATTTGGAAAATAGGAGACTCAATGAACATTCCATAACAAAATTCACCAATGTGCCCAAGTGGAAACACATTCTATATTAGAAGTTGATCTATTAGAGAAATAGGAATTTGTGATTTCTATTCCCATTCAACATGATTCAGTGTATGAATTCCCCATTCATTCATTGTTTTATATTATTATTATCCCTATGAAATATATATTTATTATTTTTGGATTTTTTATTGTATGTTACTTCCCCTTTTCAATCATCATTCATTGATCTATACTCCAAAAATGCATCATAAACTGGTTTTCCATGCACTATAACACCAATCATGGATTATTTCATTATTGTTTAAAGACCATTATATTATTTATATAAAAAAATATATTATTTTTGAACATAGTTAAAATTATGAGACCTTTATAATTAGGATATTGATGGTTAGATATAACAATCAATTGATCATGGTACGCCATCAATGTTTATGGTGTATGGAATTGATGAAAATAATTTACAGATCATAGATTGTCTTTAAAATAGTGAACCATTAGGGAAACAATATACGAATGTTACAAGGTATATTAACAAAAAAATTAAGAAAATTTCCAGTGAAAAACTCCCCAATTTGAAAAAAGGAGGCACACATTCCTGGAATTAGTAATTTAATAATTGATCAGGCTCGATTGGGCATGAGGATAGTGATATTGAAGCATTCTATAAAATCCTTTTGAATCCAGGCCTTGATGATGTGGTTACACCATGAATGGATTTTCACTATGTGGCTCAAAAATCATTTTATGTTAATGCCATGAATGGTTATCCATGATGTAGACTTCATATCAAGCTGTGGGGTGTAGATATGCATGAAAGGTACTATGTGGACTCATTGATATTATTTTTTTAATAAATTGTGGGTTATTTAAGAACATTATGAGGTCGACAATCTATGTGGATAATTTTATTGCCTAGGTACACTATGACCAAATTATTTTGAGTGAGGATGTGGATAAAAGTAGTATTTATGGGTCATTAATGTAGGGAAATACTCATACATATGGTCACAATATATATATTTATTATATGATGTAAAGGATATGTAAAGATAGAGAGGATATATCCTCAAAAATAGGTTCCAATGTGTGAAATTATATGATCATGGTGGAAAATAGGTGGTGGAAAAAAGACATATTATTGTGATATCCCGATCATACTGGCTATTGTTTACATGACCAAGAAGGTTCCACTATGAAGGTGTCCTATAATGGGGTGATAATTTCCTTCAAGGGTGTAATAATGACTATATCTAAAGTCACATGATGGTGAAATTCTCTTTTACTTGAGAAAAGATACATTAGTCTATACAAGCATTTTTTTTCTCATCGATCCAATAAGTAATATATTGAATAATATAAAAAACCGATAACACTTAGAGAATTTAAAATAAAACTATGTTCTATATAATATTAAACACACAACAATGATTTTAAATGAATAATGACATATTTTTAAAATATTATTATTTAAATAATATCATTATAAACGAGGCATTAAATTGTATATTATGATACTTTTTAACAATAGTATGGAATATTTATAAATTTCATACTATATATAAATTATATTTAAATGACACTAGAATAATTAATCCATTTTGTGTTGTCATTTTATTGATCGAATATATGTTTTCTTCAAAAAAAATGATTTATATTTATTTATCTGATAAAATATTAAAAATAATTTTTGGGCGTTTTAGAAATTTTATTTAATAAAATGAAAACTAGATTTAAAATCATTTTAAAAAAGTGTAAAAATGGTTCGATTATATATTTTTTATAAAATAATTATTTTATGTGAATATCAAAAAGGACCGTCTCTCTTATAAAATTTCCTTTTATTTTTAATATATTATGTAATTTAAAAGTCCCATTATTCATTTAATAATATAGAAACTTAATACAAGTATTATTTAGTTATATTAAATACAATTAAATGAAAAAAAATATTCTTTTACTTTATTTTACTATAATTTCATTATTAGGATTAAACATATATTTCTCTGTAATCATTTTTGAAGTGCACAATGTTTATCTATTTCAGTTAATTAAAATAAATACTTTTGATGAATTATTTAATTAATATTAAAATATTATATATATATAAATTTAAATTTCATTTCATTTAATTATTAATACATTTCATATATTTATTATAATATCATCTAATATTTGAAAAAATAATTTCTTGAAAAGAAATATTTTTGACACATCTGTCGTTTAAATTATAAATTCCACTTTGATAATTATGTGAGATGAATTTTTAAAATAGAAAATATAATATTAGTTAATATTTTTTATATTATCTAATAAGATCCAATAAATTATTTTCAATAATTAAGATGGAAAATAATTATTATTATTTACTGCGCTTAAGGTAAAATAGTTTTTATCGAGGTTAAACAAAAACATTAATGGATAAAAATGAACCAAAACATGACTAGTCACAATTTTATTATACTATTTTGACCATATATCTTATAATATTATAAAATAGTAAATTTATTTCATTTTTATATGATAAAATTGTTGGTGTAATTCTTTCTTTTCAAAAATTCCGCATGTGTCCTCTCTCCCACTAATATAATCCCACCCCTTATACTCTCTATTAAAAAACCAAAAAAAACTATGTAATCTAATAAATGTCCAAATAACATATTTTATTCCCTACACTCATCATTCAATAATTGTTATCAAAAATATTCATCTTATAAAGTATTTTTCTGAAAATATAAAGTAGTTGACTGAAGAAGAGGTAACGTACCTAGCTGAGAGTTTAATTAAATTCACTCATCCATGTCCTTGATATATTATAAAAACATGAAGATATAATAACCTCAAAATAAAAAATATTATTTTATTTTATTTTCCTATGTTAATGACCTAAAAAAGTTCATCATCCCTCAAATGGGAACCAAAAGTATAGATAGTGAGTATGGTGGACTACCAACTCATGAATCAATGTAATTTGTTTTCCATATCTATTATCATATATGGATATAATGATATATTTATTTAATATATAAAATATTTTCTATAACATAATACTTTTTAAGTAGTAATATCACATACATATTTTTTCTTTCCATTCTATAGAGAATACGTTAAAATTGTTCGTGTGTACGGGAGACTACTTTCTCATTAAGATATTTGTTTCATTTTACAATTATTATTTATATGTCATTTAATAAGGAATAATTTCATATTTATGTATTATATTAATTAAATAATAATAATTATTAAAAATAAATATACCATATAACTTCCATTATTACTGTCCTTGGAATAATTAATAATTTCATTCTTGTATATGGCGAACTACCACTTTGTGAAGGGATGATATTTGTTTCATTAAATAATAACATGGGCAGTATATGTAAGTGTATTTTAAAGAATATTACAATATATTTGAAATAATAATCACTATGTAATGAAAAAATAACAATTTTCTTCCTTTCATAATGATGTTTTAAAAAATGGAAAAATTTACCAATTCATAAGTTTGAAAAACCATCCCCAAGATTTTAACATAGTTAAATTTTTTTTAACCATACATCAGGGTTGGTTTTAGAAGTAATATATATATATATATAATTTTATTTTATTATTATTACCATTTTGCATATTATTAAATAATAATCTATTTGGCCTTGCTCTACTTAACAACGTGATTTTGGATATATGAGTTGTTGATCTTCAAAACATGTGACAAGATATTAATTAGTTTTGTAATTAAATATGAAATTATAAAAAAGAATAAATTTATAATAAAAATAAAAATTTTCTAAATAAATTAAATAATTAAAATAATTTTCTGGGTCAAGATGATAATTAACCCAGATGAAAATTCAGGCTCGGCGTAAGGGATTCATCTAAAAAGTTCATACTTTGAGACACATGTTAATTTAATTACCTAGTTTATTATATATGGTGTATTTACTAAAATTTAATGATTATACACTACACAAATCTTAATTAATTATACTGTATGGTATTAATAATTTCTTTAATTAATGCGGGTTATGATTAAAATTTACAAAAGTATTATGGGTTTATATCTCAATCTCATTTTAATCAGTATTTTGTATTCTTCAATTTATATTATTGTACTTTTTGTAACTATTTCCTAATAAAACCATTAAATTTTATTAAAAATTATTTATTCATTATATATTCAATTAATAGTATAACATTCTTCTTTTGACACTCAAAAGGGCTGAGAAAAAGTTTTTTATAATCTTATTCTTTTTTTGTCTCTTTGGTCAAAATCAGTTTTCATCCAAATAAATGTTTGCAAAATGAAATTTCAAAAACAATCTACAGTTGATTAAAATCATTTTAACCCATAAATTTATTTTTTTAAAATAAAATGATTATTACTATCTTTTTCCAAAAAATATAATTATGAATATTCTTATAAAAATGTGAATGGGGTGTTTGTTTTATCATACATGGAATGAATGGAATCCTTTTTCACAATAACAAGTTATGTATTGTAATTTAACTGTAATGGTATAGATTTTTATTATTAGGGAAATTACTTCCCCAAATATTTTTCAAAATTTCACGTTTTTAAAAATAATTCTCAAATTGGAATGGTTGGTTTCCTTAAGAATGTAATTTTTTTATTTATAAAATTACACATTCTAATCCAAGAAAGAAATAATTTAATGTTATGGAATTATTTGAAATATTGTCTATATGTATCTCACATATAAACCAACATTATAATCCCTTCCTCTTATAGGATAATAAATTCATTATGATCATTTCTTTATTCCCTTAATTATAATTTTTTTTTATTGTGATATGAAACAATTTTATGAAAATAATTTTATTTCCAAGGGTAATTCTTATGTTATGAATTTTGATTGGTTTCTTTATATGGAACACAAATATCATTAACATTTAATGATGGTTATATCTAGATATCCTTCTAATGTATTAGAGGAATCATTAGTTTCATAAGCTTTTATGTGTGGAATTATGGAGTAAACCTAATCAATTATGGGAATTTATCAACCATGTGATATTATATAGGTATTTTTTCCCCAATCATGTTTATGAAATGTTATATATTACTTCCAAATTTAATATGATTTTATTATATTATTATACCATATTCTCGAAATTATGATTCTATGGGAATAATCACGAGCCTTCTTTTTTCCGATATCATGTTTTATATTTGACTAAAATTTTATGTTTCTTTGTCATGTTTATTACCTTAATGTTATATTTACCTCACCAATTTTTATTATTTATTCCCTAGGATATCCCAGGATGTTTTTGGAGATAATATCGACTTATGATATCAACAAGGAAAAAATATATATCATGATTTTGTTTTGTTTTTGTTATGTGGTATTATTCTTCCAAATAAACTAGGTATTCTAATATTTGGGATTTAATTAATCTATGTTTATGTTAAAAAATCATGTAATCATATGTGTAAATGAAAATAGTCTCTATAGTTGGTGTTATTTTTTTTATGATTTAGAACTTGGATGATAATCATTTATTGTGAACCCTAGGGATAAGTGTAAGAAACATTCTATGTATTTATAAATAACCTAAAATCTTGGTGAAGTAAATAACAAATGGTTGTTGAGATATTGCATCCATATTTGTATAATACATGTAGATATGGTTTAGATATAGAGGTAATGTGGTGTAATAATTCTAAAAATGAAATGTCAGTATTTACTCGATCTGTACATGGTACATGACAATGGGTCTTACTCTACACCCTATATCACATTCAAAGGGGACGTTCTTTTGAAATCCACAAACTCAATACAAACCCATATGAATGGTGTGAAAAAATTATTAGCATAGATAATATAACAGTAATCATTATCCTGGATAACATGATTAAAAGATGTAGAAAAATAATATTGGATATACATATCATTTATAAGTTAATGCTCCCATTTTTATGTTCCCATTTTCAATATTTATTAGTTGATTTATAGCCACATTTTATTTTTTCATTTACTTAATATAGTAAAATATGTGAAGTTAGGGGAAACACAAATGACATGGGAAATTCAATTTTTTCATTTAAGTGATTCCTAACATAATGGGAATGGATTTTATACTTTATCTGATCATGAAAAAATAGATTTATTAATTTTCATTTAAAAGCTATAATATAGTTGAATATCAAAACATTCCATTGAAAAGAAGGTCGACATCCCATAAAACATCATGTGGAATATATGAAAAAAAAATTAAGATGAAATTTTTTACATGTAAAAAATATGTGGATAAGAATAATGGAAAATTCCATAGTGGAAATAAAATATTCTATATACTAGGAAAAGGAGGGAACAATGAATTTTTTTAAGAAATATGATGAATCTAGTTTACAAGACGCATGGAAATTATACTCAACCTAAGAAATAATGTAAAATTCAGTGTATTAAATTTGTGGAAATTTTAAAATATTAGATATAATTCTCTAATCCATGTATTAATTACTAATGTACAATGTTATTAAAATAATTTAATTTTAATTATTGAAGTGTTTACGAGTTGTAAATAAAGAATAACGTTTTTATTGATTTTTATCAATGGTTTTCTATTTACATGAATAATGACGTATCTTACTATTATCATATAGTTGTGTTTCACTATAAATTTAAAATATTGTGTTGGAATTTTTTAATAAATTAAAATTTTATTTATCATTAATATAATATTATATGAATATAAATGGTTGATAAAAAGATAATATTGTATATGTTCTAGATATTGAGGTAATTTTAGTAAAATATGGTTATTTTATTCTTTAAAAGAAAAAATTAAGATGTATATAATAATATGATGGTTAAAAACTAAATTATTGAATATTGTTTTTTTACATTTTTCTTTATGATTTTTTAAAAACAATTTTGATTTTATATCAATATATATTATTTAGGTTCAATTTAAAAAAAATTGGGTTAAGTGCTATAATATTTTTAGGATTTAAGTTCAAGGGTATGGGAGAACCTTTGACGTTAGAATATTATTTCTTGTTGAGGTCATTAGGCTTATTTGGTATATAAGGATATTTGTTTAAGGAATGGTCTATATTAATCATTTGGTTTTTTTATTTTATTTTATTATTAATATATTTATATTGGGAATTATCTAAAAATTTACTGAAGAATTTTGATTTTAATAATTATTGTTGTAATATTTTGTCACTATTTTATCTATTTTATTATTTATTATATTTTAATTTTTATGATTCGGGAAAAAAAGTCATTTTGTTAATTTTTTCCCAATAGTAAGAGGTGAGGTGGAATGTTCTTAATGAAAAACCAAATTTTAAATTATTATTATAAAATAAAAAAATATCATGTAAGTATACGTTTTTGGAGTTCTTGATATTAAAAGAAAAATAATATTTCAAATAGAGGACAGGGATATTAAAAAAAATATATCCTAATACATTCATATCTAATTATTCAATGGACTTTTAACACATAACAGATTTATAGTATTGTGCTCTTTATATTTCTCTTGATCATTTAGTTTATTATAATAAATGACAAGTATCACTCCAAATAATTATTTATACATTACTTCCATGTTTGGGTTTTTACATCCCACTAATTTTATCTATCTTGGAACCCTAGATATTGGTTACTTCTAAAGACCTTTCATTTTTCATGTTCCCTATTTTTAAGGGAGTGTTTTGTTGATCCTTTTTATGATGTCAAATTTCTTCCACAATGAAAATTTCAAATTTCAAACCAATTTTTGTAGCATAAGTCCGTATTTTGAAGATGAAATTTATTAAAGGTGGTGTAATATAACACCCAAATATTTTCAAATAATTTTATATTTGATATCATATTCAAAATGTAACATTTAGTTTAATCTAAATATGACATATTATTAAAATTTAATTATTTGAATATGGTGATTTTCACCTAGATGTTAAATTGGCCGTTATGAATACGTTTAAATAAATTATTAAATAATTTAATGGCAGTACGAAATATAAATTTATTTATCATTTTTAATTAACTAGACACTAATTTTTTGAAAGGTAAATTTTTTATAGAAATTCTGTTTTCAAAAAAAAATGGGTTTTATTGATTTTGGTGAGAGAATATTATAATTAATTTTATAATTTTTAATTGTTTTTTATTAAATAGAACTTATTTTTTAAATCACCATATTAATATTAACATTGGGATAAATTTTCGTATTTTTCAGGGAATAATTCATTTTAGTAAATAGTGAAAAATGCGGATTATTTTATAAAATTAAAATTTATTTTTATTAAATTTGTAAATTTAAATGTCCCATTATTATCTTAATTAGATTAAAAATTGACATTATAAAAATCTACATATATTAGATACAATTAATTACTTTTAATTCATCCTTATATTGGATTTTTGTATAAGTTTATTACTTGGATTAAAAACACATTTTCCTAAAACTTTTTTTAAAGTGTATAATGTTTATCCATTTTAAATATTTTAATTAACCAAAAATGAAAATTATTTAAAAAAAATTTATATATTATATCCCAATAAATATGATATTTAAATTATTTAATAATGAATAATTTTCATATAGTTATTATAGTACTATCTTAAAATGCATTTCTTGAACACCCATATTTTTGATAAGTCTACTTGTTTAATATTAAATTATATTTTACCACTTATGTGTTTTGAATATGTAAATTTTTATTACATATTTGTAAAAAAATTATATTTCATATTTTATTTTACGAAATTTTTCACATTAATGAATAGGGATAAAATATAAACTATTTAACGTGGTAAAGGTAAAATGGGTGTACTATGTGTTAATCTAGAGAGATAATGGTAAAAAATGACTTAAAAAATATATAAATACAATTTTATGGTCATATTTATATCATATATATTTTTTTGTTTTATAATGGTTCAGTTTTTATCCATTTTCCATGAATGAAATATTGGTTTAATTCTTTATTTTCAAAATTTCATATTATTTCCTCAACCCCACATATAACAGATCACCACCACTCATGTCATTTACACACCTCCAAAAATATTAATTCATTCGGTCCCTAAAAAAAGAACTTCTTTAATTCTATCTCATCATACTAATATCCTTGTGTTAATCCTAAATCCATCATAGAATGAATTTTAGTTCAAATCTAGAGAATTTTATTGATGAATATGTAATTTCCTTAACATAGTGTTTTTTTATTTCATGTTTGACCTACTTAAAATATTATTAATCCATGATGAAGTAAAAAAATTATTTTCTTGAATATACTAAGATAATTTTATTTTAATTTAATGAACTAAAACCATCTCCACCGCCCTCATATGAGAATCTCAAATTTTTTATCATGTATACGGTGGACGAAATCCTTGCGAACTAACATAATTTGATTTCAATAACCACTTCTTAGGGCTGAATATAATTATTTATTTAATGATCAAATATAATATTAATTAAATAATTAAACTTAAATATTATTAATATCAAATATTTATTAATATTTATTTTCATAGGGAACATGATGTGTTAACTTGTTTGTACAGTACACCACTGCCTCACGATGAAAAGATATTCATTTTTCACGTAAAATTTACATGGAAGGTAAAAATGAGTAACTTATTGAAAATATATTATATTAATAACATATTAATATGGTTTTAAATTAAATATATAATAAAATTTCTTCCCATTCCATCCATTGAATAAATGATAATGTCACTCATATGTACAACATCAAGAAAAAGTGTCACTTTTTTTATTACCATATCACATAGATTGTATACATATGAATATTTATTCCCCAATATTAATATTTACTATATAATTATTATCATTTAAATGAAAATTAATCTTACCATCTTCCCATCATGATCATCAAAAAATGGAAACGTTACTCATTATACTAACGACCTACAGTCTGCTTGACTGTAACATAGATCATTTTTTCTAACCATATTTCATGGTTTTTCGAGTATAATTTATCTAAAAAAAATATATTAATTTCATTATTTAAATGTATTATATGATTTTATTATAATATATTTTCCATTATTATATTATCAATGTGATTTTGCACATATGATTTATTTATCGTTTATACGTTTGATGTTAAATTAATTGGTTATGTAAATGAAAATGACATAGAAAAAAATAATAAAATGAATTAATATACTAAAAAAGGTTGTTAAGAAAACAAAAAAAATTTAAATATATGTCTTATTTTGTATGATAAAGAACTCACGTGATGATTTGGGAATGAGGTAAATGATTAATCTCAAAACATCCTTCTTTTTGACACATGTTCTTTTATTACCCATGTTTGTTTTATTTCATGCATATATATTCGTTTTAAATATTATGTAATGAATCATTTATAATTCATGTTTATATATGTTAGAATTAATTTCTTCCATTTATGAGTGTTATTATTTGAAAATTAGTAAAGTGAAAATGGACATGTTTCAATCTTATTATAATTAAGATTATTTAGGATTTATTTTCTATGATATGAAATTATATGATAATTTCCTTAAAAAATTATTCATTTTATTATACTATATTTATTCATGAACCATTAAATTAATGATTCCATTTTCATATTTTTGGAACATAACATTATTAATAAATTGAATAATAAAATATATATTAATTTCTACATTCAGTTGAAAATTTATTTCCTTCCAAATCCATGTTTTCCAAAAAAAATCAATTTTTTACTATGATGGATTAAATAAATTTTTACTCAAAATATTATTTTTAAAAAAATGTTTTAAAAATAACCTTAATGTTTTTTCTAAAAAATTTATTTTCAATTATCATATAAAAATTCAAATGGAATCTTTTTTTAACATACTCATCCGGAACCGAACCATTCCACCATTATAGCCACTCGTTTATTTGAATCATCCATTACAACATTAAAATGTAATTTTCAATTAATGTTTTTTTGAAGTATTTCATAAATTTTTAGTTTTTAGAAATGATTTTCAAATAGAAAAGTATATTTTTCTCATTATTTATTGACTAAATTTTTAAAAATTACGCATGTTAAACAAAGAAAATAACATTCTATGTTATAGAATGATTCCAAATTATAAACATATTTATATCACATATATTCCAATATTATTCTCTCATTCGTTGAAATTGTAATACATTCCTCATGATCATTTCTCAAATGCCTCCGTTTTGAAATTTATAATGATTATGATATGATGAAAGGTTATGCAATCCATTATAATTCCTTGTGTAATTTATATGTTATTCATTTTGATCTATTCCTTTATGTGTAACACCTCTACCAAGAACATGTTATGATTGATTCTCCCATATATCACTCCATTTCATTGGTTAAATATTTTTCCTCTTGAGGCATCATGTCTAGGAATATAAATTAATCCTAATCCATTATATGATTTTTTCCACCATGTCATATTGATTAGTTAGTTAGCCTTAAATCATGTTTATTAAATGTTTTTTTCTTCTTCCAAATTTCATTCGATTCCATGGTCTTATGATATCATGTTCCTTATGTAATTATTACCTACAATTATTAATGATCATTCTCTTTTATGACATCATGTTATACCTTGGAGTCACATGTTAGGTTACCTTATCGTGTTTATTACCTTGTCAGGACGTTTATATCACCCCATTTGTTTATGTATTCCCCATGTTTTCCAATCAAACTTTTGTTTATCAAAATGGATTTATGATATTACTTTTTTAAAAAAATAAGGGTTTCTTGATTTATTTTTCTTTCATTTATGATGATCCATTTTTTAAAAAACACTAGGCCTTATGATCATTGGTTTTTAATTAATGTATGTTAATGTCAAAAAATATTTCATTAATATGTTTAAAAAGAATGGTTCATTGTAGAACCATCATCTGATCCCTATAAAAAAGTCACAAAAAATTTCCATCACCTTCCAACACATTAAATTGGTCTTGATGGGGATCACATTAGTGGAAATACAATGCCTCTGGCCAGCAATGGTATCAATGTGTTTGATGGGATCATTCAACACTCAAATGAGATCCTCCTAACTCTATAGTATTTTGTAACCTTATTGTAATTTTGAGAATGTTAAATAGAGGATTGGGTATTATGGATCATTGAACATGTTTAACATAACAACTCATCGACCCTTACATTGACTAGAAGTGTTTTTTATAATACCATAGTAAACCCTATGAATATTATCACATTATATATTGTGTTATAATGCATGTGTATTTAAATAGAATTTATTCACAAATCACACATTTTTATGATACAACTGAATCATTGCACCATATTCACTCCTTCATTAAATTATATATTATGTTATATGATTTCTAAATTTTGAAAAATTTACTATTGTCTACAAATGTGTATTGTAGCCAAGATAATTGAATTTTAGAGAAAAATATATAGAATGTATGTGTCTTGTAATCCCATTCAATTATAATTATTAAACATAATATTAGTCTACTCTTATTACATGCATCACATGTCGGCCACCTATCAAAGGGTTAATTGAGATTTCCTCAAATCATTATACACAATTGCAGTTTCACTGGTATATAGAAGGAAATAAATTTTTTTTCTATAATGACATCTATAAATTTTCTCTATCACTAAATAAAACCTACCAAGTTAATTATATGGAATTTTTATTTATGTAATTTTTCTCCTTTAGTATGAAAATTCAAAGAATTGCATATAATATTCTTCCAATTCTTCTTATATTGTATTGTATTCAACAAATTTTAAAACCTTATACAAAACTCATTTGGTTATATTAAAAAATAGCATTGTAAAATAGTGATCAACATAACCATGAATCACATTATATTAATACCTTGGGGACTCCAATTCAAATCACATTTGGATTAAATACTAAAAAATTCAAAATTACCTATATACCACAATCAAGCCCCATTATTTATAAATATGTAAACAAAGATTTCCCACACCTACCTGATTTATATAAAATAATGAATCAATAATATTTCCAAGACATTTTTACGTTTATGGTTTTTGATAATTATAAATAACTTCAAATTAAAAAGCTCATATTTATTCAATCCAATGGATGTTTTTTCAAAGAAACTAAACTCTTCAAATGATATACATAATCCATTCAAGGATAAAACATCAAAACCTAAACATTGGCATCATAATCATTTATAAATATACTTAATCACTTAAAAATAAATTAGAATTATAGGATAACGTCATATAGATCATTAACTAAAATAAAGTAAATATTGAACCCATTTTTCCTATTTTAAATAATAAAAAAAATGAAAATGTGTATTTTTTAATACTCAATTTCAGCTCTTAAAAACCTATAACTTCACATAATAAAAAATTTACTCAAATAAAACCCATAAAACTAATAACATTACTATAAAATCATAATTTTTTTGGGTAAATATATTCAACATCATTTCAAATCAAAATTTTAATATAATATGTTATAACAAATTATTCCAAGTTAACCATAAAATAATAACTTAAATCTCAATAATTTCAACATCATTTCTCTAGATAATAAACCACTAAACATTAAAAATTAGAGTTATATAATGGGCTCACTCATCTTCATCAATAATTTCCATGAACCATAATTCGGAATTAACATTAAATTGATGGAAGTTTTCTTCATTAAATAATTTTTAAAATACACATTCACTAATTGGAAAACCATGTTTAATTTTACCACTAAATCAAAGAATAAATATTATTTTAACTTTTAACAAAATTATATGTATAGAAATAATATTATAAATTTAACACCCTTGAGATTTTACAAAAAATATTCTTTTTAATTTGATTAATGTCTTGTGTTGTACGCTACACCAAAAGGAGCTTGCACAACACACATCCTTGACTTTCCTTTAATTAAACTCAATCGCGACCTTTCTCGATAGCATGTGTAGTACGCAATACCGAGTTTCACTAAACAACGATATGCTATTAAAATATTATTAAAACTAGCCGTTATGAATTGTAATAACCACTTTTTGAAATTTTGTAAATTTTATTTTTCAAAATGGACTTCATTTTTGGATTCTGAATATCAAAATTAGCTTAGGGTGAAATTTTGGTACATTTCGGATAACATTCAATTTCTGATGAATAGTGAAAATTAATAAATTTTAATTAAAAACAACTTTTTTAATAGAAATAATTAATAGTGATAAATTATTAATTTTAGTTTTATTAAAGTATATTTAGAATATATTTTTACAATTTAATACAATGTGGGTCATTGGATGTAATTTCACCTTTAAACCAGACATAAACACGTGTCAATCTTTTGATATTTATTATCTTTTAAAAACACGCTATTTGTTTGGACAATGAGAATTAATTTTTAAATTAATTAATTCAAATGATATGTTTTGAATTTGTTAAAATAGACATCATTTTTGAGTTCATAATATCAAATATAGCTTAGGCCCAATTTTTGGTATTTTTCTGGAAACTTTCATTTTTTGATTAATAGTGAAACCACTAAGTGGTAGTTAAAAAAATGAATTTTTCATAAAACTTAATTTTACCGCTTCTGTGAGTGTAATTTCAAAAATCCAAGAGACACGGTTGATGTCAGTAAGTAAAATGTGGTTCAGTGAGATGAAATTAATTTTTGGTGAATAGTAACTTTTTACTTTTTTTACCACGGTTAAAAGTAAATAGGGTAATTAAGGGAAAACAATGATATGATTATTACCCTAACACATGTCCTAATTATATTGGATAAATGTAATTCGACCAAAAACAACCTTAGGAACAACATATGACCATTTAGGCCCACTTAGATTAGATTAGGACATTTATTATTATTTCATTTAAAGAAAAGTTAAAAGAGTTAAAATCAAAGTTTATTTACTAAAAAAATATTAATATGGGGGTATACATAAGATAAATTCGACTATAAATATTCATTAGAAAGATAAAAAGATTTCCAACATAATGGTATTTTATTTATAATTTTTAGATATTAAATAATCTAATTTATTTATGACAGAACGATGATGCAGTAATTATCTTATTAATGAAATATTGACATAATTGATGTTATAAATACCCAATTAAATGTAATTTAGACTTTTTAGGAATTACAATAATTTTATAGGTTAATATGACATTTTATTATTGATTTAATTAAATTTTTTCGAACTAATCATTCTGTTAGAGGTTTCAAAAAAATCAATTACTAAAGAGTGTAAAAATTTACATAAAATAGTTTTAAAAAAATGTTATATTATTAATTGTAATTTTATTCCTAAAAATCTACGGTTCGGCCAAATGACTTAGATAAGGTTATATATATTATTAATAAACAACTTGGGGTTCGTTTGTCTTGTTATAGTATGTTTATTAACCTTATATTGTAAGAACACAAGAAAACACGGTAAAAGTAAAATTATTTAACTTAATGTTAAATCTAAATGATAAGGTCAAAATAGGAACCTAAACTTTTATAAATTCTATTGGAAGAGAGGATTTCGACCCATCCCCAACTTAGCATCGAAATAAATCAATTTTGAGCTATTTAAAACCGAATTTGGCTCTATAATAAAATAATATTTTTAGTTATTCCAAAGGTGCCCCTATCCTCCCTTATAAAAGGGAACCTCCTACCTCTCTTCCTCACACCACTTGGAGCCTTCATGCTCGGCAAAACCCTGCAAATTTCTTCTCTCCACTTCCCTAGAGACATCCTAGAGATTCTGGTCTTCCTCAACGACCAATTTTAGTGCCCTAAAAGGAGATCTCAAAGAGGCGCTTCAAAGAAGAGGTAATGTCTGTTACCGATTGTTTCAACATTATTTTTTCTTCCACTTATTCTTCTTGGGGTTTTTCATTATGAGGTAATAAAATCAGTATCACTCATATACTGATATTTTATTAGACGTATGAAACAACCCTATTTCACCATCTATCCATCCTACGGAAAATGAAATCACCGCGCATGCGTACGTACGAAATACTGTCTCCACGCCGTGGTGAAATCTATTTTCCACCACCACATTACTTGGATGGGTATAATGGTGTAAATAATAACTATATAGGATTATATTAAAGTGATATTGATTCTGAAATAGTATACATACACTCCACTATAGTCCCACGATCATGGGAATGATATCATCGCTCGTGCGTACGTACGGAATATCGTCTCCACAACGCGATGAGATTCATTCTCCACATTAACCATTCATGAATGATTATAAAGTATATATAATAAGTAATCATGAATTATATGACATAATAATGATACTGGAATTATGTGTATATATATGTATGTCATCTATTTAATTCCATTCAACTCAATAAGGATACGAAAACAGCGTTCATGCGTACGTACGGCCTACCGTCTCCATAAACGGTGTATTTCATTCCATTTACTGATTTATTATATATATGTATTTTCTGAATATATATTATATATAAATAATGTTTTATATTCTGGAATTAAGTAATAATTATCTAAGTAATCATATAAATAATTACAAGTCAAAACACGGATGCCAAATGAAACGATTTTACCCAAAATGATCTTTAACATGGAATTTACAAAATAATGGGTAATATAAAGTCATAAGTGAACCATATATGATATCATAACAATGAGTATGATTCTGGAATAATTAAATGACATTATTTATATCATTATACAGGAGGTTCAGACACTTACGAAGCAAATCGGACCTATGGTAAGGGAAAATATCACAATCTCATTTTTATCCGAGATTGTTTAATCTTTGGTATTTACTATGGTGTATTTTATCATCCACATCCATGTTTCCTCAATATGTAATATTGTTTCCATCCACCTAAAATTGTTTAAATCCAATTTTACCCTTCGGTTAGTTTTTAGTAAAAGATACGATAGGAATCTTTTGTCGTTTTTCGTACAAGGTACTTTTTGACTTTTCTGACAAAAGTACGAGAAGAATGTTTTCTTTTAACTTATAAGGCATGAATGGATTTTTAAACCATTATTTCTAAGAAGATTCCTTTACAGGTTTTCATGATTATTTTTAATCAACTTATTTTAGTTTAAAATTGTATGACATGTTAAGAAAGGAAAATGTTTTTGAATTTGAAATGATATTTTCCTCAAGAATGGTGTTTTAGTGTTTTATCAAAATTATTTTCCATGTAAGATAATATAGGGTTCTGTTTATATCCCTATTATTACATTGATTTGATTATGTTGTGATTGAATTATTTTTATTAATTCCTTTATCATATATAAATTTTTTGATGATGTCACGATGTTTAAGATTCCCATTTTTATTACATGGGTTATGCAATGATGTATGATTTATGATTTTGTGGCACACATAAGAATGGTATCATTATGATATGGGTGGGAACTATATCTCCATCCAATGAATTGGGTAAATATTTTATATCTCATGATATAGACATGGCTGGAACGGTTGGTTATACCGGTTCAGTGAAACAGGACTGAAACAGGGAGTGAACTCGGTTCAGAAATGGACTTTGTCCACTAATATAGTCTTGGCAATGAATCTTGACTAATAAGAAATTATTCACTATGATTATGTGTGTATTTCACAAAGTTTAATGTTTTACATTTTGATTATTGGGATTACATTTCACTACTATGATTTATCCCATGTTATGATATTATGATCTCTTTTGCAGGTTAAGATTTCCAAAATGTTATGTTCTTATGAATATGATGTGATTGATTTTTCTTTTGTTTGCCCTTACTGAGCATTTGAGCTCACCCTTTTTATGTTTTCTTTTACCCAGGATATAAATAAAGGTCTTAGGTAATTAAAAAATGGGAAGATCTTTATAGGAGATGTTGAAGATCTTTCACCACGATTAAGAAGATTTTATTCCGAGTTTCCAAAGACACTAAACTATTACGGTCCTTGTGTGTCTATTGTTGTTATGTATTAAGTATTCCGCAAAAGTAATGTAATGTCCATGTATGTCAAGATTCGGGTCTCTACAATAAAGCAATGGGATTTGATTTTACTTTGAGAAACCATGAGAACATAAAGTGGAATATTTTCAAAAAACGTGATGAATATTATGGTAAAATATACAAAATTAATTAAAAATATATTCATTACACGCTCTTTAGAATAATGTGAAGTGGCCTATATATAAATTATAAAAAATGACTTATCTTGTTATTTTGTAAATAATTTCAACAAAAATAAAAAATTACCCCATAAAAATATATATTTATATATATATAAAAAATAAATAATATGAATAATAAGGAGAAATATTTTAGATTTAAACTACAAAAATAAATAATGTGATGTTTTAAAATAAAATATTCTCACCTCAAGTCCTGAATCACCTCGTACATCCTCTACCCTCTTAAATAATAAAAATATATTTATAATTTATTTAATAACCTTTTTTGAGTCAATCATTATGATATTATTATTATCATTTCATGTATGATCATATTTCATTTATATTCCATATTCGTATTGTTTACATTGGTCATCTTGAAGTCATTATTTTCCTAATCTCTAAATTTTATAAAATATATTTGTAAAAGTAAAAGGTATTTATAAAATTGTTCCATAATAAATATAATATTTGTGTTATTATATCTATAGCAACATATAATAATGAAAAAAAATTCCTAAAATTTTTACAATTCAAAGAATCATTCCTAATATGACTATTTTTTACGTTAAAAAATGAATAATTATTTTTTCATTCCATTTATTTACTAAAATAATACACTACCATTATATAATAAATTTTTTAAAATTTTAAGAAAATTAAAATTATATTAAAACATAAAATCATATTTTAATATTTTCCATGAAATACAAGAATTTATTAAAAAAACACAATCTTTTACTTATATAGCGTAAGAATACAATAATAAGTGATGTTTTTTCAAAAGTTTAAATAAAGGAAAATAAAAAATATATTTTATTTATAATATAAAACTAAACACTAATTAACAAATATTTTAGTGTTATTTTTATTCATTAAATATGGTATTGATAAGTTTAATAAGAGATTTTAACTGGAAAGGAGTCATATTGGAATGCTGTATTTTAACTTGGGAATAGATGATAAAAACAAGTTCAGTGAAAGCTAATAGATGATCTATAATTACTATTTGACAAAATAGATTTAATAAAATGGTAATTATATTATTAAATAAAAAAAAAGATTATCTAAAATAGTTTTATTATAAATAATAAAAAACATGATTTCCTAAAGAGTCTTAGAAACCACTACCTTTCCTTTAAATGAACTATTTTAGATTGAGTTTAATGCGTCTAGATAAAATAACTTGTAAATTATATATAGTTATTAATATTACTAAGGGTCATTATTAGAATTTTTAAAAAATATATGGTATAAAAATGCACTAGAGACTTGTTTTTAAGAGGGTAGAGTTACTCTTATTTTATATGAAAAATTGATATCATTTTCCAAAATATTTATTCTTTAATGGTCAATAATAAAATTTTAAAATAGAAAGTGGCTCGTAAATAAAAAATTTATTATATACTAGAATATTTTTTATACGAAAATGAATAAATATAATATATTATTATTTCTTATTATGTTTTAATCATCTTATATATTAATTTTTTAAAAAAATTCTTTTGAAGGGTAATTTTAATTAATTGAATTTAAAAATATCATGATATATTTGGAATTATAAATTATTCATATAACTAGTTCCATAACTAGAATGGTTATCCATAAAACAATTTCAATTTTATAGTTCATTCTAATAATTTAATTTAAAAAAATAAAAAACACTTACATTGTATTTTTTCTTAATATCAAAAACAATGCATCAACACTATGTCATCATTTTGGATAATTATCATATTCCATAATTTTAAAAATATATTACTAAAATAAATATATTTTATTATTCATGATTATAATCATATGAAACAATACATAATACTATTTTTTTATATAATGATAATATTATTAAGATGGAAATTTTTAAATTTATAACCTTTCATAAGCATTAAGTAAGCATTTGGATAATAATAATATTTTATTATAAAAAATTAATAAATATAAAAAATATAAAAAATATCATCTATTATGTATAATTTTTATCTCTTATGGTATATAAAATACATATCCCTTCAAATAAATTTTATTATGAACAACAATTTGACTTTTCCACTACTACTCTAACACTAAAATCACTTCAATAAATATTTCTATATTTATCCTGGAGTAACATTAAATTTATAATAAATGAGTAATAATTCTATGATATTAATTTTTTAGCATCGTACATGAGTCATTATATAGGTTTCACAAATAATTACATAATATTTATATCATGATGACGATATATAATATACATTTTTCAAAAAAACTATATTTTTTTAATATCCTCCAAAAAAATAAAATTCTTTAGAGAAATATAAAATAAACACCTAGAGAAAATTTCAACGTATGGAAACTAAAAATTGAATTTATATTATAAAAATAAATTAATAAAATTTATAAATTTATCTTTTAAATTAAATAGTATATTATATGAAAAATTAAATTATATAGAATAAAAAAAATTATTTGTCTAATGAAAAATCATAATTTTGGTCTATATAGTAATACCATTATTAATAGAATTTATATAATAAGAAGTATTTAAATGACTCTATATAATTTATAAGAATATATTTTCAAAATATCCAATAACTATGAATATCATTAGATAAATAATAAATAAACTCAATTATGTAAAATATATTTTACCTTTGAATAGAACATCATTTATGTTGTGTAGTAAAAATTATAATTTAAAATTTAAAATTTGTATGTAATTGATTATATAATATATTATGGTACATGATATAAATATATATATACATGTTGAAAGTAAATAAATAAATTTCTATTCTGTTATATTAAAAAATCATAAATTTAATATATTATTAAAAATACACCGGTCGTAACATATTTATCCTTAAAGACAATGTTTCAGCACAATTTGTTATTCTATAAATAAAACTGATAAAAATATCATCATATCTCACTCATCATGTATATACCTCTTTAACATTTAACAATTCTTTGATGCCTTATTTCATATGAAATCATTATTCTAATGATATATAATATTACATCCATTTGGATTTTTTAAATTTAAAAAATTAAAATTTATGGTAACTATTTTTAAAATAATCGATACCTTTACCAAATTTCCAAATCTTCAATATTTTGTAAATATGGATGGTAAAGTGTCTTTGAAGTGTGAAAAAACTTTAAAACTTCTTCAAAAACAATCTCAATTTGTAATGGTATTATTTTAAAATAATATCTCCAAAATAAGCCTAGATAATTTATCTATGAATGAAACTAATAGTAAATAGATGAAATATCGAGTGGATGATAATAAGAATATAAAAAAGTGGTAGGAAGTAAAATTTCATCACATTATATGGTTTTATGGAAATACCATTTTTGGTAATTGTTTTATGGAAATCAAATTCAATAAAATAAATATAACATTTCTATTAGAAAATAGACAACATAAAATATGAATACATTATAAAAACTATATCTTTAAATAATAAAATAATAATTTTTTTTTGAAAAAAAAATAATGAAATAATGAAGAAAATTATTCAATAAAGTGGTGTATAGTAATTTATAACAATTAACTTTTTCAAAACACAACATTCATAAATAAATATACACATGAATTGATAATTTAGTCTCCATTGTTACAAAGAGAATGTACCATTTGAAAATATTATGGTGGAATATATGAATTATAGAAGAATATTTTCAAGACAAAAGATTATGATTCAAGGAAAATAATTATCTCCAAAATATCCTTTTAGAATATTGATACATAAAAATCAAAATAATATGAAATATAGAATATGAAATTAAATGTTAAATACCGTGAATCATATATTAGCTATTGTAAGGGATTTTAATGGATTAATAAATTCACCATCTAAGATATTGTGGATGAGAAATATGAAGAATGGATCAAGAAAATATAATTTGGACAAAGAATCCCTTTCAAACATCATAATATATAATGTATGAATCTTTTGAGAAGAAAATAATCATAAAGAAATAAAAAATAAAGAGAAAATAGAAAATAAATATAATATAATTCTTTAATATGCTGGAATAAATATTATTAGAATATAATATTCAATGAATTTGGTGTATGAAAAAATGAATGAAATTTGAATCAACCAAAATCCCTTGAACACAACATGGTGATCGATTTCTAAACCTATACTAAAAGAAAATTGACCATAAATTATTTATAAAATGTAGTGTAAAAGAGTGATATTATTGTTTTTTTATTCTTATATTTGATACACATATGATAAACTAGAGGAATTGTACTTTCAAAGAATATAGACTAGGAAAAGAATGCCTGAAAATCAAGAAAAAAATAATAACACGTTCTCACACAAAAAATTTAAACATAACCATTTCCCAAAAAGATATTAAACCTAAAAAATATTCCAAATAATTCTTAGTAAATTTAGAAACTAAAAATCCTTGGTCACATTGATCAGATATGGTCAAAACAAATAACTAACACAATTATACAACAAATAATAATAATCCCATTTAAATAAAATAAAACATTAGACAATATATACCATTGTCCAAAAAATATAATAAAATTCATCCAAAATAAACATAATAACTGTTTCAAAAAATTACTTTTCAAACCCACGATTATTTTTACTTCTCAACATACTTCTCTAAAATCAAATAACCCATTTTTTCAATTATAGTAATTACCTCTACATAAAGTCATATTACAAACCCAAGAATTATCTATACCATTTTTCATATTCCATGAAAAGTATTATAAAATTATTATCAAATAACAATTACACTAAATAACATATTAATTCTTGGTGATATATATCCTAATCATGTATTCATTGGAAAAACCAATAAATCCCCTCAATATATCACTAACCACGTAAAAATAAAATCCCATAAGACCTCAAAATGGAATCCGTGAATTTTTTTCATAACCCTTACATTTATTACCTCATTATTATACCCATAACTCTAAAATTATCCCCAACCAATAACATCCTTACCTATAGAGTTATCTAAACATAAATATAAAACAAGTAATGAAGCACTATATTTTTTCCACTAATTAAATTATTTCTAAAATTAAGTGAGCCAAAAATATTTCATAAACCTTTTTTAGGCCTAGTGTTTGTAATTATTTTTAATACCACATATATAAAATCAACATACTTTTTACATCCAATGGAAAATGTTTCCAATAATACAAAACCATCAAATTCCACACTTTATTAATTTAAGTATGAAATATCATAACAAAATCATTGACAACTTTTTAATTCCTCATCATACTTAATGCCTATAACATTAACATGAAAATCATGGTAGAGAATGTAAATAATTTTAAGGGGTAAAAATATATTGTATGATATTCGAAGAAATTGATGAAAATGAAAATAATTTTATCAGAATATAATACCCACTGAGAACACCACATTGTCCAAAAATTATGATAAAGGTAACCCCTAATTCCTTCCTCTAATAGGCCCTACATTGGTGTTTATCAATAAGTGTTTGAAACATTTAAAAAGGTATAATTCCCCTCATTTATCCTTAATGTATAATTTGAAATCCACCCATAAACACCATATTATACATTAAACCAAATCTCAGAATAATAAACAATGCATGATATGTTTTAAAAAATAATAATCTCTAGATAAAATCAAAAATAGTATTCCATGGATAGAAATACACAACTAACTCAAGATCCAAGATAGATATATTTAGCTCAGTCACAAATCTCTCCAAAGAAACTATTTATATATATATGTGTGTGAGTGTGGGAGATAAAAACTTCTATATTCTACAAGATAATACAAAATACATATCATGTAAATATGGAAAAATAATATAGAGGACTAAGTGAAAAAATACCCAAACCCTGAAGCGCATATTTGGTTATCTATTACCCAACATTGACAAGGAATAATTACGAAGTAAAAAAACATGTAAAATAACTTAATATTAATTATATAAAAAAAGTTTACCGTACACCACCTTACCAAATTATTTTTATCCCTTATGTCACAATGTCAAACATCATGTGATACCAATCACTTCTGAGGCTATGTTAAAGAATTACACACCAACCCTTTAACATATAATGTTGGAAGAACCATTTTTCTACCTATTAATAATTCTCAAAGGGTCCAAATTATAATGTTGGCATCATTCCATCCATATAATAACCAATATATCCAAATCACATATTATATATTCCAAGGTCGGATTGACCATTTAGAAGGGGTGAATTAGCATATTACTTTTATGAATTTTTTCCCTTCTCAACTCAACCACATTAAATTAACAGTTTATTGATCCAATAATTGATATCTCACAGCCTAAACTCATATATTAATATACTAATAAAGGTAATAACACATTGTATTTATAATTCCTAGTGATAATACATACTACATTCCATGTTATGTATACCATGTCATGGATTATCCACTATAATCTTATTATAAAATACATTGGTTTTAGAAGAAATTGGTTATACACCCCAGTAATTGTTCCTCCAGTTGATCATATTTATTCCCTAAATAAATATAACTCTTCTTCCAATATTTTATTATACCTAACCATACTCCCTTCTTCTTAACGAGTTATACCCAATAGTCTTGATTCTATTTAGTAACTGGTTACAACCCAAAATCACAATCTTCTTCTCCTAGATGTTGTTTGTGTTATAAAGTTTCCTATTTCTTCTTTAGAGTAACCTTTATCCCCAAGTTTAATAGTTCAACACCACTTGTGTACAACTTCATCTATATTCATTATCCAATGATAATATATTTCATTCATTCTCAATAATTTTGATCACATGTATATAATCATTTGCATCTATGGAATATTGATTATAAAATTATTCCTTCCAAATGATTATTTCTTGATTTAATTTAAATATTTACAATATATACCCACAATTTCATCATGAATTTATTTGTTTCATGATTAAACATCCACAAATATATTATATAACTTTTTGACTTCCCACTTAAATTTATGAACATATAAAATAATTTATTGTGTATAATCATTTCACATAACCATTTCTTTGTTGGTTATTTTTTGTGTTCATGTTCAATGACTTACATAAACCCCCACAATTATTTTAAATAAATTTTTTTTTGTTATCTTAGAAGGAATTAAAATATCATATTTTCACAACAAAAAATTTCCCTCTTTGAGGCACATTACCTTAACATATGGGAAGTTACACCATAACATAAGAGTAAGAACCTTTCTGTAAATATTATTCATGAAAATATATAGAAATTAAGTTATTAGTCAATATTTATTTGGGTATTATCTACCTCATGAACTAAATTCATGTGAAATCATAATCTTCAGGCAAGAATAAATCTTTGTATTTCTATGTTTTACTCTATAAAATTATATGCTTTAGAATATTATCATTTTCTATCTTATTTTTGCTTAGATATTTATAGGAAGTGGACCACTACCTTCTACCCCCAAATAATATATTAAATACGTTATTTCAAGTAAACCATATAAACCTTCAGCATCAAAAATAATATTAATATAAAAAAATCCTTAAATTAATAAATTATATCCAACTTAGTTGGTGCTTAAAAATATAGACTCCCTTCATGCATGATGAAGCATCATTCTATGAAACTATAATGACATGAATGTTAATATGTCATGCCCCTCCTTATACATAAAAATATAGAACTCATCCTTGCATGAAAATTTCATGATATAATATCAATTTACATTCAATTGAGGATAAACCATTGAAACACTCTGAACATTCATTCTAATGAATATAATCATTTAATCACATATTCTCTATATGAAGAATTCAGCCGTGATAGATTTAGTTGATAATGGTGGTCTGTCAATCGATTATTTATCGCCTATTTTCAAATATTTCATGTATGCAAACCGTTAATTTCTCAACGAAGAAGAAAAATATGTGGAGGAATAGTTTTCTTAAATTGTTTTATATTGGAAGGGGGCATTGTTTCTATATTTTTTAATAGGGTGAACATTACTCATGTATTTTTGGTTTAATGTATGTATTTTCTATGGATCCCCTAATATTATAAGCAAAATGATCGTATCAGTGGATCAACGACGAGAAACATGATTTCTTCTCCCAGAACCCCACCATAAAGGACATGTTTCATAGTTCATTCATCCCAAAAATAGCCTACCTTCTCAGAAACACACATTACTGCTCTTATGTGTGATATATCCACACTATGCTTTCCTGGTTCAAACCACATCACACTTACAAAAAGGATGTCTCCCTTCATACAATTACATATTTTGATAATAATTTTTTTCTTGATTCATGGTGATAAAATTATCTAAATTATATTTATTTCTATTTTTATTATTTATTTGGTGAAAAAGAATTCATATACTTTTTCACATCCTTGTTTCAAGAAATAATTAATTCTTATGAAGTTTTGTGTCCCAAATATTTAACCATATTTTATTGATTAATAAGTTCATAGAATCAAAATGTGATTATTATGACCATATTTATAAGGATAAAATATTTTTCTATGATCCTATTGTAAATTTATCCATATAAAATTTCAAACTCTTCTTTCCACTAGGTTGAGTCATTTAATAAATAATACTATTACCATATATATTATTAGAACAAATTGTTTTTTTACCACCCTAGGTGGTATAATCAAGTATCTATTATATATTTTTTGGTTTATAATCTGATTATATACAGTTTAGGTTTGGATTATTCTTTTAATCATCAAATAAATTTTGTGAGCCTTCCCACTCAACCATCACCTTTTTAATTTCATATTAACGCATTTGGATGGCCATTATAAAAAAATTTCAGGATCCTTAATTTCCTTCCTTAACCTATATAAATGCATCTTTTACATTCATAGTTATATATTAATTTTTTATTGTACATGGATATATTCTATAAAAAATATTAAATTAATATTTCTCACATATAATGATTTAAAATTCTTCAATAGCATCATTATTTCATTAATTTAATAAAAATATTGTTTCATCCTTTTCCCTGAATTTTTTGAGAGAGTTTTTCAAATCTAAACCATTAATAAAATTAATATTAAATATACTTAACAACTTATTATAGATGTGATTTACCATCCTGAAGACCTTTAATATCTACTATAATAAAATTTCCATCTTCTTTGTGATTATTATTCACATGTTATTTGGAATTCAAAAAAACAATCACATTGTGATACGTAATTATCACAACATGAGAAGAAATCATTAAAATAATAATAATATATATTTATAACATCATATACCTTGTTGATTAAATTCAGTTACCAGTGTCGCTTCCTTTATTATAGTATTGTTCCTTATCATTCTTTCATATATTTTCTTTATGTTCTTCTAAGCCTTGGAAAAAAATTTGATTATTATCCTTTGGAGTAACTTATTTTTTCCCTATCTAAGTTAGATCAATAATTTGTTTAATTTTTCAATTAATGATAGTTATAATGGATCTATATAGGTAACCCTTTCTAATACAAATCCTATACCCCATTTCCAAATTGACCAATGGGAGGGGTAAATCAGGGGATTAATTATAAAAATTATTTTATTTGAATTTAACCTCTTGAACATGATATAGTTTTCAATAAAATCAGTTATATCTTATAGTCTCACCACAAATGCAGAAATACTATGAGATATCACAACACAATGTATTTATATGTAATTCTATTAAGCCTCACTCATATAAATATTAGTTATACCAATAAAAAAATTCTCCTCTGCAATATTATTCTCAATTAAAATGGGTTGATGGGTAAATATATATACACATAAGTATTTTATCATTTATGTACACCCATAAATAAAACTCTTCTACCCTTGTTGGAAATTCTTCACCACATATCTTCCCTTCTTATAGACTCATTGTACCCCTAGTCTTGATCCTCTACAAAAAATGATTACACCCCCTTAAAAAGATCTATCTCTTTCTAATTGATCACGTAATACGTTTTTTTCTCTCTTATTGAGAAGAATATTTCTCCAAAATTATAATGTATCTTAACAACTTTTATAAAACATCATGTATAGTCCAAAACATTCTAATTAGGACTATAGGCCTTGCTCAATAATTCAAACCACCTATATATGATCAGTTTCTTTAGTGAAACTCTTCATGGAAAATTCTTCGTTATGATGGATGAAACCCCAGAATCAAATAAATGTGTGAAAGATATAAAAATATTCTAAAATTATTATTTTATGAAATATTAATCTTTAAAAACTTAATTTAATCTATTTATAAGTTCTTAAACTATTTCACAAATAAATTAAATTACTAATGTTTCATTATCATTGTGCATTTCCATTTTTTATGTTTATTATTTTACTATCTCTAACTCATCTTCATTCCTCAATCTCGAAGCTTCATTGTAGTGAACAAGGTTTTGATATCTAAATTGGAAAGAGTGTATTTCATGATCAAATACATTCACCTTCTTTATTCATGACCACTTCATTCACGTAAGGGTAGGGAGACCCATCTTATAAGGGTGTCAAACATCACGTAATGGTAATCACCTTCATGTAAATATTATTTTCAACAAATTGGAGTGTCAGATTTCTAATTGAATAGTCTATGGGATATCCTCTCCCTCACATTATAAAATCATGTGATATCTTCTTATACCAATATGATTAATGATTCATGTTGCACTATTGTACTCTGAAATATGAGATCTTCAGGAATGGTATCTTTCTCTCTCTTTTCAATTCTTCTGTATTTAAAGGATTTGAACCACTGTCATACACTACCTCATACACTATTAAATAATCCATTTCAATTCTCCCATAAATAATTTTGTGTAAAGATTTTTATTTATAGAAACAAATAATTCAATAAATATAATATCTTTTCGATAAATGAAGATGAAGAAAAGGTAATCCCTTATGACAAGATTAATTTATTTTTCATGTAGCATCTGCACTAAAAAACATGAGGAGGTATATTTGAGTTCATGATGACTTCCAGGATTAGAAACAAACCTCTTTATATTATGATATGTTATGAAATTTTTCTAACAGATGAATTAAATGGAAATTAGATCATAATTAAATAAATCTAAAAACATATTTATAGTGGTTGGGGTAATATAAATTCAATAAACCTCTTCACCAATTAGTAACTCCTCAATATTAGTGATTTTCACTAATAACAGTCCATTTTCCCATGATTTCCTATTATTTTCCAAGGGGATTTAAAAATGAGTGTAAGTGTTCAGATCTTGTTAAAATACTCAATGATTTTACAGGGCTCCTATGAGGATTTAAAAACACCATACATCATTTTTATTTTATTAGGAACCTTTACAATTCCTACAATATGAATGAATAATGGCATATTTCAAATGAGGAACCAAGTTCCAAGATAATATTGAAGAAGAAAGAGTTATCTAGGATAAAATATAAGAATAAATTATGTATTAATGAAGAGGGATCCCACTTTAAACATTATATAATCTTGATTAATGTTAAAAATTCACATTGAGGATCTATTCGGGTTTATAGTTTTAGAGAATTAGGACATAACTATTAAAGAACAACTCTACTATTAAAAATTTGAAACATGGCACATTCATTACTTATTTTAAATGTATCATTAATTTAATTTCCATTCATTATTTTTTGTGTGGGTTTCCCATACATTTTTGGGGGAAACGACATGTTTTCATGATTTGGGAAAAAATATGTGCCAATTTCTAGATTTAAAAACCAATTTTGTTTATTTTATAAGTCATTGATTTTTAAACATTTTATACCAAATATACTATCAACATGGACTCCCCTAACCTATAAAAACCAACATAACTATTTTTACCCTATACGAATCCATACTCATTGTGGATTAGGGTTTTTATTTATGGAATTGGGATAGCCATAAGATCATTTCCATATTTAAAAAAAAATTATTTAATATCTTATTCATTTTAAACTATTTTTCAGTGATTCCACCTAAAAATAGAATCCAATATCCTTTGGAGTGCATCCATATTATTTATTCCATATTTAGAACTCATTTCTATCCCAGATTAGGGAGATGTTTCTCAAGATTTCTCAATTCATCCAGTTTTTATGAGTTAATTTATTTCCCTCACAAATCATTCATTTTTCACTCTTTTCCCCCATTCTAGTTTCTACATGTCCACATCATATTTATTAGAACCCACTATCATTTTTTTTGTTTCCAAATTGATATACTACTGTATTTGGGGTGTTTTATACAAGATATCTCAAGTATGTGGTTTTTCCTCTCATGTTCCCCCCATTTGTTTAGGGTTTATTAATCTTTTCATGAGGTTTTACAATTTTCAGCTTCTAGGGTTAATAACTAGGATATTATTTTGTGTCATTTTGGTGAATATTGTTTATTGGGTATTTATTTCACTTTTATGTCGTGCGGTGGTGGTGCAATTGATGTTCCACCCAACAATTTGGAGTTTTTGCCAAAAATGGTTGGTGATTCCATTTGTACGAATTATAGGATGAGTTTGTTTTTTATGACTTATATTTTTATCATTATTAACTTCTGTTGTGTTTGGTTTGATAATTATATTTTTTATAATTTGTTAACCAGTTTATTTTTAAGTGGCAACTTTGTGCAGATTGTGTGTGTGTCCTCTGTACTAAATGTTGTACCAAGTGGGGTTGTTCCAAAGTTCATGAAATGGTTATATTAAATGTTTTTAGGGCTTTCAATTATGGTTTAATGTTATATTGGCATTCCCTTAGTCTCAAAAGTGGGGTTTTAAAAGGATTTTATATGAAAAATATGGTTACACTCATTGGAATTGTTTTCTAAATATTTTAAGAAGTTTGTTTTTTATGTAAGAGGTGAAACTATGCTACCTATCTGTTTTGGTGGGAGTGTAATTTTAAAATGATCTATTTTTATTTGAAATTGTTGTTTTCTAATTTTTATGATCTTGGAAGGTTTTTATAATATTATTTTAATGGTTTTTTTGCATATTGGAAGGGAGGTGAAATGTGTGGTGGGTTGTTTTGGTGTGAGTGTGATTTCCAAAATTAATTTGAATGTTAAATAACATCATGTGACAGGTGTGTGGGATGATTTGTGTGTGTGTGTGTTTGTTTGAATTGGAAGTGTTATTTTCATATGAAAATTTTATTTCATTTCTCGTGGAACTTTTTTGATCATAAGAGGGGACACCTGAGTATCTAGGGGGTGGATGTGTACTAGTATGCTAGTGATCCTGTAGGGTTTGGCCCCTGTTTCACATAAAATGTTTGACGATGAAAAAACTAACTAAACTATGATGATGGTAATAATGATGATGTTGGTTAAACACTAGGCTATGGTTATGATCCATACTAGTGGATTATGTACACAAGAACAGATATTTGTATGGTTACTTTCACCGAGTACGAGGTACCTAGGACCCACAATTGTGTAGTGCCTATAGTTATTTCACGTTTCAAGTGAACATTATATATTTTATGCATACATTCGTTATAAAATATGTTTTTATGTAGAAATTCAGTAGCTTTTTCATTCTATTTAATGGTGTTTATTTTGTTTAAAGTATCCTACTTGAAAGGTCTTTTTATTTTAAGTTGCATCTTTTAGAAATTGTTTCTAGCATTTCCAATTTAAAAATCATGCTATTTGTTTCATATAACGATTAACACAAGGAATATTTTTTGGTGTAATACTACTTGAATTTGTCTCAAACTATATTTACACAATTTTTTTATGTAGACTTGGTTATTTTGTTGAAGGTGTGGGTAATGCTTTAAGTTTCAATGGTACTGGTTTCTAGCAGTCTTTCTTGGTGCAGTGTTGTAGAGATGGCTTGAGGGTGGTGGCTATTTCCATGAGGAGGTTCTTGGGCTATCCTTATTGTATTTTTTCAATTGTAATAGTCATTAATCAATTTACTAAATTTTATAATTCTGTTATGAAATTTTTTAAATGTTATTTTTGTATGAAAAAACCTGATTTGTTTTATTTGATTCAATTGTTGTTTTTTGTTTATAAACTCAGGTTAATCGTTCCCAAATTTCATTTAATGGTTCTTCGGAACAGGTACCTAGCTTTGCAGATCGAGAACACCCTTCGGTCATTGCCATTTGTTGGGTCGGGTGCCATTTTTATGGCGACAGGATCAGGTTTGTGACAACATTTCTACTCACTATAAATTTCTTCACAAAATAAAACTCCTTATAATAAAACATGATATCTTTTTTCTTGATAAAAATAGTCATAACATTCTTCTTGACTTCATCCTTTATTTTACATATCCTTATAACCTGTGTAAAAAAATTTAAAAAATTGGTCTGGGATCAAAAAGCTTCTTATGGTATATAAAATAATGAATGAAATTGTTATTCAAAGAATTTTTTAAACAAATTAAATCATTTTCACAAAATCATACTATTCATCTATAAACCATATGATAATTAATATACCTCATGAAATCATAATATTCTTGAAAAACATCTGACCAATCAAAAATCATAATGGAAAATTTTTACATCCATATCATACTCATATTGTATCTTTCACATGTACATATGGAGTAACCATCTTGGTTCAATTTTGAATACACATCATAATATATTCCCTAAATATATAATTAAAAAACATATCATTTAACTGTGTCTCATTACCCCTTGTACTGGAGACCTCTCACAGGTACACATACCCTTGGTTGATCAAGGAACCACCCATATTTGGTATATCATGTAACCACTTTTCAGGTTTCCAAGAACCAATATATAATCATAATACATAAATAATAGAAATTATCAATATATTAATCATAAGTATTCATATTCAATAAAAATATGTCATTTCAATATATTGAAATAATAGATCACTTCACAAAACCATTTTCAATACCTGTATACATGAAAAGGGAATTTGGTAATTATTTTTCTTTTACAAATATTAAGGCTTATAGTGATATCTAAATATCAAATAATTGTCACTGCATTATAAGAGTCATTGTCTCTACGTACGTTGAAAAACATTCCATTTTTAATTTAGAAAAAAAATAAATAGACAAAAATTCAATTATAAATCCTTTGAATGAAATTAAAAGTAAAATGGGTTAATTATACACCATATAATAGAAGGTGGTGTGTATTATAGAAATATGCCTCGGTGAAAGGAGATAGAGACATAGACCCTTACCTAGATTCTGACTCATCATATAAAAAATTTATATTCATGTATAATAATATAGGTTTATTTTTTATTTCTTGAGAAAGATTTTCATGTTTATTATTCCAATTCTCTAAATTTTTACAATGTTAAAGACATTATATAATTATTTATGTTTGTATCAGACATTCAGTCGATATTGGATACTTGAGTCGAAAATGAACTTGGCATGATGCAACTTGTAAATGTTGCCATAAGTCGATTATTTAAAGAGTTTTATTCATGAAATAATAATCCCTATTAAAAATTAATAAATAATTTTAAATAAAACAACTAAATATTTTTATGTTAAATAAAGAATTTTAGAATCATAGAGACGGTATGTCGTATGTACAATGAGTAACATATTCATTTTTCAATGATCAATATTGATATAAAGTAATTATTATTTTAACATTGAACAATACTTATAATATTATTTATACCATGATGATAATTTTATTATACTTATATATATCATACATGTTATGTGGTGAATAAAAAATTTTCACATCGCTTCGTGGTTGTGATTGTTCATATATAAGCCCGAAAACTGTTATCATCATTATGTGCATGGTAATTAAGAAAAAATGTGAAATATTCTTATTTTAAAATGATAAATATGTCCTAAATATCATATATAAATATTTATTACATAATTATAACCATTCCTGATATATGGTAATGAAAAATGAACTATATCGGTTCATGAGGCGGTAGTCAGTCTTACACACGAAAGAAATGTTCATTTCACGTTTGATGAATTTGGAGATGAAGTTTAGTTTATGATATTACCATAATAAAATATTTTTATATTGATGATACTGTATTTGTTAGTTCATTATGAATTAAGGATATTTAAAGTAAGTATAATAAAAAATAAAATAGAAACACTTAAAATTGATACTACTTCATCACTTGATCACCCATGAAGAACACCGTAAAAGAAATATGAATGGTATTATATGTAAAATATTACCTCAAAAATGTTTGGATGATTTATAGGAATTTTTTGTGGTAGAAATTTTCTGAGCCAAATTGTTCTTGATGTTTAATTATTACAGAATTGTTGGTTCCTTATTATAAAAGTGGTGAGGGGAACCCATAGAAACTCTTAAAATATTAAATTAATATATAGTAATTTTTAATTGAAATGAATCTTACATGAGATATATAGAAGTTAATTTAAGGATTTTTATAAATCAACTCATCGAATAAGTTTTAGACATTTTTTGGCTTTTTTATAAACCTTACCATTTCATTTTACCATTAATTATTCACTATTATTTTAAATTACGGTAACAAAATTTTAAATATTTAGTGGTTATAAATTTTAATTAAATAGGGTAAACTTCTCAAAATCGGAATTTAATAAACTATTAGACATTATTATAGTCAATTATTTTTATTTTAAATGATTTTCAATATTTTTTATAAAGTATAAATTCTTTAAATTTTAACATTATTCATTTAATTAAATTTAAATAAAATCCAAATTGAGAGATAACATATAAAAAATCATTTAATAGATGTATAATATTTCATATTCACATTTAAAATTAGTGTATGACATTCCTTATTTCAAATAATATTTATTTTAATATTTATAATGTCACTAATTTGATTCATTAATTAATAATGAAATTACCCCATCATCATTGGGTCATAATTAAATTTAATTATTTAATGTCCAAATAGTATAAATAAAATAAAATTATGTAGGTAACTTTATTATAAATCTACAGACTATTTATATTTGAATATATTACTCATATTACATAATATTAATATTTTTTTACAAATAATAGAAAATTTTAAGATATTTTTTCATTTAAATTAAATGTTATAAATTGTTTAATCACACTAAAATGAAAAAAGGCCAAAACAAAAGACCATGGATTTTATTGTTCATACATGACTCATAAAACAATTTTAGGACATGTGTTAGTGGTGTTTTGTTTTATTATTTTATTATTTTGACTTTTATTTACTAGATTTTCCCTTTAACTATAGTAAATAAAATTATAAATATATTATTCACCAAAACTTATTTTGATATTATTACATAAAATATTTTATATTTATTTAAATCATGTATTTATATTTTTAAATTTAAATAAAAATAATTTAATTATATTATATTAAGGTTAATCTTGTTGAATAATTGGGGAAATGGGTTCATGAAAAGTAAAAAAATCCAAATATTAACATGTGTTTATATCAAATTTAAATTTGAAATTACATCTATTGTCCAACATTGGATTAAATGATAAAAATATCATCCAATTAGACCATAAAAACTTATAAAAATATAATAATAAAATATAATTATTATTTGTGAAAAGGTATATTTGAATTAAAATGCAATATTTTATCACTATTAATTATAAAACACATTTAAACATAAAAATACCAAAAAATCATCCAATGTGAATTATAATGTAACTCTTCTAAAGTAGAAGAATATTTACACAAAGAAGAAATATATAAGTGAAATAAATAGATTCAAAAAGGGCTCCTTATCAAATAGTGACAAAACATCATTTTTTTGAAAAAAATCTTTTATAGTAAAAATGAATCCTTTCCTATATCATGTATATAAAATCTATGAGATCAATTTTAAACATTAAATTGAATATATTAAATGTATATTTTATATATTTTTCACTATTAAAATCCATCCGGAGTGATTTTATTATTTTATAAACACACTACTTTTCATTTAAATAGTTTTTTTAAAAAAAGATCTTTTATATTAAATTGGGTTTGTTGTTTTATTCATATATAATTTGATAATAGACGATTCATTATGTAAACATTTGTAAAAAATGTTTTCATAATTCACCTAAAAGTGTTCATTCCTTCTGTTATAATGAATAAGTGATAACTACAACTGAAAATAATATTATTAATAATATATTATTTTTCTATATAACTCATTCTTGTCTGCAGAGTAAGATTTTAGAGAAACTCATTTTTATGTGTCAGGTACACTATTAGACATAACATCCCTTTTAAAGTAAAATCAATATATAATTCATAAATATTAATAAATATAAAAATGTCTTATTCTATAATTACCTTGGATATTATATTCTTCCCCATTTTCTAAATTGTGTCATCTCAAATTTAAATTTGGTCTTGGTAATTGAGGTTTCAATTACCAAAATTAATGAATTGAAATCAAAAATCAAAAAATCCTCAATATATCTTCCACTATAAATGAATAATGTGAAGTAAAAAATAACACATGATATAAAAGATACTAGGATTTCATTTACGAAACATATATATGGAAGAAAAACTAACCTTATTTCTTGGATAAAGATTGATAGAAAACAAGATCTAGAGAAATTTAACAATCAATAAATCATAAATTTGTGGTTGGTTAAACAGTATTTGATTTCATTGGTAGAAAACAGAATGCAAACACTTTTGTTTTAAGATCCTTTTAATGATTTTTTTAATCCTATAACTACATGGACTAATATTATAAGGATGTATACTTACTTGAAAAGTATAGATTCATCCTTTAATAAATATCCACCCTAAACTAATATTTTTCACGAACAAATGAATTATTCACGCTTGATTAATTTTATTATTTATAATATAAAACCCAAAAGATTAAATAATTATTTATCCTATCTTAAAATAGTAAGCAAAACCAAAAAGATAGTATAAAATAAAATTATTCCACATATATATTAAACATTAAAAGAAGGATGACTACTTTTAATCTCCAAAATTCAACTGTAATACCCAGAGGTCAACATTGATCATTCAAAAATAATTATCTTTAAAATTACTTAATATAATTCAAACTAAAATTGAAACCCAGCTTTCATAGAGATTTTTTCACATAGTCTTATGGGATTTATTTTATCATCTATCTCTGAATAACCTAAACCCCTCTTAATGCCTTATACTAAAAATTTAATAACCAAATCAGATATTTTCAAATAATGGTTAATCATTTTCATAAGTAACCCAGATTTCAATAATTCGGCAATAATAATAATATATTATTCAAAAATATAAATAAACCATTAATCCTCAATTAAAATCCCATAGTATTCTATTAACCTTTATCATATAAAGTTCGAAAAATAGTGAATGTATTCCAAAATAACATATATCACTTATTGATTTTCCAATACTAAGTATACCCATTTAATAAAATTTAAAATCCTAATACCATATTATCTTTATTATATAATATAATATAACTAATATGAAAATTCATACAAACTAGGGACATCACATTGGCAATTCGTAGGTGATAGTGCCCTGTCTCACTAAGGTTGTCGGTTTGATTTCTACATCCTTGTTTGACACGACAGGTTGTAACCATTCTTGTTGGTTGTCCATTCCATAAAATTATACAATTTAATAACATTCCAAAAATGATATAAAATCCTCAAAAATAACCATAATATGTTTTATCCAGAAATTTTATTTTATACCATTCATTTAGAAAAATAAGTAACAAGCCATAAATATCTCAAAATGAATTATCATATAAACCCTAAAAGTTTTTCATACCTTTATAATTATTTCTAAAAAAATAAAATATAATTCAAGCTCAAATACAATTTTCAAATAAATTACATCAGGGATACAGAGAATATAAAAATCCTTCTGACATAATCCAATCATCAAAAGAGCATCAATACTTTTAAACATTTCATCATCCATAGATATAACATAACTCCTGAATTCCATATATGAAAACATTATAATAATTCATAATTTTCCATGTTCCCTTTTCTATAATTTTCCATATTTTTCCATAAGACTTATTTCATTCAAAAAATAGAATCATGTCATAATATTTGATAATTTCCAAACATGATACAAGAAAATAGTCCATTACATTCATATTTAATTTACAGTTTCCTCATAATTAATTGGAATGTAATTAGGTATTTCTAAACACATATTATTACAGTACTTCTGATCCCATTCTCTAACCTTTTTAATTAAACATCTATTTCATAATGACCACACTCCAATAATTTTAAACATTTAATTGTTAACCTGCAAATAACTTGTTTCCCTTTCCTACATTCACCTAAAAGCTTACTTTTTCTGTTTTTGGTTATTTTTTATGACCATTATTACCACATATATAACATTTTATTGTACCATTAATACATCTTACTATGTTTTTTTATTTCAACATCATTGACCGTTATTTTGATGAATATTCTTATTTTTATGATCATTATTACCTTAACTCCCATAAGGATTCAATTCACTCATATATGATGCATCAGAAATATCCCCATGGATCAGGTGCTTAATAATTACTCATAATAGCTGGAGTAAAATAACCAATATAGTTCACATTATATCTCACATTTAATTTGGTTACTTATTTATATAATCCCAAAATTTTCCTTCACATTAATTATTACTTTAGTTCATGTTGGATCCATCCATTTACTAAAACTAAAAAGGTTAATGTGAGTATATCAATAAAATCATATTGTACTATCTTATGTAGAAGATAAGCACTAAGATATACTTATTCATGTTATCTCAAACTCATTCAATTTATCAATGATAATTATGAATATTTGGATTATGCTAACCATTTTTGTTTTATATAACTTATCACTTATTCTTAAATATCACCCTAACCATTATATTTGTCTAAAACAACCTTTGATACTAAATATAAGTCATGATCCTTAAAAATTACATAATCATGAGTTAAGTCATAGATTCACATATAGGATCTTTTAAGATTTGGTGTTTTGGCGAATTACGCCTTACAAATTACATAACAACTCAGTTATTAAAATGTAGACACTTATACTCAGTATCCATTTTTATACAAAATGAAACCATTTAAAATATATATTGATTACTTTTTCTTAATAAAAATCTTTATAACATCCTTAATGACTTCTCCCTTTCATTTAACCATCCTTATAACCTATAGAAATATTTTCAAAAACTTGTGATGATTATAAAAATATCATTAGGTGATTTAAAATATTTAATGAACCTTTTAGTCCATGAATATTTTATACGAAATCAATTTTTTTCACAAAATCGTTCATTTCACATAAAAAACATAATTTCATTAACATTCCACATTAAAATATATAATTCCTAAAAAAATTCATAGAAATCATAAATCATAAAGGTATTATATGTCATCTATATCATACTCACATTGTAGCATTAATAATAACACTTTGCGTAACCTTCATGGTAAAGTTTGGAATACCCATCACAATATATTCCCAAAATCACTTAAAAGAAACCTTTTCATTTAAATCCATATCATTACCCAACGCATTTGAGAGATATAATTGGATAAACTACCTCTTTATTATAAATAAACCACATGTATTTGGTTTATCACATAACCACCCATCAAATTTTCAAGTACCATTATATAATCATAAAAAATAAATGATTGAAATTATCTATATACCACTCGTAAATATTCATTTTCGTAAGTAATATATCATTTCAAGATATTGAAATAATTAATCCTTTCTCAAAATCATTTTCTATACCAAAATACATGATAATATAATATGGTATTTATTATCCATTTAAAATGATCAAGGCTTATATGGTAATCCAAATATTACATAATGGTCATGGTGGAAGAAAATTCGTTATCACTATGAATGCTAAATAACAGCTCTTTTTTCATTTAGTAAAACAATTCATAAAAAATTAATCCTTTCAAAATAAATACAATGAAATTAAATTGGAATGGAATTAATTATACCACATATAAAATAAGTTATTTTATATTATTGAAATATTCCTCAATGAAAGCATATTTTGAAGAAGTCCCTTTCTTTAAGACCAACTAGTCATGTAGAATGTATATATTCATGAATAATAGACATAGTTTAATTTATACTTTCTTGAAAACATTTTTCAAATTTATTATTCCTTTTATTTCAGTTGTTACCATGTTATATAAATTGCATAATTAGTTTTATTCATATTGAATTTTCAGTCGATATTCGGTACTTCAGTCGAAAATGGACTTCCCTTGATGTAAATTATCATAGTGACCATACTTACATCATCCCCACAATAGTATTCTTAACAGAAATTATAATTTTTATAAATTAATCATAAATTTTATATCAATATAATAATTATGGTTATGAAAAATGAATGACATCATAATCATGGAGACGGTAGGTTGTACGTACACATGAGTAATGTTTTCCATTTTTCATTGATCATTAAGAAAATAAGGTAATTATTATTTTATATTTCCAAAAATATACAAATATTATTAAAGTAATAATAATAATTTAAATATAAATACATACCTAAACACACACACACATATATATATAAATATATCATACATGCTATGTGGTGAATTAAAATAATTCACATTGCTTCGTGAAGGTGATAGTTAAAATATATGCTTGAATAATGTTATGAGCTTTATGTGTATGGTATGTAAGAAAATTATTTAAATATAATTATATTATAATTATAAATATTTCATTAATATATTATATAAGAATTTATTTCATCCTTATATCCATTCTTGATAGACGGTAATGAAACCCGAACTATATTAGTTCACGAGGTGATAATCTGCCATACACACAAACGAAATGTTAATTTATCATTTAATGAAAATGGATATGGATTTTAGGATATGATATTGATATAATTAAGTATCATTATATTTAGGATATATGAGTTATTATTACATCATTGATGACAGATATATAAAGTAATTGTAAGAATAAAAAGAAAAAACATTTAAAAATTAATACATATGGATTAGTTAATGACCTTTGAATAACACCTTAACACTTTTAAGAAGGGTGTTATGCCTAAAATAATTACTCAATAAAGTGGGTAGGGATTCATGGAATTTTTTTTTAAAATATATTGACTGAACCAAATGGTTCTTGTAATGTGAGTATTAATGAAGAGTGTGTACCTTTTTATAGTGTTGGGGAGGGCCTCCCTTGGAAACTCTTATACTATTAAATTAATATAAATTATATTTTGAATCCAAATAACTCAAAAATGAGATATTTATAAGATAATATTAGGAATACTCCCATTAAATAATTTATATTTATGTATTTATTTTATTTTTACCCTTATCTTTTTGGTTTACCCATAATTATTGTCTTTTAATTTTACATGTGTTAAAATTATTATAAATATTAAGAAAATTTATATTTAAATTATATGGGGTCAATTTCCCATTGTAGGAAATTTGATGATAATTTAGACCTTATCATAATCACTTTTTGTTTATAAAATATTTTTATGATTTTTAAATAATATAATAATTTATTATTTTAAAATATCAATTATTCTAATTTTTTCACTATTTATTTAATATAATTTGAATAAAATCAAAAAAGAGAGAGAGAAAAAAATTATAAAAAACCAATTTAATAGATGTATAAAATGTCATAGTAAACAAATAAATATCATATTTTATAAATTATGTCATATACTATTTATTTTAATATTTATTATATCACTTATTTGATTCATTCATTAATAATGAAATCACTACATCATCACTGTGTCATCACTAAATTTAAATATATGATTTCATAAAATTATAAATAAAATACCACAACATGGGTAATTTAATTTTATTTTTAATTAATAATTATAGTCTAAGAGATAACTTATATAACCCCATATTAATTTTTTTAGTAATCAGAGACATGTTTATGATATGTTTCCATTGCATTAAATTAATTGTTTAAAATGTTTTTATAACATCCATGTGTCTTCCAAAGGACAATGGTTTAGAACAAGGATTATCTTGGTCATCCATAACTCTTCCAATATAAATATGAAATGTGTTCGGGTAGTTTTATATTGTTATAATTTTATTTATATCCATATTTACCTGATTTACCTTTTAATGATTGTTAATAAAATAATAATGTTATTATTCACCATAAATTATTTTTTACCCTATTAAATCAAATTTCTATAGTGATTAAAACTATGGGTGTGTATTTTTTAAAATAAAATTGATAAAATTAACTGATTTTTTTATAGTTGATCTGATTGACAAATTTAGAATACGAATTTTTAAAAAGTAAAACTCATCAAAACATTGACATGTGTTTATATAAAATTGAAATATAAAATTACCTATAATTCCAAAACGTGGATTAACTGATAAAAAATTAATCTAAATATACCTTAATTCCATATTATATTATAATCTAGAAGTATCATTAATGAATGTAAAAAGGTAGTCCTGAATTAAAATGCAGCACGTTTTTACTATTCATTAAAAATGATTTTTATCAGAGAAATACCAAAAAAATAAACCCAAGTGAATTTTGATGTCCCACTTCAATATAATAATTTAATTTGGTCAAATAAGACATATAAAAGTGAAACAGAGTATATTAATAAATCGTTTCCCATCATAATGTGGTAAAATTACATATATTGTTTTAAAAATGCATCTTTTATATGAAAAATTAAATTTGTTCATATATATTCTCGAAAAAACATAAAATATTAATTTCAAACAATTAATTGAATATATTAAATATATACATATTATATATTTCTTTAATAAAATCCATTAAGAGTGATTTTATTATTTCATAAACTCCCTTATTTGCATTTAAATATTTTTTTTTAAAAAACACACCCTTTATATTCAATAGGTTTTTAGTTTAATTTCTAGTTAATTTGATAACCATTGAATCATTATATAAATATGTGTAAACAATATTTTCATAATTCAGATAACATTGTTCATTCATGGAATTCTAATGTCTATTTGACAACTACAAGTTAAAAAATAATATTAACATTATATTATTTCTTAGTATAAATCATTATTGTAGGAAACGTAAGATTTCAGAGAAATCCATTGTTTCTTATCGGATATACTAACATACATAGCATCCCATTAAAATTAAAATTACTATCTAATTCATGAAAATTAATAAATATGATTATTTATTATAGTATAAATATTTGGGATTTTAAACAATGAGAGTCTTCTAAAAAAGTATCATTGAACTTTGAATCATTTTAAAAGGCAACTTTTATCATCTTTCTTTTTATCTCAGAACATATCAACATGATCCCATTATGAAAGAATTTAAAATACTAGATCATTCATGTATTGTTTTTTTATTCTCTATATTTTACCATGATATATGAATTCTTTCCAATAATCTTCCATGAAATATCTTTTAATGTTACACTATTTGAGATGCCCTAATATATTTTATTTGAATTAAATTTAGTATGAATTTTTATCAAACATACCTCTATAATTGGACCGATCATTTAATTATTCTCATAATTCATTCTTTACCTATTCAATGAAATATTTTTATAATCAAATTTAATATAAATAGGTAATAAAATATTTAATAAATATATGGTAGCACTAAATTTAACTTAATTAACATTAATAGTAATTAATATACAATACATAGAACAATATAGACATCTTTTGATCATTGTATGGATGAATTACGTGGATTTGAATTCATATATAAAAATAGATCCATGTAGTCGTTCTTCATGCATAAAAATTACATAGGGGTTCCTTAGAGAGATGAAATATTCAAATAGAATTCATGAACACATGGATTAATTTTACATAGCTAATCGAACCACATGTCCAATTGGAATAAAAAAATGAAAATTTACCACATATAAAATTTATGTATCTGATTACACAACTCAGTTGATTTCTTTAGTCTTTTTATCAATTTTGTAATCATATCACATAGTTGATTAATTTATGTTTTCAATTTCAACAAACTAGATTCTACGACATAGAAAATTCATATATTCTTTCGTGTCACATATCCAATTTACATATCCAATTAAAAAACATTTCCAAATATCCATGTATCTAATTTATTCATTTGAATTATTTTTCAAACATAGGAAAATTTCAAAAAAATGTATCTAAAATAACATACTTGTAGTAGAATGATATAAACTATAGATGTTAATTAATGAAAAAAGTTAAAGAAAAGTATTTTGTAATATATCAAGGGGAGTCAGAACATCAAAACATAATTCACATTATATCTATTGTAACAAAATCAGGAGCCCAAAAATATACCCCTTTTGAAAACCAAAAAATGGATTAATCAATAGGGATTAATTTGTAATGATTTTAAGGGATTTTTCAGAAATAGAAATATATATATATATATATATATATATATATATTCATTTTAAAATTCTGTGTTTATTCTTTATTCTCTCCCTTTATTAGACTTCTACCCAAAATGTTACTCATCCAGCATTTTTCTATTTCTCCACCATTTTTCTATTGCACCCCATTTTTTTTTCATTGATTCCGAAGGTTGCATATTGGAAAAACATAGTTAAAGTAGAACATTTAAGTATGGACCATTTCAATATAGTGCGGAAACATAATTTAAATTATAATAGGATTGGATTTTACAATATTATGAATTAAAAAAATCATAAATATTATAGATATTTAATTAAAACAATCAATTATGAAAAAAAAATTATATACATAAAATTTAAAAAAATATTTGAAAAAAATAAATAATTTATTTCATTAAATATGAACACCTTTACTAAATAAAAAATTACAACAAAAATAAAATCAATAATGATATAAACCAATTGTGGTAATTGGATTGAGATTAGAAGGATATTTGGTTGAAGATTTTTTGAATGTTTTAGGGGAAAAAGAAGATGTTTGATAGTCAACAACATTTGATAGAAATTCTCTCAAAATCTCTATGCAATACCTTTCTTCTACCAATAAAATAATATATCTCATAGTCCTTGACCAGGTGTTTTCAAATACTTCTAAATATATCATGAATGTGGTTTCAAGATAAATGATCCAATACTAGAAAAATTTAGCTTATTTAATAGATCATAAGAACTTGATCCTTTCTCAATATATTCTTTAGAAATTGTAGATACAGCCTTATTGTTATCATTTTAAATAAATCATGTTTGGGTAAAAATGGTATCCACAATCTATCTGGTACATATATATGTATCTGGTGGTTCTATCCAAATGGGCCTTCTTCTATATAGAGAAAACTTTACATGTTTTCAAATGTTAATTCTCTTTTTTATATATCACCTATAGATTTCAAGAATGGAATTAGATGCATGAATGTGTGTCATTCAAAATATTTCATGCTCATAGTTCATCGTCCCTCTGAAGGAATAAACCCTCATTTTGTAAGAAATATATGATTTTATGAATATGGAATCATGTTGAGAAATTGATTGAATATCCAAAGGCTCTTGATTCCTATTCATTTAAATTATATTAGCAGAAACATTAATACTAATTATTCAACATTAAAAATAAAGTAATTTGTAATATAGCTTCTGTAACATCTCAATAAAAAGATGACCAACCCATTTTAGGGACCTATATATTGATTGCGGAACTATTGAAATTTAAAGAGATGCATTGTAATTACTTGACTAAAATGTCTATAATCCACAATCTCTCATCAGGTAAGATAATATTGCAAAAACAATTGACTTCCATAAAATAATATGAAGCAGAATATTTTCATTATTAATATAACAATAGATAATCAACTCCTTCCTAAAACTTATGCACTTTAGATATAAACCATTGATGGAATTTGTTGATTGTACCACTATAATATGAAAACAAATATATGACTTACATTGTTACTCACAATGTCTCTTCCCATTAACAGCCAATATCTTCATGGAGATGGTTATCCCTTTCATTGAAATAAACATCAGATCCAAGATCAGGTATTCTAAAACATTATTTGATGTTTTAAAATTCTTCTAGTATATCATATTTTAATTCATGAAAAATATTGGCACGATTATATAGCACTTCCAATATTCAATCTAACAAACTATTAAATTCTTATAAAAAGTAATATCAAACAAATCCTTATGATCACGAGCAATAAAAGATATCTAAGTAGATGTGTAAATTGGTTAAAAATATTATGGAATCTTCACTGAATCAAAATAAACTTCTTGAAGTATGGAGGATCTCCTTCATATGAGTATTGAAAAATTTAATCTCATCAGATAGATTTGAATTTAATATAGGTATATTTTGAATTATATCCATCAATTTTTCTACTATAACTCCATGGTCATCTATCTTATATTTTGTTTCAAAAAAAATCTATGATAACTGACATAAGTATTCATAGCTTCAACATCCTCAACACATACTCCATATGAAGTATATTGAATAGTATGTATGTTTTTGTTAATGGTTGTTTAGGAAGCCAACATCCCAAAAATCTTATCAAAATGTTTTTTAGAAACTCAATTCTTGTTTATATATTTTATTTAATATTTCTAAGAATATAAATTCCTTCTTATCCATATAATCTTCCATGAAATTATAATAAATTATCATCAATGTTGAGGAAATGGTTTGGATATGATTTTAAAACTATGAACATTTATAAATATTTCTTACAAAAGGTGTTTCCTCTTTCACGTGTGTATGTTATGGAATATTCCTTGGATTATAATGATCATAAAAATCATACAGATATAAATTATCATTGCCACCTATTTATGAATTAGATGATCCAATGGGTTTTTAACCCAAGTGTGCTCAACATGAGGTTCCTATCTTTCAATTGAAATATACACAGTAAGAGTAGTCTCAAATATATTAACTTCTTCAACTCCAATATCAATTCCTAACTCAATATAATTAGTATATGGAATAAATAATTCAGCATCACTAACCACTACATCATCTTATCTTAGAGCAATATCATCCCAAAATAACCTTATTTTAGGAACTACATGTTCTGTGTTTTAAAAAATAACTCATTAATTCCATTGGTGGAACCATCCCATCATGTGATGCATCCCTATAAGGTGATCTTGTTTATGGAATACACCAATTTGATGATAGAGGTGTTATAACGACCTAAACAGAAGATTCCTTTCAAAAATGATTTAGGGAGTTGTAGGTAGTGTCAAAATTATAAATAAAGAACTTTCTAGAGAATAAATACAATATTATTTCAATTGTGATGCTTCCCAACTTCTCCTTATTGAAAATCCACCACTTTTTTCTTCAAAACCAGAGAGATTATCCTTTCATAATGGAAGTAGTAAAAATTACATTTTCCATGAAAATATTAGTCCATGCAACACATCATGTACTTAGCCAGGATCATCTTAAAAGTGTTTATTAGGGAATGTAATAGGTACATATCAAAAAAACTCTTTTATCTTTCCAAAACTGTTTTAATTCAATGTATGAATCAACATACAAAACACTTTCCATTATTTTACCAAATACTTCATGGATTTCTCCTCAAAACTAAAGGATCCAAAATGAAAATTATAAATATTATAGGAACATTGATCTTGTATCTAATAATTTCTAATAGAAACTATACTCACCCTAATGAGGATAGTTCAAATCGTCTACCATTTCCAAAAACATAACTAGAAATGCTTGTTTATGTATATTTGATGAAAGAAAATCCCATGATTGTCTATAATAAAACTTTTTTTGCATTAACATGTTTACCTATTACTCAATGAGGGAAATTGGTTTATTCTCATCAAAGATGAAATTAAAACTCTTAAAAAAGCTTTTTAATCAACATCTATTTACATTTCATCTATACCTTATCCACATTCATCCCAGCTAACACTCCATGTGACACAATTTTGTCTTTTGCTTTCTTTATTGATCCAAATCCACCATCATTTCCTCACTTGGACTACCCTATTATAAAATGATTATTTAGAGGATGAGATATTTAGGGTTATGGATCGTATTAAAGAGTTCAAATGATATAGGTGAAAGAGTAATAGTTGAGTGTCGTGATTTTGGATTTAGGTCACATACCCAACATAGTAAAGTGATATGTATCATTTTTAGTTTTAGTGGTGGATTCAACATAAAATGTTGAAAAAATATAACAATATACAGAATATTCTAATTTGTTTTCAAAGATATTATCAGTTTTACCTATATATAAATCCATAATAAATTCTATCAATTTTTATAAATTGTTCAAATATAAAGAAAATTTTATTTAATGTATATACTAAATAAAATTAATAACATGATATGTTATAGTTTAAAATCATTTATATTTAAATAACCCTAATTTCTAATTAATAAAATAAAAATTTCAAAATAAATGGTATTAGTAAATGTATCCTCTAGTTTATTCTCGTTAGAAATAAATTCAATTGAGATATATTCTTTTTGAGTGTGATATCTCAATAAATTATTATTTATATCATTTTTCTATGTTCATGAATGGTTTATTGGATTCTATGAAATTTTAGACACACTAAACATGGATACCTACAATAATGAATTTTTCTTCTGATTTCTATAGAGAAATTTTGTAATGTTGTTTCTTGAATGACTAAGAATATAGGCATTTTCCCTAAAAATGAAATTTTACTGAGGTACTCTTATATGTGGCGTTAAACTAATGATGTTGGAATCAAAAAATTATGTAAATTAAAATCCCATATATTTTTTAATGTTTCTGAAAAGGGAAATTATTTTATTTAATTACATTATAATTACATTGGTATTTTTTTATGATATTACTCGGAATTATCATTGAATATGGAACATAAAAATGCAATAAACATAATAATTTGTCAACTAGTAATAAAATTAAGTATATTCCCAATTATTCTATTTTATAGTTTCTTGATAATTATATTCAAAACAATGTTAAAAACAAGATTTTCATTAGAAATCGTAGGGGTTTCACATACAATATGATTTCTGAGTACAATTATATTAAGTGAGACATGAATGTATTTACATTGATTAATCACCTTCCCAAATTCATTTTTATGAATATGAAACCCCAAAAAATAATTTAAGTCACTACGCATTCTAAAATCAAATTATTTTTATATTATTTATTAAAATAATTATATAATATTTTATTTTATTAAACTAAGAACACACAGTTGATATATATCTGAAATAAGAACAAAATAAAGATAATTTTTTATTGAATAAAGTATGATATTTTACTCCTAATGAAATTTCATTTGATAAAAATAAAATAGTATAAATATTAATACTAATCAATGGGAGTATGTGTAAGGCCACAATGAGAATTATGATTTCAAAATACTAAATTTGAAAATTATGGATTTTCCAAACAAGGAGGATTTTTTATCATAAACATCATATATAATAAAATCATTTCATTAAATTAATTTTATGTCCTTCATTTATAATTTTAAATTCATTTGTGATTCATAGGGGAGGAGGATCTTAAAATATTATAGTCTAGAAATGAGTGAAAGAATAATAAATACCTAATTCTTGCTGATACACTATTGAAACTAATCTAGAATTATTCCTAGTGACCACACCATGATCATTATATTTATTCCTAAAAACCATTTTTGATCTAATAACATGCTATTCAAAGGGTCTATTGACTAATTTTTTTTCTATTTTCCTCTCGAACAAGTTCTAATCTTATTGCAAAGCTAAAACCCAACACTTGTAAACAAATGATTTTTATATGGCTTAATGATCAGGTGGAGGAAAAAAATGTTAAAATTAAAAATGGTTCATAAAATTATTATAGTATTGATCACTTAATTTAAACTTATTATAAAGGTTTCTAAAGGATAGTTTTTCATGGTTCTTGGATTTCATGGAAGTATGATTTTAGGATCACTAATATCCGTCATTTTTTAACATAGTTCAATAGAATAACGTTCAAAATCATCATCATTTTTTTAAATACATCTTATAGTTTCATTTTTTTCAAATTTATATCCAAGATCATCATATTGAGAGAATTTTTGATTAATGTTATCAATTTCATTAATTATTACATGAGTTGATTCTAGAACAAACATTGACCAATTTTTGAATAAAACTATAATCTTTAGAAGTGGAAAAATATCCATGAAAGATACCTTCTTCACCCTTTAGATAAAATTTACCAGTATAATATTTGGAGTTCAGAATGTAAAATTTTCATTCAAGTTGATTAATGTATTAGAATATTGGATATATTTTTTTCATAACTCACAGGTAATTTTCATTAATAATGGTATGATAAGAAATATATATACGACATATCATGCTATATTTATATCTTCATCTCATAAATGAGTAGGTAGGTTATATTTACAAATTATATTCAAATAAAATTATTATAAGGTAATGTTTCTCCTATTATCCACACCATTTTATTGAGGATGCCTAGTAATATAAATATTATGTTTGATTCCATGTTCTAAATAATATGAATTAAACTCATCATTTTCAAATTCACTTCCACGATAATTTATTAATGAAATAATTTTTCATCTTTCTGCTTTTGAACCAATTTTTAAAAATTTCCAAACACATATCATGTTTCCCTTTCGGAACTCAAAATGATAACCTATGTAAATCGATAAAAATCACAAAGTAATAAATAAACAAAATATATTCCCAGTATGATTTTTGTTATATATGGAAAGTCCAAATCCATGTGAATATGTTATATAGGCCTAGATGTAGAATCTTATTTAACTGGTTTGAAATATAACTTGTATTTCTTATTCATTTTGATTGAATCACATAGATTTATTTTCTACAATTTATTTTATAGAGTAATATAAAACTGAATTATTTTTTATAAAATTTTACCAATTAATAGACATTAAAATCCATTGTCTTATGTAAAAAATAAAATATTAATTTGTTTCAATATTTAGATAGATCACATTTTGTATATAGAAGGAATTAAGATATAATGTATAGTAATTTTTTATTTAGGGTGACATAAAATAAAGAATTGAATTCTTTAAAAAAGAACATTCATTATTTGAAAAAAATACATTTCTCGCAATATTGTTAAATAATTATCATATTGTCACTAAGACAACATATACATGCAGATATAGTTTAAATTACTTCCACATTGTTCGGTGATGGTTTCTAAAAACTTCCATGGAAGTTGGTGTCGATGAGAAACTTTTATAGATTACGTTTATTTAGTGTAAGTTTCATGGAATGGTTGTAAGGAATATTTTAGTCGTAGTATTTTGGGTTGTAGTGTAGGATTAGATTTCCAAAAAATAACTAAAATATAGTATTTTTTTGAACCACTATAAATGTTTTTTTATTATTTTGAAGACAAACCTCGATTAAAACCGAAAACCCCATATCTAAACAAAAAAACAACCCCACATAGTTGTATATTAAACTGTTACTAAACAATAATATTTCTTATATGTTAGATGTTTAGACCACCACTATATATAGATTTTAAAAAAATTTATGTAGTTTATACAAACACAAACCAGCCAAATCAAATCATATATTAAACTATAATACATCAATATATTCAACTAATACATATCAATGAGTTTCTAGTGTAACACATTAATAACATTAAATATGTAATGTATTTCTAAAAATATAGCACAAAAGACCCTATAAAATCACCCTTGTGACTAAAAATGAAAATGAAATAGTAAAAAGTAACTTTTATTGGTGTTAGACATTCACTACTACATGTACAATCCAAATGAACTCTTCTCGACACCCTCTTCATCTCCATCTCTAGTTTCTGATACCAACACCTACATGGAACTTATCATGAAAATTAAAAAGTTTTGTAAATTTAAATTTATCAATAAAGAATATAATTTTTTTTTTCAAGATGATTATGATGTTGTTGGATTTACCTACCCACTACAAGCCATCGATGAAATATCATAGGGGATATATCCAATCACCATCTAATATAATTCAACAATATATTTATTTTGAGAAATAACCTCCTCATATTGCATCATTATATGATCCCACTATTCCTAAATTGTTATTTTAATGTATAAAACATTTCTATATCAAAATAATTATGTGGAAGAAATTTTCAAGACCCCATAACAGTCATATATGACAACTATCATCAGTCTGATCAGATTACTAACATTTGAATTGTTCATATTTCTCTCTTTAGTATAATTGATTCCATGTTTCATGAAAAAACATCTAGTATTATTTTTAAAGTGAAATAAAATTATTCATATTTATTTTTATGCCTAAAACTATCACCCAAAAATATAACAATGAATAAATATGAGTGAAAATATGCTCCTTCAATATCGAGCCTTATTTATGGGGAGGCACTATCTGAGAAACTGATGGTACAATAAAGATCAGTGTTCCAGAATCATGTTGAATGGAGGATGTGATATATGGTGTAGGTTGTAGGTGGATGGCATCTCATATGTAGTAGGTAGGGATATTGATGGATCATCAACTATTTTTTTGGTCAAGGGTACATCAACTGGGAGTCAACTAAGAACATTAAAATGCTTCTTCATTTGAATATCTATAATTTCATCACATAAATTTAACATCATAACATATTTTCCAAAAAAACATGCATGAAAATAATAATAACAGATTCACTGTAATAATAATATATGTTTCTATAATAATTAATGAGTGTACATATAACATTATTTGTTGATAAATGAATGGATGACTACACATACAATAATTTATTAATTAATAATGTAGTTTTCCATGTCCCCCATTAGCATATCAACTTAATACAACCCTAGAAGACTAATATTTTCAATATCATGATTGAAAATTAAGTTTTCTTCTCACTATTTATGAGATTCAATTTCAAAGGTCAAATCTTAAACTACATCACCCATATCCAAAAAGTATTTTGTTTATTATAAAGAAAAACCCTCAAGCCTTCTTCCAAAAAAACATCCAAAAATATAACATTTTCACATTAAATGATATGATATATGGATAATGTAATTCAAATTAACCAACATACATAAAGATATAGATTTTCACATAAGTAAAATTGAAGTTATCTATTTTAATCCCCCTGATATTGTCAACCCAATTTCATTTAAATGAAACAATTTTAAAATTCCTATCGTAAATAAATTAAATAATATTCTTAAAAAATCCATAGTATCATAATTCAGAATACATAAATATACAATTATTTATTGTTTTCAAACCCTCTCCCTAATTGACTATATGAAATATAGTCCCATTCACATTATAAGGGTTGAAAACTATAAACTGATATAGAGGACCTTGTGGGAGAAACATCAAATCTTCTCATAACTCAGCCTGAGTATCAGTTTTCATTATATCAAAAAATAATATATATTACATGATTTACAAAATATTTGGGTTAACCTTATATCTATAATAATTTCAATATTTACAAACATAATCATCATTTAAATAAAACAACAAGCTCATTATTAATATATTTTTTTATATCTCCCTCATTTAGTGTCTGGCTTCACATTAATATCATTTTCTGTATCCTAATCAATTCCAAAAATGAATTTTCTATTTCACTATTTAGCATCACATATATATTTGTACCTATAATAATTTCATTTCTATCAGTGTAATATTTGAGCTCTTCCCAACTAAATGACCAATTGTAGGAATTCTTTTTTATTTTTCATGTAGATTCAATTTAGTTAATGTCTCATATAAATTCCAACTTGATTTAATCATGTCTCAATATCATCCATTTTTTTTAAAATGTGAAGCTTTGGTCAAAGACCAAAGAACAATTTATTGAAAGTCAAAAAGGATTACAAGAGGCGAAATGAAGGGATTTTCTTACAGTCTCTATCAAAGAGATAAAATAAGTCAGAAGGAATAGAGTCCATCCAAGTCTAGGTCTGATGAAGTCCTTTGTTGGAAAGAGAGTTAGCAACTGCATTTTCTTCACGGTGGGCATGAGTCGCTATATAATCAATCCCGTGGAGCAAGTTGAGGCAGTTCATCCAACGAGCTGTAAAGGACCAAGCTAGATGGATGTTGCCATTCCAGATGGCATGGACGATAGTGGTTGAATCACTTTCAATACATAGCTTTCTCCAACCTCTTTGAAGCGTGATATCAACAGCATGAATGACCCCAAACATTTCCGCCTCCAGAGATGAAGAGTAACCAAAGCCAACATAGAAGCATCCTTGGCACTGGCTAGCTGAGTCTCTGAAAATAGCACTGCAACTGGGAGGGCATGGGTTGACTTTCGATGCTCAATATCATCCATGTATCTAGACCAAATGGTAATAAGTGACTATTTAATATATCCTTCAGAAATAAATCCTTCATGTTGATCATTAATTTTTACTGGTGATTTAAAATTCACACAATATCAGTGAAATAAAAACAATAAAACAAAATTTTGAATTTAGTGAATATATAATAATTGGATACGTAATAATAAAATATAGAAATAATGTAACTCTAAATATCATAACTATTATTGATAATGTAGAAGGCCCCTATTTTAGATTCCAAAAAAAATTAATAGTTAAAATCATCGTGACAGTAAAAAATGATGGAGGTATGATCATATCAATTGCATAGAGTGTCAATACAAATCTTTATAGAATGTTTTCATTTAAAATGGTTGTAGAGGTATAACACATAGTTTTTTTGAAGGATTTGAAAATAGGGTACAATGGTAGTAACCATTTCAGGTAATAATTTATGTAATGAAAATGGTAGTTACTATAATAAAAATATATGAATCATGAAAACTACATCCATATAACCTATGTTGATTTAAGTAAACACACCTCCATATCATACATAAATACAAATCAGATAATTCCAAATGTTATAAAATTAGAAGGAATGTAACAGCATCACTATTTTCATTGAATAAAAATTGTAGAGAGAACATTCTATTATAACATGGCCAGAGGTCATTCATTATGTTATTTGAATATATTTATTTATGAGAATTGATATGGCCCTTAGATTTTCCATTCTCATTAAAAAATGTGAATATAAAATTTTTATAGACGTTCTTCTCAATATTCAATAATTCTATATTATTCTACAACAAATTAAATTCGTAATATGGAAGTTTGATGAATATTTTTTTTCTTCGAGAGATACATTATGATTTCACGTAATGATTCACTTCTAACTTGGTTCCCATAATCATTTAAATTATGAACCTTCTCACATTATATTTCACCATATTTATTTTCTTATAATATTTTTAAACCATTCAACAACTTTAGTTGTGGGCTACAATAAATAGAACAATTGAATTTTCATTTTTTCAACCAAAATCTGTGAGATGCATCGAGAAATATTAAATTACACAAGAAGAAGCATTTTTTACTATGGGGTATTTTTTCCCTCGAAATAAATTTTACAAATAGGAAATTCCAAACCCATTTACATATTCCAACTAGATAAATTCCAAATATCAAGAAGTCACTAATGGTCTACATTTGAGCGACGTTCATTTGGAAAATTTTCCAAGAAAATGCATCATAGGTCTCAACACCATTACTCCATAACATAAATAATTATCCAATTAGAGGCTTCAAGTGTACATAAATATCATTTACATTCATTTTACCAGGAATTATAATCAAAATGATAAAAGAAATTTTTTTATACACATCCATAGTGGAAGATAGTAAGGGATCAAAACATCTGTCATAGTGCCATAATTGGCGCTTAATGTCCCAAATAGATAGCATACATCAATAACTAATCCCAATCACATATTCCTAGGATCATATAATATATATGCACATAATGAATCAAATTTATTCCTAGATTGTGAATCTCTTTGATTTTGAATTAACACATCATTTTTATTGTCTACAGAATAACAGTTCATATGCTCGAGCATTATTTATGACATGGATAATCATTGAAATCATTGATTTAATGAAAATAAAATAAAACCATTTTTAGGAGTTTTCATATTCTTATTATTTATAATATTATATTTATTTATAATCCCAATGTCACCCCTTCACTTCCATCTAGAAGGAAAACATTTTTTTCAATCCTATCTACTTGACTCCTCTCCCCAATAACTCATAAAATATTTGGGAAAATAATGCATTTATTATAATTCAAACCAATATTGTTAAAAAAAATACATATCATAAACACAATTAGTTAACTTAGCTTTAGGAATATCATCACAAAAAAAATCTACTATTATGGACATCACCTTATTTAGAATTCCAAATAGGCATTGGATATGGTAGAACATCCATAAAAAAGAATTTTTTGAAAATATCAAACAACCACAATACACCTCATAATTATCATTGTCAACTAAACCATGAAACACATTTGATTTTTTAGTGAATTCCACTCATACAATATTTTCTACCGAATCAAGGGGAGGATGCCATGATATTTTACAATCTGGAACTGGTTGTCCTATAGTCCCAAGAACATAAGTTTCAATGTTTCTATTTGTATCATCCTAAAATAGTTGTTTAGATATGTTTTAATGCTGATGATGTTGTATTGAAATTCTTAATACATCATTTATAATATTTTTTCAATTCATTTTCCATGTTTAATGAATTCTGGAGCTCATTCTGTCAATTGAAACCAGGTCTCAAACTTTTTATAAGACTCGATAATTCATTCCAAATCCAACACAAAAATTGGGAAGGTAATTTCTTTAATATCAAGTGTTAATGAACGTTATCTCTCTTAAACCATCGTCTGAATTAATATTTAGTTCATGTTAAAATTACTTTATCATCAATACATTAATTTCAAATTAAAAAATCCAAAAAAATCCTCCAACCCATCAGCATACTAATTTATGTTACTCATGACTATGATCAATCATTTATTCATTTCATCACATAGTTCTTACACATTATTAAAAAAATTTAAAACACATGAATATATTATTTATAGATTATGAATATTATATGCTATATTATTGAAGGTCATAGAAATTACAATGTTTTTTATGTTGAATCAAAACAACATACTTATTGAAATAATGTAATTATTATTTTTGAACATATATAACCCATACTACTTTTATGTTGTATAAATTGGATATATATTTTTTTATCTAAAATTAATATAACTACATATTTCAATATGATTCATAGTAAAATATCAATTTTTATCTCACACAATACTTTAATTTTGATTTATTTAAACTATTCAATAACCACCTATCAACATTTTTAAACAATACAACAATTTTTATTTACCCTAAGAAAGGAAATAACATATTTATCAAAACTCACATTATATTTATTCTATAATTCTCTTAATTGAATTAATATCATTCAATGAAATTTTCAATTACACTAAATAGTTCACATTAAAATTCTATATAACAAAAATTCTTGAAATTTAAACCAAAATAGTTGGAAAAAATACCCAAATGAAAATGCAGAGCTAAAAAATATACAGTTATGTAACTCACATATCAGAAAAAATTAACAGCTATAATTTTACTTCAATATTTTTATAGTATGTAAATGAATTAATATTTTATCACCATGATCAAAATAATAATGAAACATTTTACCATGAAGGATAATCTGTGAACAGAAGACATAATATTCTATTATTTCTATCATTTTCATGTCAATATTTTACTTTATCACACTTATCATGAGTCATCATTCAAATCATCCAACCATGTTGAAATTAATCATTGAAACCATATCAATATACATATAGAATATATCAAAATTACACTTTAATCAATATATTTTGAAAACTAATAAAATTTTATGTTTTGATAAAAAAAATTACAGCACTCTTTCTATAAGCATAAATTTTAAAAAATGTACATACCTGGATAAAAATTTTAAAATAATATTTAAAAAATAACCTTTAAATACATACAGCCACAATATCACATTTACTAAGTCAATGTGAATTTACTTACAAAATTTTATCTCTAATGTACTCAAAGAATATTAAAAAAATAGGACTTCGGTGTGATTATTAGTGGAGGTGTCTCAATGTGCATGGTAAGGTTTCATTATCTGATACCATTATTTTAGAACTATTTAGTTATAATCTCATTTCAACAAAATATTTATATAATCTAATTATTATAATCACATGGTATTCTAATCCATTTTTTCATTTATTATTCAGATATTATTAATTCCCTCTCATCAAGACCTTTTCATAAGAGAATAATTTTTAAAATATAATTATTTAAAACTAATGTATTTTCATTTTGATACTCCTCCTTCCCATTACAAAATATAAGTGTTCATGAAAAGTAACATTAAGAATAAAGATTAAAAAATTTTAATACATTCATTAAATCAAATACATATTATTTTTACTTTATTAAAACACATAAAAAATCATTCACCCTGGTGGTTCTACAATACCTAAATGAGAGATGATGTTTAATGTTCACATAAAAAAATTTATTTGTTACAAAATTTTTTATATTATTTTATATAATGTTTTTAATAATTTAATATCATATTTGTAATTTTAGAATGGAAACAAATTCCATATAATAATGATATTATCATTAAACAATCAATATTAATTTAATCATTTCATCTAGTCTTATGAACAATGCCTTATCAATTTGGAACACCCATCAATAAATATGATGAACTATTTAACACTATTAATTATGGAATTAAATGAAAACTATAAATTAAAGATTTTTGAGGTTATATGACTATTTCATAGTGACTATCAATTATTAACAATGTTCTAGATTTTCACACAACAAAAATAATTTCCAGATTTAAGAATATATATTGTTATTAATTGTTATAAAATATATTAATCAGATGATAAATAACTTAAAACCCTTTTCAAAGAATTATTTTGATAGTGAAAATTCATTGAGGTAATATATATTTTGATACAATATGATATTTCTATGAAACGAATTTAATATATTACTTACCTGATTAATAAATTAAGAGAGAAGGTCACAACATCTTAATGGGGATAAGAATTTTTTTCAATGAAAAAACATCAACTAAGGGGCATAAATTTACACAAAATAACTTGGAATCAAGTAATTCATATCTCAACCACCCCTATTCACTTCAATTTCATATAATCTCATATTCCCTTTCATTAGATCAATTTAACCATCAACCTAATGAAAATAAATAGATCTAAGAAAACATTCACACATAATTTTATAATAATAACTCTTTAATCCAGTTACTCATTGAATCATAAAATTTGAGATAAAAAAATTATCAAATTTAGTATCAGGAATCCCCAAATAAGGGTGGAAGCAAAGTGAAACAAGATTTGATGACAAGAAGCAATGATGTCCATAGATAGGAATTGGGATCACGATGAGGGGGGATCAGGGGAGAGAAAGAGGAGTGGAGAGGGGTAGTAGGGGTCCGGAGGGGATGTCGATGAGGTGATATAATTGACATTAGAAAGGTTAAAAGGGTGGTTGTGGCAAGGTGAATGATATGGAAGGGGGAATGTTAGGAGGGAAGTGGTGGTGAGTTGAATTTGGTGGTTGTGAGGGGGGATGGGAATTGTGATCAGGGAGAGTGGGGATTGAGGGAGAAATAGAGGAGCTGATATCGGTGCCTAATGAGAGGGGATTAAGATCATTTTTAAACAAATTAAATAATTTATAAAGGGTTAATTAAATAAATTTCTGCAAAAAAAATTCTTGTATTACCCTATTTTTTGTCGGGTATTATTCATTAGTTCCACATATAGAACATTGAGGTTGATGAATAATCTTAGATTACCATTTTATCCTACTACCATAATCTTATCTTTGGCATTGAAACCAAATGTGACTTACCCTCTATCATTTTTTTTATAAAAAGTGGATGTTATAAATATCTCAACTCATATCCTTGAGAGTATATTGTCTATCTACCATTTCTCATTTATTATATTTTACATTTTTTCGTTGTTTGATTCCACCATAAAGTGAATATTATGATTTTACTTTTATATTTCATCTTCCAATCAAGAATATGTATTATCATTATAATATTCAAAAATTCTCCATGTTGCTTCTGTATCATTTCTTCTTTCCATTTATAGACAATAATCTTGTAAAATATTTTCTCAAACTTCTTATTATCTTGAGATTGAGTGTATTATAAATAACAATTTTTCAATTTATTAAACTCATATAATCTACCATATTTAGAGTTTATCTCCTGATTCTTTTACTTTTTGTGGGTATTCTAAAAACACTTATCATGTTGTGATACATTTTTAACTTTCTAGAAAACTATTAATTGTAAAAATTTGATCATAAATTCATTAAGGATCCTTATTTTCTAAATGATTACAAATTGATTATATTATTTATCTTATTTTAATCTTCTAAATTTCAAACATTTAAGGAATGATTTTCATTATTAACAATATTTTTATTATCATAGTCAGCTTCTCTTTGGACTTCACACGTCATAACTGTATCAATTAGATCATTAATTTTGAATTTTTTCACATTGAATATTAACAAATGGTACCAAAATTTCCACTCTATCATGGAGGTATAATTCTATTGATCTTTAGTTCCTGATCCAGTTCACAAATATGTGATTCTAAAGCAGAAATATAATTTACAGCCTTAATTATTCATAAATTTAACTACATGATTCATTCTCCTAAAATAATTCTAAAAGATTAAAACATACTCATTGAAGTATTATATCTACAATCTTCCTTATTTTCAGATACAACATATGTAACTAATATTGTATCACAAATCTCATACGTTTTTTCACTCTATGGGACACTATTAATATCATAATGACCTAGTCTACATATTATATCATTCATAACTGGGGATTTTAGATCATTTTAAGCTTCATAATATACACCACACTTATTTGAATCTCATTAAAGCATATTATCAGGCTTTTAATATTTTAAATAACCCGTTAAATAATGATTATTTATTTATATAATCATTCATTCCTTCAAAATACCATAATTCTCACAATTTAAATAGAGATATTGTACCATTGAAATAACTTCTCTGTAATCATTAATAAAATCCATATTAACATGATCATAATACATTAAAATATTATAGATAATAACTAAAAATTCAATTCCACTAACACATCTTTTTGGTCTCTGCCCATCTCCATTAAGACTCATGTAGGGGTGAATTGATTTCTAGAAATTTTATTACTATTGAAAACACCCACTTTAGGGTATGATAATTTGTGAAATTTTCATCACACATGAATTTAGTGGATATTAAATCCCTTGGAAAAGTATCAAAAATTATATATTTATAATGGTTCAGGGAATATAAATCACATTTTCTAATCCAAGACCTCTCAAATCCTAGTGATTAGTTAATTTCATTATCAATAGACCATTTGTTATGGATTGCGAGTCCTTTTCCCATAGAATTCACAGCGGTGTCCCTCCAGTTGACACATCGTATAATAATATGATATTTTACTAGGATCCAATATAGTTTTAAAAAATAACATCCTTAAATGTTCTTTTACCAGTATAATTCACACATTCAAAAATAATATTGAATAATGATTGAATAGAAATAATTATCTTATTTTCAAGATGAAAATGATTTAAGAGAAGAGTTATACATGATAGAATATGATAATGAAATAAATCTCATTGAGTGTCTACTAAATTAGAAATTGAGACCTTTCAAAAAAATTTAGAAGACATGTATCTTCTTCTCATTATAGCTCATAAATAAGAATAATGAATAATTAGAGGCAGGATATAGTACTAAACCATGATTCTATTCTTGTTTATGTTCTCTATAATTTATCTTGATATTCAAACCTTTTCCAATTTTCATTCATGATAAATTTCTAAATGTTTCATTATAATATATCACATAAAATATAGACATAAAAATAAATTAAAATTTTCTTTTTTAAGAAAATATATCCTCAATAAGAATCTGTAAAAAATTATTGTTGTACTTATTTCTTCGGTTAATAACTGAAACCTTATTATAATATATTTTTCTAAATTTTTGTATTCCAACATTTGGTGCCGCAATTGAAACATTAAATTTCACATAAATTAAACATGTGGTAAATGATATTCATATTTCAGAACCATGTAGCCCGCTATGGATAACTACATAGTGGAAGTTCACATATTTGAATTCAGATAGTTGAATTGATCCACCTAGTTTTTCTTCACAAAGATAAATTTATCACACAGTTAAATTATATATTCATTATTAACAAATATAAAATAATCATTTAGTATTCTCACTCATGTATCTGAATTTTTTATAGACCAATAAATCATGCATCCAATGGGAATCACATATTTTAATTTACCACATATTCAATCCACATATATGGTAACTCAACATAGAAAATTGATGTATATTCTTTATGAACATAGAAATTTTCTCACAGAAGAACCTCATCAACATATATTATTTCTACATGGATGGTTTCAACAACGTAGCCATTTCATGAAGGAATTTTTTATACATGGATGATTAATGTATCTGATTGATCGACATATCAAACTATCTATATAGACCATATCTCCTTGTATCTAATTTTCTTGGCATACGAAAATTTGAGAAAATATATCAATAATTTTATGCATACTATTGAATGGATTAAAATTGATATAAAACAAAATTAACACCAATAATAATAACTAGTAAAATATGAATGGTATTTTAGAGCACCAAAACCTAAATTACATGGAATATAATTGAAAAATATTAATAATAAAATAGAATCCATATTTTATGATACTAGAATTGCATGCATGATATTATTACATTATCCTCTATATATTTCAAAATCTCAAACTCATCCATGAACTAAAATATCATTCTAGAATGCTCATTTTCATTCAATCACGGACCGACCATTGAAATATTTCATCCACTCAAAACCTATATTTAATGAATTCAATCACATGTTCTTCATCTCAAGAATTAATTTAATATTTCTTGTGTTTGTAATAGAGGTACATGGACCGATCAATGATCATTATTATCTAAAGACATGACATGAGGAAACCCTATATATCTTGATGAGGAAGAGGATGATGTGTGATCTTGGTGGTCTCAATATCCCTTAAAATTGGGTTGTGTAATTATGTCTTTATGTTTTCAAGTGGATGAATTGTACACATAGCCCCATTCTCCAATAATTTATTTATATGTGGATTCTCTCTATAATTTAATAAATATAATATCATTATTGGATCATCTAGTTATAACCTAAGGTCTATTCCTGGATCCACACCACACACCCTGGGTTCCACCTCTCTATGATGGACCACCGTCTGACATCCCCAACAAAGATCTCTAATATTCTCTATGGCCCACTATACTTTCCCACTTGCAATAACTCCACCCCTCCCTCCAAGTGAGTTTGTTTGGATGGATCTCCCTTTTGTTTATGCCATATCCCACAATAAGGTAGATCAATATAGACATTTTGGATTGTGTGGTGGGAATATTATTCACTAAATTATTTAATAAATAAGTAAAACCTTCATCAATTAATTAATTTCCTTCATAAAATACATCATTATTAATAACAAATAACGTACAAGGGATTCAAGAATATATATCCAATTATCCTCATGAAATAATTGGGGTAATTTTTGGACATTTACAAATTATCCTTGTAAAAATAAATATTTCTTTATCTCCAAAATTCTTCCCCTCTTTGAATTTTATAGATAGTGGGTACTATCTCCTCATGAAATTGGAAAATTTCTTTAGGGTTTATGATCGGTTCAACAATCATAAATATTTAGAAACACATATTCCCATTCTTATTCAGAAACTAATCTATCATAACTTATTTATAACAAATAAATGTTGATCTCATATTTTTTAACACATCACATTTCCACATCTCTATTACACATTACATCCTCATCACATATTCATATTAGTATTATATCATGAACATAAAAGATTTCAACCTCATTATGGAACGCCCTGAACCCAGTTACTCAGAGTCGGTGCATTATTATATAACATTGGAATGATCAGAAAAGATCAAGTCTCGAAATACCGATTAGTTTTGTAGCCTTGGAATCACTAGATACGTTTATAAAGTTTACATTACATGATAAAGTTAAAACTACTACAACAATATATTCTATTCATATCACCTCATACTATCCCTACAGGTGGTTCATAAATTAATTCTTCACATCCTGAGAAAAATAAAACATTGAAAGGGGTGAGCTCAGATGCTCAGTAAGGATAACAATATAGAAGGAACTTTCATAAATAATCATAAACATTTAATGCAATGTATAACTAAAACAAAAGACTTTTAAAAGTGAACTTCAACATAATATGGAAAAGATAAAATTAAAAAATTCCATTTACTTATTCACATGGATATTCTACTAGTCTAATAATCACATGAAATATCAATAACCACTTTCATAATGATTGAATGCATAATGCTAGACTATCATAACTACATAGCCAAGGCCTTGTGCCAAGACAAGAAATAAGAATTCTTCAAGGCCTTGTGACAAGACACTAGTTTGTATCATGAGACCTACCGATGCATCTCAGAGATATATTAGGCTCCACTAGTCACATATTATGTCCAATGAATTCCTCATATGAACAGGTCTAAACATAACATAAACATTCGTATTATAATTAGCATATGAAATGTCAATAATTTCTCCATAAACCATGAATGGTATAAAAATAACACATACATAGTCAGACATATCACAAAACCTTAAATACAATATGGAAGTTTTGTTCATAACAAATAAACTTCAAATAAGCTTAAAATCCATCAAAGGATGTTGACATAGATTAAATCAATACTATTTGAGAGAAATATCTGTTTTTTCAAAATCATTTATATGTCACAAAATTATAAAATAAAACCTTTACATAGAAAATATTATTGTAGGATTTTAAGGCAATCTTAGAAGAATTTATAATGCTGTAAAATATCCACACGCACCGTATAAGTAAAAAAATACATTCTTACCTTAATTCCGTCGAAAAAGGTTAAAAAGGACATTGTTTGGAAAACGACAGAAATATTCCTTTATAAAATTCTTATAAAAACTCAACAAGGGTATGAATGAATTTATCCCATAGTCTTTAAAATATTCAGAAAGATTTTAAATAAATTTTTAAGAAACATGGATGTGGATGATAAAGATGTCCCAGTAGATAATTACGTATAAACATCCTCGGATAATGAAGAGATTGTGAAATAAAACCTTACCTTGTACTTTTCCTTGGTTGAGGGTAGGATAATCTCTTGTATAATGGTGAGATATTTTTTTATTAAAATATAAATTAATCATATAAATTAATATGATATCATATATGATCTTCTAACATTGAGTTGTTAATAATATCTTAATATTATAGTTGTGTCGGGTGTTAACTTACTCGTTTTCTTTTATATGTTTTGTTACATAAGCTGGGTATATTATTGATAGGTTATATCATCTTCATATCCAGAATTATATCATGTCCTTAAACATTATTTTTAATCATTATATGATAATTAGTTTTGAATGGATACGATGGGGAATGAATCTCATCGCGTTCATGGAGACGATAGTCCGTACGTATGCACGAGTGAGAATATCATTTTTTTTATATTAAAATAATATATAATTGGAAGGTATATCATATATAAAGAATCATTATTATGTTATATTTATTATTTATATGAATTACAGATCATTATTATTACCATCCAAATAATAATGTTTTGAATAACAATTACACCGCGACATGGAGATGGAAAGTTGTACGTACGCACGTATGGTGAAAAGTCATTCAAAGGATGGATATAATAATGAATATGGTTTTACAATATTTATAATAAAATCATTTTATATATAAGATACTGGAGTTATTATTTTATAATGGCAATAACAAATAAATAAGAAGTGGAAGAAGAAAGAAACTTGAAAGAGGGTTGTGAAAACATTACCACTTCATTGGGTTCTTTTTGATTTGATCAAAAGGGCTCCTTAAGTTGAATTTCTGATCAAAATAAGGCCTCTAGGTTGAATTTAGAGAAGTTGAGAGAGTATTTGGGAAGGGGTTGTCTGAGCCAAAGGGCTTTGAATGTGTGAATTAGTGAGAAGGGGGAGTGCCCTTTTATTAGAAGGGTGAGGGGACCTTTGGAAAAGCTAGAAATATTATTTTATAATAAATAAATATTCGATTTATAATGGCTATAAAGTAGATTATTCAAAGTATAAGGTGGTGATGGGTCGAAATAATTTCATCCAATAGTATTTAGATAGGTTTGGGTCATTATATTAACCTTATCTTTTAGTTTTAACTCTTAGTTAATTAGTTTGACATTTACCATGTCACATTGTATTTTTAAATTATATAGTTAATAAACTAACTATATACATCCACACAACCACCAAGTGGTCCAGAAATGATACACCTATCATTATATAAGTACTTTGGAAGAAACTTATATATTTAGGAATAGAATACCAATTTATAATATAATATTTTTTTAAAAAACTCATTTATGTCAATTATGACACTATTCAATAATTGATTTTTGTTAAAATCATAAAAACATTATTAATTATAGAAAATTCATGTATGAAATCCTATAATGTCATATTAACAAATAAAATTCATGGATGTCATCAAAAAATTCAAATTATATTTATTTTAACATTTATAATACCAATTATTTGATTCCTTCATTAATAAGGAAAATATTGCATCATTATTGTGTCATAAATAATATTACTTATTAATTGTCTAAAAATTATAAATGAACTACCATTAGGTAGGAAATCGTTTTATATTTCTAATGAATATTTATAGTTGAAAATCCAACATATATAACCCTATGTAAATTTTTTTTGCTAAAATATATATACATATGTCATTTTTCTATTTATTTTATCTTAATTAATATAAATTGTCCTTATCACTTACAAGTGGATCCATGGGGTCCCAAAACCAACCAAAAGATGACCATGGTCAGACATGTATAAACAAATAAGGTTAGGACACGTTTTTGGAAATTTTTTTATTATTATAATATTATTTTTTACCCTTATTTATCATATTTACCCTTTAACCATGGTAAATAAAATATTTACCAAAGTAAATATTCAAAATGTCTAAAAATAAAATTTACCTATTTACAAAATTTAGACATCATGATTCCAAATATGGAATCCATTTTTCCAAATTCAAAACACAGAAGTGGTAGAAATTAATTTAAAATTTATTCCCCTTGTTAAAACAAAAAGCGTGTTTTTAAGAGATAATAACTTTCAAAAGATTGACACTTATTTATGTCCGGTTTAATTGTGAAATTATGCCCAATGAAAAACATTGTATTAAATTGTAAAAATATATTCTAAATATACTTTAAAATCACTTAAATTCATATTTTATCACTATTAATTAGTTTGATTAAAAATGATGTTTTTAATTAAAATTTAGTAATTTTCACTATTTATCAAAATATAAAATTATCAAAAATGTTCCAAAATTTTACATAGGATAATTACGATATTATGAATCCAAAAATGAAGTCCATTTTGAGTGATAAATTTTATAATATTTAAAAAATTGGGTATTACTATTCATAACGGCTACTTGGATTAGTTGTAGTGTGTTAGAATCTCGAAGTTGTGTACAACACACTCTACTATATTATTCAAAGAGAATCGTATCATGGAACCTTGGGGTGTTACATTCTCCCCTCCTTAAACATCCTCGAAATTTATATAATTCTACTGCATGAAAAGACTTAGGTGGTTCTTCATTATAAGTTCCTCGGGTTCCCACGTTGCCTCTTTCATCTTATGGTTTCTCTATAGAACTTTAACCAAACGAGTCGTCCAGTTTCTCAGCACTAGTTCTCTCGTATCAAGAATCCTGATGGGCTCTTCGCAATAAGATAGATCGGGTTCCAGTTATAATTCCTCTTAAGTGAGTACATTCATTGGTTCAGGCATGTATTTTCTCAATAGTGATACGTGGAACACATCGTGAACTTTGGAGAGATTTGGCGGCATTTCCAAATGTTAAGCTACAACCCCAATTCATTCTAGAATTTCGAATGGTCCGATGTACCTAGAACTCAATTTACCCTTCTTACCGAAACGTATAACTCCCTTCCATGGAGACACCTTCATGAAAACATGGTCTCCTACCTGAAATTTCCAATCCTTCCTTCAGTTATCAGTATAGATCTTCTGCCTACATTGAGCTGCATTGATTTGCTTTTGGATTAGATTTACCTTTTCCATTGTTTCATCCACCAGTTATGAGCCTACAAGTATTCTTTGACCAACGCCATCCCAACAGGTTGGTGTGCGACATCTCTTTCCGTATAACACTTCATATGGTGCCATCTGAATACTCGAATGGATGCTATTGTTATAGGAAAATTCCACCAGAGGTAAATATTGATCTCACATACCCTGAAAGTAAAGTGAGAAAGATCTCTAAATTTCTTCTAAGGATTTAATATTATGTTCTTATTGTCCATCTGTTTGAGGCTGGTAGGCAGTGCTCAAACGAAGTTTAGTATCCAAGGCCTTCTTAAGACTCTCGCTGAATCATGAAGTAAAATGAGGATCACAATCAGAAAAAACTAATAGGGGTACTCCATGAGGTCTGACAACTTCCTTAATATATAGTCCTGCTAGATGTTACAGTGGTAGATCTTCTCTTATAGCAAGAAAAATGTGTTGACTTGGTAAGACCGTCAACAATAACAGATATTTCATCGTTCCTACTAGGAGTCATTGGTAGCCCCATGAAGAAGTACATCGTAATATTATACCATTTCCACTCAGGTATGGGAAGAGGTTGCAATACTCCACCAGGCAGTTGCCTTCCAGCATTCACTTGTTTACAAACCATACATCTTGACACAAAATCATAAATATCCCTCTTCATGTTGTCCCACCAAAAATGTTCCTTCAAATCTCTATACATTTTGGGGCTCCCAGGGTGTATATAGAAATCTAAACTATGATAATTGTCCAACAATTCCATTTTTAGATCAGGTATATTGGGAACACAAAGTCTCTTACCAAATTTCAAAATTTCATCTTCATACACAATGTCTCTCAATCCCCATCATGCACAACATTAATCTTCTTTTGAAATTCATTATCATCGATCATAGAACTCTTAATCCTTTCTAGTAAAGATGGATTGGAAACCATTTGAAAATGTATTGATATTTCACCTTCCATGGTTATTACCATGTCCATCTTCACTAGATCCATGAAAATTTGATCCATTTTAATTCTCATATTGTTCAAAACTCAATGCTATTTTCTTCTCAAAGCATCTTACACCTTGTTTGCCTTCCCCGGGTGGTAGTGTATCGTGCAATAATTATCCTCGAGTAATTCATTCCATCTCCTTTGCCTTATGGTGAGTTCTTTTTGTGAGAAAATATACATCAAACTCTCGTGAACAGTATAAATCTCACATTTTCACCATAGAGGTAGTGTCTCAAAATCTTCAAAGAAAAGATCACAGATGCTAAATCGAGAACCTGAGTAGGATTGTTTTTCTCATTAATTATCAACTGTCATGATGCATAGGATATAACCCTATCATTCTGCATAAGTACACAACACAGTCCTTTCTTCAATTCATCACTATAAATAACAAACTGATCATTCCCTGATGGTAGAGTCAATATAGAACCATTGACGAATCTTCTACTTAGTTCTTCAATAAATACTTCACACTCTTTTCTCCAAACAAATTTAACCCCTTTACGTGTGAGCATTATTAATGGGTTAGCCAACCATGAAAAATTATGGACGAAACATCGATAATAACATACTAAACCACTAAAACTATGTACCTTAGTTATAATCATCAGTGCATTCCATTCATGGATTTCCATGGTCTTAGAAGGATCAACATATAATCTATCTTTAGATACAATATGGCTAAGAAAAGAAATCTCCGGAAGCCATAATTAACACATACTAAACATCCCATATAATTCATGTCTTCTCAGTGTCTTCAAGATAAAGTGCAAGTTATTTTCATGATCTTCATAGGTTTTGGAGTATAACAAGATATCATCAATAAATACCACCAAAAATTCATCTAGATATTCCTTGAAAACTTTATTCATTACATCCAGGAATACATAGGGAGCATTAGTTAGCCCAAAATGCATTACTGTAAACTTGTAATACCCGTACCTGGTTCGAAATTATGTCTTCGGAATTTCTTCCTTCTTCACACACAACTGATGGTATCCAGACCAAAGGTCAATCTTTGAAAAGTATTGATCTTCATACAGTTGGTAAAATAAATCATCAATGCGAAGTAGGGGATACTTGTACTTTATTGTTATATCATTGATATCCATATAGTCGCTACATAACCTCATATATTCATCTTTCTTCTTAACAAAAATAATAGGGGCATCCCATGGAGGAACACTGGGGAGAATAAATTCCTTACTACACAATTCATCAAGTTTTTTCTTTAGTTCAACTAATTCCACAGTGGCCATTCTATAAGTGGTCTTCGATATAGGTCGTGATCCATGAATTAAATCAATAGAAAACTCAACTTCTCATTCTGGAGGATCTCCCAGTAAATCTTCCGGAAACACATCTACATATTCTTTCAAAATAGGTACATCCTCTATTTGAAAATTCATTTCCTCACCCATAGACATTTCATTATTTTTCCTCCCCAATAATTGAATTTATTTGATCTATTGGGGGTGGATCTAGATAAGAATTAATTGGTGATGATTCTGCTCTAAAGATAAGGTGTTCCTTATCATCATCATCAAAAATCATAACCTCCTTATTCTTTTAATAAATCTTCACATCATGGTCCGAAAGACAATCCATACTGAGGATTATATCAAACTCGATCATAGGTATGATGATGAGATTAGCGGATAAAGAACATTTATGTGCTCTAATGGGGACTGATTCGAAAAACATTATCGCAATGATACTTCCATTATGTGTTTTAACTGACAACTCCCTTGTTGAATAAAATTGGAAATATCTAATTTTCTTAGCAAACTGGAAAGATATGAAACAATCTGATGATCCAGAATCAAATAATGAATTTTATAAACTTGAGGAGACCATTAAATTACCTGTCACCACGTCTTCTGATGCTTCTACCTCAGCAGTAGTAATAGCATAATATTGGGCTTGATCCCTTGGACTTTTCTGAGGTAAGTTCCCCTGACGCATAGGAAATTCATTTGCATAATGTTCCATCTCCCAGCAATTGTAGCATTAGACATTGGTAGCTTCCTTCTTCCCCTTGCAATCACGAGCTTGGTGGCCTTTTTCACCACACTTGTAACAGACTCCCATTCCTTTTAAGAAAGTACAGGGGTGTTTCCTCCAACATTTACTACAGGATAGATATTCAAACATTCCCTTCATCTACATATTTCCATTACAAGATTGATCCGCAAATCCTATCTTTTCTTGGTTTGCTTTAATGTCATAAGACTTAGAGAATTCATTTTCTGTCTTGATAGCACATGAGACAATATCTTCGTACAACGAGAAGGATTGTGACACTAAGGCTCAATGAAGAAATGGTTTTAACCCATAAACGAAATGGTCAATATTTATTCTTGGGTTAAGTATATAATATCTAGCATACCTTGCTATCCTTGTAATGTTAGCCTCATACATTGCGACATTCTAATCCTCCTTTTGTCTCAGACTTATAAATTGCCTTTCCATATCAGCTCGATTGTCATGAATAAAGTATTTTTCTAAGAAAATCTCTTTGAACTCCCCCCATTCCATATTTGATACTTCATCAACTTTCTTAATGTTTTGAATCAATGACCATCATTGATCAGCATCTCCAGTGAGGTGATAAACTGCCATGAAAACTTTTACCCTTTCACTACTCCCCAATGCCTGAATTATTTTCTGTAGGGAAGTTATCCATTGCTCAACTACCACTGGATTTGAACTCCAATTGAATGTTGGTGGTTGTTCCCTCAAGAAGCAATCTAACAATGATCCTCTACGTTGTGGATCATGGTGCTCCATAAGGGTAAGGTTATTATTCATAACCTGAGTCAGTTGTCCCAGTATGGTGATTAGTTGATCAGCACCAATTACATCACCAGCTCCACAATAATTATCTTGAGCAAGACGGAAATCCCTACATTGAGTGTGTGCATTGATATAGTTTCCATTTCTTCCACTAGGTGCCATTTCTAAAAAATGGCATAAACTAGATCAGTTTATGAATCAAAATACATAATTCCATACTTGTAAAACATTTAACATAAATTGAACTATTTATGGATATAATCGATAATCATAAAAATGTTTTATTTGAGGAAGTATATACTCATAAACCTTTTATAATTATTTTTTAAAGAAAATTAGAGTTATCCTAAGCATATCCCCCGGGAGTGTCGTAACCAATAGTACAGCAAGGACCGTTGTGATGCACCAGTTCTCGTTCGATTCTAGCTCAAATGGGTGTTTTGTGGTTTTACCGCTAGGTACATCTGTGCCAGAGCCGCCTCTACCTACTTGTATCCAGATAGGGATTTATTGCTTGGAAAACTCCTAAAATCCCTATAATAAAAAAATTCTAGGAATTTCTTCTATACTAATCCTCAAAGTCCATCTTACATCTATGTGATCTAATCAGAGTTTATCTAAATCTAGATTCCAATGTTTGAACTAAACATCCTCTAATACCAACTGTAACGCCCCAACTCTAGTTATCCAAAGTCATTGCATTGTTACATAACATTGGCATGATCACAAAAGATCAAGTCTCAAAAGACAGATTAGTTTAGTAACCTTGGAATGACTAGATACATTCATAAAGTTTACATTACATCATAATGTGAAAACTACTACAAAAACATCTTGTCTTCATATCCACTGATAGAATCCGTTCAGTTCATTCATAAATTACTTCTTCATATCCTGGAAAAAATAAAACATTGAAAGGGGTGAGCTCAAATGCTTTGTAAGGAAAAAAATATATCAGAAACTTTCATAAATAAGAATAAACATTTAAGGAAATGTATAACAAAAAAAACCTTTTAAACATGAACATCAGCAAAATATGCAAATATAAAAATAAATAATTCTATTTACTTATTCACATGGATATTCTACTAGTTGAATAATAACATTCCATATCAATAACCACATTCATAATGATGGAATGCATAATTCCAGACTATCATAACCACGTAGCCAAGGCCTCGTGCCAAGACTACAAATAAGATTTTGTCAAGGCCTTGTGGCAAGACACTAGTTTGTCTAATGAGACCCACCGATGCATTGAGGATCTATAGTGGGCTCCACCTCTCACATATTAAGTCCAATTCATTCCTCATATGAAAAGGTTTAAACATAACATAAACCTTCGTATTAAAATTAGCATACCAAATGCCAATACTTTCTCCATAAACAATGATTTGTATAAAATTAACACATCCACAGTCAAACATTTCACAAAACCTTCAATACAAAATGGAAGGTTTGTATCATAATAAATAAACATCAAATAAGCTTAAAATCTATCTAAGGATGTTGACATAGATGAAATCAAAACTATTTGAGAGAAATATCTCTTTTTTAAATTATTTAAAAGTCACATAATTATAAAATAAAAAATTTACTTTGAAAATTTTCTTATAAGCTTGTAAGGTATGATTCGACAATTTTATAACAGCGTAGAATAGCCGAACCCGCTGTATAAACTAAAAAAAGACATTCCTACCTTAATTCTGTCGAAAAAGGTTTAAAAGAACCATGTTTGGAAAATGACAGAGATATTCCTTTATAAACATCTTATAAAAATTCAACAAGGGTATAATAAACATTATACCATAGTCATTAAAATAGTAATAATTATTTTAAATTCATTTTTAAGAATCATGGATATGGATGATAAAGAGGCCCCAGTAGATAATTACGTATAAACAACCTCGGATAATGAAGAGATTGTGAAATAAACCCTTACCTTGTACTTTTTCTTGGTTGAGGGTAGTTTAACCTCATTTATAATGGTGAAATAATTGTTATTAAATTATAAAAGAATCATATACATTAATATGATATCATATATGATCTTTTGACATTGATTTATTAATAATATCTTAGTATTATCGTTGTTTTGGTTTTTAACTTCCCCGTTTTCTTTTATATGTTTTGTTACATAAGCTATGTTTGTTATGGATAGATGTATCTTATTCAAATACAGAATGATATCAAGTACTTAAACATTATTTTTAATCCTTAAATGATAATTATTCATGAATGGATACGATGGGGAATGAATCACATCACATTCGTGGAGACGGCAGTCCGTACGTACGCACGGGCGACAATATCATTCTTTTGATATTATAATAATATATAATTGGATGGTATATAATATATACAAGAATAATTATTATGTTATATTTATTATTTACCTGAATTATACATCATTATTATACCCATACAAATAATATTGTTTTGAATAACAATTACACCACGACGTGGAGACGGTAAGCCGTACGTACGCACGTATGGTGACATGTCCTTGAAAATATGGATAGAATATTGAATATGGTTGGAACATATTTATAATAACATCATTTTATATATAATATACTAGAGTTATTATTTTTGAATAGGAATAACAAAGAAAAAATAAGTGGAAGAAGAAAGGAACTTGAATGTGGGTGGTGAAAACATTTCCTCTTCTTCGGGTTCTTCCTTTTGATTTGACCAAAAGGGATATTTAGGTTGGCTTTCTGACCAAACTAAGGCATCTAGGTTGAATTGAGGGATGTGGAGAGAGTATTTGGGTAGGGGTTGGACGATCCAAAGGATTTTAATGTTTGAATTAGTGAGAAGGGGGAGTGACCTTTTATAATAGGGGTTAGGGGCATCTTTGAAAAACTAGAAATATTATTTTATAATAAATTCATATTCAGTAAATAAGGGATAAAAAGTATATTATTAAAATTTTAAGGTGGGTATGGGTCTCAATAAATTCAACCAATATAATTTAGATAGGTTTGGGTTTTTATATTAACCTTATATTTTAGTTTTAACGCTTAGTTAATTAGTTTGACATTTACCATGTCACATTGTATTTTTATATTATATAGTTAATAAACATATAATATATATCCAAGAGACCACCAAGTGGTCCTTTTATTATACACCTATCTTGATATAAGTTTTTTGGGCTATCCTTAGATTTTTAGGAATAGAATATCAATTAATAATATAATATTTTTTTTTAAAAACTCATTTATGTCAATTTTGACACTATTCAATAATCGATTTTTGTTAAAGTCGTAAAAATTTATTAATTCAAAAAAAATTCATTTAATAAATCCTATAATGTCATTATAACTAATAAAATTTATGTATGTCCTAAAAACCTTCAAATTATATTAATTTTAACATTTATAATACCAATTATTTGATTCATTCATTAATAAAGAAAAATACTTCATCATTATTGTGTCATAAATAATATTAATTATTAAATGTCTAAAAATTATAATTACACTACAATTATGTAAGAAATATTGTTATCTTTCTAATTAATATTTATAGTTGAAAATCCAACATATATAACCCTATGTAAAAAATCTTTTATAAATGATATATGCATATATAATTTTTGTATTTATTTTATCTTAATTAATATAAAGTGTTTATCACTTACAAGTGGATCCATGGGGTCCCAAAATCGACCAAAAGATGACCATGGTCAGAAATGTATCGACCAATAAGGTTAGGACATGTTTATGGGTAATTTATTATTATTATAATATTAATTTTTACACTTATTTATCAAATTTACCCTTCAACCATGGTAAATAAAATATTTACCGAAGTAATTATTCAAAATGTCTAAAAATAAAAGTTACCTATTTACACAATTTGGGTATTCTGATTCCAAATATAGAATCCATTTTTCCATATTCAAAACACAGAAGTGGCAGAAATTAATTTAAAATTAATTCCCGTTGTTAAACCAAAAAGCGTGTTTTTAATAGATAATAACTATCAAAATATTGACACTTGTTTATGTCCGGTTTAATTGTGAAATTATGTCCAAAGATTAAAATTGTATTAAATGGTAATCATATATTTTAAATATACTTTAAACCCACTTAAATTCATATTTTTTCACTATTAATTATTTTGATTAAAAAAGTTGTTATCAATTAAAATTTAGTAATTTTCACTATTAATGAAAATATAAACGTAATCCGAAAAGTTCCAAAATTTTACCCTAGGCTAATTTCGATATTTTGAATCCAAAAATGAAGTCCATTTTGAGAGATAAAATTTATAAAATTTCAAAAATTTGGTATTAGTATTCATAACGGCTATTTAGATTGGTCGTATTGTGTTAGAATCTCAAAGATTCGTACAACACACGCTACTATATTATTCAAAGAGAATCATACCGTGGAAGATTGGGGTGTTACACATTCCTTCACCAACCATGAACACCACATAAAAATTACCATAACAACATCCATATAACATTTCCACTCCAACCCACCTAGGATATATAGATAGGAATGATGAGTAGTCATTTATTAATTTTCTCAGCATTATGTATGTCAAGTAATTTACTCGGATCACAAAAAATTTGGGTCTCGGTAAGATTATATGACCTGGGTAAGGTCCATATATAATCATAAAGATATAAATGTATAATAAAACAAAAACAAGAACTTACATTATGTTCTCATAAAATAATATTATCGAAACTACTAAATATTATTGTATCTCCATTTACACACACCTCGATGTCATCCAACTATAACAACACAATAAAACAAAACATCTTTTATAAAAATTCACCACATCCATAAAGAAATTTAAATCATTTCAAATAACCCAACCCATTTATATAAATAAAAATACTATAAATATTACCATAAATATATTATTTATTGTATATTAAATGAAAAATCATTCAAAAGATCACGTAAAATTATTCCATTCATTACCGATTAATTTCATGTATCATTATATAATTTATATTAGTTATTTAATTCAATTATTTACACACCCATATATAATTTCTTCCATACCAATTATATTTTTATATTACAATATAACTAAGTAAAAAACAATAACTATCCATTTCATTTTCCCATACTAACCTATGCATTTACCCAACCATAATGTGGATACACAACCATAGACCTACTACACAGTTAAAAACAATAGCCAAGAACCCCAAATTAGTTACCATCCACACTAAGGAAAACTAATTGTGACCCTACTTCCCAACACATACCATTTCCAAAAACCATCCAAAAAAATTCCCATTAATGGCGATATAACCAAATCCAATTCAACATCTACTAGAACCAAGATTAACATTTTATGGAATGCTTAAAAATTATTTCACCATTAATACCATTAATATTAACAAACCAATTTCCAAATTTAATATAGTAAGTCAATTATTTATTTTATATTACTATCCTGTTATGAATGGTAATTACAATATATATACAAAATTTTATTCATTTATCGTCATTAGGAAATCTTTTTTTGAAGAATTTGTAAACATGAATCAAGTACATGAAAAATATCATGGAAATAAAGAAAACTCATCTGAAACACCCCATTTACCCTAAATTTTATTCTGTTTGGTTCATTAAACTCTTATGTAAATTTCCTACCATCCACCCAAAAAATTAAATCGAATAATAATTTCACATTATAAAAAATAATTTAGTGAGATATCAAATCACGTACATCTAATAGTGTTTCATAAGATACTATTGAGGAATGATATGGGGAAATGATGATTGATTAATAGAATCATGGAAGAGAGTGATACCTAATGTACATCATATAAATACCCAATATAATAAATAATCAAAACCAAAAAAACCCTTCAAACATGATACCATACCCCCATTAGATGAATAGTAATGAAAACAAAAAAGGGGGACTCGACCCATATAACTTATGGTTTTTTATAGATGTCAAGGAATAAGTAAAACAAATAATATTGAAAATAAATACTAAGATAAATTTCTGGTTGTCTGTGACAAGGTGAAAAACATAAGAAATAAAAAAAATCAATTATTATACCAATTTATATCTATATTAAAAGCAGTGTTGTGGTGGGAAAAGGACAATTAATGTCATGACTAGGTAAAACTGATCATCTAAAAAATTAATGTCATGGATCCCAAATTTTTCCCTTATTCAATAATACATCAAAATTAAAAACAATCAAAATAATGAGTTGTTTAATGACCCACATCACCATGACGCTACACTACTATAGGTAGAACCATTGAATTCTAGCCTCTATATTGTATGTTGAGATGAACATTATTGTTCCATGATGGTCATTCAAGAAAAAAGTCATCTTCTAGGAGACACATAATCAATTGATCTTGGACCTCAGATCGTGATCAATAACATTGTAAAATACTGTTAGTAAAATTCCATTGAACTTCATAATAGTTATTCTATCCTTGTTCAATTTCTCCCTTTGATCTTACTACACCACACAAATACTTATCGCATGATGGAAAAGAATTGAAAATATTCACATATACTCTTTCATACCCTTTCATTCAATGATCCAAATTGACACATAATAACATTTTTCTCCAATATAAAATAACAACTCTAATAGAAATATCATTCCCTTAACATTCTTAAAATAAAAAAACAACCAAATCTCATTGAGGAAGGAACCAAAAAGGTATGAGTTCCTACTTCATGTACCTCTAAAAAATTCATCATATATAATAAAAACACATAATGAAAAAATATATGCCCTGAAAAAAAAATTAATATTTTACGAAATTCCTCTAGAATGAGAAGACACCATAAATCAATGGTTTAAATAAAGTAAAAATGTAATATTATCAAATCAAAAAAAATTAGAACATTATATTTCTAAATAAATTCACGATTCAGTCATCATGGAATTCTAAGTGAAAATATGCGACACATTTTCCTACATAATATTATGCATACCAAAATTCCTCCACAAAAATAGAACCAAGGGAATATATCAAATTTTTATCACCTTCTATCAGTGATCCTGAGTCTCAACAAACAAGTCCACAATCATTTTTTTCATCCTTGACGTCCAACACCTGGAATTAAATGATATGGGATTCATCATGATTATATCAATGGATTTTCCACACATGTAATACATCATGAATCTATTCTATATAAATAGTTTATTTCAATTGATACTCCATATTTAGAACACATTATAACATCTAGAAAATACAGATATAGTGGAGAGAGATATTACTTCCCATACAATACTCTTCTTACCATGATGAGATGAAACCATGATGAAATCGTGGCCTCTAACCTAATGATATGTTCATATCCTCTTCAAATATTCATAAAATATATACTTCACAGGTAATTCATTTTCCCACTATCTTACTATATGAATCATCGTGGTCATACTCTATAACACATATAGATAAAAAGATTGTTGGCTCCCCAACATGGGTCAGACACAACCAAGATCGAAAAGGGATCCCATAAAATGACTAAAATGGGGTTATTATAATGAATTTGTGGAAGCTATGTTTATAGAAAAACTATAGTAATGAAATGTTCCTAACCCATTATCTACTAAATCAAATTTCATATTCCCAAAAAATATCCTCATGTTACTAAGGATGGATAGCTATACTATGTAAAAGATGAGAAATCAAACATGCTAGATACCTCACAATTTTCAATATGTTTAGTTAGGAAATTTATTATATAGTATAGTCTATAGTACCACATTATTACTCACTATTTAGTCAATATATTATCATGTTAATGCCTCAATGACACTACATCTTTATTGAATATAATATAGCAAAATTCATCAACTGATTCATGATCACCCAAATATCATCACATCCTCACTTGTATTGTGTGAATAAAAAAATAAAAAAATTTATATTTTCCTTAATTTCATCTTGTGAATTTCCAATGGATATAAAAATACAAATGAGACATTATGTTGTGCATTTACTTGATGGTAAATTAGAAATCATGAAACATACTCCACTAAAAATTTCAATATCCTAAGACACCAAATAATACCCCACAAGGAATGGTGTATATTCAATAACAAAGTATACACTACCAATACCTTTATATAGAGCACAAATATAACCTCCTCATGCACTACTGAATGAACATAAAAACTCTCTAAGAATATAATCTTATGTCGGTCATCCTTCAATGACTACTACAAAGTATCACCGTAAATGACGGGATCCCATATCCCCTTTATCTCCTAGTGTTCCCATTGAGACTCCAACACCCACTATATCAAATTATACTGAAATATTATATGGATATTATTTATAAACCTTCACTACATTAAAAAAAATTCATGAAAACTCCTCTATCCCTCCCCAATAACCTTCTGACACTCAAAATAAATATCCCCTTGACATCCTAATAAATACATTATTAACTACATTCCCCATTACCAGGGTGTATGATGTCTTCAAACCATAGTGTAACATCCCATTATTTTGGTTCCTCAATACAATTTATGATATATTGTGATAAACACATTTCTATGTATAAATATACTATAATTTACTAGATAGATGTTTTAATTTAAATATGCATGTTAAAACGTAGTTGTTGTATAGGAAAGTATAAATGGGGGTAAACAAATATTTTATCTATATATATTCTAATATGATTTAAATTATTACTTCTTAGGAAATAAGTACTCATTTATTAATAATTTGACTGAAATCGTATAATGTTAAGAATAATAAAATTAATACAGGCTTATTTTCAATGATGCACATTTTCAGTATATTTTGTGTTTTATTTTAAATGATAAATTTTATATATTTTATAATTTCAATTAAAAAATATATATTTTATTTTTCATATTAAAAAATATAAATTATCTTAGGATGAATTTTAGGAATTTTTCATAAATATATATTTCTAATATTGAAAACACTGATTTTACAAAAAATGTCATTTTTTTCATTTTCTTGAAATAATGATTAATTTAAGGTTTATGATATAATATATTAGACTAAAAAATACCTATTTTATTTATCATAATGTAATTTAGAATATAATTTTTATTTAATAATTCTATGTTTCTCATTTTTGAAATTCAAGTATTTTTTATTCAAATAAATACAATTTGGGGTTCCTCAATTTTATTCAAGTATTTACAAGTTTAATTAAATTATTTATTTTTTTCAATTAAAATATGTATCCTCTTATTGTAAATAATCTAAATAATTCCATGGTAATTAAAATTATAATTTATTTTCTTTTCGAATCATTTTAAACTATAAAATGTATATTATTTATAAAAATGATTTTTGTTGCCTTTTGTGTACATATGAAAAAATTTATTTATGCCAATTTTTTAGATTCAGTCAAAGATAATTTATAAAATATATTTGATCATAATTTTATAATATTTAAATGAGTTCAATTTCATTTTTTCCACACTGAATAATAACCCCAATATAATTCTTCCCCATGGTTAAGGGAAAAATGGTACACCATGGATAAAATTGAGGGATAATGATACAAGATAAAAAAATACACATTATAAAATATCATTTTATGGTTTTATATAATTATTAAACATATTATATTTAAACATAGAGAAATTTTGAGCTACATAAATTGAATAACAGATATGTATTTTAATAAATTTCACAGTATTAAAATGTTTTCCACCCACATAAAATATAAAATATAAATTTTACTTATAAACCCAAATATGTCTTCAAAGACCAAAATAAATAACTTTAAAAATACTTATACAAATCCTCTATTTTTTGGTATTCATAATAGACCAATCCAAGATGGCATAATGTGTAAGCCAAATGAGGCTTCCCAAAGAGAATGTAATCATCTTAACAGAATCCTTTATATTTATTTCTTCTCCCACATCCAATAAATATAATATAAACATATTACAATAAAAAAATAATTATCTTTACAATGCTTATATATTTTTACTTTAATGATTCAACTGTTTTATTTCCCCTTTCAATCTAATGGAAAATGAAAATTATTGCTCATGCATGCATATGAAATACCTTCACTATGAAGTGTTGTATTTTATTTTTCATCACTTAATAACATATATGGTAATAAGGATTTATTTATTTGATAATTTTGTTATTATAAAAAACTGTTATTATATAATTTTAAAATGTTATCTACTTTATTACCATCTCATCCATTGGAATATTATAGCATCGATCGTGTGTAGTTGTGGAATACAACAATAATAAAGTGATGAGATCAATTAGTCATTTACATATTTCATGGATAGTCATAAGGATGGAATTTATGAATATATAAGGAATTATTATCTATATTATTCCAAAAAATAAGACATTTATCTTATATATTTATTTTTTATTTTTCAGACACCTGAAAAACATCATTTTATAGTATGTATGGACTATCGTGTCTAAGAACAACATATTTCATTTTTCTATTATAACCTTGCATGGATGATTATGAATTTTTATACAATGAAAAATTTATATTCATTAAATAATTTACATTATTTAAATGAATAAAACATTTCAAAAAACATTCGATCTTGGTCAACATATAAAATTATCTTTTGGGAAAATTGATTGAACAACTTTAAGTGGTCAACGTACACAAGAGAATTAAAATAAACATATGATAATTTATTATAATAAGAACATAATTACTAGAATATATATTAAATAAATTATTAATATAGTATTTATTAAATTTAAATATATTTTTTTTGATATATAATGTTTAAACAATCCGGAATCCAATTTCAGGGGTTTTCTTCACATTTACACTCCATTGAGAAACATTTTATATTATCCAACTTATGTATTTTATATGGTTCATATAATAACTATTTGAAATATTATATCATTAATTACTATTTATTCATGGAATTTATATTCTCAAAAAATGTTTTTTATTTTAAGATTCATTTATTCAAATGTTATTGTTTCTCAATAGATTTATTTTACAATTTCACTCCTATTGAATTTTTTCATTTCTAATTTTACACTAGAAGAATTATATTCTCTATACATCATAAACCCCACATATTTTCTTATAATATAGACATTTCAAGTTTTTCTATGTTTTATTCATACTTTTCATCTTTATGACAAAATAAATAACTGAAGGATTTTTTATAATAAAAATATACCTTAATTATTCATTTCAGTTTTGAATTTTCTCTTCCATATCAGTAACCATAAAAAATTATTATAGAAGACATTATTTAATTTTAAATTCTTTTTAAAATTAATTTTATAATAAATTTAATTTTTTTAACATGGATTTAAAAATAATCTAGTAATTAATTTCTAAAAAAATCAATTTTGGCATTCTAGAATATTGTAATGGGAATGTTATTTTTATGTATACATATCATTTCTTTCCTCTGAAATCATTGATCACTATTTAGAATCCACTAAAAGTTTTGGTGATTTTTTTCAATGTAAATATTATTTTTTTTATTTTTTTATTTTCTATTAATATAAAAAAATTATTATTTTTTAAAATTTTTAATTGAATTTTGGGAAATAATTATAAATTCTTTTTTACAAAAATGTTACAATTGTATAATTTAACTAGAATTTAAATGTTTTACTTATGTTCTCCAATCTAATCCAAAAACTAAATTCCATTACATCAAGACCTTCATTTCCAATTTATTAAAGGAATTATATCAATTATTACTAATTTATGGATAATAGCTCATTTTTTTCAAAATTGATAATCATGGTTTGATGCTGATATTTTCTCAATCATTATTTATATCAGAGTTTAATAAATTCCATACTATATATTATATACTTTGTGATATATAAGAACGTTACTAATAAGAGTAATTTATTTACTAGGTATGTATTGATTTTTGCTATTTTTTATTAAAAATAGATATTTATTTATTTTAAAGGAATATTAAAAATGTATTATATTATTTATTCAATATATGATAATTACATTGGAATTATATAAGTGATGTTTCGGGTTCAATTATATATATATAGCCCCATAACGCCATGATATGTCTCATTAGATCAGCATAGATGGGTATTGCATTCTGTATGTCTTCCCTTGTAATGATAATTTCTTGAAATAAGGCCTTGATCGTATATAAGATGTTTTACCCAAGGCTTTGATGGAATGATTCATGAGGTCTTCGTAAGATGCCATAAGAGTAATATCCTCAATGTCCACCATTATGAATTTACATTATAGTTAATTAATTTATTGTCTCCATGTAATTTGTATATTGATATAATCCATGAATGTGTACTGATATAACATTATCAGTTAATTGTATTATATTTTCTAGTTATTCATCCTTCCATATTGATTTTTCATAATTTATTTGAAACATTATTTTTTTACCACTTCTAATACGTTAATGTATAGGTTTTTCATAGTAGTTAAGATCATTAATTTTATGAATAAATTCTTTTTTAAACCAATATAATGTTTTATATGAGATTAAATGGGGTTTTGGGGTTCCATTGCTCATTTAGATATCATATCTCTAGAATTTAAATAGAAAAACTAGGTTGTATGGTTAGTAGAAACCATGCAACTCATCTTTCACGGTCTCCATAACTATGCTACGTTAGACAGTGAGGATCAGGGCTCTGCATAGATTGTAGGAAATTCTGTGAGGGATCCTGTATGCTAGTGTAACTTGTCTCAGAATAGATATTAAGATATTTTTCACAGGCTTCATAGAGTTACACTATCTGTGCACCTAGATGTGTGGGGATTCCCTTGGAGTAGTGGTTATAGAATAATTGGCACACAGTTTAGCAAAACATGATGCCAAACCATTTTACCAAAAATTTAGGGTGAATTTAAAATATTCCCCTTTATTATTATTTAAAAAAAATATTATCTCTATATTCTCTAGTGTATTTCTCCTCCTCCCACACATGTGAATCCACATTCTCCTAGTCCATAGGTTTCTTGTTATCTCCATTATTTCTCAACCAAATTAATCATCATTAAAAGAAATGCAAATCTAATGGAATTACCTATTGTTTTATACCTTTTATTTCTAGTTACCTTAATATTTAGATGATCTATATTGGTGAAAGCTCAATTTCCCCATTTTCAGGTAATTTGATGATATCTATTATTTCTTCAATTCTATCTCAAATCAAAAGCTGAAGTTAGATGAAATAATCTCTAATAGGATGAGGTAGCTGGTATAGGTTCTTTCCCTTTGTTTCGTTGAATTCCAAATCATGAATTATTGGGTTGTGAGCTGAATCCTTCTAAAGAGACATCGAATTATTAATTAAATTAATTTAAATCCCTACCATGATTTTTTGACCCAATCATGTGGCGAATCAACCCTTGGGGATGGTTTCCATGAATTATTTCATCCAATGGGTGTGATCTACTATTTATCCTTAAATTACCCTGACAATAGATATTAAATAATCCATTATCTGTGATCAGTAATAATTGATACCTTTAACTGATTATGATGAATTGAATTGGCCTACTAGCCATGTTTTAGGCCCCAATTAATCACTTGATAAATGAAGTGGTAAAATTAAATTAATGGGACAATTTATTAATTCACCACACCTCATTCAATAGATTTAATCCTTAATTGATATATTTTAAAAAACATCCTTATTATAATATAGATGTTTAAATAGATTCTTTCACATTAGTTGTAGTGGTGAAACAAGGGGTTAAACATAAAGACCCCCTGGAAACACTCTTTATTCCTTCATGTTATATTTATTAATACTTATAAACACATTTGGAGTGACACTAGCTATTCATGGGATTTTCTCACCATGAATTTTCTGTTTTACCTCCAAATGAGTGACAGTGGTTCTCAAGGGGAGACCCCTTAGATGGTATTGAAGGAAGGATGGTTATACCATTAAATAGGAGAGACTAGAGGCCCTATATTAAGTACTATGTATGTACTTAGAGGTTAGTTCATTACATTGTCACACAATTCCTGGAGTGACACTTGGTACTACATTTTTGTGTCATGATACATGGACTCACTATGCATTGGACATATACCAAGGCCCTAAAATGATACATGGAATGTACCTATTTTTTTTTCTAAATTCTGGCTTGAGATGACACTTTATATTTTATAAAAATGTTAAATTTAATTAAAATTTATGTGAATTATTTTAAATAATAACTGAACTATTTTTATTTTTTAGAAAATTTAAGGACAAATCTTCCAATCCTAATCACAAGCTTGGGAATAGTCTAAATATTTACAAATGATCCCACTCACTTTACCTTTATCAGATCCCTTGATTTAGACATACCAATATAGGCCATAAGAAGTAAATTGGATGGGATTTTAAGTGGGACCTTGTCCAATTTTTTATTTATTTATTTCTTTTTTCATTTATTAATTACAGAACACTTCACATTTATTAATGCACGTATTAGATTAATCTTGAACCTACTAGAGGTGGCCTATATATATTGTATCTAACACCCTTTGAGTGCTTCTTTGGTACCCATTAATTCTTTAAGGTCATAGATATTTATAAATTGAAGTGGGCATCTTCTTATGTTTTTTTACATTACTAGGATGGAGTTTGGGGGTATAAAACTGAACCTATTCTATAGATACTAGTCCTAGAAGTTTTTATCTTTTTTATATTTTGTCATCATGTGGTATATGATTCTATAAGTTTACATATTCATATTAATTTTATTTAAATAAATTTCATAAAATCATCATTAGTTTTTATATTTTTTTAATTCATATTTTTGTTGTTAACATAAATTACATGTGGTTATCTATCATTTACAAATTCTTACCATGTGATGGGTTATTTGTCTAGTCATATATTGAATATTGTTTTTATTTATTATATATATATATATTATTGTGATCCACTTTGATCAATGATCTAATAGTATCCCCACATTCACAACCTAATCCCCAACTTCTAGTCGGTGGCCTCTGGCATTCAGGGAGGCTTGCTTGTGGTTTTTTTCAATCATCCCAGGGCACCAAAACGTGGAATCCATAGTAGGATGCTACAAAGTTGTATATAAGTATATTATTTCCTTTTTTTTACTTTATGGGATTATATAGAAGGCTAAAATGTTGGAATTTGGTATTGAAATTTTTTCTGGGAGTAGCTAACCCTTGTATAGGGGAAACCCAAATTACCTTGGTTAGGTAAATGTTGTTATTGTTTGTGCTGATATAGTTTCACGAATTTAAACATTGAGTGACTAACATTTTTTTAAATGTTTTGAATGATGATATTATTAATGTAGGCTTTTAATCCTTGAATTAATGATAAGAGGGAATCTTAAATTCAAACATCATCCTAATAACTATAAAAGAAAATTTGAATGAATTATTCCAAGAAAAATCGATATGTAGTGTGCATTTCCAATTTTTCATGTGACTATTGTAAGTGCTATTTTTTATGATTAGAGTGATTTTATTGTTATATATAGAAATGTGATGATATTACCTTAGAGGACTGAGAGAAAACATTTGTAACTTAAAGTTTATTCTTTAACCTTGATGTGTCTTCTTTCATAGGATAAGAAACTCCTTATGCATCCAATTATGGAAAGTTGTTCCATGTACCATTGGTTTCATGGGGTGGAAGTTGTTATAGATTGGATTATGTTGATGCAACATTACATTTTATAATTTTTATGGGTCCTTATAAATTAGGATTGTTTCTCTATCTAATACAACCATTTAAAGATAAATTAATGCCATAAATAACATAAAATTAAATGGACTCCCTTATGTGTGGTATCAGACCGTGACCCTGACATGACCATGTATTGGTTAGTAGGAAATGTCTCCTATGATCATTCAGTGACTTGTTCCAATCACATATACCTAAATATATGATCTAGAAGAGGGATTTATTTATTTATTAGGATATCCTTGGGAATATCCATTATTTAGTGGAGAATATCAAGATTCCTTGGGAATGGAGGGTCTAGATCACAACATATATGATATGTGACTCTGCCATTAATTAGTGGGATATTCTAATATATGCCAGTTTACATGAGGATGTGGATTAGGAGGAATTATAGACAGAATTTTGACTACTTCATCCTATAGACCTTTCGAATAGATAATTTTCGAGAGTTTATACACCTTCAATAAGGTGACAAGACAGTAATGTAATATGTACCTCACTTCACTAAATTGCAACATTTATTACTAAAAATTTATGCTGATGATATTAATACCATGAGATGTTTTTATGATGGGATTTCATATTCCATCCTCTCAGAGGTAAAATTAGTTAGGATAACCACCATTTTAGAGATATTGGATATGTCCCTAATCCATAAGTATACCATGATGGAATTAGGTGGCCAAAACAGAGCAGGTTAACTTCCCGGAAGCGTAGTGGTTTACCCAGCGGCTAAAAGTTACACTCTAAGGATACAAATGGGGGCAGTACTAGCCACATGGAAAGGACTAACAACTTTGTCGTGTGTCACCAGTGTAGTAGGATAGGCTATAAAAGGCCCCAGTTTTTGAGTAACCTGATCGAGTTCCAAGATTGTGGAAGAATGGGTCACAACTAGTGTTTCTTCTGATCCCTACCTCTAATTCATAGTGAAAGGGGTTATGTGGAAAAAATGTATTCCGATTTAGGATCAGTAACAACACATTAGGTTGGAAGCTGGTATTCTACATATCCTTTCTTCCCATTAGGTGGTCATGGTCATGGCATCCATGCCTCAAAGATTCAACGCCATCAGAGTGGACCATCTTAATATACTCTGGAAACATCTCATGGTAGTGTTCAGGCCCCATGTATGCCATACAAACAATTTCTAAGGATAATATTTTATGCACATATGTAAATAGAGGTCTTGTTTTCATTGAATCCACTATTGTATATTCGTTATTTGATGCATATGAATCCCAATCCTTCGTATTTTCTAAAACTATGGGAATTTTGGACTTAATTATAGGGTACAATAGTAGTATTATTTCCCTTTACATGCCATCATGAGTTTAAGATGAGTGTGTATGAATGTGAAAGGAGTTCTTATTGAAATATTGGTGTACTATTTCTAATATAGTTTCTTCATTATCAAGATTTACAAATTTTATTTAATTCTCTTTATGAACTGTCTGGTTCCTTAATGAGCCCATGTAGATTGAAAGAACCACCAGGTATCCTTATCATCATGTGAGGTGAGAACAAATATCCATAATGGTTAATGGGATATCCAGTTAATCCCATCTGGACCCAAGCGTACCAGGCTTGGTGGGGAAACACCCCAAATGGATAGTATATTTTTGAGTGATAAGGGAGTTATGTTTGTGAAATTACCACAAGTGGTGGATAATTTTTGGGACATAATCCCTCATGATTTTCCAGCATACCGTATGATAAATAGGTCGAGTTCACCACAGATATTGTAACATGTGTTGTACTTGTGTCCATCCCTCCATATAGGATCGAACCTACAAATCTATAAGAACTTAGGAAACAACTGGATGATATAGGGGCTAACGGTTTTATCTAAACAAGCTCATTGCAATGGGATTAATAATCTATTTTTTCACAAAGGAATTTGGTTCCCATAGATTGGGTGGAGATTATCTCTGACTAAATTAGATAATAGTAAATAATATGTGTATGGTTCCTCTTATAGAAGACATATTAAACAAAATCCGAGGATTAATAGTTTTCTACAAGATCTATTTTGGTTCGGGATACCATCGGGTGTATGTGTGGCTATCAAACATGCCAAATACATCTTTCTGAAGATGATATAGCTTGTAAATGTATCTGGTCATGCTGTTCGGTTTGATGAACATGTTGATAGTCTTTATGGATATGATGAATAGGGGTTTCGACCCACATCTTGATTCCATTGTGGTAGTATTATTAGATGACTTCTTAATGCATTCTCTCACCAGAAATAACTATCAAAACCATCTTCAGATCATACTTAATACACTAAGATAGCACCATCTATAGACAAAGCTCGTAAAATGACACTATTTCTTTGACAAAGTTCATTTCATATGTCATATCATATCTAAATCATTAATATATGTTAACCCAGTGATGGTGAGAGATGTGATTTCCTAGGATAATCCAATGAATGTGATTGATATATATATCTTCTGAGGTCTTACTAGTTATTACAAGCTGCTCATCCAGGAAATCTCACAGTTGGAAGAACATTTAATTGTATTGACCAAAAACGGTGTGAAATTTGACTTGACTAAAGAATGAGAGATATATTTTCCAGATTTCAAGGGAAGAATAACTTCAATGCTGATCCTAATTATGTTTATTCTCTATAAGAAATATCATTTTTAATGTGATTCTTCAAGAATAGGGTATGGGGTGTTCTGATATAGGGTGATTGGGTAGTGCTATATAGTTCACTCTATCGAAGTACTCATTGAGTGGAATTACCCTATGAACAACCTCGATATTGAGGCTATGGTTCATGATCTACACGTTTGGAGGAACTACATGTCTGTTTATTGGAAAATTTCTTACATAGACCATAAAACACACATACATATCAACACCGTGAGAGTTGAATTTGAGGATGTATAGGTGGGTGTAATAACTATAATATTTCAACATTGATCATGATTACACAAATATAATGAGAAACTCTATATTACATGCCCTAATTTGGAAGACTCAAATGCATGCTTCCAAAGAGGACGAAATTGAGTAGAAGTAGATGGATCTATAATTTGAGATGCATTTACAGTTTTCGGATAGTATGGGTAGCCAGTTCTAATAGATCTAACAGAGAAATTTTCTTTAAAGAGTGGTTATAGATGAGGAACTTATCTGATTCTAAGGGCCTCATTTTGAGGGAGAGAATACCAAGAGAGAACCCACACCTTGATTGTGTTATTGTAGAAAGTTAAACCATACTCTTATGTGGATTTGTATGGGTTCCATCAGTTATATGGTTAGAGTTATTGATGGAATCACATTTCTATTTTAGGGAGGTTCACCCTTATCTTACCAAGACGTATATATATATTTCTTCATTTTTGGAGTCCTTTTATAATGATTCATATAGATGTTTCCATCACTCAGTTCTCTACCTGTCAACTTGTGAAGGAATAGTACCAAGACCTTCTTTAATTCTACAACCTCTATCAATTATTGAGTGGAACTGAATCGATGTAATAATGGATTTAATTATGGGAATTAGATAATCCAATAAAGGTATAAATGTGGTTTGGTGGATCATTGATAGGTTCAACATCGTATGACACTTCTTACTAATCTAGGATACCTTCTCTATTGATGATTTTAGAAGGCTTTAAATGTGGGAGATAATACACCTTCATGGTGTTTCCAAATATATTATATTGTTTTGAGATGATCACATTACATAGTGGGCCTGGAAAGGGTTAGATAAGGAACTAGGTTCATTAGTTCTCCTGAGTACATTATGTCACCCTTAGACCAATGAGTAGTCCGAGCATATGATTTTGGTGTTAGAGGATATTCTTTTCTTCAACATCCATGATTTTAGAGGTTAATAGGAAATGAATAATTCTATGGTTTAGTTTATCTACAATAATAAATTTCAAATAATTATTCAAATCGAACTATATAAGGCCCTTTGTGGTATCCCTTTTCATTAACCCATGTGTTGGATATATGTAGGTGAGGCAGCTAAAATGGTTCCCCTTCTCATTTTGGAGGCATAAAATATACACCTTATTTATAAGTGTACGGATATAGCATAGTCTTGGTAGATTTATTATACCAATCATTATTGTTGACATCTAGATTTAGAGGTTGGACATTAGTACATTTGATATGTGTATTCTAGATTGACACACAAATGAATTTAGATGTAAGGAAAGTTGTCACTTTTATATTTTAGGCATTTCAATATAGAGGAAATTCTTTGGCTGGAATCCTATAATCTTTTGATACATATAAGTTATCATTCCATTCATGTTTTCTCCACATATTACATCTTTATTGGTATCATGTCGACCCATATCATTCAACTGAACCTGAAGATATTGAGCTAGAAGAGGATGTGTCCTTCATAGAGCATATGATAAATATCATTTATAGAAGCGTAATGTTTATCCCAAGCAGGTCAGTTCATATAGTCTAGGTGAAATGGTATCACAAATGTGTACCAGATGAGACATAGGATGTTGAGTCCAATTTACATTTAGAGTGGATATAAATATTCTCTAATAATGTCTTACAACACTTGAAAGGGTGACTGGCGGAGGAGTTATCTTATGTAGGGAAAGTGGTAACATTGTTGTTGTTTTTCCATGGTTCAGACCATTGTTTTCCTATTTAATTTTTTCCATTCTATGAAATTATTCCTAATTGAGTGAGGATGTTTTGGTGGAGTCTTCGGCTCATTCAGATCTAGGATCCCTAGAATATAAAGCGGAATAATCGGATGTACCGTTAGTATAAATAGTGTATCTCATCCCACATGGTCTTTCCAACCCTAAAACTTCATCCAATGGGGAGTAGGTATTTTTATGGTTTCTCTGAAACTATGTGTGGGACCATACACTTCGGTGAATATTATCTCTAACAAGATGCAACGATTTATCAATGGGCTTGGAATGGTTACCCGAGTTATGAAACTAGCCATGTATGGTGCTAATTTGTGCAGTATCATTGTTCACAATTGGCACAAGGTTTTGCCAATCATGTGGCCAAACCCTGTTCCCCTATATTATAGAATGAATTATCTTTACTACATTATTTAATTTTTTTGAAAACATAATTCATTTCTCCATTTTCTCTAGTTAATTTCTTATCTTCCCACACTCTTTAATCCCCTTTCTACTCCTCCATAGGTTTCATGCCATCTATTTTATTCTTGAACCAAATCATTTATCATTTGTGCAACAAAATGTTTAAGGTATGCCCTAAAATCATCTCCCTTATATTCCAAGTTGCTTCTATTATCTTTTATAATATTTGGTGGAAGATAATTTTCTTCATTTTTAGTTTATTTGATGATATCTATGATTTATTCTATTCAAGGTCAAATCAAAGGCTGGTACTAGATGAGGGAAACTCTATGAGCTAATAAATGCGGTCTACATTCTCTCAATTGGTTTCATTACATCCAATATCATAATTCATTGTTATGTGAGCCGTATCCTTCTAGAAACACCTCATATTTGATAATTAAATAAAGATGGATGACCTAATTTTCCATTTATGACCCCATATATTGGTGAATCAATCCCTTGGGTTGGACTACATGAATTATTCCATCCAACAGTTTGATTTACCTATGAGCATTAATTTATCCTATCCTTATATTGATGAACATCCCTTGAGGTGTTTTTGTTTATAACTAATACCATGAATTGATTATGTTGAATTTATTTGGGTGATTATCCATTTGTTAGGCCCAGATACCCAGTTCCAAAAATTATATGGTTGAATAAATTATTTGGACAAGTGTTTAATTCTTAAAAAATATTTCTATAAATGTATTTCCTAATTGAATGTATTGACTAAAATTCGTATTATGATATAAATTGTTAAATAGATTATCTCACCTTATTAATGAGGGTGATACAATGGGATCTTTCTAAAGGACACCTTGGATGTACTCTTTATGACCTCTTGTTTGATTTCTTAGTGTTTATAAACACATAAAGGGTGACATTGGTTATTCGGGTTATGGTATGACCATGTGTTTTTTTGTTTTACCTTCAGATATTCGACGTAGGTTCCATATGGCATAAAAATTTGATGATCTCAATGGTATAATCATTGTACCATACTAGTGAGGTACTCAAGACCCTATATACGACACTTGGTATGGAATCTAAGGCAACTTCTTAACATTATTACACTATTTCTGGATTTACAATTCAGACTTCATTATGTTTTTCCCTTGAATGGACTCCCTATGCATTAGACATATATCAATCCACTCGAGTGAAACATGAAAATTATCACTGAGTTTCCATATACAGTCTCAAGGTTACACTTTAAATTTTTATAAAAATGATTAATTTATATAAAAACTTACGTGAGATATATTTAATAATAAATGGCCATTTTTGAAATTGAAAAATATAAGGACAAATCCTCCATGGACGTTATAAATATAAAAAATAGTGCACATTTTCAAACATGATCCCACTCACTAGACCTTGTAAGGTCCCTTTGTTCAAACATACAAGCTTAGGAAAAATCATATAAATTGATTGGGAGTCCAAGTGGATCCCATTCCAATATTGTTTTTTTCTGTTTTGTATTTATTAACTGTGGAACACTAAATATTTTATAATTCACGTATTAGATTTATCTAGAAATATTTCAAGGTGAAAAACATAGATTTTCACTAACACCTTTCTTGGGATGTATTTCATAAACAATCAGACTTTTTGGTTTTTGTTATTGATAAATGTAAGTGACCATATTCTAGTGATTGACTAACATTACTATGATGGATTAAAGACAGAGGATTGAGCTTATGATCAATATGATAGTCATAGAAATTTTTGGCCATTTTTATTTTGATATCATGTAGTATATTTATTTATACCCTTCCCCTTGAATATTCATTTATTAATAGTTTCATGACATTGAATCGCCATTACATTGTATTTGTTTATTTATTCTGATTCTTCTTGTTCACTTATGTTATCCGCTCCTATCTGTTGTATACTCATGCTTCGTATATAGTAGGATGATGCTCCGGTAATGTAGTGTATGTTTATTATTTTTATTATATATATATATATACATATTTGTTCTCCACTTTGATCAAGGATGGATTATTCTACCCATGGTAAAGCACTATTCCTTCCCTGGTAGTCGTCAACCTCTCGTATTTAAGATGGAATAAATGAGGTCTTGTGACCCCCATATTAGGGCACCCTAATGGTGAATCTAGGCTGGACACAACACATACATATCATCAATGATCCACATTTTATTTTATTTCAATTCCATAGGTTATGAATCTTTTATTGATTATCAATTTTGTTAGAGAGTTTTTAATGCCATGTTTTTATTTGGCAGTGTAATATAGATCAAAATATCTAATTAATTTTCTAAAAAATTGAAAATGGTCGATAATTGATTATATGATATTTTATGATATACTAAAATAATAACGTATACACTAAATTTAGGATAATTAATTCATGTTTGTTAGAGTTTTTATCATATAATGTTTTTTATAACCCTTGGGAACATGAATTTTGAAGAACATAGTTAACATGATCATTATGATAATGACTTAGAGTATTTTAATTATTTTACCTCGATAAGGATTTATATTCTATGCCTCAATATTCATGTTCTTTATGAGTTTAATGTTTTTTTCCCATTTATTATATGAATATCCTATTAGAATGTAGGGAAATCATATTGGTACTATTGGTCAATATAGATTTCCCACATGAAAAATTAGGTATGTATGGTGTTGTAGATAAAGAGAATAATAATATATTAGTTTATGTATCTTTGGATAAGGAAAATAAAAAATACTGGATAGAGTAACATGTTTCTTCTTTGGTTAATACAATTATTTTGGAGTACTTCAAATGGATGAATTTTGTACCCTTTAATTGAACTATCAATCCACTAGTAACTGAAAAATAGATATTGTATCATGAAAATATATTTTATAATTTTTTATGAAATCAAAAGGAAATATTTATTCTCGTATAATTTTGTTTAAATTTATATTTTGATTAATTTTGGTCATTTATTTAGAATAATAAAAATGAATAGAAGATAAAAAATGAATGTAATTGAAAATTTTTTAGGTTATTTTAAAAAAAATACTTTCCCTAATAATAATGAGCTGGTATAGAAAACTATTTTTTCAATTAAAAATTAAGGTAGAACATAGTGTTTATGATTTTTTAGGAAATCTTTACCAAATTATCATGGAATGTTGTGAACTAAATACATTATTTATAATGTATGATTTATTAATTTTTGATGTTCTTATATTGAGCTATCATTGGTGTTTAGTTTCATATGAACTGGAATCCAATTATGATATCGTATAATGCTTCATAAAGAATGACAAATAATTCTCCATGTCTAATAAGAAAAAAGGAAATAAAAATAAGAAGAGGGTGAATGAGTGGTGTGAAAACTAAATGTAATAATGAAAAATAAGGTAATGATAGATTATTAAACATATGAAAAGTACATAATTATGCATATCTATATATGATTAAAGGTAATGAGAGTATATATCTAGTGCAGATATTATTGAAAAATGTCTCATGATTGTAAATCCATGAATGGACCCACTAATATCTAGTTCTTAAACTATAACTATATAGTGAAATGTTCAAATCAGTTCCCCAAGTGTTAAGGATGAAAATAGTAATTTCATTGTGTTATTTTTTGCTGATATATTTTTATAATATAAAATAGATTAAGATAATAGAGAATTACATGAGAATAATTCATTAGAATCTTCAAGGAAATTATTTATTTGATAAATTTATAATTTCTGAATCATGGCTTCTAATTTTTTATTTTCTTATAAAAAATGTCACCAATTATAGAAAATTTATTTTTGTTGTTAAGAGATGGAATATCCCCATCACTGTAGAAAAAATTAATGGTTAGAATGATATTTTAATAAAGGATAATTAGAGTTTATTTTTATGAATATATTATTATTAAGTATTAAATTATTTTCTAGAATATCCTAAATAATTTTAGGTTTTAATGAATGATATTGAACCTTGGTTGTTACCATCGAGGTTCTGGATATTAAATTACTACTCTTTTATTTGATGGTTTATTTTATTTATTATTATTTTCAAATATAGAAAACATTTCTTAGATAATTTATTAAATTTATAAGAATCAAGCGATTGAAAAAAATTTATACTATGATGAAAAAATACTCTTATAGGTTTCATTACATCATATGAGAATATTTTATCCCATTAGGCATGAAAATTTACCATTTACAATCGTAGTTTTCAAATATAAAATTAATTTGATGCAAAAAACTAATTTTAATATAGCAAATTTCCAAATACCATTAATGGAATTTAATGAGATTATGAATTTATATTTTATTATAATTCCAAAAAATGGTGGAAGATAAATCTATCTTGTTTTGTGTGAAATGTATCACATAATAATTCAGGGAATATTTTGGAAACACATTCTCATGTTGAAGTATTATAAATGAACTCATATCATTTTAAAAAATATTTACTTTTCAAATTATTATTTCCCTAGTCCTATACTGGAGATTAAAATTAATGATAAAATAAATTAATTTATTCTTATATTCTTAAAATAAATTAAAATTACAGGGATACAATTTCTATAAGAATGGAAAAATTTAGAACCTTATAAATTTATTTTATGAATAAAATAAATTACAACATATGTTACCTTCCACACTATGATTAAAACCACAGGATGTACTATATTTATATTGATATTTATTATGACTTTTATAATGTTTCCAGTTGATTGGAATGTATTAATAGGATTAACCAAATTGTAAAATATATATTGAAAAGGTATCATAATATAAATTTACATGTTACTTCCAATGAAAAAGGTAATCAGATTTTAATGATGTGAATGTAATCATATATGGGAAATAATAGTCAATGTTTAAAATGGACTTTTTAAATGTGGATTTACTTCATCATCCATATTTAAATTTTAAAATTAAATTACAAAAATTTAGAAATTTAATTTCATAAAATGGATTTAAATTTTCTTATTTTAAAATATCAAAAGTATCTTATAGGGAATTGTTTGGATTTTTTATATATAGTTGACTTTTGGTGAATAGTAATCAATTCCAATTTTACCAATACTATCAATTTTATGAAAATATCATGAAATTATAATGAAATTAAATATAATGAATATATTGTATATGATAAATAAATATTAAATAAAAAGTATAAATAATTTTAAAATATAATTTCGATCCCAAAATTTTATGATTGACATTTTGGAAATTTATAAAATGTTTTTATCCAATGAACAACTATTTTTGTTTTGATAATTTATTCCATTGTACAGAAATTTCATTTATATTTTTTTTGGGTTTAATATAAAATAAATATCATTTTTTTCAACGTAATTATTTAAATTATATGGAAATCAAAATTCTATTTATTTTTATGTAAAATCATTTTTATGCTCAAAATAAAATTTTTTCTAAAACTTATTTTAATTATGTTTTATGAAAATATGTTTAGATAATTTTTAAAAACATCTAGAAAATTAATCATAGAAAATGGATCCCTTATTTTTTATCAAAATTTTATAATTCATGAATGAGCCTAATTTCAATTCTTCTTTAATAAATTATTACCAAGGAAAAAATTATCACCATAGTTTAAGTTAAAATGGATGAAAACTCATAAAACTAATCTATAAGGCTTCAAGTCATAAAAAATTTAATCTCATTATTTCTTTGTGTTTTAAATATATCGTTATTATATTGTGAAATATGATAATTTGGATCCAAATACCTTATTAGGACATATATTATATATTAATGTTTCCATTATTTATAAGTCTTTCACAATCATAACTTATAATACTGTACAACCTCCCCTCATATATATACATGTATTGACAAAATTATCTACAAACATCCCTCCAAAATACCATCGAATCATTATTAAACACCACATTTAGGTTCCTTTATTCCCAAAACCCCACTCTTAGAAGGCTTAATGTGTAATACATGGGAGGTTTCTCAAGGAATAGGTGATCATCTTAATCGACCCCTTTAAATATATTACTTCTTGCACATCAACTAATTTTTTATAAATATATTTTAAAATTTACATAATCATATATAATTTAATTTAATATCTTATTTTTATTAGTATATAATTTTTCAATATCTATTTCATTTAATGAAAATTGAAAAACCTCACTCACGCGTAGATACTCACTACTATCTATTCTAAGCAAGTTATTTTATTTCTATAACACCCACACATGTATGGAGATAAATATGGAATTTTTATATATGTATGATTATTATAACAATAAATGATATATAAAGATAAAATTGTATCTACCTTTTCTCCCTCCCCTATTTTGGAAAATAATAATGTTGTTATTCTATATGTATGGTATAACACTTCTATAAATCTATTTCATCTATTTCACATTTCCATCATAAATTGACGGTAAAATAGATATATTAATTGTGGAAAAAACATATGTATAATATTTTATTATTCTAATAATTTGAAAATTTATCTAATTTATTTTCTTTCCAAATAGAAAAATTAATATGTCATTCTCGCAAACTTATGGACTACTCTCTCTATGAATGACATATTTAGGTTTTATTTTACAACATCAAATGGATGGTAATAAAATTGTACATAATTAATAAAAATTATATTCATGAATTTATTAACATTTTATATATAACGGATTAATTTCATAAATCCTTCGACCATGGTCTGCATATCGAAGTATATTTAGAGAAATTCACCGAACAACTGTAAGTTCCCAGTGTAATGAATAAATATAAAATGACTTAAAATCAAACGATATTAAAATTAACATATAAAATTGAATATATTAAAAATAATCTTAAGAGTGTATTTAATAAATTAAAATTTACTGGTAATGAGAATATTATGTGTCCAACTAGGTTGGAATCCAGGATAAGGGGTTTTCATCTCAATTCCACTCCATTGAAAAAACCATTATATTATTCACCTAAATTGATATATATGGTGAATAAATTACCTATTTTAAATATTATATCATGAAATAAAATTTACTAGGTTAAATAAATGTTCCAATTCATGTTTTTGTTGGATATGGTTTTTATTAAAAATATAATATGGTCATATGGGGATATATTACTATCTATCTATTATTTAGGGTTGATCATGTTTTAATTTAAATTGGATTAATTAAATGATATATAATTCTTAAAACCCATATATTATCTCATACATTTGTTATTTTTAGTGTTTCCGTGTTTTCGTAATACTTTTCTTCTCTTTGGCACTCTAAAAATCCAAATTATATGAAAAATTGGCCTTAACTCTCTTTTTCAGTAGGTAATCCTTCTCTTTCTTATATATATTTTTAAAATATTATTATATAAGAGTTCCCATATTTTAATTTCTAGTAAAGTTATTTTCCACTACATTTTGAATTCATTAAATCTTTTTATTTTAACATTTTTAATGTTTTCTAAACATGTCAATTTTTTAAATTTTGCAATACTGTGAAAGTAAATTCATTTTAAAATCTATGTGATGAATAGATTTTTTAGCCTTCCTAATCATTATTAACTCTTTATATTAATCTATTAGAATCTATGGCTTTTAAATGAAAATAATTTCCCATTATTTTATTAATTTTTTTGTTTCTATATTAATATAAATAAATGCAATATTTTTTGAATTTTTAAAAATGAATGGAACGATTTATAACTTCATTTAAAAAATATAAAAATATATTATCAATGTTTTATTATTTTATATTAAATGTTTCTCTATAATTAATTATATTATATTATATTACTTTAAAATACTTCTTTTTTATATATTAATTTCCTTATTTAATCTATTACTAATTTATGGTTAATACATTATTTGATTAACATAGAATAATCATTGTTCCTTAATGATATGTTCTCTATAATTATTCATCCCAATATTGAAAAAACTGTTTACTAATCCTTAAATTTGGTGTAAATATATGGAATTTTACTGAGAAGTTTATTTTATTTACAAGAAATAATATTAAAATTCTATATTCTTGATTCGATATAGATATTTATTGATTATAAAGGAATACAGATTATGTATATATAATTGATTAATTATATAATAAATTAATTATTTATATACCATTGATGGTTGAGATCTATGCATATATAATCCCTTGATGCATTAATATGTCCTATGTGATAAAAAATAATCGGGTTTTCTAGGTGTATTCTAATCTTCAGAATAAATATTTCTTAGCATAATGCATTCAAGATATGTATTATGTCTTGAAAAATGGAATTAATTGTATGATTCATGATGTATTGGAACAAGTCCTTGGTATTAAGAGAAATAATCTCTAGAAAAATCAATTTATTTCTATGAAAATTTATTTGTCATTATTCATGTGGTTACTATGTCCATGTAACAAAAGGATGTGTTTTTTATATAGTTTTAAAAAAATGGAATTTTTTTTATTATTCCCATACTTATTGTAATTTTTTACTTATTTATTCATGATATATTATTTTGAATGCTACCGGTTACTATCATCATACATCATCCATCTTTTTTATTTATATTCAATATAATATGATGGTGTGATCTTTGAAAAAACTTTAAGGACAGAAGAATATTTTTCATGCAATTTATTTATTTTCCATTGACATATGGAAGTTAATGAATGTACACAGTTTTTTAATAATATTAAAATTATAGATTCTTAGTGACGTGATACCTTATATATTTTACCAAAGTAATAACATAAATTTCAGTTATACAAATTTTTTATTCGGGTTTATTTCAAATAGTTTTATTTAAAATATATCCACTCACCAATCATATATTAATAGACGTCTTATAGAAAACATATGTAAATATATTTTGATTTGGGAATATCATAATTTTATTACCAATGGGGTAACATCGCCGCAACATCAAATTTAAAACTACCACTTCTATATCATGGTCATGGGTGGAAAAATTATAATAAATAAAATGATACCACAAATACCAATAAGTTTTACTTCCCTATACTACACAAGATACAATCAAGAAGTTGATTGGATGCATGACAAAACACCTCAATGATCTACCACTTTTTCTATAAACTGAAACAAGAGGGAACTAATAAATTTTACAATTTTGTATTCAAATGTTTAATAAAATTTCTCATTCCATGACAAATCCTAGAGCCTCCTATTCACGGCTTTCAATACGGTTTGAACACAAGAGATGTCATATATTATTCATTGATAATATCTTAAAAGTCCTATGATAAAAAATATCTTTATTTAACACTAATGTGTGGTCTAATATAAAATATTACAATTAATACATACCAAAAGATTAAGATGTATAGAACCTTTGGAAATTAGATAAATTGAATAACAACATAAAAAAGTAAATACATCAACTTTTTTGAAAATTCCTATACCATGATCAAACGTTTAACTACATTAAATTACCTGAAAAAATACATAAGAATTGGGTTACCAATAATGCCTAATAAGAGAAAAAATTACATTATATATAGAGGGTAAGAAATTATATACAATAGGAATATCAATAAATCACAAATTGATTGATAATCATAAAAATGAACAATAAGACATGATATAGACGGATAAAATAAAAGAAACATGGAAAATATGAAAAAAAATTAAAAAACATCATCATAAATATATGTCAGGGATAAAATCTATGAAATCATGATGTAAAAAATTCCATAATGGAATCTAGTTCACTGCATATCCCAACATGAACTCTCATGAGACTAAAAAATACTCAATTCATTGGAGGGATACATAATTATGGGTGCACCCATCACATACATGTAAGTCTTATTTCAAATAAGTATAAGTGTATAAATTTTAACAGCCTTGATAGGAAATGAATATTGTATTCACTACACAATTATTTTGGGACGGAAAATTGATGTGAAATTTCAACAGCATAACTACGTCACATAAAAAATCTTAAAATGAATTGATGAGAGAGAAAGGGGTATATCATCATTTATAAATAAAATGGCCAGCAATATAGAAATATAAAGACATATACCAACATTAATAATTTGAAATGGAAAGAACAAGATAATAAATAATATTTAACACATATGAGAATGAGAGGAACCCTTAGTTGAGTGTGTGAGTCCAAATCATTTGGAGAAGTTTCTTGAGAGATTGGGGAACCTTGGGAGGACACTAAAGGGGGTATGGAAATGTAATTTTTTGGTCCAAGTATTTTTACTGAATGTAAATGGGATCATGGGTGGGTTTATATAGGAATAGAGTGAGGATTTGTTTATTATTTCTTAAACAATTGTTTTGTACTCTATATAATAAAATTAAGACAACCAAAAACCATCGCACTGTTTTTTCCAATGATATCTTATAATTGGTATTGTTTTTAATTCTTTTATAGTGTCATGGACAGAACCTAATAAAATATTACACTTTATTGTGTGGAATTATTTCACACTCTTAAAGAAATGATATTAAAACATTAAAATTTATTAATTATTTTCAAGGATTAATAATGGATTTATAAAATGAATAAAATATTTAATAAATATCATCATTATAAATTTAAAACATAAATTTGGTTTTGGATAACTATTATATTATTTATTACATCATCTTTAGGTCATTAGGAGGTTATAATACACAACATATTCTTATATGGTATTTAATTTCTTCTTGAAAAATTGGTAGTCTATGAATATTATTAAAATTCAATGTTGGATAATTATGACACTCTAATTTAAATATTAATATTAATTTTATCAAAATAATTTTCAAAATATGTGAATATTGTAAGTTAAAATAATATATTATATTTGATGAGAAATGATTTGTTGTTTTGATAATAATACTTTTTGAACCATTATAAAAATTAAATTTGTCTTCAAAATATTTTTATAATAATTAATATTTAATAAAAACGATTAAATATAATTATTTTTAAAATATATATTATATATTTTTAAAATTAATTAATTCATAAAGAATAATATTATTAATTAAATAAAATATTACTTAAAAATAATTAAGGGGTTTTTCATATCAAAATATTATACTTATTAAAATTATTACATACTCATTTATATAAATAAGTAATAAATGTAATAATTTTTTCACTTAAGAGGAAATATAAATATTCATATTATTATGGTAACTTATTTATACTATTTAGTAAATTATTTCAACCTGTATGGGTATCATGACATGAAAAAGTAAATTGTATGGCCATGTATTTAGCATAGCTTATTGAGGGACATAGTCAAATACCCAATGATGGGTACACACCATGTACCCACCTTACATGCTCTATACCTTGGCATTTTACACACCAAGGATGGAAATAGTTCATTCTCATTTGGGAGCACGAGGTTACAGGTTCTGTGTGGTGTCTACATGTCGAGTACTTCAATTTTGGTTCCCTTTCTGGGTCTTTTACTATTTAATGACTCCAAGTCACTTTTGGATGTTCGAGTAGACTTTTCTAAGTAGTTATCTACACAGATCATGATGGTGAAACACATAGAGTCATATGAAGACTTTTAATGGGTTGTTTGAGGGTTCTACCTAAATGGATCTGTTTTCCTTCTAGTAATAGAATGTCGGTATCCCCTTAGGGAATCACTGGAACATGATTGATAGGGTGGGTGTCCCAACCAACCTTTTTGAGGTCCTAATAATATATAGGATATGAGCCATCTCTCTTGACTGATTCCTTAGTGGCTTACCCTTTGAGTATGTATCCCTACTGATATTTTCCCTTCTGGCATATGAGGTCGTGAGAGTACTTGCTTCTATGGACACCCTGAGGGATTTCTTTTCTTATATGTTAAACTACAAAGTCCCTTGTATGATCCCTATAACTATGTAATGTTCCAAGAATCCCATGTTGGATGACATATTCTTCTGAACCAGTTTGAGGATCCTATTTTGGAATCCTCTATTCCCTTTTAATTCTAAGTGTCCCATGTAGGATTCATGTGATTGTGATTACCTATGAGGGCCCCATTTAGGATGTCTCATCAGTGTTGGGAATGTAGTCCCTGTGGGTTCCCCTTTACTTGATGGACCCTGAGATTTAAATCAGGTATGGGTATAGATGTTTTTTTGGTTTCACCATATAACACATTCTGAACAAGTAATCCCTTTGGTATATGGAAGTAGTGTTGGGTTGGGAGTTCGGTCCACCCCCACTCCTATATATAATTAGCATGTTTATTTTCGATTCAGCGATGTTACCAGAGGTGCTTCCAAGTTGGTGTATATTGATCCTAACACAAGGTATCATTATTTCTTTTGGGATGAACGTATGTTAATCATGGGATCCATTTTTGTTGTTGATATCCCCATATGTGCTTACGTGAGATCTGGTATCTAAGCCGTGATATTTCTGATATTTGCTGCTATTCCCAGAGGCACTACATGGGACTTGTCTACTGAACCAACATGTATATATATTGTGATATATATTTTTGGTATTTTTATATGTATTTCTTGGTATCCGACTACAGAACCTTACGTGGTAACTTGTATTCCTTGAGTAATACATGGATTCCTTATTGTAGGACTTCCTTGGACAAAATCATAAGCTAGTTATTTGTGGTGGTGATGATTATAATCTCTTAGCCAAAAATATATGGGTAAGGAACACTAGACCCATGGAATATTATTCTCTCCAAAATGGCGGAGATGGTGATAATATCCTCATCCTATTAGTGAGATGATCACGCTCTCCCAGATCAATTATGAAAATCAAAGGGTTCTTCATGGAATATCGTAGATGAGTTCTCTTTATATAGGTATAGATCCCAAGAATCATGTTTGATTATTATCTAATGAGTGGTGGGTATTACTATGATCTCTTAAACCAATGATTTCAATGATTACACTAGCATTGATCAGTTACGAGACTTGAGGGGTGTTCTATGGCATCTTAGTGGTTAGTTCTCCTTATATGGGTATGGAACCTATGAATCGTAGTAGATTAGACTCTCCTAGATCTTTAATAAGACTCAAGGGGTGATTAATGGTGTATAAATGGTGAGTTATATTTATATATCTCCTAACAGTATGACCCTTAGAGATAATCCATGTTCCAAATGTCGTGACCGCCAACGAATTGAGACATGTGGCTCAAACATTGGACTAGATTTACATGACTGAGTAGCATGGTAACTAACTCATTAAAATTTCACAGGATATCTAGATGTACTCGTAGGAATACATCCTTACATGATTGATCATTAGTATGTATTATCCTTCTTTATAGGATTGAATTTCAGTATACATTATCCTTTTTGGTAATTATATGCGAGTATAGGTGAACCCAGGGTTAGGACGAGTAAACCACTATTGTGATGTAGCTTGATTAGCGATATAATTATAACATGTTCCAAGTTATGTATATATAGATTGATATTACAGATCCACATATAAAAATAATTATAAATGACATGAGTGTGATGAAATCCAACTCAATTCCCTTGCACATGATGTCCTGGTGATAGGGATTACAGAACTAAGGCCCGTCTGTAGGATAGATTTATGTTTTTTGTCTCACATAATCATGAGTATTTATATTTATGTATACATGTATAGGTATGGGACTACACTTGTATATATATATATATATATACATTTTTTGTGGATTTTCCTAGTTGTCTGTAATTACATACCCATGATTTGACTGTGTTTCCATGTTGGGATTACTTCCTTTTCAGTTGTTCCTTAGCTAGGCTGGGAAGTTTACATTTTGATACACTTATAGCATAAAAGTTTTAATTTTCTTATCATATCGTACTATTAAGATTATTTTATACCCCTTCATGTTCACTTTGGTGTATGTGTGGACCCTGCATCTATTTTTTTTAGTTGAGCATGAGCTTCTGGATGGAGAGGGACAAGGCCTAGAATATCATGTTTGAATGAGCTACTCATGTGAGTCCTTCTAATCAGCCTATTTTAGTTTGTAAATGTCTTGAGATAAGGTATGTGGTTTTTCTTGGAGTTAGTAGTAGATACATATACTTTTACTTTTAATTTCATTTATATTTTTCTTATATGTATGGTTAGACTAGTGGGTGACCAGTCATTTATTATATTAAACATCTATTCAGGAAATTATAGATATTTCAAATATTGTTACAACATGTTCTATTTTAGTTTTTTGTGGATTTTTCACTCTTTTTCTTACTACTGTGTATGATATTGAGTTTTTACCTATGTTTTATTACTCTGATATGAATTAACAGTCTCCCCAATATCAAACCCTAGGTCCTTAGTACTAGTCGAAAGACTATGATGTATTAGGAGTTGTGATTGAGGCCAGGAAACCATCTGGATTTGGTCTCCATTTTCGTGGAAACTGGTTCAGGTAGTTCCACAAAATACTGAGCTCTATACCCTCACTTATGAAGATCATAAAGAGAACCCAAAATAATTAAGATAAAACTCTCCATGAATCATTTATGATAAATATCTATAAACTAAGGTATATATCAAATCAATAACAAATCCATGACAACTATTAAGAACCATTTTGTCACTCATGGTCTGAGGAATAATTTTGGAAACAAATGGAATCAAAGTGGTGAAAATTTATATCTATATGGAAAACCATGATCCATAGTTCAACAAGTATTTTTATCAAAACATGAAATTTTTTTAATGAATATCTCTTAGAATCCATTTTTTGGATCCTACCTATATCTGTTTTCAAGATTAAGTAAAATTCTAAAATTATAAAGACCAATGAAATATTCATGAAAAAACCCAGATCAACATTCCATGAATATAATATTGGAAGAGAAACTAAATTATTTACTTTAGGATATGTGTCGTGATGAGCATGGTCATTCAACAAATAAATTTTAGTGAAAAACTCCACAACCATCAAAACATGTCATATCATGATCACATTATTCACACCAGGTTGAAAAGTCGAAAAATAAAACCTTTTATGACTCATTTTAAATTCATATGATTTGTTTATTTCATTTCTAAATACACACTCCAAGCCCTCCATTATATGTAACACCCCTAAATATTGTTCCTGTGAACTATATATCATCACATCTTATTTCGAAAAGTCAATCACACCATAACCCAAACAACAACATCTTGACATTTGACTCCAAGCTAAAATCAGACTTCCAAATACAATAGTCTATTGGGAAATAATTTTCAAAACCCTTTAAAACCACTCATTAAATATAATAAATTATAACAATTTATTTATAACATCCTATACTATAATATAATATATCCAATTAAGATTACCATCCTATCTTGGGAGAATAATCCTTCACAAAATGCATTAGATTGAAATATATAAGAATTATCCATCATCATAAACAATTTCTAAGAACTAAATTTTTAATATAAAATTTAGGTTATTTAATTTTCATTAAAAAACTAATTAAAACATATTTTTCAACCCATAATCCAATCCTTCAATTAGTTAACCTATTAAAATATGGTGAAAACCCTTTACAATTTTAATAACTTTTATTTGAAATGAAAGATTTTTATAAATAAATGAGAAAATTAATTACCTTAAAATACCATAAAAATATAAATAGGAAAGATAAAAAATATAATGAATATGGAAATAAAATTGGATCATGAGTAAATAATGTGAAAATATATTCCTTTCACTCTTGTAATGACAAGAAAATATTCCATTTTGAAAATGAAAATAAATTTTATTCATTACTATTTCAAATAATGTCAAGAAAAAATTAAAATTAAATTAAAACTAACAAAAATATTAAATTAGATATTTAAAATATAGAATAAAATATTTTGATATAGAGGGGAAAAGGTTTCAAGTAATGATTCATAATATTTAATGTAAAGGACTAAAATAAAAACCCATTACCTTGAGTATCGACTCTATTAATATATCATATACCTTGAAGAATAATAAAAACATATAAATTTCATAATTTATTGGGAACATATTTGACGTTCATATAAATTTTATAAGTCCTTTTATTTCACTTATTTTCATATCACACTCAGGTACACAATTTTAATTTTTGATATGAGTCGTTTTGAGTTCATTTTTTAATCCTCTCCAAAACTATGGTTTAATATTTATAATGGTTAAAGATCCTTAACCAATTCTTTCATAATATCTCAAATCTAAATTTTATTTTATCTATATATTTCCACGAAAAATAAATTTTACTATGTCAGGATGTAGTTACCACTAAAATACTCTCCCATGATAAGCTTGTTTTTATGGTATATAATGATCAAGATTATTTCATTTTAATTTCATTGTTATTATAGATACATTACAATTACATGATTAAAATTTTAAAATTTAATGAATATTAATTTTATATTTATTCGTAAAACCAACTTTCATTTATATCCTTGAATTTTATATGTTTATGAAAAAGTCTACATTTACATAAGTATAGTAAAACTAACATAGTAAGTGATGTTTTTAAAATGTGTTTAAATGAAATAAAACCTCATAAATATTAATGTTTCAAAAAACAATTTATTTTTTTTAAAATACTCTTTTACTTTTTCATTAAATTCTTATATAATCTATTTATATGAGTAATAGAAGAGTTCAAATGAAAATTCATAGTTTTGGGAAAACATTTATTTTTTCATAGAAACGGATTAAGAAAAATATGTTGGGGGAGATAACATTTGATCTATCATAGAAGATGGATATAATAGATACCAATACCATAGGAATTTAATGATGAAAAAAATCAATATTATTTAAATGAGTTTAATGAAATGTAATTACAACTAGGAAATGATAAAGAGTCTTGGAAACTCATAACTTTCTCATTTAGTCATCTTTTTCAAATTATATATAAATGTTTTGGATAATTTGATTTTTTAAATAAAAATACATTTAAAAAATTAAATATATGCTTTTATAAGTATAAGGGTAGAATATGGTGATGAAACCTAAATATAGATATGTTTTTGAAAATATTATAATTAGAACCTTTTTCAAGGAAAATATCAATTTTATTTTTAACAAATATTAAATTATCAATAGTCAAGAATTTTAATTCAAAAAAGGGGGTATTAAATTGAAAATAGATGATATTATATACCATTAAACACCCATATATTAACAAATATATGTTTTATTAAATATATAAATCAAAATTTAAATTTAAAACCCATTGATGTAATATTCTATGTTATTTTCATAATTTTAATTTAAAAATATATTTATATCTCTAAAATTCTAATTCAATAATTTTCATCATTTATTAATTATCATTTTTATTCTAAAATTTTATGATATATAATATTTCATCCCTATAATATAATTTTATTCATTTTTAAAACCAAATAATTTAATATTACTCTAACTTGCACAAGCATTACATCAATGTTGAGTAAGAATTTTTGTATAATTATAAAATTATATGATATTAAATGTAAATTTATTATATAAACATATCATGTAATTCATCATTTTAATTGTTTAAAACCATTCAAAAAATAATTTATTCTCAACTATATCATGATATAAATTTTTAAAAAATAAATTATTATTTTTATTACATTGCAAAAGTACTATGAAAAAATATGAATATTTATCTTTTTATATAAAATAAAAGTCTCATAAATATAAATAAAATCATTTAATATTCCACATATATATCTCTTACAGAAAATAAAATAATTTTATATCCCATGAAATCATATTAAAGACATCAATTTAACTTTTCCAATGTAATATAAACACTTGTTATACACCAAAAAATTATTTCATATTTATCTACAAATAATAATAATAATATATTAGTTGAATAATATTCATATGATATTTTCAATATAGTATTATTTATTATAAAAAATATATATTTCATAAATATATATTTTATGTTCTTATCATAACGATTTCAGAAAGGTACAAAATTCATAATAATTATATACCTTTACTATTCACCAAAAATATATATTCATTAAAAATAAATCATTTTATCCTAATAGAATATCCCTATTATAAACATAAAAATGTTATCTATTTTAACAGATTAAATTTCTAAAGTATAAAATTTTAATTTATAAATAAAACTATACAGTACATGGGAAAAAATTTATTTTGAATAAATATAATATCTCATTGAAATAAAATTAACATATTATTATTCTTTAGAATTTACATGAATATCAGTTTATAAAATAAAAAAATAATTAAATAAATCATTATATAGTTAAAATATAATTTCATGGTAATGTAATGTATTTTTTCCGTAAAAAAATCACATTTTAAATCATAATGTAAACATAATAATTTAAAATGTATAATGGGTGTGTGAATTTTTATATAAAATTTATCAAATATGATATAAACACATTCACAAGTTTAATATAAATATTTAAATTCATATTCATGAATATTAACAAAACATAAAGGAAATATCATATTTAAAATACATAGATTGTAAAATTTATTTAACTATAAAGTGAAACCTCATGGGGAATAATATAATTGAGAAATATATGTGCGAATAATTAGTTCCATACATTTATTCTAAGGGTACCCTCTAGTACTGTTGAAATTCTATTATGTCTATAATGGTATTTCTTATTATCTCCATTTAACTCATGCATCACAATATCAATAACCATCAACATTGTATCATACTATCATGTAATCTCATAAATTTTATTTCTCAAAGGCATCATGTTTCCAAGGGACATGAATCATTTCAATCCCATATAAACATGTCATGTGTTCTCAATTCTTCAATAATTAAATATCTTGGTTGATGAATACCTCACAATTCATTTATCTTTGTAGATGTGTACACCACATTCCCCTCACGTGAATATAAAATCACAATTGACATAATTTTTATGTGTGACTGAATAATACCAAATATATCTTAATTAATGTTTTATATTTTATTATAAAAGAGAATAAATCACAGATATTTAGACCTCTAACTGAAAAACGTTCCAACACCATACATAATCACCAATTCATTAACTATTCCTTAATTTATTGTGTAAGAAAGTTATAAAATTATAGAGGTTGTGATAATTTGTATCCTTCCAAACATAGTTAATGGTGAATCATATATTACATATAAACCCTTTTATACCAAAGAAATAAGGCATGAAACTCCATGTGGTACATTTAATGTGGAATCCAATGCACCAAAATAGATGTTTTTTCCACAAGAAAATATTCCATATATGATATAATATTTGTAGTCATATTAACCCTAACATATTTAAACTAATATAATACATGGTAATAATGATCGATTATATATATCTCAAATTAATACACTTTTCTTTACATTATCATTACATTTATTGAACGTTAAATCGATATATACACATATGTATCCAATATGAATGAATTATAAATTCAATATTCTCTTTTATATGACACGTTTCAAATTCATAAAAATTATTTTTTAATAATTTACAAAAAATACACAGGATTTTTTGAAACATATAATATACGATAGACTCCTAAATCATCCTTATTTTTCAATAGTTTTTAGGGTTTTACAAACTATCACATAAATATAAAAATTTTACCACACCACTGTTCCTTTCAATACTTGATACATGGAATTAGGTTTGATTCCTATTTTATATTTGTTTTTGTTTTAGAAGTGTTGGAGATCTATGGTACCTTATAAGGTGGGTTTGTTTTAGTTTAACTACCAAATTTTAGGATAATGATCGTGATAGAGGTTATAGTGTTCCTTTAGACCTCATATGTAAAATGGAAAAAGATACAACACCTGGTTCTAGGATGGGTGTCTATTATGGAGCGCAAGGAGTTTATCTATCAACCATGGAGAGAGGGACCTCACCAGTTCATGTTGGAGTACATGGTGGTTCCAAAATAACCTATAATTATGTGATATTTCATGGTCTACCCCTAAGGTGTATCTCCTTGTTGAAGCAACTATTCAGTGGTGGGGAACAAAGATTCATGGTAAAAATTGTTTTAAAATATAAAATTCCTAAATAGCCACCTGATCTTATGAGGGATGTTACTCCATCCCCATGAAACCATATTGATTGGAAGTAATGATTCCCTTAATTGAATTTGCATATATTAACCTAGTATATATCATTCATTTGAATTAGATTTCAGATTTATGATTCTTCAAAAAGGTGTTTTGGAAAATTTCCCTCCAGATAGTTTTATCTTTCTATTATTCCCTTATCTTGGGTCATCTCATTATAGATGTAGGATTCATAAGAATAGATATATTCATTCACCGTCACCAGTTTAGAAGGATATATGGTTTTATGTTTGTTTTATGAAGGTTATTATTTACTATGATCTATCTCTTAGTATTCTTTGAGTTATTATGATCCAATTTGGTTTTGAATAATGAAATTGATGGATTTAAATCCATGATAGGTGGATTTGATATTTGATGTCTATGTAAATGATTTCCAAAAATGGTTTTTTAATGAAAATCAATTTGACGAACATGATTTGTTTATTAAAATGACTAAAATATGGTTTAGAAATGTAAATTGGTTTTCTACATCCTTGAGGTAGGGGATCACTCTAGAAAATTTTTAATAAGAATTTTTATTGGGAAATGGAATGTATTTACGATGGAAAATTTTTATGATATATGAATTTTTTTTCTTGAATCATAATTTTTATATATAACACATATAGATAAAAAACAACCCTTAGTGTAGTTTTCCATTAGTAATAGTAATCATGATTGTGTATTTATTGAACCATTATTGGTATTGTATGAGATGACAGGAATATCGTTTCTTTGGTCGGGATATTTGTAGAACATACCTTTTTTTAATTGAACGTCATTCAGGAAACAAAAAATATAATGCATTTGGCTATGAGTAGGTTAGATAAAGCTCAAAGTTATTAGCAATCATATAATGATTGGAATCATAATTCATGGGAATCTATGTTTTCTGATTATTTTCCAAATATTTTCACCACTTATGGGACATAGATGTTTGGGGAAGCAAGTTATGTTAGTACCTCGTTATATCAACCTATATTTTTTTGTGGTGTGATTCGTGATGGAAGATTATTGATTAAACTTATCTATTCATTTGAATTATATCTATAATAACTTCAATGGTTACAATGTAAAGTAGTATCAACCAGCCTTATCCCAACTGACCAATTGGGAGGATTTTTAAATTGAACCTGACACCTCATGGATTGAATGGTCTATTCTGATAGTGAAACGTCAAGACGCGGTGATGTTGGGAAAGATGATACGATTATTTTGAGTGATATGAAAGTGTGGTAGGGACAACTAGTAGAAAAGGAAGTGTAATTCATTTATGATTTAGACGTGAAAAAATCTATTTTTGGGTTCATGAACTTGTGAATTTATAGGAATAGAAATCCATTATGGTTGGTAGAATTAAATTCACTATATGTAATCTTCTATGAAGCATATTTTGTCACTTTTTTTGTTTGGAAGTGATATAGTTGATTTGTCTCTTAAAAAGTAGTTTTTTATCATTCTGGTCCAAAATTTATATGAAAATAAAAATGTTGGAAGCTATGGTGTTCCTTTATTCATCATGTGTAAAATGGATATATCTGCTATGCTTGGTGATGGGTGTAGTCATCATTATAGCGTTTAAGGAGTCTCCCTAATAACCATGAACAAATTTATCTCACTATACCAGGGTGGGCGTCATTGACTAAATTAGTCTATTTTTCTGCACTATGCCACATACAGTCCCTATAGTATATCACTTCGGTGAAGCCACAATGCTGGAGTGGGAAACAAAAATTTATGGTGATGGTGACTTCAGAATTTTTAATTCCTAAATAACCACCTAATCATCCAAAGGTGGTTAATATAGTCATGTGTGGCCTTAAGGAGGGTCCCTAATGCATCTATTAACTCTATTTCCTTTATTAAGCTATTGTTTCACCATCCTATGGATAGGATTTTAGATTGAGTGTTCTCTAAGAAGTTGCTTTAGAGATTCATATAAAATATAATAGTAGTGTTGGGTAGACACATTATTCTTAGTCATGATCCTTATTAATATAGTCCTCTGATTACAATATTATTTTAGTTCCCAGCACTGGTTTTAATGTAAATGAGATTCTAATTATTCTTTATTTTGGTTTCGATATCTGATAGTTTCTCACTTTTCATTCATTATGTTTATATGATTTCCATAGGTTGTGATTTTTTAAATTAATTATTTCAAATCCATGAGAGGTGAACCAAATATGTGATGTATATGGAAATGAAATCAAATATTTTTTTCTAAATGATTCTGTTTCAAATTATGTGTTTGTTGAAATTACTTATATATGTTTTTTATAATGGAAATAGTTTTTAAAGAATCAAATTATTGTTCAATTTCTCTATAAAATGGTCTATGAATGTTTGTGCATGTAATTGAAATTCATTTTATATGGGAAGTGTTTTTAAAATATGAATTCGATATCTTGATATGTAATTGTGAAATATAACTCATTTACAGACTTTGGGAAAGGGGTAAAACTACATATATGTGTGAATCAGTGAATTAATTATTCAGTATGGTTGTTTTTCCTAATTATATGGAGTTAGTGTGTATCCGTTTTCGAGGAAATGAGGTTAAAAGAGTTATAATTCACTTATGATGTCCATTTTTTATTGTTTTTCTGAGTTTTTTACACCCTCGTGTCATTGATTTACCATATTTTATTTTCTGATACATTACATTCATGTTGATTTGATATTCTTAATTGACATCGTGAAAGGGAAACTAATTATTTAAAATAGTTTTATTCATTTCATGGTTCCACATGGTTAAATATGATTTCATGCTATATTGTTTCATTGAATAATACATTTTTTTGAAAATAATTCCAAATAACAAATTTATATGGGAAAATTATTTGTTTTGAAAAAATTTTAAAAATATGTTTTATTAAATAACTGACGTATTCAAGTGGATATATGATTTATATTTTATTCATGGTAGCATATTAATCTTTAGTGACCATAACTCTCTTGTTCATTTGGTCATGTGTAGAATATGTTTTAAAGGATAGTGTTAAAGGGAAGAGTATCATGTAATTGATAGCTCTCTATGGTTAGGTTTGATTTTAGTGGGTTGTGAGGGTCATGAAAAATGGTCACGGGGAGATTGACACAGGTGTTTTATTAGGTTCTATAGTGATTGTATTTTAGTTTTTTTATACCTCATTATCCAATTTTTGGATGAACCCTTTATGTTTTTTTTAAAATATGATGCATTCTTGTATATATGAGGAAATAGTCTCATTTTTATATTTTTTTTATTTTTTTATGGGTGAAATAATTACAATGTTTCATTTTATGATATCATGGTGCATGTCACCATCCTCCCATGATGAATAATATGCTTTAGACATTGTGGTTGGAAAATTCTGCTGGAATTATGGGTTGACATGGGTTGTTGAGTTTAAACATGACCCCCCTAAGAAACCCATCCATAAAAATCCTAAGTGAGTAACATCATTAAGGATAGAAGTTTCAATAATGGTGTGATTTTGGAAGCATATTCATATTTTTCAACTCCATTAACATATTCAAACTCATTAACTCCAAAATATCAAATGTTATTTTTTATCCCTTATTTTACACATAGAATTATTTTATGCTTAACAACATCATCCTTAAAAATATTCCAATAAAAAATTCCCTAGAAATAAAATTTATCTATTTACCTTAATATTTACACAGAAACCCTATAATACTTTTATGTGAATGTGATCTTCACGTTGTCTTGGAAACTACATAATTCTTTAAAAAGTAGTGATTTTCAGTTTCTCTGGGTAACTAAATATACAACATTAAATATTATATTAATATCACATATTCTCACTCTTTAGGATATTATGTCGAAATAACTTTAAATTTAGAATTTTATTATTTTTTTCATTTTGAACTTCTCAACTTCAAATCACACTCCCATTTGGACTATTAGATATTATATTTTATTTATAACATCATTCTATAATTTAGAATCTCCTTCATTATAAAAACACTTATTTACAATTAATATGGATATTTAAAAAATAAGAAATCACAAATGATATTATATGTTTTTGGAGAGCTTTCTTAATAGAATAAGCCATTATTAAAATATACGACTAATGGTTGGTGGGATCATGTTCACTCATATTTTCATAAGTAGTTTAAAAAACAAATTATCCTTGATAAAACATTTTTATTCTTTTCATCATTTCATAAAATGTTATAGAATAGGATGAATTATTAACCATATGTATGAAACAAATTAATTCATTTTTTCATAACAACTATTTATTAATTAACAAAACATCATTTAATATATTATAATTAAATTATGATAAAAATAATGTTATTATACCCATACCATCATTGTTTATTCTTTTTCATTTAAATATTTTATTTACCAACTCATTGATTAGCCAATTAAATCATAATTAAAATATATATCAATAATTTACATCATTATGAATTCTTGTATACATATATAACTTATAAAGATTTAATCAAGTGTCATATACCCTTAAAAATTGTTGAATCAACATCTATAATAATCATAATTGACATGGAATGTTTATTTTGTTTCATAAAGCCCATCAAGATTTAAGACAATCCAATTCAGTGGGACAATTTCACCTTTGTCATAATAAATCCTATATGATTAAATTGCTATTAATAGATACTTGATGATATATTTTTAGACTCTAAAACTAAAAATTCACCTCCTCTATTAAAATTTAAACTAGTTATAATTTATATTCAAAACCATAATTATATATCATGGGTCAATTAATCTACTATTAACTCATGATAACATAAGGGAAACATTTCTTGAATTCATTAATCTTTAAAATCATTTCCATGAGTGTGAATCTGTTGAATTCCTTAACATGAATAACAGATTATGGAAAAATATATTTCAACCAAATAATTTACATATACTATTAAATTTCATATATGATTCGATTCTAAGATCAAATATTTTCTAAGCCATTTAGATCCATATAAACCCAAAATTAATTAGTAAATTCTTATTATATGTATCTATGTTGACTTTTTGCAATGTTTTAACACGTGGTTTCTTTAGAAGGTGTTTCTATAAAAATAATAATTTATACATACATAAGAACTATTCATAAGTAACCAATAATATGAATTTTCTTTATTAAGATACATCATATTATATAATTAATATCAAACCTAAATCTATTGATAATGTTTTTATTATCCATAATAGATTCTTTTATTAGCATAATATCACATTTTTCTACCATCTAGAAAATACATATTTATAGTTGGCTCCCACTAAAATGATATTATATTTTTTACTCATCATGACCAATAGTAGTCCAAGATCTCTATTTCAATTAAAAAATGTCCCATATTTGACTTAAAACATAATAAATAGTTATTTAGGTCATAAATATTCCATGTAATGTCATATATCACTCATGGATAGTTTATTAGAAAACACTTTTTCCAACCCTTCATATGGATAATCCAACTATATTCCAATGGTATCCTAACCCTTAAGGTTTATCGTCTATGTGTATCCAAAGTATAAGACCAATAACGAGGTGTCTAATCCTTAGGATCACGTAATTATTTTCTTTCCATATATAATATAATCACAGGGAACCTAAAGTTTTCGTGAAATTACCTCTTCGGTTGATAGGGTTCTTAAAAACTAACATTATTGTAGGAATCAGACAATTAATTCCTTGATGTGGGATTATTATCACAATATTATATCTTATAAATATTATTTGTTTTATATATTTAATTATTTAGTTTTGGAATCCATGTTCCATCCACATAATCAACATGTTTAATATATATTTATATTTAACTCTTTACAAAACCAATAAATTTTTTACTCACTGAAAAATAAATATTTAACATATTTACCCGAATCCAAATGAATCACATGCATAAGGTAAATCATAACATCATGTATAGATTGAGATATACTATATCAAAAATATTCATAAGATTAGTATAAATTTTGTTGTTATCAAACCCCAATAATTCTAGAACATGCCATAACCACCAGGTCTTTGAGAAGCCTAACCCTCAGTCCCTCTCCTCTAGGACACATTACTCAATCTATAATCCGGTTCTTCAAAACTCAAAAAAATATCAAAAAACTATATGTAATATCTATTCAATATAATATATTTCTTTACAAACTAAGGTAGATGTAGATGAAGACTAAATATTATTTAATTATACATTGACTCTAACGATAGGTTTAGTAATAAAGAAGATGTAGTTTAACAACATAAACAAAATAATAATGTTATTCATAATATAAATAATTTATGATGAAGGATAAAATTGGGATACACCTTTATGTAAATTAACTTTTCAAATATTTATATATGATAAAACTATTTATGTGAAATTAATAATGACACTCTAATAAAAAACACATCCTAATTTTACTTTGTTTTATAGACATTTCATAATCCGGAATTTGGACAATTTATTTTCATTTCATAAGATAAAAAATTTCATATATTTCCTTACATGAATTTTTACACTATGTATATATGGTATTTTAATAATTATAAACATTTTTATAATTCAATCTCTACTATTTAAACTATTCAAAAAATTAAAATATAATATATAAAATAATTATTTGTTTATAGGATAAAATACACGGTGAAAAATATTTTTTGACGAGGTTTAATTAATATATAAAATATAGAATTAATTTGAACAATTGAAATTAATTTATCATGAAAAATAAAAAAATATTTCAATATACACTTTATGTCTTTACTTATTTTATAATTTATAAACTCAGTTGTATTTATCTCATATAATTAAAAACAAAAGCTTTATTTATAATCTATAATGTATGAATTTTTTTTGTAATAATTATTTTTAATATTGAGATTTAATATTGAGTATTATTTATTGAAAAAATGAATTTGTAATTGAATTAAAATTATTATAATTAATTTATTCAAGAATCATATTTCACAGCTTGAATAATATCATATAATATGATTGATAGTCTTCCGCATAGCCCAGTAGTTGTCCTATGTTATGATTGATAATCATATCTACAAATGTGATTATTTCTATTTCCCTTTTTAGCCAATTTTATGACATATATTCATAATAATTCTATGTGATACAACATATTGATAATTATGATATAAAATGGTAATATATTTGTGATACCATACTATATTTTATGATATATGTAACAGAAAATTATAATTGATGATATTTCAATAACATTTTTTATGAAATAAATAAATATATGAATTCATCCTATTCCATAACATATGATATCCTATATTTTATTCCATAATATATAACCCCATAAAAAATAACACTACCATATATTTTTATTATTGGGTGATATGTAATATGAATTATATTTCAACATTTAAGCACATTACATAAAATATATAAAATAATTGGATATTGTGAAACCATTTTATGTAATCATGGGGTCTAATAATACTTATTAGAATATGGTGAAGAAAATAAATTCCCAATTCCAATATAACCATTAATATGATTATGAAAAAATGAATAAACTAAAAATGAAAAATATATAATATTGACTTATGTGTCTTACACCATAGATACAAAATAGCACCATTATGTATTTTGAATTTCATAATATGGATTGATGATAGTTATATAATTTATATTTTAAGGAATCTAATATATTAGGCTTCGTACATGTTATTTTGTAAAGACCCTGACCCAAAATCCACAATACGGTGCCTCGGTCCGAGTCACTACATGACCTTAGGTGCACCTACTTGCACACTAGAAGATTCCAACTACCAAAAAGGGTCTAATGAGTCATTTCAGGATATTATTCCCTATTTAACATAGTAATACACAATAGGTAAATAATAGAAATAGTGGAAATAAACGTATAATAAATAAAATTCATATATATCCAATATCTCCCAAAATTGGGTACAAATCATATCCAACAATAAAATATGTCATGTCATGTTAGACACTAATAAGTGAATAAATCCCAAAATAAATATAACAAATGGAATCCCCAAAATGGTCATTAATACAAGTATATAACCTCAACCTTTTACTTCTATAGCCCAACTCAACTCCCAATTATAAGGCATTTTTCCTCATCATTACCTACAAGCATGTATTCTACTCAGGTACCAAAAAATGGCTCGGGAAGGGTGTGATTATAACATATTAGGCCACCACCAATAGAGTCTACAAACTATCAAATAAAAATAGATAATTCATGCAAGTATTAAATAAATTAAATGTAAATAAATAATAGTTCATGTACCATTATTTAAAAATATTTATGTTATCCTTTTATGACTCTAGTTCTAATTTCCATTATTTACATCTCCTTCATTACATAATTCTTTATCAATATTTTTCCATGTTTTTGGAATTTACATCACTATGAATAGGGGATTAAGTCATGTCCTTATTTTTCAATGGATAAACATTTCACAATCAATTAATCTCACCTTCCTTGGAGCCTTAGTACATGTAGTTTCATCAAATGTAACCATTTGAGTCCTAGAGCATCAGTTTGACTCCCCATTGCATGCATTCCGAGGTGGGGTTAGAGCATCAGTCCAACCTAACCCATGGGTGGAGCCTCTATCCATGGTCCCACCACCAAGCCATGGGAACATGCTTATATATATATATCCATTCAACAAACATATCATATCACAAATAGTACAAATAATAATCATAATACATAAAAATCAGCATGAGAGTATATATTGTGTCATGACCCTTTAGAAATTTTTCATTTATATTACATTAACATTTAACTTGATTCCCTTTTCATATGAATAAATAATTAATAAAATCCAAAAATTCCCTTATATTGACAGATTTAACATAATCCACCATTTCTATAAGCTAAATCACTTAACCCATTCATCATTTCCCTTGTATCAACCCTTTTATGCATATCATGCACATATCACAATCCATTTGGTACTTTTACAATATTCATATTTAAAATATCTTTATATAAAAACAAATAATCCCTTTTAAATTATACAAATCTAAATAAAAATATCAATATTATAATATTTGTCATCACATTGACTAATTCAATTGTTATTCATGGTCTCTAGTTAATCGTATGCCAAATTCACACATGACATGCATGTTAACCTTATTTGGGAAGGTCAGTTCTCTCTTTTGGTGGCCTATATTGTTCAAGTCATTCTCCGTGCATCCCATGGAGGATAATTAGGTATTAAATTTGAAATTTTTTCAACCATTATATCAAATATCAATAACAACACTAAAAACACAATAAGGGGAATACAAGAACACAATCCTATATACCCAAAACCACATTAAAGTATGAGATATGACATGTAGGTAACCTAACTCCAATATGATGATGAACACACTCCTAATTGAAGCCTTATATCTATATTATAACATTACATGATTCATAAACATAAACACCACTTGAGAAAATAGGTTCTAGGACTTTAGAAGAAGATCACCCAAGATATAAGCCCTAATACAAAAAAGAGAAGAAATGATAGGTCTAGACTAACACAGATCTTTTATTCAAAACCCATAACAATCCAAATGGCCTAGACATGAGTAATATTGATCCTTGAGAGCTCTAGATGGTTCTTCATCCCATGGGTTATAATGGAGAATATGGGTGAGAGAAAAGGGTGAGGATATAAAATCCAATAATAGAAAAATTATAAATATTCCAACTTTTAAAGGGATGGATGATTTATATGCATGATTTCCAAAACCATGATAAAACAATACAAAAGACACTTTATAAGGGTATTTTGGTCACACGGTTACCTTGGTATCCCTAAACAGTTCATAAACCATGTGACCACCATTAAATATTCCATTATCCAAAAATTCATGGCTTGGATTCCCACCATGCATAGTTTACTTAACTATTCTTTAGACATGCGCTAACTGTGCACCTTCTATAGGTTGGATGAATTTTACATTCTTTCATATAAAAAATCCCTAGAATACCCCTAAGACCCATAAAACACTTAAAAACATTATTAATGAAAAATAATATACTGAATCCAAAATTGAAATATGTATTCACCTCCATGAATTTAGGGATCTAATATCCTCCCTACCTTATAACGGCTCATCCCCGATCCATACACACAAGAATCATTGACTTTTAAAATCAAAGATACTAGGACAATGTACCTTCACATATAACTCCCTTTCCTACATTTCTTCCTAAATAATTATTTGATGTAGGAATATAAACTAAGGGTTCCACTTTTCTCTGTAAGACATTCCTTCTATGATCCATAATACAGACTAGATTATCCTCAAAGGTCACATCATCACCATGCTGAACATCCTCAAGAATTATGAAATTATATGAATAAATGTGATACTATCGACGATGTAAAATGTGAAAAACATCATGCATGCCACTATATTTCAATGGATGACACAATCAGTACACCAATAACCTGATCCTCTCTACAAAAATAAATATCCCCATGTACCTAGATGCCAATTTTCCTAGCTTCTGGATTTCATGATGACCCAACCTTGGTGAAACTCAAGGAAACATTCTATTACCCAAAATAAACTAAATAGGTCAAAGACACTGATATTCTTACAAATTCTTCCTACTCTAATCCAATTCCATGCATTTCATAATCAATTGAATATTTTTCTACATCACCTACACGATAATTGGTCCTAATAGCTAAGAATTTATGGCCTCTAACCAACAAAAAGGAAAAATATATTTTCTTCCATAGAGTGCCTCAAATGGTTCCATATTAATCATAACATGGAAACTATTTTTATATGAAAACAAAACAAATGATAAATTTTTTCAAATAAACTGGTGAAATATAGGACACAATACATCTACATGTCCTCTAACACTTGAATTGTATTCTATGACTACCCATCAATTTGTGGATGAAAATTCATTATAAAAAACACCTGAGTATCTAGTGAATTATAAAGTCCCACAAAAAATTGTGAATTAAAACATGGATCGTGATATGACACTACAGTTCATGGCACTCTATGCAACCGCACTATCTCTTGATAGTGCAACTCACCTAACTATTTCACATTGAACGTATCCCTGATTAAATAGAAATTAGACAACATTTTCAACTAATTCATTAATACCAAAATATCATCATTCATTCCTGGTATCCATGAAAGGAACACTAAAAAATTCAACCTTACATCATCCCACATCCATTTTGAAATTGGAAATGGTTGTAAAAAACCACCTAGGAATTGATACTCATCCATCATCTGTTGACAGGGAATACATTGTGTCATAAAACATGCTGCCTCCATCTTCATTCCACACCACCAATACTATTAGTGAATGTCACATTACAACTTGTTCAAACCAAGATTATTTTCCCACTATGATGCATGAAACTCCAACCTCAACTCCTCTAACATACACACTTTCTTGACTATAAGGACACAAACATAAAGAACATAATCATCATTAATAGTTCAATTCAAAATTGACTACTTAACTTTACGAAATTATTTCATATCTAAATACTTAGGATCCTCAATATAACTCTCCTTGACCCTATTCAAATTTGTAGAATAAACAGTAAAGGATGCATGGGTCATCTTCCCTTTCTTATTTTATACCTACTGATGCATTTCCGAAAATAACGATATCATTCTCCACTCTGTGATGGATTCCTAATAAAACTAATTCTGAGTCATCTAACATAGAGAATCTGTTGCAATATTCCCTTTTCTCATCATGTAAACCAACTCAAATTCAAAAGGATTGATGTACTAGACCCATCTTCACTATCAAAGATTTAAATCACTCTATATAGTTATGTAATTAAAACATTTATGATCGTCAAACACCCAGAATAACTCTCCCAAAAAACAATTCCTCTGAAACATTATGCCGTGAATCATAGTGGAAAACACAAGATCATGTATAGGGTAATTTCATTCATGGGGCCTCAACACCCTTGACCAATACTGTACAACCTGATCGCCCATCATCAACACCACCTCATGCCCAACACCCGACGTATCATAAAACGACATATAAAACATACTAGGCTCATGTATGATTAATATAGGTATATTCATTAACAATTTATTCATCTCTTGAAAGAAATTCACATATTCCTCGAATCACTAATGTATAACGTTGTTCTTGGCTAAGCCAAAAAAAATATGTTAGATGGGAGAAACAATTAATGAAAATTATATAATAACCAGAATACTCCAAAACCACTGAAAATCTGAAACACTTTTTGGATTCTCCCAAGTCACAATAGCCTACTCATTCTATGAATCCACTGATACACCTTCCTTTGATATAATGTTAATTAAGAATTTAACATTATCAATCCAGAAATGAAACATGGATAACATGGAATATATACCATTCTCTCTTAGTGTAGTCATGATTATTTCAAGATGTTTGAAATGATTATCATGAGTATCAGTGTATAATAATATTTCATCGAAAAATAAAACTTAAAAATAGTCCTTGTATAGGTGAAAATTTTGATTCATTATAGACATAATCATAGTTGGTGAATTTTTATACCCTACTGGCATCACCACAAACTCATATAACCTGTACCTGCTCCAGAAACAAGTCCATTTTACATATAAGGGTCTAACCTTTAACTGATTGTACCCTAATCTAAAATCAATCTTAGAAAACACTATTTCACCATTTATCTGGTCAAAAGGATCATTGATTCATGGGATAAGGTACTGATTCTTTACCATCATCTGATTCAATTTTTCATAATCAACAGATATCCTCAATGATCTATCAATCTTCTTGAAAAAAAACATGAGAGATCCCCAAGATGATGTTCTAGGGAAACTAAACCCTTTTTCCTCTAGTTATTATGACTAATTCTTAAGCTCTTTATGTTCTTTTGTTGCAATTATCTATGAGGGAAAGGAAACCAGGTCTGCCCCCATTAGAAACTCTATCCTGAACTCCACATCCCTCTAGGGTGGAATCCACAAGAAATATTTAGGAAACTCATCATGAAATTGATCCAACATTATAAGAAATCTCAGTTTATTCAACTCCTCCATCATAAAGAAGAAGTTAAGACACATGGGTTGTGAGGTCACTGAACTACTAAAAAACTATCCATGCATGGCGTACCCAAACCTCCCACTCTCCCAGAATTATATAAGTCTTAGCCTCAAGTTATTAGGACATTACACTAGGTTGGTAATAGCCTACATGTTCTTGATAAAAAACTATCCAATCTACACTCATAATCAGATAAAAACTTTACATATCGCGGAAAAACAACTTCCATGGAAAAAGATACCCACTAACCTTAAATCCCAATCATTACACTAATTGATATTCTCAGTTCTCAACCCCAATGGTGTTTAAATTAACATAATCTCCCTAAAATAATAGACTTATAAACCCAACCCCCCATACGCCATGAATTAAAATAAAATAATGTGAGGAAAATCTATAGAATAAAGAACCATCATGTGTGGAAGAAACATGAATTGTATCACGATCATTTGATGGTACAACCTTGACATCGCCTATCTGGAATGCATGAAGTTGACCATACCCACTACCATAGGCCCCCCATAAGTTCCTAGTGTTTTCTACCCTAATAATGTTGATGATATTACTAAAAAGTGCCAAATATACCAACTCTAAAGCCACTATTAGTCATTCTCCAACTACCTATCAGGTATGGGTTAGCAGACCCATACCTATACTCATCACTAGTCTTGATCCTTCATCGTTTCATGACTACCACAGGTTCCAGAAGAATCATTACACATGGACAGAAAAATTTCTGGCCTAGTTCTAAACAGATTGTCTAGAACACTAACTATGCATGTTTTCCTAGCCTACAACACTGATAGCAGAAAACAAGGTCACTAACCTAAGATAATGGTACCTTTTTTTAGTTTTTATTTCCACCACCTCCCTATTAAAAATTCTCAAAAAATTACTTCCTACTATCAAAAGTCACACCACTTGTTCACCCAAGTTGGATTGTGTGTCTTCTCCCAAAGACCTAATTGAGGATCTCTTCTGATATAATGTATTGATCACCCACAATATAAACCCTCTTAAAATGAATTATATTCACTTAATATTTGATCTCATGCCTTAGTCCATATTGAAAATATCTCTCTATGTCCACCTCACCCGACACCAAATCTTGAAGTAAACGTTGAAATTAGGTGACATATATTTCATTTTCCATGACTATTATATATTATTATATCAACCTCATAAACTATGTACCCTTTTAATTCCACAAGTCTTGAGGATAAAACTTTTCTGAAAACAAATCCTTAAAATACTTGCAACCCATTCTATCAGCTTGTTGTGTGTCACTTGAACATCCTAACAACGTTTATATTGGGATTGCAGCATATAAGTTTCCACCATGCATATTTTCCTTGTATTAGAATTCTTGTAATACAAAATAATATGAATGGATTATTTCTATAATTATACAACCTTAGGTAAACCATCTCTTGCAACCATTAGAGGGTTCAGAAACTGAAATCCTATAGTTGGGTCCAACATACATGGTACAAACTTCCCTGGGTTGTGTTCCATCATATGCATGTACGGAGTGAAGTTTTCATGGAACTCATATTTCCCCCTGTTACAATAAATATATAGTTTTTATTACACTATTTTTGGAGAGGAATTATCAGAGACACCCATTTTCTACTCAACTGGAACATGTCTTCATGGTTTCATTTCTCTATAATTCCAAACATGATATTTTGATCACATAAAATAAGGATCCTTAAATGCCAAAAAACAAACCCTTCACATACACTATCCCAAAGGTCATCATCACATTGGATACACTACCCTCATCTATCCCTAAGAGGGTAAATTTATAACATTGGTAAATAAACTCAATGGAAAACACTCATACATTAGACACTAATTCCAGACTATTTAAATACTTACAACGTAGACCCTTCCTCCTATTAATATTTCGAATTTTACAATTAAATAAAATTAAATTCATTACACATTTAGAACAATTGGTTAGAGAAAATTTCTTAAATTTTATTCAAAAATTTTATATCCTTTTTTCACATATATAACATTTTATAAAACACTATTTTATTCAATTTATAAAAGTCAAATGAATTCCATCCTTTGTGTCCCACACACGCATCCCATGTGGGTTCCTACTAGGATTTATTTAACTTATAAACATAGGATCATATAAATATTCATGAATTCTAATCCTCGTGTCCTTCCAGCCATGAGAATAGTATTAAAAATTTTCAAATCACACAATAAGTACTTCACCCAATGGTGAGACATCATCAAATGTAAGAATGTACAACATGAACAACAGTTGACCACCCCTGTGAATTGGGTTTTCCCTTATACATGGGTTATCTACACCCAATCATTACCTCATTTCCAAGGTTTGACACATACGATTGTCCTTTATACCATCCCAAATAAAAATACCACTGAAAATGAAACCCTCCAATACCACTTTGTATCATCTTTAACCTAGAAGCCACTAAATGGTTCTCTGAGTGGAGTGACAACATGTTCTCAGTCACTCCTCCTCATACGCCAGAGGTATTTGACTTGTAGCGAGGGTATAATAAGTTTCGTTGGGAGACAATACACTCTACCAAATTAGGCCGTAGTACATAAATATAAGAAATATTAAAATGATAAATGTAATAACATTCAACCATGAATAACCAACATCTCCAAAAACAAGGTAAAAACCATAGCCAATAGTAATATATGTCATGTCAATATAGATAGTGCTATGTGTGTTGAGTCAATAAGGTGTTCCATATGAATTTCCCATTCATTCTTGTATTGAAAATCAAAAACACCTTATACTTATGAAAATCTACATTTTACTACTATAAGGAAAATTTACTTAAGGAAATTTATCGTAACCTAGTTTTTCCCATACATGTCAATATTTTTCATAAGTACAAAAATCGGATCCATACCTAAAACCTCGGAATCATATAATTCTTAGATATGAAGCATTCTGTTTTTAGGATACGAATTCTAGATATGAACTGTAATGAAGTTCTATTCTGAATTATGAATATGAACTATAATGAAGTTCTACTCCGAATTCTGGATATGAACACTAAAAAAGTTCCATTCTGAATTATGGATATGAATTCTCATAAAGTTCCATTCCGAATTTTGGATACAAACTATCATAAGGTTCCACTCCGAATTATGGACTCCAAACTTTTAATAGTTCGACTCCGAACTTCTGAGATTTCGACTCCAAACATTTATTAGTTCAACTATAATCCTCTTTGAGTTCGATTCTGAAAATGTACTAGTTCGACTCCGAACTTTTACTAGTTTGACTCCAAACCTTGTATGTTTAGATTCTGAATTCTAGTGAAACCAGAATCCGAATTTCCTTAGAAATTCAGACTCGGATTCCTATAGAATTCAGGTTCCGAATTCCTATAAAATAGAATCTGAATATACTTTTTATTATAGACTCTAAATTCCATTTCAGTTAGACTCCAAACATTTATTTATTTAAATTAGGAATTTTATTTTTGCTTATGCTTGCATATGCTCTATTACAAAACGATGTCGTGAATTCAGTTATACATGCTTTGTTATAAAACGATGTCATCCATTCTGTTTATAACTAACCGTTGGTTGAGTTACACATGTATAGGTCCCTCCGAATATTAAGGAAAATATGACTGTTGGTGGAGGTATCCGACCGTTCCAACCAAGTGTATAAATATGTCCTCATTTGAAAGAGATCAACACGCAAGTTTATCACTATAGAGACCACACGATGTTAAGGTGATTTCTAGAGAGAGAATATTTTCATGCTTTTAGCATACTGAACTGCTCGTTCAGATTGCTTCGTGCAAGTCCGAATGTTGGTGATTACATTCGAGGGCTTTCGGGGATAGGAAGACAGATGTTCCGACTACCTTGAAGTTTGAGAGATTCTTTGGTGAGGAAGATAGAGGTTCCAACTACCTTGAAGTTGAAGGCTTGCAGGTATAGTAAGACAGAGACTCTGATCTTCGTATTGAGGGCTTACCCTGGTGTGGGTAAGATAGACTTGTTTAAATGTATAAATAAAGGGACCTTTATCCAAGGTTTTTTTAAACCCTTATCTTTGGGTTAAAATAGTTATTGTTTGTTACTTGTAGTTTTACTACTTTTTTCAACTGCATATTGTGTTTTAAGGAAAGTATAATTCTCTTATACTACCCTACACATGTACTATGATTCATTTAGATTATATATGCTTTAATTTAGAATCTCATATTGTAAACTTTGCTTAAGTTTCAATTTCCAGATCCATATTTCTGGAACATGTTTTTTGAATATCTTTCTAGATTTAAGCAAGTGCATTGAACTAGAAGTTTGTAACTTCATACCTTGTTACAATTCAACAATTGGTGTTAGAGGTGTTATGAATTATCTTAGATTAACATTGTTAAACCATTATCTTTCCTTGTTTATGGAAATTTTTATAGTGTACAATTCACACCCCCCCCCCCTCTTATAAATTGAGCAACTATATCATTATTTAGATCCTACAATTGGTATTAGAGCAGGTCTCTAAAATACTTATACTTACATATAAGTTTTTCTTGCTCAATATTTCATTGTTCTTCATCCATGCTTAGAAAGATAGTTTTGTTCCGAACTGGTTCATTCTGAACTTGTTCACTTCGAAAATTGTGATTAAAATCTTTTCCTACTAACTAGTTTGGTTGCAAATGTTTTTCTTAAAGATGGCAAGTTTGAACGTTGGACCTATTGACAATCTAAATCCTACAAGACCACCAATTTTTTTGGTAATGACTATGAGTATTGGAGAGATCGAATTAAGCCTTTCATTATCAATACTGGAGTGGAAAATTTCATTATGCTTACTAGAGGTTATAAAATTCCTCATAACGAAGTTAGTGCATTCACCAACCAAGGTATGCAAGATTATCAATCAAACTACAAGGTACGCAATACTCTACTGTGTTCAATTACTAGGAGTATATATAGCCAAATTTCGTCATGTGAAACAGCTAACTGTATATGGAAGAAACTTGAAGTTACTCACTTTGGTATATCCAATGTAATTGAAACAAGAATAGATTTGTTGAGAGCTGAGTATCATGGTTTCAATTTTCCGTATGGTGAAACAATTAGCAAAGTTCAACAAAGGTTTATGACTATTGTAAACATCTTACAATCTATGGGAGAGAAAGGTTGTGATGATGAAGCTCCGGTTGATAATATTATAGATATTATGCCCAATGAGTTGGAATCAAAGAGAATAGTTATTGATGAGGATAAGAAGGTAACTAAAATTCATCTTGATTAACTATTTGGAACTCTTCTCCAACACGAAACAAGAATGAAGAGGGATGCTGACAACATCAAGAAGAAGAATGGAAATGGTACTGTTGATTTTACAACAACATCAAATCATATGAAAGCAAAGACTCCAGAGAGAGTAACCATATCCAAGTCCAAGAAGGTTATTATCCAATCTGAATCTAGTGAGATTGAATTCCCAGAGAATGAGTTAGAAAATCTTGCTCGAAGAATAAACAAGATAGTTGGTTAGAGAAATTACCAATCCAAGTATAAGAAAAAGGAAAGGAAAGATAGGAAATACGGAGAAGTAACTTGTTATGAACGAAAGGGAGCTGAATATATTAGGCCTGATTGTCCTCTCCTCAAAAAGAAAGAAAGAAAAGAGAGGAATTTTGAAAGAAATACGAATATGTATTATAAAGCTAAATCTAAGAAGGTTCTGAAAGCTAATGACAACTGGAGTGCCAGTGGGGGTGACTCTTCAGATGAATCTTCTGATTATGAATCTTCAGGACAGAAGAATCTTGGTCTTATATCCAAATTACCTATTAAAAATCATTACTTCATGGCTAAGGTACACAATGTTGAATCATTGACCAATGTTTCCATAAATTCTAATAACAGTAACTATTATAACTCTTTAGATGAAGAATCCTCTTCTGATGAAGAAAATACTACACCTACCTATGAAAAAGTTTCTAGGTTTACTGAACTTCTTGAGATTGAGAATTCTATACTCAATAAAAACATAATAAGGAAAACTCTAGGAATACAATTCTTACAATAGAAATATCAGATATTTTAAAATATCTTGATAGGAAAAATTCTGATTTTATAATTATTTCAAAAAATCTTGATGAAGTATGTTCTGAGAAGAAAAAAATTTCTAAAGAGCTAGAAAAAGTAATTTCTATGAAAATTGTTTTTGAGCCTAGCTCTAGTTCTAAATCTAACAATTTTGAAGATAAAAACATGGTTATAAAACTCAAGTTCGAATTATTTTCCTTAAAAAAGAATTTGTCAAACTTTATCCATGGTAAAGAAAATTTTGATAAGATTTATTCACAAATACGACCTTTAAGAAACAAATATGGATTTGGTTATACCCATGCAAAACCAACTTTTAGAAACAACTACTTTTTCCCCACAAAGTGCCCCATTTCGTACCAAGTATCAGTGTGGTGGTCACTGGGCAAAGAATTGTTCTTTAAACAAAACCCAATCCTTAGGTTTTCATAAGGATTATTTCTCTAAGAAGATATTGATACCCAAAATTTTGTTATCTGAAAACCTCAGAACCAAACAAGTTTGGATTCCGAAAGTCTAATCCTTTTCTTATTTTCATGAAAATAAAGGATGTGCCAACAACAAAACATGGTACATGGATAGTGGATGTTCCCGAAACATGACTGGTAACAAAAGTTATTTTGAAAAGATTATCAAGACGAAAGGAGGAAAGGTATCTTTCAGAGATAATGCTTAGGGAGAAATTGTTGGTATTGGTAATATTTTTATTCTTGGTAAAACCTTAATTTCATATGTTTTTTCGGTGAAGTGTCTTAAGAACAAACTCATTAATGTAAGTCAATTATGTGATGAAGGATACCTTGTGAATTTTAGGAATGATAAGTGTCTAGTACACGATTCCAAGGAAGAGTTTATTCTTTCTACCAATAGCCCAGAGAATGTTTACACATTAAACTTAGAAGACCTTAGGAACCAAGACTTACCTTGGCTAAGTGAAATGGAAGATCATTCATGGTTATGGCATAAAATACTGGGTCACAATAATTTTAGGAACTTATGTAAACTCTATAAGAAGAAACTAGTTAAGGATCTACCAGCGCATAGATTCGATTCTTCTAAAGTTTTTGATCCCTGTCAATATGGAAAGAAACATAAATCTTGTTTTAAATCAATCAGTGAAGTCTTAACAACTGATGCATTACAATTAGTGCACGTGGATCATTTTGGTCCAACACAAACTCAAATCATTGGAGGAAAATACTATGTGTTTGTTCTAGTTGATGATTACACAAGATGTACATGGGTCTATTATCTAGAAAAGAGGTCTGATGATTTTTCTTATTTCAAAAGTTTTAGAGCCCAAGTTAAAAATGAGAAAAACTTCCACTGAAAACTATTCATAGTGATCATGCAAGAGAATTTCTAAATTATGATTTGGAAACTTTTTATAGTAGAAAAGGTATTACTCACAACTTTTCAACACCATGAACTCCTCAAAAAAATGGTGTAGTTGAAAGAAGAAATAGAATTCTTCAGGTGATAACTAGAACCATGTTGAGTGAACATTCTATAGCTATACATTTCTGCGCTGAAGCTGTATGCACTGCTTGTTATACTATAAATCGAGTTTTGATTATACCTTTTCTTAATAAAACACCTTATGAGTCATGGAATGGTAGAAAACCTAGAATTTCATACTTCAAGGTTTTTGGTTTCAAGGTATTCATCCTAACTATTAGAGATAATCTACACAAATTTGCACCAAATTCTGATGATGGAATTTTCATAGGCTACTCCACAACTTCTAAGGATTATAGAGTTTTTAATAAAAACACTTGTACTGTTGAGGAAACAGTGCATGTAAAATTTGATGAATCTGATCCTTTTGCTTTTAAACCATCCCATCCTATATCCTCGGATGTGTTTTCAAAAATGGATTATAAACCTTTGATAGAAGATCTTTCTAATAAGGAAAATGTTCAAGAAAACTCTTCTGAAACATTTACCTCAAAATACATTCTACCCTATGTTGATGAACAAGTTTTACAAAACACAAACCATCCATTTATAAAGAATCATCCCAGTGATAGTATCATTGGTGATGTAAATCAACCCGAGAGGAATAGAAGTTCCTTGAAAAATGAAGTATAACATCTAGCATTTCTTTCCCAATTTTAACGAAAAAGCAATGATAAAGCTTTAGGTGATGATGATTGGATCAAATCCATGCAAGACGAAGTAAATGAATTATAAAGGAATAATGTATGTACATTGGTTGAAAGGCCTATGGAATATTCTGCTATTGGGGTAAATTGGGACATCAGAAACAAGTGTGATGATAATGGAGTCATTGTAAGAAATAAAGATAGACTAGTTGCTAATGGCTATAATCAGCAAGAGGGAATAGACTATGAAGAAACTTATGCTCCAGTAGCTAGACATGAATCTATTCGTATCTTACTTACCTTTGCAGCATTATTCAATTTTAAACTTTTCCAAATGGATGTGAAATGTGATTTCATTAATTGTTATGTCCATGAAGAAGTTTTTGTTGAACAACCTCTGAGCATTAATGACACAAAATACCCTGATAATGTTTTTAGAATTACCAAAGCTTTGTATGGCCTTAAACAAGACCCACAAGCCTAGTATGATAGACTTACATGATTTTTGCTTCAAAATAACTATGTTAAGAGAAATGCAGATCCAACCATTTTTATAAAGAATGATTAGAAAAATGTTTTCATTGTTCAAATTTATGTTGATGACATCATATTTTGTTCAACTCAGCAATCATTAACTGACTCTTTTACAAGTCTAATGAAGTCTGGGTTGGAAATGAGTATGATGGGTGAGTTAACATTCATCCGTGTTTTTCAAGTTTTCCAAAAACCTGAAGGAATATATATATCTCAACATAAGTATATTAAATATCTTCTTAAAAAGTATGGATATGAAAAATCTAAGAGTATAAGTACTCCCATCAGTACATCAAACTCTTTAGATCTTGATGAAGTTGTAAAACTAGTAGATCAAACATCTTTTAGAGGTATGATATGAAGTCTACTATACTTAACAGTTATTTGTCCAGACATAATGTTTTTAGTATGCGTATGTACAATATATCAATCCAATTTTAAGGAATCTCACTTAAAGGCAGTGAAAAGATTTTTTCTCTACCTAATGAGAACCATGGATATAGGATTATTTTATACTTCTGAAAATGATTTTTTTTAAATGCTTTTCGGATCATGACTTTGGTGGTTGTAGAATGGATAGAAAAAGTACATCTGGAACTTGTAATTTCTTAGGAGATTCATTAGTTTCTTTTTCATTCAAGAAGCAATACTCAGTAGCACTCTCCACTACTGAAGATAAATATGTAGCAGCTAGAAGTTGTTACGCCCATGTGTTGTGGATGCAACACACAATCAAAGATTATGGATTGGGTTTTACTAAGACTCAAATTCTGTGTGATAACACAAGTGCCATTTCCCTTAGAAAAAACTCTGCACATCACTCACGTGCAAAGCACATAGATATTAGGCATCACATTCTTAGGGATAACACACTCAAAGGAGATATCATTCATCATTTTATCGGAACACAAGATCAAATTGCTGACATTTTCACAAAATCATTACCCTTTGATAGATTTGAATACATTAAACAGAAGTTAGGAATGATAACTGTGAGGTAATCCTTCTTCTTTAACATCTGGTTGAACAATTCTCCATACAGTAATAAACACCTTTTCATAGGGGGAGTACATTTGCATGTTAGTTTAACTGAATTTTTATTGACAGTTTTCTTTTTATACATTTTAACTAAAATTTTATGTAACAAGTTTTTGGAAATTCTCAAAATGGAAATTCTCAAAATAGAAATTATCAGAATGAAAATTATCGGAATAGAAATTCTCAGAATGGAAATTCTCGGAATGGAAATTATCTGAATGGAAATTATAGGAATAATTATTCTTGGAATGAAAATACTCAGAATAGAAATTCTCAGAATGGAGATTTTTGTACTGTAACATTCGTAATGGGAATTTTCATAAATAATTTTCCGTAATGAGAAATTTTGTATTGAATTTTCATAACAAACTTTCATAATGAGAATTTTTATAATGAATTTTCTGTAATGAGAACTTTCGTAATGAACATTCGTAATGATGATTTTTCGTAATGAGTTTTTTTTCTTCCAAGAAGACTATTACCAATTACAAACTATATTTCTTGCCAATCTGAAAGTTCTGTTTTCCTTACATAAGTTTTCATAGTCATATTTTGCTTTCTGGTATTTTACTATGAGTAAAATTATTCAGATTCTATTTTTCCTTAAATCCGAATGTTTTTCTTAAAAACTTCAAAAGATCGGTGTTAAGTTTTCCTTGCGGAAATATTCTCAACCTTCAGATCAGATCAGAAGGATTTTAAACCGTTAGATTGTTTCTGGAATGCCAAAGGTCACCTCCTTCACCTATATAAAGGGGACCCTCAGAGTCATCCCACATTTGTTTTTCATGATTTTGCATCCCGATGCTCTGCATCTCTTCTTAAGAACTGTTCTGATCATTGTCAAGGCCGTTCCGAATCATACAAAACTCTCCACTCTAAATATCCGTTGAAGCTACATCTCAAGATATGTCAACTACATAACCAATATCAAAGTGGTTAGTCTTTAGGGAAAGGATAGTGCATCAGGATTTCTACAAGTTTAATTCTCTTATAACCAAGAATATCATATTGAATGGATGGGAAGATTTTTTCTTGTATAAGTCAGAGAAACGGGATTCAGTTTATACAGATTTATTGGTTGAGTTCTACGAGTATGTTTCCTTCCAACAGGTAGATGGGAGAGATATATTTTCCTTTAAGTCTTATGGTAAGACATACAAGTTATCCTATACCAAGGCTGCAAGCATGGTGGGTTTACCTTACGAAGGGGAAGCTGAATTTTGCTCACACAAGCTTCCAGATGAGAAAGTAATTTTGAACAAGATAAAGGCATTGAAATTTCTTGGACCTAAAGATACCAAGATAGCTAAGATTTCTCTGCTCACTCTAAATATTCGGATTATACAGTTGTGGGTACAAGGTTTTCTCATACCAAGACGAGGTGACAAGGATAATCTGAAGAAGAGTGACATCTATGTCCTAGATTTCCTGGTAAATATATGGAAGATAAATTTGATGAGGCATGTCTTGATTTCGATCAAAAATATAAAATAAGGTTACTTGAGAGCCCAAATCATTATGTACCCTACGTTACTATCAAAGCTGATAGTTCGGTGCTTAGAGTCTTTCAAAGTTGCATGCAAGTCAAAGTTTTGTAATTGTAAGCTTATGCTGGTTAGTGATGATACATTGAGGAGGATGAAGATGGTTTTTTCTAATGAATATTGATAATTCTATCCTTTATCTGTGGAAGAGGACGAGGAAGCTCAGAAATATTCATAAACTCCGGAAGCATCTAAAAAGGAAAGGAAGAAGAGAAAGCTTAAGGAAGTGAATGCAGATGACATAACTCTCAAAGCTAAGGAAACCCAGTCTTCTCCTCCCAAGCCGATGAAGCAGAAAACATATATAGATGAAGTGGAAGCCAAGTGGAGGGAAGACAATGAGAAGAGGAAAGAATGGGATCCACAGTTCGGATTGGACACTTCAGAGGCTAAGGCCTTAAAAGAGAAAGCTTCAGATGAATTTGAAAAGATGAAAAAAGAAAAGAAGTTGAAAAACAAGTTGTCTGAAGATGAAGTGGTGAAATCTCTGTTAAGAGATACAGAAAGAGATTCTGAGAAAATTCCCATTCTAGAATCTTTTGATGTCCAACCATCATTACCAGAGACTCCAGGTTAGAACTTTCTCACTCCAGAAAAATCCAAGGGTAAAGGGGTAGTTGAAGAAGTAGAAAAACAAGCTGGTGAAGAAGTGCCAAAATAAGCTGGAGAAGAAGTAGAAGAAGAGTTTGTTTAAGAAGAAGAATAATTAGAAGAAGGAAGTTGTAATCTCAATGATCTAATCAATAAATTAGAAGAGTATAAATAAAGGGCTGAATCCGCAAAATTACCCGCTCCAGAAAAGGCAGTTTAGAACGAAAGTGGGAAGGCTAATGATGATCAAGAGGAAGACAAGTAAAATGTTCTGTATGATGTGGAAGAATCTTATAAAAATAATTTTCTTGAAAAAGGGATTGAAAAAGATAAACCTGATGAAGATCTGATTGTTCAGTTACCAGAAAGTGAGGAAGGATCTCCAGATGAGAAACCAATTATGAAAGCTGACAAGGGGAAACAAATTCTAATGGATACACCAACAAAAGATATTTTCAGGAAGAAGGAGGTTGGTGGATCTTCTAAAAGAAAAATGGTTCAAGTTGAAGAAGAAAATTCTCCATGTAAATTATCAGATTTGGAGTCATCAGCTCATGTTCACGATTTTGTGGTTAAGTCTCTGAAAAAGTTGGTGGATACCATTCTGAATTTTCCAACTATTGATTCCAGGTGCCAGATGCTGCAACAGAGTATGAATCAAAAATCATATTCCTTATCCATGGTCATGTATAACTGTGTGAAGATAAAATCTGATCATAGATGTTTTCTTATCAATTATGATGTACACAAGAAGTCTTGCAGCTAAATAACTTTGTGGTCTATGAAAGTTGAAGAAGATATGGCTGACTATGATAATTTTTAGAATGAGGTGAAAGATGCCTTTGAAGCCAAGGATAACAAGATCAAGAATCTTTAGGAAGAGATGATAATTGAGAGAAGTACTTGGAATCAATGGGTCCGAGATCCGAATGGGATGCTTAACTCCATAGCTCAGACCTAGAAAGGGGAAAGAGACTTTCGGATTGAGTTTGAAGACAAGCTACAAAAGCAAAGGGCATTTATAAAAATACAGGAAGATTCCATGAAGGCTCAGGCTGAAGATTTGAAAGTTCAAGAAGAAAGGATAAAATCCTTGGCGAGGCAGGGTGAGGTTGACAAAATGGATTTGAAGAAGCTCAAAACTTTTCTGAAGAAGCTGATCCCAAAGGAATAGGATGGAAAATGAACACACTCCAATCTTTTGTTTTATTTGTTTTTTCTTTGAATTTTTTTTCTCAACTCTAATGATGATTTTTTTGGTTGTATGTTGTTATATACTAATGTTTTAGGTACCATGTTTTCTTTTTCATTCCCTTCAATTCTTTTTGAAAATCACAAAGGGGGGAAGGAAAAATAACTACTCCTAAGGGTGAGGAGGAAAATGACCACTAAAAAGCGGAGAAGAAAAAATTAAAATGAAGAAGAAAATTTTCTAAAGTGATGATATAATTAATGAAAGGGAGCGTTTCTAACTACAACATTTTTCATTCCCATGAAAATGAAAAATCCATTCCGGATATTCAGAATACAATCCATAGAGTTTCAATGCCTAAGGGGGAGTTCGTTGTATTCATCATTATTCATGAATTAAGGGAGATAAGTTTTATTTTCAAAGCCTAATAACATTTTTCAAAAAAAACCTTATATTCATTTCCATATGGACGTTTTTGATTTCCAAAAATGGGGAGATTGTTGAGTCAATAAGGTTTTCCATATGACTTTTCCATTCTTTCTTGTTTTGAAAATCACAAACACCTTATACCTAAGAAAATCTATACTTTACTACTATATGGATAATATCCTTCCATAAGGAAATTTACCCTAATCTAGTTTTTCACATACATGTCAATATTTTTCATAAGTAAAAAAATCAGATTCATACTTAAAACCTTTGAGTCATATAGTGCTTAGATATGAAGAATTCTCTTTTTAGGATCCGAATTCTAGATATGAACTGTAATGAAGTACCATTCCGAATTCTGAATATCAAATGTAATGAAGTTCGACTCTGAATTCTGGATACGAACTCTAATAAAGTTCCATTCCAAATTATGTATAAGAATTATCATAAAGATCCCTTCTGAATTATGGATACAAACTCTCATAAGGTTCCACTCCGAATTATGGACTCTGAAATTTTTTTAGTTCGACTCCGAACTTCTGAGAGTTCAACTCCGAACATTTATTAGTTTGACTCCGAACTTCTATGAGTTCAATTCCAAACATTTACTAGTTCGACTCCGAAATTTTACTAGTTCAACTCCGAACCATGTAGGTTCAGATTATGAATTCTAGTGAAACCAGAATCTGAATTTCTTTAGAAATTCATACTCCGGATTCATACAGAATTCGAGTTCCGAATTCCTATAAAACAGAATCCGAATATGCTTTTTATTATAGAATCTAAATTTCATTTTGGTTGAATCTTATCTTTTATTTACTTAAATTCCGAATTTTAGTTTTTCTTATTCTTACATATGCTCTATTACAAAACGATGCCATGCCTTCAATTATACATGCTTTTGTTATAAAATGATGACATCCATTCTGTTTCTAATTAATTGTTGATTGAGTTACACGTGTTCCGATCCCTCCAAATTTTAAGAAAAATATGATTGTTGGAGGAGGGAGCTGACTGTTCCAACCAAGCCTATAAATATGAGCTCATTTGAAAGATAACGACACATAAGTTGATCACTCTAGAGACCACACGCTGTTAAAGTGATTTCTAGAGAGATAATATTTTCATGCTTTGTGCATACTAAACTGCTCGTTCAGATTTCTTCGTGCGAGTCCAAATGTTGGTGATTACATTCGAGGGCTTCCGGGGATAGAAATATAGAGGTGCCGACAACCTTGAAGTTTGAGGACTTCCTTGATGAGGAAGACAGAGGTTCCAACTACCTTGATGTTGAGTGCTTGTGGGGATAGTAATACAGAGACTCTGATCTTCGTATTGAGGGTTTACCCTGGTGTGGGTAAGATATACTTGTTTGAAAGTATAAATCAAGGGACCATTATCCAAGGTTGTTGGATACCCTTCTCTTTGGGTTAAAAGAGTTATTATTTGTTATGTGTAGTTTTACTACTTGTTTTTCTGATGCATATTTTATTGTATGGAATGTATAATTCTCTTATATTTTTTTACACTTGTACTCTGAATCATTTAGATTCTATATGCTTTAAGGTAGAATCTTATATTGTAAACTTTGGATAAGTTTCAATTTCCAGATCCATATTTCCAGAACCTGTTTTTTGGAATCTATTTCCAAATTTAAACAAGTGCATAGAACTAGATGTTTGTAACTTCATACCTTGTTCCAACTCTCTAATTTGTGTTAGAGGTGTTGTGAATTTTTTTAGTTTAACTTTGTCAAAACTAGATCTGTCCTTTTTTAAGGAATGTTTTAATGTATACAATTCACCCCCCCTCTTGTAAATTGAGCAACTACATCATTATTTTGATCCTACAAATTGAAGAGAACCCATAATAAAGACAACCATCAGAATCTCCAAAATAGACCTGACACAACTCGAAAAATGTGTTATTTCCACAAACAAATATCCATGGTTGTGTGGTCTAGTACCACAGTTTTTAAAACTATGGCGATAGTCCATTTTTTCAAGGGATATAGCCATGGTTTGACAAATAAATATGGCTATAGGTCTCCCTCCATAGTGCATGAGAAAAATATTCAAGAAAAAAATAGTATGAATCTTTATTGTCCAAGTTAAGGAGAAATTACAGAAGTTTTAATAATATCTATAATATATACATAAACCCAATCCCTTAGTGGGGAAGTGGTTATGAAGATTAAATGAATGTGTGATGTGAAGGGTTGAAATCTGGTTGGGGACATATTTTTTAATCCTATAGCCATATTTTACATAGGATACACCATTGGTTTTCCACTATGGAAATAACACCTATGAACAACGATTAAACTGTTGCCATTGGTCAACAACCATATTTGAAAACTTCAAGAACTATTTCCATGGTTTGGAAAAATATGGAAATGGGATAGAACCTATTTACATGGTGATAACACCCGCGGTTGGAGAAAATTGTAGTCGTAGGCTATGACCATGGATTTGGGACCTATTTCCAGGGTTTTAAACCATGGTAATAGACATATTTCTATTTTTTTGACACCATGCCCAAAACCACCTCCAGGTACATTCGTATACCGACACAACTCCCATGTATCGAGGCATTCCACTTATTTTAACATGAAAACATCATGTCTTCTCAAGTACACAATGGCGGCTCGATCAGGGTGTGATTATAACTTAGTTGGGCACCACCAATGATGTCCAAAAATGACCCATTCAAAAAAAGTAGTTCATAAATGTATTATGTAAATTATATGTAAATAAAGAATAGTTTTTTTCATTAGTAAACAATCATTACATTAACTATTTATTACCACAATTATAATTTCCATTATTTGAATTTCATTAATATATAATTTGTTTTCAACATTTTTTTATTGGTTAGGCATTTACATTGTAATAAATAAGAGATTGAGTCAAGTACCTATATCAAAAGGGATATACATTTAATAATCAATAATTTTACTTAAATTGGATCCTCATTCGAGATAGTTTCATTAAAAAAATCCAATGGGTGAAAAGAGAATTATTCTTACTCCTCAACCTTTGCATTCCTGGGTGGGGTTATAGAATTAGTCCAACTTAACCCAATGGAGGATCCTCAGTCATTGATCCCACCACCAAACCATGTGCACTTGATTATATATATATATATATATATCCATTCACCACACATATAATATCAAAACAAATCATAATCATAATCATAATCATCGACAATCAATAAGAGAAAAAATATTATTCCATTACCCATTAAAACCATTTCATTTATATTACATTACCATTTAACCCAGATCCCATTTTTAATGCATAACACATTAAAAAAATTAACCAATTCCCATACAATGAACCATTTAACATATTCAAAAAATTTCATATTCTAACTCACATAACACATTAATCATTTCCCTTATACCAACACCTTGTTCACATCAATCAAAAATTAAAATCCATTAAGAACATTCACATTCATCCCATTTTAGACCATTTTCATTTAAATCCAAAAAAAACTTTTTAAAAAATATTGAAATCAAGAAAAATTATCCATATTCTCATATTAATCATCACATTAACAAATTCAGAGGTTCTCAATGGGATCAATGTGATCACAAGTAAAATTAACACATAACATGTCTGTTAACAATGTTCAATAAGGTCGGCAGAGTCCATGGGTGGCCTAAATTGGTCAAATAATCCTCCATACATCCCATGAGGATCATGGGGGGTTAAAATTTTCATTATGGTACCCATTATATAAAATATAACTAACAGAACCTATTGAACCACAAGGGAGAAAAGATGACACGATTATTTTCATAAGAACTCAAAAAACTATGGGATATGACATTTGGACCACCTACCTAGAATCTGATGATGAACACACTCCTAATCAATGTCTTAGATCTTGATTCAAACACACCATGATAATTTAACCTAAAACCCATATGATAAGGATGGTTTTATGTATTTAGAGGGAGATCACCCAAGATAAAATCCCTAATCCTGAAAATAAAATAAATAAGAGGATTAGACTCACCCAGGTAATTGATTCCAAAAAATGATGCTCCAAATGACCTAAAACTAGGGATACTGATCCTTAAGAGATATGAAGGGATATTTTTTAACTATTTAATATGGATTAAAATGGGGATAAAATAGGGTGGGGGCTTAAGATATCAAAATCAAAAAACTGTAAATTTTCTAAATTTTAAACGTTTGCATAGTTTTCCCACATGGTTTTACAAACAATTTGAAAACAATGTATAAGCTACTATATAAGAGTGTTTGGGTTGAAAAGTTACCTATTCAACCTCAGACAGTATGAAATCGTGTTCCATCTATGTGATATTACACTATTCCAAATTTCATTTCTTAGCATCCCACCATATATATTTTACTTAACATTGTGCTAGTTGTGCACCAACTTTACACCTTGAAAAAGTTGGCCATTTGTCGCTTATTTCATTCATTAAACCCCTTTAACACCCCTAGTCCCCTAAAACATCATATAAACACTTCATTATCCAAAAAAATATATAGAAAAGAACATTTAAGATGAAAAATAGCTCTATGGTGTTCGGGATATTACAATGGTAGAATCATTCGATAATAGAAATGGATCCTTATTCCTACATGCCATGATAGTGCTTTGAGGTGTTAAGGAGAAATATAAAAGATAAATTCAGAGAATATGGATGTTTTTAGAGCATAGATTAATCACACACGCACTCCCTTCCATCCCTTGTATCTGTATTTTAAACTCTTTGAGAACCCTACCCAAATATTATCATGTTTACTCATAAATTAAAATATATGTTTAAATTCATTGGATTTTTTGATGCATCAAATGCATATATAAAACAACACAAGAATAACGTAATGTATAATGATTCATTAAATGAAATATTATAGTGTGAGAGAACTAAATATTAACATGTTATGTTTTCACAACCGATCAGTATCTTATCCATTTCAAATCAATCATTGAATACCATTCATGGAAAGGTAGGGACATTAAATCATATTACATGATCTTTATAACACACAATCATAGGATATTGGAGTTCCATGCATCCCATTTTGTTTGTGTCTTAAGCTATGTTTTAATACATTCTCTTATATTTGAATACAATTTAAATGGTTATTGTATATTGCATAAAATAAAATATCATGTCTCCTTTCCTTTTTTACACATTGTAAAATTTTACTACCCAATGTGAATCATCAAAATATATTATATGGGGAAATAATCCCAATTAGGTGATTGGAATGAGATGATATTTTTTCTTGTTATTGAATCAATAATGTTTATTGAAAAGTGGTTACTAAAATTTGAAATATACCAACATGAAATATGAACTATAAATAATCATAATGATTATCTACAAGATATGATTTATGATTATTTGTGTATTTATCAAGACACTAATGTAATTTCAAAATATGTTGTCTAGATGTTTCAAGTGGTTTTTGGAATATTGAACTAAAGTTCGTATGAAATATAAAATATGATAGAATATTATTAGGTAGTTTACACTATGTTATGTATCATATTTTATAACTGACATATGGTTTTTTCAATAATTTTTTATACAAAATTTCATATGAGACATATGACTAATCTTATAATAAAAATATGAAAACAAAATGATCATACATTGACATGAAATTTATTTTTTCAAACAAAAGATATATATATCATAAATGATATTTTTTGTAAATATTATTGAATAATTAGAAAGGTAAAACATATTACATGTAGATTCAATAAAAAATATATAGTAGCCACTATTATGTGAAGAATAAATACATAAAGGTCATGGATTCATTGTGGTACATAATTAATGTCGGAGCATAAATTTATATTCCCTAATCCCAACAACAAAAAGTAAGTTCCTTCTACCATTACATTGGTATAGTATACAAGGATTCACATCCCAAAAGATTGGTCCATTTTGTTGTCTTAGTAAATTAGATATATACTCGAGTTTTACATTACATTTGAAAATACAAATTAGAAAATAATTTCATTTAATAAATAATAATATTTTCTCTAGAATATACTTACATATTAGTAATAATAAACTTCATAAAATCATGGGGAAATTAATCGAACTAATTGTGATATCAAATCCTCATTAAGTGTTAAAAATAAATGAATCTATCAAGAATTAATAATGAATAAACAATACGGAATGGTAAATAACTGAACACCACATAAATTTAAATAACATAATACGGAATAATAAATTAAAAATAAAATAACTAGAAACACGTTCCATTTAAATAACTAGCTATGTCAAAATCAAAATTGACAGTTAAATAACTCGTTTCACATTCCATTTAATCAATAAATCAAGAATGTAATGAATCCATATACTTTTTCAGTTGAAAATTCAATGTATAATAATATATTAATTATGAATGAAGGAAATGAATAATTTTTATACATCATGTTTCACAGGAACATGAGTAATTTACCATCATGATCTATCCTCAATATGCTTTAAATCATGTTGGGTAAATTCCCTTCGGATTTGTGTCATGAATTTTCTTAGTGTACTTGATGTTGGGATCTATCCTCGAAATGATTTAAAACTACTTCGTTAGAAACATGAAGGGTTTGTGGCCAACTAATATCATCTCCGGATATTATTGATGCATCAAAGGGAAACCATTAACTAGTCCCAAATCCATTTATTTCATTACCAATGCATTTTCTATGTATTTAATAATTCATTTATTTAAAAATTCTTGTGAATTATCATAATATATCTTTATTGTGTAAATAATATCAATTTATCAATATTTCTACCATCTAATCAAACAATATTCAATTTGGAAATTGTATATAAAATCGTATATGGTTTATGAAATAATAATATCTTTGTAAAGTAATGTGGATATTTATGATAATTTTATTGATTAATTCTCATGTCAAAGTAAACTTTTCAATAAAAAGTTATTGATTATGAAAATTGACAAAGGAGGTGAATGCAATAAATTCCTTAGTAAACATGATTATTAACCATATATAGAAAGAATTACGATTGTATCAATATAATTTATACCCATAATATTAATTATAATTGGTCTTTTTAATTGATGAAATAAAAATGTATTTAGAAAAACTCATGATGAATGTTTAATTATCATTTTTTATTTTTTTGAACGTGTTTTTTTAAATTAATTTTAAATTTATTTTACTAAAAACTTCCTTATAAATATGAAAATTAAGAATAAAATAAAAATATTTCATGTTGGAAGGTAATTTCATACAAGTCATAATGAATATTCTTCTTCCATGGTAATTTTTTTAGAAAAGTTACTTTTTTTGGAAAGTGATAAAAATATTCCTTTGAAAAAAGTTTTAAAATATAAAATTGGTAAATTTTTCTTTAATAAATAATTTTTTATAATGATAAATTATTTTTGAAAAAATATTTTCAAAACATGGTTCCAGTTGTAAACATATTTTTGACTGAACAGAGAAATGATGTATGTTTTATTAAAACCATTTTTTCAAATAATTTAATTAGAAATTATTGTAAAAGTGGTATTATTTCATTAATAAGATCATTAGAAACCAGAGTAGAATAAAATTAAACTTTTTATTAAATAATGATCATATATTTTGCTTCAATAGAAAATCCAAAACAAATAACCATGATTTGAATTAGAATTTGAAAAATACCATTAAAATTATCATAACATGATCTGAGAATTGATCAATGAATAGATCATTTGTATTAAATATAAAACCACATAAAAACGATAAATAATAAAAAAATAGTCAAAATTTATTATACACATACTCATAGAATATCAATGATGATGTAATTAACTTGATGATTGGAAATTGAGTTATGATATTTTTTCCACATGGTAACTTATTATTCAAATCCCCTTAGATGAAATAAATTAAATTGAAACATCAAATAAGGTGGATAATTAAGTATTCAGGATAATACATATAAAAGGGTAATTATATAAACCATATAATATAAATTAGGTGCATAACATTACAATATAACACAATGAGTGAAATAGTTCCAAAATCCATTACATTAGGCTTCCTTTTGATTGAACATGATTTAAAATTATGTATATTACCGTTAAACATGTTATTAACTTATAAAATAACCATAATTATTTTTTTATATCATATATCACATTTTTATATAAGATTATTACCGGTTCATTTATAATATTTTATTGTTTTCATTCTTTTGGGTATTAATTATCATGTTCTTTTCATTCTGGTTTAACCAACAATGATCAAGTATTATATGTATTATATAGTTATATCATCTAAATAATAATAATTATGAAATATTTATCATAAATTTATATAAATATTACTTTTCAAACCAACCAACAGTGATGGTTATGAAAAATGAAATATGTTACGATCATGAAGATAGTAGGTCAAACGTGCAAATGAGTAACATTTTCCATTTTTCAATGATCATTATAGAAAATAAGAATGAAATATTCGATTCCTCTACATAATTATCATAATATCATTAATACCATATTATATATTTATATATATAATCCATGTTGTGTTGTGAATAAAAGAGATTCAAGTCACTTCATGAAGAAGGAACTCTACTTCTACACAAATTACATTATCATCTGTCATTGACTTAAATAGTAAGGAAATAAAATAATATATATTCATCCAATGTTGATAAATATGTAATTAAATTTTTATCATATATAATAATAAACACTATCTTTACCACCTTCCATTTGATGAGTTAGTGAACGATGAATCACATCACATCAAGAGGTTGTAGTCCATTTTAAACATGAGTGACTTTATCGTGTCTCCTACAGAATGTAAGCTAAAAATAAGTATATGATATAATGAATCCAAAGGTATTATAATTTAATTAATAATATATATATATATATCATATATATATATCATATATATCATATATAAATTTTTAATCATTCATTATCTCCAACCTTCAAAGGTGGTATTGGAAGAACGAACATCTTCGGTTGTCAAGGCATTAGTCCGTTGTATAGACAAATGATGATTTTGTAACACATTTGATTGATTTTTGTTAATTTGAAGTTCATACAATTAACATATGGAAATATCATTATTTCTAATATACAGTTCATTTTATATACGAATGGAATAATTGTAATTTAATTTGGTGGATAATGAAATGAAATAAAAACATTTTTATTAGAAAATTGCCTCTTCTTTCAGTATCCTCTTTAGGTGATCACTAAATTCATCAATGATTTGATTTCTTCCAAAAATAAGTCACATAGTATTAATTTAAAGAATATAGGGATATTTTTTGCAGGGATTGGAAAAAAATTAATGAGTGAAGTTGGAGGTAGATGGGGTTTTCATTTATAAGTGGGGGAGATGACAGACATTTAATTTTTAAATGATGTTAGATGTACCCATGTTTTCAGATAAAAAATTATTTATTAATAAAATAAATTAAATCCTAGAGACTTAATTGTTGAAATATGTCCCCCAATGGGTTTTGGTCATGTTTCTAGATCATTTTACCCTTAAGTTCATTTAAATCCCTGATAAGCTCCTTTCTACCTTAATCGTTTTGATTAGAATTATATGTTTTCAGTAATGAAATTATAAAAAAACATTATTATAAAATATAATTTATTATTATTAAAATTAATCATTCCATTTTTACAAATATTATAATTATAAGTGAAAAAATAATATATAATCAATCCCATAGATGGGTTGAGAAAGAACGCTTTTGAAGTTCAAAAGTTCACAAGTTTAATATGTTATTTTATAAATAAAAAATAATAATAATTACATAAATTTGGTAAATAGATTTATAATTAATATATTTTCATTTATATCAACTTAAATATATAATTTATAAATTATTTATATGAAATGATAGTATTCAATTAAAATTCATTATTTTAAACAATTAATCAAAAAATGAAACATCCCAAGAAATAAAAATTATTAACCCTAAGAAAATTTGTATATTTTTTTCAAAAGATAGTTTATTTTATCAAAAATAATTTATAAAATTTAAATTTTTAGTTCTAAAACATGTTTTCCATTTTATGGAAACAAAACTACCTTTAAAAAAATGCCACCTTTTATGTGTAAAATTCGATTTGTTCTTATCTTATGAATGTCCAATCCATTAGATTAAATGTAAAAAAAAAATTAATAAATATTTAATATATAAATTTTACTAATATCATTCACTAATATTAAATAATATAATTTATTATGACATAACCCTTTGGGAACTAAATGTATTTTTTTAAACATTTCTTTTATAATCAATTATTTTTTATTTAAATTTAAAATTAATTTGTAACTAATAAATTCATATTATATTTTTATCCAATATATATTAATAATTTAGTTAATATAATTCATCACTACCAATTTAATAACTATGAGATAATTTTCATTTTAAATAATAATATTATTATTTAATAAAACATAGTCTCGTGTGTAATACAAACTATCGAAGAAATCCTTTATTGCATGTAATTCAGGCTAGAATTGGTGTTTTCTATAATTAAATATAAATGGTTTAAGGTTTTTAAGGGAATATAAAATCCATAATCATATAATAATGAATCAAAGTGATTAAATTTATTTTAAGATATATTCTAAATGCTCATGATATAAAATTCCTTCCGATGATGGGTGTTTAATTACAATACATAAAAAAATATATATATTTATTATAGAATGATGTATATGGTGAAAAAAAATGTTGATATGAATGGTTCGTCATTAAGAACATGTAAGAACAAAAAATACTTACTTATTTGTTTATCACTTCATGTATTAAAAATTCCTATATTATCATCGGGGTATATAAGAGTTAAAAATTGTTATGTAAAGGTAATAATTATTATAAATTATGTTTTAAAATAGGATATATATGTTTTATGAGTGAGTAAAATAAAAATCATATGATATAATATCTCAATATACTAAATGATATACCCACTGTTCAAGTTTTAGAATATATGATTTCATAAAAGATTTAAGTTCGACGATTATTTTTCTATTATTAATTCAATAATATCATTATTATTTACATACCCACGATTATATCCATATATAATGGAGTAAAAATAGAATATGAAAGATGAGTCATGATGAGGGATTCCAGGTCTCAAAGACAAGTAGTACATAATTTTAGTTTTTATATATTTTTAAAGACATTTAGTATTATGGAATTCAATTTTATAGGTTATAATAGTTCATAAAGATTATAAGAAACAAAATAGAAATTTAATTTTGTGTATGAATATAGGGTCTTGGATATTGAGTGTTGAATTAGAAAAAAATAAAGTAAAATTTCATATTGTTGCATTTCATTGGATATTTTCCATTTGAAAATATGGAAATAAGTTTTAGATGATTTATAGAATATAAAAATATAAATAAGTGATAAAGATAAAAATGTGATAATGAATATTTTCATAACATATTTAGTCTATGGAGTTCTTGACTATCTAAGAATGAGACTAAGAGGAAAACTGATATTTAATTTCATGAGGGTAACATGTGTGTTAAAGGGTGTAAACCCCATGATATTATAAATAGTAAACATCATGTATTAAAAAGTAGTAATAAAGAGAATTGGGTTTGGATTATATCCCTATGATATCCCAATATCATATATAAGTAAAAATAACAAAATAATTGAGAGAGGATAAAAATGTGGCTGATGATTCAGGATATATGTAAATAATCATAGGAAATAATAAAGAAGAAATTAATGTGAAGAAGCTGGTTCCATATTTATTGATCATTATATGATTGAGTTGATAAAGAAAAGGTAAATGATCATTCTACTATACTAGAATACTGATTTGTAATTCTAATCATAATCCCATAGAATATGATATATCATTATTGATGTAGTGATGCATGATTCTTACTGAACATATTATACATGATAAAAAGTCATGTGATCATTGGATATTGGAGGTATCTAGTATAATTTTATTTAAACCAGTCAAGAAAATAAATGTATTTCATGAGATATATATTATCATGAGACAGATTTCATTCAAGGATAATGATTTCCCACACCATGTATGTATTGAGGTGAGGATGATACCTTCTTACTCATTTCCTGTAACTATAATTGATTAGTGAAAATTTTTGTCTCAAAATTACCCCGAACACAACCTAAATTTTATACTGACCCAATCCTTTTACACATATTATGACATGATTTTAGGTATAATTAATCATCGTATACATTCCCTGGATTGTAATTTCTAGTGTATTTGTAAGAATATGTTCATAATTAGAAATCATGAATCCAATATAATGGAATATTTTATTTAAACACCAAAATGAGCTACTAGCTTCCTTTGATCTCATACATCTTCATGCCATAACATTGTTAATCCATGAAAAAATATATGATCTAAATATATGGGTAAGGAAATATATGTAGGATTAAATCATAACACATGGGTTATAAGGTATCACAAAATGAATTAAAAAAAAATCGGACACGAAAAAATGAAAATAGAACATATTCGACATGAGATCATGTAATAATGGATTCATAGGAATGTGGACTCATCATACATCAAAAATTTAGAATGATTCAAGGCTAACTCCCAAGGCTATTGTACATGGTGTAAAAAGTCACATAAGGTTATTAGTTCACTCCCATTGCCAACATGACTTCTCATGAATGTAAAAATTACCCAATAAATTTAAGCACTATATGGTTTCACCCATTGTTAAATTACCATGAATATGTGCGCTATATAAATAATAATTCAGAAGGAATAAAAAAGGGTTGCCCATGGTAAGAAATGAGTATCTTAACCATGGAAAAGTTCATAAAAAAATTGGCCAATCATAATAGTGTCCATAAAATAATAGATTTAAATCATACATGTACATTCCTAATGTAAATTAGTAATATATCATGATAAGTTACATCAATATGAAGGTAAAAAAATTAAAAATGTTTGTTCAATAAACATTAAAAATGATCAAATTGAGTGTGTTTTAAAGGAAAGAATCTAAGATACATTAAATAGACAAAGGAATAATTACTTCAATAAATCAATAAATTATCTAATATATTTTTTCATAATAAAAAGGGATATTTTATAAAACTATTTATTTCTTAAAATTTGTTAATGGGTGTATGTGAAAATGTGTAAGAAATTGGGTTGTTATCTTTAATTAGGATTCCTTATCAGGAAAAATTTAAAAGGGGGGCCTTATAAAACACGTATATCAACATAAAAACATAATAAATGGGAGAGGATCATTTTTTTTAAAAAATAAAAATATATTTAATGAGTATTAAATAATAATAATTAATAATTACATTGGGGTAAAGACAGATAAAATATAACTTGAAGGAAAAAATAGTTGTTCTGAGAGAATTCATAACCTTATGACTGAAACTGTTCTACACTTATACATAATTTCCAATATAATGAAATTAAATTAATTAATAATTTAATTCATATATTATTAAACAAGATTTATTTTAGGGTAATTTTATTCCATTCATTTAAGGCCTTTTTTGAGTTTTAAGATTCCATTTCATAATTCGGGATTGTTCATTTCTTTGGTGTGAAGGCAATTTTTCAGCAGATAAGCTGGACCATGAAGGTACATCTGATGAGGAAATAATTATATACAACTGGATGGGTTCTCTTCCAAAGAGATAAAACCATGTTATTATCAAAGATGCCCTCGGCCTTCACGACTTTAGGCCACCATAAATTTGTTGTTTCAGTTGTGACTTGTTGTTCTCTTCACATTCAATAAAAAGTTAATTTTCAGTCAGTCACAAACTAGTTTTTAACAATTTAATATTAAGAATATATAAATTTTATATATCATTAAGTATGTTTCAATAAAGATAATATAATCTAGTTTAACTATAATTACTTTTTACAACCGTTGAAAGAGGAATTAGAAAATGAAAAATCATAATCCATAAAGTTAGTGAATTGACACCTAACGTATGATGTTTTCATTTTTACAATAAAATGACAAGAGAAAATAATTGATATTAAATATATAAATAACATAATAACATTACATTATATATATATATATATATATATATATATTATATTTTAGTCACCATGTTACTTTTAACTGTGGAGGTGAGGGAAGGATAAGAAACTAAAGGAAATTGAAAGAGATAGAGAAGGATTTACCTCCTAAGTGTCATCTCCTTGAAAACAACCTTTAGGGGTTTGAATTTGGAATTTTTCAAAGACCATAAATATGAGAATTTGGGGATAGGTTTGGTATTGGATTGGGTTGAATATAATAATGATTCATGGGTTTTTATCTTTGAGGAGTAGAGGTGGTTATTATAAGGGACGAGAGGGTATTTTTTGATTATATTATTCATTTATTTATTGGTTTGGATGATCTCTATGAATATTAATGATATTTGTTACTAAATACATCAACTAGTGAATGTGATTTCAAAATACTAGGTTATTATTATTTTTTTGGAATTTTGGGATGACGTCCTGATTGAAGGTTCAAACATTCCAATCGGTTTCTAACGGGTTTGTTCGTAGAACTGGAAACATCCAATGATTCCACATCCATTTGGATCTACATTACAAAGGTAGGTTCCCATTAGTTTATGGACTGATGAGGCTTAGGAATTTTCATTGGTTGAGAGGATGGGAGGCCGGACTCATCACACCTTTTTCAGGGGAATTATTGTCTACTCCAAGACTCTCTTTATAGATTTAAGTTATGTTCGTGAATCCTTATTACATTACCATGTATAAAATGAGATTTCCTTCAGATCTGACAATCAATGATTAAATATGTAGGAAATTTAGAGAATATTTTATAAGTATTCTAGGTTCTTCATCGATAGAGAATCATCTGTATTTATTAGAGATTCTTGGTCAATGGTATCCTTCAACGCATTTATATAAAATTTTCTCAGTCATTATGATGACCATGCTGGTTTTAAAGCCACTTAGTGGGGCACTTTATTTTTATTGTCATTCAGAAGTACATGGATTATTTCAGAGTTGGGATCGAACCTGCAGACGGGCTACCAACGTATCCTTTGTTTAGAAAAGGAATCAGAAACCACGTAGTTCCATTAAGGGAGTATCATTTTTATGATTGATGGCTCAAAGAAAGATGTCATAATTACTTTTACACTCTAAGCTTATGTGAGTCATGCTCGGTGTAAGAAGCAAGAGGTATTGGTAAACACCAGACAATTGTGCCATGAAAGATGCAATCATAAGAAACAATTTGGTGCATTTGTATGTGTTACTGCCCAGATAAATGATGATTAGGATTTACTTCAGGAGATAAATCTAGGAACATAGTCTATAAAGGTATATTTTCTTTATAGAGATTTTAAAACTCCAACTTGGGGCTTACTTCTGAAATGGATGCCTAAATTAGGAGAGGACTTATGACTTGGTTTTACTCCTGAGAAGGAATCCCAGATCAAAGGTAAATTAGGACTTGTTAAGAGAAATTAATACTGGGGATTATTTATGAAAAGGAGGCCCAGGTTAAGGGACTTGAAAAATTAAGGGACTTGTGGCTTACTCATAAGAAGGATTCCCATATTTGAGAATTATGACTAGGGCTTATTCCTGAAAAGGAGGCCCAGTTTAACGAGTTCTCTCATCTTAAAGGATGAGGCTAAATGAATGAAATATCAATATTTAGTGACATAAAGATGTGTAAATAACTAGGTTTTGAAAGATATTCCAGAGAATTCCTTTCAGATAAGGAAGTCAAATCAAGAAATAATTCCATAAATGGCATTGAAGAGGGTCTTGAAGACTGAATCTTGAATAAGAGAGGTGGAATGTTATAAGAGGGGTGAAATGGGAAATAAGGGAACCCAAAAAGGAAAGGGGCGCGCATGTCCTGGTAGGCGCGCAAGTACTGAGTGGGCGCACAAGTCCTAGTCGAGCAGGTATACCTGCGCAACACATGGGTACTTGTACGACGATTAACCAGCAGGGTAATACTTGAGCAACTCTTGGTTAAAGCCTTTAGAATCATCATGAGGTTCTTCAAAATGAGTGGCGCGGAAGTTCTATTAAAGGAGTTTGGCGGTTCACAAGTGTGGCCATTTCCCTTAAGGGATGGCCACTCAGGCGCGCAACTGTTGATGAGTTTCAACAATTAGGCCTTCTTCCCCCACATTATATATTCCGTTCTAGGTAAGAAATTACCTTATATGTGTTTCAGATGCTTTTAGAAGAGACTAGGGCGTCGGGAGCTCAAATCTAGGATTTAGGAAAAAAATCCTCCTGAAATGGGGGGTCTACAGGGTCTATTTATAGGCAGGAGAAGACCATGGGCAGTTATCACTTAGGGTGCGCAAGTGTACTTGCACGACCATTGTGGCGCACAAGTGTACTTGCGCGACCATCGTAGAACTTGCGCGACCCTTGTGCATCATTGTTCTTATTCCTTCCTTTGTCAATTTTTGATATATGTACAAAGGCTGAATCACTTTGAGTTTAGATAATCCACTTTTCCAATATTTAGATTTTGTGAGGAAAAGAGCATCATGAAAAGTCCCCCCTCATCGTTGGATCCAAAAAGAAATGCATATTTGACTCTGAGGAAATCGAGAATGAAAAGAAAATTGGGGCACGCAGGGTATGGAGTGCAAATGAGCTTCGGGTGCACAGGGGCTGGCGCGTAGGGATACAACCTTTCATCGCATAGGGTACAGGGCGCAGGGTCATGGTTGTGTCTATAAATAGGGGGATTCATTCCGCGCAAAGCACTCAGCACTCACATACTTCTTTCTCTCGGCGCGCAGCTTGGCCCTCGGCTTTTTCTCATTCGAACTTCTTTTTCTTATGTCGAGCTTCTATTAAAGTATTTAGACTTACAGAGTGATACCTGCGCGACCAATACTTGTGCGACAGAAGAATACTTGTGCACCAACTATGGTACTTTAGAGCCTTAATGACTTAGTCAATTTCTTCAATTCCTTCACAAATTTTATGAAATATTAACATACTTTAAGAGTTAATATATTCATCTTTTGTGTATATCAAATGGCTCCAAGGAGAATCAGAACGGTTGATGAACTGGTGAGAAAAAGAATTGATGAGATGATGGACATCATTGGCAATGATTACTATTCCATCTACGAAAGCACTCTTCCAGATAGAGCTAAGTATCTGAAGAAATATCATCATGATTTCCCACACAGCATATATCTAACCCTGTATGGCCATGGTCACATGCAAGATGCCAATATTCCAAAGGCAAAGAACTATCTCCCGCCATCCTGGTTTTAGTCGTATACCAACTTTTCTTCAGTGAATGTCTCAATTGAAAGAACATTTACAAATGCTGGAACACTAAGGGAAGATAATATAATGCATCATAACTCGTGTGCTCCAGATCTAAAACATCAAAATCCTGAGCTCCAACCACATTGTTACCCTTCAATCTTTCAAAACTCTCGTATGGATCAATCCAATGGCTAGAAGGAGAAATGGGAATTCCGTTCTGGAGGAGGGGTGAAGCCAACATGGATGTGGGCTTATTAGGTGCGACAAACTTGTGAAGAGATTATTGAGGATATGAAGGGAGCTACAATTTATGAAGCTGTCTGGGCTGGGCAGGCATATGATTAGAGGATTGATAATTTTGCACCAGAATTGCTTCACCGCTGGAGCCCAGAAACTAACTCTTTCCATCTGACCCATGGAGAAGTAGGCATTAGTTTTTGGGATGTCTACAAAATCTTAGGGGTTCCAATCCTGGGTGATATGTATGATGAATTCGTCCCTCTAAAGTCAACCATGAACGATCTAGAGGAGACTCCAGATTTGGTTCGAGAGTTATTGACGATTTATCATAAGCTGAAAATATTAAAGACTTCAAAGACTTATTCTAGAAGGAATATTCATCCAGATGAATTGACGAATGTGTTTCTCAAGAAGAAGAGGGGAAAGGGTCACACATGTACTCGTCCTACAAACTGCCATAGAGCAGATAAGAGAGGTATTCTTGGCACATTCTGGCTGGCTCTGGAAGCAGGAGAGTTTGAGAAATGGGGGTATGAAGTGATTCATAAAATCCCAAATAGGACCCATCTGGAAGGCTTTTTAGCCTTATGGATCTGTGTCTATCTTTTACCAGTTATAGATTCGAAGGGAGGCGTCAGGCCATGGACCTTCGTTTTCGCAGCCAAGTTGGCTGAGAGGAAGATGGTGGGGTTAGATACCACGGTTTTGGAAAAGATTCACAGGATCTTACTCCCTGTAAATATGGGTAAGTCTCCTTTGAGATTAGTGGGACCATTCCATGTTTTATGGGGATGGATCACCACTCAATTCCAGACATATGCTGTTCAAAACGAAAGACAGATTCCCAGAAGTTCTTTTAGGCCATCAGTTCAGGCCTTCTCTGGAATTTTTCCTTTCTACCTCAATGCTTGTGATATTAGTCCAATACTGGGTATGCATAAGGAATTATACTTATTTCCCTATAGAAATTCGCCAACAGGGCGATTTGTTGATGATGGATAAGCCAACATTGAATAGAGGTCTTATATGTTGGCATGCACATATAGTGTATTGGCCACCAGAATTGATGGGGAAATTATATGTGAGGCCTATGCTTAATATCGATTTGCACACCAATTCAAGTGTCTGCAAACAACTGTTGTATCTCCTCCAGTGCACGTCAGATCATAGCAGCATCCAATGGTTGCACGACAACTATGGTTGCTAACGGCTATGGAAAGGACTGGGGAAGTCTTTGACTTACCAAATACTGAATCGGTAATCAATTTGACCGTATGGTATACTGCAAACTGGAGAGCATCATATCCTGAGGCCATATTGAATAAACCTGTTGACCGGGTTGGGAAGAAGAAGAGAACCATTTTGAAAGAAACAATTCAGCTGGTAGGTGATTCTACCACTCCTGAAGCTGGTTCACCGAGTTCTTCAACCAAGGCCGATTCATCAGATTCTCGGGAGATACAACATGTGTCAAAACAGCTTCGTGCCATATATAATACCCCTCTAAGAATCAAGAGTTCCACTCCATCAACACCTGGTGTGTTACTTTATTGAGGAAATTTTAATTGCAAGTAACTTTATAGAGTAACATGTTTTCATTCACTTTTTTAATGTTACAGGATCTAAAAAGAAATTAAAATCCAAGGCTGTAGGACCCTCTTCACAACCCTCTAGTACACCTACATATCTATGACCAGAGGCCATCCAGACATGGAGGGATGTATACTACGATACTGAAACTATCTGGATGGTGTTATGTGAAGGGTTAAGTCTTCCTGGAAAAAGGACTCTTCGGGCTCCTGTGAATATTCATTACATGGATAATCATGATGAAGTAAGAGCCTATGTCAAAGAGTTGAAGGCCTACTTATATTCCACCAATGATTCTATCCCTATCACCAAGTGGGTGAAGGAAATGATGGATCATGGCACCATTGATGAGGAGTGGCATGATTATATGGCTCTTGAAGATGTATGTTTTCTTTCCTTATTTTCTTTGCAACTTGATTTCAGTCGATGTTTTGTTTATTCAAGGGAATTTTTTTCTTCATCTTGCAACTTTCCAAAAATACTGAGGTTTCTTCTCCACAGTAACGCCCGGGTGGTACTGCCATCGGGGCTGTTGCTGAATCTCCTCACGAACCCGGCCAGATAACTTCAGGACAGCAGGACATGGATGACGAGTTGCACATGGCTTTCCCCTCTCCCATCCAGGTACCTATAATAGAGATTTTTAGTACTCCCAAAAATAAAAGGAAGAAAAAACATCGGAGGAAAAATACCATAGCTAAACGTTTCATTAGTAGTGGTATGTTCTTTATAAAATCATGAGTCCTAAAACATGAAAAAATTTCTCATTTTCCTTGGGATTGCAGGGGATTCTTCAATTCCCCCACTGAGGGAAAGGACTGATCCTCCTTTGAGGACTACGGAGGGTGCTGTGGAACAATCACAGATTCAAGATGACTTGGCTTCTCCTGGAGAAGACCTAGCATCTATTACTAGTATTCCTCTTGATTCTGTTGCAAGAAGAGAATAACCTGTTTCTTGTAACTCAACAATGCTTCGTAAAAATATTGAACGAAACACTGACTGACTTCCATTCTGTGATAATTCTGGTTCAACTCCTGCACTAGAGCTTCTGGAAGCTGTTGCAACTGATGCCATGATTTTATCCGAAGATGTTGTCCAGGATCAGGGGCTGTAGGATGTAATTCATCAAGAAGACACATCAAATTCTCCCACTGGTGAGACTAACCAGGATTATGAAATATCATTGGATGAAATGTTGAATCGTCGAATGTCTTTCGAAGAATTTTATGATCATGCTAAGTTGTCATGTGATTTATAAGACCTTGGGCATGAGTGTTATCTTTCGCCTAGTAAATTTTATTATAATTTACACTTCTAATCATGACTGAAAATAATATGTATTTTCACCCCTAGAAGCTGCTGAACTGCCAATGCATGAAGAGGGTGTGGACATTGATGTCAACCCTAGCATTGTAGAAACATTAGCTCAAGTAGAGATAAACCCAGTAAAACCTCATGAGACCCATATTAATAATCCCGGTGAGATTGGGAAAGATGGGGAGGAGTCTTCTAAGGTTTCTAATCTACTGTCGGGTAAGGGATAACAATACTTGTGATTGTACTTAATTTTAAAGTCAATCGATTCATTTTTTATCCTTTGAAGCTAACCAAATATTTCAATTTATTATGAAGGGCCATCAACTGGAGTGGCCAGATCTGGAGGTGGGGCTTCTGCCTCTACCCCAATGGTAATTGAAAGTGAAGAAGCACATGTTAGGGGGGAAGGTGCAGAACATGGAACTTCTTTAAGTGCATTAATCCCAGATTACATGCCCCCCCTATGAAGATGATGTTGAATCAGACCCAGAGGTGCTAAAAGCATTCATCTTATCACGACGCAAGGCATGGACCAAAATATGGAAAATCATATCTGAGGTGCCTTTAGAATAGCTATCATAAAAGATCCCTCGATTTTCATCCCAGGTTTTTATGCTAGTACTTGGTGGTTTTGGATATGAAAAGATACATTCCTCAGTAAAACGGGTCATCTTCAGGAGGGAGCAAGAGCAAAAGTGTCGCGAAGATCTGACCACGATGAAACTGTCAGTTAACATCGGTGAATTTGAGGTTGCGGTATCCCGAGCTAAGGCTGATTATGCTTCCATGATGAAGGAGTTGAAGAATAAAATCAAAGAAAAAGTCGTCCAGCAGGTGCAGCTCCAGCAACAGTTAGATGTTGTTACTGGGGAACTTGATCAGCTCAATAATTCATTAGAGGGAGCTCAAACGAATGGTATGAAATCCATTGCACATGCCAAGAAGGCACTCCTTCAAGATGAGAAGAGTGAAGCTGGTCGAGTTCATGACCTTCAAGTAGCTGCTGATGAAGCTCGGGATGATGTACATCATGTGAAGACTTATGTTGACAGTCCGTTGTAATCTCTTGAAAAAGGGAAGAGGATCCAATATGTGGATGTCCCTCTAATTCCTGTGCATCAATGAATAGTAATTTTATCTTCAATCATTTATTCTTGTATTCTATCACTACCTACATTAAATTTTACCTAAGACAGTGGGCCTAGTAAGCATAGTTTGATTTTTACTACGATTAATATAAATAACCCTACAAACATTCAATCTCTTAATTGCTGAATATTTCCTAAATCATGAAAAATGTATGTTTTCTGAGCTAGAACATGGCTTTTATTCAGAGTTCCCTTGCCTTTTCTGGGCAGTTTAAAGTCATGCACATTGGACATAAAGAGACTAATGTTTAAGGTCGAAATAGCATTCACCGAATAATTTATAATTGACCCAATTCTTTGACAATTTATCTGAAAAACATATTACCATACTCAAGTATGAGGGAAAAAATATGTAAACTATGACTTAAGAATATTTGAATCTGAGGAATGATATGAAAAAGAGCTAAAAGGAATTAGAATAAGTAGTTCCCAATAATTAAGTTACCATTATTTAATAAACCCGTTAGGGGGTTGAATTATGTAGGGCCACCTAATGGCATTGGCTGCATAGTCAAATAATAGTATCTTTTAGCTTACATGTCCGTTATGTGGACTATTTATGCAAGGCCGCCTAAGGGAACGTGCTGCATAGTCAGGAAAAAGAACTCTCATAAATTTACCTTTCTACTGGTAAAAGCCTGTGATTGTTTATGGAGATTCAAAATTTCCAAAATATAGAGTTTTTTGTATGGAAATAGGTACTTGAATATGGAGAAGATATTTTACGAACAAGATTATCGAAGATCTTTATGGATATCACTTCTATGAAGGTCTGATCCATACGTAGGGAAGTACAATATAAACCATAGACTTGAATACTTTCATATCATGAAAAGGGATATGGGACAAATATGTTAAGGATAGCTATTTTTGTGGATCCCCACATACTGTTCATTTAGACAAATAAGGACAAAAGAGGCTTTCTTCCCAAGAATGAAGTTACCATTATTTAAAAAACCCGTTAGGGGGTTGAATTATCCAGGGCCACCTAAGGGCATTGGCTGCATAGTCAAATAATAATATATTTTAGCTGAGAAGTCTGTTATGAAGACTATTTAAGAAAGGCCGCCTAAGGGAATGTGCAGCATAGTCAGGTAAAAGAACTCTCATAAATTTGAAATTTTTGTGACTAAAGGTCAAAAAAATAGCTATAAAGATCTGAAAATATTTAAGGTTATGATTATGTCACATAATGATGGGTATTGACCAATGTATACAAAGATACACAGATCAATGCTAACCATAATCATGTTCTGACTGGGTCCGGAATTAAAATGTTGGACTTCACTACATATTCCATAAGGATGGGAATCAAGCCATACGTAGTTCTTAAATTATATTTTAACATCATGTGGGACAAAAGGATTAGTGATATTGGTTTAGGTTCATAGAGCTTGTACCATTGTAATAAATACACAGTGTGTGTTTTCATTGGGACTTTTCAGACAAGGGACTGGAAGTGGAATTTGGGGTTAGGCCCAAAAGACTTGGGGCTGGATTCGAGGGACACTCGAACATTCCTACATATCCCATAAGGATGGGAATCAAGCCCACACAGTTCTAGAAATACCCTCTGTACAATTTTGGTTCGTACATGTGAAGTGTGAAAGGGGACTTTATTACAATGATGGTTTTACCAAAGAAAAAAGGTTTGGGCATTACCATGTATGCACATAGTCTATGAAATGAAATATGATTGAAAAATCAATGTAAATAATTGTTCCCTATCAGGTGAGGGTATCAAATAATATTGTAGTTTATTGTCATACTGGACAAAAGTGTTGTATAGTTTAACGTCGTATATCAAGGAAGAAAGTGAACCAATGTAAAGATATTGATTCTAAGGGGTGGATTCACAAATCAACATCGTATGAGATGGAGTTGAATTGATGTGAAGAGATTGGATTTGGGCATGATCCTTGGGAGGTTTCCTTCATACCCATCCTGGAAGACAAGGATCATAGTCCGTGTAGTTCAATTAAATAATGAATTAATGATCAAGTTGTTCTTGGGGACAACGACCTAAAAATGATTTTGTTGGGACTTACACAAGGTTAGTCGACCAGAGAGTGTGTTATGGTTGAGGTTTTCTCTAAGCTCACATGAGTCATACTCGGTGTGATAAACAAGAGGTAACAACATCCATAATGATTCATAGTTTAATGTCATGTAAGACATTTTAAGGGACTATTTAGTTTTAAGGTCTTTCAGTTAGGACTATTAGTGCTGCACAGTTTAATGTCATGTAACAGGGTCAAAGTACAGTTTAATGTCATGTAGGAATTATAAAGGACTTTCTGTACAGTTTAGCATCATGTAGTTAGGACGATGGGGAAAATATAGTTTAACGTCATGGTGGACGAAAAGGGGACAGTGCAGTTTAATTTCTTGCATTGAGGACAAAAGAGTACACCATTTAACGTCATATTGAACGAATTAGGGAACCATTTTCATAGTTTAATGTATTTCTAGATGGTGGTACAGTTTAAGGTCATACAGGACCTTTCGGATAATATATTTTGTGTTTATACATAATAATTCTTAAAAAATATGGCATTGGATGGAGTAGTGATGAGTTCTCCATCCATCGAGATTAATGAATAAGCTCCATTAGAGTACACCCTTTGTTTTGAGTAAGGTCCTTCCCATTTTGGTTGAAGCTTGGGAGGATTCATTCCTGGTATCATTAGAGTTCTGAGAACTAATACCGATTCTCTCTGAGTGAATGAACGAAGATGAACATTTTTGTTAAAATCTCATGCTATTCAAATATGATAGACTTCCAAGTGGTTCAAAGTGCATAATCGTTTCACAACTAACTGTTCCAATTCATTCAATCGCTTTTGAGATTGTTCATATGTATATGACTGATCACAAATGGATACTCTAAACAAAGGCAATTGAACATCAATTGGCAAGACGGCTTCCAATCCATATACCAAATGAATATGGAGTTGACCGAGTTGCAGTGCGGGTGGTAGTCTGATAAGCCCATAAAGCATGAAAGAGTTTATCAAGCCATGATTTCTTATCTTTATCCACCATCTTTTTCAGTATATTTGAAAGAGTCTTGTTGAAGGCTTCTATCTATCCATTGGCCGTTGCATGATACCGAGATGAATGGTTGGATTTGATGTTGTATTCTTGATACAACTTCTTCACCTCGGATGAATAGAAGTTGGTGCCATTGTCCATCAATATTGTATGAGGGACACCAAATCTGGTAATGATGTTAACTTGATGACGCTAACAACACATTTAGAACTGACTTACTTGAGAGGTATTACCTCTGCCCATTTGAAAAAGAAGTCAGTAGCAGTAAGAATGTACTTAAACTACTTGGTCGTAGCCGAAGGGTAAGGTCCCACCACATCCATTCCCCATGTGGAAAATGGACATGAGTATTTAGCTGTATGAATCAACTCTGGAGGTTGATGAATGAATATGGCATGTACATGGCATGAATGACACTTCTTTGTGAAATCAACACAATATTGTATCATTTAAAGCCAAAAGTATCCAAGCCTTCGATTCTGATCAGACAGCTTATGTCTAGACTGGTGGGCACCACAGACTCCTTCATGTACTTCTTTCATGATAGCCATTGTCTCTTCACCATCAATGCATATGAAGATAACTCCATCAAAACCACATTTGTAGAGAATTTTGTCTAGGTGATCTGGGCTATCATAAAGAGTAAAATTGACCACAAGTCACCGGATTTGTTTTTTCTCGGCTCTATCAGGTGGAACTGTTCCATTTTGAAGGTATTCCCTGATAGGTGACATCCATCCTGTAGTATGACCATACGGTTCAGGAAATGGACTAATTTCATTAATTTATTCTATTCTGATTCGAAAATAAGGTGAAATTGCACGATGGTGGGCAATATTGATGGTTATCTTGTCCCGATTTGGATCTGCCAGAGCTATGGCTATATTAGCCAGTGCATCAGCTTGAGAATTTTGTGATCATGGGACATAAGAAAATGTCAGTTCTGAAGGGAATTCCACCATTAACTCCCTAAAATAATCATAAAAAGGTATTAGTTCTTCTTTTCTGATGTCATAATCCCCATTGACTTGTTTGATTACCAGGTATGAATCACCTTTCACCTTTATGTGATTTACTTGTTCTTGAAGCGCTAATTCCAAGCCTCTGATGAGAGCTTGGTATTCTACTTCATTATTGGTACCACCTTCCCACAATATGAACGAATAAGGTAACACTTCCTTTTCTGGTGAAATAATCACAATTCTTAATCCAACTTTGTTGAATTTAGGATTTTCCATTTTCCTCTATGTTGGACTTCTGGATGCACCATCAAAATACATTTCCCATGCCCGAGGACTTTCGTGAATAGATAAGACTTCCTCATCAGGGAGTTCAATATCTGAAGATGTGTCTTCCACTGAAGGATGTTCATCCAGGAAATCAGCCAGAGCTTGTCCCTTTATCGCCTTTTGACACACATACTGAATGTTGAATTTTTGCAAAATAACTTCCCACCCTTCCAAACATCTTGTAAGCATTGGACGACTAAGGATGAATTTGAGTGGGTTATTGAGAGATACCAATTGGACCTCGTGAATTTGCAGGTAGTGTCTCAACTTCTGCACTGCAAAGATTAATGCCAGTCAGCACTTCTTTATACTTGAATATTGGGTTTCTACTTCATGCAATGTTTGACTAAGATTGTAGAGGTTTTTTTCATTCCCAGCATCATTATTTGGAGCAAGGAAGACACCCAATGATCACTCTAGAGCTGTCACATAGAGGATAAGAGGTCTTCTTTCAACAGGTGCCATGAGTACTGGTGCACTTAAGTGGTATTTATTGAGAATAACGAATGCTTCTTGACATTCTTCAGTCCACTGGTAAGTGACTCCCTTCTTCATCAATTTGGTGAATTGTAAACTTTTTCCTGCCAAATTGGTGATGACACGCCGAATATAGGCTAGGTGTCCTTGAATTCCTCTTAATTATTTGAATTTTCTAGGAGGAGACATACCAAGGATTGACTTGGTCTTCTCAGGATTGACTTCAATACCACGATGGCATACAACAAATCCGAGAAATTTTCCTAAGGTTACCCCAAAAGCAAATTTTAAGGGGTTCATCGTAAAATTATGTTGTCGAAGCTTGTGGAATATGACTTCCAAATCAGCCAACTAATTAGAAAGTTGTTTGTATTTAACAACCAAATCATCTACATAGAATTCAACAAACATCCCTAAGAAGGGTTTGAAGATATGATGCATGGAATGCTGATATGTTTCACCTGCATTCTTTAAGCCAAAGGGCATTACCCGGTAGCAAAACACACCATGAGGGGCTCTAATGGCTATGGATTATTCATCTTCTGGGGCCATTCGGATCTGATTATATCCAGAATATTCATTGATTATGGAAATTGCTTCATAGATAGTTGTGGCATCAATTAAATGTTCTGCAATTGGAACTGGGAAATCATATTTAGGACAATGCCGATTAATATCTCTAAAATCGATGCAAACTCTATTTTGTTTGTTCTTCTTCTTTAAAGGGACAATATTAGATAACCACTTGGGATACTGAACTTCTCTGACGAAGTTAGCTTTGATAACCTTATCCACTTTAGCTTCAATTTTGGAAGCATATGGTGGGTGTGATCTTCTCGCAGCTTGATTAAATCCTCGATGTTCTTTTGGTAAACCCAAATGATGAGTATCAACATCAGGATCAAGCCCGGGCATTTCTGTATAGTTCCAAGAAAATATTTATCTTTTACTTTAGAAAAAAAATATACATCTCTTGCTCTTCACGAGACATGGACACACTGATTAAAGTGGGGTGTGGATCTTCTTTTGTACCCAAATTTATTTCTCTGAGTTTATCCACAGTGGTAGAGATACGCTCTTCAAATGTTGGAGGATCATCTCTGAGATCTTCCTCTTCTTCTTCTTCATGTGTTATTTCTTTCATTTCTACTTGCATAGTATATGATAAAGAATAATTTTCATGATCAGAAGAGATGTCAAAATTTGCACATCTTGAAGAAGAAGCTTCCATTTCAGACCCAATTGATGATGAAGGGTCTTCTTTGGGTAATAAAGAGGAGATGATGGATTGAGAATCGACATAATTGTTCACCTCCGATGTTGTTATAACTTCTTCTGGACTATTTGGTAAAGTCTAGACTTGTTGGATTTCAGCAGATGAAATGAAGACGTCACCATTTGTGCTTTCATCACTACTTGGTGGGTTACCAATTTCTCCCACGTTGTCTGGCTCGATTTCCATAATTGACATTTTGGATATTTCCATAAAAGAATTTTTATTTGGGTCTATCTTGTCAATTTGAATGATAAGAAACATATAATCTGTACTCACATGTGTAAATGGATATACTGGAATCTTCTCCAAACCATATGGATCATTAACATTGGTAATCTCCTTTGTAGTGGATTTCTCCCTTCCCTCCATGTGATCGAATTCTGCCTCAATGTATTGAGACTCACATGTCATGAACGGGGCCTTATCACCATACAATGTACCAACTTGACAATTGAAACAATATTTGAGACATTGATGGTATGATGAAGGGATAGCCACGTTTTGATGTAGTTAGGGTCTTCCATGCAAGATGTTGAAAGCTGAGTCTTGATCAACAACCATGAAATCCGAATTGGATACAAGATCTCCAAACTGAGTTCTGAGTGTATCTTCGCACAGTGGTTCATGTTCATTTTTATCATATCCTTGTAACATCATGGTAGAAGGAGATAAATCAGATTCTGTGAGGCCCAATCGACGATGTGTACGAATGAGCATGAGGTTGACTCCAGAACCATTGTCAATGAAAGCTCTTCAGAAGTATACGCCATTTACCTTTCCAGATAAGAATAAAGGACTAATATTCCCATGCACAACATCATCTTCATCTTCATCAGTAAATGATATTATTGCATGGAACTCTGCAAGATTATTCTCTATGTGATAGACTTCAGATACAACAATTTCAGTTTTAAGCTCCTAAGGACATGAAAAAGCCTCGATGAGTGCTTCCCGATGATCTTTTGACATATTCAAAGCATCCAGAATTGATAACATGGCTGGTACATGGGCCATGTGTTTCAATACATCATACTTATGATCCAGAGGTCTACATTTCCCAAGAGGAATATGTGTTTTAGCAGGTACCTTGGAAGCAGATGCTTTGGAAGTTTATGCATCTTGTATTGGGATAGGAGTTGGCAATATTTTTGGTTTTGGAAGATTACACCGATTAGATCCATTTACTTGCTGAGAGGAAGAAGATGTAACCTTCAACCGGTCTTCCAAAATAACTATTTCAGGACTGAATTTTCTATTGGTAGAAGAACATTCTTGTTCTTGATGAGATTTCTGAAGGGCTCTACCACAAGTTTCTACTGCATACACAGTTCTAGTAGGGTTAGAATTAGAATAGTGGCTTCTGAAAGATCCACGTCTTCCCGTATATCCTAAGCCTCTGGAACATCCTTTGATTCCCCGGTTTGATACAGGGAATTCAGGCTCATCGAAATCAAAACTGCGACTGGAATATGGATATGTTAATTGAATCATATTAACAGAACAGAAGATTAAATCTTCATCTGATGAAAACTCCACCTGATTAGCCTGTTTAGGCTGTGCCGTTTGGTGGGGCGGTGCCCATGGCTTTGAAGTAGATGGCATGATGTCTGCAAGAGTAAAAGACAATTTAGGATTTGACACATACTCATCTTCTTCTGATTCTTTTTCGTTCTTTGAATCATTTTGTTTCTTTGACGATTTTCCCTCTGATGAAGAGGGTTTTTCCACAACATTCATGGTTGAAGACACAATCAGTTTCCTTAATTTTGTTCGCAAAATAGCCAGAGTTCGGTTGGTTGTATTTATGACCATCCAATCATCATAATTTTTTTGCATTTTTGATTTTTAGTTCTTACCATTCACATTCCTCCTCTGATACTCTAGCAGTAACACATGCTACCTGAGCTGAAGAACCTTTCAGTTTGACTTGTCCCGAGTCGACCATCTTTTGCATGAGTTATTTGAAGCCAAAACACTTTTTGATGGGATTCCCAAACATTTGATGAAAAGTGAAATAATTGGGAGGGTCTTCATGTCCTTCCTTTGTTGGCCTCTTAGGCCTTGGCAATTGAACCAGATTATTTTCTAGAGCCGAAATGAAGTAACCAGGAACTTGTTCATTTCAGAAAGAGTATGTTTTACTCTTCAGATCCTCAAATTGTTTTCGTCTTTTATTTCTTTGATCATCTAGATGAAACGGACATTGTTGTTGGTGCTGAGGAGGTGGAGCCCTTCGAGAAGATGAAGAGTTTGTAGTAGAAATAGGTATAGGTTCTTGTTTAAGCATAACTATAGCAGTTTCTACTTTACCCATTCTCCTTCCTGGAGCTGATGGAATTACATGAGATTTTGCCTTAGCCTGTATAAGAGAATCCTAAAACTGCTGAACGATTGAAGTAAGGTCTCGAAAACCTCTTGTGTATTTCACAGGGATCAATGACATTCGTAATTCATCACGCAGATTTGCCAAACAGATTGGCAACAATTCCCCTTGAGGGAGTGCTATGCTTAGGGAATATCTTAATCCCTTCTAGCGAGAAATGAAATCGGAGACCCTTTCATTATCTCTTTGCTTACCGCTTGTAAGATCGAAAACTGTTGTTTTTGGAAAAGTTGAGATGAACTATAGAAGGAATTTTTGGCGAAGATCCTCCCATCTGGTAATTGACCGGGATTGCAAGCTTGTATACCAGAAAAAGGATGATCCTTACAAAGTCCGTACGAAGCATCTGTGTTTTACTACTAATTTCGGCTCCGGAGTTCCCATCATTGGATCACAACAAGACACGTAATGCATCAAATGGTGTTCAGGGTTGCCTGATCCATTGAAAATAGGGAATAAAGGGTTTCCAAAACTAGATGGAGGAGAGATTGAATCTACCCATTATGGGTAAACATTATTTTCTGGTTGAAACTATGCACATATCCCTTCCATATTTTCTAACTGAGCTGTTAATGACTCAATGGTAGTTATTATCTTTGGGAAACAACTGGTTGAACTTGGACTTGGGTAGGTGCAATGACTGGAGCTTGGACATATGTGGTGGTTGGTGCTGCAACTAATGGTAGAACTGCCAAATGTTGTTGCACTTGACCTGTGGGATTAGACCTCTAAGGGTGCACTGATAGATGAGGATATTCTTGATCCATATCAGTAGCTGCATCAAATTTTCTTGGCTGACTGACTCCAACACGCTTAAGAAGTAGACTACCCTGAAGTAGTTCTGCATTCAGCCTCCTTAATTCCTTCATTTCATCCTCTTATTGTGCAAACCCTTGCTCTAGTGAGAGTGATTTGCCTTATCCAGAGGAAGGATATGTATCCTGATTCTTTCCCCTCCCTTTGTTGGATCCTTTTCGAAGAGGGGGAAGTAGGTTACTGGAATTAATACCTTGGTTCTCAGTAATCCATTGATTTCATGTATGCACAACTTCTTCATTTGTGTCAGTGCGTACATCTTCTTGAGCAGGAAATTCTTCATCTGATTCCTCTGAGTGAGCCTCATTTTGTGGATCAACAACAACGACATTGATGACATTGGTTGATTCATAACGCATCACATCCCTTCTATCAACATTTCTGTGAAATTGTCTTTTCCATTTCGTTGATGAGAGATTGCCATTTGTTGATTCGATCCCTCAGGAACTTCTTGACAAACCTTAATTTGGAGGGAATCTCCTGATAATTTGGCTCTTCATTTCTTTTGAGGCTTCTTCCCCAATCAAGAAAAGATCGACTTTCTCTAAGGAGGGGATTAATAATTTGAAAAAGTCCCCAATCCAGTGGACTGGGAATGTTCCTACTGTTCCCGCTCAACTCCTTTAATCCTATCTGTTGATTCTGAGGGTTGGTTTAAAAGAGTCCCCAGTTTGGCAAGCTGTGGTCGCACTTGACATGCTATGTCTGAGACTTTCCTAAAAGCTCTCCTGATCTTGGGAACCTTAGTTCAGAAATTTGCTGGATGCATTAACCTGTATCCACTCTTATCACCTGGTTCAAAAGACCGTTGGATGATTTCCGACTCTTTTGTCATTTAATGATGTGCTTGCTCTATATTAGAGGCATGTTCAATATTCTCTTTTACTTGATGCAGGAGTAATTCAATAACTTGTTCTCTATATGCTTGATTTTGAGAGGAACTAGTTGAAGCCTGTTCTTGGGAATGCTTTTGGTTACAAACAAAGCTCATTGATTGTGGCCGGCCATGCGCAATAACATTGCATGATACTATTTTCGGTGGGATTTGATGACTGCAGAGCACCATGAAATGGAGTGCTCCATGAACACCCCATCCTATGACATGAATACCTGATGGGGAATTGGAAATTAACTAACACAATCATCTTATTGTGTGAAGGCATGAACGTTGAAGTTCTCTCTACTGCTTTTCAGCCTTCAGATATCGAGAGACTGATATAGATTCCAAATCAATCTGAAGTTGTAACCCTTATATTATCTTAAGATGATTTTCATATTCATCATAAGATATTGCTTTCTTTTTAAACTGACAATGATTTTTCCATATGATGAGACCAATATCATGAATCCCATATTCCGTCAACATCTTTGGAATGTCATACTGAGAGTCAGCCAGAGGGCAAAACATGACTGGTACTTCACCCTTTTCCAGTTGTTTTCTCATGTTCATCATTTCCTCTTTATCATTCAATGAAGAATATTCTACATGATTTGAATAGAGTTGGTGTTTCCTTGTTTCTTCATCAGATTCAACAGAATTGGTAGATAAATCATTGATAAAACTAGAAGATGCATGACTTAGGGGTGGTTTAGAGAATGACCTACACCCTGGGATATCTTCTAATTGAGAAATTATTTCACCTGCTAGCGATGAAGCATCAGACATGACTGGTTTCGCATTTGCAATTGCCTCAAGATAAGAGGGATTTCTCGGAACTACATTGTTCACTAGAGCATTTTCTAGGCAATGTGCATCACTAATGGTGAGAGTACATTCACAACGAAATTCATCATCATGGGGGGGACCACCATGATGGGTCATTGAAAAAGATGAGATCTCTTTCACCTTGATCTTCTGACCACACATAGGGTTTCTGTGGCCCTCATCTGAAAATAAACCTTCGAGACCGACCGAATTTTCATGAAGCAAGCCTTCATGAGGAAGTTTCTATTGAAGAACTTTGGAATTAACGTTCCCACTATTGGGAAATGAGGGAATAGAATCTTGGATTCCAATAGATAATTTTCTGAGGACATCAAGAACTCCATCATCGAGGAAGGCCATGTTACAAATTTTCTCTTGATATTTTGACTATGATGGGCGGGTATTCTTTTTAGACTCCTTATTACTCACCTTGGAAATAACTTGTTGACGGAATTTGCTACTCTGAACAGGTGTATGTGCCTGACAAGGAGAGATGTCCAGGTTAGGCTGACGATCTCCACTCAAATCAGGTGTATGTTTATGACTTGGTTGTCCGTATGATATGGGGGAGTATGCCCCACAACCCTATTTGACTGGAACAGATGTGTGTGTCTGTTCTGGAGTGAATTGTTGATGTGTCACTCCACTGGTAGGGATAGATTTATGTGTCATTATCTGAGATGCTGCTGAATCTGTTATAATATCCTGGAAATCATCCAGAATATGAACAGGGATTTTCTTATGCTCTTTCACCATTGATAAAATATTCTTCGTGACTTCATCTGTTGGAACGGGGATATACGTCCATTCCGTGCTTGGAGTAGGTGTATTTGCCTGCTCTTATCCTCCTTTTCCTATCATCGAATCCAGAAAGTACTCATGTGTGGTGGTAGAGAGTTTAGTATGCCTCCTGTTTGTCTCCAGAGCTTTCTAACTGACTTCTCTATGTGCTACCAAGAGAGACTATTGGTAGGCTTGATTAATACATGCAGGGGCATGTGCCTGCTGATTGAACTTCACCGAACATAGTTGACGAGCTCCATAATATGTAATCAGATGAGCGTTCTGCCTAACTGAGGATATATAAACAGGTGTATGTTCCTGCCTATAGTACTTCGCTTGAATTGCCTGGAAGGATTTATGTGATGCTTCCAAACGAGTCTGCTGGAAAGCAGAATTAAAACTGGTAGGTTTGTGTTCCCGATCATTGATTTCCACCATGTTAGGTTGGTGGGATTCTTCGGATATGGAAGAGATGAGAACCTTCTCACTGCTAACTAGATTTCGCCTCTGGCGATTCGTCTTGCCTTCTCGGGTTCGAGGAACCTGAGCCAAACGCCTGGAGTCGACACCCTCATCGTGTTGAGGGTGGACTACCGCACAAGTCTGGAAGCGATTGTTAATGGGAGCCCACGGGAAGGACTCCTGCTTCCTTGAATTAAGGCCCGGTCAGCCTCCAGAGTTGGGATGGTACCGTGTTGATGGTACTCCTTAACTAGCGCATTTGATACCCAGCGTTGAAGACACTGAGTAGGTGATGTCATCCTTAGAGTGGATGACGATCCTGCAGGAGTTGCAGTAGTGGCATTTGTAGTAGTAGTATTCACAGGTGTGAACTTGAGAGCAGCCATTCTGGAAATGAAAAAATATTGGAAAAGAGTGCATGTTTGATAAAACATAGGTAATCAAGATGAATTCAGCCACTACATCATTTGGATGAGCACATATGTCAATTATTGTTTTGGTTGGCCCTCTCATTGAGTTTAAATAAGGGCCTAACAAATAGGTAAAACATCATTTTAACTTGGTTAAGGATTCATGTCGGGTTCACCATTTTTTGTTTCCCTCGGAATTTGGGTATGACCTTCGGATTAAAGGTTCAAACATTCCAATCGGTTTCTAACGGGTTTGTTCATAGAACCAGAAACATCCAATGATTCCACATCCATTTGTACCTACTTTCCAAAGGTAGGTGCTCGTTAGTTTTTGGACTGATGAGGCTTAGAAATTTTCATTGGTCGAGAGGATGGGAGGTCAGACTCATCACACCCTTTTTAGGGGAATTATTGTCTACTCCGGGACTCTCTTTATATATTTAAGTTATGTTTGTGAGTCCTTATTACATTACCTAGTATAAAATGAGATTTCCTTCAGATCTGACTATCAATGATTAAATATGTTAGAAATTTAGAGAATATTTTATATGTATTCGTGGTTCTTCATTGATAGAGAATCATCTGTATTTATTAGAGATTCTTGGTCAATCGTATCCTTCGACACATTTATATATATGTTTCTCGGTCATTATGATGACCATGATGGTTTTAAAGCCACTGAGTGGGGCACTTGAAGATTATTGTCATTCAGAAGGACATTGATTATTTCAGAGTTGGGATCGAACCCACAGATGGGCTACCTACCTATCCTTTGTTTAGAAAAGGAATCAGAACCCACATAGTTCGAGTAAGGTCCTATGATAATTATGATTGATTACTCAAAGAAGGATTTCATAATTACTTTTACACTCTAAGAATATGTGAGTCATTCTCGGTGTAAGAAACATGAGGTATTGGTAAAAACCAAATAATTATGCCATGAAAGATGCAATCATAAGAAATAATGTGGGGCTTATGTATGTATGACTTCCCAAATAAATGAAGATTGTGATTTACTTCAGGGAAGAAATCCAGGAACATGGTCCATAAAGGTATATGTACTTTATGGAGATTTGAATACTCTAACTTGGGGATTACTCCTAGAAAGGAGGCCCAAATTATTAGATGACTTATGATTGGGTTTTACTCCTGATAAGGAATCCCAGATCAAAGGTAAATTATGACTTGTTAAGAGAAATTAAGACCGGGGCTTATTTTTGAAAAGGAGGCCCATGTTAAGGGACTTGAAAAATTAAGGGACTTGGGGCTTACTCCTAAGGAGGATGCCCATATTTGATAATTATGGCTGCCGCTTATTCCTAGAAAGGAGGCCCAGTTTAATGAGTTCTCTCATCTTAAAGGATGAGGATAAATGAATGAAATCTCAATCTTTAGTGATATAAAGATGTGTAAATAACTAGGTTTTGAGAGATATTCCACAGAATTCCTTTCAGATAAGGAAGTCAAATCAAGAAATCATGCCATAAATGGATTTGAAGAGTGTCTTGAAGACTGAATCTTGAATAAGAGAGGTGTAATGGAATAAGAGGGGTGAAATGGGCAAGAATGGAACTCAAAAAGGCAAGGGACGCGAAATTCCTGGCATGCATGAGGTACTGAATGGGTGCACAAGTCCTGGTCGCTTAGGTATACCTGTGCGACACATGGGTACTTGCGCGACGGTTAACCAGTAGGGTAATACTTGAGCGACTCTTGGTTAAAGCCTTTAGAGTCATCTTGAGGTTCTTCCAGAAGAGTGGCGTGCAAGTTCTATTGAAGGAGTTAGGCGTCACACAATTGTGGCCATTTCTCTTAAGGGATGGCCACTCAAGCGCGCAAGTGTTGATGAGTTTCAACACTTCGGCCTTCCTCCCCATCTTTAGATCTTCTGTTCTAGGTATGAAATTACCTTGGAAGTATTTTGGAAGCTTTTAGAAGAGACTAGGGCATCGGGAGCTCAAATATGGGTCTCTAGAAAAAATCCTCTCGAAAAGGGGAGCCCACAGGGTCAATTTATAGGCAGGAGAATACCTCGGGCTGTTATCACTTAGGGCGTGCAAGTGTACTTACGCGACCATTGCGGTGCGCAAGTGTACTTGCAGGACCATTGTGGCGTGCAAGTGTACTTGTGCGACCATTGCGGCATTCAAGTGTACTTGCGCGACCATCGTAGAACTTGCACGACCCTTGTGCAACATTCTTCTTATTCCATCCTTTGTCAATTTTTGATACCTGTCCAAAGGTTGAATCACTTTGAGTTAATATAATCCCATTTTCCATTCTTTAGAATTTGTGAGGAAAGGAGCGTCTATAATTATCTTATCCATACATTATCCATGACTCAAAAATTCTTGTACTTAGCTTATACCGTAAATTACCATAATTCACTATTCACCCAAAATTTAACTATTTTAGAAAAATCCCAATGTATAGTCCTAAATCATTTTGGGAATGTAGAATTAAAAAATTGATGCCATTTTATGAAAATAATTTCATAAACATGAGAAATTTAATTTTTAATTAATATCATCATTTACATGAAAAATATTGATTTTGATATTATAACTGATTTGATGACACTTTGTAATATTAATTAAGGTCACATAAAATTATATTATAATAATATTACAGAAAAAATATTAATTTATGAATAAATTTTATGAAAATAAATTATCTTTTAAATATTTTTATTAATTATATATTTTAAATTAATAATTTACACTTGACAAAAATAACAACACTTAATTTATCATTTTTAAAACATTTTGTAACATATATATAATATTTCTATTCATAAGATAGGTATATTTTATTTAATAATTTATATCTTAGGTTACTATTTTATTGGTCATATTTCTATTCTTAATGGTCATATTAGTTTTCCAATGGTCAAGTTATTATTCCACCGGTATAGGTTTCTTAATTTCTATAAATACCAATCATTAAATTATTTTTTTATTTATAATGTTTGTATTTTGTTTTCTATGTGATTTATATGATTTATATAATATAAAATATTTTTAATAAGGCAATTTCATTGATATAATTATGGGTCATTATATTCTTCCCCCCATATGAAATTTCACCCTCAAATTTCATTTCTCAAAATTTGGTAAAACCAGGTGAGGGTACTTCTCCCTCATTACATCATCGGGTTCCCATGTCGCTTATTTGTACTTATGGTTCCATTATAGTACATTAACAAGGTGATTAGTCTTTTTCCATTTACCTTTATCTCTATGGTCCATGATCATCATAAGTATTTCTTTATAGAAAATGTCATTCTCTAGTTTTTTCACCTCTAGATTCAGTAAATGTGGTGGGTCTGTTATATACTATTTTAGGAGAGATACATGGAACACATAATATACATGAGCCATTTCTTTGTAATTTCCAGATGATAGGCCACTTCTCTTATGAGATCAAGGATCTAAAAGCATCCAATATTCCTTGGGCTAAGCTTCCCATTCATTATAAACATCATTACTCTTTTCTACGGTGATATTTGATGGAATAATTTTTCTTAAAAATTGAACTCAAAATGCATTCAATGGTTGTTAGAATGGATTTTTTTCAGAATATGTGTATCTTTTATATGATTTTTAGATTCCTTGATTTATCACTTTCATCTATTCATGAAGATCTGTTCAGATTAAATTTTTTCTCCTACGTAATCTAAACAGGTTGTAGTTATTCATCACATCCCATACAGAGATTTATATAGATTCATCTGAGCAATCGAGTAGAAAAATTTATACTATGAGAACTAAATCAATGGGAGATACTAATTTCATTGACCATTAAATACCATTTATAATCCTCTCAACATATCCTGGTGAATCTAAATATTCCATTCATATTGTCCATTAGTTTTGGGATGATAGGTCGTGTTGAAATTTAATTCAATAATCAAATCATTTTATACAATTATTCATAATTTAGAGGTGATCCTTTGATCATGACTTGATACAATAAAAATTGTAACCCCATGAATCCTCAACACATCATTCACATATAAATTGGCATGTTGTTCCAACGAGAAGTCTTCCCAAATGGTAATGATCTAGGATATATTAGTGAGTTGATCCACCACAAACCCATACCATATTGTTCCCTTTGGTTTTTTAAAGACTATTGATAATGTATATAGTGGAATTCCCTCATTTATATGTTAGTATAGAAAGGGGTTTTATCATCCCATTTGACTTTGTTTGCTTTGCTTTTTGTTCCTAACATGAAAAAAACCCCTATGATATACTCCAAAATATCATTTTCTATACTGCCCAACAGATGTGTTCATGAAGACCACAATATATCATATTACATGAAAGATGGATGGGTAAAGGATTGCTATGTGAATTATTGAATAGATCCTTCTTTCTATCTGGTGAATAATTCACACAAATCCTTACTCCAAACTGAGTTACAACATCATCATTGATGTGGAATTCATGTAGATTCCATTCCATTATAGCTTTCACCTTCTTTTCTAGCTCTAGATCATATATATGCGTGTCCTTGATCTTTTCATATATAGATGGTTGGGAAATTATTTCGGAAAGGTAGGATGTATTCCATGCCATTACGATTTCCAAATCCATCATTTCCATATCAATGAATATTGGTTCTTTCTCAATATGCTTCATGGATAAAGTAGTATGTTATTTTCTTATAAGACAATTAGCCGCAATTTTTCATTCCTAAGATGATAGTGGATATAGATATTATAGTATTTTATTATATCTAAACATAATATTTTAATCATGTTGAGATTATTTTTGTTATAATGTATACATTAAACTCTTATTATCAGTATATATTGTACACTTCTCACTATATAGATAGTACAACAATATTTTCAAGGTAAAAAACACAACTACATGATCCAATTCATGTGTCGGGTAGTCTTTCTAATGTATATTATAATTTCTCTATTCATAGGCTATCACGTTATCATTTTAATGAGTCAATAGAAAAATAAATTCTTTAAACAATCGTTGTATATCAAGAAACCATGTCCACTTGTTAAAAGTGTGAGTACTTTAGTAGTGATTAGCCTCTTCTTAATCTCTTTAAATATTTCTTCAAATTTTTTGTCTAGACTTAAATCACCACATTCAATGTCAAAATATTTATAACGATATAAAATAAGGATAAATTCTTTAAAAAACATCGGTAGTGCCTACCTATACCATAAAAACTATGACTCTACATTACAGATGCTGGTTTGGGCCACTCTTGAATTGTATTTTTAAAAACATTCGACATATATCCATTTGTTGGTGGTAACATTCCACAATAATGATACTTCCTTCGTTCACCTCTTGCTCCTCATGATCATTCAGTATTTCAAAATATCATCAATAAAGACTACCAAAAACCTGTCAATGTGATCACTAAAAACTCTATTCATTATGTCCTTGAAAATTTTATGGAGCATGAGTGAGTTATAAGGGAATATATCTGAACTCATAATGTCCATACCTTGTTAGAAAGGTTGTATTGTGAATATATTCCTTCTTCAAGATTAATTGGTGACATCCTGAATGAAGTTCTGATTATGATCGATACTTGTCCCCATGTAGTCGGTAAAGAAAGTAATATACATATATATATTTGTAAATGGATACTTATTGTTTACCATGGTTTTTTGAGGTCATGAGAATCAATGTCGAGGTGTATTGATATATCCTTCTTCTTAACGATGAGGGCTAGTGCACCCCATGGTAAAACACTCAGTAGAATGAAACCCTTGTCAAGATTCTCTTGTAACTACGTCGTTAGTTATTCGAAGACCATTTTGTAAATACTATAATGATTCTTTGATATATTATGAGATCCATGTATAATTTCATTTGATAAATCCATCTCTCAGTCTAGAGGAAGACCAGAAAATTCATCAGGCAATATATCAGTGTAGCCCCTCACAATGGGAATTTCTTTAAGCATGACTATCTCCTTTTATCAATCTTTGAAGCTAGACATTATTTATCATAATATAATAATTTCCATAATTGAGATTATAATTCTAAACTAGATTCATCAACCTCCTTACATTTGTACAAAATTTGGAGATCACTCATCACATCTCGAGGAATCCCCATATTTTGTACAAATGTAAGGAGGTTGATGAATCTAGTTTAGAATTATAATCTCAATTATGGATATTATTATATTGATTTAAATAATTGAACATGGTTTAAATTTCATAACATGATTTCATAAAAAGGAAAGGAACATGAATAAAAATATAGAATATCAAAAAAATATAACATGGGATAATGTAATCATGGAATTATAGTATTATGGAAACAACATACATCATTATTTAATCATGATTCCAAGATAACTAAGAAGAATATTGCACAAGTAAGACAAAGTCCCATAAAGGAATCAGATTCACTCCATATCCAAACATTACTTCTCATTAGACTAAACATTACCCAATGAATTAAAGCAATGTCAGCGTTCACCCATCATAAAATGTTCAATAATATGTTTTCCACATTATTTATCATTCAAAAGAAAAAAATAAGTGTAAACCATGAAGAGAAATGGGTATCATAACTATGTCGTAAGGCATACAAAATATGTATAACATAAATGTGTCTATGAATGAATGGATTTAAATAAAAAATGAAAATTGGTTGGTTAAAATGAGAAAATATCATGGTTATTGATGTAAAACTAATGTGAAAACATGTAAAATCAGTGTTTAAGAAACACTGTAAATGAGCCACTTTATTGTGGTTTTAAAGAAAGTATTAGAGGGTATTTCAAATAGATAAAAGGATATGTATTCGTATAAACTTTTAAATTAACTACGTTATTTTTTCAATATAAAATTTCGATTTTAGAAAAATATATGTGGATTAAAATAGATTAATGATCGTAATTGAAAATGTGTAAGGAATTAGGGTGTTCCCTTTAATTGGGATTGATTATCAGGAAGAATTGAAAAGGAGACCATATAAAACATATATTTAAATGAAAAAGATATAAGGAATTACATTGGTGATATTTTTTGGTAGATGCACGAAGAATTTATAAGTACTAAAAAGAATATTTGATAATTACGTAGGGTTAATGAAGAGAATGTGTACCAAGAATGAAAAAATGGTGGTTCGGAGAAAATCCCATAGATTATGTCTGAATCTGTTCAAAACTTCTAGTAAATGTCCTAGATAATGAATCTGGATTGATTTGTAATTTAATTCAGAACCTCTCAAAGAAGTATTTTATTTATTATAACTTTATTAATTTAATTTATGGCCTTTTAGATGAGTTATAAGATACAATTTCGCCTTTCAAGAGTGTACGTTTCCCTGGTTTTCATTATTATTCTACTTATATACATGTATGAAAGATCATGTAAATTGGGGGTACATATATTTAATTGAAATTATATGTTATTAATAAATTTCATGAAAATAAATGGTCATATATATTATTATTATTCCATATATTATGATGATTTATTAGATAGAATTTTAATGACAAACATTAGTTTATTTTGGTGGGTTTTCAATAATCAAGAACTAGTTTTGAGTGATTATTTAATATTATGAATATATAATACTTATAAGATATTAAATATGTTTTAATACATATATTATAATCTTGTTTGTCAATAAAAATGGTTTTATGTCTTTCTTTGAAGGATGTATTAGAAAACAGAAAATCATTCTCCATAGAGGTGGTGAAGAAACACCTCACAGATGGACTTATAGTGACACCAGGGAGACCATAATGTGGGGAAGTGGTTTGGGAGAGTAATATGGAATAATATAACAAATATTTAAGCCTTCGGATGAGTTAGGAGATGCAATAGTGAGGTGTGGAATTTATAGGGGAGGAGAGTTGTTTTTTTATTATTTTATTCATTTGTTTGATATTTTTTCTCAAGAAAATGAATAGTGTTAATTCATATTAATAAATACTGTAAATAGTGCATGTGAGTTAAAACTAAGGGGTTTTTACCTTATCCATATATCATACATGAGTAAAAAAATTACATATTTAGTATATACCTTAAATTACTATATTTCTATTTTCACCAAAAATCATACTATATTAGAAAAATCCCAAATAAATAACTCTTACCAATATTAAATGTATGGAATTTAAAAATGGAATCCATTTTAATGAAATAATTTTGCTAATTTGTGTAATTTAATTGATAATTAAAAACATCTTTTACTAAAAAACAACTGATTTTAGTATTTAAAATTATGTTATAACACATTGAAATATTAATGTATGTCACATATAATTATAGTATAATCATAAGACAATGAAAAATTAATTTATGAATATATTTATTGAAATTTAATTTTATTATAAATATTTATATTAATTATAAGATTCTAAATAAATATTTTTTCTTCACAAAAACAAAAACATATAATTGATCATTTTAAAATAATTTTGTACCTGTATATGATATTTTCATTTATAAGATAGAGAAATATAATTTATACATTCATAGTTAAAGTTACTATTTAATTATAATGATTACTATTCCTAATGGTCATATTATTATTCCAATGGTCTAGTTAATATTCCATCAGTATAGCCTCATTAATTTCTAGTAATACCTCTTTTTTCATTCATTCGTTATTTATAAAATTGTATTTTGATTTATTTGTGATTTTATATGATTTATACAACATGAAATAATTTTAAGAATGTAATTTCATTGATTAAATTTTGGGTCATTACATATAAGATACCCACATTAGAATTAAACCTCGTAAAAATATGTTGTTTTTGATCTTCTTTGATTAATAATTTTCATGGGAGGTTGTCTGTTTTTTATTTATAAAAAGTTACATGAATCATAATATAAAAAGTGGATTAAATGTTAATATGGGTAATTATTAGGGAGCATAATACAATTAAAAGAGTCACATTGATTCACCTCCCATGTCTTATAGTAACTAAATGATCTATTGGGAACTTCATAATCATATGAAGAATTTAATAAACGATAAACAATAAGGAATGAATTTGAATGTTATATTATTATTATTAAAAATCCATGAAAACTCAATGGTTATGATGACATTATATCATAAAATAAATATTTCGTAAATCATAACATCTAAAATGTACACGGTTTATACAAGTTTTAACATGTAAAATAGACATATCATAGCTCCAGATATAAGATAAAATAGATCATATGTGGGAATGTATTACTGAATATCAACATCAATATCACAATCACACTATAGACATATAGAATTATTTCTATTTCATATTACATTAGGTATAATAAAATATCATGTGAACCTATAACTGAAAATCTTTTTTAATATATTGAAAGATACTTTTTGAAAGTCATCATCATTATAACCTTGTGTTACATTATCTGAAATACCTTGGAAATTCCATTTCAAAATTATTTTTTCATAAGAATATAAAACATTTCTAGAGAATATCTCTTAGTGAAACCCAATACACATTCAAAAAACAAAAATGATGGAACCAATTGGCTTCTATATAATTTAAATGAATATGAATTCTTGGATTAATAAATGAGGAAAATAATGGAATCTATAAAAGAATTAATTCCACTCATTTTATAAATGGGTCTAACATTATATCCCTAGAACACATAGATCTCTATACTTATGTCCACTGGCTATAGCAAATAAAATAATCCATTTTTCATATGTTACATTCTCCAAATAAATCATAGATAAATTATACCATGATTATGTAAATCCCAAATAAAAAACTCATATGATATCAATTATCCATGTACAAACAATCGAGGTCAATGAATATATCCCATGTCATTGAACCTTGTGAATATGCACATCATATTCTCCCACCTAATAGATTAGAAGATCATAAGTACTATAAATTTACATTCATACACATCACAGTATATTTCAATTGAGGGTCCAAATGTCATACTCATTATATACGAGGAACAATATCATCTTGGTAAAGACCCAACAGATGACATGATCACTATTAGGCCAAACAACCCCTAATTATATTAACCTCAAAATTTTCATAATAATGGTATCAATATATGATGGTTTTCATGCTTTTATGTCACTATTATCTTTTAAAATTAAATCCCAATATGAAACAGGAACCACTAGTATACCAAAGACATAGTGTATGAAATTAAATGTGGTATAAATATTGAGGTTCATCCAGTTGAAAAACATGTTTACTGCCTTATTGGGTTTATTTTTCATCTTAAAAATAAATTCTATTTACAAAATCCTTAAGATTTCATCACAACCTATAATACTCCATGAAAATTATCAATTAGTGTAAACTCATAGTCATACTTTGAGATATTTATTTACATAATATATTCACACTAACCTAAAATGTTGGAAATACTTTTTTGGATGAAATAAAAAAATTTATATTCTTAATATCCTTTAACAATATTAAAAAACATGTAAATATGGCCATTTAATTCTATCTGATGTGATAGACTACCAAATCATCCTCTAGTTTGATAAATTTTGTGTTATCTATTAAAATCATTACCTTTCTACATAATTCCATCCATATTTCTATGAAACCATCTAAAAAACTCACCGAGTAAACTATTTTGGAAAATAACATCTCTGATGTAAACCATATTCAAAAATGGTTATGCATGGGAATCATATTCTTACATTTCAACATTTTAGACAAATTATTAAAAATTATATGATTTAAAATTAATAATTTTGCAGCTTTAATACATTCATTTGAATATTTAAAACTCTTTTTACATTCAGAATCAACATTTTTATTAGAAGTATTGCATCAAAATTTTCATTGAGATAATTGTTTTTACTACTATAAATCCTTATATTCATTATATACTAACTCATATAAATGGTTTGTTATATAATATAATATTATCCTCTATATGGTAGCTAAATGTCATCCACTATATTTTTTCCATCATACCAAATAATAGTTTTAGATATTATGTACTATTTACTTCGATTTATAATATGAAATATATTTTATTTCTTATATTTGAACGTCTCTATGTCTATAGAATAATCTCACTAGCCTATAATAAACTATTTTTTCGTCAAAATTTCATGTCAATATTTAGAAAATCATTTTCATATGTATATATTAAATGTTTGGGGTGTAAAAATACATTAAACACACAGAAACCCCACACAAAGGCTGTAATGAAAGGTCGTTCCCCCCAAGGGATAACCACCAATAAAGCTTTATTTATTCAATATATGGCCTGAAATCAAAGTTATAATTAATCTCATTACATTGTCCAAAGACATAGCGCAACATCATGCATGCATCATATAGTCTACATCACCAAGCATGTGTCATGCTTGCATCACCAACATCTTAAGTCACCATCTATTATAGTATTGAAACAGAACCTATATAAATTCTCTCCCACCCAAATTCGATCCTGGGAATGATGTGGGATTAATGGTTCATTTACCTATCATGTAATCCTTCAACTATGCAAACTATTTTTTTAAGAAAAAAATGTTATTTACCTTTAGTATAAATGCTTATAAAATAAATTCTTGTGTCTATATCATATATGGAATTCTATGTGTATTGGTATTTTTATTGAAAAAATATTATTTTTTATAATATTCCAATAAAATTGGTGGGACCTAATCCCACAAATTTTATCTAACGTCTATATAAAAACATCAATGTATTTATCTTCTTCAAAAAAGTTATAAAATTAGATGTATCATATACCATGTGTATTGAATCAATATTATCATATTGTTCCTAACAAGTCATTCTTTCTTATCGACCTCTATTATCATATAATTGAAATGAGATAAAGATATATATACTTATATCCAACGGAAAATCCAAATTATTTCATGCTCGTAGCCTTTGGCGTTAATGTGGACCTTATTTACAAAGGTAGGAGGTCAGTGTGACATTTCTTGCGACATCTCCGAATACACATTAGTCGAGATAATGGAAGGTTAGAAACACCAAACACATTTTAGAGAGATTTTTACATACTATGGGATTCAATTATATATTTAAGACATATTCATGACTCATTCCCTAATTCTAGTGTGGGACTAGTTACTATTGTACTTGTGATCTAACTAAGACCATGTGTTTGATGTAATCCTCTATAAATATGATAGGTTCCACATACTTATATTATTAATTGTGTATGATTTGTACTTCAAATTAAATAGTTTGGATCAATGGAGTTTATTTCCATCCGAGGTGGTGGTTGGTGTTTTAGAGTTCGTATTGAAACTAGAAGGGTCATTCTACTAATATTGTTAAAGTATGAATCAGACACCACATATTTTTATAGAATGATTGGGAGTTACATTTTAATGGGAGGCCTGCAATGGGGGGACATTAAACATGATAATGGGAAGATCATCAGATATCTTTGAGACCATGTGAGTTTTACTTGGTTTGGTAAATCTGATAGATCATAAGATTGTGCACATTTCATAAGAGAGTTCCATTAGATTTTAAAGAACGAATTATGCACTATGGATACATAAAAAATATTATTGATTTATGAAATGGGTGGAAATCCAAAAAATGGTGGGGATTTTTCATGTACATTCATAATGTACCTATCCATGTAGGCAAGTTATTTATGTTTTTGTTCTAGGGCTAACTCTTAGGAGGAATCATGTATTTATAGAACCATGTGAATGATATCAATTCATGGAGACTATGGTTTGGTTGTAGATTAATTCTAAGAGGAATGTTGTATCTATGGAACCGTGAGGGTAAACTCAACTAATATATACTAGGGATTTATTGGGTATTACACATAGGAGGATACCCATATTTGTGGAACCATGAAAGGAATCTCACTCATATAGATATAATTATTTAACTATGAGGATTATCTTGAATTGTGATGATTTATGATTTTCATGGGGATTATACCTAGGACGATTATCAAATTTCTAGAACAATGAGGAGTATCTTGATTGTCAGTGAATTGAGATTTTAATGGGTTTTATATGTAGGAGTACACCAATGATTTTTGATCCTTGTGAAAGATCTCAAGTGAGGGTTATTTATTTTGGTTGGGGCTTACACCTTTGAGGATTATCATGTTTCGAGAACCAGGAGGACGATTGTGAATCATGGGGATTTGGAGGATTTTTTGGGACATAAACCATGTAGTAAAGTCGTATTTCTATATCCATGATGATTATATTGACTCATGGTGGTTTGGAGGTTAGGATGGAGCTTACTCCTAGGATGATGCACATGTTTCTCGAAGCAGAAGGAGAATTTTGACTCATGATAATTTGGAGGTTTGTTTAGAGCCTACAACTGGGAGGATGGATATGTTTCATGAACCATGAAATTTATGTATACTCATTGTTTATTATAGTTTTGTTTGGGACGTACACATAGTATTATTCCATTGATTACATAAACACGTGGAGGATCTCCAATCAAAGTGATTTGGATGTTTGGTTGGGGCGTATTGTAACACCCCGAAATTTTATGAAAAATATTCTTTTTAATTTCATTAATGTCTTGTGTTGAATGCTACACCAAAAGGAGCTTGCACAACACGCATCCTTGACTTGCCTTGCATTACACGCAATCACGACCTTCCTCGATAGTGTGTGTAGTACGCAATAACAAGTTTCACTAAACAACAATATCCTATTAAAATATTATTAAGACTAACCATTATGAATAGTATTAACCACTTTTTGAAATTTTGTAAATTTTATTTTTCAAAATGGAATTCATTTCTGGATTCGTAATATCGAATTTATCTTAGGGTGAAATTTTGGTACTATTCGGATAACTTTCATATTTTGATGAATAGTGACAATTACTAAATTTTAATTAAAAACAACTTTTTCAATAAAAATAGTTAATAGTGATAAATTGTTAATTTGTGTGGTTTTAAAGTATATTTAGAATATATTTTTACAATGTAATACAATGTTGGTCATTGGATGTAATTTCACATTTAAACCAGTTATAAACAAGTGTCAGTCTTTTGAGAGTTATTATCTCTTAAAAACACGCATTCTGTTTTGATGACGGGAATTAATTTTTAAATTAATTAATGAAACTGATATGTTTTGAATTTGTTAAAATAGAAATCATTTTTGAGTTCATAATATCAAATATATCTTAGGCCTAATTTTTGGTATTTTTCTGAAAACTTTCAATTTTTGATTAATAGTGAAACCACTAAGTGGTAGTTAAAAAAACCCGATTTTTCATAAAACTTAGTTTTACCGCTTCTGTGAGTGGAATTACGAAAATCCGAGAGACACTGTTAATATCAAGGACTAAAATGTGGTTCAATGAGTTGAAAATATTTTTTGGCAAATAGTAACTGTTTACTTTTTTTTACCACGGTTAAAAGTAAATAGGGTAATTAAGGGTAAAGATGATATTATTATTACCCTAACACATGTCCAAATTCTATTGGACAAGTGTAATTCGACCAAAAACACAATTAGGAATAAAATATGACCATTTAGGCCCACTTGGATTAGATTAGTACATTTATTATTAATATATTTAAAGAAGGGTTAAAAGAGTTAAAATCAAAGTTTATTTACTAAAAAATTTTAATATGGGGTTATGCATAAGATAAATTCGACTATAAATATTCATTAGAAAGCTAAAAATATTTACTACATAATGGTGTTTTATTTATAATTTTTAGACTTTAAATAAATTTATTTATTTATGACACAACGATGATGCATTAATTACCCTTTTAAAGAAATGTTAACATAATTGATGTTATAAATGCTCAAATAAATGTAATTTTAGACTTTTTATGAATTTAACTAATTTTCTACGTTAATATGACATGTTAGTATTGATTTAATTAACTTTGTTCGAACTTATCATTCTTTTATGATTTTCACAAAAATCAATTACTAAATAGTGTCAAAATTGACATAAAATAGTTTTTAAAACAAATATTATATTATTAATTGTTATTTTATTCCTAAAAATCTACGATTCATCCAAATGACTTAGATAAGGATAAATATATTAATAATAAACAATTTGGGGTTTGTTTGGCTTCTTATTGTAATGTTATTAACCTTTTAGTGTAAGAACACAAGAAGACACGGTAAAAGTAAAATTATTTAACTTAATGTTAAATCTAAATGATAAGGATAAAATAGGAACCTAAACTTGTCTAAATTCTATTGGATGAGAGGATTTCGACCCATCCCCACCTTAGCCTCGAAATAAATCAATCTGGAGCTATTTAAAACCGAACTTCACTTTATAATAAAATAATATTTTTTGTTATTCCAAAGGTGCCCCTCTCCTCCCTTATAAAATGGAACCTCCTCCCTCTCTTCCTCACAGAACATTGAGCACTCAAGCTCGGAAAACCCCTGCCAAATTCCCTTCTCCACTTCCCTAGAATAATCCTAGAGGTCCTGGTCTTCTTCAAAGACCAATCTTAGTTCCCTAAGTGGAGGATTCAAAGAGGCGTTTCAAAGAAGAGGTAATATCCATTACTGATCTTTTCAATTTCATTCTTCTTCAAATTCTTCTTCTTTAGTTGTTTCATGATAAAGTAATAACATAAATATTACTTACATACTGATATGTTATTATAAATATTAAACAACCCTAATTCACCTTCTATCCATCCTACGGAAAAATGAAATCACCGCGCGTGCGTACGTACGGAATACCGTCTCCACGCCGTGGTGTAATCTATTTTCCGCCACAACCTTAATTGGATGGGTATAATGGTCTAATGAGTAACTATATATGATTATTATAAAGTGATATTGATACTGAAATAGTATACATACACTTCAACACAAGTTCACGATCATGATAACGATATCATCGCTCGTGCATACGTACGGACTACCGTCTCCACGACGCGATGAGATTCATTCTCCATGTTAACCATTTAAGAATGATTATAAAGTATATATAAGAAATAATAATGAAATATATGACATTATAAAGCTACTGGATTTATGTATATATGTATGTTATCTACTTACTTCCATTCAATACAATAAGGAAAGGAAAACAACGTTCATGCGTACGTACGGACTACCGTCTCCATTAACGGTGTGTTTCATTTCATTTATCTATCTATTATATATATATATACTGAATATATATGATATATAAATCATGTTTTATATTCTGGAAGTAAGTAAATCATGATATAAGTAATAATAATGTCAAGAACAACAAGTCCAAACACCTACGATAAATGAAACAATTTTACCCAAAATTCTCTTTAACATGGAATTTACAAAAGAACGGGTAAAATAAAGTCATAAGTGAACCATATATGATATCATAACAATTATTATGATTCTGGAATAAGTCAATGACATTATTTAAATCATTATACAGTAGGTTCGGACACTTACGAAGCAAATCAGACCTAAGGTAAGGGAAATATCACAATCTCATTTTTATCCGAGATTGTTTATACTTTGGTATTTACTGGGGTGTATTTTATCATCCAAATCCATATTTCCTCAATATGTAAAATTATTATAATTCACCTACAACTGTTTAAATCCAATTTTACCCTTTGGTGAGTTTTTAACAAAAGATATGAAAGGAATCTTTTGTCGTTTTTCATACGAGGTACTTTTTTGACTTTTCCGACAAAAGTACGAGAAGAATGTTTTTTTAACATATATGGCATGAATGTATTTTTAAAACATTATTTCCATGAAGCTTCCTTTATAATTTTTCAAGTTTATTTTTAATCAACTTCTTTTAGTTTATATTTGTATGACATGTTAAGAAAGGAAAAATGTTTTTGAAGAATAAAGGATATTTTCCTCAAGAATGGAGTTCAAGTGTTTTATCAAAATTATTTTCCATCTAAGATAATAAAGGGTTCTGTTTTTATCCCTATTGTTACATTGATTTGAAAATGTTGTGATGGAATTATTTTTATGAATTCCTTTATCTTATATGAATTGTATTATGATGTCATGATGTTTAAGATTCCCATTTGTATTACATGGGTTATGCAATGATGTATGATTTAGGATTTTGTGGCCCACATAAGAATGGTATAATTATGAGATGGGTGGGACCTATATCTCCCTCCAATGCATTGGGTAAAGATTTTATATCTCATGAGATAGACATGGCTGGAACGTTAGGTTATACCGGTTCAGTGAAACAGGACTGAAACGAGGGTGACTCGGTTCAGAAAGGGACTTTGTTCACTAAGATAGTCTTGGCAATGAGTCTTGACTAAAAATAAATGATTCTCTATGATTATGTGTGAATGCCACAAAGTTTCATTTTTTAAGTTATGATTATTGTGATTACATTTCACTGCCATGATTTACCCCATGTTATGAAATTATGATCTCTTTTGCAGGTTAAGATTTCCAAAAGTTATGTGCTTATGTATATGATGTGGTTGATATTTCTTTTGTTTACCCTTACTGAGCATTTGAGCTCACCCTTTAATTTTTTCTTTTCCCCAGGATATAAAGTAAGGTTTTAGGTATAAAAAAGAAGATCTTTATGGGAGATATTGAAGATATTTCACCACGATTTGAAGATTACGTTCCGAGTTTCCAAAGACACTAAACTATTACGATCCTTGCGTGTGTGTTTTTGTTATGTACTAAGTATTCCGCAAATGTAATGTAATGTCAATGTACGTCAAGCTTCGGGTCTCTACAGTTGGTATCAGAGAAAAGGTTTAGTCAACCTTTGGAAACTAGGATGCAAAAACGTTAGTGAGATCCCTAGATATATTTCTAAGGTACGTCTAGGGATGTCCCTAAGGATAAGTATACGTATAAGATACAGTCCTACAACTATGGTAACGATCATAGAATTTAACCTAATAAGTTAGATATTGAGGATACTCCCCCTTTATAACGTTGTTTTCCCTAGCATGATTTTTGCCTCTCACACTATTCTTTATGGGTTTTAGATGATGGTTGGAACCCGAAGGAGCTGTGTTGATCAATGCAATGGACAATGCAATGATTGTCCTCCTGAACAAACAAATGTTATGGGAGATGGAGTGAAAAATCTTATTTCTATACTTACACAAGCTATGAATCATTCTAGACTTCCAAATGAGCAGAGAAGGGAACAATATTCTATTGAGTCCTTCATGAAGCAACGTCCACCTTCTTTCAGTGGGACTTCCGATCCACTTGTTGCTGAACAATGGATCAGTACCACTGAAAAGATATTTTCAGTTCTTCAATGTTCTGAACATGATAAAGTCATCTTAGCAGTGTATCGTTTGGAAGGTGATGCTGATCAATGGTGGAATCTTATCAAGAATACGAGGCCAAGAGATGAAATTGAGTCCATGGAATGGGACGAGTTCAAGAACTTGTTTTTCAGTAAGTACTTCCCTCGTATTCTTCGAACAAAGATGTAAAAGGAGTTTCTTGAGCTGAAGCAGAAGGATGATGAATCTGTTGGTATATACGAAGCAAATTTTACAAGACTTGCAAGGTATGCATCTGGCATTATCATCCAACCTGAAAGTAAAGTTGATCGATTTTTCAGTGGCTTAAAACCAAGTCTTCGAAGGGCGTTAGCTATAAGAGACATCAGTAGCTATGAAGAAATTGTGCGTTGTGCTATGAAGGTAGAAATGGAATTTGGTGTTACATATCCATCTCATGGTTTTGAAAAGAAACGAAAGATGGAGTTCAAGGAGAAATCTCAGAATAATGGTGAAAAGAAGATGAATTTTTCCTTATGCTCAAAGTTTGGAAAGAAGCATGGTGGAGATTGTCTTAAAGGGACTAGAAAATGATTTAAGTGTGGAAAAGAAGGTCATCGAGAAGATGAGTGTCGATGTAATGGAAAAAGGGTTTCTAATGATGTGAATAAAGCAAACACTGCAGAGAATGCACCACCAACACTTCAATGCTTCAAGTGTAAGGAAATGGGGCATTATGCTAATAAATGCCCTAATCCAAGGGTTAGTGATGATCAACATGAGCAACCACTTAAGGCAAAGGACAATGGGAAGTCACATGCGATCACTATTGGAGATGTTGAATATGACAAAGATGTGGAGGAATGATTAAGTGTTTATGTAATGGGATTCCAAAATATTGTTATATCATAAAGTATTGAAATATTTATGTGTTGGTCTAATGTGGTATTCAAAGTGATTGAGATTTTTAATAGTATTTATGAGCTCATGATTGATATAAGGACTAAATGATATCATGGTTTGAGTATATAGAATTTTGAGGATTTTGGTATGTGAAAAGTGTTAACTTTTAACAACATTCATGTTTTCACTAAGGTTCAATGGGTATTCATTCTTCAAGAGAATAAATTATTAAGGTATTCACATGTTTGTAATTTGACCAACAAGATATATCTTATGATATATGGGGGATAAATGATGGCATTCACATGATGTTTCTGTGACATTTCAAGTAATCATTTTCTTTATACTATGATCTTGGACCGAAGTATTTTAGATAAGCCTAAAAATTAGAATTGATTATGTTGGACATAAGTTAGGATAAAACGTTTTTTCGATATTATCGATGGGATGTTATAGTAATATAGCTTTACAAAAAGGACAACCTGCAGGACGGGCGACATCCCATCGCGTCGGACAAGGCTGTGGGAATCGAACTAACAACAGAAGTGCGACTGGCCTTTATCCCCTACCACTGGCCTACAGGAAGTCCCTCTTTAGTAGAAACTAGTTTTATTATATTAACAAGTATGATATATGAAGTATAAGTCCATTTTAAGAACCATATATGATTAATCTAACTATAGAATGACTTATGTATATTTAATAACTTTTGCTAACCTTTTTTTGAGACAGATGGAATGACTCGTCATTCTATCACATGATCTGCTAACATTACACGAATAACAAATTCAACTTCATTTATTTAATAGATGAAGTGGAAATTGTTCAAGGAACGAACAACAATGAGATTGTACCAAAATAAAGTAAGTATTTATTCTAATTCAAATTCTTCAACTTTAGGGAAATGATCTTGAAAACCAAAAATGTTGTCCTAGTGCTCTTATATCTGATTAATCAGATGGTACCTTAGATCGTCACAAATTTATGGATTTGTGATTTTTGGCTTTTCCATAGCCATATTCTCTACCACTCTCCATCAGAACATGATGGTTAGATTTTTCTTCCATATCCATATTTTCACCTATGTGGAAACCCAGTGATTAGTTTATTTGGGTAACGGTTACGTTTCATACTTTCGTTTTTAAAGATTGGTTTTGGTATTCCTTTTTACGATGTGGGTTTCTATTAAAGAAACTTTCGAACAGTAAACCATTTATAACCCCGACGAATTTCGAGGGCGAAATTCATTTTAAGGGGTGTAGAATGTAACACCCCGAGATTTTATGAAAAATATTATTTTTAATTTCATTAATGTCTTGTGTTGTATGATACACCAAAAGGAGCTTGCACAACACGCATCCTTGACTTGCCTTGCATTACACGCAATCACGACCCTCCTCGATTGCGTGTGTAGTACGAAATAACGAGTTTCACTAAACAACAATATCCTATTAAAATATTATTAAAACTAGCCATTATGAATAGTAATAACCACATTTTAAAATTTTTTAAATTTTATTTTTCAAAATGGAATTCATTTTTGGATTCGTAATATCAAAATTAGCTTAGGGTGATATTTTGGTACTTTTCGGATAACTTTCATATTTTGATGAATAGTGACAATTACTAAATATTAATTAAAAACAACATTTTCAATCGAAATAATTAATTGTGATAAATTGTTAATTTGAGTGGTTTTAAATTATATTTAGAATATATTTTTACAATTTAATACAATGTTGGTCATTTGATGTAATTTCACATTTAAACTAGTTATAAACAAGTGTCAATCTTTTGATAGTTATTATCTCTTAAAAACACGCCTTTTGTTTTGATGACGGGAATTAATTTTTAAATTAATTAATGCAACTTATATGTTTTGAATTTGGTAAAATAGAAATCATTTTTGGGTTCATATTATCAAATATATCTTAGGCCTAATTTTTGGTATTTTTCTGAAAACTTTCAATTTTTGATTAATAGTGAAACCACTAAGTGGTAGTTTAAAAAACTGAATTTTTCATAAAACTTAATTTTACCGCTTCTGTGAGTGGAATTTCGAAAATCCGATAGACACGGTTAATATCAAGGACTAAAATGTGGTTCAATGAGATGAAAATAACTTTTGGTGAATAGTATCTTTTTACTTTTTTTAGCACGGTTAAAAGTAAATATGGTAATTAAGGGTAAAGATTATATTATTATTACCCTAACACATGTCTTAATTCTATTGTACAAGTTTAATTCGACCAAAAACAAACTTAGGAATAAAATATGACCATTTAGGCCCACTTGGATTAGATTAGGACATTTATTATTAATTTATTTATAGAAGGGTTAAAAGAGTTAAAATCAAAGTTTATTTACTAAAACATTTTTAATATGGGGTTATACATAAGATAAATTCGACTATAAATATTCATTAGAAATCTAAAACGATTTCCTACATAATTATAATTTATTTAAAATTTTTAGACTTTAAATAAATTAATTTATTTATGACACAACGATGATGCAGTAATTACCCTTTTAAGGAAATGTTAACATAATTGATGTTATAAATGCCAAATAAATGTAATTTGAGACTTTATATGAATTTCACTAATTTTATAGGTTAATAGGACATGTTAGTATTGATTGAATTAACTTTTTTCGAACTTATCATTCTGTTATGATTTTCACAAAAATCAATTACTAAGTAGTGTCAAAATTGACATAAAATAGTTTTTAAAACAAATATTATATTATTAATTGTTATTTTATTCCTAAAAATCTAAGGTTCGGCCAAATGACTTAGATAAGGTTATATATATTAATAATAAACAATTTGGGGTTCTTTTGGCTTCTTATAGTATGTTTATTAACCTTATAGTGTAAGAACACAAGAAGACACGGCAAAAGTAAAATTATTTAACTTAATGTTAAATCTAAATGATAAGGTTAAAATAGGAACCTAAACTTTTCTAAATTCTATTGGATGAGAGAATTTCGACCCATCCCCACATTAGCCACGAAATAAATCAATTTGGAGCTATTTAAAACCGAACATGACTTTATAATAAAATAATATTTTTAGTTCTTCCAAAGGTGCCCCTCTCCTCCCTTATAAAAGGGCACCTCCTCCCTCTCTTCCTCACACAACATTGAGCACTCAAGCTCGGAAAACCCCTGCCAAAATCTCTTCTCCACTTCCCTAGAATAATCCTAGAGGTCCTGGTCTTCTTCAAAGACCAATCTTAGTTCCCTATGTGGAGGATTCAAAGAGGCGTTTCAAAGAAGAGGTAATATCCATTACTGATCTTTTCAATTTCTTTCTTATTCAACTTCTTCTTCATTAGTTGTTTCATGATAAAGTAATAACATACGTATTACTTACATACTGATATGAAATTATAAATATGAAACAACCCTAATTCACCTTCAATCCATTCTACGGGAAAATGAAATCACCGCACGTGCGTACGTACGGAATACCGTCTCCACGCCGTGGTGTAATCTATTTTCTGCCACCACCTTAATTGGATGGTTATAATGGTGTAATGAGTAACTATATATGATTATTATAAAGTGATATTGATACTTAAATAGTATACAAACACTTCAACACAAGTTCAAGATCATGAGAATGATATCATCGCTCGTGCGTACGTACGGACTACCGTCTCCACGACGCGATGAGATTCATTCTCCATGTTAACCATTTTAGAATGATTATAAAGTATATATAAGCAATAATAATGAAATATATGACCTTATAAAGCTACTGTATTTATGTATATATGTATGTCATCTACTTACTTCCATTCAAGACAATAAGGAATGGAAAACAACGTTCATGCGTACGTACGGACTACCGTCTCCATGAACGATGTGTTTCATTTCATTTATCTATCTATTATATATATATATACTGAATATATAATATATATAAATCATGTTTTATATTCTGGAAGTATGTAAATCATGATATAAGTAAAAATAATGTCAAGAACAACAAGTCCAAACACCTACGATAAATGAAACAATTTTACCCAAAACGCTCTTTAACATGGAATTTAGAAAAGAATGGGTAAAATAAAGTCATAAGTGAACCATATATGATATAATAACAATTAGTATGATTCTGGAATAAGTCAATGACATTATTTAAATCATTATACAGGAGGTTCGGACACTTACGAAGCAAATCAGACCTAAGGTAAGGGAAATATCACAATCTCATTTTTATCCGATATTGATTATACATTGGTATTTACTAGGGTGTATTTTATCATCCACATCCATGTTTCCTCAATATGTAAAATTATTTCCATTCACCAACAACTGTTTAATTCCAATTTTACCCTTCGGTGAGTTTTTAGTAAAAGATATGAAAGGAATCTTTTGTCGTATTTCATACGAGGTACTTTTTTTACTTTTCCGACAAAAGTACAAGAAGAATGTTTTTTTAACTTATATGGCATGAATGGATTTTTAAAACATTATTTCAAAGAAGCTTCCTTTACAAGTTTTCAAGTTTATTTTTAATCAACTTCTTTTAATTTAAAGTTGTATGACATGTTAAGAAAGGAAAAATGTTTTTGAAGAAGAAAGGATATTTTTCTCAAGAATAGAGTTCAAGTGTTTTATCAGAATTATTTTGCATCTAAGATAATAAAGGGTTCTGTTTTTATCCCTATTATTACATTGATTTGATTATGTTGGGATGGAATTATTTTTATGAATTCCTTTATTTTATATGAATTGTTTTATGATGTCATGATGTTTAAGATTCCCATTTGTATTACATGGGTTATGCAATGATGTATGATTTATGATTTTGTGGCACACATAAGAATAGTATAAATATGAGATGGGTGGGACCTATATCTCCCTCCAATGCGTTGGGTGAATATTTTATTTCTCCTGAGATAGACATGGCTAGAACTGTAGGTTATACCGGTTCAGTGAAATAGGACTGAAACGAGGGTGACTTGGTTCAGAAAGGGACTTTGTCCACTAAGATAGTCTTGAAAATGAGTCTTGACTAAAAGAAATGATTCTCTATGATTATGTGTGAATTCCACAAAGTTTCATGTTTTAAGTTATTATTATTATTGTGATTACATTTCACTACCATGATTTACCCCATGTTATGAAATTATGATCTCTTTTGCAGGTTAAGATTTCCAAATGTTATGTGCTTATGTATATGATGTGGTTGATATTTCTTTTGTTTACCCTTACTGAGCATTTGAGCTCACCCTTTTATGTTTTCTTTTCCCCAGGATATAAAGAAAGGTTTTAGGTATAAAAAAGAATATCTTTATGGGAGTTGTTGAAGATCTTTCACCACAATTAGAAGATTACGTTCCGAGTTTCCAAAGACACTAAACTATTACGATCCTTGCATGTGTGTTTTTGTTATGTACTAAGTATTCCGCAAATGTAATGTAATGTCAATGTACGTCAAGCTTCGGGTCTCTACACGTACACCTTAGAGTATTACCATATTTATGGAACCATGGGGAGTATCTCGACTCATGGTGATGTAGAGTATTCGTTAGGGAATAATACTAATAGTATTCCCATATTTTTGGAAACATGAGTATAATATCAACACGTGGTAATTTTGAATGAGAGGTGGGACATTATGTGCTACTACCCAAAACGTTCTAAACCTGGCCCTAAAAGTTCATGATCTGACTCTCCATTATAAATGAGTGTTAATAACGGTAGTTATGGGACCAGATTAATTGTCCAGGACCACAAACTTGTACTAATATTGAGAGGTTGTGTGGGGACACAACCCCTATGGAATAGACTAGTGAGCATGAAGGGTTTTATGAATGGTCACATATGGAAAACTAGATAGCACTTTCACAGATAGGCATTACCATATAAGGGACTTCACATAGTCATTATGCATAAGAAATATGAATAGGCTTTTTCATATAGGGGCATTCATATATTTTATATTCATTGGTGCTCCGTGTATGAATTTTTTTCAGTTTGAATTCACAACACTGGATTTATAGGACTGGATGTATAGGACTTCATAATGTTACTTTTTCATTGTGCGGGAGAGCATAAAATGAAACCTAAAAGAAAAAATGACCTAGGGTTAACAAAACATATTGAGTTTTATGAGAAGTGACTACCTTAAAGAGGTTTCTTATTATATAAGGAATTCATAGGATGACATATCAATGCTCCTCCTTAGTCTGAAACTGATGAATTTTACATGAGTTGTTCTAGGAGAGGTATTCTAGTCATAGCCCCAATAAGTCATCTATATATCTTAATTTTTCATTATAACTCATACCTAATCAAGGATTTATATTTATATATATATGAGAATAACTAATTTCCTTAAATATTTGGCCATATAGCAACATGTGTCCTCATAGCATTTGATTTCACTATATGGGAGGCTGAAATTCACCGCCTAAAACCACAATGGACAATGGAACACTAGTGAATAATGGTTCCAAAATTCATAGACATTTGATACATAAATTTTTGGGATATATGAACTGATATAATCAACGATATAATGAATCATTATGTGGTCGGACAAAATAACTATAAGGGGTTTCATACTTAATCAATTCTTATCTGAGCTAAAATGAAACATGCTTTTGAACTAACATAATTGTTGATCCCTAAGTATGTACAGGCTCTATGAGTAGTCAAATTTAATATTGTAAAGTGAAAAACAACCCATTATATTGTTTTACACCATGTCATGGTCTTCTCATATTCGTAATAAAGTGTTTTCATGATACCCACAAAAACTATTTTTTAGGTAGAAGCACCATTTTATTAGTGGTTTTTGAGATCCACAACCCACATATGGAGGTAGGTTCTAACCACCTCTCCATAATCATGGGAAAATTTTTATGTTATCTATATCCCTTGGTGTGTGAGTAGTTTTTGGGGAATATGGTAATTGAATGTTATTTTTCTTCCGGCATAGATAATTGTTTTTCTAAAACTCAAAATGTGTTGTTTAGGTAAGGATAATGTCATTGGTCATGTTGAAAATTGTGTGGAATTAATTTTTTTCGATTAAAAACTATAGTTATATACCCATATAATACTGATGACATCATTATCAATAAGATATTCTAAATAAAAAACTAATTTACTTATTGCATCACTAAAAACAACTATCTCTATAAATTCTTCCCATGATTTTGATCTTATGTATAATTATAACATGTTTAAACTGTACATATGGATACATACTCACATTAAAATATAATAATATATTTCTATAGCACATTTAATTAACATGTACATTTCATGAAGTGTTTAAAACCCTTCAGGTTTTCTACACAGTCCAATATTTTGGAAGCAATGTCCTTTTTTTCCAATAACTCTATCATTCAATGGAAATTATTAGATACTCAAATAAACATTTTTGGAATTTTCCTTTAACATTTATTATTTAGGTAATATATTAAACCCAATTTTTTCATTAAAAAAATAATAATAAATAGAAATCACGTATCCTATATCATTTATTATCAACACATCATTACAACAGAGAAAAAATTTCATTATAAATTCATAATTTTGAAATATTTACACGACTTATATTGTAACATCAAAGGTAAATAAAGAATATGACATTTTCAATTTATTAATATTTTTAATTAAATATTATTTTTACATTAAAAGGGGATGCTATTTTTGAAATCATACTCAACACGAAACAACGGGTTTCTTTGAAATCTTATGTTGTAAACCACTTTGAGTTATACCGAAAAATAATATAATAATTTTATTAATTTAAATGGTTGTTAAAGCATATCTGTTTTATTAGATAGATTGAACATAACTAAATAAAATGTTATTTATAATTGATTGTTAAATGTTTTTAAATTTATCAAATGAATTTCAGTGGCTTCAAATGTGAATAGATCCAATTTTAAGCATAAATACTCTAATATACTTTAAAATGTCGAATTACTGCCTTATGATGGTGAACCCATTTTAAATATAGCTTTTTTAACTTTTAAATATTCTATTTGAAAAAATAATAATATTATTTAGAATTGGGACATCATAATTTACTTTGGATGAAATTTTGGTATTTTTCTGATAATGTTCATTTTTTACAAATATCGAATAATACCGCATTTTAATTCAAAAATATCTTTTTTATCTAATATTTTTTTATTGATAGATTATATTTTGTTTTGTTTTAAAGTGTAATAATATTATATTTTAACCATTTAATCCAATTTTGGACATTTTAATTAATTTTACCTTTAAAATGGATATAAACTACTGTCAATCTTTTGAAATTTATTATTTCATAAAAACACACTTTTTTGTTTTGAAAATGAGAATTAAATTTAAATTAATTTATTCCATATATGTGTTTCGATTATGGAATAATGTATTCCATATTTTTAATCATAAGGTCCAAATTTTGTTAATAGGTAACTTTTATTTTTAGACATTATGAATATTTAGTTCAGTAAATATTTTATTTAACATGGTTAAAAGGTAAATACGGAAAATATGGATAAAAAATATTATTATAATAATATTAAATTACCCTAATATTTGTCATAATCCTATTGGTTGATACATTTCCAACCATGGGAATCCTTAGGTCGATTTTGGGTCCCCATGGCGCCACATGGGAGTGATAATGACACTTTATATTAATTAATTTAAAGTAAATTAAAAATGACATATTCATATATCTTTTAGTAAATTAGTTTTCACATGGGGTTATATAAGATATCTCTTCGACTATAAATATTAATTTTAAAGATAAAAATATTTCCTAAATCATGGTATATTAGTTATAACTTTTAGACATTAAACAAATAAAATTATTTATTACACGATGATGATGTAGTTATTACATTATTAATGAATCATTAAAATATATGAAATTATAAAATTTAAAAAACAATAAAAACCCTATCCAATTATTATTTGATGATTTTCTTTATAACGATTTTCAACTAATATTCTAATTTAATGAGTTTTGTACCTTTTTAAACCAAAAATCAGTTTATAATAAAATAATGTTTTCAAACATTCCTAAAGTGCCCCTCCTCCCCTTATAAAAAGCAATCACCTATAACCCATTACTCACACCTATCAAGCCCCATGGCTAATCCGAACTCTTCCCAATTAAACTCCTTATATCCCTTGATTCCTCCTTGAATCCTTCCAATACAATGAAGGCATTTGATTCAATCATCTTAGTTCAAACCAAAGGGAGATACATGATTTTAAGGTAACGTCTTCTCTTATGTTCGTTTCTATTATTTAACTTCTCAAATCAACTAAACTCTATTTATTCATTACTTTTATTACAAAACCATTTTAAAAAATATACTAGGATGTTTTATGAGAAGTAATTTGACTACACTTACACAAACCTCCATATAAATTGATACGAACATATTGTTTCTGTGGAAGGAGAACTACTGCCTCATGAAATGATGATTGTTCAAATATCTCCAACCTCCTCTCATGGTGGCCATTATAATGGCACTATATTTATATATGAATAATATTATGTTTATTTTTAATATATTCTTCTATATTTTCCATTTCTATAATACCATTATATTTTCTATAATGGGTAAATACAATAATTTCATTTGAGGAAGTGCGGACTACCACCCCCTCAATGTGATATCACTAGTTCATTCCACACGTGATATGTATAAAATATGAAGTTAATGAAATTATATATTACATTATATTGGAATTAAAATATAATAATTCATCATTATTTTTCATGCCAATAAAATAAAAATAGAAATGAAAGTAGCATTCATGTGTACGTAAGACTTATTGTCTCTGTGAACGTTTCATTTCATTGCTTTTCTCCAAAGGTTATATATTGTTATAAATAAAAATATATAATGAATATATATGATATATATGACATCTAAATCATTAATATCATTCTGGTTATAATGGAATTTTGACCACATGGACAACTTGTAATTATAAAAACTTCATTTTTGACTCAAGTATCAAATATCAACAAAACGACCATTATTAAAATAAATGATTGTGTAATGCTTATAACGTTTTAATAAGTAATATAAGAGGAATAACAAACTTTAAAATGTTCAGAAGAAACTATAAATTACTTTTAATGGATTATTCAAGATATTAAAGAATGAACCAGTCTAGTCAGATACGAGGTAAGGGGTTTCAACTCACTTTTTATTCCTGTGAGATTCAACATATATTTCACATTTTTTCAATTTGTGTGGTGTATATACTACCCGATATTGTATTCTTTATGTAATATACTTTAATTTATGTTTATTCAGATCTTCATTCATTGATCTTTCTTTCATGGGGTGTATGTTTCGTAAGTTACCAAATCGGTAAGGGAACTCCTTAAACCTAATTTCAATTTAATGGGTTAAATTTCTAATTCATTATTGTGTCGTGCTGTGAATATGTGTGAATTTCCTATGATTTATTTACACATAATATCCACATATATTGGGTGTATTGTTATTTTTAGAACATCATTATTAAATTAATTAATCGTTAATATTTGGGTACGATATTTGTAAGGGACTTCGTCCCAATTTACATTCCATTGAGACTTATTTATTATTATACAAAAATTCACATGTATATGGTGTATATACTTCCCTTGGCATATTATATCATCAATATACATATCCTCATTATATTATAAACATTGTTTAATTTTATTCTATACTTATTTTTGTTCAAGTATTTTCTCATGTGGTAAGGGAGTCATTTACTAAAAAATTGTTTTAAATGTTTTAAAGATTTATTCTTCAAAATATTTCTCATTAATGTTCATATTTTCAAAATGGTTTTTAGGATTTATTTATATGGAAATTAGTGTTTTAAAATGTTAATTCATTTAAATGTTTTAATTTGGTATGGGATACATTGATTCAAAATTCACTTTAGTAAATATTTTTATTGGTTTTGAAAATGGTTTTTACAATACATTGATTATGTCAATATCTTCAAATGATATATTGTGATCTAGAAATTTTATCTTTCCATTATGATTATGTTTTATGATATATTGTGATTTAAATATCTTTAAATGATATATTGTGATGTGGAAATTTAAAAGTGGTATGTGTTATGATTATTTTATTGTTCTTAGGCACTTTGTTTATGTATACAGGTGGTTTCATGATAATCCTAGGAGCGGTGAGCACGAGATAGCTTTCTAATGAATTTGGTAATGTGACGGAGGTAAAAATTATTATTTCTCATAAGAGAGTTAGGGAATATATTGTGATGGGTATTCCAAATGTAACTCTCAATGTATCTGTAAAAGATACAACATATGTATGTTTTGTATTCCATAATTTACCAATATGATTTATGATTTCCATGTGTTTTTCAAAAAACATTTTATTTTGGGTGGTATGTTAGAGATTTAAAAGTATTATTTCATTGATTTGTATATATTTATAGAATAATGTTTTATTGCTTTATTTTATAACACTTATTGAACTTTTATTGGTCATCCCTTATATTGAAATGTTTTTCACATGACTTAAAAATGAATAGGGTTAGGGATGGGATCACAGAAAATTCATGCTGTCTAAAACATGGAACTAGACATGTTTCTTATTTTAAGAGTTTTTATTTTATGAATAAAATCGAAACTGAGTAGAAGTTCCTACATTGTAATTTTTTTAGATGTAATGTAATTTTTATTTCCTTATTATCTGAAACTATAAACCTGTAAATATCCTCAATGTGAATTCTTGATTTAACTCATGATTAAGTAATGTTTAAGGATTTGTCCTTATAGTAGGTATAAAATGTCGATTTAGATAAATTTAGGGTTTAATATTCCTCGTTAAACACATTGTTAGTACCTATTTCTATTATTTTAGTTAAATCCTTGTTTTATAACTCTTTCAGATCACGTAAGACAGTTACAAATGATAGGAGGAGGACCTCAAACAACATTCTTCTATGTTCCTATTGACATGCTTCCTATAATAACTACAAAGTCATGTTCAAATGATTTTGAAACTTTTTCTAGCATATAACTCACGTTTATGTAGTTGTTTAACATATCAAACGCCTCCACTATACCTCTATATCATCGTGGATCATGGGTTGTACTTAATCAAATCCTATTTTTATAATAATCTCTTTTTTTAAGAAAGTTAAACATTATCAAGGCATTTTAAAATATTTTACCTTATCAAAGCATTTTGAAGTATATTATGATTTTGAAAAAGGTGCTGAAGAAGGAGACCATTGCACAACCTAATTATATTTTCTTTTATAATATAGTATCCCTACACAAAATTATTGTATTTAAATATACAATTTAATGAATGATTCAACACAAACTCAGTCTGAATATTTTATAAAAATCATGTTTTATCTGATGATTTGAAATTATATGTCATATATGATTATTTTATGAATTTATTTTATTATGAAGACCCATATGACCCAGGTTGTACAAGGTGTATTTGGATTAAGGAAGAAAATTATTTTAAAGGATCTCTAAATCATTGTTGAAATGTGTGGACCCTCTACCTACGTGAACAAGATGAAGATGAAAACATATGGACTCCTTGATGATTGTATGATTATATTATTATTAGGAATATTTTTTTATCATCTGGGGGTGAAATAAAAAATGGACAATATATATAAGACTTTATGAATTAAGATGTTGAGGACTTAATGTTTTGGTATGAAAATGAAATGTATAAGAAAACCATTGAGGTTAAAACATGTTAGGATTATTTTTCTATTTTATAAAGAGGAAAACACACAGACTATGTGTCAACCCGTCATTTGGGAAAAGCTGTAGGAATTGAACCAACAACCAAAGTGAGATTGGGATTTATTTCCTACCACTTTCCCGCGTGAAGTCCCTGTTTATTATGACTTATTAATTTTGGTTAAATGATTTTATAGATCGTTAAAAAGTTGATTTTGGGAACATATGTTTTATCAAATGGATATCCTTAATATAGGAAAATGATTTGGTGATTAATTGATAATGGTTATTTTTGAAGACATTCTCTCTTTTGGGAACATTATATGCGTAAGAAAAACAGAATACTTTGGGATCTCATTTTCAGACTGATAGTTGAAATTTTATTTTGGAAGAATCTTTGTTTTTTTGTGGGCATATATCAATTTGGGTTATTTATGAAATTTATTAACCTATCAGGGAGAATATGTGATTAGGTTAATTAATCATCAGTTTGAGACATTAAGAGTAGTAGATGTTATTTGGAGATTAATCTAGGATTTATCATGGAGGACTATATGATCAAATACTTATGAATTTTGGGTTTCAAATGTAGTTTTGGTTATTTAGAATAATTTTAAGGATAATTGATTATTGAATGGTATTTTTTAAACATTGGGTATTATTTGTTAAATTTTTGAGATTAAGAGTGGTATTTCATTTTTATAAAAGATTATCCTTTTGGGGATTATCTGATCTTGTAATAACCATTTTGGCTTTGGTTAATGTCTAAAGTCAACAGAAATATAAGGGTTTTATTTTTTGGATAATGTGATTCTCTATGAAGTCGATCCAAGTGCTTCAAGTGTGACCTGGTCATCAAGAATACTCATCATTTGGAGAAACGTTGTGTTTGTAGTAATAATTTAGTAAATGATGAAAGTCTGCATGACAAGTTAGTATTTTTCATATGTTTTTACTTAAGCTCATAATTAAATTCCACAAATTTATGAAAAGAAACTTAAAAAAATACATTTTCCATTATATTTTCCTAGTGGGGAATCAAAGACCGTTTAACCCATCACAAGTTTGTGGTTTTCTGGTGGTTTAGAATCTCCTAATCATGTTTTCTATCAATATCTATTAGAACCTAACACATAGTTTCTCATCCATATCCAGGTTTTCATTGAATCCTAGTATGTTTTATCTTGGGTGGCCTTTTTAATTCTCATTAATTCTATAAAATTGATAGTTTTATTTACTCTATTATGATTTAAGACTTTTAATGATGTTTTGAGCACAATTTTAAAATTGAGAGGATGCAATTCTCAAAAGGGGGGAAGGAAGTAACATCCTGGTTAAATAAAAAATGTGAAAAATTAATATTTATTAATATTTGTGAATTTAATATTATTTTTACATTAAAAGGGGATTATATATATCAGAGAATACTGAACATGCAACAATGGGTTTATTTGAAATATTGTGTTGCAAACAACTTTGAGTTATACTGAAAAATAAAATAATATTATTATTATTTTAAATGGTAGTTAATGTAGAGCCATTATATTGGAAGTAATTTATAGAACTATCTAAAATATGGGTTCACATTATTGTTAAATGCTTTTAAATTTATCCAATGAATTTTGGATGCTTAAAAAGTGAATGAATCCAATTTTAAACATAAATACTCTAATATTCTTTAAAAGGTCAATTTACCGCCTTTTGATTATGAACCCTTTTTAAATCTATTATTTTCCATTTTTATATATTAGTTTTTTTTAAAAAATATTATTATTTATAATTGGGACATCAAAATTTACTTTGGATAATGTTTTGGTATTTTTCTGATAATGTTCATTTTTAAAGAATATTGAAAAATATTGCATTTTAATTCAAAACTACCTTTTAATATAATTTATTTATTTGGTTGTATTATCTTTAAATTTTTTAAAATTTTACATAGATTATATTTTTAACATTTAATCTAATGTTGGTCATAGGAAATAATTTCACTTTTAAATTGGACGTAAACAAGAGTCAATCTTTTGACTGTTATTATTTCTCAAAAATACACTTTCTGATTCGACAATAGGAATTACTTTTAAAATAATTTCTACCACTTATGGTTATTGAATTTGGAAAAATGGATTCCATATTTGGAATTATGATTTCCAAATTTTATAAATAGGTATCTCTTATTTATAATCTTTGTGAATATTTACTATAGTAAATATTTTATTTACCATCGTTCAAAGGTAAATCTGGTAAATAAGGGTAAAAAAATTATTATAATAATATTAAATTTCAGTAACATGTGACTTATTACAATTGGTTGATACATATCTGACCATTTTCATCCTTGGGTAGACTTCGGGACCCCATAGAGCCACTTGGGACTGATAATGACTATTTATAATAATTAATTTAATGTACAGACAGAAATGACAAAAAAATATATTTTTTAGTAAAGAAACTTTTACATGGGGATAAATAAGTCATATATTCGCCTATAAATATAAATTTAAAATATAAAAATATTTCCTAAATCATGGTATTTTATTTATAATTTTTAGAAATCAAATAAATAAAATTATTTATGACCCAATGATGATGCTGTTATTAAATTATTATTGAATGATTTAGATAAATGAGATTATAAAATTTAAAAATCTATCCAAAACATAACGATTTTTTATTTGATGATTTTATTTCGAACAATAGTCATCTTATATTTTAATTTAATGTTTTGTGGACCTTTTTAAACTGATAATCAGTTTATAATAAAATAATGTTTTTAAACTTTCTTAAAGTTCCCCTCCTCCCCCTTTTAAAAAGCCATCAACCATCTTTATTCCTTTCTTTTATAACTAAAAAAGTACCCCCAATATACTATGTTATTTATATGACAATTATTCAAACTAAACTTCCACACACGTCCATCTAAAGGATACGAACATATTGGTTCTGTGGAAAGAAAACTACGACCACTAGAAATGATGATTGTTCAAATATCATAAACGCGTCTCATCAGGGAAATTATGATGGAAATTTATTTATATATGAATAATATTATGTTTATTTTTTCTCTATTCTTATGTTTTTTTCATTTATATAATTCCTTTGTGGTTTCCATAATGGGTAAATATTATAATTTTATTTGTGGCAGTGTAGACTACTGACCCCTCAAAGTTATATGACTCGTTCATGCCATTTGTGGGATGTATAAATGATAGAGTGAATGAAATTTTATATGATATTATAATATAATAATAATAATAATATGTATAATTATGTCTTGATTAAATTAAAATACTAAATAGAAATGAAAGTAGCGTTCATGCGTACGGACATCATATCGTCTCCATGAACGGTGCATTCCATTTCTTATCTACAAATTTTATGTACTGTTATAAATACATATATATACTGAATATATATAATATATATGATATCAAAATTACTAATATATTTCTTTATATAATATAATTTTTACCGCATGGAAATGTTGTAATTATAAGAAGTTCATTTTTGACTCAAGTAACAATGATTTAACAAAAATAATGTTATAACAAAAATGATTATGTAATGATTAAAATGTGGTAATAGGTAATATAAGTGGAATAATAAAATTGAAAATGTTTCTGAAGAAAGTATAAATTAACTTTAGATTATTATTAATGATATTAAATAATGAACAAGTCATGTTGTACTTGAGTTAAGTGGTTTTCATCTCACTTTTTATTCTAGTGAAATTCATGCTATATTTTCCACTATTTCATTTTTGTGGTGTATTTAATATCCATGATTGTATTATTTGTTTAATATAATTTAATTTATGGGTATAAAAATGTTAATTGTATTATCCTTCTTTCATGGGTTGTATATTTCGTATGTTACCAAATCGGTAAGGGAACTCCTTAAACCCAATTTTAATTCTTTGAGGTAAATTTCTACTTTGTGATTATGTAATTTTATGAATATGTGTGAATGATCTATGATTTTTCTACACTTAATATCAACATCTATTGGGTGTATTCATATTTTTCACAAATAATTATTTCATTGATTTATCCTAAATCTATGGATATGATCTTTGTAATGGACTTTGTCTCAATTTACATTACATTGAGACTTATGTATTATTATACAACAATTTATTTTAATATTTTGTATATACTGCCCATTGACATATTATATCATGAATCTCCATAAACGCATGATATTATAACTGTTGTTTAATTTTATTCTATAATTTGTTTTATTCATGTATTTTCTCAAATGGTAAAACTATCGTTAACTAAAACATTTTCTAAATGGTTTGATAACTTATTCTTCTAAATATTTCTCATTAATGTTCATGTTTTAAAAATGGTTTTAGGATTTATTTATATGGACATTAATATTTTATAATGTTAATTCCATTAATATTTTCATTGTGGTATGTGACACTTTGATATGAACATATCATTATTAAATATGTTTAATGGTTTTGAAAATGGTTTGGACAAAGCATTGAGTATGATAATATCATGAAATGATATATTGTGATGTTTAAATTTTATCATTCCATTATGAATATGTTTTTTTGATGATTAATATATGGTTCTAGGGAATTTCATTACGTATACGGGTGGTTCCGCGATAAACCTAAGGTGGTTGATCATGTGATAGCTCTCCAATACATTGTGTAACATGACGGAGGTAAACGTTAATGTTTCTCCTAAGAGATTTAGGGAATATTCTATGATCGGTATTCCAAACATAAATCTCTATGTATCTGTGAAATCTAAAATTTATGTATGCTTTGTATTCCATAAGTTACGTTTATGATTTATGATTTCCATGTGTTATTCACAAATATTGTGATTTTAGGTGCTATGTTAAATATTGAAAAGTATGATTTCATTGATTTGTATGTATTGATGGACTAATTATTTGTCTCCTTATTTTATAACCCTTACGAACATTTTAAGATCAACCCATGTTTTGAAATGTTTTTCATAGGAATAAAAGATGACTAGGGTCAAGGATGGGATCAAAGAAAATTCATGTTGTCTAAAATATGGAACTAGACATGTTTCTTTTTTAGGAGTTTTTATTTTTTTAAAATAGAAACTGAGTAGAATTTCCTACATTGTCATTTTTTTGATGTACTGTAATTGTTATGGCCTAATTCTTTAAAACTCTAAACTTAAAAAATCCTCAATGTGAATTCTTGATTTAACTCGAGATTTAGTAATGTTAATGGATGGGTCTTGGCCTACTTCTCTAAAAATATAAACCTGAAAATATTCTCAATGTGAATTCTTGATTGAACTTGAGATTAACTAATTTTTAGGGATGGGTCCTTATATACATAGATTTATTTATTTAACCATAATGATCATTAATTTATCCTATACTCAATTATTTTATGATTCACATGTGATACGTGATCAATTTTCTAAATTACTTCAATAGTTGATTACTCATGAAGGTTTTACTCTAGTATATTGAATTTCCATTATCTCAATAACATTTCTTAACTTAGTAGTCATTGATTTAGTTTACATTAATATTATTCCTCTTACAGATTGATATCAATATCATATTTTACAATGATGATGCTTATTATCTACAATAGAAGATTTTATCATATTAATATCATATTTTACATATATTTAATAAAGAATGTTACTACATGTTATCCCTCTAAAATGATAATCCCCTTCTTACTCATCATACCCATTAGTGGGCTAACATACATTGTTCACTAATAAATGAGTGTAATTTCACATTACTCTAACCACTTAGTTTTTAACGTATCAAATCAACCCAATAATATTAATCATTACTCCTGGATGGTTTACTAGAGCACTCATTGAACTATCCTTCATATATAAAATCTCAACACAATTTCTCTAATATCATTCCAAATGGTTTCATAGTTTTTTGTAACCCATAACAATCACTGTGAACATAAAACAAGTTCTATTTTTTCCACTTCTTACTTTAATTCCTAACATAAAAAATTAAGGGTAATCATTCTTAGGTAGAACCTAATTGGTTGAATGGTTGAGGTGTTCATAATTTTTCACATTTTAATGAATCTAACACTATTTACTTGTAATGAGGACTTAATTATCACTATAAAATATCATTATATTTCATCTATATGTTCGAATACTTATAATTGTTTCCTTTTTTTTGAATAATATTCGCTCTACTAAATCAATATCATAAGAATAGATTGACTTTTGACTATTTACACAACCCATTACATCTATTGCAAACCCAAATTAATATCAATTTATATTCATTGATACCCAAATGTATCAAATAAATATTTTATCTAAATTACCTTTATATAATGCCTTATAATTATAAGAAACAAAATTTCCCACTATTGTAACCCTGAAGCCACAAATAGTAAATCCCCACTTTTCTAATCAGAGAATAATTCATAGTCTAGTTAGATGTCAAACCAAATTTACCTCTTTCCAAAGATTAATTTCATAATATTTTTCTCAATTCAATGATAATTAAAACCTCTGATATGTATACATCATAATTAAATACTAAATTCAATCTCATAACTCAACAAAAACTAAATTCAATGTAAAAGATAAAAAAATCAATTATCATACTTAGTATATATATCTTAATATGAAAGTATGAATTTTTTTAAATATTTTTACTACTTAAACTAAATCATACATAAAATCATAATATAATAATTATATCTACAAATAAAAATAATAAAATAAATAAATAAATTGATAATTTATAAATTTATGAAGGAGATGAACTATTTATGTATAATTAGATTTTTAACTATATAATTTAATATAAACAATGGATATGAAATAATTAAATAAATATAAATACTTTATATTTATTTCTATAAAATGAACCCTTCCATATAATTCATTATGTATAATTTTTACTTTAATATATGTTCTTACATTAAATCTAAACACATTATATATCTGTTTCTATTATGCAATAATTTACCTAACAAAAATATAAAAAATTTATATTATCTAGTCATTGATAATATCAATACCAATTTTTATATGGTTTAAAAAAATTCACAATTGAAGATTTAACTAAATTGGTTAAAATTATATAATTATTATAAATTTATATTTTAAATTATATACCCATATATTTATATGACTTATTTCATAATTTATATAGCCATTATAAACTACCCTTATGTTTTTAATATAAAAATTTTATATAAAAATTATAATCCTCCATTTTTGATATGAAAATTGTAATTTAATATTGATATTTAATATTAAAAAAATATTTGAATAATGTTTCAAAAACAATGTAATAAATAATTATAATTAATATATAATTAATTACCTTATAAAAAAATATATAAATTCAATAAATATTATAATATACATATTTTAATACTTTTATAATCAATTTTGGTGTCTAATTCAAAATTTAAATATTAAAAACTTAATTTGTTTTTTCAAAAATATCATTTTTAATGATATACGATATATTAGATGTACAATAACTCAATATTTTATAGTTTATATCTTCTTAAATTTATTCAATTCATTCGATATATTTTGTTGAACACAACACCAAGCTTAAAATAATAGTGATTAAATATTAACATGACCAGTGAAATAGTATTATGACCATTAAGAATAGTAATGCGAGAAGTATGAATAGTATTCTGACCATTAGAATAAAAAACTCACATATGATATTATAAATAAAATTTAGGTATCCCATAAATGAAAATATGATATATTTATATCATAGAATAAGTAAATAAAGGCTTAAAAATGATAAATTATGTTTTGATAATTTATAATTAATATAATGATTTAAAAGAAAATTTATTATAAAATAGATTCATAAATTAATATTTTTCTATATTATGATTATAATATAATTTGTGTATACCTCAATTAATTTTAGATTTCGTCCTAAAATGAGTTATAATATTTAAATTGGTATTTTTTTAGTAAATCACGACTTTAATTAAAAAAATATCATTTTTATAAAATTATTTTATTAAAATAGAATCCATTTTCAAATTCAAGATTTTGAAAAATGGTTGGGGTGAATTTTGGAGATTTTTCTAAAATAGATGACTTTTTTTACTATTTAAAATTCTGTTTTTTTAATACAATATTTTGTTGCAACTTCATCAAGAAATTATTATGCTGTAAAAATATATTAAACATATTGAATTCCTAAATTGTGATGTTATAATATAATTTTTTTAAAAAAATATTTTATAAAATTTAAATTATATCTTATTTCATGATAACTATAAAAATCATTCTAAATGTCGACATATTCCCCGGAGAGCATTGGAAAAGTCCATATAGTTTCTTATAGTTAATAATTGGGTGATGAAAATTATTTTCACAAATTATTATTTAATAACTATGTATTATTGAGGTATTTTATGATTATTTCTAATTTTGGGGTTATAAAACATGATCCTTGTCCAAATTTCTATGCAATGCTTGAGCAAGGAAATAAAATTCACATTAACAAATTAAAGAAGTAGACTTGACATGGGTATGAGTAAATAAAAACTAATGAATTATATAAATGATTATATTTGAGCAGATTAATTAATTTTCTTGATATTAATTTATATTTATTTTTATATATGAAATAATTCACATTTGTTCTTATTAAACGTTGATGTAGTGCTTGTGCATGCATAAGAAATGTCAATAAAAATTTTAATTAAAATTTTATGAACCATTAATCGACCCAAAAACATGTTTATATATTATTTTATGGTTATATATATAAAATATTTGTCCAATGGGTCTAATTAATGACCATTTGGAGAAACACAGATATTATTGAGACCCTTATAATATTTTATCAAAATATATGTCAAGGTGTTCACACTGTAGTTTTTAATGAGTATATTATTTTAATATTGGGTTTTCTAGAATATATATTCAACAATGAAATACCAATTTAAATATCAGAAAATTATCTTCTTCATGGAATTATAATTTTAATTTTTAGGGATTAAATAATTTCTTTAGTGTATTGCAAAAAAAATTATGGAGTAATTATTTAATTAAGGAAAAAATAAAATAAATGATATTAATAATATTAAATTAAATAAGATTTTACATCTTTAATGTAATACATGAATTAGATATATGAAAATGATATTTATAGGACATAATAAAGTAGTTTTATTTATAATTTTACATATTTGGTTTAAGTTTATAAAATCATACTATTCAATACTATTAAATTTGAAAAAAAAAATTATTTCATGAATAAAATATATTATTAAATTAAGTATAAATACCAAAAATAATTTTTTAGGAAAAATATGATAATATATGGTCTAAAATATGATATCCTAGTATTTTTATTCCTTTTTTAAGTCTTTAAACTTCTATTATAATTATTATATTTTAATAAATTTGGTAATTCATAAATTACTCATCACCTAAATAATAAAAGGAGACTCATTACACAACTTAATTTCATCACCATGATCCTCACATTTTGACCATGTCCATGTCATTACACTTATAAAATTTTTTAAGTATTTTCTGGAGGTCATGGAATTCTATAAACACAATCTCTATATATCGTAAGAATATATCAAAAGGAAGTTCGTCGAAGAAGAGGAAATCATTTTTACCAACTCAGTCAAAAATCATTTCATATTTTCATTCATTTTTTTGTGTTGTATTGTATTGAAAATAGTAAATTAGTTATCATATATAATTGTAGATTTTATTATGATTATGAAACAACCATATTCTATATTTTAGCCATCTTTGGAAAAATGAAAGCAACATGCATGAATAGGTACGACTTACCGTCTCTGGGTAGTGATGTAATTTTTTTCTATGTTAATAATTAAATAATGGTTATAAAAATGTATTTAATGATTAAATATAATATTTATTTACTTAATTTTATTATGGAGATTTTTTATCTATACCCTATTTAAGATAACCATGACATTCAAGACAAAATAAGCAAGATAAAACATGGAAATTAACACCCGAAATGGTTAAATGAATAAAAATATTTTTAATAAGGGGGTGGTAAAATGTTTTAATGGTATAATATATGATATAATAAATATTAATATGACACTTTAAGTTAATAATAAGTTTAATGACATTATACCGGAGTATCGTACATGTATGTAGGATGTCTAACACAATGTAAGGTGTTCCTCATCAAGATTTTATTTAAGTGAGATATTCCACATTCACCACTTGTTTCATAGGTGTGGTGTATGTATAGTACCATTTCCTATATAATATCATTAATATATATATCTTAATTATATTAAATTTTTCATTATATGATTAAAAATTTCTAGGGAATACTAATCGATTGATTACAAAGTGGGAAGGATTCTCTCTGAACCATTGTTTTTTTTCCTTTGGGTTATGATATCTCTCTTTGTATCTTTACTCCAATTTACCTCACTGTATTCATCCTTTAAATTATATGTTCATGTTAAAAAAACTATTCCTAGATCAATTAATTATTTAGTGTGAAAATACATGTATTTTAAAGGTACTATTTTAAATTCCTCCTGACAAGTAAGTTCGATTAAAGGGATCTTCGCAATTTCTAAACAATTTTCATGTACACAACATAATATATTTTAACCAAATATTTTTTTTCTAAAATAAAAACTGTTACCATGAGAAAATATTTTATGCCATTTCTATTTTACTGAGACAATTATTCCATTATCTTGATTAAAGACCCTTTTATATTTTCCTTTAAACATTACAAAGGTGGATTTTTTATAAATTTTCTCAAATACTCATTTCAATTATTATTTATTTCAATGTTTATATTATTATTTTAAAATATGCCTAAAATGTTTTTATTTTTAAGCTTTCATTATGCCTTAATTCCATGGGAAATCAATTACATGTTTACAATTGTATTTTCAATGAAATGTTTTATTTTATTTATTAAATTTATTTTCATAAAAATTAAATTATTTCAATGTATAGTGTTATTTTTCTCAATAATTTATCTATAATATTATTATATTGTTTTCATATATGATCATAATTCATATATTTCAAAGTGGAATGGGACACTTATGTTTAATGGTGTCATTTAAATTTATTATCTTACATATGATAAATGATTTGGACTGGTATGACATGGGTTAGGGGCATTTAATTATAAACCTATGGGTTGGGGACTGGCTAATGTAATCCATATTGGTGGGGAATAGTTTCAGATAGCTCATATATGCATTGGATGTATCTTGAGAGGAAATTAGTTGGTGAAAACCCATTTTTTGTTTCTATGAAAATTTATATGGGTTTCTACCCACATACATAAATATCTTAATGGTATACTGTTTCATGTTCCAGATACATAAAGTAAAATAATAAACCATTCTCTGCATTTATAATTTAGTTATTATTATCTAGAGGATTTTTACTTCGAATAATTATATGCTTGAATTTTTATTCTGAGATAAGTGATTTCCTTGTGTTTTTTCATTAGTTGCACTTCCATATTGATTATAATTATTTATTCAAGTTGTATTACATTACACAAAACCCTTACTGATTATTTAATTTCACCCTTGTATTTTCCTTCCCCAGGTGATAACGAAAATGTCATTTAATTATTTTTTAGTGATTTATTTTAGTAGATTTTGTTATGTATTATATTTTCATTTCGTTTACCACTATAAAATGTCTTCCATGAATGTATCTAGTTCATAATTTTTTCTAAGCTGATCTATCCTTTTTAATGTTATCTGTTATTTATGTTACATTAAAATAAACTAATCAACCACTCATGGCTATTGGGGTTGGGCTTATTACATTTGGTATCAAATTATGTTTAATAAAATCCTTGGGAACTATATTTACGAAATTATAGATTTGGTAACAAAAATATCATATAGAATTAGTAGAAAACTATATTATAACATCTCAAATTAACAATATTTTTGAGATTATATACACATAATGTTTCAATTTATATTATATATTTCACTAGTTTTGGGTTTATTCATAATAACTCTAATGATATTATCGAATCTAGGGTATTTATTCATTTAGAAATGGATCCCCATAAATGAAATGGGAACCTCACTAATGAACATGATCCAAAGAGTAAGGAGGATCAATGCCTTTATGTTCATATACTAATCTTTCGAAAGTGAATATGTCTCTCAAAAATTTTCATCTTGTGATTACACATTATCAGGTTCCAATAATAAAAATAAATAATTATCTAAGAATTGTCGATTTGGAGGGAAGCATGGGAATAAGAGTATAGATAACAAAAAATTGGTTAAAATATATTATAAAAAGAAGTATTTTCCCACATGTCGTAGTTATGGAAGGAAACATTGTGTTACTTACATAAATGTATTAGGAATTTTCTATAAGTGTGGAGAGAAATTCCGCCATGATTTTTATTGTAAGGGTATGGAAAAGGATTCTAATATCCAATTCTTCAACTGAAAAGAGATGGGAAACTATGAAAATCAATGTCTCAATAATTTAAGGAATATACCACAATACAGAATAATGGATCATTGTCAATATTACGATACTACCATTGAAGAAGAAAAATGATTACTCTCATATGATTGGATTTATTTTTATGTGTACTTTATCAATAATACTCTTATTATAGGAATAATGAGATATATAAGGGTTGTAATAAAATACATATTCTTTATGTAATTGGAAAAATTTGATGAATATCACTAGTAATCAAGAGATGTGTTTATTTAATATGTTGGTGACTCGTGAAATATATCCATAAATTTTTTCTTGATGTTCATATAACTATAAATAAAAGTTTTTGGGATATTATTTGAGTCAATGAAGCTAGATAGTGAACTAATGGTCTATGAAATGATGAATTTTTAGATGTTTTAATTTAAGGAATATAATCAACAACATGGTATTTTACTCTTGGAATAATGCTTATTTCGTAAAGGTTGAAAAGAGATTAATTTATTAAAATATTTGATATGTGACAATAAGAGATACATTATTGGGATAATATTATCTTAAGTTGATTTTGGATATTTATTAATCATTATACTGATTTTTTAGCCTTTGAGTTGGGAAAAATTTATTTTTTATGAGTCATAAGATTAAATACGCAATGAATGGAATAAGTATATTGTTTTTCATGCTTAAATTTGGATTTACCATATTTTATAACCAGTGATAAACATTTTTGTTTTAGTAAATATTTACTGGGTGAAGGAATTACCTATTAACCATATGTTTCGTTAAAAGTTATTCAGGCATAAAAATTATTCTTGAATATCCACATCTGGATATAAGAAATGAAGTGAAAATATCTCCAAGTAAACCCAAATAATGATATTATGATTATGAAATGGAAATAAATCGTGTATGTACTTATCTATATAGTTAACTAATCCATAAAATTTAGGAAAAGTATTTTGAAACAAAATTTTTATCTTTTCATATTTATATATGATAAATCTATGGTCTTTTAACTTATAAAAAAATTATGGTATTGTGATAATTAATTATATATTGGCCAATATTTCAATGACTCTCCATAGTAACATGATAGTTATATTTCAATTTCATGTCAATATTTTCATTTCCCAATAATGTTATCTGATTTTAATTCATAATGTCATTTGACCTTTTATTTTCACTTTCCCTCTTACTAAAATGATTTATTATTAACCATATTTAAAATATGTGTTTCCCACAAAAGAATTTAAAAGTATAAATCAATAAATTTTGAAGATCAATTTAAAATTTTTAGGATGCAATTTATTGAAGGAGGGGAAAAAATAACACCCCAATAATTTATGGTGTGTATCTTCTTAAATTTATTCAATTAATTCGATATATTATGTTTTATAAAAACTATCCCTTAAACGAATAGTGATTAAATATTTAAATGAATATTGAAATAGTAATGTGACCATTTGGAATAGTAATGTGAACATTGTTAATAGTAATGTGACCATTTAATATTAACGCCACCTATGAAATTATTAAATAATTGGTATCTCATAAATGAAAATACGATATATTTAAAACATTGGATAAGTAAAAAATATGTTAAAAATAAAAAATTATGTGTTTTTATTTTTTAATAAATATAATTATTTAAAAGAAAATTTATTTTAAAATAGATTTATAAATTATTATGTTTTTGTCTTATGATTATAATATAATGTTATAACATGTTAATTGTTTTTTTAAAATATCATAAAATCAATTATATTATTAAAATCAGTTTATTTTGAGTTAATGATGATTTTAATAAAAAATTAAAACATTTATATTAAAAAAATTATTTTTATAAATGTGGTCTATTTTCTAAATATCGATATCAAAATACTATTACGGTGAATTTTTTATATTTTTCTAAAATAGTCGATTTTTTTGAGTAGTAAAAAACTATAGTTTTTTAAAATATTTTTTTTGTAGCATCATTAAGATAATGTTATGATAAAAAAATATTAAACACATGTAGTTACGAATGTATAATATTATAATATAATTATTTTATAAAATATAGTTTAGAACATGTAAATTATAATTTATTTCATGATACATAGAAAAATCATTTTCATTGTCGGTGTAGTTCATGTATAGTTGTCAAAGTGAAATATAGTTCCACATAGATAATTATTTAATGCTAAAAAAAATTCACACCTTTTTATTTAATTATTATGTATAATTCATTTTATGTATTAATTAATTCAAATGATAGTGTTATATAACATAGGTCTTGTCTAACTTTATTTACAATGCATTCCCATGGAAAAAAAATTATAAAAATAAAGAAGTTGTCTTGGCATGGATATGTATAAATAAACATAATAAAAGAATATATGTGATTATCTTGGGCCTATTAATTTATTTTCATGATATTAATTTATATTAATTTTTATATTTTAAAAAATTAACTTTAATTGCCAACGACTTTTTACCAAAGTTTTAGAGGCTCTTTCTTGGAATCCAAAAGACCTAGGATCTAATTTAGGTAGAATATGAATTCCAAAAAACATTAGTAGGTTACTGTAGTAGGACTATAGCAGCGATATACTATAGTAGTATTGACCCTGTAATAGTGGAGGGTACTATAGTAGGAACATTAGGGCTAGCGGTATTGGAGCCGGTAGTGTCGCAGGTGGGGTATTGTAGGAGTACCAATAACCAAATGTCCATTGGGGCCAAAAAATTGGATTTTAGGCATAGTATTCAAACCAAAAGGTCTTGGGCCATCAGGTTATGTAATGGTTCCCCCTCCACCTAGTCAGAATGATTTATTTTATGTAATAATAAAAATGAGGGTTCAGATCGAGCCTTGGAAAATATAGTAACTAATTATTTTGCAACGCTGATGTAGTTCTTGTGAAAGTAGAAGAAAAAATAATAAAATTATTTTGAATAAAAGTATAAAACCAATTAAATGACTAAAAATCATGGATATGTTTTTTTTTTCATATAATGGCCATTACTTTCCAAGGGTCTAATTAATGATAAATTGAAGCTATATTGATATGGTTACGACCATAATAAGATTTTCTTACAAATGAAGTATTATTGTTCACACTACAATTTTAATTAGTAAAATATTTAAATATATGATTTTCTAGAATATATATTCTACTATAAATATTTAATTAAATTATAAGAAATTTATCTTCAACTTTGAAATTTACTTTTAATTTTGCTGGAATAAATAATTACCCTAATAGATTATACAAAATCGATACAATAATTATTTAATTAGTGATAAAATCATACTAATGATATTAAAAAAACAATTAAATTTTAGGCTTTGAAGGTAGTCCAGAATATATATATATGAATATTATATTACTAGGTTATAATATTTTTTTCATTTTTTAGTTTTTTTATGATTTTAATGCTATATTAATGAATACTGTTAAATTTGAAAAAATATATATTTTGTTACTAAATTATTTTATTAAATTACATAAAAAATTATTGTTTATGGTCAAATATGATAGTATTTGTTTGAAAATTAGATATCTGGAGATGTTTATACCTTTTTACATCTTTACCCTTATATTAGACTTATTATTTTTTAATATTATAATTCACTCATAAATTATCCCTCTCCACAATTATAATAGGAGACTCTTTTCTGTCACTTCAGTTCATCACCATGATCTTCTTAACTCACTATGTACTAATCATTACTCCTAAAAAAATCCTTATCCATGTTTTTGAGGTCCTAGTTTTCCCAAAATACCATATCTACATCCCTTACGAAAAAGATCTAAAGTAAGTCTTCTAAAGAAGAAGTAATCAGTTTTACCAACTAATTCAAAATCATTTTTTCTTTTACTTCCTGTTGTAATATGTTTACCTTTTAAAATAATAAATACAGTATCATATATATAATGATAAGTTATTATTACTAATAAACAACCATATTCTATATTTTATCCATCTTATAAAAAATGAAAGTATTTCACATCCATACATTCAACATACCATCTCCACACAGTGGTTGAATAGATTATATATGTTAAATAATAAATAATGGTTTAAAAATATGTTTTATTATTAAATATAATATTTTAAACATTACCTTTGTTCTATATATGTTGTATATATAACCTATATAAGATAATTGTGACATTCAAGACAAAACAGGCGTGATAAAACATGGAAATTAACACATAATGAATAAAATGTTATTAATTAGAGAGCTGAAAAAAGATTTAATGGGATCATATATGATATCCTAAATATTAATATTATTATGCTATATGTTAAAAATAATTTTAAATCCATTATATAATAGTTTTAGACACGTTTGAAATAAGTTAAAAATGAGGTAAGGGGTTCGCCATCTCAATTTTATTTTTTTGAGATATCTGTCACTCACACCTTATTTCTTATCTGTCGGGTATGTATACTACCCATTGAAAAAATATCCTTAATATATTTATCTTCACAGTATTCAATTTTTCATTTTATTATTATAAATTTCATGGGGAATATTATTTGATTGAGAATAATGTTGTAATATTCTCTCTGAACCACTATTTTTTCAATTGGGTTATACATTCTATTTCTTTACAAAAAATTATTTATTTGTTTCCATATTATAAATTATGTTTATATTATTGAACGATATATATCCAGATCAATTAATTTAGTTTTTTGTGGGTGAATACATCTTCTTAAATGGATCCATTTTCAATTCCTCCCGATAAGAAAGCATGATTAAAGGGAACATTAAAATTTATTACCCATCTTCATGTACACTCCAAAATATATTTTAGGAAAGCAATATTTTTTTAAAAATTACTCAGGTTATCATGAAAAACTATTTTAGATCATTTATGTTTATATTAAAATAATTATTCTTTTTTATGCATAAATGACTTTATTATATTTTCCCCTAATTCGTTCAAAAGGGGCACATTCCTAATGTTTCATAAATAACCTTTTAAATTATTATTTCATTAAAAATTTAAAACAATGGTTTTTTAGAAGATTTTATATAATGAGAATGTTTTCCAATTTCCTGAATACTTCATCCCTTGAAGAATCCTTTATATTTTTATAGGGTTATTTACCAAGTAAACTGTTTCTTTTATAATTCCAAAACTTTTTTAAAATAAATTACTTTAGTGGAAATTAGTATTTGTACTAAGAATTTATCAATTATTTTATTATATTATTTTCATATATGATTATGATTCAAAACTTTGAATGAGGTATGGGAAAATTATATATAAATATATCGTTAAATCAATTATTTGATATATGAGGAATGTTATGGGCTGGTATGACAAGGGATGGGGACTTTTTAATGAATGCCCTGCAAGTTGGGGATAGGTTAATTCAAGATCTATGGGTGGGACCTTGTAATAGATATCACCTTGATTCATGACTAGTCACATGATATAAAATCAGTTGGTGGAAGACCCTTCATGTTTTTTCTAAGAGGAATCTGATGAATTTATACCCATATATGTAAATTGACTTGATTATAGAATGTTTTATGATCCAGATAGTTGAAGTCTAATAATTAAGCATTCCTTACATTTAGAATTCACATATTATTATTAGTGGGATTTTCGCTACGAATAAATATATGATTTTCTTTTCATTCTCAGTTTATTAATGGGAATGTTTTATCTTGTTATATACCTTGACATACTCATTATACTTACTAATTCATGTTATCAAGCAATGTACCTCAACCCTCACTGAGCATTTTATCCCACCCATTTGTTTTTTTTTTCATTCCCTAGGTTATGGAGATGATATCAGTAAATGAGTATTCAAAGATTCATTTTATTAGATTTTGTTTTTATTATATTTTATTTTATTTTCACATTATAAAATGGGTTTTATCTATGTATCTAGTTCATCAAGAAAACTAAATTGACCAATACAAGATTATGTGATCTATTTTATCTACTCCATTTTAATAAAATGACAACTAACTCTAGTATACTAGGGGCATGGTTGTTAACATATACTATTATTTTCGATGTGTGAAACGAATTTTTAGTGTTATTTATCATAACCTATGATAAATTTAATATGTGTTATTGTAGGAGAAACAATTTTTTGATTTTTTACCATGTAACCAAATTATGAGATATTTATAATAAATTTTAATTATTATTTTTAATATTCATAAACTATTTATAACATCATGGTTGTTCTTTTTCTTAACATAGTATTTGATAATTTCTAAAGATTAGTTGTTTAAATTAAAGGTCCTAATAGTTCCACGCTATGATGGGAACCTAGAAGTCTTAAGACATTATTCTACATTATATTTTACATATCCAAAATATATCATTTGAAGGATACAAACGACACATGCTATCATGGGTGGAAACGTATAGGACATTGAGGAACCTTCATATGGTGTATGCCCTTGGAATCTTCCCTTGTAAGATATTTTGTGAATGGGGCCCACCAGTAAGAAATTTAAATTTATTTGTGTTTTTGTATTTTAATATTTGGGAACATCTGTATAGATCCTTTGACTGTAAGATTATTATTAATGATTATTGTGATTTGTTTAATTGTACTTATTGATGAAAACTGAGATGTCATAAGCACACTGTGAGGTAGGATATGTTGTGTATGTCACGAGTAGTATTTCATTAATGAATACTATGAGAAAGTATTTATCCCTTATTCTATTTAAATTAAGTTGATATATAAAGACCATTTAAGGAAATGATATAACCTAAATCAATCCATGACCATTATGTTCTTTAGGCCAATTAGATTTCTAGAAATTCAGAAAATAGATATTGAGAACATAGTTTGATTACACCCGTGTGAAACCTACTTGATAAGAGATGTCAGTATTAAGGGATTACATTACAGAGTAAGCATACATATGATGTATTATGTCATTGTGGCCTTCAATTGTTTCTCTATGGGTTCTGGTGTAGTAATATATGAGTAACTTATATTTTAGCTACTTTTCAAAATTCAACTATGAAAGAATCCTAGAGGGTCACAAACCATGTGTATCCATAATATCAGTTAAATAATATGTTGTTATTTATCAATTAATAGGTTGAAAAAAATATAATTCCATTATGAGATTTAATAATTATTCATGTGTTATTAATCTCATATATTCCTTCACCAGTTATTCTATAGGATATAATGTCAAAAACTTATTTAATAAATATTATTTTCTATTTAGTGATTATAATATGAATTTATTTATTAGATAATAGTGAAGTGATATTTATTTATTAATTAAATATACATTATTCAAGGTCACATAAATATTGTGAAGTAATGGCATATCTAGATTAATGGTCTGGTGGGAAATTATATATTCTATATATTATTTGAATAAATAATATTTAATTTGTATTCACAAGTTATGTGCATGTCAATAAATATTATTACCATTATTATTATTGATATTCGGTTATGCAAGGGATTAAATAAATAATAAAGGGAACCTGTGAATTTTTTTAACCCGAGAGGTATATAAACCCAATTATATTATTTTGAATGTGATAAAATTCATATGTTTCGTTTTTCACAATGAATTTAGAGATTCCTTTCATTTCATTGATATATCCTTTCTCCAATAACACTCTAAATAATGGAGAGGTATCTCCCTCCACCTCCTACTCTCAATTCTATAGAGCTCATGAAAAATTATTTGGAAGTTATTCTTATAGAGATTAATGAAGGATGAAAGAATAGATAATATCTTTTTTTGTAGCACTCAGATATTCCTATGACGATGTTCAAGGATTTTTGGAACACATTTGGATCACCTCTATGGGGAAGCTTCTCTTGATTCCTATGAATGAAATAATAGTATATAAATGACCTATATTCAAATACATAAATGTTGAAATATTTCTAAAATGGTAATTATTTAATTAATGAAATTAATTATAAATAATATTTCATGATCCTATGCTTCGTTTTCATGTTCTATCCCTTGTCTATTTTTCATTTTTCCAATCTATTGACCACGATTTTTATCATTTTGTAAATATTGGATTGATTATCTATCATGAATAAAATAAAATTTTGGGATGACCCACCTCACACTTCCAATGTGTTCAAATCATACTAGTGGTATCAAAGTGATCACAAAATTATTTAACTTTATTTAAACTCATTGGATCATTGAAACCTTTTTTATGTTTTTTTAAATTCATGTTTTATAGTTATTTTAATTGGAAATGGGATATCTTCCTCTTCCACTTTCATTTCTCATATATCTAATCAAATTGATTGTTTTTATTAATGAAATAAAATTTAATAACTATTAGAGAGGTGTTACGGATTCTAGATTGATATCACAGGAGTACAGACCCTTTACGACTATTCGATACACTGTGAATTAATATAGAATTAATTCACTTGTGTGCATTGATTTCTGCAATTCATTTAATTTATTACACCATGTGTTGATTGGACCATCCATGCTCATGATCAGCTAAAGTTCAAGAAATATATCCCTTGTACACAGCAAGTGGTCTTTTAAGTCATATATGGAATGTGTTTTTCAAAAATATCCTTCCAAAGAAGTGATTGTGTCATTAAGAGACCACACATCATGTATCCCACTATAGACGTCGTGTGCTCCATTTTTCATAAACAATTTTTACACACTAAGTCCCAAGGAATGTGCCTTAGATATATGGTGAGATATTTACATTCCATGTAACTCATCTATACATGCCTTGCACTTATACCAAATTACATGGAAATAATTTTTTTTATTTTATGGTATAAACATTATCAAAATGTACTTGTGTTTGTCCATTAAGTTGATAGGAAAGTACGTTTGATTGTTTTTAATATATATATATATATATATCTATGTGTGTTTTATGGAGTTTATTTTAATGTTTAAATCTTCATGTCATGTTTGAGATGTATGAAAAATAATATTTTACATGAATTGAATCCTAACATGCTATAGAAAAATCATTTAATTTGGGTAATCATGATGTTTATAGTAAACTTCATGAAACTATTTGATTGTTCTGTAATCTATATTTCACAGGAGTAAAAATTATATGAGTAAAATAAATGTTTGGATGATTTAGATGGTTATTTACCATGTTTCCTCCTTGTTAAATTTATGTATATAGTAAATTTTAAATAAATTTGTTTATTTTGTTTAACATTATTATGTACGAGCATATGAAGGAAGTATGAATGATAATTAATATAAAAGGATTGATGAATTAATTAAGACATTTAATTGATTTGAGTGGAATTTATATTTAGTATGAACAGTTAAGAATTGAATTCTAGTTTCATTAAATGTGATATATTTTCATGAATTTGGATGGCCATGAGGATAGACCATAAATATTTATGATTTCGGGTTCATTTAATTTTTTTTTAAAATAAATTATTATACTTCATTTCATCTATCATATCATTATGTACTGGACGATGTGCCCATGGTTTATTTTATATCATTCCCTTCCCAACAAATTTGTGTAATTAAAATCATACATAATTGATGGAGGTCTGATGATAGTGGTGGCGGTTCAATTTGGAGTTGAGTTGAAAGAATTCAAACATAGATACATAGGTGGACTGGTGGAATGCTTTAACACAAAACCTTAATTGGGTCATACTGTTTTCTCATATGTCAAAGTCTAGATTATCATCCTATAGATAAATTAACAATTAGTAAAATCTCCTGATCACACCACTTTATTATTTTATGTCTTTCAAGTGGAATGGTTTTTTCATTATGGATGTTTTCTCTCGGTCACATGAATTAATGATTTAACAAGCATGCAAGATGGAAATAACTTAAATTGGATTATTTGTATGTATTATCTATGGAATTGTTTATCACATAAGTAAATCAACTTAAAATTAACAATCTTGTAATAAATATAATAATTGTTTCTTCAATATAAAAGGATAAAATACCTTTATAATATAAATTATGCCGGTAGAGCCTTCCACTACATAATTTTAAATTAATCCATAGATCAACATTCTTAAATAGCCAATGTCGGGGTGGTTTAAATTATCGGGGAATTATAACATGATTATTTTAGTTGAATTTACATAGTTCACAATAGTTGTTCCCTACCAAAGCAGGAAACTATGTATCTATGTGGAAAGTGTTGAAGAAATCCAATTTAAGGATTTCCGGTTTGGAGAGTCCACTCAATAGTTCAAGGAATTGTGACATAATGTAGTTGTCATATGGAGTGCCTACCTAATGCACTTTCCGTATCATTGTCGGCCAAATTTGGGGTAATGAAAATATGAATATGGATCCTTACAACTATAATGTCCAAGAAACTATATGTTATTAAGCCAATTTTGAGGGCAATTGGGGTTCAATAAAATAGTGGGAAATTAATAAATAAAAACCTTATTTATTTGACTAAATTTTATCATATAAAGTATTAAAATTATTCTCATCTTGTTTTTAGAATCACCCTTAAAATTAATTCATATATATTACTCTGATCCATATTTTAGAAATATAAAATTCTTACTATCAAAAATTCCGAATTGTGTATTGGGTGCTTTCACATTATCCTATCCCATGAAATGAAATTATATGTCCTGGAAAAATGTATTACTAAAGATAATGGTAATGAGGCTAGTGAGGAAGAGTTGAATCTATATGATAAAAATTAGAATAATGCTTCAAATGATCAATTTTTTATTCTATTATTAAGTAAAAATAAACTTTTTATTAAACACGAGGACATGAATATGTGTAGTATGATGTATCACCATCAGGATCTCTATCAAAAACTGTCGAGAAAATATAGATTTGAGAACTCTAATTCTTTTTTAGAATAGAGAATAGAGATTTTATGCTATATGGGACACATATATCCAAACTTATTAGATATATTGAACTCTTGGACATCATATGGTTTACATTCACGAATGATTTCCATGCAGATCTCATACTTTAATCATTTCCCAAGTCCTTATAGGGTATTATTGTTAATTATAATATGACTAATAATGAGAAGAGTCTTTTATAACATCTTAGATTAATTATCCTTAAGGATAAGGACATGGGGCATGATAAATTCATGGTCCTTATACTGAATAAGAAAAATAAGAATAGTGAAAAGGGGACCAAGACTCAAAACAATTCTAAATACCCTGAGCAGTCACCTTCCTGTAAAAGGATAATCTAGAGTTAGGTCATGGAAAAGGAGTCAGTACATTTTTCAGGTGGTATTCCATCCCTCTAGAAGTGGAAATGCAACCAAAATTGAGGGGAATAAAACGGTTTGTTAGTTAATGAGTGTAATCATTCAATATCTACACTTTATGTATTATATACAACATGTGGTGGTAAAGTGTATATCCAAATATAGGAACCAAGTAGATTCCAATTGATTTCTAGGGGACACGTGGATTTGAGAGCTGCTAATGGTGTGAGGCTGGAAGCTCAACCCATTGGTGACAACAACCACTCAGTACTAATGAGAATTATTTTTTGGTTAAAAAAATCGTTATTGTGTACCAACTATTACCAAGAACTTAATTCACGTATCATTCATAGAGGATGATATTTTTTCATTCAAGTGTGGAAATAAAAGTTGTTTCACTTATAAAGATAACATATGCAACTATATGGAAAATCTAAATAACAGCTTTTTTCTATTAAATTATAAAAAATATGTATTGGAAATTGATAAAAAATAATTTTCACGTGACTCATATAACACTTATCTATGGATTCTCTATTTGGGTCAAATAAATGAGTTGAATTTAAAAAAAGATCTATCAAGTTGTATTTTTAGACTCTTCTGAGCGATAATCAATTAAAATATATCATGGTTGTTTATGAAGAAAAATGAAAAAACCACCCTTTTTTGGATAACGTGAAAGGGCCATAGGGCATCTAGGATTGGTAAAAATAGATCTGTGTAGTCCATTTCATGTAGAATATAGAGGTGGACATTTTTACTTCATAAAATTTATTGATGACATGAGTAGATATGGTCATGTCAACATAATTTAGTATAAGTCCATTTCCATTGATAAACTCAATGAATTCAAGAATGAATTTGATAATCAACATAGAAATAAGATAAATAAGCTTCAATAAAATCAATGTGATGAATATATTAACTAAGATTTCATCAAAATTCTTGTAGGAATTTGGGATTTTATCTCAATTAAATCAACCTGAAACACATTAGTGGAATGAGGTTAGTGAATGTAGGAATTTTTACATTATTAGAAATAGTGAGTTCAATGATGAGTCATGTATATCATGAATTATCATTTTGGGGATATGTATACAAACTACGGGATATACATTAAACCTAGTTCCAACTAAAGTATAAAATATAATTCCCTTTAATTTAAGGAGTGGAAAGAATCATTTTTAGTCGCATAAATGTGTATGTGTCTATATGGTGTTTTTTAGGCCTTCTCAAGTAACAAAATGGATCCCCGAGGACAAATGTGTATCTTTATTAGGTATCCTAAGAGAACAAAGATATATTTACTATAAAACCCCTTAGAAAAAATTTCAATATTGGTAGAAAATACTTCTTTGTTGAGAGGGAAAACATCATGAAAATGTATAGTGGGAGAAATATTTACTTCAATGAAGTTGATGCTTAAGATACACAACAGTATTTACTTGAAAGTATTCCATAGGTTCATGCCGAAGAACACGTTCCTAAAAAAGTATTGTGTAGGAGAATAAGAAAGGTAAGAGAACTAAAAAGATATTCTTTTCTAGTAATTGAATACGGTGACTCGTTAATAGTGTTAAATGATGAACTTATCTCCTCCAAAGAGACAATAGAGATCTCATATGTTGTAAGATGACAAAAAACCTTGATTTTTGAATTGGATTCCACATATTATAACCATGGTTGGGTTTTATTTGATGCTCCAATTGATATAAAGCCCATACACTGCAAATGGATCTTCAACAAAAAATTGGATATGGAAGATAATGTAAATACCAATATAAGTAAGGATAGTGGATAAAGGGTTTAAAAATGTTGAGGAATAAACTACAATGAGTCCTTTTAACTAGTTTACATGTTTATGTGCATCAAAATTATACAATATATATCAGTTTACCATAAAAATTAATTTTGGAAGATTGATTTCGAACCATCTTTTCTTAAACAGAAACCTTATAAACATGTCTTCATGTAATAGAATAAGTTTTTATTACACTATGTGATAAAAATATATTTAAAATTAGAAGAAATCATTTTATGGATTGAATCAAGCATTCAGTTCATGGAGAATTAGATTTGATGAATCTATAAAAGAATTTGGATTCATTATTAATGAATGTGACACAAATGGTTATAAGAGGATTAGTTATAATGCAGTAATTATCCATGTAGTATATGTTGATGATGTATTACTTATTAGAAACATCATACCGGTCATAAAATCTATTAAGTAATGGTTGAACAAGTGTTTCTCCATGATTTACTTAGGTGAAACAACCTATAGTGAAGGGATAAATATCATTTATGATATTTACAAGAGGATTCATGGATGAATTCAATGAAAATACATTGACTATATACTAAATAGATTTATTAATGAAAAAATGAGGGTATTAGTTCCAATGTCACATAGTATACATCTTTCTAATAAAGTTTTTCCTCTGAAACAAATAGACAAAAATGGAATGAGTAAGATCAAATAAGCATCTATGATGGGATCAATCTTGTATCTCTACTTATGTACAAGAATTGATGTTGCATATGCATTGATCTTGGTAGGAATTTATCAAGAAGATCTAGGAGACAAACATTATTCTACCGTTAAGGCAACCCTAAAGTGCCTAATAAAGAACTAAGGATGTGTTCATGGTATATATAGATAAAGGGGCGCTGGTAATCAAGGTTTATACTAATGATAGTTTTCATATATATCAGAATGATTTGAGGTCATAGTAAAAATATGTTTTTAGTCATAATACATGATCTGTGAGCTAGAAATGATAAAAAGAAATCTAGTTATTGTTCATTCTATAGTGGAATCTGAGTATATAGTAGCTTATGATGTAGCCAAATAATTCTTTTGGATGTGTAATTTTTTTAGGATTAACATTTGTTACAAAAAATTAATTACCATGTTACATTTTATTGTTCTAATACTATAGTGGTGGATCTATTAAAATAACCAAGTTTACACCAATAGAAAAAACATATTCTCTGGATGTATGACCTCTTAAGGGGTATATATCAAATGGGTTATTTTTAATAAGCATAGTACCCATGCAATAGAATGTATTTGACCCCATTACTAAAGGCCTATATCAACACAAGCATGATTTTCATGTGAGAAGTATAAAACTAAAGGTTGTCAGGAGTTGGCTCTAATGAAAGTTGTGAGTCTATTCGAGTAGGTTTGATAAAATAAACTTCTATTACATTATGAGGACCTATATTCATTTTATTGAATATTAATATACTACTTATCACATCATTATTATTCTTCTACATAACATATTATGCGATAATGTCCTAATAGTACCTTTCTCCCTAAAATATCATTATCATTCCCCATTATGTTGAAAACTGAGATGTGCAACAAACCAATTCTTAAATATACTATCTATATCAAGATGAAAAAATTTTGAGGACAGAAATGATATTTGAAATTTGGGGTGGATAATCAAAGGAAAGTGTGAAGCATTCTCAAGGTGTACCCCTTTGGTAATATCCATCGTGGTATATTATGTGTATGAGACCTTCCAACAGGAAATACACATTTATAAGTGTCATTGGATGATCCTATATATGGATGTATGTATTGATAATTATACATTAATGTTATTATTATTGAGTATTTTTAGTCATTTACAATGATGTATTGGTGAAATCTATGATGAAATATGTTAGCGATGAGGTAGGATACATTGGATGCTTCATGAGTAGTATTTCATTAAATAATAATGTGAAAAATAATTAGTCCCATATATTCTTTAACATATGTTTATATCTAAATCCCATTGATGGAAGTGAAATAGCCTAAATAAATCATTGTCCATGGTGTTTTATATGAAATCTTGGTTTGTAGAATGTCATAAAAAGATACATCATCCACATAGGTTGATAACACCAATGTGAAACATTTTTTATTATAGATATCATACTAATTGGATTTGGTTACACAGTATGAACCGTGGAATTTAGGCTACTTCCCCTAATGCCACTATGAAATATGCCTTGATTGTCACACCCCACGTGTATCAATAATATCAGTTAAATATTGTATTATTATTTATTATTTAATGGGATGAATAAATATTCTTCCCACACATGGTTTAATATTTATTCATGTATGCTTGATCAGATATATTTTATCACCAGTTAGTCGAGTGTATATAATGTGATCATAATATTTAAAAAATATGTTATTTCCTATTTTGTGAATATAATAAATTTTTTGGTTAAGAATTTAGTGATATTTATTTAATAAATAAATACTAATTATTTGAATCCTTATAAGTATTGTGGTTGGATGGAATATTGAGATTAATGGTTTGTTGATATATAATATATAATGATTTTTATTTGAATTAATACTATTTAATTTTAATTATAATGTTAAGATCATGTTGAGAAATAATAATATTATTATTAACATGGGGTTCCATAATGGATAAAATAAACAATATAGGGAACTTGTGAAGCTATTTTTATTTCTATCCCTAGGGATATATGAACCCAATTGTATATTTTTAAAATAGATCAAATTCATTTGTTTGGTTGTGAACAAAAATCTTGGATAATCCTCTCTGTCTCAAAAGAGATCCCTTATCCAAGAATACTATAACAAATAGAGAGTTACCTTCCAACACCTCACTCTCTCAGGTATAGAGGGATCGAGGAGAATGTTTTGGAATTGATTTTAATGGCAATCAAATGCAGAAGATGGATTCTATACAATATATTGTTAAATAACAATGAGATTCATAAAGATATCTTTATAGTAAGGTGTAATAATTTGGGATCACTGCTAGAGGTAATCTGCTCATGATTCCTACTAACTCAATGATTATAAAATATATATTCATTTTCAAATTCAAAAGAGAAGAAATAATTCTGACAAGGAAATTATTTAATTAATTAAATTAATTAAAAATAATCTATAATTATCATGCGCTTGATTCTGGAATTATATCCCTTGTATGGTTTTATTTTATTCAATTCCATTGATCATGATGTTTATCATTGAAAAAGTCTATGATTAACCATTGTTCATGGAAAAAAGGAATGTTCGGAATGACCAATCTCACACATTCACTATGCTTGGAACCTATAAATAGCATTGAAACACAATGTAAAAATAATAACTACCTACATGAAGACATTCCTTATGATATCACTCCAATATATAAATTACAAGGTTCTATAATATTTTATATAGGAATAACTCAACATCATTTAATAATGATATCATATGATATAACATCTCCATAAATTAATTTATGTTCGTCGTCACCTAAGATGCATTAAAATCATGTGTGTATTTCATGTGTATGAATAAGTTAGGGGAAATATAAATATCACATTTGGAGGTAGGGACATATAGAAGTTATGTCACTTTCCTATAACATTCATAATAATAATTCCTATATAATGTCAATACCATGGGGATTGATATTGTAGACTATGATATGTGGGTTTCATAGTATTAATCCAGTGCATATCCATTGTAGTAAAATTTATGTATTTGATATCACGTTCATCCATTCAATCAGACATATTCTTTTTTAGTCAATGATATCTGTTTTCTGAATCAAGGCTTGGCTTTATAGAACCCATATTGGCTCAGTCATGTAATAAAACTTTGTATATCATACAAAATGAAATACTATGTGTTTTTGGTTTACAGAATTTTTTATATAATGATATCCCTTATTGTACAAGGGAATATAATCATATCCTTTGATATTAGATATCATATAATGAAGAATAGTTCATTTTCATTTCAACTTTTAAAGATATCAAAAAATACATGATATTTGAAAAATATAATATTAGTTTATAATATAATTTATTAAATCAAATAACATTGTAATTATTTGATACCCCGGATGGGTTTCACCTAATATTTCTTCACCTAAACTATATAAAAAATTTGATTAGAAACCTCTAATTCCATGATCACCATGTATTAAATGAGAAACCATTAGCTAACTAAAATGAATAACTATTATGTACCTTACATGAAAAAGTTTTTTCTTTATGATTTTCAATATTCATGGTTAATAGATTTTAGTAAGGAGAAATAAAAATAACCAACCATCTACAATGTATCCATGGGTTGATACTAAATCCATTTATACTCAATTAGGACCCTCTCATCACACATTACAAGTTAGTGCATCCCAAAGGAAAAGGGTGTTAGAGGAAGTGAGATTTAGAATAATAAAATAATTATATTGAAACATTACACATAATCATACATATATCCCAAGGACAAAGAAAAAATTATACATGCCTCAAGGATGATGCTTGAATTCCAGGAATTTAATCCTTCATTATAACACATGAGTAAATTAATTTGTATTATTTATGTATCAGTTCACTGAATACACCTATCAACCCATGTGTTTCATCTTATAAATTATTCAATACTTGATAAATGGTAGGAAGGAAATTTTAATTTAAGTTTATTAATATTCTATAACTATGAAATATTCGTTTTTCTGATATAATTATATCATAACTAAAGACATTCCAAAACCATAACATATAAAATGTTTTCAGTTTTTACATGTATTTCTTAAAAAATTGCTATATCATTCATAATTAAATAATCTAAAACAAATCATATATATGAATGAATGATGGTATATATTTTTCATTATCCCAAAAATTCAATATTTTATCTTAATATGGTGAGAAGTCTGAAGTAACGCTACTAATGAGAAGACCACTACAATGTACATGTACAACACCCAAATCCACCCATGTGTGAGATAATGATTCACAATGAGAATAAAATAAGAAAATTTCCAAAAGGATAATGACATCATGCTAGATGGGATACCTATTCTATAATGAGAATCTAGTTGGAGACATGTGATCCAAAATTATACTCTCTCATGACCCAACTGACTGGGCCCACTTACTGGTTGTATGTTGAGTGTGACACCCCATGCCTGCCTCTAATAGGACAAGGGAATGTGAAAATAAGTTTACATAAATAAGACTAAAATTGGAGGCCTTATCCTAAGTATGTATATGCACACACAATACAAATCCATGAAATAGTGAATATATATAATAAATAACATAAACAAATTTATTATAAATCATACATGAAAAAACCTCTTGGAAATAAATATATCATATTAAAATATTATAATTCAAATGAAGGGGTAAAAATAAATTCCCAAAATAAAATATATAGGAGAAAACTTGACAACAACTATAACTAATAAAGAGCTAGATGAAAAATCAAAGGCCACAACCACAAAACACAGTTGGCCTCTCTATGTACTACTATGCTCCATAGACACATGGTCCACTATAGTCACTGATAATCTGTTTTTCGACTTCATATGACTCATAATTTGTGGTTAAATCCCATGTAGTGATATGTATATACATAAAAATTAGTAATCCTTGATAACCATGAAGGGGAATAAATAAAAATGGCCATCTGAACCCATTGAGCAAACTATTATAAATGAAAAACATCATATATGATAATAATAAAACCCAACAGAGAGGGAAAGTGGATATCCATATCCACACCCCTCTAAGAAAGATGTTCCTTCCCACAATTCAAAAACTCCATAATTGATTCAAAAATAATCCATGTAGCCATATATGAAATATATTGGAGATCCCAATCCTCAAACATGTTTTTCACAACCATGGGTAAACTCTCTCTTATAAATGCATCTATTGTAACCTCACAAAATTCTTCTAGATTGCTCAAACCTCACTGTTGTACTCTTTAGTCTAGGGAAGGATATATATAATAGAGGATCTAATCCCTAATGGAAACCAAAGAAGTGGAGTTCCACCATGTAAAATGAACACTCGCACACTGAGTAATATATAGGTTAAATATACATGAGAAATGAATATGGGAACCAACACCTTATTGTTACTAGGAATTTCCTTGCTTGAAATACTTCATTGATCACACCCAGTCACTATCACTAGATCGGAATAACTTAATGATTTCCTATTCTTACATAACCTCAGAAAATATCCCTACTATCGAAATGAAGTCCGCTATAACATTCTATGTGGAAAATAAAAAACATAGGGTAGTAATTTTCCAAAACAAGAGTCCCCGAAAAAGAGATTCATAAGGTTTTAGTCACATTAAACTACATGATGTGTACATTGGGACACACAACATGTTTCCTCACATGGACCCCTGGTTGGGTCCTCAATGAGGCATGACTTGGTAACCTATGTTAATCTACACTACATGTCTTGCCTACCTGAGGGTATGCATATGTACTCCAGCCCATGAACTTGTAGTCCATATTTTTTATGTTTAAACCCTCCCATACCCAAGTTCACTGGGCATGTACCCAAGGTACGTGGATTTTCAGTCCATGTACATATACATGAACACTCCCTTTGTGTTCAAGAAATGTCTAACCACATGATGTCTGGGGTATGCACTTTGTCACATGGATTGGTTGTAAATTTGGGTCACATTGTTTGTGGGTTTGTGCACATGGAAAGGGATATTTATATCACCCTAAAACCCTATACATTGTAGCTAGGGGACTACAATGATTGTGTTCCTCGACTAGACATTAAGTATATTGAGAATTTCCAAAACATATATATTCTATCATATGTCTCACACACACCACTTCTGATAATATTTAATTGTTAAATGACATTGGGGACTATAGATCTAGGGATTCACATGCTTGATTTATCACTGGTTCTTGGATTTCGGCCACCCAAGCCTCATGCAAACCAATCTCATCACACCCCACCACATCATCACCTCACCCATGGAGAAAACCCCACAATTAGATGTTTAATTCATGTCACCAATTATTTTATCCCACAATGTTCCATGATATTTATCCAAAACATTAATTTATAAGTCATGGATGTATCCACAATGATTCTAGGGTTTTGATCCCCCGAAAATATGGGATAACATTGTTGAATTGTGACCTCGTGAGTCAATAGCGAATAACTATTGAAGGGGAAAACAAATGAACGATGGTAATGTCATCATTTTATTATGTGAATCCGACCAATCCTCACATTAATTTAAAAACCATACAAATATAAAGAGAAATTAAATTTAAAATAAATTGGATCAAGGGTATTTTTTCCATGATGGGATCATGCAATGATTGACAATTACTAAAATAATAATAAAATATTAATGCAATTCTCAGAATATTATACCACTCATGTGAATGAAAATGATTACGTGACAAAACATGGTTTTTTAAGGGTCATGGGATAATAAAACATCCTCTGTAAATGAAGATCCTGTTGCGTTCTATTCTCTCCTAACAATTCCCCTAAATCATTCACTATCAATACTCGAGCCAAATCCTTTGATGATAACAAGGTTCTATACCTCTCTATTCTGCCATGGATATGACGATAACTCAATGAATTATTAATAAGAGGTATTTATATATACATTTGGGGTTTATGATCATTATACAAAAAAAATTATTTTATTTAACTAATCGATAATGGTTTCCCTAGACCTGAAACTCGATGGTGACAAACATCATGTCATGCCAAGGGTATGTCCCATGTTTTAATAACAATTTTGGTTTGAGATATCACATTTGAGGTAAAAAAATTAGTAAACCATTGATTCCAATTTTATGTGAACAAGTTCTTCAATATATATTAATATTTTTAATATATTAATATTGGGGTGCTGTGAAACCAAAACATACCATCGGCTCCATAGTAAAATTAATATTATATATATATATATATATTAAATGTGATAGAAAAAAAATTCATTGTAGTTACTGTCTCCCCTTACCTAGTATTTTATGACCAAAAATTACAAGTTACAGAAAAAAGTGGCGGTACTAAGACTTTATCTTTGTTTTAAACTCCCATGAGCTCTACAAAATGATTCCAGGGTTCCAAAGATAACAAAACAAACGAACGGTCTATCCACAGATGATCATATCCTACCAATCCCAGATCACCATCGAGTACCCTAAAATGGTTGGTCTATTCTTGATATTGGGCCAACCCAATTTAATAATGTGTGTAGGTTCATGTAGATATCTCCTCTGCTGTGAAACAAGGAAGACATCATGAACTTGGTTCAACTGAGGGGATAAGAAAAAGAGGTAAACAACATTTCCAACCCTACGTAGGATCTTGAATATCCTGATGATCCTTGAGGATATCCTAATTCCAAGAAAACACATTTTAAACCTCATTATGGGAAAAATCTCAATAAAACATGGTCTCCGTACAGGAACTCCACATTCCTTTGATGTCGATTCTCATAAGAATTATATATTCTCTAATCTACCATCATATTCTCATGAATCAAATTAACACTGCCTATTTTTCCCTAAAAAATATATATTCCAGTAAAAGATATATCACAAATCTATATCCTAAAAAATTAAGACCTACATGAACCCCGATGCATTTACTAATATGTGGTTATGCTGAGAGTATAGTGATAGTTGTTATTATAATAAAATACTACAAATCACTCACTCTTAGCATAAATTTCAACACATGGATAGACATCTAATTATAACAATCTATATGGGAGTAAAACACTGTGTTATCAGTAATTAGGTCTCAAATTCAACCAACAAACCTCCCAAAAACCATGATGTGAACCAAGAATCATAGTCATAGATGATAATCGAGGGTACCCCATGAAGAAGGAAAATCATCCACACAAACAACTACCCCCAACTCTAAACCAAAATCTACTCCCTAGTGTCATGAAAGTGTTTAAAATTAGTAATTAAGTCCACAATAAACCATATAGAGACCGAGTCTCTAGATATCTATAGAAAACCATCACAAAATCCACTGATATTCTTTCCCACATATATTCGAGGATATCAAGGTGCTTACTCAAACCTATTATAACCAAATGTTAATCCTTTTCTTATATACATGTGATACATTGGGCGATAAACTAGGTGATTCTCCACCTCATTCTAGGATACCAAAGATGTTGATGAAGGTATCCATTCATTATCACCACACTCAGATATAAAACCAGAGGTGAATAGTAAAACTCCCTCATCTTCTACTCATAGGACATGATTGGAACTATCATCTATTTCTTGAAAAGACTGGAATTCCCCCTCCTTCATAAAATCCATCGGGTATCTCTCTAAAAAAATGTATTACTCTATATCCTCATAGTAAATATCTCTATGATGAGCCTCTATTTCTCCCAATATAGTTTTTTTAGTCAGTAACATTTATTGATGATAAGATTCTCCCTAAAAAAGGGTCTGTTAGAATGAATTCAAATGCTCAAATGTCACCTTGACCAAGCAATAATGATACTTACAGTTGAGGAAATTAACAACCACATTTCATTTAACAATATTATAGAAAATATCAAAGTCGCATTCCTATAGGAACTCCAACCAAAACATCTGTATTAGGTTGGGATCTAACTATGTGAATATGTATATGAAAATATTGTGATCCTAGAAAACAAAATAACTCATTCATAGAACATAATGCCTCAACATAATTATATTGAAGACAACTGATGGAAATTACATACCACGGGTCACATAATTTTTCTCACTAGGTATCAATAATCTATAGCCATAAGCGATCACTACTCCCTCTACATCAACACATAACCAAGCCTAGGTTTATATGAATTTCAAAACATGACATACTCAATGCCCTCCTTTGGTAGACTCAAAACAGGATCACTAGTCATCCTCAACCTCAACTACTAAAAGGATTTATGATTCTTCATAGTCTAGGTATAAGGATTCCCTTTCCACATTAAGGTAGTGAAAAGGGATGATACATTGGAAAATAAATTAATCAAAATATGATATTACCTCACCAAACCGAGAAAAATTCACACCTATGAAATGTTTTAGGTAAATCCTAATAAATAAGTAAATTGATCTTCAATTGATCAATAACTAAACCACACACATAGATGATATATCCCATTAATTAAACATATAAAATTTAAAACTAACAATTGGGAGATTTCCATATAGCTGTTTCTCACATAGTTAGTCTCGACCTTCCTAAAGTGCTCTCCATGATCATCTTCGGACATAGATTACATGAAAATACAATAAAATAGAGTATATGAAATGTTTTAATTGTGAATGGTCATTAACCCATCACATCTATTCCATGAATAGGAATTATTAATGATAGGATATTTATTTTTTCAAAAAATTCATCATTCTTGATAGACTAAATGTTAAGCCACAAATAAAATTGGGGGAAATTCACCTATCCCAACATGAAAAGTTGTAGAAATGGTTAATAGTGATGGAATTCTATATTTGATTCTATTACCCATCATGAAATATGTATTTAAGATATGAAATATTTTATGTCTCAAATACTTTTGATGAAAATCTTTTTTCTTGTTGGAATTAATGTATTTGTAATTAATAATTAATTAAATCTGACCCCCTTATTATTCTCCCACCCATTTCTCTCATTCTCATGAACCACTCATAGCAAATGACCATTACCCCCATGATATAATCTATTGTATCTAATTTTTTATATATTTATGCTAGAACCACCTTGTTAGGGATTCCTTATTTCCCCATTTTCATTATTTTTTTTGTTTTTTTATTTCATCGTACAAGATTCAGTTTGTGAAAACCCTAGGTTAATAAATTTATAATATTTTCAAGGTTTATATTGTAGTTAACATTACTGCAAATTTATTATTCCCTCTTATCAAGATTGTAGAGTCATCACATGTTATTTCAATAAATTTTTGGGTATTCTTTCATTGATTAATTTTCATAAATGTATATATGTATGTGTGTATATATTAACATGTGAATATATACATATATATATATATATTTTAAAAAAAGTGTAATAATTTTTGTTTAGGTATTTGTACATCTTTATAGATTTTTTTATCTTTGTGGATATATATTTTATATGAAAATTTGTCTAAAAAATTTCAGAATATATTTTATGTATTTATATTAATTAATAACTACTGTAATTTATATATATATACATTACCTTCTGAATATACTTGAATAAAAGTTGTAAAAAAATGTGTGCGTTTTTCATATATTTAGATATATTCATGTATTAATGATATGAATATATATGTATGTATATGTTTTTATAAAACATATAATTATATATATACAAACACACACACACACATATATATTCATTTAAAAAACCATATAAGGTTTTCGAAATATATAAATTTGATACCTATATTTTTTTTAAAACATGTAAAAATATATTTTATTATTAAATCATGGATTATATATATATATATATATTAACATATTAATGTGTATATATCCATGTTTTTAAAAATCATGAATGGTTTATTATATATATATATATCTTTGTGTGTGTGTTTGTGTCTGTTTATATAGATTTGATATGTGTATTTATGTAAAAAACAGTCAGAATTCATTCAATGTATTTATATTAATATGGAAATCATGATACATATATTTATTATTTATTAAAAATGTAAAAATAACATAAATATTTAGTATTAATCATTAAATAATTTATAATAATTAATAATTAATTAGTTGATATTATTAATAAATAGTAAATTTTAGTTTTAATTACACAATATTATTAGTTGTAATAATTATTAAAATAAAAAAATATGAAATTCTAGTAACTGTTAAAAATTAGTATTATTTATTATAAATTTTTTTATAAATATACTATATTTACTATTAATTATAAAATTCTTTGTCAACTAGTAAAAATTAATAGATATTTGTAATAAATTCTAAAAAAACTGTCATGCCTAGAAAAAAAATTAAATAATTAAAAATTCACAATATTCTATATTAATGTTGTGTAAATTAAAAATAATATACCAATAATTTATATATATATATATATATATGTATATGTAATATTAACAAAATATTTAATGTTTACCCTCACATGCGATGTTAGAAAACACCCGAAGTGCCCAAATGTTATATTACACATAGGATAAACCCAACATTCCTGATCTAAAAGTGGCCTCATATTTCTGATACAATATATCATTATAGAGATACATCTATATTTTTAAAAAAATTATAATTAAAATATTAAATTAATTACCATTGTGGGTGATGTTACCAAACTCTCAAATAACAAAAAGGTTGTTTCACCCCTAGGGAAAAAAACATCTCAATCCCAAGGGTGGTATTTGATCATTCATATGAGGCATAATTGGGAGATAGTTAAATATTTTATAAAAAATTATATTAAAAATATTAATTTAAATACCCTTGCATTTATTTTTACTGAACACATGTTGCATACAAATGTTATGTTGTTCCTATGGTAAACCCACATTCCCTGATATAACGGTGTTCTCATATTTCAGATATGATACACTATTATGGAGATATTTTAAATTTTTTGTCTATAACTACAATAAAAAAATTAAATGAATTTTAATTGGGTGTAATGTTACAAAACTCTGGATGTGCACAAATTTTACATCACATCTATAGTAAAACCACATATCGGAAGTAACTATAGTCTCCGATTTTTCATTGGATATATAGTTTGACCGAGACACAAAATTTTTATATAAAATTATACTAATAATATTAAATGAATCACCCCATCATGAAATGTAACAATAAACTTGATGTACACAAATTTTATATCACACCTAAGCTAATCCCAACATCCCAGATCCTATAGTGGTCTCTGATTATGAATAAGATACACATTTATTAATTTAAATCAATTTTTTATACCAAATTATAATTATAATATTAAATTAATTCTCATTATGTTCGATGTTACCAAACTCTTAAAGTGAAAAAAATTATATCCCATCAAGGGTAAACCCCACACATCGAACATAATGGTTTTCTCGGATTCTTCATACGATATATGGTTTGGTAGATACATAAATTCTTTATTAAAAATTATAATGAAAATATAAAATGAAATACCATCATGTGAAATATATCCAAACACCAGATACACCAAAATGATATGTCACACCTATGGTACCCCCAGCATCTCAGATTTAATGGTTTTCATGGATTTATGATATTATACACCACTATTGAGATATTTTAATTTTCTATAAATGATTTTAATAAAAAAATTATCAAATTGACATTATGTGTTATGTTACCAAACCCTCTATGTGAAAAATTTTTTATGTTGTTCCTTGGGTAATCCCAATATCCTAGACATAATAGTGGTATCAGAATATTCCTACGATACAAAATTTCAAAGATACATAAATGTTTTAAAAAATATATAATAAAAATATTAAATGAATTACCATTTCATTCAATATAACCATAAACCTATTTCACACAACTGTTATGTCGCATCCATGGTAACCCCTATATCATGGAACTAAAGGTGGAATCATATTTCCCATACGAGATTCCATTCAAGAAATGTTACATTTTTTTCGGAAAATATTATATGTGTGATATAATATATATAATATTTTCATTTCATCTACACCATGACTATGGGCCCGGAATCTAGTTCTTACCCAATTCCTCACTTCGATCAAATTCCATAAAATATTCACATGTTTTAAAATATAATAATAATTTTTTATTAGTAATAATTATTAGTAATAATTAATCTTATTTGTGTTTTTCTTACTATGAACTTAGAAAGTAGTCACTAGTTTTATTATGTGAAAATGATTGGATAAATCAATACAAATAATCAAAATAGATATGGTATAATTTTATCAACATCCATTGTTTTGAAGAATTTATATTATTTTCATTTTTTGAATTCATTATTTGTTTCTCAAGGAAACAAATTAAATTTCCATAAAAGAAATATTGTCTTATGATATTTAATACATTTAAAAATGTTGTAATTCATCTATTATGTTTTGGTTTTAAAAAATATTAGATATTTTACATCAATATTGTAAAAAAAGTCAGTGGAAAACAAATAAAATTGTTTTGGATCCATCATATTAGAGTTTAGTACATAGAGTTTTTTATATCTAATCAGACACAGCAAATCTGAATAATATTCCAAATCATAAATATGATCATTTTTAGTTTTCAAATTTTGTTAAATCTTCAATATAGGCCATATATCTGGGATTCCAGATAATAAAACATGAACTAAATACAATGCTAATGGCTGTTAAATTAGATTCAGGAAGGAAAATTGTTTTTTATCAGATATTATTATTGGTTAAATCATTTTTCCTTTAAATTATATACTTTACCAATAAGTTTCTATTAATGTCAGAGGTTGTTTCATAATTTGGATCTTATTTATCATAAGATTCATGCATGTTCAAATTTTTGCATATTATTTTTTGGATATTATTAATAATTAGTTTATTGTCCACCATGTGGTGAATAATTTTATAAACTGGAATAACAAGAGATGTACATATTTTCTTTGAATTGTTTTTGGTATTTTTCAATTACACCTTGTTTAAATAATTTATTTATGTAACTCAACCTAGGTTCATTGATAATATAGAATTAATCAAATATTTCCATCAATAAAAGATTACATATCTTAGGTGACAATGATTCTTGGAAACACAATGATCATATTCGACTTTCTATTAATTTAGAACCTCATAACATATGATTTGATTTTTTGTTAATGGGGTTTCCATTTGGAAATTACAATAGTCAATATTAATTTTAAGAAATTTTCATTACTACATATACCTTACCTACTTTTATTCGATGAAGGAACCTTGAATATTTGGGGATATTGATTATAGGACATCCATAGAAGAATATTGATGTTCATTTGAAGCCACTAATTGATGAGTTAATTTCATAAGGGAATAATGATGTAAAAAAATTGGATATTGATTCAAATCATAATTTTATAGTGATGGTTGCATTAATATGGCTGATTAGTGAATTTATAATGTATGGAATATTAATATGATGGATTATACATGGTATAAAATAATGTGTTTACTACAAGGATGAGAACAAATAATTTATTTCTCTTATTGTAGAATGAAGAGTAATTTAGAATTTCATTGCTGAATTATTACTATGGATTTTAATTTTTTAAGGGACAAATATATTTATAAAAAAGCTAGTCAAAATAGAAAAACCTCTAATATTGATATCATGTATACTGGTAAAATCTATCTTCTCTATATTACCTCATTTAATTATTGGACCAAACATAAACGAACAAAAAATAAATTTTTTGGGGAGATCATAATTTGATAAAGATGAGTAGTTTTTGGGGCCTTCCATAATTGGTCTTTTTTGTTTATCATATGTTAGAATATTTTTGTATTTAGAATAATTTTTTATATCATATTTTATACCACCTTTCATACAACCAATATGATCAATGATATTGTAATGTCACTGTTAAATCCTTACCATATTTTTCAATGCCCAAAACTTGATTTATTTAAAGATGAAATATCTCCCAATTTAATGATTCCTAATCCAATTTACACAGTTTTAAAGATATTAATTTATTACAATATCAATGTATTCAATATTTGAAGTTGCTAGATTATTTTAATTTTTCTAACTGCATCCAAAAATATGCATATTTTTGACTTAGAAATTCATGCTTGTCATGTCATAAGGGAATGATTAAATTATATTGGTCTTAGAGGCCATTATAATTATTCAATATTGGACCTTTTGAACAAAATTTCATATTTCTTATGAGATATTTATATAAAAATGTTGTATTATTATACATTGTGTTTGATACAAAACGATGTTGTTTTATTTTAATTTGATTTGGATAAAATATTCCTTCCATTCTTGTTTGAATCAATGGAATGTTTAATATTACATTTTCTATATGAATCTAAATATAAATGTATGGTATAATTACTATTGATGTAAATATTTGAGATAAGTATAAAAAAATAATGAATAATTTACATAACAAAGAATCAGTAAGCGGTTCATTTAAAAATCTTACATGTATGAGGAAATTTCAAACTTCTACTCTTATTATTTTAAATTTGAATATCATTCAAAACATAAACAGATGAGTGAAATAAAAAAAATATTGATGTTGTCACAAACCATCATTTTTTCAGTTTTTAATCAGCCAGAGCTTGGTATCGGTGGTTTTCATTAATGATGTATTTTAGATGATGAACATGGTAGAGTTCATACATATATTCTACTAATTGTGTAGAAAAAAATGTTTTGTGAACTAGTTTCAATTTTTTATTAATTTCTTTTTAAAAATAATTAATATATATTATTATTTATAGTAATTTTTTATAAACTATATGATATCCATATCCAAATTAATTGATACATATTACATATGCTTCCCTTAAAGAATGTCATCAAGAAAACTATGCATACTAGTTTTAAACACTATTAAGTGACATTTTTTTCAATGAAAAATATATCAATATTGTAATTATATCTATTGTTAATAATTTTTTGATTTTTCTAGAAAAAACATCAAAAAAAATGATATTGGATTTTTTGTACACAAATACCCTCCATCGAAATTGTTAAAATCTTATAATGGTTATTTGTTTAATGGATATGGATTCCTCTCATGCATATATGGTAACTCAATGAAATAAATTAATAGTGGTGGTTTTCATAAATGATATCATTATAAAGAATTTCATGTTGACTTTTCTGTGATGATTTTTAAAATAATTGTGTTATGTTATCTAGGATCAAATTATGTAATAATGTTTAAAAGTTATTGGTTTGAAATTGATCGATGGTTGTGAGTTCATCTACAACAATGAGTCCTTAGCATTAAATAAAATATTATTCATGGATCCAATTAACCATTTATAAAAATAGATTTAACACATCAAGTTCATTATTTAAATCTATACGATGTTTTTAAAAATTTGAATGATTTTTTGAGTTTAATAAAAACTAAATCACCTACAAATAAATTTATAGAAAATAAAAATGGTTTTTTGGAAGAGAAGAATATTGAAAATTTTCATGAATAACCACAAAATATATCTCTTACCTGATGAGATATAAATATCTATGATGACCTGAAAAATAAATGGTTGATGATATATGTAATGTTGATGAAGTAATAAGGGATGATGAAACTAAAAGTCATATAGATGTTTACGATGATTAATATGAGAATGACAACATTTACCATATATAAAATGATATATAAAAAGGAAATTGATTTTTTTATTTATCTATTTATTATTTTTTTATATTTTATATTTTTATTAATAGTTATTTAAAGGTAAGAGTTTTTGGTTTCGATGGATAGAACTGATGATCTATTATGTTCCTTTAATGATGCCATAATTTATAAGTTTCTTATATTTTTTATATTATTAATAATTATTTATTAGTAACTGTCTCATACATAACTTATTTTAAAGTTATTTTTAATTTAATTTCTGTTATTTCTTTGTTTCGGGGGTTTCCCATGAATTTTTGGAGGAATGGGTGAGTTTTAATGATCTATGCCAAAACGTGATCCCAATTACATATTTAAATATAACATTTGATTCCTTTATAACTCCCTCATTTTACAACATTTTTCATCCATTCTAATTCCTACTTGGCATCACCTGACCAATGAACATTACCAAATTAATTTTGACCATTTAGAAATCTATAATCATGGGGTATTTGAGTCTTTATTTAAGAGATTGGGCCTACCTGAAAGCCCATTTCCAGCATTAAAAATATTTTTTAATAATTTAATAACTCATTCATTTTTATTTTTTTCAGTGATTAAAAATCTCACATGATCCCACTTACCTCGGGCGTGACCCCATTCTCTCCTCCTCCAATTTGGAGCTCAATAGAATCACAAAATTGGTAAAAGTAGCTCTGGACTTCCAAAATTGCGCATATTTGAAGAGGTAAATTGATCCTTTCATTACTCCTATATTTACTATTTTCCACCATTCCATCTCCTACATGATCTCATCAACATTGTCCGAACCTGTATTAAATGTTTAGTTTCTTCAAAATTCAGAAACTGCTGGATTGTGGGTCATTTTATTCAATATTTTTTTGGGTAAGTGTTTCTTTCATCAATTCCTTCTATCTCATTAGGGGTTCCGCCCTATTACATGAATTCATAAAGCTTCCAGAAGTTATGGTTCATACCCTGGGTCTGATTTGTGGTATTTTTGGTGAAATATTATTGTTTAAGGTTTTTTTCACTTCCTTGTGTTGCGGCGGAGGTACGGTTGATGCTTCGCACCAGGATTCAAGTGTTTTGACTCAAACAGTAGGTTATTCCATGTATAACCACTTTATAATGAGTTATATTTCTGGTTTTAGTAATTTAGTATGTTTCTAATATTTTTTGTGTGGTGCAAAAATTATTTTGATGGATTTGGTTAAGTGTTTAATTTGTAGGTGCATTTTTGCTTGGAATTGGGTGCTTTTCATGCATGGCTCTTGGGGAAATGTTTTGGTGTATTTTATAACATATGAATGTGATTTATTTTTGTTAAAAGGGGATGGATATTCTGGTTTTTGAATGCCTTATTTTCATGTGGGCCTTTCAATGGTGTTTTACAATGGTTTTAATGTGGGAAAACATGTTGAACTTCTTGAAAGTTATTTGTGAAAACATGTGTTTTTCAAGTATACCTTTTGGGGTATTGTTTTAGGTATTTGTATAAAAACTGGGGGTGGTTTAATAAATTTTTTTAAGGCTGATAATTCTATTTTTTATTTTTATTGGTATGTTTTTGGGCTTGAATGTGGGTTTTGAAATGTGTTTTTTATGCAAACCATGGTTGTACATCTTGGGTTGGTTTTATGATAATTGTAAATGGTTTTATGAGTTACACAAATAATTGAATTGTTTCCTATGTACTGTTTGGTGATAGTATATTCCTAAAATGAGTTTTGAAACATAAAGAGGTCAGTTAAGTTGTAAAACATTTTTTTAATGTTTTGTAATTTGTCGAGGTGATTTATGAAATTTTTATCTGGGTGAGAAACATGTTTTCGGGCTGTCTTGTCTGAGTGTGATGTGAAAATGGACTTTGTATTTGAAAAGGGTTCTATGTAACATGTGAGTGGGATGTTATGTGATATTTACCATCTTGGAAAATATTTTATAAAAGTTTTAATGGATTTGTTGAATTGTGAAATATGTGCAAAATGTGTTTTGGTTATTTTTGGTGTGAGTATGATTAAAAAATTTATTTGAATGAAAAGGTGGATTTTTAGACTTGTGTGGTATATATGTGGGATTTTTGGTGAATTTGTGATGTAAAAATGATATTTTCATGTGCAAAGTATTTTTATTGACTTTTTGAACTTGTCTGAGCACAAGGGAAAAAATGGGTATCTTGGTGGGTGGACACGTACTAGTATGCTACTGAATCTGTGGGGTTTGGTCTCATTTTAACATAGAAATATTTACAAATACAACTCTAACTAAACTATAATTATGATGATTGGGGACCACTAGGTTATGGGTATGTTCCCTACTAGTGGTTTGTGCATGCGAACAGATATTGTCATGGTTACTCTCACCGAGATACGAGGTACCTGGGACCCAAAACAAGCTAGTACCTTGGGGTTATTTACTATTTCTTAGGCTCATTAGTTACATTGTGCATATCATTGACATATGGTATGGTTGGATTAAAAATTAATTATTGTTGACATTATTTTTAAAACTGTTGATTCTTAATGATATCCCACTTGAAATATGTTTTATTTTTTAAGTTTCATCTTTTAGAAATTGTAACTAGTATTTCCTATTTTTGAAAACTTGCATGATTTTCATATTTGAATGTCTATCACATGGAATCACTTAGTTGTTGTATCCCACTAGTCATTGTCTCACACCCTACATAGACCCTTCGGTGTAAGTATACTTGGTTAATTTTTTCCATAGGTTGGGTACATTTTTTTTGCTACTGGTTCGGGTTTCTAGCAGGTCCTTGGTGGTGAAGATTTGTGGAGATGGCTTGAGGGTGGTTCCCATTGATATGAGGGTTATTGGGAAGTTTCCTTTTGGTATTGTACCATTGTTATAGTGTGGGTTAGTTTCTTTAAACTATGTAATTGAGTGCGGAATTATTTTTTAAAAGATTTATTTGTTTGAAAAATTCAATTTTGTTTTATTAGATTCATTTGTTGTTTTATATTTATAAACTCGGGTAAATCATTCCCAATTCACATTTTATGATACTCGGTCACTTGTTCCTACTAGTGGGGATTGGGAATTCCCTTTAATCCATGTCTTGGACCAGGTTTGCTACTGGTTTTGGTGGCGACCAAATCTGGTTTGTGAAAAAATTGTATCAAAGGAAGGTTCAGATTAACTCTTTGGTCATGTTATTTGGGGAAGAGTTAGGTTAGTATGGAGTTATGATTTTCAGGACATGGTATTATAGTTATGGGTACAATTCCTAATCACTACACCTCATGATGGGGTTCATGTTTCTAATTGAAGTCGGTATTTATCTAAGTCCTTTGGTTTTCATGGTTTGATGATGATTAGGGGAAATGAAATGAGAGTTTGGTTAATGGTCTCAGTGAGCTTGCAGGGCTTGGAAAGCCATGTGGGGAATGGGATATTCCCTAGAACACTCTCTATGATTGTGAAGTTATTGTAACTTGGCTGCCAACCATATGTCCAAGTCACCCACTCAAACTAGTTTCCTCTCGCATTGTTTTGTTCTTTAGTTTTGAAATCATTGAACATTGGTTTTAATGTGATTTGGTTTTAAGAAGCATAATGTTTTTCTAAAATGATTTCCAAATAATGAGGGAATGATATGGTTTAGGAAATGGTGGAACTGAATTTTCAGAATTATTTTGATATGGAAAATGGTGTTCTTTCACCTATTTTTAAAGCATGAACTATATTGATGTTGGTTTTGAAAAGTGTTTCCAATAGTGTTTTCTAAACAATCAAAGGGAGTTTTACTAGGATAAGATGTTGTGAAATTGATGTGAATATCTTTAATTTGAGTTAGTTTCTAAATGGTTGTGTCTTTCGGAAACGTTTTGTAAGATTTGAGTTGAAATTTTTATTTCGTGGTTAGCGGTTTTGAGAAAAAAGATGTGTTGGTTAACCATTTGGTTTTGAAAAGTGGAAATAATTTTTTTTAACTATCAGTATTTTCATGAAAAACCACATACATGTGGTTATATGGGATGCTGGATGGTTGATGGAATGACTGGATGAGTGTCAGGATGGATATGAGGAGGGTGCCTGGTGTGGCATAGAAACATGCATGTGTAAGGCCCATGGGGTACCATTGGTGGATGCACTAACCACTAAACCATTTTTTTCAAATAAATGTTTTTAAAGAAAAACATGATTCCTTGATGAATTGTTTTGGATGGTTTATATTATGTTTTTTTTAAAATGTTGATGTTGTTGGATGTTTTGAGTTCATGAACCCCTCCTGTTCGAACTATGTTTTGGGTTTGTGTTTGGACGGTAAGCAGGGTAGACGGACCAGTTAGTAGTCTCCTCTGAGATATGTTTCTGGATAACATTATGGTGGTTCCCTTAATGTTTTTGGATATGTTTTGTGGCACTTTTTGACAAATGGATCATCTTGGTTGGGACCTTGGGTTCTCTTGTTGGATAAGGTACACCCCATTAAGGGTTGATGCATAACTGAAGTGCAACTCGAATCGTTTCTCCAATAGAAAATCCCCCAGCTGATCAATATAAGGAATATTTTTTTCCTTGAGATCTGTACATTTAGTCTATACCAATTCTTTTCTTTTTTTAGATCCTATTTTAGTGGGAGAGTGGTCGTGGAAGATTTAATGATTCCTTAGTTTCATTGGTTTCTTGATTCATCAAAGGTGGATGTGGTCTAGGTTTGATTGTGTGGATGAGTGTCTCGATGGTGTCTAAGAGGGCCTCTGGGTTCTTCATTGTTTCATTGAAGCATGAGTTCATGTTAAACCACCAGTGTATGAAATATGGTCATGGTAGGATATTATGGCCAATTTTTAGAATTGTGTGTTGTTTGGGGATGTTGTTTAAGTTCCCTCTCCCTACATTGTTTATATCATCCACAGTGGTCATGTTCGGTGACGCCTTATTATTTCATGTGCTTGATTGACTATAATGGTGGAAGTCGTGAAATCATATGAGAGTATCTGTTATGTTGGGAGAATATATCCCCTGGAAAAACATAAAAATATTCCATTTAGGAGGACGATGTGTATAGGTGTTCTTTTCTTATATTGTTTCTCATCCAAACAAACAAGGATTGTATTGTGTGCATCTTCTAAGCCCTTGTTTCAGTAAAATATCGAGTTAATGTAAAGTGTGTTTGGAATGTTTTATTTCTTGGAAAACTTATTTTGGATTGCTGTGTAGTTGTTGGTTTTACCAAAAGAAGAATTCTCATTCAGGGGGGGTTTCAACGCCTAACTGTGAGGATGTAGATGCTTCAATCATTTGCGCTCCATCCATAGGTCTCGAAGAAAAGCTAGCTCATAGTCAGTGGAAATACCTGGGTCATTTAAACCCCTATACAAAGTCATATCCTTAGTATGGAAGATAAGAAGATTCTAAACCTATGGTGTCATAATCCTTATTTTGTTGTTCCCGTTCGGGGGAAATAGGTAGAGGGACTTGTACCCATGTCATCACCCAATGTTATTCCCTCCCCCTTTGGTTTCCATTGAGTCTTTAGAGAATGTTTTGAATTTTGTCTAGATAGGTTGAGCACACGGTTTTTCTTGGTTAGTAGTGATCATGCCCAAGAAAAACACGTGGATAGAAGGATCCCTAGTGATAGCGCAAGGTTTCCCAAACTGTGTGGACTAACCATTCGACCTTCCCAAATCTATAGATTTTTGGGTCTTTCTGTGCCATCCCATGATGGTCAGTTAAGATGGTTGGTTATTATGGTGAGGAGACCCACTATGAGTCTTATATAAGTTATTTTGTAGTGTTACTATGGAAGTTTACCCTTTGTAATGGGAATTCCTCTTAGGACTCCTCCTGTTAGTGTCCTGATTCTATCTTGGAAAAAATATAGGTTGTCTCTTATGGTGGGGAGCCTATTTTTGTTCCCCTAATACCAGTAACTCAAATTTATCTATGGTCTTATATTGGTGTTAGGTAGTCTCATTCAGAGCTATCAAGATTTCTAAAACTTTTTTGGGTAAATTTTGAGAATGGAGAGTGCCTAATGGTATAGTTATAGCAATGTATGTGTAACCTTGTTTGATGTTTTTGTTTGTTTGGGTAAATTTCTTGAGTCTTATTCAGATAGTGTTTGGGGAATTTTTTGGGATAAAGCATGAATGTTATTGATTGTTTCAGGAAAGTGGTGTATGTTTAGTTTTTGATGGTATTCCTTCATTAATTGATCACTGGAGGTGTTCTGGCCATTAGGTGTGAAACTTTGAAAGGGAGTATTTCTTGGTTTCTCAGTTGGGTTTGGTTGTTTCATTGGCCTAACTGTTACTTTCTACGATGGAAAGTTTTCATTGTGTGGAGAATTGAAAAATAAATCCCTTATTTTAATGTTATTTATAATTTAATTTATATTATTTCTTTGTTTTGGGGGTTTCCCATTCATTTTTGGAGGAATGGTTGAGTTTTCATGATTTGTGCCAAACCGTGAGCCCAATTCCAGATTGAAAAATAAAATTGTATTCCTTTATAACTCCTTTATTTTTAAACATTTTTCATCCATTCCAGATCCTACGTGGCATCTCCTGACCTATGAACACCACAATATTAATTTGGACCATTTATAAATCTATAATCATTGTGGATTGGAGTTTTTATTTAAGAGATTGGGTCTGCCCAAAATCCAATTTCCTGCATTGAAAATATTTTTTAATTCTTTAATAACTCATTCAATTTTTATTTTTTCTCTGTCGTTCCAACTCTCACTCAAACCCACGTACCTAAGGCGTGTGCCAATTCTATCCTCCCACAATTTGGAGCTCAATAGAATCACGAAATTGGGCGAAACGTCTCTAAATTTCCCAAATATCCCATATTTGAAGAGGTAAATTGATCCTTTCATAACTCCTGTTATTACTCTATTCCCCCTATTCCAGTTCCTAAATGTTCTCTTCATCCCTATTATAACTTGTATTAAATGTTTATTTGTTTCAAAATTCAGATACTTGTTGATTTTGGGCCGTTTTCTTCAATATTTCTTTCGGTAAGTGTTTCTCGCTTCATGTCCTTCCTTCCCCTTAAGGTTTCCTCCCTCTTTCATTAATTTATAGAGTGTCCAGAAGTTAGGGTTCTTACCTAGGGATTTATTTGGGTTATTTTGTGGTCAAATATTTTGGTTTGGTTTTTGTTTTAATTTCATTGTGGTGTGGTGTAGGTGTGGTTGGGGTTTCACACATAGATTCAAGGGTTTTGACTCAAAAGGTAGGTGATTCCATGCATAAGAATTTTATAATGAGTTATCTTTATTGGTTTATTAATTTAGTATGTTTTAAATCTATTGTGTGTGGTGAGAAAACTATTTTTTATGGATTTGGTTATGTGTTTATTTTTGTATTTTCATTTTTTCATGGAATTGAGTTCTTTTCATGCATGGCTCATCGGGAAATGTTTGGGTGTATTTTATACCATATGAATGTTATTTATAACTGTTTAAAGGGGTTTAAGATTCATGTTTTTCAATGCCTTAATGAGATTTTGAAATTTTAATGGGGGTTTTGAATTGTTTTAATGTGTAAAACCATGTGGTACTTCTTGAACGTGATTTGTGAAATCATGTGTTTTTCATGTGTCCCTTTTGTGGTATTGTTTGAGGTATTTGAATAAAAATTGAGGTGTTCTAATAAATGTTGATAGTGCTACCAATTCTATTTTGGATTGTTATTGGATGGTTTTGGTCTTGAATGATGGTTTTGAAATGGGTTTTGTATGAAAACCGTGGTTGTACCACTTGGGTTGGTTTTATGAAAACTGTAAATGGTTTAATGAGTTACAGAAAGTGTGAAATGGTTTCTTATGTACTGTTTTGGTGATAGTATGTTACTAAAAAGTGTTTTGAAACATAAAGTGGTCAGTTATTTTGTAAAACATTTTGGTAATGTTTTGGAATTTGTCGAGGTGATTTATGAAATTGTGATGTTGGTGCGAAACATGTTTTGGGCTGTCTTGTGTGAGGGTGATGTCCAAATTGGACTTTGTTTATGAAAATGATATTATGTAACATGTGAGTGGGTTGTTATGTGATGTTTAGCATCTTGGAAAATATTTTATAAAATTTTTAACGGATTTGTTAAATTCTGAAAGATGTGCAAAATGTGTTGTGGACTATTTTTGGTGTGAATATGATATCAGAATTCATTCGAATGAAAAAGTGTATTTTTAGACTTGTGTGGTAATCATGTGGTATATTTTGTGAATATGTGATGTGAAAATGATATTTTCATGTGCAATGTATTTTTATTGACTTGTTGAACATGTCTGACCACAAGGGGAAAACTCGGGTATCTAGGTGGGTTGATGTGTACTAGTATGCTAGTGAATCTTTGGGGTTTGGCCTCAGTTTCACTTAGCAAAATTGACACATAAAAATATAACTAAACTGTAATGATTATGATTGGACACCACTAGGTTATGGTTATGTTCCCTACAAGTGGCTCATGCACAAGAACAGATATTGTGATGGTCACTGTCACTGATATACGAGGTACCTGGGACCCACAATGAGATAGTGCCTCTGGTGTTATTTACAATTGCTTGTGCTAATTAGTTACTTATTTATAACCATCGACATATGGTATAGTTGGCTGAAAAATTCTGTAGTATGGACATTATTTTTATATGAGTTGATTCTTAATGATATCCTACTTGGAAACTGTTTTAATTTTTAAATTTCATCATTTAGAAATTGTAACTAGCATTTCATGTTTATGAAAACTTGAAAGCTTTTCATTTTTGAATGTTTATCACATGGAATCTCTTAGTTTTGGTATCCTATTAAGCATTGTCTCACAACCTACTTACACCCTTGGGTTTAAGTAGACTTGGTTCTTTTTTTGACGCAGGTTGGGAACATTTTTTAGGGCCAGTGGTTCTGGTTTCTAGAAGGTCCTTGGTAGCGAAGTCATTTGGCGATGGCTTGAGGGCGGTGCCCCTTTTCATGGGGATTATTGGGATGTTTTGTTTTAGTTTTTTGCCTTTATTATATTCATGGTGAGTATCTTTAAACTGTGTAATTTAGTTCTGAATTTTTTGAAAACATAGTTTGGTTTGAAAAATTCATATTTGTTTTATTGGATTCATTTGTTCTTTTATGTTTATAAACTCTGGTAAATCATTCCCAATTCTAATTTTATGATACCTGGACACTTGTGCCGGCCTGTGGGGATCGGGAATGCCCTTCGGGCCTTGTCACAGGTCGATTTTGGTGCCGGTTTCAATGGCGACCAGATTTTGTTCGTGATAGTAACAATATTACATTCTGTAATATATCTATTTTTTTATTTTGTATTTATATTAAAAAATATTTAAAGGATAAATTATTATGTAATGTTATTTAGTTATAGGTATTTTTTATATTTAGGTATTTATTATTATTTTTATATTTGATATATTTATTAACAATTTATTACGGTTATAATTATTAAATTATATTACATATTAGTCTTTTATATATGATATTTTTATTGACAATTTTTGTAGGTAAGATTATATATATCATATGGCTAGAGATGATCCCAATAATCTATTTTGTTCCCTCACTAATTCTATACATCCTTCTTGTGAGCCTAATGATTATGATCCACATGATATTGTGCATAATAGGAGGGGATGTGATCTTTCTCGATTGATGATTTTAGACCCTCCTCTAGAGGGACACCCATCTCATGAAATTGATCCTCATTTACAGAGGTATTTTTAGTTATTTAAGATACCTATTTTATATTTAGTTTTGTATTAATTTTCATCATAATATTCCTATTATTTTTATTTAAATGAATACGTTTTAAAAATTATCCTTATAGAAGGCTAATGAGATTAAAATATATTATTTTTCAGATCCATTGGTGTCATGGGAATAGGTTCTTATCATCGTTCTTCAGTAGATGTTTTACCAAAAAAAATCACATTGTTAAATATTATAAATTTTTTTGAACTTATTTAATTACTAACAAATTTTTTAAGTTGTCTTATAGAATTTATTGTATCAAAATATTGATATCTTGATAGATACTTTTTGGGAGGCTTGGTTTATTTGTATACATGAGCACTTTCATCAGTTTTTACACATCCTCATAATGTGAGTTACAGATAAATAATTTTCTACTCTTTTTTAATAGTCTTGTGTGTCCCATATATCTTGATATATCATAGGTCAAGTATTGGATGTATTCTACCTCTACTCGATACAGGTAATTTAGGATGAGGTCTTCATCTGGACGTCAGAGCTGGGGGATATAGGAGTTTACACATAGGGCCAGATGTTATACATTTGGCATGCATCGATGACATATGGTATGTGATATTATTTATTAATATATATATACATTAAAATGTAAAATGTTTATTATATTGTATAGGCCTCTTCTAGCCCAACTACTAAATTTTTTGAAGATTATAATAAGATGCATATTGATTCTCATACTAGATAACATATAGGTGACCCATACCTCCATATTGTTTCTATATTAAAAAAACAGTAACATTAATATTATTTTTATTCTAATTTAAAATTATATCTTAAGGAAACGTATTATGTTGTGGCATCACATTAATGATAGGTTCAAGACGAGAGGGAATAATATTATATCAGTTATCCAGGTTTTGATGATGGTGCCTAGATAATGTGAACATTCATGGTGTCCATAAAGTATGTTGATTAGTATTAGTTCCTGAATGACACCTAAAAGTTATTATGATACTTATTTATTGTCATCATTTAGCTCTAAGGGAGATAGTGGAGAGTATTCATCAAGGATATCTATCGTTTCACAGTATGTGGATAGTTTGAGAGATTAGGATGAGATGATATTCTCGATACATAGAGAGAGGGAGGGGATCATGAGTAGCTGTATTGGAGGATGGGCGGGTGTTGGAGTATAATTGACACCTTATGTGTGGCATTGGTATAGACTTTCCTCCCCCTGATCATTTAAATGACCCCCGTCCACATGACACTAGTTTATGATTCCTAATGTTCTATAACTATTTTGTAATTTGGGGTGAAAACCTGTAACATCCCAAGTAATTAATTAATAATTTAATATCTTATCTATGTCTATTTATGAATTAGATAGTGTTTTAGAGGCTTAAAATGAGAATAAATCCAATCTTAAGCATGGAATACACTAATATTTTTAAAAGATTGTTTTACTACCTTTTCAAAGAAACCCATTTTTAAATCAAACATTTGACAATATTATAACAAATATTTGTCAAAATAAACTTATTCATTATTATTGGGACATTTAAATTTACTTTGGAAATTTTTTTTTGGTATTTTTCTCACAATGTTCATTTTTTAATGAACTGTGAAAAATACTGTATTTTACATCAAAACATATTTTTCATCTAATTTAATTATATGGTCAGATTATATTTTCAATTAGTTTTAAAGTGAAATTATAATATATTTTTACCATTTAACCAAATGGTGGTCATTATAATTAATTTCACTTTGAAATTTGGCATAAACAATTGCCAAACTAATCTAAAATATTGTTTCCAAAAAACCCCACTATTAGTTTTGACAACGGGAATTTAATTTAAATTAATTATTTCAATTTCTATGATTGGAATTTGGTAAAATGGATTCCATATTTTTAATCATAAGGTCCATGTTATGTAATTAAGACTCCATTTTTTGGACATTATTAATTGTAACGACGGGAATTATCTTTAATTATCTTGATAAATTAGTAATCAGGTAGTTAAAGATAATAAAATAATATCATAATAATAAAAAATGACCCCAAATTTTATCCTAATACTAATTGTTGTGTCATGGACGACCATGGTATTACTTGTTGCAAACTTAGGGACCCAATGGAATCACTTTTCTGTGAAAGTGACACTTTATCATTTTATTTTTAAAGAATGAAGAATATCACTAAAGAATGTATCACCCGAGTTACAAAATTTTAATTTTGTCTTCATAAATTATCTCTTAGACTATAAATAGTAATTGGAAATATATAAAGATTTCCTACATCATTGTATTTTTTTATAGTTTTTAGACATTAAATAATTTAAATTATTTCTGACATCATGATGATGTAGTGATTATCTCATTAATGCATGATTTAAATAAAATGAAAAGATAATGTCACGTCTAAGACTTACACTTGTCAAAAACCTATTGTATGAGTATATTTCTAACCCTTATCACCTTATCCTCTAAATATATTAATTTGGGACTTTTTTAATCCGATATATATTTTAAAATAAAGTATCATTTCTTGGTTTTCCAAGAGTGCCTCTCCACTCCTCTTATAAAAGGCCCCCACCTCTACCTCTTTACACACACCTCCCAAGCCATTGGATCGGAAACTATCTACTCATTTTATCTCTCCACATACCACTATTCATCCTAGAAGCCTTAACATAGGCCTAAAGCTCTTCAATAAACCCTTTGGGGTACAAACCAAGAGGAGTTACCTGATTTAAAGGTAAATACTTCTCTAATGTTCTTTTGATTTATTTTGCTTCTACAACACCCTAAAATCTTTTTATTCCTTTCTTTCGTAACAAAACCAGTATAATCAATATACTAGTATGTTTTTATGAGATTTATTCGAGCTACACATGAACACACCTTCATCAAAAGGTTAAAGAGCTTACTGTTTCCGTGGATGGCAAATTTCTGCCTCACGAAACAATGATTGTTCAATATTCATCTAACACCTTAAATGGTGGCCATTAGGATGTAACTATATTTATATATGATATATAATTTGTTTATGTTTTCCTTAAGCTTCTGTATTTTTCATTTTTGGCATACCATTATGGTTTCCATTATGGGTAAACGCAATATCTTCATTTTAGGAAGTACAGACTACCACCCCCTCAAAGTGATTTGATTCATTAATTCCATATGTGGGATATATAAAGGATGGAGTTAATGATATTATATATGATATTATACTGTAATTATAATATACCTTTATATCATTGTGATTCCATTCCATAAAATATGAAATAGAAATTAAATTAGCGTTCATGCGTACGTATGGCTTACCGTCTCCATGAACATTGCATTTCATTTCGTACCTCTAAATGTTATGTAATATTATGAATGAATGTATATAATTGTATATATATTCTATATATTATATCTACCTAATTAATATAATTCTATATATAATGGATATTTTACCACATGAACAACTTTTAATTATAAGAAGTTTATTTTTGACTGAAGTACCGATGATCGACAAAACTACCATTATTAACTTATATAAATACATAGTGTTAATTAGATGGTAATAAGTTATATAAAAAGAATAATGAACTTGAAAAAGTTTCTTGAGAATTTATAAATTAAGTCAATTTTATTATTCAGGAGATTAAAGAACGATCAAGTCAAGTTGGACACGAGGTATGGGACTTCGTCTCAATCTCATTTCATTGGGCCATATTTTGATTTATACACAACTTTCTATTATATGGTGTATATACCCCTTTGAATTTTAGGTTTATTCAAAAGGAATATTTTTTATATGATGTGTTTTACTAAATTACAAAAGGGAATGTTTTTGTCGTATGCATGCGGAGACAACAACTTCTCCACCGTTGTGACCATTGTTTGAGTTTCGGCTTCCTCTACAAGCCATAACATTTTTTTAATGAAAAATAAATACCATGTTTTACCTCTATTTTATTTTGGTATTCAAAACGGTTTTGATAATGTTTTGATTATATCAAAGTGTTGTATTGATATCTTGTTATTGAAATGTGGAAGTGTTATGTTTCCTTTATGCATGTTTTATGTGATACGATTATGTTATGGTTCTTGGGAATTGTTTATCAAGACGGGTGGTTCCATGATAAACTAAGGGCGGCTGAGCCCAATATAGTTCTCCAATTCATTGGGTAACGTGAAGGGGTTAAACTTTAAGGTTTCTCTGAAGAGATTTTCGGAATATACTGTGATGGGTATTCCAACCGTAACCATGATGGTTACTCCCTACGTAAAAATGTTATGAATGCCTCAAGTTACCTTTATGTATTATGATTTCTATGATTTATTCATGATTTAATGAGGTATGTTAAAATTCTTATGTTCTATGTGTAATGTATGATTTCATACATGGACTAATGTTTTCATTTCGTACTTTTATATCCCTTACTGAGATTTTTATGCTCATACCATGTTTTTTGAAATGTTTTTCACAGGTCAAGGGAAAGGTACATGATGTGATGATAGTGTCAAAAAAGTGTCAAGAAAGAATCCATGTTTTATTTTAAATATGTTTCTGTTGAGGGAAAAAATGAGTACTATCTTTTATGTAACCACTTTGTTTAAATGTGGAATGTAATGCACGATTTAGGATCTAATTCTATAAAACTCTAAACCTGAAATGATCCTCAATTTGTATTATTGAAATAACTCAAGATTAAGTAATGTTTAAGTCTGGGGACATATATTTGGTATCAGAGGTCAGTTTAGATAACTTTTGGAGTTATAATTCTATTAAATGTTTATCGAAAAATATTTCTATTTTTTGTGGTCAAATTGAAATGATATAGAATTTTAAGATTACCATGTTGCTTCATCTAATACATGTTTGTACAGAATGGTTTTCTACAGAAGAAATAGGGAAGCAGTGCTAGGAAGGCATACAAAAGGAAATGACCTTCCGAAGCAGCATCCTAAGATGGATGGAATTGGAACTGAACAGTTTGATGGAGTAATGGCGCAGTTGACTCAAGCGATAAATGGTGGTGGTATCCATGCATGAGATCAGCCAGATCAACCATAGAGGAACATGTCAGTGGTGGAACATTTCATAAGGCAACATCCCCCATCATTCAGAGGATCATCTGACCATGTTCTAGCTGAAGGGTGGATTAAATCACTGGGGAATATTTTTGATGTCATGGGGTGTTGAGAAAATCAAAAGGTTAGTCATTTAATTTACCATTTAGAGGGAGAAGCAGATCAATGGAGGTCGATGGTTAAAAATATCAGGGACGCTGATGAGATTGATGATCTAAACTAGGTTGAATTCAAAGGTATGTTTCTTGAGAAGTATTTTCCTAAGGCTGTTTGACTTAGGATGGAAATACAATTCTTGGAATTTAGGGCAGAGGACGACTTAGTGGCTGCTTATGAAGAAAGGTTCACACGATTTGCAAGGTATGCTCCAAATTTTATCCGAGATCTTGATAGTAAAATCAATTTTTTTTACTCAGGATTAAAGTCAAAATATCGAAGGGCTTTAGCTTCTCGTGAGTTCAAGAGTTATGAAAAGCTTGTTCGATGTGTTGAGAAGGTGAAAATGGAGTTTTCTAATGATCAAGTGTTCTATAACAACCAATACAAGAAGATACCGAGGTTGTAGGAGAAAGGGAATAATTCTTCAAAAAGGTATGATGGTAAGAAAACTATGTTTCCAGTTTGTGGTAAATGTGGAAAAAGGAATGCTGGGGAATGTCTTTTGAATTATGGAAAGTGATACCAATGTGGTATGATAGGACATAATGATCGTGATTTCACTAAAAAAGATCAAGGTGATGGTAAGACCAAATTTTATTTACAGTTAGTGAAATGTTTCAAGTGCAATGAGATGGGTCAATATGAAAACGAGTGTCTGACAAAGAGCTCATGTTATGGGAAGTAGTTAGAATACAAGCAGAAAGGGGTGGTGAAATCCTTTTCAACTACTCTAGAATATGTTGGGCCATAAAATGAAGTGTTATCAGGTACATTGTTTGTTTTTTCAGATTATTGCAGTATGTTGTTTGATTCGGGGTCTACACATTCTTTCATCTCTGAAAACGTTTCTAGTAAATTTGGAACTCCATCTCAATAAATTACTCCTGAACTTGTGGTAAAAACACCTAGGGGAAATTTTGAGGGAAAATGAATTTATAAGAGTCTTCATATCCTTATTTGTGGAAAGTACCTACTTGAAATCATTATTGTTTGACCTCTAGTAGAGTTTTATGTTATCCTGGGTATGGATTGGATCTCTGTTTACCATGATATGATTGATTGTAGAGAAAAAGAAGTTTCTTTTCAGAAAGACTTTTAGGTTGTGTACAAGAATGAACCCTTACGGTTGATAACATATCAAGAGGCTGAGAAACTTGAAAAATATGGAAATGAATGTTACATTGCACATATTGTTGAAAACAAAGGAACCGTTCAGATTAATGATTTTATAGTGGTAAATGATTATCCTGATGTTTTTCATGATGAGTTTCCTGGAATAATACCAGATCGAGAAGATGAATATACTGTTGACATAATTCCTGATGCTACGCCAATTTCAAAACCCCTTTATCGAATGGCTCAAATTGAACTTTTAGATTTGAAGGAGAAATTGAATGATTTATTAGAGAAAGGTTTCATTCGACCTAGCACATCATGATGGGGTGCTGCTGTCTTATTTTTTAAAAATAAAGATGGTTCTATGAGAGTTTGCATTGATTATAGAGCCTTGAATAACATCACTGTTAAGAACAAATACCATTTTCCTCATATCGATGATTTGTTTGATTAGCTCTAGGGAGCTCATTATTTTTAAAATATTGACATGAGATTAGGGTACCATAAGTTGAAGGTAAAGGAAGCAGATATTCCGATGACTATGTTCCGTACAAGATATTTCCATTATGAAATTGTAGTAATGTCATTTGTGTTGACCAATTCACCTGCTGTATTCATGGACCTTATGAATAGAATTTTCCATGAGTTCTTAGATAAGTTTTTGGTTGTTTTCATTGATGATATTTTGGTGTTTTCAAAAATTAAGGAAGAGCATGAAGGTCATTTAAGGGTTATTTTTTAAACCATAAAATAAAATAAATTGTATGGGAAATTCATCAAGTGTGAGTTTTGGTTTCAATAAATTTCTTTCCATGGTCACATTGCTTCTAAATATGGAATAACTATTGATCCATCAAAAACAAAGGTTTTTTAAGAATGGACAGGACCCAAAAATGTAATTGAGATTTGTAGTTTTCTTAGTTTGGAAAGCTATTACCGAAGGTTTGTTAGAAATTTTTCACGGTTATCTAGTCCCATGGATAATCTAACTCGGAAGGGTGCTGAGTTTATCTAGAAAAAAGAATGTGATAATTGTTTTAAGGAACTGAAAAGACGATTAGTGAATGCTACATTTTTGGCACTACCTTCTAGGAATTGTTAGTTTGTTATCTACAGTGATGCTTCATTGAAATTACATGGTTCCATCCTAATGCAGAATGACTAGTTAATTGAATATTCTTCACGTGAGTTGAAAACTCATGAGGTAAATTAACCTACACATGATTTGAAATTAGCTGCTGTTGTTTTCACTTTAAAAATTTAGAGGCATCATTTGTATGGTGTAATGTGTGAAATATATACTGGTCACAAAATTTTAATGTATATATTCACTCAAAAATAATTGAACATGAGATAGAGGAGATGGATATAATTAATCAAGGATTATGATTGTACAATTCATTACCATCAGGGAAAACAAAATAATGTGGCTGATGCTTTGAGTTGAAAAAGTAATGCCTCATTAACCATGTTACGTTTGGAATGTGATCCTTTGGTTAAGGATTTATTGAACTTTGTCATAGAATTTTTTGATGCAAGATGTTATTCTGTTTTGTTTTAGGTTTCAGTGAAATCTTCTCTATCAGACGGAATTAAGAAATCACAGAAACAAGATAGTGAGTTGCAGAAAAAGATAGAGCTGTTTCAGAAGGGTATGTTGCCTGAATTCAACATTGATAATGATTGTGTCTTGATATTTGAGAAGAGATTTCATGTGTCGTGTGAATAATAGTTTATTATAGAGTGGTTATGTGAATCTCATAGTTATCCGTTTTCAGTTCATCCAGGCAGTACTAAGATGTATAGAGATCTTCGGGAGTACTACTGGGGGATGGAATGAAAAGAGATATTGCTGATTTTACTATGAAGTGTTTGACTTGTCAACAGGTTAAAGAAGAGCGTTAGATACCCAAGGGGAATCTTCAAACATTACCATTACTAGAGTATAAATGGGAGAATATATAAATGGACTTCGTTGTTGGATTGCCGAAGACACCTCGAGGAAATAATGCAATCTAGTTTATTATTGATCCCTTTACTAAATCTGCTCACTTCCTTGCTATACGAGATAATTTTTCCCTAGATCATCTCTCTCATTTGTGTCTTAAAGAGATAGTCAGGATCCATGGAGTTCGCCTCTCCATTGTATCTGATCATGATCCAAGGATTACTTCTAACTTTTGGAAAGGCCTTCAGAAGTCGTTGGGTACTGAATTAAATTTTAGCACGGCTTTTCCTCTTCAATCAGATGGGCAGTCAAAATGAACAATTTAGACATTGGATGATATTCTGCGTGATTGTTCGATGGATTATCACGGATGTTGGGACCAATATCTTTCTTTGGTTGAGTTTTCTTATAATATCATTTTTCATTCCAGTATACAGATAAAACCTTTTGAGGCATTATATGGGAAGCGATGTCGAAATCCAGCTTTTTGGAATGAAGTGGGTGAAAAAAAGTTGACGGGACCATACTTGGTAGAAGAGTTGGCAGAAAAAGTTCAGCTGATACAGAAACTCATGAGAACATCTTAGAGCCTGCAGAAACGTTATGAGGAAAATAGGAGGAAGGATCTCTCTTTTGAGGTAGGTTATCATGTCTTCCTAAATGATTCACCATGAAAAAGTGTGATGTGATTTGGTAAGAAAGAAATGATGAGTCCAAGGTTCATTGGACCATATGAAATTCTGGAGGGAGTTGGATCAGTTGCATACCGAGTGGCTTTACCTCCTATTTTATCCCATGTACACAATTTTTTTCATGTTTCAATGATAAGGAAGTACATGCCATATCGATCTCATGTTTTGAGTCCAGAGGTAGTTCAGCTGGAAGAAAACCTATCTTATGAGGAACAACCGGTCCATATTGTTAACCATATGGAGCAAGTATTTTGGAATAAGGTGATTCATCAAGTAAAGGTTTTGTGCAAAAACCACATGATTGAAGAGGTAACATGGGAATCTGAAAATGAAATGAGGGATAAATACCCCCACTTATTCGATAAGTAATTATATTGCGGGGACACAATGTTATAAAGGGGGGAAGGATGTAACTTCCCAAGTACGTAATGAATAATGGATGTTTTTATCTATGTCTATTTACGAAGTATATAGTGTTTGAGATGCTTAAAATGATAATAAATCCAATCTTAAGCATGTAATACACTAATATTTTTAAAAGATTGTTTTACTACCTTTTGATGGAAAACCATTTTTAAATCAAACTTTTCACAATTTTATCATCTCTATTTGTCTAAATAATCTTACTATTTATGATTGGGACACTTAAATTTACTTTGGATAATTTTTTCTATTTTTCTGAAAATGTTCATTTTTTTAATGAATAATGAAAAATACTGCATTTGACATCAAAACTGCTTTTTCATCTAATTTAATTATATGGTTATATTATCTTTTAAATTGGTTTTAATGTTTAATTAGAATATTTGTTTACCATTAAACCCAATGGGGGTCATTATAATTAATTTAACTTTGGAATTGTGCATAAACAAGGGCCATACTTTTCATAGACATTGTTTTAAAAAAAACCCGCTATTTGTTTTGACAAAGGGAATTATTATTAAATTAATTATTGAAATTCCTATGTTTTGAATTTGATAAAATGGATTCCATATTTGGAATAATAAGGTCCAAATTATGTAATTAAGACTCTTTTTTTTGGACATTATGAATTGTAACGACGGTAATTATCATTAATTATCATGATTAATTAGTAATCGGGTAGTTAAGGATAATACAATAATATCACAATAAGAACAAATGACCCCAAAATGTGTCCTAATGATACTGGTTGTGTCATGGACGACCATGGGAAGCCTTGTGAAAAACATAGGGTACCCATGGAATCACTTTTTGGTGAAAGTGACACTTTATCTTTTTATTGATAATGAAAGGAGAATATCACTAAAGAATGTATCACCCAAGTAAAACATTTTTAAAATTGTCCACATAAATGATATATTGGTCTATAAATAGTAAATGTAACGCTAAAAATATTTCATATATCATAGTATCTTTTTTATAATTTTTAGACATTAAATAAATTAAATTATTTATGACATCATGATGATGCAGCGATTATCTCATTAATGAACGATTTAAATAAAATGAAAATATAATGTAAAATCTAAGAAATAAACATGTCAAAAACGTATTGGATGTGTATATTTCGCAACCCTATCATCTTATCCTAAAAATATATCAATTTGGGACCTTTTAAATCTGAAACGCATTTTAGAATAAAGTAACTTTTCTTGGCATTCCAAGAGTGCCCCTCCTCTCCTCTTATAAAAGGCCCACAACTCTACCTCTTTACACACACCTACCAAGCTATTGGATCAGCCAAGATCTACTCGTTTTATCTCTCCACATCCCAGTATTCATCCTAGAAGACTTACCTTAGGCAGAAATCTATTTATGAAACCCATTGGGGTACAAACGAAGAAGAGTTACCAGATTTAAAGGTAAAGACTTATCTAATATTCTTTTGTTTTATTTTGATTCTCCAACCCCCTAAACTCTTTTTATTAATTTTTAACAAAACCAGCATCTTCAATATACTAGGTTTTTGTTATAAAAATTATTCCAGCTACACTTACAGACCCCTTCATCTAATGGTTAAAGAGCATACTATTTCCGTGGATGGCGAATTTCTGCCTCATGAAACGATGATTGTTCAATATTTTCTAACACCTTGAAAGGTGGCCATTAAGATGCCACTATATTTATATATGATATATAATATGTTTATGTTTTCATTAAGCTTCTGTATTTTTTAATTTTTTCATACCTATATGGTTTCCATTATGGGTAAATGTGATATCATCATTTTAAGAAGTGCAGACTACCACCCCCTCAAAGTGATTTGATTCGTTAATGCCATATGTGGGACCTATAAATGATAAAGTTAATGATATTAAATATGATATTATACTGTAATTATAATATAAATTTATATAATTATGATTCTATTCCATAAAATACGAAATAGAAATGAAAGTAGTGTTCATGCGTACGTACCGCTTACCGTCTCCATGAACGGTGCATTTCATTTCTTTCCACTAAATGTTATGTAATATTATGAATGCATGTATATAATGGATATATATGATATATATGATACCTAAATCATAAATATAATTCTGTATATAACATATATTTTACCACATGAACAACTTGTAATTATAAGGAGTTTATTTTTGACTCAAGTACCAATGATCGACAAAATGTCTATTATTAACTTAAATAATTGCATAGTGTTCATGACATGGTAATAAGTGATATAAAAGGAATAATTAACATTAAAAATGTTCTCAATAATTTATAAATTAACTCATATTTATTATTCAGGTGATTAAAGAACGATCATATAAAGCCGGACACGAGGTATGGGACTTCGTCTCAATCTTCTTTCATAGGGGCATATTCTGTTTTATACACAACATTCTTTTTTATGGTGTATAAACCCATTTGAATTTTAATTCTCTTCAAAAGGAAAATATTTTATATGAATTGTTTTACTAAATGACAAAAGGGAATGTTTTTTTCGTACATATGCGACGACAACGACTTCTCCGCCGCCATGACCATTATTTGAGTTTCGGGTTCCTCTACAAGCCATAACGTTTTTTTTAAATGAAAAATAAATACCATGTTTTACCTATATTTTATTTTGGTATTGAAAATGGTTTTGATAATGTTTTGATTAGATCAATGTGTTGTATGGATATCTTGTTATTTAAATGTGGAAATGTTATGTTTTCTTTATGCATGTTTAATGTGATACGATTATGTTATGGTTATTGGGCATTGTTTATGAAGACGGGTGGATCCGCGATAAACTAAGGGTGGGTGAGCCTGATATAGCTCTCCAATTAATTGGGTAATTCAAAGGGGTTAAACGGTAAGGTTTCTCTTAAGAGATGTAGGGAATATACTGTGATGGGTATTCCAAATGTAACCATGAGGGTTACTCCGTACGTAAGAATGTTATGAATGCCTCAAGTTACCTTTATGCCTTATTATTTCTATGATTTATTCATGATTTGATGAGGTATGATAAAATGCTTATGTTTTATGAGTAAATTATGATTTCATACATGGGCTAATTTTTTCATTTAGTACTTTTATATCCCTTACTAAGCTTTTTATGCTCATCCCACGTTTTTTAAATGTTTTTCATAGGTCAAGGGAAAGGTTCAGGATGTGATGATAGTATCAAGGAATTGTCAAGAAAGAATCCATGTTTTATTTTAAATATGTTTCCGTTGATGGGAAAAATGAGTACTATCTTTTATGTAACCACTTTGTTTAAATGTGGAATGTAATGCATGATTTATGATCTAATTTTCTAAAACTCTAAACCTGAAAATATCCTCAACGTGTATTCTTGAAAAAACTTAAGATTAAGTAATGTTTAATTCTGGGACCTCATAAAAACATTTTATGGTTGAAATAATGTATAAAATTTAAGTCTATTTCTTAAAATTTTTATAATTATTTTAAATTATTTTAAAAAATATAAACAATTATTTAATTTTACCATTATTTTTTTTTATTTTTTTTTCATTTTTTTTACTTTTCTAATTATTTTTAATATTTTTAATATTTTTAATTATTTTAAAAATTTTCTATTTTTATTTATTTATAATTAATATAAATTTTATACTTTTTTTTATAAATTAAATAATTATAAATTCTTTCTAATATTTTTTAAAAAATTAAAAGGTAGTACTCTAATTTTTTTAGTTTATTTGTGGAAAATTTTAGTTTCTCTGATGTACTGTTCATAAATCATAAATATTATCAATTGTGATAGACTGTCATAATTTATAACTTAAAAAATTGCATGTTACAATTTATACTATTATTTTTTCCATTGCAATTATTTTCTATTTGTGATGGCCCACCGAAAATAACTGTAATTGTCATGTAATTTTTCAATAGTGGATTAGTGATGGACTCTTGTCATAAAAAAATGTTTGTGATGGTATTCCATTGCTAATATATCATCCAAAAAAAATTGTAACAACATTACTATGATTTTGTCATTGGTGATGAAAAATAAGAATCTATCTATGTACGGTTGGAAGATCTACTTCATAAGAACTGTAAACATACCGGGGACATTGGAGACACTAAAGTTACTCACTGGGATCTTATAGTGTCAATAGAAACATCATAATTCCAACATGAGAATATCATCCTCACTAACCCGAAACTGATGGTTGGTGGAATGAAGATCGATCTTCCAAAACCAACTCACAACTTCCAAATGGTCAAAATTGTAATCAATCTATGGAAAGGGTTACTTGTTCCTTATTATTGTTCGATTTAGGCATATTTAGTCAACAAAATTCCTCAAACTCTATTTTTTGATTTTCAAGAAGAATACGGTTTGTTCCCATGGGGACATAATGGGTTTGATAAAACATTTCTTTTGTAGGTCTTCTAACTACACCATATTCCCTTTAAGATTAGTTGGGGCCATCTAATATGATATAGAATATATCAGTGCGGTAAATGGTTGAATGTTGAGGCAAAATTCAATCTCCCCCATTATAAATCATCACAAAATTTGTAATTTAAAGACATCCATAAAATCCTCCACTACTATTGTAATCATTATACAAGAAGAGCTTACTGAACTGGGGGATAACATTAACAAATAATGGGTAATGGGTTTTAGTTTCCTACTCTCAGACATCACATTCTCATCTAAAAATATCTCTCTCACACGAGAAGGGTAATTTGTCTCATCTACCTAAGAGAATCATACTCTCTTTGTTGAAAGTCCATACAAACACAAATTGATGAATATAAGTCCATACCCAATATGATTCCATAAGGTTTCATCATGGTAATTTATATGTCCAATGGGAAAATACCTTTGTTAAACGAACCTAAATCCTACAATTCCAAGAAACTCATCCACTAAACATTTATATTATCTGGTTCATGATGGAACTGGATCGACCACATTCCATTATATCATTCCAAAAGAAAACAATATTATTGGGGGAGGTGTCTCCCTTATTTATTCATTTGATGTAACATGACATCACTCAAACATGGATCCATCAACTCCCTATGTTTCCCAAATGACTCTTAGCTATCTGAACCATCATCTAAATCTTAGGGTTCCTAAAAAAGATGAAAATACCAATATATGTCCTCTTATGAAACCATGGTCACCCTTAGGGTCTCTAGAATGTACTCATCTCTAAAGTGATTCTTATCCCTATATGAAGAGAGGGTCACCATGTCATTGATCTATATGACTAGGCTCCACTAGCTATCTTTCTCTCCACAATGAAAACGATTTTTGAGAACAACATTGTAAACAATCATTGACCCCTTGATATAAATCTCAAACAACATCCTTGATCCAATCCTTCACTCATTGAGGGTCTATATGAACATAAAATCTGGGAAATAACCATTGATATATATCAAGAAACATGCTTGGGAAGTGTATACAATCATTTTATCCTTATAGAATCATCGATTTCACTATATGTATATGATCATACTTTGGGACCACTGGTTGTGGGTCATTTCACTCCTCAACTACTGGTACTACTACTCAGTTTCTTCTCAAAGGAAACCCCTCATGTGTGGGTCCCTAAAATGAGTCCTCCTCACTCAACTGTTCATCTTCATGACGCTATCTCAAAATCCTAGATGTTAGTCATCATGAAGGCATATTAAATGTTATTGAGATGTTAAATAGATGATAAGAACATCTGGGTATCAAACTCAAGAAGGTAATGGAAGTCAAAATACTCTATCCTATATGATGCATATACCATTGGTTTCCACAAAATTGATGGCTTGACATTTTGAGATGATAGTAAGGTATTCTGAGTGTTGGTGTATGGATAAATCAGCCACTACACCAACAATGGATTCCCTAGCTTGAATTTTTCACTTGTGATTCTATGACACAATTCCCCCATATTCCCATGCCAATCCTCACACAAAGGGCCAAATCCAACCGCTGACTAGGGAAAACACCACCCAAGATACCACACATTCATGATCCAACCCTCTAGAGACATCTTATCCTATTGTATGATGTTTTTAACACCCTAATCTCACCTAAAATAAGTCAGGGGTCAGCGAAAATAACACAGTAGGCATAACACTAAAATAGGAGGCCTTAGCTTATGTACCTATGTCCATGTACACAAAAATATAGGAAATGTTATAGAGGTATATAAAAGTACAGAAATATCTAGGGTACAAACCATTCATGCGAAAAAATATGGTAAATACATACATATGTATACAATAGTATAATAAGAATGAAAGGGGAAAAACATACCCAACCAGAAATATATTCTAGAACCCTAACAGAAAAATGGTAGATTATAGTGGGAGAGGGCCTGTAAAGACGCGTAAAATTCAAGGAAACTTTTTTCTTAATTTTCTATGTAATTTTACAAGAACGCAGTTTCTGACGGCACCTGATTCCATGGCTCGGTGTTCCCGGAATCATTTTTTGAAGCTTGGCTCAGCTACGTTCAGTGAACGAACGAGCGGGTTTTTCTAACTTTTGAACTGGTGCCTAGAATTGAATTCTGAGGGCACAGGTGGAACCGCAGCGCCAGTATTTACTTAGAAACGCCTCTTCCGGAGTTGCGTTTTCTCGGGTGTGCTTTTTAATTTTTGGGTTAAGTTAAGAAAAAAAAATAAACTGATATGACAACTTTATTTATTTTCACGTAAAGCCACTTAAATCCACTTAAGCTAAGTTGAAGCAGATAAGGTGGAACCCAAAATATCCTACCCTCTTGGTTGGATATTTTTGAGGTGGTGCCCGCACGAACCCCACCATTTCATTCCCCCTAAGTAACGCACCCGCGAAAACTCCTCTTTAATGAAAGTCAACTGGTGCATTTTCTAAACTCTTAACGCTCCTATTAATTGGATAGTTAAGTCGTTACCATTAATTCACCAAATTAATGGTTCGTTTCTTAACTTATTTTTCAAATTGTTGGCATGGAATGAAATAAGACCAACACATGTCTTTCTTGAGTATTGCTCATTGAGAGGATTTGGAGAAGACTCTAAGGGTTGAGATCTTCATCCTATTTTGCGAAGAACGCGACGAATGAGAAGAACTCCGAACCCTTGGAGATCGACGACGCGACACCGTTTTCCGTGACGCTGATGATTCTCCTTCCACGACGCTTCTTCTACGACGTTTCTTCCCCGTAACAATCTTCGATCATCAACTGCTTGAGGTAGGAGATTATGATTCTCTAATTCTTTGTGGATTTTATCCTCAACATGTGTTTAAATGTGCAATTAAATCTGTGTGTTTTCTTTAAACCCTCAGAGATCTCCGAAGAGACGCCGTGTACCGCGACGACGCGATGCCCCCTTCTGCGACGCAACGATCCTCTTCTTCCGCGGAGGTCAATCCCACGAAGAACTCACATCCGACAACAACGACGAGGTAGGGGATGATTATGTTAAATCATTTTGATTTATACCTGTGGCATTTGATTATTAAAAATTGTTGGGAGACTTTTAAAACCGCTAACGCGGTGGGTGTAGACTAACGAACAAGTCTGAACCCACCGCCCCTTTCGTTCTTGGTGTGTGAAACGGCGGACGTCGACAAAATCAACCGCACTGGCGATGTAAGGTCCTGGAAGTGAAGGATGGACCCTGGGAGGGCTTTCAGTGAAGACGACAAGGAATTCCGACCACCGGAACTCGTCTGGTGGTCCGCTGAACAACCCGTCGGCGTCCCACGATGGCACGGCGGCGTCGGCGACGGAAGGCGGCGGCGCCTGGCACGCCATCGGGACGAACCATCGCGGCTAAGGCCGCGGCGGCGGGGCGAGTGTCCCGCGACCGTGCGGGACCGGCGAAGGATGGGACGCAGCTAGCTACCACGTCTGCTAGCAAGGGCATCCCCACGCGGGGCCGAGGTTCCTTCACGCGGGGGCAGCGCGCCCCCACACCGCTCAATATTAACCGGCCGAGCCGACCGCATGGCGGCCGGGCCGCACCCGCGCCGGCCTGGCCGGGTCGCTCCCAGGCCGGGCCGGGCCACCCAGGCCGTATCGGGGCGCGCCGGCCGGGTCAGACCCGGACCCGGGTCGGGTCGACCATGTTCGGACCGACCCAGGGGGGTTGGACCGGGTCGGTCCGTGCCCAGACCCCCCGTTTTCGTACCTTTTCAGTCTTTTGCTCATAACATGAGCTGAAGGCCTCTGATCGATGCACCGTCAGTGGCGATGCGATCCTTGGATCGAGACGTTCGTTTCGGTATATTGTACTCAAGGTTCTGTAGTACTTTGGGTTTGGCCGGGTTGGTTCGTACACGAAACCAACCGGGCCCTCAGAGCGGAAACGCTCATATCTTGAGCTCTGGACGTCCGATTGATGTATCGTCGACCTTGATGGATTCCTCTAAGGGAGACGGATCCTTTGTCTTACTCTGCCTGAGGTTTGGATGCAGGTAGAGTACAGTCGGATTGGTTTTGCCTTAAAAACCAACTAGGCCCGATAGGACGAAAAAGCCAATAACTCCCAGACCGGGCGTCAGATTGACGCGCTGTCTGCGACGTTGTGTTCCTGTTGACAATACGGAACTTTTGGATACATCAACTCTGGACTATGTGTCAGTTGATGTATCAGCCTCTTGGCTCATGGAGCGGACCCTCCCGAACGAGCTTGCTGTGTGCGGGAACCCTAGAGCTGGTTGTGACTGTGACGACGACGACTGTGCAGAGATCCTCAGTGGATTCGACGACGATGAATTCACCAATCAGCGATCCTATGTGGGCCAGTGATACAGATCCTTTGTGGGTCCGATCCTATGTGGGTCAGCGCTCAGCGGTCCTGTGTGGGCCATCGCCTACAGATCCTTTGTGTGTTTGATCCTGTTTGGGTCTTTGCGGGGGTTAGTTACCTATTGATCATGTGTGGGTAAGATCATTTGTGGGTCATTCCGGGGGTTAGTTACCTATCAATCCTTTGTGGATCAGATCCTTTTTGGGTCATTACGGGGGTTAGTAACTTTTGATCCTTTGTGGGTCCAACGGCTTAGATGAATCAGTGGTATATCTGATCATCTCTATCGTCATACGAAGAAGTATACTTGTGTGAGATGAATCATGTTTTGTATTCCACTGTGGATTGTGTTGAGCTATCCTATGTGGATTTATGTTTTGCTTTCCTATGTGTACTGGGTTGTACATGGGCTCGGGTGTTGGAGCCGAACTGAAATTGATGACTTAGGTATATGTATGGGCATATACCTAAGCAGTGTCAGATGTTAGTTCATGATTGTATCTTTCCTTTGTGGATTATCATTTGTGGATTCTGGGAGACCTTTGGGGGTCTCAGGGTCCCTACTGAGTAGCTTATACTCACCCCTGCACAGGCTATAGCCGCACTACGTTGTGTTGGTTATAGACGACGGACAACGCTGATCGTGGTGGAGGCTTGCAGAGCAGGACGGTACCTGGAGGTGGACAACTGGGCGAGATGTACTCAGAGCGGACGGCTGGACCCAAGGACCTGTGGAGGCTATCCGTACCCACCCTTCAGGTGGGACATCCAGTGGACGACTCGACGTTGCGGATTTACTTTTCAGTAGTTGTTTTCCCTTCCAGTTGTACTTTACTTTCAGTTTGGGTTTGTATTCTGGCCCACGTACTTTTTTGCACTTACTATTGTACTCAGTTTTTACATAGTGTTTACTTATACTACTTGCTTGATCTGTGGTGTTTGTTTAGTTTACAGAGGCAATGCCTTACTTTTTACCGGGATTTACGCCTTGGTGATAGTCGCCAGCCCCTGGCCTATGGAAGGCGGGCTTGGGGTACTCACGGCACGGGCCCCGAGGACGGGTCGTGACAAATTGGTATCAGAGGAGTTCGGTTCTACCGTAGAACATTGGACTATAATCTTTTTCTATGTGAAGAAATAGTGTTAAACGTATTGGGTGTGGTTATCAGTCTAGGGAGTCCAGTGTTGGTGCGGTGGCCGACATATCTGTACCCCAGGACCCTGACTTCTGATTTCTGACTTAATGCACGAAAACATTAATTGCATGTGTGTTTCAAGTTTTTTTGTGATTACTTTGTGTCAGCTCACCAGGTATACTGTTCTGACCATGGCACACCTGTTTCTTTTTAGGTTGGCCCCACGACGGCAACCAGCTAGGGTTCAGAGAGTTGAGCGTGACGACAGCCCGCCGAGTGATGAGGCCTCAGTATAGGGCCCTTTGACAACTGAGGCACCGGCAGTACCTCTACCTGCCGATCCACCGATGCTTCTAGCCCCAGCCGCTGACGATGCACGTCACCTTAGTGCACTGCATGAGTTCCAGTGCCAGCAACCGCCCAGGTTCTGTGGGGAGATGGACCCCCAGGCAGCCGAGGACTGGCTGGAGGTAGTGGTACAAGTTTTCTGGTTAGTGAGGACACCAGCAGACCTCATGGTGATCCTCACAATGTGCCTACTGCACGCGGCAGTGGTCCGATGGTGGATCTTGATGCTCCAGGTGCACGATGAGGCATCTCTTCTCTAGACGAAATTTGAGAGCCTCTTCCGCTCGAGTTCGTCCCAGCCACCCTCCGTGTGGTGCGCATCCAGGAGCTTCTTCAACTGTGGCAGGGAGACTTGACAGTCGCCCAGTACTCGGCGAGATATACCGATCTCTCGCGCTACTCGATAGACATGGTACATAACCCATTCTTCCAGGCCCGGACCTTTGAGCAGGGATTGAGACATGAGATCAGGGCATCTTTGATCTCCCTCAGCATTCCGACTCAGGCAGGAGTACTGGAGCGAGCCCTTTTGATCGAGATATTTCTTGCTGATCCTTCTTCAGCTGTGAGGCCTATAGTGAGACGGCACATAGCAGAGTCTTCTGCAGCAGGCAGTCGACGGATGACTCATGGGTCCTGCCAGACCAGACCCTCACGCAGAAGACCTCAGGACACTAGCTCAGTAGTGCATGGAACATAGCGCGAAGCCAGTCTTTCGAGAGGCATGCAGTGCTACACATGCGGCGGACAGGGCCACATGGCTCGTGACTGTCCAACCCATTGTGTCGAGGAGCAGCAGACGGTAGAAGGGCCACCCAGGCAGAGGCAGAGGGTCGACCGTGGCGGTCCGTAGGGAGCAGGTGGACGAGGAAGAGGAGCTGGCCGAGTAGCAGGTGGTGGGCTATTCTTTGAGGCTCTACCACCACCACCACCAGGAGGTCCACCCCGGCCACATGGAGCTGGAGGACAGAGATAGGTACAGCTCTAGGAAGCGGAGGCCTACGACCACGGCGTACCTGAGATGATTCGAGGTACTATCTGTGTCTATTCCACCCTTGCTGAAGTTCTTATAGACACATGATCAATTCACTCTTTCATTGTCGTTTCCCTTGTTCGGAGTTCGGATATTCCGACAGAGCCATTGGCTCGATCCTTACGGCTAGAGACTCCTACAAGTGTAGACACGACGATTATGCACTGGTGCCGGCAGTGTGAGCTTACTCTAGGAGGCGAGAGATTTGGCTAGGATCTTCATGTAGCAGCGTTGAGGCCTTACGATGTCATCTTGGGCATGGATTGGTTATCTACAGTCCACACACAAGTTAACTGTATTAGGCTCAAGGTGCGCTGTGTACACACCGATGGGAGTAGGTTCACCTTCACCGGTGAGAAGGGAGCCTTCACAGCATAGGATAGACTCTCGCAGAGGAGAGGACAACCCATCACTCATAAGTTGGCTAGCCTCATCCTAGGATCAGTTGACGTGCAGAGTCCTAGTTTTCTTGCACTGGTGGATCAGTATGCGAACATTGTCCCCGACGACGTCCCAGGGCAACCTCCTCACAGAAAGGTAGACATTTATATTGATCTGTACCCCTGGGACAGCCCCGATATCCACTCCAGCATATTGGATGGCCCCTTCTAAGCTTTGAGAGAAACGGGTACAGTTGGAGAACTTGCAAGGCAAGGGATTCATCCGACCATGTGTTTCACCCTGGGCTTCCCCGATTTTGTTCGCCAAGAAGGCGGACGGGAGCTTGCGACTTCTTGTCGACTATCGTCGCCTGAACCAGGTGATAGTGAGGAACAAGTATCAGCTACCGAGGATTGATTACCTCTTCGATCATCTCAAAGGATCACGGTGGTTCTAGAATATAGACCTCAGGTCAGGCTATCATCAGCTCAGAGTTCGGGATGAGGATGTGTAGAAGACGACCTTCAGATGTCGGTATGGCCACTATGAGTTCTTGGTTATGTCGTTCAGCATAACCAATGCTCCAACAGTGTTCATGGGCCTAATGAACAGGATCTTTCATCCATTCATTTATCGATTTGTTTTGGTTTTAATCGACGACATTTTCATATACTCGACGATTGAGGAGGAGCACGCCTACCACTTGCGAGTTGTACTGGACACACTCTGAGAGCACCAGCTTTATTGCAATCTCTCTAAGTGTCAGTTCTGGATAAGTGAGGTCCACTTCATGGGACACGTCATCTCTGAGGTGGGAGTTGTAGTGGATCCTGTGAAGATCGAGGCAGTGCTATCTTGGGAGCCACCTAGGAGCGTGACAGAGGTGCGGAGTTTCTTGGGACTAGCTGGATACTATCGAAGATTTGTGCCAGAATTCTCCAGAGTTGCGGCACCACTCTCAGCTCTTACGAAGACGGGGAAACCCTTTGTGTGGTTAGACCGATGTCATCAGAGCTTCCAGGATCTGAGACAGAGATTGACCAACACCCCTATCTTGAGGTTGCCTAAGGAGGGAGTAGGGTACATAGTCTACTGCGATGCATCAGGGATCAGACTCGGATGTGTCCTGATGCAGGAGCCAGCAGTGATCACCTATGGGTCACGTCATTTGAGGCCGCATGAGCAGAACTACGCCACCCATGACCTGAAGATAGCAGCAGTGGTCTTCGCTCTGAAGGCATGGAGACATTATCTAATGGGCGAGCTCTTTAGAGTCTTTTCTGACCATCAGAGTCTCAGGTACATTTTCCCTCAGAAGGACCTGAACATGAGATAGCAGTGATGGCTCGAGTTCCTCCAGAACTATGACTTTGAGATAGTCTATACTCCTGGGAAGGGGAACGTGGTAGCCGATGATCTCAGCATGAGGACAGGCATTCAGCTACTTGAGGAGGCAACATAGCAGCTAGCCGCCTTGCAGATATCCTTCGTGGATAGGGATGGAGTAACCTTATTTCAGTCTCTCACAGTCAGCCCACCACTACTGCAGCGGGTCAGAGAGGCACATCGTGGGGACGCTGACTGTGATATGCGGCGTGCACAGATATCCCCAGGTCAGGCACCCGATGGTTTCTCCTTTGGAGCAGAGCACGGCGTCCTTTTCAGAAAACGTACAATGGTACCGATTTCATTATGGGAGGAGGTGCTGAGAGAGTTTCACACTTCTCCATTGGCGGTACATCCTGGAGTGGCGAAGATGTACCAGGACCTCATACGATAGCACTGGTGGTCGAGCATAAAGAAGGTTGTGGCAGAGTTCGTTTCTCGATGCCTCACCTGCCAGCAGGTGAAGGCAGAGCATCAGGTACTAGGAGGCTTGGTACAGACCTTGGAGGTCTTGGAGTGGAAGTGGGACGGGATATCTATGGACTTCGTGACTGGACTTCCACGCACTTCCAGAGGTCACGACTCCATTTGGGTGATTGTCGACCGACTCACCAAGTCGGCTCACTTTTTACCCATCAGAGAGCAGGGCTCAGTGGAGAGCTTGGGACAACTCTACATCCAAAATATTGTACGGCTTCATGGTGTGCCATCGTCTATCGTCTCCGATCAAGATGCTCGCTTTACATCCCGTCATTGGAAGGGGTTGAAGGAGGCGTTCGGGACACAGCTACATCTGAGCACCACCTTTCACCCTCAGACAGATGGCCAGACGGAGAGGAACATTCAGACTCTCGAGGACATGCTCCGCGCATGTGTCCTTGACATTGGTTGTATCTGGGAGGACCACCTACCCTTGGTAGAGTTTGCGTACAACAACAGATAGCACTCCACCATCAGGATGGCACCATACGAGGCATTGTGTGGTAGACCTTGCAGATCCCCTTTGTGCTGGACAGACCCTGGGTAGTCAGCACCTGTGTGACCGGAGATGGTCCAGGCCAAGACAGGGAAGGTCCAGGTCATCTAGGAGCAGATGAGGACAGCTCAGAGCCAGCAGAAGTCGTATGCTGACAGGAGGCGGATTCCACTAGAGTTCGAGGATGGTGACCGCGTCTTCTTGCGTGTCTCACCTCGGCGTGGATTACGGATATTTGGCTGAGGCGGCAAGTTATCTCCACGCTTCATCGGACCCTTCCAGGTCCTCAGTAGGATTGGCGAGGTGGCCCATCGCCTGCCTCTACCACCTCAGTTGCACCGGGTGCATGACGTCTTCCACGTATCTTAGCTGAGGAGATATGTACACGACCTGATGCATATCATTGACCATGGAGAGCTAGATGTTGATGATGGAGAAACTTTTGTGGAGGTCCCGGTGGAGATCGAGGATCGACAGGATCGGGTCCTACGTGGATGGTCGATTCCTCTAGTGCGCATCAGATGGCAGCACGAGAACCTCCAGGAGAGCACTTGGGAGCGGGAGGTGCATATGCGTGCTAAGTACCCACTTTTTTTCCCTAGTTCATGATGTATCTTTACAGGGACGTAAATCCCTGAGGTGGGAGTGATGAAAAGACCCGTAAAATTCAAGGGAATTTTTTCCATAATTTTCTATGGAATTTTACATGAACGCAGTTTCTTGATGGCACCTGATTCCGAGGCCCAGTGTGCCCAGAATCATTTTCCGAAGTTTGTCTTGGGTGCATTCAGTGAACGAACGAGCAGGTTTTTCTAACTTTTGAACTGATTCCCAGAATCGAATATCGAGGGCACCGGTGGAACTGCAGCGCCGGTATTTGCTTAGAAACTCCTCTTCCCGAGTTGCGTTTGCTCAGGTGTGGTTTTTAATTTTTGGGGTTAAGTTAAGAAAATAAAATAATGTGATGCGACAACATTATTTGTATTCACTTAAAGCCACTTAAATCCACTTAAGCTAAGTGGAAGATGATAAGGTGGAACCCAAAATATCCTACCCTCTTGGTAGGATATTTTTGACGTGGGGCCCGCACGAGCCCCACCGTTTCTTTCCCCCTATGTAACGCAGCCGCGAAAACTCCTCTTTAATGATAGTCAGCTGGTGCGTTTTCTAAACTCTTAACACTCTTATTAATTGTACAGTTAAGACGTTACCATTAATTCACCGAATTAATGGTTCGTTTCTTAACTTGTTTTAAAATTTGTTGGCATGGAATGAAATAAGACCAACACATGTCTTTCTTGAGGATTGCTCATTTAGAGGATTTAGAGAAGACTCTAAGGCTTGAGATCTTCATCCTCCTTTGCAAAGAAAGCGAAGAACGCGAAGAACACGATGAACACCAAACACTCAGAGATCGACGACGTGAAGCCGTGTTCCGTGACGCCAACGATTCTCCTTCCGCAACGCTTCTTCCGCAACGTTTCTTCCCCGCAACAATCTCTGATCATCAACTGCTTGAGGTAGGAGATTGCGATTCTATAATTCATTGTGGATTTTATCCTCCACATGGGTTTAAATGTGCAATTAAATCTGTATGTTTTCTTTAAACCCTCAGAGATCGCCGACGCGACGCCGTGTACCTCGACAACACGACGCCCCCTTCCGCGACGCGACGATCATCTTCTTCCACGGAGGTCAATCACGCAAAGAACTCACGTCCGACAACAACGACGAGGTAGGGGTTGATTATTTTAAATCTTTGTGATTTATACCCGTGGAATTTGACTATTAAAAATTGTTGGGAGACTTTTACAATCACTAACGCGGTGGGTGCGGACTAACGAACAAGTCCGAACCCACTGCCCCTTTCTTTCTTGGTGTGCGAAACGGCGGACGTTGACAAAATCAACCGCACGGGCGATGTAAGGTCCTCGCAGTGAAGGACAGACCCCAGGAGGGCTTTTGGCGAAGAGGACAAGGAATTCCGACCACCAGAACTCGTCCGGTGGTCCATGGAGCAACCCGTCGGCGCGCCACCCCAGCACGGTGAGGCGGGCGGCATAAGGCGGCGGCGCCCAGTGCGCCGCCGAAATGAACCGCCGCGGCTTCAGCCACGGCGGCGGGCCGGCCGTCCCGCGACCGTGCGGGACTGGCGAAGGATGGGAAGCCACTGGCTTCCGCGTCTACTGGCAAGGGAGGCCCCACGTGGGGCCGCGGTTCCTTCATGCGGGGGCAGCGCGCCCGCACCGGCCGTGCCTGGTCGCGCCCTGGCCGGGCCGGGCCACCCAGGCTGGGTCAGGCCGTGTCGGGTCCGGTCGCCCGGTTCGGGCCGACCCAAGGGGGTTGGGTCGGGTCAGTCCGGGCCCAGACCCCCTGTTTTCGGACCTTTTCGGTCTTTTGCTCATAACATGATCTGCAGGCCTCCGATCGACGCACCGTCAGCGGAGATGTGATCCTTGGATCGAGACGGTCGTTTCGGTATATTGCACTAAAGGTTTAGGAGTACTTTGGGTTTGCCCAGGTTGGTTCGTACACAAAACCAACTGGGCCCTCGGAGTGAAAACACTCATATCTTGAGCTCCGGACGTCCGATTGACGTACCGTCGACCTTGATGGATTCCAATAAGTGAGGCAGATCATTTCGCTTACTCCGCCCGAGGTTTGGATGCAGGTGGAGTACGATCGAATTGGTTTTTCCTTAAAAACCAACTGGGCCCCTAGGACGGAAAAGCCAATAACTCCCAGACCGAGCGTCTGATTGACGCGCCGTCTGCGACGTTGAGTTCCTGTTGACGATACGGAACATTTGGATAAATCAATTCTGGACTATGTTCCAGTTGATGTATCAGCCTCTCGGCTCGTGGAGTGGACCCTCCCAAACGAGCTTGCTGTGTGCAGGAACCCTAGAGCTGGTTGCGACTGTGACGAGTGCAGAGATCCTCAGTGGATTCGACGGCAACGACATCAGCACTCAGCGATCCTACCTGGGTCAGTGCTACAGATCCCTTGTGGGTCCGATCCTGTGTGAGTCAGTGCTAAGAGGTCCTGTGTCGGCCAGCACCTATAGATCCTGTGTGGGTCTTTGCGGGGGTTAGTTACCTATTGATCATGTGTGGGTCAGATCCTTTGTGGGACATTGCGTGGGTTAGTTACCTATCGATCCTTGGTGGGTCAGATCCTTTGTGGGTCATTGCAGGGGTTAGTACCTATCGATCCTTTGTGGGTCCGACGGCTTAGATGAATCAGTGGTATATCTGATCATATCTATCGTCATACGAGGAAGTATACCTGTGTGAGCTGAATCTTGTTTTGCTTTCCTTTGTGGATTGTGTTGAGCTATGCTATGTGGATTTACGTTTTGCTTTCCTGTGTGGACTGGGTTGTACTTGAGCTCGGGTGTTGGATCCGAACTAGAATTGATGACTTAGTTATATGTATAGGCATATACCTAAGTAGTGTCAGATGTTATTCGTGATAGTATCTTTCATTTTTTGATTATCCTTTGTAGATTCTGGGAGACCTTCGGGGGTCTTGGGGTCCATACTGAGTATCATATACTCACTCCTGCACGGGCTATGCCCGCACTACGTTGTGTTGGTTGCAGATGACGGAAATCGCTGATCATGGTGGAGGCTTGCGGAGCAGGACGGTACCTGGAGGTGGACCACTGGGCGAGACGTACTCGGAGCGGACTGCTGGACCCGAGGAGTTGTGGAGGCTATCAGTACCCACCCTTCAGGTGGGACTTCTAGTGGATGACTCGACGTTGCAGCTTTACTTTGCTGTAGATGTTTTCCCTTCCAGTTGTACTTTACTTTCAGTTTGGGTTTGTATTCTGGCCCACTTACTTTTCTGCACTTACTGTTGTATTCAGTTTTTACTTAGTGTTTACTTCTACTGCTTTCTTGCTCTGTGGTGTTTGTTTACTTTAAAAAAGCAATGACTTCCCTTTTTACCTGGATTTACGCCTTGGTACTAGTCACCAGCCCCTAGCCTATGGATGGTGTGCTTTGGGTAGTCACAACACGGGCCCCGAGGACGGGTCATGATAGAGCCGGTACCCATATCCTTGATTCCATCCACCGAACATAGTTCGTACCTAGATGTACTTCAAATATCCAATAATTAGAGGTCAACTGTATAGACTACTAATTTTGATATTAAATTCATAAGACCTAACACATGAGGTAAAATCCTATATAGGGGTGAGTATAAAGTCATTCCCCATAAGATGACCTAAAAACAAGAAAGGGAAGCAATACAAATGGCCAACTCAACCCATAAAGCGGGCATGTATGGAATCGCTAATATCTGATATGAACAAAAAGAAACCCAATCAAAAGAAAAATAGGATCATTATCCACAAAACATTAAAAGATATAAGGGATTACCTATTTCTCCAATGATCCATCATGGATTCATCATCAACACATGTAACCATATAAGATATAGGGTGGAAGGACGGATCATTTCCACTATGTCTCATAGGTGAGGGGATACTATCTCCCACCCATTATTTTTGTGTATCCTCTCAAGAATATGTGTCAAGGGGCCACACCACGCCAATTCACTACACATACATGGTGGTAATACCTTCTGTGGAGTGCATGTTCGGGACTAGAGCTTGCAGCCAGTCGGGGGGGTGTTCCACCAAGTATATTGATGTTGACACCCTATGTTGTATGGTTGGATTCCAATTATTCGTATGTAAAGAGTATGAGGAACCACCCCAAGTGTTATAGGGGGGTTTTTAACCCTGGTAACACTTTTTTTATTACATATGATTACTATTATTGTCTATATATAACATAAATAAGAAACCCAATTTCATAACCTTATGATGTCCATCTACATCCAAAGGAAATTCTACATCATCTTCTACATGTAAAAATACTATGGTAGGCTACTAATGGTCTCAAATACAAGTCCTTATAGAGGGGATACACGTTTCTTAAGTCACATATAACATTATATTGTGTTAAAATAGGGTCACATGGAGTGTGACATAACCTAGATTCATGGGAATGTCCTCACCTATACAATCTTTCAGATGCCATGTGATTCTACAGGGAGGGTACATTGTTTACACCGTGTGTCTTTATTTCCCAAGGGTATTCCTTTGTACTCCACACCATTACTATATAATCCTTCCTATGACTATTTACTCCACCCCAGGCTTAAATGAAATGTGAGTTTACTTATGGAACAAGTCTCATCATGCCATTTACAAATGTGTCATGTGTTCTATAGGGTTTATGAAGTGTCTAACCACATAGGGTCCAAGGCATGTGTATAAGGACCCAGTCTTATACATTATATAATGATTATTTTAAAGTAAATATTATACTTCCCAATTTTTGATAAAAAATTTAGGTTTAGTGTTTTAGAAAATTATATTATAACTCATACATTCAAAACCCATATAATACAATGTGGACACATCCCATTATTGTCAATTTTTTCGATAATATAAAAATAAAATAAAGTATTTATGTTCATTTAAAATATTTTTAAATTTTAACATAACTTCATCCTTTAATTAACCCATCATTTGAAAAGTATTTAAAAAATTTTTATGAGCACAAAAAGATTATCAATGAATAGAAAAGAAAGGAAACTATTGGTCTAGTGAAAACATCAAATCCCATCAAATATTTATCTTTACATCAATGTTATTTGAGAAAAATAAATGAAACATTTACACATGAATCATACGATTTTTTCTCAATGAAATCATTTAAAACCCAAGGTAATCAACTAAAATACCTTTACAAAAATCACAGCATATCACATTCATAATCTATTTTAAACCTGTATAATAAGTAACATGGGAAAATTTATATCCATAATAGAAACCCTTCGTTAACTCTCTCCTTTATTTTAGTTAAAATATTAAACATTACCCAATTCATTCTAACACTATAAGGGAACCCCAATAATTTAAGTTATAATAGGATCACCTAATGCTATCTGGGCCGCCATATTATATAAGATCCAATGGGCTCACCTAGCACAATCCTGGAAACTCCATCATATAAGCTATAACAAGATCACCTGGTTCATTCAGGGCTTCCCCATCTAATGATTTCCAAGTAGTATATCATGAATAAAAAAATTATACTTCTAGTTTTCCATCATATAAAATTTTAAAAAAAACTTTTAAACACATGAAAATAACTTTTGGATATCAAAATATCCCTTTCTTTTAACAACCAATTTTCAATTTAAATATTTTTTTCTTTTAAAAACCCATTTTCTATACTAAAATACCTGAATAAATTGAGAAAAAGGATTTTCATTGAGGGAAACATTAATTTATTAAAGAAAAACCCAAAATATAATAATGTTCAAAATGGTGGAAAATTCATTATCATCGTGTATGTTATCCATAACACACTCTTTATTTGTCAAAACATTCTGTATAAAACACATAAAATGATTTATTTTGAAAATAAAGTAAATATATGCATTAATTTATATTATAAGTCCTTTATGTCCATATAAATGTTTTTATTAAAACTTTTTTAAAACATGCATAAGGAATAGAAGAGATATTGATGAAAAAACATTGAATGAGGATTTTTTAAAGGAAAAGTCCCTTATCACAAGGAAAACACTTCAATTATAATTACCATGAATGTATAATATTAAATAAATCATTAAACCATTATAATAGAATAATTCATGATATATTAATTCAATGGGGTAGTAGATACACCTCTTAAAATAATCTAGGTGCATAACATTAAAATATTCCTCAATGAAAGGAAACTGAGATGGAGTCACATACATTAAATCTGACTTGTCACATGTTTATTCATCTTGTTGAATAATAAACATATGAAAATTATTAATTTACTGATTAAATTTTTCAAGTATATCTTAAATTTTAATCCAATTATTTAAATTTTCTATACAGTAATTTAATCAATTACATTTTCATTGGTTGTTTTTACTATATTTAACTTATGATACAAAAACTACTAGGGTAGGTTGACTATAGTCAGTGAGAACATTATTTAGCCATAATCATAATAATAATAAAACAATAATAGACCTATTTATACATAAATTATATATTTAAATCCATTCCTGATATATGGTTATGAAAAATGAACTAAAGATAGTATCATGGATATGGTAGGTCGTACGTACGCATGAGTAACATTTCTATTTATCAATGATCATTGTGGATGGAAAATAAGAAACATTAATCCTTATAGAATCATAATAATATCATAAATACCCTAATATTAATTTATATATATGAATATATATCATTTTAGTGATGTGTTGTTGAAAAATGGAGTCACATTTCTTCGAGGAGGTGGTAGTTCGCTTGACCACAGATGATGTTAACATTTTTCATAGTTTGTAAAATGTTAAACCAAAAATGATATATTATTTAATAAAGATAAAAATTTCATGAATCGTAACAATATTTCATTTATATATCATATATTTATTATCATTTCCTTTATTACCTTCACCATAAAGAATTTTTTATAATCAAATCACATCAATTTTCGAGGTGCTAGTCGGGTATAAATACAATAGATGTTATTATATCGCTTATATAATGGAGTAAAAAAGCGTATAATAAAATATAATGACTATAGAGACCTAATTATGTTATATGTAAAATATAGAAACATTATTTTCATCATCATACCCAACCATGATAGGTAGTAATTGAAAAACTAATGACTTCATTTTGTGAGGTAGTAGTGTGATGTACACATGAATGATGATTTCGTAACCCGTTTGATTGAAGGGTAAGTGGTTTTAGGTAGAAAATTTTACATAAAAACATATTATAATTTTCCTAATATCATATCATTTTGTTATTATAAAATTTTAAGGGGTAGAGGAATAAATAAATAAAAAAATTCTTATTGGTGAACTCTACCTCTTCTTCAGGTAACTCTATTTGGTTTTCACCAATGGGCAGACATGGAGGGATTTAAAACCAAACTATAGATTATATTATTATATTAGGTAATTTTAACATTGATATGCATAGGTATTGGAAGAATCAATTGGTTTTTATGGTGTGATGAGTGTAAGGGTGGGGATATCCTTATATAAGTGAGGTGATCAACAAACATGTATTCTTTAAAAATAGTTAATTCCACCCCTGTTTTTTCATATCAACATGCCAAAATAATGATAATTTATCTATTATATTTGGAATAAGTTCAATATATTTCCATAAAATGGGTGTTATAAATTTTGTGGGTCATTTCTAGACCTTATGTTTTAATTTTAACTGTTAGGTAAACTAATTATAACTTTAAATACTTTAATTAATTTTAACTGTGTTCACTAATGAATGTAGTAAAAAATTAAGTTGGACTAATTATAAATTATAAATTAGTATGACTCTAAATATGGAATCCTTTTTTTAAAATTTAATTCATATAAGCTGAAAAATATAATATTAATCCCTGAGGCAATGCGTGATAACTGGTTTTTAAGAACAATATTTTATAATAAAAGATGATTCTATATTAACTATATGGATAATAATTATTATTATATGAAACTAAATTAATATTTAATTATATATAATTTATAAATATAATTTTATACATTCAGTAGCAGGGTTTAATTTAATTAATCAAAATGAATAGACATTATGAATTTTAGAATAGTTATTAGGAAAATCGGGTTTTCAAACAAAAAACAACCATATATAAAATCCCAATATAAAGGTCATTAAAAAGTAATTAAGTGGATTAAATATAATTATTTAATACATAAGTTAATTGAAATAACTTAAAATAATATTGGGATTATTACATTACATTATTTATTAAAAATAACAGACATTTAACTAAAACAAATATTTATCAATATTCACAGAAAATCAATTTTTTTTAGAAAAATACAAAAAATTTACACAATTAAAATTTTAATATTATGATTTAAAATTTATTTTATTTTATTTAAAATAAAATATTTAATTTTTTTTATTTTATTTATGGTAAAATATTAAAATTTATAAATTATTGTTTTTAATAAACCCTTAAAAGAAATATGTTTTCTTAAAACTATTTCCTTTTTGAAGAATAATTACATAATATTTTTGTTACTAATGTAATTTTATATTTGAAATAAAAAAAATATTATTGTGATATATTATATAATTCCATGGATTTATACATCCTTTACACTTTTAGAATGTATTTCCTTGCAATTTTTTCATATAATAAACATGTGGGGACATCTTTCCCTCATAGAATTTTTATATTCCCATTTTGCCTCTTCAACCGTATGGTTTTCAGGTAAAACCATATCCTGGGGAATAGCCTTATTCCACATCACATTCTCTATAAATTAAATAATATGAACATATTTTCATCATAAGAAATGTTCTAATATAAATTTACTACATCCAGTCTCAAAACACGAAATGAATTAGGCACACATTTCAATAACATTGAAGCATGAAATATGTGGTATACCAGAGATAAACATAGAGGAGAAGTCATTAGATAAGAAAGTGATTCAAATATCTCCTATATTTCATATAGTTTGATGAACTACATGTATAGATTTCCCTTTTTACCAAAATATAAAAACCATTTTCCTTAGTAAAATATTTATAAACACATTAACACCTAATTAAAAAGAAATATCATACCATTGTTTATCCGTATAAATTTTCTATCTTCTATGAGTTGTCCTCATATTCCTTATAATAGACAAAACATTATTTTAAATTTCCTCTACCAAAATTAGTCCCATAAGTATCCTCTATCCTTATTCATTCAAAAATATTGGTTTTCAATAACTCTTTCCATAAAATACCTCAAATTGTTCCATCTTTATACAGGAATAAGAAAAATTATTATAAAAAAACTCAACAAATGAATTATGTTGATACTAATTTCCCTAGTAATCCATTTTACATTAATTAATCATTTCATCAATGGTATGAATCATCCACTATGCTTTTATATTAGATTGGGAATGAGAAGCTATACGAAAATTTAATTATGTACCCAATGAATTCTGAATTCCATTCACAAAATTAGATGTAAAAATAGGATTATAGTATGATATAATGGGGAGAGTCACTCCATGTAAATAAATAAAAACATTGTATATAATCAATAAATCTAATCTAAATTCATTGTATCTCAAATTGGTTACTAAATGTAACGATTTATTTAATCGTTTAATAATAACCCAAATCGCATTGTTACCACCAGATGTCCTTGGAAATTCCACCACAACATCCATTATATATCTTCCCATTTCCACTCCAATACTGAAATTTGTATCCCCTTCTATAACAATCATTATAAAATAACCATATACGAATTCAATCTTTTCCTTGTAAATTTAGAAATATATCATTTCATTCCATCCCATCAGTAATACTCTTGATGGTCTCAATACATATTGGTGATACCTTGGTGAATGGAAAATAGTGAACTGTGAAATTCACTCAATAACTCCTTCCTCAATAGGGTATAAAAAATAGACATATCATTTTCTAGAATAATAAAATGCATTATTTATCATTATTAAATTCATTTATCTTACCCTTCCTAATGGATTCTAGATTTTCCATCAATGATGTATCTTTTTTCGGATCATCCAAAATTCTTTCTGATAATATTGACTTTACTGAAACCAAAAAAAATAGAGGATATCTCTTCATCCACATCATGGAAAAAAAATCTGATCATTAAGTGGAGGGTCACATTCAAAACAAAACAATGTTAATGAATAATTGTTTTTCAACTCAAATCATCGACCAATATAGTGATTACATGATGGTATTGAATCATGCTATCCTAATCCGTGATCAGTTTCATCCATATGGTCTATCACAGGTTTAATTATTACGGAGTGATTTTATAAATAAAACTATTATGATCAATATATATTTTACACTTTACCAAATATAAATGATTCCTCCAAATTTTTTACCAAATACCAACAAAGATACATCCAAATCATGTATATGGTAGTTTAACTTGTGAGGTTTAAACTAATATTGAGCATTAGAAATTAACAGATCATTATACATTAGGATATAACCACGATCGTTCAATGAAGCATCAATTAAATGAAAAAATCACCATTTGTCGAAGGTAATGCCAAAATTAGACCATTCACCAATCAAACATTAGTTCCAAAAATCAATCATCATAATATTTTTTCTAGAAAAAATTTAAATCCTTTTCGAGTCAACATTGTTAGTGGGCTAGAAAACCAAGAAATATTTTAAAAAAATTCATAGTAGTAACCTCATAATCCATGAAAACTATAAATCTCTATTATATATGTGGGTATTTTCTGTTCATTAACAACTTTATTTAGTAGGTTCAATAGTAATTTCATCAATTGAAAAAATAAATCTAAATAATGAAATTTATGGATTAAAAAATTCAAACATTCAAAGTTTCCCATATAGTTTCTTGTGTTTTATGGTTTTAAAAACAAACCTTATGTTTATTATTTATTCTTATTGACTTTAAAAATATAGAAAACATGCATCAATAAAGAACACTAAAATAAATGTCTGAGAAACAATTAAAAAATATATCTATATATCCAAGGATAGATGAAATGTATTAGATACCCCAAAAAGAAAAAATACAAATTCATAGTGCCCATATCTAGTGTAAAATTCAGTACTTAGAATACATTCTTAGTTATTTGTTAATTGATGGTACTCCAACATCAATTCAACACAAGAAAAATTCTGATCTCCCTAAATCTGATAAAAAAATCAGTGATGCGAATAAAAGGATACTTGTTCTTAGTATCGATTATATTCAAGGATTTAAAATCAATGAAAAGTCTCATTGAACCCTCATACTTTTTAACAAAAAAAATTGGATCACCCCAGGGTGAAGTGTTGGGTTATAAGAAATATTTTTCTAATATCACTTGAAATTTTTTATCAACTCTAAAAGATCTACTTGAACCATTCGATTTTGAGTTTTCGAAATAGGTTTTGGTATGAGGTTCTAAGTCAATAGAAAACGCAACCTCCCGATAAATAATAACACTTGGAAATTCATCCTAGAATTTATCCATGTATTCATTTAATATTGGAACTTCACAAATTTTAGTATTTTATTTATTTTAAATATACAAGATAGATAAAATTAACATTCATCTCTAATAAATTTCCAAATATCATGGTATGTTATAAAATGTATGAAATCCATAAACACAACTTTAATTAGCTCAAAATTATATAATATCATGATAAATATAACTAAACTTCATACCAATAATGATATCAAACTCTATTATGGAAAATTCAACACGATATTATTGAAATAAAATCACACTAATAACAATATGATGATTCATATATGCCTTGGTTGGTTAAATAATTCCTCCCGGAATATGCACTATTATAATTATATCTTACTTTTATGAGGTGATATTCCAAATTTTAATTCAAATTTATGAGAACTGGAAAATTGTAAATATCTATAATAAAACAAGGCATTGATATAACTCTAATTCACAATTAACATTCCTTTCACCACTTAATTTGATATCCCAATATCAACTATAGTAGAAATGACTTTTATAAACCTTTTTTATACCAATCAAGAGGATTCTCATCCTTTACAATTGACATGAGACATGGATTAGAATAATGACCTGTCAAATTACAAATAAATCACCTCACTATTGGATGGATATTGGTTACCCTATTATTTGGTTGTTATGTACTCTTTTCATTACAGTTATGTTCCTTATAACCAAAATGAAAAAACTAGAAACACTTCACCAATTTTCTCAAATATTCCATTAAATATTATTTTCATCGAGATTCATTTTCGGGTTTTATATTCACAATTATTAGTTGGTTGCTTCACTAATTCCTTCCACCAAGACCGTTTCATACTACTCTCATCTTGAAAATCATAGGTGTCAACCAACTCCACCTAAAAATTCTCAGTACATGTAACAATATTATCATAACATTCAAATTATCATGCACCAAAATCTCTTCACAATATTGTTATTAATATGAATATAATGTATTAATTTTTTTATCAGTGCCCCAAATAATCCACCCACAAATCTAGACTATCTTGTGAATATTTTTTCATATATAGCTACAAAATCATCATCATTTACCTAAATTCTATGATTTTTTTCCATATCATGTAAACACACATGAGGTAAAATTTTATCAAGTAAAAGATACTCTGATTTTCTTAATTTCAAGGAATTATGATCATCATTTTCTCTAGTATTATTAACCAAAAACTATCATCTATCACATTCACCTTCAAAACAATAAACAGAAAGATTTAGGTTTTTTTGTTTCCAAAATTCCATGAGATCAAATATATTCTATATATAATTAATTAGTCATTTGGCTAATACTAGGTCTATTTACCCATTAAATGCTGGGGGATGTAGGATCACAAAATGCTCCAAATTTGAAATGATCTTTCATTGTGACTCAGGGTTTTCTCTATCATGGATACCACCACTATTTATTTATTAGGCTAACTGATCCATCACTATAGAAAAATGTTATTTTATGAATAAAACTATATTAGGATGTTTATTTCGAATGACAATTTCCTCTCAGTTCCTTCCCACTATAGCTTCAAAATTTTCTTTATTAAAAACCTTTCTGAAAAAAAATATTTTAGGTGAATCAACATGGTAATATTTAAAAACAATATCATTTTTATTTAACTATAAGTTACAATATTTCAAGTGAAGGATATTAATATTATCCTAAAAACTAAATTTTTATAAACCTTTCCTCTGATACCAACTATATAGAATTGGAATTATTCATTCCATAAAATTAGGTTTTATGTAAAGAATTTACTTTAAATAATTTTAAGAATATTTTAATTTTTTTATTTTAAATAATTATTTTATAAGTCATACATTAAAAAACTGTATAATACAAAGTCAGACCTTTTGATAAGTCTCCATTTTTTCTAAAATATAAATCTGTTTAAAAAAGAAGGATCCTTTTTCAAGAACATATTCACCACATTTAATATTACTTTATCCTTTCCCTTACACATTCTGTGAAAAACATATAATGTTTTTGAGATGTTAAAAAATACATTAATGGATATAGAAGAAAGGAAACTGTTAGTCGAGTGTAAACATAAAATCCCATAAAATATTTTCTAATAAAGAAATTTCCTTTGAGAAAATTAAATGAAACAATATCACATGATACACACATCTTTTTCTCGAATAAATCCTTTGAAACCCATAATAATAAATTGAAACCCATTCTTGATAATATAGACCATGAGATTCATAAACCATTTTAAACTCATGTGAGAAGTAATTAGAGCCCAGTTAAATCCATAAGAGAAACCCTTTGGTAAATCCATCCTTCTAACTAGTTAAGATAAGGAACATTACCCAATGCATTGGAGAATAATATGGTAATACCAATGGTTTACTCTATAATTTTATCACCCAATTCTATTTATTCCTCCTCATCTTATAAGTTGTAAAGGGTTCACCATGCAATTTGGGTTTTCCCATTTTATAAACTATAATGGGATCTCCCAGTGCTATCTGGGATGCCCCGTCATATTATTCTCAAGTACTACATAATGAATAAAACATTTTTATAATTTCTATTTTCCATTATAGATATTTTAAAATATATTTTAAACCTAAAAACAGAAAACATTTGGATATAAAAATATTATTTTCTTTTGAAAACACATATTCAATAATAAAATACCCAAATAAAAGAAAATGGTGTTTTCATTGATGGAAAACATGAAATATTACAATGGAATTAAAAATATAATAATGTTGATGATGGTGGAAAATTCATTTTCATCATGTACGCTAAGAAAATGGTATTCCTTTTGTCATTTTCCAAAATATTCTCAATAAAACATGTAAAAACGATTCATTTTGAAATAAATTAAAAAAGAGACATAAAATTTAATTTATTAGTATTTTTTAATATAAAAATATTGACATGGAATATGGAGATATTTATATAGGAAAACAATAAAAGATAACCTTTTTATGGGAAAATTATTGTATCATAGGGGAAACACTTGAATATTTTGGAAATGTAGCTTTATATACACCTCTAGAAATAATATATTCTCATAACATCAATTTATACCTCAACAAAAGGAAATAGACATGAAACCCCTTACTTTGAGTCTGATCTGTCCCGTGCATCATTATCTTTTGGAATAGTAAACCTATGTCAATTATTTAAATATTTGAGAAATGTTATCAATTATATTATTAATTTTTATTCACATAATAATAATTTATGTATGATTACTTAAACAATTATGTCTTCATCCGATCTTTTGAGCATATTTGGCTTGTGTGTCAAAAATGACTTATATAGGTTGACTAGGTAAGTAAGTTCATTATTTAAAAATATTAAGATTATTTATCTTTAAATAATTATCTTATTAATTCAATTATTATTTAAATAAAATAAAATATATAAAATGAATAATAAAAAAGAACAAATGTTTAGATAATGGAGATGGTAGGCTGTATTTATGCATGTGTAACGTTTCCATTTTTCAATGAATTTATGGAAGAAAGGTAAGTACAATTTATCTCTAATAATGATAATAATATCATAAATACAAAATTATATATATATAATTAATTTGATGTGGTGGTGAAAAAAACAATAACATCGTTTTGAGGTTGTGATAGTCTACACTTCCACGAACAACATTATATTTTCTATCCTTGAGTTAAAATATCTAACAAATTATGTATTATATTTACAGAAAACAATAATATGTAATAAAGTTCCTAAATATGTCATTCATATCACATATATCTATTATATTTACCCTTATTACCATCCATGTAATGCGTTTGGTAAAAATTATTCTTAGCGCTTCATGAGGCGGTAGTTTTCCATAGACACGGGCGAGGTGATCATATACCTAATGGAATAGAACATAGAACGGTATAAATATGATATAATGCTTCATGAGGCGATTATCATCGTGGCACATCAATGATGATTTCATAACCCATTTGATGGAATTCTATGAGGTTGTAGATAAAAAACATAACAAAAATAAATATCATTATAAGTAATAGACATAGGTTATTATATCATTATGGTATAATAAAAATTGAATGGGGTGGAGGGAGAAATAAAATCAAAATGCTCATTGGAGAACACTACATCTTCTCTGGGTAACTCCATTTTGTTTGCACCAAAGGCCTTCCTTGGTTGGAATTATTCCCAAAATATGGTTTCTATTATGATAGTATGAAATTTGATAATTAATTGGGAATTTATTTCCTAAACAAATTCGTTTTTATGGTGTGATGAGGGAGGAGAGGAGTTGGCCTTTTATAAATGAGGTGGGTGGAACACCTATAATGTTTTTAAATGTTTGAATTACTCCAATGTTATTTCAAGTAACTAGGCCCCAATATAGATCCATTATTTTAAAACAAGTTATAATGTAAAAATATTTTTATAAAATTGGTTTAGAATATGTTTTGGGTCATTTTAACAACTCATATTCTATGTTTATAAATTAAGTAAAATCATGTTTACCTTAATAAGTATATTTAATAACTACTTTGACCTATAAAACGATTGATAAAAATAAAGTCATAATTTTAGAAATTATTAATTATTAAAATTATAAATATTTTATTACTTCTTACATATTAATTTTCTAAAAGTTTCAACATTATATTAATATTATTTCCACAGACACGGCGAGACAACATGTTTTTAAGAAGAGTTTTTTAAAAAAAATATGATTATATATTGCATATATGAATAATTATTATAATTATATGAAACCCCAATTAATATTTAATGATATATAAAATATAAAGTTCATTTAAACAATTCATAATAACTTATTATTTAAATGAGTTAAAATGGATTAGTTTAATGAAATTTAAAATAGTGTTTAGAAAAACAAGTTTGAACCCCAAAAAATATATACTCAAAAAAATTGAAGTTTATTAAAATGTAATTAACTATATTAAATATAAATTAATAATAAGTATATTAATTGAAAAAATATAAAAAATATTTCTTAACTCTTAAATGACTTAATTTTTTAAAAATAATTTACTTATTACAAAAATAATTATTTTCACTATTCACTGAAAAATCAAAATTTTCCAAAAACATCCGAGAGATTTCACTAAAAGAAAAATTTTATATGTTATTTTTAAGAAATGTTATTTATATAATAAAATTAATATCTTAAAATTTAGTGATTAATATTTCAATGAAACATTATTGGAAATGAGTTTAGTTGAAACTATTTCGTTTTCGATATATAATTACATAATAATTTTAAAACTAATGTAACTATATAATTAATATTAATAAATATGAAAATTATATATTCCATAAAAACCTTTTTTTACCTTTAGTTCATGGATTGGATTTTCAATTAGGATCAAACAACATGTGGGTCCATCCACTATACCTTTTATATTTATGTCTCATGAAAACCCCAGCTGTTGAAGGTATGGGACAATAAGAAATGTATTCTTGGTTGAAAAAATGTGTATGTCAGGAATCTAAAAAGCCTCATCAACCCCTCACATGTATCACACACACCTCTATTATTATTTATTCCATCTTAAATAATAGTGGGGAGTCTGGATCCAGAGCTGACCACACTCAATTCATCATCAGTGGCCAGAATGTTGCCACCAAAGCCTTCTGTGGACAAATTTCACCACACTATGACACTTTTTAGTCTTACCCATGGATAGAATCCCATGATCTCAACTTTGATCCATGTTTCAAATTCGTGTATCATATATCACACTCTTATCCATCTAGAAAAGACCAATATGTATATCTTTCATGCATCTATCTCAAATCTAGTGGTTTGAACACGCTTAAATGTGGTTCAGCAATATGGAACCATAACTTGTTGGTCAAAAAAAATTATTATTGTTCTAAAAGTACATGAATAATGGTAATATATTCATTGTAATATGTGATCATAGACAATTTTATTTAGATTATGGAAACCATGGGTGAAGAATAAGCACAATAATAAAAAATGAACATGATCAAAGTTATATATCAAATTAGCGAACATGAGAAGTATGAATATAGAATAAAAACAAAGTATATATATGATAGATTATTAGAAAACTGAATCATTAGTTTATATCAAAACTATAATGTTCCATACCTCATGTTTGGATCTATTAATAGTGAATAATGTGTCCACAAATTATGAATATTTCAATGTGTTCCCCATATATCACATGATTCCACTTTATCATTCTATATTAATCATAGATCCTAATCTACTAATGACAACAATTTTATCCTCCTATTTAATCTCCCTTGGATATATTGATAACACATGGGATTGAAAATAATTAACTATTTATAAAAAGGTGATGGTTTTTAATCCATAAAATTAAATATTTTATTTATTTTATTTATTTCACATAATGTACTACCAATAGTTTCCCCAAACTAAAAAATAAGGCTGAACAACTTTATGTCCCACATAGTGTAAACTCTACATCCGAGAAACAACTATTGCCTTGGATTTCCTTTAAGAGGTCTTAGAAAAGGGGAATACCATTTATTCTAGATATATGTAAATGCATTCTTCAATATATATTATTGTTTATAATATATTAAATATGTAATCCTATAACATCAAAACACATTGATGAATCTATGAATTTTTTTTGAGATTTATATATAAATATTAAAATTAAAAATCCAACAAAACTAGAGTCATTAAAAACACTCTGAATTCTATTAAAAATAATTATATATCACATTAATAATAATTCCTTAGAGATAGTATGAAAAATGGAATGAGAAATTGTATTTAATATATCTAAGGTAGATGAAAAATTTCATCCCATTGAAAGAGAGATAATATAATGATAATACTAACATAGATCATCCCAACACTCCTTGTCAAATTTATCTGTCCCAATAATATCTTAGGAAAATGACTCCTCAATTATTACAGATCGAATAGAGTCCTTACCTAGCACATGTTATCCTATCCATGATAACTGTATCTCTATTTCCATATTAATTTATAATTAATTGAAACCAACTATTAAAAAATTCTTCTAAATGATGGTTTGAACAAATAATTTTTTCAATTATGCGATCTTTTAAGGGAACTATAATTTCAAGATCTATAAATAAATGCACTGGTTTATTATATGGTCATAATAATAATATATTGTGTCCCAAAAAAAATTTTAAATGAGAATAATATGAATTATATTTTCAAAAACAAATATCAAATTCATCCCAGATGTGGAATATTATTTAACTTCCTTAATCTAATTAGAGTTTTGGTAAAACCCACAATAATAGTAGAACATACTACAATAATGAGGTAAGATAGTTTGAGGAAAAACCACTGTATTTTTTTCTCTAATCACTGAAACAATTTGTGGAGTTACTCTATCGAAAAAATGATCATAAAACATCGTGATTCAATAAAATAAACCAAGTGTAACAGGTGAAATAGATGAAAACAAATATTTTGATAGAAAAACATATATTCTATATAAATAGAACTTCCACATTAGGTATGAAAATATTTCAAAAAGTCAAAGACATTTTTTTATAAAAACATGAATACTTGGAAAACACATTATTGAAATTAAAATACTTAAAACGAAACATTTGAAATAAAAAATAATTTTCTTAACACACTCACGAACATAAAATATATAATCATCTACATTAGAAATTATTTTTCATAATAAATCTCTTTGAAAGTATAAAATATTCTATATTACACATGAAATATATCTTAATATGTTTATAAATACATTGTACTATATCTCTAAAAAAATTCATACTAAATAAAATTCATTTTAATTATATTTTATGAAATCATTTTTCCCAAGAAAGTTATGCATATAACATGGAACCAATATTATCACATTATCTATCAAAAATAATCAAATTAAATAAGACAAATACGTCATAAAACACAGTTTACATCTTATATAATAACTCTAGGCACAATACACGTGATGAGGAAATTTAATTTGGTCAAATAACAAAGAAATTTTTTTTTGTGACTATGTATTCCATACTCTCATGGATTGTTAGACCATACGTCTACTATGAGACTTCCACTCGAAGGTACCTAAAAACATATTCATGGTTTTCAAAAAAACTATTGACAATACAAAAACTATTTCCCTCATTTTGTTATTATGTTCCCACCACGAAACATAAAAAAATACAAAACTTATATCCTTAGTAAAAATAAAAATTCTATCAAATTTAACAAAAAATTACCAAAACTATTTAAAATGATATTTAAATAGAAGGCTAACCTCTCAAGTTCCCGTACAAATTCATGACTCATTTTAAAAATTTTCTTAAGGACCTACTTGGGATAAAGATCTTGAGTTCTTGAAGATACTATCTCATGATAACCATTGTTGTGAAAATAACTATTTTGAACTCTAATTCCATTTTTATTGAACCAAAGTAATTTAATTAACAATTTCCAGTAGATGGTCTAACAACTAGCTTTAAAGCACATTACCGATCACCGTGGACAATTAATAAACATCGTTGGTATCAAATATGAACAAGATGGTATGATATCACCCAATAAAAACATTATAAATACTAGATCGTTTTCAAGATTTCATCATAGCTCACCCATACATTAGACATCCATGTAACAAAATAGTTCCAATGAACATAGACAGTATGATGCATAGCCTAAGAAAACAACTAAACTCATTCCAATAGTAAAATAAATAATGAGTTATATATAACATTAGTAATACCATGAAACCAAAAATAATAGAATTGTGGATATAGTGAATATATGATCATCATTATATTGACTGAGAAAATCTCATAATACCTAACCATTTATCACCACATGAATCATGTTTAATTATAGATCATCATTAACTTTTTCTCCCCACTATATGATAGAATAACTAATATATTCAATAGAGATTAGGATCTCCCCATTAACATAAATAAAAAACCCAAATCCTACAAACCCATTGAGGTGTCTAAGTAAGGAGCGATAAATTACCTAGTATGTTTCCACCAGTAAATTATTATAGGTAAATATATAAGTATATAAATTCTAGTTTTATATATAGATAATAAAAATAATATTTCATCGAGTTTTATAAAAAAGGCAACAAAAGCTAACTCAAATGACTCTTTTAAAATAAAACACACCATTATAAAATGCTATAAAACGGATGGTTACTAAATACATTTTTAATACATCATAAAAATTTTTTGAAAACAATTCCATTTCATTATAAATTGATTAAATTATTTAGACACCTTTCATTATCCATTTTGACTCTAGAAAAAAATAAAACATGACCATTAGAATTTGATAGGATGAAATAAAAATCATTTAATATATAATTATTATCATATTGGGAAATCATTTACAATAAATGGATAAGTTAAAAAATTTACAAGTTCACATGGACATAAATAATTTTTTCGTAAAAGATCATCACAATCTTGTTCAATTAATAAAGGGAACAAAAGAATAATAAAAAAAATAAAGATGATTTGTATGTAGTATTGAAATATTAGATAATAATACTTGATAATACTTTCATAAAGTGATTAATAAAATAATGGAATTAACAAATGAAATAATATATCAATTAGTATATAACATGGGTAAATTAATATATTTTAGTTTAATAATCTTTAAGAAAATCTCTTGGGATCTTCCATTAGTATGTAAGGTTAATAAACATATGGATCCTCATACCAATCCATATCCAAAACGATGTTATATTCTTATATGGATAAGATTATTCCAAAAGTGGAATACAAATCATAAGGGTATAACTAATAGAATTAGAAGAAATAACCATTTTCAATGTAAAAAAATGCAGTTGTTTATGTTTAATCATATCTTATAAAACATCCAGGGACATCTAGGTATTTTTTCATCAATACCATAGCGATAATCTATAATAGGATAGGTATAGTTTCATTTATACTTATCTAGTTATCCACTATAGGATAGGATGTGTGGTATCATTACCTTGTAGTTAAGTGTCATGGGTTTGTACCTTTGTTCACGAGGTTCCTATAAAGAAGGGAAAAAATCAAGTAAGTCCAAATTAACCTCAAACTATTTCCATATAACAATTAATTCCTTTCATGATATCCCTTTTAAAAAATTTTAAATGATCCTTATAGGTTCAACTCTTTAATGAAGTCATCAAAACCACTCTAAAAGAACAAAAAACAGAACAAAATATTAATAATATTCTCATTTATATCAAATCAAACATCAAATATAAATCCAAATATTTTATAAACTTATAAAATACCTAAAAACATCATTTAAAATTTCAATATGTTGATACAAACCCAAATTAACATTTAAGAATCAAAAAATCATATATAAACAATAATGGTTCCTAAACCCTTCAACCACTTTCAAACACAATTATAAAATAATAATGAGAACTGATAAAAACCAATCAAAAAATAAATTGATTTAGATCTAAACATCCCAAAATAAAATTAAATATTTATAGGAGAGACTTATAACTCATTTTTATAATCACACTAATTTCAAGGAAAATGTAACAAACTATGATTTTGGTATTATTTAACCTTCAAGTAAATATTATTTTGAATATCATATTTCATGCACCACATGAAACTAAAAAAAACCATGATATAGTTTATAGAAACAAAATACTACATTGCAAGAAAAACATTAATACATTATTAGAATGCAATAATAAATTAATAATTTAATATTTAATGTAGATATGTTGTTATAAATATATATATTAATATATATGTCACATATTTTTATTAAATGATTTAATAGATGATTTTAATATAAATATATTATTGACAATTAATTGTTTTAATATAAATTATTAATTTTAATAGTATTTAGAGAATATTAATTTTCAAAAAAATGTTTTTTAGTGTTTTGTATTTTCAAATACTCCGAGATAAATTATGATTTTAATGAAATTTTTTATTGTACTTTCAAGAATTAAATTTAACATTCACGAATTAGTTTTTCAAAGGCATGTAACAAAAAAAATATTTTATTCTTCAAAAAAATTTAATCATTAAAATTTATGTTTATACGAAATGATATTTTTGTTCAATAAACTAAATGTATTATGTCTTAATGATGAAATTTAATTTTATATATTAATAATATATCGTCAAAAATTAAATTTGAAATTTATATTAAATAACATTAGTAACAACTAATATTTAAAAAAAATCACATAAAAATAGTTTTCATTATATTTATTGTTTCCATTTAAAGTGGAATTCTAAAATTATAGAAAATTAGTTTCATAAAATAAAATAAAATTTTCAATTCAGCACAACACTATATCTTAGGGAGAATCTTTATTATTTTGATGAAAATGTGAATTTTTTATATTAATAGTGAAAATACCATTTTTAAAAATACTGTGAATTTTATGTCACTATTTAGAGATAAACATGATTTAAATTTTATGAGACTATTTTATTTATTTATAATTTATTTTATAAGTGATATTAAAAAATTTAAAAATATATAATTTTTTTTCTACAAACCCATATTTAATGTTTTAGAAAATAAGTTATATTTCTCTCTAAAACTGTTTTACTAATTTATACATTAATTATAGATGAATTAATTTTAACCATTTTTGAAAATTTTATCTAAAAATATTTATTTTATATTGTCATTTTGAAAATCAAACTTTTCTATTAAGATCTATTTAATTTTTAGGCATAAAATAAATTACATTGGGAATAATTAGTTACCACTATAGAAGTATGAATGGAAAATGAGTTTGATCACATGTGTAAAAAACCTAATCCTCCTTAAATGTATGTCTATAAATGACTATTTTAGTCTATAATAAGCATTTTATAATCCAAATCCATATTATATCACATTTTTTTATCCTCACTACATGTTGAAAATTAACTTTATTGATATTAAGAAATTATATTTACAAAAACATTCATTCCCATCCCTTATAAAAGGAGAAACACACCTCACATACAAATTAACATAAAATTTTTGAATTCCCCAATAATGATCTTATTTTCCTTATAAAACCTTTTTATCAGACATTATGTTCTTATAATCGCTAGATATTTCCGAAAACCCTTCTAAATAAATAAGGAAAAAAGAGAACAAATCAAAATCTTCCACCCAAGTATTTTCTCCACTATAGTCATTTTTTCATATCTTCTTATTAAAAAAAATTTATGATCAATTATAATAATAAAAATACAATTAAATATGAATTATAAATATATAAATAATTTTATTATTTTTATTAAATAATAATTATGTACATTTCCTCTTTCCATAGAAAAACAAAAACATCATTCTTACGTACTTGTGGACAACCACCTCCATAAATGATGGGTTTTATTTTCTATCACCACCAAAAATTACTACATAAAATGTGTTTTTAATTAATAAAAAATATATTGATTACATTATTAATATTATTAATTTATTATTAATTTTCTACCTTCCTTTTATTTTATCAAAATCAATATTTTTATCTGTGTGTACATACAAACTACTGCCTCCGTGGAGTGATATATTAAATTAGCATTACCATTCTACATAGATGATTCTAGGAATGCATTTAATTAATTAAAATCATTTTTTAAAATACTATGGTAATATAAATATTTATATTAATGTTTAATTTTTTTATTAATATATCATGTTTTGTTCGTCAATAATTGTAGATTCAAGCTCGTTAGCAATTTCATCTTTACATATTGTGACAAAAATTATAATGTAATTTAATTATAACATTATTAATAATTATAAATAAAATATTATACTAACATATATAATATATGAATGATAAGAAATTGTATAAAATAACAAGGATGTACATCTAAATTAAAAAACATTCATGAAATGATCAAAATCACTAACATCTGATAAAGAAAACAAACTAGAACTAACTAATAAATTAATAATAAATTGTTATAATTAAAGGTAATATATGGTAATATATATGAATAAGGTTATGAAATAATATATTCTAACGGTTATTTTTGTTATATAGAAGATTAATGTAATTTTATGGGTCTTAGGAGTAAAAGGTATGGATATTTCTAGACTCAACATCTTTTTTCAGTAAAAACTATTCCTCATAGAATATGGATTTATAAGATTGTTTTCCTATATTATTTTAAAATATAATATTAAATTAGCTAATTATTTTATGAGTAATTACTTTTACACTTAATATACATCATTCTTAATAGATTTTATTCATTATAAAATTCTATATTGTAATGAATAATTTACATCCTCTATAATTAAACACTTTTTCTTCCATGTCCATATTCACTCTCCCAGATACTATAAACCATTATTATTTTTACATAAAAATATATTTTGTTTATAATATTCCTTAAATTCCACTTTACGACATTTTAGATGGATCATTTTCATCTTCTTTATGATGTAGGATTCAAAAAAGGGTTTTTACAATTTTTGTAAAAGATTTTTTAATTCCTGATCATTCATTATATCATTTTCTCCACATTTCCTCTCATAATATATTATTTCTCTTTGAGGATTCATTATCCAAATTTATTTTTTATTAATGTTTTATATAGCTATAATTTTATTTTTTCAAAAAAGACATTTTCTTAATATTCTCATAACTTATTAAATTTTAAAAAAATGGTCTTAAATATTTTCAAAAGACACTATTATGTTTTGCTTCTATTTTCCTCATGAAATTAAAATTAAAAAACTCATATTGAGTAAAATTTCATGAGTAACCTTATAAATTATTTTATGAAATAATATTTTTCAATTATTTAATTTTTATTTTCAACTAGTTTTCCTTTTATCTATCATTATTTTATACAATTTTGAAAACCCATATCATTAATGCCCTATATTTAATAATTTATTAGATAAAGATAAACATAATACATCCCAAGAAGATCATATGGAATAGTGTCTTTGGAAAATTAGGTAATTTATATAATATCATAATTCATGAGTATAAAATAATTTGTTAAAAACATCAAAACAATCCCTCATATTTCATGGAACTTCTAAAACAACATGTAATATCTTTGTTATGTACGTAAAAATAGTTGAGCTTTAAATCTCGGTGAGATAAAAATAAAATAATAACATAATGAAAGAAATACATGGTAGTCATGTTTAATAACAATATGAAGTAAAAAGTTTTAGAATCGTAACCATTGACAATGATGCATTATATAATATGATAACATTAAATCCAATATATGAAAATAGAGACAACATAATACATGACATCATAAACCTATGTCAAGGCTAAATTCCAAAATATCATAAAATATTGTGCAATGGATATCCCCCCATTCAACATACTTGGAATCTCATGGTATTGAACCATTACCCAATGAATTGTGAGTCCCATATAACTCTAGGACAACATTTCAATTTAATATCATATACATGCATAAGTATACCACATAGATGAGACAATAAAACTATGACTCTCATCACTTATAACCCCATGAATATGGAATGTGGGTTATATGCATGGAGATTCCCATTAAATGAATTATTTATTTAACTAGGTTAATACCTCTATATTGTAATGGGAATGGGTGTTAAATATAAAAGTGCTTGTCATGGAAAATTGTCAGATTATTTTTTAAATTTAATGATGGAAAATATAAATTCACTTGAAAGTGAAATGAGCATGAAATTGTCTGTCATCACTTGGAAATCAAAATGAAAATAATAAAGATCTGTGAAAACATAATAAAATATAAGATCCCAGATATTTTAATGAAATGTGATCCCATTAATTTCATTTTATATATCATGTGTTATTTTAATGTAAATGGTTAATGGTTTAATCAATTGTTCAGTAGAATTTGGATCTTATGTAAAATCAAATCATTAGATTCATCGTGAAAATGTTGAGATTTGTGGTTAGTAGTAACTTTGTGGGCTGACTATGTAGCCCTCTAATATGGGGAGAACTATTTGAAAATATTCTAATGTAGGATGCACACCCATGTGAGGAGATATATGAAAACTTTACATGGTATCTTCATAGGTTGTGTACGGTTTGGTAAACTGTGAACCTAGACCACACAAGTAGTCCCACATAAGTAGTTACAATTCATGGTAGGCACATAGGTTTTCCAAACAATGTGCCCAAACTATGCACACCAGTTTTAATGGGTAAAATTACCATTTTCCATTATTTCATCTAAAAATTAAACCCCTTATCTCCTCACTTATTCATATATTCTCCCCCACATTTTATCTCGAAATGACCTATCTATTTAGGCTTTGAATCCTCTCCCTCATTTGAGCTTCGATCAGACATTCGCCTATCATGTTGGAAGTGTATCAGTATGAACATTAGTTATATATGTTTCATCGTTCATTTATATTATTGTATATAATTATAAATCAATGTTTGATCTTTATTTCTATTTTAAGGGGGATTGAATATTTATTCAATATATCTTATTGCATACTAAATCATATGGTGATATCGGATTGAGAGTATACTAAAAAGATAAATAAAGGTGGTATAATGATTTTCCTTAATTTTTTGTGATATATATATATATATATTGTTTCATTGTGATACATACTAGACCATCCAAGAATATCTACATTAAATGATTTTTTCTTAAATTAAATGAAATATTCTATGTTTTATAACCCCGGTCACCAATGAGGGTCTATTATAAAGACATAGATATTTAATTCGTAGATATTACATATTTTTAGATGAGTATAAAATACATTACTCAAATACAGACTAGAGGATCATAATAGTTTATTGTAATTAGATAAAAGTTACAAAATAATTGAATCAGTAAACATTATGATCTTCCCCATTAGAAGTACTAAAAATACATACCATTGTTAATAACATTCTTTATAACCTGGGGAAAAGAAACATCAGAATGGGTGAACTCAAATGCTAAGTACAGGTAAGAGATTTAGATATTAATGAACACAATTGACTGATATGAGCATAAGGGTATGATAAAATGATCTTTCCATTTTAAAACCATACCCTTAACATTAATGATCATAATCTTGAGTAATAGAATAAATATTTTGTTTCATAATACAAGATTCATAATGAAATTAACAAACATAAACCAATTGATAATGGAATATACATATGAAATATAGTTTTAGAATACAAAAAAACATATAATATTATTTACATAGTATTCAAGGTGTAAAACCAAGGCTATTACAGTGGAATATGTTCACATCCAAAACCATCAGAGTTCACAAGGATCACTCCTAATATCGTCATATTGGTAGAGTTGTATTAATTAAGTGGTTTCACTCCCTATTATATTCATATCAATCTCATTTGAAATAATAATCACTACCCAACACATTGGAGGGATATATGTCCCACCCATCACATACTGAAAATAATATGTTTGTGTAACTCATGATTATAAAACATTCATCATATCATATCTATGAAATGAAATGGGTCTTATAAACATTTAATTACATCGTAACCTATGTAAAATAGATAGGTATCATTATCACTTCGTCATTTAATAATATCAAAACTTATAGAACATGAATCAGTTTTCATTAGAAAATTACCATGGTATAAAGCATGGAATAGAAATGGGATTCGTAAAAATCATTTCTTCATTAAAATAAACCTTTCTAACAAATAATAATAATGTTTTCCTTGGATCACATCCCCATTAATTAAAAGGGCACATCAAAATATGTAATATTATATAGAAACTTATTTTGAAAAGAAACATGAAACATTTCTTAAGGAAAATAAATTTTCCTTGAAAATAAATTTTTTAAAATGAAAAATAATAAACCATTTTTGAATTTATATTATTTTAATATATAATTTGAAACATATAATGTTATATGTAAAAATAATTTCAAACAAGTATAGAGTAAAATATCCATTCTTATTTGAAAAATATATTTAAAACATAAAAATTCTGAAAATTCCTATCTTTGAAAAAAATCATGAAAAATTATAAATTAATCACTATAATGTTTCAAGTTAATGATAGTTTAAAATTATTTTCATTCCATATATAAAAAATATATTCCTTCCAATTTTTGTTCAACGATAAATGGTCCTTATTTGGAAAATGATAATAAGATTAATTTTAGAACATTTTTGTAAAAAGAAAATCATTTTCCATATTTTCATTAATAAATTATTTTGTTATAGTTAAAAAATTTTAGAAGACATTTAGAAAACATGTCTTTAGGATGAATAGAAAAATTTGAAGAAGACATAAATAAAGGATATTTTCATATAAATGTATTTTTGAACATTTGAGTACATAAGGATATGGAAATTAAGAGAATAAATGTATTGTAATGTAATAACAGTTTTTGTAGACAAGTAACGAGTTTATAGAGAGATATATCATATGATTTCATCAATGGAAAAATTATTATAAAAAACCCTGAAAAACGATGAGTTTGTAACATATGATCTTTACAATTTGGGTAATAATGAACTATAATACCCATGACCAAATACCATTAAATGAAACATAAGATGCCATGATAATAAATAAATTAATGATATTTAATTTAAAAAGGTGTGTATATAAACCATTAAATTAAGATAGTTTCATAACAAAATATATGTCTTAGGGAAGTTATATTGATACAAAAATACCATCCCAATTTGATAACCTTTGGACTATAAAACCCATGAAATAATTATATTAAAAAAATATATAAACCCAAATTATTTTTAGGAAAATAATAATAAAATAAATTCATTGGAATTATATATACATCATAAAATAAATAGCTAAGGAATATGTTATATGTCTCCCATAAATTAAATAGATACTAGAAATCCCTTACAATAAGTCTCGACATCCATCATACAAATTAAAACCACCTTTATAATAAATATATATTTATTATAAAAATATTAAAGAAAAATATTATTATATATATCACAACATATATTATATAATCATAACTTTTTAATACCCATTTATTAACAGTTCCTTGTTAACATTATATTTCATGCAATAACTTCTTCGTTTTTCCCATATGTTTTTTCTGGGTGTTTTCAGTATTTTTAATTTGATAATGGTATTAAAAAATATAAAAAAAATTACACTATATAAATATATTAAATATATATTATTTATTTATTTATTTTAATATATTATAGTTATAATTAATTTCTTCATTCATGGAGATGGAAGGTCGTACGTATGCAAGAACGTTGTTTCTAATTCCTCAATAGAAGAAATATTAAAATGGTAAATTATATATCAACTTACGAGAAAAATTATTATTTCATATATATATATAGTAAATATATCTTATATATTCACTTAATCTATTTTTATTACTATATATGAAAAATATAATTGTAAAATGCATCATATAGGTTTGTGAGGCGGGAGTCCGCCATAAGCATGGGTGATATTATTGTTTTACAAATGATTCTAACTTAAGAAGATAATTACATTTAAAGATTTTTATAGGCCATATATATTATATATATTCATTAACATAAACCTAATTACCTTCCACAAATATTTTAAGTGAAGATAGAATCACATCACTTCACAAAGTAGTAGTCTGGCGTACATACGAGAGACATTAACATATCCCTCAAGGAATGGAAAATAAAACATTTGTGCGAGATAAAATAATTATTTATTTATAATTATGTTATAAATATAATATAATTATATTAAATATATATTCATAAAAATCCACATGAAATTTTGATGGAAAAAAACTATGTCGGCTAGCGAGAAGGTAGTTCGTCGTTCACATCATTAACAGTTTTATTTCCAAATTAATGGAAGTTATGAAGGATTTTGGAAATTTAAGTAAAATAATAACTTCTTATAAGTTTTTTTATAATGTTCTTATTATATCATAATTTTTGAATAATAATTTAAGAAGGAGGAGAAAGAAATAATCTAAAATATTTCTTTGAGATGTTACCTTTTTTCGAACAACATATTTTCATTTACACCAAAAATATTTTTAGTAGAAATTTATGATAGAAATAAGGATTAAATATGATAAAAGTGGATTAAATAATTTATATGGGTATTTAATGTCATAACTAGTGTGGTTTTTATTTTTTATGAATATATTATAGGGGTGGCCTTTTATAAGTGGGGAGAGGGCACACTTGAAATACTGAAAAGAAAGAATTCCACCCATATTTTTCTCATTCCAAAAGGATAAAAAAAGTCAATTATCAATCATAGAATATATTTTTTCTATATAGAAACAAAAAAATTGTGTCTTAAATGTTTTGGTACCTTTTTGTATCTTATCTTTTTAGATTAACGCCCAAGTATATCCATTTGACCTGATTCAAAATAAATAATTTTTATTATTTTTACTATTCATTATTTAAAACCATTAATTTGAACTTATTTGATAATATATATTGTGATTATTCCAAATATTATATCCATTTTTCTAAATTTAATTCATATAGCTATTAAAATTAAATTTAAAATTAATCCCACCGATATGAAGAGAATGTGGTTTTCTAATGAGGAAATATTCAACACATAAAAACATTTTTATAAAAAACAATATGAAATTAATTCCAATATACTAAAATTTATTATCCAATATTAAATTGAATTAATTTTACCTTTAAATTAATATTATTTAATTTTTTTAAAAAAAATTCGTGAATAGAAACAGAAATTCTTAAAGGAAAAAGTATTTTTTACTATTCAGGGAAAAATTATCTTTCCAAAAGATTCTCAAGAATTCACTCTATGATAAATTTGATGTTTTTATTTAAATAATCATTTTTACTCTTTCAATTAAATTCTATAATGGTGGAAAAAATTTAACTTAAATAAAACATATTGTCTCTATAAAAAATAGGGTTTTCGAGAAATGTATTATTCAAGAATAAGATGATTTTATATTAATTTAAATTATAAGAAAAATAATTTTACGAATGTAAATTAAATTTTATTCATCTATATTACATAAATTTCATTTAAAAATCCACAATAAGGGGTTATTTTATTTAATTACAATATAGAAACATTGAACACTTTAAAATGGGTTTCATAAAACCCCAATTTTAATCCCAAAAAAAACATATACAGAAGTAAAATATAAATGTGATTCAATAGTAATTATGTGTATTAAATAAAATAAAAGAAAAAAATTTCTAATTTATATCATAATATGGAATTTAAATAACTTAATTTATTTTAAATTATTTATAGTTTTACAAAAATTGGTATTTTTATTTTTTAAATTAAAAATATATATTTTATGAAAAGTTCATAAATTCCAAAAAAAATAATTTTTATATGATGATTTAAAAAGTAGAGTTAATTTTATCAAAAAATATCTTAAACAGATATAATTTTATTATAGTATTTTCACATAAAAATAAAAAACATTTCTGAATAAAACATACTTTTGATGAATATTATTACTTTAATAAAAATTGATTCATTACTTACTAATCATTTAAAAATAAATTTATAGTAACTATAAAATATATATATAAAAATATATATATATATTAAAAATTAGTTAATATTATTCATACCTACCTATTTAAAAACTATGTTCTGACAAACATATTTAAAATAAATAATTTCACATATCACTAAAGATCAGTGTAACGTGTCATTAATGATATCAATGAAACTCATTTCTACATAATATAGAAGCTAATATTAGTTTTCACAAAACTAAATCAATTAAAATATAAATTAATTCTGAAAAAAAAATATTTCATATAATCTATATATTCTACATTCTAACCCCTTAAAATGAATTTCACCATTCAAATTCTTCTCAATCACCAATGGTTAAACATTTGGGAATTATATAATAGGAACCCACATAATTAGATAAATAAGAAAACATCCCATAAAATAAAAATATCGGAATCATAAATGTTACCTGATGTAATGGATAAATATGTTTCTATATTGGGATAATACTTATGGAAAGCTAAAATATAGATATTTAAGGGAAATCTAACTCCAATAGGACGATAGATACTAGTAGAGAACAACTTCATGAAAAACATAACAACCACAGATAAATTAATATATGATGATTTAAAAGGAATTTGATCCAACATAAATGAATGTAATATGAAAACATTTTTTTCCTAATGACCATCTTTGAAAAATTGATGTAATTTTTAATTTTAAAATAGAGAATATAAGAAAATATATTTAATTTATTTCATCCTATTTTATAAGCAAAATATTATCAATTGGTTATTCCCTGATCAGTTTTAACTTAATAGTTTTCTCTGAGGAATTAAGATGAATTTTTAATTCTTGAATCACCAATAGATTTTAATATCCATAAAATAATGATAATTCATTCTTTATATATCTAGTTATCAACATTCAAAAATGTATTTCATAATTTATACAATATAGATAAATCATCAGATATTAAAACAACACAAAAATATTTAAAAACATATCTATAGATCAAATGTAACCATTCCATAATTGGTTTATTGTAAGAATCATCCATATAAGAGAAAAACATTATCTAAAAATATAAAAAAAGCTCTCCAAATTTCAAAAATCAAGTTATCATTAATAACCTCAAACACCATGATGTATATCATAATATAACATACTAAGTATGTGAATACAATGATCATATATTAATAATAAAGTAGACGTAAACTAAATTTCCAAAAAACAATAATTAAAATCGGAGTTATATCACAAATTATCACCCTCCTAATTCAATAAATAAAGAAACAAATTATTTATTATATTATATGAATCAAAACTATCATAAAATCCTAAAAATTGTTATCAAATTAGTAATATGTTCAAAATAAATAAATACAGTCCAATTTAGTTTTTCCATATAAATTATATATTTTCCCAAAACAAGAACCAATTTTTTTAACATTAAAAATATATTACTATTTCTTTACTCATAATGACGTGTTTTCATAAAAATATATATGTTATTTTGAATTAATTATCCAAGTCATCATTACCATTCAACATATTTGAGAATAAATTTAATGAAAAACAATTAAAAAATCCTGATATATATTTATTTATTTATTTATTCATATAACATAATCCTATAATTGTAATACATAAACTCTTAAATTATTCAACAAGATCCTTTATCTATTAATTATGATTTATCATATTATTCATTAATACGTCATTCCATAATATATCATTTATACTCCCTCCATCATCAATAGTAAAATCATTACCTAAATATCCTTTAGGATTCTCTTCATGAGTTTTCCCCTTTGGAAATAAATATTCATAATTCCGATATTTTCCAAATTTAAAACATTCAATAGTTAATGATACTTTACGTACTGCATTTTTTCCATCCAATTTGTCAAAAGAATTTCATTTTTACTTTCAAAATACTTTATTTTCTTAGATCATTTCCACACACAAAACATCTTCTCATCCCTCTATGATATATCCTTGAGTTACTCTTCATACATTCTTGACATTGGGAAATTGAATTGTCTTTTCTTCATGGTCTCCACTACTTGAACACTCAAAAAAATATCCTTTTCTTATTTGGTAAAATTGAGATTTGGTTATGGTTCATGTTGTTAATCACAATTTTTGATAGTTTATTATGTATAGTCACAATATACTTCATTAAATTCATCATCACTTTTGGCTTCTCATCAAGAAATTATCCATCACATTCAATGTGAACCCATATGTCACAGCCATGTTCATAACTAAAAATAATTATATTTATTTTATTTTTATCTAAATACCCCCCCCCCCCCCTATGTCACCCCTAATCCCCAAAAAATTCAAGGGGATTTTTGAGATTTTTTTAGGGGAGAAAGGAGGGTGCACGGTTTTGGTGCACGATTTTCCAAATCATGTAAGAAAATTGTGTTCCCATTTACAAGTCATTAAAAACTGTGTTAAATGACTTATTTTCGTTCCTAAGATTTATCCAAACTAACCCCTATCTTACCCCATTCGACTATAGCATCGATTTAGACCCTCAAATCCTCCCAAAATCTCATTAGAACTCCATTGTGAAGGGTTATTTATAGGAGGAAATTCACAAAATATCCTGTAAGTGTTTCTCCCTCTTAGTTTCTTTTCATTAAAGAAGTTTCTTTCAATTTCCTTAAAGTTCTACGTGACTAGAGGGTAGGGTTTCAATCTGAGGATTTATATTTGGGTTTTTTGGTCCAGTCTAATGATTTTAGGCTCGATCTACCTTCCTTGGGGTGCGGTAGTGGTGCGATTGAATTTTCACACAAAGGAATCAATGTTTTAACCATTTTGGTAAGTGATTCCATGTTAATGAGATCCTTGTGACATATATTTCTATTTTTATAAAATTTTCATGTTTATATCACTTTAGTATTGGTGTAAAAATTGGTTTTAGTTGTATTTGGAAAAAAAATAAATTTTAAGTTCCATTATTATCTGAAATTGGGGGTTTTTCATTAAAATATTTTATCAGATCATTTGGGGATTAACTATAACTAATTAGTTGATTTTATTGAAATGTATTAGGTCTTAAAAATATGTTTTTAATTTTCATATCCTTTGATTTTTGCTGGGAAATATGGTTTTGGTGACGTTTGTTAAGTAAATTCTTTTTGGGTGCCAATTTTCTGTTAAATTGGGTGTTTTACATGGCTATTTTATATTAGGCCTATTGGGGTATTTTATAACTCATGTAATGGGTTTAAATAAATAATTTTGGTGCTAAAAATTCTATATTTGATAAATTTGATTATGCACATGGGGTTCAAAGTGGGGTTTTAAAGGGATTTTTTTGTGCCAAACTTTGTCAGATTTTGTGAAGTTGTTTTATTGAGAATCAAAATGTTTTGTTTTGTGTTTTATGTGGTATAAACTGTGTGTAGATACAATATAGTTTTTCTGTGACCGAAGATTGTGTTTTTATATGAAACCAAATTTAGTTATCATGATTAAATTTTCTGAGAATAAAGGGGAGTATAGGTACTTAGGTGGGCGGATATATACTAGTATTCTAGTGATATGGATGGGTTTTGTCCATGTTTCACATATCATTTTGAATATTGAAAACTCTAAATAAACTATACAGATGATGTTTAGGGACCACTAGGTTATGGGTATGTTCCCTACTAGTGGTTCGATCATGGAAAAGTATTGTGACATGGATAGTTTTACATCGAGGTATGAGGTACATGGGGCCTGAGACTATCTATTGCCAAGATGTGTTCTCAATTTTGGATATCATTGGATTTTTGTTATTTAAACTTGTCTTAGGGGGGTTTTTTATGTTCATTACAGTATCTCAAAAGTTTTATTTAAATTTTTTTAACATTTTGAACGTTTTATTTTGAAAAATGTTTACAATTGAATGTTACATTTCATGTAATTTATCATCATTTATCCTTATATATTAAAACTACATGATTTTCACATTATATTGAATATTATTTGTAATAATTGGGTTATATCCTATTGGTATTATCCTCAAAACCTAGTTACACCCCATGGTTTTATATATACAATTTTATGATAGACTCAGGTAAAGACAAAGCCTTTGTTGATGGCAGTTCATGTTGTTAGTCCCCTTATATGGTGTGGTGTTGTGGAGACGGCTCATGGTTGATGAACCCTAGTCATGTGAAGTATTTTTTAATATTATTATGGTGTTTTTATTTATTTTTGGTCCACTTGTACTTTATTTAAATCCTTGATTTCAGATATGGTTTCTGTTAAGGCTTGTTTAGCATGAAATTTTTAGATTTATATTACTGATTATTTTCAATAATTTACACTATCATACTCAGGTTAATCATTACCAAATATAAAATATTGACACATGGGAACTTTTCCTCTATTTTGGAGATATGGAACACCCATCGGGATTTTTCATGGGTGGGATTTGGTGTCAGTGTTAGTGGAGACCAGATTCTGTTTGTGGAAAAATGGTATTAGAGGAGGCCATTGTTTTTGGGTTATATTACTATTTTGGGATGAGTTGGGATAAAAGTGAGATCAGATAGTCGGGGCTCAGAGTTTTGGTCAGAATTAGGGTGTTGAGACCTCACCTATCTACGAATAACTTGAGTCACCTGGGGACATTGGAATTGTTTGATTGACTTCACTTCTAGGTGACATGTGTGGGTTGTAGACCACATGTGGAAATTGGGCGGGGGTGTAGTAGTTATTTTGTTTATTACGATAATGTGTTTAGATTATTTTTACTTCATGTATTTAATTAAATTTTTAATAAGTCTTGTATTGACAATTGTTTTTTGATTGTTTCATTTTTTAACAACATGCCCCCCTGGAAAGCTCCCATGCCCCCACAAGAGGACGCCAGAGAGAGTTCTCCTACACCAATTGATCAGAGGCCAGTCAAGGCTATGGTCTATGTTGTCTAAGATAAGATATAGGGACCAAATATTTTTCCCATACCTGTTAGGACAGAAGAGAGGGGTCCTAGAAAAGATAAAATTGTGATTTTTTAAAGAACAAGACTTCTATTTCTTGAAGAGGAATAGAACCCAAGGAAAAATCAAAATGAAACAAGAAGATCAAGCGCATTTTTGAGTTCTTGGATACACCCGAGGAGCTCAAGGGGGAAATGTGGTTCCTTTTTATGGAGTGTCCCATCTGCAGGCGGTGGGAATCGGTACATCAAACTAGGAAGAATGAGTAGATGCACTGGGGAGATTTCAACAACATCTTCAATGACCAATTGATCACACAACCAAAACTATTGAAATTGGATAGACCATTGGAAGAAGAGAAATAATATTATAGTGTTTTATAAGAAAACAACAAACGGATGATCCACCAGGATCGACCACAATCCTATTCATGAGGATTCTAGAGGCTCTCGTCTTCCTATGTGTATAAATTCTATTAACTGAGATTAATGTGTTTTAGGTTCAAGGGGATATATGATCCAAGGATAATATGTTTCAAAAGATGTAAATTGGTTATGTGATGTTCTTCAGAATGTCAAATGATTCAATTGAGTTACCATAGCTAAAGAATAAATCTACAAGAATCCTTAAAATGAGTTAATGATTTCTGGTTACATGATATATAAGGATATAAATTATGGAAATTTATTGTGATGGTGTTATTAAAAATATCTCTTTTTTACCACACTGAGTATTGACTCACTAAGATTAGTGGGTTTTTTATGTCTTATTGCAATGTGGAAAAATCACTTGATGAAAATATCATTGAAGATAGCTACAAATGGAAGATATTATTAATATGAGAAATTTTCTCAAACCTGTAGTCTTCTATGGAGAAACGGTGGAGGAGAATAAGAATGTTTGTGGGTTTAAATAGTGGTCTTAACCACTATAAGAGTTCCATATCATAGGGGTCCATTAAACCACTTAATAAGATGCAATATCTCAATGGTATATCATGGATGAATGTTTATGTTCAATAAGACCGATTGAAGGACATGAAGCAACATTCATGATTTTTTGTATTATCTATTTTTTTAAATAGGTGATATTAGCTGACAGTTTTTATGATAGAAAGAAACTACAATAGAATTATAGAAATTGTTCAACAAGAGGTTATAAAAGTGGTTGAAATAAATAACGTCACTTTATTATAGAATGATTAGAATCTTCAATAACACAGTGATCATTCTTAGGATGGAAGTGATGAACAGATATGTAGATCAAGAGATGATCTAGTTTCATAAGATGATTTAAAAGAATTTTCTGATAATGGAAAGCACGAGAAAAACTGAGTATTTGTACAAAAAAAAAGAAAAAAAGTGATGAAATTGATAGGCATAACATAATTTTCGATCGAATAGTGCCAGTTCAGACCATGATAATGAAGACTCAACAGAAAAAATCGTACATATCAAATGTGGAGCCTAAAAGTTTTGATGTATCATCTGAATATGATAATTAGGTTCAAGATATGAATGAATATCTTGAGCGATTTGTGAATAATCCGACATGGGAGATTGTATCGAGACTAATATAAAATAATTTCATCATGACTAAATGGGTTTTCTATAATAAGATGAATGAAGATGGTGATATTATTCAAGAAAAAACAGGACTAGTGTGAAAATTGAAATCCCAGATAGAGTGAAATGATTTTGGTGAAACATTTTCACATGTTTCAAGGATACATAAATCACATTATCCTTGTCCATATAAGTGGGATGAAATTTCAATTTTTTCATATGGATCTCAAGATAGTTTTTCTAGATGGGGTTCTAGAAGAATATTTTTATATTAAGAATCCAGATGGTTTTATCATCAATGAGTCTATGAATAGACATTGTGAACTGAAGAAGGATTTATAAGGTTTGAACTAAGAACCAAAAGAATATTATTCAAGGTTTGAAGAGTTTTATTATGAATCTTGGTTTACATTATAATGGAGTTTATTACAATTTTTATTTCAATAATAGTAGTAATGAAAGTATGATCATTCTAGTATGATATGAGGAAATTACAGAACATTAATTTATCAATATAAAAATGTGAATAAGGTTTTGAGATGATTTGAGATGGATTATTCTAGGGAAATGATGACTCAGGTAGCTTCGTGGGTGAAATTTTTATGAGATTATGAAGAAATTGGGGTTAATTTCATTGAGTACAGGAACATCGATGCAGTCAATTATAATAAACAGTGATAAGACCTCGTATTGTTTTTTCTTCATTTCAAGAATCAATACTTCAAATAAATCCCAAGGAAATCATTTTTGTTACAGTAAAAAGAATAATTTAGTATATCAAGTCTATGGTGGATTTAGGTTTTCTTTACAATGAAAAATATCAACAAGAGATTTTGGGATATACTGATGCATATTAGGATGGTTTGGTAAATGATAGAAAATCAAAATTAAGTAGTTCATTCTATCTGGGTGGATGTATTATTTCGTAGCTAAGAAACAAACATGATTTCATTTCATTGATCACTATATAATTTTAATATATTTCATTTAATCAAGCATGAATATAGTTATTATGGATGAAGTAACAAATTTTTGTTATGGGAGTTCAAGTAAAGTGTCTAATCAGAATTCATTTGGATAATTCAAGTTCTATAAATCATAGAAAAAATCTATTCCATCACTCATGGAGAAATAAAATTGAAATAAAATAACTATTTATCACGGAGAAGGAGGAGTAAGGGTTTGTGAAGATGGAGCATGTTTCTATAGAACTATCAGATGGATACATTCTATCAAAGTCCGTATCCAAAGAACTATTTTAGAGGAATCCATTGGATCATGGAGTTCAGTCAACTCCTTCCACTTGAACATGTGAGAATATGGGACCCATCTCCCAGAGGTATGGTGTGTCTTCCTCTAATTTTATTATTTGTTGTTTTACCCTATTGAAAACGTCCACGGAATGTACTTCATATTTTTTGACAGAAGGGGATAAATTTTGGATATTATAGGGGAAACATTTATGAATGAAGACATGAGGAGAAGAAGTTAGGTGCAACAGTGATATAGGGGTTGTGGAAGCTGTTAGGGGAGTAGTGATATAGGGGGAGTTTTAAATATAATGATTAAAAATGTGATCAATAAAAGACAATATATCATTATAGATTAATATTTTGTTGAATTTTTTTTTTGTGGTTTTAGGGGTTTTGAAATGATGTGGTTCATTGATGAGAATTGCATTATACTCTTTTTTCTCACACTGAGCATGGCTCATTTGGGCATTTATTATGTGTTGAGTAAATCATTAATCTCTATCTTACTTGTTATTAGAAAATTCTTGTATAATATGGAATAAGAGTTATCAATGTATAAAAATAAAACGAGTAGTCAACAAACCCAAAGGGGATATTTGTGGGAAATATTATATCAAGGAATCATCTCAGTGTTTTTCGGTCTAATTATGTTGGTTAACAAAGTCAGATAACCCCAAATGAGCATGCATTGTGTTTTTTGAAGTCGGTTTTAAGGTAGTGATGTTTCCCACTATTTTAGAAATTTATGGGCCTCAAAATCAAGAGTTTGTTTTTAGAATATTAAGATTTTAGGGGTATGACTAAACAGTACACGGACCACGAAACATTTTTTCATTGACAGCTAAGGAAATATTCTAAATGGTGAAGGATTTTTGGGTAAGGTATATTTCCTCATATAAGTTCTATGCGGACCATGAATCTTGGTATGCGGAACATGTAGAAAAAATAGATTGTGTCGAGGCTTGCGGTATGCGGGATGGCTCAACATTTGTGAAAATGGAGGTGGTGATTTGTGGAGTTGTGAAGGGATTAGTTTGGTGATGAGATTAGAAATTGTGAATGATGAGTAGTGGTATGCACACCACATAGGTAAAATGGTTCGTAGAAGGATTAGTATGTGGTGATGGTTTACCAGATCAAATAATTTAGTAAAATGAAATAGAAATATTTTTATAATATTTTTCTATATAAGTACCAATAATACCATCATCACAAAGTGTGATTATCATTATAAAATACTATGCTCTTTTAGAAATTTGGATAAGTCCAAAAGTGTTTTATAAGGGAACATTGTGAGATGAAGAGGAGGTTGGCATAGAGAATTCTTCAAAGGGTGAAGTGGTACATGGGAGACAGCATGCTGAAGTGGACCGGGTGTCAATGTATCCCATAAAGGAATAAGTTTCCATAAAGGTTAGATGGTGTGAGGGGAATCATTGATCAACTGATGAACAAGTAGTCCATGGGAGATAGTCAGTAGAAGAGGTATTGTAGGAAAATGTATCCCACAAAAGAATAAGTATCCAAGGAGGAGACATGTTGTGAGGGGCATCATCGAACCGAAAATGAAGAGGTGGTCCATTGAAAATTATTTCATTCAAAAATAAGGGATGTTACATGAAAGAAGAATATTTATGTGAAGTAGGGACTGTTTGTGGAGGAATGGTGGTCTGTGAGGCATTTCAGTTAGCAAAGGGTGAGACACAATTTATAGGGAACTCAAGGCATTCTTAAGAGGTCTTAGGGAAGTTTGTGGATGAATAGTTCATGAAAGTAATTTCTACAAACTAATTGTTCACGGAATAGTGAAATTCAACTACAAGTGAAAATAAACTTCAACAAACCTTCTACCTATAGTTAATGATTCATGATTTCATAAAAATTAAGGGAACTACAAATCCTTAAAATGTGAGTGGATCCATTATAATAATAGTGAGAAAACAAATAGGAATACGGTGACCATTTCCATTGGTAGTGAGTAAGAAAAAGTGAGAAAGGGAGTGACCCTTGTTAATGTAGTGAGAAGACCATAAATCTTGTAATGGCAGAGAGCCTGAGTATAGAAGTGATCTAGCCAAAACATCATTATTGGTAGTGAGCCTTAGTGAATTTGGTACAATTGGCACAATGTTGTTGTATGCTCCATGGATTTAACTATGTGATGTTTAACCATGTAAAACTATTTTTATCCTTGTTCAAGCATTATTGCAATACTTTCAATTCTTTAGCATCAGATAAAATTATAAAGGATATGGCCATAATTAACATGAAAAATCATAATAAGTGACCCTTGTAATAATGATTTCAAGATCTTGTAGGGCATGAAGAAGTTGGAATAGAATATATATACCGTTATTCACCCCCACAAATGGTACATTTTCCCCTTTTAGACCTGACAATCACACTAATGATGCACAATGAAAATGATTAATGATAATTAATAGTATAAGAACATAAAATAAAAATAACAATAATAAATAACATTATACAACTCAAGGAAATAATATGAAAAAAAATATAGTACATAAGAAGAAAAAATGAAGAAGGAGAATTTAGTGGAATAAAAATTTAAAATTTATCAAAAAACCATTTTAAAAAATAATATATGTTTTTAGTTATAAGATTTAACATGTATATAAATTTAATTCCTTCAATAAAAACATTAAACAATAATATAAAACAACTAAAATACTCATAATTATAAAATAATATACTCAGTTATCTCAGCAGTCAAGTGATACAGAACTGTCATCTTCTATCCTTACTCAATATACTAACATTAAATGAGAAACCAAAAATAATTTCACAATAATCCTATTTTAAAATTAATTTTTCAACCAAATAATTATTATTATCCTATCATCACATCCCTTATACTATTGATATTTGAAAACATTATTTTTTAACTTATGGAACTCCTTTAATTATCACAAACATTAAAAAAATATGGAACTCCTTATGTAAAAAAATTACCAAAAATACTGAAATGGAGAAAAGTAAATTACCAAATGTTTTTAATAAATCATCCCAAGGATTTAATGATTTACTATAAATAAGTCCATATAGAATGAAAGAAAACTCATGGTCTTTGATAAAATAATAAAATGTGCAAAAACCCAACCTGAATGATTAACATTGCATTGAATGAATCCTTCAAATTTTGTTTCTTATGTCTCATAATAGGGTCACACATTAATTTCAAGTATTTATTAAATGGTAGTACCTACACTATTCCTACTCTGAGAGAAAAGCTTATAAAATTTAAAAATATTTTTATTTAAAATAATTAAATTGTGATAAATGTTTGTAAAAATATATTATTAAACCATTCCTTTCCATATTTTGAAACCCTTTCTTTACATCACCACATACAAAAACCCAGAAATGGTGGTTTTATTTTTAGTGTATTGTAATTCATTCCAATCATTCCAAAAAAGAATAATTTATGCTTTTATAATTTAGTATAGTGAATATTGGATAAAATATATAAAATGATAAATAAATTAGTAAAATTAAAATCCATTAATCAATCATAAATAATATTTAAAAAAACAAAATTAACCCAAAATATTCAATTTCAAATGAATACAACACCTTTTAATAATTTTTTTTCACATTAATGTTATTTAATTTAAATTTCACATGAAATTCAATCCATGACTATTATCAATGAAAATAATAATTCTAGTTTAATAGTTGATATGATAACTTCATGAAAATGTCAGAATAATTTAAAAAGAGAATATTTATAATTCCTACAACAAAATTTCTATAACCAAAATAGTTGGTTTATACATGGAAATTAAAATTTAAATTTAAATCCATCAATTATGTTCATAAAAAAACTATTTAACCTTTATTATGGTTATGAGAGTAATGAATTTGGAGCATAACAACCATAAATGGATTAAACACAAGGGTTTGAGGACACCTAAAAAATCATTGGTGAGATCTTCATATTCCTATAAACACCAAGAATATTCTTATCATTAATAAAAAAAATCATTGAATGTATCTTAAATAAAAAAATAACATTTAATGAAGAGTAAGTACTAATCTATGCAGACATCGTAAAAATCAGAAGTATTTTAAAATTAAAAATAATAAAATCCCAAAAATGTAGAGCCTAAAAAATAAGTAATTTTGTATTAAATGTGATATTCCCAAAGTAATATCTACCATGAGGCTTATTCTCATCAAAATAACAACCAAATAAATAGAATGTACCTATTATATACTATTCTTACAATAAAACAAGAAGGCCAAAATCTTTTGTGTAATATTAAATTTAGTTGTTCAAAACAAAAACCAAAATTATTATTCTAGTAAAAGGGTCCTTATGTAGTATGTTGAAGAGTAAATAAGGATGATTGGATAAAAATTGAAAAACAATAGAGATCCAAATAAATAAATAAAAACCATAGATTTTTCAGGGAATAAGGGAGTGTATTAGATGGAAAATAGAGATAAATATTTTCAACACTTCTTTCATTGGTGAATTAATCTATGAAAAAAAAAATTCAAGGGAAATTATATTCAATAAAATACTGGTCTGATTTTTTTTAATGAGTACTTATTTTTTCACTTTTTAAATTTTATTGTGAATCCATATGTTATTTGAATAAATATTATGTTCTTATAGATGAGTTTTTAGGTTTTATAAAGGGATCGATGTTTCATGACTTTAATGGTTGTTGTGAAATTATCATTTTTTTGTGATTAGTAACACTATGTATAATGTAGGGTGGTAGGATTTTTTCATTTATCATGCAAGTTGACTTGGTGGTACGTAAGTTAAAATTGGTACCTGGTGGCAGAAAATTGGTTACCTTATACACATGAGAAATGTTTTTTAATGATGTATTTTTATTATTTTTTGTAGAAGACCCATTTATCCCTATTTTTTGTTCCTTCAAAACCCATTATTCCCACCCATTTAAGAACTATATTTGGGTTCCTTCTTTATTAATTATCTCTCTCCTCTTAGGTGATATTTTTCCATGTTAAATACAAGGTATATCCTTCCAACTCCTATTATATTACTTCTATTTCCATTATTCTTTTATTTTCATAGGTTATGTTATGGATTTTATAATAAAATAACCTAATTCATAGTGAAATGAATTAAAATGAATAAGTATTCCTCTTTTATTTTTTAATTGAAGCATAAACTCGATGGATAACATATATTAATGATAATTTTGATTCATAGCGAAAGAGTTTAGAGTTAATATATGGTTTTCTTAATTATATGTTGGGATCTAATTTTAGTAGGATTGATTTAATATTGGATTTATTTTATTACATTCAGAGCTGTATTTTAAGGTATATTCTCCATGGTTTTTATTGGGTTTAGTCAATCATTTTCTAGAATGATTTTTTAATTGGAGTTAGTTTGGTTCGAATTATTGGTTAATAGTTATTAGTTTTTTATGGGTACTAGTGGATTATTGTTGATAAAAATTTGAATTGGGATGGATAACCAATAATTACTATAGTTGTACTAAAACATTTTGGTAAATTTCTAGTCTATCATAACCTACCCCCACTACAAACCCCCCATGGGTTGGCAGTGAATGTGGGGGTTACCTAAAAGACTAAATCCAATTGAGCAAGGAATAGAGAATATCAATGAGGTCATAATCCTCAAATGAGAGGAATTATACTCATAACCCAAGAAAATAATTAAATGATATTACCTATGAACTACAACAGATTTCCATTCTATAAAAAATCCCATAACCTAAAGGTAAAATATAAGTTAATATATTAAATAATCCTAAAATAACATGTGATAATGTTCCATTAAGACTACATGTCATCCAAGAAACTCTATTTGATCTTACCAATCAATTTTACCCATCTATCTACGGTATTCTTATAAAATAAATATAATTTTATGGAGGGGTGATCACTCGGGTGTACTCAGTATGATCACTCTTTTAAAAAAATTATTATCCATGGTTAATAAATATCCAAGTGCAGACAATAATGATATAAAAATAATACCATAAATTTAATAAAATTATGAAAATGAAATAAAATCAATAAACTCTTTTTCCCACATTTACTATATAAATTTTTATCATTTCCCACAGCATATATAACCACATATCCCAATAAATATTTCAAACCAATTCTTTGTCTAACCAAGGATTAGAATACCAAAAAATTAATCAATAAAAAAGAACTAACATTAAATTTTTATGCATTATATGAATAGATAAACAAAATAGGGGCCAAAATTTTACCACCACACTTACCTATTATTTTAGATGCCACTTCATCTCACAAATGGGGAAAACACAATAGTAAATCCGCTCACCAAATAATTTGTAATCAATTATAAAAACTAAAAACACTTCATCATAAACAATTTATTTAAACAATGAAAAGATCATCATTCCACATATCTACAAAACACAAATTTCCATAAATAAAAAAATCCACCAACACATATTTCATCATCGCATACCCACCTATCGTAACTATATATTTGGATGGTGACCTAAAAATGAATGAAAACAACCTCATTACCTCATTTGTTTTCATTTTTATCTCCACCCATATATACATATCCACATGCTTCTCAACATTATTGGGAATTATAAAAATGAATGGGCTCATCCACATTCCCTCATCCTAAAATCCTTGACCCCTAAAATGCACCCACACCAGAACTAAAAAACAAGGTGACTATATATATATATATATATATATATAAACTGAAAGCTATTTTAACTCATATATATCTACCTTACATTAATTATCGCAACCCTTTCATGGCATCCACTGCTCATATACACAATAATAGAACACTGTTACAGCTTGTATAAATAATCCAACCGTGAACCACCAACACATGCTCATTAGAGTCAGTACAAATATATAATATAATTGATGTCGAATATATATCGTATATATATATTCATTTGGAAATACATCATATACTACTAAATTATGAAATTTCATTCTATTTTATAACTATTTTTCCCTAAAAAAAATTTCACTGTATCAAAATAACAATATAGAAACCACCCACCAAAACTCAAATTCCCACAATAATTAAATATCATTAGCATCACCAAAACCATAGAAAAAGAGAAATTGATACAATAAAATACACTATAATTTTTATACCCTTTCCAATCCCACCATGTACCATTAACCATGACCCTTATGTTCATTGGTATATTCATTTATATATAGAAAAATATAAACAATTCATAAAATAAAATCTCATTTAAATTCTTCTATTCATCATTAATCACATATATTCTATCCATGAGCAATTGAAATCTGCATTTTCTTTAATTTCATTTCAGTTTTCATAGTAAATTATTCATTATAATAATAATTAAATCAATCAATTAAGATATATATTTTTAACCAATAGTTTTACATTTATCAATTCATCCAAAACCAATAAATAATCACAAACTATGAATTCCCTACTAATTTTACCAACCACACACTTCTTTAATCATAGAAATCCCATAAAATTACATAAAAAAATGTTGTCAAAATAACACCTAAAAATAACACAACTAAACCCAAATTGAAATTGAAATGGAATCAGTTAGAAACAGACTCTCTCTACTAAAACATTGTAATAATACCCCTAACATACTTTTCATAAAAAAATTCAGTGGATAAAATAGAATACCAACACTGAATTACTGTATCTCGACCCAACCAATATCTCTAATAGATTTTCAGTAATACTGTATCACCACCCAAGGACAATGATTACCCCAAAAAATTTAGGGCAGATTTTATAAGATATATGTTGATTATTGTATTTATTAATACCCATTATAGAATTCATCCTTACATTATTTTTACCATTATCACTGATTACTCAAAAAACAATTAATCATTACTTAAGTGGAGACACAATAAATATAAATATGACAACACCCCTTTCCATCCCTAATAAATGATCCCAAACAAGATCACTAAATTAATATAATAATAGGAAAAAGGAAACATGATATAATTCATTAACAATAACAAATAATTACTGATCTTCTGATTCTAGGTTTTAGCATTCCCATTTTAGTCATTATCTATATGTAACTATCAGATTATAAAGACAGAAATTTTTATTAACTAATAACATTTTATATAAAATAAAAAAGTAAATATAATTATATAATAATAAATATATATAAAATATCCTGAAAATTCATAAAGTACACGAATCCATCTCTATACCTTTTAATTTTATCGAACTCAGATAATTATCATCATTTAATTCATCCTTCTTAAATAGAATTCATTATGTGTTTGTTATTCATCGAAAACCAATAAAACCAATAAATATGTATCCAAATAAAATAACATAAAGTATATGAGATGTTTACTAGGTGAAATCAAATGGATATAATAAAAATAGACACACAAAAAGTTTATAAATCCTCTACCTCAATGAATATGAAGTCAATCCATCGAAAAATCATAAGAATCTTAATCCAAAATATAGAATATCATCCACATAAAAATTGTCCAGTTAAAAACATAAAATCTAAATAAATTAGATGAAATATCCTCCAAAAATTACTAACTAGGAAATAAATAATAATTGACGAGAGAGGATTTCCTTCTATCAATGATGAATTAGATGAATGAAGCCATTTACTAATTATAATCTTCAAGAATCTTTAATAACTATGAATATAACCAAATATCCACTTGTGTTTTGGGAAAAAATGTATAATTAATATAGCCTTTTAATTATATTATTATATTATTTTAAGTATAGCATGCTAGGAAATAGATACCATGGATAATAGATTCTGGTGTCATTGGGTGATTAGGTTTATAAAATATAAAACATGAAATAAAAACATCATTTATTTCATTTTCATAATGATATCCTAACTTCATTTGAGCCCTTACATCTATATAGGATAACATGGGGAATACATTAACCAAGGGATGGTCTAAAAGTCCCAGTAATGGAATAAGAAAAGAAGTAAATCATATAACATGGGTTAGAATTCATAACATGATGACATAAAATGGCTTGGATCATGAATAAACATAAAGAATTATAACATATAGAACATAAGAACATGTAAAAATGGAATCATATAAATTTTGAAACATCATACAAGATTAAATATTTTTTATTCTAGTATCATTGAACATGGACGAGCATGAGTCAAGCCTAACCACCAAGAACATTGTACAGTGATCATGAGTCAAGGCTAACCACCAAGTCCATTGCACATGGAGCATGAGTCAAGGATAACCATAAAAACTATTTCACTTGATGTTTCATTAGACTAAAAATTACCCAATTAAACTGTGAACCTTTTGGTAATTACCAACATAACATGTTCATCAAAATGTGTGCCACCTGAATAATCCACATAAACATAATAGTTAGCCATAGAAGAAAGTGGGTACCATTATAATGTAATAAAAGAATAATAAATGGTTGTATCATTAATTTGTACATGAAATAATTGAATTAAATCATAAAAATACAATAATTATGGATAATACTCTTAATATAAGATATTTTATGTCAAACTAAAGTGAAATCGCTTAAAAAGACTTTTCCAGAAATGGTCCACTTTAGTGTAGTTTAAAAGGATAGTGTAATGATTATTTAAAATATAAATGAAATTATTATTTGTATAAAACCCAAAATTAAACAAGTTTACTTTTCATGATAAAATGAGTGATTTTAGAAAAATTATTCCATCTCAAAACATATAATGCATTTCAATTAAAACAGGTATGAAATCTGAAAGTTCCCTTAAATCGGGCTTGTTTATCAGAAGGAATTAATAAAGGAACCCTATAAAACATATATTTCCCTAAAAAAGAAATAATTATTTATCTTTGAACTTATATTTGGAGCATACACAAATAATTTAGTACATTTTAATAAGAATAACTAAAAATTTAATTTCTATAAATATACATAAATAATAACTCATTGGAAAAATAGTGATTTGGAAGGAATCCCCTACCTTATGCTTGAAAGTGTTCTTTAATTGATCTTAATGTCCTATATTATCAAATTAAGTCCATTTATTAATTAATTAGAAAAATTTTAAATGTTTATTTGATTTATTATAGTTTTATTATGTTTATTTATCTCATTTTTGAGGTGTTTTAATTTATCATTTGGGATATTTCATTTCCATGGTTTTCATGATAGGTTCAGTTGTATAGATGAATGGAAAATCTTGTAAAATTAGAATAATTTTCCAACACTGAAATTATATATTTAAAATGAACATATATAATATTAAATATTCTTATGTATAATTTTTTCTATATTTTATGATGATTCAGTAGATAAAACGTTAATGATAACTGTTTAGATAATTTTTTTCATTTTTTATCATCTGGGACTAGTTTTTTAAAATTAATATCATATATATATATATATTCCTTCAAGAAAATTATATATTTTGTCATAAATATGTTATAACTATTTAAATCATAAAAATATTTATATGATTATCCCTAAAGGCGGTAATGAAAATTGAAATCTCATCATCGTTGAATGTGATAAATTAACACATCACGACTGATGTTTTCATTTTCAATAAAAGGAGAGGGGAAGAGGAATGACGATGGGTTATTCCATAGACACATAAAATTTATAGTATATATAAGATATTTTAGTATTAACGTCACTTGGACATGGGTGGGTGATGGTATAATAATAAAATAAAATAAAATAAATGTAATTTGAAGAGAACTAAAGAGTATTTTACGTCGGGATCCTCCTCCTTGAGAACCTCCTTAATTAAATGGGTTAGATATTTTATTGATACCATAGGCTATTGAATGTTTAAGTAGTGTTTGGGTAGAGTATTGGGTATCTTCGGACCATATTTTTTTTTAGAGTTGTGCGGAGAGTAGTTTGTGAGGGGTTATATTTATAGTGGAGGAGAGGTGTGTTTTCTCATTATTTTATTCATTAGTATTTTATTTTGATCAAGACAGAGAATAGTTCTGATTCCCATGAATAAATTTTGTAAAGGGAGAATTATGTTTTTATATTCATGGATTAAAACATCCATACATCATCAATGTCTCGGTAATTCATGTATTTAGCTAATATCATAAATTGTCGTCTTTCACTATTGACCAGAAATTCCACTATTTTATATAAATCGAAAAAATTCACCCAAACCATTTTTAGATGTGTATAAATAAAAAATATACTGTATTTTAGGAGAATTATTTTCAAAATGTTATATTCTTAATTTTTAATTTAAATAAACATTTACAAAAAGAATAATGATTTTAAAATTGTAAGTGATTATTTAACAGTTTGAAAAATTAATTAAGGTCTCATAAAACAAGCTTATAATCATTTTAAAATAAAATATATATTTAAAAATAAATTTTATGATAATACTGTTTATTTTAAATAATTATATTCATTATAATATTGAAAATAAACATTTATTTTTTACAAAAAATATCAAAACATAATTAATAATTTCTAAAACATTTATTTATTTGTACTATGATATAATTATATCATATTTCCATTGATAATAAGCCTAAATCTTAATTTTAATTTCATGGCGAGGTTACTATTCTATATGATATATTATTATTTTTAATGTTTATGTTACTATTACGAAGGTCATGGTACTTTTCCATTTGTATAGGTTCCTTAATTTCTTAAATAATTGTTATTTAATTCATTCAAAATTTATAAATTAGTAATTGTGTTATATATCTGATTTTATGTGATATATAATTTAAAAATATTTATATGAAAGGAAATTTAATTGATATAATTCTGGTTTCTTACATTTTCCCCCGTGCGAAATTTCTCCCTCTAAGTTTCTTTTTATAAACTATTGGGAAAAATCAGATTTTTCTCCTTTACCACCTCAATGAGGTATTTAGTATTTCTTGTAGGAATTTTCTTCAAGGATAAAGGTATTATGCATCAGAGTGGTTCTATTGTATATTTTCAAAATCATCAACTTTTTCTATCCAAAAACATATCATCTGTCATGGATTATATCCATAGATCCACCGATAAGTGATTATAAAACAATTTTATATATATAATTTTGAAACAAATTCTTGAACACGTTTTTTATAAAATGGAATTACTGATTCATGTTAAAATACTTCAAAATAAAGTTTTAGTAAATCAGTTATTCAATTTCCTCAACGATAGAAATATCTAATTAAACTCATATAGGCTACTCAAAGGTCTTCCTCTTCTGAAACATCTATAAAATCATTAAGTTCTTCATGTGGTTGAATGAAAGAGAAGAATTTGAAAATTCCATGATTGTAATTCCTACGCATAGCATTGTAATAATTTTGAGTGTTCAAGATTCTCTAAAAGTTGATACATGATCCTTGAAATAATCTACTGATGATTGAGGTATTGGATTCCTCATAATTTTTTTTATCTTGGATAATGGAAAATGTTTCAAGGGAAACTGACTATGAAATCAGGATAATATTTCCATGTACTTCTTTATGAAGAGAGATAATAGTAGTTTTTCAAATTCCTCAATCTATATTTTTAATAATAAAAATAAAATTCCATTTGGGGGATTGAATGATTGTTTCCTCACGGATTTCGGGGATGACCTCGTTGATTTGAGATTCAAACGTTCCGATCGGTTTCTAGCGGGTTTGTTCATAGAACCAGAAACATCCAATGATTCCACATCAGTTTGGACCTACTTTCCAAAGGTAGGCGCTCATTAGCTTGTGGAATGATGAGGCTTAGGAATTTTCATTGGTCGAGAGGATGGGAGGTCGCACTCATCACACCTTTTTTAGGGGAATTATTGTCTACTCCGGGACTCTCTTTATAGATTTAAGTTATGTTCATGAATCCTTATTACATTACCAAGTATAAAATGTGCTTTCCTTTAGTTTTAACAATCAATGATTAAATATGCAAGAAATTTAGAGAATCTTTTATATGTATTCGAGGTTCTTCATCAATAGAGAATCATCTATATCTGTTTAGAGATTCTTGGTCAATGGTATCCTTCAAAACATTTATATAAAAGTCTCTTGGTCATTATGATGACCAGGCTGGTTTTAAAGCCACTCAGTGGGGCACTTGATGTTTATCGTCATTCAGAAGGACATGGATTATTTCAAAGTTGGGATCGAACCCAAAAAATGGGCTACCTACGTATCCTTTGTTTTGGAAAAGGAATCAGAACCCACGTAGTTCGAGTAAATTGAGTATGATGTTTATGATTGATGGATCAAAGAAGAATGTCATAATTACTTTTACACTCTAAGCTCACGTGAGTCATGCTCAGTGTGAGAAACAAGAGGTATTGGTAAAAATTAGACAATTGTGCCATGAAAGATGCAATCATAAGAATTTGTTTGGGGCTTATGTATGTATGAATTCCCAGATAGATGAAGGTTTAGGATTTACTTTTAGGGAGAAAATCCAGGAACATGGTCCATAAAGGTATATGTGCTTTATGGAGATTTGAATACTCTAATCTTGGGGCTTTCTCCTAAGGAGGATGCCCGAGTTAGGAGGGGACTTATGATTGGGTTTTACTCCTGAAAAGGAAACCCAAATCAAGGGTAAATTAGGACTGGTTAAGAGAAATTTAAGGGGGCTTGGGGTTTACTCCTGAAAAAGGAAACCCAAGATTATGACTGGGACATACTCCAAAAAAGGAGGCCCAGGTTAGGGGACTTGGGGCTTACTCCTGAAAAGGAAGCCCAAGATTATGACTGAGTCTTATTCCTGAAAAGGAGACCCAGGTTAGGGATTAAGGTTTGGGGCTTACTCTTGAGGAGGATACCCAAATTTGGGAACTTTAAGATTTTGGGGCTTACTCATAAAGAAGGATGCCCATATTTGAGGTTGGGGCTTACTCCTAAGAAGAATGCCCATATTAAAGGATTTATAACCGGGGATTATTCCTAAAAAATGAGACCCAGGTTAAGGATTCTCTCATGTTAAATGATGAGGTTGAATGAATGAACTCTCCATATTTAGTGACATAAGGATATTTAAATCACTAGGTTTTGAGAGATATTCCACAGAATTCAATTCAGATAAGGAAGTCGAATCAAGAAATCATGCCATAAATGGATTTGAAGAGTGTCTTGAAGACTGAATCTTGAAAAGGAAAGGTGTAATGGCTTAAGAGGGGTAAAAAGGGCAAGATAGGCACCCAAAAAGGTAAGGGGCACGTAGGTCTTGAAAGGCACACAAGTATTGCGGCGACGCGCAAGTATTGGTCATGCAAGTATACTTGCGCGACATGAGGGGTATTTGCGCGATTCTCAAACATCATGAGAATATTTGAGCAACTCTTTTAAATCACTTTAGAATCCTCTTGAGGTTCTTCCAGAAAAGGGACGTGCAAGTTATATTAAAGGAAATAATTCGGCGCGCAAGTGTTGACAAGTTTCAACACTTAGGCCTTCCTTCTTCTCTTTAGATCTTCCGTTCTAGGTAAGAAATTACCTTAGAAGTGTTCCGGAAGCTTTTAGAAAAAACTTGGGCGTTGGGAGCTTCAATCTGAGTTTCTGAAAAAAAAGATCCTCGAATGGGGGGCCCACAGGGTCTATTTATAGGCAGGAGAAGACCCCGGGCGGTTACCGGGCGGTTATTACGTAGGTCGCGCAAGTCACTTGCGCGATCAAGAGCGTCGCGCAAGTGTACTTGCGCGACGGTGATAAAACTTGCGCGGTGCAGTTGCTGTTGATCCTTTTTTCATGCCTTTGCCGATTTTTGATATTTTCTTCAAAGGTTGAATCACTTTGAGCTCAGATATTCCCCTTTTCTGATATTTAGATTCTGTGATGAAAGGAGCGTCAACAAATGTCCCCCCTCAGAGTTGGATCCGGAGAGAAATGAGGATTTGACTCTAAGGAAATCGAATCCATCCAAAGGAAAAGGGGGGCGCGCAAGTCTTCAGTGCACAGAGGGCGGAGCGCAAGTTTTCGTCGCGCAGGCCATAAGCGCTCTGGGTACGGCGCGCAGATAGGCCTCCTGGCCTATAAATACATGGCCTCACCTCCGTACAAGTATCCGGATTTCCAGACTTCATACCTTCGAGCTCTCGCCGTGCAGGTCACCTTAGCCGCGTAGGTTGCTCTGTTTTCTAGTGTTTTCCTTGATGTTGTGCTACTGTAAAGGTATCTGTACTTGCGCGGTTAATACTTGCGCGTCAAAAACTAGTGCGGCACACGAATACTTGCGCGCCATTGTTTATACTTGCCCGACTTAATGCCTTAGCCATTTTTTCAAATTTCTTTCACAAATTTTATGAAAAATAAACCTATTTAAGAGTTAATTTATTCATCTTTTGTGTAGATTCAGTGGTTCCCAAGGGAATTGGAACGGCTGATGAACTGGCTAGAAAGCGAAAAGATGACATGATGAACATCATTGACCACGATTATTATGATATCTGCAACAGCACTCTCCCAGATTTGGCTAAGTACATGAAGAAATATCATCCTAATTTTCCACAGAGCATCTATCTGCCTCTATGTGGTCATGGTCATCTGCAAGGAGTCAATGTTCCAAATGCAATGAACTATACACCTGAAATGCAGCTACGCTGCTACTCCTTCATTTCGGTTATGCTGTGTATTAAGAGCAACAACAATGGTGTGAACTTTCAAATTCTTTCTCCATGTCATTTCCTTCCAAATATGAAAATGTCAAACCCATGGGCTTAAATGTTTTCCACTAATGGTTGGTGGAGAGAAGACAAACATGGTATTAGATCAATATCTGAAAAGAGTACTTTCTCCAAATGGCTCTTTACTTCCAATGCTCCATTCTCAAATCCATGTATCCATCTTCCAAGTCTCTTGGACAGAAACAGAGTCACTGTTTGATCAGCAGAAAATTTTCTCAAACTACACTCAAGAACATCCTTTTACAATTGTTCCAAGAAGAGCTGGTATCACTGCATCTCTTTTTGTATCCAGTTGAATGAATTAATTCCAGGTGGTTTCTAATGAATCTCGAGATGCAGTAAATCAAATGAAGTGTTATGTTGAAAGCCTCTTGTAATTCTTGAAAAAGAGAAGAGACTCCATTCTTTGGATGTCCTTCTAACTCTTGTGTATCAATGAAAAACACTTTCATCTTCAATCATTTTTACCTGCATTCTTTCACTAACTGCTTCAAATTTACTTAAGCAAATGGGCTTAGTAAGAATAGTTTGATTTTTACTACGATTATTACAAATAACCCTACAAACTTTGAATCTTTTAATTGCTCAATATTACCTAAATCTTACATAATGTATGTTTAGTGAGCTGGAACTTGACTTTTATTCAGAGTTCCTTTGTCTTTTTTGTGGGCAGTTTAAAGACATACATGTCGGGCATAAAGGGGATAATGTTTAAGGTCAAAATAGCTTTGACCGAAATGGATTAAAATTGATTCAATTCCTTGACAACTTATCTGAAAACAAATTACCATACTCAAGTATGAGAGAAAATATGTAAACTATGGCTTAAGAATATTTGAATCTGAGGAATGATATGAAAAAGAGCTAAAAGGCATTAGAAGAAGTAGTTTCCAAGAATGAAGTTAATATTATTTAACAAAACCCGTTAGGGGGTTGAAATATGCAGGGCCACCTATGGGCATTGGCTGCATGGTCAAATAAATAGTATCTTTCGGCTGACAAGTCTGTTATGTGGACTGTTTATGCAAGGCCACCTATGGGCACGTGCGGCATAGTTAGGCGAAAAGAACTCCCAGAAATTTACTTTCCTAGTGCTAAAAGCCAATGAAAGTTTATGGAGATCCAAATTTTCCAAAGCATAGAGTTTGTTGTATGGAAAGAGGTACTTGAATATGGAGAAGATATTTCCGAACAAGAATATCGAAGAACTGGATGAATATCACTCCTACGAAGGTCTGACCCAAACGTAGGGAAGAAGAATAAACCATAGACTTGAATATTTTCAGATCATGAAAAAGGATATGGGAAAAATATGTTAAGGATGGCTATTTTTTTTGCAGATCCCTACATACTGTCGTTTAAGACAAATAAGGACAAAAGAGGCATTCTTCCCAAGAATGAAGTTACTATTATTTGACAACAAACCCGTTAGGGGGTTGAAATATGCAGGTCCACCTAAGGGCATTGGCTGCATGGTCAAATAAATAGCATCTCTTGGCTGACAAGTCTGTTATGTGGACTGTTTATGCAAGGCCACCTATGGGCACGTGCTGCATAGTCAGGCAAAAGAATTCTCAGAAGTTTGACATTTTTGTGACTAGAAGTCATGAAAAGGGTTATGAAGATCTGAAAATATTTAAGGTTAGGATTATAACACATAAAGATGGGTATTTTCCAATGTATATAGAGATACATAGGTCAATGAAAACCATAATCATGTTGTGGCTGGGTCCTGAATTGAAACTTGGACTTCACTACGTATCTCATAAGAATGAGAATCAAGCCATACGTAGTTCTTGAAATGCAGTTTAACGTCGTGCATGACGAAAGTATGAGAAATCTTAGTTTAGGGTCATAGAATTCGGACCATAATAATGAATACACAGTGTGTGTTTTCATGAGGACTTTTCAGCTAAGGGACTGAAAGTGAAATTTGGGGTTAGGCCCAAAAGACTTGGGGCTGGATTCGAGGGATACTCGAACATTCCTATGTATCCCATAAGGATGGGAATCAATCCCACGTAGTTCTAGAACTACCCTTTGTACAAATTTGGTTCGTACATGTGAAGGGTGAAAGGGGACTTTAGTGCAATGATGGTTTAACCTAAGATAAAAAGTTTAGGCATTACCATGTATGCATGTAGTCTTTTGGAATGAAACATGATCAAAGAATATTGTAGTTTATTGTCGTACCGGACAAAAGTGTTGTATAGTTTAACGTCATATAACAAGGACGAAAGTGAATCAATGTAAAGATATTGATTCCAGGGTCGGTTTCACAAATCATATGAGATGGTGGTGAACCGATGTGAAGAGATTATTTTTGGGCTTGAACCCTGGGAGGTTTCCTACATACCCAGCCTGGAGGGAAAGGATCAAAGTCCGTGTAGTTCAATTAAAGAATGAATTAATGATCAAGTTTTTCTTGGGGACAATGATCTAATAAAAAATGTTGTTGGGACTTACACATGGTTAGTGGCCCAAAGGGAGTATTATGGTTGATGTTCACTCTAAGCTCACGTGAGTCATACTCGGTGTGAGAAACAAGAGGTAACAATAACCTTAACGATGCACAGTTTAATGTCATGTGGGACATATAAAGGGACTATGCAGTTTAAAGTATTGCAGTTAGGACTATTGGTGCTGCACAGTTTTAGTGTCATGTATAAGGGAAAAAATATAGTTTAATGTCATGTAGGACATATCAAGGACTTTCTGTACAGTTTAGCATCATGTAGTTAGGACGATGGGGACAATACAGTTTAACGTCTTATTGGATGAAAGGGGGATTGTGCAGTTTATTGTCATGCAGTAAGGACAAAAGAGTGTACCATTTTAACGTCATGTCGGACGAAAGTGCGAATAGATTAAGGTCATATGCATGGACCGTGAATGGTGCAGTTTAATGTCATACTGGAACTTTGAGATTATATAGTTTAACGTCTTTCCGGACGTAAGGGACTTTTATACAGTTTATCGTCATGTAGTTAGGACGTCACAGTTTAACGTCTTGCTGGACATAAGGGATTTGCAAATAGTTTATGGTCATATACATGGACCAGGGATGATGCAATTTAAGGTCATGCTGGATGGTTTAGGGAACTTTTTCATAGTTTAATGTCGTTTGGGACGAAGTTGCAGTTTAAAGTCATACTGGACCATTGCTATATAGTTTAACGTCATATAGCAAGGACGAACTAGTGCTGTACAGTTTAAATTCATGTAGCTTGGACTAAGGTGAACCAATACGAGGATATCAGTTCTGGGGACTTTTTACAGTTTATCGTCATGTTGGACGATGAAAGTGCCACAAAGTTTAATGTCATGTTTCTAGGACACAATATAGTTTAATGTCATCTCGGACAAATAAGGAACTTCTGTACAGTTTAATGTCATGTAGATAGGACATAATACAGTTAAGTGTCATGTAGGACAATATCATGAACCAATGTGATTGTTTTGGATCTGGGAACAATATTTTGTGTTTATACAAAATACTTCATCAGAAATATGGCATTAGTTGGAGTCGTGAGGTGTTCTCCATCCATTGAGATTAGAGAATACGCTCCATTGGAGTAGACCTTATGTATTGAATAAGGGCCTTCCCATTTTGGTTCAAGCTTGGGAGGCTTCATTCCTGGTATCATTGGTGCTCTGAGAACCAATACCAATTCTCCCTGAATGAATGAACGAAGACAAACTTTTTTGTTAAAAGCTCGTGCTATTCGATTCTGATAGATTTCCAAGTGGTGAAAAGTGCACAATCTTTTCTCATCTAACTGTTCCAATTCATTCAACTGCTTTTGGGATTTCTCATCAGTATATAACTGATCACAAATGGCTATTCTGAGTGAGGGTAATTGAACTTCAATTGGCAAGACTGCTTCTGTTCCATATACCAATGAATATGGAGTTGACCGCGTTTCATTAAGAGTGGTAGTCCGATAATCCCATAAAGCATGAAAGAGTTTATCAGGCCATGACCTCTTATCTTTATCCACCATCTTTTGCAGTATATTTAAAAGAGTCTTGTTGAAGGCTTCTATCTGGCCATTAGCCGCTGCATGATATCGAGATGAATGGTTGGACTTAATGTTGTATTCTTGAAACAATTTCTTTACCTCAGAAGAACAGAAGTTGGTGCCATTGTCCGTCAATGTGGTATGAGGGACACCAAATCTAGTAATGATGTTAGGCTTGATGAAGCTAACAATGAATTTAGAACTGACTTCTTTGAGAGGTACTGCCTCTGCCCATTTGGAAAAGAAATCAGTAGCAGTAAGAATGTACTTAAACTGCTTGGCCGTAGCTGAAGGGTAAGGTCCTACCACATCCATTCCCCATGTGGAAAATGGCCATGAGTATTTAGCTGTATGAAGCAACTCTGGAGGTTTATGAATGAAGTTGGCATATACTTGGCATGAATGACACTTCTTTGTAAAATTAACACATTCTTGTATCGTTTAAGGCCAAAAGTATCCAAGCCTTCGAATTTGATCAGACAGTCTATGTCCAGACTGGTGGGAACCACAGACTCCTGCATGTACTTATTTTATGACAGCCATTGTCTCTTCACCATCAATACATCTGAAGAGAACTTCATCAAAACCACGTTTGTAGAGAATTTTCTCGAGGTGGTTTGGGCTATCATAAAGAGTAAAATTGACCACACGTCGCCGAATTTGTTCTTTCTCGGCTCGATCAGGTGGAAGTGTTCTATTTTGAAGGTATTCCCTAAGAGGTGACATCCATCCTGTAGTATGACCATACAGTTCAGGAATGGGACTAATTTCATTAATTTCCTATGTTCTGATTTGAACATAAGGTGAAATTGCACGACGGTGGGAAATACAAATGGTTGTCTCGTCCCGATTTGGATCTGCTAAAGCTGTAGCTATATTAGCCAGTGCATCAGCTTGAGCATTTTGTGATCTTGGGACATAAGAAAATGTCGGTTCTGAAGGGAATTCTGACATTAACTCTCTGACATAATCATACAAAGTGATTAATTCTTCTTTTCTGATGGCATAATCCCCATTGACTTGTTTTATTACCAGGTCTGAATCACCTTTCACCTTTAAGTGATTCACTTCTGCTTGAAGCGCTAATTCCAAGACTATAATGAGATCTTGGTATTCATCTTCATTATTGGTACCACCTTCCCACAACAAAAAGGAATAAGGTAACACTGCCTTATCTGGAGAAATGAGCACAATTCCTAATCCAACTTTGTTGAATTTAGGATTTTCCATTTTCTTCCCTATTGGACTTCTAGAAGCACCATCAAAATACATTTCCCATGTTTGAGGACTCTCTTGAATAGAGAAAACTTCCTCATCAGGGAGTTCGATATCTGAATACGTGTCTTCCACTGAAGGATGTTCAGCCAGGAAATCAGCCAGAGCTTGGCCCTTAATTGCCTTTTGAGACACATACTGAATGTCGAACTGCTGTAGAATAACCGCCCATCTTGCCAGACATCCTGTAAGCATTGGACGACTAAGGATGAATTTGAGCAGATTATTACGAGATACCAACTGGACCTCATGATGTTGGAGGTAGTGTCTCAGTTTCTGAACTGCAAAGATTAATGCTAGGTAGCACTTTTCAATACTTGAATACCGGGTTTCTACATCAAGCATAGTTCTACTGAGATAGTAGAGACTATTTTCATTCCCAGCATCATTCTTTTGAGCGAGAAAGGCACCCAATGATCGCTCTAAAGCTGTCACATAGAGGATAAGAGGTCGACCCTCAATAGGTGGCATGAGTACTGGTGGACTCAAGAGGTATTTCGTGAGAACATCAAATGCTTCTTGACATTCATCAGTCCACTGGTAAGTGACTCCTTTCTTCAATAATTTGGTAAAGGGTAAACTTTTTCCTGCCAAATTATCGATGAAACGCCGAATATAGGCTAAGTGTCCTTGAAGTCCTCTTAATTATTTCAAATTCTGAGGAGGTGACATACCAAGGATTGTTTTGGTATTCTCAGGATCGACTTCAATACCACGATGGCGTACAACAAAGCTGAGGAATTTTCCTGAGGTTACCCCAAAAGCACATTTTAAGGGGTTTATCTTCAAATTATGTTGTCGAAGCTTGTGGAATATGACATCCAAATCAGCCAAGTGATTAGAACGTTGTATGGATTTAACCACCAAATCATCTACATAGCATTCAACAAACTTCCCTAAAAGAGGGTTGAAGATACGATGCAAGGCGTGTTGATATGTTGCACCTGCATTCTTTAAACCAAAGGGCATCACCCGGTAACAAAACACACCTTGAGGAGCTATGAAGGCTGTATATTCCTCATCTTCTGGGGCCATTCGGATCTGATTATATCTGGAATATCCATCCATGAAAGAAAGTACTTCATATCCAGTTGTCGCATCAATTAATAGTTCTGTAATCGGAACTGGGAAATCATCTTTAGGACAATACCGATTAAGATATCTGAAATCGATGCAAACCCTAATTTGTCCGTTCTTCTTCTTTACAGGGACAATATTATCCAACCACTTGGGATATTTAACTTCTCTGACATAGTTGGCTTTAATCATCTTATCCACTTCAGCTTCAATTTTGGAAGCATAGGTTGGGTGAGTTCTTCTCGCGGCATGTTTAAAACCTCGATGTTATTTTGGTAAACCCAAATGATGATTAGAAACATCAAGATCAAGCCCAGGAATTTCTGTATAATTCCAAGAAAAAATATCTTTATTTTGCTTTAGAAAAGAAATATACATCTCTTTCTCTTCAAGGGTCATGACCGCACTAATTAAAGTGGGGCGTGGATCTTTCTCTGTACCCAGATTTACTTCTCTGAGTTCATCCACAGTGGTAGAGATACCCTCTTCAAATGCTGGAGGAGCATCTCTAAGATCATCCTCTTCCTCTTCATCATGTGTTATTTCTTCCATTTCTACTTTCAAAGTAGATGAAAAAATGAAATTCTCATGATCATAAGAGATGTCAAAATTTTCACATTTTGAAGAAGAAGCTTCCATTTCCGACCTTATTGATGATAAAGGGTCTTCTTTGTGAAATAAAGAGGAGATGATGGATTGAGAATCGACATCATTATTCACCTCTGGTGTTGCTATAACTTCTTCTGGACTGATTAGCGATGTATAGACTTGTTGGACTTCATCACCACTTATGCTTTCATCACTGCTTGGTAGGTTACCAATTTCTCACATGTTGTCTGGCTCGATCGCCGTAATTGACATTATGGATCTTTCCATAAGAGTATTTTGATTTGGGCCTATTTTGTCAATTTTACTGATAGGTAACACATAATCTGTACTCACACGTGAAAATGGATTTATTGGAATTTTCTCCAAACCATATAGAGCATTAACTTTGGTAATTTAATTCATTGTAGATTTTTCTATTCCTTTCATGTGATAAAATTCCGCCTCAATGTATTGAGACTCACATGTCTTGAACGGGGCCTTATCTCCATACAATGTTCCAACTTGACCATCGAAACAGTATTTGAGACATTGATGGTATGATGAAGGAATAGCTGCATGCTGATGTAGCCAGGGTCTTCCAAGAAAGATATTGAAAGCTGAGTCTTGATCAACAATCATGAAATCCCAATTGGATACAAGATCTCCAAACTGAGTTCTGACTGTAACTTCTCCCAGTGGTTCTTGTTCATTTTTATCATATCCTTGTAACATCATGGTAGAAGGAGATAAATCAGATTCTGTGAGGCCCAATCGACGAAGTGTACGAATGGGCATGAGGTTGACTCCTGAACCATTGTCAATGAATGCTCTTCGAACATCTACACTATTGACTTTTCCAGATAAGTACAATGGTTTTATGTGCCCATGCACAACAGCATCTTCATCTTTATTAGTAAAAGATATCACTACATGGCATTCTGTAGGATTATTCTCTATGTGATAGATTTCAGCTGCAGCAATTTCAGCTTCAAACTCCTGAGGACTTGACAAAGCTTTGATGAGTGCTTCCCGAAGATCTTTTGACAGATTCAAAGCATCCAAAATTGATAACTTGGCTAGTACATGGGCCAAGTGTTTCAATATATCATACTTTTGATCTAGAAGTCTGCGTTTCCCAATAGGAATATGCGGTTTAGCAGGTACCTTGGAAGAAGATGCTTTGGAAGCTGATGCATCTTGTATTGAAGTTGGAAACATCCTTGGTTTTGGAAGATTAGACTGATTAGATCCATTTACTTGCTGAGATAAAGAAGATTGAACCTTTAATCGGTCTTCCAAAATAACTGTGCCAAAACTGAGTTGGCCATTGGCAGAAGAACTTGCTTGTTCTTTTTGAGCTCGCTGAAGGGCTCTACCACGAGTTTCTGCTGCATATACAGTGCTAGCAGGGGTAAAATTAGAGTAGTGGCTTCGGAAAGATCCACCTCTTCCCCTATATCCTGAACCTCTAGAACTTCCTCGGATTCCCTTATTTGATACAGGGAATTCATGCTCATCAAGACTGGAATATGGATCTGTTAATTGAATCATATTAACAGAACCAAAGATTAACTCTTCGTCTGATAAAGACTCTGCCTGGTTAGCCTGTTTAGGCTGTGCCATTTAGTGGGACGGTGCCCGTTGATCTGAAGTAGATGGCATGAAATCTGCCAGAGTCAAAGAAAATTTAGGCTTTGATACATACTCATATTCTCCTGATTCCTCTTTCTTCTTTGAATTGTGCTGCCCTTTTGAGGATTTGCCTTTTGATGGAGGCTTTACTGCAGCTTTTGTAGGAGACACAATTGTCTTCTTTAATTGTGTTCGCAAAATGGAATGGGTCTGATTGATTGTCTTTCTGACCATCCAATCATCATATTTTTTCGCAGTTTTGCTTTTGACTTCCTGCCACTCACCTCCTTCCTCTGGATCTGTAGCGGTAATACACGCTACATGAGTTGAAGAACCCTTCAATTTGACTTGTCCCAAGTCGACCATCTTTTGCAGGAGGTCTTTAAAGACAAAATACTCCTGGATGGGATTCCCCAACATTTGATGAAAGGGACAATAATTGGGACGGTCTTCATCTCCTTCCTTGTTTGGCCTCTTGGGCACTGGTAATTGAACCAAATTATTTTCCAGAGCTGAAATGAAGTAACCAGGAACTTGCTCACTTCGGAAAGAGTATGTTTTACTCTTAAAATCCTCAAATTGTTTTCATCGTTGATCTCTTTGATCATTTGGACGAAACAGCCATTTTTGTTGGCATTCAAGAGGTGGAGCCCTTCGAGAAGATGAAGGTTTTGAAGTAGAAATAGGTACAGGTGCTTGTTTAAGCATAACTGTAGTAGTTTCCGCTTTACCCATTCTCCTTCCTGGAGCTGATAGAATTATACGAGATTTAACCTTAGCCTGTATAAGGGAATCTTCAATCTGTTGGGCGATTGAAGTAAGGTCTCGAAACCCTCCTGTGTATTTCATAGGGATCAATGGCGTGCGTAATTTTCACGCAAATTTTCCACACAGATTGGCAATAATTCCTCCTGAGGGAGTGCTAAACTCAGGGAATATGTTAATCCCTTCCAACGAGCAATGAAATCAGAGACTCTTTCATTCTCCCTTTGTTTGCAGTTTGTAAGATCGAAAACCGTCGTTTTTTGCAAAGTTGAGCTAAACTTAAGAAGGAATTTTTGACGAATATCCTCCCATCCGATGACTGACCGGGATTGCAAGCTTGTATACCAGACAAAAGCTGGTCCTTGCAAGGTTCGCACGAACCATCTGAGTTTCACTACTTCTTGCTGCTCTGGAGTTCCCATCATAGGATCACAACAAGACACGTAATGCGTCAAATGTTGTTCAGGGTCACCTGATCCATTGAAAGTAGGGAAAACAGGGTTTCCAAAACTGGATGGAGGAGAAATTGAATCTACCCATTCAGGGTAAATGTTCTTTTCAGGTTTAACTTGTGCCTGTTTCCCTTTCATAGTTTCTAACTGAGCTGTTAACGACTCAATAGTAGTTATTAACTTTTGAGAAACATCAGGTTGAACTTGGTTTTGGGTAGGTGCAATGAATGGAGCTTGGACAGACGTGGTGGTTGGTGCTGCAACTGATGGTAGTGCTGCCAACCGTTGTTGCGTTTGACCCGTAGGATTAGACCTCTAAGGGTGTACTGATAAAGGAGGATATTCCTGATCCATCTCAGTAGTTACACCAAATTCCTCCGGTTGTCGGACTTCAGTATTCTTAAGAAAAAGACTACTCTGAAGTAGTTCTGCATTCAACCTTCTTAATTCTTTCATTTATTCCTCCTGTTGTGCAAATCTTTGCTCTAATGAGCGCGATTGACCTCATTCAGAGGAAGGGTGAGAAGTAACCTGATTCTTTCCTTTCCCCTTATTGGATCCTTTTCGGATAGGGGGAAGTGGGTTACTTGAAGGAATACCCAGATTTTGGGTAAGCCTTTTATTACGTGTGCGCACACCTTCTTCATTTAGGTCTGTGTGCGCAATTTCTTGAGCATGAACCTCTTCGTCTGATCCTTCTGATTGAGCCTCATCTGGTGAATCAGCAGCAACGGCATTGATGACATTAATGGATGCATATTTCATGGAATCCTTTCTATCAGCATTTCTGTGATATTTTCTTCTTCCATGTCCATGATAAGACATGGAATTCTGTTGACTTGATCCCTTAGGAACTTCTTGGAGAACCGTCACTTGGAGAGAATCTCCTGATAGCTTGGCTCTTCGTTCCTCTTGAGGCTTATTCCCGAATCGAGAGAATACTGACTTTATCTGAGGGAGGGATTGAGGATTTGAAAAAGTCCCCAGTCCGGTGGACTGGGGATATTCCTACTGCTTCCGCTCAACTCCTCGAATCCCATTTGTTGACTCTGAGGGTTGGGTTAGAGAAGTCCCCAGTCTGACAAGCTGGGGTGTCTCTTGACATGCTATGTCTGAGATCTTCTTAAAATCTCTCTTGATTTTGCGAATCTTAGTTCAGAAATTAGCTGGATGCATTAACCTGTATCCACTTTTATCACCTGGTTCAATAGACCGTTGGATGATTTCCGAAACTTTTGTCATTTGATGACGTGTTTGCTCCAGATGAGAGGCTTGTGCAATATTCTCTCCTGCTTGATGTAGGAGCAATTCAACAACTTGTTCTCTATATACTTGATTTTGAGAGGAACTAGTTGAAGCCTGTTCTTGAGAAAGCTTTTGTTTATGAACAAAGCCCATTGACTCTGGCCGGCCATGGGCAATAACATTGCATGAGACCATTTTCGGCGGGCTTTGTTGACTGGAAAGAACTGTGAAATGTAGTGCTCCGTGAACACCCCATCCTCTAAAATGAACATCAGATGGAGCATTGGCAATTAACTGACGCAAGTTTTTTAGTGCGCCAAGGCATGAATGTTGAAGGGTTCTTTGTTGCTTTTTAGCCTTCGGATACCGAGAGACTGATAGAGATGCCAAATCAATCTGGCATTGTAACCCTTCTATTATCTTAATATGATTTTCATAATCACCGTAAGATAATACTTTCTTCTTCAATTGACAAAGAGTCTTCCATATGTTGAGACGAATATCATGGATTCCATAATTCGTCAACATCTTTGGATTGTCGTACTGGGAGTCAGCCAAAGGCCAAAACATGACTGGTACATCACCTTTTGCCAGTTTTTTCCTCATGTTCAGCATTTCCTCTTTATCATTAAATGAAGATTCTTCTACCTGTTTGGACCAGAGTTGGTGTTTCCTTGTTGCTTCATCGGATTCAACAAGATTGGTAGAGAGATCACTATTCATGCTGGAAGATGAATGACCCAGGGATGGTTCGGAGAATAACCTGAACCCCAAGCTATATTCTAATGGAGAAAGAGTTTCACCTGCCGATAGTAAAGCATCAGACATGACTGGTTTTACGTTTGCAAGTGCCTCGAGATAGGAGGGCTTTCTCGTCACTACATTGCCTTCTGAAGAATTATCGAGACAACGTGAATCACTACAGCGGAGAGGACTTTCGCAGCAAAGTTCATCACCATGAGGAGGACCGTCATGATGGGTTACAGCAAAATATGAAATCTCTTGATCCTTGGTCTTCTGACCACACAGAGGGTTCCTGTGGCTCTCATCTAAAGAAGAAACTTCAAGATTGACCGAACTTTCATGAAGCAAGCCTTCATGAGGAAGTGTCTGTTTAAGACCTACTAAATTAATGTTCCCTTTATTGAGAACTGAAGGAGTAGAATCTTGAATTTCGACAGATAAATGTATGAGGGCTTCAAAAACTACAGCATCGAGCAAGGCCTTGTTGCATATTGGCCTTTGATCTCCTGACTGTGCTGGGCGGATCTTTTTCTTAGATGCCTTCTTACTCACTTTAGAAACCACTTTTTGACGAAAGTGGTTACTCTGAGCAGGTGTATGTGCCTGATCAGGAAAGATGGTAAGGTTAGGCTGACGGTCTCCACTCAAATCAGGTGTATGTGCCTGACTTGGTTGTCTGTATGATATGGGGGAGTATGCCCCATAACCCTCTTTGACTGGAACAGATGTGTGTGTCTGTTCCGGAGTGAATCATTGATGTGTCACTCCACTGCTAGGGATAGATTTATGTGCCTATCCCTGAGATGATGCTGAAGCTGTTATGATATCCTGGCAAGCATCCAGAATATGGGCAGGAATTTGCTTCTGCTCTTTCACCATTGACAAAATATGTTTGGTGACTTCAGCCGCCGGAACAGGGATATACGTCCATTCCGGGCTTGGAGTATGTGTATGTGCCTGCTCTTTTCCTCCTTTTCCTGTCAGTGAATCCTGACAGTACTCAAGTGTGGAGGAAGAGAGTTGAGTCTGCCTCCTGTTTGTCGTCAGGGCTTTCCGAATGACTTCTCCGTGCACTACCAAGCGAGACTATTGGTAGGCTTGATTAGTATTAGCATGTGTGTGTGCCTGCTAATTACATTTCGCCAAACGCGGTTGACGAGATCCATCATATGTAGTCAGACGAGCATGCTGACTAATTGGTTATGTATAAGCAGGTGTATGTTCCTGCCTATAGTACTCCGCCGGGATTGCTTGGCGGGATTGGCGTGATGCTGCCAGACGAGTCAACTGGACAGCAGAATTAAAACGGATAGGTGATTGTGCCTGCTCATTATTTGCCACCAATTTAGGTTGGTGGACTTCTCCAGAGAAGGAAGGGATGACAACCTGCCCATTGTTCACCGGATTCTGTCTCTGGCGGTTCATCTTGCCTGCTCGGGTTCGAGGAACCTGAGCTGAATGCCTAGAGTTGGTACCCTCATCATATTGAGGACGCACTACCGCACGAGTCTGGCGGCGATTGTTGATGGGAGTCCTTGAGAAGGACTCCTGTCTTTTTGAATTAAGGTCCTGCGGGACCTGCTCATTCACTTCCTCAGAGTAAGGGAGTGAATGGAAATTGTGTTCCGGGGATAACGACCCGAAACGGTTGGAGATGGTAGTCAGCACCGCCTGCTTCTTGATCGCTGGCCGCCGTTGTCCGAACGACCAGGTAGAGTTGTTAACATGGAGGGCTTGACGAGCGGCCTCCAGAGTTGGGATAGTACCATTGCGACGGTACTCCTTAACCAGTGCATTAGAAACCCAGCGTTGAAGACGCTGAGTTGGTGATGTCATCCTCAGAGCGGACGACGTTCCAGCAGGAGTAGTAGCATTGGTTTTCACAGCAGCAGTATTCACAGGGGTGAATTTAAGGAAAGCCATTTTGCAAAAGATCATGATAAAAGAGTGCATGTTCCATATAACAGACATAATCAAGATGAATCCCGCCACTTCATCTTTTGGCTGAGCACATGTCAATGATTGCTTTTTTGGCCCAAGGGGCCTAACAAATAAGAAGAATATCACTTTAACTGGGTTAAAGATTCACGTCGGGTTCACCATTTTTGTTTCCTCACGGATTTCGGGGATGACCACGTTGATTTGAGATTCAAACGTTCCGATCGGTTTCTAGAGGGTTTGTTCGTAGAACCGGAAACATCCAATGATTCCACATCCGTTTGGACCTACTTTCCAAAGTTAGGCACTCATTAGCTTGTGGACTGATGAGGCTTAGGAATTTTCATTGGTCGAGAGGATGGGATGTCGGACTCATCACACCTTTTTGAGGGGAATTATTGTCTACCCCGGGACTCTCTTTATAGATTTAAGTTATGTTCGTGAATCCTTATTACATTACCAAGTATAAAATGTGATTTCCTTTAGTTTTAACAATCAATGATTAAATATGCAAGAAATTTAGAGAATCTTTTATATGTATTCGAGGTTCTTCATCAATAGAGAATCATCTATATCTATTTAGAGATTCATGGTCAATGGTATCCTTGAAAACATTTATATAAAAGTCTCTTGGTCATTATGATGACCAGGCTGGTTTTAAAGCCACTCAGTGGGGCACTTGATGTTTATTGTCATTCATAAGGGCAGGGATTATTTCAAAGTTGGGATCGAACCCGAAAAATGGGCTACCTACGTATCCTTTGTTTTGGAAAAGGAATCAGAACCCACGTAGTTCGAGTAAATGGAGTATGATGTTTATGATTGATGGCTCAAAGAAGAATGTCATAATTACTTTTACACTCTAAGCTCACGTGAGTCATGCTCGGTGTAAGAAACAAGAGGTATTGGTAAAAATTAGACAATTGTGCCATGAAAGATGCAATCATAAGAATTTGTTTGGGGCTTATGTATGTATGACTGCCGAGATAGATGAAGGTTTAGGATTTACTTTTAGGGAGAAAATCCAAGAACATGGTCCATAAAGATATATGTTCGTTATGGAGATTTGAATACTCTAATATTGGGGCTTTCTCCTAAGGAGGATGACCATGTTAGGAGGGGACTTATGATTGGGTTTTACTCCAGAAAAGGAAACCCAAATCAAGGGTAAATTAGGACTGGTTAAGAGAAATTTAAGGGGGCTTGGGGTTTACTCCTGAAAAAGGAAACCCAAGATTATGACTGGGACTTACTCCTAAAAAGGAGGCCCAGGTTAGGGGACTTGGGGCTTACTCCTGAAAAGGAAGCCCAAGATTATGACTGAGTCTTATTCCTGAAAAGGAGACCCAGGTTTGGGATTAAGGTTTGGGGCTTACTCCTGAGGAGGATGCCCAAATTTGGGAACTTTAAGAATTTGGGGCTTACTCCTAAAGAAGGATGCCCATATTTGTGGTTGGGGCTTACTCCTAAGAAGAATGCCCATATTAAAGGATTTATAACTGGGGATTATTCCTTAAAAAGTAGACCCAGGTTAAGGATTCTATCATCTTAAAGGATGAGGTTGAATGAATGAACTCTCCATATTTAGTGACATAAGGATATTTAAATCACTAGGTTTTGAGAGATATTCCACAGAATTCCTTTCAGATAAGGAAGTCGAATCAAGAAATCATGCCATAAATGGCTTTGAAGAGTGTCTTGAAGACTGAATTTTGAAAAGGAAAGGTGTAATGGCTTAAGAGGGGTAAAAAGGGCAATATAGGCACCCAAAAAGGTATGGGGCACGCAAGTCTTGAAAGGCGCGCAAGTATTGCGGCGGCGCACAAGTATTGGTCGTGCAAGTATACTTGCGCGACATGAGGGGTACTTGCTCGATTCTCAAACATCATGAGAATATTTGAGAGACTTTTTTAAATCACTTTAGAATCCTCTTGAGGTTCTTCCAGAAAAGGGACGCACAAGTTATATTGAATGAAATAAGTCGGCGCGCAAGTGTTGATAAGTTTCAACACTTAGGCCTTCCTTCTTTTCTTTAGATCTTCCGTTCTAGGTAAGAAATTACCTTAGAAGTGTTCCCGAAGCTTTTAGAAGAGACTTGGGCGTCGGGAGCTTCAATCCGAGTTTCTGAAAAAAATTATCCTCGAATGGGGGGCCCACAGGGTGAATTTATAGGCAGGAGAAGACCCCGGGCGGTTGCCGGGCGGTTATCACGTAGGTCGCGCAAGTCACTTGCACGATCAAGAGCGTCGCGCAAGTGTACTTGTGCGACGGTGATAAAACTTGCGCAGTGCAGTTGCTGTTGTTCCTTTGTTCATGCCTTTGTCGATTTTTGATATTTTCTTCAAAGGTTGAATCACTTTGAGCTTAGATATTCCCCTTTTCTGATATTTAGATTCTGTGACGAAAGGAGCGTCAACAATGATTCGATAATAAGCATGTAAAAAAGAAAACTTAGAACAGAAAAGGATACAATTCAAATAGGTAATTATATTCTATATTCTGATTCCTAATTTTTCAATATAGGATGTCTATAGCGATAGAATTATCCCTAGGGATCTTACTAAATTTTTCTTATCATAATCTCATAAAATAACTAGACCATTTTCTGATACCAAATATAACAACCCATTCCTTTTACACATATTATAACAAATTTTTAAGAAAAACTAACCATAAAATACCATCCATTGATCCTGAATTCTAACTTATTTGGAAGATTACGTACATAAAACAAAAACATTGAATAAAACATCTTTTATTTAATCTTCATAATTTGATCGTAACTTCCATTGTGACCTTATATCTATATAGGATAACCTTGGAAATACATGAACAATGTGTTGAGCTAAAATTCCATGAATGGGAATAAATATAGAAATAAAGAATATCACAAGGGTTATAAGTCGTAAAATATTAAAAAAACACATAGAACATTGACAAACATAAGGAAGAATAAAATTTAGAACATAGGATCATTTAATAACTGAATCATAGAAATGTGGAAACAACATGCAATATGGAATAAGCATGAGTCAATTCATATTACACATGTAATATCCATAGTTAAGGATAAACACCTAGACCATTGAACTTACAGCATTATTCAAGGCTAACCACTAACATCATTGCATAAGTACCATGAGTCAAGGTTAACCGTAATGACCATTTAATATGATGTGTCATTAGAATGAAAATTACCCAATGAATTCTAGGAATATCTTGATGCACCAACATAACATGTTCACAAATTAGTGTGATGCATGAAGATTCAGCATAAACCTAAGGGTAACTCATGGAAAAAAATGGGCATCATAATAATGTCTTATAGAATAATAAATGGGAGTATCATAATGATGTCATGGAATGAATGGATTTAAATAATTCAAGGAAATTCATAAGGTAAAATTTCAATAAAAATGTTAAGTGATGTCAAGATTAAGTTAAATCATATAAAAAGATTATTTTATAAATTTTTTGCCTTACTACATTTTAAGAGGAAATTTTAAGGATTATTTATAAAGTAAAATGATTAATTGTTGGTATAAAAAAATAAATGAACCAAGCTAATTTATCATTGTAATATTAACGATTTTATAAACATTATTATTTCTTAAAATAGAATATGGATTTTACTTAAAAATAGGTAAGAAATCAGGATGTTCATTTTAATTAGTTTTTCGAGTCAGGAGGAATTGAGAAGGGAAGAATATAATATAACTATTTCCCTATAAAAATAATAATAATTTATCATGGTACATATGTTTGTAAAATAAAAACAGAATTTATGAGGATTAAATAATATTAATTTATAATTACTTTTGGGTAAGGAGGGAGAAAGCATTACCAGAAGGAAACATAGAGGTTTTGAAATAGTCTCTTACTTTAGGTATGAAATTGTTCTCTACATGATATTAATGACCTAGATAATAAAATTAAATCAATTAATTAATTAATTATGAACATTTTAGACATTTATATTAATTTTTATATTTTTATTAAGGTAATTTATGTAATTTTTTCGGATTTTTAATATATAAATTTTATGTACAAGAGTGTTCCTTTTCATGGTTCTCATGATCGCCCTACTTGTATATTGTATGGAAAATCATGTAAAATTAGAATAATTATACAGAATTGAAATTTTATATTGTCAATAAACTCCCATAATATTAAATTTTATTATATAATTTTTTTTAATATTTTAGGATGATTAATTAGATGAATCATTAATGATAACTGTTGAGATTATTTTGGAATTTTTTTCATCATTTCGAACTATTTTTTAGTTTGTTAACTAATATCATGTATATATAGAATGGTTCCAGAATATTAAATAGACTGTATCAAATATTTTATAAACAATATTAACCATGAATAATGGTTTAATAACAATTCATGAAGGAGTTAATGGAAATTGTAAACTTTCCATATTTAAATCTGATAAATTAACACATCATGGACAATGTTTACATTTTTTAGTAAAAAAGAAGAGGGGAATAGGAATGATAATGGTTCACAAATTAAAAGAATAAAAATATAGTATATAAAAGTTGCTATATTTATCATGTATCTTGGATAAGGGGAGGTGAGGATATAAAAAAAATAAATGAAAATAAAACAACATAAAAGAGAACGGAAGACGATTTTCCTCTTGAATTAATCTTCTATGATAACATTCTTAAGGAAATGGGTTTCTTATTTCTTTTGAAACCAAAGGATATTGAATGTGGAGGTGATTATTTTTGATATTATTTTGTATAATTTTGAAAATAATCAAGGAATTTTATGTTTTAGTAGAAGAAGTGGTGAAGTGTCGTATTTGTAGTGGAGATGGGTGGTGTTTTCTCATTATTTTATTCATTAGTTTATTATTTTGGCTAATTAATATGAATAGTTTTGATTAAAATGGCTATATAATGTAATGAGAGAAGTATTTTTTCATATTATTAGCCTACCTCATCCATATACCAATAATATTTGTATTTAACTTATACCATAAATTATCGTATTTCACTTTTCAAAAAAAATTGAACAGTTTTAGAAAATTTCCAAAAATTTACCCTAACCATTTTTTGATCTATAAAATTAAAAAAATGGACTATATTTAATGAAACAAAAAATTTAATTATGAATATTTTTTAATTAAAATCACCATTTACTCAAAAACTACAACATTTAAAATTATAAGTGATTTTATAAAACATTACAAAATTAATCAAGGTCTCATAAAATTATATTATAATCATAAGAAAAAAATATTAATTTATAAATACATTTTATTAAAATAATTATTTAAATTAATATATTAATTATAAAATTCAAAAAAAATTATGTTTTATAAAAAATACGAAAACATAAGTAATAATTTTACAATCATTTATTTAGTTATACTATGATATAATTATATGATATTAATATTTATAAGATTCCTCAATATTATTTATACTTTAATTGGGGATGTTACTATTCAATATGCGAGATTTCAATTTTTAATGGTTATGTTACTATTACATATATCAAGATATTATTCTATTTATATAGGTTTCCTAATTTCAATAGATTTTTCTTACTTCATTCATTCTGCATTTATAATGATTTTTTTGTGTTCTATAAGTGATTTTCCATGATTTATACTATATAAAATAATTATAAGAAGGTAATTTTCATTGATATAATTAAAGGTTGTTACACAATGGAATATAAAAGAATTACAATGGGAATATAAATTTTTAATCAATATAGAAATTTAAAAAATAATTTCATGACAACTCTTGGTCCTACCCCAATAGGAATATGTTAAGTACACCTATGGAAATTATGTTGTGATCTCCCTATTATTTCCCCTAATTTACATATTAAATACCACCTCACCCATATTTATTCAATAAAAGGAACAATGAAATGTATGTAATCACACAAAAATAGAATATTTAAAAATATCATTTTGGATAACGATCTATAGATTCCTTTCACATAGCTGGGTTTCATGTTCATGATTATCCTAAGTAAAATAAAATAGATTACTTTTAAAAACCATTGTTTCTTCATGAGGTTCTCATACACATCCCTTAATATTACAGGATTAATTTTACATGTCCCTTAATAAATCTTATTGAATTATCACTTATCTATCATGACCTTAACATATCATGATTTTTACTTCTATGGTAAATTGTCTTGAGTATCAAGGATTATAGAAGGGTAACCCTTATGAATTCCATAGTGAAGCCCATTATTTTTTATATATGACTCTAGAAAAATGTGTATGTAAGGTTCACTCTATGGTATAATGTAATACGTGAGGTTCACTTCTCAATATAATATGATACATAAGATATACTAAAATAGATAAGGGTTTCACTATGATATATAATAATATATCGGGGTCACTCTGTAATTCATTGTGATACGTAATATTTTCGCATATATTTTCAGATTAAATTTAAATAAAATGTGATAAAAAGTGTTTATATATTTTTAATGGTTTATATATACACATCCAAAAATATTGTGTGAGGAAGTAACACATAAGATAACACAATTCAACCCACCTAGTCTCAATTTGTCTAGAAAATATTCTATTTGTTCCACCCTGAACCAACCTTTAATAGTTGTAGTGTTGATGGATATGAATAAGTATGATTAACACGTAATATGAAAAGTAATTACATATATAAAACTCTAGTGTACATGTCTCGAATTTATAATATATGTAAAAATACCATCAAAATATAATCATATAACTAAATTGTATATAATAGATTCATGAAACACAAAATACAATTATATTCCCATGAAGTTAAATAACAAGGGAATTGTATATCTAACATATATCTAAATTTGAATGATATAACACCATCATAATTTATTCATAATTAAATGTACCCCTAGGTCAATATCCATTTATAGTGGTCACTACCTTAATCATGATCCACCACGCTTCTCCATTTTTCACAAAGAATCATAAGACATCATCTTCAAATAAGACATTTTGGCTCCATATCCACCAAGATAATCTCAAATACCTTCATCATATGCACACCCACAATATGTTTTGGAACAAATCCCACACCTTGTTGAGTAAAAATGTACTCAGTAGGATTCCCTAAAACTAGAACAAAAATAATTTATTTATATACTGCATTAAACTAAGACAAGAGGTTTATTTATCCTAAATTTTTTTAATTATTTAAATTTATAATTTTCCTTCTTAGTTAATCAATTTTTTTTAAGATGGATAAACCTCAAGGAATATAACAAGAACAAATGATATTATATCAATATTGTAGAACCTCTATTATAAACTCAACCATGGTCTTTGTTTTCTAATCTGAGACTATTTTTAAGGAAAATCATGATTCTCATGTGAAAACACACACTATAAATAATATACTATTTTCATGGATTTTATATAATATAAATTTTATTTTGCATCATCCTTATGGTAAACACCACACCCCAAATACAATTTAACCGTAACTAAATTATGAGATTGTCTACATGGGGTGCTTCACAATTATTAATACCATCACTATAATAGTTGTAAGGTAGTATGATTCCCTAAACTTACACTCATTTTTACACCAACTCCTACATGTAATGCATTGTATCATAGTGTCTATCTCATGGAGAAATTGTGGGAGATACTATCATTAGCGTACACTATGAATACATTTATAGGACTCCTTATTTTAAATATTGAGCTCCAATAGTCAACTACCCACTATTAAAAATTATATGATTTTGTTATATGTAGTCTTTCATGAAATCTAAATATAGCCACGATATGAAAAAATAAAAACTCATATATTTCCAAAATATCTCACTACTTCCAAATGTGCTCCCCAATCGTCCACAATGGAAAAATAATGGTCTTGAACATTCAGATAACCATGCTCTACTTGCTCAGGACCCCAATATTACCCTTACATAAGTAACTAAAATCTATAACCATTGTAGGAAACATCCTTCTACACTATATGATAATTTTTTTCATGTTATGGGAACACCTTCGAAGATCCAGATGATATCACACACTGAGGTTTTTGATATACTAGGTATGTCTCCATAAAATGTGATTATCTGAAGATTTAATATAAAGATTAAGTGAAGTCCATTATCCACATAGTAGACTAGGAGATTATCTCCCCACCAAACAAATCCATTAATTTCTCTGACCAGTGAATGTCCAATCACCAAGAATTAGTATGTACAAAACACCATCATGGGCCTCTCTCACACAAGTGAACAATATGATGCCACATCCATATAATAAATATGAGAAACATCACCCTCTCTACACCAAAACTAAATTATCAAAACTAAGAAACTCTTGCACCTATACAAACATTTGGATATAGATTATTCCACTATAATAAATGAATACAATACCACCAACACACCACAAAGATATCACAAACTTCAATGTCATAATCTTCATGAAGGCCAACCATAACACCATGAATTTTGGATTCTTGCTCTAAGAGGTGACTAAATATCAAATACTCATATATTGGGAATACATAACTCACTCATATTCTAGAAAGGATCATCATTCAACCAAAAAATCCAGGATTCTTCCCATATTATCTATAAATAATAAGGCGTATTCAACATTTCATATAGTCATCACTTGAAATTCCATCTTAGAAATTCATAATAATGTTTCACTTGGTAAATACTAAGAGATAAAAATGGGTCACCCATTTATAAAATTCATGTATTACATTACACTCATAAGAAAAAAAATTCATTCATTCACATAGAAACAAAATCCATGATTTTGAAAATATTTTTAGGTGACATTAAATCGTTGAGGGTGGGTTTTGCTCATCACACATGAGGGGATTCAACAAATTACATAGTTTTAACCTCACCTAACTTGTTAAATTATAAATTATCAAACATTACATGCATGGGTACAAAATTAAAATCATGATAAATACCACTGTGGATCATCATACCAAAAAAGAATAAATGTCTTGAATGTCAATTTCCTCTAGTATGGGAAAACTCTCATTAGAAGAATTGAGAGTGGGTGACAGTATCCACCAATAGAAACACTCTAGATGATAAGGGACATACTATGGGTTCCTCGGGAATCTTTAACTTCTAAATATTTTTTTTAGAATGAATAACTCACATATATTCTATCATTCATGAGGGTCCCTAAAAAGGGTCAAAATCATATGCTGATCTATGACTATATACACGTTTCCATTTTAATCCCTCACATTAATAATCCCCAACATTTACTATCATCACTCTCTTCAAAAAAGCAACTAACTAAGAATTGTGATTATGGTAGAAAATCACATCATTTTTTGTGACAGCCATCTGGATACTTGTTTTCCATAGTTGTGAATTTATTCACCCATAGTTTTATTTATGGAGTGACTATGTGTTGTAGGTCAACAAATATTCTTTTTGGGGAAAAAGGAACTAGTGTGTGATAGGTGGATAGATTATCTGATCATGACTCTAACCATATTAGGGTCTATTTCTTTATGATTGTTCCATTTTTTATTGCTTGAGAACTATTTTTTAAACCTGTGAGCCCCAGTAAAAATTATGTACCTTAGTTATTGGGGAGATATTTTCTCCCTCATAATTGGTGCATGGTTTTATTAACCATGCATCCAAACAATGCAACTTTTCTAGGTCCTTAAGAATTTTGAAATTTACCATTTTACCTTTTCAATTTTAACTCTATTTAGCCCATTATTTCTCCCTCATCAAGTTAAGCCATATGATTTTTCATGGGAGCTCCTCCTCTAGTATCCTTAGTAGATTTTGTCTTAACTATTGTTGTGGTTTTGATTGAGATAATAATTTTATTTATTATTTATATATACCTTCCCCTATTATAAATTTTTTTTACTATTTTAATGAAATATAGGAAATCTTGTTTTCATTTTGGATAAACCTCTGGTTAATGATTGGGTATTTGGTTTGTTTGTTTGTGTTTTAGGTGGTTAATAACCTATCCTTCTCCAATATAGTGATTTTAATTCTCGGAAACAATTTTTAAAATTATTCCAATATAGGTGTATATATTTAACGGATTTTCCCATGGCTAACCCATGATTATTAGTTTCATTTGGTTTCTGGTAATAAATTTCTTTTATATTGATATATAAATTATATTTTATCCATGATGGATGCGATTTCTGATTTGTGTTAGAAATGATATTCTTTAAATGTTTTTTCGAATTGATTTGGATAAACTTCACTCCATGTGTTTACAAAAATGGATCTAAGATATTTGGTTCTATTAAATGGTGTTTTTAATGTTTTTAAATGATTTGTTGAAAATTGTGAAATAGTTGAAATTTTTTGGGTTAAACTGGTTTATGAATTGGTTTTAAAACAAATCATGTGATGAAAACTTGTTTTGGATTTAGAGGGATTTTCATTTCATTTTTAAAACGTATTTTTTCCTTAATAAAAACATTATAATTATTATTGGATATCTTATCTTCAGTAATTCATTATTTTAATATTCTAATTGTTTTTAATAAAATTTTCGTTTGAAATGGATTTTGTGTTTTTTGAATTACATAGAACAAGAAGGACCATGGGTGTGTGTATGATTACCAAGTAATTGAATCCTTATCATATTTCATTGAAAAGATAGGTTATTTTTCTCAATGGACTAAGAGAGACTTTGGGGAGGATGATTTTGTTTTCTTTTAAATTGTTTTTCAAGGGATCGTGAGAGACTTTGAGAATGAATATTAAGAATTATTCAAAATCAGTGACCAAGGGAATGGGAGATACCATGGATGTTTTTGTATGGTGATTATGGAGAAAGAATCCAACTTTTTATTCATTCATATTTGTCTTCAAATTTTTGTTTTTTTAGTAAGTCATACTATACATTTATCGTTAGATTGCATTTTTCATATTACTTATGACCGATTGATTTTATATTAATTATTCATGATGTTATTTCCATGTGTGGTTATGTTGGGACTTTTTATTATTCCCTCTTTATTATAACATATTTATATAAAGATGTTGTAACAATGAATTTTTGTTTAAAATAATTTTTGTTGAATGAGATGTTTCTTATTCTCATTCTTGTTTTCCATTACATGATCATGTAATGACTTTTGTCTTTATACTCATGTTTTTTACATGTTTAGGCTTATTGGAAGCCTTCATATCATTTGCCTATAATTTTTTAATTGATTTTTGTTTTTCATGATTTTAAAAAGGTGGTTTGTTTCGATAAAAAACAATATTCATTTCTAATGTTTTTTAAGTGAACTTTTTGTAAAAGTGAACATGGATTTTAAAAATGAGTTGAAAATAATATGTATTGGTTTCCATTCATAAATTTCCTATATATATTTATGGTTTTATCCTACTGTTCTTTATTCTTCACACCCTACATTTGTTGTTAGGTGTATGTAGACCTTATTTTGCAGGACATGGGAATGGGAAAGGGAATCCTGCTTTCAAAGTATATTATTGATTTAAACCATCAATGGCTATTATATAAGAATAAACACGATATTATGGGATTCATAAGTTGTGGATATTTTTTATTTTTTCATTGGGATGTATATGCATTTTCTTTTATTTAGCCTTGATATTTTTTAGGATTTTATGTTTAATGATTTATGTTCAGCAACATACTTATGTATGTGATGTTACCCTAATTATTTAGTCACATATTTATTTATTATTTTTATATTACACTGATCTATTTATGGTGTCACTGTTCCTATATGTTATTAAAGCATGAAATAATTTGAATTGATTATGCTCTGATGCCTTATTACTAGTTTCCAGAATAAGGTGGTTGATAATGTTCCATAGGTATGTTCTAAATTGGATCAGTTGACAGATATATGAATATTAGTGCTTCGTTTTCTAGAAAAGTTTATCATATCATTCTCTATTAGTATATGGGGTGTTTCTAGGTTGTCTGAACACTTAGTTTGTCATCATGAATAATTTATAGTTTCTATTAAAGAGCCTAACTATCTTTTCATTACACTAAACCTTGAGTTTTAATCGGTGTATTGATCATGAGTGTTGATATTTAGTTTTTATTTTGTTTATGTATTTTTATATTTTGTATAGTTATTTAAACCCAATTTAGTTTATTGGTTATTTTGGAGGTTTTTCTTATATCAATGATGAAAATAGATAACATACCATGGTTCTAGGGATTGAACATATGGTCAAGTAATCCATGAGGCGTCCATGAAAAATGGATATATAACAATTTTAGTGCATGTTAAATTGTTTTGCTCATGAAGTGGGATGTCTATATTGGTATTTTTCATGGGAACTATGCATATTGAAATGAAAAAAAATCAAATGGAATATTGGAATTCCATGATGTTTTTTGTTTTTGAAAATTTTTTATGTACTGGTTTGGAAAATATTTTTGGATTTTTCATATAAAAAGCAGGAAAAGTTTTTTTTAAAACTTAACATAAAGAAAATGTTGTGGGAGAAAATGAATTTCAGCTTATAAGATGTAATTTAGAAAATATATTTAATTCTTTAAGGTTATTCCTTAAGAATTGTTTTATGAATGTCTTTTCAATGAGGTGTATTATTTCAAAAAGGATTTTAAAATTTATTTTTGAAATAGAAAGGGGGAATAATTCTCAATGGAAATTGTGGTAAACTTTAATGGCCACATAATTTATTAAAGATTTAAAATTTTAAAATAGATTATATGATCTTTTAAAAAGAAGTGAAACCATTCTTTGTTGTCAAATATAACACATCTATTTTACAAAATAATGTTTTTCCATTGGAATAATTCTATTTGAGACCAATGGGTCATGGTATTGCGTTGATAGAAAATGAATGGGTTTCCAGATGATATTTACAAAGTATGTTTTGAAATGGGAGCCTTATTTAGTTCTCTTGGTTAGAATAGATATTTTTCGTATGAATAACATAGGATATTAGGCTCATGTCTTTTTTTAGTTTCTTGGTTACTCCCAAAATGGTCATGAAGGAATTTAATGCATTTTTATTGGGGTTATACCTCGGTGGCCTCATCCATTTATCATATTTGAACTTCTCCATTTTTACCTCTTCCAGGACATCAAATAGATTAGAATGATCCCGAGAGACTTGTTGGGGAATTTATCATTGTAGGTGTAGACTTATGACCAAAGAGTTAGTTAATTAGAAATTGAAGTTATGATTTAGTTTTATTATTTTTTATTCCATTTAATTTATTATGGTTTTGAAATTCCCCATATGCTAAGTTCAATCCAGGTGTGATTGTTTGTATTCTTTTTTAACATTATAAATGTGGATTTACTTCATTTTCAATAATGGTTTTCAATTGGAGGATTAATTGGGTCTTTAATTGAAATGTTATTATAGTTTTTAATGGTTGATTTAATGATTAATATGGAATTTTAAATGGGTTTTGAGCCCATTTGAGTCATGATATGAAGTGGGAAGTGTGGTTATTAAATTATGATGGTTTTTAACCAAAAAATTATTTTAATGTAATTTATATTATTTTCTCTTAAAAATACTTTAAAAATATGTGTTTTGTTTTATTATTTTTCCACCATGGTCATGTTATTTTGAGATTTAAACACCAATGTTTTAATCCCCTTGTTATTTTTAAATAAAAATATATTAATTCATGAATTTGTTCTTCCAATATTTCAGTGAAAATTGAATTATGAGATGTATTAAAAATAAATTTTAAATGATTTATTTTATAATAATGTTTGGATTGGGACTTTGAACCATTTTTAAGGTACATGGTATTCTGATTCTTTTTAAAAATACCCATTTGGAACTTTGGGTGATTTATGATTTGAATTTAGTAACTATGATACCAACATGAGTCATTGGATGTTTCTAATTCTACATTGGTCTCATTCATAGGATGTTTTATAAGATTATTGTGGTTTTCCTAATTTATGTCTCCTGTCAATATTTTTTATGGAACCTTCATTTGTCTTGGCCATTTCCTTATTCATGTTTTTATGGTCAATTTTGGTAACACTTGTTTAAGAGGTATTTTCATTCACTTTTAAATTCTTTTTGGGATATAATTAGGAGAATGGTTTTGAAAATCAATGTTTTTTAATTTAATGGGAGTTTTCATGGAAAAAAAATTAAAATACCAAAATATGTTTTTTTCATTATTAAGTTGTTTAAAAATGTCATATTTTATTGTTTAAAGAGTTTGGAAAAATAAATTGGACTCAAACCTGCATTACCTAAATAGAGGTATGATGTATTTTATAAAAGGGGATAAGTCCTAATAAAGGTTGTTTTTAAAGTGATTGTTTTTATTCAATCCAAATGGAATTATTTTTTTGAAATTCTTGTGTGTGTTTTGGAAATTGATTTCTTATCAATTGAATCCTTAACATGTATATTATCTAAAGTGTTTTCAATTTTAATATTTATTATGTGCCTCTTGGTTTCATTTTTTATTCCATTATGTGTTTTTCTCTTATATCAGGGTCAATTTTAGGTAAATTTCTTATTAGTTTGAGCATGATAGGCCTTTGGGTTAGATCATTGATTATGAAGATATATATTGAGTATGAGTTGTTTGACACCCAGTAGTTTTTTGTTTTTGGGGTTCACAATAGGATGGTGTTCTAAGATTGTTTCCTAGTTTACCCATATTGTATGGTGACCCAGAATGAGTGTCCATACAATTTCATTTTTTGGAATACTATAAAGTTATCCAATGCAGTGGTGAGTTTTAATATTATTCATTTCTCAATCATGTGTATGTTGATTTACTTAAGGATAATATTATTCTAATGATGTTAAAATAGGTTCTTTAGTGTTTCTTAATTATTCCTTGAAATTTTTTATTTATACTTTCCTATAATGTAGGTATTCGTTCAGGGTGTTCTCTTTTGTTTCGTTTTTTATAGAATTTATAAATAGTGGGGATCGTGTTTTTTTTCTCCATTCTAATTTTACGTCCTGTATCGGTCAGTGTGGTTTCATTTGTCTTTGATATATATTGTGGTTTTGTAGTCTATATCGTTTGTTATAGGTCAAATTTTGGTGTTTTTGAATTTATTCCTAGGTTCCTTTCATTGTTTTGTCATCCAGCTCACCTCTTTACATGAGGAATGGGTTATAAATTGTTTTTTTTATTTTTCAGACATGGCTTGTGAATTCATAGGGGATGAATATGATGTTGTGGGGAGGTTTTTGACCCTCAACGGGTAACTACTTATTCCATATATTAGTTTTCATTCACCTATGATTTTTTTCATATAGTTTCTAGGTGTTAGTGGAAAAAAAAATATATTTTTTATAAATACCATTATGCATGGTTTCCACATAGTTTTTATAACAATATGGCTAACAAATGGGGGGTGTTGGATTGTGGAGACTGTAATTTTTCATGTTTGGAGAATGATTTTTTAAACCATGTGATCTTGAGAAGAAACCATGAATCATGGATTTTTGCAGATTTAGTATCTCCCGCGCGATTGTCATAATATTTTCCATGTTGTGAGAAAAAACCGTGCATCCTTTTTAGAATTATAAATTTTTTGGAAATTCTCATTCTTCTCATTGATGAGTTTGACTCTTCTTGGCCGATTATTTTTCCCTTATAACACACAGCCCCCACATATAGTGTTATAGATCCATCTCGTGGATCCTTATAGGCTTTTTTCTTTATTTCATGGTTGTTCGGATTGAGGTAATCCTAATATTCATTATTTTTCTTCCTCTTCCCCTATGATACCATTCTTATTCAATATCTTTGGAAGGTGAGAAAACTATTTTTAATTTTGGATGAACCTAGGTTTAATGATGGGGTATTTTTTCTGTATCATTTTTTTTATGTGTTTGAGTATGCATCCTTCTAAAATATAGTGGTTCTTCTCAAATACAACAATTTTTAAAATTATTTCAAGGTAGGTACCTCTATTGATGCTATTTTTTCATGTATAATCCTTGATGCTTATATTCCATTAGTAATTGATTATAAAATTTATTTTTTAATTTGTTTATAAATTATTCTTTATTAATGTTTGATGTGATACATTATTTATGTTGGAAATTTTATTCATTAATGTGTTTTTTAGAAGGGAGTTAACCTAATAGAACACAATGAGTTTTCTAAAATTGTTTAAAAAGATTTATTGATTCCAAAATTGGTTTTTAAGGTTATTCTAGTGATATATTCCATCGTGTTAATTGATTAACATATTTTTGTAATAAATGGTTTGGGAATTTTTTTAGATATATCTTATTATGGTCTCTTTTTAGAAATTTCAGCATGTTTTAAAGTGTAATTTTGAGAATTTTTTTTCCCCTAAGGATTATTTTTTAATTAAAATGGGAATATTATTCTTTTTTACGGTTATATTTTAAAATGTTTAAGTTTCTATATTGACTTGAATTTTGAAATGGATTTTATTTATTCTATATTTAGTTTCACATTGGAAACATTGGGTGTGTGTAGTGTGACTTAGGAATTAGAACCTTATCATATTTCATGGACTGGATAGAGAGTGTTTTCTAATTAAATGAGAGAATCGTTATTGAGTAATTCCATGATAGATTCTAATGTGCTATTTCGGGGTTAAAAATATAATTTTAGGATGAAGACCGATTGAGAATCAAAAACACTAACCAAGGGATCGATAGATCTCTTTGAGGTTTGGGCCCATGAAATCCCGATAGGGAATGTAACTTTATATAATTTCATACATTCCATAAAATTTGTTATATATACTTATTCACACTAGACCCATGTGGGTATATCTCATGGTGACAATTACTTATTTCTAATTGATTTTATATTCTTCAAGTGTGCTGTTAGTGTATCATCTAATTTTGATATTCCCTGTGATTATTCCCTCTTTGTCAATATTTGTTTATATAATGATGTTGGGGCTTGAACTAGGGGAATGGTAGGACCTTGATCATATATAAAATCTAGTATAAAATCCTAATATCCCCATACACTTTTAATTTATGTAGAAATATGGGGGTGCCTCAGGGGTGGAATCTAGGATTTGGCAGGAGCTTCGACATCAAGTAACATTGGTGGTATCGACATCAGTTGATGTGGAAGGTGGAAATAGATCAGTTTCATAGAAGAATGTATGTGTGGTGGAGTGTATACAATGATTATGGAACTAGTTTCAAGTGATTCTAAATTGGGTCAATGAGGCAGATCAATGGAGCATCCTCGACAGGGATAGTTCTATAGATTCATAGGTGCGTAGCTTAGTAGAAGTCGTGGGTTGATGTTTGGGGACATTGAGATATTATATTGACTATAGTGGGAGATATTTTTAAGGTATTTTGTGGAAAAATAATATTTGGTTATTTTCCCCTCAAAGAGTATACCACATATCTATAATCCCTTAAAAGGGTTTAGAGAAATAACAGTTTCCAGAGTAGAACTATCTAGAATGATTGGACAACATGTTTTGGATTCTTCTTTCGATACTAGGAATGTGCATCTCTACATGGGGTAATTCTAGATGTATATACCTGTGATGTGGTTATCCATTAACCATCCTGATAGAGATTATGGGGAGGGTTTGTTTTACTGTAGTAAATCTCTTTGGGTAGTCTTGGTCATGTAGTAAGGCCATGTCTGCCTCTAGGCGTATGGTTCATATAGTTTTTACTCTCAACCCAATTTAAAATTGTGAGATTATCCAAAATATATAAATAAAACTAATTCCTCTTTCAAATTTTAGTATTTAAGGTTATATAATGATGTTATTCAGATATGTTTATGTTTTAATGTTTTTTTAAAATGATGTATCTTATGCTTATTCCGATTTTCTGTTACCTGATGTGTAACAATGTTTTCTTTTATGTTTATGTGTATGACTTTTTTGTATTAATTGAGAATGATTTTATTTGTTAATTTAATTCAGTATTTGATTCATTTTTACCATTTAAAATTGATGATTGGTTTGAAAAAACCCATAGGGATTTATAATGTTTTTTTCAAGTGAACTTGTTTTAAAAGTGAACTTGGTTTTGAAAAATGATTTTTTAAACAAGGATTATTGGTTTTCCTAGGTAAAATAAATAAATAGATTCATTGTGATATCATAATAGTGTTTATGATCCATACACTACATATCTCTATGGGTTTATACATGCTCTATTTTATTGGACACACATAAGGTAAATTGAACAATTATTTGGGTGGGTCTTCTTGATTTCCATCATCCATGTTTTTTATATTAACGAAAAAATCATATCATCGGTGTTTTCTCATCAGTATATACTTATAGTTTCATTTCAATGGGATGTATTTATATACATTTATTTATTAATTCTATTTGTGAGGCATTTAGGTTTATTCATTTAGGTTATGATTTATGATTATGGTTTCAATACTACCATTATTATTTAATCTTTTGGTGACTGCCTCTTTTTATACAACTTACTCTGATGTTGTTATGGATTCATTTATCAAGTTTTTTATATAATTTTCAAATACATCCAAGTTAAAATGTTTTGATACTCTTTTATTTGTTTTCATACCAAGGAAATTTGGAATGTGCCTCTAGTATGGTTTAGGATAGATGAGATGTCTGATTGATGGAGGTCCTAGGTTGGTTCACCACAACAGCCATCACTATATTTTCTCTCACTGCATAATACTTTTCCAAAAAAATCTATAGAAGTTAATAGATCATACCATATAGAGGTAACCAATGTCATCACCTTATCTAATATATATTATTTTCAACAATAAAATTTTTTATTTCTTTAACTAAAAAGCTAACCTGACCCCATAGCTATTGTGTATCTCCTCCATGAATTCATAATCGTAAAATTATTTATCAGGTGACTCTAGATAAATTTTTGTTGCATGAATACAAAATTTAACCTTGAATACCCATCCTCTATATTCTCTTCATTAACCACTATATATAAAAATTTAAATCACAAAACATTTCCATAGGATTCACCCAAAAAATTGGTCCATAATGGATTCATAAACAAAAAACATACATCCCAATAAAGGGTCTAACATCCAAGTTTACAACTCAATCTGAAATAATGGCTCCAAAACCAAAATTGGTAGAGTATCCCCATTGCGAGTGCGGTAAAATAATTATCCATTAATGTATAATAACTCTATGCAGTGAGCTCAATACTAGAATTCACATTTAGTAACCATAAGTCTTTACCAAATTGAAATATGAGTCTCAAACTCCATTCAAACCATTATCTCCCATGTATGAGTCTTTCCTCACAATTTGATGAGTCCCCCATTATTGAAACAAAGAAAACACATCATGAATATGTTTCATCACATATAACTTAGTGGAAACTATGATTCCCATGATAAAAAATATTTGTAGTAAACACAAAGGGTAGAAAAACTGACTTAGATATTTGGAGAAAGAATATATCAAAACTCTTTCTTGAAAAATCTCTACATCAGCCACTAACAGGTAGCAAGAGTAGAAACTATAAGAATCATCTCATCATGACCTAATATAAAACCCCAATATTAAAATATATGATTACCTTTGAATATGTTAATGTCTTTGATATCTTTCTCTATAGGATACACTGACCGAAATAATTTTAAATAAAACAAAATTATTTAATTATGAATATTAGAACAGGGACCTTTAATTAAAAGGAATTAATGGGAGTAAACTCTTTATTAAATAAATTTATAAATAAAATAATGGAATCTTTTAATTTAATATAAATTCGATTATTTTACACAAATCAATTAATAAAATCATTTAGTGTTTAATAAATAATTTTTTCAAATAATTTATTTTTTTATAATATGAATTTTATTTCAAGAAGTGAAAGATTGATTATGAAATTTTATGTTTTATATTAATAAATTTTTACCATCAATTCTTCTGGTAAATGATATGAAGTAGTAATAATAAAATTTAATTATTCAAAATGTTATTTTCCAATAAAAACCTGGATTCACGATATTTTATTATTTTTTTTGAAAAAATTTATTTATAAATTATAGAATTTTTATTTTCTAAAATAATTATCATTATTGGATTTAGAAAAATAATATTATCTTAATATTATTATTTTTTATTTTACTAAAATAACTAGTTCAAGGTGAATAATAAAAAAATGCTGATTTTTCTAAAACCTATAAATTTTATGACCTTATCATAATACATGAATGTTTATAATGTTTTCAAAAAATATATAATATATAAATATAATTGAAATAAATCATTTAAAAGTAATTTTTTTATTTATAAAATTGATGTATATCGTTTTGGTAACATGACTAACATTTTATTTTAAAAATGGTGTGTATTCGCTTATATTAAAAGTTAATTATAATTAATTGTATAAATTAAATCTATTAAAATATATTTCATATCTTAGATCATAATTATCATATTATGTAACAAATTCAACTTTAATTTTAGAAATTTAGTTGTAATTAATATGATTAATGTTAATGACGATGTTAATGGAAAACACTGTATTTTCAAAGATTTTTTTTATAAATATAATGTAAATTTTATCAAATCAAATAAATCAAAAAAAAATTATATAATGAATATAATATTATTTTCAAACACATATATAATTATACAAACAATAATTTAATTGGTATTCAAATAAAAATATGAATAAAAAAAATAAATGTAAAAACACTATTTATCTGTAAAACAATGGTATTTCTATATATGAAATGTTTTAATAATAAAGTTAATTTTTTTGTTTTATAAACATTTATTTATATAAAATGGAAGTAATTTTTTGGTTTATAACACTATAATTTTTAAGAGGGGTTATCTGATATTTTTAGTGAATCATAAATTACTATATTAAAAACTAGTTACAAAGGTAAAAATTATTAATGTAAGAAACTTAAGAACAAATAACAACTGAAATGTTTACAACATGTGTATTTTTTTTGTTTATAACCCCAATTACACTCTAAAATAATTATTTAAGACATTTTATTTCTTTTTCCCTTGAATATTGCAATGATATCATTTATATCTATATGGTGTTCTTGAATGTTTTATTTTCTTCACATAAAGAAGGGTACACATATAACTATTCATATCATACCGATTCATTCAAATTCATTCCTGAAACTCTACAATTTTTCATTATACATAATATTTTCTCATTTTAATCATCTCATCGTCTAAATTATCTATCCCAAGCCCTACATTTCCAATGATACTTTCAAGAGAATATTCAATGTTCCAAACTGAGTATTACAAAATCCTTAAAATTTTTGTCTTAACATCTCTCTTGTAAAACCATCACAAAAAAATTTATATGATAACATATGTATCATTTTTTTAATTTGGTTTTGTTAAACAAATGTAAAAAAACATTATTTATTCATTTCCATCCAATTAAAAAAAATTGATATTAATTGTGCAATGTATAAACTACAGCCTCCACAAAGTAATGTCTATAGATATTCATCACAAATTTCTTTATTTTTAGATAATTATTAATATTTGATATAATAACATAAAAAATATATAAAATATAATTATTATTATATTTTAATAATATTTTACACTTTCATTCTCATACTCACCCATTGAGATATAGCGTGTTCATTTAAAGTTATGTTTAACCACCTATTATAATAATGATATAAAACTCTATCATGAATGACTATGTGAGATTAAATACTAATATTTTTATAATTTAATGATAATTTAAACTTTATATTCTATAATGATTATATTAATTATTTAATAAATTGTTTAAATATCATCTTTGATCACTAAAATCACATAAATTAGTAGAAACCAATTGAATTTTCCCACAAACATTTGACAAAATTGTACAATAAATAAATATATTATGATTGTAAATGGTCAATAATAAATTAAATATATATGAATAAGGTTCTAGAGAAGGAATATAATAAATTAAATAGGATTATTAAATAATTCAGGTGCATTTAGAAAATGAAATTGGAACAAGGTAAGGGTTTTCATATCAAATTCTACAATTTGATACATGTTTATATTTAGGACCAAATTCAATTTAGGTAGTTTATATACTACTTATTTGAGATATAATATATTTAATTATATTTCAATAATTGTATATTAATTTCAATTACAAAACTGGTCTTTCATGGTTTTAGAGTAAAATGTTACTCAATACTTAGGGGTTATTTATCTCAAACTTTAATTCCTTAATTAATGTTTATGTTATACACTATGTTTTCTTTTGAGTAGTTCAATTACTTCCCATATATGAATTTTTTCATATATATTTCTATTCATTCAAATAATAATCCAAATAATTTTATTTTAATTACATGTATATTGGCTTGGTTTTTATCCTAGTATTTAAAATAAGTTGAATATAATTCATTGAGTTCTGATAAATCTAATGAACTTATTTCAGGTAATCTTTGTATATTAAAGCATCTAATTATTTTATGTGGAATTATAACATTTTTAAGATAAAAATTCCAAAATCATAAACCCTTTTAAAAATATTTGTCATTAATTTTGATATGTTCTTGATAATAGTTATTGGTAACTAAAATCCCCTTCATTGAGTTATAATGTTTTATTTTTTATTTTTATTCCATGATTGGGTTCCCCCACCCACATATTTATTTTAATATTATTTTTTAATATTATTTGTAAAAATTATGTTTTAATATATATATTTTTTAATGATTATTTTTACGATGTTTCTTTGAACAAATATTTATTAAAAAATATTAAAAGGGGGTATTACATTCACTTTTTTACATTTTTCATTACTCTCCACATTTCTCCAATATATAAATTATATATTTGTATGGCCCTATTATTATAAGATTATTTTAAAAATTAATTGTTTTCAATGAGTTTTCACTTCACATTTTGAAAGAATACTAATTTTTCATGTTTCCTGTAACATTGTATTTTACATCATTATTTAAAAGTTTTTCTAAATGCTCTTTTATGTTTTGACCTAAATTTACCATTGCATTTTCGAAAATATTTACACTAATGTGGATTATGTTTCCTGATTTTTCTTCTATATAAATTTATATTTCGGAAGTTTGATATCATGGTAATGAACAATTTTATTCTTGATCCCTTCTTAGATGATACCACAGAAAGTAATTTTTTTCAATGATGTTTTTCATCTACGTCAACATCCTTCTATGTTTTCTTTTTTACATAGGGGATATGTTCATTTTAAACCTTCCACTATCTATCACTAGGTGGGTTATGTAAAATCCAATGTAAATTAAGAATAAGATATTTTTATACTTATTAATATTTTTGAATGAAATGTTAATTTTACTTTAAAAGGGTTGCTATGTTCGATAGCGTACCCGATACGCAACAACAGGATTCTTTGGAAATCATACGTTGCACACTACTAATATAATATTATTATTTTAAATGGAAGTTAACTCCTAGATGTTGTATTGGTGGTAATGAATTAGACTAACTACAATATTATTATAAATGGTTTTTAAATATATTTACATTATCAAATAGAAATTTGGAGGCTTAAAATGTGAATGAATCTAATTTTAAGCATAATTTATATTAAAAGGCCGATTTATCGCCTTTTAATGGAGACCCCTTTTTAAATCTATATTTGATCACTTTAATACATTCTATATGACCAAGTAAAATCCTTCTTTATAATGGGGACATCAAAATTTACTTTGCGTAAATTTTTGGAATTTTTCCGATAAAGATCATTTTTTAATGAATAGTGAAAATATTGTATTGTAATTCAAAACTATTTCTTAATCTAATTTATTTATATGGATATATTATCTTTTTAATTGTTTTTAACATTTAATTATAATATATTTTTACCATTCAATAAAATTATGGTCATTGGACTTAATTTTACTTTGAAATTGGACATAAACAAATATCAATCTTTTGATAGTTATTGTTTCTTAAAAACATGCTATTTGTTTTAACAACGAGAATTAATTTTAAAATTAATAAATGCCACTTATATGTTTTAAATTTGTAAAAATAGACATCATTTTTGAATTCGGAATTTCAAATATAGCTTTGGCTGATTATTTGGTATTTTTCTGAAAAACTTCAATTTTTTATGAATAGTGAAACCACTTAGTGGTAATCAGAAAAACTGACTTTTTCATTTAAATGAAATTTTAACACTTATGTGAATTGAATTTAAAAAATTTGACATACATGGTTGTTATCAAGAAGTAAAATGTGGTTCATTAAGATGAAAATAATTTTTGGTGAATAGTAACTTTTTACTTTTATTTACCGTGGTTAAAGCTAAATAAGGTAATTCAAGATAAAAAGAATATTATAAAAATTCAAAATTACCTTAAAACTAGTTCAAACCTTATTGGTTGAGTCATTTACGACCATGTTAATCTTTGGGTCGATTTTGGGACCCCATTGAGCCACATGGGAGTGATAATGACAATTTAGATTAATTAATTAAATGTGAAGACAAAATTGACATTAACAAAAACCTTTTAGTAATTAATTTTTATATGGTGGTATATAAGTCCTATTTTCAACTATAAATATTCTTTGGAAAGCTAAAAATATTTCCTATATCATGGTATTTTTTTTAGACATCAAATAAATTAAATTATTTATGACCTAAAAATGATGCAGTATTTATCTCATTAATAAATGATTTAAATAAATAAGATAATAATGATTAAAATATTATCCAAAACAAGTCCAATTTTGATTGGATGAGTTTATTTTGACCATGAATCATCTTATATTTGACTATAATGATTTTTGGACCATTACAAACTGAATATCATTATATTATAAAATAATATTTTCACACTTTCCTAAAGAGACCCTCCTCCCGCTTATAAAAGGATACCACTTATAACAAATTCCTCACACCTCTAAAGCCATTTGGCTCTTCCAAACTCTGCCCAATTAAGATTCCTATATCCCTCTCCTTCCCTTAGATGCCTTACCTTATTCTCAAGGCACTTCAAGAAGTCTTTTTGGTTCAAACCATAGGAGTTACCCAATTTGAAGGTAAGTTTTTCACGTAAATTATTTTAATTTATTTTACTTCTCCAACCCCTAAAATAATTTTTTTATTTATTTTGTAAAAACATCAGTATCCTAAATATACTATGATGTTGTAATAAGAAGGATTTTAACTACACTTATACACACCTTCATCTAATGGATGAAGTACTTAATGTTTCAGTGGATGGAAAACGAACGCCTCAAGAAATGATGATTGTTCAATTACATATTACCACCTCTCATGGTGGCCATTATGATGGAACTATACTTATATATGATATATATTATGTTTATGATTTCATGTTTCCTCTGTACTTCCCAATTATATCAATCCTTTATGGTTTCTATAGTGGGTAAATAATATAATCTCATATGAGGAAGTGCGGACTACCGCCCCCTTAAAGTGAGGTGACTCGTTAATTCCTTATGTGGGATGTATAAAAGATAGTTTTATTTATATTATATATGATATTATACTGGAATTATAATATAAATATGTATCATTATGTTTTATTTCCATTAAAATAGGAAATATAAATGAAAGTAGCGTTCATGCGTGCGTACGGCTTACCGTCTCCATGAACGGTGCATTTAATTTCTTACCTCTAAATGTTATGTAAGATTATAAATAAATGTATATACTGGATATATATGATATCTATGATATCTAAATCATGAATATCATTCTATATATAATGGACTATTTACCACATGGACAACTTGTAAATATATGGTATTCATTTTTGACTCAAGTTCCCAATATCGACAAAATGAAAGTTATTAACATAAATGATTATATAATGTTTATAACATGGAAATAAGTGCTATAAAAATAATAATAAACTTTAAAAAGGTTATTAAGCAAGTAAAATTAAATTTAGTTTGTTATTCAAGATATTAAACAACGATCGAGTCAAGTCGGACACGAGGTAAGGGACTTCATCTCAATCTCCTTTCATTGAGGCATATTTTGTTCTAATACAAGACTTTCTTTTATACGCTATATAAAAACCTTTGACTTTTCATTTCATTCAAAGGGAATATTTTTCTACAAAGCATTTACTAAATGACAAAAAAGAATGTTTCTTTAACGTACGTGGTGACAATGACCTTTTCCACCACCGTGAGTATTCATTCATCTTTGGCGTCCTCAACAAGCCGTAATGTTTTTAAATGAAAATAAATACCTTATACACTTTTACATATTTTTGGTAATGAAAATGGATTTGAAAATGGATTTTTTATTTCCATATATTTAAGTGATATATTGGATCGAAATGTGGATATGTTTTCATTCCTTTATATTTGTTGTATGTGTTATGGTTTTATATTGGTACTTGGACATTTGACGGGTGGTTACGTGATAAAACAAATGATAGGTGGTTCCGTGAATACCAGGTTGTGCGGTTAAGTTATAACCTCCAATGCATTGGGTATGGAAGTCATCCGTATGACTATTACATTTGGTGATATGTGTGTAAGTCGACAGTATGGTTATTCCATTTATGTATGTATATGTCCCAAGTTACCTTTTTATGTTATGTGTTCTTTATACGAGTTTTATTGTAATATTTTGGTTACAAAAGTGTATGTAATGATCTTTTATTCAGTGAAGTGTATTTACTACTTCATAAAGGTGAAAAGTATTACTTGTGTTAAAGTATTCATGGTTTACTTGTTTTGAAAAACTAACTGTTTTACTTATTTGTGTATCCCTTACTGAGCTTTTTATGCTCATCCAAAGTTTTTGAAATGTTTTTCACAGGACATAATGTTTAATAGGGTCAAGGATGGGATCAAGGAAAATTCATGCTTCCTTAAACATGGAACTAGACATGACTTTTTTTTTCAAGAGTACATGTTTGTAAAAAAAAATAGATACTGGGTGGACGTGTCTACTTTGTAATTTATTCTTGAAATGTAATAGTCATGGAAAAATTATCTAAAAATATAAACCTGAAAAGATCATCAATGTGAATTATTCATTTAATTCAATATTATGTAATGTTTAAGGCCAGGTCCTTATAGTTGGTATCAGAGGCTGGTTTAGATAAATTTAGGAGTTAGGGTATTGTTAAATTAATATCCATAAAGTAATTTATTTTAATATCAAGATCATGTAGCATTTACAGATTACCATGTTGCTTCGCCTAAGATATTTATTTGTTCAGAATGGTTTTCCGCAGAGAACAATGGGTAGCTATGTTGTGATGACATCAGGAGGAAGACAACCTTCCAAATCAGCAACCTGAGATGGTCAGAATCGGAACTGAATAGTTTTTTGCAGTGATGGAATAGTTGACTCATGCTATAAATGGTGGTGGTATTCATGAAGGAGATCATCCATATAAGCTGTAGAGGAACATGTTAGTAGTGGAGCATTTCAGGAGGCCACATCCCCCATCATTCAGAGGATCATCTAACTCTGTGCTAGCAGAAGGGTGGATTAAAGCACTGGAAATTATTTTCAATGTTATGTGATGTTCAGAACATCAAAAGGATAGTCTCGCTATTTACCGTTCTGAAGGTGAAGCTGATCAGTGGTGGTCGATGGTGAAAAATATCAGGGATAGTGAGGAGATTGATGCTCTTGTTTGGGATGAATTCAAAGGTATGTTTCTTGAGACATATTTTCTTAAGGTGTTTTGGCTTAGGATGGAAGAACAATTCCTGGAATTGAGGCAGGTGGATGACTTAGTTGCCACTTATGGAGCAAAGTTCACTCGACCGGAAAGGTATGCACCAAATTTCATCTGATATCATGATAGTGATATAAATTGATTTTACTCTAGACTAAATCCACGATAACAATGAGCATTAGCCTCTCATGATTTCAAAAGTTATGAAAAACTTGTTCGATGTGCAGAAAAGGTGGAAATAGAGTTTTCTGATGAACAAGTTTTATTTGAAAAATAATAGAATAAGAGATCCAGTTGGCAGTTAAAGGAGAAGAATTCATCAAAGAAGCCTGGAGGTAAGAAAACTAAATATCCAACTTGTGAGAAGTGTGGTAAAAATAATTTTGGAAAATGTTTATCGAAGTATGGAAAGTGATTCAGGTGTGGTAAGCCTGGTCATATTGCTCGTAGCTATAAGTAAGATGATCAAGAAGGCAATGAAAAACCATCGGTAAGATGTTTTAAGTGTAATTAAATGCGTCAATATGAAAATGAGTGTCTACATAAGAACTCAACTGAGGGAAAGCATCCAGACTACAAGAAAAAAGGGGTGGTGGAATTCTTTGCAACAACTTCAGAAGATGTTGGGCCATCAAACGATGTAGTATCAGGTACACTATTTGTTAGTTCAGATTATGCCAATGTGTTTTTTGGTTCAGGGTCTACACACTCTTTCATTTATAAGAAGTTTTCTATTAAATTGGGAATTCCATCCCATGATATGAATACATAACTTACGGTAAAAAAACCTATAGGAAATGTTGAGACAAAAAGAAAATATAATAACATTATTCTCCTTGTTTGTGGAATGAATCTACCCGCAAACCTTATTTTTTTCCTATAGTGGAGTTTGATGTTATATTGGGCATGGATTGGCGTTCTTCTTATCATGCAAATATTGAATATGGAGCAAAATAGGTTTCTTTTTAGAATTATTTTCAATTTGTATACAAAAATTAACCATTGTTGTTGATAACATATCAGGAAACAGAGAAACTAGTAAAATATGGAAATGAATGTTACTTTGCACATATTGTTGAAAAAAAGGAACTATCCAGATTAATGATGTGACAGGGGTAAAGGAGTACCTTGATGTTTTTCCTAATGAGTTTCATTGTATTAACCCTAATCGGGATGTTTAATTTACTGTTGAACTAGTTCTTGATGCTAAGCCAATTTCAAAACCCCCTTATCGAATGGCTCAAATTGAACTTTTAGATTTAAATAAGCAATTGTAGGAGTTATTAGATAATGGTTTCATTCAACCTAGAACATCACTATGGGGTGACCCTGTCTTGTTTGTTAAAAAGAAATATGGTTCAATGAGACTTTGCATTGATTATAGAGCATTAAATAACATCACTATTAAGAATAAGTGTCCATTTCCACATATCGATGATTTTTTTGATTAGATCTAGGGAGCTCAGTATTTTTCAAAGATTTATTTGAGGTAGGGGTACCATATATTGAAAGTAAAGGAAGTAGACATTCCAATGACTATGTTTCATACTAGATACGTCCATTATGAATTTGTAGTTATGCTTTTTGGGTTAACCAATGCACCTATTATATTCCTAGATCTTATGAATAGAATTTTTTGTGAGTTCTTGGATATGTTTGTGGTTGTGTTCATTGATGATATTTTAGTTTATTTCGAAATTAATAAGGAACATGGAAGTCATCTAAGGGCTGTCTTGCAAACCATAATAGAAAAGATTCTATTTGGGAAATTCTTCAAGTGTGAGTTTTTGTTACAAAAAATTACTTTCCCTGGTCACAATGCTTCAAAAAATGGCATAACTGTTGATCCAGCTAAAACAAAAAATTTTTATGAAAGGCCAAGACCCAAAAATATAACCGAGATCCATAGTTTTCATGGTTTGGCAGGTTATCACAGGAGGTTTTTTGAAATGTTTGCATTGTTATCTAGTCGAATGACTAAGTTAACTCAAAAAGGTGTTAATTTCAAATGGATAAAATAATGTGATGATTTTTTTCAGGAATTGAAAAAGAGATTGGTGAATACTCCAGTTTTGGCACTGCCATCCAGAAATGGTGAGTTTGTTATCTACAGTGATGCTTCGTTGAAAGGACTGGGATGTGTCCTTATGTAGAATGATCAGGTAATTTCTTATGATTCACGTCAATTGAAACCTCAAGAGTTAAATTACCCTAGACATTATTTGTAATTAGCTGCTGTTGTTTTTTCCTTAAAAATATGGGGGTATCATTTGTATGGAGTGATGTGTGAAATATAAAGTGGCTGATGCTTTGAGTCGAAAATGTAGTACATCATTAACCATGCTACGTTTGGAATGAGATCCTTTGGTTTTTGATTTGATGAACTTTTCCATTGAATTTTTTGGTGTAGGGAACTCATCCATTTTGATTTAGGTGTCAGTTAAACCATCTCTATCAGATATAATTAAGAAAGCACAGAAAGAAGACAATGAGTTGAAGAAAAAGGTAAAGTTGGTTCAGAAGGGTATGTTTCCTGAATTTAACATTGATAATGATTGTCTTTTTAGATTTGGGAAGATATTATGTGTACCTTGTGATTCATATTTGAAGAATGAGTTGTTATGTAAAGCTCATAGTTCTCCGTTTTTAGTTCATCCTGGTATTACTATGATGTACAGAGATCATCGAGAGTATTACTGGTGGGATAGAATGAAAAGAGATATTTCTAATTTTACTGAGAAGTGTTTGACTTGTCAGCAGGTTAATGTAGAGTGGTAGTTACCAAAAGGGATGATTCAGCCTCTACTGTTGCCATTGTGGAAATGGAAAATATATCCCAGGACTTCGTTGTGGGATTACCAAATACATCTCGATGTAATAATGCAATCTGGGTTATAGTTGATTGATTAACTAAATCTTCTCATTTCCATCCTATTCAAGATAATCTATCTTTAGATCAACTTTCTCGGTTGTATGTTAAATAGATAGTCATGTTGCATGGAGTTCCCCTCTCCATTTTATCTAATCGTGATCTCATGTTCACTTTTAACTTTTGGAAAGGCATTCAGAAGTCATTGGGTGCTGAATTAAATTTTATTACATCTTTTCATTCTCAATCAGATAGGTAGTCAGAACAAAAAATTCAGATACATTAGGATATGTTACGTGCTTTCTCGATTGATTATTAGGGATGTTGGGACCAAAAACATTCTTTTATTGAATTTTATTATAATAAAAGTTTTCATTCATGTATACAGATGGCTCCATTTGGGGAATTATATGGAAAGCATTGTCGAACTCCAGCTTTTTGAGATGAAGTAGGTTAAAGGAAGCTGATGGGATGAGAATTTGTAGAATAGATGGCAGAGAATATTCATTTGATTCAGAAGCACATGAGAACAGCTCAGAGTAGACAAAAAATTTATGCCGATAACTGGAGGAAGGATCTTTCCTTTGAGGTAGGTGATCATGTATTTCTCAAAGTTACTCCATGGAAAGTGTGATGTGTTTTGGCAAGAAGGGAAAGTTGAGTCCGAGGTTCATTGGACCGTATAAAATTCTGGAGAATGTGCCCTCAATTGCATATAGAGTGGATTTACCTCCATGTTTATCCCAGGTACACAATTTTTTTCATGTTTGGATGTTGAGAAAGTATATGCCAGATCCATCTCATGTTTTGAGCCCAGAGGTAGTTCAGTTGGAAGATAATCTCTCTCATGAAGAAAAACCAGTTCAGATTATTGATTCTAGAGAGCAGGTGTTATGGAATAAGGTAATTTAATTGGTAATGATTTTTTGTAAAAACCATATGGTTGAAGAGGCAGCATGGGAATCTAAAAATGCTATGAGGGATAAATACCCCCACATATTTTGATAAGTGAATAAAAATTATGAGGATGCATTTTCCAAAAGGGGGGAAGGATGTAACATCCCAAGTAAATGAAGAATAATATATTTTTATACTTATTAATATTTTTTAATTAAATATTAATTTTACTTTAAAAGGGTTTCTATGTCCGATAGCATACCCGATACGCAACAACGAGTTTCTTTGAAAATCTTATGTTGCACACTAATAATATAATATTATTATTTTAAATGGTAGTTAACTCCTAGACGTTTTATTGGTGGAAATGAATGAAACTAACTACAATATAATTATACTTGATTGTTAAAAGTATTTACATTTTCCGATAAAAAGTTAGAGGCTTAAAATATGAATTAATCAAATTTTAAGCATAATTTACATTAAGGGGCTTATTTATCACCTTTTAATAGAGAACCATTTTTAAATCTAGTTTTTTCCACTTTAATACATTCTATATGACCAAATAAAATCCTTCTTTAGAATGGGGACATCAAAATTTACTTTGTGTAATTTTTTTGAATTTTTCGATAAAGTTCATTTTTAATGAATAGTGAAAATATTGTATTTTAATTCAAAACTATGTTTTAATATATTTTATTTATATTGATAGATTATCTTTTTATTTGGTTTAAAAGTATAATTATAATATATTTTTACGATTTAATCCATTTTTGGTCATTTCAATTAATTCCACTTTGATATTGGACATAAACATGTATCAATCTTTTGATAGTTATTGTTTCTTAAAAACACGCTATTTGTTTTAACAACATGAATTATATTTAAAATTAATTAATTCCACTTCTGGGTTTTGAATTTGGAAAAATAGACATCATTTTAGAATTTGTAATGTCAAATATAGCTTCGGCTGAATTTTTGGTATTTTTCTGAAAAAACTTCGATTTTTGATGAAAAGTGAAACCACTTAGTGGTAGTCAGAAAAACGGAATTTTTCATTTAAATGAAATTTTACCACTTATGTGAATTGAATTTCTAAAATATGACATACATTTTTGTTATCAAGAAGTAAAATGTGGTTCATTAAGATGAAAATAAATTTTGGTGAATAGTAACATTTGACTTTTATTTACCACGGTTAATGGTAAATACGGTAACTCAAGATAAAAAGAATATTATAATAATTCAAAATTACCTTAACACTTGTCCTAACTTTATTGGTTGAGTCATTTACGACCATGGTCATCATTGGGTCGATTTTGGGGCCCCATTGAGCCACATTAGAGTGATAATGGGAATTTAGATTAATTAATTTAATGTGAAGACAAAATTGACATTAACAAAAATCCTTTAGTAAATAATTTATATATGGTGTCATATAAGTCCTATTTTTTACTCTAAATATTCTATGGAAAGGTAAAAGGATTTATTATATCATTTTATTTTTTTATTTATATAAATCAAATAAATTAAATTAATTATGACACAATAATGATGCAATATTTATCTCCTTAGTAAATGATTTAAATAAATAAGATTATAATGATTACAATATTTTACAAAACATGTCCGATTCTGATTGGATGATTTTATTTCTACCATTACTCATCTTATCTTAGACTATAATTATTTTTGGCCCATTAGAAACCGAATATCATTATATTATAAAATAATATTTTCACACTTTCTTAAAGAGCCCCTCCTCCCCCTTATAAAAGGGTACAACTTATAAACAATTCCTCCCTCCTATAAATCTATTTTTCTCACCCAAAATCTGCCCAATTAAGCTCCCTACATCCATATCCTCCCCTTAGAAGCCTTACCTTAAGATGAAGACATTTCAAGAAGTCCTTTTGGTTCAAACCAAATAAGTTACCTAAATTAAAGGTAACGATTTCTCTTAAATTATTTTCGTTTATTTTACTTCTCCAACCTCTAAACTCTTTTTATTTATTTATTTTTTAACAAAACCAGTATAATGAATATACTAGTATATTTTTATAAGAAGGATTCAAACTACACTTACACACACCTTCATCTAATAGATAAATAACATAATGTTTCTGTGGATGGAAAACGAACACCTCATGAAACGATGATTGTTCAATTACATCATACCACCTCCCATGGTGGCCATTTTGAGGGAACTGTATTTATATATGATATATATTATTTTTATGATCTCATTATGCTTCTGTACTTCCATATTATAACAAGACATTATGGTTTCCATAGTGGGTAAATACGATAATCTCATTTGAGGAAGTGCGGACTACCGCCCCCATGAAGTGATTTGAATCATTAATTCCTTATATGGGATGTATAAAGGATAGTGTTAAGGATATTATATTTGATATTATACTGGAATTATAATATAACTATGTATCATTATGTTTTATTTCCATTAAAATAAGAAATAAAAATGGAAGTATTGTTCACGCGTACGTACGGCTTACCGTCTCCATGAATGGTGCATTGCATTTCTTACCTCTAAATGTTATGTAACATTATAAATACATGTATATAATGGATATATATGATATATATTATATCTAAATAATGAATATCATTCTGGATATAATGGACTATTGACCACATGGACAACTTGTAAATATAAGGTATTTATTTTTGACTCAAGTGCCCAGTATCGACAAAACAAAAGTTATTAAATTAAATGATTATAAAATGTTTATAACATGGTAATAAGTGATATAAAAGGAATAATAAACTTTAAATTGGTTATTAAGAAAGTATAAATTATCTTTATTGTATTATTCAGGATATTAAAGAACGATCGAGTCAAGTCAGACATGATGTAAGGTACATTGTCTCAATCTGCTTTCATTGAGACATATTTCGTTCTAATACATGAATTTCTTTTATACGCTATATAAAAACCTTTTACTTTTTATTTTATTCAAAGGGAATATTTTTCTAAGAAGCGTTTTACTAAATGAAAAAAAAGAATTTTTCTTTTAACGTACGCGGTGACAACGACCTTTTTTGTCGTCGCGAGTATTATTTGATCTTTGGATTCCTCAACAAGTCGTAATGTTTTTAAAAGAAAATAAAAACCCTATACTCTTTTACGTATTTTTGGTATTGAAAATGGTTTTGAAAATGGATTTGTTATGTCAATATATTTAAGTGATATATTGTGATCAAAATGTGTAAAAGTTTTCTTTCCTTTATATTTGTTTTATGTGTTATGATTTTATATTGGTACTTGGACATTTGACAGGTGGTTACATGATAAACCAAATGACGGGTGGTGCTGTGAATACCAGGATGGGTGGTTACGTTATAACTTCCAATGCATTGGGTATGGAAGTCGGCGGTATGGATATTCCATTTAGTGATATGTGTGGAAGTAGATCGTATGGTTATTCCATTTATGTATGTTTATGTCCCAAGTAACCTTTATATGCTATGTGTTCTTTATATGGGTTTTATGGTAATATTTTGGTTAAAAAATGGTATGTAATGATATTTTATTCAGTGAATAGTATTTACTAATTCATAAAGGTAAAAAGTATTACTTATGTTAAAGTATTCATGGATTACATGTTGTTTTGAAAAACTAACAGTTTTAATTCTTTGTATATCCCGCACTGAGATTTTTATGCTCATCCCAAGTTTTTGAAATGTTTTTCATAGGAAATAATGTGGAACAGGGTCAAGGATGGGATCAAGGAAAATTCATGTTGCCGTAAACGTGGAACTAGAAATGACTCTTTTTTTGAAGAGCCCATGTTTTGTAAAAAATGGATACTGGGTGGAAGTTTCAACATTGTAATTTTTTTAAAATGTAATAGTTATGGCCTAATACTCTAAAACTCTAAACCTGAAAATATCCTCAATTTGAATTATTCATTTAATTCAATATTATGTAAAGTTTACGTCCAGGTCATTATAGTTGGTATCAGAGGCCGGTTTAGATAACATTAAGAGTTAGGGTATTGTTAAATTAATATCCATAAAGTAATTTATTTTAATATCGAGATCATTTAGCATTTATAGATAACCATGTTGATTCGCCTAAGATATTTCTATGTTCAGAATGGTTTTCCACAGAGGAAATAGGGCAGCTATATTGGGACAACATCAGGAGGAAGACAACCTTCCAAATCAGCAACCTGAGATGGTCGGAATCAGAACTGAATAGTTTGTTGTAGTGATGGAATAGTTGACTCAGGATATAAATGGTGGTGGTATTCATGCGAGATATCATCCAGATCAACCACATAGGAACATGTCAGCAGTGGACCATTTCATGAGGCAACATCCCCCATCATTCAGAGGATCATCTGACCCTCTGCTAGCAGAAGGTTGGATTAAAGCATTGGAAAAGATTTTTGATGTTATGGGATGATCAGAACATCAAAAGTCTAGTCTTGCTGTTTACCGTTTTGAAGGTGAAGCTGATCAGTGGAAGTCAATGGCGAAAAATATCAAGGATAATGAGAAGATTGACGCTCTTGTTTGGGATGAATTCAAAGGTATGCTTCTTGAGATTTATTTTCCTAAGGTGGTTCGTCATAGGATGGAAAAACAATTCCTAGAATTGAGGTAGGAGGATGAATCAGTGGCCGCTTATGAAGCAAAGTTCACTCGACTTGCAAGGTATGCACCAAATTTCATCCGAGATCTTGATAGTAAGATAAATCGATTTTACACATTCCTAAAGCCATGATACCAAATAGAATTAGCCTCTCATGAGTTAAAAAGTTATGAAAAACTTGTTCGATGTGCGCAGAAAGTAGAAATGGAGTTTGTCGATGATCATGTGTTCTTTGACAAACAACAAAATAAGAGGTCTAGTTGGAAGGAAAAGGGGAAGAATTCATTAAAGAATCCTGGAGGTAAGAAAACTAAATATCCAACTTATAAGAAGTGTAGTAAAAATCATCCTGGATAATGTTTATTGAAGTCTGGAAAGGGCTTCCAGTGTGGTAAGTCTAGTCATATTTCTCGTAACTCGAAGGAAGATGATCAAGCAGGCAATGAAAAACCATCGGTAAGATGTTTTAAGTTTAATGAAATGGGTCATTATGAAAATGAGTGTCCAGAGAAGAACTCAACTGAGGGAAAGAAGCCAGACTACAAGAAAAAGGGGGTGGTGAAATCCTTTGCAGGTACTTCAGCATATGTTGGGCCATCAAATGAAGTAGTATCAGGTACACTGTTTGTTTGTTCAGATTATGCCAATTTGTTTTTTTGTTTCAGGGTCTACACACTCTTTTATTTCTGAGAAGTTTTCTAGTAAATTGGGAATTCCATCTCATGATATGAATACTGAAATTATGTTAAAAAAACCTGGAAAAAATGTTGAGACAAAAAGAAAACATAAGAACATTCATGTCCTTGTGTGTGGAAAGAATCTACCTAAAAACCTTATTGTTTTTCCTATAGTAGAGTTTGATGTTATATTAGGCTTGGATTGAGTTTCTGTTTAACATAAAAATATTGACTGTGGAACTAAATAGGTTTCTTTTCCGAATGATTTTCAGTTTTTATACAAAAATTAACCCTTTCTATTGATAACATATCAGGAAGCTGAGAAACTAGTAAAATATGGAAATAAATGTTACCTTGCACATATTGTTAAAAACAAAGGAACTATTTAGATTAATGATGTGCCAGTGGTAAATGGGTACCTTGAGTTTTTTTCTGATGAGTTGCCTAATATTATACCTGATTGGGAAGTTGAATTTACTACTGACTTAGTTCCTGATTCGAAGTCAATTTCAAAACCCCATTACCAAATGGCTCAAATTGAACTTTTAGAGTTAAATAAGCAATTGCAGGAGTTATTAGATAAAGGATTCAATCGACCTAGCACACCACCATGGGGTGCACCTATATTGTTTGTTAAATAGAAATATGGTTCAATGAGACCTTTTATTGATTATAGAGCATTGAATAAAATCACTATTAAGAATAAGTATCCATTGCCTCATATCGATGATTTGTTTGATCAGCTCCAGGGAGCTCAGTATTTTTTGAAGAATGACTTGAAGTCAGGGTACCATCAGTTGAAAGTAAAGGAAGCAGACGTTCCATATGACAACCCAGCTTTTATTACAAACTTAAACATGATTTATTACATAAAACATCACTTGATACAACAATGAAGATTGAGAGTTTTAGTGTCTTTGAGGCTTATGATCATTTCATAAAAACTTGAAACATGAAACACAACATCTGTATTGAAAACTACCTTTACATGACCACTACATTCCCTCGTACTTAGCATTGCATTGGATAACTTATGGACATGCATAAGAAAATGGTGATCTATAAAGCCCAGTAAGGGAATACACATGAAATAACATGATGAGTACAATACATGTTAGACATTTGGCATATCAATAGAGAAAAAGAGAAACATGAACATAAAGGCATGATAAAGCATGATAATCATAACATGGAAATGTGGCAACAACACTTAACATGGAATTAGCATGATCTAAGGACCATTGCACATGAAGCATGAGTAAATCCTCATTTCACATGAAGCACGAGTAAACCCTCATTGCACTTGAATTAGCATTATTCAACACTCATTGCACATGACCTATCATGATATTATACTTTACCCAATGCATTGGAGCGCTATAAGGGTGCACCCTTCTTAAACATTTCATTTCATGCATAAGTGTGCAACATGGATCATAAAACTTGGATTCATAAACCATTTTCATTTATTCCATGATAAAAAAAATGTGGAATTCATACATGAATCTTAATAATAAATAAGTAAATTTTCATAAAGTTGAGTACCCTTGTTGGAGAAATGGCAATGGTATTCACTACACGATGCCATTGGCTTGGGAAATCGGTGCGATTTCGGCAGCGTAACAGCGTGACATAAGAATTTTTAAAAACAGTTGATGAGAGAGAAAGGGGTTCCTCATTATATTTACATATAATGGATAGTAAGGAGGTCATATAGATACATGTCCCAATAATTGTAATTGAATTTAGATTCATGATACAAAAGTATTGCTTGAATGTAAAAGAGGAGAGAGAAGTTCCTTTCAGAATTTCGGCATAGTAACGGGTGTACATTGGAGGAATTTAATGAGAGAGAAAGGGGTATCTCATATTTCAAACATAAAAAGGGAAGTATTAGGGAGGTGATAAACCATACCCCAAAATTCATAATTGAAATTAAATTTGAAAAACAACTTAAATAAAATTGGACAAAAATGATGAAGAAAGAAAAAAACCATTACATGGAAGTGTGCTTCCAAAGGCTAAAGAGAGGTTTTTGAGAGGCTTCTCGGGATCTTGGGGCACCTTGGAAGGATTCAAGAGAGTGTAGGGAATAAGTTGGACGAACTCCAAAGGCTTTGAGTGAGGAGTAAATGGGATCTTGGGTGGGTTTATATAGGAAAGGTGAGGGAGTTCTTTATTATTTAGGTTTCTGACCCCTTATATTAACTTAATCCAAACCAAAATCCATCCAAGGGTTTTTTACCATGGTTTTTGGAAAAGGGAAGAGGAAAAAAATATTTTATAAGGCTAATGTCCGATCTTCTTAAAATAATAGGGTTTCTTATGTGGAGGTGAGTCACACTCCCATGGAAAACAATTTAAAAAGACAATGTGTTTAATAAGTTTTGAGGGGTCCATTAATGCTTTTAAAAGCAAGTCAAACAAACCCAAAATCACATTATTTTAATGGTAAAACATATATTGGCTGAACATAAATATTATAGTATTTTGTTACATCATTATTGGGTCATTATGATGTCATAAAACACATTATATATTTAAACGGTATTTAATTTTTACCCAAATATTTGACTGTCTCAGAAAATTATGAAAATTTCACCATTGGATAATTTCGACATCCTGATTCCAGAAATAACATTTATTTTATCTAAATAATTTTTTAAATATGTTAATTTTCACTTTTAAAATAAAAACCGACATTTATCGAAAATTCACGGGTTTTGACATTAATGGCTTTCAAACCTTAATAAAAAGTATAATTCCATTCATAAAATTATAAGATCATTTATATTTAATAAAAATTAATTTAATAATAATATTACTATTTTATTAAAATATTATTTAATTCAAAAATCCCTTAATTTAATACAATATAATTCTTAAATAAATAATAACTAAAAACACTATTTTTACTTTAAAAACTATTTACAACGTATCAATAATGACAAGAAAGTATATTCATTATTATATGAAAAAAATAATTTACATGAACATAGTACTAGCTATTTTTTACATACTGCCTTAATACAATCGCATAAGACCTAAGGGTAAGGTGTGCGATGGTGACAGACTCTTGGGGTGGCTCGAATAACATCACTCGAGTGGTAATTTCTATCAACTTACACTTCTCCCATAGACAGTCCTGTTCGAGCTTGACAAGGTGAAGATCAACTTGGGCTTGGTCAAGAACGAAGCCCAAGGACGCCACCACTTTTCTGAGCTCTATCAAATGGGCTTCATATGTAGCAATTCTACTGGATGAGCCCATCGCTTCTTTTGTCTGAGTAAATTGGATTTGTTAAGGTAATATATTTATACTAATCATGTGATCATTGTTCAACAACTATATTTGCAACTGTCAAAATTCTTAACATAAAACCAAAGAATTTGACATTTTATATAAACATAAAGATACATTTAATTAGAAAAAGAGAGATTTCCATTAATGAAACTTTGTGTCGTTAAAATTTTCCCCCCTTAAGAAATTTTGCCAATGAAATTTCCTTTTCCCACACTAAAACAGATGTGGGTAACTTAGCTTCATCATTTCCTTCGATTCCCAAGTCACTCCTTCAAACTTGTGGTTTCAGCACAACACCTTGATGAGGGGCATTGTCTTATTTTGTAGATCTTTTTCTCTATGATCTATGATCTTCACTGGTTTCTGCTCATAAAAAATATCATCCTCCAACTGTACCACCTCAGTAGAGAGTACATGTGAAGGGTCCAGTATGTACTTCTTTAAGAGGGATACATGGAAGACATCATGTACATTGGCCATAGTAGGTGGAAGTTCTAGTCGATAGGACATAGCCCCGATACAATCAAGAATGTCGAAGCGGCCGATGTACCTTGGACTTAACTTCCATTTTTTCCCAAACCTCATGACCTTCTTCCATGGAGATATGTGTAGAAAAACCATGTCTCCAACTTTAATCTCAAGGTCCTGTCAACGGTTATCTGCATAACTCTTCTGTTGACTCTGGGCTACCTTGATATGATATGGAATGGTTTTCACCTTCTCCACGATTTCTTCGACCATTTCTGGTCCATGTTGCTTATGTTCACCATCCTCATCCCAACACGCTGGTGTTCTTCACCTTTTCCCATAAAGGGCTTCATATGGTTCCATTTGGATGCTTGAGTAGAAATTGTTATTATAAGAGAACTCAACCAGAGGAAGATGTTGATCCCATAATCCTTTAAAGCCCATTTAGAATGATCTCAACATGTCCTCCAGTGTTTGGATAGTCCGCCCGGATTGGCCATCATTTTGAGGATGATAGGTCTTGCTGACGTTTAGTTCAGTATTCAAAGAATGTTGAAGACTCTTCCAAAACATAGAGGTGAATCTTGGATCTCGGTCAGACACAATAGATAGTGGCACTACATGCAACCATACCACTTCCCTGATATATATTTGTGCCATTTGATCCAATGATAAATCCTCTTGAATAGCAATGAAGTGCGCAGTCATTGCATGACGATCCATAACAACCCATATTGCATTGTTGCCTTTGGATGTCCTTGGATGTCCAATGACAAAGTCCATGTTGATGTTCTCCCATTTTCAATCTGGTATGGGAAATGGTTTCATCATCCCCTTAGACTTCGGCCTCTCTGCCTTCACTGGCTGAAACACTAGGCACTTTGATGTATTTTCAACGATCTCCTTCTTCATAATATCCCACCAAAAGTTTTCTCAGAGATCTCGATACATCTTTGTGCTCCCTGGGTGAATAGATAAATTTGACCTATGTGAATCATCCAAATGTTCGTTCTTCAGCATCAGACTTTATATAACACATAGTCTTTTCCCAAACCACACAATTCCTTCTTCATTAACATTAAACACTAAGGATTTCCCTTTTTCGATAGCTTCTACTTTTTCTTGAATTCCCACATCATCCTTTTGAGAATCCTTTACCCTTTATAAAAGAGATGGTTTAGCAATCATTTGTGAAAGGATTGATGATGTTCCCTTCTTTATGATTCCTATGTCCATCTTCATCAAGTCTAAGAATATTGGATCCTCCTAAATTATCATCATTTATAGAATTGCTGGTTCCTTTCTACTTAGGGAATATGCCACCTTGTTCGCTTTCCCAGGGTTACAATGTACTGAACTGTCATAATCCTTGATGAGCTCTATCCATCTTCACTAGCACATATTATGATCTTTCTGTGTGATTATATATTTAAGACTCATGTGGTCAGAGTATATCTCACATTTCTCCCCATAGAGATAATGCTGCCAGATTTTCAAGGCAAAGATCACCGCTGCCAACTCTGGATCATGCGTTGGATAGTTTCGATCATGGATTTTCAACTGCCTTAAGGCATAGGATATCACTGTATCATTCTACATCAGCACACAGGTTAATCCCTTCTTAGAAGTATCACTGAATACCACAAAACTTTCCCCACTTGTGGGTAAAGTGAGCATGGGATCAGTGATAAGACTCATTTTCAACTCTTTGATGTTTTCTACACATTCATCACTCAAAGAAAACTTTACTCCCTTTCGAGTTAGCATGTTAATAGGGCTGGAAAATCATTAGAAATTCCCCACAAATCGTTGATAATATCTAGCTAACCCAAAGAAGATACAGATATCTGTTACCAATGTTTGCCTCGGCCACCCATCAATTGCATCTGTTTTGGAGGGATCTAAAGGTATCCCATTGCTTGTAATGATATGGCCCAAGAATGAGACTTCCTTCAACCAGAACTCACACTTGATGTACTTTGCAGAGAGCTTCTCCTTGCGCAAAGTCTCCAGTACCATTCTTAAATGCTCCTCATGATCCTCCTTGGATTTGGTGTATATTAGAATATCATCTATAATGACTACAAACAAATTTGTCTAGGTAATCTATAAAGGCTCTATTCATTAAGTCCACGAAGATTTCTGGAGAATTAGTGAGCCCAAAAGGCATAACTTTGAATTCATAGTTCCCATATCTTTTGTGAAAAGCAGTATTGGGAATATCTTCCTTCTTCGCCCTTACACGATAATATCCCAACTGCAAGTCCACCTTGGAGAAATATTGTGCTCCATGTAGATGATTGAACAAGTCATCAAATCTTAGGAGATGATACTTGTTCTTTATCGTGATTTTTTTAAGTTCATGATAATCAATGAAAATATGCACTGACCCATCCTTCTTCTTGACGAAGAGGACTGGTGCACCACATGGTGAAGCACTTGGGAATATAAACCCTTTATCCAGATTCTCTTATACTTGTTTCTTCAGCTCTTCAAGCTCTAAAACAACCATTCTATATGGAGTCTTGGATATTGGTAAATCCCCGGGTATAAGTCCAATTGAGAGTTCAACATCTCTTCTAGGTGGAAGACCAGGGAGTTCTTCGGGAAACATTTCAGCGAATTCCCTCACAATAGGCATTTCATCAAGGATGGTTTCGTCCTTGGACTCAATCATCTACGCCAGATACGCATGCTCATATGGCAGTAATATCCATGCTTTAGATGATAGAGCAAAAGGAGATTCATCTTCCTCTGTACACTTGTAAGGAATCGGGGGTTGATTCTCCATATGGAGTGTGATTTCCCTTTCCTGACAATTTATGTTGGATCTATATAAGGAAAGTCAATCCATGCCAAGAATTGCATCAAATTCCATAAGAGAGAGTATGGCGAGGTTCACCAGGAAATTCAATCCACAGATTATAATAGGGCAGAACTTATATTCATGGGATGCAATGATTTCCCCATTTGTTGTACTCACCGAAATCGTCACTTCCATGATTTGTGGTGGTGCTGGGATTGTTCTAGTAAACATTAAAGATATAAAAGTATGTGTAGAACCTGTATCAAAAAGTACGTTCGCTATTCTTGAATGAATAACTAGCATACATGTCACCACTTCATTGTCGGGGTTCACTTCAGCAGAAGTGATGGAAAAACCTCTTCCTTGCTGCCTTAGAGGTTGTTGGTTGCTTCCAAAAACCATTAGATTGGGGCACTGATTTGAAAAATGACCCGGTTCTTTGCATTTGTAGCATTGAACAATGTGTTGAGGTTCGAAGGGAGAGTTCCTCTCCTCTGTCACAGCCAGGGGTCTTTCTTGCTGATAGTTAACAGCTAGGTGCCCTTCTCTTCCACACCAAAAGCATTTACTCGTCCCCTTAAGGCAATTTCCAGGGTGCTTCTTTCCACACTTTTGGAAAGTGAGGTGCTGGATCTTATTAGCACCGTTGGATTTATACATTAGACCACTAGCATTGAAGTCCGCCTTGTGCTTCTTATCCCCATGATACCCCTATGATTATCTGATCTCTATTTCGACCTTGAGGGAACATCAGACAATTTCCTCATAGTTGTCGAAGTCACGGATTGCTAATGCTTTTAGTAGGCTAGGCTTCAACCCACCAAAGAAGTGGTCATCATTGCATTCTAGGGTAACGACAAAGCTGGAAGCGTATTGTGCAAGCCTTGTGAAGATTGCCTCATATGCTCTTATAGAATCTTCTTCTTTTTGCTCGTGGGAAAGGAATTCCCTTTCTATCTTAAGCTGCAGTGTGCGTGGAAAATATTTACCGAAAAACATCTTCTGGAAATCCTTCCATTACAATGCCTCGATCTCCTCCTCAGGCTTTGTATTTTTTATCAATGTCCACCATTGATCAGCTTCACCCTCCATACGATAAGCTGCCAGGAGAGCCTTATCTTGTTCAGAACATTGAAGGATGGAGAAGATCGTTTCAATGGAGTTGATCTATTGTTCAGCGATCGTGGGATGGGATGATCCACTAAAATTAGGAGGCCTTTGTCTCATGAAGCTCTCAATATCGACTTGTTCTTTATTAGGGGGGTTGAATGTTCCTCTTGACCTGTGTTTCTATTCAATGCTTGAGTTAACTGAGAGAGAAGCATGAAAATGTTCGCGATTCCCGCTCCCATTGGATTGAGAATCTCATTAGTACAGTCATCACACTGATCTTCACATCAGTTGTTAGCTCGAGTCCTCCTATTACTGGCCATTGGCTGGAATAAATGGATTGTTAGGGGGTAACACATAAAGGGTAATCCAAAAACAAAAGTTGATGACTTACCAATAAACTTTTATTTCCTTAACTCATGAGTATATAGGCTTAAATCTAGGCTTTTCATGATCTACTTTCTAATATATATTCATAGGGGGTTTTTTCCCTTAATAAGGGTTCATACTAAGCTTGTAAATTTACCAAAGCATATCCCCTAGGAGTGTCGTAACCAAGAGTGCAGCAAGGCCTATTGTCGTGCACCAGTTCTCTTTTGAGTCTAGCATAAAGTGGGGTTTTCGGGTTTTACCCCTAGGATACATCTGTGCCAGAGCTACCTCTACCAGCTCATATCCAGACAGGGATGTATTTTCTTGATAACTCACTTACTCAATACTTACCAAAACATAGGGATGTTTTTATTATACTTAGTCTTGTCTCTAAGGCTTTATAAGGGTTTTCTAATCCTAATCTCATAAATAACTAAACCTATCCTCTGATACCAACTATGACAACCCTGATTTTATTACAAACATAAACATGATTTATTACATAAAACTTCACATGATACAACAAAGATGATCGAGTGGTTTTGTTTCTTTGGGGCTTAGGATCAGTACATAAAAACATGAAACATGAAATACAACATCTTTATTGAAAACTCCCTTTACATGACCACTACATTCCCTCGTACTTATCATTGCATGGGATAACCTAAGGACATGGATAAGAAAAGGGTGAGCTATAAAGCCCAGTAAGGGAATACACATGGAATAACATGATGATTACAATACATTTCATACATTAGTCATATAAATAGAGAACAAGATAAACATGAACATAAAGGCATGATAAAGCCTGATAATCATAACATGGAAATGTGGAAACAACACTTAACATGGAATTATCATGAGCCAAGGCCCATAACACATGAAGCATGAGTAAATCCTCATTGCACATGAAGCACAAGTAAACCCTCATTGGACTTGAATTAGCATGAGTCGACACACATTTCACATGATGTGTCATGATACTATACTTTACCTAATGCATTGGAGCGCTATAAGGGTGCACCCTTCTTAAACATTTCATTTCATGCATAAGTGTGCCACATTGATCATAAAACATAGATTCATAAAACATAATCATTTATGCCATGATACAAAAAATGTGGAATTAATAAATGAAACTTTATAATCAATAAGTAAATGTGCATAAAGTTCAATACCCTTGATGGATAAATGGTCATGGTATTCACTACACGATGGCATTGGCATTGAAAATCGGTGCGATTTCGTTAGTGTAACGGTGTGACATAAGAAATTCATAAAAACGGTTGATGGGAGAGAAAGGGGTTCCTCATCATATTTACATGTAATGGACAGTAATGAGGTCATATAGATACATTTCCCAATAATTGTAATCTAATTTAGATTCATGATACAAAAGTATTTCTTGAATGTAAATGAGGGGAGAGATGTTCCTTTCGAAATTTCAGCATAGTAACGGGTGTACATGGGAGGCATTTAATGAGAGAGAAAGGGGTCTCCCATCATTCAAACAAAAATAGGGCATTATGAGGGAGGTGTGAAACCATACCCTTACATTCATAATTGAAATTAAAAGGGCAAAACAACTTAATGAAATTTGGAAAAAATTAGGAAGAAAGAAAAAACCCTTACTTGGAAGTGTGCTTCCAAAGGCTAGAGAGAGGCTTGAGAGTGGATTCTTGGGAGCTTGGGGCACCTTAGTAGGATTATAGAGAGAGTAGGGTAGGTGTTTGATGAACCCCAAATGCTTTGAGTGAGGAGGAAGTGTGAGATTGGGTGGGTTTATATAGGAAAAGTGAGGGAATTCTTTATTATTTAGGTTTGGGACCCCTTATATTCAATTAATCCAAACCAGAAACCATCCCATGGTTTTTGCCCATGGTTTTTGGCGAAGGGAATAGGAAAACAATATTTTATAATGTCATAGTACTAACTTCTTAAAATAATAGGGTTGCTTATGTGGAGTTGAGTCACACTCCCATGGAAAACAATTTAAAAAGACAAGGTGTTTAATAAGTCTCGAGGGGTCCATTAATGATTTGAAAAGAAAGTCAAACAAATCCAAAATCACATTATTTTAATGTTAAAACATATATTCGACAAACATAAATATTATAGTATTTTATTACATCACTATTTGGTCATTATGATGTCATAAAACACATTATATATTTAAACGGTATTTAATTTTTACCCAAAAATATGACTCTCAGAAAATTATGAAAAATTCACTGTTGGATAATTTTGATGTCCTAATTCCAGAAATAAAATTTATTTAATCTAAATAATTTTCTAAATATGTTAATTTTCACTTTTAAAATAAAAACCGACATTTATCAAAAATTCACAGGTTTTGACAGAAATGGCATTCAAACCTTAATAAAAATTATAATTTCATTCATAAAATTATAAGATCATTTATATTTAATAAAAATTAATTTAATAATAATAATATTTTATTAATGTATTATTAAATTCAATATTCCCTTAATTTAATATAATAGAATTCTTAATTAAATAATAACTAAAAACACGATTTTCACTTTCAAAACTATTTACAATGTATAAATAATGAAAAGAAAGTATATTAATTATTATATACAAAAAATAATGTACATGAAAATAGTAATAGAGATTTGTTACATAACCGCTTAAAACAGCCGCATAAGACCTAAGGGTTAGGTATGCGATGGTGACAGACTCTTGGGGTGGCTCAGATAACATCGCTCGAGTGGTAATTTCTATCAACTTCCACATCTCCCGTAGATGGTCCCGTTCGTGTTTGACATGGTGAAGCTCAGCTTGGGCTTGGTCAAGAGCGAAGCCCAAGGACGCCACCTATTATCGGAGCTCTGAAAAATGGGCTTCTAATGAAGCAATTCTACTGGATGAGTCCATCGCTTCTTTTGTCTGAGTAAATTAGATTTGTTAAAGTCCTATATTTATACTAATCATGTGATCACAGTTCAACAACTATATTAGAAAGTTCAAAATTCATAACATAAAACCAAAGAAGATGACATTTTATATAGACATAAAGAGACATTTAATTAGATCAAGGGGGATCTCCATTAATGAAACTTTGGGAAGTTACATTCCAAAGACTGCGTTTTGTACTAGATATGTCCATTATGAATTTGTAGTTTTTCCTTTTGGGTTAACCTATGCACCTACTGTATTCAAGGATCTTATGAAGAAAATTTTCTGTGAGTTCTTGGATTTTTTGGTTGTGTTCATTGGTGATATTTTGGTTTATTTTGAAAATAAGGAGGAACATGAAAGTCATTTACGAGTTGTCTTTCAAACTTTAAAAGAAAATAAACTATTTGGGAAATTCAGCAAGTGTGAGTTTTGGTTAAAACAAATTTCCTTCATGGGTCACATTGTTTCAAAAAAATGGCATAACTGTTGATCTAGCTAAAACAAAAGTTGTTGAATAATGGCCAAGACCCACAAATATAAATGAGTTCCGTAGTTTTCTTGGTATGGCAGGTTATTACCGGGTTTTTGTTGAAAAATTTTCATGGTTATCTTGTCCAATGACTAGGTTAACTCGAAAAGGTGTTAAGTTAATATGGACAAAAGAATGTGATGATTGTTTTCAGGAATTCAAAAAGAGATTGGTGAATGCTTCAGTTTTGGCACTGCCATCCAGAAATGGTGAGTTTATTATCTACAGTGATGCTTTGTTGAAAGGACTGGGATATGTCCTAATTTAGAATGATCAGGTAATTGCTTATGCTTCACGTCAATTGAAAACTCATGAGTAAAATTACCCTACACATGATTTGGAATTAGATGCTAATGTTTTTTGCTTTAAAAAATTGGAGGCATCATTTTTATGGAGTGAAGTGTGATATATATATTGATCACAAAATTATAAAGTATATATTCACTCAGAAATAATTGAACATGAGACAAAGAAGATGGTTGGAATTAATCAAGAATTATTATTGCACGATCCTTTATCATCCGAGAAAAGGAAATAAATTGGATGATTCTTTGAGTCGAAAAAGTAATACTTCATTAACCATGGCACGTTTGGAACGATATCCTTTGGTTTTTCATTTGACGAACTTTATCATAGAAGTTGTTGGTGCAGGTAATTCATCTGTTTTGTTTTTGGTGTCAGTTAAATCCTCTCTATTAGACAGAATTAAGAAAGTGCAGAAAGAATATAGTGAGTTGTATAAAAAGGTAGAGTTGTTTCAGAAGGGTACGTTTCCTGAATTTTACATTGATAATGATTGTTTTTTGAGATTTGGGAAGAGGATATGTGTACCTTGTGATTCACAGTTGAAGAATGAGTTGTTATGTGAATCTTATAGTTCAACGTTTTTAGTTCATCCTAGAAGTACTAAGATGTGCAGAGATATTTGGGAGTATTACTGGTGGGATGGAATGAAAAGAGATATTGTTGATTTTACTGTGAAGTGTTTGACTTGCCAGCAGGTTAATGCAGAGAGGAAGTTACTTAAAGGGATGCTTCAGCCACTACCGGTGCCAGAGTAGAAATGGGAAAATATATCCATGGACTTCGTTGTGGGATTACAAAAGACATCATGAGGTAATAATGAAATCTGGGTTATAGTCGATCGATTGACTAAATCTGCTCATTTCCTTCCTATTCGATATACACTTTCTTTAGATGAACTTTCTCGATTGTATGTTAAAGAGATAGTCAGGTTGCATAAAGTTAGCCTCTCTATTTTATCTGATCGTTATCCTAGGTTCACTTTTATCTTTTGGAAAGGCCTTCAGAAGTCATTGGGTACTGAATTAAATTTCAATACAGCTTTTCATCCTCAATCAGATGGTATGTTAGAACAAACTATTCCCACATTAAAGGATATTTTATGTGCTTGCTCGATGGATTATCAGGGAATTTGAGACCAATATATTTCTTTGGTTGAATTTTCTTATAATAACAGTTTCCATTCCATTATACAGATGGCTCCATTTGAAGCATTATATGGAAAGTGTTGTCGAACTCCAGCTTTTGGGATGAATTAGGTGAAAGGAAGCTGATGGGACCAGAATTGGTAGAAGAGATGGCAGAGAAAGTTCAGTTGATTCAAAAGCACATGAGAACAACTCAGACGATACAAAAAATTTATGCTGATAACCAAAGGAAGGATCTTTTCTTTGAGGTAGGGGATCATGTCTTTCTCAAAGTTTCTCCATGGAATAGTGTGTTGTGTTTTGGTAAGAATGGAAAGTTGAATCCGAGGTTCATTGGACCTTGTGAAATTCTGGAGAAAGTGGGATCAGTTGCGTATAGAGTGGCTTTACCTCCATGTTTATCCTAGGTACACAATATTTTTCATGTTTCTATGTTGAGAAAGTATATGCTAGATCCATCTCTTTTTTTGAGCTCAGAGGTAGTTCAGTATAAATATAATATATCTTATGAGGAACAACCAGTTCAAATTCTTGACTATAGAGAGCAGGTGTTTCATAATAAGGTAATTTACCATGTAAAGTTTTTGTGGAAAACCCATATGATTGAAGAGGCACTGTGGGAATCTAAAAATGCTATGAGGGATAAATACCCCCACTTATTTTGATAAATGAATAAAAATTGCGAGGACGCAATTTCCAAAAGGGGGGAAGGATGTAACATCCCATGTAAATGAAGAATAATATATTTTTATTCTTATTAATATTTTTTAATTAAATATTAATTTTACTCTAAAAGTGTTTCTATGTTCGATAGTCTACCCGATACGCAACAACGTGTTTCCTTGGAAATCTAACGTTGCACACTAATAATATAATATTATTATTTTTAATGGTAGTTAACTCCTAGTTGTTGTATTGGAGGGACTGAATGAAACTAACTACAATATTATTATACATGATTGTTAAATGTATTTACATTATCCAATAAAAAGATAGTAGGTTAAAATGTGAATGAATCTAATTTTAAGCATAATTTACATTAAAAGGCTGATTTACCGCCTTTTAATGGAGAACCCTTTTGAAATATAGTTTTGGTCACATTAATACTTTCTATATTACCAAATAAAATCCTTCTTTATAATGGGGACATCAAAATTTACTTTTTGTAAATTTTTGGAATTTTTCCGATAAAGTTCATTTTTTAATCAATAGTGAAAATATTGTATTTTAATTCAAAACTATGTTTTAATCTAATTTATTTATATGGTTAGATTATCTTTTTATTTGGTTTTAATGTGTAATTATAATATATTTTTACCATTTAATCTAATGATGGTCATTGGAATTAATTTCACTTTGAAGATGGACAAAAACAAGTATCAATCTTTTGATAGTTATTGTTTCTTGAAAACACGCTATTTGTTTTGACAAAGGTAATTAATTTTAAATTTAATTAATGCCACTTCTAAGATTTGAATTTGGAAAAATAGACATCATTTTTTAATTCGGAATATCAAATATAGCTTAGGCTGATTTTTTGGTATTTTTTGGAAAAACTTCAATTTTTTATGAATAGTGAAACCACTTAGTGGAAGTTAGAAAAACTGACTTTTTCATTTAAATGATATTTTACCACTTTTGTGAATTGAATTTCAAAAATCCGACATACTTGGTTGTTATAAAGAAGTAAAATGTGGTTCATTAATATGAAAATAAATTTTTGTGAATAGTAACATTTTACTTTTATTTACCGCGGTTAAAAGTAAATAAGGTAATTCAAGATAAAAAGAATATTATAATAATTCAAAATTTCCTTAACACTTGTCCAAACATTATTGGTTGATTCATTTACGACCATTGGCATATTTGGGTCGATTTTGGGAACCCATTGACCCACTTGGGAGTGATAATGAAAATTTAGATTAATTAATTTAATGTGAATACAAAATTGACATTAACAAAAATCTTTTATTAATTAATTTTTATGTGGTGTTATATAAGTTCTATTTTAGACTATAAATATTATTTGGAAATCTAAAAATATTTCCTATATCATGGTATTTTATTTATTTTTAGACATCATATAAATTAAAATATTTATGACACAATAATGATGTAGTATTTATCTCATTAATAAATGATTTAGATAAATAAGCTTTTATGATTACAATATTATCCAAAACATGTCCAATTATGATTGGATGATTTTATTTCGACCATGAATCATCTTATCTTTGACTATAACTATTTTTGGACCATTAGAAACTGAATATCATTATATTATAAAATAATATTTTCACACATTCCAAAAGAGCCCCTCCTCCCTCTTATAGAAGGATGCCACTTATAATCAATTCCTCACACCTCTCAATACATTGTAGTAGTCCAGCCTCTACAAAATTAATCTCCATACATCACTATCCTCCCTCTAGAAGCCTTACCTTAGGCATAAGGCACTTCAAGAAGTCCTTTTGGTTCAAACCAAAGGAGTTACCCAAATTAAAGGTAACGGTTTCTGTTAAATTATTTTCATTTATTTTACATCTCCAACCCCTAAACTATTTTTAATTATTTATTTGGTAACAAAATCAGTATTTTCAATATACTAGTATGTTTTTATAAGAATTATTCGAACTACACTTACACAAATCTCCATCTAAAGGATAAAGAACATAATGTTTCTGTGGATGGAAAACGAACTCCTCACGAAACGATGATTGTTCAATTACATCATACCACCTATCATGGTGGCCATTATTATGGAACTGTATTTATATATGATATATAGTATGTTTATGATTTCATTATGCTTCTGTACATCCCAATTATATCAAGCCTTTATGGTTTCCATAGTGGGTAAATATGATAATCTCATTTGAGGAAGTGCGGACTACCGCCCCCTTAAAGTGATGTGACTCGTTAATGCCTTATATGGGATGTATAAGGATAGTGTTAATGATATTATATAATATATTTTACTAGAATTATAATATACCTATGTATCATTTTGTTTTATTTCCATTAAAATAATAAATAATAAATGAAAGTAGCATCCATGCGTACGTACAGCTTACCTTCTCCATGAACGGTGCATTTCACTTCATACCTCTAAATGTTATGTAATATTATAAATACATGTATATACTGGATATATATTATATATATGATATCTAAATCATGAATATCATTATGGATATAATGGACTATTGAACACATGGACAACTTGTAAATATAAGGTATTCATTTTGGACTCAATTGCCTAATATCGACAAAACGATAGTTATTAACTTAAATGATTACATAATGATTATAACATCGTAATAAGTGATATAAAAGGAATAATAAACCTGAAACAGGTTCTTAAAAAAGTAGAAATTATCTTTAGATTATTATTCTGGATATTAAAGAACGATCGAGGCAAGTTGGACACGAGGTAAGGGACTTTATCTCAATCTCCATTCATTGAGTCATATTTGGTTCTAATACATGACTTTCTTTTATACGTTGTATAATAACCTTTGAATATTCATTTCATTCAAAGGGAATCTTTTTCTACAAATTGTTTTACTAAATGATAGAAAAGAATGTTTCTTTTAACGTAGGTGGTGACAACGACCTTTTCCGCCGCCGCAAGTATTATTTGATCTTTGGATTCCTCAACAAGCCATAATGTTTTTAAAAGAAAATAAATACCTTATACTCTTTTACATATTTTTGCAATTCAAAATGGATTTGAAAATGGATTTGTTATGTCAATATATTTAAGTGATATATTTTTATCAAAATGTGGAAATATTTTTTTCCTTCATATTTGTTTTATGTGTTATGGTTTTATATTGGTACTTGGACATTTGGCGGGTGGTTACATGATAAACCAAATGACAGGTGGTGCCGTGAATACCAAGAGGGGTGGTTACGTTATAATCTCCAATGAATTGGGTGTGGGAGTCAGTCGTATGGCTATTCCATTTAGTGATATGTGTGGAAGTCGACCGTATGGTTATTCCATTTATGTAGGTTTATGTCCCATGTTACCTTTATATGTTATTGGTTCTTTATATGGGTTTTATGGTAATATTTTGGTTACAAAAGGGTAAGTAATGATCTTTTATTTATTGAATATTATTTACTACTTCATAAAAGTGAAAAGTATTACATATGTTAAAGTATTCATGGTTTACTTGTTGTTTTGAAAAACTAACAGTTTTACTTCTTTGTGTATCCCTTACTGAGATTTTTATGCTCATCGAAAGTTTTTGAAATGATTTTTCAAAGGACATAATGTGGAATAGGGTCAAGGATGTGATCAAGTAAAATTCTTTCTTCCTTAAACATGGAACTAGACATGACCCTTTTTTTCATGAGTCCATGTTTTGTATAAAACATGGATACTGGGTGGAAGTGTCTACTTTGTATTTTTTTTGAAATGTAATAGTTATGACCTAATTCTCTAAAATTCTAAACCTTAAAATATCCTCAATGTGAATTATTCATTTAATTCAATACTATGTAATGTTTAAGGCCAGGTCTTTATATTTGGTATTAGAGGTCGGTTTAGTTAACTTTAGGAATTAGGGTATTATTAAATTAATATCCATAAATTAATTTATGTTAATATCGAGATCATGTAGCATTTACAGATTACCATGTTGCTTCACCTAAGATATTTCTGTGTTCAGAATGGTTTTCCATAGAGGAAACAGGGCAGCTATGTTGGCACGACATCAGGAGGAAGACAACCTTCCAAATCAGCAACCTGAGATAGTTGGAATCAGAACTGAATAGTTTGTTGAAGTGATGGCATTGTTGACTCAGGCTATAAATAGTGGTGGTATTCATGCATGAGATTAGCCATATTTACTGCAGAGGAACATGTTAGTTGTGGAGCATTTCATGAGTCCAAATACCCTATCATTCAGAGGATCATATGACCCTATGCTAGCAGAAGGTAGGATTAAAGCACTAGAAAATTTTTCGTTGTTATGGGATGTTTAGAACATCAAAAGGTTAGTCTCACTATTTACCATTTTGAATGCAGTGGTGGTCGATGGTGAAAAATATCAAGGATAGTGAGGATATTGGTGCTCTTGTTTGCGATGAATTAAAAGGTATATTTATTGAGGAATATTTTCTAAATTTGGTTCATCTTAGGATGGAAAAACAATTCCATTAATTGAGGCAGGAGGATGACTCAGTGGCAGCTTATGAAGCAAAGTTCACTCGACAGGGATGTTATGCACAGAATTTCATCCGAGATCTTGATAGTATGATAAATTGATTTTAATCAGGACTAAAGCCACGATATCGAAAGGAATTAGCCTCTCCTGAGTTCAGAAGTTATGAAAAACTTTTTCGATGTGCGGAGAAGGAGAAAATGGAGTTTTCTGATGATCAAGTGTTCTTTGACAAACAGCATAATAAGAGGTCCAGTTGGCTGGAAAAGTGGAATAATTCATTAAAGAAGCCTGGAGTTAATAAAACTAAATATCCAACTTGTGTGTAGTGTGGTAAAAATCATCCTGGAGAATGTCTATCAAAGTCTGTAAAGTGCTTCTAGTGTGGTAATTCTGGTCATATTGCTCATAACTATAATTATTATGATCAAACAGGAAATGAAAAACCATCAGTAAGATGTTTTAAGTGTAATGAAATGGGTCATTGTGAAAATGGGTGTCTAGAGAAGAACTCAACTGGGGGAAAGCAATCAGACTACATGAAAAAAGGGGTGGTGAAATCATTTGAAACTACTTCAGCAGATGTTTGGCCATCAAACGAAGTAGTATCAGGTACACTGTTTGTTTGTTCAGATTATGTCAATGTGTTCTTTGATTCAGGTTCTAGACACTCTTTCATTTTTGATAAGTTTTCTAGTAAATTGGGAATTTCATCTCATGATATGAATACTGAACTTACGGTAAAAACACCTGGAGGAAATGTTGAGACAAAAAGAAAACATAAGCACATTCCTATCCTTTTGTGCGGAAATAATCTACCTGCAAACCTTATTGTTTTTCCTCTATTAGAGTTTGATGTTATATTGGGCATGGATTGGCTTTCAGTTTATCATGAAAAGATTGACTGAGGAGCTAAAGATGTTTCTTTTTAGAATGATTTTTAGTTTGTATACAAAAATGAACCCTTGCTGTTGATAACATATCAGGAAGCTGAGAAACTAGTAAAAGATAGAAATGAATGTTACCTTACGCATATTGTTGATAATAAAGGAATTGTTCTGATTAATGATGTGCCAGTGGTAAATGAGTACCTTGATGTTTTTCCTGATGAGTTTCCTGGTATTATACCTGATCAGGATGTTGAATTTACTGTTGACTTAGTTTTTGATGCTAAGCCAATTTCAAAACCCCCTTATCGAATGCCTCAAATTGAACTTTTAGAGTTAAAGAAGCAATTGCATGAGTTATTTCATAAAGGTTTCATTTGACCTAGCACATCACCATGGGGTGAACCTGTCTTGTTTGTTAAAAAGAAATATTGTTCAATGAGTCTTTTCATTGATTATAGAGCATTAAATAACATCACTGTTAAAAATAAGTATCCATTGCCTCGTATCGATGATTTTTTTTATCAGCTCCAGGGAGCTTAGTATTTTTCGAAGATAAAATTGAGGTCAGGGAAGAATCAGTTGAATGTAAAGGAAGCAGACATTCCAAAGACTGCGCTTCATACTAGATATGGCCATTATGAATTTTTAGTTATGACTTTTGGGTTAATCAGTACATATTTTGTATTCATAGATCTTATGAATATAATTTTCCATGAGTTCTTGGATAAGTTTGTGGTTCTGTTCATTGATGATATTTTGGTTTTTTCCAAAAGTAAGGAGGAACATGAAAGTCATTTAAGGGTTGTCTTTCAAAACATAAAAGAAAATAAACTATTTCAGAAATTCATAAAGTGTGAGTTTTGGTTAAAATAAATTCCTTTCCTTGGTCACATTGTTTCAAAACATGGCCTAACAGTTGATCCAGCTAAAACAAAAGTTGTTGAAGAATGGAAAAGACCCACAAATTTAACAGAGATACGTAGTTTTCTTGGTTTGGTAGGTTATTACCGAAGGTTTTTTAAAACGTTTTCATGGTTATCTAGTCCAATGACTAAGGTAACTAGAAAAGGTGTTAAGTTCACATGGACAAAAGAATGTGATGATTGTTTTTAGGAATTGATAAATGATTGATGAATGATCCAGTTTTGGCACTGCCATCCAGAAATGGTGAGTTTTTTTATCTATAGTGGTGCTTTGTTGAAAGGACTGGGATGTGTCCTAATGCATAATGATAAGGTAATTTCTTATGCTTCACATCAATTGTAACAACATGAGTTAAATTACCCTACACATTATTTGGAATTAGATGGTGTGGTTTTTGATTTTAAAATTCGGAGGCATCCTTTCTATGGAGTGAAGTGTGTAATATATACTAATCACAAAAGTTTGAAGTATATAATCACTTAGAAAAAATTTAACATGAGATAGAGGAGATGGTTGGAATTAATCAAGTATTATAATTGCAAAATCCTTTATCATCCAAGAAAAGAAAATAAAGTGGATGATTCTTTGATTCGAAAAAGTAACACTTCATTAACCATGCTACATTTGGAACAAGATCCTTTGGTTTTTAATTTGATGAGATTTGGCATAGAATTTGTTGGTGTAGGGAATTAATTTGTTTTGTTTCATGTGTAAGTTAAATCATCTCTATCAGACAAAATTAATCAAGCGCAGAAAGAAGACAGTGAGTTGTAGAAAAAGGTAGAGTTGGTTCAGAAGGGTAAGTTTCCTGAATTTAACATTGATAATTATTTTTTTTGGAGATTTGGGAAGAGATTATGTGTACCTTGTGATTCACAGTTGAAGAATGAGTTGTTATGTGAAGCTCATAGTTCATTGTTTTTAGTTTATCCTGGTAGTACTAAGATGTCCAGAGATCATCCGGAGTATTACTGGTGGGACGGAATGAAAAGTGATATTGCTGATTTTAATATGAAGTGTTTGAATTGTCAACAGGTTAAAGCATAGCGGTAGTTACCAAAAGTAATGATTAAGCCTATACTGGTGAAAGAGTTGAAATGGGAGAATATATCCATGGACTTCGTTGTGGGATTACCAAATACATATCGAGGTAATAATTCAATCTGGGTTATAGTTGATTGATTGACTAAATCTACTCATTTCCTTCCTATTCGAGATACTCTGTCTTTAGATCAACTTGCTCGGTTGTATGTTAAAGGGGTAGTTAGGCTACATGGAGTTCCCCACTCCATCGTATATAATCTTCATATCAGGTTCACTTCTAACATTTGGAAAGGCCTTTAGAAGTCATTAAGTACTGAATTAAATTTTAGTACAGCTTTTCACCCTCAATCAGATGGGTAGTTAGAATGAACAATTCAGACATTGTAGAATATGTTACGTGCTTGCTCGATGGATTATCATGGATGTTGGGACCAACATCATTCTTTGGTTGAATTTTATTATAATAACAGTTTTCATTCCAGTATACAGATGGCTCCATTTGATGCATTATATGGAAGTGGTTGTAGAACTACAGATTTTCTGGATGAAGTAGGGTAAAGGAAGCTAATGGGACCAGAATTGGTAGAAGAGATGACAGAGAAAGTTCAGATGATTCAAAATAACATGAGAACAGCTTAGAGTAGACCGAAAATTTATGCTGATAACTGGAGGAAGGATCTTTCCTTTGAGGTATGTGATCATGTCTTTCTCAAAGTTTCTCCATGGAAAAGAGTGATGTGTTTTGGTTAGAAGGGAAAGTTGAGTCCAAGGATCATTGGACCATATGAAATTCTGGATAATTTGGGATCAGTTGCGTAAAGAGTGGCTTTACATCCAATTTTATCCCAGGTACACAATGTTTTTCATGTGTCGATGTTGAGAAAGTATATGCCAGATCCATCTCTTATTTTGAGCCCAAAGGTAGTTCAGTTGGAAGAGAATCTCTCTTATAAAGAACAACCAGTTTAGATTCTTGACTGTAGAGAGCAAGTGTTTCGGAATAAGATAATTGACTAGGTAATGGTTTTGTGGAAAAACCATATTGTTAAAGAGGGAACGTGGAAATCTGAAAATTCTATGAGGGATAAATACCCACACTTTTTTTGATATGTGAATAAAAATTTTAAGGACAAAATTTCAAAAAAGGGGGAAGGATGTAACATCCCAAGTAAATGAAGAATAAGATATTTTTATACTTATTAATATTTTTGAATTAAATATTAATTTTACTTTAAAAGGGTTGCTATGTTCGATAGCGTACCTGATACGCAACAACGGGTTTCTTTGGAAATCTTACATTGTACACTAATAATATAATATTATTATTTTAAATGGTAGATAACTCCTAGCTGTTTTATTGGTGGGAATGGATGAAAATAACTAAAATATGATTATAAATTATTTTTAAATGTATTTACATTATCCAATAAAATGTTAGAGTCTTAAAATGTGAATGAATCTAATTTTAAACATAATTTAAATTAAAAGGCAGATTTATCACCTTTTAATGGTGAACCCTTTTTTAATCTAATTTTGGTAACTTTAATACATTCTATATAACCAAATAAAATATTTCTTTAGAATGGGGACATCAAAATTTACTTTGTTTAATTTTTTGGAATTTTTCCGATAAAGTTCATTTTTTAATGAATAGTGAAAATATTATATTTTAATTCAAAACTATGTTTTAATATAAATTATTTATATAGTTAGATTATCTTTTTAATTGGTTTTATAGTGTAATTATAATATATTTTTACCATTTAATCCAATTTTATTTGTTTTAACAATGGGAATTAATTTTAAAATTAATTAATGCCACTTCTATGTTTTTAATTTGGAAAAATAGACATTATTTTTGAATTCATAATATCAAATATAGTATAGGATTATTTTTTGGTATTTTTCTGAAAAACTTCAATTTTTGATGAATAGTGAAACCACTAAGTGGTAGTTTAAAAAACTGACTATTTCATTTCAATGAAATTTTAAAACTTCTGTGAATTGAATTTTAAAAATCCAACATAAATGGTTGTTATCAAGAAGTAAAATGTGGTCCATAAAGATGAAAATAATTTTTGGTAAATAGTAACTTTTGACTTTTATTTACCGCAGTTAAAGGTAAATAAGGCAATTCAAGATAAAAAGAATATTATAATTATTCAAAATTACCTTAACACTTCTTCAAACATATTGGTTGAGTCATTTACGACCATGGGCATCTTTGGGCCGATTTTGGGACCCCATTGAGCCACTTGGTAGTGATAATGACAATTTAGATTAATTAATTTAATGTGAAGAAAAAATTAACATTTACAAAAATATTTTATTAATTAATTTTTCTATGGTGTTATATAAGTCCTATGTTCAATTATAAATATATTTTTAAATGATATGAAAATTTCCTATATCATGGTATTTTTTTATTGTTAGAAATCAAATATATTAAAATATTTATGACATAATAATGATGCAGTATTTATCTCAATAATAAATGATTTAAATAAATAAGATTATAATGATTACAATAATTTCCAAAACATGTCCTATTCTGATGGGATGATTTTATTTCGACCATGACTCATATTATCTTCGACTATAATGATTTTGGACAATTAAAATCCAAATATCATTATATTATAAAATAATATTTTCACACTTTCCTAAAGAGCACCTCCTCTGCCATATAAAAGGATACCTATTATAACCAATTCCTCACACATATCAAGCCATTTGGATCGTCCAAAATCTACCCAAATAAGCTCTATACATCCCACTACTACCCCTAGAAGCCTTACCTTAGTCATAAGGCACTTCAATAAGTTCTTTTGGTTCAAACCAAAGGAGTTACCCAAATTAAAGGTAACAGTTTCTCTTAAATTATTTTCATTTATTTTTCTTCTCCAACCCCTAAAATCTTTTTATTTCTTTCTTTTGTAACAATACCAGTATCCTAAATATACTAGGTTGTTGTTATAATAAATATTCAAACTACACTTACACATACCTCCATCTAATTGATGAAAACATAATGTTTCTGTGGATGGAAAACGAATGCCTCATGAAACGACGATTGTTCAATTACATCTTACCACGTCTCATGGTGGACATTATGATGAACATATATTTATATATGATATATATTATATTTATGATTTCATTATTCTTGTGTAATTCCCAATTATATCAAGATTTTACGGTTTCCATAGTGGGTAAATATGATAATCTCATTTGAGGAAGTGCGAACTACCGCCCCCTTAAATTGATGTGACCTATTAATGCCTTATGTGGGATTTATAAAGGATAGTTTTAATGATAATATATATGATATTATACTGGAATTATAATATACTTATGTATCATTATGTTTTATTTCCATTAGAATAATAAATGGAAATGAAATTAGCGTTCATGCGTCTGTACGGCTTACAGTCTCCATGAACGTTGCATTTCATTTCTTACATCTAAATGTTATGTAATATTATAAATACATGTATATACTGGATATATATGATATATATGATATCTAAATCATGAATATAATTCGTGTTATAATAGACTATTAACCACATGGAAAACTTGTAAATATAAGTTATTCATTTTTGACTCAAGTGCCCAATATCGACAAAACGAAAGTTATTAACTTAAATGATTACATAACTTTCATAATATGGTAATAAGTGATATAAAAGGAATAATAAACTTGAAAAAGGTTCTTAAGGAAGTAGAAATTGAATTTAGTTTATTATTCAGGATATTAAAGAATGATCGAGTCAAGTCGTACACGAGGTAAAGGACTTCGTCTCAATATCCTTTCATTGAGGCATATTTGGTTCTAATACAAGACTTTCTTTTATATGCTGTATAAAAACCATTGAATTTTCATTTCATTCAATGGGAATTTTTTCTACGAAGAGTTTTACTAAACGAAAAAAAAAATGTTTCTTTTAACATATGTTGTGACAATGACCTTTTCCACCGCCGCAAGTATTATTTGATATTTCGCTTCCTCAATAATCTGTAATGTTTTTAAAAGAAAATAAATACCTTATACTCTTTTACTTTTTTTGGTATTGAAAATGGTTTTGAAAATGTATTTGTTATATCAATATATTTAAGTGATATATTGTGATCGAAATGTGGAAATATTTTCTTTCTTTTATATTTTTTGTATGTTTTATGGTTTTATATTGGTACTTGGAAATTTGACGGGTGGTTACGTGATAAAACAAATGATAGGTGGTGCCGTGAATACTAGGACTGGTGGTTTTGTTATAACCAAAAATGCATTGGGTATGGAATCGGCCATATGGAAATTCCATTTAGTGATATGTTTGGAATTTGACCGTATGGTTATTCCATTTATGTACGTTTATGTCCCAAGTTACCTGTATATATAATGTGTTATTTATATGGGTTTTATGGTAATATTTTGTTTACAAAAGGGGAAGTAATTATCTTTTATTAATTGATGAGTATTTACTACTTCGTAAAGGTGAAAAGTATTACTTATGTTAAATTATTCATGGTTTACTTGTTGTTTTGAAAAACTAACAGTTTTACTTCTTTGTGTATCCCTTACTGAGCTTTTTATGCTCATCCCATGTTTTTGAAATATTTTTCACAGGACAAAATGTGGAATAGGGTCAAGGATGTGATCAAGGAAAATTATTGCTACCTTAAACAAGGAACTAGACATGACTTTTTTTTGAAGAGTCCATGTTTTGTAAACAAAATGGATACTGGGTGGAAGTGTCTACTTTGTAATTTTTTTTGAAATGTAATAGTTATAGCTTAATTCTCTAAAACTCTAAACCTGAAAAGATCCTCATTGTGAATTATTCATTTAATTCAATATTATGTAATGCTTAAGGCCAGGTCCTTATAGGTTATGATTATGTTATTTCATAATTAACTTACTCACATATTAATTATCTATCCAGTGTGAAAATTACAGTTTACATAATTCATTTTAGATAAAATAAATGTTATTCTATTGATATGGGGAAAAGTATTAGAAATATGTATGTTTTTACAACAATGAATATTTTTATTGGAAAGTGTTATTTATATTTTTTGACCATCCATATTCATTCTATATATTTGTTATGATCATTGTATCCCTTTTATTAACCTGGGGAAACATATTCTCATTTTTTGTATTTTTATTTAAATATGGATTATTATTGACATGTTGACTCTGTATTGTTTGAAAATTTATCTTCTTTCTCTAGATAGTTTATGATCATTTTGTATCATTTATTGACATGATGAAAAGTATTAGTGCTTCCTCTATTATTATTCACATATGGACGATTTTTGGAAAATTTATTTATTTATTTATTACTCATTATATTATATAATAAATATATTGAACATAAACAAGTGATGAGTTTGATATGACATTATATTTCTCTTCAATTAATTGGTATGTATCATGAGATAGGTTTGTTTTGGTATTTAGTTCATGCCTTCCCAATTTAGAAATATTTCTTGACTGTGATAATGATGAAAATAATAATGTGTTGACTATAGTCTTGATGGAAGTAATTACATATTGGTTAAGTCCTTGATGATAAGAAAAATGATTTCTAGTATTATACATTCCTACACAAAAAATTTTGTTACTTCTATTTATGTGAACTATTTATTTTCATTGTTATCCTTGGATATTTTATAATCTCATTTTTATTTCATTTTTGAATTAAGATAATGACTTATTCCTCAAATATTATTTATATCTTTTTTTATGACATGACCTCCATGGTTGTATGTTTTCCCCTATAAATCATTTGATATCACCACTCATTATGTTTCTAGTTCCCCATATTAAAAAGAAACCAAATAAAAATGATATAACTGAAATGATTTATTATGTGGAAAATTTCAAGAATATGTTGATGAATTTTTATGAATTAAGTAGTTTCTTATAGTGTAAAAATTTTAATTTAACAAATCAATTTATGGATATTGTAGGTTTATGATTTTTCATAATTCTTTGAATCTCTAAACATAAAAGTTTTAATGAATGTATTTAATGAAATTATTTTTATAATTAATTTAATTATAGGATAATTATTTCCTAAAATCTATAGTTTCTATCAATCCCTTTAGGTAATTTATATTTTTTAGGAATTGGGTCCAGGAGTGAGGGTCCCGAGGGCATTACAATTAGTATCAATGTAGGGTTTACATAAATTTGTAGATTATGATGTTTTTTGGATAATTTAAGGGATGATAATTTAGAATTGATATTAATATCAAATGTATATATATACCTTTATTATAGTATCTGATTTAACATTAAGGTAATTATTCACATTTCATTTGGGGATTGGGATATGATAAATTTAGTGAAACCCCTAGTATATGTCTAAACTATATATTTATGTGTCGGATATCATTTAAGTGATTTGGTAAATTATAGATTATGTAGTCCTTTTTCGAAATTACATCATTATTTAGATACTATAAGTGGGTTTAGTATTTAACATTGTTGTACCTAGGGGTAATAGCACCGAAATGAGAAGATTGTGAATTTAATCAAAATTCACCTGGTGCATGATAAAGAGGCACAACCACATACATAGATTTAAAATTATGATGAATATGAAATGGTTAATGATATTTTACTTTGGAAACATTATGATGGATTTAAGTATGATATTAACTTATTATGTTAGTGAACCTAATAGAAAAATAAAAATAGATAAATGATTATTGAATGGATAGTTATAGATTCAACTATAATTATCATATGTTAAAACAAATATGTCATATGTGAATACATATTTATATTTCTGTTCATATATACATATTTAGGATATTAATATCACAATTTTTGTTATATTCATTAGTTGAAACAGGACCATGATGATGAATCTAACCAGGGTATGTATCTAGAAACCATTATGTCTTATAACAGAATAATGAAGCATACCTAAATGTTTGATAATTTTAGTATATTCTCATTATGATGGAAATGTTAATTTTCCAATAATTTACTATTGTTGTGAGATTCATATTTGAATATAAATTGAATCTTGTAGCACTTATATATTATCATTAGTGAGTAATATTTATCAATGATATTCTGGTATATTCTAAAAATTATGAGGGTTTGTGAATCATATAACAATTATTATTCAATATTAATACTTTAAAATTTTTGAAACATATATTAAATAGTATTTGTAACCCTAAAAAGTGATTTTATGGCAAGGTTATATTTTTTCAAAAAAACTATTGGAGAACACGTGATTTATAGATACATAACTCTTTGGTTTAATATACCCTTGATGTTGAGATAACAAAGTTTTGATTAATTTTCAAAATATAATTTTGACAATAACGGTATCCTTAGTTTTGATAATTTAAACATGATAGTTTTTGTTAAGTTCGTCAAAATTTTGGGATAATATTAAAAAAAAATATTTGATTTTATGAAATAGTGGTTATTTTATCTGAGGGTTAAGGATATAGTTATTTATTGCAAGAACATATGATTTCATTATGGTTTAATGTCTTGGATATTTTTATATTTCTAAGAAAGGTATATTTGGAATAATGTATGATTATGGTATATATATAATTGAGTTTAATATTTTTTTTAAATTATTATATTTGTTTTAGGAAAGATATATAACATAATATAGCCAAAGAAAGCATTGAATATGATAAATTATATGTAATATCATAAATGGTGAATATGTTAATAATTCCCTCACGTACATTTATCAGTAAGAGAGAATTAAAATTGCAAAGGCATAATTTATTTAAAGATGGAGAATGTAACACACCACGTTTTTAAAATATTATTACCTATAAATATGTTAAAGGTTTTAACACATTTCTATACACCCAATAATGAACTCAAATAATACCCTAATATATTTAAATCAAATGTAAATATTTACGAATAACCATCAAAGCATAGTCATTGAATTAGAAATAATTAATAAGATTTACCTATTAATTTTAGGTATGTATAAATTAAATAAACTACACTATTAATAGGAATAAAATTTAGTTAGTTTAACGAAAATGAAAAATAATATCATTTATTGTTTAGAAATGTATTATTCTACAAAATTCATTTTTATGTGATATGAATTTCTATTTAAGATTGATTATGATTAATTATGATAAATTATGATTTATATTAAAAACTATTAAACACATATTAAAATATAAAAATATATGAAGTAATAATAATAATAATAATAATTAAAAACATAAAAAGTTATTTTCCAATTAAAATTAGTTTTAAATATGATTTTTGAATTTAGTCAAAAGTTGAATTTAAGAATAGTTTAAATAAAAGTTTCTAAATTATAAATAATTTGTATATTTAGAATAAAAAAATTAACTTAAGATGATATTTTATTATTTTCTTTGAAATTGTTGGTTTGTAGGTGAATATTAAAAAACACGATTTGTTTGTCAAATAATTTTTACACTTATGATATTATCATAATAAAAGACTAACATAAATGTTTTTAAAATATTATTCTAGGAAGTATATATTTATTATTAAAATTAATCCTTCAAAATAACTCATTTTTCTCTATGAAACCTGTGTATATCATTTTGTAAACATAAATAATATTTAATTCTAAACAATTATTTTTATTCACTTATATTATATGTTAGTTTTCTTTTAGTTACATAAAAAAAATTTATAAAAATTAAATTTATATTCTATATCAACATAATAATTTTATTTAACAATGAGAATATCAATTTTGTTCATACATTTATGATTACTATGCTGAGTATTAAGAACTATAATAACGGTAAAATAGTTATTTTTAAAGAATTATTTTATTTATATCATATAAATTAAATATCATAAATTATATAAAAATATTTTAAATGATTAATATTATTTTATTTATAAAAACATATATAATAATATTAACACATATTTAATTTAATACCAACACTAAATAATATTTATAATTTTTAATGGTTTAAAAAACATTTTTTACCAAAAAAAATTATTTCCTTATATATAAAAAGTTTTATTATAGATGATAATATTGTCTTGTTTTGATGATTCATTTTATTAAATGGATATTAAAAATATTTTCATCAAACCCAAATCAGTTAGAGGGGTTTTTTATATGTTTGGTAAAATATAAGTTACTTTGTTAGTAACATTAACTTGGTAAAACAAGAAAATGATAAATGTAAAAACCTAAGAATAAATGACCTAAAAAGGTTTAAACAAATGTGGGAATATGATTTTGAGTATTACTCAGCCAAATATCACTCAAACTCCATTATTTATAAAATTTGGATTCTTTTTCTTTTGAATAGTGTAATGAAATCTTTGAATATTAAAGGGTGTTTTGAAAAGTTATCTTTTCTTCACATATAAAAGGGGACACTTCAACCCCTTCATACCATACCCATTACCTAAAATTCATTCTAGAAAACATTTATTCCTCCTCATTCTAAAATCTTATCTCATTTTAATAATCCTTTGGTCTCAATTAATTATCCTATGCCCTTCATTTTCAAGGAGACTTTTTTGAGAATTATTAAAGACCCAAAGTGTGTATTATGTAATCCCTAATATTTTCATCCAAATATTTATCCTCCAAAAACATAATCACCATACTGATATGGTAACTTTGGTATAGTTATTTTATTAAATTGTTATTATAATAATTGAATAATATTTTCTTTCGTTTATATCCACTTATAAAAACAAATGGTCGTTTACTGCATGTTGTGAGGGCTACTACCTCCATGATGTTATGTTTTTCATTTTTCATATGTATTTTTTTTATTTATAAAAAAAATAAAAAATTTTAAATAATGAAAAATATATAATTAATATAATTATATTTCCATTATAATGGTATTATAAACTTCATTAACCAAAATCACCCAACAATATATAGCTTGTTCATGTATGGTTCGGTTTAACAACCCACATGAATAATGCTATAAAATAATATCATAGATGACTATTGTAACAAAAATACCAATATAATAATATATTAATAAGAAATTAAAAAATTATTCTTGAATGGTTGTATTATTGATTTAATTTAATATTTCATTTTATCATCAACCCATAAAATCATGAAAATAATCTGACATGAATTCAATTTTCACAAAAATAGTAGAAAAAATAAAATAATAAATAAATATAATCTAATATAATAATAAAAGGTAAATATTAAATTAAATATAGATTAATAAGGTTCCAAATAACTTATATAATAAAATTAATTTTTTTTATTCAGGAATATAGGTGCATCTAAAGTATGAATCCATAACAACTTGAGGGTTTTCATCTCAAATTATTCTCTTTCACATAATGTTTCATATTATAAACCTATTTTCATTTATGTGTTTCATATACTAATTATTTTAGATTTTATGTCAAGAATTTTATTTTAATAATGGTATTTAAATTTCAATTACAATATCTCTCAGTGGAACCAATATCACTCTCATCATGTTTTCAGGATCATAAACACTTGCTTATGGGTATAACATTTTTTATTATGTTAGTTTTGTTGTATTCATTGAATTCTATGTCATGAAAACCATGTCCCATTAATGATCTTCAAAATTCTTGCTAAATTATTCTACTTATCTATAGCTTTCCTTAAATCCCATGTATTCATCTTATAAGATCATTATGTGGAATTTTTAGAAAGTATAGAAGGCCAAACATGATTATGTAATAGTGTAGACACCACCGACACGCTGGTTCTTCAGTGGAAGTAGAAGCAAATGACCATACGTAACACTAAAAAACTAGTGAGACGTCCAAAGTTATTGAAATTTGTTTTACGTCCACTGACCAACCTTTATACATTAGGGGATAGACGGTGGTGGTTTTCCAAAAAGCCTCGAGTTTCAAGAAGCCCATCAGCTACCCTATTGTGGGTATCGAGTAACAAATGGAATCGCAGCAGTTGGTCGAAGGACATCATTTCCTATGATATACATTAATTTAATTATGTCTTACACAGGTTCATAACCCCTAAAATATTTCTCAAACTTTATGTTCTTCTTTGATCCTATAAAAGTGATCCCTTGTCCTCTTGTGACATTACACTAGTTTCCAATAACGCTCTCTAGATTTAATCAAAACTGAATTGAAATATCTCCCAAATCCCATAAAATAGGCTTCTAATTTTATTAATTTCCCAAATATTATAAAAATTTCTCCCAAATATATATTACCCAATTGTAAAATCCCATCAAATATATTTGGGAGAATCCTATTATGTGTTTTAGAAAAAGAAATAAAAATCAACCACATTTGTATATCAGTTTATTTTTACATAAATTTATCCTATGTTCAATCACTACCAAAAAATATCAAGAGGATTAAAAAAGGTCCCAATTTTTATGGATTGGTTTCTTGATAATCACTAATATAAACATATTTATACTATTATCCTCTTGAGTTGAGGTGTGGAGATGTAGGGGATTCCATTATTTTATTTTTGAAATCCTTATCATATTTGTTTGTCTTAACCTTACTATATCCACATTACATAATTTATTATTTATTCAAATATTTTATTAAATTTTGATTCATCATTTAAAAAACAATTCATATTAACATTCTAAGTCGAATCAAATTAATCAATTATCACTTAACTGATTTATCATTTTACCATTTCAAAATCATTTTGTTGTGGAATTTTCATTTACCTTTTTCATTACATTTTTAATAATAAATTCACCCCCTCCATATTATCTATGAAAAAAATGCTATGAAATTATTGATATGTTATTTTATAAAAACATTAATTTTCTTAATTATTTATTTTAAAATATTTAGCTTTTTATATTAAAATCAATTTTAAATATTGATTTTATTATGCAATTTAATTCCTTTAAATATGATCCTATTTTTCTGACCAAACTATTCTTACTGGGTAAATTTCATGTCTATCAATCTTTGTAATATAGGTTATCACGTTTTGAAAATGGTAATCTGTGAGTACGTTCAGAACAAATAGTGTGAATAAAAATAGACTCCGAAAGATATTTCTAATTTATCCCTTAATGGAGATGTTGTGAGTTCCTTAATTTTTTTTAATGATAGAAATTAGTTAAATCATGTTTAAACATTTAAAATAGACTATGAAATATTTAATTTGTTATAATTCACAAAAAAAAGGCACCAACAAATTTAATGATTCTAGATTGTATATGTATCATTGAAATTTTGGAAGTTTCTACAGAAGAAAAATGAATCTATTACTAGCATGTTCAAGATATTTATCAAAATTTGATATGGTAGAGTGTCCATTAGTGATGAATTTTCTATATAAACTATCATAAAGAAAGTTTTGTGGGAATTACCTATCTTGTGTGCTCCTAACATCATTGAAATTCAAGAAGATAATGACGATAAGATGATGGTCATCGAGGAACTCATCTAATCTATGATGAAATATGAAATGGTGATGTAGTTAAAAGTGGAGAAAGAGGCTAATGAAGTCAAAAAATTAATGAAAACAATTACATTTAAATCTAACAATGATGAACCGTAAATAGTTAATGATATATAATATTCTATTCATTCATGTAATTTGACCAATTACTTATAAAATAAGAAATTCTCCAACCGATCCAAAAAAGATAAGTCAATGGGAGGAACCAAAAGTGGCATGTAATGAATGAAAAACAAAAGGTCACATCAAGCTAGATAGACTCATCTACAAGAATAATCTTCAAGAAAATAAACAAGTGGATAATTATTTTAATGTCACAATGTGGAATTAATGTCATGAATCCATATATTTAACACCCAAATCCATATTAAGTTACTCATTCCCTGAGATTCTTTGGGAATTTATGGATAAAGGAATCAAGGTTAGTACCCCTATTATTATTTACTTCCATTATTATTATTCTCATACTTATTCTCCTCGGTCATATTTTTCATTCTCCTCAAGTCACCTAAATTATTATGACCAACAATATGCTCATAATCAACAAGAAAATAGTTTTCACTAACTATCTTTTGTATACATAGAACATGAATATAAATCATTTGTAGTGGTTCAAGAAAAAAAAATATCTTCAATGAAAGAAAGTTTATTATCAAGAAATAAGAAAAAATATATCCATGATAATCAGGAATAAACTATATATTAACAAACATGAATCCACTATTAAATACCTTCAATGTTCTCTTTATAAATTCAACTAACAAGAAACAAAATTAGAAACAAATTGGGCACCCAATGAAATGTAAAATAACTTGATGTTCTTCATTTCTCTAATCATATAAGTAACACTATGATATCATTGAAAAAAATGTTGTTCAAAGTAACTCATAATATTTTTAATATAAAATAATGATTTATTTAATCTAGGAATGTGATTGTGATAATTCAAGATATGGGAGAAAAAACAAGATCTATATTTATTCAAATTTTTAGAAAAGAAACCCAAATTCCAAAATTATCAATATTCCAAAATATTTATTATATAACATAAGAATACCCAAGATCTATTGGGTGTTAGAACCATTAGTCATTTAATTTTTTAAGAAAAGATTCATTCAAAAAAACCCCAACAATAATGGTGGTATCTTGATAGTGGTTTCTCAAGACATATGTGTATCAACCTCTATGAATTCAATAAAATCAATAATCTATATTAAACTCACATCACTTTTGGTGATAATTTGAAGGCTATGAAAATATGCGAAGGAACTGCCCACTTTTATAACACAACTTTAATTAAAAAAGGTTTATTGATAAAGGGATTTAATGAAAAATTACTAATAATAAGTCAATTCTATGCCAGCGGTTTTATGATATATTTTCAAAAAAAATTTTATAATGTTCCTAACTCAAAATGAAATATTTTATTTAACTCATACAAATCTCAAAATGTTTCTAGAATATATTTTCAATCAGTTTCTTTCCAGAATGTTAATTTTTTTATTTCAAAATTTATTGACTCATTGATTTTTAATAGACAACTCAATCATTATAACACAACCTCTCTTATAAAACTCAACTATTTTTTACTATTACAGTATCATACTAAATTTCAATTCATATATGATATCGTTTTTTACACATGTCAAATTTGAAAGAAACAAAAATCTATTGTTTAATCTAAAAAAGTAATTTCCTCTGTAAAATGCACCTAAATTAATTCATAGTGAACATTTTAGTATTTTTCAAACTGAAAGACTAAGATGAAAATCATATAAATTATTTATAGTCGATGTATTTATATGATTAACTTGGACATATTTCTTATCTCATTCAAGGAAATCATTAAAATCCTTTATCATTATTTTTACAATGGTTGAAGATGAAAATTGTTTTAAAATTATTTCAATTTAGAGTCATCATGGAATAGAATTCATTAACTATCAATTTGATGATTTATGATCTATCGAAGGGTATAATCCTTATTTTCTCCTTCTTAAACACCTTATGAAAATAGGTTTGTAGAAAGGTGAAATTTAAATATTCGAGAAATTTCTCATACACATTTAAATAATTTTTATTATCCAATATATTTTTACGTATAGGTCAAGAATATGACAAGTTATATCATTAATTTCAATATTTTAAGAACTTTATTAAAAATACCCATTATAAACATTGGGATAATAATAATTTCAAAAATGGTTTTTATATATTTAGGTTGAAAATTATTCATGCTAAAAAAAGACAATATTAAATATTTGAATCTAAATTTTACCATTGTAACTTTAATAGGTACTCAAAAAAAATAATATATTATCGAGCATTTAATAAAATTAATAAAATGACGGAAGAACCAATCAATGATTTTTTTTAATATTTTTAAAAAATATCTATATCCAAGTGTTTTCAAATATTCCATTTTAAATAAACAATTCTAAGTTTAATAAGTTAAATAAGAACAAGATTATCCTACAAATTATATACAAAAATATTTAAAAATAACCATGGACCGTCCACCTAAAATTTTCATTTGATATATATAAGTAGGATCATGTATTAGAAGATCAACACTAAATGATGTTTTACAACTTTTATTTTTCTATTAATTAGAATCCTAAAACCCTGAAAAAAAATTTAATGATGAAAATTGGGTACTTTATATACATGTTTAACTAAATCATTTCACTCCAAATGATGTATGCACACCTATTTAATTACTTAATGATAACACCATAATTGGATCTGAATGGTTTGTTTCAAAATAATCTAGAAGGGCTTGGTAATTTTTCATGAAGAAAATCTTATTTAGAAAAAAAAAATATTATTACAAATAAAAATTAGTAAATTATTGTGAAACATTTACAGCCATCGATCATTTTCAATCTATTAGATTCTTCTTGGAATTAATCTCTCATCATAGATTAAAACTCACTCCAATGGATTTAAAAAAGAACATTTTTAAATGGTTGTATTGATAAAAAACAAGTATGGAATAATAAATTTTATTTTAAAATACACATTTTCTAAATTCTTATTTCAAATTATTGAACATATTTATAGTTTAAAATAATCCTCCACATTATAATGATTATAATTCAAATTATCTTATTTTAAATTGTTTTAAAATGGGAAAATATGATTCAAATCACATTTGATAAAATATCTTAAATGATTTTTTACTCATTCATGTTTATATTAATGATATAATTTTCATCTCTACCAATGAATCTATTTATTTTAAATTTTCATAATTAATGAAAAATAAATTTGAGATTCTATTTATGAGTGAAGTAAAATTATATCTCATTTTTCAAATTTCCCAAAAAATATTTTATCTTTTTAAACACATGATGATACACCAATTAACTGTTAAAATTATTCAGAATGGATCATGATAATTAAATTAATATTCGCATGTGTAAAACTTGAAATAAAATAGTTTATAATGCTGATAAAATGGTTAATAACAAATATTATTGAAGTATGATTATTAGTATACATTATATTATTAAGAACAGACCTAATATCATGTTCAATGTTTTCATTTGTTATCGATTTCAATAAAATACTACTGAATCTAATTTAAATTCCATAAAATATTTTTTTCTATTTATAAGCAACTAAAAATCTCAGTTTATTTTATTGAAAATGAACTTCATTTGAATTAACTTCTTTTCCAACACTAATTTTAAAGGATGAAAAATATATAAAAATGTACAAGTATAAGTTTCTACCTAAATGGAAAATATATCATCTAATAGATTGTTAATATGTAGAACTCAATTTTCTTCCTATAGCTGAAGTGAAATATATAGTCCTAGGGGTTATTGTGCCCAACAAATTTTGATGACGCACACATTGTTATATTTTGGGGATACATTTGATAATATCACTATAAAACATGATAACACTAGTTTCATAAATATAAATACTATATTATATACAAAACTCTCATACCCAAAAAATTGAAAATTGGAAATATTTCTCAAGAAAACAATTCCAAAAAGGCGGTATCTTACTTGATTTTATTCCAACAGAATATTAACTGGGTGATATTTTTACCAAACCTCTAACCCTTAATTGTTTAGAAATTAATAAAGTTGAATTAGGTATATTACACATGTAATATTATTCATTTTATATATGGAAAATTTAAGTTATCTTTTAAAAATTCTCTTTTAAATATTTTTAAGAAACATTAACTTCTTGATTTACTCATTTATTTTATCCTGGTTATGATCCCTTTATCTCACATATTCTATCATTTGAGGGGGAACCATGACCTTTTTTAATTCTGATATTTTCCATAAGGGATAAATTTATTTAAAATAAATATTTACTATATTTAAAATTAGTTTATTTTTAAAAAAATATAAAAAATAAAACTCTATAAAAATAAGTACTTTTTAATATATTTTATTGGTTTTAAAATTTATTTTTTATTTTAATCATTTTTTAATTTTTTTAAAAAATTATATGATAAATATATATGTTCTCTATTTTCTATAAAATGGTAATATTTTAACTCTCATACGATAATTTTAATAACGAGAAAAAAATTAATTAATAAATTATATATTTATCTATCTATCTAGTCTACTATTAATGAGTTGTATTTGAATAAACACATATCAATTGATGATCTAAATATATGTTCTAACTTTCAAAGGACCATATTAATTCATGAAAAATCAATGAAGAACAAGTAACACATTAAGGTAATTAACTTTTTTGTAGTGGTATATACAAATTTTATTTTATTCTTTTCCTTTCTTTTTTTCCCTTCTCTTTTTGTTATCCATTTCTCTTTTTATTATATTAAAATATTTTACCCTTTTTCTCTTTTCTATTATTATTTCATTCATACCCCTCTCTCTCTAAAATAATCATATTGGGGGATACATTTAATTTAATATTTTGTTTTAAAATCTCATTAAAAATATATTTTCACTATAGAAACTTTATTTTTTAAAAAATAATTATTATGATTTTTTCATCATAAATATTGAATTTATCTTCAAATCCTTATTTATTTTCTTAAAATTTTCTAGTTTTTATTTTTTTATTTATAATAATAATGTGTGAGAAAATATTAGTTTTTAAAAAAGGTGGGAATTCATGATCGATTCCAAAGGGGATATAAGTTATTTTCTAAAAATATGGAGAATTTGTTGAATTGCATAATGCGTTAGATTATTGAGATCAATTAATATATTATTATGATCTTGAATATCAATAATATTTCATTAGATTTTTATTTATGTTTATATTATCATTTTATATAAAATAATTGTAATCATCAAAAAAAAAATATTATTATGCCTCTCTTTCTCATGTTTTATCATTATCAGAAACACTCGCCTATGCTTCTGAAATTTTCTATTAAGTCAAATTCATTATTTTAAAGGAACAACATGTGGTTAAAACCATAGATTCTTAAATATCATCCCAGAAACACAAAAATTATTCAAAATATATATCTTAATAATTTATTACCATGGATTTATCTTATAAAATCCATATATTGCGTTTCTAGGAAGATTAGGCGGCCAATATTGTTGTTGTAAGAGTATATATATCAACATATAGCTGATTTCATGGTGTTAGTAGTAGAAAATGTCTAGAAGTCCCATTAGTCGGTCGATAGGGGGCATCAGACTACTCCTAAAATATCTAGATTTCTATAAGTATGTTTGAAGAACACCATTAATCCATTTCCCATTAGTTGATATACTATAGTGGTTTAATAGAAACCCCATTGTCTAAGTAACCAACCATCTGTGATGTGGTTCCTATTGGATAATTGTTGTCATCGCAATAGGAAATCAAAGCCCATATTTTATTATGGTGAAACTTCATTTAATTTTTTATTACATGAGTTCGTGAATCTATGTTAATATAATAACCTTTGTAGTCTTCTTGAAGCCTATAAAATTACCCCCTTTTCCTCTTAGAATCATACAATGGATTCTAACAATGATCTCAGGATTGAATAATTATTGAATTTATATATACATCAAATCCTCTAAAAGAGACTTTTAATGATATAAGTATCTCAAAGTCGCTTAAAAATTATATCATCTATCACTTATAATATTGTAGACATTATTCTAATAGATTTATGAGTTGATTCTAATGGGTTTAACAAAAAGATAAAATCTCTTCGTCACCACCTTTCAAAATTGGATTCTCACTCCAAAAATGTGAGGGACAGATCACTTGGTTATCAGTAAATATCAATATGGTTCTCATGAAATATAATTATGAGGGACATATTTTTTATTTAACAAAATGATAATAGGATTTATATTATTGACCTCTCAATCCATGGGGTGGATATGTAGGGGAATACATCATGATATTATTGAACGACTTCTAAATTTTTTTGTATTATATTTACTATATACACATTGCCTCATTTATTATTGATTCTTATACATTCATAAATTTTATTTTAGTTTTTATCTACATAACATTTATATTAACATTTTAATGCTAATTGAATTTAACAACTATCACACAATAGATTTATCACATTATTATTTCCAAATCATTTTGTTTTGAAATTTTCATTTAACTTCCACATTAATTTTTAAAATATCTACTACCACCCCAAACTATTTTTATATTATCATATACTAACATTATTCATCAAGGGTTTTTTATTAAAATGTTACTAAATTAATAGGTGTTGTCTATCACAAACATTAATTACATGAGACACGATTATGTTATTCAACTTTATTTCCATTAAATAGTGTATTCGTCTCCCATGAAAATATCTCTTTGATATATATTTTTATTCTTAAAAATAATGTGAAAAATATGTTCCTATTCATAAAATAGATTTTTACTTAGTTGTTACCCCAGTGGTAAGTAGTTTTCATTACTCAATTTTCATTCATTTAGTTATGATCATTCTCTTGAAATATTCTTTATAAGTGGGGATAATTCTTCAATTTTATTGTTTAATGTTTTATTTTATCATTTTTAGGTATATACATTCCTACTAAAAAACATTTTGAAAATTATTTCTTATTTCATAAGATATGTTTCTCTTAGGGTTTATCAGCAAATCAAGCCTCCTTGATTGGTTTATAATGTTTTGTCTTCGAATTTTTTTTCTTCAATTATAGGATTTTTTTCACCATAAAATGTTATTGTATGGTATTTTATAATAATTTTTGTTCCAATTAATTTTTAATACAAACAATATTTTAAAACTCTATTTATAATATGATTTTTGAACAAATTTATCATCCAAAATATTAAAAGGTGGGTTTTCTTTCAATTTCATTTTTATTATTAGCTTCCAAAAATTTCTCTAAGATAAATTTTATGCCTTTTCATGGACTAGTTATTGATGAATATTTTTAAAAGTAATGTTTTTCAATGATTACCCACTTTATCTTTTGAAAATTACTTTCTTATGTTACCACTAAAATTTTTACTAACAAAACTACAAAACATTTTTTCTAAAAAAAATAATTTATTATTTTATTTCTTAATCCTTATCATAAAAAAATTATTTACCCGGATATGGTTAATGATTCATGATTTATTCTTTGATATATTTATCTATAGTTTTCTGAACTCAACCATCCAAATAATTTTTTTATTTCATAAAACCACGTTCAAATCTATAATGGGAACCCTCACACTATCAAAATTCTATATTCCACATTCCACATTCCAGTGGGCCAAATGAAAATAGATTAAAAATTCAAAAACCAGAATCATGATCAAATGGACTAGTGATAAAATTATACTCATATTCAAAATTCAAATAACCAAATGAAAATTGTAGATCAGAATGCATTTCATCGGAGATCGCATCAGAGACAACCCTGCAAATCATGAGAGCTACCAAAGAAACCCTACATCATGATGATACCACTACATCCCTTCTACTTCATGTTGGATTACCATCTTCTGTCATCCATCAATCCCATTGAAGTCTCACTATCGTGGCCACCACTAGAGCACCATGCCAGACATCGGCAAGTCCATCAAAACATCCAAAATCACTAGAACCATGTCATCACAAACAAACAAAATGTATCCAACACCAAAAATATCCCGGGTCCATTGAAGAAGAAGGAATCACATAACCGGTCGATATCACATCTCATTCCCTAGAGAGACCACCACGAAAATCCACCATGGAGAGAGATGTGGAGACCTGGATCCATATAAGAGAAATAGTTGGTAACATATCTCACCTTTGAGGCCCCCATGAATAGACGATACTAGAATGCCATAAAAAAGAAGAGATGGGGATGTACCATAAAAGAAGTTAGGCCTAAAACCTTAAAAGAACCAATGAAAGAATGACTAAAAGGGTAAAGAAACTTAGGAAAAATAAGGAAGGAGACGCTGAGCAGACCCATAGTCACCCAACCAATAATCCCAAAACCTCATAGGGTCCATCACCCCAAATATTACATGAAGAGGAGAAGTGGATCATACTGTCATAAAATAGAGAGGTGGTAGGGGAGAGAACAAGAGTTTAATTGTTGAGCAAAGGGAATAGAGCGAGAAGAGACTGAGCAAAGCAAGAGAGAATAGGGGAACCAATGGAGCACTTTCCTAGGAGAGAAAGAGAGAGAGAATAAATATTATTTTATTTACATGAAGAAATTTATTACTGTTTTCTATATTGATTTTAAAATATAGAGGATTTTATCGATATTCACTTCACATTGTTTAAATAGCCACTTTATTTCTTTTGATGTATTATTATCTTGTTATCCTTATATTTACATAAGAAAAAGTATTATCATTTTGTATATTGTTATTACAATACAAATGATTTTTGGAAAGTTCCATATGTACAGTTTTACCCTTCACATTGTTTATATGGATGATTTTAAATCATTTTATCCCTTTTATTGTCATTGGAAGAAGTATTAGTGTTGTATATAGTATTATTACAATGCATATTATTATTAAAAAAGGAGGATTTATATTTTTTAATTGTTATCTCATATAAGTAATTCATTGGAATTAAAGAAGTGGTGTTAGGGACCTGATATTATATATCTCCTTGATGCATTAGTAGGTCTCATGAGGAAAACATGATCGGTGATTTTGTTTTGCTCTCTAATTCATTGAGATGTCTTGACTTCAGTTTTGATGAGAAGAATTATTTCTTACCTATGGTCTTGATGGAAAGAATTAAATCTTTTCTAAGGCCTTGATAGTGACAATTTAATGTCTGAAATTATTCATTAAATCATCATGAATTTATTTAACATTATCCATGTGATCTATTTATTTTCTTTTCTATTAATTGATATTTTAACAATTTTTTATTAGTTTATTATTAAATTATGATTACAACTTACAACTTATATATTATTTATTACATGGTAATATCACGATTACCTTAGTTGTATGTTTTCTATTACTGGGCATTTATGCTCACCCATTCTTATGTTTCTATTTATCTATTTTAAAAATAAAACAATTACAGATGATATGTCTAAAAAGTAGATTGTGTGGAGAATTTTTGTGATATTATTAATGCATGTAAAAGATTAAATAGTTTCTTATAGTAGAAAACGTTCATTCAATTTTTAAATAAATTAGATTTATTAGTTTATTATTTTACATAATTATTTAATTATCTAATCCTAAAAAGGATTGGGTAAGTATATAAATATTACTTGATTTAAATCATGAAATTATGGGATAGTTATATTAAAAAATATATATCTGGTATCAAAACTAGTTTGTAAAGTATGTGTTTTAGGAACAGAATATGAGAGTGTGGTTTTGTGTTGTCATAGTTTCCCTATATACAAATGAAGGATATCATAAATGGCTCACAAATTATAAGATAGGGTGAACACACATGTGTCAGATAATATTTGGATGATATGACATGGAAGTGACATAAAAGATCACAAGATACCACTATGTAATGAATATATAGGCTTCCATTATTCTTGTAATGATATCTTAGAGCATTGGGTTGACTAAGAGGTTATTAACATTTAGGAGAAAGGATCTGTCATCTATTGTAGCTACATTGGGATCCCTATTCTAATCCCTAAAAACAAGACCTCTATAACATTACTAGAAAAATTATCCCAAACCTAAACTCACATAAATAGTATATCCAAACTCCATCCCTTGTAATGTTCCAATTTGATACCAATTTGACATGAAACCCCCCACTAGGGCCCCATTTGGCCCATGGGTAATCCAAGTGTACCGCCCAAATCCCATTTCCAATGGATCTGGTGGTGTTAACCTGCACAAAGTACACATATCACACAATATGGTAGGCCTTAGTCTTTATAAATATAAAATAGACATGTGCCTCAAATTTATAACATAGATAGTAATACCTGATGAATTTATGTAGATTACTAAAAATAATAAAACACATTCTTGAGACTCAAGGTTATAGTAATACATAATTTAGGAAAATATCAAGGGAAATTTGTAGTGGAAAATTATTTGAATATGATAGAAAATGGACCCTAAAAATCTCCCACTCATTGTATGTTCCCCAGCACCGATCTCCAACAGCAAGGGTCGCCAAAAGAATCAGGATCCCCCATGATTTAGCATGCATTTAAATGTATCACAAAACATCAAATATGAACAAGCTATACAAAATCCAAGTACAACAATACAATATATGAATGCTACATCATCTACATATACACAACATGTGTGGGGATACATCAAGTATAGGGGTGAGTATAAACAAGCCTAGTATGTTGTCTTGAATCAAAAGGGGATTATGAAGGAATAATATATCTAAAAACCACAGTAACTAGATATTAACCTGAAGGAATAAACAAAGGTATATAGATATTCTCTATAAATAGAATTATTAGGAACATAGGGATCTCAATTATCTCAACTGCAACCCATAAATATTTTAATTTCATTTGAAACAAGGAACTATCAATGTGATAAAAAGTCTATGAACTGAGATGTAAATATCCTAGATGAATTATAAATTCTAAAGGAAACCTAGGTTTCTTTAAGTATCTCATGTTTTTATGAGTCCAATTTTCGTAATAATCTCTCCAAAAAACCAATATAATTTTTAATGGAGAATATATTCCTCACACAATAATGTATTGTATTTGAAGTAGAGTAATATTTTTCAATTTACCATTACTGAATCACAGTATTAGAAACCGATCAAGGGAAATATAATTTTTCTAATAACATAATTTAGCCGATGGAGTACCAACCCTAACTACCATAAATACACATTTATGAAAAAACCCAAGTCACCTCTCAATAATAGTAATATAGGACCTTGGACCCTTGATGGATGGAGTGATACCAACTCCAGTAGATGATCATGTTCCTGGACAGATCTCTAATATTTAGGGGGATAATGTCTCCTAATATAGAAGATACATCCCCATGATTGTATGGGGTGGATAAAAACATTGTTTGATATGTAGGTAAAGGATATTGTGCTATGTGTATATATTGATTCTACCATCCATATTTGAGGATTTAATAGAGGATCCTAATAACTCTTTAATCTATATACATGAACTTTACTAACATTATTGTAGAGATAAATCCTAAAACTAACTAGTTTTTTAAAAATTGGAATCATATTTCCATATAGACCATGCTATTGTGATATATGTAGAAAAATACCCATGAAAGGATATTTATCTTTTGGAAACTAATTTTTAGTGAAAATTTAAAAAAAACACCCATCGAGGTGGAATTGGTCTATGAGGTAGTTCCTGGATGTATTATTTAGCCTATGTAGAGGGAAAATTACACCTCACTAGACATTTAATGCCCTTTAAGTGATGTGCATATATTCCCCCATACTTAAGAAAGTTCAGGGAAACCATAATTTTTGTTTTATTATTGAATCCAATGTGGTTGATCCACCTATCCGGCTAATAAGTCTAAACATACTCTCATTATGTGGTTGTATGAGATATATATTATCCCAGATGAGTTGAATGGTTATGAGTAGATAGTTTTTCACCCCTACCTCCAAGGCATCATGTATAACGACCCACACTTTACATACATTGTTAATACTTCAAAATTGAATCACACTTATTACAACATATGACAAAACCACAAAGGACCGTATAGGTATAGTGTCTTTAGAAACTGGGAAACATAAACAACTGGTTCATAAATCTTCTACAGTGTCTCCCATTTATTTCATCATATCTAGGGTCCCTTTTAGCATATTCTACTTAATATCCATCTTCCTGGCCTAGGGAAAAGAAAACATAAAAGGGTGAGCTCAAATGCTCAGCAAGGGCAAATAAAGGAAATAAAAATCATATCATATCTTTTTGAAAATTAAAACCTGCAAAAGAGATCATAATATCTTAACATGGAATAAATCATAGAAGTGAAAATGAGATCCCCATAATCATAACATAAAACATTAATCATTGTGGCATTCACACATAATCATGGAAAATCATTTCTTGTTAGTCATGACTCATTGCCAAGACTATCTTAGTGGACAAAGTCCCTTTATGAACCGAGTTCACTCCTCGTTTCAGTCCTGTATCACTGAACCGAAATAACCTTCCGTTCCAGCCATGTCTATCTCATGAGATATAAAATTATTACCCAATGCATTGGAGGGAGATATAGGTCCCACCCATCTTATAATGAATCTTTTCTTATGTGTGCCACATAATCATAAAACATACATCATCGCATAACAAAAATGGGATTCTTGAAACATCATGACATCATAAATCAATTCATATATGATAAAGGAATTCATAAACATAATTCCATCACCACATAGTCAAACCAATGTAAAAATATGGATAGAAACAGAACCCTTTATTATCTTAGATGGAAAATAATTTTGATAAAACACTTGAATTGAATTCTTGAGGAAAATATCCTTTCTTCTTCAAAAACATTTTTCCTTTCATAACATGTCATACAAATTTAAAATAAAAGAAGTTGATTAAAAATAAACTTGAAAACTTGTAAAGGAAGCTTCTTTGAAGTAATGTTTTAAAAATCCATTCATGCCGTATAAGTTAAAAAAAACATTCTTCGTACTTTTGTCGGAAAAGTCAAAAAGTACCTCGTACGGAAAAACAACAAAAGATTCCTTTCATATTCTTTACTAAAAACTCACCTAAGGGTAAAATTGGATTTAAACTATTTCAAGTGGATGGAAACAATATTACATATTGAGGTAACATGGATGTGGATGATAAAATACACCCCAGTAAATACTTACGAATAAACAATCTCGGATAAAAATGATATTGTGATATTTCCCTTACCTTAGGTCCGATTTGCTTTGTTCGTGTCCGAAGCTCCTGTATAATGGTTTAAATAATGTTATTGACTTATTCCATAATCATACATATTGATATGAGATCATATATGGTCATATTATTAGCTTCTTGTTAGTAATATTTCATTGTTACTTGTTACTCGGGTCTTTATAACTTTTTGTTCTTATGCGTGTTTTGTCGAATAAATTCTTATTCTTATCTTTAGGTTATAGATAATTCATTTCCAGAATGGTATTAGTGTAGTATATACCATATTCATTCATTCAATTCATTTATATAATCATTATGAAATGAAGATCATGTAGAACGAGTCGCATCACATCGTGGAGACGGTATTCCGTACGTACGCACGAGTGATGATATCGTTCCTATGATCGTGGAATTGTATTGGAGTATATATATATATTATTTCAGTATCAATATTACTTAAAAATAATCATATATAGTTTCTGATTACACCATTATACCCATCCTTGTAAGGTGATGGTGGAAAATAGATTACACCACGGCTTGGAGACGGTATTCCGTACGTACGCACGCGCGGTGATTTCATTTTTCCGTAGGATGGATAGAAGGTGAATTAGGGTTGTTTCATATTTATAATAACATATCAGTATGTAAGTAATACTGATGTTATTACTTTATCATGAAACAACTAAAGAAGAAGAAGTTGAAGAAGAAAAAAATTGAAAAGATCGGTAATGGATATTACCTCTTCTTTGGAACGCCTTTTTGAATCCTCCACTTAAGGAACTAAGATTGGTCTTTGGAGAAGACCAGGACCTCTAGGATTATTCTAGGGAAGTGTAGAAGGGAAAATGGCAGGGGTTGGCAGAGCTTGAGTGCTCAAATTGGTGTGAGGAGGAGGGGGAGGAGGTGCCCTTTTATAAGGGAGGAGAGGGGCACCTTAGGAATATCTCAAAATATTATTTTATATTAAAGTCAAAATCGGTTTATAATAGTTCCAAAGGGTCTTATTTAGAAGCTAAAGTGGGGATGGGTCGAAATCCTATCAACCAATAGGATTTAAACAAGTTTAGGGTATTATTTTAACCTTATCAATTAGATTTAACTCTAAGTTAATTAATTTAACTTTTACCGTGTCTTTTTGTTTTCTTTCACTATATGGTTAATACACTTACTATAACATGCCAAACGAACCCCAAATTGTTTATTATTAATATATATATCCTTATATAAGTCATTTGGCCGAACCTTATATTTTTAGGAATAAAATAACAATTAATAATATAATATTTTATTTAAAAACTATTTTGTGTCAATTTTGACACTATTTGATATATGATTTTTGTCAAAGTCATAACAGAATTATATGTTCGAACCATGTTGATTAAATCCATACTAATATATCATAGTAACCTAGAAAATTAGTGGAATTCATAAAAAGTCTCAAATTACATTTATTTTGGTATTTATATTATCAATTTTGTCAATATTTCATTAATAAGATAATTACTGCATCATCATTGTGTCATAAATAAATTAAATTATTTGATGTCTAATAATTACAAATAAAATACCATCATGTAGGAAATCGTTTTAGCTTTCTAATGAATATTTACAATATAATTTAACTTATGTATAAACCTATATTAAAAATGATTTACTTATTAAACTTTGATTTTAACTATTTTAACCCTTCTTTAAATAAATTAATAATAAATGTCCTAATCTAATCCAAGTGGGCCTAAATGGTCATATTTTATTCCTAAGTTTGTTTTTGGTCGAATTACACTTGTCCAATAGAATTAGGACATGTGTTAGGGTAATATTAATATCATATTTACCCTTAGTTACCCTATTTACTATTAACCGCGGTAAAAATAGTAAAAAGTTACTATTCGCCAAAAAATTATTTTCATCTCATTGAACCACATTTTAGTCCTTGATATTAACCGTGTCTCTCGGATTTTTGAAATTCCATTCACAGAAGCGGTAAAATTAAGTTTTATGCAAAATTCAGTTTTTAACCTACCACTTAGTGGTTTCACTATTCATCAAAAATTGAAAGTTTTCAGAAAAAAACCAAAATTTCACCCTAGGATAATTTCGATATTCTGAGTCCAAAAATGAAGTCCATTTTGAAAAATAAAATTTCAAAAAGTGGTTATTACTATTCATAACGGCTAGTTTTAATAGCATATTGTTGTTTAGTGAAACTCGGTATTGCGTACGACGCAAGCTATCGAGGAAGGTCGTGATTGCGTGTAAAGCAAGCCAAGCAAGTGTTGTGTAGAAAAAGATTCCTTTGATGATTTATATAACATAAAAGTCTCAGGTGTTACATTCTACCCCCCTTAAAAAGAATTTCGCCCTCGAAATTCGTCACTTAACAAACAAATGAGGATACTTCTCCCTCATCATATCCTCAAGCTCCCATGTAGCTTCTTCAAGTTGGTGGTTTCTCCATAAAACTTTCACCAAGCGAGTGGTCTTGTTTCGTAGGACTTTTTCGCTACGATCCAGAATCTCTATCGGTTGTTCTTCATAAGAAAGATCTTTCTCCAGCGGTACAACTTCTGAGCTGAGTACATGTGAAGGATCTGGTATGTACTTTCTCAGGAGAGATACATGGAACACATCGTGAACTTGAGAGAGATTCGGTGGAAGCGCCAATCGGTAAGCTACCTTCCCAACATGATCCAGTATTTCAAAAGGACCGATATATCTAGGGCTCAACTTCCCCTTCTTTCCAAATCTCATAACCCTCTTCCAGGGAGATATTCGTATGAACACTTTATCACCCACTTCAAACTCTAGGTCTTTTCTTCGGTTGTCGGCATAACTTTTCTGTCGACTCTGAGCTGCTCTTATGTGTTGTTGAATAGATCTGACCTTTTCTGCCATTTCATCAACGAGATCAAGTCCTAATAGCTTTCTTTCCCCAACTTCATCCCAGCAAGTTGGAGTCCTGCATTTCTTTCCATAGAGAGCTTCATAAGGAGCCATCTGAATACTGGAGTGAAAGCTATTATTATAAGAAAATTCCACCAAAGGTAGGTGTTGATCCCAACCTCCTTTGAAATCCATAGAGCAAGCTCTCAACATATCTTCTAGGGTTTGAATTGTTCTCTCAGACTGACCGTCTGTCTGGGGATGATAAGCAGTGCTGAAACTCAACTCTGAATCTAGAGTATGCTGAAGACTTCGCCAAAACTTCGAGGTAAATCTCGGATCTCGATCAGATATAATAGAAAGTGGTACTCCATGCAATCTTACCACTTCCTTTACATATATCCTGGCAAGCTGATCTAGAGAGAAATCCTCTCTAATAGCAATGAAGTGTGCAGACTTTGTAAGACGATCAACTATGACCCAGATAGCATTATTGCCTTTGGATGTTTTAGGAAGTCCTGTGACAAAGTCCATAGTGATGTTTTCCCATTTCCATTCGGGTATGGGTAATGGTTGTAACATCCCCTTAGACTTCTGTCTCTCAGCTTTAACTTGTTGACAAACCAAGCATCGAGAGACATATTCAGCAACATCTCTTTTCATGCCATCCCACCAGAAGTACTCTTTCAGGTCCCTATACATCTTCGTGCTTCCAGGATGAATATAGAATGAAGAACTATGAGCCTCATCCAGCAGCTCTTTCTTTAATTCGGGGATGGGAGGAACGCAAACCCGATTCCTGAACATTATTATCCCATCACAATCAAGGTTGAATTCAGGAACATTTCTCACCTTCTTTTGTAACTCGACATCTTCTTTCTGTGCCTCTTTAATCTTCACATGTATAGATGGTTGAACATTCATTTGAGAAAGATAAGATTTTTCCCCTTCCATTATAATTCCAAGATCCATCCTTTGTAAATCCATAAATATTGGATCTTTTGTTATCCTCATCATGGATAAACTAGCATGGTCTTGTCGACTTAATGCATCTGCCACCTTGTTTGCTTTCCCAGGGTGGTAATGGATTGAGGAGTCATAATCCTTAATCAGCTCCAACCATCTTCTTTGGCGCATATTCAGCTCCTTTTGTGTGAAAATATACTTTAAACTTTTATGATCAGTATAAATATCACACCTTTCACCATAAAGGTAATGCCTCCAAATCTTTAATGCAAAGATTACCGCAGCCAACTCCAAATCATGTGTTGGGTAATTTTGCTCATGGATTTTCAACTGTCGTGAGGCATAAGCTATCACCATATCATTTTGCATAAGAACACACCCCAATCCCTTCTTGGATGCATCACTATAAATCACAAACCTTTCTCCACTACAAGGCAGTGTGAGCACAGGTGCACTGGATAACCTTCTTTTCAACTCCTTGAAATTCTCTTCACATTCCTTTGTCCAGACAAACTTAACTCCTTTCCGAGTCAACTTGGTGAGTGGATTAGATAATCGTGAAAAATCTTTTAAAAAACGTCGATAATAACCAGCCAAACCAAGAAAACTTCGGATCTCAGTTACTGTTGTTGGTCTTGACCATCTTTCGATAACCTCTGTTTTTGCTGGATCCACAGATATCCCCTCTTTTGAGATTATATGACCCAAAAATGCAACTTTTTGAAGCCAAAATTCACATTTGGTAAATTTGGCATAAAGCTTCTCTTTTCTCAGGGTCTTCAATATAATTCTCAAGTGATCTTCATGCTCTTCCTTGTTCTTTGAATAGACAAGAATATCGTCTATAAAGACTACCACAAATTGATCAAGATAGTCTCTAAAGACTCTATTCATTAGATCCATGAAGATAGCAGGGGCATTAGTAAGACCAAATGGCATCACTATAAATTCATAGTGTCCATACCTTGTACGGAAAGCCGTCTTTGGTATATCCTCCCTTTTGACCCTTAATTGATGATACCCTGAACGAAGATCAATCTTGGAAAAGTATTGAGCTCCGCGTAGTTGGTCAAATAAGTCATCAATGCGTGGGAGAGGATATTTGTTCTTGATAGTGATCTTGTTAAGTTCTCGATAATCAATGCAGAGTCTCATTGATCCATCTTTCTTCTTAACAAATAGAACAGGTGCTCCCCAAGGTGACGCACTAGGGCGTATGAATCCCTTATCAAGATTCTCTTGGAGTTGCTTCTTCAATTCCTGCAACTCAATTGGGGCCATTCTATAAGGTGTCTTTAAAATAGGCAAAGCACCCGGTACGAGTTCTATTGAAAACTCAACTTCACGATTTGGTGGAAGAACCGGTAATTCCTCCGGAAAGACATCATCAAACTCCCGTACAATGGGCATATTCTTAATCGTGAGTTTCTCACCAACAATTTGAGATAAATAACCTTCATTTAGTGGAATCAATACCCATAAGATGGAAGAAATTTCCACTGGAAGGTTATGTTCATCCTTGCATTGATAGACGATCGTAGGTTGATCTGGAATATGAAATGTGACTTCCCTTCTTTGGCAATTGATATGAGCTCCATGTAGAGAAAGCCAATCCATGCCAAGAATCACATCAAATTCCACTAAAGGAAGGATCACAAGATTTGCAGGAAGCACTTTCCCACAAACTTCGATCGGAGAAGAATTATAAACTTCTGATGCGATTGATGTGCCATTAGGTGTTGTCACAGCTAACTCAACATCTAATTGTTGAGGTAATACGGTGATACCCTTAGAAAATTTTTCAGAAATAAAAGAGTGGGTGGATCCAGAATCAAATAAAACATTTGCTACTTTAGAGTGGATGGTATGTGTACCTTTCACCACATCGTTATCGTACTCCACATCGCTGATAGAAATTGCATGTGACTTTCCTTTTTTTTTAGCCTTAAGAGTTTGTTGACGTCGACCATCATCATCAACCCTTGGATTTGGGCATTGATTGGCATAATGCCCCATCTCCTTGCACTTGAAACATTGAAGTGTAGTAGGTTCATTCTGTGTATCCCTTCCTTTGTTTTCATCATTAGACATCTTCTTCCCATTATCACGGCATTCAAATGCCCGATGACCTTCCTTTCCACATTTAAAACATTTACTTGTCCCTTTAAGACAACTCCCTCCATGTTTCTTTCCACACTTTGAGCATAAGGGAAAGTTCATCTTCTTTTCCGTGTGCTCTTTAGATTTTTCTTTGAATTCCATCTTCCTCTTCTTATCAAACCCATGTGACTGATGGGTTACTCCAATCTCCATATCGACTTTGAGAGCACATCGTACGATTTCCTCGTAGCTATTGAAGTCTCTTATGGCTAACGCCCTTCGAAGACTTGGTTTTAAGCCACTAAAGAATAGATCGATCTTACTCTCAGGTTGGATAATAATACCAGAAGCGTACCTTGCAAGTCTGGTAAAATTTGCTTCATAGGTACCAACAGATTCATCATCCCTTTGCTTCAGTTCAAGGAACTCTTTCTCCATCTTTTTTCGGAGAATACGAGGGAAGTACTTATTGAAAAATAAGTTCTTGAACTCGTCCCATTCCATAGACTCAATTTCATCCCTTTGCCTTGTATTCTTAACAAGATTCCACCATTGATCAGCATCTCCTTCCAAACGATACACTGCTAGGATGACTTTATCATGCTCAGAACATTGAAGAACTGAAAATATCTTTTCAGTAGTACTAATCCATTGTTCAGCAACTAATGGTTCAGTAGACCCGCTGAAAGATGGTGGACGCTGCCTCATGAAGGATTCAACAGAATGTTGCTCCCTCCTTTGTTCATTTGGAAATCCTGCATGATTCATAGCTTGAGAAAGTTGTGTGAGCATGGCTACAAGATTTTGCATTCCAGCTCCCATATCGTTTGGTTGCTCAGGGGGACAATCATTGCATTGCCCATCGCATTCCGCATTAACACGGTTCCTTCGGGTTCCAGCCATTGACTAAAACCAAGAAGAATAGTGTGAGCAACACTAATTATAATAGGAAACCACATAATTCAAGAATAAAATTTTCATGCTTAAGGTCTTATCCTAGGTTATTCAAGGCCATTTCTAAAACACTAAGATTGTGTTCTATGCTTAGACTTATCCTTAGGGTTCTTACTAAGGCTTTCACATCCTATTTTCCAAAGGTTGACTATACCTTTCCTCTGATACCAACTATAACGACCCACACATTACATACATTGTTAATACTTCAAAATTGAATCACACTTATTACAACATATGACAAAACCACAAAGGACCGTATAGGTATAGTGTCTTTAGAAACTGGGAAACATAAACAACTGGTTCATAAATCTTCTAAAGTGTCTCCCATTTATTTCATCATATCTAGGGTCCCTTTTAGCATATTCTACTTAATATCCATCTTCCTGGACTGGGGAAAAGAAAACATAAAAGGGTGAGCTCAAATGCTCAGCAAGGGCAAATAAAGGAAATAAAAATCATATCATATCTTTTTGAAAATTAAAACCTGCAAAAGAGATCATAATATCTTAACATGGAATAAATCATAGAAGTGAAAATGAGATCCCCATAATCATAACATAAAACTTGAATCTTTGTGGCATGCATACATAATCATGGAAAATCATTTCTTGTTAGTCATGACTCATTGCCAAGACTATCTTAGTGGACAAAGTCCCTTTCTGAACTGAGTTCACTCCTCGTTTCAATCCTGTATCACTGAACCGAAATAACCTTCCGTTCCAGCCATGTCTATCTCATGAGATATAAAATCATTACCCAATGCATTGGAGGGAGATATAGGTCCCACCCATCTTATAATTAATCCTTTCTTATGTGTGCCACATAATCATAAAACATACATCATCGCATAACAAAAATGGGATTCTTGAAACATCATGACATCATAAATCAATTCATATATGATAAAGGAATTCATAAACATAATTCCATCACAACATAGTCAAACCAATGTAAAAATATGGATAGAAACAGAACCCTTTATTATCTTAGATGGAAAATAATTTTGATAAAACACTTGAATTGAATTCTTGAGGAAAATATCCTTTCTTCTTCAAAAACATTTTTCCTTTCATAACATGTCATACAACTTTAAAATAAAAGAAGTTGATTAAAAATAAACTTGAAAACTTGTAAAGGAAGCTTCTTTGAAGTAATGTTTTAAAAATCCATTCATGCCGTATAAGTTAAAAAAACATTCTTCGTACTTTTGTCGGAAAAGTCAAAAAGTACCTCGTACGGAAAAACAACAAAAGATTCCTTTCATATTCTTTACTAAAAACTCACCTAAGGGTAAAATTGGATTTAAACTATTTCAAGTGGATGGAAACAATATTACATATTGAGGGAACATGGATGTGGATGATAAAATACACCGCAGTAAATACTTAAGAATAAACAATCTCGGATAAAAATGAGATTGTGATATTTCCCTTACCTTAGGTCCGATTTGCTTTGTTCGTGTCCGAAGCTCCTGTATAATGGTTTAAATAATGTTATTGACTTATTCCAGAATCATACATATTGATATGAGATCATATATGGTCATATTATTATCTTCTTGTTAGTAATATTTCATTGTTACTTGTTACTCGGGTCTTTATAACTTTTTGTTCTTATGCGTGTTTTGTCGAATAAATTCTTATTCTTATCTTTAGGTTATAGATAATTCATTTCCAGAATGGTATTAGTGTAGTATATACCAAATTCATTCATTCAATTCATTTATATAATCATTATGAAATGAAGATCATGTAGAACGAGTCGCATCACATCGTGGAGACGGTATTCCGTACGTACGCACGAGTGATGATATCGTTCCTATGATCGTGGAATTGTATTGGAGTATATATATATATTATTTCAGTATCAATATTACTTAATAATAATCATATATAGTTACTTATTACACCATTATACCCATCCTTGTAAGGTGATGGTGGAAAATAGATTACACCACGGCGTGGAGACGGTATTCCGTACGTACGCACGCGCGGTGATTTCATTTTTCCGTAGGATGGATAGAAGGTGAATTAGGGTTGTTTCATATTTATAATAACATATCAGTATGTAAGTAATACTGATGTTATTACTTTATCATGAGACAACTAAAGAAGAAGAAGTTGAAGAAGAAAGAAATTGAAAAGATCGGTAATGGATATTACCTCTTCTTTGGAACGCCTTTTTGAATCCTCCACTTAAGGAACTAAGATTGGTCTTTGTAGAAGACCAGGTCCTCTAGGATTATTCTAGGGAAGTGTAGAAGGGAAAATGGAAGGGGTTGGCCGAGCTTGAGTGCTCAGATTGGTGTGAGGAGGAGGGGGAGGAGGTGCCCTTTTATAAGGGAGGAGAGGGGCACCTTAGGAATATCTCAAAATATTATTTTATATTAAAGTAAAAATCGGTTTATAATGGTTCCAAAGGGTCTTATTTCGAAGCTAAAGTGGGGATGGGTCGAAATCCTATCAACCAATTGGATTTAAACAAGTTTAGGGTATTATTTTAACCTTATCAATTAGATTTAACTCTAAGTTAATTAATTTAACTTTTACCGTGTCTTTTTGTTTTCTTTCACTATATGGTTAATACACTTACTATAACATGCCAAACGAACCCCAAATTGTTTATTATTAATATATATATCCTTATCTAAGTCATTTGGCCGAACCTTATATTTTTAGGAATAAAATAACAATTAATAATATAATATTTGATTTAAAAACTATTTTGTGTCAATTTTGACACTATTTGATATATGATTTTTGTCAAAGTCATAACAGAATTATATGTTCGAACCAAGTTGATTAAATCAATACTAATATATCATAGTAACCTAGAAAATGAGTGGAATTCATAAAAAGTCTCAAATTACATTTATTTTGGTATTTACATTATCAATTTTGTCAATATTTCATTAATAAGATAATTACTGCATCATCTTTGTGTCATAAATAAATTAAATTATTTGATGTCTAAAAATTACAAATAAAATACCATCATGTAGGAAATCGTTTTAGATTTCTAATGAATATTTACAATCGAATTTATCTTATGTATAACCCTATATTAAAAATGATTTACTTATTAAACATTGATTTTAACTATTTTAACCCTTCTTTAAATAAATTAATAATAAATGTCCTAATCTAATCCAAGTGGGCCTAAATGGTCATATTTTATTCCTAAGTTTGTTTTTGGTCGAATTACACTTGTCCAATAGAATTAGGACATGTGTTAGGGTAATATTAATATCATATTTACCCTTAGTTACCCTATTTACTATTAACCGCGGTAAAAATAGTAAAAAGTTACTATTCACCAAAAAATTATTTTCATCTCATTGAACCACATTTTAGTCCTTGATATTAACCGTGTCTCTCGGATTTTTGAAATTCCATTCACAGAAGCGGTAAAATTAAGTTTTATGCAAAATTCAGTTTTTAACCTACCACTTAGTGGTTTCACTATTCATCAAAAATTGAAAGTTTTCAGAAAAATACCAAAATTTCACCCTAGGATAATTTCGATATTCTGAGTCCAAAAATGAAGTCCATTTTGAAAAATAAAATTTCAAAAAGTGGTTATTACTATTCATAACGGCTAGTTTTAATAGCATATTGTTGTTTAGTGAAACTCGGTATTGCGTACGACGCAAGCTATCGAGGAAGGTCGCGATTGCGTGTAAAGCAAGCCAAGCAAGTGTTGTGTAGAAAAAGATTCCTTTGATGATTTATATAACATAAAAGTCTCAGGTGTTACCTCATGAGTCTGATCCACTCTAAGAATATCACCTACTCACCATGATATATCATCCTACCAGCTGATATCCACCTCTCCATTACTAGTTTTGATGCACCAACCTTCACCACCTCTAAGTGATCTCTCTTGTTTCATCTTATTTACCCGGGTCAGAATTCCACTACTACGTGAATTTTTTCACTATGTTATTTTCAATTTCGTTACCACCCATAATTTATACTGGCTATGGATATGGATGGAATCCCCTATTAAATTTTAAAGTGAAATAGAGAGAGTGGATATGGAAAAGAAAAAGAGAGAATAGGGGAGAGATAATAGAAAAAAAGTGGGAACTCATTCCATGTTATTCATAAACCATTCACTGGAGAAATATCCCCAAATAATAAATGTTATGTAAATATACATATAACCAAAAAAATATATGATATTTGGGATTTAATTACCATGAAAGGGGATTGCTATATAAATAAACAAAATGGATAGTATACCCATTTCGGCCATGAAAAATGGGAAAACTACTTTCATAAATTTTAAAATCAAATCATCAAAGAATAGATAAATGTTAAATAAAAAATATTCACCTAGATAATGGATCATTCATTTATGATTTCCATGTGGAAATCAATGGCTATCAGTGAAGTAGATGATTCATTCTTTGATTTTGTGGGTTCTTGGGATCCACCAAATCCACATCAAGAACTCTCATTAAATTAAACTCTAAAATCCAATGTTTTATGTGCTTAACACAATAATATAAAGAATAATATGTTTTTATATGGAATTAAACTAGTTCAAGAAGTTTAGTTAAACATAAATAATATAATTATATAAATTAAAAAAAAATTAAAATTAATCACTCGATCTATTATGGAAAATCCTCAATAACTGTCATGAAAGTAATGGTTATACCCCCACTAAGGGTAAAAACCCAATTATGAAAACAAATAAATCTCAATATTTCTATCAAAGAATTAATTTTTAATAAAAAAACATATTTTCCAAGAATAAATGCACAATATATATATATATATAATATGTTATTTTTAATATATTATTATCGAGGATTAACTATAGTTACAATTAAGCAAAAAGTTAGCTCAAGGGTAAACACCAGAATCTTGAATCAATATAGCTATAAGGAAATTTTTATAATGTTTCCTACTTTGGTAAATATATTATTTTTCCCTTGTATAGGAACTGTGACTCTAAACTCTATAATTTTATTTATGTCTTGGATCGTAAAAACCACTATCACTAGACCAGACTAAAAAAATACAATCTTACTACTAACACATCATGATGAAATCCATATAGAAAAAACAAATCAATTAACCTCTTGTTAAATATAAAATCTATAAAACACGCCCTTTCATAAACCATCAATCAACACCTTCTACACTAAAAAGAAATAAATTAATAGTTTGATAAGGACTAAGCAATTACTTCAGCTACATTTGGGATATACATTACATAATATTTCATAATTATTAAAAAATTGTTAAATATATACTTTATAAACTATAAATTTTTGGTTTTTCAATGATATATTGATATACTATATCATAAATTTATATTCTATATTCTTATGAATCAATTGTATGGTTAAAATTTGTTATTAAATTTATTAAACATTTGATTTATAGTTTTTCGAGATGTTTGTCTTTTCTAATGTTATTTTCTTTCATGTAGTTTTTAAATTTGAGGAGAAAATATTGTTTTTATTTAATAAATATATTATTGTGTATTCTGTTATTTTTTTATGATCTTATCTACAATTTATTTTCTGATTGTATAATTTTCATAAAATTTAATTTTTGAATTTAATTTTTATGTTGAATCACATAACATAATAAACCAAATGTATTCATATCATGGACATTGGGATAAAAATATTGAGATAAGAATTTTTTTCCATATATCATGTCCACATCATGTTATTATCAAATTTTAAATTCTAAATAACTTATTTTCATTTTAACCTATATGATTTTTAAGAAAATATCTATAATTAACCATATTTATGTTTTTTCATCAATAGAGAGATAAAAACTTGTTTAATTTAGGTTTAAAAGACTGTATTTTTTTTAACACATATAGTTTCATTGGCTGGGTTCATACCTGATTAAAATACTCTATTTAACAACCGAAAATTATTTATTTTTCATTAGGTATTATAATTGGTCGGGGGTTTTAGACAAATACTCACAATTTTATATTTATTATATGAAAATAAACCTTTCCTATAATATATTTTCCATTATTTTTTAATAGAGTGAAGATTTCATCAAAAGAAAAATGAAATTATTTTTTGTAGAAATGAGTGAGATGAAAATATTCAATTAATTGTTATTATATATAGGAACAATATTTTTTTATAAAACATTACCATTAATTTACTAATTCAATTAAATATTTGGGGCTCATTATAGTTTTGTTAGGTTTGTAATAAGTGTGTATTAGTTATGAATATCTATACACTTAATCGATTACCTATATTATTACTAATTTACACTAATAAATGTCTTGTTAATGAGTAATACATTTTTCAAATGATTTTATTAAATTAAAAACTACTAATTATTTTGTATCTTATGTTTTTTATGATTTTGAAATATAATTCCATAATGAATTTTATATTCCCTAATATGTGATGTTCTTTTTCCTAATGATTGTATACATAATTATTCACACCAATTATTTTCCATAGCCTTAATTATTATTTTCAATTTTCTTATGTGTAACATTTAATATTTTTCTATTTTTATGATAGTCAATGTTTTATAATGTATCATTTCTATACATTATGATATTTATAATGATAACTGTTATTTTTGTTTTATTATTTGGCTAATATTTTTATATATTCAGATTGATTTTTCATGTGATTTCAATCATTATGGTTGATAAAACTAATAATTTTTCCTTGAAAAAGAATAGAATTAGTATTTAATAAGGATTTTATTTACATTATACAAAATACCAAAAGTTTTGACATATATAGATATTTATTAAAGGGATTGACTCACAATTACCTAACACTAGTGTTCTATTTATCATTTCACCAAATTGATGTGCTACAGAATTACCCTAACACAGTATGCATGATTCCCTTTCCCCCAAAATGGATGCATCATTTGGGCCTAGAATAAGAATAAAAACACACATATATAAACATATATATAGACAAACATGTGTATGGTTCGCAGTGGAATGAACACTAACTCCTTTTAAAAATGGATGTGTCACAACATACCAGATATCGATCTATGGATCAATGAATGTATATCATGTATAAAACCTACTGGTATAGGGATTAATTTGTGTTTTTATTATTAATTTATTAGTGATATCTATTTCACTACCTCCAGGTTCATTGTGATCTTCTAAACTGATTTTATAAATATGTATTTTTGTATATGAGTATAAATTTTCATAAATAAGCTTTATTATTCACTATTATGTTCAGTTTTTCTTTTTAGTCTTCTAGAGATTATATAGTGAAACATTTTTTCCTTATAAATCATTGAAATATTTCAATATATTTTTTTTGAGTTAGGTGCTGAGACAGAATGTGATTCTAAGGCCCATTGTGTCTATAATTAATTTTATAAAGATATTAAATATATATTATATTACACATGAATTGTTTTTTAAAATAAATGGAATAACTCTTAAATATAAACTCGAATCAGAAATATGAGACCATATTTGGGTCTAGAATGTGTTTTATACCTTAGTCATGACCTAAGATAGGCCAATGCGTGGTGTTCAGATATCTCTCACATTGGTGGCATGTTTAGTGAATTAAATTAATGTTCAAATTAATTGTTTTAATTAATTAAATAAAATTCTATTTTTATTTAAATATATCATCTTGTACATTTTTTAGGGTTATCCTTAAATACATGGTACTGTCAAGAGTTTATCTTATTCTCTTTCTATTAGTCGAATCATTTTCTACGATGATGAATCTATGGATCAGAAAAAATCTTATTATATTGAAAGAAAAAATCCCTTCAATTGTTTTTTTTCATGTTCTTAAATGATGAAAAATTTAATCTCCATGGAGTATGAATCTTTTTTTATTACATCCATGTTGATAAGATTAGTTGAGAATATAAATCCCCTCCATTCACCATCTCAAATTGTGATATTTTCTTGTGACCGTGTTTTGGAATCCAACATTTAATTCTTTTTTTCCATACAAAGTATATCCCCATTATTTATCTTTGTCCAAGAATGAATGGAAATGATCAATAAATATTTTTTTGTTCTCCCCACCTATATTTCTTTATGTTCATCATCGATTGGACCCCTCAGTCCCAGTTTAACATTTTCAGGTGATACTGAGCCCGATTGGACCCTCAGAATCATGAAAATTTCATGTGTGAGGGTTATATCAATGAATTAAGGAAATATTTGGGTATTTTGTGTTTTTGGGATCTTTTTCAGGATAAAAAATCAAGTCATCAGTGAATTAATGTACATGGCACATTCCACGAATGACGGTGCACATGTCGATTCATGAATGGGTTTTCTAGCCTTTGAATATATAAAATTTTCTGACTAGTGATAGGTACACTAATATCGAATGGGGACAAGGCCAAATATAAGATGGAAGACTAGTTTTAGAGTGTGTAATGTGGATCAGATAATCTTTAAAAAATGTGAAAACACATCATGAATCTTGATTAACACAAAGCGTGCAGCCCCTACGCTGTGGCGGATAAGGTTTTGGAAATTTAAAAGGATGGTATGTTGTTTAGACACCCTACATGTCATGTTCCCCTTCCTAAGGTGGTATATCTATGTGAAAGAACACATGGCCAGGACAACGTGTGGAAATACACAGCATGTCACACGATCATGTACCTATATACACAAACATGGAAACCGTTCATCATCACCCCCAGATACACAGTCAGCTCTTAGTGTATAGAGGCACATATTGTACTAAAGAACATGGTCATAGGATGGAATTCACAAACACGGACAAGCACATAGAACATACACCAATTGGCATGGGAACGTCATAAATATCCCTCACACACTATGTATACCTACCTGGTTAAAAATATGTGTACCGATTCAAACATGATCAGGTGATGGATCAAGAACACATGCCATGTGTGTCCCATTACATGATGTGTACACCATTCCTCCTTTTTAGTAAACTTTAGTCATTAATTCCACCTTTGTTTAAACTCATATTTTGGCTCACGAGTAGCATATCCTGAGTGTTTTTTCACATATAAAATTATAGTTCCCTCCACTATAGATGTTGGGAAACAATGAAATTTGTTTCATGAAAAAAACTTATTTAGGTGGTTCCTAGCAATGGAAATGATCAAGAATAGGTTGAATAGAGACTCTAGATTATAATCCCCATTCATCATGGGTTTGGGTTATATACCTATCATATTGAACCCCATATCAGATAAGGCACAGTTCCACTACCTACAAAGTGGAACCCCCTATAGGATAGGTCATGGGTCCTCGTGACACTAGAGTATTCCCCCCCCATAATTTCTAGAATAGGTCCTATATGGATTATAAAATATTGGAACCCCTCTAATGCACTGTGGCATGTGTCCTATACTTCTATTTTGTTCCCCCTCGATTGTGTGTCATTTTGGAGTGGTGTGGTACTTCACACGGTTACTTCTGAGAAGAAGTGTGAGATGTTTGTAATTTTTGTAGACTTCTGGAACTACTGTTTGATCTTTTTTATGGGCTAATATGTCAGATGTAGATCCCTTATCCATCTTAGTTTGGAGTCTTTTGACTAAGAATATATGTATATACCTCTGTATCCATTCCTTTGGATTTGGTTACTCTCTCAAAATTTATCAGAAAGACGCATAGTGTATGCCACATGATTTCTTTGCGGAGATTCTCATAGTTGGAAGATGACAATCTGGTTCTATGGGAGGAAAGAACATTACTTGTAGTCTACCTACAAACCATGTTGAGTCTCGCGTGTTTGTATGGGGTAAATATTTCTCTTGCTTTGGGTTGAGATATATCCTTTTTACTACCTACGTTCTTTATATTCCTATTATTTCTCTAACTACTCCCCCTTCATCTTTTTGGGAATTTTAATGGGTATTTACATACTCACCAATGCTTGGGATTTTCCAACATGTTTCAGGTCTTCTGTAGATGATGGATAGGTCAGTTGGGAAGATAGAGGAGCTTAGGTATATTTGGAAATTCAGACCGCATATAGGGGTCATAGCATGGAGGTTGAGAGATAGAATATCTCGTTATTTTAATTTCATGTTTCTTCTGGGGGTGATATAATTTTTATTGGGCTTGTATTTTACCACGTTACTTTTGAGGTTGGACTACCATACTCTTATATTGTCTTTCGGTTGTACAAGCATGGTTGTTCCCCTAGTTGTTTTGAATCATTTATTACTATTCTTCTACACTTCTACATAGATATGGCAATGTTTGTGCATACATGTACTTAATAAAATACCTCTCCATGTTAGTTATTCTTTCAACGTTGGTCGCCAACCCATATCCTACAGAGGTGGGTTTGGTGTAGTTGTGGCTTGATCCTAGGTATGGTTTGGGTCATGAGAGATTGGTATCAAAGGTGTTTTGATCCTTATGATGGTGTTTTGAGTATTACTCTTTTATGTATTTGGTTGGGATTTATGGAAATATTATTAATGTGTCTTGGAAGAGGATCTCTTTATTGGGAGCCCGGTGTTGAAATGGGTGGTCGATGTATTCATTTACATGTACTCTAACTACCTTCATGTAAACCTACAACATTGAAACATTAGATACATGGCTAAATGGTACATGAATAATATAGGATTCAATCAATTACTATCCTTCTTGAGTCAGCTTCACATTATTATATATATATATATATTATCATTTGATCATGCTATGTCATAATTAAATTTTTATGATTCCGTTTCGATGACAGCCAGCTAGGATACCTTGTAGGAATTTTGATAATGATTTTATGAGAGATAAAACATCATTTCAAGGTCCATTCTTCGAGATACTTTCTATAGGTTGTCATGTAGCACCACCTACAGTTTTTGAGAAGTATATCATCCCATAATAATAGGATGAGGATGCATGTAATCTTAGATACCTCCATTTGTTCCAATGCATAAGGATACTGATCTTCAACGGCGAGCCAAATCCTTAGGAAGAAGAGGATTGGTATGATTTTGTCATTTGTGTCTTCAAAATCATCAAGGTAGTGATGGATATGGTGGTTTTAAAAGAATCTATCCTTTTCCAAAAAGAATTTTATTGTTAGAGGAGTCTTGTTACCCAATGCATGATGTGTTTAAACTCTCATAGCGCAACTTCCAAAAAAAATTTCATAGTGAGTATTACACCTCAGGCTTTCTCTTAGTTCAGACTCATGAGATTATGAAGCTATAGTAGGGAGGGATGTCTGTGGATGAGTATGCAAAAAGGTACATGGGCCGTACATATTACTCCCATAACAATATCTTGGATGGATACTTATTAGAATAGAAATTTGACCATGGCCTTCAAATAGATGTTTGTGCAATCATAGTGACCTTTTGCATCACTTCCTATACCAGAGTGTTGGAAAAGGCACTGGTGACATTGATATCATTATCAAAGGAATGGTAGTAAGTTCGATAAGGAAGTGTTTGTCATAGGGTTGAGTCATCTTCATCATCTAGAAGGAACCTGATGATGGTATATTGACGTAGTAGACCTCCCATTGATGAGAATTATGCATGTGGTATAGGGAATCATAAAGGGTCAGGCTATCCCATAGTGGAGAGGTCATATGCTTGTGAATGGAGAGGTCACGTGGCTTGTGACTACCCGACTAGACATGCTAAGGATCAAAAGTATTTGGCTAATAAACCACCACGATAGAGGCAACTCCATGATCATGGATCTCATAAAATAGGGAAAGGGTGTTCATCAGGGTGGTGGAGATGGTAGAGAAGCGTGGGTAGTTTTGGGTGGTGGATGAAATTATGAGATCCTTCCACCACAACCACAAGAAGGCATCCAATTTTTGGCTCAAAGTGCTGGTGTTCTTGACCGTAGATAGCTATAGTATTTGGAGTCTTGTGAATAGTGTCACACTAGATGATTGGAGGTACTATATTTATTTATTATACTCTAATTTCAATATTAGTAGACACATGTGAATTAATTCATTTATCTCTATAATCCTAGTGTAGGATATGGAGCTCCCAGTTGTGTCATTATCCCAACAACTTCATCTTAAGGTTCCCATAAGAAAATATTATTAGGTATCTTTTATCTGTTAGTAGTGAAAGATATTTATTAGTAGAGAGTGATTCATGTGGGAAATTTTGGTTGTCACTATTGAACCTTAGGATTTCATATTAGTTATGGAGTGGTTTTCTATGGTTTGATCCCAGATTGACTATCACTGCAATCATTTCATATGTTCTCTCAATGAAGGCATAAGATTCAACATTTTGGGAGAGGAAGATATCGTGGAAGGGATATTGAGTTTTTCAAGTGAGTGGATGCATTCCATCACCCATCATTTTGATTATATAGTAGTTGGTGAAGTATGCTCATCAATATTGTGGATTCCTTCAATTCTGGATGATTTCCTAGATATCTTCCCCTATAACATCTAAAGACTATATCTAAGGAGGGATATGTAGTTTTATAGTGACTTTCATCATGGGAAAGCTATGATATCTTATTAATCTTATTAAATGGTCCATAATAGGCTTCAGGATCTGTGGTTGTAGTTGGAGGACCATCAAGATAAGGTTTTGATTAGGCCCAGTGTTCCCCCTTGGCAGCCCCAGTGTTTTCTTCAGAATGGTGGATGGGAGCTTTAATATCTATGTGGATTATCTCTCCTAAACAAGTCCATGATAAAGAAATATTTCCCTTTTATAAGGATTTATATCCACATTATCATGTTTCATGGAACAAGATGGTTCTCAAAGATCGGTCTCAGGTCTGAATACCACCAGTTGAGGGTTTGTGAGGATAATATTTGGAATCTAGAATTCTGATGTCACTATAGAAATTTAGAGTACTTGGAAGAGACATTTGGTTTAATAAATTACCCCAGATGTTTATGGATTTTATGAACTATATCTTCTATCCATACTTGGACCACTTTATGTTTTTCTGCATTGATGAAATCCTCATCTACTCTACATTGTATGAGGTTAATGAAGAGCACTCTATGATGGTTTTATAATTTCTTCAATGGCCCTATATTTATGTTATAATATTAAAGTTATAGTTATTGATTCATGGGTTTCACTTCTTGGGGAATGTCATTCTTGAGCATGGTTTAGCTATGGACCCAAGGAAAATCTATGCAGATCTTTCTTGGTATCAACCCAATATCATTTCAATGGTGCAAAGATTTAGTCATTTGGTTGGGTAATGAATGGGATTAGTGGATGACTTCTCAGGGATAATTGCCCATATGTCTACCCTAACATGGAAATAATTGTATTTTACCTAGAAGGAATAGTTATAGAGTTCATTAGAGGAGTCGAGGATGGGGATGATGAGTTCTCCTACGTTGATACTACAAGAGGTGGGTGTGGAATATAGACTTTATATTCATTCCTTATGAGTTGGGTCTGCCTTCGTGTTGATTTAGGGGAAGGTAGTTATCACTGACACGTCGAGGTAGTTTAGACCCCATGAGCAGAACTGTGTGACTCGATATCTAGTGCTGACAGTGGAAGTCTTCTCTCTAAGAATATGGAGACACTATCTTTTGAGAGGGGTCTTTTTGGTATACTCTAACCATCAATGTCTCATGTAAGTATTCACATGGAAATAAATTAACTTGAGCGAGTGACTCTGGTTGGAGTTCGTAAAGGACTATTACTTCATGAAAGTCTACAATTCAGGAAAAAGAGTTCGTCAATCCATGGAAATGGGTACTATTTCTTTATCGTGTCATGGTTTAGGTTATGATAATCTATGTAATGTTTCAAACTCATGTCATACTTTTCATGAGCAACACGGGGATGGCCTAGGGGGACATAATGGGTTGGACGAAATCATTCCCGCAAAGGACCTCCAACATCATCCATATATTCTAAAGCTTCTTATGGGCTATATAATATGTGAAATAAGATATCTGAGCAATTTAGGGATGTAAGTTGATACAAAACTCTATCTCCAACCTAAGAGGTAGTCATGGAACATCCTTGGGGATGACGTCCATGTAATCCTTCACGACTAAAGTAATCCAGATGAATAAATTGAATTCTTACCAAAGGTATACATAAAGTAATTGATGGGGTATTCTCTTTAGCCTCCTTATCATATAAGAAACTTGTCCCACCATGAGTTATATCTCTCCCATAAAGGTAAATCTCATCCCATTAGTGTGAATTAATATGACTCATCTGTGGTGATAGTCACTTTGAGCCCAAAGAATAGACAAGAAATACATACCCAAGATGTCCTTTATGGTTTCATTGTGAGGAATAAAATATTCCACGTGAACATTTCTCAACCATAAGATAGATCTCACTACCGACAGATAGAAGATACAGAAGACACATTCCCTATTGGAACCTCAAAATGATTTTTTGGGAATAGAACCTTTACTAGGATCCCCAACACTTACGCCAAGTCAATATAGATGATGGAATGACTGTAACATGTTTCTAATAATACTTAACCAATATTAAAATAACCAAATATTGTACATCTAATCATATCGTGCGTTTAATGGTCATAAACAACTAGAGCATGCAACTGTCTATGACACCGACTGCTAGCTCCTTGATCCTAACAAGGGTCACCTGGTGGTGATGGAATGACCTCATATAATCTTACACCACCCATAGCTCATCCTAATCCTCTATAAGCTTTTCCTCCCTAGGTACCACCTTGTCATCGCCTGGGAGATCTCATAACTAGGCATTGTCTCTACCATTATGGTCAATCAGTTACCTTCCTACGCTCATCAGCATGTTTAGTAGGCAGTCATATGGTATGTGACCTCGCCCATATCAATTATAGAACCAATCCCATCATGGATTCCTTGGTACTCTTCACTATCCCAGTACCATATGACCATATGTCTAAGTATGATTTTAGAAGGACTTCTTGTGTCATGATCCTGCTGACCGGTCAATGCTAGCAGCTATAGATGACTCAACTCTGTAAAATCCACTACTAACTCCCGCTTCTTGGAATCCCACTGATAGAAATATATCTATTACTAGTTCTCACTGTATCACCCCATTTTAGGTTTTTATCCAGAAGGCCACCACGTTGGAACATATCTCTCGGTGGATTACCTACTCAAACATTTGTTCTCGGGGGTATACATAATAGATCTTGTCAATAGAGAAGTGAGTATGGTCTTTGAACCTCATTAGGTAACATATACATCATCATCCCTCCCTATTAATACTCCAAAATCTCTTTTGATACAAATTGAGCATAATTTGGAGGTGAAGTAATCTACATAGATCAGTTATTGGAAGTCAGACCAAGAGAGTGTCAACTCAATGTGAATCTATGTAACAAGGATCCTACAGCTCTAGTTGATCCATAGAATATTTTGTATGAAGGTGAAACCACCTAATCCATCATTTTCCACATGATCCTAAAGATTCATATCATTGACTCTGTCCAATCCCCTATATCCTGAGGTTCTAGCTTGCTGTGGAACCGTAGTGGACTCTAGTACTAGAACTTGCCGAGCATGCTAATCTTACTAGTGTCTTCATTTATGAATTCTAGTATTATTTTCTACCTAGTAGGTGGATGTGTTTCTACCTTACAACTTAAATAATGGTGCCCATGGGATGGACCCTAAAATGATGTCCTATCAAACGCCTAATGTTCCTCACAATCCATAACGGGTATCCTAGTTGGATATCATTGTGGAATCATCTGCAGTTTTATCAAGACATACCATGTTAAAATGAACACATATATATAACAATAATGTGGAGTTGACTTAATAAAGGATAGTCAATGACTCAATACTATATGATGCATGTATCATTTGATCCATGTAACCAATGTCTTGGTATACCAACTCTGCAAGGAGGTAGTCAGGTTCTTGGTGAATGGATATGTCGGCTGCACACAACATCACGGGATACCCTTGTTTAAGAGCCACAGTCAAGACATTATGACATTGTTACCCTAATCCCAACAAAATCCTTGTAATTTAACTACTCCGAAAACAATCCCTATGATTGAACCATCATTGATAGCAATCTATAAGGACCCAACCCATGTCAGGGATCCATTTTCAACTACCCGAACCCACCTTTATAGGTCAGGGGGTGGAGTTCAGCACAAAATACATAACCAACATGAAATTTCATTTTCCTATGTACCTATATTAACACACACATATATCTCTATGTAAAAGTGTGTAGGTCATAAAAGAAAAATTATAAAAACTCTAATTGAATTTCTATGCATGAAAAACCTCTATACAGTTGAAGAGTATGGTTCTGTAATCAAAAAAATAAAGGGAAAAAATACACACCCAACATGAAAATATGTTCCAACCTTACAAAACTTTAAAGGAAAACCTTTGAGAGAGACAATTTTATGAACTCCAAGATATGACCACCATATGAGTTTCAAATTACAAGTATCTTTAATCTCCTCAAAAGTCATTGTTGACTTATTCATTGTCTGCATAAAACAAGACATGTATAGACAAATCTAATGTTTGGATGAGTATATTCATACTGAGTATAATTCCCTAAAATATAATGTTGGAGAATTAAGTGGTACAATAGAAATAGAAATATAATAAAAAGTACATGACTATGGTGAAATAGAAATGCTCAACTAAAACCAAGAAAGGGATTGAAATTGTCCAAACACAAGGAGATCAACACAGTGAGTATATGAACTACACATCAAGACTTACACACCAATTTTTGGAGAGTAAACTCATCTAATAATAAAAACATAACACAAAAACCACATGGAATACTCCACTTGTTTTATCTTATCATGTAAAGAGAGTAATCAAATCCAAATGTATAAATTGAGAAGGTATATATTTATATGATCATTTAACGGAATCCCAAATTAGAAGGTAAGGGGAAATAAATAACACAACTTGAATGGAGAATAATAGTAATAAATAGTTACAAAAGTCCATCAACAATTCCCAACATATCATGTTTTCTCCATGAAGTAAATGTCTAAGTAAAACCCTACATCATCACTATGTCTAATATTTGAGGGGACACAAATTATTGGTAGAGTGACCAATCCCTAGTACATGAGGAGGGATCCACTCCAATTGTCATTGAGAACGTACTTACCACCTCTACTAGAGTGTACCAATTTGTAGTCCTTGAAAAACCTCACTTCCAAGATCTACTGTAGGGTTCCATAGAGAATGTTTTATTGAGGAACCTCACAGCACATCTCTACTAAAGGATACTACATTGATATTTTCATCAAGAAACTTCAATTCCCCTCTATACTAAAGGATACCACCTGGAATGTAATTTAGGAATCCCACTTTCCATATTTAATGGAAGGGTCCATAGAGAATGTGTCATTGAGGAACCTCAATTCCAAACTCTACTTGAGGGTAACACTCCGAAACTGTCATCAGGGAACCTCACTTACCAACCCTACTAGGGGGTTCCACTCAAAGTGCTTCTTTAAGGAAACACATTTCCCATGTATTCTATAGGGTATGACATGGATATTCATTTAATAAACTAATTTACCAAATCTAGTAGAGGGTATTGCTTCGAAATTTTCATCTAGGAAGCTCACTGCCCAAATCTACAGGGGAGTAGCACTTAAAATGTGTCCTCAAGGAACCTAAATAATCAACTCTATTAGAGGGTACCACTCAAAAATTATTCTAGGAACATCACTTCTTGGCACCATTTGAGTGTTCCAATTTAAAAGTGTCATTGAGGAACCTCACTATAAATCTCTACTGGAGGGTACCACTCTAAAAATCTATAGTGATCATGTGTGATCACTATTATAATCAATCATTCCTTATCCATGTTTCATGCCCCAAACATTCCAAATCATATCTCAAAGTCCAAAATTTGGGGACCCTTCATGAACTATATTGGAAAACACCTCTTCTAGGGTATTCATGGGAAAAATCTGATTTCTTAAAAAAGAGATACAAAGCCCTGGTGTTTTGAAAAATAAACCAAGAGGGTACATGACATGTGAGGGGACCCACATGGTGTGTGGTCCCTCTCCTCATCCTGTCTATATCCTTGACCAAGAAATGAATCTCTATCCATGTATAAATTCATGAAATATAAGGAGGCTTCACATAATCTCATATTACTCGAGGTCCCTACTCATATACCTTGGCTATGTCCATGTACTTCAGCACACAACGGTGTAACTAGATCGGAACTTCCACACAGGGTCATTCCCATGTCATCTTCCACATGACACTTCCACTATAAGAAATGGTATATAATTTGTAGGTGGGATACATATTGCACCATCTTTATAGATATCAAAAACCCTAGTAGCTTCATCCAGGGGATACATGTCGTGTGTTCATCCTCACACATGGTGTGTAGTCAGGTATTCTACCAAATTCCATATCTATGATCCACACCTTGAATAAGTCCTTTCCCCCAAATATCCCACCTCAAATCCACCCATTATTCATGTATCTAGGATTTGATAATCATTTTTGGATGTCTCTAACCTGAAATCATCTCTATCGAACTCTGAGAGTTCTATTGTGGGTCCCACAGACCTTAATTATCACTGATATTGTTAATTTAGTATCCACTCATTAAAATGTTCATCAAAAACCCATAATGATCCCTAATCTATTCCTAAATTGTTTATCCTCTCCTCGAACATGATTTCTAGGGTCTGATCGAGTTTGGTACAACCCTGTAATGTTTAATAGGGACCGCAGGGTCCTACAGTTAATGAACAAAAAAATATTTTGGGGAAATAGGTATAAGATTAAAGTATTAAGTGATATTTTTTTAATATATTTTGACAAATTATAGACAATTGTAAATCAATGGTTCCAAACAAATGAAATAATAGAATTTATTTCGTATGTAAGAGAATGTAATGGATCCAATTGGTGTAGATCAACAAAACAGATTGATTTTCCCAACAAATTTAATAAACAATGGTGGAAAAAAATGAGTCCAAATTTGATATTGAATCATTATATATAAAATAACACACATTACTATTAATTTAGTATGTTATTTATTTCATGGAATCCTATTTTTCTCAAATTTTTATTTTCATCATCATCCAATGAGATCTACTAACAGAAGGAGAGGAAGATCATCATTGGTGATTCCAACATTATGAGGATAACCATGGTATAATATTCATGGAATCATATTTATAAAAATTGTTGTTTATGTTAAAAATTACTGAATGAAATAATGAATTTATTAATCTCTTGAATGTACTTCAAATGAGGGAGGTGTCTAAATGCCACACACTAACCTATTTCAGTCATGCTTAGGGTAAAAACCATGTTATGGACTCAACCACACTCTCAAATTTATTATCTAAGGTAACATTTAATAGTTCTACTATTTTATTTACAAATTTATGAATTCAAAATATAAAAAATAATTAATATTTTTATAAAATTAATTCCAGACACATAGGTCATCGAAATCACATGTTGTCTCATTTCATGTCCCTAGAAATTTATATATATATATATATATATTAAAGTATTATAAGATAAATAGGTCTATATTTCTCTCCTAGATGCATATATCAATGTGGGGAATATGTATATAGTCTTTTAGTGGAATTTTTGGTGGCCCGGTATGAGACATAACATAGTTGAGTTCATCTCTCGGTGCCTCAACTATTAGCAGGTGGAGGTTGATCACCTAGTTTCGGTAGGTTTGTTACAGCCCCTTGAGATCCCTGATTCAAAGTACTATGACACATGCAATGAATTTTTTTATAGGTCTTCCATATAAATGTAATGTCCATGATTTTATATAGGTGACAGTTTACTGACTCATTAAGTCAGCACACATCAATGCTATCAGGGTGGAGAGTTCTATGGAGATTTTGGGGTAGTTGTATGTATGATAAATTGTTATCCATCATGAGGTTACCTTGATAATTTTCTCTAATTGTGACATGTAGTTATGTCATGGTTGTAGAGAGACCTTCAAGAAGCATTCAGGTCCCAAATAAGGATTTTTATAGCCTTCCACCCCTAAATGGAAGGGCATACTGAGTGCACTCTCTAGGTAGTGGAGGATCTACTGAGGTATTTTTCTTTAAACATCATTCATAGTTGGGAGGATCACTTAATTGTGACATAGTTTTCATAAAACAACAACTACAACTCTACTATCGGCATGGGACCCTTTTTGGCCCTATAGGGGAGACCCTACATGCCAATATTGTTCTCAACAAAGATTGGGGAGATATATCTAGTGGGTCTAGGGATGGTTCAGTAAACAACAGAGAAGGTCTCGATCATTTTCGAGAGGATGAGGACATCCCATAGTAGGATTAAATGTTACATATATCACAATCATACATCCTTGGAGTTCGATCAACTAGACCACATATTCCTATTATTTTCCCCCGCAAAGTGGATTTTTGAGGTTTGGTCGGGGAGGCAAGCTCTCCACAACGTTTATTGAGCAGTTCAAGATAGTGTAGTGCGTTTCTTAAGTTTATTACCACTCTTCCCTAAACCTACAGCTTGATCTGGTGCATGGATTCTTCCACGTGTCACAGCTAAGGAGATACATGCGTGACCCCATGTATGTTATTGAATAGAGAGATGTGGACATCGAGGATGGATCCACTTTCACGAATCACCCAGATTTGATAGAGGATCGATGTGAGAGGACTTTGTGTGGATGGATTGTCCCATTGGTTTTCATATTTTGGAATTATGTGAATGTGTAGAAGAGTTCATAGGATTGGTAAAGGTAGATTTGGGATCAATATCCAATGTTTTTTTATTATTTTTCCCCTTTTAAGGATTAAAATCATGAAGGATGGAATTATATAGAGACCCATTTTTATTGAAATACATTGAAATGCTTCTTCATATATTTTAATATTCGCGTGCTAATACAGTAAGTGATTCCAAGACCCAGTGTGCCTGAAATGAATTTAATAAACATGTAGAAAATATTTTATATTCCATGCATTATGTTTCTTAAAGTAAATGTAATAACACATAAATGGAAACACATATTACAAGTCTAAGACTGTTTTGAGTCTAGAATCCATTTCTTACCCAAGGTGCACCTAAGATAGGTTTGCATAAGGATTCTAGATATTTTCCCCATTAAAATTTTGCTGATTTTAATTAAATTTTTAACTTTATTATTTTAATTTAATAAATATAATTCTATTTTCCTTTAAATGTTTCATCATGGATATTTTCCATTGGTTAGCTTCGTAACTCTAGGATCATCAAGAGATTCTCGTCCTCTACTTCTATTGGTGTAATGGCCTCAGATGACGATGAATTACGGGATTAGAGTAGATCAAATCTTAGTGAATTCAATTAATTCCTTCAATAATTTGTGAGAAAGTTCATTGACGGTGAATGATCAAATTTCCAGATCAAAAATTTCAATTTTTCGATTATTCCCATTTTCATTAAATTGATTGATCATATTAATACCTTCATTTGATCTGCACTAATTATTGTCCTTTCTAACACTAGCATAATGGAATTAAATTCTTATTCTTTGGTTTTCTAACCCTATATATACTAGTTCTCAACAGTTGGATAAGAACACCTGGAAATGATCAATAATAATTTTTTTTGTTTTTTCCATGAAATATATTTTCATTTGTCACCATTTGGAACTTGGGGTCATGGTTCAACATTTATAGATAGTTTCAAACCTAATAGGAAAACAATAATAAAAAAGACTTAATTTTTATGAAAAGTATAAATAATTCAACGATAGATCTGGGTTTCTTTTCATTTATGGGAGATTCTTTTGATGATCAAAAAATAAATCATCTTTGACGGAAAGACCCATGTGAGGGTTGTGTGAGACGATTCATATAAAGATCCGAGAATTGGTTTTCTAGCCACTAGATGGATAGAATCGTCCAGTTAAAGATTTATCTACAAATATTAGGTAGATACATAGCTGATATCAAAGGAAGAAGATTGGTTTTGGAGCATGGAATGTGGATTACAGAATCTGGGAAAAACACAACTACACTCTATGAACTGTGATGAATAAACAACGTGTAGCCCCTTTTTTATGGTGTCTAGAGTGTTGGAAATTTTTAAAGACCGAGCGCCATGTATACTCCCCACACACTATGTATTCCTTACCTAGGTGGTTGAGTTGTGTATAAGAGCACATAAGTGGTAAAATGTTTGGAGATGCATGGTTGTGTACCAAAGTACACGGAAATGGACATAAAGTACAAGCACGACCAGAGACATGGGAGGAACCCTGTTCAAAGAGGCACCTTCGGTAATATAGTATAAATACATGGGGTGGAAAACAAATACATGAACAGTCACATGGGAGGAACCACAAGTGGAATGGTCACACTTGGTAGATCACTTACACATCATGTTTCCCTAAATGGATAGTGAGCCTTGTACATCAAGAGACACTACCAGTTAATGAAGTAGGACCACCCACTATTTGGGTCCCCTCATATATTGGGTACCCCTTTTTTACTATTGAGGAAACATCAATATTATGTATCTAATTAGTTTGAACTCAGATTTTGGACTGTGAGTATCATGTCTTGAGTGATTTTATGCATAGAATTTGATAGTTCTATATGTTTTTTGTTTTAGGATACAATGTGAAATTTTTTGAGCATGGAACTTGTTTAGGTAGTGCTCTAAGATGTCATTGTTCAGAAAGATGATCAACAGAGAAACTAGAGTGGAACCCTAATCATCATGGTCATGTGTACTCTACCAATAGAGTGGAATCCTTATTGGTTACGACACACATCCTCAATTACCAAAGTGGAACCCCCATGTCACACTAGGGTGTTGTTCCTAAACCTATAGAGTGGAAACTCCATCATCTTGGTTGTGGGTTCTTTACCTTACATGTGTAACCCCATATTCGATAGGGCATTTTTCCTTGAGACACTAGAGTATAACCCCCCCCCCCCCCTCACCATTTTCTTGGGAGAAGGTCCTCTATGGATACATACAATGTGGAAACCCCTAAAACATTAGGGTGTGGGTCCTCTACATAGATTTTCCCCCCTCAGTTGTGTGACATTGTTGTGAGGTGTGGGACATCACATGGTTACTTATATGTAGATGTGTGACATACATGGCATCATTTTTGGACTTTTGGAACTATTAGCGACTATTTTTCATGGGTTAATTTTTTAAAAGGAGATCATATTTATCTCACATTTTTTATTCTTTTGACGGATTATATATATATATATATATATATATATATTGATATCTATATACATAACTTTGTTTTTGGTTATTCTCTTTCCATGGGTTGTGAAGACGTGTGGGGTATGTAATGGTCTGACCATGTTTATCATATCATGGATGGATGAGGTTACTCTCATTTTAGGGGTGTAAGGTAATCAATTTTTTCCCATATACACATTGTGTTTAGGTCCTTATATTTGGATGAGGACACTCTTCCTATTTCTTTGTGATGAGAGAAATCATTCTTACTAACTATTGTCTTTATATTTCTATTGTATATACTATATATCCTCTTTAAGATTTTAGGGAGTCCTAATATGTATGTTTATACTCACCTCTATATTGTCTTTCCACGCACATGTTATGTCTTAACTAGATGAAGAATAGGTTTGTTGTGACTACAGTCGATCTTAGAGATACGTGGTACTTTGGACCGCATATGGTGGACATAGATTGAAGAATGGGATATGGGATATCTCATCATTTTACATCCTGTTTTTTTATGGGACATCTTTCTTGGTAGACATGTATTTTACCCCGTTAAATTTTAGTTTTGGGTACCATACTGTCGTAGTGTTTAGTGGTTTTACATGCATGGTTCCGACATTATTTTCTGTAATCTTTAATTATTATTCCTCTCCATTTATACATCAATAAGGATGTTTGTTTGAATATAAGTACTAAGTGAAATGCCTCCTAATGTTAGTTATTCCATTAGAACTAGTCTCCAGCCCCATGCCTATGGAGGCAAGCTTAGGGTCATTGTGTTTCAATCCACAGTTTCGTTCGGGTCATGAAAAATGTATTTATGCTCACACACATCATATACACTTTAATAGACATGCATCTTCACTTGTGGAATTTATGGAGTTATAGTCTCATGGATTGATGTTTTATTTGTTATTATATTGCTATATAGTTGTATCAGTTCATGTATTATGACTCCATGTTTTATTAAATAATGAGGCCATGTTTGGAAAGAGGAGTCACAAAATATTTAATATTCTAGAAAATGAAGTTATGCCTATTTTTTTATAAGAACATGGATGCATAAGTATGTTTGGATTTGTTAATTTTATTGGTCTATTTATTATAGATAACTCAAAAATTCTATAATATTTTTATTTATATCTGTAGGTTATCTTACCTATATTCAATAGAAAATTCCAACATATAGAAAAATATGGTTGGATCTTCAAGAGGATACAGTAATCGATTATTATTTTATCCAATGTGTATATATCTATATGAGAAGATAAATTCAGTCTTTGGAAACTACTCACAAACCCCTAGAGATCATGGAACACTCCAGGGGTGGTGGAATGTTGATTATATCACCTTTCTATTATCTAGGTCTTGTTCGCTAAAAATTTATATCATTGGGGTGTTCGTTTTATTATGATTCAAAATTTTCATTAATAGAGGCTAGGATTATTTTAACTTGATAAATATCCCATAAAATCCCAAAGTGAAACAAATTTGAAAAAATGTAAATATACCGAAGACCAAACATAATAAACATACCAATTCCATGGATCAATATCTCGAACAACCTCTAAGTGGTGATTTTCCACTTCTCTAACCTAGAAGTAGATAATCTATAAATATACTAAGGCACATGTAGGGTGTGGGATAAAATCCTAGTACGATCTCACTAAGGATTACATAAAAAGATGACAACATTAAACTAACCAAACAAATATATTTCAATTTTTTATAAATAAATGTTTGAAATTTCTACATCATATTTAAGAAATCATGTTTTACATTTTTAATGATTGAAATACTTTGAAACCAAATCCTCACATTTCAATTTATGTAATATTTCAAAAATAAGGGCTTAAATAAAAAAAATATAAACATATTTTATATAAATTCACAATGCACGTAAAATATTTTATAGCACTGTAATATATTTATATCTTGTATATAAAAATGAAAGAGATATGGTCCTCTTTAAATAGGTACAATAGGTCAAGGTTATGGGATCCTTGCACAATCATGTGATAAACTATAGTGTGTACACATTTCCCCCACCAATGGAAATAGAAGAATCATATATGTCCAACTAGGAACGTAATATGTATTAACCAATGATTTTTTAGTGTTGTAAAATTTCAATATGGTGTTATGGAATTCCCATCCTAGCATATTTGTCCCAAATAGCTCACCAACTAACTATTGTTGAATTTTCTCTAGTACAATTCAACGATAGGAAATTTATTTTATGAAATCTTAAAATACCAATATATACAATTCCCCATTTCAAAAATATAAATTTTCCATTTAAAATCAAAAAAAAAATTTAATCAAAACATTACATTTACCTTGATAAAACCCTATGTTTTTATCAAAACCATTTTAAGAAATTTTTTACAAAATAGGAATTTGAAATTAATTCACAATTCAATTTCACAATCCAATTTTAGAATTAAATTCAACACATTAATTTCAAACAATTTCCATCAATTTCACAAAAAACCCCTAATTCATTAGAATTTTGGGGTTTCACAATTTTTCTATCAAATCCACTCCAAAATTTAAAGTAAAATATTTTAATCTCGCCAATTTCATAAACTCTCCCCAATTCAATAGAATTGAGGGTTTTCCAAATTTTACTACATAATCCCATTTTAAAACCCAAATTCATTGGAATTGTGTTTTTCTGACAAACTAATTAAAAAATAATTGGAATCAAGAAATTTCATTTATTTCAAAAAAGTTAAATTAAATAATGAAAATTAGGGATAACAAAATTTGTGAATCATGAAAAAACAACCTACCTCTAGATCACATGATCTTGAAATGAAAACCCGTTGTTTCTGATGCTTTCGTTGGGGGCGTGCGTGTCCATCTAATTCGAGGATGATAGTGTAGTTTGTTTCCCCATATTCCGGCCTTCCAATAGTGGGAGGCATCTATTCATTGTTCATGGATGTTTGCTCCTTGATTGAAACATGATGATGGTATGTCAGTTCCTCCTTCTGTGGATTCCTCCTTGGAACTCATTACCTAGTCTGGGTCTCCTTTATAGACATAAGATATTTTTTGTGAAACTCTTACCAGTGCCATATCTTCTTGGATGTAGATTAATTACACTTATTCTATCGAGACATTCCAAGGGGACAAACTAAGGAAGCATCCTTCAGTTGATTAAGTAGTCATGTTGGACATCACTAGCATGTCTGGACAATGGAACACTACCCTGTCTGGGTTTCTTCTCCTTATTATAGGGCTTCTTGAGGGCGCAGAAGCCCAAGGAATCCCACATCGAATGCGTGGAATTATAATCCCTAGGCATGTCTCTGAGGTTTTCCTCACCTTCCCATGTTTAACACAGGGCCCACCGTGAGGTTAACGTCTAGAGGAGATGGATCGGACTAATCGGAACACTAACTAGATTGAATTAGATGGGTGTAACTGCTGGAGGGAACACTGATGTTGGGGATAACAAATGGTTAGGTTCCTAGTTATAACTAGGATCAGTGACTAGGTGAATTGGCATGATTTCACCGGGATGTGGTGGCCCATGTAAGAATCTAGGTGGGTAATGGATGGCCAAATAATGTGGATGGAGAATGAAATGGAGTCGACTCGAGGGTAATGGTGACGTTGGGATTGAGACTCAGGGAGACTTCCTATGTATCCCCATGGAAGGGAAACAAAATACACATGGTTCAGGATGGGGTATAGGATTGGGGTGTGCTAGAGGACAGCGACCCTATGATATACTCGGGCCTACGCGTGGTTTTGAACCTTAAGTTGATCTGATGCCACTGAGATGGGCCAGAGACATGGGTCCCAACAGATGGGATGAAAAAGGCTTACCGTTGGGTTTATGTTGACAACGGATTACTGCTGACCAAAGTTTAAAATAGCCTACCGCTGAGTAGGGATCACAATGGATTACCATTGTGTAGATATCACAATGTCTTACCGCTGAGTAGGGATCACAATGTCTTACTGCTGGATGGGGAACAAAAGGGGCATATAGTTTAACATCATGCAGGATAGTGGTGGACCGACATGGAGTGTTCGGGACCAGTGGTTGTTGGGCTTGAAACTCAGGGAGTCTTCTTATGTACCTAACATGGAAAGTATCAATGTCCCTATAGTTTGGGGTGGTTTGGACCGACGTGAAGGGGGTCTGAACCAATGGGGTGTTAGGCTTAAACCTCGGGAAGGCTTCAATCATATCTTGGCTTGACGAGGATAAAATTCCCTATAGTTCGGGTTTGTGTTGATTGATGTGAAGGGGGTCGTAACCAATGGGGTCTTGGGCTTGAACCTGGGGGAGGCTTCCTACATACCTTGTCATGGAAAGAATCAAAGTCCTTGTAGTTTGTGTTGGTGTGGAAAAACGTGAAGGGGGTTGGAACCAATGGGTTATTGGGCTTGAACCTCGAGAAGGCCTCCTATGTACCTTGCATTAGCAAGGATAAAATTCCACGTAGTTCAGAACTCTGTGTGTGGGTCTTACAAGTTGGGTTTCCCAAAAAGGATATCATGGTCAGTGCTTACTCTAAGACCACGTGAGTCATGCTCGGTGTGAGAAAGAAAAGGAAGCAAAGACCTGGTGATCACGTCATGAAAGGTGCATCTGTGGGAAGTGTAATGGGGCTTAAACATGGTCAGTGGCCCCAAATGGAAATGAGGACTTACGCGTGGAGTGGACCAAAGAGGAAAAAGGGGCTTACGCATGGAGTGACCATGGGGAGACGGAGACTAGTACTTACTTCAGGGTAGAGTCCTGGATGGAAACAAATACCAGAGGTAGAGGGAAGTGATAACAAAATCCTTGTCCCCATCTCTATTCTTAGTCTTTGGTATGTAAGAAGAGAGGAGGAGCAGGGGTGCTTCCTCCAATAAGAAAATCTTGGGGCTTACACCAATTTGGTTACCCTTTCCCCACGGACAGACGCCTGGGTTGGGTCACAGTTTAACATCATGTGTCGAGGATGATGGTACTTGACACCTTAACTTCCTACAGATCAGACGAGGTGGGTTCACTTCGCACCCCTAGGACATACATGACTGATACCCACCCACCCTTGGTGAAGGGAAGGTATCAGCAACTCCTTAGTGAGGGGGTGTTTTGCAATGATCTATTGTGCGGACCACATTAGCGTGGATATTCAAAAAAGAAATAGTCGTTAGTGTTACTATGTGAAGAATCATTCGGCAAAGCAATGCAACGGGAATTATTGTAAATGTGACTTTGATGTTACATCATGAAAACCTAGAGGGTTGCACGGGAAAAGGGATTACAGAGTAAAAGGACCCATAGGTAGGGGCCTTGTGAATCTCTAATACTCCATGTAGTGTAGTGGCTTCATGAAGGGGTATGCTTCACAAAGTGAAGTGGCCTAGAATAGGTGTAGGGCATAAGAGAATATGGGAGGTACTTGGTGAAGTGAAAAGGCATTCGTGGAGCAATGCCTCATAAAGCAAGGGTGCCTTGTGATGTTTAGGATTGTGAAGCAACATGCTTCATGAAGAACAGTGACCCTTCCTTAGCATGTGGGACACCCATTCACGGAGGGTGCTTCGCGAGGCATAAGTGCGGCACGAAGACCCAAGCCCCCATGGGAATCCCCTTCCTTTGTGGAGGCACATGGGCTCTACAAAAGGCCTCCCTATCTAAAGAGGGGATGAATTAATGCAAGGGAAAGACACTTCACGATGAAAATGTAACTTGAAGATGATCATGGGTCGCATAGTAGTAAGTGCTTCACAATGCGGGTGCTAGGATGGTGAATGGTCGGATGATCCATCTATTGGGCTCGAGGGGATATTTGTATTTATAGGTAAGAGGATCTGAGAAGCAGAGCTCGATAGGTGCGAAGATGAGGCTTGCTCCGTGTTGGGTTCGTGAACGTCAAATCAGCTCGTGGAAGATCTTGCCTCCTTGCACTACAGTGGGGTCATGAACATCAAAGGGGTTTGTGGGGAATCCTGTCTCCTTGCTTATCATTGGGCTCGTGAACGTCGAAGGGGTTCACTGGGCATCCCGACTCCTAGCTCTGCAGTGCTCACGGGGCTATGAGGGCTCCATGATCGGTCTTTTCAAGGCATCCCCTGAGTCTCATCACTTGTTCTTCTTCATCCCCAATTTTGGAACCAACAAATTCCCCCACTCATACTTGGAGAATAGGACAAATCGAACGTCAATGTCTAAGGTCCAATCACCAAAATCCCTTGGTCGTTCTCAAATATTTCTCATGAAGGTGGCTCGATAAGTACAAAGGAAATGGGCCGGATGAGCGCACCACGAAGCTCGCTGCAGTTTAGACTTGCCGCAAAGATCCAAAGGTCATTGCCTATAAATAGGGGAGTTTAACTATCTTTTTCCATTCTCACCTCCACGACATTGTCTTGTAGCACTCTCGAATTCTGATGCTCTGAGTACTCCATACATTCTCTCCATGAATCGGGCCGTCTGCTTCATGACACATAGCGAGTCTTTGACTCCGCCACTATTCTTAGAGACTTTCATTTGAAGGATGATGTAGGACTCCACGAACAGCCTCTGCGAACGATATCCACAAAATTTCTCCGTGAAATTACATCGCGAACCAAACCTAGAAAAACACCCAAACATAAAACTAAAAAACTCATCAGGATCCTGCCAAGGGGGGTCCTCGCTAACACTGTCCAGAGGTAGGAGATGGAGAATAGCTTGGGCCTATGGGAGTTAATACAGATCCACTCTGACCATGGTTAATTGGTACAGTTTCTGTTGGAAATCTAGAAGAACTACCCACTTTTTAAAAGACTGTCACTTTATGACCTTGGGCTGGGGGATGACATCTTGATTCCTGAAGCAAGTAGAGATGAGACAGCTTACTGGTTCAGGAGTATGATGTCCCAGATCTAATGGTTTAGGGTGGCTGATAGTCATGCCCGAGAGGATTTCACACTAGTAGTTTCTGACTGCTTATATAATCACTTGAAGAATGTAGACGGGAAGACATTACAGCCGGAGACCTCCCCACCTCTATACAAGACAATCTGGAAGGCGGCCCTAAGGAACCCAGAGAAGGGAGAGTCTAATGAGTGGTACCAACACCATGGCTGAATCTTAAAAGATGATTGGGTCTGGGCCTAGTAGGTAGGTGCCTCATGTGAGGATTTTGGGGAGGAACTGAGAAGAGTGGGCCTATATGAGGTGTCTTGGGCCTCCCAATTCCACATCTACCAACCGAAGCAGCTAATGTCATAGTTGCTGAGCAGGTGGTCGTCAAGGACCAATACCATCCACATACACCACAAGAATGTTGGCATCAGCTTGTGGAATGTGCACAAGATATAAGAGGTACTGATACAGGGGGAGATGTATGATGAATTCCTTCATTTCATGGGTGTGTGGAAGGATCTGGAGCAAATGTCACCACTGGGGATGGAGTTGATGAAGCTGGTGCCAAGAGTAGACAAAGAAGCAGTGTTAAACGTCCACATAAGGTGGTGGTTCACGCAATTCCAGATCTTCCCAAAAGATAGGTAGTTTCTGGTGAGTCCTTGTACTTTTATGAAGGGAGATAAATGAGTTAAGGAGAACTCATACTGGCGGCTCTTGGAGGACAGCCAATGGAAGACCTGTGGATTCAGCGTCGGCACTAAGCAACAACCGGTAGTCAGGCTGGCGGCATTCATCGTGGCTCTCATATGTGGTTTGATCTTTTCGGTGAGGGATATAAACATGTGCGTGTGACCAAGCATATTTTTCATGTCTTCTGTGTTAGAAATAGAAGGTAGGGTGAACCTCAGAATCTCAATGCTCGCCAAGCTATACAAGATGTTGTGGCACATCGGTGAGGGGAAGAGGCCACTGAGGATATGTGGTCCATTCCACCTCCTGTATGGGTGGATATCAGTGCATGTCACGGGGTTTAGGAATATCTGAACCCCATATCCTCTTAGGAATGAAACTTCCTCCCTTCCATTATGAACTCCATAGGGACCTTTTCAGTCGTGCAAACTGATCAAGCAGTACTGAACCAGGTGTGGAAGGTGGAGGAGTTAGGTTTTAACCAATTTCTGATGTCGACAGGTTCTTTTACTGATGATGGAAAATGAATGGAGGATCACTGATCTTATCTCCTAGACTTTCGAGGTGGAGTCTTATTGACCAGGGTAGACTGTGAGCCTCTCTACGAGCCATACTAACCGTACTGATTTTCTAGAATGTTTCAGTGTATGCAGATATTGTCCCTTCATGTTTGTTTTGGGGTGCACTATGAAGAACATTCGTGTGTGATGATGAAAATGTGGCTCATGTTCACACGGGAAGATGGGAAGATGCAGAATGAGCTACCTCTTCCCACTACTATCTTATGGTTGGTGAATGAGTATGCCAAGAGTTGGGAGGCGGCCTTCCCAGGGGAGATGTTGAAGCATCCAACTATTTTTTCCAGTGATGGTGCACCTCTCCATCCTGATGGATGGGGCCGGAAGGTGGTAAGGACATCTCACGGTGGCTTGGATTTTGTGGCAGTGAGGCTCGCACCAGTTGGGGGTGAGGAAACGGTGATAGATCCAACAACGACAGTAGACCCTGTGGTTTCGGGAAGAAAAGTGTCATCCATAGGGGATGTCACTGAGAGGATTCTGTAGAATATCTACCCAGGCTTCGGGGAAGCGACTGCACCACATAGAAATGCCAGAGAATTCTATCTTCTCGAAGGACTAGGACATCTGGGATGTCAACATGAAATTCCTCAGCCCTACCGAGATGTGGAATCACCTAAACCATCTCGGGATGGATTTGACGTGGATAGACCCTATCAGGGCTGGCTTTTTGGTGTCCCAAACCGAAGGGGAACAATACATGTTTGAGATGTAGGACTTAGTGCATTTCTGGGTTTCCCCTGGTCTAATGAAATATCGTGTAAAGGTGTTGCTAGATCATACAGTCCCCACGCATTTTTCATCTACTGATTTGAGGGAACGATTCCCTTTGCCGGATGAATCGTATGAATCTTCCTGGGGGGTCGAGGCTGAAAGAGAGATCCCATTGGAGGAGGTAGAATTCGATGATCAAGACCCATATAATGAAGATTTCATAGAGGCCCTCAAGGTAAAATTTCAATCCATTTCATTAGGATCTACTTCCAGGTCATTCTGGACTCCTTACTAACATCTATACTGTCTTAGAGGACTTCATACATAGAACTCGTTCTCATCCCTCAGTGGATGCAGATTTGGGGCCTTCGGGATCCACACCTATGGCCGCATCAATCACTATTTCTATCAGGACTAGGAATCCTGAGGTGGCTCCTTTAGAGCTTCCCAAACTTCTGATAATATAAGAAAGGCCACACCTCAGGTTCCCTATGGAATCAACCCAAGAATGAGATAGGGAATTCGATCAGAGTATGTCTCCCCTACCAACATCATTAATTTCACATGTTGACCGTGTCAACTAACGTTCATGACTCTTTTTGGTGTGCACAGTTCTTCAAATGGTGTGTGCTACCTTGGAAAGGATGGATGAGACATATGGTGGTGCCTTATCCAGGGGAATGCCTATGATCGTGGAGGCGGATATCCAGACCAACCAAACTGCGGTGCTCCCAACCAGTGGTGGGACCATCAGTGGGGCTGAGACAAGGATTATTGTGGTGGGATCCGATGATGAGGATCGATCAGATAGCCTGTGTCCCGCCACACCCGATCAAACACAAGAGGTGGACCCTGCTGATAAGTTCATGGGGGCGTTCCCTGCATATGAGCCTACCAACCGTGCATACTGGGGTGATACAACCTCTGATGAAGAATATAGAAAAATAGTCTGTCGTTGATTGTGGAAGCTGATCATGTACTTCATCAATGACACACCGAAGCAACGGGGCTGGATGAAATGGGGAGAATTCACTCAGGACTGCGATAACTATGTGTTAGGGGAGTGGATGAACAGCGTCTCCACATTCTCATTTGAGATATTATGGAAGATAAGATTTGGGAGTATGATCGTGGCCTCGGTGTGGGCAGGTATTGGGGGAAAGTGGTGAACATAAAGAGGCTACGGGAGGCTAATAACGAAGTTTAGTAGCTGCAGGTCTCGGTGGATGAGCACTGAGCCTCCCTCCATGTGCAATCGTAGCTAATATTGCGATTGAAGGCCCAGCTGGAAGATGCTAAATAGCACATGAACCAAGCCAATGAAGATATGACCGTCATCTAGACCAAAGTAGAGAAAGACCAGATTGCGGCTGATGAATTGCACCACATCGCTTCTGAGGAGGAGCGGGAGATGAACAGTCGACATGAAATCTTGGATTCCACAAGCCATAGTGTGGTAGAGCTGCAACTTTATTTTTATGGGGTTAACCCATCCATGGGAGGGATCGACCCCCCGGGTGTTGTAAGGATTAAAAACCCTCGAATTTACTTTCAGGATTTGATTTTTTTATTCCAGATTCATGAATTACATCCATCATTTTTATCAGTTTTACACATATCTGTTACATTCATGAAACACCCAGTGATTAATCTCTAAGCTCACGCGGGTCGATCCCAATGTGAGAAACAAGAGATGATCATCTTGTTATTCTCTCTAAACAAAAGAGTTTTGACCAAGATTCAGGAATCTGGGGTTTGAACAACCAATCCAGATTTCCAGTGAGAAATGGGAGAGGCCTGATTGGAGGATGAGTACCTCAGAACAATCGATGTGTCGTCCTTCCAATGTGCTCTAGTGCACAAGCGGGGTAATGCTAAGGGCGTTGGAATTAATACGAACATAGGGGAGTGGAGCACTTGAATCATGATACCCAATATTCAGAACATTGTTAGGGTGCCATGGAAATAATGGATAACTGTTGACTACATTCTAAACAATGTATCCTTACTGCATTAGCCAGAAATGGGGAAAAATGAGGGATGACCACTGACCATGTTCGAAACACAGGTCCTATCTCAAAATGTTACCCAATAGTCTTCCAAAACGTTGGCCTAGGATAGTAGTAGAGCCATAGGTAGATCATTCATACAGTTAGGGGGTTCCTTTTAGACATGACAAGGGATGATAGTCTGAGTAAAGGGCACACAAAGCATGTAGGGTGGAGTGATGGGTTGTTCGAATGGAGTCCAACACTCTTGAAATTAGTCCACCATGGTGGAAACACATATGGTGGGTGTACATGTCTGATCATGGATCAAACATGCCTTCGAACATAACTTCTTTGGAAAAGACCTAGATGGACCTGTAGTTTTACATTATATGGTAATGATAGTGAACATAGTTTAAAGGTCATACTTCATGGACCAAGATCGGGCCTGAGGGGCCAGGAGGGTTAATGACCCTGATTCTGGGCCCAAGGTGAGATTTATGGGCATCACTATGTATCCCATAAGGATGAGAATCAAGCGGAACGTAGTTCTGAGAGTGTAGTTTAACATCATGTGGGATGATGATGGGAATGAATGGCATGGTTTCGCTAGTACACATCTTACCAAAACTACCAAGCCCACGTGAGTCATGCTCGATGTGGGAAACATGATGTAGTGGTTGGACATTCTTGACATCGGAAAGAACATGTTATGCATGAGGGGATTCTCAGTGAATGTTGTACCAATGATGTTAACACGTCCATGTATCGCACCTAGATGCACGAATAAGTAAAGCCATGTATGTCAGAATTCCTCTTGAACATAAGGAAGTGGAAATATGTGAATCATGATGCTCGAGATCTGGACCACAATGATAGAAGAGTGACGATAGAGGATGGAAGTTGACTATGTTTGAAACATAGAATCCATATAGCATTAGCCTGATGTGAGGACATACAGATGAGGGTTGACCACTGACCATGTTCGAAACACGGGACCTGTCACAAATGGAATCCGATGTCGTTAGAGATGTTGGCCAGAAATGATAGGTGAGACGATTTGGTATGATACTAGGATGTGAATGGTGTACCTTCGGATGTGGAAGAGGATGGGGATCCAAATAACGGTCTCACGATGCTTGGACATGTAACTAGGGAAATGTCCCATGAAAATTCCACACTTTAGGATCTTTTTCAAAATGCATCTGAGTACGACAACACGACGTATCAAATAGAGGTAGTCAAGTCGTTTACCAAGAAGAAGGGTCTCGGGGTCACAAGATTTCAACTTAAGGTCCTATGATGAACTATTAAGGAGGGATTAATTTAATGGATTGTGCACAGGGTGGAAAAATATCCAAATGTGACGTGAAGTTCCTATTAAGAGATCTTTGTTTAGGGTTATAGAACCCAGACCAAGACATGGGAGGCACCTGGTGTTGCTATTGAAAACCCCAACGTGAATGAAAACCCGATAGGTACTCGCCACACCACATGTTCCTATAAGGGTTCAAGCCAAGTGGCCGAAAAAAGAAGGGGCAGGATTGTAGATTCCTGGGGATGGACCCGAAGACAAGATTCATGGGAATTCCTACATATCCCATGAGGATAAAAATCAATCCATACGTAGTTATGAAGATTTCATACAGTTTAACATCTTACGGTAAGGAAATTTAGTGGTCTTAGTTTATGGTCACAGATCTTGGACCATGGATGGTAAGAAAAGTGGGAGACACACGGTGATGTAATTACACAACCCAACGTGAATGAGGACCTACAGTCCAGATCACAGTGCGCTTCTTGGGGGAGTTTTTAGGTCGAAGGACTGAAAAATAAAGTTATGTTGGGCCTAAAACAAGGTTCACGTGCCTTCATACGTACCCCAAGAAGACATGAATCAATCCACACATAGTTCTCAAAGATGGACCGGTATGATATCAGTTCCAGAGATAATAAGGTCGTGTGGGTCTGGCCCTTACACCAAAAGAAGTGGCATTTGATAGATATTGTTTTTCCTTTAGGATGAATGAGTGTTGTTTTTTTGTGAAGCGACGTACCTAGGATAGAAAGTCTAGGAATCATCACAAGAATCAAGCCATTTGCATGCATTGAAAACTGGTATGGTGTGTGACTGATACCAAGAATAATTTCCCCTTGAGTGAGGACCCCACGATGCATTGCCATTTTTTATCTTGAGGAAAAGACGATAATGTCACAGTTTATGGTCATGTGATGGGACTGTTCGACATATTTTAATTCATATGGCCTAGACATATATATGAGAGATTAGGTTCAAGATGGAATGTGCACGGTGCAATAAAGCATACCTAAAATGAATGAGGAAGAGGCCCACATCACACTACACTTGATTTTGTGAGAGAAACCCTAGCCTGAGGGTCTAGAAAAGGGTAGAGGATATGGGAAAGGAGTGACGAGATCTCAGCTAAGCTGGTGTTACATCCCAAATCCGGATGCCACACAATAGGTTCCCCAATCCTGGCTGGTCACATGACCTCAATCACATTTTCCGAAATGCCCGAGGCTGCCAACTAGAAGCGAGGGCCAAGGACTGATAGTGGGGAAACAATACCCTCATTTTTCAAAGCTTAGTGCTGCAGAATAAAATATCAACATACAAAATCAGAAGCAGTAAATAATATTGACCTGAAATGAGCAATGGAACTAAAAGATAACTAGCATGCATATATATAATGATGAAACATGTAATTATTTCTAAAAAAGAAGCCAATACAGAATGAAATGCAATCAGATACAATAAATCATAAATTAAAAGTACAAAAAACAAAACCAAAGAAGAGAAAAAAAGAATGCAACAAAATCGCGAGCCTAAGCTCGGTACCATGCACTCTTACTCCTCTTCAACAATCATGTACCTTTGTAGGGACCCATGCCCTTATCGACACATACAGCAATATAATCTATTTGGTCCCAAGACATGACACAAACAAGGTGTGAGAAATAATTCCATGTAGGTAACCATTGATGGTCAGTGCCCAAATGTCAGTGAAAAATGTGCAACAGTAGCATGCAATAATTAAATGCAGTAAACTAGGAAGTACTCAGAAGACTATCACTACCAGTTTCATTTCCATTTTATTAATTATTTATCAATTCCAAGACTATGCTTTAGATCTTCAAGTACAACATAATAATTCACCACAGTGAATATTCAAAGTAAAAATTTTCCTCAGACATGCAGGTTCTTACCCTCGGGAATGAAGAAAAAAATCCTGAGAAGATATCCCACAGGCATAACGAATATTTCCCATAGGCATTTTAGAGACCCTGTCTTTTCTTACATTATTATTACATAATTTCAAAGATAAACAACATAATAGTATTACACATAGAGGATCCAAATGTTTATTGTCTTGGGAAAACTAGGACCAAACATAACAAATACAACATCTAGCATAAACATTTATTTAATTCCTTATTCTCTAGCTTCTTACTGGCACTTGTCCTCACATTAGTACATATAGCCACCTGAGGATATACATAGAAATGGGTGTTCTATAAGCCCAGTAAGAGGATAGATAAGAACAGTATATCATGGGGTTTGCATAATCATAACATAGGAAAATGATCATGAACATGAGGGGAGCATAAATAAAAAAATTGAAATATGGAAATGCATAAAAATAAAACATCATGTCTTAGTGGTTAACTAACACACATAATTGTGAACCAATATAAAATATTCTTCAGACATCATTTCACATTTACTCATGAAATTCATCACTTTACTTAATGCATTAGAGAACTATATAATTCCGGGCGCACCCAACACATTTAAACATTCATATTGCACTACATAATTCTGGGTGCACCCATCACATCATAACATTATCATTTATCATGCATTCCAAAATGAACATATAACATAAATGGATATAACTAAACCATGAAAAGTAATGGGTTTCATCTCATAAAAACACATTCATAAACTTTGGGTTCCGAAAAGAAAGATGGAACAACATACTTGATACAAGAACCATCAACCATGATTGAGAGGTAAAAGGTGAGTTCTTAAAAGAAGAGTGCTTTTGGAAAACATTTTGATTGACAAAAACTTAATTAGGAAACATGTATATCCCAGAAAAGGAAATACAATGATAAAAAATGATCTTTAAGGAGTGACCATATCAAAAATGGAGTGAAAGAGGTAGAACCTGAATGATTAAAGTTGGGTTCGAGAATTTCCTCGTACCTTGCATCTTAATGATTCCTTCTCTCTAATGTCCTGTATAATGACATTATATTCATTAATTAGAAATTCCATAACCTTTTATACAATAATAGGGTTCATCCTGGTTTCATTTGGTCATTTTATGTTCCTTTGGATGACTTATAGAGTTTAAAAACATTGTTTGGGGATGTTTGTTTTTATGGTTTTTCTTGGGTGGTTCACTTGTATTCATAAATTGATGTTTGGGTAGAACATGGGTAAACATACAGAAATGATATTACATGTCAATAATGATATTACAAGAGTTTTAATGATCTTATAATGAATTATATTAGATCCATGTGGATTAATCATTAGATAAGAATTAAATGATGGTTATTTGGGTAAATTTGGGCGGTTTTTGGATCACAACGAACTTGTATTAACTTATCACTTAGTAATATGGCCATAGGTTATTTACAGAACTTTAAATAGGAAATAAGACATATAAAATATTCTGGTTCAACCATAAAAATGGTTTCATGACCAGATCTGAAGGTAGAAATGGAAGAATAAACCATGTCATTCTTGAAGGTGATAAATTAACACATCACGAACAACGTTCTCTTTAATAAAATAAAAGGAATATGGAAAGGGTGTTGGATGATATAATATCCCATTAGAATCATAAAATTACATTATATGTATAATAATGGAGTTACAATACAATTTGGATGAAAATAGGTGGGGAGAGATCAAGAAATGAACATGAATATGAAATGAAATTAAAGGAAAAGATGGATGGAAATTACCTCTTGAATACTTCTCTTGAGACCCTCCTTAAGGGCCTAAGATTGGTCTTTTGATGAGACCAGAAGCTCTTGAACGTGGGGGAGGGGATAGGGAAGGTGTTTGGGTAGAGTTTATAGAAGGCTTGGAGCTTGTGAGGTGTGGGGAAATGAGGGTGTGAAAGGTGGCTTTTATAGTGGAGGGGAGAGGGGTTTCCTCAATATAAAATTCATTAGTTTTTTATTTCCCCACAAGACAAGGAATAGTGAGTCTTGAATGACCATGAATAGTAATTTTATAATGTAATACCAAACCAAGTGGGATTACATCAGCAAAACATAACACATGACCCTATAATTAGCTTATTTAGCTTATTTCGCAAATTACAGTATTTCACTATTAATCTAAAATTCAAGTATCTCAGAAAAATACCAAAATTTACTCCAACCATTTTTTGACATGTAGAACCCAAAAATGAATTCCATTTTTCAAAAATAATTTGCTAAATTTTATTAATTTAATATTTATTTAAATATATAATTTACTTAAAAAATAGTTTTTAAGATTAAATCTGATTTTATAGTGCTTTCAAAAATTACATAAGGACTTATAAAATTATCTAAAAATTATAAGACATTTATTCAATAATTTTTAATACATTTCAGGGAAATAAATATTCTTTTAAAATAATTAATTAATTATAATTAATTATATATGACTTACAAAATACCAAAACGTTTACTAAGGTCAAATTGTCACTTTCTAAGATGTCTATTTTTATTTTATTATTCATAGGTAATGTTACTCTTATGTTGGATGATTTACTATTGATAAGGGTCATATTAATATTCATAAGGGTATTTTACTATTCCTATGGGTTTGTTATTATTTACCAAAAATTATTTTTGTTTCATTATACTCCAAAAATCATCTTGAACACAACCGTGTATGTCGGATTTTCAAAATTCCAAACATAGGAGTGAAACATTTATGTTTAAAGGTCACTTATCACTTAGTAGTTCATTATTTTGTGTTTTTATGACATAAATATAAGAAGGGAATTTTCCATTGAAAAACATTTGGTCGTTACAGGAATACGAGAAATTGCCCTCAGGCATAGAGGCTACTGCCCATAAAAATTTGAAACGTTACCCTCAGGCTATCAAAACCTTACCCTCAAGCATAATATAACATATAAATTAATCAGGCTGAGGCCAATACATAAACAAGAAATTCATATATGTTTCCTCTCAAGAAAACTCAAAACAAGCTAAAATCACGGCATACCCACGGGTATCCTATCCAAACGGATAAACAAGGGAAACACACCACCAGGGGGGCCTGGATCAAGGCATCGATCCCAAAAAATAGTTTATAATTATTTATCAGATAACATATTCATTCTAGGTATCTCAACACTTAACATTTTATCCATATGACACCCAAAACATGGGCGCGTGGCACAACGGTACACAAAATCCCCTCGAGATTTGGAATTAAACACAAAACCACCTACCTTGTTCTCCTATAATCAATATAAGTGAAAGGAGGCTCCCTAAATAACCAAGAATGATATAGATCTGAGATAAAAAATTACCCATTCAAAACATAATAACTCCCCTTAGGGTAATAATTTGATGGAAGGATTCAAGAAGAGGGAAGACCTTATGCGCGCGGTTCCAACGAGATTGACGGTGGAAGAATCGGAGTCTCGGTGAGTGATTGGGTGCTACTCCAAGTCTAGGCCTCCTATCACACTACTTATGGTGATTCCTCTGCCTTCTATATCAAATAAAGAGTCTACTCCCTGTTTTTAATGAAAAAACATGAGTACACGGTGTGTACTCTCAAGTACACGGTGTGTAGTTTCCTTTCCAATTTTTCCTCTGGCGGCTACATTCCACTGCCACCCTATTCATCTAAAGATTGATTACATGACTTTTATTACTAAGTACATGGTGTGTAGTTGGTTTTTACATCCTTAACCACCAATAAGACTTCACGCCCTATGTTCTCATCCCACATGGACAAAGTAAATGGCATGTGTACTAAAGTACACAACGTGTAGTTTTTTTTACTGACAAGCCTGCGGGCCCTGTTTTCTCATCCCACACAGCTGATGTACACGGCCTATGTAAAAAAGTACCCTACGTGTACCCATCAATTTGGGATTTTTCCAACATTTCTCTTGTTTTATAAAAAAACACTTAAGGAAAAAGGAAAAGAAGAAACCTGTACCTTAAGAATAATAACCGGGTTCTTACACACTTCCACTCTTAAAGAAATTTTTCCCCGAATTTCCCTTCCAAGGGTGGGGAAGATAAAGGTGTGAAAAATTCTGGCCATTGAGCACGTATGTTGGTCTCCCTCTCCCTGGTTTTATCTTGCACTCGGCCATAATTCCATAACACTCGTTTGAGAGGAACTGACCAGCCTCAGAGGACCTTTGTGCTCTGATCAACAATACTAATCAGATACTCCTCAAAGGATGCATCAACCAGAATTTCAACCTCTTTAGTCCGGAAAATGTGAGATGGGTCTGAGTGATAATGGTGCAGATAAAATACATTGAAGATGTCGTGCATGGAATGGTCCCTCTATGGTAACTTCAACCAATAGGCTACCGACCCGACTCTCTCAAAAATCTCAAACGGCCCAAAATACCTCGGTGAAAGTTTACCATGTCTCCCGATCCACTTGTGTCCCAAACTCGGTGAAACATGCAAGAAAACATGTTCCCTGACCACTAAATCCAAAGGTTGTATGCGGCAATTAGCATACGATTTCTGACGAAACTGTGCAGTAGCCATCTGGTTCTAGATCAATCGAGCTTGCTCTGAAGTCTCCTACATGAGACTTGGTCTTAGTAAAGCTGTCTCACCTGCCTCCAACCAGAACAAGGGTGATCGGCATGGCCTACCATATAAATTCTCGTAAGGTTACATCTCAATAGTTTCTTAAAAACTATTATTGTAGGAAAACTCGACTAGGGGAATGTTCTTATCTCAGGATCCCCCAATGTCAAAGACACATGCACGTAGCATGTCATCAAGAACCTATATCATACGGTCTGACTGGCCATCGGTCTGAGGGTGGTAAGCTGTGCTGAGAAGAACCTGTGTACCCAGTTGTCTCTATAAACTCTACAAGAAACTAGATGTAAAATGGGCATCCCTATCTGGAATTATAGAACGAGGGACCCGATGAAGACATACAACCTCTCGGGTATACAACTTCTCGATCTCATCAACATCGAAGGTCTATTTGATTGGAAAAAAGTGAGCTACCTTCATAAGTTTGTCCACAACAACCCATACAACATCATTGCCTCGAGGTGACCTTGGCAACCCGATCATGAAGTACATTGTGACATCATCCAATTTCCACTTTGGAATGGGTAACTTTTGTAACAGTCTGGCTGGCCTCTGATGCTTCTCATTCACCTGGTGAGAGGTGGAACATCTACTAAGAAAACTAGGTACCTCTCTTTTCTTACCTGGTCACCAATAATGACGTCTCAATTCACGGTACATTTCGGTAACCCCAGTATGCACTGCCCTAGCTGAATCATGTAATTCCCACATCAACTCCTCACGTATATACCCTGGAACCCACACAGTCCATGGATACACAATACCTCATCATCACCTATCGTCCATCCAGGAGGAGAGTCCTCACTTTCCCCCGACTCCCATATATCTAGGCCTTCTAAATCTGATAGTTTTCTCATCCTCACTCTATCCAAGAGGGTAGAAGTAACATATAAGGATGAAATATAGGTTCTCCCCTGACTATTATGCACCTCCAAATGCATCTCATAGAACAAATACATAAGCTACCACTCACCACTGGCCTCCTACACTGCCTGTATCAGAGTCCTCCTACTTAGTGCATTAGCTACTACATTACCCTTATCAGGTGTATAGGAATGCTCAAAATCTAAGGACTTAAGGTATTCAACCAACATTCATTGTCTCAAATTCAAGTCACACTGGGTAAAGATGTATTTAAAACATTTTTGGTCAGTAAACACCACAATGTTTTCTCCCAAGAGATAATGTCTTCAATAGCATAACGCATGAACAACTTCAGCCAACTCGAGATCATGCGTCGGGTAATTCCTCTCATGTGGCCTCAACTACCGAGACCCGTACACAACTACTTGATCACCCTGCATAATCATTGCTCCCATACCCATACCTAATGCATCATAGTAAACTGTATTGGTCATCCCTTTATCTAGAAGTATTAGGACTAGTGCTGATGTCAACCTTCCATTCAGCTTCTGAAAGGCTATCTCGCAAGCTTCTAACCAAATGGATGTCATACCCTTCTTAGTCAAACCCGTCAATGTCACTGCTATGCGGGAGAAGTCTTGAATAAAGATCATGTAGAAACCATCCAGACGCAACAAACTCTATATTTAGAACATGTTCTTAGGCTGCTCCGAAGAAACTACTGCTCCCACTTTCTCTGGCTCCACTGCAACTCCTGCCTCTGAGATAATATGACCCAGGAAGTGAATATGGTCCATCCAAAAGTGGCACTTCGAGAGCATATCATATAAATGATTCTCTCTCATTGTACTTAGTACGATCTCAATATGGGTGGCATGGTCATGTCAAGTGTGAGAGTAAACCATGATATCATCCATGAAGACTACCACAAAAGAATCTAGATAAGGGTGGAACACACGATTCATCAAAGCCATGAAAACAGTTGGCACATTTGTGAGTCCAAACGGCATTACCAAGTACTCGTATAGACCATATATGCTTCGAAAGGCTGTAAGCGGTATGTCTGAGGGACTAACATGCAACTAAGTATGTTCGGATCTCAAGTAAATCTTCGATAACACTCGTGCTCCACAAAGTTGATCAAAAAGATCATCAATTCTAGGCATGGGATATCAGTTCTTAACTGTAAACTTGTTTAGTTTATGATAATCCACATAGATTCTAAAGGTACCATCTACCTTCTTAGAGAAAAGGACAGGCTAACCCCAGGGAGAAATACAGGTTCAGATAAAACACTTGTCTTGTAACTCCTCTAACTGCTTCTTGAGCTTCTGTAACTCTAGTGTAGCCATCCTATAAGGGGGAATGGACATTGGTGCCACTCCTGGCATGATATAAATAGAAAATTACACCTCTCACTCAAGAGGAAAACCTGAAACATCATCCGAGAAGACATACATGAAATGATCAACCACTAGAGGAAAATTCTTTTGACAAGTTCCCTTGTCATCCATATATAAACTCACAATTTGGGATGTCACTCCACCTCACCCGCAATGCTTGGGTGAACCTCGGTTCACCTGGACATCCAATTCTCCCTTGTATAGAAACACCCCACCCTCCGGTGACGTGAAACTCACACTACGATGATATAAATCTAAAAAGGCTTGAAAGGGTACCAATAAGTCCATACCAATAATGAAATCACAGGTTTTCATCTCTAAGACATATAGTTTTGATAGAAAGTGACACCCACCAACCTCTATGGGGAACTCCTTCCACTGACGTACACCTGCCGTTCTAAATCCCAATGGAGTGTCTTGCATCAGGATATCTGAAGAAGAAGAAACACAGAGCCCTAGGATCTCCACAATGGGGAAGGTATAAATCTATGCGTAGAACCAGTATTGAAAAGCACTGAAGATAATACGGAAGAAACTATAATAGTACCTACGATAGTGGAAGGTCTGGGATCCTGCTCATGCTGGGTCGGTTGCGCTGCATATGTCTACCCAATGTTGTGGCCCTGTGACAGAGCCTGGCTACCCTGAGATGACCCACCATGCTGTCTCTGGGATCCTAGTCTTTGGATACCACAACCATGACCACCACCTATGCCTAAACGTCCTGACGCATTCCAATTCCCCGACTGGTAAGAAGATGTTGGCCCTGCTCTTGCATGCGGAGTCTGTATAGAACCCCTCTCACTAGTCACTGGTGGAAACACCCTGCTGAAACACTAGTGATAACCTGACCTGCTGCAAGCTCGACACTCCATGGTGTCACATGGACATTGAGGTCTCTTGTGCCCCTCTTTACCACACTGGAAGCACATTACCTGGTCACCTGAAGAATTTTTCTGGCTAGTACTGCCACCATTGGAGAAATCCATATGCCTCTTCCTATTTCTTGTATGAATTGTACCTGAGACCGGTGTCGAACCACCCTGGTCCACACCACTAGCTTCTCATAGGTTCTATTTAGTAATCAATGCCTAGTTCACAATAGCATGAATTGTAGTTAACCTAAAAACAATCACCAGCGTTCGAATATAATATCGAAGACCGTACTCAAAGTTTCTACCCCTCAATGTCTCATCACCCACCAGAACAGGTGAAAAACATTGTAGCTCGGTGAAGCAGGAAGAACAGTACATCACTGACAAGGCACCCTACTACATATTAATAAACTCTTGAGCTCGATCTTCCCTTAGCGTATCTGGAAAGAAAAATTCATAGAAGACTGCCTAAAAATCTTCCAACACCATGTCTCGGTGATGCTTAGTCTGGGTGGTAACATCCAACCATCTCTTGGATAAATCACACAACATGTAAGTAGTGAGCTTGACCCTCCTCCCTGGAGGAGTCTCTAGATGCTCAAAGATTGTATTCATAGAATATAGCAAAGAATCTACTGCATGTGGTCCACCATCCCCTGAAAACGTTGGATGATGCTAATGCTGGAATATACGTGTCATCTCTTCCATAGATGTGGTAACCTGTGGTGCTCCCTAGAATGTATGCATGAACCGCAGAAGCCTTCACAGAACTTCACATCCATGCCTGCTTCTGGTATAACAGTTGGCACCACATCTGGCACTGCTGGACGATCCACTAATTGCCTATGGCCTACCATATCTGGAGTATAACCATCACCACTCTCTTGCTGAACAACTCGCGGTCGTCTAAGCAGCATGAATCTACAAGTTCAAACACATTCCTTAGTTTAATTTACTGTCGAGGTTTATTTTGACCATTTTAAAGTGCCAAAAAAGGTGAAATAAAAATACAAGAACTGGAAAAAAGAGACTACATGGCATGTATACTGTATACATGGCATATACCCTTAAGCCCTTACATGGTTGTGTTCTGGTGCCGGCATGGGAATGAATCAACCCTAGGTACACAGCGTGTTGCACCCACACATGGCGTGTACACCACCCTATTTCCCCGACCACACATGCAAAACCACATGGTCTTTCACTATCCAAGACTACACAGCATGTCCTATAGGTACATGGTGTGTAATGGAAGGGTAAAACCGACTTGTGTTGTTAGTTACACGACCGGATACATGGTTGAAATTACACATCGTGTTCCAGATAGACCTGACGTGTACGGAAAATGATAACGCCAACTTGTGTTGATAGTTACACGGACGGACATAGGGTCAACCCTACACGACATGTACCACCAGTACACGACGTGTTCCCACAAGAACTTCCCTATCCCGTGTATCTGCCCACATAGACTATGACACGGTTAGAGACTACACGGCGTGCAAATAAACTACATGGATTGTGCTTAAAAATTATTCATTTCTTCCCGAACAAAAGAGTACATGGTGTGTGTTCATAGAACCATACTCCGTGTTGTCTGGGTTTCCAGACATTGAACCTTAGAAACTACTCCGGAGCACCTTTTTCTTTAATTTCAAGGGTCAGTATACCAAATTCCGATCTGTGGGGGCCCATACTCCCTGCAAACAAATGTTTAGCACCTGAAATTTAATATTTTAGTTCAAAACACAACAAATGCTTGATCACGATCCACCAAATTCTAGTCCAATAGATCCCATACTTCTCAGGAACCAAATTTTAGTGTCCAAAAACCCAAATGTATCCTGTAACCATACCCTATCTATCGTAGGCATGTCTATCAAGGCACCTATCACAACACCAAGAATTTTCAAGCGCAACATCTATCACAACAACATGGAATTTCTAATTCACCTACATTGCAAGGAAACTATGCATGACATGTGATTCTAACATGTTCCTAAATGATGCATGAGATAGAAAACCCTAATGTCATTTGGTTGAAACTAAATAGAACCCAAGTATATAAAAATATACACAGCACACCACAAGTGTGTCACCCAACGGTGAAAATCAAATCAACTATAAAATTGAAAACCAAGAAAATTGCAATTAAACAAGGTAGATAGGCTTTTACCTGTACACGGGTGAGCTACTCCCGAGAACAACTTATTACCAAATACCAATTCTGTACTATACCTGACTATAGGCTTCAAACAGCTTGTCAATGAAAAGAAACCTCGGATACTACTTTGTAACATCCCGGATCCAGATGTCACACAACCGGTGCCCCGAACCTGGTTGGTTACATGACCTCAAGTGCATTTCCCCAAATGCAAGAAGTTGACACCTACAACCGAGGTCTAAGGACTGATAGTGGGGAAACTATGTCCTCATTTTTTAATGTGTAGCATAGCGGAATAAAGTATAAATAGAAAAAAGTGGATGTAGTAAATAATATAGACCTGAAATGAGCAACAGAACAAAAAGTTAACTAGCAGTCATATATATAATGATGAAACATGTCATTAATTCTAATAAAACATCCAAAATAGAATACACTGCAATCAGATACAATATAGCACAAAATAAAAGTACAACAAACAAAACCAAAGTAGAGCAAAAATAATGCAGCAACATCGTGAGCCTAATCTCGGTCTCATGCTCTCATACTCCTCTTCAATAATCATGTACCTGTGTAGGAACCCTTTCCCTTATTGACACCTGCAGAAATATAATCTGTTTGGGCGGAAGACATGACCCTAACAGGGTGTAAGAAATAAATCCCAGTAGGAAAACTCCGAAGGCCCATGCCCAGCTGTCAGTGAGAATTGTGCAACAATAGTGTGCAATAATAAAATGAAGTAAACGATGAAGTCCTCAAAAGACTATCACTACTAGTTTCATTTCCATTTTATTAATTATTTGTCAATCCCAAGCCTGTGATTTAGCTAGGCAAGTACAACATAAGAAATCACCATAGTGAATATTCAATGTAAACATTGTCCTCAGACATTCAGGTTCTTACCCTCAGGCAAGATGAAATGAAATCCTCATAAGATTACCCATACGTATAACGAATATTGATCATAGGCATATAAGATATTTCCCTCAGGCATAGAGGCTGATTCCAACAGGTATTAGAAACATTGCCCTCATGCTATCAAAACCTTTCCCTCATGCATAATAGAACAAATCAAGTAATCGGGCCGATCCCAACACTTAACAATCAATTCATATATGTTTCCTATAAATAAAATTCAAAACACGCTAGAATCACGACATACCCATGGGTATCCTAGCCATATGGCTAAACTACGGAAATTGTTACACCCCAGGTAAATAAAGAATATGACATTTTCACATTTATCCATATTTGTGAATAAAATATTAATATTACTTTAAATGGGACGCTATGCTCGATGGCAATCCCAATACGCAACAACGAGTTTCTTGGGAATCTTACGTTGCACTCTAATAATTAAATAATATTATTTTAAATGGTAGTTAACGCCTAGCCGTTGTAATGGAAGGAATGAACAGAACTAACTACAAAATTATTGTATATGTTTGTCAAATTTTTTTACTCTTTACAATAAATGTTATAGGATTAAAAATGCGAATAAATCTAATTTTAAGCGTAAACATTCTAATATTCTTTAAAAGGTCGATTAACCACCTTTTGATGGCGAACCTCTTTTAAATCCTCATTTTGAAAATTTTATGTGTTATATTTGACAAAATTAAATTCTTATTTAGAATCGGGACATCAAAATTTACTTTGTGTAAATTTTTGGTATTTTTCCGATAATGTTCACTTTTTAATGAATAGTGAAAAATGTGGTATTTTAATTCAAAACCTTTTTTAAATTTAATTTATTAATATGATTATATTATCATTTGAATTGGTTTTATAGTTCAATTAGAATATATTTTTACCATTTAATCCAATATTGGTCGTTGGAATTAATTTCACTTTGAAATTGGACTAAAACTAGTGTCAATCGTTTGATACTTATTGTTTCATAAAAACGCGCTATTTGCTCTGGCAGCGGGAATTAATTATTAAATTAATTAATTTAACTTATATGTTTTGAATTTTTTAAAATTTACATCATTTTTGAATTCGGAATATCAAATATAGCTTAGGGTGAAGTTTTGGTATTTTTTTGAAAAACATCAATTTTGATGAATTGTGAAACTACTAAGTGGTACTTAAAAACTGATTTTTCGTTTAAATGAATCTTTAACACTTATGTGTTTTTAATTTCAAAAATCCAACATACGTGGTTGTCATTAATAAGTAAAATGTGGTTCAATGGGATTAAAATAATTTTTTTGGTGAATAGTAACTTTAAAGTTTTTAATTGCTATTAGAGGTAATTAGTGTAATTTAAGGTAAAAATAATGTTTTAATAATATCAAATGAACTTGAAACATGTCATAACCTTATTGGATGTATCATTGCCGACCATGAAAATCCATGGTTCAACTTGGGGACCCCATGGAGCCACTTTGGTTGGAAAATGACATTAATACCTTTTTATTTAAAGTTAAAATTAAAATGTCACAAACATGTGTTGTTTTACTAAAACATTTTTTACATGGGGTTATATAAGTCATATTTTTTTATATAAATATTTATTAGAAAGATAAAAATATTTCCTACATAATTATATTTTTTTATAATTTTTAGATATCAAATAAATTAATTTATTTATGACACCGTGATGATGCAGTGATTATCTCATAAATGACCGATTTAAATAAAATGAAACGATAACGTAAAATATAAAACCTAAACTTGTAAAAAACCTATTGGATGTGTTTATTTTGAACTATTATCCCCTTTACCTCGAAATATATAATTGTGGGACCTTTAAAATCCTAAAATCATTTTATAATAAAGTAATATTTTATAACATTCCAAGAGTGCCCCTCTTCTCCTCTTATAAAAGGCCCCACCTCTACCACCTTACACACACCCCTCAAGCCTTTGTCTCAGAAAAAACCATCCCATATCATCTCTCCACATCCCTCTATTCATCATTGAATCCTCAATTTAGGCATAATCCTTTCCAAGTCCGCCTTTGAGCTTAAATCAAAGAGAGTTACCCGTTTTAAAGGAAGTGTTTTCTCTTGTGTTCTTATGTTTTATTTTGCTTCTCCAACCCCCTAAACTCTTTTTATTATTTTCTTTTATAAAAAAAATTATCTTAAATATACTAGGATGTTTTTATGTGAAGTATTCGAGCTCAACATACACACACCTTTTTCTAGTGGTTAAAAAAATACTGCTTCTGTGGTTGGCGATTTTCTGCCTCACGAAACGATGATTGTTCAATATTCTTTTAACACCTTTAAAGGTGGAAATTATTATGTAACTGTATTTTATATATGATATATATGGTATTTATGTTTACTATATTCGCTTATATGTTATATTTAGAAAATACCTTTATTCTTTTCATGTTGTGCAAATGAGATAATTTCATATGAGGAAGTGTGGACTACCGCCCCCTCAAGTGATGTGACTCGTTAATGCAATACATGGAATGTATAAAGAATTAAATTAATGAACATATGTGACATATATATAATATATATTATAATGTAATTATAATATATATATATATATATATATCTCATTTATTTTTAATTCCATTAATATGACAAAAAAATGAAAGTAGCGTTAATGCGTACGTACGACCTACCGTCTCCATGAACAGTGCTTTTCATTTTATTTCTACAAATGTTATGGAATAGTATAAAATTAATATTTAATGAATATATATGATATATTAATCATTAATAAGATTCTTTAAATGATTTACTTATAACTACATGGGCAATCATTTTAAAACAAGTTCATTTTTTTACTCATGTACCAAACATTGGCAAAAACATCTGATATGAACTGACATTATTATACAATTATTATAACATTATAATATGTGATATTAACTGAATAATAATCTTTAAAGGAGGTACTTAAGAAATTATAAATTGACCAATTCTTATTATTCGGGAATATAACGAAACGAACAAGACAAGTCGGACTGAGGTAAGGGATCTGACCTCTCACTTTCTTTTCAAGTACCCTATTTTATGTAATTTCATTTATGCTCCATGTTCATATGTTGGAGGATGTTATTTTATATTAACCATACTTTAATTTGTATTTCTATATGATAATATACCCCCTCTTACTCTCATAAATTGTTTTTTAGAATTTTTAAGTGGCGTCGTTAGGCTGCCGAGTTTTCGTAAGGGATTTTTCATCTCAATTTTATTCTCGTGATATTTATGCAACATTTGCCACCATTTCCTTTGAGTGGGATATGTACTGCCCATTATTATACTATTTGTGTAATATAATTTCATTTATGAGTATTTACATCAATTTTGTATTGTCCTTTTTTCATTGGGTGTATGTTTTGAAAGATACCCAAGTCGGTAAGGGAACCTTTCACCCTCCACTTTTTAAAAGACTTCTATTGTTATGTCTTTTAATTCACATACTATTAAGTTAGGATATGTTATGCTATATCCTTATTAATGTAAATTTTATGTCTAAGTGATGAGATACCATTTTTATCTCTCATCAACTCTTTTTCTGAATTTTGAAGTGACGTCGTTAGGTTGTAGAATTTTTGCAAGGGAACTTCTTAACCAAATTTTGATTCTTTGGGATAAATTTGTACTCCTTGAATATTTATTTTTATGAATATGTGTGAATAACCAGTTATTGTTTTACACTTAATATCCACTTATATTTGGTGTATTCATTTGTCACACATAATTATGTAATTGTTTTATCCTTAATCTAAGGATACCATCTTTGTAAGGGACTTCGTCTCAATCTCCATTCATTGAGGCATATTTTGTTTTATACACAACATTATTTTATACGGTGTATAAACCTCTTTAACTTTTATGCTTATTAAAAAGGAATATTTTTTTTATATGAAGCGTTTTACTAAATGACAAAAGGAATGTTTCTTTGTCGTACGTATGCGGTGACAACGACTTCTCCGCCACCGTGACCATTATTTGAGTTTCAGCTTCCTCTACAAGCCATACCTTTTTTAAAATGAAAAATAAATACCATGTTTTACTTTTCTTTTATTTTGGTATTGAAAACGGTTTTCATAATGTTTTTATTTCAATGGATTGTATTGATATGTTGTGATTGAAAAGTGGAAATGTTATGTTTCCTTTTTACATGTCTTATGTGATAAGATTATGTTATGGTTCTTGGTCATTATTATGAAGATGGGTGGTTCTGTGATAAAATAAGGGCGGGTGAGCCCGATATAGCTCTCCAATGCATTGGGTAACGTGAAGGAGTTAAACATTAAGGTTTCTCCAAAGAGATTTAGGGAATATACTGTGATGGGTATTCCAAACGTAACCAAGAGGGTTGCTCCCTACGTAAGAATTTTATGAATGCCTCAAGTTACCATTATGCCTTATGATTTCTATGATTTATTCATGATTTGATGAGGTATGTAAAAATGCTTTTGTTTTATGTGTAAAGTATGATTTCATACATGGACTAATGTTTTCTTTTCGTAATTTTATATCCCTTACTGATCTTTTTATGATCATCCCATGTTTTTGAAATGTTTTTCACAGGTCAAGGGAAAGGTGCGTGATATGATGATAGTGTCAAGGATGAGTCAAGAAAGAAACCATGTTTTATTTTAAATATGTTTCCGTTGATGGGGAAAAACCAATACTATATTTTATGTAACCACTTTGTTTAAATGTGGAATGTAATTCATGATTTATGATCTAATTCTCTAAAACTCTAAACCTGAAAAGATACTCAATGTGAATTATTCATTAAATTCAACATTAAGTAAGGTTTAATGTCGGTGCCTTATAGTTGGTATCAGAGGTCGGTTTAGACAACATTAGGGATTATAAGTTTTTCTTAGACACATGGTTATTCCCTATATCTATTATTTCAGTTAAATCCTTGTTTTATAACTTTTTTCAGGTCAAGTAATGTTGGTTACGAATGGAAGGGGAAGGATATAAAACGACATTCATATCTCTTCCTGATGACATGCTTGCAATAATTATTGCAAAGGCATGTTCGGATGATTCTGAAACATTTTCTAGAATAAAACTCACTTGCAAGCAGTTTTTTGAGATATCAAACACCTCCACTATACCTCGTTATCATCGTGGATCAAGGGTTGTATTCAGACAAATACTATTTTCACAATATTCTAATATTTTCAAGAAAGGTAAATATTATCAAGGTATTTTCAAATATTTTACCTTATAACAAGAATTTGAAGCATATTGTGATTTTAAAAATGGTGCTGTGGAAGGATACCCTTGCTAAACCTATTTATATTTGTTTTTAAAATATAGTTCCTCATCACATACTTATGGTATTTTAATAGGACCAATAATAGATAGTTTCAACTCAAATTCTGTCCGACTATTTTATAGAAATTATGTTTTATCAGATGTTTTAGAATTATATGTCATACATGATTATTTTCCAAAACTGTTTTTATGTGAACACCCATATGACCCATGTTGTAAAAGGTGTATTTGGATGGAGGAAGCAAATGATTTTTAAGGATCTATAAATCATTGTTGTAATGCATGTGACTTCTACCTACGTGAGTAAGATGATGATGAAACTGAGTGGACGCCATGATCAAGGTATGATGTTATTCATTTTGGGAATCATTTTATATTATCTTATAGTGGTGAAATAAGACATCAAGAATTAATATGTTGAGATTTTAATGAATTTGGATGAAAATGAGAGGTACAAGGAAACAATTGAGGTTAAAACAAGTTAGGGTTATTTTTGGAGTTTTATAAAAAGGACAACATGCAGACCGTGTGACAACCCGTCGCATCGGAAAAAGCTGCGGGAATCGAACCCACAACCAAAGTGTGACTAGTATTTATCGCCTACCAATAGACTACGTGAAGTCCCTGGATAGTATGACTTATTCTTTTTAGTTAGATGATTTTATGAATTAAGAGTAAGTTGATTTTGGGTTATCTATGGAAATTATTAACCTATCATGGAGGATATGTGATAAGGTTAATTACTTTTCAAAATGAGACTTCAAGAGCAACTGATGTTATTTGGAGATAATTGTTAATTTTTACCTTGGAAGACTATGTGATTAAATCCATCAAATATTTGGGTTTAAAACATAGTTAGGTTTACTTTGAAGAAATTTATGGACAAATTGTTTATTGAATGATCTTTATTGAACTTTGGGTATTGATTGAAAAATTTTGGAGATTACGAATAGATTTTTTTATAAAGGATTATCCTTTTTGGGTATAATCTGATCTCATACTAACCTTTTAGGTTTTAGTTTTGGTTGAGATCAAAATACATGGGAAGTATATAGTTCTCTTTTGTGGATTAGGTGATTCTCTAGTAGTTGATTATATCTCTCTTAATGTAAACAAGTCTTCCTAAATACTCATTATTTGGGGAAAGTACGAGTTTGTGTAAGAAATATAGTAAAATTTGAAAGCCAACATGAAAAGTAAGTATGTTTCCTTAAGATAAAAAATAAATTCCTCAATGAAAAGTAACTTAAAAAAAATTGTTGTCTATTAACTTTTCCTATGCAGGAATCAAATACCGTTTAACCCACCACAAGTATGTGATTTTCTTGTGGATAACTTTTTTCTAAACATGTTTTCTATCACTCTCCCTCAGATCATGAGCCTTTGTTTTTTCCTCCATATCCATGTTTTCCTACATGGAATCCTAGTACGAGTTAACTCGGGTGACCTTTGTACTTCTCTTTCTTTATTTTAAAGTGATTGTTTTACTGACTCTTGTTCTGATGTGAGATTTTCAATGAAGTTTCCAAGCCCAATTTTAAAATTGCGAGGACGCAATTCCAAAAAGGGGGGAAGGATGTAACACCCTAGGTAAATAAAGAATATGAAATTTTCACATTTATCCATATTTGTGAATAAAATATTAATATTACTTTTAAGGGGACGCTATTCTCGATGGCGTACCCAATACGCAACAATGAGTTTCTTGGAAATCTTACGTTACACTCTAATAATAAAATAATATTATTTTAAATGGTAGTTAACGCCTAGCCGTTGTAATGGAGGGATTGAATTGAACTAACTACACAATTACTGTATATGTTTGTCGAATATTTTTACTCTTTATAATAAATTTTAGATGATTAAAAATGCAAATGAATCCAATTTTAAGCTTAAACATTCTAATATTCTTTAAAAGGTCGATTAACCGCCTTTTGATGGAGAACCTCTTTTAAATCCACTTTTTGACAATTTTATGTGTTATATTTGACAAAATATAATACTTTTTTAGAATTGGGACATCAAAATTTACTTTGTGTAAATTGTTTGTATTTTTCCGATAAAGTTCATTTTTTAATGAATAGTGAAAATTGTTGTATTTTAATTCAAACCCTTTTTTAATATAACATATTTATATGATTAGATTATGTTTTGAATTGGTTTTAATGTTTATTTAGATTATATGTTTTCCATTTAATCCAATAGTGGTCTTTGGAATTAATTTCACATTAAAAATGGACTTAAACTAGTGTCAATCTTTTGATACTTAATGTTTCATAAAAATGCGCTATTTGCTCTGACAGCGGGAATTAATTATTAAATTAATTAATGTAACTTATATGATTTTAATTTTTTAAAATAGACATCATTTTTGAATTCATAATATCAAATATAGATTAGGATGATGTTTTGGTATTTTTCTGAAAAACTTCAATTTGATGAATAGTGAAACCACTAAGTGGTACTTAAAAAACTAATTTTTCTTTTAAATGAACCTTTACCACTTCTGTGTTTTGAATTTTGACGCACGCCTGTCATAGGGCGTGGAAAAACAAATATCTCTTAAGTTAAAATGTAGTAATGTGGTTGACCTAGGATGTCCCCCGAAGAGGAGTGCACACAAAACGGGTTGTCACTTTAAAACGGGGGTAAAAATGTTGTGAAAGGAAATTTGAAATTCAAATGATTGAAAAACTATGAAATTAAAAGGGTGATTAGTTCGGGTTCGGATTCCTAATTATAATGCTATTATTATTCAATTTAATTCAAACCTCTTCTTCTTAGTTTATTAAAGTGAGTTTCCACAATGGTTTCCTCTCACTTCCTTGGTAAAATTATTATTTTGAGAGAAAACCTTACCAAGATCGTGGTTTGGTCAACTCTCCTTCCATGTGTAAAATAGTTGTATTGAATACCCTTAATTTAAATGGGAAATACCCGATCTAGTTTTCTTTATCCCAAACAATCACGAACATTCACTTCACCTTTTACACGTACTGACGATCGTCGAGTACTTCACCACTAATTCCTGGTTTATTCCATCGTATATAAACCAGAAATTAGTGGAGGGAGATATTAATTATTTTACCAAGGAAAAAATAAATAACTGAATTAATATTCAAGAACGATCGAACTTGATAATAAAATCCGCTATAATAAATTGAAAACAACATTGAAGAAGAAAGAAATTTATTCAATTGCGTCCAAGAACTCAAGCATTAGAATGTAGAAAACCAACCCTTCCCCAATCACTCCAAAAGATTACCCCACCATGGTAAGGGTAATCGAGTTGAATGGGGAAGAAGAAGGCATTACAAAACTATGAATAAATAAATAAATAAAAGATAAAGCTGAAAAGTTCTCCTTCTTGGTGTCCCTGAAGGAATGTGGTGAAGAATGGGATGCCTTGAGAGGGTGGAGCTCTCCTCCTTTTATAGTCAAAATGTTTCCCCCGAAATTCGACGCGTTGTAGCCCTATTAATTGACATCTTCACGCATTGAGCCCTTCTTGAATGTTGTTCATCATTCCCTTTTCCGTGTCCCCTCAAAATCTCAGTGGATTTTGAAATGTATTCCGAGTGTTATGGCCGGTTTACTATGAGAATTTATTTTGTCCAGTCAGACCCTCCAAAACAAAATCCTCCGGATTAGGGTTATTTAATGACCCCATAAACGGCTGCTTACCTCAGTTCTTCCTTCATAAAAGATTCTCCAAAACTCGTTTCGCGTTCACCTACCGAATTTCACAAGCTTTGGGACCATAGTAGATGAGTTATGGATCCCACATAAAAACTAGGAAGAACAGAAAAACCTTTTCTTGAGCCAACTTGTGAGCTTCTTTTGAGCATCCATATGGCCGATTCAGATTTTAGTCCAAAAATAGTAAATGAATCCTTGGATGTTTAGAATTTGGAAAAGAAATAATATTGCAGTTTGGATCTGTGTAGATAATGTTATGTCCAAACTACCGAAATAATTTAAAACTGTTAAAAATCAAAAATGGGCAATTTTTACTATTTAGCTCAAAATAACACCATTATCATAAAAATGAAACTATTCATCTTAGAGGAACACTTTTTTTGGGTTTAAAAAAATGATATTCAATATAAATTAATTGAAAATATTTTTTCTATCAATTCACCCACACTTAGCACCTGGACTCCTGGACAAGTAAAAATCAAATCAAATCAAATCCAAAACACATATCAATGGGATCAATCAAATCAATTTCAAGAAACAAAAAGATATCATGCCTCATCAAAAATTGTTATTTAAAGTTATCCATTTAAGATTTTAATATATTTTGACTTCATTTCTTATCCCATGCACACAAAACAACTACCTCACATGAATTTTCTCTCATCTCACAAATTTAAAGGCTAAACAAGGCTTTTCTCATCCAAACTCACACAAGAGTCACCATAGGTTTGATAAATTCCTACTTCTCCACCCAATGTGAGTCAAGGACATGTTTTTCTCATTAGGACTTTTCAGGGTTGTTCTGTGGCTTCTGGTTGGTATGATTTAGATGTTAAAAGTTCTAAGGCCGAAAAAGGAAGGCTTGGCTCTTATTGAAGCAAAATTGCAAGATTCTAATTTTCACTCAAATGTGGCTTCCTTCGCTTCCCCTTGTTGAAAATAGGCTCCATCATCATTCAATCTGCTCAGCAACAAACATTTCAATCTTTTCAAACATGATTTTTTTAAAGCTCCAGAGAGGCACATCTATCTTTTTTACATTGGAATCTCTAGAAAGGCACAACTTCTCTCGTCATAAAAGCTCCAGAAAAGGCACAGCTTTCAACAGAATAATTTTTCAGCATCACACACTTCTCTTCCACAATTTATTTTCCACCCATTTTATAACCAAATGAGTTATTACACCACAAGACATCTTCCCCCACACTTATGTTCAACTAGATCATGCAATTTTAGTTCAAGAGCTGGTATGATAGGGAAAATTGGCTTGTAATGTGGCTAACCTAACAGGAAATTCATAACTACTAGGGGTAAAATGAAGGATAAATGTAAAGGTGGGCCATAATGAAAAGGATTATTTTGAATAGGGGGCTTCAAACCAAATAAATTCCTCAATCATTTGAAACACACGTACCCTAAACCCTCGAGTTTTGAAAGGAATAAATCAAATTCTGGTTAATAAAAGCATGTTATGGTTCTCTCAAGAAATGAGGTCAATGAAAAGAATATGAAAAAAATCGTTCAGAAGCCTCACAGTAAAGTGATTTCAAAGATATAGACAGTGAAATATGGCATGGGTTTCAAAAATCAGTGTACTTTTCATGAAATTCAAAACGATTTGAACTTGAAAAGAAGTCATTACAGCATTCATTTAAGCTCAGTTTCATGAAATAGACTGGTTCACTCATTTACATGGGTTTCAAAAATGGTATTGATAATAATTTCAGCTCAAAAGTTTCATAAACACACCAAAAATTGAAATATAATCACACAAAAATTTGATAACACACAATTTTTTTTGTGAAAACAAACATCAAATGAAAATACTAAACATCAAAGGTTCCCTCACCCAAACTAAATGATTCAGTGTCCTCAATGCATTCAAGTTTATTTAACATGTAAAGCAATTTTAAAATGAATCACAACATCAAGAAAGTATGAAGGAGAGGTACAACCGGATTTATTCGCAGTGCAACATTGAGTTAACCTCCTAAGTGTTGCACTCTGAAAACCTACAAATAAAAGAAAAAAAGAAAACATCATATATTTATTGAAAGAAATGAAAATAGAAATATTATGAGAATAGAAGGATAAAACTTGGTTTAATCCCCCAAGTGGGCCCTGGGTTTTGACTGCCTCCAGAGGTGTAGTTCTAATCGATTATCCCCAATCTGATGGTGGGTGAGGTTTCTTGCTCATGAACCAACAAAAATTCTTATTCCCATCATTCACTTGTTCCTTATTGTTGAGGACTCCATTGATATAGCATACCAAGTCCACCTCTACTGTAATGAGATAAAATATGCATGGTGGGTTTAGGACAATGAATGAGTCCTCCTCTTTCTTGGGTTCCGCTTGAACAACATCTTCTTTATTCTCTAGTGGTTTTTGAAGGTATGATACATCTGGGGAAAAATCAAAGGGAACATCACAGTTTAATTCTATTTTAAAAAAATTAAAGCATGAAGAATCAATATCAAATTTTTCCGTTTCAAAGTATCTTGTGTCTCATTTTCCGCCAGAAAATCCACTTTGATCTTCTCTTGTACTCCCTCCATTAAATGTTCAACAGGTTTGGGGAGCTCTAGATATTCTTCCATGGATGACTCTTCTTTTTCATCATCTTCTTCCAAGGAAATACATGTGTTGGATGAATCTGAAAAATTAAAGAAGGGGATGAAATACTCAATTTAGTTTCAACTAAATCAAAAGATAATGATTTTATGAAATGATTAACTCCCTAAGCTTGTTTGGCCTCAATTTCTTCTTTAATGGGAGGTGCCTCTTGGAGTTAAATTTCCCTAGATAGAGGTAGGTAGCCAGAATCCTCTTTCTTCTCTTCAAATTCAACTTCTTGGTTGGTTTCTTCCATCAATGTTGTTGAATCTTCTACATTATGAGGAATATTTGGATCAAGAAGTTCCTCAAACTCATTCCAGAAGTTATCCAGATCATTTTGGTCTCCCATATGTATTTTAATTTCATCATCAATATCCTCTAAAATTGATTGAGCTAGGATCAATAGTTCTTATTTTAATTTTATCAAGGCCTCTATGGGTTGTTCAACTTGATGGATTTGTGGGGCTACTTCTTCCAGCAATTTTTCTGGTTCTGGATCTTGTCCTGGATCCATTTGTTGATCCTGGGATGCATGTACTTGTTCTGTAATCCACTGTATTGAGGTCTCTAGGTTTTGAAAAGTTTGACTAATTCATTCAAATTGGGATTCAATATCCTTGTGAACTTCTTCTTATTGGTGTTTTACTTTGATTATTTCCTGATAAAATTCCATAAAATACTCATGATGTTCAATTAATTATCTTTTCAAACCCTCCAACACTTGGTATTCAAGGTTCTCTTTAAGGTTTTCAATGAGATCCTTGAATTTATTCTCTGTGATGATTTGGATTCGAGCTCCTCGAATTTGTTTAGACAATAAAAAAACTTTATACTCTATAGACCAAGGTGATTCAATAATTGGTTCTCTCCCTGGTGCGTAATTGTTCCATGAATTAAAGAAATAATCATTTGAAAACAACATGGAAAAATATTTTTTTTTAAAAGTTAAATTTTAAAAAGTGAAATATTTACAAATAAATTGTGGCACTACCTCCCCAGAAATGTTGCCAAGTTTGATGCACGCCTGTCGTAGGGAGTGGAAAAAAAATTATTTCCTATGTTAAAATGTAGTAATGTGGTTGACCTAGGATTTCTCCCGAAGAGGAGTGCACACAAAACGGGTTGTCACTTTAAAACGGGGGTAAAATGTTGTGAAAGGAAATTTGAAATTCAAATGATTGAAAAAATATGAAACTAAAAGGGTGATTAGGTCGGGGACGGTTTTCTAATTATAATGCTATCTTTGTCCAATTTAATTCAAACCTCTTCTTCTTAGTTGATTAAAGTACGTTTCCACAATCGTTTCCTCTCACTTTCATGGTGAAATTTTTATTGTGAGAGAAAACCGTAACAAGATCTTGGTTTGGTCAACTCTCCATCCATGTGTAAAATAATTGTATTGAATATACTTAATTTAAATGGGAAATACCTGATCTGGTTTTGTTTATCCCAAAAAATCAAGAACATTCACTACACCTTTTACACGTACTGACGATCGTCGAGTACTACACCACTAATTCCTAGTTTATTCCATCGTATATAAACCAGAAATTAGTGGAGGGAGATATTTATTATTTTACCAAGGAAAAAATAAATAAAGGAATTAACATTCAAGAATGATCAAACATGATAATAAAATCTACTATAATAAATTGAAAACAACTTTGAAAAATAAATAAATTTATTCAATTGCGTCAAAGAACTCAAGCATTACAATGTAGAAAACCAACCCTTCTCCAATCACTTCAAAGGTTTACCCCACCATGGAAAGGGTAATCGAGTTGAATGGGGAAGAAGAAGGAATTACAAAACTATGAAAAAGAAAATAAATAAAATAGAAAGCTGAAAATTTCTCCTTCATGGTCTCCCAGAAGGAATGGGGTGGAGAATGGGATACTTTGAGAGGGTGGAGCTCTCCTCCTTTTATAGGTGGAATGTTTCCCCCGAATGTCGATGCGTTTTAGCCCCATTAAATGTCATCGTCACGTGTTAAGCCCTTCTTGAATGTTGTTCATAATTATCTTTTCTGGGGCCCCTAAAAATATCATCATATTTAGACATGTATTACGAGGGTTATGGCCGTTTTACTATGAGAATTTATTGTGTCAAGTCAGACTCTCCAAAACAAAATCTTCGGGATTAGGGTGATTTAATTACCCCATAAACGGCCGATTCATTTGGTGCTTCCTTCATAAAAGATGCTCAAAAACACCTTGCGCGTCCACCCCCCGAATTTCAGAAGATTTGGGCCCACAGTGGATGAGGTATGGATCCCACATCAAAACTGGGCAGAACTGAAAACAGTTATCTTGAGCCAACTTGTGATCTTCTTTTGAACTTCCATATGGCTGATTCATATTTGCGTCCAAAAATAGTAAATTAAGCCCTGTATGTGTAGAATGTGGAAAAGAAATAATTTTGAAATTTGGATCAGTGTAGATCATGTTATGGACAAACTACCAAAATAATGTAAAACTGTTAAAAATCCAAAATGGCCAATTTTTACTATTTAGCTCAAAATAACATCATTATCATAAAAATGAAACAATTCATCTTAGAGAAACAATTTTGTGGGTTTAAAACAATGATATTCAATATAAATTAATTGAAAATATTTTCTCTATCAAATTTCAAAAATCCGACATACGTGGTTGTCATTAAAAATAAAATGTGGTTCAATGGAATTAAAATATTTTTTTTTGTGAATAGTATCTTTTAAGTTTTTAATCGCAATTAGAGGTAATTAGTGTAATTTATGGTAAAAATAATGTTTTAATAATATGAAAGGAACTTGAAACATGTCCTACCATTATTGGATGTGTCATGGCCGACCAAGACAATCCATGAGTCAACTTGGGGACCCCATGGATCCACTTTGGTTGGAAATGATATTAATACCTTTTTATTTAAAGTTAAAATTAAAATGTCACGAACATGTGTTGTTTTACTAAAATAATTTTTACATGGGGTTATATAAGTCATATTTATAACTATAAAAATTCATTATAAATCAAAAAATATTTCATACATCATGATATTTTTTTTATAATTTTTAGACATCAAATAAATTAATTTATTTATACCACCGTGATGATGCAGTGATTACCTAATAAATGAACGATTTAAATACAATGAAAAGATAATGTAAAATAAAAGACCTAAACATGTCAAAAACCTATTAGATGTGTGAATTTTGAACTATTATCACCTTACCATAGAAATATATAATTGTGGGACCTTTAAAATCCAAAAATCATTTTATAATAAAGTAATATTTTATAACTTTCCAAAAGTGCCCCTCTTATCCTCTTATAAAAGACCCCCACCTCTACCACCTTACACACACCTCTCAAGCCTTTGGCTCGGCCAACCCCTGCCCATTTCATCTCTCCACATCCCTCTCCTCATCATTTAAGCCTCACTTTAGGAAGAATCCTTTCCAAGGAAGCCTTTGAGCTTAAATCAAAGAGAGTTACCCGTTTTAAAGGTAGTGTTTTGTCTTGTGTTCTTATGTTTTATTTTGCTTCTACGACCCCCTAAAATCTTTTTATTTTTTATTTTATAAAAACACCAGTATCTTCAATATACTTGGATTTTTTTATGTGAAGGATTCGATCTACACTTACACACACCTTGATCTAATGGTTAAAGAACATACTATTTATGTGGTTGGCGATTTTCTGCCTCACAAAACGATGATTGTTCAATATTCTATTAACACCTTTAAAGGTGGCCATTATGATGTAACTGTATTTTATATATGATATATATGGTATTTATGTTTACTATATGCTTTTGTATTTTATATTTAAAACATACCATTATTCTTTTCATGTTGTGCAAATGCGATAATTTCATATGAGGAAGTGTGGACTACCGCCCCCTCAAGTGATGTGACTTGTTAATGAAATACATGGAATGTATAAAGAATGAAATTAATGAACATATGTGACCTATATAACATATATATTATAATGGAATTATAATATATATATATATATCTCATTTATTTTTAATTCCATTAATATGACAAAAATATGAAAGTAGCGTTCATGTGTATGTACGGCCTACCGTCTCCATGAACGGTGATTTTCATTTCCTATCTCTAAATTTTATGTAATAGTATAAAATGAATATGTACTGGATATATATGATATTTTAACCATTAATAATATTCTGTAAATTATTTACTTATAACTACATGGGCAATCATTTTCAAACAAGTTCATTTTTTTACTCGTTTACCAAACATCGGAAAAAACATCTGATATGAACTAACACTATTAAACAATTATTATAAAATTATAATATGTGATATGAACTGAATAATAATCTTTAAAGGAGGTCCTTATGAAATTATAAATTGACCAATGTTTATTATTCCGGAATATAAAGAAACGAACAGGACAAGTCGGACTTGAGGTAAGGGATCCGACCTCTCACTTTCATTTCAAGTACCCTCTTTTATGTCATTTAATTTATGCTCCATCTTCTTATGTTGGAGGATGTTATTTTATATTAACCATACTGTAATTTTTATTTTTATATGATGAGATAACCCCTCTTACTCTCATCAAATTTTTTTATAATTTTTTAGTGGCGCTGTTAGGCTGCCGAGTTTTCGTAAGGGATTTTTCATCTCACTTTTATTCCTGTGAGATTTATGCTAAATTTTCCACCATTTCCTTTTAGTGGTATATTTACTGCCCATTATTCTATTCTTTGTGTAATATAATTTTGTTTATGAGTATTTACATCAATTTTGTATTGTCCTTCTTTTATAGGGTGTATGTTTTGAAAGATACCCAAGTCTGTAAGGGAACCTTTCACCCTCCTCTTTTTAAGAGACTTCTTTTGTTATGTCTTTTAATTCACATACTATTAAGTTGGGATATGTTCTTCTATATCCTTATTAAGGTAAATTTTATGTCTAAGTGATGACATACACTTTTTATCTCTCATCAACTCTTTTTCTGAATTTTGAAGTGACGTCGTTAGGCTGTCGAATTTTTGCATGGGAACTTCTTAACCCAATTTTGATTCTTTGGGATAAACTTGTACTCCTTGAATATGTCATTTTATGAATATGTGTGAATAACCCATGATTGTTTTACACTTAATATCCACTTATATTTGGTGTATTCATTTGTCACACATAATTATGTAATTGATTTATCCTTAATCCAAAGATATCATCTTTGTAAGGGAAATCGTCTCAATCTCCATTAATTGAGGCATATTTTGTTTTATACACAACTTTATTTTATACGGTGTATAAACCTCTTTGAATTTAATGCTTACTCAAAAGGAATCTTTTTTTTATACGAAGCGTTTTACTAAATGGAAAACGGAATGTTTCTTTGTCATACATATACGGCGACAACGACTTCTCCACCGCTGTGACCATTATTTGAGTTTTGACTTCCTCTACAAGACATACCTTTTTTTTAAAATGAAAGATAAATATCATGTTTTACTTTTGTTTTATTATGGTATTGAAAATGGTTTTCGTAATTTTTTTATATCAATGGGTTGTATTGATATATTGTGATTGAAAAGTGGATGTGTTATGTTTCCTTTATGCATGTTTTATGTGATATGATTATTTTATGGTTCTTGGGCATTATTATGAAGATGGGTGGTTCCGTGATGAACTAAGGGCGGGTGAGCCCGATATAGCTCTCCAATTCATTGGGTAACGCGAATGAGTTAAACGTTAAGGTTTTTCCGAAGAGATTTAGGGAATATACTGTGATGGGTATTCCAAACGTAACCAAGAGGGTTACTCCCTACGTAAGAATGTTTTGAATGCCTCAAGTTACCTTTATGCCTTATGATTTCTATGATTTATTCATGATTTGATGAGGTATGTTAAAATTTTTATGTTTTATGAGTAAAGTATGATTTCATACATGGAATAATGTTTTCTTTTTGTACTTTTATATCCCTTACTGAGCTTTTTATGCTCATCCCATGTTTTTGAAATTTTTTGCATAGGTCAAGGGAAAGGTACATGATATGATGATAGTGTCAAGAAAGAAAGCATGTTTTATTTTAAATATGTTTTTGTTGATGGGGAAAAACTAATACTATCTTTTATGTAACCACATTGTTTAAATGTGGAATGTAATTCATGATTTATGATCTAATTCTGTAAAACTCTAAACCTAAAAAGATCCTCAATGTGAATTATTCATTTAATACAACATTAAGTAAGGTTCAAGGTCGGGGACATATAGAAATGCACCCTCGGGGTGGACCTGGATCAAGGAAATGATCCCAAACAATAGTTTATACTTATTTATCAGATAACCAATGAATTCTAGGGAACTCGAGAGTTAAAATCTCATCCATATGACACCCCGAACATGGGTGTGTGGAACAACGGTACACAAAATCAACTCGACAGTTGTAATTAAACACAAGACCACCTACCTCGATCTCGTCTGATTGATGTACGCGAAAGGTGCCTCACGAAATAACCATGAATGACGTAGATGTGAGATAAACGATTACCCGTTTAAAACTAAATAACTTCCCTCTGGGAAATAATTGTAAGTAATGATTCATGAAGAGGGAGGGCCTTACTCGCACAGTTCAAATGTGATCGATGGTGGAAGAATCGGAGTTTTGGTGACCGATCGGGAGCTCCTCCAAGACTCGGCCTCCTCCCCCACTGCTCTTAGTGAGTCAGTTACCTCCTCTATCAAATGAGGAGGCTACATCCTATTTTTAATGAAAAAACATGACTAATTGGCATGTACTCTCAAGTACAAGACATGTACTTTCCTTTCTAATTGTTCCTCTAGCGGGTAATTTCCATCGCCACCATGTTCATCTACTAACTAATTACACAGCGTGTAATACTAAGTACACAACTTGTAGTTAAAGTTTACATCCCTAACTACTGAGAACCCTACATGCCCTATGTTCTTATCCCACAAGGCCAAAGTATACGTTATGTGTACTAAAGTACATGATGTGTAGTTTGTTTTTATCGATAGGCCTACGTGCCCTGTACTCTCATCCCACACTACCGAAGTACATGCAATGTGTAAAAAAGTACACGGCGTATACCCATAAATTTTGGATTTTTCCCACATTCACCTTATTTTATCAAATACCCTTATGGAAAAAGGAAAATAAGAAACTTGTACCTTAAGAATAAGAACTGGTTTCTTACAGCTGGACTCAAAGACATGATGTCTAGGTGTTCCTACATATCCCATGAGGATAGGAATCATGTCATATGTATTTCTTGAAGGTACCATTTAATGTCTTGTAGGAAAATATACAGTTTAATGTCATGTAGGACAGAAATTAAGATTGAATGACTCCGAGAAAGGAGCATATATGGTGCGGTTGTTGCAAACCTGCTGCGAATGAGGGAATAATCCCACACACATCACACAACGTGTCCCCATAATAGTCAGGTCCCAAAAGGAAGAATGGAAAATATGAAACATAATGATCTCTTAGTTTAAGGTCTTAGAGTTCAGACCATGGAAATGCGAAACTCTTACAAATAGGCACAGACCTCGGTCCAAACCCTAACCCTACGTGAGGTAACTCATTGTAGGAAACAAGGGTGGTGGAGATATTCTCAACACATAGATTGTGCATAAAGGGGTAGTCGGTTCGGGGGACCGAAGAATGCTTTACCGCAAATTTGTCCACCTAACGTGCAAATGTGCACTGAGGGATATCACCAGGGGTGTTGAAATTCTACTTGGCCCTAATGGGGTGTAAAATGATGTGAATCATGTGACCGACATTTTGGGCATAGTGATTTTGGTGTGACGATGGGGGATGAGTCTTTACCAAGTTTTAAACACAGTATCAATATCGTGTGACCTGAAATGGGATCGACATATGAGTGTCGACCATTGACCGTATTCACAACGTGGGACTTGTATTAACTTGTGGTTCAAAACCCTTGAGGGCATTGGCTGGTAGTGGTAGGAGGGTATAATGACTCATCCTTGAAAAATTACATAATATTGAATTAGATGAGTAAATCACATTTAGAATCCTTTTAGGTTTAGAGTTTTATAGAATTAGGACATAACTATTACATCTCAAAAGATTAAAAATTAGACACTTCTACTCAGTTCCCATTTTTGACATAAAATAAAAACTCTTGAAAAAAATAGTCATGTATAGTTCCATGTTTTAGACAGCGTGACTTTTCCTTGATTCCATCCTTGAACCTATTAATCCTTTAGTCCTATGAAAAA